>JASUAD010000005.1:10000000-15597939 GCA_037013555.1 Sextonia rubra | reverse complement strand
AGATTGGGAAGCTTGGTGTGAAGCCGGCAAATACTCCAATAGAGCAAAATCATATGGTACACTTACAAGGTGGGGGAATTGCTTAAAGGTAAGCGAATGTATCAAAGATTGGCAGGAAAGTTGATTTATCTAACAATCACAAGGACTGTTATTTCTTATGCAGTTAGCCTAGTTAGTCAATTTATGCATGCTCCTAAAACTAATCATTTAGTTGTTGTGTATAGAATCCTTAGATATTTAAAAGGATCTCCAGGTCAAGGAATTCTTTACAGATCCCATTGGCATGTAAATGTCATTGCTTTCACTAATGTTGACTGGGCTGGATCATTGACAGACAAAAAGTCCACCATAGGGTATTGTACCATGGTCAAAGGAAATCTAGTCTCATGGAAAAGTAGTAAACAAGTTGTTACAAAGTGCAGAAGCTAAGTATAGAGCTGTGGCTCATGAATGTTGTGAATTACTATGGTTTTGAATATTGTTGGAAAAGTTAGGTTTCAAGCAAGATGGTCCTATGAATGTGTACTCTGAAAGCACTTCTGCAATCAATCTTGCAAAAAATCTAGTTTTTTATGAACAGAAAAATCATGTGGAACTTGATTCTCATTTCATTAGGGAAAAAATTGAAAAGGATGATGTGTTGTTGGTTCAAGTTAGTACAACAGATTAGTTAGCAAACTTTCTCACTAAGGCAATAAATAAACCTATGGTGAATCATATTTTTTCCAAGCTAGGCATAATGAATATCTATGCACCATCTTTAGGAGAGGGGGGGGGGGGGGGGGGGGGGGGGGGGGGGGTTGGGTTTGTTACAAGTTAGTATGCGTTATTTCTAATTTTGGAATTGCTCAGGGACTTTGATGTAAACATAATTACTTTTAGGGGCCTTTATGTAATTTTAGAAATTAGTAAAATAATAACATAAAAGGGATCCACTAACCAAGGGGGTTAGACTATCCTTCTATTTGTTTTTATAATTCCTCCGCTTTCCTACTCTTTCCTATTTTTATATTCTTTTTCATTCTCATAAAAAGTTTAGAAAAAACAAATAGAAGTTACTAGAATTTCCGAACTAAAAATTTTCTTGGCATGGAGTTTGAGATCAAGGACCTAGGTTTATTGAAATATGTCTTAGGGATTAAGGTGGCAAGGTCTAAGACTAGAATTGTCATATCACGTGGGAAGTATATTCTTGATCTTCTTGAAGAGATTGGGAAGCTAGGTGTGAAGCCGGCAAATACTCCAATAGAGCAAAATCATATGGTACACTTACAAGGTGGGGAATTGCTTAAAGGTAAGCGAATGTATCAAAGATTGGTAGGAAAGTTGATTTATCTAACAATCACAAGGACTGTTATTTCTTATGCAGTTAGCCTAGTTAGTCAATTTATGCATGCTCCTAAAACTAATCATTTAGTTGTTGTGTATAGAGTCCTTAGATATTTAAAAGGATCTCCAGGTCAAGGAATTCTTTACAGATCCCATTGGCATGTAAATGTCATTGCTTTCACTAATGTTGACTGGGCTGGATCATTGACGGACAAAAAGTCCACCACAGGGTATTGTACCATGGTCAAAGGAAATCTAGTCTCATGGAAAAGTAATAAACAAGTTGTTACAAAGTGCAAAAGCTGAGTATAGAGCTGTGGCTCATGAATGTTGCGAATTACTATGGCTCTGAATATTGTTGGAAAAGTTAGGTTTCAAGCGATGGTCCTATGAATGTGTACTCTAAAAGCACTTCTGCAATCAATCTTGCAAAAAATCTAGTTTTTTATGAACAGAAAAATCATGTGGAACTTGATTCTCATTTCATTAGGGAAAAAATTGAAAAGGATGATGTGTTGTTGGTTCAAGTTAGTACAACAGATTAGTTAGCAGACTTTCTCACTAAGGCAATAAATAAACCTACAGTGAATCATATTTTTTCCAAGCTAGGCATAATGAATATCTATGCACCATCTTTAAAGAGGAGGGGGGGGGGGGGGGGGGGGGGGGGGGGGGGGGGGTTGTTACAGGTTAGTATGTGTTATTTCTAATTTTGGAATTGCTCAGGGACTTTGATGTAAACATAATTACTTTTAGGGGCCTTTATGTAATTTTAGAAATTAGTAAAATAATAACATAAAAGGGATCCACTAACCAAGGGGGTTAGACTATCCTTCTATTTGTTTTTATAATTCCTCTGCTTTCCTACTCTTTCCTATTTTTATATTCTTTTTCATTCTCATAAAAAGTTTAGAAAAAACCCTGGATCTAAATGAATCGATGCTTTCAACTCTTCTTACCACCCAACGTAAACACCTTCACACCCTGTACCTTCACACTCCGTATACTACCTAACTCAAAAAAGCTAGAAATGGAAGGGATAACTTCTTCGGATCTCACCGTACCCACCAAACTATTGGACAACCACCTTAAGTCATTGGTGATAATTTCTTTAGAAACACAAATCTCTTTAGAAACACAAATAGGATTCTCTTCCATGGATTAATTCCCTTTAACCACATCAAGAAGACTAGAACCTTGATGCCTTTTGCTAACATCAAAACCACTCAACTTCACAGGGAGCCTATCTCCCTTAGGTAGTATAACGAATTTATCAAAAGAAGATATCCATGCTACCCTCTTCTAATCCTCCCCCTACTTCTTTCACTCTTTACTCTTTAAACCCATCCAACTTTTGCCACATTCACTACTAGAATCCTGCCACCAAAACTCATCCCATTCAGCATATTGAGACCATATTAGCAAAATGTACAAAACTGAAGCAAAAACCCATCCCTCTTCTGTCGAAATCAGTAATAAAAGCATCGAAAACCCTTTCTACAAAAGAGAAGGCAATCCTCAATTGCTTAGCTACGGTGATTTCTAATAAGTTGTTAATGAATACCAACACTAGATCCTCCCAGTTGATGTTCCGACTCTTACTTCACATGAATCTGACAACTGTCTTCCACTCTCCACCATCTTCTTTGTCCATTGACATTCTTTTGCTTTTGTTAAAATTCACTTATCTGATCGTAGAGAGTTGCAAATTGTGCAGGTTCTTTTCCTAATCCACATAAGCTCTTGAATTGTTAGTTGAACAACTCAAACCCAAGGTTCATCAGAACATTTTTCTTTTATACTTTTTATAATCTTGCCACAAAATGGGTTTCAAATGGATCCTTCCTCTAGACATGGCAATCTTACTTGAACAAAGTTATACTTCCTCCCAGAGCAACAAACAATCCTTGGTGTCTCAGCCCTCTAGTGGGGGCCCCATGCCTAGATCCCTACTAAGGCTCTAATTGCAATTTGTAAAGCAGTTGTTTATCATTGAGCTGCATATGTGCAAGCATTGCCTCAACCCATGCAGTTGAGCAAGCCACAAAGATGATTAAGACCATCATCATTGTAATGCCCCCAAACTAAGGCTATCCTAATAAGGTAGAAATCCAAACTTAGACCGCGATACATATAGGATCTTTAGTCCATAGTAAGGACCAAATTAAAACCTTTTTCAACAATCATCGCATATTGAACAATTAGTGGAAACATATATATAAATCTACCGAAGCCAAGGATCCATAAGTAATTGGTATAAACCACATAAGTCAAATCTTTAAAGAAATAGAAAGCATAAAGCTGAACTCTAACATTCAAGTAGTCCAAAATAAACAAAACTAGATAACTGTCCTCAATGGACACCCTACAAAAGTGAAACAAATCTCTAAGTGCTCAACTAGACCTCCTCACCGCCAGCTGCTTAAGCAAACTGGCCTACTCTAGGTATCTCTGTGGTCTCCTCTGTCACCATTCCCTCCGAGATAGGGGAAACGGGCTAACAATCTATAGCACCTAAATAACAATGTTCAAATCCAACTGGACTTGGCAAACGTGACATGCGAGTAATACCATACATAAATCAAGATGGATTATGGGAAGCGATATAATCAATGAGATCTATGATAACAATATCGAAAGCAATATTATCATGAATCGATAAAAGTAAGAATTAACTGAAGTAAGTAAACATCTATGCCATAAGAATTAACTGAAGTAAGTAAACATCTATGCTATCCATCATCTATACAAGAAACACATCCACATAAGCTGTTGCGTGTTATAATAGTCCAGCCAATAATAGCCTGAAGGACTTTATAAATAACCCCATAAGACTCCATAAAATAGTTCTGAACACTCGGCCGGTAGATTTGATACCTTAATACCAGCTGGATCATGAACATCTAACTCCATAATAGTCTCGTCGGACTCCGTAATAGCCCCGTTAGACTCCATAATCAAGTCAATCATGGGGCAATAGAGATGAGCTCTTTCCAAGGGTTGGCCTGCCCAAGGCTAAGTTAAATTAACCAAATGGATGCAAGTGCCAACAATGCCTAACCAATAATGTAAGGTCCATGTCTAGCTAGGCTCCTTGCATGAGCAAGTATGTCAATCAATCCAATGTTCGATCTATATAATCCATCTATTTATCAATAACACAATTCATCCATATCAATAAGATACCATGTACCATACCGTCCATGTTCACATTGGGGTTTCTATATCTTTATGATTCTTCCATCTACTCTATTATTCATGTAGTTCCACTCATATAACCATTGAATGGTTTGCTTAGTCATTGATATCATCTTATGTCTTCATTTCAATTTTTGGGTCTCCACTAAGTATATCCTAGGTCAATATTGAATTATGCATTAACGAATTTGAGGACAATATCATAATATGGCCATTCATGAAATAAAGAGCAATAATGATAATCACGAAGTAAGATCCATATAAACTATCCATTAATGAACGTATTAAAAATTAGCTAAACTTAGGTTAAGTTGTACATTTTAAGTATAAAGGACTCCAACCCATCATATGATAGACCTTCCAGACTTGTAGGGTATTATATTCGTTTTGGTGCTGCAATGGCTGGGCCCCATCTAAGATCCAAACATCCATTTCTTGGAATGGATCTCCTTCTCGTATGCTCTACTTTGATACAATTGATGGATTGAGGCAAAACTTACACCATGAATCCACATAGGTAGGATTTAAGGTCTAATTAAGGGGTTTAATGACCCATTGGATTTCCTTACACTGATCAGGGTGAAAGATAAAAACCAATTATGAAGTTAAAAAAGTTTTAGAAGTGAACTGCTGAAATTCCCAAGTGCGTTTGAACGAGTTAGAGGCACGTTCGACCGAACCCTCTGTCACAACCCGAGCCCAGAAATTGGGGGTTGGCGAAAAGCCAAACCTGTGACACACGTACTCCCGTGCACGTGCATCCAAACCCAGTCCAAATGCACACACACAAGGGATCTAACACGTGCGAAACAAACGAACGCGGAAGCTGTAGATATCATAGCAAGCAACAAAGAAATAGCGGAAACCAAAACAAATGCGAAATGGAAAAGACAAACCTAAATACAATACTCGAAAACCAGATACAAGTCTGAGTACACGACAAAATCAAGATATACAAATATACAGAATGACAAAGTCCGAAGTACAAAATACACAGCTCCAAAAACCAAAACCCAAAACAAATAGCTACGGAAGATATGCATGTACGCACTCGCTAGAGGTGATCAGGCCCAGTCTGCCAACCCGGAGGGTGCCTCTAGGCTCTGCCCTGCAGCCTCCTCGACCGCCGGGGAGCCGGGCAAGGGATCTGTGCCTGCAACACCACAGACAACACAGTGAATACAACGATCCAGCAAATATAAGTAGCAGGGACGAAACACTCATAGTATCAAATTGAATAATGACAGAATATTAATTACAGAGTTTCATCTTAGTATGCTAAGCAAATCGTGCATAGAAGTAAAGCATGATAAGTGAATCAAAACATAGAAATACTAAACTAAGTGGCTACTACATTAACCATATTCTCTCCAATAGAGAGCAAAGCAGAGCAGATGAGAACACCACTGACCGGGCCAAAGGTACAAGTGGGTCTCGGTTTCCTGGGTTCCGGGGTCCCAAGACAAAGCGACACTGCAGTGATACAGAGATCTAAGCCAGAGGTAACCCCGTCGGGCATCCTAGGGCTGAGGCTGAGTAGAGCCAGACTAATACCAATCAAATCAAATCCCAAAAGAAGGGAGATTATCCGCTTTGGACTCACCGACGGCAAAGACCGGATCTTATCCTCATGTATTAATCTCTGGGCAGAGCTACCAGGGAATACCCAATAAATCAGAGATATACAAAGCCAGAGATATACAGAGCATAACAGAAATACAGAGCATAGCATAGATTAAGTCAAAGCACAGCATAGATCAAAGCTTAGTGCGGAACGAAGAATAAAACAGATATATAGGACGAAAGCAAAATGACCTCGTAATACATAGACATAGATTTACAGAACAGAGGGCAAAACTGTAAACAATATGCAATGCATCTCAGATTAATACGGAATCAAGGTTAATTACAAGCCAACACTACTCTAGTTGTTCACTGTCACTAACCGTGCATGTTGATGTAGTTTTAAGTTATTCGATGCACCGTTGCCATCCAAGTGTTGCAAAGTAATCCTCACGTGCACCGAAGTCCCTTAAACCAACACCCATGGGGAGGTGCTTAACAGTAAATCAACGCTCACATGAATAAGTCACAGCCTAACAGACTATTCATGCGGTCCAAAGAGTCCATTGGGCAGGTTTACATGGATAGTTAACCTGTATTTTAGCCCTACAAAGTCACACTATTATCCTAAGTTTTATTTCAGATTTTCCAGGTCTAACGGTTTAGCCATGGGTGACCTACGGCTTAGCCGTATACACTTTACGGCCTAGCCGTAACTTGCACTACGGCTTAACCGTGGTTCCCTTCAATACACAGCTAAACTGGTCATCTTCCACCTCTGATCTGATACATTTCACATCTGAGCTACGGTGGAGTCCACGGCTTAGCCGTAGCTTCCCCGTAAGAGTACTGAAATCAGAAAGTTTCGACTAATCAGGGTGATAATTCACGGCTGGGTCACGGCTAGCTTACAGCTCAACCGTAGAACAATGTACGGTTCAGCCGTAGCCTAGCCGTAGAACAAAATACAAAAATCCAAGTCTTTGGAATCTGAGCCGTATAAAGTTACGGTTTAGCCGTACAATACAGAATTGAATTCGAGCTGAGTACAGAAACTGAAATTTGGTACAGAAACTTAACAAAACAAGTTCCAGAGGTTCCAACATCACAGAATTTGGCTGTAAAACATAACATACATGTATAGGATGTACTAGATGAAATCAAACAGTCAAACAAAATACCCATATGTGTAATACAATCCTGTACTTATACTTGCCTCAAAGCCTAGCCAAATTCACTGAGATCAAGCTCCAAACCAACTAAAGACCCAAGCAAAACAGAGAAACAACTCATGCATGAGATGAGAACATAGCAAAAGAAATGGGAATCCAAATTGGAGAAGAAGAGATGGAGAACCCACTTCCCTAAAGCAAAGACAGAGATGAGATAGAAAACCCAATCGGAAGAGATGTAAACTCCAAACACCAACAAGACTGAAGAAGAGAATGAAGAGGAGAGAAGAAATGGAAGAGAATGGACGTCGCTCTCCCAGAGCTGTGCATGCAATGTTGAGGCAATGAAATGAGCAGGAGAGAGACACCTGGGCTCCTGACTCTTATATAGTTTCTGAAGTTTAAGTCAAAGTCCAGTGAAGTTTGGTTATTTACAAATCAAGTCACACGAGGGTCCAACTTCTCCAATTGACTCCGAATGGGTCTGAGGCAGTTACGGAAATTGACGAGCTCAACAAAATACATGTGCTGACACCAAGATGATGCAAATATGATGCACTCAAAGCAAAAGCAAAATTACGAAAAAGGGCTTAGAACTATCTATCCCTGGTCAAAGGTTACTCAACTACCTATCCAAGACCCGAAACCAAATCCGAAAGAATTAATTAACAGAAAAGCACACTAATGAGCCACTAATCCGGCTCAAAGGGGATCGGAGTGTTACACCTTCTCTCTGGAATTGGCTTACAAACTCTTGTTTTAATTTCTGAGGAGCCACTTTCAAACTCCTAGAAGTCTGTTTGAAATTGCATGTTCACTGTTGAGCATTTCAGGTGCAAATTTCCTGCATTTCCTGTATCAAATTTCCTGCATTTCCTGTATCATTGTACATCCATTTACATCTATTGCCATTCATGTAGACTTGATAAGCATGTCCCCACCTCTTATGGGCTTCATCAATTATATAGCATCGGTCACATATATCTGCCGTCAGGGCAACCATAACCATGCCTTCCATCCATCCATTTCATCACTAATAACGCAATTATGAGGATAAACACAATCATTTACAAGCATAGCCACCCATTTACTACTATTCATCATTCTATATCAATTAGGGCCATTAGAGAGGGTTTCCACATACAAATACAATTATAAGTATAGGCATGAACTAAGTCAAATAGGAACTCTAGGAAGCATTTCATCAGACATGTAATAGACAATCAAGGTACTTCATATGTAATGGAATTAAAAGCATATTGCACTTACGTCAATTAAGGTTCTCTTCCTCCAAAAGCCAAAACCCACTTCTAATCCAACTCTAAGGCATTTCAACTTAAGAAAACCCAAAAATCTAACTCTACAACCACAAAACCAAAGAATTCAAGGGCGAGCAAGAACATTAGACTATAATTGAAGTAAGGTATTAAAGAAGAAAGGGAATTGATAGGATTGTAGGAATTCTTACCTTATGTGATGTGGAGAGAGAGGTCTATCAATCTATAAAACTTGATTGGAAAATTAGTAGCTTGCTCCTTCAAGATCTAGCCTTATAGAGGTCAGTAGCCATTTAAGGAGCTTAAGGAATTAGCTCTAGCTTAAGAAAATTAGGAAGAGATGAGAGAAAGAGCTTTAAGAAAGAAGGGTTTGAAATGAGAGTTTGTTGGAATTTGGGTTTATATAAAGTTGAGTCATGGGAAAGGTCTACATTACCCTCAAGTGGAAGGTTGCAATGACTAACCATGAATAAGCTTTTTAGTCTTTTCAAGTAAGTTAGGTTAGAAAAACCAAAACACCCATGAGTAATGAATTGAAGATGGAAGATATCATAAGGGCAATATAGAATTTGGTAAAGGTTGATTATTAGATTTTTCTTTGAAGGAGCCGTTGTTAACCCAAAACTCACTCATGTCCTCTTTTACAACTCTATTATTATGCTAATTACATCTAACCCCTCCAATCCTCTAATCTAAGCCTAAATACCACTAACTAAGCAAAATAACATATAATTATAGAAAATAAAGGGGCGGTTCTTACAATTATCTCCCTTGTTATCTTCATGCCTTCTTCTGAACTCTTTCTTACTGATTCATCAATTGCTAGATTCGCTCTTAACCGGCAAACAAATACTTTCTACAATGCTTGCCTTCCACTAAAATGCACCCTCTACTGAAACAAGAAGTAGATTCATAGAGTAGGAATAAGAAGTACTGAAACACTAAATCATGCTTAAAAAGGCCTTCAATTTATTTAGGCCATCAAAACCACATTAGTAGTTCACCATGCAACCAAGGGTGATCATGGGCTAGACCAACCCCAGGATGATCCGTGCCCAAACTACTTTGGGCAGGTTTTGGATATATAGTTAATGCCTATTTAATAATTGGGTTGGGCTAGGATTAAGTGCCTAAAACCAAGCCTGACCCATGTAAAGAATGCATGCAATTTAATTTAATTCATTCAAACAATTGCTTGGAGGCCCATAAAATTGATAAGAAAAAGCCTGGTTCAGCCCTACCCGACTGATTAAATGGGCAAGCGCAGGCCTAAATTTTACAGTCCATGTTGGGCTTGGGCCGTACTTAGGCCAATGTTTCTAAAGTTAGGCCGAGCCTAAACATGCCTTAACCAAGCCCAGACGATGAACACCCCTACATGCAGGGGTAAGTGAATGGTATTATGAGTTTAGTAACTATTAGGATCTAAAATGGCTTTTATTTTCTCCAAAAATAACTGAAATCTTCAATGCATTTAAGCCTCTTAACACCTTCCAAGAAAATTTTAGCTTCAGTACATTTGAACAGTGCCTTAAGACATCCATAAAATAATAGGAACATTATAATGTAGAATCAGACAATACAAATCAAGATTCTAAACAGAATATTGAACCATCTTGTGCAAATCCAAGTCATTCAAACTATCATCCATTATTTAATGGCTAACAAAAGAAATTATTATTAGGCACGTCAAAAGGTCGATCAACAACCAAATCATGATTATCCAAATGAATAGTGAACACATGATTCTTAGCATGAATTACATGATGGGTTTATTTCACAACCTGAGCTCTGGCTTCCTTGAATTAGGGTGTTGACCCATAAAAAATTGCAAATAATGCAACAAAAATACTACAAGCTTTGGATTATAAAATTCTAAAGTTTTCAAAACATTTGGACCTCATCTCAGTTCAAGTAAGGCTTCAAAGGCTGTTAGCTTCTTGGGAATCACTGTGGGACCTGGCACTTCCACATGTCGAAACAATCTCCTATTCAACGAAATGCTTTCAAGTACATTTGAAGACTATCCTTCAAGGATTCAGTGTATTTAGACATCATTCGGATCCAAACTCAGTCTAAATGGTTATATACTGTGCTCTGTGGGTCTTAGCACAAAGCGACACTTCGCAAAGATCAAACCAGCTAAAACTCTCCAAGGAAGCTCAAATTATGCCCAAGAGAGGCTCTACAAAGTTTCAAGATAAAAAAACATCATTTGATTCAAAAGCTATAAGCATGTCAACTTCGGGTCAGTCCCCCCAAACCATGGGGTCACTGACCAAAGTCCTGCTTTCCGATGTCCAAAATTGATAAAATTAGGAGGAATACTCCAATATGTTCCTGACGTTAGTCCCTCCAAGTTTCAAAACAAACCGAGGTCATTTGGCCCCCAAATAGCTGAAACAAGGGCCCACTTTCATAAAAAGTCAACTGGAGAGTTGACTGACTTCAGAAAGTCAAAACAGGTTGAAACTTCTATGACATGCTCAAAGTAGTGTCAAGAAGCATCCCTCCAAGTTTCGTGAAGATTGGACTTGTCAGACCCCAAATAGGTAAAAATGTGTCACAAATGCAAAAGTCCAGAAATGGGACTTAGGAGTGACCGCGGCTTGTTCATCAAAGGAGTTGACCAACTTCAGATGGTCAAAACAAGCTTAAACTTCTATGACTTACTCAAAATAGTGGTAAGAAGTATTCCACCAAGTTTCGTGGCGATTGGACTTCGTTTGGACCCAAGTAGGCAAAAACGGGTCACAAATGCAAAAGCCCAAAATTGGGCCTTGGGAGTGACCGCGGCCTGTTCATCAAGGGAGTTGACCAACTTCAAATCATCAAAAAGAACTAAAACTTTTATGACATGGTCCAAATAGTGTCAAGAAGCATCCCTCCAAGTTTCATGATGATTGGACATCGTTTGGGCCCCAAACAAGTGAAAACGGGTCATAAGTGCAAAAGCCCAAAATTGGATCTTGTCCGTGACCGCGATTGCAGTCACAGACCTCCAAAGGGCACTTCCTGCTGTTTTGGATGGTTCTTCTCCACTTCCTTTCAAAGTGTAACCTCCCACAACCTCCCTTAACTCCCTAGAACTGCCAGAAACTACTGGGGGAGTCTATAAAAGGCTAAGATTTGAAAGGAAAAGGAGGACGGAAGAAGAAGACACAGAAAATTTAAAGAACAGAAGCACTCAAAGCATCTAAAGGAAGAGATACAGCAGCATTCTATGACTTTCCCTTCTCTTTTTCTCAATTACCAGGGTGAGCAAGAAGGTTCAGAGGAGGAGGAGAAGGGAGGGGTGACTAAAAAACAGACCATGTTCATGCAGTAACGACTATTCGAAGGATGACGTTGTCATCTTTGTTTTTCTCATTCGGGGGGTTTCTTGGCCATCAAAAAGGTTGTGAATAAGCCCCTTAGGGCCTCATTTTCTTCCTTTAAAGCCATAGGTTCAGTATAACACAACTTTTACTTCCTGCAATGCCCTTTTCAGACTTGAACAAAAGACAGTCCGTAAACATGAATGATGAATTACAAAGTTTTCAATCGATTCTATGTTTGAATTCGATCTTCTCAATGGTTGTTCAACACCCCAAAAGTCATAAAAAAGGAGTCTCAGCACTTGAAAAGAGTTAAGAAGAAGAACCAATACAAATGACGCGAGAAATGGAGGCAAACCGTGACCGCACTATCACTATCGGTCAGTGACCGTAACTCACGGTCACTGGCAAGTGCCAGTGACAGTGAGCCACGATCATTGGCAAGTGCTAGTGACTGTGACCCACGGTCATTAGCAAGTGCCAGTGACCATGACCCACGGTCACTGGCCTGGGGTAGTGACCGTGGGTCACGGTTACCCCCGTTTTTTTCCTCTTTTTTGCATTTTTCCCTACTTTATGTACATTTTTTTGTGTTTTTCTAATTGAGATCACATCCAAGACTTGAGGGAGGGTTTGTAAACTTTGCAAACTTGTGTAAACAACCTGCATCCCCGCGGTTAGGGCATTAGAACCCATGTAAACAAAGAGAAATTAATGATGAACAGTTGTTAATTCTCATTCTTCTTAACGCTTGAAGTGTGTGAATGTTGGACATTGAATCCATCACACATTTCCACGCCATTTTAAGCATGATCATAGGGTAATTTACGAGGTGTGACACACGTACTCCTGTGAAATTCCACCCAACTCCGTGTCAGGATAGAATCCACAAGGTATAGTTACAAGCTTCATGCGATTGAGGACTCCTTAATCGACAAATGTCAATGAGTGTCTCTAGCAGAAAATCGTAGTTATCGCCTATACAATTCCAAATCATGAGGTATCATGGTGGAACAGTCTGAACTTTTAACTTTTAAACACCAATTTATACCCAAAAGAACTCGAATCTAACTACTTGGCTACAAAAAAATCATGTACATCATTTACAAGTTCAGGCTACAAAAAAAAACCAGTGCCATTCCAAATTTGACCAATCATCAAGGGTAAGGTGGCACAATACAATATTATCCAGTCAAAATTCCAAAATAAAATCCAGATTGATGCGCTTCATTCGACTGATTAGAGGATTCCCTCGGCAGTCCATTCCTCTAATCCTGTAGGAGCCTCTGGGGTCTCCTTCATAATCTTCTCGGTCTTGGCTAGACCGTAATTGGTAGCCGAGCCTGTAACATCAAGTGAATAGCTGTGAATATGATAACTCAGCCAAGTACAAGCAAAATAAAGTAATGCACATTATAAGAATACATGAGAACCACATAATTACATTCCAACATATTTAATTCATACCTTGGATGATATCTTTGGCTATAACTTGTAGGGTGGCTTATTGTGCTCTTCTATGAGAGCCTGAGTGCATCATATAACATTTATTCCTTAGGTGGCTTATGGTGCTCTTCCACAAGAGATTAACAAATCGTGTGAGAAATACTCAGTGTCCCAGGCCTAAGACAACTGATTACCCATTTGGAGTTCAGACACTCCTATTATCCACTACAATAGCCAAACCAAATCCTTAATTCTTAGTTCTTACTTAATTCAAGGACCTTTGTGTTTATATTCCATCTTAATGTACCATAATAACAAGGAATAGTACCACTATCACCATATCAAATTAAACGAGGTATAGTTTCACATCATAATCGAATGTTCAAGGGATCTCACTAATCAATACTACCTTATTCACCCATCGTCTCTTGCCATCCATTTGGGAGTGGTTTAAGACACCCAATGTATGGCTATCATTGACGTTACCTTGTCAATATAAATAGTATATTAATATGCCTTAACTCACACCAATGGTTAGACACTAGACTGATTAGGTGACACTCATGAGGTTTCTCAAGTCCTCATCAGCGTACATTTTGTCCGTGATGATGTTAATATACTTCAGGGCTTACGTTAGGGCCCCAAATCATATGTCAGTGCCAAGACCCAGCCGACTGGTCGGATGAGGGTCCGATCGGTCAGACTGTTTCCAGAAAGGTGGTCCGACAGGTCAGATGAGGGTCCATTTGGTCAAACTGTTTTCAGAAAGGTGGTCCGACCGGTCGGCACCTAAATCCTATCGGTCCACCAGATTATGAACTATTGGAGTGATTCCAGAATGGTAGTCCAACCGGTCAGATCCCAGGTCCAATCGGTCAGGCAACCAGGAAGATAATCCGACCAGTCGGACTCTAGGTCCGATTGATCGGGCAGGTCACGGGGTGCTCTGGATTTTACAGTTTTCGTACCCTTTATTCGTACTTTATTCCACTCCACCTCTGTAAGGAACATCATGTTCCACTCAAGGTTGATGCAGTATCGCTACTCTTAACCAACTCTCCCTTGTCATAAAGCCCCTTTGTCATGACCCGAGCTTAGGAGATTGAGGGTTAAGACTAAATCTAACCAGTGACACACGTACTCCCGTGCATATACACTTAAACCCTGTCCAAATGCACACGCACAAGAAAAATTCACATGTGCCAATACATATAGCGGAAGCTGTAGGTATCATTGCATAATAAGAGAAGACATACCAAAATAAAATAATGTATAAATACAAAAGATTACATGAAGTTTCGAATTATACAAAAAGAGCCAGATTGCAACATATAAAGATCACAAACAAACAACTCACTCCCAACTAAGAAGATTAATACGCATGCCAATGTCACGCTCTAGCTAAGTGATTACAACCACTCCTTTAACCCTGATGGGGCATCAGGGGTCTCCCTTGGAGTCTGATTGACCGACGAGAGGTTAGCTGAGGGATCTGAGCCTGCAACACTAAAGACAACTCATGAATACAACAATTTAGCAAAGTATAAACAACAAGAAGTTAATGCATGTTGTATCTAACAGAGGAAATAACAACTGATAAATCATATAATTTCAATTTCGCTTGCTAGGCAATTGTGCATTCACATGAAATATGCTCTCCGAGTCAATACTTACAGGATATGTACATACTAAGTGGCTACTACTTTTGCCCTATACTCCCTTTTGGGGACACACATATTGAGAACATCATCGACCAGGCCAGGGTACGAATGGGTCTTGAGTTTCTGAGGTCCGGAAGCCCCAAGACATAAACTCACTATAGCGGTGTCACACATACTACGCCAAATTCAACCCCATCGGGTATCTTAAGGTTGAGGTTGAGTAGTGCCTGACTGTATGGAGTCAATCAGATACTAGAATTTGAGTAAACCATACATATCATAGCGAGCATTTTTCATACATTCAATTCTTGTTCTAATCATACATTCAATTCATACATACAATACTCAAGTGAATAGAGACTCAAAGTAATGAAAACATTGCGAATAGCAACCAATTCGAACGAACAGAAATCAAACTGGACATACCTTAACAAAAGGGCATAACGAGAGCAATACAAAGCATACAGAAGAGTGGAGATCAATAACCGTCGATAAAGATGTCATGCAACTCATTTAGCTCGAGTCAAGATCATTTACTAGCCAACCCTTATCTAGTTATCCAGGGTTTCTAACCGTGTATGATGATGTAGTTTTAAGTAATCTGATACATAGTTGTCTAGTGTTGCATTGTATCATGAAAGTGTATCGAAGTCCCTTAAACCAACACCCATGGGGAGGTGCTTAACAACTGGATAACATACATGAATGAGTCACAGCCCTTGAAATCATTCATGCCATTCTGTCATATTCCATTAGGCAAGTCAAGGTCACTTACATTCTACTCAAAGGCCCTACAAGGTCTCTTTAATTCCTAGCTTTCTTAATTTTCAAAGTTCTTATGGCTTAGCAGTGGGTGACCTACGGCTTAGCCGTAAACATCTTACAGCGTAGCTATAACATGTATTGCGGCTCAGCCGTGATTCCCCTTACTGTTCATCCGCATTTCCGGCTTAGCCCTGTTTTTGTTCTACAACTCAACCACGGTGAGGATACGGCTTAGCTGTAGCACACCTCATGGCTTAGCCATGGCTGAACCGTAGAAGGTTCTCTCAACTTTCAGCTCTCTGGAAATCAAGCCGTAGCTTAACCTACGGTTAGGTCACAGCTAGCCTACGGCTTAGCCATGACCTTACCATAGGAGAAAACTAGGTTTTGCAGCTCTCTGGATTCTGAGCCGTAGGCAGTTACAGCTTAGCAAAAAACTGCACGGGATCATTTTCTGAACCTGTTACAAAATCGCCTGTATGTGTACAAGATGAAACAACAGCTTCAAAGAGATGAAATTTGACACAATTTGGGCTGTAAAACACACGTCACATGCAAGATTAAGAAAGTATTCATAATCAAACATATACTAATATGGGTTCATCCAAATCATGCTTATACTTGCCTCAATTAAGTTCTAATAAGTGAATGGTTGTCCCTTGGCTCAAATTCGACGTCAACCCACTGTTCTAACACCCATGCATGTAAAAGAAGAAAAAAACGTTGGACATGTGCAGTAACTAATGAGCAGAAAAAAGAAAAGAAGAAGAAAACCAAGAACTCAAGCTTACCTTAAGCCACACCAGAAAGGGTTTGCAACTGGGTGCACAAACTCCCTCTTTTTGCTTGGCTTGATCAAGAAGAATGAGAAAAAACCGAGAGGAAGAAGAAACCCAACGTGAAGAGAGAGAGAGGAATGAAGGAGGTGGAGGTATTGACTAATATAGGACAAGTATTAAACAACTTATAAGAAAGTCCGGAAGATTACACTAATTACAATTCAAGTCAAACAAGGGTCCAACAGAAACAAATGATATCTTTAGCATAGGACTTAGTTACAGAAGTTGACGAGCTCGACGAAAGACACGTGTTGACGCTAAGATAATGCATGAATGACAGCATCTTACAAAATCTAAAATTACAAGAAAGGGCTCATGCCTACCTATTCCTGGTTTAACTCAACCCAACAACCTATCCATGACTGGGAATGGAAGCAAAACAAAACCAAAACAGAGTCAAAACACAATTAATGACTAATTCATCATTCATTAGTTGCTAAATCAGATTACGTTAGGTCAAAGTGTTACACCCTTTTTTTTCAAAAATCCCATTCCCATTCATCAAAATTAGGGAAAGCAGGTTGTCATTCACATATATAAAATAAAAGGTTCAACTAATAATATTTATCAATTTAACATGCAATTATCGGATCTTACTTGTACTTGCCTTTAGTGAGTGCTAAGATCTCTCTCTATAATGGCTTCCTTCGAATTCGCTTGAGGAGAAGCCCAAAACCCTACAACCCTAATCGTGAAGAAGACATGAAAGCGATGATAAGAATTCGAGTATGATGCAATCTCTGCGTGCTACAAGTCACTTGGTATCAATAATAGAGAATGGAGGCCTCTCTTCTTACCTTGAGCTCTTGTAAAGGAAGCAAGGAAGGAAATTGGGGTCTTCCACTCAATAAAAAGTTAGAGGAAAGGAGGGCAATGGTGATAGAGCTTCCTAAGCTTGAATGCAAGCTCTTCCTAGACAACGACCCAAGAGATCGCAGAAGATGGAAGAGGGAGGAAGAAGCTTACAGGGGGAAGAAGGAAATTGATTGATGAAATAAGGATCGATTCCCCTTTTTAAAGACAGAATTCATCATAATTACAAACGAGTCCACTTTTTCTTAACTTTGATTTAAGTCGTTTGAAAGCCTAATTAATTCCATTGAAGTCTAAGGAGGTAAGGCCAAAATTAGAATTGATACATCTTATAAGATACATATGATAATACCAAGATAGAGCACAAAATATACTCTCAAAGAAATTGATAATTACGAAAATGCGCTTTTCTTCATCTAACCAAGGTCAAATCGACCTGAGGTTACCCATTTACAACCCTAACTTGGCCCAAGTAAGCATCTTAACACAAGCCACAAGTAATCACTGAAATCTCACATTAACACAATTATTTAACATAATTCCATAATTAATTAGTATTAATCAAGATTAAATCGTGACGGAGGGTCACAGTTTACCTCCATCAGGGTACAGCACTATCATATAAACTAGCTTATAAATATCAACTGCATATTGCAATTCTAACCCTTAATTTACATCTATAACTTTCAATGCAATTATCCAAGATCAACAGTCAAGCCCTACCCCATAGCTCATCAAGCCTATAAAACTTGACATAATTTTCAGTAATTTAAAATGAAAAATAGTCATGTACATCCACCCTTCACTATAGGTTGAGGAACACATAGTGGAGCAGCATAGAAGTTCGGACTTTATGATTCATTTAAACCATCTACACATGGGACCCCATGAATTGCACTTTATCTATCGCGTTCTCACTAACCCCAAAAGATTGGACCGTTGCATTAGCGATCGAATCTTTTTCTTGCATATAAAGTCTTTAAATTTATAGGTCACGATTAAAAGGAATAGAGTCACTTGATTGACCCATGTTAAAGTCATCGCTGACTTAACACGTGCACTGGAAATGTTGGGCCAATGGTGCTATATATTGCTAGATATTATTAGGCATATTCTATTCTTAGGTTAGTGATATGGTAATCTTTTGGTTATGTTTCCTATTTAGGGTAGAATTCTAATTTAGCACGTGTGCGTAGGATTTTCTATTTACTGGTGGATGTAACTTAGTTTATGTAGAATGCAATAAACTGATTTTTCATTATGTTCTCAGATTTTCTCTTTTTATTGTGTTCTCAAATTTACTATCTCCCTTATCCATCAACAACCCGGCCCATCCAAGATGTCTCTTTCCATCTCAACTAGTCCCATGATCATTGGGGCCCTAGATGGGTCCCATCAAGTTATAATTCACTACAATACCCGGAATGGCTGCATATGAACATCCATCCTCTTAAATATAGTACAATATGGTGTAGCTATTTAAATATACTGTCAACATATGCAGACATAAATCATAGCCAATGTGAAAGATCATCATCACTTTATATGAGAATGCTAAATGGAAACAAAAGCATATGCATATTTGGGAAAGTGCAAGACTCTCTTTCCTAAAATTTGAATTAGGAAATATATGACTCAAGACTCACGCAACAGTCCAGATTATCCTAAACTTCTTTCAAATCCAAAACTCTCTTTATTTGTTAGAAAATTCTCAAAACTACCCCATTTTAAAATACCTCTTGTCTGCCCCTCTTGTTTTTGTCATGGGGCCACATTGATTAAATCTTGTCTTTTCACACACACACACTACCCCCATCATGTATGGTTACAAGTGTGAATTTGACACTCCAACAAACTTTTCCACACCATTGGATTCAAATTATAATAAAATGATGCTCTAAATCATTAAATTTTAGGGTCATAATTCCAAATATTATGGTGATCTTATGGACTCAAGATTTTACATATAGGTAAGTCTCAGATAGATCTTTTCATCAAATGGACTTCCTTAATCATCATGCATCTCAGTAAAACGAACTGAAAAGGGGCATTTTCTCCTTTAAAAAAGAGCTCTGGCATTTTATAGCATTCTTCATAGAGACTAGATTAGTGGAATATGATAGCTGGAGGCATAAAAGGAAACTAGCATTCTTCATATTGTCTTCTCCAAGATATCAAGGATTTATTAAAGAATTAGTGCATCAATGATTGAGAGGGCAAAGCCAAACGTGTATTTAGATAGGAGCTCACAACAATAATGTTTGATGAGACGGGCTCATAGCAAGTACGACTCCCTAAAATGTACACGGGGACTAGATTAGTGGAATATGAGAACTTGAGATATAAAAGGAAAGGACTTAGCATTAGAAAATAGGAACCGTGTACTCTTGACCAAACACTAGTTAATGGTATGCTTTGTTGCAAAATATATTCAAAGTATCTCTCTCCTCTAAACATGATGATCATATCCTAAATCATAGGAGGTCCAAATCTTAGTAAGAAAGATAATATATTAGATGTTATAAGATATATTATCATAAGTGGATGCCCACATTGGGGGCCACATTGGATAAGGAAAGCACTTAGATTAGAATCCTACCATATTAGATTGCTTGGGGGAGGAAGCAATCTTATTCTATAAATAAGACCTTCCTCCTCCCTTATTATGTACACATCTCTTATTCAATAAGACCTCTCTCTCTCTCTCTCTCTCTCTCTCTCTCTCTCTCTCTTTCAATACATTAACAGCACGAGCCACCCCTCCCTTTTTCCCTCGATCCTCATGCAAAAAGAAGATAGCAGGCTTCCTCTCCATTATGCCAAGTGTAACAGAAAAGAAAAAGAACAGCAAGTCATCGGTGCACGTTTACTTTCCCACCCCTTTCACACCTTGGTTCACATGTAAAGAAAACAATAAAAGGCAATGCATCACATCTTCTCCCATCTTATTGGTCTGCCTCGGCCCACATGCAAACATTTTCTCCTATCTGCACATGCGAGAAAACCAAAACAAAAAGTGTAGACAAGGTTCTCCCATCACCTTTCTTCCTCAGCCCGCATGAAGACCAAAAGACAAAAAGGTGACATCAGCTATGACATTAGTAGAGACAAAAAGACAAAAGTCATTCACATCAGCAGTGATGCAAACAAAGGTATAGATTAACCATCCAACTTCAAACTGCGATATCTTGGCCATCCAGCATCCGACTAACGATCCGTTTAAACCTACAAAAAGCTTGTAAGCGGATATGCACATTAAAAGCTAAAGGCTGCAAGATCAACGGTTTGGATCACGGGACTAGGAATACTCACTGTCTTATAAATAGTGCCACAGCTCATACCATTCTGAAAAACTAAAGTTTTTCTCAGAATTGGCATTAAAACCACGAAGATATCCACCATAGCTGGACCTATGCAAATAATTGAAAGCCCCAGAAGAGTCCATATGACGTTACCTAATGGTATCCATTTATTCATTAAAAATGCAATATTCTCTAGCAGTTCTCAAAGAAACTTGCTTAGTTTCAAATACATCAAAATAAACGGATATCATATTGAGACTGCTAATCATGGTATCAAGGAAATGTTACTTATCATTACTAGTGTTAGGAGCCAAAAGAAAATACTAAAAACACTAAGTGTGTTAAATATTAAGGCTACAAAAATTAGGGCTAAAGCAGAACAATTATACCATTGTTGAAGTTGAGAGGTAACGACAAACAACGAAGATCAGAGTAAGTTTTTGGCAGCACTGTGAACTGAGGCACGTCAGTTGACACTATCTTTAGGATGAGTTCCACCCCTTGGGCAATAACACAGATGTGAAGGTTCTCAATAAAATCGCCCTCAGGATGCAATGACTTTCTCCGAATTTGCTTGGTCAAACACCAAGACTGTGAAGGTCAGACTTCAACGTATGTGATGCTCTCAGAAGGTAGAGCAATGAAAATAAAGAAGGAAAACTAGAGAAGAAGTATGTATTTTTTTAAACCTAGGCGCCCCAAAAATTTATTAAAAAATACTAACATTGATGCCATTATAGAAGCAATAAAAGACCATGAAATGGAATTAATAAAAACATTTTAAATTTTTAAACCAAAATTTGAAAAGGTTTTAATTTAAGAACTATTAAATAAAACGTTGTGTTCTTTAAATAAATGTCTATTTAATAAAAAAAACATTTTTATAAATTTTGGCAAAAGGTCACTAATTCTATATTGATTTATGGGTCCCCCAACATAGGCCGAGCTAGGATTTGCACACCCATTGTAAACGATGATTACACAAGATGCATGTCGTGAACACGTGCCCAGTTAAACACATGCCCGAGTATTCTTAAATCGATCGAGACTCGGTTGATATCTATTTATCATCTAAAGCTTTATGATTTGAAGCTATGTCCTAATCAGAAAGGAGCATTATAGATTCTTGGCTATTTATTTGGTGGTCAATTCATTTGATGGCATTTATGATTTGATTAATAGAATGCTGGTATAATTCTAATATATTCTTAAAGTAGTTATAGTGTTTATTAAGAATATCCTGATGTAATCTGATCTTATTATTGAAGCGGTGGATCACCTAAAGACTTCTTTCTACTTTTGAAGTGTAATCAATTCAATTATAATCTGGAAATTATAATTTTAGATTTGATTAAATTATGTCTTGAGATCAATCCCTAGAATCATATTCGGGTTATATCCTTTTCCATATATAATTGAGGCTACGAATACATTGAATTATACATATTTATATCCTAGTTAAATAGAATCTTGTTTTATTCTTAAGAGCAATTTATTTTTACCTTCATCGATGATATTTTGATGTATTAAATTCATTTACAAAAATGTTGGATATAAAAGAAATTCTATTCAAGCATGAGGATTTCATTTCACTCATGGGGCATTCGAAATATACTTAAACCTAAAGGCCCGTTTGATAAAATAAGTTAGATGAATATTGATCATTAGTGATTTAATAGAGATCTTGGATCATATGGTGATTAGGCTACTACTCCCTAGGTAGGATTAATGTCCACTTGGGTTAGTAGGTTTTTTTATAGTCGTGACTGATATTACTCAGTTGTTAGTGCCGAGTCTTAGCTTCAACACAGAGTACCTGCCAAAGTTAGATGTCTAATTAGACCTTCCATCTAGACTTCTAAAGGCATAAAGTGCGTGTCCTCGTGTTATAGAACGAGTGGATCTAGAGAATTCCTTAAATTTTCAATAGTCGCTAATGCAACGAAATCGACAAATGAAATCCAAGAGTCGAAGAATGTCATTTCAAGCTAAGAAGTTTCACCGACAATCGCAGAATGTCCTCAAATTTTAGATTGGTGTTAGAATAGTTTGGAAGGTTTTGTGAGGAAGGAAAGTCCATTTTGGGAGCAGAATTCATAGGAATCCTTGATGCCTTTTGTTTGACGAGGCTTCGTAAAATGATTCTAGACCCGTTTCGTGTCCTTGAATATGGGGAGACCAAGTGGAACCAGATGCAATCCACGTGAAGCAACTTCTTAGTATCATCTATATAGCAAATAGGTTCAGTAAGTATTCCCAAACTGTTTTAGTATTTGATTTTATTAGTTTATTTCATCCGGAGGACCGAATGATCTTAAGCAAGATGAAATGTAAGGTTCCGACCCAACTTAATAACAATTTATATTAATTAAACTTGATTTCCTATTAATACATGTATTTTGGTCTTAATTCATCTTGTTTTTAGTTTGAGTGGGTCTAAGTTGGATAGGTAATTAGGGTTCAGACTTTACCTAAGTGGTTGAGGACCCTTTTGTAAATTGTTCTTGGATCACATTGATACCTCATTAGTTGCATCTTGTGTAATTTTGTATGTAGAACATCTTTCACATTGGACTAACTTAATTCAGACTCATCTTGGCCCAATTGAGGCCTTGTGACCTAAATTGTAAATATTCTAAAAACTTGGACTTACATGTAAACACCAGACAAAAATTACATTTAAAAGGAAAACCCAATGTTTCCTTTCTTCTTCTCCTCTTTCCTCTTACTGTATTCGTCCCTCTCTTCACCTTTTCTTCATCTCCACCTCTATTTAGAGTTGTAAACCAAGTTTTGAAGCCTTGCATGCAACAGTAGAAGTCTTTATTTTTCTTCTTCTTCTTCTTCTTATTCTTCGTTTGTGCATTTTCTCTTAGGGAAGCACCTTCTTCTTTAAGCTACAGTCCATTAAGGTGAAGACTTAACCTCTATTTCATTTCTTTGGACTTGATAGAGTCAAGAAGGCTCAATTACATAACAAGCATATACTCTACATCACATTCACTAGTTGTATGTTTTTTATGTAGAGAACCCACCTTCCATTGAAGACTTCCCCAAATCACACATCAAGGAGAAGTTGAGTAGGGTCAAGCACTGTATAGAAGTAAGTATAAAAGTATATATATTACTACATGCATATCTAAATTTGTTGATTCTTGAAGTGATTACTCTAAGTGCAAGTTAACAGCTCATTTATCTCTTGATGAAGTACATATATGTTGGATTAAATGAATATGAGGATAGATATGTAATATTAATGATATATGGGTCAGTAAGCCTTAAGTTAGACCAAAAAAACCTCATTAAAACCCAAATGATAGAGTTCTGCACTTGAACTCGTGCTTCAGATATTATTTTTAGGAATTCTGATGCTCACAGTGAAGCCACGGTTAAGCTGCAAGTATCTGCGGCTCAAAATCTAAAAAGCTAAATTGAACTACGGCGAACCCTCAACTAAGCCATGGGATGAACTACGGCTAGGCCATAACCACCCTGTGACCAAGCCATAGACCATTATATGGTGAACCTTTTAGAGAGCTCGAAACAAAGAATTACTCTACAGCCCACGCACGGCTACGCCGTGAACTCTGCTACAACTACACCGTAACCTAACTGTAAACCTAGCCGTAGGCTTAGCACAGCTAAACCGTAGGCTAACATATGGTAGAACAATAAATGCGCATGGACTTAAGGAGAAAACCTGAGCCACTGGGTTAAGCTGTAACATGTATACGGTTAAGCCGTAAGAACACTGTGAACTTAAGATATCAGGGTTTTCAAATGACTTTGTAGGCCTCTAGATGTGACACCTTTTTCCTAACTAAATTAGCCCAATGGTGATTAAATAATAAGGAGGACGACTGTAGATCTATCACTTATCCCCTCCGATTCTCTGGACAAATTCCCGATGTCACGTCATGGGTGTTGGCATAAGAAGAAGTGTCTTTTTCGTATATAATGTAACACCAAGAATTGATAACACAATGACACCAGACGTTTTATGGATACGTCATGTTGAATAACCTTGGAAGCATAGATTATCTAACTTAGAGTTGGCTAGTAAACATCCTTGATAACTATTTAGATCTGAATGCATTCAAATTATTAAGATACCTTGCCTTCAACAAGATTTAGTCATGTACCCACTCTTCATGGCAAACCTTAAGAAAAATTGGGCCTGATCTTCTACTGAGTACATGTCTGTTAGGCCTGAACTTCTACTGAGTACGTACCTGTTAATTAAATGGGTCTAGCTAAGGTTGAGAGGGTTCAAGCTCTCTTAGCTCATAGAAGTATGCATTGTTTGGTTATCAATTACCTTGTTAATTCTGATTTTTATGATTAAACATGGTTTGAAGACCGATACTCCCTTATGTACAATATGATAAGTATAACTAAAATGTATAAAAGATATGAATTCAAGTCAGTCTTGATACATAGAGTCAATACCACATAGCTTGTGCTCTTATTAGGTTCAACGGGACTAGTTTGGGTATCTTATGTCGCTACTGCAGTAGTCCATGAAAGATTTATCGACGCTCCTCGGGAAGCTAGCTTGATCCCCTAACATCCCATATGTATGCTCTCTTTTGGGAGAATATAGCCTCATGGATGCCATCTAGTATGTTTTGTTTTGGTTTACCGTTTATGATTCGCTATTCATGCTTAATTCATGCACAATTTGCCTAGTTTTCTGCTATTGCTTTCTTTTAATTAATATTTACTTTAATTCATTTGATACATCATGATGGTCTTATACATCTCTATACTTACTTAACCATCGTATTGACAGTGCTATCCTTGGTGTTACAGGTACTGAATCTAACCCAATAAGGCGAACGATGTACCCTGGTAGGAACCTCAATAGAACCTCGGGGACTAGATGAGTATAATGCAGATGACGCCTTCTGTTAGTTGTCCTACGAAGAGCGAAAATGGGACCTTTATTAAGTGTGTAGCTTAGACATGCTTAGGACTATGATTATTCTTCCACTTAGCAATTTGATAGACCCAATATATAATTTTGGATTTTGTATATGCTTAAGTAATTGTTGTCATATAAATGAAAATGGTTAAGTATAGACTTATTTATGAAGTAAATGATGTTTCTATTGTTATTGCTTATGATCATTACAGATGTATTACACAGGCTTTTGCTTATTGTTGAATATAATTTATGTGTTGGAGAAACTTCTCTACACATTCCTGTGGAATTTCCGTTGTAGTGATTTGCTTGTGTGCTTCCACATACACAGATTGCTACAGGATTACATATGCACACTCTGTGGGGTCCATTCTAACCCCAATTCCCGGGATCAGGGCGTAACATGTAGATCGATAAATCTACCTAGTGGACATTTTAGGTATTTTATTATTTTGATTGATGTTTCTATCGGTTGGTTAGATGTTTACCTACTTTTAACTAAAAATATAGCCTTTGCCACCTACTTACTCAAGTCATTAAACTTAAGGCCCACTTCCCTGATCATCCTATTAAGTCTATATAACTTGACAATGCAGGCGAATTTACATCATAGGCCTTCAATGACTACTGTTCATCTCTCGGCATTATTATCAAACATCTTATCCCTCATATCCATACCCAAAATAGCTTAGCTGAATCCCTAATTAAGTACATTCAACTTATTTTTAGGACTATCTTGATGCAGTCCAGATTACCAATTAGTGCTTGGAGACATGCTGTGTTACATGTATCCATGCTCATTAGACTCCAACCTACCATCAACCATCAATACTCCTCTACACAACTTATATCGAAACATCAACCTAATAACTCCCATTTACGCAAGTTTGGTTGCACAGTCCTAGTCCCTATCCCACCCCCTTAACGTATTAAGATGGGACCATAATATAGGTTGGAAATCTATGTAGGTTATGACTCTTCTTCGACTATTCGCTTTTTAGAACCAATGACAGAGGTATTTTTATTACTTATTTTACTAATTGTCAATTTGATGAAATAAAATTCCCGCCGTTAGGGGGAGATAAGATAGTTCACAAAGAACATATTGTTCCTACAACACAACCTATTCTTGAACAATATGAACTAATGTGGAATACTTACACTTTGTCTTATCTAGACGCATGTACCTCACAATGTGAAAATGAAGTACGTAGAATTGTACAATTACAAGAAATTGCAAATAGATTATCTAATGCATTTAACGATGCAGCAAGGGTAACCAATTCACATGTGCCAGCTATAAATACACTTGCTAGAATTAATGTACCTGTGGGAAAAAGCAAAAATTGACAACAAAAGAATTTGCAATACGCCAGAAGCATGGCAGACTCATAGGTTCAAAGGATACAACTCCGAGGAAAGGACAAATGTACAATCATCATCATGTCCTCCCAAAGATACACTTAACACTCCTGAAAAGTTTTCCCACGAAGAGGCACATAACGCTTCTGGAGAGGTTATGAAAAAATCCGCTCTCTCTAGATAATGAAAGTCCCAGATAGGACTATAAAAGCCCCTAAAGAGGCATCGTTACTGGATAATAAAGAAATCTTTATATTTTATAGTTATTCAAAAGAGAGATGTAATAGAAAAGAAATTGTCATTGATGACCCATTTGCATATACGGTAGCTACACAAATATCAAGGGAACATGAGGTTAATGATTGGGATATAGAACCACGTGCCATTAATGAATGTCAACAAAAGAAAGATTGACCAAAAACGAGAAAGTGCTAATACAGCAAAATTAGAGTCTCTCAATAAGCATGATGTATTCGGATCTAGAGTACAAACTCCAAAAAGGTGTTAACCTTGTAGTTTACAAGTGGGTGTTTGTGAGAAAAAGGAACAAAATGAATGAAATTACTAAATACAAAGCAAGACCTATGGCACAAGGCTTGATGGAAAAGCCTGTGATTGATTATAAGGAAACATACTCCTCCATTATGGATGTAACAACATTTAGATATCTGATAACCTTAGAGGTTTTTGAAAATTTAGACATGAGACTCATAGATATTGTAACCACTTACTTGTATGGAAACTTAGATACATAAATTCATATGAAAATCCCCGAAGAATTTACTTTGCCTGATGCAAAGCCTAGAATACGTACTCAATATGCCTGAGAAGATCATTGTACGGCCTGAAGTAATCGGGAAGAATGTGGTACAATCATCTCAATAAATATTTGTCTAAGGAAGGATTTGAGAAAATTTTCATTTGCCCATGTATTTTTATAAAGAAATCCTTAAAAAGATTTGCAATAGTGGTAGTTTATATTGATGACATAAATTTGATCGGGACTCCAGAAAAGCTCGAAATAATTGCTGATTATTTGAAAAAAGAGTTTGAAATGAAAGACCTTAGGAAAGAAATTTTATCTCAACCTGCAAATCGAGAAAAGTTCTAGTGGAATATTAGTCCATCAATCTCATTATACCAAGGATGTCTTGAAATGCTTTGATATGGACAAAGCACATCTACTATGTACTCTCATAGTTGTTTGGAGTTTAGATATAAACAAAGATCCATATCGTCCAATTAAGGAAAATGAAAATGTATTGAGTCTTGAAGCACTATATCTAAGTGCTATTAGTGCTTTAATATATTTAACACAATGCACTAGACCGAACATTTCATTCTCAATTAATCTACTTGCCAGATAAAATTCTGCACCAATGCAAAGGCATTAAACTGGTATCAAATATATCTTACGCTATTTACATAGTACAATTGATTTAAAACTCTTTTATTGTAAAGATTCAAAGTTCGTAGAATATGCTGATTCAATATATCTCTATGATCCTCATAAGGGTTGATCACAGACAGGTAATGTATTTCTTAGTAGTAATGTTGTTATTTCTCGGCGCTCTACTAAACAGACTTTTAGTAGCTACTTCTTCAAACCATGCTCAGATTTTAGCCTTCTATGAGGCCAGTAAAGAATGTGTGTAAATAAAATCTTTAATTCAGCTTCTAACCATGTTAAGATTTTAGCTTTCTATGAGGCCAGTAATGACTATATGTGGATAAAATTTTTAATTCAACATATTTGTAGTTCTTATCAATTGCCTCTTGGTACAGTTACCCCGAGCGTTATCTACGAAAACAATGAGACATGTATTCAACAAATTAAAGAATGATACATTAAAGGTGAAAAGGCAAAGCATATTGCACTAAAGTTCTTCTTCACACATGAGCTTTAGAAAAACAATAAGATTGAAGTTAAGCAAGTTTGTTCAAACAACAACCTAGCCGATTTATTATTGAGTAATTACCAAAGTCAATATTCCAAAAGCTTGTACATCAAATCAGCATGCATAAAGTCTAGCATCAAGCAATGAACAGACTATTGTTGTTAGGGGGAGTAATAGATTAAAGATAGATATCTTGAAGCATGCTACTTAGAAGATATGTGCGTTGTACTCTTTTTCCTTTTTTTAGGTTTTATTCCACTGGTTTTTTTTTAGTTAAGGTTTTAATGAGATAGCACCATGCACGCCCAACATCAATTCAATGATCATGTAGAACGTTGTATTCTTTTTCCTTCGCTTTCATTTTTATCTCACTGGGTTTTCCCTTACAAGGTTTTAATGAGGCAACTGTTATTGAATGATGGTCATCCAAAAGAAAGTATTATGAAATATATTATCATAGATGGATGCCCACATTGGGGCCCACATTAAATAAAGAAATCACCTCAGATTATAGTCCTGCCATATTAAGTTGTTTGGAGAGGAAGTAATCTTACTCTATAAATACGACCTTTCTCTCCCTTATTATATATACATCTCTTATTCAGTAAGATCTCTCCCTCTTTCTCCCTCTACTCCTCTTTCTCTTTCTTTCAATATTAGAACCTTTTACACTCCACTTCAACGCCTCTCTCAGAACTTTATCCAGAATGTTGGAGTAGCTGTTCCCATCACTTTAAACATTCTTTTACGTCAACTAAATCCTGACCAAACCCATGGACGACTAGGTCGAGACAGAAGTTTGGATGCTTTGGTGGAGGCGGCGCTGAGGTTACTTTCCACCTAATCATCTGCGAATCATCTTGGGGAAAACCAAAAAGAGTAAGGAGGCCAACTACAAAGAGAGAGAGTTTGAAGTAAAGTGGAGACTTCCAGACAGGTAGAGGAGGCCTTCTGCCAAATCATCTGAAAAAAGGTTGAACTGAAAAAGTTGAAAGATATAATGCAGTTGATAATTCAAAAGAAGTTAAAAAGGTGAAGGAAGCGTTGCAATCGACTTTAATTTTGACTAGAGTCCAATTAATTTTAAGTGAATTTTTAATTTGATTATTAAAGAAACTTTGAATTCGTTCAAGTTTCACTTTTTCTACAAAAATACGGTGTCTAAGTTCCTTCTATAAGAGATAATATAATCTTTTGAGCTCTCCTAATTGAGATATCAACTCAATAAAGTCTGTTGTGATTTGGACCATCGCGTGGGTTAACTATTATTTCACTTTGCTCATGCTTGGGCTCATTGACTAAAATGAATTGGGATCCTTAAAACCAATGGGCTGAATTTCACTCCAATTGAAATTAGGCCTTAAAGTAAGGAATTTTTGAATTTATTAGGAAATTGTGATTAGTATGTGATTTAACGCTTTTTTGTTAAGGAAAAATGCAAAGACCAAAACAGATAAACAAGTTGGCTACATCTTTCGAGTGGTTTTGATATTCATATTGTTGACCGCATGGGCATGAAAGTCATGCGACCTATTTGACCATATATTGTTGTGCCCTTGTGTAATCATTGCCCTATTCGGTACCCACTGCCGACACTTCACTCTCAGCAACTGGACCCATTCTAAAGACTCGGGACACTATTATCAATTGGATCTATCAATTGGTGGGGTTTTCAAGTAATCAAGGATCCTTTGACATGCCTACGTCTTAACCCTTCCCCATTGAGCTATTTGCCTATGAATTCATTCCAGTTCTTATCACTCAAGTTGTATCCAGTCCAGATTCCACGGAATTCTCTGAACCTGCCCTGTATATGAGGCGTATTTTGTGCGACCCGCCTTTGAATTTTATCCAAAACGAGGCATTTGTGTAGCACAAGAAGCAGTAAAGGTAAAGTTAAAGTATACATGATGTAAACTTTTTTACTTTTAAGCCAAAAGTAAAGGAGAGAGAAAAACGTATGAGTTTACACCACTAATTACCTCAAACTCCTGCACAAAAGTTATCCTTTCAACTATAAAAAAGTGTGATAAAGTGTAGCGCCGTAAATTAATAAAAAAATATTTTGTAATCTACCCTTTCTCTCTCACCTATACTTTGCCCCATGATATTCAAACAATAATTTTATCACACCTCTACTTTCACTTTATCATATCTTATTTTTACCTTTTTAATGATTTGACATTCACCTCAACTCGACCCCTCCACAAATATAAATGAATAAGCTAGAATCCCCATTGCTTCATCATTTAGAATCACCTCCAAATTTTAATGAAATTAGAGATAGAACCCACCATCAGATCCATCACACACAAAGCACTTGATTTTACTCTCGAGTTAGTCATGTGTTTACCAGTGGCAATGGCAGTGGCAGTGGCAGAGCCCCATGATGTGTTTACTGGCAATGGATGTGTTTATCAGCAATGACAGACTTAGGAGAATTTTCTTGGGGTGGCTCTCTGTAAACAAAAAAATCTTGGAGGCTCTATGGGATTTTGAACTATTTTCCAAGGTGGGTGGGGGCTTCATCCCCAAAATCATATTCTTAGGTCCGCCACTGAATTAAAGGGTTCACGATATATATATATATATGGGGATATTCATGTGCATATATCCCTCACAAAGGGACCGTACATACTCCTCTGTGAGGCCTATGGTGGACCCTACCAAGGGATGAGACCAAGGACGATGGAAAGATCTATGCGAGACCACCCTAGATACCAAGTTTTGCCCCAATCACATGTCCCTAACCCCTTCATTTATGACCCACAAATTCATTCCATTCGAATGGGTATATAGTTGATCCAACGGTCCAATAAATTTAGATTTGACAAAAAATTAGTAAATGGGCTCAATTCAAGGGGGTTATGTGTGAGTCCATTTGGATAGACTATACAGTGAGTCCCACCTAATTTTCTCATAAAAGAAGGTGAGGGGACAGATGCACATGAATATTCCCCATATATATAGAGAGAAACGGTCTTGTAAGGATGGTCCTTATAAACCATTTTAAATCATTTTGCATAGTGAGACCCATGTTGTGAGCCATCCAAATGGATCACACATACAAACCCCCTTAATTACACTTACCCACCAATTTTGGATCCTATCCGACTATTTGATCGACTGCACAACAACAAAATGCTTATATATATATATATATAAAGTCTAGTCAGATGGACATTCAATCCAACGATTCAATCTTATTGGATGGGATCCAAAATTGGTGAACATGTGTAATTAGGGAAGTCGTGTGTGATTCATATGGATGGCTCACAACGTAGGCCCCACTATTCGAAACAGTCCAAAAATGGTCCGTGAGGACTGTTTCTCATGCATATACACACTACTCTATAGAGAGAGAGAGAGAGAGAGAGAGAGAAAGAGAGACTTACAAAGTATAGCAACTGAGAAGATCTAGAGAAAGTCGATCATCATACATTGTGTAATAACAGTAATCTTAAGAGCAAAAGCTGATCATCATAGAATATATAATAACAATAATCATAAGAGCCAAAGCTGATCAACATACATTGCATAACAACAATGATCTTAACAGCGAGCTTTCACATGGGTTCAACATAATAGAAAGATCTTTCACATGAATACCATAAAATAAAACAATACTTGTCTTTATTTAAGTGAGGATCCAAGTATCCAGACTCTTATGCTTATGGGTTTTTATTTCAATATATGTAAGTAGGCACGGCAGCAGGTGTGAATGCTTTAAAGAATGGAGCCACCTTCGACCAGCAATCCTCCCTTGTTACACTGTCCAACATCTTTTGACAAGCAGCGCTCACCTGGATCTTTCCATTCGTGATAGAGCGCTGAAGTTGGTCAATGCACCTTTTATGTTTCAACACAGGTGCAAAACATGCTAACATTTCCTCTTCAATTTTTGCATAATCTGCTTCGATTTCCATGATCGATGTTGGGCCTCCATGCGCATATCCTTGCTGAGGCTCTGGGGAGAGCTGAAGCAGCTGTGCATCATCAGGCAGAACGCGTGCAAGCACGGGCTCAACCCATGCGATTGCGCAGGCCACAAACAACAAGATTATCATCGTCTCCCTTGTTATCGTCATGTTTTGAGCTTCAAAATCTTCTTCTTCGGATCCTCTTAACTATTTCAAGTGGACTGTCAGAAGCCATCCCTGAGGATACATATATATAGAGAGTGGGTGTCTGTAAGAGAAAAGCAGTTCTAAGATCTTGTAACTGACTTGCTGCACTCCTTTATTGCCATATGCAAATATCAGAGAGTTAATGAGAAGTGATGACATAGTAAACGGAATTATGGAAGTAACTTTGCTGAATTTTGGATTTGAAAAGGTTCTTAAATTCTTTCACTAATTATCAAAACGGTCCATTCTGGCTATAATTGTTGTTAGCAGTAACTTTAGATGTGAAATGGCATTTTCTTTTGCTTAATTAGAAAAAACAAAAAATTTCAATTCATTTTTGCCTTACAGCTTCCAACCCCTGTTCACTTTGCGGGGCGCCGATCTTCAATCAATATTCATCAAAACCATCAAAACCCAATACAAATCCCATTTTTTTCGAAGGTTCACCTGACCTGTGACTGACCCATATATGATATGGGCTGGGTCAAATGTCGGACGGATATGGGTTGAGTCAGTAGGTTATGTCTGATTTTGCCACCCCTAGTTCCAGCCCATATTTCATCATTTGTGACAGATGAATCTCTCATTCATTCTTCATGAAGTCCACCCAGCTCTGTAAGTAATTCATATATAAGTGGTTTTGAAGCTCACTATCCATCACCCAACTGCTTGAGTTGATGGTCTCACATCCGAGCGAACATTTTGCCTTTTCCTTAGCCATTTATTTTAGGGGCTGAAGTGTTAGCTCGCATTCTCATAAAGGCCATGGAAGTGGGATTTGTCCAAGGGTTAGAATAACCATGGAAACCCAAGTATTGCGCATATTCTATTTGCTGATGATAGCTTCATTTTTTTGTTAGATGTTTACTTTAAGATAACTATGACATATCGGGGCAACTTATAAAATATCATAAATCCGCAGTTTATTTTAAAAGGTGAAGATGTATTGCTTCAGCCTTCAGCCCTTGGTACAAGATTAATGGACAATGATGAAAATATCTTGAGAACTCCTTGACATTAGGAAGGAATAGGAACTTGAGTTTTGAGGCACTATTTAACAAAATTAAATATAGAATTAGTGTTTCGAAAGTTCCTTTGCTATCCCAAGCTAGAAGATGTACCTTTATTAAATCCGCAGTTGCGGCCATTCCTATTTTTAATATTTCAGCTCTTTGCCTCCCAACTCCCAAATAAAACCTTGGAAGCCTTTGACAAATTATTCAAAGCCTTTTAGTGGGGCGAGAATGAGAGTAAGAAGAAACTTCACACTATCAAGTGGTTGAAATTATGTAAACTTATCCCCAATGGAGGGCTAGGAATTAAATATACCAAAGCTAAAAATCTATATCCCTTTTGGCCAAAACTTGTTTGTGATGCCTAACCATTGAACATCTCCTTTGCTCGAAACTTCTAAAAGCTAAATATAGTCACAAGAGTAACATTTGTAAAGCTTAATTCATAAAAGAAAATTCCTGCTTTGAGAAAGGTTTTATTGATTGAGTTTTTTGGCAAATAGATTTTATTAATAGAGTTATCATTAATGAAAGGGTGGAATGGACTGTTGGCAATGGGAAGGAAATTTTAGTATGGAAGTGTAATTCGATTCCCTTTAAGCAATGCCTAAGAAAAACTTTTTCTTCCATGGTTAACCCAAATTGTACGATTAAGGATTTGTCGAATGAGTAAAAAAAATGAAATGAAAGTGTTATTAAAAGCCTTTCTAACAACCTTATGGATGTTGGAGATGCTGCAAAATATACATTCCTATTCATAAAGGTAAGGACACCATGATTTGGCCTCTTTCAAAGAATTGTCAACTTACTACTAAATTTGCTTATAGAATAATCATAAAAGATGGCAAGGCCGATCTTATCCACTCTTTCAATTGGAAATCACTTTGGAAACTCCCAATCCCTCAAAGAGTTCTTTTGTTAGGTTGGGAATATCTCAAAAATGCCTGGCGAGAGCCTCAATTAAGCTAAAAATAAGCTCAGTTGATGATAAATGCCCTAATTGTGAAAGTGAGGTAGAGTTGATTGGCCAACCTTTGATGAGGTGAGCACGTGCAACATGATAGGGCCATTTGGTTTGGCTCATGTCCTAGAATTCAACTCATAGAATGGTTTTTTCTTTTTCTTTTTTTTTTTTTTTTTTGAGAGCAAGACTATCGGACCTTCCCTCTTGGGGATGATCACTTTAAAATGTGGGTTTTATCCTTATGGTGGGTAATTTGGAGAGATAGAAATGTGATGCAGGCCCTAGGCTTAGGGCTTGCATAGAGTGCCGAAGCACATGTCCAAGGACACTTTGAATCGTCTTCAACAAAACTTCAACACAAGAGAATGCCCTTCCAAGATAAAAATCAACAAATCTATTAATCAATCTAAGTCTAAAACATTCTTATCTACAATGCCATATTTATAACAAAATTCCCTAACAATGTAATTAGAAAGCTACTAATAAAATAACATAATCCTAATCTAATTAGATTTAAATGAGACTACTTATGTGGCTTAGACTGCATCAAAATGACTTCCTTTTTAGAAGCCAGCCATTAGAACCCCTTTAAAGTATTGGTTTGGTCAAAAGGATGCTTGCAAGACCCACCATTTTTTGTAAGGATATGACTGAATAGACAAATAAATAACAAGAGAAAATCATGTGATTTCCAATTATGAGGATTTGTTGATCTACTCAAATGCAACTTTTAAGGTTAATGATGGGGAAAGTGGCTTTTGGTTATGAACAGTGTTATTTTGGGTGCATGTGCATGTGAAAGAACTAAAGTTGGTTGTTCCAAAAGCCCGAAACAAGGCCGATCTTAGTTGTGTTACAGAAGATTAAAAGGAAAGGCTATTTAAAAGGAAAGGCTTTGGAATGGTGCATATGGTGTTGAATGCCAACGAAGCAGTTCAGAAGCTAAAGGAAGATGATGATTGGACTATTAGTGTTAATGTCTCATGCATGAAAAAAATTGTCATCTTTATTTAGTTTTATGGGTTTCTATTTTATCCCTATAGGAGTTTCATTTGTCAAGCACATAAGCTTACTAAAACTCTACTATCTTGGTTAAGATACAAGTAACAAAGGCCCATGCTAATCCCGGGCCGAAAAATAGAAATAATAGCAATCATTAAAAAATAAAAGAAATTCATAAAAAGGAAAAAAAAAAAAAGAAACTTGTAGTTATCATGAAGGCCTAGTGCAACATATCTCGTATATCAATAGTCCACATAAAGCTTCTAAGAAAATATAGATTTCCAACAGAATCATCAGGACATGTAACATACATATAAATTTGGAAAATCTCATTTGATTTTTTTTTTTTAAGTTAACAGCAAATTGGTCACATTTATTGCTTTCTATGGGAAATATTTATTTAAAAAATTACAAATTTTTTAGCTTACTAAAATAATAAAATGTTAAAAAAAAAAATTTGAGCTAGTGATGGTTGACGGTAAAACAACCATTCATAATTTAGAATTAAATTTTCAAAGAAAAGAAATAGCTTTTCATAAATAAAGCATCAACCGCAGAAATAAACATAGAGAAATAAACATAACTTTGGATGATACCAAGAGCGATCCACTATTGCAAGCCAATGATCCAATAAATAAAAATAATATTATTATTTTTTTTACTACATATAATAAGTGTTAAATAATATTTATAATGAAAAGATTGAGCTAACTAACAAGTAAAAAACAAAAAAGTGAAAATAAACTTTGAAATAGAGAAGTTAAAAACGAACTTCTACACAAAATCCTTTCAAGCACATGGCCTTTTAAGATATACCAATGGAATTTAATATAAAACATTATTTAAAAAAATCAGGAACCAAAGTTTGTATCAGTTTATGGTGCTTACTGATATTTGTACCAACACTATGTCCTCGTCCACATGAGGGAGGTCTGTAAAGATAAAATAAAAATAAGGATTTAGAAGAGTAAATAGAAATATATAATACATAATCAAGACCCTACCTATTACACATCGTAGCAATTGAACCTTAAAAAGTGATATATTTTCAAAAAAAGAATCATCCTTCTCTTCTTATCAATACTCGGAAATAATGATTAAAGGAAATGTAATTGTGGTTTGCTAATACACACACTAAAAGAATTACATGGTGGGTTGTGGCCACAAAGGGGAGAGAAAATTCGATGGATGGGTGGCATAGTGCATTGTGTGCGAGAGTGAGACTCATAGGGAGGGTGTGATTAATGGATATCATTAGGCTAGGGTGGAATTTGAAGACATGCCATGGAGTTTGCAGGTGAGGTGACTTTCATGTAAATGGCATTGGATTAGATGCGTGACAAAAGGACTCATTGGACCCAATTTGAAAGGAAAACTGAAATCATTGTGAAACGACTGGTGAGGCTTGAAAAAAAAAAAAACAATAAATATTTAGGAGATAATTTAGGAGTTTCGAATTTTAAAAGGATTCACTTGTTTAGGTTCCTTTCTAGCTTAGAAAGGATCAAAACCAATCCTAAAATACAGGATATGATAAGAAGCAACCCCAAAGGTTTGTATGACATTTCTAGGCTTTTTCTTTTTTTAAAGGAAATCTTAATGGGTGCTTATGTGGGGCCCTCTCTAGCCTCTCTTTGCTTTAATATATATAATTGTATGGAGAAAGTGGCTTTGTACCGGGATAACTCTTAGGCCGAAAGCCAAAGGTCCGAAAGCTGAGTTAGCTTATAAAAATAAAAATAAAAATAAAGTGGCTTTGTGCTAGGGGTGAGGAGTGGATTTTGGTTTCCTTTTTTCCGTTATGATCCTCCTCCCTTTTCTTTTGCTTTTGCTAGGTGCCCCAGTGTCGTTGCTAGCAGCGTTTAGTTTGTGCTTTTAATTTATGGTTATTTGGAAAACAAATGCTCGAATTGGTGCACGGTGGGTGAGACGTAGTCCGCTTATGGAATCGGACACCAAGAATTTCTATCCCGAAAGGTGAACAGTGTTCCAAACAAAGTTACAATAGTTGTATGCCAAGGTCCACAGGAATGAGATGAGATGATACCCCGACAATGTTACCGCGATGGGCACTTACTGCACCTGTCTACCAACCTTCGATGCTCGAGAGACCTTAATCACCATGCACAATGAGCCCATTCTATGATGACAAATAACAAAATTGAATTGATCTTCCTGATTCAGTCATTCAATTTTATTCCTATTCACAACGAACCATGTGCTCTGATGCAATGGGTTGAGAACTAAGGGCTTCTTGGTTGACAACCCAGCATTGCACTGTACACTACATCAATCCTTTGGTATGCCACTCTTTCCACGTCTGTGAGCTTCTCCTCCCAGTAGTAGGTGCTTTCCATCCTATAGTGTGGGCTTCCTCTTCCCACCTTTGTGGTCTGTCTTGGGTCCCACCCCCCGCCCCCATGGCTGGGGGTAACCAAAAAAAGAAATAGTAATTAGCTACCAATTGCAGGAAATCATACAGGATTGACCATCATAAGATTAGATCTTAATAGCGCAATCTGAATCGCTGGATTCCTTGATCTATGCCACACGAGGATGTTCTTCAGTAGGAATTTACAACTAGGTTCCATTACCAATAGCATTTCTGCTGTTATAAGGGCCCATTAACACCATATCACCACTCACGATCTGAAAAACCTGACCCCAATTTGATCATAGCCCCAATTTCAAAAGAAAATAAAAGAAAAAAAAACCCTTTTTTACACTAGGTTTCTGATTTTCATAGAACATGCCAATGCCCACATAATCAACTCGTTCATTCTCCATCTAGTGGACCCCATAAAATCAACTCTATTGTGCCCTAATTTGCTTTAAAAACGAAAACCTCATTGATATCAAGTATTCAATTTTCCCTAAAATAATCTTCAACCCGGGTGGAGCCAACAATCCACGCCGCATCAAATAGGACCCATATTACGCATTGCCAATTCAAGTAGGACATACCACAAAAGACATTTGCTACCAAGAACCTGTTGCATTATATTTTTAATGATCTTCATGTCCAGATGACCAGGGCTTTTCGCAGTCCTTCTAACCCACATAGCTGCAAGATAGATGCTTATGTTACATGAACAGTGAGAATATCAGCGGGAGAAGCAGCGTCAATTATTCTGACTTTGGGTGTTGCACCCAGCGAGAGAGAGAGAGAGAGAGAGAGAGAGAGAGAGAGAGCTCCAAGACGAATGGTAACAGAAATAAATATCCACCACATGATGAAAAACACGTCTGCCTGAGAACCTCTCTCCTCAACTGATATTTCAAAAGTGTACTGTAGAAAAATAAGATAATGATGGTGGCAAAAGATAAATCAATATATAAGAGAGCTGAACAAGATAAATCTTTGCACATCAGGTACCCTAGATCTAGACATGAACCTCTTACCCGATGATACACAACATCGCCTTCTACATAAATGCTTCCAACCTCCTTGATCTGATGGGATCTGGATGCTGAAAATCCTCCAACCGTAAATTGGAGCTCCTCCACATCTCATGTAATATAGCCTCCCCTCTATCTCGTTTAAGGAACTCAAAAATGCTGAAAAGAACATCTGATGCAAGCCCTGTCTCTAGAAGACGCCCAGGTTCATCGCCGCCATCATATATTATTCTTCCAATATCCCTCAGAGGAACAGCTTTTTCTGAGACAACTTTACCAAGCATGCGACCAAGGTACTCTGCAGCCTTTGGAGAATCAGTAACCGCATCCTCCAATGTAGAGAGCACAGCTTCAAAACTGGAAAACAATCATGCCAGTGACAACAAGTTCAGGTAATAATAGACTCAAGCACATATCATATCATACACATGATCGTTTTTATGTTCTCAACCATTACACCATTTTTCAATGATCCAAACTATTTGCACAGCGATGCCCACCATGAAAGAGACCATATCCCACCCAATTACTTAATTCACTACAACCACACCGCACACCCTGTTGATAAACTTACTTGACTGAAAGCTTGCAAATAGACAACATGCAAAGAATCACATTTTACCGACAGAGAGACCTCAAGGACAATAGTCATCAACAGCAGATAGCTACAGTTCAAGTTTTCAAATAACCACAAAAATATCTCAGACGTACAAGAAGTGGTTAGACTCGGAGATGAATGAAAATTATTAATTTTCTATTCCAGAAAAATAAAACCAAAGCCGCAGTTGGTAATTTATATTTATCATAACTAAAAACACAGAAAAAAAATGAAGAATAAAATTTTGTATTTTACCCTTTGATAAGCTGTACTTGACTTAGCAAGCCATCTCGAGAATTGCAAAGGTTGACAAGAAGCTTGGCCAAAAGTTCCCTGTCGATTTCATTTTTCCGATCAAAAGAATCAGCCACCCAAAGCATAACCATGTTTGGGTAGAAACTTGGAGAGTTCAACTCTTTAATGCACAATCGAATCTCCTCCTCATTTCTTGCACTGAAAATCATTTAAAAAAAAAAGTATTTCAAATATAAATTAGAACATAAAAACAAAGAGATCTAAGCACTGATATGGAAGTATAACCAGTTTAACTAGTGAAGAATGGCAAACAAAATGCAAGCAAAAGATGTATTTTACAAGGTTCCACCAATAAATTAATAAAAAATTGCAAGCAATAGAACTCGTCTCTATTTTTTTGTCTTAACAAAGGAAAAACTAATTGACAAAAACCATAAAAAGAAATTTCTAGAATTAAATAAGCAAAAAACAATACATATCTCTCCTAGACTACTCTGTTTCTCCATCCCTCTTCAACGTCTTCTCCACATAAGAACGATCACTTCCCACCCCAGCATCCCATGCCCACTCAAAAATCATCAATTATTCAACTCAGATGCATGAATAAATGTGTACCATTTTCAATCCCCCAAATGGAAAGAATCTTGATGCTGCTTCCTTTTTTGGGGATTTGGGAACAAGGAAGAATAGATACTGATTTAGGCGTTGCTGGATCTAAAACGAAATGGCCATGATTCTAGCAATTTTAATACACTACTCCAAATTTCTTATGCACCAATGGGATTAGCTTTGCAGTTGAACTGCTTGGTTACACGTGCAAGAGAATGTTCTCCTACAAGCAGACTACATCTTGCTTTATGCAATCTAGCTCTTTGGGCCCCACTTACATGTATGTCTATAAAAAGAAGTAGATGGAAAGGCCTCCTTATGGACAAGGGGAAGCCAAAAATTTAGCCCCACCAAATTATCCTAGCCCATGATTTAACAGCCTTCAAAATATTTCTTTTATTAAAATTTAATGGTGTGTTAACCATAGATTTTTTGAGATTTAATCCATAGAAAGCGATGGTTCAACGAGTGTAAACTGAGGCCCGCTGCTAGATTATGAGATGACAAGACTATCAAAGGGACTGTAACGATCAAATGAGGGCCCAAGTAAACCCCATAGAGCTAGACTGCACATGCAGTCCACCTGTAGGAGAGCATTTTCCCACATGTTACCCACGGATGAAAATCGTGGTATTGGTGGACCCCAAAAACCAATACCATCATTGATTGACCCCAAAAACTGATACTGTCCCAGTATTGGTCGTGGTCTTCATAGCATGGATGTAAATATCGGCTGCTACGCTTCGTAGCGCCCATAGGCGCTACGCTATTTTGAAAATAGCGGGGTTCACAAATGTAGCGGCCCGTAGCGGCCACTACGCTATTTTGAAAATAGCAGGGTCCACAAATGTAGCAGCCCATAGCATGTGTAGCGGCCGCTACGGACCGCTACAAACCGTAGCAGCCGCTACGTAGCGGGTGGGGTTTTGACCTTTTTCACTCACTTTTTTTATCTTTACTCCTTTTCTTCTCTACTTTTCACTGCTCCAAACCCCTTTCCTTGCCTCCATTTTTCAAATCCTCTCAAAAAAACGCTAGAATCATAATTAAAAACATCAAGAACATCAAAACATCAAGGTGATATTCAAGATTCAAGCATCAAACTCAAAAAAAGGTGAGTTTTGAGGCTTATTTTTTTCTACTTTGAGTTTATTTCTCTCTTTTCTTCCATGAATCACTTGAAAATAAGTTGTTATTGTTAAATCCATGTTCCCTTTGATCAAGCCCCTCTTTTTATCACTTTTTTAATTTGTTTTATTTTGAATTTTATTTTCTGATTATTTTATTATTTGAAAAAAGAAATCTATTTTATTCATGGAAAACCAATAAAATAAGTTGAAAATGATTCCTAAATGTTAGATCTATGTTTCCCATACATCAATCCCATATAGTTTTGTGTTCTTCTAATTTTTTCATATTTTTTATTTTCGGCTTTTTTTTTTAATATTTTTTTTATAAAAGTAAACTCAATCAAATGGGTTGAAAATGGTCCCTAAATGTTAGATCTATATTTCCCATAGATCAATCCCTTTGGTATTAGAGCTATCAACAAGGTATTCCTCCATTACAAAGTCTTTGCTCTTTAAGTAAATTAGTATATTGTTTTTCTATGAAGTTTGAACATAGTTTATCTTTCATTCTTGAATGAATCTTAATGAAATTTTTTTATAACATTTTTTTTATAAGCCTTAAGTTAGTATTTAAGTTGACATAACTAAACAACATGAATCCATATGAAAAACATTGATCATTCCTATTCTTTTCTATTGATACAGCGATACAGGACCTCATGCAATGAAGGGACCACTAGATACTCATACACTAGTTACTTTTGCAAAACAAACACATATTCCATCATTTTCCAATATTCTGAATTTTCTGGAATTTTTTCGGATTTTTTTGAAGACTTTTTTAAATCACACTGCTACACCGCTATGTATCGCCGCTACCGCTACGTATCGTTTTGGCGGTGGGCCGCTACGCCCACCGCAACCGCTATTTTCATCCTTGCTTCATAGCATGAAAGAAAAGAATTACTCCAAAAGAATTTGAAAAAAATATTCAAAAAAGAATTTGCCTTGATCTTGCTCAATTGTTGCATCCTTAATATCAGTTGTCATAGTTGGCATCACCTTTGGTGTAATCTTTGAATTTCTTCTTTTTGCTTTTTTGATGGTCCTTTAGTTAAAGATAATGATGTAGATGAAGACCGGGCTCTTAGTGGCAATGGACGGAGTCCAATCCATTTTCTTTGCCACTAAAAAGTATGTGTTCATCTTTTTATCATGACCCGCTTTACGGTAAAAAAGCCATGATCTTCCAAAATTAATATGAGCAATATTCATGTGGATCACATCACACCAAATTTTGTCTTCATAATTACCAACCTTGAATGATACCAAACATTTGTGAGTTACGGGAATAACATAACCATTAGACCATGTGACTTGGTAGGGCTTCGAAAAGTTCTCAATTGGCAAATGAAGCTTATCAATAACCTCTTGTGCAACAAAATTGATTGCACTATCATTGTCAATAGTCAAATTGGCATCTTTATCCTTGACTCTCACCCACGTGTGGAATTTCATGGCCCGTTTCCATTTTCCTTCTTTCCTCTCATTATGTTGAAGAGGCGGCGAATGTCAATCGTGGAATTATCTTTTCCAGCGAAAAATCTTTTCACAACATGTACTCTTTGTTTTTGTTGAGATGCACATTGTCACTTGCGAAACTTTCTAAGCATATGTTCAACACGAAAGGCTTCTAAGTATGCCTCTTGACTGGTTTTGAAACAATTCATATTCTAAAAGATGTCTGCTCTCAGGCCTTTGATATAACGACCCAAAATATGTGTTTCAGGGTGTATTTGGATGTGAGGTAGAGTAAAATAGAGTAGAGTAAACCCAAAATCAAGAAAGAATAATGTATGATGGGGTTATGATGACCTTTTTTTTTTAAGTTACTTGATATAGAATCCTTTTGACTTTTTGTATAAAAAGTAGAGATTTTTTTGCAATTTAGTGATGACTTTTTTACTTTCTTTTGAAAAAGAATGAGGAAAATTAGAATTTTTTTAAAAAGGAAGGAAATTTGAATTTCAAATTTTTCATTTTACTTTTCTCTAATTTACCTCATATCCAAATACACCCTCAATCTCCTCTAGTTCACAGATATTTGCAACTCTCAAAATTGGCGGGTGTATTCCTCAACTGTTAATTATTCTTGCTTCAAATTCAGAAATTGCTCAAAGTATAACAAATTCTCAAAATACTCATTTCTATATTTGCGTTGATACACAAATCTTTGAACTTCAACCGAATGTAGATTTGAACTTCAACCAAATGCCCAAAAATTCTCATGATTATTTGGATGCAAGGAGAACAAAATTTAACTCTTTTGAAAAATGGGCTTACTTGCCTTTGTACATCTTGATGATTGCAATATGTTGGCGAAGATTAGGTGTCGATTGAAGGTCAGATGGCCAAAAGATCGCCCTTTCAAAAATCAGCGGTTGAGATTGATAAAGTAGAAAATCTATGCGTGTGGCTGGGCTTGGCTCCCTGTGGACTTTTTTTTCTTTTTTTAGAGGAGGGATGGATTTGGGTCGGGTCAGGCTTAACTATAGATCCCAACAGTTGTTAGATTCAGTTGGGCGGGTCAAACCAACCTTAGGCCCAAACAAAAGATGGCCCTCCTTAGAGTTAGATGGCACGTGTGGAAGAACACGTGACACAAGACCCTTTTTCCTTCCTTCTCTTTCGATATGTTCTACAGAAAAGAAATCAAGGGGAAGGCTTACGGTTTAGAGAAGAAGCCTTCGCCAGTCGACGAAAAAGATAGAAGCAGGGGTTGTGACACGCCCACGACAACGAAGAGGCTATAACAACACTGGCAGCCTTGGCACAATGGGGACTGGCTAGAACTCGGCCCTAGTAATGCTGACGTTGGAGCTCGACGATGGCAACGACGGCAAAGCTAGAGTGTCTTCGGTGAACAATATTGCTTTTTCTCTCCTCCTCTTTCTTCTGCTTCTTCTTCTTCCCCATTTTCTTCTCTTTTTTTTTGTTTTCGCTGTTGGGTTGGGGATGTTGAATGGAGGGTTCGGATTTCAAGGAAGATGGGTTTAATGAGGTTAGGGATGTTGGTGGTGGTGTCGGTGAAGGAGATGGAGGACCTATGGTTGCCGATGGTGCTTAGGCTTGATCGAGTTAAGGAGTGGATAAGGGAAATAGGGTTGGAGGGTACTAGTTTGGGCTGGAGCTCGGGTATGGGGCTCAAGTATGGGTTCGGAAATGGAGATTAAGGGTTAATGGTTCTCGGGTGTTGGGGTCTCGGGGAATGGAGGTTACAAAAGGGGCTTGGAGTTCGACTAAGCTCTTAGAGAGTTATTTTGGGATTTGAATGGTAGGACTGGGGTTGGGAAGGGGTTTTGGGATCGGAGTTGGGCAGCAAGAAAGGGTTGTTTTTTTTCTTTTTAGGGCTTCAGTGGGTGTGCAGGGGATGGATTCGTGGGTGTGGTCGGCAAGGATGGTGGAACTGTTGGGTTTCTGTGAGATGGGGTTTGGGAGAGTGATGGTGAGAGGTCTTGGGTTTGGAGGTGTCGGTTGAGGCTGCTGGGATGGTCTACGTATGATGAAGAGTTGATGAGACGAGATCGGTAGATAGATGAAATACAAGATGGACAAGCGTCTCTCCAACAACCAAATCTCGGTTCAGATGCCAAACTACCCAGATCTCCGATCGAGTATAGATCAATCTCCCGAAGGATTGATCTAATCTAGATATGGATTTAGGCCCTTAGGCACCCTTACAAGAGGAAAAACATCATCACAAAGATAAATCTCAAATAAATTTTGATTAATTGGAAATAAGCAAGTCCATTACAATGAAAGGCTCCTCCTTATATAGGAGTGACTATTTCTAAACTAGGAAACACTAATTTTAAACAATCATGGCTTGCTAAAATAAATTAAACAAGTACAAATCTCAACTCAACATAAAATAGGAAATAAATAATGAATTAGAACTATCTAAGGATAAAGATCCTTGATCTTGGACATATCATGGATCAAGGACCCATCAAAGTGGCCCATCAATGCCGGGCCGGATCTTGGATCTAGCCTGCATCACTGCTGTGCTCCATTTATTGAGATAGCAGCATAAGGCTTCTTTGGGGAAGTAAGATACACCTAAAAACGAGTTTGCGCAAGCAAGCTGCCTTTCTTTGTCCTCTCATTTCTCTTTCTAAAAATGAGTTACAGTGAAAAATAGCTGAAGAAAGCAGACTTAGATTTGTATGATCGCAATCATATTGATTTTTTTTAAACCTCTACATAAAAGACAAAGAAATTAGAAATAAGGATTTCATCTCCAAACACTCATTCACATGAGATCTACCCTAATATGATGAGATCAAATCTGAATTAGCAATTAAATTCAAGTTATAAGCATGCCAATTAAAAACAGAACATTGAAAATTAAGTGAATATTAAATCTAAGGTCCAACGTGATCTCACAGATCTCGCAGTAAATAACCCTCTAAAGTAAAAGGGTTGGAACTTAATGGAAGATAGAGCTTTGAAGTTGCTTAGTGCCAGTGATGTAGATCCAATGGATTGGATGAAAGATTTAGGCAATGGTTTGTTCAGATCTGGTGGTTGATGATCCTTGATAATAAGGGTGGTCCTAGATCTAGATGGCAATGGTCAAATAAAGCTCTTGGAAACAAAAATGTGAAACAAACAGAAGATAACTTTATTCAGCTCTCACCAAACTCCCTCCGGAGGCATTATTGAGGATCTCAAGAGAAGGCAAACTTCAGAGGCTCAAAGTAGAAAAAGTAGTTCTCCTCTTCATTCAATATCATAAACATAGCATGAAGAAAGAAAATCCCATAGTCTTGTAATAAAATAACCCTACCAACCAAGAAGGGAAAGAGAATAACAAAATAAACAAAAAAGGAAGAAAGGAGGGGGTGAGGGATCCTACTCAACATCCATGCGCAAGGCATGTTGAACAGTTCGCTAGATTCAAAGTGTTTATATATATATAGTTGTGGGCCCTTTTCTCCTTGCAGAAGATCTCTACTCTAAATCATGGGCCCCTTTTCTCTTCTAATTTTCTTTAAGCGACTCGATCCCTCGTGGAGCCCCGGATCTTAGATCAGGTGTAGAACAATCTTCCGAAGGATTGTTCGAATCCAAAGAAGGATTCAAGCTTTAGGATACAATCTAACTCACAATGAACACCATCAAGAGAGAAATTTCACTGTAAACTAAATTTATTTAATTGATAAAAGCATGTTTAATACAATGAAGGACTCCTCCTTATATAGGAGTGACTGTTTCTAAAGTAGGAAAGGCTAACCTAAACAAGCATGGCTTACTAAAAATAAAATAAGCAAGTTCTAATATCAACTCAACATAAAATAGGAAATAAATAATTAATTAAAACTATCTAAATTAAAGATAGAGATCCCTGAGGAGATCAAGGATCAATCAATTAGCCTGCGGGCCTGTGATCTGGGCCAGATCTGAGATCGGCCTACAGCAGTTCTCCTCGGCTTAGAAAAACTTAACTCCAGCGAGTTGAGCGCTTGATATCGCTCGTAAAAATCAAGATTGTTGCGCTAGAAATCAGTAGCTGTAATCTATGTAGAAACGATTTGATGATCAAGGACATCAACAATTTCATCAATAGGTGAGAGATTAACTAGTAAAGAAATAAGCTACTCTTCATTATCTCCCTCATTATCATGACCACAATAAAGTAAGATCATCTACATTGAATAAAGAAATGACGCCTAAATCAGGAGGAATGCCAAGAACATAGGTGTTGGAGCTAATCTTTTAGAGAATCTTGAAAGGACTTGAGTTACGATGGTGTAACTTCTTATTAACTCCAGGTGGCAACCTCTCAGGTCGAATACGCACCATAACCATATTACCTTCATTAAATTCAACAAAGCGACGACACTTGTCAACTTGTTGCTTGTAAACATCATTGCTAGCAGATATATGGCAACGTACTTCATTGTACACTTACTACATGTGTTGATAAAAATGTTCAGCATCAGCACTAATTCTTGCATCAGCTGGCAATGGCACAAGATCAACAGGGAGTTGTAGATGAACTCCTGTGATCAATAAAAGTACTTCAGTTTCTCTTTGCAACTTTTGATCTTGTACACTCCGACTTGTGGGGACCAGCAGTGCAACCCTCTAAAGGAGGATCTCTATACTATGTCTCATTTGTGGATGATTACACAAGATACACTTGGATATATTTATTAAAACATAAATCTAATTTCTTTGACACATATGTTCATTTCACCAATATGATTGCAACACAGTTTTCAGCCAAAATTAAAACTTTCCGATCAGACTCAGGAGGGGAGTATCGGTCACATAAATTTCTAAATGTCCTTGCTTCTCATGGCACATTAGCATAGCTCGCTTGTCCAGGAACTCCCCAACAAAATGGGGTGGCTGAAAGAAAACATCGTCACATTATTGAAACGACTAGACAACTGCTGTACTCTTCATCTGTGCCAATTTCATTATGGGGTGAATGTGCTCTTACTGCCACTTATCTCATAAACAGAATGCCATCATCCGTCTTATCCAGTGTAACACCATTTGAAAAGCTTTTCAGCACAAAACTAGATTATTCCCACCTGTGTGTATTTGGCTGTACTTGTTTTATTTTGCTGCCATCAAATGAACATCACAAATTGTCTCCAAAATCAACTGTGTATGTTTTTTTGGGTTATGGACTTGAACAAAAAGGGTATCGGTGCTACGATCCTCAGTCGAACAAGCTACGTGTCTCACGAAATGTGACCTTCCTTGAACATGTCCCATACTACTCCTTACCCTGCACAAAACAACTAAATCATACACCAACTGTCCGCTCTCTTGACCCGTTTTCAGATCTTTTTCCTCAAGAAATACCATTGTCTGGCCCCACACCTGAACCTAAACCACTTCTCATCTATCAAAGGCGACCAACACCAGTTTCTACCTCCTCTGACAAGGTTGATGTCCCTTCTGCTCCTGAAGCTTTGGATCATGCATTAGTTCGACGGTACCCCTTGCGTACTCGTACACCACTGCAAAGGTATAGGTTTGTCTCTGCCAGTTGTTTCTCACCACAATATACTACCTTTCTTTCTAAGGTTCACTCTCACTTTGAGCCACAGTCCTTTCAAGTAGCATCTCAATACCCTGAGTGGAGAACAGCCATGGCAGAAGAGCTAACTGCTCTTCAGAGGAATCACACCTGGGATCTTGTTACCTTACCCCCTGGAAAAAAAGCAATTGGGTGCAAATGGATCTATAAGGTGAAAACTAGAGCTGATGGTTCAATTAAAAGGTACAAAGCTCGCCTTGTTGCTAAAGGATACACACAAGACTATGGCATTGACTATGAGGAGACATTTGCACCAGTTGCCAAGATGACTACGGTTAGAACCTTAATCTCTGTTGCAGCTGTGAAACAATGGGCACTTCATCAGTTAGATGTTAAAAACGCATTTCTTAATGGATATCTTCATGAAGAAATTTAAACAGTCCCTCCACGTGGGTTTCCACACTCCTCCACACAGGTTTGTCATTTGAAGCAAGCCCTATATGGTCTTAAGCAGGCTCCTCGAGCTTGGTTTGAGAGGTTTACTACCGTAATCACCTCTTTTGGGTATAAACAAAGTATGCATGATAGTGCCTTATTCACATGTCAAACTAGCAAAGGGTTGGTTATACTTCTCTTGTATGTCGACGACATGATCCTCACCGGGGACGATTATCTAGGGATTTCCAAGCTCAAACAGTTTCTTCATCAACAGTTTGAAATGAAAGATCTAGGTCCTCTTCGTTATTTTCTTGGCATCGAAGTAGGATATTCCAAGAACGGATATATTTTGTCTCAACTCAAATACTTCTCTGACATCATCCAGCGTGCAGGACTCTCAGATCTCACTTCAGTTTCTACCCCGTTGGAAGTAAATGCTCGGCCACGCAAATCTAAAGGTGTTCTTCTAGACAATCCTACTCGATACCGTGAAGTAGTAGGCAGCCTTGTCTATCTTACTATCACTCGACCTAATATTGCCTTTGTTGTTCATATTGTTAGCCAATTCATGGCACAACCAACTCAATTCATTGGGGTGCTGTTTTGCGCATCCTTCGCTATCTTCAGGGCACTCAAGACTATGCCTTACTTCTCTCTTCCAGCAGTTCACTGTCTCTTCGTGCCTTATCCGATTCTGATTGGGCAGGTGATGTTAATGATAAGTGCTCCACTATTGGATTCTGTATCTTTCTTGGCCATTCTTTAATCTCGTGGAGAAGTGAGAAACAAACACAAGTATCAAAGTCTTCGGCCAAAGCTGAATATCGTGCACTCGCTGATACTACTTCTGAGATCATTTGGATTCGGTGGCTTTTGCAAGATTTGGGTACTCATCTTCACAGCCCTACAACTTTGTATTGTGACAATTAGAGTACTCGTCAAATCACTCAGAATGAAGTCTTCCATGAACGAACCAAGTATATCGAAATTGACTGCCATCTTGTTCGTCAACACTATAAACAGGGCACCCTTTTCCTCCATTCAGTGCCCTCTGCAGATAATGTGGCTGACCTTTTTACTAAAGCTCATCCGTTTGCACACTTATCTTCGTTGTTGCACAATCTCTTGCTACTTCCACATGTCGAGCTTGAGGGGGGAGTCAAAACAAGTCACTAGGCCCGGTTGATGGGCCCCGCCCATTGGGTCGTCCCAATGGGCCCAAGGCAAGTCTGGCTCATTAAATTGAACCAGATCTGGAGGAATCCTTTATAGATTAATCAGATCTAGAGGGATCCTTTGTAGATTATTCACATCCTTTGTACAGATATCACAAACTGTATGTTTCTATTTTAGCTTTAGCAGCTACAGAAATTGTATCATATTTAGAAAGTGCAATGTTATTAATAGGCATGCTGTGATCGTCTCTAGCATGCAATTCTCTCTTCAATTCTGCTCTTGCTAGGTTCTTGTTTGAGTTAGATTTGTTCACAGTGATATCTTATTGGGCTGCCCATGGATGTTTGACAAAAATGAAACTCATGGTATTTTCCAAGTTACACTTCATCCCGAGAAACCAAACCCGCCAAAGAAGACTTCACAGTCAACTGTAACAAACGAAGTCCTTCATATTCACCCTAATTACTGAGGAAATCCAAAGAAGACTCAAGTTCGAGGACGAATTCTTCTTTCAACATCTAGGGAATGATGTCGTATCGGCCCACAAGTAGTTCCCCTTATCATAGATTAGGATTATTTTATTTCTATTAACTAATCGTTATTAGGAAAGTTTCCATTATTAGATTAGGGTTCTTATGCACTAAGTTTGCTTTCTTATTTATATTGCATTGTAATGAGTTATTTTTCAGATTTGATTATTGAATAGGCCTGAGAGTTGCATCCTTGTGTGTGAAATCTTGTTGAAGATGATTCGAAGTGTCTTCAAACAAGTATTTTGGCACTCTACGCATGCCCTAACCCTAGGGCCTGCATCAGTGCTTTTCCTAAAGTGATGAATAGAAAAGGTGACATTGGGTCCCCTTGACACAACCCTCTAGTAGAGGAAAAATAACCTTTCGCGGTTCCATGAGAAAGAAGTTGATTTTAGACATTGAAAGATCAAATTCCTCCATTGAGACCGAAAGCCCATTCTCCTTAATAGATATAGCAAGAAGTCCCAATCCATTATGTCATACGCCATCTCCAAGTCTGATTTGCAACTAAGCCCTTGTCTTCCTCCCTTATACCTAGAGTGGATGCATTTGTTTGTGATTAAAACACCATCTAGGATCTAATGTCCATGCACAAATGCTCCTTGGGCAAGGGATATCAACTTGGGAAGTACATTTTGAAACCAAGTGGCTAGAACTTTAGATAGGACCTTATAGATGGCACCAATAACACTAATTGGTCGGTAGTCTTCTCTATTCTCAGCACTCGCCTTCTTAGCAATTAAGGTTATGAATGATGCACCAATGTATTTAGAGCCATGATGCCCAGATACGAACATAGGTACAGACACGGATACGGGGATCGGGGATACGACTCTGCACTTTGAAAATTTTAGGATACAAATACAGATACGGGTGTCCTTAATTTTTCTTTATATTACAATTTAATTAATGAAATTATCATTATTTATATTCAATTCTAACATTTTCTTTGTTGAAAAGAAAGAAAACTTAAAGAAATAAATGAAATAATGGACTTGCTAAGTAGGATATACTAAACTTATACCCCGGAAGTATCAATGCAATATCAGGTACCAGTACAAGTATCGTATCGGTCTGATATAGATACGTTGGGCTTGTACAAGTGTCCAGGTATCATAGGTTTAAAGAGCTTACCGTGGGCATAAAATTCTTTCATGAAGTTCATCACATCCTCCTGAATTACCTCCCAAAACGTTTAAAAGGAAAACCGTCTAGCCTAGGCGCTCTATCTCCTCCTAGATGAGAGACAGCCGCTTTGACTTCCTCTTCTTTGAACATTTTGTCAATCCTATTTGCCTCAACATTAGTGATCATAGGGAATTGCATGTTGTCTAGGGATGGCCAATCCCTAACCAAGTTTGAGAAAAGCTCTTTATAGTAGTCTACCAATGTTCAGATATCTCCTCCTTGTTTTCCAATCTCCCATCACCCTCAAAGAGGACAGAGATTCTATTTCTCCTATTTTTGAAAGATGCAAAGCTGTGAAAAAAATTTCAGTTTCCATCACCATCCTTTAGCCATTATTGACTAGATCTTCTGTCTTCATTTTATTTATTCCTGTTTTGCCTTCTATGGTATTTTTCTTTTAGATCTCTGCATAGCTCTATGTCACTTTCCAATAGCATCCCTCATTCTTCCTTGGATTCAATTTCTTTTAACTGGATCAACAAATCTGCCAGTTCCACATACCAAAGCTAGATATGGCCTATTCCTTAATTTTAGATTTAAGGATCTTGAACTTCATTACCAAACTGTATCCAGCCCAGCCTTGTATATTCATTTCCTTCCCCCATTTTTTAATAAGGTCATAAAACACTTCGGCTTCTAGCCACATCAACTCAAAACAAAAAGTTTTGGACCCCATAATCCCACCCGTCAAATCAATACAAGAGGACAATGATCTGATATGGCTTTTGGCAAAGCCCTTTGAGATACCTGTGGGTACATTTCAGCCCAATCCCTAGAGATCAATAACCTATCCAAGCAGGGCATGATTGGAGGCTTCTGATGATTTGACCACATGCAAGAAGCTCCATTTAACTACAGATCCAATAGTCCAGGTCTATTAATCCAATCTGAGAATACAAACATCTCTGGTGTAATTCAAGAACAAACCACCCCCCACCCCCCCCGGCCCCGCCCCGCCCCACCCCGCGCGCGCCCTAATATGCAATATGCAAACTGATGATATTGTAATCTCCCCATATGCACCATGGATTATTCCATCTTGCTCTGATAGTATCTAACTCATTCCAGAACTCTATTCTTCTTTGGTTTGCATTTGGACCATACATTGCGGAAATGATGCATTCCTTGTCATTGTCACAACCTTCAAGAGGGACTGAGACCAAGAAATAAAATAGCGGCCGCTACATCGGCCGTAGCAGCTGGCACTGCTACGATACAGAGGTGTTAGCTGCGTAACAGTGCGTAACAGCCGCTGCTGGCTGGGCTCATTTAAATGCCCTGACGCCCATCTTTCACATTTTTCACTCCTGTCTCCATCTTTCCTTTTCTCTTTCCACTATTTTTTGGCCCTACCTCCCTCTTCATTCAAATCAAAAGTGATAAGGGTCCAAAAACACATCAAGATCTACAAATCTAGATCATTCATCTTCTTTAGAGTCAAAAGGCATCTCTTAAAAGGTATTTTTTATGTGATTTTTTTAGATCTATGGCTCTATTCCTCTTTTCTCCTTCATAAATCTCTTGGACATAGCTTGTCAGTAATAGATCTATGTTTCCCATAGACCAAACCCCCCATTTTCTATAGTTTATTTTTTTTATTTTTTATTCTTGGATTTTTTTATTTTTTGAAAAAAAAAATTTCTTAAAGAAACACCAACCAAATCACTTGAAAATTACTCCCAAGTATTAGATCTATAAATCCCATGAATGAATCACACTTTCTTTCTTTCTTATTTGAATTTATTTAATTTTTTATGTTCATATTAATAGGGCTTTTTGAAAAAAATAAATTTTATTTAAATTTGGCCAACTAAATCACTTAAAATCACTCCCAAGTAACCTAAATCTATCATTCTCATAGATCAAACCCCCATTTTTTTGGGTTTTATATTTATTTTTTATCTAATATTCTTGAGTTTTTTTTATTTTTTTAATTTCTTTAAGAAACACCAACAACATTACTTGAAAATCACTCCCAAGTGTTAAATCTATGAATCCCATGAATGAATCACACTTTCTTTCTTGTTTTTTTGAATTTATTTAATTTTTTATGTTCATATTAATAGGATTTTTTGAAAAAAATAATTTTTATTTAAATGTGGTCAATGAAATCACTTAAAATACTCCCACGTAGCTAGATCTATAATTCTCATAGATCAAACCCCCATTTTTATGGGTTATTTTTTTTATTTTTTATTCTCGGATATTTTAATTTTTTCAAAAAAAAACTTTTTTTGAAGAAACACAAACCAAATTACTTGAAAATCACTCTCAAGTGTTAGATCTATGAATCCCAAGGATGAGTCACACATTCACACTTTCTTTCTTTCTTTCTTTCTTTTTTGAATTTATTTAATTTTTTATATTCATAGTTCATACTTCATACGCCATACTAATAGGATTTTTTAAAATATATATATTTAAATGTGGTCAACTAAATCATATACGCAGGTATTTATTGCGTACCTCAAAGTTCAACTTCTCACATTATTTGTGATTTGCTAAGAATTAAGATGGTGCGTGATGTAAATCCTACATGAGCACACAGTGTAGCAGTTGATGGAAATAAGTCAAAAATAAAATGTAATTTGTGTGGTAAAATCGCTAATGAGGGCATTACAAGATTCAAGCAACACTTGGCTCGTGTTTCAGACAATGTGGCGGGATGTACAATTGCACCAAAAGAGCTTAGAAAAGAGATGAAAAAGTTTCTAAATAAAGGAAAAGAAAGAAAAGTAGAGATCAAATAAAAAATAAGTCAAGAAGTTGATGATGCCCACTATGAGATGTTTGGGGAGCAAATTCTTTCTAATTTTGATGATAAGGGTGATAACCCAGATATGGAAGCTACAAGAAGAGAGTCACTTATGATGGCACAAATGGATGAAATGGGAAGAAGTACTGGTGACACTTTGAATCTGGTGACTCATCTAGGGGAGGGGTTCATCAAGGGGAGGGGAGCCAAGGGGCTCATCTAGGGGCAAAGGTATGGCTGGAGCAATAAGTTGAGCATTCAACACTCGACAACAGGAGGAATTATTTCTTCTCGTAAACCATTATGGACTTCTAGTAGTGCTATACCCGGTCCAATTAATCCTCTAGCACATAGAAATGAATCAACTAAACATCCTAAAATATGAAAGTTGGTTAAGGGGGCCTTGAAAAGCGCAAAAGACAGATTAGCCTCAACTACAGCAAAGTGACTAATTCATAAGAACATACTCTCTCAAGCTGTGGATTCTCCTTACTTCCAAACTATACTAGATGTTGCAGCTACCACTAGTCCCGGTAAAACAGCACCTTCTGTCTATGATGTAGGGACCAAGTATTTAGAAATTGAGTATGAAGACATAAAGAGTTGGGTAGCTACTTTTAAAAGTATATGGGAGGAGAGGAGAGCAGAGTCACAATTATGTGTGACAGATGGACGAGCAGCACACAAACACAATTAAATAAGTGTTTTAGTGTACTCTACCATTGGGACTGTCTTTGTTAAGTCCTTTGATGCATCTGAACACATATGGACTGCAAAATATATTTACCGCCTTATGGATAAAGTTGTTGAAAGTGTTAGTGAGGAAAATGTTGTGCAAATTGTTACAGATAATGGTGCCAATTTCAAAAAAGCCAGGCAGTTGTTAATGGAAAAGAGAAATAACTTGTTTTAGACCCCATGTGCAGCACATTATATAAATTTAATGTTAGAGGACATCAGAAAAAGGAAAAATGTGAAAACTCTCATCTTGTCTTGTAGAAGCATCACAAGACTTATCTATAATCACTCGTGGTTGTTGGCATTAATGAAGACATTCACAAATGGAAAAGCCTTAGTGTGTCCAGCTGCAACAAGGTTTGCCACCAACTTCATTGCCATGAATAGCCTTGTGCAACATAGAAATGAGTCAATTCAGATGTTTGCATCAGAACAATGGCTTAATTCAAAATGGGGAACAGCAATGAGTGGTCCTAACTTTGATGTCCCCAATCTTGTTAGAGAAAATAAATTTTGGTCCAAAGTTAAATATTTTGAAGGTTTTTGAGCCCTTAGTGAAAGTGTTGCGACTTATAGATAATGATGATAAGCCGACAATGGGCTATATTTATGAGGCAATGGATCAAACAAAACTAGCAATACAAGAAAATTGCAGGTATTATCAAGAATTCTTGCAAATAATTGATGCCTGATGGAATGATCAACTACACCATCCATTGCATGCTGCAGGTGAAATAAATTTTTACATAATTGGTCTATGATTTTACAAGAGTTTCACTTTTATTTTGTATTGTATAGAGATGTACTTATGCAAATTTGAAATTTGACTTTTAGGATATTTTTTATGCACTCAATTCTACTATATGAACGAGAAACAACATACAAAAGTGATTGATACCAAGTTGCCAGTAGGATTGAATGAGGTGTTGAAGAAAGTAATTCTTAATCACAATGAACAAGTTTTAACATTAAAAGAAGTGACATGTCATATATGATATAACGTTTATTACATTTTAAGTGTATTGTGATTTTTACCTAAGTTGTGAGTTGTGACAACTTTAAAATGATTTGTACTTTGCATATGGTAGATTTCTATTTACACAATGAGACAAGGGAGTTTTACAAACCCGTTGGCAATTAGATCAATAACCAGCTTATATCCTGGGATAAATAGTTTTAACCTAGTCACGTACTAGTTTTAAGTTTATCTATATCATCTGCTGTGGAATGGGGATTGTGGATGACTAATTTTTCATGTTCATTTTCCAATTTCAGCCGAGTGGTGGATCAAGTTTGTAGAAAGTGCTCCACACTTGAGAATTGCAGCCATTCGGGTCCTTAGCCAAACAACGTCTTCATCGAATTGTGAAATGGCGCAGCCCTAGATCTTGGATCGATTGTAAAACAATCTCCCAAAGGATTGTTCGAATCCAACGAAGGATTCAAAAACACAATGCAACTTACGATCACAACTGGAGAGAGAAAATCTCTTGAAACTGAAATTATATTGATAAAAGCATACCTATTACATTGAAGAACTGCTCCTTATATAGGAGAGATTAATTTTAAAATAGAAGGCCTAATTGTACATAAATATGAACTACTAAAAATAAAATAGGAAATAGATAAGGTTAGGGATCCTTGAGGAAGCCAAGGATCAATCGGATATTCTGCGGGCCCGTGATCTAGGCCGAACTTGGGTTCGGCCTGCATCAGCTCTCCCCTGCTTGGAAAAACTCGACTCCGGCGAGTTGAGCGCTTGATATCTCTCATAAAGATCAGGATTGATGCGCTGGAAGTCAGTAGCTGTAATCCATGTAGTATCAAAGAGAGGACGATTCCGCCAGCGTACATAAAACTGCTGGTAACCTCCTTGATGTGTAGAAACAATTTGATCATCAAGGACATCAATAATTTCATCAGGAGGTGGAGATTTAACTGGTAAAGAAATAAGCTGCTCTTCATTTTCTCCTTCATTATCATGGCCACGATAGAGAGTAAGATCTTCGACATTGAATGAAGAACTGACGCCTAACTCAGTAGGAATATCAAGAATATAGGCATTGGAATTAATCTTCTGGAGAATCTTGAAAGGACCTGAATTACGAGGGTGTAACTTCTTGTTAGCGCCAAGTGGCAATCTCTCAGGTCGAATACTCACCATAACTATATCGCCTGCATTAAATTCAACAAAGCGACGATGTTTGTCAACTTGCTGCCTATACACATCATTGCTGGCCGATATATGACGACGTACTTCATTATGGACTTGCTGCATGTGTTGGAAGAAAGTTTCAGCATCAGCACTCACTCTGGCATCAATTGGTAATGGAACAAAATCAACAGGGAGTCGTGGACGAACTCCTGCAACAGCTTCAAATGGTGAAAGTCCAGTTGATCGGTTGACAGAATTATTGTAAGCAAATTCTGCCATAGGGAGCACTTGATCCCAGTTTGTGATACGATCACGTACAAGGCAGCGTAACAATTGGCCAAGACTTCTATTCACCACCTCTGTTTGTCCATCAGATTGAGGGTGATAAGCAGTAGAGAAATTAAGTTTGGTGTTAGACAGCATCCATAATGTCTTCCAGAAGTAGCTCATAAACTTCGTATCGCGGTCAGAAACAATAGTTTTGGGAAGCCCATGTAGTCGAACAACTTCTTTGAAGAATAATTTGGCCACCTTGTAAGCATCAGCAGTTGCAGTGCAAGGAATGAAGTGTGCCATCTTTGAAAAGCGGTCAACAACAACAAAGATAGAATCAACCTTTCTAGCAGTCGTGTCGTGAGTAAACCGAGCACAAAATCCATGCTAATGTCTTCCCAAGGAGTATGTGGAACAGGCAAAGGCTGATATAATCCAGTGTTCTTCTTATTTCCTTTGGCAATCTGGCAAGTTCGGCATCTCTCACAAATATGAATCACATTGGTTTTCATGCGAGGCCAATAATATCTGTCACTGACAAGAGCAAGGGTTTTGTCGCGACCCAAGTGTCCGCTACATCCACCTGCATACAACTCGCGCACAACATATTCACGAATAGAAGTGGCTGGAAGACAGAGAAGCGTACCTTTGAATAGGAAGCCATCATGAAGGTTATAATGAGGATGTTGAATATGACTACGATTAAGGAGATCCACATAAATAGAACCAAAATCTTTGTCAGCTGCATAATCTTGTTTGATTTGCTCAAAACCAGGCACATTAATAGACATAGCAATCAGAAGATGCTTTCTCCGGCTTAATGCATCCGCAATCAGGTTATCCTTTCCAGCTTTATGACGAATGCTAAATTTGAATTCTTGTATATATGCACTCCATTTAGCTCGATTAGCGTTGATCTTCTGCTGAGAGTGTAAATGTTGCAGAGCATCATTATCAGAGTAAAGCACAAACTCATTTGCAATCAAATAATGCCGCCAATGACGAAGTGTTTGGACAAGTGCATAGAACTCCAAATCAAATGCAGTATACTTTTGCTTAGCATAAGAAAGTTTCTCACTGAAGAATGCAATAGAATGTCCTTCCTGGCTAAGGACTCCGCCAATGCCAACATTTGAGGTATCGCAAGCAATTTCAAATAGCTTGCTAAAATCAAGAACTTGCAAAACGGGCGCTGCAGTAATCTTTTGCTTGATCTTCTCAAAAGCCCTGGTGGCTGCATTGGTCCACTTGAAGTCACCTTTCCTCATGCAATCAGTAATAGGAGCCATAACAGTACTGAAGTTTCTGATAAACCTTTTGTAAAAATTGGCAAGACCATGAAAACTGTGAACTTCAGTAAGGGTAGTAGGAATTGGCCAATCAAGAATAGCGCTTACTTTTGCAGGATCCATCTTAATTCCTTATGCAGATACTACATATCCCAAGAAAACAACAGAGTCACTCATGAAAGTGCATTTCTTGAGATTGATATAGAAACGCTCCCGGCGGAGAAGTTGACAGACCTTGTCTAAATGCTGAAGGTGATCTTCTTTTGACTGGCTGTAAATAAGAATATCATCGAAGTAGACAACAACAAATTTTCCAATATAAGGCTGCAATAATTGTGTCATAACCCGCATAAAAGTACTAGGAGCATTAGTTAAACCGAAAGGCATAACCATCCATTCAAAGAGACCATCTTTTGTTTTAAAGGCAGTTTTCCATTCATCTCCTGGTCTTATGCGAATTTGATGATATCCGCTCCGCAGGTCAATTTTAGAAAATATACATGCACCAATCATCATATCTAACATATCATCCAAACGAGGGATAGGGAAGCGATATTTTACCGTGATTTTGTTGATTGCACGGCTATCTACACACATTCTCCAGCTTCCGTCCTTCTTCAGAGTGAGAAGTGCTGGAACACCACATGGACTGAGACTTTCCTTTATATAACCTTTTTGAAGCAAATCATCAACTTGCCTTTTTAACTCTGCATGTTCTGCTGGGCTCATCCGATAAGCAGGTAAGTTAAGCAAAGAAGCTCCTGGAACCAGATCAATAGCATGCTGAATGTCCCTTAGTGGGGGTAGTTCCTTGGGTAACTCATCAGGAACTAAGTCAGCAAATTTGTCCAATAATGGCTTCACTTCCTGAGGAATAGCATGAGAATCATCAGCAACTTGTTTAGTAACTAAGGCATACATGACACCTTGCTCTTTGCTTTCAACTTCAAATTTCCGCATGGTTAAAATATGCGATGTAAGAGAAGCTGCGGCGGCGGCGGGAGAAAAGGTAGGAGAGGATGGCGGAGTCTGCAATGGACGCAGTACGACCCGTCTACCTTTCCAATTAAAAGCATAGGTATTGTGTTCATGATCTGTGATCACTTTAAGCTTCTGTAACCATGGCCGCCCAAAAAGAATATGTGTAACGTTCATTGGGATGACGTCACAGAGAAGAGTATCTTCATAATTGCCAATCTTAAAAGGCACACAGCATTGCTGACGAACAGGAATAGAATAGTTATCAACCCATGCAACTTTATATGGCCTTGGATGCTTTACCGTGGGAAGTTTAAGCTTATCAACTGCTTTTTGGGAAATAACATCCATAGCACTTCCACCATCAATAATCATATTACATGCTCTGTCCATACATCTGACACGAGACCGAAAAATAGAAGCATGATTCCAATCGTCTTCCTCTTTAGCATCTGCTACTAGCAAACGACGATCTAAAAAAAGAAGTGGAATACCATCATCAACGTCTGCATAATCTATCTGATCTACCCAGATCACGGGCCCGCACCCGCAGAATATCCGATTGATCCTTGGCTTCCTCAAGGATCCCTAACCTTATCTATTTCCTATTTTATTTTTAGTAGTTCATGTTTATGTACAATTAGGCCTTCTATTTTAAAATTAATCTCTCATATATAAGGAGCAGTTCTTCAATGTAATAGGTATGCTTTTTATCAATAAAAATTTCAGTTGTTCCAGAATTTCTCGCTCTATATTGTCATCGTGACTGCCATTGAATCTTCGGATTCGAACAATCCCTCGGGAGATTGTTCTACTATCCATCCAAGATCCAGGGCTGCGCCAGATAAGGTCTGCCAACTTCCCTCGGTAAAATATCATCCAAACGAGGGATAGGGCATAATGCTCTGATACCAATCTGGCGCAGCCCTAGATCTTGGATCGATTGTAGAACAATCTCCCAAAGGATTGTTCGAATCCAACGAAGGATTCAAAAACACAATGCAACTCACGATCACAACTGGAGAGAGAAAATCTCTTGAAACTGAAATTATATTGATAAAAGCATACCTATTACATTGAAGAACTGCTCCTTATATAGGAGAGATTAATTTTAAAATAGAAGGCCTAATTGTACATAAACATGAACTACTAAAAATAAAATAGGAAATAGATAAGGTTAGGGATCCTTGAGGAAGCCAAGGATCAATCGGATATTCTGCGGGCCCGTGATCTGGGCCGAACTTGGGTTCGGCCTGCATCATGAAAGAAACTAAAGTAGTTTCTCATTATTTCACGCAAAATTAAAAAATCGGATAGCAATACAAAAGTTGAACAAGTTAGTGTATTGTCACTACAATTTAAAGTTGAGAGTCAGAAATCGACAAAAGAGGCAAAAGGATGATCCAAATTATTGCTCTATAAATTTGGATAATATCTTTCAGGAAGATAATCCCTTACTTCTATGCTTAGCTGATATAGAAGATCCATTGCTAGATGGAGATGAGAATTTACACCAAGATATACGAGGAATAATGGAAAAAGACGGAAGAGAAGGAGAAAGTGAGCCTCGGCCACCTACAAAAACTGGAACATCAAGGGGCATTGAACCTGAGCCCTCTCATGTAGTATCTACAGTAAGCTCTAATAGTTCGAGTTCAAGCATCACTCCAAGTAGTAACTCTCCATCTAGAGGAGGTAGCGAGGTTGAGCCAAGTAGTTCTCACCATGACGACGAAGTAAATGCTCCCGTTCAGACTATGGATGAATTTCCAGATCTATCTCGTATGAGGCCAGGTTATGTTTATGTTCGCCAAAGACCCCATGATGAACAAGGAAATGATGGTGGGAATGCAAATGTTAAAGGGCAACAAACAGTAAATTGGTACCCCATTTTCCATGACCCATAATCTAGGTACTGACCGTATGTCCTACCAGACTACGCACATGGTCAAGCGATATCATCCTCACAACAATATCCAGAATCAAGGTCATTTGATCAATATTCTCATCCAAATCCAAGTCCATCCCATTTCTTTGTGTTTGAGGATCCCAATGCTCACTAATATGGAGGGGACTTGCAGTATGTTGGTACTAGTGGGAGTGGTACCAATGATAGCAACTATGGCAATGGAGACAGCGATGCCAGTGCCATATATCCTGCTAGACATTCATTTTGGTGGTAGAGGTATTCCTCTAATCATTTCTCAAATCTCAACTTTATATTAATTCTCATGTCTCAACTCTTTAAATACAATGTTATTTATGAAGTTATTATTTATTATGTCATTTATTGTGTTGAATGTTGATTGTTGAGTCATTGACTCGAGTAACTAATCTCTCTAAAGTCCTAAATTATTGACTCTTGAGTCTTGACTTTGAGTCTTGAATCTTAAATCTTGATACCATATGAAAAATAAGATTGATACTATTATTTTTTAATTATACAGTGATATAGGACATCAAACATTTAGGGGACCGCTATGCCCCCTTATTTTAGGCTTTTTTGCAAAACAAACACATATTCTAGCTCCTTACAATTTTTTGGATTTTCTGGATTTTTTTCAAATTTTTTTTATAATTTTTTTGAATCACAACGCTACCTCGCTACATAGCGCCTACTACTGCTACGTAGCGTTTTGGCGACAGCCGCGACGCTATCCGATACCGCTATTTTGATCCTTGACTAAGACTGAGAATACTCCCTCCAAGGATCCTTAGATACCACTCTTTTACTATCCCATAAAAGCAAAATGCCACCAATAGAGCCATTAGTAGTTAGAATCACCCATCTGATATTATTTACTCCCCCAATATCTTTCACCACTCTGTCCTTTTCTTTATTAATTTTAGACTCCTAGATAAGCACCAAATCCGGTTTCTGACTCAAGACAATCTACTTCACGGCCACTCTCTTATTCACCCCACCTAGACCCATTACATTCCATGACAAGATTTTCATCACTGACTTTTATCAGTCACCTTGTAACTCAGTGTAACCTGATCAGGGCTTTGACTTCCCTCTGCTCTTGCACCCCTATCATAATTGACGGAGGTTTTTAAACTCTCAAGTCTCAAGTTCTTTGGTAACCTTTTTCTTTGATTTTCTCCTCCTTTGCCAACTAATATACCGACAGCCTTCCCACAAGATACCATCTTTGAGCTAAACCAATCTTTGGCTTCTGACATACCTGGAGTAGAAATCAACATGGATGCCCCTTCCTTGAGCTTATCTGGCTTCATCTGCAACTTCGCTTCGGAATTACTAGTCCCCATATCTGGCGTGCGAATAGAGATTATGTCCGTGCTTGTCTCCTCTAATAAATTCATTTCCCAATTCATTATACAAGGGGCAAGGTTGCTTTCGCCCTTTTCTGCTTTCATCAATGGAGATACACCCCTTATTATGTATGACTTCCTCTTTGTTTGTCGTTCAAAGTTGTCTCCTTCACAGAGGGCTCACCAAGATTACAAAGAGAAGGCATGCCACTGGTGTAATGTCCACCACATCGAGGAGATCTCAAATGAAGTGCTTTCTTCTTCCAGTGTTCCTTCTTCTTCCACAACATCATTCACTGGAGTGAGAGAAGAGATACGCTCTGTGAAGAGCCCTCTATCTCCACCAAACAGGGATGCCCTTTCCTCCCACTAATGTGCCTGTTGTACCTGAAGTGGATCGTCTCGAGACTGCTTCTGTTCACCGAGGGCAATGTGTACTGTAGTTGGAGCCCTAACCACTGAAGCATCTCCGATCGAAGCCCTAATCACAAAAGCATCTTCGATTGGAGCTCTGAGCAATGAGTCATATTCACTTGAAGCCCTATTCGGTAAGGCACATCTGATATTGGACTTTTCCCTTTGAATTGAAAGGAACTTTCTTCTTATATTATCTTGTTATTGACTAGGCCCAAAACCATCGTCCAACCCATGGTCCAGTGGAGGCCTCAGCCCAAAATCCAACCCCTTGATCTCGGCCCAATAGGATTTGGTCCTGGTCCATTTCCCTTACAGAATTCATCCGAAAAAATGGGGGAGTTTTGAATTTGAAAATGAGTTTGAAAGCGACAGTTTTGAGGTGACGTCATCATCATCCTCCATCAGCACTGATTTGCTAAGGGCTTCAAATTTGCCCTTTACTGTTGTTAGCTCTTTGCATTGTGGTTCCCCACCCATCAGCAAGGCCATTTTCGACTGAAGTCCCTCATTTTCCATTTCCAACTAGATTGGTAAACACAAGACCATCCAGATACAGGAAGATTCTTTGAGGAAGGGTTTGGCTTTTATCTCTGGCAATTCTTACTCTACCAAAGAGTAGCATCTGCTTCTTTGTTGTAGCTGGGTCACTGTAGACCCCACACATGCAAAAGTGAGGTTTCTTCCCTCCATACATGAAGAGGGACGCCCTTGAACCCAATCCAGACCTCACGTGGTGGGCTTCCCTAGATCTCCATCCATCTATCCAACTGCAGGAATGAAGAGTTTGCCTGATCATATGCATAATATAGGGCTTCTTTGACCTCTGCTTCAGAGCAAAGTTTGATCCAAACCATCAAATGCCTTGTCATCTATACATCCATCGGAAGTTTCCCCAAGAAGGTTTAAACCATCAAATGCCTTGTCATCTTTACATCCATCGGAAGTTTCCCCAAGAAGAAATGAAACCATGACAGGACCTTCGAAACTCCCTTGTTATCTTTTAATAAACCAACCAGATTGTGTTTCAACACTTTTTTACCTGCATTAATAACTTCAGTTGTCAGCCTTACTCCTGTGTTATCTCCATTTTTTACTACCTATCCTCCCTTAAGAAAGGTAGAGAAAAGCTTCTCTTAAGGCTCTCCCTTCCAGATCTGGTTAGCTGCCCAAGGATTCGATGGCCCTGCTCTCTTAATCTGGCATAAATTTTTATGAGCATGTAGTTTATCCTATTTGTATCTTGAAAGCTGCACCTTTATCTTCCTTCCTCCCCACGATCTTCCACAAGCGAGCTCCATACCTTTGTCCGGTTCCTTGAAATAGCCAAATTGATGAAGGCAAACCCTCTCTTCTTTCCACAGCTCTTGTCAATGGGTATGAAAGAAACTAAGATCCTTCCTGCGCTACAAAACATTGTTTCAAACTCTACCTTTGATATCTCTTCTGGAAGATTTTGAGCCTTGAGCCAACACAACCACTCAAGGGTTCTATCCAAGTAGAAGAGGAATTCTCAAATATATTTGAAGTGTTTTTTTCTCATTACATGGGCGTTCTTCAAGTAGAAGATAGTTTTCTTAAGGTACATGGATCTCCTTTAAATAACAACATACATCGAATCTACTTAACGAAAATAGGAAAACTAGAGGAAAATACTAAAAAAGAAAAGTATTCTAATAGAAATATCCATGCACATATGGCATGTTGCCTTATTGGTTCCACCAACTTTATGCACAGAGTTGGGTTGGGTCTAAGCCATGGGCCTGGGCTATGATTGTTGGGCCAACCTGAAACGGGCCAGCCTGCATCACATGCATTCATGCTACGAAACAATAAGGTTGTGGGTTCAACACAACTCCTCTGAACCAATAGGTCAAAAAACAAAAAACAACAGTCATGCAGTCATGCTATATTCAGCTTGTTGCTGTTATAAAGTATTGGCTATTCTTTTTTTAACTTTTTTGAATATGAGTTTTGGGCTGCCATTGAAGAGACAAAAAATCATGTAGACTTCACAATGGTTGTGCCTATTGAGAAAAATGGATTTACGAACATTACAAGTAATTACAACATTACATCTCACATACCAAATATTCAAACTCGTGGTACTCCAAAAATAGTGCAAATTCAGTCTCCAATAGTACTTAGAAACACAACTTTTATCCAATAATGAGAAATGGTTCCACTAAGCAAAAGATAAAACAAGAATTGATGATTGACTATTTCAGTTGCTTGGCAAAGCATGATTGGAAAGCATCTTTATAAATAAGAGATGATGACAGATTCATATGCAGAAAATGACCAAATGAAATGAAAAAGAACACTGGATATTAAAATCTTGAATGCTGGTAATATTCAAAAGCTCTTTCAAAAAGTTAGCCTTGAAAGTAAGATGTAAGTAAAACAGAACATTAGAAGACAAAGATGTTACCTATAGTATTCCCGGATGGCTGCTATGGACATATCCCGCAAGTTATCTTCAGATATTTTAGATTCAAGAGGAACATTTTGAGCCCCAGACGTAGACCCTTGAACACGTCCTGTGGCAGGTGATCCCGCCATTGATCTATCAAAAGAACGGTCCACAATCCTAAAATCCCTACCCCCAAAGGATCTATTGCGCTCCAGGGAATTTGATTGCTCAAAAACAGGTGTTGCCATAGACCTCTCTGGCACGTATCTCTGCATAGGTTCCTCTCGAGAGTTATAATGTGTCCAATCTGATGCAGGACTGCAGCCGTTCGGACCTGGTGCCATTCTTCTGGGTTCCCCGCTTGTAGAAACATCCAAGGGCACACTCGGCATTAAAGGCTGCCCCCTGATGGACATTCCTCTTGCAAGCCCACCTTGGGGACCAAGAGTGATAGAGTCATCATCAATAGGCCTTTGTGGCAGGGGAATTGATGGCATCTTGCTTTCATGAGAGAGTCTGTCCTCCAACCGAACATCTTGAGTCCCATATCCACGTAAATGAGGCGGCACACTGCGAAGAACACTCATCGGCTGGGCATTCAAAGAGGATGGTGCAGTAGAACCTCGAGGACCATAATCAATAGGTTGTCCCCTTCTTACAGAACTGATGCCAGACCCACTACGAGACAGCCTACTTGTTTGTAGTTGGCGCTCTTGAGCAGCATCTCTGTGAACTTCCTCAATCTTCTTAGGCCCCTCAACTTTCCTCCTTTGTTGCCATTTATTCTTTCTCAGATCGATTGCATCTTTCAACATGAAACGTACACGAGAAGATAGCCTCTGATTGTTTGATAACTTCAGCATAAACTCAAAATATGCATCCATATGTTCCTTGGCTTTCTGATGATCTATCATCTCTCCAATTGTACTCATTAATTTGCACAAAGCTTCAATATCTTCCTCATCAGGATTCTGATATTGACCCAGCAACTTCTTGATGCATTCATGCATGATTCTCTCAGTCAACATCTTTTTATTGTACAATTCTCCAATCAATCGAATATTCCCCAGCATTCGTCTCCGTGCTTTAACCCTCTTCTCCTCTCTTTCCTCATCAGACTGTTTAATCTCTCCCTCCTCAACTCTATTAGCCTCAGCTTGCTCTCTCTCACCCCTCTCAAACTCCTCCTGGCATTTGTTTAGAAGCAATCTTTTGAAAGTAATTTTCTCATTATCCTCACCGAAATCAGGTAATACACCAGCAAGACGTTGGCAGAAATTTGCATACATTTCACAAAAGGTTGGCTCCATCAGGGCCTTATCAAAAATCTGTGAGATCACACCAGTAAGTGTGATTGCATTGTCAATGTCAACTTCTTTGACTTGCTGAAAAAGCTTCTCAAAATTTTGAGGTGTTAGCTTGTTGAGAATAGCTTTTAGTTGTCTTTGCTTGGCCACTTCCTTGTCAGAAACTTTACCAACTTCATACTTTTTCTCAGCTTTGTGCATTGCCTGTAGAGGAGTCAGAGGAGCAGGAATCAAGCCCTTCGCACGCTGCCACCTGTCGACATCAGGGCTATTCCGTGCCATCCCTCCTGGAGACGCAAGTGCCTGCATAGGCCCTGAGAGAATCCCACCAACATACAGACCAGAAGACTGCCCGCGGGGATTCCTTAATACCCCATGATTGCCTGCTTGACCAGGCCTAAAGTTTACAGCCATGCCTCCAGTACCATCCGCACGAGGATCTCGTCCTGAAGCAAAGCAACCAGGTGCTTTGCCCCATTTGTCATCGTCAACAATACCGCTACCACGGCGGTCATTACGAGATCCTCCACTTCCCCTATCTATAATCCTTCCAGAGCTAGTGTATGAATCACGGTCAACAAGATGAGAAGAAGCCACATGCCCACCCATTAGGGCATCCACCATGTCAGATCCTATCTTAAAACCTGCAGGAAGGTCACTGAATGGATCTGAAAAGGTCAGAAGGAAATCTCTAGTGTACTTCTTTTTACCTGTAATCCCACCTTCATATTTATCATTAGGCTTTGTGACACTAGGAACTAGCTCTCCATTTTCTGATGTTTTTAGTTTTGGTGTGGGGATCTCTGCTGCATCTTCCCAATCATCCAGTTCAGATTTGTTCTGTCCATCCTCAGGAGTTACAGTGTCCCTCTCTACACATGCGTGGTTCTCATCAGCAGCAGTACTATCCATACTCTCTGAAGTAATAGAAGTTTCATGTTTTTCCTCTGGACCCTTGTATGCCAAATACAGGTCAGAAGTTGTCCCAGCAGCATCTGCTTTCATGAGAATTTCCTTCATCTTTTTTCTCTTTCCAGGAGTACTCTTTGTTCTATTCTGATCCATAGGGATCTTATCCTTGGACACCAAGGATGAAGTAGATGTTTGACCTCCACTGTTACTTTCTGCCACTCTCCCTTCATGTTTCCGGGTCATTTCAGGTAAAGCAGCAGGTGGGGAAGTGGCTGTCTCTCGACTTAATATGCCAGATCCTGAAACTTGACCATCAGTCTTAGAGGAAGTTATAGATGAAGTTTTCTCTTCGGAAGCATCAGTCGAAGAGATGCAACTAGGAGGAGCAGTTCTGCCATCAATGGAGACTGAAGGTGCTCCAGTAGAAGAAGCCATGACTAAGTTATCCACAGGTCTGCCAACTTCAAAATCACAGCGCTTAGACTCACCAAAAACATTAATTTCCTGCGCATTCTCTGGTATTGCTACATGTTGCAAAACTACCTCTGTTTGCTTATCACTGGCAGATTCTGAAACAGTAGATCCAGTATGCACTTCAGAATTAACCCTATCGTGTACAGAGCCATCAGCTATTGCAGTAATACTGTTCTCTACGATTGTAGTTTCTTGTTTCAGGCTAAGACCCAGTGAAATATGACCACCTTTCTCTTTATGAAGCAAAGTATCTGACTTTTCAGATGCATTCCCGCCAACATCGAGGGCAGGAGGGTTTGATGACTCACAGGTACAGCCCTCCCCATCCAGAACACCATCAGCCAGAGTTGCAGATGCATCACAACAGGTAGCATTAGCATCTTGCGATAGCTCCTCAGATGCTTCCAGATTCATTCCAGAGCTTTCTAATGAAGATAATGCATTGCCCTTTTCAGTTTCCAATGAAAAAGAAACATTACTTTCTAAATTACGGGAAGGTGTGCTCGATGAATCTACAAGCTCTGCAACACTCGCCGAAGGAGTCTGCAAATTATCAGGATTTTCAGATGCTTGCTCAACATTTAAATCTGATGGGCCAACATCCCCGGATAACTTTACGAAAATTGAGTTCGAACGATTTGCAGAATCAACAGAATCTACCTGCAACAGTGTAATGCCATGCCCAAATTAAAATAAATTAAAAATCATAAGATGTAACCTGACATCTAAAATCTGATAAAATGGATCAGCCTCGGGATATTTTAGGGTCATAAACCAGGTTGGACACAGCCCAGAGGCCTGTAATCCAGGTTCTGAACCAGCCCATAATATTCATAATCAGGCCTAGAGTAAGGCTGGTCTTCACAATGGGGGATCTGTGAAAAAGGATACACATCCAGGTCATTTAGCATCAGACCTTATCACCTTAAGTTTAGACCGAATCCACTGACCCTGACATGCAGCCAAGTTTAGCATATTGCAGGCAAAGCCCCTCACACTGAAAGCCTCACTAATAAGCAGCATGGGACAGATTTTTGCATTAACAAACGGATCCAGGTACCTGATGCTGTTGGTCAGAGAACTGCAGTTCTTTTTTGCCAGGCTTCCTCTGCTGATCCTTCAATGAGTCAGATCTTTTAAAAGGATCTCTTCTTTGGGCATCAGCTTTGGTCACCACAGCATCAGATAGTTCAGCAGGGGTGGTAGGAACTGATGAAGTGTTAGAAGGCAATCCATGCAAAGGAACAGAAGCAGATGCATAAGTAGAATGTTTAATTGAGGCAGGCAAAAGCATGAAATCTGATGTCTCAGATACAGATTTTGGCTGCTTAAGGCAATTATCTAAACAGACATCATTATCTATTTGCTGATTAGATGCACTAGCTTCACCCGGTTGCCTCATTAACTTATGTGATTCACCCTTGCTAGCAGGCGAGTTCACTGTCACTGAGGTCAAGGCCTTCTCTGCAAGTGGCTTAACAGCCGGCTTCACTGTCACCCTAACTGAAGCAGATGGGGCAGAAGCCGATGCCATATAACCATCACGACCCTGTTCTAAATTTGAGGGTTCAGTAACTCCATGCACAGGAGGTCCAGCCTTACTAACAGAAGGGATCATAAAAGACATGGGTGGCCCTCCCTGGCCAACTGGGTGATTGTATCTTGTTGCTGATGACCCAGGAGTCATCTGGGTGCTTGTTAGAGGAACTGATGTCGGGTTCGGATAGAACATGGACGGAGTGTAACAATTGGGTTGAATAGTTGAGAAGTAGTTCATCGAATGAGCAGGTGAAAATGATTGAATGGGTTGGTTCTGAGGGGGCACATTAGGATGGCCCCTTGGCCCTGAGGAACCAACATCTGAATACAAATCAGCCCTTTTATCAAGCTTCAGCTCCTCATGAGTTTCTGGATGAGTAATCTTGACAGTTTTACGGGTACCACCAAATTTCCCAGACTGCTGTGGGGCAGCAAATGGTGGGGTCATACCGATTCCAAGGTTGCCCAACTGATGGGCCATTTGAGGTGCAAATCCAAGACTCTGTCCCTGATGCATCATCCCCTGAGGCTGCAAAGGATGTGATTGTAAACCTGATACAAAAACTTGCTGCTGAACTTGAGCAGTGTTTCCCACAGGTAATGGCATCGGTATCTGCAATGAACCGGCAGTGACACCCTGTGCTGGCATTTGTGCACTAGGGGCACCAAATTGCAATGGAAGTTGTGGTTGCTGATACAGCATGGGCATAGATATTCCAGTAATTGGCATGGCAGTCGATTTTTGGGTTGTAGTGGCACCAGAACCAGCTGGAATTTGGACTCGTGCATCCCTCTTTGTCTGTGAGAGTGGATGAGACTCTACAATGTTAGGCTGGTTTGTGCTGCTGACATTCTTCTTTAGTGGCTGTGTCTTACGAGCGGAAGGAATTGGCAATGTGGGCATAGCTTTAGAAGAATCATCACGTGCCTGCACAAAATACACTAAATAAAGTTCCATCCTGAATTCTAGAATTAATCCATCTCCATTTAAACAGACTACAAGTGGGGCTGAACACTGGACACTTCAAGCGAGGGTGCAAAAATATTCACAGAGAACAAAGAGATGAATATCAGCATATTAAATGCAAATCAGATAACATTGAAGCTAACATTGACTAACAAAAAGCAAGTCATGTATTCTCATTGTCCAGGCAGCATAGATGATGAAGACATAAAGGACAGTAGTAGTAATAAGATAAAAGCCACAAACCTGGTCACGTTTCTGCTCGTCCAAATTTGGAGGAGCGGAGCTAGTCCGAGCAGGTATCTGCAATCACATACAGCAGATGCAATTGTTTTATTTAATAGAATTTAAAGCAACCAAAAAAGTTAGCCTCATCCAGAAAATAAAATAAAATAAAAACAAAAACAGTGTGCAGAAAAAGAACTGGATCACCTACAGTCAAAATGTAGAAAAAAAAAAAAAAAGGTACCTGCATTCCATTCATGAACCCAGGACTTATGGATCCAAACTGAAGAGGGAATGCCTTTGAGACATCTCCTGTGGCAATAGAATAGTACAAATGTGCAATCTAATCAGTACAACATCAAACACTGCTCCCCTTGCAGAATGACTACGGTGCTGGAAAATCCGGTATCGTAATGAATTACAGCACTACACAAGCTTAATACAGTTCTTGGTAATTGTCAATAAGAAGAGAACTGATGTATAACCAAATCAAATAACATAGTAAACAAAACGAGAACCAATGCATCGTCAAAATAGATAGTTTAGCAAAAGGTTAACAATTTAAAAAGGGAAAATAACAAGTTTTTTTAGTAGAATATTGGATTTTCTCTGCGTATGCATGTCATATTTTACCAGGATTGCAGGATTTCATAGTTTGAAAAGCTTAGAAATTGGCACAGACTACGGGACAAGCATAATGTCCGAAAACACTGATTGCTAAGTGTTGGGACTGTGGTGCCTCACAAACAAAGAATCTGACTTTCAAAAAAAACAAAAAACATTTCAATGTGGCCATGAAATCCACTTCTTGATCATCCAACAAATGAAACTATGCATTATATAGAATAGGAGGAGAATGAGGATTTCAACCTTTAGATGGTGTTACAGGAGTGGCAGATTCTGAAGAGCCAGATGCAGGTTGAGAAGACGGCGCCTTTGGAAGGGCTCGGGAGCTTTTTGTAACAGATGAATCAATCCGCTTCCCAATGCTAGATGCTGGTGCATCTGTAGCACATTAAAAAAAAAGCCCAACAATACAGTCAACCCAATAAACCCACACGCGCGCAAAAAAATACAAAAAAAAGCCTATCCATTCACTGTTTTATATTCCATTCCATAACTGTTATGCACTTCAAATTCCAAAGAGACCAAACCACAAAATCATAATTAAAAAAAAAAAAACCATTGTTCGAATTCGAAGAACAGGAAAGATTAAAACTTTATATATATACCATGCAATTGGGATTGACCATGTGCACCATTCTGCGTAATCCTCGAATTTGCAACAGCAGCATTGGATTGAGAATTCAAACTCGCTGCGCCCATCCTAGACTGCCCTCCTTGTCCATTACTAGATTTCTTAAAGCTAATAAGAAGAAGAAAAAACCCAACAAACCCACAGCATCAAAAACCCAAATCCTCGATCCACAAATCACGAATCCCACACCAAACCCAGTCACAATCCATCAAAACAAGCAAAGGAAGGAGAAAAGCCTCACCTTCTGCTGGCGGCCAATGCCGGCGCGGAAGAAGACCCCGACCCAGACGACAACGGCGACGACAGCGGAGGCGCGGCCGCCCCTCCGCCGCCACCCTTCCCGCCGCCGCCGCCGCCGCCGCCGAAGCTCCCCTGCTGCGAAGAGTTCCCGGATCTCCCAGGCCTCCTCAGCTGCGCCTCGCTCTTCTCACCCTTGGATTGATTGAGGGACATAAATCCAAACCCTCCTCGTTCCTCTTCTTTTCTTTCTTCTCTAACCCACAACCACGCAAACCAAAAACAACAACAGATCCATGTCAATCTCAACCAAAACAGGCGCAGATATAAACCCTAGAAATCGACATTCTCGATCAAAACGCCGACAAATCGAGAGAGATGCATGCATTCGAGAATCGAAATGAGGGGGGGCTTTTCGATGATGAACTTTACCTGAAGGCGCGCGCGAGAGACGGACGGATTTGATGAATTAGGGTTTTCAATATAGGTGCAAGAGAGTGGCGCGAATCATAAAGAGGAAAGAGAGAGAAAGAGAGAGAGAGAGAGAGAGATGGATAGAGAGAGAAAGAGAAGATGAGCGAATCAAAAAGACAGTTTTTTTCTTCTTCTTCTTCTCCTCCTTGTGAGAGAATCAGATAAAATGGGCAAGAGTGTTGGGGTAGCCCTATATGAACTTTATGAGAGGAAAATGAAGAAATGAAAGAGAGAGAAAGTCCCACTCTTTGTGGGGCTGGCTTTTGGGTGCCTACTCTTTGTTTTTTTTTCTGTGTGTTTTTGTAGGGGGCCCTGTGTGCTTTGGGCTGTGGGGGGTGGGGGGGCCTGAGTCCTGGCCGACTATGGGTTTAGGAAGTCGGGTTTTGTCTTCTTTTCTTTTTTATGGTGGGATGGGGACAGGTGCAACTCGGCGTCACGCCGAGTGGTAGGTGTTTCTTGAAATATTGTGCATGTTGAGAATTTGTATATATTTTTTTGTATTCCACTTGTAAGGGCACGTTTGCCTGCGTGCACGGAATATTTGTTGAATGAGCTTTTTCCTATTTAGTGAAAAAATATATTTTTTTTTTCGACTTTAAGGGAAAGTTTTTTAGCATAACCGTGAAATTTCTTAATCCATTTGTGCGATTTTCATTGTAAAAAAAAAAGCTATATTAAATAGAAATCTTACTACAAGGAAGAAAGGCGTTTCCGCAATTTCACCATTTTAAAAAAAGGATATTAGTCATGTAAACTTGCAAAAGGGAAATATTGAGATTATTGAAAGGCTTGTATCTTCGGTGTTTGTGATTATTATTAGGAGATATTTGAGGTGAACTTAAAAATGTAAACCACTCAAAATTGCAATAACTCTTATGTTATATCATTATAACTGAGAATCATCATCAATTTTTACTCCTCGAGTGCTTTGCTTTTTATAATAAGTTGAAAACTCATTGGATTTAGTCAAATCTCAAACAATGTTCAACCCATTCTTAATTTGATATTGTTTTTTTTTCTTTTTTTTTCTACTTATGATGTGAAAACTATGCGTGAGTAAATTAATTTGTTAATAGCCCCAATCTCAATTCAATTGAAAGCTAATTGGCACAAATGACAAGAGGAACGTAGTTGAACCTCCCAAGGATCACTAGCAAAAGCACATCAGTTTCATAGTGCTACCCAAAGAGAATTGAGTTTCTATGAAGGTTTTCCCTACGATGATCTTGAGTGAACCTATCACAATTCACCACATTACCATGGGGTGAATAGTCAGAGGATCAGGACTCCAACCAAAGATCACGATGGGCCCACACGTTGGAAGTTTAACTCTCTAGCCAATAAGCCAAAATTAGAGAAAAGAATACAAATATATTAAGAAAAAAAATGAGGGACCTTGATTATGTTCGATTTGGATTTAGGATGTAGGCCCTGTCAATGAGTGTCACACTTTGAAATACAAAGCATATTTGTTTGCATAGAGTCATGAAAATTTACTTTATATAAGTGGTTAAAAACGAAGATAGGTGAATATATAAAAGCATCCACCAAACAACTTCTCATTTAATAAGGAAAGATGGAAAATGAATACTCAATAACATTTTAGTAACTTCCCATTTGCGTTATTATCTTATATTATTTATTAACACCACACATCATTCACACTTCACACCTCTAAAGGGTCTAACATGCTCATTTGACTAATAAATTTCTACGTATTTAATATGCTATTTGAATGTGGTTTGCCTTTGATCAATCACAACCCTCCTTACCCTCATCCCTCTATCATCAACTACTATTGTCATTTCTCTCTCCTACATAGCATCATCCCAATCCAGAGGATATGTTTCCACTTTTACAAACCATTCCATCTCTTTCCTCCCTAATTGGTTCAATAGTTACCAAAAGAGAAAGTGAAAAAGTAAGAAAGTGAAATCCAAAAGAGGAGAGAGAGGCTGACGAGGAGGAGCAATGCATTACCGAGGCCATGACCAAGACCAAGTTCTCGATCTGCTTCAAGCCGTACCTCCAAAACCCAAGCCAAAGCAACAATGTTGAGTTCTTAGAGGTAGTGTAAGGGGCTGTCAGCATGTGAAAAGGTGGGGCTAAAAGATGGAGGGTTTTGTATATCTCATGCAAAGCACGTGGGACCGTTAGTTCAATACTATTCTTATGTAATTTAATAGAAACAAATGGGCACATTGGATTGTCTAGGGAAATTTAAAAGTGCCAGATGAGGCCCAACTCATGTGCTTTTAGAGCAAGTTTGGTAATAGGCGAAGAATCAACAATTTTACGAATTCCTCATTACCTCTAGAAATAAAAACTCTCACTAGGGATTTTATAATTTAAGATTTCTCATATTTTACATTTGGTTAGAACTATGAAATGACTAAAGATTTTCATAAGCCATGTCTATTAGTTCGATAGAGGTGTTTATGGGCAGGCCTAAGATATATCTAGGCCTGGCTTGACTTTAGAAACATTGGCACAAATTCAGCCCAAGCCTGACATAGGCTATAAAAGTTAAGCTCAAGCCTACCTATTTAGTATATTGGGCTAGGCCAAATCGGACTTTTTTTTAAAATCAATTTTGAAATATTTGTACTAATTAAATTCAATTACATGGATTCCGTAAGCCTGGCCTAAGGTGCGCAAGGCCTGAATCGGACTTGGGTTGGCCTAGCTCATGAGTGCCCTATCTTTTAAGTGAGGGTTTAGCCTTTTATATTCCTCTTTTAGATAAGACGATTTGAAAATCCGACTGTGGGTTGGGGGGAGGGGGGGGGGGGGGGGGTAGAATTTGAAAATCATAAGAAGTGATGATTTTATCAAAAATTTGCCAACACTAAATATGAATGTTGATAGATATCCTGAAAGCCATATTTTCTTTTCTCAATAATCTTGTTACTAAACATGCCCTTAGCTTGGGTTGGATTTTTGCTTAGGTTTCTGCCTAGGAACTTAACCTTTGGCGGATTTTGGCATTATAGATAGATCAGCTTTGATTTTGGCTCCATTGCCAAATGGTCTATTTATTTTAAATAAAGTTTTAGAGTAGATTATTTTATGCGGATCCCACTCTATTATGATCTTTGATGATGATATGATGATTGATGAATCTAACCCTACATCCATCAAATATGTGGCCCACGTACAGTACAGGAGAACAACTGTTCCCATGGCTGGAGCCAATGTTATGCGGATTATTTCGAGGGGGCATATTAGTAAGTAGCTCCGCGGACTACCAAATACGTGCTTTCCATGAGTTTTGGCAAAAAAATATTCCACGTTGCAGCTTGCTTTGAAGGATTTTAATGGCCACGTGGACATTTCGGCAGTGTCCGTCTTCTCTACGCCCCCTCTGGTCTTTTTGGTCTCACATATGACCCCACCAAGTGTATGTGGCCAAAAAATCAGACGATACCTTTGATTTTTGGCATACAATTAATGACAGATGATTCAATGCACGTTTTGGGCATCAGTGGTTTCCAATTCAAATTGCCCCCCAATGTCACCTGCTCTCTTGAGTTTGCACCCATTTATTTTGTAATGACTCAAATTTTTATAACCAATTAAAATTAATCTTGACCTTTGATTTGAAAAGTGATGGACCCCACATGCGATTGTGTTATTCTATTTCAAAAAAATTTTTTTTGAGTTATTCATGAGACCATGTTTTGTTAGAATTTTACATATTAAAGAGTCTGACTCAATCAAGATGCTCAAACTGATTAGGTCTCTTGTTGTTGTATTTCCTAACTCAATTCCACGTTGAAATTTGTATTTTATCCCAACTTGTGTTTTAGAATCCAATTAAATTATTCTCTTTGGCTAAACTTAGTTTAGGACCAATATCATTTGTGGACTCTCTTTATTATTGCTATGAATAGAGTACGCTCCTCTCTCGTGTACGAATCTTATATCAACCCTCTCTATCCCCTCTAAAGTGCCCTCTTTTAAGATATGGTTTTTCTCTCATTTCTCAATTCCATTTTTATAATTAATATTATTTAGTCATCTTAGCATGCTCCTTCTTTCTTTTTGTATATCAAGCTTAATTCAATTATGCTGTTACGATGATCATGGTGGACCACACATCATGTTGCCTTTCATTATCTTGCATCATGTCCCTTGTCACCACCCCCCGGTCACCACTAGTTCAGCACCGCCACATCCCAGTCAAGTTAAGCCCCAACCCATCAACCCTGCAACCCAACCCGGACCTAAACTGTAACAGATCTCAACACACAACGTAGGCAGAACCCATCTTTCTTTTCCTTGTTTTCTTTTCTTCTTTCTCTCTCTTCCTGTTTTCTTCTCATCCTCGCAATGGCATCGCTGTACATCTTCTTCTTCCTACGATCACCGAACCAGAACTCATCTTCATCTTTCATCTTTGCCCACTTTTAGAACTGAACTGCACTGCCCAACCAAGTTTTACATTTTTCTTCTCTGTTTTTTACATTCTTTTCTTTTCTTTCTTCTTCCTCCTTTGCTGTTCTCTTCTCTACTGGAATTTACATCACCTCAGATTGCCATGGCCAAACTTGCACCATGGACTCCTGACTTCCTTTTACTCTTTACAGTTCCATCTCCTTTCTTCTCCTCTACGTCATTTTCTCTCCTCTTCTTTGTTTTCTTTTCGTTTATTTCTGTTTTCTCCTCTTCTCTTTCTTCTTCCTCTCCCTGTTCCTAACCAAGGATCTAGTCCAAAAACTGGCGAACCCATCCATACTCGAACCCACCTACATCGTCTTCTTCATCTCTGTCTTGCCAAACAGTCCCCGTTCCTCTCATCTTTGCACCGAACAGCGCCTCTCCATCGTTACGTTTTCTTCTTCTTCCCATTTCTTCTCTCTGTACCCACTTCTTGCTCTTCTTTTTCGTTTCTGTTCTCTTTCCCTCTGCTCATCTCTTTCTCCTCCTTGTTTCTCTTTTCTCTTTTCTTTTTCTTCTCTACAACTGAACATGGTTGTGCTTTTCTTCTTTTTACTGTTCTTTTCTCTCTGTCTTGTTCCTTCTCTTTCTCTTTCTCCTTCTTGTTTCCTTTTCCTTCTTTTCTTCTTTCTCTGTTTCCTGGCCAAGTAATCTAGTTCAGAACTGCTACCCATCTTGGTACCAGTCCAGCCAGTTGGTACTCCTCTTTCCATCATCTTCTTCCTCTTGCTCCTCCTTCCGTTTCTGCCCAAATAACCCACCTGGCGAGTTTCTTCTTCTCCCCTCTGTCTTTGATTTTCTTTTTCTTCTGTTCCTTTCTCCTCTATTTGCTCTCTTTTGTTGATCTCTTCCCCTTCTTTTCTCTTCCCTGCTTTTCCTCCCTCTGCTCTTTTCTTTTCCTTCACCCTGCCCATTATCTTCTTCTTTTCTTCTTTTCCTCTTCTTCTGTTTTCCTTTCTTCTTTGTTTTCTCCTCTTGCTTCTTCTCTTTTTCTCTTCTCTGATTTTTAGTCTCCCCGTGTTCTCGTACCCATCCTCACTTTCACCCCATGCACCGAGACACATCTTCTTCCTCTTATGTATCCTCTTTTCTTCTTCATCTCCTTCTTCGTATCTTCTCTCTTTCTCTCTTTCACTAATGATCTTCTTTTCCCATTTGTGCATGACCGAACCTACCCTCTGCCCATCACTCTGTTAGTGTCATAGTAAGTGTGTTGTCAATTCCATGACCCGAGTCAAGTCTAGCTCTACAAAGATCCAGTATCATCAATAAAGTTCAAGTCTAGATTAAGGAAGATCAAATTACATCAATGAAGATCAAGCAAGAATAAAATCTTTCATATCCATCATCTAGAAGATCTTCACTGAGTGCTAGGGGCTAAGGTAACATTAAACACTAATGTCCCTAGAAACAGAATGGAAAAAGGGTTTTTTAATATTCTGCTTTTAACTACGGCTTGGATTACGGCTAAGCCGTGAATCTTACGGCTTACTTTCTAGAGAGAAGTTTTTTAATCTTTATTCTACGGCTGATTCTACGGCTACACGGTAAAAGGCCTACGTCTAAGCTATAACATGATTCATAGCTAAATCGTGGAATTTACGGGCCATTTTCCAGAGAGAGTTGTTGGCCATATTGTCTACGGTTGATCTTACTGCTAAGCCATAAAACCTTCATAGTTAAGCCGTAGAATGTTTCACGGCTAAGCCGTAAAGTTTATAGGCCACTTTCTAGATAACATTATTAGCAAATTTTAACTTACGGCTGGTATACGGCTAAGCCGTAAGGTTCTCACGGCTAAGCCATAGAAAGATTTACGGTTGAGTAAGAAGGAAAAACATTGAATCTGGATTAAACTAGTTGTTGGATTTTGTCAGAGCATACGGCTAAGCCGTAGAATACTTTTTCCTAGGCGTAAATCTGACCGTTAGAGCTTTTCTATATTTAAAAGAAGCCCTCTTTTCCTCCAAGGTATGAGATCAAATTGAGAAAAATACCAGCAGAGCTGAGCCTTTGTACCATTAGTAAAACCTGTACTAAAGCATTGAGAAAAATACCAACAGAGCTGAGCCTTTATACCATTAGTAAAACCTGTACTAAAGCTCCCACCACCATCTTCTCTGTCAAACTTAAAGTGCCATTATTGTTCTGAGAAAAGTAGCAGTACATTAAGGAAAGGCTTAAATTCAATCTAAGGAAATCCCAGCCTTCCAAAATCCTATAAAACCTCTTCTCTTGGCTAAACACTCATTTGAAGATCTTCATCACTAAGGATCAAGCACAAGAGGTCAAAGCTTGGAGGTCTTCTTTCGAGCTTCAAGAACACCATTCAAAGCTAAGGTATCAAGTTATTTGTCTAGGTATTCTTCTTCATTCCATTTTCTTTGTTGTATATGGTGGAAGACAAACCACCACATCAAAATTTGTTGGAGTTGGTGGAATAGATTTAGGATCAACCACCTGATCAAAAATCTAGTTGGTGGAAAACAAATCACCGGATCAAAATTTGTTGCAGGAGGTGTTCTTATATAAGTACCTCATATTCAGTGGAACCAAGAGAGATTGCTCTTGAGAGTGGATGTAGGTCTTGGGCCGAACCACTATAAATTTCTATGTTTGCACTTAATGTTTGTGATGGATGCTTTATAGCCTTATTCACTTGTGTTGATTATCTTCCTTTAGCTATATTTGCCTTGTTCTAGTAGCATATCTACGTACTGCGAGCACACATAACTTTGAGCATCCTTCTTGAGCATATTTGTGAATTCTTAATATTGATTGAGCCTTTAAATTGCACACTAAAGTAGCCCCATATCTGAAAAGAAATTTTTATTAGTATTATTCACCTCCCCCCCCCCCCAACTAGGACTTGGTGAGATCTAGTTGTTGCACTTTCACACTCCACCCTTTTTCATAGCTGCCTGCAACTGAGAAACCTGAGCCAATTAGGACCCACCTGATGCATATTAGTATAATTCAACATTACACAGGCCCACTGACTAGTTGACTACCTATGCAATCATTTGGCCTAATAGCTTGAGTTTGACCCATTTGAAACATTGACCCTGGGCCATATGATGTAATTGTTCAAACCAAGAACTCTGGCCACTCACTTATTACAACCATTATTATCAGTACTATTATTCTTTTTTCCCATTTATTGACTTAAGCCATGTCCATCTATATTGATCAACTCAGCCCTTGGGTCCGGCCCATCTAAGGTATGTAATCGAAACCACCTGAGCCTACCCACTAATGTTTCTCCCATCATTCATAAATCTAAGTTCAATCCATTAACCTATATGCGCACATGACTCCCATTGCTAAGGCCCACTTGCATGGACTTGCCTAGGCCCAAAGCCAACATGTGGCAATTTCATCACTTTTGAACCATATCCAACCTTGACCCAACTTAGTAATAGTATATACACCTAATCATTGGGCCAATTGCTAAATTTATTTGTTAACCATTATTATCGGGGCCTCACACTGAGATTCTAGGACATCCAAGATAGAACGGGTTTGACCCTTTGATCGTCGTTGATCCAAGCGAGTAATCTCACTATGTTACCTTAGTACTTGAGTTTTCTATTCCTTGTCTTAATTATGCGTTAAATTATAATTTTGAAATTTATTGAAATAATCATAGAACTCCAAGGAATTTTATTACCTTTGATGTGATAATCATTGGATTTGATTGATTTCATCCTGCTGTCGTTATTGTCAGAAATTTGTCATTTGATTTACTTTGGGTTTGTTCATTATTGAGCTTGATATTGGTCCCATTGAAACTAGAGCTTGATATTGGTCCCATTGAAACCATCTTTCTATAAAAATGAATTATTTTGTGTTAGTGTTTAAGATTAATTGTCACTTGATTAAGAAGGTTGGATTTGTTAAAAGATTCGATGATGTATGACTCAATTTATATTTCCAACCAAACCTTTGTTTGTAAATTGAAATTCATGAATTATTGGATTTTGTTACTCGTACATCTTTGACATCAAGGCATTTTCTAAAGTATGGGTAACGCATTGTAGAGACACTCACATGTAAATTTTAGCCATTTTGGGTATGACATTGGGATTAAGATTCTTTTGTGCAATATTTCTAGTTTGCAGCTGGACCCACTTTGTTTTGTGGAGATTACTGGTATCTCAGGCCTCATGCCAGTTTGGATATGAAAATGGTTTGTACCTGGCAGGTACTTTGTGCTTGGTGTAGGCTTAATTCTGGCGAGTATACTATGTTATTTGGTTTATTACGGAGATGCCTTATCTTTAGATTGGTTTGAGATATTGCTCCTAAATTGTGATACTTTGATTAACCCCCTCTGTTGCTTCGAAGATTGTACATTTTCATCTTTATTAAATTTGTATTTGATTTGATCTACTTATTTGACTTTATCACATTTGAGATTGCTATATTCCACTCCTTGTTGATTTGTTCGAAACCGTGGAGATGAGAATATTTGAAGATTCATAGCTGTTGAAAATGATGCATAGTATTCAATTGGTAATTGGTATGATGTTGAAAGTTCAGATATTTAAAGATAGATGGGGACAATGCAGAACTATAAGCAATGAAAGGTACCTTTTCATGTTGTTGAAAATTTTATGTATTTTGGGTTTTGTTTTAGGTAGATCAAATTGTATTGTTCTAAAGAGTTTTGTTCATAAATTGTCAAAGGGGGAGATTAAAAGGATTTAATTATATTGGCTAAATTTATGGATTAGACAAAACTCTAGTTCTAGTCAAAGTAATATTTCTATTTATTTTAAACTAAGAATTTAAAGAAGTTAAAGAGACCCAAAAAAGTTGAAATGAAGATATCTGGATTTAAAATGTCATATTTTACAAACTGAGTGTCAGATATGGGCAAGCGACCTACTGTTGGAAAGCTTATTTGAGTAGCTATTTGTAGGTTCCAAAATTGCATTAATTTGTACTAAAACAACAAAGTTATGGCCTCAAGAAGTTTATAAAAATTATGTTATCTGAAATTATGAAACTGCCATTGTGCGAATTTCTATTTCTACTTTAAGTGGGACTTTCCTATTTTGTATCAATTCGTATTCTGGTTGGATTACCATTATGAAGCACGAAATTAGGGCTATAGAAAGGGTTCTCTCTTAACCTTAAGGCATCCATCTCCATATTTTGAGTTGAGATTTTACATTGGAGATTCTTTTATTTTCTAGAGTATTAATTGATAGGCTATGCTAAAGTTGTTGAGTTCTAGAGAATATTGTTTATGCTCTCTTGTAAAAGATTGTCTCGTAGAATGTTGTTCGTCTTAAATGGCTTTAAGGCATGTTAGGTCAAGCGTGAAGAAGGTGAATGGCATGTGCGTCAGCAAAAAGAACTTCAGTCTTTTAGGTTATGTTCAATTGGACAAGGGTAGTATGTAGATCTGATAACCTCTCTTACATAATGCTTGATCTAAGTATGAATCGGTGTTAGGTCCCATGGTTTTCCTGATTTGGGTTTTCTATGTAAAAATCGCATGTTCTTCTTTTGTGGTTGATTGCTTTTTAACTTAGGTTAATTATTTGTTTATCTACATATAAGAAATATGTGTTGGGACTTTAACCTATGTCATGGTTAGAATCCTTTCAAACATCTAGTCACAGTTCCCAACATTTCTTTTTTTAAAATGTCCACCTCCTAACTTGGATACATGCTAAATAGTGAATGCTTGTGGAGGGATAAGTTTAAAAACCTGGATGTATGACATTTCTTTCTCTCTCAAATTTTACTATATGTTTTGAAAAATCCTGAGCACTTCTCCCCAAGCCCATACTTTGTTATAGAATGATACTACTATCTCCCAGTTGCGTTGGCCATATTTAATTCAAATAACTTAATGTAATTTCCTATATAAACTTCTGTTGCTATGATGAAAAACATGAACTGCTAGCCATGCACTTGGACTAAGACCTCCCATAAGTCCCAACCATGTAAAAGCAATGGGGCCAACTATGACCAAATGTGCAATTAGAATTGGGTGTGCTATAAGCACAAGTTTCTCCACTTTTAGTGCATGAGTTTCCTTTTCCTTTACTCCTATGTAATAACCTTTGTCCTACATCAATTATTTTTTACTTCTTTTATGTGTTTTATTAATGTTTTCCTTTTAACTGATGGTGTTAAGCTTTCTAGTGGGTATCGTGATGGTTACCATGTGCACCAGCTAGCCGTGGGATAGTATAGTGGCCCAATAGTGCATGTGGTGCGAGTCGGGTGTGGCCCATTCGTCCGCACCGGGCTTGCTTGTTAGGTCACCCAGGTTGGGCCTTGCAACCCCGTGCTTGTATTTTTTGATCAAAGGCGGATCCAAATCCAGATCCACTTGTTGGCAGCCCATATTTATTCAACCCACATCTTCTGCGTGATCGTAACGTCTTTCTGTATTAAATTAGTGATACGTTATGTTGACCATTAACCATTGCACAGTATGTCTCACAGTAAATGCAAAAGGTGTAACTGCCCTCTCTGTTGTCTCCTTAGGTACCCCTATATAGAGGGTTTCAGAGAAAGCCTTTCCACATCTTAGATTTGTAATTTATCCGTTAACCATTACACAAGAGTTACATCTCACAGTATATGCTAAAGGTGTAACTATCTCTCTCAGTTGTCTCCCCGGGAACCTATATAAAGGGTTTTGAAGAGAGCCTTGCCACACACCTCAGATCAGCAATCTTTGCAAAAAGAAAAAAAAAAGGCTTTCTTCCTTGCTTTTTTCTTTTGCAAGAGGGACTTCTGTCTATCAGATTTTTTCCTACGTTTTACGCTAGGGAAGATCTACAACAGCGCTTTTCTGATTTCATTGTCTTCTTTCTTTTTCACTTTGGTTTATTGCTTCTGTGAGTTTGTAAAAATGGTACTTTTGGGATTTGAGTACTTTTCAATCAATCGAGTGCACGGTTGCTAGAGATTCCTATCAAGGAAGCTATCTTATCTTGAGGCAGGCGTCCATGAGTCCATTTGCATCTGTGTGAAGGCAAAATCTGCCTAAAGAGCGCATTTTCAAAGACATGATTCAGCTACCAATTGTTTTGGTAACTCCTAGCCTTTCCTCAGTTATTTGTTTTGTGGTTATTAATAATAATCCGCATACACTGGAATCCAACATGTATACCACATTAATGCAATTAACAAATCCAATGCCCTTATTGCCCAAAAAAAATGAAAATAAAAGGGAAAAAAAATTCAATGCCCACCAATATAATACAAATTAATCAGGGTAGAGTCTTACTCAAAAGCCTTCAGACATGTGGGGAACATAGAATCCAACATATAGAATCCATTTAGATAAAGAATCTAACCCATGAGATGTAGTTTTCTATTTCCTAACTTATGAACCCTAGATCCGTCAAGCAATGATATTGATTGGAAGAACATTAATTCATTCTTTGCTCTTTACGAACAAGACAATTGGAGCTCAAACTAGATGCTGAACAACAAAAGTGCGTAAGAGCCAACATTATGTGCATATCACAAAAACGTTAACAGCCTATGACAAGCATAATTTTCAAATATAAACATAACAAAATAGATATCAAGTGAACTAAGAAAGGATTTAAATAGAAATAAGAGCAAATATAGTAATAAGCATATACATATATATATATAGAAGCTTGTGATATCCTGGCCCTAAATCTAAGGTTTATTTGCTAATCTTTGTGCTTATTACTAAATAATGGTATCTTAATCTTAATTACATGATGGATAGGTAGATTGATGTGACACTACTCTTGATTAGGTAGCTTTGAGGACCCAATTGTCATCTAACCAGTTTAACTTTGCATTATCTCATTATCTTATGAATCATGTCATGTGCATTAATTATGATATCATTATTCATTAGTGGACCTATTTCATTTAAGACCTAAGTCACCTATGTGGGATCTTTTATAATCTCTTTTTGTAAATAACATAAGCCTAATGGACCTGTTAGTAAATACCCAAAGTTTCTAGCAACCTTGGTTCTATATAAAGACATACTCCCCAAAACAGGAGCCTCCTTGTGCCCATTAGCTAAAACCCTAGCTCCCATCTTTATCTTCCTTTTTGCTACAAGCCTAGAGTGCGTGAGAGAGAGGTTCTAGCCCTAATAACAGTTTGCTTCATCTCCTTTACCACATTCTCTTTTACCCACTTAGAGTTTGTTTGGAGAGAAAAAGAACATCTATACCTTTTGCACCACTTTTGAGGTAAGAAACTCAATCTACCATGATGTTTGTGCCTATTTAAATAGTGTATAGTGATTTTCTAGCTTAAACACCCATCAAATCATCTTCTTATGGTATTCATCTCATTATTCGTCTCATTTTCATGTCATACCATGATTAGGGGTTTACTTAAGTTAGAGATTTGTGGGTTTGCACTCTAAAAGCTTTGCATTTGGATTTTTGGAGAACGTAAGGCAAGTATCTGCAAGTACCATCATTCATTGATGTGTTTATGATTTATTTGTTGGTATTTCTATACTTTAGTATGTATGTACAGCTCATCCTCTTCTTGTCTTCATAAGTGAGCATGTCATGGTGGGTGAAATTGGATCTTAATGGGTAAATAAAGTTTAGGATTAAATGAGTTAAAAAGGGGTTACAATGGCAATAAATTTGGAAGATTCGGAGTATTATTGTATGCATCAAGGCAGGTAGAAGTGGGGGATTGAAAGTGTAGAAATTTAGACCCGAAACAGAGCTGTAAAACTAGGTTCCACGCCTGTGTGCTCAAACAAGCGTGCACTCGAGCACACACTTAAAACTCTCAGTTAATTCAAAGAAAAGTGTGTCATGCTCAAGCACATACTTATCTGCACTCAAGCACACTAGCCTTTGTGAGACTCTACTCAAGCGCTTGCTCAGACACTCTCAAATGGCCACCCAAATTACTGTTTTTAAATTATTAATTATTATTTTTATACATTTATTTACTTATTATTTCAATTTCCATCAGGATTGGAATGGCTATATTAAACCTTTCACTAGGTACATTTGGACTTGACTTGTGGTTAAGTGTTACCTTAGATTTATTAGGTGAACTCTATGATTGTGTAGAACATTATTTCTTTGAATCATCATACCTTACACTTATCCAATGAAATCAAATTGGGTAAACAAGGAAAGTGTTAACTTTTACTCATCCTTGTTAGATGATCCGGTTCGTTCTAATGCCATGCCTTCGTATACGAGTATAAGGAGCCTAGTGCTTAGATTCATAGATAATGTAACACCAAGATTCAGTAAGACATGACATTCGGAACCTTATGGTCTTACGGAAGTGGAAAGCTAAGGACATGAACATCTTAGTTAGCTTGTCTTGTAATTTATCCTTGTTTCTTAATTAATTGGAAACTTATGTATATCTCTATAACTTCTATCATATCCCGAGCCCAAGAATTCGGGTATTAGGATTAAACCTAATATAGTGACACATGTACTCCCGTGTATACACACTTAGACCCAAGTTTAAGTGCAATTACACAAGGGAAAGTCACATGTGCAATTACTATTAGTGGGCATTTGTCTAAACAATCATACAAGGAAGTTGTCAGTATCATACATAGAAACAAGAGGACACACAACAACTAGAAATACATCTAAATGTAATAGAGTAAAAAGGAAACGTGTCTTTACAAAAGGGAAGAAAGTTTCTAAAAAGGTGGAATGTTTATATAGTACACAAAATACATGGAGTCACCGCCCATACATAATAAAATGAAACTTAATGCAACCATAACCCAAAATAAGGCTTATACTAGTCCAAGCCGCACTCCGGGGTGGATCAGTCAGAGATGAATTGCTGTCCAATTGTCTAATCCTGATGGAACCTCGGAGATCTCCTCCGAAGTCTCATTGACCTTTGAGGGATTGGAAGAGGGACCTAAGCCTACAATACTAATGAACAACGAGTGAATAAGACTATCCAGTAAAGAATAAGCAAAATTAGGGTAACACACGTTGTATCTATAAGAATCACTGATAGGTGATCATAGACAAATTATCAATTTAGTATACTAGGCATATTGTTCATTTGAATAGAGCATGTTATAAGATTCAATTAACAAAAATACTTTACTATGTGGGTACTACATTTGTCATATCATTCCTTTAGGGATTTTTGCATTGAGAACATCATTGACTAGGCCAAGGTACGAATAGGTCTCTTGTACATGGAGTCTGGAAGCTTTAAGAAAGCACATTGTAGCGGCATAACTCATGCTACACCAAAGTCAACCCCGTTGAGTATTATAAGGCTGAGGCTGAGTAGAGCCAGACCGATTCGATTTATTCAATTGAATTTTGACTAACGTGTGCAATTCATTTATTGAATACACGTTCAAGTCATTCGTACAGTTTATCTATACTTAATGCAAAACAATATCAATACTAAAGGTTTCTTAAAACAAAACAATTTAAATAAAATCAACGTGTACATGATTATGCAAGTCAGAATTAGGAATGGAATAAAGAAAGGCAATAATAGTAACCCAAAATGCTATGTAATTCAATTGAATAGAATCAAGGCAGTTTTACAAACCATCTCGAATGACACCACATGAATGAGTCTCAGCTCTTAAGACTCTTCATGTTGTTCAATTATTTCTTTGGGCCAGTTAATGGGGTATAGGGATCCAAAGCTTAGGCCTTACAAGGTTTTATATCTGTACCTATATTAATCCTAAATTTTTAATGGCCTTACAACTTAGTTGTGGGTGACTTACGGCTTAGCCATAAAATGTATCATGGGATAGCCATGTTACCCAGAATTTCCCCCGTTCACACGGTTGAACCGTGTTTTGACTTACGGCCGGGCCATATTTAGCCTACGGCTGAGCCATAGTTGGGCCGTAGCACATGTTATCGCTTAGTCGTAGCTTAACTATGGGCGGTTTTGTCATTTTCCTGCTCTCTGGATTTCAAACTGTAAATTATATTATGGTTAGGCTTCGGCCTGGTTACGACTTAGCCATAGTACATCCTACGGCTTAGCTGTAGCTTGGCCGTTAAATACAGTTCAAATTTGTTGCTCTCTGGATATTGAGCCGTAGAAGACTTACGGCTTAGCCGTAATCTTCATATTTTCTGGAGTAGTTTTATTGTGTTTCAGAAGTTGGTAAGTTACATGCAGATTCAAACAATGAAATAAAAGTACAAATGAAGGGCTGTAAAATACATTAAAATTGAGAGATTTATAAGAATCATAAGAATCATGATATACCAACATATATTTAACCAAAATTTGCTTATACTTGCCTTGGATTAAGCTTTTTAAACTATTTATCCTTTTTTTGGATTAATTTGGGTATTCTTGGACCTAAATGCCATGCATGTAATAAATAAGGAAGGATATGAGTGCATGTATTAGAATGAGAGTCCTTTAGACTCAAGAGAGATGTAATGGGAAAGCTCTTACCTTAAAGATGGATTAGAAGGTGAAGGTGCTTAAGTCTTTCACTTCAAAGACAAGGGGAGTTCAAAGATGATGGAATGGAAAGTAAGAATCTTAGGTCACATATGCAAAACTTCTATCCCCTTGATTTGAGAAAACAAAAGGTGGTGAAGAGATAGAAGAAGAAAAAGACGTTGGATAGGAGTGCATATAGTAAGCGAAGGTCGAATAGGTAGTTGAGCCTTTTATATGACATATTTTTTTATGGAGTTTATAAGAAAGTCCATATTCCTTGGGATAATCTCAGTTTAAGTCAAGTGAGAGACCAACTAATTCAAACGACTTCATTTGCATTCAAGTCAATTATGGAAGTTAACAAGCTTGACGAGACACATGTGATGATGCCAATATGATGCATGAATGACGAAAACTTATAAAGTCTAAAATTACGAAAAAGCTCGTATCTACCTAATCCAGGTTAAACTCAACGTAACTACCTATCTATGACCCTAAACGTGACTCATCATAATAAAACATCATTAACTAGGCTAATTCTATGGAAATTTGCTAATAACTTAATCAATTAGTCACTAAACATACGTAATTAGGGTCTGAGTGTTACAACTTCTATATCCTTCACTTACTCATGGTTCAGTTCAGTTATGTTTCCTTCATTTCCCTCATATTGCTTTGGTTATTACTATTTGTTATTGATAGCATTATGCTTCTGTTACTGTAAATGATACGTAAACATGTTCTGTTAAGGAAGTAAGTATAAGAGCATGAATATGCAATATGTTTTGTCTGTATTGTTCCATTGAGTCAACACCACTGAGCCTGACTCTATAAGGTCTGGCGAGACTGAGTATGGGTTGAGATTATTTCAACTCTGTAGTTGGTTTTTTTGTGGAGTAAGTCAATGCTCCTTTGGGCAATTAGATTAGCTATTTGATTTCTTGTTGTGTTTTAATATTTGTCTCTCTTCGAGGAGGATTGTGGCCATGTCGGTTGCCATCTAGTTGTGATATTCTTTTATTTTGATTCTTTATGATTATGCTTTATCTTATACTAACATGCTTAGCTTACACTTTTATCCTATTTAATTAATACTGTCTTTAACTTTATTTGGACCAACATGTTTAGTATACTCATTGCCTATTCTTGTTGAGTTGTCATGCTTAAGGTGCTACCCTTGGTATTGGAGGAGCAAACCCCAATCCTAGTGCGATTATTGAAGTGATCTGGAGGATTCCACGCAAGTTCCTTTCGTATTAGTTGAGTGGGCGACTAGAAGACGTTTTCTATTAGGCGTATCCATTAGAGCGATTCATGAGACTTTGGTACTCTAGGATTTAAGCTTGGATCAACTCTTTCTTTTCATTATGCCATCTTTTTCATTGAGATACTCGTCATTATTGCATATTTGATGGACATGTATCTTATTACTGATCTTTGACCATTATTACTTTATAGACTTATGCTAATTTAGCATGCATGCAGACATGTAGTATGTTTATTTTGGGATTTATGTTATTTTAATAGCTCATTTAATAGTTTATGATGAGAATGTCTAAATAGGTATTTGTTTGGGCTTTTATACAATCACAAGGTTATCATTGGGTGCATTAAGCACTAAGCTCTGCAGTTGGAATTGAATATGCATGTATTATGGAAAATTTCCCTTATAGCGGTTTATATTTGCTTTAGTGCAGCGTGAATTACTACTATATCATAAGTGCCATGTCACAGGCCTATCTTTATTAACCTAATTTGGGGCTTGGGGCTTGACATATGTAAGTAATGGTATTAGAGATATTATTCTTGTAATAAGTGATAGTATTTGTGTATGAATAAATATTGGGATAAAAAACTTAGAACTTTAGGTACGTGGTGAAGATACAATAGGTGCGTTGGGTATAGTTTGTATTGAATTTGAGTTAGAAAATGCCCTGTCATAAGTTGATTGGAGAGTTTTCTTGCAGATAAATGGCACAAGGTAGGAATACATGTTAGGGCTAGTCTAGCTTCACTCACCATATTAAAGAAGAGGCCGTGTTTCTCGAGGAAAGGAGGGATGATCTACCTCTTCGACCTCCTCCAGGTCCACCTACCAATGATTGATTTGTGATGATGATGCAGGCGGTTCAAACCATGTAGACCTAGATTGTTGCGATGACTGAGAGGCAAGGACGACGCCTCCTCAGGCTGCAATGGGGGCTCAAGTTATTTTGCAGACCAAGGAGAACGACCTAAATGCCTTATACGAGAAGTTCCATAAGAGGGGAGCTATTGAGTTTACTGGTCACGAGGATCTGATTGCAGCTGATGAGTGGATGGAGCACACTGAGAACGTCTTCGATTCAGTCGTTTGCATTGGCAAGCAACGGGTGATGCTTATGCCTTCGATGCTCAGAGGCATTGTAGACACTTGGTGGAAGAGCTTTTGGCTTGCCTACTGTGTCATGCCTGAGGCTATGATTTGAAAGACTTTCAAGGAGCAGTTTCGCAATAAGTTTATTCTAGAGTAAGTTAGTCAGTAGAACAAGGCTGAATTCCTTACTTTGCAGTAGCAGTTCATGACCATGGTAAACTATATTCACACCTTCACCAAACTCTCCAGATTCGCAATGGATTTTGTTGATAGCGACAAAAAGAAGATGGAGTGGTTCATTAAAGGGTTGAGGCCTTCCCTAATGGGTCATGTGACTGTAATTCCAACATCCGACGGTGTATGAGGATGCGATGGAAAGAGCATATGCAGTCGAGATGCTTGAGTAAAAGACGACTGTCAATGAGCCTAAGAAAAATATCCAGTCTTCTAGCAGATTTCAACATTAGTCCAAAAAGCAGAAAAGTGGCAACACCAATAGAGGTGCTAGTCAGTCACTGTGTGGCCATTGTGGCAAGGGCCATGCGATGCAAAATTGTTGTTGGGCAATTGGAGCTTGCTATAAGTGTGGTTCTATGGACCACAAGCTATCAGAATGTCTTAAGAAGAAAGTTTTGACTCCAGAATCCCTCAGCAGCAGTCATATCAATAGCCACAGCATCAGCAGCCTATCAGAGCAGATTTGCGAGCTACGTCAGCACGACCTACACTACTAGCTCCTCCCAGACAGCAGCAGTAACTAGGCAGGCTGCATCAGGGGTCAACCTAGGCGTGGTTCGTAGAGGCCCCAACAGGTAGGACATGCATATGCGTTGACTCAAGATCAAGCAGAAGCAGCCAGTGCCATTGTGGAAGGTACAATTCTTGTTTGTGATATTATGGCGAGAGTGTTTGATCCTAGATCGACGCACACCATTGTTACACATTTTTTTGTGGGTGGTTTTCGGGAGTAGCCAGTGCAGCTATTCTTTGTGTTGTCCGTCACTCCCCTGTTGACAGGTGGGTGGTGTGCGAGGATTTCTACCCTAGATGTAGGATCCTAGTGGATGAGTTGCAGATGCCAGTGGATTTGATCATGCTGCCAGTGCACAATTTCACTGTGATCCTCGGCATGGATTGGTTGTCCCTATATAGGGCCTATATGGCCTATTTCTACAAGACTGTCACCTTCAAGGTTGATGAAACCAATCCTCATGTTGTGTTCATGGGTGAGAGAAAATGTTTGGAGACCAGGATAGTTTAAGCCCTTAGAGTTAAGCGGTTGATCTGCAGTAGTTGTGAGGGATACATTGCCTTCATCTCAGAGCAAAGCCATCCTAGATGCTTGAAAAGACTCCAGTTGCTTGTGAGGTTCCATATGTATTTCCAGAAGAGGTGCCTTGTTTGCTACTTAGTGAGAGAAGTTGACTTCATGATTGATTGCATGCAAAAATAATAACCAAAATGATGCGAACAGATGGAACCACTCTAAATGTAACAACAATTATGGTTTCTTCACGTGTCACAAAATTGTTGGGAATGTTGAAATTAGCAGAAACGTGACTAATTCAATGGGCTAAGACATGCTTTACATTGGTTCTGGTCTATCAAGTGTCAGCCATTACATTATGTGGTCACCTTGTTCAATTTTCAATTCTTGGTTTTATCATCTACAATGGTCTGCCTTGGATAAAGTTACTTGCAAACGACAATATAAATCATAATAGGGGTAAAAGAAAAAAGCAATTGAAAAAATGTAGCCATTATACTAGAACCAAGACGTACATAGTCCAACTATAGGTGGTAGATAGATTAGCATAACTGATACCTGAAGTAAATATAAATAGTGAAATATTCATGTGCATCCATCATTGCAAAATTTCCTTCCAAAATTCATTAAGAAACTCAAATCACATACTTCAACTGAAAAACAACAAAAAGAAAATGAAAAAAAGACCCAACTCAACAGTTCCATCATGGCCTATCTCTTTTTTCTATAATGCTAGTAGCTTTCTTTAGCTCTTTAATAATAGGCAAAGGTATAGGACGGTCGCCACAAGCTCCCATAAGCCCTTACAATGAACAATGAACAAGTTTAGTGCTTTTGAGGTACCGACATTGGGCCATCACATCAATGATTTAGATCACTGAATTTTGTGGTCCATCTTGGATGAAATAATCATAAATAATTATTTTCCTTTTTTTTCTAAATGGATGACTATATATTTCCAAATGAAAGAGTTGGGCATACAAAGTAATGATGAGCAACTCCACCCCACTTGCACCCTAGCCTAGAGACACAACCAAAGTGGGCCTATACGACCAAAAAATGATTCCCATGGACTGGGCCAACCAAAAAAACTATAAACATTCTATGCACAAAAGTAACCCAAAAGATAAAATGACCTATAGATGCAACTTATATACCCACAAAAAAAAAAAAAAAAGATCAAACATTGTGAAATCGGATTCTCCTTAGCCCTCTAGCTTCCCACATATCTTTAGATAATTGTTCTCTAAAATCCACCATATATTGCTTGTCTGTATACTAGGACCATCAATATTGTTCTTTTTGATATCCTAATCTTTGCCAATGATATCATCCTCTTCCATCATCTCATTAATAGTGTTCCTAAATAAACTATCCTTACGATTTCATCGACAAATAAAGTTGTGTAAAACACAACACGCTACAATGATCTTCATTTGTGTCTTCATAGGATATCTTAGAGCAGTTTACAAAATGCAAAACGTTGCTTCAATACAACAAATGTTTTCCACTGTTACGTAACTTTGCATGGTGCAAGTTGAAAAGTTCGTGTTTAGTCCGAGAGCCTACGTTGTGGACCATTCTTTAAAAGATGACATTGGACACCATGAAATAGGGTTAAAAACCTGCGTGTGTTGGCATAACCGACATCCACAAGATAAAATTTTCTTGCAAAATGGGGCTTATTATGACACAAGTTAAATAGGAAAAGCTTTACAAATTAATAAAAAAGAGCTAAAAGATTACTACCTATTGTAACATATAACATATTTTGGGCTTGTCTACAAACTGCATATTGAAGAATCTTCGAGTTTGAGGCTAAGCCTTCCCATCCAGCGCAAGCATACTGGAAACTCATATCAAATGATACAATGCCCATAACATTATGTGATAATCCACCCTTTCTAATGCGATAATGGACTTGATCTTCAAGTCTAACCCATGAGGGGATGTGTGTACCGTCTATCGCTCCAGCACAATTCTATAAACAAATATGTCATGCATTACAGTTTAGCATATTGTCTTTTATTTGTTGCCTATTTATAATGTTACTTTGAAAAATGGGTAAAACAAATTTGCAATCTCAGGTGGACACTCCCCTTCAGATTGCTTCACATACTGTGGCGCAAGTTTTATAATTGTATCCAATGTCTTGTTAAAGTATTGGTTGATTGTCTCCCCTGAGTGTTGAAACATGTTTTGCATCACTCGGTTTTTCTGGCTGTGACTAACAGTAAATAAAAATATTCCGAACTGCTCTTCCACCATCACTACACATGCGCATCTTAAAAAGCTCCTATGTTTTAGCTCATTGGCCAATACCAGGAAACAACCACTACTAATTTTCAATAAGTCAGGACAATTATGGGGGTGCCCAATAATTATCGTATTGAGATGAGTCCTTTCACTTTGTGCAGCTTCATGAACTCTGTTTTTTGTGAGATATTTGTTATAGTACCATAAAAGACATGTTGATGTAGTGACATTATTTAACAGTAGCACAAGATCTTGCCTATCCATGCTGTAAGTAAAAAAAAAGAAAAAACACAACCAATTAATATAAGGTATGATATTCTAAGTTTCCATCCATTATATCCCACAAATTTATAATATAAATGTTCATAATTGTCCATCTAATTAAACAAAAGACATTCCTTGTCCAAACAACCCATGTTTTAATAAAAACATACATAACATACTGAGAGAAAAAACCATAAATGAGTCCCATCTAACAACCAAAATGGTGAATTACGAGTCCAAGATAGCAACCCAAAACATCAAACTAAGCATTGTTAAGGAAGTTAAGTATAAAAATTATGTAGTAATCATTATCCAAGTCTAAAAACTATGAGGACATCTCTTTATTCCCTAGCTGTTGAAATGCTCCCAGCTTGATAGTTGGCTCTAGATCAAGAGGTAGTAATGCTTCCCACACCACCTTCATTTGTACTTCCGATGTGTTCCTTTCTATTTTGCTTATTACATCTGCCATGTGCCCGACAACTGCCACCATTGCATCTCCCATGCTTTGGCGCCTTGTTGTTTGATGGGAGGATCCTCCAAGGGCGATATTATGCCCTTAAATATAGATATGTGTTCATTTCCAACCTCTTCATTATGGGTAGCAGTATCAACATCAATATTCATGTCAACATCCAAGTCATTGCTATGTGTGGATGGTGGTGATTGAGTAATGTCATTTTTAACCAATTTTTCCTAACCATCGGTAATTGAGTTGGCAAATATTTCGCAGATGGCATAGTAGTTAAGCATGTGCATAGACTTATACATATTAGCTCTCCGATGTGCCTGCATTCCATGTATAATAGAGCACAAGTCATACTTGAATAACCAAAAAACAAAAACAAGATAAATTGAATAAGACTCTCACCACAATGTAATTGTCCCACACCTTATCTTCTGCTATGACTTTATTTCTTTCTTCATCCTATCCAAACCCACTTAAATTTAGCGTAGCCTTCATTGCACTATATCATTTGTTGAAGATCTTCATCCTATTCTTCAACTTATCTTTATTGAATTGGGTCCCAAATTTTATTTGCATTTCCTTTGGAATCAAAGCCCATCCCTCCGAGATAAACCCTCCAGGGATTACTTTACCTTCTTTGCACATTTCAAGCATGATGTGGAGGAGCACATCATCATGTGTGTCCGTCCACTTCATGTTTCTTGTTGTAGCCCCATTCGCAACTTGAGAGCTAGTTGGTTCAGACATTCTACAGTTTACAATAGTGTTAAACATCCAAGGAAGCATATGAAAAAAAATTACCAACTAAGAACAAGCCCATTTCCAATACACCCATCCCCACAACCCCTATCTCCATTACACCCAACACATGTCATAGAAGCATTTAATTGCTTTGATCTAAGAATAATTTAATCACCCGATAGCCAACAGTATCCAAGAAGCTTCTTTAAAAATTGCATTGTATTCTCAAAGCAAATACCCCAAATCTAACCAGCTAAGATTCACTAACACACTAGCATCGATTAAGTGTAGAAACACCAACCAGTGAAGGAGAACACCTTAAGCAAATAGGATTCAGATAGTGACAATCATCTATGAGCTTAGCTAGAGACCAAAGAAAGGTTTAGAAGATTGCAAATTTCTAAATGCAAAAGAATAGAATGGGCAGACTAACCAATTTATTCTGAACATATCTCCTATTATGCTCCATCTATGTTACAATGGAAAAATAGAAAGAAAGTTTGCATGCATCACATAGAAAAATACAAAGTTTGCATCCATCACAACCCATCTATGAACAAAAAGTAAAGAGTTTTCTTTTTCTTTTTTTTTTTTTGTTTTAAAAATAAGTGTATATTTTCAAATGAAGGAGCTAAGTAATAATTTAACATACATGACATATAAATTAGAACCAGTGATAGACCACCTAAATACATTCTTTACCCCATTTTTTCCAATTTTGTCACCCTACTTTCAATATACTCAATCTAATTACATGTAACTAGGTTATCTATAATTGGCTATGGAAAAACAAAGTGATCTAATCACCATTGGCTTACTTAGAAATTGTCCAATAGAATGTGAGCCTTCACTTTGTCCACATTTAAATGGTATCTACATCTAGCATTAGAAATAATAAGCATCTTTGTATGACTTTTAAAATAACACTCTAACATACCCACTGTTGGCTAAATGGATTCGGGGTCTTGGGTAGTCTCCTAATTGTATTAGGACTTTCCTGTTTACTAATAATGGTCTCCTAATCGTTAGGATTTTTCTCTTTAAGAATAGTTTTCTTTGGGGGCTAAGAAAATAGAGATTATATATATAATGTAATATGTAACCCTAAATATATGTTGTGATAGTGGAAGAACTTTGTGAAAATTGGTTTCGTGTGGATGTAGACATTTTTGCCGATCCACGTAGTCTCTTGTCTTTTTGTGTAGTTGATTGCCGAAGGTGGTGTTTGGTCACATTGGTGCACACAAGTGCATAACAAGTGGTATCAAAGCCGAGCTGGGTTTTTTAGGGCCTGGATTGTGCGTGTTAGGATTGACTGAGTTGAATCTTCATTGAGGATTTGGATATGTTTCATTAGGAAACAAAAAGATATCATGGGCTTAATCTTGTGGGCCACGTAGATTGGTTCTTGCCAAACGGCGAAGAAGAGATTTGGAGTTTTTAGATTCTGGGTTTACTGGTCATCAGAGTTATAGTAGAACCAAACTCTACATGTTTGTATAGAGAGAGGGTTCTTGGTTTGATCGGATAAGATGATTGTTCGCCACAGGAAATAGGGTAGCTAAGATCTAGATTTTCCTCTGCTACCGCCACCGTGCGCTGCCACCATTCTTGCTTTGCCAATGCCGCTGTCATTGCCCGTTGCCGACCTACACAGTATAGCACATCGCCATTGCTGAAAAAAGGAGGGCATGAGGTTTTTCTCTCCTGCCTCTCTATTGTAGAAATAGAGAAGGATAAAAGAGATCAAGCCTGGTTATTTCAATTCTAAGTTAGGTTGGTTTTCAGGTCAGGTTAGATTAAACCCGTGAAGTGCATCCCATAAAAGAGCCAAGCTTGGTTGGATACAGTTCGGGTCAGGTTGAATCCCCATTCAAAGCAGAGCTTATCCTGCGCCAGCAGCATGGTTGTTGACATCATCCTACTGATGTCAACAACATGTCAGTAGAGTCCGATCAAGGCAATTTGATCGGGATTGACGGCAGAAACTTCTTTTTGCAATATCTTGATCATCTAACATTCGATCGTAGATCAATTTCTGCTTACGGACTCGTTTCGAGTAGATCTTTGTGCCTATGGAAGAAAATTGGAAGTTTGATGGTCAACAAGAGAGTTTAATCAATTGGAGTGCTGAAAACTATTTCTACGATATTGAAACCATCCGGAGTTGGATTTTAGATATTTTTCTTCCAACGTGCTCATGATGATAAAATCTACAGCGTGGTGCAAGAGTTGAGGCCAATGTTAGTTGTTGTTTTTTTTCTATTTGCGTAATTGAAATGGAAAATAACACTATGAACACTACCATGGTTAAGTTCAACCATACCACTTGGTTGATCTAGAAACCGAAGATGAAGGACATCTTTTACAGTAAAGACCTCTATGATCTCGTTGAGAGGGATAGTGCCCGGCAAAAAGATATGAAAGATGCAAATTTGAATAAGATGCATGGAAAGGCGACGGTCACATCAAATAATGCATTGTTAATAGTTTATTTCACCATGTGTCTGATGAAACCAATGGGCATTCCCTTTGGAAAAAGCTAGAAGCAAGATATAATAAAAAAGAACATAGTGAATAAAACCTTTTTTTTTTATCAGAAGGCCTGTAAACATGAAATTTAAGGAGGGTGGTTGGATTGAACATCTCATCAATGAGTTCCAAAGTGTAGTAAATCAGTTAGTCACAATAAAGATGGTAGTTGATGATGAGTTGAAAACTATGTTGCTCTTGAGTTCTTTGTTGGATATATGGGAAAGGTTGTTTCCGTAAGAAACTCTACTTAAGATGGTGTGTTGTCAAGAGTCAGGTTACAGTAGTTTACAGAATAAAGAAACAAGAAGGAAAAATATAGGGAGAGATAATGCACACACTTTTGTTATTGAGAAAAAGGGGGAGGAGTTAGAGTAAGGGACAAAAGGGGCGTCGAGGCAAGTCTAGAGGTGGATCACAGATAGACGAGGAAAAAGTCAGTGAAATGCTTTGTTTATGGCAAGATGGATGCATCAGGAAAAATTATTTTGTCTAGAAGGAACCAAAAAAAAGAAAAAAAAAACTAACAAGGAGAAGAAGAATGACAATGGAAACATTACAGTTACTTTAAGACAAGAGTGGTGCTTGTCGGCAATGATAATGAGTGTTTGATTGTTCTAGATTATCGAGTTGAGTGGGTTGTTGACACACCATTATCCTACTATGCTAATTCATGTAGGGATGTCCACGACATGTAAAGCATGTAACTTTGGTACTGTAAAGATGGATAACAAGAGTCACTTAGAGATTATTGGGATTGGTGATGTCTACATTCAAACAAATATTAGTTCCATAATGATGCCAAAAAATGTGTAACATACTCTTTATCTGCAGTTAAATTTGATTTTGGAATTACATTAGATCGTGCAGGTTATGAAAGTTATTTCAAAATTAGCATATAGAAGCTTACTAGAGGGTCTTTTATTATTACGAAAGGGAAAGTGGGTAATATACTATGCAACACACGTGTAAAGTTGTGTAAAGGTGCATTGCATACTGTTTATGATAGTTCCTCTCCGAATTTATGGCGCAAGAGACTAGAACATATTAGTGAGAAAGGATTGTAGATATTGGTAAAGAATTAATTTATTCCTTACTCTAATGATACATCACTTGACCTTTGTGATTATTGCTTATTTGGTAAACAGTAGAGGGTTGCTTCCTTTTTGACATCAAAACTGAAATCTAATGTGTTGGATTTGGTATATATTAATGTTTGTGGTCCTATGGAGGTATAGTTATTGGGTGGCTATAAGTTCTTTATCACGTTTAATGATAATTCATTTAGGAAAGTTTGGGTTTATGCATTGAAATCAAAAGAGCAAGTGTTTCAGATTTTTTAATAGTTTCATGTCATGATTGAAAGAGAAATAGGTAAATTAGTGAAGCATCTCCGCACATATAATGGTGGTGAGTACATGTCCAACCAGTTTAGAAACTACTGCTTGAAGCATGCCATTCGACATGAAAAGATAGTTTCTAGTACTCCACAACATAATGGTATAACAGAGAGAATGATCCGCACTATTCTTGATAAAATGAGATGCATGATAAGAGCAGCATGGTTGCTCAAGTTATTTTGGGGTGAAGCCATTCTAATTGCTAGTTATTTGATTAACAGATCTCTCTCAATTCCTTTGGATTTTGATCTCCTAGGAAGAAGGTCGACAGGAAAAAATGCTTCTTATTCATACTTGTAGGTATTTGGGTGTAACGCTTTTACATATATATCGAAACAATAACATTCAAAGTTCCACTATAAGGTAGTAAGTTGCATCTTTTTTTTATTATGGTGGAGATGAGTTTGGCTACATGTTATGGGATCCAAAGAAGAGAAAAATTATCATAAACAGGGATGTGGTTTTCTATGAAGACCGGTTCTTTAGAGATGTTAAGAAGACTGATAAGTCTGAAGAAATAGTTATGGAGTGGTTGATCTCACATTGACTCCTTTTTCAATACAGACTACAAATGGAAAAAGTGGACAAAACGATCCAGATTGTGTTGAGGCACAGGGGTTGCGAGATAATGAGGGTGTTGAGCAGTGGGAGTTGTAGTCTCATCAGTCAGAAACCACAGAACCTCATGTTAGGAGCTTCCAAGAAGCAATAACTCATGACGATAAAGATGAGTAAATAAAGGTTACACAGAACTAGATGAGCTCTTTGAAGAAGAACTAGACTTTTGTCAGAGTTGTCTTGGGTCTAGCCGTTAGCATGGACCTTGAGCTTGAATAGATGGACATGAACATAGTGTTTCTACATGATAACTTGAAAGAGGAGATCTACATCACTCAAGCACATGGGTTTAAGGTAGAAGAAAAAGAATAGATGGTTTGCAAGTTGAGAAAGAGTCTCTACGGTCTAAAAGCAAGCCTAAGACAGTGTTACAAGAAGTTTGGTTCATTTATGGTGAGTTATGAGTAGCAGAGGACAATTGTAGATCGGTGTTTATGTTCATTGGTTTATCAATGGCAAGCTCATCAACTTTCTTTCTATATGTAAATGATATATTAATAGTTGGATATGATAACAAGTTGATTGGCAGCTTAAAAGAGGAAATGTTAAAGTAATTTGACAAGAAAGACTTGGGTCCTGTAAGAACGACATTGGGAATGCAAATAAGTCATGACAAGAGTGTCAAGAAGCTGCGGTTATCACAGGAGATATATGTTGAATGGGTGCTCGAGTGGTTCAACAGGAAAAATGTGAAGCCAATTAGTATACCTCTAGCCAATCATTTCAAGCTCAGCAAGAGATCATGTCCTTTTATAGATAAAGAAAATGAATGGAGGACATTTGTTCCATACTACTTTGCTATGGAGAGTTTTATGTATGCCATGGTTTGCACACGGCCAGACATTACTCATGTTCTGGGTTTAGTGAATATATTTCTTTCTAACCCTGAAAAAGAGCATTGAAAAGAAGTAAAGTGGATATTCAAGTATTTGAGAGGTATTTCCAAGTTGTGCTTTTGTTTTTAAAGCTCAAAACTAGTAGTGGAAGGCTTTGTTGATGTTGATTTTGCATGCGATCTTGATTGTTGGTTGTCAACTTTTGGTTATTGTTAGCTGTCTTTTAGAAGTCTAAGTCACAGAATTCTACAACACAGTCTACAACTGAAGTGAAATACATAGTTGCTAATGAAGCAGGGAGAAAGATGTTTTGGTTGAAGATAAGGGTCATCAATTGGTCCATAGGCCCATTACCCAGTTCAAGCCCGCCCAATGCAACAGGTTTTAGACTAGCAGAAGCTAGGTCATTGGGCGAGCTAGCCAAGCCAAATAGTATTTGGGCTGTGCTTAGGCTTAGGGTTTAAATCCCGGCCCAGCCCGCTAGCTTGGCGTGCAGGCTATTCATGTAGCAAACTAGCAATGGATAATTGTTTGTACTTTTTACTCATGCATTCATATAGGCTTCCAACTATTTGAACTCACATCGATCAGTCCATGTAGCAAACTAGCGATGGCTAATTGATAGTTGTTTGTACTTTGTACTCATGCATAATGCATTCATGTAGAGGCTTCTAGCTATTTGCACTATTCATGTGACTATTAGTCCATGTAAAGGCTAATGAGAGTGTGAGACCCTGTGACTGTAAGTAGTGAACAAGTGCACTATTACTTTAATTCCAAACTTTAATTCCTATGACATTAATTCCAAAATGTGCAATCCATTAGTCCACGCAAGGGCTAGTGAACACTTGAACATTGACTCTTTCCACTTCCCAGGCTTGCAATGGCTATGTAACGTCAATTCCTTTCGAGGCATGCAACAATTAATTTATCCATAATCAAATCTATAAATAGGTGAGCCATTTTTCTCAATGCCACACCAATTAACAAGCTCACTTGTCTTTTCTCTCCTTTATTTATCTTAGACTCGCTAATCTGTCAAGTCTCAAGCTTTTAAGCCTCAACCACTCAAGCCCTCACGCTTAAGCTTTATTTCTTCAATATTAGTAAAATCATTCTCTCCTGTTAAACTTATATTTGCTTACAGTTTTATAATTTATCAATTTACTTTATTATTTGTTTATTTTCAGAATTAGCATGGCTAGTCATGAATATCCAATGACCATAGATCATGAAGAGATTGAATCTATAAGAGTTGAATCCATAGGTTCTCCAACAGCCCCACCTCATCATCATCTTCTAGAAAAACTACTTTTATTGTTTGGAATTTTTATGAGAGAATAAATACTATTGTTGATGGAATTCAAATTACAAAAGCAAAAGATTATCCATGTGGGAAATTGTTTGTTGTTCTTCAAATTATGGAACTAGTCATTTAAAACCATAGACAACGTCTTGCAAAACATGGAAATCAAGTAGACATTAGAACTCAAATGCAATTAAATAAAGATTCTGAGGAAAAATTGGCATGTTTTAGTTATGATCCCTCACGTACTCGTAATGAAGTTATAGATTATATGGTTAGAGTAGTATATCCTTTTACTTTTGTAGAAAAACATGATTTTATGGGTATGGTACAAAGAGAATTAAATCCTCAATATATTGGATTTTTAGCCTCAACTGCTAAAAGAGATGTTATAAAACATTTTAACCAATATTCTGTAAATTTGAAAACCTATTTTCAGAATTTTAATGGAAAATTTTATTTAACTTCTGATTTATGGACTTCAAAAGTTCACACGAGGTATTTGTCCTTAATTACACATTTTGTAGATGAAGATGGAAATTAAACAAAAGAATAATATCTTTCAAAATGATTGAGACTCTAGACACTGGTTTTAATATTGCAAATGTAATTCATGATGAATTGATAATATAGGGTATTTCTAAAAAGATTTTTTCAATAACATTAGATAATGCTACAAATAATAATGTAACTAAATGAACTTTAAAAAGCATTCTTGATTTACCTTCTGATTCAATTCAAACTGAGATGTTTCGTGTACATTGTTGTGCTCATATTTTAAATTTAATTGTGCAAGATGGTTTATCTATATTAGTTGATTCATTTGAAAAAACTAAAAAAATTGTACATAATATTAATTCTTTTATAATAGGTATGAATTGTATAAAAGTTGTTGTAAGCATCATGGTATGAGAACAAAAAAATATTAATTTAGAGATGCCTATTAGGTGGAATTTTACTTATAAACTTTTAAAAAATGCTATAAAGATAAAAAAGGTTTTAAATTATTATAGTGTGCAATTGCAACATACTACACCATTCCAATATTGTAACACTTAGTGCATATGATTGGACTATTGTACTCCAAATTTTTTTGCAGTATATATTATGCAATGGTATGTCATGTGATTATTTAATTAGTAAATATTTGTATGACTTTACAAACTTATTCTTTTCTCGATATTTTTATAGATGTATTGATAGTCATGGGATCAAAATTTGATAAATATTTTGGAACTTTACTACTTATTTTGTGTTTTGCTATTGTTATAGATCCTCATTTAAAAATTGATGCTTTGGAACAATGGTTAAAAGCATTATATACTAGCGAAGAAGATATTGAAAAAAATTGTGCTTACAATTAATTTGATAAGGTCTAAATTAACTGATTTATATGATTATTATAAAACTATTATAGGTGAAGATAGGACACCTATAGTGCACACCATGAGCACCGCCTCATCATCATCCCGAGAAGGAGCAATGTCATTACTTAAAAGTAGAAGAATATCTTCTACTACTACTGCTAGTAGTTCCACATCAAAATTATCACATTATCTTGACCAACTAATAGTTGAACATGATAATGATAACTCATTTGATATATTCTCATAGTGGAAATCATAAGAGCTTAGGTATCCTCTACTTTTTATAATGGCCCATGATGTACTAACAGTACCAGTTTCTATTGTTGCATTTGAAGCAGCTTTTATTGTATGTGGTCAAGTAATTTCTAAAAAGAGGAGCAGTTTGAGCGAGGACACCATTAAAGCATTAATTTGCTTAAAAGATTGGCAATTGGTGGATTCAAGAATGCAACAAGCTGATCGGAATTGAGAACTTGCAGAGCAATTAACAAGTCTAATAATATCAAGACCATCTTGGATTGAGGATAGCTTTCCTTCAGAATAATGATTTTTTTTCTTTTTCTTATATTTTGTAAAGTATAAATTATCAAGGTTGTGTAGTGCAAATGATTGACAGGTGTGCAGGTGCCAACCTAGTTAGGATGTACATATCTTGGAGTCCCTCAACTCACTTTTGTGTAATGGTTTATGAATAATTATTTGACTAGTAAAAATATTATTATTGGGTTTTCAATTAACAAAGTATTGTGACTCAATTTATTTTTTTATTTTTGGTCTACAATATATTCAAATTTTTGCAGTGATGCAAACTAAACAAGGTGTGTGTATAATTTCTTATTTTAAAATGATATTAGTAAATTTTTAAATAAATTTAAAAAAAGTCCGGCCTGCTGGCCCCCTAAAATAAAGCTCGATGAGTGGGCTTGGATATCACTTTCATGGGTCGGGTCGGCCGATGATGACCCTTAGTTGATGAGATTTCTTTAAGAACAAAGTTTGAAGCAAGATGAGTATCTAATTTACCATGATAGTTAGAGTATTATGGATTTCAATGAGAATGCTATATGCCATGGTCGCATGAAGCACATTAATGTCAAATACCATTAGATTCGTGAGGTGATCGAGAAGAAATTTATAAAGCTAAAGAAGATTCACATCCACAAAAATCCTTTAGACAGTATGACAAAGGTCGTGTTTGAGGGAAAACAGGAGCTTTATTCAGAGATGGCAGGGCTCAACTCTTCGTGGGTTCAGGACTTCTTCCCCATAGTCTGAAGGGGGAGATTGTTGGCGAAGTAGGTCCCAACCAAGTGGATTTAAGATCTTGGATAATCTTCTAATTGTATTAGGTTTTCCCTGTTTACAAAAAGTAGTCTCCTAATTGTATTATGAGTTTTCTTTCTAAGAATAGTTTTCTTAGGGCCTAACAAAGTGGAGATTATATTTCTGATGTAATTTGTAACCTCGATATATGCTTTGATAGTGGAAGAATCCCGCGCAAATTAATTTCCCGTAGATATAGGCATCTATGTTGAACCACGTAAAATCTCGTCTTCTTTTATGGTTGATTGTTGATCATGATGTTCGCTCTAAGCTGGTGCACACACACGCACAACACTCACCACCATTACTAATAAACAATATCGACATCAAAAAATAAAATGAAACCAGAATTCCAACCCAAAATTTCTCCATCTTGGGGAGCAACCAACTAGTGTTACTAGTAAAGAAAATAGCAACCAAAATCACACCCCCCCACCACAACAAAAACCAAAAAAAAGAAAAAAGAAAAATCAACATTTGTGAAGCTACCTAATTTGGAAAAAAATAAAAAACAACTAAAATAACAATCCAAGCGCACCATCATCACTACCAAACTCCTCAAAATAAATTTCCTCAAAGAAATGAGGGAAAAGCAAGAAACAGAAACGAATTTCATCATCCACCTGCAAAGAAAGACCCCTACTAGCAGAACCCCTGCCTTTCACCTCAAACAATACATCCACCTTCCACACAGGTATCTTTGTGCACAATTGCACAATTAGATGGTCAAATGAAAGTGCATATTCTCGCATAAAACTTCCAAATTTTCCTTTCCACAAAGGAAAACAGTCAAGATAGAGGGAAAATATGGCAAAAGAAAAAGGAAGAAGAAGAAGAACCAAAAAAAAAAAAAAAAAAACCTAAGTAGTGGGCGTGACTAGACAACTCTTATCACAGAAACTCAGCCAGTGAAGTCAGAGGAGGGAAGAAAACCAAAAGACGAGTCAAAAGAGGGAGAGCCCAATCTCAGAGAGAAGAAAGAGTCTGGGTGTGGATCATTTGGATCTGCAAGAGGGCGGATTGGCCAAAACAGTCCTTGAAGAGGAAAGAGTGGGTGAAGCTGTCCGCGGTTACTCCTTTCTTCTTCTGCATTTGTGAGAAGGTGGAGAAGGCGTGGGAGAAGAGGGAGTTTTGAGACAAGGCTCTGATGAGGGTGTTGGGGTTTCGGACCTGGTTGAAGATGCTGATGGCCGGGGGCGATTTGGCGGCAGAGAGAGGAGGAGGAGGAGGAGGAGGAGGAGATGAGTTTAGGGGGCGATGAAGGGGTCTTGGTGGAGGTTGGCTTTGTAGATTTGGGCTAGGCATCGTTTCAAACGGTTGGGGTCCGAGCATTTGTGGAGGTCAGAGAGCTTTTGTTCGAGCACGTCCACTGATTCAAAAACCATAGTCTGACTAGATTAAAAGCACAAATGGAATTCTGCAAGTGCTATGACTCATAAGTAGCAATCACAACCCCAGCTCCACAACAAAGAGAGGACCTGCCAATTATAGAATACATGTACATGAAAGGAACAAAGTCAACCTAATCAAAGACATCTATGTGAACAAGGCAGAGGCCATTAAGTAAGCCCTTTCAAACACACCATCACAGCATTACAAACAGAACTAGCCATAAGAACAATGTGTAGGAATAAGACACAGCACAACATTCTACTCGACCGATCATTGGTCAGTGCACTCATGAATAAGACATGGCAGAACACAATCTATATATAAGACCCCAGGGAGAGCAACACTTCATGCTTTGAAGCACATCATTTTCCAACTCAGAGCATCATCTTCCGAGTAAATTCTTCAAATGGCAATGATTCACTTGCATCCGGGGGTTGGAAGTCCTCCAACCTCAGATTTGAGCTTGTCCACATTTCATTCAAAACAGACTCCCCTCTCTTTGTCCTTATAGTATGAAGAATACTTAGGAGAATATCCGATGCAATCCCAATTTGTACAAGCCGCACTGGTTCGCCGCCGCCTCCTTGAAGAATCAAATTTCCAATTAATTTTAAATCAAAGATGCTTTCCAAGATGAATTCACCAAGTACACGCCCAAGATACTTTGCAGCTTTTGGAGAATCAATGACAGCATCCTCCAAGATAGAAAGCACGGACTTGAACCTGTTACGGCAACCATACAAGTAAGGTTCACCTTTTACAAGGGAATCAGATTTTAGAATCACATAAAAGGTATGGTCTCCATGCAGTTTGTGGCCATGATATATTCTATATTTTACTGTTTGAGCATATTTCTGATAAAATTCAGTTGGACAAACTTCTTTTGATGTCATGGAATTCTGTAGTTTACCCCAAAATGAGCTGTGTTGGACTTATATCGTCAGAATTGCAAAGGTTGACAAGAAGCTTGGCCAATAGATCCTTGTCATTGTCATTCCTTCGGTCGAAAGAGTCTTCAATCCAGAGCATAACCATTTTGGGGTAGAATCGTGGTGCATTTAACTCCTTGATGCATAAACGAACCTCATCATCATCTCTAGCACTGAAAATGAAAACACATCTTTTCAATGTAGGTAGAACATCAAAATATAGGAATCAATAAAGGTATGTTCAGTTCCATTAGTGATAAGCTTCAGGAAATGAAAAGTAAGCGTATAATATCTACTGCAATTTGTGCTTATCAAATTATATGGGGAAGAGAAGATAAAGCATGTCATAAATTTGTGAGGTCTCTGACCAAGCTGGCACAAGTTGAGGTATTGCAATTTTGTACGGGTGCTGATGCACCAGGCTTTCCACCGAATCCCAGGCCATTTACAATTTGGAGGAGAAATTTAGAGCACAAGCTTTAATCTCAGGACTAGGTGTTGCTCTTGCAGAAAATTAAAATATATAATACTAATTTTCTATTAAACAGGATTTTATATCTTATGTTTACGGCCTCAAAAGAAAGAAGCGATGGTTGGGTTGGGGGGGGGGGGGGGGGGGGGGGGGGTGTTGGGCGCCCTGGGGCCGCAGGGTGCTCTTAGAGAAGTGATTTAATGCCTTACAGCCCTGACCCTTTAAATAGTGTACCAAACAAGAGAAGGTCCGGATCATCAACGAAGCAAAATGATGATGACAATGATGATGATGACGATGGGCCAGGCCAAGGAAAATTTTTTCAGTTCTGAAACAGGAGTCCGGTGCCAAACCCCTCATTAAATGCGCTTAAGTGAGAATGGCTCGTTATGTTAGTGGTAAAGAGTGCGTGTTCTCACGTGTGAGTTACCATTACCTTGTGTGTGTGACTTGTATCTGTCTCCACAGATGTGGGAGTTCCCATTACTTTGCACGTGTGAGTTGTGTCTATCTCCTCGTATGTGCAAGTTTCCATCACCTTCGTTTGTGCAAGTTTTCATCACCTCACTTGTGTGAGTATTCAAGTCCCAGGCCCTTTGTTAGGCTGCCAAAAAAAAATGCACCTAAGCTTTATCCCCAGACCTAGTCCACAAGCTAAATAAATCTGTCCAAGCCTATGCTCACCAACTGCCCGCATGGCCCAATAACAACCCAACCAAAAGGTTTATATGTTGCATATTAGGGAGAATTAATGCACAACTCACAACATTTCTTTGCATTTGGACACACGCCAACCAATTGAAATTATGCAACATTTGGATTGCTCAAATGCACCCTCACATAACTTTGCACGATAGAATCATATGCTCTTATCTTATGCATAGGCTCTTGTCAAGCATAAGTTGAGCTATTGCAACTTCGTACGGGTGTTGATGCAGGCGAAGATCCACCCAACCTTAGGCCTTTTACATTTGGGACAGAAATTTAGACACAAGTTTCCATCTCAGGACTAGGTGTTTCCCTTGCAGAATATTGAAATATACAAGACTAATTTTCCATTAAAAGATGATTTTATATGTTTTTTACTTCAACATTATGTTTTACATCATATAAAAAATTAGTCTGTTAGAGAAGTGATTTAATGGCCTTACAGTCCTTAAGCTTTATATAGTGTACAGTACAAGAGAAGGTCCATATCATCAAGCAAGCAAAATGACGATGATGATGACGACGACAATAAATATTCTATGAGATTATGCTTATTGGACTTAAGAAACCTAGGAGGTCTAATTGGCCCAAGCCAATCAAAATTTTATGGGTTCTTAAACAGACGCCCAGTGGCAGACCCCTTATTAAATGTGCTTGAGCTTTGGGCCCAGCCCTTGCCAACAAGCTTAAGAAATCTGTCCAAGCCTGGCCTCACCCACTGCCTGGCACGGCCCAATGACAACTCTAATTGTAAGGTTCCTGTTTTCCCCAACAATTGCAATAAAACTTCAAACCGGCCTAAAAATTTCAGCCAGAAAGTTTTGGTGTTACGTATTAGGCATAAATTAATGCACAACTCACAATGTTTCTGCCATTTGCATTGGGACACAGGCCAACTGATTGAAAGTGTGCAGCATTTGAATCGCTCAAATGCTCCCTTCGGTAACTTTGTGCCTTAAGATATCATTGGGGAATAGAATTATACGCACAAGATGCAACAACAGAGCACTTGAAAAGAGTGGTGGAAAAAATAAAGAAAAGAAGGAGAAGGTCTGTCGTAATAGTGAGGCTGCAAGTGGAAACTCTTAAATGTTAATAATTCAAACTTTGCTCTTACCACCCTATGCATTGATAATTCATATCAAGAAAGATGTAAGATATGAATGGAAGAATGACCTCAAATTTGCATGCTGATAATGCTCAAGGCTTGTTCAAAGGTTAGGTTTGCGGCCTTGCGTAAGCAATATGGAAAATAGAGAGACAATCCTAATGAGACATGAGGAATAAGACATACCTATAGTATTCCTGAATGGTTGCCATGGACATGCTTCGCAAATGATCTTCTGAAGGAACATCACGGGCTCCAACAGAAGAGTCAGCGGCCAAGGGAATACTTGACATCAGTGACTGTCCTCTGACTGGCATTCTCAATGCAAAGCAACCTTGCAGGTCATCGTTGCCAGAATCATCAACAGGCCTTCGTGGAAAGGAACCATGCAATGTCCTGCTTTTGGAAGGATGTCCATCCTGGAACTGAACACCTCTACTCACATATTGAGAATCCCAATGTGGTAGATCATACAAAGTATGCTTTGGTGGGGCAAATTGAGAAGATAATGAAGGAGGCCGTTGGGGATACTGACTGGTTTGTTTTCCTCTTCTTGCATGATTAATGCCATATCCAGCATGGGATTGGGATGCTCTGCTACCTAGTGACGGTAGTTCTTTAGATGTATCACTATAAACTTCTTTGGTCTCCACCGAGTCAAACGTCCTCATTTGTTGCCATTTATTCTTTCTCAGATCGATTGCATCTTTCAACATGAAACGTACACGAGAAGATAGCTTCTGATTGTTTGATAACTTCAGCATAAACTCAAAATATGCGTCCATATGTTCCTTGGCTTTTGGATGATCTATCATCTCTCCACTTGTACTCATTAATTTGCACAAAGCTTCAACATCTTCCTCATCAGGATTCTGATATTGACCCAGCAACTTCTTGATGCATTCATGCATGATTCTCTCAGTCAGCATCTTTTTTTTATACAATTCTCCAATCAATTGAATATTTCCCAGCATCCTTTTTCGTGCCTCAACCTTATTTTCCTCTCTTTTCTCATCAAACATTTTAATCTCTTCCTCGCCCTCAACTCTGTGAGCTTCAGCTTGCTCTCTCTCCATGCTCTCAAACGTTTCCTGGCATTTGTTCAGAAGCAATCTTCTGAAAGTAATCTTCTCATTGTTTTCGCCAAAATCAGGTAAAGCACCTGCAAGATGGCGACATAAGTTTGCATACATTTCACAGGAAGTTGGATTCATCACAGCTCTATCAAATATCTGTGAGACTAAACCAGCAAGTGTGACTGCACTATCAATGTTGACTTCCTTGATTTTCTTAAATTGTTTCTCAAAGTTTAGAGGCGTTAGCTTGTTTAGAATAGCTTCCAGTTGTCTCTGCTTGTCCCCTTCCTTGTCAGACACAAAACCAATTTTAAGCTTTCTCTCAGCTTTGTGAGTTACCATTAAAGGAATCACAGGAGAAGATAATGCAGCAGGCTTATTGGGACGATAACCAATATAATTTATCATTCTTGCAGAACTGAAACGAGGTCCAGCATGGAACATTCTTCTAGGTACTGATGATAATTCTTTAGATGTAACTCTGTAAAGTTTCTCAGTCTTCACTCTTCCAAACTTCCTCTGATGCCATTTACTGTTTCTCAGATCAATTGTATCCTTCAACATGAACCGCACCCTACATGGCAGCTTCTGGTCATTTGATAACTTCTCCATCTTGTAAAAAAATTCATCCATAAATGTCTTTGATCTCAGAGAATCTATTTCCTCCCCAATAATACGCATCAATATGCATAGAGCTTCGCCATCTTCCTTCTTAAGCAACTCTACTATGCACACATGCATGATTTTCTCTGGGAACATCCTTTTATTGTACAATCCTCCCATGAGTCGAATATTCCCAATCCACCGGCTACGTGATTTGACCTTCTCCTCCATATCATCTACAAGCAATTTCTCAACTCTATTATCTTCAGTTTCCTCTCTTCCACCCTGCTGAAACTCCTTCTGGCACTTGTTCATAAGCAGGTTTTTAAAAGTAATAGTTCCATCATCAGTAGTAAAAACAGGTAACACACCATCAAGCTGATAACAAAAGTTTGCATATGTTTCACTCGTGGTTTCATCCAGGGTTTGAAAAATATGTGAGATGACACCATTAAGAGTAACTACAGTGTCAATGTTAATATCTTTGACTTGCCGAATGAGCCTTTCAAAATTTTGAGGGGTGAGCTTGTTGACAATGGACTTCAGCTTTCTTTGTTTGTACTCTTCCTCGAATTTGTACCTTCTCTCATTTTTGTTCAATGCCTGTTCAGATGTATGAAGAGAAGGGATCAAGGTTTACTAAATACCAATGTTTTATAAGGTATGAAGGGGATGAAACAACTGGTTGGCTCTCTATATAGGTAAGACATAAGTCTCATAATAATTTCTCTTAGTAAGTTAATTAAAACAGAATCCAGATAGATGTAATCAATAATTTTACTTAGCAAAATAACTAAAAAACCCAGATAGACAAAATCAATAATTTTACTTAGTACATTAATTTAAAAAGAACTCAAATAGATGGGATAAAGCTTTGATGGTGATGACTAAATTAATAAATATAAGAATCTATTGCCACTGTCTGCATAGGCTTCATGGTTTAAACCTATGGTTGCAACCATTAGGTCATGTATTCAAAATGTGGCACCAACAAAAAATATGTGATTTATGTGAGCATACATGTGGATTTATGTGAGCATGATTCTTAATTTGGTTCTTATTAGCATTAATCACTTCTTCTATAGTTATTGGATCTAATGTTTAGCCTCACATTTAGATTCAACTCCAATGGTACCGCTTGGATGGGCTACCTATAGTCTTCTCTTGGATAGTAAATGATTGCCTTCCTCTCACCCTAACTAAGATTGACGTAAAATGAATTTCCATATGCTGCCTTATTGCATGGCATTGACGGTCCCAAGCTTAAATTAACCTCCGTTTTTCAACTCTGGGCCCACTGATAGTGTAGAAAAAATGTAAAATATTGACTTCGTTCTTTTCAAGCCTTGAGCATGGCTTGGGCCCCGCCTTAGCCAACAAGGACCTAGATAGTCGAGGCCTACCGAGGGCTTTGACTGTGCCGAGCCTAACCCTCATAAGCTGAGGGTAGGACTCGAACAACCCTAGGCCAAATCCTTTGACTGCCCAAATTGATGGGTCGTGAAGAGCTACTAGATGGAAAATGTCATGAGGATGTGAATCTTTTGAATGAGATGCTTGAAATACATAAATCCATTCCTCTCATCTTTCAAACCTTTGATTGAAGAATCTGATGTGAAATAGGAAGGTGCTGATGGGAAGGTGGAAAATTAGGAGAGGAAAAGGAGAGTTGGAAAAAAGGTGTAACGTCTGGTTCCCTAAGTAGGGGTTGTTTGCTAATTTTTCGTGTTTTATGTTGATTAATGATGGTTTAATCTTAATTGTATCTTAGATAGGTAGATTGGTGAAACCCTACTCTTGATTAGGTAGCATTGAAGATAAATTTGTAATTTAACTAGTTTAACTTTGCATCATATCATGTGCATCTAATTAGATTACCATTATCCCTTAGGGGACCCATTTCATTTAGACCTATGTCACCTTTGTAGGACTCTTATGACCTCTTTTTGTAAATAACTTAAACATATGGATTTGCTAGTAATCACTCAAAGTATCCTAGCAACCCTAGTTCTATATAAAGATACACTTTCCAAAGCAAGAGCTCTCTTATGCTTCCTAGCTAAAACCATAGCCCCCATCATCATCTCCTTCCTCCTTCAAGTTTAGAGTGTGTGAGAGAGAGATTCTAAGCCCATTAGAGGTTGTGTTTATCTTCTTCTCCACATGCCCTTTTACCCATTTGGAGTTTATTTGGAGTGAAAAGCCCATCTTCACTTTTGCACAACTTTCAAGGTGGGAAACCCAATCTATTTTGATATTTGTGCCTATTTATATAGTGTAAAGTGGTTTTCCTAGCTTAACACTCATCATATGATCTTTTCATGGCATTCATCTCATCATTTATCTCTTTTCCATGTTATTTTCATGATTAGGGATTTGTTGAGCTAGAGATTTGGGGATTTACACCCTAAAAGCTTTGATTTGGGTTTTGGGAGCACCTAAGGCAAGTAGTAACATGCATGGATGTGTTTATGATTGATTCCTTGAGATTTCTATGCTTTAGTACATTGGTACAACTCATTCTATTTTTGTTTTCAGAAATGAAGATGTCATAGTGGGTAGAAATGAATTTTAATGGAGTAAATGAGAGTTTGGATTTAATGTAATGGAATGGAAGTAAATGGCATTTAATAAGCTAGGTTGGATGTAAGAAATGGTGGATTTTGTACGGGGAAAGGATGTGATTGAATATTGTGAAGTTCATACTCGAAATGAGTCAAATCTGAAATCCCATCCCAGGCGCAACAGATTGGATGAGATATTCTTGGAATTTCATCAGAAATTCGTAACATCCAATCGATCAAATTACCCGCCTGGGATCAATTAGGTAGGGTCTTACCAAAAGATTTATTTATTTATTTTAATTGATTTCAAATTGCAAACTTCCTACAATCCAACCCAATTTGATTTGACTAAGTCAAATATACTTTAAGGAACCTTGAGCTTGATTATGAGATCAAGTGTCCCATTAGAATACTAAGGAAACCTTATGACTGTGTAGGACATTGACCTTAGAACCCCTATACCTTACACTTATCCAACGAAATCAAATTGAGTAAATAAGGAAAATGTTAGCTGTTATTCATCTTTGTTAAATGATCCGGTTCATTGTAATGTTACGCTTTTCGTGTAGGGGTTTACAAAAAATACGTTGATCCGTAAAACCGATCTAATCTGATCCAATCAGCGATTTTTTAACCGATTCAATGGTTAATGGTTTGGTGACGGATTGAAAAAATCTTAATTCGTTAGTAATGGTTTGGTGATAAAATTTACCCTTAATCTGCGATTTAATCCTATTTGAGTCGTTGAAAACATATGTATTTATTTTTTTAATAAAAATTTAGAAAAATATCCATATAAAACGTTCTCACTTGTTAGAAGACTTTATATTAATTCACTCTACAGTTAATGTTTGATGATGCAATACATACATAAACTATTACGTACGCATTAAATTCGAAATCAGATCTGATACATTAAAAAATAAAAATAAAAAATCTATAAACATGCTTGCGAATATGGATCCATGTGGTTTGTTGAATCCGGCCCGTTTACAATACTATTCTTGTTTCTCGAGATACGGCACTCTTACATTTGGCAGACGTGTCTCGTGGTTCTCAAACTTCACTATTCAACTTTTCCTTTTATAATCATCAATCTCCGCCTATTACAAACCCTCCAACCCACTCACCATGTGTCCATAAACCCCTCAAAAAAACCCATCTAGCATCCACAATTCTTTACAGAGTCATACCTTTCGTCGATTCCCAAAAAATCCCAACGGTCAGATCTTTGCCAACTCATCAATCCCCGTTTCATTCCCACCTTCCAATCAAACTCCCTTTCCATTCCTCCATATTCCAAAACCCACACTTTATTTCACCTTCTTCTCTCCAAATTTCAGATCAATGTAGTCCTCCTCACCGCAAATGCCATCGAGATCCTCCCCTCAAGGTCCCCGTCCTTTGCTCCTGCTTCAACAGCATCACCGACACCCTCTCCTACATCGCCAACACCGTTTTCTCCTCCCTCGTCTTCGTCAACCAGATCCATGACACCAACGCCATTTCCGATCCTTCTGTGCTCGACGACTGCCAATCACTCATCGTCCCCCTCCCCTACACCTGCTCGAACTCCACTGATAATTCCCTTTCCGCCATCTATTTGTCCTATGTTGTTCAGCCCAATGACACAGTCGTTGGAATCGCTGCATAATTTTTTAAAAGAAATCATTTCTCGAAATCCTCTACTTTCCTCTCTCTCTCTCTCTCTCTCGCTCAACTACTCTGCTCAACGACGTGATCATGAGCCCTCCATCTCCACCGTGAGTTTTCTCTCAGTTTTGTTTTTAGTTTGTTAGGGTTTCATATATTCCCCTCTTGCTTGTGAACCCTCCATCTCCATCGTTGGTTGCATTCTTTCCAATGGTTGCATTTGAGGAAAAGAAAGGAGAAGAAAAAGCTGGTTTTCTCTCATTCTGAGATAGTGTGTAAAATAATGAAGAAGCAGGGTTAACAGATTGAACGGTTTTAACCAAACCGAACAGTTGATCCACGGTTAAGTTCAGTTTGGTTTTTAATGGCAATGGATTGGCTACGGATCACATATCTGTCAATCCATTACGAATGGATTGGTGAAGGATTAGGCTCAATCCGATCCAATCCAAACCGTGTACACCCCTACTTTCATGTGTGGATATAAGGAGGCCGATGTCCAAAGTCATATACAATGCGATGCCATGAACTTCAGTAAAACATGATATTGGGAATCTTATAATCATGCTCAAGAGGAAGGCTAAAGACATGGACATTTTAAATTAGCTTGGCTTATAATCTATCCTTATTTCTTAATTAATTGAAAACTTATACTTATTTCTATGACTTCCTATATCCTTCACTTAATTATCTTATTAGTTCAATTATGTTCTTTTTATTTCCTTCACATTTGCTTTTGCTATTATTGTTCATTATTGATATCATTATGCTTTAGTTATTGGAAATGAAACATAAGTAAGTTCTGTTAAGAAAATAAGTATGAGAGCATGATGGTGCTATATGTTCCATCTTTGTTGACTCATGGAGTCAGCACCACTAACCTTGACTCTATGAAGCCTGGCGGGGCTAAGTATGGGTTTAAATTTATGTGCCACTGTAATTGGTTTATTTGTGGAGTGAGTCGATGCTCCTTTGGGCAATCATATTAGCTACCTAATTTCTTAATTTGTTTTGTGTTTGCCAATTAGATATATTGTTTCTTGTTATCTTGATTCCTCTTATATATGCTTTGCCTTATGCTAACATGCTTAGTTTACACTTTTTCCCTATTTAATTAGTATAACTTTAATTCTATTTAGAACAACATTTTTAATGAACAACTTGGATATTTCTTGTTGAGTTGTCGTGCTCAAGGTCCTACCCTTGGTGTTACAGGACCCGATCCTAGTACAAACCCGATTGTCGACGTGCTTCCGGAGGTGCCTTAGCGGTACTTTAAGGATTAGATGAGTGAAGACCTGATGACATATTTTACTAGTCATCTATTTGTAGAGCAACATGAGTCTTGTTGGGCATTTAGGACTCGAGCTACGATAGCTCATCTTATGGTATCATCTTTACATTGGACCTCGTTTATGCTTTTTTCATTTGGAGGATATGTGTTATACTTTCGGTCTTTGACTGTTATGCACTTCCGCACTTATCACTTGATATACACTCAGACATTTAGTATTTATTCATGGGATTATATTCATTTGGTTAACTCATAAGTAGTTAAATATGAAATGTTTAAATAGGTATTTTTTAAAGCTCTTATATTATATCAGCGTGTTCAATAGGTGCATTGAGTTCCACAGTTGGATTTGAATGTGCATGTATTATGGATGTTTCGCACATGTGAAATTTGGAAAAAATTCTTTGTAGTGGTCCATGTTTGCCTTAGTGCGACTTGAATTACTATGGGATTACGCATGCCATGTCATGGGGCCTCCCCAAACTAACTTAATCTCAGGCTTAGGGTATGACAAACGTAAGTAGTGGTATTAAAGATATTGTTCTTGCGTTAAGTGATAGTGTTTGAGCATGAATGAATCTTGGGTAAAAGACTTAGAACTTTAGGCACGAGGCAAGGATACGATTGGGGCGTTAGATTATGGGTTATAGTATGCTTGAGTCTAAGTAATGTCTTGTCATGAGCTGACTAGGGAACTTTCTTACAAATAAATGGCACAAGGCAGAAATGCATGTTGGGGCTCGTCTAGCTTCACTCACGACGTAGAGGGATAGGATGTGTTTGTTGAGTTGCAAGGAGAAGATCAACCTCATCAACATCTACCAGGTTCATCTTCCAATGGGCAATTTGTGATGATGATGCAGGTAGTGTAGACCATGCAAGCTTAGATCGCTACAATGATAGAAAGACAAGGCCAAGCACAGTTAGTAACACCCGTAGCGACGCAAGTCATCCATAGACCAAAAGGAATGATCAGATCAATCTGTATGGGAAGTTACGCAAAAGAGGAGCAACAGAGTTCACTAGTCACGAAGATCTGGTCGTAGCTAACAAATGGACGGAACATATCACAACTTAGTCAGCTGCACTGGGAGAAAGCAGGTCATGCTAACAGCATCGATGTTCAGGAGTGTTGCAAACACTTGGTGGAAGAGCATCCATCCAACTTATCGCACTATGCTAGAGGTTAAAATTTCGCAGACTTTTGAAGGCTCGTACAGAAAGAAATTTATTCCGGAACATGTCAGTTGGCAAAAGAAGGTAGAGTTCCTTACCCTCCAACAATAGTTTCTGACCGTGGTTAATTACATCTATTTCTTCACCCAGCTCTCTAGATTCGCAGTAGATCTTATCGATATTGACGAAAAGAAGACAAAGAGGTTTATTAGCCTTCTCTAGTGGGTCATGTTACTACATTCCAACGGCTGGCAGCATATGAGGATGTGGTAGAGAAAGCTTATGCAGTTGAGGTACTTGAGCTAAAGACGACTGCTAAAGAGCCTAAGAAAAATGTTCGGTCTTCCAGTACGTTTCAGCATCAGTCCAAGAAGCTGAAGAACGGCCATGATAGCAGTGGTAGTAGACAGTCGGTGTGTGGCCATTGTGGTAAGGGCCATACGACGCAGAATTATTGGAGATCAACGGGAGCTTGCTATGGGTGTGCTTCCATGGACCACAAGCTATCAAAATGCCCCAAGAAGATTTTTGACTCCAGAGCCACTCAGTAACCATAGTACCAGCAGCCTATTAGAGTAGCTTTGACAGTACAGCCGCATTACTAGCTCTTCCCAAACAACAGTAGCAACATCCAGGCAGATAGTGCTAGGGTTAGCCCAGGCAGGATCAACAAAGGCCCTGATAGGCAGGACGAGCTTATGTGTTGACTCAGGAACAAGTAGAGGCCGCCGACAATGTCATAGAAGGTATCATTCTTATTTGTGATATTACTACTAAAGTGTTGTTTGATCTAGGATTGACACACTCCTTTGTTGCACCGCATTTTGCAGATGGTTTTTGGGAGTAGCCAGCGTAGCTACCCTTTGTGTTGTCCATCACTACCCATGTTGGTAAGAGAGTAGTTTGCGAGGACTTCTACCCTGGCTGTAGGATCCTAGTGGGTGTGTCACAACTACTAGCAGACTTGATCTGTTGGCAATGCACTACTTCGACATGATCTTAGGCATGGACTGGTTGTCGCAGTACAAGGCCTGCATGGACTATTTCCACAAGACAGTCACCTTTAAGGTGGATGAAGCCAGTCTTAGCATCGTTTTCAAGGGCAAGAAGAAGCATATGGAGACTCGGATAGTTTCTGCGTTGAGAGTTGAGCGGTTGATCCATAGTGGTTGTGAGGCCTATAGTGCTTCATTTCTGAGAAGAAGCCGTCTTCAAAGCTTGAAGAGATGCCAGTTGCTCGCAAATTTCCTGATGTCTTTCCAAATGAAGTTCCAAGTTTACCTCCAGTTAGAGAAGTGTAAATTTTGGCTAGAACAAGTAACATTTTTGGGCCATGTCATATTGAGAGATGGACTTTTAGTAGATCCATCTAAGATTGAGGCGATCACTAGTTTGCAGAGCCCAAGATCGGTTGTAGAGACTCGGAGTTCCCTTGGCTTCGCAAGATACTACCGCCAATTTGTTTAGGATTTCTCGAAGATTTTAGCTCCACTTACCAAGTTAATTTGTAATAATATACCATTTCAGTGGACTGATGAGTGAGTCTAGCTTTCAGTTGCTCAAGAAACCTCTAGGATTGTTACATCTTCTACAAATACCCAATTGAAAATGGGGCACATCTCCACGGATTTTGTGTCAGAATATCCGACGACTAGTAGACAAGTTAATGCTATTTGGGTAATCGTAGATCATTTGACTAAGTCAGCTCATTTTATTCCATTTAATAAGGGTATGAGATTCAATGATATGGTGAAGATCTTTATCCGTGAGGTTACCTATTTGTATAGCACGCCAACCTCAATTGTTATTGACAGAGATACTCGATTTGTCTCATCATTCTGGCAGGCATTTCAACAAATTATGGAGACTAAGCTTAGTTTCAATACAGCTTATCATACGCAAACCGACGGACAATTTAAGCACACTATTTAGACTCCTGAGGACATGCTGTGAGCCAATGTTTTGGACTTCGGAGGTGAGTGGGTTGTAACACTCCGATCTTAATTAAGCATGTTTAGCAATTAATTAAGTCAATTATTCGTTAATTACCATGGGATTAGCTTAAATAATGATGTTTAACATATCATTATGATGGATTTAATTGTTTTGTCTTAATGGGTCATGTCTGGGCTATGAATAGGTAGTTAGGTAGAGTTTAACCTAACTAGGTTGATGGAAGCCCTTTTTCATAATTTTTTTATTTCATGGTTTTGCATCATTCATGCATCATATTGATATCATCACAATTGTCTTGTTAAGCTCATCAACCTTCGTACTTGACTTGAATGCATTCGACTTCATTTGAATTAGTTAGACCCTCATTTGACGTAAACTAAAATTACCTCAAGGAATATGGACTTTCTTATAAACTTCAAAAAGTATTCCATATAAAAAGCCCAACTGTTACCATTCGATCTTCTCTCTCCCTGTATTCTCTCTGCTCCAATACTCTTCTTCCTTCTATCTTTTCATCACCATTTCCCTCAACAACCGAAGGTATTATAGCTTGCATGTGTGATTTGAGGTTCTCACTTCCCATTTCCATCCTTTTTTAACTCTCCTCATTCCTTTGAAGTAAAGGACTTAAGCACCTTCTCTTTCTAATCAATCTCTAAGGTAAGATTGATTTCCATTACAGCTCTTTGGGTTAAGCATAGGGTCTAGGAGACTCCTTTTCAAGTATACACTCATCTTCTTTATTATTTCTTACATGCATGGTATTTAGGTTCAAAAATTGGGTATTCTTCTTTATTGAGCTAAGAGAAGGACTAGTGAGTTGAAAAGCTTAATCTAAGGTATGTATAACCAAATTTTGGTTGAATGTATGTTGGTACATCATGATTCCTACAAATCTATTGGTTTCTACTACATTTTGCAGCCCTTCCTTATACCTTTATTCTACTTACCTGGAATGCATATTAAAGTATCTTTAAAGTTTCATGAAAAGCAAATTTGGAGTAGAAGTGTAGAATGACTGAATGATGTAGGTACATCACAGTGGAAAACCAAGTTGAAAGGTTCTGAAAAGAATTGAACCCATATTGCTTCTGTTTCAGAAAAATCCAAGCTTATGGCTAAGCCATTAGCATGTTAAGGCTTGAAATCTAGAGAGCTAAAATTAAGAATCATTCCACGGTTAAGTCATATAATATGCTACGGTTAAGCCATATCCAATCCATGGCTCAGCTGTAGATCAAATATAGCTAAGTCACAGAGTAAAAGATGGCTCAACCGTGATTGCGGAGGAACATTTGGGTAACTACTGCTAAGCCATAGTGCATTATACGGCTAGGCCATAGAATGCCTACGGCTAAGCCGTAAGTCACCCACAGCTAAGTTGTAAGGCCATTGAAAATTAGGGTTAAGTAGGTACTACTACAAGACTTTGTAGGGCATTAGCTCTTAGATCCCTTTACCCTATTAACTGGCCCAATGGACTAATTGAATACCATGAAAAGTCCTGAGGGTGGGACTTATTCATGTGGTGTAATCCATTTGTTAAGCACCTTCCCATGAGTGTTGGTTTAAGGGGCTTCAACACACATTCCCGGCACAATATAACACCAAAAAATGATAACTATGTATCGGATAACTTAAAACTACATCATTATGTACGGTTAGAAATAATAGATGATAGATTTGTGTTAGTTTGTAAAACTACCTTGATTCTGTTAATTCGAATTGCATAGCATATTGGATTGCCTTTTATTGCCTTCTATTATTTCAATAATGAATTTAAATTGAAATGATTATGGATAAATTAATTCTAATTGAATTGTTTATTAATATATGTTTTATCATGATATTGACATTGAATTGAGTAAGAACGAATCGAATGAATAAATTGATCATATACTGTATTGTATTGGTCTTAATGAATGAATTGCATGATTTACTCAAATTCAATTATATGAATCGAAATTGTCTAGCTCTACTCAGCCTTAGCCTTATGATACCCGGCGAGGTTGACTTTGGTATAGCATGAACGGTGTTGCTACAGTGTGCCTTTAGAGCTTCCGAACTCGATGTATGAAGAGATCCATTCGTACCCTGGTACGGTCAATGGTGTTCTTAATATATAAATTCCTAGATGAAGAATATGGCAAATGTAGTAGCCAATTAGCAAAGCATTACGTCTTACTGATTCTAATAGCATGATTTATTCAATTACACAACATACTTAGTATACTAAATTGATCTCTATAATCATATATTAATGATTCTTTTAGATACAACGAGTATTACCTTAATTATGCTTTTACTTTGTTGAATAGTCGTATTCACTAGTTGTTTTTGGTGTTACAGACCCAGATCCCAATTTCGATCTTGCGAAGATTGAGAAGATTTCAGAGAAGGCCTTTGAGGACCCTTCCGGCCTAGATGAGTAAACAACAGATCATCTCTGATTCATCCACCACGGAGTGCATCAAAGAGCAAGTTTATGCCTCATTTTGGGATGTAACTACATTTAGGGTTTTATGACTTGCATTAGTTTTATTTTGATATGCATGGATCATGATCCCTTGTATTTTAAAACCGTGTAACTCCTTATTGTTCAGAAACTTTCTTCTTTTTTTGTAAAAACATGCTTCATTCCAATCCTCATACATATAGATGTATTTTAGTCTAGTGTTATAATAACTTGTTTCATGAATGATATTGACAGGCTTCTGCATATTAAATGCTTGGACAGATGTCCACTAATAGCATCTCACACGTGTAAGTAATGTGGCTCTCTCTTGTGTAATTCCGCTTCGACTTGGGTCTAGGTGTGTATTACATGGGAGTACATGTGTCACTATCTTGGGTTAAATCCTAATACACGAATTCTTAGGCTCGGGTTGTGACATGGGATAAGAACCTAGCTTTGTGTAAATTTACCTATAACAACGGTTACTAAGAAAGTATTGGAACGGCACCGTTCAAAGCTCTTTATGGTCGCCAATGTCGCTCTCCAGTCTCATGGGAAGAAGTAGGAGTTAGAAGTTTTCGTGGACCCTTTATCATCGCAGATACAGCAGAGAAAGTGGCAAAGGTTCTAGAAAGATTGAGAATTGCCTGTTCTCGTCAAAAGAGCTACATTGACAAGCGTTACAGAAATCTTGAGTTTCAGGTTAGAGATATGGTGTTTTTGAAGGTTTCCCTGATGAGAGGCACCATAAATTTTGGGCAGAAGGGCAAGCTAACTCTGAGATATGTGTGATCCTTTGAAATCAAGAATAGAAATGGAGATCTAGCGCATCCACAAATCCATAATCGAGAAAATAAATCAAACTCCCGAAGGGTTGATTGAATCTAAAAGGATTCAACCATTAGAGCACCCTTTCAAGAGGAGAAAATACTATAACTAAGAGAAAACTCTCATAACTCAAATATGATTGATAATCAGAATCTATCTTTACAATTAAGCATAATCATCCTTATATAGGAAAAGATTCCTTAGACACTAATACTCTCCTAAACAATAAAGGAAATTAAATCACTAAACAATCCAAATTAAGGAAACTCCTAATAGTAGAATAATTCTAAATATAAAAGGAAACTAAATAATATTAATTCTAATAAAAGCAAACTATTTAATAATATTCCTAAATAATTGGATGTCCTATTGGGTTTATGGACTAGGCCCAACGGATTAGCTGACCTATGGTCTAGCTTTCAACTCTCCCTAACTTTAAAAAACTTGACTTCGACAAGTTTGCCAATATGAGAAATGCCGGGAGGAGTTTGGCCGTAAGGTGAGGGAAACTTCCTCCTAGGTCGAAAATCAGTCGCACAAACTTGTTTTTTCTTCATATCCGCATTTTTATGACATGACTTGAAAGCTTGGCGTGGTCATTGACTCCATGGAGAAAGGCATTGTACGCGTCGCTGCTTCTGATGAACGAATTTAGCCTGAATGTATTATCTAACTTGTAGATGCTATAATTGTTGACTGTCTATCTTTCATGGCTGATCCCCAAAAATAAGTCAATATGGGGAACTTCAACAACTTGATCTGTTATTGAAACAACTGGAACAATTGATTTGACTTCTGATTACCCAATGTGAATTGCTGAAAGTGGAGTTACAATCAGATTTCCAGGATGTTCAATATCCTTGCTAACCTGACCAAATTCTTTAATGAATGCTTGTTCTTGTTCTTCCTAAAATTCTTGTGGTTCTTGATTCTCACTATCTTGATCAAATTTTACGTGTGTTGAATTTTCCATGAGATCAGCATTGCCTTGACCTTGTGCATTTATTACATCATGAATGTCAGCTATGATGGTTAGCATCTCCTTTGCTGTAATCATGATGGTAATTGCTTCTTTTGGCTCATCCTTTGATTCTTTGGTGGAAGGTGATGATGCAGGAGGAGTGGTTTGTAGTGATGAGAATGGAGTCTCTAGAGTCCGCCAATAAATTCGTATTTCATTCCATTTAAAAGTGTAAGTATTAGTCACATGATCAGTGATGACCTTAAGACGACGAAGTCATGGACAATTCAGTAAGATGTGGCAGCATTCATTGGGATATCATCACACTTAACATTATCTTCATAAAAACCAAGTTTGATTGAAACAATACACTGTTACCAGATTGGAACAGCATAATCATCTACCCATGCAACTCGATAAGGCTTCAAGTGCATTGTTGTCGACAATTATAACTTATTAACTGCTTCTTTGAATATAACATTCATAACACTATTACCATCACTAATAACATTACAATGTCTACCTTTGCAATTAACTCATGTCCAAAAGAGAGGAAGTAGAGTTTCATCATCATCATTTTTTATATTATCTGCATCTAAAAAGCACCGATGAACGACCAACAAAAGATTTTGGTCAACAGGGTCTGAAACTTCAAATCGTGTTTCAGACTCAAGTTGCATGCAAGACCAACTAAGCACACGTTCAACACGATGGGCTTATAAATATGCCTCGTGGCTGGTTTTGCAATAATTCATGTTCTCCAAGATATCCGATCACAAGCCTCTGATATAACGAGCCAAATCATGTATATTATTCTCCTGTAATGTACAAATATCATGCAACTCTCAAAACTGGCAGGTATATTCATCAACTGTCAAGTGTTATTATTTTAAATTAAGAAATTGCTCAAAATAGAATTCATTCTCAAAATACCAATCATCATCATCATCAAAGCCTTATCCCAACCATGTTTGGGTCAGCTACATGAATTATGTTTCTCCATTCTCAAAATTCCAATCACGATATGTAAATTTATAAAAAATTACTTGACGTTCATTGGAGTTTCTAAAAATCTTCATGATGAGCAAGGGCAATAAATTATGACTGCTTTTAGAAAAAATGGGCTAACCTGCTAGGCTAGGTCCTTTCTTTTTTCTGTTGGTCTGGATTCGGGTTGGGTCAGATCTGGAATGGGCCCAACCAAGACTTAAGAGACTCAAGACAAAAGACTCGCATGTGGGAAAGAGTCTATTCATCCTTTTCATCTATAGTGCAATTGAAAGAAAGAAATGAGCTTGGAGGGAGATGGATGGAACTGGAGATGGAGAAGCTAGCTGACTAGAGGTGCGGCAAAGTTCTGAAGATGACGTGGCAGACGACGGGACGACGATAGAGAAAGTGGGAAGCAGTCACGTGGTATTCTGCGACAAGCTCTGGTGTGACATAGGCAGATGATGCACTGGAACTTGGCGAGTAATAAGACTTAAGTACACCTGTACCCTATCTTCTCCCCTCTACCCTTCTGCTTCTTCTCTCTCTCTCTCTTTTGTTTTTTTTTTCTTTTTTTCTATCTGGTTTGGGGACAAAGGGACCGACGAGGAAGTTTGGAGTTAGAATGGGGTGTACTGTGGTGTGCAGGTGCGGTCGAGAATGGATTTGGGGTATGGGAAAGAGGGCTAGGGGTTTCAGAAGGGATCGAGTTGGAGTCCGAGAAAGGCTAGGTTGGGTATTGTAGGATTTTTATGGGCAAGAATGGGGCTAGGAAGGGTTTTGCTAGGAGAAGGGCTCTTGCGAGAAGGTTGAGGGTCGATAAAATGGTTTCAGTGGATGGGGTTAGGGATTAAAGGGGTTGGCATTATGAGTTAGGGCTCTAGGAGGTACGAGGGATATGGTACTAGGGTCGGATAGGGTTGTTGGTCGGCAGAGGGAGTTTTGATGTTGGGGTATGTTGGGTGTGGGGGGGAATGGGTTTGGCAAGATGAATGGGGATGTAGGTTTTGTTTGGATAGGGGTTTTGTAGGGTTAGGTTACGGACAAGGGGTTGCAGGAAGTGGGGATGGTGAGTGGTGGAAAAAATTTTAAGAAGTACAGACATCTCCCCGACAATCGCCATTTGTCTATGATACCAATTGGCGCATCCACGAATATACGATTGAGAAAATAGATAAATCTCCCGAATGATTAATCGAATCCAAAAGGATTTAGCTACTAGGACACCCTCACAAGAGAAGAAAACACCATAACTAAGAGAAAACTAATTTGTCTTTACAATGAAACATAAGCATCCTTATATAGAATAAGATTACTTAGATATCAAGACTCTCCTAAGCAATAAAGGAAACTAAATCACTAAACTATCCAAATTAAGAAAACTACTAATATTAAAACAATCCTAGATAAAAAAGAAAACTAAATAATAATAATTATAATAAAAGCAAACTACTTAATAATATTTCTAAATAATTGGATACCCTATTGGGCTTATGGACTAGGCCCAATGGGTTGGCCGACCTATGATTTAGCCTACATCAAGATTTTGTGTATGGATTGATTCTACTGGTAGCTTTTGCAGGAGTTGATGATATATTCCATGCATCCATGCTCAGGAAATATACAGTTATAATACATACACACACACACACACTAAAATACACACGAAATGCATAATAGCTTATGTAGCACCACACAATAACAATTGTGTTCCACTTTTTATTCCTCACCCCATAGGATACACTTGTTACCACCTCATGAGATAAATACACTTGTGTACATTTTGTGTGCATTTTAGAGTGTGCACAAAAAATTATTGGAAAATATATGCCAGATCAATCACACGTCACAGAACTCAAGGAGATTTAGGTACAACCAGATGCGACATACGGAGAGTGCCCTTTTCAAGTGATCGACGAAAAGGAATAGGTTTTGCGGACCCAAATTATTCATTGGGTCAAGCTTCTTTTAGAGCACCATGGTCCAAATGAGGCCACTTTGGAGCTCAGGGAGCAGGTTTGGTAGAAGTATCCAGGACTTCTCCCTAAGGTTTTGCAGGTATGTTTTGTTTCATTCGAAGGACCGAATGATCCTCAACGGGGAAGGATGCAATGTTCAGTTCCCAAATTAGGGGTTGTTTGCTAATTTTTCATGTTTTATGTTGATTAATGATGTTTTAATCCTAATTGCATATTAGATAGGTAGATTGGTGGAACCCTACTCTTGATTAAGTAGCATTGAGGATCAATTTGTAATTTAACCAGTTTAACTTTGCATCATCTCATCATTTCATTAATCATATCATGTGCATCGAATCATGATTATCATTATTCCCTTAGTGGAGCCATTTCATTTAGACTTAAGTCACCTATGTAGGACCCTTGTGACCTCTTTTTGTAAATAACCTAAACCTATGGACTTGCTAGTAATTACCCAAAGTATCCTAGCAACCCTAGCTCTATATAAAGACATACTTTCCAAACCAAGAGTTCTCTTTTGCCTCCTACCTAAAACCCTAGTCCCCATCTTCATCTCCTTCCTCCTTCAAGCCTAGAGTGTGTGAGAAAGAGATTCTTGGCCCATTAGAGATTGTCTTTATCTTCTTTTCCACATTCCTTCTTACCCATTTGGAGTTTTGTTAAGAGTGAAAAGCCCCATCTTCAATTTTACACAACTTTAAAGATGAGAAACCCAATCTGTTTTAATATTTATGCCCATTTATATAATGTAAAGTGGTTTTCCTATCTTTAACACTCATTATATCATCTTTTCATGGCATTCATCTCTTTTCCATGTTATTTTCATGATTAGGGATTTGTTGAGCTACAGAGTAGGGGATTTGCACCCTAAAAACTTTGATTTGGATTTTGGGTCACCTAAGGCAAGTATAAGCAAAAGGTGACATGCATAGATGTGTTTATGATTGGTTCCTTGAGATTTCTATGCTTTAGTACAATAGTACAACCCATTTTCTTCTTGTTTTCATAAATGGGGAAGTCAAGGTGGGTGAAAATGGATTTTAATGGAGTAAATGAGGGTTAGACTTTTATGTAATGGAATGGAAGTAAATGACATTTAATAAGCTAGGTTGGATGTAAGAAATGGTGGATTTTGTATAGGGAAAGGATGTGAAAGATTGTGGTGAAGTTCAGCCTCAAAATAAGTCAAATCTAAAATCTTGTCGCAAGCCCGATCAATCGTACATATGCCCAATCGATCGCACAGAATGTTCTTGGAATTTCGTCAGAAATTCATAACATCCGATCGATTGGATGAATCCGATCGATCGGATGAATTCTGGGATCGATCCAATCGATCTCACCTAGGCCCGATCGATCAAGTAGGGTCTGACCAAAACATTTATTTATTTATTTTAAATTGTTTTTCAAATTGCAAACTTCCTACAATCCTAATCAATTTGACTTGACTAAGTCAAATATATCTTAAGGAACCTTGAGCTCGATTATGAGATCAAGTGTCACATAAAAACACTAAGGGAACCTTATGACCATGTAGGACCTTGACTTTGTAACTCTTATATCTTACAGTTATCCAATGAAATCAAATTGGGTAAACAAGGAAAATTTTAGCTGCATCCTTGTTAGATGATCCAATATGCCCTAATATTTTGCCCTTCGTGTGTGAGTTATAAGGAGCCTAACGTCCTGATTCATATACAATGCGACATCAAGAACTTCGGTGACACATGACACTGGGAATCTTATGGTCATGCTGAAGCGGAAGGCTAAAGACACGGACATCTTAAATTAGCTTGGCTTGTAATCTATCCTTATTTCTTAATTAATTGGAAACTTATGGTTATTTGTATGACTTCATATATCTTCACTTAATTGTATTATCAGTTCAGTTATATTCCTTTCATTTTCCTCACATTTTTTGCTTTTGTTACTACTGTTCATTATTGATGTCATTATGCTTCAGTTATTAGAAATTATATGTAAGTGTGTTAAGAAAGCAAGTATGAGAGCACGATGGTGCTATATGTTCTTTTTTTATTAACTCATGGAATTGGCACCACTGAGCTTGACTCTATAAAGGCTGGCGAGGCTAAGTATGATTGAAATTTGTGCACCACTACAATTGGTTTTTTTGTGGAGTGAGTTGATGCTCCTTTGGGCAATTAGATTAGCTACTTGATCTCTCGATTTGTTTTGTTATATGTCTCTCTGTGGGGAGGACTGTAGCCATGTGGTTTGCCAATTAGATATGATGTTTCTTGTTATCTTGATTCCTCATTTATGCTTTACCTTATGCTGACATGCTTAGAATACGCTTTATCCCTATTTAATTAATATGACTCTCATTCTATTTAGAACTATATGTTTAGTCTACAACTTGCTTATTTCTTGATGAGTTGTCGTGCTCAGGTCCTACCCTTAATCTTGCAGGACCTAATCCAGGTACAAACTCAATTATCGACACGCTCTCAGAGGTTGCCTCAGCAGTATCTTAAGGATTAGACGCGTGGGGACCTAATGACATATTTTACTAGTCATCTATCCGTAGAGCGACATGGGTCTTGTTGGGCTTTTAAGACTCAAGCAACGATAGCTCATGTTATCTTATCATCTTTACATTGGACTTCGTTTATGCTTATTTCATTTGGAGGATATGTATTATACTTTCGGTCTTTGACCGTTATACATTTCCATACTTTATCACTTGAGATGCACTCAGACTTTTAGTACTTATACCTGAGATTATGTTCATTTGGTTAACTCATTAACTAGTCAAATATGGAATGTTTAAACAGGTATTTGTTTAGGCTCCTATGCTATCACTGGATATTCAATGGGTACACTGAGCATTGAGTTCTGCAGTTGGATTTAAATGTGCATGTATTATGGATCTTCCGCACATGTGAAATTTGGAAAAAATTCCCTAATAGTTCATGTTTGCATTAGCGCGATGTGAATTACTATGGGATTACACATGCCACATCACGGGCCTAGCCGAACTAACCTAATTTCGGGCCTGGGGCGTGATAGAAGGTGAAAGGCACTTTGACAAACAGAGAGAGAAGGAGGGGGCGGGGGGTTGGTGGGGGGCTCCACTCGACCATGGCCTCGTTCAATTTCTACCTTAAACTCAAAGAAAGCCAAAGAAGTTGAAAGGGAAAAAATAAGTAGAGTTGTTGCAAATTAACAGAACCTATCATTATACTCAGCAAGCAAGTCCCAAAAAGTGAGGCTTAACTTGGCTCAAATGGATAACTCACCAAGTCAGACCAATTCCTACACATTTCTTCGAGTATAGGAGTTGGAACTCACACTGGTCCTTGCGGGTCCTAGTAGACTCGATTTCAGCTAATAATTGATTTCTTCACTCCAATTACATATTTACCATCAGTGACAGCATGGAATTGTTTCATTGAAACCAGAGAAAAACAATCCCAAACAACAAGAATAATCTATGGATGGACAACTAGAAGGGTAAAAAATGTAAAATCCACAATCAAGATAAAATGTTAAATTTAATAAACAAACGCTTAAATACCTGCATCCCTTCTACAGAACCAGGATCAATGGAGGATCCCAACTGAAGAGGGAAAGCCCTGAAGACATCACCTACAGTGTAACCATGGTAGAATACAATCAATATGTCTGGAAATAAGAGCAAACAATCATAACAGTATCATAAAATTAATCACAACAGTCTCATAAAATGAAACACAAGACTATTAATAAAAAGAGGATCTCACAGATATGATCGACAGTCTTTTTCAGCGGCGAAAAGACATTATCATCAATGAAGAGTAAATCAAAGAGCATAGATTGCAGCCATATTCACACACAATATTCAGCTCTTTTGCATTTCAATGGCAACCAAAGGGCTTGTTCCAAGGTACATGAAATCACCAATGAATGGTATGCCAAATGATAAAGATAACCATCATTATGGCAGGCACATTCATACAGAAACTGCAGCTTCATTAGTGCCATCCAACTGTTGGAATAGATATCCAAGTAACTTCAAGGCAGACTTTTGAGTTTGTGAATTTCTTACAGAGCACATACTATGCACTTGGAAAACTGGAAATATCCAAGTGAGCAAAAGGTCAAAGCAAGTGCTCATGGGCTTTTAGGCACCACGGGGAATCAGAACCCCAAGAATGGGGATTGCAAAGATGTAACATTTAGTGTTCAAAAATTCATAGGATCAAATCATGAAAGCCCGATCCGACAAAAAAATTTCTTTTATCTGATGCAGCAAATCCTGGAAAATTAAGTTAACTAGGTTGTTCTTTTTCTGAGGTTTTTGATAGAAAAGGATCCTCCAGAGAAAATGTGGGAACTGGAAATGAAACTAGGAAGATCCATGCAGACGTGCCCTTTTTTCATAGAACAATTTATGATAAGCAATGCCTAGATGCTTCACTTTATCTATTGTTGGTAAAACCAGGATCCAGATTACACAAAATCATTGATCCACATTATTAACAGCTCAAACCAACTGCTTTTCCAATATAGTATGGGGCATGATATCTCCATAAGATTGATTCAAAATATAGATAATCAAAGAGATAATTTTCATATAATCGTGCATTGAGGGCATTAATATATATAAATGAAACACCTTCTATAATGGGTGTAGCAGTTTTCATGCTAATTCTGAGATTACATCTGTCACAACTTTTTTTTTTTTCTTTTTAACCTTGGCAACTTCATGGCTGTTACAGTGAGCACCTTCTAAGTTCCTGACCAGCTCTGGAGCACCCAACACCTCTGTATCTATGACGCTTGTACAAAACCCAGCTGCAGTCAATAAAAAAAATAACAAAAAAATCCAACCAAATACGCAGAAAAAACTCGGTCTTCCAATCCACTCACAATTTTAAGGCCCACTTGAATCTTTTGAATGCAGATAGCTCCAATTACACGTAAATCGAGGTTTACGCATTTGGATTAGAGGAGTTGACCAATAGTGACAAGTTTTTTGTTCTTAGCCATTGCTAATTAGTAATTACAGATACACACTTAGAGCTAATCACATTTACATGCAAATTTGAGTACTTTTACTCCATGCTACATAGAATCTAAACCGAGGAAGGAATCAAAGCATAAGAAAGAAGTTAACTTTGATCAATTCCATACCATGCAATTCGGACTGGTCATCCTCCTTTACAACAGATGAACTTGCATGACTCGATTCTTCCACAGTCTTCTCCTCCATCACCCAACCTAATTAACCTACAACACCAAACAACACTACAACCAGAAACCATCCAATAAAAGCCCATAATTTCAAAACCCTTTCCTCCAAATAATGAATTCTCCAAAACCCAGTAGCCATTCATCAAAACTGACAGAAAGACTAGGGGAATTCAAATAAAAACAAAAAAGAAAGGTACCCCTTTTCTTAAATTTGCTGTGCACAACGTTACAGAGCAAGAGGAGCAAGACCAGGTTGATGAAGAAAGACGACTCTGCAACTTTCCTCTCTTGCTTCAAATGAGTTTTATAGACAGAGAACCTTTTTCAAAAGGAGAGATGAAAGAGACGTGCACTCTCTCTCTCTCTCTCTCTCATTTGTTGAGTAAACTTTTCTGTTTCCTCGTTCTTTCCCAGTGAAAGAGAAAGAAAGAGAATCATAGAAAGCTGACGATAGAGAAATGACTCTCTCTCTCTCTCTCTCTCTCTCTCTCTAGGAGGACTGCCATTGGATCTCTCTGTTGCTTTTTCCTTGGAAAGATCTCTTGTCTGTCACTGTTCAATGTTCATGTGAAGCTGTACCCCCGTAAGTTGTAATGGAACCTTTCCCGCGAAGGTTTCCAGCCACCGACGTGCTCACTTCGTATCATTCCTTCCTTGAGAGCCACGGTTTCGCGCAATGTTTTTATGAATCCATCCGTATGGCACAAACCATAAAATTCAGACCGCTCAAAGTTAGACAATGTTGTCCAATGAGCAGATTATATTAGCTGCAAATCCTCTTTAGGCCCTGTTTGTTTGTTTGGCTTATTCAGGTTTTCGTTGAAGGGTGCTGAGCTTAATAGCTAGTTTGATTTTGCAGGCAAATCAAGAATTTTTATCTAGATTTTGAGGGTGAATCTATGGTTTTTATTGAATTTTTTCGAAGTGGATTTAGTATTTCCATATAGCATTTTGAAGTATCCCACGGTTGATGAGTGCAATTGCGCTTATGTGCCGGTACTTGGGTCGGCCCTGCCTCTAGTTTTGATACATGTCATCGTTAGGAAGAGAGTAGATGGGAAGGACTCCTCATGGATAAAAAAGAAAAATCACCTCAGCATTTTAACTTATCCTTTGATTTATCAACATTAAAGGTTTAATGGTGTTTTAATCGGAGAGCATTTTTGGATAAAATTCAATTATGAGTGAAAGTTTAGTGAGTATAAATTTGGTCTTGATGTTAGATCGAAGGCTGAAATCAATATCAAAGAGGTTACAATGATCAAAGGTGGGGTCAAATGGGGCTTAAGAGAGGTAGAATGCACAAGTTGTGCTCTTAAGAGAACATTCTCCCTCGAAGATGTGCGATTTGGTATTTTCTCTTGGTCAAATTTCTCTCTAATTGAAGCTGATTTCGAAGTAAAATTGACACATTTAATTTATACTAGGATGATAACCAGTGCTTAGCACGGATCAGACCAATATTGTAATTTTACATTCATGCATTAAAATATTCTTAGTTTTTAAGAAAAATAAAAGAAGAAAGTTTTGAATACCAATTTATGTATCCAAGAGCTAGTGGTGTTTAAAGAAAAGAGGAGAATTAGAGCTAAATGATGTCATTTTGATGAAAATGGGTCTCAGCAAAAAAAAAAAAAAAGGTAGAGAGTAAATATGAGTCGTTCTGGTAGACAAATAATAAAAGTAGTTGCATGAGATAAGGAGTGGAAGGAAAATATGCAAGATTTGAGAAAAAGCAAGTAACTTCCTGTTAAAATTAAAAGTTGAATTTAATACCCTCCTCTTTTATATAGTATAATGGTAGAACGAAGGCCCTATTTAGTTGAGAACATTTCTAACAATTCCTATCATCAATGTAGTGGTTGTGCTTGTGAATTATCAATTTTGTGTCTGATTGGGCTTTTATGGAGAGAGTTTGACGAATTGTCAAATAAAATGTCACTTTCGACCAGCAAAATTTTAAAATTTTTAGATTTTAGATTGCTCTTTTCCCCCGAGCATTTTAAAACTCTATTTTGAGTTGCAACATTTAGAATTCTCCAATACTCAATTATATATCCCTAAATGCTTGCAATCAATTAAGTCTAGTGGAAACATTTACGGATTAGCTAGTACCTCTTATGTTTGATTTCCACGGACTGATGATAAAAGATTTTAAAGTATTTCCTTCGACTAATGCAATTTGTTTGGTCTTGTCCCTCATCTATGATATTATGGTTGATGATATCGTAAGGTGCTCACAATCACATGGATAAGTTACATACCCTTCTTCCTTTGATTTTTCTTGCAGTTTTTTGACAAATCGAAAACGAGGAGTCTTCATATTTTGGTTTTGCCAAAAATTATTGTACTTCTTTCTAAGAAGCATAGATGATGTACACGTTAAGCCCCATATTTGTTTTAGAGTTTTTTGTATATAGCCCCTTAAAGTTTTTAATAATTGTAAATAAGCCCTTATGTTTTCAATATTTGTAAATAGGCCCTTGTTTTGGCATTTTTATACTTTTCATATCCCAAAACAATGGTAATGAACAGACATGGTAAGGTTTCGGTTCACTTTTTATGAAATGACACTTTTGCCCTTAAGCCATTTTTTGTATGTACCCCCTAATATTTCTAATATTTATTAATAAGCCATTTGTGGTGGGTTGAATAATAGGTCCCTTCATTGTTGTGGTGGGTTAAATTGCCTCAATTTTATAACTAGATCACTTGCTCCTTTTTTTCTTTTCTCAGTTTTGATTAATGGCTTTAATCTACTCCCTATCAATGCCACACGTGCCAATGAGCAATCCTAGTGCAACCATTTTTTGAATTGATTACATTTAAGCATAACAGAAAGAGCAAGCGATAGAGTGAGGTCTCATTAATCTAATTGATGTGCCATTAATTATTTTTATTATTATTTTTTACTAAACATACGCATTTATTCATCTAATTAGGTGGCTCAAGATATTACAAAAAAACATAATTTTTTGTAGTAGAAGAAGGGCCTTTAGCAGCATTTTGTTTTTATTGCTAAAAGTTACCTAAGTCTCATTTTTTCTACCACTAAAGATAACTTCTTTTTGTAGTGAGAATATGACCTGTTTTTTATTTTCAAATCATTGCCTCCTCTATTAATCTAATTTTGTTCCTCTTATCTAAAAAACACCCTTTTAAAACTTTTTTTAACAAATGTTCAAAGCAAGTCTAAAGCTAGTACAAGATTGTAAATCCATGAACCAAGAAGCCTAGTCCCTTCTATCATCTATTTGAGGAGGGTTGATGACCCATGAAAATGAAAAGAGAATGTGGGTTCTAGTTACATCACATGCTAATCTGGAGACACCAAATTCAATGATTGAAAGCCAATCACCTCAATTGTTGTTTCGGCCTAATTCTTCAATAGTCTTTAGGTAGATGCAATTGCATCTATCATTTGTCTTCTTCTGTCTCAAGCAACTTTTACTACCAATGGTGGTCATGGCCATTCATAATATGGCTTATAGGGTCCTATAGGGTGGTACCTTCCATTAGATATATGTATAATATGACTCCATGTAATATGCACATACCAATTAAAAGGAGTGATGACCACGAATATTTTCTAAAATCCATGAGGCGCACCTTCTCAGCCCTTTGAACCATTTTGTGCACTCACTCATATGTGCAAAAGCGCCATACGAAAAGAACATCTAAACCTTTTCTAATCCCTTTATATCATTAAAAAAAAGGATGTTAAAGAGGTCTTAAGATTCAAAAAAGAAAAAAAAATTGAAGGAACTAAATTTTTGAAGAAAAAAATGAAATTATCTTAATTTTAAAAGAGAAGATGCAGCCAGGCCACCTATTATGAAAGCTTCATGAGCTTAGGTGAGAAAAAGAAAAATAGAGTAAAAAGGTTAAAAAAAAGGATTGTGGGAAAAAGAAGGGTTCTCTTAGTAATAAATAAATCTATGGGCAAAAACGTCAAAATTAGCAAAAACTTTCCAACATCTTCTTTTGAGTGTTAAATACACCTAATCTAAAGATATGAAAGGTATTAAAATCCCAAAGTAGGGTCCATTTGTAAATATTGAAACTAAAAGGGCCTACTTACAAATATTTAAGACTTTATGAGGGTACATACAAATAACTCTTTGTTTTATCTTTCTATCACCAAAATTTATGTGTGCTCTTCCTGCCTTTCCCAGTTTTATTGACTGCAAATGACATATCAATCATACCTATTTTATCTCTCTCATTTCTTTCTTTGGTCACTTTCTCTTTTCTATAATTTTCTAATGAGGTGTTGATCAATAGCTTACCTTTAATTTAGATGTGTCTTTTCCCTCAGCTTACAAAAAGTTCTAATATTCCCTACACCTCCTCTATGTAATGGGAAAAGATGAAACTGCCCTAATTTGTCCTGATGTGTGTTGCTTTTTACTTACAGTGCAGTGTGCTAACTTTATTTTGTATTCAGTTTCTCATTGTTGCTGTTGTTACCAATTTGTCCTTATGTGTGTTGCCTAGTTGTACTATGAATCTAATGTATAGCATTTTCTTTTTTTTTTTTTTTTAACAATGTCTAGAGCTTTTTTTTAATTATCTGGCTCAATGATTTTTATATTCTAAAAGTTCTTAAATGTGATAAGATGAATTCAATCCATTCTACTTGTGCATTTGAAAGCATATAAACAGCCTAATGATGTTGTAGGCTGATTTTTCTTTCTTGGATTTGGGAGTTTTACACATTATAATGGACATGAAATACCTCTGGACAAAAAGTAGTGAGAAAAAAAGGTAGACAAGAAAGTGGCTGGTGACACCATTGAGCAACATCTTTGTAGATGGAGAGATGATAAAGTAATCTATGTGGCCATAAATAGTTACTTCGGTTACATTTCTATAGTTACATTTCTAAATAGGAATTGCAATTTGTAGGGCATATGCATCTATATATAGGAATTGGTTTTCCATATAATTTGTGTGCATGTTGAGAATTTCATAAAGTAAATGTAATAGTGGATTTTAAATTCTCTAGTCACAAAGTTGGGTTGATAGTGAAGAAATGGAATACATTTAGGTCATCAATATAGACCATTTTAATGTAGGTCTTGTTGTAGACGGATTATAGGTTGAAAAGGTATGGATTGATTGGACATAACAACTGTTCAATAGAGAAGATCTTATAATGACGTTACTGGTGATGATGATTGTTGTTTTAAGAATACCCTATACAACAAAAGAGAAAAAATATCAGTGACTTCTTTTAAATATCGGGCATACATATTTCAAAACCTTAAATTAAAACATCATATATGGTTAAAAGTTGGCTTAAACCCCACAAATCTGATGAGACCCAGCAAATCCCTCAGGTATGATTTGGGGTGATTCCATGTCATAAAGTGGTCACCAATAGGGAATTTGGGAGTAGCTCCAATGACTGAATGGATTTAGGCCCACTTGATCAAGATTGTACTTAATTAGGGACAGGTCAAATGCGTTGATGATGCTGTGCATTTTAATCTCCCAACAAATTCGTCATAAAAAACATCCGTCATAAAAAATAAAATTTCATCATAAAAAAAACTTTCATCATAAAAAAAATTCTTAATCAAAAAAATTTTCATCATAAGGAAAATTCTCATTTTAAAAAAAATTTCCCATCAAAGCAAGAAATATTTCAATAATTAGAATTTTTAAATTTGTATAGGAGTTGTTATTTTCAAGTAGGTAAGGAAGTGATTATGAAGATGAGTGTAGACAGTGCTTATGGAAGATCAATTAGTTACCACTATTGTTCTTTCTCTTCTACTGAGTTTTACTTTTACATTTGGTATGGTAGTGCCCAGGCCTTTTTTGGTGACTAAAACAACTTATGAAAAGTTTAGATGATTTTCCTAGATTCCTTGTAATGAATTTTTTTTCTAGTGTTTATCATTGAAGTCATTGTCAATTGATGATGAATCATAAAAATATAAGCCAAATACATACGTATAGAGTTTTTAAGAAAAAAAAACATAGAACCCTCGTCTCTTGTATGGCTTTACAATAAGAAGGGCATTTTCATCTTAAAATAGTGTAATTGTAGCTATGGGCAAATATTCAAAATTTGATAAGATAGAGGGAAAAAAACATGTAAAAATAAGCTACCGGTCCAAGCCTCTTTTCTAATTCTATTCTCCTCCTATTTTTCTACCTCTTCCTCCACTCCTCACAGCAGTCAGCATATAGCACGCTAAAGATGCAGCAATTGGGCACCTCTCTTGTATTTTATGGCATTTTGTCTGAACCAAACCGGTTAGTTGAGTCAGCCCCTTAATGTAATGTTTTCTTGTTTTTTTTTGCTTATCTCCCATTTGTGCAAATTGCCAAAACAAGGTTGCAGGAGAAAACAGCAAACCTTCACCAAGGATTGTGGCAAATTTAATGGGTCCTACTACAATGCCCAAAATGGGTTCCATTTCTTTGGAGAGGGATCAAACCTTAATTGGTTAAAGCTGAAAATATCAAAACACTTGATTTCGAGTTTGTCAAAGAAGTAGAGAAGACATCGAAAGAAAAAGAAAAAAAAAACAAGAGGAATTTGTATGTGACCGATGATATCATGGGTTTAGGGTTAAGAATGCAAAGAATTATAGCATTCTAATGATATTTTTTATGTCTTACATCATTAAACCATAAAAATAAGTTTAAGAGCTACTGATCTGTAAAAGATCCATAAAATAAAAGAAGAAAATGAGTTGGATTACATGATATATATACATGATTGGTTTCCTAAATAAAAGAAGAGAATAAGCTGGATTACATGATATACGCATGACTGGCTTATCTACAAATGTTTGAACACTCACTAGAATTAAGTTTTTCAAAAAAGATAGTAGGCCTTAATTTATACAATTAGATATTTTGGGTTTTCTCTATAGGAAAAAAAATATTAAATTTCAAGGTTAGGGCTTGTTTGGCAAATCTTAAATGTATGAAACAAATATGCATATAATAGATCTATATGGAATAAGTCTGCATAAAATAGATATTAAAAAATAGACCATTTGGTATGAGAAAATGCCGGCTTGAAATAGACATTTTTGAATCTAATGGGTCACATTTTTTTCTCAATTTTTTCTAGATTCATGGCGAATCAAGGCAAGAAATTCCATTCCCTAGTTGTTGTCATCCTTCCAAAGAAGATAAACGACTTGGATCATGATTTGGGGCACCACAGGAGTCAATTGATATAGATCTAATGTTTTCAATTTTCTACAAAAAGCTTAAGATTCATGATAGATCAATGGCTCAAATTTAACACTGTAGCCATATTTGAATCTCTTTAGATATCCACCTGTTCAGATCTTGCATTAGGGCCCACAAGTAAAACAAGAAATACAAAAACAAAATGGGAATGATCAAGTCAGAACCCTGCCACTCAACATATCAATACAACTATGGGTAACATACTTTTAAGGATTACTTCACATCCAGAAGGAATTAATGGATGAGATTGGAACTGTTATCCGTTTTTACCCTTTTAAAGAGTTTCAATCGTTCGGATCTTGGTCTTAATGCCCACAAAATTTAGTTATTCAAATATAATGGATCACATTTTTTAACAAATATTTCAATATCTATTAAAAAACAATGGCTAGAAATTGGCGTGCGTACTGTGTCTAAGCTTCTTAAGATATCCAATATTTGGATTTACATATACTGCTCTACAATAAAAAGAAAAATCGAATAAAAAACAGACTGGGTTGAATAATATTAAAACCCAGTCCATTCAAACATCTTGCCATCAATGGTCTGTAGGTTTTCAGGACTATCTGGAGATCCACTTGGATTCAAAAGCTGAAATTTGATAAAGTAGCTATGCTTGGGCTACTAAAGACAATCAATGGTTCGGATCTTGATAAGGGGACCCACAAAATGCCAAAATGTAGATCTAATGGTCAACATTTTTTCATATGCACCTCAAAATTCAGGAAGAATCAATGATTAAAATTTATTTTATACCGTTATTATAATTCTAAAGACTTTCAATGGTTCGGATTATCAGTTAAAGCCTTGGATCATAAGAAAAATAATCAAAAAAGAACTGCCGAAAAACCATTGTAGCAATGGTTTCAAACCGCTTAAGACCTTCACATTTGTGCCAAAAAGCATGAATCTTGGGCTCATAATAGACATTTATTTCTATTGTATGGGTCAAATAGATATTTCAAAGTGCACCATCTAAACACTCGAATACCTCTGAACATGTATTTCAAAATGCATTAAGAGAAATATGTTAGAAAAATGGGTTTTAATTTTGGTTTTTGGGCAACTTTGGACCACAATAAGTATGGGTCCCATATATCTTTTGAGGCGAGTCCAAGTACTACATGTTCTTCTCTACAAGAAGATTAAACCCAAATCATTATTCATTGAAAATCATTATGATATGAATGGAAAATTGATTCCCAAAGTGACCATTTAAAGTTACTTGTATATGGCAACAAAAAAGGGAACAAGGGAATACCACATTGCTTGTGAATTAAAGTGTGTGTATTTATATACACTAAGAGTGGATATATAGTTTGGGCCCCAATGAGTACTTATATTTTATCCCAAAGGGAGGACTTATATGATACCACAACCAACACGCGCGCGCCGCTGTCGACAAGCGGGTCAGATTGGATCAAGTTAAAAGCCCATAACCCAATATGGGTCAAATCCTGGGCCCAACCCGTGAGCTCTCCAAAGAAGATGTCTTTTTGTTAAAAGTCCATACATCATGAGCACTGCAGCAGGGACGAAGTGTGATTTTTCTGCATTTGAAACAGTAGCTGTAATCACAAAATGACTCTAAGTCTAATACAATCTTAACACAAAATGTGTTTGTTTTTGAAGTCTTTCCATTGTGATTACTGAATTCTGTTTTCACTTTCGAAAAAAGACATAATTAACTTCGTCACTTTTAATACAAACTGAGTTTGCAAAAGAGTTTTGTTTTTTTGTTTTCAGTCTTTTTAAACCAACAAAGTTCTAACTCTGTTGTGATTATAAAACTTTGTTTGAACAGTTTTAACTATATTCAAGATTGTTGTTTTTTTATTCTTACACTCTATCATCTAAACATTGTTTCTATATAAGATATTGGAAAATATCTAAACTGTTGTGTTAAATCTGAATGACATCTTCAAACGCTATCATTATTCCTATTCCTACTGTTTAGACCCATGTTTCTATAAATCATGGGGAGAAGCTTGAAAAATTGAAAGGGAAAGATTTCAAAAGATGACAACAAAAAATATTGTTTTATTTAACTACCCTGCATTTGGCTAAGTTTCTTTATGAAGAGGCTCCTACTCTCAAAGAAGATGAAAGCAACAAGCAAGTAGTTGCTACAATTGATGCATGGAAGCACTCTGATTTCTTATATAAGAACTAGATTTTGAATGAATTAGAGGACACATTATACAATGTGTATAGTTCTATCAAACTGCAAAAGAGTCGTGGAACTCTTTGGAAAAGAAGTATAAAACGGAAGATGCCGGTATAAAAAAAGTTGTAGTTAGCCGCTTCCTTGACTTCAAAATGCTGGATTCTAAGACTGTAATTAGTTAAGTGCAAGATCTTCCAAGTTGCTACTATAGTTGAAAAACTACCACCAAGTTGAAAAGATTTTAAAAATTACCTAAAGCATAAACACAAAGAGATGAGTTTTGAAGACTTAATTGTAAGATTAAGAATCGAAGAAGAAAATCGTGCATTTGAAAAAAGAAACAAGGCTCACGCAATGAAATCCAAAGCAAATGTCATTGAACAAATGTACAAGAATAATAACAAAAAAAAAAAAAAAAAAAGGAAGCATGAAAACCAAAGTAGTCAAAGCCAAGGTGGCAAATACCAAAGTGGTGATCCAAAATGGTTTAAAGAAAAGTGCTTCATTTGTAATAAGATTGGCCATCGTACAAAGGACTGTCGCAAATATAATAATCAAGGAATTGGAAACAAGAAGCCTGCACAAGCCAAATATGACTGAAATGGAGAAACTTTCTACAGATGTTTCTAACATTAGCCTTTCTTCTTTGGTGTCCGAAATAAACCTGGTTAGAAATACTAAGGAATGGTAGGTGGATATAGGTGATACTCGGCAAATCTGTGCAGACAAGAATATGTTTTCCTCCTATCGAGCTGTTGATGGAGAAAAACTATTCATGGGCAACTTTTTGACTTCTAAAGTTGAAGGTCTAGGAAAGGTGGTGCTTACAATGACTTCGGGCAAAGAACTCACTCTTAATAATGTATTACATGTGCCTAACATTCTAAAGAATCTTGTATTGGGTTCATAATTGAGTAAGAGAGGGTTCAGGCTTGTATTTGAATCCGATAAATTTATCCTCACTAAAAGTGGGATGTATGTGGAGAAGAGCTATGTCAGCGAGAGGCTGTTTAAAATGAATGTAATGCCTATTGTAATATCCAAGAATAATAAGAATTCTTCTTTTATTTATCTGCTTGAGTCTTCTAACATATAGCATGGTCAACTAAGGCATGTTAACTATGATGCTTTGCGTAGATTAATGCATTTGGAATGCTTGCCAAAGTTTAAAATTAATCCAAATCATAAATGTGGAATATATGTGGAAATTAAACTCACACAAACTCCTTTTCATTCCATTGAAAGAAGTATTGAACCTCTCAAACTTATACATAGTGATTCTGTGATTTAAAATATGTACAAACAAGAGGTGGTAAAAAGTATTTCATCACTTTCATCGATGATTGCAATAGATATTGTCATGTATACTTATTAAAAAGTAAGGATGAAGTATTGGAGATGTTTACACAATATAAGAATGAAGTTGAGAATCAACTTAGCAAAAAGATTAAGACTCTACGGAGTGATACAAATTGAGAATATGAATCACCTTTTAGTGAGTTTTATTCACAACATGGTATAATACACCAAACAACTGCATTATATTCACCTCAACAAAACGGTATTGTTGAACGAAAAAATAGAACCTTAAAAGAAATGATAAACACTATGTTGCATAGTTCTAGACTACCTCAGAACTTGAGGGTGGAAGCAATGCTTTCTGCAAATTATATGCTCAACAAAATACCTCACAAGAAAATAAGAAAATCTTCTTATGAATTATGAAATGGTCGAATACAATCCTATAAATTCTTGAAAGTGTGGCGGTGTCTAGCTAAGGTAATGGTTCATATTCCCAAAAAGGTTTAAATAGGACTTAAAACCATTGATTGTATATTCATCGGACATGCATCACAGTAGTACCTATCGCTTTTTAGTATACAAATCTGATATTCCTGATATGCATATTAATACAATCATAAAATCAAGAAATGCATCATTTTTTAAAAATATCTTTCCATGTAAACCCACTCAAGAGATATATTCTTTGAAAAGAACTTATGATATTATGGTTAGTAACAATAAAGAGCATGCATTTGCAATTGAAGGGGTTGAACCTAAACACAGTAAAAGGACAAGAATTGCAACATCCTTTTGTCACACCCCGAAATCCGAGGTCGCTGGGACGCTCAAATCACGAGACATGATGGGTCTACAATAATTAAATTAAAAAAATTCAAACTTTGTTAAATAATCTAAATGGAATATCATAATTAACATCTCAAGCTAAACAAATAAAAACCAATCCACTTAAAATAAATACATAAATCTGAAGCGATGATGACTCTCAGGTGGGCCTTGGGTTTGTTTTTGGGGGAACTTAGCAAGTTAAAGAGGCTATAACAGGGAGATGAAGCCTGTGCTCCAAATAGAGAAGGAACATCAGAGACACTGAGATTTGACTTGCAGGCGATGGTTTGAGGTGTATTATGGTGACTGGTATGCAAATTTGTGGACTGCACTTATGGAGGAATTTAAAATAAAAAAAGAAGTAGAAGGAAGAGGTGGGCTTGGTTCAGATTTGGTAGGTGGGCTGATGGTGTGTCATGAGCAAGGAGAGAGTGAGGGAATGTGGGTTCAGTCCATTGAGGAAGAAAGACTGAAATAGCAACAAGAAGAAGACGATGATGTAATGTGACTCTATCATTAAGATGCGGGAGATGGAATACTTGGGTTGCAGAGGAGGAAAAAAGAAGAGATGATGAAGAGGGGTTCGGTTTCTCGATCAGGAACAGGGACATAGAAAAGAAGGAGAAGAAGAGTAAGAGATGGGTTGGATGGATCTCTAGGCCCGGTAAGATGATGTAGTCATGGCATTGGCAGGAGTAGAATATAACATAGTAATATAAAACATGCTATAAGAGAGAGTAGATCATGGGTTAGATGATAACTTCATGACATGCAAGTATAAAATAAACATGGAAGAAAAAATTAAAGAAACAAGATGTATGGAATATTAATGTCAACCTAACATAGCAACTTGGAAAAGAAGTAGAGAAAGAAGGGAAAGACCATACCTTATTGGGAAAGAAGAGAAGAGAGAAGGACTTGAGATTCGTATATGTGATTCGAGGGAAAAAGAAGGTTTTCTATTTATAGGAAGATAACAGTAAAAGTCCCAAAAAAATTTTAGTATTAGATAAATTTAGCCAAGAAAACTTAGTTTGAATGGAATTCCATCCCCAAGTAGAATTGGGATAACTAAATACAATCACAGAGGTTTAATCCAATCAAAATCCAATTTGAGCACAACTTTAAGATTCTCAAACTCTAGTGATTTATGGGACCTTCATAGTAACTAATTAATTATCCAGATTTAAATAGCACAACATCATAAAAATAATAATAATCACATGTGGAGTCCAATAAGATTAAAACAAGGGTTAAGATTAATTCAAATTTAAAACCAAAATTCGGGTCTTTACACTTTTGGTCTAGATTTTTTGACATATCTGCTAGAAAAAGAGCCCATTGTATTGGACTTAGAGACATTTTGTGATTACAGCTACTGTTTCAAATGCAAAAAAACCTCAGTAGCACAAGAAGAAACTTCATCCCCACTTTGGACAATCAACAGTCACCAAGAACAGATGCTCTGTGAACATTGTCATGCGTGTGTTAGTTGTGGTGTCATGTGGGTCCTCCCTTTGGGATAAAATATAGGTGCCCATTGGGGCTCAAACTATATCTCCACTCTTGGTATATATAAACATGCACACACTTTAGTTCACAAGTAATGTAGGATTCTCTTCTTCCCTTCTTTGTTACCATATACAAGCAATTTAAAGTGATCACTTTGGGAATCAATTTCTCATTTATATTTTAATGGTTTTCAATGAACAATGATTTGGATTTATTCTTCTTATGGAGGAGAATATGTTAGCACTTGGACCCACCTCAAAAGATGTGTGGGACCCGCACTTATTATGGTCCAAAGTTGCCCAAAACCAAAGTTAAAACCCATTTTTCCAACAAAATATAGGCAAAAACTAGACTTACCAAACGCTCCCTTGGTCAATATCCTACTTAGAACTGACAATTAGGTCGGGTTGGGTTAAACGGGTCGAGCCTATTTATTAAGAAGGTCAAAACAACCTAATCAACATCTGACCCATTTATTACGCACACACCCACCATTGGTCAACCGGACCCAACCCACTCTAACCGCAAAGCCTATGCGGCTTGTACAAGTCAGACTAAGTTGCAAAACCTACGTCCATTGCATATGTTAAATCAATTTTTCAACTACACTACGAGCATGGCGCATGCAACTAGGATAAGCACATCACAATTCATAATTCATTTAAAAAAACCATCTATATGAGACGAGTAATTCTAAATTTTTTGGCTTATAATAATCATAAATGTTACTTATTCCTACTATAACAAGTATGAAATATAAAATCACTATCATATTAACAAATTCTATCATGGGTCATTCTTAAATCTCAAAACTAATAAAATCTGAAAACATTAATTAACAAGAGTTTCTATTTTTTCCAAGCAGCGACACTTTGATGATTAGATGTGTTGGATTTGAGTTGAAAGTAAGAAAGAAAGTGGAGTGTCAAAAAAAATAAAAAAAACCAAGGAATATGAAAGGATGGAAGTAGAGATAATTGTAAGGAACTTGATTGACAATGTTCTTAAATCATTTAAGTTATCAATAAAGACAAAAATTAATGCGAGTTTTGCAGGTAAGCAGGTCAACCCTAATTCAATCCGTTTAATTGCAGGTTACAAATTTTTAACCCATAACCGACCCGCCTATCATGCAAATCAGGTTATGTATGTCATACATAGGTCCAGTTGCATTATATTTTAGCAACCCACCTACTTTTTTTAGTATTTTCTTGGGAAATTTCAATATTAATTGTTAGTTTTTTCATGTTATTAAGTTTTTTCATGTTATTAATGATACAATTATTATGCCTGGATCTTAGATGCAGTAATCATAGAAAAACAAACTCATTTATATACTTGCTTGAGTTTCTTGTTTTTAATGATGTTGATATCCTAAAGGTCTTTGACTCCATAAGACTAATATCCCCAAGTGGCACCATTAAACCAATGCAAACACACATTGGGTAAATTTGGGGTGCATGGAACACATCTCATCATCATATGTGGGAGTAGGAGGTACCATCAAAGATCACAGACGCATAATGAAGGCAGCCTATGTTGGGCCAATTAAGGCTTCAAATCCTCTAGCTAGAAAAGGAACTTTAGGCTTTAGCTTAGGAAGTAGCAGTTTGCATATCCAATGGAATCACTAAAGTAATCCTTGAACGAGATTGAAGGATTCTAACATTGACATAGATTAAGGTACCAGTATAGATTTCTTATATATATAGTTAAATAAACAATTAATCTAAGTTAACAAGCAACCAACCATAAGAGATGGATGCAATATCTTTATGAAGAAAACCCAAATAGGAAAAAACCACTGGACCTAACACCAGTCCAATAAGATTAATTACTATAAATTCGAAAGTTACAAGATATACTTACTACCCTTGTCTACTTGCATACAACCTAAATGACTGAAGTTCTTATTGTCAATACATACATCGTTAGCCTTCTACACGCTTGATCCAATACATCTTAAAGACACTCAAGGCGACAGGAAGAGTAGGAGAGGAGGGATCTCAGGAACTCAAAACTTCAACACAACACGGAAGAATTGCTCCAAAGAAGAAGAAGATCTTTCAAAAAGTATTCTAGGGTTTAGAATGTGAAAGATGTGATTTGGGCTAAAAGAAGTGGAGTATTTATAGCTTAATATCCGTAGGATGCAATTAGGGATAGTTTCCATGAAGAATTAGTAAGTTTGGTTCAAATAGGAAACAAATTCGAAATGGCGGTTTGAATTCTACCACCTGTCCAATCGATCGGACATCGATCTGATCGATCTATTTAAGGTTCTATCAGTAGTCTTTTTCTGCGGAAAACTGATGACATCATCTTATTGATTGGGCATCCATCCAATCAATTGGGCCTTGTAAAATTTCTTTTTCAAGCCTTCATATCTTCACCTCAATTCCTCAACTTTGACACAATCTTCAGTCCATCTACAATTGTAAAATTACAACTCTTTTGAACTCAAGTTTTGTCTAACTCATGAATTAACTAATATTACAATCTTTACAAAGATAGCTTAGTACTAATTGATAATCTTGAAAAAGAGATGTCTCTGTTGTGGAAGTTCATGTCAAGTTTGAGAAGGCTACTTAACCTCCTCACTGAACTGCTAGCTTAGGAGATTTGTCACTAACGAAGGAATGAGAACAAGGTGGTAGGTAGATGCTTTATGCAAACTAAACTACTTCAGCTTCACCGCATTGTATACAAAGTCCTTCAGATTCTGCATATGGAGTTTATATTTTAGAATGTATTGATCCAGGTAGATCTCACATAATTCCTATCCTGGACCCAATTACAATGAGATACCTTGAAAACCGCAGGGATTCTACGTTTTATACCTTTTTTTAAGGGGTATGCTTATGTCTCTTTTGTTAAATAAATTCCACTTCAAGTCAAAATAATAATAATAATAATAAATAAATAAATAAATAAATAAAATTAGGTGACAAGATATGAGGAGCAACCCCATGCTTGATTAGATCAGATCATTAACATATTGATGGCTTGGACTTTTTCGATGCACCACTAGCATAAGCTTTCTCAATATATTAAGGTTATTAAAGAGATTCTTCATATATTTTAGTTTCATTGAAAAGCTTCCCTTGAGCAGGATAAAAGAATATGGTTGCACTTTGTATGATCTTTTGGGCTCATGCCAACGCTAAAATATACACATTTGGAGCATGATACGAACACCTTTGGCTTCTTTAAGGATGCATCAAGAAAATGTTAGAATTATTGGACATTAAGTGTGGCCAATGACCGCATGGGTTCGCCACTTTAGTAGACCACTATCTATTAGGATTTCTATGTTGATAAGCTTCCTTGATGGAGAGATTTTTGGTGTTAAATAAAGTTGCTAACCTTATAGTATTTATATGTTAGGAGGAATCTAAATCCTAATTGAAGCAAGACTCAATGATGGGAAGAGGGTTTAGGTGTTTCAGTTCCTTTCTACACCATTACATTGATTAATCTATCGAGATCATGTATTTGAACCGTAGTTGAGAACTATAGTAAATCCCCAATCAAAGATCTAATTAAGGTTTTGTTAATTTCACACTAATAAAAGAGTGAGATAAAGCAAATATCAAATCAACAAGAAAGGTAATGATGATGTAAAGAAAAAGTGCATTTTTTGGTTAAATAAATTTATGTCTATTTTCATAAGATAAAGTAATTTAAAGTGAAATTTAGAAGTTTATGAGTGGTAAAGTAAACACCTACTTGAATTCTTATGTAATTTTTTTGGCTGCTTTAAAATAAAAGTAAAATTCTCTGTTGAGTGGGACTCTACTTTCGCCTTCTCATGATGCAAAAAATATATACATCTTTTTTGGAAGCTGATATTACTTTATTGCAATGAGAAGCTAAGTCATGCAACCATCCATTTTGCTGTCAGTTCGACACTAAATTTCACTTCAGTGGAATTTACTTATTGACAATATTCTTACAATGTATTTTTCTTAATTACGTTTCACAGTGTTCAGTTTTATCTTCCAACTTATCTTTCATTGTCCTTTCTTCCTTTTTTTAATCAAAAGTCTTCAAAAGAATTGAGAAATTGTCATTTTTAAATAACAATAGTCTCCCATGTCATAGTCACGTTTACTCTTTCTTACGTTTACTCTTTCTTTGGAATCTGTGGGTTTAGGAATTTAGGCGTTGATTCTACCACGTTCAAAGCATTGGTTAAAGTCTTTAATTTGGTAAATCAACAAACTTGGATAAGATGCCGCTTCAATAGCTCCATTTTTTTACTTTGAAACATAATTACACACTTCTATTAATATTGTCTCACACAGCAAACATCAATTTGATCTATTTAACACATTATCAATTTTATGATTTATGTTACCATCTCTTTCTAATTAAAATGAAATTTGAAGCATTCTTGTAGGGCACTTTTTTTTGCACATGAATTATACAAATTCTAATTGACAGAATTACGAATTCTCTAAATGTTATCTCTAACAAAAGTTCTAAATTCTCTAGTGAAATTTAAGTCATATTTAGTAATCTAAATATTGAAAATGTCTCGGCATTTTTTTTTTGAAGATTTGTATACTTCTCATTTTACAATTGTAATTCCCTGATGATGCGGGCTAGTACAAAACCTCATTTTTGAGGATTTTCAAGTGAGACCCACCTCCACGGGATTTAGAAATCCTTACTTGTAAGGACTTAGCGGGGATAAAATTCTGCTCACCTCAAGGACACCCAGATCATAAAAAATCTCAGCTATGCACCCCAATGTAAGCATACTTCAACATGAAATCTTGAACTATATAAATTCTTAGTAAGGAATCCTCAACTATATGTCGGGAAAGAATTCTAAAATCCGCGAATTCCTCACTTGGTATGAAACTTGCCCTTTTAAAGTATTTGAAAGCCAGAAAGGACATTTTAGAAGATTTAAAATCTTACAACCCTATTAATTCGACAAAATTTAAATATTCTATTGATGCCATAAAAAATTTTAAAATATAATGAAATTTCCTTTTAGAAATTCCACCAAGTGATTAGGACGTTTGCAAGGATATGCTAGCGACAAATCTTACTCTGACATGTTGACTTACCAAGGTCCTGAGTTAGCACCATCACTTTTCCTTTATTTTCCTCATTTCTAGTAACCTTCTTCACTTTATGCCTTAACCATGCAGGCTAATCCACTCCTCTAATGATTCAAGACTTTGATCATCCTGTTCAAGTGAAAATCCACAGTGGAATCCTAATCATTTAGATGAGTTATCATCAAACTTTACATTGATCTGAGGACTTTCTACTATTGGATTAGCTGTTCGATTAGAAACACGATTTAATGCAATCTTATTTAGTCATTATTATCAAATTTTTGATCAAACTGTGGATTCAACTGTTGAATATACTCACATTGACTCAAAATATTAAGAAACTTATAATTTTAGAGCGAGTTTATATTTTGAGCAGTTTAGATTTTAATAAATGAGCTCCACTCTTGAGATCTGTTCTTTTTAACTTAGGACTTAGAAAAAAAAAAAAAAAGGAAAAAACAAGAACCTCCTATGCTCTGGAGTTTGCATTGACCAATCCTGGGGCCCAATTAGACATCCTCTCGACCAACGGCTGAGATGATGGATGGCTTGTGATGTTCCCAATATGGGCCAGCTAGGTTGGACCCATTCCAAACTTGGATACCCAGGTGGAGCCCACATTCGAGTGTTCCACACTGCATTCCTAACCCGCTGCCTCGCTGTGTTCATGTCGGGACGCGGAAATCTCTCTCTCTCTCTCTCTCTCTGTCTCAATGGAAACTCCGAAGACCCAGTAAACTCGATGGTAAAACCCTAGATTCCTGTTTCTCGCTCGATTCCATCTCGAATCCGATCCCGCATTCCCCAGATCCGATCTTCAAACGCGCTTTCTTCCAATCGCATCTCAATCCACAGCTTTTTTTGCAAATCTGAGACGACGAGAAACGATACAGTTTGAAAAGTGCTTCGTTTTTTCTGTTGGAACAAGAGATTCTGTGAAATGAGTCAATGGGTTTGTTGAATCGGGCTTTCAACGATCTGGGTCTCTTTTTCTTTCTCGGAAATCTATTTGGAGGATCTCTGACGTTCGATTCCTGATTCAAAAGCGAGAATTTTGAAGATTGTGATTGGTGAGGATTTGATTTGTGGCAATGGATTCGTTGTCGTTGATCAGTGAGGAGCTGGCCAGCATCGAAGGGCAGATCAGTGATATCTTCCGGACTTTATCGTAAGGATTGTGAATTTGAATTGTCGCTTTCAAAGTCAAAGTTTGTAGCTTTATGTAGTTGTAAGAATGCTTTTAAAGATTAGATTTTTGGGTGTTCTGACGTTTGATCAGTTAGTTGATCCTGGTTTTAACAATGTAGTATAGATTAATTACATTGGATGATTGATCAATGCAGCATTTGGTGTTGAAATAATGGTGAATAATGATGAAGATGGATCCACATTCTTTTTTATTATAAGGAAGTAAAAGTGTGGAAGGCAACCATGAAAACCTTCCACCATGTGAATCTCAGCTGTACCCATTAAAGATCAGCTGGCGATGATGGGAAATATTGATCAAAGCTAGCGTACCCATTAAAGATCAGCTGCTTGTTTTATTGATTTTGGTGGTCGCATTGTCTTTTGTGCTGCAAAACCTTGATTAATAGATATAATGTGTGATTTAGATATTGGTTTTGCTTTTGGTTGGTTTTGTTTGTGGATTAATGGTGTTTTAGTGTCAGTAGACATCTGACTAGTTTGTGTCCTTGCATACAGAAATGAGTTCCAGAAACTGGAGAAGATTAAAGATATGAATAGGCAAAGTCGGAAATTGGAAGAAATTACAGAAAGGATGCGGGAATGCAAGATGTAGCTGAGTTCTCTCTCTAAGCAGTATTTTGCTTTGTTAATGAATAGGAGATTTCTATATTGTGTGTTCCTGTTAGAGAAACATTATGTATTTGAAGGAAATGGAAATGGAGAGTTTAAATTTCATAAGAAAATTAGAAGGTCTATTCTATGAAAGTTTTGTTAATTCATTCATTTTTTTATAGGCTTATTAAAAGGTTCGAACGAGTGGTTAAGGAAGAGGAGAGTAGAAATACACCAGACACCAATAGAATGCTCAATGAGAAAAACAAGTCAATGGTACTGTCTCCACTCTTAAGATCTTTAATGGTTATGTCATTTATCAATTTTTTCCTTGATGGATATAGATGTGTATAAACTTAATCCAAAATGTTGCTACATATTTAGCACTAAATTGATTTTATTTGTTTTTGGCAATTCCTGTGCAGACTAAAGAACTGAATTCCTATATTACTCTCAAAAAACAGTGAGTTATCAACCACTTTTAGAAATTTCCATGTTTTTTTTAAATATGGCATGCATATAGGATCATTTGTATCCTTACATTAAGTACCCACCCTTTTTTCTCCAGGTGAAAACTTTGAGTTCTTAGAACTTCTTTGCCTTTATCTATTAGTTTCTTTACATTATCCTTGTTGCTTTCTATATGAGGGCCGGTTTATATTTAGACACTGGAAATCAAGAGTTCACTGCTTTGAATTTCGGTTTTCAAATGCACATGTTAAATCTATCTGTTGAATTGATGGATGGATGGATGCAGTCATATTTCCATGAATGGGCTTTTTTATGACCAGTGGTTCAGGAAAACAAAAAGGCGAACCACTTTTCCACGCTGTAATGCAGTACAAGCCAGGCCTAGGTCAATGGGCTGGCCCATTGACCTGTGCTTCAATCATGTCCATTGGGTCCAGCCCACAAGCCGAAGAAGACCAACAACCACTCTGGGGATTCTATTGCTATTTTTATTGATTTGATTGTTTTCTTGATTAATCAGAGATTTTAGGAATCAGTTTCGTTCTTTGCTTTAAGGAATCTTTTAGGTTTTCTGAATCACGGATGGTTCGACTACATAAAACTATATTGGTGATACCCAAAGAACAATCATTTATTATTGATTTTCATGAGTCTCTTAAAGAATGTTGTTTTCTACTATCATGAGTAGGTTCAAGGATTCGATCAACCCCATTTGAGGTGTTGGTCTATTTGATTGCAGATATTATAGGGTTTGGATGGTCAGGGGCTTTTGAATCTAAGGCTTGGGATGTGGCAATGTGAGACCCCATTCGTCTAGGACTACTGTCCAAGACCACCATCCAGGGCTCCTAAAGGTGAGGTTGCCTGCGGTAGTGCTTGGGGTTGTTGGTGGAGTGCTTCGGTTAGCATCGTTAAACTTTGTTCGAGTCCCACATTTGAAATATCTAACTCATGACCCTAGGCATATAAGTCAAACCCCGTCTTAACTCAACATGATTCATTTTAAAGCCGGGCGACCTTGAATCCCATAAAAACTCCGGCGTTAGAAGTGCCGGGGCAGGAGTAGTACTAGGATTGGTGATCGCCTGGGAAGTCCTCACACACTCACATGGCCGAAAATGGATAATATCATGTTGAGTTGGGCGGAGTTGTGACAAGCATCGACTTGAATTTGGGGTTTGGTTGATTGGGTTAGAGATGAAGTGGGGTTTGGTCTTGGTTTGGTTGGGATATATTAGGGTTACAATGATGAGGATGATGGTTTGGTAGGGGTGGACTTCATGGTGGATTTAAGAGCCGGGTTGGATTAGGGTTTGACTAAAATTGATGAATTGATGAGTGGTTTGATGATGGGTTGGGTTCTAGGAGGGAGAGGGGCTGAAGATATGAACCGGAAGGAACTATTGTCTTCTTGACAATTGGACTTTGGCTTTGATACCAATTTGGAGCAGCCCCGGATCCGCAATTAAATAGACCAGCACCTCAGATAGGGTTGATCAAATCTTGTGAAGGATTAAAGCACTACAGCACAGTCGCGATAGTATTAGTGGAAACCTTCTGTAATTTTGGAAATCCAGAAGATCCTTTGAAACAAAAAGAAGGAAACCAATTCCTAAAATCTCTACTTAATCAAGATAACAATCAAATTAATAAAGATAGCAATAGAATCCCTACAGTAGCTGTTAGTCTTCTTGGGCCTGTGAATTGGACTCATTGGATCTGATTGAACCCATGGGTCAATGGGCTGAGCTAGGCTTGGTTCGTACTGCGTCATGCTGATAAGCTTTGTTCCAGAGAGAATATCAAGAAGGTTTTGCTATTGCTTATGAATAATAGAGATGGAAGTTATTCTTTGTGTCATAATGAGCCTTTGATGCTTTCTAACTAATATGGTCCCCAAGAAATGCGTCGACCATTTTCTGCTGGGCGTTAATGCATGCATGCACGAGCAACTAATTTTTGGCTGCTAGATGGATCATGTAATAATTTACAACTGGGTGGTTCTATGGAAGTTCATCATTTACAATCTATTATCCATTTTTCCCATATTTGGTTGTTTAATGCCATATTTAGGATTATTTTATCTTCCTATTTACTTTTGTATCTTCAGGAATTTATTTTAATTTTTTCCAGACTACCTTTGTTTCATTCTGTTCTTGTGAATGGCATTACAGGTATGCAAGTAGTTTTGAAAACAAGCGGGCCAATCTATTTGATGAACCTAGTGGCGAAGAGGGGTTTGGCAATGAGAATGGTCTGCTGGCTTCATGTAAGCATGTGGCCTGCTACTCGATACAGTTACAAACATATCTTTCTCTGGGATTGATTTTCATCACTATCATGTGTGTCAGTCTCATATATATATAGTCGCCATAGTCCATATAATTGTGTGAACACTAACAAATGCTGCATATCTTAGGCTACTATGTGAGCAGCACACTGGTTACGTACCTCCTACTGAGGTAGAAGGTCATGGGATTGAGTCTGTGAGAACAAAGGACTGTCTGCTAGTTTCAGTGTTCCCTGAACAATGAATTGATTGTAAAATACAATGATCAAAACAGATGATGCTATTACTTCAGAGTTCAGTGTCGTGTTTTTTAAAAGGATGATTGTATTCATAAGAGATCTATATTGAGACAAAAGGGCCCAAAAAACCCACCATGGCAGTTGAACCTAGTAAGGAGCTGAAACCCCCAAAAAAATCAGGTTTCAACCTGGTTAAAGAAAACTAGCATATTAATGGTCAACTTGAATAAACAAGGAAGGAGGGTCTCAAAACCCCCTTTTTTGCTAACTGATCTGCATTCAAACTGGCGCTATGCTTAACTTGTTCAGTGTCTTTTATTTGATTGATAATAGTTCCATTATGGTTTAAGGCTGCTTGCGTACTGTTACTTTCTTGTATGAGTGTCAGCTTCTAATCCTAATCATCTTTGGCAAGCTAGTTGGTCTTATTACTCCTGTACATGCTACCCAAGAAATCATGTGATCTAAAGCATTTCATGCATTAATTGTAAGAACTTAAAGAAGTTAAGGGAGCTGCCAACAAGAGTTGTAAAGGTAAAAAGGAAAGGTTTGATGTCCAGTCCAGCCCTGTACAGACACAATCACATGGATTAAGGTTGGCAGGAAATGGGTCTAATCAGATGATGGCAACTGGTGATATAAAGGGCCTTAATTTTTATAGTTATGTGCAGAAATTTTGTTATAAGTGGGGTCACATGCCAATATATGAGAGAGGGAAGGAGGGTGTCTCGTACATATGAGTTGTTTGGACTTAGCTGATACTCAATTACATTTTTGTACATTTCAATTGTGGGTGCTCTTGATCCATTTATATGTATTGCCTGGCTCACTGTGTGATCCCCCTTGTGGGTCCACATCAATTCACGGGGAAGGTGAGGATCCAAAGATCACTTTGAGATCTACATGCATGCGGAATTTCAAATCCATTAGGTCATCCTACTTCCCCTTGATCCATTGCCCTCAGGTTAATGGTTTTAGACATCTTTTTTAGATTTCAGTCCCATGGGAATGGTTGGATGAGTGTCTAATTTGGGCTTGTGCCATTTCATTGGGACCCCCAACGCATATGAGGGCATTGGATTGATCATAGGGGGTCCCACGTGCTAAAAAAATGCGAGTGCTCAAAGAAGGGTTCCCACTTGAGGATATCACAGTATGGGTATATATCCCATATAAAGGGTTTGCTGAGTGTGATTTCTTTCAGATTAGATTCTACAGGTAGTCTGAATGCTTGGGGTATATTCATCAAAGTGTTATGGTTATCAATTTATATTGTTTGCATTATTTTGCTCCCAACTTACATATCTCTGATTGCAGATTCCATGTAAATTCTAAGATGTTAATACTATGTTATCATTGTGCAGCTATGACCAATCAGCAGCTAATTGATCGTGGAAACCACATGATGGATGAGACTGATCAAGCTATTGACCGGACCAAAAAGGTTAGCTTCTTGCCCCAGAGACTGTAATACCAGGCTAAATTAGTATAATGTGGCCATTTTCAGAGGGTTGATGATATCCATTCTCCATTTTTTCATTTTACTGTCACTTTCTCTTTCATGTTGCCGCAAATATCCCCTTTTTTTGTTTCAATTGCAATTTGTTAATGCATGTTACTGTGGACTATAGGTTGTTGAAGACACTATAAATGTTGGAACGGAGACAGCAGCAGCTCTTAAGAATCAGGTCATGATTTGTGAGATCCATGTTTCCTAATTTCTTTACCACTGGAATCATTTACGGAACTCCTATTTCATCAAGTCATGCTATGCTGATTAAAACTTTTTATTAATTATTTTCAGACAGAGCAAATGAGTAGGATTGTTAATGAGCTGGACTCCATCCATTTCTCTATCAAAAAGGCTTCTCAACTGGTCAAGGAAATTGGTAGACAGGTCAGGGTTTTTTTTTTTTTTTTGCAAAATTTGAACCCTTTTCTTATTGTATCATACTCATTTTCCTCTAATAGTGTTTCTTTTCTTTTCATTTTTTTTTGTCTTCTTTACTTCATTTTCTTTGGTGATAATGTTGATGATTCTGTAGGTTGCAACTGACCGATGTATCATGTTCTTGCTCGTCCTGATTGTTATTGGTGTGATAGCTATCATCATTGTGAAGGTATGATTTCTCTTGATCAGCCATTATTTACAGTAAAATAATTGGTTTAAGGTATGACTTCTCTTGATCAGCCATTATTTACAGTAACAAAATTGGTTTATCGTAGGAAGTACTACACTAGTACTTCATTTTGACTTCCTACGCACTATATGGCTTGTTTTGCTGGTGGGGAATGATACTTCCAACTTGAAGACCTAGGGATCGATTGCTAGGCATGTGTGTGACAGTACAGTGCCAATGCCACTCAAGCAAGAGTGTGTTGGCCACCATATGGCTTGTAATTTATCTTTTGGACATTACCTTTTGTATTGAATTGCCAAACATACTCAAAATTATATTGGCTTTTGGATGTTCAGCTTGTGAACCCAAAAAACAAGGACATTCGGGATATTCCAGGGTTAGGCCCTCCAGCACAAAGTCGGAAACTTCTTTGGGACCTGTTATAGAGGTGCACCATAACATCAGAAATGGTGAGCTGATTCTTTCACCACTGAAAGTTGCTGAAGTCTGTCTGGATGAGCTGCTGCTTTTCATCTGCTTCAACACTGGTTCATCAACTTCCAACTCTGATGGTCTAAGTGGTCTTCTTGTCATGGCTTGAGGTTTTTTTCCCTTGTTATTTATTATTATTTCTTCAAATTCTTTTGTGAGAAAAGACAATAGATTCTGGAGTGAGTGAAAACATGACCTGACGCAGGTGATGATACTATGATACTTTTCTTGTTTAATTGGATAAACTGGTCATTTGCGTCATTTATTAATTTCATCAATTAGACTTGGTTATCATTGTTCAGCTTGAGTGAATTGGATTTGGTGAAGGCCTGCCATGTCTCCAAAATTTTTTTTTTTTTTGTGCAGTCCTTTATTCTTTGAATTCTATTTAGTCGGACTCATTTGATCATTTCCATGCAGTTATGCCCATACATCTGATCGTAAGTGGCATTCCTGTTTTGATAAAGAAGATGGTTGAGAATAATCTATCAAAATAAATGTCTGGTAAAGAAACTGTGAAATTTGTTAAATCTGCCAATATGGAGATGTTTGTTTGTTGTAATTTCCATTAATTGAGCATTCTAATATCCATAACATTGAAGGAACACAAAAATATTGTTGCTCGTGTTCTTGCCTTTTCTGCCAGCTAAATATTACATCTATCCAGCCTCATTTTTCCCCTCTCTTTTTTGACTACCTGAGGCAATCTAGAGCCATGGAAATGGGAGGAACAAACACTGAAAGAATAGGAACTCTACCCTCTTTTGACTACTTGGTGCATGCTAGAGCGCTGGAAATGAAGGCAACAGAAACTGAAAAACTATGGGAGCTCCTATTTGCACTGCAAAAATTACACTCCACACAGCACACAATTTTTTTAATTCCTGTACTACCCCTCCTCCCCCACCATCTCCTCCACCCTCCTCCCCTCCCCCTCCGCCCACCTCTCTCTCTCTCTCTCCTTCTCTCTCTCCCAGTTGCCGTTGCCGGCTGGGAGGGAGATTGGGCAGCAACTGAGATGGGGAGGGGGCGGGGGAGGGGGAAAGGGGGAGGGAGGAAGAGAGAGGGAGACACAGAGAGAGGAAGGGGCTGCTGCCCGATCTCCCTCCCCGCCGGCGACTGGGAGGGAGAGAAAGAGAGAGAGGGAGAGGGAGAGGGAGGTGGGTGGAGGGGAGCGAGAGGAGGGTGGAGTGAGGATGTTGGGGAAGGGGAGGAAGGGTAGTTTAGGGATTCAAATAAAAATTGTGTGTGGTATAGAGAGTTACTTTTGCATGCAAATAGAAGCTCCCAAAACTACTTAGTGGCTAATGAAAGTTGGTAAAAGGGTTTTAAACTTGGATGGTACAGGAAACCAACCTTTGAAAACATCTAAGTGCAGATTTTACAATCTGGTTCTGCCATGGGACTCTGAAATGGATTTTGTGAAATACTCACAACTCTGGCGAGCCTTCAAGTCCACCGCTAAAGGGTCTCATGCTAAGAGCTTTTCTTGTTCATGTTTGCATGGACTTAAATTCTTAGGAATTCTAAGAAATGTATTTTTGTCAAAAGTGGCTAAAATTGAAGGAATACAAAAGGAAACCACCAATTATATATATTAAAGCTCTAAGAATCGAATCCTTTGGGGGGTGCCACATTAACGCTCCTTATTTTTCTTTTTTTCTAGAGTGCCACATCATCATCTCCTATTTCTCTCCTTATCCTCAACTCCCCTCAATCTTAGAGATTTGATCAAACTAATGGATACCTGATTTATCACTTCAATATATACAGTTTTTAAATTTCAAATCAATACAAGTATCTACTTTATGCTCATGGGCACCGTATTTCCTCTGCTTTACTTCTCCAAACTGCTCGCAAAAACCAAGTTTCTCTTCGGCTCCAAAACCTTGGATTTGGGGCTCAAGCGATCAGGGGTGATCGAAAATTCCATTTTATGAAAACTCATTTTGAGAGAGGCTTGGGAAGTGGATTTCATGGCCCAGTTGGGGGGAGAAAGAGACGGAACTATAGCAAGAGCGGCAGCCATTGTTTAAAAAGAGAGAGCACCCAAAGACCGCATCACAAACGGTCCACCACCCCCTGAGAAGCTCTTCTTCCATCCTCAATCCGCCGCCAGGATAGCTCTCTCTCTGTTTCACAGCATCTGCAACTGACCTTCTTCTGCTCTTGGATTCATCAAGCTCTAATCTTTTCTTCTTTTGTAATCTCATTCCAATATCATGAGCTGAAAGATCATTGAATCTCCAAAAAAAGGTGGAGTCTTTAACCCCCATTCAACTGATCTTTCCAAGAGCCCAAAAATCTCTCTTGTTTTCAGTCTTTGGAAATCTGGAAGAGTTGGTGGGGGGATTGGTTCGTGATGTCGCGGACGGAGAAGATGGCAGCAAATCTTAGCAAGGCCACCCCCATGGAGATGGATGTCGAACAGGTAATTGGGCTTTTCTGCTCAAACAAATTCGTTTGAGATTGAGAGTTTTTTTTAATGCATTGTTGATTTGAATGTGAATGGTTTGTCGAGGAAAGTGGAAAGTTTTCTCATTTTTACTTTACTGAATGGAAGTTTTGTAGACTTATAGTTTGATGATATGATTCAAGGGATACCCTTGTCTTTTGCATTGCTTGGAATTTAATACTTCTCTTCTCTCTTTTCTCTGCCCGTGCTAAGTCCACTAAATAACCACACAAATGGGGAGAGGAAGTTATGGGAAGGAGAGCCCATACAAGTTATATATATATATATTTTTTCATCCTGCTTTATTAGTTAATAAAATCTATGTTTTTCTATTCTTCATTTCCTTTATCCTTTTTTATATAATTTGACAAAACTATCAAATAAGCCCACTTTAGCATCAGTAGGGTCTCTTCATTTACTTTTCAATTAGAGAAGGCCACTAAATAATAATGATAATCATTTTTTTAAGAATATAGCCAAATAAATGTAGATCCTATCATTTTTTTTAATCAAGTATCACAGGCCCAACTATTTTATTTCTTCATCAATAAGGTAGCAAAAGTCGGACACTAACGTCTCTCTAAAAATCATCATTAAAATACTAAATATAAAAAAGTTATTAGAAAGAGGAAAACTGTGATGGACTTTGACATAAATAATATTTATTATTATTATTTTATGTTTTGGGCCTGAGCTTAGCACGGGCCTTTGATTGCTAGTTGCTATCAAAATAATGACCCTCTGGTGGAAATTCGCAGTACGAGGGCCCATTAGGTCAATGATGGGATTCACCAATGGGAGGCACCACGTGTTCGAAGTCAAGGTTCATGTTTAGGTCAAGTTAGGCAATTTTTTCATTAAGTTGTGGAAAGCGTACTTTGACAATCGTAAATTCGAAAGATTTTGGCTAAAATTCTAATTTTGAGGATTTTGGGGTCAGACTCCAATATGATGTAGAAATCCGCAGGAAATCCTCAGCTGAAAGGAGAGGATATAAAATCCTCAAATCTGCCTATTCCTCATTCAGCCAAGAAATCCTCGGCTTTATAAAACATCAATAAGAAAAGACCTGTTCCAAGGGTTTGAGGAATCCCCACATATGTGCATTCCTGACCTGTTACCAGATGCGAATATTTTGGCCTTGAAGTCTGATGAAGTAGGAGGTTGAATCTTTTTTGGGCCCTCAAGTAGGAGCTCACCGATCAATCATCAAACACTCAAGGATTAAAATAGCTGTACTGTGGATTCGAGGGTTATCAGATCATTTGGATATTCCAGATTACCAATCAAACAGAAGTGGGTATGCAGTTCTTCGCTCCAGAAGAAATTTGGTTCTAGATTGGCATAGTTTTTGCATCACCGTGCTGACTTCAGACCCATTACACCCATTATTACTGCTTAGCATTTCTTTTCCGTTGCTCATTGATCTGATATGTTCATATGAGCCCCTTTTATTTATTTATTTATTGATAACCTAAGATATCTGGTGCCTAACTCAGTGGAGGAGCCTTTTGGCCCTTAGCCTAAGGGACACTCAAATTCTAAACAACCGAGAACTAATTTCTTGAGTCATATGCAAATCCTCCTATTCACATGCATTTCAGCCCCTCTTCTTGTCTTAAGTCTTATGCTACATTCTTATCCACTCATCTTCATTTACACGACCACATACATTGATTTTTTTTATTTTTATCCCAATCGCGGTACTCCACTGGAACAGTGGAACCTCCATTTGTTATCCTTTTACATGAAAAATGAGTTCCACTCTTCAGCTAGGCGCTCCTTTGGTGAATGTAGCTCTGCACCAACGACCCTTTTAATAAAGAAAAGGGACTGGCTATATGAACTAAAAAATGACTCAGTTTGCTCACCCCTATTTTTTTTTTTAATTTGTGTGAAATTACTCACCTTCCCCTCCTCCCCTTCCCCACCTCCCCGTCCTAGATATGATCAATGGCTTCGGCAGCCACCGAATCTCCCTCCCTCTTCCTCTTCCTTTCTTTCCCTCTCCCCTCTTTTACACAAGCCAGCGCCCCCCCCCCCCCCCTTTCAACCACCACTCTTGTTCGGCCCTACAATGGTGAACAATAGGGTAACGTTTGACCTTGTAGGTTGAACAAGTTGAAAATTTGGAATAGAGAGAGGAGAGGAGAGGAAAATGTGGAGGAGAGGAGAGGAAAGGAAGAGGGAGAGAAAGGAAAAGGGAGAGAAGGAGGAAGGAGGAGAGAAAGGAAAAGAGAAGAGAGAAGGGAGAGGGGAGGGAGATCCAGAGGCTCCCTTCGCCAAAGTTGCTGACAATCGCCGGAGGGGGAGGTAGGGAACGGGGGACCGAAGAGGGTATAGGTAGTTTAGGCATTTTGATTTTTTTAAATTTTAAAATGGGTGAATACTGAGAAATTTTTTACTTTCAAATAGCAAATCCCTAAAGAAAATTGATTAATGGTTTTGTGACAAGAAGTCAAGCAAAGTCCCACCAACCTTTACCCTCTTTGGACTGACTGATGAAAAAAATCCATGTAAAGTTATCCAGTCATCCAATCCGATGAAGGGCTGGGAAGGACAAATGAAATCAAATGTTGGGTATGTCCCAATAATAGTGGAATGGGCAGACCTAAGTGCATCCATGTGAGGGTGATTACACCCATGGACCTCGATCTACTTCTAAAATCATAATGAAAATTCTAACATTAAATCTAAAATTCACATAAAAAGATCTGTCGCATGTACCCCAAAGCCTACATTAAAATCTTGAGTTTTTTCCAAAACGCAATTACCAATTTGAATCCCCACCCCTCAAATGAAAAATTTTAGGTCCCCCACTGAATTTGGTGCGCAGTTCCTACAGCGACCCACCAACCCCAGTAATTCAGTTATCAGTTGGCCCATTTTTTAGGTTGGGTTTGAGTTTGAAAGGTATATTCAGCACCATGGTGCATGATCCAAAATGGGAAATCCGACCTGATGTAGTGCCACATTTACCTGATCTCAGGGCACCTGTCCGGGGTGCGAAGAAAATGGGGTGACAGCGACAGGAGAAAGATTGCAAAAGAGTGGTGCAAGCACAGTTAATAAGATACAGTTTCTGGTTGATTATGTTGGATTTCTTTTTGCCTAATAAGATATAGATGACATTCTCCCATGGCCATCTCTCCATGTGTGTCATGTGACAACTTCTGTTAACTGTGAACTTTACACCGGTATCAATGCACGTAGCTGAAAAACAAAAAAAAAAAATTTGATTTTGGAGTTCAAATCGGCAGCGAAACTGAGGATGTACAGATCCTATGGGAAGGTTGAACTGGAAAATTCTAATTTTTTTTGCAAATCCTATAGGATTAACAAATATCAAATATGGGCTTTGCATGATTTTGTGGAAAGCAAAAATATTTTCCCGAGGTATTTTGTTTGAACTGCTTTTTATGAATGTAAAAAAAAAAAAAAAAATCAACATCTTAACTTCAAAATTTCCAATTTCTGATATAGGATCATATACAATAAAACGCCTTTTTGGCAGGGGGGAAAAAAAGAGGAGGATTCACTTTATAAATGATAATCCAAGCTCCTCAAATTGTTCTGTACTTAGTAGCATTTGCATTATCAAAGAGGCACTAAGGAAAGCCAACCAACAGATGATAAGACAGAAACATCTGTTGCCAGAGATTTAACATGGTGAATGTGGATTATGACACAAAGGAGAGAATCATAAACAGTTTCAATATATGGAAGCATTAGAATTTCAAACAAGTAAGAAGAGATCAATGAAAACCATGAACATAGAGATGATGGGCTACAATAATTACTGAGAAATTGGCTTTTTTCACTTTTTTTTTTTTTGTAATTAGTATTAAGTGGGGAAATAGAACTTACAAAAGCAAAAACCAAGTAGAAAATACTATAAAGACAATGATGACTTAGTGCAAAGAACATCTCATCTAACTTAAAAATAGGTAATAATAATAATTTTAAAACGAAAGAACACTAGTACACTACAGACAGACCATGGACTAAACTATTAATTGCTAAGGGTGTCTTTACGGGTGTGCACGATTCGTATTGGATCAAATTGAGCTTAATCTGTTATCAATCCGTTACCTACGGATTGACATTTTTGTAATTCGTAGCCAATTCATTGCCCATTAAAAATCAAATTAAACCGAATCGTAGATCAACAGTTCGGTTGGATTAAAACCGTTTAATCCGTTAACGGTAATGTCAATTGTTTCCTCACTATTTTATATGGAGAGTGAATGGTTGAGGTTGAAAGTTGGATGATGAATGACTAAAATGTTGTCTTTTAATATTTTTATATAAATATATATATATATATTTTATTTCAACGGTTTAGATTGTTTTAAATTCACAGATTAAGGGTAAAATTCATCACTAAACCATTACTAATGGATTAGGATTTTTTCAATCCGTCAAACTATTACCCATTGAATCAGTTAAAAAACCGCAAATTGAATCAGATCAAATCGGTTTTACAGATCGACGAATTTTTTGTACACCCCTAGTGTTTGTTACTAATAGGTTTTGAACCTTCTAATCAAACTAAAGAAGAAGAACAACACCAACACAATCAAATAATGTCAGGTCAAGCAACAAATGCGGAAACAAGCCAAAGACAACAAAATTTTTCATTTTTTAAAATTGGTTAAAATATTTATGCAGAAACATGATAAGAGTGCAGGAAAAAGGGAAGGAAGATAAGTGGGTAATTAAGAAAAATAGAAGATTTTTTTTTTCTAAAACTATCAACACAGATGTAGAAGTTCCAAATCAGCCAAACACAAGGTGTAGAAAGAAGATAAAGAGAAACAGCTCCTCTGCAATTAGTGCAATCAATTCCAAGCAATGGAGAGAAGAAACAAGAAAAAGGAAAAAGAAAATCCAACTTCCAAAGTAGTTGCAGATAGAAATACAACCACTCTAAGATAAATGAAAATCGTAGCAAGGAAATAGAAATAACTTAGTTTGATCTCCAATTCTGTTCAAGTTAATTTGTCCAATTCTGGTCACAGTGCCTTAAGAACATATCAATGGATGAAAAAGAACAGCAGGCACAAAAGATATTTACAACCATCTCCATTTATATTGACAAAAGGTGCAAAGAACTGTATTGACATCATAATGCACTTCATTTGAGAACATGAATAGAGTTTGGTAATGAGCAAATATTAAATGGTTTTTTGAATTGAGGCACTCAAAAGATTTAATCTCCGCAACCAATAAAAATAATTTATCAGCTCAACTTCAAAAGCATCCAAATATCAGTGTTCTAGTACTCCATACATCTATCTATCTTTGACTGAATCTCAAAGCATCTGGGCAGATAAAAGTGTATCGTCCAGAGTCCTGCTTCTCCTTCAACTGGATAAAATGCTTCTTTGCTCAGATGTCAACCATGGTTTTTTTCACCAATCAGCAGTATATTAGAGGATTTTGGGCTCTCCACATATGTGACAAAGAATTCCATCAGAATGAATTGCATCATACCAGACATTAGCTTCTGATGGATTTGGGTGTGCATTAAGCACAAGTCTCTAACAATTTTTTTAAAATTTTACTATCTCGCTACTTCAAAAGTAAGCATTTATTTATAAATGTAAGAGAAAGGAAAAGTGGCATTTTATATATTATTATGGTGTCATTCATAAATCATGCATAATTAATATATTCTTTTTTACTAATCACAATAAATTCACTGCACTTTTAAAATAATATGAACATGGTCATGCAATACTCATTTTAAAAAATCTTTTATAGTTAATTAAATGTAATAAAGTAGTGCATAAAGCAAAGATAGCAAAATTGTTATAGCTTGTATCAGGCCAAAACCAAGTCCTTTCATTTAATACAGTTGAAAATTTTCTGTAAATAGGTTACACCCCAAATTTTTTTTTATTATTGGTTGTTTGGTGCATTAGACTAACTTGATTAGGATTCCATGGACCCATGTGCCAACTCTATATATGTTGTAAATGTTGCAGGTTGGGGCGAGGTTGGTTAATGTGTTCTGTCGGATTTTGCCATTAAGTTTTTTTTTTTTTTTTCTAATTGATATTTCATTGTTAAACATTCCATTGAGATTATTACTATAACATGAATGGTTATATATACAGGCTTAGTATATCATACAAAGTATATTTATGATCTATTATTTTTCCACTTATATTTATTTTTAGCAAGTTGCAAATTGCAAAGAAGATTGATTTATAAATTTATGATCTTCCGCTTATGGTATGAATGCTTTAGTATGAGTAAGCCATTAGGAGGATCTAGGCTCATCTGATAATTTTTTATTACCTGTTGTTTGCAAGTGATGAAATTTTGATAGTAATAATTTACATAATGATATAATCTGCTATTATAACATGAAATCTTTCTTGAGAAACTTGAAATTTTCATTAAATAATTTCAGTTGCATTTTATTGATTGACAGTTAATTAGAATATTAGTTTAAAATAACTATTTAATTTACTTGAGATAACCTGTGCATAGCAGGGGACTTTCCAGCAGGAAAAATCAATTTGTTTTTCTCGTTTTTCAAAAGAAAAATATATTGGACCAAATAAAGGAATAGTAAGCTGCACAGAAAATCAAAATAAATCTTACTTTACCTACTACATAATTCTGTTACCGAGCACGCATACTCTTGAAAAAAAAAAATTCCAATACTAAATGTACAACGAGAATAACCTATGATTAATCAACACCTTTTTGAGTCAATACCAATCTTCAGCAGCCCAACCATTATCCACCGCTGGATTGAATCACAACAATATAAAGGGCGACGATGTTCTAATTAGAATGATACATTACACTCTAGGATCCACAACATGAGTCTCATCCAATCTAGTGATTTGATGCATTGAGTTGGGGCCTCATTAAAGAAGGGATCTATTTTGGAAGAGCAAATTATTATTGTAACCGAAGATTTTCAAATCATATTTGACCACTCCGTCATGCCATGAAAATTGCGTTCCAATTAAATTCAATATTATGACAGGCTTCCTGACTTCTTTACATCAAATATTTCGGAGGTGACAAAAATAGATAGCAGTAAACATGAAAAAGTGAAGGAAAAGACCCACCTACCCACATGCACACTGCCTATGAAATATCCAAGCCATCACAAAGGTGGGCTCCACATCTGAATTTTAGGTGCCACATGTTATATACATGGTCCCAAATGCGTGGTGCGCAGTTTATACATGCGCAGGTAAGTATATTTTCCAAAAGTGAATTACATACATGGTTTATGAAATTTTCAGCATGATAGACAACAAGAGATCGCTTGGTTGGTGGCAAGTGCAACCCTCACCGGCATGTCACTCAGTCTACTTCTCTCTTGAGTTAAAAAAAAAAAAACCATTAATATTAAAAAAGAAAGCACAATGGTTAAAAAGTGTATTCAGTGCAAAATGAGACCCAGTTATGAGTCCATTGAGCGATGAAAGAATCTCCCTTCTTTACATCACTGAGTTTGCACCCATCTGAATGAATTTTATGTCACTACTAATTCGAGTCAACTAAATTTATCGACCCAAAGGATCAGGTTATGATGATTGGATGGGGCCTTTTTTTTTTTTATTTTGTAAGGATGGGGCCAAGGCAATGAATCAAAAAAAAAAAAAAAAAAAAAAAAAGCCAGAGGAGGGTGCATGTTAAGGCAGTGCACACCCAGCGCAGTGTAGGAGAGGGAGAGCGTTGTTTTTGAAATTCAAATCAACACTCATCTTTTTTGTTCATTTCATTTTCATTCAAGACAAACATAAATACTCAACGTTCATTTTTCTTCCAAACATCTCTCTCTCTCTCTCCCTCTCTCAAATCTCAAATCTCAATCTCTCTAAACCCTAAATCCTTCAATCTCTCTCTCTCTCTCTCTCTCTCTCTCTCTCTCTCTCTCTCTCACAGTTCCAGCCATCGGAATCTCTGGTTCGAGACAAAGAAAGGTTTCCTTTTTACAACTCCAATCTCCTTACTTTTTGTGTTCTTTCTTTCTTTCTATCTAATGATCTCTTCTTCTTCTTCTTCTTCTTCTTCTTCTTCTTCTTCTGCATGATGTTTCTTGAATCTTAAATCTTGTGCGATTCCATCTTGAGATTCTTCTTTTCAGAATCCCTCATCCTCGATTTTTCAATGTTCCGAGGATGCTGATGATGTTCACGTTCGTGCATTTCCGATCTTGAATTGTTGTGATTTTAGCTATCAAGTAAGATCTGGAGTGACGAGAATGAGCAATTGAGCGATATGGAGGGATGTTGATGATGTTAGGTCCTGTTTGGATGCACCCAAATTGCATTTTGAGATCCCGATTTGCGTCGAAATGGATGCATTTGAGATTCTGCTCCCTATACTTGTAATTGGTTGTGGAAAGAACGAAGAAGATGCTATTTACATAGGAATGAGTCCTCATTTGCACTGAAATTGAGTTACTTTCACTTGGTTGATGTGTGTGGCTCTAATTCGATTCAATAGAGTAGACACTAGACACTAGACACTAGGGTTTGCCTGCACTTTGAATTCCTGTCAGAAAATGAATGTGAGATTGGAAGAGATCTCGGTCGATTTTTAGCCTAAGATGAAAGCTTTAAGTCTTAGAGTCAATTTTCTGTCTTTTCGGCCTTGTCCACGTCTTTAATTGAACTAGTATTTCTCTTTCCTTTTTTTTTCTTTTCTTTTTTTTTTTTTTTTGTAAGTATTGATTCTTGGGGAAGGAGAGAAATCTCTCATGGCTCATGCCGCGTTTTTTTTTCTTTTTCAAATGAATGTGAGCAATTTTGATTTAATGTAAAAATGCTTCAATTGGTGCATTTCATTCTGTTACGTTGTATGAAAGATTATTAGGATGGTGAATTAGGGTTGTGAAGTTCAAGCCTTTCTTACCAAATGGATTGTCTCTTGCAGAGAACATTGCTTTCACTATGTCAAATATTCCCAAAGAGCAGCTGTCACAAATGGAGACCACTTGTGGGTCTCTTTTGTATGAACTTCAGGTTTCTTCTAAGCTCCTTGTGATCTCTGTTTTGTCTAGAAGAAACACATCTATTCTCCCTCGATTGCTGCCGCAGTTGAAATGGTTGCAATAGGTTGGATACATGGGCATTGTTTTTCACCTAATTGTTGTTACCACTTTCTGTTGGATAGATAATATGGGATGAAGTGGGAGAGCCTGATGTTGAGAGGGACAGACTGCTACTAGAGCTAGAACAAGAGTGTCTAGAAGTATACAGAAGAAAGGTTGACCAGGCAAACCGATCAAGAGCTCAACTTCGGCAAGCGATTGCTGATGCTGAAGCAGAGCTTGCAGCCATTTGTTCCACGATGGGTGAACGACCAGTGCATCTAAGGCAGGTATGTATGTCTCAATGTCTGTTCCTTATTATATAAGAAAAAGGAATTTAGTTGTTAGTTCTTGAACTACATTCAAAAAAAAAAAAAAAGATGCAACATGTTATGAGTGTCCCTCTGTTATTAAAGAGGTCTTGGATGTATGACATTTAAGTTGATGTTTCAGGCAGAACAGAATGCAGGATCCCTGAAGGAAGAACTTAGGGCCATTGTTCCACAAGTTGAGGAGATGCGTAAGAGGAAAAATGAAAGATTGGATCAATTTAAAGAAGTATTAGAGCAAATACAAAAGATCTCAAACGAGATTTTTGGACCGGGAGACTACAAACCATCTAAATTTGTTGTGGATGAAACTGATTTATCCATGAGAAAACTTGATGAATTACATGGCCACCTTCTTGTGCTCCAAAAGGAAAAGGCATGTCCTTGTCTATCTTTCTTTTATTTTTTAAAATCATTGAGCACACTATGGATTGCAGTGCTATTTTCAATAACAATTTCCTTTCCGCTTTCCCTGCAGAGTGATCGCTTGAAACAGGTTCTGGACCACATAGGCACATTGACCTCTCTGTGCATCGTTCTTGGTATGGATTTCAAGCATACGGTTGCTGAGGTTCATCCTAGTTTATATGAAACAGAAGGATCAAAGAGTATCAGTGATGATACAATTGAAAGGTTAGCGGTTGCAATACAGAGATTGCGAGAAATTAAGATACAAAGAATGCAGAAGGTAAGTAATGGAGTGAAAAAATTATTTAGCTTTTGATGCTGTAATCATTCCTTATCTCAGCTTCTTAAGATGTGGCAGCTTCAAGATCTAGCAACTACTATGTTGGAGCTCTGGAATTTGATGGATACACCAATTGAGGAGCAGCAGATGTTTCAAAATGTTACCTGCAATATCGCTGCTTCAGAACAAGAGATAACGGAGCCAGGAACTCTTTCTGAGGACTTCATTAATTATGTGAGCCTTTTATTTTCTGGTTTTCTTTTCCAACATATGTTGTGTGCAAATTAAAATAGAAATAAAGTTGTGATGCAGGTGGAGGCAGAGGTTTTAAGGCTGGAAGAGCTGAAAGCAAGCAAGATGAAAGAGCTTGTTCTTAAGAAGAGGTCAGAGCTAGAGGAGATATGCAGGCGAACACACTTGGTTGCAGAAACAGACACTTCTATGGAATATGCTATTGAAGCAATTGAGTCAGGTATGAGCCCGAACAAAACCACTCGTATTGATAATGGCTGCCATTAGATGTTGCTTGCCCTCTATCATTTAATGTGGCTATTGGTGGTCATGGGTCATGGGATTGCATTTACTTCTGTGTAGGAACCATTGACCCCTCCTGTGTCTTAGAACAAATTGAGGCTCAAATTGCTAAGGTGAAAGAGGAAGCTTTTAGCAGGAAAGAAATTCTTGAAAAGGTTGAGAAATGGCTCACTGCGTGCGAGGAGGAGAGCTGGCTCGAGGAATATAACAGGGTTAAGCATTTCAAGTTTTTGTATTCATCATGATAAATGAATTAGTATTTCTTTCAATCCTAACCCTGCTGAAGAGAGATGTTTGCTGTTACATGTCGTACTTCAGGATGATAACCGTTACAATGCTGGAAGAGGCGCACATCTTACACTGAAGCGTGCTGAAAAAGCACGTGCTTTAGTTGCCAAACTCCCAGGTGCATATCTGTTATTACTTCTCTGATCAATGTTAGGAATCATAATGCTTGAGTCTACCAATTTCCTTTGGTTTTACTGGCTTACTGTTACCTCGTTAATTTGTATAAACTGCTTTATTTGTTTGTGCATTGCTTCTGGTGCAGCTATGGTGGAGGCATTGGCATCCAAAACCACAGCATGGGAGAAAGAAAGAGGTGTTGACTTCAACTATGATGGAGTAAGTAATGTATTCTTCTCTTCCAGTTTCTTCTAGATCGCTGGTGTCTAAAGCTGGTTCTATTTTTCTAACCCCGACATGCAGATTCGGCTTCTTTCAATGCTTGAAGAGTATAGCATTTTAAGACAGGAGAAAGAGCAGGAACAGCGGAGGCAGCGGGTATGACCTTGTGATTAGTGATGTTAATGGTCGGTTTTGTTTTGGGTCCACTGTGACCGAACTCTGATTCAGTTTATAAAGCTGGAGCCCTGCCGTATTCTGATTGACACTAGTGTACTCGGTCCCCAACACCATATTTGATTCAGAATCACTAGTGCTAAAAAAAGTGTTGTAAGGACTCCAATGGAGCAACCTGGTTCCTGCAGCAATGGGCTGCCAGTACTTGTGCTGGATTCTTTTGCTCCTTTGTGTTATATAAAAATATTACTAATGTGTTGATCTCTTAATTTGTATTTTATGCAATCTATACTGTTGCATACATGTCACTTGGGTAACTGGATATTGCCGTATGGACCCCAAAGGGACCCAAATCCAGACCCCTGAAGTTGGGGGGTTAACCGGATATTGCAGTATGGACCTCAATGGGACCCAAATCCAGACCCCAGAAGTTGGGTCTGAAAGAAGGCCCATCGCAAGATCTTATGGGTAACAACCTTTAGGTGACCAGTAGAAGTTTGGAGGCCTTATTGGCATCCCTAATTGGGGTTAAATAATTTAGTCTAATCAATAAGAAATTTATATGGCCTAAACATGCACTATCTTTCAATGCAGGATCAAAAGAAGCTTCAGGGGCAGTTGATTGCAGAGCAGGAGGCACTTTTTGGGTCGAAACCAAGCCCTTCCAAGCCCCCAAGTTCCAAAAAGGTTCCTAGAGTTTCCACTGGAAATGCAAATAGGAGATTGTCTCTTGGTGGTGGAGCATTGCTGCAACCTCAAAAATTTGATTCACACCATCCAAAACATGGTTCAGCAGTGGCTACTCCCACAACACGCCCAATCAGAAAGGATGATGGTTTGACAGCTTTATCTGCTGGTAAGTGGATGTGAACTCCTAACACAATGATTTATTCCAAATTTGCTTGTGCATTCTTCAGTTCACATCAATCCAGCTATATGAGCTCTACTTGTCCACTCAGAAATGTTCTTCACATAACCGAATACTTAAAAAATTGTGCAGCCAGAAAAGGCCTGGATGTTGTAGATCTCCCACTTAAGAAATACTCCTCCAATGCAACTAGTGCTTATGAAACCGAAGCGCCTACGATACGTCAGCCCTTCTCTCCTGTTACTGCATTCTCTTCTCAAGCTAATGTGGCCAATGCTCTGGAAGAGCTGAATATTTCACATAACAAGGCTCCAGTGAAAGTGGGTCTGTCTAACAACATGCTGTCCACAACACCCTTTAAGCAGATGTTTGTTACCGATGAAGAGAACAGGAACCCCATGGCAACGGCCATGCCGGCACCCAGAACGCCCTCAACAGTTTCTGTAGCCCTCATTCCAACAACCACCACTCCTGCTGCAGTTTCAGCACCTTTTGGAGCTAGAGTTACAGAAATACCACCAGCAACCCCCAAGGAGATGCCAATTCCAGCACCAGCAACTCCTTCCACTCTGTCTGTTCCTATGCAGACTTCAATGACCCCTGCTCCAGCCTCAATTCCTTTTGAAAGAAGGGCTTTGGAGATGGAGGAAGATATAGAATATTCGTTTGAAGAGAGGAGACTTGGTTTTGTTGTCCCAAGAGTGCATCCAAAGCCAGTGCATCTTTGAATGAACTCTTTGCCATCCATTAATAGTGAAGTCAACTTTGTAGCTGACATTTATAATCAGTGTATAGTTGACAGGTGATGATCATGATTCATGAGTGGAATTTGTAATTGGCATTTTACTACGGCGGTTGTTCTTTGTTTTGTTTTGTTTTTTCGTTTTTTGATATCCAGACGGTTGGTCAGTACATGCCATCTTAGGTGCAATATAATCAGAAATGCAATATTCCGCTTTAGGTGGGACTTATGTCAACAGTTGCTGAATCATGCACCCTCTTGTACATGCTCTAGGAAGAGAATAGGAGGGAATATTAGCTTCATTGGACTTCATTGGATGTTTATAGCTACTTGAAGAGGGGCCTCCAGAATAAATGTTTGACAGCAATTCGAGCTAGTCGGTTTGATGATTTAGACTATTAAATTAAATTGGCAATTAAGCATGTGTAATAAACATTATATTATTTGGACATACCCTATGAATAATTGATGGATACATTAGGCCCTCACAGTGTAATTTGTCATCTAGTTCCTTTCGGCGCAAGAGTACAAAAATGCCACGAGCAACCCTTTGTTGACTGATTTTTGCAAAAAGTGATACTTTTCCACACTATAGTAAACTTCATGTTTGTTGTAGCTGCTCTTCCCTGAGACTGATTTTCTCACAATTCCACGAAAATTTGTTATTGTTTTGGGTTGGGGGGTTTTGGGGTTGGGGTTGTTGGTTGGGGGGGGGGGGGGTGGGGTGGGTTGGGTTTGTCCCACATAGTTTTTGTCGGATCATAGTGTATGCGGATTACTGCTGCAAATTCAAATAACCAAGGAAAGGTTAGAAATCACTAAAATTATTGCTAGTCAAATCACATTTTTTGAGATGTTTTCTTTAGGCAAAATTTGTCCTTACATAGGTGTAGATAGACTCACAGACCTCTACCCCATGATAAGATGGCTTCCATGATTGGAATCTCTACAATCAAGCACTCGATTAACAAGCGCTAGAATCCCTTAGGGACCACTTTCGAAGACTCACAGCAGCAGCACCAAAAGAAGAACGGAAAGAAAGAGATCAGAGAAGCAGTAGCACCAGAAGGAGAAGAATAGTGTGTTTGGATCTAGATTCAAGCTTATGAGAGTCTTAGGGTCTCAACCATGGATAACAAGAGCAACCAAAACCTTTCGAGGAAGTGTAATCCGGCATGTTTTGATGGAGTTTTTCCCATGGAGACAGAATTTGTAATCATTGCATTGCTATTCTATTGATGAGATATGTGGCAGTGGAGAAGGCATCTCCTAGAAACTTAGGTGGCATAGGGGCTTAAACCAGTAGAATGAAAATCAAGCATCTTGCTGACACTCTAGCTGCAGTTTTATGTCTAGTAGATGATGAGGACCTTATCATACACACTTTGAATGGACTTAACTTTAGAATATGATGCCTTTAAGACTTCTATTAGGACAAGCTTGTCTCCAATCAGTTTGGAAGAACTTCATGTTCTCTTGCTATGTGAAGAATCAAGTCTAGGATCCTCACAAGTTGTTGTACTAGACTATACTTCTGTAGCATTCGTCTCCTCTAAAGATAATGCAAACAATCAGTCTGGTAATGCTCAGAATTATAGAGGTGCTAGTCTTTCTTCTGCACAAGGATGAGAACGCTGGAATAGAAACAACAGAGGCCGCAACAATACATCATCAAATCATAACAACACTCAGTCCTCCTCTTCCAGGCCATGTTATCCGGTTTGTAACAGAGCAGGACATTTTGCACTTGACTGCTATCATAGGATGGATTTCTCCTATCAAGGTCGACATCCTCCATATCAGTTAGCTGCCATGGCAGCCTCATTCACACCTGATGGAGAGTAAACTGGCTTGTTGATTTTAGAGCGACTGCACATGTTACAAATGACCGGCAAAACTTGTCCATTCACTTTAGTTACGAAGGCAAAGATAAACTGACGGGAAAATGGCCAGGGTCAGGAAATATCTATCATTGGCTCTGCGATAGCTCACACACCATCTGGCTCCTTCAAACTCAATAACATCTTACATGTTCCCAAAATTTCTTCTAATCTCTTGTCAGTTCATTAATTTTTTTGAATCCATGTGTGGCAATGTGGATTGATCTCCTCTGTAGCTTTTCCAGTTGAATCTAACAAAACACAGAAGGACATGGATAGGATCCATTGATGAACCCAATCATGGCCATGTGCACACAGTACAGGCAAAAACTATGATTTCTACAATAGGTAGTTCTGACTATCAAGTTTGATGGAGATCAAATTCCCAATGTTTGAAAACAAGAAGGTAGGACATCTTGTATCACCTAGTGAAAAAGATGGAAACAAAGCAGTTGCAGTACGGAAGCACATATGCAAATACAATGTAGTAAAGAAGAAGCAACACAGATTGATCCAAAACTCTAGAAGACAACACATCATTTGGCTCCTTCACACTCAATAACATCATACATGTTCCCAAAATTTCTTCTAATCCCTTGCCAGTTCATCAGTTTTCGAAGGATAACAATTATTTTTGTCTTTGACTCTTTTGGTTTCACAATACAGGATTGTCTGTCGAAGAGGATTCTTTTCCAAGGGCATGGTAAAAATAGTTTGTACTCTTTCTGCACTTCAACGGCTTCACCTCATGCTGCTGCTCCTTCGGCTCTATTTAGTGAAAAATCTTCCATTGATGTTTGGCAGCAGTGCCCGGGACATCCATCAGCTCTAGCAATCTAGCATATTCTACCTAGTATCTCTGTGAAAGGCACTTCTACTGGTTCCTTTTGTGAATTTTGTCAATATGGAAAATCCCATATACTTCCTTTTAATAACATGATCAAGAACAGATGGAAAAGAACTTGATTTTATTCAGCCGCAGTTCATTAATTACAATAGATCAGATGCTTTCTTATATATACACATACTCAGATAGATTTAACAAAAACTAGTTAAGCAGATTCTCTAACTCCGCCGGTTTTGTTGCCGGTCCCAAGCCCGGGTAAAGGAGGAGGGTTGCGTTAGGTAAGTGACAGCCAGCATAAAACTTTGTTACAACCCAAACATGAATTCTGAACAAATGATATTTCACGATAAGGCTAGAGTGTTCTCCGCTTTAAGCGATGCATTGTAGCATCGTCCGGCTGCAGTGAAAAGTGTGCAAGGGCTACCGCATGACTTTGGGCTAATGCGGTTAAAGAAGTTAGTCCATGAGAAGAAAAGGAGGAATAGGAAAATTAGATTTGCTACTTGGAATATAGGAACCTTGACAGGCAAGAGCATGGAGTTGGTTGAGGTAATGAAAAGAAGAAGAATTAGTATGGCTTGTATACAGGAGACAAGGTGGAAAGGGAATAAAGCTAAGGAGCTTATGGATGGGTATAAGCTTTTCTATGCAGGAAAGAGTAATACAAGAAATTGAGTGGGTATAATTATAGATAAGGATTTAAAAAAGAAAATTGTGGGGGTAAAGATGTTTGGTGATAGAATTATAGCAATTAAACTAGTACTAGAGGAAGACATAATTCATATCATTAGTGCATATGCTCCCCAAGTAGGACTAGAAGAAAGTGTGAAAAGACAATTTTGGGAGGAGATGGATGATTTAATGCGAGAAATCCCAAATAGTGATAAAATTTTCCTTGGAGGGGATTTAAACGGGTATATAGGAAGAGATAATAGAGGATATGAGAGAGTGCATGGTTGGAGAAAAGAATGAATTCGGAAACACTATATTGGACTTTGCAGTAGCATTTGATCTTATAGTAGCAAATACTTACTTTAAAAAGAGAGATGGGCATTTAATTACATATAAAAGTGGGAGTAATAGGAGTCAGATAGACTTTTTTCTAGTTAGAAAACAAGACCAATTGACTTGTAAAGATTGTAAGATTATCCCAGGAGAGAGTTTGACTACGCAACATAGGCTTGGAGTTTTAGATATTTGCATTAGAAGTAAAAAGAGAGCAGTAGTAAACAAAATGGACCCTAAAACAAGGTGGAGAGATTTGAAGGGGGAAAGAGCAAATATATTTAAGGACAAAATGATTGAGAAAGGAGAATGGAATATTGAAGGAGAAACTACAGTAATGTGGAATCAAATGGCTAATTGCATTAGGAATGTTGCAAAGGAGGTACTTGGAGAATCAAAAGGGAAGAGACATATTAATAAAGAAACATGGTGGTGGAGTATGGAGGTTCAGGGAGTTATTCGACAAAAAAAAACATTGCTACAAAGTTTGGCAGGGGACTAAGAGTATAGAAAATTTTGAGTTGTATAAGAAGGCAAAGAAAGAAGCTAAGAAAGTAGTAAGTAGTGCAAAGTTCAAAGCATACGATGACCTCTATAATAGGTTGGGAACAAGAGAAGGAGAAAAGGATATTTTTAAGCTTGCAAAAATAAGAGAAAAGAAAAGTAGGGACTTAGATCATGTCAAATGTATCAAGGACAATGAGGAAAATATTTTGGTGAAGAACAACGATATTATAGAAAGGTGGAAAGAATATTTTAGTAAACTTTTAAATGAAGAATATTTGGGCGATACAAGAGTGAAGGAGGATACTTCATTACAAGAGTATACTTTTCTCCGTAGAATTAAAGGGGTGGAAGTGAAGGAAGCATTGAAGAGAATGAAGACAGGAAAGGCAACAGGCCCAGATGGTATTCCGATAGAGGTATGGAAATGCTTAGGAGAGGTTGGAGTAAGTTGGTCATGTAAACTACTCAATAAGATACTTGTGACAAAAAAAATGCCGGATGAATGGAGAAGAAGCATTGTAGTATCTATATATAAGAATAAAGGAGATATACAAAATTGTATCAACTATCGAGGAATTAAACTTATGAGTCACACTATGAAGTTATGGGAGAGAATAATAGAGCAAAGACTGAGAAAAAAGACTAAGATTTCGGAAAATCAATTTGGTTTTATGTCAGGGAGATCAACTATGGAAGCTATCTTTTCACTTAGGCAATTAATGGAAAAATACCGAGCAAAGAGGAAAAATCTACATATGGTTTTTATCGATTTGGAAAAAGCCTATGATAGGGTACCGAGGAATTTAATTTGGTGGGTCTTAAAGAAAAGGAATGTCCCAAGAGGTTACATTGAAATTTTAAAGGATATGTACGAAGGTGCAATAACAAATGTGAAAACCACATGTGGAGAAATGGGCAGATTTCCCGTGACTATAGGCTTACATCAGGGATCATCCTTAAGCCCTTATCTCTTTGCATTAATTATGGATGAGTTAGCTGTGCATATTCAAGAAGAAGTACCATGGTGTATGTTGTTCGCAGATGATATAGTATTGGTGGATGAATCAAGAGAGGGTGTAAATGCAAAGCTTAAGAGATGACGGAGGGCATTAGAATCTAGAGGCTTTAAAATAAGTCGTACAAAGACAAAATATATGGATTGCAATTTCAGTGGACATATACAAAGTGTTGAAACCACTGTCAAAATTGAGACCCATGAGATACCACGTAAAGATTCTTTTCAGTACCTAGGCTCGATGATTAGTAAGGATGGGGAGATTGACGAAGATGTGGAGCATAGGATAAGAGTTGGATGGCTGAAGTGGAGACTAGTTTCGGGAGTACTTTGTGATAGACAAATGCCAACAAAATTGAAAGGAAAATTTTACAGGGCAGTGGTTAGACCAGCTATGACATATGGAGCAGAATGTTGGCCAATTAAGAAGACATATATTCATAAGATGGATGTAGCAGAAATGAGAATGCTTAGGTGGATGTGTGGTAAAACTAGGAAAGATAAAATTAGAAATGAGCGCTTTCGAGAATATTTAGGGGTAGCACCAATAGGAGATAAGATTAGAGAAACTCATTTAAGATGGTTTGGGCATGTTGAGCGTAGGCCAGTAATGGTATCGGTGAGAAAAAGTTTGGATATATAGGTGGAGGGTCCATCAAGAGGTAGGGTAGGCCGAAGAAAACATGGATGGATGTCATTAATTCAGATTTGAAGAAGTTGCACTTATCGAAAGATTTAGCTCAAAATAGAACGGAATGGAGAAATAGAATTCATGTAGCCGACCCCAACATGATTGGGATAAGGCTTTGATGATGATGATGATGATGAGTTAAGCAGATTTTCTGTTGATGCAACTGAACTAAACATGTACATGAAATGACTAATAACTGAATAACCAACTAAGTTTAGCTCAGTGTTGATTCACTCAACTTCAGGACTAAGTGACTGCTCATCAAGCTGAGTATCATTAGGCCCCTTCAAGCTCTGGGGATGATCAGTAACCAAGAGCTTAGACCTCAGATATTGGAACCCTTGTGGATGGAGACCTTTAGTGAAAACAAAACAAATGACTTAGGCCTGCCACATAAGATGATTGTGAGATAGATTGTGAGATGGGGAGTGTGTCTAGCATTATTCATACTCCTCAGTTATGCTTGAGAAACGAAATCCTCGAAGAAGGTCATGAAGACTCTTACAGAAGATCAACAATCCCTAGATCGACTTGAAGATTGTCCATGACGAGTCTTTGAGAACAACGATCAAAGGCTCTGATCAATTGGAGGAAACTCATCTATGTTCTTGATGAAGAGAAGTTGACCTAAGGATTTTTTGCAAAGGAAGCTTGAAGAAATGAAGGTCTTGATGAAGACGACTTGATTTGGAGATTCCTTCTAGAAAGATCTTAAAGAACCAAAGGCCAGGAACTGCTAGACATAAGTCATTTGCTCTGATACTATAATAACATGATCAAGAACAGATGGAAGAGAACTTGATTTCATTTAGCTGCAATTCATTAATTACAATACGTCAGATGCTCTCTTATATATACACATAGTCAGAGAGATTTGACAGAAAACAGTTAAGCTAATTCTCTACTGATGTAACTGAACATAGCATGTACATGAAATGACTCAACTGAATAACCAACTGAGTTCAACTCAGTGCTGATTCACTGAGCTTCAGGACTAAGTGACTGCTCATCAAGCTGAGTGTTATTATTTTCATTCCTTTTCTTCCACAAATCTACTGCGTGATCCTCTCCGAAGTGTTTGAGATGGGACATCTGCACTGCTATAAATAGAGCCCCATCTCCAAACTCCATTTGCCAAGTCTCAGTCTAAATCCCAAAGACAAAAATTAACATACACAAATAATAGAGAAAAAGCCAATCTCCAAACCCCATATCCTTCTTGAGAGAGCTCCAATACCCATATGTCAATGGCCACTCCTACTACTACATGGGGGGCAGGCGATTTACTTCAAAATCTCAAATTGCTCCCCATTTCAAAGGATCTCGGCTGTCCAAAAGGCTTCATCAAGCTAAAACACAACACCCCATTAGTCCATTGCTCCTCACATTCTCCTCCTCCTTCTGTTTTTTCATCTTCCATCAAAGCAGCCCAAAAATCCACAGCGTTCATCAAGAAAGGGTAGAGATCGTCACCCTTCACTCCATTAATTGGGTGAGAGGGGCTTCCCATAGATTTGTTGAAGGACAAAATATTATCTTCCTTTGATGCTCATAGCTGTTTGAGAAAGGCCTCCAAATAAAAAGCTAAGATGAATTCAAGCCAGATGGTTCGATGATTAAGACTATTTAATCAGAATTTTATCTAAGGCATGCGTAATCGGACATAATTAGGTGGATGCATTGGTCCTCACAAGATAATTTGTGTTGCTACTGTGGAACCATTACCTACTCTTGATCACAATTATTCATGATATAAAAATATATATTAATTATTATTATTATTTTGACGAAGAACCCACCAACCCACTTGTGGTTGATCATTGGTGAAACTCAAGATCACAACACTACCTAGTAATATTGTGTAATAGTTAAGTTCTCAAGCAGTTCGAAACTAGGACCTTCCTCTCATTACTGGACTTCCTAATCACTTGAGAAATTTAAGTGTGGGTAACAATTTAAGTGTGGATAATAAGAATTTAAGAAATTCTTTTCTGGAGGAGTCCAAAGCAATTGGTGTTTCAAAATCTGTTTCATTTGAATGGCTGTAGCTAAGTCTTGAAGTTCGGTTGGATAGAATTTCAGAAATTGATGAAAGCAAGGCATTGGAACTGTCAAACAGCACAACGCCCACTTAGAAATTTCTCCTGCCAAACGGAACTTTCCTGGGAAAATATTTGGTTAATAAGTAGCTAAATTTTTTTTTTTTGGGACTCCACAATGGTAGCTAACAGCAGCTTTAAAACATCTCAAAGCGAATTACAGGTGGAACAATTATTGCTTCAATATAATGGTGGTGAAAACAATACTAATCTAATGAATAAAAGCAATTAGATTAAGATGTAAAAAAAAGATTTAATTTTAAATTTTAATTAACAATTAGTGTGTTTAGTAAATAACAAAAATGCTCATATTTTAAGAGGTAATTAAGGCCCAACTTATCAGAATCGTGGTAATTTGGTCCAGCCTTTATAAATTATATATGATGTTGAACTTACCATATGTGTCATTTCAAGAATCTTATCAGATTATTTTTGCCAAAACACTTGGAAATATTGCATTGTCTAAACATTCGTCCACTTTAGCTAAAAAATCTCTAAAAAGAATCCCTTTAAATTTCTTTTCAGATACCCCTAAAAAGCTGTTCATTTTAAATGGAAATTCCTAACACCAATGCTGCTTCCCTTGTTGGAAATTCCTAAGACGAAAACTGCTAAAGAAATTTTGAATTCCCTACTTGAATGGTGATAATATAGAAAGTTAATGTTGTGAAGTATCACTTTTGATTTACAAATTCTTTCAGCGTTTCAATGCTAATAGCAAAGCATTTTAAATTTTACTTGGGGACAACATTTGAAAATTTCAAATTCTCATATACAATATATTTAAAATCCTCATAAACAGAATCTAAAGAGATTGAAGACATAGGAATGCAATGGTTAAATAAGTTCCAGTTAAGGAGCTAATGAAGAAAATATAGATGGGACATTGACTTTTGTGACATTTGAACTACCGGGAGGCTGATTGATGGTAGGAATGGATTGTCATTTGTCAACTTCCTTGATTCACTTTATACTGAACAAAACATTATTTGGTTATCAATTTTTTATATTCACCTTAGATCTTCACTTTTAACATCCTTCTTATCTACATTAAAAGGGAACAATATTAGTTTGTCCTTTTATTTATTCACCTTGGAACTTCACCTTTAACCTTTACTTATAAATTTATTTTGAGATAATTACTGTACGGATGCCTTATACCTAACATTTGCCCCAAAAATATCCACAAAAAGACAATCACTATATAGTTATTCATACAAAAAAGGATGTCCTTTAAATGACAATTTTATCCTTTAAACTTGCGATATGTAGGTTATTGAACGGTGCGAAGTTCCGCAAAAGTATTGCAAGTTTTACCCTTCCCCTCAAACCTAATGCTCATTTTCGCCACAAAACTTTGTTTTTATCTTCGTCATTTTTGTTTTTTTTTCATATTCATTAGTAAGGGTTCTTCTTATACATGTTTCTATCATCTAGAGATCATTTAAATAAAGATGGTAAGATGAAAAAAGAGAAAAAAAAGAGGGAGGAAAGAAAAAACACCTTGGTAAAAGGAATCGAAAGAAGCAGACCATTTTTCCCTCTTTGGGAGAAAGAAATGCATGAAAAAAATCTGTGTTTCGTTCAATATTCTGCACAAATAGGATATCACACCTTTCGATATCCTACACAAATAGGAAATCGCATTGTCTGATATCTTAGATATCCTGCATATGTATGAAATTGTAACTGTAAAGGGTAAAATCATCATTTGAAGGGAGGCATTTCTTATACGAATAGCTGTGTAGTAATTATTTTTGAGAAAATTTCAAATATGGAATTAAGTCTTTTTTCTTATTTATAAAATTGATGCAAGTTAGAAAACTTTTAAAATTAGTCCCTAAATTTTTAAAGAAGTTTTCACGGATGTCAGTCAATTTAACACTATTTTCTAGCAAATGTTTCCCTAATTATTTTAAAAATACCGAGATTAACCTTTATTGAAATAAATTCCTTATTCAATTCCTTTATATTCTCCTCATTTCCATCTCCTCCATCATCATGACGATAAAGGACAACTAGCGTCTCCACAATTATCAACTGCATGTCATAGGTGATGAAACGATATCATGACTTTAAATAATTGATAATTTTGTTATTTAAAAAAAAATTTGAGAAAACAATTGCCAGGAAGTACCTTTAAATTGTCAAAGGTCCTTAATTGAAAATTGACCTAAAGACTTAATAACTAATTTAAAAAGTTTTGAAACTTGTATCCTTTTTTGAAATATGGTAAAAAAAATTTAAGGCATTTGAGATTTTCTATTATTCTTTTGTTATTTGAGTATAAGGCCATCAGTGCGGTAATTATCCCATTTAGTTTTAACCTCTGTTCGTGGTAGAAATTCCTATGTATTCAATGAAAATATAAAGACCCATGTCGACTTCCCCTTATAAATGGTTTTTGTTTGTAACCTAATATTGTTGTGTCCAAAATTATAACGCACCACCCCACATGCATGCATAATATTGTCCACTTTGGCCCATAGACTTCACGGTTTTGCTTCTAATGAGTCTCAACTCACCAAAATGTCTCATGAAAGATAAGAGTACAAACTCTACATATAAGCTCAGTTACTTTCCTCTCTATAGTCAATGTGGGACTTTAGAACATCACAATCCACCCCTTTAGGGATGCATGTTCCTGTGCAGTAGTAGACCCACACTCGAACTAGTCGAGAGTCAGCTCTGATGTCATTTGTAACACCTCACCCCACACGCATATTGCTTTAGACCAAGGTAAAAAAGACCCACACTCGAACTAGTCGAGAGTCGGCTCTGATATCATTTATAACACCTCACCCCACACACATATTGCTCTAGATCATGGTAAAGACCCACACTCAAACTAGTTGAAAGTCGGCTTTGATACCATTAATAATGCCTCGCCCTACACCAAGGATAAAAAAATCGGCCAATATAGGTTCGTATCGGCCGATACTTACCGATATTGGCCGATACCGATATGATAAATTGAAGTGTATTGGTCTTAATATCAGTCTCGATAAATATCGCGATATATTGGCCGATATTTCAAAATATTGGTAGAAACGATATATTGGCCGATATTTTAAAAATATCGGCCGATATTATATAACAAGCCCCTAAACCCTAAATTTTCTCCTCTTTCTCCCTCTCTGCTCATCCTTTCCTATCCAAAGACGCCCAACCTGCTGCTTCTCCTCAATTAACTTCTAAAAGCATCACAAAATCAATTTTTTTGGTGGATTTGGTCTATAAAAGTAAAGAAAATACATTTACAAGGTAATTATATTAAATTTTTTCTTATTTTTTTAAATATTTGTTTAGTAAGAGCTTAGAAGTGATGAATGATGATGATTCCACTTATTTTATGTTATGGATTTATATATTGTGATTTACGAGTGTGGATCTATTATTTGGTTTTTTAAAATTTTAGGATTTTAACTTTTGTTAAGATTTAGAGTCTTTTAATTTTAAGTATTATTTTTAATTTTATTAGTATGCAAAAATAGGATTTTATAAAGCAAGTGTGATGGATTTAGTAATAGAAGACATAGATCTACAAGATGTAGATATTTTATGTTTATTTATTTTCAGATTTTTGAATATTTTAATATTAAAATAAGATTTTTTGAGGATTTAATCACAATTTTGTTATTTTATTGTATACTTCATGTATGATATGAATATGATAAGTTTTCATTTTTTTCAAAATATTATGTAAATAGCTTTATATTTTCAAATTTTATTTTCTTGTATAAGATAATAATTTAATATTTAAAACAAATATTTTTGAGGATTTCTCTACAATTTTTTTAAGTAAGCATAATCTTTGTATACTTTATATAGAATTACTATTTTTTATTGTTATTTAATGTAATTAGTTTTACATTGTTTAATTTATTTTCGGATTTTCTATTAATTTTATATTAAACTATTATATATTTAGATATTCACTATAAGTATGATTTCCTAATTTTATATAATCATTGTATACTTCACATATACTAATTTTTTTATAGTTGTCTCATCATTTATGTGATTATTTAACATGTCAATATTTTTTATATTTTTGAATTTATTTTTGGATTGTTAAAACATGGAATTAGAAAAATTAAATAATTAATGTATCATTTAAAATGTGCCCTTTTAAGATTTCAAATGCTTTATATGAATGTATTAATTTCTTTATTTCTATTATATTTTAATCTTAATTCAAATGTTATAAATTGTACCAATGTGTTCTTTTGTTTTGAAGAAGTTAGATTAAAATGGTGCGTGACATTGATCCGGTATGGAATCATTGTGAAGAAGTTGGAAGTAAACATAAGATTAAATATAATTATTGCCAAAAAGTCATAAATGGAGGCATAACTAGATTGAAACAACACTTGGCTCGTAGGCAAGGTCAAATGGCAAAGTGTCCTCAAGTGCCACCTAATGTGAAAAAAAAAATGCAAGAGTTGTTGGATACAGGAAAACAGAAAAAGGTTGTCAAAGAGAAAATAAGAGAGGAGGAATTTGAAGCATGTAGGGAAAAAGTTTTTGGGTCTAGGGAGGGAGATATTATTTTTCCTGACGATGATGAGGATCCAAATTTAAGGAGGGCTAGAAAAGAAAGTTTGAGGTCACTTCAGGAGGAAAAGGAGAGAAGAAGGATGCAGTATGAGGCAGCTATGAGAGGTGGTCAATATGATGAGGGTGGCTCATCCGAATTTAGGGGAGGGGGTTTGCGTTGAACATTTAGTCAAAGACAACCCCGCCTAGTAGATATTGAAGACGATGATGAGCCTCCTACACAAACACCTCTAGGCCAGGTCTGGTGGGTCCAGCGAACCTATTTACATATAGAAAACCAACAGTCAAGCAACCCATCATTGTAAAAGCATTGAAGGGAAAATTTAATAAAACAAGAAATAATTTGATAATAGCTACTGAAAAGTTCTTTTTAGATGCAGACATTCCACCACATAAGGCAAACTCTCCTTATTTTACTACTATGTTAAATGCAACAACGAAACATGGTCCTAGTATAAAGGCACCCACCCCATATTAGATTGGTCATCTCCGTGTTAAATAAGAATATGAAGAGTTACAGCTTTGGGTGGAGACTTTTAGGAGGATTTGGAGAGAAAAGGGTTGCATACTAATGTGTGATGAGTGGACGACCCTCACAAAACGTTATCTCTTGAATTTTCTAGTTTATTATTATTTGGGAACAGTTTTTATCAAATCAGTTGATGCAACTGATTATGTTCAAGATGCTAGATACATTACTAACTTATTTAATGAAGTGATTAATGATATTGGAGCAGATTGTGTAGTTCAAGTTGTCACCGATAATATTGCAAACATGAAGAAAGCAGGAATGATGCTTATGCAGCAAAGGGTAAATATTTTTTAGTCACCATGTACAGCATATTACATAGACTTAATGCTTGAAGAAATTTCCAAAGGAAAACTTATGAAACAAGTTATTGAAAAGATGAAGAAAATCACTAATTCTTTCTACCAGTCTTATAGACTTGTTTCAATAATGAAGAAATTTAGAAATAATTATGAACTGCTATGGCCTGGCATTATTTGATTTGCCACCCACTTTATAGCCATCGAGAGTATTTAAAAGTATAGAAGAGGGCTTCTCTAACTCATCAAATCAGATGAATGGATGAATTCTAAGTAGGAAAAGTGGCCAACTCCCTTAGCATAAGAAGTATACAAGACCATTGAGTCCAATAAGATTTGGCCTCATGTTAAAAATTGCTTAAATGTTCTTGAGTCTCTAATAAAAGTTCTTCGATTGATTGATGGTGATGATAAACCAACTATAGGCTTCGTACATGAGGCCATGGAGAGAGCAAAGATGGCTATTAGAGCAAATTGTAGATATTATACTAAACATTGAAAAATTATCGACAGTTATTGGGAGCGTCAATTGCATCATGACTTACACACTGCTGGTAAGTGGAGATTGATTTTTTTATTGACTTTCATTGTTGCATTAAATTTTTTCCAACACATTATTCACTTAAACTTTTGCATTTAATAGGTTACTTTCTCAATTCACAATTTCGATATGAATATTTGGATCGAAATATAACTGATGAAATTTGAGTGAGGATGAAAAATGTTATTGAAAGACTAGCAAATGACACCGATAAGGCTATTAAGGCAACAAATCAAGTAAGTAAATTAAAAAGTAGAGATCTTATATAATGTATTTTGTCTTCTTCAATTTAATATATATCATTATTTATTCATAAAAGTTGATAATTCTTTTTTCTTTAATGCCATTAGACTGATGTATATAATGAACGTATGGGAAGTTTGGCACCACCATTGCTCGAATAGCTGTTACGCAAACATATCCTAGTAAGGATTATAAAATATAAATAGTAAATTATATTTTCATTATTCAAAAATTCAAAAATTGAATGTTTAATCTTATTTTCTTTTATTTTCAGCTAAATGATGGTTGAATTATGAAGAGAGTGCTCCAGCATTAAGGATGATTGCAATTAAAGTTCCAAGTCAAACTACATCTTGGTCAAACTGCGAAAGAAATTGAAATACCTTTGCTTTTATCCATATAAAAGTAAGAAATAAAATCACGATGGATAATTTGAACAAACTAGTCGACATCATTATAACCTCAAGCTCCGCAGTTGAAATCGAAGAAGAAGAGCATTTAAGGATCAACAAGATTACTTTTACTCAATTAATTTAGACTATATATTTTCAGCAGAAAATGATTTGTTAGGTAAGTGGCTAGAGGAGGTAGAAGAGCCATTATTAGATGGAGATCCAGAGCTAGCAGAAATGGTTGAATACTTAACTGGGAAGAAGTTTAAGCTAATGAAAGCTTCTGAAAGATTACCAAAGATTTATTTGACGCAGCAACAGAGAGGTACTACGGTTGATCTGACAGAAGCAAAAGGAAAGGAGGTGGGTGAGGAGAGTGAGTCAAGTATCTCTACATCTTCCTCATCAGCAGAAAATCCTCCTAATTCTCCTGGGATTGATGGTCATTATGGAGATAATGAGCCATCAATATATGAGACAGTTGAGCATTTTCCTAGTGCTATAGACTTAGATCTTCATCGTGATTATGTAAGATATGTCTCACAAACTGAGACTGAGATTGGTAATAACATCGGTCAAGGAGAGGGAGAAGGTACTTCTGTGGGCAATGTTGGAAAACAACAGGCTATATATGATCCGTATGGATACAACCCTCATTAGCCAACTCAACTGCCTTTAGTTCCACCGCTACAACCGTGGTATGATCAAGGACAAGAAATTATCCAACGTGAACCCTAACAAGCTATTTTTGTTCCTCATAATTTTTTTTTAAATTTAAATTTGCCCCCAGTCATCTCAATCTACTGAAAATAGCTTATCATGTTATGAAAGGATCTTCACTCCTTAACAACAATAGTAATATTGCCAAGGGTATGAGAGTGCAATAGAAGAGTTTGGATCATATTATTATAACCCATATAAAAAGAAGAAAAAATGATGATAACAATGATATCGAGCCTAGAAGACACTCCACTTGGAATTAGGACGTATATTCATTTTCTCCAATTGCTTTATAATTTATTTTACTATCATTATGTCATATGCTATATTAATGTCCATGTTCTTGAATTTTACAACTTACTTGATAATTAAGTGATGAATTGATGTTTGATGAATGATGACTTATAAATAATGATAGGGATATAGTTATATACTATATAAGATACAAATACAAGTATACAACCACTATATATAAATTATAAATAAATTATATTATCTAAAATTTCACACTGGTAGATAGTTCATATTTCATAAGTCATAATTATAGTTTTTATAAAAAAAATCACAATTTCAAACAAGACAACGATACAGGATATCATAACTTATGGAGACTGATATTTTGATTTATATGTGTTGCTAATGAAAAAAAAACATTGTTTTCCAACATTTTCTAATATTTTAAATATTTTGAATATTTTTTCAATTTTTTTTTGGATTAAAAATAATTCTTACAGCAATGATCGCGACGGACCTCAAACCGCGATCGATATCGATACCGTATCGGTTTTTTGGACCGACCGATGCTGCGACCAATACCGTAATTTTCATTTATGCCCCACACGCATATTACACTAGACCACCGTAAAAATCCACACTCGAACTAATCAAGAGTCGGCTTTAATACTATTCGTAATCTTTCACCCCACACATGCATACATAATATTATCCGCCATGCAAAATAAGAGTATAAGGTTTATATATAATCCTAATCACTTTTCTCTTATAGTCAAAGTGGAACTTCATGACAACACAAAAATTCTTCCAAGGACTTAGTTTGAACAGCAAAACTTCTTCATGAAGCATGAAGTGTGGTAACATCAAAAGTTTCCTGGAAATCTCCCATATCTAAACTCCAAATATTTACGAATTTAACATCGCCATTCCAAATACTCTCTCTCTCTCTCTCTCTCTCTCTCTCTCTCTCTCTCTAAATATATATTTATATATATAATTTACAAAATTTGAAAAAATATAAAAAGACCTCAAATGACATGGACTCTCTTGTCTTCTTCTCTCGCTGGACCGTTAGGTGCTCGTTCACAAGCTTAGATTATGATATATGACATTCCTTTGATTTTATTTTGCTTCCTTCTTGTATTCCTCTTCTATCCTGCAACAACAGTTCCAGTTCTGAAATGGAAATCATGAGTATTGTTGGGCTTTGAGGATGATTTCTGCTCTTTTCTAGAAGCAGCTTTCTTTGGCAGCTCCCTCCTTTTCTCCTCGGCCTCGTCTCTATCTATCTGCTCTTGCCTGCAGTCCTCGCTACAAAATGGAGTATTCCCTCTGCAATTCCACCAAAATAACCCCAACTCATCAGATATAGATATATAGATTAAGACAGATAACACTCTTAGAACCACCAACGCCAACAAGTGAAAAGATTAGAATTTGAAATCCAACCATTTCCTATTTGGAACCCCTCAAGGATTTTCATTCCTAGATGAAAACTCAACAAGACAAGAAGAACCACTTTGTCTCTGTCAATCAAAAGTACATCTTATATGGATTTGGAATAAAATACAGTAATAGAAATGTTGGGCTCTTTGCATTATTAATGAATTAAACTCATAAACGGTTTCTACACTAAAATAAACCCACAAGAGGAGAAGGCAAAAAAAAAAAAAATCTACAAAGCAAAAAGAAAAAAAAAAGAAACTTTCACAGATATACGGGTCTAGCAAGAAATCTATGCAGTACAATAATCCAACAAATGAAAAGATTTAAAGTTAAAATCCACCCATTCCCTGTTTGGAACACGTCCAAAAAAAAAAAAGACCAACCACTTATGAGTCTCTATTTATAAAAGGTAAATCTTATATGAATTTTGGAATTAAATACCCTGATAGAAATGTTGGGTTCTTTGCATTTTTAATGAATCAACTTAAGCAAAATTTTCCCCAACAAACTCACAAGAACAGAAGGCCAAAAAAACAAAAAAGGAAGGAGAAAAGAAACTTTCCTAGATGGGTCTAGTAAAAGTTAAGAAATCTAACCTGTACATGAAGATGTCTCTGTTTCCTCCCAGGTGCTTCTTGCAGAGATGGCACGAATCCAGAAAATGGTGGCTGTCTTCATATCGCAGACCCCCGGATCTCAAATACGAAGACGAAGAAGAAGAAGAAGGAGTAAGAGGAAAAGATCTAAAACTGCCCCTTCTCATGGAAGAAGTTGAAAAGACAGCATTTTTATTGTTTACAGAGAAGCCAGCTTCCATATCTGCAAGGGAAGCGAGACCCTCATCTTCACCAAAAAGAGTCCTTCTTGTGGCTCTGTTTGTACTTGTAGTGATGCCTAGAAAGCTTGAACCCATGGCGGTGCACGCAAGAAAAGTACAAGTAAAGTTGGCGCAGATAGGAGGGGAAAGGAGGTCAGGTTGGTGATGGAGAGTTGGAGAGTGGAAGAAGGTATGGAGTTTATAAAGATGAGGAGTGGGTTGGGGGGAGTGGTTGGAATGGAAAAGTTGAGAGAGAGAGAGAGAGAGAGAGAGAGAGAGAGAGTTCATGGGTTTGATACAAACCGCTGCTGGAATTCTTGAGAATCCATTGGCCAATATACCTGCACCCCCTGATTTGATACATGAAGGTGAAGAAAACGCCCTGGATGTTTCAAACAAATTACACAGATGCACAAGTCTTGAAATGTGGACAAAAGTCTACAAATTATTATGTTGGAATTTCCTCTTGCATGAGGGTTTGCATGTAGACGTCCTCGTCCAATGCCTAAGAGGCACCCCAGCTGGCAGGGGCCCTCTAAGGAAAACGAGTTGACACCCTAAATTTCTTGGTACGGATCTTTACAATCAAAATTGTGGGCACTTAAAATTTCTAATGTGGGATTATGTTTCCTGAATATTTCATTTGCTACATTGCTGAAATTTTAAACAACAGTCTATCGGAAATGTTCCTTTCTCAATATGGGATCGTACTTGAGGTCACTGTTTCTCAACATTGGACAGTACTTGTGTACTTCAAATTCCATTTCAAGGATAAAATATTGATAATACAGAATGCTCACATAGGAGTTCCAAATATTTTGCAATCAAAGCCATAAATCTTGATTGGCTAGCGCATAATATGATTTTTTTTTTAAATGGAAAGTTTGTTACATCAATTTGTTATAAATAAATAACTAATTGATAATTTCAATGTTTAAAATCATTGAATTGAAGGATAGGAAAAGACCAACCTAGTGGCTCATTGAAGCAGAATTTTAGAAAAGAGAATGTAGGGCAAAGATTAAATAGACCAAAATAAACTTCACCAGAGTAAAAATAATCGTCCAAAATGAAACTGCCTTACATGCACGATTTAAACCATTTAAATTGTGTCTTCACTCAAATTTACGTGCTTATGTCCATGTTAGAGCTCAGTTGTCTCATTTGAATTCATGGGTTGTAATAAATAAGTGATTGGATCTCCAAATAGATTAAATTTTAATTATTTTTTTGTGTAAAATGTATTTTAATCATCCATTCAACATATCATCTTATAGTTTGTTGGGCACTCAAAATTTTATCTGATTATGAGAAATATTTTCCACTTGATTGAAAACACCTAAAGAAGCACTTAATATCAATCATCCACTTCATTTATAATATAACTCTAGTTGAATTAAAATTTTACTTGGGGCATGTTTGTTCGCATTCAAATACATATATTTTGAAGAATTAAAAAATACAATACATTGAATTATTTTGAAGCATTAAACAACATAAAGATCAAAAATAAAATTTCAAAAGTGAGTATAAAATAATTATGTCCTTTTAGTGCAATTTGTACGCTGTTGCTTTCAACAGAATAACACTTGCGATAAGGCACCAAAAAAATTCAACACCTTATCATCCGTATTAAGTGCATTGAAAGAAACTTCTACTATTGCTTTCATTTTTTGCTTTAGTTATATGAGAAAGATAATTCAGAAGTATACACTCAGGTATTAGAAAAATCAAATCTGTGGAAGAGAAATCACATGGTTTCCTTTTCCACAGACAACACGAGATGCATCTTTTATGAAAATAGTATCAAAGGAAGATGCACGATGAATTCCTAACATTTGACCTTAATTTTTAACCACTTAAAAAATATATATGTACTGAATTCATATAGTTTAATATAAACAAACAAGTCCTTAATGATGAATGAGAAAATTACTCACAACCTAAAAGGGTTTCGACTTACAAATTATATCAAAAACTATCTTATTCTTAGAAAGTAAACAATATATTGAAATAACTTTTCATTATTAGTTCAAAATCGGTTTTTTTTTAACAATTAGGCATATTGAAAATGAAAATAGTTCTATATCTACAAGAGAATAATAAATGGATTAACTAGAGGGGAACTCCTTTGCCATATTTTCACCCTGGATCAATGAAAGGTTGAACCTGTAATTTCGTAAAACATCACGACCACGTTCCAAAGCCCACGCCAGAAACCGCCAAGGCCCAAAGCGTCCCCACCTGCGTCAGCACTGACCGGCCGTCTCAGGTTTCTAATTATGTACGGACACGTGTTCCCCGCTCAAACACCGGTCACCATTCCTCGCTGACGTCATCCTTGCCCCCCCACTCCCCCTCTTTTGATGTAGTTTGTCGTTTTGTGCTCTTCATGACGCTGCGGGGCCCACGTGGGCCCCATGGCCCCACACTGTCCGACTCCGAGGTTTTTGATACTCCTGCCCACGGCCGCTGCCCGAAACTAGCGGGCAGGGCTGCCCGACTCGTGTCTCCTCGTTCTGCTGACAACTTGCACGCACGGCAGCCACGTGGCCCAGTAGACGACAAAACCAGATTCTTCAGGAAAATGTCTGTAGTCTGCGGGATACCCAAGATGGTGATAATATTAACTGCTTTCTTGATTTCTTTCTTTTCTTTCTTTTTTTTTTTTCTTATTCTTTTTCAGTGCAAGGTATTTTCTAGTCAAGCGGTGAAAAGATAGTTCTATGATTTTTAAGTTGAGCTACTAGTAAAAAGTGATACTATATTATGATAATTCCTAGTATCGGCCATATTATTGATGGAGGTATAGATATGATTTGACAATAATACGCTACTCATTTGTCCAAAGTTTCTTATGGTCATTAACTCCTTTTTTTTTTAAGTATTTAGTACCTATAAATTATCTACGTCTTATAAGGGTTTTATGATATATTATAGTTTAGAGAATTCTTAAGGCCTATGTATTTAGAAGAATTCTTATCCGTGAAAATTTAAGGTTATTTAAGTGTTAACCTTCAAAAAGATTTTAAATGTTCAAATACAATTTAGTATTTAGAAAGCTTAAATTATTTTAAAATCCAAAATGATATTAAGTCATTTTAGGTGTCGATCTTTATAATTCTAAAACCAAATGCTCTAAGAGGACATGCTCTTATGTGAGCTTTCGTAACCCCAAATACCAATAATGCTTGTCCAAAATACCTCCCAAATAGGCCCTAAAAGCTCCTAGGATACTTTTGTTTGCAAGAAATCTTAAAACAAAGTTTATGTACATGGAAAATTTCTAAAAACATATCAATCATTTCAGCTTTTGGAATTCTATGTTTGGTTTGTAAGCTCCTCTAATATTAAAGGTTTTCTACTTATAGAATTTTTTAAGTTTTTAGATATTGAGCCATTAAATTACTCAAAAGTCATTTCCTCTTTGTGAATCCGACCGAGAAAGAAATAGATTTTAGAAATTCATCTTAGATACCATCTAACTAAATAGGTACATTGTGACATTTTAGTTAATTTTTTTTTCAAATGAATCATAAATAGTAAATGCTATCAGATGAAATTATTAAATAGAAAATTTATCCAGCCTATAGCATAATTAGAAAGAATCTCCTGCAAAATAAGGTAAATAACACCAATGCTAATTTGATCATGTCTGGGTCCAAAAAACAATAAAATACGAAAAGTTGCCCCTAGAGCACCAATACTGCCACTATCTATTGTTCATTTAAGGAAAGTGGTCCTTTCAATGGCTTGCAAACAAAGGAGCAGCTCCGAATGTCACGCAGAGTACTGAATGGATTTTTGTGAGGAGATTTGCACTTTACTTTTACTGTACTTTTACCCCGCATTATAGCTGCAGCGGCCAAAAACAGCTCCCAAGGCCATTGAATGCGCAGTGTGTGCACTACCCACCCCCTAAGTATCATCATTTCAGCCCAGTTTTTATTACAGAGGATGGGAAGCATGGAAGCTTTTTGCCTTTTGCTGTTGAATGAGAATGATTAAAGATTTGATAATGGAATGGAGTATTGCTAAATCTACTTAAATAATCACCTGCAGAAGTGACAGTCTCAAAAGGCCTACGGGTGGTGTTCTATATTTCTAATACATTGAGCTGAACAAAAGAGACCATAAATCCAGGCCGTTGAAGTGATGAGCCACTTTGTTAGATGGGAGAGAAAGGTGGGTCGTAGTTGCCATTAACGTGGTATCTCTAAAACTTGAAATCCAAGACGTTGAAACGGTGGCCCACTAGGTAAATGATGAAGTGAGGTATGATTGTTGCTGTCGAGTGAGAGAACAGGAAGAGCAAAAAGTGGAAAGGAAATGAAGACTCCGAGCGGGTCACCTTGGGTGAACTGTGAAGTGTGTTCATGTGTGAGATTTCATACCGTTTGAGGTAGATATATATATATATTTTAAATTTTATTTCAATGGAAGTTGATCATATGATAATATTAATGAATTTAATGTCAAATGATATCCATCAAAACTGAGAATCACGTGCGGGATATGAAATACTAATCTACTCTCACTTTTTGAAGGTTTGATTTGCTAATTAGGTGGTTGGGCATTCATTTATTATCTCACTTGGTATTTTCATTTGTTTGGAGGGAAGAAAATTTGATGATCATTTTTTCCGGTAGCTTTTAGCAACATGTTTTTAAAGTATTTCTGGGTATTTTGTACCAACAATCAAATGGTCTTACATTGACAAATGTGTTGAGAGATATTTTAGACTCCTTATATACCAACCGACATCCCACAGGGACTAGTTATGGCACAACTTGTGGGCCCTACTAAATTGTTGCAAATGAAGGACTCTAGTGGAAACAGAAGCCCTTTTGGACCCAAGGGGCCTGGCACCATGTGAGGGAAGCCTGCTTCCAAAGGAACAGAAGCAGCAGCAGCCCCCTGTTCTTTGGTAAAAAGATAAATTCATTAAAAGCAGCAAAGGAACAAGAGAGCATGAGAAAAAATTAAAAAGAAAAAAAAAACCCTACTAAAAACAAACAGTAAAAGAACACCCCAAACTAGAAAAGAGAAGACGTCCTTACCCCCCAACCCTAGAGGGTTTTTCTCCAAAATTATGTGCAATTGAATTCGTGGATCTAAAAATATAAGAGACCTCAAAACATCTAAAAGATAAACCCAATAAAGGTATCTTGCAAAATTGGGTCAATAGACTATTATGAGCCCGCCTAATGGACAAAGAACATTCAAAATATCGGTGCATCCAACAAACACTAACCCTTGACTTATTGTGGACCTAGAAGTTTAATGTCTCCTTAATGTGTTTTCCTTTCTTAAGCAATCCAATGATGGCTACGATTGTGAGGGTCAAATTGAAGGCGGGCGGGAATTCACATGCTGATAGTGTGTGAGAGAATTTGATTGATCATAGGTGGGCCAAACATTGAAGGTACATATCAAATGTCTGTGAGTGACATCTCTCATAAAATTTCCATAAATCCATTTTTGTCCAATAAGGCCATGTTATTTGCCGATGTGTTTTCCATTTTATGGAAAAGCGGAAAAATATACTGACATTTTCAAGACTCCACATAAAGCCCTTTTCTATGGGGTTGGACTTGATTTTCCTTAGAACGCGAAAAAAGCACATTCGCGGATAAAGTTTTTCCATGATGCCTCATAGATGTCCCCTAAAACTTTCTAAGCGGGGAATTGCCCTTTGAAGAGTACATGGCCTCCTATGCCCAATCTAATTAGGGGTTTTTTCCATATGGACACCATTAATTAGGGTTTGATCTTTCTAAGGCCTAATTAAAGACCAGCTATTTACCCACACGTTTTCCTACAATTTTTATACTGGGAGTGCCCAGTTCCAATTATCAGAGATTTTATGAAATTGCAAGGCTACTTTTTGCGAAATGGCAAGTTTACTTTATGCGATATCACAAGTTACTTTAAGTGAAATCATAAGAACTTACAATTTTGCATGTTAGCTTTTTACTTTAACATTACCCGAACCCGTTTTATCTCCTTTTCCTCTACTTTTCGTCTGTAAATCTTCTTCTTCCCGTCATTTTCCCTCATTTCCCCTCTTGCCAACTTGTTTGCTAATAGGCAGGATTAATCACCTTGATGGAGCTTCAACTGGGATTCTTGGCCCTTACTTCTATTAGAGATCGTGATTTTTGTCAAAACCCTACTCTTTGTCTTCCACTCCATTGTCTTTGTTAAAGGTAACCACTAAACTGATCATTTACTTTTTGAAATGTTAATTCTTTAGACTATTCCATGATTGCATCTATGTAGGGGTAGAACTACATGTAGTAGGCCGGGAGCTAAAGGCTCCTCAAAAAGTGAAAAAAATACTTTGGGCCTAAGTAAGGTCTGGCCTAGCCCCCGCTTAAAATAACCCAAAGCCCCCGCCTCTCCTTCCTGATCTCTCTTCCCCTCTCTCAAGTCTTAAAGATCCCCTAAATCGGCATACTCTCAGCCCAAGCTCTTCTCCAGTTCTCCATTCCAACATTGGCACAAATGCACGACGGCAGCAATGGATAATGCACGCAGAGCCTTCTTTGTATATCTATTTCTCTTTATCTTGGTTTCTTCAACTATATTTTCGCTTTTTAAAGTTTCTAAGAATGATTTGACAATCTCTATTGAAAGTTTGAAATAGAACTAACATACAAAAACAGAGGAAAAAAAAAGAAGGCTATCGTAGGAAATCAATCATCTAATGTTTATACATTGCATTGTTGGTGCTTTCATAAGTAGAATCAAAACTAAATGAATCATTCTGTTGGGCGTTCATTACCCCTATTTTGTGCAGCAGACATTTTATTTGTCATTGTTGAAATTTTTGTGTGAAGATTTCAGTGGATGTGGATTTTCAAGCTTTTGATTTGAAGATATTTGCTATGAGAGTTCTTAACCTTTAAGAAATTCCATAGAATAAAATATGCCCAGTGCTCAGAAAATATTTTTTTTATAATCCATGCCTACATGTAATAATCAAAAGTTCAAGATCTAAATGTTAGTATTTTGATCAACATAAAGCTGCATATTTCTGTAACATTAACAATCAAATAATAATGCAACTTATGTGTAATAATGAAAATTTTAAAATCTAAATGTTAGTATTTTTATCAACATAAAGCTACATATTTCTGTAACATTAACAATCAAATAATAATGCAACTTATGTGTAATAATTAAAATTTTAAAATCTAAATGTTAGTATTTTTATCAACATAAAGCTACATATTTCTGTAACATTAACAATCAAATAATAATGCATTTATACCTAGATATTCTTATGACATTTAATCTACATCTCATAGGTAATAACCTTTTATATTTAGAAAAAGAAGAATATACCATAAAATGAAAATTTAAATTTAAAAAAAAGAGTGACAACATGGAGTTTGCTTAGTTGCTTTGTAACCAAATATATCTGGTCTCCTCTTCCTACACATGTGGGTTACCTTGGGTCCTAGCCACCTTGGCTAATGATTTGAAAAAAAAAAAAAAGTTGTAGGAGAAGCATACATCAGTGGAGGGAGGAATAGCACGGTGAAAAACTAGAAACTAAGGACAAAACAGAATCAAAATATGAGCAGAAAGGCCCTGGTTGACATTTTAGGAAATTATTATGCGATATCGCATAAATTTATTTTATGATATTGCAAGAAGTTAACATCTTCTACGAGTGGACGGTACTACAAAAAGTGTTGGAGAACATATATGTTAATAATGCAACCTAAATTAATATGAGAAATTGCAAGTTCGTACGATTTCGCATAAAGTAAACTCGTGATTTTGCAAAATCTCTGGTCGCCTAGGTAATCCAGGTATAAAAGTTGTGGGAAATCATGTGGGTAAATAGCTAGTTTATGGTTAGGACTTAGAAAAATCCTACCCTAATGGTATCCATACGGTAAAAATCCCATCTAATTACTTTACACTTATTACCTCTTCTATAACCCTCTATAGTTGTTATGCTTTCTAGTAGGCTATATAAGACTCACACAAGTAAGGTGATGAGAACTTGTATATGCAAAGAGACAGAACTCACACATGCAAGGTCAAGAAAACTTACACATGGGGTGATACACAACTCACACATGCTAGGAGATGGGAACTCGCACATGTAACTACACACAACTTGTATACAAGATAATAACAACTCATATATGGAGAATATTCATGTACAAATGTCCCTTACCAAGGGACCATGCATACTCCTCTGGGTTGTATGTGTGGTCTATTCGGGTTGACCATATAATAGGTCCTACCTAGCTAGAGTTTTCACGAAAAAAATAGTGAAGGACATATGCAGATAAATATTCCTATATATATATAAAGAGGGGAGAGGCCACTTACCAAACATAGACTCTATAGCGGGCACTATTTGATGACTGTTTCAGGCTCAAAATGAACATAATGTTATTCCTAAACAAGGCCCAATAACTGATCAATCTCAAATTTGTTTGAAAAATAAATCATACTTCTGCACGTGAAGAATTTACGAACAAAAAAGGAGGTCATATTTAAAGTCAAGGAATATGTTGCAAGGGCCACATGTACAAATACTATACTGCTGAATTGCGTCATCCCTGTCTAATGCATGCATCTACTTAGCTCAACAAAGGTAATTAAAGAAAACAGGGAAAGTGATACAAGCTTTCCACACAGGACGTCACAAGAGTTACAAAAGACTAGGGGACTACGAACTTGACGAGACATTTATACATGTTCGTTCCGTAACAATCCACATGTCTAGTAACACCCAACTTTATGTTTCTTATTATTTCATTAGGTACTAGGCACAAAGAGCCCCACTCTATGCTCTTGGTTACAAAAGAATGGCATCATGTGCTTCACCTTGTTTAATGAAAGTACTAATATTTTTCTGAAAGATTGTTGATGGCTGAGGTAACAAGGGAATCCTCATTCACTTATTATATATTTTGCTTGTTGGCCGGGAGTGGAGCTAGGAAATTGAATTTGAGGCCTCTATATAAAAAAAATATTAAAAGAAGGGGCAAATGTAGGAAAAAAAACATTAATTTTCAGAATTTGTAGAAAAATTCTTAAGAATTCCAAGCATTTTTTAGGTTTAAGTGGGGGCTTCAGCTCTTGGACCCATATACATGGGTCTGCTACTGCTGCTGCTGGTAGACCACAAACTTTACCTACATGCCATTTTGATCGTAGGGCTGACTTGGTTGCATTCCTATTTATGGAGGTAGGACACGTACAAATATGAAATAGAAGTCACGTAAGAAATTGGCTCTATCAAATTTTGGCTCTTAATTTAAGTGCCTAAAGTTAAAAGGTCAATGATGAGCAAAAATTTATGAGAAAAAAGAGTGAAAATTAAGCCATGCATCAATCAAAGGTGAGCCTATCTAGGCAGGTAATATAGAGATGAACTCCACATGCAGTCCCCCGCAAAAGATTTCTCCGACTTCCTGATCGCCACATGTTGCAGATTGCAGCCTGTTAGCATATGGCACCTACGAAATGCTGGCTTTATAACATCCTCTTATGTGGCTTTAACAATTCATTATGTGAGTAGGGCCGTAGATATGCCAATGTGTGGGTTGCTACATGCATGCATGGCGTTTCTACTGATAGACCAGACCTGAGAGCCGGTTTTGGCCAGACCGCCAGACCTGAGGGCCGGTTTTGGTCAGACCACTTTTAACCAGCAGTTCAATTCAATTTCCAAAACTTGTTTTATTTATATCTATGGCAAATTTTCCTATAAGAACTCCTCTCACCATTTTATGGTGATGGTGCTATGCTAGGGCCCATCTTATGATTCATCTGAACCGTTCACCCGCACAAGCCCGGAAGACCCACCATCCCCGGTATCACTAGAGCCCAAGGTTTGCACTCACTAAGACTGACTATTGACTTGAGGATCTATTTTTTAATATTAAAGCGTAAATTAAGCTTGTAGGTCATGGATATCCCATTTTATAAATTATATTATACATACAAATTTTATAATTATATTATACATACTTAAAATTTAATTCAACACTGAGTAAAAGTTAGAGCCAAGCCATTATAAATAGCATTTGGGTCCACTTTGATTACTACATATCTTCTTGCGGTTATATCCATGTGTCGGCAAGGGATCGGTATCAAATTCAGGATCCAATTCCGATTTCAAGGGACAGAATTGATGATAATTAGGGGCCGGCTGAATGAACAGGAAGGTAAAATTAAAAAGGTCGAAAAGGTTGATCTAAAGATTCAATGGAAAACAATGTGCCACAATCCATGGTGCGGAAGGGAATAAAGTGGCGACATATATTAACTTATTAAACGAAAGTGATGGTTTTGAATTCATTCAAAATGAAAGAGGAATGTAGCCCACCAGCTGATGAAACACACAGAAAAAAGATAAGTGGGTAGATCCTGTCACTTTCCAATGATAAATCAGATGGAGACGTCCTGTGGGTGCCAGTGATCCCACATTTTCTAAAGATTTTTGGAGGAGATATCGAACCGTCCACTGTGTAAAAAAATGTGCACACTTTATGTGTTGACAGGGAATTAAAATAAGTCAGGATGAAATCAGGTTTGAATTTATACAAAATTTCAGGGGTAGGCTTAGAACCATAGTTTGTTAGTTTGTTTTCAAGGTTGGGGATTAAAGCTATGCGATCACATTGGGGCCATAAGAGATTTATCAGGCTCTCCCTGAGCTTGAAGGGATTAGTCAAGTTAAAAGGGCTGGAATAGCCTCCATTAGCGAAAAAAGGAAAAAAAAATGAAAATTGGTCAGATTCAGGTCATGGTGTATTCTAACTCAACCCAACTTATTAGAAGCCAAATTGGGCTTGGGCTTGGACCCTAGGAAACTTCTCCAATAAATAACTTCCCATGAGCGTGGCGTTTTGCATTGCAACTATGTGAAAACCATGGGGTTCACCTTTAATCCTATTCCTTCCTCTTCCAACTAGACACAGATCAAAGTTGAGGCCAATTCAAATAGTGATGTCCATCATAACTAACTCCAAACTTTTTCAACCATTGGTTTTTTTTAGGTGCCAATATATTCTCAATCACCTAGGATCTTAGATTTGGTGAACCCTATTCAAGTATTGCCCTATCCATCATGTTGGACTCTCACCAACAAAGGCCATGCATACCTCTTTGGACCTCGCTCCTCTCTCCCTCTTCTCTCTCTAATGAAAGTCTAACCCGTTAATCACATAATTAGAAATAATTATTATATTATTAGTGAGTACTAAGTGAGATTAGATGTTAATTAACTTTAAGTTTCTGGGTTAAAATAGATTTTTGATAGCTTTGAAAAGTTTTGAGGGCCATATCCGACAGCAGTGCATTCCCTTGTATGGTCCATAGGCCGAGTTTGAGCTCTTGCGATTTTCAATTTGTCACCATTGTTAGATCTCAGATCAAGCGGTTTTTTCCAGTTGATTTAACAAGGCTCGTATCTTGGTTGTTGAGGGAGAAGGAAGAGAGAAATCTAGAATATAATTATTGCATTCTAGGTAAATATTACATTTACCATCATAAATAAAAAAATTTTAAGCACACCAGCTAAATAAAGCGTCCTAACCAAAATAAACACTATAAAAGATAAACTGAAATTCACAACCCTAAGCAAATAAAGAAGCCTAATCTAATTATCATCACTAGCCCAATCCCTCTAGTGCATATTATCTTTTAGACCTAAATATAAAACCTCTCCTCTTTTATTTAAACAGCGCCAATGAAACCTCTTGGGTGTCTTTGGCATGATATCCATGACAGCACAAAAATATATGAGTAGTCCATATTATATAGTTGTGGCATTTGTTAATCGATTCCCTTACGTGAATCTAATTGTTTCAAGTCTTAAAATTTTAAAAAAGAGTGGTTGCAAATGTCGTACCCGAACTTAATCTTTGTTAAATCATTCCTTTAGGCATCAAGGAACCAAAGCACTTTTCCTTTCCTTTAAATATCATATGCTTGCTTTTATGATATTTTTCTTTTCTTCTTAGTTGCCTACTCTGTGGACTGTGATGAAAGTCCTAAAATTAATGTGTTTTAACTCCTTTCTCCCCACCTTTATATTGCATGTATAAATTATATGTACCTATATAAAACACCTTTAAAGTTAATGTAACACTCTGTAACACCCCGATCCTAATTAAGTATATTTAGCGACTAATTAAATATATGAAAGCCCTTTTTCATGATTTTAGAGTTCATGTTTTACGTTATACATGCATCATATTGATATCATTGTATTTATCTCGTTAAGCTTATCAACTTTTATACTTGACTTGAACGCATTCGACTTCATTTGAATTCGTTGGATCCTCATTTTACTTAAATTGAAAATACCTCGAGAAAGGTGGATTTCCTGTAAACTTCAGGAATTCTTCTGTATATAAGAGGCTAATTGTAATTATTCGCACTCTTCTCTTTCCTTGTTACTCTCTCAGCTCCATCACTCTTCTCCCTCCATTTTCCGTCAATCACCATTCTCTTTTGAAAGTAAGACTTGCATGTGAGGCTAGGAAATTCCATCTTCATCTTCATTTCAACCTACCTTTCCACACCCCCGTGAACTGTAGAGTCTAAGCATCATCTCTTTTAGACCAATCTGTAAAGTAAGATCCCTTACCCAATGGTAGATTTCTTGGTTAGAAGAAGCTATGGACTCAAGGAGACTCATTTTAACACATGTATTAATCTTCTTGCTTGTTTTCTGGCATGCACGGCACTTTAAGTATAGTGGATTTCTTCTAAGTTGACCCAAGAGAAGGATAGTGAATTGAACTCTAAGTCAAGGAAAGTATAAACTAATTATTAATGAATGCCGGTAACATTTTGATTCTTGGAAATCTTTGAATTGAACTTTTATTTTCAGCCCTTTTTATTTGTTTAAAAAAGCATGATTAGAATGTTTAAATGAGCATGAAATGGGTTTGGAAATGTTGAATAACTTATTGAAGTATCAATGACCTCTTGAAACCAGGTGGTATACATACACCGAGAATCCCAGCATCTTGAGTTGAAAAGAAGTATTCTATAAGTGACTCAGTTTTAGAATTTCTGAAGCTTATGGCTTACTCAATTTTAGAATTTCTGAAGCTTACGGCTAAGCCGTAAGCATGTCACTGCTCATAATTCAAAGAGCCAAAATTTAAGAATTATTCTACAGCTTAGACATGACTAAGTCGTGGAATGTACTACAGTTAAGCCGTAGCTAAGTTATAGCTTAGCGCCATATGGCTAAGCCATAAGCTATTCTATGGCTAGGCTGTGTGTATGGATGAAGAGTACTGAAACTACGGCTTAGCCGTAGTGTAATCTACAACTAAGCTATAAGCAACCCACGGCTAAGCCGTAGAACCATTGAAAACTAGGAATTAATTAGGTGCTATTATAAGACCTTATAGGACCTCAGTTCTTGGATCCCTTTACCTTATGTATTGGCCCAATGGAACAATTAAGTATCATGAAGGGTCTTAAGGGATGAAACTCATTCATGTGGTGTTGTCCATTTGTTTAGCACCTCCCCATGGATGTTGAATTAAAAGACTTTGATACACATTCCCTACTTAATGCGGTATCAAAAGGAGACAACCATGTATTGAATAACTTAAAACTATATCATCATGCATGGTTAGAAATAATTGATGAATAGATTAGGGTTGGTTTGTAAGTTACCTCAATTCCATTGATTTGAATTACATAGCATATTGAGTTAATCATTTTTGCCTTCTATTATTGGAATGATTTTAAATTGAAATGAACATAATATGAATTGATTCTACTTGAAATGTTTATTGTTTATTGATACATACATGATTATAATGTTTAGATGAGCATGAAATGAATTTGTAAATGTTGAATGACTTATTGAAGTATCAATGACCATTTGAAACCAGGTGGTATACATACACCCAGAATCCCAACATCTTGGGTTGAAAATAAGTATCCCGTAACTGACTTAGTTTCAAATTTTCTAAAGTTTACGGTTAAGCCGTAAGCATGTCATGGCTCAAAATCCAAAGAGCCAAAATTTAAGAATTCTTTTACGGGTAAGTCGTAGAATGTGCTACAGCTAACCCGTAGCTCAGCCATAGGCGACGGCTAAGCCATAGGATATTCTACGGCTAGGCTATGTGTGTGGGTGAATAGTAATGAAACTATGGCTCAGCCACGTCTAATATATGATTAAACCGTAAATAACCCACGGATAAGTTGTAAGCCATATATGGCTAAGCCGTAGAACCATTGAAAACTAAGAATTAATCAGGGCTGTTACAAGACCTTGTAGGACCTTAGCTCTTGGATCCCTTTACCATATGCATTGGCTCAATAGAACAATTATACATCATGAAGGGTTTTAAGAGTTGAGACTCATTCATGTGGAGTTGTCCATTTGTTTAGCACCTCCCCATGGGTGTTGAATTTAGGGACTTTGAAACACATTCCCTACTTAAGGCAAAACCAAAAGGAGACAACCGTGCATCGGATAATGATCAACGTGGACCCCAGTGCAAGGTCTCGATGTAGTTCTACCCAGTGAGTCCAGGATTGTATCCACAGGGAGCTAATATTCGCAGAAAACCCATGCTAATTGAAAAACTAAAGCTACTCTAATAAAATCTACAAAAATACATACTACTACTTTTGAAATTTAAATTTAAATTACAAGTCCAAATTTGAAAAAAAATTCACAAATTAAATCTAACCTACAAATCCTAAATTAAAAACAATCTTAGAACTAGAAATTGCATAACAATAAAGTATATCAAACCACTAATGTAAAGGAATAAATAATCATGCAATAAATTAAAAATTAGAAATAAAGCATTCACAAATAATGGAAAATAAAAAGAATTCTAGTATCTCTTATTTTTAGAAATCAAAACACTGTATTGGCAGAATTAAAAAAATCCACAAAAATACCACACCAAGTGCGTGCTATTACCACACATAAATACGCGGTGGCGATCCAAGGTGAAACACCTTGACCTCATAAATTGTGTATTTAAAATTAAATGAACCAATACACCCAAAAATAATTACAACTAGAAAAAGAAAATCTACCCTTACCATAGATCAAGACATAAAAAAGAGAGGACTTCACGTGCAAGCCATGCTCTAATCTTCGTGCATCACCAAGGAGGATTAGATGAATGGAGGAGATGATATGTGGATCCAAAAGTGGGCTTAGCCAAACCCCACCTTTGATTGTGATGAGATGGAGAGTAGAAATTGTATGATGGCTGGGATGTGAATGCATAATAGAATTTGGTATGGCATGGACTTTGGGCATACATGTGGTAATGTATATTCATTGTTGCACGTCCACTTTTGGCTTTTATATTGATGATGGCTCTCATTTTTCTCTTCTCAATAGTCCTCCTTTCTAAGTACTACAGCGGGCCACATTTTCTGCTCTTGATTCTTTTTTGGTAAAGTCACATGATTATAGGTGACTTCTTTGAACTCTTTCCTCTTTCTAATTCATTCCTTCCATCCTTGGCTTTTAATCCTAGCCTTTCATCTTGACATGTAAGTTTTATCTTCACAATATGCCTTGGGTTGATTTGAGTTTAAAAAGGACTGGAAATCACAATTTATGGCTGGCCATGACTTGCATAAGATAGCTAGTTGGGAACATCCTTGTGATGCATCAACTTCTTTTATTTCTTTCCTTTCTAAAGCCTTCTTTCCTTCTTTCATTTTATCTTCTACTTGGATTTGGATTTCTTTACAAATAATTTCTCTGTCTTCAAATCTTGATGTCGGCCCTTTTTTTTTTCAATTTTCCTACACACACAAGTGATTTTTTAATTAAAATAATAATTTTGACTGAAAGTCCCAAATGCACTAATGCGGGCCCAATTTACATAAAATGACAACATAAATTCACATAATTGATAATGATTTATCTTTAATTAACTAATGATGATGAGAAATTTTATCATTTCATTTAAAATCATGAATTTAAAAAATCTTCTAAAAATGGAAGCCTAAAATGGAAAATTTTATGATTTTATGGAAAATTGTGATTTTTAAATGAATTTTTTCAAGAAATTTCTAAAATAAATTTTAAAATCATAAAAACATAAATTCCAACTAAAGGAAGAAATTTCTAATGAATAAGTCCTTAAAATTCCCTAAATTAAATATGAAACGATGTAAATTTTAGGATTTATCAGATAACTTAAATTACATCATTATGCACTGTTAGAAACAATAGATAATTAAATTAATGTTAGTTTATAAGTTACCTTGATTCCATTGATTTGAATTGCATAAGATATTGAATTATTATTGTTACCCTTTATTATTGGAAAGATTTTGAATTAAAATAATTATAATATGAATTAATTCTACTTGAAATGATTATTGTTTATTGATATATGCTTTTTTATTGTCAGTATTGAATTGAGTAAAAACAAATTGAACGTATGTGTAGTTCGCAATGAAATAGATTACACGATTTACTCAAGTTTCAATTTTATGAATCAAAATGGTCTGACTCTACTCAACTTTAGCCTTATGATACTTGGTAGGGTTGACTTTGGTATAGTAAATGTAACGGTGCCGCTGCCATTTGCCTTCAGAGCTTCTGGACTCCATGTATGTAGAAACCCATTTGTACCTTTTGCCGGGTTAATGGTGTTCTCAATGCAAAGATCCCTAAAATGTAGTAACCAATTAACAAAAAATTTCATTTTTTTGATTCTTATAGCATGCTTTATTCAAAGCACAATATGCCTAGTGTATTGAATTGATTTTTATTAATCAATTGTCATTAATTTTTTTTGGATACAACACGTATTACCTTAATTATGCTTATTCTTTATTGAATAGTCATATTCACTCATTGTCTCATAGTGTTACAAGCATAGGTCCCTTTCTCGATCTCACAAAGATCGAGGAGACTTCAAAGGAGGCCGTCAAGGTCCCATCAGGCCTGACGAATGGACAACAGACACATTCTGATTGATCCACCTGCGGAGCGAGTCACAAGCATACTTAGCCCTTTGTTTTAGGGTTATGAATGCATTAGCATTCATGACTTGCATTCGTTTTATTTTGTTATGTATAATTCATGATCCTTTGTATTTTGAGACTACCTAAATCTTTCCTAATGTTTATAAACTTTCCCTTCTTTTTGTAAAAACATCTCCCCTTACAACTCGTGTACATAACATAACATATAGATATGTATTATCTTTTGTTAGTTTAGTGTTATGGTATCTTATTTCATAAAATAATATCTTAGAACTAAAGAACCTTTGAGGAAAATTTTATGATAATATTAATAGGCTTTCGCGTATTGAATGCTTGGACAGATGTCCGTTAAAAGCACCTCACACGTGTAACTATGTAAATATCCCTTGTGTACTTTCGTCTTGACCCTAGTTTAGATGTGAAGCACACGGAAGTATGCTTGTCACGCCTTGGGATTAACCCTAAACAGATGATTCTAGGGCTTGAGTTGTGATAATTTATCAACATGTTAATTCATAATTTTTTATTTTCAAATTTCATTTTCCTTTTTATTCAATAGAAAATAACTAATACATGCAGAGATGTCAAATATAAACAGACTTGTCGGTGATGGAGCACTTTGTCCTTAAACTATCATTCTTGGAAAAGTAGCACAACCTAGCAAGAAAACAGCTGATTACTTGATTGGGCTAGCCCAAGTAACCTGAACATGCTTATTGTATTATGTAGCCCATATAGAATTGTGCTATTCATTAAATAATATAAAACTTTAAATTTTGAGGATTTTACGGGAAAAAGCCCCTTAGATTTTACATAAACATTAGGCCTTAATTAAGTGAGTGCACTGTTGGGTCAATTGGGCTCCAATTCATGCAAAAAAAAAAAAAATTTTTTTGTAAATGGGGCTGAGTGACGCCAGGGCTTATTACCCTCGAGCCCTTTCTTTTCCTTTCTTCTTTTCTTCTTCCTCCTGCCCAGCGATGCAGCCACTCCTCCCCTCTTTCCTAGGTCATGGTCCTTAACTAGTTTTAGTAGAAAAAGGGACATTTTCTCTCCATTGGGTCCTCCTTTATGGTGTAGGGTTTGTCATTTTGCTCGTCTTGTATCACGCCTCGAACCTGAAATTAGGGGTTAGAATGGATCCCGAGGCTCGACACACATAATCCTGTAGTAATCAATGCCATATGAAGACACGGACAAACCGCTACAAGAGATATTCTACATGAACGTGTGAGGAAGTTCTACAAACACGTATATCAAGTTTCAAACAATAGAGCGAAAGCCTGTGAAATACAACGGAAATGATCATAAGCGATAACAAAACATCATTCATTCATAGTTATACCTAAATTCTGTTAATTAACCATTCACATACACACATTACTACAAATACTTACACATATACAAAAACCAGACAACATATCTATCAAATCTCTAACTCCAAAATAACCATAGTCTAAACATAACTAAACTTAACAACTCAAAAGAAAACCAATTGACGCTCTACGTAGGATGACTAATAGAATACATTGTCTTCGTTCCACTCATCTACACCCTGAGGTATTGTTGAGGTTCCTTCTAGAGACATGTCATTCGCCGAACTGGCGTTAGGTTCGATACCTATAACACCAAAGGTAACAATGTTAATACGACGGTTAAGCAAATATAGAGATATATAAAACTATCATGATATATAAAATGAATTAGAGAACATATTGATTAAAAAAGAGCAATAATCGTAAGTTAGGTATATTGTGCATGAAATAAACATGAGTAACGAACCATGAACAGAATATCATAACATAATAATTGGCATCCACGAGGCTATATTCTCTCTAAGGAGAGCGTATAACATACAGAAGGAAATATTACTAAGGGATCAGTCTAGCTTCCCAAGGAGTGCCGACCTACTCCATCATAAACTACTGCAATAGTGACATAAAGGCTATACAAATTGGTCTCGTCGAACCTAATGATGGTATCAGCTAAGTGGTGCCAACTTAACATATCAAGGTCATCCTGAATTCATATTATACATACTTATCGTCAATTATAACGATTGTCTCATATTTATACATATCCATTTATACTTATTATTGATCATAGCAATCATCTCATATTCGTACGTAATCTTTCATACAGAAAAGGAAGTATCGGTCTTGAGATCACATTCAGTCAGAAAAAAATCAGAATTGAACAAGTAACTGATAATTAGACAATCCATACTTAAATGAACTAAGAGAGCTCGAACCCTGTCAACTTTAGTTACACCCATCTCGGCTTGTAAGGACCCAGTCCCAAAGTACATTTGAATGAAAGAATATAAGTAATAATCTGTTCTAAACTATCGAGGCGCCTTTTGGGGAGACCTCCTGGGAAGTCCAAAGCGGACAATACCTCGATGGTGCGGAGCGGATTGTTACACGGCTCATAGGCACACACTCAATAGAAGCTACGTCTTTGATTTTGCCTCAAGGTTCGTTAGGAAAAATGAGTACATGATTATATCATATTGAGGGTAAGGTTATTTAACAATATGAATGCATTTAGATTGAGCAATTATCAAGAGATGGTTACTAGCCAACCCTATGCTAGATAATCCATGTTTTATGAGGTCATTAAATATGGTGTATTCATAAAACGTCTAGTGTTGTTTATTACTAAAATCTCGATATTACATTATGTATGCAAAAGACACCTCTTATGCCAACACCCATAATGTAACATCCGAAAACCATCTGGAAAATCGAAGGAGATGAATGACAACTCTTCATTCTTCCTCCTTATTATTTGATGTCACGACCAGAGCCCAGAAATCGAGGGTTAGTTAAAACCTAATCAGTGACACACTTACTCCCATGCATACACACTTAGACCTTGTCTAAATGTACGCGCACAAAGGAAATTCACACGTGCAACCATGGTGCACGCGGAAACTATATTATTGTAAAAAGAAAAGGAAACACTAACATAACCAAGAGTAACATAACATGACATTAATTACATGCTATACAATAAAAGTGAGAAAGAGTTTTTATGAGACAAAATACAAGATGTGAATCGTTTCACTAAAACCACACAACAAAAGGAGATTGATGCATATGCCAAGCCGTACTCCGATGGAGGGATCACATCCACTCTTGAAGCCCTAATAGAGCTTTTACATTCTCCTCTGAAGCCTAGCCGATCGACGAGGGATCAGCAGGGGAATCTGAGCTTGTAACACCAAGGACAATAAGCGAACACAACGATTCAGCAAAGCATAAGCAGCAATAAGGTAACACGCGTTGTGTCTAGCAAAGTGGATAACAGGTGAAATTGCATAGCGTTTCAATTTAGTCTACTAAGAAATTTGTGCATATGTGGATAAAGCATGCTAATACAAATCAATACAGGAATGTACTGTACTATGTGGCTACTACATTTGCCGTATCCTCCATCTAAGGATTTATACATAAAAGAACACCATCGCCGGGTCAGGGTACGAATGGGTCTCAGATTCCTAAGGTCCGGAAGCCTCAAGATATAATCACACTGCAGTAGTAACATACATGCTACGCCAAAGTCAACCTCGCCGGGTATCCTAAGGCTGAGTCTAAGTAGTACTTGACAATATTGAGTTAATCATATAATGTCCTTGAGTAAAACATGCATTTCATATAGGGAACAATACATTACGTTCAATTAGTATAATACTCAAGTCGATCACCATAACCAATGTACATGAAGTAACAATTGCCAAGAATATATCAGCAAATCAAAGGCATATACTACCAAAAGTACAAGAGTCAAGCAATATATAAGAGTGGAAGCCAATAATCGATAGTCAATATGCCATGCAAATCAATTGGACAGAATCAAGATAGGTTACTAGCCAACCATACTCTAATTATCCAGTATTTCTAACCGTGCATGATGATATAGTTTTCAGTTATCCGATACACAGCTATCTTTTTTCTCGTATTGCATTCTGTTGAAAAGGTGTATCAGAGTCCTTTAAACCAACACCCATAGGGAGGTGCTTAACAACTGAAAAATACACAGGAATGAGTCACAGCCGTCAAGACCATTCATGATATTCCGGTAGTCCATTGGGTAAGTTAAGGGGTTAAAAAATCCATGTGAAGGCCCTATAAGGTCTCATCATTAACCCTATCTTTTCCTCCATTTTCAGTGGCTTCACGAATTAGCCGTGGGTGACTTACGACTTAGTCGTAGACATCTTATGGCTTAACCGTAATATGCACTACGTCTCAATCGTAATTCCCCGGACTGTACATCCGCATTTACGACTTAGCCCTGTTTTATTCTACGACTAGTCCACAGTTAGGGTATGACTTAGCCGTAACACCCTGCACTGCTTAGGCGAAGCTAGACAGTAGAAGGTATTGTCAAATTCCTGCTCTCTTTACATTAAACAGTAGCTTGACCTGCGGTTGGGTCATGGCTAGCTTGCAGCTTAGCCGTAGCCTGATCGTAGTGTAAAGTTGGAAGTTTCAGTTCTCTGGAAGGTGAGTCATGGAGCTTTGTGGCTTAGTCGTAGGCTTCAGGTGGTCATGAGTTGAACCTATTATAGGTGAAACTGAAATTGAACCAAATAAGAAACAGAGAAAACCAACGAGTGAAATCGCACACAAGAGGGCTGAAACAGATAGAAACCATGGGAGATGAATAAGATTAATAACACTCAACTTGTACCCACACATAATCATCCATAACGTGCTTACAGTTGCCTTAAAGGAGCTTTGTCACATGACTAATTGTCCTTTGGCTCAAATTCGATGTCTATACGCGGTTTTAACAATCATGCATGCAAAGAGTGAGAAGCTGAGTGCATATAATGTATAAGAAGGATGAGAAAAAGTGAAAACTCATAAGATAAGCAAGAACCCAACTCTTACCGTAGAAGAGTGAACAAGAAGTCCCTTCTTCTTGGCTTTGATCATGAAGAAGAAGAAGAAGAGAAAGAAAAGGAAGAAACGAAGAGCAGATAAGAGAGAGAGGAAGACGTTGAATTGAGAGGATAAAAGAAGGGTCGGTGCATGCATTCCCATTTATAAGATAAGTATAAAGAAGAATTATAAGAAAGTCCAAAAGTTCAAGATGATTACAATTCAAGTCAAATAACAATCCAATGGAAACAAGCAAAGTCGTTTACATGCGAGTCAGTTACGGAAGTCAACGAGCTTAACAAGATACACGTGTTAACACCAAGATGATGTATGAAAGATAAAATTACACAAAATCTAAAATTACGAAAAAGGGCTCATGTCTACCTATACCAGATTAAACTCAACCCAACTACCTTTCTATGACCTGTAACAAAACTCAAAAGGACAAAACAACAAATATACAACTAATTCATTAGAAAAGTACTCAAAAACACATGAATTATGCACTAAACCGGCTTAAGCTGGGTCGGAGTGTTACATTTGATCACCATTGAGCTAATTTAATTAGAGTCCATATCTAAAGCCCTACAAGTCCTGGAAATCCGTAATATCCTAAGTTCACAGTGTCCTTATGCCTTAGCCATGTACAGGTTACGGTTTAACCTAGTGGCATAGACTTTCTCTTATTTTCACCTACATTTACAGCTCAACCATATATTGGCCTCCAGTTTAGTCGTATGAAATCGATGGCTTGGTTACGACTTAGCCATAGCGCAATCTATGGCTTAACCGAGGGTCAGGTGTAGAAAAAGACTAGATTTGGGTGTTCTCGAGAAAGCTAGCTATAAAATGGCTTACGGCTTGGTCACGGGGTGGTTACAGCTTAGCCATAGTTTATTTCACGACTTGGCCGTGGGTTAGCCGTAATTCAAATGCAGAATATGGCACTCTGGATTCTGAGTAGTAGAACACTTACGGCTTAGCTGTGAGTTTTACTATAAACTTTAAAATTTTTGAAAGCTGTTCCTAAAGCTCAAGTTCAGTACAGAACTTAACAAATTTGGTTCCAATGAGCTTTTTTTTTGCTCCAATTTATCATAATATGTCTTACAATGTCTACATATCATCAATATTACATATTCATACTCATTTTCACTTAATCCAACACATATATACTTGATCAATGAGTGAAAGAGCTATAAATTTGCATTTAGAGTGATCACTTCAAGAATCAATAAATTAGAAATGCATGTAGTAATAAATACTCTTATACTTGCCTTATATCAGTGCTTGACCCACAACTAGCATCTCCTTGGTTTGATAATGGATAGAAGAAACTCCTATTACATGCAAAGCCATGCAATGAATGAATTGAGTGTAAGATGTATGCATATTGCTCATTTGAGTTTCCTTTACTCTTTTTAACTCAAAGAAATGAAATAAGAGTGGCTCTTCACCTTAGAGAGCTGTAGATAGGAAAAAAAAAGATGAGTTTAGTGGTTCCTAGGAAGAGGATGCACAAGAGGATGTAGAAGGAGGATAATGGAAGTTAGTAGGAGCACATGCAAGCTCTTAGGACTCAGTTTCCAACTCGAAGTTGAAGTGAAAATGAGATAAGAGTAAAGAGGAGAAGTAGTTCCCGCAAGAGAAAGACATGAGAAAATGAAGAGAGAAGATGGTTACCTCTTTTAACTTAAATTTTTTATTGTTTTACATGCAAGTCTATAATCATTGAGGAAATTGCAGTTTGAGTCAAATGGATTTTAATTGGGCCAAGATGGATTCAAATTAAGCTGGGCCAAATATACAAGATGATCCACAAGAAAAAAGATGCATGATGCAACTAATTTGGTGTCAAAATGCTACAAACCATAACACTCTAAATTACAAGAAGGTTCTTGACTACCTAGGTAAAATTCGAACTCGACCTAGCTACTAATCCATGTCCCAAACCGAAGGGGTTTTGAATTAAATTAGCCTAAGAAAATATTAATCAGCACAAAATAAGGTTAGTAATCATAAATCTGGATTAATTGGGATTTGGATCTTACATCTTGTGCCCCACATCTTGGGCAACTTCTTAAGATCGTTTTCTTTCTCTTCTTTTTCATCTTTTTTAAAGTATCAACTTCCTTACGATATCGCATTTATTCACAAACGTGTATCATCTCCCATCTATCTATTTTAAAGTATTTTTTTCATTAAACAATATAGTTCAATGTGTTTGATTTTTTTCCCAAATGCACAGTGTATGTTAGTTTGTGCTATTGAATATCTGATTAATATTGATTTGTATTTGAAGAAGAATAAAAAATATGTGGACTTTTTTGTTTATTTGAAGAAGAACAAAAGATATGTGAACTTTAATGTTTGTTTAAAGAAGAACATTGTAATGGTATGTTTGCCTATTACATGTTTGATATAATGCCCCAAAGAGATGCATATAGTGCACAACATTAATTTATAGATTGGAACCTTTTCACAAATTACTCAAATATATGAAGATTTAACGTAAACATCAGGTTCAAAAGTTCTTGGGGGGTTTTTTTTTTGGTAAAAAAATTTATTGGGGTTTTATTAGTTCAATAAGCATAATGAAGAGTTTAAACAATGAATGGGTCCCAAAAAACTGAAAGGTATAAGTGGTTGATGGGGCTCATAAGAATTTAATTATCCAATAAGAGATGCACTAACTCCATTTAAAAGAGAGGTGTTAGTGTTTTTTACACTTACTTTGGTGTGGGATTTTTGGTGTAGATGGCCTATTTTATCAATGTTAATTTTCTCACCTTATTTACTGATCACATATATGATAATGCTTGCATTCAAACAACCCTTTAATGGATCATTTTGTGCATGCTTTTAATAAAAACTAGTGAAAATTGTGGTAACATTTTTACAACTAGTGTTTGGTGTGGCACTTTTCTAAGAGGAAAAATGCAAAAGTGATTGATTATTTTTTTCAATTGTAGGAAATGCTTTTCGTTAACTACAAGAAATTCTTTAGGAGTGTTTAGTGTTTTAATTTTCCCTATTAATATGTAGCTTTGATCAATAGAAGAATTTACCTATCAATATATGAAAATGATGTTGCTCTCTCCAGTTAAATCAAGATATGAAAAATAACAAGAAATGTAGCAACCCATCCTCACTTCATTACATTCATATTTAAACTATATAGAACATAATATTTGTCTATCTCTCTATCTCTTTCACTCTCTCTTCTCTCTTTCTCTCTCTCTCACTCACACACACACACACACAGAGATTCTGAATAGTGTATGTCTTAACTATTCTAAATCTACTAGAATATTGCAAGATGCTTCTGGATTGTGTATATCTTAACTACTCTGATGTTTGAGATTGATCAAACTTGTAAATTTAGAATGAAGAGTTGTATTGAATTCATATTATGATGTTCAATTTAGTGCACTGATTTCATTTTCAAATTTATTGCAGTAATTAAAAATAATGGAAGAGGAATCTACGATGTTATATGGCCAAGATGAACATATATCATAAGCTATCATCAATGAAATGGTATATAATACTCCAATAACATTCTGTAGTTGGCTTTAATTTATTCTTATAAAGAACAAAAATATATAATTTGGCTGAATTACCAGTGACAAGAGCCGAGGATGCATAGATGTCATCCTACGAACCCCAATAAAGAAATATGGGTGCTGAATGATAGGCAAAGAGCATATATAAGAAAGGCCGGACTTGGTTATTTGTCCAAAATTGATTATATAATGATTGACCATGCCTTGGTTATTGGCTTGATTGAAAGATGGCATCTGGAAACAAACACATTCCATCTCCTGACCAGTGAAGCAACAATAACATTGGAAGATGTTGCTTATTTGTATGGCTACCGTTTAATGGTGAAATCGTCACCTGTAGAATATTTTCAAATATCAATGTAGTAGAAGTTTGTAAGGAACTCCTTGGAGTGGCTCCTCTTACAAGCAAAGATATAGTTGGGGTAACGGTACAGTTCAAATGTCTTGAACAAACTTTCAAGACATCAAAGAAGAAGAGCGATATAGTGAATGTTAGAGCGTATTATTTATTTTTAGTGTGTGGTCAAATTTTTTCAAATTCTAATTGTGCCAGAGGTCAAGCATGGATGCTTGAACTTTAAGGAGTTCAAACTTTACGCTTAGGGGCCAGCCTGTTTTACTTGCTTATACAGAATACTAGCCTAAGCTATATAGTTGTTGAAAATGGATGAAAAAGATGTAGAGGACAAGTCCGAAGAGAAGGAGCATATAAGCAAAATCACAAAGCTCAAGACTCTAAATTGGCTCACTACAATTAATTCAAGTGAGTATAATATTACTATATGTTTAAATATTATGTTATATCTAACTTGTATAAACTAATTTCTTTTCATCATTTGTGTAGTTATGGGCCTACACAAGAATGAGCATAGTCGAGTTTTCCTTATAATCCAAGTTAGAAGAAAGATATCTAATTTCCACTTATTATGACTCGGCGGTTGATAATAGAAGAAAAAAAGTGTTAACCAATATGAGAGAAACTAGTCAACACCTAAATAATCTAAGTGGTTTTAACTTAAAAAAGTTTTCCATGGTCTGTACTTAATCCATTTCTATAATGAAGTATTTATCTCTCACTATCTTTTGATTTGTTTCTTTAAATCAATCATAGGAATTTAGGAGTGAATGGTTAATGTGGCTTGGAGAATTGTATTAGCATGGAGGAGAGGTTCATGAATATTTAAAAAATTTAAAAAGTTTTTGCATTACTAATCTAACTTTTGATTTTGTTTACTATGTGTTACTTTATTTCATTTCGTACTCACTAGGCATTATGGTTTAGTAGTGTAAACCCCCCCCCCCCCCCCCTATCATTTTTCTATGAGATGGTATAATATTACCTTTGTTACCAAGGCCATTATTAATATTGATATTAATATTAATGTTAATTGAACACCAATATTGTTAGAAATGGACTGGATTGTTTTGGTTTTTTACATTTTGATTTACATCTTGTGGCTGCTGGACTAACATTCAAGAAATAAATTGATTTCCCATAAATACAAACCCAGGCTTTGATCTATTGGGTTCTTTTCTTAGTATAAATATATGCCATTCCCTTGCTTAACAATGATATCTCATTCCAATGCTTTGATTTCAGTCAATATTACAAATCAATGTTTTATAATTGTGTTGGTGTATCCCACACTAGTTTACCTTTGAACAATGCTTGTCATATTTTGAACTAGTGTGTTGTTATTTACTATACAGTTTAAATGACAACCATATAAAAGATCATAACCTTTTTGCCTCTGCCACTGTCTTGCTTTATTATTAGGTTATTAAATGAGACAATGCAAGACATGTGATGAAGCAATTCAGTCTCCTTTAAATTGTTCCTCCACAATTTCAAGTTCCTTTAAAAAAGAATGATAAGACAAAGCGAATGGTGATAGATTACAACAAATGTAGTTTCAAGGTAATTGAGATGTGAGCAAAGAGGTCAATATTGGTGCTTCGTGGAAAGAAGGACTCCTCCGCCATTCATACTAATGAATACCTCACTTGGTATGGCTTAAACATTGTAAAGAAGGTTTCGCCAAAGAGAGGAGATTTTACACCAGCAAAAAGTACATCTAAAAACACTTCCTAGAGTTCAAGAAAAGAGGATGTTAGGTCCAAGGATAGTCTAAGAGAGGGAAAAAAATGCAAAAAGAAGAGTTTTAATGGACAAGAATAGGGAGCATGTAAGAGGTTGTTTATATAGATTTTATTATAATTATATCAATTCAAGTACGGTTCCTAACTTTTTATTGCTTTTATAGTTTATTGTTGTGATGGATCATTTGGAGCGATCATCCTACTATGCTAAAGTAAAAAACTTGAAACTTAGTGATTTCACAAAACGTTTGCCCGAGAAGATAAAAAAGTTCAAATCTGGATTTGAATCAGCTTGGTTATACTTAGACATAGACATGTTCCAATTCCTAATCAGATGATATTGAGGAGAAGGTAACCTTCATTTAGTTTTATACATTTGATATTCAATTCAATCAATGCCTTACCCCATGTAATTTTGATGTAGGTTCATTTTTCAAAAAGAAGGTAGTGGTAAGGAAAAAAAGAAAGAAAAGAGGTGTTGCAGTTCCAATTGCACGGAAGTTGGACTTTAGAGAAATTGTTGTAGTGGAGTCGCCAATTTCATCGCTTTCCCTTATTACTGGTCTTGCTTCTCCTTCAATGCCTTCCTTGGATGATGCTCTCTCAACACTAGTCTTTGTGCCCCGTTCCCCATTTTCTACTAATACATATAAGTCAAACATAAACACACTTTACTGGAGGATAAAGCGATTACAACGTGAAAGGAAGATCCTTAAACTTTTTGAAGATTATGCATATAATCTTATGGTGTTTAAATATATTTTGATGGAGGGAGAGACAACATTACCGAAAGGATTTTTAGGTTTCTTGCGTGAAAGGTGATAGCTTGATATCATACTTTCACTTGGTATTGTAACATCATTCTTCATTTACTTAAAATATCAATGATACTTTAAAATTTACAGGAAAGATAAGCTCAATGTATATTGTTTGTTCGTTATTGATGGATTGAAAAAAGCACTTGATGAGACAACGTAATTTGATATCGATATTATGTACTAGTGGTTTGAAGTTATGAAAAAATGATGCCCGAATACAATGTTCTATGATCTCAATGTTTATGTGAGTCCTAATAATATGTGAGAACATGTTCACAATTTCATAATGAAAACATTTACTAATCACTAATTTTTATTTTGCACTCATTGTGAGCTGAAAAAAATACGATAGCATTAGAGAAAAATGTATATGGTGAGAGCGGTATTAAATGGCGACAACAATAACAATGATGTGCACTATGAATTATATTTGCAAGAGTAGGAACAAGGCCTTTTTGCTGATTAGAAACGATAGTCCAATTTCTTGTGTTGCCCAATGTAACATGCAAATTAGCAAAAAAACCATTCCTAACTAGAACGATTTTTGGCTTTCGCAAACACAAATGCAGTTAGGAAAAGTTTATAATTTCCATCAAATATTACGGCTACCAACAGAATGCTTGGATACTTCCCACGAATATATGATCCATATGCTATAAGCAATGGCCTTAAAGAAAACATGAATAATTTAATACAAGGTCCAAAAGACTAAAAGAATTTTCTGAATTTATCTTCATCTATAGTTTCAATGCTTGTAACCGTACTTGGATTTATTATTTTCAACTCAATGCAATACAGTGAAAGCATATGAAATGACTCTTCATACGAACCTCGAGCAGCTTTCAATGTAATCTTTTTGGCTACACGTACCTTCCTATATAATATTTTTACTTCTAACTCCATTTGATATTAATGGCATATCTTATTTGACTTGATATTGTTATTTTGATGCACGCTATCCATAATGCCTGTTGATGTGAACTATTCATCATTGGCTTTGAGCAGTTATGTTTTGGCTCATTATCTCCGAAACTTGAATCTTGGCCCACTTTCAACTATAGAAACATGAATGAGCCATGGACAATTCATCTCCTTACAACGTGCAGTAGCTTTGGCCTTATTGGTCTTCAAATGCTGAAGAGTAAAGTTGTTATATATTGCAAACTTAGTAAGAGTTTTTCTAAAACTTTCACAATCTTCAAATTCATGGCCTAATTACATCTCTCACGAGAACTGATGCCCCAAATCAATAAATACATCAATAGGAACCATATTGTCTTCAAATGTGACAGCCGTAGGTTGTATGAATTAAAAGAATGGAGCAACAGAAGATGTTATTACATGGCCAAAATCTATATCACCCACAATACTTGAACTAGCAATGTCTACTCCTTCCACCACATCTATATCAACATAAGTATTTTTTGAACTGCTTTTATTGTAATAAATATCAAATTCTATATAATTTTCTGCACAAATATTAATAGTAGGATCACCCGCACCACCACTCAGAGATGAACGCACCTCAATCAAATGTGTAAATACATGTACATCTGATTAATACTGGATAAATCAACATACACAACTCTAAACTAAGTGGTTTTAATAAATTACTTGAAAAACAAATTTTCTTATCTTTTTTGCTCTCCACTAAAGTTTGTGGTATGATTTTCCGCATGAAGAACAGGATTAGTTCGCTTCTCCATGCAATCTCTTCTACTTGGAACTAGTATTTATTCATGGTCACTTGGATGCACCTCCATCAAATATGGCCTTCAATGAATACATGTTATATTTTGTATATTGGATAAAGTATTATATATAAGTGTTCAAAAACCAATTTACATACTTTATTTGTTCTCTGCAAATGTCTACAACTGTATCTATTCTTCTATTCACATATAAATATATCATATCCGTAGCTTCTCTTATTAATCTCCACATATACTTTATATTATCATCATCGTCAATGGTAATTAATGAGATAACGCAACCATTTTGATATAGATAACAAATGTCAATCTCATCACAAGTTAAATTTCATTTTGATACTTTAATCGCTAGCTTAAGCAGTGACTTAAATGAAAAATTAGGTCGTATGAATCTTGTCTTCTTCTTTCCACCTTTGTCTACCGGATGCTGATCATGATATTCAACTTCCCTATCATAGTGAAATACGGTGAATCTCTCTTCAACGTCCGATATTTTATTAGTAAAAATGGCCCACTATAACAAATTGCGTACTCCCCAAAGCTTTTTGCCAACATCATCTCAAAGGCATGGCCAAATGTTATCTTTTGCCAACACAAATAATAATGCGTTTACAAAAGTGACAAAATAATATACTTTTGGCAACACAAATGAGGCTGTGTTGGCAAAAGTTGTTGAAATTACATTGGCACACAACAAAAATTTCCTCAGAAAAAGTGTGAAGATTTTGACAATGAAATGTTCTGAAGATTTTGGCAATAAAATGTTCCCCTTTGGCAACATAAACAAAATGTTGGCCATGGTTTGACCTATTTGCAATACACTTATGTGCGTTGAGAAAGGCACATTGAACATTACCAATGCACTGTGCGCGTTGGCGAAGACCAATCTTAATTGCCAACACACTATGTGTGTTTGCGAAGACCCATCTTAAATTGCACATAGTATGCAGCCACCCTAGGGAAGATTTATAAATCCCTTTAAAGGGGCCTACGTTGGATGGGCCAGACACCAAGTAAATAGAAGTTCCCATCACCAACCTCTACATTTTTAGAAACCCTAAGTGGTGATAAGGAGCACATGTGAACTCGTCATCCCTCTCTTTTATTATTTATGATTTATTTATAGTTATTATTATTATTATTATTTATTTTTATTTCTCTTTAATACTGTTTCTCCTTCTTTTTTCTTTTCATACAAGCAACCTTTGAACAAGGCGAGCCAGCCCAAGGCATGACATGTGCCATGCCCGAGTGAGCTAGGGCGGGCCCACATGTTCTCACCTTTCAAAATAGAGAAAAGCCTATTAAGGCTTCAAGAGAAGCCTGGAGACCCCACTTAAAATACTTCATAAGCTCTCATCAATTTCTTGATCCCATTCCCTCTTTCAAGTCTCCAAAATCCTGAAATCCAAAACCCTTAATCTTTAGCCCCTTCTCCTTCCTTAGAATTGGCACATGACGCACTCCCATAGACCTCAGTTCCTCCCTTGTGCAAGTAGCAGGTAACTGTTTGACTATCTCTACTATCTCTCTTTCTTACCCTTTTTTCAATCTCTCTCTATTTGGCAATATGCATTGAAAGTATGCTTATGGTGGTTCTATCAAGAAGCTAAATTTGTAGGGTTAAATGTTAGTTGTAGATAGGAAATTTTGTAGACGCATGGCATAGCCACAAAATAGAAAATCAAAAGTGGAATCTAAGACACTTAGAGACAACCCTAGCACCATAGCAACCAACGATAGAGGAGAACAATCCTGTATAGAGCTTTCCTTACTAGAATTGTATGCATTTAATAGTCCCACCAAAGCATTTCTAGTAACAAGTTTCATGATCTTTGGTTTAGATTCAACATTTGTGATAGTACATTGGGTTTGAAGGGCCATGTAAAAATATAACCCTTCTTAACAAATCAAAATCAATGCTTTATTGTAACTAAAATCTCTTAGCATAGAATCCTATAATGTAAAGATAACAATTTCTTGATTTGCAATTACTAAAATCGCTGCCATATTGTAACTGAAATCTCATTATATATATTGTTATAATACCAAATCCTAATTTACTGCCATGTAATTAATTGATTATGTAATCCTTCATGTATATATAGGTATAAAAAATACATCACTCTCCCTATAAATTGTGGAGAGAATTCAAAATTCCAATCATCTTTTACAAATCCTATATCCAACCACATTGTAATAGTCCCTTTAAACTTTTTTTTCCTGCATTAGCATAAAATAACTTTGGGAAAAAAAAGATAGAAAAGAATCAAGAAGCTTACAGATGTTGTTTAATCTCCCTATCAACCGGCAAGGTTTTAAGGGCAAGAAACTTGCTTGGGGTCATGGGAGGAATGAAAGCTTTATCCCTCCACTAATCCCTGCTTGTCAGAAAAAATCAATTGGTGTGAATTTTGTGTCAAAAACAAATCTCCACATTTTTGAAGACTAGAACCATTTAGTTGATTTCAATCAAAGAGAAAAATTCAAAGCAAGAAAGAAAGGGAAGGAGACACTAACATTCGTGATAATAACTCACAAATGCTGGATTGTGTATTGGATGTACTCTAAAACTCAAATTTGGGCATCTGGCCAAGTGAAGTTGATATTAACTAAGGTTAAATTTGAGTTTTGTTTCCATAATGGTATCTAAATCATCAGATGGATTGTCAAATGTTTTCTTTTCATATGTCTATCTAACAACCACACCAGAGCACCACCTAAAAATATTTTCTTCATCCATGAAAGCATGATGGGGGCTCAAAATGGCTGGTGATTCTAGAATAAAGTCTCACATTGTAGAGTGATGCATGTGTGTAAGATAGTTTTTTTGTTTTTTGTTTTCTCTTTTTTTGTTTTCAGTTTTTCTTTCAACCCTTAACCTAGACATATTTTTTCTTAATCTGTTAGGCTGACTTTGGTGGCAACAATGTCTTAGTTCATCCTCATCCTATCATTTAATCAATGTTTTGTATTATGAAAGATGAAAATGGGAGTATCTTCTTTTCTTAATTATTTTACTTTTTTTTACTTTTATGAAAAGGGTTTGCCCACCTAGATCCCAAGAGGATGGCAGGAAAAAAATAAGTAGAATCCAGCTAAAAATTTTTTTGTTTGAGTTCTACAACTAGCTATTTTATTGTGCATGCTTGTGCTATATATACTTCTATACAACATATCATTTTGTTTGTATTCTGTTGTTCTTACTAGCTTAATTAGTCAAGTGACACCATTTCGAAAAAAAAAAAAGAAGAAGGAAGGGACAACAATTCCTTTGCTTGAACTCAATCTATTAGAAATAGTGGAAATACTTAGCTTTAGAGAAAGGAAATATGATTGCAAAGAGATGGATAAACTTCATGTCATCATGCTCTAGGTTGTCTCACTATAATAGGAGAATCTATGGGACCCGATAGATGAACAGTCTTGATCATGCACAAAAGGAAGAATTAGCACGCGTGCACACACACACACACACTCTCTCTCTCTCTCTCTCTCTCTCTCTCTCTCTCTCTTACGACTCTTCTCTGCTACTAATCTCAAAGGTATGTACGAAGAAGCTTAACTGAATGTATTTGATTCTCATGTTTGGATTATATTTCTTGAAATGCCTATGTGGAAGGCTTATAAAATCTAGTAACGAAAGGTTTTACAGATAAATATTTTTTATGGAGGTTGTGTGTGTGTGACAAAAGGAAGGAGGACTAAGAGGCTTGTAGTACGATCAGGTATAAAGGTTCCAATGGAGTTCCTAGATGACTACAATATGCCAGTAGAGCTTAGTGCTCCTTCTTTTGGAACAGAGCTTCAAAAAGAGATTAAAGGGGCGGTGTCACTATGGGGCATCAATACATGGACTAATATTGATAGCTTACTTGGAGTAGTAATCATACAATAAGCTTTGGTAATTTTGTAATTTATTAATTAACTGATAAGGTTAATTTGTATTATTTAATAGATATCAATAGACTAATATTATGTTTGTAAGAGAAGTTTGAAATCAAGAATTACATGACTAATCTCAAAGTACAAGCGGCAGTGGATAAAAAGTGTCAAACATCATACATGGGCTGGAAGTGCAGTTTGTACCTTAAGTATAAGAATATGCTGGAAGAAGGTGTTGATCCCAAAACTCAGCCACCTAATAATGTTAAGCTAGAGCATTGGAACTAGATGATCGACCATGTATGTACTGATGAGAAGTCGAAGGTAACATCTATGTGTTATATATGTCATTAAACTATTTGTCGTAAATCTCTGTTGGTTAAGATTTAACATGACTAGGATTCACTAACTTTTGTTTTTGTTTTTTTTTTTTTTTTTTTTTTGTTACTTCATTTTGGTAGACTAAGTCAAAGAAAGCCAAAGCATCCCGTACACTTATAACCTATAATCATACATACGGGTTGAGGTGCTTTCAAGCAACGATGTATATCATGGTGATGTTAATTCTTGATCATTTTAAAAAATAATGTTAATTAATTTGCAGTACTTACATATAATCTTACTCAAAAAACTAATTAACGAAATCAGGCAGTAAAGAATGACAGCCAGAAGAGCCACTTTGTGGACTTCGATAAGGACTCTACTAGAATAGACCAAAAAATGATTGGGTGAATCCCAAATGCAAGGAAAAATATGTACGTGTGCATATATATGTGTGTCATGTGTGTATGTACATGTATCACCACAATACTATGATACTAGCTATAATGTAGTGGATATACTACTTTGTTTATAGCTTGCTTAGGACATATTACATATGTAATATTAGTTATTACTTTTTCACTTTGGTTCTTAATCTATCTAGGTGATAAAAATATTATTTCTCAATATAATTAATTGTTAATTTCTTGTAAAACTAACAGGATGAATTGGTAAAGTTGCGAGATATGTATTCACACCTGGTGCAGCCCCGATGAGTGAGGAGGAGATGTTGATTGAGGTGCTTGGCCCAATACCGGGGTACTTGAAGAGATTTTAGTTCAACCTGAAGCCCTCATCATCTAGAAATGCCATTTAGTTTCAAGCATGTGATTAGGAGGTACAGAGCTTTAAAGTGTAAATCGAAGTTGCAAACAAAAAAATTAAAGAATTCTTGACTTTCCATGCTATGGCGATAGAGGCCCTACAACGTGCGGGATTCTTTTCGACATCATCGCCTGATGGGGAAAGCGTATCGAGAGTTGATTACACTGAGACTTCTTGGTTAGTAAATTTATATTTATCATATGAATTTCAATACATCATTTTTAGAATATTTACTTTATTTCAAAATAGAACATGCATTTATGTTTATTGAGCCGCTTGATTAAAAACTCCAATGGCTTCTTTAATCTCGGTTTGAAATTTTTGCATGTATATTATATTTGAAATGTGATTGAAAACATGTATGATGTATTTCTTTCTTCTTTTTTCACAGATGGATGAGTGACATCATAAAATACATGGCAGCTTTAATGAAATATGAAAGAAAGAAGGGGGGGAATACTACTTGAATTTAATACATTGTCTAGATACTATTGGAAATTTTTATATTGTCTTTTTTTATTTTGATATTCAGGATTAAGGTATGTTTTGGAATTGGATTGGATATATATTTAGTATTAATACAAATGATTTGAGGTTTGGAAGAATTTTATTATGAATGCATATTGAAGTTGGTTTTTTATTTTGATATTTGAGATTGAGAAATTATTTTTAATTGAAATGAGTTTATATAAATACAAGTGAGAAATTATTTTTAATTGAAATGAGTTTATATAAATACAAGTGTGTATAAAAAATTAGGAAATGTTAGGTATGATGTAATGCCTTTGTTGATGCTAAAGCAGCTTGGCAAAAGAAAATTGTAAATATGAAAATATGATATGTAATACTTTTGCCAATACAAATATTTGTGTTGGCAGAGTTAAAAATTTTGTATTGCGAAAAGTGGATTTTTGCCAACGCGCTAGGTGCATTATAGAAAGTGGATTTTTGTCAACGCGCCATTTGCATTGCAGAAAATGGACTTTTGCCATCAAGCCACATGCATTGGCAAAGGTTCAAAACTTCTACCAACGCACCTACTGTGTCGGAGTATGTCAACTAATTTCCCTCACAAATCTTGTTTTTGGCGACTTTTGAATGATTTGGCAATGTATTTTGGTAACAGATATTACATTGTTAAAGAGTTAACTTTTATCAACGCAGTCAACTTGCGTCGTTGAATACTTTTATTGATGAGGCTTTGGCAATATGTTGGCAATGCACTTAATTGAGTTACAGAATTTGTTTGACAACGTAGATACTAACCTTTGCCAACATATGAATGCATTGGCTTAGTAAATAATAAGCTTTATGTATATTAAAGCTCTAAGAATGGAGGCCTCTGGAGGGTGCCACATCAGTATTTTTTTTTTCTTTTTTTCTAGAGTGCTACATCAGCATCCCAGGATAAGATCTGGTTAGAGAGATTTTCTACCTATTCCTCCTCCATAATCTCCTAAAATCTCTCTACTTACCTATAATTTCCCACATCAACATACAGTTGGGTTTATTGGGTTTTTTTCTGCTTCTTGTGTAATGGGTATATCTCTTTTTTGTCTTTTTTTCAACTTCATGATCGTTTTCTATGAAAGTTTCTATATGGGTGTGATCAAGTTTGATGATTTATGCTGTTTTTCTTAGTCTTCTGCCTTTTTCTGTTTCTGGGTGTTTTGGCTCTCTTGCTGGTTTTATATATAGAATTTATGTTCAACAGGAATGGTGGATCTGGTATGGACCTTAGGAGCAAAGCGAGGGTAACTCTCTATTCTAAGAGATTGTTGAGATTTTGATTTTTTTTTCTTGAAACTTTATTTTTTTTACATCTTGTTGTTAATTTTAATGGTATTTTTTCCTCTTTTTTTTTCCTGATCTCTGTAGACGCTTCCTGGGCTGGTTAGTGACCCACACAAGCTTCCAAAGTGGAACTACGTGGTTCCAGCACTGGTCAAGCTCCTGGACAAGACAGTGAAGTGATTCTGTAGTAAGTATCCCCAACTTGCTTCGCTGAGTTCTGATTTTTGTAGAGAAAAAAAAGAATATATCTTTTTGTTTTGAAAGGATTCTAAGTTGTGATTTTTGGGGTTTCTTCTTTTGGTATTTTAAACCTGAATATTCGTTGTCTGTTTGCTTTGTTCTATCTATAGTTAATTTTTGTAGTTTTGATGTTTTGGGCAGTCCTCAAGCAATTTTCAAGGACCCATTTAGGAAAGGCGACAACATCCTTGTAAGTTTTTACTGATTTATTACTATTATTCTTCTTTTAAAATATTTTATTTATTTTTTATTTATCTAGGTGTGCTTTTTGGTTTGTAGGTGATGTGTGATGCATACACACCAGCTGGTGAACTGATTCCCACAAACAAAAGACATAATGCTGCAAAGATCTTTAGCCATCCTAATGTTGTGGCTAAGGAGCCTTGGTAGGTTTCTACTTCTTTTTATTGATGTTATTGTATCTATTTATTTGTACTAATTGGTTGCTTTTTCTTTTTTGTCTTTTTTTTATAAGAAGGAACTTATGTATGTTTATTTGCTTATTGTTGAAAATCAGGCGTGGAATAGAACAGGAGTACACCCTTTTGCAAAAAGAAGTGAAATGGCCCATTGGGTGGCTTGTGGGAGGTTACCCGGGTCCTTAGGTATATAATTCTAGGCTTCGATTCGCAAGTTTTACTTCTTTTTTTTCCTTTTATTTTTGTTATTTATCTCAATATATCTGCTGAGAATTTGTTTAATTGCGTGCTACCATTGACATTAAAGTACCCTCTCATTCTAATGGATTTGTTTGTCTTATGTATTTGCTAATTTTGGAAAAGTTTATTGTAGGAAGAGAATATCTTCTCATATCCTGGTGTACAAAATAGTTTTTATTCCAAAGTATTTGTCTTTTTCATAAATGTGATATTGGAAAAATCATGTATGTTGCTTTGAATTCACATGAATAAACTTCTGCCGATTTGTAGGCATGAATTTATTGCATACGTAACACTGAGGAAAAAATACACTATATGATTTATATTATATATTTTGGCACTACAATGTTGTTTTGGATGTCTTAACACATTGTTTGGATATACACCCAAGCAAACAATATCAGGTATGTAATTACTTTTCTATATTTGATTTAGTTATTATTATTATTTGTGTTGTTGAATGGATTTCAAAGATTGCATCTTTTTCTTTTGATATACATGCATCTTTTTCTTTTGATATACATATGCATCAAACTATATTTATATGCTAATAATTGATGTCATTCTTTCTTTTTATTTATATTTTTTAATCTTTAGTACAAATTTGATTTTTTTTATCTTTACAATTTTCTTAAATTTAAACCATGGATATGTCCGCACATACATAGGAGTTTTTTCAAAATATTATTTTTATTTTCATTTCATAAAATCTTCAATAATTGTCATTATTATTATTTTCTTTTTAAAAAAAATCTCTTATTCCTCTTCCAAAGCTGTGGAACATTAGCATTTCAATCTAAATATTATGAATAAATTAGTTTAGTTTTGGGTTAAGCTTAGCTCGGGCATCTTTTCTAAACAATAAATTTATGTTTAATTTATTTTCTTATCATTAATAATTTTAAAAATCATTTTTTTTCTTATCAATAAGTGCAAAGCATTCTTTCTTATCAATAATTAATATCTTATGCCAAACAATAAAATAGTTGCATGCGTGTCTTTAAATCAAGGGCTAAAATGTTGTTTCAATTTAAGGCGAACTTTCAAATGCCAAACAATAATATAGTTGCATGTGTGCCTTTAAATCAAAGGCTAAAATGTTTTTTCAATTTAAGGTGAACCTTCAAAAGTGCATTTGAAGTTATTAAAGTTTATAATATATCAAATCACTTTTTGTTTACATATATATATCTCTTTCCATTTTAGTATTATTTATAATCTTTACTTCATTTTTTCTCTATCATAATTTTTTATGCGTAAAATAAAATCTAAGAATTATAAATAATATACTTTTCTTTTACACTTATTTTTTATTAATTATATTTCAAAAAACTTTAAAGTTTTAATATATTTCAATTTAGCACAGGCCTGCGTTGCTAGTATAATACAAATATGTAAATGTCCATAGATTAGTTAAAAAGAGTATTCTTAAATACATATTAATTCATTTATCATTCATCTTCAAGCATCCACCTTCATGTTCATACATTTGATTAAAAAATATTAACTATATTTTGATTTGTATCAAAAGATGAAAATCTTTTTCCATCGTAAGAGTAAGAAGCATGAAAAAACAGTTACAACAAGAAAAATGTCAAAAAAGAAAGACAAATACAAGGCCAAATTAAGAGACAGAAGTAACGGATTGATAAATGGAACGTGATATATCTATTTATGGCTATGATATCGTAAAGAAGCTAGAGAAATATGAACAAGAGGGAGACCATCAGCGTTATGAAGAAAATCTACGAGGAAATCAACAACAATGTTGAACGACCTTCTAAAACTTCAAAAGAGATTTGATATTACCATCCAAATATATTAGGAAGTAACCTGAGAGGGAGGCAGACCATCAGCATTGTGGGAAACAAGAGAAAGAAGATTCAAATGGAAGCAGAAAGAAAAAAAAAAGGTCACACAGTATATATATAAACCTTGGCATCACTCAACCCTACTTAACGATAACAGATTTTTTTATATGAATTAGAGCCCGATAAACCCAATCAATGCACCCACTTAATTAATTTCTAATCATGTTTATATAACATTTAAGGGGCTTTTTCCTGTAAAATCCTCTTAAATTTAATATATCCTCCATACATCAACCACACTACGAAATTTGGGTTCTTGACCAAACTTGGAGTCAACTTGAATTGTGCTGGTGCAAAGAATTAACAAGTTGGGTCAGGCTTGTTAGGTCAGGTATAATCGGCAACTTTTGGGTTAGGTTTAGGTTTGGATTTACCCACATAGAATCCGGATTGGATCGGGCTTAGATAATGCACAGCCATACCTCTTGTACCGAGTTGCATTAGGCATGGAAATTGGTCAGATCAAGGGTGTATCCAAACCCAGATCCAGATTCCGGTCCAGCAAAAAAAAAAACAACAACTCGGGGTCCGAAAACCAGAATCCATTAATATAAATGGATACAGGGACTCCGATATAAATTTATTAAATATACAAGTGGAGTAGTTAAATTAGACCAAGGAGAACCTCAAATATCAATACTACCCAAGTAATTGTGGGTGTAATTGTCTTGGATTCAGATGCTGGGGTTGGAATGTAATAGGACCCCGGATGCAAATCCGGATCCGATTTGCATGTTCCTAATCCTATTTTATTAGATAGAATTAGGACCTGGTTTTCTTCGCCATCCAAAAATAGATTCCAGACTCACTTTCTTCGGAACTTGGATGAAACCCAGTACTTCTGGTTGTTAGGTGTGGGCCTTAATGAATTCTTTCCTATGCATGTGTCAAACATGTCAGGCTGGGTTGGCCCTTTGCGAACAGACCTACCCAGTTATTGAGCCAAATGATTAGGCTCGGACCCAGCCCATGGGCCTAAATCAACACAAATCCGTCCCAAACGGGTTGACTCGAGCCGGCCCAACTCATTAAACACCAAGTGTTGATACCAGCTGAAGATTTAATTTAACTTCTGAACTTGTCATCTATGCTCAATCAAATCTGCCCATGGATAACTTCATGTGATATGTTCTACTTTGATCAATCAAAGGTGGGTCCCACACAACGCGCATTTTATTTTATGCGAGCCACTTTGTGTTGGGCCTCGTTTCTCATCTCATGTGAAAAGACCCTATGACCTTCATTCGAACTTCGAAGTGAATGCATTTGAAGCAGTTGTTGGGGCAGACCTGTTCGACGAAATGCGTCAGAGAGATTTGGCGCGCGTCTCGTGAGACGTGGGACTGAGTGAGTTTGGAGAATGTTGTCCCGATGGGTGCGCGCTGCTCACACCATACGGCGGTCGTTTTCTGCCGAGGCGTGGGGGGAGAGCCGACCGAAGCCCGCGAGCAGCAGCGCGGGTGGCCGAGAGACCCTCGGCCGTCGCCTCTTGAAGCTTATATTTCCTAAGCGCAGCGCCGTCGTTACTCTTCGCAAGTGGGCGGAGGAAGGCAAGCCGCTCCGCAAGTACGAGCTCGTCCGCGTAGTACGCGATCTACGCAACTACAAGCGTTACAACCACGCCCTCGAGGTCTATTCTCTCTCGATCTCTTTCTCATCTACACGCTTCGTTTCATATTAGATTTTGGTTTTGGAGATTACCCAATTGAAAATGGATCTTGGGTTTTAATGCGTACCGGCAGAAATAGTAGTTTTAGCAATGCAGAGCTTCTTTGGAGTAAAGTGTGGATTTTGTCTATGTTTTGTGGTGTTTTCTTTGAGGTTTGCATGAATCTGAATTATTTTTGTTCAAAGGGTGCATGGGGTTTTCACAAATGTCAACAGATGAGTTGAGGTCAGGCCAGGTTCGAACGGTGGTGGTGAAAATTGATGTCCCCTAATTAGAGTACTACATGTTTGATGAATTGCCTCAATTAATGTAATTTTCTTATTGCCTCAATTAGGTAATTTTGTTTGTTGGGTGTGGAAGTATCAAGTCTGGGTGCATTTGGATGAGGTTTCGGTAGTGAAATCGTGTTCCATTGTTCTATTGTGGAAAAGCTCCTCCTTCAGAATTACTTGTTGATTGATGCATGCTGTTCTTTATAAGTGCTGATGTCCTTGCTCAACATCTGTTTCTATCCCTTAAATTTATCTTCTTTTTGAGTGAAAATGCTGAAATGCTCACCAGGGAATTGGTTTCCATTTTCGGAAGATAAACAAGTTGGTTCCAATGCTACTAGTAGTTAGTCCTGGCTGCATGGACAGTTGAGCTGGGCAGTGTTGTCTGTTGAGCCTTCTAGGGGATGTGTCGGGCGGTTGACATTCAAATGTTTGTTAAGATCTGATATGGTAAATGGCCTGTGCTTGACTATGGAATTCTCAGGCTAGAATTGTCCCCTCAATGGAAATTGCATTCAGTCACACATCAACAGTAAGGCCCAGTAGATGCAAGCTTTGAATCATCTGACTATACTGCTACTGGCTGTCTAAATTTTACTCTTGTATTGCCAAGCAATGGACCCTCTTTCTTGACAGAGACAATCTCCTCTAGTGATCTTTTCAATTAGGTATGATGTGTGGCATAAGGATAACATATTTGGTGATCTTTTCTATTAGCAAAAAGATGACAGATTTTCTTTTAGAATAGTTTTCTCTGAAATGTTTGGCTGCATTTATATATATTTATATATTTATTTTGTGGTTCTCATAAAGATTAGGGGTTTGACAACACCCCCCCCCCTCTCTCTCTCTCTCTATATATATAGAGAGAGAGAGAGAGAGAGAGAGAGAGAGCTTTTTGAGAAGCTAGTTGTAAGCTGTAACAATGATGCATGGTTTTAAGTGTATTATTTTGATCATTTTGTTGCTTCTCAAAAAACAAAATAAAATAAAAAGAATTTGACGCATGAGTTTCTAGCTTCTATCGCAAAGCTCCAAGCTCATAGGAAAGTTTTTGGTGAATGTGATAAACACACCATTATTTCTGTCTTGTGCAGGTATGTGAATGGATGGTGACTCAGGATGATATCAAGCTAGTGCAAGGAGATTATGCAATCCATTTGGACTTGATATGTAAAGTTCGTGGCTTGGGTAGCGCAGAGAAGTTCTTCACTGATCTTCCAGAGCAGATGAAGGGTCAACTTACACGCACTTCTCTTCTCCATTGCTATGTTCGTAACAATTCATTCACAAAGGCTGAGGCTCTGATGGACAAAATGAAAGAATGTGGTTTCGTTACAAGTCCTACCCCTTTTAACCATATGTTAACTTTGTATATTTCAAGAGGTCAGTTGGAAAAAATTCCTGCATTGGTCCAAGAACTAAAGAAGAATGCTTCCCTAGACATATTATCATATAATCTGTTGTTAAAAGCATCTGCCACTTGCAATGATGTGGAGGGTGCAGAGACGATTTTCCTTGAGCTTAAAAGGGGTAACATAGTAGCAGATTGGGTAACATACAGCACATTAGCTGGCATGTATCTTAATGCAAACCTTGTTGAAAAAGCAGGGTATGCTTTAAAGGAGATGGAGAAAAGAGTTTCTAAAAAAGAACGTGTTGCATATTGTTCCCTCATTACCTTGCATGCGAACCTATCTGGTAGGGATGAAGTGTACAGAATATGGAGGAAGATGAAGTCATCTTTCCGTAATATGAATGATGTCGAGTATACATGCATGATCTCTTCCCTTGTGAAATTTGGGGATGTCAAAGAAGCCGAGAGCCTTTATAATGAGTGGGAATCAGTATCAGGAACTCATGATGCTAGAATACCAAATTTACTGCTACAAGAATACATCAAAGAGAATGCAATGGACAAGGCTGAGAAGTTTCACGAGCTCACGGTACAAAGAGGCATCATGCCTTGCTACACCACCTGGGAAATTCTAGCGTGGGGTTATTTAAAGCCGAAAAAGATGGATAAGGTCTTGGATTGTTTGAAGAATGGTCTTTCGAGTGTGAGAAAATGGGAGCCAAATATTGAAATTGTTGAAGCCGTATTCAACAACCTTGAAATGCTTGGTGACACTGAAGGTGCAGAGCGATTTTTGGTTATTCTTCGGGATGCATGTTATGTGACAACTGACATTTATAACTCCTTGCTGCGCACATATGTAAGAGCAGGTAAGATGCCTCTTATAGTGGCTGAACGCATGAGAAAGGATAATGTTGAGTTGGATGAAGAGACACACAAGCTTATAAGATTGACTAGCAAACTACGGATAGGTGAAGTTTCCACCATACTTTCTTGAGTCTTGGGGATGTATGATGGTCGTTGTCATTGTCATCGGCAGTAGAAGCATCAAAGCCTTGTCCCAACTAAGTTTGGGTCACCTACATGAATTCATTTCGCCATGCCAGCCTATCCTAGGACAAATCCACAGATAGATTGCGCTTATTCAAATCTATCATTGCTGCTTTGGGCCTATTCCTGTGAAGGAATGTTTTTTATGTTGTGATTTATTTCTGGATATTATTTTGATTAGCAAATCTACTGTACTCTGTTACATATTCACACCTATAATCAACAATATTGGCAGGATAATTATCGAAGAAGTTGCAACCTTGATGTGTGAAAAACTTTATTGAGATTCATATGACAAGCCAATTTTGCCTCTCTTATATCATGTTTCCACCTGGGATCATTCTTGTCAGGTATAAAATTTCTATTTTGATATGTTATTTTAAAGATTTGGCTCGAAATAGAACAGAATGGAGAAACAGAATTCATGTAACCGACCCTAACATGGTTGGGATAAGGCTTTGATGATGATGATGATGATTCTCTTTTATGTGGATGGTGTCACGCCCCCAAAACTAGGCTGGATCCAAACCCGGTTCCAGGGGTGTGAGAATTGGGGCTAATTAAATTTTTTTTTAACATAATCAATACGAGCCCCAATTCCAGGTAGATCGAAGTCCTTCGTAAGGCTATGCTTGGTGATCAAGCAACCATAATCACACGCGTAACTAAAATCCATACTCATCGCAGACGGATATCACATAACAACCATGTAACAAATCTCATTAATAATAAAATCAAGGTCAAGTGCTTCGAAGCATAACAATTAAAGTTATAATTTCAAAACAAATAAATTTAATTAAATAAACTAATGGCCCAAAAATAGCCTTATTACATAACCTAAAGTTTTCGAATTTTGCACCACACTAGGACACCTCAGATGATGTCATCGGTGCGCCACTCAACAACTCCGCCACCTGGCGGAATTTCCTGTGTAGCCTAACCCTCTGGTTCGGCCCTTGTAACGGAACCTAGACATCAAAAGTAGTGGGTCAGATTGACGTAATCTGGCAAGAGGGTAAACTGTAAGCAATGAATTAATCAACTGAATTAGACAGAAGTATTCATTATGACAAAAAATTATATCAAATGCAAATCCCAATTGCATGAATGCACAGAAATGGGTATTCCCGTGGATAAATATACAGAAACGGGTAATCCCGCATACAAATAACAGAAACGGTTAATCCCGCAGATAATAACAGAAACGGGTAATCCCGCATATAAATAACAGAAACGGGTAATCCCGCAGATAATAACAGAAACGGGTAATCCCATATACAAATAACAGAAACGGGTAATCCCGCAGATAATAACAGAAGGCACAGCTGTGTACTATGATCCACAGTACACGCTGACCCGATGGCGTACGTCCACCTCCGAACTGCAGTCGGTCAGATATATATACATATATATTTATTTACAAATGCATATATATATCGATGTAGAATGAATTATGATATGACACCCTTAATCCCAATATGCATACCATTAACAATTTGGGTACGTAAACTTTTATAATAAAAAATGTATTATGTATACGTATCAATTCCAGTTTTTCCAAGAGTAAGCACTAAACCACCTAACGGTCATAGTTAATTAAATATACACATGAGAACCAACCCTCTTTCACAATGAAAATGTGAGTCCACGATGCCGATATACTACTTTTGGTGCCTATCATGTGGTGCATCCTGAATCTCACATTCCCATTCTGCATATAGTCTAATTCTTATGTGAACATTCAACTAACTTTCCTAAAGACATAATTCAGCTAATCCAATTATGTATATTTAGTGTATTTCGCAAATTAGGTAAAAGATGTTCAACTTCTAAATCCAAAGTTAAATCAAGTTATAATCAAAAGGGGAAAGGGAATAATTAATTCCTTAATGTCATTTTTGTATATAAACACACCTTATTAATTTATACAAAACTAAAGGTACAAATCTCGGGCCCAGTTTGAAATCAAACTCAAATTAAAAATCCAAATTAGAATCATAAATACAATCTTGGTAAGATTTATTAATTACCACATACATCTTAGTTAATCTCAAATCAATCTAAATAAACATTAATCAAAATTATATAATTCTCAATTAAATATATAAATAGTCCAAGCTAAATTTCAAATAACATCGAAATAAAAATTAATTTAATGAAATCAAATCTCCATTAGCATAATAGAACCATTAACCAAACTATAACCTTCTAAATATTATAATTAATATTCAAAAACTCTAATCATTTCTACTTATATAAATCTACATGTATTTATTTATTTTTATTTTTTTATTTTTAAAAAAAACTGGACGGATGGCCCAGACCTGCACCCGGGCCCGCCAGGCGGCCGGCCCAGCCCAGCCGGGTCGGGCCGCTGCCCAGCAGGCCCAGGCAGCAGGCCCGCTGCCTGGGCATGCCAGGCAGCGCTGCTGCCTGCCATGTGCAGGCAGCGCTGCTGCTGGCCGTTTTTTTTTTTAATAATATACAAACCGATTTATTTATGTCTATAAAGGAAAACAAATCTTGATTAAAAAAAAACACTAAACCTTAAATCATATGTGCTTACTTGGTTTTAATAAAAATCAGTCTTCACTATTAATCTCTTAACCCAAAACATTAACCAAACAAAGAGATCATGATTAGAACATATGATTAAACAAAGCAATCAAGAAGATATTGTTTGCAGTTATCCACTTGCCTGGATCTCGAAGTCAAAAGCAAATCTGAAGAGTAGAAGATCCAACCTTGATTTTCCCCTGGAGAACTTTTAGGGCTTGGTTGCAAAAGAGAGGAAGAAGATGGAAGAATGGGGAAAACCCTAAGAGTAGAGTTTATATAAGAGAGGGGGTTTTTTTTCCAAATTACAAGAGAGGGCTCCTTGCTTTCTAGTGGGTTTTAAGAAATTTCAAAAAGAGTCCTCTGGCCCAAAAAGGGTCCATTAACTCAGGCCCAATTGTGTTTAACCGATCTATTTGACCCTCTTAACCCAACTCAAACCCGACAAACTGGTATGACCCAATATAAAAATTTGGGACTTGACATCTCATCCCCCTTAAAGGACATTTGGTCCTCCAAATGACTAACATACCTCAGGAAAAAGGTGCGGATACTGACATTGCACTTGCAACGGCTCATACTGCAACACATGCGAACAGTCTGCTATATACTTCCTCAACATAACAACATGGAAGGTGTTATGAACACCCGACAGCTTTGGTGGCAATGCTAACCGATAAGCCACGTCATTAACCTTACTGATAATCTAGAATGGTCTCACATATCTTCGGGAAAGCTTCCCTTTCTGCCCAAACCGCAATGTACCACGCGTAGGTGATACCTTTAGAAATATATGGTCACCAATCTCAAACTTTAACTCTCTCCCTCTTTTATTGGCATAACTCTTTTGGTGACTGCGGGCAACCTTCAACGTTTCCTGAATCTGTCTTATTTTGTCACTGGACTTTCCAACCTCAAACAGTCCATGATAACCGCGAGCTCCAAAATTCGACCAACATATGGGGGTTTGACATCTTCTCCCGTACAAAGCTTTAAAAGGTGCCATGCCAATGCTAGAGTGATAATTATTGTCGTACGCGAATTCACATAGAGCCAAACTTTCATCCCAACTAGTCTTGAAATCCAAGACACATGCCCTTAGCATATCCTCCAATGTTTGGTTTGTCCGCTCTGTTTGTCCGTCTGTTTGGGGATAATTGGCTGTACTAAAACTCAGCTTGGTTTCTAAGGCTTCCTGCAGTGATACCTAAAACCTAGATACAAACTTACTATCCTAGCCAGAGACAATAGAAACTCGTTCTCCATGCAATGTCATCACATCCACCAATAGTGATCCTTCAGATCTTGATACATCTTGGTATCTTCTCGATGAATAGTATATCGAGTATAATGTGCCTCTACCACGATTTCATCCTTCAATTCTGGAAAATCAGGCACACAAATTCTATCTTTATAATACAAAATATTATCTTCCAACCTAAAATCAGGTCTCTCATCGATATGATCTTTAACTCTTGCTATCTCGGGGTCGAGCAACTGGTATTCTCTGATCCTTGGAAGTAATTTGGGTTCCCACGAGAATATACTAGCCAACACTACTTGCTCACTGATAGGCTGGAAATAAACATCCATATCTTCCAAAACAACGAATCCAAAAGCATTCTGCAATTAATCCTCCAGTGAACACTGCTTTTCTACTTAGAACATCTGCCACTACATTAGCTTTTCCTGGATGGTACTTCAACCCAAAATCGGAATTCCTAATATACTCCATCCATCTCCTTTGTCTCATATTCAAATCACCCCGTGTGAAGAGATATTAGAGGCTTTTATGGTCCTAATGCACTTCAAAAGTGGCTCCGTAAGGATAATGTCTCCATATCTTCAAAGCAAAGGCCACTACTGGTAGCTCCAAGTTATGAGTTGCATACTTTCGTTTATGTTCCTTCAACTGTCGAGACTCATACGCTGCTACCTTCCTATGTTGCATGAGAACACAACCAAGTCCAACTCCAGATGCATCGGTAAAAATCACAAAACATCATTGCCACGAGTATGTCAGTATAAGAGCTGTGGTCAACCTCCTTTTCAACTCCTGAAAACTTTGTTCACAATCCTCATTCCACACAAAAGGAACTCCCTTACGAGTCAATCTCGACAGTGGGGCTATTATTGTGGAAAATCCTTCCATGAATTTGCGGTAAGATCCTGCAAGGCCTAGGAAACTTCGGATCTCTGACACTATTTCGACCTATCCCACTTTACCACTGCTTCAATCTTTGTTAGGTCCACCGCTTAACCTTCCCTGGAGATGATGTGACTAACGAATCCCATCTGTTCCCAACCAAAATTCACTTTTACTTGACTTAGCATACAATTGGTGTTCCCTCAATAACTGCAATGAAGTACGAAGATGCTGAGCATGCTCTTCCCGACTCTTCGAATATACAAGTACATCATCAATAAACACCACCACAAACTTATCCAAGTACTGTGCCCTATTCATCATAGCCATAAAGCTGCTGGCGCATTAGTCAGTCCAAAAGACATCACCAAAAATTTGTAGTGACCATATCTAGTTTTAAATGTAATTTTCGAAATATCCTGATCTTGTACCCTCAACTGATGATATCCTGACCTCAAATCAATCTCAGAAAAATACTGCGCACCTTGCAATTGATCAAATAATTCATCGATTCTTGGTAAAAGATACTTGTTCTTGATGGTCACTTGATTCAGTTGCCTATAATCAATACACATTCTCATATAACCATCCTTTTCTTCACAAATAACACTAGAGCTCCCCAAGGAGAGAAACTCGGTCTAATAAAACCCTTGTTTAACAACTCCTGCAATTCCTCTTTGAGTTCTCTCAACTCTGCTGGGGCCATTCTATAAGGGGCTTTCGAGATCGGGGCTGTGCCTGGAATAAGCTCAATTGAAAAATCAATTTCACGGACCAGCTGTAATTCAGGAATATCATCGGGAAAAACATCCGAAAACTGAGATACCACTGGTATCTCCTTCACCACTTTAGTCCGTTTATCCTCCGTGATAAACGCTATATACCCCTCATAACCTTTCCTCAACAACTTTATAGCCTTAATAATTGAAATCATACGAATAACATCCTTCTTCTTTGATCTCACAATTGCACCTTGTGTCATCATCAACTATAACTTAACTGTCTTCTGTCTCCAACACTTAGTTGTAGGGTGATTATTGCCACAAATACCACAAGACTCCCTCTTTTGCTTATTAAATTGGTACTGTGAAACCGGAGACGAAGTAACTTTCTGCTTAATTTGGCTTGTAGGGGCCATGTGTCCAATCACCTCCTTGGCCCAATATGCCTTTTCTAAAACATGCATGGTAAGTATTTAGAACTTGTGACTTGGTATGAAATAGTATATCTAGTCAAAGGCCCTCGATGAACCATCGAATCCTCTTGCTTTCTAGAGTGATGAGGGTTGGTGCGAAATGAGAGAGACGAATAAATTGCAGCTCATACTCCCGAATAGACGGATTCCCTTGCTTCAATCTATCAAACTCTATTTGCTTCTAAATGCGAACATGCTCCGGTACGTACTTCTTGGGAAACAGATTACGAAAAGTAGTCTAGGCCACCTTTTTGGTAATCCCCTATATATTAGCGACTAAACGACCAAAAATACGGAAAGTAATGAACTCCTATAACTTATAAACATTTGCCAAAGTTCGAATACGATTATGAATGCCAAAAATCCCTAATGTTCCCACTTAACGTTTTTAATCCTCACATCGGACCTACATTTTAGCATCTTTTAGAACTTCTAGAACTTGACCGGCTCTGATACCATCTGTCACTGCCCAAAAACTGGGCTGGATCCAAATCCGGTTCCAGGGGTGTGAGAATTGGAGCTAATTAAATTTTTTTTTTAACATAATCAATACGAGCCCCAATTCCGGGTGGATCGAAGTCCTTCGTGAGGCTATGCTTGGTGATCAAGCAACCATAATCACACGCAGAACTAAAATCCATACTCATCACAGACGGATATCACATAACAACCATGTAACAAATCTCATTAGTAATAAAATCAAGGTCAAGTGCTTCGAAGCATAACAATTAAAGTTATAATTTCAAAACAAATAAATTTAATTAAATAAATTAATGGCCCAAAAATAGCCTTATTACATAACCTAAAGTTTTTGAATTCTGCACCGCACTAGGACACCTCAGATGATGTCATCGGTGCGCCACTCAACAACTCCGCCACCTGGCGGAATTTCCTGCGTAGCCTAACCCTCTGGTTCGGCCCCTGTAACGAAACCTAGACACCAAAAGTAGTGGGTCAGATTGACGTAATCTGGCAAGAGGGTAAACTGCAAGCAATGGATTAATCAACTGAATTAGACAGAAGTATTCATTATGACAAAAAAATATATCAAATGCAAATCCCAATGGCATGAATGCACAGAAACGGGTAATCCCGCGGATAAATATACAGAAACGGGTAATCCCGCATACAAATAACAGAAACGGGTAATCCCGCAGATAATAATAGAAACGGGTAATCCCGCATACAAATAACAGAAACGGGTAATCCCGCAGATAATAACAGAAGGCACAGCTATGTACTATGATCCACAGTACACGCTGACCCGATGGCGTACGTTCACCTCCGAACTGCAGTCAGTCAGATATATATACATATATATATATTTACAAATGCATATATATATCGATACAGAATGAATTATGATATGACACCCTTAATCTCAATATTCATACCATTAACAATTTGGGTACGTAAACTTTTATAATAAAAAATGTATTATGTATACGTATCAATTCCAGTTTTTCCAAGAGTAAGCACTAAACCACCTAACGGTCATAGTTAATTAAATATACACATGAGAACCAACCCTCTTTCACAATGAAAATGTGAGTCCACGATGCCGATATACTACTTTTGGTGCCTATCATGTGGTGCATCCTGAATCTCACATTCCCATTCTGCATGTAGTCTAATTCTCATATGAACATTCAACTAACTTTCCTAAAGACATAATTCAGCTAATCCAATTATGTATATTTAGTGTATTTTGCAAATTAGGTAAAAAATGTTCAACTTCCAAATCCAAAGTTAAATCAAGTTATAATCAAAAGGGGAAATGGAATAATTAATTCCTTAATGTCATTTTTGTATATAAACACACCTTATTAATTTATACAAAACTAAAGGTACAAATCTCGGGCCCAGTTTGAAATCAAACTCAAATTAAAAATTCAAATTAGAATCATAAATACAATCTTGGTGAGATTTATTAATTACCACATACATCTTAGTTAATCTCAAATCAATCTAAATAAACATTAATCAAAATTATATAATTCTCAATTAAATATATAAATAATCCAAGCTAAATTTCAAATAACATCGAAATAAAAATTAATTTAATGAAATCAAATCTCCATTAGCATAATAGAACCATTAACCAAACTATAACCTTCTAAATATTATAATTAATATTCAAAAACTCTAATCATTTCTATTTATATAAATCTACATGTGTTTATTTATTTTTATTTTTTTTATTTTTAAAAAAAACTGGACGGATGGCCTAGACCCACACCCGGGCCAGCTAGGCGGCCAGCCCAGCCCAGCCAGGCCGGGCCGCTGCCTAGCCGGCCCAGGCAGCAGGCCCGCTGCCTGGGCATGCGCTGCCTGGCCGTTTTTTTTTTTAATAATATACAAACCGATTTATTTATGTCTATAAAGGAAAACAAATCTTGATTCAAAAAAAACACTAAACCTTAAATCATATGTACTTACTTGGTTTTAATAAAAATCAGTCTTCACAATTAATCTCTTAACCCAAAACATTAATCAAACAAAGAGATCATGATTAGAACATATGATTAAACAAAGCAATCAAGAAGATATTGTTTGCAGTTATCCACTTGCCTGGATCTCGAAGCCAAAAGCATATCTGAAGAGTAGAAGATCCAACCTTGATTTCCCCCTGGAGAACTTTTAGGGCTTGGTTGCAAAAGAGAAGAAGAAGATGGAAGAATGAGGAAAACCCTAAGAGTAGAGTTTATATAAGAGAGGGGGGTTTTTTTTTCCAAATTACAAGAGAGGGCTCCTTGCTTTCTAGTGGGTTTTAAGAAATTTCAAAAAGAGTTCTCTGGCCCAAAAAGGGTCTATTAACTCAGGCCCAATTGTGTTAAACCGATCTATTTGACCCTCTTAACCCAACTCAAACCCGACAAACTAGTATGACCCAATATAAAAATTTGGGACTTGACATCTTCCTCTCTTTTGCAACTAAGCCCTAAAAGTAAAGTTTATATAAGAAAGGGGTTTTTTTTTCCAAATTACAAGAGAGGACTCCTTGCTTTCTAGTGGGTTTTAAGAAATTTCAAAAGGAGTCCTCTGGCCCAAAAAGGGTCCATTAACTCAGGCCCAATTGTGTTAAACCGATCTATTTGACCCTCTTAACCCAATTCAAACCCGACAAACTGGTATGACCTAATATAAAAATTTGGGACTTGACAGATGGTGAATGTATAAAGGCTTAAACTCAATAGGTGGCCACGCGTGACTGCTGGGCTACTAATATTTACTCAAAAGCTATATGATCCCCAAGCCTCGGATATTCTTGACTTGGAGTTTATAATTTTTCTACCTTTGATGGGTACAGTAAACCCTAAGCCATCATTTTCTGGAGCCCTTTTATTGATTTGTTTATTTTTTGTGTACTTGAATACAAATATGAGCAATTGTATACCTTTTTTAGGTTTACAATGAAACTGAACTCATGCAGCCATGTATACTATTGCATGTTTTCCTAACCATGTAAGCAACAGCCAAGGATGAACAATCTTATAGTTGGGTAGTCCACCAATGTGTGCATGTATGCGTAACTGATTATGTGGCTAGGATATGGATATGTATACAACTGCCCTATTTTTCTCTTTAGAACATTCATGAATTAATGAAATTGAGATTTAGGAACAGGGCTTTGGCACGGCTCTCGGCCATTCTGTATTTCAAATGATTTTTCACCATCCAAAACAAAAACAGCTGTCTCCAATTTAAGAAAATAGGCCCCAACAGTATATTAATTTCCTTTTTATCCCGTTTCCTCCCTTGCTCTCCCATTCACCAACACACCACCCACCCCCCACCCCCCCCCCCCCCCCCCAACACACACACACACACAAAAACAAGGAAGAAGAAATTCACGCTAACTGGCTCTTCAGAAACCCTACCCCTATTTCTCTTCCTCCTCTTCCTCTTCGCCTTCCTCAGAATGGTTGGGCTCAGCTTTTGCCTACATCCTCTCCCTTTCTCTTCCACTCCCTGTAAAATCTCTGGGCAACTTTCTTCTCTCTCGGCTGCTGGTTCGGATGCTCCGGTCATCGGGAGTGTGGGAGCTGAGGAGGAGCTAGAGGAGTTCTAGAAGCAACCATACGGGCTTGGATTCTGGCCGTGTTTGGATTTCAGCGAGGAGTACCGGAGTCAAGTGAGGTGGTGTCAAGGAAGGAGAAGAGATATCTGATGGTTGTGGTTTTGGAAAGGTTGAATCAGCAAAGGCATAAGATCATCGATGCCGTCATTATTGCGAAGATTCTCGGTGCTTCTTTCGTGGTTCCCATCTTGCAAGTGAATGTGACTTGGGGAGATGAAGGTAAGAGCTTGGAACAGGAAAGAAAATTTTCTACTATTTTTTCTTTATATATTTTTTGCTTTGTAGTTTTTGTTCTCTTTTTTGTGTGTGAGTTTGCTGTTCCTAAAAATTTGGAGCTGGTGATTTTCATTAGTTTTTGATTTGGCCTTGGGACTTGCTCTTCTTTTGAGGAACCTATGGGTATTGGCTTTTGTTTGGTTATGATTTATTCAAGGAATTTGGAGTCTTTTTCATCTCTTGCCTTAAAAATTTTCCCATTTTTGTGTCAATCAATATGCTGAATTTGCAATATTTCATGATGTCTGCTTTTCTATTAGTTGTCAATTCCTTCTTGAATTGCATTTATGAATGATTGATAGTTTAGCTGGTTGGAGTGTAGAGAGTTGCCAATAATGGGGTCCAGTTATGCTCTGTGCTAGATTGACTGGCATCAAGACACTATTGACAATCAAGTCTAAATCTTGAAAGAGAAGAAGTAAGAAAAATAATTTTTGGAAAGTAAGCTTGTATTTTTAGGTTCAGTAAAACATTAATATGATGTTGGAAAGAAAAAGGAAGATGGCAGGCTATAGAATCTTGATATATAAAATGTGAACCAACTAATGTGGTTAAGGGTGCAAGTCCAACCATTAGTCCACTTCACTGATCAAGGGATTCAAGAATGGCTGCTGGTGTGGTTAAGGGGGGAATTTGGTTGCTGGTTTGGTTTTAGGTCAAACTGAACCCAATTCTAATTCTAGAATGGCCAAGGTAATCCAAACTTTACTTCAACTTGGAATGACCAAAATACCAGTAGGCACAACCAGAACATGACTTGATCCATACTACCCTACTTTATGGTATATTTTTTAAATATATCCAACCTGAACCCAATAGGGTAATTGATGCGGTGTAAATACATACATGTGGAACTTGGGTACTTAGGCTCAATTCAGGTACTTGAGGCCCAAGCCCAGCGATAATTCAACTCATGTTTCAGATATCAGACCTACGCCCAAGCTCAAGCTCTTACAAGTTCAGCCCGAATTTGTCAATGTTTGTCTAGACCTAGCTGTAGGTCTTGGTTAGGTTTGTTGACAAAGATTTAAGGAGTCTAAACCTATGTCTATTTTGTTGAGCGATGGTAGTGCTAAGACATGTTAAGATATTTTTGGATACAATATAAACCTGGTGCTTACGGGTCTAGATGGATTGTGTCAAAACTATTAAAACAGGACTATATCTGTTGTACCCTTATCATATCTATTATAAATATAATGGAAATTTGAAAAGCCAGAAAACTGAGATTCATTACGAGGCCCACTCCAAATTAAGGCACATATCCTTGTTTCTTGGTAGGGAGCTTAAATTCGGCGATTAATGGATCATGTACCGACTTTGGTTCATAAACATTTTATTGGTATTGAAATATTAAAGAATGGTATCCTAGCAGTCGACTCATACCACCAAATTTCATTATAAGGCATCGTGCATTAGGAATGGGTCAAGGGAGGGCTTTTGCTGCTATAGTCCTACATGGTTTCTGTAACACCTCTCATGTAATTAATCAACTAGCACAATATCCCGTTCTTAGCACAGGTATTTTCATGCATTGCAAATAAAAAATTCATGCATTGAAAAGGTTATGAGAGTACCTATTTTCTTGATCTGAGTGCAAAAGGCTTAGAATGGGATAAGAAAATAATGGGATCAAAAGAGTTGACGTAGAGAAAAGATTTTTGCTAAAAGATGAATGTTTAACTTCAAAAAAATAGAGGGTGGAGGTGAGTAGTTTGATGAAATAAAAGAGATAAGAAGGTAGTTGCATGAGATGAGTAGTGGAGGAGAGAAAGTGGAACTTTTGAAAGACAGCAAGATAACTTACAATCAAAATCATAATTGGCAATCAAAATTAAAGCAAAAACCTTTGGCTTTAATATAGTACAATATAATGGGCATCAATATTAGTGATATCATAATTAGCTGTCTTAAAATTTTCAATTAGAGCCCATTGCTTTAGTATTGAGTTTATTTTTAAGTATGACTTGTAATTACAGCGAAAGCTGTTTTGTTCAATCTATTCTTTTGATGTGATGATGCTTTTTGTTTGAAATATTGGAATTTTGTCTTTGACTCTGAAAAAGTGAGAAATTAACTGAAAAGACAGAACACATATTATATATATGGGAAACCCTCTCCTCAACTATAGCTGAGGAGAATTTCTACTAGACACGTGCGTCACACATGTCCAACTCAGTGTAAAAGAAAAAAAATGAAATGCTGCTGGCCCTCTCCTTTTTTTCACTAGAGACCGCCTTCTGTTCATTTCTTAACGGTAGAAGATAGGAAAAAAAAACAAGCCCCAATCGACAGAAACCCCTCCCTCTTCCTCTTTTCTCTCGCCTCAGCTCTCTTGTTTTGTTGCAACACTCTGTCCTACTCTCATCTCTCTCGCTGGCCTGCGATCCCTCATCTCTCTCGCTCGCCTGCGATCCCTCATCTCTCTCGAGCGGCTGTTGCCCTCATCGCTCATCTCTCTTGCTCACCTACTACAGTCATCCCTCATTGCCTCTTTGTTGCAGCAGAAATGGCACGATAGTCCCTCCCCTTTGCTAAATCCCAACACCATGACACCGCTGCTCAAGCCCAACTGCTGCGATCCCCTCCCCACTGGAATTTGGCGCAGCCACGAACCCATGACCACCCTAGGCTCTAATGCCTTAATGTCATCAGTGATCATGAGAATGATACTTTTTCTTATAAATGGAATGGCATACGTATGCAGTGGCAGCCTCTAGAAAATCCATTCTTATCACCACAAGCAACTCCTCTTGCATCATCACCTTCCACCAAAGAATCAAAGGAAGAGCCAACAAAAGCAATTAACATCATAATTACACCAAAAGAGATGCCAGCCATGACAATTGACATTCACAATGCAACATCTGCACAAGGTCAAGGCAAAGCTGATCTCATGGAAAATTTAGGACACGATTGTGATAATCAAGAACCATAAAAAGTTAAGGAAGAACAAGAACAAACAACCATTACAGAATTTGATGAGGGTAACAAGGACATTGAATATCATGGAGATCCAATTGTAACTACACTTCTAGCAACTTACATTGGGTCATCGGAAATCAAATCAATTGCTCAATGTTTTGGCAAGAAGATCAAGTTGTGGACGTCCCCCATATTGACTTCATCTTCGAGGATCAAACATGGATATTCGAAAGCCAACAATTGAAGCTTCTATTGTTCCAATTACACATTTGAACAACATTCATACATCTCTGAAGATAAGACACAACCAGCATACTTCTACATGGAGGAAAATAATGCAGTAAGTTTTCATGCCATGTCATGCAAATGCAGATAAACAGAACGGGAAGAAGTTTGTGCAATTGAATTTCGACCCAGGCAGAAGTTTACCTCACCTTACGGTCGAATGGTCAAACTCCTTTCAACATTTCTCAAGTTGGCAAACTCATCGAAGTCGAGTTTTTTCAAGCTGGAGAGAGTTGATGCAGGCCGGACCATAAGTCGGCTAACCCATTGGGCCTAGTCCATTAGCCCAATTGGACGTCTAGTTATTTAGGGATATTATTAGTGGTTTGGTTAATTAGTGAGTTTCTTATCTTATTTAGCCTTATTCTAATATTAGGAAGTATTGTTGCTTAGGGATCAAGCCAACTTTTTTATATAAAGATGTTAGGCCTCATTGTTATGGATGCTCAGTTTAAATCAATACAATTCTCTTTTGAGATATTATCTCTTATAGTCTTCTTTCCTTGTAAAGGTGCCCTAGGGGCTGAATTCTTCTTTTAATTCAATCAATATTTCAAAATATTGGTCTATTTATCGATCGTGGGTTCAGTTGGGGTTACTAGGTTCACCAAGGAATGGATTGGGTGCATTGGGGTTTTATGGGTTTCAGGTTTAGGGTTTAGGCTTTATGGGTTTCGACTGAGTTGAGGGATGTGGCGGAAGTGGGTTTTGGGGTTTGGGGATGGTGTTGTCGAGAGAGGTAGATAGGGCTGAGTTAGGTTCGGCAAATTGGCAGGGTTTTTTTTTGGCAAGGATGGCGTGGGGTTTGGCAATTTTTGGTTGGGATTCTCATCAGGGTGAGATTCTCGTCAAGGTGGGGTTTTGGCAATGATGGAATGGATGGGTGGGGGATGGAAAGATGATGAAGATATGGGATAGAAATCCAGGAAGGATAGTGTTTTCTCAACGATCGCTCTTTGTCTCTAATACTAATTGGCGCAACCAGGAACCCACGATCAATAAATAGACCAATCTCCCTAATGATTGATCAAATCCAAAGAAGGATTCAGCCCCTAAGACACCCTTAGAAGAGGGAAAAAACACTATAAAAGATAACATCTCAAAAGAGAACTTTATTGATTTAAACTAAGCATCCATAACAATGAGGCCTAACATCTTTATATAAAGAAGTTGGCTTGATCCCTGAGCAACAATACTTCCTAATATTAAAATAAGCCTAAACAAAATAAGAAACTCACTAATTAATCAAACTACTAATCATCATCATTAGCATCATCAAAGCCTTATCCCAACCATGTTGGGGTCGGCTACATGAATTCTATTTCTCCATTCCGTTCTATTTTGAGCTAAATCTTTCGATAAGTACAACTTCTTCAAATCTGAATTAATATTCCTAAATAAATAGATGTCCAATTGGGCTAATGGATTGGGCCCAATAGGTTGGCCGACCTATGTCTAGTTTGCATCACTAACCCCGCACCACTTTGGCGAGCCCTCCATCTCTTTGCCCCTCCTATATTTCTTTTCTCTCTCTCTCTCTCTCTCTCTCTCTCTCTCTCTCTCTCTCTCTCTTATTTGGGTTCCTCCTCTGAATGTATAAGAAATTTCAAGGCACTGTTTGCTTAAAAATCAGAATCCCAAATCAGAAAACTACAATAATGGGGAGAAAAAAGGAATTAGCGCTCACAGAGTAACTAGAAGGTTGTTTGATGTAAATGGGTGTTCACCATTAAACATGAAGCTAATGGACCTATTGAAAGTGTTGGCAAGCGAACTTTCTCACTGTATAGGTTGGACCTAATAAAGGTAGATTTGAAATTTCATTATTCATTTGGTCCAAGCATCCTCAATGACTTTGGAAATGTAGGTTGGATTTCACTCTTTTTTTTTTTGTGAGAAATTTTAATTTTTTGAGAAATCTTAATTTACTACTTTCTAACATGTGGCTTCCATTTCTTTACTTTGTAGTGATTCAAATGTATTGAGGATGTTGGATGATGGATATGTTCCTTGTGCAGTGAAATGTATTTAGGATGTATTGGACATGTCTCTTCCATTTCTTCATTGTTATTTTGGTCTTGGATTTCCATTGTTAGCTCCCATTTACAGACCATGTGTACTTTTAAATATAAGGAAGACTTTCGGATAAATAAATATAATTTGATGCTTTTGAGTCTATATACTATATCTTTCAATTTTATTTTTTGTTCAGTGGAGCGGAGCTCCTGAATAATCCTTATCATATTTGTACTAGTAAAATGTAGAAACAACTTCCTTGTACCTAAATCTATCCTCATGGTAGTACTGCTTGTTGACAACATAGCATAGTGGTCTCAAGAATAGTGGAAACAAAAAATGTAGTGGTAGGTTATTTAAGTGGTGGAAGAACATCAATGAAGAGACTGTGCTTCATTTAAAGTGGTCTCAAATTCTTCAACCATTCTGCAACTGAATTGAATGTGACTCTAAGACCTTTCTTAGGTGGTCAAACAAAAGGCTAGGGATTATCTGAGCAAAGTGGAATTGAAGAACAAAGCTTCATAAATTTTCTAGAACATATGCTAGACAAACTGTGTAATCCTTTCAAGACACTCCTGTGCAATTATACTGCTGGCATGAAAGTGAAGTGTAATGAATATTGCATAAAGTGTCAAACTGCAAATAGGGAGAATAACACATTCACATTTGACATGATGATTCAAACTTGTTCAACATCTCATAGTGTCGCTCAAAAAAGGGATAAGCACCCAACTAAGCTAAATAGTTCTGAGATAAAAAGCAATATTATAACAGCAAGCCAAGGAGGGTAATCCCAGTTCCAATAAAAATTGATGACGTTTATCATGCAGCACTTGTTACAAACCAGAAGGCCATCAGTTCCAGAAATGTTACTATTGGACAGTAGAAATGAACCAACGGAAAGGTTATATGAAAATCCTAGCCAATCAGAGAATTCCTGAGTTAGGAGTAGAATTTCATAATGTTGCCCAACTATTTATTCAACTCCAGTGTGACCCACCATAGATTCTGCTCCTGTTAAATTTGTTAGATGTCATCTCATGAATGTGGGCTTTGTCAAGGCTTCTGAGGCTTCTTTCATTGAAGGCCTTATTGGGAAAAGAATATTTTGTTTTAGGGTGGTTTTCGTTAATGTATTTATAATGTTGCCCAATTTCTCAACATGTAAAATCAAGATAATCGAACGATTCTGATGTCAATGCAAGTGGTTAAGTTAGGCTTAAGTTGTGCAGTTGCAGTTGAAATAACGAGGGTGGCAAATCAATCTTTAAATTAATAGTAAAATATACGACATAAATAACCTATGTAAAATGACAAGTACACATTCATTCTACATTTCAATTGGTAACAAGTTTACATTCATTCTACATTTCAAATATTCAACTTGCATTCCAGATTCATTCTGATTGCAATGTTCAACCTCAACAACTTCAATTCAAAAGAAAAACAACCCAATTGCATAACAAAATGTGTAACAGTCACCCTCCACACCTTTCACAACATAGACAAGCAGGTCTGATTCCACACCTTCGACTTCATCACCTGCAAGTTTATATTCATCCACAAGGAGAAAAAATCAATCAACATACTACCACAACAGATCTCTACAACAAAAGATCGATCAAGTGATAGCATTACCCTTGATTTCAAAAAGATGAAGAAAAAAAACCCAGATAGAGGAGATTTCAACTTGCTTGATTCAAGTAGCTCCAAAATTCACCAGAAACCACATAAACAGTCTAACAAAAAAGTAAAAATCCCGAAAAGAAAACCCAATTTTATCTCATAAGAGTCAGAAGAAACACCCACAAGAGTGAAATTAGGGATAAACTTAAATCATATCTCCACTTCTTTGATACTAACTCGAAGATAGATCTCAGAAGTTGTATTCTCTCTCTTCACACTATCTCTGTATATACTCTCTGTGTGCAAACTGACATAAGAAAGAACCGAACACAACTATGAAAATTCAAATAAAAATATCAAAACAACCAAAAGGAAAAAAAACAAGGAAAAAATTACATTGCCATTCTCTTTCTCACCTCACATCTAGATCTCTGTTGTTGCTGGAGAAGAAGGGGCGAGATGCGCAAAGGGGATTGGTGGAACCTCATACTCTATGGTCCGTCATCTTAGTTCAGTACAGAGGGAGGAGACTAAATTAGCTCCAATACATAGATGAAATCGTCTTCAAATTGCTGCTACCATCAATCAAGATCCGGGCTGAAGAAATAATTTCTCTATTTTCTCACTTTTCTAAGAATCAAGAGGGATTGGAAAACGATCAGGGTGAGAATTTTTTAGGACCCACGTGAAGTTGTGGCAGGATGTTTTTTAAGACCCAAGTGATGTTGCCCGTTTTCTTGGCACGTGCTGGAGACAGGGAAGGAATAGAGAGAGAGGGCACAGGGTGGTCATTGCCAAAGACAAGGAAGGAAAAAAGAGAGAGTAGCAGAGCTTGATCGCCCGCAGTTGGGTTTGGGCTGAGGTGCCTGACCACTTGATGCAGGACAAACCCATGGGCTCCCATGGGCTAATGCGCCTTTGGGCCCAGCCCACCTATCCTAGTTCACTTAGAGTTTTATTTGCTTATTTTTTTAAGTTGTTTTATCAATGTGATTTAATCTTGACCTTCAAAGTGTTTGGATTTGCCAAATTAGTCCTAGGTTATGTCTTTTATCTATTTAAACATTGTAAAGCGTTTTGGCTAATATTAATTGATGATTAATTAAAAGTTTTGGGATCTTCCTTAAGTTTCTTCTCGTTCTCTCCCAAATCCTAACGCCTCTTGTATTGGAGTTTGTTGAGAGCCCAATTTCTCTAACGCTTCTAAAACAAAGTTTGGTGAGAGCCCAATTTTTCGCCCCATGTTCATCATCCACCTTGCCTACCAGGCGTCTCCATTCCGTTCCGCATTATACAGGTCTTGGGAACTTCACAAACATTAGCAACAATATTTTGGATGGCCTGGCTAAAACCATACTCAAGTTGAAATTGGAGAAAAAGGATCACGTTCAAAAGGTAGCTGTCAAAAGACCTCTTTTGGCTTGTTTTTGTTTTGTGTAATTAGACACTTGTTTTTGAACTGCAGTTGAAAGATATCGTGGCATCAATGTTTGAATTGTGGAGCTTGATGCATTCACCTAACAAGGAAACAAGTCGTTTTGAGAGGGTTACCTGCATCCTAGGATCATTGGAGCAAGACATTACAGATGCCGGTGTTTTTTCCCATGAAATAAATTGAGCAGGTTCTGATAGTTGGCATTTATTATGCTGCTATGATTTCTATGCTTCCATAAATTTTGGGGCCAAAAGGAAAAATAAAAACAAACATTGTCCCACCTTTTATGGCATGTGATGTCAGCACCAGAACAGTTAATTATCAATCCTTCTTACTTAAATTTATGAGCCATGAGGAGAAACATTCATGTTCATTCTTGAAATAGTTATCTGATCTCTATTTATGTCTGACAGGCAGCAGAAGAGGTTGAGAGACTGACTAAATTGAAAGCAAGCAGAATGAAAGAATCGGTTTTGAAGAAAAGGTTGGGGTTGGAAGAAGTATGTAGAACAACACACATTGAACCAGATACAAGCACAGCTATGGAGAAGTCCATGCATTGATAGATTCTGGTATGAATCTTGTCATTCATTTGGTTGCAATATCTGTCCAGCCATATATTGTGTTCGACCATGTTGCTACTCAGGTATTGTGGGTCCTTCTGAACTTCTGGCCAGCATTGAGCACAAATAGTGAAAGCGAAAGAGGAATCTATGTGCAGGAAAGAGATTATGGACGGGAAAGATAAATGGCTGGCTGCTTGTGAAGAGGAAAGATGGCTGGAAGAATATAACCAAGTAAGCTGATTTGTCCATCAGTAATGTATGCAATAAGGTTCTCTAGGGAGTCATTCCCGTTATCCCACCACATGGTCATTCAAGATGTTCTCCTTTGTATACTGACAAGAAAAATCTGCAGCCAAATAAAAGATATTGTACGCCATAAATTTCCGACTGCTTTATGCTTTCTTCATGGTGTTTAAATGTCCATTTTCCACACTACAAATTTCCGACTGTTTCATGCTTTCTTCAGGGTGTTTGAGGATCCATTTTGCACACTCTATAGGAATCTTCAAAACTTTTGAAAGACACAGCAGGTCCTCAATTGTGTGTCAGATTCCTGTCTCCACCAATGAGCAGGAGATTACCAAAAAATATTATTTTTTTTTCTTGATGAATTTTCTGTTACCAATTTAAAAAAAGAGTTTTTTACAGAAAGACCCCTATGTTTCCAAAAAAGAACGTCAAAAACACCCTTAAACTTTATGCTTTTACTTAAAGAACCCTTTACTAACAGCTGCCGTTCCCACTCCCCTTTTCTTTTGTTTATATACCCTTTTGCTCCTTTACACTTATTAAGCAAAAAATAGGCCCCTCACCTCTCTGTTTATTCCCCCTTCTCTTTCTTTATAGAAGAGAGGAAACAATGAGATGGGAGAATAGGATTCAGAGACTGAGTGAAATGTAGAGTTCACTTTAAGAAAGATACAAGAGTCTGTATTATCTTGAAAAGGTGAATCTGAGTTTATAAGTTCATTCAATAGGGCCCATTTTTGACATCTGAACTGTTCAAGATCATGGCGCAATATTTACTTTAATTTTATCCCTCCACAATTGAACGCATTTATCCACCACCCATCTCATCATCCACAGACAAGTCCTCAATCTTCCTTAAAATTGCATGAAGAATAACGGTGGCCAATCCATTAAGAAGAGGAACCAGAATGTTGAGAGTGGCTTGTGTGAGAAAAAGCGCAGCGACCTTGACTACGGAGAGGATGGCTAAGATGACCTGATCGTCAATGGTGCGGTGGAAGATGATGAGCAGATCATCCCTTAAGAACTAGATTGAGAGCCACGTGCCACCGTGATGATGAAGACAATCAAGGAGATGGGGTGCCAAACAAGGCTGAGGAAGATAATCAGAAGGACGATGATGGCGTAGTTCACTTTGAAGTATCACATGTTGGTTCTGATTCTAATATAGGCTTTGCCAGGGTTGTGAGAGGCACTGATAGTGTCAGTGGATCATCTATTTTCATGGGTGATGGTTTGAGAGGGCTGATTTAGGTCTTGAGAAAAAGGTTAGGAAGATGGATTTGTTGAAAAGACGTCGGCATTGAATCATTTTATTAAATAACAGTAGAGATCATTTACGTTCAAGGCTTGTGAATATTTAAATAGCACATGATCAAATATGATTGGATCTCACAATCTTGGCCCGCTCTACACATAATTCGATTGATCTCCTTATGTGCTGATAGGCCAAGCATAAGAAATCACTTTTAGGACTTTCTATGCGATTATGTGTTGTACACTTGGCTGATCCCTTTTTAATTGTGGTGATGAGGTGGGTTGGCCCACCGACTGGTAGTCTTCCTTATTGTCGCGCCTCTAAAACTGGACAGGATCCAAACCCGATTCTAGGAGTGTGAGAATTGGGGTTAATTAAAATTTTTCTTATATAAACAATGCGGGACCTAATTTCAAGTGGATTGAAGTTTTTTGTGAGGTTATACTTGGTAATCAAGTAACCATAATCACACGCGAAATTGAAATCCATAATCTTCTCAGATGAATATCATACACCAACCATAGAACAAATCTCAATAAATAAAAAGTCAAGGTCAAGTGCTTCAAAGCATTATAATTAAAGTTATAATTTCAGAATAAATAAATTTAATGAATAACTAATGACTCAAACATGGCCTTATTACATAATCTGATGTTTCAATCTCAACACCAATACTAGGACACCTCAGATGATGTCATTGACACTCCACTCAACAACTCCGCCATCTAGCGGAATCTCGTGCGTCATCTGACCCTCTGGTTCGATACCGATAACGGAACCTAGACACCAAAAGTAGTGGGTCAGATTGAAATAATCTGGCAAGAGGGTAAACTGCAAGCAATGATGTTAATCAACTGAATTAAAATATAATATTCATTCTGTCCCAAAATATACCGAATGCAAATCCAATAATATGAATGCATAAAAACAAGTATCCCGCAGATACAATATACCAAAAAGGGGTACTCCCACAAATAAAATATACAAAAACAGGTATTCCCACATACAGATAAATAAAATCGGGTATTCTCATAGATAAATATACAAAAACAAGTATTCTCGCGGATATAACAGATGGCACAGTTATGTATTATATTTCACCGTACACGCTGACTTGATGGCGTACGTCCACCTCCGAACTGTAGTCAGTCAAATATATATATGCGCATATACAATTACATATGTCTACTAATGCACCATAAATCATGCTATGAATCCCTTAATTCATAATATCTAATCCAATGATAATTTAAGTATTTAGATTACTTAATTTAAAAGTGCATTATGATCATGTGTTAATTCAAGTTCCCTGAGGGTAAGTACTAACCGACCTAACAGTGATAATTAGTTAAATATACACATGAGAACCAACCTTCTTTCACAATGGGAATGGAAGTCTACAATGCCAATATTCTACTTTCAGTGTCTATCATGTGGTGCATCCCGAATCTCACATTCTCATTCTAAATTTAGTCTAATTTTCGTGTGAACATTTAACCAACTTTTCTAAAAAGAAAGGAATCCATCCAATCCAATTATGTATAGTTAATATGTTTTACAAATATGGTAAAAAGATGTTCAAATTCCAAATCCAAACTTAAATCAAATTACGATAAAAAGGGGAAGGGAATAATTGTAATGTCCTAACGTGCCTTAATTATAATTTATGTTAATTAAACTTGATTTTCCTATTAATACGTGTATTTGGGTCTTAATTCACCATGTTCTTAGTTTTACTGGGTCTCAGTTCGATAGGTAGTTGGGGTTCGGACTTTACCTAAGTAGTTAAGGGCCTTTTTAAAATTTGTTCTCGCATCATATTGACACCTCATTAGTTACATCTTGTATAATTCTTCATGTAGGTCATCTTTTACATTAGGCTCAACTTGATTCAGACTCATCTTAGCTCAATCAAGGCCACGTGACATAAACTGTAAATATTCCAAAAACATAGACTTGCATGTAACTGCAGGAAATTCCATTTAAAAAGGGAACCCAACATCATTTTTCCATCTCTTCTTCTTCTTTGTTTGCTGGAGCTACTTCTTCTCTTCTCCCTTCTTCATCTTCACCTCAATTCAAAGTTGTAAACAAGGATCGAAGCCTTACATGCAATAGTAATAGCATCCATCCATCCTCTTCTTCTTCCTTTGGGCATCTCTATCTTAGAAATTATAATCTTCTCCAAGCTACAGTCCTTAAGGTGAAGACTTTACCTCTATTTCATTTCTTTGGACTTAATAAAGTCAAGAAAACTCAATTACACAACATGCATGCATTCTATACTACATTCACTATTTGCATGTCTTCCATGTAAAGAACCTACCTTCTATTGAGGATTTTCCCTAATCACACACCAAGGAGGAGTTAAGTAGAGTCAAGCACTATGTTAAGGCAAGTATTGGAGTATATATGGTGCTGCATATATGTTTATTTGTTGGCTTTTATATTGATTATTCCAAATCTTAAGCTACAACTTTTTCTTCTTTGAGTTAATTATGTACATATGTTTAATTGAATAAATTAGAGAATGAGTAGGTAATGTGGATGTTGTGTGAGACTTGAACAACCCTTAGTGATATTTTGGAGGTCATAAAAAGCTCACTTAACCTCACCAATTTTGTTTTATGGCTAATCCTCGGCTAAGCTATAGAATGCACTACGGTTAAGCCGTAACCACCCCGTGACCAAGTCATAGGCTATTCTATGGTAAACCTTTCAGAGAGCCCAAAACCCAAAATTTCGCTACGGCTCATGCACGGCTACGCCATAACCTAGCCGTAAACTTGGTTGTAGGCTTAGCACGGCTAAGCCGTAGGTCAATATATGGTTGAACCGTAAATGCATATGAAATTAAGAAGAAAACTGAGCCACTCAGATAAGCCGTAAGAATACTGCAAACTTAGGATATTAGGGATTTCCCAATGACCTTGTAGGGCCTTAGTGATGGCACATTCTTTCCAAGTAAATGAGCCCATTGGTGATTAAATGATAAGGAGGACAAGTGTAGAGCTGTCACTCATCCCCTTCGATTTTCCAGATGAATTCACAATGTCACGTCATGGGTGTTGGCATGAGAAAAAGTGTCTTTTACGTACACAATGTAAAGTCAAGACTTGGAACACAATGACACCGGGCGTTTTATGAATACATCGTATTGAATGACCTTGGGAGCAAAGATTATCTAGCTTAGGGTTAGCTAGTAAATATCCTTGACACCTATTTAAATCTGAATACATTCATATTGTTAAGATACCTTGCCCTTAACATGATTTAGTCATGTGCCCACTCTCCTTGGCAAACCTTCAGACTAATCAGACCTGAGCTTCTACGAAGTGCATATCTATGAGGCGTGAGCTTCTACATAGTGCATGCCTGTTAGTCAAAATGGGCGTAACCAAAGTTGGGAGGGTTCGAGCTCTCTTAGCTTATACAATTATGCATTGTTAATTATCAGTTACCTTGTTAACTCTGATTTTCATAATTGAATATGATTTCAAGACCGATATTTCTTATATATAATATGATAAGTATGACTGAAAGGTATGAAAGATATGAATTCGAGTCAGTCTTGATACGTTGAGTCGATACCACCTAGCTTGTGCCCTTATTAGGTTCAACAGGACCAGTTTGGAAATCTAGATGTCGCTACTGCAATAGTCCACGGAGGAATTGTAAGCGCTCCTCGGGAGGCTAATCTGATCCCTTAGTGACCTATATGTATGTACGCTCCCTCTAGATGATATGCTCTCTCTTAGGAGAATATAGCCTCGTGGTTACTAATTTAGTATGTATGATATCCTATTTCTAATTCATTACACATGTTTACTCATGCACAATCTGCCTAGTTTTACTTTATTGCTTTTTTTCAATTAATATGCACTTTAATTCATTTGATACATTATGATAATTTCATATATCTCTGTATTTGCTTAACCGTCATATTAATAATACTACCCTTGGTGTTACAGGTACTGAATCCAACTCAATTAGGCAAACGATATGCCCCGGCAGGAACCTCAACAAAACCACAGGGACTAGATGAGTGTGATGCAGATCACGCCTTCTATTAGTTGTCGTAGGAATAGCGACAATGGGATCTTTGTTAAGTGTTTAGCTTAGACATGTTTGGACCATGGTTGTTTTTGCACTTAGCAATTTGATAGACTCATATATAATTTTGGATTATGTATATGCTTAAGTAATTGTTATCATGAAAAGGTGGATGGTTAAGTACAGACTTCAGACTTGTTTATGAAATGAATGATGTTTCTGTTGATAATTACAAATATATTACACAGGCTACTGCTTACTATTAAATGTAATTTACGTGTTGGAGAAACTTTTTTACACGTTCCTATGGAATCTCCCTTGTAGTAATTTTTTTTGTGTGTGTGTCACATGCACAGATTACTACGGGATTACGTATGCACACCCAGTGGGACCCATTCTAACCCCAATTCCTGGAATTGGGGCGTGACAATAATTAAGTCCTTAATTATCATTGCTGTGTATAATTACACCTTATTATTTTATATAAAACAAAAGGTCTAAATCCCGGAATCCGGTTCGAAATCTAAACTCAAATTAAAATCCAAATTAGAATTATGAATACATTAAAATTAAGATTTAATCACCCCCAACTACATCTTAGTTAATATCTAACCAATTTAAATAAAATATTAATTACAGTACATAATTCCCAATTAAATTTATAAACAATCCTAACTAAAATTTTAATAACACCTAATTAAGAATTAATTTAATGTAATCAAATTACCATTAATATACTAGACCATTAATCAAAACACAACATATTAAACTCTTTATAAATAATATCCTAATCCTACTTATTTATTTATTAAATATTTTTTTATGTATTTAAACTAGGCCCAGCCAATCAAACCTGACCCAGCTGCGGCCCACCAGCAGACCTGGCCCTCTAGTAGGCCCAATCCGCCAGCAAACCCGGCCTGCTGCACACCGTAGCAGCCAGTCGATTCCCAAGCAGCGCTGCGGCAATCTACAAAAAAAAATTATATATATATAAATACAGATTCTGAATTTTATGGAAAAAAAATCAAATCTCAATTCTTAGTCCCAAATCAAGATATTAAACCTAAATGAAAAAATCATACAAAAAGTATGTTACTCAACAAGCAACCCAAACGATATTATAAGTAACCAAAAAACATTATTTATAGTTATTCATTTGCCTGGATCTCGATGACAATAGTAGATCTAAAGATCAAATCTTAGTTTCTTCCCGAAGGACTTTTAGAACTTGGTTGCAAAAGAAAGGAAAAAGATGGATGAATGGGGAAGACCTTAAGGTTTATATTATGTTAAGATTTTTCTAAATTACAAGAAAGGTCTCCTTGCTTTTTAATGAGTTTTACAAAATTTCAAAAAAGGTCTTTTGGCTTATAAATGGCCAAATAACTCAAGCCTAAGGTCCAAAAATATTTAAGTAGTCCATCTAACCCCTCTCAACTTAATTCAAACCCGACAAACCGACTCAACCCAAAATAAAAATCTAGGGCCTGACACTTATCAGCTCTCTCTTTTGTAGTTGAGATGAAATCCAAGGAAGAGCCTAGTAGGGCTGTTGGGACTATTCCATACGTAGTTATCTTCTTCTTCTTTTTGGGTTTTGTTTTTGAAATTGAGTTGCGACACCACCCAAGAGAGGCAGAGAGAAGAAAGGAGAGAGGAGAGATGAGAGATGAGAGGTGTGGGCTACAGTTGTTTTATACCGAACTTTTTTTCCTTCTCTGGATGTAGAATTTGGATGGATTTTATTTGGTTTTGATGATGGAAGAGATAGAGACAAAAAAAAAAAAAAAAAGGGTTAAAAAGTGTCATGCCACCATCCAATAAATGTAAGGGTAAAATGGGAAAAAAAAAGAAAGAGAGTGGGAACGGCACTTACTTCTTGTTAGGCTTGACCGTCAGTCAAGGTGTTTTAAAGTAAAAACTTAATGTCTAGGGTTGTTTTTGAGGTTTTATGAAAATATAGGGGCTTGCGTATAAAAAACTCTTAAAAAATTGTATGAATAAGTTCTGCTATTAATATGGTTCTTTTTTTTTTTTTTTCTGATTTGGCTAAGCGGCCTGGAGTACAAAGGAAAGGGTGCCCACTGGTGGGCGCTATGAGAGGAGGTGGGTGCCTTATCCACAAAGACAACCCTATATTTCCGTTCATTTGAGGATCCATTTTGCGCACTCAGGTTCTTGAATTTTTCAGAAAACATAGGGCAAATCCTCAAATGTCCATAAGATTCTCTCTCAACCTAGGAGCCGGAGATATTACTACAGTGTCCTGTGTATCAATGGAAAGACAGCTTGAGGTCTTTTATTGATTGATTTATTTATTTTTATTTTTTTTTCACTTTAGGTTTGAGCTTTTATTTTAAGGCATGTGATTGAAAGATGATGTGGTTATGGAATTCTATCATGCTTCTTCAAGTCTTTTTTTCTAAGTTTCAATTCCTGAGTTGCAGGATGAGAACCGAACTTTGTACCCAGGTACGGTAGACAATCTGATGAACAAACATTTGTTTGGGAGGAGGAAAGGAATACACCATTCCCATATGTTGGGTTCCGTCAGATTCTTTTGGATATCTGTGAGGAATCTGGTCGAAAATTTCTGTCTTTCCCCAAGTTATCTGGTTATAACTTCACTTTGCAGGTCCCTTTGGTGGTGATTTTGGAGAAATATGAACTCACCAGACAACAGAAAGAAGAGAAGAAGAAAAGATTTCGGGTATTGCTTTGTTTGATATTTTTATTCTGCTGTATGACTGATCTCTCGAGAATCTTTCAGCTAAGTTCTCCTCTCTGGGGTTTCAGAATCAAAAGAAGTTGCAGGTCATGCTGCTTACAGAGAGGGAAGCTATGTATGGGCCCTAAAAGGAGCAACAGTTTTTAAAAAGCCGAATGGAGTACCTATGAATGGAAATGGAACTATGACTCCCACACCTCGACAACTTTTTGTTGGCAGTGCTACCCCTGAGCTTCTCACACCACGTTCCCACTCTCTGGACGTCAGAACGGACACTTGAAGCAAATGAGAAGATTATCGACTGCTTCACTGAACTTTGTGGCCCTACAGAAAGAGGACACTATCTCATTTGCTTGTGTCTGTGGTTCTGAACCAAGAACTCCTCCTTGGGGAGGAATTCTTAATTCTTGACAGGTATTGATCTTTCCTCCTCTGTGAACTTCATTGCTTTTGGAGATTTACGGTTGTTAGTGAAGAACTCTTATTCTTTACTCTGATTTCAATAATGAAATTACTGGGTCAAGGACTTTGAGTTGCAAAATTTAGGTCAGGTGAAATACTGCATAAGTAGTTTTATATGATTTTGTCAGTGAACCCGGGCTTTCCTGTATTCATATTGGATTTCCTTGCCAGGTTTCTGTTGAGGCTACTAGTGAGTCCCGTGTCACATGTTTTTGCTGCCAAGGTTGATGGAATGTTTGGGCTTTTGGATTTCAAGAGATCTCAGTTGGTGATGTTGTCCCTGTATGGTATGCCAATGAATCTCCAATAGCAATTGTTCAAGTTTTTTGTGCGTGAGCAAGGACGGAGGATACCTGAAGAACAGGCACATGAGTGTTTCTGCATTGCGACCACTCGAGGCCCATGATTCTTTTTCATTTTCTTTTTAAAAAGAAAATGAGTTTTGAATGTTATTAAAAAAAAAAAAGAAAATTTGTTATATGAAGGGAATGTAACATGAATTTTTAATGATTGTGTTCAAAAAATGAAATTTAATGCTTGTGTTTCTATGGATTTGAATACCACAATTATTTTATTTTATTTCTTAAATATGCAATTACTAGTGGTTTTAATAAAAACTATGGTTAAAAAAACATTATTAAATTTAGGAACAGTTATGAACTGTTTCAACAAAATAAAAGATAAAATTGCAAAGAGAGTACTTAGTATTAGCTGTTCCAAATATAAAGAATAGGTACCATTCAGAATCGTTGCAAAAGATGAGCAACACCACCAAATCGTTCAGGAACAGCTCAAAACCGTTCTTAATGACCTTTTTTATTTTTAGTTTTTATAACATTCTAGCATTTCTAATATTGAAGGGGGAAAAAACTAAACAAACTATACAACATAGTGGAGTTGATAAGTAGGATATTCTTAAGTTGTACCTCAGAAGTATTTGTGTAATGTCGAGTACTCGTATTGGCCTGACATAGATAAACTGGATATAGACATGTACAACTATTGAGGTAGATCATCAACGCTCGAATAAAAGAAAATTTTACTTATGGACGTGTACATGTACAAAATCCAGGCCATTTGTCTGGTGCTTAATTTATGTGTATCATGAGAAACCAGACCACTAATGATCCCAGTTGCTCATCCAAAGACAAGGGTAGGGACTACAAATGGATGGTCAGAGAAAGGAGGGTAACAAATAAAATACATTGAAAAGAGGAATAAAGAAAAACGTCTTCGTTGCCTGCTAATCATGCTAGCACATATCATCACATCCATAGTTAACATCATAACCACTTAAAAGGTAGAATTGTTACTGGAAGTTAGCGGGCCTGGGGTCCAATTATGGGCCCGTTTGTGATTGATGCTTTCAATACAAGGAGAGAACGTTTGGCAAGCAGCTGACACGGGCTGGGTTGGGCCAGTCTGATTTAAATCTGGGGCTGGCCAGACTTCAGAAACACAAGTCTATATTTGGCACAAGCCTGACACAGGCGGTAACCTCCTGCCCAGTCCTGCCCCACCTCAACCATGTAGGCTCGAGCGTGCCCATTCAGATAATAGGGTAGGCTTTTGTTACTTGTTCGGGCTTTCTATCGCTTACTTGGTCAAATCAGTCTCTAACATGACCATTAACGGGTTGGGCTTCATACTTTCTATCACATAATCTAAGCAGGGCCCAACAGAAATGGTCCTGCATTTAGATTCAGGTCCGAGTGAGTATTACAACTCATGGCCCGAGACAGGCTCAAGGTGGGATTGGCCCGGGTTAGGTGTGTCCTGGCATGGACAACCCTAGATGTACCCATTCCTAATGATGAGTCCCCTTTGTGGTACTAAGGGTGTGTTTGCTTCAGCTCCTTGAAATCCAAATGTGCTTTTTAAATGTAACTTCCAAAGATCTATTTTTCATTTTACCGAAAAAAAATCTATAATTTCAAAGCAGCTTTTTTAAGATAAAATGTCATTAGGGAAGGATTTAAAAAAAGAAAAAAAGGGTTAGGGCATGAGAGTATGGGACAAGAGGCGGAAAATGGGTCAGGTTAAGTCATTGCAGATCAGCTTGATGAATGGTATCTATATTGGACTCCAACCATATCATTGGCTTCAACCCACATAATGTGCAGGTCGACCCGGCCCAACCAGCATAACCCGCATTCTCTGCAGTCAACCTGTTTAACCTCAATCCAACTTGTAGAATCTTAGCTGAAACCCAATCCAGTCCAAATATTAAGGTTATATTTGTGTTAAGTTGAAGGCCATAAAAAGGGCCCAACATAATCTGTACTTATCACATTCAAAATTTTACTATTCTAATAACAAAATATTAAACCACCAAATTATTTAAACAGGTTTAGACTTTAGATTTATGGTTCAACCCTACCCAACCCATTTAAGGAGGTTAGGAGTGTTATGTGGGTTGACCCTAACCTGACCCATTTAAATGGTCAATTTTTGCTGACCCACTATGACCTGTATATATTGTGGGTCAGGTTAAGGGGTCAAATACAGCTCGAGTTAGTGGATCAGGTCAGCAAGAGATTAGCTCTGTTGCACCTGAACGAAAATGGGCATTATAAAATGGGGTCAATTGGTATCTAACATGCACCCTGAACAACTCAAGTGGCTGGAGATCTCCACCCATGTGTGGACTGTATGCTATTCATGGGCTGTGCAGCTCATGGGCCCATCTAGATGCATGTCAATCAATTAAAGTGGGGAGTTAGAGATGTCATAATGGTAAGTTTAGAAACTGCCCATTGGATTATCCAAACTCTTTGTCTAACCCAAGGCGGCGGGGGCTTACGATTTGGCAATTTGAATTTTAAAAATCGGTCTTTGCTAGCTAAGTGGTGGTGGAGATTTGGGGAAAAGGAAGGCTCTAGGGAGACAAGTCATCGTGGCTAAATATGGTGAGGAGGAAGGGGGTTGGTATCCTGCTAGAGTCCCAACATATAGGTTTTTGGTTTTATGGAGTATCAGTTTTAGGTTTAGGGAAGCGTCCACGGGGGGGGGGGGGGGGGGCGGGCGGGGGTTGTTGTGTTTTGTGAAGGTTTGGGTTTTTATATCGGGAAGAGCACTTTTGTTCAATTTGGGTGGATGATTGGCTTGGTGTGGGTCCCTCCTCTTTATCTTTTCCTACTTTGTTCAGAATAGTTGTCAATGAATTATCATGGGTCAAAAACTGCTATACAAAGGATGGGTGGAGGTTGACATGGGCAATGTCTTTTAGGTGTTCTTTGCATCAATCTAAGGTGTCAAAGTTGAGAGCTTTGTTGAGTCATCTTTCTAATGTTTTCTTTTCCAGGGGTGAAGCAAACAAGCACATTTGGAAACCTTGCCCCTCTAGAGTATTCTCTTCAAAGTCCTTCTTGAGGGTATTGGAGATGTGGTCGGAAGTTAAATCGTCAATCTTTTTTATTTGATTGGGCTTGGCTCCTTCAAGAGTTGGTTTTCAGCTGGCAAGCAATTTCCAGAAAAATCTCAACAATAGATAATCATAATCATAGGAGAAGAGGCATGCTTTCAGAGGAGATTTCAGATTTATGCCTTCTTGTGGTAAAGAGAGAGAGTCTATTGATCACTTATTCTTACATTGTTTGTTTTCCTATTCTTTGTGGAGTTTTTTCCTTATGTAGTGCAGCATTCTCTAGTGCTCTTTAGCTTCAATAGATATGATTGCGGCACGAGGGATGTCTCCTTTTAATGTTTGTGGGGCTATTTTATAGAAGCTCATCCTATATGCGATTCTTTGGTTTATGTAGAAGGAAACGAATGATAGAGTCTTCAGGGGTTCTTCAGTGCTTGTGGAGTATGTGTTTCATATGGTATTGCGACAAATAAGTAAGTGGGCATTTTGTAGGAAGGAGTTTGATAGCCTTAGAGTTGGTGGTCTGGTGCATAATTGGAAGACTTCCCTTTATTACACGGTTCGAAACGAAAGCATATCAATTTATTGGTCCCCTCCTTTTGGGGAGTTGAAGTTCAATGTTGATAAGGTAGGGAAGGGAAAACTAGGCCCGACAGGAGCTGGTGGGGTGCTTAGCAATAGTGGCGGTGTTATTCTTGCCTTGCTTTCTAAAAATGTGAGTTGTATGGAGTTTAATAAAGTAGAGGTCGTTGCCATTTTGAAAGCTCTTCGTATCTGCACTTCCTCTTGTTTTCAAGTGTCTTTAATTATTAAAAGTGATTCCCTGAATTCTATTCCATAGGTGTTGACAGCCAAATTCCCATGGAGATTTCAATTTTATTTTAATAAGATTTTATCTCTTTCTTCCTCCATTAGCATGAAGTTTTAGCATGTCAGGCGTTCGGGAAATAGTTTTGCGGACTCCTGGCAAAAGAAGGGGTGGATTGAGTTTCAAATTTGTGGCTACTTTGTAGTGTGCTCTTTGGTCTTTTTCTGTTCTTTTGTTATCAGTATAATTCTTTTATACCAGTTCTTTTATTTTTTTTTCCTTTGTTGGGCTCTCTATTTTTTTATTCCTTTGCTCCTTTTCTTCTTTTTTTAATATAATTATCAGTTACCTATAAAAAAAAGAGGATTTTACTAGAAAAAGCACCTTAGATTTGCATTAAAAACGATTAAGCTCAATTTTTCAATGTACATGGATTGGGTCAATTGGGTTCGAATTAGTACTTCTTTTTTTTTTTTTTTTTTTGTATGTGGGGCTAAGTGATGCTGTACATAGAAAAAAAATGTAAAGAAGAAAGGAAGAAGAGAGAACATAGAAGAAAGAAAGAAGAAGAGAGGAAGAAAGGAAGGAAAGGAAGAAGAAGAAGAGAGGAAGAAAGGAAGAAAAAGACAAGAGAAAGAAGAAAGGAAGACAAAGAGAGGAAGTAATGAAGAAGAAGAGAGGAGAAAGAAAAGAATAAAGGGAAAAAAAATAAAAAAACCTTAATCCCTTGCTTTCTTCCTCTCTTCTTCTTCTTCTTCTTCCTTTCCTTCCTTTCTTCCTCTCTCTTTTTCTCCCTTTTTTCTTTGCATTTTTTTGTCCACAGTGCTAAGTGACCCTTTTTTTTTTTTTTTTTTTTGCTCTAAAGAGTTGAGTGAATCTAGGCAGAAAAAAAGGAAAAAAAAATGCAAAGTAGGAAGGAAGAATAAAGGAGAAAGAAGGAAGAAGAAGAAAGGAAGAAGGAGAAGAGAGGAGGAAGGAAAGGAATAAAAAGAGGAGAGGAAGAAAAGAAGGAAAGGAAGAAGAAAAAGAGAGGAAGAACGGAAGTAACTAATATTAATGGTTTTTTTTCTCTCCTTTTCTTCTCTTGCTTATCCTCTCTTCTTCTTCCTTTCTTCTTTCTCCTCTCTTTTTCTTCCTTTCATTCTCTTCTTCCTTTCTACCTCTCTTCTTCTTCTTTATTTCCTTCCTTTCTTCTCTCTTCTTCATTTTTCTCCCTTCTTTCTCCTCTCTTCTTCTTCCTTTCTTCTTTCTTCTCTCTTCATCTTCCTTTCTTCTTTCTTCTCTCTTCTTCTTTTCTTCTCTGCATTTTTTTTTCCATGTACAGCATCACTCTACCCCACATACAAAAAAAAATTTTTTTGCACAAATTTTAGTCGAGTTGACCTAATCTGTGCATATTGGAAAATTAGGCTTAATCATATTTAACGCAAATCTAAGAGGCTTTTCTAGTAATATCCCCAAATAAAAAAGGCCTTTTAAAAATAGAATTTGTTGAAATTCAATCTAAAGTTGAGTGAACTTCCTATGACAATAAAACTAGGCCAGGTGCATTTTTTTTTATTTTTTCCTTTTAGGGAGAAAGGACAGTAAGAATTAGTATGGAGGTACATTGATCCAAGGAGGGCTCAAGTGGGACCTAGAACTGATCAAAGGTGGACATAGATAAAATTTCTACCCAAATGACATATATCTAGTGATATATATATAGTGATATTAACTTAAAGTATTATTCAATCTTCTTCATGAGGAGAAGTTATTCTGCGGTCATTTATGTATATTCAACTTTGATCTTCATTTTTCATCACTTATGAAATGAGTTTATGTGCATTCAACTCCCTATTATTCTATGAAAACAGAGAGGACCTAAAGATTATTAAAGATGTTAAGGGTAAAGCATATAATGTACAGTGTGATGTAAATGGAATAGAATTTCAACTTTTGGGGTGAAGGCTTGGTATTTGTCATCCATCTTCCCTCAAATCTCCTTCTAAAGGAAAGATAACAACATATAAAATAGTATTTTAAAATTTAGAGGAATTCAATTACATAAAACAAACAAGACTGATCAACATTTTTTCAACAGGCTATGGCTGCTGGGCCTAGCTTTCTGACCTTAAATTTAAAAATGTTGGGCCTGTGTTTATGTTCTTGAGATCTTACAATTGGCCAGGCCGGCCCAACGGATCAACACACACTCACAAAAGAGTAGCATAAACCTTTTCAAGTGGGTACCTCCAAAAGGAAATGATGGCTCATCCCCCATCCTTGTGATGATATGTAACCCCAAAACCTTGCAAAGATTAGACCATCATAGCCTTTGGACCACTGACCACCCAAAAAACTATTAAACATACATCCCATGGCCCACAACTGAGCAGTTCAATCACCTGGACAAGAGGTGGGCAATGTAGTAGCAGTATATACTTTGTGGGCCCCATTCCAAATCAAATGATACAAAGTCATTAATGGGACTGCTCAGTAAAAAAAAAAAAATCATCATATCATCTCAGTCACTCTGCATCCACCATGGGGCCCACAATGGTCGGATGCATATCCATTACAACTGCAAGGATGCCAAAATTCACGTGCGCACATAAGCATCACACAAATGGCATAAGGTAAATGAAACACTACAAAATTAAAAAAAAAGAAAAAACAGAAAAAATTACCATTTCAAAAAAATTTTTGAAAAATATAAAATCCCTGTTCAATAAAAAAATAAAAAGTTAACAAGAAAGCATATACATCTCATATTCAAAAAAATAAAAAAGAAAGAAAGAAAAAATAAATATAAACAACCATTTTTTTTTTGTTTTACATATTTTGGGAATGGATGCTCGGAGCATTTTAATACCTCCATCTTTGAAATATTAGCATAGCCTTGTTCCAACCATATTGGTCCGGCTTTATAAATTATATTTCTTCGTGCTGATCATTCCCGAATATCAGCATTGTCATTTTTTTTCATATTATTTGACTTTGTAATTTATATATATATTATCTCAAAATCAGGACAAATAGACTTCCACGCTGGCATTTCTGACCGTGCAGCAGAGGGGGCACACGTGCACCACCGGCTCACAAGCAGTGCAAATGCAGAGGTGCCGACACGGTAACAGTACCACCGACACGCTCCGATTTCGGCAGACCCGACACGGCGGCACGGCCGACTCGGACCGTCTCGGGTCGATGTGAGCCGACTCGGCGTCGTCTACGGGCAGCGAGTCGCAGCCAGCGCGTCCCAGCTCGTCCCTTCTATCGTGCGCCGGGCCGGCCATCATCGCCTGCTGCAGCTGCGTCTGCAGATAGACCGCGGCGGATTCCTGCGCCCGGGCCTGGGCCTGCCAGGCCTGCGCCTCCGCTCTGAGCTGCGCCGCCCGCTCCTCCAGCTCGGCGTTCCGGCGGGCGGCCTTCTCCACCTCGGCGTCCTTCTCCTTCAGCCTCCGGGAGGCGGATTCCTCCACCGCGCCGAGAAGCGCACGGTAGTGCCGCTCCCTCTTCTCTGCTAACGTGCGCCGCAGCTGGTCTCTCTGCGGAGAGATGGCAGTGGTTGAGATGGGAGAAGAGCAGGAAATGCGAAAAGAGCAGTGACCCAGAAGAGGTGAGGCGATTTTGGTACCTGGGTCTGGAGCAGTTGATCGATTTCGTCTCTCTGTTGTTTGATTTGGGCGGAGATGTCTTGTGCTAGAGAGGAGAGAACAGGAGAAGAAGGAAAGAGAAGACCCAATTGCTGCTGCTGCTGCTGCTGCTGCTGCTGCTGCTGCTGGTGTTGTTTTTGCTGTTGCTGCTGTTGTTGGTCTTCTAAAGACAAACCAAGACCCGTAGAGACCACACTTTGGTGTTGGTTATTGAGCTGCGAGAGATTTACAAGCATTGAAGATTGATGATGGGGGGGTTGCAGCGAGAAGAGACTAACAGGCGACCCAGAAACAGAAACAGGAGCTTCTCTTCCTCTCTTTCTTGGATTAACAACTCCTGCACGAGGAACACCAAAAACCAAACATTGGCACCCTCCCACAAATGCAAACACAAATACAAAATCAAAAGAATCTGAAAAGACACAAAAATAGATGCAACCCATCTCACCTACCTCCATTGTCCATCGTCAAATTTTGATGAGAAAATTCCCCTGGCTGCAAGTAGTCTCCTCCCATTCCCAAGATGATATCTTTCTGCTCTTGCCCGTTCCTAATAACAAAAGAAGAAGAAGAAAAAACTAGCTAAGGTGAAAAAAAAAAAAACAAAAAACAAAGCAGCACCTAACAAGTGGGAGATAGAAGAACCATTCAGAAACAGCAAGAGAAAGAAGAAAAAGAAAGTAACCTGTTTAATAGCAAGACGTTGGATGGGTATTGTGCTTGAACAGCCATCAAGACTAAGGGGAATAGAAAAAGCTGGGAACAATAGAAGAACAAGAGAGCCGATAAGCGCAGATACAGATATAGATGTGCCGCCGGAAAGAAACGCTCTCCTTACTGCAAGCAAGTTGTCTGCTTTTCAAGTCCTTTTTTTCCTTGGAATCCGAAGGGAGAGAAGAGAGAGGTGAAAGATAACAAGCAATTGCAAGAATACTTTCTAGGAATTTAAGAGAATGGTAACTGTAAAATGAAGGAGATTAAGTATACTTGGACTTGGAAGGAGAGAAAAGTAAAAGGAGAAAAAGATTGATTGAATTGAATGAGTGTTTGCGTTTGGTGCCGCTGCCGCTACGGGTGGAATTGTTTGTATATGGCGCCCACAAGACTCTTGCTGCCACATTACCCCATTCTCTCTCTCTCTCTCTCTCTCTCTCTCTCTCTCTCTATTTGTACATGTCTATTTCTTTCTCCATCTCCAATACGTGAATTGTTTTGCCTAGATGTCTCAACTTTCTATGAGATTCTCTTTTTTCTAAGAAATTCTCTTTTTCTTTAGTTTTATCTTCTTCTTTTTTTCTTTTGGTTTTGAAGTTTCAAACTTTCAACAGCCTACTCCCTTAATCTTAGAAGAAAATGAAGACAGGGTGATCTCTGTCAAACCTCCTCCTTTCTAAGTAGTTGCTTTCTAAGGTATTTGGGTCCACCCCACATGCCAAATGACTGAAATGTTCATCAAATTAGGCTTTTTTTTAATGATATTTTCTAAGATTTTAGGTGAATTGTGGAGATTTCTAGTTAGGTTAAGCACTTTGGATGATTGCCCTTGTTTTTCTAGATTCTACCACAATACTAGAAAATGACCCTGTCAAATAGGATGCGTAGTTAGACTGTAGGCTATTTGATTAATAAGATCATGCACCTTGGACTGTAGGCTACTTGCTTAATAAGATCATGCAGCTTGCTCTAGGTTTATTTATTTATTCTGCCCCTATATAGGAATTGCCTTTAAATGGTAATTAGCAATTTCTCAGTCCATGGTCCGAATTTAATTCATTGAATACGTAAGTCTTATCCATTTCCTACTGAAAATGACAGCTTGTGTTCACCATGATTTTGATTTGTATACTGTATGTCATGTGTGTAATCAACAACAATTCCCTAATTTTTAAAAGTGAGATTAATACAGTGTATTATTTAGTGAAATTTTTAATTAAACAATAAAATCGCTATTAGAAACTTTCTGAGAATTCTTGTTGTGCTCTCTTCGTTGTTTTTTTTTTCTATTTTGGTGTTATACAATGGTCTCTACTGGGTATTGCCTAAATCTCAAATATTGACAAGATTTTGAAAATATTATAAAGGAACAACAATATACAAATTCCCTTCAATATTTCTGGATGATATTATAATATTTAACTTTTTTTAAATAACTTGAGTACTCGGCGAAAATTTAACACTCATTCGAGTTTTGAGTACCCTTAATTTAATCATGTAAATTTAAAACTCATTTGATTTTATCTAATGGCTAGAATTTTAACAATCATAAGGCCTTCAAGACTTCGCCTTTCATGATGATTCCCAAATTTTGGGAAGCAAGTCATAGTGAGACGTTTTAGACACACTACTCCCCTAATATTGTGATACTCTAAAGCATAACATTGTCATAATATCAATAAAATAAATGACAAATAAATATCACGATATTAGAAGAACAAAATGGATATTTGGTGAAATGCCATATTAGTCAATCATGACATATTATAATTAGTATTTGTTGTAGGACTATCAATGAACCAAGCTCGAATTAGAGTTTATTTTAGCTTGAGTTTAAGTTCATATGCATTCCAAATGAGATCAACTCATAAATAAATAAATAAATATATATATATATAACATATGCATCAAACAGATTCTAAGCTGCTAGCGCAATTTTCGATTCAATGAGAAAAAAAATAGAACTACCCAACATAATTAAGACATGTGATAAAAAGATTAAATAAAATCATGTATAAAATAAGACGAATGACTTTCAAATAGAACAATTACTTTACTTTAAATTTTTTTAATATATCAATATTCTCTAATGATTTCAGACTTTATTTATTTTTTTCTCTCTACTTCAAAAACTTTGAAATTTTACTTATAAATGCAAGGGAGAAGCAAAAAAACAAAAACTTACTGTTAAGGGAGCAGCAAAGACTTAATGTAGATAATGTTGTACCTTCACTTATAAATGATGCATAAATCGAGCGAGTCACACCAAATATATGACACTTCTACTGTAATATAAGCTTATTATAAAATACTTATTTGATGAACTTTCTATGATTAATCAATAAAATAGAATAATGGTTGTAGCATCATGTTATATAACATATTTAAGTAAATGATGCACCCATGTTTTTTATTTGAAATTTTTAGCCGGTCAGATTCAAGTTTTTTAAGTAAATGATGCACCCATGTTTTTTATTTGAAATTTTTAGCCGGTCAGATTCAAGTTTTTTCATTGAATTTGACCCAAGTTGCCCAATGCATGTAACATCTATATGTATGTTGTCTTTTCTTAGTGTTTTCCAATATTGACCCTCCCTTTCATTAGTCAGTAAGGCCCAAGGCCCAAGGCCCATGTAACAACAATGACAATACGTGCACACAAAAAACTACCATAGAACAAAAACCTGTCTATTAGGATTATATTGTGGGTGCTTTACATGGGGATTAGGGGGTCAATTCGTGTCTATCTCATTAAAATGTAGGTCAGAATTTCTCAACCTACAAGTTCATGTAGAATCACTGGTTCAGGCCTATTTTGCTCACTTAAGAGGTTATGTATGGACACCTAGGTAGAATTATATTCCAAGATTTTTTTTTTCTGTGATCCACCTAACAATAGTACATCTTAAGTTCAATTGGATCTTTCATAGTTATTGTGTTGATTTTCACATAAATATTTCATCTTTATTTCTACACCAAAAAAGTGGGTGAACATGCCCGGTGCTAATTATTGTGATTGTACCAAATAAATGAGAATTTTTAACATGATAATTATGGACATAGTAGTCAAATGGATCCACAAAAGCATAAGAAACATGTGGATCCATTTTTTCCAACAAAATCACTACATAGAAATTCAAACCTTGGTGTATGTTCTAGAAATTTTCTTGATCCTGCAACTACTTTCAAAGTGAAATATGGTCATATTAACAAGTATATATTTAGTGCCACCTACAATAAAATATAGAAGTTATTGGTAACTCTTAAGTTACCCCAGAATTGATTGTCAGGAGAGAAAATAAAAAGGGTACCTGTGCCAACAATGACAAAATTAAATAGAGAGAAAGACAAGAAGATGGATGTGTGATCATGAATTTAGGGATTGTGTGTTAGGCATATCCATCATTCATTCTACACGTCTCATTGCTTTGTAGTTGGAGTTGGACCCACGAGGGCGGCCTCTTCTTCTCTAATATGAGCTTGACAGGGCACGGCACCTTCACATTTACTTCTCTCACATCTTTCTCAACTTGGACGGTTCAGTTGACACAGCTTTCTTGTCCTGTCAAGGGTTCAATTAAAGAAATTATGTTAATAGGGTCATGTAATCCTAACCCTTCAACTACAACCTTGATTTGTGCCGCTTTTTAATGCTCTCTTTTCAGATTTCCATTTTTTGTTCCAAGTTGCCTGATCAGATTAGTCTGGATTGACCAACGGTTGAGACAAAACTTGATGATGACACATTGGATGCTTTCTTTACGTAGTTGAGACAAAGCTTTGATGATGGTAATGATGTTAATGGTAGTGGTGGTTTTGACCGCCACTAACATTGAATTTTTGTGGGTTATTTTTGTTGAGTTTGGTTTTGTATTCAAGTTTAACCAGATCGATCATCAAGCTTAACCATAACTGAGGTTCAGGGTTAGGATTATTTTAGTAATTATATATGAATTTTCTTGTTGGACAAGAAAGGAGGAATCATATATATTGATGCATTGTAACTCTAAATTCCAAGGGATTAAGAAGAGATCATAATAAATGAGTTTTCTCTTCCATGAAATTAAGCAAGGTTGCCAAACCACATCAAATTGCTATGTCATGTGTGTGATTGCTTAATTGTGTGATTGTGCGTGTTCATCGTGATTGATTCGTTGATTATTGGTTATTTTCGCTGCAATACTTTTCCTAACAAGTGGTATCAAAGCAAATTGCAAGTACCACTGTCGAAGAAAAAGAGATCCTGCCTTGGTTCCATCAACAGATCTGCATTGCGTCATCACCAGAGCAAATTGAGAAGAACAGGGCACCCGCTGCTACACGTCACCGCCTCTGCCGCTCATTTGCTGTGCCAGAGTTCGTCACCGGACTCTTCACCATTGCCAGATAAGGTCCGCGGCACAACGTCGATGGTCTACACCATTGCAAAAGAAAAAGCCAGCAGGCTACTATTTTTAGAGTTGCGGGCTGCAGGAACGAAGGGAGAAAACAGAGGCTAGGGCCACGTTGGGTTGGGTCAGACCTGACCTATTTTCAACAGATCAGCCTAGTCGCCAACTCAGGTGGGCTCCACATTGGTTTTCAAGTTAGGTTGGCCGGATCCATGACGCAGAGTCTAGTCTAATAGAGCCCAACAGACAGTTCCAATCTGGAACAGGTTAGGTTAGACCTAAGCAGTTCACAAAACCCAGCAGTTACAACCAGGTGATATCAAAGTCATCCATTTCCGGAATTCAGAGCCATTTCTTCTAGCTTGCTCGTAATAATGAAATTTATGAGGTAGATAGAAGCTATTGGCAGTTTGATGGGAAGAAATTGTGGGCTGAAGAAACCAACTAATTCATTATGATAGGAATGAATTCAAGCACCATGGGCCAGATTAAAGTGTTTAACTGAGAAACGACTTTAAGGATTGGTAAGAAAGAATCATAGACTCTGTGACATAGTAATGATTGAATAATGTTACTTGACATCATGGACGAGAGACAATTCCGAGACTTTGTGGAAAACTCAGATCTATGTCAAATGCATTTAGAAGGAGCGACATGCCAAAGTAGATAAAAAAAAAAGTAAGAATCAGAATCAGAAGGAGATAGTGTAACAGAAAACTCGGATTAAGATGATTGGGAATGACTTTCGGTCACTATAGGTATAGATCAGGTTAATAATTCATGATATTAAGATTTAGATTCTTCCTATCATGTGTTTGAGTATACATTGATTGACGCATATAAATCTCATCTTAATGGATCTGTTCTTATGGGAGGTAATGCAAAATTGATGAGCATTGGGATAAAAAAGGTAAAGATACGGGTGTATGATGAGATTGTTCAAACTCTAATAGATGTGATGAATGTTTCGGATTTGAAAAGGTACTGGATTTCTTTGGGTGCCTTAGACTTCAAAGGCTGCAAGTACACAGTAATAGGTGGAGTTATGATGGTGGAACATAAAGCATTGGTTATCATGAAGGGTGAGTGGTCAAAAATCTCTACAGGTTTTTAGGAGATGTATTTTAGGTGGAGCAGTGAAGGAGACATCAAATAACGAAGGAGGAAATCCATAGTTCAGATGAAGTTGATGCGAAGAGATCATTAGAAGATGGATTGATGGGTCTTCGATAATATTCTCTAGCAGAAATCCAAGAAGAACTGAACGGTGATGATTTTCTCAAAAAAAGGCAGTCTAGTTCAAGTTAAAGTAAGCCAATTTAGGATCGGGTGATACCTAACTCGCATGTGCAGTGCCTAATAGACTAGAACAAGCTAGAATGGGACAGTTGCAGGTTTGACAGGAGGAACACCGGAATGGAGACAAAAGGAAGGATTCACAAGGTGTAACAGCTCTAGCCCAAGAAATCGGGGATTAGGGTTAACTCCTAAGCGTAACACATGTATTCCCGTGTAACCTATACCTAGACCGAAGTCTAAGCAGAATTACACAAGGGATATTCACATACTTACACGTGTGACGTGCATTTAACAGACATATGTCTAAGTATAATTCACGTGGAAGCCTGTCAATATCACCTAAAGCTTCTTTTCTTTTACCAATGATTAACAATTCCTAAAATATCAATTCATGAAAATATGCACACACTAAAATGCCTATATATAAAAAGAAGAGAAATATACTATATAATATAATATGACATGTACAAGAGTTAAACAAGAATGACTGTACCTGTCTTTACAAAAGGAAAACAAGGTTTAAGAACAATTACGAAATACACATTGTCCCAAAAGAAGGAGAATGATAAACTATACATGGAATAAAACTAAAGTAAAATGTCATGAAACCCTATGTATCCAAAATCTCAAAATAGAAAGCGTTATGGTGATCGTGTCGCTCTTTGTGAGTGAATCAATCAGATCGCTTTTGCTATCCACTCGTCGAGGCCTGAAGGGATCTCGTAGGCATCCTCTGGAGTCTCATCGATCTTCGTAAGATCGGGACTAGGACCTGATCCTGTAACACCATTAGACAACGTGTAAATAAGACTATTCAGCAAAGTATAAATATAATTAAAGTAACACGCGTTGTATCTAAAAAAATCATTAACAAGTAATCATAGAAGTCAATTTAATATACTAGGTATGTTGTGCACTGAATAAAGCTTGATATAAGAATTAAATATGAGAAATACTTTACTATTTGCCTACTAAATTTGCCATATCCTCCCTCTAGGAATCTTTGCATTAAGAACACCGTCTCGGCCAAATATACGATTAGGTCTCTATGTTCGTAGAGTTCGAAAGCTCCAAAGGCACACTGTAATGGCACATAAACAATGTACTACACCAAAGTCAACCTCGCTGGGTATCATGATGCTGAAACTAAGTAGAGTCAAACCATTATGAATCATATAATTGAAATTAAGTAATTCATGCAACTCATTTCATTGTAAATAACACATTAGACATTCAATTCATTCGTACTCAATTCAATATTAACAATAGGAAAACTTATATCAAAAAAACATTTAAACCAAAAATCAATTTATATGATGATCATTTCCAAATCATTTCAATAATAAAGAGCAACTATAACAAGTCAATATGCTATACATTTCAATTTAATAAAAATGAGGTAAATTACGCACCAACCCTAATTTAGTCATCCAATGTTTCTAGCAGTGCATGATGATGTAGTTTTAAGTTATTTGATACACAATTATCTTTATTTGTGTCACTTTGTGTGAGATAGAGTGTATCAAAGTTCTTTAAACCAACACCCATCTGGAGGTGCTTAATAAATGAAGAACATTACATGAATGAGTCGCAACCCTCCAAACACTTCATATTAAGTAATTTTCCATTGGGCCAATTAATTAGGAGATCCAAGGAACTAAGGTCCTACAAGATCTGCTCATATATTCTTAATTTTCCTTAATTTTTAGGGTTCTTATAGCTTAGCTGTGAATAGTCCACAACTTAGCCATGAATAGACCATGGTGGCTTTGCAAATTTTCCCCACGGAAATGGTTTAGCCGCAATTTAGCCTACGATTAGGCCACGGCTTGGCTACGACTTAGACGTAATATATTTTACAGCTTGACCATAAGCTGGGCCGTAGAAGAAAAATTCTTGACTCTTTGTTTTTTGTCTCTGGGAAGCTAGCCGTAGTATACTTCAATTACAAAAGGCTCCTCTTCAACCCAAAATGCTAGGATTCTAAGTGTATATCTACCACCCATTTTCAAGACATCATTCTTATTTCAATAAATCATTTAACATTTCTAAATCCATTTCATGATTCACCTAAACAATCTAATCATACATTTTAAACAATAAAGGGGCTGAAAAATAAATTTCAGATTTCAAAGATTTACAAGAATCAAAATTTACCAATATGCATTCAACATTAATTAGCTCATACTTACCCTAGATTTTTATTCAATTCACTACTCCTCCTCTTGGCTCAAATAGAGAAGAAGAGCGCCGAACTTGACCATAAAATGCCATGCGTGAAGAAAGAATGAGAGAATAAGTGCATGCTTAAATTGAGAGTCCCTCTAAGTCCATTAAACCAGATAATCTATAAATAGGTAAAAGATCTTATCAAGACAACAACTAGAGTTCTGTACAGAGAGATATAGTCCAATATCTTCACTTTTAGCAGGGAAGAAAGGTAAGAAGAGATGGAATAATAGAATGGAAACCTTAGAGTATGCATACAAGATGTTCCTTGCTCATGGTGATTAGGAAGAAGAAAAAATGGAAGAAGAAGAAGAAGAAGAAGTTGCTGTAGTTGAGAACAGAGAGGGGATCGAATGGAGTGTGTTGGTTTCCTTTTAAAATTTCAGTTTCTTGAATTTTAATTAAAGTCCAGCTTCTAAGTTACAATTGCAATTTGAGTCAAATGAAGGCTTAATTAATCCAATTGAAGTCGAATGCATTCAAGTCAAACACGAAAGTTGACAAGCTCAATGACACTAATGCGATGGTATCAATATGACGCATGTATAACATAAAACCATGAAATCTAAAATTACGTAAAAAGTCTTTCATCTACCTAATAAAGTAAAACCCGATACAAACTACCTATCCATGACCCTAACTTGACCCATTAGTCTCAATCGGACAAAAGTAAACAAATCTAACCTAATTAAAGATTAAACATCATTATTTAAATTAATTCTATATTAATCAGCTAATATCTTAATTAATCGTTAATCATGCTTAATTGGAATCAGAGTGTTACACAAGGTATCAGTGAGATTCGAGTTCAAGAAGGCTTTTAATTTTGTCTTGACGGATGGAAGTTAGGTTCATTGTTTTGTAATTAGACTTTGCAAACGAGTCAGGTTAACCAAATTTGGGCAGGATCAACTCGAACCCAAATTTTTTAGTTAGAAACCTAACCCAATCCATTTTTAAAACGAGTTAGAAACCTTCAATCTGAACCCGTGACGAGTTAACCTGACCCGACCCGCCTAACACGAATTTGATGCGGATTAAGTCTGGTTGACCTGACCTAGCATATTTAATTCTCATTTTATATATATTTGAACTCATTTTATGTTGCCTAATTTTATTTGTAAAGATCTTCTTACATCTAGATTCATTCAAAATGTTGCATTGAGCATGAATTTATAATTTGTCAATTTTCAAGGTATAAAAAATGGGGAATCTATAAATATTTTCTAACCCATTTATTGAGGATTTGAGATAATCCCTCAATTTTTGTTCAATCTTATAATTCCATATTTGAGTATAAATATAAGACTTATCAATGATATTGTATTTCATTCATATCAATATTTTAGAGGTAAATTTATATGCCAACATAAAAATAAAAAAACATATCAATACTTCAACTACAAAAACATCATATTTTCAAATAAAAAAATAAGTTTTATATTCTAATTATTAAAATTTTACATAACTCAACCACAAAAGATTCAGAGTATATAGTTTATGACCCATATGAATAAAAAAAAGTCACATGTAAAAAGTCATGACAATTTAGTAAAATATAAACGGGTCAACGGGTTAGGGCGGTTTAGGCGAGTCAACCCTAATCAGACCTGTTTTTATACGGGTTGGTAAACCTTCACCCTAACCCGACCCGTATTTCAAACTGGTCGGGTTAGGTGGGTCAGAAACAGGTTGGGTCGAGCCGGGTTGGTAGGACCGGCTAAATTTTTCCAACTTTGTTTGTAATGATACATGCATGTGGCAACAAATGGATGGCACTTCGAAGGCTCAAGACAAAAGTGTTGAGGTCAAAGGAGGCAACTATGAGGGTCTCAAGGCGATTTGGACTTGATCGACACAAGACAATAATGAGATTATTTTTCCACCTATTATAGGGGGTGCAAGTGTCGCGCTTGGTAGTAGCATGTGCAGAAGCATACCTTTCAGCGAGGTATGAGAAATCTCAAGTCAATCTAAACTTGATTGATACCAGACAATGCTAATATTGTCTGTGTAGCTGGGCTAAGGGGTGCAGGTGTCACGTTAGATCGCAGCGTATGTGGAGGCGTACCTTTTAGCGAGGTACGTGAAATGTTGGTTCAACTTATTAGAGTATTAAAGAAAGAAGACTGCACCACCAATGTAGTGACGTACCATTCTAGAAGGTACGTGAAGGCATTACCAAGTATGTCAATGTGGTTCTGAGGATTTACGGAATCCGAACCAAAGTGCAGATTATTGGGTTTTGTCTTGCATTCCAGTTTAGCCAGATCAATCGTCTAGTTTAGCCAAAGCCAATGTTCAGGGTTAGAATTATTTTAGTCATTTTGTATGGGTTTTCTTATTGGCCAAGAAAGCAGAAACTATATATATTGATGTATTATAACCCTAGATTCCAAGAGATTAAGATATGATCATGATAGATAAGTTCTCTACTCCGTGAGCGTAGGCAAGATTGACCAACCACATAAAATTGCTATGTCATGTATGTAATCGATTGATGGTGTGATTGTGTGAGTTTATCGTGGTTGATCCGTTGATCAGGATTACAACAAGTTTAGCATCTTTGCTTGAGGTAAGATGTTATAAAACTATTTTCTTACTGTCTTCATCCTCTACTATTTTATTGTTTTATTTACATCTAGTAAACTGTAAAAGAAGGTAAAAATGAAATTTATATCACATTTACAAGCAATATTGTAGAAAGATATGATCCCATGCTACTGTCTATATGGAGTTCAAATTTCCTAAAACATGATTTATCTCATCTGGGCCTCATTTATTTGATTGAACTTGCTCATATCACGTGAACCCCGTGCAACCGAAACTGAAACCACATCATAAAAAATAAATAAATAAAACAAGTATAAAGTCAAGGCAATGAAAATCTGTCTTCCAGTAAAGCAAATGATTGACATTTTTTGCAAATTCTCTATTTAAAGTGGATTACATCTTCTTAACATTTTAAATTATTTTACACAAAAAAAATGCATTTCTTTTAGATTTTAGAGCTACTATCCTCAACTGTGGGCCCCACAATCATACTCCCAAGGCATCATAGTTTCCCTTGAGCTGTATTATCCGCGTACAAACCACAATTTTAGAATTGGGTAGTGGATTTTACTTAGGAGAATTTGTTGACCGCATGAGCTTCATTTCCGCAGAAATCTCCGAAATTAAGGAGAAGATCTACAATATTCTTTGCCTTTCTTCAATGCTAACAACCACGCCCCTTTATTAAAATTCCATTGAGCCTCTTTTGCCCTTTGGTGATTTCTTTATTAACTTTCATGTTTTGGTCATTGAATCATGCCACCCTCATTCTTCATCTCCATCATTTGTCCACCCTCATTCTTCATCTCCATCATTTGTCAGTTACAACCTCCATCACAAGATGGGAGTAAACACCCCTTTTAGAATATAAAATATAAGTGGAAATCTGTTTGCAGGATCGTAGATGGGCCGAGTTAAAACGGATACCCAACTCGGTGGAACACGCATAATTACTGATTTTAGGTCCAAGTTTAGACACAATCGGTAATTTTATATATTTGAAGACATGAACTTAAATTTACAATCAGAAGATAAGCAAAATTTTCGCCTTCAGAAACATCCACATGAGGAAGTTTTGATCGATCCATCAAAAATGCGTGAGGCCCAAGGATCCCCCAAAATTCATATCTGTGACATCCGCAAGAAAAAATTCCACTATAATGTAATTTTATAGCATTGATTTTATACTATGTGTAATGCATTTAGGCATGGGGAGGTTTTTATCCATCAAGATCCAACCACATTAAAGTAGAAACATAAATCAAATAACAGTTAAAACACCGAGTCCGCGTCTGCATTCATGACTCATGAGAGTCACGGGTTCTCCCCCTCATGTCTACTGCTAGTGCTCTTCCGGCAAACTTCCAATTAGGGTTTGGATTCATACGTTACCCTTTCAAGGAGACAGAAATTGTAGCAACTATGAACTCTCTCCACCCTTCACATGGCATCTTTAAATTCATGGCCTTTAGTCTGGATCATCAGGTAGTGAAAGAAGTGTAACTCTGCATTGAGATACACCTGGTAGAAATTTAAATCACTGAAAAACTAACACCCTCCTCTTTTATTCCATATTCTGAAATTTTATTCAAATAGAAATTAGTTCCATTTTAGCATTGAGTATATTATTAGTAATATAGTTAGTTGTATTATTAATTATATACTCTATTTTATTTTATTTTTATTGGTTATGCTCAATTTTATATTATGACCAACTTTTTTAAAGTTTAAAATTTAGGCACCTCTTATAATAAAAAATATTTATTTTGAATAATTCAGATTTTAATCCTAAATTCCCTTTTTTTTAATCCTAGATGAGGAAGCTGGGAGTTTGGGACCCCACAAGCCCTCCGGTAAAGTAAGAAAACCCTTTGATGAGAGAAGAAGACCTTGGATGAAGTCCACGAGCCTTCGGGTGAAAAAAGATGACTTGCCGAGTGTTGATTACTCATTTCGGAAATCCACTTCACCCACTCGGGAGACTTGAATGTCTCAATCTGGACTCCTCCGTCCTTAGTTTGAGTTTAAACTTTAATGTTTACTGATATATCATAGAATATTATAGTTAGAATCAAATATCAGTGGTGATGACATTGTGAACTCAAAATATCAGTGATATTTGCAGCACTAGTAGGACCGTAAAGTAAGATGCATATACGTTCCTGGCCAAGCCGTGGTGGACCTTCCAAGTTCCAATCAGAAAAAACACTCGCTTTCTATCACTCTTCTTGGTTAGATGGGGTGAATACATTCCACGTTGGAGGCACCTAGAAGGGATTGTACCTGAAAAGGACTAATGAAAAATAATGCAACAATTAAAACGAAAGGAAATAAAGAAAAAGAGTTGCCTTTTATTTGGGTGCTCCCAAAAATTTTAATACGGGCTGCTTTTCCTAAGTGAATTAGGCTTAAGATATATGGGCATAGAGAAATAAAATTCATGTAACTTATGTCAACTATAGACTTTGGTGGTAATGATGGCAGCTTTTATCACTAAAGTACAGTTTTACTTTATGAAAATATGGAAAAAGAATTAAATCCTATAACTTGGATTTGGAAACTCCTGTTAGATATATATGGATCCAAATTTAGATAAAAAAAATATTCAAACCAAAATTTTAGGCCTGCGTTTTAATTTCACATCGAGTCTGAAAACAGGTTCCAAATCTATAACGTTTTAAGTGTCGTACCCATGGGCTCCTCATTCATTTAAATGTTGACATGGGACTCCAATTGTTACTTTCACATATTTTTTTTTTCTCAAATTAAACATTTCATGCATGAGACTGGGGCATCTTAAAAGGCCCATTTATTTTATGCAATTGAATTTGTAGGAATTCTAAAACTAGTGTTTATATAAGTAGATAGAAATGAAAAATAATAATAATAAAGTTTAAAGTCAAACATCCAAAAAATAACCGTCGAATGATCTTTCTTTTAATGGAAAATGAATTTATGGAAGATGGGAAATAAATACCAAGCAATTGGTTCAAATCCTAGGAAAGTCAAAATCCCATGTATATCTATACCTTTTTTCTGTACTCCTCACCTCTTTAATAGTCTTTTTATTGGAGCTCATTTGACCTTAAACTCTTGTGCATTAATTCCTATGTATTCTATGACAACAATTGGACTTCAAATCTATAATTGTCATATGATACAGGAGACACCCCAGCTGCCTAGAGATCGATAATTGAGCAGGCAGTGTATCAAAGGTTGTGTAGCACTCACCATGTATATATCACAGGTTGTGTACCTATCACCTATTTTAAAAACATAGATGAACAAATGCTAACTAGTATGGTGCAGCGCCCATATTAACGACGTGGTTCTAGTGTCTTGAGACCCATTCTATACTTCTTATCTAAATATTCAAAGTCAATTTCAATGGGGTCAAGTGATGGATTGATCACCATGTTTCACACATAAGAGACGACTCCTATTTCTGCCCCTTAAAAAGAGAAAGGTAAAGAAAGTTAATCATGAATTTCAGATTTAGTTGAGCCAATGGTGACCATTTCACTAATTAGAATAATAATTTATTATTTGTTCAAAACAATGGGTGTGTAGGGCTAAATAGGTTTGGATTTACCAGAGGTGGGCCCCCACACATGTATTTAGCATGGGCGCTGCACCATCCTACATGGTAGTTCTGCCCTGACTTTTGAGGAAAAAAGTGAAAATATTAACAATCTTCATTGAAGTTTTAAAAGAAAAGAAGAAGAAAAGGCATTTGAATATGCACAACTCAGTGTAAATACCTCACTAAAAGTTAGCTAGCATTCCTAACTAACTGAAAAAATTAAAAGCCCGTGAGGATGATGTTAGAAGCGGAGTGTTTAGGCCACAATTTTTCAAAGGGGTTTCCGTAGAAATGAGTAGAAACTCACTCAGTTACTTTGTAATTGCTTAGCGCATCAAGGTTTTGACGAGGAATCGCATTAATTTTCTGTGGTAACGTGGAAATTCAATTCCTACCCAAGGAGGTAGACAAAAAAAAATGGTCGATGGAAGCTGCACAAACGAACTTTAAAATTAGATATATATTTTTCCTTATTTAGGTCTTCTTTTATTAGAAGGGAAATTCTTTTTATAGGATTAGGGATGGCAATGAGTCAAGTACAAATGGGACCCACCCAAGCCTTGCGCCGCTCCTATTAGAGGTGGGTTTGGTAGTAATTTTTTATGTGGGGCAGGTTTAGAATTTATTAACCCAACCCGCCGCACCTCAAATATATAATATTCATATACTTATTACTAAAGTAATAGATAAAACTAATATGGTGTAGGTAATTTTGGGAGTTAACATAAGGCATATGGGAAGAGAATGTGGCATGTTTAAACTCTACTACACGCATTCTCATCCATTTTTACATATTTTAAAAACCTTAATCCTTAAATTTGATGTGACTCGCTCTAATGGGGTGGGTTTGGTATTACAATCACTGACCATTTATGAGGTAAAGCAAGTTTAGATGAGATATATTTGAGACGGGGTGGATTTGGGCTTACCCCAGCCCATATCGAACCCACCCCGTTGCCATACCTATGTAGAGTGAAGAAAACACCACTTTCTCTAGTAAAATTGAATACCATACTAATGAAATATCATAAAAAGATTTAAATATCATACTAGTGAAATTAACACTAAAAAATTATGTTTTAAATGCAAATTATAAATCGGTTCTCCTAAATAGCTTTCACCATTCAATTTCATACAAAATGAAGAATCACTACTAAAATAAAAGCAATCAATCATCACAAGCAAAAGCCATCCATCTCTCTTTTTCTCCTCATTTCTCCACTCCAATCTAGATTTTCATCGTGTCATTTTCTCCTCACCTAAACAACCCTTAAGGGGCAATCTGCTAGCAAACTATGCCTTGTTTTTAGCTGAATTTGAGTTTTCTTAAGTCAGACTCCAACTTTGACCAAATGCCTAGATCACCACAATAGGGAAGCCCAGACTCCAGAGGAATCTTTCCAAATCCTACAATTTGTAACAAAGCCCTATTAGAATTCCATTCTTTGCACGGTAAAATAGATTCACTTGTCCTCTCTTTCGATTTAAAATCCAATTCCGACAATGGAATGAATAAAATGGAGAATCTTCATATGCATTTGTTTCTCACCATTTTTTTCATGAGATCTCTATGTAGGACCCATCTATCACCCAACCAAAGCTTACAATACACATGGGACACCTTGATAGGCACACGCCTTAAGTTTTGATCAAACCAGAATTTACTAGACCGTTAGATCGACTGTACACCGATCTGGACAAAATGTATTTGTGGGCCATAGATGAAGGGGTTAGGAACATGCAATTAGAGCTAAACTTGGTATATGGGGTAGTCTCACATGGATCTTTTCATCTCCCCCGGTCTCATCCCTTAGTAAGGTCCACAAGGGATCCCATCGACAGTGTACACGAAAAGTTCATGAAGAACGTACACATAAGAAAAGCCCCCTAATAAAAAAAACATCAGGTTAAAAACTCAACAAAACCTAGTTTTAAAGCAGCTCAACTCAAACTGATACTAAGAATTAGGAATTGATATGTTATGTAAGGAATGTAATATTAGCTAATTCATGGGTTGGACAAAACTCCGGTTTATAAGAGTTGTAATTTTACATTTTTAGTTGAACTGAAATTCATGCCAAAGTTACGGAGCAAGAGCGAAGATTTAAAATCTTGGAAAAGAATTTTTACAAGGCCGGATCAATTGGACAAATGCCGAATCGATCGAATAATGCATAAGAATTCGGTAGCAAAAAAAGCCCAAACAGCACCAAAATTCGATCGAACGGAAGGATGCCCAATCAATAAGACTTGTGCCACATAGATCGGACATTTACCAGATCTATCTGATAGGCAACAGATTTGACATCCGAGCTTCCAGATTTCTCTTCTTTACGAACCAAACTTCTTAATTTCCTTTAGAAACTGCCCCCAATAGCATCCCACGAATATTAGGCTATATATACATCATCCCTCTTAACCCCAACCACCTCTGTCACAATTCTAAGCCCTATAATATTTTGAGAGATTCATTTCTTCTGTAGAGCTTTTCTCTCCTACTGTGCTAAAACCTTGAGTTTCTAAGATACACTCGCTCCTTTCTTCCTAGAGATTGGTCTTAAGAGGTATCAAGATGTGTGGGTAAAGCTTGAAGAAGGCTAATGATGTGTGCGTCGACAAGAAGAACTTCAAGTCCTTTACATTATGTTCAATTGGACAAAGGTAGTAAGTAGATCTTGTAACCTCTCTTGTATGGTGCATGTTCTTTGTGGACTGGTGGTAGATCTTGTGGTTTTTTCCCATTTAGGTTTTCCATATAAAAAATGCGTCATTCATCTCTTGCAGTTGATTGCTTATTAACTTAGGTTAATTGTTTATTTAACTAAATATAACAAATCTACGTTGGGCCCTAACCTGTGTCAAGGTTAAAATCCTTTCAAATGGTATCGGAGCAACTTCACACAAGCTTTTTGTGTTAAAATCAAATCAAATTTCTAATATGAAGATTTCTAGATATGGTACTTCAACTAACAAACCTCCTTATCTAGATGGAACTAACTATACTAATTGGAAAGTTAGAATAGTTGCTTTTCTTCAATCTTGTGGTATAAATGTTTAGTTAGCTATTAAGACTGCTTATTTCCTCCTACTATTATGTCTATTGGGGAGGTTATAATTTTGAAACCTATGGCCCAATGGACCAAAGATGATAAAGCTACATTCCTCGCCAACAGTAGGGCCATTAATGCTATTTCTAATGGTGTTTCACCCACAAAGTTCCGTCGAATCTCTAAGTGAAACATTGCTAAAGATGCTTGGGGTATTTTGAAAACTATTCATGAAGGCACTGGTAGGGTTAAATGTTCAAACTCCAAAAAATTGCTACTTCTTCTGAAAAATTGATAATGGAGGACAACAAAGCCTTTGATGTGTTTTATGCCAAACTAAATCATCATCATCATCATCAAAGCCTTATCCCAACCATGTTGAGGTCGGTTACATGAATTATATTTCTCCATTCCGTTCTATTTTGAGCTAAATCTTTCGATAAGTACAACTTCTTCAAATCTGAATTAATGACTTCCATCCATGTTTTCTTCGGCCTACCCCTACCTCTTGATGGACCCTCCACCTGTATATCCAAACTTTTTCTCACCAGTGCCATTACTGGCCTACGCTCAACATGCCCAAACCATCTTAAACGAGTTTCTCTAATCTTATCTCCTATTGGTGCTACCCCTAAATGTTCTCGAAAGCGCTCATTTCTAATTTTATCTTTCCTAGTTTTACCACACATCCACCTAAGCATTCTCATTTCCGCTATATCCATCTTATGAATATGTATTTTCTTAATTGGCCAACATTCTGTTCCATATGTCATAGCTGGTCTAACCACTGTCCTGTAAAATTTTCCCTTCAATTTTATTGGCATTTGTCTATCACAAAGTACTCCCGAAGCTAGTCTCCGCTTCAGCCATCCAGCTCTTATCCTATGCTCCACATCTTCGTCAATCTCCCCATCCTTACTAATCATCGAGCCTAGGTACCGAAAAGAATCTTTACGTGGTATCTCATGGGTTTTAATTTTGATAGTGGTTTCAACACTTTATATATGTCCACTGAAATTGCAATCCATATATTCTGTCTTTGTACGACTTATTTTAAAGCCTCTAGATTCTAATGCCCTCCGCCATCTCTCAAACTTTGTATTTACACCCTCTCTTGATTCATCCACCAATATTATATCATCTGCGAACAACATACACCATGGAACTTCTTCTTGAAAATGCACAGTTAACTCATCCATAATTAATGCAAAGAGATAAGGGCTTAAGGATGATCCCTGATGTAAGCCTATAGTCACGGGAAATCCGCACGTTTCTCCACATGTGGTTTTCACATTTGTTATTGCACCTTCGTACATATCCTTTAAAATTTCAATGTAACCTCTTGGGACATTCCTTTTCTTTAAGACCCACAAAATTAAATTCCCCGGTACTCTATCATAGGCTTTTTCCAAATCGATAAAGACCATATGTAGATTTTTCCTCTTTGCTCGGTATTTTTCCATTAATTGCCTAAGTGAAAAGATAGCTTCCATAGTTGATCTCCCTGGCATAAAACCAAATTGATTTTCCGAAATCTTAGTCTTTTTTCTCAGTCTTTGCTCTATTATTCTCTCCCATAACTTCATAGTATGACTCATAAGTTTAATCCCTCGATAGATGGTACAATTTTGTATATCTCCTTTATTCTTATATATAGGTACTACAATGCTTCTTCTCCATTTATCCAGCATTTTCTTTGTCAGAAGTATCTTATTGAATAGTCTACATAACCAACTTACTCCAACCTCTCCTAAGCATTTCCATACCTCTATCGGAATACCATCTGAGCCTGTTGCCTTTCCTGTCTTCATTCGCTTCAATGCTTCCTTCACTTCCACCCCTCTAATTTTACGGAGAAAAGTATACTCTTGTAATGAAGTATCCTCCTCCACTCTTGTATCGCCCAAATATTTTTCATTTAAAAGTTTACTAAAATATTCTTTCCACCTTTCTATAATATCGTTGTCCTTCACCAAAATATTTTCCTCATTGTCCTTGATACATTTGACATGATCTAAGTCCCTACTTTTCTTTTCTCTTATTTTTGCAAGCTTAAAAATATCCTTTTCTCCTTCTATTATTCCCAACATTTTATAGAGGTCATCGTATGCTTTGAACTTTGCACTACTTACTACTTTCTTAGCTTCTTTCTTTGCCTTCTTATACAACTCAAAATTTTATATACTCTTAGTCCCCTGCCAAACTTTGTAGCAATATTTTTTTTTTGTCGAATAACTTCCTGAACCTCCATACTCCACCACCATGTTTCTTTATTAATATGTCTCTTCCCTTTTGATTCTCCAAGTACCTCCTTTGCAACATTCCTAATGCAATTAGCCATTTGATTCCACATTACTGTAGTTTCTCCTTCAATATTCCATTCTCCTTTCTCAATCATTTTGTCCTTAAATATATTTGCTCTTTCCCCCTTCAAATCTCTCCACCTTGTTTTAGGGTCCATTTTGTTTACTACTGCTCTCTTTTTACTTCTAATGCAAATCTAAAACTCCAAGCCTATGTTGCGTAGTCAAACTCTCTTCTGGGATAATCTTACAATCTTTACAAGCCAATCGGTCATGTTTCCTAACTAGAAAAAAGTCTATCTGACTCCTATTACTCCCACTTTTATATGTAATTAAATGCTCATCTCTCTTTTTAAAGTAAGTATTTACTACTATAAGATCAAATGCCACTGCAAAGTCCAATATAGTGTTTCCGAATTCATTCTTTTCTCCAAATCCATGCCCTCTATGCACTCTCTCATATCCTCTATTATCTCTTCCTATATGCCCATTTAAATCCCCTCCAAGGAAAATTTTATCACTATTTGGGATTTCTCGCATTAAATCATCCATCTCCTCCCAAAATTGTCTTTTCACACTTTCTTCTAGTCTTACTTGGGGAGCATATGCACTAATGATATGAATTATGTCTTCCTCTAGTACTAGTTTAATTGCTATAATTCTATCACCAAACCTCTTTACCCCCACAATTTTTTTTTTAAATCCTTATCTATAATTATACCCACTCCATTTCTTGTATTACTCTTTCCTGCATAGAAAAGCTTATACCCATCCATGAGCTCCTTAACTTTATTCCCTTTCCACCTTGTCTCCTGTATACAAGCCACACTAATTCTTCTTCTTTTCATTACCTTAACCAACTCCATGCTCTTGCCTGTCAAGGTTCCTATATTCCAAGTAGCAAGTCTAATTTTCCTATTCCTCCTCTTTTTCTCATGGACTAACTTCTTTAACCGCATTAGCCCAAAGTCATGCGGTAGCCCTTGCACACTTTTCACTGCAACCGGCGATGCTGCAATGCGTCACTTAAAGCGGGGAACGCCCTAGCCTTATCGTGAAATATCATTTGTTCAGAATTCATATTTGGGTTGTGACAAAGTTTTACGCTGGCTGTCACCTACCTAACGCAACCCTCCTCCTTTACGCGAGCTTGGGACCGGCAGCAAAACTGGCGGAGTTTTATGCAAAACTAAATGACATTGTTAATTCAACCTTTAATTTAAATGAAACAATTCCTAAACACAAAATTGTCCAAAAAATTCTATGGTCTCTGCCCGAAAGGTTTCATTCAAAAGTTATGGCAATTGAAGAAGCGAGTGACACAGACAGCCCTTTAAGTTAATCAGTTAGTTGACAACTTTCAAACCTTTGAAGCAAATCTTAGGTCAACTAGAAAGTCTAAGTGTATGGCATTAGTGTCTTCGAAGTCAACTAATGATGGTGATACTTCTGAACTAGACTTTGCTGACCCTGAGTTAAAAGCTTTCTTGGTGAAGAAATTTAAAAAGGCCATTAGAGGTTCAGACAAAAAAGATTGGAAAAAAGCTCATAAGAAGAAAATATCACAAAATGAGTTTAATTTTACATCAAATTTCAAGCCTAATTCTAATCCTTTTTTTAAACCTGAAAAAAAATACTTCTAAGATTCCTCCAAAGAATACCCAATGCTATGAATGCAAGGGCTTTAGTCATTATTCTTCCCAATGTATCAACAGGACCTTCAGAAATCAAGAGAGTCAAGGTAAAGCATTAAGTGTCACTCGGGATGACGATTCGGTGAAAAAAATCACAATATTGAACCTGAATCCTCTAATAATAGTAAATTCATTGCTTTTATGGCGAAATCTAACAGTTTTATTATTAAGGATACATCTATTGCAGGTTCTAATTCTGATAACGATAGTAATAATTCTTTTGATGATATGCCACAATCTAAACAAGAGTAAATGGAAGCACATGATAAATTGTGAAAAGACTCTAAAAGAGTAGCATTGATTAATGATGCCTTGAAACTAAAATTGGAGTCTATTGAAAAAGTGATCTCTTCACTTAAGAAAGAATTGGAGGAAGCTCAAGGTAAGTTATCTTCCTTGGATTCGCAACGAACGATCTTGTCTAACAAATTAATTGATGCAGGTAACAATTGGAATATGCTCCATGGACAATCTGTAAAATCTACAAAAGAGGTGGAAGCATTAAAGGAAAAACACAGAACTAGCAAGACAGAAAATGTCACAACCCGAACCCAAGAATTCAGGGATCGGGGTTAATCCTTAAGCGTAACACACATACTCCCGTGTAATCCACGCCTTAATTAGAGTATCAATGGAATCACACAAGGGATATTTACATTACTTACACATATGAGGTGACCGGACATCTATCCAAGCATTAATCACGCAAAAGCCTATCAATATCACACTAGAAATCTTGTTCTCCAACAATTAAACACTCTTAATGTATCATTTCTTAAAACAGTACATACTACCATGATGGAGGAAAGAAAAAACGTGACTATAGACATATACATATAAGAGTTTGTACAAACGTATCATACATGCTTATACAAAAAAGAGATAGTCTTATGGACAATTACAAAAGATACATTATCCCAAAATAAAAGGGATTATGGACTATGCATGGTAAAATAAAAACTAATGCCATGCAATGAAACCTTAATGCATCCAAAACTCAAATTAAAAAGGCCCTATGAAAATCGTGTTGCACTCTGTAAGTGGATCAATCAGATTACTTGTGCTATCCACTCATCTAGGCCTGAGGGGACCTCGTCGACCTCCTCTTGAGTCTCCTAGATCTTCGTAAGATCGGGACTGGAATTTGAGCATGTAACACCATTAGACAACGTGTAAATAAGATTATTTAGTAAAGCATAAGCACAATTAAAGTAACACGGGTTATGTCTAAAAGAATCATTGACAATTGGTCAATAGAAGTCAATTTAGTATAATAAACATATTGTGCATTGAATAAAGCATGTTATAAGAATCAAATAAAAAAAATACTTTACTATTTAGCTACTACATTTAGTATATCCTCCTTATTGGGATCTTTGTATTAAGAACACTAAGGCCCCTGTCAAAGGCACGATTGGTTCTCTACGTCCATGGAGTTTGGAAGCTTTAAAAGCACACTACAGTGGCACCATATAATACAATCCATTATACCAAAATTAACCATGCCAAGTATCATAAGGCTAAAGCTGACTAAAGCCAGACCATTTCGAATCAAATAATTGAAATTGAGTAACTCGTACAATTCGTTTCATTGTAAAACAATTCATTAGACGTTCAATTCATTCTTACTTAATTTAATATGAATAACTGGAAAATCATATATCAAGGAACATTAAACTAGAATCATTTCATATCGTTGTCATCTCATAATCATTCTAATGATAGAATAAGCATTGCAATGATAGAAAGTAATCATAAGAATTCAATATGCTATGCAATTCAATTACTAGAATCAAAGTGATTTACAAGCCAACCATAATCCAGTCATCCATTGTTTTTAACCATACATGATGATATTGTTTTAGGTTATCTAATACACAGTTGTCTTTGTTTAGTGTCACTTTGTGTAAGAAAGAGAGTGCATCAAAGTCCCTTAAACAAATATCCATGGATAAGTGCTTAACGAATGAAAAACACCACATGAATGAATCTTAGCCCTCAAGACACTTTATGTTATATAATTTTCCATTGGGCCAAATGATTTGGATAAAGGTTCCACGAAACTAAAATCCTATAGTGTCCTGTGATAGTCCCTAATTAATCCTAGTTTTCAAGAGTCTTACAGCTTAGCCGTGGAGACCTACGGCTTAGCCGTAGAATACACAACGGCTTAGCCATGGCTCTGTGCATTGTTTTCCCGCATCCACGGCTAAGCCGTGCTTGGCCTACAGTTGTGCCACGACTTGGCCGTAGTGCATTTCACGGCTTAGCCATGAGGTTAGTCGTGGAAGAAAAGTCAGAATTTGGGTTTCTGGAAAACTAGTTGTAAGCTTCAGAGTTTTTGAAACTATTATAGTATAGAGTTCAGTTCATTATAGCATTTTTTTCAACTTAGTTTCTACTAGAATTTCCCTACTCCAATCTATCATTTTTCATTCCCACTTCACATTTCATCATTTACTATAGAGATTCCATCATGCATTAGAAATTTGATAGAAGAAGGATATAAAGGCTGAAAAATCACATTAAAGCTTAATAGATTTACATGAATCACATTATACCAACATGCATTCATGATTAATTAGCTTATACTTGCCTTAAATTTGTATTCAATTCACTACTCCTCTTAACTCAAATAGAGAAGAAGATCACTGAACTTGACCCTAAAATGCTATGCATGAAGAAAGAATAGAAAGAATGAGTGCATGGGGAATATGAGAGTCTCTTTGACTCCATTAACCCAAAAGATCTATAAATGGGTAAAGGATCTTACCAAGTCAACTACTAAAAGGACTGTAAAGAGAGATATGAACTTGATCTTTGATTTCCAATAGTAAAGAAAGGTAGAGAAGAGATGGAATAATAAAATAAAGGCATTAAACCATGCATGCAAGGTGTTCATTGCTCAAGGTGATTTGGAGGAAGAAGAATAGGAGAAGAATGAGAAGTTGCTATAGTTGAGAGAAGAAAAGGGATCGAATGGAGGGTTCTTGGCTCTTTTAAAAACAAGTCTCGTGAAATTTCAAGATGGCCCTCATCTCTTAATTACATTTTCAATTTAAGCCAAATGAAGGTCCAACTAATTTAAACGAAGTTGGATGCGTTCAAGTTAAGAGCAAAAGTTGATGAGATCAACGAGATGAACGCGATGATATCAATATGATGCATGTATGACGTAAGACCTTGAAATCTAAAATTACAAAAAAGGAGTTTCATCTGCTTTGTTAAGGTTAAACCCGACCCAAACTACCTATTCATAATCCAAACTTGATTCATTAGAATCAATCATAAAAAACTAACTAAATATAACCTAATTAGAGAATAAGCATCATGATTTGATTACTTCTATACTAAGTAGTTAATAACTTACTTAATTAGTCGTTAATCATACCTAATTGGAATCGGAGTATTAAAAAAACACTGAATTAAGTAAAAAACTGCACATGGCTACCACAGAACTAGCCATTGCTGTCACACCCCGAACCCGAGACGTGGGGATTACACTATGGGTTCCGAGGAATGACACACGTACCCGTGACAATGCGTGCCATGATCAGACACATACGAACTGTCACAAGGGTGATCCCACAGGTACGTGTGAGGGAAATCCACGAACACGTATTATCCCCTATAAGGAAATTAAACGGTAACCTGGAGATTTCACCAGTAAATATATCATGAGCAACCATAAAATATACATTCATTTCCATTTCATTAAGAAACAAAGTCTGTTAATTAAGTCATCCAAATGCTTATACATGAAACCCATGGATAATACAAAAGGTAAAATGTCAAGATGAATCCCAGATGTCTTTCTATAATGCAATGACGTTTTGCGCTACGGAGGAGGATCATGAGAAGATGTCCTCCTCACTCCACTCATTCCTGTCCCGAGGTAACGTTGGGGTTGCCTCCGGGATCGCGTCGACTGCCGGATCGGCAGCGGGTTTCGCACCTGTAACACCATAGTAACTCAGTTAATACAACGGTTAAGCAATTATAAGGATACATGAGCTTATTCATAGTAGATCAACTAAATTTAAGACAATGACATAGTAATTAATGGCATGAATACATCATATCAAGTTGACAACCGAATCTCCTATAGGGAATAAAACTAAGTGGTAATGTCCTCCTCCCCACAGTGATATTGTCCGCTTTGGGAAGAGCCCCCTGGGAGTACCCGCACGGTTTTACTTCTGAGCAGAGCCAACCCGGAATACCTAAAACGTGTTACGACTTTTGGGTAGAGCCGTCCCAGAATACCCAAAATGCATCATGAGGGGAATGCGAGGGCATGTCCTTATATGGCTAGAACTAAACACTCTCTTAAGCAATGCGGGACTTTGCTAGGCAGAGCACCCCGTAAATACCTATTCAAGAGGTCCACACCCACTGCTCACATTGGAGATGTCTATCATAGAATCACAACTAATAAAATACTGATCATCCAATGCATATTAATATAAACCAATGCAATTAGATTATAGGTTATCAAGGACAATTTCTATCAATTCTATATTAGATAATCCGGGTTTCTAAGGTCATTTAACTCAGTGTATTCATAAGGTGTTCAGTGTCTCGGCGTTATTATTCTTGGTGTTACCACATGTGTATGCAGGGACACATCACTTTATGCCCACACCCGTGACTTAACATTGAAACTGAGATCTCTTTTCTGTGGTTTAAGGGAGTAATCCATCACTAGGCTATCCCATAGACTATAGAAAGTCCATAGTCAAGCTTAGAATTCATTTCTGAACACCTTCCGATAAGTTATCAGTCAGACTTACCCGACTGATCCGGTGAAGGTCTGACCGGTCGGACCCTTCTAGAGGTGGAATTCGACCGGTTGGGTTTGGTAGCCGACCGGTCGAACTACCTGATGAAGCAATCGACCGATCGAGCTTCAAGACTGACCGGTCGGCCCTGAAGCATTTCGTGACGAGAGGGTTTCTCTTCTAAAGGGTTTTCTCTTCCCTCACCCCAATCCACCTGCAACAAAACTCCTCCAAACACTTCCGTCCCACACCCTTGGGTTCCTTAGAGGTGATTAACACTTCTATTCATCCAAAATCACCATAAATCACCATTTAATCCATGCATTTTCCATAAAATTGTAAATTCGGAAAAATCATACAATCCATCAATAATCAAGGAAATCAAGCCATGCATGTAAGATTATGTATCCTTATACTTGCCTTGTGCTTGGCGCTTCACCCAAATTGATTTGCCCTTTGATTAGATGAAGAATAAAGCTCTCTATAATGAAAACCTAGCACATGCATGAAGAGAATAAGAATGAGATGCATACATATCAAATGGATGGGTTCTCTTGACCCTCTTAGGACTCGAGAACTCAAATGGAAAGGGGTTCCCATACCTCAACTCGTTTTCAAGCAATGGGGAAGGAGAGGGTGCCTTGATTCCAACAAGGAGCAAGGAGAGGATGAAGAGGAAGAAGAAGATTCCAAGTTTGATGCATGCAAGCCTTGAATCACCACAAAATGAGCTGAAAGATGATGGTAGACGACGATGGAAAAAGGGGGAAGCCGGTGCTGCAACGAGAGAGAAAAGGAGGAGGAATGGGTTCGCTGGGGCTCTTGGGATTTTTATATGCACAGGGTTTCTGGTAATTGCAATGAAGCCCTATTGGTTTCTATATATTACCAGTTTAAATCAATAGGCTTAAAATGGGCTGAGATGGGTCCAAATGAAGCTGGCCCAAACATGAAAGATGTCCAACAAGGCGAAACTCACCCAATGCAACTATCATTATGCCCTAATGATGTCAAATCATGAAAATGCTACACAGAAAAGGTCTTGAACTACCTAACGAAGTTCAAACCCGACCCATCTACCAATCCATGACCCAAAACTCTTGAGATTTAGGCTCAATTAGCCTAATTACTCATTAATTAAAGTAAAACCAACATAATCACTACTAATCATAATTATCTAGGGTATGGGCCCTTACAACTGCCAAAGCTGATTTAACAAGTTTGAACACTGGATCAAAAAAATTAAAAGAAATTTTATGTGTTCAGAAGACTATCACTAACAGACATGGTCTTAGCTTCGAACATGGTTCAACATCAAAGAATCCAAGTTAGTTCGTCAAATGTGCGACCTTGATCTCCATGATACCTACTACTCATGCACCTAATCAAGTGAATTCTATGCCAAAATATGTTCCCACTACACATAATTATGTACATAATAATGATATTGCTGGTACTTCAAAGAGAATTATGTTTCATCCTACTTTTGTTCCAATATGTCATTTTTTGTGAAATAAAGGGACATATAAGACCACATTATAACAAACTGCGAAACTAATATAGAAATCAACAAAGGAAGAATCTTTATTCCACTCAACATGTCAGGACCAAGTCCATTTGGGTTCGTAAGTCTAACCTTTGTTGTAATATGGTCCTCACAGCACTAAGAGCACAAAACTCACATATATGGTACTTGGACAATGGTTGCTCTAAACACATGTCAAGAGGCAAACGTTGTTTACTTCTCTTGAGAAGTACAACTATGGTAGTATTCAGTTTGGTGATGGTAACAAGTCCTAAGTCATTAGTAAAGGCACTGTCAACATCCCAATTATGTCTTCTCTACATAATGTTTTCTTTATTGATGGTCTCAAGGCAAGTCTTTTGAGTATTAGTCAACTCTGTGAAACTTGGCATGAAGTGCATTATTTTGAATGACTGTATTATTATGGATAAACAAGAAAAAGATGTACTCCATGGCAAAAAAATTGCGATAATTATTATGTTGTTGCCACTTTTGAAGATTTCACTTGTAACTTAATTACAATTGACACTGTTGATCTGTGGCAGTGACATTTAGGCCATATGAACCCTAATGAGCATGAACTCCAGTCAAAACAAGAATTAGTTCGAAGGTTGCCCAAATTCAGAAGCCCTTAAACACTGTTTGTGGCCCATGTCAACTTGATAAGTAAATTCATTCAACTCATATGAAGCTTGACTAATTGACTACAATGAGACCATTGGAATTGTTGCACATGGATCTCATGGGCCCATCTCAAATTCAAAGCATAGGTGGAAAAAGGTACATTTTTCTTACTGTTGATGATTTTTCTCGCTATACATGGGTTCGTTTCTTGAGAGAAAAACCGGATATGTTTGATGTTTTTCATTACTTATGGTTATATTTGATTACAGACAAAGACAACAAGTTTGATGCTATTTCCAGAATTAGATTTAATCATAGAACAGAGTTTGAAAATTCCTTCTTTTAATCATTTTGTGCTGAAAATGGATCAAACATGAATTTTCAGCTTCGAAGACTCCATGACAAAATGGGATTGTTGAACAGAAAAATCAAGTTGTTTAAGAAATGGCTTGTGTTATACTTCACAGTAAAAATATTCTTAGAAAGTTTTGGGTTAAGACAGTTCGGATTACAGTTTATGTGATAAATCGAGCCTCTCTCAACCCCAAAAATAAGACCACCGCTCCTTTTGAAATTTGGAATAATAGAAAACCTACTTTTAAGTACTTCAGGACCTTTGGGAGTATGTGTTACATTCTTAAAGATTAAGAACATCTTGGTAAATTTAACTCCCAGAGTGACGAGGATGTGTCTTTTAGATATTCCTTAGATAATAAAGCATACCGAGTATTTAACTTGCAAGATTCTACTGTGATAGAGTCTTTTAACGTTGTTGTTGATGATGCTGGAAATCCTTTTTCCTCTAACGATGATGAGGTGACTTTTTTACCTCTTTTTTCACAGGAGGATGATGCAGAGGAAGTACTAAAGGATGGTTTACAAAAGGATGAATCCAAAGACACAAACAAGAAAGTCCAAAGACACAAAAAATAAAATGGAAGAACCAAAGACACCAACTACAGTAAAGAACTCATCTTCTTATCTTGTTATTCCTGACTCACCTACTAAGGATGATCATCATCAATCATCATTTAGAATAAATCCAAAAGTTAGAGCCGGTAAGCATTATTCTCTAACTGACATCATAGGTGATGTAAATGAACATATACGAACTCGCCAACAGGTAAGTGACGATGTAAGTTTTCTATGTTATATGTCTTCTGTTAAACCACATAATACATCTGAGGCACGTAAAGATGATTCTTGGATTAATGCCATGCATGAGGAATTGAAACAATTTGAAAAAAAAAACAAGATATGGGAACTTATTCGTAAACCAACTCATATTAATGTCATCGATACCAAATGGATTTTCGAAAACAAAACCGATGAGCTCGGTCAAGTCATTGGAACAAAGCTAGGATTGTAGCATAAGGATATACCTAAGTTGAGGATATTGATTTTGATGAAACTTTTGCCCCCGTTGTTAGACTTGAGTCCGTTCGGATACTACTAGCCATTACTTGTGGTCTGAACTTTAAACTTTTTCAAATGGATGTTAAAAGTATATTTCTAAATGGATTTTTGAATGAAGAAGTTTATGTGGAGCAACCAAAAGGGTTTCAAGATTAGTAGTTTCTCGATCATGTTTCTGAACTCAATAAGGCTTTGTATAGTTTGAAGCAAGCCCCCCGTGCTTGGTATATGTTACGTCCATGAATTTGCACAATTTAGGCATCATTTTAGATTGGATTAGGGATTTAATTAGGTTAAATGCATCATTATTCATTCAATTTCATCATTTCATGCATTTTTACCTAATTATTGGAATTTGTACAATTTTTGCACATCTTATGCATTAATTAAGAATGTTTATAATTTTTCTCCGAAGAACCCCAGTTGGAGTAGAACTCTGTCCGGATGCATCCCACCTCAATATGGGCTCTTCAGTATTTAATGTGTTTAATTAGAATGTGCAGAAAATGAAATTTGTAGGACCCACAGAACCCTGGGATGATTTGGGTCCCATTGCTTAAAGATCCACACACTTAGGGCTTGTTTGGTAGGTCTAGTCTTATTTTTATAGACCATCTAAAATAGAGCTATTAAAAAAAGAGCTCTAAAAAAAAGATGCTAGAATTAAAATATGTGTTTGGCAATGAAAGCATCTATTTTAAATAGACCATTTTAAATCAATAGTTGAAAATTTTTCACAAATATATTGAGATCTAGCAGGTATTAAGCCCTGAAATTTTACTTCATAATCATGTTTAGCCTCCCAAAAAGATCTAACGGTTTGGATCTTGTGTTTGATGCCCCTAATTTTTAAAAAATATTTAATAATTCACGTTTTTTCATAAATATCTCAAGTTTGGTGATGATCCAACGGCTGAAATTTGGTCTCATAATGGTCATTGACCTTCTACACATTTTCAATGGTTTGGATTGTTATTTACTGTCCCAGAAATAATAATAAAAAATAAAAAAAGGGGCTACCTGTGGACTAGTTACAAATTCAGCATAAAAATTCAATGGTTGAAAGTTTTTCATAAATATCTTGAGATCCACAAGGAATCAATCCTTGAAAATTGACCCCATAGCCGTTTTTAGTCTTCCCAACATTTCCAAAGGTTTGGATCTTGTGTTTGGGCCCCACAGAATTCAAAAACTAACATCCAATGGCTCACGCTTTCTTGCACATATCTTGAGATTCAGGATGAATTAACGGCTGAAATTTGGATGGGTGGCCGTAATTGATCATGTGAACATTTTCAACGGTTTGGATGTAGATTTAGGGGCTCGGATTTCGAGAAAAATTAAAAAAACATACTGGGCGTGATCCATGTTTTTCACTGTAGCTGGGCACCCCTTTTTTTCTCCCTCTTATTTGAAAATGCATCATGTAGCCTCCTCTTCAAAATAGAGCTTATACCTCTATTTCTCTAAATTAAATAGAGCTAAAAATACATGCCAAACGCCTCTATTTTTCTAACTCTATAAATTTTAGACATTTAGACAATAAGAGGCTAAAGTTTAGACTTGCCAAACATGCACTTAGAGTTCATCTGCTCGTGGATCCCATCTGAAGATCAGCTAAGGCTTCTAAAAGATCTTATCTCATCCTATTGTACCAAGAAATATTCTTAGAGATAGAGTCCATTGCAAATTAAGATACAATCCCGTTTTTTTCAAAATAGCCTATCTTAAAATGACCATAACTCTCAATCCAGACGTCGAATTAATGCAAATGACCCACCGTTGGAAAGCTCTTTCGGAGTAAATGTTCGTGGAGTCCAAGATTGCACAAATCGGAGCTAAAATGAGAAAGTTATGGGCCTAAAAAGTTTTATGTACATTTTTAGGCAGGATTGCAATTGCATCTACACCATTAAAGTATAACTGTTGCACATTTCTCTGTGGAGCCCATAAGAAGATCAGATAAGAATGCTTAAAGCTTTCACTTCATCTTATCTCTAAAATCTCCCTCATCTAAGGAGATAAACCCAATCAACATGCAGCTAATCTTATCTCTCAATCCACCAAAAAGAGGTCCAGATTCAATGAACCTAAGGAGCTAGAAAACTATAAAAGGAGGCCATGGGAGGCTCTTCCTCATCCCCAGCCATATCTGGAAGTCCCAAATCTTTCTCTCTCTCTTTCTCTTCTCCACCTCTCCCTTTCATTAATTTCTGTTTTTATTTTAAAGGTATTCTGGAGCCTTGTTCCAGAAACTAGGATCTAGAAGAGAGAACTCTGAGAGACCATTGTATAAGAAGAAGGAATCAATGAAGTTATTTTTTATGTTCTTTGCAATGGTGGGCTGAGTTTCTGATTAAAGCGAAAGATGAAGCTAAGTATTTTAATGTTCTAGTTTATATTTATTATTTTACTCTTTTCTGATTGTCTCTTGTTAATGTGCTTTTAAAATATAATAATAGATCTGTCTTCATACCAAAGGCAAACCTCTGATTTGTGTTCTTAATAAATAAATTTTGATCATTTATACTTACTTTGATAGATTATGCTTAGATCTATAGTTATCTTTGAAAGTCTATGCTTAGTTTGATAGGTGATGCTTAGGATGTTCATTCTTTTATGAGGTGAAGGAGGTCTTGGGTATTGATTTTGTTTTTCTTAATTAAAGTTAGTTTTTGCAATAGTGAGTAATAATTGAGACAAAAGGGTAAATTGATAACATAACTTGGATTTTTAAATAATTTAGTGGATTCTGGCTGCTCTGATCTATTTCTTATCATTGTTATTAATTGTTTAGTTTCTGATTTGCATATCACAACTTTTTTTTTATTTTTTTTTTCCTTTTGAAAAAATTCAGATTATTAATTAAAAAGTTCAAAAGTGCTCTCTGTGGGATCGACCTGTAGTTGCCACTATCTCAACAAGACAACTGTGCACTTGCAGTTTTAAGTAGATTGATATAATTCACATCAGTATAAAGGGTTAACCACCTTCTTGCTTAAGAATCGTTTTAGAAAGGGTCATGCTAACAAAACACTTTTCATAAAAAAAATGACAATAAGAATATTTTGATTGCTCAAGTGTATGTGAATGATATTGTGTTTAGGTCAATTTCACAGTATTTGGCAAATATGTTCTCTAAAATCATAGTCAGCGAATTTGAAATCAGTATGTTGGTGAATTGGCGTTCTTTTTGGGGTTGTAAATCAAGCAAAGTACTAATAGAATCTTTATTTTGTAATCCAAATATATTAATACCTTATTGAAGAAGTTTGGAATAAAGACATCTAAACCGGACAGAATCCCCATGATTTTTTCTGTAAAGATTAACTTGAATTCAGAAGGAAATGATGTTAATCACACGCTATATCGTAGCATAATTGGAAGTCTATGTACCTTACAACAAGCAGACCTAATATCACATTAAGTGTTGGTGTATGTGCTAGATATCAGTCCAAACCAAAGGAATCCCATGTTAAAGTATTAAGAGGATTATGAAGTATGTGAGTGGTGCAACGGGTTACGGCATTTGGCTGTCTCAGGACACCAGCATAACACTAGTTGGCTATTCTGATGTTGATTGAACTGAATGTGTAGATGATAGGAAGAGCACATCTGGTTGCTGCTTCTTCATTGGCAACAATCTTGTTATGTGGCACTACCAAAAACAAATGTCAACCTCACTCGCTATTATCGAGGCTGAGTACACTGTAACTAAAAGTTGTTGTACGTAACTTTTATTGATAAAATAGATGTTTTCAAATTACAAGACAAACAAGGGTTATGACAGTGTACTGTGATAACAAGAGTACCATAGATATCTCAAATAACCCTGTTCAGCATTCTTGAACGAAGCACATTGACATAAAGCATCATTTCTTTCGAGATTTGGTTAACATAGAAATCTTAGTCTTTGAGCACATTATTACTAAAAATCAATTAGCTAACTTCTTTACTAAACCTTTTGAGCCTCTTAGGTTTATATCCCTTCGTAAGTCCCTAGGCATTGGCCTACATCTCTGAATTTTCTCATTCATCTTTTCATTTGCACATGCATGCTTTTTCATACTGATTTTGTGATCATTTGGCATATGATTCACCTTAATTTGCATTATTTATTGAGTTTATTATCTTGGTACACTACTTAATTTTTTTTATGTCAAATGTACATAATTACTCTCTTAGACACCCACTTTGGACTGGTGTGACTCAAAGATTCGTTGGACTCACGGTCTTAGTGTGTTTACACTTTTTTGGAGCATCGTCTTTGATTTTTCCCTATTCCCTTGCTCCCTTCTTGGTGATTTCAGAAAAAATGATGAACTGAAAAGATGAAATTTCTTGTAAAAATCTCTCATACACTAGGAGGTTGCTAATATGTTTAAACAACTTTAATAGTCTTCTATGCTGTTATGATTGGCAGTATTTCCAATTTATTGTCTCAAACGTGGAGGAAAATGCTACCTAGGCAGAAGCAATAAAAATATTGAGCTACCTAGCCTGCAACTACCAATGAAGGTTTTTGACATTATGCTCGGGCAAATAAAAAAAATCATAGCCACATTAAGGGGGAGCCTCCTACTCACATTGGTTGGGTCACGTGTTTCATTAATGTGTGCATTTCACTTTATACCTGACAAAGGCTTATCTCTGTTTGATCATTAATTTCTTCGTGTTTGTTCCAAGTTAAGCCTATCTCTCACACATGTCACATTTCAAGTATGTGCTGCCTCGATTTAGTTGGATTTTAAATTTTGCAAATCATCGTATTTAATTGTCAAGGATTTTCATGATTTTTGCATGTTTAAGATTTTGCATTGTTAGTTCTTAAGGGTGTTTTTGAGTAATTAGGGTTAATTATATCATTTTTCTTGCTCAAATTCTTATATTAGTGGGGCTTAAAATCAGGAAAAAAAAATTTTGGGCCCAATTTTTTACTGACCACAAAAGTAGAATCCGATCAATCAGACTACTGATCCGATTAATCTCCGATCGATCGGGCACAAGCGTTTTTCTTTAGAAACGGCCGTGCGTTTGTTTTTTTCTTCACTCTTCTTCACTGCTTTTGAGCCCTAACTGAATTTCATCTCTTTCTTCTCTCTTTCTCCTCCATTTCAAAGGCCAATCTTTCCTATATTTGTTTTGTTTTCAATACATTGTGCTCACAATGGATGGATTCTTGAGATGATTTATTTTTGAATAAGAATGTTCCGCTTCTTGTTATTAGTTTGTGATAAAGAAGATTTCATTGTGTTTGATGAAAATCTTGTAGCAAATGTCTCATTCTCTAGACAAGGTAAACATGTTTCCATGGTTGGCAATACATGTGCACACAAAGTGTTTACTAAAATGCCCAAATGAAGTATCTTCATGAATATCATTATTTGTTATTAAGAGACTGTAGTTTTGTTCTCATTGGGTTTTTAGGTTCCTTCTTCAATCTTCCATGGCACCAAAAAAGATACCAACCTCCAAGAAAAAAAGAGTTGCAAAAAGATTCATCCTCATTAAACTTTTATGCATTCAAGATCAAAAATCAAGATAGATCTACTCAATTTGAGAAGATTTTTAGCAAAAGGGCTGTCATTTTTTTAACGTATAGTGACTATTCGTGAATTTGGACCTTTTCCGTTTGGTGGTTGGTTGGCATGTTGTCAATGGTATTCTCTCTCCCACATCAACACTAAAGTTTTATTGGATTTAGTTAGAGAATTCTACGATAATATGTGTGATATGTATGGTGGAGTCTTCTAGACTTGTGTTCGAAAGAAAGATATTTCCATCACTCCAAATGTCCTAAGCAGATTTTTGGAAATTCCTCGCATTACAAATCCCAAGTATCCAATTGCAGATATTGACTCCGATGACATGGATAATGATACCAAAGATATAGATATGATAAAGTCAATTCTAAGCTATGTGGTTATGCTAGATCATGGCCATCTGTTACTGTTTTGAAGTAAAAAGTTCTCATTGATTCATATAGATTGTTCAATATTTTTGTCACTCAAAACATTGAGCACAAAGGTTATCATGCAAAGCTCAATTAAAAAGCTAGATATTTATTGTTTGTTTTTTACAAAGGTCTTTCAGTCTTCTAATGGTCATCTTTGATACGATGTTTTCAGCTCATGAATCTGCTATAAGAAATGCTTCTTTACCATTTGGGGTCATCCTCTCAAAGGTCTTTCTTTCCCATGGAGCGCTACCTGAAGCATATGAAGTAATTGTGCCCATTCTAAATCCAATCACATTGAGCACATTGATGCAATCTTGCTCTCATGTGAGACACCAGGATGCCCCACGTGGACTTGCTCAAGCACCTATAACTAAGGAGGAGGAGGTTGACTATACTTCATTGCATTCTAGACTGACATCATTTGAAGAAACTCTTAGTGATCAAGCTACTTATCTTGATACCATCCATGGTGAAGTTCAGTGCTTGAGTGGCCGATTGTCATGCTCCAAACATGAGAATTGGGGGTTAGAATGGATCTCGAGGCACGACACACATAATCCCTAGCAATCTGTGCCATATAAAGATACGCACGAACCGCTACAAGGGAGATTCCACAGGAACGTATGAGGAACTTCCACAAACACGTATATCAAGTTTCAAATAATAGAGCGGAAGCCTCTAAAATACACCAGTAATCATCATAAGCGATAACAAAACATCATTCATTCATAATTATACTTAAAGTCTGTTAATTAACCATTCACATACACACATTACTACAAAATACTTAAACATATACAAAATCCAAGCAACATGTCTATTAAATCTCTGACTACAAAATAACTATAGTCCAAGCATAACTAAACAACTCAAAAGAGAACCCATTGATCTCTACGTAGGATAACTAATAAAATACGTCGTCTTCGTTCCATTCATTTACACCCCGAGGTACCGTTGAGGTTCATTTCAAGGGCGCGTTATTTGCCGAACTGGCATTGGGTTCGATACTTGTAATATCAAGGTTGACACTGTTAACATGATGGTTAAGCAAATATAGAAATATATGAGACTAGCATGATATATCAAATGAATTAGAGAACCTATCAATTAAAAAAGAGCAATAGTCATAAGCTAGGTATATTGTGTATGAAATAAGCATGAATAACAAATCATGAATAGAATATCATAACATATTAGTTGGCATCCACAAGGCTATATTCTTTCTAAGGAAAGCATGTAACATACAGAAGGAAATATTATTAGAGGATCAGTCTAGCTTCTCAAGGAGTGCGGACTTACTCCTTCATAAACTACTACAGCAGTAACATAAGAGATATCCAAATTAGTTCCATCGAACCTAATAAGGGTATAAATTAAGTGGGGCCGACTCAACATATCAAGACCGTCCTGAATTCATATCATGCAAACTTATCGTCAATCGTAACAATTGTCTCATATTCATTCATAATCATTTATACTTATCATTGATCATAGCGATCATCTCATATTCATACATAGTCTTTCATACAGAAAAGGGAGTATCAGTCTTAAGATCACATTTAGTCATGAAAAGATCAAAATTGAACAAATAACTGATAATTAGATAATCCATATTTACATGAGTTAATAGAGCTCAAACCCTGTCAACCTTAGTTACACCCATCTCGGCTCACAGGTGCACACCTAATAAAAGCTCCAGCTCTGATTTTGCCTCAAGGTTTGTTATAAAAAATGTGCACATTATTAGATCATGTTGAGGGCAAAGTTACTTAACAATATGAATACATTTAGATTAAGCAATTATCAAGGATAATTACTAACCAACCTTATGCTAGATAATCCATGTTTCCGAAGTCATTCAATATGATATATTCATAAAACGTCCGGTATCGTTGTGTTACCAAGATCTCAGTGTTACATTGTGTATGCAAATGACACCTCTTCTTATACCAACACCCATGACGCAACAACGGAATATCATCCGAAAAATGGAATGAGATGAGTGACAGCTCTTCACTCTTCTTCTTTAGTATTTGATCACCATTAGGCTAATTTAATTGGAGTAAAGACGCCATATCTAAAGCCCTACATATCTAAAACCCTACAAGTCTTGAAAATCTCTAATGTCCTAAGTTTACAGTGTTCTTACAGCTTAACTGTGTATAGGTTATGGCTTAGCCGAGTGGCATAAGTTTTCCCTTATTTTCACACGCATTTACGGCTGAGCCTTATATTGGCTTACGACTAAGCCGTATGAAACCTACAGTTAGCTTACAACTTGGCTATAGCTTAGCCGTAGCGCAATCCACGGTTCAGCCGAGGGTCGGCTGTAGAAAAAAACTAGATGTGAGTGTTCTCGGGAAAGATAACTGCAAGTCACGGGGTGGCTACGGCTTAGCCGTGACATAGTTCATTTCATGGCTTGGATATGAGTTAGCCGTAGTTCAAATACAGAATTTGGTTTTCTGGATTATAAGCCGTAGAGCACTTATGGCATAGCCGTGAGCTTCACCGTAAGCTTCAGAATTTCTAAAAGCTATTTCTGAAGCTCGAGTTCAGTACAAAACTCTACAAATTTGGTTCCAATGAGCTTTATTTTGCTCCAAATTATTACAATAGGTTTTAAAATGCCCACATATCATCAATATTACATAATTATACTCATATTCACTTAATCCAATACATATATACTTGATCAAGGAGTGAAAGAGTTGTAAATTTGCATTTGGAGTGATCACTTCAAGAATCAAAAAATTAGACATGCATATGGTAATATATACTCTTACACTTGCCTTATATCAGTGCTTGACCCAAAACTAGCCTCTCCTTGGTTTGATGATGGAGAAAGTCTTAATAAAAGAAAATCCTACTACATGCAAAGACATGCAATAGGTGAATTGATTATAAAATGCATGCATGTTGCTCATTTGAGTCTCCTTGATTATTTTGAACTCAAAGGAATGAAATGAAAATGGTTCCTCACCTTAAAGAACTATAGATAGAAGAAAGAAGATGAGTTTAGTTGTTCCTAAGAAGAAAATACACAAGAGGATGTAGAAAGAGGAGCACGGAAGCTAGTAGGAGCACATGCAAGCTCTTAGGATTCAATTTCCAGCTTGAAGTTGAAGTGGAGATGAGAGAAGAGTGAAGAGGAGGAGTAGTTCCAGCAACAAAAGAGAATGCAAGGAAAGGGAAATGATGGCTATTCTTTTAACTAAAATTTTTAGGGTTTTGCATGCAAGTCCATTTTCTTTAGGAAAATTACAGTTTAAGTCAAATAAACTTCACTTGGGCCAAGATTGATCTGAATGAAGTTGGGCCAAATATAAAAGATAATCGATAAGATAAAATACAAATAATACAACTAATGTGGTGTCAAAATAATGCAAACCATGGGACTCTAAATTACAAGGAGGTCCTTAACTACCTAAGTGAAGTTCAAACCCAACCCAACTACCTATCCATGACCTAATCCTAAGGGGTTTTAAGTTAAATTAGCCTTAGCGAATATTAATCAGTACAAAACAAGGTTAATTATCATAAATCAAGATTAATTGGGATTTGGACCTTACACCAGTTTAATTAGGTGGATTCGAAACTTGATCTCATCCTGGATCATCTTCGCAGGCAATGACTATTGTGCTTCACATATATTTTGTGTCTTTTTCATTATGACTAAGCTGATTTCTTTGTTCTTACTTTCTGATGTGAAATTAATTAATCCACTTAAAACTGCAAGTGCGCAATTGTCCTTTTGAGACAATGACAAGTACAAGTCGATCCCACAAGGAGCACTTTTGAAATTTCTTTTTTTTAATTACAATAAAATCAATATGAATTAAAGTAAATCAAGATATGAATGGGAATTCAAAATAAAACTACTATGCAAGTAAAGTGATGAAAAATTATAATAAAAGTAGATGAAAGCAACAAAGAATCCATTAAATGAATTTAATAACAAATCTATACAATTTAATTTAATCATTAGTCTCTAAAATAACTCAAATAAGAAACAACTCAATGTTTCTAATCCAAAGAACTTATCATTTTTTTAAAAACCAACTTTTAACAAAAAAAAAAAACCAAAGATCTCCCTCACCTCATTAAACTAAAAACTATTTTAGGCATCATTTTTCAAATTAAGAATAACATATCAAAAGCATAAAAACCTAAGCATATGTTATCAAAATAAGAATAAACGATCATAAAATATTTTTTTATGAATATAAAATGGAGGTTTGCCTGAAGCGCGATGACAGATCTATTTTTCTAAGCATACATTATAGAAACATTAAAAAAATAAATTAAAAACATAAATTGAAAGCAAAATCATTTAGCTTCACCATTGTGCTCTGATCCGAGAATCTACTCCTCCATTTCAAAGAAAAGAAACTTTATTGATGTTATCATGTTGAGTATAAAGATTCTCTCAATACTCTTTTAGCCTAGTTTTAGAACAAAGCTCCGGAATACCTAAATTAATGTTTATTTTTTTTTACCCTAGAGAGAGAAGGGGAGGAACGGGGAGAGGAGAGAGAAGCGGAGAAAGAAAGAGATGGAGTGGGCATGGATGCATGGACGTCCAAGGCCTTGACTTTATGGGGTTTGGAGCCCCTTTGTTTACTTTTTTTTCCTCTTTTGTATCTTGTAAGGTTTTCTTTTAGAAAGGTTTTTTGGCTTCGCCTCCAAGTTAGCAAAGACTTAGCAACTTTGGAGAGATTCTTTCTTGCTTTCCGTTATAAACCAATCTCTATACAAACTTTCCATTTTAGAAGATTCTCCTCTCATCTGCAAGTAAATATTCTAAATAAGCTTTCTTTTCTTAATTTCCTAAGGATTTTCTTCAAATCTTCTTAGATTATTTTGAAAAGAATAATGCCAAGATTGTGGACCCCACTTTGATCTTCAATATACTTCATTTAAGGAGAGATGGACTCCACCCAAAGGTGTGTAACATAAAGAAATTTTCAAACCATTGCAATCCCGTCTAAACATATATAGCCAACTTCCTAAGGCCATATCATTTCAGCTCAAATTGATGCAATTTTAGATCCTACAAATATCTACTCGAAGAGAGTTTTCCAATGGTAAGTAAATTGTCCAATTTCGATGATCGGTTTGAGAGTTAATCTATGCTGTCTAAAGAAAAATGAGATTGACTTTTTATTTTTGAATCCTTCTTCTTTGACTTCCCTTTTCTTCAATTCTCCCCACCTTGGCTTTCTTTTCTTGATTAAAATTTGAATTCTTTTAATAACTTGAGAGTGCGAACCTCCTTTGACCATCTAAGCATGTGTGCACATGTCTATGGGGTCCTCATGAAACCAATCTTCCAATCTTCCTGCACATTCTAAGCAAATTCATAAAATACTGAATAGCTCACATTGAAGCAAGACCCATCCGAACGAAGTTTTACTCCAATTAAGACTATTCGGAGAAAATTTATAAATTTCTAAATTACTACAGAAGATGTGTAAAATTTGTGAGAATTTCAATGGATATGTGAAAATGCTTAAAATGATGAAAATGACTAAAAATTAATGCAAATCACATAATTAAGTCTCTAATTAACACTAATTCATGCTAAAATGATGCAATTTCATGACCTTAACACTTTCTCTAATCCTCAAGTTTACTATGTAAATTACAATTCGTAGTACTAATGGATTTAGCTTTTGTTCCCATCTTTTGTTGATTTTTCCTTTGTCAATTTATAAACAAAAGGGGGAGGAGTGTGGAGTTTTATTTATTTCATGACTACTTTAAGTTCATCCTTTTTATAGAAAGTCATGACAAATATTGTTGGTTCGATAATGCACAGTTGCTAATTCAAAAAAGTTGATTTTCTTTTGGTTTGTCTGAGTAGATTGTATTGTATAAGAAGTTTTATCCATAATTGCCAAAAGGGGAGATTGTAAGGAATGTAATATTGGCTAATTTATGGGTTGGACAAAATTCAAATTTATAAAAATTGTAATTTTACATTTTTAGTTGGACTAAAGTTCGTGCCAAAGTTGCAGATTAAAGGCAAAGATTTAAAGGCACGAAAAAAAGTTTTTACAAGGTCGAATCGATCGGATAATGCATCAAAATTCTGTAGCAAAAGACGCCCAAACGAAATCAAAACTTCATCGATTAGAGGGATGTCGGATCGATCTAATGGGCGGCAGATTTGATATCCGAGCTTCCGAATTTCTCTCATTTACGAACCAAACTTCCTAATTTTCTTTGGAAACTGCCCTTAATAGCATCCCACAAATATTGTGCTATATATACATCATCCTTCTTAGCCTAAATTACCTCTCTCACAATTCTAAGCCCTAAAATACGTTTGAAAGATCCATTTCTTTTCTAGAGCTACTCTTCCGTACTATGCCGAAGCCTTGAGTTCCTGAGATATACCTTCTCCTTCCTTCCCTGAAGTTTATCTTGAGAGGCATCAAGACGTGTAAATCAAGCATAAAGAAAGATAACGACGTGTGCATCTATAAGAACTTCAAGTCATTTAGCTTGTGTTTAACTAAATAACAGTAGTAAGTAGATCTTGTAACATTTCCTGCAAAGTGCTTGTTCTTTGTGGACCAGTGGTATATCCCGTGGTTTTTTTCCATTTAGATTTTTCACATAAAAATATTATATCCATCTCTTGTGGTTGATTGCTTATTAACTTAGGTTAATTATTTATTTAACTACATATAAAAAATTTATGTTGGGACCTTAACCTATGTCAAAATTAAAATCTTTTCATATTGGTTGGCAATCCTGTCTCTTACCTGGAGACTCAGATGGACTCTCCTTGCCACCCCAACTCTTCGCATGTGCAAGTTCCTTTCTCTGCATGTATGGGTTTGCTCTCCTTGTGTGTCCAGCTCCTTAGGTGTGATTTAAAAAATATATATTAAAAGAAAAAAAAACCCAGAGGGACAACGAGTTCACAGAGTTTGACAAAAGTCCACCACAAAACTCAAATCGAACTCAATCCCGGGTCTTGACATTTCTACTCGACTCTGTAGCTTGAAAACTTAGTCCACCAAACCCGACCATTAATGTGAATAAGAAAATGCTCGAGAACCCATGACCTCAGTGGGTGCGACCCTAACGTTCTAACCACTAGGGCACGAGGAAGACCCTGACAAGGAAGGTGGCCGTGCAGTGCTTGTCATGGTCAAGCCAAAATAATACAAGCAAAAACAATCCACTCCACTCCTCTCCTCTCCAGGCATATGCACTTCTCCCAATGCCATTCTCTCTCTCTCTCTCTCTCTCTCTCTCTCTCTCTCATTTAATTTATTCTACACACATCTAATCTAATCACCCTACTGGACTGTTTCAATGCATGTCCGGTACCATTCACTTAACAGGACCACTTGCCAATATAGTCGTGCTTGGGACCCATCCAACCAGAACCATGTCCAAATGGGTGCCATTGACATCAACAACAGGGCAGTGTTCATGGGAACCTCTTGGCAAATTTGGCCGGCCATGTGTTAGATGGGTGCAGGTGGGTCCTCCTCTGAGTGGACGATACTGAAAAAGGTGTAAGGATTGGAACGTATGGCTATTTGATTAATTGACTTCTTGATCTTGAAGATCTTATTGAGTCAGGATCCTCTAAGGCTTTCCACTTGGAGAAATCCTGTGTTGAAATGGTGGATCTCCACACCAGAACCCACTATTGAAAATCACAGCTGCACAAAGTAATCATCCTCTCATTGCATGGGGTATCACAATATTATACATCTATGTGAGCCGGTTCCACCATAAGATTAACTGGTTGATGATAAGCACAATCTCATGCATGTATATTAATAAGTCTTATATTAGATGATCAATCTTGTAGTGGGATTAACTCCAATTGGAGCAGGTCATATATTACAATGTTGTTTATTTTGAGGGATTCAAATTTAAAAAAAAAAAAGTGAATCTCACAGTTGTGGTTAACATTTTAACTATGGATACCTATGAGTCAAAACCTCAGAGGATCCAGATTCCATCTTATTTTGGTGGCGTTATTCCAGAATAGGGGGCCATCCTTGATTTAAAACGCCGTAAGATGGACGGTACAGCTCCACCAACCATGCAGCCACTTGTATGGATGATAGAGTCAGAACCTCGCTACCACTGTATTTATCATTTAATTATTTCCACGTACTTTTTGGACCGTTGCTCTTGAAATTGGTGCTGTTCTGGTTAACCTGTCAAATCTTAGTTGTTATTTATGATCTGGGGTGGTCCAGGTAGAGAGTCTTTGATTGGACGATTGGAATCCACTATCATGTACACCAACCAATAGCTTGCTGAGTTCATATCATCCTATCCATCTATAGTAGCCAGAGCCAGTACTTTTGATGGCAGCCAAAAGAATTCACCCGGCCAGGTGGGGCCCATCTTTTAAATTTCAAACTGCCCAACATAATCATCTTCCTTGTTACAATATGGGGTCAAATTTGGCAGGCAATCTGGTAGGATCATATGCAAAGTAGGCATTGCTCGATTGTTTTTTAAGTGATCAAAATAGGATAAGAAAAAAAAGGAGGTTAACAATATGGAAAACACCCGTTTTTTTTTTTTTTGAAGATAGTGATTCTTTTTTTCTTTTTTTGTTGGGCAGTGACTAATCTACTGATGTTCTCTATTTTCATTGCACAAAATTTAATGAACTACTAAATCAAGTAAAAGCGGTTTACTTTGGATGGCTTGGATTTGAGAAAATAATCTCCAGCTCCACTGAATGGGCTTTTCTTTTCCTTTCTTTATCATGTCTATGCTTGCATATAATTGAATAAAAAGGATGACCCCGGCCATGGAAAAGATGCTTGGTCCCACGAGATCAAAAACCATAGACTGAATTGAACCCCTGGCAGATAAATTAGAAACCGGGTGTTCAGCCACTTGGGCCACCCCTTATTCTTAACAAAACGATTATTAAAGACGGAATATTTTAAGAATGCGAGGCAACCCTATATATGAGGTGTTACTTTCATAGTATTTTGTTTACAGTATTTTTTTTTTTTTTTTTTTGTTGTGGTGGGGTGGTTGGGTTGCTAACGGAAGGTATCCCGAAAAAACCTTATTCCGAAAAACACCTAAGTAAATTTTTTGTAGCCCCAATGTGATAGCGTTATTTGAACCTGCAACTTACGAGAGCAACTGTGATCCTTAGCTAACTACACTATCTCTTCTGGTTTTTATGGAAAATGCCTTCACTCTCCATTTCTCCTTAATTTGCTTTTTCTCAAAAGAGATTACAATATAATCAACCAAGGTTATACGTTAAAAATTGCCCTCTTACCCTAGTGGTAAGAAGTGTGTATTCTTACCTGACTAAGTTAAACCCTCAGTATGTTACCTCTTTTCGCATGTATAGGCCTCCTTCCCACTTTTGTGAGTTTTCTTTCTGCGTATGCAAGCTTTGTTTCCTACTTCAAGTGAACTTTCTTCCTATGCTTACGAACTCTTTATTTGAGTCTAACCTCCTTAGCTATATTACCGAAAAAAACCAGAATTATATGTTTTTTAATTTTAATAACTCCTAAAAATATTTTTTTTGTTAGAATTATTAAGAAATCAATACCATCCAAATAAATAACCCCCCAAAAGAAGATAATTCTCCATCTCTCTCTCTCTCTCTCTCTCTCTCTCTCTCTCTCTCTCTCTCTCTCTCTCTCTCTCTCTCTCTCTCTCTCTCTCTGGGACCATGCAAGAGGGAGAAGAGAATCAAGGAAAGGGGCCAGCAGACGAATCGCACCATGCCTGCCTTTCCTTCTCGTGAGACTTGACCGTTATCTCTTGTGTGTATTATACTGACCGATGCAAACAAGAGAAGCTCGTCTCTCTCGATGGTGCCACCACAATATAATAATTACAAGGCCGATTTGCTATCTTCTCTCTCTTTCTTTCTTTTCTTTCTTATAAGTAATTCTTCTCAATCTCTACACTCCTTGGTTTTTAAGAGAAAGAGTATTATGTGACCTTTAGTAGGTTGTAGTGAGGGCCCAGCTCCTCCACCAAAAACAACAAAGTGGCATCATGCGTGCATGACAGAGAGAAGCAAAACAAAGAGAGAAGAAAATGAAAATGACATGCTTTGAATTGGATGAAACAAGACCAGCCAAGGATCATGGCAACTGTCTATATCCATATTCTTGGTTTCTTTTGTTTTTTCCTCTTTTTAACAATTTTTAGACAAAATGATTTTAAAAAAAATGGATTGATTGCCACGCACATCTCATCATAATAATTGTGCATCCCTCCAAAAATTTACAATACAGTAACATCATATCGACTAGGATTACAATGGGAATATTCGACCTCCGCATCAAATGTCACTGATTTTGGAAAACAACATCTAAAACAAAAGGAAGGAAAAAGAAAAAATCAAACTTGTAGATGAATATCAACTCTTGCATTGTGATCCAATTCAATGGTTTGTGTTGCTCCATTTTAGATGACATTTGTAGGTATTAAAATCCACAAGGGTTGAGAAATTCAATAAAACTGGAACAGTACACTCTAATATCATGTTGACAACCACTTACTAATCTAAAACTTAAGCTAATAGAGAACGGTGTAATAATTTATTTTAAGGTTACAACAAGTATAATTCTAAGTAAGGATGACACAAGCAAATCAAAAAATGATCCAAATTTTTTGTGGATTTGAGTTTCCAACGTGTTTATTTTAGATGATCCAAGTAGACCCTGAGAATACTCATAGCTTGCTTCAATTTGATCATCCTATGCGCTTCTCTCCAATTGGTATGATCAAATTTTCACTCCAACTAGTGTGGAGCTCATAATTGATCACGATTGATTACATTTCATTGACTCAAATATTGGAATAAATTTGGATCAAATCCAATTCATACAAGTTTAGGATTATAGGGTCAGATTTATTTATAGTATGTCTATTAAACATATGCATGAGAGCATAATCTGCAACTCCAGCAAGAAAGATAAAGGCACCTTTGTGTAATGCCGTGGAAGAGTAACTACCATAGAAATTAACAACTTTCCTCAAATGAATGTTTGGACTCATGTTTCATCACGCAGGAAAATACTGTTTTTGAGGTTTTTCTTAGCGAAGAGCGTGCTTCACTAAATTAGGAAAGAGCAGTGATGGAAAATTAAAAGATTTTCTATTCGTCTTTCTGGAAAACGGTGCTACATATATAAACAAGAGCAATTCATATGGAAGAAATTAGATATAGGTCGAGTCTGATACTAGAATGGATGGTTTATATATACTTACTGTTAACGTATACTAACATAAAATAGATTAAATGACTCTCTGATGAGGACTTGTTAGTGAGGGAAATGCATATCAGACCTGATTTTTAAAATAGATAGAGTTGTTTTTCTGTCTCTTGTTTTCACATAAAATTACCTACAGTCCCCTGACTAATTAGTCAACTACCCTCACCAAGACTTGCTTTTTAGCCATATTGATCAAACGCAATTAAGTTAGATTAGAATTAAATATAAATTACTGTAATTAGAATAACCATGGTATTAGTTAAAGGGCATTTTCATCCTTCTTGCAAGGTTTCATAAAAAAAAAGGAAAAAGATAATTCAGGCAGTTTTTTGTAAATATTAGAAAAGGCATGTAGTTGTATATAACTTTCTCTTGTTATAATATATATTTCATGTTGAACCCTTCTTTCATGATGTTTTTTACTAGGTGAAAATCATGTTTTTTTTTTCTGTCAAGGAGTTACATTTGTTCTTTTTTAAAATAAAAACAAAAATTACGGAGTTATAGGTAACTTTTTTTAGTAGAAAGAGTTTTAGGATACTTAGTGCAGTGCAATAGAGTTCCAAGGTCCAAACAGGGCATTACAGCCAGTACTAATATAAACTTTTCTTGTCTACCTTTATGTCACAAATCATTTTCATAAATATTCCAGGTTTCAAAATTACCACAATATTATTGTGAATTTCATGCAAATATCAATCACCTGTAAAGTAACACATTAACAACATAATAATTGTTTTGAAAGTATATATGGTGAAAATAATGTGAATTTACTTGGTTTCACAGTTAATGAACATTCCTCTATATCATCTTTTTTTTCTCCTATTTAGTACTATATCTAAACACTACTATTCCTCCCATTATTGCAAGATAAAAATTGTTATCACATATTATATTTCATCTAATTTGGGTTTCAAATTCTTCAACTATTTTTTTTTTTATTTTGAAATCCCATTTTGTCTTTAAAGCCTGTGCTTTCCAAAGTTTTAACCCATAGCTATCCAAAAGATGAGTCTTCCAAATTATCAAAACCCCAGAATTTTTATGTTAGATATTTATTCTTATTTTATTTTTTAAGTTATTTAACTTTCACTGCACATCACTTCAATAACAATGAATTTACATATAAAACAAGAAAACTACTAAAATATAAAGTTTATTTTTTTGGATTTATTAAAATAATATTTAAAAAAAATTTGTTTCATGTTATGGTAAAACAAAACATGGTAAGAATCATGCTCTCCATAGACATATCATGAGGCTGGATGCACCATTTTTATGGTGTGCCCTATTGCATGACAGTGAGCATTTCCTCTTTATTGACTCGGTACGCTCTGCAGTTTACTGGATGTGGATGATTACCTTGTGAGTTAGTTGGGTTACCTACATTAATGGTTTTAAGGTAAAACAAAGTATGGTAAGAATCATGCTCTCCATAGACATTTCAAGAGGCTGGATACACCATTTTTATGGTGTACCCTATTGCATGACAGTGAGCATTTCTTCTTTATTGACACAGTACACTCTGCAGTTTACCGGATGTGGATGATCACCTTGTGAGTTAGTTGGGTTACCTACATTAATGGTTTCAGGTGTTACTGGTCCCCACGTTTGGCCATCATCTGATCAAGCGGGACATCGCACGCATTGAATCTGGAGGAGTCCCGGTTATTTGATGGGAGCCCCTGCCCCATTAATGTCTGAATTGGGATGTCCGCAGGCAAACGTATAGGAAAAATTTTGGCCATAAACAGTTGCTTATATATCTGATTTTAGGTTTGTAAGCACCTTCACCCCCTTTACTCAAGCGCATGGATCATCGATTAGATCTAAGTCTAATCACCCATTATGCTAATTAAAAATTGACTTTAAAGGAAAACAAAATGTTACATTAATCTTTAATAAATTTAGTGCCTAAGCTTCTTTATAATAACTGAGACTAAATGGTAAATTATAGAGCCAAACTATACTTAAAAGAGCATTTTCATATTAAAGAGTTGAGGGTTGAAAGACATTAAGCGTAGGAAACCTAGCATTCATAGGAATTGAGTTATGGGTATTCAATTTTTCATCAAAGGAGAGTTTGACGGCTGTTTATAGAATCTTCACCTTTGTTTCTTTAACTTTGACTATTTTGCCGGGAGAGAATTTCTTATTAGAATCCTTAAAATTTTAATTTCATGTGATCAAATGGCCATTAAGAAAAATGATATGTGCACACACTAGAATAAATACAAAATGCACACAAACTTATGTGACATCACACAAAAACATCTATGCACCACTTTTTGTCCCTCTCTTTTACACACACCAATACCAATGCATGAAATAAATACATTTATACCTAATCTAAAATGGGCCAAATGCATGAATTAGGTTCCTCCATTTGAGGAGAACCACCTCGCATGTGCCACTCACAATTAGTCATAAAGTAATGGTACATGGTAGGATCCACTTATTATTGGGTAACAATATATTTATCTCATATATTGGTGTTGGTATGTGTGAAATAAAAAAATAAAAAGTGGGGCATAGATGCTTATTGTACAGTGGCACATAAGCTTGTGTGTATTTAGTATTACATATGTCATTTCTTGGCGCACTTAATGCCGTCTTTGCATGGAAATTGTCACCATGTGGCCTAGTTTTAAAACTCTAAATAAAATGAAAGTTTTAAATGATGTTTACGCAGGGGAAAGGAAAGTCGAGTCTCAGCCCCTCTCTCACCCAACACCTCCCCAATTTCAAATTTTTATTTCAAAGTTAGGGAAGACAGATGGTGTTGCACGTACAAGCCCCTAATAAAAGTGTGCAAATTGACAAATGACCCACCAATGAGAGAAAGAAACTGGGTCTCTGGTATTACATAGGTATGTAGAAACAAAAACTATTTTTTTCCCGTTGCCCTTAAATATCCTGATTCTTGCTTCATATGCCCTTATTTTGTCAAAGGTTGGAAGGGTTAAAGGCAAAAAAATTGCACAGCAAACGTCTAAAATGGGGGTCGATAGTGGGTCCCATCCCATCATGGTAGGACATTACATTTACAACTGAAAGTGGGACCCACCTGATGGACGGTCTGAGCGATGCGACCTACTAAAATAATTTCTGCTGTTCCTGTTGTGAGTGAGACCCAGTCACCTTATTCACGTGAATGCGATGGTGCCTTGGGCTCTGATTCGAGTCTGGCAAACAATAATTACATGCATACAAAAGCCACAAGCAGGGCAAAAATCCCACCACCCTCTTTCCCATTTTTCCTTTCTTTCACGCTAGTGTGAAAAGCTGGAAAAGTTGAATCCAAGATATCATAGAACTACCACTCCTAAAATACCTGAGAAGATCTCTTTGTATGGATCTTTTGTTTGGATTTCTCTGACTCAGAAAGAGCACCCAGAGATTTTCTATGGTTTTTCAGTCCTTTTCAGGATAAGTTTGGGTGGCATGTTTGGTTTGGGTCATTTTCCTAAAGAAATGAAATGAGGGGTTGGAGGATTTGCTCATCTTTAAGAAATATATACTAAGCAAGTATAGGTGATAGACCCAAAACCTAGGATCCCAAAGACAGAAAATAGAAGTTGAAAGGTCTTAAGTATTATTTTAGATGAGAAAGGGTCCATGGGCCGGCACAATCTCCCAGTGGATATGTTTGAAAGGGATCCTTTTTCCTTCATTTAGCATCATAGGCACAGGTTAGCTTAACTTGGTAAACAGAAAACAGCCCTCCAGCTATCATGTAAGTGAAGAAAATGGAGACTTCAGTGTCCATTTCCTATCAATGTATTCTTGTTGAAAAGATTCTACCATTGTTTTAAGACCAGGGAATGCCCTTTAATTATTGCCTTGTGTAACATTATCGTGGAAAACAACCATTTAATTATTAGAGATAATCGATTCCAAGTGGTGGGGCTACAATTTAGCATAATCCATTTTGTGGGGTCCATTTTGTTTATCTAAGTATGTGTAATGGATGGTTAGATAAAAAAAAGGTTCTCTATATAGATTGAATACAGATAAAAATCAGCTTCATTTTGTTACCCCATTCTTATTTGGGGGCTTTCAAAATAAATGGTGGTGTAGGAGAAAGTGTGAAGGGTTTAAGGAAGAAGATAAATATCATCCTTAAACCTAACCACAAAACTCCTGTTTCTACAAGAAAAAACTAGAAAAAACCCTAAAGAAAACTGAATTCCTTATATTTTCCAATAGCAATATAATGATGCTTATATATATATATATACCTCTGAAAATTCAGTTTTTTTTTTGTAATTATAAAAAATAATTAAAGATCTTAATTACATAACAACTTTTAAATCAGGAAAAATCAAACTCAAACAGATTCAAAAACCATTAAAATAAGTAAAACAAAATTAAAATAAATAATAAATTTTGCATGAAAACTGCATTATGACTTCCAAAACAACCTCTTTTGAAACTTATTCCTCCACTTGATTTACATTTAATGGATAGACAACTCAGTACAAACTTTTATTTCGCATGGCCTCAGTTGATTCAATGGTGACCATCATATTCAATTAAATTTGAGTCCATATGTCACCAACATAGCATCGTCCTGTCTCATCTTCCACCATCCACCATGCGTATAGGTGATGAAAGTGAGCCGTGCAAGGTGGGTTAGACTGTTTCGTAGTCCGGGCATTGGACTTGACTATTGCTCTTTAATTGTTTGTCGCTGAAGAGAAGGGGAAAACCCAGTCCATCAAGGATTGCAATACTGTCTAGTCATTTTTATTAGAAGGGCTTGCTTGTCCATGTGATTAAGTAGCAAAATTGTTTCAATGGGTCCAAGTGAAGAAGGGGAATTGATTCTTTACCAGTAAAAAAATGCAAATTGATAAAACCCATGTTCTATTTTACTCAGTAAGGTTAGACAAACAATTACTGTTTAAAAATCTATATATCTATTCGACTATGGTTTCCCTTCAATCAACCACAGGCCTCCTTACCAACATCCCTCTATTCTCATATAAAGTCGGTATTTTTCTCTCCTACGTGGCATCCTATACAAGAATAAAAGGCAGTTTGGAGGGATTAAATTTAAGGAAGGGAGCGATTGCCAAATTTGAGAGATCGACATAACTGTTAAAGGAGAGACAACTGGCCAATGATATGCTAAAAGTAATAAAGATTAAGGGAAGTTAAAGTAACTTCTCCGATTAAAATTACAAATTCGTCTTTCTTTTATAGTTGTTACAAAATACATCTATCTTATATATTTTCACTTCAAAAAACAAATAACAAGCAGGTATGTGGGTTTTAATATGAATATATATTTTTTTACTTGCCTAGGCATCTCACGTAAAGGAAACAAGAACCACAAGTCATATGTCTCACATTTCATTTGCCAGTGCATAGCACTGGACCGCTAGTATTACCTGAGCAAAAGCCTCATTGCAAAGGGGATATTAGTGAAGTAAAAAATGCTGATGTACAGGGACTGGGGTGAGATACTTGTGAAAGTGTCATCAAGGGTAAATGAAAAATAAGAATCTGACAGCACTCGCTTATTTTTTATCCTCACTAATTCAAACCAATTCACTTACTGTTTAAAAAGGGCCCTGAAGTCATCATAGTCTAATTCAAAAATCATATGGTAAACAACCCTTTCATAGTCATGGAAAGAGAGTGATGAAATTGAAGAAAACCCAGCATCTCTTTCCTTTCATCAGTATCACAAAGACCCTAGAAACTTCAAAAGAAAGAAAAGCCAAAGATATTTGAATAAAGGGTTGGGGGAGAATGCAATCCTGCATAGAGAAGTGTGGGTGATTTTTTTTTTTTTTTTCTTCTTTACTTCTTTTTTGCCTTGTCGCTATGGCATGGTGACATTGGTCACCTCACGCTCTCCTCTACACCTTCCAACCAACATTATTAATAAGTAGGGATTCAAAAGTCCCTTAGTACAATGCCCAAGCAATGGTGTCAGGATTCCTTTCCTTGGCCTCCACGTTCTTGTGCCTGTTGGCCTCTCTTGATGCTATAATGCTCTTTCCATCTACACATTTCCCCAATGAAAATAACCCCTCTTCACCTACCCTTGTAAAATAAGAGGAGAAATCAATTGGGCAAGTTGGTTTTGGATCAGAGATCTCTTTCCTTGGGTACATAAAAATTAGATTGGTATCTCACCTCATGTAAAGTGTTCAACCTAGCATCACATGCTTTCTTTCTTTTCCCCTCCCCTTTGGATGCTGAACAAACTATGGCTTAAAGGGCACAGCTTTTCAAATTTCAATGGACCTCCTTAACTTTTATCATATGCATGTATTGATGTTGCTTCAGACCATGGGCCTTTAGAGGCCTAAAATTATCAATTCCATGATTAAAGTGCAAGGTTCTACTAGCATATAATGTATTGAGAGAACGGATCATATCTATATGGCTGAATGGGAGCCCCCATGTCATGAGCCCCAAAAAAAATTTTTTTGAGTAGTCGGCCCACCTATCATCCAGGCGAGCTATAGGATAGGATCATATCTATTTGGCTGAATAGGAGCCCACATGTCATTGAGTCCCAAAAAGATTTTTGAGTAAGTGGCCCAGATATCATCAAGGTAAGCCATCGGATAGGATCATATCTGTATGGCCGAATAGGAGCCCCAATGTCATGAGTCCCAAAAAATTTTTTGAGTAATCAGCCCACCTATCATCAAGGTAAGCCATTGGATCAGAACTGTCCTCCTTAACTAGCAAGTAGCCCACTTGTCTCTTTGATCAGAACGATATTCACCATCAGATTGAAAGCTTTAATGTGGCAAAACAGAATAGATCAAAATAGAAGATAAAATTACATAGTCAACCCCAATATAATTGGATAGGGCTTTGATGATTATGATGAAGATTATTATTATTATTATTGTTTTGACAAATGTATTATTATTATTATTATGATTGAATGCTCTTAAGGTGGATGGAGAGTTCTTACAAAAACTGCTCACAGAATATGATTGATACCATTTGATTGGTGGACTACATATTAAACGGTAAGAAAGGAATACCAGTGTTGTCCATTGAAAAAGAAAGGAGAGAAATAAAAGGATGGCCGTGATCCTGCCAAAACATCTTTTTGGGCTTCCCAAATCGTTCGTTGGGCCCACCATTTCAACCATTTAGATTCACCCATATGTATTAGCAAGGTTAGGAATCGTTTCTTGTTTTTCAAACTAGTGATAAAAATACCAGTTTGGGTCATAGGTGACAACACATTTGGCACAAGTGTGACATGTAGAGAAGGATAAGATGCACATTCCAAGCATAAAAAGTACAGGTCAAATACGCTATGTATTGGCCCATTTTTTATGCCCTCCCTCATTATCATTAGTCAATACTTTTATCATTGTGGATTAGTCTTTGTTTACTCACGGGTCATGTCACCAAGCAAATAAAAGAAAGGGTTCTCTTGGTTGGAAAGCTAGCGAGGGAAGTGATCCTTTTACCCTCTATTGTCCTTGTGGTGGTTTGGAAGTAGAGATGTTGAATGACAGGAAGCCTCTAGTAGGGTTAGGTCATGTAAGCTTTCATGTGCTTTTTCTTGCCCCCTTTTTATGCTGCTCTCTCTTAACTTTAATTTATATCTATGTATGTGTCTTGAGGTGCCTTGCCCTTGTTTGGATTGATTATTGAATGGAGAATACAAAGTCATCTATCTATCTACTTACTTGGTATTATTGCCCCCAAAAAATTGCCGACAATGCTCCCTAGTTGCATGTTCTTCCAAGGATGCTCTCATATCTCTATGTGCAATCTCACCAAAGTCTTTTATGCAGATTGCCCTTTGGATTAGAGGCCAAAACATCTCATTACCTCCATTTGATTCCATTAAATTATCCTGAAGGACTGAAACCCATATCGGTTGGGTTTCAGGGTTAAGAAAAGTTAAAATCCAACCATAATCCACCCACTTTGTCCAACATGATTCATTAAAAGCTAATATAATTGAAGGGTTCCCCAAACAAGGGGAGAAAAAAAAAATAAAGAATGGATAAAGATTAGAAGAAACTCTCTTCTAATTCTGATTTAGATGTGAAGATTGCAAATCACAATGCAGGCAATTCACTGGCTAATTGGAATTTTTTGCTTGGATTATTCCTTTGAAGAGTCTTAATTTGATCATTTGATGCACATCTATGTTTTCAGTTCTAACTACTTCCATTTGACCACCTAAATTCCAATGAAGGAAAAGCGCCTTTTACTTTTCTTCCATGTTGGTTCTCACATGCCTTTCATTAGAATTGGAATGGAGAGCCCCAAATCTATACAAATCATCGGCTAGATGGACCTCAAATAAATGGATCCCATATAAATAATGGACAGATATTTCAACCGTTCAAAATTGCTAGTCCTTTCTCAGGGCAAGCTAATGGCCGATATTAGACGGATGGAGGTGAAACTTGACAAACCAAAAGCCCATTTGAATGATGACCACACTAAATCAAGTTAAGTAATTTTTTTTTACCCCATCCAAGTGGGCTAAGACTCAAGAGAACGTCCACGTATATGGGAAGGCAGGCCACACATGCAGGAAAGAAGCCCACACCTGCGGAAAGAAAGTCCACACATGTGAGAAGGCAGCCCCTGCACACGAGATAAGAAAAGCATACACAAGCAGAAAAAAGTAGTATACCTAGAATTCAAACCCTAGATACACTCTTTACCACTTTGATAATGAGCAATTCTCAATTCATTGATAAGTATGAAAATCAGGGTAAACGTCTTTTAACATTTAATAATTTTATTGTTCTTATTATTACTTGTTTATGAATATCCAATAGTGGAGATCAGGTTGTACGGGTTTCACAACATAACGAAGCTTATTGCCTGCCTGCTCATCGATCACTTGAAAAGATTTTTAATTTGTCACCTATCCGTGGTGGGAGCCATGCAAGCTGCTTCTACTTTCAGTTTGACCTCATGAATTGTATGAGATTGCATAGATAAATGGCATGGTCAGATGGCTCAATCAAACTGTTGAATGCTTATTTTTTACATCAGTATGATGCCTAATTAGCACTGGCAGATCATGTGAAAGGGGCATGGTTCCAGAACACTACACCAATTAGCTAAAAAGATGGGTGTCCCAAGTCCAAGTGCATTGGCAAAGGGGCATGTGCTCAACCACCCACTTAAATGCGTCAGGGCCGGCCTTCTTGATTGATCGTACAATCAACACTTAAAAGATAGTGAAAGGTGAAGGGGGTATATAGAGTTTGATGTTCATTTATTTGGTTGCTTTTAAAAGTCTTTAGGCAATTATTGGACCTTATTCAAAAGTGAGACCCTGGCTTGGTGATCCAGACACCCGACCCAAGAGGCCTATCGTGTGGATCAGCTGACCCACATGAATTTTCCAGTGGGACAGGGCCATCCTATGATAGCCTGGAAACTGTGATTTGGGAAGGATGGAAAGATCTTCCAGTCCACATAACTTTTGGGCCATGGCCGACCCTTGGTTGAACCATGGGCCACACATATTCCACATGAAGACATTGCCGGTCCGATGAATTTACCGAATATCAGCCACAGGCACTACGTCCGATATACTTGGTCTATATTAGCAGTGGGCCTAGTGGGCCTAGAGCAATATGAACCAAAAACAATACAAGAACCCCTCAAAGAAGTAATGGGTCATGGACCTTCCCGGAAAGGAAGACAGCCTAGAAAGGCACACCAGGAAACTTTAACTTAAGGTAGGTTTATAGCATGGGATGGGAGCAATGGAATAAAGCAATTAGCCAGAATGCATGAAGACACCACCCATCAAACCAGAAACCGAACCAGAAATGTCAGAGAAAGATGGAATTCTCTTTTCTGTAATGGCCTGTTCCTTTCATATGGGATCTTTTATGAGGCAGCACCACACACATTTAAGCTGTAGTAGTAGGATGCTGATTGGAGCATCTTTTATGTATATAAATGAAATAAAGCCATTCATGAAGCAACCCTAAATACTGTTACTATACAAGCCCTTAATAGATAGATGTTAGAAGAAATCACATAAAATCCATCATGATAGTGGCTTCTTCAGTGGTTGGTGGGGTATCAGATCCCTCATTCATTTCCAAACAGCCAAACCAAAGGAATGGGGTACCCAAAAAAAAACACAAAGTAATGAAAGCTTTTTTGAATTTTGATCCTATAAATCTCTACCATAAAGTCAAAGCTGGGAAAATCAATAACAAGTCTGGCCCACCACTCAAACCTGACCATAGGGGCCTGCATGTGATGTTAAATTTAGTATTGAAAATCTTGCTTTCTCATAAGCAATTGGTTTGAATATTTAGGTAAAACAGGATTGTACATTTAGATATGTGGTTTGGATTGTACAAAAATCAGGAAACCACATTAGGTGAGGATACCTTTTTTCCCACCCTTAATCAACCTCAGACAAGTTGACGTTGATTTGGTGCAGAAAAGATGGAAGCATCACCCCATCTTGGAATGCAACATCAAGTTGATTTCCGGTTTCCCAGCCACCGCAAACACCCATTAGAAAGGACAACAATTGAGTTTGGCTTAAATATTCAAACTGATTCCTCTTTGTATCCTCTCTTCTTTTTCTTTTTCCTTTTTTTTTTTGCTTTTTGCATATACAACCCCCCCCCCCGGTTTCTAATATTTGCAGATAAGTCCCCTTGGTTTTTATATTTGTAAATATACTCCTACTTTGGCATTTTAATACCTTTCATATTCCAAAACATGTGGATTTGATAGTCATGATTAACCACCATGTGGATTTTGTTCAAATTTTATCAAAATAACACTTTTACCCTTACAACTATTTTTGTATACACGCCTCCTAAGATTTCTAATGTTTATTTATATTCTCGAAATGTGGGTTGAATAATGGATCTGTTAAATTGTCTCAATGCTATAAACATGTCACCTACTCCTCTTGTATTTTTTCAATTTTTTTTATGTGTTTAATCTGTTTTTTATTAACAGAATGAGCGCCAACCATGTTTTAAATTAATTATATTTATGATCATTTTAGCAAAGCAAATGATTAAGTGAAGTTTCATCTAAGCTAATATGCCCACAAAAAAATCATATATTGATCTAATTTGGTGGCTCAAGACTAGGGTCCCTTAAAACTATTTTTTAAACTCATTGTCTCCCCTATTTTTTTTCCCTGTTAGCGAAAAAAAAAGAGGCTCTTTAACACATATTTTCAAATAATTGAAATTGGAAATAACTAATAAAAAATAGACTAAAAGGATATAAATTTACGAGAACCATTATGTCGAGAGATGAACAACATAAATTTCTAAAATCCACAATGTGCACTTTCTCAACCCTTAAAACCATTATGCAAAGAGAGAGAGGCCTGGTGAGAATAACATGCAAACCTATTTCTAATCTCCCTTCTCACCAAAAAAAAAAAAAAAGAAAGATGTCAAAGAGACCTTAAGATTTTAGGAAAACTAACAATGTGAAGAAAAAAAGATTATCTTTAGGTTAAAAGAAGGGATGTTACCTGCCACCCACCATGAAGAACTTCATAGGCTTAATTGAGAAAAAAAAGTTAAAGTGAAAAAGGTAAAAAAAAATTAGTATATGAAAGACAAGGGTTTTCTTAGTAATAAGTAAAGGAATAGGCAGAACAGTCAGAATCAATACAAACCTAACGATCTCTTCTCTTTATTGTTAAATCCACTTAGTTAAGGATATAAAAGGTATAAAAATACCAAAGCAGGGCCTATTTACAAATGCTAAAACCACATGGGCCTATTTACAAATATTAGAAACCATAGGGGGAATATACAAAATACTCTTTTTTTCCTTTTTCTAAAAGCATTATTATAGAAAGAGAGAGCTCATGAGAAGGAAAATAAAAGGGCTTTTCAGTATAGTTTACCTCTAACGATAACTTTTTCCTCCTCCTTCCTAAAGTTTAAATATTTCCCCCATAGCTACAATTATAGCATTTTTTTTACTAAAATACCCATAGTGTGAACTACAGCAAAAGAAAGATGCATTTTGTGAATGGGTTTAGCATTTTGACAAAACTTATATTGTTCCATTTGTAAAGCTAAAAATGCATTGGTGTATTTGTGTTTAGATGACAATGTATAGTGTTATCTTGTAATTGAAGAGTGGTGATCTAACATGCATTTTCTTATTTTCTTTTAGATCTTAGGGCCTATTTAAGTATATATAGACTAAAATATTTCTATATTTAAATACTAGTGGGATAAAATATTATATATTAAATTATTATAATATTAAAATATTGTGGTATTGTTGTTGTTTGGTAGTTTTTGAAAATTTCAATAGATTTTGAACTAAGTTGTTTGCCAGTTATCTAATGTTATAATGCACATTAAATCCAAAATTGACCTCAATTTTCAAATCAAAGAAATGGTTAAAAACTTTATGATTGTATTTTCATTATTTTTAAAAGGCAAGATAAGAACAACATTTTTTAGGAACTTGATTTTATGAAAATGAAAAGTATCCAATTATATATTCAAGAGAAGGGACTCAAGGAAAAGTGGGTTTCTTTAATTTTTCTTCTTAAAGAATGTTATGCATGCAAACAAACATTATAAAATTTCAAGATAAGGGAATTCTTGGTAAAATGAGTATCTTTGAATTTGTAGGAATTCAATTTCATGCACACAAATAGAACCTATCTTTTTCGAAAAATGGGAACCTTTGAATTTTTAGAAATTCATATCCATACTAATTGACCTGCCCTAATCATATTATAATGATAATCAGTTTATTTCTTTAAATCCCTGAGAACTCAATCCCTAAAAATAAACAGACCCCGTTATTTACTCAGTATAAGAAATTAGTGGTAAAGTTCTTACTTATAATTTCTAAGAAATATTTTCATACAACCAAATCAGCCCTAAGCAAGATAGGCAACTAAAATTTTATGAGTCTTTTATCCTCACCATCTGTCAATCAATGTGATTTTTTGTATTAGGTCTCATAAAATGTTCATTTTGGATCATGGACAAAAAGACCAATTTTTTAAAGAAATTTATTCAAGGCCTAGCTTTTATTATTCAAGCATAATCACATGAACAACCTTTTAAGGGATGGCAATGGGTCGAGTATAATAGGATCCGTCCCGCCCCACCCCGCTCCTATTAGAAGCAGGTTTGGTAGTGGTTTTTTTATGCAGAGCAGATTTGGGTTTTGCTGATCCAACCCACCCCACCCAGAATATATAATATTTATATATTTATTACTAAAGGAATAGACAAAACTTGTATGGTTTAAGTGGTTTTGGGCCTTAACATAAGGTATATAGGAAGAGAATGTAGCATGTTCAAACTCTACTATACACATTCTCATTCATTTTTAAAGTGAGGCCACATGAGTTGCAAAGACCAAAAATTTCATGAAGAAAACAGAAAATAGAAATCATACCAACTGGGAAAAAAAATAACTAAATAAGGAATGGATGCCCCTAAAGAAAAAAAGGTCTAGGCAATTTTGCCATTTCCCCGTCAAGGAAAAGGTCAAGGGAAAATAAGAGTTTTTGACAAGGATGAGTTAAAAAAACATAAAATGGTAAGCTAGGGAAAAACCTTGAAAATAAAGGATGTGCATAGACTTTAAATATAATAACAAAAGATAAAAATATTGCCTCATGTGGAGTTAAGGCCACACACACACACACACATATCCAGTCAATTAGGGTTTCTCCCGCCCTCTCTCTCTAGACAGATGCTCCCCGGACCCAACGCCCTTCTACAAGGGGGTCAAGCATGACAATAAGTGGAAGTAGAAGTTCACATACATGAGAGGATTGTGGGATATAATATTAGAAGGTGGGCTTGTGAATTGTGATCCATTGAGGGTAGGCACTTTAGATTTTGGAGTGCTTAACCCTTCTTTAAAATTTTATTTTATTGAAAGCATGACTCAAACCTCCAACCTCAAGGGTGCAACTTGCAATAGTGGGGACCTACAAAATGTAGGAATGATGTGAGATGAAGCTGCTTACAACAAGAGACGAGCAAATCAAATTGGGTTCTTACAAATTCTAACAGTACACTTTCTAAAGTAACCTGGCCATCAAATAATCTCTCCCTAATCAATAAAACCCTATGAAACTCTCTTCTCTTTAATAATTCCTTTTTAGAATCCATTTTAGCATGAGTTCCTATGAAACTCATGCCACGCAAACAAATGGCCGTGGGTCAATGACATATCAATCATCAAAGTCGCAAAGGGAAATGGTAGTCAAAATCTTGAAAGATGAGACCTCATCCGATCCAGCACATCCACACCTTCCATAGCCAAATTACCCCTTAAAAGTGGATGATTTACATGGTCAAATTCTTAATGGAGGGGGGAAAGAAAGCCTCTTCTTAATGGAGCCTCTTCTTAATGGACCCCTACAAAGTATGATATATGAATATTTCAAACCAGGCACCATATTATATCATATCCAATATGAAAGTTTTATACTTAAAATTCATATCCCTCCTATGTCCATATTCATGACATGGCATGTCTTACTCTATTAGCATTATAGCCAATGATCACACCTCTTAAGGGCCCTTTTTTTGCAAGGAATTAAATGCATAGGAATTTATGGTGAAATAGACTCCACCCTAAGGATTTTTAAGGAGTGGTAAAGGATATAAAGAGTAGACATAGATGAAGCTCAAACTTACTTGGGGTTTAACTTACAGAGGGTGATGGTCGGGTATTTATTTACCATCTCCTTCTAACTCATTTTCCATCTAAGGGAGATTGTTTGGTGGCCATTATATATATATATATATATATATTTTCACTTTTGCTTCTTCAATTTTAACCACTTCAAGGAACAAATTCTTAGAATTCATAAAAATTCAATTCAGTGCAAACAAACAAGCCCCTCAAGTTCAACACTAGACATGGCTTGACTGCCATTCGGCCCTATGTTACAGCCAAGGAATTAAAGCACCATAAGCCTCCACTGAAAAGATTTTAAAGGCAATTTCCTGCTTTTTCTACCCAAAAAAAAAAAAAAAAAACCTTTCTGATACTTGAGGAATAATAGCTAGATTCAAATATAAAGCTAGCTAGCAAAGTTAAACTTCTAAACAATCCGCCCCGATGTCAAAGATCTGTAATTTAGAGCACCATACACCTCCTCTGAAAAGATTTCTTATAAGGCAATTTTCTGCTTCAACTTTCTGAAGCCTGGGGAATAATAGCTAGATTCAAATAAAAAGCTAACACAGTTGAATTTCTAAAAAATCCACCCTGATGTCAAAGATTTGCAATTTGATTAAGTAAGGAAAACTGCATGTCAATGCCAGCGAGCATTTCTTGATTGATTTCAGCAGCCCTCCACAACTTGGGTAGCGAATAAGCCGAAGATGACATTTCCATGTCAAACTCATGTCTAGGTAATGAAGCATCCTTGTCATTCTGCTCCTCAGAAATTTGAGCATCCTTACTTGGATGGAAGTCAGATTTTCCAGAATCTAATGGATCAGCCACTTCCTCGTGATCAAACAACTTCACCTTCATCTCCAAGCAAGATTTCAGCTCTTCTTTACTTCCAGCTTTGTTCAATTTATCAAGAAGATCATTTATTGCGGCAGTCCTTTCTGCCTGCAATTTTTCAACCTTCTTAGGTTTTTTAAGTCCTCTCTCACCATTGAAGTTATCCAAATTGCCCTCATCATCAAACTCCAATTTCCGCAATCTTTTAAACCCCCGACCTATGAGCTCTCGCATTCTCTCTCTATATTTAGCTGCTCTCTCCACATTGGACTTCAGCTTTGCTTTCATTCCCAAGATCAGTTTCTCTGTCTCGTCCTCACTGGACAAGGTAGCAGAACGTTGTGCAGGAAGGACATCTTGGGTAAACCCCTCCAATGACGTATTAACAAGAAATGCTTCCTCCAGTAAACTAACATTCTGCATGTACCTGTCAAATGCTTCACTTTCAGCCTCTACGTTTCTGTCATTGTATTCCTTTAGCTTTGAAAACCGCCATAAGTTTATAGCTGCAGCATCCTGAAAAGAAGATCCAAATATCACGCCAAGCCTACTGAAAGTGGGGTGTGGGGGACATTAGGTTCAATGTGCACCTTCAGGGTCAATGGCCGCCTTGCTCGAACTTGAGCTCCGCTGATCTGAGCATACTTGTTGGAAAGTTGACGATGTGAAGGAGGTCTCAGAGAAGATCTGAAGGTGAGTCCAGTATAGAAATGTTGAAAGTTTTACAAGCAAAATTGGGATTCTGTATCTACTTGTAAGGTGCCTGGTCTTTAGTGACTTACCCTAAGGAAGGAGCATCAGTAGAAGGCTTGTCAAACAAAGGAGTACTAGATGGAACTGGTTTGTCCGGTAAAGTGGCATTCGATTTCAGAACTGCAAAGTTAAAAACAAGAAAGTTACAGAAAAGAAGAGATGATCAAGGAATACTAGCATAATGAAATGTGACAATCTCATCATGGAAGTAAAAGTTTAGGTCCATTATGCAACGCCTCAACCAGCATCTACAATGATGAGAGTTCATGATTCCATGTGCAAATACTAGGAATGCGTAAAGGGTTTCTGTTTTAAGTCACAAATGTATATGCTGGTTTCGGGCAACTTGGAAGCGTCACAAAGAGCCACCATTTAACCCAGCATGCCAACACATCTTATCCACTATAGAAATGTTTTAAAGAAAGGTATAACACAAAATTGATTGATAAAAAACACAGACACTGAAAGACAACCAGTTCACTTCATGGTCAGCAGATCTTTAGACTCCCACTAATTGATATAGTCAGGGGAATTCAGGGAAAGATTCATCATTTCCATCCACTGGCAGCCCGAAGTCCACTGAACTTTTCTTCATATAGAAACATATCAGAGCAAGCATATCTACTTTGCAACAATGTAAAATAGAAAACTTAACATCAAGGAAAAAAAAGTAGAAAAAAGGGAGATTGAAAGGGAAAAACAGTTACAGGTTTTCCTCAATAGTGGTGCCATAATATAAAAACATGAGGCCCAAACATGCTTCAACAATACCTTTACAAAGAAAATGGGAAACATTAAAAAAAAAAAAAAAAAGGGTTGATTGTCAATATAAAATATACATACCATGAATAGGACAAGGATTTTGAGCATTTGAGCAGCAACTTTTGCATGAATGAAATGGGCACCTGGATAGCAAGCAGGGGGCATATTGTAAGAAGTCACAATTCATATGTGCAATTGTGTATACTAATGTCTAGAAAATTACAATAGAAAAGGCCCCATAAGAATCAAATAGCAAATATAACACATCCATAAGCTTATGTCCAGCCAGTTCATTGTAATCTCTAACTCCATAAAAAGATGAGCACAGATAAATATATAAAAAAGAAAGGGAAAGGCCAGAAAGATAACTTAAAGAGTCAATGAGAAACAAGTCTCAACATCCAAAGATGCGCAATTAATCTATTGATATATATCTATATTGATAGGTACAGGCAATATGCTCAAAAACAGCCAAAAGGCAACAGCAGATGGAACAACATTTTAGAGTTTGACATTGGCAGGCCCATGAAGGAAAATTTGATCCAAGAAAAATCAACTCAAAGTTGAGCCAATTTAGAATCATCAAAAGTTCTTCTGGAGAGGAGCATGCATAGTGCTATTTTTTCAGTCAGAGTTACATCACAAATCACTTGTCCTGAAAAGGAACATGTATGGATTCCATAGTGTTTTCAGGCAGTCAGGTTTACAACCAAAGAAGCCCAAAATTCTCAGATACCAAATTAAGCACAAGAAGGATTTCAAAACCCTAACTAGATTGAAATCTAGGTAGGATTTCAAAATTTTCAGAATCATCATCATTTGTGGCCGGCTTATATCATCTATTCCTCATATTCCAATATGAAATAGAAACTACAAAATCCAATCATTTGGGTGCTGATCAACTTTAAACTTACACGGACACAACCCAGATTTGCATCATTATTCGTTACAATTTACACATACCAAGTCCAAACCTTGATTTTCTTTGAACAAACATGAGAAAAACAACGGTAATTTAAAAAAAAAAATTCTTGAAATTAATTAGTTTGACCATTTTTTATGAAATAAGTGAATAAGGTTAAAAATGTTGTTGCCAAGGCATATTGGCCACCTGAGAAGTCTAATACATAATAGCAATACAGCCATTATGTGCATATCAGCCTATATAATATGATCTTTTAAGGTCTAAAGAAAGTAAGAAACAATATTCCAAATATTCAAGAAGTTAGATATATATATATAGGGATTTAATCTTATGGGAAGTAGTTCTCAACACTTTTTTGTGAGAACTCTAGGTAGAGCCCATCTATCACCCAATTCAAATCGTACAATACATAGGGACCCCTAATAGTCACACGTCCCAAGTTTTGGTCAAATCCAAATTTACTGTACTGTTGGATTGACTACGCACCGATCCAAATAGACTGCATTTGTGGGTCACGGATGAAAGGGTTAGGAACATATGATTAAGGCCAAAATTGATATGTGGGGTGGTCCCACATGGATCTTTCCATCCCCCCAGTCCCATCCCCAAATGGGACCCACAAGTGAGCCCTATAAAAAGTTCTCATGGTAGGTGCAAAGTAAGAGATGAAAACACTAGAAAACACCTCGAGATGAAAAACACCCCTATTGTTTAACAAATAAAATGAGGAAAGGAATTAATGATAGGGGTTGCTCAGTAGGCATTCTTATCCTCTTAAAAGCAAAGCTAAACAATATGAATAAACTTTCCTAGCTAAACAATATTAATTAACCTTCCTACTTCTTCTCCTTTCTAAAATAAGATGCCATTAGAATTTTTGGGCACAAACCAATTGGTCCATTTAATTTGAATGCTTGGATTTTTGTAAATGGGTTCCATATGCAAAATTTCCTCATGAGTCTAAAAGAAATTATAAATCAAGTTTATGGGATCCACTATAAAAATACCATATACAAGCACAATTAGTTGGTCCATCATAATTATTCAAAAGATGAATTAAATACAATTAGTTAAACCATTTGTGAGGGCCACATGAATTTTGAGAGAAAGCAAAAACATGTAAGAAAGAAAGAAATGTCTTAATGGTTCCTTAATGGTTCCTTGATTTTCTCTTTTTCTGTCTCCTTATATAGTCGGACACTAAATCCAACATATAGCCATTGGAAATTTGGAATACTATTAAATACATCCGTTTCTTTTAGGATGTTACAGGGGGAAAAATGCCCACTCTTGAGGCATCCATTCTTGAGGGGCATTTTGTAGTATTCCTCTCTCTCTCTCTCTCTCTATATATATATATATATATGAGGAATGTTCCTTCCCTCGCCATAGGCTGAGCGATGCTTACATAGCTTTCCTTATTTGTACATGAGCATTCCTCTTTTTCATGTAACTTTTTGTCTTTTGCACGTGAATATTTTCAATTATACAAATGTCCCTCAAGCTATAGTGAGGGATGGATGCATACTAACATTCTCTTTTATATATATATGAAAAAGACTACTATGCATCCGTTTCTCACATTGTGGTGAGGACAATTCCTTTTTCAGACCTAATAAGATCAAAAAGGTGTCATGAGGGTGATGGTTTTATCTTCTTGCACATCAATACTTATTCATATATGGAAGTGTCCCTCACCACAATGTGAGGGATAGATGCATAGTAGTTTTGTCCGATATATATTTATATATATAACACAGAGGGAAGTTTTTCATTCGATGATCCTTTGATTACAATGAAGGCTTCTATTTATAAAAGCATACACAATCCTATTCATATACAATAATTGGTACACTATTGAGCATGTGAAGGTGCATCTTCACATGATAAAGTAGGGGAATCTTTTGCATGCGCGACAGATGAAATCCATCAATAGTCATCAATCAAATTGTGAACAGTACGTAGATAAGCACTCTTGTGATATGTGCAGAGCCCTAATGTTTTCTTTAAGCAGTAATGACAAGCACGTGCTTCGTGAAGAAAAGCTTCAATCTTGTCTAGACAGGTGGGCTGTTTTTGCATTATGACATCAATGGGAATCTCATCTTGAAAGTATCGCAACAAAAGTGGATTTGTAAAGTTGATTCTTTGAAGCTTTCGATGGAGGGGGAGTTTCCACATGTTGGATCGAAGTAATTCATCAAGAAATGCTTCTGAGACCGTATTTGGATGCAACTGTCTTCAGATAAGGATGATGTCATCGAGGATTCTTTTTGAAATTATATATAGGAAAAAAATGGTGAAAACTAGTTCTCACCATTTTTTGTGAGAACTCTAGGTGGAGCCTATCTATCATCCAATCCAAGCCTTGCAATATATAGGGACCCCCTCTAGTAGTCACACGCCCCAAGTTTTGGTCAAATCCAAATTTATTGGACCATTGGATCGACTGTGCACCAATCCAAATGGATTGAATTTGTGGGCTACGAAGAGATATGTGATAGAGGCCAAACTTGATATTTCGAACCATCACACATAGATTTTTTCATCCCCCCCCCCCCCTCCCAGTCCCATCCCCAAATGAGACCCACAAGTGGGTCCCATAAAAAGTTCTCACGATAGGTCCGTGATAACAGTTCTCTAACCCCTTTATCAGTGGCCCACAAGTTCAGTCCATTCGAATTGGTGTACAATTGATCCAATTGTCCAATCTATTCAAATCTAATCGAAACTTGGGACGTGAAACTATCAGGGGGTCCCTATGTATTACAAGATTTGGATTTGATAATAAATGGGCCCCACCTAGAGTTCTCACCAAAAATAGTGAGAACTAGTTCTCATAGGATTAGTTCCCATATATTGCGAACCGCACATGTGATGTAAAAAACAAAATAGAGAAAGACTAGGTTGTAAACTCAAAAAAGGGTGACAAGGTAGAAGTAGGGGTGTTTGGGGTTGCTAACAGCGGGGTGTAGACGAATTATCCGCTTCAGTCATCGGACTAGAACAACGAGCAGCCAAGGATGAGGGGGCTCAAGCGGCGAAGGCAATTGGTGTCGAAGGAGTCGGAAATGAGGCAGTAGGAGAAGCGGTTTCCGACAAGGCTACTGCAGTAATTACCACCGAATCATGGAGCAACCTCCACGCCTCCTCCTTACTCTAAGAAACCTCCCTTCCACGGCTGGAAATGGCACTCCCCTCACCCCATTCCACCAAATCATCAATATTTACATCTACACTATCATCTAACCTAGGGTTTTCATCTCTTTCTACACCACTTTCAATCCTCGCGATCACGAGAGGCTTCACGCCCATGCCCTAAACATAGATCTGCTCCAAGCTCTTCACGCCGATCTGCGACTTGACCAACATCGAAGTGTGCCAGATGTCTAACGCGACATTCGAGATCACCAAAATGCATCTACCTCCGCCAAGGCAAGAATAACCCCAATTGGAGTTGGGAGAGGCAAAATTCGACCAACTTGGATAGGTCGAGTGCCGCAAGAGGCTAACGATTCAAAGATGGCAACAATCCGGTCGCTGGTCGTGAGCTGATCTCAACACCCGACTGCAGAAAGCATAGACAAGGGATTTTGGGGTGGCAAAACCTGGAAAGGATGAATTTTTGCAGATAATGAGGATTAAACAGCAAGGTTTCATGGTGGAAATGCCCACATAACTACTTGAATTCATGTCACACGGGAATCTGAAGATAAGAAAGATTTGAAATTTCAGGACTAAATGGGAAAAGGATAATTTTTTTTTTTTACGTCACATGTGTGATTCCAACACTTGAGCTTAAATTATCCTAAGTTTGAGCTTATGAGAGTTGCCCTTTATATATAATATTTGGGAAGCACTATAAGGCGCCTAGGCATTTTTTAGGAGAAAACGCCCCTCACTAGGACACATGATGATCATGGAAGTCCATTGGATGCAAGTTACCATTTCACCAAAATATATATATCCTAACCTCAGAGAATCTTCATACACAGCCGTCCCTCACCATTTTTTTCGTAAGAACTCTAGGGGAGGCCCATCTATCACTCAATCAAAACCTTGCAACACACATGGGACCCCATGATAGCAACTCAACCCAACTTTTGGTCGGATCCGAATTTATTGAACCGTTGGATTGACTATACACCAATCCGAACAAAATGAATTTGTGAGTCATGGATGAAGGGGTTAGGAATATGTGATTGGGACCAAATTTGATATGTAGGGTGCTTTCATAAAGATCTTTCCAACCCTCTCAGTCTCATCCCTTCGTGGGGTCCATAGTGGGCCCCACCAAAGAGTGTGTATGAAAAGTCCATGAGGGACATATGCACAGGAAAAGGCCCCCCTAACCTTTTAGTCTATGACCCTAAAATTTAATGGTTTAGAGGAATCATTTTATTATGTTCAATCCAATGTTGAGGAAAAGTTTAATAAGTGTCAAATTTGGACTTATGACAATACATGAGAGGGCTGTGTGTGTAAAAAGACTAGACTAACTCAACATGGGCCTCATAAAAAAAGAAAAAAAAAAAGGGGCAGGAAAAGGGGGCATTTTTAAAGTGAGGCGTTTTAGTGAATTTCCCTATTTGTATAGGAATCAGGTCAAAAGGGCAGCTTGGCCCAATAGTAAAGGCTTACCAGTAGTGTCCTGGATGACGTGGGTTCAAGTCACAGAAACAACCTCTTCAAAATGAGGATAAGGTTGCGTACATCTTGTCCTCCCCATACCCCGCCATGCGGGAGCCTCGTGCACTGGGTCACCCTTTTTTTTTTCATTGGAACCAGGTCCCTGCGATCAATGGCAGACCCAAGATTTTTGTTTATGTGGTACGAGCAATGGCGGGGTAAAAAAGTCAAATATTAAAATTAAATCTTTTAAGATCTAATTTAATGAATTTTTTGAATCACGCAGGTGCAGTCGCACTAGCGTGCTAACACTACGGTCAGCTTGAGCTTACAATCGTACTGTGCAAACCACAGAGTGGACCCACCTTGGGACCACAATGATCATGGGACAGAGGGGGATCAAAAGATCCAAGTTCCTTCGCAATGAACAAATGAGAATGATTTAATTTATTCTCCCATGCTAATTTTTAGGAAGGAACTTAAATTCCTACGTTCTCTCTTAGGAAAAGAATCACATTAATGAATGAGCAAATCTTCTCTGTATTGTTCAAATTTTACCAGATGCCTCCGAAGAGACAACCTCTATACTTACGTTTTCATATATAAAGGCTTCAGTTACAATAGCTCATTTCCGATGTGGGATTATCTTTGAAGGAAAACGCTCCTCTAAGAGATACCACTTACCAAATGATGGATCAAATCCAAACCATCCTTACACACGGGACCCTCTCAATTAGACCGGAGTTAATGCATTTGTATCCATCCAAATGGACATGACCATTGGATTAAGGTCTTTTTTTTTTCAATTTGATATAAGTCATTAAAATTATGGGCCATAGATGAAAGGATTAGAGGCTTGGGTTTGATCCCCAAACTTGATATCTAGCCTCAGCCAAAATGGCTCTTTCCATCCCTCTTGTCCTGAGATTAGTGGAGCCATAGGTGGGCCATTCTTTTCATCTTAGGGGATTTGAAGGGTTCTAGTTTTTATGGCTATCAAATAGTGTTGTTTTGATTTAAAGAATGAAATCCCAAATGTATCGACATCTTTGAAGAGGCTAAAGACCAAGAGATTTAAAAAATGGTTATGAGAAAAAGTAAATGACCTTTTGAAAGAAGAAAAAAAGAGGACTGTAATAGATCTTTGCTTTAAAGAAGGAGAAACAGTGCTCTCCCATTGGACAAACGATAGCGGCAGAAATGCCCCTTTTTAAATGGGGGCATTCTGTAGAATTTCTCTCTCTCTCTCTCTCTCTCTCTCTCTCTCTCTCTCTCTCTCTCTCTCTCTCTCTCTCTCTCTCTCTCTCTCTCCCATATATATATATTTATATATGTGCATGTAGTAAGCTTTATCAAGTGCATGTCTATAAACAGGGGCATGGTGATTTATTGGTCCACTCAAATGGACCCCCCATGTGCGCCGCACCCCCCAATGTGCAAGTGCACCTAATATCGGCATGTGTGTGTATTCTTATATAATGAGAACTCAAGATAGGTGAAATAAGGCTTCAACAATGATGGTGAGAAACTAATAGCACTACAAAATGCTAAATTGTTGAATCTATTGAGGTTTATAGTCTCTTGGCATTAATTTGAGGTTTTTTAATTGCAGGAGTTAAACAATTAAATTAATCCGTATGTGATACATATGAAACTAATTACTAAGGACAAAATATAGGCGCATAATAGTTCAAACTTCAAATCATGATCTATGAATTAAGGATGCAAAAGTAGATATCCAAGAAGTGGTCAAAGGACGCGTTTGGCAGGTAACAGGGGAAGAAATACCTTGTATAACTCTATCAGATGGAATAAAATGCTGGATCATGTAAAAGAAGGGTTTTGTTCTAAATATCACATCATTTGAGGTTTGTAGTTGTCAATTTCACCTTGGAGGCAATTTCAGTTTGCCTCGGAGCAGAAACCTTACTCCAGTTTGGTATTTTTTTTCTTGTAAGTAAAAAAAAAAACAAAAAAATGGGGAAAAAGGTGAAGCAAAGAAACACATGTAACTACATGCTTGCAAAATTATACACATGGACAAGAGCCCATAGCACAGATGGAAGATGCTCATTTTCACACCACCAGGTTGTGGTTTCATGTTACCAATAAGAAGGAGCAAAAAAAAAAACTATCATGCACTACAGTAGACTGGAGTCACAAGAATACAGATTATTATTTGACCTCTATCTCATAGTAAAAATAACGGGAATAATGATTTCTCCCGAAATCCTACACAGGCAAACATTACTTAAAACCCTCGTACTGCATTGTTTAGGGGATTGGTTGGAGGAAGACCTTTATGCCCCCTATTTTTAGAGTGATAATAAGGTCACTTGGTTCAGAAACAAAAAAAAAAAGACACTGGAAAAAATAAGATAAATCATAATAAAATAAAATAGTTGGTGGTTGTGCTGTGACCTGTGAGTCCATGTCACTGAAATGGACCAGAGCTACAGACATTCTGTTTGGATTAGTGACTGAAAAGAAAAGTTTTGCCCATCTTAGCTGAGACAAAAAGAAAAAATGTAGCAACCATGTGTTAATGTACGATGACAGTTTTCACCAACTTATGAAAGATCTTGGGTCCATAACTTTCAGCAAATAAAGCAAATTGAAGTGGAAAAAAACAATCAATAAAGCACCAAGACAGTCTGCTCAATTGACTCCTGCTTGTTCCAGCTACTATTCAATAGCCAAAACTGATTATTTGTATTGATTTTGCTACCAAGTGTTGCAAATCTCAACAGGATCCTTCCAGATCAAAGAATGAAACAGATTAAGAGCCCCAAGAATGGAACTACCGGTTTCAAAACCAAGTACTAAACCTCTCATGCAATTCTGTCCCTGGCAGCAGAAGATTTTACATGAAGACGGGGTGGGTCAATTATTTTGATATTGAGACTGGGTTAGCATGTTCAACTGCTATTGTGGGCAGAATACACATATTGGCTGAGTTATCTACTGGCAGTTTTGAATCTGAAGTGGGCAGCGTATTCACACATTGTAGAGAAATTTCTTCAACATGGTTGTAGGGCTAAATAACTCCATTTCTGTTGCTGATTTCTGTTCTGTGACTGTTTGTTGCAACTGGTGAGTTTGAATTTTTACTGTTTGTGCTAATTCTAGTTGATGGGGGCTTCTTTTCTAGCGTTGGCCTCGAGCCGCTAGGGTTTTCATCATCAGAGAAAGTCAAATGAGAACAAACAATCACAACAGATCATGCAATAAACCATACACCTACAAATGTTCATTAATAAGCATAACAATGAAACCCCAAAGGAGGGAAGAAAACACCAAAACGACATGCGCAATTCATCCGATCAAAAACCCATAAATTCAAACAAACCCAAATGGGTTTTCTCACCGCAGAACCCCAAATCAAAGAAACCCATCATAAAAAAAAACGACCCATCAATCTACAAACATTCAAAAACGAAGGACATATCACTATAACCCACCGAAAATTCCCGAAAACAACATGATGAATTGATGAAATGATAAGAACCCAAAACTAAGTTCTTTATACAGAGCTATAAAATAGTAGCATTCGTTACAAAAGAGGAAAAAAAGAGTTGGATTATGAGAGGAAGGTGATTTGATCTGGGGATTACTTGGAACGGGCGACGTTGCCGCAGGTGGAGCATCTGGGCTTGTTGAGGCCGCGGAGGCTCGTCCTTGGCGGGTCAAGGGTAGCCGGTCGTCGAGGAGGCGTGCCGCCGTTGGTGATGGCCGTCTCGTTGGTGTTGTTGATGGGAACGGGAGAGGACGCCGCCATTACGTTCTTGCAGGGGAATTTTGTCGAACACCTTGGCGGCAAAACAATCGTCTCTGTATTTCTTTACCTCTCACATGGACGATCGAAATCAAATTTTTTTTCTGCCATGAGCGCTTCCTCTTTGTAGGGCTATATAAGAGTGTGGTTATGGGTCGGACCTAGACCACTTTGGGCTGGACTCATATGTATATTTTGGCCCGATTTAGTAATTGGGCCAGGTTGTGGATTTTATATGATAGAAAGCTAAAAACCCAGCTGGCCTAGGCCGAATAATGAGTTGTTGTAATTTAGTATTAATTTGATCAAACCATTGCTAGAAGTCCTATACAATCCAAAAAAAGGGTTTTGGCACAGCCAGGTTAACCTGCTAATTTGTCGAGTTTAAGCCAAATATGGTCCCTATATTTCTACAGTCGGGCTAAGCTTAGACCACGAACACCCATTTTTAGGCTAGGTGCAAGACAAGTACCTTGCCCTCATAGATGTGGCCCTCATTTTGCCCTTCCTTGAGCTCTCAATCGTTCCTCCAATGAGAGCAAGTGAGGGTGTTGGTTTTTCATAAAAAGAACCAAGAATCATTAGACTTTGGTAGGCCTGCAATTTAAGGATGAGAATTGCTGGATAAATAAAGGTTTGGTCTCTTTGCACACATATTCTCTTTATGCACAAATAAAATTTCAAAAAATTAAATTTTTTCTCTCTTAACACACCCTATATCCCTAAAATACCCAAATCCCTCTTTTCTCCTCTCCTTACACACATTCCCTTCGTTCTCCCTACAGCAACTCTCTTCACTTCAACCTTAAAAGCTAAAACCCTCTTCCATTATATTCTTTATTTCACTTCTTCTTCTATTCCAAGACTAAGATCCTCTTCTATTGCAAGGTAAGTCTTTTTTTTCATTGTCTTCTCTTATTTATTTTTGTGTTTTTAGAAGTATTTTTTGGTTTTGTGAATCCATTAATAGTGAAAATTGGTTGTGGGTTGTGATCTATATCTTATGAGATTATTTTTGAGGAATGTATAGAGAGAATGAACCACACCAAACCGAAATGACTCAGTTTTCTCAGACATGTTCAACGTTCCAGGGCTGAACGAAACCATTTGTTTGGCCCTGGAGGGCTAAACAAATCTAGAGTGTTCGGTCCTGGAGTCTGTTCGGCCCTCTAGGGCCAAACACTATAAACTTATTCGGCCCGCTTGACCATGGAGGGCCGAACACATCTATACAATTTTTTCTTTTAAATATATTAGATTAATACGTTACTTTTAATTTAAATTACAGATATGGACCAACCTAGTTCTTCAAGATTGAGACTTACACCTCCAATAGGAGGCGTCGCCATACGCTGAAAGAGCCTGTGGAAAAAAAAACCTGAAATTAAAGAACATTCATCCTCCGAAGACAATGACCAACAAGAAGAAGAGCTTGCAATTGGGCCAACTAATCGAAGCTTACTTAAGAGTTTCCACATGCATGTTGCATATTTCCTATGGAAGGGTGAAGTGTGTTTTAGTAAACATATTTTATATAAAGAATAATGTATTTGTTGAAAGAGAGGTAGCTAATTGTGAATTTATGTTTGAATGCAGAATCATGGAACGTTGACGTGCCTAAGTCATGGGCAAAAACTAGATTTGTGGCCGTTGCACGATAGTGAGCATTTTAAGCAACTGGTGAAAGCTTTTTTGTTGTCTTCACTAATTGAATGTTCTTACCAGATGGTGAACAAGACCATCGTGTCTGGTTTTGTTGAAAGGTGGCACTATGAAACAAACTCCTTCTACATATTTTTCTTTGAGATGACAATCACCCTGGACGATGTTTCATGCATCTTGAAGATCCCATTTGTGGTTCTACTACGACGAATTTAGAGAAATTGACATACCCCGATGCCATAGATCTTATTGTTGATGCATTGGGAGTCTCTAATGATGAAGCAAGAGAAGAACTTTACAGTCAGAGAGGCCAATCACCAAAGTTAAAATGGTTTAGAAAGAATTTTGCTGAAGTGAAGGATAATGCTGGAGAGGATGGTGTTGACTGTGCAATCAGAGCTTACCTTCTTTTTTTTACTTGGTTGTACGCTTTTTACTTAGGAAACTGAGACAAGAGTTTCATGCGTATACTTGAAGATGTTGAATGATTTAGAAAATGTCAAGAACTATGCATGGAGCGTCAGTGCTCTATCACATTTGTACTGTCAATTGGGCTTAGCAACCCGGAATAAGATCAAACAAATGGCTGGATACTTGACACTACTGGTGTGGGTATACGAGCACTTTGAAACACTAGCTCCTATTGCCAACATATCATACTCAGTGAGGCAGCCTCGTGCGATACGTTGGATTCCTCGTAGGGAGACCAATTTGGCTTTACAAGTTTTAGGAGAGAAACTAAACTTCTTATGCAATGATAAGGTAATCATGCTTTAAATGATCAATGTCCATTGAATGCATATATTGTCATTCTATAATGATTCAATTTATTTACAATGATTCTTATGGTATAGGTCACATGGGAGCCTTATCTTTCTTGCAAGCGAGATCATCCATTCCATCAAATTGCCTTCTACTGTAAATGCCTAACGCACTAAGATATTGTAGAGCCCTACCATCCAGATAGAGTTCTTCGGCAATTTGAGCGGGTTCAAACGATTCCTATGACACCTTTAGAGCTAGTCCGTGTTTTGAGGGGTAATGCAGCGGCGTCGATCAATGCCTCGGTCAAAATATATGATCAAATATGGTATCAATGGTGTGATCACTTACCGGCCTAAATAAACTGGAGCACATCGGCCCGTTGTCCTTGGAATTGCGTACCAAATTATATGGATTGGTATCCAATGGTGTCATGGAGAACATTAACAAACCCCGAATTACTATCCGGTTTTCCTCAAAGTAAGCCAGAGCCACAAGCATATAATGTAATCGATTATAAACTACACAACAGAAATGCTCTTCAAATCTACGAAAGAATTAAGGCAAAGGTTGAAGAAGCATTCGTACAATGTAGGCATAGTTTATATCGAGATGTTAGATATATGGCCATAGCTTTGCACAAACTTACCATTGAAAATGAAGGTGATGTTAGATTTTGTGGACTCAATCCATCAGTTGATGTAATAAATTGATTAATTTCTTTATTTATCAATAAAATCATGCTTTGCTTTCATGAGATGAGTGTTATTTTACTAATTCATGCACATGACCAATACATATGACATAATGGTTCATGAGTTGAACCGGGTCCCATTAGTATATTAGATGTGATATATGTGCATGGATGAGATCCACACGCAGGAGATATATGTCACAAATCTTATACTTAAATAGCTTCACAACCAGTAATGAGACTGGGCATCTCATTTGATAAGGTTGCAGCACTTTGATCACTATGAAATAGTGTGATTTGTCTCGATCATCAGAATGTAAAATTCTGGATCACGATGCTGGTACATTGGATGTATTGAAGGACCATGAGATGCACCTTATGGAATTCCGTCTCAATAATAAGGTATGCTCTCATAATTCCCTAACAATAGGCTCTCAATCCTGAGACATTGATGAACTCAAGTTTCTATCTATTCATTTGCTTTGAGTCACCAATGAGTGAGGCCGACTGTAGGTTAACACCTCAGTGTCTTGGGTATGTGGTAGTAGAACTGTGGGAACGTTAAATGATCAAGATGGAATCTATCTCTATTATCCCCTTGTGCCAATTAATGGATTTGTCATTAGTAAGTGCGCACCCATCTCAATTAAGAGTTAATTGGATGGTACTAATGATTACTGTGATTAATTGGGGCTCAAGGATAATAAGATGTGAAACTTAGATTGGAAGAGACAGATTTATTCCAATTAATCCACGGATATTGATAGAGGGGCCTACTTGTGGTAATCAGGAAGTTTAGGGTCTTCATTGTAATTTATTCCTAAGACTGGAGTGCAATTGCATTTATATAGTGGTGTTATTTGCAATTAATTAAGGGCCCGGATTGCACATGAGATGTGGGGTCGCGGTGTTCCAGTTGGAGCCAGCTTTCTAAGGAATCCCTAGTGGTCCCCACGCTAGCCCAAGTTATTGGAAAATACTAATCTAACTCGAACTCTAGAAAGAAGGGATAAGAAAGGAGAAAGTTGCTAATTGCTTTGGAAGTAAGACTTCTATTTCAATTAGGCAAGGACGAGATTTGAAAGTTTATAAAATCTCCTTGGACGTCCAAAAGAGTCTCTCTCACGCCCAAAACCCTTTCGTGCAAGAGTTGCACGAGTTACTCTCTCCTCCTTTCTTCTAGTTCCTTGGAGTTTCGAGTTGGGATTTTCTCCTGAAGATTCCACCATTCTTCTTGAGAAAAGAAATCCAATTCGGGGGTCATAGCGTGGAAGGCTAAGAGGTGTTGAAGAAACCCATTAGAGCACTGTGGATCTCCAAAGGTATGATCTACTTCTTGCATGTCGTAGATTATTTTGGATGTTTAGTGCTGGTAGAATTTTTACTGTATATGGTCACGAGATTAAGGGTAACGCATCCTGGATTGGGTTTTGGTCTTATGGATAGTTGATCCATGTGTCAAGTGGGTCAAAAGTTTTGAAAATCTATCCACGAGACCCACCTACTTCCAACAGGTGAAACAAGCAAAGACCCATATATGACATCACGTGCTTACTCTCGTCGGTCTAGACAAGAGAGATAAACTTTTTTCATTTGGTGTCTAGTTTACTTTTCATTTCATGAATTCTATATAATGAACTATGATGTAATGAACTATGATTCAAGTTAATGAAATTTATTGTCTTTGTACAACATGATATTCCATTACATTGGTGGTGTCAAAATGCATCACATCAAATTTATAAACTTTACATTTTCATTCCAAATCAATACTTTCACATGTAACTAAACCAAGATTGACGAGTTCTTTAAATCGTTTTAATACGATCCGTATATGCAGTTTCCCATCCACTCGCACAAAAATGATGGAATTCTTGCCATGTATTTAAAATTGGTGGTGTTGGATGATCGGGTTCTAGGAAAACTTAAAAAAATAGACAAAAACATTAGAATGAATCATAGAATAACAAACAAAATGAAATATACTGAGGCATTGTAATTAAATTGTACTTGAACAAAATGACAACTGCGAACAAAACCTATAATTATCTCTTTCCTATTAGAAATAGGCACAGTTGTCAACCTTAGAGGAAGAAAAGTAAGGCACTGTTCATTGCACAAGTGATACAAGATCAAATTATAATGAGATGCTATAAGATGACCTATATCAAACATAGTCATCCAATGATCATATGATAGGTGATCCGTATAGTATGATAATAACGTTATTAGATCTTTAACTCTATTTTTCACCCCATACAATGCTTTATAATGATCCACATTTGTAATGAGCTCTCTTACAAGCCCTCTCCTCACATGTTTCCAACTTTCTTCATTGAGACCAAGTAATCCTATAATAGCTCTAAACCCACAATTACCATCAGCTGCCATGTCTTTGACAATGCTTATATAAGGCCTTATTCCCCGTGGGAATGAATCATGCCAGGACGAAGTCTTTGAGCTTTTCGATCTTACTTGAACTAGTAGCTTTCCAACCTTTTCTTGCTTCTTTGCTTTGGTCTTGGAGTCGTTTACCACTCCTGTGAATACAGGACTACAACTATCCTATGCAGATAGGACCAACTCAAAAGCACTCGGGGCACGTTTAGTCGATGTATCAAGTTTCAATGGAGGCCTACCCTGCGTCTTTGACTTTACTTCTGGTTCTTGTAAAATGTAGTAGAAGGCTTAAGTATCCCCCATAATTTCTTCAACACTTGCATTCTATGGATAAAATCAGAAGCTTTGAATATTGATTGAAGATAAGACAACTCTGCCATCAAGTATATGTCATAGTTCAATCCATCGATGTGCGAGTAGGCATTATTTCAAGCTTACACCAATGACGATGTATGCATTGGAAAGGAATCAGCTGACTTTCAATCATATACTCCGCAATCTCATGAGCACAAGATAAACCATGTGTACATCTCATAACGTACTAACAGGCTTTTTTCTCAATTCCAATAGCATTTACTCTTTTACTTTATATTAATTTTTTTTCCAACGTATTCTTAAAGATGTTGTCACGCGGCTCTTTGAATTCAATAGGCTTGAAGTTATGTTGGTGTCACGACTCAAGCCCAGAAATCGGGGGTTAGTTAAAATCTAACCAGTGACACGCGAACTTTAGCGCATACACACTTAGACCTTGTCTAAATGTACATGCACAATGGATATTCACGCGTGCAACATGGATGTACGCAGAAGCCGTATGTATCATTGGATGAAAAGAAAACACACACAAATCGGGAACAACTAGAGTATCTTAATTACAGAAGGTACAAGCAAAGTAAAGAAGAGTTTCTTAGAGACCAAAATACAAGGTGTACATGTTAAACCAACATCCCTGGTACAAAAGCCAAATGTCAGGCCACACACACACAACAAGGAATTGATGCAAATGCAAGACAGCTCTCCATTGGAAGGATCACATCCACTCCTTTAGCCCTGACTGGGGCTCTCAAGTCTCTCCTGGAGTCTGACTGACCGACAAAGGGTCGGTAGGGGGATCTGAGCCTGCAACACCAAGAACAACTAATGAATACAACGCTTCAGCAAAGTATAAGCAAATAATAAGGTAACACGCGTTGTATCTAGCAGAATAAATAGCAGACAAAATTGCACTGAGTTTCAAGTTAGTCTACTAGGCAATTTGTGCATAAGAATAAAACATGCTATCAGAATCATATAACAAATGTACTTGCTAGGTGGCTACTACATTTGCCATATTCTCTCTATTGAGAGCAAGTAGGATGAGAATCCCATCGACCGGGCCAAGGTATGAATGGGTCTTTGGTTCCCGGGGTCCGGAAGTCTCAGGACAGGAGCACACTGCAGCGGCAACAAGCAGGCTACGCCAAAGTCAACCCCGTCGGGTATCTTGAAGCTGAGCCTGAGTAGAGCCATATCGTATCAGTCATGTCAGATGATGCACATTAATGAAGTGCCACATTCAAGCAATACAGGCAGTACAGACAGGCAGTACAGTACGTGTATCATGACATATCACAGTCAGGCAATATAGTGGTGCATCACACTAGAATTAAATACCAGAATCAATTCTTTCGATACCAATACAAATCAAACAATAACAAGTCAAAACAACAATAAGAGGATGAAAGGCAATAATCGAAATCAATATGCAATGCAAGTCAAGTTATTTCAGGGAATCATGATCGTTTACTAGCGAACCATAAGCTAGTTATTCATTGTTTCTAACCGTGCATGATGATATAGTTTTAAGTTATTCGATACATAGTTATTCATTTTGTAGGTGTTGCAATGTATCAAAAAACATGTATCGAGGTCAATGTATCAAAAAACATGTATCGAGGTCCCTTAAACTAACACGCATGGGAAGGTGCTTAACAATTAGACAACACACATGAAGGAGTCACAGCCCTCAAGACCATTCATGCGATTACGGAAGTCCATTGGGCAAGTTAATAGGTTAAGAAACCCGTGTGAAGGCCCTATATGGTCTTATCATTAACCCTATCTTTTTCTCCAATTCATTAGAGAGTAAGGAGACCTAGAAATGTAGTAGACAAAGGGTCCGTTTAGTGGTTAGAAGCAGGAGAAGCAGGAAAATGAGAAAGATCAAGAATAGGATTCAGTCAAACACTGAATCTCCTGAAGCAAAAGTGCTTCAGGGCTGACTGGTCGGTTCCGAAGTCCGATCGGTCGAATTTCGGTTCTGGAAGTGTCCGATCAGTCGGACCTCATGCTCGATCGGTCAGGCAACAGGACTCTGTACAGAACGACTAACTGAATCTTGCACCACAGAAACATCAAGTATCAAAATTACAAAATCATACAATTACCAAGGGTTGTAAGTCACGTCACACATGTGAGATTAAAGGAGACTAAGAATAATCACCATGTACCAACATGTGTTCATCCAAATCATGCTTATACTTGCCTCAATTGAGCTTTTTCCTAAATTTAGTTGTCCTTTGGCCCAAATGACCTTCGAGATACAGTCCTAACACCATGCATGCCAAGAATGAGCAGAAGAAAAGGTGTGCGTGCAGTGCAATCACATTCTAGACTCGTAACGAAGACTCATAACAGAGACCATGACTCAACGTCTCACCTTAACTGAACAGTGAAGGTGGTGCTCGGATCTTGTCAACTACAAAGAGACGAAGAGAAGAATAAGTTGAAGAAAAGTGAGGTGAACTGGCGAGACGTCGAGCAAAGAAGAGAAAGAGCTCGACTCTTACCTTCGAAACCACAAGAAGATGACGAGTAACTGGTGCACAAAAACTCCCCCCTCCCCCTCTCTAATCGTGAGAAGAAGAAGAAAGGGAAAGGAAAAAATGAAAAAAAGGAGAGAAAGAAGAAGAAAACGCTGAAGATGAAGAGGAAGTCAGTGCATGACTTCTTATATAAAGATAAGGATGACAGAAATTTCAAAACAGTCCAAAAGGTTAAGATAATTACAGTTCGAGTCAAATAATCGTCCAATGGAAGCAAATGAAGTCATTTGCAAGCAAGTCAGTTACGGAAGTCAACAATCTTGACAAGATACACGTGTTGACACCAAGATGATGCATGAAAGACATAATATTACAATATCAAAAATTACGAAAAATAGCTCATGTCTACCTAAACCAGGTTAACTCAACCCAATTACCTATCCATGATCCGAAACGAAACTCAAAAGGACAAACAACAAACATAACACTAATTTACTAGAAAATGACCCGAAAACGCCTTAATTCATCGTTAAACCGAATTAAGCTGGGCCGGAGTATCACAGTTGAATAAGTGCCTTACTTTTTTAAATGATGCATTAATTCCCGTATACTGCACTTCAAGCAAACTATGGATCTTTGCTCAATTTGATTCAAAATTATGTTCACTAGATTGAAGATGCCTCTTCAACTGCGCATGCGAACTCTCTGCCCTATAAAGAAGAGAATGACAAAAAACGTTAATAATTCATAATGTTATAAAACTATATAATATTCATAAATGATAATAAGGTATTAACCATACCTGTTTGATGTAGTATCGCCGAAATGCATATAATTGTCCGTTCATGTTAAGACAAATCTTTTCTTGTATGGGTCAAGCTAGCTGGATTTGATATATTTAAGTACCTACAGATATGTATTGAAGTTTTCATTTAGCTTTGTCAATTGTTCGATGTACTCTTCTTCCGTTGATGAATTTGTTAGTATATTTCAATCCGTAATGAATTTGTCCCAACTTTGCTTTGTTTTGAATAACTTCTTACATTTAACAAGCACAGTTTTATTGATGTGCCATTTGCATAATAATTATATAGCATTTGGAAAGACTTTATCAATTGCATTTATCAGTGCCAATTCTCTATCTGTCATTATAATATCCAGAAGAACACCTTCTCCAATTATAGAAAGCAAGATACCCAATACCCACATATAGTTGTCTTCATATTCAGCTTCCATATATGCAAAACATATAGAGAACGTCATGTAGATGTTACGTCAACAACTTCCAATAGAGGCATGCGATACCGATTGGTCTTGTAAGTGTAATCCATTATCAATATGTGCGAAAATGCACATAACAAGTCAATACTGATTGGATGCGTACAAAAAAGATCCTTCACAATGTCGGAATTCTCGCAACTTCTATACCATTTAATGTAATTATACTCTGCCAACTTTCCCAACAAAAGTTGCATTTGATTTCTCCCGCATTTCTCAATAACTTTATGCCTATGCCGTGCATTGTAAATTACCTTCATTGTTATCACATTTAGTTCACTTTTACACTTCAAAATAATCAAAATCTCTTTTGGTTTGACCATGCTTTTAGACATATTAACCAATAACTTTTTTCCTCTTCTGATAATCTACCTACATATGAATGACCCTTCAGTTATTGCGCCGCAGAATAGTTATGCACACCACAAAGAACTTCTTACATCTAATCATCATTTGTTTCTAACTTTTTACCCTTCAATGAAAATGGGCATCCATGTTTCTTCATACCCATTTGCTTGATCTTCTTTTTAACACGTTCCTCATTAGTGATCCTTTTTGCATTATAGTGTCAATTTCTCTCACATGCAAGTAATACTCTAGGTTTTACTATAACCTCAACCCAATTAAAAACTTTAATAACAATGACAAAACCATTTCTCCTTATAACAGTACGAGCCTAATCGATCAATGCCTCACAACCATGAAAGATCAACAAATGAAACTCTTATAAAGAAGTTTACTAAATAAACTTTTAGAATAATGTTTACAAAGTCTTTTGGTAAAAACTATAACGAATCATCCTTCTCTTATGAGTGGTAAACTCACTGGTATAATCCTTAACGCATTCAGAGCCTATATCGCTTTCTTCTGTAGGAGCCTGTGGAACAAATGATTTACAAAAAAAAAAAATTCACAAAAAAAATTTAATGTTTCTTAACAATTTCTGTTCGGCTACCTATGGCCGAACAGAAACAAACTTGTTCGGCCACTCATGGCTAAACATGTCTATTCATGTTTGAATCTGGAAGTCCGAATACGATGAGGACGAAAACATTTCAACTTAATATGAAATTTAAAAAAAATAGCAAAAACTAACCAAAATCATAGTACACTAACTTTGCCATTCGTAGTAGGAGTGTAAACCACCAAATTTTTGTTCATTTCCTTCTCCATTGCACCATTTGATTAGTAATATCCTTATCCAAGTAAGTTTGAGGAAGAATAAGATGTGAGTAAGCTGTGGAGGTTGAAGATAGAGGAAAAATGTGTAGGAAGTAGATGGAGGAAGAAGAGATGATGAAAGAAAAGATTAGTGTATGATGAAGGCTCTGAATGTAGATGAAGAAGAGAGGGTCGAGAGTTTTATGTGTGAAGAGGAGAAATTATGTGCATTTTGGAGGAAAATGGGCAATTTTGTAATCTTGCATGGGGGTAAAATTGGATTAAAAAAATACATTAAAATACTGTGTTAGTGGAGACCGTTTTTGTGTTCAAATAGCAGCTTTCTTCAAGAATTGTTTTTGAAAATAGTAATGCTATGGTGATATGAAATATTGACATCATAAACAACGTTTCATATCGCAATAGCATTATTGATTTACAAATGCAAGATTTGGATTGGGTCAGTCCTCTTGCTTTTAATTTTTTTTAATTCAATATATATAATTTATTTGAGCATATATGTGAGTTTATTTAATTATGGTTTTTATGCAGGTTCTAATGCAGTCCTTATATTCCTTTATTTATTTGATTGTTGCGTGATTTTTATGTAAATAAGGGACACATCATTCTTATGTGTTTTTTATTTTATTTTTTACAATAGCTTCTTTATAATTGTATATGTGGATTCATTTACTAATATATACATGCATGTATGTGGTTTATTTGATCCTGATTATTATGTGGGTTATTCTTAAATGTGGTCACTTCTTTTTAGTTGTTAGGTCAAATGTTTTGCCTTGTATGTTACAAGGGAATTTATGAAGCAAGTTTTTTTTTATTTTTATGATCCATTTATTTGTTAGATATTTAATTCACAAAAATTCAATTCAATACAATCTAACAAGGGCCTAAATTTGATTTATTAAAAGAAAAATTCACCATTACTATCAAATGGTTCTTATATTGGCTATTAAATGATTACCTAGCCACCACCCTAAATTAAATTGTATTAAATTAATTTTCCATTGAACCACAAGTTGCATTCCCAAGCTTGAATAAAGAGGGGCTAATGCTAAGTTTTCACTCAATGCTATCGATAGTAGAGAAAAAATAATTATTATTATTTTCTTCCATTCATGGGATGAACCCAATCTTGTCGCGCGAGGGTCGAGTAAAAGGCTTAGATAGTGTGCTTTGTTTTGTCCTAGACACATTAATAGTAGGGTGTGGACAATTTGAATAGACAACACCATTAGCCAAAATAGACTGTTGCTGCAACCCTTATATGCTGGAAAGATCATGTCACTATGGCTCTTATCATCAATTCATCATAGAAAATTAAAACAAAACAAACAAATCACGATTGGTCTTGTAAAGAAAAAAAATTCTATATATGTACAAACATTCATATAAAAATGGTCATTGGTGAACCGTGATTGGTCTATCCACGGCCACTGTAGGTTAAAACCCTCAGACGATCTTGATTTCTCTCAAATGGGCACTTTGCTTTCTTCTTGGATGAAGATTTCACCTAAATGTAAATCAGTCAAAATTTTTAAAAATTGGATCAAATCTTTTTTTACAAGTTGACCTTTAGTCAAGGGATTTTTAGTAAAAACTCAAAATACAAGGTCCTTTCAAGCATGCTTATCAATTTTGTGTCGTTCGGCCAAAATGGCTGAAAGTTTTCAATTTGGTTACACTACAACAAAATGCATTATTGGCTACGGCTTTGCCCACGCAAGCCCATTTTGAGTGGCTAAAAGTTATCTTTTGCCTACAAAAATGAATCTACGTAGGCAAAAGCCACAATTAACTCCTATTTTTAGCGACGCAAGATATTTTCGTAGGCGAAAGTAGTCTGGATTCTCTCCAAACTAAGAGGCAAAGTTTTACCCACGAAGAAATATCATTTGGTGACGTGTCATTTTGTAGGCAAAGTGAAAAACATTTGGCCATGCATATATTTGCATAGGGAAAAATTAAGACTTTTGGCCACGGATAGTATTTTGTAGGCAATATCTTTTAGCAACACAGTATTTTGTAAGCAACGTGAAAAACCTTTAGCTACACATATATTTGTGTAGAGAAAGGTCAAGACTTTCGGCTACGCATCGTTTTTTGTGGACAATATCCTTTGGCGACGCAATATTTTGTAGGCAAAGTAAAAAACCTTTAGCCACACATATATTTCCATAGGAAAAAGCCAAGACTTTCGACTACGCATGGTGTTTCGTGGCTAATATCCTTTGGCAACACGGTATTTTGTAGGCAAAGTGAAAAACCTTTGGCCACGAATATATTTTTGTAGGGAAAGGCCAAAACTTTCGGCCATGCATGGTTTGCCGTGGGCAATATCCTTTAGCGACGCTGTATTTTGTAGGCAAAGTAAAAAACCTTTGGCCACGATTATTTTCGCATAGGGAAAGGCCAAAACTTTTGACCACGCATTGTTTTCTATGGGCGAATCCAAATATTTTCATTTCCATTCTTTTTTTTTTTAATGAAACTATTCCCATGCCCTCCTCTTCTTTTGGTTTTTTTTAAATATTATTGGGTTATGTAGATGTTTTTGCTAAAATCGTGCTTTTAAAATCAAAGCCTTGTTTTTTTTTTTTTTTTTGTGCTGTACTGTTTTATTTAAAAAGTCATTTATATGAGAGAAAGAACTTAAGGATATTTTGGAGGGAGAGAGATATAGTGGTGATTTTGAATTATGAAATTTTGCTCTCATTATTCATTATATATTTAAATAGGTTTGGGCTCAGGCTTTCAAAGTTCCAGACGTGTTATGCTTGGGCCAGCTCCTTGTGGCCAGATTTGAGCCTAGGCCGAGCCTAGACTTGTAGTTTTGAAGTCGGGCCGGGCTTGGATATTCCTTAGCCTTGCCCAAGCTTGCCCCATGAACACTTATATTGATTACTAAGGTGTCCAACTTCTAGCTACAATTTTTTTATCGGGTATCATCAAATTCTACTTGAATGGAGTGGGTCCCACTAAACGATTAATCACATAATACTAGATCTACCTACAAAACTTTTAGCATAACTTAGAAATAAAAAATTAATGAGTGAACTTGAGGGCCGGTGATGTGGAACTATGCATGTGATTAAAACATGTGCGAAGCTCCATGCGTATGGACGAAAATCGTGGAATCAATCGTTCAATTTGATTTTTGGGTCCTTCTTATAATTCATAAATTCACCAATATACATAACTTATATCTAAAATTCAAACTACTAAAAAATAATTACTATCTTTTTATTAGTTTAGTGAAAACTCTTACCCCAATCAAAGCTGGAAACTATTAAAGGGGTACAAGTAAATTCAGATGTATAGATACTCCAATTGATTGGTTTTACCATATAATTGATATAATTATAAAATTCTTGAGTTTTTTTATATTTTTATTTACATGTTATATAAATGATTAATGTAACAATTAGCCCCACTTTAATTTGACTAAAATTTATTAAGGTCTCAGTCAAAATGGAATTGATTATTATTGTAGATTTTTCATAAGTAAGCTGCATTAGAGTTTTAGCTTTCTTTGATGTAGATGTTTTAAGTGCAATTTTTTTTTAATTGTGAGTCTTTTTTAAGTGCGGTTTTTTTTTAATAGTGGATCTATCACATGTTTTAGCAAACTATGTAGAATTTCATTAGTTTCATCATTAATGTATCAAGTGGGTCCTCCATTAAAAGTTAAATCTGTCCAATCTCATGAAATATAGTACATACCATCCATTCTAATTAAATTTGATTTAAAATAAATGGAACACATGCCCACCTAATGGACCCCACAAATTCAAGTGATCAGATGTGCACATGCCTATGATTGTACATGCATTTGAATTTTGAATTTAGGGCTTAATAAAATCAAGCCATGCGTCAGTTTCTTTTCAAGAAAGAGAGAAAACGTGGGAAAGGAGAGAAAACGAGGGAAAGGGAAGAAGGAAGGAAGAAGGAAGAGCAAAGCTGTAGTGATTCAGGTTCATCTCATAGCTTTTGAATCTTTCTTCATCAAAAGATCACATCACAGTGATTTATTCTGTGTGCGTCTGAAACTGTATATTGCTGTGTCTGTTTGTTCATCATTTAACGATGACAGTGGATCTGTTATGTTCATGTTCATGTTCGGCATTATCTGCTATGTTCTGAATTGTTTGATTTGTTCATCATTAAATCTGCTGTGTTTTGATTTGTTCATTATTTAATGACGGTATGTTCACGTCTGGTGATCAGTTGATCTGTTATGCGTCCATGTTACACGTTATTCAGATCTGGATTGATTTGTGTCATTACTGCTGATTTGTTCATTATTTAACGACGGTATGTTGACGTCTGGTGATCAGTTGATCTGTTATGTGTTCATGTTACATGTGATTTAGATCTGGATTGATTTGTGTCATTACTACTAGTGCGTCTGGATTGTTTTTTTTTTTTGCAAAAGGACGACGGCATGGTCATCTGTTATTGTGTTCATGTTATTCGGATCTGGATTACTGCAGGACGATATGTATCAGTTCAGTTGATCATGTTAGATCTGGATTACTGCTATCAACTGTTGCTCATGTTACTGCTAGTGCGTCATACTGCTATCAACTGTTGTTCATGTTAGATCTGGATTACTGCTAGGCTGAATGCTGAATTGTTTTTTTTGCAAAAGGATGGCGGTTGTTACTGCTATCAACTGTTGTTCATGTTAGATCTAGATTACTGTTAGGCTGAATGCTGAATTGTTTTTTTTTGCAAAAGGATGGCACCACCATATCATCAGAATATGGGTCCCGCGAAGAAGGCCAGGCCGGGATTTGCACCCCCCTGCGCGTGACGCAGGATGCGCGTCGCGGGCACGCACCCGGTTAAACGTTTTCCAGATTGAGAACCTTGGGCGAAGCCCCGGCTCACGTGCGCGCATAGGGCTCGTAGCAAAATGTCCAAAAGAGCTTGAAGTATAAAGGACAAGAATATACATATATAGTGCTCAAAGAATTTACACTTTTCCAATGTGGGACTTTTGAAAAACCACAAAGCTCTTGTTGTGAAGCAAAACTATAAAACTCAAATTTGAAATTAACCCACTAAAACCCAACACCATCTATATATATTAACAAAGTTGAGTTCACCACAATAACTACCACAATCATGTGTTTATCCGATCTTAACCTCAAATCAATTTTCTAGCCATGCCAATACCATATACTAATTTAGACTCGTTATATTTAGAACCTATAAGTAGTTAGTGATAGCATGAATTGAACACGCACATGAACACTTGAAAATTTGAGTGTTGCTTCTATACACATGAATTGTATTTTTGGAAGTAACTAAAATTAAAGAAAAAAAAAGAAATATTCATAAGTGTCTAAGTAGGAAAAAAAAAGAAATAGAAAAGAGTAAAAATCTATATTGCACCCATTTGTTTGCTTGGAATTGAATGACTTGAATTCCTTTGAAAACATGAAATGTATTTTTAAAAATGACTAAAATTGAAGAAATATGAGTAAAGACAAGCATAAAATATCGTGCTATGTATGGCTAGCATAAAAAAAAGTAAGTTTGACATTTTTTAAAAATGGAGACTACAATTTATAGTCAAATAAAAACATTTTGAGAAAAAAACTATGCAAAGACTATATGTTTGAATGGAATTGAATGACTTGAATTCCCTTGAATAATAATAATAATAAGGTCGATTTTATTTCTTTCTGTTGGTTTGACAAAAAAAATAATAAAATAAATGTCACAACTGTTGTAGAACATTGAGTAAAATTCAGCATTTGGGCATCCAAATATGCTTTAATTCATTCAAGATATTCCATATATATGTAGACAACATGGGTCCAAGTTTCAAAACAGACAGACTTCATCTCAACCAAAATCAAGCTTAAATGACTCTTGTTAATGTTCCTGGGTGGCAACCCAAGCTAGAGCAACTCATACTTTCCGATGATAAAATTAGTTGAAACTCACAGGGAAGACTTAAAATATGCTCTAGGTCATTCCTTCAGAGTTTCGGATTTTTCAGACATCATTGGATGTAAGTTCAAATTTATGGAGCCCCATTCTAAAGTTTTAGGGACACTGTGTGAATCTTCACTTCCTAAAGACCAAATTGGCTAAAATTTCTATGGAAGGCCTCAATAATGCTCTAGAGTATTTCCACAAAATTTCGGGTTGGTTGGATGTTGTTGACCCAAAGTCAACATACCCACTGGGCTATGAGGGCACTGAATACAAGCCTAACTTCCCAAAGGCCAAATCAATTGGAAATTGGATATAGACCTAAAAATAGGTTCCTCATTAAAATCTTAAAATTCCGTGGCTATCTGAGATCTTTGGGCCCCAAACAATTGAAGCATGGGCCCACTTTGACCAAAAGTCAACAGATTGTGTGACCCACTTTTCGATGTCAGAGCCTGATGAAAATTTTATGGCATTCCTAAAATGATGTCATAGTCCATCCATTTAAATTTCATGAGGTTTGCATATCATTTGGGCCTAAAACCATATAGAGTAAAGATATATAATTGCACCCATTTGTTTTCATGGAATTGAATGACTTGAATTCCTGTAACACTCCGATCCCCTTTGAGCCGGATTAGTGGCTCATTAGTGTGTGTTTTGTTTTGTTTATTTCTTTTGGACCTGTTTTGGGTCATGGATAGGTAGTTGAGCACCCTTTGACCTGAGATAGGTAGTTCTAAGCCCTTTTTCGTAATTTTGCTTTTGCGTTGCTTGCATCATATTTGCATCATATTGGTGTCAGCATATGTATTTCGTTGAGCTCAACAATTTCCGTAACTGTGTCAGATCCGTTTGGAGTCTATTGGAGAAGTTGGACCCCCGTGTGACTTGAACTGTAAATAGCTTAAACTCCATGGATCTTGTTTTAAACTTCCCAAACCATATATAAATGAGTCACTCCAGGTGTCCCCCTCTCATGCTCATTCACTTGATCGTTGCATGCAAGAGAGATCTCCAGGAGAAGCTCCACGTTCCATCTCTTCTCTTCATTCTCTTCTTGTTTTTGGTTAGTGTGGGGATCTTGCACTCTTTTTGATTGGGTTCCTTTCTTCTTCTCCATCTCTGTTTGGGGCTTGGTAAGTGGGTTCTTTCCCAATTCTTTCTTCTTCTTCTTCTCCAATTGCTTCTCCCATTCTATGATCGCTTTGTCTTCATCTCATGCATGGTGTATCTCTTTGATTTGCTTTGATTTTTAGTTGCTTTGGAGCTTGTTTCAGTGGATTTCCAAATTTGAGGCAAGTATAAGTACAGACTTTGATAATACACATGGGTACTCTATTTGAATGCTTTGATTTCCATCTTCTTTAGTGTATCTGATGTTTACAGCCAATGCTTGTGAATTTGGAACCTCTGTAGCTTGTTTGGAGATGTTTCTGTGTCAAATTTCAGTTTCTGTACTCAGCCCGAATTCATCTCTGTATTGTACGGCTAAGCCGTGAACTTCTACGGCTTGATTTCCAGAGACTGGAAATTTGAGTTTTGTTCTACGGCTAGGCTACGGCTAAGCCGTAATTTGTCCTACGGCTGAGCCGTAAGCTAGCCGTGACCCAACCGTACCCCAGCCGTGAATTAAATCTCTGATCAGTCGAAACTTTTCTGATATCAGTACTCCTACGGTGAGGCTACGGCTAAGCCGTGGATTGGTCTACGGCTAAGCCGTATACTGACTGTAGCTCAGCCGAAAAAGGCATCAGATCAGAGGTGAAAGATGATCAGTTTAGCTGTGTTTTGAATGGAACCAGGGTTAAGCTGTGGTGCATAATACGTCGAGCGCGTAAGATGCCTCCGGCTCAACCATAGGTCCCTCATGGCTAAACCGTTAGGCATGGCAATTCGGAAACATAACTTAGGATAATGGTGAGACTTATAGGGCTCAAATACAGGTTAACCACCCGTGTAAACCGGCCCAATGGATTCCTTGGATCACATGAATAGTCTGTTAGGCTGTGACTTATGCATGTGAGTGTTGATCACTGTTAAGCACCTCCCCATGGGTGTTGGTTTAAGGGACGTCGGTGCACGCACAGATTACGCAACACTTTGATGGCAACGGTGCATTGACTAACTTAAAACTACATCAACATGCACGGTTAGTGACAGTGAACAACTAGCTTAGGACTGGCTTGTAATGAACCTTGACTCCGTATTAATCTGAGATGCATTGCATATTGTTTATGGTTTTGCCCTCTGTTCTGTTAATCTATGTTATGCATTCCTCAGTCATTTTGCTTTCGTTCTGTATATCTGTATCATTCTTTGTTCGGCACTAAGTTCTGATCTATGCTGTGCTTTGATTTAATCTATGTTCTAATCTGTAATTCGACTATGCTTTGTATATTCTCTGGCTTTGTATATTTTGGGTATTCCCGGGTGGCTCTGCCCAGAGGTTAATACGTGAGGATAAGATCCGGTCTTTGCCATCGGTGAGTCCGAAGCGGATAATCTCCCATTTCTATGGATTTGATTGATTGGTATTAGTCTGGCTCTACTCAGCCTCAGCCCTAGGATGCCCGACGGGGTTACCTTTGGCTTAGATCTCTGTATCTCTGTATTCACTGCAGTGTCGCTTTGTCTTGGGACCCCGGAACCCAGGAACCTGAGACCCACTTGTACCCTGGCCCGGTCAGTGGTGTTCTCCTCTGCTCTGCTTTGCTCTGCTCTCTATTGGAGAGAACATGGTTAACGTAGTAGCCAACTAGTTCAGTATTTCTATGTTTTGATTCACATATCATGCTCTACTTCTACGCACGATTTGCTTAGCATACTAAGATGAAATTCTGCAATTACTATTCTGTCCTTATTCTATTTGATACTATGAGTGTTTCATCTCTGTTACTTGTATTTGCTGGATCGTTGTATTCATTTGTGTTGTCTGTGGTGTTGCAGGCACAGATACCTTGCCCAGCTCCCCGGCGGTCGAGGAGGCTGCAGGGGCGAGTGTAGAGACACCCTCAGGTCTGGCAGAGTGGGCCTGATCACTTCTGCCAAGTGCGTGCATGCATACCCGTGGCTTTTGTTTCGAGTTTTGGTTTTTGGAGATTGTATTCAGACCTTGGACTTTGGGACTTGTATTCTGTGTATTTGTATATAGTGATTTTGGTGTGTATTCGGTTTTATATCGGTGTATTTGTCTTGGTCGTTTCCGTTTTGTATTTGCTTTGGCTTCCGCTATTTTCCTTCGTTGCTTGCTATGATATCTACAGCTTCCGCGTTCGTCTGTTTCGCACGTGTTAGATCCCTTGTGTGTGTGCATCTGGACTGAGTTTAGATGCACGTGCACGGGAGTACGTGTGTCACTGGTTTAGCTTTTCGCTAACCCCCAATTTCTGGGCCCGGGTTGTGACAATTCCCTTGAATGCATGAAATGTATTTTTGGGAATGACTAAAATTAAAGAAATAAAAGTAATAATTCATAAGTTTCTAACTTAAAAAAAAGAAATAGAAAAGAGTAAAGATTTGTAAATGATAAAAAAACTTAGAAAGGAGATAAAAAATATTTACCTAACTATCAACTTAATCTGTATCATCCATGTCGAATCGGTACAATTGTGATTGTAATAAAAAATTGTAAAAATACTTAAAATTTAAAAAAAAGGTAAAAAATGTAAAAAGATAAAACGCATGATTATGCTTTTGCACATTTTTTTAAAACCTTTTAGAGTTCAAAATGATAGAACTCACTACTATGTATAACATTAATTTGTTGACTTAACCCTGAACCGCATGATTTCAGACATGGACAAAAGTTGGTTGTTGCTTCGTGACACATTCAGTGAGTAATATAAAGATGGCGTAAAGTCATTTATTGAGTTTGCAAAGGCACATTCAGGCAAGGTTACGGAGATTAAGTGCCTGTGTAGCCATTGTTGTAACTACTTTAAGCATAAGTATGATACTGTTTATATTCATCTGTTAAAAAGAGGGATGATGGCATCCTACACCACTTGGGACAGACACGGAGAACTTCCACAACGTGATGAGCCGGACAAGGAAGATGATGAATATAATGAGGATCATGATGAATATGATCAATTATTAGAGGACCATCACATGGGAACTTACATCGAGGGTGATACCCTAGAGATGGAGGATGTGCAAGACTTTGAGAAAATATTGGAGGCGTCCCAATGTGGTTTGTACCCTGGCTGCAAAGAGACAGATACTTTGTTATCATTTGTCATCCAAATGTTATATGTGAAAGTAGAGAATGGGTGGAGCAATACATCTTTCAACAAAGTTTTAGAGATATTTAGGCAGTTCCTACCAAAGGGACACAAAGTTCCGGGGTCAATTTATGAGTCCAAAAAGTTACTACGAGACTTAGGATTGGGATATGAGCTCATTGATGCATGTAAAAATGATTGTGCACTATATTGGAAGGAGAATGCAGACTTGAAAAAATGTCCCACGTGTCAGGAATCCAGGTATAAGATCAACGATAGTAGGGGTAAGAAGATCCCTCACAAGATACTGCGTTACTTCCCATTGACACCGAGGTTGCGAAGATTGTACATGTCCCGGAAGACAGCCAAAGACATGAGATGGCACAGTGATAAGCGTCTGGATGACGGGGTAGGAAGGCATCCAGCAGACTTTGAAGAGTGGAAGCAATTTGATCGGAATTATCCAGAGTTTGCACAGGAGACCCGCAATGTCAGATTGGGGTTGGCCACTGATGGGTTCAACCCTTTCGGAAACTTGAGCACTTCTTATAGTATGTGGCCTGTCATTATTATGCCCTACAACTTACCACCCTGGAAATGCATGAAGGACCCATTTTTCATGATGTCCTTACTTATTCCTGGACCAAGTCAACCAGGGACTAACATTGAGTTCTTCTAGTGAAAGTTCCTTTAATGATAAGGATGTTGAATCTGAGCCCTAGTTGAATAAGGTAATAACCTTTATTTTTCTGCTCATGCTTAGATGCTACAAAGGTTAAAAACATTGACTAGTAATAGTAACTTTGTTCACTTTTTCATTTTATACATATTACTATTATATGATGATTATGATGATTACACTATGTAGTATTACTTAATTTGATGTTTGATTGTTGATTACTTCAATTATTGATTACTAATAATTAAATTTACTGTTATGTCAGGTCACAAATATGCCTCCGTGGCTTAGGAAAAGAGTTGGTGCTACTAGTCGTTTAGGAGCTACACAGACCCTCGAGCGAGTGATACCGATGCCATCTCCACAGCCTACCCATGATCCATTGCCACAGCATGATCCACAACCACATCCACAGCCACAGCCTACCCAAGCTCACTTCTCATCATTTACACGGCCTGACCAGCTTACTAGTCCACGTAGTGCTGCCAGTAGTGTGGGTAAGAAATGTACACCATTTACATATAAATAAAATTGGCTTTCCTTTAATGATTTATGTCTACTAACATAAATAAATTTGTGTTCTTAACAGCATCGGCTTCAGTCTCTAGCAAAACTGGTAAACGGGGCCCGACTAGGGAGAAGAACGTCGATAGGCTTAGGAAAGTGCTTGGTCATCCCATTCCTGTTGATATCAATCGTGAGGAAGGGGCAATAAAGGGGACGTGGGCCTCTTCTGTAGCATCTGCTCTTGGGGAACAGATTCGAGATCATACACCAATCCGAGACATTCATTAGGTAGACATTGATTTTGAGATCAGGCTAGCCATTGTTATGAGAGTTAGGGTAATATGAATTGATTTATAAAAGGAAAATTGTTTAACATGTTATTCAATTGATTTCTTAAACTGAGAGTTTAATTCATATTGCATTTTATTGTTACCAATTGCAGTTAACCTTTGACCTTGGCGGGGACTATGAAAGAGATTTGGTGCTCAAGTCTATCATTAACCATAAGTGCCAAGATTTATACAAAGACTGGAAAAGCACATTGCACAAGCACTATCTTGAGCTCAAAAAGGATGGAGTGCCAGACATCAAAAGCCATTCATTATATCCTTGTAAATTGGATGACTGGAAGTTTATGATCGAGCACGTGTGGGAGAGCGACAGTTTTAAGGTATTCCTTATTGATGTTATATACATATATATGGTGTTTGGGTTTCTACTAGATTGAAATAAACCAACTGCATGTGAGATAATTAAGCTTATTTTGTTGTTTTCTTTTTTAATTTTGTCCTCATAGAAAAAGTCTGAAAGTGGAAAAAAGGCACGAGCCGCCCAAAAATACAATCATACGAGTGGCTCAAGATCGTATGCATCACGAGCATCTATCGATGTAAGTATATGATTGTAAATTTTTACTCTTAATAAAATTTCAATACTTAGTTAATCTGACCGAAATATCTAATAAATAATAGGCATCAAAGAATGGTGGTGTTCGACCATCTATCCCGGATATTTTTGAGCAAACTCACAGACGTGGTCGGCATGGTGGGATGTGGATAAATGACCATGCTGAACAACATCATGTAAGTACTAACTAATTCATTTGTTTAAATCATCAAATGTACATTTTTTACATATGTTATGGGTTTACATAATGAAAAATGACAGGCTATACTAAAAGAGAAGATTCTCGCACAGTCGCAGCCAGGTGTCAAGAATCCGCAAACCGAAGTACAAGTTTCCATCGATGTGCTTGGGAAAAGATCAGGTTTCTCAAGGGGATTTGGGATCCGCAGCATCGCTTCATCTTCCACACAGTCTCAAGAACCTAATCCTGAGGTGATCGCTTTGCAGCAGAAGATAGCTGACCAAGATAAGACCTTGGCTGCATGGCGGGGCTTACTACAGGTGATGGCTACAAAAATTGGGATAGATCCTGCCAGTGTACCAGGGTTAGTGGATCCAACTAACGTTTCGAGGTTAGTTCTAGAGAATGGTGGTGAAGATGGCACATCGAGTGGAGGGCAGGATGCGGCTTCCCTTGGTTAGTAAATTAAAATTTTATTTTCAATTCTAAAGAGTGGTTTGGACTTAAATGTTGAGTTTAAGGAGGTATCTAAAATTGAGTAAATAAATTATTTCATCTGTTTAAGCCAAATTTTGTTGTGGCTAACTTTGTGATAATTCATTTTGACAATATGGACACTGTGAGGCCCTTAGAATATTGTTGTGGCTTTGAAACACATTTTGGGTAATATTTTAGGGGGATATGCTGCACCTTTATTTTCAAATGGCATGGTTAGTGTAATTTGCTAACTTTTGATTTTCTGATCAACTTGAAGAGTGACGATAGCAAAAGCATATATTAGATTTGAAGTTAGTTTATTGATAAAATGCTAACAATTTTCTGTATTTTTTTTTTGTGCAGGTTGATGATGGAGGATGTCTTCAGCTTGACAACTAGCTGGCCTTTTCTCTTATTTTCTCTTTTATCACAAGCATTTAGACTTGTTGAACATTATCTTCTTGTTTTTGGATATTTGAATATATTTGAGACTTATTTGGATGATATGTATTGGATATTTTGTAATTTTTTAATATTTTTTCATTGAGATTCATAATTGGTTGGATTTTAATCTATTTGGATGTTTATTGAATTAGTTTAGATGAGATTGGTATAAACTGGTTGCTGAAAAAAATTAAAAATAAATAATTTTTTTCATTATCTCTTTTGGCTATGCAATGTATGAAGGTAAAGAATAGATGGAGGTTTTGGCTACGTGTATTGAGTGGGCAAAAGTTATGTTTATAATAAAAAATAATATTTTTTACTTTTGCCTACGAACTTTTCATAGGCAAAAGTGCTAATTAAAATTAGAAAAAATTGTGTTTGACTTTTGGCTATGCAAACCTTCGTAGCTAAAGATTACAAACCTTTGTAGCCAAAGGTTGTACATTTGCCTACGTAAAATATTCGTAGCCAAAGACTGTACATTTGCGTAAAAGCTTCGTAGCCAAAGGCTATACATTTGCCTACGTAAAATTTTCGTAGCCAAAAGCTGTACATTTGCCTACGCAAAATCTTCATAGCCAAAGGCTATACATTTGCCTACGCAAAGCATCATAACCAAAAGTTACACCTTTGCCAACGACAAATTGGTGTAGGCAAAAGTACAACATTTGGCTACGAAGATTTTGCGTAGCCAAAAGCAACACTCTTACCCTACCGAAAAGAGTAGCTAAAAACTCAGTTTTTGCCCACGCACTATTCTATGCGTGGGCAAAGACCTTTCCCCACAACCCTTTGGCTACGATTTGCCTACGCATGTCATTGCGTAGGCAAAGAGTTTTACCTACGCATTTAGTCTTTTACCTACAAATTTTCTGCATAGGCAAAGGTGCATTTTGTTGTAGTGTTAAGTAGCTGAAACGAAATTTAGCTTAAAACTTTTTGTTTTAGATTTCAATCAATTTCAATCAAAATTTCAAATTTCGGCCAATTTTTGCCAATATTTCAAATTTTAGTCGAAAAGTAAGATTTCGGTTGAAATGATTTTGACATAATTTTATTATATATATTATTTCTTTTACGTTTCCTAAGTATATATACTTTATATTTCTTATACTTTTCCAAATGTAATTCTAAAATATTTGATTAGAATGATAAAATTTATAATTAATTTTTTATCTTTTACATATATATTAATTATATATTTTTTCCCAAAATATAATTTTAAAAAGTTTTTCTAAAATTTCAAATCAGCCAAAATTTTTTATTTTAGAGACTAAATTAAATGTCATCGAAAACGATATTAACAATTATGGGTATTCAATAAAAATTCAACCTAGGTTTTTTTAACTCATATAAAAATGTCGCTCATCCCACTTGGCGCTCTGATTGGTGGTAGAGTATCGCTCACGTGTCATTCCAAAGCCAAGCGATGAGTTGCAATACTTGATTGCCCAACGCAGAAGTCGGCTACCAACGCACATGCAAGCAAACCTGCGCCTTTTCTGATGATCCACGGCATCCAGCTCTCGCGTCTCACTCACGAGAAACCAATGGGGCTCGTATTAGGGCCTATCTATCAAATTCCGCCTGGGTTATGGCAGCAAACCTTTTTTCTCTCGGGTTTTTTTCATGAAAACAAATAAGGATAGAATGAAAAAAAATTAAACTGTTGCATGATTTTTTTTTCCTCAAAAATGTATTTGCAAAGATTCCAAGCGTTGCAAGCGATAAATAATAATAACTTATCTATTTTCTATTTCATGCCAAATAAATTAGCTCACCCACCGACCTAAGGGCCATTTGTTTGCAGGGAGAGTGATTCAGATGTTTAAATGACCCACATATGAGTCACTTGTATATGTAAATGACTCACATGTGGATCAGAATTCACTGTTTGTTACTAGCATAACATTTCACATGTAAATCTATGAATAAATTACACTTTTTTAAGGTATCTCGACGGCTAGATAGAATTAACGATTGAAAATTGGACATGTGGCCATGTTTGAGCTTTCGAGGAGGATGATCGGTTCTGATTTTATATGTGGATTCTACAAAAATAAAAAAAATCATAAAAGACGGATTGGGAATGTCATTTACAATATATTAATTCAGTAACTATAGTGTTTGATGATATCTCAACATCCAAGCAATATCAACCGTTGAAAATTGGACATATGTTTGTGCTTGAGCTTTTCAAGAGGATGTTCGGTTCTGATTTTACAAGTGCATCCCACAAAGATTATAAAAAAAAAAAATCATAAAAGGTGGACAACCATGAAATTCTCGCGAGCATGATCCTGAGAGAACCCACATGCGCTTATATCTGACTGATGATTGAATGCATCCAGACCTGGACCGAACGCTGATAGTCGCCGCTTCTTCTCCGTTTTTCAGAAACCCCCTTCATTCCTTCGTCTTCTCTGCTTGGAGCGATTTTCGGAAATGGCGGAATCGGTGGAACTGCCGAGTCGACTCGCGATTCTTCCACTCCGGAACAAGGTCTTCCTCCCTGGCGCCATCTTCCGAATCCGATGCATTTCTCCAGGCAGGTATCGTATAAATCCCGATGCGATTCTCACGAGCCCTAGAAATCTCGATTTCTCCCGATCGCAATCGAAACCTACTGTTCCTGCTGCTTGCGATTGAGGAGCTTTGAAAGAGAAAACAATCTCAAGAATTGCTGATTTTGATCTCGTTCTGTGACAATTGAAGTCGTATGCGTCTCACAAACCCTAAAGTCCCGATTTTTATTGGTTTTGATTGCTTGTTGCAGTCTTTGACTCTCTCTCCCGCTCTTGATTTCTTCTTGTTTGTTTTCTGAATGAATTGTTTTGGTAGATCTGAATCAGTTACTGTTGGAAGATGATCAATGAAATATGCTGTGGTAAAAAAGAATGCATTTTTACCGTTTCATCTCTTGTTTTTGACTGTATTGAGATTTGTTGCTTATCTTTTGGGTGATTGGAGCTCATGCATTAGAGAAAAACAGATGTAAATTTGGGGTCTTTGTTCGGTTGTTGCTGTAATTGTTATTGACATGGGATTTTAACTGTTTGCGTCGTGGGGTACTGCGTGTGTGGATTGGTGTAGTTTGAAATTGGTGGAGCAAGAGCTCTGGCAGAGGGAAGAGAAGCCGTTGATTGGTGTACTTCCGGTTCGAGATGGCGAGGTTGCTCCTGCTCTTTCTTCAGGTGACTTGAGTGCGTGCATTGAAGCTGCGTTTGAATGTTTTCGCTTTTTCTTTTTCGGTGTGTAGATGGATTCTATGTGCTAAGTTAAGTTGGATGTCATATTGTTGCTAATTTCAATTTGGGCAGTGGCAATCTTGATTTTGGGCAGGAAAAGAGGAAAGGCAGTAGCCTGCTTAGTGCAGTCCCCTTTTGCAGCCCCATGCGACATGCGTGGCAAAAGTGAAACCATTTCTTCTGCCATAATATTGTGTTCAATTGTATTCTGGGTTGCTATCTAAATGGGCCAATTTGTTTATTTATTTGGATCGTGAAGAATTTTTGCTTGATATGCTTTTAACTTATGACTGAAGGAAGCTCTCTATTTCGAAGGTGCAGCAAGCGATTCTGGGGAGCGAAGTTCGAACAGTCCATTAGCTACGTCCGATGCTCACAAGCAGGATGCAAAGCATCAGCCAGAGCTGTTTCATTGGCACACAAGGTCTGGTCTATTGCCTTTGCAGATATGAATGAAATTCTTGCTGAACTACCAACATGAATTCTCCTCATTGCTTCTACGAAAAAAACCCTCCTTGGATTTGCTTATGGGAACTACTGAGGCCCTTGGATTAGTTCTCAATGGCTTTTGATTGCCCTGTGGATGTAGATGCTGATGTTTGGATTGGTTTTGAATTTTAGGGTGTTGCTGCTAGAGCTTTACATCTCTCCAGAGGTGTGGAGAAACCAATCGGGAGGGTCACATACATCGTGGTTCTTGAAGGTCTATGCAGATTTAGCGTTCAGGATCTTAGTGCAAGAGGACCATATTACATTGCACGCATCTCACCTCTTGACTTGACAAAAGGCCGGTAAGCTGTTTATGCACCATATCTCTTTATAGATGTAGATAGTTTTTTGATAATCTTATATAAGGTTGATAATCTTATATAAGGTTGTTCTTGGCCGTACCCCAATTCCATTGTGACGGATGAATGAGCAGGAGTAAATGATTTATTTGGGCTTGAATTTTCACAATTGTGGGAATACTGAATATGGATTGCATCATGTAACAGTACTTTTTCTCTTTTTTTTTTGGAGGCCTTCATATTGGCATCAGTGCTACCTAAGGGAGAAACGGTTTTCGACAGGGCTACTGCAGTAATTACCACCGAATCATGGAGCAACCTCCACGCCTCCTCCTCGCTCTTAGAAACCTCCCTTCCAAGGCTGGAAATGGCACTCCCCTCACCCAATTCCACCAAATAATCAATATTTACATCTACACTATCATCTAACCTAGGGTTTTCATCTCTTTCTACACCGCTTTCGATCCTCGCGATCACTAGAGGCTTCATGCCCATGCCCTGAACGTAGATCTACTCCAAGCTCTTTTCGATGGTCTGCGACTCGACCGACGTCGAAGTGTGCCGGTTGTTTGATGCGTCATTCGAGATCACCAACATGCCTCTACCTCCGCCGAGGGAAGAATAGCCTACAGAAACACTAGATCGGCCCTAATTGGAGCCGGGAGAGGCGAAATTCGACCGGCTTGGATAGGTCGATGGCCGCAAGAGGCCGAGGATTCAAAGATGGCAACAATCCGGTCAATGGTCGTGAGCCGATCTCAACGCCCGACCGAAGAAAGTGTCGACAAGGGATTTCGGGGTGGGAAAACAAGAAAAGATGAATTTTTGCAAGTGAAGAGGATTCGACAGCAGGGTTTCATGGTGGAAATGCCCACGTAACTGCTTGAATTCATGTCACACGGGAATCTGAAAATGGGAAAGATTTGAAATTTCAGGACCAAATGGAAAAAGGATATATATATATATATTTTACGTCACATGTGCGGTTCCAACACTCGAGCTTAAATTATCCTAAGCTTGAGCTTGGCAGAGCTGCTCTCTATATATAATATTTGGGAAGCACTGCGTGGCGCCTAGGCCTTTTTGGGAGAAAACGCCCCTCACTGGGACACATTATGATCATGGACGTCGCTTGGATGCAAGTTACCATTTCACCAAAAAAAAAAAAAAAAATCTATCCTTTTAGTCCATGACCCTAAAATTTAATAGTTCAGAGGTATTATTTTATTATGTTCAATCCAATGTTGAGGAAAAGTCAGAATAAGTGTCAAATTTGGACTTCTGACAATACATGAGAGGGCTGTATGTGTGAAAAGACTAGACTGACTCAATATGGGCCTCATTAAAAAAAGAAGAGGGGGGGGGGGGGGGGGCGCATTTTTAAAGTGAGGCATTTTAGTGAATTTCCCTATTTGTATAGGAACTAGGTCCCCACGGTCAATGGCGAACCCAGGATTTTTATTTACGTGGTGCAGGCAATGGAGGGGTAAAGAAGTCAAATATTAAAATCAAGTCTTTTGAGATCTAATTTAATGAATTTTTTGAATCACGCAAGTGTAGTCGCACTTGCATGGTAACACCTAGGTCAGCCCGAGCTTACAATCATACTGTGTAGACCACAAAGTGGACCCACCTTGGGACCACAATGATCATGGGACAGAGGGGGATCAAAAGATCCAAGTTCCTTTGCAATGAACAAATGAGAATGATTTAATTTATTCTCCCATGCTAATTTTTAGGAAGGAACTTAAATTCCTACTTTCTTTCTTAGGAAGAGAATCACGTTAATGAATGAGCTAATCTTTTTTGTATTGTTCCAATTTTATCGGATGCCTCCGAAGAGACAACCTCTATACTTCCGTTTTCATATATAAAGGCTTCAGTTACAATAGCTTAGCTTATTTCCGATGTGTCTTTGAAGGAAAATGCTCCTCTAAGAGATACCACTTACCAAATGCCGGGTCAAATCCGAACCATCCTTACACATAGGACCCTCTCCATTACACCGGAGCTAATGGATTTGTATCCATCCAAATGGACTTGACCATTGGATTAAGGTCTTTTTTTTATTTGATATAAGTCATTAAAATTATGGGGCCACAGATTGATGCAGGCCGATCCCCGATCCGGCCCAGATTACAGGGCCGCAAGCCCAATTGATCCTTGATCTTCTTAAGGATCCATATCCTTGATTAATTAGTAACTAGATAGACATACTTAATTTAATTTAGTAAGTTATGATTGTATAGGAATAGTATTTCTTAGTTTAGCAACAGCCCTTCGTATATAAGAAGGAGCATCTCACTGTATTAGATATGCTTTTATCAATAATAATTCAGTTTCAAGAGAATTTCCCTTTCTAGTTGTGATCGTGAGTTTCATTATGTTTTTGAATCCCTCTTTGGATTCGAACAATCCTTCGGGGGATTGTTCTACAGCCGATCTAAGATCCAAGGTTGCGCCATAGATGAAAAGGTTTGAGGCGTGGGTTTGATCCCCAAACTTGATATCTGGCCTCAGCCAAAATGGCTTTTCCATCCCTCTAGTCCTAAGATTAGTGAAGCCGGAGCCATTTATGGGCCATTCTTTTCATCTTAGGGGATTTGAAGGGTTCCAGTTTTTATGGCTATCAAATAGTGTTGTTTTGATTTAAAGAATGAAATCCCAAGCGTATTGACGTCTTTGAAGAGGCTAATGACCAAGAGATTTAAAAAACGGTCATGAGAAAAAGTAAATGACCTTTTGAAAGAAGACAAAAAGAGGAATGTAATAGATCTTTGCTTTAAAGAAGGAGAAACTGCGGTCTCTCATTGGACATACAATAGGGGCAGAAATGCCCCTTTTTAAATGGGGGCATTCTCTCTCTCTCTCTCTCTCTCTCTCTCTCTCTCTCTCTCTCTCTCTCTCTCTCTCTAAATGTATATATTTATTTATATATGTGCGTGGACTAGGCTTTATCAAGTGCGCGTCTATAAACAAGTGCATGGTGATTTATTGGTCCACTCAGATGGACACCCCCTGTGCGCCCTGCCCCCCAATGCGCAAGTGCACCTAATATCGGCATGTGTGTGTGTATTCTTATATAATGAGAACTCAAGATAGGTGAAATAAGGCTTCAACAATGATGGTGAGAAACTAATAGCACTACAAAACACTAAGTTGTTGAATCTATTGAGGTTTATAGTCTCTTGGCATTAATTTGAGGTTTTTTAATTGCAGGAGTTAAACAATTAAATTAATCCGTATGTGATACATATGAAACTAATTACTAAGGACAAAATATAGGCGCATAATAGTTCAAACTTCAAATCATGATCTATGAATTAAGGATGCATAAGTAAATATCCAAGAAGTGGTCAAAGGACGTGTTTGGCAGGTAACAGGGGAAGAAATACCTTGTATAACTCTATCAGATGGAATAAAATGCTGGATCATGTAAAAGAAGGGTTTTGTTCTAAATATCACATCATGTGAGGTTTGTAGTTGTCAATTTCACCTTGGAGGCAATTTCAGTTTGCCTCTGAGCAGAAACCTTACTCCAGTTTGGTTTTTTTTTTCTTGTAAGTAAAAAAAAAAAAAACCAAAAAATGGGGAAAAAGGTGAAGCAAAGAAACACACGTAACTACATGCTTGCAACATCATACACATGGACAAGAGCCCACAGCACAGATGGAAGGTGCTCATTTTCGCACCACCAGGTGGTGGTTTCATGTTACCGATAAGACGGAGAAAAAAAAAAGCCTATCATGCACTACAGTGGACTAGAGTCATAAGAATACAGATTATTATTTGACCTCTATCTCATAGTAAAAATAACGGGAATGATGATTTCTCCCTCAATCCGACACAGGTAAACATTACTTAAAACCCTCTTACTCCATTGTTTAGGGGATTGGTGGTAGGAAGACCTTTATGCCTCCTATTTTTAGAGTGATAATAAGGTCACTTGGTTCAGAAACAAAAAAGAGACACTGGAAAAAATAAATAAATCATAATAAAATAAAAAAGTTGGTGGTCGTGCTGTGACCTGTGAGTCCATTTCACTGAAATGGACCAGAGTTACAGCTGAAGACATTCTGTTTGGATTAGTGACTGAAAAGAAAAGTTTTGCCCATCTTAGCTGAAACAAAATGAAAAAATGTAGCAACCATGTGTTAATGTACGATGACAGTTTTCACCAACTTATGAAAGATCTTGGGTCCATAACTTTCAGCAAATAAAGCAAATTGAAGTGGAAAAAAACAATCAATAAAGCACCAAGACAGTCTGCTCAATTGACTCCTGCTTGTTCCAGCTACTATTCAATAGCCAAAACTGATTATTTGTATTGATTTTGCTACCAAGTGTTGTAAATCTCAACAGGATCCTTCCAGATCAAAGAATGAAACAGATTAAGAGCCCCAAGAATGGAACTACCGGTTTCAAAACCAAGTACTAAACCTCTCATGCAATTCTGTCCCTGGCAGCAGAAGATTTTACATGAAGACGGGGTGGGTCAATTATTTTGATATTGAGACTGGGTTAGCATGTTCAACTGCTATTGTGGGCAGAATACACATATTGGCTGAGTTATCTACTGGCAGTTTTGAATCTGAAGTGGACAGCGTATTCACACATTGTAGACAAATTTCTTCAACATGGTTGTAGGGCTAAATAACTCCATTTCTGTTGCTGATTTCTGTTCTGTGACTGTTTGTTGCAACTGGTGAGTTTGAGTTTTTACTGTTTGTGCTAATTCTAGTTGATGGGGGCTTCTTTTCTAGCGTTGGCCTTGAGCCGCTAGGGTTTTCATCATCAGAGAAAGTCAAATGAGAACAAACAATCACAACAGATCATGCAATAAACCATACACCTACAAATGTTCATTAATAAGCATAACAATGAAACCCCAAAGGAGGGAAGAAAACACCAAAACGACATGCGCAATTCATCCGATCAAAAACCCATAAATTCAAACAAACCCAAATGGGTTTTCTCACCGCAGAACCCCAAATCAAAGAAACCCATCATAAAAAAAACGACCCATCAATCTACAAACATTCAAAAACGAAGGACATATCACTATAACCCACCGAAAATTCCCGAAAACAACATGATGAATTGATGAAATGATAAGAACCCAAAACTAAGTTCTTTATACAGAGCTATAAAATAGTAGCATTCGTTACAAAAGAGGAAAAAAAGAGTTGGATTATGAGAGGAAGGTGATTTGATCTGGGGATTACTTGGAACGGGCGACGTTGCCGCAGGTGGAGCATCTGGGCTTGTTGAGGCCGCGGAGGCTCGTCCTTGGCGGGTCAAGGGTAGCCGGTCGTCGAGGAGGCGTGCTGCCGTTGGTGATGGCCGTCTCGTTGGTGTTGTTGATGGGAACGGGAGAGGACGCCGCCATTACGTTCTTGCAGGGGAACTTTGTCGAACACCTTGGCGGCAAAACAAGCGTCTCTGTATTTCTTTACCTATCGCATGGACGCTCGAAATCAAATTTTTTTTCTGCCATGAACGCTTCCTCTTTGTAGGGCAACATAGGAGTGTGGTTATGGGCCGGGCCCAAACCACTTTGTGCTGGACTCATGTGTTTATTTGGGGCCGATTTAGTACTTGGGCCGGGTTGTGGATTTTATATGATAGAAAGCTAAAAACCCAGCTGGCCTAGGCTGAATGATGAGTTGTTGTAATTTAGTAATAATTTGTCCAAACAATTGCTAGAAGCCTTATACAATCCGGAAAAAGGGTTTGGCATAGCCAGGTTGACCTAATAATTTATCGGGTTTGGGCCAAATATGGTCCTATGTTTCTAAAGTCAGGCTAAACTTAGACCATAAACGCCCTTTTTTAGGCTATAGGTGCAAGGGATAGATCGACCGTTTACCTTGCCCTCATATATGTGGCCCTGGGTTCACCCTTCCTTGAGCTCTCAATCATGCCTCCAATGAGAGCAAGTGAGGGTGTTGGCTTTTTCGTAAAAAGAACCAAGAACAATTAAACTTTGGTAGGCCTGCAATTTAAGAATTGTCTTTGAAAACAGTAATGCTATGGTGACATGAAATGTTGACATCATAAACAACATTTCATATCACCATAGCATTATTGATTTACAAATATAAGATTTGGATTGGGTCAGTCCTCTTTCTTTTAATTTTTTTAATTTAATATATATAATTTATTTGAGCATATATGTGTGTTTAATTATGTTTTATGCGGGTTCTAATGCAGTCCTTATACTCCTTTATTTATTTGATTGTTGTGTGATTTTTATGTAAATAAGGGATACATTATTCTTATGTGTTATTTTATTTTATTTTTTACAATAGCTTATTTATAATTGTATATGTGGATTCATTTACTAAAATATACATGCATGTATGTGGTTTTATTTGATCCTGATTATTATGTGGGTTATTCTTAAATGTGGTTACTTCTTTTTAATTGTTAGGTCAATGTTTCGCCTTGTATGTTACGAGGGAATTTATGAAACAAATTTTTTTAATTTTTTATGATCCATTTATTTGTTATATATTTAATTCACAAAAATTCAATTCAATACAATCTAACAAGGGCCTAAATTTGATATATTAAAAGATAAGTTTACCATTACTATCAAATGGTTCTTATATTGGCTATTAAATGATTACCTAGCCACTAGCCTATATTAAATTTTAGTAAATTGATTTTCCATTGAACCACAAGTTGCATTCCCAAGCTTGAATAAAGGGGGGCTAATGCCAAGTTTGCACTCAATGCTATCAATAGTATAGAAAAAAAAATAAAAATTATTTTCTTCTATTCATGGGATCAACCCAATCTTGTCCCAAGAGGGTCGAGTAAAAGGCTTAGATAGTGTACTTTGTTTTGTCCTCGACACATTAATAGTAGGGTGTGGGCAATTTGAAAAGACAACACCATTAGCCAAAATAGATTGTTGCTGCAACCCTCATTTGCATGCTCAAAAGATCATGTTGCTATGGTTCTTATCATCAATTAATCATAGAAAATTAAAACAAAACAAACAAATCACGATTGATCTTACAAAAAAAAAATCCATAAATGTACAAACATTCATATAAAAATGGTCATATGGCAAACCATGATTGGTCCATCCACAGCTACTGTGGGTTAAAACCCTTAGACGATCTTGATTCCTCTCAAATGGGCAACTTTGTTTTCTTCAAGGATGAAAATTTCACGTAAATGTAAATTAGTCAAAATTTTTAAAAATTGGATCAAAGTTTTTTTTTTTTACAAGTTGACCTTTAGTTAAGGGGTTTTTAGTAAAAACTCAAAATACATGGTCCTTTCAAACATACTTATCAATTTTGTTTCGATCGGCCAAAATGGTTAAAATTTTTCGATTTGGTTAAGTGACCGAAATGAAATTTAGCTTAAAACTTTTCGTTTTAAATTTAGTCAATTTCAATCAAAATTTCAAATTTTGGCTAATTTCATCTGAGATGTCAGACTTCAATCGAAATGTGAGATTTCGGTAGAAATGATTTTTGACATAATTTTATTATATATTATTTTTATTACCTTTCCTGAGTATATATACTTTGTTTTTCTTATATTTTTTCCAAATGTAATTCTAAAATATTTAATTAGAATGATAAATTTTATAATTATTATATTATCTTTTACATAAATATTAATTATATATTTTTTCCAAAAATATAATTATGAAAAGTTACACTAAAATTTTAAATCAGCCAAGTTTTTTTATTTTAGAGGCTAAATTAAATGGCATTGATTATAACAATACCCCTTTTAGCATAAGGGCAACAAGTGGCATAGCCTTTCTCGAGAGAGCGACATGTGGCGCAATATGAGGATTCCATTCATATTAGCTAACCTCTATCCATACCAAATCTCTCAGTTTTCCTAAAATTTTTCCTTGATTTTCTATAAAATCTCATTGCTCAATATCTATCCTCTCTCCTTAAATCTCTATTCATAACTTACCTAATTTACTCACATAAAAAATCTCTATATTTTATCCAATCCTAAAAGTTCTCTTCTTTATCCTAGGATTTCACCTAAAATCTCTCTATATTTATGTAATAGCCATTTTTTTTAAAGGGCAAGAGTTCATGGGCAATCAAATTTCCTCGCCTATGGCTTTCAGCATTCGCCAGTTAGTGATCCATATTTGGCTAGACCTATTAATGAATTTATACCTATTGATATATCTTCCATCATTTTGCCCCCTTTTATATGTACTTATCCACCTTTGGAGAAAATGGGAAATGAAAATGCAAAAACGGCCATTGATATGACTTTTAGCATTCACTAATCCATGGTTGGGGTGGACTCACATGTTCCCCAGTGGACGTATTAATGAATTTAAACTTTAATTCACCCAATATCGTCATAGAAACTGGGTGAAAACAAAAGACCGAAGCCAAATAATGACCTATGTTCGATAGTTGTTAAGTTAGGCTCCTGGTCAAATGTTAAAATCCTTTCATTTAGTTCCATCTTATACATTTGGGCCTATAGAACTCTTTTGCATCCAGTGTAATCAAATTTGAGAATTGGGTTGATCCCTCATAGTTATACTAAATGTATCTTAACCACATGTGAAAAGATAAAAGAGGATATCTTTCCTTTTGTGTGCCAATATCTACATGCAATGAGTTGGTCATCTTTGTGCAATTTAATTCGACTAGCATTGCGAGTAAGATGTGTTGAATTGGGCTATGGGTTGACATGAATATTGAGTATGATGAATTGATTTGGACTTGGAGTTGGCATGAATAGAGTAGATAGGTTGGGTTAGGTAAGACTAAGTTGAATGTGATCAAGTTATTTTGGGGGACTTCTTAAAACATCAAACTCCTCAGGAACACTTTTGTCAAAAGTGAAATTATTTTTTTAAAAATATGTAATTTAGTTTTAACACTTGTAACAAAAATTATTATTAAACATTTCATAAGATTTTTCCATTTTGAAAAATTGAACTTGAAGATTGATTTGGTATTTTATGAATGCTTATAATTCGGCTTATCCTGAGCCTAGCATCAAAGCCCTCACTGTGTTGGTTTGGACTATGTTTTTTGAATCGCAGGCTACACCTGAACCCTATTCTCAGGCCTGATTATTAAATAAGCAAAGTTTGAGATGCCTATATTCTTTAAATCCTATTGCTGACATATTTTATTCATGTGGTATATATATATTTCTCAAATAGGCTGCATTAGGCATGGGTCTTTTTTTTTTCTATTCAATTCCAACTAATCAATATTTTTCATAGTGAGAGGGTTAGATAATCGACCCCATGATTCTTTATACATTAGACTATTTCATCTAATTTTTGTTACCATATAATTTTTTTTTACTCTTGAGTTGAGTTTACGGATTAGAGGAAATATGATCTAACTTTTTTTTATTAATATTCTAATGAAACTTCATGGGTACATTATTTTTATTCTTTATTTAGTTTTACTAATATAATATTTAGTTTTTTAATACTACACTAAAATATTTAAAATTATGATTGTGTGATAAATTTTATGTTAATATTAGTTTACTATTCATTTAAATATTTATAAATAGTTTTATTTACAAATAATATACTTACATGGGCCCTAAAGGGGATGCCTTGATTATTAAAAAGATGATAAACTTAAAAACACGTTTTAGGTGTATTAGGTTGACGTTTAATGGAAGGGTTGGGGAAATTTTTGATGGAAAAATTAGTGTTTAACAATTGATTTTTTTATTGCTTTTTGCATACATCAATTAGGTCCCTGCTCTTAGTGGACCCACTTATGTTTGTATAGGTAAGAGTAGAAGTGTAGATATCTGCTAGGTTATGGATTTTTTTTCTTCTTTTTGCGTATATCAACTAAGTCCCTACCCTTAGTAGACCCACTCATGTGTGTATAGGTAAGAGTAGAGGTGCAAACATGCATTAGGTTATGGACTTTTTTTTTTCGTATATCAATTAGGTCTTTGGCTAATGAAAATCTTCACTCCTTTTTATTTTGTTTGTTTTTTTTATTATGGAATGAAGGTGGGCCCACAGCATCATCAAAATTGAAATGGTTGTAAGTCCCTGTCTTTGGTGGACCCACTTATGTGGGTAAGGGTGCAGACTTGTGCCATGTTATGAATTTTTTTTTTCTTTTTACATATATCAATTAGGTCCCTTCTTTTTCTTTTTCTTTTTTTATTATACGTACCATAAATATTGCAAATATTAAAATTTAGGATTGTGTAATGAATTTTATGTTAATATTACTTTAAAATTTATTTAAATATTTATAAATATTTTTATTTACAAATAATATAATTATTAAACATGGACTCATGGTTCAAATAAATCACATAGATGACTATTGGCCATACCTAGACTCTTAACTGGACTCTTGGTTTATATAAAACTCTTTAATCGGACTCTTGGTTCTGACCAGATTTCCTTTTTATAAGACTTTCTAATGAAAAAGAGTTTCGATGAGTTTCATTTTCCTTTTTCTTAAGCAACTCTACACCCATCATTCTCTTATCTACTCACAAGCACATATGAAATATTCAAATCTTTCCTCTATTCTCCTATATTCTAAAAGGATATTTGAGAGAGATAGAAAGACAAGCTTAGATCACCAAGTATATACATATTATGTAGTTACACTCTTGGTTCTTATTTTTTATTCATGTTGATTGGATTTGCTAACTCTAGCCCTACATTCTATGCTATATATATTGAGATATTTTTCTTTCAACCTTTTTTGGAGCTCCATGTCATCACCCTTTTACTCTTTTTTAATGAAAATAATTATTTAGATTGATTTCTTTTTCATGATTCTGGTTCTGGGTCCTCTGTGTACCTAGACAAAAATCAAAAGGATCCCATATAATCAAAGTTTTTTTTTAGTGTCTTATTAACCTTATTTTAAAAAAAAATTCTTCTTTTCTTTAACTAATTAAGCAAAAAGTGTTATTATCTATGCTACGACAAATCCACTACCCTATGACTTACCAATATAAGATTGAGTTTTTCAAATATGTATCGAGTTCATATGCAAATACATGATGTTTGTAAGTCAAAATTTTGAATTTTGAATAAGATATGAGTCGGTGAAAGAAAATGTAGATAGGTGATCATAGTGAATGGAAAGATACAAATTGAATCATGGGTCAGATAAACTATGGCCTAATGATGTGCACCACACCTCCAAATTTGTTTGAACCACAATTAAGCTAGGCATAATTTATATATTTAATATTTAGATCCAAGGCCACAGGTCAGCATATAATTGAATCTACAGGTTTATACAAAAACCCATGTTATACCCAGGCCCAAAAAAGAGAATATATTTAAATATAAGAACTTTATTATTTAAATACAGATTTTAGGATATAGATTATTTAAATATAGATTTTAGGATGTAGAATTATTTTGAATGAGGGTAAATAATAACCATGATGTAGTTTTTTTAGGATATAAATTATTTAAATGCTTCAGGTCTGTGATGCTTCTACAATGTCTACATGAAGAAGAACCATAATGGGTACAGGTGAAGAGAATGGAACTGGATAGTAGTATTTAAACTATTTACCATTAAAGAAATTTTTGGAATAAGTTTTTTATTATAAAAATCTTTGGAGTAAGTTGATAAAATTGTTTGTTAATTTGTATCTTCTGCTCTTGATTTGTTTATTATACTTTATTTTCTTTTACTTTGCAATTAGATAGGCTTATGCTGTTGATTATCTACATTGGCAAGCACATCAAATGAATAGTGTATATTAGTTGGACTATAGAAACATGTGAAACCCATGACAAATTGTAATAATCATACTTGGCATATATAAGAGCCACAACATACAATGAAGAATGTAGAGTTCTATAAATTTGTAAGTAATGCTCAACTTTAAAATCACATTATATTACCCTGACCATTCTGCCAAAGGTTTTTATTGAAAATAGATGCTTGAGAACCCTTTTTTGTTTCTTTTCAACCTAATTAATTGCAAATATCCAAGTCATGCTGCTAATCAAGTGTTTAAAATTTGAGATGTAAGCAGGCAGGTATGCAGTAGAATGATCCTAATCTTTGATTAGTATTATTATTATCTTGAGGAGAGTTTGATTCAAGATATAGGTCCTAAATCCTTTGTGTTTTTATTTTTATATTATTGAGAGCGACACGTAGCGCATCCTTCTTCGTGAGAGGTGACACGTGGCACAATCTAAAGATTTTATCCATATTAGTTAGACTCTATCTATACCACCTCTCTAAAATCTCTCAATTTTCCTAAAACCTCTCTCAACATCTAAAATAATACGAGATAAACCCAAATTAAACTCTTTTATTTCTTTACTTACATCTAAACTCATAAAATTTAGTTTCAAAATGGGGATCCAAGTTGGTAATATCTAAATGCATTATACATCTTCGCTTCTCTCATTCAAATGTTTAAAGGGATCTTCAATTTTCATTTGAGATTTTTAATTCTTTGCTTATTCTTTCGTATAGATTTAAAATAAAACTAATATTGTATTGTTCAAGATCTTTGTTTACATTTATAATCAATGTCAGTGTAAATTGCTAATTTGATATCGATAGATAGAGTAAAAAAGCCATGCATATGAAACCTATGTTAGAACCTCCAAATTTCTAACCCAGTATCAGTGGATTTGAGTTGAGTTGGGCTTCCAAGATGGATCTATACTCATTGTAAAAAAAATGTAATATAAGTCGGTGAGATTCATAAAATATGAGCCGCACATGAATTAAATTTCCTAATTCATGGGTCCATGTATTGGTCTTGAGATATATTTTTTTTATTTCATTGGCCAATTTTATCTTTCATTAGGTCACAAGTTTTTTAAAGTTCTTTCTTTTATTCATTCATATCTCCAAGTTTTTTTTTATATCTTTTGTGTTTTTTTATTCTTTAAATAATAATTTACCAAGTTTTTTTATTCATTCAAAGATTGCAAGCGATAAATAATAATAACTTATCTATTTTCTATTTCATAACAATTAAATTAGCTCACCCACCTATCTTAGGGTCATTTGTTTGCAATCAAAGTTAATCAGATGTTTAAATAACTCACATATGGGTTAGAATTCATTATCTATTACTATCACACCATTTCGCATGTAAGTTATAAATAGATTATATATTTTTTTAAGGTATCTCAATATTGAGGTAGAATTAATGATTGAAAATTAGATAATGGACCATGTTTGAGCTTCCGAAGAAAATGATTGATTCTAATTTTCTAATAGGTATTAAAAAATAATATAAAATGGACTAAGAATGTTATTTACTATATATTAATTGAACAGTTGTAATGTTTGATGATATCTTAACATCCGAGCGACATCAACGGTTGAAAATCGGATGCATGGTCATGCTCGATCTTTCCAAGAGGACGTTCGGTTCTGATTTTACAAGTGCATCCCATAAAGATTAAAAACAAGAAAAAAAAATTATAAAAGGTGGACATTTACGAAATGTCCACGGAGCCTCACGAAATTCTCGCGAGCATCATCCTGAGAGAACCCACATGCGCTTACGTCTGACCGATGATTGATTGCATCCGGACGTGCTTCGAACGCTGATAGTCGCCGCTTCTTCTCCATTTTCAAAAACCCCTTTCATTCCTTCGTCTTCTCTGCTTGGAGCGATTTTCGGAAATGGCGGAATCGGTGGAACTGCCGAGTCGACTCGCGATTCTTCCCTTCCGGAACAAGGTCCTCTTGCCTGGCGCCATCATCCGAATCCGATGCACTTCTCCAAGCAGGTATCGTATAAATCCCGATGCGATTCTCACGAGCCCTAGAAATCTCGATTTCTCCCGATCGCAATCGAAACCTACTGTTCCTGCTGCTTCCGATTGAGGAGCTTTGAAAGAGAAAACAATCTCGAGAATTGCCGATTTTGATCTCTTTCTGTGACAATTGAAGTCGTATGCGTCTCACAAACACTAAAGTTCCAATTTTTATTGGTTTTGATTGCTCGTTGCAGTCATCGACTCTCTCTCGCTCGCTCTCTAGCTCTCGATTTCTTCTTGTTCGTTTTGATTGCTCGTTTTGAATCAGTTACTGTTGGAAGATGATCAATGACATATGCTGTGGTAAAAAAGAATGCGTTTTTACCGTTTCATCTCATGTTTTGACTGTATTGAGATTTGTTGCTTATCTTTTGGGTGATTGAAGCTCTCACACATTAGAGAAAGAAGATGTAAATTTGGGGTCTTTGTTCGGTTGTTGCTGTAATCGTTATTGACGTGGGATTTTAACTGTTTGCGTCGCGGGGCACCGCGTGTGTGGATTGGTGTAGTGTGAAATTGGTGGAGCAAGAGCTCTGGCAGAGGGAAGAGAAGGGGTTGATTGGTGTACTTCCAGTTCGAGATGGCGAGTTGAAATCAGTTGCTCCTGCTTTATCACCAGGTGAACTTGAGTGTGTGCATTGTAGCTGCGTTTGGATGTTTTCGCTTTTTCTCTTTTGGTGTGTAGATGGATTCTATGTGCATAGTTAAGTTGGAAGTCATAATGTTGCTAATTTCAATTTGGGCAGTGGCAATCTTGATTTTGGGCGGGAAAAGAAGAAAGGCAGTAGCCTGCTTAGTGTAGTCCTTCTTTTTCGGCACTATGCGACACGCGTGGCAAAAGTGAAGCCACTTGTTCTGCCATAATATCGTGTTCGATTGTATTCTGGGTTGCATCTAAATGGGCCAATTTGTTTATTTATTTGGATTGTGAAGAATTTTTGCTTGATATGCTTTTAACTTATGACTGAAGGAAGCTCTCTATTTCCAAGGTGCAGCAAGCGATTCTGGGGAGCAAAGTTCGAAAAGTCCATTAGCTACGTCTGATGCTTACAACCAGGATGCAAAGAATCAGCCAGAGCTGATTCATTGGCACACAAGGTCTGGTCTATTGCCTTTGCAGATATGAATGAAATTCTCGCTGAACTACCAACATAAATTTTCCTCATTGCTTCTACCAAAAAAACCCTCCTTGGATTTGCTTATGGGAACTACTGAGGCCCTTGGATTAGTTCTCTATCACTTTTGATTGCTCCATGGATGTAAATGCTGATGTTTGGATTGGTTTTGAATTTTAGGGGTGTTGCTGCTAGAGCTTTACATCTCTCCAGAGGTGTGGAGAAACCAAGTGGGAGGGTCACATACATCGTGGTTCTTGAAGGTCTATGCAGATTTAGTGTTCAGGATCTTAGCGCAAGAGGACCATATTACATTGCACGCATCTCACCTCTTGACTTGACAAAGGCTGGTAAGCTGTTTATGCACCATATCCCTTTATAGATGTAGATAGTTTTTCGATAATCTTATATAAGGTTGTTCTTGGTTGTACCGCAGTTCCATTGTGACGGATGAATGAGCAGGAGTAAATGATTTATTTGGGCTTGAATTTTCACAATTGTGGGAATACTGAATATGGATTGCATCATGTAACAGTCCTTTTTCTCCTTTTTTTTTGGAGGCCTTCATATTGGCATCAGTGCTACCTAAGGGAGAATCCCTATGCTTGCTTTGTGTGTGTTCTATCTTTTTGCAATTCTTACTGAGTCCACGGGTTTTCGTTAGCTCTTTTGCTATTTCTCAGACATGCTTTGAATTACTAAATAAAATTTGCACTCTCATCTTCCAACCGTCTGTTCTAGGGCTGTATGTTGAACTAACCTGGAAATTAGTGGGTTTTGGTTCAAGACTCAGGTTGGACCTGAATATTATGATGATGTAACTCTACGTCAAATACCATCGTCTTTCTCTTATCCCATAAACTTGGGGTTGGCTATGACTTAAACCTGATGACATTAATAATTTACCCTTATTGGCCACCTTCTATAGTTTACCTGGTGCACGTGGCTAGGAGGGGTGTATGTGCCCCTAGGGATTAATTCTTGGCCGTCTAGAATCGAGTATCCCTCGGCTCTTGGTCTGGGACTTTGAGCTAGCGGGAGATACCCTGGGTTATAAAAAAAAGAGACCCGTTGACATTAATAATTTATTTTATTATTGTTATCATTATAGTACTTTTTATAGTGTATTTATGCTATTTGGTCATAGCCCTGATCTAGACACAGACGAATATACAGGCCCAGGTCCCGTTAGTTATCATAGTATTGATTTGGTGTGAATCTCACCTATTTCTTTTGATCCTGGAAGCCTCTACTTTCTATCTAAGTTGGTGCACCATATACATAATTGAGTTGACAACATCCTCTCACTCATTAGATCTTCAATTGTTGAACTTTTATTTGATAGCTGATGGAAATGAGAAGCCTCTATTCTCTCTCTAAGGCCTTGTTTGGCAACTCTTATTTGTATGAAACAGATCTACATGAAACAGATCTGTTTCAATTGTCCCTGTTAGAAATAGATGTTGTAGAATTAGGTCGTTTGGTTACACTTTAAAAACTGATTGAAATAGACTTTTTAAATCAATGGTGGATTTTTTTTATTTATAAAATGTATTGATATACACACTGAAGTTGCGGCTAACACTTGACCACATGGCTATTTGTAGTATTCCTAATACAATCAAAGATTCAGATCTTGATATGAGAGCCCACAAAGTTTCTAAGTTAATGTAAACAGTTTAATATTTTTTGCAAATATCTTGAGATTGGTGAATGATCAACGGTTGATATTTGATATAGTGGTCATTCTTAGTCATCTTAAGCATTTGTATGGTTCAGATTGTAGTTGAGGGCCCCCCTAATTGGAAAAAAAATGAAAAAAGCGGACTATGTGAATACAAGTCCATAACCCAGTCAAGTGATGGGGCTACATAACAATTGGGAGTATTTCTTCATTTTTTCAATATCCACAAGGAACTAGGCATTGAAATTTGGCATCATAGCCGTGTTTGGGCCTCCAAAGAAGATTAACGGTTCTAATCTTGATATAAGGGCCCACAAAGTCTATAAATTAATGTCAAATGGTTAACAGTTTTTTTAAAATATCTTGAGATTGGTGAATGATCAACGGCTGATATTTGATATGATGATCATTCTTAGTTATCTTAAGCACTTGTATGGTTCAGATTGTAGTTCAAGGCCCTATAATTGGAAAAAGAAAATGACAAAAGCAGACTGTGTGAACACAAGCCCATAACCCAGTCAAGTGATAGGGCTACATCAATGGTTGGGAGCATTTTTTTCATTTTCTCAAGATCCACTTGGAAACAGGCATTGAAATTTGGCATCATAGCCGTGTTTGGGCCTCCAAAAAAGATTAACAGTTCTGATATTTTCATTTGGGCTCACATATGTAAAAAAATGTAGATCTATTTTCTTGGGGTTTTCTGCAAATATCTAACAATATAAGATCATCCAACGGCTGAAGTTTTGATACATAGCTTTGTTTGGCCTTCCGAATCTATCCAACAGGTTGGATTTTGATTTAGGGCCCAGAAGTTAAAAAGAAAGTGTTCTGCCTTAGTTCATGTTAGTGCCCCTGTGTGTCTACCACGTCTATCCGCTTAAGACCATTTCATCTATTTGAAATTTGCCCATTTTCTTACCCAACTGAAATAGATATTTAATGTCTTAAACTCCATTAGAACAGACACAGGGGAAGCACTTGCCAAACCGTCTAAAAGTGGTTTGAAACCATTTTAAGACAATAAGAGGCAAGAAGTTGAGATGCCAAACACCACGTAAGTTGGTGTGAGTGTGTGACACACACACACACACACACACACACACACACACACACACACACACACATACTTTGTACACATAATTGAGTTGATAACATCCTCTCCCTCATCAAATCTTCCATCATTGAGCTTTTGTTTGTTAGCTAATGGACAAGGTACTATTGGAAGTGGGAGCCACACTTTCTACATTGGATAGCTAAGAAGCACGGACACTTTTAAGAAAGTGACGTGTCCGTGTCGGACACATATCGGACACCAACACTCCTCGGACACTCTCGGACACGTGTCCGATACTATTTAGTTGTGTCCATAATTAAGAACTATAATTCTTAATTTTAGACACTTATTCGGCACTCTTTTTGCAACGTGTCTCACAATTCTTAGCCCGTGTTTATGACTAAAAAATAAATATGTGGCTGATATCTCTTGGACACTTTGTTAACATGTGGTTATTAAAACTTGTAAACTTGATATATGACAATTTTGTACCATGGAAAAATGTATGATTATAAATATTAATCATATCACAAGCTAAAGACAAATAAGTATTTCACTAAAGAATAGGCTTCAAGATAGGCTTCTTTTTCCTTTTTGTTTTGTTTTTGTTTTTTTGGGTTTTTGGGGGGGGGGGGGGAGAGATCATCCTCCCTTTTCTTTATATGGATTTTATGGAACTGTGGATATTTCATGTGTAATGACTATGAATTATGTTTTAGTGTTGTATTGATATTTTATAAATGTTTGTTAGTTGGTACTTGAATTTTTATTTTTTGATTGCTAAATTGATTGAAAAAGTTAAAATGATATTATTTTTTTAATAGATGATTATATATATTATTAACGTGTTCCCCGACGTGTCCATGTCCGTCTTTTTAGAGAAATGCCGTGTCGGCGCATCCGTGTTGTGTCGTATCTGTGTCCCGTGTCCATATCCGTGCTTCTTAGTTGGATAGCTATCATAGTAATTTGATTCGATTATTGGAAATCTAACCCATAATTTTTAGAGGCATGCATTCTTTGTCTTCACCTATTGAATTTCAGTTGTTACAGATTGATGATATCCCCTTGTACTGGGGAGATCACAATTGACTCCTTTAAAGGAAGAAATTTACAACCAACCAAAATTGAACTCAAACTGAAGCCGTTTTTGAGATAGACGGAGAGTCTTAGGGCCCTCTATGTGTGGAGTGTCCGTACAGGCCCATCAAGCTCACTAAAGGCCCAACAGCCAATAAAGTCTGGATGATCACAGGTGGGCCACTGTTGATCGGCTATGATCACCAATGGATGCTTTGGTTAAGGAAAGTCTGAGACGACTGAAGCTGATCCTTGATCTGTTCTGCACCACAGGAGAGGTTGATTTCTCTCTAATCACATAGAACACTGCAACTGAAACTCAGGGGCTCTGATACCATGTCATCTCAAAAGGATGTTAGGCATTGGAGATGGAAAACTTTGGAGAAAATTTGTGTCCCCTTTTGGGATCGACAGGTTACATTATATAATGGTTGTTAGCCCAATCAAAGATTACAATAAGTCTTTAATTAGGCAGAGTAATTGATACATTGAAATCGGATCCAAAATCTATGCTAATCATAAATCTAATTTACAACTATGTGGTTGACCCAGTCACTTGTGAGATATTATCTCTGTTGGGGCTGTAGTGCGCTTAATGGACCTGTAGTGACATGGAGGGGTTTGCATGTGTCAATTGCTTGTTTGACTGACATGGGCCTATATCGACATGAGCCTGTAGTGAGCTTAATGGGCCTGTATTGACATGGAGGGCCTGTAGTTAGACTATAGTCAAGGCAGCGCTGCTTGTTTGACTGACAAAAATTATATAACAGCTGGTTACTTCCCTATCTAGTTCCTATTGAATCTTCCTTGAAATTTATAGTCCAATTTGCTTACTTGGTCAGTGCCAAATTGAGTGATCATGCCCATGTTGTTGATGATTATTTGCTCTGAATTCCTGATTATATTGTCAGTGACTTGGGGATATTGAGATCTTGCATCAACATCATCTCTCGCAATGCTGAGGCACTTTCTCATTTTTGGTTTAACTAGAGATGGAGCAAGCAGAACAAGATCCGGATCTTATATCACTGTCCCGTCAGTTTAAAGCTACTGCAATGGAGCTCATCTCTGCTCTTGAGCAGGTAAACATTAAATTTTGGAAATATATTTGTGGATATCACATTATTTTGTTTGAAAGGTCAATTAAGGTATAAAGTAACTGAACTTCCCTTTATATTAATGTGAACAAGAATGTTGGCCTTTTTCAAATAACCAGAGGGTTAGTCTAGCTGTGTTGCGCACATTAGAGTACAAATTCATCTCGCTTATCAGTCCTTATTAGTGTATGGTGAAGAAATGGTTCATAAACTTCAAACTTGACTGTGAGTTTTCACTTGTTTGCAGTTTTTCTATGACAAGCTGACAAAATAAATTCAGATCAGCCAGATAAGTAGCCGATGGATTACAACATACACAATGTAGCTCATTTCATCCTGAAAATTGAAGGAAAAAAAAAATCCAAAGTGGATACTGCATTTATTTTGTAAAAATTTTAATAATTTTTCATTTACTCTTACATGGCTGGTGTGGTAATGGATCACCAAGCAGTGCCAGGGCTCAGCATGCTTGTCCATCACATGCACACACTTCATGTATATTGTTAAACGTGCCCACTTTACGAGGCCCTAAGCAGCTCTTAGCCACAGGCCTACAACCAACACGACTTAAGCTGACAACATTACTACTCATGTACTCAAAAACAACAATCGCACTGCAAGAAGTATCCAAGTAACAATGACGGTTTAAGGAATCTCAAGAATATGTTGAGTTTTCTGATACTAACTGATGGTGATTGTTGGATAATGTTGCCAGCTTGATCTCACATCTGAAACAATCTCGGTGGTGGAAAGCATAAAGTAACAAAGAAGAACCATATATACAAAATTTAGGCCTCTTTCGATTGACTTTAGCCATGTAGTTCTCAAAAAGAGATTTGAAATGGATACTCATGGGCTTGAATGGATGTCCATGTGATGGCTTTTCCCCTGCATGACAGAAAGCATGTTTAAATCTGGAGGACTTATAAGGTCTTGAGCCTCATGGAATGATCAGTTTCCTGAGCCATTTTCCATAGGGATCTGACATTTGTTTCGTTGCTTTCTATTTTCTATACACCTATCTGTAGATTGCCAACTGCTCGCTAAGGAGATAACCATCTCATCTGGAAATCATAGGGAACCACGCACATCAGGTCTCTTCATATTTTATAGTACAGATAATCAATAATGGCTTCTGATGTGCAGAATTCAGGAGTTAAGAAATGTACATTATCCTGACTCTTAAAGTTCTTACATTTTCTTACAATTGCCTTTCTTCATCACCAGTGGAACATCCAATCTTTCTGCTTTTCATTTATTTGATTGGCTAATTATGCTATTTGACTTTTTAAATCTGACTGTCAGAATTTTTGTGCATGATTTATGAAACTATAAATGGATTGTTGCATGAATGAATTCTGGAGTTCATTGAATTTTAATTTCTGCTTACAGAAGCAGAAAACTGTTGGTAGAACAAAAGTTCTTCTTGAGACACTTCCTGTGCACAGGCTGGCTGATATATTTGTTGCCAGCTTTGAGATAAGCTTTGAGGAACAGCTTTCTATGCTGGATTCAGTTGATTTAAAAGTAAGGCTTTCAAAGGCTACTGAGTTGGTTGATCGACATTTACAGGTAAATGCAGCAGCTTGTAGATTAAACTTAATTGATAGTGTAAAGGAGGTCATCTCTATGTATTCTCTTTGGCTTCTGTATTGCATGTATGGTTAAATCTTCTGTAATCTTAATGAAATTCCCATGTAACAGTCAATTCGTGTAGCGGAGAAGATAACTCAAAAGGTTGAGGGGCAGTTATCAAAATCTCAGAAAGAATTCCTTCTGCGGCAACAGGTTTGTTCCCTCCGGCCAGTTTTTTACATGCGCAGGAGTGCACTTGCATACAGAATATTTTGTTTTTGTTGTTGGAAGTGGGGTGTTAGTGGTGTTTGTGTGGAAAAGAGGTTTTTTTTGGATATGGGCCCATCAAATGCAGATCCAATGGCGAGGAAAGACTTGCTTAGTTTCTAATTTGGTATGGTGAACATGTTGTATTAGGACTTGGGAGGGTTGATTTGTTGGGGTAGGGTCATAGGGGCTCTTGCCATATACGTTTGCTTGGTAGAAAATCAAACCTCTATTTATTGGTTTGAGTGTGTGCACCTCAATGTGGAGCCCACATGCGGCCCGCCTGAGAATGGGACCAGGGGGGATCGAAAGATCTCCCTGGGCCCTTCTTCTTTGCAAAAAATCAGCCCCAACCCTAAACCGCATCATCTAAATCTAGACCACATAAGTTTAACAGTGTATAATCCATTCAGATGTGTGTGTAGCATAGTTGTCGAGTTCGTTTTGGATGCCGTTTTAGTTTGGTTAAAAAATGAAGCATTTTGGTCGATTCGGACATTTCATTTTCCAATTCAGAAATTTGTTTCGGAAAATATAAATATATATATATATTAAAAGTACATAGAAACTAACACTTACAATTTAATTTGTCTTGGGTCATGCAATTATAAGTGAGACATTTAATTTATTTCAATTTAGGTCTCAAATGGGGCCAGGGTCCATGCAATTATTAGTGGAACATTTAGTTTAATTCAATTTAGTCTCAAATGTGGCTAGGGCCCTTGCAATTATTAGTGGGGCATTTAGTTTATCATAATTTATGGAACAAATGTAACTAGGGCCCATGTTATTATTAATTGGACATTCAATTTATATTAACTTAGGGATAAAATATGAGTATGGCCCATGTAATGTTAGTGATATTTTTAATTTTATTTCATATTAGGCCTAATATACATAGGCCCCATTTATTTGATATTAAATATGACTTGGATTTTTCATAAGATGCCCCAATTGCCCATACTGCAAGTCCAAACATTTGATGAGTATATTATAAAGGGTGAAAGAGACATGGAAATTTGATCAATGGTTCATTTTTCTTTAAATGGGTGGACCCCACAAATCCCAATCAAATGCATGCCTTTCTCGGCCTTTTGGCTAAGATCAATTGTAGAAATAGGCATTTGCTAACTCCTTTAATCGTACAATAAGAAGGGTCTAGAAGAAGAGGAGGAAAAGGAAAAGTCGAAAAAGAGGAGGGAAATAAAAAGAGGAAGAAGAGGGAGAGAAGGAGGAAAAGCCCAAGCAGTGTCTGCCTTTCCTTGCCATTGAGTGCACAACCTTACCGAGGCTGTCGACAACTGACGACAGTAGATATTCGGCAAGTGTCACCACTGCTCTACTTCTCCAGGTATGTCACCATCTTCTTATGCTAGTTTCCTCCTTTTTTTTCTCTTTTGTGATGATACGATGATTTATAGTTGTGAGTTTCCCTAATCGCTTCTTCTCTCTCTCGGGCAAATCTTATGTTTCATAGGCCGTTCATTCGAAATTGTGGGATTTGTTTCGAATTATTTGGTTCCGCCCAAATTCAAATGAATAAGCAACCGAATACACTAGATAGTATTATTCAATTCGGTATCGTGACCAACCTAAGATAAATTGGGGATTTCGTCCAAAACGAACCAAACTTGACAACTATGGTATACAGTCAATCAAACAGTTCAGTCCATTTAGATGGGTGCAAACCCTTGGGGCTGCATGAAATTCAGGGAAGGTATGGCGTGTGCGGTCCAGTCGAATGGACAATCACGTGGGTCGCACCTCCGGTGTGTAAGATGCACATCTGTGCGCAATGGTGTCTATATGTGTGTATATATATAGAGAGAGAGATTAATGTCAAACAAAGAAGCATGGACAAGGACACGGACACGGGACATAGATATGACACGATACGACACAGACACGCTGACACGGCATTTTTCAAAAAAGTAGGACGCAGACACGTCGAGGGACACGTTAATAATATATATTAACGTATATAATCATATACTAAAAAAATAATATCGTTTTAACTTTTTAATCAATTTAGCAATCAAAAAATAAAAATTCAAGTACCAACTAACAAACATATCAAATTATCAAATATTAATACAACGCTAAAACATAATTTATAAGCATTAAATATGAAATATCCATAGTTTCATAAAATCCATACAAAGAAAAGGGAGAATCATCTCTTTCCCCTCTCTAAAAAAACAAGAAAAAAAACAAAAACAAAAAAAAAAAAAAAAAACAAAAAGAAAAAAGCAAAAAAGAAGCCAATCTTGAGGCCTATTCTTTGGTGAATGATTTATTTGTATTTTACTTTTGATATGATTAATATTAACAATCATATATGTTTCCATGGTATATAATTGTCATATATCAAGTTTACAAGTTTTAATAACCACATGTTAGCAAGTGTCCAAGAAATATTAGCCATATGTTTATTTTTTAGTCATAGACAAGGGTTAGGATTGTGGGACATGTCACAAAAAGAGTATCGGACAAGTGTCCAAAATTAAGATTTTTAGTTCTTAATTATGGACACGGCTAAACTAGTATCGGACACTTGTCAGTGTCCAACATGGATACGTCACTTTCTTATAAGTGTTTATGCTTCTTAGATGTCAAAGGCTTATCTTTGTTGGGATCAGCTTTCTTTTTCCGTTTTTTCTTTCTCACAGGCTTATCTTTTTTGGGATCAGGCTTTTTTTTTTTTTTGAAATGTAATCTTGTGTGTGCATGTTATGTTGATCACAAGAAACATTTTACTAGTACTTAGTGCATACTGCTTTCTTCTTTTTTAGTTCCTTTACTTGAATTTGTAATCTTTAGGGGTGGCAATGGGTCAGGTTTGTTGGAGCAGGGACTAGGCAGGCCCCACGGGCCTTTTGCCCATATAGGCTTGCTTAGGAGAAAAATCCTTGTGTGTGTATCTATATATGGAGCCGTGCTTTCCTTTAGACAACTTGGGGGCCCACCTGGGGCCCCAACAATCATGGGGGAGGTGGGGGATTGGTTGATTCTGATGGGACCTACCCTCATGCAAAATTTCAAGTCCTCTTGGGTTGTTAGATCACCCTTATCCTTGATCAATGGCCCCTTAGGTTTAACATTTTTAGGAGGCATCAGTTTTTTTTTTTTTTTAATATGATTTCAGTACAACTGTGAGCCATCCTAATGGGGCTGGGTTTGATAGTGGGTTCTTTTGGGGTTTAAGGATGGGTAAGAGTATAAAATTTTGACTCAAGTTTGGGTTACGGCGAGTTTGGGTTTTGGTTTCTGTGTCTCTCTCCATTTATAAGCAGTTTATATATTTGTTACTGGAGTAGAATACACAAAGTCAATTGCTCAATTAGTATTTGACACTAAAAAAGTGGAGTATTGAAGTTTTTGGTTTGATCCCTCCTTATAATTTTTATATTTTAAAATTTAAAATAGAAATTAAGAAAAGACAAATTATCAAACCCAACCTGACCCGTACTCATCAATGAATGGTTTTTTTTCTTTTATAATGTCATAAACCCATCATGGGAGTTGGGTATGGACCAGGCAGGAATGAGTCGGGGCAAGTTAGGTTGATCCCAACCTATACCAACCCTAACCTGTTGCCATCATCAGTAAGCTTGTATTGAGGTTTTATTTATACACTGAAATCTTCAGATGAGGGCAATAAAAGAAGAGCTTGGTGACAATGATGATGATGAGGATGATGTAGTTGCCCTGGAAGGAAAGATGGAAAGTGCAGGAATGCCTCCAAATGTCTTGAAGCATGCACAAAGAGAGCTACGGTATGTTACATACAATATCGTCAAGAAAGCTTTCTTTACAATGTTCACATAAGACATTACTTGGATGTATGATGCATTTAGACTGAGGGTGACTTGAAGCACATTATTCCCAATTGCCCCTAAAATCAGGGCCTTCATGATGCATGTATCTGTGTATGTGCCCAAGTTGTTGACTGGTTGAATCTTAGATGTTTAGTTCAGAATTCAGATTCTACGATAATAGTGCTGTGTGGAATGCATAGTTTCTGGATAATGAGTTTTCTTGTAGTTTTAAACCTGAAATATGATGATTCTCCCTCAGGCGACTGAGAAAAATGCAACCTCAGCAACCTGGCTACAGTAGCTCACAGGTATACTTGGAGCTTCTTACTGATCTCCCCTGGCAGAAGGCCAGTGAAGAACGTCAACTGGATCTTAAAGCTTCTAAGGAACAACTTGACAATGATCATTATGGTTTAGTCAAGGTTAAGCAGCGGATAATTGAATATCTTGCTGTTCGCAAGGTATACTGCTACCACTGTCCTCCCAACTTTTCTGATTGTAATGTATTGTTGCTGATTTCAGTATCCTGATATGCAGCTTAAACCAGAGGCCAGAGGTCCAGTTCTGTGCTTTGTTGGCCCTCCAGGTGTTGGAAAGACATCTTTGGCTTCATCCATTGCTGTTGCACTGAACCGAAAATTTGTGCGTATATCCCTTGGTGGTGTCAAGGATGAGGCTGATATTAGAGGACATCGAAGGACATATATTGGAAGCATGCCTGGGCGTCTTATCGAAGGGTTGAAGGTTTGTCTTGAAGATACTAATTTTTTTTAATAATTACGATTGGAACCTAATTAAGAAAATTAAGTGACTGTGAAATGTTTTCTACTTTATGGTTATTGATAACTGTCTGGTCGCTTTGTCTTTTTAATTTTCTTAACTCCAAAGGAAATACAGGTTCATTTTTTTGTCAAATATTCATTTGTTTACTATGTTTTCTGCTTTCTACCAATCCTTTCTGATGTTTTCTATTGAGCAGAGCTCTGGTGCACAAGTATCACATGTTTCGTCTGATGTAACTTGTTGAACTCAACTTTGGATATTGATTATTTTTGCCACGTGTTGATTCTTTTCCGCTTGTTTGATCTTCTGCGATATATTGATATTAGACCTAATGCTTAATAACCTGTTTGGTTTTGTTACATGCCTATCTAGATCCGAATTTGCCTTCTCAGCTTAACAAAATGCATTAGTCCTATTATTTTCCTTCACAATAAAAATTCTGGTCATGTTCTCTTGGCACCTGCATCCTTTTTTTTTTCTTTTTGTCTGCTTGCTCATCTGCAATTTTCTTCAAGAAAGAGCAAGTCTGAGATCTCATTTCAATTGCAGAGGGTAGCTGTTAACAATCCAGTTATGCTTCTAGATGAAATTGACAAGACGGGTTCAGACGTCCGTGGAGATCCAGCTTCAGCATTACTGGAGGTTCTTGACCCAGAGCAGAACAAGACATTCAGTGATCAGTATCCCATTTTCTTGTCCATCTCTTTCAGAATTAACATCATAAAATTATCTTTTGTTAGTTTTTTTACAGTGATCAGTATCCAATTTTCTTGGCCATCTCTTTCATAGTTCACATCATAAAAATATCTTTTGTTAGTTTTTTTAAGATATAGATATCACATGTTCATTTTTTACCTTTGCATATGAGTTCTCACTGTCAAGGAAAAACCCAACCCTTAGGAGGTGGTGTATGGTGTAAGGCTTTGATGTTGATAATGTTAATGATATAAGAAGCCCCAAGTTTTTTTTTTCTTTTGCAGAATGCTGCATCTCTATTTTTGTTTAGCTAATTCGTGCAGCTGTTAAATCATATTCTTCTCTCTGGAATAAAATTAAAGAACCATTATTCCTTGATAGTAAATGTAGATTTGTGTTGCTGTTTCTTTGATACCTTTGAAATGCTGTCTGATATCTATAGTTTTATTTCTGTTCAAGATATGCATAAGTCAGCATGAAGTTATAGTAAACACACAGATTCCTTAACTGAAGATCACCAGCTATTTGAATGTTCCATTTGATCTTTCAAAAGTTATTTTTGTTGCAACTGCAAATAAGATCCAGCCTATTCCTCCTCCACTCCTAGACCGAATGGAAGTTATTGAGCTGCCAGGCTATACACCTGAAGAAAAGCTTAAAATAGCAATGCAGCATTTAATACCATGGGTTTTAGATCAACATGGGTTGACCTCCGAGTTCCTTCAAATTCCTGAGGTTTGCACTTCTATTAGGATTTTACATATACATAGCAATGTGCACCACCAGTCCAAAAAGCATTAAAATATAATTTTTTTGTTGATCACCTGTCCTTTCTGAAGTCTATGTTTATAAGCTTACTGGATTACAAATTTCTTCACCTCAGTATGTTAATAATTATTTATTATCTCCATTTTTATTGCTTTCATCAATGATGGCTGTTATTCTGGTAGGCTACGGTGGAACTTGTGATTCAGAGGTATACTAGAGAAGCTGGTGTACGGAATCTGGAGAGGAGCTTAGCTGCCTTGGCTCGTGCAGGTGCTGTCAAAATTGCTGAGCAAGACTGTGCGGTTCCTCTCAGCAAAGATGTGCACCCAATGGCGGAATCATTGCTTGACACCAGACTTGCAGATGGTGCTGAAGTTGAAATGGAGGTTATTCCAATCAGTGTAAACGGTCGAGAAATATCAAATGCTTTGAAGAGCACCTCATCCTTGGTTGTAAACGAGGCTATGCTGGAAAAAGTTCTGGGGGTAACTCATTTTGTCTGTACTCCCTATAAGGCTAGGAGGCAACTTTTATGAAATCCCATCTTTATGTATCAGCTAAATTTGTTATGCATGGCATAATGATATTGATATTGCTATGCAGCCTCCCCAGTTTGATGACAAAGAAACTACTGAGGGAGTAGCAACTCCTGGAGTATCTGTTGGTCTTGTGTGGACCTCCTTCGGTGGAGAAGTTCAGTTTGTCGAGGCCACAGCAACTGCTGGAAAGGGTGACCTGCATCTTACTGGTCAACTTGGTGATGTCATTAAAGAATCAGCAAAAATTGCTCTAACATGGGTATGCCTTGAAATTTTTTTTTTCTTGTTTCAGATAATTAATTTCTATGAATAAAAGGCACATGCTTCTCATATCCTTCTTTCAATGAGTGGCACCTATCTTTTTAATTTCATTGACTACTACAATTACTACGGTTACTGTGTGGTTTGCCAAATCTGGATTGCTGAAGTATGATATTTTATTCTGAACAGCCTATGTTTTTAAATGTAGACTGATGCCACTAGTATCAACATCATTGCCTTTTGTTCCATTACAGTATCGGTCACTGTAGAGAATCAAACTTTTGACACTGGTAGCATATGTTTTCTTCCATATTTCAGTATGATCACATGATATGTTGAAAACAGCCTTAAGCTTTATCACGGAAATCATATTTGAGATTTACTATTGGAGCTTAAACCCCCTGTGACCAATGGGTCATAATGGATATATAATCTGTAGCGGTATCAGTGGCCACTAGTACTAATATTTAAAACTATGATGCAAACTAGAACATGAAAACCCTATCGAAATGTTTGGCACTTCACTATAGTAAAATGGAGTGAAGTGGAACCTCCATTTACTAGACATGAAAAGATGTGGGTTATATCAGAAGTACAAAAATTCAAAATTTCCCTCTTTTTTTTGAAAAAATGTTAAAAAGCAACATTTGGAAGCTACTAAATGACAAAAAACTATCTACCTTCTACACAAAAAGTAAAAAAGATTGTTTCTCAAGTCACTAAGGACAAAATAATAATAATAATAATAATAATAATCACATTATGATTAGACCCTATTTTATTCTCTCTTGACTTGAGGTTTCCCCTCACTTTTACTAGTAAAGTACCAAACATGCCCTTCGTTTGCCTTCTACATATGTAAATGTTATACATGCATAAGCTATATATGCAAGTGTTACACATGTAAAACACATTACCATGCCTGCCAAAATCATCATTTTCTCGAGTAACCGAGTATATCCAATGGTTTTAGATTTATTAATTTTTTTGGACTTTTTCACAAATTTCTCAAAATCTTAGAAGAATTAAGATGTGAAACTTTACGTCTTGATGTTTACTAATATAAGAATATTAAAAGGTTCAGAGCATGTATGAGGGCCCATAGAAGTCTAGAAAATTAGATCTATAAGTTTATACTTCTTCACAAATTATTCAATTGTGCAGCCTCGGATCTCCGATCAAATGCAAACCAATCTCCTGAAGGATTGATCGAATCCAGAGACGGAATCTAACTCTTAGGGCAGCCTCACTAGAGAAAAAAAACACCATAACCTCAAAAGTGAACTTTAATTGATTGAAAATAAGCATTGTCATTATAATGAGAGCTTCTCTATATATAGGAGTGAATGTTCTAAATAACCAAAACTTATTAAATTAAATTAAGCAACTACTAAATCCTGTTAAGTAATTACTAAATATTAATCTATTATAAAATAAGAAATTAACCTATTAATTAGGAACTATCTGATTAAGGATAGAGATCCCTGATCTTGGACATATCATGGATCAAGTGGGGCCCATCAATGCTGGGTTGGATCTTGGATCTAGCAAGATCCGGCTTGCATCGACTCTCTCCGGCTTGGAAAAACTTGACTTCCATGAGTTTGCCAACTTGAGAATGCTGGGAAAAATTTGACCGCAAGGTGAAAGAAAGGTCTACTTGGGTCGAAAATCAATCACACAAACTTACGTCTTTTCTTCCGATCTTCAACGTCTATAGATGGCTTTGAAACTTGAAGCATTCTTTTCCTCCATGTAGAAGTACGTTGGAAGTGGTTCATCTTCTAATGCATGAATTTACTGAAAGTTTGATATGATATGTAGATGTTGCAATTGTTCGTTGTCTATTATCCGTGTTTGATCCCCGAAGATGAAGTCAATGTGGAAAATTTTAACAATTTGATCTACGTGTGAAACCATTGAATCAATATAGTTGATTTCCGAGGACCCAATAGAATATTCTGAAAGTGGCAAATCTACTGGATGTTCAATGTCCTTGGTACACTACTCAAAGTCTTCAATTTGTGTTTGTTTTTGTTCTTCCTTCGCTTTTTGTGGCTCTTGAGCCAAACTATCTTGATCAGATTCCCCTTTGCTCTGAATTTTTCACAAGATCAGCTTTGCTTTGCCCTTGTTCAATTGTTGCATCCTTAATGTCAGCTGTCATGATTGACATCTCCTTTGGTGCGATCATAATGTCAATATCTTTTTGCTCTTTTTGTGGCTCTTTAATTGGAGGTGATGATGTAGGTGAAGACCAAGCTGTTGATGACAATGGATGGAGTCAAATCCATTTTCCTTCTCACTCAAAGGTTTATGTATTCATCTCTTGTTCATGGTGCGATTTCAATCAAAAAGTCATGGTTATCCAAAAAGAATATGAGCAATATTCATATGTGAGTTACCAACCTTGAATGATAGAAATCATCTATGAGTTACGGGAATGACATAACCATTAGACCATGTAACTTAGTAGAGCTTATGAAGCATCTCAATTGGCAGTTGAAGCTTGTCAATAACCTCTTGTGTAGCAAAATTCATTGCACTACCATTGTCAATAATCAAATTAATGGCTCTATCTTTGACTCTAACCCTTGTGTGGAATTTCTTTGCCTGTCTCAATTTTTCTTTTTCCTTCTCATTTGTGTTGAGGAGGCAGCAAATGAGAAGTGTAGGATTATCTTTTTCGGCAAAAAGTCTTTTCATAACATATGCTGTTTGTTTTTGTTGAGATGTATATTGTCGCATGCAAGATTGTTTAAACAATTGTTCAACACTAAAATGCCTCTTGACTAGTGTCACAACAATTCATGTTCTCTAAGATGTCTTGTCTCAAGCCTCTAATATAACAACCCAAATAGTCTGTCTCAGTCTCCTCTAGTTCACAGATATCTTGCAACTCTCGATTGTCGATCAAAAAGCTATGGTCGTTCAAAAATAATATGAGCAATATTCATATGTGAGTTACCAACCTTGAATGATAGAAATCGTATGTGAGTTACGGAAATGACATAACCATTAGACCATGTAACTTGGTAGGGCTTATGAAGCTTCTCAATTGGCAGTTGAAGCTTGTCGATGACCTCTTGTGCAATAAAATTTATTGCATTACCATTGTCGATAATCAAATTAACGGCTCTGTCTTTGACTCTAACCCTCATGTGGAATTTCTTTGCCTATCTCAATTTTTCTTTTTCCTTCTCATTTGCGTTGAGGAAGCGGTGAATGATAAGTGTGGAATTATCTTCTCTGGCAAAAGTCTTTCCATAACATATGCTCTTTGTTTTTGTTGAGATGTACATTGTCGCATGTGAGCTTGTTTAAATATATGTTCAACACAAAAATGCCTCTTGACTAGTGTCACAACAATTTATATTCTCTAAAATGTCATGTGTCAAGCCTCTGATATAACGACCCAAATAATCTATCTCAGTCTACTCTGGTTCAAAGATATCTTGTAACTCTCGAAATTGGCAGCTATATTCATCAACTATTAATTCTTCCTCCTTCAAATTTAGAAATTGCTCAAAGTAGAATTCATTCTCAAAATACCAATCTCAATATTTGTATTTGTACATGAATCTTTGAATTTCAATTGGATGTCCAAAAATTCTCATGCTGATTTGGATTCAAGGAGATCAAAATTTAATTCTTATTGAAAAATAAACTGACCTGTTGTGTGGATTTTGATGAGTGAAACACATTAACGAAGACATATAGTTGATTGGATGATAGATGGCCCAAATATCACTGCTCAAAGATCAACGGCCGAAAGTAGATATGCTAATGTGTGTTTGCAGCAGTTTGAAAGGTTGAATGGACTGCTGTTTTTGTGTGTGTGTGTGTGTGTGTGTGTGGCTAGATCAGGTCGAAGCTGAACCTGAACTCAAGCCCAATAGTTCAAAAGATGGGCTAACGCACTGGCACATGTGAGGATTTCTTGTTTTCCTTGCTCTGCGCGCACGAGATGAGGAAGAAAAGGGCTAAAATCCTTTTTTCTTCTTTCGTTCCTTGTTGTTCTATGAAGAAAGGAGTGATGGTGGAATGATGCCGATGAAGATGTGAAGATGATGGTGTGACAATGGCAATCTCGTGCTGTGACGAAGAGGAGGGATCGATGCTGGGCAATGGAGTCAATGTTGGATGATGGAGGTTGCAACATTGACTACTGGACCAGGTACCACTTGTTCCTCTCTACTCCTCCCCTTCTCCTACTCCTTCGTCTCTCCTCTGCTACTCTCTTCTTGTTTCTTATCTTTTCTTTTTCTGGGTTTGGGGCTTCAACAACAGAAATCCAAGGGACAGAGGGGGATTAGGCTTGGTTGTGGTTAGGGCTGAGGAAAAGTAGGCTTGGGATGATGGTAGGGGTGTCGGATTGGTTGTGGTTGATGTGATTAGGGTTATGGTATGATGTTTGTGGTTTCAGTGGAGGTGGTTAGGGATGGTGGGGTCAATCGGGATTAGGTTTTGTGGGAGTAGGGAGTTTAGAGTTTAGGGTTTGGATGAGACCAATTGGGGAAGAAGATGGGTGACGAAAGGGGGTTTCGGGTTTCGGTGTTGGGTTGGGATGGTTTGGGGTGAGGCTGAGAGGGTCTGGGGATGGATTTTGTGAGGCAGGGATGGCTGATGGAGGGTCTCAAAGTCGGATTTTTGGAGAGGGGTTTGTGATGTCACGACACGTTGGAGGGGCTGCTGAGTTCTGTGATACGTGGTTTGACGAAGGTAGATTTGGGGGTACGAGTATGTGACAAGATAGAGGGGTGGGCAAGATCCAAGAAGGATAGGTGTCTTCTCGATGGCCGAATCCAGGCTCTGATATCGATCTGGCACAGCCTAGATCTCCAATTGAATATAGATCAATCTCTCGAAGGATTGAATGAATTCAAAGATGGATTCTAGCTCCTAGGGCACTGTCATAAGAGGAAAAACACCATAACCTCAAAAGAGAACTTTAATTGATTGAAAATAATCATTGTCATTACAATGACAACTCCTCTATATATAGGAGTGAATGTTCTAGATAATCAAAACTTACTAAATTAAATTAAGCTACTATTAAATCTTATTAAGCAATTACTAAATATTAATCCAACGTAAAATAAGAAATAAACCTATTAATTAGGAACTATTTAATTAAGGATAGGGATCCCTGATCTTAGACAGATCATGGATCAAGTGGGGCCCATCAATGCTGGGCTCGATCTTGGATTTGGCCTACATCACTCAATCTATGAAGATTTAAGATAATCAGCTTTTAAGTTGTTGGGGTTAATTAGTTCAATACAAAAATTGCGGTTTGGATGACAAATGTGGGGTCCAAAGAGTGATAAAAATAAAGGCCTTTGATGAGCCCCATGTAGAAAAAATCAATGTGTAGAAGCTGCATCAGCGCCTTTTGCCAAGAGGGCATGTTAATCATTTTCAAACCTATGGAGGTGTGAAAATGATGGTTGTAAATTGCCTCATTTACACACCACTTGACTAAATATGCACTAACAAATGTGATACATGTGAAATGATTATGTATGTAAATCATTTACATATGTAAATGAGCATAAACAAACAACCCTTATGCTAGAAGTAGTAGGCACTGATCCCACTTTCTGAAAGCATTTTATTGGGATCCTAGTGGCAGACCCATTCCTGGACCCAAGTTGAAATTAGGTCTTTATCTTGGATCTGGACCCAAAATTTTCAAGGTCATGTCCTCCGAGCACACTAGTACTAAAAAGAGAAAAAAACACCTCATATCAGTATCTCGACAGCCAGACACGTGGTCCAGATCTAAGGTAGTGTATCATAAGGTGACCCTGCTTTCTAAAACCTTTGTTGTGCAGCTGGCTCAGTTGATCAATCAGGTGGGCCTAATTGAAAGTTGGAATCTGGTCATTCAGGTTAGAATGGGTAGAAACATGGGTATGGGTATTCATGTTGCGTATGGGTAAGGGTGCAGGTCTCATTATTGTATATCAGTTCAGGTACGGATATACTGGGATGTGGGCTTGGGTAAATTGTGGACCGACTCCCAAGTAAACTTTCATCCTTAGCTAGAAGGCTTGTTTATGGATAAAATTTTAGCATTTACTAATCTGATGGGCTGCATCAATTGGAATTTGGGATAACATTTTGGAAGTAAATGAGCTGAACACCAACTCAGTTACCGTTTAGTGGTTCTATGGGCAGTGTCACTTTGAAACTTCTTTTGTTTTCTGTAAAAAAGTGAGATATAATTATGTTATGATATTCTGTTTTTTCTCTTAAATTGCTAGGTAAGAGCAAGAGCAGCAGAACTGAAACCGTCAGCTGCTGGAGAAATCAATTTGCTGGAAGGCCGAGATGTTCATATACACTTCCCTGCAGGTGCCATACCCAAGGATGGACCATCAGCAGGAGTCACTTTGGTAACATCTTTAGTTTCTCTGTTTGCTCAAAAAAGTGTTCGGGCTGATACAGCAATGACCGGAGAAATGACTCTCAGAGGTCAAGTTCTACCAGTTGGTGGTATCAAGGATAAGGTGAGGCTATGCACTGTAATTCTAATGCGTCTTACTTTTTATACAAAAGGTTTAAAAGATTTCATAGCAAGCAACTAAAAACAAAAGTCATCAAAATCTCATCATATATTATTCTTTTTTGATTTTGGGTTTACTCTACACTACTTTACCCCACAAACAAACAGGCCCAAAATTGGTGTCATCGGGTTTTAATCTCACTTTTCTTCAATCCCCTAATATCATCAGTAGATCTGCATCATCCCTTCACCAGTGCGACCTACCACCATGCCTACAAAAACCCAAATATCGTCTGCCAATTGCCATTAGCAACCATACACAACAATCAAGCACCAGAGAGCATTATTTCTACAGTAACACACCCAAACCCACCCCCCAAAAAATAAAAAATAAAAATCCATTACAGTGTCCAATATCCCCAAAGTTCCCAGAACCCGAGCCTAATCCTTTAAAAACACCAAATCAGATCCTGCAACCTTTGATATCCCAAGACCCAAATCATACACCTAACCCCCAATAGAACCCAAAATCCCTGACCGTAACCTTAATCTCCATTACCGTTAAATCCAACCCTGGCCGAAATCACAAATCCATAAAATATATATATATATATATATAATAAAAAAAAAAGAGGAGGGGGGGTTGGTTATATCTGGCTCCAGGCATCCGTCAGCCACATCCCACCTGTCATCGTCGCTTATCGAGCTCTCCACCCGCCAACACCACTGGTTGTCCCTGCTCTCTGCTCGAAGCAAGCAGCCGGAAACGCAGCAATACTTCAACCACCACCATCATCAACTCAGCATCATCCTCATCTGTCACTGCTGACATCTCTTTCGAAAGCATTGGCAGCAACACCATCGGGCTGGAGCAGCCATCGTCAACCTTCGTCATCGCTTGTTGTGCTTGCCAGCCTACATTTTCCCCATCGTCGTTGTCGTCGGCTTCCTCTCTCCCCATCACCATCGCCATCTCTTCCTGATCAAAGAAACGCAGCAGCAGCAAGGGTTCGCCCTCCCTTTTTTTTTTTTCTCGTCTCCTTCGTGCACAACGCAGGAGGCAAATGAAGCCCGTGTGTCTTCCAAACGAGTTGAGTCCAACTCTTGGGCCTATGGTTGGGTCAAGTCCGAAATAAAACAACAAGAGTGATCCACAATTTGGGCTTGAGCTTCAGTTTGGCCCCAATCCAAAAAGAAAAAGAGAATTTTGAGGGTCAGGCCTCATCAAGCAATAGTGAAAAAAAAAAAAAAAGGTGTGCACAGCAACTCTTTTGGCCCATTTGTGTTGCCAACCTGATTCATCATTGTATACAAAGCTTACAATTAGTGGGTCCAACTTCAAGTCAATATCACTCATTCATCTTTAATCTGTGATATCAAAGCCATCCGAATTCTGATTGCCGATCTGTTTTCTCCTGCATTCTCCATTTAGTGAGATCTACACATCTGGTCAGTTTATATTTACTTTTGAAGAGCATGAAATATTCAGGCATTGCATCCAAGTCAACATGAAATTTGAAATCTGTAACCTCAATGATCAAATAAAAAGGCTTGAGTATGTCATTAAATATGGAACATGGTTTTATGAAAAGAAAGTTTACTTTGACCAGTTCCTTAATTTGAGGAAACAAAAATTGACTGTGGATGAATATATTGATGAGTTCTCAATGCTACAATGTGTTTGTAAATTGAAAAGTGAGCACTATGACTTTGATTGCTTCCTCAGAGGTTTACGGCTAGACATTTTATAAAACATGAAAGATTGCCAAGACATCTTTGAAGGAAATCAGGAAGTAATCCATGTTGAGTACAGAATTAGATTGTCTCAATTGCGAAAAATCTAAGTCTCAAAAGGTACGGTCTACGCAAGTCATATAAGTCCATATTGTGAAGCCCATAGTTGAGAATATTAAGCCAGATGGTGATGAGTCAAAATCAACAATAGAGAATTCCATGACACTATTGGGCGAAGTAGCATGTGCAACTTTAGAAGACAGTCATACATAGGCAGAATCCAAAGACACGGATCCCAAGTTTCCTTCCTTGTATAGTGTTGGTCAACAAATGCATAAAATAGAAGATTAAGTCATGGAGATTTCACATATTAATTTCATCTTCGGGGATAGATTACTGAAATTAAAAGATTGTGATCCACTTCAACACCTGATAAATTTGATAGTCAAATCGCAAGGCATTGATGGATTTAGATCAAACGAAGTCACGCTGCCTCCGTTCTCCTTTTACAAGGATGTAGCGATCGATTCCAACCTCCATGCCCTCCCACAAGGATGAAGACCATGAAGCACATTGGGAAGCTATATGTTGGGTTTTTTATCGCGGAGGACATCTACAGAACTCAAGGTCAAGCTCTCTCCAACAAGAGGAGAGTCGATACGGAATAGACCCGTAGTCTCCCATGGGTCGACCCGCCTTTTGCCTAGCCCACTTATCTTAGTTTATTTAGGCTTTTAATTATGTTTTCAATAGATTTAGTGGGATGTTTTAATCCTAGCCTTCAATTTGTTTCAATGGTTTAGATTAGTTCTAGGGTAGTCCTTATGGCTCCAGAGTTATGGATTAATGAAGAAAGAAAATTCTTAGAAGTGCTTTTGGGTTTTCCAGTGTTCGTCTTCTTCGTCCGCGATGGGGAGTTCAGCGTGAGGCCAAGATATTTAAGGATTTCCCTGATCTATTCTTCCACCTTCCATCTCTCTGATCTCTCCACCTCTGCTTGCCGGCACCTGGTACTCAACTCCACATCCCCTGTGCATAGGCAAGTTGAGGGTGGGTTAGCAGAATTGCATGGCCTACCCCACAAAGTGGCTATTTGGTTTCTTGCAAAAATTTTGGGTCTCTCTCTCTCTCTCCGTGGAATTCTTCATATTCATGCAGTACATAACTCTTATATTGTATATTTTTCTTTTTATTTTTTCCAAAAATATTGTAAAATTTTCTCACTTTACATTTCTTTCCAGTGAAAATCCATTACCTATACAACATGTGTACCAGTAAAATCCTTTTGCATTTTTATTGTCGCGATTCGCGAAATGCACGTATCTCTTCATTGGATGGAATCTTAGCTTCACTCATTTGAATGTGCAGATACTGGCGGCTCACCGTTACGGTATTAAAAGAGTTATTCTACCTGAGAAGAATTGGAAAGACTTAGTAGAAGTGCCATCAGCTGTTCTTGCCAGTGTCGAGGTATATTGGTTTTTTGAATGAGTATGGAATGCCCACACAACGATGCACAAACTTATGATATATATGTGTACTGCTCCATAAAAAAAAAATTTTGGGCTGGGCTGACCCAACAACGAAAGGGACGCATGCTGCCTCCTGTCAGAAGTAGAATGGTTAAACCTTGAGGCCGGCTTTAAACTTTCTCACGCTTCATTTACTGATGCAGGTGCTTGTTGCAAAGCGGATGGAAGATGTGTTGGAACAAGCTTTTGATGGTGGGTCCCCTTGGAGACATCAATCAAGATTATAGTAAAATCTAGCTTGTTTCTCAGAGCCAAGCCACTGGCAGCAGAGAGTTCAACTGTTACTTGCTCCACTTGCATTTATTTTTTTCACGAATGCACCAGCAAACCAACTTATTATCATCCACTTATTCTGTTTCTGGTAGATTCATGGGCCAAGTCACTTGAGAAGCACCATTTCAATTGGAAATTTTCAGCCATCCTAGTCTTCCTGATATTCCCACCAATCCTGCTGGTATACTTGCCTATCGATCTATGTTGTACTGATTTATCATATGAATTGAGGTAATATTTGTTTTTGTTTTTCTCCTCCAAATCTGGCAGTTCATGTCACTGTACGTATTTGTTATAATATGTAGCACAAACCATCTGTAGCAATGGAATCTTTTTTTGTTTTTTTACTTCTGTTGTTAATACATGAGCCTAAGTTGACTATTATTACTCTTTGATGGTTTTTTCCCCTTTTTTTCTGGTACAACTCACGTACCCTCTTTGCGACACGCAACTCAAGTCCCTAGCCATCAGTGCACAGTATACAGTTCTCTGTGTTGTATTCTGCCATGGATGAGGGAAAGTCATGCACGTGAAAAAGACTGTCACGGTGTGCAACAAGTGTGCTGCCATTCGGATAATTTAATTTTCTACGAGAGAATATGTCAGGTTACTATTTGACAAGTGCCTGCTTCATTTTAGGGACTTTCTTAATTTCCCCTTATCCTCGCAGCTATTACTTGAGAGGTATGGTAAACTATATCACGTCCCAGGGATCATCCCTTGGGGGTGCTGCATACTCCTGCATGTGCTATGCCAGAGTGTGCTGCTTCTTTGGTGCTCCACCGCAGTGTCCTTTGTTTCCGCGCCCATCTGTATGCTCCTATTGTGCTGCTCCACCAACCATGATCCCTGGCACTGGGGGTTTGATGGGACGCCATTTCCCATTTCGGCTATCTCTGTTCTCATAAGGCCTGTTTTGATCTATTTCAAGTTCCTAAATTAAGAGTTTCTATCATCAGTATTTAATAAGTTGTTACCATTGGTATATGTTAAACTCTGTCCCTTGGATAGGAAATCACCCCATCAAGTAAGCAGTTTGTGGATAACTATTTAATCACTGGGGGTGGATGATCAGTTAAAAGTTGGTCTTGCTAAAGCTTGTGCCTGTGCCTCTGGGGAGGCTCGACCATTAGGAAGGAAAAGCTTTTGCTTTAGGTTCTCAAAAAATAAAGCCCCCCAAAAAAGCAATTCCTATCTTCTTTTTTTTTTTCAATCCCAAAATAAGGCTATATTAAAGTAATTGAAGTAACTTACCTTTTCAAATTTCAAAAAAAGCAAATCTCAACAATTTGTTTTTCCTTAGAATAAGGCCTCATGTAATTAAAGCAACTACTATCTTTTTATATTCCAGAAAAAGCAACTATTCCGTTTCATATTTCAAAAATAAATAAATCAATAAATAAAATCCATCTTCACCATTGAGAAAATATTGCCATTAAAAGAAAAAAGAAAATCTTAAAATCATAAGCAAAAAATTCTTTTCTGTGATAAAAATCCTCTAGTTTGTACATTTTCCCTCTACATTTGTGCTACTTGAAATCCATAAAAGACGACTTCAAATAAAAGCTACGTTTTTTTTATATTATTGAAGAAACTACATCAAATTCAGAAGTAACCCACATCTACTATAATCTTTGTGGCGAACATTGATAGATCACTAAATTAGTTTCTATGGTTCTATGCTTTTAAAAAAGTTTTAATTCCAAGCTCATATTATATATTTATTATAGTTAGTATTTGTTTTATTTGTAAATATTATTAGGTAAAATTTATAAATATTAAATATGTCTACTAGAAAAATATTGGCATTACTCCTACAAAAAGAAGTTTTTTAAAATTAAAATTAATAAAATCCTAATTTAGATCAACAATGTTATAAGAAAGCTTAAGTGAATTAGCCGCACTATCAATTAAAAAAGATATGTTAGCAAAACTTGAATATAAAAACTTAATTAGTAACATCACATTACAAAAAATGAAAAAATAAATAAATAAATTATAAATCAAATACTTATAATAATATTTTAAAAAAAATTAAAAAGCCTCATTTACGATTATCGCTTTAGGCCTCTAATTGTCTTGAGCCTTCACCATTAAACAATCCAAATATCCAAATATTTTTTTTCTTCTGACGTTCACAGTGGATTAGTGGTAGAGTAGAAGGAAAGCAGAAGAAAAATCCCCGTTAGAGTTAAGACTGAAGAGGGTTGGGAATTTTGGGGGCAACATTACATAAGGAAACTTACTTTCCATGTTTGGCGATATTGGGCGAAGGAAGTGTCCCCCAACACCCCCACCCACTCTCTTTTTTAACTCCAGAGCAAGTTAATTTTCTCAAGAGAAAACAAATGGAGCTTAAATTTTCTTCCTAACACATTTAAGAAAGTAACTTGACTTTTTCTCCTCTCCCCAATTCAAGTGCCCGTAATAAATAAATAAATAAAGTAGGAAAGAGAAAATGTGGGAGAATTTGTGCAAGAGGAGAAAGATAAAACTGAAAGGGTGAAAATGATTGAAGGAAAGTTGGTGTTTACAACTCACAAGATAACAGAGAGGAATTAATTTTTCCTAGACTAGAAGAGAACCAAATTCCCTCTCCATTTAATCTTTTCAATCTGAAGGTGCCTCATTATCAACAAACAATCTATGCACAACCGAACTGATCTCTGTATATAGACAGCAGTGTATTGGCTTCTAAACTGTTACATCATTGCCGGCTGTTTGATAGACAGTCTCTGCCTACAATGGATAGAAAACATCCCTATTCCCAGACAAGGATTTATATTTATCCTCTCTTCGCTTCTCAAGCTATTGCCTATCAAGACTCCCATGTGTCTACTACGAACTTTGATTGATTATTGGAGATTCAATATCCATCATATACTACCATTTCATCTCATGGGTGGCCTGTAAATGAACAGCTGAGCTTGAAATAAACTCCGTACCACAAAAACAATTTCTTGCTAGGCATGCGTCCCTAGCTTTCCAACCCAAACAGAAAAAGAAGATACATAACAAGCATAAAAATAATGGGGCCATGCTACATGGAATAATATCATGCAAGACAGCCTGTGTGGCTCACCAGAGAAGGTGCCAGTCAAGAGGCAGGGGAGATGGGAAGCGCAAATCTTGGATGATGAACCTAAACTACAAAAACTCAGGCCCATTTAACAATCCTAGCCCTTGATTCATGGGCTTAAAAAAAGTAAGCCTTTCCTTCACCTGCAATTTTCTTTGTCGAACGGTCCAATCATGGATGTAGTTCCAAACTTCCAAGTTTCAATTGGGGTCAGATTGGGGGTATGGGATGTGGCAATTCAACAGGGGGAGGGGACGGACACTGGGGATATCCCTCATCAATATCCTACTAAAATTAATCATCATCATCATCATCAAAGCCTTATCCTAACTATGTTGGGGTCGGCTACATGAATTCCTATTACTAAAACTAATAGGAAACAAAAAAGAAACATAATTCAAAGTACATACAAGGCCCCCTTTGTTTTTAGCCAGGAACAATAACTTTTAGAACGAAAATTTACACACCCTCCATAAAGACGGAAGGGAGGAGGTATAAAAGCCTTCTACCCACAACATCAACAACTACAAAAAAAAAAAAAACAAGCATAACTGAAAACTAGGAAATCGCTGAGGAATAGCTTCTTTATTTTTATTTTTATTTTTAATAACCTAGGGTATTCCTCGCCAACCCAGTCTTCGGACCTTTGACCTCCAATCTGAGAGTTACTCAATTCTCATGAGCAAGGACTATTACCTAGGGGGTATACATACGGCCGCACACATAGTAGCCGGATAACGCAAGGGGTGGGAGTTGAACTTGAGACCTAAGGGAGCAAAACCAAGTCTCAAACCAACGGAGCCACTGCCTTTACGGCAAAGAAGCCTCAGGCCCATGTTTCAAAAAATAGTCATTCAAGCATTTTTGTTACAAACTCTTGCTGAATATTCACTGGATTCTAAAATTGAGGATCGAATTTTAAGATCAAGGATGAGGACCTTCCCAGATGTAAGAAAAGTTAAGCATCCCCATCCTCCATTGTGGCTAATCATCTTCAAAATATGGACCAAAAGTAGCCTTTTTAAGAATCAAAACCTGAAAAAGGAATATTTTCCAAATTTTGGTCTAAAAGTTTATTAGAATTTGACAAAACTTTAAGTCAAACAAAAACTAGAAATTGAAAGGGGGAACACAGCGGACAATCCAAAATAAAGACTGAATAGTTTCCCTTCCAGGAGGAAAACAGTCTCTTGAATCTGACCTGAAAGGTGGGCTAAAGAAAGGAGAACAAGTCGAGCAACCCTTGTAAACCAACCACTTTTATTACCCAGTGATCGCCGAGTTCATAGTGCTGTGAACATCCACACCAATTTGTGCTTCAGCCTTGTCCAAATCAGTTGAGGCTGAGCTAAGTTTCTGAGTGAACTCAGCCAACCCCTTCTGAACCAGGCTCGGGTCAATGCGATCAACAGGGACTGCCTCAACAGCTACAATGTCCGCAAAGGAGTTTGCATGGATGAATGCAAAGCCGCTGCTGACAAAATACTTGGTGACTTCACTCCCTTCGTGGACAGATAGAACGCCAGGCTTGAGCTCTGCAATGGTGGCAACATGTCCAGGCAAAACACCCATTTGTCCGGTCGTCGCTGGTATAATCACCATGTCAACCTGAAAACACAGACGAAAAAAGAAAAAAGAAGAAAATGAGTAATCAGTAATCTCCCACACTCGTGTTCTTTCAGATTAGATTTCATTCAGCCTCCAAAACTGCATTTCTTTTCATGCCACTGAATTCCCACAAAATAAACAACAACTGAAACCAAGTAAGAGTTCATATACTGGTGAGAGAAAATTCAACTCTCACATAATCACATGTCAATTACCAGGGACCAAGTACACATTGTATGTTATGGTTATGAAGAAGTTGCATCCAAATACAACTTCTAATAGTGATTAATGACTACCCCATGCCATATTCATAGCAAGTAAGATACAGATATAACACAAGAAACATAAGCAATATATGTACAATGCCCAAGCAAATATAAGACTTGCAGGAGAATGATGGCGACACTGAACAGCATCTCCGCTCGCCAATGACGTTACGATTTATCTTGCTTATGAAGAGTATTGTAGTAACAAAAATGACAAGAACCACTAATTTGTGAATGAACCCATATGGGATGAACATGACAAAATTGATAATTCAGCCAAACATCATGGTTCGTTGGGTTCACAATGCTCCAGAAAAACTAATCAGATGAGAAGAAGAAATGGGTTTCTACCAATGGGTTGTTTATCCTAAAAGAAGATAAATGTCAGGAGCTTCCTTGGGCAAGACCAGCACAAGTGGTGACATTCCCATGCCCCCTAAAGACAAAAACATAGAACTTTAGATTCTTCAATCTCCTATGTATGTGAGAGGTAGGAATGCGGGGTAGGAATAGATACAAAACTTTACCATGAGATGAAATTGAAAAGACCATATCAGCATACTTACAAATCTAAGAAGCAGAAATGAGGGGTGGGTTGGGGGGGGTTTAGAAATAAGGGGTCAGAGTTGTTGACAGCCTAAAAGTAGAGTAAAGTAGAGTACCTGTTTGGTGGAGAGCTCGGATTGATAGGGGAGGACGAAGTTGACGGTGATCTTGGGGGGGATGGAGGAAGGAGTTGGAGGGCGCGGTTGCATGAAAGAGAGAGGGGTCTTTGGTGGCTCCATGTTTGGGATTACATTCTTCCATGCCTCTACGAACGCCGAGTCCGCAACGGGTGCGGCTGGCAGCTCCGACATGGATCGAACGCCCAGGGCTCGACCCAACAACACTCGTGCGCCGTGCCGAAACATGTACGTGGCTCGCTCCTAGTCCTATCCTTGTCGGTCGAGGAATGGGATCTCTCTGTCCCTCTTGTGAGGAGGAGGAGAAGAAGAGAGAGATGATGTTATTTTTTGGGGAGAAAAGAAAAAGAGGAGCGAGGGCTAAACATGTGCTCACTTTAGTCCATCTTATAAACGATTATTTATTATAAATAGATGCATGGAGAAAATTTTTTTTAAAAATAAAAAAACATACTCATGGTTGGGGAAATGACCTTTTTTTTTTCTATTACATGGGGTTCACATTAGATACTAAGGGATGGATCCCTGGGTCTCCAAATCTAAAGTATCACTCAACTAATGGCCCAATCTAGATAAAATAATATAAAACAATCACCTTTTATCGGCCATTTTTTTGTGAGAACTCTAGGTGAAGTCCATCTATCACCCAATTCAAACCTTGCAATACATAGAAACCCCCCAGATAGTCATATACCCCAAGTTTTGGTCAAATTCAAATTTATTAAACTGTTAATTCGACTGTGCACCAATCCAAATAGATTAGATTTGTGGACTACGGATAAAGAGGTCAGGGATGTGTGACTGGGGCCAAACTTGATATTTGGAATAGTCCCACATAGATTTTTCCATTCCCCTCGTCTCATCCCCAAATGTGACCAATAAGTGGGTCCTATAAAAAGTTCTTATAGTTGATGCGTGCAAACAATTCTCATAAAATTAAAGCCCTATATATATATATATATATATATCCAACTTTTGCCCAAGTAAATGAGTGGTGGTGTTAGTTTTAGAAATATGATAGAGTGATGCTAGCACCCCAGTTTCACACAAATGCTTAGGGGGACGATCCCCAAGTCTCCAAGTCTAAAGAATCACTCCACCAGTGGCCCAATCTAGATAAAATAAACAAACCGGCTTTTTTCAATTTTTTCAATTGATTAGTTATTATTATTTTCATAATATTTTACATTTACCCCAATTTGTCAATTAATTTATTTTACTATTTTTATTATTTTTTCCCAACTCGTCAGACTAGAGAGAATTTCCCAGAGATAGTGTACAAAATGTTGTGAAACATAAATGAATTTCTAAATAATTATAAGCGAACAAGAAATTGACATGAAACACAACATTAAAATAATTTTTCTTGATAATTTCTTTAGTTTCTGGTACTATACTGAATTTCTTGATAGAGATTTTGCCGTTGGCCAATTTTGAGTATGATACCAGGAATTGACCATTCCAGGTAAATATTACACTCCTTTCAAAGTTCTGCAATGCTTGTGTCAGCACTCAGTAAACCACCAAGTGAATCAGGATTCTTTTTTTGTTTGAACTCTCCAAGTGGATCGGAGATGCCAAAGGGTCGGCCTCAAGCAATTCCAAGGCTCCTCGTTGAGGCCCACTGATTAAAAGTCTCAATCACCCAAAAAAAATCTCTCAAATAACTGTGCAGCTGATGTAAGAGATAGATGGCCAGAGGCTAGGATGCTGATCCATATACAAATTTCACTCCAACAGGGCTGAGCAGTAGAAGATTGAATGTCTACAAATTCACTTTAATAGCAGTGTGTTTGTCAGGGCCCACACAACGGGGGCATTGTGCAATTTGGGTTTTTTTTATAAATAGGCACCAAATGTTCCGGCCTCCTCCCAAGTCCATCCTAGGGGGGGGGGGGGGGGGGGGGGGGGGGGGAACACTCAACAACAACAGGAAGTTCCCCCTAACCTCTGAAAGAACACACGGCCTAATCACTCCACACTCCAAAAGAGAGGGAAAAAAGAAAAACATTACAAAAGAGAGGAATAAAAAAAATGAAAATGATAACACCGACAACGAAAGAAGAAGAGGATTTAAATAATAATTAAAAAAAAAAAAAAAAGAAAGAGACTCTGATCCATGAGAGAAAACAGAAACAGTTAATAGTCATTACAACAAGAAAAACTGCCTCTACAAAAACGTGGGCATTCGCTTATACAAAGACTCTCTCAAAACAAATTGCGTACAGTATTATAATTGCATACAGTGTTATCTTGCTATTTAGTATTTACCTATCTTCTACACCTCTCAAATACAAACTCAACAATCAAATAAACAATGATTTACAAGTTTGGACATTTTTTACAACCGACAAAAAACACAAAAAATGAAAAAAAAAAAAAAAAACAAAACAAAAAGGAGTAATGCTACAGGTGCTCACATTTCCTTCAAGTTACCATTCAACTTCTTCTAGCTGAGAATTCAGTTGTTGCAACGTCAACCCAGAAGCTCTCAGGATCTTGACTGAGGAGAGAAAGATCTTGAATCTCTAGGTTTGCAATGTGCCAATCCACGAACCGAGCTTGCAGTGATTTAATAATGAGAAGCGAGGTGGGCAAAACCCACCAGTTCTCACCCTCCCTATCCATGCAAATTATCATTAGAAAGTCAGAAATTTCATTCTGGTTCAGGGTTGGTCGTCCACCCCAATATCTCCCATTGCAAGGAAGTATGTGATGCAATAGGTACTCCAAACTAAATCCCAGTAAGAATATTAAGGACTGATAATTCGTGGACTTCTTCCAAGACTCAGAAATGGAGTTGTGAATGAACAGATCTGACCAAAAAGAGGCCTATAGCTCAATTGGGTATATTTTGCGGCATCTTCAATCCTAAGCTGGAACAGGCTCAGCCTCGGCTTGGCATGAGTAATATATTATGAAATCCTTGGTCTATCCAGAAAATGTTGATTAAATGAAGAAACTGGATAAGGCTACATCAAAAGGCACCATTTTATTCTTTTTTGGTTTAGAAAAGCACTATTTTCCTCATGCTGACTAGAATGGAAAACCGAAGCTGATTCATGATTTAACTCCAAAAAGAATTGAACAAAACAATGTAGAAACAACCAATCAGCTGAAAGACTTTGGCAAGCATGCAATTAGAACGGTGGTCAATGCATTCTCATGCTCAGGGGAGAGGTTCCTGGATAAATATATGAGAGGGCTGCTCAGGAAACAAAATGTTTATCAATTATGCACTTATTCCAATTATGCGCTTGGATGGCGCTATTCAGAAGGGAACTCAAGTACAGGACTCCTTACTCTACACACTCAAGGCCTTGCCCATATAGTTGAGGTCTAAATGATATAATCCTTTGTTTCATCTTTTCCTTTTTGGTTTCATTTTATGAATACAGATATAGGATAAGATACAAAAAGATAAATGCACCTTGTGTTCCATGTATTGCCTTCCTCAGGAACCCTAGATGTGCAAAATCCATAATGCAGAAGGCCACAGATAAAAGCCACAACCTGCAAGAAAGTCAAAATTATTCCATGCAGATGAACTATGGATAAATGCAACACAAACAAAGGCAGTCCCCTCATACTGAATCCTTCAACAAGGATCTGATTGACATTTGATAGACAAAAAAAAAAAAAAAACTGCCAATATATTTTTTCACTAATGTTTGTCATCAAAATAGTGACTGCAAAACACTGGTAACTCTTTGTTAGGCAATCACTTACAATGTTTGACAGAGATGTAGCATTCCACAATGCATACACACGAGCAAGTGAAGATCTTCGAGGCCCTCGACTAAAAAGGGCATTCAGACCAGCAGGAAATGGAGAAAGCAAGGACAGAGGAAGAATAAGCAAGACAGCAAGAAATGCTCCGATAGACATCCAATAGAACTGAATCAATGTAAGAAGAGTAACAGTGAAATCTCCTAATAGCATGATAGTAATAAGCAGCTGCACTGTGTCCTGCAACAAATCAATATCAAGAAATGGTGAGAATGGTATACAATTTTGTTCAAGTATAAACAGCTTGAACAGGTAAGCGCACCTGTGATCAATCCTCCCACACCTCCTCTCACTCTCACTGCCCCTCATGAATTGCCACACGACTAAATATGACACTCATCCAACCAATATGAACCTTTAAATTAAATTTGGACAACAACTTACAAAACTTAAAACTCCAAGAATAATTAAATCAAGTGTTATGATAACTTGATATGGCTGATTATTGTTCCCCTCCCCACCCCCCAAACACCAACCCAACATATGAGTCATGTAACTAATAAGCTCCACTAAGAGGTGCTTACCTAGCTTAAATAAGAATGGTGAATACACATGCAGGTATATGGCAATGATCAAGTACAAAAGATTAGGAAAGTCTTAGGGTGCACATCCACCTTCCTTGTGGGCCTACCCCATATGAATGAATCTCCTGGGGGTAGGGGGATAAAAGGCCCCATTGTCAATTAGGGTTGGGCTAAAAACAAGCCCCATTTTATTACGCTTACCCTTGATTTAATGGTGTCAAAGTTTTAACAGTTCTAAAGATGTGTCTTTCTTTTAAGTTTCGACTCTTCCCATTGACCAATATGGTGATAAGGTTGATTCACAACAAATACAGGACTAGAGCAGTGATATGATACTGTCATATTACCTGGAAGCCAATGGGCCTGGTATTGTGCAAAAGAAGTGAGAAAGGAAAGAGGAAATCCCTTTTATACTCCAAGGATGGTAGAGTAGTTTCATTTATTATCCCCCCATTCAATCCTCCAGTTACCCTTTTACGGGACAATGCATGGTTGGTATTTGGTTGGCTCTGCTGCAGCTGCTTAGGGACCTTACGTGCGGCAACTATGCCTTTCCTGGAATATGGATGACACACATCACAATCTAGTTAATCAGCAAGATAATAGCATAAATGATACATGGGAATGCCCAGATGATTCACACGAACAGTAACCTGTGTTCAAATTTTTGTGACTTCCTCAGAAGGTCATTACTGCTTTTGTCCAACTGGCGCATATCGTGTAGAACAACATCATCCACTGTTACCAAGGCACCCAACTGGTAGTAGCCAGAGGCAGTGGCCTGGAACCATCCGAGCTCAACCCTGACACCATGGACCTCAAGTTGGGGATTTCCATGACTATTGATCCAATTAATCACAGGAAGTAGTGCAGATCGAATGAATCCTTGTCTCACTGTCCTTAATTGTGCATTGAAACCAGAAACGAACCTATTCCAGATTGCTGCTGGAACATACTGGAAAAAAGGACATTTCCTTAGACAATTGTGAATTACTATAAACTATGATTCTTCATTCTTCAAGTGGTTTCAAAAACGCATATGGAACACCATACTCCAAAAATAAATAAATAAACAAAAGAAACTACCTGGCCAAGAAGATTGCTGAGAAGAGTGTCAGTGTGAAGATTGTAAGGTGACATATAACTTCCTTCACCACCAAAAATAATACACATGGGGAATCTCCGCGAAACATTAGATGCAATATCTAGCCTCTTCTCATCCCCACCAAGAAAGAAATCAATGTAGGCAACCATCAAATCTGGTGTTGAACCAACCTGTAAATGTCATTACTTGAATGAAATTGAAAAAGTGAAAGAAGAAATGCAATTCTGGAACTATTACTCGATACAATCATTCAATGCGAACTCCATAGACAAATAAGATGATTCCCCAGACTTCTGGAGCACTAGATACTTTGAGAGATGCTTAAACACGATTTTTGTTACTTACAGTACAATATTACAAGTTTGGACAAACATATATATATATTAACAGGGAATAATGTAAATTGTAAAAATCTGAGTAAGGAAGTTTGTTTTCAAAGCACGTTGGGATCAAAGATTCTAATGAAGTAGAAGTTCTAGCCATAATGGAAGCTCCTCGCATTTATCATATCATACCTCATATCAGTGATATCTAATTGTGGAGAGCGACTCAGCAAATGCCATTTATTGGGTGAAATCTATGGAAGGGTCTTGGAAAATGCAATTCCTTCTCAATGAAATTAGTCTTCTAGTATCAAGCTTCACTTCAGCGTGCTAGTTGATCTGGAAATGGAATGGCGGATTGTCTAACCAAGCAAAGGGTAGATCGGTCATGTAGTTGCGGTTGGTGGCAGGTATGTTTCTCTTGTACCGGCACACCTATGAATGGTTTTTTTGTATGTTATTCTGAGTTGTACCTTTTTTCTCTTGAATGAAATTTTACTGTTACTGATCAAATAATAATAATAATAATCTGCATAGGGAGGCCTATGGGCAAATCAGGCTATTTTGATATAGCAATATATTATAATAAACAATAACTAATTCTTTTCATGGTTCAATATTTGCACAGTCGATGGTGTGACAAACTACAAACTAAGCCAAAAAAAAACAAAAAAAAAACACTTCAATAGATGATCCTAACTAATGCACGTCCTAGGGTTAGCGCTTGTGTGGAAGTGCTGGAGAACAATAGCTGTGCTAAAGCACTGCACATGTCAACAAATATTATGATAGGCCTCTACAGGGACCAAGGACGCACCTCTAAGGGATAACTCAACTCAAATTCTATTAATAAGAGTATGAGATTTCCATCTCTTACATCACATATATAAATAGAAAAGGCAAACTTAGGGGCTAAGAAAATCTAATCCAACAATAGAAGCCATCCTAATTACAACCCTTTTAATAAAATCAGAAAATTATTAACAAATAATTTGGAAAATCAAAGAAAATAAAGAATATTCTTCAAGTATCTGGGGCGGTCCCACTTGTGGGCCTATCTATGTAATTCTTATCCAAATTACAACTCTTTTAATAAAATTAAAAAATTATTAACAAATGATTTGGAAAATCAAAGAAAATAAAAAAATATTCTTAGAGTATCTCGGGTGGTCCCACTTGTGGGCCTATCCTTTCTATGGCATTACCCAGGCTGAAAGGAGAGTTCAACCTCGAACTCGGGCCTTCTTCATGTTGCCTCTGTAGACATGGTGCATTTGAAGAGCTTCTTTGGTTGCACATATTCGTGAACCCTTCTTTGGCTGTTCTAGCTTTTTTGGATGGAGTGTGCCTTGCATTCCACTATGCATAAACGTGTATGTGGTGTTGCGCATACCATGCATGTTCCATTCTCGTCACACATCCATGAGCGACCCAACAATATATTACTACTATCCATTGGTAGCACATCACACAAACTGTATCTTTATAATCTTCACCAATTACAAAAGTAACTCGGCATGCATGCCATACTTACACTTCATAACCTGTTTTGAGCCACTTGACAAAATAGGAATAATAATGTTTCCGAACCTTCAGTTTCGAGTGATCTACAAGAGATTGAGAGATTATTTTCAAAACTTCCTCCATCAATCACAATTATGCAAGTTTTCCCGTGTACCGTACTTGTTGAACGAAAACTATTTTTCCGCAATCATTTTTTCTTAATAGTTGGTACATCCACAGGACCATGAGAGTTTCACCATCATAAGGACCAGAGATCTCTAATTCCTCAATCTTAGTCTCTTTTCCTTAATGATCATCTGGTGTATCCTTCACATCACCTTCATTTTCAATGATGTTTATGCGTTTGGGACATTCAAATGATCAACGCCCTTGTTGTCTAAAAACATATGAACTTATTCTAGCCTTCAGAATTGGTGAAAACCTTTTTCTGAGGAACAACCACTTTGTTTAGAATTTGCATTGATGGAGTCTTTTGTAAAGTCCATTTAGATGCACTAAATTTTTGGGCTTGATAATTTGCAATGTCTTTGGCCATGATGGCATGTTCAATGATCTCATCAACATTATCAAAAATTTTTAATACAAATATATGTTGACTATCTATTATCAACCCATGAAAACATCAGTAAACTAAAATATCATTGGCCTCATCTAAAGCACAACTAGCTTGCATCGGTATAAACTCTTTAGAATACTCAACAATTGGCTCGTTATTTTAATTCTTGAAAACTTGAATGTGGATCTCTTGATTAATTGACTTGGAGGAAATTTTGTTTCAAAGGGTTCTTCATTTCAATTTATGTCTTAACAAGATCTATGTTTTGGCTCCGTTTCTTTTGAAACTCATCGCACCATAACACAACATAATTGCGAAATCGAGTTGCTACATGGTGACTTTATGGCCCTCTGTCATTGGCTTGTATGCGAAAATGTTTTCAATGCACACTAACCAATCCATAAATTCATCCGGTTTTAATTTTCCATCATATTCGGGAATTACAAGTTTAATCCCAAAGTCTTGATCAACATTGATAGCAGATTGATCCTGTTGATTCCATATATTTCTTCCATCACCTCGGTAATTATCTGCACACCGATTGTTTTCTAAATTTGTTATTTTGGTATCCATCCTTATAAGAGTTTCCTAGAGTGGAGCGATCGTCATGGATAATTGAGCAACAGTTCCAGATAATTTCGTAACGGTTTCTGTCAATTCCTTCATGGATGTGGATAAAGAATCCACTCTTGCCATCTTCTTTTGAGCCTTTTTTCAAAATGCAATTTAAAATTTTGATAGACTTGATGTGTAGGTCTTTTTTTCACGAACGCATAGGCAAAAACAGAGCTGAACTAACTTTGGATGGCCTCACAATCACGAAAATAAATCATGGCTATTGATCTAGTCAAAACTGTGACCTTAAATACTAGCAACGACACCTTTTGTTGTTGGACTTCTCTCTATGGGCTTTGGATGAATGCCGGGTCAGATTAACTCAAGCTCAGGCCCGGGTCATCACACGTGTCACAAAGAGTCAAGTGCGACTCTTCAAGTGAGGCTGCATGATGACCTAATTTTTTTTGGCTTATATGTTTTGGGGTCTTCTAAATAATAATTGATATGCCCATAAATAAGAAATTTTATTTTTAGTAGTTTGGCTGGTGGGAATTTTTTTATTGTTGTTAGAGCCCATTTGGACTTGAGTTATTTGTTATATTTGTAAGTTGAGAGGTGGGACCTCTCACAACATAAGAAATTATGTTTTAAGTTAGAGAGAACGGACCCACACTTTACATAAAGGGGAGCAATGGAACTGGTGCAAGTCCCGAATGGAGGTTTGGACTTGAACACATTCCCGAGGAAATATGGGCGCTTGCACACACCTTGAGAGGGCCCTGCACATCCCACAACAACCACTAAGGTTTTTCTTCTCTTCTCTCTCTCTCTCTCTCTCTCTCTCTCTCTCTATATATATATATATATAAAACAAAGGGTGTCCCAACCCTTTAAGCCGGATTAATCCTGACAGGCCCAAGGGGAGCTTGGTAAATCCCCTACGACCCTAGTGTGGTAGCACAGCCAGAATCCACAACATCCAAGAGTAAACCGTGGTTCTAGGCCAGCTGAGTAACCTCTTGGGGTTTGCTATGAGGAGAAACACACTAAGCATAAATCCTCTTAAAACCCCTATTTTCCCTTATTTTTCCTAGTATTCTTATTCCTTTTACAATCTACATCTCTTTGGAAGAAACCCTTATCTAGAACCTTTTGGAAATTAAGGCAGGAGAAGGGAAGGGAGGAGAAGCTCTCAAATTGGATGACATACAACCTAGCACAAGTAAATAGGGCCACCAGATTCTATTCCAGGTGAGGAAACACTCTGCCTGATTGTTGTGCATTTGGTGTATTTCTCAACATGTATATTGGTAGAAATTAGGTTATTAAGATCCGGTTCAAAAAGGAGTAGGGGCTGATGGTGATGATCGTATCTCATGGGGAACCCTAGATCATGAGATCCAAGGCTAGCCAATTGACGCAACACGAGAAAGAATAGCCAATAGCTATTCTCCCAGCCAAAGGACTTAGATAGACTGTCTAGGCCTCACACCAAAAATAACCAACTCACTCAGGAAAAGAAAATTGAAATTTTATTCAAATAATGTAATCTATCTCATGAGAACGGATTACATCTATATTTATAACAAAACTAGTCTATAAATAAGGAAACAATCTAGTTCAAATAAAAATTTTTAATTAAAATATAAAATCAATTTCTAAGAAACTTAAGAAAATTAATACTATTAATAAATTAATCTTCACTGTAGGCTTTGGACTTGGGTCTGCGGTAAACTTTCAAACGAAGCCCATTAGTCTGGCTTACATCAACTCTCCCCGGCTTGGAGAAACTCGATTCTAGTGAATTATCAGCTTGATACTTCTCATATAGATCTGGATTGAGTCGTTGAAAGTCGGCAGCCGTAATTCATGTAGCTTCGAAGAATGGTTTTCCTTTCCACTTGACCAAGAATTTGTGAAATCCACCATTCTTCATGGAAACAATCTAATAATAAAAAACATCTTCAATTTCTTTCGAAGGCAATTAATTAATAGGAAGCCGGAGAGCTTATTCTTCAAAAGATTCATCTTCATGATGTTTATAATAAATTGTCAAATCTTCAAAATTAACTGTGGAGCTAATATTCAGGTCTGAAGGCAGGTCTAGAATAAATGCATTAGAGCTGATTTTCTTTAGAATCTTAAATGGTCCTGCACTTTTTGGATGTAGCTTCTTCTATTTTCCTATGAGAAATCATTCTGGCTTCAAACGAACCATGACTATATCTACTTCATCAAATTCAACGTGGCGTCGCCGAGAATTTGCATGTTGCTTGTAAGTCTCAGTACTTTTAGCAATCTGTTGGCGAATTTCATCATTAACTTGCTTAATGTGTGGTGCGAATTGTTCAGCATCCTGATTGGACCTGGCTTGAACTGGTACTAAGCTTAAGTCAATAGGAAGACGTGGCTTAACACTAGTAACAACTTCAAATGGCGATCTTCCGGTGGTTCTGTTGATAGAATTATTATAAACAAACTCCGCTATGAGTAAAATAAGATCCGATGAAACAATATGATCTCCGATAAGACATCAAAGAAGATTTTCCTAAACTCTTGTAAACAACCTATGTTTGGCCATCAGTTTGCGGATTGTATGCACCAGAATATTGCAGCTTTGTGTGCACCATGTGCCATAAGGTCTTCCAGAAGAAACTCATGAATTTTCTATCTCGATCAGACATGATTGTCTTGAGAAGATAATGAAGACAAACAACCTCTTTAAAGAAAAAAGTAACAATTTTCTTCGCATCTAATGTGTGAGAACAGTGGAAAAAATGTGCCATGTTCGAAAAGTGATCAACAACAACAAATATAGAATCTACCTTCCCTGTTGTTTTGGGTAAGCAGACAAAATCCATGCTTAGATCTTACCATGGCTCATGTGGAACAGAAGGGGTTGATATAAACTGGTGTTCTTCTTTTTCCCCTTTGCAAGTTGGCATACTCTGCATAATTCACAAATTCTGACAACATCTGTTTTCAAGCGGGGCCAAAAGAAACGATCTTCCACAATAGCCAATGTTTTATCACTTCCGAAATGTCCACTACATCCGCCACCATGTAATTCACATAGGTCAAACTTCCACATAAATGTAGCTGGCAGACATAACTAATTTCCACGAAATAAGTAACCATCATGAATAGAAAACTTAAGATGTTCAGAAAACTCACCATTCAGAAGATCTATGTAAATTCGACCAACCTAGAACTGTAATGGAAATGGTTGTGAGAACGTGAGATCGACGACTTAATGCATCGGCAACTTTATTTTCCATTCTAGATTTATGTCACTGAACAAATGTGAACTCCTATAATTATACACTCCATTTGACACAACTAGCGCTCATCTTCTTTTGAAAGTACAGGTATTGTAAAGCTTCATGGTCAGAATATCATCACCATCATCATCATCAAAGCCTTATCCCAACCATGTTGGGGTCGGCTACATGAATTCTATTTTTCCATTCTGTTCTATTTTGAGCTAAATCTTTCGATAAGTGCAACTTCTTCAAATCTGAATTAATGACTTCCATCCATGTTTTCTTCGGCCTACCCCTACCTCTTGATGGACCCTCCACCTGTATATCCAAACTTTTTCTCACCGGTGCCATTACTGACTTACGCTCAACATGCCCAAACCATCTTAAACGAGTTTCTCTAATCTTATCTCCTATTGGTGCTACCCCTAAATGTTCTCGAAAGCGCTCATTTCTAATTTTATCTTTTCTAGTTTTACCACACATCAACCTAAGCATTCTCATTTCCGCTACATCCATCTTATGAATATGTGTCTTCTTAATTGGCCAACATTCTGCTCCATATGTCATAGCTGGTCTAACCACTGTCCTGTAAAATTTTCCCTTCAATTTTGTTGGCATTTGTCTATCACAAAGTACTCCCGAAGCTAGTCTCCACTTCAGCCATCCAGCTCTTATCCTATACTCCACATCTTCGTCAATCTCCCCATCCTTACTAATCATCAAGCCTAGGTACCGAAAGGAATCTTTACGTGGTATCTCATGGGTTTCAATTTTGACAGTGGTTTCAACACTTTGTATATGTCCACTGAAATTGCAATCCATATATTCTGTCTTTGTACGACTTATTTTAAAGCCTCTAGATTCTAATGCCCTCCACCATCTCTCAAGCTTTGCATTTACACCCTCTCTTGATTCATCCACCAATACTATATCATCTGCGAACAACATACACCATGGTACTTCTTCTTGAATATGCACAGTTAACTCATCCATAATTAATGCAAAGAGATAAGGGCTTAAGGATGATCCCTGATGTAAGCCTATAGTCACGGGAAATCCGCTCGTTTCTCCACATGTGGTTTTCACATTTGTTATTGCAACTTCGTACATATCCTTTAAAATTTCAATGTAACCTCTTGGGACATTCCTTTTCTTTAAAACCCACCAAATTAAATTCCTCGGTACCCTATCATAGGCTTTTTCCAAATCGATAAAAACCATATGTAGATTTTTCCTCTTTGCTCGGTATTTTTCCATTAATTGTCTAAGTGAAAAGACAGCTTCCATAGTTGATCTCCTTGGCATAAAACCAAATTGATTTTCCGAAATCTTAGTCTTTTTTCTTAGTCTTTGCTCTATTATTCTCTCCCATAACTTCATAGTGTGACTCATAAGTTTAATCCCTCGATAGTTGGTACAATTTTGTATATCTCCTTTATTCTTATATATAGGTACTACAATGCTTCTTCTCCATTCATCCGGCATTTTCTTTGTCACAGGTATCTTATTGAATAGTCTACATAACCAACTTACTCCAACCTCTCCTAAGCATTTCCATACCTCTATCGGAATACCATCTGAGCCTGTTGCCTTTCCTGTCTTCATTCGCTTCAATGCTTCCTTCACTTCCACCCCTCTAATTCTACGGAGAAAAGTATACTCTTGTAATGAAGTATCCTCTTCCACTCTTGTATCGCCCAAATATTTTTCATTTAAAAGTTTACTAAAATATTCTTTCTACCTTTCTATAATATCGTTGTCCTTCAACAAAATATTTTCCTCATTGTCCTTGATACATTTGACATGATCTAAGCCCCTACTTTTCTTTTCTCTTATTTTTGCAAGCTTAAAAATATCCTTTTCTCCTTCTCTTGTTCCTAACCTATTATAGAAGTCATCGTATGCTTTGAACTTTGCACTACTTACTACTTTCTTAGCTTCTTTCTTTGCCTTCTTATACAACTCAAAATTTTCTATACTCTTAGTCCCCTGCCAAACTTTGTAGCAATGTTTTTTTTGTCGAATAACTTCCTGAACCTCCATACTCCACCACCATGTTTCTTTATTAATATGTCTCTTCCCTTTTGATTCTCCAAGTACCTCCTTTGCAACTTTCCTAATGCAATTAGCCATTTGATTCCACATTACTGTAGTTTCTCCTTCAATATTCCATTCTCCTTTCTCAATCATTTTGTCCTTAAATATATTTGCTTTTTCCCCCTTCAAATCTCTCCACCTTGTTTTAGGGTCCATTTTGTTTACTACTGCTCTCTTTTTACTTCTAATGCAAATATCTAAAGCTCCAAGCATATGTTGCGTAGTCAAACTCTCTCCTGGGATAATCGTACAATCTTTACAAGCCAATCAGTCCTGTTTTTTAACTAGAAAAAAGTCTATCTGACTCCTATTACTCCCACTTTTATATGTAATTAAATGCTCATCTCTCTTTTTAAAGTAAGTATTTGCTACTATAAGATCAAATGCCACTGCAAAGTCCAATATAGTGTTTCCGAATTCATTCTTTTCTCCAAATCCATGCCCTAACGGTGCCAAATCCATGTCTTATATTCTTCATGGTCAGAATATAAGACAAATTATTTTCCAACCAAATAATGGTGCCAATAACGTAGAGCTTAGATAACTACATAATATTCCAGATCATATGGCAAGTACTTTTTGCGAGAATCATACAATTTCTCTCTAAAATAAGCAACTAGATGACCGTCTTGACTCAAAACTTCCCAATACCTACATGTGAAGCATCACAACTAACTTCGAAGACTTTCTCAAGGTAGGAAAGTTTTAAAACAGATGCCTCGGTCATTTTCTACTTAATCTGTTCAAATGCCCGAGATGTTGCTTTTGTCTCAGTGAAATCTCCTTTCTTCATACAATCAGTTATAGGAGTCATGATGGTACTAAAATTATGGATAAATCTCCTATAAAAGTGGGCCAGAAAGCTCCATACTTCATTAATAGTTTTGGAAAGGGGCCAATCAATTATTGCTTTGATCTTTTGTGGATCAGCTTCTACCCCTTGGGCCAATACAACAAAGCCCAAAAATATAACTTTGAAACTCAAAAAGGTACACTTCTTCAAATTAATGAAAAACCTTTATTTACAAAGTGCACCCATGACATACCTCAGATGGTTGAGATGGATTTGCTAAAGATCAAGATGTCATTAAAATATACCACAACAAATTTGCTGAAAAAATGCCCTAGAAGCTGCATCATCACTCTCATAAAGTGCTGGGAGCATTGAATAAACTGAATGGCATAACCAACCATTTGTATAATCCATCTTTAGTCTTGAATGCAATCTTCCATTCATCTCCTAGCCGAACACGAATTTGATGTTATCCACTCATGAGATCAATCTTGGAGAAGACGGATGATCCAGCTATCATATCAAGCATGTCATTAACTTGGGATATTGAAAACCGATATTTGACAGTGATTTTATTAATTGCTCGACTATCAACACGCATTTATCATGAAGTGTCCTTTTTTGGTGTTGAGAATGCTGGAATTGCGTAAGGACTCGTGATATAACCCTTCTAAAGTAAGTCTTCAACCTGTCTTCACAATTCTACATGCTTAGTGGGGCTCATGCGATAAGCAGCTAAATTAGGAAGGAAGGACCGGAGACTAAATCAATAGCATGTTGAATGTCCCTCATATGTGGCAGCTCTTTAGGAAGCTCTGCTGGAATCAAGTCCTTAAAATCCTGAAGCATAAACAACTCCTTGTTCTTGGCTTTCTATTTCAAGTTTGCACAAAGAGAGAATACAAGAATCTGATTTTTGTGCCGGTTTCTTTATTGGGGTGGAAGAGGCTTGCGTTCTGAAGCGGTTGGTGGTTTAAGTGGGAGAAGAGTAACTTTTCTGTCCTAATGCTTGAAAGTATGAGTATAGCTTCCCAATCACTTTGTACCTTGGTATCAAAGAACCAAGGTTTTCTTAACAAAATATGAGTTAACATTCATAGCAATAATGTCACACCAAATAGAATCTTTATAACCACCAATTTTAAATGTTACCTGGCACCTTTTTATTACTAGTATCGCTATGCCATTCACCCAAGAGACTTTGTACAACTCTGGATTTTTTTCTGTTGGGAGCTTTAGCTTATCAATTACTTCTTGGGATACTACATTCATCTCGCTTCCACCATCAATGACCAGATTGCACAGTCTGTCACAACATGTTGCTGTGGTGAGAAATATGGTGGTTTGCCTCCAATCTTCCGCTTCCTGTTCAGTAGTGACAAAGTAGTGATGAATAAATAAAGTTTGACCTTCTGTGTCACCTTGAAAGAAAGAATGATCTTCTTGCTCAGGCAGAGGTTCAAGATTGTCATATGGAGTTTCAACATCATACTCGTCATTCGTCATCAACGGGCTCTGATTCATAGTCTTCTTCCTCATTTTGTGCATAATGAAGATTTTTTATACGTGAGCATTCTGAAGCATAATGTCCTTTGCCTTTGCATTGAAAGCAAGTGATGTCTTGCTTTGCCTAAGAAGAATTGGCATTCTTTCCTTTATTTGCATGTTTTGGAGCGGGTCGTGCTTGATTTTGAGGCAGTGCTTACCTATTAAAATTTTGTTGTGGAGCTTGTTGGTTTAAGTTTTGTGAAGGAATGACCTGCTAATAAGTTATATCGGAGTTTCTTCTCTGAAGAGGCTCTCGAAAAAAAACGTGAGTAGGGATACCACAACTTATCTTCAACGCGAAAGGTCATATGATGGACTTCCTCAATGTTGTGGAAATTAAGGGTAGTCAATTCTCTTTGAATATCTGGATGAAGTCAAAAGTCCTTTCTTTGTAACTGGTAATGGCTTGGTGATCTTGCTCGGACACTTTGCATTATACCATGAGATCATAAAACCGTTCTGTGAAATCATCCACAGTGGAATTTCCTTGCCTACAATCAACGAGTTGATCATAGAGGGAATCAACATAGCCAATTGGTAAGTATTTATCTTCAAGTTTTTCTTTCATCTCATCCCATATGTTAATAGGGCATCTTCAATGATTGGCGTTCCTCTCATCTATGCTTCACCACCAAACACATGCCGCACCCTTCAGTTTCATCTTTACAGAGGGAACATGCTTGTCTTCATCCATATTGTACCACTCAAAATAATCCTCTAGTATTGTAATCCAATCGATGAAGACCTTGACCTCCGTGCGCCTGTAAAAATCAAGAACATCAACACGCACTTTTTTTGTAATGTCATCCTGGTGGCCTTGATAGTCATTATAAGCAGATTCTTCCATCATGCGTTCCATAAACTGCCAACAAGTTTCTTGAGGCTCACCAACAACAGAGTGCTCTAGTTGTGGTATATTGTCTGCTTAAGGATCTTTTCCTTTACCATTGTTGGAATTTCCAAGTTCGCCACTAGTTTTGGTGCCAAGTGAGGTTGGAGCCTGCTGTCTGCCATCAATTATCCTTCCAATCCAACCCACTCTGTCCATCAACTCCGTGAAATAAGTATCACGTAGACGGTCAGTAAATTTACCTCTCAAGTGTGCTTCGGTGCGAGTAGACATGGTGCTGGGCTGCTGAAGATTTGCGAAGGGTTTTTTTTTTTTTTCCCAACTTGAATGGGTTGAACCTAACCTGAATTGAGGCCCAAGGGGTGGACCTGGCTGCTACCTCTTGAAACAAGCTCGTGGGCCCGACACTGACCCTAAAGCAAGATGAAAAAGGGCTTTTCGAAGAGGAAAGGAGTTTCGAAATCCTTGCTAACTTTCAAACTGGGCCCATTATTCTGGCCTGCATCACCAAGATCAGATCTAGGCCTTAGAGGCTGGCTCAACCCTAGATCTGATGATCCAAGGCTGGCTGAACCTAGTTGGGCTATATGATGATTGGTCGAACCACAGATCAAGAGATCTAGGGCTGATCGGCCTTATATTTGGAATTTCAGGCATGTTCTTTGTATTATTTCAATTCTGATTTAAGGCGAAAATATCTGTTTACAAACTATAGATCTCTTTTGAATGCTGTTGTGTTTGAATATTTAATTCCTTCATGTTATATGTAAGATGGTATCAGAGTACAATTAATGAACATTCCTAACAAATCTGTGATCTTAATTTGGTAAGAGACATGTTCAATTTTAGCTTTTAAAGTTCGCATACAGTTTGTTAGATGGTTCATGTATGTTCCATCTTGTTTTGGGGAAGTATATCCAATCACTTATGCTGTAAAAGTAGACATACATCAAAGAAATATTTCTGAATTTTGTTGTGGTAATATGAAAGATTTCTACACTAATAGTGGGCTGGTCATAGTGACACCATGCAGACAATTACGACCTATTCACACACTGGCAAGGGAAGTAACAACCAGGAAGGGTTGTGTGGTTCACTGCAAAAAACCCAAATGGGGTCTAGTGCTCATAATGGGAGCTTATTTTTGAATTGATAACCAATGATTAATAAAAGAAAGTTAATCAGTAATTGGCAGGTTGAAAACTTGTAATATTGTTTTTGGACACCCTCGATGCCAAGCACAGTATAGGAACACTATTACACAAGGGCCAATTTGGGAGTTTATGAAATTCAGACCTATTTCTGAAGGGCCGTAGATATGGGAAGAGAGCTTTGCATATATGCTTGAATTTGTAGAAATGCTATGTCTTGTTGTGATACTGGGAATTTTCTGGTTGTGTGGTGGGGTTGAGTAATGATGGTTGAGATTTGGTGCTGTGAAACTATTTTGTTGTCTATGGGATGGTTTAATGTCATAAGAGTAAGGGAGGACTGCTGTGATGTGGCTGATGTTGAAGATCCTTTTGTTGTGATATAGGGCATGAGTTGTGAATTGCATTCGGAAAGCTGTTTATGTGAAAAATCTGTTGTGGGCCTTTGTTGGTATTCAATTGAGTGCAGTCAAGGTGATGCACAAAAGCAATTTGACGGGCCATTTGACTTCTGAAAACTTTCTCCTAGTTTTCTTAATTAATAATTCATCTCTTCAGACATACATGATTGCACACACTTGTACTCAATTATGTAGAATTCCTCCCCACTCAATGGTTAATGATTCCGTGTTTGTCCTTGCCAGGTAACCTGCTTGTAGGGAAATTTACAAGCTGTAATGATCAAGCGCTTAACTTTGACATCTGTGGCTGACAGGCCTCTGCAGAGATGATGAATGAGGACACACCTCCGAGAGGTAACCTAACACAAATTCTATTAATCAACGTCCAAGATTTCCATCTCTTGCATTGCATATAAATAGGAAAAGCACGCTTAGGGCCTAACCGAACAATAGAAACTATCATAATTACAACTCTTTTAATAAAATCAGAAACCTACTAACAAATAATTAAGAAAATAAAAGGAAATAAAAAATATCTAAACTATCTTGGGTGGTCCCATTTGTGGGCCTATCTGTTCTGTGTCACTAACACAATATACTGGAGCTTTAAGAAGGATTGTTGGAAAGTGAAAAGAAAGTAGAAACACCCACATTTATCTGAAACCAGTTAAGATTCTCAGCCCGAATCCAGGCTTCATAATATTTGCAAGGACTATTTTCGCAAAATTCTTCAGCCCCAACAAAAGTAGCAAGACTAAAATGAAAGACATGCCAAACAAAAATCCTGAAGAAATCATCAACCCAATCCCAGCTCGATCAAAGATTAAAAAGTTTCCTGTTTTAGGACCTAGTACAAAGGAGGTTGCTACTTAGGAAATTATGAACCGTTGTCAGTAAGCTCTTACATCCAAATTAATAATCTTTTAGGAAATTGGTTGTCAAAACAAATTTTAACATAAAATAATTTGAAGATATGATATGTGAGCCTATGATGCATGTCTACTTCAAAATGGAAAACATAGAGTGTCGTATTCTATCCGTTACTCCACATTTTATATATAAAATCCATGTCCTTGATGTGTCTATTATGTGTCCCCGCCATAGCCATGCCGTATCTGGGCATCATAGGTGTGAGCCTAGATGACTTAAATCAAAAGAAATAACTTAGGAATCAAGTCAACAGGAGAAGACAGTTTACTTAAACATAATGAGCCAAGAAGAAACTATCATGCAAAACAAACCTTCATTCCTTTGTAAAGTGCTCGTGATCTGCAAGAACGAAGGCATGCGTGATCATACTCTGATTTAACATATTCCTTAAGGCGATGTATCTTATTTCTCCTACGCCACTGTTTCCAAGACCAAGCACAAGGATAAGCTAGCACTGAAAGAATGCTATGAACTGAACCTTCCCACCACTCATATGCAGCAACTGAGTTTATCTCATCTATGAATCTGTTGAAAGCATCTTCATATCTGCAGCCACAATCAGACCCAAATGCAGAAGGTAATATGAGTAGAAGCACAAATGCACTTGCACAACCAATCAAGTATTGAACTCAAGGTTTAACTCTTCTTACACAATATCAATAATTGCATCAGGTGGAGAGTAAGGAAGATGCCAGGGTTCTCTGAAGGTATTAGGACCCATGAAATACATTCTGTGCACGTGGCTCTGAGTTTCCTCGGTTCTGCTGGTCCCCCGCACCTAGATTTAAATAAAATCAAGAGACCAGAATTTATCAGAACATAAACCTTCAGAGCAGTACCACATGTTCAGGAAGTGTAAACTCCCACTACAAATTCAAACAATTGATGACGGAGAAGGTTAGTGTTTAATGTGACAGTTACCTCTGCAAGTGACAAGAGATATGGGGAAGTATGAGGGCCATGACGATCGATAGTATCAGTAGCCTGATATGCATAATCTCGTCCAACCAACTTAATTCGTAGAGCACTTAATATAACAGCTAGGAGGACTAAAGTGAAGGATAGGAGTAGTGCAAAAGGCCATGGTCCTCCAAATGTATATATCAGGTCCTCAAGGGGTGTATAGCAGTTTGGCATGCGATACTTGTCAGATACACATTTATATGGACATGATGATTGAGTAACTCCTCCTACAGTGAATAGATAATTTAAACTAGCATTACCATTAAACAAAACAAAGGGGAAAAACTGTAAATAGATATGCAATGAGAACTAAAAAAACAATTAAAGGAAAACTAAAAAATCCACTAATTATGCACTACATACATGGATGAAAAAGAAATAAATGCACAACAACTACACAAACAACTCACATATAAGAGGATGGAAGGAGCAATGGGCAAAAAATATATACCAGAAAAAGGCAATTACCTCGCACATAAATGAAGGCTGCACGTTGGGGAAGAAGCTCCAGTGAGCAGGGAGAGCAAAGTGAAGGATCAGATCCATCAACATCTTTGTATGTGCCAACAGGGCACTCCTGGAAATTTATTGATGCCCATAAGAAACATAAAGGAAATAATACAAGGAACACTATTTCAACTTACAGGTGAAGTAACAATTTGGACTAAAACCCACAAAGTCTATCACATTCATATATATAGCTGACAAAAAACTACTGAAGTACTGATACACTTATAACAGTCCACATACATTTAAAGAAGATGACATAACTGGTTGGGAATATCATCAACATGTTACAGATGACAGTCCCAAATGTGACTCTCACATGCATAAATAATATGTTCTGTTCTGTTCACAATAAGCCAGATAAACCTTTTACAACCACAAGGTCTATAAATCCAAGGGTCGAGATGAAAAGGAAAAAAAATGAAAGAGTTGTAAATTGATCAAGTATACATGATATGATTGATCATAAAAGCATGCTTTTTTTTGTTTTTCATTTTTTTTTTTAGAAGAAGCATTGTAGTACCCATATATAAGAATAAAGGAGATATACAAAATTGTACCAACTATCGAAGAATTGAACTTATGAGTCATACTATGAAGTTATGGGAGAGAATAATGGAGCAAAGATTGATAAAGAAGACCAAGATATCTGAAAATCAATTTGGTTTTATGCCAGGGAGATCAACTATGGAAGCTATCTTTTCACTTAGGCAATTAATGGAAAAATATAGAGCAAAGAGAAAAAATCTACATATGGTCTTTATCGATTTGGAAAAAGCCTATGATAGGGTACCGAGGAATTTAATTTGGTAGGTTTTAAAGAAAAGGAATGTCCCCAGAGGTTGCATTGAAATTTTTAAGAATATGTATGAAGGAGCAGTAACAAATATGAGAACCACATGTGAAGAAATAGGTGGATTCGCCGTGATTATAAGTTTACATCAGGGATAAACCTTAAGCCCTTATCTCTTTGCATTAATTATGGATGAGTCAACTGTGCGTATTCAAGAAGAAGTACCATAGTGTGTCATTTGCAGATGATATAGTATTGCTAGATGAATCAAGAGATGATGTAAATACAAAGCTTGAGAGATGGCGAGGGACATTAGAATCTAAAGGCTTAAAAATAAGTCGTACAAAGACAGAATATATGGATTGCAACTTCAGTGGACATATACAAAGTGTTGAAACCACTGTCAAAATTGAAACCCATGAGATACCACGTAGAGATTCTTTTCGGTACTTCGGCTCGATGATTAATAAGGATGGGGAGATTGATGAAGAAGTAGAGCATAGGATAAAAGCTACATAGCTGAAGTGGAGACTAGCTTCTGGAGTGCTTTGTAACAGACGAATGCCAACGAAATTGAAGGGCAAATTTTACAGAACAGTGGTTAGACCGGCTATGACATATGGAGCATAATGTTGGCCAATTAGGAAGACACATATTCCTAAGATGGATGTAGCGAAAATGAGAATACTTAGGTAGATGTATGGTAAAACTAGGAAAGTTAAAATTAGAAATCGCTTCTGGGAGCATTTAAGGGTAACACCAATAGAGAATAAGATTAGAGAAACCCGTTTAAAATGGTTTGGGCATGTTGAGCGTAAGCCAGCAATAGCATCGGTGAAAAAAAGTTTAGCTATACAGGTGGATGGCCCATCAAGAGGTAGGGGTAGGCCGAAGAAAACATTGATGGAAGTCATTAATTCATATTTGAAGAAGTTTAACTAATGGAAGGATTTGGCTCAAAATCGAACGGAATGAACAAACAGAATTCATGTAGCCAACCCCAACATAGTTGGGATAAGGCTTTGATAATGATGATGATGATATATATATATATTTTTGTTGAATTGCAAATATATATTAACAAAAGGCTACAACAGCACCAAAGGAATACAATGCCCCCCACATAGAACAGGGCCTCCACCCTTTATAAAAAAGAAAAAAGGAATAAGAGGACCCATCAGAACATTAAGAATACAGTGACCTAATTGACCACTGAAAAAGCAGCAATAGAAACAAAACCAGTTTTATAGGCTTTACTTATTCTGTCCACAAAACTGACAGCAAAGCATGCAATTCACCTATTTTGTGCAATATGTAATTGAAACCAAGTTACTCACCAGACTGCAGCAGAAGCAATTCACGGCATTACTTATTTTGTACCACATTGTAGTGTATGCATGCTAAGGAGGAAGAAATATAAACAGTTTCTGTACATACAATTCCTAAACAACAATGATAGCATCAATTATTTAGCAGTTCCTAAACAGAAATAGTAGCATTAATTATTGGCTTCTCTCCAGGAAAACAAATGTGTGTTTTTTATGAACCCAGAAAAGAAAATGCCTTTAAAATATATACATGGAGAATATATGTCTGCAGACGTCTCTTTGACACTCTGGGATGACAGTTACAATAAAGGTGTATCTAGTGATTTATTCATGTATAAATTATTCATAAAAATGCGTAGCAAGAAATAAGCAAGAAATGCAAATTTGAACACTATGGATTCAATAACACATGCAATATTTAATAGTGATCCAAGAGAATGACAGAACTAATACAGTGATAAATAAAAGATGAAGAGAAACAAAGACCAATGAATCAGACATACATTACAGAATGTGCCAAAAAGTCCTTTAGGACACTTCTTTCCTGTGATTGTACCCTTCTCTCCACCACCACCACCACTGCTGCCGGGCCCCCCTCTGTAGTAAATGAAATTTAAAGGCAGAAAATATGAGGAAAATTGGAGAAAGCTCTAAAGTGCTTCCGAGTATATGGACACAAGAACAAATTGAAAGAAGAATAAAATTATAAAGGAAAAAACAAGTATTCTTAGGTGGAACCATTATGAAATTAATGAAATGTGTATGATACATCAGAGAAAAAAAAAGAATGAATAATTTGTAAATAACAACTTATCTGCTGACCCCAGATAGCTGGGATATGGGTTTGGTGATGGTGGCAGTGGTAGTGGTGAGATAACAGCTTATCTCTTAACAAAAACTTGGTTGAAAATGTCCTATAGCTTGTGATGGATCAGAAGTTTCAGGTGCATGAGCCCATCATTTTCTTCCCTCTAAAGCATGTGATTTTTTGTTAGTCCCAAGGACCCACCTCCAAATATATTGAAAAATCAGCTCACTTCAGAATGTCATCTTTTGTTACAGCATGCAGCTGATATCTAGACTCTTGGGAGGCAGAAGACGGGAAGCATGAATGCTGTGAGTTGCCAAAATTGTGACACAGGAATCAGAAGAGTAGAGCTGAGTTTTGTAACGTACATACACTGAACTCTTGACCAGAAAACAACAAAAATGGGGAAAGGAGGGGCAGTGGTGAAAGGGTATTACTGCACGAAACATGACTTGGACAAACCATTGATTAGAATCGAGAATCTTGCAATGAATTTCTCTGACTGTATGAAGATAAGATTATTCTACCATGATGACAAATCACTACACTAAAAGAAGACAATCACGGATATACTAACCTATTGGTTTTTAAAATGATAATAGATTGATATCATAGTCTATCACTGATGTGGAAAAAGTAAATGAGGGCAGCCATTTTGTTAACACACTGATGTTGGTAGGAGAAGTGCCTAAGATTCCACCCGGGTCCAGACTGACAACAGTGGGCTTGGACAAAGATGCAGGCCTGACAAACCGGGCCTGGAATTCCAACTAGAGACTGTTTCTTTAACAGGTTAAATCTGGACTACACCTTAGGGCCCATTGGACACCATACTAGACAAATGTTGCCCAGATATATAAATTCCCTCTATTATACAAGTTGAAATGCCATATGATGAATGGAAGTGATCCATGGCAAGAATAAGTTCCACTTTCTCCACTGAGTTACTTCTGACAACTAGGGGAAAACGCATTGCACAGGCTCTCAATTGTGCCAGCTTCCCTCGGACAAATCCTTTTTTTTTTTTTCGCGTGCTTGCTCTCCACCAGTAGTGCAGAGTAGGAACAACTGATACATGTCTAAGAATTGCATGCATCTTCCTTCATATCCATCATATCCAAACTGACGCATTTGTAAGAATAATGATAGACTAAATATAACCAACTTGGAGTTATAACCTGTTGTTCTGGGCACAAAAAGAATATAGAAGTATCAGGTGCAACTCATATGGGTTTCATCTAAACGAGGAGCCAAATAGAGTTCCTCTACGGTTGCTGTCATGTGGACAGTGTGGCTTAAGTAAAATTGACAAAGTTTCCAGAACCAACTTAATACAAAATAGCACATTGACTTAAATGAAAGAGAAAAGGAAATTAAGTGCAGAAAAACACAGGTTATGGACACCTACGAAAAAAACAACATCAAGATAAGTAGCAAAGATACAGTCTCCACACCAAAATAAAATAAAATATAAAATATAACTAAAAAAAGAGAGTAAAATAGTTAATAGCACAAAGCCAATCCCCAATTCATCAGTACCAATTAACACTCCTTAATATAGCATTGCTTTTTGTGATGTCATTTCATTCACGGTTGCAGTCTTCCTTGGTGTTTTCCTAGTTCTCTCCCAGAGTCGCCTCCTTCATCACTAAAATAGTTAATAGCACAAAGCCACTCCTCCTCTCATCAGTAACAATTGACACTCCATCATACAGAACATTACTTCTTGTGGTATCATTTCATTCACAGTTGCAGTCTTCCTTGGTGTTTCCTAGATATCTCCCAGAGGCCGGCAGAGTCATGGTGGAGGGGCCTTTTCTCACTTGCAGTCTTCTTCTTTGGAGGATTATTCCTTTTGTGATTCTTTGGCCAGTACAGAAGGAAAGGAATAACAAAATTGTTTGGGATGCTTCGACTGCTAAAAGAGGATATTATTTATGTGATCTCCCTTTAGGATTGCCTAGTGGGCTTTAATCAGGAAGGGTTTTCTGATTTTAACTTGACACATATATTGTTCAATTTGGAAGCTTGCATGCAATATGGTTTGGGCAAGGAGAGGCAAAACATTCTTTGGGGCATTCCTCCCATTGGTATTCTCAAGTTTAATGCTGATGGGCCAGCCAGGGGCAAGCAAGGTCAGCAAGTATTGGAGGGGTGCTTTGTAATGATAAGGGCAATATTCTGGGTATGTTTTCTAAAGGGGTAGGGATTAAGGACTCTACTGAAGCTGAGGTCTCTGCCATTTTGGGGCCATTGAGGTTCTTCAATCACTCATTTCAGGGCATTCTCATTGTGTAGGGTGATTTGTGTAATGCCATTGCTTGGATGAAGAATGGAAAGTTTAAGACATGGAAGCGTCACTTTGATTCAATGAGATTAAAGCTTTGGTTTCCAATATTGTGTAGAGTTTTGTCATTTGGTGAGGTCAGCCCAAGGGCTGGTTGAGACTCTAGCTAAACAGGGGGTAGATAGATCATAACCTTGGGAGGTGATTTTGTTGTAATTTCATTATTGAGGACCGTCTCATATAACCTGGTGGCCTTTCCTCGGTGTTCTTTGTATTAATTTGCAACATATCCTGTTACGCCATTTACAAAACAATAAGCAAAATGCTCTTGAACTTTAATTGATGGAAGGAGAAGAAATAAAGAAGCAGAAGAAGATAAAATGGTAAGATTTTAATGAAGGAAGAAGAAGAAGAAAGAAGGAAAAGAAATGAAGAAGAAGAAAGTGCCACACGGTGCTTAGGGATTGTTGCCCTACAATTATAGGGAACCAAAATCCTTATGGTCTTATTATTAATAAATTCATATCATATTTACAAGTATGTTCCTGTCTTTTTTTCTTTTCTTCTTTGCCTAGGCCTGAGAATGCCTTGTAAAATATTAAAAATGCCAAATTGGCAAAATTACATTAAGATTCTAAATAAATATTGCATGGAACAATAATCGGTGAACACACAATATGGAATATGGACGGAACTTCATTCTCCGGTTTTTGCTATTTCTAATTCAACAGAGAAAAGCATACCTAGTGTCAATTGTACCATTTATAGTAGCAATCTGAACATATTCATGCCCTGTGGCTATGTTTGACCAATCAAAATGAACTCTTCCACCACCACCACCGCCACCGCCTACTGGTCCTCCTCTACCACCAGCAACAGATAAAGATGAGTTTTTTCCAAGTTTGAGTGCTTGAAGGAAAAGGAGGATTGTCCCACCGGAACCACCTCCAAGCCCACCAATTAAAGTACCATTACGGTTGATTCTTGGTTCTTGACAGCTTTGCCCATCTGACCTTAGCGATCCATAAATATCCAACTTCGACAGTGGCCATTGCATGGAACCCATCACTAGAAAATAAAAGGAAATTAGGATCACAATAAAGCCATCTTTTATGGAGAATTTCAAAAAGATTCCTAGAAATGAAGATAAAAAATTTAAAAAAAATCTAATACCGCACACCAAAGTAATAGCAAACAATAAAAAAATGGAGGGCAAAGAAAATATTCCTTTTAAAAAACATGCAAGTGCATGCACATTAAAATATTGCCAAGAAAATGAAAGTGTTTTGCAAAGTTCATAATGAGAAGAAATTACTTTGTAGATCAAGTAAGAAATTAGTCCATAATAAAAAGTAAAAAATCAATGTTTAATGCACCCTAGACACTTTTTTTTTTTTTTTGTAGAAGTACCATGGAGACTTGAACATATACAAGTCAAGACTTTAAACATGATGTTCAGCCAAGCCTTGGCTAAAAATGATGAAGTACATTAGAAGAAGCTACCCTGCAAATTCAATCACTCCATCCATCTTACTAACGCTGGAGTCTGACTGTTTGTCCGGATGTAAAATTGGTGGATGACATTTCTTCAACAAAAGAGCCATGAACCTCCTGTTGGAACTAAAAGTCACTTTTTGGTAAAAGAATGAGCAAACACTTAGACCATCCAAGTGTGACAATAAGTCAGGGTTCGGATGTATGATAAGTCAGAAACTAATTATTTTTATTTTTAATCAATAGAAACTAAATATTTCTCTCATAACTTCATATAAAATCGATGAATAACATTCCAGAGGAAATTTCCTAACCCAAAAATTAACCAAAACATACTTTAAAAAGCAACAATTTGTAGTTTTTTTTCTTCAGACTTGTGGAAACCATGTCATCTGAAAAGTTTTTACCTATCATTCCCCCTCCAGCAACATGCCCATTCAATTCACTAGGTTCCCCAGTTCCACTTCCTAATTCACAAGGAAGATCAGCATCACCATATTTTCGACCACCTTCACTTTGCATGCCATTGTAAACCCCCAACCCCCCTCTACCGCCATGCCCAGCACCACCTCCTGCGCCATGTCTTGTATATTTTCCCTTGCCTACACCCTCCACGCAGCCTGGGGACAGAGTTCCCAAAAAGTCACAGAAACTTAAAGAGCAATTCAATTTCATCCATTTGATGACTAGCCAAAAACAAACAAGAGCCTGTGGTACAGTGGAAGGTGCTCACTGTTGCAACTTGAGGTTATGGGTTTAAGTCATGTTACCAACAAAAATAAAAAGACTGGCCAAAAGCTAATGAACAAATTTTGAAGTGACTATGGAGCAATGTTTCAGTCCAATCTCCTCACCTAATTCTGATGCACTTATCATGCCATCACCTTCAATTGTAACTGTCCGTGCTCTGTGAATGTGCACAATACTTCCTTTGACAAGACCATTAACAGTGAGATCCTCAACACGGCATATCTGAAAAGCATAGTAGTGTGAAATAATATAGAATGCATATCAATAAGTGAAACTTGGATGAAGTGCAGGTAAAAAACAATACAATATATAATTCAAACTAAGAAGAGGTGTGTGGTAAAAAATGATACAATGATATATATATATAATTCAAACTACGAAGAACGATACAATGATATATATAATTCAAACTAAGAAGAGGTGTGTGTGTGTGTGTGTGTGCGCGCGCGTGACATTTATATATATAATTCAAACTAAAAAGAGGTGTGTCGTAAAAAAATTCAAACTAAGAAAAGGTGTGTGTGTGTGTATTGGAATGGTAAGAGGTATATATAATGTCCACTGATGACCAAGATCAAACTCTCTAACAGAAAGATGCCCTGAAATGAAGGGAAATGTAAGGATTGATGTGGCTAAGGTCTCTGACTAGACAAGTTATCAGAATCAAATGGTGTAGTGTCAAGCCTTCTAGCTATAGTGAGGATTGCTCGACTATATGCCTAAATGTTAGCCAGATATAATCTACAAAAGAAAGAGCACATGCTGATATTCATTCATACTGTGGCATCTTAACACAAGGTTTTTGAACATGTAGAAGCCAAATCATATCATGGACACTCAAACAGAGATTGGACGACAAATGGAAGAGTTTCTTACTTGAAGTGTAAAAGACAAAGAATTATTCACATGGCAGTCTTCTGGAGGAGTTATCAACTCCATTGGGCATGTTTGGCTCTCGCAATGGGACTTAGTTTCCCTAATGAAAAGACAATTTTAAAAAAACTAAATATCTGTAGCAAATAAAAAAGATACCAAAAGTCAATATCCCAAATCTGCAAGTACATCGATGGCAATTAATACTCACATGCTACCATTATCATCATTTAATGGAGCCTCAAGCAAGGAACCTGCACCAACCTGTCCAGGATAGAAAAGACCCTTGAAAAGATGAAATGGCCTCAACAAAAGTGGAAGAGAATAAATAGCATCTACTAAAATAGACAGCTTCAATGGTTTTAGAAAAAGGAAAGAAAAAGAATTTTCAGGGATATAAATCTCTTTATTTGGTTAATGCTTTACAAGACTTGATTGAGTCAGAAGCAAGCATAGAAAAAACAGGATCAAACCACAAGCAATAATAAGATGCATAAGTGGAACAGAGAAAAAAATGAAAATAGAAAAGCAATTATTCTCTAGAGATGAGAAGGAAGACACCTTCCAAAAAAAATGAAACAATTAAAACCAGCAATGAAAAAGAAAAAAACAATTCCCATTTTCATTATCAAGAAAAATTGAACATAATTGTCAAAGAAAAGGAGTCAGTGAAAATTCATTACCTATTAAAAAAAGATACAGATAAGTTGGGGGTATGAAAGAGAAAAGAAATAGAACTTTGCATGGACTTTCATGATACCATTTTATTAAAAAAATGTAGAAGGCATATTGGAACATGAAAGATGCGCATTGAACAGACACGAAAAACATGAAGCTCATACCTGGAAAGCAGGGCACAGATCCTAACTAATGTCAAGCTAGTTGGATGGATTACTTTTAGAAAGGAGATACAAGGAATTTGGTTGCAGATATCTTGTGTAAATTGGAGGCATTCCTGTTGTGAAGTTCTAAATCATCCTTAGCATCAATAAGGAATTGGTCTCCTCCAAATGAGTATTTCAAACTTTAATATTCAAAGTGTGGCAAGGGGGAAGCCATGCCCTGGTGGGGGTTGACTCTTTCCAATTATGATGGGAAGATAGTGTTAGTACTTTCAAGGCCAGTGTGTACCAAAAATTCTGATAAATAAGGGACTATTGGTGATTATGGAGGCATTATGAATTTTCACTAAAGCATTTTTGGACACCTTCATGACTCGAAGAGGCCCCTCTAATGGGATGGACAAGCAAGATTGGAGCTGTGCCTTAGCGGCTGGTGAATATTTCTCACGAGATTAGGAAGCTTGGGGAATCTATTTTTCTTTTGTTCATGTCAAGAGAAGTGCCAATGAGGTGGCCAATCTGTATAAGGAGATTCTTTCCACTTGAATTCCTTTCCTGTAAAAGGATTGGGATCCTTCTACATATATTTTCATTTCTTTTTTATACACAGTATATTTCTCTAATAATTCTTTTTTTTTCACCTTTCCTCCTTAAAAATCAATTTTGCAACCAATAAATGAAAGTTGTCAAAGAATGCGATCCTCAAAATCATTAGTATTACAAATAGAAAAGCAGAAGCAAGTGAACAAGGTCAAAACAAAAAGTGGACTAGTTCCCCGTAGGCCTATGGGCACCCTACAGACTTTAACAGTTGGTTCAATGCTTTAAATAAATGCAGGACACGCTATACAAAATGATCTTGGTATATATATAAAGATGGGCCAAATACAAAAAAACAATTATATAGATATCATCACGCATTGATTAGAATTTTGCATGGTTCATTAGACACAATCAATTTCTTTAATTTAGAAAAAGAAAATCAATTTTCTTTCTCACAGCGTCAGCTGTGAGGTTCATTGGTAGCAATGTGGATGGTTTTATCAGTAATGAGGCAATTATTTCATGCTTGAACATAAATCCTTCAAGGAATACTTCAATCCTTCAAATTCCACCATTATTATATATTAAGCTGGTTGAGTTCAATTGAAAAATTAACCTCAATTCATTTAATTGATTTTGACCCTCCATAATTTATTTTGACTGTCTCTCGATATTCTATGGAGAATCATAATTCTTCCCTCCTCTTAATTTCTCTCTTTAAATCCTGCATCTCTTCTATCATTACACCTCCAATCAAAGCCAACAATATCCCTCATCATAGTGGAGATTCTGGCTATTTGACAATCCCTTGATATTCTATGGAGAACCATAATTCCTCCATCTTCTTAATTTCTCTATTTAAATCCTCTAACTCTTCTCTCTCTTCTATCATTACACCTCCAATCAAAGCCAATAATATCTTTTATCAAAGTAGATATTGTAGCTCTTTGTTTTCCCCTCTTTCAAATTCTTAAACTGACAGTAATTTCTATAAGACTTTTTTAAAGCAATCTCTTCCTTCTATATAATGCAACAGAGTTGAGTTTGGAAGTCCATGAAATTAGTAGGTTTATATTTCCACTTCCCTTTTTATTTGGAAATAGAGAGCTAATGGATTTTAAGAAAAGCTTTCATGTGATACTTGTGACATTCATAGCATTCAATAGATAGTCATGTGCGTACCGTCACATAGTAGGTGAGTCAATTTGCTTCATTCCTATAAGTGAAACAGGTCCAGTATGCACATTTTTCGAGTCTCTTAGTAGATTTTAATTTACCCGAATTTGTTTTTCATTTTTTGTAAAGTGATTTTACATCTTGTTTTTATATATCAAAGAGACTTATTCAAATTAGAAATTTACTAATTTATTTTGACTACATTAACAACTTCAGTAAATTCTTTTCTATTAAGATATATCCTTATCATTAAGAAATTATTTTTCTACTACTTTATAAGTAATCATCGATTCCACTTAAAATTAATGGTATGCAATTTTCCATTCAATGCAGCCTTCATAAAAAATATTTAATTATTTCCTTTTCAACTAGCAACAAAGGCCCATGTTGAGTTGAGCCAAAGCGAAGATATATTAATTAATAAAATTGTTAAACTTGAAAAAAATTTAATCTTGTTATTTTTTCATAATGTTTAAAAAAGAAAACATGAAAAGTAGCTTAAATATTTATGGTAAAAGAACGATATTCATGTGAAAAATAATAAAGGGCAATATTGTTATTAATAAGAAGTATTGCACTCAATCAAAAATATTAAATTTGAGCAAAAAGCATAAAGTGAATTGAGAAAAAATCTATATATTCATTTGTCAATGAGAATGGCAAAGAAATTATATAAAATACTAAGAGAGGACATGAAAAAGCATATATTCAAACCAATGAAGAAAATAAAATAATTAAAATCAAAAATAAAAAATAAAAGTGCATTTCATAATTTTTCTAGATTTACCAATTGGAAAACTATCCTATGTTATTTTAGGTTTTACTTTGTTAGACCTCTCTCTCTCTCTCTCTCTCTCTCTCTCTCTCTCTCTCTCTCTCTCTCTCTCTCCTTTTTTACATGGTCACATTGATAGAGCTTGAGGTGTTTATGGTAGTATATGGCTAAGCAATCCATGACCCAAAATTAAAATAGGACCCTAATTAAAAAAATAGCCAATAAAAAATTAATAATATATCATAAAAACACGTTTGAGAGAAAAAAAAACCAATAATTAATCCCAAAATACTTCATGCTCAACTAAAAGAAAAACATTTCAATTCATCAGTTGTATCATTATAACCAATGTTGAAGCAAATCTAACTCTTGATACCACATATATGATGTAAATTTTTCAAAAGCTATAAGGTCAAACATTAAGACTTATAGCAGTCTAATATGTAATCGAGACTAAGAATTTATACATAGATCTAATATGTATCCTACCTGACCTGGATCATAGATAATTAAAGATCCTTGATCTTTAGGTATATTTTGGGTCAAGTCTGACTCGAAATTTAAAGTCCTTGGACAAACATTTTACATGATTATGGATATACATCATCCTTATAAAAGAACCTAATTGAGATGCAAAAGAGCTTACGATAATGCAAAATTACTGTCACAAGGAAACAAAACATATTTTTTTATATAGTCTATTTTGATATATATACAATCAATAGATAATATATTACAACTACAACATATAACAAAACACAATGGTTGATGCAAGGAACCTCTCTTCATTTTAAACTCTTGAAAACCATATAATCATATTTTTTTATATAGTCTATTTTGATATATATACAATCAATAGATAATATATTACAACTACAATATATAACAAAACACAATGGTTGATGCAAGGAACCTCTCTTCATTTTAAACTCTTGAAAACCATATAATCATATTTAATGGAACTATTTACAATAGAATGAAAAATTATATAAATAAATTAGAAATCATAAATTAGAGCTCCATGCAAATGTGACACAGTCTCTATTTTATAATAATATCTGATGTGCTATGTATTTGAAATCAATATACTTTGCATTTTTGTGATTATAAAAGAACATAGTTAGGGCAAAAATAGGATGCAATGCATAATTTGTTGTTTCCTTATTTTACTTTTAAAAAATAATTATATTCCTTTTTAATTTTTTTACTAGTAAACTATTATTGATTTAACTTATCAATTGAATTGTAGTAACAACAAGCACTAAAAAAAAGTATGCAACCCACATCCTTTTTTTCTTTATAAATTTTGTATCCACAATAATATTGGTTTGATGCTCACCCATGCTCAGCACGGGCATCTTTTGCCAGTATTATGATTATATTTATCAACATATTACTCGCAATAACATACATAACAGCAGCATCCTATCATTTTCATTTTTCAATCTTCATTTAATCTCCTCTTCTGCCTCCATTTGCAAGATCACTGATATTACTCAATCACACCAATGTTGACAAAAAAAAAAAAAAAAAGGAAAAGCCATAAGAATTTCAAAAGGGCTATTTTGGCATTTCTAATCATTATAAAAGTAATCATGAGAAGGCACATGATAAACTGATACTCTTGCATCTTTTTTCTTTTCTTGGTTGAAAGATATATATCCTTACATCTATGTTATAAAATAGTGACAAGAAAAGTCGCTGGCCTTTGATAGCATCACCAGGACCAGTTAATCGCAGACGTCCTTGACCATATACACCCAAGTTTGCATTTGAACGGATGACAGAATTTTTCTGCAGCAAGACGAAATTATGAATATACAATGGTCTTCGAAAGCAGAAGTAGAAATAGAATAAAAGTGTAGGCATCAATCAGAAGTTACGACTTATTGAACATACCCTGAGAACAACTAGATTCCGTATTTCAAGCACAGATGTCCCCACTTCAGAATTGCCCCCGCCATCAATTTGAATGTTGGAGTCCCACATAAGCAACATTTTAACAAACATTCTGAATGCACCATAGACCTTCAATAGAAACGGCATATTTTTAGACAACCAATAAATAGAATGATTCTAGTTATCTGCTACAATAGCAATATTTTGGAAGTTAAGAATTCAAACACACAATAAGATCAGAACATCTATGATTCCAAAGGCTCTTCAAAAACCAAAACAAAAGGATCCCTTAACTTTGAGTCGGTATAAAATGCTTTAAAAACCTATGTGTGACGTAGGTAGGCAAGTATTAGAAATCATTAGCCAAAATTATCTTTCTTTATGAAAGAAAACAAAGTAAATAAATTGTGAAGACTACATTATCAAATTCACAAAAGACATGAAAACATTGCCCTTTAGGAACCCCTAGACTTGGACTCCCCAAAATTTTGGTGGCAGTTCTGCCAGTAAACCAGGCAAGCATGTATCAGAGGTCATTTGAGGATTTTTTTTAAATATAAACATATTGAAGAAAGAGAAACAGTACAATTGGGGGCTGTTGAGGATGTGAGGATCAGTGTATGATAAAGTGTCAGGTACTTTTATCTGTGAAAAATTGCTAGTGCTCAAGAGGAGATTCAACACATTTCTCAGACTGAACAAATTTCCTTTGCTTTTGTGCCCCATGAGAATAACAATGTAGCAAATAGGTTGGCTATGTTACGGGTCTGCCCTTGGATCCTTACAATTTTGATGCGTTAAATTCTCTTACGTTGTAGGTGCTTCTGCTTCTCTGCCATGAGTCCACCAACGGCTTTCATGATTAGTTACTGCTGTATCTTTTTTATTTATTCAATTTATGATTACCATACAAAAAGAATGTAAATAGAAACCGAGATCATAATAGTATTGCATTATAGAAATATAGGTTGCAAAAAAAAAGCATGAAAAGATTCTCAAGAAAATTCTATTCGTTGAGTACCAGTTTGTTTGTTTCCATCAGCCAAGGACAAAGTAAAATTTAGACAAAATTTCTCTTGATCCAGACAAATCATATTAGAAGTTCCAAAATAAAATAGAAAAAATCCACACATCGGAGTGAATCAATACCTACCTACAACAAGGCAGATAAAAAAATCCATATACTCACACTAAAATTTTGAAAAAAAAAAAAAAAGTAGACATGTCGAGAGTGTAAATGATATTAAGTTCAAAATGCAAGCATTCATGTGTAAGAAATTCAGAACAATATAATACATACCTAAAACAAGAAACGTGAGCAGTACTGATCTTAGATCTACGAAAAAATTTCCTAGAATCTAAAAGATCAAAGAATCTACTTAAAAAATAATCAGTTTCATACCAACTAATGTTGAGTGGATTGTTTTACCATAGTTTCTTGTCATAATTGTGATACATATAGAATAAAGAATGAAATACAATGACAACAGAAAGAATGGAGAAAAAACTATGACAAGTTTTCATGAATTTTACATGCCTTGATCACAGAATCACTCATTAGAAGCTCCTCTGCAACCAGCTCAAATTCTGAGACTGGATAGTCAGACAATCCAAAGCTAATACTGGCACCATCAAGTAGCCTTATTTGGCCTCTCACCTTCACAAAAAACAGTAAACACAAGATCATCTCAGCAAATAATACAGCCATAATTTTCCAGAGAAATGACAGCCTACAAGTTTGAGAGAGAGAGAAAGAGAGAGAGAGAGAGAGAGATATTTAATTTTGATTTCAAGAGGCGAAGTTTACAAAATTAAAGCAATCTGCACCAATTTTAACCTCCATAGCAATGTGAAATGAATAGCTCCAAAATTATGACTAAAAATATCTATGCAGACAAAAGAAAAGCAGATTTATGCGTACAACAATTGACACTTGTGAGGTAAAAAAAGGGGGACTTCTACACAGTGTACGCTGCCTTTTGGTCCAGTAATGAAATGACACCCCTTGGCCATATAATACTCAACAAAAAAGTTCTCATCATTATAAAACATCAATTAGTGATGTAAAAAGAACACTTTTTCTAGCTCCTCCCTAAAAGACAACTTGCCATTGCAAAAGGTCATATATCAGAAAATCATAATAAAAAAATGGTTGGTTTTCAGGTTTTGTATTTCAATTCAGCAACTTATAATTTTGTACTTCAATTACTCATTTTGGATAAGTATTCTAATTTTGGTTTTCACGTCCAACTTTTTAGAAGATGAGTAAAAGGTCATTACCCAGTGTGGGTAGACTGGAGCAAAACCTAACCTTGGCAATATTGCACAAAGTGGCTGCTGTCAGGTCTCAAACCTGCGTTGTCACGCATGGCAGCCGAAGACTTTTGGAAGATGAGTGTCTATATTTATTAATGAAGTAGGTGTACTAGCTATCTCTTGCATTAGAATTTTAATTTCACCACTACATAGCTTTTGTTTTGGTTCATCATGACAATAACATTTTAACAAACAGGATCTTATGTTAGCCTCCTCGATCAAGAATAAATCCCTACACTAGAAACCATGCCCATCTTTAGTTCCTCATCTTTCTAAATAGAAAGAACTTGAAACCAATGCCAAAACAACCAATTTACAACCTACGCAAGCTTCTCTATAAAGCAAAACTGTGGAATCGGACCATGGAATTTAAAGATAAGATGCCCAAAGTCAGCTCCATTGATCATGGAACCCGTTGGTTGATGAAGATATAAATTCCAATATGGAAGATTGGCAACTGTACCAATTCATTGTATCCTCCACATCAATAATGGATCACAATTAATAAAAAGATATTTATGTTTTTGGATACCTGTTCTTTGACCAAGTAATGATTTTTGTCTATTTCATTGACCAATCATGATGGTGGGGGATTCATAGTATTATTTTTAAAAGGCAAGTACCAATTTATAATATGCAATATCAAAGGGTGTATTTACGATTGAACAGCGGCAGTGACCATTATATAAAAATCCCCAAAACTGAACATTATGTAAAAGTCACTCATTCACTTAAAGGAGGCATATCCATCATCATGTGAAATGACACTATAAAATTGATGCTGTCATGTCACAAAAGCAGATCTTAAGTAATTTTTTCACAAATACAAATATGCTATCGGTTCATCTAGCAGCACTAAAAAGTGATGCCATTGCCATAATGTCATGAAAACAGAGGTCAGAGTGATTTTTTCGCTTATACATATATGCTATAGGTTGCTCTCTTTTACTTCATTGCCATTTATTCATGGTCAAAAATCTACATGGAACTTTATGCTCATTCTAAGTAGGTTATACTGAAATTTTCACCACCTCCAATATCCAACACCATGCAGATGATTTTGTTGCTAAAGACAATGGTGGTTGCGGCAGCACATATCAATTTAAAAGGAAGATAAGGATTCATTTGTTAGGATCAGAAAACTGACATGGGACAAAATACAGATGAGCCAGACCTTGACAATTGACAATTCATAATGCTTGCAGAGATACTGGAAAATATTAATGCATAGATCAAATTGTAGAAGAAAGAAGTTAAGACAACAAGATCGAATGACCTGCACTCTGGTCCAAAGCAATGGAACCAAGACTTTGGCATTATTCTCCACGAAAATATTCGACCAAATTGGGCCCGTAGGAAAAACAAGCAAAGGAGTCTCCGTTCGTGTTGTAACATTGTTGTTGCTTACTCTGAGACTCAGCAGTGTGGCATCAAAAGCAGTACCTGCTGCACCAGCATTCCCTGGACATCCAATACTCTCACCCCCTGATGCAACACAACATAAAGCAGGATGTCTCGATATAAATACAAAAAAGAAAAAAAATACACTACGAATCAGAGAAGTTTGCTTGCGTCACAAAATACTGTCTGCATATGGAGATGCATAACATGAATCATGGTCCACAAATCTAAAAAGATGGATGTAGCATGCCCTTTGATAAAATAAATATTTTAAGATTGTGAACAGTACTGCGACCAGCATAGGGTTTTCAATGAGACCATATTCACTTTGAGCAAGTTTCATTGGTACTGATACCAACGGGACTACAACATCATTTACTTCTTTTTATTATTGTAAATATTTGTTAAGAAGTTTGTGTTCATACTTGCTTTGGGAACATGTGGTTAGAGTTTCCAGTTCCAGTTCAAAGCAGGAGATATCACCTAATCAGGAAATGGTGGGACCAGAGTGGATGGTTCTACCAAGCAGAAAATGCTCCCAATACAAACAGGAAAATATGTAAACGAAAATTTCTATTTATTTCTGTTTTTTCCTTTTTTGTATGCGTGCTCATTTTTGGTGGGTAGGCAAAGCACAGGAAGGGGAAGGAGTAATGTGCCTCATCAAGAGGAAACTACAGTGGGGGGAAAACCACAGAAAGTGAAGATAAAGGAGGGTCATGAATGTGGTGCTCACTATAACATATTGCCAACCACCCCACCCAAAAAAGAAGAGGAAAAAAAAAACCTCACAACCACCACCACCTTTTGAAGTTTGTGGTTGTGGCAGTTTCCAAGGCTGAAACAAGTCTTGAATGGGTCGATGGGATACCTGTGCCACACCAGATAGTTCCATTTAAAACTGGATTATTCATATTAACCATGAATATTATCATGCCATTTGCGGTGGGGGTCATGCTTAAAATTTTGGATTAAATTAGGTGGACGTCATTTCTAACCACTAATGAGTTTTCTATCAACTTCCATCCAATGAGTCCTAACGATCTCAGCAGTTTGCCTAGCCCAAACATCTTTGTAATGATCTTAATGATGCATGTATCTTAACTCTCAAGACTTGCTACTTTACTATGTTTGGTAGGTCACAAGAAGTTGGAAACTAAAGTTTCAGCCACCAAAACTTTACCTCATAAAACACAAGTGATTACTTTACCACTTGGTGACTTCCCATCTCACTTCAAATTACTTCACCTGATGTAAACAAATGCACTTTTCCTTTACCAGAAAATCTACCTCACCTTTACCTAATCATTACCTTTCCTACTGATTTGACATTTATTTTACCTTATTTGCATGTTGAGTCTACATAAATTATAAAGAGAAGACCACTCTCTTGTAATGTGTGGAAAATATGAAAATCAAAGTAAGACCTTTCCACTTCTTATCTTCCTTACTGCTTCTTTTCTTTTCCTTTTTTGTTTTCCCTATTCATATCGTAATCATTTTGCTAAGCCAGATCTATAAACTTTATTCTTGGATAGTGCTATTAAAAGAATTTTTCAAGACAAAGTTATTATAAATTCAAGCAAAAATTGATGATACTGTTGTTCATAAAATCTAATATACTTTCAAATAGATATATGCTACACTAGACAATTTGCACTCAAAACTTAATTGAAAGAGTTAATTAGCTTCATTTCCAACAGATTCTAGAATATAAGCTTTCAATGCAGACAAGATTGAGTTAAGAAGCCTTGCAGAATAACAAATACATGTCGCTTCAACCAAAAAGAGTTGTCAAAATAAAATAAGGTAGTACACACCATGTACAAGGACCTTTATATCTTCTTGTATGCTGTAGCAATCCAATGATATTCTTCCACCACCACCTCCACCCCATCCCCTACCACCTGCTGCACTGATAGTGCCAGTACCTTTCCTAGTCATTGAATGTGGAATGTACGTTAGAAACTTAACGAGCAACTATAAATTGCACTTAGTCTAGTGTAAAGTTGAGTCTAGAATCTTCTGATATTCAACCTTCAAACAACAGTATTATGGTGCCACTAAAAAAATTTAGTGCACTACAGGCAAGTAGCAAATAATTTTTAAAATCCTCAACTTGGGACACAATGAAGAAGTTGATGCTGCTGGAGAAGCTTCCAAATCAAATTTCTGTGGCATGAGTGCCTCTACACTTTCACATCACACACCGATGGTGAGGATGACTTAAAACCATCTCCCAGTAGAGGAAATAAAAATCATAAAACTCACAAAATATAAACGTAACATCTTGTTACGGATTGAAATACACATATATAAGGCCACCTTTCAGTTTTCTGTTTTTTTTTTCTTTTTAATTGGTTATCTAGGGCACTTAGTCTTTCCCACATGACAAAACTATAGGATTTTAAGTCATTTTTACAACTACTCAACCAACTTGGGCGCCTAACAGTAATTTTGTAAAACTGCGAGTCTTCCTGAATGTTCAAATAACTCTTAAGATTACCACATAAGATTTTTAATATGCTAACAAGTTAAGACCCTCAACATAACATGACCTGGACTCCTATAGTACATCAAATGCCCTGTCTGGACCTAAAGTAAAGCTGGAATTAGGCACTTCTCGAAGCTGGAATTAGGCACTTCTCGACTGCAAAAGATGTTGCATGCACAAACCCATCCATGGGTTGTGCAAGTTGAGCAGGGTCCATCTATAGAAGTGAGCCTTCCCTCAAATTTCTCCTAAGTGATGCAGTCTAGGCCCCAGCAGCCCCTCTTCAACTTAGATTAGGATTATTATTAGTAGAGTTTTAATTAAATTGTTATTAGGAAAGTTTTCATTTTTAGCCTAGGGTTTTCTTACACATTAAGTTTGCATTTACTATATATATGGCATTGTAGAGAAGAAATTCTCAGATTTGGTTGATTAATAGAATTGGGTTTTCCCCAGAGAGGCGCGTCTTCGTGTGTGTTGAAGTTTTTGTGACCGTTCGAATTGTCGACACGTGCTCAGGCACCTCCACGCAGCCCTAACCCTTGGGCTGCATCGAATTGGTATCAGAGCCGAAGGATCTTCAGAATCTTCCGGCGTGATTACCCCTATCCACTCTTCACCGAACCCCAACCATCCTCGTCACCGAAAACCCCATCCACTACCCCCCATCCGTTAACCCTCATGCTGAACCAACACCCCCTGTCTACCCAGATCCACCACCGAATACCCCGATCCCACACAATCCATGAGTCCCAAAACCCTGTCCCGAAACCCTTTCCTATACATAACAGTCGGCCCCTTATCAGAAACCTTCCCTGCCTGCATCGCACCACCCAAATCCACAAACCCAACTTTCCTAAAATAGGCCCTGACCAGTCCAAACCCTAGCCCTAATCTTCCTATTCGTCGCTGTTGCCATCCACTGTTCGTCCCATCCTCTCCGCTGCTATCCTAGACGACCCAATATCCCTGCCATGACTCATTGATAGATTTTTCAATGGATTGAGACTAGACATTCAGCATATCCTTGCCTTCCAACATTTTGATACCGTCGATGAACTCATCCAACATGCTATCAAGGCTGGCTGAGGGAATTGCAAATCATCAAGTACAAAAATCCAAATGGGTTTCTCCGAAGAATTCATCTATACAAGAAGCTAAATCCAATGGACAGATTTTTGCTAGGACTGAAGGTCAAAATAAGATGGTTTGTTTTCATTGTCATCAGCACGGACATCGAGCAGCAGAATGTCCAAAGCGAATACATTTGATTGAGATTGAAGGTGCTGATAACAATATCCGAGATGATATTAAGGGTACTGACACTGATCCTAAGGATATTGACAATTCGAAGGATATTGACACCGCAGAAATTGAATTCACCGATGCAGAGCCCCCAGATGAAGCTCTTATTGTCCTCAAGGACACTTCACCAACTGTTGAGCATAAGTGGTTGCGCAAAAATATTTTTTGTTCTGCAGGAATGATTCAGGGACAAAATTGCACAGTTGTTATTGACAGTGGAAGTTGTGAAAATCTCATCTCCCAAGCTCTTGTTGATCGCCTCCAATTAAAAGTCTATAAGCATAACCGTCCTTATTTTGTCAAGTGGCTAATGAATAGTGATCAAGCGCATGTTCGACATACTTGCAAAGTTACTTTTGCCATTGGTGAGACTTCCAAGGATATAATCTGGTGTGATGTGCTACCTATGGATAGTGGTGATATCTTATTGGGTCGTCCATGAATGTATGACAAGAATGGGACTCATGGTATGCGCGACAACACCTATACATTCATGCATGGTAGACAGCAAGTTACTCTTTATCCTGAGAAACCACAACCGCCAAAGAAGAATTCCTCGAAAGCTGCCACAAAGGAAGTCCTTCATGTTCAACACATTTACACTGGCAATCCGAAGCAGAATCGAGTTCGAGGACGAACTCTTCTTTCAACCCGGGGAGGATGATGCAGTCTAGGCCCCAGTAGCCCCTCTTCAACTTAGATTAGGATTATTATTAGTAGAGTTTTAATTAAATTGTTATTAGGAAAGTTTCTATTTTTAGCCTAGGGTTTTCTTACACATTAAGTTTGCTTTTACTATATATATAGTATTGTAGAGAAGAAATTCTCAGATTTGGTTGATTAATAGAATTGGGTTTTCCCCGGAGAGGCGCGTCTTCGTGTGTGTTGAAGTCTTTGTGACCATTCTAAGTGTCGTTGGACACGTGCTTAGGCACCTCCACGCAGCCCTAACCCTTGGGCTACATCACCAAGCTCCAGATCCAATCAGTAGCAAATAGCAATATAAAGAAACAATTTCACAAAGAAGAAGAATAATAATATTGGTCATAGAAACACCCGACAAAACATGAAAAGAAGAAAAGACATACCACAAAAGAAAGGATATACCACAAGAACTTAAGCAAAAGATTAAAAAATTGGGAATATAGAGTTGTCCTTGTGGATGAGGCACCCATTCCCATAGCGCCCACCAAGGTTCGAACTCTAGTGGGCGCCCTTTTCTTCCCACTCATAGCCACTGGGCCAAGCCAGCACAAGAAAAAAAAAAGATTAATAAATCCATGCCCAAACAAAAGTAGGGTTAACATGTCCAATGCCCATAGGGAAGTTACCAGTTTGGATCTGGATGTGCTTTTATCTTCTTATGGCTGCAATGACGGAAACACTCGAGTAATGATAGGCTATTCAGGACAAGGTTTTAAAATTGGCCGAGTTTCAAGTTAACGTTACAACTTACGACTCCGAAGCATGATATATATTATACAATAGGGAGAGACTAGGTTGAGTCACATGAGACTTGGCCGAGCCCCAATCACTATGAAGGAGTCTCACCGTGTAGATCGAGTCTCACTTCAGATCAGCCAAATAGGAATGAATCTTTTGTTTTCTAACTAAAATTGATTTAGAACGTTACACTGTTAATAGTTTTCCTTCTTTTTCTTTTCATGCTATCCATCACTATATATACTGAAGAAACTAGAAACATAATTTTTTTTCCAAACATGATATGAATATTACAATCAGCTGTTTTCTGACTACCAAATATAAAAAGTCAATTAAATATGCATAATTGAGTTAATTCACACTTCCATTCAACTTGTAAGTAAAAAAATTTTTATTAGAATAGAAAAAGATTTTCTAAATTTTCAGATAGTTCATGATTTTATTTGATTTATGTAAGCTTTAAATGAGAAATTTGAGACGTCATCCAAACAACAAATATGACTTGGTCAAAGTCATAACCAACTCGGACTCTGTAACCGAGTTTTATTTCTAGGCAGCATAGTAATATCCCCTTCCATGTTACTGTCTAAATGATAGAAGAATATCCAGCGCACACTCTACACATTAACTTACAATACTATCAGAACAAATTTCTGTTAGTGCAGTAATTGGAACATCTTAGCAATCCATGACTGACCTAAAGATTAATCTCTCAGCATAGCTGAGTCCTGCAATTTCAATTAATCAACTTAGGTGTGTTATAGCATTATGTAGATAGCTAGAAGCTCTTATTAAGAATTGCAAAAAAAAAAAAAAAAGAAAATGAGAGGGTAATGATATTCTGAATGCTTACTGAGCATATGGCCTAGTTACCAAACCAACAGTTTGTAGGGTTGTGAGGCAAACTTAGAGAAACCAACACAACCCTCTTTCCAAAAAATTTTGATGCTTGTTGCAGTAATTTTAATATTCTTTGATGTGTGAGTGCGAGAGGGGTGAGGGAAAGGGGCACACAAGGAGTCTTAAGGTTATCAAAAATACACAGAGGTCAAACCATGTGCCTCCTTTATGGAGGAGGGTTTGCCTACCCAATGCACCTACTTCTTATACGGCTGGAAACTCTTTGATATGGCATGGAGAACAAGTCAAGGTATATAGGGCTTCTGGTTTATCGAATCTCTCATCGAATCCATTATAATAACCAAAGTTGATAATAGAAAGACATAACAAGCCCAAGACCTACAATTTCCCCCCTTTCAATAGGAACAACACATGATAGTAATTTTGAATTCTAGGTCAAGAAACCTTGGCAGCAAAAGCCAAGAGAAAAATTTTCAACGGAAACTACCTGTTTGGAAGGCCACATCAACATCAAAACAAGTGATATGAAGTTCAGGACTCGAAGGAAGAAATATAGTAACTCTGAACTCCGAACTATGGGATACAGGGGTATAAGTATACAGGCCAAATTCTGGTGCAAGTGCAGCGCTCATACCAATACCATAGTTCAAGTATTGGGTCCAAGGCCAGCTACACCATGGACCCAATCCCTTGTTTCATATGTAACTGACAAACCGCCATTCTCGTGGCCGCAACAATGATTGCTTCCAACTCTGCTACCCAATTTCATCCCTATCAAGCATACTCTTATTAACTTAGGAAAAATTGTCATAAAAGAGAACTTGTTATCAAGCTGTTAATTTCCTCTCTAATTGCCCCTAGTTTCCATTTAGAAGCTAAAGGCACATTCCCGTATATTCATTCTTGCGCGCTTATGCAATGATAGTTAGCCAATCAATTATATTTCAAGGCTTTGATGATGATATATGCAGCTGCAGCAAATTAAACAAACTTAAGTCAAGCATCGAAGAAGAAACAAGACGATAAAGAAGCGGATATACACTCACAACTTTAGGGCATTGATGATAATACTTCCACCAGACCCTCCTCCACCTCTATATCCGCCCTCGCCGCCTTCCGCAGATACAAATCCATCTACAAATAGGACATCCTTCACTTTAAGCATCACACGTCCTCCCCCATTTCCACCAAATCGTTCATCGGCGGAAGCGCTCGCCCCTCGACTCCCATAGCTCCATGGCTCAGACAGAGTAGGCCAACCGTAGGCGTCTCCGCCCCAAAGGCTTGTCTTGTTCTTCTTCAGACAAGTAGCGCCGCGGCCGCCGTGTCCTCCGCCAGCTCCGTCATGGCCAATCGGAGTGCCACTGGTCTGAGCCGGCGGCGGCCCGCCCAGCGCCGCGGCGTTCACGGAGGAATGCCGGTCCAGAATCAGATTGCTGGCATACATGACTATAGAGCCCGCAACGAGCGACGCATTTTGACCCAGCGACACATTGCCCGACAAATTAAGCGCCAAGACACAGCCCTTCACGGGGCATTCGATCGACGCGCGCGGCGCTATCTCTAGGTTTCCTGTCCCGCTGATGCTCAGATCATCCTCCAGACGCAGATTCGAGCGCAGCGAGCACGTCGTGTTCAACGAGCCCACGCCTTTCAGCGACTCGCAGGACACTGATGAACTATTCCAAGAGGAAAACGAAGGTGATGCCTCCCAATCTAGCCACTCTCCCGTACAATACTTTGCCCCAAGCATAAGCATGTACATGACAAGATGATGCCGTTGTAGAACGCACCAGCGATAGTAGCCGTGATTTAGCACCATGGGCATCACCATTCACAGGTATGTCACTGCTCCTGCATTCAAATGTAAACGCAGCTGCACATAAAGGTTCGAGCCATTCAAAATCGGTGCATCTACCCATGTATCTATGTTCTATTCTATAGTTAGTTCATCATGAGCCCTGACTACGCAGTCCTCGTTTGCTTCCCACGGACACAAGAGAAAGCAGAAATCTGCCGAGAGAAAGCAAGAATCGTCACAAAACAAAGAAAGTACCCATTCCGCTGAGTCTCAGCAGAAACGGGTGGAAAGATCGCGATCGAAAGCAGAAAACGGAGGAATCGATTGAGAGGAAGAGGATCGAAACGAGAGTACCAATCTTTGTAAGGAAGAGGAGTACCGAAATCTGAAGGTGTTGGGAGAGAAACGCTTCGCTGGAGAGCGCTTGCGCTTTTGAGTGTGGATTTTTTTTTTTGGAGGAGGAAATGCCAAGAATGACCCTTTGAGTTTGAGGAAATGACGAGAGTGGGACGTCTTCCTCTTGTATTTGTTTGTTTGGGGAAACAAACGGCAACGGTTTGTCTAATAACTTTCTGTTTTATAGCTGCTAATTTCCACATGAAACCGACCTGCCAAGTAGGATAGAAATTACTCAGAGTCAAAATAAGTAATGAATACATCACTATAAGGAAAGTGTGGAGTATGGATGGTGAGGGGATTAGGATCTTTGAGGTTGAACCCACCTAAAAAAAAATTACAAACTTGTTAATAGGGGACTTTCGGTTATAGATCCCTTTATAATTTTCTATAATATAGTAGATTCAGCTATAAAATTTTTGCTACGTTAAGTTGCTTAACTTAAAAATTTTCCTCCGTAGCTCTCGACTCGGTCGGTCGACAACCTTTCCATTGGAGTCGTAGATGGTGAAACCATCGCTAGCGAACAAGTGGGAGGTCTTGAACACAGTCAGCTGCTTATCCTCTGCGTAGCTTATTCCTCATCCCATTAGATAATCTTCGACCAAGAGACCAGCAGATGATAAAAGCAAAGTCAGGAGGGAAATGCGTCTCGTGTGGCGTGGAACCACACTCACGGCATGTGGAATATGTTAATATTAGTTGTCGAGAGATTCCTACTGCTTACTTTAGTTTATAGAAAAATGAGAGAGAGAAAGCAAGAGAGAGTCCGAATCTGTTTAAGCGCCGCTTAAGTTCAAACGCTTAAAGAAACATCCGAATCTGTTTAAGCGCCGCTTAAGTTCAAACGCTTAAAGATACATCTCATTCTCTCTAGTAATAAATTATCAAATTTTGCTAAATAAGTCAGCAAGGGCATCCAAGCCGTCGGGGAGAATGTGGACGAAAGACCGGAGCACCACCGCCTCATCCCCGTCGTCGAGAAGAAAGAACCTGGCCGAACTGCATCCGTGCTAGTAGTCATTGTCAAGTCTATCCCTCTCTCTTAGATTTTATCTATTGGTTCTGTTGAATCTCACTCTTAGATTTTATCTAGGGGTTCTCCTCTTCTCTTAAATTTTATGTGTTGGTTATCTCCTTCTATTACATTTTATCTATAAGGAAGCCAACAGATGATATCTGCTCGAGAATTTTATTTGTTTGAGGAACAAACATATGAAATACTTGTTTGTAAGGAAGCCAAAAAATAAAATCTGTTTAAGAATTTTATCTGTTTGAGGAAGCCAACAGATAAAATCTTTATTTGTAAGGAAGCCAACGGATAAAATCTGTCTAAAAAAGCTAACAAATAGATTTTATCTGTTTGAGAAAGTCAACAAATAAAACCCCTCTTTTTAATAAAATAATCAACATGAATCTTATTTTGTAGATCTCGAAAAAGGATTCCAAATATATAAATTTTTTTGCAAATGGATAAATGTAGAGCAAGTTAAAGAATTTTAAAGTTTATGAAAAAAAAAAAAAGCACAAGTGATGTCACTATTTGTGAAGGTCAATACAATTATAACAAAAAAGGAGTATTTTCATCCGATATTTGTCCTTATCATTAATAAAAGGGTCTAATGCAATACAAAAGTATTTCTGAAAGACTTGGTGAGTTAACAAAAATTTAATTGGACATAATCTCGTTTGAAATTATTTCAAGGACTAGTCTCTAAGTATCCCTTTTTAATATTAATATAGACACCCTCTAGGTTATGGGTATCCTCCATGAAAAAATCCGATTAATAAATTCTATAATACAATCTTATGAGTGTTCATTATCACATTTTAATTAAACAATCGATCTAACAGTGTGAGAATTTCCAACTAAAATAAAGCCTGAGGATGACCTATGTTTCCAAAGGATCTTTATTTTAAACGGTTCAGATTTTATAGGTGAGTTACATTGTGGCATTCTACCTTTTTTACTCTCAACTCATTTCAATTTTTTTTCTCTTGATTTGACACTCTATTTTGTTTTGATTTACTCTACCTTAGAAATAAACAGACACTAGGGTTGAAGCTTGGAGGATTTAAATTATGCTAATGGGGATTCATTCACACTGATGAATGAGATAAATGTCTTAGGATTATTTGTAATTGGCTAATTCATGCATTGGACAAAACTCATGGTCCATTATGTTGTAATTTTGTATTTACTTTAGAATGGACTGTGGTGTATGTTGTTGGATGAGTTGAAGTGAAGACAACGAAGAAAATTGGTCAAGATTTGAAACTGGGACAGAAGCACTATTTGCTCTAGCAGAGGTATTGCTCACTTGAGTGGATCGAAAAAATCTGCCCAGACATAATTGAGCTCTGCTCAAGCGCCCACATATTTGCTAGAGAGCATGGCTAATAGAAACCCATCAATCTGCGCAGATCACTTTTCATGTTGTGCAAGAACTATCTGTTTTAGTTCTATATAGACTCTAATCGTGGGGCACGAAAATTGGGTAATAAATAAGGGTTCTCTCTCAACCCTAAAGAAATAATCTCACAATTTTCAATCTAAATAACCTTTTGGAGATTCTTATTCTCTAAAACAGCCATTAAAGAGATTGTGTTAATACTTTGAGTTCTTAAGTTGTGGCTTTTACTCCATAGAAGATTCATTCACCTTGCAAATTCAAGGTAATTCGTTTAGGTATGGCAAGTGGTGAATGGCGTAAAGTCAGCAAGATACTGTGATCCTTAGGTTGAGTTTCAAATGGGAAAAGGATTATGAGTATTGCTTATAATTGCTTAATTTCATAGTGCTTAGTTTTTTTTTCCCAGTCCAGAAGATAACATCATGGTTTTTCTTGTGAAGAGTTTTTACATAGAAAATCATGTGCCTCCTGGGTTATGTTGTTTGATTGATTTGTTTGTTCTTTATTTTCGCCATTGTTAATTAAACTGTAATCTAGAAATCCAATTTGGACGATCTTTCAAAATGAGGCTGTAACGTTGAGCCCTATCAATCCCTTGGTTGGTAGTCTGGCCCACATGTACTATAACACTAACCAAACTAGACTAAAAGAAAAAAGAAAGAAAGAAAGAAAGAAAGAAAGAAAGAAAGGAAAAAAAAGTGAGCCCACCTATTGAGGATTTAAACCTAAAAAATCTATGACCTTATTAATTATAATATGGAGTTCCACTTTCCTCACTCAGTTAGACAGGGTTAAATGGGATTGAACACTTGATTTTTTTTCTTTTTGTACGATGAAAGGACTCTTCAGTGGAGAGAAGATTTATTCTGATTTTGTGTGCATTTAGCCATTTCATGCAAAATGTTTTTCTTGCAATAAATGAAAAAAAAACTAATTTTCCTTCTTAGGAAGAATTTCAATTTCCCATAGAAATGAAAAATTCCTCTATTTCATGGAAATAGAGATCTAAGGAGAGAGAACTCCGTTTGCTGCTGCATAGACACACCCTTATATGCAAACAAATAGGCCTAAACAAATCATTGTAATATGACGATCACCATGTTACATATCCTGGTGTGAACGTATCAATTTAATATTGGGCGTCGCTCAAAGTAAGGTTAAATATAGATAGGTTCACACATCATGTGCTATTAACGGTAAAATGGTTAAATTAGCCACATGCGTGCCCTATGCACCATTTTTCCTAATATAGCAAATAACTACGCTCCCAAAGAACAAAAACAAAAGATTGGATAAATCCATGAAGGTGGGGATCCCACCATATGAAAGCATGCTTCATAAATTTACTATTTATGGAGAAAACTAGTCTTGATAATTAAAAGCTGTTGATTCTGAAATGTTGACCAATTCCCTTTATTTAGTTGGGATACTCCAATTTATAGGGTTGGGACCCTCTACACATGTGAAAAAGGAAAAGACATACGGGGTTACCAACCGACGCATTAATTCCTTATTGTTGGAGAGTTCACATCCTTGGAGCATTTCTTCTATAATGACTGTGAGTAAACTAGACAAACACTCATATAATCTCAATTCGTTGCAAAAATATTTACCTTCTTTATGTTTAGAGTTAACCACTCATTTTCTTCGATATTTGCTGGAGTTGGGACAACTAGCATAGATCGGTGACATTATTTTATAATATAAATATATATAAACATGCTGCTGGTCTTGTGCAAGACCCATTTCAAAATAATTGTCCTTAAGCTAGCAAGTCTCAGAAGTCTTAAACTAGAATTGAATTGGCATCCGATGCAGACAAATAAATTGATTTAATGCATATCATTGGACCATTTCTAAGAAATTTAATCATTCGCAACTCCATAAAAAATTTTAAGCCCACATGCATGGGGTTGAAGATGTGCCATTGCTTTCTCTAGACTGTAATAGATCCATGCAGTCAAATGCATGCCGTGCGCTTCACATTCTACAGCATGTATGATTAATTTTTTCTTCTTTTTTAATTTTCTAGCCGAGCTATCTTTCGCTAGGTGACAAGAGTATACATGTAGACCTAAAAAATCAGTCCCTAGACGATTAGCGTATGATTATATTTAATGGGGTGAGAAGTCCAACATTGGTTGTTCCAAAGTAGACATCTTTTTTGTGAAAATGACCAAAATTGCATTAATGATTTTGGACAAAAGTATCAATTTATTATATATATTAAAGCAATCCCCCCTTTCCCAGGAGGACGACGATACGTGGCGCGACCTCTTCGTGAGAATACGACACGTGGTGCAGCCCTCTTTATGAGAGTGCGACACGTGGCGCAATTTAAGAACTCCATCTATATTAGCTAAACTCTATCCATAATAAATCCCTAAAATCTCTCAATTTTCCTAAAATCTTTCTTTTGTTTTTTATAAAATCTCTTCCTCCCTAATTTCTCTCTCCTTTATCCCTCTACAACATATGCAAGGAATGGTGGAGCCCACTAATGTCGTATGCATTGCATCTATTAATAAGTGGGGTAGTAGGGGTGTTCATGGGATGGGCTGGGCCAGGCTAATGCATATCCAGTTCCAGCCCAACTTTAGAATTACAAGCCCAGGTTTGGGTTAAGCCCAACATTGGTTGTAAGAGTCAGGCCCAAGCCCGCCAAGCTAAATTGGGCTTTTTAATCAATTATGTGGCTATTTGAGTAATCGTTTATATTAATTAAATTAAATTATATGCATTCATTACACAGGTCGGGCCGAGTTTTGAGCTTTTTATCACTTAATTTAAGATCAGTACAATTATTAAAATGGCTCTAATTACATATCCAAGCCCGCCGAGCTCGAGTTGGTGAAGCCCAAAATCACCCCTAAGTGGAGTGGTGTGTAGCAAGTGATTTTTCTCATCAAAATCCACGTGGTGCTTCTTCTTTAAAAGAGAGCGACAGTGGCACACTCCAATTAAAGTTTTAAAATTCTCTTCCATTTCACTTCCCTAAAATCTCTCTCTTTACTATTTAATCTCCTAAAAATTTTACTTTCTTATTTAGTAGGTATTTTATTTCCTCATTTAATCCTCATTATAATCTACAACTAATATACTTATCATATACAACCTAAAAGTATAAATACATTATAATCCTTAAAATTTAAACATTCTATTGTAATTCATATAGTTATATATGTATATCCTCTATGATTACGTTATATAAATATATATATACAAAGGTAACAAATAAAGCAAAGGGATTTCGTTCCATATGGATTTAAATAACCAAATTTATCTCTTATCTGGCAAAAAGAGCTATAAATCCTTATAGGCCACCATGTAAAAGTTGAACCCAGTGTCCAATCTCACAATGGGGCCAGGTTGTTTGTCATACCCATGAAATACAGTTCGCATTTCAACCTTACAAGTTGGGCCCAATGAGTTAATAATGATAGGGGGACATCATCAAGCTAGGATTCATAATATTAACTACCTTACTCCATGCATGAAATGCACATAATAATAATAGTAATAATAATAATAATTACTATTATTATTATTTTATCTTGGTTTAGAGTATTATATCATTATGGGCCCACCTAGCCAATTCAAATTTATATATTTCTCTTACTCCTATCCTCATCTTACTTCCTCTATAAATCTTTATTTACTTACATTTCTATTTTTTTGTTTATATTTTCTTTAATATGCATTGATACTTCTTTTATTTTGAAATATATATTTTTTCTTTTTAGCCTGTGAATGGGCCGAACTAAGGCCATAACAAAATAAAAATGCTATATTAATATTTTAAAATAACAACAAAATATTTGAGGTTTAGAAATGTAAGACAAATGAATACAAAAGTTTAAAAGAAGATTAAATTTAGAATATTTTATGGAAAACCCCCTTAGATGTCCGTTGTATGAAAATGAACTTCATAATAGTATTTGCTCAAGAAAGATTTTCGTTGCTCACTAAGTTAAAATGGGTAGGAGGGCCTTTCTTGTGCTGTAATTAAAACTATGAGATCTTTTTTCGTGCAACGAACATCTAAGGGATTTTCTTTTTTTGTAAAATCCTCTTCAATTTATTAAAAATACATATAAAGAAAATAATAAATAAAAATAATAATTGTTTTACAAAGATATGTAAGTGTGCTCATGAAATCTTAGGAATGTATTACCTAATAGATCCCATGCAAACTTAATTTAAAAAAAAGGAAGGGATCTACTTATTGAATCTGAATTAGCGAGATCTTTCCAGCCATAAAGAATTCCAACCAAAGAGAATATCGAGTATCCTTGGTAGAGTGAGAGCACCATAATAATAATAATAATTAGTTTATTATTATTATTATCATAGCTTAGTTTAAAGCATTATATCCTTATGAGCCCACCTAACCAATCTAAATGTATATCTTTCTCTTACTCTTTTCCTCATCTTACTTCCTCTGTAAATCTTTTTGCACTAACATTTCTATTTACCAATACAATAATTTTATTATAAGGCCTGCATTGGGCGCAGGCCCTGTAGCACTAGTTATTATATATATTAAAACAATCCCTCCTTTCGCGGGAGGACGACACGTGGCGCTTCTGCTTTATAGGAGAGCGACACGTGGCGCACTCTCATTAAAGTCCTAAATATTATAGTAGAAATCTTCTCTTTAAAATAACTATGTTTAAAATATTAAATTTCCCTTATATCTAAGAAAGTCCTAAATATTATAGGAATATTCTCTTTAAAATCTAAAATATCTTTTCAATATAAAATCTTTACCATTCTTATCTCTACCAATTCCCACTAATTTCTTGATGGCAATTTATACATGTGTGTGTATTTCATGAAGGTGGCATTTGTCGTTTCAAGACAGGAGGCCCAATGCTTGAAGTTCGCTAACAGGGCAATGCAATTAGAGGTGCATCGTGAAGCCATGGGTCTAATCTGAACAAAAGCAAGGACTCTATAGAGTATCGTCAGATATGGGCGACGTAAGACCGCACTTCTCCATCACAAGCTTCCTCATTTAGTAGTTTGTAAATGTTGTTTTATTTTGTAATAGATGCCAACAATTGATTTCCGATTATGATCTTCCACTGAGCGAAGAATTGGCTTTTAACTTAGGAGGTGATAAATAAACCAACCTAAGAGAGAGGGTTCTCATTCTAAAAGAATCAAAGCCCATTTCTCAATTCTTACTTAGGGGTTGCTCATGTGACACAAACCCATTAATCATGAATCCTTACTTATTCAATTCCTATTTATTTTATTTAACATGTGGCGCTTCTTCTTTACGAGAGAGCGACACATAGCATACTCCAATTGAAGTATTAAGATTCTCTCTCATTTCCCTCCCCTAAAATCTCTCTCTTTACAATTTAATCTCCTAAAAATTCCACTTTCTTATTTAGTAGGTATTTTATTTCCTCACTTGATCCTCATTATAATCTACAACCAATATACTTATCATATACAATCTAAAAGTATAAAGACATTATAATCCTTAAAATTTAAACATTCTATTTTAATTCATATAGTTATATATGTATATCCTCTATGATTACGTTATATATATATATATACGTAGCAAATAAAGCAATGGGATTTTGTCTCATATGGATTTAAATCACCAAATCTATCTCATAAATCCTTATAGGTCACCGTGTAAAAGTTGAACCTAGTGTCCAATCTCACCATGGGGCTAGATTGTTTGTCGTACCCATCAAATACAGTTCGCATTTCAACCTTGCAAGTTGGGCCCAATGAGTTAAGAATGATAGGAGGACATCATCAAGCTAGTATTCATAAAATTAACTACCTTACTCCATACATGAAATGCACATAATAATAATAGTAATAATAATAATTATTATTATTATTATAATTATTATTATTTTATCTTAGTTTAGAGTATTGTATTATTATGGGCCCACCTAACCAATCCAAATTTATATATTTCTCTTACTCCTATTCTCATCTTACTTCCTCTATAAATTTTTATTTACCAACATTTCTATTTTTTTGTTTATAATTTCTTTAATAAGCACTTATAATTCTTTTATTTTGAAATATATATATTTTCTTTTTTGGCCTGTGCATGGGCCCAACCAAGGCCATAACAAAATAAAAATGCTACATTGATATTTTAAAATAACAATAAAATATTTGAGGTTTAGAAACGTAAGACAAATGAATGCAAAAGTTTTAAAGAAAGATTAAGTTTATAATATTTTATGGAAAACCCCCTTAGATGTCCGTTATATGAAAATGGACTTCATAATATTAACTGCTCAAGAAAGGTTTTCATCGCTCACTAAGTTAAAATGGGTAGGAGGGCCTTTCTTGTGCAATTAAAACTATGAGATCCTTTTATGTGCAACGAACATCTAAGGGATTTTTTTTTGTAAAATCTTCTTAAATTTATTAAAAATATATATAAAGAAAAGAATAAATAAAAATAATAACTTTTTTACAAAAATATGTATGTGTGCCCATGAAAGCTTAGGAATGTGTGACCTAATAGATCCCATGCAAACTTAATAAAAAAAAAAAAGGAAGAGATCTACTTATTGAATCTGAATTAGCGAGATCGTTTCAACCACAAAGAATTTCCAACCAAAGAGAATATCGAGTATCCTTGGTAGAGTGATAGCAGCATAATAATAATAATAATAATTATTATTATTATTATTATTATTATTATAGCTTAGCTTAAAGCATTATATCATTATTATTATTATTATTATTATTATTATTATAGCTTAGCTTAAAGCATTATATCATTATGGGCGCACCTAACCAATCCAAATGTATATCTTTTTCTTACTCCTTTCCTCATCTTGCTTCCTCTGTAAATCTTTTTACGCTAACATTTCTATATTTTTAATTTGTTTTTTTTAATATGCTCTGATCGTGTATGATTTTTCTTTTAATATTAAATTATAATTCATTAAATACTTAAATATAATTCTATTTACCAATACAATACTTTTATTATGAGGTCTGCATTGGGCGCAGGCCCTGTAACGCTAGTATATATATTAAAGCTCTAAGAATAGAGGCCTCTGGAGGGTGCCACATCAGCACCCCTTATTTTTCTTTTTTTTAGAGCGCCACGTCAGCATCCTGAAAAATTACATATGGCACAAAGAAATCACTAATTCCCCTAAAATCTCTCCGTTTACTACAATCCCTAAAATTTCTCACTCATTCACCTTTTTTGCACCTTTTTTTTGTTACCTAATCCTATTTGTTGTTTAAATGGTAACATGATAATTTTTTTTTGGCCTTTTTTATAAAGATTTGGCATTAATCAAAATAAATAGTTCCATTTCTTATAGGAGTTAGGCTCATGATCAAATTATAATGCATTTTTTCATATTATGAAAATAAAACTTCTCAAGTAATTTTGGTATTTTATTACTTGCTTATTTCTAATTGATTCTAAAGATGAGAATTTTGTGATTTTTTCCTTGAACATTTAACTTGGTGGAATAATGTTTGTATAATATCCATTATTTTTCCTCCTTTTTTTTTTCTAAGCAGGAAGTGAGCTTTAAAAAAAATTTGGATTTGAGTAGACTCAAACTACAAGAATTTTTTTCCTTTGAAGATTTTTTTTTCAATTTATTGAGATAAATTCTCAATCATCATCATCGTCATTTCCTCTTTTGTAATTCTTTTTTTTTATCAATTTTAAAGAAGATAACATTAGTATTTCAATCTAATTATAATAAATAAATTAGCTTGATAGATAATATATTTATCTATCATTTATTTATTTTTATCAATAATATTTTGAATAATACAATAATATTTGATATATTATTTTTATGCAAGAAAAACATTTAAAATATTTATCTTAAGTAAGGACTAGCAGTATAGGCCCGTGCTTAGCCCAAACCTATATAAAAAATTTAAATAGTTTATTATAAAGTTTATAAAAATAATAAAAGTTCAGATGTTTATAAAATTTAATAGACTTTTGAATTTTTTCTTTTATTTAAACCATGAGAATCATTTAATGGGTTACTTACATTTTCAAATATTTTCTAATTTTTATTTTATTCATTTAGTAAGTGGACTTTTATAAATATCTGAAATTTTGTATTTTTATAAATTTTTTAATACGCTATTTAATTTTTTTTATAGAGACCAGGGCTAAGCATGAGCCTGTATTGCTAGTTATTATATATATTATAACAATACGCATTTTCATGAAAGGGCAACATGTGGAGCAATTCTCTTTGTAAGAGAGCGACACGTGGCGCAATCTAAATTTAAAAGTTTTTTAAATTTTACTTCCACCCTAAAACTCTCTCTATCCGTTTTTTAAAATCAAAATTCAAAATCTCTCCCACTAAAATCTCTCCTTCATCTATTCAATTTAGTCTTCCTAAAATCTCTCCCTCAACCCACTAAAACTACTCCTTGTACGCACCAATTCAACATCTAAATATCACCCACACATTTTATCTAATCACATTTTTAGGATCTCTACAGTATTACATCTTGATATTGTGATACTTACATCATGAGATTGTCGATATAAATTATTACGTACAAAATTACTTTATCCTTGTGCTTCTCAAATTTCAAAAAATTACCCACACATAGAAATGCCGCTCACTGTGGGATAGCAATACAGATCCGCCTTTAAAATTAAAATTTTCTCTCTCTTTTTCTCCCTTACACACATGAATTCTTTTTATTGGATATGTGATTCAAGTTTCCTAATATGTGACTAGCTATTTGCTTGCAAGCATTGTATGTTCTAATGAGACTCTAGTGGTATAATATTTTTATAATTGATTTAAGTGGTTTTATTTTAAAATATAATTACTTTTTAATAGGTATTGACCTGGACTTTGTTGAACTTGGCAGGGCCCAAACATGGCTTAGCCATTAGCAATGCATGGTCATATCTGGGCTTAGCCTGAGCTCAGCATCGAAGCCCTCACCGTGGTGGTTTAGACCATGTTTCTATTTTACTTATATGGTACATAAATTTTAAAATGGGCTGGGATTGGTATAGTCATTTTCTTTTCTATTCAATTCCAACTAATCAATTTTTTCATAGTGAAAGGGTTGATTGACCTAATAATTCTTTGTTTATTGGACTATTCCATCTAAATTTTTTTACCATATAATATTTTTTCCTGTTAAGTTGAGTTTACAAATTTAAGGAAAAATAATCTTACTTTTTTTTAATAATATTATAATAAAACTTTATGTATACATTATTTTCTTTTTATTTAGTTTTACTAATATGATATTTGATTTTTTTAAGTGCACACTAAAATATTTAAAATTATGATTGTATGATGAATTTTATGTTAATATTAATTTACAGATCATTTAAATATTTATAAATATTCTTATTTACAAATAATATAATTATTAAACAAGGCCCGCGTTAGGCACATGGTGCAATCTAAGAATTCTATCTATATTAGCTAAACTTTATCCATATTACATCTTTAAAATCTCTTAATTTTCCTAAAAACTCTACTTGGTTTTCTACACAAGATTGAGTTTTTCAAATATGTATCGGGTTCATATGCAAATACATGATGTAAGTAAGTCAAAATTTTGAATTTTGAACAAGATATGAGTCGGTGAAAGAAAATATAGATTGGTGGTCAAAGTGAATGAAAAGATACAGACTAAATCATAGGTCGGATAAACTATGGCTTAATAATGTGGACCACACCTCCAAATTTGTTTAAACCACAACTAAGCTAGGTATAATGTATATATTTAATGTTTAAATCTAAGGCCACAAATCTGCTCATAATTAAACTCACAGGTTTATACAAAGGGCCATGCTAAACCCAAGCCCAAAAAATGAGAATACGTTTAAATATAAGATTTATTGAAACATGATTAAGAAAGAATTATACATTACCTTTTTTCTATTAATATTTTTATTTTTTGTTTAACTTTTTTCTATTAATCTTTTTTTTTCCAGGATAACTTAATATCAAAGATTTTTTTCACTCTCAACTTTTATACATCTATGATTCAAAGAACATATTTTCTCCTTTCAAAAAAATAAAGATTCAATATTTTAACTATGTTTTCGCTATGATTTATGCTATAATATTTATTAATATTTTATTTAAATTATTAATAAATTTTAATAAGACTTAATTATTAATTTTCATGGCCTGCATTGGGCGTGGGCCCTGAAGCAGTAGTGATATAATTAAAGTAAACCCCATTCCACTAATTCAAAACTAAAAGGATGAAAAGAGGGAGAGAGATAGAGAAAGAGAGAAATCAGGATATCGGCAAGGGCACATTTGTTTCAATTCCATGACACAGGAAAGTTATACTGATTTTTCTTGTAGTCTATTGTGTTATTGTTTATTGAGATACTTTTTCATCAAACAAAGAAGGAAAAACCAAAAAACTGATTTTCCCAACATTTAAAAATCCTGATTGCCTCGAAATTCTTTTATATTACACAAATAAGCCTTGAAGTAAACTTTGGCTGCACCCAACAAAGTACTCTTGGTGGTTTAAAATTCCAAATTGGTGTGGTCGGTAAGACGTCCCACACTTTTAACCCAATTCTGTAATTAAAAAGGAAGTCTTTGGCTATTTCATTGGTCTGTAAAGGATGAGAGAGAGAGAGAGAGGAAAGAGAAAGAGAGAGAGAGAGTCCTTTTGTTTTCTCAGTTCCTGTTTGGACTTTCGGAAGCCAAAAGGACGCTGACTACTGGCACTCCCTCTGTCCGTTCATTCTGGCAGAGATTATGACCTGCTTTCGTTACCGTTTCTTCAAAGTATGTGGATATAAATACAATTGTGGGCTCCACAGTTGATGGATCAAATAAAGACACCAAGCAAAATTGATTTGTGTTTGGACGCCCGCTTTTCTCTAAATCCATTCAACAGTTTCACACCTCTCGTTCTATCACAAGGGGATAAAGCTGGATTATGCTTTTCACCCATTTACAGTGATATTTGGCTTCTTCTTTTTCACTGTCTCTTTGTGAACATGGGCCCACCTTCTGAAATACCAACGGCTCATATCAATTACAGCTCGTGGGCCACCTTTTTGAATTTTTGTCATTCCGTCCCATCAAATTATACTAGCCATTGGAAATATTTTCCACTTTCCACTGTGTAAACAAAGAGAAGTATTTACGAGAAGAATCTATGCTCACTGCTGAGTAGATCAAATTATACAGTTGTACTTCTTAAAATACTTAGAAACTGAATTAAGAAAGTTGAACATCCAAAAGTAAAGAAGGCCTAATTGAAATGATTTTTATATGTTGGCTAATTCACGAGTTGGAAAAAACTCTAGATTCTTTTAGCATGGACTGTGATTTGAGTCATTGGATACACTGAAATAAAGAAATAGAAGAAAAGCGAAAAATTGAAGTATTTTAAAGTGTTTTTTTGGGAATAACATAGATTAAAAAAATAGAAGGGTGGCTGTAAAGGCTTACCGGTAGCGCCCTAAAGGACGCAGGTTCAAGTCACGAATACAACCTTTTCAAAATGAAAGTAAGGCTACGTACATCTTACCTTACTTAGACCCCGCTATATGGGAGCCTCGTACATGTAAAAATTGTGTTGTATACAATTATGAAACTGTCATTATGCGAAAATTATGAAACAACCATTGCGCGAAAACCTTTTTTTTTTGTGCCAAAATTAGTAATTTGAGTTCTACATGGAATATTATTATGAGGCACAAATTTGGGGCTATTTAAATGGGTTCTCTCTCAATCTTAAAATATAGATCTTTTTATTCTGCGCAGAGATTACTCATTACAGATTTCCTTCTTCTTTAGAGCATTCATTCGAGAGAAAAATGCTCAAACTTTGTTTTAGAGGTTCTAATCTTTTATACATCACTTTGTGGAAGATCCTCTGAGAAGTCTAACATAACAACTAGAAAACGTCTAGTTGATTGAACTTGTTGCAAAGGCCAATAGGCGGCCGTAATAGTGGGCATCAGCAGGAAACACCTTCCTTAGGTTACGCAAAAACCGGATGAAGTTGTGAGTATATGTTCTTGTACTGTAAGATCCATAGTGATTGATTATTGGTTTAATTAGGACTCATGATTTTTTTTTTGGATTTCCACATAAAAATTATGTTTTCTTGTGGTGGTTACTTGTTTGCTTTATTTTATTTCCACTGCATATTGTGTATTTGCTTACAATCTAAAAAATTACGTACTTGAAAGCACCCCCAAAAATCTTTGAGTAATAAAGTTAGATAACGTAAGGGGGGCAGAATTCAGCTTGGAGGCTCTATGTACAAAAATATTAGATAAATGGGAAAATGTAAAAAAAATCATATTAATTTTCAAAATTTACAAGGGGTTCTAAAGAATTTTGAATTTTTCTCAGGTTTGGGTGGAACCATGTACTTGGGTTCACAGATGTTATGCATCAACCTTCTATCCTTCACCATTTACCTCCTCAATCAAATTTGACTATGAATCCTCATGTCATGTGTGTTGATAAAGCAAAGTAAAAGCAACGTCTCTATTCAATTGAAAATAAATTTCAATCAATGAATGAATGTGTGGGATTGTCAGATTAGATAAGGTTTCTCGTAAATTACCCAGTTGAATGGATCAATGAGGGTGCCTCATGTGCATTTGTCCACTGTTTTGCAATTGCACAGGTTTAATTATTGGTTTTGGGTCACCAAGGCCTAGAAATCAACAAATAAGTGTGGCTTCCATTAAAAAATAATAATAATAATAATAGTAGCAGTAATAATAATAATAATAATACTTATATACTTGAAAAGGACACACTTTGGCTATTGCGGTGCACCAATAGTGGGTGAAGGATTTATAATTCCTTCTTTTTTGCACCGGTAGTCGAAGAAACATTTTTTACTTTTTCCCATTTTAATTGTCATATTGGATAGGGAAACCAATACTAATTACATCTCACATTTTTTAAGAACAAATGCGAGAAAGGAGAAAATTCAGCTCCTTGCCCCTCTCTAACCAAATTCGAAATGCATGAAAATATTTTATATAGCTAATATTTTATGTTTACTTAATATTTAATTAAAGATGTGACAGGTGAAGAATATGATGTGAATGATATATGGCCGTGGCTGTTATTCATTTCCCGCCACCACCCTGAGAGGAGATAATTTGATAATCTGTTACTATTCACATTTATTTCTTCAATTTATCCATCTTTGAGATATAAGTTTTCTTCTAATACTATGTATTCAATTACATGATGCAAACATGCCCATACGTCTCACACATGAAGGCCCTATTTGTTTGTATTAAAATACACTAAATGCACACGGTGGTTAAAAATAAAGATCAAAGATGAATTTCAAAAAATGAGCGTCAAACAACACATTCTTTTAATTGTCTTGCCCTAAAAAAATGTTATTTGACAGTAATGTTAGGGTGACATAAAATATTTACGCAAAGCATTTATATACTGATGTGTCAACACCATGATTGGCTACTATTCCACTTTGTGAATGTTTTGTGTTAACATTTCATGTTCATTTTTGAGAATTCACCTTTTGTGTTCATTTGTAACCAAACACTGTACTTAATTTGTATGTGTTTTAATCCAAACAAGCAGATCCAATTATCTATCTCATCTAAAGCCATTACATTTATGGTAAATAAAGTTGGGCAATATTCATATGCGTATGTCCCTCACCCTTTTTTTTTTATGAGAACTTTAGGTAGAGCATATTTATCACTCAATCCAAACCTGATAATGCACAAGGGACCCCCTGATATCACACACGTACAATTTCGGTTAGATCTAAATTTACTAAAAATATTGAATTGGTTGTCCACAAATTCGAATGGAATGGATTTTTAGGTCACGGATGAATGTATTAGGGACATGTGATTAGATTCAAACTTGATATTTAAAGTGGTCCATATAGATCTTTCATCCCCTGTCCCTCTGATCTCATTCCTTGATGGAGTTCACAGTGGGTTTCAGAGAGAAGTATGCATAGTTCCTTCGTGAGGAATGTATGCGTAGAAACATTCCTCCATAGAGTTCGCATTTACGCAACATATCTCCAAAACATCGTCAAGTTAACCATGCAAACAAAATCTTGTAACCAATTGCCAAATGACTCATAGATTCATGATCACAAAAAAAATTACAATTGTTCATTTTTCATGTTTTGTCATTTCTTTTGTCGATGAAGTATTCCAAACATTAAAACATACTTTTCTATATTTATTTTCAGGTGTTTGGCGAGTGGAAGGTTACGTGGACGGTGGACTCGACTTCTATTAAATGATGATAAAGCGACGCTAATCCAGTAGAGAAAAGGGTACGTGGACAAACTCATGTCACATTAAAACAGAAAGTGATTAAACTGAAAGTGAAGTGTTTGGAGTTGGGCCCAAAGGTGACTTCTCAAAGATCTGTGGTTTGAATCTCCTAAAATCACAATTTATGTGTCCAACCAAACACCTGTAGTTTTCAGCTTCATCTTTTGTTTTTCCCCCTCAAATGGTATATTTAATGGACTCTCTCTCTCTCTCTCTCTCTCATCTTCAATGGCATATTTCATTCATAGGAAGTCCACTGTAGAGGAAATTATTATCTCATGAAAATGTTGGGGTATTTATGGATATTGTCGTTATATGTATATTGTCATGGTGATTAGTTTTTAAGTAACAAAAATACAGAACAGGGAACATCATGCAAATGACTGTAAAATTTGAATTTTTACACGATTATGACATTTTCATCCCTATAATATGGGTATTTTCTAGTGTTTATTTCGACATTTTCGATTTTTCCAGTGTTTTGATGAAAAGAGGCAATATTATTAGAAAATCAACGCTAACCATTGATATTGCAAATATTTTTAAAATAGCATCAATATTTGTGACAATGCTCACATCTGCAGTATGTATCACAGCCATTTTTCTTTTCACCTGATGGCACAGGTCACCAAACCATGTTCCTGTTTGTCCCAACCAATTTTTATTCATTAATTAATTTGTTTTTATAGCATTTGTGTTGGGGTAAGATTATTTAGTTTTTCTTAATCTACTAAGCAGGTTTTGTTAATTTCTCTGAAAACCATGCCCCAACTTTTGGCAATTCTGCTGTTTGTTGGACATTCCTTTTCAGTACACACAGGAACATGGCTTGGTGACTACTGTTTCTGTGATGGGCCCCACATTGGATATGAAGAACCAATGGTAAAGATCTCTCCAATGACCACCACATGTCCATTTTATATAGAAAATTATAAAATTAAATCCTATGGTTTTGATCGATCTTCTACATCTTTAATCATTGTTGCCTTGAACATGGTTTGGCGATCCAATTGTTTTTGCATGCAGATTGGACAAACTATTCAGTCATCGTCATTCATGAGAAATGGGATTCTATCAAGGATAAGACTGATCAATCAAAAGGTAAAGATCTCCAAGGACCAACAAATATCCACTTTTTTTTTAATTGGAAATGATTGCCCACCCTTCACCTAAGCAAATTAAGTCATGGATTTGAAAACCATTCCACATCTTCACTTTTCACTTCCATGAACATGCTCTGGGTATCAAACCGATTCTGCAATGGACCCACCTTGGATTGAGGACATCTCGAGGATTAAAGGGAACTGTTTAATCACATCATCCCTAAAAAGCAGGCTTCAATCTAAGTCCAAGAGTGAAATAAAAGTAAAGGTCTCCAGGCCATAAGGATGCATTTGTGTAACTTTGTACAACAAAGTTGTAGAAATGAAAATTGTTCTAATTTTCCATGCAGTCTATTAATTTATTATTTCGAGGACAAATTTTCCTTGTGAAAAAGGAGAAAAGCAAACTAGTTTCCCTATTGGAAAGGATTTTGATTTCTAGGGAAGGGAAAGAATGCAGATTCCTCTCTCTTGAATAGAAATCCACATGGTGCAAAATTCTCTAGTTACATAGATATCCAATAGGACCGTCCTTATGGTCCAATTTATTTAGATGGGACCTAAATTGGTGAACGTGTGTAATTCATGGGGTAATGTTTGTGATCTATTTAGATGGCTCATAATGTGGGCCGCACTATTTAAAACTATGAGAAATGACCCAGAAAGACTGTCCTTATAGGACCGTTTCTTATATATATATAATGTTCCTGTGCATATGTCCCTCATAGAGGGACTGTGCATACTCCTCTATGGAGCCCACTGTGAACGCCATCAAGGGATGAGACCGGGGGAAGTAGAAAGATTCATGCAAGACCTCTCTAGATATCAAGTTTGGCCCCAATCATATGTTCTTAACCATTTCATCCATGGCCCACAAATCCATTCCATTTAGATTGGTGTACAATCGATCAAATGGTCCAGTAAATTCAAATTTAACCGAAAATTGGTGGATGTATGCAATTCCTAAGGGGTCGTGTGTGTGCTCCATTTGGACGAACTATACAGTGGGCCCCTTCTAGAGTTCTCACGAAAAAAATAGTGTGGAACATTTGCACATGAATATTATCTAATCCTGTAAGAACTTTTTTATGGGGCCCACTCGTAGGTCCCATTTGGAGATGGGACCGCTGGATGGAAAGACCTATGTGGGACCATATCAAATATCAAGTTTAGCCCTAATGATATGTCCCTAACTCCTTCATTTATGGCCCACAAATCTAATCCATTCAGATTGATGCATAGTTTATCCAACGGTCAAATAAATTCAAGTTTGACTGAAACTTATGGCGTGTGACTATCAAAGGATCCCTATATATTGTAAGATTTGGATTAAGTGATAGATAATGCCCACCTAAAGTGTGTGTGTATATGTATATAGGTCACGCTAGAAAACTCTTTGTGAAAAACACCTCTTTTTTAGCCCTACCTAAAGTTCCCAGGAAAAAAAAAATAGCGAGAAAAGGATGCATGTAAAGATTCTCATATATATATATATATATCTAGACGAAAAAATTAGTAAAAATGGTGAGGGACGGATGCATATGAAGATTCTCCTACATATATATATACTATTATTATTATTATGTTATAAGATGTATTATCATATGTGGATGCCCACATTGGGACCCACATGAGATAAAGGAATTACTAAGGGTTAGGGTTTTTCCCTATTGGGTTGCTTGAGGAGGAAGCAATCTTATTCTATAAATAAGATCCTCCTCCCCCCATTATGTACACAGAAATCTCATCAATAAGAGCTCTCTCTCTCCCTCCCTCCACTGTTCAGATTTCTATTCTAACACGTTCGGGTCAGCCCAACCCGAGTAAGGCCCATACTCAATGTGACATCACTGATGATGTCATCAGATGCATATCAGATTCAAAAGACTGTTTTACAAGATCAAAGGGCTGCGATTTGAAACTGCGATATCTTAACGACCCGGAGTCCGATTTGAGATCCGTTTACGCCTACGGAAAGCTCCCGAGCAGATCTACACATTGGCACCAAAAGGTGGACGATTCAAAAGTTAAGTACTTTTTCCTTATTTTATGATCTTTTCTTCGTTTTGATAAGCATACACCTACATTTATTATTATTCCTTTTTCGATTTGCAAGTATTTATAATTTAAATTCAAGTGATGAATAATTATTTCTTATCAAAAGGAGATCATGATAAAAATTGAAAATCATGGATCATAAATAGAACCAGAAGTTGTATGCAAGAAATTGGAACCCGAAGTTCCATACGATATTTAGAACCAGAAGTTCTATATGGAATCAATAATTCGGACTCAAAGTTCCGTAAATTTTTTTTTAATATATGAACCAGAAGTTCTTTCAAATTCGGACCAGAAGATCCGTTGGTTATTTTACTCTGAAACCAGAAGTTTTCAGATCTACAATACGTATTCAAAGTTTCATCTGATACTTAGAACTAGAAGTTCTATATCGAATAAATAATCTGAACCTGCAGTTCTGTATGTTATTCTAATTTAGAACCAGAAGTTCTAACTCGGATCTGAAGATCCATAAATTATCCTAACCTAGAACCTGAAGTTCTATTTTGTACTGAAAGATCCATGAACTATTTTAGAACCAGAAGTTCTGATTCTTAAGTTGAGAACTCAATGTTCTAAACTTCAATTTCTCAATTCTTCATCACATTTTATTATTATCTTTAATTAGATGTTAAGAACCTGAAGTTCTACATTTTATTTCTGTTTCTCATATACATTTATTTTTATATTCTATAACATTGTACTGCATGCTTGATATAATTACTTCGGTATCATTATCACTATATGATTATATGAAATTTTAGTCTTGATGAATTTGTTATTGCCAAAGCAGTAGTTGTGTATAATAGAACCTGAAGTTCTATTTCCAATGAATAACGTGGGCCTGAAGATCCATACATTATATGGAACCAGAAGTTCTAAGATTTGGAATATGAACCCGAAGATTCATATTCATAATTAAACTTGGAGCTTTGATTTCTAAAGATTCAAAGTAGTGTAGATCGATACAACGGCCATGAAATCAAACCTGAAATTTTGATAGAACCAAAAGTTGTAATTCAAACCTGAAGCTTTGATAGAACCAGTAATTCTAAGAACCTGAAGTTCTATCACTAGCCTGAAGTATTGACAGAACTAGAAGTTCTGATTCATCAGTTAAGAACCCGAAGTTCTAACTTTCTGATTGGCCAATTCTTCATTATATTTTGTCATCGGATATTGAGAACCCGAAGTTCTATTTTTGTTTGATTGTTATTAGTAAATCGATCTTAACACACTCTAAAAGGCTTGGTGATACTATCAAAGTCGAAAATAAAATATCCCTAAAGGATATGGCATACGCTCTTATTTTCCGCGCCATTATATCCCCATTAGACAGGGATGATCACCAGCAGATGGTCATACACCCAATGCTTGAAATAAATGCCAGATTAGTCAATTAAAATCCCTCCAGAAGAGGTAGATATAATATGTTCTCCCGTAGAGATGAAATAAACCACCCCAGGAGAGGTGATTGAAAAGGCATTTTGTTTGGAAATTGGGCGAACCACCACGCATGGTCTGAAAGACCTACAACTACTTTTATGAGTTTGAACATTGAGTTCAGTTTTTAGATATTTTGTTGAATGGTAGGACTTATTTTTAATCTCCCGTATATTATGTTATATTTGCTTTGAATGCTGAATTGTTTAGTTGTTCTTACTTTTATTTTTGTAATGCGATTACCTAGTTATGTGAGTTTATTATTACTTGCTCTATGGCTCATGGAATGCATGAAACCGAGGATAATATTTGTCTGGTAGACAGTGCAACAAAACACACTACATTGAAAAAACCAGAAGTTTTTCTCTGAATTAGTGTTTCATTCGTGCACGGCATCGATCATAGCTGTATCCGTACAAATACTTGAATGCTCCGGAAGAGTCTACATAATGGTATTTGTACATCATTACTAGTATTGCCAGCCAGAAGCTGATACTAGAAAAGTTAAGTGCATTCTCCTTATATTTCAAGGCTATATTACAAGACAATCTTTAAAAATCGAATCATATTCGATTATGAGCAAAACGACAAAGTTAAGCCAGAAGCTTGTTTTTCTAGAGGTCCTATGCTCTGGTCAATTATTGATACTTCTATTACGTACTCCTTCGAGTACCATCTATTGACCATCCTTTTCGCAAAGGATATTGTGTGACATTTGTGAACCTATCTAATCCCGCCCATTAGCACATATTATTAAACCTATGATACACATCCTTAAGCATGTTATTAAATTTATAAGGCTTAATATCGTAGGTTTGTGACTTGCATGAGCCTACAACGTAGACTCTATGTTGGTTATATTTCACCCTAATTAATGGATATTTAGACCCAATGACAGGAGATATATTCATTGTTCGTTTTTGCTAATTGTCATCTTGATGAGACAGTCTTCTCGCCGTTAGGGGGAGATAAGAGAGTTCCTGAAGAACACCTTGTTCCTGAAGAACAATCCATTCCTGAAGAACGGCGAGAATTAATGTGAAATACTTCCACTCAATCTCATCTAGATTTATGTACTTCACAATGAGAGAATCAAGTACGGAGAATTGTGCACTTAATTACAAATGAATTCCCTGATGCTTTTAATGATGCAGCAAAAGTGACTAGGTCACATGTATCGGCTATGAACACACAAGCACGAATTAATGTCCCTGTAGGACAAGTACGAATTAATGTTCCTGAAGAACAAAGTCCAAATATGGCAGCAAATGAATCTACACATGCCAGAAGCATGGTAGACTTATAGATTTCAAGGACTCAGCTCCCCAGAAGAGGAGAAATGAGCAATCATATCCCAATTATACTCCAGAAGAGGTATACTCCAGAAGAGTTTATGACAAAATCCACTCTCTCTAAAATTTCTGAAGAAATTGATGTCCCGGAAGAGACACGAGTCCCAGAAGAGACTCTAGAAGCCCCTGAAGAGGCAATGGGTACCCAATAAATAAAGAGATCTCTATACTTTATAATTATTCAAGAGAGAGATGGGAAAGAAATGAAATTATCATCGATGACGCATTTGTATATGCGGTAGCTACTCAAATATCAAGAGAAAATGCGAATGATGATTGGGATACAAAACCATGTCTATAAATGAATGTCGACAAAGAACATATTGGCCAAAATAAAGAGATACCATTAAGGAATTACAATCTCTAAATAGACGTGGTATATATGAACATATAGTACAAACCTCAAACGGTGTTAACCCTGTAGGTTACAAATGGGTGTTTGTAAGGCAAATGAACGAAAGGCAAACTTGTGATACAAGGTTTCCTGTAGAAACTTGGGATTGAAAACATACACAGTTATATATATGAAAATTCCAGAAGGATTTGCTTTGCTTGAAGCAAAGTCAGAGAGTACGTACTCAATATAAGTAAGACGTTTATTGTACAGCCTGAACATTCCAGAAGAATATGGTACAATCGTCTTAGTGAATGTCTATATAAGGAAGAGTATGAAAACAATCCCATTTGCCTATTTATCTTTATACAATCCTTAAATGGATTTATAATAGTAGAAGTTTATGTTATTTACATAAATAACATAAATCTAATCGAGACTCCAGAAGAGCTCGAGAAAACTATTGACTATTTTATCTCGACCCGCAGATCGAGAGAAGTTCTAATGAGATTTTTATTCTTTATAAATATGCTTCCCATATATAGTTTTGTACCAAGGCTTTGGATTGGTATTAAACAAATGCTATGATATTTATGTCTGTTTTATGGCTGAAACCAAATTTTGTAGGATATACAGATTCAGGATATATCCCTAATCCTCATAAGGATCGATCTTAGACATGTTATATGTTTCTTCATGTCAATATCATTATTTTTGATATTCTACTAAATTAACTATTGAAAGCTACTTATTCTAACCATGTTGAGATTTTTAAGCCAGTGGGGAATGTGTATGGCAAAAATATTTAACTCAGCATAGATGTAGTTCTTGTCAATTACCTCTTAGTACAGGTACTCCGAGCATTATTTGTAAAGACAATGGGGCATGTATTCAACAGATTCAAAAATGATACATTAAAGATGACAAGACGAAACACATTACACCAAAGTTCCTCTTCACTCATGAGCTTCAAAAGAATAACAAGATTGAAGTCAATCAAGTTCGTTCAAGCAACAACCTGGCTGATCAGTTTACGAAGTTTTGCCAAAACTCAGTATTTTAGAAATTGTATATGAGATTGACATGCTTAATTATGTACAAAGATGTTATCATCAGGGGGAGTAGTCAATCAAGGGGAGGCATCCTGAAGTATGCTACCCAGGACATATGTGCGCTGTACTCTTTTTCCTTCTCTAGGTTTTGTCCCACTGGGTTTTCCTAGTTAAGGTTTTAACAAGGCAGTATTATGCACGTCCAACACCAAGTCAATGATCCTGTAGAACGTTGTACTCTTTTTCCTTCGCTTTGGTTTTTATCCCACTGGGTTTTTCCTTTGCAAGGTTTTAATGAGGCAACTGTCATTGAATGGTGGTCATCCAAGGGGGAGTGTTATAAGATGTATTATCATATGTGGATGCCCACATTGGGACCCACATGAGATAAAGGAATTACTAAGGGTTAGGGCTTTTCCCTATTGGGTTGCTTGAGGAGGAAGCAATCTTATTCTATAAATAAGATCCTCCTCCCCCCATTATGTACATAGAAATCTCATCAATAAGAGCTCTCTCTCTCCCTCCCTCCACTGTTCAGATTTCTATTCTAACATATTATTATATATAATGATTGTGCACCCTTCAATTAAGTGAACAAAGTCCTATTGATTTGATAGCTCTTCTTCATTCTTCCCCCCGTCAGAACATCTTCCATCAGCCCCTCTGGCGTATTCTTGGTATTCATTATACATCAGGCAAATAGACCCTTTAACTCATGTTATCGTGCTAAAGTCAAGAGTCCCAATGTTGGAAATGTGCACTTTCCCTCACTGCTGATGAAAAAATGAGGCATCAAAATCTATCGCAAAATCTCCTTCACAACAATAACTTAAAATGAAGCCAATTTAACTACTCAATTTTCGGTCTTTTTCTATTTATTTATTATGAATGGAACATAATTCCAATGACTAGGAAAACTACTATAACAAAAGGCACTGAAAAAACATGAAAGACCACAATCTTCTGCCCTCCACTGCAAGGAGTATCTGTCCCACTAAAGCATCCTCTCTTCTGCTTGATGCCTGTTCCACCTTCAAGAACAAAGGTGGAATTTGTCTGCCCGCTGCTAAACAGAACACACCAGAAGAATGGTCCTCTGTGTGTCCCTCTTAGGCCTACTCCAACCTCAGTGTGTCCCTTACTGTGCACTAGAGAGAGAGTCTTTTTATCGTGGAAGAGAATTTCAGAAAATGCCTGTGTTGGTTCTAGGTATTTTGAGTGACACCCAACAATGCGGCCAGATATGATGTCAACTGTCGGTAACTCAACGCCACAGTTTGGAGCATAGACCTCTGTGATGTCTTCTTCTGGAGGATGGCAGTTTACTGTTCCATTGGCACTGCAGTTTCCCTTGCATTCCTCTATGTATTGCAAAGCCATGCACCCAAGCCCAGGATTGTCTCGAAGCTTTGAAAGTTTGTTGGAAGTTCGGTTGTCGTTTATGTAATCCACGAGCTCAGTAGCTGGATTTCCTGCAGGTAATTACATTTTAAGGATGTAGATGTGTTATACCAGAGGATAAAAGACCTGGAATGTCAGAATGTGTTGTGTCCAAAAGTTTTAGAAAGATAATGGGAAAGTACTGCAGTAGTGTAATAAAGTATATGTGTATATGATGCATCACAAATGAGATAATGTTAACTTTACAATTCTATCGCTTACATTCAAGGTTTCAAATGCACAATCAAGTTGTTAGAAATACAAGTCCAATTTGATGTGGAAATTTAAAATTTTACATCCACCCAAGTTTGATTACCAATTGTTATGAGTTGGAACAGAATACATATCTACATGTTAAGGAAATACACCCCACATGCAGTTAACAATAGTTCCATATTTCAAATCGTCATCATGATGCTTGTTTCATTATTTGAGGAAAGCGCATTACGCCAACCCCAATTGATTGGATAAGGCTAAGTTGATGATGACAATGATCATATAAGATATGAGATTGCTTCACTACCTTTCTTACTTCCAATTTATTATCATAAATGGTGACACGTTGTTTATGACACATTAGTTTTGGCTATCACATTTAATGTAGTTTCTGAGCTCTTTGCTACTTCAAACACCACTGAACAAACAATTATCCTTCTCCCTCCTAGTACCCAAATCAATGACACTTGAGGTACATCCAAAAGCACAAATAGAAATTCCACGAAAATTTCTGTGTAGAGGCCTGGATAATCTTAATCGAGCAAGAAATGGTCCATTTTTATGCTTCACTGGTGTCAATATGGAAGTATTTTTGTTCCAACGGTGTTTTCCTAAATTTTTGCCTGGTTTACAAGATAAATCCTAATTGTCTAAATGTCACTCACATGTCATGTTACTCTGGGAGCATGTGATCTGTATCTATAGCTTGCCTTAAAAATTTTGTAACTGATCCATTTCTCAGATTGGTTGTTTTCAACTACCTCTTCCTTCCAAGGTTATTGTTATTAGATACTTGTGGTCTTTGTCTTCATAGCAAATGTTATAAAACATAGAAAGGAAAGGCAAAAAAAAAGGAGAAGAACCCACTATGGATTCTCTTAGAAAACAAACCTGTCATGACCCAGGCCCAAGAATTTGTAGATTAGGTGATGCATGCCATACCAATGAGCCTCGTCTGAAAGTCTACACCAGCAAGCCCAAGACCAATAAGGCTCAGTAGATTAGAGTAGATCCTATGATTAGAAGTTGCTTTAGTTGCTTTCTTAATATTTGGCAAGTCCAATCATGTTTGGTTTAGGACTTCTTATTTGATTTGAATTAGTTGTTTTCTTAGTTAGAAAATATCTTGGTTATAAATAAAGATAAAATCCCTTCATAGGACATAGACATTAATATTGAATAAGAATTTGAGTTTGGTTCTCAGTTGAGAGAGTTATTGTTTATCTTTGGTGAGGCACTAAGACATTCTATCCTTAAGCCTTTTGGTTTAGAGATTAGTCCGTTAGTTAATCGTCTTCCCTGTGCAGCTTCATTAGAGTAAATCCCGAAGCATGACACACATACTCCCGTGAAATCCACACCTGTACCTAAGTTCAGATAAAATTCCACAAGGGATATTCACATTCAACACGTGGGAGGCACTTTTAACAGACATCTATCCAAGTATTTAGCACACGAAAGCCTGCCAATATTACCTACAAATTTTAACTTTCCAATATATCAAACATTTTTATTGTATCTAATCATGAAAGCAGTCCAATAACAAGACATTCTAAAATACAAAAGATATACATATCCAATTCTATAATATATACAATAGTATACCCATAAGTTCTAGAAGAGATCAATTATAGTCTACTAGACAAGATTATGCAATAGAATAAACATGCTTTATGAATCAATGATGAAAACAAAATCAATTCAGCTACTACATGCTGCTATATCCTCCCGGCAAGGATCCTGTCAGTGGGTACACCAGTGCCCGTGCTCGGTTATACTTAGGTCCTTAGTTTCTGGGTTCTAGTGTCTCAGATACCAATTGCATTGGCAATCAATCAATTTCTACAAATTCTACCTCGTCAAGTCTCATAAGTGCGAAGCTAAGTAGAGCCTAACTAATTGAATCAATCAATATAAATTGAGTAAGGTTTCAATCTAATTCGATCAAAATCTATTCCAATCTAATTCAGTCATTCTTACTCAATTTGAATTACTTAATCAATATCAATGAACCAATACTAAAATCAATTAGTGCAATACCATTGAGAGACAATGATTTCATATAAGAGACAATAATAAAATTAATCAAGTCAATATCATTGTAAACAATGATTCAATACAATATAGGGGGTCATAATTCGTATTTAATAATATGCAATGCAATATAATTTAAGGAATCAAGAAATTTACTAGCCAACCTTAAACTAATCACCCATAGACTCTAATCGTCTATTTTGATATAATTTTAGATTATTTGAAACACAGCTATCTTTGTTTGGCGTTATAGTATATAAAATGTATATCAAAGTCCCCCAAGCCAACACCCATGGTTGAGTGCTTGACATACGAGTGATACTACATGAATAATTCCTAGCCAAGATATGCATATTTAATTACCATTGGACAATTATTAGGGTTTTAAAGGTTCCAAAGTTAAGGACCTATGAAGTCATTTGTGTTCTAAAGTATTATAGTTCAATTTCATATCGTAATTAACCTTAGGGTTAACTATGAAGTGTTTTGGGATCAATTGGGGTACTAATAGAATCCCTAAGTTCAATTAGAAGTGGTCAAAGATTGACCCTTCAAAAGTACAGGTTGTGCTCGAGCGTGACCCCAGGCCCGTTCGTGTGCGCATGCTTCTAGTTACAACAAGTTTCGATTGACTAGCTTTTTCGTCAGATTTCTACACACGCGCTTTTGTGCGTGCTCCAGAATTCCAAATTCGGAATTCTGTAACAAAGTGCTCCTTCTCTTGTTGGCAACTTGCAACGGGACCTTGGGACCTTTGTTTCTCCCGCAAATATTATGCAATCTACTTCCATTCAATATCATTCTCCAACTCCACCAACCCATTTCAATTCACATCTCCATTCCATTCAACATGTGAAATAAGATTTTTTTTAAAGGTTAAAACAATTAAGAATGCGCTGGAAAGATAAACAGATTTTCATGGATAAACAATCAATGTATACCAACAAGCATTCACTAATAATCAGCTTATACTTGCCTTGATTCACAGCTTGGCCTAGAATTTCCTTAGCTTGGGCTCCAAAAACCCCAATTGCTAAACACTAACAATGAATTTATGCAAGGATTTGATAAGTATGTATGCACGCAGTAAAATGGGGGTATAAAAGACTCACTCGGAATCCAAAAATCTGAGATAAACTAAAATCTCTTACCTTAACAACTGTTTGAACAAGAAGAAGAGGGATTCCCAATTCTAATAACCTAACAAAGAAATTATACCAATTAGGTGATGAGTATGCATGTTTGTGACGGAGATAAGTCTCCTAGACCCAATTTACAACCCATTTCTGAAACAAGAGGATAGTTGCCACCTATGGCAGCAATTATGGAGTTGTAAGAGAGGGGGTTTGGCCATCCAACACCATGAAGAGGCAGGGAAAATGATGGAGAAGATGAACTCCTCCTCCAAGTTGATATGTAAATCTCTTCCCAATGATTTGGATGAAGAAATGAAAGAAGAAGGGTTGGAATAAGCTTCAGCTGACAGACAAGAAGAAAACACCAAATAAGTCCTGCCACTTTCTTATATTTTCAATTTAAGTCATTTGAAGGTCAACTTGACCCAGCTGTTGTCAAATGAGTTTGAGCCAAATACGAAGCTTGACGAGCTCGACAAGATAATTATGACGCTGTAAATATGATGCATGTATGATGTAAAATCACCAAAATATGAAATTACGAAAAAGGGCTTTTTTTTACCTAAACAAGGTCAAACCCAATCCAAACTACCTATCCATGACCCGAACTCGAACCACTAGACTCAAATAAGACTAAGTTGACTTGACTTAAAGTCACATTGAACATAATTATTTAAAATAAAACCAGATTAATTAGTATTAATCTCGGTTAATTACTCATTAAACAAGCTTAGTTTGGGTCGGAGTGTTACAAAAACCCCCATTGCTGGTCTTTTGGCACTCAAACTGGTATTATTTGACCATATCAGATGGCTATGGTTGTCTTGGCTGTAAGTCCTTTGCCCTTTCGGGTATCACCCATAGTCCATAGACATTTGGTCCCACAGCATGGAAGATTGAATTACTGAAAGATGGTCCCAATGTAAAACTGCTTGACCCAAATTGAGATCCCTTGTGCGGCAACAAACATTGATTAAAACCTCTAATTGAGTATTCTTACAGGTTCAGTAAAACTTACAACTGCTAGCTGCACCTGCATGTGGAAGTATCTCCAAAAACAAAAACAATATGCAATGATAAGTAATCATATCAATTAATGCAGGTTCCCATGTATGTTTCATTTGCAGTATTACATCTCTCGTGGTGGAAGCACAATGAAATTGGAGTGAAAGAGCCAGGAGTGTGTGGGGATCAGGAAGAGAAGGATTGGTTCATGATTCAGTTATGCAGGCTCCCATTTATGTTTCTCCAGTGAATTTAACGAGGGGAGTAAGTTATTTCATCTCTAATGGTTGAAGCACAATGATGAGAGAGAGAGAGAGAGAGAGAGAGAGAGAGTGGTGGTTGTGGGGAGGGCAATCAGTATTCAATTGAATGGAAGCTCCAATGTATTATATAGATGCAATGTGTTCTAACTTCTTTTTGAAAACTTCACAGGATTTTGTTCTAACTTCTTTTTGAAAACTTCACTGGACTTTAACCAACATACATAGATTTACTGAACAAGTCCGAGCTGTTATGCTTCCCATATGGATCCTTTCCAATTGTTACAGGAGCCAAGAAATTTCTCCTCTTTGACGAACCATTAGAGTACTCAAAAAGTAAGACAGACGGTTCCTGATTCCTGGCTTCATACTTACTGGAATATGCAGAATCAAACAAGTTAATACTTGGTGATTGTTATAGTTTACAGGTGGCTCAAGAATGTTGTAACTCTGATGTACATTGTTACACCGTTTTCTATCAGCTTAAGCGTTTAGAGTAAGTGGTTGTCAATATGGTATCAAAGTGGGAGGAGGAGTGTTCAAATCCTCGGGGGTTGTGCCTCTTATTCACCCACAGAGGGTGTGATTCTTGTGTGGAGCCCCTAAATTCTCCCATGGAGGGTGTAATTCCCATGAATGAGCTCGAATATGCAAGGTGTGTTGTAACCTTGGTATACATTGTTATACTGTTCTCTATCAGCTTTAGCTTTTAGCGTTAAGTGGTAAGTGATTGTAAACAAAGTAGACTATTATGTTTCCTTAGCTAACCATTCCTACCAAAAACTCGAAGTGTTTAGTAGCGGTAGCGGAAATAATTTTCAACATTCCCCAATAGGTGGAGCCCACTCCTTTCCTCCGCAGGTGGAACATATTTTGGTGACATGCATTTTTTTTTAGCGCTGAGCCATTCTTATTGGGATTTGAACTCGCAACCGGCTGGCTTTGACACCATATTAGGTTTCCTCTGCTAACCATTCCTACCAAAACTTGAGGTTTTAGTAGAAGCAGTAGTAATATTTTTCAATATTCTCCATCGGATGGAGCCCACTCCTCAACAAAGGCCTTCTGAAGCCATATGCTGATTACCCAAAACGGGTTTAGGATCTTTAAACATCAATTCATCAGACTTGCATTCCAGTTCCAAAGCACAAAACGAAGAAAAAACTGGGTTGCAAATCTCTTGTAACAGCACGACTCAGGGGAACCTTGGATGTACCTTAAGTCCCTTTTTTTTAATTTCCCATGCATGGAGGAGTCCAACTCACACACTCTCTTGCACTCACCCAAGTTCCTAACCAGCTGCATTGCTGTCTCTACAGTTAAATATAATATTTGGCAGAATGGGGATTTCTTCAGTCTTGGATACCATAAGTAGGATATTGTTTGTTGACTCCATCTAAACAATATTGGTAGGATATTGTTTGTTGGTTCCATCCCAAACAATATTGGTGATGCAAACTGATTATGTTATTGGGTGAACAGCCAAAGAGACTCAAACGGCATCATATCTCCATGTATTTCCATGCTGAGAGAGAGAAAAAAAACCGATAGCCATCACTTATGCTTTTAACATTGAGACCACTTACAATTGGGTGTATTCAAACTCAACCTAAGTTAAATCTACTTAAATATGTATGTGGCATTTAAGCTAAATTTAAGCAAAGAGAGCATATCATTCACCTACTCACTAGAAAGTATATATCAGCCCTAATCATAAAATATAAAGACTATTGTGGGATCAAAAGCATTCATCAATCTAATCTTAAAGTTTCTATTCCAGCTCAACTGGAAGCAAACTCCACACCAGTCTAGTAAATTACAAAGCTGCACAACAGAACAGGAGAACAAAAACAAGAAGCTACTTCATTGTTTAGTTATCTAATAAATCAAGGCATAAAAAAGGGGGAAGCATACCATGGTTTTTGGCAGAAACCATTACTAGGAGGAGTGAGATATAAAGGAGGAGATGCTTCCAGACAAACAGCTTCAACATCACCATTATCATTCCCCAATCTAGTTCCACTCGGATGTGTTTTTGTGGAAAGAAACTAAGAGACTGTAAAAAGGCTGCTTTTATCTCTCCTGCTTAAATGGGTTTGTTTCCGGACAAAGCGAGGGCAGAAAGCAAAGACAGCCACAGCCCCAACAACAGTAAATGCCAAAGCTTCAATATCAGTAAATGCCTTCTTCTTTCTTCTTCTTCTTCTTCTACTTAGAGCTCTTCTGAGGAGATGGGTGTGTCTGAGAGAGAACTGAGGGAAAAAAAGAGAGAAAAAATCAGAGCTCAAATTGGGAAGATGGGTCTGTCAGTTCTTTTTCATCTACCTCAATGCCTGTGGTGTTGGAGACTGCTTTTTTGGGTTGTGCCCCTTTTACCCCAGAAAAGGATGTGAATGTAATGATGGGTTGCTCCCAGAACAAATACAGAAAGAGAATGCAGTGGTCCCAAGTAGCCGTTGATTGAGGCACCCTAAACCATCTTTTCCATAAAACAAAAAGATTTGGGAGACTGAGAGTGCATTTTTCAAATGTTAAGGAGCGGCCAGCTGATCAGATACGGAAAAAGGTGGAAATGCCCAACTGGTTCAGTATGGGAGTCTTTTCAGTACACTAGAGACTCACAAGAATCCCATGAACCGAAAAGTAAAGTAAAAATAATTCAAAAAAAAGGAAAAGAATATAGAGGATTTTATCATAAAAATGATGGAAGCAGGTATTTTACACTAGCGACAAGTTTGATGCTCATCTATTGCTCTCTTTCTTTTTATTATTTTTTCAGTTTCTTCCATCTTTTATCTTCCTTAAGTTTTGGCACAAACAACACTAATAAGAAGTAATAGTTCCTGGCATTGCATTCATCTTCTCCCCTCCTATTTACTCTTGTTTTCTATTTTTTATTTTTGATTTTCTACATCATCTTCTTTTCTTGTTTTTTTTTCCTTCCTCCTCTCTCTCTACCCACAACCAAAACCCACCTTCTACTATGGCTTCTTCTTCTTTTTGTGCGGCTCAGATAGGCCGCCTCACTTGATTGTGAGCGGTGATCAGAGGCATCGGATTGAGTTCATCACAAGGCATCTTGTTTATGTACATTGCTAGAAGGATCTGGAGGGCTACCTCTCGGAACCTTGTCTTTCTCTACGCTCTCATCATGGACAAGCCCAAGCCTTAGCTGTTACCTTGAAGAAGAGACGATGCCTGCAATGACGAAAGCTTTTCATTCCTTCACCCCCCCCCCCCCCCCCCCTCTCCTTCTCACTCATGTATCTCGATCATATCCCAACCACCTCTCTCCATCGCTTTTATCTCTTCATAACTCCACTTTGCAAAAATTGATCACTAAGCATAACAATTGTTATAAGAAAGGTGTTTTTTTTTTACCCAACAATAAGCGAGTTTGTTGCTCCACACTTAGATTAAAAAAAAAATAGAGTGGTCTTTTGTGACCACTCATACTTTAAGTGAGTTATATGGTTTGGGGGTTTCCTTTTATGATTTTTTTGATAAAATCCTTAAAAATAAATGAACTTATGAACTGTCTTTGGCTATTGATGGGGTCCATTGTTGAGGTAGGGAACTCTCTAGTGAGTGGAGATAACCTTTCCTGAGATAACACATACTAAACATGTAGGTAATAAAAAGCAGGCAATGGCGATCTAAGATTTTCGTTTGAGTTGTGCAAGCAATGATCAAAGTGAGCAAGTTAAATAACAAAATCAACTTGTTAATATTTTATTGAAGGGGTTTTCTTGAGTCACACCTGCATGACTATACTTAGATCCACCACTATAGACATAGGCGCCTTTTACCTCTCGGGTAAGAATGTCGTTCTTGATTCACACATTCATTTGAGGGTCACTAACCAAATCGGTAGAATCATCACATCACGTACCTTTTGTGGTCATTATTAAAACAATGGTTAAGGCAATCATTGGGCTTGAACACAAATTGTCTCTGTAAGAGTCCAGCTAATTATAGGCAGATGTGAGCAGGGATCTCGGGCTGAAGAGTTGGGCCTGGATCTTAGTTTTCTCTCTGAAGTTCTTAACATATGGGATCTGAGTTCTAACAGTTGGGGGACAATAGAAAGAAGGACCATTTATAATCCAAAATCAATTTTAGGTCAAAAATGGAGAACTAAGTTTCCATTTGGATTTCGATAATCCCATTTGTAAAATGGACTGGGCCTCAAGCTTGACCTGGATACCAATTTGGATTCATAACTTAAACTGGCAGACTTGGGCTCTGATTATATTAAAAACCATGCACTGAGGGAATGAGTTTTGTATCAAAAAAGAAATCCTAGCTTTGAATAATCATGGATCCCAATGGAACATTACACTCAAATTTTAGCTTTGCATCATAGATCTCAATGGAACATTACATTCAAATTTCAATCATAGGTTATTGTAGGGGAAAACAAAAGTAGAAGCCCACAAATATTTTTTTGTTTATTGGGTAAAAAAAATCATGCCCTTCAGCCCTTGGTGATCCTCACCGATTCATTGGACTGGAGAGTGCACGAGAACATTTTTCATTGAAGAAAATACCCATGTTTGAGCTTGGATCCTGGATCAGGGTGTAATATTTGACTAGTTGTCAGGTGCTAGGTAATATTTAGTAGAACTTTACAATGAAGCTCACATGTTGGAGATCAAAGCTGGGCTTATTTGTTTGTGAGGTAGAGTAAAATAGAGTAAATTTCAAATTAAGAAAGAATAAAATATAATGGGATTATAATAACTTTTTGTTTTTAGTTGTTTGTTAATGAATCTTTTTGACTTTTTGTTAAGAAGTAAGTATTTTTTTAATTTCGTGGTAGCTATTTTACTTTTTTTTAATTTTAAAGAAGTTGAAAAACTTGACTTTGAAAAAAAAAAAGAGGACAAATTTAAATTTCTATTAGTTTGACGTAACCCACACATCTTTTAATGAATTCTCACTTTACTCTACTTTGCTTTACACCACAAACAAACATATATATTTTCACAGAGTTGTTCTTGACAATATCCTAAGTTTAGAGGATATTATGCACATCACATTATGCGATATTATAGAGTTATGCGAAATCTCACATATCACTTTCTATAATATTATATAAGTTTGAGGATAGAGTTCTACCAGATAAAAAATATTGAAAAGCATTTTTGCTCTGCTGACACTTTGACTAAATCTAAACGGAATGAGTCCGCGTTAAACAAATATGAGTTCCCAAAATTACACCGATCGGATTCCGAGATACGAAATTACACTGTAATTTTACAAACAGCATAAAATATATAAACTATATAAACTTTACTGGAAAATGTCGGAGCATGGGCATGGTAACTAGGCTCTCAAAATAAATGCAAGGGCTGCATTTGTCTGAAACGTATGGATTAACCAGTTGGGAAGCCCGGGTGGAACCCACTGTACACTGGCACAGGTGACAATGCGCACCACGAAAAAACAAAAACATAAGTTTGTCAGCTGCTCGCAATGCTTATGCCACGGCCACCATCATTATTATGGCCAACAAAGTTACAACCCCTGCTTAAGCATATCCTCTGTTTCTGCTCTTATCCATGGCTTCTACTTTTAATTTTACTGCAGTGTCCAAAACTTTTTTTCTCTCCACCTCAACCTCATCATCTCCTTCCCAAGGTCTGCAGCTTCTAGCCTTCCCTCACTCTCTCTTTCTTCTCTAACCTTTTTCTTTGATTTCTTGGCATCTGGGTCTGACAGGTCTCCCTAAACATGCACTTAGAATCAATGCAATGGCCCAGAAATGGGAACCATCCAAGGTCTGGTTTGGGTTTGTTTCCTTAGTGGGTGGGTTTTAAATTTCTGGTTTTTTTTAATGAAGGTCATTTCATTAATTCACTTCTTTCATTTCCAGGTGGTCCCACAAGCAGATAACGTCCTGATTCGTCTAGAGGAGTTGCCTAAGGTGTGATTTGCTAATATATATCTGTCTTGGGTAAATATCTGATGTTGTTTGTAGGTTTTAGTACTCATGAGAGCTTTTCTACTGTTTTTAATATGTATTTGGTTTTTAAAAGAAATGGGTTGAACTATGTATGCCAATCCTTGTTGACAGTGCAGAACTATGGTCCTTTTGGATATGTACCTGCACATGGTGTTTAATATGAATAACGACTGTACTATCATCATTTATCAATAAAGTACAGGAAAACAGATGCAGCCTTTTCGCTGTGAAGAAGAAAGAAGGAAATTCCAAAAATAACTTTTTTGATGGGTACCATTTTTTATGGGTTCTAAGCTGTGATAAGTATGAAAAATTCAAATCCTGAATTGTACAAACCAATTTCTAATTCATTTGATTTCTATCATCGACATGAGTCATTGGAATATCATTTGATTTGAATTGGGAATAGTAAAATACATTAATACTTTTGACCCATGCATTGGTGCAGAACTTGGTTAGTTATTTATGCACTAAGAGGATTGATTTCTAAGTAAGTTCTTATAAAATTTTAAGCCATTCAAGGATTGTCGATATTTCTTCCAGATCCTAATTGTTATCAGAGCAAGTAGAAAGGGATTCTTTTGTCAAAAGCCATCTAGAAGTTTTTACAAATCAATCATACATGATTTGGAACATCAAGACGTCGTCTTTTCTAACTCTTTTTGTAACTCACTAGAGGCTCAGAAAACAAAGAAGAATGAAATGTCTTGCAACAAGAAGAATGAAATGGATTGAATAGAGTGCTTCCGAAGCATTTGATGATGGTCTCAAATGTGTCCATGTCGACAAAAAGGGTGACTCATTATTTTGATGAATAATTTCTTTAGAAAGAAGAAGTTCTGGAGACACTTACTCATCTCTCACTTATTAGATTTCATTGTGGAAGAATAACCCACATTTTGTTATTGTGAGTAATTAATTGGCCATGATATATCTGATCCATGCATGACATCATGAAGGTTTGATCTCTCAATAGGTAGAAATGACATTTAAACACTCTTGAGTGTAGGAATTGTTGGGTTGTGTCTTGTTTTCCAGTTTAGTTGGGTTGGTCGTTTGGGTTAGTCAGAATCGTGGTTCAGTGTTAGGGGCATTTTAGTCATTAATCAAGTGAAATGGAAGGAAAAACCAGTTAAAATGGAGTTAGATGGAAAGTTGGAAAATGGTGCAACAGACATTTCCAAGAAAGCCATTAACAGAAGACTGAAACCACACACACAATGGGAGGAACACTAGGATGAAGGCAAAGTACGAAGATCCTTAATGCTGCGGGCCTAGGAAAACATGCAGTTGAAAGGATTTTGCATTATCAGATGAAGGTGAGAAGTTATCTTGTTGTAAGGATGCTATCAAGGATGACAATATATGGATTGGATCGCTTTGGAAGAACCAGACAAAGGTGTTCGGGAAATCGACGAAGGAGAAGTTCAGGCCACACTTGAACTGGATTGTTGCACCACATCATTGAGAGTGTGGGTGCACCTTGAGTTTAGGGGGGGTGCAGGAGCCACACTTGATCGTAGCGGGTGTGGAGTGCATACCTTTTAGCAAGGTATGGAAAGACGAAGACAATACCGGGTATCTTCAAGGTTGCTATAGGGGTTTATGGAATCCAAGCTAAGGTGGAGCTTGTTGGGTTGTGTCTTGTATTCCTATTTGGCCAGATCGGTTGTCTAGTTTAGCCAGAACCGAGGTTCAGGGTTAGAAGTATTTTAGTCATTATGTATAGGTTTTCTTGCGGGCTAAAAAATTGGTAACTATATATTAATGTGATGTGTAACCCTAAACCCTACGGAGTTGTGTGGAACACAGGAAGGAGACAAAGTAATAGAGTGATCTTTGTTTGTGGACGTAGGCGGTTTGGCCAAACCACGTAATTGCTTGTATTATTGTCATCTTCGTGGTTGATTGCTTGTGATCGTGTGATTTGCGCGTGCGTAGTCGATCATCGATCCTGGGCATATTTCCCAATTCGAATATGTTGAATTCTTTCTCATATTTGTTTTTTGTTTTTTGTTTTAATTGCTAACATGAATTTGAACCCACAAATTCTCAAAGACTATGCCACAAACTCTTGTCTACTACTTTACTTCCACATATTTGTTAAATATGCTATCTGTGCTTCTTCTAGGTTGTAACTCCACATAGACATGACAATGTTGTTGTTCCTTTAAAAAAATGGCATAGTCTTTTCCCGTGGACTCTGTCAACCATGAATAGCTGGACATGACAACTTGCTTTAAATTGACTATATTTTAAGCTTTTTGACTGACTGATGTTTCTTTCTTGAGGGCCTATGATAGATCTCCATGCTTAGTTGACTGTTAGGGCCTTCCATGCGTATTTATTTGTTTGGTAAGTATGCCAGGACTGAACTCATGGTCTGCTCTGTTTATACCTTTCTTCATTTGAATGCAACTCAAGTATGACTAATGAATATGTGGACGTAACACAAACTCAGAATGGCAATATTTTGCCCAGGTAAAACTAGGAATGAAACCAATTTGATTTCACATAGGAATGAAACTAATTTGATTTCACATAAGTTCTCACTCAATTGCACTAATTTGATTTCACACAAGTTCTCACTAAAATTGCACACACATGCACACACACAAATTGGAGGACTGCAATTCTTCATTCATCTAAGTACAATTACAATTTCATAGACTAATTAATCCAGAAATAACTACCGCGGTTACAATAAGTCCATGACTTACTAACTACGTGAGAGTGCTAAAGAAAGTAGAATGTGATAGCCGCTATACAACTAGTACATAAACATGTGTTTTGTAAATAAAATACTGACAAATAACCTACTGTTTAGCCTCATGTGACTATATAGTTATGTCCAAGATGCACTAATGTTTACATTTGAGTGTGGGCTTAAGCCTAAAGGTGGCGTGGCTCTGCGGTGGCGTATATGCCTTTAGCTCATTAGGCATGGGCATGTGCAAAACAAATATGATCTGCAATTCCAGCAGCTGGTGTGAAGAAATTGATGGATGTCATCTTACCATAGATTGGTGTGTCTAAAAGGCCAGCCCAGTGCACAAGGCTACAGTTACTGCAGGGTCTGAAAAGTTAGATGCACGCAACCTTACTCCCACAAGCAGAGAGGCTGTTTTTACATTTTAAACACGTGACACCCAGGTCGCAATGAAGCAACCTCACCGTTGCACCAAGGCCTGCCCCCATGAGTGTGTGACGTGTGTCTAATTATATAATTTGCAGTTCTAGAAGTATATAAAACTAGTACATGTGAGCTGGAATAGTACTGGATGTCTAAGAGATCCCATTATTACATGCTCTTTTGGACCTTTACGGTTGGTGATAATACTAATGAAGGAAATATTGTTGTACAGAAATCAACAGGTGGAGTGTTGCTGCCTGCGATGGCTGTTAACTTTGACCGTTGTCTTGTGGGAGAGGTGAGCAACAATTTGAAAAGCCTGTCATGGTAATGGATGTAGAGAGTAATTTTTTAATCAAGTTGCATACATCTATCAAATAGGTCCTTTCAGTTGGTGCTGAAGTTGGTGCAGTGAAAGCTGGGGCGAAGGTAAAGGAAACCACTGAATATCAGGAATTTGCCTCTTCATGGGCGGTGGGCTGGATTCTATAATTTTAAATGGATTCGAAAAGCATAATTGCATATTTTTTCGTCATTCTATTCCCTTCACTTATAAATGTGAAGGATTTGGTGCGTTTGCTAGTGTTTGTCATCGAAGGAGGCTAATCATTCATTAGTTGCAGGTCCTTTTCTCGGATGTAAATGCGTATGAGGTGAGAGTGACACTTCTCTGAAGATTTGAATGTAAATTGTTTCCACTGAAAAAGAAAACAATGCAAGGAGTATACGATTTAGAGGGCATACTTGGCTTCGGAAATACTAACCCGTTGTCTTATTTAATACATAGAAAATATGATGGATATCACAAAACTGTCATTGGGTGGTTTACTTGAAAAATTCTGGAAAAGGTAGTTTGGTGTAAGCGGCAGAAGCAGGTAAAAATTAATTAAATAGACACCAGTTAGATCATTACCAAACAAACCAACCAGAGTTCACCCAAGGAAAAGCTTAAACATAGGATGGTTGTCTCAACACCAAAACTGCCCCAAAGCTTTCTCGATAGATACTCATGCGGGCCACGTCTGAATCATGTTTCATTGAGCGTCTAGTCCTATAACATTTCTATGTTCCTGATAAACACAGTTCATATATGGTGTTTGATGGCTTGCAACAAGCTGCTTCATGATATCTTTCTAATGTCATTATATTCACATACAGGTGGATTTGGGGACAGATGCAAGGCACTGTTTCTGTCGAGCAAGCGATCTAATGGCTGTAGTGGAGTAGAATATTCATTCACTTGAATGTCAGTCTGTTTATATTTTGAGAGAGAGGAGAGCTGTTGGCTCTTGTTTGTGTAGTAGAATATACTTCTGAAACTGTCTTTAAAGTATGCTCAGGTTGTAAATTCTATGAAAACAGTAAAAATTAAGATGACCAGAGTTTGCATGCATTTTTATTTCAGCTGTTGGTTTATTTGCGGTGTGGTACGTTTGTATGTATACATGCTGAATTAGTGATTCAGGTCACAAGAAATGCCTGTTTCCTCGCAACTGGTTCGAGGACTAGTAATCTAGGATGGCCCAGAATGCTTTGATATTGGGACAAGCCTCTTTGCCTTCCAGGGCTCTTGATGGACCTAGAGCTCAACTGACTCAAATTGCTAACATGAAAAATTAGTTAAACGGGCCATGTTCTAGCCCAACCTGGTTTTTATTTAAGCAGGCTTTAAAAATCTAGGTCCAAGCATGAGCCCACAAATGTACAGCCCAAATTGAGTGTTTAAGCAGTCTGGGGCATGTCTGCTTAGGGGCGTTTGGAAACTCAAATCTAACTAATGAAAGTTAATTAGATTAAGGTCTAAAATAAAAGCTCAGACTTTTAAGTTTTTATTTTACAATTAGTGTGTTTGATAACTTCTGTTTTAAAAGCTCTAGTTCATCTATCAAAAAAAAAAAAAGCCACTCTAGTATCATGAGATAATTAGGCCCATCTTTAGGAATTGTGGTAAATTGGGCCAACCTTTTAAAAATTACTAAGTAAAACTCATCATTTATGTCATTTTGATAGTTTATAAGGTTATTTTCATCTAAAACACATAAAGTTTGCATTATATATCCACTTCTATCTGTTTTATCTATAAAAAAAAAGCTCTAAAAAATAAGCGTTAGCTTATTCCTTTTTCGAGGTAAAATGCTCTGATTTATAAATAAACTCTAAAATTAGAAAATTAATAAGAGGTTTACCAAATGCTCTAATTCATAATAACCTCTAAATCACAAAATCAGAGCTTATTTTTAGAGTTACCAGATGGATCCTAAAAATTTGGCCCGGGCCTTGTTAGGCTTAATCCACATTGAAAATATTTGGATAAGGGCAAAATTAGAGCTTTTCTTTCCTTTATCATTTTTTCTCATCTCTCTCTCTCAACCTCTATTTCAAGAACTCTGTAAAACGAAGAACAGGGGGCATCCTTGCCACTTATCCAATTGTGGGATGGCTTGTCATCATCACATCTAAATAAGAACTACTAGTATAGAAATAGGCATCATGAAGTGCATAGATCGGTGTCGGGCACTTATCTTTGCTGGCTACGTCCTACACGATGCATGTGGATAAGAAGGTTTGTATGTGCTCCTAATAAAAAATTTTTTTTTTCAGCAATCAAGTGTCTCTAATGAGAGCCAAAAGCTTCTGAAGTGGACTTCTGAACTGGATTGAGCAGGAGGCCTTCGTTATCAAAAGTAAAAAGAACTACTGGGTGCAAGAGTCAATCTAACCATCGTGTTATTTAACGTGAACTTCTCTTGCACAAGGCCACGCACACATCTTGATAAGAACTACTAGAGATACATATCCTACCAATCAACACTCATCCAACCACTTTAGTGGCACTCGATAGATTAGCGATCATGTACTTCTTACATGATTTAGTAGACCTGCTAGATTAAAGTCCAATCTAGGGTGCTGATCAATTAAAGCTACACCAGGTGTATTCACGCACAATAAATATTCCAGCCCAAGTATTCAAGCGTGCAAGAGGAAAAAACTATCATAAAAGTGGTTCAGGCCCAGACCTACATCCACTCTTAAGAGCACAGCACTCTTGATTCCACTATTTTAGATTACCATACATGCACATCTCTCTCTCTCTCTCTCTCTCTTATCTCTCTACATACATATGAAAAATAATCATATGAGAACTAGTTCTCACCATTTTTTTGTGAGAACTCTAAGTAGGACACATCTATCATATAATCCAAACTTTGCAATATATAGGGCCCCCTTGATAGTAATTACATGCCTCAAGTTTCGGTCAAGTCCAAATTTATTGGACTGTCGCATTGATTTTGCACCAATCTAAATGGATTGGATTTGTGGGTAATGGATGAAGGGATTATGAACATGTGATTGAGGCCAAATTTGATATTTTGAGTGGTCATACATAGATCTTTCTATCTCCTGGTCTCATTCCCAAATAGGATTCATTCTCATAATAGGTACATGAGAACAGTTTTCAATAGATCAAATCTATTTATATATATATATATTTATTTATTGTTATATATAGGACAATATCCATGTGCATAAGTCCCTCACCATTTTTTTCTTGAGAACTCTAGGTGAGGCTCATCTATCACTCAATCCAAGCCTTGCAATATACGAGGAATCCCCTGATAGTGGCATGCCATAAGTTTCGGTCAAATCCGAATTTACTGGATTATTGGATTGACTGTGCACCAATTCGAATGGAATTGATTTGTGGGCCATGGATGAAAAGGTTAGAGACATGTGATTGGGGCCAAACTTAATATTTAGGGTGCTCCTGCATGGATCTTTCTATCCCCCCTCCCCCTAGTACTCTCATCCCTTGGTGGGGTCCAAGGTAGGCCCCGCAGAGGAGTATGCACAGTCCCTCCTTTGAGGGACGTGTGCATATGAAGATTATGTATATTTGTGTGTGTGTGGTGGTGGTGGTGGTGGTTGTGGTGGTTTGATCACAAAAGTCTGATCCACCAACTCAGATTTTTTGATGCATGGTTTGATCACAAAGTTTTACATCCACCAATTACAATAGAGAATTTGAAATTAAGAGTAAAAGACTTGCCTCTTGACGATGTACAAAGTCTCGAGAGTGTTCTTGTTGTTTAACTTTGAAGCTCCAATGCTTTGACCTCTTGCTATGCTCTTTGGTGATGATGATCTTTGCACAACCAAGTGGATATGAGCTCTAGATTTAGGGAAAGGTAAAGACTTAACTTAAAGGCTCATAGTTTTTCCTAAATGTTGTGGATTCCACTAATCACAGTATCTTGAGCTAAGAAGGCTCTTGATTATGCCTCTAGTAGTGCCAAGTGTAAGTAGAATGGATAATGGAGGCTTTAGATGATGTTTTTAAGTGTAGAGAGCCCTTAGAAATTCCAAAACTACTCTTATTAAAATGAGCCTCTAATATTCATAGACATAGTTCTGACGGTTAGATGTCAGTTAATTTGCTTCACAAAGTCAGTTAACCTCAAAGCATAATGGCTATTTTTACTTCTGCACATTAGATAGTTTGACTGAGAATATTCAAAGTTAGTCAGATAGTCGGTTAGCCGCTTAGGCTCAAAGTTGGTCGACCACAGATGACCCTTGGGTTCACTGTGAACTGAGATTGAATCATATTTTTTTCAATTCTGTAAAAAGAACCATCGGGTGACTGACTGTATGTTAGTTAACTGCCTGCGGTATGATCGGTTGACCGCCAGGTGACCATTGGTTTACCAAATCTGCTTCCTTGACATCATATATGTTATCAATAAAGCAATCGCAAGATAACCTACCTTTGGTGGTGAACATGCAGTTAGCCAACTCTTCAAAGTTGGTTGACCCTCGGTTGTGCAGAAACACAACTCGAAAGGTCATTTAGGCTAGTTTAATTCTAAAGGTTTTGCCAATAAACTTAATGTTTCTGGGGGCCTTTATTGGGTTTCTCTGTGGTCCACTTTACCTTGATAGGTTGGCATTCATGAAGTCTTCAACTTAAAGAATTGTTTGCATTTCGAAGACTTAATCTTCCTTGAAAGCTTTTACAGAAGCAATGTCTTGGACTTAGACACGAAATTGACAATACAAGAATAGTGCAAATATAACTATAGCATTAACACATTCAAATTCAACTATCTGAATAGGACCCACTAGATGATTACCGTTCGACAACAAGTTGTATGGAACTACCAGATAAAGGATGCTAGCGTCCATTCATATTGCCAACCTATGTGATACCCACTAGATAAATATCTTGTTTTTCTTATGTTTACCTAAATTGGATCTACGATAAGCAGCTCTTTGTCTACCCTGTCAGTTGTCTCATAAATATGTGACTTGTCACATTCAACTCATCCACCATTGTATAGGACTTACTTTTCACATATATCACCAATGAGTCTAATACATGGTGGATAGTTTAGTTGAATCTAGTGGGTATCATGTGGTCTACTATCCTCTGGATGTGCACATATATCACCAATGAGTCTAATACATGGAAAATAGATTAGTTGAATCTAGTGGGTATCATGTGGTCTACTATCCTCTAAGTGTGCCCATTGTCATTTACTACTCATGTTAGGATTGTTTGGTAAATTTATCTTATTAGCAAAATAAAGTAAATAGTTTGATCAAGAGATAATAAAACGAGTAAGGGGGCTAAATAAAGAAGTGCTAAATGACAAAAGCCATGCCATGATAAAGCAGCTTTTTATACCTTTTTAATAAAAAAATGAAGAGGGATTTTTATCATTTAGGGGCCTGAGAAATTATTTTTTATTTTTTTATTTTTTTACATTTGGTGAAATGAAGGGGTCATTATTGAAATTTCATAAATTTTTATATAATCCATTTATTCTTGTTTGAATTTTGAATTGACCCTTTACTTTGAAAGTTTGGGATACGAACCCTAAAGAGGGGGGAGGGGTGAATAGAGTGAGCAATAAAAATCAATGCAATTAAGACCAATTTTAAATTTTTTTACAAATTAAGCACAAGTGATATTTATGGAAATATAAAGGAAGAAGAATACATTATAAGCATTCACCATGAAAGAAAGAGCACTTACCACAATACAACAATTTATAGTGGTTTAGCCAAATTATCTACATCAACTCCCGGTTTGTGTTTCTACATCTCACCGACATTCCACTGATCAAATGTTTTTTAAGGCTAAGCAATAACCTTTGCAACAAATGTTTTTTTAAAGCTAAGCAATAGCATTTATAATCAATCAAATGCATTTCAAGGCTTAGCAATAACCTTTACACTATGTGTTTTTCCCTCTAAAATATGTCTAAGATACACTAGGACAAATACATTGAAGAACAAGAGAATGCCTCTAAAATGGGCAACTATGAACGTTACAATCCAATCAATATACATATACAAGATAGATGCAAATATTATAGTTCAATGTGAATGTGTATGAAAGCTACCTTCAATTAAAGTGAAAGTGATAGTTCACAAAAGATAAACCAAATAAATTGAACATAAACTAGAGCTTGATTTGACTTTCAAAAGTTATGAAATCAAGAAATGACTTAATTGAGGCAATATGTCAAACGCATGGTATGCATAAGTATCAACTTAATGGAAAAATGAAAATCAAAGCACTATAAGTTTATCAAAGTTTCAAAAGCATGATATGTGATGAAAGGCATTGTTGAATCCAAAAATACAATATCGAAGATGATTTTCATATAATGGAATCAAGAATATGAGGTTCAACTAAGAAAGAAGGCATGCTTTGATAAATATTAAAAGTTATGTCTAAGCATTGTTAAAACCAAAACAAATAATAGAATGTAAATGATTTTCATGTGATGGAATCATATAAAAAAAGATTCAACCAAGCAAAGAAATTATTTAATGAAAGTAAAACAAAGGTTTTAACAAAGTATGAAAACTCTAGGCAAAGAAAGTTTAAACTAACTTAGTGTGAATCATTTGAAAAATCCTTGCTTTAGCTTTTCCTCTTTCCATTCTTCTCTAAAATCCCAAACCAACTCAGAACCCTTGGCTTGCTCTCTGTTCTTTCAAAAGTTCATTTTACTTAAGCCGTGAAACTAGCTTTGAATTTACAGAAACAAATAAATAAATAAAATAAGAAACAAAATAAAATAAAATAAAATTCAAAGTTATTGTAGCAACAATCACTGGAGCACCAATTTAGAAAGTTATATTTTTTGAAATGATTGACCAAATATGGTTACTCCAACGAGATTCAATTTTTTTTAAATTAAAACAAAGATAATTATTTTTTTTTCAAAATATGATCCAAAGATTCCTAAAATAATATGAAATTAAAATCAAGTTTAAAACATGAATGCATATCTAATCAAATTGCAACAACACAAGATCCCTAACATACTGCACACAACTATATACTCATCTTAAGAGTAGATTTGATATTTTGGTATCTCAAATGTCATTATATCATATAAGTAGACCAGGTGCAATTTGTATATGAATATGTAATTCGATATACTTAAAAAGGCTTAAACTAATGTAAATATTTAACCATATGTGCGACTAGTTTAAGTTGGTAGTATTGCAAATTAATTTGTAGATATTTCCTCAAATATTGTTGAACATATATATATATTACGTTGTTAATTAATTAGGCTAAAATATGAATTTCTTTTATAATACAAAATTGGATTTACCATTCATTTAAGGGATTTTTACAGAGAAATAGTTTTAAACATTGATTAGGTCGACTGATTTTAAATATGCAAATTTAAAAGATTAAGGTGTAACATGACTTTTTAATAGAATTGTCCTCATGACGATATCATTACCTGCACAACGATATTGTTATTCACCTGGTAACTATTTTGCATACATTTTTATCCACCATAATTGATACTTTTATTTCTCTATCTTGATTTCCAAAGAAATTTATATGAATATTGAAGACCCTCAGGGGAAAAAAAAAAAAACAATCTTCATCCTTTCTTGTCTCCATATCCATCCATGTCCTCTTTTCTCATTCCATTGTTTCTACTCTAACACTTCCTGTAAGTACCACATAAATGAATTCAACTTAAACAAAAATACAAAAACCTCATGAATCTACCATGATCTTCCAAGAGAAAAAGAAAAAGAAAAAGAAAAAAGGACAAGATCACATACCTCGTAGCTTGGCTGAAACTTTTGGAGAACTCACATAATTAGATGGATAGAGATGGAATGGACATTACTCGGATTTATAAGGAATAAGGGATGAAGATTTATGGCGTGAAGAGAGGGTAAGGGTGGAGGCAAATAAGGAAAAATGGAAAGAAATCTAAAAAAATTGAGGGAATGATTGATTGGTTGCCGCCATAGATGAAAAATGGAAAAAAAATCAAAAGACTAATCGATCGGTTCCTGCGAAAATCTCTCTGTTCCATTCCCGTCATTGTTCCGTTGAAACATACTCTACTTTCCACAAAAGTGACGAAGTGACTCTTCCAACGTGAAGTGATCATTCAGATGCTTCAGGGTAAAGTTATATTGTAACTTTTACTTTCTAAAAACCTTTTTAAAAGTCTTATAACCAAACACACTTTTTGGCACTTTTAGACTTTGAAAAATCAAAAGCCCAAGAAGGGCTCTTACTAAGCTGAACCAAACGAGGCTTAAGGGGACATATGCATGCTAGGAAGGGATGAACACATCAAATTTGTCAAAATAATACATGTTTAAAAGGTTCATTTTGTTGTCTTCTTTATTATTCTTTTCTTCTATGAATATTCTAACATTGAGATGCTATTGTCTATCAACTTTTTTTTGTTTTTTGCTTATAATGAAATGAAAATCTTTTTATCTCCAAGCTCCATAGAGCATTTAGTAGTTGTGAAGTCCAAACCCGAGCTAACCTTGATTTACTATAATTAATATTTATTTAAACTAAATCAACTCAAATCTCTTTAGTTTGGGTCATGGATAAATAGTTGGGTTGGGTTCAAACTTTACTTAGGTAGTCAAAGGCCTTCTTGTAATTTTGATTTGCATGAGAAAGAAGACCAAGATCTCTGAAAATCAATGTAGTTTTATACGAGGGAGATCAACTATGGAAGCTATTTTTTACTTAGACAATTAATGAAAAAATATCGAGCAAAGAGGAAAAATCTACATATGGTCTTTATCAATTTGGAAAAGCCTATGATAGGGTACCGAGGAATTTAATTTGGTGGGTTTTAAAGAAAAGGAATGTTCCCAGAAGTTACATTGAATTTTTTAAGAATATGTATGAAGGAGCTGTAACAAATGTGAGAATCACATGTGGAGAAACATGTGAACTCTCCGTGACTATAAGTCTACATCAGGGATCAACCTTAAGCCCTTATCTCTTTGCATTAATTATGGATGTGTTAACTGTGCATATTCAAGAAGAAGTACCATGGTGTATGTTATTTGCAGATGATATAGTTTTAGTGGATGAATCAAGAGATGGTGTAAATGCAAAGCTTGAGAGATGACGGGGGGCATTTGAATCTAGAGGTTTTAAAATAAGTCGTACAAAGACAGAATATATGGATTACAACTTCAGTGGACATATATAAAGTGTTGAAACCACTATCAAAATTGAAACTCATGAGATGCCACGTAGAGATTTTTTTCAGTACCTAGGCTCGATGATTAGTAAGGATGGGGAGGTTGACGAAGATGTGGAGCATAGGATAAAAGCTAGATGGCTGAAGTGGAGACTAGCTTTTGGAGTGCTTTGTGACAGACGAATGCCAACGATATTGAAGGGCAAATTTTATAGGACAGTGGTTAGACCAGCTATGATATATGAAGCAGAATGATGGCCAATTAAGAAGATGTATATTCATAAGATGGATGTAGCAGAAATGAGAATGATTAGGTAGATGTGTGGTAAAACTAAGAAGGATAAAATTAAAAATGTGTGCTTTGGAGAGCATTTAGGGGTAGCACTAATAGGGGATAAGATTAGAGAAACTCGTTTATGATGGTTTAAGCACGTTGAGCGTAGGCCAGCTATAGCATCAGTGAGAAAAAGTTTAGTTATACAGGTCGATGGCCCATTAAGAAGTAGGGGTAGGCCGAAGAAAACATTGATGGAAATTATTAATTCAGATTTGAAGAAGTTTAACGTATCGAAGGATTTAGCTCAAAATAGGACGGAATAGAGAAACAAAATTCATGTAGCCGACCCCAACATGGTTGGGATAAGACTTTGATAATGATGATGATGATGGTGGTGGTGGTGGTATTGCATCATATTAACAACATATTAATTGCATTATGTGTATCTAATTATATGGGTCATCTATCATGTTTAGCCCAACTCAATCCAGATCCATCTTGGCCCAACTAGAGTTCACTTGACTTGAATTGTAAATTCTATGAGCAAACTGGACTTGTTTGTAAATTCTAGGAAGATTTTAATTAAAAGATCTTAACCCATCTCTTCCCCCTTCATTTTCTCTGAACCTTTACTGGAGCTCCATCTTCTTCCTTCCTCCTTGCTCTCCTTCTCATTAAATCAGGCCCAAGACCCTTGCATGTAAGAGCACCAAGCTTTATCCTCTTCCTTCTTCATCCTCTAATATTCCTTCTCCCTTGGAACCTACAATTGTAGCTCCTCTTCTTCTCTATAGCTCTCTAAGGTAAGAACTTCATCATCCCTTAAGTTCTTTGGGTCCAATGGAGTTAAGGAGACTCAAATCTGTAGCATTCATGCATCTCATACCTATTTCCTCTCTTGCCTGTCTTATGGTTGATTGCATTAAGGTCTTCTCCACCATTGAGACAGGGAAGCTTAGATTGGGTAAAGCATTGAATTAGTGGCAAGTATAACGGCATAAATGTTGCATATATGTTTGGCTATGTTGGTTCTCTTAAAAATTCTATGAACAACCCTCCTTACAGCTCAATTGATTAATTATGTGTATATTGAATTGATTTTGAAATTGTTTTGGGAATGGAAATGGGGATTGGAGGTTTGAAAATTGGAAGGAATGGTTTTATTATGTCATTGGAAGGCTTCAGAATGTTTTAATGGTACAGGTGAGCCAAGGAGGAAAATGCAAAATTAGTCATAACTAATCTAGCCCGGAGCCACAGGCTCCAGGGCCAATGGATCGGACATGGGATCCTATCAATCGGATTCCAGTTTTGGGAGGTCCACTCGATCGAACAACCCTTATTTTTTAAAAACTTTAGTTTTATTTCTTTTAAATAAGGATTAATTGGGAGTTGTTCCAACCTTCCTTTAAGACTTTAGAGATATGTTTTAAGTCAATCTTACCTTATGACCTTAAGTACATTCAAAGACAGTGTAGGACTTTATAAATGGTACTTTTACCGCAAACAAATTAGCCCAACGGTAATTAAATGCTAAGAAGGAAGAGTGCTGAGTTGTCACTCATTCCTTCTTGATTTTCTAGACAGTTTTCAACATCGCGTTATGAGTGTTGGCACAAGAAGTGGTATTTACCACCTAAACAAGATTTTGGTAATACATTGATACTGGATGTTTTATGAATTTATTGTATTGAATGATTAAGAAAACACGGATTATCTGAACTAGGGTTGGCTTGTAAATATCCTTGTTAATCTCTTAATCTAAATGCATTTATATTGTTAAGGTAATTCTTGCCTTCAACATGATTAAATATTATACCCATTTTTCCTAAGTAAATATTGAGGCAAAATTGGAGATAGAGTTTCTACTAAGTGCGGGCCCGTGAGCCAAGAGAGGGGTAACTAAGGCTGAGAGGGTTTAAGCACTATTGGCTCATTTAAGTATGCATCGCTTAATTTTCAGTTACACTGTTCAATTCTGATTTTATGATTGTATACGATCTCAAGACCGATATATGTTCCTGTATAAGTATGAGACAATTGTTACATATGATAAGTATGAAAGTTGTGAATCTTGAATGGTCTTAATACATTGAGTTGACGTCACTTAGCTTACACCAATAGGAGGTTCGATGGGACCGACCTAGAATGTTCCATCTGTTACCTACTGCAGTATTTATATGAAGAGTTCGTTGGCGCTTTTCAGGTAGTGAGACAGATCTTGGCCCGATCGTTAGTGATTTCCCATTGTATGAAATGTGCTCTCCTTAGAACGAAAATAACCATGTGAATGGAAACTTGTTTGCTATTGTATTTCCAAATATGATTCTCTATTTATGCTTATTCACATGCACAACATGTTTAGTTTCCGTTTTTGCTCTCTTTTAATTAATATGTTTTTAATTCAATTAATACATCATGATAGTTTTATGTACTCTCATATTTGCTTAACATTATATTAACAGTGTTACCCTTGGTGTTACAGTTATAGAACCCAATGCTAAATTAGCAGTAGCTCGGGGTATAGATGAGTGGAATGAGGATGATGTCAATTACTAGTCATCCCACGTAGAATGTCATAGCATTTATCTTTTGGGTTTTCATAGGTTATGGTTATGTTTGACTTGTATATAGTTCAAAAATCATTATCATGCAGTTTTTTGAGTTATCGATTGATGGACATAATGTTTTGGATTTGTATATATTTATATATATTTTGTATATCATGTGCATGTGGATGGGCAATTCAAGAACTTTGATATGTTAATGCATAAATGTTTTTATTAGTGTCTATGATGAATACATGTGTACTTCGCAGGTTTCCGCTTCGTTATTAAAATAATTGATACGTGTTTGTGGATCTTCCTTACACGTACTTGTGGAATCACCCTTGTGGCAGTTCATATGTGTTTTAATATAGTACGGATTGCCACGAGTAATGAGTGCCGTGCCTCGGGATCCACTGTAATCCTCAATTCTCGGTTCCGGTAAGTGACAATAGTGATGATCGTCCTTGATATTCCTCTTCAATATCTTAAAAGTCATTTTTCTGATTAAGCTCTTTTTGGGAAAAAAAATACAGTTAATTGTTATTAATACTGAGATTAACTAATCTAAAATGGATTTGGCTGATGGTGTTGTTTAACTAATCTAAAATGGATTTGGCTAATGGTGTTGTTGAAGCTAATGACTTCTTTGCCCTTCTCCTCTTCATTTTATACTTTTTTTTCATTTGTCTTACTTTTATGCTTTTTATGTTTTTTTTTCAAAAAGTATTGGATTTGTTGATGTGTTCATCTCTTCCATGCATATATATCTTCTTTTAGTCTTTAATATGCAGAAAAACTTTGTTGAACAACTAAGATGGAGAAACCAAAAAATCAAATTTGTATGACATAATCTCAGCAGAGTATTTTAATACAAAATGTTGCCAAACAAGTTCTACAGAGTATAGTCTCGGCACAAAGCAATCTCAGCACAATTTGATCTGAGTACAAAATTTGAAACAACACGAAAATGATGCCAAACAGGCTCTTAGGACCTCATCACTCCTTCCAATGTCCTAAGGGCAAAGGCACCAGTCTTTTGAGCAATTAATAGCAACATTAGATGATCTTATATTGTCTTTCCTTTTTTGGCCATTCTTGAGACTCAGTGTTTTTTTTTTTTTTTTTAGAAATCTAAGTAGTGTTAGATGCCTTAAAATTTCCCTGAAAAAATTAGCATTGATGCTAGAAGCATGATGAGTAATTTTAGCAGTGTTGGGTGCCATAAAATTACTCATCATGCTTCTAGCATTAATGATACTTTTTACAGGGCAATTGTTTAGATTTCTTCAAAATAATTCATTCCCAACCTTCTATGAAGCATAGGTACTTGTATAAGTATGTTGATATAACAAAATCCTTTTAAAAAAAAGATACGGGTACGGCTGTGGTACGTCCATTAAAAATTATATATTTTTTAATTTTAATGATGCAATGTACCAATAATTAAAATAAGTTAGAATCCTTAGATACAACAAGCTAACAATTACATAATATCATTACAAATTCAATCTACAAACCATAATTTATTGTCAAAAGGCACGTACAAGCTAAGAGTTTAATATCATTACAATAAAAACTCCAACCAAAGCACTAAAGACAAATTAAACATAAAAGCAAGTCCTATCAAGCTAAGAATCCTTACAATTTACATTCAGTTATCCATCAAGTTCAACTTCATCACCTTCATCAAATAATATAGCTTTAATGTCAGACTTATCAAATGAAATATCTACAATTTCAAATAAGCCAACAACCTCCAATGCATCAAATGCATTTCCTTCCGTGTACTGCCGACTCCTCCTTAATAAGAGACAAATATTGTAATGCACAAAGACCAAGTCTTCACAATGCTATGGTGTCATTTTGTTTCTTCTCAAGGTGTGAATGAAAGAGTAGGTGTTCTAATTCTTTTCACAATGTGATAAGGAACATAGCTGGCTAAGTAATTTCAATATTAAAGATTGGAGAATAGGTGCAGAAGACCTATGTGCACACCATTAAACAATTGGTTTTATTACTCCTCAATTAAATTTTGAATTAGATCCCTTAAAAGTATTCATGTTGTACTGGGTATGTACCCATGTTGTACAAAAAAAGTCAAACCCTTAAACAAAATTTACTAGGATACGTTTGACCATACCTACTACGGGTACATGCACATTTTTGAAATACCCATGCTTTATAGCGAACCCTGTAGATGGCCCATTACATGGCTGAACCCCCATGGTCTTAGGTCTTGACTATAATGAGTCTGAGTGGTTGGATTCAAAATTCTATTTTTTCACGAAACAAGTAGACCTTCATCTTGGATCTTATAGGATAATGATCTAAAGTGTGAGTTGAACCAAATAGCTCTATGGTAGTCACAGTGAAAAATAGGGATGTTCACAGGCTCGCCCAGCCCGAGCCCAATCTAGGCCCAGCCCACCTTGGGAGGGGCTTGGATATGTTATTAGGGCACATTTAACAATTAGGTTGGCTTAGATTAAGTGATAGAAAGCTCAAAGTTCGGACCGACCTGGTTCATGTAACAAATGTATGTAATTCAATTAAATTAATACAAAAAATTACTTAAAAGGCCATAGAATTTATTAAAAGCCTGATTCAGCCCTGCTTGATTAATTAAATGGGCGGGCTTGGGCCTGACTTCTATGGCTCATGTTGGGCTTGGGCCAATTTTTATAAAGGTGGGCGAGGCCTGGATATGCCTTAGCCTTGCCCAGCCTTGGCCCATGAACACCCTTAATGAAAAAGAATACTCGCTGAGTCAATAATAAGACATAAGGTCTCTATGGAACTAATTGTTGCATCAAGAAAAAATCTTACCAGAATAGCTCTCTTTAAGCCTTTTCTTCTCATGAGCAAAATTCTGGAAGATGATTTTTTCAAAAGGCTTTTCCATCTGATCTACTTAAATTGGGCTAAATTAGATGAGGGGACAATGTTTGGGGAATTCTTGAAACAATTAGGCCCTTTTGTTTTGGCTGAGCTTTGATCATACAAAGCCAAACCATCCACTTTTCTCTTAGGCTAGATAATCAAGCCCAAACCTAAGAAAGACATAGGTTAATTGGAATCAGCTATGCTCACGGACAACAATTGGGTAGTGCATATACCCTCTCAAAATTATTGAAACAAAGAGATCAGCTAGTCTACTCATAAAAAGGGCCATATCCAATGAGGGAATCAAGATTTTTGTTTGAGTAGTGTGGAGTCAGAGTGAAGAAGTCAAATAATAAAATTGAATCTTTTAAGGTCTAAGGGTGTGTTTGGATAAATGAAAGATATAATATTACCAGATTTGAATATTATAAGATTTCATTATCATATAATAAAATAGTATCATATTATAATTTTGTGTCATTTATGGTGTTTGACAATTTATATAAACTTCAATATAACTTGTAAAGAGTTTGGCAATTCATGAAATTTTTATTAGATGATGGAAAGGAACAATAAATGAGGAGAGAAATAGGGATGATTGACCCATTGGAAATCTAATAACCAGTAGTCACACTGGCATAATTTAATACTAGCAAAACGTACCCGTGCTTAGCACGGGAAGCAACAAATTGACATTTGCAATATGAAATTAATTATAAAGAGAGATTTATACCTTTTTAATACATATATACTACACTAATATAGAGAAAAGTTAAAAAAAATGTAATACAAACTAAAAAAATGGGAAAAAATTTTAATTGTGTTAAAGGGTCATAATGGATTAGATTCATCTGGATAGAAATTTGCTTTGGAGGAAATTTTTTAATATATAAGATCATATAATATCAAATTTCATAAAATGCAAAAAGAGAAATCATATTAAAGTTGGTTTAAAAATAAGGAACACAACAAAACTTATAAAAGTGACACCGCGGTCTTCTAGAAAGAAAAATCATAAAATAAAATAAAAATAATTCAATAAAATTCATATAGACATTACTCTCCTAGGAAAAAAAACTAAAGAATCAAAAGAAATAATAATAAAAAAGCAGATCTCTATGTCTTAATTTTTTTAAAAAATGAAAACCCAAAAAAAAAAAGAATAAAAGTACTCTAATGGATTGAGAAAACAAAAAACTAAAGCGTAAAAGAATTAGTCACCTGATTGGGGTTTTTTTTTTTGCTAAAAGGAAAAGTATAATATTAACGGGAAAAAAGAAACACAAGGCCGGAGCCCCAAAGTTACAAAAGCAACAAAATTAGCTTCAAAAGCCAAAACGAAGGAGAAAAATTGTAGAGAAAAAAATATCTAAAAGAGTTAGAAATTAATTCCCCAAAAATGGAGAAGACTATCAAAAGGCAGCCTTGGAACTAAGGTGGGCAAATTAGCAATTTGGTCAAGAAAGTGCCTTTTGATAAAAAGATGAGAAACAACCGCATTGTTAAAAATGGAATTGTTTCAGGAGCACCATAAGCAAAATAAAGCATTAAAAAAACCATTGCAGTTAATTTAGAAATCAGAAAAAGGCTTGTAGAAACCAACTAAAAATAAAGAATAAATGAAAGGAAATAAATTTTGGTCTAGCAAAAAAAAAAATCAGAAAACTTAGATATGATAATATACATTTATCAATAGTTCATCAAAACTCATTTCGTTTTGCCACCACACAACTTAATGGAACGAATAATTTTTGTTTCAATTCCATTAAGTAGTAATTTGACTTTTAAATGTATTTAATATATAAAACTCATTCCAACCAGAAGAATTTCTACCTCATCTCATTCAATGAATGTCTACAGGTAAAGATCATCATGGCTTATATTCTGAGGGAAAGAAATATCATAAAACCCCACTCTCTCCAACTTTATTTTATTTTAACTTTTTTAGAGCTTCAAATACACAATGGCATATCAATAACCAACCAATATATCCATCAACAGGTCAAGGTCATCATGGCTTTAGCCAATAGGAAGAAAATAAAAATTTTTTAAAAGCTGAGCAATATTAGCATATTGCAATGACATTTTTAGTCATATGGATCATTTGAAAATTTTCATAAGGCATTCGCAATAAAAAAAAATTAAAAACTTTTTCTTTTAACTACCTAGGTAAGTGTGTGTGGGTGTGTCATGTGTAATTATTTACTAGAAAAAAGAAAAAAAAACTACATTGCTATTTAGATTTTTGAGATGTAAAAATAATAAGTAAATATGGTTGTAGCATACCTATTTAAAAAAGAAGAACACTCTTTGCAGAGCAACTATGGCTTCCTGTTAGCCACATTATAAGAGGATCTTTTTTTTAGGATTGGTCTCAGACTTCTCAAAACTTGCATGGTAGAAAAAGGAACTCACACGATGTGCACGTTTGCGCATTCTAAGATGAACAGGAGAAGAGTTATGGCCTGTTTTAGTAATGGTTTCGAAGAAATTAAGGGATTGGGATGAGAATGCTTAGAGATGGTTTAAACAATTTATTAAGTGAGAAGAGAAAGGAAGGGCCTAAAGGTATTGAGGCGAGGAATGTGGAGAGCAATTTTCTTTTTTTTTTTTCTAATTCATGGAAAGCAGTTACAATCTTGCACAGAATGCTTATTGAAGGAGTTAATTAAGCAAGGTCAATGGAATCTAAAGATAGTCAAAATTAATTAAACACAATTTCAGGATTGAGCAATTGATCTCAACCAGCTTAATATATTCTATATATAATTGAAAGCTGATCCAACATTGAAGAATAAAACCAGACCTTGTAAAATGTAAATAAATTAATGCCCATGTACACAAGAAAAATTTGAAACCACTTTAATATTAGTTGGACTTGATTCACAGAGTCTGCTAATAGGCATTGTAAAAAATATATATAGCGGGTGAAAGAAGGATCGGAGTCATGCCAAGTTGTTGCTCCACTCAAGAATTAAAGTCTGATTGTATCATAAACAAGTCCAAGCGTCATAGCAAATATAAGCATCGAACCAAGTTTTCACTTTTTCCTTTCTTCAATGAATCAAACTTTTCAGAGATTGCATCATAAACAAGTCCAAGGATCATTTAAAATATAATCATCAACCAAAACTGATGGAAACCGAAAGTAACGTTGGACTAAATCCAAAAGAGTTTATGTAATTTCCAGAATGTCCACGATAACTACACACAATCTACCAAATTATTATCCGTCACCCCAAAGAGTTTAGATGCATATGAGAGTTTGGGGTTTAGGGTTTTAGAGAAGATGGGTTTGTTTATGGGACATAAAAGGGCTTGTTCATAGAAAACAGAGGTAGAGAGCAGAGGAAAGGGAAGGGAGGGAACCAAAGAAGAAAGAAGATGGAAGAGGAAACGTAAAATGACAAATGAAATGTAGAACCAAGTTGCTTTAAGGGGTGGAAAACGTAGAAAGGATTGAGGAAAGAGGAAACGTTTCGCATTAAAGGGTGGGAAACGTAGAAAAGGTAAAGGGGAGCAGAAACGTAAGGTTGTATTAAATGAGCTAAGAGACCATAAGTTGAAATGGTCAAAATCAATTGGATACTATCCAGCCAATTTATCAGTTGGATTCTATTTGCCTAATATATAATAATTGATAAGCATAACCGGGCTCATCTAATTAGAAAATCATTTGTCTAAATGTAAAAAACTGCGAGCAATGTTGTTTTATCCATGTGGCTCCACTAGATGTTGGTAACCATAACATAAAATATTCAATGCTGATTATAGCAGAAGTCCCTATCGAGCATTAGACATAATTGAGAAATCAGTTTATGAAAAATCTATGTGGGACCCATTTGATTTTTAAACAATAAGACTTATTTAATAATGACAAACTAATAATTAGCCGCACAATCCAATATTAGTAATTAGCACGAGACCTATCTAATGAAAAAAAGTCATCCAATGTGATATTTATAGGACTCACCAATATTAATAATCAACAAGGGCTATTGGACCTCTATATATAAAGTTCACAAACATTAGAGGGTGCATCTAATGCTGAGAGTCATAGTAGTAGGACTCCTATAAAAGCCATCAATATTAAAAACTATAGTAAAACCATCAATGTAAAAAAATCTAGTGGGCCACTAAGGTAGTAGTTGCTGATGAACTCCTAATCTTATTTGCTGCAACAACTTTAACCTTTGTTTTGGATAGTTTTCTTAACGAAATATTGTTTCATACAACATATGTTGGAATATTTTAATATAATATAAGATTTTTGCAAGAAAGTTAGATATTATAGGATATCTTTTAAGCTGCGGACCACCTACTTTTTTTTTTTTTTTTACCTATCTAGATTTTATTTTAAAATCGAATGTAATATAGCAAAATCTTTTAAAATGTCTCGAGAAGTTGGAAAAGTTTTGTATAATAGCTGTGAGAGTGGATCGAACTCCATAGGTCAAGAGATCCCAGCCCAAACCAAATCCGGATTAGACCGCCTATAAGCACCCGCCAGGCGCTGTCTAACCGCTACCCCCTCCTCAAGCAATCCCAGATAACTTTTCCTCTGCTGAGAAAACCTAAGCAGCAGCAGCAGCAGCACTTCATCATCTTAGGGTTTTTCTCTTTCATCTCTCTGTCTCTGTCTCTGTCTCTTTAATCTTCAATCAAACGCAGACCAATCCACCTGCAATGGCTTCCGATCCAAACCCTAACAGCAATGGCGGATTGGAGCAGGCGTCCCTCAAAGTCCCCTCAAAAGACCCCAAGAAGAAGCGAGACGACAAGAAAGACGAAGATCTGGTAATCCTCTCTCCTCCAAAGATCTATCCTTTATCGATTTCGCTACCTGTTTGCTCTTGTTGCTCATACAATGTTGGAAACGCTTGCAGTCGGAAGAGGACCTTGCTATAAAGCAGCAGCTCGAGCTCTACGTCGAGAGGGTTCAAGATCCAGATGCTGGTGTTCAGAAGCTCGCTCTCGAGAGCATGAGGTGACTGGATTTTCTCAATTTGATGTTCTTTTTTTTGGACACTTGTATTAGTAGAAATCGTCGTGTGTTAGGGTTGGTTTGTCTGAGTTTGTATTGAATTTCTGGGATTTGAAAGCGATGCATTCCCCTAATTTTAAAGGCGAAGATCCTCCAGGGGCCGCAGATTATCTCCCCGTTGATAGGAAACGATTGCCCATGCGTCACCCTAGAAAATTAGAGCATCCCACCTTTGACCCTCTCACTACTCACCTCTACAATATTCCTTGGATAGAAATTAGAAACCCCACCCCCCTTTTTTTTTTTTTACTCGAGAGGACTCAAACTCATGCACTCTTTGTCCCCAAGGGGGTGTTTGGTGCCCCTAGTTAGCCGCACTACATCCCGGGACTGTATGGAGACCCCTTTATTATAAGTCCTTGGGGCCAGTTTCCAAAGGTCCGGGCTGTAGCTCGGCTGGTTAGGAACACCGGTGTCCATCTGCAGGGGGTGAGAGCGTGTGATACGAGTTTCTTTTCAAGCTCAAAGAATGTGGGTTCTAATGGAGGAATGTTAAAAGTGAGGAGGAGTGAAGGATGCGAGGTGAAGATGTAGACGGGACTCTTACTTGTCTAGAATTTAATTTACTAGGATGATCGCTTGGTAATCATTTATTACCAAAGGGGAGACTGTTTGATGGTATTCTGTGGATATTTCATTGCCTTTTCAATTATGCATCTTTGGCAGGAAGGATTGTAAGGAATTTGATACCTAGCAAACCAATAGGCCCTTAATGTTGTGGTGCTGTCTTAAAATATGCATATTTGACATTCTTCACAAACACAAGCTATAAAAAATTGAATGTGAAGAGAAAAGAGTCAATGACAATTGTTTTGATAGAAAATCTCAACGTGTTTCCTTCTGCCTAAGTCTATGAAAAATTTTGTTCGTGGGACTAATCAGCGCAAGTTGGCAGGTTGTACAGAATCTTAACTGAATATACCTAGTTGGGGCCCAAGGCATGATGCTTTGGATCTTGATGTTTAGAACTTTTGGCTTGTTACCTATGTACATCATTGGGTATGATATGCAGGTATTGGTTGGAGCCCAGCAATGTGACTGTGTTACAACATCACTGTGATAAAATTCTGTAGTCTCACAATAATGTGTTGGTCCATACTCCTAATTCATTTGTAGACAACAAACTTCCTTACCTTGTTGTGTGCAATGCTTGTGCCGATTTGCACCCATACAGATTTAATGTGTCAGTGCATGATTTTTTCCCCTCTTCCCTTGAGTGATTCCATAGGCAAGAGATTCGCACATCGACAAGCTCTATGACCTCTGTGCCAAAACCTTTGAAGTTTCTTCGCCCCCATTATGGAACTCTTAAGGCATACTATGAAACAATGGCTGATTCAGAGTTGAAGGTACGTGATATCTAGTTTGAGAACTGCAATTTCCAACATTTCTTTTTTCTCAAATTCACAAGTCTGATCATTTTGTTCTATCGCAGAAATACCTGGCTGACATACTCTCAGTCTTGGCATTGACTATGTCTGCAGAAGGGGAACGGGTATGCAAAATAAGCTCTTTTTCCTCTGTCAATAATTTTGTTCTATGATTATCAAGATAACTGGTTGGTGAAGGGGATCTCCTTTTCAAATACTTTTCCCAGCTTATGTCATTTTTGGTCTTGAGATTTTTGAGGGGGGAAAAGGAGAAAGCATTTCTTTGTCTTTCATGAATTTTTGTGATCATGTGTAAAATGAGTTTCTGTATCTATGCATAAAAATTGAATACATTAATCTTTCTGGACAAAAATCCATGATCTACCATGTCTTTTTAACAAGTTGGTGCATCTACCTAATTTGACATTGGTGGAAAGGGGGAGTATTAGTTTCAATGGCACCAACAATAGTATAATCTTAGTGTCTCCAGCACGGGTTTAGGTTCCATTACCTTCATTATTGATCTCTTGATTTTTCATGTTGCCTTTCACATTTAACCAGTCAATATTTCCTCCTGCAAGGGGCACTATTGCGTCCACACTGTTTTAATTTGCTCTGTTATTTCTGTTATCTGTTGCCCTTTGATGGAAGCACTTCATCATTGATGGGACAAGTTTTTGTTATTAAATTTTTTTTTTGAGGGACTAGAGCTCACACACCCATTGCGGTCCCTCACCATCTGAGCTGAAGCTACAGCCCAAATCTACAGCCCTTACCAGTTGGGCGCAGACATTTCAACGTTTCCTTTTTCTTCCATATTGATTATTTTTGTTATCCCTTCGTATAGTTAGGGAGTATTGGTTGATCTAATTATCCCTATATTCTCTTTCGCAGGAAAGTCTAAAATACAGGCTGTTGGGTTCAGAAGGTGATATTGGTTCATGGGGCCACGAATATGTACGGTGAGGATTTTTCCAATCTTAAAAGAACAAAATGGAATACTGTTTAAAACAAAGGAACCAAATGGGATTTTTGGGTCATTGATAAAGTAATTCGTTGGTCAATGGATTTGATTTTGTTACTTTCTGCTTTGATAAAAAAAATAAATATAAACTCCTTGGGAGCCTTAGATGATGAGAACTTACATGGATCCATGGGATAAACTGAGTTCTCCAAGAAGAACGAACCCACTAAAATGTATGCAACAACCAGAAGATGTAGTGAGAGGTTATCATACTTTTGGTTTAGGAGTTTGACTCTATTTCTTGGCATATCAATTCTCATGTTCAGACATGTCTTAGTTGATGCTTACATCTAGAAGTTAACCTGGAGAGTAGGGTGTTGATTTTAGTATTATCCAAGAGAAACAGCTCAATTGTAGACGTGTAACGAAAAAGGGTTCTCTTGTTGTCCACTTTGTTTATTCATAGTTGAGCTTTCACAAGGTATGCACATCTTTATAGTATTATATGTTCTGTTGCATGAACCGATATGTGAGTTTCGAATTTGCCAGTAATTTGCCTTCCCTCCCTCATTTGAATGTTATGTGCTTGGCTGCTTGCATCGTCAATTCCCAAGCACCATTTTCTTTCTTAATCTCTCCCAATTATTTTAGTTCTTGTGTTAAAAAAGAAGTAGTTTTTGAATTTTGTAATTCTATCATTGCATTGTGGGCCTTTTTCTTTTTTGGAAGAAGATCACATTGATAAGAAAGTAAACACAAATGACACTATAAGGTTCCTTTTTTTTTATGTGGACTTAAACTTACTTTACTTTCTCTGATGACTAACTTGTTATCACCAGGAATCTTGCTGGTGAGATTGCACATGAATTTGGAAAACGACAGGTTGGGCCGGTGAACGCTTTGAATATGATAATTAAACCTGCTCTGTTTTATCAACCTTAGGAATCATTCTTCATTTCTTCCTCTCCATCTTGCTAGTCTTAAATCCTAATGACTGTACTACATCCTCTTCTTACTCGACAGCAGATTGAAGAGGCCCCAATTGATGATTTGATGGAATTGGTTCAACAAATTGTTGCTTTCCACATGAAGGTACACTTTTACGTTAGTTTATTTCCAGCCAAGTATGTTTTGAGGTTTCATGAGTAGATTGATCCATTTGTTTAACAGTAGGTGTTCATTTTAGTTTCAAGTGTATTGTTTTTATATTTACTTGTTTTCGTCTTTATGCTACAGCATAATGCTGAACCTGAAGCGGTAGATCTTTTAATGGAGGTGCGCACTCTCTCTCTCTCTCTCTCTCTCTTGTGATTGAGCTGTTTAGTGTAACTGTTGTTCTGTTTTCAGGTTGAGGATCTAGATATGTTAGTTGATCAAGTTGACTCTACAAATTATAAAAGAACATGTTTGTATCTTGCCAGCGCTGCGAGGTAAGCGCTTCTGTGTCAGTTTATGAAGATAATAAATCTTTTGGCTTTCCACTTATTCTTTCCTCATGGCCATTTAGTGTTTTTTTTTTTGTTGGTTTTATTTTATGTCTGTTTTTGGGATTATTTGATGAAGAAAACATCATTACATTTTTATTTAACTTTCAAAAGAAAAGGTAAAAAAATCTTCCCAGAAGAATTGTATGATTTTAGTCATCTATGTTGTATATGGAAAAAAGTCTGTGAATTTGATAATTGGAATCAGAGAAATATTGTTTAGACTACTCAGTGCAGGTGTTGCATATTCCTAGTAATGAATAAACTTCTTTGTATCCTTTACAAACATCAATTAATACAATACTCCCTTTTGAAAAATGAGTGCACAATTTTTTAACCTTTCAATAGATGCCTGTGCTTCCTTGATATATTGGCTGAGTCTTGAGGCCACTGTGCTGCTTCTTATCTGGAAGTAAGTTTCATATTCCAGGAGGATATGTTATTCAATTGGGTGGTACTTTTTTCTTGACTAAGACAGAACCTTTATGAAATAGTTAAAAATTTATTTAAAAATGATCTGAATGCCCAACATGCAAGAAGCATTATTTTGGTACTTGTAATGGATTATGGTATTTTCTATCAATAATTTTGATGGTAGAATATGACTGCACAAATGTAAGCTTTCCTTTTTTGATTGTTGGTGTGTCAACCGGGTATCAACCTGTGACCTCAATACATTTTATTTCAGACACCAAATATGGTACTGGTGTCTTTGCTTGGCCTCAATACTCTTTTTCCAGATCCAAGGCTAATGATTTCAAGTCTGACCTCTTGCAGCTACCTTCCAGGACCTGATGACATGGTGGTACTGGATATAGCATATCTAATTTATCACAAATTCCAGGAGTACACAAGTGCACTTCGTATTGCAATGTTCCAGGATAACATACAGGTCCCTTCAATTTGATCTTTAATCACAGTTCATGGCGGTGTTAACAGTTTTGCAATGTGGTTCTTACACATTTCCATCTTCATCATTGCAGAATATAAAACAAGTATTTACATCTTGTGATGACCTGACACAAAAGAAGCAGTTTTGTTATATTCTTGCTCGACATGTAAGTTTGAAATGGATATATTTTGGATAAGCTCCATCTGTCCATGTCTTCTGTGATGCTTGCTGTTGATGGAATTGTTATTCTTTGAATATACTCAAATCTTTGAAATGGATTTATCTTTTTATCTCATCACTGTGATGTTTGATGTTTGGAACTCAACCCCCTCACACTTACTCCAAGAGTCCAATAACACATCCCCACTCTTCTGATTGAACTGTTTCCAATTTGATACTTGTTCCAAATTCCAATTGCACTCAATATTATATTTGATACAACCCACCCTGCTTTAAATAATCTACATTGTGGACTCCAATTAAGCTGATTTTTGTGGTATCTCTTATCCATGCATGGACATTCGTCACATTCCCATACCCTTGAGCAATGATCACTTATACGGGGGCCTTATACTGTTGCCATCTGTTGCTGTGTGGTTGTCAGTCAGGTGACCATTTCACACGCTGTGATAAGGAGGGGAATATGCGCGCAGGGGGTTGGGGTTAAGCAATGGGTGTTGGAGGGGGATGGGCACAGCTGGGCTCACATGGGCTTTTCATTTTTGTACTACGTGTGCATATAAAAAATTTTCTACTAAGGGACATTTGTGCACACGCATATGGCCCCATGTGATGAATCCAAACCCCCTTGGTGAATTGACACTAGACCCGCATTTAACATTTCTTGAAGGTGTATCTGCTGGACTGATATGAAAATAAGAACAAAAAATGCATTAAACCTCAAGGCCCTAAATCAATGGTTTGCAATGCTGGATGGGTTCCCATGAAAATGCACATTTTATCCACTCTTAATATATAATTTTTGTGCTGCGTGTGTGGGGGTTGTGGGCATGCATGTTTGTGTATAGGGGTATGAGCATGCGGGCATGTTCCATGCACATGTGCATGTGTGCGTGTTAGGGCTGCCATATGGATTTGACAGCATGTAAGAGACCATACTGAATGGTTTCTGTATTGATTTTCTCATTCCTCAAGCACAAATGCACATGTGTGTATAATGACCAACATTTTTCTATGCTCTGCGTTGGAGTGGACTTAAAATTGTATACCACTGCTTGAAGACTTGTTTAAATTTGTTTTGTGTTGTTACTGTTGTAGTTCCATTCTAGTATTTACTCTGTGTGGGGAAATCCTTTCTTCATTATGCATCTGGGTGGAGTTTGACACACCATTTGCCCCATTATTTGTTTTTGTTCTATTATTATTATTGTTATTTTTTGTTTCCATTTTTATATCATTTGTTTTTCACTTGTTCTTTGTGGATTTGATGATGTAGTTGGTCTTTTACAGCTTTTCACCCGCCAAAATCCAAATGGCCTTATACTAGCATTTGGCAGATACTATTTGAATCTCTTTCCAATGTTTCTCTTAATGCTGAATAATGTCTTTATTTGTAAATAATCTATAATTGTTGGATGAATCTTGTAAACATCAATTTATTGTTTGCTTTTCTATATTACCAAATATTTCATTTTGCTAGTTAGATTAACACCTTTTGATAGTTGATGTTTGCTGATTAACAATTCTATTTTATAGGGTGTAACATTGGAACTTGATGAAGAGTTGGTTCCAAATGACGATGATAGGGAGGTCCTTCAGGAAATAATTAACAATACCAAATTAAGTGAAGGGTACCTAACTCTTGCTCGGGATATTGAGGTCATGGAACCAAAATCACCCGAAGATATTTACAAGGTATCTATATCTTCCTTTTCCTCCTGGCACATTTGTTTTCCTTTACAGAAAAAAAAGGTAGAGGCTATAGTGGAAGTAATTCAACAGAAGATAGCTGAAAAAAATCAACCCTTTGTTACCTGGGGTATGGGTTTCCGTGGCACCATAATAATGGGTAAAAGAATGTTATCATGGACAGCAAACTTCACAAATCCCTGTGCAATCTGTGTTCTAGGCCCCATGAGAATCCTTCTCCTATGATGCCCAGATACTGCAAGGACACCCCGTAGACATAACAGGGACACGGATTTTATCCTTAAAAAGTGAAGTATCGGATAGGATATAACACGATACATTACGATACGTTGCCCATTTTAAAGTATCCGTACACCATAGCCCTTCCCCCCCACCCCCACCCTACCCCAAACATGGATATGATACGACACGGTACGTTGCCCATCCATACATGTTAGATGGAGAGTCCTCTCATCTCACCAATATCTTATGTATGAGATATAGTAAAGCTAGTCTCCCTCAAGATATCCAAGGGTGTCAAGGGTAAGGGTGCAAGATTTCCACATACACATACAAAAAAAAAGTCTGTTCCCTCATGTTTGATGCACAAGAAAGAGCATTTCTCCTTCTTTAATATTAGTCATTGGTGGATCTGACCTGATTGTTTGATTATTTGTAAATTGATGCCTTTAACCCGTACAATTCAGCCATTGGCTGCATGGCATTATTGCTTTGTTTGATGCTTTAGATAGAACTCAGAGTATCTTGCTCTGTTTGATGATGTAAATAGAACTTAGCGGAAGTTTTCTCTATCAATGACATGCATGCTTTGATTTAACTAGGTCCACTTAATTGATGGTCGGGCAAGTGCTGGTGCCAGCGTTGATTCAGCCAGACAGAACTTAGCTGCTACTTTTGTCAATGCATTTGTGAATGCAGGGTTTGGTCAGGTAGGGTGTGAATTGTTTTCATCTGTAAGGTCCAATGAATTTTCTGAATTGACCCGAGCTGAATAATTTTCATCTGTAAGGTCCAGTGAATTTTCATTCTGTCTCTCATGCAGGATAAGTTGATGACTGTACGTTCGGAGTCCTCTAGTGGTGGTTCTGCAGGAAGTTGGCTTTTCAAAAATAAGGAACATGGGAAAGCCAGTGCTGCAGCAAGCTTGGTATTTGCATTTTTCTGATTTTCAAATGGCATCAGATATATGATGTAATCATGTCGTTAATTGACATTACTCTTTGTAGGGCTTGATTTTGCTGTGGGATGTTGATACTGGTCTTGCACAAATTGACAAATATTTTCACAGCAACGATAACCATGTAATTGCGGGTGCTTTATTGGCAGTTGGGATTGTCACCTGCGGAGTAAAGAATGACTGTGACCCGGTGAGTTTCCTATTATGTCCTAAATATCACATTAACCTCTTGGACACAATCACAAAATTGTTGATGTATCATATGATGCTCAATTCTGAGTAATGGTAAGTTTTTCAAAAATGATATTTGTGGGAACCATTTTTCTGTAATCTAAGTCATTTATCTTGTCAGCACTGCCTCTATCAACTTGTGGACCATGCATAGGTCAAATATGTTCCCTAATGAATAATTTATGAATCTAATTGGTGCCTGGTAGAAGGGCAGTTACATCTAATGATCCTTATGTAACAGTTGGAAGTAACAGAATGTCAGGATTAATAACCAAATATACTGTGGGAGGGTGGGAAACATGTTTCCAAAATGGAGAGAATCAGAGTTTTTTTTATTATTTAGTCTCCTAAGCACATGAGAAATGTTTGGGAAATGAGAGTTTAATTTTATAGGAAATGTGTCAGAAACAAGATAGAACATCAAAATCTTCTTCTGAAATAAATTACAAATGGGTTGAAGCTGTATGTGCATGCACGCAACTCTTGTATAATTTTTTTGTGGTGTGTATATATCTAGAACCTATGATACCCGGATACCTCATTTGACTTGAGTTATCCGGTTCGATACGGATACGGTATGGGATATGGCAAGATACGGTTAGGATACGACTCATTATTTTTGGATACGGCTGCCTTATATTTTACAAAAAAAAAAAGCAAAATTGGAGGAATTTATCCAAAATTGAGCTAAACAACAAATCTCGTCAAAAATCTTTGGTTATAATTTCAAAAAAGTACTTTCATTTTTACATTCAGCCCCCTTTGTTTGATTTTAATACTGCAACACTCAAAACCCACTATATATTTGATGGTTGTTTTCCCCCTTTCACTCTCATATTTAAAGTTTTGCCATTTTATTTTTAATTTTTTTTTATTGAATGGGGAAGTGGCCTTTCTTGTTATGTCATTCAATGTCCTTCTTTTCTCAATTTAAATTATATTTTCCTTGAAAAGTTGAATCTTCTCTCCCTCCCTCCATTTTAATTTTGATAGCTGTAATTTTTTTAAAATTATAAGTTTGACCATATCACCTCACTTTAGACTGAGATTTCTAAGGACCCACTTCTAGTAGTTAGTTATGTATGATGTATCACATACTACTAAAATGTGATATTTGTACCAGTATCTATGTCTTATCCTGTGCCCGTATCGTATTTTAAGTGATACCGTACCCGTATCCGTTTCCTAAACTTCTGAAATTGCCATGTTGAATCTCCGTTCCCCGTACCGGTATCCATATCCATGTCTGTGTCTGGGCATCATAGTCTAGAACCACATAAAATCTATCTATGCAGAGGCCTAACTTATGATTACTGTCCAAACCCCCTAATCCATTGGTAGATTAGTGGTGAGGCATGAAGCAGCCCTGTATCCTCAAGCAAAGATCGGATCCTTGAGCAAAAATGGACCAACTCCATGTGGGATTTGGCTGAATCCTAAGGAAGGGATTCAATTAAATACCAAGCTCCAATAGGGCTTGCCCGAATTTCCAATGGATTTGCCATGAGCATTTGTAACCTGAGAAAGTTATTCAGAATCAAACTAAAATTCTTTTATCAATAGTCAAAGTTGCCTCTCTAATTGAGGGGTTACATATTAACATGAAAGAACGAGACAAAAGGTAACTAAATCTTTGCCAATGAAAGGAAGTAAAATCCCATAAATCTTTGCCCATATAATTCAAATCAAATTAATGCCCTTATTTAATAACTTATAAATATACCTAAACCCCTGATTAAGTGGTTGTCTTGTTAGGCCTTTGACCGGGCCTTGATCAATCCTTGGCTGTAGTGCTGATGGTGAGGGATTTGTTTGTGAAGGGTGTGTATGGTTATTTAAAAAAAATGAAAAAAAAACCATATTCACATCCATATCTTCATGTTCTCATAATTTATTTTCAAATATCCTAAATCGTTCCGTGTGCCTCTTAGATCTCTCTCAAGCATTTCATATTTTTTTCTTCTCTCTTTGTATAAAAAGGCTTTACTTGATTCTGGGTTTCACACTTTACGTAATTTTTTTAACGCCTTTTCTCCTACTTGCTTCTTGAAGTCCTTTCCTTCCGTGATAATTAACACAAGATTGCCAATGGGCCAGTTTTTTCAGTTTTCTGGCATCTCTCACTACATGATAGGCTCAACATACTTGTTTATGTTTTATGCACACACAAAAAGATGCCCACCATTTTCATCGATTGGTTCCCATGAAGGTTGACCTTGCTTTGCATATGGTACAATTTAAATTTCTATTCCCGCTAATTTGTAAATTGATTTTTTCCTGAATTCATTTTTTTTTCCTAATTTTTCCCCCAGGCCATGGCCCTTCTAGCTGACCATATCAACAAAGAAGATTCTAGCGTTCGCATTGGCGCAATAATGGGCCTTGGCCTTGCATATGCAGGTTCTCAGAATGAGCAGGTAAATTCACTGGAAAAAAACTGTATGGTATATGAATGATAAAATGAGTACCAGACTTCATTGGTTGCTTGCAGTTTCCTTCTGTGCTGACTTCTCAATGGCTTATCTACTAATTAGATTCGCAGTCTCTTATCCCCCATTTTGAGTGACCCAAAGGCGCCACTTGATGTTGCTGCCTTTACTGCCATCTCACTGGGCTTGGTATTTGTGGGTTCTTGCAATGAAGAAGTTGCTCAATCTATCATCTTTTCTCTAATGGACCGCGATGCTGAATTGGGCGAGTCTCTCACAAGATTCCTTCCTCTGGGCCTCGGCCTACTATATCTCGGAAAGCAGGTAATTTTAATCTCAATATTTTTCTCTCATGTTCTGGGCCTTGTCCTTCTATATCATCTTAGAAAGTGGTGGTCTTACAGTAGCACGCAGACTGCTTACCATGTAAATTTTGCATCTTTTTACAAGAGAGATGGTACTTTATGCATTCCATTTTAAGTTATATCATGTGTACTTTTGTTACCATCTGTAGCTGCAAGAGCTTTTTCCTTCATTGCATCTTTTACACAGGAAAAGAAGATCAAGGCATTATTAGTTTATTACCCTTTTCATCCTAAAAGATTAACATGATTGCCTGGAACTACTTTTGAAGAACTGTTGATGTTAAATTTTCTTGTACTCTGTGGCAACATCTTCCACTGTTGTTTATCGAATTAAGACTCCTTCCTCCCAAGCAACTAGAATTTCTTTAGATTTCACGGGCCATACCTTTAATTCCGTTTTGGAATGAGGCACATGCAAATTCCCACTTTTATATCCTCAATAAGAAAGTCAAGGGATGTTATTTCTTGTTTGAAGAAAGAACTCTTTTATCATTTCTCTTCCATAATGAGCACAGAATTGTATCTGACGAAGATGGTAATCTAAGTCAACTAAAAAGGGTCATTCTCCCCATCTCCCCCTCATTTCTGCAGACTGTTGAAACACCCACTGGAGTCCAAACATATCTAGAAAATGGTATCAACCCCAGCGAGAATGGCACAATGAATCAGAACTTTTTTCTCATTTCTTGAGCCCCAAAAAAAAAAAAAATGAAAAAGGAACCTTCAGAATGAAAGGTCTTCCGCCGTGCACGTGACCTACTATAAGAATCTTTTCTGCCACTGTTGGCCAAGAAATCACCTCCACCTTTGCACGTGCAACCTCTCCTGGCATTGACTGAAAAATTTAGAGGTGAATCCTAAAATTCTTTATTGAACTGAACTTTTAATTAGAAACATTGTCAAGGAGACCTTGTAGACTCTGATGCCTATCCATCTTGGCATTCTTAGAGCTCTCCTATACTTAAAAAATCCAAGCATTCTTGGCCCCTTAAAAATCTCATAAGTAATAAGTTGAATTCACTGAGAAAGTCTTTTTGATGAGATGCTTTTTGGTGACTAAGAAACATGGGCTGCAAAGGACAATCATCTTCAAATCCTCTCAAAAGCTTATTTCCTTCTCACTCTATTTCTGGTAGTTTCTTTCATCGTTCTATATCCAAAGACACTCCAACCTTTATGCTAGACATCTTACTCCCAGAGACCTCTCATCAGTCCCTGCTGGGACTTCTCTTTGTCCCCATACACCTAGCACTATTTGATATGTAAAGTCCAACTTATTTGTTACCCTATGTTGTGTGTAAGCATTTGTACTTACAGATGTTTATTTTGAACCCTTTAAAATTACATTTGCTGCATTATTGGTGCTTCTGAAGTTTTTTTATGGTAGTTGAGCACTTTCTATATTACAGGAAAGTGTTGAAGCTACAGCGGAAGTCTCAAAGACATTTGATGAGAAAATTCGCAAATACTGTGATTTGACCCTCCTTTCTCTTGCCTATGCTGGAACTGGAGATGTTTTGAAGGTTTTTCATGAATCTCCTACCTCTTACCAAATGCAACAGAAAGAATTTTTACTGTTCAAATATAAACTTTTTTCTCTCTCTTTCTAGGTCCAAAATCTTCTTGGATGCTGTGCCCAGCTTCCTGAGAAGGGAGAGACCCATCAGGGGCCTGCTGTGATTGGAATTGCCCTAGTGGCTATGGCTGAAGAACTGGGCCTTGATATGGCCATCCGGTCATTGGAGCATCTATTGCAGTATGGGGAGCAAAATATCCGACGAGCAGTCCCTCTGGCACTCGGTCTTCTTTGTATTTCCAACCCAAAGGTGATGTATACATGAGCACTGCTAGCGTAAGTATCTTATCATTGGTAATAAATAAAATTGACGTTGCGCGGCTGCCTTGTTTTATTAGGTCAATGTCATGGATACATTGAGCAGACTAAGTCACGACACTGATTCCGAAGTTGCAATGGTATTTTCTCCTACAAAATCTAAATGCAAATTTGCAAATTATCTTCCTTTTTATCTTTTTTAGAACCTTTTCTTACATATGGTTCCGCAGTCGGCCATCATATCCTTGGGCTTAATTGGTGCGGGCACTAATAATGCCCGCATAGCAGGCATGCTTCGAAACCTTTCCAGTTATTACTACAAAGATGCAAGCCTTCTCTTCTGTGTAAGCTCTGCCTCTTTTCCTCCTCCTACTGACTCCTGCAATTTATTCCTTTTGTGATTCTTTACAAAAATGAACACTGATATGTGCAGGTGCGGATTGCCCAAGGGCTTGTTCATTTGGGAAAAGGCTTGCTAACGCTGGCACCATACCACTCTGATCGATTTCTGTTGTCACCGTGAGTATTAATTTGATGCATTGAATATCCCTACCACCCCCACTTTCCAATTTGATTCAGTGTTCCTGCAATGGCATGATGACTCACCATTAAATCCCAAAAACTCTTTATGCAGGACGGCTCTTGCTGGGATTGTAACTATGTTACATGCATGTCTTGACATGAAATCCATTATCTTGGGAAAATATCATTATGTGCTCTACTTCCTAGTTCTGGCAATGCAGGTCAGTTTTCTTTCTCCTAAGCTAATCCTATGTTAATCCAACTTCTTGACTTTTGCTGAAGTTCATCTGTATCTGGCAGCCGAGAATGCTGATGACGGTGGATGAGAATCTGAAGACTTTGACGGTGCCTGTTCGTGTCGGTCAGGCTGTGGATGTGGTTGGCCAGGCTGGTCGCCCTAAGACAATCACTGGGTTCCAGACGCATTCAACTCCAGTTCTGCTTGCAGCAGGCGATCGGGCTGAACTGGCTACTGAGAAGTAAGCATACTTAGATTATTGAGAAGCAAAACTTGTGAAAAAGGCCTACTAAATTGTTAATAACCTTATCATTACCACTTGAATCCATAGGCTCTTAATCCTTGTCTGATAAATATTTCTTGTTGCAGGTACATTCCTGTTTCACCTGTACTTGAAGGCTTTGTCATCTTGAAAGAGAACCCTGAATACAGGGAAGAGCACTGAGTGATTCAATCTACGAGGCAATTTTATATCCAAGAGCCCTAATTTGATGCTTATGGGGTTTTTGTGTGAGGGTGGGCCACAGTTGCATGCACAGTTGCAGTAACAACATCCAACTTAAATGTATCAAATCCCTTCCCCTGCTGTGAACATGAGCCAGTGGGCGCTTATGCCTTGTAAATTACTTTTGTTCGGTTCTTTTTTTTTTTAAATTTATTTATGGTTAAAAATCAGATGTTCTATTTACAGTCAAGTCACGTATTCTTTCTTCCCCTTTTAATTGGCCTTTCTAGTAGGTCTAAAATTCTAATCAGACTTATTGTCAAAGTCTAGTTTTGTTCCAACTATGTTGGGCCAGTTGCATAAATTCTGTTTTACCATTTCAGCCTATTCCAAGGAATGTCGAAGGGTTGTTATTTAAATACATGTTTGAGGGAGAAGCATACTCTTCTAATTTTAATGAAATATACAAAACCGGTCGGCACCTGGGTATGCTGGTTTGGTCCACTGTAGGTTGGCTGTGGATGAGCACTAAGCTGATGATATTGCGCACATGGGAGTTGAGTGGCATATATTATGGTTTTTCTCCTGTGGCGAAACCATCCTAGATTTGCCTAGATTTGCCTGGTGTGCATTTGTGTTGGTTTTAATAGGGTGCTCCAAGGGGATTAGTCTGTTAGGCCAAAGTCAAGCATACTCATTTCATTGGGCGGAAGAAGGGGATCCATCACTGTCCAACGTTTTAAAGAGAGAAAATCGCTGCATGTCGTTTGTTTCTTCATACATTGTGATGTTCTCATAAGTAGGTTCTTATTAGCTGGCATTGTGGTCTTCAAATTGTTCATCTTACCTGACAGCTCGTCAATATGGTTAACACCAGCAATCTAAATATGGTGTTTTGTTATTTTTTTTCTTGTTTGAAGTAGGAATCCTTCTATTTATTAAATGATTGTCCTTTTTCTAGACCGTAGATTTGGCTGTGGAAATGTATATCTAATGCCAGTGGCCCTACAAACTCGACTGTCATAATTTTATTGAGTCCGGATCCTTTGAGTATTCACCCCACGATGACCACGTAACTGAGGGCAGCCTGCTATGCTCAATGCGGCATATTGTGGTAAGTCCAGCTATGGTCACCGTGGGTAAACTCTCATACAATCTCAATTCATTGTGAAAAGCTGTTTATGACACCTCATCACATTCCTAGCAGATAGAGGATCACATCCCTAGTAGATAGAGGATCGAGCTATTTGTGGGTTGGCCTATCAAAGGGCAGGGCAGGGCAGGGTAGGGTAGGGCCTGGGGTTGTCCTCACCCTACCCTCAATATATGTAGGGCTTGAGCTAGCCAGAGCCCTCGAAGGGCCTACTCCATCTAGGCTTGAACCCTACACTCAAGGGCTATGGCTGGGCCCAGGGCTTGAAAATAAAAATTATAATTTTAAATTATTTTAGCATTGTCATCGATTGTTGAGTGTTAATCTAATATTCACACTCTTTTATTTGGGCCTGAGATCGACAATGGTTGCAATAAAACAAGTGAGATGGAGTTAAAAAAATGTTTGATTGACTGATGACAAATTAAAAATTAGTTTATATAATAATATCTTGTAATGATACTTAATACTACTTCTATTAATTTAGAATAACACATCAAATGATACTTAATAATGCATCTAATGATATATTAAGTAATATAAAATTGAAACTTTTGATGATATTTAATAATACTTGTAATGATACTTATTTTATGTGCAAAAGGTATTTTGTGTGTGTGTATATATATATATAAAACTTAAACGATAATGCTTGATAATATCTACAAATTTTAACAATTTAGTCCTTTTCAATATATCTAATAAATCATCTAATGCATCACTACCATCATATAACTAATCATGTGCACAAACTAAGGTCTCCACTATCGTTTATTTTTAACAAGTCTTAAGTATCCTTCCTTCAATGCTAAATGCATACTCAAAAGCAACCGTGGAAATATGAATAACTAAAAATCATGAGACATATTTGATAAAATTGGATACTTCATGAAATTTCTTTTCTACCAATCTAATATCAAATGTTGTAGATTATTCTCTAGGGTCAACTAATGATCTATTTCAATTTTTCCTTGATTGCTACTTTTCTTCTTGTTTTCTTTAAAATGCAGAAAGAATTCATCTTCACTATCATTATATGATGGCATCTTACTTGGTTCAACTTATCCTCTGGATTAGAATTATTACCAAATCTCCTACAATGCTCCTCAAAAAGATTTCTAAAAAAAAGTTAGAGTTTCATTTGTCTGCATTCTTTTATATTCATGTAATGCATATAATTTGCTAAAAATAATAAGACCATATATATAATTATAAGGGCCGTTCAAACCATATATATAATTATATATTTTCTAAAATGAAGAAAAAAATAGAAGGGCAAGGCCTGGTATTGTCTTAGCCCGGCCCTCAAAATCAGAGGGCGTGCAAGATTTTATCCTAGCACAGGCCTAAGGCTTTTTAAAAAATTGAAAGCCCCCAATTTAAGGGCCTTTTAAGGGCCAAGCCAGACCCCAAAGGGCCAAATTGACAGACCTATTTGTGGGTCCATTGACTCTAAAAAGTGCAAGAGTATTTTGAAATTTGATCATTGCAGAGAAGAAGAAGAAGAAGAAAAAGAAGAAGGCCCTTAGGTGGTCAAAATAGAAACTTTGGCCTTTATTGACTCCTCTATATATACCCATGTATTTGATTTTTCAAATATCTAATAGACATGTTTTTTTTTTTTTAAATGCCTAGATCCAGAAATCCCACTTGCATTTTCTTTAATTAAATGAGTTGTAAAGTTTAATAATATTGATTTTTATATATAGCTAATCTAACAAGCTTGTTTTCTTTTGATAAAGCTATTAGGCCACACTTTCATGCCACGCATTTAGAAATCGTAATTTGTCAAAGAAAGGAAGATGATGATTTTTTTAATGCTAGAAAGCGTAAGCACATGGCAGCAAGGTTGGAAAACTTGTGTCTCTTGACTTGATTCGTCCAATGTGAAAAAATTTGACTTGGATAGAGTTAATGCAAAGACTCATGAGAGACATGTTTTTAAAATAATTTAAAAATTATTAAAAAATAAATCCATTCCTTATAAATATAAATATACATTTATTAACATGAATTCATGATAATCAATTTAATTTATAAATTTATATATGCAAGAAAAGCACCACAATATGAAAAATGAAAGAAAAATATTGCATATTACATAATTTGGTAGTCCAAAATAGAATGTAAAATATTGAATATAAGTTTCAAATTATGTTCCAATCATAATTTCTAAATTGCTGACTTCAAAGTTCAAACATCATGGATAATTACTTATAAATAAATATTAATTGTTTAAAATTAGATCTATCTATTAAATGGCTTAGAATGGAAGCAACTTATGTATATGACATGATTCGGTCAAGTTACTCCTATTTTTCACTAGGTCCCATGTAAAAAAGAGATGATGACTAAGGAGAGTCCATAGTCAACTTGGAGAGTTTTCCAACCATGCATGGTAGTTTGTTAGTCTAATAATCGAATAGAAAGAAATGTTGTGAGTTAGCCAGCTACTAAAGTGTAGGTCTAGTATTTTAATAGACAGTTTTAGCCATTAGATCTAAAGCCATAAAATAGATACCCGATAGATGAAAGAAAATGTGTCTATTTCAACTTTCCATTTAGCGGCTTTAGATTGAATTTTATTAACTTTACAAAAAAAAAAAAAAAACCATTTAGTAGGCCTAAGAATTTTAGATGGTGTATTCATGAAGGTTATTCTTATATGGAATGGTTTGATTGATTTTTGGAAATTTCAAAATCACCATCCCACCTTGCTATACCACCAAGAAAATTCACTCCAATGAAGATACATTTTGTTAAATCAATCGCATCTTAAATACATAATCTGGCTCCATTTTCTTTGGGATGTCCTAAATGAACAGTGGAAGGGACTCAGTGCACTCAACCCCTTTTTCAAAAAAATAAAAATAAAAGTGAAATGGCCCAAATGCCCCTTCTTCTTCTCTCTCTACTCACCTTCCCTTCCTCTCTCCTCGCTTCCCCACCTCCCTCTCCCAGTGACAATTGTGGGCTCCGGAGAAGGGAGCTGGCCGATCTCCCTCCCCTCCTCTTCCTCTTCCTTCCTCTTTTTTTTTCTCTCTCTCCCTCTCCCTATTCCTCCCTCTCTTTGCCTCATGGCAGGTGACTGGAAGATCTTGATCTCCTAGTTGTCATCGACTGGGAAGTTGGGATCTCCTAGTCGGCCTGCTACCGCCCAGCCTCCCAGTTGATGGCAACTGGGAGATTGGGATCTCCCAGTTGCTGTTGCCATTGGAAAAAGAGGGGGAGGGTAGGGAGAGGGAGAGAAAGGAAGATGAGAGGGAGATCGGCTAGCTCCCTTCGCTGAAGCCAACGATTGTTGTTGGGAGGGGGAGGTGGGGAAGGAGAGGAGAGAGGAGGAGAAGGTGAGTGGGGGAGAGAAGAAGGAGGGGCATTTGGGTTATTTTAATTTTATTTATTATTATTATTATTTGAAAAAAGGAGTTGAGTGCTGAGTCCCTTTTAGAGTTCATTTAGCAAATCCCTTTTCTTTTCATCTTAATCTCATGTTTCGGCCATGATCACCGTGATAGCAGAAGATAGAACAATCAAATGTAATTTCATGATTATTGTGCAATTTGATGACTATTGTGGCACAACAGTAATCCAAAATAACAAGGCTTTCAATCTAGTCATTCGCAAAAATTCATGTTGATTTATATACTAAATTTGATGTTGGAGCCCATCTAATGAAAAATTTGACTAGCTCAATATAAATGCCTTCCATATATATATATCTCTCTCTAAAAGGAGTTGATCCCACCATAAGTTTTGAGCATTTCATAAAAATGTGATTAATGGATAACGCATATGATCAATTAATCACATTTAAAATCAAATTGTCAATCTTACGGTGGGGCCTATCCTGTGGATAAAAATCTTGGGGATACCAATAAATTGGAAATTAATTTATTTTAAACAACTGAGATTCCCAATTAGTGGGCTTACTTTAGAGCTCCTTACATTATAACTCATGATTTCTTTAAGGCACGTTTGGTAAACTAAGAGAAATCCTATGTCTAGAGAATTCCTTTATTCCATTGGAATAATGATATCCTCTCTTAAGATTTTTTATAAGAGGAATCACTGTATCTCAAGTTTGGAAACCGCATATGATTCACTCTCAATTACTTCTTTACTTCTCTAGATTTGCAAAATTCGATGTGAGGAGGTGAATATAGAGGAATCAATGGAATAGAGGATTTTTGCTGGGTTAAGAGGATTGTGACAATCTTTTTTCTAAGTATTACTCTCTTCAATCAAACTTGAATTTTTTTACAATCAAGGAAAGTCAAAGAGGACTCCTACGTGAGGATAGTATCCAAACATTACCCAAAATCAAAGCCTTGAGAATCCCTATTCTTCCTTTCATGTATACTTTATTTTTAGTTAAAAGCAAGCGTGAGGTAAGATAGTCGGATAAGCAAGCAAGCAAGAAGAAGCTCATGCAAACATCACAAATATTGTGTATTAAATAACTATAAATTTCACTCTAAAAGGAGTGGCTCCTACCATAAGATAGTCCATTTCATAAAACTGTAATCAATGATCACTTAATCACATCTGATAAAAAATCCGACCTGCTCACAATAAATACCTTTGTCTATATCCAACATCCACAATTTTTACTCTCGAAGGAGTTAGTCCCACACTAAGATCAAACATTTCATAAAAATATGATTAATGAATAATACATACGATAGATTAATCACACTTCTAATTAGTTTAATCACACTTCTAATTAAATCATCAGTCTTATGGTGGGACCGACCCTATTGATCTAAAACTAAAACCAGGGGCTTGGCTGGTGAGAAATAGCCAAGGTAATTAAAAAAAAATTTATTTAGTCTTTTTTTTAAAATTTTGTGTTTGTTATGATAAAATATTATATGCTTAAAAGAAAGTGAGAGGTGAGAGGGTGAGATAAGCAAGCAAGAAGCAGAGCATGGCCACCTCCATTGGAGCTGCTCCAAAGGTCTCCTTCTCTTCCTCATCTCTTCACTCTTTCTGCAAGAAATTCCCAATTCCTCTTCCATCCAAACCCTTTTTCCCTCTCCCCAATACCATCTCCCCCAAAACCCTAAAATCCTCTGCCCATCCCCACCCCCTCTACCCCTACCGCCGCTTCTCCGCCCGTGCCGGCGCCGCAGACAACGGAGCGGAGCCCCGCCAGTTCGATTTCGATCTCTTCACCATCGGCGCCGGCAGCGGCGGCGTCCGGGCGTCGCGTTTCGCGGCGAATTACGGCGCTTCTGTGGCTGTATGCGAGCTTCCCTTCGCCACCATATCTTCCGAGAATGCCGGCGGCGTTGGCGGAACGTAAGATTTGGGCTTTTTTCATTTTAGGGTTCTCTTCTTATGGTTTTGGGGTGATTTCATTATTTTGGTTTGGATTGGTTAATTGCAGTGATGAGGGCTGTTTGGTTGGGTGGAATTGAGTTTTGGGTTTGATTTGTTTAGGGTCATGGATGGGTATTCAGATTTCTATGTTACATCTCACTTTAATTCATCTTCCATTTCTACTAGAAAGAAAAAAAAAAGTTTCATTTTTTATGATTGGGGGGGTTTATTTGATGTCTAGTCATGATTCTTCACCTTTGTTTCTTCAAATTCAACCACTTTCGGGATTGAATTTGTACAATTCCTAGGAATTCAATTCCAAGAACATGGTATTATTGTTATTATTTTTAATAAAAAAAAGTAGGAGTTGTGTGATGATGCTATGGGCATTTTGTTAATGGGTTTTGAAATTTGATTATGACTCTGCACTCCATTGCCATGTGTTGCTTGAATGGGGGTCAGCTTGGCTTTGATGATCCAAATTTCCATATAGTAACTCCACTTGGAACTGGCTCTGATTGGAAAATGGCTACATAGAGTGGGTGAATAGTGTATGCATAAGCAGTTGGTTCCCTTGACTTTGCTGTGTTTCTTTATCTTCATTCCTTCTTTGTATTATCTAGAGGAGATCTATTGATCTATTGAATGAGTTCAGAACAAAATGTCCCATATTATACCATTTTTATAGGATTTCTGCATATACAGTTCTCTGCTGGTTATTTGATTAAAAAAAAAAAGGAAATCTCTTTTGGTTTAATGAATGGTCAAATTATGCTTCCTCTTCTTTTCCACAATGTAGATGTGTACTCCGTGGCTGTGTGCCGAAGAAACTACTTGTCCTTGCCTCCAAATATTCTCATGATTTTGAAGATAGTCGAGGGTTTGGCTGGATCTATGAAACTGACCCGAAGCATGATTGGAGCACTCTGATGGCCAACAAGAATGCCGAACTCCGGCGGCTTGTTGGGATTTACAAAAATATTTTGAATAATGCGAGAGTAACTTTACTAGAAGGTCGTGGAAAGGTTGGATGACGTTCTGGGTTCAGGTTAAATTTTAAAAAGAATGAAACTGAATTTATTTATTTATTTATTTATTTTTAATTTTTTGCATGCATTTATGTCAAAACCCAGCAGATTGTGGATCCACATACTGTTGATGTGAATGGTAAACGGTACACTGCAAGACATATCCTCATATCAGTTGGTGGGCGACCCTTCATTCCTGATATTCCTGGAAAGGAGTATGCTATTGACTCTGATGCTGCTCTAGATTTGCCCTCAAAACCTGATAAGATTGCTATCGTAGGGGGTGGTTATATTGCTTTAGAGTTTGCAGGCATTTTCAATGGATTAAAAAGTGAAGTTCATGTATTTATCCGGCAGAAGAAGGTTCTGAGAGGCTTTGATGAGGAGGTGAGGAAGTCATTTCACATGTTAGTTATGTAGATGCATGCTTTACAAGCTTAGAATTGTTTATCCTTATGCTCAGATTCATGCAGATCAGAGATTTTGTTGCTGAACAGATGTCTCTAAGAGGAATTGAATTTCACGCAGAGGAAACTCCTCAGGCTATCCAAAAATCACCTGATGGTTTACTGTCACTAAAAACTAACAAAGGAACTTTAGGTGGTTTCTCTCATGTTATGTTTGCCACAGGACGCATGCCAAACACAAAGGTTTGATATATGTTGGAATTCCTCTTTCTTGGGTTACACTCTACTATCTATAATCTTCTCAAATGAATCCATATCAATGCTCAAAATCTTGGTGGACAGCCATGTCTATTCAGAAATAAATCACACTCTCAGACTTGATTTTAAACTTCAAACTGTATATAAACTGAGGAGTTTTCCTATGCAGAACATGGGATTGGAGGCTGTTGGGGTGAAAATGACGAAGAATGGAGCAATAGAGGTGAGCTTATTGATCTAATGGTTTCCTAATGACTTAATGTATCAAGGTGACACATGTCAAGATCCAAGGCAGGCCAAATCTTCTAGATGTTCTGACCTGAATACGTGTCAGGTGGGCCGAATGTATGAAAATATGAAGTCAAGAAACTAAAGTGCATGAGAACATGAAATAAGTGGATGGCGGAAATAAAAGTTGCATGGCAGTGTAGATTCAATGTACATGTTGGCCTGTCTGATGAGTGCACGCACTGTTTTTTATTTTAATGAGCTAAATAATGGCTAAACTGACATGTAACTTGGATGATGCACTTGTGTCTCCACGCATGTGGCCACAGCCACATTTGATGTTGGCTAACCTCATTATCACAACATCTCTACTTTGTTTACTATTATCCAAAATGCCAACCTCAGATTAACGGGATGAGGCTCAATAAATGCTACAATTATATATATTTAGAGGATAATTTTTTTTTAAATTTTTACAGGATAATTTTTTTTTTCAACATTGTGCCTTAGGTTGATGAATTCTCCGGAACATCAGTTGGCTCCATTTGGGCTGTTGGTGATGTTACAAACAGGCTAAATTTAACTCCAGTTGCATTGATGGAAGGTGGAGCTTTTGCCAAAACTGTTTTTGGCAATGAACCCACGGAGCCCGATTATAGGTAATCCATCTTATGAATAGATTGCAAAGTGCAACAAATGAAGAGTTGGGCTGTAAACAGAACAAGTTGGGTTGGGTGTGTGGTATACATGGGCCTTAATCCAACAAAGGTCCAGTATTCATATCCGAATCTGAGTCTCTCTGATGGAAGGAACTTCTAATGGTTACCAATAAAAAATTAATGATGCCCCTTGTTTTACTAACAGTTGATCAATGCCAAGTCTTCCTTGGTTTGTTATTGACCTACATCTTCACCAATTTTCAGGCCCTTGATACCTACCGTTTATTTCCCTTCAGAATCCGCTCTGATTACTTACTTTAAGCTTTCATCAACTTCACTTGTTCAAAAACTTCTGCCATGCCTCGCCGAGGCTTTTCCATGGTGATCTTGATGGTGCATTTCTTCTCTTTCCCCTCTCTCCTCTTTGCACCTCTCATCCCTTGCTTCTCTGCTATGGCTGCTCTCTTCTTTGTGCACATTATGCCGACTAAATGCTTCCCTACTAAGTATAATCCTCCTTCCATTCAAACAACTCCATTTAGAGAGTGTCAATAGCTTTCCTTTCTGAGTTAAATATCACAAATGCGATAGCCCTTCACAAGGTCAAGTTTCTTGTTTTGGCATAAATGTCTTTACCTATACCATGAGAACAGTGAGAGACCAACTTCCTTTATATAAACTGTGGAAGATTGTCTACAAACACACGACACAGTCATATTTTTCGTCCACTACTTTTCTCAGTTTTTGTCTTGTTTGCACAACTGTCCAATCCTCCCTTGCAATTTTGTTTTCTTTCCATTTTATCTTTCTCTTACCATTTTTTCTTAACTGATTCTTCTATCCATTCTCTTTTCAATCAAAGTGACACATGAGTGGGGTGTTATGGCTTCACCACCGCACCCCCCCCCCCCCCCCCCCCCCCCCCCCCCAACCCACAACTCCTCTGTGTGTGTGTGTGTGTGTCATATTATTTCTTCATTTGATTCTGCTATACTGTGGGCTGGTTATTGGTGTTGTGTCAATTGAGCTTTCTGTTCATTAACCATATTATCTTTATTGTTGTTATGTAAAAGTTGATATCTACTTAGAACCATGGCATTTATATATTGGCAAAACTCCAAAAACCTGAGTTGCTTTTAAATCCCAACCCTCTACCACAGAAGAGACCAATGATCAATCCAATCCCTCTTATGCTCATCTTCCCCTGTGAGCTGTCATTCATGCCAATTTGACTTTAATCCAACCATTATCATCCCCTACCCATGTGATCAGATACATCTAGCTGCATCCCACAACCTGTGGTTTACTTTAAAAAAAAAAAAAAACTGGCGTTTTCATGGAACCCCTCCTATATATTTGTTACATTTTATTGAATTTTTAATTTAAAGTTTGTTTTTTTTCTTTACATAGGAGTGCCTTCTGGTTTTTGCAATATTTCATGTTAATTGTACATTGGGTTTTCTTAAACAGACTTTTGTTTTATGATCTCAGTTTTTTACTTCTATTGTTATGAATTTTTTCTATGTTATTGAATAAATGAGAAAGCACAGCTTGTTATTGAAGGATTTTCTAATGGATGAATATTGTATATGCAACAGAGCTGTACCATCAGCTGTGTTTTCCCAGCCACCAATTGGACAAGTTGGTCTTAGTGAAGAACAGGTGATGTGAAATTTCACCATCTGAAGTATTGGATTTACTTTTTCCCCTTCTGAACATCTTTTAGTTTGCACTTTGCAGGCAGTTGAGAAATATGGTGACATTGATGTCTTTACTGCAAACTTCAGGCCTTTGAAAGCCACACTATCAGGGCTTCCTGACCGGATCCTAATGAAAATTATTGTCTGTGCAAAAACAAGTCAAGTTTTAGGGGTTCACATGTGTGGAGAAGATTCACCTGAGATCATTCAGGTTTTTTTTCTTTATCGATTGCTTTTGCTTTAAATTGCATCTATGCTATTCAGCTGATGGTTTCATTAAAATGGCAGGGGTTTGCAGTTGCTGTGAAAGCTGGATTGACGAAGGCCGATTTTGATGCCACAGTTGGTGTTCACCCAACAGCTGCAGAGGAGCTTGTTACAATGAGGACTCCTACTCGAAAGATTCGTAGGAATCATCAATCTGAGGTTTGTCTTAACTAGCTGATGTGCTGTGTTGTGATGTCTTTTCTGGTGAAGATATATGAGAGTCAGTACTCAATAGACATAATTGTGACTTGTCTGTTTCGTCCTTTGAATACTTTCTGAGATGTAAAATGGAAAAATTAAAATTTAAAGGTCCTGATGCGACCTGGTATTAATCTGGTGTGAAGATCCAGTTCATAAATTTGATGGCCCCACCTTGGATAGGGATCCGGAAGTCTTCTTCATGATTTCAAGGTCCTAACCATCAAGTCTTTGGTCCTTTTCTGGTCCACTTATGTATTTCTTTCTTAACCATGTCCTTATTGGCATTGGTGAAACAAAAAGGAAACCAGGCCTAAGATGGGTGGTTAGGGTCTTTGTAATCGTATCTGTGTGACTGAAACCATGAGCTCCCCTGTTTGGTGATGAGCTCTTCATGATGCTGAGGTATTAACACATTTACATGTATTTTTATTGAATCAAGTTATTCCTCCGCAGGGGAAATCTGATGAAGGCACAAAAATGGCAGCACAGGTTTAGCGCCTTTGATAACCAGGTAATTTATTTGCTGCATATTATCTGGAAAATGACTGGCCCTTGTTTTGATGAATATGTGCACTTTGTGCTGATGGCTTATATAGACTTTTTTTTTTTTTTTGTTTTGCTATGAGTTCATAAAATGGTAACAGACAAAAAAAAAATTGTATTACCAGAAAATAAAAATGAAAAAAAGAAAGAAAAGGTGGACCCCATCAAATATTTTGGTAGATAAGGAATTACAGCATCTAGTTATCAGTGGTTAGTGTTGGTTGGCACCTAAATAGTTTTATTATTATAAAAACAACAACCTCCTATGGTAGCAAGATGGGTATATAACTCAGTCTTGTCTTTAGAAAGCCTTCTTCTGAGAGATAGTTTCTCCATTAAATGACAGTTCTTATGTTGTACAACCACTGTGAAGACACTTACTTGCTTATGGTCGTCAGTGTACCATAACCTCTAGAGGATCCCTTTATTTTATGGTTTCACACGAAAAATTGTACATACGTTTCCTTAGATTCATGTAGTTAGTCACACTTAATTGAAATTTTGAAGATAAGCTCAATACAAACAATTGTACATGAGACTTATATTATAGGTTTAAGTGGTTGGGACTTGAGAGCATTAACCCAACACAACGAAATTTCCAAATCTCTTTTTCTTCTTGAGTTGTCAACCATCACCAGCAGCTCCAGTTTGTATCTCCCATGGTTCACCAACTTTTAGAAACTCATTATTGACATACATGCATCCCAATCTGGACCATTCAAATTGTGTTCTCTGTTGTGGGCAGAAATCCTAAGCATCTCCTTTGTTGAGATATAAATAGTCACCATTTCAAAAAAAAAAAAAAAAGAAAAAAACCCTGGGCATCTAATATTACTCACTGAATTTGTCCATTGATTACTTTGTTGTTTCAGTTGTTCACTTGATGGTTGGTTAAGTCCATCCAATCAGTGTTAGAGCGGATTATCTGGGCAGTTCAGACTAGTGTGTACCTATAGTTTATGCATACAGAGTATGAGTTGAATTATAGAAAATGAATGTTGACTTCTAGTTTGGTATCGTTTGACATGTCAAATATAATTTCTGAGAAGGGTGATATTTCTGCCGACCCCAACATAGTTAGGACAAGGCTTTGATGATGATGATGATGATGATACAATTAATAGGTTAAACAGCCCATTCAGCTCAAACGTAATGCGAGATTTTTTATTCTTCCAACCTTCTCTTCATCAAACTGACAAGATTGGATATTTTAGTTCTGTCAATCTGAAATGGTAAGTGAGACTTTCATCATTCAAGTAAATGATGCGAAACTATGATAGTATCATTAGATGAGAAAATGTTGGTAGAAATAGCTGGTGGTTTCAATGGGGCGTGATTTGCTTTCTAAAATGTATATTCCGGTATCTATATCTTCATGAGGATTCAAAAATTGCATCCACATTTTCTGCTGTATATATGAAATCAAGTGTTGATGCACTTGAATTTGCAGTTTGGACAGTTGAGAGGAGAGAATTTGGTTTTCCTGTGTGTATTACTAATTGCATTTTATTATTGTTAAATACTATTTTAACATTTAAAATTTAGATAGATTGGTATAATCAGTGTATTTGATGTCTCTGAGTCTGTCCAAGTTATATATCTGTTTATGAATATTAATTTTTGTCCCTTTTGTAGGGCGTTCATTGTTCATTCTCCTGCTGGAAGGTGTAAATGAAGTTCAACTTCTAACTCTGCTTACGGGTGGTTTCTAGTATGCTGCAATAAGCTTCCCAGATTTGTGATTGAATGAGTTCTCCCAATGCAAGCTTCTCCTCTGCAACATAAAAGCAAAATTACATTAGCTGTTATTTATGTTCATTCGAAGAACACGTTACATGACTATAGGGGCATAGGGATGTTAACTTAGAAGGATCTATAAAGGGAACTACATTTTCAATATTCTTCACTGTTGCGATGATTTTGTTTTGTTTAACGTGCATAAGCATTGGAAAAATAGGACTCTTGGCATTCTTTTATTTCATATGCTCCATGTTCTTACACCCACCAACACTCGATTCAGCTTTTATTTATCTTGGTTTTCTTAACACGTGTTTACAATTCAATTTTCTGTGGATGATAGTTGAAGAAATTTCAGTGGTGCAGTGTTGAGACATGGTGGTACATGCTGCAGTCTTCTCTATCAGTTTGATGGGGTCAATGAGAAGGGGAAAAAATTGATCAGCTCGTTTACTCAACTCATTTATAACTAAATGGCACAGGGCCCTCATTTATAATGGAATATGATTGAAGCTAGACCAGTCCTGTTGATAGGCCAGTTCTCTGGCTCACTAGGCCGGACCGGGCTCAACTGAGTAAGGTCTACCGTGGTTTTGAGTTTTTTACAAGTTTTTTTTTTTTTTTTTTGAAGTTTTTGAAGATTTTTAAATAAAAGATTAATTTTTTGGAAGGCTATATTGGAGTTATTATCTTTTGCAAGTTTGTTGAAGGTTTTTTTTTTAATGATTATACTTTATCAACCTTAGAAGTATTATATATTTTTTTTGGGACTTTTTTAATAACATTTTTTTAATCGATTGCAGATTTTTTTTTATTTTTTAAAATGATGACTTTATATGTCCCAAAAGCTGTACAGGATAAGAGAAGTATTCTGAACAAAAACAAAAGAAACAACCAGCTCAATGGGCCTTGTCATTAAAAGAGACTAGACTGAAAGAGTCGTACGGTAGACATAGAGAGCAACAAAATTAAAGTTGAACGGAGACAAGCAAATTGGATTTATGAACTCACTCTTTCGCAAGTAGGTTTAGGATGTGATGGAAGAAGATGTTCAAAGATTTGGACAGTTCTAATACCTCTTCAAGCAAATCACCTAGATGCCAGATTAGAAGAGTTGGAAGTCCAATGAATAACACAATTTGAGTCTCCTTCAACAAAAAGGTGTTGAGGGTTGAAACGGGAGGTTTGTCGAAAACCAATGCACAAAGCCAAAAGCTCCACATTATTAACAGAGCAGGAGCCTGCTGGGCCAGATAAAGACAAGAGAATGGTCCCTTTTTCATTGTGGAGAACACCCCCTACACCTGCCATACCCAGATAACCACAAGCACTACCATCAAATTTTAGTTTCAAACCGCCTGGAAGAGGAGGAAGCCACTTGGGAGAGTGATGCACAAAATGGGGACAGAATTCAACTGTGTCTTTCCAATTCTGAAGGATGGAGGTTAAGGAGATCCTTTTGAATTGAGGCAACGGAGAAACCCAGGGAGCCACAGATCTTTTGGCCGCTTTGAGCAAAGTCGTAATTAAGTAAAAGATGGTTGATTGATTCCTCGGCCGCAAGGCACATGGGGCAAGCAGTTACAACAATAATACGGCGCTGCCTTAAGTTGTCCATAGTTAAAATTCCTCCAAGAAGGGCAGACCAACCAAAAAGCAACAACTCTTAGAGGAGCCTCCATCCTTCACAATGGAGCTTAATCTAGAGAGATCAGCACTGCATTAGTAGAAAAAGCCATGAAGACACAGGCAACTAAGAACTTCCCATTAATTGAAGCCATCCAAATCCCTTTATCTTTCCTATGATTAGGGATAAAGACCTTGCCAATAAGATATCCATTAAGGCCTAAAATTGGTGGAACTATTGGTCATTTAGATTTCTTCTAAAGAATGGCCCGCAAACAACTTCGTCCCCTCTTCTATCCATATAATCAGCCACTTTTGCCTCTTGATTAGAAGCACAAATATAGAGATGAGGGAAAACATTAGCTAGAGGAGTATCTCCCATCCAAATATCCTTCAAGAAGAAAATTATATCTCCTTTGCCCACATGAAATCTGATTTGCTTAAAAGAACACCACTTTCGCTTCTAAGATACCCTTCCAAATGCCAGAGAAGCGTGGTAGAGCTTCCTGAATTAACCAACCATCTATTTGACAATCATGTTTAGAGAGAATGACCTGCGTCCATAAGCCTTGGGATTCATCTCCTAGCCTCTAGGGCCATTTTCCTATGGGGAGGTTAGGTTCATTTCCTTCATAGGCCTAATACCGAGACCGCCCTCTAATTTGGCCTTAACAAACCTAAGATCACTTGACCAAGTGGAGTTTCTTCCTTTCGCCCTTTAGTGTGCCCCAAAAACTCTCTTTGCAATTTCTCCAACTTTGTAATAACCTCTATCGGACACTTAAATAATGACATGAAGTAGATCGATAAGTTTGCTAGGGCTGCTTTAATTAACGTGATTTTGTCACCCGGGAAAGATAATTAGCTTTCCAAAAATAAAGCTGTTTCTCCAATCTTTCTAGCACCGCATTCCAAAGACATACTGACATGGTCCTTGTATTTAACAGCAAACCCAAATAGGAGGAGGGGAGAGAGCCTACATTATAGCTAAGAATATCTGCCAACTCCTGCAGTGATCTTTATTTACCATGATGCCAATCAACTCACTTTTGAAGAAATTCACTTAAGCCCAAAGATTGCTTCAAAGCATAGAAGGATAGCCTTCACATTCTACAGATGGTCTTCGTCCACATCACAAAACAGCAAAATGTCATCAGCAAATTGCAAGTGGTATATATTCAAAGGACCATTACGGGGATCAAAGCCTTTAATCAAATTAGCATTGACTGCCGCACTCAACATACGACATAAAGCTTTAGTGACAACAATGATTAGGAAAGGGGACAGAGGGTCTCCTTGTCTGAGCCCTCTAAAAGCAGAGAAGCAACCAATGGAAGAGCCATTTAAAAGAATAGAGAATAGAGAAAGATGCCGCCTTAGAGCATTCCCCAATCCACACCCTCCATCTCAAACCAAAGCCCATCCTCCTCAAATATTGAAGAAAACCTCAATTCACCCTATCATATGCCTTCTCCAAGTCCAATTTGTCTCCTTGAATCTAGAATGAAAACATTCATTAGCAATGAGAGCATATCCAGGATTTGACGGCCATGCACAAACGCTCCTTGGGAGACAGAGATTAGACTAGGGAGCAGGCGTTGGAGCCTGTTAGCCAACACCTTTGCTAAAATTTTATAGACACAACCGATGAGACCAGTTGGCCTGTAGTCTTTGATTGATTCAACTCCAGACTTTTTGGCAATCAGGGTAACAAAAGAAGCACCAATGTGTTTCCATAAGATACCCCTTTCATGAAACTCTTCTATAAAGGTCATAAAATCCGCTTTAATGTCCTTCCAAAAAATCTGGAAAAACGTTAAGAGGGAATCCATCGGGTCCCGGGGCCTTGTCCCTCCCAAGGTGAAAACTGGTTGTCTTGACCTCCTCTTCCTCAAAAGGCTTCTCAATAGAATCAGCTTCGGCAGGGTCAATCAAAGCGAACTCCAAATTGTCCAGAGCAGGCCTTTCCTACTCTTCTTTAGTAAAAAGACCTTTGTAAAAGATGACCACATGAGCAGAAATGTCCTCTTTTGTTTCCAGGCTTCTGAACCCACCCATCAAAACAGAGGTTCTGTTCTTCCTGCTTCTAAAAGAAGCAAAGCTGTGAAAGAAGCTAGTATTTTTGTCACCTTCTTTAAGCCAGTTAATTCTTGATCTCTGTCTGCACTTTATTATCTCTTCCTCCCTGACTTTGCACAAATACTTTCCTTTAAAATTGTGGCGAGCAACGATATCAGACTCCATGATTGGACCCAATTCTTCCTTACCATCTGTCTCCTTTATCTGACTTAGCAGATAAGCCAAATTAGCCTCAACAGATCTAAAGTTAAGTTTGGCCCAATTGTTGATTTTGAGCTTGAGGTTCTTCAATTTCGTCAGGAGTCTAAAGCCGGCCCAGCCTTGAACTTGAAAGGCTGCCCACCAATGAAAAACCTTTCTCTTCCGGCCACGTAAGTTCGAAACCGAAAGGTTTGGGGCCCCAAAACTCTACGCTAGAATCCAGGACAATAGGACAATGGTCTGACGTTGGCTTAGGCAGAGTGACCTGAATTGGACTGAGGTCTGAGGATATATATCTGCCCACTTCTATGATTTTAGGAACCTATCCAAACGAGACATAATAGGTGGATTCTGATGGTTTGACCAAGTAAAGGAGGCCCCATTCAGTTGCAAATCTAACAATTGTTGACTGTTAATCCAATTTGAGAAGGCCATCAACTCCGGAGATAAGACTCTAACGACCCAACTTTTCTTCAGGGAATCTAATGATAAAAATTAAAGTCTTCCCCTCTACACCGCGGCCCATTCCATCTAGATCTAACATCATCCAGCTCTCTCCAAAGCCCAGGCCTCCTTTGGTGAACAAATGAATCATAGACAGAAGAAATCAGAACCTCCTTTTGCACCTCTAAAAGTCTCCTGAAGTAGCACGACATCAGCTTTCTGTGAGCGTATGACTTTCTTGACGACAGCTCTTCGAACCAAACTGCCGAGACCTTTGACATTCCAGGAGAGGATCGTCATCGAGGACCTTTACCTTTCACCTTTAATCTCTGTTGGTTCTGGATATTGATCTGGCTACCGTCTTCTCTACCCATACCCGTCATAATTGACTGAGCTCTTCAAGCTCTCTAATCCTCTGCATGCTTTCTTTTTGGATCCGTCATCCGCCCATGCAACTGAGTTCTCAACTTCGTGAGAACAAGCAAACTCAATTAGGTAGTCCCACCTAGTCTTCTTTGTGGCTATTGATAGCCTTACAGCCTTCCCACATTCAACCATCTTAGAGCTTAACCAGTCAGGTGGACTGTTCCTTATTTCCTCCCTTGCTATTGGTGACAAGTCTACGTGTTCCATCTCAAGGGTCCTAGATAGCCCTATCATCTCATACCCACTGCCTTTTTCTGGAGATGGCGAGGATGCTTTGTCAAGAGTAACTGAAAAGGAGACACCTTATTCCACTGAAGTCTACATGGAGAGATGATAGCTCCTCCCTTGGCATCCCTCTTCACAATAGAAACCCATCCACTCTTCGGATCTCCTTGCTCTGGGACTCTCTGATGTGGTTGTTGGTCGCTTCTATCACCATCAGGGATGCAGGCGACCGGTGTAACCTCAGAAATGTTGATGTTAGCCAGCAGCGGCTCTCCCTAAAGTGGGTCTTGCTCCCCGGCGTCCTCCTTCATCGATTATTGTTTTAAGAAGTCTTGATCTCTCGCGCCCTCCTCCGCCGATTGCAGATACCTTATTGTTTAAGAAGAATTAAATTTTAAGGTAAAATCTTAAAGAGAAAATTATTGAAAAAAATCACTTTAGATGTCTAGTGCGCCAAAAAGCTGTCATAATGTTTTTTAAAAGGCACTTGAGCCAATTTTTACTTTTATTTGAGTATGAGCAGTGATATCGTCTTGTGTTTTTTTTTTCTTCTCCAGCGTATTTCTGAATCTTCCTACTCTTGTCATCTTCTTCCTCTTTTTTCTTCTTCTCCATCATATTTCTCAATCTTCCTACTCCTTTTCTTGCTCAATTCACTACCCTCAATACCTTTATCATCCTGTTTTTATTTTTTTGTTCTTTTTTTTAATATTTAGGTCTATTTGGAATCCATGGTTAGGATGCTTGTTGATTGATTTACACTGTTTGGATGCACGCCCACACACAAAAAAGAAAAAAAAAAGATGACGACGACAGTGAATTAAGCTGGATCATGTTGTAGTAGATGAACTGTGGGCGAGAAAGGAGTTCTTATTTTGAAGATTGATGATATTTTTTGTGATTAGGAGGCTTGATGAGCTGATTAGAAAATGGAGATAAAGAAAGTAAATGATTGCGATACTTTAAAAAAAATAATGATTGTAGTGAATTAAAAACAAAGTGTCCATTTAAGATTTTAACAAACCATCTAAATTTCTCATCATGTTTGTCATGAATTTTACTTGAAAACCAGTGACTAATAAATACTCATTGTCTTACTTTATTTACTGTTAAATATTAACTATTCTTCTCTTCTAGCAACTTATATCTACTTCCAAACCAAAAAAAGTCAAGTAATCTAATTCAAAATTATTCTAAGAAACTTGCGGTCACTTCCACAAGTATGTGGACTTTTGACAATATTGTGCCCATCATGACATATATTTAAGACCGCATTTTTTTGACCTTACTCGCTATAATCCTGTTGGGCCAAAGACTTGATACCCACATCATTCAAAAAAAAAAAAAAAGAATATATATATATATTTAAGATGACTCATATTTCCATAATATTATTCTATCTCCAAATATTGATAGGAAAAGAAAAGTCATAAGAAAACCATAACAAATAAGATAAAATTATGGAAAATATCACCTTAGATGTCCGGTGCACCAAAAAGGTAATGATCAATTAAATTTTTTTTTTTTGAAGAATAAGTTAGGCTCTTTATTCAAACGCAAAAGCAAAAACAATATTATACAGAAATGAGTCTATCCCATAAATAAGATAGAAACTCCAGTGGGGCATTCCCCACAGAACAAATAACAAATCACAACCCACACCGAGTAGCAAGCAAAATTATAGAGATCAAAATAACATTTCTTTTTCCAAAGTAGTTAGACGAACAAGAGCATTCCTAGTTCTCCAGATCTTTTTACTGAAATAGATCGCTAAATAATGTAAATTTGAGAATTGAACATGATCAAATCTTTGAAGAATAGCTTCTAGCCTTCTAACCTTGAACCTTTCTTTCCCAGAGAATAGTTGTAGATGACATAGGACTTGGATTAGAGAGGGCTCAGTTCTATTGTTATAGTACCATTGTCGGGAAGGAGTCTTAGTAACTGATGAACTCCTTAGCAGTAGTCAAGCATTGGTTCGATTGCTACATCTCTAGGTTTCTCCACATCAGTCCATATAACACCAACTATTGCATGCCAAACAGCACAAATAGACAACTGCATACCCTTCAAAACAGGAGGAATTGCTTGAGGATGCATGCTTATGGAACTCGTTGGCAGATTCCAATAGCTCGAAATAGAATTAAGTAATGAGTTGCCCAAGTAGATTAGCTTGGTTTGAATAGTTTTCATAATCTCTTTGACCAAAATGGACACGGACTTCTGTTGATTCTTGAAGATTCTTTTATTTCTCTCCTGCGGTATATACTAAATGAAAGCACAAAAGAGTATCTTCCCTAGAATCTGAATACCTTTACGTTGTTAATCAACCCAAAGAATAATTGATTCAACCATAGCTTCTACGGAATCACAAACAATAGGAGTCAAATCTAGCCGTGCCAATAGATAGGTCCATACTTCCTGAGAATGCACACATTGAGGCAATAGATGTGCAATTGTCTCCCAATTACAACCACAAAACATACAACAAGAATTATATTGGACATATCTTTGAATGAGAAAGTCTTTTTGCTTTTAATCTCCCTCTAATAAACATCCAAGCACAAGTAGAATGTTTTCTAATGCAACCTCTGAACCAGATTAAAGATGGCCACTCCTCTTGATTTTGAAATCCCTTCACCATATAGTATGCTGATTTCAATGTAAACCTATTAGTGTCCTTCAACATCCACATAACTTCATCTTCAAAACTTGGATTGAGCTGGACTTCCAAAGGGATAGAAAAGATATCCGTAAGAGCATTAAATGTTGGGAATGGAAATTCGCAACCCTCATTATTAATAAATTGATTTACCATTGCCTTCTTACCCAAACCCAAATCATAAATAGTACAAAAAGCATGGACATCTTTAAAATGCCCTTCATTCAGACATGGATTTGACTAGAATCTTGTTTAATTCCCATTACCAATTAGATGCTTGATATAAGTGATCGATGTATACCCCAAGTGCAAGATGAACGATTGTAGTTTTGCTCTGTGAATCCGGGATCGAATCCACAGGGAGCTAGAATTCATAGAAAACCTATCCTATTGAAGAACTAGAGCTAGCCTATAAAAATCTATGCGAAATATCACTATTAAACTGAAAATTAAAATTAAAATACAATCCCAAATTGAAAATTAAAATTACAAATAAAAAATGAAATCTAATTTAAAATTCCTAATCTAAAACAATTCTACAAAGTAATAATTGCAAAACAATAGAATAATTAAACCACCAATTGAATGAAAGTTAAAGTGAATAAAATAAATCTGAAAATAAAAATAGACTACTATAAGTAAAAGAAAAAAATATATTTCAATTTTTTAAATATGAATTTAAAACTTTATTTGATCGAATCAAAGTAAACTTAGATCCACCATACTAAATACAAGCTATTACTATGCATAAACATAAGATGTTGACTCTATGATGAGAACTATGACATTACAAACTTTATTTATCAATGAGAAACTCAATCCAAATAAGTAATAATTTTAAAATTATTGAATAAAAATAAATACATTAAAAACTACCCAAAGGTCATGAACTCCAAAAAAATAGAATTGCTTGCCTAGCTGTTCAACTTATCTTCACTCCAAATCATGCTTAAAAGGTAAGGAAGATGGTAGAAGAAGATGGATGTGATGGATCCATACGGGTTGGCCGAGCTACACTTTGGATGGATGTGTGATGGAGGGGAGAGAGATATGTTGGGCATGAGATGGGGGAAAGATGGATGGTAGGGCGAGGAAGTGTATGAGGGGTGGCTGGTGGTATGCCTCTCTTCATCCTTTTATTTTAAAAAAAAAACATGCGGCTTCATTGTCAAGCATAGGTAGGTTCAATGGAATTAGAATACTTTCTAACGTGATCTTCTTTTGCCAAACTCTACACCTTTTATGAAGTTGGAATGCTTCACGTGACACCACTTTCCACATATATATATATCTCATGTGGAATTTCAAATGTTGGTCCTTCCTTTGATAGCAAGTTGTTCTTTAAGATAGGCTTTGATAGATTTTCAAACTACTTAAATGTTCAAAACGTGAACACTCTGAATTCTTGCTGGCCGTGAGGTTCACTTGGCAGGGATGATATGGGACGTCTCATATTTGGAGAGAAATTCTCCAACTTTTTCTCTAACGTGAAGCCTCTTTCCTTCTCTTCTTCATTTTTCATTTTTGACTTGGATTTTGAGAAAATAATAAGAGAAAGAATCTTTCATCTTAGGCTTTCCTTTTTTGTCTTTTGTTGCAAATTTCTTTGAGATCTTTTTTGGATTAATTGGCTTGAATTAAATTTGCAAGAATCAAGAGACTGTGGACCCCGCTTTTGATGCCCAAGCATGTGTGTACAAATGCACGTGTGTGTGGGGTCCTCTCGTGCTTTCATTTCTTCTTTTCTTTATTTTTCTTTTTTCTTGGATTTCTTCTTAGATAATTCGTTGGCTTAAATATTCAATGCGGGTCCCTTTTCTTGAAATTTCCTATACATAGAATTGATTTTTATTAAAAATAAAAATTATAACCTCAAGTAAAAAATGTACTAGTGCAGGCCCAATTCACATAAAATCACACAATTAATTCACATTCCAAATCATGATTTGTTTCGAATAAACTAAGGTGTCATTTGTTTGCTGACATTAATTTACATATGTAAATGTTACCATTGCGTAACGATTATCCATGCTTATGTTTGCTTGGGTTGATTTACAAATGAAGTATGTAAAATGGGTGTGTAAATAGTGTGAGAACCACTTGGTTTTTTGCTTATATCTTACACACCTCAGTAGGTGGTAAAAGGTTTCCTATATCACTGTTACAAGGCAGATGTACAGTACTTTAGGTGTCATCACCTTCCATCACGTGTTTTTGAATTTTTATGCTTATCTGGGATCCAAAATGCAAATCTGAACCGTCTATCATCTTCAAAACGCCCATTACGGCTACAGTACCAAATCTCAACCGTTGATTCTTCCTAGATTATAAGATACTTTCAAAAACATTCACGTATAATATCTAACCATTTTGGATATATGTGGGCCCCATATTCATAATCTGAACCGTTTAAAGTCTTTAAAAGTCCCATTACGGCTATGACACCAAATTTGACAAATTAAATCATGATGGATGATGAGATATTTCCAAAACAATTACAACCGTTCGATGGACTAGTGTTTTTTATGTGCTGTATTGAAGTCCCTTGAACTCAGTTCTGTTTTTGAAGTTTTTAATATATGTGTGGACCCCACAAGCATGATCTAAGCCATTGAAAGTCTTTAAAATGACAAAAAAGGCCAGGGGACATATTTTATATTTGGGGATTTAATCGGAAAAATCCCCTTACATCCGTTACAGACCAAAAAGGCCCAACAAGACTTGAATTGCCTTAGATGGTCCCCATGGCCCTTTGTGGTTTATTTTTTTTCTCACTTTTCACGAGAGGGGATATCACTGCTCATCGTTATCTTTATATAAACAAACTTCGTTTCTCGTTCCCCATTTTTCTACTAGATGAACTTTCCTTGTGTCGCTCCTTATTTACCATCTCACCTTTTAACTGTTTGTCTGTTTTACTCCATTAAATTAGAACGTGAAATCCATTAGAGGAGTAGGTGGAGACAATTGACGGAGAAGGTGGACTCCATTAAAAAAGGTTTGTAAACACATAACCCTAGAGCATAATATCTTGCATTTAATTAATTTGAGTTGCTTGAGATGCGATATAGACACATAACTATGCTTCCACAGTTTTCATTGGTTAAATAGATCTATGTAGCAAAGCTTCTACATTGAAAGTGTGGAACGCCCTTTTTTGGATTTCCTTTGAGATGTTCTGTGTGATTTTATTGATGTTTAATGAAATATGTAACTCTATGTGTTGACTATATAAAAAAAAATTTACGTGGGGTCTTGAATAAGCCTCATTTCTTTTGAATCTATTTTAATACCTACGTTTGGAGCAATCACTTCTTGTTTACCATCAAGACTAAATGGTGCAAAAAATGACAAGACACCTATAAACCTCATGCACGATGAAGTTCTACATTGAAAAGGCTTTGTTCTTGTTTTATTTTACTCATCCACTATCTCTTATTATGCTTATCTTGGTTTATCTTAAACTTTTATGTTCAACTGTGTCATGCTCAATGACGTAGTTATCTATTTTCCTCATCTCATCAAGTAATATTAAACACATAGTAAGAAGCACAAATGATTTTTTTTTTTAGAGACTGAAATAATCTACCACAGAAGAGTCTTTCACGTATCCCGTTTGATATATATACTATTGTGTCATTTGTCATTATGGTAAGTTTAAAAATTAAAAAAAAATTAAAAAAAATCTGTATAGATTTTGAGAATTAATATCCTACAGTGTTTGCATTGCTACTATCCCATATTTTCTTATCTAGGACACCTTCCTGGACAAATTATTTATTTTATTTTCATATTAATGTAGTCCCATTTTTTTAGATTATAACAAGAATATGTGATTTACGATGAGATATTTCAATCTCTTTTTTTCATAAACACTTGATATATAGGTACCCAATTATGCTCCATAAAAGAAATAGTTTAAAGTAGTTATTGCCATTAGAAGCTATGCACCTGTTTACATTTACAAAATTACTAATACAATTCATCTCCTTTTATTTCATATACTAATAGGATGTCCTGCGATGAGGTTTTAACTATATTCCATTACGATGGAGAGATTGATTATGATAGTATACGTCCATCTTACAAAGGTGGAAAATAAAAAAATAGATATCTATCCAGCAACATGTCATATACCTCTTTGCTTAATGTTGCACTCGAAGTTTCTAAGTTAGAGGAGGATGCTAAGAAGGCAACTTTACAATACCTTTTTCGCGATGGAATTACATGCTCATATATTACTCTAAAAGAAGATGTGGATGTCAATGCAATGTTTAGAGCATCAAGATTCATGAATGAGTTGAATTTATATGTTACCAAAATTGAATTGAGTAAAACAAATGATCCACCTCAATTCCAATCTAGGTATGTTCTCCCTAATATTTTTATAATGCTAAAAAAGGATTATTTTTCATCAAGTATAATTTCTAATTCATGTTTTTTTATTTTTCTTCATATTTTCAACAGATGGATATTGATGGGGCAAATTATGGTGGATGGAATATGCGTATAAAGGCGAGTCATCATGGATGCAAATATAAAAGTGATGACCACAATGAAAAAGAAGTTATATATCCCGAACTTGTGCTGGGAATTCTCACCATAAATCTTCAAGAAGACAATGATATCCATTTTTCAGATCCTGAACTTGTGCTGAAAATTCCCACTGTAAATCTTGAAGAAGACAATGATATTCATTTCTCGGATCCCGAACCGTGCCGGCAATTCTCATTGTAAATCCTTAAGAAGACAATGATATCCATTTCTCAGAAGTAGCTACTGATGTTGCACTTGAACAATTTAAAGCGGTTGCTTGTGTTATTAAAGTGGAAGAATTCAAGGTGGTATCTGATGTACCAATAGTTAAAAAGTCAACATCTATTAAGTGCCCAATTACAAAACTATCTAGCCCAGTAAATACCACAAAGGCTTCATTGGTCGGGTTGGATGTTACATTAGAAGACACTATGGTTCCCCAAGATTACATTATGGAGCTATATCAAAACTCTGTACGTGAGATGTGGTTAGGGCGAAAGTTTCCTAATCATGACATGTTTTGCAAAACGTTAGCAAAGTTTGCAATATACAACAATTTCACATTGAAGCACTTAAAGACCAATCGCACCAAAGTTACGACGCGTTGTAGTGATCAAAATTGTCTTTGGCGTATTCATGCTTCCATTGTAGAATCTGGGCCATAATTTCAAGTGTGCACTTATTATCCAATCCACTCTTGCTCGAAGCCTATGATGGGGATGATACATCGGCAAGCATCTTCAGAGCTTATTGCAAAATTTATTTTGGATAGAGTTCGATTTAAAAATAAATTAACTCTAAAGGAAATCATTCATGAGTATCAAATAGAGTTTGGTTGTCGTATTTCCTATAGAAACGCTCATAAAGCAAAAAAGATAACCCTTCGTACCATTAGAGGATCATACGAAGAGTCCTTCCAAATTCTCCCTCTCTATTGCATTGAGTTGATGACGATGAATTCAGGGCCAATAACAAATATTAAAACCACAAATGGTAATAGATTTCAAAGATTCTTTTGTGCTTTAGGACCATGCATCCATTCTTTTCTTTCTTCGTTGACACCAATGATTGCAGTTGATGGGGCACACCGTAGGGGCAAGTACCCAGGAGTGTTATTAGTGGCCGTAACTCATGATGCGAATCATCAGCTATTTCTCATTGCCTTTGTATTTGTAGAATCTGAGCGGCGTGGCAGTTGTGAGTGGTTTCTTGCAAATCTATTTATAACTCTCGGCGAGCCGTTGAATTTGACTTTTGTATCCAACCGACAAAAAGGGCTTGTACCTGCCTTAGCTAGCATTATTCCAAGTGCGCGACACTGTTTTTGTTGCTATCACATTGCAGAAAATGTTAAAGGGAACTTCAAAGATGATGCTATTGTTAGAAAATTTTAGTTGGCTGCAAAGTCGTATAGGCCATGTGAGTACGAGGCATACATGAATGATATTCAGGCTGTAGATAAAGTTGCATACAATTACATTCACACAATTGGAAAACAACAATGGACAAATGCATTCATTGAAGGACGACGTTATGATATGCTTACTAGCAATGCTGCAGAGTGCACAAACAGTCTTCTAAAGGAACTGGAATGCTCCATATAACAACACAAGTGGAGGAGATATGAGCGAAGCTTATGGAATTCTACCAAAAGCGACAAACCGAATCTCAATTGATTAAAACTCGGCTAACTCCATGGGTGGAAAAAATTCTAAACCATGAGGCAGAAGAATCTCATCGGTTGCACGTTCGCGTTGCTGGTCTTGTTGAATTCCAGGTCCAATCTGCAGAGTTTATTGATGTGGTGCTTTTAGATCAAAGGAAATGCACATTTCGAAACTGGGAATTACTTGGAATCCCATGTTTACATTGGCAGCAATGAAAATGAGAAACTTAAATCCGTATGATTTCTGTTAACATTCATTCTTTACATCTTCATATCAAATGATATATAATGAGGTTTTGCATCCTACTCGTGATAGAAGACAATGGGAGCATAGTTCAAATCAAAGGGTATTACCCCCTCATGCTACCAAGCAACCCGGTCATCTTAAGAAAAATAGAATCCGAATTGAAGATAGGACCCAGCAACGTAGATAAGTTACGTGCTCAATTTGTAAACAAAGGGGTCACAACTGTCAAAGATTGTCATAACCCGAGCCCAGGAGTTCGGGGGTTAGCAAAAGTCTAACCAATGACACACGTACTCCCATACCTGCACACTTAGACCCGGTCCAAATGCACACGTACAAGGGAAGATTCACACATTCAACATGTCCGCGGAAGCTATATAGATCAAAACATCACAACACAATATGTAGGAATAGAATAGAAAATCAGAATTTACATACATCATATCTGACAGTGTTACAAAATGAGACAAAAATACTGTGTACAACTCATGAATGGATGTAGTCATGATAGATCTCAAAAGAATAAAGGCTCGTATACAAGATGAGGTCTTGACGCTCTCCGAAAGGACGGATCACACCCACTCCTCTAGCCCGGATAGGGCTTCGGGGGTCTCTCCTGTAATATGATTGACCAACGAGGGATCGGTCTGGATATCAGAGCCTGCAACACCAAGGACAAAGCATGAATACAACGATTCAGCAAAGTATAAACAGTAACAAGATAACACATGCTGTTTCTAATCAAATTAAAGAACAGAAGTAAATCATAACATGTCAATGCTTGTAAACTAAGCAGTCGTGCGAGAAATACAGCATGCTCTAGTGAATCAAAAATATTTACACTGTACATAACTAGTCGGCTACTACACATGCCAAATGCTCCTAAATGAGGGATCTTGTAAACATGATGAGAACACCATTGTCCGGGCCAGGGTACAAATGGGTCTCGGGTTTCCTGGGGTCCGGATTTCCCAAGACGTGTTTTTACTGCAGTAAGGTCATATAACTATACCAAAGTCACCCCGTCGGGCTCCTAAGGCTGAGGCAGAGTAGTGCCCGACCATAGTGAATCAATCATGTGCTACACCTCGAGTCAACCATGCCAACAAGTCAACCATGCCAACAAGTATATCCTACGTGCATAATCGGGATCAACATACGTGTATACTCAAGGTGTAAGAAACATATCAATTAACCCATCAAAGTGACGTGTAGACGAAATCACATAATCATGTTAAAGAATGGAGGTCAATGCTTGACATGCAAGATACAGTGCAATGAATCCATACCGAGTCAAGGGTACTTACAATCCAACCCTATGATAGTTATCAAGTGTTTCTAACAGTGCATATTGATGTAGTTTTAAGGTCTCCGATGTATTATTGTCTAGTATTGCATTCTACCTGAGAATACACCGAAATCCCTTAAACCAACACCCATGGGAAGGTGCTTAACCGCTGGATAACGAACATGAATGATTCACAGCCCTCGAGATCATTCATGTAGTAGTCTCACAGTTCATTGGGCAAGTCATGGTTACCTACCTTCTAGGTCCAAGGCCCTACCAAGTCGCCTTCCTTTGCTACCTTTTCACATGTACATTTCTCTCAGCTCCGCCGTAGGAGACCTTACGGCTCAGCCGCAGGTTCCTTACGGCTTAGTTGTAAGAGAGGGCACGGCTTAGCCGTGTCCACGCCGTAGAAGAGATGCAAATTTACATACTATCAGTTATTTTTAGGAACACCCTGTATTGATCTACGGTTGGGTCATGGTGGGGCTTACGGCTTAGCGTACTAGATGTTACGGCCTAGCCGTAGCGCAATTCACTGTTTAGCCGTGAATGCGCAGGGCCAATTTTCTGAAGTGATTACAGAATAACTGGAAACGAAGGAAAACAATGAAATCAGAAGAGAGGAACTGAGCTCAATGGGGCTGTTGACATACTATACATATAAGATCATGAAAATCATTTCAATCACACACATACCATCATGGGTTCATACAAGTTATGCTTATACTTGCTTCAATTCGATTCTAACACTCCACTTGTTGTCCTTAGGGCTCAAATCACTTCCAACCACAACCCACAGCTATCGTGCATGAAAAGAGAGAGAAAAACTCATGAGCCTAATCATGGAGAATGAGAAAGGAAGGGAGAGAAGTAGTCCAACCTCCAGACATACCTTGAGTCACAAGATTTCCAAGCTCTCTCTCTTGTCTGTTGGTTTGAATCAAAGGAAGAAGAAGAAATCGAAAGAGAGAGTGCTCATGAGAGAGAGACAAGTGGTGAGAGGATAGAGTCGGTGGAGGGGTCTTATAAGATAAGGTTGAATGAAAATTACAACCAAGTCCAATGATTAAGGCCATTTACAGTTCGAGTCAAATCTAGGTCCAACGGAACCATGCGACATCTTTTGCCATTGACACAGTTACAACATTTAATGAGTTCAACAAAAGATACGTGTTGACATCAAGATGATGCATAAATGACGAGAACTTGGAAAAATGCAAATCACAAAAAAGGGCTTGGTCTACCTAAACCAGGTCAAACTTAACCCAACTACATATCCATGACCCACAACAAAACTAAAACAGGAATATAACACCATTAGCAACAGAAACAACATTAATTAGTCGCTAAACTAGATCAAGCTGGGTCGGGGTGTTACAAAGATGTCGTAATCCACCTATTAACCCATGATATGTAAAGCTCAACAACACCAGTGCTATATATATTTTTGTAATAGAAAACAACACCAACAACACCATCTTTTGATTTGTATATATGATCATATTCTTTTACCATACTTAGGTGCTATTTTAGTTTGTAAATAAAGGGGTCACAACCATCAAGGATGTCATAATTTATCACATAACCCATGATATGTGAAGCTTAACAGCACCAGTGCTATATATATATATATATTTGTAATAGAAACAAACCCATGCTCCTAGTTTTTGACTATACCATGGATTTATCAGTGTAAGAAAATGATGTAAATATGATGGATCTGTTGGTGTAATGTGAAGTTGAATTTATTGTAAAAAGAATGGTTGCATAATGTTTTGCGGTGATATATAATATATTTTGTCTGTGAAGACTCTTTTTTATTAGGGATTCTCTGTCACATAGAGCGATATCCTCTCTTAATTAGTGACATGAGAGGGGATATCCCTGCTTAAGACATTGGCATACATAGCATGCAGCAATATCACTTTTTAACTGTGACTTAACCCTGACATGAGAGGGGATATCCCTGCCCAGAGACACTGAAGTCATTGAGAACGAGCAGCGATATCCCCTCTTAACTGTAACTTAACCTTGACATCAGATGAATATCTCTGCCCAGGACACAAAGTTCATTCAGAACAGGTAGCGATATCCCCTCTTAACTGTGACTTAACCTTGACATGAGGGGGGATATCCCTACCCAGAGACACTGAAGTCAATGAGAACGAGTAGCGATATCCCCTTTTAACTGTAACTTAACCCTGACATGAGATGGATATCTCTACCCAGGACACAAAGTTTATTTAGAACGGGTAGCGATATCCCCTCTTAACTATAATTTAACCTTGACATGAGAGGGGATATCCCTGCCCAGACAGAAGTTCATTGACAATGAGCGGTGATATCCCCTCTTAACTATGACTTAACAATGATACCCATGCTGAGGACACTCATAACAGGCAACAATATCCCCTCTTAACTGGATATCCCTGTTACTCAGGATGCTGAAGTTCATAAAGTTTGGACAGCGATATCTCCTCTTAACTGTGACAACCCTAATACCCATGCTAAGGACACTCAGAATAAGCAGCTATATCCCCTTTTAATTGTGACTTAACCCTGACACCCATGCTGAGGACATTCAGAACAAGCAGTGATATCCCCTCTTTAACTGTGACTTAACCCTGACAACTATGCAGAGGACATTCAGAACAGGTAGCGATATCCCCTTTTAACTGTGACTTAACCCTGATACCCGTGCTGAGGACACTCAGAACGGGCAGCGATATCCCCTCTTAACTGTGACTTAACCCTGATACACATGCTGAGGACACTCAGAACATGTAGTGATATCCCCTCTTAACTATAACTTAACCTTAATACCTATGCTAATGATACTCAGAATAGGCAACGATATCCCTTCTTAATTGGATATCACTACCACTCAGAATGCTGAATTTCATAAAGTTTGGGCACTGATATCCCCTCTTACTTAACTGGTGACTTAACCCTATTGCAAGCAGATACTAATGAGCGAACTACACATTCACCTGAAGCACACTTTCAACAAATTAACCTATAAACACACTATCAACACAGAAAACATTGGAGAGTTTCTTCCAACAATTTCAACACATTCACATCCACATTCAATCCATATTCACCTGCACTCCCAATATATCCACCTCCACATTCACTTCATTTACACTACCCTTTACATACACATTCCAAAACATATACAAATACATTAACAATTACACATTATACACGTAAATATGGCATTCGATACTGACAATCCACCATATGAGATCACTAAACCACATTTATTCATTCAAAATGAATTACATGAACATCATTTTACCATATTCAAGGTTAGTATATTCACAAAACTATATATGTACAAATCGTTATAGCTCTTCAACAGTCCAAAAACAGTTACAATGTGCTAAAAAACTTTTAAAAAATGACTGATTGGAAAACACGATAACATCTGCTAACATTGCTATTTTTCTTCCAATTGCTTTTGTAGATCCAATCTGTACGCATTCTTTTCCCAACTCCTCCTGAATATGTCAACCACAATCTTACTTCTGTAATATGGTATGTCAGCTTGAGTGAATTTGATTGGTCATCGAAAGATACAATGTTCTGTAAATGCTAACGTAAAAACTCCACAATCATTGCCATTGTCTTGCTGTGGAATGTTGGTTTTCCTAATAAAACTTCACAGGTATGGGTCTGCCCAGCCAAACTCGCTAAACTTCTCATTCAACCAGTCAATTTAACAATCCAAAACAAACAATCAATGTGTAACAATGGGTGATCATTTAAAAGGTTAATAAGGACCATGATATACTTACAAATTTCTCAGCATTGGTTAAGGAATAATGATTGCTTTGTGAACTATTGCAAAACTCCCATCTTTTCTCATCTGTGTAACTCACAAGTAATGTGAAATGATCGATATAGTGTAGTACGAAAATTAGTGTTCTGTAAGTTTTCGCCAACCAGACATTTTCACCATTCACACTAGAGATGTTTGCACTGCGTGATGACATGTCTCCTTATCAAGCCACCAACTCTACACATTTGATCCAAACAATGGTAACAAGTGTAATGCATGTTGCTTAATAGTAATGAAAAGTACAATACTGATGAGCCAAAATTTATTGTGTCATACGGAAATGCTAGGATCAAACAAATAAGCATCACTGCATGCATCACCCAAAACTTCAAACTAGTAGTACATTATATTAGTGCACAACCATGTTCCATCCTCTAAGGCTTTATACAAGACATCACTGGACACTAGTGTGCAGTATACATCCAATTCATCCTTTCTACAATAGTAAAATAATTGAATATATGGTAGTGAACATTAGTAAACACATATCCAGTTTGTAAAATGATCACTTTAATAAGCACAAAATCTAACCTTGTTTCATACAACACTTTAAACCCATTGAGAAAAAACTTCTCTTGATCAATCAATTTATATCCCCAGTGCCTAAGTGAATGTGAATAGTTTTTGAATTTAACCGGTATCTTTCGCATTCGGGGAAGCTGTTTGATCCTCCTAATCAAAGAATCTATCGGAGTGATAGGAGTAGAAATGACAATTGAGATAGGAGGTTGTTCATGTGAGGGGGTGGACATGATTTCTACAATAGGTGGCTGACAACATGTTTCATGTAAGGGACTTACAACGATCTTTAAACTTGGACCCTTCGAAGGACCTTCATGTGTGGGAGTGGACATAATCTCTAGAATTGGTACATGAGATTGTACTTCCTGTAAAGGAGATGTCATTTCTACAACTGGTGGCTGCCCAAAAATCAAGGGTGGAAGATTTGACAAGATATAGTGAAATGGAGGTGGGTTGGACTTGACAGGTTGTGAACTAAGAGATGGTGGATCTGAAGGGGAGTCAGAAATTAACCCTAAAATTGCCCTCAATCTTTTTATGTGGGCTTCTGAATTTACGAATTGCTTTCTTTGGTCTCATTGGTCTCACGTGTGATACTCTTTTGTATGCACCTTAGACAAATCTTTTTTTTCCTTAATCACACAATTTTGCCTTTCTAACCAAAGTGGTTTAGCCTCATCATGGATATTGGAATAATCACAGAATATTATTTCTACTTTTTCCACTCTTAAAAATGGCATGTGAAATGGTGGGGGGACTAATTGGGTTAGGCCGAACTGTTTTAACACCCTACTGGCATTGTGCCTCTCTAGAAACCCAATAATGAATCAACACTACATCTGATATAAAGAGCATATAATATCAACGATTGGTACATGTTTTGAGAGAACCTTCTTGTACTTAGCATACGGCATCCTGAAAAACTACATGCAAATAGAAAAGGATTTAATTATCGAGTAAGGAGTAATGTAAGGTATTGAAAGAAACAACTAAATTACTTTAAAATAAGGTATTGAAACAAACAAGTAAATTAATTTACCCCATCAGCAGTCATATAATTCAACTGATGGCGGACCTCCTTTACCATGGTCAAAGGACTGGGCTCACTTAATCTTGCTTCCCATGTCTTGAATAAAGGGAAATCGATGTCCTTTTTCCAACTATGCTTAGGTTGTGGGCACCGCGCTATAGACATCTATGAGTAAGCCCAAATCTGTGCAAATAATAAAGATATAAGTACACATCAATTCTGCTTAAAGAAATGATAATGAAGACATAATAATATTTCATTGCCATTAACCGGAAGAAGTTGCAGAGGACCGGTTATGGTTTTGAACTTGTTTGGAGAAGGTTTTCTTTTTGTTTTCATTTGCTTTTTAGGGAAACTCTCTCGTTCTTCTCCTCCCTCTACCACATTGTCTTCAATTTTCCACCTACATGCTCTGCCCAACATTAGGTACAAATTGGCAAGACATGCAGGGCCCCAAGCAAATGACGTGAATTCGGTGAAGAGTTCAAGGAGGTAAGTTGCCTCTCTCGATCCAGAATAGTTACTGAAAATTTGGCCAGCAACCAAACGGAAAAGGAAGGCCCTAGTATAACAGATTTCCTCCTCTTTGGAGAGTTTCTTTGTCTTTTGACCCTTAAGCTTACTCTCAGACAGGGTAAAGTTGTCATCAAGCCACTTAAATTTAATATACAAACCTTGTGTATCAACTTCCGGATGAGGCCTCTTCCTAAGCAACTTTTCACATATTTCCACTGCTTTATTCTTAGGGCGTGTCCATCCAACAATAGGTGGGCCATCGATAGGAAGCCCATATATATATATATGAGATATCTTCTAGAGTCACCGTGGCTTTACCACATGGAAAATAAAAAGTATTTGTTTCAGGACGCTATCTCTCAATCAACGCAGATATCAATGCATGGTCAATTGTCATTTTGTTTATCTTCGAGAGATGATGTAGTCCAGTCTCTTGGACATACTTCATTTGATTTGTATTGAGGAGCCACTTCTTTTTTTTTTTTTTTTGGATTAGTGGGGATGCATCTCTACCGGTCAGGTACCTTTCAACATTAGAAGAATTGAGACGGTGGATAGTTAGCAATAAGATAATAAAAAACATATCTAAGTCTAATCAATATATAAAACAAGTATTAGCAGAAGCATACCAATCTATTATAAATTGCTTCAGAGATGTGGTTTCCATGGCCATACAAGAGTGAATTTTTAGTGCCCTTTGGTCTTTTTTTTAGCAACTGTATTATCCAAATATCATTTGCCAAAAAAACTCCACAGAAAGCAGTTAGAGCTGAAATTCGTAGAATTATAAGTTTCCATTAAGACAATTAGGTTGATAGGATTTTAAGATTTTTCATAAAGAACATGTCATTCATAAATAAGAAGATAAAAGTGTTAAATAATATTTAAATAACTCTAACATGCAAGTTCATTTGATTTGTATTGAGGTGCATTCCACTATGCCATAAAGGCCACTTTTTACATCTGATAGGCCACTTGTAATGGGAGCGAAGATTCAACTGATCTATTTTTCATTTTCCTTTTGTGTAATTTTATGTGCTTCATCTCTCAAAACATTGTTCCTTTTGGTAGAAGTTCCCTGAAGTCCTGAATGTGTCATCCTAAGTCCTAACAATTCTATCATTTGAAGCCTTAGTGTAATCTGATTCTCATTTTATCCTCATTCAAAAAAAAAAAAAAAAACTTGTGGTAGATGAATATTTTAACAATATAAACAGGGTAGCTGAGTTGGTTTGTTTTAATTCCTCCATTATTACAGAGTTATGAGATAATATGTATCACCAAAGTTGTTCTTTTACATTTTAATAGACTATTGGTAACTCTTGTATGCACACATCTCATGTAAAGATTTTGCACAATCTAGAGTCGAGTTAACTTGAGTTTTGTTTGAAGGACCAAACTAACTTGTTTGTTTATTATTCTTGCCTTCTCTTACTCTTGTGTCATTCATGTTTTTAATTGTTACTCACCAGATGCATTAACCTTATCCGAATTCAAGAAAATAACAATTACATGGAATGCTCATTCAAACTAAAAATTCAATTTTTCATTGTGTTTAGTGTAGAATTGATTAAGCTAGAACTCCAAATAAATGTCACATGTTAAAGTGAATTGAATATATGATGACAAGTTACTTTTATTATATGGTTTTATTTTGGATAAACTTATTGAAATCACTTATATTCTCAAGAGGTTTGATGTAATTTTCAAATGATTGCCTTAATTGATAAGTGATTATCAAGGGGAGAGGTTATTGAACTACCCTATCTCTCTCTATCTTTATGCTATTTATTGTCTTCATTTTCTTTTCCTCTTTTGTCTTTCCACATTAATAAGTTCACTGTTCATACTTCCGTTTAGCACTACAGCTATAGTTTGCCATGGATGCGGGAGTGATTCAAATATCTACTATATTGGATGGAATTAATTTCATAAGGTTAGCCCTTCCATTGAATTGGATTAGCTGGTTGGTTTCAAACCTCGGGTGCTCTATAAGGCTCTTGATACATTAGAAACTAATGTTGGATAAGCCATTTATGCTGATTTAACTAGACGTCTAGAGTCTCCGAATGATGTTATAAGGCATAGGCCTCTTTGAATTCTTTTGCCACCAGTCTTGCTTGATATCTCTGAATAGACTCATCTAGGTTATACTATATTAAATATACCATCTTGCAACTATTATATGCTTTTGCTACAAAGTCTTTTACCTCCCACACATATACCATTTTTTCAAATAGCCCGCATCTTGTCAATTATGGAGGAAGTTATTTGATTTATTAAGAACACCGTAGTTAGAACACCATTGTCCTACTGACTTCTAAGTTCTAAGAGATGTTTGTTTTTATTCTCTAACCTCATTTTGTTTTGGAGTTTATGTGCATGATGTTTGAGACTATATACCATTCTCATTGGTAACAGTAAGTTAGTGATCATTATTTAAATGGTCTGAATCATAAACTATCATAAGTTATATGTGAGCTCTTTAAAAAAAAAAATTGTGTGCACTTTTTTTCATCAACAACGGTACACACTTCCTTTATTTTTTTAAATTTCATTAATATATATTTTCTTCTAATGCTATGATCTTATTTATTTATTTATTAAAATGCACTTGCAGTGTTAATTGCTTGAAATGATTTTGAAAAACCATTCATTTGCTTCTTGTATTGTTGTCTAAATTGAAAATAATTTTTTTATAAAAAAGGAACAGTTTTAGCATGGCAAAATCATATAACAATGAATAATAAAGGGTTGTATTCTTGTATTGTTGCTAAACTTGCTACTGCATCTTGTTTGGTCTTGAGACTACTGCTATTTGTTATATATATATATATATATATATATAACTATTAGACTTAAGTTAGCAACAAACAATGTCAATTGTACCTAGGTTTCTATCTCTGTTTATACAAATCAAAGTTGAGCCCTTTCAAGGCATGTGAACCTTTTTTTTCTTATAACAATAACAAAAAAGATGTGGACTGAGTGAAGTAGCATATCTGTTATAAGTTTGCTACTCTAGAATTTTGTATGGTTGGATATATTATCCTGGTCATGTTATTCTAGGCCTTTTTTTGGTTTTTCTTAATCTCGATGATGTCCAGTTCTTGATTTAGGTTGTGATAGTTCCAATTGTAAGCCATAACAATCTTCCAATTGTAAGCCATAACAATCTTTGGGGCTTCAATTAGGAACATCTCATTGATTTTGTCAATGACATGTTAGTAAAGGGTTGTTTTCTCTAACTAAAGATCTAGATTGGACGAAACCACAAATTCCTTTTAATTGAGAAATCCTACATGTTATGACTGTTGCTAATAATCACAATCGAACATTCATTCTTTATCCAGTCCTAACACATATTTATTCTATTTCTAAGTTTCAGACTACGGATAACTTTGGCTACAAAATTCTAAAATTCTCTATATTTTGTGAAACAGAGATGAAAACCTAAAAATCATATGTAAATAAAAACTTAACATCAAATTCTTTACAAGGAGGAAGAAGAACCCAAAAGAACCCATATTAAATAGAAAGACCACAGTAAAAATGAAAGCCATGCAAGATTCGTACCTGATTCACCATGGTGGAACCGCTGGGACCACTAGGACAACTAGGATATTGATTAAGCACAATCCCCTCGATCTTGTGGTGCATCCCATGAAGAAGACAAGAACCCAAGATATGCACTTGGTTGGAGGAAAAGGAACCGTTGGAGACACCTGGGACCAGCACCCACGTTCTACGGAGGAGATGAAGAGAAGAAGACGATGAAAAAGGTAGAAAAGAGGGGCCTCGTGGTTTTGATATGTTTTGAGGAGTAGCGATATCCCCTCTTAAGGGAAATGGAAAAAAAATAGACCACATCAGTCCTTTGGGACCACTGTGGGCATTAACATCTTCTTGGGCCTTTTTGGGTCTATTTCTGGTATAAAGGGATTTTTCCGGTTAAATGCTCTTTATATTTTAATTCTTCACAGATTTTTTTTATATTTATAAAAAAAGTTTGGATCTAAAAATCTATAATTCTGAATTTCTTTGGCCCCATTTTCTTGATCAAAACCATTGATCCTCTTAAAAATGGTCTTTTTTTGTTTGGGGTCAAGTGTCATGCATTTATTCATCATATATTTTAATAAATTTGTGAAAAATGGTGAAAATTTTTTATAGAAAAATGCTCAACCGTTGGATGCATTCAGATTTACATATGATGAGTTGTGAAAATGACAAACATGGGATTGTGTTTTATATGTGACGCACTTGCATATGAAAATAACTCACATGTGGATCATTTACACATTTAAGCCATTTTCATATCCCATGTGAAAATGAGAAACGACCCCTAATGATGATGACAAATTTTCTCATTTCATGTAAAGATAAGAATTTGAAAAACCTTCTAAAACTAGAAATCCAAAATGCCACATTTTGTGATTTTACAAAAAAATGAGGATTTTTCAAAGAATTTTTCATGAAAATACTACACTGATGCTCAAATTTATAAAGTCATGACTTTCAATTAAATGAAGAGATTTTTAATGAATAAGTTCTTAAAATCTCCTAAAGTACACATAATATGATGCATTTTTAAGGACCCATTACACCCCCAACCAGCATTTTGCTAGTCCCAAGTAAAATATGTGATCTAGAGTAGGAAACTAACTTAAACAATCCTAAGAAAACATACCTAATGCAAAAAATAAAAACAAAAACACAACTTTCGTTGGCACTCTCGATTGCATTTATTATAAGCAGTAAGTCCTTAAACTCATAGGTTCCTCCAAGTAGAGGATCTGTGCCTTGTGAGCATTTGCAGTGAATATACCCACAAAACTCCTTTTTTTGTTCCTTCTTTTTATTTTAGCAAAATAAAAACAGGGTAAAAGAAATTCCACTCATATTGGATATTTTTGAAATATGGAATAATCAAAATTTTAGACTTTTCAAAGGCTAGTTCACGGTTTTATTTTCGAAAACTTTCTCAAAAACCAAACTGAGTACACGGTGAAAAATGTATTTATCAAAAACTAATTTCGAATATTCCACAATAATACTGCAAAAATAAAATTTTCCTTCAAATAGTCCGATCCTCCGAAATTTAGCAAGAACAAATTTCATCCCAAAGCTACTAAGATGGTTGCACGTTACTCTTTACTTTGATGAGCCTTTTTTCTCTCACTCTCTTTTTCTAACGTAAGAGTTTCTGAATTCATATGATATTAGGAAAGTTAAGATCTAGAGAGCAAACTTAGTCCTTGTTCATCCCTGCATATACTCTCTTGCAAACTTTTGCAAACACTCTTTACTAACCTTTTCAATATAGAAATTTCCAAGTTCATATGATATAAGAAGAGTTGGTATATAAGGAGTAAACCTAGTCCTTATGCATTTTTATACATATCCTTTGAAAATTTCTACGGATACTCATTGAGTCATAATTCATTGTCGTTCTTTTTTTTTTTTTAACAAATCATTTTGTGATTGTGTAATATCTAGGTCCCTTTAGCTTTCTAATTAACCCATCTAATGAGCATTAGGCTAATGACTCCCAAACTATATGGCTTTATGGTGCTAAGCATGGACACACCTCTACTGGCTTATTAGCTCGAGTTAAAAATGTTACAAACCTAAACTAGTTATAAACTATTTTTTTTTCACTCTTTTTTAACAAGAAAAACCTAAAAATAAAAATAAAAATCAAAAGTAAACATTAGGTGGCTTTTTGTTTTGTTTGAATTAATTCATTTTGATTCTAATATATAGAATCCACAAAAAATGAACTAGGAAATAAAAATATTTTACAAACTGAATCTTAGGTTTCCATCACATTTTCTTGAAAAATTCCAAAAACAACATTAAAGTTTCATGTCCAAAATGTTGAAAAAATATATACGTGTGTGTATGTGAAAAACAAGTTTTGGTAAGTTTCTGATGGGTTCCCTTTTTTAGAAACAGGAAACTTTCGATTTACTTCATTCCAAAAGTTTTGAAAATTCCAAATTTCTAAATATCTTCAAATGGATTCAATTCCTTCGAAAATTTTCTTTTCTAAAATGAAAAATGCGATCCCAATAATTCTTAAAACCAAAATAAAAATTCTAAAAATTCAAAAATTTCCTCAAAACCTAGAAACATGGCAAAGATTTTATCTAAAAGTGGACAAGTGTGCTTGTTTTTAAGGCAGTGCAGTCAAACGCAAGCCTAAAATCCCTCTCTAACATAAGGAAGTAGTTTTTGGCATTGAGACATCTCAAAAGAATTGGGCCTCTCAAATATTTTGCATTTGCCCATATAGTTTAACATGTCCCTTTATTAGTTACCACATTCCACACCTGCCTCAATAGCATTGCTTTTGAAATATATACAATAGCTCTAATGCCAAGCCCACCACAAGCAATTGGTTTGCAAATAGAATCCCAAGTAATATAATGAATATAGTTTCGAGGCAAAGAATTCCAAAAGAAATCATGAACCTGTCTGCCCATACCTTGAAGAACAACCTGAGAAAGTAGAATCACTATTGCCCAGTGGAGATAAATTGAGGAAAATGTACACTGAATGAGATCAACCCTTCAACATAAGATAAGACTTTGTATTTCCACTCTGCAAGCCTTTGTTGCGACTTTGTTAGCAAAGGTTGGCAATCATTGAAGTTTAGGCATTTTGATGATAAAGGAACTCCAAGGTATTTCATTAAGAGTTTGGATATTGGAATATTCGTAATTTATGGTATTGTCATTTCCTCTTCAATATTGCAATTTGAAAAAGACATAGCGTTTTTTGCCCAATTTGTTCGTAGACCTTAAAATTTCGTAAAACGCTCCAAGAAACTTTTTTAAGCTTGCTGCTGCATAAGTGGTGGCTTTGTTGAAAACAATTAAGTCATTCGCAAACATTAAATGAGAAATAGAAAAAAAAAGCTAAAATATTTCATAAAATGATGAAAATATTGGACTACTCTACGAGGAATAGAAGAAAAAGATACCGTAGGCCCCACCATGCCCGGCATTAAAAGAAACCGTCTCCTGCCGACCCTTTTTGTTGCTTCACTATTTCGCAGGAAACCTCGTATAAATTTCCACTGCTTTGGAAAACCTTCCTCCTCACCAAATTCCCCATTTCCTCCCTCCTCCTCCTGCTCTCCCAAACCCTAACCCTAACCCGAACCCTAACCCTAATCCCAGCCTTCTCTCTTCCCCTCACTGATCCAGCATAAACCCTAACCCTAACCCTAACCCTAGATTTCTTCCTCCATTCCATTTCCATGGCTGCCCAGTCGGTCCCCTCCAATCTCTACGAGACCGCCTCCCAGCCCGACACCAGTGGCGACGCCTACACCTTCCTCGAATTCAACACCCAGGGCGACGACTTCGACTACCCCGAATTCCCCGAGCTCTCCCAGCCCATCCGCTCCTCCGTCTGGGCCACCCCCTCCGACCCCGCCGTCCCCGACCCCGCCGACCGCGCCGCCGACCTCCAGTCCGATGCCGGCCACCTTTCCTCCACCCCCGGCAGCGCGTCCAAGGGCCGTGGGAGCGGCGCCGGCGGCCAGGCCGCGGTCGACGCCCTCGCGACGGGCATCGGCAATTTGAACTTCGAGGAGCCCGTCGAGGACGACAGTTATGAGTTCGGGAAGGGGAATTTCACGGAGCATGCTTGCCGCTACTGCGGCGTGCAGAACCCCGCCTGCGTGGTGCGGTGCAACGTGCCTTCCTGTAGGAAGTGGTTCTGCAACTCCCGGGGGAACACGTCTGGATCGCACATTGTCAATCACCTGGTGAGTGAGCCAAAATCTGGATTGCGTTGATTTGCCTCTTTGTTTTTTGGTGCGTATGGACATTTGGTTGGAGAAACGGAATTCATGTAGCCGGCCTGGCCCCAACAACACGCTGATGATGATGATGGACATTTGGTTTAATGTGACAAAAACAAACTACCAGTGAAGTACTAATCTTATCTACCACATAGGGAGAGAAATTGTGTGTGTTGATTACAATTACAGAAGTAGTGCTACTATTCGTCCGACTGAATGACATATCTCAGTATTTATCAATGGAGCACATCAAGTCTTCGAGTTCTAGGAATGTAGGCTGAATTTCGCAACTGCCCCAGATTTGCCCGGTCTGCATATGTGTGGGTTTGGCAGGTGCCACGCGGGGGATTAGTCATTAATCCCCTTGGGTCAAAGACCGACCAACGGGATACCCATGTCATGAAAAAGAAAAAAAGAAACTATAAGAGTATATAAGACTGCTTAATTAATCTTTATAGTTATGGAACATACTTTTCAACTATTCATATGATCCCTTTGTGGAATGTCGTCATTAGGTTCGAGCCAAGCATAAGGAAGTTTGCCTTCATAAAGACAGCCCTTTGGGTGAAACAATCCTTGAATGCTACAACTGTGGCTGCCGAAATGTGTTCCTTCTTGGATTTATTTCCGCCAAGACGGAGAGTGTTGTGGTTCTCTTGTGCAGGGAGCCTTGTTTGAGTGTTAATGCATTGAAGGACATGAATTGGGATTTGAGTCAGTGGTGTCCTCTTATTGATGACAGGTGCTTCTTGCAGTGGCTTGTCAAGGTATGACTTTCCTTTAGTCTTGGTTGTGGATTAAATTTTGCACTTTACTATGGGCTTTCCATAATCGTCTAATCACGTGCTGCATTTTTTTTAGATCCCATCTGAGCAGGAGCAATTGAGAGCACGTCAAATCAGTGCTCAACAGATTAATAAAGTGGAGGAGCTATGGAAAACAAACCCTGATGCTTCTTTGGAAGATCTTGAGAAGCCTGGAGTGGATGATGAGCCTCAGCCTGTTGCTTTGAAATATGAAGATGCTTATCAGGTTTTGATTTGACTCTAGAATGGCATGTGTACTTTAAAACGTGAAAGTGGTTATTGTGGCTTCCACTACACTTATTCCACCTCTCTCTCTCTCTCTCTATCTCTCTATTTTTTCTTTTGTTTTTTATGAGCCTAGACGAAGCTGTGATGGCTTTTTTTTTCATTTTATCTTATTGATTCTTGTGGCTTCTGCGTTCAGTTTGATGATGTTCTTTCTGTTTTTCAGTATCAAAATGTATTTGCCCCGCTCATTAAGCTTGAAGCTGACTATGACAAGGTGCATATGTTTTCTCTTTCTTTCTTTTTTCAAAGTCGATAACAATATTTTATTCTCTTACTGCAAAATGCATTCCATTGGAAAGCTGGTCTTCTTTGATCTTATGTGTTGGCCCTTAAAAGTTCCCTTATACTTTATATGTGTCTCTAGCAATATATTTATCATCATATAAATGTGGTTTCTTCTTTTACCCTTTTTCAGATGATGAAAGAGTCTCAGAGCAAAGACAATGTTACGATACGATGGGATATTGGTCTCAACAAGAAACGCATTGCATACTTTGTCTTTCCAAAGGTGGCAACATTGAATGGATCATATATCTGTAAATATATTTTATGTCATCTATTTCTGAATAACGTTGGTCTATTTTTATTGTATTACTTGGAAGTTTTCTGTATTAACAATAAATTTTTTTTATGATTAACAGGAGGATAATGAGTTAAGGCTTGTTCCAGGTGATGAGTTGCGGCTCCGTTATTCAGGGGATGCAGCACATCCTGCGTGGCAGTCTGTAGGGCATGTGGTATGCTTGGTTGTTTATAATGTTTCAGTGTTTGAAAAGTCTAGGATTATATTGTTTATAATTTTATGGTTACTGGATTTCTCAAGCCTTCACTGTCTACGAGTTTGTTATTTTGCTGTTGCGGCATGTGGATGATTCTTATGGCAAAATTTTGTGGTTCAGATCAAGCTAACTGCACAGGAGGAGGTTGCACTTGAGCTCCGTGCTAGTCAGGTATGGCTGAAACAACTTGGTTGTTGCAGGTGTTTCTCCTTGTTGGTGAGTTTCAGGTGTAACCATATCTTGCTTATGTTGTCTAGGGTGTTCCTGTCGATGTGAACCATGGGTTTAGTGTCGACTTTGTTTGGAAGAGTACAAGCTTTGACAGGATGCAGGGTGCAATGAAGACATTTGCAGTAGATGAAACAAGTGTCAGTGGGTGGGTGGCATAGTATTTTCCTTTTTTTTTTAATACTTACAATGTATCTTTCCTTTTATACAACTGTCGAGAAATCACTACTTCACGAAGAGGAAATAGGTTTTTGGTGCTCTCCTTTTTATTTTTGTTTTTCCTTTGATAATATTGTTCAATGCTTCTCATTTAAGCTTTTACTTGTTTGGAGGGATACGCAAACATGAAATCAAATTTTGTTGCGATAGTTATGATTCATGCTGAAATTACATTGCTTACTTTGGTTAGCATTGTTGTCTAGCATTGTTGTCTTGGACTCATGGTGCTAGGATATTAACCCAAAGGAGTGTCATTTTCTTTTTTCTGGGTTCACTTTTGAGGATATAATGTCCTAAGATGTTTATATGCTTTTTCATTGCATCACCCACCTAATTTCAGTTTTTTTCTTCTTTTAAAATTCTGGATCTTATGTAGCGAAAATTTATATTCTTCTCCATACAGGTACATTTATCACCACCTTTTGGGTCATGAAGTTGAGGTTCAGGTGGTCCGTAACACACTACCACGCCGCTTCGGTGCCCCTGGTCTTCCTGAATTAAATGCATCTCAAGTATGTTTATCAGTCTATGCTTGAATTAATCAGTTTGCAGCCTTGTTTTATTGTTATGCATGCATTCTTTTGTTGGTTTTGTGACATTTTCTTATTCATTGGAAAAATCATATTTAATTGGTTGACAGAATGATGTACTGAAATGTCAAGTGCATCACTGAATTTTCTGTTGAAGCAATGGATTCTTAATAATTTAAGGAGGTTGGGCAAAGTATTCCTTTCATTATAAGTGTTCTCTTTTTATTTATTAATTTATTGGGAACAGAAAAAAATTTATTTTTCAGAGAATGAACAAGTGAGGCAGTTATATGAGCCAACAAACACTCGAACTACTACTGTAAAAGGCAAATTAGAAACGACAATCACAACAGATGCTCAGCAATAGAATAAAACCTGGCAACCCCCTGAATCACTACCCCGTGGCCACCACACAGAATTACAAACTAGCAAAAAACAACAAAAAAGCCAAATATAACATAGGTGGGACAGTAGAAGAGATCCTGTTCTACCAAAAAGAAAAAAAAAAAAGAAAAAAAAAGAGATCCTGTTGACCTCCTGCTGTGCTAGCAAGTCTGCCAATTCATTTACTCCTCTACTTATGTGGATGAGCAGTTAATCTCATTGATGGTAAACTAAAACCTTCATGGACTTCTATTTGGATAGGAAACCCAAGCAATAGCACTGGAAGGTTTGTTTTCACAGTGAGTTTGGCTTACAAAAACATTACTTGAAAATTCCTATGGCTTGATTAGCTACTGATTTAGTTTCGTTTCACCCTGAAGTAATGCAGGCTGGACCATGGGTCGGCCAACCCTTTGGGCCTAGCCCATAAGCCAACTAGACATCTAGTTATTTAGGAATAATATAAGTAGCTTCATTTTATTAGGATTAATATTAGTGAGTTTCTTATTTTGTTTAGGCTAAGTTTAATATTAGGATGTTTTGTTTCTTAGGGTTCAAGCCAACTCCTTTTTATAAGGATGGTTAGGCTTCATTGTAAAGATAGAAATTGCTTATTATCAATAATGTTGGAGTTCTGAGAGTTTTCTCTTCAGTTGTGGTTTTTCTACTCATTGTGAATGTGCCATAGTGGCTGAATCCTTTTTTGGATTCGGTCAATCCTTGGGAGATTGATCTATTTTTCAATCGTAGATCCGGGGTTGCATCATTAAGAGGTGAGGAAATACCAAAAGGACTTAACTACTATAAGCAGAGCTTTCCAGTTAGAAGTGAACTCCCAACATTTAGCTTCATGGAGGAAATGAAGCTACAGCCTCACAAGGGATCTAAGGGCGTATTTGGTTGCAAACGTTTGGGAGATGCTGTTTGGAGAATTCCAGATGCTGTTCCCCAAGAAGTAGAATTTCAAAATGCCAATGCCAAAAGATCATTATAAATTCTAGAATTCAACTGGCCAAAAAGTGACTTTTTACTTGGCTATTTCAGAAAATTCCAACAACCTGAACCCAATCAAACAGGGAATTGTGGATTCCCAGAGACAAGCTCTCCATTTCTTTCTAGGATTTCCCAACAGAAATTCTTTTAGAAATCTCTCGACCAAACAATGTGCTTTTCAATGAAATTCGTGCTTATCTTCTTCCATTAATGTTGACTTTTGGCATGAGTCTAGATCGGCTAACTTTATGGGGGACACTCTTGCCAAACAATGGGTTGAGAGGACTATATTGTGGGAGGGGATTGTTATGTAATTGTGGTTTGAATGGAGGTATATATCTCTTGTACCTTCTCACTCTTTTTTTCGTCTCTCCCTTTGTGCCTTCTATCTCTTCTAATAAAATTTACGTTACTGTCTCAAAAAAAGCAGGGTGCGTTTGTGAGATGAGACGCTTTTGTAGTAAAGAAGAAAATTGTTCTGATTTTCTGTGTAGCCTGCAATGAAGCACGGGTACCGGTGTGGATACGCCGATATGGCAAAATCCTTAAAAAAAAGGATATTGTACGGCTAGGGTACATCCATTAAAAAATTATATATTTTTTAAAATTTTAATAATGCAAGATGCTAATAATTAAAATAGGTTATAATTTTTAGATGCAACAAGCTAACAATTACTTAATATCATTACAAATTCAACTTGCAAACCATAATTTAATGTCAAAGGGCATGTACAAGCTAAGAGTTTAATGTCATTACAACAAAAGCTACAAACCAAAGCACTAAAAATGAAGTAAACATAAAAAGCAAGTCCTATTAAGCTAAGAATCTTTACGATTCAAATCCATTTATCTATTAACTTCAACTTCATTGCTTTCATCAAATAATACAGCTTCTATGTCAGGCTTATCAAGTGAAGATCTGCAATTTCAAGTACCTATGCCGTACCAAAAAGTCTTAACTCTTAAACAAAACGTTTGGGGTGTGTTTGACTTACCCGGTACGTATTTAGCCGTACCTGTACCTGTACCCGTACTCGGTACGGGTACGTGTACATTTTTGGAGTATCTGTGCTTCATAGGTAGCCTGTGGTTCTATTGTTTGGTGCGACACATTTACACATTTTCCTTGCAGAAAATATAAAAAAAATGAACTGGTTCTCCTTTGTAAAAAATGATTTTGACCTCCTATAGGAGGTGTCAGAATGCAGGATTCCTATCTTTTTGGAGCGTATAATCCTCTTGTTGCACAAAAAAGTTCTAAAGATTCAACTATTTCTCTCTTTCCAGAGATGGAACACGTAAGTAGTGAAAGGGGGAAACCCCCAAAGGATCAAACCACATCTGATAAAGGGGGACACTAACCAATAAGTAGGAACCTTGCCATGTGTATTTGGATTACAACATGAGAAATTACTAATAATCCTCTGGAAATGATTCCAAGGGAACTCAGACTCCCAACTAGCAGCTTCCCTTTGAAACATTAGTGTCCTGATATTATATCGCGGAGAACATATTGAACCAAAGCATGGTCCTACAAGTTGTATCTCTTGTTTCCCCTCTTGGAATTGTGTTTTATTGAGTCTGCTTTTCTTTTCTCTCTCTCCTTCTATTGAATATTTTTTCATTAAAAAACAAAACAGAACACATAAAAAAAAGGGATTCAAGAATCTCAGCTGCCGGCACACACACATATACTTTCTTGTCATTCTTTTATTTCCGGTAGCTTGGCACTTCACTTACATTATGTATAGTGCTAATTGAATGTGTTCGAGATGCTACAATTAGAAATGTAGTATCTGAGGATCCTCACATCTTATTTCTTTGGACAGGTTTTTGCTGTGAAAAGTGTTCTTCAGAAGCCAATTAGTTTAATACAGGGACCCCCTGGCACAGGGAAGACTGTCACTTCTGCTGCTATTGTATATCACATGGCGAAACAGGGTCAAGGACAGGTAACTGAAGGCGCTCATATCTTTCCTTGTGATCAATTCTAATTCACTATTTTCCATGCTAATTCATTATTTTTATATACTTTGTTTTCATCGATGTGCATATCCTGTTCAGGTTCTGGTTTGTGCTCCAAGTAATGTGGCAGTCGACCAACTTGCTGAGAAGATAAGTGCAACTGGGTTAAAGGTAATAAAATGCAAACTGTGATAATTTTTCCTATTTGTTTTGAAGCTGTGAACATGGAGAATGTATTGCCACTCCGCAAAGAAAAGAAGCCAAGATTAAATGACTCATAACTTGTGACTTTGGCTGTAATTTTCTTAAAAGTTTCAGATGTAAAACTGTTGCTTTTTAAAATTGGAAAGCTTCATTGGTACAAACAGGAACCCTTTCCTTCCAGTTGCATTTTAACTGTGTTTTTATTTTATTTTATTTATTTATTATTATTTTTTGTGAATGGTGACTTCTTAGATCATGACATTTGGCCATTTGCCATATTGCCCAGTTGTATTTGCTAGTGTTATGTACCAATGTGTATGTGAGTTCTTTTGGTTTTTAGGTTGTCAGAATCTGTGCCAAATCAAGAGAAGCTGTAAGCTCTCCTGTTGAGCATTTAACGCTGCACTATCAGGTGCGTTTATTGACTTGAACATGTGGCTTTATGTGAAATTTTAGGAGCTATGGGGCCTTCCTAGCACTTCTGCTGCTGATGTTGTCTTTTTATTTGTTTGTCATAGGTACGACATCTTGATACGTCTGAGAAGAGTGAACTACATAAACTCCAACAGCTTAAGGATGAACAAGGTGAGGTTTAGCTCCTTGGTACGCTTGATTTATATTCTAATACTGTACCCAATCTTATACCAGTTTCTCTCACCATTTCAAACTGTATTTTAAATCATTAATTATTGCATTGATATTCTTGTTCATTATTATCAGAATCCTTTAATTCGTATCCCGAATCCCGATTTATATCACAAATCCTGAGGAAAACGATTCTTATATATGCTATGAATCATAGGATTTGCTGAGTGCCTTACAACTGTTTCATCCTAAGCTCTTCTGGATGCTATTGATACCTTTGCTTCCAAATATTCAATGATCTTGTGTTTCAAAATTCCTAGAAGCTGGCTGTCATGTGTTAGGTTGGAATTTGTTGTAACAAGATATGCATGTTTTCAGGAGAGTTGTCAAGTAGTGATGAAAAGAAGTACAAAGCACTGAAACGGGCTACTGAGAGGGAGATATCTCAAAGTGCTGATGTCATTTGTTGTACATGTGTTGGTGCTGGAGATCCTCGTCTGGCAAACTTTAGATTTCGTCAGGTTAAGTTCTGTTTTCTTAAAACCTGGTTATCAAATTTCAAATTGTTTTGTCTTCCGGCTTGATTCACTGTAGTTCTTTTTCTTCTTTTCAGGTTCTTATTGATGAGTCTACCCAGGCAACCGAACCGGAGTGCCTTATTCCTTTGGTTCTTGGAGTGAAACAGGTGATTGGAAATAGATATTTGCATATCTTTGTAGGAATACTGATTTTTTAGTTTTATATTTTTAAAGTGTTCGTGCCTATGGTCTACTTTCTGATCCTTTTACTTCCATCAATTAGGTTGTTCTTGTTGGAGACCATTGCCAACTAGGTCCTGTCATTATGTGCAAGAAAGCCGCTCGTGCTGGGCTGGCTCAGTCCCTTTTTGAACGCCTTGTGCTTCTTGGAGTCAAACCATTCAGATTGCAGGTGAAGGTCCTGCTTTAATTTATTGTGGGGATTGGTGTGTACATCCATGGTTTTTAATGGACACCCACTCTTTATTATTGGATTTGTGATAGTGCAAAAAAGTTTTGGATTCAAAACCATCCACCCCTCACTATGTGAGTCCTTTATCTTTTGTTCTTTGATTGATTGTATGCTTATTTGTAATCAAAATTTCAGGTTCAGTATCGCATGCATCCTTCCCTATCAGAATTTCCTTCTAACAGCTTCTATGAGGGCACACTGCAAAATGGAGTGACCATCAATGAGCGGCAATCAACTGGGATTGATTTTCCATGGCCTGTGCCAAACCGTCCCATGTTTTTTTATGTTCAGGTATTTTTTAAACTGTCAGTATTTTGTATCTTCTGCTTTTGGGCATTTTGCACTCCTTATTCTCAATAATTTTCATTGGTTCAAATGGGTGCTATGTTAGTAGGAGACCTTATGTTACACAAGATGTTAGCTATGAATTTCATATTTGAAAGATATTTAATTTCTGCAATTCAGTGGGGCTCTGCAGTGGCTACAAATCTTTGGAGGCCAGCTGATTGTGTGGACTGTGGAGGGAACTTATTGCTTTGCATCTACTTGGTTCATTGTTTTTAAGAATCTGTCTAGTGAAGTTAATGAGTTGTTTGATAGGTTGGCTAAAGATGGCAGCTTGGCGCATCTCATACCAGTCTTTGTTGATGTCTAGTTGTTTTGTTGCACTTTCTTTGATTTTTCTGAACCTTACCACTTTTTACAAAAAAAAGTACTAATCTGTTCGAGAATATTTATGTTGCTTATGTGGTGCCTTCACTTAGATGGGACAAGAGGAGATTAGTGCAAGTGGAACTTCTTATCTTAATAGGACTGAAGCTGCTAATGTGGAAAAAATTGTAACTACATTTTTGAGGAGTGGTGTCATTCCCAGCCAGGTATCCTTTTATCTTAGGGTTTGCTATGATAGTTCTCATCATTAATTCATTTCTTGTGTTTTTATTAGCCCATTTCAAACCCATCTTCATTTTGAAACTTTGCAGATTGGAGTGATAACCCCATACGAAGGCCAAAGGGCTTATATTGTAAATTATATGTCAAGAAATGGTGCTCTTAGACAGCAACTTTATAAGGAAATTGAGGTACCTTTGGCACCTGACATATCCATGGCTGCCATTTGTATATATTTGCTCCAGCATCATGGTTGTATGTTCTTGTAGGTTGCGAGTGTTGATTCCTTCCAGGGGAGAGAGAAAGATTACATTATCTTGTCTTGTGTAAGAAGCAATGAACATCAGGTAATGGCACTTCTCTAGTAATTTAGGCATGTTCAGCACTTGACAGACACGACCAATGCTGTCTGCACTGTTTCATTTGTTAGTCTATGACTAGCACATAATAATTTTGTGGGCATGTGAAACATGCCAAACAAACAACAGTGAATTGCCAATGACCTTTGGTATAAAAAAGACCCTTCTATTATGGCATTGCATAAAGCCTTTTTTCAGAAATTTTCCTATGAAGATGAAATTGCCACTAAAATGTGTCTGCTAAAATTGTCTTCTTAGAATCAAGCACTTTATCTTGGCAGCATCCTTACTTCTGAGGTGTATTAGGACATCTTGACAACTTCAAAGCCTGTTGCAGGGTATTGGATTCCTTAATGATCCACGGAGGCTGAATGTTGCATTAACCAGAGCTCGTTATGGTATTGTTATGCTGGGGAATCCTAAGGTCTTAAGCAAACAGCCATTATGGAATAGCCTATTGACACACTATAAGGTATCGTGTTTTGTCATTCACCGTATTATTATTACATTTTTTTTATAGGAGTCATGACATATAACATGCTAAGAAAGTAATAGAACAAGTCAGGTGATCATATATTTGTAATGCACCGTTATCATTGTTTTGTGATCTTGAGGGGCCCATTGTTTCTCCTTTCATTTGGGAACATTGATATTTGATCCTGTATACTTCTTTGAATGTTCTTTTGTAAATTATTTTTGAAATACGATCATTTCATTAAAAGATTTATGTAATGATTCAATCTAAAATATTCATGCATAACGTAAAAGAAAAGCACTGCTAATATGTTAGGGAGATATTGGTTTGTTATTTACTAGTGTATATCATTATTCTGAGGCTCTTTTGGCATTTTGTTGGTGGTTTCTTTTGTTGTCTTTGACAAATGGTATAGAAGCTTTGAGCGGTCTTGGGTAGCTTTAGCCAAGCTGAGCCAGTGGTTTAACTGTTTAAGTACTCTGTTATATATTAGTTTCATTGTTGAGAACTTTGTATAGTTGCTATCTTTGGAAGCATCTAACTTGTTTTAGTGATTGAAATTATCATTATATAATTTTTGAACCTTCCCGTTCGTTGAAACAATTCAAACTGGCATCAAGGAAGATCATTCTTTTGAAGCCGCTACAGAATAATTTGAGTTGTGCGTTTTAATGGAAGGTCACTTCTATCAATTGAAGAATTCTTATAGTGTGGGTCATGTTTAAGTGGAAATTTGATGAAAAAATATAGCTGCAGTTAATTTAGTTTTTTTAAGCCTTTGGACATCATTGATTTTACTCATTTTGCTGATGATTTTATCGACATAATTGGTAGGAGTTGCAAATTCTCTTCTTGCTTGGTGACTTGGTTTTGCATTTTAGAGTTACAGTACAGATACTATTTTCGCTAAAGAAATGGTGGAATTTGTTGATTTCTACAAAATGATTGGAACACCTTGGTTAACAAAGCCATTTTGGGTTATGTTTTCCATCAGACATACTTAATTGTGTTGATTTGTGGACTTTGTCCTACAACGCTCATCTTCATTTTAGATGCCTCATCCCAGTACCTATTAGTAGGGATGAAAATGGTTAAGGTCACCCAAGTTAAGGGCCTTTACCCAAACCCAGACCTGTAGGTCTGGGTCACAATTCCTATACATGTATGCATATTTAAATTAAAGGCAGGAACCTGCCCTGGACTCAAATAAAGATGGCTTGGGTCATGTTTCAAACCTGAGACCTCCATTTTTTAGGGATCAAACGCTGCACTGGAAACAGCTAGCCAGCTCTGCACTGTGTGGGTGCTGTTGTGGCGTTGTATGTGCAGATCCTGAGCTATGAAATTCATGGATCTGAGTCTGTACCCAAATTATTATTGGGTCTATGCAACGGACCTGAACCCAGATTCAAATGAAAAATGGTTCTCTATATGGGACCCATTCCTGGGTTTTGTGATTCTGGTCTTTTGGGTATTGGAGACCCATTTTCATCCCTATATATTATTATCTATGATACCCAGATATGCCATGGTGTGGTGGGGACACAGATTTTATGGAAAATATGAAGCAACTGATGTGATATGACACAATATGTTGCTGATTGTGTAGCATCTAGGTATCATAGAGGCAACTTTGAAATTTATGTTTGTGGGGTTCTTTCTCTTAATAATGTTAAAGAATTGTGGTAATGATATATATATATATATATATTAAATCCTTCTTAATTATCTTTCTTTAGGAGAATGAGTGCTTGGTTGAGGGACCTTTGAATAATTTAAAGCAAAGTATGGTTCAGTTTCAAAAGCCCAAGAAGGTAAGTATCCTTCACAGAGTTCGTGTTTGTGCTGTTTTCTTGGCTATACTTCTCAGAATTTGTGATTGATTCCTTGTTTGGAACCAATGTTGAGAGTAAGATTTCTTAATTTGAGGCTGCACTCGTGGAACAGATCTACAATGACCGCAGACTTTTCTTTCCTGGTGGACCTGGGTTAGTGCCAAGTGATAACCTGGGGACTATCAATTCATCAAGCCCGAATATTGATAAAAGAGGCAGCCGCACTAAAGGTATGTAGTCATACAAATGGATACACTTAAATCACAGAAGTTTGTTCTGGAGATACTCTGCTGAGTACTCTCTGGCACCACAGCTTGGCATTATTGTATCAGGGGAGTTGTGTTTATAGTTGCTGCTATTTTATTTAGGGCCTCTTTCTTTGATGTGATTGAATTCCTAGGAATTTTATGACTCTATTTCTAAAAGTGGTTAAGATTGAAGAAACAAAGGTGAAGACTGAAAAAACCATCAAATAATCTCCCTTTAATGGAAAATGAAACAAGGGGAGATGGAAAATAAGTACATAGCCATCACCCTGGTAAATCAAATCCTAGGAATGTCAGGATCCCATTCACATTCCCACACCTTAAATCCTTCACCTCACACGCCATTAATGTTTCTTTTGTTGGAGTTCATTTGATCATGAATTTCTAGCAATTCAATTGATGCATTTTGCCTAAAAATATGCTAGTGTCTCTCTTTCGTTGGTGTGGAATGGGAAATTATGAAGGGGCTCTGTCTGTTTGCTCAGCATTGAATTCCTAGGAATTCTGAACAATGCCTCTAGGGGACTAAAATTGAAGAAGTAATAGTGAAGATCCTTGGTTGTAAAATGGTCTCCTCTTCTATAGGAAATGATTACTTAGCTATCATCTTAGTAAACAAGATTCTAGGGAAGTGAGGGTTGCATCCTCCACCTAACCTCTTATATTTGTTCAGTGGAAGCCAGTTTCCATGAATTCCTTGGAATTAAACACATAGTAGGCCCTAATTTTAAATTGGTTTTACTTCACTGGTTCTTGTTTTCTCTCTTGAATCTAGGTCCCTCCTATATGTCATATGGGCAACCTAATGGTGCCCACAAGCCTGGTGTGCATCCAGCAGGGTTCCCTGTTCCACGAGTCCCTCTTCCACATTTTCCTGGTGGTCCCCATTCTCAACCTTATGCAATTCCTACTCGTGGAGCTGTACATGGACCAATTGGAGCTGTTCCTCAGGTTGCTCAGCCTGGGAGTAGGGGCTTTGGGGCTGGCCGTGGCAATGCTGGTGGTCCTATTGGAGGTCACCTCTCTCACCAGCAAGGTTCTCAACAAGCTATAGGAAGCCTTGGGTCTCCTTTCAATTTTCCTGCTCTGGATAATCCTAATAGTCAGCCATCTGTGGGAGCTCCATTATCTCAAACTGGGCTTATGACTCAGGTTTTTCTTGCCTCTTTTTCCCCTACATTTTTCTTGCTCTGAGGTAGTGGTTTAATTTGTTTACTTTTAGTTCTTGAATGGCATAGTGGTTTAAAATTCAGTTGTCTTAATTGATAGATGCCGGTTCAAGGGCTAAGCCAGACATTCCGTGATGGATTTTCCATTGGGGGCATGTCTCAGGTATTTTTTTTAATGCCTTTTCGTTATTCTTACCTCTTTCTGTTTAGTGTTCAACTCTTGTTATTGTTGTTGCTTTTTTTTGCTTTGTTTTTTTTTCTTGGTATTTTTTTGAATGGTTCTTAATATCATTTTTTCTGAATGGTTCTTTATCCCCTTATAGCATTTAACTCTTGTTGTTTGACATTGTACTTTCCTATCATTTTTCATTTGCAAGGATTTCCTGGGTGATGACTTCAAAAGTCAGGGATCACATGTTGCTTATAATATTGCAGATTTCTCCACACAGGTACAGGAGCACGATTGTGACTTTGCTTATTTGCATTATTGCAGTGTATAGGGTTTAATCCCTTAAAACCTTAATCGAGTTATTTACTTGATCTTAGTTTCAGTAAATAAAAAGTTTTTATTGGAAAGGATTATTTAAGTTAACGTGTACTTGTATACACAAACCCTGGGAGGAAATGGGTACGACAATCGTTGCTTGTGATGGTGAGAAAATCATCTAGTACCTATCCCCTAGTTTGTCTGGAGTGTCTGCTTCCCCTGATTGCTACTGCTAACAGCTTTAGCAAGGGGATCCTCTTCTGTTTTACCAAACAACTAAATCTCTGTAATTGCGAGCAAGAGTCTCCAGAAGAAATGTAAACCATTTCTCTGGGCGAGCACATGGTGTTAGTTTTACTATCAGCACTACCCATTTCCTTTGAGAAACAAAGTATTCGTATAGTTGTAGGAAGAGAGAAGATGGCCTATTATGGCAGTTTTTTCAAGACCAAAGCTTGTGTAGTTTCCACTCAAATTGTAACCTATGCTTTTATTGAATGAAAGGCATACTTATCTTTCAAAAAAACAGAAGAAAAATAGCTTGTGCTTAGTATCCTACAAGAGATATTTTGTTGCTCTTTGGAACTCCACTGCTTATATGAGCTACTTGCATCCTTATTTCCTATGTATTGTGTTCTTTAGGCTTCCCAAAGCGGATATGGTGTAGATTATGCAACGCAGGGACCACAAGCTGGATTCCCAGGGAGCTTCCTGAACCAAAATTCTCAGCCTGCATATTCCCATTTGGGCACTGGAAATGACTTCATATCTCAGGTCTCCTGATGTTTTATCTACCATCCATTAGCCATTCCTATATTTTACTGTTGTTTCCTGCCTCACATGTTTTTGAAATTTTGCACAGGACTACATGCCTCATGGATCACAAGGTCTATTTACACAATCAGGATTTAATGATCCATCACAAGAAGATACTTCCCGCTTTGGTGTGGCTGGACCTGGCCCTCTTCAAACACAGGTCACATCAATCAGCATCCCTTTGTTTTATCATCTTATTGCTTGTGCTTTAAACAATGGTTAGTGACCTGCGAGCTTAATTTTGATTGCTTCAACAGGGCCTGATGAATCCTCTATACTCCCAACCCTTTGCACAGTACAACTCTCAACCACTAAATCTGCAGGCTCCACAACAGCAGGGCCAGAGCTCTCAAACCCAAAAACTCCATTACAATGGCTGAGCCACATGGGCCGGATGCGGATGGGTTATACTCTTTGCATTCAGCAACTTGGTTGTGCTGATGTGTACTTTGCTGTACGTGCTTGCAGAAGAGGTTTTGCCGTCTTTGCTGCTCTCTAGATACGTTAAATAGTGGCTTTTTGATGGTTGGGAGATGGCAACGACTAGTGCTCTTTACTTTTCACAAGTCACATTAGCCATAGCTGATAAAAGGATAACCCCAGTATCTGCTGCTTAAAGTTTTCCAATTTTTTGGGAATAGCTAATCCGAGGGAGCCATCTGTGTACAATTGGTCTGGGTTCGCCCGTCGTGCATGTAAAAAAAAAAAAAGATTGCAGGCCTGCTGTTGATGCTGATATAGGTGATACATATGGATGTGGAAATGGTGGTGGTTCTGTTTTAGATGAGTTGTTTCTTCAGATAAGAAACCCCCTGAAGGGCTCCAGATATAAAATTTTGTACAGCTGCTTTGGAAGAGCTTGCCTGACCTGCCCATTCAGCACCCTTAATTTTTGTCTCTTTGGAGTGTGCTACTTTCGTTTGGTGCCCTTTTGATTTGTTTAGGAATGCGTTGTTAGTAATATGGGGCGGCTACTGTTTCTAACATAACATCCCATTCTTTATGGGTTTTATTTTATGGTACATTACATGATATATATATGTGTGTGTGTGTTATGTGTTCTGGTAAATTTGCTTTTTATGATTCTAATTTTTATTTTATCAAACAGGTGCAGATGCATGGGCTTGTTAAAATTATGTGTATGATGATGATGATAGAAAGTCTAGCATGGGTTATTCAGGTGAGAGCATCAAGCTAGTTTTAAGTATGGCAGCACTGAGTTGGCATGGGCTGAGTTTGAGCTGTAGGCTTGATTAGAAATTAGTGTTGCTGATGTTAGATCTTGTCAAACAAAGCATGGCAAGCAGACAGTTTACAGGATATACTTGTTGAATACTTCATATATAGTAGCATGGTAGTACTCGTTAAATATTTCAGATATAGATGCATGGTAGTATTCTTCATATGTGTGTGTGTATATATATATATATATATGTGAAAATGATTTTATGAGAATTAGTTCTCATCATTTTTTTGTGAGAACTCTAGGTCGGGCTTATATATCATCAAATTCAAATATTGCAATATACAAGAATCTCTTTGATAGTTATATATTTCAAGTTTTTGTCAAATTTGAATTTGTTGAATTGTTGGATCGATTGTTCACCAATCCAAATGGATTGGATTTGTGAGCCATGGATGAAGGTGTTAGAGACGTGATTGAGTTTAAACTTGATATTTGTGGTGGTCTCATATAGATGTTTTCTTCCCATATAGTTCCATTTCCAAATAGGATCTATAAGTGGATTTCATAAAAAGTTCTCATGGTAGGTGCATGAGAACAGTTCTTAAGGATTAAAGTTCATATATATATATGTATGTAAATTAAGCTCATATTATTCTTTAATACATTGGAGAATGCAGGTACTTTGGTGCCACGTAGACGTAGGTGAATGGGGATGGAAGGGGCTGAGGGCAGGGGATGGTTAGACGAGAAAGATTGTGGTTTTAGCACATCAGGATGAATTTCATAGGATAGTCTCTCCACTTCTGAAATCCAATGGTTAGCAACATTCCATGACTGAACGTTATGTATTAATTTAAATATAGTTTCATCATATTCTGCAATGTGGCAAATAAATCCGTTTTGTACTCGGTTTCTTAACGAGTTGGAGCTTAAGTTGATGAGACATGAAGGATTTTAAAACTCGGGCATAATAGAAGGCCTATTCTATTATTTCTATAATATTGGCTTGGTGGCTGGCTGCACATCCTAAGATTAAGAACCTCGATCAGGCGATCCGAGTCCTCATGAGACGACTCACCTTTCTCTACAGCCCTCTTTGCCACCTCGGCCAGCTCCCTCGCTCGTACCGTCCTCTCATCACCTTCATCTCCACCGCACATCAAGTGGGCCACTGCCCTCTTGATCTCCTCTCTCCCCATCACGGGTCTACCCTTCACTTCATTGGCCCACAGCTGTGCCCCCACTTCTACTCCAATCCTCAGCACGCGTGTGATCAGCTTCTCATTATAGAACTGGTCCCCAGACGTCGGCCACGTCACCAATGGCACACCCGCAGTCGCGCTCTCCGGCACTGAGTTCCAACAGCAGTGGGTCACGAACCTTCCAATGGAAGGATGGTTAAGGATCATCACCGGTGGGTCCACCCCCTTATGATGAGACCCTTCTCTTTCATCTTCTCAAAACCACCAGGCATCCACTCCTCTTCCATCTGAACCGTGTTCCTCACCACCCAAAGAAACGGACGGCCCGATGCTTCCAATGCCAGTGCGATCTCCATCAGCTGGGCCCCACCGATCGGGAATAAGCTCCTGAGGCATACATAGATTACTGGGCCGGGTTCTATCGAACCGAGCCAATCCAGCCACTGGTTTGGATCGATGGAAGAAGCATTGTTCCCTCTCTCGACCATGTCTATCTGGTCTCTGCTGCAGAGAGAGACGGGGCCTACATGCCAAGCCCTTATTCTACCTCTCACCTCCTCTTTATAGTGCTTCACGTAGTCAGACTCCAGATCGTAGAAACTGTTCATGATTACACCGTAGCTCTGGTTGATAGATTCTTGGACTCTCTCCATGACGCCTCCGTGAATGTGGTTCGAGCTTTCCTGAAATCCGGCAGCTGGGACCTCGTCATTTCAATCGGGTGAGGGAGTTTCGGCACGAGGAAGGGCTCTGTCCCTCTGGCCGCGCTCTCATGATGGGATAAGTACTTCTCTATGCTGTCGTAGATGCATATGTAGAAGAAGCTGGAACCATTGAAGATCAGTCTCGTTAAGCCGAACTTGCGGGCGACGTCAACAGTCCAAGGCAAGAATATGTCTGAGATGATGCAGTCAGGGCGATGGCGTTCGACGAGCCTCTCGAAGGGTTGCTGGAGGACGAGTAGGGCCTTGCCGAAGGCCATGGTCATGTCTAGGGACATGGACGAGTCGAGACTCTTGCAGCCGTAGGGGAGGCCCACTTCGGAGCAGGGGAATTGGAGGAGGTGGATGGCGATGTCTGTCATGGGCATAAGGTGGCCTTGGGCCATTAAAGGGAAGAAGAGTGCCGAGAAGACGAGTTGCAGACTACATGAAGAAAAAGACAAAGCCAGAACTGTTGGTGAGAGAGAGAGAGAGAGAGAGAGAGAGAGAGAGAGAGAGAGAGAGAGAGAGAGAGAGAGAGAGAGAGAGAGAGAGAGAAATCTCCAGCTGATCACATGTATATAATATCGAGTACAATAATACCGTAGTTGGTGTGGCTGTATCAGCTGGAGATGTCTCTCTCTCTTCACTCTCTCTCTCATCGCATGAACTTTGTGTGATTTAGTAATAAAAAGTGCATAAGTATTATATATTCGGGCGAGATGGATGGCAACAAAATTCAAACTTGCTTCCCATAAAAAAAAAAAAAAAAAAAACACTACTAACTTCCCCTTCTTAATAAGAGTGGAGCGGAGTGGGTTCCGTTTATACCTAACCCATTGCCATCCCTAGTATCATATTCAATATACTATTGGCCGACCTGCATTCAATCACATTTATTTCTTTGTGGACCGTCACTTTTACAAATAGATATTTTTAATATTTGACTAATGATATTTGGATTAGATTAAGGACAATGATCAACTTGCTCGGTGGCCCTTAACAACCATTGTTACTGGCGGCTTTTTCCATGGTGAGAATGAGTGGACCAATTATAGCCCACCACATCACTACGAAAAGCCTGCCATTCACGTAGGTAGGTGGTTGCTTCATTAAGGCAACCCATCCTATGGTGATGTGGCGGATCAAGATTAGTCCACTCACTCACTAGGAGGTTCTTCATAAATTTATTAGAGGAATATTTCCAATAACTATAGTTTGTTCTTGCGTAACTCTACCGATTTTCCAAATTAATCGTGCGGAGATATATAATTTAGAAGACAATGTGAGTGATTCATACACAACATGTCTTTCTTTTATCAAAGGCTCTACCGATTGATATTTTTCCACAAATAAATGAAATTCAATTTCTTGATTTGTATCTTCAAATTTTGAAAACTGATAAAGTTCTTCCATCAAGTCTTGATCAATGAACCTACAAAATCCGTCAAATTCTATATACTAATAAGGACAAAAGCCTCATAAGATCCAGATTCATTGTTGTTGTCATCACTTTTTTGAAGTCAAAAAAGTAAATCCTCATAGGATTGAGATTCATTCTTTCTTGCCATCAATCCTTTAGGTGTTGTTTGTCTTTTTCGTATGAGTTGCGTAACTGCAATTTCTATATATAAATGTTTCATATATAAACTTTACATATGTGAAATTTATGCATGCACCTCACTTTGCATCGTTTGTCTGTTGATGTCATTTTCACATCATTTATATATGTAATTCATTTTATCACGTTTGTTTGAATTATATGTGATAATGTAAGAAATTCATTTTGATAATAGAATCTATGTATATACATAGATGTTTATTCTTATTCCCAGCAAAGGCCCCTCTATCTCTATTACAAAGTAACAGCCATATTCATTCATGAATTTAACTTATTTCAATATATAAAAGAACAAATTCATTTTATATTTCAATTTCATGCAAATAAACAAACTCATCCCATGAAGTTTGATAATATTTCATTATCCATCAAATACATAGTTTCATAGTGCATATTAACTAAAATGCTCAAATCATTATATTCATAGCATAACAATTTCATATAAATAGAGTAGCCTATCTTCCATCAATGAAGTCATTTATCTTCTAAAATCATGGAAAATAACATGTCCATCCATACAAAATATACATTTAAAAAAAACGATATACTATGCCTATATGAAATATACATTCTTGTTTTTTTTTTTCAAAGTTTCCATATAAAATAAACATACATCATATATCCAAAATGAATGTTTCTCCATATGCAAAAAGGGAGAGAATTTTTACATGTCATTTCATCAAGCTTTTCTATTAGCACTACTATCCCACATCTCTGTTGATATTGCATTTCGTAGGCAATAAGCATATTGACTATCAATTCTTCATTGATTGCTTCATTTTGACTATCATCATTGTATTCCACATTAATAAATATTCTTTTATGACGATGACACTTGTATAATTCATCTAAACTAAGATTTCTCATCATGATAAAGTTGTGTAATACAGCACATATATTTTCTTTCATCTTTCCTTCCATCTCTTTCCACCCTTCCATAGTCAAGTTATTTCCATCCCGTCACTCGAGATGGAATTGTTCTATTAATATATCAGCTTATTGCTCATCTATATCATCCGTTCATGTGGTATTCTTCTTTCCCTCTTACCACGCCTTTTTTTAGAGGACGAACCAATATTGATGTACTCAATATCTCCATCCAATATTTCATTCTCCATCTCTATATAACATAGAGAATTTATTAAAAAATTGATAAGATTCAAAATCAATTTTTTGAGATAAACCAAAGCATGTTTGAGAGAACTTGATTTTGAAATCAAACATGATATGGGTTTATCTACATGCCACTGGTAAACGAGTTCATTGAGATAAACCAAAGCATGTAGAAGCCCATATCATGTTTGATTTCAAAATCAAGTTCTCTTTCTTAAATTTGAAATTATAATCAAATACCCCATGTAAAAAAGGCTGAACCAAAACATCATGTATTCATGTGGTAGAACCTGAAAGCACTTGTTCCTCACAACTCTGTCTCTTTGTTTTCTCTTCTTCTTTTCTTTTCATTTTTCTTTTTCTTTTTTTTTTTCTCATCTCTCTTTTTAACCTAAAAACTACAAAGGGTAAGGGAATGGGGATGTGTAGAAAAGCTTGAGAATTTGAAACTTATTACGATACCAAAAAACTGTTCAGTAACAACAGCATTGCTACAAAATTCTCAACCAAATGACAGCTACACATCTACCCAACTCCATCATGAGAACTACAGCCTATTAAAAACCAATCAAACGATATGCAAGTGCCCCAATTCACAAAATCATGAGATTTATAATAATTCTGAACAATTTATAGCAACCCATGTTCAAATCTCATCAATTAGATCGGGTTCTCCAAATTTCTACAAATTTAAGATAACCCTTTTCATATTTTCAATAACTCTTATCAGTTAACAATAAGAAACAATCTAACAATCAGATTTCACTATCAGTATAAGAAACGAAACAGAAAGTTGGGGGGAGAGAGAGACACAGAGAGAGAGGTCCATATTACTTCGTTTAACTGATTGATCAGGTGGGATATGGGCGATTGTTGTAATGTGGGTGGGGGGGGGGGGGGGGGGGGGGGGGGGGGGCGCAGGGATTTGCAATTGATCCTATGGAAGAGGTGGTCTTAGTTTGGCGCTTGGTATAAAGGGTGTTGGTTAAGGTGGTATGGTGGGTGTTGGAAGCAGTGGATGACTAGATTGGTGGGGGTCGATGCTCCGGAGTTGGTGTGGATGAGACGACATTGGTGGCCAGTTGTAATGGGGTTGTGCTAGGGCGGGTTGGTTACAATGTGAGGGCAATCATTCTGATTAGATTTGGGCTGTTCGTAAGAGAGGGGGAAAAGGGAGGAGCCGGTAGGAAGAAGAAGAAGAAGAAGAAAAAGAAGAAGAAGAGAGGGGGTGCCATACCTGGTTGGGTCTTGCTCATTTTCTTCTGTAGGTTGCTACGGAGAGAGATGGGCAGTGAGTAGGGTTTCAACTTTTGTTGGAAGATGGAAATAAAAAGGAATACGAAAAAGGGTCGTTTTTGGGGGAGTGGGGTTTCGAATCTAGCACTCCCCATGACGGAATGCAGCTGGTCCACACCGTTTGCAATTTTGGATGTGAATCCATTTTATATGAGATTAAGGTGTGTAACCTTTTACCATCATGTGAGGTGCGAAACTTTTTGTGTGAAGAAGAGCTAATTTACACATCATTGTCATATGCAATTTACATAGTTAATGTGTAAATGAGTACAAACAAACATAAAGGTGTGTAACCATTACTCATGTGAATACGTATGAAAATGTCTCCAAACAAACGACACTGTGGTAATGAGGGGATTCTTCAGTATTGAAGATTCCATTTTTTTCCTGGAATCAACCTATCCTCCCTAAAAAAAATTGACTTTGGCAAAAGAGAGGATTTCCAAGGAAGAGACTTTTAAGAAATTAACGGCTTGAAACGTTTTGGCTAATATATCATGATCCAAAAAGCCCTATGTTATGAAATTTGGTCCCATTGTCACTGTCTGGCTTTTTCAAAAGGGGCTCATAGAAGTTCAAATCTATGTGTAGAATGTTGATCACATTTTTTAAAATATTATCACATCTAAGAAGAATCAACGGTTGGAAATTTGTCCCATAGCTGTTTTAGGGGTGTTGCTCACATCTAACGGTCTAGATCAGCTATAGGAGGCCCACCCACTGATTAGATCAAGATAAAGCAGACTACTCCAAAGTGATGCCCTAAACACCATTCATCCGCATTTGACCAGGGTGGGTTCTGATTGTGGAATTTTGTGGAAGGGCGAAAAGTGGATTTGCTAGATGTGAAAAATCCACGAATGTATGAATTTCTTGCTAGAAATCTGCGGCGATGATGCTTGCGAAACGCGCCCTTAAAGTCACAAAAGTAAATTTAAACATGATGAATCAAAATAGTTGACCCAATGGTTGGAAAGAAACTATTGGAGAGGACTTGATTGAAATAATTATGAAAATTATTTATAAAACTTTGATGTATTCAATTTTAGTTATGCTCTTTAGAAAATGAGTCAAACGTTTTATACAAAGTTCAAGTCACTAGTGACGAGAAATAATGGGAAATGACTTAATTTTAAAAATTATGTTAAACTTTTGTACTATTTTGAAATGTCCAATTTATCATACATTTTTGAAAAAGAGCTGATATTTTTATACTTTTTGAAAAATTTCCAAATGAAAAATAACCTTATTTACTTTTTTAAGAAAATGGGCCCTTATATATAAACATATAATTTTTTATATTTTATACATTCTCAATATTATAGTGGACCAACTTATTTTTAAGAAAAATTTGGCTCCACCAATGAAATAAGAAAACTCTCTTTTAAAGAAGTCACAAGATAGCATTTTCAAATAAATAAAAGAGACTGTCCCGGCCGGTCGTTCCCAAACTCCTTTCACTGGTTTTTAAAGAAACACTCTTTTAAATAAGTCATGACAACTGACAAGATAGGATTTTCAAATAAACAGATAAACAGAGAGATTTTCTAGGTCTTGAAAGAGCAACAACGTTGGGAGCTTCGTTGACGACAAACATATGATGGGGCTCAAGTTACTGTGCCCCTTCAAATCCGGAGTTAAAGAAAGTGAAACTTTAGATTGGAGCACCCAAAATAAGCTACTCTGGGATTTTTATTTGACGGGGGTAGGCAATGAAAGTAATATTATTTTCTTCAGAGGCCGGAATGAGGAAGTTTTTATTTGGGGGTGGAGTTTCTTTATCTACAGCATATTTAACTCTAATTCACTTGCAATATCTCATGATAGTACCACAAAATTAGAAAGTGATTTATTGCGGTTGGATTTCAATAATGAGTTTTATTGATTGAAAAGGCATAGTGAAGCATGAAGGATTAGTATAATAATAATTATAAATGCCAAAAGAAAACCATTCTTAATGTGAGTTATTGGTTTTCTCCTCTACTTTGTACATAGTTTTATATAAAAAAATGTAATAAATGGTCTTGACTCATGTTTGAGGCCCAAAGCATTTAATTTGATATTAATAATCAAAGTTAAACATTGAAAAAAAAAAAAGAATCTCTATGATGGTGGCTATAATCCCAATCAATTTAAAGGTTTTTTGGTACTAGTAGAAAATAAATAGGAAATAATCTTATGGTTTCAAGTATGAGCTTCAATACTGAAAAAACAATGCATAGAGAATTAGTGCATTTATAATTGTAAACGCATAAAGTAAAAGAAATGTTGCTTTTTTCAACCATTTTTATGATAACTGTAGGGAGGCAACAACTCCAAACTCTTTCACAATCTCCAAGCCCCAACAATCCAAGCTCTATGCCTCTCTTTGATCAAACTATCACGATCTCAAGTCAAGGTATGTGGCGGTCATGGCAAAGACTCTAGATTTGAGAAAATAGTTTCAAATCTTACCTTAATCCCTTCATTTATTTTATTTTCTTTCTTCTTTCCTTTTTTCCTTCCCTTTCTTCTTTCATCTAATTTTTAACTTAAAATCAGCTATTACTTAGTTCCTACTTTTTAAACCCATAAAATCGGCTATTACTTAGTGCCTACTTTTTAAACCCATAATATATTCTTAGTATGTAATTTTTATTAATTATGTTGGAAGGGCCATCCATTAAGGGATTACCATTAAAAAGGAGGGGCTAGAGGATATATCTATTTATAGCCCTAGTTCTGCCTAAGTTTATAGGGCACGGGCCATCTGGCATATAGGCCCTTTCATGCTTTTTTGGGGTTTGTAGGGAAAAGTGCCCCCACTAGCCATTGCCTAGGTCTACCCATGAGCAAGAGTCTTGCCCATGAAAACTGTAATTAATATAACCATAGCATATTCAATATTTGCATTTTCTATCAAATGGCAATGGTCAATCCTATATGGGACCAACTCTTATTGAAGTAAATTGTGAGGATATTGCATACAGTGAAAGGACATTTAATTTTGTTTGGTTGGATTTTTAATAAGTTGATTCCATTGTGGAGTTTCACTCACCATTATCCCACACATATAACTGCAATTGGATTTCCATGACAACAATCAGCAGTTTCTAGGCTAGGACCATTAATAGGAAGGCTGACTACTTTATTTCATGAATCTAGATATTTGTCATTGCATTTAGGGGCGGCTTGACTATAAGGCAAGAAAAGCCTTTACTTTAGAACACCGCGCCCCCCCCCCCCCCCCCCCCCCCCCCCCACCACACAAAAAAAAAAAAAAATGGCCTCCCGAAAAGCAATTCCCATCCTTTTTTTTTTCAATCCCCAAAAAATAAGGCCCCATAAAAGTATAAGCAACTTGTTATAAATCAAATCCAATGATAAAAAAGAATATTAGAATAGAGGGGAATAGTGAGAGAGATTCTTATTTAAAGGTATACCTATTATGGGAGGAAGAATACTTATTTATAGGTTAAAATAACCTCCTCGCTAAGTAACAATATTATATTATGAAAGTAATAATCTCTTATCACATGTGGGCATCCACACCAAAACATAGTTCATAACACTCTCCATTAGATGACTATCATTCAATCATAGTTGCCTCATTAAAACCTTGCTAAGGAAAACCTAATGGGAAAAACCAAAGTGAAGGAAAAATAGTACAACATTCTTCAGGATTATTGAATTTGGTGTTGGACGTGCATAATACTGTCTTGTTAAAATATTTTCTAGTAAAATCCAGTGAGATAAAGCCTAAAAAAGAAAAAAGAGTACAGCACACATATGTCGTACGTACCATTCTTCAAGATGCCTTCCCCTGATTAGTTACTCCCCCTAATAATAATAACCCCTTACAAAGTTTGGTGATGAACTCTATTCATGCCAATCTCATTTACAAGTTCTTGGAATGTTGACTTCAACAATGACTTGGTGAAAAGATTAGCCGGGCTATTATTGGAATAGAATCGCTTGACTTCAATCTCTTTGTTCTTTTGAAGCTCATGTGTGAAAAAGAATTTCGGTGAAATGTGCTTAGTTTTGTCTCGTTTGATGAGATCTTCTTGAATTTGTGTTATACATGCTTTATTATCTTTGTAGATAATGTTCGAGATATCTATTATGGAAGGTAATTGACAAGAACTACGAATAGGCCGAGTTAAAGATCTCAGCCATACACATTCATGACTTGCTTCGTGAAGTGCTAATATCTTAGAGTAGTTTGAGGAAGTAGCTACTAAAGTTTGTTTAGTAGAACCTAAAAAATGACGGCATTACTACTTAGAAATACATAATCTGTCTTAGATTGATCCCTTATGAGGATCGGAGAGGTATTCTGAATATACAAAACCTACAAACTTGGAATCTTATGATCATAAGAATAAAACATACCTAAGTCAGCTGTTCTACATAAATGTGGTAGGATATATTTGACACCAGTCTAGTGCCTTTGAGTTGGTGTAGAGCTATATCTAGTAAGTAGATTCATTGAGAATGAAATATCCGATCTAGTGCATTGTTCCAAGTATAGTAGGGCTCCAATAGAACTTAAGTATAGTACCTCAGGACCCATTACTTCTTCATTTTCCTCTTTAGGATGGTATAGATTTTTTTTTTTATATCTGAAGATCGGACCACCATGGGTGTTCTTAGTAGATGTTCCTTTTCCACATCAAATTGTTTTAAAACCTTCTCGGTATAATTAGATTGATGGACTAATATTTCATTAGAACTTTTTTTCGATCCGTAGGTTGAGAGAAAATTTTGTTTTCTTAAGGTCTTTCATTTCAAATTCTCTTTTCAAATAATCAGTAGTTTTCTCGAGCTCTTCTGAAGTTCCTATTTAATTTATGTCATCTACATAAATTGCTACTATTGAAAATCCTTTTAAGAATTTCTTCATGAATAGACATGAACAAATTGGATTATTGTCATACCCTTCTTTAGATAAATATTCGCTAAGACGTACTACAATTCTTTCAGATTGCTTCAAGCCGTACAATGAACGTCTTAATTGAATTGAGTATATACTATTTGACTTTGCTTCAGGGAAAGTAAATTTTTCTTAGATTTTCATGTAGATGTTCGTGTCTAAGTCCCCGTACAAGTAAGCAATTACAATATCCATGAGTCTTATATCCAAATTTTTGGAAGCTGCAAAGTTTATCAGATATTTGAATGTAGTTGTGTCTATGACGAAGGAGTATGTTTCCTCACAATCAATCATAAGTTTCTGTAGGAAACTTTGTGCCACAAGTTATGCCTTATATCTAGTAATTTCATTCATTTCATTTGTTTTTTTGATAAACACTTATTTATAACCTACATGGTTAACACCTTTTGGGGTTTGTACTATACATCCAAGTACAACACGTTTATTAAGAGACTCCAATTTTGGCTTGATAACATTTTTCCATTTTGCCAATCTATTCTTTGTTGATATTCATTTATAGTATGTGGTTTTGTATTCCAATCATCTTTATCATTTTCTTTTGATATTTGTGTAGCTACTGTGTATGCAAATTTGTCATCGATGGCTATTTCTTTTTTATCCCACCTCTCTCTTGAATAAGTGTAAAGCATAAAGGTCTTTTCATTATTAGGTTCCTTTAATTTGCCTCTTCAGGGGCTTCCAAAATCTCATCAGGGACTTGTGTCTTTTCTAAGACAGTAATTTCTTCTAAATTTTAGGGAGAGTGATTTTCCCATAACCTCTTCTCGAGTGCAGTGGCGTATCCCTTGGGGAGTATTATTGAGACATGATTGCTCATATCTTTTTTTTCGCGAATCTGAATCCTTTGAACTAATAGGTTTGCCACGCTTTTGGTGTATTATAGATTTATTTGCTGTTATATTTGAATTTTTCCTATAGAGACATTAATTCTCGCAGTTGCATTCATAGCTAATATATGTGACTTAGTCATTTTTGCTACATCATTAAATGCATCAGATAATCTGTTTGCAATTTCTTGTAAGTACACTGTTCTCCGTACTTTATTCTTATATTGTGAAGTAAATGGATCTAGATGAGATAGAGTGAGAGTATTCCGTGTTAATTCTCACCGTTCTTCAAGAACGGGTTGTTTTTTAGGAAAAGTCGTTCTTCAGAAAATTTTTTATCTCCCCTAGTGGCAGGAATAATGTCTCATCAAAGTGGCAATCTGCAAAATGGGCAGTAAATACATCTCCTGTCATTGGTTTTAGATTTCAAATAATTGAGGGTGAGTCATAACTGATATAGATTCCCAACCTACATCGTGGGCTTAATTTAGTGGGTTGAGGAGGTGGAATGAGGACGTGAACTACATAACCAAATTTGCGTAAATGGGATGTATTTCATCGATTATTTGTTACAAGTTGTGCAAAAGAGTATTTATGATAGGCTTTTGGTTTACGTCTTATTAGCATCGATGCATGTAATACAGCGTGTCCCCCACGCACTAATCGGTAATTTGGACTACATTAGTAAAAGCCTTGAAATGAGTTGAAGACACTTAATTAGGGATTCAACTAATCCACTTTGGGTGTGAGCATGGGGAATGAGATATTTAACATCGATTCTTATTGATGAACAATAGACATCAAAGACATGAAATGTAAATTCACCTATATTATTAAGCCTTATAGACTTAACGGGTTGTTCAGGGAATTTTTCTCTAAGTTTACTGATTTGAGCTAGTAGGTGGGTAAAAGCTATATTTCTAGTAGAAAGTAGGTAAACATCGGACCAACGGATGGAAGCATCAAGAAAGATAAGGAAATATCTAAAAGGTCCATTAGGGGGATTTATGGGGTTACAAATATCACTTTATATTCTCTAAAGGAAAGATGATGATTTAGATGCAACTTTAAGGAAAGGTCTAGTGATAAATTTACCTTTTGAACATGAGGTACATAAATACCCGCTAAATATAGTCAACTGATGGTTTGCTAAGGAGTACCCATAAGAGTTATCTATTATTTTTCTCAGCATAGTTGTCTTAGGATGTTCTAACCTATCACGCCAAAAAGTTAAGAGCTTAGGGCCACTAAACTTCAGGCTCAGTTTAAGCTTTGGGCTTGGCTTGATTGTGTTGCCTCTAAAAGAGTGTGATTCAACATTTGATAGTGTTGTGAAGTATAGTCCTATGAAGAATGCACTTAGTTTTTCTAGTATCTACTTTTGGTTTCCAATACTAGTAATGACACTTAAATATTTTTTCTACATTTACTTATAGTTTCTATGTGGTACCAATTCATTCTGATGTCTTTAAAGCTAAGTCTTTTTGGTAATTAGTTGAAAATAATGCATCTTTAATGAATATGTGAGTACCATTTGGTAACATTATGTGAGCCCTTCCGGAGCGTTCAATGATTTGTATGGGTCCAGCTATGGTGGATACTTTGCTTAAATTGAACACCAACTCTAAAAAAAAACTTCTTGTTTTTAGTGTAGTATATTTTGTGGCATTGTATATTGGATAGAGATTATCCTCAGTTTTATTCATTCTATGATCCATACTTTGAAAAACAATAAAGTAAATAATTTAACTATTCAATCGCATAGCAAAAATTAAATTAAAAATAACTAACCCATTCAAAGTAAAATTAATGTCCATACATAAAATATGATAGATAAAAGAAGAGTTCTTTAAAAACATGGCCCATTGTACCATGGAGGAATGTCCAACTAAATAATTAAAGCAAAAATAAAAATAATTAAATTGTTTATTAAATGATAATAGTATGTAGTTTTAGGTCTTCTAGACACTGCTTGGTAGTTCTTCGACTTTAGCTTCAAATGCTTCGTCACTAAGAGGCTATCCATCAATAGCTTCAAAGAAATCTTGCCACTTTAAGTGTGTAATATCAACTTCACACCCCTTTGGTATAGACAGTTTTGCATCAAACCCTTCCAATTCATTTGTCTTTGTGGAATTAATAGAAGCTTTGTATTATTCTACTGCATGTTTTGGTTCACAACAAGTACGTGACCAATGCCAACTCTTTTTGCATTTGTGACAAGTATCATTTGGATAGTGAGTAGAATTTTGTATGAAGAGCAGCTACTTCTGGTGGTTCTTGAATTTTGAGGGGACCCTCTAAAATCACCTCTACTAGAGAAATGATTGTGTCCACCTCTATTGGAGGAATTATGTCGTCCTTGGCCCCTACCTCTACCTTTGTTTTGGCTACAGTTGTGACTTTCTTTAGGAATTGCCATAAATCTGGTTGGTCTAGAGTTATGGTTCTTGATTAGTACTTTGTTGTTTTGTTCTGCAATGGGTAGACAAGTTATAAGTTCAGAATATTTAGTAAATCACCGCTCTTGATTCTATTGTTGCAGGAGCACATTTGAGGGGTGGAAGGTAAAATTTTTTTTTCTAATCTACTCATCATCAACATTTTCACCGCATAATCTTACATGAGAAACAATGTTAAATACTTATATTTAGAAACCGTTTTATGGTCTTGAAATCACAGATTCAACCATTCACTTTGAGCATTGGGTAGTATGACTATCTATTGGTGATCATATCTGTCCTTCAGCGATGTCCAAAGCCCTAATGGGTCTCCCTTAGTTAGATACTTATTCTTTAAATCATCATGGATATGATGGCGTAGAAAGATGAGGGCTGATGCTTTGTCCAGGGACATCTTATTTCCTTCTTTGACGGAATCACCGAGTCTTTTAGATTTTAAATGGATCTTAGCAACCAATTGCCACAATAAATAATTTTCTCCATTCATCGTAAGAGCCTGAAAGTCAAGCTTAGCAGGATTCAACATCCTTTTAATGGTTGTAATAAAATATATAAAATTAGGATCAATTCTAGGAGAACAAGAAAATATAACAAATAATCATATCATCAAAATTAGAACTTCGAGTTCTTAACTCATGGGTTAGAATTCTAGATTTTGTCAAGTCTTCGACTTGAATTTATGGCCTTGAATTGATCCATTTTATTTGCAATCAAGTTACTTCTTAATATTCAACAGTAAAAACAAAGAAGGAGTAGAAGGAGAGAATAAAGTATGTCATCCATTTAAGTCTAAAAAAAACAAATAAATAAATGATCAAAACTTTAGGTTTGATTATGTATATTTTATTTTCAGAACTTCATGTTTTAATGTTAAATTAATAAAACTTTGGGTTTTATTTTAGATCATATGAATATGAATCTATGGGTTCATATAAACTATATGAAATTTCTTAGGACCGCTGGTCCTAAATAACATACGGAGCTTCGGGTTTGGATTATTTATTTGTTATAGAAATTCTAGTTCTATTTCTTCATGATCTATGAGTTGCATTTGTACTGTATTATGTGCAACTATTGATTTTGGCAACAATTAGTTAATCAAAACAAAATTTAGATTTAATAATATTGTCATAACGTACTGTAGTAACTAGTATTATATAATCCTATAATAGAAATTACTTAAAGCATCCAATGTAGTAGATATAGAACACTAACCTTCTACTATATATTTCAAGGCTTTCAATCTTTAGAATTCCAACCTAGATCACTCTGTGATGTGAGGAGGAACAAAAGATGCAAGAATCTTCTTTGATTGTTTTGGGGGAAAAAGAATTATGAGATCTTACTGATAACATGTTATAAATCAAAGCCAATGACATTGAAGAGAATAAGAAAAAAGATAAATAGTGAGAGAGATTCTTATTGAAAGGTCTACCTATTATGGGAGGAGGAGTACTTATTTCTGGGTTAAGATAACCTCCTCACCAAGTAACAATGTTATATTAGAAAAGTAATTCTCTCTTATTACATGTTGGCATCCACACCATAATATAGTTTATAAAACAACTAACATCTACTCAAATTTTGAAAAAGCAACGGTCATAGTTCTGTTTCTTTCAAAAAATAGACTTCATAAAAGTGATTAAAGCAACTATCATCTTTTCACATTTCGAAAAAAGCAACTGCTATCCTTTCACATTAAAAAAAAAAGCGTTAAAGCCACTTCTCACCATTGAGAAGATGTTGTCATTAAAAGGAAAAAAAAATAGAAAACCTAAAATTACAACAATCAAGAAATTCCTTTTCAATTATGAAAATCCTCTAGTTTGCACAGTTTCCCCCTACATCTATGTTGCTTGGAATCTATAGAAGACAACTTTAAATAGAATCTTTTTTTATATGAAGAAATTGCATCAGATTCAAAAGTAATCCACATCAATGATCTTTATGGCCAACATTGATAATTCGCTAAATCATGTTCTATTGTTATGCCTTTTAGGGCACATTTTGTAATGGTCTTCACGGGGAAATTCTTTTCTAGGATGAAGTGAAAAACCAACGTTTGATTGCATATGGAACCATGGATAGCGAACATTCATATTCTACGATTGCAAGGTTTTCTTTTGTCGGACCACCCCCCATCGGAAACTATGAATCATTGCCTTTAAAGGGGTAGGTATTTAAAATGATTTTCTGCGCAGAAGCTTGGCCCCAACTCATCTCAATTTTGAATCCCTCTCCATCGACATTAAAGTTCAAACCCTCTTCTCTGTTGTTGTTGGTGCCATGGGAGGTGATCAGATTGGACTTTGTTGTTGTGACCAGAGGTGACTACCCTTTGTGCTGTGACCAAAGAAGGCCACTGCTCTGGTGCTGATGCAATGACCTCTCTCTCACTCCTCTCTCTCGGCAAAGACAAGTGAAGGGTGCTCCTTCAACGACGTAGCCCTCTCGCATACTCCATCCCTCTTCCCACCATCGGACTCCGTCAGCCTTCTCTCCAGTCGATTTGTTCATAACACAAGTCAGGTTATGGTATATTATTTCCTTCTTTTTTTTTGTCTCTTCTTTTCCGTCCATCTTGCCTCTTTTCTTTGGGAAATACAAGATCTTGAGTTCATGCAGTAATAGATTTAGGCTTCAACGGGGATCTTGATTCCCTTTTTTTTGCCCTTTATATGTTAGGTTCCCATATTTTCCGATGGAATACTTGTAGATGACATCATTTTGAATTTTTGGCTGGATAGACTCATGCTTCCACAACCTTATTTATGAGATGTCACTTTGAAGCATTACAAAAACATAATATCCTACATGGTTTAATCACCTCAAATGAAAACAGCTACTTAAAAAAAAAAACAATCAATTATATTAAAAAATGTCATAGATTAAAATATTCCTTTTCCATATTAAATTGCTACAAATGCTTAGCATATAAACTTCAATGTCATGGTGAAGCAAAAAATGAAACAAAATTAAAGAAAACCAACAATGAGCTAAGAATCCCTATTATAACTATGACTACATCCAGCACATTAATAAAGAAGTCACTCTCTGTTCCATATTTCAATTGAACTATATGTTCTAATATTGAGATGTTATGCAGTCTTTGCGAAATAGATGGCAACAAGTTAAAAAAGATGGAGAAAGAGCAAAAGCCAACAGGAACAAAAAGCTTTGCATTTGGTGTGGATAATTGCTGCAACCGAGGGCACTAGAAAAAAAATACCCATTCTCATTTGTATTTACTAGATCTTGGTCAAAACAAATGGTCACTATGATTCAGGTCTAAGAAAAGGATCAGTTTTGGTAAAAGAAAGAAATGTTGATGGTAGGATTACTCCCCTTTATAAATGGGTCATCACCATTGTAACACAATCTATTATGATTATGTAATATAAGATGGGCCACTAAGTTCAATGATCCAAATCATTCATGTGATTGGCCTAGTGTTGGTACCTCAGAAGCAATGAACTTATTCAACTGTAAGATTACGCGTAGAACCTTTTTAGTGAGACTTGTAGCTGCTTTGGTCAATATAGTACTCGGAAGACAAATACAAAGCAAAAAAAGCCGAGATTTTTGTAGGAGATGAGCAATAGACAGTCATGTTGCAGATTACCATAATTATCTCTAAATTAGTTGTAAATAGATTGATAGAATTGATTCCTGTAATTGATTGATATACCATTATTATCTCCTATTCTTTAGGAGCAAGTTTTGTAAAGAGGCTATTAAAAGCTGTGTACTCCTGTAAATGAAATGATAAGAAACGTATATACAAATTCTTTATGGTATCAAAGCAAGGCTTCGATCCTCTGAAACTTTGTATCCCAACCCATACTTACTTACATCTGCATCCGTTCACACTACTATGGCTACCAACATACCTGAAACCTCCATCACTACCATCTCTTCACCCATCATCCATGTCCAATCTGAAAACTTTGGCTTCAACGCCAGCGTAATTCTTACCGAAACAAATTATGATGTCTGGTCCCAGATCATCGAAATCCATATTGCTGGCCGTGAGAAACTTAATTACATCATTGGAGATTCTACTCCGCCTGGAGAGAAAGACCCCTCGTATCCCAAATGGTATGCTGAAAATCAAAAAGTTAAAGGCTGGTTACTCACCTCTGTGACACCTGACATAATGAAGTGATATCTCTGCCTTCGAACTGCTCGTGACATTTGGAACGCACTCGCCAAAGCGTTCTATGATGGATTCGATGAAACGCAAATCTTTGCCTTTCATCAACGTGCTTTTTCAATCTGCCAATCTGGATGTCCTCTTCCAACATACTACGGTGAACTTGTTGAGATCTTCCCCGGAACTCGATCATCGCGACAAAGTGCACATGAAGGATCCTGATGATATTGTTGCTTATAAAAAGTCTGTGGAGAGAATGCGAATTCACATATTTTTGAATGGTCTTGATGCTGAATTTGAACAAGTGCGGGGGGAGATTCTTCGCATGGAAACACTCCTAGACTTGGAACACACATATGCATATGTCCGGCGGGAAGCCACTCGTCGAACTCTTTTGAATGGTGACTCCCCTAATCCTGATTCGGTGGCCATGCTAGCCCGCCGTCCACCACCATCAAACCGCCGTAATTCCAATGGTGCTGCATCTTCTAATTCCACGCCAACAGCCCAAAGCTTTGACATGGGAAAAAAAATCCTCTACATCCTCTGGCCCACCGAGAACTTGCACTCATTGTGGTGGCACAAGGCACACCAAATCCCGTTGCTATGATATAATTAGCTATCCTGAATGGTGGGATCCAGCCAAGGCTCCAACGAAGTGTGACTCCAAGTCCACCGCCTCTGCTACCACTGTCACTACTAAACCCCCAACAACCGTAGTTGCTGCCTTACATATTTCTAGTCCCCCCGGTAAGTCTCTCGACCATTCCACTCCTAGTAGGTCTTGTACTTGGATTATTGATTCTGGATCAATTGATCATATGGCCTTTGACACAACTTCACTCTCACTCTTACAAAACTCTGACATACCTGTTGTTTCTACAGCCAATGGCAATTCCGCTCCTGTTGTTGGTGAAGGTTCCCTTACTCTTCCTAATAATCTTAATTTGGATTCTGTTCTTGTGGTTCCTTCACTTAGTTTTAATTTGTTATCGGTTTCACAAATTACCGCTGCCTTGAATTGTGTTGTAATTTTTTGGCCTGATTTGTGTGTTTTCAAGGACATCAAGACATGGAGGACAATTGGGTGTGGTACTAGACGGGGAAAGCTCTATTATCTTGATCTTGCGCCAGTGAGCTCACATGCCCTGACTCAGTCTTTTCATGCTACTAGTCTGCCGCCTACCTCAGCCTCTAATGTTTGGTTGTGGCATAAGCGCTTTGGACATGCTTCGTTTGGCTATTTACGACACCTATTTCCCAAGTTATTTTCAAAAACTTCTCCATCTATGTTTAAGTGTGATGTTTGTGCATTGGCCAAGAGCCACTGTGTTTCCTTTCCGCAGAGTATGAATAAAAGTCCATTGCCATTTATGATCATTCATTCGGATGTTCGGGGTCCCGTTAAAATTCCGACACTCAATGGTGCACGATGGTTTGTGTCTTTTATTGATGATTGCAGTCACATGACGTGGGTATGTTTGATGAAAACAAAGGGAGAGGTTTGCTCCCTATTTAAACAATTTCACTTAATGGTTGCTACTCAATATAAGACTCCAATTCAAGTTCTTCATACTGATAATGGCGGCGAATTTGTCAATCATAAGCTGAAGCAATTCTTACAGCTCCATGGTATTGTTCATCAAACCACGTGTGCCTACTCCCCTCAACAAAACGGGGTTGCGGAAAGAAAAAACAGGCAACTCTTGGAAATGGTTCGTGCCACACTGTTTGATGCCCACATGCCACTTCAATATTGGGGTGAATCACTTTTTGCAGCCTCCTACTTAATAAATCGTATACCATCCCGTACCTTGGACTTCCAAACACCTCTTAACACCTTGAACCATAATCTTATCTCATCATCCACGCCTAATCTGCCTCCTAAAATATTTGGATGTACTGCCTTTATATACTTTCCTCCTCATGCACGACATAAGCTCCAACCCCGAGCTCTCAGATGCATCTTTGTGGGCTATGGCCTCCATCAAAAAGGGTACCGCTGTTATTATCCACCCACTCACATAGTATATGTAACTATGGATGTCTAATTTCATGAACATCAAATGTATTTTCCAGCTCCCATTACTGCAAGTCAGGGGGGCACCAGTAATGACTTACAGTTTCTAAGTTACCCAGGTGAAACCATACCTGAACCAGTGGAACCTGCTATATCTGAACCAGTGGAGCAACCTGTGGTAACTGCACATGGAGAAATGGCACCCGAACTAGAGGAACCTTCTATACCCGAACCAGTGGAGCAACTTGTGGTAACTGCACATGGAGAAGCGGCAGATATTTCTAACAATGGAGCTGAACCGGCAGTACCACCAACATAATTGTCTCCACTTGATGGTCCTAATCCTTGTCATGAGTCATCATCTGCTTCCCAGGTAAATCACGCACCTCCACTTAAAGTATTACCTGATCGCACCACAAGAGGCATTCCCAAAGTTAGTTATGAACCTGTCCTTAAATCAACTCCTAAATACCCAGTAAATAATTATGTATCTTACCATAGATTATCAAAGGCAAGTGTATCATTTGTGAATCAATTATCTACTGTGCATGTACCTAATAGTGTGCAGGATGCCTTGAAAGACACCATGTGGAAAGAAGCTATGCGGGAGGAGATGAAATCACTTTTAAAAAATGGGACATGGGAAGTAGTGGACTTACCTATTGGAAAGAAACCAGTTGGATGTCGATGGGTTTTTACAATTAAATATAAAGCTGATGGTGATATTGAGAGATTTAAGGCTCGATTGGTGGGTAAGGGATACAGTCAGACGTATGGAATTGATTATGCAGAGATTGCATTAGTGGCCAAAATTAATACGGTACGTGTACTTCTATCTTTGGCCGTGAATCTTGATTGGCCATTACATCAATTAGATGTAAAGAACACCTTTCTACATGGAAATCTTCAAGAGGAGGTGTACATGGAGTTGCCTCCAGGATGTGATTTACAGGTGGAAGGCAGCAAGCAAGTTTGTAGGTTGCAAAAATCCTTGTATGGTTTGAAGCAATCACCAAGAGCTTGATTCAGAAGATTTACAAGTTCAATGAAGGCATTTGTCTATCGGCAGTGCAATTCTGACCATACTCTGTTCATAAAGCATAATGGGAGAAAACTTATTGTACTCATTATATATGTTGATGATATGATTGTAACAGGAAATGATGCTACTGAACGAAAAGCCTTGCAGACATATCTTTCTCGTGAATCTGAAATGAAGGATCTTGGACCATTGAAGTATTTCCTGGGGATCGAGGTATTGCGGTCTAAACGAGGTATGTTCCTGTCACAACGGAAATACACTCTAGACTTACTAAGTGAAGTGGGCATGCTGACTTGTAAACCGTGTGATACACCTGCGGCTGAAAAGATCAAATTGGGTACATTTCCAAATCAAATTCCTGTAGATAAAGAGAGATATCAAAGGCTTGTCGGACGATTGATGTACCTCGCACACACTAGGCCTGATCTGGCTTATTCTCTTAGCATGGTGAGTCAATTTATGCAGTCTTCTAGTGAGGAGCATATGAATGTAGTAATACGTATTTTACAGTATTTGAAGTCATCTCCAGGGAAAGGAATCATGTTTACCAAGGGAAATACTTTATCTGGTGAAGGATATGTTGATTTATGACAAGAGAACCTTTATTGGTTAAAGGCTATACCGATGCGGATTGGGCAGGGTCAATTGATGATAGACGTTCAACTGCGGGGTACTTGACATTTGTTGGAGGAAATCTAGTTACATGGCGAAGTAAAAAACAAGGAGTTGTAGCTAGATCAAGTGCAGAAGCTGAATATCGAGGAATGGCCAAAGGTATATGTGAGCTCTTATGGATTAAAAATTTGTTGCATGAACTCAAAATTCCTCAAATGTCACCTGTGAAACTATACTGTGACAACAAAGCAGCATGTGACATAGCTCATAATCCCATTCAACACGATCGAACAAAACATGTGGAGGTTGACAGACATTTTATTAAAGAGAAACTGGAAGAGAAGATGATTGAAGTTCCCCATGTTCGGTCACAAGACCAGCTAGTTGACATCCTCACTAAAGCAGTATCAAGTGCAGTCTTTCATGGAATTGTAGACAAGTTGGGCATGCAAAACATCTATGCACCAGGGGGTGTTGCAGATTACCATAATTATCTCTAAATTAGTTGTAAATAGAGTGATAGAATTGATTCCTGTAATTGATTGATATACCATTATTATCTCCTAGTCTTTCGGAGCAAGTTTTGTAAAGAGGCTATTAAAAGCCGTGTACTCCTGTAAATGAAATGATAAGAAACGTATATACAAATTCTTTAAGTCATTGTCTATTAGGTAGGGCACGATTAAGTGGAAAATAGACATGCTTGGTTTTTCTTTGACAGTGGACAGATTTGGAAAACTTATCTATGAATCATCCACGTAACTTTCTAAAAATGATTTTTAAAAAAAAATTTTATGGGCTAATAATCTTCGGTATGTGATTTCGTGGTTGAAGTTGTTTGGTTACGCTGCGTTGAATTCTTTAATCAAAAGTGTGTGATTTCTTGTGTGGAATTGAAATAAGGCTTTGTTGAGAGTTGATGTTCTTGTGTGGAAATCAACCTGAGAAGGAGCCAGTTGATTTCATACTTGTCCTATTTGGATCCTTTGCTATGGGTTTTCTTGCAAACTAGTTACTTGTAAATCTAAATACTTGTAAATGGTTGTGACAAAGAACGAACTACTATGACTTGCAGTAACTCAGGAACTCATAGATATCCAAATGCATGAACCTTCATCTATGTGTAAACATAGTTGCCTTCCTTCGTTTATATAAATCCTTTTTGAGGTGGTATTGGTTGAATGGGAAAAGCTTGGATGAGGTTTGGTGGCTAGGTTTTGCTGGATTTGGTTGGGGGAGATGTCTGTGTAACGTCTCCGACGGTGACCTATGTGGATAAGAATCTTCTTAGATTTAACACAATGAAGAATGCCACTTCAAATCCAAGGAGGAATGACTCTTTGGTCTATTTCATATTCATTGCTCATGTGTGAGTTTATTAGATATCCAAACGTACCTTGTTTCTCAAGCGCATCTAGAATCCAAACGATCTTAGGTAAAGCAACACGTGGTTCCTAATCAATCCCACATAGGATCTTAGTTCACGATGAGTTCATGAAGCTAAACATATACCAGTACTTGCGGAAGTGTTATCTAGCAATTGATATCAAAATAAACGACAGAATATGCACATCAAGTGATATTGGATTTAAAGTTAGAGTTTCAAAGCAAACAACATGCTTTGATTACAAGCCCACTAAAACTTGGGCCCTAATAAAAGAAACCCACTAGAAACCCAAAATAGAGTCATACCAATGAAGATCACTTGTGTGCAAGGCTAGAGGGGTCCGACTCTGTCATCTGCATCCCACATGGGCTCATTAGGTGGCTTAGGTGCTTGTAGCGATTTGCACCGCGCCTCCTCCGCGGGCTAGAGCTTGCACCCATTTCATTCTTTCTCATTATTAGGCAACTGGACATTCAGCATATGGTTTGCATGCTTTCAATTATTGATTCTTACATTTTCATCGTTATGGTTTTGGTTTTGCTCATTTTACATGATTTTAATGAAAATGCTATTGCTGTGTGTGGATTTTTGAAATGGATGAAATGAGGAATAGATGTGGATGGAATGGAGGGGTTGAGCCCCATTTTTATTGGTGGGACCCTTTGTGGGACCCGGATGACTTGGATCACCCTTGTTACACTAAGTAAGAGTGATTTTGGGCAAATACGCTCTTACGAAATGCGCTATTTGGGTACGGTGCACAACCTACATGAAACCGGGTTGATGTGGAGATTGGACTTGTGCACCCATGTTTGTTTGATAGGACGTGCAACCTCTCATTACTCGAGGTTCAAGTAGAATTGTTGGGCACTTGAATCGTCATCATGATTTAGGAGGTGGGTTTGTAACTTCTCCTTGGCCGTCAGGTATGCATTGTTTATACCGCGCGTGTTTGTTTTTTTAGGAGTTGTACCCTTTTTCATTGTTTGGATTGTGTTGTGTTTTGGCGAGCATTGTGATGCTCTAAGAGGACTACTCAGTCTGTGTACCCAGTTTGGAACTGAATGATGAACATGAGTAATTTCCTCAATGATTGGATCATTTGTATGGAAATGCCAACCCTTCATTTGACTTAGGATTTATTGTGTGTCGAACACCACTAATGTTGTTAGTCTAGAATAGGAGGGGCACCTCTGTGTAGGGGTTGTGTCTGTGTGGGTGAGGGAGCAGGGTTTATTGGATGGCTGCAGATCAGTATTGGACACGGAGTTGTACATTGTGGTATATTAGACAGAATGTGTATCATTCAAAGACGGACCGACCACCTGTATTGGATGGAGCCTGGGTTCTATGAACATTAGACAGTATGTGGGCCTGAAGATGGGTTGATCCATCGTAATATGGGCAGGATGTATATCATCCGAAGACGGGGGAACCCGTGTATTGGACATGTGTATACTTGGCGTTTAGCTAGTGTGGGTGTTCATTGTTGTAGTGGTGGTTAGGGTGTTTCCATTCCTTCTTTATTGTTATTGCTTCTTTGTATAGAGTTTGGTGTGCTTTTCACATGATCATCCCTGTCTTTACTTGCTTTCCTATTTTACATATTAATATGGGTGATGTTTACCTACTTGCCATGACTTTTGTCGTCTGATGTTGTTGTCCTTGGTGCATATGTTCCGAACCCAGCTATGCTAAGATGGAGGTGGAGGGTAAGGCACTTTAAGTGCCATAACCAATTGATGTGCCAGAGTGGGGTGCAGATGAAGGCTTTGGAACCTTCTAGATTCACACCCAAGTGACACACAGTCTCGGTTATTTTGATTATTATCTTTTGATGCTGGAGTTTTGGATGGGCTTTATATTGCAACTAACTACTTTTAATTACTTTGAAACTTGAATTTAAATCCAGTGTTTTTTGATGTGCAAAACTCTGGTTATTAATATTTGTGATACTAATTGCTACAAACTTGTGCTTTCGTACGTATTGGTAATGTTGTTTTGTGAACTCTTGAAGTCTTATGATCCTGTGTGGGACCTTGATTAGGAGCCACGTGCGGTAGTTTGCACAAAAAATTTTAAATTGGCCTTGATCTCACGTTAACCCCGGTTTTATTTTGGGGGATGTGACAATACAAGCTCTGCAAGCCGTGGATTGAGGGTGGAACATATCGATAAGATAATACCTATTGCGATAAGTGAATCCATAGGAGTTAGGGGAGATAGTGGGATTGCACCAAGTCATGTGCAGTGAGTTGTTACTCCTGTCATCCGAAGGCATAAACCATGCTGTGTCGATCAGTGATGATGTCGAGTATGAGGAGGAAGACACTAAAACGGGGTTAGTGGCTTGTTAGAAAGCTAAAACTATGCAATGCATGAACATGTTTGACTAAAAGTGAAAAGCTCATTGCGATGTGAATCCGGAGGATATGTGAAACAGGGCAATGTAATCTTTTTTTTTTTTTTTTGGGGGGTGTAATCAAGCATTATCATGTTAAATACTACTAATTTTGGATATGTGCATATATTGGCTCAGGAAGCTTCTTTAATACTATAGAAAAAAAGTCTATCCTTTGAAACTCTCATATTATTTTAAGATTAAATAGTTTATTGAATTCTATTTTTATAGATTTGGGTTGGTTGTATGATGGGCTTGTACCAATGATATTATTAGTTGTTGGGGCAATTTATGTGGTTCTAGTTTATATTGTATAGATCCCATATTTGAAGAGGAACCTTGGTGATCCCTGCCATGCACGTGGGATGAGTGTTAGGGACCATTCCTCTATGGAGCAACATATTTACATGGATGAAATAAAGTCCAGATCTTGGGAAGACATTGTTAGTGTTGTAGAGTTTTCTATGCTAAGAGGAATCTAAACCCTAATTAAATTAAGACTCCATGATGGGAAGGGATTTAACTAGGAAAACCTATATGTAGAGTTTAGGGGTTACAATTCTTCTCTACACAATACATTGATTGCCCCATCAATATCATGTATAAAGGTTATAGTTAAGGAGTATAGTAAATTCCAATCAAAGGTAGCGGTTCAAATTAGGTGAATGTGATGGAGTTAGGTATGCATTTAGAGTTCAAATTTGTGTTGCGTTATTCAAATCTATCTTATTATTATGAAGATCGAATTTAAATATGTTAGTTGAAAACCTAACAATTAATACGTAAGAAAAGGACACAACAAGAAAGGTAGAGACAAAATACCTTAGAAGTATACCCCAACCCCTTACTCCTAAATCTCCCTTTCCCCAACAAATGCCCTAACCAAGGGAGTTTCTCATTTTTACCAACATATGAATTGCCCCTTTCATCTCCCTAGGGAAGTGAATAAAATTAATATATTCAAAATAGGAAGCTATAGTTTTGATACCCATAAAAATCGGAGTAATTGTTCAATCTTCTCCTCCATTAAAAGTAAGCACCACTTTCCTTGCATCCATCAAAACAACATCTCTAAAAAGCCCTATGTCTCTAGCTTTACTCAATGCAAAGAGGGCCACCCTCATTTCAACCTTCTCGGAAGAGATGACCTTCGGACCTTATTTTTATCTTGGAACAATAATGGATCCATTTAAGTGCCTCATAAAACCACTAAGGTTTTTCCATCACCTGCCCTATGTTTGTGTTGGAGAATATTAGAATAGACATATCATTTGGGATCACTCTTTAAAAGAAACTGTCACGCCCCGATCCCGGGAATTGGGGTTAGGATGGCCTCATGGGGTGTGCATACGTAATCCCGTAGTAATCTGTGCATGTAAACATACACACACAAATCACTACAAGGGAGATTGCACAGGAACGTGTAGAGAAGTTCCCCCAACACGTAAATTACATTCAACAGTGAACGGAAGCCTGTGTAATACATCTGTAATGATCATAAGCAGTGACAACGGAATTATCATAACATTCATAAATAAGTCTGTACTTAACCATTCTCATTTCAAGATAACAACTAATTAAGCATGAACAAGATCTTAATGTGTAAACAGGCCTATCCCAAACTTAAACACTCAGCAAGTATCCCGTTGTCGCTCTTCGTACAATGACTAACAGAAGACATCATCTGCATTACCCTCATCTAGTCTCCGAGTTTAGTACCTGTAACACTAAGTGTAGCACTGTTAACACGATGGTTAAGCAAGTATATAGAGGTGCATAAGACCATCATGCCGTATCAAATGAAGTAAGAGTATATATTGATTAAAGGAAGGCAAAAATCGTACACTAGGCATGTCGTGCATGAGTAAGCATGAGTAACGAATCATAAATAGATTATCATACAAACTTATTGGCAACCACGTGGTCGTATTCTCCCAAGAGAGAGCAAATCATCTAGAGGGAGCGTGCATATTCTAGGTGATCAGCCTAGCTTATTGAGAAGCGCTGACAACTTCTCCAAGGACTACTGCAGTAGCGACATATCGTATCATACCCAAACTGGTCCCGTCGAACCTAATAAGGGTGTAATTAAGTGGTGCCGACTTAACGTATCAAGACCGACTCAAATGCATATCTTTTATTCGTCTTAGTTATATTTGTCATATCATACATACCAGGAGTTCGGTCTTGAGATTACATTCACACATTCATTCATATTTGATAATCAATTCATGCATATTTAATAGAGCTACATATGTTGAGGGCATGGTTTCTTAACAATATGGATGCATTTAGATTGAGTAAGCATCAACAATAATTACTAGCCAACCCTATGCAATATAATCCGTGATCCTGAGGGCATTCAACACGATGTATTCATAAAATGTCTGGTGTCATTGTGTTACCAATCTTGGTATTATATTATGTATGCAAATGACACCTCTTCTTATGCCAACACCCATGACGTGACATCGGGATTCGAAGGGGATGAGTGACAGCTCTACACTTGTCCACCTTTCATTTGATCACCATTGGGCTAATTTGGTTAGGAAGTAGGTGCCATATCTAGAGCCCTACAAGGTCATTGAAGGTTCCTCACATCCTATATTCACTGGGTTCTTACGGCTTAGCCGTATACAAGGCTACGGCTTAGCCGAGTGGTTCAGGTTTCCCTCTTAAGTCAATATGCATTTATGGCTTGGCCGTATATTGGCCTACGGCTTAGCCGTGCTAAGCCTACGGCTAAGGTTACGGCTTGGGCACGGCATGGCCGTAGCAGAGTTCACGGTATAGTCGTGTATGAGCCGTAGGTAAATCCTGGGTTTGGGGCTCTCTAGAAGGTTCACCATAGAATAGCCTACGGCTTGGTCACGGGGAGGTTACGGCTTAGCCGTAGTACATTCCCGGCTTGGCCGAGTGTTAGCCGTAATGTAATTTGGCTCTCTGGATTCTAAGCCGTAGAGACTTACGGCTTAGCCGTGAGCTTCGCCGTAAGCTTCAAAAGTTCTGAAACTGATTCTGCAGCTCTAGTTCAGTTGCAGAATTCTATCATTTGGGTTTCCAATGAGGGTTCTTATACTTCTAAACTCCATAGTAGGTCTTACATATTCCATATCATCAATCTTGCCTAATTATACTCAGTATCACCTAATTCCATACCTATGTGTGCTTAGTTAAGAGGAAATGAGCTGTAAGTTGAACATTGAATGAGCAATCCAAGAATCAATCAAATTAACACACATGCAGTGCCATACATACTCTAATACTTGCCTTAACACAGTACTTGACCTTACTCAACTCCTCCTTGGTGTGTGGGTAGGGGAAGGCTCCCAATCTGAGATGGGTTCTTTTGAATCTGTAACTTAGAGAGAAAGGATGCCAAAAGGATGAAGAAGAGGAGGGATGGAGGCTGTCATTGTTGCATGCAAGCACCAAATCCCCCGTTTCCAGCTCTAAGATGAAGAGAAGATGGAGAATGGATGAAGAGAGGGGATGGCCCCAACGAATACAGAAGAAAACAGAGGAAGAAGATGTTGGGGCTTTATAAACTCAATTTTCCTACAGCTTTTGCATGCAAGTTCCAGTTTCTTGGGATATTTACAATTTAGGTCACATGGCCTCAATTGGGCCAAGACGAGTCCGAATCAAATTGAGCCCAACATGAAAGTTGACCCAATAGATGAAATGCACGTAATGCAACTGATGAGATGTCCATATGATGCAAGAGAGTTACGAAAAGGTCCTTGACTACCTAAGTAAAGTTCGAACCCAACTATCTATCCAACTGAAACCCACTAATAATTTAAAAGCAACTTGAATTAAGACTAATTATACATATTAATAGGAAAATCAAGCTTAATTAGTATAAATTATAATTAAATCGGGTTGGGACCTTACAGAAACTCCAACTTTTACTCTCGTGGGTAACTTTATTGAACTCCCTCTAACATCCTTTCGACCAAGGAGATCAAATTAGTGGGGGTTTTGGGGGCACCTTCGAAAAGGAAAATCTTGGAGTTTGGACGAGTATTTACTACTTGAAAGTTCTATTCCGAAATCATACTTGAACTGTATCTGAGTTAGCCCTTGTTTGGTATCTTTATTTCTATCCTCTTTTTTTCAAAATGTCTAAAGTGGAGTGTTTGGCATATAAATTTACCCTTTGTCCCTTTTAGATAGGTAGAGATAGATCCTTTTAAAATTAAGTGTTCCTTATGTGAGCATGTGGAAATAAGAGTTTTGGCTCTTGAAAAAATAGAGGTGCTAGGCATTTTAAGACAAAATGCCTTTAGATAGTGATTTATTGTCATTGAAAATCCCATTCGACACAACCCTTTACATCCAAGACGAGAAAGTGAGAGACAGATCGAGGAAAGGGGAAAGAGGAGAGTATAGAGGAGAGGAAAGAAGATCTGTGTCTGAAGTACTTCCAGAAATCGCTATCATCGTTAGTAGTATCTCGACTAGGATCTACGGTGGAGCTGGGTTAAGGTTAGGAGGCAAAGGTGGTGGGATGACATTGACGATGGGCTTTGTGGGCTTGGATCTCAGATTTTGAATTTAGATTTCTTTGTGCTTGCTCCTTCAAAGCTATCTGCATATGCATATCTTTAAAGTCACAAGAGGTGGTGGGATGAGATTGATGAAAAGAATTCACTTTTCTTAATGGTTGTATTGTTGGGAAAAACGGTGCAACGGAAACTACCCATGATAAACGGATCAATCATGATGAACAGATGCAATTACGCTATTAAGTAATCACAGACATGAACACACAATTTTATTTGGTTCGGCAACCTTGTCTATATCCATGGAGGAAATAACTCATTTATCATGATTCCATCTTACTCTCCTGAGATCTAGGATTATAGTACATCAATATATGTAGTTTCCGTTTTATTGGCCAACAAGAAAATCCATACATAATGACTAGAATACCCCTAACCCTGAACCTCGGTTCTGGCTAACCTAGATGACCTATTTGGCTAAATCGGAATAAAAAATAGAACCCAACAATCTCCACCTTGGCTTAGATTCTGCTAAGCCTCAGAGCCACCTTGAAATGAATCGGCAAAGTCTTCACGTACCTTGCTAAATAGTACATCACTACACCGATGGCGCAGTTCTCTTTCTGCAACACTCTAATCTTTCTTCAACACTTTAACATATTGAACTAGCACTTCATATACCTCACTGAAAGGTATGCCTTCGCACATGCTATGGCCTAGCACAACTCCTGCACACCTAGGTTGGTTGCACAGAAACTCTTAGCATTGTCTGGTATCAATCAAGTCCAAATCGACTCGAGATTTCTCATACCTCGTTGAAAGGTACGCTTTCGACACGTTATTACCAAGCGCGGCACCTGCACCCCTTATCCTAGGTGTACAGATAATCTCATCATTGTTTGGTGTCAATCAAGTATAAACCGACTTGAAACTTCCCACAGTTGCCTCCTTGGACCTTAACACCCTTATCTTAAACCTCCGAGGTGCCCTCCATTTGTTGCCAAATGCATGAATCCTTGCAACAAAATGAATCTTGCAACAACATGAATCTAATTTCCATCTGTCAAGATAAAACTAAAGACCTCCTCGAATCTAAATCTCATTGGTACCTTATGAATCATACCTTCTGTCTCCATTTTGGTGTTTATTTCCATCAAACTTATAACTATCTTGTTCGTGCTTGCTCTGGCGGGTTGGCCACTACACATGCGGGTTAGGTATGACCCAATGTTAAACTAGCTTCCTCCAGCCTGAACAAGACTATCTTTTCTAAGGAAATCAACTCCGTTCAGGTCTTTTTGGATTTCCACCAGATGATATCATTAAAAACCTATCAATTCATCTTCTGATGATCTCACAGCATTTAACTCCACTTGAACCATATATTTCCTCCTTTGTTATTTGATGTCTCCTTCACTGCTCTATCTGAAAAACATCCCCCGTCAACCTGTAGAGATTTCTGACTATCTTACCCTCTATGATGACCAATGTTCTATTTTCCACCTTTATAACTCCTCCTGTTATTCTGTACTTGCAAACCTTGGAGTCTAAAGCCCCAAAGAAATCCAATTTCTTTACAAACCCTAAACATTCATTACATCCATTAGGATTTGAACAATCTCGGCATACACTTGGATCTTTACCACATTTATCCAAAATGCTCATCAATTTTGCATTGTCTCCCATAAGAACAGATCCATCAACATGAGATTTATATGCATCAACCACTCTGTACTCGAACACATGATAGGAAGAATCTAAACTCTAATACCATAAATCATTAACTCGATCTATACCTGTAGTGATCAAAAGTGGTTTCTCGTCATCCAATTTTTCGCTTTTCCTTCTACTTTGGCATGTTGCTCCTTTCCGGTCCTTTCAACACTGATCTAAGCTTTCTACGAAGTGTTACAGTAGTCTCCTGTTCATGACATCAAGTAACACTTTTCAATCATTGCTGTGTCATGGAGTCCACGACTCTTTCCTGCCAATCCCTGAAGTCGTTTCTCTATCAAACACTTAAATCTAGCCCGGAATGCTTGAATTTATTGTTATCATCGTGAATCATTCTATTTTTTCAGTCCTACAAATTTTTGCCCATCAAACTACGCATTTTTTTCTGTTTGCCTCCTAGATCTCATCACCATGACCACCCTGGAAAAAATGGATCTGAAATTAGACTCCGGATGGTTTCGATATTGCAGAAATTGTTTCTACGCTTTGATTGGTCAACCCTACTTGTTGACAATTGAACTACCCATCTTCTTCCACACAGGCGTAGATCTGCTCACAACAAATTCGTAATGGCAAATAGATCTCCAATTGGACACCGGATGATTAAGATATCACAGAAACAATTTCAGTCATAAATCAGGTCAAACTGTCTTTGGCCGTACTACATGCTGACGAGTGTTGACTCAGCACTGCTGCTGGCAGGCTGGGTTAGACTCTGTGAAACGGGTTAGGTTTGACCCGAACAGACTTGTAATCCACTGTAATGGTCTAGGTTGTTGCTGCGGGTTAGGTTGACTTGACCCAAAATCCGACCCAATTTGGCGAAACCCAAACCCAAACTTCTCCTTCCCAAATGGTTTTTGCAATGAAAAACCATATCCCTGCATCTCTTTTCTGCAACCAGCAGGGATTGAAACCCTGCCTTCTTTTTCCTCAAGTATGGTGATACATTGGCGGACGCCTGATGACGGCAGCAACGACCAGGGCACATCGGTGATGGTCGGTGTGCATGGTTCAGACCTTTGCGATCTGCAGCAGGTGGATCTTCTTTTTCTCCAACGCTAGCAGAGAGATAACAATAGCACCTAGAGAGCCTGAAGAATTCTGCAACTCCTCTTTTCTCTGATGATTTTCCACTTCAAAATGTGGCCCACCACAGATGCTTTCCTCAAATAGAGCCCTTCTCTGTCTTCCTCCATTAACTGTTTCTTCGACCAAAAACCTTTGCTCCTTCTTCTTTCTGGTTTGCAACAAGAAGACCTCTGTGTTCTTCAAGAAACCCAAACATAGCATAGACTCTTCTTTTCTGATATGCAGAAAATAGGACCCAGTGTCTTCTCCTCCTCTGTTCCACAACAGAGATGATCCGGACAACCGGATTTACAACAATGAGGCCTCAGATGTCTCTAATAGATCTTTTCAAATCTAAAGTTCAAACCTGGTCTCCTTCTTTGGTATGAGCCAACAACTGAGAACCCTATCCTTTTAACAGGAAGATGGATCTGAGTAGAACTACCGATCCTCTTATTCCTTCATAGATCTGATCTGTCAATCGAAAACCCAAGTGATCTCTACTTCACTTTGATATCATCTGTTAGGAAAAGCGGCACAATGAAAACTATTCACAATCGATGGATCAATCATGATGAGCATACGCAATTACATCATCAAGTAATCACATACATAAACACAACAATGTTACGTGGTTCAGTAACCTTGCCTACCTCTACGGAGAAGAGAACTCATTTATTATGATCCTATCTCAATCCCCTGAGATCAATGGTTATAGTACTTCAATAAATATAGTTCCTGCTTTCTTAGCAAATAAGAAAACCCAAACATAATGATTAAAATACATCTAACTCTAAACTTTAGTTCTGGCTAACTCAAATGATCGATCTGGCTAAATAATAATACAAGACAAAACCCAACACGTATATACCACGTAGAGTCACAAACTTTGTGGTTGACAATTGGATTTTGAAGAGAGGAGAGGGTGGTGGGAATTTGGGCTATTGAAATGTATGATTATGGGTTGTTGATGGTGAGGGCCATTTGATTAGTGTGTAGATTGTATATTGTGGCCCTTGGATGGTGAAACTCGGGAAGATATAGAACACTCCAAATATTTTATGAAATTTGATTGGATATCAACTGCATTCCTTGAGAAATATTGGCCCTTCATTTTACCTTATTTTTGAGACAATCTCATCAGATATTCGGTTTCAGAAACATTGACTCGCAGTATATATCTATAATGTGGGTTAGGAAATCGTGACTCGCGGTTCAATCCATTTAATAGACAGATTGGATGACTCAACCAAAAAAACCTCCTTCTGAATCCGACCCAACCAATTTGCCACATGCAAGCCTATCTATGGATGCTGATGAGGCTCACATGACAAATCAAATTACCGACATTCTTTTGTATTGTTGTCCAACAGTATATGCTCCACAAAATTCGTTGACTGGACTTGTAAGCTTATTCTAGGCGTTTTGACATATTAGTCATTCTTAAATTTGGTTTTTCTAATATGCCAATTGAAATTCAGATAACGTTACTAGAGTTGCTTAACTTTGGTTAATATTTCCTTCTAACTTTTTTTGTGCCATATCCCATGATATCATGGGATTTGTCAGTTTTTGTATCATGCACTTTCCACAACAAGCAATTGGATTCATTTTTAATAAAATACAAAAAATGACATTTTGTGAAAAGTAAATACACATATGACTACCATCTCTCGGGTTTTATTATTCAAAAATTCTTTTTACTAAGATGCTACGTAAAAATCTATGACATTATAGGACAGTCAATCATATCATGCGATTTATTAGTTTCTGTAACATACACTATTCCCATGATATCATGAGATCTCGTGCAAAAAAGTTTTAAAAAAAATTGATGACAATAGTGATCGACTCTAGTGACTTTATTTGAATTTGGGCCATGAAATTAGGAAAACCAGGTATAAGTACTATTTGTCAAAACCCCTTATTTTTTAGATTGTTTCACTAGATTTGTCAATTTTTTAATTTGCATTTTAAATTCTATTTTCTTTCTCAATCATAGACACAATGAGATCCAAAAAGAATGAGACAACTTATCATTGCAATTTTTATTTACCAAAAAAAAAAGAAAAAAGAAAAAGAGGAGTATACATAAAAATTCTCTTGGAGTCACTCTACACCAAAAAGGACCTCAAAGACATGTTTCCACCATATTGGTCCCCGGGTCATTTTTTGGTTTAAGTTTTTGGAATGTGATTTGGGTGGAGATATCTCCGCTCATTTTTTTTCTTCTTCCTCTTCTTTCCTCCTCTATTCGTTTTCCCTTTTCTTGCTCGTTCCTCCAACTCCAACTCAATCTCAAATCCAAACCCAGTGTTTTAAGTCCAATTTACTACACTCTTTCATTAAATTCAAACCCAAACCCAGGTCCTCCCCTCCCTCACCAACTGAACAACATGATTCGTTCTCTATCCCATGTTTCCCTTTCCCATTCCTCTTAAACCTACTAGAACCTATCATGATCATGATCATCATCATCATCATCAATCTCTACTCTCTCTTCCATCTCATTTCTCTATGTTAGATGTGAATGGTCCTCATAACCACATGTCTAATGATTTAGGGCCTCACTTTAAGTCCACTAATTTTAATAAGCTTTTTCTTTTACTTTTGATTCTAATAAATCTATCTTGGATTCACTTTGAGGAAGCATGATCCATTAGAACTCTTGTTTGGCTAATCTTTGATGGAATTAAAATAACTTTATCTCTAAGGATGTGTTTGGAAGCAGAATAGTACGAGGAGGGGGGGGGGGGGGGGGGGATAAGCAACTTTTTGCATCTTATCCTACTTATTCCTTGTTCGTTTGTATTTTTAGTGCCTTGGATTATATTATCCTAGCCTCGATGTTATAGGGGGCTTAGATAATTCTACCTGGGAGGTGCAATAACTTGAGTTGGCTTTGAGTGAGGGTTGTGATTATGTTTTTTAAGACTTTTTGTCCCTTATCCTTCATTTATTCGGACGCAATCAAACATCGGATTGTATTCATCTCTAGGATAAATGGAGTCCCATCTCATGTAGTAATACCATTGGATGGGCTTGGACGGTATCCACTCTTATAAAAAATTTATCTCACCTCCAAACACATCATAATAGATTTCTTTGGTAGGAAGAAATCTCCCTAGCGTATTTATAAAAGTGTTTTCCAGGGCTCTCTTTTAACTTACTATCTTTACAGAGCATCTATTAACTCTCACGCATCTTGGAGTGAGTGATAGGGAGAAAGATGAAACCCTATTCCATCAAGATTGTTGATTATAAGGCCGGACAATCTTTAGATCAAATCCAAATAGCTCATCATCAAGCTCATGACTCAAGTCACATTTTTAGTATATTGGATTATTTGTTGTTTAATGCATAAATCTAGATCCATAGCTTTGATATTTTATTGCAAACAATATTTTTAGATTTTACACTCTAAGCTTCAAAGCTCTAGCTCTTCTCATCCCTTTTGAAGAGATAGCTTCAACCTCCTTCTCTCATCTCTACCTAGGGTTTCTGGAAATTGTGCTTCTCATCATTAATCCTTTAGGTTTTTTTAAATTTAATTTTATTTAATTTTTAATTTTTTAAAATTTGTGGGGTCTATCTATGGAGTTAGAGGAAGGAAGAGGAAGAAGAAGGAATGAGTGGGGATATCAACTTTCGTGTCAAATAACCCAACTCTAGCAGTTTAGAGGAAAAATGAAGACAGAAATAAATGAAGAAAAAATAAGTGGGGATATCTCCTTTGTTTACTTGGGTTAGCAGGAATAACCCACCCAATTCAGATTTAAAAAACTCAAACAAAAATGGAATTGCAGGACTACTATGGTAGAATAATGTATTTGAGATCTTTTTTAGTATAAAGTGATTTTTAGAGAATTTTTTTCAGTAAAAATCACAAAAAAAATGAAAAAATATCAGTGAAAATTCGGATGGACTTTAAAATGGAATTATTAAAAATAGGGGCTACCGGGTAACACTCAACTCGGCACAAGAGGCCTATCAATCGATCTATCACTTGGCTCTGTGGCCGTACATCTTAATGTCCTCAATCAGACGGTCGAAGTCCATGTAAGATGGCCCACCCTTTTCCACGGCCCTCTTTGCCATCTCCCCGAGCTCCCTTGCTCGCCTTCTCCTCTCAACAGCTTCTTCTCCACCGCCCATCAAGTGGGCCACTGCCCTCTTGATCTCCTCTCTCCCGATAACCGGTCTATCCTTCGCTTCTTTGGCCCACACCTTGACCCCCACCTCGACCCCAATCCTCAGAACACGTCCGATTAGCTTCTCATTATAAAACTGCTCGGCAAACAGCGGCCACGTCACCATCGGCACTCCCGCAGCCACACCCTCCAGCACCGAGTTCCATCCGCAGTGGGTCACGAACCCTCCAATGGACGGATGGTTCAGAATCATCACCTGTGGGGCCCACCCCCTTATGATCAACCCCTTCTCCTTGGTCCTCTCCTCAAATCCGTCTGGCATCCATTTCTCTCCCATCCCATCCGTGTTCTTCACCACCCAAATAAACGGACCGTCCGACGCTTCCAATGCCAGTGCAATCTCCATCAGCTGGGCCCCACCGATCATGAAGAAGCTTCCGAAGCAGACATAGATTACCGAGCCGGGTTCTCTCGAACCGAGCCAATCCAAGCACTGGTTTGGGTCGAGGAATGCCTTGTTCCCTCTCTCGGCCATGTCGATCTGGTCTCTGTTGCAGAGAGAGATCGGGCCTATATGCCAAGCCCTATTACTATGAATCACCTCCTCTCTGTAGTGCTTCACGTAGTCAGGCTCCAGCTCGTAGAAACTGTTCATGACTACGCCATAGCTCCTTTGATCAGCCTCTGCGATTTTCTTCATTCTCTCCGTAAATGGGGTTCGAGTTCTAAGGTGATCCGGAATCTGGGACTTGGTTATCTCGATCGGGTGAGGCAGTTTCGGCACCAGGAACGGCTCTGTGTCTGAGGCCACGCTCTCATGGGGCAAGTATTTTTGTATGCTATCCATGACGCAGAGGGAGAAGAAGCTAGTCCCGTGGAAGACCAGCCTCGGTATGCCGAACTTGTCCGCGATGTCGACTGTCCAAGGGAAGAACATGTCGGAGATGATGCAGTCGGGGCGGTGGCGTTCGACGAGCTGCTCGAAGGGGTGGTGGAGGAGGGAGATGGCGTCGAGGAAAGCCATGATCATGTCGGCGGAGGTGACCAAGTCGAGATTCTCGCAGCCGTCGGGGAGGCCGGCTTCAGAGCAGGGGAGTTGGAGGAGGTGGATGGTGATGTTGTGGTTTCCGGAAAGATGGGTGGTTCTGTCGAGGGTGGATCGGATGCGGGTGGCGTTGAGAGGGGTGGTGACGATGGAGACTTGAATGCCTTTGCGAAGGGCGAAGACCTTGGCGATGTCTGTCATTGGAATAAGGTGTCCTTGGGCCATCATAGGGAAGAAGAGGACGTGATGAGGACGAGCTTCAGAATCCATGAAGAAGAAGAAGAAGAAGAAGAAGAAGAAGGCCAAACAGTTAAATCTCAGAAAGAGAAGAGAAAGCTAAGTGTAGTATTTGGCAGTGAGTAAGCAAGTTATAAAGATGAGATGAAAGAAGCTGAAATTTTGTTTATAAAAACGTGTATTTTTTTAGAGCACTGACTATTGTAAAAAATCTGAGTCTTTAAGTCTGTTAAATGCCTTGAGTTTCTAGATGCCAATGTCCAACTCAAACATTCTAAAAACGGAGCTCCAAAAGCTGTCCTCCAGGTGGCTTTCCTACTCTAGAAGGAACGTTTCGTTAAGTGAGTGTCCAAATACCTGTGTCTCACTCAAAGAATTTAGAGGATTTTAGAGAAGTGAAAAAAAAAAAAAAAAACCCCCACTCTTACATGGCTACTGCACATAAAAGGGCCTCGTACATATCACATACATGGTCAGTGCGGCCAATTACGTTTTTTAAGCATGAGACAGAAGCGACGGTATCGTCACCCCACTCTTCTTCTTCCTCTTATTTCTCCACTCATATTATAAAATAAAAACGATCACCCAACTTACCCTTCTTTCCCCAAATACCAAATCCCAATTGATTGACTCGTTGATCAAGAGTAGTCACCTGAATCTAGTTCCTACGAAATTTACAAAAGATAAATAGCAACATCAATGAAAGGTGGCTTCAAACACACACAAAAACCTTTTGTTGTGTTTTTGGGTATTGATCTAGTGCTTTGTGGAGTTTGATCTAGATTTTTTTTTATAATAGCAGGAGATGGAAAAAGAGGATGAAGAATAGGAAGAAAGAAGGTAAAGAAGAAGACAGTAGCGATGATAGCGTCATTCATATAAAATGGAGAGACACTGTCGTTGATCCCGAGTAGTTTTATATATATATATATTTTGGAGAGGGAGAGAGGGAGAGAAGGAAATAATAATTGTTTGTCAACAAGCTCATTTTTCAACAATGTTGTTGTTTTGTGCATTTGTTCTAATTTTCTTGATAATGGAGGGAGATGGAGAAAGAGTGTAATGTCTCATATTTTAAATAAATGTCTCATGTTTTAAATAAGTGTATTAACTTATTTAAATTGTATTTTGGCTAATTAATCTCTGTTAGAGTCAAAGTAGGTCTTTTTAGTGTTTGGATCATGTGTGTGAAGTTTCATCGGGTTCTAAGTTCATTTGTGCTCAATAGGGTGTAGGCTGTAATTTTAGAAAGTACAAAAGCTCTTTTTCGTAATTTACCGAATTGTGAGGTTGAGGGCTCATTTGGGTAGATGAACTAATTCCATGAATGTTATTCTTCATCATCAACTTAACCTTGGCCCATCTTGATCACCAAAAGTCCCACACCTAAACCAACTCAAGCGCTTTCTTGTAAATTCCCCAAAACCAAAACTTAATAAGGACATGACCCCTCACTTCCATCTTTTCTCTCTTCTCATTTCCCAGCCTATAGCCGTTTCTACTTCCTCTCCTCTTGTTGCCAATTGTGGAGATCCCATCAGAGTAGCCAAAATCTCCATCCTCTTTGCTCATCATCTTCTCCAAGTTTCCCCCACCTATGGTCTTCTTCTTCAAGTCTTCCTCAAGCTCAGGTAAGCTTCTTTTCCTTCCTTGGTTATGGCTTTAAGGTTCTTAGCTTAGAAATGACTTTAAATCAACCCTTAGGGTCTTCTTCTTCTTCTTGTAGCCATGGTTTGGGTGTGGGTTGAGGTTTGCTTGTGGTTTTAGCTTAGTGGGTTATTTTTGAGCTAGCATTTGTTCTCATTTTCATCTTCTCATTAAGGTAAGCAAATACACATAATTTTAATTGGGGATATGCTCTTACTTTGTTAATTCCAGCATTATTCATGGCATGGATGCCCTTATGTTCATTTGTTTTCTTTATAAAAAAGAATGCTAAATTTAGGTGTGGATTACATTGAATGAAATGGGTGGATGAATGATGGATTGGAGGGGGGTAAGGTGACATTTTATGTAGGTCCAAGTGTGGAGTGGAAGAGAGGGAGGTGGGGGGGGGGGGGGGGGGGGGGTGGGGTGATAAATCCCCAAATTTTCATTGAAACAAGGTAACTATAAGGTCCCAAATCCCACTAATCTTGATTTAGTTAATTAAGCTCATTCTATAGTAATTGAACTCGATTAAGGCTAATTCAATCCAATAGTTAGCGGGGTTGGGCCTCGAATAGGGAGTTGGGCGGAGTTCGGCCCCACTTCAGTAGTTAAGGGCCTTTTTGTAATTTGTCCTCGCACCTATTGGACACCCCATCCTTTTCCTTAAGTGTAACTTTACGCGTGGATCATCTTTCCTGTTGGGTCCGACTTGATCCGGACTTATCTTGGCTCAATTGAGGTGCATTTGACTTAAACTGGAATTCCTAGAAAAAAGGATGGACTTGCCTGTAATTTTAGGGAAAGTTATGTTTAAAAAGAAAAACTCAACGTACCTTCTCCTCCTTCTCTCATCTAACTGTTGGAGCCCTCCTTTCTGCTGGGTTTCTCCTCCTCTTTTTCGTGCAATCGAAGTGCCCAGGAGTGTGCATGCATAGAGAGTGGCCTCCTACGACCTTCTTCTTCCTTGATCTCCTTTTTCTTTACACTTTTTGTTCAAGCTACAGCAATATAAGAGAACCCATTTCCAGAGACTTTCCCTGAGCACCCAGCTAGATAAGGGGTTTGAGAGGGTTAGTACTGTTGGAAAAGGCAAGTATTGAGCTATATGTGTTGCATGCATGATTAAGTATGGATATCTACTTGCATTTCCCAAATTTTCATCCATTTCCTTTCCTTTCATTGTTTTTAATTGATGTGAATGTAGTTAGAATGATAAAGATGGGAATGGAGGTTGTGGGAGTACAGAACACTTTGATTGGATGCTACTAGTAAGCCATAAAACCCCCTCTCAGTATAGGTTCTGTACTGACTAAAATCAGAATTGAGCTACAGAACTGTATTCGGGTTTCTGAAGCTTACGGTGAAGCTACGGCTAAGCCGTAAGCATCTACGGCTCAAAGTCCAGAGAGCATCAAAATGCGATTTTGTATTATGGCTCATCTACGGCTACGCTGTGGATTTCACTACGGCTAAGCCGTACCCAGCCCATACCCTAGCCATAGGTCTTCCTACGGCGAGCTTTCCAGAGAGCTCATGGAACCCAGTTTCTTCTACGGCTTGCACACAGCTGCACCGTGGAATACACTACGGCTAAGCCATAACCTCCTTGTACCTAAGCCGTAGTTTTAGCACGGCTAAGTCGTAGGCCAACGTACGGTTGGGCCGTAATTGCACATGAAAAATTCGGAAGAATCTGACCCACTTGGCTAAGCCGTAGCCTTGCATACGGCTAAGCCGTAAGAACCCAGCAGAAAGGGATGTTAGGGACTCTCAATGATGTTGTAGGACCTTAGTATTGGCACCTTCTATACCACCACAGAGGCCCAATGGTAAGTACATGTTGGGGAGAAAGAATGATTCCCGGAGGGTCTCCCAATGGCAAGTCATGGTTGTTGGCATAAGAAGGGTGTCCCGTATGCACAAGGCAATACCCAGATGCGGTAACACAACGTCTTATGTGTACATCGTGTTGAATGCCCTTGGGGATTATAGGTTACTTATTTGAGGTGAAGGTAGTAATTCCTTAGACTCACTTAAGCTGAATGCATCCATATTGTTATGATATACCACCTTTAACATGAATTTCTTCTTTTAGTAAAACCCTGAGGCAAATTCAAACCTGAGCTTCTAATGAGTGAGTGTCTGACAAGCCAGAGCTTTTAATGAGTGCGAGCTTGTTAGCTAGGGGTATGATATGACCGATAAGATTGGATATGAGTCAGCACTACTCAGCTTACGCCCTTTTGGGTATATGTTATGTATGTCACCACTGCAGTAGGTTTACGGAGGAGTAGTCGGCGCTCCTCGGGAAGCTAGCCTGATCCCCTAGCGACCTATACGATATGTGTATGCTCCCTTCTTGGGAGAGTAGAGCGCCGTGGTTGCCAATCAGTATGTATGACATTTAAGTTGTAATTTCTCACTTATGCATCATGTCCAGTGATTATTCTTATTCATATATTATGTTAAACTTGTTTCATATGCCTCATTACTTGCTTAACCGTCGTTTTAATAGTGTTACTCTTGGTATTGCAGGCCCAGCGACCGGTCCCAACGCGGACACTGACGTGCACTCGGAGGGTACCCCAACGGTACCTCGGGATGTAGATGAGTGGAAAGATGGCGACGTCTTTTACTAGCCATCCCACGGAGCGCGACTATATTCAGGAGATATCATTTTTATGTTTGGGGCCCCTTTTTATATCAAACACTTAAACAGTCTTCTTGGGAATGTATTTAAAGACTTCAACACTATCATATGTATATATAGATATGTTTACTTTTGAAAGTTAACAGACTATGAACTCGTGTGCTCTTGATAATTACAGAGTATTTTACAGGATTTCGTTTATGATAAATTACGTTTGTATGTGTGACAGCATACCTCACACGTTCCTGTGGAATCTCCATTGTAGGAATTCGTGCATAATTCTTCAGGGAACGGATTTCTACGGGATTACGTATTCTTGCCCTAGGGGCCCACTTAAATCCCTAATTCCCGGGATCGGGGCGTGACATACGTAAGTAATGGTATCAAAGCCACACCAAGAAGTCACTTAAAAGACTTAGCAACATTAGGGAGCGTGGTGAGGTTCCGATAGGTCCATTTGGGTTGATTTCTATTATAATGATAACTTATGGTATGACTGTGGTATGTATGAATGTACATATATATATGATATACATCTGAATAATCACCCTTGTGATTGCAGAACCATGGCATCTGGGTCCGGCACGAACAACAGCTTAGGTGACAATGATCGCAACGATATTGAACTGGAAGGTGGGGACCCTCCATCGCCACCTTTTTCGCGTCCCACATACAGAGGAGCGGTTTATGATGATGATGCACTAGTTAGCTGCTAGCAATGCTAACTAGGCTGCGATGCAATTACAATTGGCCGTCTTATTAAACCGACAAGATCAGCTAGGGGATCCCAACTCCTTGTATGAGAAGTTTCGTCAGAGGGGAGCAACCGAATTTACCGGACATGAGGATCCATTACAAGCAGATGAATGGTTTGTCCACACAGAGAACGTTTTCGATACATTAACTTGCACATACAGACAGCAAGTGGTCCTTGCGGCATCCATGTTCATGGACATCGCGGATACGTGGTGGAAGAGTATTCAGGACCACATGAGGGCCATGCCTGATGCCACGGTTTGGGAAGCCTTTAAGAGGCAATTCAGGAAAAGTTCATCCCCGACCATGTGACTCGCAAAAAAAAGGCAGAGTTCCTTACCTTGCAGCAGAACCTCATGACCGTTGCAGAATATGTGTATGTATTTAGCCAGCTCTCTCGATTTGCTCTAGACTTGATTGACACTGAGGAGAAGAGAGTGGAAAGATTTCTAAAAGAGTTGAGGCCTGCTATCAAGGGACATGGCACTGCTTTTCAACGTCCCGTTTAGTATAATGATGCGGTAGCCAGGGCTTATGCAGCTGAGGAAATTGAGAAGAGCCTATTCTTGGGGGAGTCTAAGAAGAGTGTCCCGCCTTCTGGGAAAGGTCAGCAGTATTCTAAGAAACAGAAGGGAGTTGCTATTAGCACATCACGACCAATCTGAGGTACATGTGGAAAGGGTCACGAGACTAGCAAATGTTGGAGGTCCATGGGAGCCTGTTTTGGCTGTGGCTCCATGGACCATCGCTTGTCCGAGTGCCCGAGAAGGAAGGAGTTTAGCCGAGACTCGTAGCAGCAATATCAGCAGCCTTCTAAGGCGCCACCTCCTGTTCCTAACCGACAGCAACAGCCAGTGAGACAAGGCTAAGGGCAGACACGGCAAGGCCAGGGACAGCAGAGACAAGGATAGCAACACCGACCCCAAAGGCAAGGTCGTGCTTACGCTTTAACACAGGAAGAAGCAGAAGCGGCGGAACACGTGGTTGTAGGTAAGGTTTCTGTTTGTGGCATTGAAGCTAAAGTATTGTTTGATTCAGGATCTTCACACTCCATCTCACCTCGATTCTCTAGTAGGATACAGGAATCGCCAGCACAGTTACCATATGTGTTGAGTGTTATCACTCCGGTTGGTAAGAGGGTAGCTTGTGGCGATTATTACCCTTGTTGTTGAGTTCTCATCGGAGAAGTTCTTCTCCCGGTTGAACTTATTGTGTTACCCATGCACAATTTCGATGTAATCCTAGGCATGGACTGGTTGACCAAATATATGGCCTGTCTCGGCTGTTTCCGTAAGACAATTACCGTAAGGGTGAGTGAAGATGGCCCAAGTGCTGTATTCCAAGGTGACAAGAAGAGTTCGAACACTAGATTGATTTCAGCACTTCGAGCGGAAAGACTAATCCATAGTGGTTGTGAAGGGTATATTGCTTTCATTGTGGAAAAGAAAGCCCTAAGAAACTAGAAGAAATACCCGTAGTTTGTGAATTCCTTGATGTATTCCCGGATGAAGTGCTTGGCCTTCCTCCAATTAAGGAAGTGGATTTTACTATAAAACTAGTACCGGGTACTGCTCCCATCTCTAAGGCTCCATATAGAATGGCCCCGGCAGAGTTACGTGAATTAAAAGTGCAGTTATAAGACTTATTGGATAAGGGGTTCATTCGTCCTAGCACATTGCCCTGGGGAGCCCTAGTTTTATTTGTGAAGAAGAAGGATGGCACCCTTAGAATGTGTATCGATTACCGGCAGTTGAACCAGGTGACAGTTAAAAACAAATATCCACTGCATAGAATTGATGAACTGTTTGATCAATTACAGGGTGTGACCCATTTCTCTAAGATTGATCTAAGGTCCGGATATCATCAGTTGCGAGTGAGGGACCAAGATACATCGAAAACAACTTTCAGGACAAGATATGGGCATTATGAATTCTTGGTCATGCCTTTTGGATTGACAAATGCGCCCGCAGTATTTATGGCCTTGATGAACAAAATCTTTTCATCATATCTTGATCGATTTGTGGTGATTTTTATTGATGATGTTTTGGTATACTCCAAGACCAAAGATGAGCATGTGAAACATTTGAGGACTTCTCTGCAATTGCTAAAGGACCACCGACTGTATGCTAAATTGGACAAGTGTGAATTCTGGCTGGAACAAGTTGCCTTTTTGGGGCATATTATCTCAAAGGATGGGCTTGCAGTAGATCCCACTAAGATTGAGGCTATAACTACTTGGCAGAGTCCTAAGACTGTCGCGGAGATTAGAAGTTTTGTTGGTCTGGCTGGTTACTATAGAAGGTTTGTGAAGGACTTTTCCAAGATAGTTGCACATTTGACCAAATTGACCCGAAAGAATGAGCCATTCGTTTGGTCAACGGAATGTGAGTCGAGTTTCCAACTCCTTAAGGGGAAACTAACCTCAGCCCCGATCTTATCCTTACCAGAAGGGCGTGGTGGATTTGTTATATATACAGATGCTTCGGAGATTGGGTTAGGATGTGTACTCATGCAGAATGGAAAGGTAATAGCATATGGATCTCGACAATTGAAGGAACATGAGAAAAGCTATGCCACACATGATTTAGAATTGGCTGCAGTAGTCTTCGTGCTGAAGATATGGAGACATTATTTATATGGAGAGAAATTTGAAGTCCATAGTGACCATCGCAGTCTCTAGTACCTGTTTTCACAGCATGATCTTAACATGAGACAGCGCAGGTGGTTGGAATTTATAAAGGATTATGATTTCCCGATTAAATACTTCCCCGGGAAAGGGAATGTAGTGGCCGATGCTTTAAGTAGGAGATCCACCACCGAGTTGGTAGCCTTATGTGGTGAATGGTCTCTAGTAGAGGAATTCCGAGATCTGGATGTTGAGGTTGAATTCATGGATGATAAGGTCATGTTAGTGGCTATGTCAGTCTTCGAACCCACCTTAATTCAACAAATCAAGGAGAGGTAGTTTGAAGATCCGAAGTTTGTCAAGGTTCGTGACCACATATCTGAGAAACCTGACTTCAGGATGGTAGACGGTGTATTGTACTTTAGAGACCGGCTTTGTGTTCCAGCGGTTCAAAATCATAACTTAAAAAGGACAATTATGACTGAAGCACACCATGCTCGATATTCCATGCATCCCGGGAGTACAAAAATGTACCAAAATTTACATAGCAGGTTTTGGTGGAATAACATGAAGAGGGATATAGCGGGTTTTGTGGCAAAATGCCTTACCTGCCAACAAGTGAAGGCTGAACATAGGAAGCTTCCCGGTTTGTTACATCCCTTGCAGATTCCTAAGTGGAAATGGGAGAATCTCACGATGGATTTCGTTTCAGGGCTGCCCCGAACGAGTAGGCACCATGATGTAATATGGGTGATTGTCGACCGACTAACAAAATCAGCCCACTTTATTCCCATCAAAAAAGGGATGAAATTTCAGGAGATGGCCAAGACCTTCATTGATGAGATTGTACGGCTACATGGTACTCCAGCCTTAATTGTGTCTGATCGAGATAGTAGGTTCGTGTCTTCCTTTTGGCAGTCCTTTCAGAAGTCCTTAGGCATCAAACTCAGTTTCAGCACGGCTTACCATCCTCAGACAGATGGGCAATCGGAGCGAACGATACAGACGCTGGAAGACATGCTACAAGCTAACGTGTTGGACTTTGGAAAGGAGTGGGATGAGCACCTCTCCTTATGCGAGTTCGCATACAACAATAGCATTCATGCAAGCATTGGAATGGCTCCATTTGAAGCCTTGTATGGACGTAAATGCAATACACCCGTCTGTTGGGAAGAAGTTAGGGTTAGGAGTTTCCATGGACCCACCATGGTGGCAGATACGGCGGAAAAAGCGCAAAAAGTACAAGATAGATTGAAAACTGCACAATCACGTCAGAAAAGTTATGCAGATATTCGCCGTCGGCCCCTTGAGTTCTAGGTGGGAGAAAAGGTCTTTTTGAATGTTTCCCCAATGAAAGGTACCATCAGGTTTGGACAGAAGGGCAAGCTAGCCCCGCGTTTTGTATGGCCTTTTGAGATACAGAGTAGAGTGGGGGACTTAGCTTATCGGTTGGAGCTACCACCCCTGCTTGCGGGAGTTCATAATGTGTTCCGTGTGTCGATGCTCAGGAAGTACCTTCCAGATCCTTCACATGTCCTTGAGTTGGATGACATACAAGTGAGGCCCGATGTGAGCTATAAAGAAAGGCCACTTTGTATCGTTGACACTAAAGAACAAGTGTTGCGTACCCGAATGATCATATGGGTTAAGCAACTGTGGGAGCATCATGGACAGGAAGAGGCCACTTGGGAGCTCGAAGATCAAGTTCGAGCAAAATATCCGGAGTTACTACCCCAGGTACATTGCATTCGGAGGACCGAATGATCTTAAGTAGGGCAGGATGTAAGGTCCCGAATCCCACTAATCTTGATTTACATTAATTAAGCTCATTCTATAGTAATTAAACTCGATTAAGGCTAATTCAATCTAATAGTTAGCGGGGTTGGGCCTCGAATAGGGAGTTGGCTGGAGTTCGGCCCCACTTTAGTAGTTAAGGGCCTTTTCATAATTTTTCCTTGCACCTCTTGGACACCCCGTCCTTTTCCTTAAGTGTAACTTTACGCATGGATCATCTTTCCTGTTGGGTCCGACTTGATCCGGACTTATCTTGGCTCAATTGAGGTGCATTTGACTTAAACTGGAATTCCTAGAAAAAAGGATGAACTTGCCTGTAATTTCAGGGAAAGTTATGTTTAAAAAGAAAAACTCAACGTACCTTCTCCTCCTTCTCTCATGTAACTATTGAAGCCCTCCTTTTTGCTGGGTTTCTCCTCGTTTTTTTCGTGCAATCGAAGTGGCCGAGAGTGTGCATGTATAGAGAGTGGCCTCCTATGACCTTCTTCTTCCTTGATCTCCCTTTTCTTTACACTTGCTGTCCAAGCTACAGTAATATAAGAGAACCCATTTTATCCAGAGACTTTCCCTGAGCACCCAGCTAGATAAGGGGTTTGAAAGGGTTAGTACTATTGGAAAAGGCAAGTATTGAGCTATATGTGTTGCATGCATGATTAAGTATGGATATCTACTTGCATTTTCCAAATTTTCATCCATTTCCTTTCCTTTCATTGTTTTTAATTGATGTGAATGTAGTTAGAATGATAAAGATGGGAATGGAGGTTGTGGGAGTACAGAACACCTTGATTGGATGCTACTAGTAAGCCATAAAACCCCCTCCCAGTATAGGTTCTGTACTAACTGAAATTGGAATTGAGCTACAGAACTGTATTCGGGTTTTTGAAGCTTACAGTGAAGCTACGGCTAAGCCGTAAGCATCTACGGCTCAAAGTCCAGAGAGCATCAAAACGCGATTTTGTACTACGGCTCATCTACGGCTACGCCGTGGATTTCACTACGGCTAAGCCGTACCTAGCCCGTACCCTCGCTGTAGGTCTTCCTACGGCGAGCTTTCCAGAGAGCTCATGGAACCCAGTTTCTTCTACGGCTTGCACACAGCTACACCGTGGAATACACTACGGCTAAGCCGTAACCTTCCCGTACCCTAGCCGTAGGCTTAGCACGGCTAAGCCGTAGGCTAACATATGGTTGGGCCGTAATTACGCATGAAAAATTCGGAAGAATCTGACCCACTCGGCTAAGCCATAGCCTTGGATACGGCTAAGCCGTAAGAACCCAGCAGAAAGGGATGTTAGGGACTCTTAATGATGTTGTAGGACCTTAGTATTGGCACCTTCTATACCACCACAGAGGCCCAATGGTAAGTACATGTTAGGGAGAAAGAATGATTCCTGGAGGGTCTCCCAATGGCAAGTCATGGATGTTGGCATAAGAAGGGTGTCCCGTATGCACAAGGCAATACCCAGACGTGGTAACACAACGTCTTATGTGTACATCGTGTTAAATGCCCTTAGGGACTATAGGTTACTTATTTGAGGTGAAGGTAGTAATTCCTTAGACTCACTTAAGCTGAATGCATCCATATTGTTATGATATACCACCTTCAACATGAATTTCTTCTTTTAGTAAAACCCTGAGGCAAATTCAGACCTGAGCTTCTAATGAGTGCGAGCTTGTTAGCTAGGGGTATGATATGACCGATAAGATTGGATATGAGTCGGCACCACTCAGCTTACGCCCTTTTGGGTATATGTTATGTATGTCACCATTGTAGTAGGTTTACGGAGGAGTAGTCGGTGCTCCTCGGGAAGCTAGCCTGATCCCCTAGTGACCCATACAATATGTGTATGCTCCCTTCTTGGGAGAATAGAGCGTCGTGGTTGCCAATCAGTATGTATGACATTTAAGTTGTAATTTCTCACTTATGCATCATGTCCAGTGATTATTCTTATTCATATATTATGTTATACTTGTTTCATATGCCTCAGTACTTGCTCAACCATCGTATTAACAGTGTTACTCTTGGTATTGCAAGCCTAGCGACCGGTCCCAACGCGGACACTGACGCGCACCCGGAGGGTACCCCAACGGTACCTCGGGATGTAGATGAGTGGAAAGATGGCGACGTCATTTACTAGCCATCCCACGGAACTCGACTATATTCAGGAGATATCATTTTTATGTTTGGGGCCCTTTTTGTATCAAACACTTAAACAGTCTTCTTGGAAATGTATTTAAAGACTTGAACACTATCATATGTATATATAGATATGTTTACTTTTGAAAGTTAACAGACTATGAACTCGTGTTATCTTGATAATTACAGAGTATTTTACAGGATTTCGTTTATGATAAATTACGTTTGTACGTGTGATAGCATACCTCACACGTTCCTGTGGAATCTCCCTTGTAGGAATTCGTGCATAATTCTTCAGGGCATAGATTTCTACGGGATTACGTATTCATGCCATGGGGGCCCACTCAAATCCCCAATTCCCGGGATCGGGGCGTGACAGTAACCCTGTGTCATAGTAACATAGGTGCTTGAGCACACCTGGGTGCTGGCTTAAGCGCAAATGCTTCTACCAGCAGGGTCCTTTTGTGCAGGGCTCCGTCTTTTGGGGTTTGTTTGGCTGGTTTTATGGTACCCTTTTCCAACCCTATTTGAGGACCTATAAAGGAATCATGTGTGAGGGGCGTTGGGAGTGAACGGACCCCTCATGGATTGTACCGTTTGTGTGCGTTGTACGATCTATTCACGCCCGGGCGGTGTGAGGGCCTAAGCATCCATCAATTGTTTATGCATTGAAAAATGAACGAATGTGATGGTCTTACTTTACCGTGGTTATAGTAGAGTTGTCTAGTATGTGAATTGTGATCATTGACTTGAGAGTTGGTTTGTAATTATTCCTTGTCCTTGGGGTTGCATGTTTGCATTGTTGATGAATGATAAATGTTTTGTACATGTTCTTTAGGGATTATACCTTATTGCACTGATGGATCGTGATGTGGCTTGGAAGTGTACAAAGAGGACTACTTGGTTATGAATGTGAATCGAATCATGAATGTGGAATAGTTTCCTCTATTGCATGGGCTAGTGTTTATAGGATAACCAACCCTACACTTGAATTAAGGATTGATTGTCGAACACTACTAAGCTGTTTAACTTCAACATAGGAGGGGCACCTCTATGTAGGGACTATAATATTGGGATCTTGGTCTTTTGGATTGCTGCAAACCAGTTAGGGACATAGATGTACATCCTGGTGATTTGGACAGGGTAAGATGCATCCGAAGACAGATTGACCATTGGTATTTGGACCGAGCCTTAGGCTCTATGAATTTGGATAGGATGCTAAGCATATGAAGATGGAATGATCCTCCAAATCTGGATAGGATGATAGGCATTTGTGTTGGGAGGAAGCCGTCAGGATTCCTATATATTGCGCACAGATCACTATAGAAATAACTTTAGACGATGATGATTCAAGAACCATACCTGCGAGATCTCTTTGATTTGATCTTGGTCTTACAATAGTCCAAAAATCTCAAGGCCTTCTATTGTTTCCTCTATGCTCGATCTTGCACCAGAGTGTGGACCTTTTTTGTGAATTCTCTTTGCTTTAAAAAATAAGATTTCTCTTGTATGTTTTTCTTAGAGAATAATAGCGCATATTATACGCTACAATAGGGATCTTAAGAAGGAAATAAAGAATAAGCTTCTTATGAAAACAAAAAACCCTAATTCGACCCAAATCAAAATCCTAGTTCTGTAAATTAAAATTTAGTCCATTAGAGAATTATAATTGCACTCTTATCCTTATTCTCAGAATAATATTTCAAACTTTTTGTTATTAAATGCTTATTAATCTTTCCTAGTTACCTGACAGCTATATTTAATTGATATTTTTATAATTCCTTGATATCTTACACTTAACTTATTTGGTATATCGGACACAAAGTTCACTTGCAAGGTTTGACATGATCAAAACTTATAAGCTTCATCAAAGGGATATTATCAAACCTTATTATGAGATGTGGATTCCGTCAATAAACTAATATGCACTATATACGTAGTGTAGTCATTTAATTTATTGAGATTATTGACCCATAAAAAGTCTCACTCCTTTGTAAATCAAAATGCCAAACATTAAATATATGCATCTATTATTTATATCAGGATTAAGAGTACAAGTACTCATAATAACCATTTGGATGTTAATCATCTTTATAGTTAGTATAAAGACAATAAACCCAAAGCAGTCCGATTCAATACACACAAAGTGTAATAGCATAATGAGTTGAAACTATATCGTTTCTGGCAGCCAAGCGAACTTTGCTAAAACATTATACTACAATCGTACCAATGGTGTGTCTAACTCTATCTAGATTGTGAACAACAACTTATATTCTATAAGAATTGATAAACAAGTCTTCCGTGTATAAGCTGAACTCTACACACAACTTGTCTACTTTATAGAACAAAAGATATATACATGTATAATAAATAACAATGCAACTATTTGCTTATACAAATTCTCATTAAGATAAAAAGACAAACTTTACTAATAAATAAATCAGTCAAAGATAAATACATAAAAGTATACTTTTAGTATAAATTCCAACAATCTCCCACTTAGACTCAAAACCATGCTGACATGTATTTCAACCCGATGCCCTCCACATGACTATCAAAGCTCTTTGAGAAAGGATCTGCTAGGTTATTTGCTGATGTAATTCTGGTTACAATTATATCACTCCTCAGTACGATTTTTCGTATAAGCTGATACTTACGCTGGATGTGCTTACCCTTTTTATGTATCTCAGGTTCCTTTGTATTAGCAACTGTACCGGTATTATCACAATAAAGTATTATAGGTGATTTTACCAAAGGTGCCACTTCTAAATCCATTAAGAAGTTTTTGATCCAAACTGCCTCCTTGGCTCCTTTAGAAGCTACCACATATTCGGCTTCCATGGTAGAGTCAGCAATACATGATTGGTTGACACTCCTCTAACTTATGCTCTACCTCCCAAGGTAAATACAAATCCCAAGGTTGACTTCTGGCATCATTATTTGACTGGAAGTCCGAGTTTATGTACCAAATGGGTATCAAACTCTTGGCTCGGTAAATCAGCATATAATTTTTAGTCCTCTTAAGGTACTAAGTATATGCCTTACCGCAGTCCAATGTTCTCTCCTTGGATTAGACTGGTATCTACTAACTATGCCAATGGCAAAACAAATATCAGGTCTAGTACAAAACATTGCGATAAAGTAATTTCACGACTAAAAGGAAGAAATCCTTTTTAGGAATCTAGCATGCTAAAACGGACAAGAATCGCATCAATATAAACGAATTTAAATAAACCCAACATTCTTTGTTTCCGATCTCACAGGATTTGATCCTTAGAATGTGACTGGGTTTTCCTAAGTCCTTCATATTGAATTGATTGCACAACCATACTTTAACCGAAGATAACACCTCAACATCGTTTCCAATGAGTAAGATGTCATTTACATAAAGTATTAATAAAACCACCACACTGCCATTGCACCTTTTATACACAGGATTCATCAGGGTTTTGCTCAAAGCCATAAGATTTAATGGCTTGATCAAAATGAATGTTCTAAGATCTAGACGCTTCCTTATGTCCATAAATGGACTTTACAAGCTTGCACAACATGTGCTCACGGCCTTCAGCTACGAATTCATCTGGTTGCACCATATGGATACACTCATTAAGATTTCCATTAAGGAAAGCTGTTTTGACATCCATTTGCTAAATTTCATAATCAAAGTGAGCCATAATGGATAAAAGAATTTGGATGGATTTTAACATGGCTATTGGCGAGAAAGTCTCCTCATAATCGGTTTCTTTTTTCTGAGTCAACCCTTTTGCAATAAGCCTAACTTTGAAGGTTTCAAGCTTTCCATCCACCTCGCTTTTCTTCTTGTAGACCCACTTACAACCAATAAGTTTTATCTCCTCTAGTGGTTCTACAAGATCCCAGACTTGATTAGAGTACATAGACTCCGTTTCTGTTTTTATAGCTTTTTGCCATAATTTTGCATCTTTGTCTTGAAGGGCTTCATTATAGTTACAAGGCTCGGTATCTAGTTCATCAAGGACTCTATCAAATGACTCTCCTAAGAACATATACTGCTTGGGTTGATGAACAACCCTCCTACTATGATGAGGCAAATCCTGTGTCTGTGTATGAGTAGTGTCGCGCTGTGCTAAAACTAATTTTGGTGGACCATTATCTATATGATGATTCGACTCATCACCTAGCATGTTGGTGGGATCACCTGAAGTATCATTAGTTTGAGATTCGGCAATCCTCCCACTATGACAAGGTGATATAGAATGCTGAATTCTCTATCTTGTGGTGTCTCTTCCTATCCTACTAGTAATGGGAAAGTTTATGTAGGTCTCTCTCCACTCAATTCCTCTAGAACAATTCTGCTTTTGGGTTTGTGGTTCATTATGTAGTCCTCTTCTAAGAATCGAGTATTGGTACTAACAATGACCTTTTGATCTGTACATTATATAACAAATCACCTTTTGTTCCTCTGGGATATCCAACGAAAATGCAAATTTCTAGTCTTGGTTCCAACTTATTTGTGTTCCCTTTCAGCACATGTACTGGACTACCCCAAGTCCAAACATGCTTTAAACTGGGTTTGCGCCTAGTCCATTGTTCTGTGAGCTCAGTAGGTATTGATTTAGATGGAATTTAGTTTAGAATGTATGCTGCCATTTCAAGAGCATACCCCCAGAACGAAATTAGTAAATCTAAATAATTCATTATTGACCTTACCATATCCATAAGAGTCTTATTTTTTCTTTCTGCTACACCATTTTGTTGAGGTGTACTTGGTGCAGGCAACTAGGATGTAATCCGCTCTTGTGTTAAGTAATTCCTAAATTCTTCAAAAAGGTACTGGCCATCAAGATCAGATCGTAGTGTCCTGATACTCTTACTTAAACGCTTCTCTGTTTCCGCCTTATGCTCATTGAATTTCTCAAAGCATTCGGACTTACGGTGCATTAAGTAAACGTACCCATACCTTAAGTATTCATCAATAAAAGTTATTAAATACTCAAAGCCACCTCTTGCCTGGACATTCATGGATCAACACTGGTCAGAGTGAACCAATTCCAACGGTTCTTTGGCCCTATAGCTTTTTGCTGAAAAAGAGCGCTTGGTCATTTTCCCCTTTAAACAAGATTCGTAGACTAAAAGTGCTTCCATTTCCAATGAATCTAATGGTCTATTTGCAACTAGTCTTGAAATCTGGTTTAGATTAATATGACCTAGGCGTAAATGCAAAAGATACGTTTGATTCAATTGTAAAGGTTTCTTTCTCTTATATGGTAGGGTAATTGTATTATTCGATTCAGTTAGTTGCAGTTTAGGAGAGATACGATCAACAATATAAAGATCATCCACCAATGAACCAGAACAGATAACGCTTATTGTATTTAATAACCACAAATTTATTAAAATAAATGGAATATCCATCTTTAACCAACTTGGAAACAAAAATTAAATTCCTCCTAATGGAGGGAACATCAAGACAATCGTTTAAAATTAAACTCCTATTTTTACTAAAACTTAGACAAACATCTCATACTACAACTGCTGCCATTCTTGTAGCATCACCCATAAGCAAATAAATCTCCACATCACTTAGTTGCCCAGTTTCTTAGAACTTTTGCAAAGAATTGCAAATATGATTAGTGGCTCCCGTAGCTACACACTAGGTATTGGTAGATATAACCGCCAAATATGATTCAGCAACTAGTGAATAAAATTTACGTTTATTGTTCACTTTGTTGAGATAAGTTGGACATTTCTTTTTCTAGTGCCTTGCTTGCATGCAATGAAACTGTGCCAAGTAAAACCAAACAGCTGCCATGACTTTGGTCTCATAAATAATAGCAGTAACTCAGATGGAGATCATATTGTTAATTATAGCTAAGTGTACACCATCGTTTAATTCAAGGTCTATTATTCTGTATTTGGTCCCATCAAATGGAGAAGTAACCTATACTAATAATTATCCTAAATCATCCCTATGGGAGTTTGTACTAGAGATTTCATAATTAATTCATCCGATAAGGAGAAAGACTCCAAGGTCAACACATTAATCAATTACATCTCTTATAAAACAATAATGGAGATTGTGGGAACTAAGAGGTTCCCTCTCCCACTTAGTTATTTAACAATGAGGGTTCTTATAAGACAGTTTAATTAAGACTAGTTTAAAATCTTGTAATAACAGGTGACCATGATATCTAGGTTATCCTATCTTTACTACTTCACAATTTCAAACATTATTAAATAGGTCTAATATTATATTTAGTAGGTTATGATAATGATAGACATCCAAGCACAAAAAAAAGTAAAGACAATTAGCAAAAGAGTTCTACCTATCATGGTCAAGTAAGATCCTTTTGTCTTTATGATTACCACTTTTTTAAAATATGCGTTTTGTAAAGGGGGTCTGGGGGTATCCCTTGATTAGGGGATTGAGCTACCTGGTCAGCTTGCTGGGGCCCAGCAGGCGGCGCCCCCATCAAGGTCCAGGGGCGGCGTCCCCGGTGGGGGCTTGGGGGTAGTGCCCCTGGACTAAATTTTTTTCATGAGGTTCTTCCTTCAAAACCAAATTTCTGTCTTTAGAATCTGTATCCCTTCTTAAAAAAATTAAATTGACCTTAAGCCTCTTAACAAATAGAGTTCACATGTTATCTCAATATAATTACATCACCATGAAAAATCACATTGAATCCTAAGCCTCCTGACAAACGGAGTTCACATATTATGTCAATATAATTACATCACCATAAAACATTGTAAAATATGTAAAATAGTAACCACGAATTTGATTCATGAGATCCATTTACATAACATATATACATGGTGACCATGATAGCTAGATCAATCACCGCAAAAGATTAGATAGTTCACTACAAAATAAGGGTTAGTTACAACGAACGTAATTCAAGTTCTTTACAACAACCTATAATCTTATTATGTTCTCTTCAATCCACACATAGTATCAAGATTAACTCTGATACCATTGTTGGGAGGCAGCAGCCGGGATCCTTAGATATTACGCACAGATTACTGCAGAAATAAATTTAGATGATGATGATTTAAAAACTATACCTGCGAGATCTCTCTAATTTGATCTCGGTCTTACGGCAGCCTGTAAATCTCAAGACCTTCTACTGTATTCCTCTATGCTCGAATTTGTACCAGGGTGTGGGCCTCTTCTGCGAATTCTCTTTGCTCTAAAAAATGAGATTTCTCTTGTGTGTTTTTCCTAGGGAGCAATAATGCATATTTATAGGCTACAATAGGGACCTTAAGAAGGAAATAAGGAATACGCTTCTTATGGAAATAGGAAATTCTAATTCGACCCAAATTAGAATCCTAGTAGCATAAATTACAATTCAGTCCACTAAAGAATTATAATTGTACTCTTGTCCTTATTCTCAAAATAATATTTTGAACTTCTCGTTATTAAATGGTTATTAATTTTTCTACGTTAAGATTTCAGATATCCATTGATTAAATAATTACTAATACCTATATTTAATAGATATCTTTATAATTCCTTGAGACTTTACACTTAACTTATTTGATATGTCGGATACAAAGTCCATATGCAGAATTTGACATAATCAAACTTATAAGTTTCATCAAAGGGATATCATTAATCTCTATTATGGGACGTGGATTTAGTCAATAAACTAATATGCATCATACACGTAGTATAGTTATCCAATTTACTAAGATTATTTACCCATAAAAGGTCTCACTCATTTGTAAATCAAAAAGCTAAATATATGTGTCTATTATTTATATCAAGATTAAGAGTACAAGTACTCATAATAGCCATTTGGATGTTAATCATCTTATATAATTAGTATAAAGATAATAAACTCAAAGCGGTCTGGTTCAATACATAAAAAGCGTACTAGCATAATGAATCAAAACTATATCATTTCCTGCAGCCAATACAAGCCTGCTAAAACATCATGCTACAATCATACCGATGGTGTATCCAACTCCATTGAGATTGTGAATAACAACTTATATTCTATAAGAATTGACAAATAAGTCTTCCGTGTGTAAGCTGAACTCTACATACCAACTTGTCTACTTTATAGAATAAAAGAAACTCATATGCATAATAAATAATAATGCAACCATTTGCCCATAAAATTCTCATTAAGATGAAAAGACAAACTTTACTAAAAAATAAATCATTCAAAGACAAATATATAAAAGTATACTTTTAATATAAATTTTTAACAGTCTGAAGATGGAGCAAACCTCCATATTGGGAATGGTGTTTATATCTGATGAATTGGCTTGTATGAGTTGTTCTTTTTGTGTAGCTTTTGGATTAGGATTACTATTCCTTATTATCAATGTTTAATGTTATTGTCTTCACATGATTATATTGTCTTTATTTGCTTTGATATTGTACATTTGTTATGGATTATGTTTTCTACCTACCAACTACATTTGTTGTCTGATAATGCTGTACTGGGTGCATAGGTACTGAGTTTGTCTACCTCGAGGAAGAGAAGGAGGGTGAAGTGCTTTAAGTGCTTGAGACACTTGATGAGACTGAGTGGGGGTACAGATGATGGCTTCAGGGCGATCTTGTTAGATCTGGATCTTGCCAAGCACACACCACAAAGAGAAAAAAAACAATCAAGCAATCACACACAAGGAAGACACGAGGATTTACGTGGTTTGGCAAGATTGCCTACATCCACGGGCATAAGATTTCACTATTTAGAAATCTCTCTCTCATCCCTTACAATGCTCTCAGTGTTCCTTTCCCTGGCTGTGTTCTCCTCTTCCCCTAGGATTGCCCTCTTGGTTGCCCTCTCCTTGCCCTCTTGGTTGCCCTAGAACAAAAGACATCAAGAAAAGAATATATATATGATGCTAACCCTAATCAACTGGGCCCTCCACTCAGGCCCAATAAGGACCTTTTGAGCCAAACCCAACAATCTCCACCTTGGCGAAAAATGTCCGACCCTTTGAAGAATTGGTGAAGTGTTTGGAACACATACCTTGTGGGAACGCAATCCCACCATGACTGCACGGAAGGGAGATGAGGTGCACCTTCACTATTTAACAAGAGGAGAGATTGAGCAAGTCCAAGTAATGCTTGAACTTCTCTGCGGTCACTGGCTTGGTAAGCATGTCAGCTGGATTATCATCTGTGTGAATCTTCTGAATGGAGATCTCACCTGTAGCAATCCAATCTCGAATTCTGTGATAGATAATAGCTATGTGTTTTGTCCTTGCATGATATACCTGATTCTTTGATAGGCATATTGCACTTTGACTGTCACAGTGTAGCAAGATTGATTTCTGTTTGATACCCATGTCATTTACCAAACCTCTCATCCATATTGCTTCCTTAGAAGCCTCTGAAGCTGCCATGTACTCTGCCTCTGTAGTGAATAATGCAGTTGTAGACTGAAGCATCGATCTCCAACTTATCGGTCCACTAGCAAGTATGTAGACGTATCCAGTGGTGGATCTTCTTTTGTCTAGGTCTCCTGCAAAATCAGAATCTACATATCCAACTACACACTCTGACCCCTGTTTTCTTTCAAACAGAATACCCAAGTCTTTGGTGCCCTTCAAGTACCTCAGAATCCACTTTACGGCATTCCAATGCTCTTTTCCTGGATTCGCCATGTACTTACTCACTACACCTACTGCTTGAGCTATATCTGGTCTAGTACAAACCATGGCATACATCAAACATCCTACCGCATTTGCATACGGTATCCTGGACATTTCTTCAATTTCCTCATCATCACTTGGACATTGTTTAGCACTTAAACTAAAGTGACTTGCAAGTGGAGTGGACACAGGCTTAGCATTTAGCATGTTGAATTTTTCAAGTACTTTTGAGAGGTACTTTTTCTGTGATAACCACAGCTTTCTAGCCATCCTGTCTCTCCTAATTTCCATGCCCAACATTTTTGTGGTTGCCCCAAGGTCCTTCATGTCAAATTCTTTTTTCAAATGAGATTTGAGTTCATCAACTTTTGACATGTCGTTACATGCAATGAGCATGTCATTCACATAAAGCAGCAAAATAATAACAGAATTATCATCTAAAATTCTGTAATAAACACAACAGTCATACTCACATTGATGGTAGCCGATCTGCAACATGTAGGAGTCGAAACGCTTGTACCATTGTCTTGGAGATTGTTTCAGCCCGTACAACGATCTATTCAACTTACACACATGGTGTTCTTTTCCGACTTTCTTGAATCCTTCAGGTTGCTCCATGTAAATTGTTTCCTCCAAGTTACCATGAAGGAATGCTGTCTTTACATCCAATTGTTCGAGCTCCATGTCGAACTGTGCTACCAATGCCAACAACACACTGATAGAAGTGTGTTTCACAACTGGGGAAAAGATCTCATCATAATCAACCCCTTCCTTTTGTAAGTACCCCTTTGCTACTAAACGTGCCTTGAACCTTGGTTCTGCATTTTCTTGCGAAGTTTCTTTTCTCCTAAACACCCATTTGCAGCCAACTATTGTTCTGTCTTTGGGTTTAGGAACTAACTTCCACATTGAGTTCTTTTGGAGAGATTCCATCTCATCCATCATAGCACCCATCCAACCTTGTTTTTCACTGCTTTCCATAGCTTCTTGAAATGAGGTCGGATCACCACTGCTGGTAATAAGAGCAAAGTGTACTTCATCCTCATCCCATCTATACCGTTGAGGTGGCTTGATGGTTTTCTTTGCCCTTCTTTGTGCTAGACTTGAGGGTTCCTGCTGATCCTCACATTGTTCCTCACCTCCAGATGTACCAAGCTCTGATGAACTTTGACCTTGTTCCTTGGTTGTATTATCTGCAAGAGGAATTACTTCGGTGACCACTTTTTCAACACTGTGCCCTTTGACTTCACTGTTATGTTCTCTATTCAGCATAGAAGCTTCATCAAACACAACATCTTTGTTGCAGATCTTTTTCCTGTTTTCTGGATCCCATAGTTTATACCCCTTTACACCTTTCTCAAAGCCGAGGAATATGCATTTGAGTGACTTGGAGTCTAACTTGGATCTCTCATCACTAGGAATGTGTACATAAGCTAGACAACCGAATACCTTCAATGAAGAATAGTCCACCTCTTTACCTGTCCACACTTCTTCTGCAACTTTACAATCAAGGGGTTTTGATGGTGACCGATTAACCACATAACATGCGTGGTTAACTGCTTCTGCCCAAAAACTTTTAGGCAACCCTGCATGAAGTCTCATACTCCTTGCTCTTTCTAGAAGTGTTTTGTTTATCCTTTCTGCAACTCCGTTTTGCTGAGGATTCTTTAGAACAGTGAACTGCCTTATAATGCCTTCATCCTTACAAAACTATAGAAATCTGCCATTTCTATATTCACCCCCATTATCTGATCTCAGATACTTGATTTTTCTGCCTGTTTGATTTTCTACTTCTGCCTTCCACTCTTTGAACTTGGTGAAGACTTCAGATTTTTCTTTCATAAAGGAGACCCAAGCCTTTCTTGAAAAATCATCAATGAATGTCACAAAGTAGTATGCTCCACCTTTTGACATAACCGGGGCTGGTCCCCACACATCGGAGTGAATATAATCCAGAATACCACTGCTTCTACAACTGTTGCCTGCAGTTTGGAATGACACCCTTTTCTGCTTGCCGAAAACACAGTATTTACAAAAGTCCAGCTTGCATGTTTTCACACCTTTCAACAACTATCTTTTGTGTAGTTCTAACATGCCTTTTTCACTCATATGCCCTAGACGCATATGCCATAGCTGAGACTCATCATCACTGGTTTTATCATCTGTGGAGACTGCCGCTCCACCTACAACTGTGTTTCCCAGAAGTCTGTACAAATTGTTTCCAACTCTGGTACCTTTCATTAATACCAGAACACCTTTTGTAACTTTCAGCAAACCATCTTTTGCTGTGAACCTGCACCCTTTTGATTCAAGCAAGCCTAATGAGATTAGGTTTTTCTTGAGTGCTGGCACATGCCTCACATCACCTAGGGTTCTCACAACTCCATCTGCCATTTTAATATTAATGGTGCCAATTCCAATGGCCTTACAGGGTGCATCATTACCCATTAGAACACTACCACCATTACACTCCTCATAGGTCTCAAACCAATCACGATTAGGGCACATGTGATAAGAACAACTAGAATCTAAAATCCAAGCATCAAATAAATGGTTACCTTGCGAGACCGATAGGAGTTCCACTTCAGTTTCTGAAGCAACGCTGGCGGAGTCACTGTTTGCAGCTTTATTTTTCCCATCTTTGGACGCCTTGTATTCCTTGCAATCTTTCTTCCAGTGTCCTTTCCTTTTACAAAAGAAGCATTCTGAATTTCTCTTGCTTCGTGACTTTGATCTAGAGTTGTTCCTCTTTGCTTTGCCTCTATCGCTGGACCTGCCACGTTGACTAGAGCTTTCCTTTACTAGAAGTCCCTCCGCATGTGACTTGGTTTTAGATGCCTTCTTCCTTGCCTCATTGGAGATGATGTCTTGCCTAACATCCTCGAATTTGAGTGTGTCCTTTCCATATAGCAAGGTAGTCACAAAGTGATCATATGAGTCAGGAAGAGAATTCAACAGCAGCAAAGACTTGTCTTCATCATCGAATTTCACATCGAGTCTCAACAAGTCATTAATCATTCTGTTGAAAGTATTCATGTGCTCCAGCACATCACAACCTTCTTCCATTTTCAACCCATACAACTGTTTCTTGAGATGCAGCTTGTTTGTGAGATTCTTACCCATGTAAAGACTCTCCAACATGTCCCATAGACCCTTTGTAGTCTCCACTTCCATGACATTGTGCATGACTTCGTCAGAAAGGTAGAATTGAATAGAGCTGACTGCCTTTTCATCTATGTCTGCCCAATCTTCATCGTTTATCTTAGCAGGCTTCTTTTCTTTGCCTAATATTGCCACCTTAATACCTTGTTGAATTAAGATATTTTTCATCTTCCGCTGCCATAAACCAAAGTTTATTCTTCCATCAAAATTTTCAATTTCAAATTTGATGCCTCCTGCAGTAGAAGTCCCCGCTGTGGCCATGATAAATATGAAGATAACTCAAAAAACAACTCACTCAAATATCCGCTTGTCAAACTGTCAATCTACTCCGTTCACGTCGTAGATCTCGTAGCAAGGAGTCCACTGGAAAAAACGGAGCTCAATTCCGAGTCCGGATGGCTCCGAAAAATGAGTTTGAAATTTGACCGTTGAATCTGGTCAAACTAGTCAACTTCTGACGTAGGATGACGTCAGCGCTGCTGACGGGCCGGGCTTCTGCAAATGGGTTCGGGTCAGACTGACCCGAACGTAAACTGTTTGTGCTGGCGGACTGGGCTACCGAACTGGGTCAGGTTCACTTGACCCGAACCTGACCTGGGTCTGCCGTGACTGGGCTGGGTTCTGCTGTGGGTCAGGTCCGCCTGACCTGACCTGTGACCCGATTTGCTGGACTGGGCTGCTGATACTGGGTTGGTTCGACCCGACCTGGACCCTGGATCGACTCGGACCCGACTTGTACTCGTGCTGCTACTGGGCTACAGAAACAGGTCGGGTTGGAACCTGACCCGACCCTAACCCGAATTGGAATTCCCCTTTTCTCTCGTCCTTGTTCTGCAACAGGGAACCCAGAAAGCCCCTGCCCCTTCGTCCTCGGCTGTGGCGACCAGAGGCGGCGGGAAACGGCTGGTCCGGCTACCTGAACGGAGACGAAGGCTGCCCGGAAGTCTGCGCCGGCAACCAAGGGGTGAAGAAGCCGCACCGATTCAGGCTGGGAACGGTGGCGCTGAGGGAGACACACAGAAATACGAGAAGGGCAAGGAGCTGCTGATAAGGGAGCTGCCGTTCCAGCTCCTGCTGCGCGAGATCGCACAGGATTTCAAGCCAGATCTGAGGTTCTAGAGCAGCGCCGTGGCGAACCTCTGCGCTATCCACGCCAAAAGGGTCACTTGCAGGCATTTTCTTCTTCTCCGGTTTCTGTGCGGCCAAACAGAGATCACTGATCCGATCTCTCCGGCGAGATCTGTGCGAATCCTCTGCCACCAAATCTCCACGATCTCAACAAACGCTCTGATACCACTTGTTAGATCTGGATCTTGCCAAGCACACACCACAAAGAGGAAAAAAAACAATCAAGCAATCACACACAAGGAAGACACGAGGATTTACGTGGTTGGCAAGATTGCCTACATTCACGGGCACAAGATTTCACAATTTAGAAATCTCTCTCTCACCCGCTTACAATGCTCTCAGTGTTCCCTTCCCTGACTGTGTTCTTCTCTTCCCCTAGGATTGCCCTCTTGGTTGCCCTCTCCTTGCCCTCTTGGTTGCCCTAGAACAAAAGACATCAAGAAGAGAATATATATATGATGCTAACCCTAATCAACTGGGCCCTCCACTCAGGCCCAATAAGGACCTTTTGAGTCAAACCCAACATATCTAGTACTCCAGTACATAAGCGATTCATATATTTTCGGAGTTACCTTTGATTAATGTTATTTTGGATGCCTAGGTTTTTAAATGGGCTTTTGTAATCCTCAACTTTATTTACTCTTGCAACTTAAATGTTTAAGCTGAGATCTTCTAATGTGCAAAACTTTGATTTCATATGATGACACCAGTTGCTAGGATACACTTCCGCAAGTATTTGTGCATATGAAATGTTTGGACTCACAACAATCAAATTATCTTGTGTGGGATTTGATTAGGTGCTGCATGTTGTTTTAAACATGAAAAGTTTTAATTGACCTTAATTTCACGTAAGTCCGGCTTCAATTTTGGAGATGTGACAGTTGGTATTAGAGCGTTATACGTTTCTACAAATTAAAAATGGATAAAAACATTACGACGTTGGTGAGGATTCCAATTTCGTTAGATGGGTTTTACATGCTTATTATAAAGTCAATAGCATGGTTTTTTAGCATTGGTTTTGCAGGGTCTAAAATTTGGGAATTCTCTTGCAGGGACATTATGAACACTAGAGGCGATCCCAACGGTGATGGGGATGACCCACCTAACCCTGCAGATGAGAGGTTCTTTCAGATGATGTAGGCCTTTATGCATGGCTAAGCAAATCAGGTCGCGTTGCGAAGGGCAAAGAGGCTGAGAGAGCAGCGGACAGACTGCAAGCTGGGGAAGAAAGAGCTGTAGATCAAGTTAGAGCAGATGTAGCCAAGACCGCTGATCAGGCCAGAGTAGACACAGATAGAGCAGTGTTTCAAGCCCAGGTGGTTGCAGCAGCGGATAGGGTAGCATAACCGGTTTAAGTGACTATGCCACCTAGAAAAGTGGACCCAAACGATCTCTTCAAGAAGTTTATAAAGAGATTTCCACCTGAGTTCCATGGTGCAAATGATCTGTCATAGGCTGATGAGTTCATCGTACAGATGGAACAGATATTTGTAGTCTTCAAGTTTATGCGGAAACAACAAGTGGAGCTGATTGCCTATGTGTTCAGGGGGAATAGGTCACCAGTGGTGGAACACGGTTAAGGCAGTGGTTCAGGTGCAACGGTAGAAGAGGCTAAGATACGGGAAACTTTCACTAAGGAGTTTTTGAACAAGTTCATCCCAGCAAACCGGATGGACAAGATAAGAAAAAAGTTTGTGAGTTTAGCCTAGGGCTCAATGTCAGTGCAAGAGTATAAACATTCATCAGGCTCTCTTGGTATGCACCTATCCGCATCACCCTTTGAGGAGGAAAATGTGAGGCGCTTTGTAGAGTGTCTATCTATAGATCATAGTTACCTAGTTCGGTAACCTTGGTGTTGAATCCGGTACAACTATTTGATTCGGCAATTTCCTGCATTCAAAAAACTTGCGATTTGCTACAGTTCATGCATTTTTCCTTCCATGTTAGAAACTGGGACGGAGACTTCTAGCATAATTAAAAGTATTCTAAAAATAGAATTTATTTTTGCAAAAGTTTATACAAAAGACCTAAATATTATAGAAACATTAAAAAAAACAGAAGAGAAAGTTTAATCCAAAGAGGAAACAGCGAATAATAACATTTGGAAATTGAATAGAACTAAAATCTTTGCATACCTATTTTATCTGGTGAAACCATAGTTGCATAAACCCAATCACTTCCTCAAAGACTACACAATAAGGGAATCTAGATTTCAGATCATTGTTAATAATGTCGTTGCAGACTCACAAATCCTAATCTCTGCTATGTGCGGGGCTACGATTCCAGGTATGCTTTTCTCCTTCTATAAGGTTTCATTGAAGAGAATAGAAAAAACCTTTTTAGAGATGAAGAAGGTGGAAGAAATGAGAAGATGACGTTCCCAGTTCTCACTTTCGTATGGTTTTTTTTTTATTGTCATATACTCCATAGTCGAGCCCCTATTACTTTTTAATATACCTTCACTCTTGCTTTCTCATTACCCGGCCACATGCGTTTTTAATGGTACTTGAAAGAAATCCCAACTTGAATCAGTTATCCAAACCATACAAAATAATTCTCTTAGAAATCTATAATGTATAGATGAAGTGTTGATTGATCCAGTTTGATCCACCATTGGATTAAAATTTAGATGAAAGATGTGATGATAATCACTTTTTTTCATGATGTAGGCAATCCAACGGTTGGATGAACTCCGATCGATGTAGTGTTTAATGATACCATAAGTAATTATATTGTATGAATTTTGAACTATTAAGATTTAAATAGGTGATCACCACCATTGAGTTCCAATCCATTAAACTTATGGTTTCAGTAAGTTACAATTGTACTTATTCTTGCAATCTCTTCTTAACTTTTTAGAACCGACATCTCTGCATGCAAGGATGCTTGGCATTTAAATCCATCCCTATCACTCTATCCTCTTATCTCTGTTTTTTTTTTCAATGTTTTATAGTGTATTTTGGACTTATCTAAACTTTTAAAGATGTGGATATGTATTCTTACCAAAAAAATAAAAGCAACCTCTTGGTTTTTTTTTTTTTTTTGGTTTTGTTAAATAGGCAAACGCTTGTTGTGTTGTGAAAGACACCCATAGGCTAAAGACATTCTAGGTAGGACATGCAAAAATTTTTTTTTTAAATCGTGGGCGAAACATGTATTTTTTATAAGTTTTTTAATTGTGGACATGGCATGGTCTTGTTAGATGAAACAAGAATTTCATCTATTTTGTCTTTTCGGCATTGAAAGTATTAAACCAAGGTTTTGTTTATTTTATGAATTTGGTGAATTTTTTAAAGCCTCATGTGGTAAGAAAGTTCCATCTTTTTTCATAGCAAGTAGTTTAAATTTGGAGGCTAAGAAGAAATTCTAATGGATCTAATTAATATGACGCCTTTTATGTATGATTTATTAAAATTAAACTATAAATTAATAAAAAAAAGTAAGAATAACGACTTACAGGATATGTGAATAAATATTACAAAATAATTCACTTATTTATACTAATACGACCCCTTTCTGTATGAGTTATTAAAACTAAACTATAAATTAATTAAAAAAATAGCAAGAATAAAGACCTACAAGATATGTGAATAAATGGTACAAAATAATTCACTTATTTATACTAATAGGACCTCTTTTATGTATGATTTATTCAAATTAAGCTCTAAGTTAATTAAAATATAGTAAGAATAAACATTTACAAGATATGTGAATAATTATTACAAAGTAATTCACTTATTTATAATAAATAAGTTAATGGTGAGATATGTGAATGAATGTTCAAAAGAATTCTTTTATTTATACTAAATAAATTACTGGTGAATCCCTTTCGTATAAGAGAAAAACTAATTTAAAAAAAAGTTAAGAAAGTTTGAAAGACATTAATTTTATTTGTAAGAAAAAATCCATTTTAACTAATTTAATTTTTTTGATATATGGGCCACACTTTGAGAAGCACAAGTAATGAATAATATTTAGGAGCCACTAGTATTTTAATAGAAGGCTCATTGATAGGCCCAATACAAAAAAATTAACAATTGATAAAAATATATAAAAGGAGATTTGGAAAAAACTTCTTCATTGGAATGTAGTTTTGTAGGACCTACTTATGACTTAGAAATGCACATTTTCAAATAATTAGAGATAGAATTGTAATATAGATAATGTATTAAAAACGCATTCTTCTTATATTAAAGTTTATGCAGCATAATTTTAGTGAAAAAAAAGAAAGAAGCAAGAAGATGATGATGTTATCTATATTGAAGAAGAAGGTGAACAGTACATCGATGAGAAGAGTGATGAAAATATAGATGGTAATGAAAATGATGTTCCTTCATAAAAAAAGTCTTTTTAAAGGAAAGCCACTATGGGATGAAGTGAAGATATTGAGGAATGTAAAACCAGGTAAATTTTGGTCGTGTCCACTCTGTAAGCATGAATTCAAAAGTTCCTACAGAAGAGTTCACCAACACTTTTTTAGGCCAAGGCCAAATAAAAAATCAAATATTATTCAATGCCCAACATTACTAAAGCAACTTAAAGGCCCTCAATTATTATAAGAAATTATGGCGCAGGTTATGAAAGCCTAGAAATCTGGAGTTCATTCCTAGTTAAAGCAATCAACACTTCTCCCTCCACAATAAGTTAATCAAAGGAACCCAATTATGGAGTCATTTAAGAAAGTGGAAAGGGGTTTTATTGACAGTGCAATCGTAAGATGGTTATGTGCTTGTAGAGTGCCCTTCAACATAATGCGGTCACCATTTTTTCATAAAATGATTTCAATTGTAAATAAAGTTCCTAATGGATATAAAGCATCTCCATTTGAAAAGGCTGGAACATCTTTGTTAGATGAGGAGAAAAGAAAGTGGAGAATGAAATTACAATAATTTAAAATATATAGAATACGCTGGGCATTTTTATTATCTCTGATGAATAGACCAACGCAAAGAATTAGCCATTGATTAATGTACTATACCAAATAAGGATGGGGTAATGTTTTTATATGAGGTAGAATGCTATGGAATTTAAAAGACTGGACTTTATATAAAATCCTTATTGATAGATGCAATTGAATAGGTAGGTCCATCTAATATAGTTCAAATAATCAAGGACAATGTAGCTAATTACAAGTTGGCAAGTAAGGAAATTGAAAATATTTATAACCATATATTTTGATCTCCTTTTGCCTATCACACACAAAATTTGATATTTAAAGACTTGTCAAAGTCTTGGACATGGTATGAAGACATTTTTAAATGTGTAAGATAATTGTGACATACATTATTAACCATATACATACATTGGTGATATTTAGAAGTCATTCTCGATTAGAACTTCTAAAAGTTGCAAAGACTGGGTTTGCATCATAGTTTATCATGATGAAATGGCTTTTAGATGTGAGACAGGTACTTAAATCTGTTGTTGTTCTTGATGATTGGAAAGAATGGGCAAAACATGGTGATGAAAAAATAAAGGAAACATCAGAAAATGTAAAGCGGTGGGTGACTGATGATGATGATACTTTTTGGATAAGTGTGCGGCAGATGGTAAAAATTACCATGCCCATCTTCAAAATGATTAAATTTTATGATCAAGATCGACCATTGAAGGGAGAATTATATGAAGGAATCAATAATTTACCTTTACCGACATTAAAAAACGTAGGTAAACTCATTTCATTTTTTTAATTTTCATTTTACTTTGACGGATATTTTTTTCACGTTGGTAAAATCATTTCCCCCTTTTTTAAAAATTTCAATTTACATTTATTGACATTAAAAAATGTCGCTAAATTCATATCATTTTAAAAAATTTTATTTACTCAATTTACTTTTATCGTCATTAAAAAATGTCGGTAAACTCATATCATTTTTTTTAAATTTTCGTTTTCCTTTTATCAATGGAAAAACGTCGGCAAATGCATTTTTCTATTTTTTTTAAATTTTCAATTCAGTTTTCCTGGCATTAAAAAATGTTAATAAAAATATTTATAATTTAAAAAAATGTAATAAATCTTTACCAACGTTTTAAAACATCGGTAAATCCCTATTTTTGTCAGCAAAAATAATTTCTCATAAAAAATACCATTTATGTTTTCAATATAATTTTCCTGTAAAACTGTTCATAGACCTATATCAAACATAAACCTGTTCATGTACCTGTATCAAACATAAACTTGTTCACGTACCTGTATCAAACATAACAAATACATACATACAAGAGTTACAAGATTTACTAAATAAACAAACAACTATCGCTATTTTTTATGAATTCGTTCATCTCATATAACAAATATTACAATCAATGATACAATCCCATATAAATGTTCGATATATAAATACAAATAAACTAATAAGAAAACAAAACACCCCTACAAGTCAGCAACTGACCCCAAAGTGTCCATCAATCTACAATGACAAAAACAACATTAGAAATTTTTCAATGAATTAAATTACAAATGTAAGATAAATATATATATATAATCTTTTCCTACATTTTCTCGGTGACCTGTTTTCCATCTTAATGTTGAGAATCCTACATTTTGTGTCTAATTTATTAACCGGGAGTCCAATTCACTAGCCATCAATTCATACAGTTACTTTAGCCTTGAGCGAGGTACTTGTGTCGGTTTCCAGGCCATCTGATGGCCGTTTCCTATTTTTGACCTCCGATGGCCTATTTTTGAGCCTAGGTTTTGAGAATCCAACGTTTTTAGCTCTAATTCGCTAACTGGAACTTCGATTTGTGAACCAGTAGTTCCTACAAATTAATCTAGCCTCGAACGAAGTGCTCAGGCTGATTTCTGATTTTGGCAGGGGCCGTTTCCTGTTTTGGACCTCTGACAGCCAATTTACAAGCTTAAGTGTTGAAAATCCAAGTTTTTTGCATCTAACTTTTTAACTGGGAGTCTGATTCATGAGCTGTCAGTTCCTACAAGTTAATTTGGCCTTGAGCGGGGTGCTCGTATTGGTTTTAATTTTTTTGGGGCCCATTTCCCATTTTCAACCGGAGGTGCCCTATTTTCGAGTCTAAAGTGTTGAAAAACCTAGGTTTTTGCATCTAATTCTCTAATCGGTAGTTTGATTAGCAAGTCATCAATTCCTACATGTTACTTTGGCCTCAAGGGAGGTATTCATACTAGTTTAGGGCTGTCCAGTGGCCGTTTCCCATTTTTGACCTATGGCGGCTGGTTTTCGAACCTTAGTATTGGAAATCTTAGGTTTTTACGTCTAATTCTCTAACCGGGAGTCCTATGTGCGAACTGTCAGTTCTTACAAGTTACTCTAACCTCAAGCGAAGTGCTCATACTAGTTTTTTATTTTTGTAGGGGCTGTTTCCTGTTTTGGACCTCTAGCAGGTGGTTTTCGAGCCTAAGTGTTGAAAATCCTAGGTTTTTGCATTTAATTCTCTAACCGGGATTTTGAGTTGTGAATTGTCAGTTATTACAAGTTACTTTAGCCTCAAACGAAGTGCTCATGCCACTTTCTAAATTTTGCAGGGGCTGTTTCCCGTTATTGACCTCCAGTGGGCAGTTTTTGAGTCCAAGTGTTGGAATCCTAGGTATTTGCATCTAATTCTCTAACTGGGATTTCAATTGCTAATTAGATATTCCTACAAGTTACTCTAGCCTTGAACGAAGTGCTCATTCTGGTTTCTGAATTTTGTAGGGGCCATGTCTTGTTTTTGACCTCTGGTGGTCGGTTTTTGAGCATAAGTATTGGAAATTCTAGGTTTTTGCATCTAATTCTCTAACCGAGAGTCAGATTTGTGAACCATCAATTCTTACAAGTTACTCTACCCTCAAGCAAAGTGCTCATGCTGGTTTCCAAATTTTTCGGGGGTTGTTTCCCATTTTAGACCTCCGGCGTGCAATTTCGAGCTCAAGTGTTTGAAATCATAAGTTTTTGTATCTAATTCTCTAACTGGGAGTCTGATTTGCGAACCGCAGTTCTTAAAATTTACTTTACCCTTCAGTGAAGTGCTCGTACCCGTTTTCAATTTTTTTTGGGGGCTGTTTCGTATTGTGGACCTCCGGGGTTCAAGCCTATGTGTTGGAAATCATAGGTTTTTTCATCTAGTTCTCTAACCAGGAGTTTGATTTGTGAACCATCAGTTCTTACAAGTTTTTCTACACTCAAACAAAGTGCTGTACTAGTTTCCATTTTTTTAGAAGCTTTCCTATTGTGGAGCCCAGCGGGCAATTTTCCAGCGTAAGTGTTGGAAATCCTATGTTTTTGCGTCTAATTGTCTAACCGGGATTTTAATTTATGAACCGTCAGTTCCTACAAGTTATTCTAGCCTCGAGCAAAGTGCTTAGTTTGATTTTTGTTTTTTTGGGACTGTTTCTTATTTTGTACCTCCAATAGCCAGATTTCGAGTGTTAGTGTTGAAAATCCTAAGTTTTTGCATCTAATTCTCTAACCGAGAGTCCGATTTGTGGCCGCCAGTTCCTACAAGTTTATTTGGCCTTGAGTGAGGTGCTTGTACCGGTTTTTTATTTTTTCGAGGGCCATTTCCCATTTTTGACATTCGATAGCTAGTTTTCAAGCCTTAATGTTGGAAATATTAGGATTTTGTGTCTAATTCTTTAATCGGGATTCCAATTTGTGAACCGTCAGTTCTTATAAGTTACTATAGTCTTGAGCAAAGTGCTCATGCCAGTTTTTAATTTTTTCGGGGACTGTTTCCCATTTTTGACCTTCGACGGCCAGTTTTTGAGCCTAAGTATTAGAAATCCTAGGTTTTTGCGTCTAATTCTCCAACTGGGAGTCCGATTTGCAAACCATCAGTTCCTAAAAGTTCCCCTACCCTTAAGTAAAGTAGTCGTGTCAATTTCTAATTTTTCCAAGGGCCGTTTCTTGTTTTAGACCTCTGGCGGGCAGTTTTCTAGCCTAAGTGTTGGAAATCCTAGATTTTTTCATCTCATTCTCTAATTGGGAGTTTGATTCGCTAGCTGTCAGTTCCTACAACTTACTCTGGCCTCGAACGAAGTGCTTGTGTTGGTTTTCAATTTTTACGATGGCTGTTTCCCATTCTGAGGTGTTGAAAGTCCTACATTTTCAATGTTTATAAATTTCAATGAGTTCTTTTGTTAAAATTTTAAGAAAATAATATACTAACTAAGGATTCGCATCATGATCTCCAATCACTGTGCCATCAACAACACAATTGGTCCCTCTAGAGATGTCGAAGTAGATTGTGGGATCTATCCCTACCGCAGCTGCTAGCTGTTGAACTAGGGCCTTAAGTGCAGCCTACCTCTTGTTCTGCTCAGCCTACCTCTGGTCTTGCTCTGCCTGCCTCTTATCCTACTCAGCTAGCTGCTCTCGCAGGGCGATCACCGCAGGATCAGGCACCCGAGATTGTGTGGAAGATGAAAAGGTTCTTGTGTATATCCCATACCCATTCAAGTATCCCGACCTCTTCCCAGGCACATCAACAGCAATCTGTTCCCTAGTCATAGGAGCTGTGATAGAGGGTTGTGACTGCTCCTCAACCCACTGCACTAAGACCTTTTGCCATTTAAATCAATAAGGGATTTGGAAAGCTTTTGTGGCATTATTTATCAAAATTTATGTATTAGCAAACGTACATGTCTCTATTGAGCCACCACATTTACTCACTTATTCTTTTTTTGCCTATAGTGGGTGTCATGGAAGAACTGAGTATTAGGCAGCACTTGACTGGCATTCTATGCCGTCTATCATTTGAAATTATTTTGTATTAGCTATGAACCTACATATTGATAAATTAATAAACTTAATCAGTTTTCTTCATAAAAATATAATTAGTACCATTAGAGACATTCTCAATGCAAATGATCTGGAGCCACTAGTATGATTGTATGGCAGCTTGGCTCGACTTTCTTGAGCTTTCCCTGACTTTGCCTGCATAGAAAAACAAAAACACAATAGTTTGTGTTCAACAAATCATAACTAATAGAATTACGTTGGAATATAATTAATTGATGTAGATAACATTCCAAAATTACCTTCAACTTTGGTGATTCTTAGCATTGCGAGACAATCAACTGCCCATCAGCTGGATCACAACCCTTTGCCGGGTAGTCCTGGGGTCGGGGAACACCCCACTTAAACAGTTCAAGATAGTGACTATGCAGCTCGTATTTTTAACTCCTATGCAAAACCCCGCACTGGTAATCAACATTTGCCTTGACCTGCATATTGCCCTCGTAGTCCCCGATATTGAATATTTGTTGTAATTAGGGGAGAGCCATATAAAGATTAGTAATAACAAAATATAATCAGCTATTGTAATGAGGAGCACATATATGATCAGTTTGGTTGATATTTCTCATTTCAGTTTACTCGAACTGAAGCAATGACGGCAAGCTTGATCCTACTATCAAGCTTCTCCCAGCGATGGGGTCGGACTGGGCCGACCTCTCTAATGGCCAACCCAAGATGGTTAACCAGTGGCAGGGCATCTTCCCATTCTGGGCTATGGCTTGAGATGGGGATCGGAATTGGGATGTTATGACCAAGCCGTCTCTTCAGCTTCGTTGCCTTCTTCCTTTGCGTAAGGCCCTTTACACGGCTCGGAACCTCTGAAACTTGGGCTGATGTGTTAAGATGACAGTGCTAAATGAGTTAGTAAGCACAAATCATCAAAGTAAGGTGAATTCAATATTTTAAAAGGTCATAATTTTCTCATTTATGCTACTACTGACTGTACGAGAACTTGGCGGAGGCTGTGTGGTCGAAGGTTGTATCGACGGAGGCTGGTGACTCCCAAATCAGGGGTGCTCTTTGTGCCTCCAGACTATGTAATTGGAAGATAGATCAGCAGAGGCTATGCCGCAGCCTCGGGTGTGCTCTCTGCATGAGCTAACCTAAGTGCATCACGAGCTAACCTAAGTGCAGCTACTATACTTTGAGCATGTCTAACCCTCTTCTCTCGAGGGATATTTGTAACCTGGCTTAAAAGTAACATGGAAAATAAATAATTACTAGTAAAAATCAATAATATTAGATAAGTGAATGTAGGCAGTTTGCATTTAATGGAAATGGAAATCATTTTAGCATAAGTGTCTCTACGAAAACTAATATTCTAAAGTGCACATCATAGACATTCACAGAAAGATTACCTCATCTGATTGAGACCAAGATGTCTTGTCATCTACTTCATCATCTTCGGGGGGAATGTAGTTCTTGTCGTTATCATTCCCATTAACCTTTTTCTTTCCCTTCTCGTTTGTCCCCTTAGCTGAACCAAAGATAGCATGAATAGTCGCCATGAGCCCTAGAGATGCAAGTTTATCTGTAATATGCTTAATTATCTTTTTTCTCTTTAATAAATAATTGATGCTTTTGCTTGACGGGACAACTCTCCTAGTTTGACCCATATTTTCCCTCCGTTTGTCATCTTTTGCAACTATGATATATATAAATACGCATAAAATGTGAAATATAGAAATATTTTATCCATATATGAACAAATCACAAGAGAAAATGAAATTGAAGACAATGTCATGAATGTAAGGCAAGATCTTTAAATTTACTTAATTGTTACATGTGCAATACCTGAAACAAACACTGTATGTCATATTCCATGTTAGAGTTAAACTGGCTATGTACATCATTGTCTTCTTCATCTTTGTGCTCTGCCAGTGTTTCATCTTCATCTTGGGCATCCTTGTCTACTGAGTCATCACTGAGAATGATCTCAAGATCTATATCATCCCTAGAGTATTGGACAATAGTACCATCGATGAGGATTGGGACAACAAATGTCTTTTCGTCCTGCTGAAATACATCATTAGGAGCATTATCATTATCATCATCATCATCATCATCATCATCCCGCTTAGCTGGTACATCCCACACTCCCTGAGGCTTCACCCATTCTACGACTCTCCAATTTTTTCTTCTACTGGTGTCATTGACGTAGAAGACTTGTGTTACTTGACTTGGTAGGACAAATGGATTATCCTTAAACCAACGACCCGTGATAACAATGCTTGTAACATGTTTCTCGATGTTATACTTGTGCTTGGTATTAGTGTTGTACCATTCGCATTCAAATAAAACCACTTTACGCCTATGCAGATAAGACAATTCCCAGATTTTGAAGATGTATCCATAGTAGTCATGCTTTTCCCCTTCGTATTCCCCTTACATAATTAGGCTGTTACTTTGGCTCCTACAGCGTAGTGTGGTATCGGACGCAATTGCAATAGCACCCTTGATAAAGATTCATTAGGGATCTAGGGCCATTGCTAATGACCACATCTTATCAGTAAATTCTGGTGACCATTGAGTTTGCAATTGATTTATTTATATAAGCAGATCAAGACAAATGTATTACGCTAATGTCATTTGAAGTGTAATCCAATAATGCCTAGCAATTAAAATGATAATGTTTTATTTGTCTTACATGTTGTTTAAACCATTTTGCAAATTTGTTTTGTTGTATTTGTCTGATTTCTCTACCTCTTTGATTTTGTACTAAATTCTTGTGTTTCCTACTCAAGGTAGCTTTTAATGAATAAGTAAAAGTAGAGAATGAATCAAGGAGTTAACAAGCAATGCATAAATATGGTTAGATTGAAGCACATACTATAGATACGGCTCCACCTCATGGCTATTATTCAGCACAAACCAATGAGCCATGTCACGCTCTTTTTGAGAAGAATCATGTGCCCTTGCCATTAGTTTGATGGGACTGACATTTTGTGTGAAGACCAACATCCCTGGGCCACTTTTGTCACTATCATCATAGCGTGCTACTTGATCAGTCTGTTTTAAGTATATTGAACAAAAAGTAAGATACTATTTGACAATGTAAGCCTCAGCGATCGAACCTTTGGCCAAGCTCGGTTGGCAACGTACGCTTTTAGGGTCTTCAGAAACCTTTAAACAACAAATGATAACAATTACGATTATAAATGCAAGGCAGTTGCACTAATACATAAATAATTAATCAATAGTCATTAACCATTACCTTTGCATCGGGTACATCCACTGATATTGTACTGATCCACCAAGCATGGCCTCATGAGGCAAGTGAACTAATAGATGAACCATCACATCAAAGAAAGTAGGAGGAAAAATCCTCTCCAACTTGCACAATTTTAAAACTATTTGCTCTTCCAATTTTTTCAAATCATCTTGTCTCTGTGTTTTCGAGTAGAGGTCTTGGAAAAAGCTGCCTAACTCAAACAATGTTGTACGGATATCCTTATTTAGAAACTGTGCATGCCAATTCGAAAGATGCGTTGGATAAGGATGTAGCAATCATGGCTCTTTAGACCAGATAATTTACCATTTTTTGAGGTTACACACCTTATTCACCGCATATCCATCTGGGTATTTGATTGATTTCAAGAATTCATAAAATCCATTTTTATGTTTTGATTCCAATGTGTAGGAGGCATGGGGCTTCAAGTTGGATCCATTGCCTTTCTCCACTAGATGCAACTTTGGCCTGATGCACATATGTTTCAAATCCTTATGTGCTTTCTGGATGTCCCTAGTGAACCTCCTTCAAAAAGCTGAATTCTCCAGTGAATGTATACTCTAGAAGAAAGTATCAAGTGTTTTCTCCCAGATTCGTATGAGCTAGTGTACAGAAGGAGACGACTCCTGTTGCGTGTATTCAAGCACGAGAGATACTCAGGACGCATACCAATTTCCTCTTGTATAAAGCTTGGACCCTTAGTAACAATAATGTTATGCCTGAACAGCACTTCCATGCCTGTATGGAAGCATTGTTAGAACAACGTGATGATTACATTAACACCATCCAAGAAATTGTTATTTGGTATATCCTTCATAGAGGACTGCACACTTTCATTGCACCATATTGAAAGTAACTCCGTATGAACATTAGAATATTAATTGACATTGACTTTTGTTTCTATATTCTCTTTTATAAATCCAAGTTGAATGTGGTGGTTTGTCTATTAGGATGTCATCTTGTACCTTAGATGTGTAGTATTGAATCATGAGAGGGTAAATCAAGTGATTAGCTTGTATGGATTTTCATTGTTTTGTATTGATGTAGAATTGATCATTAATCGGGTGCATCGCAAATTCATAAAAATATTTCTGAGGCTAAATCCCATTGACTAATGGAAGAAAGTTTTAAAATCAAATATGGGTTTTGAAATCTTTAGCAATTTGCAGTTTTAATTAATGTCTACATGGAAAATTGATCTTTGAAGATTGAAATATTTTCTTATTATTCAATTATTGAAGATTAGTCAATCAATATTAAGTGTGAGATTATTCTAGCAAATCGATTGAGATTTGCGTTCTTTTAGCTTGGAAGAACAAACTAGAAGGGATAAAAATATATTAAAAAATTAGAGATAGAGACATGTATTGTGAGTCATTGGTTAGATCCTTTGATCAAATGGATAGACGATAATAATCATGAGTGAAGAATAAAATTTGTTTTATTTACTAGATGATGCAGAAGTGAACAACATCCATAGTATTTGGATGACCTAATTCTTTTGCTGTCAATGTCGGAGGAATAAAGATGTATCATGATTTAAATGAGAATTCAGTATTAATCGTAATGATTAATTGACAATTTGCTTCGCTCTTGCTAGTTACTCAATCTCAATGCACACTAGGGAGAAATAATTTTTTTATTGAAGTAGCGTTAAATTGCAATTGAAGTCATTTCATTAGAAACTTTGGTCTTGTGAAGATTTTATTGTTGATTATAGAAACTATATTTCAAAGGACAAATCCTTTTTACTGAATTATTGGAATTATTGAAGAATGTTCTTCTGCCTATTTGATGAGTATGAATTAAACTTTGTGGTTTTGAAATCGAAATGAACATTAAAGAATCTATCTTAAGCATATTCTAAGAATAAAGTGAGTTGAACATTGTTTTGGAAAGTTAAAAGTGATTCATCGGATAATTTGATAGCTTGAGGATTCACTTTGATTAAAGATGTGATTGTAATAGAAAAGATATTGCATTAGATTGGATGATAATGATCCTGTGATTTGAAAGCAAATCGTATATCCTAATTTGAAGATTTAGAAAGGTTTAAGTAAGTTATCTTGATTCGTAGTTAGACATCTTCCATACTATGACTATCGATATTCTTACTTTTATATATTTTACTAAGTGCGTCATACTTGACTCATCCTGTACATCATTGTTGATTCTAACCAACATAATTTGAATCTTTAGTTTCCATTTGAACCCTAAGAGACTCATACGATATTTCATTCTAGCATCTAATATATTGGGGAATTTCTTTATAAATATTAGTAAAATCAACTAAGTCTTCTTTTATAACTAATTTTCCTCATGACATATCCATTCAAGTGGTCTTTTTGATTCCTTTCTTATGTGACTAATTGGAATTCACTTGAAGAATTTTGTTGTTCCCTTTATTGTTGACTCAAACTAATTTTATGTTTTCTCTATTTCTATAATTCATTTTGGTTTTAATTTAGATTGTGGAAATGGGAACCCAAGCCAAACAGTTCCCTATTCCTGACTTACTTTTTCCTCTTTATCCTTGCCTCCCTTCATTTAGAAGCTCGAACTATCATACCCATATGGTTAAATCGATGAAGCATTATTCTGGTTACAATAAACTTTTGTTGTTGACATTCGAGTTTATTGTCTTCCTGCTAAAAACATCTTTCACGACTTTCTGTTTTTCTTGATGATACCCGATAAGGATGTCCTAATCCTCACAAATTCAACCTATCTATATTCGAATTATGTTGTTTAAAAGGATATTGTAATCTACAAATGATCTGCATAACTTTAAACTTCTACTTACAGTTACCAAAAATTTCAAAGCAAGGACACTATTATTCGAGCCACAATCCTACAAGTACATGAGTTCAACTCAAGACTCAAAAGGCATTAATAAACTTCATAGTGGCCGTACCTTGATTTAAAGGCTGTTTCAACTAGTGTTACCAGACCTCATTAATTGAGTAGTCATGTTTATATGTAGTTCTAATCCTAAATTTTCGATATGTAGTTGTTTCCACCAATATTGTTTGCTTTGAAAAGCTTGCTTGGTCCTCATTTGGCATCTTGATTGAGAATTTACCTTTTCTCCATTTTCTTTTGATTGAGAATTTGAGCAAAGAAATTTTTACGTATAAAAGAGATTTTCCTTCTTTGCTTTGTTGACTTTCCTCTTCCTTTTTCTATCTTGTATGAGATTTGAACTGTCCTTTCCTTCTTTAGTCTTGCTTTTCATGAACTGTAGACTTTAAGATTTCAATGTGCAAATTAGGACCAAAATTTCTTTTCCACTTTCATATCAATATTTCTGACTTATGACTTTTCAAAACTCACTATTCTTCCTTCCTTAGGTTTTCATGTCATGAGAAGAATCTTTCCTTTAAATTTTCTATCCCTTTCTTTAATGAGTTCAGGACTTCTTTGACTTGCATGCTAAAAATCTGTATCTTAAAACTCTTTTGTCTTCGACCACCAGAGAGCTAGAACGACTTCATTTGATTACACGCATTTTCATTTCCTACTTCCTACTTATACTTGTTCATGGTGCAATGATCTATGGTGATAAGATTCAATTGGGCACAATAATGCTATCACTGTAGAACAACTTGATAAATTGTATCCAAATAGCAATGACTTCATAAGGTCGTGTATCATCGTCATACAAGTCTAAGGAAGATTAAAGAGTGTCATCCTAGTAGAATAACCTTGCCAACAATCAATCGTGAAGACTCGAGTGAAGAACATCAGCTTGGTGTTCTGATCGACTTGCAGTATAGGACAAAAATTAAGATCTACACGAGAACAATTTAGCTTTGAAATGCAGCAAACAGGTATATTAAATACTCTAATTGTTTTCCATATTTTGTTTCATTCAGAGGACTGAATGATTCCTAAGCGAGGGAGGATGTAACACTCCGATCCAAGCTAAGCTTGATTAGCGAGTAATTAATTGTGATTACTAGCTAATTAATGTAGTTTTCTCTTAAGTAAGTCTATTTTAATTTTGTGGAGTCCAGTGGGTCAAGTTCAGGTCATGGATTGGTAGTTGGGTTGAGTTTAACCTAAATTAAGTAAATATGAGCCCTTTTTGTTGAATTTAAGATGTGTAAATTTAAGTCATTCATGCATCATATTGGCATCATCACATGTGTTTTGTCAAGCCTGTTAACTTCTGCAATTGATTCGAATGCAAATTAAGTCGTTTGAATTAGTTGGTTGTTCACTTGACTTAAACTGAAATTATCCCAAGAAAATGGGATTTTCTTATAAATCTCAGAAAACATGTGTTATATAAAAAGGCTCACCTACCTATTCGGTCTTCTCTCCCTGCATGCTATTCTTTTCTCCAATGTCTACTTCTTCTTCACCACTTTTTCTCTCTCATCATGAAGATAGAAGCATTGCACGTGTGACCCCAGAGTCTTCTTCTCCTTTTCCATCATCCTTGAGCTCTCTTCTGCATCTCTTTCTTCTAATATATCTTTAAGATACGAGTTTTGTTTTCCATTGCAGCTTCCTTCAGTCTAGAGGACGCTTATTTCACTTCATACGCTCATTTCTTTTCTCAATTCTTTCATGCATGACAATTAGGTCTAAAAATACCCAAATTGAGCCAAAGGAAGGTTTAATAGCTTGAAGAGCTTAACTGAAAGTAAATATAAGCAAATTTTGGTTGAATACATGTTGGTATATCTTGATTTTTAAGATTCCTAGAATTTCTCAATTTTATTGTGTTTTACAGCCCTTCTTTTGTATTTTTATATTCTTTATTTGAATTTTCATGTACTTACCAAGTTCTGTAACGAAATCAAACTGCTCCACAATATCTGAAGTTTACGGCTATGCTGTAGGTCTTCCACGGCTTCAACTCCATAACGCAACAAATTTAAAATTTGTTCTACTACTAAGCTATAGCTAAGCCATAGGATATACTACGGTTATGATGTAACCTAGCCGTAGTCTAGCCGTAAGTAATTTAACAGTTTGAAAACCCGAGAACATGAAAAATCGAAACCCTTCTATGACTAAGCCATGGTCAAGCTGTATAATGTGTTACGGCTAAGTCATAGCCAAACCGTGGCTTAACCGTAAAACAAATACAGCTAATCCGTAAGATGAACCACGGTTCAACCGTGAATGTGGGAGAATTTGGGTAACTGCAACTAAGTCATAAAATGCCTATAGCTATGCCGTAAGTCACCCACGGCTAAGCCGTGGGACTACTGAAAATCAAGGTTAATTTAGGTATTATTATGAGACCTTGTAGGACCTTAGATATCGGATCCTATTACTTCAATAACCAACCCAATGGAATAATGAAAGATCATTAAAGTCTTAAGGGCTGAGACTTATATATGTGATGTTGTCCATTTGTTAAGCACCTCCCCATGGGTGTTGGTTTAAGAGACTTCGATACACCTTCTGACACAATGTAATACCAAAGAAAGACAACGGTGTATCAGATAACTTAAAACTACATCATCATGCACGGTTAGAAACAATGGATGCCTAGATTAGGGTTGGCTAGTAAAACTACCTTGATTCTATTAAATTGGATTGCATGGCATATTGGATTACGGTTATTGTCCTCCACTCTTATGAAAGGAATTGAATGATTATCTATGTCTTAACTTCTAATCTTCCAATATTGTATGCATTGGATCTACTTGATATGTTTCTTGATATTCTTGATATTCGATTGACATTGACTATTGACATTGAATGGAGTATGAACGTTTGCACGAATAATATGACTGAATCGATATGGTCTGGCTTTACTCAGCCTCAGCCTTATGATATCCGGTGGAGTTGACTTTGGTTTAGCATGAACGTTGCGACTGCAGTGTGCTTTTCTTGGAGCTTTCGAACTCCAGGAATTAGAGACCCATTCGTACCTTAGGCCGGTCAATGGTGTTCTCAATGCATAGATCCTTAGAGGGAGGATATGACAAATGTAGTAGCTACATAGTAAAGTATTTCTATTATTTGAATCTTAAAGCATACTTATTTCAAATGCATAACATGCCTAGTTTACTAACTTGAACTCTTTTAATCACATGTCATTAATTTTTCTAGACACAATACGTATTACCTTAATTATGCTTATACTTTGCTAAATAGTCTTATTCACAAATTGTCTAATGGTGTTACAGGTCTAGATCCCAAACCCGATCTGGCATAGACCGAGGAGTCAAAGAAGGAGACCGCAATGGTTCTTTCAAATTTAATGGGTGGACAGCAGAAGCTTACTAACTGATCTATATGTCGAGAGCGACTCACTAATAACTTAGGAGTATGTAAATTGAGTATTTTGGGACTTTCAACATTTGTATATAATTGCATCTATGTAGACTGTATGGGTATAACTGGATAATCTTGATCTCGTTATGTATGCCTTTGCCTTCTTGTACTCCGTTATTCTATCTTTTCTTCATAGAATGTATCCTTGGTGTAGTTGCATACATGTGCGTGTCATAAATGGGTTGCACGGTTATTGTTTAGAATTAATATATTAATCTTATGCTCTGTTAATATTAAGTTTTTGGACCGTTCCATGGTTGTAATGATATTGCTGGACTGTTCAATGAAAAGCGAAGAAAAATTATAGGCGATATTGACAAGCTTACGTGTATTGAATGCTTGGACAAGTGTTTCGTTCAACACCTCACTGTATAAGCATGTGAATATCCCTTGTGTAATTCCATTCAGACTCCGGTTCAGGTGTGAATTACACAGGAGTACATGTATCACTGATTGGGTTTAACCCCAATTCCTGATTTCTTAGGCTCAAGTTGTGACAAGGAAGTAGTTAGGTCGGAAGTCTTAAAATTACTTAATGTAGGGGTGATCTATCCCATAGTTGATAATACATGGGTAAGCCTAGTACAAGTGGTACCAAAGAAATTTGGAATAAGAGTGGTTCAAAATGAGGACAATAAATTAGTACCTATTTGAATATAGATTGGATGGAGAGTATGCATTGATTTTAGGAAGTTAAGTGTAGTGACCCGAAAAGATCATTTTCCCATCCCATTCATGGATCAAATGCTTGAAAGGCTAGTCGATCATGCTTATTAATGTTTTCTTGATGGTTATTCAGTGTATAACCAAATTCCAATTGCACTTGAGGACTAGGAAAAGACCACTCTGACTTGTCCTTTTGGCACATTTGCTTACAGGTGCATGCCCTTTGGGCTATGCAATGCACCGGCCACCTTTCAAAAGTGCATATGAGTATATTTTGCCACATGGTGGAGAGATTCATTGAGGCTTTCATCGATGGATTTCGGTCTTTGGTAATTCTTTTGAGGAGTGCTTATATCATTTGTCCCTTGTACTTGAAAAGTGTAAAGAGAAAAATCTGGTTTTAAATTGGGAGAATTGTCATTTCATGGTAAAACGAGGGATAGTCTTGGGAGACATTATTTCTGAGAAGGGAATTGAGGTGGACAAAGCAAAAATTGATTTGATCATAAAATTGCCACCACCAAAATCTGTAAAGTAGATTCCTTCATTCCTAGGCCATTCTAGTTTTTTTTGGAGATTTATCAAGGATTTAGTAAAATTGTTAAACCTTTATGCCAATTACTGACAAAAGAGGCCCCGTTTGAATTTAATGAGAATTGTTTAAGAGCTTTTGACAAATTGAAGAAGGAACTAACTTTAGCCCTATCATCCAATCACCTGATTGGACGATTCCATTTGAACTCATGTGTGATGCATCAGATATTGCCATCGGGGCCATTCTAGGTCAACAGATCAGGAAATTATCTCATGTATTTTACTATGCTAGTAGGACCCTCAATGATGCACAGGTAAATTACACAACCACGGAAAAAGAATTACTAGTTGTGATTTTTGCCTTGGACAAATTTCAGTCCTACTTGATAGGGTCCAAAGTCATCATCTACATGGACCATGGAACCTTAAGATACCTTCTTTCCAAAAAAGATGCAAAAGCCCGATTGATCTAGTGGATACTTCTACTACATGAATTTGATTTGGAAATAAAAGATAAGAAAGGATGTGAGAATGCTGTAGCTGATCATCTTTCGAGGTCACATTTAGAGCTATCCGATAAGGTCCCATTGAATGAAAATTTTCCTTATGAATAATTGTTGAGTATTTCTCAGATCCCCTGGTTTGCAAATATAATCAATTACCTTGTTACAGGGGAGAAGCCTACCCATTGGTCAAAACAGGATCGATCAAAATTTCTAACTGAGGCCAAGTACTTTTTCTGGGATGACCTGTATCTTTTTACGTATTGCTCAGATTAGATCATCAGGAGATACATTCTTGATCATGACCATTACTCTGTCATTTCATTCTGCCTTGATCATGCATGTGTGGGCCATTTTAGTTCGAAAAAGATAGTTGCAAAAATTTTGGAGTGTGGATTTTACTGGCCCACAATCTTTAAAGATTGCCACATTTTTTATCCGAATTATGATAGGTGTCAAAGGCTTGGTTAGCTCAATCGGAGGAATATGATGCCCCTAAATCCCATACTTATTGTGGAAGTTTTTGATGTGTGGGGAATTGACTTTATGGGGCTATTTCCAAATTCTTTTGAAAATCTTTACATTTTTCTGGCAGTAGACTATGTTTCCAAATGGGTAGAGGCCATACCAACAAAGAGGAATGACCACCATGTGGTGATCAAGTACATGAGGGATCATATCTTTTCTTGATTCGATACCCCTAGGGTGATCATTAGGAATGGAGGCACCCACTTTTGCAACCATCCTTTTGAGCATTTGTTGAAAAAATAGTCTGTCACTCATAAGGTTGTTCACCTTATCACCCATAAATAGGTGGTCAAGTGGAAACTTAGAATAGGCAAATTAAGCAAATTTTGGAAAAGACAGTCAATCTTACACGGAAAGACTAGTCATTGGGATTGATCAACCCACTGTGGGCTTATTGAACTAGTTACAAGACACCTATTAGGATGTCCCCATATAGGTTGGTCTATGGGAAGGCTTGCCACTTGCCTATTAAACTAGAATATAGTGCTTATTAGGCTATCAAAAAGTTTAATTTTGGCTTACCCTCTGTGGGTAATCTACGTAAATTACAACTCAATGAGTTAGAAGAACTTCGGAATGGTGCCTATGAGAATGCTAAGATTTATAAGGATGAAGCTAAACCATGATAAGTCAATTTTGAGGAAATCATTTGAATTGGGTATGAAAGTCCTTTTGTATAATTCCCGGTTACATATGTTTCCAGGGAAGTTAAGAACCTAGTGGAATGGTCCATTCATTGTCAGGATTGTTTACTTTCATGGTGCTGTGGAAATTGAAAACCGAAAAATAAGGATGTTTTCAAAGTCAATGGTCAATAGTTGAAACCGTTTCTTAAGATGAAAGATAAACACACTGAGGAGATCTTTCTTTAGGGTCCCATCTGCCTAGAGTAAGCATCATTATCATTGCATTCACCCCACTGCATTCTTCATTCATTACATTAAGGAGAATGTTCAGTTTTAGTTGGGGGGTGTGAGTGACTTAGTCACAACTTAGTTGCTGATTTCTGTTTTTTTTTAAGTCTTTTTTTTAGTTTTCCTTCTTAAAAAAAAAGGAGTCTTTGGTTTGGCTGAAGACATTAAAATTAGTGCTTGTTTGGTGGAAACCCAATGGTTTCCAATTATTCTCAGTGCATTTGGTTTATGTCAAAGTTTGATGTTCCTTCCGAGATCAAGATCAGCGTTGTGATGAAAATAGGGGAGGTTTTCGAGCAGGAAATGAAGGCGAAACAATCATTGTTGTTTGATAGTATGAGCCTCTACGCCATTAAATGTAGAGCTAAGAGGATTTGTTATTACTACCATTGTTTAAGTTTTAATTGTGACTCAATTTTTAGAGAAAATGGAAAAAGATGCAATGGATTAATCTAGTCCTTATCAAGTAAAGAAAGAGGAAAACTACTAATTCGGGAACCACTGAGTAAGACCAAAGAAGTTTGGTCTGAGACGGGTTACATTGGTTGGGACTAAAACATATACTTGATGAGGCAAGGTGAAACATAGCCAAGGTAGCCAACTCGTCTGGGAATCTGAAGTTAAAAGACCCATATGTCGGTTCAGGGTGGACCAGTTCAGGTTGCATTTTCTTTTATGTCTTAGGTTATTTGTTTTTTTTCCAAAAAAAAGAAAAAAAAGAAAAAGAAAAGAAAGAAAAAAAGAGAGGGAGTTTTCAGGAAAGAAAAGTTTTCAAGGGCATTGAAGTGAATTGAATATATTTAAGAGATTTAAAATTTTTGAATTTTTGGAAGGAAGTAAAAAAAAACGTCAACTTTTTTTAATGGCAAAGCCCATCAGAATATTACTTAAACCTGTCTCCACTATATGGTTCCTTCAAGTGAATTAATTCGGGTAAATTGGAAATGGCTACCTTTTGTTTGGGGATCAGAGTTCTTCTCCTCATTCCTTTGTAAAAAAAAAAAAAAAAAGGTGTTATTACCAAGTGAGAAGTTTTGGAAAGAATAATGTTTTATGACTAATTTGGGTTCGTAGCATTTTTAATTCGAGTTAGTAAGCCTGTAGGGGTATGTCCATACCTAGTGCCCTAAAGCCATCTGGTTTGGGAGTCATTGGCCTTACACTTTTACATGGGTTAATTAGAAAGCTTAAGGGATCTAGGCATTGAATAGTCACATGTAACTAAAGAACTGTGTGTGTTAAAAAGAAAAGAAAAAAAGAAAAAAAAGAAAAAAAAGAGAGGAATGGAGAAGTTTTTTGGCCCTTAACAGTAGTGTGAAGCTGTCACAGTAGCCTTAAGAAGAGGAAAATTTTTTCTGGTTGGATTCTTGGGAGATTGGACGTATTAAAGGAAAATTCTGTTTAAATGGCATTGGTGTAGAATATTTGAAACTGATAGTGATGCATACATTTTTCACGATACACATAAGTCTTGGTACAAATTTGAGAAAGATTTTGAAAATAGAATAATGGACCAAATTTTGAAAAGTTTGAATTCTCGATCATTTCAAATTTCAAAAGTATTCTATAGGAGTGGATTTTCTTTTGAGAAATTTCTTTTACCTTACCGCTTTTGAAAAAGAATTTTGTGGGTATATTTATTGCAAACCCTCACGACATACTATTCATCAACTAGGGTAACCTAAGGGTTTAAGGGCTTGTTGCATATGCGAAATGCAACCGAGAGTACCAACGAAAGTGGTCTTCTTCTCATGCTTTTGTTATTTATTTTCTTAGATTAGGTCAAAGTACTTCATTGCTTCTTGCAACTTTTGCTAAGGCACTATTAAAAGGATGGTTAGGGGGTGCTAAGTTCATGAAATTGTTTCATTTGAATGTAAATTAGTGTGAATTAGGGACTTAATTATGTGATTTGCATGAATTTTTAGTTATTTTCATCATTTTAAGCATTTTCACCTATACATAGAAATTCTCACAAAATTTACACATCTTTTGCATTAATTTGGAGATTTATAATTTTTCTCAGAAGAGTCCCAATTGAAGTAAAACTTTATTTGGATAGGCCTTGCTTCAATGTGAGCTCTTTAGTATTTTATGGGTTTGCTTAGAATGTGCAGGAAGATGTGAACAGATCATGTGAGGCACACCACGCAAGAAGTTTGGAAGATTAGCTTCATGAGGACCCCACACAGATGTACACACATTCTTGGATGGTCAAAGGGGGTCCCACTCTCAAGTTGTTAAAATGATTCAAATTCGAATCAAGAAAAGAAAGCAAAAGTGGAGAGAATACAAAAATGGAAAGTCAATCCCATTTTCTTTGGACAACATAAATTATAACAGTAATAACTTTCAAACTAAGCATTGGAATTGGACAATCAACCTACCATTAAAAAGCTCTTTTTGAGTAGATATCCGTAGGATCTAAGATTGTATCAATCGGGGCTAAAATGACAAAGATATGGCCTTAGGAAGTTGGCTATATATTTTTAGATGGGATTGCAAAAGGTTTGAAAATTTTATGCTTAAGTGAAAATTTTCTCCTTTAGTTGGGTGAGGTCCATCTCTCCTTAAGTGAAATACATTGAAGATCAAAGTGGGGTCCATAATCCTTGCATTAGTCTTTTCAAAATAATCTAAGAAGATTTGAAGAAAATCCTTAAGAAATTAAAGAAGGAAAGCTTATTTAGAAGATTTAATAAGCTTTCTTTGTACATGGGAGGAGAATCTTCTAAAATGGAAAGTTTGTGTAAAAATTGGTTTCTAAAGGAAAGCAAGAGAGAATCTTTTCAAAGTTGCTACGTCATTGTTAACTTGGAGGCCTAGTCAAGAGACCTTTCCAAAAGAAGACTTTACTAGCGACAAACAAAATAAGGAAACAAAGGGGCTTCAAACCCCATAAATTGAAGGCCTTGGACATCCAAGTTCATGCCCTCTTAATTTTCTATCCTCTCTCTCTCTCTCTTTCCTCCTCTACTCTCTCTAGTGTAGAAAAAAATAGAGATTAATTTCGGTATACTGGAGCCCTATTCCAGAACTAGGCTAGAAGAATGTTAAGAGAATCCTTGTACTTACCATTGATAACATCAATAAAATTTTTTTCTTTGCAATGGAGGAGTAGATTTTTAGATCGGACCACAAAGATGAAGTTAAGTGATTTTACTTTCAATTTATGTTTTTGATTTATTCTTTTAATGTCTTTATAATACATACTTAGAATAATAGATCTATCATTGTGCCTCAGGCAAACCTTTGTTTTATGTTCATAATAAACTATTTTTTATCATTTATTCTTTTTTTGATTAAATATGCTTAGGCTTATATGCTTTTGATAGCTTATTCTTGATTTCATGAATGATGCTTTAAATAGTTTTTACTTTAATGAAGTGATGGAGATCTTGGTTTCTTTTTGTGAAAAGTTGGTTTTTACAAAGAAAAATCCTCCAGATTAGAAACATTGAGTTGTTTCTGATCTGAGTTATTTTTGAGACTAAAGATTAAATTAAATTGTATAGATTGGTTATTAAATTCATTTAATGGATTCTTTATTACTCTGATCTACTTTATTATCGTTGTCATTAGTTTACTTGCATAGTGGTTTTCTTTTGACTTCTCCTTCATATATTGATTTACTTTGACTTATATTGATTTTATTGTTATTTAAAAAATCATATTAGAAAAAAAAAGAAATTTCAAAAGTGCTCATTGTGTGATCGACTTGTACTTGCCATTGTCTCAAAATGACAACTGTACACTTGCAATTTTAAGGGATTGAATTAATTTTACATCAGAATGCCTCCAGCAGAATTGAGAGATTTAAAAGAGTAGTTGCAAGACTTATTGGACAATGGATTTGGGAGATTGAGTGTATCACTACAGGGACCATCGGTGTTGTTTGTGAAAAAGAATGATGGCTCCATGAGAATGTGTATAGATTATAGACAACTAAATTAGGTCACAATCAAGAACAAATATCCACTTCGGAGGATTGATGAATTTTTTGAGGTTAGGGTACCATTAACTTAGAGTCCGAGATCAAAATATTTAGAAGACGTCATTTAGGACCAGATATGGGAATTACAAGTTCTTTATAATGCCACTCAGACTAATGAATGCTTTAGGAGTTTTTATAGCATTGATGAACAAGATATTTCCACCGTGTCTCTAAAATTTTACCATTGTCTTCATAGATGATGTGTTGGTTTATTATAGGACTAGAAAGGATCATGAGTTGCATTTGAGATCTTACAGATCATCGGCTCTATGCTAAATTGAATAAGTGTAAGTTTTGACTAGAGCAGGTAGTTTTCTTGGGTCAGATTATTAGCAAAGAGGGTTTGGAAGTAGGTCTAGCAAAGATAGAGGCAATGGTTAGTTGGCATATTCCATCCTTGGTGTCAGAGGTTCACAGTTTCTTGGGTTTGGCAAGCAACTATGGAAGATTCGTGAAGGAATTTTAGTTGATTGTAGAGTCGTTGACCAAGTTAACACGGAAGGACATACCTTTCATGTGGATTGAGGAGTGTGAGTCTGTTTTCAGGAGCTTAAGACTAGATTGACTATAGCTCCAATGCTTACACTTTCATTGGAGGACGGCAAGTTTGTGATTTTCACGGATACTTCAAGAGTTAGATTGGGTTGTGTACTCATGTAGGATGAAAAAGTTGTGGCCTAAACTACTTAAGGAACATGAGAAGTGATACGTTACCCATGATTTAGAGCTTGCAGCTATAGTATTGGCATTGAAGATGTGGACACGTTACCCTATATTGGGAGAAATCCGAAGTGCATTTAGACCATAGGAGCCCTTAGTACTTGTTCACTTAGCTAGAGTTGAACATGAGGTGGACGTATTGGATGCAATACATCAAAGATCAAAGATTATGATTTTCTAATCAAATCTCATCCTAGGGAAGCAATGTTATGTGTCCTCAAGAAGTTTTCTTTTTTATTCTATGAAAAATAGTGAGTGAAAAGACTCTTTTGCACACATTACACAAAGATGCCCTTAGTCTTAAGTTAAAGTAGATATTTCCAGTGAAAAATATCAATTTTTTATTATATTATTGGTACTTTCTCTATCTACAATAGGAATTGCAATTTTTCCCTTTTTGATTTTCATACCTATTTTCTTAAGTATATAAGAAATACTTTTTTTCTTTTAAGTCCCAACTTCCACCTAATATTTGTATTAATTTCTTATGAACATAATTTTTTTATTTTATTATTTCTCGATTTTTGATTTTTTAATATCGATGTAAATAAAATTTTAATTACAATCAATTTAAAAAATTAATTATATTTTCAAATCTTTTATATTCACGTTTGTGTTTACATGCTTGTGGTTAAAGCATGATGGGAAAACTAGTTATCTCGATCCATTTAATTTTAAATCTTACTATCTCAATTTTAATTTTGACCTCTTCCCCTAGTTTGATGTTTAGTGGAGCTCATAGAAGCTAGTATTGTCATAAATCTACTAAATTTTATTTACGTCTTTGTTTATAACCACTTTTGAAAATTTTTAATAAAATTATTTAAATAAATGTTTGGGTAGTTTATGTGGAGTCCAATTCTTTAAATCTAATTAAATAGAAGTTCACCTCCCTTACTCTTAGTTGTAAGAGTCTACTAGTACTATAAGGTTTAATGCTTCAAGTCCATTCTATTCTATTGATTTTGTGATAATGATCATTCTACCCCTAGGGTTCACTTATTTCTTTTTAGGGGTTTTTTTTTTTTAGGATTCACTTTCATAACAATGGTCGGCCGGCAACCAGCATCAGACAACCGGAGACCGGTGACGGGCAGCCGACGATTTTGTCTTTTTTTTGGATGGCTTTCACTATACTTTAGGTAGCCCTTTCCGTGAATCAAAATCGAGACGTGGAGGTTAGCTTTGATATCAAATGTTAAGGACTTAACCAAGATGCCAAAACCCCCAGGGACTAATGGAATGAGTCAAATTAAATTTTAAAACAATTTAGGACCGTAACATACCGACAATTGGTGGATGGCGGGGTGTGTTGGAAATAAGAACATGAGACACAAGAATATTAGAAATTCTGAATTTTTCAGTGCAAAAATTGAAGAATCGGTAACATTAAGAATTCTGAATTTTTCAGTGCATATTTAATAATAAGGAACATGAAACACATGAACATTAAGAGTTCTGAATTTTCAGTGGACAAATTTAAAAACCATGATCATGTATTGGTGTACATGATAAATAAGAACATCAATTAGATGTGTTAGAAACATGAATATAACATGCAGGAACATCAATCAAATGTGTCAAAAACAAGAATATGAGATACAAGAATATTAAGAATTTTGATTTTTCAGTATACAAATTAAAGAATTAGGAACATGAGACGCATGAACATTACGAATTCTGAATTTTTAGTGCACAAATTGAATAAATAGGATCATGAATTAATGTACATGATAAGCAGGAACATGAATAAGATGTGTGTTACAAACAGGAACATGTAAAAAATTGAAGATATAGGAACATGTGGTTATAGTGTGCAAAAATGACAAAAAAAAAAAAAAAAAAAAACTGTTTCGGTCGCCGATGGCTAATTGCAAGTGGCCAGTCACAGGTGGGGGTGGCTAGACTGTGACATCACTTTGTTTTTTGAGATTTTTGTTTTCTTCAAAAGAAGGACACAATGATAAATCTTTTTTTTTTTTTTTGGTATTTCAGGGGCAAAAATGTCCTAGTGGATGTAAAGCTCTAATGTATTTGGAGGTGGATTTAAAGCTACATGACCTTTAAAAAATGGATTTGGACCTAAGAGCCCCTAAAATTTTTTATATGGTGTGGTGGCTAGAGTAATTTTTCAAAAGTCTAAAAAACAAGAGGGTATGAGTTGCAATGCTTGCAACATATATATTTTAGCATCATCAAAAATAAAAAAAAATATGAGTACAAACACCTAACATGTACATTAGGCAAAATATGAGTACAAACACCTAATATTTGAAAGTCATCCTTTAGGCTTACATAAATGGTTGAATTTAGTTGAGATTACTTTCTAGTTGTCAAAATTTTAAGGCCTTTAAATTAAGGGCTTAAATCATTTGGTTGGAAAATTGACATGTAGCATTCCTCTCATGATTAACATGCATCAATATAGGCTTTTATGAAGGAATAGTTGGGAAAATCCACATGTAACATTTCCTCTCATAATTGGCATGCATCCATGTAGGCTTTTATGAAGAAAAAATTATCACTCTCTATTTGTTTAGTGGGTGTTTGGAAAGCATATATTTTAAAAGATTTTGTTATATTATATCCTAGTTTAGAATATAATTTAGACACCTAGAAACTAGGTGTTTGGGTAACTTAGAAGATATCCTATAATATTTAATTTTCTTGTAAAAACCTTCATATTGAAATAGTTTATGATGTATAAAACAATCTTCAAGGTATATTGAAACGTATATAAATTGCCAAACATTATAAGTTGCACAATATTATAATATAATACTATTTTATTCTATGATAATGAAATCTCACATTATTCAAATCAAATTATATTTTATTCTACATTTATCCAAACAACCCCTTAATTTGTGTCTTTCATTTGGCATAAAGTTTTTTGCATATACCCCCTAAAGTTTCTAATATTTGTAAATAGGTCCCTTGGGTTTTAATATTTGTAAATAGGCCCCATTCTATGGCATTTTAATACCTTTCATATCCCAAAATATGTGAATTTGATGGTAATGAGCAACCACGAAGAAGATTTTGCTCAATTTTTGCCAAAACAATACGGTTGCCCTTACAACCATTTTTGTATACACCCCTCCTAAGTTTCTAAAATTTATTAATAGGCCTTATTGTTGAATAATAGATCTGTTAAATTGCCTCAATACATAAATGTGTTACCTTTTTCTTTCTTTTTTTTCTCAATTTTAATTGATGTCTTTAATATATTACTTCTCAGTAGCACAAGCACAAACTATGTTTTAAATTAATAATATTTAGAATCATTTTAGCAAAATAAGTGATTGAGTGATGTTTCATTTAATCTAATATGTGCACTAAAAAATCATATATTTATCCAATTGGGGGGGCTTAAGAGTGGGGCCTCTTAAAACTATTTTTTTAAAATCATCACCTCCCTTATTAATACAATTTAGTGGATTTTTAATACATATTTTAAAATATTTGAAATTGAAGGTAACTAATACAAATATAGATTATAAATATATGAATCTACAAGAACCATTATGCAGAGAGATGACCAACATAAATTTCTAAAATCCATGAGGTGTATCTTATCAGCCCTTAGAACCATTATGCACACATTATGCATAGAAAGAGAGAAAGGGGCCTTGTGAGATGATGCCAAAGAGGCCCTAAGACATCAGAAAATCTAACAATGTGAAAAAAGAATAATGCTAAAAGAGATTTTTCTTAATTTTAAAAGAGAAGATATCGCCGGCCTCCAATCGTGAAAAACTTCGTGGGCTTATTTTTAAAAAAGAAGGTTAAAGTGAAAAAGATAAAAAAAAATCATATAAAGAAGAAGGATTTTATTATTGATAAATAAAGATATTGACAAAACTGTCAAAGTCACCACAAACCTAATGATCTCGTCTTTTTATTGTTAAATCTACTTAATAAGAGATATGGAAGGTATGAAAATGCCAAAGCAAGCCCTATTTAAAAATGCTAAAACCACGGGAGCCTATTTACAAATATTAAAAATCTTAGCAGGGTGTATATAAGAAAAACCTATTTGGTATGCTGTCCAACTTATTGATAAAATTTTACTCTCCAATGATTTTCTAGGCGGAGAACATACATATACGGTTTTGTGGCTCGAATGTGAGTCCGGAAATCCTGACCTTCACTAACGTATGTCAAGTTGGATTCGATCCGTTTAATGAACGGATTCGATGATTTAGGCTCAAATCTCAACCAACAAAGCCTCCTTCTCAATCCAAGTCGACCAAATTGCCACCCGCAGTCCTACCTACGATCAGTCTGCACATACACCTAAGTCTCATTTATTCATTTATTTATCGCTTATCTCCCATTTTTATTTATTTCTTTATTTTAGAATGGTAATTAATAAAGATTGTTCCCACTTTGGTGTGGCTGGACCTAGTTTCATTGCTTATGGTTTAAACAATGATCAGTTGACCTGCAGGCTACAAAACTCGGCGACTACCAAATGGAATAAACAAAACACTGCAAACGTGCCAACGCACTAAAACTCGGGGACAAAGCCTATGATCTATCAACTCGCCTGTGGCTATATGGACCTGGATCATACGATCCAGGTCCATGTAAGATGACCCATCTTTCTCCACAGCCCTCTTTGCCATCTCCACAAGCTCCCTCGCTCTCCTCCTCCGCTCATCAGCTTCATCTCGACATTCCATCAACTGGGCCACTGCCCTCTTGATCTCCTCTCTACCCATCAACGGTCTATTCTCCTTTCCTTTAGCCCACACCTTGGTTCCCACCTCCACCCCAATCCTCAGCACACGTGTGATGAGCTGCTCATTGTAAAATTGCTCGGCAAACATCGGCCACGTCACCATGGGAACTTCCGCAGCCACACCCTCCAGCACCGAGTTCCATCCGCAGTGGGTCACGAACCCTCCAACGGCCGGATGGTTTAGAATCATCACTTGTGGGGCCCACCCCCTTATGATCAACCTTCTCTCCTTGGTCTTCTCTTCGAATCCGTCAGGCACCCACTCCTCTCCCATCTGATCAGTGTTCCTCACCAACCAAATAAACGGATGGCCCGATGCTTCCAATCCCAATGCGATCTCCATCAGACGGGCCTCGCTGAGGTCGCACATGCTACCAAAGCAAAAGTAGAGTACCGCCTGGTTGTCTCGAATCAAGCCAACCAAAGCACTGGTTAGGGTCAATGAATGCCTTGTTCCCTCTCTCGGCCATGTCCATCTGGACTATGTTGCAGAGAGAGACCGGGCCTATGTGCCACGCCCTGTCGCTACGAATCACCTCCTCTCTGTAGTGCTTCACGTAGTCAGACTCCAGCTCATAGAAACTGTTCGTGACCACGCCGTAGCTCCTGCTATCAGCCTCATTGACTTTGTCCACTAGCTCCGAAAATGGGGTTCGAGTTTTCACGAAATCGGCCACTTGGGACCTCATTATCTCGATTGGATGAGGCAGTTTCGGCACCAGGAAGGGCACTGTGTCTGTGGCGGCGCTTTCATGGGCTGTGCGCGACGCAGAGGGCGAAGTAGCTGGTCCCGTGGAAGACCAGCCTTGGTATGTTGAATCTGTCGGTGGCGTCGACGGTCGACGGGAAGAACACGTCGGAGACGATGCAGTCTGGGTGGAGGCGTTCGACTAGTTGCTCGAAGGGGTGGGGAGGAGGGAGATGGCCTTGAGGAAGGCCGCGGTCATTTCTGGGGTGGTGACGGCGTCGATATTCTCGCAGCCGTCGGGGAGGCCGACTTCGGAGCAGGGGAATTGGAGGAGGTGGATGGTGATGTTGGTGGTCCTGTCGATGGAGCTCCAAATGCGGGTGGCGTTGACGGGGGTGGTTGCTATGGAGATTTGAACTCCTTGGCGAAGGGCGCAGAGCTTGGCGATGTCTGTCATGGGAATTATGTGGCCTTGGGCCATTAGAGGGAAGAAGAGTATGTGGAGAGGACGAGTTTCAGAACCCATGAAGAAAAAGAAGGAGTAGCAGCAGGCAGAAGTGTTAATTTCAGATGGAGAGGGGAATGTGAGGGCAGAAGTTTTAACTTCAGAAAGTGCAGATAAAGAGATGTCGGGGGTAGAAGAGATGGTATCAGTACTAACTTATATATACTCTTCTTTGTTACGGACAAGGAATGGAATGACTGATCCACAAGCAGTGTCAGCTCCATTTTAGAAACTCCTAGATATTCAGGGCTTGAGAAGGATGTGTTTGTGGATTAGCATGGAATCGTTACAGGCAGTCTAATTAGGACCCTGTTGTTACCTATAAAATGAATGGCGTCCATTCATTGCAGGAGAGAGGGCAGGAGAGAGGGTTTAAAAATGAAAATCAGAATCCTCGGTCAAATTAAGCTAGAATCCATAGGTCCATGTTCAGCCACTGTTTTTAATAGTCAGTTTACTGGAATAACAATGGATAAAAAAATGTAAGATTTTAGAAGTTTCTATGTTTGAGAAACGTAATGAAGAAAAAGACTGTCTTGGATTTTGTAGTAGGCATGGAAACTTCCGCACAGACGCCACGCATTTTGGGAGCTTACTGGCGACCAAAATGATCTGAGTCCACCACAACTATTTTCAATTTTGAACCGATTAAATGAGGGGATTTTTTTATAAAATAATGAAGTTTAAAATCATAGATGGTTTACTAAAGAAATGAAGGATTTTATGGTAAAAACCCCTTAGATGGCTCTTGAACAAAAAAAAACCCCATTAGGAGTTTACATTCCAAAGTAGTCCCCTGGGATCACTTTGATTTTATTTTAATGCTCGTAAAAAGAAATATTGAATTTGACACTGTTGTCTTCTTCTTTAAAATAGATGAAACCTTTGGGTGTCTATGGTTTCAATTCACTAGAGAAATGTGCATTTTTTGCGACGTTTTTTAGATACGTATTTATAATTTCGTCGGTATTAGGGATACTTTTACCTATGTAAAAGATATAACGTCGGCTAAGACACTTGAGATCGAATTATTTTCTGTCGCAATTAATTGCACCGGTAAAACCCAGGTCATGACCAATGTTTTACATATAACATTGGTAAAAGTACGACTTTCACCAACAAAAATTCTTAATTTGTCGGCAATAGTTGGACCTTTTTAACTTATTTTTTCAAAAAAAGTTAAAGATAAAATAAACTATTACCGATGAATTTATGACTTTTGGCGACGAATTGGTGTCGTTGGTGAAGGTTTCTAATTGTTGGCACACGAGGGAGCTGTTTCACTCTCCTCGCCCCCAAAACACATAAAATAATAATAATAATAATAATAACCAGAAGCCTCTTATCTTGCCCGCTTGTTGCCCACCTCTTTCATTCTGTCCTCGACCTCCCCATCCTTATCTCGTTGTCTCTTCTCTTCCCTCCACTCTTTTCTCGCTATCTCTTCTCTTCCCCCCACTATTCTTTTGCTTGGATCAACGTTGCCACCCACCTCTCACTCGAAAGCCTTGCTCTCTCGCTTGCCTCTGCCCACCTCTGCTCAGGAGACCAGACCATCCGCTCTCTTTCGGTAATACCTCCCTCACTCTCTCTCTCTCTTTTTGTCAGCAGTTTGGGATATGGGTGAATGTGGGGTATTTACCGAATTGGCCATAGGGGGGTTTGACCTGGTGTCGCCCTTAGTTGGGATGACTGTAGGGCAGGCACGGGGTGAACCTCCTCCTCGAGTGCTGTAATTTGGTATGCAAGAGAGGAGCCCTAATGATGCATAAAAAAACCCTCCCTCATCAATGTAGTGTTGGCCAAGTGGATCCAGACCAAATAGATTCAGTATCTGGGGTGATTTCTCTAATTATTTTAGGAATTTCCTGTTTTGTTAAAACAGTAGTTTCTTGATAGATTACTTTCCTATTTTTTAAGATAGAGTTCTTGGGGGACAAGGAAGTGATGATTATATATATATATATATGTATAGTATGTAACCCTAGATCTTGCGCGTTGAAGAGAGGTGAGAGCTTTCTTGCCCGTGGTGTTTCCAACCACGTAGGAGAGACAATGTGAAAGAGTGAGAGTCTCTGTATGCTTTACTTGTGATAGTGAATATGATCGTCTTTGTGCCCGTGGATGTAACCCTATTTGGGTGAACCACGTAAATTTGTCTCTTCTTGTGTGTGGTTAATAGTTGATCTTATGATAGGTTTGAATGTAATTCAAGATAGTTCCTCTCTGAATTTGTGGCATAAGAGGCTTGGTCATATGAGTGAGAAAGGCCTGCAGATGTTGGCGAAGAATGATTTAATTCCTTGCTCCAAAGGTATATCCTTTGAACCTTGTGATTATTGTTTGTATGGTAAACAACATATGGTTGCTTTCTCTTCAACATCAAAATTGAAATCAAATGTGTTGGATTTGGTATATTCTGATGTTTGTGGTCCGATGGAGGTAGAATCATTAGGTGGCAATCAATTCTTTGTCACGTTTATCGATGATGCATCCAGGAAAGTCTGGGTTTATCCGTTGAAATCAAATGACCAAGTGTTCCAGAGTTTTCAACAGTTTCATGTCAAGGTTGAAAGAGAAACAGGTAAACTCTTGAAGTGACTCCGCACAGATAATAGGGTGGGTACACATTCAACTATTTTAGAAGCTATTGCTTGAAGCATGGCATTCGACATAAAAAGACAGTTCTTGGTACTCCACGGCATAATGGTGTGGCAGAGAGAATGAACCGCACTATTCTTGAGAAGATGAGATGCATGATAAGATTAGTACGGTTGCCTAAGTCATTCTAGGGTGAAGCTGTTCTGACTGCCGTTTATCTGATTAATAGATCTTTCTCTGTTCCTTTGAATTATGATCTTCTAAAGAGAAGATAGACAGGTAAAAATGCTTCCTATTCACACTTGAAGGTGTTTGGGTGTAAGGCGTTTGTACATGTACTAAAGGAGCAGTGTTCCAAGTTGGACGATAAGGCAGTGAGTTGCATCTTTCTTGGTTATGGTGGAGATGAGTTTGGCTACAGGTTATGGAATCCAGAGAAGATGAAAATTATCAGAAGTAAGGATGTGGTTTTCCATGAAGACCAGTTCTTTGGAGACGTTGAGAAAATTGATAAGTCTTCTAAGACAGTTGATGGAGTGGTTGATCTCACACTGACTCCTTCTCCGGTGCAAACTACAGGTGAAGAAGATGGACAAAACGATCCGGATCGTGATGAGGCGCAGGGGTTGCCAGATGATGATGGTGTTGAGCAGGGGGAGTTGCATTCTCCTTTGTTGGAAACCACAAAACCTCAAGTTAGGAGGTCTACACGTGAGCGTCAACCATCAACTAGATATCTTACATTCGAATATATTTTGCTTATTGATGAAGGGGAGCCAGAAAGCTTCCAAGAAGCAATGATTCATGCTGATAAAGATATGTGGATGAAGGCCATGCAGGATGAGATAAGTTTTTTAAAGAAGAACAAGACATATGAGCTGGTACAACTTTCTAAAAATATGAATGTTCTAAAAAACAAATGGGTGTTCAAGCTGAAAAAGGATGAGAATGGAAAACTGGTAAAGCACAAAGCACGGTTAGTGGTAAAGGGCTTCGTACAGACTAAGGGTATCGACTTCAGTGATGTTTTCTCTCCTGTTGTGAAAATGACTTCTGCCAGAGTCGTCTTGGGTCTAGCTGCCAGCATGGACCTTGAGCTTAAACAGATGGACGTGAAGACTGCATTTCTTCATGGTGACTTGAAGGAAGAGATCTACATGACTCAGCTAGAGGGGTTTGAGATAGAAGGAAAAGAACAGATGGTTTGCAAGTTGAAGAAGAGTCTCTACGGGCTGAAACAAGCACCGAGACAGTGGTACAAAAAGTTTGATTCATTTATGTTGAGTCATGGGTACCGGAGGACAGCAGCAGATCATCGTGTTTATGTTCGTCGATTTATCTATGGTAGGTTCATCATCCCTCTTTTATATGTAGATGATATGTTGATAGTTGGACAGGATAGCAAGTTGATTGGCAAGTTAAAAAAGGAGATGTCAAAGTCATTTGACATGAAAGACTTGGGTCCCGCACGTACGATACTGGGCATGTAAATACATCGTGACAGGAGGTCCAAGTAGCTGTGGTTGTCAAAGGAGAAATATGTTAAACGAGTACTCGAGCGGTTCAACATAAAGAATGCTAAGCCAGTTACCATACCTCTAGCCAGTCACTTCAAACTAAGCAAGCGCTTGTGTCCTACTACATATGATGAAAAGGTACAGATGGCATGGGTTCGTTACTCCTCTGCTGTGGGGAGTCTCATGTATGCCATGGTTTGTACATGGCCAGACATTACTCATGTTGTAAATTTAGTGAGTAGATTTCTCTCTAACCCTGGAAAAGAGCATTGGGAAGCAGTGAAGTGGATCTTTAAGTATTTGAGAAGTACTTCTAAGGTGTGCTTGTGTTTCGGATGCTCAAAACCAATAGTTGAAGGTTATACTGATGCTGATTTTGCAGGCGATCTTAATCGTCGGTTGTCGACTTCTGGTTATTTATTTACTTTCGTAGGGGCAGCTATCTCCTGGCAATCGAAGTTGTAGAAGTGTACAGCACAGTCTACAACTGAAGCGGAATACATAGCTACTAATGAAGCAGGGAGAAAGATGTTTTAGTTGAAGAGATTCCTTCAAGAACTAGGTTTGAAGTAAGAAGAATATGTAGTTTACTGTGATAGTCAGAGTGCTATGGATTTCAGTGAGAATGCTACATATCATGGTCGCATGAAGCACGTTGATATAAAGTACCATTAGATTCGTGAAGTGATCGAGAAGAACTTTATGAAGCTGGAAAAGATTCACTCGGACAAGAATCCCTCGTTCATGATGACAAAGGTTGTGTCTAAAGGAAAGCTGGAGCTGTGTTCAAAGTTGGCAGGGTTGAACTACCAGTAAGGGGTTCAGGGCGTCTTCCCCATGGTCTGGAGGGAGAGACTGTTAGCCAAGTAGGTTCAGTATCTGGGGTGGTTTTTCTAATTATATTAGGAATTTCCTGTTTTGTTAAAACAGTAGTTTCTTAATAGATTAGGACTTTCTTATTTTCTAAAATAGAGTTTTTGAGGGATAAGGAAGTGATGGTTATATATATGATGTAATATGTAACCTTGGATAGAGGCTAAAAGAATCTGAGACTCTAAGGCTGTAGTTTCACAGATTGGAGGAAAACCTAGTGGAAATTGGTTTCTTGTGGATGTAGGCATCTTTGCCGAATCACGTAAATCGCTTGTCTTCTTGTGTGGTTGATTGTTGATCTTGGTTGCTTACGCACACATGTGCACAACATGTAGGAACAATGGGCTTATCGCTATCCTACGGTGGTAAGAAGAAAAAACCCATTAAAAGAGAGGGGAATTTTTTATTGCCCAATGGATGTTTATGGAATTGCCTGTGAGGTGTTGTTGGGGCTTTTTAAAGCGTCTTATGATTGATTTTGGCTGCTTTCAATCTTTTTTGAAACCTTTTCAATTGGGTTTCTAATTAATTCACAAGAGAGGGTGAAGAAAGCAATGCTTAGGAGGACCTGTAACCGTGATGGTTTTTCCTCATATATAATCTCAATTGCTTAACGGGAGCATGGTCATTAGTTTAAGAATGAGGCGTTACGGAGAGACTTGGGCTAGAAAAGGGTTGTGCCCTCTCTCTATCTCAGGCCTGTGATTTCTTCTCCTCCCCAAAAGCAAAAACCATCAGCCCCTTTCTCTTTCTTTTTTTTTTTTCTTTTCTCTTTGGCTACTGGTGTTGGTGTTGTTGTTGTTGTTGCATCTTCATCTCTTGTTCATCCATCCATCCATCTATTTGTAAGAGGCAGTGATGATGTTAACATGGTTATTCTTTTGCTTTTGAATTCAAACAGATGTGGGTTGTGGCAAATGTCTTGTCTCTTGCATATCCTGACTCGTGTGTAATGACCTTCGTGGATCATTCGCAGATTATTAGCTTCTAATGCCATTCGGAGATCGTTAGATCTCTCCAACATTCCCTATAGTAGGCATCTATCTATCTATCTGTAATGTGAGGATTTGGCAAAGCCCTCACGACAAACAGGGCATAGAGATGGAATTGGGGAAGGAAAGAAACCCAAGTTCTCAAATGCCTAGATGAGAGATGGAGGTTGTGGGGATTTTGGGTAGGAGAGGAAGGAAAAAGTGCTTTTAGCTACAAAATAATACTCAAGCAGTTTGTTGCTTTGTTTGGTTGGAGGGATAAGGGCAGAACTGTTGGAAACTAGGAACATTGCCATTCACAGGGATTGCTAATTCTCTGGACTTGAATAGGTCAAGGTTTAATGATGATTCAATCCATCATAAGGCAGAATCACAATGCCCATGCACCACATACACATGGGAACAGAGGAGAGAATCAATCGATGGGGATAAATTTAGTGAAGAAAATCTCTTTATTCAAATAGTTTACTGTTGATTGTAACTCAATTATTAGCTCAATTGTGGGATTTTCAGAGTCTTTCGTAGTCCACATCAGTACCACATTTCAAACCCATGACTTGGTGATTTCAACCCACGTTTTAAACCATCAAGCTAAACAATAGATTGGCAATTCCTACGACATTTAAGCAATGCTTTTAAGTCAAAGGTGCAAACGCATAGTCCTTCCTTCTCTAATATGAAATTATTATTCACTGATCACTCATCAACCTAGTAAATCAAATTCAAGGCTAGTGATGGTCCCATCCAGAAGTCCACCCCTAGACAATTAACTCTTCATCTCCATGCTACTATTTAGGAGGGGGGGGGGGGGGGGGGGGGGGGACTATATTTTAATTTGAATTCCTAGGAAATCAATACAAAGTACCCTTAGCTAAACAAAGTATTATATGGAGTGGAACGACAACATATTATCAACTTCTACAGTTGAATAATAATGGCAGCCAAAAATTCTCTAACAACAATGATCATCAGATAAATTTCTCTAATGAAATTTATAAATAAATAAAAACAAACATTCCATTTATAAGCAGAAATTTTAAAATAGAAACAGAAAGCATAGACTGCTAAATGAAACATAAATAGAAATACTGTAGTTCACAGGGATTGCTAAATAATACACAAGCATGGATCTCTAAGTTATGTGATTGATTTTGTGCTTTTGTTTTTTTTTTTTTTTTATGCAACATGTGTTATGTTTGGCTTGTTTGATATTGTAAAGGCTCCATTCAATAAAGTGAGAGAAAAATTGGAAACACAAGATATTGATCATGTTATAAATTGAAGACTTCTAAGATAAATAACATAGTTATCTTCATTTGGAAAAAGAATTGAAGTAGGCCCAATGAGCTAGACCTCATAAACACATGCAATCTGCTCAATATTGGTGAGCAGATTCTTTTTTCTTTTTTTTTTTCTTGATAGAGGATTTTCATTATCTGAGTGCTTGATTCTTTTTCTATCTTATTCTAAGTAACTTGCAGGAACAAACGGTTCATGAATTAGACTCCTAGTTAGAAACTTAGAGAGAAAAATTTAGGATTTTCAACATTTAAGCTAAAGAACAGGCCATTAGAGGTCCAAAACAAGAAACAGCTACCGAATGGCTTGAAAACAAGCACGAGTACCTCGCCCAAGGCCAAAGTAACTCGTACGAACAAACGGTTCGTGAATCGGACTCTCGGTGTGCGAGATAGATAGAAAAACTTAGGATAATTCTCGAAACTTAGGATTAAAAATAGACCGCCGGAAAAACCTAGGAAAAGATTTTATTTATTCATGTTTATCTTACATTTTTAATTTAATTCATTGAAAATATTCTAATATTGTTCTTGTCATTGTAGATTGATGGACGCTTTTGGGTTGGTTGCAGACTTGTAGTGGTGTTTTGGCAGTCTTTAGTTTATTTGTATTTGTATCTTGGACATTTCTATGGGACTGTGTCAATGATTGTAACATTTGTTATACGAAATGAATGACTTAATGTATACATTAAGACATTAACATATTTGTTGATTAAAAATTACCAAAAATAGCAGTGCGTAATTGTTTGTTTATTAGCAACTTTTGTATGTATGCATTTGTTATATTGGATACAGGTACATAAACAAGTTTGTATTGGGTACCGGTGTATGAACAAGTTTAAAGGAATTTTTTTGAAAAAATAAATGGTATATTTTTTGTTAGAAGTGTGTTTTACTTACTACATTTGGCATTTATCAATGTTTATTCAAGTTCATAAATCTTTATAAAAGATAAATATAAATTTATACCGACGTTTTTTAATGTCGGTAAGGTATTAGCTTTTAAAATTTTTACTTTTATCGACATTTTTTAACGTCGGTGAATTCTTATTACAATTTTTGTTTAAAATTATAAATATGTTATTGACCTTAAAAAACGTTGATAAAAGTAAAAATTTTAAAAAGGTAATACTTTATCAATGTTTCAATACTTTTTAAAATTTTTACTTTTACCAGCATTTTTTAACGTTGGTAAATTTTTATTACAATTTTTGTTTAAAACTATAAATATGTTAGAAAACGTAAGGATAAATTTATTACAAACTTTATTTAAACTTTTAAATATTTTACCGACTCAATATAACATCGGTAAAAGTAAATAAAAAATTAAAAAGAATGAAATACTTTTACTGACGAAATAAAACGTCGGTAAAGGGTTTTCCTACTATATTTTTGGAATTGACAAAAGATATTACCGACGTAAATTGTTGTCGATGAAACGCTAATTATGGCTGACATAATTTAATTCTGTTGTTAACGGCTTCTATCTATACACATTTGCCGGCGATCAACCGACGCAAATATTTGCTTCGGTTAATATTACTGCCGATGTTTTATGATCTTTTGGTGATGAATCTTCTCATAACTAAAAATATAATTTGTTGTAGTAATTGTATACTTTTAGTCCGAGTGGGATCCAATGATCCAGTACGTCTAAGTTCGCAAACCGATATGATGCGGGAACCTGATTCTTGATCGTGTAAGCCACGTGGAGCCATTACGGATTTGGAGAAAATTTCCTCATGCGTATCGAATTCGACAGATATGTGGCCCTTATGGATCTTCTTGTCCGACGTTTCCGAGATCTGCAAAAATTGAAGACAGTAGCAACCTCTGTCTCCCTTTCTCCTCCAACCACGGCGACGAAGAGAAGCTGCAGCGGCCAGTTCGAATCCTCTGACATTCACCCCAATACTGAACCAGAACCCACCTTCTCCAGAGCAGAAGAAAGAACATTGTCTCTGTTCTGAAACAGAGAAAGAGAAAGCCGAAACAGAAACAGGAAACAGTATCCGGGTTTGGGTTTATGTTCCCAGAGAAGGAGCTCTGCTTGAATGGTTGAAGATCTTCGTCGAAAAGATTGGTCTGGGTTCTGAACGCAAAGGGTTCTTGAATCTCGATCGCTGCTGCCGGCTTGATTGTCGCCGGAGAAGACAGGCTGCTGTCTTTTAAGATCTTCTCCACTGCCACTGGAGACGTTCTGAGAAGGAGACTGTAATCGATCAGTTTTGGTTGCAGTAATAGAAACGAAGAAGATCGGAACAGGGGTTATTGGTCTGATCTTGAAGAGGCGCCCGTGATTCCTGTTGCGAAAACAAGTCCGTGCTCCTGCCGCTGCTTCACACCGAGATCAGAGCCGGAGAAGGCAAGATTTGCTGCTGGTTGGAGGGTCAGAGAACCAACCTCTCTGTCGAATGCTACCGCTAGGAGGAAATTTTGGGTCTTCTCCAAATCAGGGATGGGTCATGTAGCCCGCCCAATGAAGGATCAAGTCCCACTTTACGTAAGGCCTTCATGGGTACGTTAGGAGTGGGTCCCTTTAAAAATTAGACTGATGGATCTCAACCATACTAAAGTTCCTAACTGGAAACATAGATGCCCAAGGTTTCCTCTGCTTGAAAGAAGAAGAAATCGGTGTCAAATTCAAAAAAAATCCTGTGTCAAATTCGAAACTTTTTTTTTATAAGAATAAAAAAAACCAAAGTGATCCGGTGGACCACTTTGGAAGTAACTTGCTAAGAGGCTTTTTTGAGTTCAAGGGTCACCTAAGAAATTTTTATCAGTAAAATACTCATACTACTAGTTTGTAGTTTGTATTATTTTTTTTTTTTACCAAAATGACCAAATTGGTAATATTATCAATTTGTAATGATATCATCAATATCATTTGATTTCAAATGCAGCTTGTCTCCTCCCATTTGGCTACTCCACTAATGTGGTTTTTCACACCCCCCTCCCCCCGCAATTTTTTCTAGTTTTGTGGCCCATGTTGGGATGGTATCTATTTATGCATTTGATGCTTAGTGTTGCAAGAAGGATGTTTTTGTGTTGGATTTGAGATGGAACAATGACATTTAAGTTAAAGGTTTGAGAGAAGAGTGGTGAGATGGATGGAGATTTGAGTTGGTTGTATGGGTTAATAGGAAAGAGAGATGGTTATTTGCTCTACTGTAGTGCTTGCAGGGTTGGTGGTGGCAGTCAGTGGTCTGGTGAAGGGTTTTTTTTTTTTTCTTTTTTCTTTCAAATAGATTGTTGTTTGGTTGAAGGGGTAAGATGGAGGAGAAGGTTTAGGTTCAATATAGATTGAATGGTTCGGATGAGTTGATGAGGGTACATCAAAGATGGTGAAGTTGTAGATAGCTTTTTTGTGGTTAGAGAGAGAGAGAGAGAGAGAGAATCATAAGGACAGAGAGACACATGACTATTCTATCTTCTTGGTGCCGCTACTAGCCTAACAATCCAAACCCATTGCCGCCATAAAATATTGCCATGCACATATTCGAGAAAATGCTTGAAAGAAATGTCGTCTTTTGGACCGCAATGATCAAAGTAGGCTTGCAACATGATTAGCTTGAAATGACACTACTGCATTTTGTGAAATGCAAATGGTTGGATGCCTATGTGAGAAGAGGAGTTGGTTGCATGTTTATGTGAGAAAGGGAGGCTTTAAATTATCAGTGTTCATTGGTACAACATGGTTGATATCAGTATTTATGATACATCTGTATTGTTTAATTTCTTTTAGAAGAAGAGTGTCCATACATGGAATGCCATGCTTCATGGCACCATCTTTGAGGAGGTGGTTTCATTTTGATGTCATGCAGAAGAAATACAGGATTAAACCTACAATCAAGGATTATTGGTACATGCTGAGCTTGCTCGCAATGAAAGAAGGCTTGATGAAGGTTTCAAATTAGTTATAGAGCATTTAGAGAGATAAAACTAATGTAAGTTTTGATAATGTGAGCTTCTTGAGTTCAAATATTATATTCAATGTAATTGTCAAATTAAGCATCAAGTTCCTAAAAATTTATCTCATCTCTTTCTCTCTTTTTGTAAGTTACATTGTTTTTGGATGAAAACAAAGAAGACCTTTTTTTTTTAATACAAAATTGACAGAGTGATGAATGAATACAAAAAAAATTAGATGTGCTTGAACGTTTAATGTCAGTTGACCCCAAAATCGGTTGCAAAAAAAAAAAAAAAAACGGCGGAGGCTTCTTTTTTTTTTTTTGTTTATTTGCTACCTGCCCATATATATATGTACATGCATTCCTAGTGCCTTTTTTTCTTTGTCATATATCCACTAAACTATCGTCAGAGTAGTGAGGTTTTAGTAAAAATTAAAACTGCAGGAGCCATTTTGATATTTTATAAAATACGGGGGGCTTTTTGTTAAAAAAACTCAGCATAATATATATGAGCTCATTTGATATATTATATATTCAATTTCATGCTAATAAGTTGGTCTAAAATGATTTTGTCAGTCTTGGGCTTCACTTAGTTGGGCAGAGACGTGTAGACTGTAGTGTACATGTATTTGGGTGTGACTGTCTTGTAAAGTGAAAAAAAAAAAAAAACGCTTTCATTTGGCACAACAGTCTCCTTTCACATCTGAAGCACGAGAGTAACTAGTGCAGAATAGTGGTCTGTCACTGCAATGAAATTCTCTACCTCCAAATTTCTCCATCTCTCAGCTGGGTAGAGAACAGTGGTATTTCACCAGTATAGAATCAGGAGTACATGTGGGTTTCATGTATATCATTAGCATATTAGTGTGAGACCAAATATATTTAATAGGATCTTTAATTAGGAATTTAATACACTCCTCGGGCATAACTAAGTGATCTTGATGGGGCAATCTCTGTAATGAAGTAAAGAGAAGTTGTAATTTCTTTTTCATCATAGAGTCTTACTTTAATTAAAATTCTTTTAATCAGAATTTATATTTCTCTAGACATACGGAATACTATTAAGTTAGTTAATTATCCTAAATACTAAAGATATCTCCATTAGGAGACTTACCAATAGAAGAGTCTACTGGGGAACTCACATGGCATGTGGTGAGTGGGCCACATGTAAGCCCAATAGTTCTAACGCGGCGATCTCTCTCTACTGCCAAAATAAAGTGGGCCACATGAGGATTTCACAACTCTGAGGTCACCAATTGATGATGATAGAAATAAAAAGCACTTGTGGGGAAATGACAAATGTCTAAAGGTAGTTGGATTTGAAATGAGCCGTGGTACGTTCCAAAATGATACATGGATTGAAGTTATAGCCATTTGCAATCGACAAAATCGTGCAAGCATTCCAGGTTTGATTTCTTGCACTCTTTTTGTTCGGGAAATTGTTTTACCACCAATTCTACATCATAGTGGCATTACTCTAATGAGGCTTTCTTGACAAGAATTTCAAACAGTAATTTCAACGATCTGAAATTCTGCGATTTTTTTTTGCTTCTTTAACAAAATCTGGTAAAATTCTTTTTATTATCTGAAATAAAGCATTTCAAAAAGAAAGGGTATCATCTTCTATATTCCATCCTTTAAAAATCACTCAAAGACTATACTTGTAATACCTCATCCCACATCACTTAAAAATAAAATATGAGTTTGATATATAATATTGAATATGCCTATTAGTATTTTGGGTTTAAGCATTTTGAGTTATGTGACAAGCTCGTTAACTTACTGAGCCAGTGGGCTACTCAGGCCTTGACAAATGGTATCAGAGACTATCACTAGCCGGAAATGTGGGACCTCCAATCCCTCTGGAAAAGTCCTTGAGGCGATATTAGGACAGAGCCAGGTGACATTGCATGGTGAAATTAGATGAATCTAAACAGGGACATGTCCCAGAAAGAGAGCAACATGGCTATGTGGTTTCTGTTGTATAATAGCTCCGAGTGTGAGCCATATCTTGAGTACATGGTTTAGTTGAAACACCTATATTTGTATTCCTAGCTTGTAACCTTTATGTTTTCTTCCTATACTTATTTGTTGTTTGGGTAGGAAACACAAGAACATTGTACAGAATCAAAGAGGATGTGACATAATTCAAATACAACAAGAAGAATTCCCAAGATGGTTCAAACAGCATGTAAGATTTAATGCTAAATATTATTAAACTAAAACGGAATTGACGTTAACTTAATACACTTGCACTATCTTGTCCATGTAGATGAATCAATTGCGAAGTGAAGGTTTGTTGGAATCTACCAATGAATTGTGGTCATTAGCAAATGGTCCCAATGTTAGAGTCAATTTTTTATTCAGGGTGCATTTGCAATTACATCAGATTCCACACTAATAACCGCGACAATCGTCGAAAGAGTCAGAATAGTGAATTGGTCGTGGAAGGGGAGTATGATGGGAAGGCGATTGACTTCTACGGATATTTATGCAAAGTTTGGAAAGTAAAGTACCTACATGGGGGTAAAGTGGTTTTGTTTGAATGTGAGTGATATAACACCAGTTGTAGAAATAGAATACAATCTTATGCAAATGTCACAAGATTGACATCACTTGCAAATGGTATGAGGAGGATCCCTTCGTCCTACCAGATTAGGTGAAGAAAGTCTTCTATGTTAATGATACAAAATTAGGCCAAAATTGGAAAGTTGTAGAATGGATAAGGTATCAATGAGTATGGGATGTACCCGTTCAGGATAATGATGTGGCTAGTGATTTGTTTCAGCAAGAAATCGAGTCTAATGATGTTCTGATCCTCGTTGAAGATACAAATGTGCATTACTCTAGGGATAGTGTTGGCACCGAGAACATACAAAATGATGCGCCAATATCGAAGCATAGCGATGATGAGGATGATATAATGGCAGAATATTTAGATTCTAATGAAGATGAACTGCATCGTCAGTCCAATCCTGATATGGACTAAAATGTGTAGTGTTAGTTTTCATTTTATTCGTATGTTTCTTATATATTAAATTATGGGTGTTTAACTATTTAATTCATGTTCTTTGTGAATTTATATATCAAAGTTGCCAAATATTCCCAAAAAGAGGAAATATAGGTCAAACCAGGGTATTTATCCTAAAAGATAACTCAAGCTGAAAAGGATATGAAGATGACGATTGAGCAGAATGTGGTGAGAATGAGTGATATGCAGCACCTCGCCAGATCGGTGTTTGGTTCTTCTAAGCCGGACATGAGTATAAGGGCGAGGGGAAAATAGATACTGGATGAAGATAATGATGATGAGGAGTATAGACCAATCAAGGGTGACGAAGGGTTGAGCTCCTCGAGTGAAGATGCAGACACTAATGGGGATGATGAGTTGCTAAGGTCTCAAGGGCATAAGGTGAGTTCAAACTTTATCTATTTATTTGTGTTTTTTGCATAACTCTAGCGAATTATTACGAATTATCCATTTGTTAAAGGTCTTCCATTCATTTTATTTATTGATATATTAAAATATGAGTTCATTTTGTGCTATTATGCCAAGTTAGACATACGCCTCTGATGAAGAAGTTTCGAGGTTTTCTCCGAGCCTCCTCATGTCATCCTAATACTCATGCTGCTTAGTCGAGAGGACCCACCGAGCATCCACCTACTCGGCGGACTCAAGTAGCATAGAATGAGCCTACGCCTCCTGTGTAGTCGGGTGAGCCTACCCCTCCTACCTAATCAGGTGCACCTCTCCTTAGTCCTCCTACGGTCACCAGCAGCATAAGTAAGAAATTCATGACTTATCACGCATACAAAATTTAGTTGTAATCAATGTTTTATGTAAAACAATGAAATAACATTCTGTTCTTAATAGCATCAGGCCCATCCTTTGCCTCGAGAAATGTACGGGGCAAGGCTACAGCATAGAAAAGTTAGTGAAGATGCTTGGTGGCCCCATCTCGATTTTGATCCCCAATTCGAGTGGTGTGCCAGAGGGAATACATGCTACTTCCTTCACACTCGAGCTCAGAAAAGAGATTCTCTAGAACGCACAAATCAGGAACTTTGGCTGGGACGCTATCCCACAGGGGATTAAGGAGGCAGTCCTACAGAGAGTGAAGGTGATTATAATTACTATGATATGGACATTATAATTTACTGAATGCTTATAGTAGGTAATGTTTAATGTTTACTATTTGTGTCTTAGGATTGCATTTGCAGCTAGAGTTTGACTACGGTGATGTTAACAATCCTACCATTAGCGTGCGCCTAAGGGAGAAGTGCCAGAGATAGTATAGGGAATGGAAATGTGAGTTACACACACACTATATTGCTCTGTTAGATAATGGGGTACTTAATCCTAAGAATCATCTATGGAGTGACAAGGATCAATGGGCCGTGATGGTTGATGTTTGGGAGATTGAAAGCTAGAAGGTAATTTCAATTGTTTTAATCTTAATTACTGAGATATGCATATAGGTACATATCACTAATCTATTTTGTTATTCCTTTGTTTTCCTTTTGCAAAAAAAGTCAAAGAAAGCCTGAGATAGTCGGAAGGCGTTGACCACCAACGATACATGCAGGTCTTCCTAGAAACCATGTGTGAGTTATTAATGTTCGATTGAGGTCTTACCAGTCCATGTAATGTAACAATCCGCTCCGCACTATCGAAGTATTGTCCGCTTTTGGATTTCCCAAGATGTCACCCATCCTGAAATTGCTCTGACTCAAGCACGCTTAACTTTACAGTTTTTATGGAAGTCTTCACGGTTTTGTCCCCAAAAGGTTCCTCGATAGTTTAGAACCAATTATTACTTATATTCTTTCATTCAAATTTTACTTTGGGACTGGGTCATTACAGGCCCACCAGCTTCCACCGGATATGTCCCCATATCCACATAGCTAGACTGTTCTAAGCAATGTCGGACCGAAGACGGCCTCATAAAGGATGTGGGACTTTGCCCCCTCCCCCCTCCTTTTGTGGAGGGCAGGATTTTAGAGGGAGGCAGGATTCAAGAGATCCTCTCCCACCACTCAGAGGAGAGTCATCCCCTTCTCTGATACCATCTGTAACAATCCGCTCCGCACTATCGAGGTATTGTCCGCTTTTGAACTTCCCAAGAGGTCACCCATCCTGAAATTGCTCTGACTCTAGCACGCTTAACTTTACAGTTTTTATGGAAGTCCTCACGGTTTTGTCCCCAAAAGGCGCCTCGATAGTTTAGAACCAATTATTACTTATATTCTTTCATTCATATTTTACTTTGGGACTGGGTCGTTACATGTAATGTAATGACAGGTTGCAAATAATAGACATCCTCACGGTTTTGTCCCCAAAAGGCGCCTCAATAGTTTACAACCGACTATTACTTATATTCTTTCATTCAGATTTTACTTTGGGACTAGGTCGTTACATGTAATGTAATGACAGGTAGCAAATAATAGACAGGAGCCCGCCTTCCTAGACTTCTACAAGGACATTCATTGGAGCAAGGATAAGAATGATTGGGTGGACGAGATAACTGGCCGACATCATGTATGCATTTCGAAATGGGTTTTGTTAAATCCTTAAACTAGTTCTTTTCTTAATTTTAATTGGTCTACCTCTTAAAAAATGACAGGTGCAATTAGTGGAGAAGATAGCTGCACGATTGCGGCCTGAGGTCACATCCTTAATGACTCAGGAGATAGCTGCTAAGGTACTTGGGAGGAGGTCAAGTTATTTGACAGGGTTCGAGATCCGAACAAAGTCGGCATCATCTTCAAGGGTAGCCTCAAGTACAATTGAGGTGAGGAGTTTAAAGTAATAGACAATTGATCAAGCCAAGGCTTAAGCTAAACAAGCCAGCGTCATTACTTCACAAACCAAGAGATAGGCTACACTTGAGGTTGTAATAGTCCAGTTAGCAGTTCAAGGAGGGATAGTGGTTCTCGATCTCGATACGAGTGGAGGGAGCTCATCAGGTACAGGTTAGGATGTGCCACATATCTTGGTCAGTGCATGATTTCATTTTCTTTTGCTTCAAAAAATTTTCTTAAGACTTATAACACATTGTTAGGATTTAAAACTAAAAAATAGGTTATTTAGGGGTATGCTTGTCAAATAATGATAGGACAACCAACAGAACGATAAAAGCACATCGCTTGGGACACTAGGAACTTGTGGAGTTGACCGTGGCTGATGGGACACCCGGTATAAGAATTGAAAAGCAAAAATGCCAATTCTTTAGACTTAGGATAAAAAACATCTAAGTAGTTTAATGAATTTTCTTTATGTACGTGAACATCATATTATAATTCATTGTAATAAACTAATAATATTCTATGTTTGTTGTCATAGGTTGATGGACTTTATGAGGCCAACTGCATTGTGTATACTCGATGATATGGTTGTCGTTTTTCTATGTTGATACTTTGTTCTTTGTGGTTCTTATATATTAATTGGTTTTTTGATATACTTTGTGGTTCTAGGATATTGAACTATGATATTAGTACTTTGTAACATTTCTTACTTTAAAATCTATACATTTTAATGTGTTTTACTCACACTACAACAAATTACATTTTTACCAACACTATTTACCAACACAACCCAAAATGCGTTGGTCAAGGGTACTTTTTGCCAACGCAAATGAGGATGTGTTGGGAACAGTCAAAGGGGGGAATACTTTTACCAACGCATTATTAGTTGCATTAGTAGAAGTACTCTTTTGCCAACGCAAATGAGAATGTGTCGGAAAAAATCATAAGAGGAGAGTACTTTTGCCAACGAAGTATTATTTGTGTTGGTAAAATTACCCTTTTGCCAACACAATAAAATATGCGTTGGTAAAATGTTACCTTTTACCAACGCAAATGAGAATGTGTTGGAAAAAGTCATAAAGGGGGAGTACTTTTGCCAACGAAGTATTATTTGTGTTGGTGAACTTACCATTTTGCCAACACAATAAAATATGCGTTGGTAAAAAGTTACCTTTTACCAACGCAAATGAGAATGTGCTGGAAAAAGTCATAAGGGATGAGTACTTTTGCCAATAAAATATTATTTGTGTTGGTGAACTTACCCTTTTGCCAACACAGTAAAATATGCGTTGGTAAAAAGTTACCTTTTACCAACGCAAATAAGAATGTATCGGAAAAAGTCATAAAGGGGGAGTACTTTTGCCAACGAAGTATTATTTGTGTTGGTAAACTTACCCTTTTGCCAACACAATAAAATATGCGTTGGTAAAATGTTACCTTTTACCAACGCAAATGAGAATGTGTTGGAAAAAGTCATAAGGGATGAGTACTTTTGCCAATGAAATATTTTTTGTGTTGGTGAATTTACCCTTTTGCCAACACAGTAAAATATGCGTTGGTAAAAAGTTACCTTTTACCAACGCAAATAAGAATGTGTCGGAAAAAGTCATAAGGGGGAGTACTTTTGCCAACGAAGTATTATTTGTGTTGGTGAATTTACCCTTTTGCCAACACAGTAAAATATGCATTGGTAAAAGGTTACCTTCTACCAACGCAAATGAGAATGTGTAGGAAAAAGTCATAAGGGATGAGTATTTTTGCCAACGAAGTATTATTTGTATTGGTGAACTTACCCTTTTGCCAACATAGTAAAATATGCATTGGTAAAAGGTTACATTTTACTAACAACAATGAAAATGTGTTGGAAAAAGTCAGAAGCGGTGTTACCTTTTCCAACGCATTATTATTTGCGTTGGTGAAAGCACCATTTTGCCAACGCAATAAAATATGTGTTGGTAAAGGTTATCTTTTACCAATGTATCAAATAATGTGTTAAAAAAGATCGTAAGAATTGGTAATTTTGCCAACGTAATAACATGTGTTGGTAAATGAGATACTTTTTCCAACAAATAAAATAATACGTTGGTGAAAGGTGGAGATAATGTGTACCTTTTCTAAAGCAATACGGGATACATTGACAAAAGTCCAAAATATGGTGCAAGAGATTCCATCCACCCTACTATGCCTTCTTACGGCTAATCAAGATATCTACTCTTCACAGAGAAACGTTACCTACAAGTTCCTATGCTCTCTCCACTCATGTCTTTTCAATTCCAAGTGATTATATCCCATGGACTTAATCTTTTGTGGAAAAATTATTAAAATAAATAATGGTTTTAAGCACTTGTTTAAGTTGGCAAATACCATAGTTTTGGATACTTGTTTTTTTAACCTAAAACTTAAGAGAAAAAAAACCCAAATTTGTTTTGGATTGGGTTTGGGTTTTAGATATTCGCCTCGATGGGTCTTTACATGCCTAAGCCCATTAGAAATTCAAAAATGCCCAGCCACCACATCTCATTGGAACTTGGTAAATATAGCCACCTAATTATAAGGAAAGGGATATCAGAGAACATAGCCCAGCTAAGATGCCAAAACAAGCTATTAATGTATGCCAACTATTTAAAAAAATAAAGACTGATACCGACATGCCCACCTACCCAATCTAATCTAATTAAGATCAGTCTTATATCTTATAATGAGATGAGCTCATTTGAGATTTCAATTTAAGTAGATTCCAACTTAAGTAATTAAGGCATATAATAAATTCTTCAGACCTAAGTTATAATTTCACTATTACCATCAATATCTTTTTCGGCCTATCCTTTTTAATTTCTAGATGGGCCATCAGTTTACATGAAAAGACTTTTCCTCATTAGCGTTGTTGATGGCCTACAATACACAATATCACTATTATCTTAGATAAGTCTCGCTTTTATTTATCACCTATTAATGCCTCTCCTAAATGGGCCTTAATGAACTCATTTATAATTATATCTTTTCTAGTTTTATCAGATGTATATTAACTGCTCTAATTTTTTTTTTCTTCTAAAGGCAAGTTAATTGATATAAGAGATCTTTTAGGGCATGTTTGTATTGCCGATTTTTCTCAAAAAAAGTAAGGATTGTGGAAATTAAATTATATGATATAGTAAAATCCAATGGCCTCAGCATTTTGTCCCCCTCGAGTGGAGCCCACTCCTCAATGCTTCCCTTATTTGAAAATCAACACATAACTTTGTAATGCATATATTTTTTAACCCCAAAAAATAGTATTTACTCATCAAAATCAAATAACCCCTTGACATGCTAGTAGAAGCGGAATAAAGACCCTGAAAATACTGTTATTTTAAGAATTCCCCCAAGACTGAAGATCACTCCTCAACAATACCTGCTGTGAATTGTGTCGACTCTCTTACCTCAAAATAAAGGAGGCTTAACAAAATTATAATTTGTGCACAGTGCAGTGTAAAAAAATTATAAAAACCAATATTATCCTCTTTGGGACCTTTTTTTCAATCTAGCATTAGCCCTGCTTTAGGCAAGGGCATGGATAACATATGACATATGACCCATATGTTCAGGGTCGGGGCTTCGGAAAGGTTGGCCATCAGACTCAGTCCTTTGGTAAGGCTAGCTGCTAGGGCAAGTGTAGTGTGATTGTTTAGCTGTAAAAAGATATGAGCTGAATAGGCACAATGATCTGAAAAATGGTCAAGATAAAAAAATTGGGGAAGAGGATATCATGTGAAAATTCACTCATCAATCAAGAAAAGAAGACTAAACACTGATATTTACACATACTATCAAAAGAATAACAAATTTAGGCCCACTCGACCTCATTACAATAAGGATTCAATAGTATATTTAAAAAGAAAAAATGAATTTCTATTAAGTTAAAAAATAATGAAAAAATTGCTTCCAATAGTTATTTTCACAAAGGAGTTTGTTGGATCAGGCAGTGGAGCATTCGACAAGGAGCCCTGTGGGAGTCACTTAAAATCGGTGCAGTAGTTGTAGATCATGTAGTTCTACTACACCCATCTCAACCTCCCTTGACTCGCTGAGTCCATCTCTTGGGTTAGCCATGCACCATTTGATGGCTGAGAAGAACAGAGTTACCAAGATTGCTATACCACAGTGGCCTGTATAGATTGCCATATTAGATGATACACATTATTTTGTTTCAAGTTTTAATTAGGCAACTAATCAGGATCTTGAAACTCTTGGACCATAAACAAGATGTTTATAATCTGTGATCTGCATCACCAATAGTATGAGATCCCAGTCATTGTAACCGTTGAATTCAGAAAAGTGAATCTCTAGTCTCTGTTCTGATAGTAGAGTATTTGGTCTCCTTAGTTCGAATTTTCATCCATATATCTGATATCTTGCACTCATGGTGTAGCAGTCATCAAGATCTGGCTCATAGTGGATCAGAACTAACTGCCTTTTGAGACTCTTGTATTTCCCAATGGGGCTAACATAGCCTTGACTTGTGGCTAGCAATAGGCCGCTTTGCACTTTCAACTGCTTGATACTAGCAACTCATTCACTTTAGTAGCATTTTGAGATTCACGGCATTGAGCAATTTTGCTTCCTATCATGATAAATCCTGAGCACAACTGCTGCTGTTTCTTCCACTGCTTTTCTTGTCACTTCTGCAACAAAAATGAAATCAAGGTGACCGTCAGTACATGTTAGTGGCTACAAGAAAACAGTGTGTGTTCACATGGAAAATACATTATTTGTTCAAGAGGTGGTACAGAGTGAGCAGAGAGGTTTCATGTTTCTATAAACACTGTCAAAATCCTCTTCAAATGCATATTTAAGTTGCTTGAATGAAGTTGTAATGTATCATAAAACACTACAACAAATTGCAAAATCCCCAACGCTTTTTACCAACGTCATCTGAAAGGCGTTGTTAAATGTTATCTTTTGCCAACGTAAATAACAATGCGTTGGCAAAAGTCACAAAATTATATACCTTTGCCAACGCAAATGAGGTTGTGTTGGCAAAAAGTGTCAAAATTATACAAAAAACCCTTCGTGAAGGCAGTAATGATTTTGGCAATGAAATGTGGGCCTTTGGCAACGTAAACGATATGTTGGCAATAGTTTGACCCATTTGCAAAGCACATAAGTGCGTTGGGAAAAGCACCCCGAACATTACCAACGCACTGCGTGCTTTGGTGAATACCAATCTTAATTGCCAACGCACTATGTGCGTTGGCAAAGGCCCATCTTAATTGCCAACACACTATGTGCGTTGGCAAAGGCCCATCTTAATTGCCAACGCACAATGTGCGTTGGCGAAGACCTATCCTAATTATCTATAGTCATATTCTCATTTTATAATTTTTTGCCGTTCAAATTATCATATAACTCAATGGCCTTATATTTTAATGGTTCTTTTATAATATAAATTTTTTTTAGATTTAAATTAGTATATGGTAAGTAGTAAGTGATGGTTTGATGATTGTAAAATTAGGCCCCTTGCCCAATCTGAACTTTATAAAAAAGCCATCACCTTTTGGTTTGATCTCCTTTCTTTTTTTTTTTTTTTTCATCCTTTAATATGGCTGTTCACCTCACTTTGAGATTAATTCCTACAAGGGCTAGGGACTAATTTCTAAGCTTAGGACTGATTTTCAATATAGATGGTTAAAGAGGGCAAGCCTAGGCTTAAAGGTCCATGCGCTGAATACAGATATGGAAAATAGGCGCTAACAACTAAACAAGCTAGGGTTGGACAACTGTTGCAAACCCGTCCGAATATTTCAATTTTGTAGTGCTTGTTAGGTGGAAGTGAAAATTTGGAAAACTATATTTGATTAAAACTTGTTGTTTGTCTTATTAAACTAGACTTTTCTATATATATATATAAAAGAATAATTCAACCCAGAGATTTCAGGGTTCGGGCACACTACTACCACACTAGTGCCGTTAGGAACATTACCCTATTTTTATTGGGCACAAGGGGATTAGTCCAACCAAAATAGTTGGACCACCCTCCTTTATAAAAAAAGAAAAAAGAATGTAGGCCCACTTAGTTTTTCTATATATAGTACAATATTACTTAGAATTCAAGAACCTCTCCCTCTATTTTTAGCCTTAAAATCTAGCACCTTAAACGTAGCTAAGATTTTAAGGCAAGAAGAAGATCAAGTTGATGCCAGGGAAGAGGAAGATCTAGTGCTTGTAACATTCTCGACCATAGTACATATTTTATTTAATTTAAATATAATTTTATTTAATTGTTTGTATTTTAGTTAATTAAGGTCATTAGAATTATTTAAATTTCTTTTGTGGGCTCATCTCATGTAGTGGTTTTAGGACTGCGAGCATGTATCGGTCGAACCGACCCCAATTCGGACCCATTTAATTTGGACCCATTAAACCCAAAAACCTAAATCAGGCCCTTATATATTAATTAACTTAAACAATGGGGTTTTTTTTATAAAAACAAAAAAAAAACCCAAACCCTATTCCCTTCTTGTATTAGACGATCGCAGCAACCTTCCTCTCTTCCCCATTGCTACAGTGTTCTTCTCCTTCCCCTTCATCTCTTGATCGGCCAAGCCCAAGCCAAGCCACAGCCACTGGTTTTTCTTCTTCTTCCTCTTCTTCTTCATCTTCTTCATTGGGACTGTGGGCGTGCACGTGAAAGAGAGAAATCTAGGATCATCCTTTTCATCAATCTTCATCAAAGGTATGTCGATGCATCTATCTCTAATGATTTTCACTAGTTCCTTTGATTTATCATTGTAGATGTTGTGTAATGCCCATTAATTTATAAATGATTATGATAGGAAAATAGATCTTAATTTTTTGGATGATTTGTAGATATTGCTGTGATGGATTGTGTAGAAGGAAAAATCAGGCCACTGATAAAGGGATGAGATTAAAAAAAAAAAAACAAATCTATGCTGCAGGCAGCACCGCCTGTGCATGTGTGCAGGTGGATTGCCTGCAACATCTGCATTACACTTCATCCCCTTCCTTCTCCCCAGAAGCCAAGTGACAACACACAAAGCAAAAGAAAAGATGCACACTGATTTGCACATGCGCACTATGTTACAAAGGTGGATTGAAATCGTCTTGTGCAATGGAGAAAAGATTTACACCGATGTTGCACATGCGCACTACGTTACACAGGTGGATTGAAATCGTCTTATGCAATGGATTGAAGTCGTCTTGTGCAATGGATTGAAATCGTCATGTGCATGTGCATTGAAATTGTCTTGTGTAATGTCATGCTCACTGCTATACACCCGTGCAACTCAAAAGATCTCTTCACATCAATTAAAGCTGGAGCACAGATCTAGTTTCGCATGGAAGATTTGTATCCAGGGAAATAAAGATAGAATTTTTGGCCACTTACTGCACAATGCAGGGGACTGCCCTGTGTGCACAGCTAGGGCATCATCAGTGGGCCCTGTAGTGAGATGGGTCCACAGCGGCACTTGTAATATGCTACTTTGGTTCCAAAGAAAAAATATATATATTAAAAAAAAGAAAAGAAAAGATGGTGGCTGGGGATAAAACCCCATATCTGGGCTGCAAGTAAATTGTCTCAAGTGTACACTCACCCATCCAGCTAAAAAATTGTTTTATTCTTTTAGATTTCTTACAAGGCACCAAGCAACAAAGGCCAAAAATTAAGTAAAAAATAAATCTATATATGTTTTCCATTTTCATAACATGTATGAGTGAGCACCGAGGAACCTTTTTTGACATGGGACTATGACTTTTCTAAAATTTAAATTACTTGATGTTCATTTCTCATCTCCTCACTTATTCGTTTTTCATTAAATGAGAGAATATTTTATGGTTATTTTTAATATTATTTAAAAACTTTTATCTACTTACACTTTCCCACTCACTCACACTCCCCAAGCATGTCACATTGTCACTTGACACCCTATTTAATGGGACTAAGGATCACCAGTCCAGCCCAATGGGCCCATGCTGTTAGCTTGAGTAATGTGAGTTTTCTTCTTTTCTTTTCTTCTTCTTCCTTTCTTTCTTTCCTTCTTTTTTCTTTTTCTTCTTCTTTCTTTTCTCCTCTCTGTTAGCCGACTATTATCTTCTCCTCTTTGTTCTTTCTTCTTTTTGTTTATTCTTCTCTTCATTTATGTTTCTCTCTTGAGTTCACCAACCTTCTTCCTCTCTGTTCCTCCTTTTTTTTTTACCCTTTTCCCCTCCTTTCTCTTCTCTTCATTCTCTATCTCTTCTTTTGTTTGAAAAAAAAATGGGATGGATAGTTCTTAATTTTTATTATTTCATTATTAATGATTTGGGCACTCCAGCCATGGGCAATGGACTTGGACCATTTTTATATATATTAGACATTCATATTGATGATGATATTCATTTCTTTTTATATTTTCAAAGAATATAAAAAAGAATCCTATGATACACACGTATGTATATATGTGTGTGTGTGTGTGTGTGTGTGTGTGCACATGTATCACTAGAATCCTGTAATACTAGCTGCAAAATAGTAAATTGACTACTTTATTTATAGGTTGCTTATAGCATATTACATATGTAATAATAATTATTACTTTTTTACTTTGGTTCTTAATCTATTTAGATGGTAGTAATATTATTTCTCAATATAATTAATTATTAATTCCTTGTAAAAATAACATGATGAATTAGTAAAGGTGTAAGATAGGTGTTCACAGCTTGGAGTAACCCCGATGAGCGAGGAGGAGATGTCGATTGAGGTGCTTGGCCCAAGACCGGGGTACTTGAAGGGATTCAGGGTTGGACCGAAGCCCTTTTCTTCGAGGAGTTTCATTTAGACTTGAGCACGTGATCAAGAGGTGCAGAGCCTCAAAGAGCAAATTAAAGTTGCAAACAAAAGAATTGAAGAATTCTCAGCTTTCCAGGCTATGGCAATGGAGGCCCTACAGCGGGCAGAATTCTTGTCGACATCATCACCTATTGGGGCAAGTGTATCACGAGCCGATCATGCCGAGACTTCTTGGTTAATAAATTCATGTTTATCGTATGAATCCCAATACATCAGTTTTAGAATTTCTGTTTTAGTTTAGAATAAAACATGCATTTATATTTAGTGAGCCATTTGATTAAAAACTCCAATGGCTTCTCTAATCTCAGTCTAAATTTTTTACACATATATTATACTTAAAATGAGCTTGAAAACATGTTTGATGTATTTTTTTCTTCTTTTTTCACAGATGGATCAGCAACATGCATGGCAGCTTTGATGAAACAAGAGAGAGAAAGAGAAAGAGAAATTGCTTTAATTTAATACATTGTCTAAATATTTTTATTTTGTCTTTTTTATTTTGATATTCGGGTTTGAGGTATGTTTTGGAATTGAATTGAATATAATTTTATTATAGATGCAAACGGTTTGAGGTTAATTTGAATGAATTTCATTATGAATGCATATTGAGGTTGATTTTTATTTTGATATTTGAGATTGAGAAATTATTTTCAATTGCAATGAGTTTATATGAATACAGGTTGTGTATAAAAAATTAAGGAATGTTAGATGTGATGTTATACCTTTGTTAACGCTAATAGTGGCATTGGCAAAAGAAAATTTTGAAAATGCCAACTTAATATTTAATACTTTTTCCAACGCAATTATTTTTGTTGGCATAGCAAAAAAATTATTTGCCAACGCAGACATTGTGTTGCTAAAAGTGGACTTTTAACAATACGCTAAGTGCGTTGCAAAAAGTGGAATTTTGCCAACGAGTTATGGGCATTGCGGAAAGTGGAATTTTGCCAACGCGCCATGTGCGTTGCTGAAAGTGGACTTTTTCCAACACACTGTGTGTGTTGCGGAAAATGAACATTTGCCAACGTGACACGTATGTTGCAGAAAGTAGACTTTTTCCAACGGGCCACTTGTGTTGAGGAAAGTGGACTTTTGCCAACGTGTTATGTTCGTTGGCAAATCTCTAATGCTTTTTGCCAACGCACCTATTGCGTCGGTGTATGTCAACCAATTTCCCCAATAGACCATCTTTTGGCGACGTTTAAGATGATTCGGCAACGTATTTTCGCAACGAATATTACGTTGCTGCAGAGTTAACTTTTCCCAACGTGCTCAACTTGCGTTGCAGAATACTTTTATTGACGAGGCTTTGGCAACATACTAGCAACGCGCGCAATTACGTTGCAAAATATGTTTAGCAACGTAAATACTAACCTTTGCCAACGTATAATTGCGTTGAAAAAAAGGCCTTTTCTTGTAGTGAAATTTAAAGATAAAGAATCCAATCCACACAATTTGGTGCAGATATAAAGCCACAATCATGTTTTTGAGTGTGCCAAGATTGCCTTTATGCCAATTGAAATGCATGGAAAAAAAAGAAAACCATATGTTCTCAAACAATTTCTACCTCAATTCTGATGCAGCGGCACATTAAAATTCTAATGCATGAGCAACCAAGAAAAATCACTCACCCTAAAATGGTAAGACAATGAAGGAGCAAGGGCACATTAACATTCGAGATGGGTTCAGAAATGAACAAAAAAGTAAAAAATAAATCAGAGCAAGATGGATGCCCATCAAAGTTGAAACCCCAGCCTCACTCACTAGTCCTTTGCTATGGTTATGAGCTCTCTGAGGTCAACATCCCAAGGCAAAACATTTTCAGACAGATTGAAGAGTTGAGATCTTTCAAGCTTAGACATTTTCAGACACCATCCACATTGTGGCTCATCACATTGACATGCTTGATCTGCAGATTAGAAATCTTGCATGTTCAAGACACAGGGGAACATAGTCGAAAAGAAAAAAAAAAACCTCAGACAAGATTTGCACTTACCAAATATAGATTTTTGTTAATAAGGAAAGAAATAATTAAGGAATTCTCTTTCCAAATAAAACAAAAAAATTTGCTTTCAACCGGTCCTCCACACTGCACGCACATTTCTATAATTTTTTTTTCTCTCCACATCTCCCACAAGAGTCATCTCCGTCCTGCCTTTGCTGCAAGCTTGTCTTTGGTCAAGCTATTCCAAACCCAGCCACTGTCCCAGTAACAAGAAGACGCCAGTCAATTTGCAGGTACGTTTTTTTAATGAATCTATTCCATGCAAGGGATTCAATCATCCTAATTGCATAAATCAGACCAAAACAATCTAGATCTGGGGTACCTGATTAAAAGAAGAAGAACTAAAGAAAAAAAAAGATGCAGAGAGATAGATGAACATTTACTCGATTAGGGCCTTCCACCTACTTATTCAGCCGGTACCATTTATTTGCTTATTTTGCTCATCTCCACTCGCAACGGCACTAGCTCCTTCAGCAGGATCTGCTTCGGCACAAGATCTGGATCCAGCCCCACCCGGTTCGTCCCACAGACGACTAGATCAGCCTCGCCGAGGGAGACTGACTTCTTCAAATTGCACCTCGAATGTGGCTCACTCCTCTTCGCATCAAGCGATGGCACCATGAATGGGTCTTGCCGCAGACGACCAGATCCACTCCGTCCCGCAGATGAGGCTCTTACGGGGCTTGGGGGTCGGATCCTTGGGGCACGGCTTCCTCGGATCCGGTTGGGTACATTGCTTTGGCTACTTGGCCACCTCCTCCTCATCCTCCTCCTCCTTGTGGCTCCACCACTATAACCCTAGAAACCCTTGACTCACTCAGTTCTGAACTCACATATGGGCCATGAATTTGTGGAGCATCTACACCCCTTCAGAGACCAATACCACAACTCCCACAATCGGCCCTTAGCCTTGGGAATCACAGAGTAATCGCTATGCACAGTACACACTTGTTCCTCGATTCCTTGGAGACAAGAACGATGGAGGGTGGCGACATGGAAAATCCTAATCACATACACGGCATAGAGACTAATCCCTCGGCTCCCCTGTTTTGTCCTCCTCCTCCTCTTCCCCTTGTCGTTCCCCATTTTCCATTTTCTTGAGTCGGTGCAGCAGCTCCCCTGTTTTGGGTGATCAAACAATAGATTAAAAAGCATCCAGATTGTTCTGTTTTTTTTTTTTTTAATGCTCATAGCCCGTGCATACCTGTATGGACTTTAAAACAACAGCCACTTTGTGGCCCCCATGAATGGGTCCACTTGCTTGAAATCCTAACCATTCAAAATGATTCCTTGTGTGCAACCCACTCATTTCTTTAACTATCATTTGTTTTACTGCATTCCCTTCCTCTTTAATAGTTCAGATCCACTAAGGCACGCAAGTAGGCCCAACTCAAACTTGAGTGAAAACAGGAGAGAACGCTTGTTTTAACCCTTCTCTCTTAATAAACTTTTTTTTTGTTCTTTTCCACTCTTTTATTCCTGCTTAGGATAATTCCTAAAATGTTTGTGGACCAACTCATTGTCAAGTGTGTGATGGTGCAAGGTGTAATTTCTTTTAGTTTCCATGTATTTTAAAAAAATAGTATATAAAGAAAAAATGGATTAGCAAGTGACAGATAAAGACCCTTTTAGAAAGTATGGAAAAACTAGATAAATTTGCTAGGATTATTAGCAGGTCCTAGCTTGAAATTAACAAATTAAGACAAAAGAATGAAGCAACTCTGGAGAAGATTAAAAAAAAAACATTATAAGCTTTGTGAAAACTACTACTCAAGAAAGTTAAAATCATTAAAGTATGTTTAAATGCTCAAGAAAATGTTTAACAGTCTAAATATGTTGGCACCATGTTTATCCATATCCTCACTAAGGACCAAGTTGAGGTATCTTGAGTCACAATCAAATGAAAGTTGTTTTTGTTCTTTAACATAAACAACTGAGCAATAAAACAAAGTACATGTTAATTGATATTTGGTAAAATTGGTTGCCTAGCAATGATAAAATCAATTCAAGTTTCGGTCCTTGATTTATTCATATAGATACATTAATTCCTATGTGAATAAGCAACTCACATCAGTGTCAATTTGAGATGACGTATTCTAATGTAAGAAAGAAAACTCTAAATAACCTAATAATACTATCCTTTTTAATTATGGTGGAGCTTAGAAATTGAACTTTGGTTATCATTAGAAAAATGAGTCCGGATTTCTTTCAGGCGACACTAAAAAATTTTATGCTTTTAAACCTATCCATTGTTAGGTTCATTTTAACCTATCTATTGTTTAATTGAAAAATAAATCTAAAAATGAAAGAGGTTGTTTTTTTTTGCCTATTTTTAATATTGTGAATTCTATTACTCTGATTATCTAATAATGAACTTGCATGTGATCAAATATGGATAGGAGTTGGATATTTCTTAGAGATAAATTTAGTAAGCAGCATATGGATGGAGTGGATTCGTTTCTTGAATTTGCAAAAACGCATTTAACTGGGGTTGGAGAGATTAAGTGCCCGTGTGCAAACTGTTGCAACCATTTTACACACCCGTATGGTACTGTGAAACGTCATCTACTCAGATATGGGATGAGGGAATCCTATATTGTTTGGTTAGATCATGGGGAGATTCCACAACCTGATGAGTCGGATGAGATCGTAGATGAATTCGATGAGGACCATCGTGATATTGATGAATTAATGGAAGACCATTATAGGGGGACTTACATAGAGGATGATACCCTAGAGCTAGAGAATGTACATAACTTTGAGAAAATGTTGGAGGCCTCTCAACAAGGCTTGTACTCGGGATGCAAAGAGTTAGATACTCTACTATTGTTCGTCATTCAGATGCTACAAGTAAAGGTAGAATACGGGTGGAGCAATAATTCTTTTAACAAGATGTTGGAGACATTCAAGAAGTTCTTACCAAAGGAAAATATACCTCCCGGATCAATGTATGAGTGCAAGAAGTTACTTCGTGACTTAGGGTTGGGGTATGAGCTTATCGATGCATGTAAAAACGATTGTGCACTATTTTGGAAGGAGACTGCTAAAGTAGAAAGATGTCCTGTATGTGAGGAGTCTAGGTACAAGGTTCATGATGGCCGGGATAAGAAGATTCCTCACAAGATACTGCGTTGGTTCCCGTTGGCACCGAGGTTGCGAAGATTGTACATGTCCAAGATGACAGCGAATGACATGAGATAGCATTGTGGTAAGCGTCTCGATGAAGAGTTAGTGAGTCATCCAGCCGATTGTAAGGAGTGGAGGGACTTTGATCGGAATTATCCAAAGTTTGTTCAAGAGATCCGCAATGTAAGGTTGGGCTTAGCCACCGATGGGTTCAACCCATTTGGAAACTTGAGCACTTCTTACAGCATGTGGCCGGTAATACTTATGCCCTATAATCTGCCACCCTGGAAGGCAATGAAGGATCTATTTTTCATGTTATCTTTACTTATTCCAGGGCCGAATCAACCGGGAAAGGACATTGATGTCTACTTAAGGCCATTAATTGACGAGTTGAAGGAGATCGGGGTTTTGACTTATGATGCTTCGACTGAAAAGATATTTCGAATGCATGCAGCTGTCATGTGGACTATAAATGACTTCCCTGCATTTGGTGACGTGTCTGGGTGGGGAACAAAAGGTTACTATGCTTGTCCCATTTGCAACGATAATCCAATGTCCCGCAGGTTGATAGATAAGCTTGGGTGGGTGGGCCATCGAGCTTACTTGCCTGAGAACCATCCTTGGAGGAAGGACAAAAGGTTTGATGGACATTGTGAGCTTCAGACAAGATCCTTAGAGTTACCGGTGGAAAAGGTAGTTGCTCAGGTGGAGGAAAATCATTTGCAGGAAGTCAAGTTCGGAAAGGCTCCTTTTAACAAGAAAAGACCCCGTGACCCTCAACAAATAGGTTGGAAAAAAAGAAGCATTTTTTGGGAGCTATCATACTGGAAATCATTGAATCTTCGGCACAACCTCGATGTCATGCATATTGAGAAGAACATATGTGAAAACTGCTATGGAATTCTGATGGCCATAGATGGGAAGAATAAAGATACCTATAAGGCCCTTGATGATTTGGAAAATATGCACATAAGGCCAGAATTACACCTAAAAAGGAATGAAGATGGATCCATTGTGAAGCCTTCGGCAATCTACACGCTGAACCCAAAGCAGATAGATGGTTTTTGTGAATTCTTGAAATCAATCTATTACCCGAATGGTTATGCAGCCAACATCTCGAGATGTGTCAACTCAAAAAATGGCAAGTTATCAGGTTTGAAAAGTCATGACTGTCATGTCCTCCTTCAGCGTCTTCTTCCTATAGGCATGCGTGTTTTTGTGAACAAAGAGATATGGACGACACTATTTGAGTTGGGTAGCTTCTTTCAGGAGCTTTGCCAAAAGACATTAAGGCTGAGTGATTTGGAAAAATTACAGGAAAGAATAATACTCATACTCTGCAAGCTAGAGAGGATCTTCCCTCCGGCTTTCTTTGATGGGATGGTTCATCTAGCTGTTCACTTGCCACGTGAGGCTATGCTTGCTGGACCAGTGCAATACTGTTGGATGTACCCGATCGAGAGGTAAATGATACCTTCTTATGTAAAATTAGTTGTTCATTAGTGTAATTCTCTTCCATATGTAATTATAATATAATTGTTGTTTGTTTGAAGGTTTCTTAGGACACTAAAAGGGTATGTCACCAACAAAGCACGTCCTGAAGGTTCCATAGCCGAGTCATATATTGTCAAAGAGTGCCTTACATTTTGTTCAATGTACCTAAAAGGGTTTGATAAAATAGAACGGAATGACGATGGTGGCGGACGTGGCTCTGGGATGGAGATCTTCTCCCAGCATGTCCGTCTTTTCTCACCTATCTCAAGGGCTTCCAACCCTTCACAGAGGGAAAAGGAAATGGCGCATTGGTTTGTGTTATACAGTATAGATGAGGACTTACCTTATTTAGAGTATGTAGTTTGGTCTAATTACATGTACATATAGCTCTTACACTTATTTATTTTTACACAGCTTTTAGATACTAATGAATTAAAATTTCCTTGAGTAGAGAACACAAGAGTATTGTGCAAATTCGACAAGGATGTGACATAACTCAGGTACAGCATGAAGAATTTCCAAATTGGTTCAAAAAACGGGTAAGATATATTAAAAAAATGAAAACCACTCAGTTATAATGAACTAGACCACAATTGATATTAACTTAGTGCACTTTTCATATTTTGATCATGTAGATGAATGATTTGCAAACTCAAGGGTCAGGAGAAGCAACTGAAGAACTTTGGTCATTGGCAAATGGTCCCGATCCTATTATTGATTTTTATTCTAGATGTATCTCTAATGGCATCCGATTCCATACTCGAGACCGTGAAAGCCGTCGTAGGTGCCAAAATAGTGGGTTAGTCGTAGAAGGGAACCATAAAGGAAAACAGATTGATTTCTATGGTTATCTGTGCAAAATATGGGAGTTGAGATATCTGCATGGGGGTAGAGTGGTTCTGTTCCAATGTAAATGGTACAACACAGGTCATAGAAGCAGAATTTACAATGACAAATATGTCACATCTATTGATGTTACAAGGCGTTGGTATAAAGATGATCCATTTGTCTTACCAAGTAATGTGAGTCAAGTATTCTATATTAATGATACCAGCAAAGGCAAAAATTGGAGAATTGTAGAACAGGTTAGGCACCGTGGAATATGGGATGTTCCAGAGCGAGATGATGCTGATGCATTTCAACAAGATAAATCCACTTCTGGTCTCTCAACCCATGATGAAGACATGGATCTTCCTTACCATAGGGATGATAGGGATCCCGAGATCATTCATATCAATGAACTAAGGCCAGAGCATATAAATGATGACAGTGATGAGGATGACACCTTGGCAGAGTATGTAGATGACGAAGACGATGAGATGGAAAGATTGCCCAATCCTAATATAGATCTTGATATGGATTATTAGATGTAGTTTTTGTTTTTTACTTTAATCATGTATGGACATGTGTTATGATTGGATAGTCATTTTTTGTTTTAATGTCTCAATATTGTTTCATATTTCATTTCATATTATTTATTTATGTCATATTTCATTTTATTAAATAACATGTTCATATATAGTTGCCAAAAAAAATGCCTAAAGGCGGCAAATCGTTTGTCATGCCCGGGTGGGCAAAGAGAGTTAAAATGAATGCTTTGGAGAAGAAGAGAAAGCAAACTATTGAGGAGAATTCAAAGAAACTTCAGGAATTAGGGTTAAGTAAAGCGGCAGATTTGATGCTCAGTTCATATAGGCGAACCATGAGTACATGCGAAAGAGAGGGAAAGAGAATCAGGTCGGTGGCAAATGATGATGACGAGGAGTATGTACCGCCCGAGGCTGAGGAAGGACAGAGTTCTTCCAATGAAGATACTGGTAGTTATGAGGATGATGAGTTTGCTGGTTCTCACGCGTCGAAGGTAATGTGTGTCTCAAATATATCCTATTTTTTGTTTATAATCACATTTGCATATATATCAAGTTGTTTCTAAATATATCAAGTTGTTTCCAATTATTGACTCATATACTAATACTTCATTTTTCTGCTATGCCAGGTCAAACATATGGCCTCGTGGTCAAAGAAAAGAGGCAGGGGTCAATCATGTGAGGGGCATGCCCATGGTTCATCTTCAACACAACCTTCACCAATAGAGGCCAATCATGCAGTGAGCATGCCTGTGGTGGCTATAGTTAATCAAGTCCCACAACCCGCCCTACCTGACCAGATGACCAATCCACCTACTATCGGTAGCAGCGTTGGTAAGAAATATATAGCTTTATATAAACATAACAAATTATCCTTACTTTAATATTTTTTATAAATTAATTCAAATTAAATTATTGTCTTAACAGCATCGGTTCCAGCACCTTCTAAAATGTGTGGACGGGGTGCATTCCGGGGTTTGAGCGCCGATAAATTTAGAAAACAACTCGGTCATGCCATTCCAGTTGAAATTGACTTTGACCAAAAGGAAATAGTGGGTTATTGGGCCCCTTCCTTGGCCAGTGCTCTTGGAGAACAAATTCGATCTTTTGTACCGCTCCGAGATATCAAGTTTGCAAAAATTGATAGTGGATTAGGGGAGTCAATTATTCAAAGAGTTTCGGTAATTTTTATAATGTATATATTTCAAACATATTATTTATGATTTTAACTGGAGTAATTTTGTTGTTTCCAAATGCAGCAAACGTTTGACTTTGGGGATTACACAAATAATGAGTTGGTCAGAAGTATCATTAACAAAAGGTGCCAAAAATTGTTGAAGTATTGGAAAAGCATCTTACACAAGGGGTACCTTGCGCTTAAGGAGGAGGGAGTGGCTGACCTCAAGAGCATTAAAGATCCTCCTTGTAAACCAGATGACTGGGTGTGGATGATCGAAAATGTGTGGGAGAATAATGACAAGTGGAAGGTATATAGCCTAGAGCTACTCTTCGTAATTTATATAAATATACAAAAATTGTCAATCTTTTACTTCCAATTCTTTTTTTATATACACATCTTGTTAATTGATTATATTTTCCTTGCAAAAAAAGTCAGAGAATGGGAAGACTGCTCGAGCTGCCCTGAAATATAATCATACAAGCGGCTCCAGATCATTTGCGTCCCGAGCTGATATTGCTGTGAGTGCATGCTTAGAAATTCTTACAGTATTATTATAAAATTCAGTGTTTAATTAGTATAATTGATTTATCAAATGAAATAATAGACAAAGGAGAGTGGTGTACAACAGTCTATGCCTGATAGATTCGCAGACACCCACAAACGTCATAAAAAGGGAGGTGTGTGGATAAACGACATTGCTGAGCAACGTCATGTACATATACCTAACTCATTTGCAATAAACACCTAAAACTACATTGTTATTTTTTGTTGGAGGTTAATGTATTCAAAATTGATAGGCTACGATGGTGGAAAAGATTACCTCACAGTCGCAGTCAGATGTCCCAGATCCACAGATTGAGATGCAAGTTTCCTAAGAAGTGCTTGGAAAGAGGTCGGCCTACACATTGGGATACGGGATTCGCAACACCTGTTCATCTTTTACACAATCTCAAGCATCTAATACTGAGTTGATCACACTACGCCAGCAGGTTGCTAAATATCAGAGTCAAATGTCAGAAGTTCAAAACTTTTTGCTAATGGTGGCTGAAAAAACAGGGATAGATCCAGCTAGCGTCCCTATATTTAGTCCAGGGAGCGGTAGTGGTGATGCCACATTGGCTGGAGGGCACGATGAGACTTCTCTTGGTTAGCATCTGTTTTGCAATAGACAGACTTCTAGTTTGATATATGTACTTTGATATTTTTCGATCTTTCTTTTAAGATATTTACAAACATTTGATGTTTATTCGATGGGATATATAAGTTTTGAAGTATATGTTGACTTTTTTAATATAAATGTTTCATTTATGTGCTCATATTTTGGATTTGTATTTACTGTATTGTTAATGTGTTTGGATGTGAAATAAACAGGTATAAACAGGTTGCAAAAACATTTTTTCCAAAAATAAAAAAAATCAAAATTACTTTTGCCAGCACAAATTATGTGTGCTAACGCATTTCTGTGTACCAATGCATTTTTATGTTGGCAAAAGTTGTTTTGTCAATTTCTTTTCTTACTTTTGCTAACACCATAGTGTATTGGTAAAGTTTAACTTGTGGTAGCATTGTATTTTGTGTTGGTAAAAGTTTATTTACCAACCTGTTTTTCTACATTTTTCAACACCCATTTGTGTTGGTAGAGCTCAACTTTTGCCAACGGTTTTAATTTGTGTTAGCAAAAGTTGCTTTACCAACTTGTTATCTCTAATTTTGACAACACCATTTTGCGTTGGTAAAGATCAAAATTTGCCAACATTTTTTGTTTGTGTTGGCAAAAGTTTATTTTCCAACCTATTTTCCTAGTTTTCTCAACACCCGTTTATGTTGGTAGAGATCAACGTTTGCCAACATTTTTAATTTGTGTTGGCAAAAGTTGCTTTGCCAACATGTTATATCTATTTTTGCCAACACTATTTTATATTGGTAAAGATCAAAGTTTGCCAACATTTTTTGTTTGTGTTGGCAAAAGTTTATTTTCCAACCTATTTTCCTAGTTTTCTCAACACCCGTTTATGTTGGTAGAGATCAACGTTTGCCAACATTTTTAATTTGTGTTGGCAAAAGTTGCTTTGCCAACATGTTATATCTATTTTTGCCAACACTATTTTATATTGGTAAAGATCAAAGTTTGCTAACATTTTTTGTTTGTGTTGGCAAAAGGCACTCCCCACATACTTTTACCAACACCTTTCCAACACATTTTTTTGGGTTAGTAAAGTATGTTGCCAACATTTATTGATCTTTTCCAACGTTTTGTTGTGTGTTGGCAAAAGTGAATTTTGTTGTAGATCATGATGGGTTCTTATATGTATTGTATATATGATGGAATGATTAATTGCTTAGACTGAGTTTGTTGGTTGGATGGCTTGATATTGAGATATGGACGGGTGAGTTACCTGAATTGGTTGGTACAGTTTGACAGATCAAAATTTTTTGGAACATGGAAAAACAAATAAAGCCTTTCAGATTTAAGACATTTGCCGATGCAATATGGCATCAACAAAAGTCATTTTTCACAACCTGTGCCGATGCAATATGGCGTCAACAAAAGTCCTTTTTCACAACCTGTGCCGATGCGATTTGGCATTGGAAATGGCTTTTATTGGTGCATTAATGCGTTGGCAGAAGTCTCTTTTGACAACCTATGTCGACACAATCTTGTGCCGAAAATGGCTTTTACTAATGCATTCATGTGTTGGCATAAACCTAATATATGTTTTTCTAAAAATATTTTCCCGACGCATAGTGGCATCAGAAAAAGTATTGTAAAAAACTTAATGCATCGGCACAAGGCTAATATATGATTTATTAAAAATTATTTTCCTGATGCCAAATGGTGTCGAAAAAAGTATTCACGACGTAAAGGATTGTATTCGAAAACGTATTCACAGCGCAAGGCATTACATTAGAAAAAGTATTGCCGGCGCAATACCTTTCGACGAAAAAAGTCACTCCAGACGTAGAATTGCCGACGTAGTGTAGATGCAAGACAGTCTTTGCCAACACATATGTGACTTTTCTCGACGCATTTTTGCATTAGAAAAACTGTATTTTGTTATAGTAAGGGTTTTAGTACGTTGGCTAACTCATGGATTGGATAAAACTTTTGTTCTAGTCATAGTTATATTTCTATTTATTTTAGACTAGGAGTTTGAAGAGGTTAAAGAGTTCCAGAAGAGCTAAATTGAAATGTTTTTCTATGGATAACACGAATTAAAAAGGTTATATCTCATAAACTGAGCGTCGGATATGAGCAGATTGCCTACCATTGGAAAGTTCTTTTCGAGTACATATCCGTAGGTCCCAAGATTGCATCAACTAGAGTTAAAACGACAAAGTTATGGCCTTTGAAAGTTTGTAAAAATTGTGCTATCCGAAATGATGAGATTACCATTGCGCGAATTTCTATTTCTATTTTAAGTGAGACTTTCCTGTTTTGTGCTAATTCCTATTCTGGTTGAATTAGTATTGTGAGACATGAAATTGGGGTTAAATTTGAAGATAAAGATTTCATTATTTTAAGTAGAGAATATATTTTGAAGATCTTCTCCTCTAGAGCTTTCATTGGAGAGTTAAAGGCTGAGGTTCTGTTCCAGAGATCCTTGTTCTCTACATCTCTTTGTGGAAGATCATCTTCTAAGTACATAAGATTTGAGGAGTTAAGCTAATAATTAGAAGGCATCTAGTTGATTGAATTTGTTGTATGCAATAACAGGCTATTGTTGTAGAGTGATTCATTATAAGAGGTTGAAATCACAGAGTCATGCATGCGGATGTTTGTAAGTGGCTCGTAATTGCGTGATAATTCATAGTACTTGATTACAACTTGGACTCTGGTTATTTCTTTGGTTTTCCATGTAAAAATCGTGCCTTTGTGGTTATGCTTTTGCTTGATTTATTTCTGTAACATAATTGTTTGTTTACACACATATTATTAAAATTGATTAAGTTGATATATTCTAGATGCTTTCCCAAAACCTTCAATTGGTATCCAAGTGGTTGCACTAAATTACGTGTGTTTTTTTATCATAAGAGATATCTAGAATGGTGCTCAATCAAGAAAGCACATCTACTATGAACCTCCATTGTTTGACGGCTCAAACTATATATATTAGAAGCAAAGGATGATTGATTTTCTCAAGTCCATTGATAATGGAGTGTGTGTCGCTACATGCAAAAAATCTTGATCAAGAAGATCAAGTTATCACCCTCAGTGCTGCTATTGAGTTACAATTAAGGGAAAGTTGCAATTGAGGGGGAGATAACTACTGGATCCTGATTGACCAATCTGTTGCATGATGATAATTAGTGTTGTCAATTATGGACAAAAAAGGAGGAGAATAAGGCATTCAGGGGGAGTTTGTCTTTTAGAGTCAAGATGTTTAAAGTTCAGAATTTCAGAGACATATAGAGACAATACAGATCTACAAGTGCTAATATAAATTTTATTTTTACTGAAAATTCAATGTAATTTTGTATTTTGTTTAAGGTAGATCAAATTGTATTGTTCTAAGGGGTTTTGTCCATGAATTGCCAAATGGGGAGATTGTAAGGATTTTAGTATGTTGACTAATTCAAGGATTGAACAAAACTCTAGATCTAGTTAAAGTTATATTTCTATTTAATTTAGACTAAGAGTTTTAAAATTCTACAGAGTTCTAAAAGAGCTAAATTGAAGTGTTTTTCTAAGGATAACATGGATTAAAAATGCCATATCTCGCAAACCTAGCATTGGATATGGGCAAGTTAAGTTACCGTTGGAAAGTTTATTTCTAGTAGATATCTGTAGGTTCTAAGATTGCATCAATTGAAGTTCAAATGACAAAGTTATTGACTTAGAAAATTTGCAGAAATTATGTTATCCAAAATTACGAAACTGTCATTATATGGATTTTTATTTCTATTTTAATTGGGACTTTCCTGTTTTGTGCTAAGTTGTGTTCTGCTTGAATTACTATTATGACGCACAAGCTTGGGGCTATAAGGAGGGGCTCTCTCTCAATACCAAGACAAGGATCTCATTGTTTTAAGTGGAGAATATCTTTTGGAGATTATCTCTTCTAAAGCTTTCATTGAAGAGTTGAAAGGCTGGAGTTCTGCTTTAGAGATCCTTGTCTTCTACATCTCTTTATACAAAATTATCTTCTAAGTGTAAAAGATCTTAGTCGTCAAGCTAACAATTAGAAGGCATTTAGTTGATCAAATTTGTTATGTGCAACGACATGTGGTTATTGTAGAGTGATTTTTTTACTAGAGGTTGACGTTATAGAGTCATGCAGATATTTGTAAGTGGCTTGTAACTGCGTGATAATTTATATGCTTGATTATTAGTCTAGTTTGGACAGGTGGTTTTTTCCAGATTGGGTTTTCATGTAAAAATCATGTCTTCATGTGGTGTGTACTTTTATTTGATTTATTTTCGCTGCGTAGTTATTTATTTGTACATATATTATTGAGATTGATTGCATCAATCCATTTTAGAATCTCTTCCAAAACCTTCAACCATACTTACCTGCATCTGGCCGGACCCATGTAACCCGAGCTGCAGCTTATATGAGGTGGGTTACATTGGGATCTACCAATTTAATCATCAGGCCTACCTTGTGTCTCTCCCGAGGCCTCGTGGGAATCCTTTATTTACATGCAAACTTGACCTGTGTAACCTAAGTCACGTGGACCTCCAGCTTATCTGGGTTGAATGCAAGGTAAGAAATCTTGACCTGAACTTGTGCATGTATAGTCGGGTTGTACCCTTTTAATGAACAGGCTAGATGAATTGGGTCTCAACAAACGAACCAATCCTATCCATCCAATTTGCACCCTACCTATGACAATTCTTCAGCCTTCACGTGCTATCTCTCTCTTCCTGTCTCCGACGTCCACCACCCACTCTAGTTTATTAATTTAAATTTAAGATTCCTCTTACTTTTAGAGCAGCCGGTGGGTTGCTCTTTAATCATAGGTTCAAATCATAACATCCTTTTTATTTATTTATTTACAAGATTGATGAGTGATATGAAATTTTGTGAAAAACTACCTGGAGAGGGAGTGTTCTTGGACAGCAAGGTGAGATGAGACACACCCATATTTATTTATTTTTGAGAAAGATTGGGCTGGAATTGAGACTTTTAACTTGAAGATTAGGCATGTGAGTGATGTTAAAATGTCAACACTATTCAACTATTGATAAGTCCTTAAAAATACATTATTTTATATTAATTTTTAAAAATTTTAAGGAGTCATTTATTAGAAATCTCTTTATTTAGTTGGAAATCATGTTTGTATGATTTTAGAAATCATTATTGTGTTTTTCCTGCATAATTCATTGAAAATCATCAATTTTTCATAAAATCATAAAACTTTTCATTTTTGGATTTCCATTTTTAAAAGGTTTTTCAAATAAAAATTTTTACATAAAAATGACAAAGGTTTTTATTTTCATTAGTTATTGAAAGATAAATCATGATCAATGATGTAAATTTATGGTATCATTGCTCTGGTAAAGGAGGAGTGTTGCGTTAAGTAGGTTGACAGCCAGCGTAAAACTTTATCACAACTCAAACATGAATTTTAAGTTCAAGAATTTGGCTCAAAATAGAATGAAATAGAGAAACAGAATTTATGTAACCAACCCTAACATGGTTAGGATAAGTTTTTGATGATGATGATGATGATGATGATTTTATGTGAATTGGGCCCGCATTAGTGCATTTGTGACTTTTAGTCAAAATCATTATTTTTAATATAATGTCACTTTTCTTGTAGAGAATTGAAGAAAATGAACCCACAATCAAGATTTAGAGCCAAGGAATTATTTGTGAAGAGATCTAAGAAAAATGAAGGGAAGAAATTGAAGCATAAGTGGACCCAAGTGACATGTTAATTTGCACATGCTATGCACACCCAAGGAAGGACCCCACTTCTCCAACGCTGAAGAAAAGTAAAGATTTTCAAAAGTTCATGTTGTACAGACCAAGAATTCATCAAATGTGGGGTCAATCCAAGTGGATTTGCATGAGATTAATATTTAGAAAGTGAATTTTTACAAAATAGGCAAGGAATTTCAACTTGAAAAGCTGCTCATCCTCTCAAGACTCTTGAGTTTTAGAAAACTTGGATAAAAAATAGGAAGAAGCTGCTAAAGGAGATTGGAGATGACTTCTTATAAAATCATGCGTGCTACAATTTAGGAGCTTGGGGGTTGTACGTCCGAGCACTACTTTCCCTCACATCCCACCATTCATGCTCACTGTCCCTCAATCACGTCCAAGACGGATCTCCACTCCACACCAATTCCCACGTCCCGGACCCATGTTCAAAACAACTCTTCCATCTCTCCATTAATCTATATCCCGTACTACCACCCCATTCCATGCTCCCTAGCATCCAACCACATATTCACGCCCCATATCAGCTATTTTCTTCCTCTCTCTCGTACACCATTCCTACACGTCCATCATCTAAAGTGGGTCTCGACCAAGCCTAACTTTGGATTCATTCCATCCATTCCATTCCATCATCCTTTTCTTGTCCACTACTCCTCTTTGGTGTGAAGCATGAAAATTAGATCTCGAATTGCGCTCAAAAGTCCCCTTTCTTTTTTGATGTCTTGATCTAGGGTAAGGTTAGTTTCTTTTTTTAATTTTAATTATTTTTTGGGTATTATTGATTGCATTAGTTCGTTTTAATTGAAAAGACGTAATTAGTGAGGTCAAGGTGTTTTGCCTTAGATCGGCATCATGTGTTTGTGTGTGGTGACAGTACGCACTTGGTGTAGTATTTTTGTGGTCTTTTATTAATTCTGCCAATATGATGTTCTAATTTCCTATAATAAAAGAAGCTAGAATCCTTTTTATTTTATTCTTTATCCTTTGAATGATTTTATTTTTTATTTTTAATTTAATGCATGAATTATTTATTTTTTTTACAATTAGTGGTTTGATGATTTTTATGGTTTTGTAGTTTTGTAGTTTAAGTTACTTTTAGTTTAGGATTTTTAGGTTAGGTTTTATTTTTTATTTTTATTTAATTTTCAGATTTTTTTTATTGTAATCTAAATTTAATTTTCAGATTTAGCAGTTGTGTATTTTTAGAGATTTTATTAAGCTAGCATTAGTTTTTTAATTAGAATAGGTTTTGTACGAAAATTAGATCCCTGTGGATTCAATCCTGGACTCACCGGGTAAAGCTACAATCGTTGACCATGCACTTGGGGTCCACGTTGATCAACAATATGCCCTATTGGTGGCTAGCTTTATAACTTTGATGGTGAAATGCAAGGTACGGTGACAAGCCAAATGAAAGGAGTAGAAAATAAAAGAGTTCAAATAAAAATGTCTTTTTTGTCAATTAGTAAAATTAGAATGTACTTACTTGACTTTTTTCAAAAATAGATGATTTTTTTTCATTTATTAGCTTGAGAAAGTAAATTTTGTAACTTTATTCTTTGTAAAAAGGTAGAAGCAAGTTTTGAATTATAGTATTTTTTTTTATTTGATTGCTTTTATTAGTGTTTCAAAATCACCCTTCATCTTACTTCACTAGTAAAGGAAATTTGTCAAACATGCAGGAGTCTCGTTGTCTCAATCACCAACATCCTTTTATTTATTTATTTTTTTTCTTTTAAGTTTTAGATAATGGGTTGACCATTGTGCTTTGATTTCGATTTCGATTGATTTACTAGGGCTAGGTATATATATATATTTTTAGGGGTCTTTCCCTTAAAAATTCCCTTAAAGTCTTTGTAGAACAAAAAGAATTCCGAAGATTTTTATAGCCTGAAGTTGTCCCCTAGGCCCTTTTCGGGTTTTTTTTTTTTTAATATTATTCACAAGCAACGATATCTATACTCTAGTATAATATACACCAAACCATTTCCCCATTCCTTCTTCCTCTTTTGCATCTCTTCTTCCTCTTCCTCTTCTCCATGTTTCATTTGGATTTTGTCTAGAGTGAGGAGGGGAAAACTAAAAAGAACAAAAAGAGAAAGAGAAAATATAAACAACAGAAAAAGAGAATACAAGAAAGAGGAGGAAGGAAGAAGAAAAGAGAAGAAGAAGAAGAAGAAGAAGAAGAACAAGGACTAAGAAGGAGAAATGCTGGGAGGAGAAAGAGGATGAGAATGGTTCAATGAAAGGTGGAAGAATACGAGAAAATAAAAAAGAGAAAGTAGCAAAACAAATGAGAAACTAAAAAAAAGAAAGAGAAATAGAAGAAGGAACTGAAGGAAGAAGAAAATGGAGAAGAAGAATTCATCTCTGTCAGTGTTAAGCATAGACATTGCTACTCATCAACAATATTTGAAAGGGAAAATTACATCTACACCCCCTGTATTTTAGTGAAAATACAAGACATCCCCTCAATTTTCTAAATTTACACTAAACATCTGTGTCACAAAAGTAATTTTCAATTTTTTGATCATGGGTAGCCATCAGCCTATCCTTCTACAGCAAGCCAACTAAGGTTCTATCACGCCAAGCGTGAGAACTCTTAACACCTTCGCTCACATTCCTCTTGAGGAGCTCCCCAAGAGTCACATCGCCTCTTGGCTTATGCCTCCCTGAGTCCCTTATCAATGTGATCTCAGTGTATACAAACCACCTGGTGATGTAAATTAAGCTCTTCGCATTGGTTACTACATCAAAGACATCCTCCCAGCATCTATGTGGCTCATAGTACTTCCCACCAGCTAGAGGATCTTGCTTGATTGGAGAAGGAGAGGAGGGTTTTGGTCCTTTTGGGTTCTCGTTGTTGGGTTTTTCAGATATGAGAACAAAGAATGGAGGGTTATGGATCCGCCGCTACTCTCCTGCGACACTGCCTCAATAAAGAAAGAGGGAGAGAAGGGTTAGTGTGGGGGGAATATGGGTATTATACATAAATTTTTTACTGACTTCATCACCTTTTTGAATTATCGGTAACGAAAGTCACGGCAGGAGTTATGAATGTAAACCAAATATGAATTAGAAGTAGGTGAAGTATAATTTCATAAAAGGAAGGAGATGTCCTTATATTTATGGCAAAATACAGGGGGTGTGGATATAATTTTCTCTATCTAAAAAAATCAAGATTCTGCTTTAGATATATTAAGCTTGAGAGTTTAAAAAAACCATGATTCTGCTTGGTGTATATTACGCTTGAGTATAAATATGAGTATATTACGTTTGAGTGTAGATATTTTGTGCTAAGCGTAATATGCCCAAAGTAGACCATAGACAGAGATGAATTCTTCTTCTCGTTTCTTTTTTATCTCTTCCTTGTCTTTTCCTTTTCTTCTATTTATATTTTCTCTTTTTTTCTTCTTCTTAGTTTTCCCCTTCTCGCCCAGACAAAAATCAAACATAATATGGAGAAGAGGAAGATAAAGAAAAGATGAGAAAGAAGAAGAAGAAATGGGGAAATAGTTTGTTGCATGTTACGCCTTAACATAGATATCACTAGTCATAAATAATATTAAAAAAGATCAAAAATGGCCCCGAGACCACTTTGGGCCATAAAAATTTCAGGAGCCATTTTTGTTCTACAAAGACTGTATGGGGATTTTTTTTGGAAAAAACCACTGAAGAACACGAAACCTTGACACAGGTTAAGGTCCCAGTTGATGTTTGCTATGCAGATATAAGCAAGGAATAATCACAAACCATCAAACAATTATCAAGATAGATGGACACAGGATTTTTACGTGGAAAACCCAACTGGGAAAAAACCATGGGACCTACCACCGGTCCAACAAGAACAATCACTATGAAGAAGAAGTTACAAGACTACTTACTACCCTTTAACCCAGTTGAACACAACCTAAGGGACTGAAGTACTTCTTGTCGACGCACACGTTGTTCACTCTCTTCTGGATTGATCTTCACGCCTTGAAGCCTCTCAAGACGAACACGCACAGCAGAGAAGAGAACTGGAACTCAGAAGGAGACGTTGCAGAACTTTCAAGTGTAGAATACCTTCTGGGAAAAAGAAATCTCTCTAAGTATGTTAGGGTTTTGATCTTGAGAGCTCTTGATCTTCATGGAGAGGTGTTTCTTACATAAGGAGGAACCCTAGAGTCCTTTCCATCAATGATTCGCGAAGTATAAGAAAGCATACAAGGCAATCCCAAAAAATTAGAGCTTCCCTAAAAAATAGAGCTTCTGGATCGCGCAACTGCCGACCCAGCCGACTGATCGGATAACCCAGCCGACCGGTTGGGTATCTGGTCCGACCGGTCGGGTACTCATCTGATCAGTCGGTCTTCAGTTCTGTCTGCAGATGTCAGTGTGCAGAAAATTCGACCGGTCTACTATGCTGTCCGATCGGTCCGAAGATAAAACGCTTGGATGCACATTGCCTGAGTAGTAGATCATCATGTGTGACGACAATAGAGTGTTCAGTCCATCTAAAACATAAGATTACAACTCTGGAAACCCAAGTTTTGACCATCTCATGACATTGCCAATATTACATGCCTTTCAATCTCCCCCTTTGGCAATTCATAGACAAAACTTCCTAGACTAAACAAACTACCCTCTCATCCCAAATAAAACAGAAAGAAACAAAAAAAATGTAAACTTGAAGACTTGGAAGTTCTGCAGAAAAAGCCTAAACCTGAAAAAGAAAACACTGAAAACAGAACCAATCTAGGCCACAGAGCAAATTAGTAAAATGAAATTAGTAATAGAAACTCAATCATAATAGCAAAATAAAAGATTTCTATAGATTAGTCCAAGCATATAAAAACATCGTGAGCATATAAAAGCATCATGGGTACTCCCCCTTTTTGGACATGAATTGAAAAAGGGGTACAAGCCAAGGTAAAATGAAGAACCGAACAGGTAGCAAGGTCAGGAACGACGAAGTTGAGCCAAAATAGAGTCCGATTTGGACTGAATCCCGCCGAGCTCGCTACGCACTTCACGGCAAAGTGTTTGAACATCGTCATGAAGAAGCTCAAGATACGCTGCCTGATCACAAAGAAAGTCCTCAAATGCTGATAACCAAGCATGGATAGAGGAAGCATCAGGAACGTCTGCCTCAGTAGCAGGAGCAGGAACAGGCAGCGGAGGAGCAGGCGGACGAAGTTGAGAGCAAGACTGCGACAGAGTACTCATTGTGATCTGGCTCGGAAGAGGAACAGTAACATCTTGCATGGAGGGCATGACACCTTGGGCGATGAGAAACCGGGAGAGCAGAACGCCATACGGCAACGTAGCGTTCTTAGCAGCGGAATGAGCTCTGAACATGGTGTCAAAGATGACCTGTGGAATATCAATCGAAAGACCACTGCCAATGACATACAGCAAATAACCTGCCTCACGATAAATCTCGGAATGGTGACCACGAGGTTCAATGTTGTTTTTCACAAAAATATTAAAAAGCCTGTAGGAGTCAGTTAATTCTCTTTGCTTCAATAAACGATCCTCAGGCCAATCACGTTGCGCACCACACAAGGTAGAAGCGACCTCATTAAAATCGATGGGGGCATCCTCCTCCATTGTATCGGGGTCAGAGTCAGGAATAGGATATTTCGTAGCCGGAGTCTGATCAATGAGAAGAAACCGACTCAATGACCGAGGAGTGAGTGAAACATGCTTGCCCCGAACATAAGATTTGATAAGATTCCCAGTCATCTCATAAATGTTGTTATAAAATTCCCTAACCAAGTCAGGAAACATCTCCGTGTTGAATGCATATAAAGACGTCCATTCCCGCTGTATGTAACGACCCAGTCCCAAGAGTGCTTAAATGTAACAAAGTGAAGAGGATTGATTGGCCTTTCATAGAGAACCGCGCGTTTGCAGAAGATGGCTTCATATTGTTCCGCCTTTGCTTCAGACAAAAACCGGGCAGTGTCAAAAGTGGAAGAAGAGGAACTACTTGCCACACCTTTGTGCTTAGAGGCAACAGCCTTCTTGGGTGCCATAACTGAAGATAATGGAAAGAAGAGGAGCACACAACATCTCAGAAGAGAGAAAGAGCACCAAAAACTTCATTGGAGAAGGAAGAGATCATTGTGGCATTTCAGCAAACATGTGGTATTCATACAAAAGCACTATGTGTGATGAAGTGCAAATAAGAGGGAAAAATGTCCAAAGCACAGACAAACAAGCACAAACATCATAACATCATAATCATAGTGAAGAAGAGAAACTAAAATCAAGAAAGGGAAGAACAGCCAACCTAATGTGAGCAAATAGTAAAAGAGAATATCCATTTTGATAGGCGTTTGAAGGAAAAGAGACAAGCATAAAACAAAGGAAATAATGAAGAAGTATAGAAGAAAGGATGAATACACATACCTCAGGAGAACAATCAAGAAGAAGAGAAGGAGAAGAAACGAACCGATGTGCAAAACAAAGAAGTAAAGAAGAAAGAAGGAGATGCGCAATATATAGGGGGAAGAGGAAGATGAACAGACGCGCTGCATTATAACGAACCGACACATGTCCGACCGGTCAGATGAAGGAGCCCGACCGGTCGAATTCCAATTCGGGAAACAGGTGAGAGGTTACCCGACCGGTCGCAGGATGAACTGATCGGTCGGGATAAGCTTCAGAGAGCAAAGCAACTTGAACGGTCGGTAAACTGGAACGACCGGACGGATCACAACTCTGTGAGTTATTATTATTATTATTATTATTATTATTATTATTATTATTATTATTATTATTATTATTATTATTTGTTTTAACTCACAGAGTATAGAACATAGGAGAGGAAGGATCAAAAACAATGTGCAACATACCACAAAAGCTCATTTATCATGAAAATCGCAAATGAACGTGACGATGTTCGGCCATAGTTACCAAGCCAACATAGCCAAGATAACTCAGTGGGAACTCAATACATAGGAAATTGGCATAGTTCGTGCAAACTCAAAATATGGTAAACTTTTTTTTTTTTTGAATTTAAACAACAGTCCCCCTCACATAGGAATCCCTTTTCTTTTTTTTTTTTTTTTTTTTTTTTTTGAAGAACACTCAGAACACGAAGAAGATTGAACAGATGCTTTAGATGATATTACTCGGTAGAAACTGGATAAAAGAAAGAAACACAAGAGCCATTAAAGAGTCCCTTAGTGCAGTGTATCAAGACAAGTGGGCCGGCAAACGAAAGCAGAACAAAGTGCACAACCTATCAAATAATCATGAAAGCAGTAAATGTAACAGGTATGTGCATGCAAAGAGTGAAGGAAGAGAGTACTAGGGATGGAGACCAACTCCAAGAGATTTACAAAGAGATTCAAAACGAGAAGGCTCAAGGGGTTTTGTAAACAAATCTACCAATTGATGCTCAGTTGGAAGATGTTCTAAAGTAACGATCTTGGCTTCAACTAATTCACGAATGAAATGATGCCTGATATCTATGTGTTTTGTTCGTGAATGCTGAACAGGATTTTTCGAGATATCAATTGCAATCCTATTGTCACAATAAATCGTCATGAGATCCTGCTGAATTCCATAATCAGACACCATCTGCTTAAGCCAAAGTAGTTGAGTACAATAACTCCCAGCTGCAATATATGCCACTTCAGCAGTAGAGAGAGAGGTGGAGGTTTGTTTCTTGCTATGCCATGCAACAAAATTGTTGCCAATGAAGAAACAACCACCTGAAGTGCTCTTCCTACCATCAACACAACCAACTCAATCAGCATCTCAATATCCAACAACAGATGTGTTGGTGTTTCTTGTTAACCAAATGCCGTAATTAATAGTTCCACGCACATATTTCATGATGCGCTTAACAGCCTTAACATGCGATTCTTTCGGACTTGATTGATAACGAGCAAAAACACCGACGTTGAATGCAATATCCAGTCTACTGGCAGTCAAGTATAGCAGGCTTCCAATCATGCTACGATACAAAGTATCATTAACAGATTTTCCTTCTGTATCTAAGCTGATTTTAACAGAAGAACTCATTGGAATGCGTTCATACTTTGACGTAATCATACAAAACTTCTTGAGAAGATTATTGGCATATTTTGATTGGGAAATAAATATATCGTCTGCACGTTGCTTTATTTGTAATCCCAATAAGAAAGCTGTCACAACCCGTGCCCAGAAATCGGGGGTTAGCGAAAAGCCAAACCTGTGACACACGTACTCCCGTGCACGTGCATCCAAACCCAGTCCAGATGTGCACACACAAGGGATCTAACTCGTGCGAAGCAAACGAACGCGGAAGCTGTAGATATCATAGCAAGCAATAAAGAAATAACGGAAGCTAAGACAAATGCGGAATGGAAAAGACAAAGCTAAATACAATACTTGAAAGCCAGATACAAGTCTGAGTACACGACAAAACCAAGATGTACAAAGATACAGAGTAACAAGTCCGAAGTACAAAATACATAGCGCCAAAAACCAAAATCCAAAAACGACGGAAGATATGCATGTACGCACTTGGCAGAGGTGATCAGGCCCACTCTGCCAATCCGGAGGTTGCCTCTACGCTCTGCCCTGCAGCCTCCTCGACCGCCAGGGAGCCGGGCAAGGGATCTGTGCCTGCAACAGCACAGACAACGCAGTGAATACAACGATCCAGCACATATAAGTAACAGGGATGAAACACTCATAGTATCAAATTGAATAAGGACAGAATATTAATTACAGAGTTTCATATTAGTATGCTAAGCAAATCGTGCATAGAAGTAAAGCATGATATGTGAATCAAGCATAGAAATACTGAACTAAGTGGCTACTAAGTTAACCATATTCTCTCCAATAGAGAGCAGAGCAGAGCAGATGAGAACACCACTGACCGGGCCAAGGGTACAAGTGGGTCTCGGTTTCCTGGGTTCCGGGGTCCCAAAGACAAAGCGACACTGCAGTGATACAGAGATACAGAGATCTAAGCCAGAGGTAACCCCGTCGGGCATCCTAGGGCTGAGGCTGAGTAGAGCCAGACTAATACCAATCAAATCAAATCCAAAAGAAGGGAGATGTAACACTCCGACCCGAGTTGATCCGGATTTGTGAGTGATTACGTGTGCTTTTATCGTTAAGTGTGTTTTGGCTTTTGTTTTTAGTTGGTTTTGAGTTTTAGAGAGATTGTTTGGGTTGAGTTGACTTGGTCTAGATAGTTCGAGCCCTTTTTCGTAATTTTGGCTTTTGATTGACCTTGTCAGTTTTGCGTCATTCTGACGTCATCGCGTGTATTTCGTCGAGCTTGTCGATTGTCGTAACTGTCTTGGATCCGAATGAGTTCGTTTGCTCTCGTCGGACCCTCATTTGACTCAAACTGACATTTATGTAAGTGACTTGGACTTATCCGTAATTCTGGACTCATTTTAGTATAAATATCCCCACCAACCCTCTTGTTTCTCTCGATCGTCTCTCAGCTCACTCTATGACTCTCCAACTCGTCTCTCTCTCGTCAGCTCTCTTTCTCTCTTCTCCATCTCTGTTTCGATTGCTTGAGGGAGGAAGAAAGCAGCCAATTCGTGTGTGTTTCCCGGTGGACTGAGCCAAGCAACGTGTGATTTTCGTCCGTGAGGCAAGTATAAGCTCAAGTTGCATGAACACTGATTGATATGGGTTTGATTGTTGTGTTCTTGTTCTTCAATGTGTTTCTAAGTGTTAGACAGCCCTATTGAATTCATTTCACTGTTATTCTGCTGTATTCAGTCGTTTTGTTCAGTTTCTGAATGACTGTAATGATTTCAGGAAAATGACTCCGTGCACTCACGGCTAAGCCGTGAAATGTGCTACGGCTAAGCCGTAAAATGGCTTACGGCTAAACCGAGACCCAGCCGTAACCCTAACCGTAGAACAGTACAGACTGTTATCTGGAGATAACTGAGAGTTGGCAAATTGCCATTCTTCTACGGCCCAGCCTGATCTAAGCCGTACATTGGCTTACGGCTAAGCCGTGGACCAGGATACGGCTGAGCCGTAGAGCAAAATACGGTTGAGCCGTAAATCCGGGTGGATATCTGGGGAACCTCAGCTCAGCCGCAGTGTATATTACGGCTAAGCCGTAAGATGCCTCGGCTAAGCCGTAAGGTCACCTACGGCTACACCATGAACCCTGAGAAGTAAATGAAAAGGATTAGGTTTAAGCAAAAGACCGTATATGACTTTCACATTAGAAGATAGCGAACCTGAATATGCCCAATGGAATGTCTGAATGACATGAATGATCTCAAGGGCTGTGAATCATTCATGCGGTTATCCAGTTGTTTAGCACCTCCCCATGGGTGTTGGTTTAAGGGACTTCGGTGCACACTCCAGACACTGCAACACTAGACAATGGTGCATCGGATAACTTAAAGCTACATCAACATGCACGGTTAGAAACACTGGATAATTAGTGTAGGATTGGCTTGTAATTGATCCTTGATTCGTATAAGTACTTGATTTGTTTGATTTGTACAGCATATTGATTTCGGTTATGCCCTCTTATGTGTTCTGCGCTGGACCTCTCGATTCTGTGGGAAATGCAGCAACCCCAGAGCGAAGCCCGGGCGGGACCATTCTATTATTGTGTTTTACTGTTCCTCCACTGGAGTACTTGCATCAGTTAGGAGTCAGTGCTTGTGATTGATACTCGTTGTCAGCACTTCTTGTATTTGCTTATGTACATTCAGTATCAGTATCAGTTTATGTACATTCGGTATTAGTATGTGTGATGCACTTCCTATTGTTTGTTCAGCATGATATGTGAGATCTGTATGTGGTATGTGATATGACATGATTGATTGATTGAGGTGCATCATCCGATTTGATTGTGATTGGTATTGGCACTACTGAGCCTCGACCTTAGGATACCCGACGGGGTTAACTTTGGTTTAGTTTATGTGTTTGCCTCTGCAGAGTGTTCTGTCCTGGGACTCCGGACCCCGGGAACTCGAGACCCATGCGCACCCTGGCCCGGTCGCTGGTGTTCTCATTCTGTCCGCTCTCGTAAGGGAGAAAATGGCCAATGTAGTAGCCACTTTGAATGTTATCTGTTTATGATTCTTACAGCATGCTTATTCGTTTGCATATTTGCTTAGTATACGAACATGATTTCTATGGATTTTGCACTGTGACTATTACTCATGATTAGACACAATTTGTGTTATCTTCTTGTTGCTTATACTTTGCTAAGTCGTTGTACTTATTAGTTGTCTTTGTGTGTTGCAGGCTCAGATCCCTCTCCCGATCCTGCGTCGGTCGACCCGACTTCAGGAGAGGCTCGCGAGGCCCCCTCCGGCCTAGAGGAGTGGACTTGATCCACCATCCTCCAGAGTACGGTTTGCATCATTTTGTTCTCCCCATTCATTGCGTCTGAGTCTATTGAGGGGATTTTTGCTGTGACTTGTATTGTGGGCTTAATATTGTAATTGGTTAGTGTGAGCCCCTTTTGTATCATACGTTCTCGTAAATTGTTCCTGTCATCAGTTTAATGTTGTTTTGTTATCTCCTATGTTTCTTGGTGTGTTGCTATATGCCTTGATACGTACAGCTTCCGCGTACAGTTGTTTGCACGTGTGATTGATCCCTTGTGTGTGTATGCTTGGACGGGTTCAGGTGTGCATGCACGGGAGTACGTGTGTCATTGGTTAGACTTTCTCTGACCCCCGGTCCCTGGGCTCGGGTTGTGACATACGTATTGTATGGTATCAGAGCATTGTCTCTCAGAGCATTGTCTCTATCTTAGTTTGTAAGCATGTAGGCATATAAGACGTGGTGAGATTTCGTAGTCCAGTTTTGGACTGTTGTGTGTGTCCCCTAGTGTGATAGCAGATTGACTTTTGTGTTTTGCAGGCTATGGCATCGGGATCCGGAACACACGACACCAACAATCAGGGAGACAATGAGAGTGGATCAGCCGCTCCACAGCCACTTGTGAATTTTGACGAGCGTTTCTTGACCATGTTACAGGCGATCCATTCTTTGCAGGCGCAGGTCGTTTCGTTAGTAGACCGACAGAGCCAAGTGCCAGTTCAGCGGCCTGTAGAGCAGCAAGTGGTTATCCAGCCTAAAGAGAGCGATCCGAATGCGTTGTACGATAAATTCAGGAAACGTGGAGCCATAGAATTCTACGGCAATGAAGATGCATTGAAGGCTGATCAGTGGCTAGAACATACTGGAGATCTCTTCTCGACCATTATCTGTGATGACCGGCAGAAGGTTATGCTTACGGCCTCGATGTTCCGAGAGGTGGCAAGGACGTGGTGGAAGAGTGTTAGTGCAGCCTATCTGACTATGCCTAGTGAAGCAGTGTGGGAGACGTTCCAGAAACAGTTCAGAAGGAAGTTCATTCCTGCTCATGTTCGACGCGTGAAGGAGGTTGAGTTTCTGGCCTTACAGCAGCAGCAGCTGACCGTCTCAGAGTACATTCACCGTTTTATCCAGTTGTCTCATTTTGCTGAGGACATGATCAATACTGAGGAGAAGAAGGTGAACCGTTTCATTTCTGGTCTGCATCCTAGATATGCGAATTTTGTGACTGCCTTCCAGAGACCAGCTACTTTTGATGATGCGGTCGACAGAGCACACGCTGCGGAAGCCAACCACCTAGCAGAGAGAGCTATAGACTTCAAGAGAAGTGCACCAGTGGGTTCCAAGGGACAGATCCAGAAGAAATGGAAAGGGAAGCAAGGAACTTCGAGTTTCTCTGGGAGTAGATGCGAGTTTTGTGGATTGGGACATCCGACAGAGAGGTGTTGGAAGAAGTCCGGAGCTTGTTTGAGTTGCGGATCTATGGAGCATAAGATAGCTCAGTGCCCGAAAGCCAGGACTTTCCAGTCGTCTCGATCTATGGGGTCATCCAAGTCTCTGAGTTCTGCAGCTTCGAATAGCCCCCAGCCGTCTCGCCAGAACCAGAAGCCACAACGTCAGACTGCCCGCGTGTATGCAGCCTCCCATGATCATGCAGAAGATGCAAAAGTGGTGGAAGGTAAAGTTCTCATTGCCCGAGCTGAAGCACATACACTATTTGATTCGGGATCTACGCGTTCGTATGTTGCCCCTCGTTTTGCGGAACAGTTACCGCAACCCCCTCAGCCGCTACCCTATGTGTTGGTGGTGTCCACTCCTGTGGGCAAGAGAGTAGAGTGTAGTGTATACTACCCTCGGTGCGACGTGGTGATTGCAGGTCGCCAGCTGCCAGTTGATTTGATCTTGTTGTCCATGTTGGATTTCGATGTGATCCTTGGAATGGACTGGCTAGCGCGGTATCGTGCCTGTGTTAACTGTTACAACAGGACGATTTACTTCGATTTTGAGAAGGGGTTTCGTTTCGAGGGCAATCAGGAGAGATGCCCGAGGCGTGTCATCTCCGCATGCAAAGCGGATCGTTTGATACGCAGAGGTTGTGCAGGATTTCTTGCTTTCGTCTCGGAGAAGAAGGAGGTGAAGCAGTTGGGTGAGATTCCTGTCGTACGTGAGTTCCCGGATGTATTTCCGGAGGAAGTACCCGAGTTACCCCCTGTCCGAGATGTAGAGTTTGCGATCGATCTAGTGCCCGGTACAGCACCCATTAGTTTAGCTCCTTATCGTATGGCCCCTGCTGAGTTACTCGAGTTGAAGACACAATTGCAAGACCTTTTGGAGAAGGGTTTCGTACGGCCGAGCGTGTCACCGTGGGGAGCGCCAGTGCTGTTTGTGAAGAAGAAGGACGGTACCTTACGAATGTGCATAGACTACCGGCGATTGAACAAAGTCACGATCAAGAACAAATACCCATTACCGCGTATTGACGAGTTGTTTAACCAACTTCAAGGTGCCGCTTATTTTTCCAAGATTGATTTGAGATCGGGGTATCATCAACTCCGGGTGAAGGAAGAAGATGTCGCGAAGACTGCTTTCAGGACACGATATGGACATTTTGAGTTTCTCGTGATGCCATTTGGATTAACCAATGCACCTGCTGCCTTCATGGCTTTGATGAACAGGATCTTTGCTCCTTTCTTGGATCGATTTGTGGTGGTCTTTATTGATGATATTCTGGTATATTCGAAGACCCCAGAGGAGCATGAGGAACATCTACGTCGAGCCTTGCAGTTGTTGAAAGAGCATCGCTTATATGCTAAATTGTCGAAGTGTGATTTTTGGCTCGAGCAGGTAGCTTTTCTTGGTCATACCATTTCACGAGATGGGTTGGCAGTGGATCAGACGAAAGTTGAGGCAGTGATGCGTTGGCCTAGCCCAAAGACAGTGACGGAGATACGGAGTTTTCTTGGATTGGCTGGTTATTATCGTCGATTTATTCAAGATTTTGCCAAGATTTCTGCACCATTGACTCGATTGACCAGGAAGAATGTTCCTTTCCTTTGGACGGACGAATGTGAACGCCATTTCCAGATGTTGAAGGAGAAGCTTACTTCGGCTCCAGTCTTGACGTTACCGGATGGGCATGAAGGATTCATGATCTACTCTGATGCTTCTCGAGTCGGTTTGGGATGTGTTTTGATGCAACATGGCAAAGTGATTGCCTATGGCTCGAGGCAACTTCGGGAGCATGAGAAGAACTATGCTACGCATGACTTAGAGTTGGCAGCCGTCGTTTTTGCGTTGAAGATGTGGAGACATTATTTGTATGGCGTGACCTTTGAAGTGCATTCAGATCATCAGAGTCTACAGTATCTCTTCACGCAGTCTGAGTTGAATATGAGGCAACGAAGGTGGCTTGAGTTGATTAAGGATTTTGACTTCCCCATCAAGTACCATCCAGGGAAAGGCAATGTTGTTGCAGACGCCTTGAGTAGGAAGTCGGAGATTCTTCAGGCCTTAGATAGCCTTTATTTTGTGAGGCATGCTCAGCCAGTGGAACTGCAATCGGTGGAGAATTGTTTGACACTTGCCAGTACAGTGAGCTTTCAGCCTGACATCATTCAGCGTATTAAAGACCAGCAGTTCAAGGATGCAATGTTGAAGCGAATTCGGGATAGCATTGCAGATCGACCAGATTTCTGCTTGGAGGGTGATGTTTTGTATTTCCGGAGCAGGCTATGTGTGCCAGCAGTAGATGCCTTGAAGGAGAGTTTGATGACAGAAGCACACCATGCTCGTTATTCTATGCACCCTGGAAGTACGAAGATGTACCGAGCGCTTAAGGACAGATTCTGGTGGAATAATATGAAGAGAGAAATTGCTGGGTTTGTTGCCAGATGTTTGACTTGCCAAAAGGTGAAAGCTGACCATCAGAGACCGCCAGGTTCCTTACATCCATTGCATATTCCCCAGTGGAAATGGGAGCACATTACGATGGACTTTGTTTCGGGTCTACCCCTGACGAGCAAGAAGAACAGTGCCATTTGGGTGATCGTGGACAGATTGACGAAGACAGCCCATTTTCTTCCATTCAAGAAAGGCATGACATTTTCCGAGATGGCGAAGAAGTTCGTTGATGAGATCGTTCGACTACATGGTACGCCTGTATCGATTGTGTCAGATAGAGATAGCCGCTTTGTTTCTTCGTTTTGGAGAGCATTTCAGGAAGCCATGGGAACGAAGTTGAGCTTCAGTACGGCGTATCACCCGCAGACTGATGGACAGTCAGAACGAACTATTCAGACGCTTGAGGACATGTTACGGGCCAGTGTACTGAATTTTGAGAAAGAATGGGATCTGCATCTCTCGTTGTGCGAGTTTGCGTATAATAATAGCTTCCACGAGAGTATCGGTATGGCACCCTATGAAGCTTTGTATGGACGGAAATGTAGAAGTCCTGTTTGCTGGGAAGAAGTTGGAACAAGGAGTTTCCACGGACCGACGATCATTGCTGAGACTACAGAGAAAGTGCAGAAAGTTATTGACAATTTGAAGATTGCCCGATCGAGACAGAAGAGCTATGCAGATACGCGAAGAAGAACATTAGCATTTCAGGTTGGAGATTGGGTATTTTTAAAAGTCTCACCGATGAAAGGTACAATACGATTCGGTCAAAAGGGCAAGTTAGCGCCAAGATATGTGGGTCCATTTGAGATCAAGAGCCGGATTGGCGATCTAGCGTACAGATTGATTCTACCCGTGGAATTTTCTGGAGTACACGATGTTTTTCATGTGTCAATGCTTCGCAAGTATGTTCGAGACCCGACGCACGTGATTCGGTACGATGATATTCAGATGCAACCTAACGCGTCATACGTTGAGCGTCCGCTTCGTATTGTTGGGACCAGAGAACAGCTCTTGCGTACGAGGACTATCCGATGGGTTAAGGTACTCTGGGAACACCATGGACCTGATGAAGCCACGTGGGAATTAGAAGATCAGATGGCGCGTCAGTATCCTTACCTTTTTGCTCAGGTACGCGTTCATTCCGAGGACGGAATGATGTCTAAGTGGGGGAGGATGTAACACTCCGACCCGAGTTGATCCAGATTTGTGAGTGATTACGTGTGCTTTTATCGTTAAGTGTGTTTTGGCTTTTGTTTTTAGTTGGTTTTGAGTTTTAGAGAGATTGTTTGGGTTGAGTTGACTTGGTCTAGATAGTTCGAGCCCTTTTTCGTAATTTTGGCTTTTGATTGACCTTGTCAGTTTTGCGTCATTCTGACGTCATCGCGTGTATTTCGTCGAGCTTGTCGATTGTCGTAACTGTCTTGGATCCGAATGAGTTCGTTTGCTCTCGTCGGACCCTCATTTGACTCAAACTGACATTTATGTAAGTGACTTGGACTTATCCGTAATTCTGGACTCATTTTAGTATAAATATCCCCACCAACCCTCTTGTTTCTCTCGATCGTCTCTCAGCTCACTCTATGACTCTCCAGCTCGTCTCTCTCTCGTCAGCTCTCTTTCTCTCTTCTCCATCTCTGTTTCGATTGCTTGAGGGAGGAAGAAAGCAGCCAATTCGTGTGTGTTTCCCGGTGGACTGAGCCAAGCAACGTGTGATTTTCGTCCGTGAGGCAAGTATAAGCTCAAGTTGCATGAACACTGATTGATATGGGTTTGATTGTTGTGTTCTTGTTCTTCAATGTGTTTCTAAGTGTTAGACAGCCCTATTGAATTCATTTCACTGTTATTCTGCTGTATTCAGTCGTTTTGTTCAGTTTCTGAATGACTGTAATGATTTCAGGAAAATGACTCCGTGCACTCACGGCTAAGCCGTGAAATGTGCTACGGCTAAGCCGTAAAATGGCTTACGGCTAAGCCGAGACCCAGCCGTAACCCTAACCGTAGAACAGTACAGACTGTTATCTGGAGATAACTGAGAGTTGGCAAATTGCCATTCTTCTACGGCCCAGCCTGATCTAAGCCGTACATTGGCTTACGGCTAAGCCGTGGACCAGGATACGGCTGAGCCGTAGAGCAAAATACGGTTGAGCCGTAAATCCGGGTGGATATCTGGGGAACCTCAGCTCAGCCGCAGTGTATATTATGGCTAAGCCGTAAGATGCCTCGGCTAAGCCGTAAGGTCACCTACGGCTACACCATGAACCCTGAGAAGTGAATGAAAAGGATTAGGTTTAAGCAAAAGACCGTATATGACTTTCACATTAGAAGATAGCGAACCTGAATATGCCCAATGGAATGTCTGAATGACATGAATGATCTCAAGGGCTGTGAATCATTCATGCGGTTATCCAGTTGTTTAGCACCTCCCCATGGGTGTTGGTTTAAGGGACTTCGGTGCACACTCCAGACACTGCAACACTAGACAATGGTGCATCGGATAACTTAAAGCTACATCAACATGCACGGTTAGAAACACTGGATAATTAGTGTAGGATTGGCTTGTAATTGATCCTTGATTCGTATAAGTACTTGATTTGTTTGATTTGTACAGCATATTGATTTCGGTTATGCCCTCTTATGTGTTCTGCGCTGGACCTCTCGATTCTGTGGGAAATGCAGCAACCCCAGAGCGAAGCCCGGGCGGGACCATTCTATTATTGTGTTTTACTGTTCCTCCACTGGAGTACTTGCATCAGTTAGGAGTCAGTGCTTGTGATTGATACTCGTTGTCAGCACTTCTTGTATTTGCTTATGTACATTCAGTATCAGTATCAGTTTATGTACATTCGGTATTAGTATGTGTGATGCACTTCCTATTGTTTGTTCAGCATGATATGTGAGATCTGTATGTGGTATGTGATATGACATGATTGATTGATTGAGGTGCATCATCCGATTTGATTGTGATTGGTATTGGCACTACTGAGCCTCGACCTTAGGATACCCGACGGGGTTAACTTTGGTTTAGTTTATGTGTTTGCCTCTGCAGAGTGTTCTGTCCTGGGACTCCGGACCCCGGGAACTCGAGACCCATGCGCACCCTGGCCCGGTCGCTGGTGTTCTCATTCTGTCCGCTCTCGTAAGGGAGAAAATGGCCAATGTAGTAGCCACTTTGAATGTTATCTGTTTATGATTCTTACAGCATGCTTATTCGTTTGCATATTTGCTTAGTATACGAACATGATTTCTATGGATTTTGCACTGTGACTATTACTCATGATTAGACACAATTTGTGTTATCTTCTTGTTGCTTATACTTTGCTAAGTCGTTGTACTTATTAGTTGTCTTTGTGTGTTGCAGGCTCAGATCCCTCTCCCGATCCTGCGTCGGTCGACCCGACTTCAGGAGAGGCTCGCGAGGCCCCCTCCGGCCTAGAGGAGTGGACTTGATCCACCATCCTCCAGAGTACGGTTTGCATCATTTTGTTCTCCCCATTCATTGCGTCTGAGTCTATTGAGGGGATTTTTGCTGTGACTTGTATTGTGGGCTTAATATTGTAATTGGTTAGTGTGAGCCCCTTTTGTATCATACGTTCTCGTAAATTGTTCCTGTCATCAGTTTAATGTTGTTTTGTTATCTCCTATGTTTCTTGGTGTGTTGCTATATGCCTTGATACGTACAGCTTCCGCGTACAGTTGTTTGCACGTGTGATTGATCCCTTGTGTGTGTATGCTTGGACGGGTTCAGGTGTGCATGCACGGGAGTACGTGTGTCATTGGTTAGACTTTCTCTGACCCCCGGTCCCTGGGCTCGGGTTGTGACAGGAGATTACCCGTTTTGGACTCACCGATGGCAAAGACCGGATCTTATCCTCACGTATTAATCTCTGGGCAGAGCCACCAGGGAATACCCAATAATCAGAGATACACAAAGCCAGAGATATACAAAGCATAGATTAAGTCAAAGCACAGCATAGATCAAAGCTTAGTGCGGAACGAAGAATAAAACAGATATACAGGACGAAAGCAAAATGACCTCGTAATGCATAGACATAGATTTGCAGAACAGAGGGCAAAACTGTAAACAATATGCAATGCATCTCAGATTAATACGGAATCAAGGTTAATTACAAGCCAGCCCTAATCTAGTTGTTTACTGTCACTAACCGTGCATGTTGATGTAGTTTTAAGTTATTCGATGCACCGTTGCCATCCAAGTGTTGCAAGGAAATCCTCGCGTGCACCGAAGTCCCTTAAACCAACGCCCATGGGAAGGTGCTTAACAGTTATCAACGCTCACATGAATAAGTCACAGCCTAACAGACTATTCATGCGGTCCAAGGAGTCCATTTGGGCATGTTTACATGAGTGGTTAACCTGTATTTTAGCCCTACAAAGTCACACCATTATCCTACGTTTTAGTTCAGATTTTCCAGGTCTTATGGTTTAGCCATGGGTGACCTACGGCTTAGCCGTATATACTTTACGGCCTAGCCGTAACTTGCACTACGGCTTAACCGTGGTTCTCTTCAATACACAGCTAAACTGGTCATCTTCCACCTCTGATCTGATACATTTCACGGCTGAGCTACAGTGGAGTCCACGGCTTAGCCGTAGACCAGTCCACGGCTTAGCCGTAGCTTCCCCGTAAGAGTACTGAAATCAGAAAGTTTTGACTGATCAGGGTGATAATTCACGGCTGGGTCACGGCTAGCTTACGGCTCAGCCGTAGAACATTTTACGGTTCAGCCGTAGCCTAGCCATAGAACAAAATACGAAATCTCAAGTCTCTGGAATCTGAGCCGTACAATGCTACGGCTTAGCCGTACAATACAGAATCAAATTCGGTCTTAGTACAGAAACTGAAATTTGGTACAGAGACTTAGCAAAACAAGTTCCAGAGGTTCCAAAATCACAGAATTTGGCTGTAAAACACAACAGACATGCATAGGATGTATATACAATGAAATCAAAGCCGTCAAACCAAAATACCCATATGTGCTATACAATCCTGTACTTATACTTGCCTCAAAGCTCTGTCGATCACTGAAGCCAAGCTCAAATCCAACTACAACCCAAGCAAAACAAATCCAAACATAAACCATGAGCATGCAGAGAGAGATGGGAGATCCAATTGGAGAAGAAGAAGAAGACTTGGAAGAACCCACTTACCTCAAGCAAAGACAGAGATGAGATAGAAAAGAAAAACCCAATCGAGAAAGATGGAAAATCCCAACATCGACCAAAGAGAGAGCAGAAGTGAAGAGGGGGAAGAGAACGTGGGGACGTGGAGCTCTCCTGAAGTTGTTGCATGCAACGTTGAAGAAAAAGAGTAGAATGAAGACATCTGTACAGGTGACTTATATATATAGTTTTGGGAGTTTAAATCAACAGCCAAAGAGTTTTAGCTATTTACAGTTTAAGTCATGCGAAGGTCCAACTTCTCCAATTGACTCCGAATGGGTCTGAGGCAGTTACAGAAAACAACGAGCTCAACAAACTACACGTTCTGACACCAAGATGATGCACTCAAAGCAAAAGCAAAATTACGAAAAGGGCTTAGAACTACTTATCCCAGGTCAAAGGTTACTCAACTACCTATCCAAGACCCGAAACCAAGTCCGAAAGAATTAATTAACAGAAACGCACACTAATGAGCCACTAATCCGGCTCAAAGGGGATCGGAGTGTTACATCCTCCCCCACTAGGAATCATTCCGTCCTCGGAATGACCACCTACCTGTGCAAAAAGCTGTGGGTACTGGCGCGCTAGCTGCTCCTCTAGCTCCCATGTAGCCTCATCTGGACCGTGATGTTCCCACAACACTTTAACCCATCTGATAGTTCTGGTGCGGAGAATCTGCTCTCGTGTACCAACGATGCGAAACGGACGCTCAACGTAAGTTGCATTAGGCTGAATCTGAATGTCATCGTATCGAATCACATGGCTCGGATCTGGCATGTACTTACGGAGCATCGACACATGGAATACATCGTGAACACCGGAGAACTCAACTGGAAGCGTTAACCGATAGGCTAAATCTCCAACTCGGCTCTTGACTTCAAACGGTCCCACATATCTCGGAGCTAACTTGCCCTTCTGACCAAACCGCACAGTGCCCTTCATCGAAGAAACTTTAAGGAACACCCAATCTCCGACTTGGAATGCCAAAGGTCTCCTCCGAGTATCAGCGTAGCTCTTTTGCCTGGATCGAGCAATCTTCAGATTCTCTATCACTTTCTGCACTTTCTCTGTCGTCTCAGCAATGATTGTCGGACCATGGAAACTTCTTGTTCCTACTTCTTCCCAGCGCACTGGGGTCCTGCACTTGCGTCCGTATAGAGCCTCATAGGGTGCCATACCAATGCACTCGTGGAAGCTGTTGTTGTAGGCAAACTCACACAATGCCATATGCATATCCCATTCCTTCTCAAAGTTCAGCACGCTAGCTCTGAGCATATCCTCCAGCGTCTGAATAGTACGCTTGGACTGCCCATCAGTCTAGGGGTGGTATGCCATACTAAAGCTTAACTTCGTGCCCATAGCTTCCTGAAAAGCTCTCCAAAATGAAGACACAAAACGACTGTCGCGATCAGACACAATCGATACTGGGGTGCCATGCAATCTGACTATCTCGTCAACAAACTTCCTGACCATCTCTGTGAATGTCATTCCTTTTGTGAACGGAAGGAAATGTTCTGACTTCGTCAATCTGTCCACTATTACCCAGATCGCATTGTTCTTTCTACTGGTCGGCAGAAAACCGGAGATGAAATCCATGGTAATGTGCTCCCACTTCCACTGCGGAGTGTGTAATGGATGCAGTGATCTTGGAGGTCGCTGATGATCAGCTTTCACCCTCTGACAAGTCAAACATCGAGCTACGAACCCTGCGATCTCCCGCTTCATATTGTTCCACCAAAATCTATCTTTCAAGTTCCGATACATCTTCGTACTCCCTGGGTGCATCGCATAACGGGCATCGTGCGCATCTGTCATCAACTTTTCTTTCAGCTCATCCACAGCGGGAACGCACAATCTATTCCTGAAGTACAAAACTCCGTCTACCAAGCTGAAATCAGGTCGATCTGCAACCCGATCTCTGAAAGTCACCAGAAGGGGGTCCTCAAATTGGCTATCCTTGATCTACTGAATCACCTCAGGCTGAAACACAACGGTAGCAGCTAATGTCACCAATCCACCTACCATCCGAACCTTAACAGGCTAATCATGCACAAGCATATAGAATCCTGCCAACACCTGAAGACTTTCTGCTCTCCTGCTAAGTGCATCTGCAACCACATTCCCCTTGCCTGAATGGTACTTGATCGGAAAGTCATAGTCCTTGATGAACTCCAACCACCTCCGCTGCCTCATATTCAAGTCATGCTGATCAAACAAATACTGCAGACTGTGATGATCGGAATGGACCTCGAACTTCACACCGTACAAGTAATGCCGCCAAAACTTCAGTGCAAATACAATGGCTGCTAGCTCCAGGTCATGGGTGGCATAGTTCTTCTCATGCTCTTTCAGCTGTCTGGAACCATAGGCAATCACTTTCTGATTCTGCATCAATACACAGCCTAGTTCAACTCGAGAGGCATCGGAATAAATCACGAATCCCTCACTACCATCCGGGAGAGTCAACACTAGCGCCGTAGTGAGCTTTTCTTTCAACATCTGAAAACTACGCTCACACTTCTCTGTCCACTCATACGGGACCTTCTTCCGAGTCAACTGAGTCAGCGGGGCTGAAATCTTCGAGAAGTCCTGCACGAACCTGCGGTAATATCCCGCCAAACCTAGGAAACTCCGAATCTCGGTCACTGATCTGGGACGGGGCCAATGGACTACTGCCTCAATCTTAGCTGGATCCACCATCAATCCATCTCTAGAAATCACATGTCCCAAAAATGCAACTTGCTCTAGCCAGAAATCACATTTGGACAACTTTGCATACAACTTGTGCTCTCTAAGCAGCTGCAATGCTTTCCGCAGATGATCTGTATGCTCCTCAGCAGTCTTAGAATAGACCAATATATCATCGATGAAAACCACAACAAACTGGTCCAAGAAGGAAGTAAACACCCTATTCATCAAGGCCATAAAAGCTGCGGGTGCATTCGTCAAACCAAAAGGCATGACAAGGAACTCGTAGTGTCCATACCGAGTCCTGAAAGCTGTCTCAGGAACATCCTCATCCTTCACCCGGAGCTGGTGATATCCTGACCTCAAGTCGATCTTCGAGAAGTAAGCTGCACTCTGAAGCTGATCGAACAACTCATCGATCCTAGGCAATGGATATTTGTTCTTGATGGTCACTTTGTTCAACTGCCTGTAGTCAATGCACATCCGGAAACCGCCATCCTTCTTCCTGACAAACAATACAGGAGCTCCCCAAGGTGAAACACTTGGGCGTATGAACCCTTTATCCAACAGATCCTGCAACTGTTTCTTCAATTCCAACAACTCTGCAGGGGCTATAAGATATGGAGCTCTACTGATGGGTGCTGTACCTGGCATCACATCGATCGAGAACTCTACCTCTCGAACTGGTGGCAACTCTGGCACATCCTCCGGAAAGACATCCGGGAACTCGCTGACTACGGGGATCTCACTGAGCTGTCGCTGATCTTTCTTCTCTGAAATGAATGCAAGAAATCCCTCACATCCCCTACGAAGCATCTTGTCCGCTTTACAAGCGGATATCACACGCCTTGGGCACTTCGTCTGGCTGCCCTCGAATCGAAATCCGCTGCCCAGATCAAAATAGATCGCATTGCTGTAACAATTAATACAAGCATGATATCTTGCAAGCCAGTCCATACCAAGAATCACATCGAAATCCAATGTCGTGAGCAACACGAGGTCTACCGGGAGCTAATGACCAGCTATCCGCACATCACACTGAGGGTAGAAAACACTGCACTCCACCCGTTTACCAACCGGAGTGGATACTATCAACAAATATGGGAGCGGTGTGGGTCACTGTCGAAGCTGCACAGCAAAATGGGGTGCTACGTATGAACGCGTAGACCCGGAGTCAAACAAGGCTAAAGCTTCAGCATCAAAAATTAAAATTTTACCTTCCACGACCGTAGCCTCCTCCGCGCCCTCATGCGTAGCAGCATAGGCTCGAGCTGTCTGGCGGTTCTGCTTCTGGGCTGGGTGAGCTGTCTGAGACTTGCCCTGCGCTGTAGATCCTGCATATCTCGTCTGTGGAGAGGACTAAAACTTCGGGCATTGGGCCCGCTTGTGGTCCGTAGAGCCACAACCGAAACAGGCCCCACTCTTCCTCCAACATCTGTCCGTTGGGTGATCCTTCCCACAGTGACCATAAACCACCTGAGTACTGCTCGAACTACCCTGCTTACCCTTGAACTTCTTCTGGAACTGACTTCTGCCACTAGAACCCGCTGCCTTCTTATAATCAGTTCGCTCCTCCTCAAATATGGCCTCTGCATCATAGGCCCTGTCGATAGCGTCATCCAAGGTAGCCGGCCACATACATGCAACCACGTGGCGTTTATGCCTCGGGTTCAGGCCGTTGACGAAGCGAGTCACCTTCTTATGCTCAGTGTTCACCATATCTTCTGCGAAGTGAGACAGCTCTGTAAACTTGTGTACATAATCTGCAACCGATGTCTGTCTCTGCTGAAGGTTGAAGAATTCCACTTCCTTGGCTCGCTGGATATGAAGAGGCATGAACTTTCGCCGAAACTGTTGCTTGAAAGTTTCCCAAACCGTGGCACTGGGCATGGTCTGAAATGAGCTCTTGACACTCCTCCACCATGTCTTGGCTGCACTCCGAAGCATGGAAGCTGTGAGCACCACTTTCTGTTTATTACTGCACACAATCGTATCAAAAAGCTCCTCTGTCTGTTCCAACCATTGCTCGGCCTGCAATGCATCCTCTATCCCGTGGAACTCAGTCGCCCCTCGCTTCCGGAACTTATCAAAAAGAGCATTTGGATCGGTTTCTTTGGGCTGGAAGATCACTTGCTGTTCTACACGCTGAGAGGCTGACGCAGCTGCTTGACTCTGCCTGTCCACCATAGATGCCATCTGAGCCTGCAAGGACTGCATGGATTGCATCATCATCATCAGACGCTCTTCATTGCTCATGGGTGGGGGTAGCGATCCACTCTCACCGTTATGACCCTGCTGATTCTCGTCTCTAGACCCTGATCCTGATGCCATGGTGTGCTATCCTGCAAAAGTAAATGAACAAAATCCAAATATAAAACGTCCCAAGTTAGTCAATCCCCACGAATCAACATATTAGACTGGGAGTCAAATAGTCGACATCGTCATCTCACCACGATCTTAGATGTCTACATGCTTATAACTAGCATGCTCTGATACCATACAATACGTATGTCACAACCCGAGCCCAAAAATCGGAGGTTAGCGAAAAGCCAAACCTGTGACACACGTACTCCCGTGCACGTGCATCCAAACCCAGTCCAGATGCACACACACAAGGGATCTAACTCGTCGAAGCAAACGAACGCGGAAGCTGTAGATATCATAGCAAGCAACAAAGAAATAGCGGAAGCTAAAACAAATGCGGAACGGAAAAGACAAAGCTAAATACAATACTTGAAAGCCAGATACAAGTCTGAGTACACGACAAAACCAAGATGTACAAAGATACAAAGTGACAAGTCCGAAGTACAAAATACATAGCGCCAAAAACCAAAATCCAAAAACGACGAAAGATATGCATGTACGCACTCGACAGAGGTGATCAGGCCCACTCTGCCAATCCGGAGGGTGCCTCTACGCTCTGCCCTGCAGCCTCCTCGACTGCCGGGGAGCCGGGCAGGGGATCTGTGCCTACAACACCACAGACAACGCAGTGAATACAACGATCCAGCACATATAAGTAACAGGGATGAAACACTCATAGTATCAAATTGAATAAGGACAGAATATTAATTACAGAGTTTCATATTAGTATGCTAAGCAAATCGTGTATAGAAGTAAAGCATGATATGTGAATCAAGCATAGAAATACTGAACTAAGTGGCTACTAAGTTAACCATATTCTCTCCAATAGAGAGCAGAGCAGAGCAGATGAGAACACCACTGACCGGGCCAAGGGTACAAGTGGGTCTCGGTTTCCTGGGTTCTGGGGTCCCAAAGACAAAGCGACACTGCAGTGATACAGAGATACAGAGATCTAAGCCAGAGGTAACCCCGTCGGGCATCCTAGGGCTGAGGCTGAGTAGAGCTAGACTAATACCAATCAAATCAAATCCAAAAGAAGGGAGATTATCCGCTTTGGACTCACCGATGGCAAAGACCGGATCTTATCCTCACGTATTAATCTCTGGGCAGAGCCACCAGGGAATACCCAATAATCAGAGATACACAAAGCCAGAGATATACAAAGCATAGATTAAGTCAAAGCACAGCATAGATCAAAGCTTAGTGCGGAACGAAGAATAAAACAGATATACAGGACGAAAGCAAAATGACCTCGTAATGCATAGACATAGATTTGCAGAACAGAGGGCAAAACTGTAAACAATATGCAATGCATCTCAGATTAATACGGAATCAAGGTTAATTACAAGCCAGCCCTAATCTAGTTGTTCACTGTCACTAACCGTGCATGTTGATGTAGTTTTAAGTTATTCGATGCACTGTTGCCATCCAAGTGTTGCAAGGAAATCCTCGCGTGCACCGAAGTCCCTTAAACCAACGCCCATGGGAAGGTGCTTAACAGTGATCAACGCTCACATGAATAAGTCACAGCCTAACAGACTATTCATACGGTCCAAGGAGTCCATTTGGGCATGTTTATATGGGTGGTTAACCTGTATTTTAGCCCTACAAAGTCACACCATTATCCTACGTTTTAGTTCAGATTTTCCAGGTCTTATGGTTTAGCCATGGGTGACCTACGGCTTAGCCGTATACACTTTACGGCCTAGCCGCAACTTGCACTACGGCTTAACCGTGGTTCCCTTCAATACACAGCTAAACTGGTCATCTTCCACCTCTGATCTGATACATTTCACGGCTGAGCTATGGTGGAGTCCACGGCTTAGCCGTAGACCAGTCCACGGCTTAGCCGTAGCTTCCCCGTAAGAGTACTGAAATCAGAAAGTTTCGACTGATCAGGGTGATAATTCACGGCTGGGTCACGGCTAGCTTACGGCTCAGCCGTAGAACATTTTACGGTTCAGCCGTAGCCTAGCCGTAGAACAAAATACGAAATTTCAAGTCTCTGGAATCTGAGCCGTACAATGCTACGGCTTAGCCGTACAATACAGAATCGAATTCGGTCTGAGTACAGAAACTGAAATTTGGTACAGAGACTTAGCAAAACAAGTTCCAGAGGTTCCAAAATCACAGAATTTGGCTGTAAAACACAACAGACATGCATAGGATGTATATACAATGAAATCAAAGCCGTCAAACCAAAATACCCATATGTGTTATACAATCCTGTACTTATACTTGCCTCAAAGCTCTGTCAATCACTGAAGCCAAGCTCAAATCCAACTACAACCCAAGCAAAACAAATCCAAACACAAACCATGAGCATGCAGAGAGAGATGGGAGATCCAATTGGAGAAGAAGAAGAAGACTTAGAGAGAACCCACTTACCTCAAGCAAAGACAGAGATGAGATAGAAAAGAAAAACCCAATCGAGAAAGATGGAAAATCCCAACATCGACCAAAGAGAGAGCAGAAGTGAAGAGGGGGAAGAGAACGTGGGGACGTGGAGCTCTCCTAAAGTTGTTGCATGCAACGTTGAAGAAAAAGAGTAGAATGAAGACATCTGTACAGGTGACTTATATATATAGTTTTGGGAGTTTAAATCAACAGCCAAAGAGTTTTAGCTATTTACAGTTTAAGTCACGCGAAGGTCCAACTTCTCCAATTGACTCCGAATGGGTCTGAGGCAATTACAGAAAACAACGAGCTCAACAAACTACACGTTCTGACACCAAGATGATGCAAAGATGATGCACTCAAAGCAAAAGCAAAATTACGAAAAAGGGCTTAGAACTACTTATCCCAGGTCAAAGGTTACTCAACTACCTATCCAAGACCCGAAACCAAGTCCGAAAGAATTAATTAACAGAAACACACACTAATGAGCCACTAATTCGGCTCAAAGGGGATCGGAGTGTTACAAAAGCCAATTCACCAACCATGCTCATCTCAAATTCACTGGTCATAAGTTCAGAGAACATATTTGCCAAGTACTGTGAGGTGGAACCGAACACAATATCATCAACGTATACTTGTGCAATCAGAATATTAGTTTCCTCATTTTTTATTAACAAGGTTTTATCCACTCCTCCTCGACGAAAGCCATTGTCAAGAAGAAACTTGGTTAACCGTTCATACCATGCCCGAGGAGCTTGCTTCAAACCATACAAGGCCTTATTCAGCTTATAGACGGGATCAAGAAACTGCTGATCTTGAAATCCTTTTGGTTGTTCAACATACACTTCCTCATTCAAGAAACCTTTTAAAAATGCACTTTTAACATCCATTTGAAAGAGTTTAAAGTTTAGTGCACAGGCGAGAGGAAACAGGATTTGTATAGACTCTAGTCTGGTTACAGGGGCAAAGGTTTCATCAAAATCAATACCTTCAACTTGTGTATAACCTTGTGCCACCAGTCTAGCTTTATTCCTCACAACCTGATCCAACTCATCTGTTTTATTTTTAAAAATCCACTTTGTGCCTATCACATTAGTATGAGTTGGTCGAAGAACAAGCTGCCATACATCGTTCCACTCAAACTGTTCTAATTCTTCATGCATGGAATTAATCCAAGAGTCATCTTTAAGAGCTTCAGACACATTATGAGGTTCAAGTACAGAGATATAACAGATATAACTTACCTCATCACTTACTTGTTGGTGAGTGCTCCTTGGCTTATTCACATCTCCAATTATATCGGATAACGAGTGATGTTTCCAAGCTCTAGCCTTTGGATTTATCCTTGATGATGTGTCTTGGCGGGGAATAACTGGATCTATAGGAAGGCTTTGAGCATCAGTGGGTGTCTTTGGTTCTTCCTGATCTTTAGACGAATCTCCTAGTGTAGTGTCAGATGACTTCACATCTGGTTCATTTGACTTTGGAGTGTTTTTTTGTTTGGAATCAAGATCAGTATCCTGAAAAGAAGAAAGAGGAAAATTTGCTTCAGAATTGTCAGAACTGAAATGTGACTCTCCATCATCTGCAACCACATTGATTGATTCCATAACAGTAGAAGTACGCAAGTTAAATATTCGATATGCTTTGCTATCCAATGAATAGCCAAGAAACATGCCTTCATCACTTCGGGAGTCAAACTTACCAAGATGTTCTCGGTCTTTAAAGATATAGCACTTACTTCCAAAAGTTCTGAAGTATTTAACTGTTGGTTTTCTACCGGTCCAAAGTTCATATGGAGTCAGCTTAGTGCCAGGTCTAAGATACACCCGATTAATCACATGAACAGAGGTGTTTACTCCCTCAGCCAAAAACTTCTGTGGAATATGTTTGCTATGAATCATAACACGGGCCATTTCCTAGACAACCCGGTTCTTTCTTTCTGCAATACCATTTTGTTGAGGAGTAATTGGGGTTGAGAATTTATGTCTAATTCCATTTTCAGCACAAAAGGATTTAAAGTAAGAGTTCTCAAACTCTGTTCCATGATCGGATCTAATTTTGGATACACCACCAAATTTAGCACCTTTGCCTGTAATCAATTGAAGCCATAAATAATGAAAAACATCAAAAGTTTCTAATTTCTCTCTTAGAAATCTTACCCAAGTGAAACGTGAGAAATCATCAACAGTGATAAGTATATATTTCTTACCTCCAATGCTTTGTATCTAAGTGGGACCCATGAAATCCATATGAAGTAATTCAAGTGGTCTTGATGTAGTCTGTTGGTCAAGTTTTTTTTGGGCTGACCGATGTTGCTTACCAAGTTGGCATGGACCACAGACAATGTTGGAGATCTTCTGAAATTAGGGAAGACCTCAAACTATCTTTTGTTTAGAAAGGAGTTCAAGGTCTGAAAAATTGACGTGACCTAAACGTTGATGCTACAGATCAACAGTGTCTACTGAAGTTAAGTGACATTGTAGACGATCAGAGGTCTCAACAACATAGCAGTTATCAGAATTTTTCTTTCCATGAAGTACCCTCAATCCTTCTTTATTAACAATGGTACAATCATTCACAGTAAAGTGTACTTCATGTTTAGATTTGCAGAGTTGACTAATGCTCAACAAGTTTGCTTTAAGACCATCAACTAAAAAGACATTATGAATAGGATGCATACCTGGAATGTGAACAGTACCCTTACCAATAACATTTGATTTGTTCCCATCACCAAATTGGACGCTTCCAGTATTACACTTCTCAACAGAAGTGAATAAAGATTTGTCACTAGACATATGTCTCGAGCACCTACTGTCCAAGTACCATACATGTGAATTTTGTGCACATAGAGCAGTAAGAATCACATTACAGTATAGGTCAGACTTTCGAATCCAGACTTATTTAGTCTTAACCTTTTGAGGCAAGGAATACCTCTTCCTTAGATGGTTTCGGGTTACAGTTCTCAACTTATTACAATGTGGTCTTATGTGTCCTTTGATTCCACAAAAATGACAGATAGGAACAATTATAATACGGAAAGTTTTGCGTTCTGAATTTTTGACAAAATTCACTTGTCGATATGCTTGAACAATGGGTACTGAAGTGGTGAGGGTGGTACCTCTAATGAACTTACCTGGATTTTGTGATGTAGACCCAGGTTCAAATCCTAGTCCTCGTCGATCAGCACTGGCCTTCTGAACGCAAAGGATTTCATCCAACTTCTTTGATCCTATATTCATTCTTGATAAGTCAGCTTTAGCTTCAGCAAGCTCGTGGACCAATGAAACATTCTCTTCTTTGCAGGATTTTAATTCCTCACTCACTGTTTCCAATTTGCCGGAAGTCTTAAGTGACTGATCATGCAATAGCTTCCAATTGTTACCTACATCAATCAACTTGTTAGACAAAAGAACATTCTGAGAGTCTAGGATAGATATCTTACTTTGAGCCTCTTTCAATTCCTTTTTAAAAGATGCAATAACTTTTTCAGAAATTTCCACTTTTCGCTCAAGAGCATCATTAATCAAGGCTACCCTTCTGGAATCTTTCAACAGCTTGTCATAGGCATTCAATAACTCTTTTTCAGACCGAGGAATGTCATCCATAGAGGAATCACTGTCTGAATCCGAAGCCGACCCTGCATTACTAACATTCTTGACAAAAGAGTTGTTAGACTGTGTCATGAAAGCAATAAACTTACTAGCATCAGAGGATTCGAATTCTGGAAATTAGTCTTCTTCTTCCGAATCGTCATCCCAAGTGGCATTTAACACTTTACCTTGATTACTCTGATTCCTTAGAGTTCGATTAACACACTGAGATGCATAATGACCAAATCCTTTGCATTTATAGCATTGAGTATTTTTAGGAGGGATCTTGAAACTATTTTTCTCAGACTTAGCAGCAAAATTCAAAAATGGCTTAACATTAGAGGTGAAATTTGATTTTTTTTTTTTTTGACTTGATTTTCTTGTAAGCCTTTTTCAAATCCCTTGTTTCAGAACTCTTCATTGCCTTTTTGAATTTTCTGACCAGAAACGCATCAAAATCAGGGTCATCAGAGTCTGGTTCAGAACCATCACTTTTATTCCCTGATTTTGAAGAGATCAAGGCAATACCCTTTGATTTTTTAGTTGATCTTAGATTGGCTTCAAAAGCCTGCAAATTACCAACTAATTCATCAACTGAAAGGGTGTCTAGATTACTTGTTTCTTCAATTGTGACAACCTTGGGGTCAAATCTTTCAGGGAGAGATCGAAGAATTTTTTGAACAATTTTGTTTTCAAGTGTGATCTCCCCTAGATTAAAAGTTGAATTCACCACATCATTTAGTTTGGCATAAAACTCATCAAAAGTTTCATTCCCTTCTATGATCAGGGTTTCAAACATAGTGGTCAATTTCTGAAGTTTAGACCTTTTAACCCTACCAGTTCCTTCATGAACTATTTCCAAGATACACCATGCGTCTTTAGCAATGTTACACTTAGAAATTCTCCTAAATTCAGTGGGTGAAACACCATTAAAGATAGCATTCATAGCTTTACTATTTGCAAGAAAAGCTGATTTTTCCTCCTTACTCTACTGAAACATTGGTTTAGGGATGTCAACATTCCCGTCAGATCTAACAGTAGGTGGAGAGTAAGCAATATGAATGGCTTGCCAAACATCAATATCAATCGACTGTAAAAAGGCAACTATTCGCACTTTCCAGTTTGCATAGTTAGTTCCATCTAAGTAGGGAGGTTTATTGGTGGACATGCCATCTCTAGGAATCTCCATAGCAGACAAAAAAAAATCTCAAGACAATGGTAAAAGCCTGCTCTGATACCACTTGAAGAACACGAAACCTTGACACAGGTTAAGGTCCCAGTTGATGTTTGCTATGCAGATATAAGCAAGGAATAATCACAAACCATCAAACAATCATCAAGATAGATGGACACAGGATTTTTACGTGGAAAACCCAACCGGGAAAAAACCACGGGACCTACCACCGGTCCAACAAGAACAATCACTATGAAGAAGAAGTTACAAGACTACTTACTACCCTTTAACCCAGTTGAACACAACCTAAAGGACTGAAGCTCTTTTTGTCGACGCACACGTCGTTCACTCTCTTCTGGATTGATCTTCACGCCTTGAAGCCGCTCAAGACAAACACGCACAGCGGAGAAGAAAACTGGAACTCAAAATGAGACGTTGCAGAGCTTTCAAGTGCAAAATACCTTCTGGGAAGAAGAAATCTCTTTAAGTATGTTAGGGTTTTGATCTTGAGAGCTCTTGATCTTCATGGAGAGGTGCTTCTTATATAAGGAGGAACTCTAAAGTTCTTTCCGTCAATGATTCGCAAAGTATAAGAAAGCATACAAGGCGAAGATAGAGCTTCCCTAAAAAATAGAGCTTCTGGATCGCGCAATTGCCGACCCAGCCGAGTGATCGGATAACCCAGCCGACCGGTTGGGTATCTAATCCGACCAGTCTGGTACTCATCCGATCGGTGGGTCTTCAATTCTGTTTGCAGATGTCAATGTGCAGAAAACTCGACCTGTCTGCTGTGCTGTCCGACCGGTCCGAAGATAAAACGCTTGGATGCACATTGCCTAAGTAGTAGATCATCATGTGTGACGACAATAGAGTGTTCAGTCCATCTAAAACATAAGATTACAACTCTGGAAACCCAAGTTTTGACCATCTCATGACATTGCCAATATTACATGCCTTTCAATCACCTTTTTTTTAAATTCTATCTTAATTTTGTAACATAGGCGTAGTGAGATTCTCTTTAAAAAAAAAAAACAAGATAACTTATTTCTGTAAATTGAAAGGGACTATGAAATGAAATATTAAAAATATCCTCTCCTCGGTCGCATACATTATTTCAACTCAGGCCTTAAAAAAACTACTGGGGCACAAAATGCCAATCATCCATTTTTCGTCCCGGTGGCAGTGTACAGCTTAAGCTCCTCGATCATACGATCCAAGTCCATGTAAGACGACCCACCTTTCTCCACAGCCCTCTTTGCCATCTCCCCCAGCACCCTTGCTCGCATCCTCCTCTCATCAGCTTCATCTCCACCGTCCATCAACTGGGCAACTGCCCTCTTGATCTCCTCTCTCCCTATCATGGGTCTATCCTCCTTTAATCTGGCCCACACCTTGGCCCCCACGTCGACCCCAATCCTCAGCACACGAGTGATCAGCTTCTCATTTAAAAACTGCTCAGCAAACATGGGCCAGGCCACCATGGGCACTCCCGCAGTCACGCCCTCCAGCACCGAGTTCCATCCGCAGTGGGTCACAAACCCTCCAACGGCCGGATGGTTGAGAATCATCACCTGTGGGGCCCACCCCCTTATGATCAGGCCTTTCCCTTTGGTCCTCTCCTCAAACCCATCTGGCATCCACTTCTCTTCAATCCTATCCGTGTTTTTCACCACCCAAATAAACGGATGGCCCGATGCTTCCAATGCCAGTGCGATCTCCATCAGCTGGGGCCCAGTGAGGTCGCATATGCTCCCAAAGCAAAAGTAGAGCACTGAGCCGGGTTGTCTCGAACGGAGCCAATCCAAGCACTGGTTTGGGTCAATGTAAGCCTTTTTCCCTCTCTCGGCCATGTCTGTCTGGTCTCTGTTGCAGAGAGAAACGGGGCCTATGTGCCACGCTCTGTCGCTACGAATCACTTCCTCTCTGAAGTGCTTCACGTAGTCAGGCTCCAGCTCGTAGAAGCTATTCATGACTACGCCGTAGCTCCTGCTATCAGCCTCTCTGACTTTCTGCATGACCTCCATAAATGGGATTTTAGTTTTCACGAAATCGGCCATCTGGGACTTGGTCATCTCGATCGGGTGAGGCAGTTTCGGCACCAGGAAGGGCTCTGTGTCTGTGGACACGGTCTCATGGGGCGCGTGTTTTCGCATGCTATTGGAGACGCAGTGGGTGAAGTAGCTGGTCCCGTGGAAGACCAGCCTCGGTATGTTGAATTTGTCAGTGATGTCGACAGTCCACGAGAAGAACATGTCGGAGACGACGCAGTCCGGGCGGAGGCGTTCGACGAGCTGCTCGAAGGGCTGGTGGAGGAGGTTGATGGCCTTGAGGAAGGCCACAGTCATATCCGGGGAAGTTACCAACTCGAGATTCTCGCAGCCGTCGGGGAGGCCGGCTTCGGAGAAGGGGAGTTGGAGGAGGTGGATGGTGATGTTCTGGTGGCCGGAGCGGTGGGTGGTCCTGTCGATGGTGGACTGGATGCGTGTGGCGTTGAGAGGGGTAGTGACGATGGAGACCTGAACTCCTTGGCGAAGGGCGAAGAGCTTGGCGATGTCTGTCATGGGAATAATGTGACCTGGGGCCATTAGAGGGAACAAGAGGATGTGTAGAGGACCAGTTTTAGAACCCATGAAGAGAGGAGGAAGAAGAACCGCTAATTTCAGGAAAGGAAGAGGAAGAGAAGCTCTGCGAGAGAGGTGCGGGTACTGTCTCCCTCTAGGGGGACAAAGACTGGCATGACTTAACCACGCGTTGGGCTGTGTTTGCATTTGGCAGTGAGTGAGCATCTTTCCTGTGGATTAGCATGGAGTCACTGAATCTGTTTAATTGGCCGTTGTTGATAAATAAGAAAGATATCCTATCAAATAATAATAATAATTAATAAATAAGAAAGTTATGAAATTAAGTGTATACCAAAAGTAGAGATTAATAAATAAGAAAGTTATGAAATTAAGTGTATACCAAAAGTAGAGAGGTTTGTAGCAAATCTGAATCCTGGGTCAAACCAGAAACCCTTATCCATAGGTTCACTTCATGATCAGCTATGTTTTTCTAATCTCATATTACTCTCTTTTTTTTCTTTTTTATTTGATACCCACAAGCAAAAGAGGCTCGTAGACCTTTTACCTTATAGTGATGGTGGAATCCTCAAACGAGAGAAGTAAATAGACCTTGTGCGAGGTGATAGAACCCTCTCACGAGGGAAAAGGTTGCTTGCCCAAGGTTTCATCCATCGTTGAGATAAGAGGCCGTTCTCAAATCTCAATTTATTTGTGCAAGAAAATAAAGTTGTGGTGCTTTGGAAAATAAGGGCTTATTAGATTTGGGCCCAAAAATAAAAGAATTTATTTTTTAATTCTAATATATAACTAGTGTATGTAAAAATTTATAAAAGGATCTTATTTTATGAGGTAATTGGGGCCCATTGTAATCTAAGTAATTAGGGCACACCTTTCAAAATTATATTATAGAACCTTCCGTCTACATCATTTAAAATTTTTTATAAAGTTATTTTCATCTAAAATATTTGTAAATATTGCTTTGCCCACCTTCATTCACTTAAGTTAGTGAAGCTCTTAAAAAAAGCCCTCTTCTACTTATTTTTTTAGAGGCAGAAGTTATTATTTATAAATAAGCTCTAAAATTAAAAAATAAAATTAGAAGTTTACCAAAAACCTTAAAATATAAAATAATATCTAAATAACAAAATAATAGCTTATTTTTAAAGCTAGAAAATGCGTCCCCAAAGTGTGTTCCACTCAAAGAATGCATAGAGCTTGTTCTTTTACTAAATAATTCACAAATATTAGGTCTAGAGAATTTATAATTCTCAAAAAGCATTCCTTGGGGTAGAATTTCTGAATCCTTGTCTCGCCTAGAGCATCTTAAATGCTGAAGGGGGTTAAATATGAGAATTTCAAATGATATAAATTACTTTTGGGAGGCTAAAATTTCGTATATAACAAATAAATATAAAATGTGGAAATGTGAAAAAAATAATGGTGAAATTCGTTGTCTAGAAATCTCTCGCTTCAAAAACTCATGGAGGAAATGTCTTTATATTTTATTGACAAGTAATTGATTCCACCTTAAGATCAAGCGTATGAATAATAATTTGATTATACTATTTACGAATTATTAATAATAAATTCATTAACTATATAGTTAATTATATTCTTAATCTTTCTCTTGGCGTGGCCCATGGGTTGTGGATGAAGGATGTTGGAAGTTTCTATAAAGTTTGAGAGACTCTCGGTCGGTCGTCCGGCGTCGCACATGTTTAAAATAGCCGCCTAAACGTAAGCACAGACGTCACACATCTTGGGAGCTTCCTTGTGCACCAAGCACGTGATGTGACTATGTGAGGATGTGGGTTCGGTACGCGTAGCGTGAGTGATACTTTTGGAACGACACCGTGACCCATTTATTCATAATTCGATTCGAACTGTTTATATGAATTTTGGACAGTGGCTCGTTCAAAAAAGTAACATCAGTGTTAAGTATTTTTATGAAAATTAATTTTCACATAATATCTTGTAGTGTCATATATTTTCAATAACAATAAAAAAATTAATTCAAACTTATTAAATTACAAGTAAGAAAAATTTTTTTGAGGGCATTGATATTATTACTTACACTAATATTATTGTTTTTAACAAAAATTTGATAACATATTTGAACTCTTCATGAAGAAGTAAAAAAGATAATGTGATTTTTAATTGAAGTTAAGAGTGACTGCATACTAAATTTTGTTACTTCAAATTGGCCTAGCATGTTTTTTTTTAATAATTCCAATGCAGTCAATTTATATAAAGACTCCCAAAAATTTTCATATTCCTACATAGGTATACATTTTTACAAAATTCAGTGGGGCTCAATTGAACCATTGAGCTACATATAGCTCTGCCTGCCCATGTATAAATGAATACCTACATCTCTAGTGACATAACATCGGATTTTAGACTATAGTAGGATTTGGTCCTTCATCTTTCCCCTTTTTTTAGTGTTTGGGTAATTCACATGTAAAGTGAATCAAAGTGAAGGATCATTTTGAAAAAAGATAGATCATATTAAAAATATATAAAATTGACTAACTTTTTATATTTTCTTTGGCAGGAGAAAAAAATTTTATTATACTTTTTTGAATAAAAAGTAAAGATCTTCTGTCATTCGGTGAAAATATTGTCTTATTGCTGGATAGCACTTAGGGGTCCAAATGTGATGGGATGGGGCTCAAGCTTTGAGCCCATGAAATGAGGTCGTGTTGTGTTGACCATGAGTTTGAATGATCTAGACCATTTGGTTAGGTGTAGTTTACCACATCCTCTCGGTGAATTTATAATAATAAAGAAAAAAGAAAAAAAAATAGTAATATGTAAAATCTTAAAAATGTAGCTTTTATTTTAATTTGTGGATTGTTAGATTTTGGTGTATGTAGATTGTTAGATTTGGTGTATGCAGATTACTAATAAAAGCTGGAAAATGCCTAGATTGAGGAAAAAGTTAGAATCACTAAAACAGTTGGTAGCCGAATTACATATTTAAAGATGCTTTTTTTATGTAGATTTTGCATCCATACAGATGCAGACGGACTCACGGACGTCTGCCCCAAGATGAGATACTTCTCTAATTGAATCTCCAACAATTGTACACTCGATTGATTGGAAAAAACTTGAATCCCTTAGGGACCATTTTCACAAATTCGCATCAAGAACAAATCAAAAGGAAGAAAGTAGAGGGGAAAAAAGAAATTAGACTATTAACAGAGCTTCCACAAGTGTAAATGTAGGAAGATGTTTCACAGATCTGACAGACTTACTTCAAAAATAGAAGCAACATAGACATAAAGCCTTATGCAAAGTGCTCTCTCGTAGAGATTTGCATTTTTAGATGTCTTGAGAAGCTCACCCCAGAACCCTTTATATAGGGGTTCCCAAGTAAGCAGTCGAGAGGGAGTTACGCATTTCGCAATGAATGCAAAGAGTAAACTCTATGCAATAGTTAATGTAACATTAATGCATAGTAATGAGAAACATTACACTAATGGCTACGCACAATGGTTAGGAAAAAGTGAATTGCCGATAAGTGGATTTAGATTTGGATCTACCTCTAGTCCAAAAATACACGTGCCAGGTCAAGGCCCAACACTCAAGGAGGACCAAGCCTAGTGCACCCCTGTGGGTGAGCCGACCTGCACAAGGATGGCTCGGCCAGGCTTGACCCAACCAGCCTAGCAGCTAACACAGGATGACTGACCTATCGCGACACGCGTGCGCTAGTGTGGTTACCAATACCAAACCCACTCTAACGACAAACAATGTAAGCATATGAGGAATCATTGATAAACCCCTCGTAAAGAGTTCCACATAACCAATGTGGGACTCTAAGAAATAAATATGAGAATAAAGGTGGGAAAATAAGTGGAGGTTTTGTGTTTTAATGCACACCAAATCCAATAATCCCCTAGAATTAAAGCATAAGAAAGATGAAGTATAAAAAGCTATTGTAAGTCATTCTTATGAGACCACGCATAAATGAAGGTGAACGAATCTTGAACATCAACTTAGCATAGTTATGTTTGAAATGCCAAAACTTTATGGCGAATTAGGATCTTGAACTAAGAATTTATCCAGTAAATCGTACATAGTACACACATGGCCTTACGGTTTTAGGGAGTCTTCACTAAACCATACACATTAATGGCTTTATGTTATCCTAATATTCATGAGCACTCTAGAGAGTAGCCTATACTCTTATAGGAAGCAGCCTGTCTACCACACTTATATAGGTATACTTTATCAAGGATGTTACTATATAACACCCCACTTATAAAAGATATAGAGTTTTCATTAATTGTTTATATAAGATATGAACATTTCACATCATAGGATTGGTTATGTATATATGTGAGTGTTTTGAAGTGTTCCAATAGTGCCACCCAATGATAACTTCATTTTTTCCATTAAACCCATCCCATGGGATATCCAATCAAATGGGTTGGGTATCCATTATTAGTGATTAGTCCTTAATAGGCTTAAGCCTCATTGTAGGTTTTGTTGTTTAACTTGTCAATTGTTGATTTGGAGTCCTTATACAAAGTTACAGCTTGAATCAATTTATTCTATAAAAGGAATATTTGTAAACTGGTTCTTTAACCATTTAGAATCTTTATCGGCCAATTCTATTCCAATAATCTCTGCATCCATCATGGATTGAGAAATACATGATTCCTTCTCCATTTCTAAGACACGGCTACATTACCAAGAGTAAATACATAGCCATTCGTGGACTTGGACTCTTTCGAATTCGATATACAGTTAGCATTGCTATACCTTTCAAGTACAATGGGATATATCTCATAGTGCAAATCTTAGTCAATGGTTTTCATCAGGTATTTGAATACCTAGATCACAACCGTCAAGTGGTCGTCATTGGGATTATTTGTGTACCTGCTCAATTTGCTTACTGTATACGCAATGTCACGTCTAGTGCTAATGGTATCTATGAGACATCCAATTGCCCTTGAATAATCTAATTGAGATACACTTTCTTCTTTGTTCTTATAAAGTTTGACACTAGGATTAGTGGTGAACCTAGGATTTTTATTTGGGCTACGTGGACTATGGTCATTTGAGAAAAATGAAAAAAACAACTCTCGCAATTCATCATACCCCAATTTGTAAAAAAGGATAAGAAACTATTGTAGTTTTCCAATAAAAGCAAAGGTAATGTACTTTAATTAAAATACATGTTCTATGGAGGCATTATAAGGTTTGTGTCACAACCCGAGCCCAGGGTTCGGGGGTTAGCAAAAGCCAAACCTAATGACACACGTACTCCTGTGCCTGTACACGTAGACCGAGTCTAAATGCACACGCACAAGGGAACATTCACACGTGCCAAACAAGTACGCGGAAGCTGTAAATATCAGAAACATCAACTAACAGTGCAAGAAGAGAATACGAAGAAAGAACTGACATAATTACACGTGAAAGTCTTACAAAATGAACAAAATAATATATACAATCAAGACATGTCGTGCCAGATACAAGTATGAAAATTCTCAAAACAAGACTCCAATGCATGCATGCCAAGAACGCTCTCCCGTGGAGTGCTCACAGTTAAATCCAAAAAGGCACCCTGTATTGATCTACGGCTGGGCCACGGCTGAGCTTCGGCTTAGCCGTAGGGAAATACACGGCTTAGCCGTGCCCTAGCCGTAGAGGAAAACTAGATTTTTCCCTCTCTGGACTTTAAGCCGTAAGAGGCATATGACTTAGCCGTACCTGTACGAAATTAAAATTCTGAAGCACATACAGAAAATCTGGGAAAGCATCAGAATTGCAATTTTTCCAATGGAGATAGACAAGTACTAATCGAATGAGTAATCAAATGGGCTGTAAACACACTTTGCCATACAAATTCATGTGAACTAATCAAGATCAAATGCATACCAACATGGGTTCTCACAAGTTATAGTTATACTTGCCTCGATTGGAATTCGATTACACAATGGGAGCCCTTAGGTCCAAACACAACCTAATATCAACCAAACACCATGCATGCATGAGAAATGGAAGGAATTACAAAGTACAGACACACCATGCAAGAGGGAAACAAGAAGGAGAAGAAATAGAGAAAGGAGATGAGAGAATGGAAGGGTTTCCAACTCACCTCACATGCAAAGAGCCAAGCTTCCTTAACTCCTCAATTGAGCTTGATCGATGGAGGAGAGAATTCAAGAGAGCGAGAGAAATTCCACGTGCACAGTGAGGAGAATGAGAGAGAACGAGAGAAAGAGCAACTTGTGGATCGTTTGAAGTTATATAAGCTCATGGTTAAGTCCAAATTACAAGAAAGGCCAAGTTAGAATGCTATTTTCAGTTTGAGTCAAATCTGGGTCCAATGGAATCACACGACATCGGTTGCAAACTACGTAGTTACGAAAGTTGACGAGCTCAACGAAAGACACATGTTGACATGAAGATGATGCAAAAATGACCCTGTCTTAGAAAAGCTAAAATTACGAAAAAGGGCTTGGTCTACTTAATCCAGGTCAAACTCAACCCAACTACATATCCATGACCCGCAACGAAAATAAAAACATAAACAAAACACGATTAGCAAAGAAAACAAGATTAATTAACCGCTAAACAAGGTCAAGTTGGGTCGGAGTGTTACAGTTTGGAGGTCGAGAAATGTAATAAGTTGTGATCAAATGGGATGGCTATAGTATACATGTGGCCCATGGTGCTGATGATGAATAATGATGACAATGATTGGCCCATTTCTTAGTGAACATGGCCCATTTCAAATGATAATATCCAAGAACATGCATTAATTAATATGTGGCAAGCCAAATGGATGATTATAAGAAAATGGTAGCAATACAAAAGCAATGAATCAAATTGGTTCATTCAAACCATGAAATTTAGCTTTTCTACCCCAATAATCAATAACCCATTGATGCAATCTTGTGATTTTGGCACCAAATGCTCCACCACAATTTGGGGACACATTCAAAACTCTAGTGAGAAAAATTCAACAAATAAAAAAAAACACATATGCTCAAAAACTCAAAATCAATTAGTAGAGATTAGATTTCATTCTCCAAAATAATTCAAAAGTAGGATTAATCCAAAGTCTAAATCCAAAAACACCTAAAACAAACAAACAAACAAACAAACAATCATGATTTCATTTATGGCACACACTATTTAAAACAGTTGGACTCAATTGTTTTTCACAAAATAGTGGCCCACTTTTAAAGTTTGATAAGAGGCTCCAAATCATCCAATGATCCAAAGGATAAATAAGTTGTGGGACATTGGGACAAACTCCACAATAGCCAATACGAACCAATGGATTTGTACAATAATTTCTTTCAAGTGCATAGATAGATCATTGGAATCGTACGATCTACTAATGTTGTAGTTAGGTGTAGGTTTTAGTATGAATTGAGTGTAGGCATGGTAAGAGAGAGAGAGATTCAAAGAGGGTTTAGTGTAGGATTGTAGGTTCCTAATGGAGAGTTACAGTAGTCTCGAGTCTCACATCATCCTATCACTGCTGTTATGCATGCATGTAGGTCATATGTTTGGGTGCACATTTTCTGCCTAGCGCGGTCCTTTTGAGACAGGTGGGGCATTTATGGATTTTATCTGAGGCGACTGCCCCACATTGTTACAACATGGGTTTGCCCCTAACTAGGGTCATAAGGAGTTAAAACACCATTTCCTCCATACATATTGAACCTCTGAAGAACCTTCTTGACATAGGAAAATGAGACAATATAATGTGTGCAAAGTGTTTATGTATTTTGATACCTAATATCACATTAACCTTATCCATTTCTTTCATGTTAAACATAGAACAAAGGAACCTCTTAGTGTTTATTATTGTAGCAATGTTAGTCCCATATATAAGCATATCATCTATATATAAGCATATTATAATCTAAGAATCACCAAAATCTTTATAGTATGCACATTTGTCCGATTGATTAATTTTGAAAACTTCAACAATCATTACTTGGTCAAACGTAAGATGCCACTACTTAGGAGCTTGCTTTAGGTCATACAGTGACTTAATTAGTTTGGAAACTTTTTTTTCCTTTCTCTAGAACAAAAAAACCTTTAGGTTGCTCCATATATATTTCGTCATCCAATTCACTATTTAGGAATGCAGTTTTCAAACCCATTTAATGGATAATCATATTGTGAATGAAAGCTACAGCAATTACAATTCTGATGGTAGTAATCTTGGTTACAGGAGTATATGTATCAAAGAAGTCTACTCCTTTTGTTTAAATCCTTTTGCAACCAATTTAGTTTTAAAATTTTCAATCGAACTTTTAGTTCTTAATTTTTTTTGAAAATCCATTTATAACCTAATGTTTAGTTTTTGGAGGAAGATCAACCAATTATCATGTATGATTGGCCAGTATAAACTCTAATTCACTATTAAGAGCCTTTCCCCACACCCCCCCAACCCACCCAAAAAAAAATAATAATAAAATAAAATAAATAAAAACAAAAACAATGTCAAGAGAAAGCATGGCCTCTTGATAAGTTATGGGGTCAATTTTCAGGATGTAAGTGATGAAATCAAGGCCAAAGGTAGATTTCATTTTAGGTTTCTTACTCCAATGTGGTTCTAGATCTTCACATTCAGAATCACAAAGTGGGGGCAGGTAAAACAACATCATTGTTGCTAATAGAATTTGAAAATTAAATTTTTAAACAAAAATCATTTTCAAAGAAAATGACACGTCTTCACTCAATTTATTGAATCCTTGTCTTAATCTTAGATTAATAGAAATCTATAAGTCTTACTATGTAGGGCATATCCTAAGAATACACTTTCATGTGTATTAGGTCCATGTCTAGTCCTCTTAGGACTTGGAATTGCAACATGAGCTAAGCAACCCCGCACTTAGAGGTATTCTAAGCTAGGGTTCCTACCTTTATATAACTCATATGGAGTTTTGTTTTTCTTGAAATGATGCGATTCAAGATGTGACAGGTTGTCAAAAAAGCCTCCCTACAAAAGTTCTTGGGTAGTTCAAAACTATTTAATATTGAATTCGCCATTTTCAATTGATGTTTTGTTTTTGCTTTCTGCTACACCATTTTATTATGGGGAGTGTTCACCCGAAAAGGGGGGAATTGAGGTGTGTGAAATGTATCCAGACTTTCTCTTTCCAACGAACGAGATAAAGATACTAAAGAGAAAGAAAAAGAATGTCGACCTTTTCAGTTCTGAGGTTTTTTTTTTTTTTTTTGGTGGGTTTTTTATGTTTTAACCTTTTAGGTGTAGGCTGTTTACATGTATTTTTTTTATCACAGCCCCATCGCTTGGTCTCGGCTGATCAACATTTAAAAGAAAACTACAAAGTACATGAGAGATTCTGCATAATAAAGAAAATAACAAAAGGTGGGTCACTCTTGAGTATCGAATACTTGTTGCCTTTTTTGTGCTTAAGTCAATTGAGCAATCTTCATAACTTATCACCTGTTTTCCTTGGATACAGAATTTCAAGTGGAGTTGAAATGAAAGTTTTATGGTCATGGTTGCCCCCATGGTTTGCTTATCGTGTTATACCAATCGGTTGGCCATAGTTGTACCCGCATCACATTCAACTCCTTAGTGAAGAAAATGAAGATAGTCTCAAAAGACTTATCTTCTTCAGAGATCTTGTCAAATCAAGGTACTATCCTTTTGGTTATTTTCAGAAGTTTGAGTATCTTGTTGTTGAAGTTGAAGCTAGAACTTAAAAAAGTCGAAGCATCGGAGACTTATCGAAGAGAATCTAAAAAGTCTTGAGTGCTTTGATGGCTGTGTTGTGATTGATGATGGTGTTGTTGTTGGAATGGGTTCCCAAAGGGGGTATTTATAGCCTCTTAGAGCTTTCTCCAATAATTTGAGGTAGGGAGAAGTTTGAGTAAAATTTGATTTGAAAAGGGGGTAGCCGACCCTGCATTTGTGTGGTTGGCTACCCTCCTACAGTCAATCATGTAAGGTGGTAGCCAAATCTTTATTGTTTGGAGAGAGTTGTTGTTTCAACACCGAGTTTTACTCAATTTATGCAACATTAAAAAACATAAAATTGTAAACTCCCCAAAATGCCCCACCCCCTTCTCTCTCCTCCCCTTCCCCACCACCCCTTCTGGCCAACGACAAGCTCTGGCGGCGGAGGAGGACTCTCCCTCTCCCTCTTTTCCTCTTCCTATCCAAGTTTTACTTAAGGAGACCCGCTGTGAGGAGGGAGGGAAAGGGAGAGGAAAATAGAGATTGAATAGAGAGAGAGAGAGACAATAGAGGGAGGGAGAGGAAGAGGAAATGGAATAGGAGGAGGAGAGGAAGTGGAAGATGGAGAAGGAGAGGGAGGGGAAGGAGACGGAGAGTCTCCCTCCACCACCGGCTGGATGGGGAGCTGGGGAAGGGGAGGAAAGAGGAGGGAAGGATAGGGAATGTATGTGGGGAGAGGGGAGTTAACAATTTTTTTAATGGTGTGTAAACTGAGTAAAACTTGGTGTTGAAATAATAGCTCTTTTGTTTGAATCATGCTAATCAACTTGAAATCTACTCAGGATGATTTGACAAGATCTGGATCAGCTACTCAATGAGCTGTTAGAATGTACAATGATTAGCCAGCCACTTTCCTCAGTCGGCCATTGTACTTTCGACTACTGACTTGTTCAGTCGGCCAGTGTACATTCAGCTTCTGTTTTATTGATTTAGCCAATAAGTGAATATTTATAGTTTTTTATTTTCTAATTATTTCAAAAAACGATAAGCTAGATATTCTAAGCATAAATTAGATTTAAAGACATAAGAACACATACAAAAAATAAGAGAGAGATGAAACGGAGCAGAGAAAAAAGAATGACAAGTTTTGCAACACTTCATCAAACAGTTAGTCTTCAAACTAAAATAAGAAGAAAAAAAAAACTCATAAATCAATACTAAATTTCACGCAATTGACATGCATCAACTCCCATTACAATTAGGAAAAAAGGAAAATTATCAATCAAGTATGCATTTCATTAATTAAGTTAAATAATAACCTGTCATTGTAGCCTTTTTATGGCTACATTTAAAAAAAATTGAAATATCTTGCTATATTCTTAGCCGCATAAGAAGCCACTAAGGTTTCACTTCATTAACAAGAAAATTGAAAACCCATTCTGCAAAAGGCTAAATTTCATCACCTGTAGGTGGGCCCCACGAAACTGATATGTCCCGCATTATGCGGGAATTAGCTATTCGTAAAAGGCCAAAAAATTATAATTTGATAACTGTTGCTTGCTACTAATTTTTACCACATTTTGTCTGTCATTCCGTTTAATTATTACATGATCACAAATAGAAAAAAAAAAGGGTAAGATGAGATGGAATATAAGAAAACAGAAACATAAGTTCAGTAACATTTCATCAGACAGTCAGTCTTCATACTAAACTAAAAAGAAAGAAAGAAAAAACCCATAAATCAATACTAAATTCCACCCAATTGACATGCATCACCTCCCAATACAATTAGGATGAAAAGAAAATCATTAATCAAATTTGAATTTAATTAATTAAGAAGTAAGAATAAGTTGTCATTGCTGCCAACCAACATGCATGAACTTAAGCAAGCAAGGGAATTGCATCTAATATTCGGGTAGGATGCACTTGCATGCATATGGGAGCCACCAACACATGTTTCACAAAGACACCTTGCATGTAAGGGGAAATGGTGACAACTTGAATCTGTGTGAGCTGCATAGAAGGAACTAGAAAAATGATAGAAACAGAGAATCGATCAACCCACAGGTGGCTAGCATCTAACTAGGCAGTACATACAAAAAGGAGAAGCAGAAGTGAGGAGAATAAGTAGGAGGAGAAACTTAATCTGATGAGTAATTTTTTTTCCCAATATTCCTAGACTGCAAATTTACCCATGATCATAGACATGACCATAGTCTTAAAGCTCAGCTGAAAGTAATTCTTATTACATAAATATCTTAGCGATGATTGATACCAATTTTCTCTATGTATAGGCAAAAGTCAAAATGAATTAAAATATTATTCTACGTGCCTCTATTTTTTAATATGTTGTTTTAATTACATCCTAAACACAGTATAAGGGAGATAAAAAGTAGACATTTACAGTTTTTTTTCTTTTTTTTCTTCCTAAAAATGATAAGCTAGATATTCTAAGCATAAATTAGATTTAAAGACACGTGAACACATTCAGAAAATGTGAGAGATGAGATGGAACAGTTATCAAACAGTTAGTCTTCAAACTAAACTAAGAAGAAAGAAAAACTAATAAATCAATACTAAATTCTGCCCAATTAACATGTGTCCTCTCCCATTACAATTAGGAAGAAAAGAAAATTATCAATCAAATTTTAATTTCATTATTTAAGTAGAAAGAAGAACTTGTCATTGTAACTTTTCTATGACTGCAGTTGAAAACAAAAATATGAAATATCTAGCTAAATTCTTAACCACATGAGAAGCCACCAATTTTTTTTACTTCATTACCAAGAAAATTGAAAACCCATTGTGTAAAAAGCGAATTTTCATCACATGTTGATGGTCCATATGAAACTGATATGTCCCACCTTATGCTGGAATTAGCAATTCATAAACGGTGAAAAAGAAAACAACAATTTAGTCCCATTTTGGGCTACCCATTTTGAGCACATTCTATGTATCATTCTGTATGAAAATGAGAAAGAAAACAATAATTTAGTCCCATTTTGGGCTACCCATTTTGAGCACATTCTATGTATCATTCTGTATGAAAATGAGATGACCACAGACATAAAAAAACGAGTTAAAGATGAGATGGGACATAAAAAAAAAAAAAAGAATGCCAAGTTCAGAAACATTTCATCATACAGTTGGTCTTCATACTAAACCATGAAGAAAGAAAAACCCATAAATCAATACTAAATTCCACCCAAGTGACATGCATCAGCCCCCATTATAATTAGATAGAAAAGAAAATCATCAATCAAATCTAAATTTCATTAATTAAGAAGAAAGAATAACCACTCATTATTCCCACCCAACATGCAAGAGCTAAAGCAAGCAGAGGAATTGCAATGTTGAAACAAGTAGAGGAATTGCATCTGAGCTTTGGATAGAATACTCTGGCATGCATATGGGACTGATGTGAATTTTAATTCAAATCCTCTTAAAATTGTAGGTGTACAGTTATCTTTATGAGATAATGGCAAATATAAATCGATCCTATAGGGAGCATTTCTAAATTAAAAATAAAAATTTGAATTTTTTCTAGTGAGTAGAAATTAATGTAATGTAATACTAGTAATATTGAAAATTTGATGCAATTAAAAGTAGTGAAAAATCAATAGAGAAAATAGATTAGAGCATTTAGAATCTACTATGCAAGATAGTTAATCCAATCATATAATTATTTTATACTTTGTTTCAAAATAACTCCGATCAAAAACAAATCAATGTTTCTTATCCATAAACTTTGTCATTCGTAAAACCAATTTTTAATAAAAGGAAATAAAATCATCACCTATTACCCCTTTCACCTCATAAAAGAAGGAAAAATCATAAGCATGATTTATCAAATTAAACATAAACTATCAAAAGATCAGAGCCCTAAACATAATCTATTAAAATAGGTATAAATCATCAAACTATTTTCATTAGAAATCAAAATAGATGCTACCTAAGGCATGAAGACTTATTATAATTAACATTCATTAAAAAAGACAATAAAAGAACAAAATAACCACTTGAATTAAAATAAAATTTTACTTAACTTTATTTGAATGCTCAAATCCAAAAGATTAGCCAGGCATTGCCAAGATCTTCATAATAAATTTTATTAAGAGTATTCTTATACAATATTCACTATCTGAGAAATTCTCTTTTAAAATCTTAGTTTTTGGAAAAGGCTCCAGAAATACCTTAAAAATAAAAATAGAAAATTAATGGGAGGAAGAGAGGTAGAGCATATAAGAGAAATGATGGCTTGGACATCCTTTTTGGGGGAGGAATAGAGCATGTATGTGCACCTTTTTTCTAGTTTCCTTTTATGCTTCTTGGTTATCTTACAAATGCTTTGAATATTGACATCTGGTTTGAGTAGGAGATTTGGTGGCCGAGTTAAAGTGGAGATAGGATTATCCCTGTAGGTAGAATTTATCGCTAACAATTGCTTCTCCTTAGATGGAGTCCTACTTTGGATGTGTATCAATGGATCTTCTATGATGTGCACTTAACTACAGTCTCGGCTAAAAATGTACCTAAAACTTTTTAGGTCCATAACTTTTTCGTTTTAGCTTCAATTTTTTCAATCTTGGACTTTACAAACATTTACTTTGAAAGAGCTTTTCAATCGTAGGTCACATGATCAATCTGACATCCGGATTAATAGTTATGATCATTTTAAGGTAGACAATCTTAATAAAAATAGGATTGAAGTTTGAACTTTGATTTGCAATGGACTCTAACTCTGCACAACTTCTTTTTTTTTTTTAAAGGAGATTAATTGTTAGGTTTTTTTAAGTCAAACTCGTTAGGTTTTTTCTCCCACCAAAGTTATCTTCTTTGAATTAATTAAGAGATAATTCAAATTAATTTAAATCTACAACTACTATGGACCCTATTAGGTGGGACAACTCCTTTCTTGAATAGTGGGCCCTATGGGAAGTCTTCTATCGCAGTTAGAACTCTTTAGCTAACTTGATGAGTGGACCCCCTTCTTCACATGTGTGTATGTGGGTCCTAGGTTAGAGTCTTGATGTAACTAGAACTTTTCAGAAAATCTTCCATAAGGTTTAGTGGGTCCTACATTAATTCTCATTTTTTGAACAATCTAGGTCATTTGTTGAAGTATTGAAGAACATTGGTCGAATTGGGACCCCTCTAGCTAGAGAGAGTCCTAATCATACTAGGATTCTTCAAAAAATTAAAAAATTACATAAAATATTAAAATGATGTAGTAAATGAGTATAAAATGCTGATATTCTATAAAATGCATAAAATGATGAATTTGTAGGAACAAAGTTCATGTAATTTAATTAAGTCCATAATTCTACCTAAAATAAGGCCTAAATAAGGCAAATTAATGGACTTAATTGGGACCTATCAACACATGTTTTACACCGATACCTTCCATGTATGGGGCAAATGGGTGACAACTTGAATCTGACACTAGAAATAGGGAATCAGGCAGCCCATAGGTGGCTTGCATCTGAGTAGGCAACACACAAAAGGAAGTAGAAGCAGCTGGAGTGAGGAGAATAAGCAGGAGGAAAGACTTACTTCGATGAGTTTTGTTTCAATATTTATTGAGTGCAAATTTGCCTATAATAAGTAATTCAAAATACCAATTTTCTCTATGTTGAGGCAAAGTTAAGATGAATTAAAATCCTATTCTCCATGCCTCCATTTTTTATAATATTGTTTTATTTACATCTTAAACACTCTATAAGAGATTTACAAAGTGGACATTTATAGTTTTGCATTTTCTAATTGTAAAAGGAGATAAGCTGGACATTCTAAGCTTAAATTAGATTTAAATACACATGAACATATACAAAAAATGAGATAGAGATGAGATGGAACTGAAAAAAAAAATGACAAGTTCAGTAACATTTCAGCAACATTTGATCAAACAGTTGGTCTTCCAACTAAGCTGAGAGGAAAGAAAAACTGATAAATCAATATTAAATTTCACCCAATTGATATGAATCTACTCCCGTTACAATTAGGAAGAAAAGAAAATCATAAATTGAATATAAATTTCATTAATTAAGAAGAAATAATAACCTGTCATTGTAACCTTTTGATGACGACGGTTGAAAAAGAAAAGTTTGAAATATCTAGGTAGATTCTTATGCGCGCCACCAATTTTTTTACTTCATTACCAAGAAAATTGAAAACCCATTGTGTAAAAGTCAAATTTTCATCACCTATAGATGGGCCATACGAAACTGATATGTCCCACCTTATGTAGGAATTAGCTATTCATAGAAGGCTAAAAAAATAATAACTTAGTCCCATTTTCTGCTATTGATTTTTTTAGTCCCATTTTCTGCTATTGATTTTGAGCACATTCTGTATGATTATGAGATGACCATAAAAAAAAAAATCAAGTAAGATAAGATAGAGTAAAAAAAAAAAGAAAAGAATAACAAGTTCAGTAACATTTTATCAAAATAATTGGTCTTTAGACTAAACTAAGAAGAAAGAAAAAACCCATAAAGTAATACTTAATTCCACCAAATTGACATGCATAAGCTCCCATTACAATTAGGAAGAAAATAAAATCATCAATCAAATTTAAATTTCATTAATTAAGAAGAAAGAATAACTTGTCAACATACCCAACGAACATGCATGAGCTTTAGCTAGCTGACGAAATGTTGGAGGAAGAAAAGGATTTGCAACTGAGGCTTGGGTAGAATGCTCTTGCATGCATATGGGATCCACCAACACATGTTTTATAAAGAGACCTTTCATGTAAAAGCGCAAATGGGGGACAGCTTGAATCTGAGTGTCAGCATTGATGAACCGGAAACCGCTGGATATTGAGAATCGAGCAGACAATAGATGGCTTGCATCTGAATAGGTGGCACATACAAGAAGGAGAAACAACAGGAGTGAGGAGAATAAATGGGAGGAAAAACTTACTTTGCTAAGTTTTGTTTCTATATTCATAGAGTGCAAATTTACCCATGATCATAGCCATGACCATAGTTTTAAAGCTCAGTTGAAAGTAAATATCAATTTTCTCTATCAATTTTCTCTATGTTGAGGAAAAAGTTAAGATGAATTAAATTAAATCCTATTCTCCATGCCTCTATATTTTATTTTGTTTTTTTTATTTACATCATTAAAACTCTATAAGAAATTTAAAAAGTAGACAGTTATTGTTTTTTTATTTCCTAATAGTTTTCAGAAAAGATAAGCTAGACTTTCTAAGAATAAATTAGATTTAAAAACACACGAGCACGTACAAAAAATGAGAGAGAGAGAGAGAGAAAAGAATGACGAGTTCAGCAACATGTCATCAAACAGTTGGTCTTCAAACTAAACTAAGAAGAAAAAGAAAAGCCTAAATTCAATACTAAATTCCAACCAATCTGTATCAGCTCCCATTACAATTGGAAGGAAAGAGAATCTTTAATCAAATCTTTATTTCATTAATTAAGAAGAAAGAATAATTTGTCATTGTACCCTTCAATAATCTGTCATTGCAACCTTCTATGACTACAGTTGAAAAAGATAAATCTAAAATATCTAGCTACATTCTTAACCACATGAGAAGCCACCAATTTTTTACTTCATTAACAAAAAAATTGAAGACCCATTGTGCAAAAGGCTAATTTTCATCACCTTTTGATGGGCCATACGAAATTGATAGGTCCCACCTTATGCTGAATTAGCTATTCATAGAAGGCGAAATAATAATAATAATAATAATAATTTAATCCCGTTTCTTGATACTGATTTTGGGCGCATTCTGTATGTCATCTTGCATGATTATGAGATGACCAAAAGTACAAAAAATGAGAGTAAGATGAGATTAAAAAAAAAAAAAGAATGATGGGTTCAGTAACATTTCATTAACAATTGGTCTTCAAACTAAACTAAGAAGAAAGAAAAACCTATAAATCAATTCTAAATTCAGCCCAATTAACGTGCATCAGCTCCCATTATAATTAGAAAGAAAATAAAATCATCAATCATATCTAAGTTTCATTAATTAAGACACAAGAATAACCTGTCTTTGTAACCACCCAACATGCATGAGCTTAAGCAAGCAGAGGAATTGCAACATTGAATCAAGCAGAGGAAATGCAACTAACGTTTTGCCAAAATGCTCTTGCTTGCTTTTGGGACCCACCAAAATATGTATTACAAAGACACCTTTCATGTAAGGGGCAAATGGGCGACAGCTTGAGTCTGAGTGGGCAGCATGGAAAGGACTTAAAACCGTTGGAAATATAGAATGGAACCGCCCACAAGTGGCTTGCATCTGAATAGGTAGTACATACAAGGAGCAACAGTAGGAGCGAGGAGAATAAGCAGCAGGAGAAACCTTTATTTTATATATGGTATAGATATAGATATAGAGTTGGAAAGATAGAGAGAGGATGTAACGCCCCACCCTATATTCATGCATAATATTATCTATTTTAACCCATGCGCTTAGGTTTTTATGCTGGTGGGCCTTAACCTACTAAAATGTCTCATACAAGATAATAGTTTAACCTTTATATATAAGCCTAGTCACTTTTTCCCTTTATAATTGATGTGGGAGTTCAAGACATCACAATCAACCCCGCTTAGGGCTGAATGTCCTTGTACAATAGCCTGCCAACTCTTTTAGTTTGCCCACATGAAAACCTGCCCACTTGCATTAGAACACGGCGGGGATGCACACTTGAACCAGACGAGAGTTAACTCTGATACCATTTGTAACGCATCACCCCATATGCATGCATGATATTATCTGCTTTGGCCCATAAGCCTCACGGTCTTGCTTTTTATGAGCCTCAAGATACCAAAAGGCCTCAAACAAGGTAAGGGTGTAAACTCTACATATAAGCCCAGTCACTTTTTCTCTCTATAGTTATTGTAGGACTCTAGGAAATGATTGACGTAGGATATCCCATGGGGCTAGTCTACAAAAAAATAGCTGGAGGTTTCTTGGTTTTTTGGTTTTTGCTACCTGCGCATATTCCTTTTCTTATGATGGACTTTTTTTTTTTAAAGCAAGAGTGATAAGTTTTTTCTGGGCGATAGTTTTTCATTTATTTGTGAAAACTAATGGCACTTAGTTTTATCACTACAGTGGGGAACTTGTACTAAGAACTCAAAATGTAAAAGCCGTTTTGAGATTGTAAAAAAATACACAGGGCTTTTTGTTAAAAACTCATAATAAAAGGAACAGATCTGATATGTTATATATTCAACTTCAAGCTAAAATGTAGACCTAAAATGGTTTTTGTTTGTCTTCAACTTCACTTAGTTGGTGTAAGAACCCAATTCATAATTTTTATTTAAAATTGAACTTAGATTGTAGTTTTGATCTCTGTGGATCCCACTCGCCATTTTTCTTTTTGTCAACTATATTACTACTATTTTTGTATTATCAAATCATTTTGAAATAATAATAATTATTTTATTCTAGCCATTGGGACTATCATACCGTAAAATCTGATGATACAAAGGGCCTCGAATCTCGGGGTGTGACACATTAGTATGAGAGTCTAGGTTTAAAATTTTTTTTTAGTAGGAACCCTAATGGCATGTGAGATTACTGGGTCGAAATTAGGTCGCGACATAGTCTAAGCCTCCTTCATTCTTTTTCCTTTTTGTTCTTTTCTTGATGTTTTACTCTTTTCCTTTAATGAATGACTTTGCGCAGAGACTCCCAGGCCACAAGTGGAAACTCTGAACATTACTGCTCAAAATGGGCCCCGACAAGTCAGACATTTATAAGAATTTTAAGGGTTACTATCGGACATCTTTTAGTGGGACCACTGACTTTTTCACTAAATGAAAAGGTGCTTGTATGTTATGGTAAAGGAAAAGTTATTTATTTATATTTTTTTAAGCTACATTCTCTTATGATCTCTTATAGTGACAACCAAACATTTGCTGAATTGGATACTAGGCCTCAACCTATTGCTATGAAATGTTATCAAATATCCTTGGAGTGTACTGGATTCATCTCGAGTAGTCTTAATTATCATTATGTGAGCTCCATGATGGAGCCGCAGGCTAGTTTCTTTATTTTTAACGTAGAGTTAATCACATTCTATCATGTATTTGGCCGAACTGTAGAACTCAAATCTGTTGAAATAAAATTATAGAATATCTCTTTAAAGGGGTTGACATGCATTTTGAATGGTTCCGATCATCATTATGTGTGCCTTACAGTAGATTATCGGAGACTTATAATTTCACATACTGAATAGATGCAATGGATAAGCTGAACACATCTTGATCGCCATGGATCATTGCCGTTTTATCGAACTCAAATTTAGACATATATCAATTAGGGGAATAATATTAATCTTGAATGGTACAAATCATCAAGATATGGGTCCCACAATGAAGTTCTTGGGACATGCAATCCACCTTCCAGTGTAGTGCAAGAAGGTTCACTGCCTTCAACGTGCAGATGCACTGTCTTCGATGTGCATATGTCTACTCTTCAATGAATTGAATGGGCAAAATAGTCAATATAATAGGGGTCTGAAAGTGGAACAGCAAGCTTGCTTTTCTCTCACCTTAGTTGGGTGCTTTAGTAAAATATAAAATGCAGGAATATTTTTGAGGTTTTCTAAAAATATAGGGGTACAAAACTCTTTTGTTTATTTACAATTAAGATTTCTCTAACTTTGGTGTACCCGGTCGATTAGTCCTCTTTAACGACAGGTCACATCCAAATCATCAACATCCTTAGTATTTATTTTTAGTATTATTTGTTTATTTAGAAGATTAATGAGTGATATAAAATTCTGTGAAAACCTATTTGGAGGGAGGGGGGTTGATCCTTGGACAGTTAGATGAAATTCGACACCCCTATATATTTATTATTATTTTATTTCTAAGTCTGAATTTGAAGACCCAGCGATGAATTTTAATTAGACATGTAGTTATACTAAAGTGCTAACACTACTCAATCATAAGCATGTAGGTATCTGATAAACTCTTTTGCTTGTAAGTTTTGTAACTTTTCTAATGAGGTAAAAGGTTAAATTAAGAAAGAGAGAAAAAAAAGAGAGTTCAAATAAAATTTTTTTGGTCATTTAGTGAAATAAGGATGTACTTATTTGACTCTTTTTTTTTAAAGAATAGATGGTTTTTAATAATTTAATGGTTTGAGAAAGTAATTTTTTGACCTTTTTTTTGTTAAAAAAATAAATATATATTTTAAATATATTATTTTTTTATTTGACTACTTTAAGTTATTATTTCTCAAATTGACCTTTCACCATAATTCACTAATAAAGTGAGCTTGCCAAACAACCAGACTCTGATCATCTCAATTACTAATATCCTTTTGTTTATGTTTTAAATTAGGGGTTGACCTGGGAGCTTTAATTTCGATTGATTCACTAGCTGATAATTTTTTTAATTCTATTTTATTTTTCTAACATAGCTGAGATTATGCGATTCTAAAAAAGAATAGGACAACTTATTCCTGTAAATTGAAAGGGACTGTGAAATGGAATATTCAAAATATCTACATGTCATCTTCATTATTTCAACTCGGGCCTTAAAAAACAGAGATATTGCCCTTCCAGCTGTACTTGGATATAATAATCACGCTTAAATAATTAAGTTTAAATATTTTTCACAGAATTATTTCTGCTGTAATCTAGGGCTATATGATATTAGACGTACAATGTCTTAAAGCTATGCAATATTGCACGTATCACAATGTGCCATGCTCCATCCTACTATTACTGTGCGCTCTGAGGAATATATGAAAATTTTGAGTGTTTACAAGCAAACTGGAGCACACAAGGCCAATCATTGAGCATTTGTCCTGGTGGCTGTGTGCATTTTAACCTCCTCGATCAAACGATCCAAGTCCATGTAAGACGACCCACCTTTCTCCACAGCCCTCTTTGCCATCTCTCCCAGCTCCCTTGCTCGGATCCTCCTCTCATCGGCTTCATCTCCACTGTCCATCAACTGGGCCACTGCCCTCTCGATCTCCTCTCTGCCTATCACGGGTCTATTCTCCTTTGACCTGGCCCATACCTTGGCTCCCACCTCGACCCCAATCCTCAGCACACATGTGATCAGCTTCTCATTATAAAACTGCTCCGCAGACATCGGCCAGGTCACCATTGGCACTCCGGCAGTCACACCCTCCAGCACCGAGTTCCATCCGCAGTGGGTCACGAACCCCCCAACGGCCGGATGGTTCAGAATCATCACCTGTGGGGCCCACCCCGTTATGATCAGGCCTTTCCCTTTGGTCCTCTCCTCAAACCCATCTGGCATCCACTTCTCTTCAATCCTATCCTTGTTTTTCACCACCCAAATAAACGGATGGCCCGATGCTTCCAATGCCAGTGCGATCTCCATCAGCTGGGTCCCAGTGAGGTCGCACATGCTACCAAAGCAAAAGTAGAGTACCGAGCCTGGTTGTCTCGAATCAAGCCAACCCAAGCACTGGTTAGGGTCAATGAATGCCTTGTTCCCTCTCTCGGCCATGTCCACCTGGTCTCTGTTGCACAGAGAAACGGGGCCTATGTGCCACGCTCTGTTGCTACGAATCACTTCCTCTCTGTAGTGCTTCGCGTAGTCAGGCTCCAGCTCGTAGAAACTGTTCATGACTACGCCGTAGCTCCTGCTATCAGCTTCTTTCACTTTCTGCATGGTCTCCGTAAATGGGTTTTGAGTTTTCTCGAAATCGGCCATCTGGGACTTAGTTATCACGATCGGGTGAGGAAGTTTCGGCACCAGGAAGGGCTCTGTGTCTGTGGACACGCTCTCATGGGGTGAGTATCTTCGCATGCTATTGGAAACGCAAAGGGCGAAGTAGCTGGTCCCGTAGAAGACCAGCCTCGGTATGTTGAATTTGTCGGTGACGTCGATGGTCCACGGCAAGAACATGTCGGAGACGATGCAGTCCGGGCGGAGGCGTTCGACGAGCTGCTCGAAGGGCTGGTGGAGGAGGTTGATGGCTTTGAGGAAGGCCACGGTCATCTCCGGGGAAGTTACCAACTCGAAATTCTCGCAGCCGTCGGGGAGGCCGGCTTCGGAGAAGGGGAGTTGGAGGAGATGGATGGTGATGTTCTGGTGGCCGGAGTGGTGGGTGGTCCTGTCGATGGTGGACTGGATGCGTGTGGCGTTGAGAGGGGTAGTGACGATGGAGATCTGAACTCCTTGGCGTAGGGCGAAGAGCTTGGCAATGTCTGTCATGGGAATAATGTGTCCTGGGGCCATTAGAGGGAACAAGAGGATGTGGAGAGGGTGAGTTTCCAAACCCATGAAGAAGAAGGGTTAATTTCAGAAAGAGGAGCGAGAGAGAGCGATGTGAGAGAGTAGAAGAGGTGCTTCAGGTAGTGTCTTTTATGCACTACTTTCCTTCTTGGTGGGCAAGGAATGGAATGACTCAACGACCCGTTAGGCTGTGTTTGTTTTTGGCTGTGAGTGAGCATCTTTCTTGTGGATTATCATCAAGTCAACGAATCAGTTTCAATGGCCCTCCTTAATAAATAAAGAAAGAAATGAAATGAAGTGCACGCCAAAAGTAGAGGAGTCCTAATCCTCCGTGTGAATTCCTGAGGATCTCTGTGGGTGGACTGGTCCTCCCACGTCACCCTCGGACAGCCTGCGAAACAGGGGCTGTCCATGCGAGGCTGTTGCGAATCTGAGACTTGGTCAAACAAGGATGCCGTCAAATCCTGGGTACATGATCCAGCGACCTTTTTATAATCTCAGTTTACCTTTTTTCATATTTAATTCTTTCTACCTAATAGAGGGCAGGAACTTGCCTCGAATAGCAGGTGATGAAGCCGGGCGGAAGAAGTGGATAGACTTTGGGCAAGATGATGATTGATAAAACCCCCCCTTACAATTGAGATAAGAAGTAGTTATCAAAGCTCAATTTACTTGAATAAGATAAAAACAGTCGTGTCTCCGAATCTTAGCGACTTTGGAAAATAAGCTCTAGTTAGATTCAGGATTAAAATTAAAGATCTATTTTTTAATTTTAATATATATTTATATATGGTAAAATTTAATTTTGAAAAATATCTTATTTTATGAGGTAATTGGGGCCCACTGAAATTGGAGTAATTGTGGTCCACCTTTCAAAATTATGGGTCATTTTAAGAATTTTATGCTGTTATTTTCATCTAAAATACTTGTAAATTTGGTTTTCCAACCTTCATTTACTTTAGTCAAAGAATTTGGTTGTCTGACTTTCATTCACTTTAGTTAAAGAAGCTCTTAAAGAAAGCCCTCTTTATCTTACTTTTAGAGGCGAAAGTTATGATTTTTAAATAAGCTTTAAATTTAGAAAATATAAGTAGTGGTTTGCCAAAAATCCAAATTTGTAAATAAAATCTAAATATCAAAATAAGAGCTTCTTTTTAAAGTTAGCAAATGCGTCCTCCTACCTTGTCCCCCTCAAAGAATGCATGAGGCTTATTCTTTAATTAAAATTCACAAAATTTATGTCTAAAGAGTTTATTATTCTAAAAAACTGTTATCTGAGATCTAATTCCGGAATCCTTCTCTCATATAGAGCATCTTGAATGATTGAGGGGTTTGAATTTCAAGATTCCAAATGATCTAGATTACTTTTGGGTGGTTTATCATTTAAAATTATAATAAAAAAAAATGAAATGTGGGAATGCTAGTGTGACAACCGTCAAAATCACCATCTAAAAATATTGTCTAGCTTTACAAATTCGTGGAGGGGATCTCCTTGATCGACTAGGAGTTGGTCCCACCTTAAACCAAGCATATAACTAATAATTTGATTAACACCATTTATGAATTATTAATAATTAATTCATTAACTATATAGTTAATTATATTCTTAATCTTTCCCTTGGCGTGGCCCATCAGTTTTACATGGAAAAGTTGTGTTGTGGATTAAGGATAATAGCATCCACAAATATAAATACAGCTATATAGAAAACAAATTCAGGGGCAGCATAAAATTGCCATTTCAAAGGTCGGCCGTCCACGATGGCCGGCTGTCGCTGCCATCCCTTCCTATTGATTTTGAAAATTGGCAAGGAAACGTCAGCACAGACGTCACACATTTTGGGAGCTTCGTTGGGCACCAAGCATGTGCCGTGAGGATGTGAGGATGTGAGTCCGGCACGCGCGTAGCCCGAATGACATTGCTTACATATGCATGGCAAAACTAATGGGCCCTAGTTCTAGCCTTCAGACAACTGTGTTATATTGATAAGGCTTTGTTTCTTCCACATACCTGTAATGAGTTTTGTGATAACTTTAGCTATTATATTGAAGACAGTGATTGTGATCTACCGAATTTAAACCGTGCAAGAAGTGAAGTGTACACACAACATTAGTGACGACGACTTAAGAGTTTAAGCATGTTTGTTTTAACAGTAGAGTAAGAAGAGGGGAGGTGAATTCTATTGTAGCAGGTTGCAGTATGCACTGAGCTAGATTTGGATATCGAAATTTCCCCATCAAAAATAGGTACCATACTAGCAAGAGAGAATTAAAAAATAACATAAAAAACCAAAAGAATGTTACTTCCTGAGCCCAAATAACCATTTTACAACATGATCAAGGATTGCCTTGTCAATATTCCACACATTTAACAAAACAGTGCTACATTGCACCAAAAAAAAAAAAAAAAAGTGCATGGGCCTTCATGTTGGCTTCATCAAGGATGCTTGAAGGACATAGCCTCCATTGTTGACCCGTGGGTTGTAAATGGCACGTCCATGGGACATAGGCTGAGAGATCATCAGCAGTGAAGGAGATGCAGAGGCTATGTGCAACAACCCGAATTTTTATTTTTAATTAGAATTAATCTTGACCTTTGATTTGATCTGTGATAGGCCCTGCATGCATTTATGTTATTTAAAATTTGGAATTATTTGTGGGATCATGCTTTCTTAGAATTTGGCTATTAAGGAGTCTGGCTCAACCAAGATACCCAAAATTGATTAGGTCTCTTATTCACTACACCAAAAATGCATTTTAAGAACGGACTTTGGGCCCGGTTTTGGGCCGTTCTAGAGCTGAAACGGATCTGATCCGTTCTGCACAGTCCACTTGAGAAGAAATAAAGTGTGTATTTCTGTAAACATCATTCAAATGTAAACATCGCTCAAGCGTAAACAGCTCAGATACAGTGAGGAAGGCAAACCTTTTCTTCTTGTGCTCTTCTTCTTCCCGATTTTCTACCCTCTTTTATTCCCGATCTTCCATTTCTACTCTCTCTTCTTCTCGATTTCTCAAAAGGTAAGTTAGGGTTTTTTCTTCTTCGCTATTGATGCTCTAATCGATCTCTCAACTCTAACATCCTTGTTGTTTTTGGTAGATCTAAATCTGGATTTCTCTTTGGTTTTGATCGATGGAACAGATCTTCCTGTTTTAGGGCTTCTTTTCTTTCGATCGATCGAAGAGATCCTTGCTTTAGGGTTTGATCGTTCGATTTTGATGATCCATATGTCTGATTTGATTAGTGCTTTGTTGTTGTCTTTGATTTTGGTCGTAAACTGCATGCGAATGCGGAGGAGAATGGTGAATCGAAGGTCTGGTATGTGATTTGGATTGAGGGTTTTTGTGCTCTACAGTTTCTAATTAGTTGAGACTGAGAGCCTAAAGAGCTTGAAGAGCCTCAGAAGCTCTGATCTGTTACTTTCATGTCCTTTTTTATTCTGGGTCTTCATCTTTTTGCACCGATGATGAAATATAGCAGTAGATATCAGAGCAGTACTAGGAAGTTTGAGGTTGAACAAAGCCAATTAGCCAAAGCTGCTGCAATAGCTCTAAATGGAGGGCAGTAGCTAAAAGGAAAAGGAATCTGAACATGGTAATTGTCTTTTTTACACTTTTAGTTGGTTCTCTTTTTGTTTGGGTCACTGTCTGGCTTCTGAATGGGGTATGTCTTTTTGATGGGTTTTGAATGGCTGTGTTTAGACTCTGAATAAGTGGAATCAATGTGTCTTGTTTTCGATTTTGATTGGGTTTTGTTTTGGGTTCTTTATGGTAACTGGATTTGAAGTGGGTTTCTGTTCTTTTTTTGGGCAGTAGTATAATTTAACTGAATGTTGAAGCTTTCCATTTGTAATTTGGGTGCATTTTGAATATTTCGTAATTTGGGTTTCTTTTATTCATTTGTGGACATCTCTAATATCTTGCTTTTTTTTTAAATTCTAGGTGTTGATTTGAAGTGGTGGTTGAGGCCTTTTCGTGGTTAATTTGGGGTTCTAGAAGTTTTGGTTATTGATCTCTAAAATCTATTAGCTGTGTTGGTTACTATGCTCATGATTGAAATGGGTTTCTTTCCTTTCTCATCTTGATATATTGCTCATTTTGAAGATTCATTAGTTCCATTCATTTGGTTCTGATAAGGAACCAAAATTTTCCTACTTATAGCTCCCATTGCAACCTCTCAAGCACCCCAACTTAACTAGTACTGATATTGTTCAGGTATTTATTCCACTCTCTTCTCAACTAGTCTAAACATTCTGCCCTTCTATCTCTCTGCAGCTTTTCAACATCTAATACTCTAATGGAAGGCAAAGGGTACACTCAAGATGGCTCTGTTGATCTCCACGGCTGCTAGGTCCTTGCAGATCGCCTGGAGCAAAATCTCACATTCAACAATGGGTTTGATCATCAGTACCACAAGACAACTCGGTCAAAACTGAATTGTGTTGTAGATTCAAACCATCAAAATTAGTATGAGCAAAGTAATAGTCAAACTAATATGGACCAGCAGAGGTTCTTAGACATGTCTATGTCTAAAATTTATCATTTGACACAACAGTTAAGCTGGATCAGATAAATGGCCAAACAGGATATAACAAAAGCATCCATCTGTTTTTATTATTTGTTTCTTTGAGATTGGTTTACTTATGTGCCAGAGGGCCAAAGGGATAGAACAAAGAGGGCCTAGAGTAGACAACTCTTTTTTTTTTTCCTTGTTATTTTCCATTTGTTCGATGATTGATTTCTGTTCTGATAAATTTAGATTGGAGGCATTTCAAATTTAGTAAGATTGTTGGGTTTTTATTTTTTTTGGGATGATTACCGTTTTCCCCATCTGTGTTGTAGGGGTGCATTCCTTGAAGATGCCATGGTTGTCTCTTGTGGGCATTCATTTGGTGGTCTCATGCTGCGAAAGGTCCTTAAAACGGTATGCGAAGTTATCCATTAGTTTAAACTTCTCAAAATAAGGTCTGAAATAAATTTCATAAAATTCCATGTACAACCATTCCATTATACCATTGTGAAAAATCTTTCGCATATTTATTTTGATAAATGCAAGTGATACTGTTGTAAAACGCTAAAACTACTGGGTGCCTCTTAGGACCTTATAATTGTATGTATAGATTGATCAGCCTTAAGCACACTTGATAATGTGATGCATTCTGAGAATTAGATTGCAAAATCTGGATGGATATAATTGATTGAACTGTCTTGGCATGAAACTTCTGCAATCAGCGATGCAGCAAGTCTATAGCGGCAACCGGTAGCTGTCTAGATTGGTGACAGCATTAAATGTTCCTCTGGTGAGCTAATCAGTCTTTGAAGATTCTTTAATCAATGGAAGCTAGCTCCAAGAAAATCTATTACAGCAACAGAAGGAAACATGGCTTAGACAAGTCTTCCACAAATTCACCTACAGCTTTCCACATGACTGTTTGTTGGTGCAGTCCACTGGGATTTTGATTGACTTGAGATTAATTAGTATTCACTTGCATTATTATTTATGAATCAATGTATGCGCAAAAAGCATTACGATTTTTAAATAGAAAAAGAAATTCTAACCCTATTTATATTACATCTCAACTTTGTTTATAACTTCTTAAACCATGGGCTCACTATTCCAACAAATAAAACTAGGACATTCTGAATCTCCAAAAGGCTACAGAAGTACAAAATGATTCAATAACCTACTACCTTTGTTGTTCTGTCCATTTCAGCTGGGACTTTTTGGCTCGTCCAACTGGGCTAATGGTGCATGGACTGTGCCCATTTGGCTGACATCCATCAACCAGGCCTTGCTTAAATTTTGTTTGCATCTATATTTTTGCATCACATGACACCATGACTGCCCACTAAAAGGACATGGACTATTCTTCATCAATTATATCCCAAGGATCCTAATGAAACCGTGCATATGAGGCTACTTGAGCATCAGCCTTCCTTATAGGTTAAGTGATCCCTGTGCAAGATTGTGATCATGTAGTGTGATACTTCGTTCAATGGGAAATTGAAGTGTCTTGATACTGCTCAGGTCATCTTCAATTTGTCCAATTTGATAGGAGGTCATGTTTGCACATCTTTTCCAGTTTTTGTTTGGAAGAATGGTACTATCTTACAACTTCAGGAAACCACAAGGACATCAAATATGCTGCACAGGCCAATTGGTATAGGAGTTCAGGGTCTTGCAGATGTTTTTATCTTACTCGGAATGCCATTTGATTCACTAGAGGTGATTGTCGAGTCCCAAGAGCAATCATTTGATTTCTGTTACTTAAATGGCTGTGATCTCAGGTCTATCTTCTTGTTTTTGCAGGCTCAACAGCTTAACAAAGACATATTTGAAACTATATATTACCATGCTTTGAAAGCATTTTTTGAACTTGCTGCAGAGGAAGGCACCCATGAGACCTATAATGGGGTCCTGTCAGCAAGGTTTGTATTTGACTATTTGGAGTTGATTCATAGGAAAGGCAGTTACTCTTTTCCTACTTCATTCTAGTGTCAAAAAAACTTTTTGTCAGCTAACTTTATTTTCTTTTTGTTGAATGATCACATTGATTATGTTCTTCTCTCTCTCTCTCTCTCTCTCTCTCTCTCTCTTTTATATTTCTATTGTGATTAGTTGATGATCATGTTGTATATTAGCTCATGTTTCATTTTCCCTTTTCTTTCACAGTTTGTATTCTTAAGATTTATCATCTAAAACATGGATAGATTTCATTGTATAACTGTGAATTTGAAAGTTTGCTTAGTAGTCCCAACTGTTACAGACTCTACTTGGTAATCTATTTGTTGGTTTGCTTTTTCTCATTTAATCTTGTTATAAAGAATTTATGTTCATTGTTTGGGGATTGTCATTTTGTAGTAAAGTTTAGGAGTTTGTTGGGAATGATAGTTGATTGGAGGATTGCTTTTCCATTTATGACAATTGGGTTGATTCTCTGATATCTTATCCTGAGAGCTGCTTATCTTGGATTGAAAATTAGGTTTTGTTTAGGGTTTTAGGATCAATTATCAATTGGATAGAAGAGGCTTTTGATCAATTAGTTCTTTGTGTGCAAACTTAGTGTCTTTTTTACATGGTAGTTGATAGGAAGACCATTTTTCCCTGTTGTAATTAGGGTGTCTTTCTAGAATTTTTCAATTCATCTTTCATATATTTCTTCTGTGTGGAATAGAGAAGTAATTGTTGGCTGGATGAGTGATTGTGTTTTCCATACTTTTAGCATGATCCTCATTGAATTAGGGAATTTTATCCATATCCCACTTTGCCTGTGGCAAATTTTGGATTTTCTGCTCTAGTTGTTGGTCAGAAATCCTTTTCACCACCAGTGCTTTATGTGACCAGAGTTCTAATTTAAAAATCCTTATTGGGTGGAACTTATAGTGACCAAACACAATCCATAAATTCAAATCTTTTGTTTCATTTTGAATAGCATCATTGCTTCTCTTTGTCACTGGAATTCTACAGTCAGTCAAATTCCGACAAAAGCTGTCCTCTGTTTGAGCACTATATTTGTGGTCCATTCCTTGTATTGTTCCACTTATTTATTCATTTAATCTCTTGCAACATTTCAGCTGGAGATGCCTATGAAATGCAAAATTGCTGTAAAAACTAAGTTAATAGGTTTTGTTTGTGTTTTTTGTTTTTCTTCCTACATTGTGGGCACCTTATCATTAGTAGTGTAACAGGTAATCCCACTATCATCATAATTTAAGATAAGATGTTTAGGATATTTTTATTAAATACTATGAAAAGCTGGTGGCTACTTGTTTTAGTAGTGGAGATGTGGGAGCCCATGGATACTGCAATTGTATTGTATCACTATCAACTGTCAAAATGCTTGGCAAGTCAATATTCAATATCCCTCAGTCTAAACCATCAGCTAGTGGGTGAAAACCCTTTAAATGAATCTGTATTGTGATTATTGGATGTATATAACTATATATGCTTTTCTTCTCTTTATGTTTGTGATGCAAGTAATGTTATCTCTGGTTGGCCCCTCATCGACTTGACGAGAGTGATATTCTTATTTTATTGCTTAATATAGTAATATCATTGTTGCCTCCTAAAGGAAGGTACCCAGCAAAATGGTCATGTAGACAGTGGTAATGTTGTGGACCTTTGCATTTGGTTTGTGTGTAAAGGAAAGAGTACATGGTTTAGTCTAGCTCCTTTTATAATGGTGTTTTTCTTGCACTTGTAATATTTTACTCTGTTTTTAGCACAGTCTATGATTATGTATATCCTTCTGCTTATTTTGTTACTTAATATAGCCCACTTGATGGGTTGCATGGCTTTTTTTTTAGACTATGCTTTGTTACTAGTGAAATTCATCCAGTGGGTGGTATTGATATGAAATGTGCTGTGTGTTGATGTTGTGCTGCAAAGATCCTCATCAGATAATAGCTGCACTGATATCCAGTTAATTTTTTTAAATGAAAGTGCTTGGAAGTGGTTGACCAATTTGTAATGACGAACATTTCTCATTTCAATAATTTAAAAATTAATTCTGGTTTGTTTTTATGTTCAAGGGAAGTTCTTGAATTAGGTAACTATTAGAATATGAAATGATCCATATTTTTCCACAAAGACTAGAGAAATCCTATCATTTTTTATATAAAAAATGGATATGTACTTAATAGCTCAAGTATATCAATTCATAATTGTACTTCCTGTTCATTTTTTTTAAATGCACTTAAAACCAAGGAATATCTATAAGATTTGGGTCTTTTATTCCAATTATCATAATTTGGCTGCATTTAGCATTTTAGCTTGCCATATATTTGCTGAAGTTTTCTTGTAATTTTACTTAATGCTTATGTGTGAATATTTGAATTTGTGATCATGATTCATGATGAGATCTTGGATGAACCACAGGCCATGTCCTGGAGACCTCTCTCGCTAAGCCCTAAACTGACAGGAAGTCTGATACAGCCTCAAATTCCTACAAAGGCGGGACTATTCTAAGTTACCTTCCTCCTTCTAGTTATGGTTTCTTTGGAGATCTATATGGAGCTTTGGGTGCTGGATATGGTGCTGCTAGTTATGGGCGGGTGGTCATTTTATTTTATTTTATTTTCCTATTTGCAATTGGCAACTGGCTTTATATTTGCCATGCCTCTCCATACTGTTTTTCTCACTATAATTTGGTATTACAATTATGTGCAGCAGCCCCTGATATATGGTAAAGGGCCAATGCCATCAGGGATGCAAATGGTGCCAATGTACTTACCAGATGGTCGTCTTGGTTATGCCTTGTAAGTAACATTAGTTTGGTTTCAGTTATTCTCATGAGACAACTATAAGTCAAAGGTTTAAAGATGGTTTGTTACTTTATACTGACATGGTCGAAATAGCTGATTATATTTAAAATTCTTGAGAATTTTATTGCAGAGAGGGATTTCTAGAGTCCACACTCCACAGGCATGGATTTCCTCGTAGTTGTGCCCTCATATGTTGAGATATACCTACACCTGGGGTCTACCAGTTCTTACCAGGGTAAACTAATAGATAAAAACTATATTTGTAAACTTTCACTGCCCTAAATACCACTGTGATCATTGGAGTGTGTGTGTATGTGTGTCTTTCTATATTTGTTCTCTTTGACTGATATTTTTTGCCACACAGATATTCACCAACTAAAAAACTACCTTGGCATGTCAAACTACCCCATGGTCCCCGGGTAACATACCATCATCCCCCTTTTATATTTGATCTCACTCCTTTCACCCTGATGGGTCTTCTATTGTTGATCTTTTTTCTATTGTTGCTAACTTGGCATACAGGCATGAAGTTGTAGGAGAAGTGATCGCGGTGGGTTCAAATGTGAAGAAATTCAAAGTGAAAGAGACTGCAAGGGTGGGTGTGATTGTTGGTGAATATTAGAACCCAGATACAAGCAAAACAAATCAAGAAATATCAGAGATGCATTCAGAATTAAATGCTGCTGGTTTTAGTTCTTCTACCAGTGACATAGCAGACAGATAAATTGGACTGAGAAAGTAGAAAAATAGGCTGCTCGCAATAAATAATGTTGCTACAAGCTCCAAATGATCAACAGGGCTTATTGCTTTGATGTTAGATAGGCTTAAGTGTTTGCAAGAAGAAGAGCTAGCTTTTTTTGTCACCATAATAGCAACTTGTGGCCTGAAATTATTGAATGTAACATGAATTTTTAATTATTGTGTTAAAAAAGAATTTTAATGATTGCATTTGTATGAATGTGAATACCACAATTATTTTATTTTATTTTTAACTATGTGATTAGTAGTGGTTTAAAAAACTTATGATTTAAAAAAATATTATTAAAACTGTTTTAAGGAAGTTCAAAAAAAAAAAAAAAACAGGAAAGAAAATATTAAGGAATAATTTGGAACAGTTTCAAACTTCTGGAATGGTTTAAAACCGTTTCAGATTCCCAATTCTGGAATAGTTCAAAACCGTTCTAGATTTTCAAATCTAGAACAGTTTCGCAGAAATTTTGGAATAGTTCAAAACCGTTTCAGCTTTGAAATCTGGAACGGTTTTGAACCATTCCAAAATTTCTGCGACAACCATTTTTGGAACGGTTTAAAACCGTTCCAAATTCATTTAAGAACAGTTTCAAACTGTTCCAAATGGACATTTTTGGTGTAGTGATTGTTGTATTTCCTATCTTAACTCCACCTTAAAATTAGTATTCAATCCTAACTTGTGTATTAGAGTCTAAGTGAAAATAGTTTTCCCTGACTAAATTTGGTTTGAGAATAAGCGTTTTTTTTTTTTTTTTTTGACTCTTGCTTTTAGCTTTCTATATAAAGAACACCAACCTCATTCCTTGAGTTACCTACAAATCTCATTTAAATCTTCTCCTCTCTTCCTTCCTAGATTGCTCTCATCTTAAGGTAAGCCTTATGTGTTCTTTCTCTCTTGTTTTTCATGTTATTATTTTTATAAATTGTCTTAGTTCTTTGCACATGACAGCATGGTCCCTAATCGCTTTGGTGAAGCCATTGATTTAATCATTAGTGAGTAGCTGTATTCAAGTCATCTTTGCTACGGGTTATGTGCGATCAATATGTAGCCTAGCTTGGCCCCAACCCACCTGTTGTTTCTTCTTCTTTTCCTTCCTCCTAGGATGACCAGTTTCCATGCAAAACCCGCCTGCAGACCTGCCCATGGCCTTTTTTTTTTTGGCATCCTTCCTACAAACCATGGCACTAGACCAATCATCATTGTCACCAACCAATCAACCCAAACTGAACCCACCATCTTCTCTCATCAAGATTTGGAACCATCTTAACCATCATCCCTTCTCTCTTTCCATTGTTGAATCCAAGGCCCACCCAAGATCATCATCTTCACCCCTTCATCATGAATAGGAGCATAGTGGGGCTAGAACCCATTAACCCGAGAATCTTCATCTTTTACTTCTCACTTCCATTATTACCATCAGAACCCTCTGCAACTGTACTTCTTGTTTCATTTTCTTCCACCGGTTTTATTCTTCACAGTTACCGCCTGTTTCAGTCCCTCCCCCATCAGTTCAACACCGGCTCGTCCCCCTTATATCACTTTTCATTATCCATGGCACCATCACACCAGTGCCCATCTTCATCTTCCTCTTGGTCCCATGCCTTTTCCTTCACCTTTGATCTCTTTCCTTCCTCTACATCCATCTTGTGTATTCATCTCTCCCTTCTTTCTTTCTTTCTTTCTTCTTCTGTCTATTTTTCTCTTCCTTCTCCATCTTCTTCTTTTCTTTTTGTTCTCTTTTCTGGATTGTCTCTTCCTCTCTGTTTTCTTCTTCTCCCTCTGTCTATGGCTGAACAGTCTCAAGCCATCTTGGCCATGTGCAATAGCAGAGCCCATTCCAACTTTACCTTTGTTTGTTTTCTCTTATTGTTTGGTTCATGGTTTGTGCTCTATTTTCTTATGTCCATAATAATATCTGATAATGACTATTAGTTCCTTGTTTGCTTATGCAATGTCAGCAACCCTCGGAACTCAAACCAACCTGTACAGAAACAAACCCACTTATAATATTTCCATGCTTTTGTGGACCACGGCTGAAACCCACAGAACTTGCATACATGCAAAGCTCAAATTATTCAGCCCCTTGCATTACTCATCCCACCAAACCAATAAGTGTTGGTTCATTACACTTGGCCCGCAACTAAGCTGAACCCATTGGATGTTTTGTCTTTTATGTAAACTCCACTCTGACCTGAACCTAACTGAGTGTAAGGGACATATCAGCCCTCTTTTTCTCCATCAGTTATCTGCATGACCAGGATCTATATTCCATCTGTCCCACTTGTAAACTTACAATGTTTGATCCACAGTTATGACCCTACCTAACAACTTGGTTTGACATGAAATTGTAGCCCAGTTCTTTTCAACTCTAAATAACTCATGGTTTTTGCCAATTTAATGTATTGCTTAATGCAAAGCTATGGGGCCACACAGTAATTTACTGCACTGTTGTTACCATCAGCCCAACCCAGTTGAACCCACACATTAATCAAGTTCTTACATTGCCTACCAATTTACGACTCAACTTATGAACCCAAGCCCACTCAGTTGATCACATCTGCCCCATTGCCCTTGGCCCAAGTTTAACCCACTGCACTTGGATCCATGGATGACCCAAATTACTCAGGCCTACTTGCATTATCTAATAACCCGATCCAAAACCAATAGCATTGTACCCTTCGTTCTCTGCTCTACATTGTTTACTTATAAGCTTTCTATTATTTCCTTTCATGATTTGTTTTTTTTTTTTCTCTGCTGTTATTATTGTAAGGCACACAACTGAAACCAGTGCTCCAACTTTAATCCACTCTCCTTCACCTCCCATCTTTGCTTCCTCATTCGCATGAAACCACCAATGCTTGTAAGACCCACCTATATTACTAAATATTCTGGCCCAACAACTAGGTCTTGACTCATTATACACAACTCGTACCGAAATTCCGAACATTATTTGCATATGAACCCAAATCATGGCCTATACACTAATGTTCCGTGACCCAAATTGAAACTATCAACTTTGTTCATTTACACAGGCCCAACCCATTAGACTTCATTTGAACATAAATCTATATTCTCACACTTTGATATAACTGTCATAATAGAAACTCACACTGGGCTTTTAGGGTCAGATGAGCCAAATTCTCCCAGGACTGACAATGAAGGCAAATAGTCTTACCATGGTTCCTCAGTCATAGAGTTTTTAAGCCTTGTCCCATTTTGATTTAAATACGTGATATTATGAATTATTGAAATAATCTTAGATTATTAGAATGCCTTGTTACCTTTAACATGCTTATATATGATGGTTATGTTAAACTTAGTCTTGTTTCCTTGCCACCATCATGCTGAAATTGATTTTTCGTGAAATTTATTGTTTATCATTAATTATCATTGGAATTAAAATGCTGAAAAATGTAAAAAATCATGATAACATGTTATCCCATTGTGATCTCAACCCTTGGCTTAAGTTGTGACCGAAATAGGCTTTGTATTTTCAAATTTGCTATGTGTACTCTTAAGGCATTCTCTAAAATATGGGCAACGCACCGTGGTACATCCACACACCGATTTTAGCTCTTTTTGGGTATGACATTGGGATTGGGACCCCATTTGTGCGATATTACTAGTCTACAGCTAACTCCTACTTTGTTTTGGAGATTATCGATAATCTCAGGTCTTGTGCCAACTTTGTTTGGATATGGATATAAAACGAATTGTACCTGGTGGGTACCTTGTGTTTGGTTTAGGCCTAACTTTGTTGAGCATACTTTGATATTTTGTTTATTACGGAGATGCCTTTTCTTTGTTGATTTAGTTATTTGCTCATTTACTTGAAATACTTTGAAATTTCAATGACATTACCTTTTTATCGCTTTCAAGATATTGCACTTACCTTACTTGAGATATATTGTTGATACGAACCATGACTCTAAATTTGTTTTTCCAAGATTGTTATCTATTTGCTAGGTTCTATGGTTCATATTACTTATTGAGTTTTACTCACTCTTATTTTTCCACCACAAATTTCGAGGTTGAGCTAAAACCTGAGAAAACCTAACTTGTTTTACAGAATTGGGATTGAGGGATTAGCTACAAAAACTTCAGCCTTAGATTTAATGATTGATTTAGGATTTTATTAGATTTTGAGAAATTTATGAGAGCCATTCTCACTTCAGATTTATTTATTTATTTTTAGAAGATTGATTTTATTTGTTTAGCTTGAGATGTTAATCATGATATTCCATTTAGATTATTTAATAAAGTTTCAATATATTTTTAATTTAATTATTGTGGACCCATCATATCTAGTGATTTAAGGGTCACAAGAACCTCGGATTTTGGGGCGTGACATTATGGGTAAGAAACAAAATCAATTAGAGAGAAACAGCTAAACCGGTTTTAGTCCATATTAATGTTTTATATATATTGGAGAAAAAGGAAAGAGAGGGGGGGGGGGGGGGGGGGGGGCGCAAAGTGTAACATTCCGACCCAGCTTAACCCGGTTTAATAATTGATTAAGGTGTTTTCAGGTCCTTTCTAGCGTATTAGTTTTATGTTTGTTGTTTTGTCCTTTTGAGTTTTGATTCGGGTCATGGATAGGTAGTTGGGTTGAGTTTAACTTGGTTTAGGTAAACATGAGCCATTTTTCGTAATTTTAGTTTTTGTACAATGTCGTCATTCATGCATCATCTTGGTGTCAACATGTATATCTCGTCGAGCTCGTTAACGTCCATAATTGACTCTTATGCAAATGACTTCGTTTGTTTTTGTTGGACCGTTATTTGACTCAAATTGTAATTATCCGAAGCCTTTGGACTTATTTATAATTTATTTCATCCTTATCTTATATATATTGAAAAAAGCATGCACCGACTCAGTTTCTCTTCTCCCTCTCAACGTTGTTTCTTCTTCTTTTATTCTTTTCTCTTCTTCCCACGATCAAGCCAAAGAAGGGGAGAACCCTTTTGCACTCACCCTCTCGATCTATCTCTTGTGTACTCTACGGTAAGCTTTAGGTTCTTGATCATCCTATGAGTCTCCTATGAGTCTCCAAGTCTTCCATTGTGGCATCTTTCTTCTTGCATGCATAGCTATTGGAATTGTGTGTAATAGTCAAATGGAGCCAAAGGACAACTATTCGCGTGAAAAAGCTCATTTAAGGCAAGTATAAGCACGGTTTGGTTGAACACTTGTATGTGTGGTCTGAATGATAGCCCTTCATGTATCATATTTGCATCTGGTTACTGTCTATTATCCCAATTGTTCCCTTTTAGTTCGTTCTATAACAGGTTCAAACATGTCTTTCTGAAGCTTACGGCTAAGCCGTAAGATGTTTATGGCTCAGGTTCCAAAGAGCTACAAAACCCGATTTTATTCTACGGTCAGGCTACGGCTAAGCCGTAGAATGCACTATGGCCAAGCCGTAGGCTAGCCATGACCCAACCGTAGGTCAAGTTACGGCTTCACTTCCAGAGAGCAGAGAATGGAGAATACTGTTGACCTATAAAAATTGCAAATACTGCAGCGAAGACACCTCATCTCAGCTTAATTTAGGCTACAGAGGTTATTTACAGATCCTGGGGAATCACTGTGAGAACCAGCATTCCATGAAGATCAAGGTAGCTGGAACTCTCAGAGGAAGTTCAAATTTCGGGTTGAACAGACATCATCGAACTCAAAAGCCACAAGCATGTCAGCCTGAGGTCAGTTCCCCCCAAGCCAGGGGGTCACTGACCAAAGTCCTGCTTCCCGATGTCCAAAATCAATGAAATTTAGACGCGAAACTTCAGTCATGCTCAGAAGATACTTTGCAAATTTTTAAGATGAAAAGACTCTGTTTGGCCTAAATTTCATTACATGTTAGCTTAGAGGACAGTAATCCCGAATTTGGGGGTCATCGGCTAAGATCTTACTTCCAGAAGGCCAAAGCAGATAAAATTTGGAAAAAATGCTCAAAGAATGCCCCAAGTTATTCTCCCAAAGTTTCAAGTCAAGGGGAGGCTGTTCGGATAGAAAACAGGCTAACTATCTCAATGTGGAGTGAATAGTAACCTAACGCATGCAATGAATAGGTTACTGTTCGAAATCCAACTTCCTCAAATCCAAACTGCATGAAATTTTGCTGAATACTCCAAGATGTTCTTGACGTCAGTCCCTCCAAGTTTCAAATCAAACCGGGGTCATTTGGACTTCAAATAGCTGAAACAAGGGCCCACTGTCATAAAAAAGTCAACTGGAGAGTTGACCAAGTTCAGATCGTCAAACAAAGTCGAAACTTCTGTGAAACACTCAAAATAGTGTCAAGAAGTGTTCCTCCAAGTTTCGTGGCAATTGGACGTCGTTTGGACCTCGAACAGGCGGAAACAAGCCACATATGCAAAAGTTCAAGAATGGGCCTTGAGAGTGACCGGGGCCCACAAACAAAAGGAGTTGACCAAGTTCAGGTGGTCAAACAGAGCTGAAACTTCTGTGACACACTTAAAATAGTGTCAAGAAGTGTTCCTCCAAGTTTCGTGGCGATTGGACGTCGTTTGGACCCCAAACAGGCGGAAACAAGCCACATATGCAAAAGTTCAAGAATGGGCCTTGAGAGTGATCGGGGCCACAAACAAAAGGAATTGACCAAGTTCAGGTGGTCCAACAGAGCTGAAACTTCTGTGACGCACTCAAAATGGTGTCAAGAAGCATCCCTCCAAGTTTCGTGGCGATTGGACACCGTTTGAGCCCCGAACAGGTGGAAACAAGCCACACATGCAAAAATCCAAGAATGGGCCTTGGGAGTGACCGGGGCCCACAAACAAAAGGAGTTGACCAAGTTCAGGTGGTCAAAGTTAGTTGAAACTTCTGTGACACACTCAAAATAGTGTCAAGAAGCATCCCTCCAAGTTTCGTGGCGATTGGACACCGTTTGGGCCCCGAACAGGAGGAAACAAGCCACATATGCAAAATTCCAAGAATGGGCCTTGGGAGTGACCGGGGCCCACAAACAAAAGGAGTTGACCAAGTTCAGGTAGTCAAACGGAGCTGAAACTTCTGTGACACACTCAAAATAGTGTCAACAAGCATTCCTCCAAGTTTTGTGGTGATTGGACACTGTTTGGACCCCGAACAGGCAGAAACAAGCCACATATGCAAAAATCTAAGAATGGGCCTTGAGAGTGACCGGGACCCACAAACAAAAGGAGTTGACCAAGTTCAGGTGGTTAAACAGAGCTGAAACTTCTGTGACACATTCAAAATAGTGTCAAAAAGCATCCCTCCAAATTTCGTGGCGATTGGACACCGTTTGGGCCCCAAACAGGCAGAAACAAGCCACATATGCAAAAATCCAATAATGGGCCTTGGGAGTGACCGGGGCCCACAAACAAAAGGAGTTGACCATGTTCAGGGGGTCAAACAGAGCTGAAAGTTCTATGAAACACTTAAAATGGTGTCAAGCAATATCTCTCCAAGTTTCGTGATGATTGGACATCATTCGGGCCTCAAACAATGGAAAATAGACCGCATATGCAATGTTCCAAAAGTGGGCCCTGTCCGTGACCGGGGCCCAATTAATGAAAAAAAGTTGACCAACTTCCTGAAGTCAAAACGGGCTGAAATTTTTATGACATGTAGAAAATAGTGTTAAGAAGCATCCCTCCAAGTTTGGTGGCAATCGGACTTTATTTGAGCCCAAAACAGATGAAAATGGACCACATACGCGAAAACCCGAAATTGGGCCTTGTCCGTGGCCCAGCCTGCGGTCACGGACCTTCAAAGATGTTTCCCACGATTTTGGGTGGTTTCCCTCCACTCCTCTTCGAAATCCAACTCCCCACAACTGCTATTAACTCCCCAAAACTGCACAAAACTGATTGGGAGTCTATAAAAAGAGAAAATTTTGAAGAAACAAAGGGGAAACACACATCAGGAAGAAAAGTGAAGAAATTAAAGAAAGTCACCACCTAAGGCAACAAGAAGCAAACTCCAGCAGCACTTCCACAACCATTCCCACCTTCTTTTCTTAGTTTTGAAGGTGAGCAATAAAATTGAGAAGGAGAGAAGGAAGTGGAATGGCCAAAGTCTATGCTATGTTCGTACGACGCCAATTTTTGAGAGGATGACATTGTCACCTCTGTTTCTCTTATTCGTAGAGCTTCTTAACTATTACAAGAGTTATGAAAGAAGTCTCTCTAGGCCTCATTTTGTTCCTTGAAAATGACAGGTTCAAAATGACACAACTCCGGCTTCAAATTTGCCCATTTCGGACTTGAAACAAAAACGCAGTCCGTAAGCACGAATGATGAGTTACAGCGGTTTCAATTGATTCCATGATAAAATGTGATCTTCTTGATGGTCGTCGACCGCTCCAAAGTCATGAAAATGGAGTTCCAAAACTTCAAAGAAGTTCCACGAAAGAACCAGCGTGAACAGCACAAAAAACAAAGGCAAACAGTGGCGTCACGGCCATTGTCTGTTAGTGACCGTGACCCGCGGTCACTGGCAGGTTCCAGTGACCGCGGGTGAGTCACGGTCACTGGAAGGCCCCAGTGACCGCGGGTGAGTCACGGTCACTGGAAGGCCCTAGTGACTGCGGGTGAGTCACGGTCACTGGAATTAGGCAGTGACCGCGGGTCACGGTCACCCCCTTTTTTTTTCCCCTTTTTCACATTTTCTTCCACCTTATGTATATTTTCTTGTATTTTCCAAATTGAGATCACATCTAAGACTTGAGGGAGGGGTTGTAAACTTTCAAAATGTATGTAAACAACCTGCATCCCCGCGGTCAGGGCACTTGAACCCATGTAAACAAAAAGGGAATTAAAGATGAACTGTAATTATTTCCTATTCTTTTTAACGCTTAAAGTGCGTGAATGTCGGAGCTTGATTCCGTAATTCATTTCCACACCTACATTTTTAAGCGCGATCAGAAGATTGGCGCCGTCTGTGGGAAAAATATGCCCTAATTTGTGATCAAATTTGATGAAAAATGCATGAAAGCGCTGAAAATTGCTGAAAAATGCTGCTGTTGCCCTGAAAACTGCCGCTGTTACACTGAAAACTGCCGCTGTTGCACTGTAACTGCTGCGGTTGCACTGAAAATGCCGCTGTTGCACTGTAACTGCTGCTGTTACACTGAAAGTGCCGCTGTTGCACTGTGACTGCTGCTGTTACACTGAAAGTGCTGCTGTTGCCCTGAAAACTACCGCTGGTGCACTGTAACTGCCGCTGTTGCACTGAAAGTGCCGCTGTTACACTGTGACTGCTGCTGTTGCACTAAAAGTGCTGCTGTTGCCCTGAAAACTGCCGCTGTTGCACTATAACTGCTGCTGTTGCACTGAAAGTGCCGCTGTTGCACTGTAACTGTTGTTATTGCACTGAAAGTGCTGCTGTTGTGTTGAAGAGTGCCGCTGTTGCACTGTAACTGCTGCTATTGCACTAAAAGTGCTGCTGTTGTGTTAAAGAGTGCTGCTGTTTCACTGAAACTGTTGCTGTTGCACTGAGAGTGCTGCTGTTCCACTGAAATTGATGCTATTGCACTGTAACTGCTGCTATTGCACTGGAAACTGCCGCTATTGTGCTGGAAACTGCTGCTGTTTCACTGAAAACTGTTGCTAAAAGCCTGTGACTGGGGCACATGGTCACTTACCTATTTTTATGATGACAAAGGCTTATTTAACCTCCAGTTACACCCCATACAAGACCTTTGATGTCTGCAATGGGTTTGAAAATATCATTAAAGGACTTTTGCACCTTGAAGTGCATATTGTTCATACAAATGAAGGCATTGGGCGCCTTGATGTGCGTACACTTGCCATTTAATTGGAAGAATTTGCACTTTGATGTCCATAACTTGATTGAATGAATTCGCACCTTGATGTGCATGGACCAAATCATCACCCTTTTCACTTTAGAAGAGTGATGATTCAGTTCAAAGGGCTTCTGACCCATATAAAATGTTTATTAAATCAGTGATAAGACCAACGACATTGTAATTATGCATTGTCCGGCGTCAACTACTGATGGATCTTGTGTGGTCATTATGATAGTGGTGCAGGCTTGATCCTGTGGGCCCTATCCCTTTGATTGATCCAACCCTCTCTTGCTTATAAGTCTGACACAGATAGTCCTAAAATGCTGTTGAAATTTTGGTAGCCAGGTCTAGTCAGCATGGCATGCTTTTAAGCCTGACTCGATAAACCCGAAATGCTGCAGAAATTCTGACAGCAGGGATAGTCAGCATAGTATAATGAGATGGGATTTATGCCTATATCTAACCATTTCGGTTCAAAACCATGTTGGTCTAGATGGCATCTATAAACCATTCCGGCTAGCCCAAGAGACAGCCATGTTGGTTATACTACTAATATAGTCTCATCGGCTAACTTTTTGCAGGAAACAGCATGGGTTCTTTGATCATCACTTTTGACGAAGCTAAAGAGAGATTGTTCAAAATCTCCATGGCTCAGACTACAAGGGCACCCAAAAGGGGCCGAATGAACACCAATGCTCCTGCATCAAGGGTCTCGGTCTTTCAAAGGCTTTCTACTCCTTCAAGCTACATGACCTCAACCTATAATGGGTCATCAGAAACCCTGAAGCCCATCAAGAAGGCAAAGACTCCTTAAACTTGGGTCTCCAAATATGCCCAAAACCCCTTTGGAGTCTTTCACAAAGGTCACTATGACTTAAAACACAAAGTGAGGTTGGAAGGCAGTAATTTTCATATCACCAAGCCTCGACTGGGGGCAAGGTAGGTTCGGTTTACGAATAACAAAACAGAGATACCCGTTGGTTTACAGCAGGAGGCTTTACAGACTACTAAGTCCTCATTTATGCATCCTAAACAAAGGGTACATCTCAAAAAGCAAACCACTCGCAAGCAAGCCCTAGCCCATAAAAAAAGTCAGAAGGATGTTGTTATTCCAAATTGACGTATGTGGTCACCACAGCCATGTATGCAGAAGTCTAGAAAAGCTGAGGAGAAACCCTTGGCCCCACTTGAAAAGAATGTCTTTTACCCTTTGACCCAAAAGGAGGGATGGAGGTTCGGCAGAAGGCGCTTACCTTCTGTTATTGTGGCACCATCACCATCACTTTCAACCCAGCGCCCGTCATATGGCACTAAAAACAAGAAATACGCTGAACGATTGGTCATCAAAAATTCGACCGATCTCGTTCAATTTAAAAATTTGCTTCAACAAAAGAAGGAGCAGAAGAAGAAAATTGAAAGAAATGCTGTTAACATCCTTTCACTTCCCACTTCCGACCCTATAGATTGGGAGTAAGTTGCTAGCACTTCTAAGCCATTAGTTGCTAGATTCAGAGATCAAACTCTAGCAGCCAGATTGGCCCAGCAAATAAAGAAGAGGGCTTTGACTCGCTCCAAGAGACATGCTCGAAAGCAGTCACAGCATAGAATCACTAAAAAATGTGTGATTAAAGAAGATGAGCCAAATCTAACCTCCTCATGTATGATCGGACCTGGCTCAACCAGGAGAGTTACTCGGAGTATAGCTCGAACTCAGTCCCAAGATTCTGATTCGAACTCTCATTCAGATAGGACCTCTGACGATTATGGTTCTGATAAGGACTCAATAACTCTCCTGGACACCGAAGATAGTCAATCCACTCTTTCTACATCCTCTTACCCCCGTGAGTACACCGTATTTATGGCTGAAGGGAGTGGGACCAGTAATGAAGAGGATGCCGGTGAAGGCAAAGATGTTAGCGAAGAAAATGCTGACGAAAATCAAGAGAATGACGTCAGTGATGTTGTCAAGCAACAACGAGCTAAAATTGACCACCTGACGGCTCAATTGAAAATCTTAGCAGACAAATTGGGTAGTCCAGCTGAAGCTCCTGTTAACCCCTTATTTGCTGATAGAAGAGAACAGGCAATGATCAGGAGGAATGCCACCAAAATTGACCTACTTACAACACAAATCAAGGCACTAACAGATAAAGTAATCGCCTCAGGTTCAACTCGAGGTGATCACTCCTCAATCCTTGGTTTTCACGCAGATCCTGAAAAACCTGTAACTTTTAAATAAGTGGAGGAAATTTTAAACAAATCAAAAGTGGAAACCAGGATGAAGAAAAAGGGTATTACATCTAAATACCCTCCGGAGTTTGATTTGGTTCCATTTCCGCTAGATTACAAACTTCCGACTTTTCAGCCTTACCTTGGAAAAGGGTCTGCCTATCAGCATATAGTGCATTTTAAGTCGCTCCTTGGCAGTTTACCCGAATTGGATGCACTAAAAATAAGACTATTTGTTGGTACATTGAAGGGAGTTGCTTTCGATTGGTACAAACAATTGCCAGAACTCTCTTTCACTACATGGCCAGTTACAGAAGAAAAGTTTCTACTTCACTTTCAGGAAAAAGATCAAACGGTCACCTTCGCTATGCTCAGTAGTACAAAGCAAGGGGCTAATGAAACTGCATAAGCTTTTATCAATAGATGGAGAGCATTGTCTTACAGATGCCTAGAACAACCATCTCCAAAGGCGACAATTGAAATGTGCAAAACCAATTTACGGCTAGAAATTAAAGCTATCATACTTAGTCATAAAACTAAGTCTTTGGCCAGATTGGTTGAAGTAGCCACTGATGCGGAGTTAACCCTGAAAGAAATTAGCCAGAAGAAAGCAAGTTTCTGAAAAATGGAATCATCATCATCTTTTGCTCCAAAACCAACTGTGCCGAAACCCCAAAAGGAGCAGGAGGTATTCAATGTACAAACCTTTAAACCAGTTCCTCAAAAATCACAGAATGGTAAGATGGAGCAAAACAAAAAGGAAGAATATGAAAAGAGGAAGCAAACTAAGTACCCTTTTGATGGGGACATTGAAGTCATCTTCCAAGCATTGATGGAGAACAACAAGCTCGAGCTTCCACCCATGAAAAAGCCAGAGCAAGCGGGTCGTGTTAATGATCCAAACTATTGTGCATACCATCGGATGGTATCTCATCCTTTGAAAGATTGCTTTATCCTAAAAGAAAAGGTCAATGAGATGTGGAAAAATGGAGTAATAACATTTGATCGAAAATATGATACGGCCTCAGTTAATATGATTTCCTTCGGGCAATTTGCACCTGTGGCAATACCCGCTCCATCAAGGCCACCAATGATCGAATTCCGGGTCATCAATGCACTACATAATGAACAGGGGTTGATACTTATCAAAGATTCTTCAGGGCAGGAAATGTGGGTTCACCCAGACTTAATAAATGATGAAGGATGGGAAAAAGTGAAAACTAAACCCACACCTGTGGAAAGAAGAAAGATCAAAAGGAAAATTAAAGGTCTCCAGAAAACTGTTCAAAAGAAACAAGAACAACAGTTTAAACAGAAGAAAGACAAGGTGGTCGAGGCCCCAGTCTTAGAAAATCCTCCCAGATCAGCCAGAGGTTATTTTACTCTAGTCGACTACATCATTCCAATTCCAAAAGATGAGGAAGAACCAGCAATATCCAGCTGCAATCGGATATCATGGGATGGTACACCCCCTAACTCCGATGATGAAAATCAATGGTCGGATTACTCTGATCTTGAAGACGATCAATGGATCGATGATTATTTTGCTGATGAATACCCTTCTGATGAGGATGAGGATTTCGAACAAGCCTTTGACCCCGAGACGGGAACGCTTAATATCAAGCATGGTCTAAATACACTATTGGTGACCTTGTATGACATACACAGGCCAAGTTCAAGTGGCTGGTCGAATGATCCTCCTCTTTTTCCACTACCTCCAGAAGTTTATCCGGATCCACTACCATTAGTCGGGCACGATGAAGTTCAGGATCAGCAGACAGTTTTTCCTCCTTCCACGCTAGATGCTTCTTCCACACCTAATTCAGAGTTGATCTTTTCAAATGAAAATTCTGAATTAAGTAATCAGTTTGTTGACTTTAACTCAGTCAGGGAACTTGGGTTACCAAGGAGACATAATAACCCCAGTATTAGTAATATTGTCGAGAATATCTCTGACTTTGAAGAGGAACTGTCAACGGCTCCTTCCCTGGTGGTTTTGAATGCTGCCATAGAACCCCAAACATCGCAGGCTATTCCTAATGGTGTAAACCAAGAAGTAGGCCTGGAAGAGGTCAATCAGCTTTTCATCGAACCAGAAGAAGTCAATGCCATAAGAAGAGACGCACGACCAGAAATTGACCGAAGCAACATGCTTAATGATGGCACTCGCTCTGGTCGTAACTACAGGGTCAACTATGATAAATCCTCTGTTCCTTCCTCTTCTTATGTAAACCCTTCGGGAGGCAATACCAATGTAAATGTAACTTCTTCAGAAGTAAATGATAATGCAAGGCCACCAGAGCCATTCACGTATGATGTTGTTGAACACCTTAAGCACATACCTGCACGACTCCACATTTTTGATCTCTTGTAGATGTCCAAGCAGACTCGTGACAACTTCATACAAGCACTACAGGCCTTCAATATTGAGAATCATACTTATATAGCACAAGTGCATTAAATAGAAAAGAACTATTTGAAGGCGAAATCCAAGAGGCCTCAAAAGCAATGCAAGGAGTGTCTTTTAACTCACAATGCTTCTAAAGCTACTATCTCTTTCACCAAAGAGGATCTCCTCTTGGGAAATATGAAGCATACGAGGCCACTTTATTTCACGGCCTACATCAAAGATATGCCTGTCCCAAGAGTTCAAGTTGACCCAGGGTCAGCTCTAAATCTCATCACAATCACGGCCCTTCAAGAGCTCGGTATTCCAGTGAGCAAGCTGTCTGCTACAAAGACTTCTATTCAAGGTTACGATGGGGAAGTCCAGATTCCGATTGGTAAAATCTGAATTCGGTTCCAGTTGGGAGATTTAGTCTCAGAGGCCACTCTGCATGTAGTAAAAACTCGTGCTTGCTATAACATCCTCTTGGGGAGACGATGGCTTCATGATTATGCCATAGTACTTTCTACTCTTCATCAATGCCTTAAATACATAGACAATGAGGGGAAGGTACATCGAGTCTTTGCAGAGGAAAAGCCATTCAAAGGAAAGGAGGTTTATTTCACAGACGCAGCAATGTATCAAGAAAAGCCTACAAAATCCAACTCAGATACAAAGAATGCTCCTGTGAATGATAATCCTGCAGTACCTTTCACTATTTCAGCAAAGAAAGTTGGTCAAAAATCTAATCTCCCTATAAAGTTGGAATGTACAGGAAAATCTGCAGCAAAATGCGTAGATATCAAAGCTCCTTTGATAATTAAGGTGAAATCTGAAATCAAAAAGCCAGATCCACCTTTAATCATATCCACAAAGCTATCAAAAGTAAAAGATGCTGAACATCAGAAGTTTTCATTTTTGGCCAACATGGTATCCTCGAGCTCTAATCAAGAAAGCAATGATATACCTCCCCCTAATAGGGGAATATCGCCTATAAAGCCTGATTCTCCTATCACTTTTAGTTAATTGATATTGACATCACAGAAGAGGGGAGAATTAGCTGACAGGTACATTGATAGATGGCTCCGTTTGGCTGAAAGATGTGAAAATCCTCCACACTACTCCGCATGGATTCACTTGTGCTGGGTAGGTTTTCGGTCAGCTCTCCGTAGCTTAACCATGGCGATGGAATTTCAAACCTTTGATGAGATGTCTCGAATTGTATCATCTCTCGAAGTGGCACTCCACCGGCTGCGCAGGAGGTCTAAAAGAATGCGTCCAATACATGTCATTTCAATGATCAGAGATGCAGATTCTGAGTTGGACTCTGAAGACGCTAAAGAAATGAGCACCTTCGTGCATTCTATGGTAGACTGCAATCTTCCGTTTATGCCATGGCTTACTTCCTCTCACATTTATGAATTCGAAGGTTCTTGCTTTTTGGTACCTTCATCTAAGCAGTATAATCATCCGATTATTTTTCATCGGGCTGAAGATACTTCTCCACCAGATATCATTGACAAAATCAGTAATGAGGGAAAAATCCGGCTTGATATTTATAATCCTGTGGTCTGTAACATGATGAAAAATATGGGGTACAATCTTAAGAAACCTATGGGTCTTGGATTAACTGCAAATGGCATACGGGCTCCTTTGGATGTCTTTACTCCAGAGATGAAAGAAGATCTCCAGACAGGGGGCTGAATTGAGCAGCTGCATCATTGCATAGGATATGTTCCTTACAGTGACATTCCTAAATTTAAACGAAGTGTTAAAGCCAGATCGGTAGTCTTCACTGAAGAATATGACTCGGATGACTCTCATGAAATTCCTGTGCTTCAAGATCCCGTTGATTGGGCCATTTTTCAGTATCCTGAGGGGGCAAGTGATGAAGATGATGCTGCATCACAAATCACTGACTATTGGCCACTTGAACTCAACGAGGAAATAAGCCCGTCCCAACATGTCCGCTGGGAATGCTTAGCCCTTGATGTAAAAGCCAAAGAGGCTAAAAAACCAAATCTTAGGAAAGGGATCAGGCCTTGGCTAAAACCCCCAACTGAAACCCCAGAGGGTTTCACAGAGTTAGAAACTTCCAATAACAATGTAGAAGCACTTTCTCCTAATCCTCCAACTGAGGACCAAGTACAAGAAATAAACTTGGGAACCCTCAGAAAATCCCCGACCTACCTTTGTAAGCTCTCAAATTAAAGGAAGTGAACTTGATCTGTATGTGGGATTCTTGCGAGAGTTCATAGATTGCTTTGCATGGACTTATGCAGAAATGCCGGGCCTAGATCCAGAAATCTCCGTACACAAATTAAATATAGCAGATGATGCTAAACCTGTAAAACAGGACCAAAGGAGGACTAAGCCTGAAATCATGGAGAAGATAGAAGCAGAAGTTCAGAAACTCAAGGGCGTTAATTTTATCCATGAAGAACAACATCCAGACTGGTTGGCTAATATAGTCCCAGTTACTAAAAAGAATGGACAAATCAGAATCTGTATTGACTTCAGAGATCTGAATAAAGCCTGCCCCAAAGATGATTTTCCATTACCTATACCAGAAATAATGATTGACAATACTTTTGGGTTCGAAAGAATGTCATTCATGGATGGCTTCTCGGGGTATAATCAGATCAAAATGTTCAAAGAGGATGAGAAACACACTTCCTTTAGAACTCCATTCGGCATATACTGCTATACTGTCATGCCATTTGCTCTCAAAAATGCTGAAGCCATGTACCAAAGAGCAATGATGAAAATATTCAAGGACTTACAACATAAATCTGTTGAATGTTATGTTGATGATTTGACAGTCAAGAGCAAGCATAAATCAGACCATCTCGCCGATCTTCGCACTGTCTTTGAGAGATTACGGAAATTCAATCTTCGAATGAATATCCTGAAATGTTTTTTCGGAGTTTCTTCCGGAAAGTTTCTAGGATTTGTGGTGCGAAAATGGGGCATTGAAATAGATCCCGTCAAAACCAAAGCCATATTGGAAATGCCTTCGCCAAGAAATTTGAGAGAATTGAAAGGATTGCAGGGAAGACTCGCCTACATCCGACGGTTCATTTCCAACTTGTCTGGAAAGTGCAGACCATTCTCCAAATTGATGAAGAAAGGAGTAGACTTTGTATGGGACAACGCTTGTGAAAATGCTTTTCAGGATATCAAACAATATCTTACAAACCCGCCAATTCTTTCAGTTCCAATTCCGGGCAAGCCTTTCATTCTTTATACAAGGGTTCTTGATCATTCCTTGGGAGCATTGTTAGCTTAAAAGAATGATGAAGGAAAGGAGGTGACACTCTATTACCTGTCAAGGATGCTAGTTGGTGCTGAGCACAATTATCACCCAATAGAAAAAGAATGTCTAGCGCTTATGTTTGCAATACAAAAGCTGCGGCATTACATCCTCTCTAATGTGGTGTATCTGGTTTCCAATATTAATCCATTAAAGGTATTAGTGACAAAAGCCGGGGCGTTGAGCGAACGTCTGGCCAAATGGTCCATCCTTCTTTCTTAATACGACATCAGATACACTCCTGCGAAAGCAGTAAAAGGACAAGCTCTTGCAGATTTTCTAGTAGAACATCCACTGTCAGAAGATTCTGAGTTCACAGACAATCTCCCTGATGAGTCAGTCTTCTTCACCGAACAAACACGGAAATCCACCATTGATTCAGATCTACATTGGACCATGCATTTTGATGGAGCTTCCAGGACTAATGAACGAGGAAAGCCAGTATCAGGGGTTGGAATTATTTTTTGCAGTCCGGGAAGATTTTATATTCCTCACTCCTTTTCATTGATCAAGCCATGCTCGAACAATGTAGCAGAATACACGGCATTAATTATGGGGCTTGAGTTAGCTTTAGATGCTGGCATTAACATGCTAGGGGTCTATGGAGATTCACAACTTGTGATTAAGCAAATGAATCACGAGTATGAAATAAAGAAGCTAGACCTAATTCCCCTTTTCAATAGGGCATATGAACTCAAACAAAGGTTTAAATTGATTGCGTTTCATCATGTTCCGAGATGCCAGAATGTCAAAGCAGACGCCTTAGCAAGCTTGGCAGCTTCAATGGCAATCCCTGAAAATGACAAGATGATATTGGAAGTTGTTGAGAGAAGACTTCTACCCCCACTCGATACTTACAAGGCAGTAGAAGATAGCTTCACTGTAATCAAAAATCGAATTTCATATTTCCAAAACTCATTCAGGGATTGGAGAGATCCTTTTATTGATTATATTCTGCATGGAGTATTACCAGAGAATCCTAAAGATAGAACCAGTATTCAAAGGCGAGCTCTCAAATTCCATTTTGATTTGCCCTCAAAAACTCTTTATCGCAAATCATACGATGGAGTTCTACTTTGATGTTTGTCCCCGAAAGAAGCTGAACAAGTTCTCAGAGAAGTTCATGCGGGTCTATGTGGTGCTCACCAAGCTGGACCAAAACTTCATGATCAAATTCGAAGATTAGGCTACTATTGGCCTAACATGGTGTCCGACGCTATTAATTTTGTTAAAAGATGCAATGAGTGCCAAATTCATGGTGATTACATTCACCAGCCTCCTGAACATTTGCACCTTACGACCACTTCTTGGCCGTTTGAATCCTGGGGAATGGATATAGTGGGGAAGATCAGTCCACCCTCAGAATGTGGACATTAATTCATTTTGGTTGCAATCGATTACTTCTCCAAATGGGCAGAAGCAGTACCTCTCACAGAAGTTAAAACTGATACAGTCCTTAGCTTCCTGAAAACTCATGTCATTTGCCGTTTTGGGGTGCCCAAACGTCTGTATCATGACAATGGCCTGCAATTCAATAATAATAAATTTTATAGATTCTGTGACAAATACGGAATCTAGTGTTGTCCATCTACAGCGTATAACCCCGCGGCCAACGGACTTGCTGAGGCTTTTAACAAAACCATTTGCAAGATTTTGAAGAAAATGGTTTCTTACAACAAAAAGAGTTGGAGTACCAGGCTTCCTGAAGCATTATAGGCTTACAGAACTACAGTTCGTGGTCCTACCAAATCAACACCGTACTCCTTGGTCTATGGTTGTGAAGCTATAATACCTTTGGAAATTCAACTTCCCTCTTTTCGGGTGGCTGTGATAAATAAATACACTGAAGAAAAGAATTCCAAACTCAGATTACAAGAGCTAGAAAGCCTTGATGAGAAAAGACTTGCCGCTCGACAAAGTATTGAGTTGTATCAAGCTCGTATGGCTGCATCTTTTAACAAAAAAGTCAAGTATAGAGCTTACAAGAAGGGAGATTTAGTCCTTGCAGTTAGAAGACCTATGTTTTCCATGCACTTGTCGGGAGGCAAGTTCGAATCTAAATGGGAAGGACCTTTTGTTGTCGACAAGGTTTACTCCAATGGCCCCTATGCGCTCCTCAAACTTGAAGGGGAAAGATGCATGATGCCTATCACTGGAAAACTTCTCAAAAAATACTATACCTGAATGTCATTGGTACACCCAAACCATGTACAGTGTACCCAAACCATGTACAGTGTACATTCTCACTCCTAACCAAAATCAAAATCCTTTCGTTTCGAGCCTCATAACCTATGACTCCCAACCAAAATTGCAATCCTTTGGTTTTGAGCCTTACAACCTATGACTCGTAACCAAAATCTCTTAGACTTGTATAAAATGACTACGAGGATCAAGTCCCACGACCCCTCTAGTCAAACTTTTGTTACTTAGATAACGTCCTTACAAGACCCTTTGAAATATCCAACTATATGGATTAAGTCTTTTTTGCAGACCCTGTATAGCAAAATTCAGCTGTGTGGAATAAGTCTTTTTTTAGACCCCATATAGCTAATCTTTAGTTGTGTAGAACAAGTTTTTTATAGACCCTATATGACTACCTTCGGTTATATAGAATAAGTCTTTTTGCAGACCCTGTATAACCAAAATCAAAACAAAAAACAAAACCAAATCTTTGTCCTAAGGAATAAGTCAAAGATCCCGGGATAGCCTCATACATGGGTACCGGATAACATCCACTTTGTTTGACCCCTTTCGACGCCAAAAGGATCAAGTCATGGACCCTCGAGAAAGCCTCACACATGGGCATCGGATAACGTCCACTTATATGACTCCCTTATTTTTTATTTGTGGATCCAAAAGATTGCAAATCACACCCTCATACAAGTTTGAGAAAACCAAACCAAACAAACCATCTACATAAACCACATCAAACATCCACAGAAAATCAAACCAAACACCTATACCAATGACAAAAATAGAAAGAAAAACATTTTCTATTGATATCCATTTTAAAGTTTGAATACAAGCAGTAAAGTCAATGTACACATGGTCCTCAGGCCTAATAATAAAAAAAAATGAGAGTTGCAGCAGAGAATCTCAGTCTAGGAACTTCTCCAGTTGCCCCTTTGCATTCAGTACTTCTGCCATGAGGATACGCCCTTTGTAGCTTGCATAAGCTGGAATAGCAGTATTAATGTCAATCTCGTCCAACTTAATATTCAATTCAATATCTAAGGACTGAACGAAGTCATTCAGGGCTGTGCGTTTCGCTTCTGTATGCGTGAAAAGATCATCTCGGTGACGAATTCTCTCCGAAACAGACATCTGCAAATTTACCATAATATTTTCCACGGAAGATAATTGATGTTGCAATACGACAATCTGTTGTTGAATATGTGCACGTTGGTTCGCATGCACAGCCAATTCCTGTGTCAGTTTGGCCTCTTTTGCATTTATTACCTGTATCTCCTCCTCACCACTTTCAATCTCTGCAGTCAACTGAATTTTGTGCCTTAAGATCTCATCTTGGAAAGCTTTGGCATGATCAACACTCTTATCCCAAGAGTTTTTTTCTTCGAGTTTGTTAAAAAGAAGGGCAAGGGCATCGCGAAGACAACTCAAGTCGGTACGAGAAAATATCAACATGTCTGCTAAAGCCTTGGCACCTTGAATCTTCTCTGAAGAAAGCTCTCCTTGAAAAATAGTAGCCAAAATGCTGCGAATGATTATCTTTGTGGCAAAATTAATAGCAGATTGAGGCTTTGGGGTGTCCCCGAAGAAACGGAGTTCTTTAGGGATAGAAAGGTTTGATTCTCGCTCTTGTGAATTTGATTGGATTTGAGAACTTGAGCGATTATCCCTTTTTCTCTCGACATTTACTCCGCCCTCAGGAATCGCCAATGTTTCTTCACGAACAGAAGGCGAATCATGTGACCCCTGTGAAGACAAGGTAGTCGAAGGATCCCTAATGGCATGAGGTGTGACTGTCACATGCAGTAAAGCTTTTCGGGCCCCTCCACCTTCAGCAGTAGAAGCCTCATCTGATATCTTCTGAACAACAGGGTCTTCAATAACCTTTAAAGGCGATGACTGATCCACCCTAAAGTGGACTCTTGCAGGTGTCATGGCCTTGGGAGGTGTAAAGCTGCCAGCAACTGGAGGTACACTACTAGTGACAAGTGTTACAGGAGTATCCTCTACCGGGAGACTTGTACCTTCTAAAATCATTGTCTGTTGAACAAAAGAGCCCGCTCTGATCACAACAGTATCCGCTACAGGGGCTTCTGTGACTGGACCCATAACACTGTCTGTTTCCTTTTTTGCACCGCTAACAGGTTCAATATGTTGCTCCATCTGAACATCCTCAGCCTCATCAGCCCTTGGCTCATTACTGATTGGCAAGGTGGTATCGGCTGGCGACAATCCCGCACCATCATTTATACTTTGGGTTAGTGAACCTGATGATAAATTTTCTACAAAACGTTGCAGATCACTCCCTAGAGGGCTGCCTGGTGATGCCTCTAAGTATCCACTATGAATTGAGACATCATCCAAGTCAATCGAAGCTTCAGCATGCTCTTTCTCCACTTGCTCCTCGATAGGGGATCCGAAAGATCTCCTAGGAATAGTAGAAATTGTTTTAGCAAGTGTATCAGAAATACCCTCTTCCATTTGACCACCTGAAAAAGGGGAATAAGTAGAAATTAGAGCACGAATGCTGAAATGTTAATCAAGCTAATGTGAAGTTTACCTTCAGCGACAATTGGAGTTTCTTCGATATCCCTGGAGACTCTGACCCCAGATTCCTTGACAATCTCAGAGGGAGGCTTCTGTTGTTCAACCTGGAGAACAGCCTCTGTAATGGTAGCAGTACCAACGTCATCAATAGGTTTATCTGCAATGATGGATCCTGTCGGTACATCTGCCGCTACTTTTTTCTCAAATTCAGGCATCTGTGCTTGATTAAATATATCTTTTTCAAAATCAAACTCAATGTGAATATCACTATCAGTTCGCTCTCCAGTCATAAGGGTATCAAAACTGCTTTCTCCCCCACTCCTCTCATCAGAGGCATAATTTTCAGTCACTCTGGCCATTTGCCTCGCAGACTTTCCAGCAATTGAAGGATGAGCTAATACAATCGCAAAAAAAAAGTATCAATGTTAAAGCAAGAGATACAGAATCAATGAAGATATGATCATAAGCAATTATATGTATGTTACCAGTTTTTAGCCGCCGAGAACGACGTACTGAAGGACTTTCAGCTTTTCTCTTCCTAGAAGGTGTCTTTTGGGTAGCTGAAGCTCGAACTTGAGTTACCAATTTCGAACGAGTGGCTTTGATTTTCTTATGCAAACCCAGATCCGTCGGAGGATTCACCGGCATTATGATGGAAGGCCTTGCCCTCGTAGGCCCTTCCGTAGATTGGATCCCCTCTACTTGACTTTGATCAACACGTGTCTCTGGCAATATAGGAGTATCAGCAGCAGTTTTTAATTTATGAGCAAAATCCAAAGCAGCCCTGCCCGTTTCCCTGGTTTCAGCAAGGCTAATGCTCTCCTGTAAATTTTCTTCCATGGCTCGTCGCATTCTCGTTGCAGGTACATTAGGCGGAGGCATGAAGTTTTCATCTTCTTCACCTCTCAAACCACGGTGACCTCGACAGATATCGGATCGGGCTGTCAAACCAATTCGCCATTGGTCCCCATCATGTAGCCAACTTTCAAAATTCTCTGGGATGAAACGATCTCTTTCTCCCTTTTCTCCTTTTTCCTTCTTCTTAGAAGCAGGCAAAACACGACATTTAGCTCGAGGGTTGCTTGTGTATGCCTGCACAATGGCGAGGGTGCTTTTAGCAAACCACTGAGCGAAGCCACTCGTATATCCAGGATTCAGAAGATGAGGGTATCCAAAACGGGCCTCAGTGTCAAACACTTGGTAAAATTCCCAAGCATTACGGGCGTCCTGTAAAGAGCCGATAGTGCCTCGAATTCGGCCCGGTGCTCCCACGACGGCCTGATAGAAGTCGAACTGTCTGCAGAATCTGGCAGGTATATAAAGTTGAATATTAATGTATGTATTTTTTCTATACACCAGATCTGCAGGCCTTAAACTCAGAAGCCAGCTCTTTTCTTCGTCTGACAAGCCGATATCCCGGCCACCTTCCCCAACCTTGTCTATTGATGGCTCCACAGCATTCCTCATCTGAGTTGGAACTTCAATATTCAGTATAGCATCCCGGGAAGCAACATAAATGTTAAAGTTGCGCAAATGTTTGCGCAAATCGGTCATGGAATAGTTGTTAATTAAGCAACTACCACCAACCACACCCTCCATGAAAATGTTCCCCGGTGCACCGCTATGTGAATGAAGATCATTGCAATGGTAGGTGAACCAGGTATACAGTAGATATTCGGCATAACATCGATTGAACGGTTTTCCTTCTCTGACAGTGAATCCTGAAAGCTTTAACTCTGTCAGCATATAAGCTACAAAAGCAGGACCCAAAGCGAGGCTATGTCCAAAGGCCATCTTGAGGGCTAGATATATGCAACCAGGCCTAAGGTCATTTCCTGAGCTCGGAAAAAGAACCTCGGACAACCATGCTGTCAAGAATGAAGCAAGCCAACATTTCCTTTTCAAATCTGGATATTTGGCAAAAATATAAGGCTGAAAGTCCGTGTCATCATGAAAGATAATTGTTAGACCTTTCTTGGGATCTTCGCTTAGGATTACCCTCTTCCGCTTAAAGAACCCGCCTTCATTAACGAAGAAAGGATCTATGATTTCCTTCACTTGACTCATCCATTGAAAGACTTTGCCTCGGCTTCGGCTAGTTGTCTGAATAGAATCTTCAAGTGCAAAAAGGAGGTAATATGCGGCTTGAAATTCGTCATCCATAGTGGCTAATTCTTCATCGGGTAAAACGGTTTCATCATAAATCTCACCGTAAGGTGCCAAACCAAAAATTTTCTTTACTTCCCATAGAGAAAATCCTAACTCCATGTTTGGAGTAATGAAAGTACCAGTTGCTGGGCAGAATAATTCCAGAATGGCCCTACAGACATTCTTGTTCTCACAGGGGACTCTTTGTGTGGTAGCATTTACAGCGTCAAAAATCCCAATTGCTTTCAAATCTTCCGCATAATGATACTTGATTGCAGTCACCCAGCTTGACCAATCCCCGATGCAATTAAACCACTTGCGAGATTGGTGCCTCTCACCTAGCCAAGCACTCCCGTCGCCGGAATGAATACCAAGACCGACCGTTCTTAGCTGTGAAATTACAGTGCCTACTTCCAAATTTAGAGTGCACGGTTCGAGGGTCTCTATTTCAGACCTTGGGTATTCTATGAAGTAGTATGGAGGCGGACGCATGAATTTCCCAGTCTTGAAATGGACATGATGTCTTATCCATGAAAAAGGATCATGCCTTGCTGGGATTGTTGGAGATAGTGACATGATAGTTGGATGCCGTCGAACTGATCGAACTGTGGTTAATTCACGCACAACCCCTACCGAATTTGTGTAACGATACCACATATGATCAGTGGGTTGCTTTGCGGTCTCCTTTGTGGCATCTCCAAATATATATTGTGGTTTTGGGAAAACCACCTTGTCATTATTCTCCCAATTGGTATTATTTGCCAAATACCAATATGAATACCAGTTTCTCGTTGACAAAGATTTAGCCCTCTGGAGCCACAATTTAACATCAGATGCTTCATTTGGGTCTTTCGGATCAGGCCCTCTTGTGGTCTTACCCTTGGCACGACTTTTAGGTGCCCCAGCAGTTGCAGTTGCAGGTGCTTTACCTCTTCTATCTGCAAAACAGGTCAAAAGAAAGAAAAGATGGATATCAGTAACAATGATATGGGAACTTCTCAAAAAAAAAAAAAAAATTTCGGCAGCATCTCCCCTTAGTATAAGACCAAAAGGAGAAGGTAATACTCAGTTCTGAGACCAAGAATTGGCATCAAAGGCACACTTAAGTCTCAGAACCGAGGCTCCCGGTCCAAACAGATGTTCAAGCACCTTAAGACCTTTTCAGGGAGCAGCAGGTTCGTGTTCAAGCACGAAAATGGCATTCTATAATTCCCACAGAGGCTCTGATCACAGAAAGTTAGATGCGTGTTTAGTGGTGTGCATGTTACTACTCAAACACAGGTGGATGTTCACTGTGACAACAGCAACAAGTATTAGACAGTTAGGATTGACCGTGATTATGAAGAAGTTCTAATAGAGTTTAAGACACAAGGGTTCTTTTCAACCGGATATGGCTGTAAAAAAAAAGGATGCATCCAGAAATCCAGGCTTAGATTCAGTCATGAACAAACACAAGAGAAGATAAAAAGGAAATTCTTACCAGCCATAGTCTGTGCTTGAGATGATGAAAGAAACCCGAGTCCTACTTGGTAATTGAGAGGAAGATGCACCCAGCACCTCTCTGCTTCCACCCTTTCTCTCGGTCTTTCTCCTTCTTTCCGATTTCTGACTCTCTCTTCTTTTCTCTCTCGGTCTCTCTCTCTTTTTTCTCTCTCCCAGTTTCTCTCTCTCCCGGTCTCTCTCTCTTTTTCTCCCTCCCGGTTTCTCTCTCTCCCAGTCTCTCTCTCTCGGTTTCTTTCTTTTTTCTCCCAATTTCTCTCTCTCGGTCTCTCTCTCTCTCTCCCAGTCTCTCTTTTCTCTCTTTCTTCTCTGTCTCTCCCGCTCTGTCTCTCCCGTTCTCTCTCTTCTCTCCCGTTCTCTCTCTTTTCTCTCTATCTCCCGGTCTTTCTCTTTTTCTCTTTTCTCTCTCTCTCCAGGTCTTTCTCTCTTTTCTCTGTCTCTCTCGCTCTCTGCCTCTCCCGCTCTCTCTCTTTCTCCTTTTCTTCTCTTTCTCCCAATTTTTCTCTCTCCCAATTTCTCTCTCTCAGTCTCTCCCTCTTTTCTCTCCCTCCCGGTTTCTCTCTCTCCCGGTCTCTCTCTCTCAGTTTCTTTCTTTTTTCTCCCAATTTCTCTCTCTCGGTCTCTCTCTCTCCCGGTCTCTCTTTTCTCTCTCTTTCTTCTCTGTCTCTCCCGCTCTGTCTCTCCCGTTCTCTCTCTTCTCTCCCATTCTCTCTCTTTTCTCTCTTTTCTCTCTCTCTCTCGGTCTCTCTCTTTTTCTCTTTTCTCTCTCTCCCGGTCTTTCTCTCTTTTCTCTGTCTCTCCCGCTCTCTCTTTCTCCTTTTCTTCTCTCTCTCCCAATTTCTCTCTCTCCCAATTTCTCTCTCTCTCGGTCTTTCCCTCTTTTCTCTCTCTCATGGTTTCTCTCTCTCGGTTTCTCTCCCTCTCTCTCAATTTCTCTTTCTCTCTCTCTCTCTCCCAATCTCTCTGTTTTTTCTCTCGGTCTCTCTCCCTCTTTCTCCTTTTCTTCTCTCTTTCCCAATTTCTCTCTCTCTTGGTCTCTCTTTCTTTTCTCTCTCTCCCGGTCTCTCTCTCTTTTCTTCTCTCCCTCCCGGTTTCTCTCTCTCCCAATTTCTCTCTCTCTCTCGGTCTCTCTCTCACTCTCCCGGTCTCTCTCTCTTTTCTCTTTCTCTTAGTCTCTCCCCTTTTTCTCGGCTTTTTTTTTCTTTGTTGGTTTGAGCTAAAAAAAAAATTTTTTTTTTGGCTTCCTTACCCACGGTCACTGCTATTCCTAAGTGGGGCCCGCTATTTGATGCCAGCACATAGAACAGGGAGGCCAAAAATCAATTAATGGTCCAAAATTGGGAATTCCCCCTCAATTACTATTGGTCATTCCTCCCACGATTACTGTTAACCGCTTTTCATTTCCCACGGTCATTGCAAACTTGAACTAGTGAAGCTCATTGCCGAATCCCCTCAAGCTCAGGTAGTTGACGCGTCACCCTCCTTCCCACGCATCACCCTCCTTGATCAAGTCTCGGTGGATTCGTCTTTCTTTATCCATGGTCTCTGTGATTTTAAGTAATGGAAGCCATAACATGATCATCATTTGTTTGAAATTCTCATGATGGGTCCACTTAGAGCAATTTACCAAAGAAATAATCCTATTTTTAGGGTATTTCGAGGGAAATTATATAAAAAATGCGGAGTCTCTTTCCAAATCAACTTTGGGTCAAAATTTAATTTCAAACCAATGTCTCAAATTGTTTTTCATCAAAACCCATAAAAGCCAATCTCTTTCAAAATTACATCTCATTTTGTCAAAATTGCATCTCATTATAAATCATGTCAAGCCAAGTCAAAACCCAAAATTTGATTTTTGAAAATGAACCAAAAATCCATGAAGATCCAAACCCAAATCCATTTTCTCTAAAACTTTTGAATTTCTTAAAACCTCAGGGATTCTTTTTGTGGGTGTTCCCCACATCCCACAGAGACGCCACTCTGGATATCTGTGAAAAATAGGTCAAAAGAAAATCAAATTCATTTCCAAAATCCAAATAAAATTCATAAACTTCTGAATTTTCTAAATACCTAAGGGATTCCTTTGTGGGTGTTCTCCACAGTCCCCACGGAGATGCTACTTTTGATATCAGTAAAAATAGGGCAAAGAAATTCAGATTTCTTATGTCTTTTCAAAATTCCGTCATCAAACCCTTCATGGTTTTTATCAAAATTTTCAAATCCCAAGTTTAGGCCTACAACCTACCTTGACAAACTGTCTTTTCATAAAGCCATCCACCATTCCCACAGATTGGCTATTTCGAGGCACAATGATTATTATACTATAATCATTGCACCTCGAGGGGGCACTTGTTGACCTATAAAAATTACAAATACTGCAGCGAAGACACCTCATCTCAGCTTAATTTAGGCTACAGAGGTTATTTACAGATCCTGGGGAATCATTGTGAGAACCAGCATTCCATGAAGATCAAGGTAGCTGGAACTCTCAGAGGAAGTTCAAATTTCGGGTTGAACAGACATCATCGAACTCAAAAGCCACAAGTATGTCAGCCTGAGGTCAGTTCCCCCCAAGCTAGGGGGTCACTGACCAAAGTCCTGCTTCCCGATGTCCAAAATTAATGAAATTTAGATACGAAACTTCAGTCATGCTCAGAAGATACTTTGCAAATTTTCAAGGTGAAAAGACTCTGTTTGGCCTAAATTTTATTGCATGTCAGCGTAGAGGACAGTAATCCCGAATTTGGGGGTCATCGGCTAAGATCTTACTTCTAGAAGGCCAAAGTAGATAAAATTTGGAACAAATGCTCAAAGAATGCCCCAAGTTATTCTCCCAAAGTTTCAAGTCAAGGGGAGGCTGTTCGGATAGAAAACAGGCTAACTATCTCAATGTGGAGTGAATAGTAACCTAACGCATGCAATGAATAGGTTACTGTTCGAAATCCTACTTCCTCAAATCCAAACTACATGAAATTTGGATGAATACTCCAAGATGTTCATGACGTCAGTCCTTCCAAGTTTCAAATCAAACCGGGGTCATTTGGGCTTCAAACAGCTGAAACAAGGGCCCACTGTCATAAAAAAGTCAACTGGAGAGTTGACCAAGTTCAGATGGTCAAACAAAGCTGAAACTTCTGTGTCACACTCAAAATAGTGTCAAGAAGTGTTCCTCCAAGTTTCGTGGCAATTGGACGTCGTTTGGACCCCGAACAGGCGGAAACAAGCCACCTATGCAAAAGTTCAAGAATGGGCCTTGAGAGTGACCGGGGCCCACAAACAAAAGGAGTTGACCAAGTTCAGGTGGTCAAACAGAGCTGAAACTTCTGTGACACACTCAAAATAGTGTCAAGAGTGTTCTTCCAAGTTTCGTGGCGATTGGACACCGTTTGGGCCCCGAACAGGCGGAAACAAGCCACACATGCAAAAATCCAAGAATGGGCCCTGGGAGTGACCGGGGCCAACAAATAAAAGGAGTTGACCAAGTTCAGGTGGTCAAACAGAGCTGAAACTTCTGTGACACACTCAAAATAGTGTCAAGAGTGTTCTTCCAAGTTTCGTGGCGATTGGACACCGTTTGGGCCCCAAACAGGCGGAAACAAGCCACACATGCAAAAATCCAAGAATGGGCCCTGGGAGTGACCGGGGCCAACAAATAAAAGGAGTTGACCAAGTTCAGGTGGTCAAACAGAGTTGAAACTTCTGTGGCACACTCAAAATAGTGTCAAGAAGCATCCCTCTAAGTCTCGTGGCGATTGGACACCGTTTGGGCCCCGAACAGGCGGAAACAAGCCACACATGCAAAAATCCAAGAATGGGCCTTGGGAGTGATCGGGGCCCACAAACAAAAGGAGTTGACCAAGTTCAGGTGGTCAAACTGAGCTAAAACTTCTATGACATACTTAAAATAGTGTCAAGAAGCATCCCTCCAAGTTTCGTGGCGATTGGACACCGTTTGGGCCCCGAACAGGCGGAAACAAGCCACATATGCAAAATTCCAAGAATGGGCCTTGGGAGTGACCGGGGCCCACAAACAAAAGGAGTTGACCAAGTTCAGGCAGTCAAACAGCGCTGAAACTTTTGTGACACACTTAAAATAGTGTCAAAAAGCATTCCTCCAAGTTTTGTGGCGATTGGACACCGTTTGGGCCCCGAACAGGAGGAAACAAGCCACATATGTAAAAATCCAAGAATGGGCCTTGAAAGTGACCAGGGCCCACAGACAAAAGGAGTTGACCAAGTTCAGGTGGTCAAACAGATCTGAAACTTTGGTGACACATTTAAAATAGTGTCAAGAAGCATCCCTCCAAATTTCGTGGCGATTGGACACCGTTTGGGCCCCAAACAGGCGGAAACAAGCCACATATGCAAAAATCCAATAATGGGCCTTGGGAGTGACCGGGGCCCACAAACAAAAGGAGTTGACCATGTTCAGGTGGTCAAACAGAGCTGAAACTTTTATGAAACACTTAAAATGGTGTCAAGCAATATCTCTCCAAGTTTCGTGATGATTGGACAACAGTAGGGCCTCAAACAATGGAAAATAGACCGTATATGCAATGTTCCAAAAGTGGGCCTTGTCCGTGACCGGGGCCCAATTAATGAAAAGGTTGACCAACTTCCTGAAGTGAAAACGGGCTGAAATTTTTATGACATGTAGAAAATAGTATTAAGAAGCATCCCTCCAAGTTTAGTGGCAATCGGACTTCGTTTGAGCCCAAAACAGATGAAAATGGCCACATACGTGAAAACCCGAAATTGGGCCTCGTCCGTGGCCTAGCTTGCGGTCACGGACCTTCAAAGGATGTTTCCCACGATTTTGGATGGTTTCCCTCCACTCCTCTTCGAAATCCAACTCCCCACAACTGCTATTAACTCCCCAAAACTGCACAAAACTGACTGGGAGTCTATAAAAAGAGAAAATTTTGAAGAAACAAAGGGGAAACACACATAAGGAAGAAAAGTGAAGAAATTGAAGAAAGTCACCACCTAAGGCAACAAGAAGCAAACTCCAGCAGCACTTCCACAACCATTCCCACCTTTTTTTCTTAGTTTTGAAGGTGAGCAATAAAATGGAGAAGGAGAGAAGGAAGTGGAATGGCCAAAGTCCATGCTATGTTCGTACGACGCCAATTTTTGAGAGGATGACATTATCACCTCTGTTTCTATTATTCGTATGGCTTCTTAGCCATTATAAGAGTTGTGAAAGAAGTCTCTCTAGGCCTCATTTTGTTCCTTGAAAATGACAGGTTCAAAATGACACAACTCCGGCTTCAAATTTGCCCATTTCGGACTTGAAACAAAAACGCAGTCCGTAAGCACGAATGATGAGTTACAGCGGTTTCAATTGATTCCATGATAAAATGTGATCTTCTTGATGGTCGTCGACCGCTCCAAAGTCATGAAAATGGAGTTCCAACACTTGAAAGAAGTTCCAAGAAAGAACCAGCGTGAACAGCACAAAAAACGGAGGCAAACAGTGGCGTCACGGCCATTGTTTGTCAGTGACCGTGACCCACGGTCACTGGCAGGTTCCAGTGACCACGGGTGAGTCACGGTCACTGGAAGGCCCCAGTGACCGCGGGTGAGTCACGGTCACTGGAAGGCCCCAATGACCGCAGGTGAGTCACGGTCATTGGAAGGCCCTAGTGACCGCGGGTGAGTCACGGTCACTGGAATGGGGCAGTGACCGCGGGTCACGGTCACCCCCCATTTTTTTCCCCTTTTTCACATTTTCTTCCACCTTATGTATATTTTCTTGTATTTTCCAAATTGAGATCACATCTAAGACTTGAGGGAGGGGTTGTTAACTTTCAAAATGTATGTAAACAACCTGCATCCCCGCGGTCAGGGCACTTGAACCCATGTAAACAAAAGGGAAATTAATGATGAACTGTAATTATTTCCCATCCTTCTTAACGCTTAAAGTGCGTGAATGTCGGACCTTGATTCCATAATTCATTTCCACGCCTACATTTTTAAGTGCGATCAAATACCTTCTACAGTCCAGTCATGGCTAAGCCATGAAGTGTGCTATGACTAAGCCGTACCCAGCCATGGCTGAGCCGTAGAACAACCACGGTGATGCCGTAAGAGGGAGACGGGTTAGCTTTGGCTCGCCTTAAATGCGGATGAACAGTTTGGGGAACCACGGCTAAGCCGTTGAACATAATACGGTTGAGCCGTATTATGCCCACGGCTAAGCCGTAGGTCACCAACGGTTAAGCCGTAGGTCACCCGCGGCTAAACCGTAAGACCATTCAAAAGTAAGAAAGGTAGGTATGAAAGAGACCGTCTAGGACCTTTGAACTAGAATGTAGGCAACCTTAACTTGCCTAAAGGATTATGAGAATGGCATGAATGGTCTTGAGGGCTGTGACCCATTCATGTATGTTGTTCAGTTGTTAAGCACCTCACCATGAGTGTTAGTTTAAGTGACTTCGATACACTCTCCTAACACAATGTAACATTAGACGAAAGATAACTGTGTATCGGATAACTTAAAACTACATCATCATGCACCGTTAGAAACACTGGATGACTAGATTAGGGTTGGCTAGTAATCTGTCTTGATTTGATCAACTTGAACTGCATGGCATATTGGATGACAATGATTGCTCTCCACTCTTACGTATGCATCGAAAGTTCAACGTATGACTTGTCACTATAGTATGGGATATGCCTTCACATTGTTTGACATGTTCCTAACATGGATTACTGATATGCATTGATATGTATTTTTGTATTTGTGTATAAGTACTGTACGAATGTATTGAATGACATTCTTTAAGTCTCATGATATTATTGACTCAACACGGTCAGGCACTACTCAGCCTCAGCCTTATGATATCCGACGGGGTTGACTTTGGCGTAGTATATATGGTATCACTGCAATATGTTTATGTCTTAGGGCTTACGGACCCTAAGAATCCGAGACCCATTCGTACCCTAGCCCGGTCAATGGTGCTCTTAGTATGTAAAGATCCCTAAATGGAGGATATGGCAAATGTAGTAGCCATATAGTAAAGTGCATGACATGTTTATCTTGATTCTTATAGCATGCTTTATTTGACAGCACAACTTGCCTAGTATATGAACTTGGAGCTCTATGAATTATCAGTTGTTACTTATTCTGCTAGACATAACATGTGTTAACGTATTGTTGCTTATACTTTGCTGAATCGTTGTATTCATGAGTTGTCCTTAGTTTGCAGGCTCAGATTCCGCTATCGACCCTTCGTCAGTCAGCCAGACTCCAGAGGAGACCATAGATGTCTCGTCAGGCCTAGAGGAGTGGATGTGAGCACTCCGCCAGAGAGCGACATGTCATGCATCTAGGTCTCATTGGTGTGGGATGTAATTGGTTTTGTTTTGTTAGTGGTCTCTATATTTTGTGTTTTGGCTCACTCTTGTACATCATATACTTCATGTAATCTTTTATGGATAGTCTTTTATAGATATTATTTTGCTTTAGTGTCTCTCTTCTTGTTATGCAATGATACCTACAGCTTCCACGTACATGTATTGGCACGTGTGAACTTCCCTTGTGCGTGTGCATTTAAACGAGGTCTACGTGTGGGCGCATGGGAGTACGTGTGTCACTGATTAGGTTTAACCTTAATCTCTGACTGCCTGGGCTCGGGTTATGACACAAAGTGGGAGAGAGAGAGAGGGGGCACAGAAAGAGGGAGAGGGAGGGAGATGGGTGAAAGAGAGAGAGGGAGAAAGAGAGAGGAGGGGGAGAGAGAGACAGAGCGAGAGAGGGAGAGAGGGGAGAGTGAGAGGGGGAGAGTGAGACAGAGAGGGAAACAGTGGGAGATAAGAGATAGAAGGGCATACCTTGCTAATCTACAGAGATACAGGGCTAACGAGATGCAACTTTAGAGAGATGAGAGACGAGACGTTTTTTTTAGATGAAATCGAGAGAGCTGAGAGAGGACAGGGATCATCTGGACTAGGGTTAGAGGGTTTTTTTTCATTTTTTCTTTTGAAAGCTCGTTTTGGGAGAGAGGGAAAAGAGTGATTTTGGTGGGATTTGGGAATTTTTCATGTTAAATAGGATTTATGCAAATCGTTTATCAAAAATTACTTCGGACAGTGGGGATGAAAGTTCTCATTTAACTTGTAAGAACTGTTCTACAAGATCATATCCCGTTAAATATAAGTGTCATTAATTTAACATTTAGCATAAATCTAAGAAATTAGTATTACAATACTTTTCAAAAGACAAAAATAAATATGAAGAAATTAAGTTTCCTATATCCAATTAAGGAATGAATACCTCTCAGCACAATAGGTAGCTATGACTTACTGTTCCAAATAGGTGCACCAGTGGTGAATTGGGGGAGAGGCTCTAGAATGGATTAATGTAAATCTCAATATTATGTGTGCAAACAATCAACTACGCAGTGGAAATAAATCAAATAAAATTACACACCATAAGAAGACATTGTTTTTACATGGAAACCCAAATCGGAAAAAATCACAATCAAGAATCAAGTGCTATGAATCATACCACAGTTACAAGAGAATACTCACAATCCATATCCTGTTATCTCGTAACCTAAGGACTTTTTAATTCCATTGTACAACTCCCTGCTGCAACAACCCCCTGCCATTCTCTATTATAGATCTAAGCACCTACACACTTTCTAGATGTTGTACTTAACTCCCTAAAGCAATCTTCTATACTCAGAGAAGTAAAAGACAAGGATCTTTAGAGCAGAACTTCAGCCCTTCAACTCTTCAATGAAAGAACTCTAGAGAAGATGATCTCCAATAAACAATCTCTTTTTAGAAGAATAAGATTTGTGTTCCATACATTAGGGTTGAGAGAGAACCCTTTTTATAGCCCTAATTTTATGCCTCATAAGTATATTTCAATCAGGAAAGAATTTGGTATGAAACAGGTAAGTTCCCTTTAAATCGGACTAAAAATTGTAAGTCGGCTTGCACCTGTCTGATCAGTCGGATGAATGGTTCGATTAGTCAGATTAAGCCTTTGCTCGGGGTGAAATTTTAGAACATTTCTGTAAACTTTCGGAGGCCATAACTTTCTTGTTTTAGTTATGATTGAGGCAATCTTGGGCTTTACGGAATCTACTCGAAATGAGCTTTCCAACGGTAGGTTGCATGCCCATATCCGATGCTCAGTTTGTGAGATATGACCTTTTTAATCCATATTATTCATAGAATATCATTTGAATTTGTCGCTTTTTCTTCGATTTCTTCATTTTAGTGAACCAGACGATTCAAACCATTATTCACACTAAAAAATATGTAAAATACAACACTAATAGACTCAAGTTTTGTCCAACCCATGAATTTACCAACACAAAAATCCTTACAGGAAGATATATTGATTGACTGCCACTGCTCAATGACTTAATGCTCTGTAGCCCTTAATAGCCTAACTTTTCAACCACTCCAACAGTACACAAAATTGTATTACACAAAATTGTATTTAGTGAATGCAAGTGATCAAGTCATACTTATTAATAAAGTGTTGACTAAAAACTTAAACAAATAAGACAAATGGAAAGAAAGTGAGAAATGCATAATTGTTTCTAATATACAAGTCCCAACTTGATAGTATGAATAGGCCGAAACCAATTCAAGCTCATTAATCAAGTTTTTACTTTCAGAATAAGCAATAGGTTTTATGAGCTTACTTCTTGATGTGTGGTAAATGAGAAGATTGTGTTGTAAAATTCTCCAGTTGAGGGTTCTTCATGTAATCAATAGTTGAAGATGAAATTTTAGAAAGTTCCCTTTTGCAAATGTCGCAAAAGGGAACCGCAACATTCTCTTTAACCCTCAAATAAAGTTATGGTAGGAGTTGGAGGAAACAGTTAGTGTTTCATCATATGCACTATTGATTCATCAAAAAGTAGTTTATGTTTTGAATCTAGCTTCGGGCTAAATACTGTTGCTCCCTTTTCAACTATGATAATGGAGAAACTAAGATCACAAGAAAACATATTAATACAAATTTAGTTGGCTAAAACATTAATTGATGTTCTATTAAGGTTTTCTATAATACTCTGATCCTAATTAAGTACGATTAGAGAAAAATTAAGTAGATATTAGTTAAGACCTAATCTAATTAATGACTTTTATTTCTAATTAGGTTACATTTAAGTATTTTTGGTTTGATTGAGACTAACTTTGGTCATGGATATGTAGTTTGGGACGAGTTTAACCTTGATTAGGTAGTTAAAGCTCATTTTTCTAATTTCCGATTGCATGGTTTCACGTCATACATGCATCATATTAATATCATCGCATTTGTCTCGTTGTGCTCGTCAACTTCCGTAGTTGACTCGAATGCATTTGACTTTGTTTGTGTTAGTTGGACCCTCATTTGACTTAATTCAAAAATACAGTAAACAAAATGGGCTTTCTTATAAACTTCAGAAAATCTTGATGTATAAAAGAGCCCCAACTATAGCCATTCAACCTTGCTTCTTTCTGTTACTCACCTTGCTTTAGTACTTTTCTTCCCTCTCGCATTCTTCTTTCTCCTACTCACCATAAACAAAGACTGTGTTACATGTATGCTCTAAGGCTTGTATCTCATTAGTTCATCTTGTCTCTACCTATCTTCTCTACTGGAATTGAGGATATTAGACTATAATTCTCTCTACAAACTTCCAATGGTTGTTTAGGTTTAAGAATTAGGCATTCCTTCTCAAGATGACCCAATAGGAGGAATAGTGAGTTGAAAGTTTAATCTCAGGCAAGTATAAGCTAATTATGGTTAAATGCATGTTGCTATAATTTGATTCATGTAAATCTACCAAGCTTTAAATCTGATTTTTCAACCCCTTTATTTGTTTTATGTGCATGATTATGATTAGATTGTTAATTGAATCATGAAATGAATTTAGAAATGTTAAATGACTTATTGAAGTGAGAATGACTTCTTGAAATTAGGTGGTATACATGCACTTAGAATCCCAACATTTTTGGGTTGAAAAGAAGTCTCTTGTAACCAACTTAACTTCAGAATTTTTGAAGCTTATGACTAAGCCATAAGCATGCTATAGCTTGGAATGCAGAGAGCTAAAAACTATAGTTTCCTCTACGGCTAAGCCGTAGCCCAGTCGTGACTTAGCCATAGATACCATATGGCAACCGTTCAGTTGTAGGTGCAAGGGAACAGTAATAACATTACGGCTCAGCCGTAGTGTAACCCACGGCTAAGCCGTAGGCAACCCACGACTAAGCCATAGACCATGAAAACTTAGGAAGATTAGGGATATTGAGAAGACCTTGTATGACCTTAGTTCTTTGTAATCCCTACCCAAATCATTTGGTCTAATAGAAAATTACTTAACATGAAGGTTCTTGAGGGCTGAGACTCATTCATGTGTATTATCCATTTGTTAAGCACGTGTTGGTCTAAGGGACTTCAATATACATGTCATGCAGAATGTGCCACCAAAAGAGAGACGACCGTGTATCGGATGACTTAAAATTACATCATCATGCATAGTTAGAAACAATGGTTGACTATAATAAGATTGGATTGTAAATGACCTTGACTCTATTAATTTGAATTGCATAGCATATTAGATTATCGTTATTGCCTTTATTATGATGATTTTGAATTGAAATATTAATCGTATGAATTGATTCTACTTGAAATATTTATTGATATACACTCCCCAATGGTCAGTATTGAATTGAGCATGAACGCATTCAACATAAAATGTATAGTTCTCAATGAACGTATTTATGGTTCTCAATGAAACGAATTATACGATTTACTCAAATTCAATTATATGAATCAAAATGATTTGGCTCTACTCAGCTTCAGTCTTATAATACCCAACGGGGTTGACTTTGGTGTATTATATTGATATGGTGCCACTGTAGTGTGCCTTTGGATCTTCCGGATTCCATGTATGTAGAGACTTATTCGTACCTATGGCCTAGTCGATTGTGTTCTTAATGTAAAGATCCTTAGATGGAAGATGTAGCAAATGTAGTATCTAATTAGCAAAGTATTTTATCTTATTGATTCTTATAACATGCTTATTTCAATGCACAGTATCCTAGTATACGAAATTGACCTTTATGATCACTTATTAATGATTCTTATATATACAATGTGTGTTACTTTAATTATGTTTATATTTTGCTGAATAATCTTATTCACATATTGTCGAATGGTGTTACAAGCTTAGATCCCCATCCCAATCTTGTGAAGATCGAGGAGACATCGGAGAACATCCATGAGGTCCCTTCAAGCCTCAACAAGTAGACAATAGAAGAACTCTGATTGATATCTCTACAGAGTGCAAAATGAAGACATCTGAGTCTTCTATTTTGGGATTTTTGGGGAATATGATATCCTACCTTTGCATTAGTTTTATTTTGTCATGTAGAGTCCATGATTTCCTCTCACTTTGGGATATGTATATTATTTTATTCATGTGTATAAACTTCATCTTGATTTTGTATAAGTCAAGTTTTAACCGTTGTATAGACTTTTCATAATCATGTCATGTAGATATCTTTCTCTTTATTTTGTTATGTTGATAAATTGTTTTATGAATTGATATCTTGGGAATAGTGTTACCTTTCAAAAAAGCAAGATTTTATTTGCGATTAGCAAGCTGCCGTGTATTGAATGCTTAGACAAATGTTTGTTTAAAGCACCTCTCATGTATAAGTATCTGAATATCCCTTGTTTAATTTCGTCTTGACCTCAGTTCAGATGTGAATTACACAGGAGTACGCGTGTCATACCTTGGGATTAACCTTAAACTCATGATGCTTGGGCTTGGGTTGTGACATTTTCTGACAGAATACCTTTGAAGATTTCAAGAATCTTAATTTACACCCTAAAATTTTGATTTGTCCAATTAGAGCCTTTAATTTATTGGATTATGTAACAATCTGCCCCTGAATGTTGGCAGATCTATGTATGTATTTTCTAATGGATCTTGACAGTATGTGTTTTGTAATAAATCTTCAGAGTATGTGTTTAACAATGAATATTAACACTACGTGAGGGCTATCTCAAACTAATCAGAGAAATTTTTAGTTTCTTAATTCTATTTAATGAAAGCAAACTTCCATACCTTTAGTAGTGAATTGGTTGATTTAAAATATTCAACTATCATGTCAAACATGAGCTCCATTCTGATTGATTCAATGATAATAAGCATCATAGGGGGCCCCATGATGCTAGTAAAATTTGGACTGATATTGCTTCTATTGGTATATACATTGTAACCTATATCTATTTCTTAATATCCCTTTTACGGTGTGATAGTACCATGAAATATGTACTTCTGTGTCTAATCATGGTGACTGGTTTTAAGATAAAATTTCACCAAAAGTTCACTTGCAAATGTTCTCCTTGATAGCATCTCGAATCCTAAGGCAAATAATGTTGGATACATGGACTTGCTTTGGTATAAATTTGTTGATGTAGAAATAGACAGAATCATCAAATTGGTATTTTGCACCCAAATCAAGTTTAAACTTGTGTTGGATTATCTAGAGCAATTGATAAACCCAACTACATGCACTCAGCCTTTGAGTCTCATTTGCATGGATTGAGGTGCTGGGTTATCTATTCTTTTACATTTATATGTGTTGGAATATGGCAACTGTGCTCCAAAACAAGGAAGTAGTGCCAAATGATGAATCATTTTTATCATGAAATTGCTCCACATATAACTACTTTGCAAAATTCATTTTCAATTTAATGAAATGCCAACCATTTTAGAACCAATTGAAAAATCTGAACAAACAAAGAGAAACACAAGAACAAAATCAAAAGTCCTGATTCACTAGCTAAAAGATGTTTTCTTCTCCCGAACATAAGATGAAATTTCGAATCTAGTTATCATCAAAATTACATGACATTCAAAGGCTAGACAATCTTACCAGTTATCATCCATTGAACATTTAATAACAACATTACACATTACATTACAGTCAATCCTAAACCTACCAAACTCTTACAGATCACACCCACCCAGTGATTACAACTTAAAATTTGCTACACCCACCAGTCATTACAACCTAAAATCAACTTTTCCTATGCCAATCCCATTCACATCTCAGTTAGTTACATTTCTCCCACACAAAAGTGAAGTAAGTAACAACCATGAAACAAACAAAGTTACCCATAATATCTTTTTCCGAGCTTTATTCCTTTCAAGTTGGTTTTTAAGTGCTCTCACCTTTCTTAGTAATCTAGGAATAATTTACCGCAATCGATTGCAAATCTTTGGATCGATCCACTGAAAGTAACCACAGACTCAATCTTCACATGCAACAACTCTTTGACTTGGATTGAGCTCAATCCAAGATGTCCTTTGGTCACCCTCTTACCACAAAGACAAATGCATTCCATGTTGATTTCTTGCTTCTTACTACGTTTTCCCTCTATTTCACCTTTCCACTCCCGCTGTTGCTCACGTGAAGAAGACGATTTCGTTAACTAGATTTAGGGCTTCATCTTGGGTTTTTCATTGTCTTTGATTTTCCCCTAAAGAGTTAGAGAGGAGGGCCTCTTAAAACCAGTTTGGATCGAAGGTACCGCAAATGCCCCTACTTTAACCACGTGCAACTTGTCTGTGAATACTTCCATTGTTGATTTCAACGATTGGTTGACAGAAGTGGCTTATAGATACATAATCCAGTAACTCTTGAAAAAGTCACGGGGCATTCCATAAAAAACCCTTTTATTAATTTGCCTGTACACCAAAATAACACACAATACCGTTCTGGTATGTCCATGAAGGAATAGAGAAGGCATGCTCAACAAGCATCATAGGCTATGATGTCCATCTCTACATGTACCCAACCATTGCAAGCATAATTTATTGGACCAACTGCCTAATTGAAAGAACCAAAGACACAAATTTTTTTAAAAACAACTAGATTTAACAGAAGCAATTAAGAGAAAAAGCTAAACCTTACAAGAGAATACGAAAACAAGAAACATAGACTCAGTTTTTTTTCATTTATAAGGAGAAGAGAGCAAGAATACACAATTCTTCTAACATTAAAAAAAATTAAGATAATAGCTGGTTATGATTCTTAATGGGAATCCTTCCAGGGCAATGCTTTTTTGTCAATAAAACGACATTCTAAAATAGTCCTCATGACAGACAACTGATCATTGATTCTCCAGCTTAAGGGGCTTAACCAAGTGAAAATGTTTCATTAATCCTAGATGCAGCTTTAGATTTACTTTGATTTTCTTTGGTTAGATGATCTGCATGACTTAATTCACAACTTCAAGGAGATGATAGCACACCATCCATAATAAAGGGTAGAAACTTCAACAAGTTTCGCAAAAATTAAGTTCACTATATCTATTCATCAAAGTTGATTGTGACAATATGAAACTTGGTTGCGCCTAATTTTGTATTAATCGATCCAACACCTTTTAACACATGATACGTGGCCATCTTAAATAATGATATCAAAATATTCTAAAAACTCTAAAATCCATAAATCAGTTTATTATATTCATATATGTATGGTACACATGTATATGACAAAAAAATGTAGGTGATGTTGAAAAGCCTTCTCAAATAAACATCATTCCATATTTGATTACATGAGTATGGTAACAAAGGTGCTCAAATAGCCATGAAAACACATTCAAGAAACTCAACTACAAATGATAGAGCACATTAATAACACATTCAGTTGAACCTATTCTAATAATTACATATAACATGAAACAATTGAGAGATTGGCCATATAACCTGAAAACATGTGACATAAAAAAATTTAATTGAATACATACAAAAAATGCCAAACACATCTAACTTAATTGATTTACATATGTAACATATGCACCTACAACTAACAGCCATGCATAAACAAATCGAATATCCACATACATATCCACCAACTCACCTATTCATATGGACCCACCTCCAGCACAAGTCCTTTCAAATGGTCAGGTGCATCAAATCCATCCTCTCCACCTACAAAACCCTACCTCCATGAACCCCATCCCCACCACTCTTCATTACCCCAAATAGGAAAAACTAAAGTGCAAACAAATTTGCAACATAAAATTTGAAAATTTGCATATTCAATGTGAAAAGACTACAAAATTTACAAAATCATGCAGTCACCCAAAGCATAGAATATACTGCAAGAAGGCACTTCCAGAAGTATGGAGTAAGAAGTATGAAAACTATTTAGAGTAACAACATATAGATATGAAAACTATTTAGAGTAACAACACATAGATATCTCTACATAGAATAATAAGGCGGATGAACAAATGTTGCAAGAAGATATTTTCAGATGCTTCGATATGATATTAATTCACCTTCAAAATAGAAAAGTGAGAATCTGAAAGGCCAATATACTTTTTGATGATGTCAATCCTCACTTGTAAACCAAGTCATATGTTAGTTAAATGATATAAAATCACAAAATTATGAACTGTGGTCCTAAGAAAAAATAAAATAAGAAGCGTTTAAAACCTACAGAATCATGATGCAATGAACGTAACAATGAAGGCTTCTTAGTAACACTGCTAAGAAAAAAAAATAGTTTAACAAGAACGCCAAAAAAATTGCAAAAAAAAAAAAAAATACAAAATATAGAGACCAATGAAAAAGTTCATTGAAAAAGAAAGAAATTGATACAAAAATAAGGAATTAGTTCATTAGATAGACCTTCATGTGTGAAGCAGCCCTCTTGGAATTGCTTTATGTGCATTCTGATCCTATTCAAAGAAAAAAGTGGCATGCTTAAAGAAGAAATATACTTTGAATATAAACTTTAGAGTAATATTCTCTAAAAAAAGGACAATAGTAGATCGATTATTTATAGAATATGAAAAGGTAAACAATTTATCAATTATTTCCCACATTATTAAAAAAAATAAAATTTTCAAAATTTTTCTGTCCCTTAACAACAATGCAATATGTCAAATGTTTGAAACATCATAGAGAGTGGCAAATTTTCTACCTACTGACCAATAACCTGTAGAAATGTGCATTATACCAAGAAATATCATAAGATATCATCATCATATTCACACAAACAAAATCTAATAAAAGATTAACAATCATAAAACAGAGAAGAATATTTGGCAAGATTCAAATATGTTTTATATTGAGTTTCCATTTGCACAATTGTACCAAGAATCACTCAAGTCATTGAGTTTTGTTGGCTCAGTGACTCACCAAATTTGGTTGAATTAGCATGCTAGCTTATGACACACAATCCAATCAAAGAAAAACACAAATTCAATTGAACAAACATAAGAGAGTATGCAAAACCATCCACTTAACGTGGATTCCAACACCCACCAATGAGCACCAAAAGATGCAACTACTTTTTGTATAGAAACCTTGCCCCTATGTTCATACACATGGCTCGCTATTTTGTGATCTAGACCATTGATTAGGTGGAAAATATTGTGAACTGCCATAAGGTCAATAGAGCAATGATCAAAGAAGCATCTAAAACTGATGGCAGAGGCAGAAAATCTAATAATAGTTTGAATTATTGAAGGCTGAAAAAAAAAGGATGCAAAAATAAAATAAAATAGAACACAGGCACATCACAATAGACCTTAATTTGTGTAAATTTGACTTCCAATTCTACAAAAAAAAAAAAAAAAAAGAAAGTTTAAATAAGAACATCAATATAATGCCAACACAATAAAAAAGAGGGGAAATTCCAAAAAATACTTGTTTCAATACTTGAATCAGAATTAGTAGCTCAAACCTTGATTCATTGAGATCTTGAACAAAAAGTTGAATACATAAATGAAATGCTATTAGAATAAAATCTTCAAAAAGATGGGGGAAAATTCTTACAAGAAAAAAGCTAATTTATTATGTAGAAGTATTTCTACTTAATGGATTTCGATCTTATTCAATAAATTCAATCTAAACACTACAAAACTTTTTATCGATCACACTTTTTGTGGACTACTTTCTTTACAAGGCCCATATATATCATCCATCTGAGTCATGTTTGATATTGATTAGTGCAAAATTTCTTTAGTAGAGTTGAATGCTTAAAAGTAACTTATCAACCAGAGTTTTAATTGTGAATGATTTTGATGCTCTTGCTCAAGGTGAAATTTTTTATTTTTTTTCAGGTTTTGGAGTTATAAATAAGCATCCAAACAAGTGAATCACAATTATGCTAACAACATCAATCATCCAAAATTAGTAACCCTCAAAATAAGTAATCACAATGAAGTCTAAACAAAACATATTTCACAATAGTGACATTATTATTCCAAAAGAAAATTCAACAAGGTCATGGAAAAAATAGGGACTTCTAAAAAGCATAAGGTTAGAGAAACATAGGACGAAATAGAATACCCAAGAATGTCATGATCATGATGCTTCAAGCTAAAATCCTAACCCTAAAGAAAAAGCATAGAAAGAACGAACTCATAAAAAATCATATAAGTAAGAAAGAAAATGAATAAAAAAAATTAACAACAGAAAATCAAAATTGAAAGAGCGAAATCTCACCATTATAAATTGAAGATTTTTTTCACTTATTCTTTATGGATTTCTTAGTTCTGTTTTTAGTAGATTCGTGTGGGTATTTATGGATAGAGGATGTTCTCTTTCAAGTAGCATTTTTTTTCAGCGAGGTTCTATAAGGGTCGACTGTAGGTGACATTGGGAGATTTTTCTTTGAAAACTTCCCAAAAGTCGGAGAGGGAGAGGGAGAAGGATAGGTGAGGGGGTTTTAGGTTAGTGTAAACGGCTACATGACAAAAACTTTGTTCACTCTTACATCCTTGTAGGTCCCCTATTTTAAAGAGAAAGGAACACAGCAGCATCCAAGTGGGTCCCACGAGTAGGGGGGATGTGAGAAACACCAAGCATGTCATTCTTCTCTTTAATATTAGGGTTGGATGCCAAGTGGAAAAAAGAAAAATATATGAAACAAAATACTGCTTAAACTTTAGAAAAAATAACTGAAAAAAGTAAGAGCTAGGACTGAGAAAATACACAGTTAATAAACAAAACAGATGAGAAAATTTATCCACATGAAAACAGCTTACCACCTAAACTGAGAAATACGATAAAGAAATAAAGAGATTAGTAAAAGTGAGAAGGTTTCAATGACCAATAACCTATATAAATGTGCATTATACCAAGAAATATCGTGACATAGTGTCATCATATTTACAAAGACAGAATCTTACAGAGGATAAGCAATCATAAAACAAAAAAGGCTCATAAATAGCTTGGCAGTATTCAGCTATACTTTACACTGAGTCTCCATTTGCACCATTGTACCAAGAATAACTCAAGTCATTGAGTTGAGTTGGCCCAGTGACCCCAACTTATGGCACACAATTGAAGCTAGCAAAGCAAAACACAAACTCAATAAACAAACATAACAGCCGTTAGACTACCACAACCATTAATGCAACACAGACACATAAAAGAGATAAACCTTTTGCCACAACCATTAATACAACACAGACACATATAAGAGATAAACCTTTTGCATCGCAACAACTAAGATATTAGGTGTCATTCCCAAACCTATTAGTCCCCAAAAACTATGCTAGTTAGCCTAGTTTTCTAAATGTAAATGACGACCAAAGCACTGGTTAAACCTAACTATTGGTTTTAGAAGAAGAAATGAAGACACATATCTTCAGCTTCCCATCAGGTACAAATTGGAATATCCATAAACACAAATGTTTCTCTGCAATGCCGGCTAAATTAACAAATAGGTTATAACTATTTGTTCGCCAACAACGTTCGAAACAGGCACAAGATTAACATGAACAAGGCAGAGTTGCCAAGACTTGTAAGAATTAAGATAAAGATTAATTAATTATTCAAGAGATCTTAAACCTGAGTGTTATCTAGAGTCATCTAGGTTCAACAAAATTACATGCTCAATTCCCTTGCCATATAATGGGAAAATTGACCCAAGCCTCAATGAATGACATTGACTCAATATCCGGTGCATCAAAGTGCCAATTTCTCAGACCACCAAAGATAATAGTTCATATTCCAAAGACAACTGTTCTTACCAAAAAAAAAAAAAACCAAAACATAACAAAGATAACAGTTTGTACTCCAAAAAAAACTTAATAATAATAATAATAATAAATAAATAAATAAATAAAATAGATAAATAATCCATGGAGTTCACATCCTGGAAAGCATAAATTGATTTTTTTCTCTGGTGCAACCCAATTCTATGACACAAACATCAACTAGACGATTCATTCCACCAAAGGTATCATCGCGACAAGCTCAATCCACACTTGTACTGCATCCATAATGTGAGGAACAACCTAAAAGAGAAAAAAAAGGTAGCGCATATTCACAATTCTACTTAAATATTATAAGCATAAATAGAAAGATCATAATAACCCTAACAACTCAAAAGAAATGCTTAAGATAGAAACATGGACAATCTTCCTAAGATACTCCCCTCTTCTTTCCTTGTTAATGACAGACTATAGTATCATGAAAATAAGCAAGAAGGATAATGATTAATATCAGATTATAAAAGAAAAAAAACAAGAAAAAAGATTCACAAAAGAAAAAAAAAAGTTATAATCCAAGAGTGGGTGCTACCTTTCCATTCAATTAAAACATACTCAAGGATTTAAAGTGTAATATGTTTGTATCACAAGTGGTTCATAGTTACCCAGATCAAGATCAAACTTCATAAACACAAGCAGAGGCCATTATTTATAACTAAAAAGTATCTCAATGACCATTTTATAAATAGAAGAAAGGTCCCCAAAAAAACTTTTTTAAATATCTGAAAAAACTTGAAAAAGGTGACTTCAACAATTCTAGAACATACTGATTAGAACAAGTGAGAGAGAAAGAGAGAGTAGAACATATTCAACCAACAAGATATTTGGTTCTCATGGAAGAAAAGTAGTGTCTAGTACATCTTAGATATGGACCAAGTATTTCAAACTGGAATGATGCAACAAGGGGAAAAGTTGATTGGGTTCTAGAGAATAAAGGTAGCTGAAATTACATTGAAGAACTTGAAAGTATAAGGAAAATGGACCCTAAACCACATTATTTGATAAATAGCTAAAAACTTACTAGAATTTCAACTTCTAAGAAAACTTTTATCAGAAAAATCTAAGAAAATCAAAATCGACAATAGATACGAGGATGAGAGTGAGACTACTAGTGGCAGAGACCAATATCTACAATAGAAATCCCATTTAAAAAATATGCAAAACCAGGAAAAATCAAAATTTTGAACACTTAAAACTTAAAAAATTAATTGCATCGTATCTATCTATTACCCTTATATAAAAGAGAAAATAATAATAGAGAAGAACAACCGGCTCTTCACACACCTTTCCCCCACAGCCGACTTTTCACACGTATCTATTTATTACCCTCGGGAGGAGATTTTGTCTTCACACGCCCTTCCTTGCAACTAACTCCCAACCTTCCAGACCCTAACTTTGAAGTAGATTTTGCCCCCTACTCCCTACCCACCTTGCACATCCTGGAGCCATCCCCTCCACCAACCAACCTTTAGACCCCATGGCGTCCCCAGTTGTTCAACTGCATCTTCTTCAGCAGCAAATAAAGGATCTACAAAAATCCATCTCATCCATTCCATCGAACCTTCAACTTCCACACCTCCCTCCCCAAATCCTCTTTACAAGTAGTTTCTCCAGCCTACCTGCCCTCCCTTCTCGCCCTCCATCCTTTCCCTCTACCATTTGGGAGAACAGTAAACCCTCTTTGAAAATACCCCTTCACATGGTCCAAGCTACCAAGGAGTCTTTCCAATACTCCATCATCGGTAGATTCGTCGGACCTTGACCATCTCTAGAATGGCTTAAGCAAAACGGAAACTCCAGCTGGAAGATCTCCTGTCCCAGCCTCATCTCTCTCACATAACAAGGCTATTTCATCTTTAGGTTATTCTTTCAAGAAGACAAAGACCTTATTGGCTCAAAGCCCCATCATTCTAGGCAAAAGGAAAACGCACCTCATCCCATAGAGCCCAGGCATGGACAAGTTCTCATGGCCTTCCATCATCTCGGTTTGGATCAGGTTCAAAGGTGTTCCCTACCACTGCCAGAGTCAATGCATCTTTCTCTCGATTGCAAGCTCAATAGGGAACCTAGTCAAAGTCTGTCATGCCTCTAAAACTGAGTCGGATCCAAACCCGGTTCTAGGGGTGTGAGAATTGGGGCCAATTAAAATTTTTTTCTTATATAAACAATACGGACTCCAATTCCGGAGGGATCGAAATCCTTTGTGAGGCTATGCTTGGTGATCAAGCAACCATAATCACACGCGAAACTGAAATCTGTATTCATCGCAGACGAATATCATAAAACAATCATGTAAAAAATTTCATTAATAATAAAATCACGGTCAAGTGCTTCAAAGCATAGTAATTAAAGTTATAATTCCAAAACAAATAAATTTAATAAATAAACTAATGGCCCAAACATGACCTTATTACATAATCTAATGTTTCGATCTGTGCATCAACTCTAGGACACCTCAGATGATGTCATCGATGCTCCACTCAATAACTCCGTCATCTGGCAGAATCCCCTACGTCGCTTGACCCTCTGGTTCAACACCGGTAACGAGACTTAGACACCAAAAGTAGTGGGTCAGATTGACATAATCTAGCAAGATGGTAAACTGCAAGCAATGGATTAATCAACTGAATTAAACATAATATTCATTATGACCCAAAATGTAAACCCCATCGGCATGAATGCATAAAATGGGTATCCCCACAAATATTATATACCAAAAACAGGTATTCCTACAGATAAATAAATAGAAACGAGTATTCCCGCAGATAAGTATACAAAATGGGTATTCCCGCAGATAAATAAACAGAAACGGGTATTCCTGCAGATAAATATATAGAAACGGGTATTCTTGCAGATAAATATACAGAAACGGGTATTTCCACCAAATATAACAAAAGGCATAGCTATATATTATAATCTATAGTACACACTGACCCGATGGCGTACGTCCACCTCCGAACTGTAGTTGGTCAAATATATATACCAATATATATATTTACAAATACATACGTATACCAATACAGAATACACCATGATATGAAACCCTTAATCCCGATATTTAACCCAATATCAATTTGAGTATTTTACACTTTTAAATTTGAAAGTGTATTATGAATGTGTGTCAATTCAAGTTCTTTGAGGGTAAGCACTAAACCACCTAACGTTCATAGTTAGATGAATATACACATGAAAACCGACCCTCTTTTACAATGAAAATGTGAGTCTACAATGCCAATATCCTACTTTCCATGTCTATCAAGAGGTGCATCTCGAACCTCACATTCCCATTCTAAATTTAGTCCAATTCTCATGTGAACTGTAAGGTCCCGAGTCCCATTAATCTTGATTTACGTTAATTAAGCTCGTTCTATATTAATTGAACTCGATTAAGGCTAATTCAATCCAAAATTTATCGGGTTTGGGCCTCGAATATGGAGTTGGGCGGAGTTGGGTCCCACTTCAGTAGTTAAGGGCCTTTTCGCAATTTGTCCTCGCACCTCTTGGACTCCCCATCCATTTCCTTAAGTGCAACTTTACACGTGGATCATCTTTCATGCCAGGTCTGACTTGATCCGGACTTATTTTGGTCCAATTGAGGTGCATTTGACCTAAACTGAAATTCCTAGAAAAAGGGTGGACTTGCCTGTAATTTCAGGAAAAGTTATGTTTAAAAAGAAAACTCAACGTACCTTCTCCTCCTTCTCTCGTGTAACTGTTGGAGCCCTCCTTTTTGCTAGGATTCTTCTCTTCTTCTTCTTACAATCGAAGTGCTTGGGAGTGTGCATGCATAGGGAGTGGTCTCCTACCACCTTCTTCTTCCTTGATCTCCCTTTTCTTTTACACTTTCTGTACTCTTCTCTCCAAGCTACAGCAATATAAGAGAACCCATTTCATCCAGAGACTTTCCCTGAGCACATAACAAGATAAGGGAGTTTGAGAGGGTTAGCACTTTTGGAAAAGGCAAGTAATGAACTATATATATACTGCATGCATGATTAAGTATGGACATTTGAGACAGCTACTTGCATTTTTCCAATTTCAGTCATTTTCTCTCCATTGTCTTAATTGATATAAATGTGGTGTGAATTGAGTTAGAATGGTGGAAATGGGAATAGAGGGTGTGAGAGTACAGAATATATGACCCCCTTCCCAATATAGGTTATGTATTGGCTGAAATCGGAATTGAGCTACAGAACTGTATTCGGGTTTCTGAAGCTTACGGTAAAGCTACGGCTAAGCCGTGAGCATTTACGGCTCAAAGTCCAGAGAGTAGAAAGATGGGATTTTGTACTATGGCTCGACTACGGTGGAGCCGTGGATTTCACTACGGCTAAACCGTATCCAGCCCGTACCCAAACCGAAGGTCTTCCTATGGCGAGCTTTCCAGAGAGCTCATGGAACACAGTTCTTCTACGGCTTGCACAAGGCTGCACCGTGGAATACACTACAGTTACGCTGTAGCTTCCCCGTACCCTAGCCGTAGGCTTAGCACGGCTAAGCCGTAGGCCAACATACAGTTGGGCTGTAGTTGCGCATGAAAAATTCGGAAGGAATCTAACACACTCGACTAAGTCGTAGCCTTGTATACGGCTAAGCTGTAAGAACCCAGTGAAACAGGATGTTAGAGACTCTCAATGATTTGTAGGACCTTAGTATTGGCACCTTCTATACCACTACAGAGGCCCAATGGTAAGTACATGTTGGGGAGAATGAATGATTCCCGGAGGGTCTCCCAATGGCAAGTCATGGATGTTGGCATAAGAAGGGTGTCCCGTATGCACAAGGCAATACCAAGACACGGTAACACAACGACACTGAACGTCTTATGTGTACATCGTGTTGAATGCCCTTGGGGACTATAGGTGTGGAGGTAGTAATTCCATGGACTCACTTAAGCTGAATGCATCCATATTGTTATGATATACCACCTTCAACATGAATTACTTCTTTAGTAAAACCCTGAGGCCAATTCAGACTTGAGCTTCTATTGAGTGAGTGTCTGATAAGCCAGAGCTTCTAATGAGTGCGAGCTTGTTAGCCAGGGTATGATATGACTGATACGATTGGATATGAGTCGGCGCCACTCAGCTTACGCCTTTTTGGGTATACGTTATGTATGTCACCACTGTAGTAGGTTTACGGAGGAGTAGTCGGCACTCCTCGGGAAGCTAGCCTGATCCCCTAGCGACCCATACGATATGTGTATGCTCCCTTTTGGGAGAATAGAGTGTCGTGGTTGCCAATCAGTATGTATGACATTTAAGTTGTAATTTATCACTCATGCATCATGTTCAGTGATTATTCTTATTGATATATTATGTTATACTTGTTCCATATGCCTTAGTACTTGCTTAACCGTCGTGTTAACAGTGTTACTCTTGGTATTGCAGGTCCAGCAACCGGTCCCAACGCGGACACTGACACGCACCTGGAGGGTACCCCAACAGTATCTCGGGATGTAGATGAGTGGAAAGATGGCGACGTCTTTTACTAGCCATCCCACGGAGCGCGACTATTCTTGGGACCCTTTTTGTATCAAACACTTAAGTAGTCTTTTTATAATGTATTAAAGACTTCAACACTGTTATATGTATGTATATATGTTTACCTTTGAAAGATAACTGACTATGAATTCGTGTGCTCTTGATAATTACTAAGTATTTCGCAGGATTTCGTTTATGATAAATTATGTTTGTACGTGTGTCAGCATACCTCACACGTTCCTGTGGAATCTCCCTTGTAGGAATTCGCGCATAATTCTGCAGGGCACGGATTTCTACGGGATTACGTATCCACACCCTGGGGGCCCACTCAAATCCCCAAATTCTCGGGATCGGGGCGTGACATGAACATTCAACCAATTTTCTAAAAAGACATGATTCATCTAATCCAATTATGTTTGTTTAGTGTATTTTAGAAATTGGGTAAAAGATGTTCAAATTCCAAATCCAAATTTAAATCAAATTATGATAACAAAGGGGAGGGAACAATTAAGCTTTTAATTAACCTTGTTGTGTATAACAAAATACTTTATCATTTTATATAAAATGAAGGATCTAAATCGCGGATTCAGATTCAACATTTAAACTCAATATAAAAATCTAAATTAGGAATTTAAATACTTTCTAATTAAGACTTACTCACTCCCAAATAAATCTTACTTAAATTCTATTCAGTCTAAATAAATTATTAATCATAAGTAATTAAGCCTCAATTAAGTTTATAAACAATTCTAACTAAATTTATAATAATTCATGATTAAGAATCAAATAATAAAATCAATTCACTACTAGTATATCAAACCATTAATAAAAACACAGCTTCCTAAATCCTTTTAAACAAATAACCTAAACCTTAATTACTTATTTAATTATTACTATTATTATTATTTATATATATATTTAAAACAAAATGGGCCCAGCTACAACCCGGGCTCGCCAGCCATGGCGCGCCAGGTAGCCAGCCTAGCCCAGCCGGGCCAGGTCAGCTGCCCAATTGTCCCGGGCTGTAGCAGGCAGTGCCTGGCAGCAGCGCTGCCTGACATGTGTAGTCCATGCCGCACGCCGTGGATCTGCTGCGTTTATTTATTTATTTTTTTAAAAGAAAGAGGATACAAATCTTAATTGTTAAAAACATCAAACCCAAATCAATTAAAACATATGTACTTCTTTGTCTCAATTAAAATAAGATTTCCTTTATTAATCTATAACCCCAAACATTAAACCAAATCAAATATATATCATGGTTAGAGCATGTGATATGAAAAGAAATCAAGAAAACATTGTTTACAGTTTTCCACTTGCTTGGGTTTTGATGCCAAAAGCGAATTTGAAGATCAAACCTTGGAAGATCAACCTTGGTTTGCCCCCGGAGAACTTCTAGAGCTTGGTTGCAAAAGAAAGGAAGAAGATGAGAGAATGAGGAAAACTCTAAGGGTTTATATTATGAAGAAGTTTTTCTAAATTACAAAGAATGGCTCCCTGCTTTCTAGTGAATTTTATGAAATTTCAAAAAGAGTCTATTGGCCTAAAAGTGTTAAATAACTGAGGCTCAAAGCCCAAGAGTGTCTACTTAACCCATTTAACCTCTCTCAACCTAACTCAAACCCGACAGACCGGTATGACCAAAAATAAAAATTTGGGACCTGGCAGAGTCTATCAAACAATAGCTTTTGAGAGGATCCCCTCCTATGCCAGGGTTCTAATTAACCTGGACCTATCCAAACCAAGGCAGACTAGCCTGCTGGTTACTCTTGAAGGTGAAGGTGAAGCGGAGTTGGTAATCCATCACGAAAACATCCCTTGCTCTCTCTGCGTCTCCTCTGGCCACTCCCTCTCCAAGTACCTTTCAAAGCTGCACTTTGAGGGACAAGCTCTCTCTTCGGCCTAGGCAGCTTTTGCTTCCGTTGAATCCCTTAAAACTCTAGTCACAGAGACCATCTCCACAACCTCAGTTTCCAACGTTCACAAGCCAATGGCCCCCACTCCCAAGATTCTACTGCGGCCCCCTCTCTCCAGATCCCCACACCACAGTGGCCTACTCTCTCCAGATCCCACATCCCCTGCTCCCTCCCTCAGCCACAGTGGGCCTTCCCTCTAGATCCCACCCCTAAGCTCCCTCCCTTTGCCTCAGTAGCCCCCTCTCTCCAGATCTCTCTTCCCTTTCTCCCTCCCCCAGGCACAGCCCCTGTCCCCCGAGCACCAGACCACCCTATAGAACCCACTGATGCCGAAACGACTATCCTTGCTCCAATCAACCTGCTACGCCCCGCAAAGCCTCTTTCCTTTTCAAACCAGCCAAACACTTCAGACCCAAAACAAATCCCAGACGTTCTCTTCCCAAGAGAAAATCGCCTTTATTCCCTTCCTCAAGATCTAAACACTTAAGATCTCTTGCTTTATTTGGCATCTTTTTCATAGAAAGACTCCAACACATGATTGGGCCAAACGGTGGGCATTCACTTGTCTTCTAGATGTGCTCTTTGTAAGTCCAACTTTGAAACAGACCTCCATCTTTTTTAGTTGATCTTATGCAGTCCACATTTGGGAATGGATTCTGGAAACTTTTCACTATCACCCCCCCCCCCCCCCCCCTTTCCCACACAGCAGATATCTATTGGCACGCCCTCTCTTCTAGCAGAGATGAGCTTGTAAGAAAAATCATAACTTCAATTTTCTTCCACATCACCTCCATTTGGTTCACACGAAAGGAAGTTGTCTTCAACGATAACCTTCTGACAGCTCAAAGGCTTAAACTCCTAATTATTCACTGAACTTTCACGAATCTTGGCTACTCTCAATCTGCATATTTTGAAGAAATCATTATTCCCTTGCTAACTGTGGCCTTAAACAAGCTAAAGTAGGACTTTGTATCTAGCTTCTCTCTTGTTTATCCTTTGGTATTGCTTTTTTGGCTCTCTCGACCTTGTACATTTTGATTTTTGGCTCTTGGGGGGCTTTGCCTATGTTTCCTCTTCTTTAAATACAATTTACCTTATAGCATAATAATAAAAAAATTAATAAAAATACTAATAATATAATAATAGAGAAGAACAACATGCTCATAAAAGGAATGTCGTTACATGGTAACAGTCACCACAATGTAGGACAAAAACTTCCTCATGCTCAAAAGGGGACATAGTGCCAACATTTGTGTTCTCAAATAGATCTATGCATATTGAAATATACATGAGTAATTAAAAATAATAATAAATAAAAAAAGAGAAAGAAATCTTAATCCATAGAACAGAAAACACCAAACATAACTTTACTGATATAAAACATATCAAAGATCATCCAAAAAAACAAACACTCGAGCACAATACGTCTTTTCTTCTGATTACTAAGACACAAAAAAAAAACCTGAAACTCCAAAATATTCCAATATTCTAAGAGCAATCAAAAGAAATACCCCACGCCCTACTTCACAATCATTACTTACAACAATTCAACAACAAACAATCAGTTATTCACCACATCCAAACTCAAACCCCTAAAACCATAATAACCAAAGAGGTTCCAAACATAAAGGGTACATTTGGATACTCCTATAGATACATGGTCGCAAGAATCTCATCTAAACCAGTATTCATTGCATTCAAACATAATGCAGTTTTGGTTGTTCATGCTACAATTAAAAAGCAGTCATCCATTTCCTCAAATTGCAAGGTTCAATATAAATGCATCCAAATGTACCCAAAAAAGGGAAATCAAATCCACAAAAATCTAAGGAAAAATTTCAAGAATCTTAGAAATCTCATGATTGGTAAGCCACATATTTTATCCCTATTGGCCCATGAGCATTGAAAGATGGATTCCTCTCCACCGTTCCGCTTGTGATGTTAGCTCCTTTTGTAGCATATAGGACTCAAATTAACCGAATATGTTCCACATCTAAGTTGAACTTAATTCAAACACCTTTGATAAAATTCATGTAATGTGAAGGAACTTCATGCATAAAAATGGCTCCATGATCTTGTTTTTAGGCAAACTAAAATTTCTGCAAAAGATATGGCCTCACCAGTTAAGATAAGTTTTATCTGGGAAGCAAGTAATTGTCTTTTCTTTTCATTGTGGTTTTTTTTTTTTTTTGTTTGTTATGGGAAGCGACGGAGAAGGGGTTCGGGTGTTCTTAAAAAGGTCCAATTTAACTCAAGTCCTAGTTTATGAAAAGGAAGAAGTATTACATAGGAGTGCTAGTTCATGCATAAGAACTCATCAATATTGTATACTGTGATGGACATAGTAGGCGAAGAAACACTATAGGACAACCAAACGAGTTATGTTTTTGAACTTTTGGATGCTGACTTAAAGAAATACTTACGGGTTTTGTGTCATCCACAAGGTTCTTTAAATTTTAGACATATGAATTAACCGATTTAAGTTTTTTGAACCAAAGTTCTCTTCTAATGTTTCTTTTGATAATTAACCATATAGATAATAGGGTTAGAGGAAACTGAAGAAGCACTCTTGCCGACTTCAAAAACTTGCACCACTTTTAGATACATGGGCAACTTGCATCAGATTGAACGACATTGAACTAATAATGCAAGTGACCAATCTACAACAACACATGGGAAGCAAAGCAAGCATTGAAGAGAACGCAAAAAGATGGTTTCAGTTGTCATCACAAAATCATTGCAAATGGGTCTTCTCACCTTTGATCCTTACATGGTGAACAATGCTTGAAGTATAATTAAAAAGACCAGCAAATGGGTAGAATTGATTATAAATGGTGAATGTTCCTCGCTAAACAAAGGGGTACTTCCCACTTTCCTCTCTATACCAAACCTCACTGGCAACTGTTGATGGATCCAGAGGAGTCATCTTTAGGCCAATTTGTGCATCCCCTACAATTTAACAAAAAAAAGCTTGATGGGGTTTGTAAGATCAAAATCATCAACTTGATGATATGAGAATCAAACACAAAAAATGGACTGATCAATGGATTAAGAAAAAACTCCACAAAAATCAATATCTGCTCATACCTTTTCCAAGAACTTTCCAGTATGAGCAAATCCTATAAAGGCAAGTGACTTGTCAAGTGCTAGATTTTCTGAAATTCCATCACTGAGATAACTGTGACCCAAGAAAGCCACATGGAAGAGGGTGAAGAAGCCATCTTCCTCACCTACCCTACAAACCCATCTCAGGTTCATGCCATCGAGCCAATGAAAAACCCAATCGCCACGAGTATAGGATGCAAAAATGTCCAAGGAAAATCACACAATCTTCTTTTTTGTTTGATTCAAATTCAACATTGTTACTTACTAAAAAGGGATCTCTCACCTTCTTCCCCTACTTCTGAAGATAAAGAAGAGGTAAAAAGCGATCATGGAATTGTCGATTCAGAGTTCTGCACAATCAATGATGGCTCTCTCCAAGAGATGAGACCAATGTGACGTGTGACACCCTATCACAATTTAATTGTATTTAATACTAATTACTTATAGATTGATTAATTAAATAATCTTGTTTGATGTTAGACTATGCTAAATTAATCTTAGCTTGTCTGATTGTATTTATTTGGGTTGAATTTGGGTCAAGGATAGGTACTTTTGGGCCGGGGGGGGGGGGGGGGGGGGTGGGTTTGACCTTGACCAAGTAGAGAAATGTCTGTTTTCATAATTTTCATTTTTATAGTTTTACATCATACACAGTGCATAATGGAGCCGTTACATATATCTCGTTGAACCCATCACTTCTGCATAGGGCCTCACTTCATTAGAGTTCAATTAAATCATTGGGACCCCAAGATGTTGTAAATACACATGATAAACTCGGTTTTCTTATAAACTCCAGAAAAGTTGTGCCATAAAACACAGCAACCTTCCAATCGACCTTTCTTCTTCAAAAATTCTGCTAGAGATCTCTCATCCTCTCATCCTCTCACCTTCATTTCTTCTTCAAACAGAGAGTAAGAGGGTTGAATGTGTGATTGAAGAGGGCATGCCATCTAACCATAATCTTCTGTCTCTAGTTCAAGAGGTTAGATAAGAAAAACCACCTTATCTTTATCTCCTCCTTACTAGAGGTAAGCAATTCCTTCTCAAATGAATTACAAACTTATAAATGAGTTAAGGAGACTCACCTCCATGGCATGCATCTCATTTTACCTCCATTTTGGTTTTTTTCATCTGTAGGTTTTGGAATTGGGGGATTCTTTGTAATTGAATTCAAGTGAAGCTAATGGAAACTTTCATCTTCGAATTAAGGTAAGTACAAGATTTACAAATGCTGCATGCTATTTTGTTAGTGATTTTTAGAGTTATTCAGATTCTAATTTTAGTTATAGCTCATATCTATGCTTCTGTATAGATATGAGTGCGAAATGGATTCTTGTGGAAGGAGTTGGAAATTAGGGATGAATGAAGTCATTGATGGGTTTAGTTGTGAAATCAAAAGTGTAGGAGTGGTGGAAAATGTTTTCTAGCAACTTACCAACTTTGAAGAAAAGAAAAAGTCTTAGAAATTCAGAGAATAGTTATTACCAGGTTCGTTCGACCGAGTGAGGTTCATTTGAACAAACAAGCTTTCTATTTGATGAATTCTAGAATGAAACCCAAGTCCAGTCGAATGAGCTAGGGTCCGGTCGAACGGGTAACACTTCTGCCTTGGGCTTAGTTATTGAATTAAATGGCATGTTCTAACCCTTCTAAAATTCTTAAGCTTTCCATAATTCACCTAGAGGTGGATTATGATGGAAACCAAGACCTATAGGGCTATTAGATATTGAAGGACCTTGTAGGACCTCACTAATGGAACCATAGACCTTTAACACTGACAAAAGGAATTATAGAATTGTCACGCCTTGAACCTGAGAATTGGGGATTATAGTGGATCTCGATTGGAGGCACATATAACCCATAGTAATTCTTGCTATGTCAAGACATGTACAGACTGCTACATGAGAGATTACACAGGTATGTATGAGAAAGATTCATATACACGTAACAATCATTTTGCACAATTAAGCGGAAACTTTGAGAATTCATATGTAATTCATCATTAGCAATAGTAACATTAATTCATTACCATCAACTAAAGTCCATTAGTTAAAACCATCCACATGCACATTTTAACAAAGATCCATAATCATGTACGATTTGTAAAATCACATGTCCATTAAACAATAATTGTAAACAACATGATAAAGATAGTATGATTTCTCTATAAGCTAAGACATAACAAAGCCTAGCAAGCCCAAAAGATGAACACCCTCACGCTCTATATGGGATGACTAATAAAAGACATCATCCTTATTCTACTCATCTATATTCCGAGGTCCCATTGAAGTTCCCTCCAGGGCAGCATCAACTGCCAAACGGGCATTCGGCTCTATACTTGTAACACCAAGGGTATCATTGTTAACACAACAGTTAAGTAAATATAAGAATATATAAGATTATCATGATGTATCAATCGATTCAGAAAACAAATTGATTAAAAGAGAGCAATAATGGAAGCTAAACATGTGGTGCATGTGAATAAACCTGAGTAATGAATTATAAATGGAAATACAATAATATATTAGTTGGCATCCACATGGCTATCTCCTCTCCTGAAGGAAAGCATATCAGCTTTCGTATTATGTGAAATCACTAACGGTTGGGCCAAGATCGTCTAACTATTCTAAGAGTGTCAACCAACTCTTTATACAATTATTGCAGTAGATAACATATTGAATACCCACATTCGGTCCTGTCGAATCTTTTATGGGTACAAGCTAAGTGGTGTGGACTCAATGTATCAAGACCGATCAAAATTCATACTATCTTACTTATCCTACCTAGTGATCGACTCATTCTTGTACAAAAACAGATACCAGTCTTGAGATCGTATTCAGTCGTAAAAATCAAAATTAACCGAAGTAACTATTATTCAAACAATGCATACTTAAATGAGCTATTAAAACTTGAACCCTCTTAACCCTAATTACTCCTATCTTGGCTCACAGATTCACACTCAGTAGAAGCTCCATATCTGATCTTGCCTCAAGGTTCACCGGGAAAAATTGGTATATGATTAGATCATGTTAAGTCAAAGGTTTAATTAAATAATATGAATACAATTGGATTGAGTAGTTAGCAAAGATATTTGCTAGCCAAGCCCAGCTAAGATAATCTTTGTTTTCTTAGTCATTCAATATGGTGTATTCATAAAACATCTGGTGTTGATGTGTTACAAAAAATCTTGATATTACATTGTGTAGGCAATAAACACCTCTTCTTATGCTAATACCCATGATATAACGACGAAACCATCTAAAAAATCAAGAGGAAGTGAGTTATAGCTCTACACTTTTCCTCCTCAGTATTTGATTACCATCGAGCTAATTTAGTTAAGCCAAAAGTATCAATTCTAAGGACTGATATGGATTTTAGAAATCCCTAATTTTCACAAGTTCATAGTGTTCTAACGACTTAGCTATAAAAAGGCCACGGCTTAGCTGTGTGCATAAGGTTTTCCCTAAATGCCCTTGTAGTTATGGCTTAATCGTATGTTTGCCCATGGCATACCCATGGTTAGCCTATGGCTAGGCCACGGCTTGGCTACCACATAGCCATAGTGCATTTAACGGCTTAGCCGTGGGGTTAGCTATAGAAGAAAATCAAGTTTTGGACTTTTAGAAAGTTAGCCGTAGAACAATTATGGCATAGCTGTAAGCTTTAGAATTTCAGTTTTGAAAGTTTCAGTACAAAACTTCTTCAATAGGTTCCAATGTGGTTTTCTTTGCTCTAAACTATCATCAAACATCTTTCAATACCCACATTTCATCATTATTTCTTAACATACTCATTATCATTCAACCTATCACATATTCATAAATTAACAGAGGTGAAAGAGATGTAAATTAGCATTCAAGGAGAATTCTTCAAGAATCGATATAAATGGACATACATGCAGTAATATACACTCTTATACTTGCCTCTAATTTAGTACTTTATCCAAATCAACTTCTCCCTCGGTTTGACAATGAAGAAAACTTTAATAAAAAATGATCCTACTACATGCAAAGATATGCAATTAAAGAAATGGGCATCGGATGCATGTATGTTACTTAATTGAGTCTCCTTGGCTCTTTTGAACTCAACAAAATGAAAAATGATGGAAATCTTACCTTGGAGAGCTGTAGAGAAGATGAGGGATTGAAATTGGAGGTTTTAAGGAAAGAGATACACAAAATGATGAAGAAAGAGGAGAATGAAACCTAGTTGGAGCACATGTAAGTTCCAAAAATTCAATTTCCAGCTCCAGGCTTGAAGAAGAGATGGGAGGAGAATGAGAGGAAGAAGTTCTAGCAGAGATAAAGGGATTAGATGGAAAGCAGAGAGTAAGCAGGTAAGTTGGCTTTTAAATCCAGATTTTCTGGAATTTACAAGCAAGTCCATTGTTTCTGGGAGAATTATAATTTGAGTCAATTGCACCTTAGTTGGACCAAGATGAATCCGGATTGAGCTTAGCCAAATATGAAAGATGACCCATAATATGAAATATACATGATGCAACTAATATGATACCAAGATGATGCAAACCATATAACTCTAAACTACAAGAAGGTCCATGACTACCTAAGTAAGGTTTGAACCCGACCCAACTACCTATCCATGACCCAAAGTAAGGTGTTTTGGGTTGCATTAACCTACGTATGTATTAATTAAGGTGGAATAAGATAAATTATTATAAATCGAAATTAGTTCAAGTTTGGACCATACAAGAATGCATGAGCAATCTTAAAAGTTGAGATCTTGTATTTTACCTAGTCAGTTTAGCACCTAACTATTAGTGTAGGTTTAGGGGACTCAATATACAAATTCATATAGAATGTAACATCAAAGAAGGATAGCTATAAATTGGCTAAGCTAAAACTACATTGGAATGGACAGTTAGAGATGATTGGTATTTTAGTTTAGGGTTGGCTAGTAACTTTCATTGATTTAACAACCTAGGAATGTTAATATAATTAGAGACATAATATCATTGTTCTCCAATCAACTGATATAGTGGCAGTACTTGTTTTATTATTTGTTGATTATTATTTCTTTACCAATCTTCTTCTTTTTATCATGTTGAAATGAATTGTATAAAAAAGATTTAAATGAGGTCAAAAATTAAAGAACTATGGATTAAGTTTGGCAACTGTAGTGGATAATAGTAGTGTCTAGAATTCCAATTGGGTAACCAGCTTATACCTAGGCCTATACATTGGTTATATCCTACATGATTTATTTAACTCTCATAGAGAGTATTCTCAACTAAAGCAAAGTCACTTAATAAGTTTACTACCAACGATTAACTCATATGGATGACTAAAACTATATTGTAAGATGCTTAGTTGATTTGAATTGACTCTTTGATGCTTAGTTGATTTGAATTGACTCTTTACTTACATGTTCTTAAATACTTACAGATACAACGTACGTTACTTTATATTTGTTTGTACTTAGTCATATTGTTATATTAAGAGCTATTTAATTAATGTTATAGGCGCAGATGCCGATCCCGGTCCTGTAGAGGCCTTCGAGTTGCAGGAGGAGACCATAGAGGTTCCTCTAGGATTAGTGGAGTGGACAGTGTGTTCTAATCCTTGGCTTACATAGTGCACCACAGTGTTCATTTTGGGTTTATTTCTAGGGAAATAGACTAACATCATACCATCTCTTGCATTATATTTGATTTTCATATAAAGTGGGTGTTTGTTTTGTATATTTGAACATGTGTAGCTAATGTATATGGATTTTGTAGCCATAGTCTTTTGTTATACTCATGTTTCCATTGTATAAACTGGCAAACATACAGACATATTATGTACCGGTACCTTGGGGTTTCTCTACTTCACAGAAAGTGAAATCCTTAGCTTGATATATATATATATTGAAATGTTTAAAGCATAGACTGTTCATGCTATGATATCACATGGATTTTGAATTGTTCATGTGATAAACACAAACTTCCACATTGAATTCTTCTTGACAGGTGTCATTGAGTCATCCCCACAAGCATGAAGGTTGTAAATATCCCTTGTGGATTCCATCTTGACACGGAGTTTGTGGAATTTCACAGGAGTACATGTATCACATCTCAAAGATTACCCTAAATAAGAGAAGCCTGAGCTAGGTTTTGACATGTGTATAATATGGTTTCAGACCCTGAATTAGTCTTCTTAAAAGACTTAGAAATCCCCAAAAAGTGCGGTGAGGACACGATAAGATGAATATAAATCCAGCATATGGATTTATAGTTGTTGGTTAGATTTGGGGTGTGGGCGTGGGTGTGGGTGTGTTTGGGGGGGGGGGGGGGTGTCCTTTAGAACTAACGCTAGTTTGGTTGATGATTATATAGTCATTGGGAACGAAGGTCCAACACCTTCTCTATCAAATATGGTTGCTTGTTTCAAAACGTTAATGGAACAAGTGGCTAAGAGCAATGAAAACCAAGCCGCTATACAAAAATAGATGGTGGCTAATCAAATTACAATGCAAACTCAAATAGCAGTTACACTAGAAAGACAAAATCAGCCTCCAATACCTCCACCTCATGCAGACCAGCAAGCGATCATCTAACCAAAGGAAAAAGATCCTAATGCTATATTCAAGAAGTTTAGGAAAAGAGGGGCTATAGAATTCTTTGGTTAGTAGCAGATGAATCGCTTGATAGCATCGACGATATATTCAACATAATGGTCAACACTAACAAGCTAAGGGTGTTACTTATTGCCTCCATGCTTAGAGGTGTAGCTAAGGTTTGGTGGAAGATAGTGAATGAATCATATAAGGAGATGCCTAATGCCACTATATGGGATACCTTCAAGAATTAGATGACAACGGAGCTTATGTGCATACCTTTCAATAGTTGTCCAAGTTTGCTTCAGAGTCAATAGACTTGGAAGAGAAGAAAGTTAAGAGGTTTATGGTTGGCCTCGTCATACAAGGATTACGTGACAACTTATCAAAGCGTAGCTACATTTGACGATGCAATAGACAGGGCATATGCAACTAAAGCATTATATCGAGAGAAGAGAGAGACGAAACCCAGGAGAAGTGTATCTTATCCGAGAAAAGGATACCTTCAAAAGAAACAAAAAGGAAAGGATATAGCAAGTGGTTTTGGTAAACTGAAGTGCGATACCTGTGGAAGTGGACATCATAGCGAAGTTTGTTGGAGAAATACTGAAGCATACTTGTTTTATGGATCGGTAGGACATCTTCTAGCTCATTGCCCAAAGAATAGAGCAGGTGATAGAGCTCCACAACAACCGCAACAATAGCAGTAAGCCAAAGCAGCACTACCTGCTCCTCTTCAGAGGCTGGCGTTACCTACACCTCCTGGTTGACAATAGTTGCCCGCAAAGCAAGGACAACATAGGTGAATGCACTTGAACTGATGATGAATGCAAAAGAATCAGGTCTGATATTTACACATTCAAACACACAGAAGAATGGAAAAATACTTATATATCATCATTAAATTCCCTTCTGTTTACATGGGTTCGATGCTCTGACCTTGGGGATGTAGGTTGTTTACAAGTGTTAGACAATTACAACCTCTCCCTTTTGTCTCAAGTGTGAGCCAAACTCAGAAAACAATAGGGAAACTACATTAAAAAATGGAAAACTGCAAATAATGAAGAGATTGTTCGGGCGGGGGTGGTGATTGCAACCCACGGTCACTAAGCCCCTGCCAATGATCCTAGCCCATGGTCATTAACATATAGTAGCTGTTTTAGCCACTCTTTGTCCCTGTTTTCACCTCTGTTCACCTCCACAATGCTTCCAAGGTGCTGAAACTTGTATTTTTATATTTTTGGGAGTGATGAATGATAACCAAAAGTGCCAAATTCGATCTTAAAATCATCTTATGATATTTGGTAGTCACCATTTTAATTTTACGGATCACGTTGTGCAAATTTGGAAGGGGTTGCTTTTGTGCAAGCAATTGTAGCCAAAGTTGTATCATTTTGAGGGTTTTCAAGAAGTAAAATGAAACCTAAAGAGGTTTGCTCCCAACTTCAGAGATGGCCTAAAACCCTTTAAGTGGGAGAACCAAAGAAGACAATTTAATCCCATTGAACTTCTTTGAAACTTCGTAGCCTTGAAGTTTAGTTTCCATGGGCATTGGCAAGATGTATCTTCCTCCCCATAACCATTTCTCACCTTAAGCTTGTGAGGGGAAGAAGAACAAAAGGAGCTTGGATGCTTGTGGAGTGCAAATGCTTGCCAAATCCTTTCAAAATGCTTATTGGAATCTTGTGGAGCCTTTGAAACTTCATTGGAACCATTCCCAAGTGCTTAAGTGTGTGTTTTATAAACTTCAAAGGTAAATGGGGGAGTTATGGGAAGTTAGGTTTCGAAACAAAATGGAACCATTTGAAACCGTCGAGAACCATTTTACAGGTGTCAGTGACTGTGGCCACGGTCACGGACAGGCATAGTTTTTGTTTTTTTGCACATGTGACCATCTTGAAGTATTCATCCAAATTTCATATGTTTTGGATTTGTGGAAGTAAGATCTTGATCGGTAACTTATTTGTTGCATGTCCTAAGTTAGTGTCCCCTTGTATGGCTAGTCATCAGTTGGTTTTCCACTAAAATGTTCCAATTGCTTTGAAACTCTGAGGAGTTGATCTTAAGCATATTTTGAGTCTTTGATTCAAATTTCATCCTTTTTTGCCTCTTGGAAGTAAGACTTTAGTCAATGACCCCAAGGTTTGGTGGTCATTAACCCCTAAGCTAATATGTAGCTAAAGTGGGGTCAGATGAAGTCCCATTTTCTTGAAAATTTATAGTTATTTCTGAACATGAATTTAGCTTTGTATCTAAATTTCATCAACTTTGGTCACATTGAAGTTTGACTTTGGTCGGTGACCCTAAGGTTTGAGGGTCATTGACCCAAAGTTGACATGTTCGTTAAAGTTGGTGCGAATGACATCTGTTTGACTTGAAATTTTGTAGAGCTACTCCTAAATGTAATTTAAGCTTTTTTCATGAATTTTAGCTGATTTGGACTTCATGAGGTATTAATTTGTACAGTGACCCCAAAGAGCTTGGTCGATAGCCATCTGATCTAAGTTTGGGTCTATATGATTTTCAAATGTTTTTAAACTTTGAAGGATAATCCTTGAATGTATTTGAAGACACTTCCATGAGTTTCAGCTAGTTTTAATATGTAGAAGTGTCAGTTGCCATAGTGACCCAAAGGAATTGGTAGACAGTTACTAAAGCTCGAGTATGAACTGAAATAAAGTCCAAATGCTGTAAAACTTTGAAGCATCAATTTTTAAGAACATTTTAGAGTTTCCATGTGATTTTCAACCACTTTGGTAATCTAGATGCTTGAGTGTGTTTGGTGACCCCATGTTTTGAGTTAATAAACTTTGAATTTGGTGGGTGGTGAGTTAAGTGATTAAATGAAGTCTACTAACTTTGAAATTTGAACAACTGCACTCTGAGCTCATCTGAAGTCTTCTGAGTGAGTTGTATCAGCTTTAAACATCTAACTACAGTACTTGACCTGGCATTCCATTATTTTAGGGTTTATGTGCCCTAAAGCTTGGAATTTGTTTGTAACATCTCCACTATAACATTTGTAATATTTATACTTTTTTATGGGTCAACAAGTTCCCCATAAGAGACAATAATGGAAGAATGACTTTGAAATCACTATACCTCAAAATAGCCAATCTGTGGGAATGGTGAATGACTTGATGAAAATATAATTTTGTCAAGGAAGGTTGTAAGCCTAGTTTGAAATTTGATAAAAAACCTATGAGGCTTTGATGATGGATTTTGGTAAAAACATAAGGGTTCTGATTTTCTTCGCCCTATTTTTCATTGATATCAAAGTAGCATCTCTGTGGGGACTGTGGGTTACACCAACAAAAGGAATCCCTTAGGTGTAGGAAAATTTAGAATTTTTTATGAATTTGATTTAGATTTTGGAAAATGGAGTTGATTTTCCCATGACCTATTTATCACAAATATCTAAAGTACTATCTCTTTGGGGACTGTAGGGAATACACACAAAAAGAAATGCCTGAGGTTTTAAGAAAAATCAAGTTTTGGATTTTGAGATATATTTGGGTTTTGAATTTTCATGTATTTTGATTTATTTTCAAATATCAAGGCTTAGGTTTCAACTTGGTTTGACATGAGTCAACATTAGATGGGATTTTGAAAGAGATTGGCTTTTGTGGATTTTGATCGAAAGTGATTTGAGATGAAAATTTTGATTCAAAAATTGGCTTTGACCCAAGAATGTATTTGAAATATGGGTTTAACCAAAAATAATTTGGGATTTGGCTTAGGGTGTGTTTGGGTATGAGGTAAAGTAGAGTAGAGTAAAGTTAAATATTTGAATTTCAAATTTTCTCCCTTCTTTTTAAAAAAAAGTAAAAAAAAAAAGCAACCACTAAATTACAAAAAACATCTATTTCTTATACAAAAAGTAAAAAAGATTCCTTATCAAACAACTAAAAACAAAAAATCATATAATCCCATCATATATTATTTATTTTTATTTTGGGTTTACTCTACTCTATTTTACTCTACCCCACATCCAAACAGGCCTAGTGTTGGCTTGAGAGGAAACCATTTTTTTTTTTTTTGTTTTTTCATTTTTGTTTGCTTTTCTTTTTTATGAGAAGAAATACCCAAAGTGGGTTGACCACATGCAGTGTGAATTCTTTTTTTTTTTTTTTTTGTTTTGTTGGGTGGGGGGGGGGGGGGGGGGGGGGGGGGGGTAAAGTACCCCAAGTGGGTCCACCTTGCGCTGTAGGAATTTGAATGATCACATTTGAAAGAGTGGCCCACTAACCAATGGGTCTTGTTACTCGAAGTGATAGGTAAAAGGTTCAGTGTATGTTGAGAGGGTTTGACTTGCTGAGCAAGATGGCTTCAGCCACCAAACCGTGGACTCCACTGATTAATCACGCAGTGTCCGTGAGCAAGAGGGGCAGCACGTTGTGGACCCCACTGTTTAATACAACAGTGCCCGAGAGATATATGCCAAATGATGGTGAGAGTTCATTAGACTGTGGACCTCGCTATCTAACCATACAGTGTCCGTGAATTGAGGTCAGCGTGCCATGGACCCCATTGATGAACCACACAGTGTTCGTGAGTGGAGATCGGTGAGTTGTGAATCCCATTGATGAACCAAGCAGTGGCCAAGAGTTTAGGAAGGAGCCTCGTGTCCATGAACAAAGAGTATACAGTACGTGTGTCCCTCATTCTTTTATTTGAATCGACTGAGAGAGAAAAGGATAGAGATTGAGGCAGTCAAGACCAGAAGTATTCATCTTCTCAAATTTCTTCTTCTAATTAGCAAATCCACCGTCGCATACAATTGCCATGGCTGGTAAGAGCTTCAATTTCACTTTCCTTGTGTTCATTCATGGCCGAACCTAGGCCCTGAGTTTGTTTGTGCTATTGGTTGATTGTTTTGGTAATTTTCATGGTTAACTGATGCAAATCACTCTTCATGGACAACTACTCATTTGCAGCATGGATCGTCACTGAAACAAATCCAAAATTTCAATGACTACCGATAGCTTTTTGGGGGTTTGCCCATGACGAGTTGGAGTTAGGGTTTTAGCCCTTCTTGTTTTGATCTTTCTTCCAAGATTGTGATTTATTCTTGAAACAAGGGCTTTGCTTAAGGTAGTTTGCTCGAATTGGACACCGTCTAAGCCAACCCATGGTCACGGCCATCATTGCTCGGGGAAGTCCCACGGTCATCTTGAGTGACCCCTTTTTTTTTTTTGGTTTGAGGTGCTTGATTTTCTCAATCCTTTAGATGCAGGATGGCCCGTGAACATCATCCCAATCTCATATTATCAAAAAGGTTTGAGTTCCCTGAGCTTCTACCTCACCATTGCCTTGCACGAGCATTGCCACGGTCACGGCCGAGTGGCTGAATTTAGGATGAACTCTTCCTTTATTTTTTTCGGTTTGCTTTGCTAAATATAACATGCATGGCTGAACTAAACTACTCAAGACGTGTTTAAGGTACCCTGGGTAGCACATGAGGTTATGAACTTCAAAAGTTTTGTAAAGAATCCACCCTTCCACAAATCTGAAGTGAACAAACTCCATTTGGGGCATGTAGAACGTTAGGCTTCACCATTTCACCACTGGACTTAGCAAGGGCATATCTATCTGTTCTACATGATCACTAGCACAGTTTGGGCACACACTTGACCCTTGCGTTCTGTGGGAAGTGTAGGGGGTCGAAATGTAACAATCGACCTAATCCTTAGCATAGTGTAAGTACAAGTGAGGTCATCACGGCCTTTGTGGAAATTTTCCTTAGTCAACAAGCTAATCATGCCCAAGACACTCCTCTTTTGGTTTTGAAGAGAAGGTTACTCCCCTTAAATCTCAACAAAGATGAGAAGTAAAAAATCTCATGAATTTAGGTGACTGTCATAGAAACAGACGGGGATAGGTTACCCTTTCATCTTTGATTGTGTCCAGTGATTGTATGGAAATTGAGCATGATCACTAGTGATGTTGCAATGTTGAGCTTTTTACAGTGTTTTTCTCAACCACAACTTCTAAGGCTAATTCACCCTTCCTTATCTTTTCTACGCCTGAGTGAGTCCAACTAATGTCGCCCGTCTTTGTGTGAAATAAGCTGCCGAACACTAATGAAGCATTCTGCATGAGTTTGAATGTACATCTTGAGTAAGGAGTCCATGAGATGACTTTGCATTTAAATTGTTTTATTGAACTCCCACAAGAATGTGTAATGGTTCCATCATAGAAAATGACCACATGGGATTTTGGTTGTTGAGATGTGAACCTTGGCTAAAGTACATGTTTGAGGTATGTTGCTTGTGTTTGTTGGAGATGCCATCTTAGGAATGTTGAGTCCTTCTGTCGGCTTCAAGTTTAAATGTGGTTAATGAAACAGTCTCCAATAGTTACATGTAAGTTTAATGAAACCATAAGAAATGACTGGGATGGTGCCATCAGACTATTAGTACTTACTTTTTTGTCTTCAATTCTTGAATTAATGTTTTTTCCTTGTTGAAAACATGCCATCTACATTTACATGCTACATTTTCATACATGTTGAACTTATTTGCAATTTTTGATATATGAAATTGTTGCCATGCTTTGCTTGTGTTGTGTATGTATTTCCTGCATTCACACTGGGAGCCTCAGTTTTGGGACTTAGGTGTGCCTTAATGCATTTCGTGGTCTCAGAACTGAGTATTTTTTTCTCCTTTTGGCCTTTTTGTTAAGGGGAGATGTTGTTGAAGTTTTGGTAGAATTCCACACCTTAGCCATTTTTATTGTTACTGAAGCTCTTATTTTTTTAATATAGAAAAGACAAAGCGCCCACTACTTCATCTTCTAGAGTGTCAAAGAGTCGCTCCAAGGGCTGAGCTAACAGTAACCCAAATACAAGAGACCCAAATGAGGTTTTTACCATCAATTTGAAAAACCAACGAACCAGAGCATTGGCTCTAAGGAACTGGTACACCTATTGGTGTTTGGTTAATAGCACCGATTGGCTGAATAATAATCAAGTGAACTTTGACAATTCCCACTATATCTTTGGTCACGCGATAGTGGATTTAATGAAGCAGCCAAATAAGAGTGCAAAGTATCGGTACTTGGACACGGTAGGAACTTCTTATGAAGTGATCACTATTCAGACAGTGAAGAGGTACCAGAGGGTGATGCCAATGACTCCGACTATTCTGAGAGGTTATTCTTAGATAAAGCACAACGTGCATTTCAGGATTGGTAAGTTTATGCACCAGCATCCATATTATTTATAGAGATTCCAAGATCCGAAGTAGATGCTTTGGACCCCTTGTGCTCTAAATCTTGAAGTAGGTACCACCATCTCACAACTGAGGATAGTAGGACCCGGCATCCATGCTAAGGATGTTAGCGCCTGGGTTGGCGAGAAGCATATGTCTCGCGGATGGTTTAACTGAATTAGAGAATGGCATAATTGGACGACAGTGATCAAGTGCCATTGTGAAGATTCTTTGAGAGCAGTTGGCATTTTTGAAGCCGTGAACGCCACTACTCAAACAGTACCTTGTGACAACAGAAACATATGCTGGGCAATCCTTGAGTTGTACTGTCTTGCAACCAATACCTTCATTACTCCAAACATAGAGTTAGGACTTTCTGCATGGGAGATGAAGAAGATTTTTGGTTTGTTACCCCATGATGAGATCTACAATGAGACAATCCCATCAATCAACAGAAAAACTATTCTCTAGGCCCATTAGTACACCTAAATCCAAACCCAAAAATTAGAGTTCAGACCAAGTATGCAGATCCTTTATTTCATAGGTCAAATCTGATTATTTTTTCTTAATGTAAGATGTATTTTGAAGAAAGAAAAATTAATGGCCCAAGGCCCCCAACTGCCAAAATGTTAGCATCCATACAAGCTCACAGGAGCCAAAAAAATATACGCTTGGAAGAGCCAAAATATGAGACCAAAATACATATCATCATGATGGAGGTGGGGGTAAAAAGAAATAGGACCTCTTGAGACGGTCTCCCAACATTGCTGGGCAGCGACCTCTTGGCCTCTTATGCCAGAGGCAGGAGGCCTCTGCTCTTACTTGGCTAGCTAGCTGTCCCAGGTTTGAATTTAGAAAACCACTATACCCCACTCGAGGTCTCTCTCCTTACTAGAGAGCCTAGGGACTAAGCTGGGATATCAAAAAAAAAAAAAAAAGGTCTGAGTTGGTTCTGCTAAAATGATTTGTCTTTCCTTTGTATCAATTTGAGAGAGAGAGAGGGAGAGAGGGAGAGAGGAAAAACTAGTGTTTTTATTTTTTAAGAAATCCATATCCAAAATAATATTTAATCCAAAATGAAATACCAAATGTAATGTGCACACATATTTTGGATTTTGGACAAATGAGTCTAGAACTTCATGGACCTATCTCACAACTGAGAAAACACTAGTTTAATTCAGTGCAACCAAACCTCCACAAATGACTGGGTCAAAAATGATAGTCCAAACCCTATTAATTTCATCGAAAATTCTAAGTTCGATGCGATTAAACTTGGCTTGAATTTTTTAGTTAATTATTTATGTAGTTTTTATTAGAAATGGTATAAGCACATAACTACCATTGATAGTTAAAACAAGTTATAATCACCGTCCAAGCTCAGCAGGTCCAACCAGAACTATAAACAACTTAGCTCAATCCAATTAAGAATAAAGAACAGCATAAAGGCCTCCTCATTCCGATTTAAAGCTCCAAGCCCAAGTCCACTGGTTCGGACCCAAGTATATAATCGACTAACATAATTAGTTATGGAGATCTCTTTAAATGCCCCTTTTCTCCAAGACATATTCGAGGTGGGATATGGGCTACATATAAACGAAGGCAAATTTCCAAAAAGGAAATGGATTTTCAAAAGGGTTATTATCTATGTGATGTTAAATACATTTTCTATATTATAGAAAAATGCATGAATTTGAAAAGTGCCTTAAAATGTAAAATATTTCAAACCTTGAATTTCTTATTTATGGAATTTCCAACAAAATATGCATGGTATATGTTGGTCTTGGCAAGAAATTCGTGAAGCACCTTAGAAGACCCCACCAATTGTTAAAATTTGAATAGTTTTTATATAGATTCTAGGTAAATTTTATTCTCAGAGGAGTTGTAGGTAGTAATTGCAATGGGTTTTGTTAAAGAGCAATACTATACTTACCCCGTCATTTACTCTCCCAGTTACACCTTAGTGCTTCTTGTTGTTTACATTTGTCCTGGATGTGGCCCAGATCACATCTTAGATAGATGTGAACTACAAATATACTAGAGAGTAACTGGGGTGGTAAGTGAGGGTATAAGTGTCGCATTTCTCTTTGCGAGCTAAATGGTTGAATTAACATCAAGCCATGACCTACTCTTATAAGGGGTGGGTCTGGTGGAGATCTTTTTTGGGTTAAAGAATTATCTACAAACTCTTTCTATCTCACCTGATAATGATCAGCAATGGAAATGTATCATGAGGTCAACGAATATTTGCTTAAATATGTAACTGAAAGTTTTTGTTTCCTTAAAAAAAGTAATAAAAGAAAAGTATCCACCATGAAACTTGATCTGATTTGTACTCGTTAGGACGGGCAAAACGGGGGCGAGGGCCACGGCCCCCCTAAATTTAATTAAAATAACCCTTCTTGATTAATAATTCTTTAAATCCATTTTTAGCAATGGTCGCACTATATTTTTTTTTTTTTCACAATTATCCCCGGAGGCCTAGATCCTGGTTCTGCCCCTGAGTTTTGACACAGATCTTGTGCAAGAACATGATCGGTCATGGAATTTTCAAAATAGCTGCGAACACGAGCACAAAAGGCCTATCATCTATCGATTTGGCTTGGTGGCAGTACTATCAAAGATTAATTGACATCTTTGGTGCGGAACGAGCTGCAGATTTGAAGGTTGCTCAATAAGAGGGATTTCACGCTAGTTTCCGAGCGTAAATCTGAGAGAGAGAGAGAGAGAGAGAGAGAAACGAAGGGAATTTTTAAATCCAATGAGGAAGGGTCATAAGACCTGAAAATCCTCGGTTGCAAAACTTGAATTTTCTGCAACTTTATGAAGCAACGGTGAGAAATCCAGAGGCCTAAAAATATGAACTCAGACTGATTCCATTACCATCTCTGTTTATATCCCCGTTAAATTTTGCCTAATAATATTTTCTTCTGGAAAACTCGAGTAAGTTACAACTAGGAAATATACTGAAGGATACCTTTATTTATAGGAATTCAGTACAGGCTCCTGCTTTGAAGAGCCTCTCCTTAACTCTAATATCCCATTTTTGTATCTCTTTTACCCCTCATGCTTCTGCTTATGCTTCTGAACATCCTTCAGCTCCTGGATCAGACGATCCAGGTCCATGTAAGACGAACCACCCTTCTCCACGGCCCTCTTTGCCATCTCACCAAGCTCCCTCACTCTTCTCCTCCTCTCATTGGCTTCATCTCCACCGTCCATCAACTGGGCCACTGCCCTTTCGATCGCCCCACACTTTATAAGGGGTAAACCTTCACCCCCTTCGGACGTGGACCACACCTGGGCCCCCACCTCAACCCCAATCTTGAGCACATATGTGATCTGCCTCTCATTGTAAAACTGATCTGCAGCCAACGGCCACGTCGCCATCGGCACCCCCGCAGTCACGCTCTCCAGCACCGACCCCCATCCAACGTGGGTCACGAACCCTCCAACCGCCGGATGATTCAGAATCATCAGCTGTGGGGCCCATCCCCTTATGATGAGACCCTTCCCTCTCATCCTCTCCTCAAACCCATCTGGCATCCACTTCTCTTCCATCCTATCCGTGTTCCTCACCACCCAAATAAACGAACGGCCCGATGCTTCCAATGCTAGTGCGATCTCCACCAGCTGGGCTCCGCACAGATGGCCTAGGCTCCCGAAGCACACATAGAGCACCGAGTCAGGTTCTCTCGAGTCGAGCCAATCCAAACACTGGTTTGGGTCGATGATTGACTTTTTGCCTCTCTCGGCCATATCCATCTGGTCTATGTTGGACACAGAGACTGGGCCTATGTGCCATGCCTTGTTACGGCGAATCACCTGTTCTTTGTAGTGCTTCACGTAGTCAGGCTCCAACTCGTAGAAGCTGTTCATGAATACACCGTAGCCAAGTTTGATAGATTCTAGAGCTCTCTTCATAATCTCACTGAAAGATGTATCAGCCTTTCTGAAATCCGGCAGCTGGGACTTCGTCATCTTGATAGGGTGAGGCAGATTGGGCACCAGGAAGGGATCTGTCTCTGTGGCCACGCTCTCATGGGGCGCGTAGCGTTCTATGCTATCGTCAACGCTGAGGATGAAGAAGCTGGTTCCAATGAAGGCCAGCCTCGGGACGTCGAGCTTGGCGGCAACGTCGACGGTCCATGGGAAGAACATGTCGGAGACGATGCAGTCGGGGCGGAGGCGTTCGGCGAGCTCTTCAAAGGGGTGGTGGAGGAGTGGGAGGGCCTTGGCATATGCAATGGCCGTTTGCTCGGGAGTGAAGGATTCGAAATTCTCCGAGCCGATGGGGAGGCCGGCTTCGATTGAGGGGAATTGGAGGAGGTAGATGGTGATGGGGTGGTGGACGGAGAGGCTATTGGTCCTGTCGATGGTCGGCTGGATCCTGGCGGCATTGAGCGGGGTGGTGACGATGGAGACTTGAACTCCTTCACGAAGGGCAAACAGCTTGGCCGAATCTATCATGGGAATGAGGTGGCCTTGGTTCATTAGAGGGAGGAAGAGAACGTGGAGAGGGCGAGTTTCAGGACCCATGAAGAACAAGAAGAGAACAAGAAGAAAGCAGAAATGTTTGTAATTCAGAGAAAGCGAGACGTGAGGGATAGAAGAAGTGCGGGTGGTGGTATAAAACCATTGCATTTCCCTGAATAGGGCGGCCAGCAGCGTCCGAGAATCTGAATCGCAGTAAATGGCTAGCTAGTATAAAACCGACGGGTGTGTTTGTTAAGAGATTTACATTCTGAGAAATGAGGATCCAACGGTTGGGTCCCAAATTACTATTAAATATTTGTGGGTCCCCAAGAATTTTAAATTATTTAGGGCACATCTATATACCATCATTACCTACTTCTTGAAACATTTCAAATTATTATATTATTTATATATATTATAATAATACCCCTTTTCATGGGAAAGCAACACATGGTGCAATTCTCTTCATGAGAGGGCGACACATGGCGCAATTTAAGGATTCCATTCATATTATCTATTCTCTATCCATACCAAATCTCTAAAATCTCTCAATTTTCCTAAACATGATGGATCTTGCTACGTTTGGAAGGCTTTGTTCTGGATTTTTTATTTTTTACTATGGGTTTGAGGATTCCAGAATGGTGCCTTCGTGGATTAGAGTTGGATGGAGGTTAGAATCCCCTTCCAGTAAAATCTAATTTCCTTTAGTCAAATCTCTCTCTTATGGCTATCACTCTCAATAATCTCCTTCCCTATAAAATCTCTCTCTTCCTAAAATCTCTCATTTAAATTGGATTTGTATACTCCATATTTTGTTCCCCTACAAAATCTCTTTTCCACAAATCTCTCGTTCCAATTGGATTTGTATACTCCATATTCTCGTCCCCAAACCATCAGAATTTTTTATTTATCGAGACTAGGTATCCTGCGAATTCCATCACCCTGGCCATGGGTTTCTACAGAAAAAAGCAATTTCTCATGTTACAAATTGCTAACTTATATCTGGGAGAGGTTACACATCCATGTTATGGATATGAAGTGGACTTCTTGTGATCATCAATATCATTCATCATCACCAAGGTGCACGGATGGTAGTGTCTCCTCTTTGAATTTTTCATATTATGGTTAGTATATTTTGATCTGGGGCATGTTCCGTTCCATGATGGTTTTATGATTTATTGATTTATATCGCCTAAGGGTGGGCTTCAGCTATTATGTATGAGAGATATTCCTGTGCATTCACCTCTCATAACCTTACATGGGAACCCACTTTGTGACCGTTGGATCAAGATGCTCATCCAATGCTTGGGATATCGAGTACAAAGGAACCCCTTAGAGGGGAAAAACAACCCAAATATTGAAGACTCTCTTCTCTATCCCACTCTTTCTCATTTCTCCCGCCCTCGACCTTCTCTTGCTCTCCTACCTCAAGCGTTCGAGCCTCTCCTTCTCCTTTGCCTCAAGCTCTGAATGCTTTCCTTCTCCCCCTGCTTCGGCTTTCGTTGGTCTCACTAGGCATGATCATCCTTCTTTCTCTGTGGGTTAGAGTTTCCAGCTCTCTCTCTCGCTCCAGCAAATAGCTCCAGAAACAGCCATGGCCCAGCACCTAGTTCCGGAAATAGGGATGGTTGGTGCATTTGATAGCTGCTCCAGCCCAGTTCATGTAAGTATTTGTGTCTACCTCTATCTATCTTAATCTTTATGCTTCCATGTCTATCATTCTGATGGTTTATATCCTATATACACCAATCTTAAAGCTTCTAAATCCTCAAATCAGTGGATCCTAAAATCCATGAACCCATCAATCCCTACCTCCCCAACCGCTAAATTCTCAAATCTGTAAGCCCTAAATAATCCAAACCCCTAAATCTCCTAATTTCTAAACCTATAAACCCCATGTCCCTAAATATGTGAACACCTAAACCCCATCTCAAATCAATAAAATAAGATGAGGATATGATTAACAACATGCAATAGGAAAATAAAACCCTCTGTCAAATGAGTCCTGTTTCATGGTTTTTTCCCCTTTTTCTTTTTTCTATTTTTTCATGTATTGTCAAATGTTGAATCTAATTCAATTTATTTTCATGTTGTCCGTGGTTTGAAATATTTCTAGATGGATTTAGGTGCCTCTTCAACAGTTCAAACATTTATTCCAAATGTCGATGAGAATTTAATACCAAAGTTAGGGATGTGTTTTGCTAACATAGATGATGCATTCAATTGCTACAATGCTTATAAAAAAGTCACTGGTTTTAGCATTAGAAGAAGTTTACAAAAAAAAAAAAAAAAGAAAAAATGGTGTGATAGTTTGGAAAAAAATTGTATGCTCTAAGGAAGGCCATAAAGTAGAGAAGGTTGGCTATGAATTTGCTAGTCAAAGGCGTGTTTCAGACACACGAGAGAATTGTGGTGCTCAGTTTCAAGTAAAAAAAAAAAATGGGAGCGTTTGTGGTTTGCAAATTTGTTGAGGAGCATAGTCATCTTTTAACTACTCCTCATAAGACGTATTTGTTGCATTCACATCGTGAGATTCCCATTGTTAAAAAAAACTGATAGACACATATGATGATGCCAATATCAGGAAAGCAAATCAGAAGGCAGTTTTTGAACTCCAAGTAGGTGGAATTGAAGCAATCGGTTTCACTGAAGTAGATGTGAGAAATTATACCAGGGACAAAAGGACGAAAGAAAAAAAGGGGAAGAGATGGTATGCTTTTTAAAGAATATCTTGAACATCAAAAAGAAATGAATCCTTACTTTTCTTTTTCATTAGAAAAAGATTATGAGAATCACATAAAACATGTGTTTTGGGCCACCGAAGATTTTAAGAAGTCATACAGCATCTTTGGAGATGTTGTTACATTTGACACAACATACAAGACTAACATGTATGATTTAATTTTTGGTGTATTTATAGGAATAAATCACCATCGACAATTTATAATTTTTGGTTGTGCTTTAATTTCAAATGAAACTTTTGAAACTTTTGAGTGGCTATTTAAAAAGTGGCTTGAAGCAATGAATGTTGGTCCACCAAAATCGATAATTACAGACCAAGATCTTGCAATGTCAAAGGCAATTAAATCTGTTGTGCCTGACAGTACTCATCGTTACTATTTGTGGCACATTTTACAAAAGTTGCCTGTGAAGCTGGGTGGAGTTGCAATCCATCTTGAAGGATTTTTAGAAAGTCTAAATCGATGTTTGTACAACTCCATCACCATTGAACAATTTGAATATGATTGGCACAAAGTGTTGGCAGATTTTAAAGTGCTTGACAATGAGTGGTTAACAGACATTTACAATATTCATCATATGTGGGTGCCAATATTTTTGAAAGGAGTGTTCTTTGGAGGGATGTCAACAACACAAAGGAGTGAAGGCATGAATGCATTCATCAAACAATATGTGACACATAAAAATGGTTTGTTTGATTTCATCTTTCGATTAGACCAAGGCCTTAGTCATAAAAAGCATCAAGAACGAAAAGCACAACATGATACTATTTATGGGAGGTCAAAGTTGAAGAGCAATATGCTAGTGGAGAAACAATTATCAGAAATCTATACAAGGAACATATTTTATGTCTTCCAAGAACAGGTAATGTTAATGATAAGTTGTATTACAAATGTGTAAAAGACGATGTTGAAGAAAGCATGTATGCAGTCTCCTCATTTGACATTGGAAAAGAAATTGAAAGAATGGTTATTTTAAGAAAGATGTGAAATATGCAAATTGTTCATGTCAAATGTTTGAGTTTGAATGGATTCCATGTTGTCATATTCTCTGTGTGCTGAGGATGGAGCGGGTTTTCACAATTTCGGATGAATTCATATTGAAAAGATGGACTTGAAATGCTCGAGTAGGGTTTGTTCATGACAGAACCACTATTGATCTTATGGCCTCACCTGATGACACATTGATTGCACCACATTTTGATCTGTCATATTGTTCTACATTGATGGTTGATGAGGCATTAATATCAAGGTAAACATATGAACATGCCAGAAATGTTATATTGAACCTTAGAAGAGAATGCATAAAGATGAACGAATCTACCATCTTTGGAGAGAAACACTCTTTGAGGGGAGGAAACATAGCTTCTGATACAGGAGATTGCCTTCCCCCGCCACATGTGAGAACAAAAGGTCGTACAAAGAGACTTAAAAGTTCTAAGGAGAAAGCGCAAAGAAAGGAACGACATTGTAGTGGGCGTAAGAAATGTGGCGTTTCACATGGTAGACGCAATTATCCGGCGCTATTAAAGAAGTATGTAATGTCATTAATTTTATGTTTTAATGAACTCATGTTTTAGTGCTATGAACATTCTCTAATTAAAAAAATGTCGCGATTTTAGTTGCACACCTTAGAGTTCAACAATTGCTCCAAGTATATCAGACAAAAACTCTGACTCAGAAGATGGAGGGAATAGTTTGGAAGGTCTACTTCCAACCATTCATAGTGAGTCTTGGTAAGCAATAAGTAATTATGTGTTTACATCTCCATTAATTAATCAGTCATTCATTTATTCTACTTTATAACAATAGCTTTCCATGTGTTTTTGTAGGGATTTTACCTTGTAACTAAATGGGCAATGGATTCCAGAAATTTTAATGAAACTGTGTTTTGGATCTTGAAATTAGGATGGAAGTGTAGCTGATGTTGCATTAGAGTAGATTTTTTTTTTTTTTGAAGTGGAGTAAGGGGTATTTTTTATGCAGCTAGAACTGGAATTGATGTAATTTTCATGTCTTTTTGTAATTGGAATGAGAGATGGAGCTTTGCCTTTAGTCCATATCTTATTTTCATTGTAATTGGAATTGATGTAAATTTCATGTCTATTTTGTAATTCAAATGGGAGATGGATCTTTTTGCTCTATTATGTATTACAGGAGTTTTCTGAGCTTCAAACTTACTTCCAACTCATATATTAGTCTCAAACTTTGACCAAATTTTCATATCCATTCATTTCAACATGTCTTTCCAAGTCTTAGTTCATAGATAAATATGAGTATGAAATATGTAACTGGATTTAGGTATGCTAAGGGTGCAGAGGAATATTGGATATAATTTCATCTTATTCCAAAGTTCATGTTGATCAACATCCAGAATGTGCATTTAACATACATTATTTTTATTATTTGTAATTTATTTAAGAGGGATTATACATTTAATGAAGGACAAAACAAGAATACAAGGAGTTCAAACATAAGGGTGACCTCCAATTTAAAGGCCTGGAAATACAAAATAACAGTGTGCTTCCAAACTTGGACAAGAAAGACATGGATGAGTAGCTAGGCATATCTTTCATTGCTGGGGCCTTGTTTACTACTCCAACCTGGGATGGCTTTGTCTAAGGATTCTTAGGCTTTATGATAGCTTGAGATAAAAGTCTGTTTTTTCCTTTTTGTAATTGAGATAGAGGATAAAGGTTGTCTCAGATAACTTATTCCTAATATTGTCTTCATTGTTAAATCACTTTTAAATGCTACCTTCATTTTTAATATTCAAATATCAACACAAATTTGGTTCAACCTGTAGCATTCAACAATAATCATAACAATGAAAAAAACTAGCAACCCAAATTAGGAAAACTATCATTCAACCTGTACATTTAAATGGTAACAAATCTGACACTTCCACTCATACACTTCCATCTAAAGACATCCATTCATACACTTTCGAATACACTTCCAGGACAAGCATTTTACAAAATAAAAAACAAAAAAAAAACAAAACTCTCTTCCAGAAAGACATTTCCAGCCACAAATCCATGTCCATGCCATGTATTTTGAAGACCACCACTCCATGTCCATGAATCAAAATTAAATATAGGGTAGGAAAAGCATTCAGAATTCAGCTTGGGCTTAAGACTCCATGTCCGTGCTTCATTTCTATAAAAAAGCTGGATAATTACATGTCAGCAATGAGATTAAACAAATGATTAACTAAAAATATTGATACACTAACAGAAATGTATACCTAATACATTTTATGGATTCGAGGGTTTGGGAATTTGAGATTTTAGGGCAAAACATTTGGGTGTTTAGAGTTTATTTTATTGATTTGAGATGGGGTTTAGGTGTTCACAAATTTAGGGACATGGGGTTTATGGGTTTAGAAATTAGGGGATTTAGGGGTTTGGAGCATTTAGGGCTTAACGATTTGAGGGTTTAGGAGGGGGTGGGGGGGGAGGCAGGGATTGATGGGTTCATGGATTTTAGGATCCACTGATTTGAGGATTTAGAAGCTTTAACATTGGTGGGTATAGGATATAAACCATCAGAATGACAGACATGGAAGCATAAAGATTAAGATAGATAGAGGCAAACACAAATACTTACATGAACTGGGCTGGAGCAGTTATCAAATGCACTGATCATCCCTCTTTTCGGAACTGGGTGCTGGGCCATGGCTGTTTCTGGAGCTATTTGCTGGAGCGAGAGAGAGAGTTGGCAACTTTGATCCATGGAGACAGAAGGATGATCATGCCTCGTGAGACCAGCAAAAGACGGAGCCGGGGGAGAAGGAGAGCATTCAGAGCTTGAGGCAGAGGAGAAGGAGAGGCTCGAGCGCTTGAGGGAGGGGAGCAAGAGAAGGTCGAGGGTGGGAGAAATGAGAAAGAGCAGGACAAAGAGGAGAGTCTTCAGTTTTTGAGTTTTTTTTCCCCTCTAAGGGGTTCCTTTATACTCGATATCCTAAGCGTCGGATGAGCATCTTGATCCAACGGTCACAAAGTGGGTTCTCATGTAAGGTTATGAGCGGTGAACGCACATGAATATCTCTCATTATGTATAACATTAGTGGGTTGACACATCTAATGATCGAGTACCCATTTAATACATGATTTAGTAGCTGCCCTTAGCAAAAACGAAGCAAAAACAAATATAATACACAAGCAGATATTCAAGGTTATAGCATAGAATTTGAAAGAAACACAATTATTAAAATGGTTTTTTTTTTGTTACTTTCATTGAATATATATATATTTTGTTCTTTGTTTGATGCTCTTAATCCCTCTTGATTTGAATCCGGGGATGATTTCTGAAATCTTTTCTATTTTGAATAAATTAACCCTTATCTTTCTCTCAAGATCAGATAGAGGAAGAGGCATGTTAAACTAATATCATGCCCAAGATTACTTTGTAAAAATTTCCAATGCAAATAAAAATTCAAAAACTTGGTCCAACAAAATCTCTAAAATAAAAAAAGTAAGTCAACCATATGGTGAATAATAACACCATTAACATGGTCTTATGTGTTGGTAGTTAATAGGTGGAATGTGGCAGGTCCCAAGTACCCATCTACGACATAGTGGGCCTCGTACAAGCTAGCACCATATAGATGCACATTTGCACTATTTGGTAAGGAGATAAAGAATGACTTAATTAATGGAATTTATGTGTTAGGAATTAATGGGGGTATTTGGTGAGTCTCAAGTTTCCATCTATTATTTAATGGGGCTCATAGATATGCTTTGCCTTTTAGGAAGAAAAAGAAATGAAAAACAAGAAATACAAATAAAAAAACATCTATCACATATTATTCCCTTTTTTGAAAGTTTAAAAAGCTTAGGATGAATCTTTATCTTGCTTCTTCTTCATCTCATTATGGTTAAGAGAAATTCTTTTTAATTCTTTTTAGATAAATATCAAGATTCAATATTTTAACTATCCTTTTGTTATCATTTATGTGATAATATTTATTTATATATTTTTTTAAATTTGAATAAAAATTAATTATGTTTTTTTCATGGCCCGTGTTGGGTGCCAGCCTTAAGGCAGTAGTATATATAATAAGGATAGACTTTTCATGGGAGATAAACATGTGGTGCATTCTTTTTGCGGAAGTGCAACATATGGCACACTTTAATTAAAGTTCTAAAAGTTTCTTCCATATTGTACCTCCAATAAAATCTCTCTATTTGAAGATATTTCTCATCGATTTGGATTCTTAATAAATACTGGGCCCACGATGAGGTATTCTTCTCAATTGGCATTTCTTCACCTGGATCTCTTCACAAATCAAGTGATTAGATGTGTAGGTCCCACCATAAAAAGGAAGAGTTCAAATCAAATAGATGTTATGGCCTAAATTTTAAGATGCCAAATGTAATAGAAGGATAGAACTCATGTTTCAACACAGAGAGTAAATAACACAAATACATGGTTCCATGCATAGACGAATCATGCCCTTAACTTCTCTATGACTTCTTATGTGGTCTCTTGAGGCTGAGCCCAAATCACATTAGATTGTATTAGATTATTTGCTACTCTTTTTTCTTTTTTGGATTTACCACAAATGTGCTTTAGCTTTCAAATATGAGGATGAGGTTGAGCTCAAATCACATTAGATTAGATTACAGTGAGAATTACCAATGATCTGTCCAAGATGTGGGGACCTCATATTCATGTTGACCCATAAAAAAAACACAGCTGCTACAATCAACTCAGAAGACTTCAAATGAGTTTGGAATGTAGTAATTCAAGTTTCAAAGTTGGTGGACTTCAAACACTAAGTTTAAGGTTTAATACCTCAAATCCAAGGAGAACCAAACAAATCCAAGCCTCTGGTAATTCTAAAGTAGGCTTGAGAATGATGCCTTAAAGTTTCAAAGCATTTGGACTTCATCTCAGCTCAAAATCAAGCTTCAGTGACTGTTTGCCGGCTCTTTGGGGGTCACTGCGAAATTGACACTTTTACATGCCCAAAAAAACTCAAACTCAGTGGAATGTCTTCAAATGTATTCAAAGGTTATCCTTTAAAATTTTAGAGCATTTGGATATTATTTGGACCAAAACTCGGTTCAGATGGAAATCTACTAAGCTCTGTGGGGTCATTACACAAAGTGGCACCTCATGAAGATTCAATAGGCTGAAACTCCTAGAAGAAACTCAAATTATGTCAAAGAAAAGTTCTATAAAATTTTAGGTCAAACGGATATCATCTGACCCAAAGTCTTCAAACATGTCACCTTTGGGTTAGTGACCCCCAAGCCAAGGGGTCACTGACAAAAGTCCCACTTCTTGATATCCAAAATTGACGAAATTTGGGCAAAAAGTTTCAATCATGCTCAAAAGATATTCTGCAAATTTTTGAGTCAAAAGGACTTTGTTTGGTCTTACTTCCATTGCATGTTAGCTTAGAAGATAGTGACCCCTGAGCCATGGAGGTCACTAGCCAAAATCCTACTTCCAAAAGGCCAAAGCTAATGAAATTTAGAATGATGATTCAAAATGTATTCAAAGTTAATTTCTCAAAGTTTCAAGTTAATTGAACATCGTTCGGATAAAAAATAAGTTAACTACCTACAGTGTGAGGTGAATAGTAACTTGGAACATGCAACAAATAGGTCACTGTTCGAAGTCCTACTATCCCAAACCCAAAATGCATGAAATTTGGATATGAACTCTAAGATACTCCTAATATCAGTCCCTCCAAGTTCCAAATCAAATCGAGGTCATTTGGACCTCAAATAGCTGAAACAAGAGTTTATTTTCATGAAAATATCAACGGGGAGTTGACCAACTTTAGAAGGTCAAACAGGTTGAAATTTCTATGAAACACTCAGAATGCTATTAAAAAGCATTCCCCTAAGTTTCGTGAAGATTGAACATCATTTGGAACCCAAACGGTGAAAATAGGTCGCATACACAAAAGTTCAAAAAACAGGCCCTGAGAGTGACCGCGGCTGCGGTCATTGACTTCCATTGAGTAGTGCTTGTTATTTTGGGTGGTTTCCCCCACTTCTTTTCGAAGTGCAACCTCTCATAATCTCTCTTCAACTTCTGAAACTCCCTAAGACCACCTGGACAGTCTATAACAGTGAGTAACACTTGAAAAAGAAAGACAGAAAGAGAAAAGGCAAAAACAATTTCTATTAAAAGCTTCAAGCAAGGCATCCTCCAGGACTCCAACTCACTTCTTTTTCTTCTTCTCAATCACTCAAGGTGAGAGATGGTTCAGAGAAGGAAGGGGAGTATGAGTATCATTTAAAAGAGGACTATATTCAAGTACTAGCAGGCCTTCGAAGAATGACATCGATTCCTTTGTTTTTCTTACTTGGGGGTTTTCTAGCCATTGTAAAAGTTGTCAACAAGCCTCTTTAGGCTTCATTCCATCTCTTGAAAATTATAGCTTTAGAATGACACAATTTTGGCTTTATAAAGTACCTTTTTCGGACTTGCACAAAAAATGGTCCATAAACAATAGTGATGATTAACAAAGGTTTCGATCGATTCCACGGTAGATTTAATCTTCTCGATGGTCACTCAACACCCCAAAGATCATAAAAGCAAGTTTCAGTACTTTGGAGAAGTCATAGAGACGAAACAACACAATATAGAAAGCAAAATAGTGGCCTTTTGACCACTGTTTGCCAACGACAGTGGGCCATGGTCATTGGCAAGAAGCAAGAGACCGTGAGTCACAATCACAAGCAAGAAAACCAATGACCGTGACCCCCATTTTTCTTCCACTTTACATTTTTTTCACAATTTTCACGTATGTTCATGTATTTTCTGAATTTGGATCACATCTGAGACTTAAGGGAGGAGTTGTAAAATTTTCAAAACATCCTCGCGGTCAGAGCACTTGAACCCATTAAACAGAAGGGAAGTTAATGATGACCTGTAGTTAATTCCCATTCTTCTTAAATGCTTGAAGTGTGTGAATGTTGGACTTGAATCCACTACACATTTTCGCCATCTTCAAGTGTGATCAATTCAATGGTTTCATATTTAATAATAGGGGGGCCCACTGAAAATAAACACAACTTACCTTTCTAGCAAAATAAAAAATTAAAAATTATGTAAAAAAAGGCTTACCTATCTCAAGTGGGCTCCACTGGATGACTTCAGCTGGGGTTATCACATTATCTTATTTATTTATTATTTTTTTGGTTTTAAGACTTGAAAAAATTTCAATTGTCATCATTATTCTTCTCTTTATAAAATTATTTTATTTATAGCAATCTCAAAGTTAGGTTACAATAATATTTCAATCTAAATACTATAAATAAATTGGTTTAGTCCTTTTGCTAAATATTATATTTATTTCTCTTATTTTATCTTTACTAATAAAGTCTTAAAGAAATCAATAAAATTAAATATACATATATATAGTTTTTTGCCAAGACAAAGCATAATATTAAGCCCTCACGCTTTTCTGAATTATAAATTTGCTTATGTTCTTGCTTATGTCCTTAAAATTTTAATATTTTTTGTTTACATTTTTTTAATATGCACAAATATTGCTTTTATATTGGAATATAAAAGTTCTTTTCTTCCAACACAGGCCTCCAGCAGTAGTTATATATATATAATAAGGATAGACTTTTCGCAGGAGAGAGACACGTGTTGCATTCTTTTCACGAGAGTGCAACATTTGTTGCATTCTCAATAGAGTCCTAAAAATTTCTCCCACTGTCCCTCTTCCAAAATCTCTTTGTCTTAATTCCTTTACTACTTAAACTTCTACAAATCAACATAAGCTCCTAAAATCTCCCCTCTCTCCTAAATTCTACTAAAATCTAAAATATCTTTATCTCTCCAAAAATCTCTAATCTTCCCCTAAAATCTCTTTCATTGCTCATGTTTGATTTCAACCTAATCTTTCCTTAGAATCTCTCATTGCCCATTTGCTCAGTGTTGGGATAGATTTTGGAATTGTTCTGCATGGTGGGACCCAACTTAGAATGAGGATTGGAATTGTTAATTTTGCACATGATTTGTGGGCTCCACCCAACCAATTTCGAAGTGGGTCAGATCTGCTGAAATGTAAAGGTGTGGGCCTTCATCATTATGGTGAAGAGCAAGTGAGACAATGATTTCTTGACTTGAATTTACACAAGGGGCCAGCTAGAAAAATCAGATGGCACCCATGCACTGATTTAGCACATTCTTTTTGGGGAAGTGCGACACGTGACACGTTCTCAATAGAGTACTAAATATTTCTCCTACCATCCCTCTTCCAAAATTTCTCTGTCTTAAATCCCTTACTATTTAAACTTATGCAAATCAACGTAATATCCTAAATCCCTCCCCTCTTTCCTAAAATTTGCTAAATCTAAAATATCTTTTATCTCTTCTAAAATCTCTAATCTTCCCCTAAAATCTCTCTCATTGCTCATGTCTAATTCAACCTAATCTTGCCCTAAAATTTCTTATTGTCCACTTGCTCAGTGTTGGGATAGATTTTGGAATTGCCGTGCATGGTGGAACCCAACTTAGAATAAGGTTGGAATTGTTAATTTTGCACATGCTTTGTGGGCTCCACCCAACCCATTTCGAAGTGTGTCACATCGTTGAAATGTAAAGGTGTGGGCCTTCATCACTATGGTGAGGAACAAGTGAGACAATGATTTTTTTTCTTGAATATGCATGTGGGGCTAGTTAGAAAAATTAGATGGGACCCATTCACTGATCTAGCAATATCTTATACACGTTACATTATATTATAAATATAAAATATCAGTTAAAGTATTGGACCTCAACTTGCTCCCAGCCCCTATAGCCCCCTTAACATCTCGCTCCTAAGTAAAAACTTAGGATTTATTGGGCCTCTTTTGTATTTAATTATGAAATTTCTATCGTGAGCTTAGAACTATGTGGCATTAGCATTCTTTGAAAAGGTTGGTTATATCCTTTCATTGGTCTAAGCATCAAGGGTGATTGTCTAGATCACCAACTTTTCATCATAATTGATGGCCTTAATCAGTCCAAGCAAATTAGAATGGTGAAATATGTTGGACTCAGGTCCGACTAGAGTTGGTGTGACTAATCTTGAGTTGGTTTGACCGATCGAATAATCGCAATGGGCTTCTCCCGAAGCACCCATCCACTTATCAAGTAAGAAACATCAACCCAAATCCATGCCAAATGCATGCTGATAAAAATTTAGAGAGGTATTCTATCTAAGATATGATGTGGATTAATATAAATGGATTGCCTATATATGTTTGCTACATTGAACGCAATTGGCCAAACGGCTTTAATATAATGGACTATGAAATTTCCAAAAAGGTTGTGGCCATGCTAGCCAAAGCTTGGTGGATGGGTTGGGCCTAAGTGATGGCTTGGGTATCTAAGCTAGGCTTGCATTAAATTGTATTCTCCACTCGACTTGACCTCATGCAATTAGAGTTGGTAAATCTTCACCTAACTCACTAACTTGACCTATTTATGGCCCGCTAAACCCTACATCCAAAATATTTTGGTTGGCCATGGGCTTGTAATTAAAGTTGGCAAATCTTCACCTAACTCACTCACTTGACCCATACATGGCCTGCTAAACCCGACATCCAAAATATTTTGGTTGACCATGCGTTTGTTTTTCCTAACCCACATTTAAATGGGTTGAGTTACGATGAGGCTGCTTAGCACAAATTACCCATATAAATGTTGATCATGAAAATCTAGGAAAAATTATTGGCAGTTGGGGAGTAATAGCACTTGGAACCCAATTTAGGTTCCAATTTTAACAATGTTTGTGTTATAATTTATATGATAATGTTCATTTATATTTTATTTAAATATTAATATTTTTTAATAAAATTTATTTTTTTTCCTTGGCCCACATTGGGTGTGAGCCTTGAAGTAATAGTTATAATATATATTAAAGATCTAAGAATGGAGGCCTCTGGAGGGTGCCACATCAGCACCCCTTATTTTTTTATTTTTCTAGAGCACTATGTCAGCATCCCAATGGCATTGGATAAAATCCGGTTAGAAAGACATTCTATCTATTCCTCTCATCTTTAAATCTTCTCTCCAAATCTTTTTAAAATCTTATCAACCTATTTTTTAAATTTAAATGTTAGCAATCTTATCTCATCTCAATATAATCGGCATTGGTCCGTAAAAAATACAAAGCAGAAGCACAAGATGAACCTTGATGGTGATGGCACGAAAGCATGTTGATGGGACGCTGAGGATTCAACAGCAGCAAAAAAAGTAGAGGTGGGAGACAATAAGGGAGAGGACTAAGAGAGACCGACCTTCTCTTTGATGTCCTTAAGGTTAGCCTCTCAAAGTTTTCAGGCATGGATGCTCAAGGTCAAGGTCGAGGTTGTGACTCTGGAACTCAGAGTGAAGAAGAGATAGGGATGAGAAGAGGCCCGTGGTCCATCAATGAAGATCTTTCACTTGTCAATTACATTGCCAAACTCATGTACCACCTCTGACCTTCTCCCTTTTTCTTCTGCATGGTTTTTGGGTCTGCTGATTTGCAATAAGATTTTTTTTTTTTAATTTTTTTAACAAAGGAAGAGATGATGGTGGTATCAATGTGGTTTTTTTAAGTGGTTGTCCACCAAACCATTTGTATGGTCCCAATAGCTCACATCAAAGAGAGATGCAGCCATCGTGTGGACCATGTGATGTAGATCAAATCAAGGCCGGCAACTTGGTTGGCAGGGGAAACATATAGCTTCTACATGAAAATTTTTTATTAGCTTCTACATGAATTTTTCTCATTCCTCTTTTTTCTTTTTAAACTAATGTGGGTATCCCTATGGTATTTTACCCTATCCCACTAGTCTATTTTCTGAACTCATATGCCACCTCTACACAAGCACCGAGTAAGAGGTGTGGCCGTGAAAGTCAAACACAAGAAGTGGGAGGCAAACACACTCCTTATATACTGATACACCCATCACATAACTAGGACTTGGAAGTTCAGAGAAGAGGGAGACTTTTACTACAATTTTTTTGTAGTAGTATATAGGATTGTGTAAGGGACTAATATGTAAGAATACATTCGGTGGGAATTTTTTTATTTTTATTTTTTAACTATTTTTCAATCTCATTGATCTTTGTAGGGGCTGTGTAGTTATATGTTGAAGGTCCTAGTATCTAGATAATTAAGTTGAGGCAAGCGTTGCTTTATTATTTTGTTTAGGTGTCAAATCATTTATTAGATTTAAACTTGATCCAAAAAAGTGTTTGAATGCTTTAGACTATTTCAACTCAAAAATGTTGGCTAAATCCTATTTGTTACTTAAATGATAACATGCAAAATTTTCTTGTAGGGCCTATTTATAAATATTTGGCACCAATCAAAATAGATTATTGCTCCATTTCTTATAGGAGTTAGGCTCACCATTAAATTATAATGCTAAAAATTTAAATGGTTTATTACAAAGTTTATTTAAATAATTAAATTTCAAATGTTTATAAAATTTAATTACTGAATTCTTTTCTTTTATTTAATCCAAGAGAATCATTCATGGGCTCCTTACATTTTCAAACATTTTCTAATTTTTATTTTATTCACTTAGTATCCTATCTTTTAAAAATATCTGACATTTTATATTTTTATAAATTTTTTTTATAAATTATTTAATTTTTTTTATGGAGGCCTGGGCTGAGCACGGGCCTTGATTGATAGTTATATATATTATAATAATACCCTCTTTCATGGGAGAGCGACACGTGGCGTAGTTTTTTCGTAGGAGAGTAACACATGGTGCTTCACTTTTCATGAGGTTGTGACACATGGTAGTTCCTATTTTCTCTTTCATAGAGTTTTAGCATAATCTTCAACCATATCCTTATCACATACCATCTTAAATTATCAAGACTTTAGATTCCTTAATTTTTAAGCTTTCTATTTTAATTTTTATATATATCGTCATTTATATATAAGCACTAGCACTTTCCATACTTATCTCTTATTTAATGCTTATCTCATTTATTTGGGTCCATAACTTGGTGACGACTTACTCCACCGAAGGCCATGTGCACATTGTATTAATATCGCAATGTAGACAGAATCTTTTAACTAAGATTCTTCAATCGGACTTTTGGTTCTAATTAGACTTCCTTTACATGAGACTTAATTTAAAAGAGTTTCAGTGAGTCAAAATTTTTTTATTTTTATTTTTTGCAACTCTACACTCATCCTTCTATTTATATACTCACAAGATCTCTCTTTTATCTTTTAGTGCTTTAGAAGGATATTTGAGAGAGATATATAGAGAAGGGCTTAGATGACTAGGTATGTACGTCCTATGTAGTTACTTCCCAAGTTTTTTTTTATTCATATTATTGCGCATGTATCATATATTGATGATGATGTTATCATGATGATATCATATTCTAATAAGCAACAATAGGCATAGATGGATTGTGGAAAAAAAAAACCAATTATCATCCTTAGGAATTAGAACAAAGAATCAATCTTTTAAAAAGGGGTCTTTTATCTGAACTTGCTTTATTTACTAAACACACAGGCAAGTACTATCAGAGTGGCCATCTCATATCTTGGAGGTTGGCTTAGCCAATTGATACCTGACTTTTCTATTGTTGTTTATTGGTAATAGGTAAGTGACTGCTAAGGTCCGTTTAGTTAATACACAATGCATTGATAAGAGACATAGTGACTAATGGTTATCATAGTAGATTTTGAGTCAAAGAATTAGTCGATAAAGCAGAAAATATCAATAAGTTTTTTGAAATTCTAACAAACTTATTGCTCACACAAATTGACCAGACCTAACCATAATATGGCCAGTCATCATAGAGCATCATAGAAGGGTCAATGTCTATGATTCATTTGTCTTTTTCCTTTCTTGGATAGACCCAATGTCTATATTTTCGTAGAGGTAAGATCTAGGTGCTTTGATTTTTTTTTTCATATATATTACTCTATTTAATCGAAGAAATTGTAGATATTCAAATGATAGCTCTAAAAACAGCGAATTTGAATATGAGATTTTGAGTGGGTTTACTTTTAATTTCATGATGATATCTTAAATTAGCAGTACTTTATGCTAGATACTATGAGTTTCAGTGGGATCTTCTTCCCCTTGAGTCACATTTCAATGTAATTTTTAACTCTAGGTGATTAGAGAAGGATGCCGATAACCTTGGGGAATGGTATATGTAAAGCATTTGCTAAAAGAACCTTTTGAGCTTTTGTAAGGATCATTTGGAAACATATATTCCAAAATAAAAAAAATATCAATGCACTCTATAAAAATATAAATAAAAAATGTAAAAATGCAAAGAAAAAAAGATTTATAAAGGAAGTAAGATGAGGAAAGGAGTAAGAGAGAGATACAGATTTGGATTGGTTAGGTGGGCCAATAATGATATAATGATCTAAACTCAGCTATAATAATAATAATAATAATAATAATAATAATAATAATATGTTTACAAGGCCCGCATCCCTGCATGGTTATATTCATCCCTGCATGGTCCTATTTTAACTATGTTTTTGTTATGATTTATATAATGATATTTATTTATGTTTCATTTAAATATTAATTATTTTTTTCAGCACGAGCCCTACACAACTAGTTATATATATTATGATAATACTCCCTATAGTGGGAGAGCGACACGTGGCGCAGCACACTTCGTGAGAGGGCGACATGTGGCATAATCTAAGGATTCTATCTATAGTAGCTAGATTTTATCCATAGCACCTCTCTAAAATCTCTCAATTTTCCTAAAATCTCTCTTAACATCTAAAAGAATCCAAGACAAACCCAATTCATTATAACATAAATAATTATGACAATCACTATTCTTAAAATTATTATTTTAATTTTAATAATGAAATATTAGCGCTTCATGGCCCGCGCCCAATGTGGGCCTTAATTAATAATTATATTATTTGTAAATAAGAATATTTATATATATTTACATGATTTTTAATTTGATATTAACATTAAATTCATTTTACAATCATAATCTTAAATATTTTAAATATTATTTGTAACCTCTTTTTTCTTTTAATTCTTGGGATGGGCATAAGCTGCTTTGTTATTTGCAGCCCATATGCAGCCAACCTATGATTGATATCATCCCTTTTTTTTTCTTTTCTATTTTTTTTCTAGAAACAATCTTAAATGTTCTCTGGCCCGTGTTGGGCATAGAGCCTATTTTCAGAGATTGATAGTAACTAGAAAGGAATACCCTCTCTCAGTTTCTTTCTATGTGTGTGTTATATGATTATATAACATTGAGTCCAACTCCGTTATGGCATGCACTTAGTGGAATTTTGTGAGGCTGGACAATGCAAGTTTACAATAGTGATAAAGCATTTAATAATTATTTGAATATAGCATAGGGTTGGTAATATCTAAATGCATTATATACATTGGCTTCTTTCATTCCAAGGTTTAAAGGGATCTTTAATTTTCATTTGAGATTTTTAATTTTTTGCTTATTCTTTGGTATAGATTTAAAATAAAACTAATATTGTATTGTCCAAGATCTTTGTTTATATTTATAATCAATGTTCGTGTAGATTGCCAATCAGATATGGATAGAAAGAGGAAAAAAAGCAATGCATACGAAACCCATCTCAAATCCTCTAAATTTGCAACCCAGTATTAGTGGATTTGAATTGTAGTTGGTTGGCCTGATAGGATGGACCCATACTCATTTAAAAAAAAATGTCATACAAGCAGTGAGATTCATAAAATATGAGCCTCACATACATAAAATTTCTGAAAGCATGGGTCCATGTATTGGCCTTGAGATGTTTTTATATTCATCTACCTATTTTATCTTCCATTGGGCCAGAAGTTTTTTAAAGTTCTTTCTTCTATTCGTTCATATATCCAAGTTTTTTATGTCTTTTTTTTTTTTTTTTTTTTGCTTTTTTTCCCATGAGTAATCACCTTTATATATTTGAAATATAAATTTATTTAAGACCACTCATTCCTTAAAACACTATTTGTTAATCTTGATTTCTTAATTCTTCCTAAAATCTTTCCTAATACACGGTTTTTTGTGCCTAAAATCTTAATAAAATTCACTTGGTGCAAACTATTCTATTTTTCTCTATAGATGACACCCGATTACACCTATTCTATTTCGATGAATGAATCTTTTTAATTTTTTTAATGACTTGACCGGGCTCGATAAATTAAATGGCGGGCTCAGGCCTAAATTTTACAGGTCATATCGGGCTTCTGCCAAGCCTAAGCCAATGTTTCTAAAGTTGGGTTAGGCTTAAATATGCCTTAACTAGCCCGGCCTGGCTTGGCCCGTGCAAACCTATACTAAAAATTTTCTATACATTCTAATACTCTTTATGATTTAGTTTTTTTTTTCCTAAGTTAGCCTAGTGGCCAAGAGTGGGAAGGCAACGCGCCTACCTACATATATTTATCAAATAGATAGCATTAGACGTTGGTCTATTTTTCTTTCTATTCAATTCCAACTGATCAATTTTTTTCATAGTGAGAGGGTTGGTTGACAAAATGAGTCTTGTACATTGAACCATTTAATCTATTTTTTTACCATATAATATTTCTTTTCCTCTTAAGTTGAGCTTCTAGATTAAAGGAAAAATGATCTAACTTTTTTTTTAATTAATATTCCAATTAGACTCTATGGGTATAATATTTTTACCACATAATATTTTTGTAACTGATTTAATGGTTTTATTTTAAAATATAATTACTTTTTAATAGATATTGACCCGGACTTTGTTGAACTTAGCAGGGCCTAACATGTCCTTGCCATTGGCAGTGCATGATCATATCTGGGCTTAGCCTTGGCCCAGCATCGAAGCCCTCATCGTGGTGATTTGGGATATGTTTCTATTTTACTTATATGGTACATATTTTTTCAAATGGGTCGGATTTGGTATGGGTCATTTTCTTTTTTATTCAATTCCAGCTAATCAATTTTTTCATAGTGAGAAGCTTGATTGACCTAATGATTCTTTGTAAATTGAACTATTTCATCTAAATTTTTTTACCATATAATATTTTTTTTTCTCTTGAGTTGAGTTTATAGATTTAAGGAAAGATGATATAACTTTTTCTTAATAATATTATAATAAAACTTATGCATACATTATTTTTCTTTTTTGTTTAGTTTTACTAATATGATAATTAATATTTTTAGTGTGCACTAAAATATTTAAAATTATGATTGTGTGATGAATTTTATGTTAATATTTGTCACGCCCCAATCCCGAGAATTTGGGGATCTAAGTGAGCCCCCAGGGCGTGGATACGTAATCCTGTAGAAATCCGTGCCCTGAAGAATTATGCATGAATTCCTATAAGGGAGATTCCACAGGAACGTGTGAGGTATGCTAGCACATGTACAAACATAATTTATCATAAGCGAAATCCTGCGAAATGCTCAGTAATTATCAGGAGCAAGTTAATGCACATATCTTTTGTCAATCATAGGTATATATATGTATATATATAACAGTGCTTAAGTCCAATTACATTTCATGCCATTCAACATTTACTTAGAGGAGTTAGTTACATAAAGTCCCATTTGTGTTTCCTTAACACGGAGCAAAAGTGACTGTAGTATCTCCCAAGGTGATGCACTCCGCAGGATGGCTAATAAAAGACATCGCCATCCTTCCAGTCCTCTATACCCCGAGGTACCGTTGGGGTACTCTCCGGGTCCACGTCAACACCCGCGTTGGGATCAGGTTCAGCACCTGCAATACCAAGGGTAACACTGTTAACACGACAGTTAAGCAAGTACTGAGGCATATGGAACAAGTATAACACCATATATATCAAAAGTACTTAACAGTATGCACTGATTTAAGAGAACAATGATGACGTGTTAAACATATAATGCATGAGTGACAATGGATGAGGAATTATAGTTGAAACATCATACATACTGATTGGCAACCACGGGGCTCTATTCTCCCAAAAGGGAGCATACATATGGGTCGCTAGGGGATCAAGCTAGCTTCCCAAGGAGCGCCAACTACTCCTCCATAAACCTACTGCAGTGGTATCATACATATACCCAAAGGGCGTAAGCTGAGTGGTGCCATCTCTTATTCAATCATATCAGTCGTATCATACCTGTAGCTAGCAAGCTCGCACCCATTAGAAGCTCTGGCTTATCAGACACACACTCATTAGAAGCTCAGGTCTAAATTACCTTGGGGTTTTGCTAGAGGAAGTAAATCATGTTGAAGGTGGTGTATTATAGCAATATGAATGCATTCTGATTGTGTAAGTATTTAAGAATTCACTGTCCACCCTGCATTAGGTAACCCTAGATTCCCAAGGACATTCAACCCGATGTACTCATAGAACGTCCGGTGTCATTGTGTTACTGCGTCTTGGTATCACCTATGGGCATACAGGACACCCCCTTCCTATGCCAACATCCATGACTTATCATTGGGAGGTCATCCAGAATTCATTCATTCTTTTTAACATGTGATTACCAGTGGGCCAATGTGGGGGTGTGGAAGGTACCCATACTAAGGCCCTACAAGATCAATGAAGGTTCCTAACATCCTACATTCACTGGGTTCTTACGGCTTATTCGTATATAAGGCTGTGGCTTAGCCGAGTGGTTCAGGTTCCTGTTTAAATTTCAGGCGCGTTTATGGCTTAACCATATGTTGGCCTATGGCTTAGCCGTGCTAAGCCTACGGCTAGGTTACGGTTGGATCACGGCTTAGCCGTAGGGTGTTTCACGGTGCAGCCGTGTGCAAACCGTAGAAGAAACTGGGTTCCATGAGCTCTCTAGAAAGCTCGCCGTAAAAGGACCTATGGCTTGGGTACGGGCTGGATACGGCTTAGCCATAGTGAAATCCACGGTGTAGCCGTAGGTGAGCCGTAGTACAAAATTCAAGTCTACTGCTCTCTGGACTTTGAGCCGTAAATGCTCACGGCTTAGCTGTAGCTTCGCCGTAAGTTTCAGAAAATCTGAATCATTTCTGTAGCTCGGTTCTAATGCAAATCAACACAGAACATGAATAAGTGGTATACCCCTATGGCTCAATAACATTGTCCTTTAAGGTGTTTAATACCCATACACCCTTCTAATGCATGTTTACCTTGCAATTCATTCTAGGCCACATTCACATCAATTAAAACAATGAAGATGACTGAAATTGAGAGAATGCAGGTAACTAGCTCAAGCATCCATACTTAATCATGCATGCAGTACACACAACTCAATACGTGCCTCTTAACAGTGTTAACCCCTTTCCAACTCTCTCTCTCTAGCTGTGTGGTTAGGGAAAGGCCTCCAACTGAGATGGGTTCTCTACAAGTAACATGAAACGTGGAACATGGGGTTTAGATTCACATGCATGTTGTGTAGTTGAGTCTCCTAGGCTCTAACAAACCTCAATACATGGAAAGGAATTAAAGCCCTCACGTTAGTGAGTTGTGTCTTGAAGAAAGGAGCACTCAAAGAGAAGAAAACACATAAGGAAGTGGAAGAGGAAGGAGAAGACTCCCCACCATTACATGCAAGCTCTCTTCAGCCTAATAGCTCCTTAAATCTTAAAGATGGAGGAAGTAGTGGAAAGAGAGGAAGAGTACTATGGCAGCTACGTGAAGATGAAGAGGAAGAAAGGAGAAAGAACTTTGGGTTCTTTTCTTTTAAAAAAAGATTTTCTTCCCTTGCATGCAAACCTATAGTTTTAGGGATATTTACGAAATAGGCCACGTGGCCAAAAGTTGGCCCAAAATGAGTCCAGATCGAGTCGAACCCAACACGAGAGATGGTCTACACGAAGAATTACATGTAAGGCAATGGATAAGGTGTCCATAAGAGATAAGGAAAATTTACAAAAAAGCCCTCAACTACCAAAGTAAGGTCCGAACTCTGCCCAACTACTTATCCAAGACCCAAACCCAACAGTATTGAATTATATTAGCCTTAATAAAGTTCAATCAATATAAAACGAGCTTAATTAATGTAAATTAAGATTAGTGGGATTCGGGAACTTACAATATTAATTTACAAATCATTTAAATATTTATAAATATTTTTATTTACAAATAATATAATTATTAAATAAAGTCCGTGTTGGGTGCGGGCCTTGAAATTATATATTTTATGACAATACCTGTTCATGGGAGGGGGACATGTTGCATAATACTCTTCATGAGAGAGTGACACGTGGCACCATCTAAAGATTCTATCCATTATTAACTAAACTCTATCCATACCAAAATTTTGAGACCTCTCAGACAAATGCTTTAAAATTCAAAAGCAATCCATTATCCACGTGATTTCCTGAGAATCTTGAATATCTGTGAGCATCCAAGATTTTCAATCCTTGATTTTAGGAAGATAATTAATTAGACACCTCTCTAAAACTCCTGTTCTCTTTTTTAGAAGGTTCAGCATTTGTGAAAATGAAGAGAAATTCATTTATTTTAAAGTTTATAATGTTAGAATTATTTTTATAATTTTTTATTTATGCTCCTTTCTCCTTTAATAATAAACTCTGTACAGGTATATGACAAACATATAGTCATTGATTCAATGGTCCAAATCACAGGGCCAATTAAAGGCTGGTCATGGCCTGGGTTGGGCCTAGAGTTAGGCCATATAAGTCAAAGACAGTGGCCAGAAAATGAGGCCTAGGTAGAGCTCATTTTGCCATATTTTATTATGTCTCTTTTAAGTTAATTCCTGACTTGACTTGATAACCATATCCAGACCAAGCCAGTGATTGGAATTTGGGATGACCCTTTCCATCTTGGCATTCGGTTGAGATTTTGAGCCCATTATTATAACTATTAACCAAGACCCAAGCCAACTTAGCTTTTTGCACAATGACCCAATAACCCAACCCGAATTCCTTATAACATACAACATCAGCTTAACCACTTGGGATTAGGTTGAGTCTTTACATGTTACCCAGATTGCTCACCTTGACCCAAACCAATTATTTTCACCCATTAAAGAGACCATGGTTAGATCTAATAAGTAAACAAAAGCCTAACTATAACATAAACCTAGCCAAACCAGAGGGCTAAAATCAGATCCAAAATACAATTTAATGCAAGTCAAGATTGGATAACCAAGCCATTACTTAGGCCCAGCTCATCACCCAAGCTTCGACTGGCCTGTCCATTCGACAAGTCGATCTAGCCACAACCTTTTTGAAAAATTTCACATTCCATTTTATTGAAGCCATTTGGCTGAGTCTAGTCATTGTAGCATCCATACACCCAATCCATGTGTAATCCACATCATATCCTATACAGAATACCTCTCTACATTTTCATTAGCATGCCGTCAAAGCTGTGGCTCAGTTGATTTGAGCCTTAGGTTTACTTCTCAAGGTCTCGAGTTTGACTTCTGCTCTGTGTGTCATCCAGGGTAATATGTGTGCAACCATGTATGTACCCCCCAAGGAATAGTCTTTGCTGTCAAATTAGGGTAACCACCGGGCCGGAGACCAAAGGTCTAAGGGCAGGACTGGCAAAGGATACCTTGGGTTATAAAAATTAAGAAAAAAAAAAGGAACGTTTTGATTAGCATGCATCCACATCTAGCATCGATTTGGGTTGATATTTCTTACCTAATTAGTGGATGGGTGGGTATGGGTGGAGGCCATTGTTATTATTTGATGGGTCACACCAAATCTATCCGAACCCAAGTGCAACATGTTGCACCATAATCTACTGATTGCACCAAGTTCCAACCAAAATAATTTGGGAGGGTCCCATTATGCCCAGATGTACCCAATCCAACATGATTCCAGTGAGTTGATTTATCAAAATCTAACCATAGATCTACCGTTGATTTTATTATGCAATCTAAAGGCTCTCATTAAGACCTAGGTTCTTTCTGATTTGCTTGAAGTGACTAAGGCCATCGATTTTGATAAAGAGTAGGTGATAAGGTCAATCACCATGGATGTTTTTTGCGGTATACTCTTCTGTTATTCTTCTTCTTCTTTTTTTTACGAGGCAACCATATTGTCAATTGCATATAGGATAACATGCAACTTAGAATATCATTGAATGAGTGAATGAAATATAAATTTTTTATATATAGAATCCCTTCAAAACACTCCCCTAAAATCTCTCTCTCTCACACCCTTTAAGTTAGTTTGTTGACCATTTGGGAAATCTGTAGGATTCACATGTTTCCATGTAAGCACTGGTGGCATGCTCTTTCTCACCCTTTACGAGACAAACCCAAATTAAACTCTTTTCTTTCTTTACCTACATCCAAACCCATAAAATTTAGTTTCAATATGGAGATCCAAGTTGGTAATATCTAAATGCATTATGTATCTTCACTTCTCTCATTCCAAGGTTTAAAGGGATCTTTAATTTTCATTTGAGATTTTTAATTCTTTGCTTATTCTTTGGTACAGATTTAAAATAAAACTGATATTGCATTGTTCAAGATCTTTTTTTACATTTATAATCAATATAGGTGTAGATTGCCAATCTGATATCGATAGAGAGGCCATGCATATCCATGTTAGATCTTTCAAATTTCTAACCTGGTATTAGTGGATTTGAGTTGAGTTGGGCCTGACGGAATGGATTCATACTCATTGAAAAGAAATGTAGTATAAGTCGATGGGATTTATAAAATACAAGCCTCAAATAAATTAAATTTCTTAATGCATGGGTCCATGTATTGGTCTTGAGATGTTTTTTTTTATTTTGTCAGCCAATCTTATCTTTCATTGGGCCACAAGTTTTTTAAAGTTCTTTCTTCTACTCATTCAAATCTCCAAGTTTTTATATATTTTGTTTTTTTTATCTTTTTTCCCATGAGTAATCACCTTTTTATATTTGAAATTTAAATTTATTTAAGATCACTCATTCCTTAAAGCACTACTTGCTAATCTTGATTTCTTATTTCTCCCTAAAATCTTTCCTAATACACGGTTTTTGTGCTTAAAATCTTAATAAAATTCAATTGGTCCAAACTACTATATTTTTCTCTATAGATGACATCCGACTACACTTATTCTATTTCCATGTATAAATCTTTTTAATTTTTTTAATAATTTGGCTAGGCCCAATTAATTAAATAGAGAACTTGGGCCTAAATTTTATAGGTTATGTCGGGCTTGGGCCAGTCTAGGCCAATGCTTCTAAAGTTGGGCTTGAATTTGCCTTAGGCTGGCTTGACTTAAAATTCTCTACACATCCTAACACTCGCTCTGATTTAGGTTTTTTTTTGTTCATAAGTTGGCCCAATGGCCAGGAGTGGGAAGGTAAGGTGCCCACCTACATATTTTTATCAAATGGACAGCATTGGACGTTGGTCTATTTTTTTTTCTATTCTATTCCAACTGATCAATTTTTTTCATAGTGAGAGAGTTGGTTGACCAAATGATTCTTGTACATTGGATTATTCTATCCAAAATTTTTTACTATATAATATTTCTTTTCCTCTTAAGTTGAGCTTTTGGATTAAAGGAAAAATGATTTGACTTTTCTTATTAATATTCTGATGAGACTTTATGGGTATAATATTTTTACCGCATAATATTTTTACAATTGATTAAAATGGTTTTATTTTAAACTACAATTACTTTTTAATAGCTATTGACCTGGACTTTGTTGAACTTGGCATGGCCCAACATGGCCTAGCCATTGGCAGTACATGATCATATCTGGGCTTAGCCTGAGCCTAACATCGAAGGCCTCACTATGGTGGGTTGGGCTATGTTTTTATTTTACTTATATAGTACATATATTGTCAAATGGGCCGTGTTTTGTATGAATCATTTTCTCTTATTTTTAATTCCAACTAATCAATTTTTTTTATAGGGAGTTGGTTGATTGATCTAGTGATTCTTTGTATATTGAACTATTTCATCTAAATTTTTTTACCATATAATATTTTTTCCTCTTGAGTTGAGTTTACAAATCTAAGGAAAAATGATCTAACTTTTTTTTAATAATATTAGGATGAAACTCTATAGGTACATTTTTTTTCTTTTTTATTTAGTTTTACTAATATGATATTTAATTTTTTAAGTGTGCACTAAAATATTTAAAGTTATGGTTGTGTAATGAATTCTATGTTAATATTAGTTTACAAATCATTTAAGTATTTTTATTTACAAATAATATAATATTAAATAAGGCCCACGTTGGGCGTGGGCCTTGAAGCACTAGTTATATATATTATAACAATACCCCTCTTTCATGGGAGAGCGACATGTGGCGCTTTTTCTTTATGGGAAAATGACAAATAGCGCTTCTTCTTTACGGGAGAGCAGCACATGGCACATTCCAATTAAAATCCTAAGATTCTTTTCCATTTCCCTCCCCTAAAATTTCTTTCTTTACTATTTCATCTTCTAAAAATTCCACTTTCCATTTTTCTACTTCATTAAAAATTAGTACTTTCCAATTTGCATGATTAGCAAATACGTTATAAATAGAATCCTAAACGTTATGGCAATCTGGCTCTACTTAAGCAGATTAGCAGTACCTGTATTCTGCTTTACAAATTAAGTTTTCTACTTCATTATAAATTAGTACTTGCCAATTTGCATGCTTAGCAAATACGTTACAAATAGAATTCTACACGTTCTAGCAATCTGGCTTTACTTAAGTGGATTAGTAGTCTTCCTTTTTACAAATTATTCAATTTGACGGTCTGGCTAAAGCTCTCTCATGAATTTTATTCTCTCCTCTTTCTCTTCTCTTTCAAGTTGTCTCCACTTGAGGTATGCTTGATCTTCCCTCTTTCTCTTTCTTTTGTATTATCCTTATATTTCCCTACACGGTAGCATGTTTATCTTTTTTCTTCATTCAAAATTTATTTATTTATTTTAGTATGCCTTTACCATTGTCACGATGAAACCATCTGCAATTGCAACTCTCTGCAAGTATCCCCTGTCACTCCTAGTAGTTTCTTTTACAAATATATATCATCAACTTTTGAGAAGCACTCTTCTTCATTCAAATTGAATGGAAGACCAAACAAGATCCAATTGCTTTTATTTACTTCTCTCTCTCTCTCTCTCTCTCTTTCTCTCTCTCTCTTCAGATTTACTTTTCTACAAATGTGTATTCATTGTTATTTTGGGGAATTGACAAACTATTCCAATATCAAGGTCCTGAATGGAAGCATTTTAATGATGACAGATATGGGAATGATATATTGCCCAATCACATTCCAATATATTATTGAAAAGGGGAATCATCCGATTAAGGGAAGTATTGAAGGTCTCATTGGCTAGGTGAGGAGAGGATACCAAAAAGCACATTAGGTAGAAAACTATTTTTACATCTAATTGCTAAACCATCACCACAAACAATGACGTTAATTGCAGCAAAGGAAAGGAACCATTGAAAGAAACAAATATAAAACCAAACAAAACCCCACCCACCTATTTTAACATCCCCAATTTCTCAAAACCCCTCAATTCAATTAAACCAACCATTCAGTATCAATTACAAATTCCAATAGTCTTTCTTAGGCTAAAACTAAACTTGACTTAATTATTTTTTTTGTAGCCTGAGCCTAAGTGCTACCCTCTCAAATCCCATCTCAGTGCCCCAAGTGGTCCAGGTGAATCCACCGAACTTGATGAGGTTTGTACATCATGCTCTCAACTGCATCTTATTTTGAATTCCTTTTATTTGATTTGGATACTTATAGAGCTAATTGTTATATTCTTAAAATGTTTCATGGTATTCTATATCCCTTTGACTGACACTATTTAGATCTACTACTTATAAAGGTAATTTTTGTATTCTTAAACTATTTATAATAATCTATAGTGCTTTGATTGACACTATTTAGATAAAGAATTTAATCTGTAAACCCTACACTGTTCATGCTAATATGTAGCCCAAAATTTTTGATTATTTTAATTACTCATAATAATATTATTATGTTTCTGTTCTCATATGCATACTTACAAGTTTCCATTGTAGCCAATTTCTCAGATAATATTTCCAATTTCTCTCTTAGTTTTTATTTTCTCTTCATGCTCATTTTCTTTTCATTTATGCAATTGTTTTTATGTACTGTGTCACTTCTTTCATCTATGACAATTATGTGGAATCAGATGTTATTTTCCATAATATTTGTTTCCTCAAATAACATGATAGTTATGTGGGATTAAATGTTATTTTCCATAATGTTTATTTCCGTAAATAATCCATATCATATTTCTTAAGTTGACATCATTTAACTGTATGTGTTTCATACGAAACATCCAATTCTCACATGAATAATCATTTTTAACTAATTTTAATATATAGTATTTCTTATTTAAATTAAATAAAATTATCTTTTCTATAAGTGTTATATGTCATTTTATGAAAATCAATATCAACTTCTAAGAGGGACTATCAATCCTAACATTTAGATGCACCAAACAGAAGTCAATCCCAATTTTCAAATAATTACATTGAGATGCTCCAACATGATACAAATACAAAAGTGATTAATACAAACATCCAAATAGATATTCTTAGAGGTAGATTATTTATGATTTTCATTTAATAATCTAATTATTTATTAATATTTTATCACATAATAATTATTAATATAGTATTTACTATTATTGTCAGTTCTACCAACATAGTTATCAAGTATATCCACAACTACGTGAAGACAATGACTTAGTTGCTATGAATCAACAACATTTGTCATCTCAAAATCAACATTATATATATAAACTCGCTCAACAACAAAAAATGATGAAGGTACAATATCGTCATGCATAAATCGTTAGAAATTATTAACTATGTCAAATGCCACAAATTTTCATATAGAAAATGAGGTTTCACGACTACATGAATATATATTTAATGACAATGAAGTGCGTGTTCAACAACATTTGTCATCTCAAAATCAACATTACATATATAAACTTGCTTGGCAACAAAGAATGATGAAGCTACAACATCGTCGTCTAACAAACTATCAGGAATTACCAACTTTTTCAAATACCACAGATTTTTATGTAGGAAATGACGTCTCACCAGTACATGAAGATAGAGTTAATGACCATGTTCAATGACATTTGTCATCTCAAAATCAACACTATGTATATAAACTCACTCTGCAACAAAGAATGATGAAGCTACAACATCGTCGTGTATCAAACCGTCAAGAATTAACAACTACTTCAGATACCACAGATTTTCATGTGGGAAATGATGTATCACTAGTACATGAAGGTAGAGTTAATGACACAGAAGCATGTGTTTCCTAAACAAACTCAAGACATTCGTCATAAAAAAGTATGTGGACATTTTAATAAAAATTAGTATTTATATTTGTCTATCAATCAATTAACTACATCAAGTCAATATTATTCTATTATGTAGGAAGAATTGTTAGGAGGAGAGATTTTGGGCCTCCCACTAAGACATGTATTAAATGTAGAGCTATAATGTGGAAGTAAGAGGGAGCTAAAAGAAGAAGGAATGATCCAAGGAATATTTTTAACAAATATTGTAAAGATGGGAAGATAGTATTACCCCTCTTAGAACACCATCCAACGTATTTGAGATCAGTAATGGAAAATTCCAACAGTCAACAATCATCTAACAGTGCATTTTCATTTACTTCATTCGATGTAAATATTGACTACAATGTACTAGATAGAGGAGGACCTTTTGTATTTAGTCACCACAAGATTGGCTCGATGCTACCAATGCTAGGAGAAAAGCCGAAGTTCGCCCAACGTTATATCTATGATGCAGAACATGAAGTTCAAAATAGAAATATTGCATTCTCACAACATGAAGAATCTGAAGGTTTGGATCATTTTATCATAAAAGGATTAAAGCTTGATCTAGATGCAATCAATCCATATGAAGGCTACTTCCAAACATTACAAGATAGATTTGGAAGTGAATATCCAACAGAAATAAAGATGAAAATACTGTATGATAGATATAAAGACACAAGGCAATGCATTCGTCTAACAGCAAATGAAGTAGCTACATTAATAATTGGTGAAGGATCTTCTGAATATAATAGTCAAGATATTATTTTAAAAATGGTTTCAGGATCTCTCCAAAGAATAAATGAACTGCATCAAAGTTATATGGCATTGCAATGCCCACTACTATTTCCATATGGAAAAGATAGATGGCATACAAACATATTATATAATCATCCTACACAGTCATCAAATTCTAAATTGTCAATGAGAGAGTATTATTATTATAGGTTACAACAAAAGAACAAGGAAGGGAAGACAATTTTATTATCTGAATGATTTTTCCAATAGTTTATTGTAAATGCATATGTATGTATTGAACAATGCAAATTAAAATACATAAGAAATAACTAGAGCTCATTTAGATGTGAGCTTTTTCAAGGCATCTCAGATGCAGTAGTTCAAGGAGATATAAAAGCATCAGCAATTGGCAGACGATTCATTTTACCTTCTTCATTCACAGGAGAACAATGCTATATGATTCAACAGTATTAAGATGCAATGGCAATATGACGATGGGCTGGCTGCCCAGATACTTTTTTAACGTTTACATGCAATCTAAAATGGAAAGAAATTGAACACTTTTTAGGCTTATTTGCTGGACAAAATGTTAAAGACCGTCCGGACATTGTTGATAGGGTCTTTCGTATAAAACTGAAAGAATTAATGGAACATATAAAGGATGGAAAACTTTTCGGTATAGTTATTGTAGGTAAAGTCTTCTTTCCACTACACACTATTTCATTTTTTAAATAATTTAAAGTTTCTAATAGTTATATATCCCACCCTTTGATTTATATATATATATGTCATTGAGTTTCAAAAGAACGGCCTTCCACATGCAGATATATTGATAATATTGGATAAAAATGATAAGATATCAAAACCGAGGAGATAGATATGTTGTTTCAACTGAGACGCCGATGTTGATGGAGATCCAGAATTGTATGACACGATTAAGTGTTATAGATGCATGGCTCCTGTGATCCATTAAATCCAACTTCTCCATGTATGGTTGATGGCAAATGCGATAAAAAAATATCCTAAATGTTTCAACGAATAGACCTCAATTGACAACAATGGTTATCCAACATACGAGAGGAGAAATGATGGAAGGACTATTAAGATAAGAGATGTGGAACTTGATAATAGATGGGTAGTTCCTTATGATCCTTTTTTGTCAAGAAAATATAATTTACATCTAAACACTGAAATTTGTAGCCAAATACAAGTCATTAAATATTCATACAAATTTATTCATAAAAGCCCAAATGGAACAACTATCGTTATAGAGGAAAGTATGTAGTCACCCGATGAAACTGGCCAAATGAGATATAGAGAGGTTGATGAAATCAAATAGTATTTTGATTTTCTTTATATTTCAGCTCCAGAAGCAAGTTGGTGACAATTTGAATTCAATCTACATAGTAGAAATCCATTTGTTGAGCGTTTACAATATCATATTGAAAATCAATAAATCGTTATTTTCAATGATTATGACAATTTAACATCTATACTAAATTGAACTGGAATTGAGGTTGCCCTGTTTACTCAATGGTTTGAAACAAATTGTCAACATCCTGAAGCACAAAATCTTAGATATGTCAACTTTCCAACAAAATGGACTTAGAAAAGTAATGATAAAATATAGTGCAAAAGAGAACAAGGAAGATGCATTGGAATGCTATATTATGCTCATCCAACATCAGGTGAAAGATATTATTTAAGAATGTTGCTCTATATAATAAGGGGAGCCACATCCTATAAAGATTTGAGAACACAGTTGAAGGAGAAACTCACACTTCTTTTAAAACAGCATGCATAGACTTAGCTTATTAGATGATGACAATGAATGGGATATAGTATTAACAGAAACATCACAGTGGGCGACAGTGTATCAATTGAGAAATATGTTTACAGAGATGCTTATGTTCTATAAAGTATCAAATCCATTACAAGTATGGAATAGACATTGGAAACCACTTTCTGATTATTTACAAATGAGACTACATAGATAGAAAATCTCAATCAATCTCAATTTATCAAATTCTACAATAAAAAATTAAGCACTTATAGAGATTGAGTCAATCTTAAAAAAAAATGGTAGATGGCTAAAAGAGTTTCATGATATGCCATTTCCACAATGATTAACTTATATCAAATAATTTGGTTCATGAGGAAATGTCATACAATGTTGAAGATTTTGCATCTAAATTTAATGATTTGCATGCAAGATTAAATCAACAGTAAACTACAATATTTGAGAAAATTGTTAAGTCATATTTGAATAGTAATGGTGAGGTTTTCTTTGTCAATGGCAGTGGTGGGACAGGAAAGACATTCTTATGGAAAATAATAATTGCAAAGCTTCGAAGTCATGGAAAAATGTTTTAGCTGTTGCATTATCCGGAATTGCATCTTTGTTATTATTAGGTGGTAGGACTGCACATTCGTATTTTAAGATATCGTTACAAACTCATGAAGCATTGTCATGTGCTATTGGAAAAAAATCAAATTTAGTGAAGTTGATTCAAAAAGCTTCTTTAATTATATGGGATGAAGCACCTATGATGCATAAGAATGCATTTGATGTAGTTGATAGGGCTCTGCGAGACATAATCAGTGCTATTGATATTAATGGTGGAAGAAAAATCTTCGGTGGACTAATTGTTGCTTTGGGAGGGGATTTTAGACAAATATTACCAGTTGTTAAAAACAAAAAAAGAGAAAATATAATAGCAACCTCATTAACAAGATCTGAAATTTAGAAACATTGTGAAGTTTTAAATCTCACAGAGATATGTGTCTACAGAATTTATCTAATGATGATGGAATTGCACACTTTGCAAGATGAGTATTAAAAATTGGAGATGGAGATTGCAATTCCTTACGTGGTAATATATATGCAGATGATGATTGGGTTCAAATTCCAAGTGAATTGAGAATAGATACTGATAATAATGACATTTCACCATTAATCAATTTTGTTCATGATAAATTAAATGCTAACATTAAGAATCATTCTTATTTTGGAGACAGAGCGATATTAACACCATTGAATGATTATGTTGGCAATATTAACAGTGAAATTCTTAATATGCTTTCTGATGGGCTTGATTAAAAGATATATCTAAGTGCAGATACAATAATTGAGATTGAGGGTAGAGCAGTCAGTCAAGATATGTTGTATACAACAGAGTATTTAAACACTCTTAAATTTGTTGGTTTGCCAAATCATTCTTTAGAAGTAAGAGTGGGTACTCCTATTATGCTTTTGCGTAATTTAGATCAATCTATTGGATTATGTAATGGAACAAGATTAATCGTCACTCAATTGGAACGGCGAGCAGTAGAAGCAAAGGTGATCACAGGGACAAATATAGAAGATCATGTAGCCATTCCATGAATAGTAATGTCCACTGTTGATACAGATTTGCCTTTTAGCCTAAAATGAAGATAGTTTCTAGTTAAATTGACATTTGCAATTTCGATAATCAAAAGCCAAGGACAAACTCTACAAAAAATAAGTCTTTATCTCCCAAAGCCAGTCTTTTTGCATGGACAACTGAATGTGGCTCTCTCTAGAGTCACAAATCAATCAGGCCTAAAAATTTTATTAAAGACAAATAATACAATCCCAATTGGATATAAAAAAAATGTTGTATACAGAGAAGTCTTAAATGAAGTAAAAAGCCATTCCACAAACTACTTTTAGTGGTATAAATAATTCATTTCCATTAATTATAAATAATCAAATATAAGTCTTAATGATAATTTTATTTTTTTTATTATTAGATTATCAAAGAATAGTCAATGACAACTATAAGATTTCATCGTCTCGAAGAATTGCATCCTTATAGCAACAATCGATGCATTAAAGTGAGATTAAGCAGAATAGTTGAAGATAGACATTACAACAATGCTAAAGGTTCAGAGAGAATAAAAAAATTAATTTTCATTGATATTAAGGTAATATTATCTAAAAGTATTTATTTAAATTGCATACAATTAACGAGTACATAGTAGTTAGATTAATTTTTTTCATTTTATACTTTCAGGTGTTCAAATACTTATAACATTGTTTAATGATGAAATCTTAAAATTTGGCGATCAATTGATTGAAGGAGATTGTTAAACGATTTAAAATGTGAAGGAGAAAGAAGCACCAGAACTAGATAATGATGTACCTCATCAATACCAACTCTCACTAGTAAGAGATGCAGTTGTCACAGAGATAACAGAATCAAATATAGATATTCCTTGATACGCATATTATTTTACTACACTTGATTAGATGCCACTATATCTTAATAGATTTAAGTATTTTTAAGGTATTACAATTATCAAAAGCAATTTTATTCTAAAAAATTAGCTCAATTTTTTAATTATTATTTATTTGGATTACATTGAGACAGATATTATTGGACTTATTGAAGATGTAAGTGGCATATCATACATTAGAAAACAACATCAAAAGGAGCTTATAAAGTTAGATATCACATTATGCGATGAAAGGTAATTTAAATTCAATAGTACTTATTTATTTATAGGGGCCTTTTCCTGTGCATACGTCCCTCATGGACTTTTCGTGCACACTCTTTGGTGGGGCCCACTATGAACCCCACCAAGGGATGAGATTGGGGGTTTGGAAAGACTATGTGAAAGCACCTTACATATCAAATTTGGTCCTAATCACATATCCCTAACCCCTTCATCCATGACTTACAAATTCATTCCATTTGGATTGGTGTATAATTAATCTAACGGTCCAATAAATTCAGATCTAATCGAAAGTTGGGGCAAGTTGCTATCATGGGGTCCCATGTGTGTTGCAAGGTTTGGATTGAGTGATAGATGGGCCCTACCTAGAGTTCTCATGAAAAAAATGGCGAGGGACGGATGCGTATGAAGATTCTCCATATTTATATTCTCTTCAAATAATATATATTGATTACTAAAATTTTCTTTTACTCTTGTAGTTGTAAAAGAATGAATCTAATGGATCTTACTTTATGGGGGTGACCTCACTTTAAACAATTTTCACTCCTTAAATTCAAATATAGGGAGAGTTATAATAGGAACATCAATTATGGTTAAGGAATACAATGGTAGAGTCATTTACTTTAAATAATTTTTAATTCTACTAATTTTATATGGAATTAATACAATTTTGTTAATATATGTGCAGGAAATATTTATCTTAGCCCATCAACCGCTATAAAACTACTAATCAACCCTAATATTCCATTGACAAGACATTTGCTATGTACTATGGCAAAAAAAAGCGTTTTCGTTAATATATATTTATTTTATTTATATTTCTTAATCTAACATATTTCCAAACTATTGAATTACAACATTGAGCTCTTATTATTGAATGATTCAACATCTATCAAATTATCATTGCAAGAATTATTTTCATTATTAGATAATGGTGTCAAAGAGGTAAAATTCAATTCACAATCATTTTCCCTATTTACTAAAAAAATTTATCATTTTTTTTCTAATTCAAGTTAGGAAGTATTTTCTATTATAAAAATTTCTAAGTCAAATATATTATGTTAAAGGCTACAGTTGCAATGGTACATATGGATGCAGCTTTAACGCATCATTCATATAGTAAATGCAATAAAAGGATTTATGAAAATATCAATAATGGTTAGTATATTCATTGTAATGATACAACAATACTAACAAAAATGAGGTACGCAGATATACATGAACTAAAGATAACTTTAACATATTTGTCTATTGCACATATTATGAAACAGTTGTTTTTAATTTTTTTTTATTGTTAGATATGTTGCAACTATAACAATTGTGGATAACACGAAGCAAACATCATTCTTATTGTACAATAAAGTACTTAAAATTTTCATAAATGAGATAGAAGAAGAATTTCAAAAATGTGCAAATAAGGTATTTTACATTTATTTTTATTTACATAAAGTTATTTCTTTATTTTAGCTATCATCATGTATATATATATTAACTTTTTGATTATTTTGCAGGTTAATTGGTATGAACTATTAGAAAATGAAATAAAAAAAATCATTGTGGAAGCAATATTTATTTCATATTAAACTAGACTCAAAGATGAACAGACTAATGTCAGAAAACAGCATCCTAGTTAAGAAAATTGAAGAAATTAGCTATACTCAAGAATCAACCACTCTATTGTCAGAAATTGAAAATTGTAAGTTTTATTTTAATGCCATCAACACAATTTGTTTCAAATTAGTTTTTTTTATTAATTTATTTGAATTTTTCTATGTAGTATCAAATTATAAAGAAAATGTGAAATTTCAAGATGTTGGACCAAGTACTTTCATTGCAATACCAAAAACGAATAACTTTATTAAGATAAGTGCACAAATTGAAATAAGTGCAGGAGTTAAAAGATCTGCATAAGATGAAATGAGCACAAATGTTAAGACAATCGGAGACTACTGAAACAAGTGCATGCCAATAAACAAATATCAATGGTTGTTTTTTCCTTAGACCACATGTAATTTCTTTAATTATTCAATGATGACTTAAGATCAATAGTTTTTTTTTGCACTCTCAACTTTTATACATCTATGATTCAAAGAAAATATTTTCTCTTTTCAAAAAAATAAAGATTCAATATTTTAACTATATTTCGTTATGATTTATGTCATACCACATTACAAGAAAAAAGGGTTTTAGCGAGGAATACAATTCGTCACCAAATGAGTAAAATTCGTCACCAAACACTTTTAGCCACGAATAAAAATTTGTCCCCATGTTGTGGCAAAAAGCTCGTCTGTGAATATATTCTGCGACAAATATTTGTTTGTCCCCAAATGTCCATCTTTAGGCACGAATTTTATTCGTCCCCTTATAATATTCGTCACCAAATGTCCTACCTGAGATCCCCTAATATCCAACCTTTAGATACGAATAAATTCATCGCCCTATGTATTTGTCACCAAATATATAATCTTTAGGCATGAATGTATTCATCGCCAAAAAGAGATAATTAGCAATGAATGATTATTTATCTCCAAAAGTCCAACCTTTAGACACAAAATGATTTGTCCCCAAATGTTTATTCTTTAGACATGAATTTGTTCATCGCCGTATATAATGGTCATCATGCAAGGTCTTGATCCCAACTAACCTCAATTTGTACTAATTAATCTTATTCTATATTAATTAAACCTTGTTTAGGCTAATTTAAGTCAAAATTTTCAGGCATGGGTCATGGATAGGTAGTCGGGTCAGGTTTGAACCCCACCTAGGTAGTTAAGAACCCTTTTTGTAATTTGTTCTTGCATCACATGGACACCTCATTAGTGGCATCTTATGTAATTTTTCATATAGATCATCTTTTATGTTGGGCTCAACTTCATTCGGATCCATTCTAGCTAAATTGAGGTCCATTTGACCTAAACTATAATTTCCCTAGAAATGTTGAACTTGCATGTAATTGCAGGAAATTTTAGTTAAAAGAGACTCAACGTCCCTTTTCTCTCTTCTTCCTTTTCTTTGTTGATGGAGCCATTTCTTCCCTTTTTTCCTTCTTCATCTTCACTTCAAATTTAAAGTTGTAAACAAAGTTTGGAGGTCTTGCATGCCATAAGAATAGTCTCCACCCATCATCTTCTTTTTCTCTTGTGCATTTTCTCTTTGGGAAGTATCTTTTTCTCCAAGCTACAACCCATTAAGGTGAAAACTCTACTTCCATTTCATGTCTTAGCGCTTGTTAGAGTTAAGAAGATTTAAATCTATGACATGCATGCATTCTACCTCACATTCATCATTTGCATGTCTTTTATGTAGAGAACCCACCTTCTTTTGAGGATTTTCTCTGATCACACTCCAAAGAGGAGTTGAGTAGGGTCAAGCACTGTGTTAAGGCAAGTATTGGAAAATATGGAACTGCATGTGTGTTTAATGGTTGACTCTTGAACTGATTCTACAATCTTAAGCTACAGCTCCTTCTTACTTGTTTAAGTGCCTGTATATATGTTTAATTGAATGGATTATAGTTTGAATAGGTAATGTCGGTGTTGGGGATGAGCATTTGGAGCTTATAGTGACATGTAAAGGCAATGGGAAGCTTCTTATAGTCCTTTGAGTTTAGAATTCTCTATTGAATTCAAGCTTCAGAATCGGCTCCAGAATTTCTGAAGCTTACGGTGAAGCTACGGCTAAGCCATAAGTGTGTACGACTCAAAGTCCCGAAAGTGTTAAAACTCATCTTTGTACCACAGCTAACCCTTGACTAAGCCGTAGAATGAACTACGGCTAAGCCGTAACCACCCCACGACCAAACCGTAGGTTATTCTACGGCTCTCCTTCTAGAGAGCCCAAAACCAAGATCTTCTCTATGGCTCACGCACGGCTACGCCGTGAACTGTGCTATAGCTATGTCATAACCGAGCCGTAACCCTAGCCATAGGCATAGCACGACTAAGCCATAGGCCAACATATGGTTGAACCATGAATGCATGGAATTAAAGAGAAAACCTGAGCCACTCGGCTAAGCCGTAACATGTACATAGCTAAGCTGTAAGAAACTATGAACTTAGGATATTAGGAATTTCGAATAACCTTGTAGGGCCTTAGTGATGGTACATTCTTTTGGACTAAATGAGCCCAATAGTGATCTAATGACAAGGAGGACAATTGTAGAGCTGTCACTTATCCCCTTTAATTTCCAGATGGATTCATGATGTCATGTCATCGATGTTGGCATAAGAAGAGGTGCCATTTGTAAATACAATGTAACACCAACATTGGCAACACACGACACCAGAAGTTTTATGAGTACATCATGTTGAATAACCTCGGGATCATGAATTATCTAGCTTAGGGTTGGCTAGTAAACGTCCTTGGCACCTATTTAAATCTGAATGCATTCATATTATTAAGATACCTTGCCCTCAGCATGATTTAGTCATGTGCCCACTCTCTTAGGCACACCTTGAGACAATCAGACCTGAGCTTCTACTGAGTGCGTGTCTGTCAGGCCTGAACTTCTACTGAGTGCATGCTTGTTAGTCAATGGGTGTAGCTAAGGTTGAGAGTGTTCGAGCTCTCTTAGCTCATATAAGTATGCATTATTTAATTATTAGTTACTTTGCTAACTCTGCTTTTCCTGATTGAAGGACTTCAAGACTGATATTTCCTTATGTACGATATGATAAGTATGACTGAAATATGAAAATATTAATCCAAGTCGGTCTTGATATGTTGAGTCGGCACCACTTAGCTTGTGCCTTTTAGGTATTTTCATATCGCTACTGCAGTAGTCCACGGAGGGGTTGTCGGCGCTCTTCGGGAAGCTAGCTTGATCCCCTAGCCTCCCAAATGCATGCTCTCCTTTGAGAGAAAATAGCCTCATGGTGGCCAATTAGTATGTATGATATCTTGTTTATAATTTATTACACAAGTTTACTCATGCACAACATGCTTAGCAGACTGTTGTTGCCTTCTTTGATTAATATCTACTTTGAATTCATTTGATACATTATGATAGTTTTATATATCTTGGTATTTGCTTAACCGTCATATTAATAGTGCTACCCTTGATATTACAGGTATAGAACCACATCCTGACACTAAGGTTGACGCGTCCTCGGAGGGTGCCCCAACGGTACCTGGGGGTATAGGAGAGTGGGAAGATGACGTTTTCTATTAGTCGTCTTCCGAAGTGCATCAAATTGTTATATTGGGCTAGCTATGTTGGTTTTGTGCATGGAAACACTTGAAACTGGACATCATGTACAAGACCTGTTTTAGCTTGTGGATATGTATGTGATGGGAATGTTTAATTAACAACTTAAGTTATATATGATGGTATGATATGCTCTTCTCTGTATTGCTTATAATCATTACCGATGTATTTCACAGGTATCCACCTTATGTCAAATTGTAATCTACATGTTGTTGGTCTTACCTCACACGTTCCTGTGGAATCTCCCTTGTAGGAATTCGTGCATACCTTCTCATGGCACGGATTACTACGGGATTACATATTCACACCCTGGGGGCCACTCTAATCCCCAATTCCTAGGATCGGGGCATGACACATCACTCATTTGAAAAATGCGGTTGACCATTCAGCGGTGATGGAATCGTCGCCAAAAATATACAATTAGCAACAATAATTTTTATTCACATCATACCCACAATAGTTTGGATTTACATCATACTCACAACCATTGACATCATCGCCAAAATAATAATAATAATAATACATTCATCCAAATTTTCATCCAAATATCCATCCAAATATAAAAACTTAAACATAACAAATGTCTAAACACTAATCCAAATACAAACAAAAAAAAGCCCTCATGAACAACAGTCCATGCCCACTCCATCTTTAATCTGTGAACAAAGTAAAAACAAAAAGAATTAGTGTGTTATAAGAAACATTACCTATACGAAGATTAGGTAATATGTACGTGACTTTGATTCAAAAGAATTAAATTAGCAATATCACACTAAACTGAAATAACAGAGTCCTAGCAGTTCTTACATTTTCGGTGATTTCTCATTTGAAAGGAAAAAACTTCTGAGCATTAAGTTGAAAACCCTTGTATTTTCATTTCCCCCACTTCCAGTCACAATTTGGAAATGAGACCCTGCAGAAGATACCACATAACTTCCACAAGTGTAAACTTTCTTTTATAGAAGATGACATCTTGAGAGTTTGAGCTTCTGCATAAATATGGTTGTGAACTAGTTATCCTCAATTTCATATAATTTTTTTTTTAAATTTTAATAGGATCCACCTTCATGAAGGAAAGCTTCGAATATGGCTAAACTCTCTTTTGAGGTTTAAATAGACAATTTTATTGAATTCTTGTGCTTATTATCCCCATTGGAGGATCTAAACTTAATTCTTCTATGCAACCTTTTTAATAATGAAGATCAACCTTCAAAAAAAATTTATGCTTAGCGCTTTCCACATTCTCCATGAGGTAGGATCTTAACAAATATAATCCAATACTCAACAATCACAACCAACTCAGTTGTGTAATGTAAACAAGTGTAAACAAATACAATACTTTAATTTTTCAATAGAAAATGTAGCATTAGTGGGCAATGCATTAGAATCTTGACAATCTTAATCCAAGCAGTTGGTAAAATGAATATATTCTTATAAACAAGGTTGGATAAAAGATTAGCATTGAACATAATGTCTTGGATGATAGGTTCTGAAACCTTATCATATCCTATTATCACCATCACCTTAAAAATAATTTGCATGCAAGATAGAAATTTTTGTTACACTAGTTCTTATTACACGTCTAAGCACTATGATTTTATTATTTTTTTAAGGAAAACACTAGAAATGCTTGACTAAAAGGATAAAGATGTGTACCTGTAACAATAGCACTAGAAATCATTGTAGCTGCAGGAGGTCTTATGTCAAAACCACTAATACGCTTACTATAACAAAAAAAATAAAAACAAATTGAGTTAAAAAACATCACATACCAAGATAGTAGAAAAAAAGAAAAAAAGGGAAAAAAGAAAAAAGAATTTTGGAACTTTTTTATTCCTTTCCTATAAATAGAACACCTTCTCCCTCCTCATATTTGTCTCTTGCTCTCCTATAGGTTTCCCCTCTAAGTTATGTTTTTCTCTCCTCTACCCTTCTCCTTTTACAAGTTATTATGTTAGAATTATTGCATTAATCTCCATGTTGCATCATAGCATGTTTATTAAGTTTCTTAGCATGCTGTCACATGGAATTCATGAGTATATGTTGTTTCTCGCCATGTCAATAGTGCTGGGAGGCAAGCGCCAGGATCCTTAGATATTGCACACAGATCCCTGCGGAAATATTTTTAGATGATGATGATTCAAGATCCATGCCTGTGAGATCTCTTACATTTGATCTCGGTTTTATAGTAGCTCAAAAGTCTCAAGATCTTCTATTGTATTCCTCTATGCTTGAACTCATACTAGGGTGAATTCTCCTTGCTCTCAGAAACGAGATTTTTCTTATATGTTTTTTCTAGAAAGCAATGGGGTATATTTATAGGCTACAATAGAGACCTTAAGAAGGTAATATAAGGGATAAGCTTTTTATGGAAACAGAAAACCCTAATTCGACCCAAATTAGAATCCTAGTTCCATAAATTATAATTCAGTCCATTAGATAATTATAATTGCACTCCTGTCCTTATTCTCAAAATAATATTTCAAGCTTCTTGTTATTAAATGCTTATTAATTAATCTCCCCACATTAAGATTCCAGATATCCATCGATTAAATAATTACTGACACCTATATTTAATCGATATCTTTATAATTATTTGAGACCTTACACTTAACTTTTTTTGATATGTTGGACACAAAGTCCACCTGCAGGGTTTGATATAATAAAAAATTATAAACTTCATCAATGGGATATCATCAATCCCTATTATAGGATGTGGATTTTGTCAATAAACTAATATGCATCATACACGTAGTGTAGTCATCCAATTTACTAAGATTATTGACCCATAAAAGGTCTCACTCCTTTGTAAATAAAAATGCCAAATGCTTAATGCACATATCTATTATTTATATCAGGATTAATAGTACAAGCACTCATAATAACCATTTGGATGTTAATCATCTTATATAGTCAGTGTAAAGACAATAACTCAAAAGCAGTCATATTCAATACACATAAAGTGTATTAGCATAACGAGTTGAAACTATACCATTTCCCACAGCCAAGACAAGCCTACTAAAACATCATGCTACAATCATACCGATGGTGTGTCCTGCTCTATTTAGATTGTGAACAACAATAACTTATATTTTATAAGAACCGACAAATAAGTATTCTGTGCGTAAGCTGAACTCTACACACCAACCTGTCTACTTTATAGAATAAAAGACACACTTATGTATAAAAAATAATAATGCAACCATTTGCCTATACAAATTCTCATTAAAATGGAAAAACAAACTTTACTAATAAGTAAATCGGTCAAAAACAAATACATAAAAATATGCTTTTAGTATAAATTTCCAACAAGTAAATGCATCATCTTCTAGTCATCACCACCATGGGTACCCACAACCCACCTTTATAATCTCTTCTTTTTGTTCTCTTTCTCCATTAGCCAAATAGTGCCCACCTTTGCACTACCTTCTTTCCTTAACCAAATCCACCTTTAATTGGAACAAATCACACCAAAACACATTAGCTTGAGCACTTTATTCCTCTGTATTCTCATCTTCTTCCTCTTTTTGTTACACCTTCTCACTGCACACAGACCTTTACTCTCATTGTGTTTGGATTTCTTTTTCTGCATTCCAAATCCACACAGAACTCCTCCTTCATCCATCAAACACCTATACAGAACCAAGCCCCACTCTCATCATTCCTGTAACTCCTTGTTTGCATTCTAGATCCACGCAGAACTCCTCCTTCTTCTTTCTTTCGTTGTTCTTGACATATCATCAGCACTTCCCTCACATCATTAGTGCAGACACCCATCTCCTTTTTTCCTGGTTTTTCTTTCCACTGATTCTCTCTTCATTCACCTTCTCTGCAACACTAAAGAACTCATCCTCTTTCTCAATTTTTCCCTACATAGCTTTCTGCTCTCTCCTCTTGCTCTGTGTTCTTTTTTCTTGCTTCTGCTATCTCCTATGAATATTCTCTTTTTTCTCCTGCTATTTTGTGTTTCCTCTAGCTCTGTTTTCTGTTTTCCTGCTTCTCCTATCTCCTTTGAATCTCTTCATTCTCTTGTTGTTTTCTATTTCCTCCTGCTATTATCTATTTCTTTATTTCTTCCGATCTGCTCTGAATATTCTCTTTCTCCTTCCAGTATTTCTATTTCTTCTTCATCTCCTTCGTCTACTCCTCTTTGTAGCCCAGTCCCAACCCATTTTGTAAATATAACCCAACTACTATTATTATATGTTGTTTTATGTTTTTTTTTTCCTTTTTTTCTATCTCCTCTAAATCTTTCCTTTCTCTTGCTATTACTGCTGTTTCTTCTTCATCTTCTTATTCTACTCCTCATTGCCCATACCTAACCCATTTTGCAAATATAACCCAGTTGCTATTAGTATATGTTGTTTTCTGTTATTTTCCTTTCTCCTATCTCCTCTGAATCTCTTTTTTCTGTTGCTATTACTGTTGTTTCTTCTTCATCTCCTTCTTCCACTCCTCCTTGTTGCCCAAACCCAACCCATTTTGTTACTTACAAAAACTATTGTTTCCTCCATTTTCCTGCACTTCATTGTTTTATTTTCTTCTCTTGCTTCCATAGTTTTTCTTTTTCTTCTTTGCATTTCCCCACTGCTACCAAAACCGATCTCCATGCATATGATCATTTCATTAAACATGAAAGTCTACCTCATATAAGAAAAATAATACACCATGAAACCACATTATAATATAACATAAAACCACATTATTATATGTCGTTTTCTCTTTCTTCCTGCTATTTTCTGTTTTTTTCCTTTTTCCTATCTCCTCTGAATCTCTCCTTTCTCTTGTTATTACTATTGATTCTTCTTCATCTTCTTCTTCCACTCCTCCTTGTTGCCCAAACCCAACCCATTTTGTAAATATAACCCAGCTACTGTTAGTATATGCTGTTTTTTGTTTTTTTATTTTTTCTTTCTCCTATCTCCTCTAAATCTCTTGTTTTTGTTGCTATTACTGTTGTTTCTTCTTCATCTCCTTCTTCCACTCCTCTTTGTCGCCCTAACCCAACCCATTTTGTAACTTACAGAAACTACTATTTCCTCCCGTTGTTTCCTCCATTTCCTGCACTTCGTTGTTTTATTTTCTTATCTTGCTTCCACAGTTTCTCTTTTCCTTCTTCGCATTTCTCCCACTGCTACCAAAACCCATCTCCATGCATATGATCATTTCATTAAACATTAAAGTCTACCTCATATAAGAAAAATAATACACCATGAAACCACATTATAATAAAACATAAAACCACATTAGTTTATGTTGTTTTCTATCTTTTCCTCCTGTTTTCTGTTTTTTTTTTCCTTTCTCCTATCTCCTCTGAATCTTTTCTTTCTCTTTCCAGTACTACTGTTTTTTCTTCGTCTCCTTCTAAAAAACCATAAGAAAACCATATGAAAGACCAAGACAAAGACAGAGACAGTGAGAGATGATCACACCCTCATTCTCATTAAAACAAGATCTTACTTAGTTTGTAGATGGAATCTTTACTTAGTCTCTAACTTGGGGGTTTTGTATTCTTCTTGGAGCTTTGTTCAACACTTCTTCTACTCCTCCTTGTTGCCCAGACCCAACCCATTTTACAGATAGAACCCTTCTGCTATTTTCTATTACTTTCATTTCTCCTATCCCCTCTGAATCTCTTCTTTCTCCTGTTGTTACTACTGTTTCTTTTTTATCTCTTTCTTCCACTCCTTCTTGTTGCACAGACCTATCCCATTCTATAACTTACATGAACTGTTGTTTCCTCCTGCTGTTCCCTCCCTTTTTCCTGCTATTCTTTGTTTTTTGTTCCTTCTATTTCTTCTACACTTTTTGTTTTCCTTCTTTGCATTTCTCCCATTGCTACCAAAACCCGTCTCAATGCATGTGATCATTTTCATTAAACATGAAAGTCTACCTCATATAAAAAAATAATAGACCATGATACCACATTCATGGCTCAAAAACCCACATATTATAGGGACAAAAAAAATAAAAACTTACCCAAATTTAAATATTCAGAAGCATAGAAAAAACACAAACTTACACAAACATACCTTGGTAGTTAATGCATTCAATAGTAAGATTAAAAACACAAGATCAAAATAGGGAGGGAAAGAAAAAGGAGAATAAAGGAAGTATAGTCAAGTTAAATTTAAATAAATTTCTGAAACTGCTAGACAGATTCTAATTATGTGTCTGCTCTATTTCAGCTTTTTCATTAACGCAATCCATCTCTGTCTTCAATTGTCCATCTAACACAATTAGAACTATGAAAAAAAAAGCAACATAGGCCTACTTTCTTCTCAAACAGCACATAATATGAAGAAAATAAGAAATAGGCCAACCCACTTATTGTAAACATTTTAAATATTGGTTCCTACACTGCGAGAATGAATTTACTTACCATGGATGCCCTGTCTAACTGCTAGACGGTGAGGCATCTGATGTGATAGAAGGAATATTAATCTTTGATAGATGCATTGTCATCATGGCCTCGAGCTCTTCGAGCTTCTTCTTTTGCATGTTTAGTTCTGATTGCTGGCTCTAAGTCAATCCCCTTAACGACTCAACCTCTACTTGCTGGCTCTTAGTTAATCCCCTCAATGACTCAACCTCCAATCGTAGGGCATCCATACACACATCATTAGCTTGTGTCTCAACAACAACAGATGTGAAGAGGGCTTTGGACCAACTTCGTATCCTTTCATGTACCATCGTTTCTCACCAAGCACTTACCTTGCAATCTGCTCCTGTGAGACCTCTTCAGATTCTGGCTAAGAGGCTGCCTTGCTCCATTTTTGCATCTTTGTCTATCATTTTTAAAGGGATCAAACAATTAGTAACAAACTTTATAGCTTCAAAAAGATATTTAAAACATCTACATGCTAATATCATAATCAATATGTACATAATGCACTGTGCAAGCAGGGAATATCCAATCATTGATACACTTCCTCTAATGAGACTCCTTATAGAAGTCTGTAATTTTTAGCCCCTCCCCCTCATTCTTTGTTGCCTGATTCAATTAGAATTTAAATGTTAGTGTATTACATAAAGATCACATACAGATGAGACATAATCTAAAACTAAAAAATACATCACCATTTTATACATCGTGGAAGGAAATGATTTGGACCCCACAGTGTGATTATAGGGCAACCATTTCCAATTCTCAGTATTCTTCTCTGATTGTTTATGAAAAATAGTTTGATTAACTAACAACAATCATATAATATTAAGTGTGAATATTTCAAATTATAAATATCCTCTATTACCATGAATCAGGAACTCTTCCAACCAACATCAATTAGCCACCTCCATACGTCCAAATCCATATTTGTCTATGGTTTGCTATAAGGGTCCTCACCATCCTCCACTAACTTCTTGTAATGCACCCACATCTTATGGCACCAATTCCTGTATCGTTCCTGACGTTTCCTAACGATAGTGTACGGATTACATCTAGGTCCCCCTCGTACTTCTCGATTTTAAACTTGTCCTGCACACATTCATAAATTTCATTGTTAAGCATTATCAGATACTAGAATAAGACCATATGGAACTATTATTTACCCAAATAGACTGTGCAATGGATGCTCTCATCTGGGGGTCAATATTGGACTAGTACATTACTCCCGAATGGGTGCTATACTCCTAATCTCTACACCAATTGCATTGGCCAATTTAGTGGCATTGTCCCCAATAGGTGCATTGAATCCTAGAGGAATTAAAACAGGTAGCTTAGAGCCACGACCCATTTGTGAAATGATCCTGTCTATGCCCTTCCTTTTCGTCTTCCCCTAACATTTCTCGATGTTGAACCTGCCAATATCCTAAATTTGTTTTAATAAACTGTTGCGGAAGGAATTTTGACAACAAAGTTAAGCACACTATGTATTGTTTACACTTACACTTGCTACTCAGCCGCCTAGTGGGGTTTGACGTGGGGCTTAAGGACACTGCAAGGGGAGGGGATACTCTTGGCACATGCCTAAGAGATCAGTTGGTGCAGATGTGGATGATGATAGTGTATGCCAGGGGCTGCTATGACTAGGCCTCATGCTCATCATCTGCAACTATAAAACACAAGTATATAAACATTAAGTAAGGCATGACTGTAAATTAAATAATGTGATCATAATCACCAAGCAAATAGTACCTTTTTCTCCGAGCATTACCAAACTCATCATCAAAGTCATCCTCCTCATCTTCACTTGGAGAACTGAGCCCTGGCTCCTCACCCGATGATGGTTGGTACCCGTCATGATCGCCCTCGCCTCCCTTTCTTTTCCTTTTTCACATGAAACCTTGGACTGATTCACCCCATGTATATATGTTCTAATTGATGTAGCCCCAATGCATTCATTCTAGCTTCGTTCTTTTTCATTCTGTCATGCCTTTGCTTCTCAAAATAGTGGGACATGCCCTTGGGTTTGACCCATAACTTTCTCCTTTTGTTCATTTGTGATTTGACTACATAATAACATATAAATTAACTTAAAGTAAAACAAACAGACTACCTGTGGGGATGAGATTTTCACATAAGCATGACAAAAGTTTAACATGGAATATAATGGCATGTAACAAAAAACATACCAAAACACATGCACACATTATAACGTATACAATGAACGAACTAAGAATATCCAAAAGAAGGTTCTACATCAGAATCTATATCAGACTCATCATTAAGCTCATTTTTTTCATCAATGCTAGCTGGCTTCCCCATTGATTCTACTTGGCTTCCGAACTTCAAAAGCACCACCCTTGGAATAATATCAGCATCAATATCATTTTGCCTAATCGGTAGTGTGCCATGATCATCCATGGTGATAGGGACAACATCGCAGCTTTCGTCCTGTTGGAACACAACATCGGGAATAGGAAATTCAGCATCATTAGGTTCTACTCCATCTTGTTCTGACACATCCCATATCCCACGATGTTTGACTCGTTCTACAACTTTCCAATTTTCACCTAGTTTGGTGTCATTAACATAAAGCACTTGCTTACTTGGCTTGGAAGGATAAAAGGATCATCTTTATACCAGGGCTTCTTACGTTGACACTCGTGGTATGTCCATCTGTGCGACATGTTTTGTCACTTCCGGTGTTGAACCATTCACATTTGAATAAAACAACTTTATGCCCAAAGATATGGTTCAATTCCCAAATGCTATACAAGTAACCATAGAAATCTTGTCCATCATTGTCCCCCTACACGACAACCCCACTATTCTGAGTCTGACGACGATCATCTTGGTCTTTGGTATGAAATTGGATGCCATTAAATAAGCCCCCTAAGTACATACTAACTGTTCCACAAGGATCGTTTGCTAATGACAACAATTCATCAATTGCTTGTGCTAACCCTTGACCCCACAATGCATTAACCTATACAAACCACATATGTTAAGAATGCATTCATGGGAAAATTAGTAAGCGTGCATGTCACATAAGATTCTAAATCTTACACGTTGCTTTAACCAATCCAAAAATTCTCTATGCAATCTTTTTCTAATGTTACATGCAATTTCATTTCCTAATAGACTCTTGTATTCACAACTACAAATGCATGCTTTGTCAATAACATATTACAGTAAGTAAAGCATGATTCAAAAAGACCAAACGAGATAGACCCACATGTAAAATGGAATGAAAACTTACAACATATATGGCTTCACCTCCTCATTATTATTCAATACAAACCAATGAGTATCCTCCATTTCCTCCCGGGACACATCGGGTGCCCTTATGATTTGTCCAAATGGACGGACTCTCTAAGTAAAGACCACTAATGCTGGGCCACACTCACCTCCATCTTCATTCCATTTTGATCGATTAAATACGATTTCCATCGCACCATCAAGATACATCGAACAAAAAGTAAGACATTCTTTGACAGTGTATGCTTCTGTGATGAAACCCTCTAGATGAGCTCGATTAGACACAAATGTTTTTAGAGTTCCAAGTCGCCTTCAAACAAACAACACATTAGTACGTTAATATCATGCGGATCACACAGTTAAGGTTATTTGCATATAACTGCATTGCAATTGGATACATTCACCTATACTGCACTAGACCATCAAGCATGGCTTTACGAGGTAGGTTAACAGCTAAATGGACCATAACATGAAAGAACGCAAGAGGGAAAATCTTTTCTAGCTTGCAAAGAATAAGCATTACGCATGCCTCCATTTTATCCAATTTTAACACCCCCAAATTCTTCGAACACAGGTCTTTGAAGAAATTTCCCAACGCAAACAAAGTTGTACAGATTTTTTCGTCAAGATACCCATGCATCCCAATTGGAAGAATACGCTAGAGAAGGATGTGGTAGTCATGGCTTTTCAAGCCTGACAGCTTTTAACCCTTGGTGCTCACACACCTAGAGATATTAGTTGTATAATCCTCAGGGTACTTTATCAACTTCAAAAACTCACAAAAGCCTTGTCACCCCTTCAAAGTCGATGTATATAATGCTATGGGCTTTTCTGATGACCCATCAATCGCCCCTTCAGGTGTAAATCTTTCCTTATCTTCATATCCTCCAAATCCATATGTGCTTTTTCATTATCCTTGTTCTTTCCTTTTATATTCATGAAGGTCCTAATAAAACTTTCACATATGTTCTTTTTTACATGCATGACATCTATATTATGCTGTAGATTTAGCGTCTTCAGTATGGTAACTCAAAGAAAATGCTTTTCTTTGTCCAATTGAGTACTTGATCTTCCCTCTTTCCTTTCTTGAAGCTAGGATACTTCCCAAACTTAACCTCGAGCAAGGTATCAATTACTTTACTATTTGTTCACCTGATAGCTCCACAGGTCTAGATCGCTCCTCAATTTTACCATTGAAGAGCTTACTCTTGCGCTAAGGATGATCATTAGCCAAGAATCGATGCGTACCAATGTACCCTATCTTTCCATCCAACATTTGTTATGACGCATCCTCGTTATAGGTAAGGCAAGCCAAATAACCCTTTTTAGACCACCCAGACATATTGCCATAAGTGGGGAAGTCATTAATTGTCCACATAATAGCTACACACAATCGAAATGTTTGTCTAATCGAGGCATCGTATGTAGTTACACCACTTTTCCACAACTCTTTTAGCTCATCAATCAACGGACGCATATAAACATCGATGTCTTTTCCTGGGGCAGTCAGTCCAAGAATAAGCAATGACATCATGTTGTACAACTCTTTCATGCACTTCTATGGAGGCAAGTTGTACGGCATCACTATGAAAGGCCACATACTGTAGGAAGTACTCATTTTCCAAAAGGGTTAAAACCATCAGTGGCAAACCCTAGCCTCACATTTCGAGAATCCATAGCAAACTCGGGATGCTTCCAATAAAAATCCTTCCACTCTTTATTATTAGCTAGATGCCTAGATATCCAATCATCCACACACTTCTCCTTGTGCCATCTCATTTCTGCAGCTGTTTTTCTCAACATAAACAATCTCTGTAACCTCAAAGTTAGCAGAAAGTATTGCAAAATCTTTTGAGCGATCTTCTTGTTCTTACCATCATTCAGCTTGTATCTAAACTTACGACATGTTGGACAGTTCTCTAAATCTGCATTCTTCTTCCAGAAAAGAGCACAATCAAAATGACAAGCGTGAATGCGTATATACCCCAAACCCAAGTCACGCAAGAACTTCTTAACTTCATATAGGGAAAATGGAATCTGATGGTCACTCTCTGGTAGAAGATCCTTTAATAACCCCATAAGCATGTCAAAACGCTTATTGCTTATCCCATTCAACACCTTCAAATGAAGCATCTTAATGATGAACAACAACGTAGTAAACTTTGGGCAACCTGAGTACAACTCACACTGAGCATCCTTTAACAATCTTTTGAAGTCATGCACATCCTTCTCCCTTTCAACACTGTCAGGCAATTCGTCCTCCTCAGCATCATTATTCATGATGTTTCCCATGAAATAGTCCAACATATCATTTAATCCATTCTGATCCTCTTTTTCATCCACTGCCATTGGTTCCATAACATTTTCATCCTCTTCGTGGTCCTAATTTTAGTTCACAGGAATAAATTCCCCATGATGCAACCACGTGTTATAGGAAGATGATAACCCTCGCTTGATCAAATGAAATTCGACAACTTCTCTTTTATGTCGTTCAAAGTTCAAGCAGTCAATACATGGGCAATGAATCTTACCATCCAGGTCCACACTACCCATTGCAAACTAAATAGATGACTTAATCCCCTTTCGATACTCCTTACTCATTCTATTTCAGATTGACATCCAACTCTTGTCCATAACTGGTTTACTACAGAAGCAAGGTTAATATCAAATGACATGCATCATGACCTTCAACTACACAATTCATGTAATGTAACCATACATGTGTTATATGTTTTGAGGCCTTTATTAAACAATTCCAAAAACCACCCACCTTTCTTAATTTTACAAATAACAATCTCTGTAGTTGATTACAAACCAAAAAAAAAAAAAAAAAAACTTCCTAAAACTAAAAATCATAAATCCAATACTTCCTAAAGTTGATGCAAAACTAACACATAAGTTCTAACTTCTAATAAAAGAAAGATAGTAAAAATTAAACGATAAACTAATTTAGAAACAAATCAAAGTTAATAACAATTAACAAGGAAAGTTAGAATCAAACAATCAATCAACATGAAGGCAAAGAAACAATTTTCTAAAATTAGAATTCCTAGAGGTGGACATCCCGTTTTTAGGAAACTTTTCATCCTTTGAAAACTTTGCATGAAACAAATGACTCTGTACTTGTATTAATAAAGTTCTATATTTAGAATTATGAAATTAATAGGATTAACCAACAAAGGCTATGTCGATAAAACTAAAATTATTTTCTATTTCAGGACCTATCTGGAATAACATAACTTACCACTTAAAACCTGCTATACCCTGTTATCCAACAAAAAAAAAAAAAAAAAAAAGATAAGACATACTGATACTCTGCTTTTGAGATTATTGGGATTTCACATCCTATGGGAGGTGTGCCTTGTATTATCCAATTTACAAGTGCGTGCGTGAAACCATCAAGTTATACAACCAAAGTTAGAGAGATTCGTTTCAATAAGCATATATGAGACAACAACACCAATTAACTGCGCAAGCTGTCTTCCAAGTTCAAATCATGAATCCATTTCTTGTGTTTGGTATCTTTGTGCAGATTTATATTATTTTTAAACCTATGTTCTAATTACATTGATCAATACAAGGATTTGCATTAATAGAAGAATCTGTCAAAAAGGTTATGTATGTCTTTTATTTTGTCCATACATTTTGGAGCAATGTCATTTCATCACAGCATTCACTGTAGTGTGTTTAATTAGCTTCTTGTAATCCCCCAAGTATTAATACTATCATTCTCCTGATTGATTCCTTTTGCCTCAATATTACGTAAGACTAACTGTCATTACATTATTACATGAGTGTAGTCATATAACAGTTTATACTAACTTGGAATTCATCAACGAACTCTGATGGAAGAACAACATAAACCAGTTAAATGTAACACAAAGAGAAGTGAAAGGAAACAACTCTCTACTATTACAACATCTTTAATCCCAATCCCCTGATTGATTTCTCTTGTGCCATTCCATTCACACCCATCCTTAGAAACGTACATTGAGGAGACATATAGCAAACCCATGAATTAAAACCCCACCGCAAATTTTTTTTTTGGATGGGGAAAACCAGTCCCAAATTCATCCAATCCAAGATTCCAAGACTTCTTGACCGCAAAAGGAAATGATAAAAAATCACAAATATAAAGCCCCACCTCAATCATCAATTAAGTAGACATACCAGATGACAAGCAATCGTCCTCGTCCTCGACAATGTGGTTTCAAGATGATCGTGGGCTGTGGCTTGCACGGTTTGAGGGTTTTTGGTGAATGGTAGGATTAGGCTTTTACGGTTTGGGGGTTTTTTAATGATCGGCAAAGAGGGGTGGTTAGTAACGGGGATCATAGTAGAGAGGGGTGGTTAACAGACGCCCTGTAGTTGCGGTGCCACCAGCCAGAAGGGATAGAGTAGATGGGAGCGAGCAGCAAGGAGAGCTAGAAGAGAGGGGCGGTTGGCAGAGGCCTTGCAATCGGGGGTGCCGCTAGCTAAATGGGAGCGAACAGCAGGCCAAGCCATCAAAGAGGGGTCATTCAAGGTACCGCTGAGCAGATGGGAATGAGCAGGGATGCAGAGATTTGGAAGTAGGGATGAGAAAATAGAAGAGAGGGCTTACGAGGGAAGCAGAAAACCCAATATAAATACCCTTGGAGGGCCTTTTTTTTTGTTTTGCGCCAAAGGGTAGCTGTTAAACTGATTACAGATTTCCCGATGAGTGAAAGTTCATCGCTCTACTTCAGTATTGAATTGTGTTCGTCATTAAACAAAAAAACTATGGTGTGAATTTAACCCAAGGGTGGGAATTCACGGGGACGACATTTGGAGATAAATTACTAAATTCATCGCGCAAAAGTTAATATTTAAGGACAAATGATTTTGATTATCTCTAAATTTCGTTACAGAAAGTGTATTTTCTTCTAATGGTATTCATTAATGTTTTATTTAAATTAATAATAATTTTCAATAAGACCTAATTATTATTTTTTCATAGCCCACATTGGGCGCGGGCCTTGAAGCGCTAGTATATATAATGACAATAGTCTTGCGTGGGAGAGCAATAAGTGGCGCTCCCTTTGATCGACAATTGGCTTTTCCCATGAACACATTTAATTAGACTCTCCAAATATCAAATAGGAAACTTGTGATATTTATCTTCAAGTACCAATCTTCCAATCTCTCCACAACAAGTACAAATCTCCTAATCTCTCCACAATCCCTTTTCCTTAAATCTCTTATTATCTTTCTTTTTAAGAGCAAATGTCTCCTGATCTCTACACAATCCTTTTTCCTTAAATCTCCCGTCATCTTTCTTTTAAGAGCAAATGGGCACGGAAGGCTCAGTTTGCGTGGATATTGATGTAGTGAAGTTGATGTGTTGTTAGGCCCACCTTACCATGTCAGCATGTACATGTTAGGGTGGGGCCTAGGTCTTTTATGATCCTGTTGATCCTCTCTGGTGGAGCTAAACACCTCGATGACAAAGATGGTTGATTCAGTAGGTTTGGAGGTGGAATGGTATGATAGATATTCAACTATTAAAAAGAAAAAAATAAAAAAAATAAAATATAAATAAATAAAAAGATGCACTAAGGTCTTGGTGGATGGATGATTGCTAGGAACATGTTTGTCATCTATTGTGTGGAAAGATTATTTGTATTGTCATCTACCATCTTCTTTTCTATATAATCTAAAACACCTAAAATCTCTTTTTTAATTGGATTCTAATTTGTTTTGACTAGCTATAAAATCTGCTAATTGAGTTGGCACATCTCCACATGAGCTAGTGGTGGTATATAGGGTGCATATTCTAACCTCGCTAATTAATGTGTCCAAGTTTTAATTGCCCCATAGTGCTATCACCTATGTCCCAAAGGAAATCTGGTATTGACTTGACCCCACCCAATGGTTGGGAATTTTGTTTCATTGTAAATAAAAGGGGTAATCCTTGTATTCAAAGGGAATAGTGAAAAAGACGGATTCCTCACCTCTTATCATCAAGTCACGCAGTATATTACCATAAGTAGGACTCCAAGATGACCATAAACAATAGGGATCCATCATTCATGCAATGTGATTAGTAAAAGATATATGATCATTCAGTGATCAACCTAGCTATATTATATATTTGGTTGGATCCATCATGCTAGCAATAGAAAAGTTTTCCTCCTTTCCCCAAACCCAATTATGAATAGTTAATCAAGGATGAATTGTAATAAATATTCCAAGTAACTTACCATGTGTGGGATCCACCTAATAAAAAGATGTAAATTATTGAAATATGGGTCCTAATTGTTTTGAAGGGATGATTATGGTAGAATCTTTATTTTTTTAGGAATTTTTATGAAAAAATAGCCTTAAACCCATATTAAATGGATTTATTAACAAATACATAAAACCTTTGATTGGGGGCTTTCCTATATGAATATTCATCAAAATATTCTTATAGGGATGGTCACGGTCACAAAATGTGGGCCCAAATTGTAAACACTATGCATGTGGGCCCCATATTCCAATTTTTAAAGTCGTCTAATGGTGCAAAAAAAAATTATCATTTTATTTTTTCATATTGTTAGCATTTTTCTTAAATTAATGTGTTTCTTTATTTTTAAATTTAATGAAAGATGTCCTTATTTTTTACAATATGATAACAAACAAGTGATTGAGTTGGCTTCATGTAAACCCAACTAATAGAATTGACTCATCTCACTAACACAGGCCTAAAGATTTAGTTGCTTCTTTTAATTTCTGAATCTCTATCTTTACCTTAAGGCCAATATGGATTTTTTTTTATAATAGAGCCACACTTTAATTCTAATTTATTTTAATTGATAATACATTCTCTAATGAAATTTGTATTATAATATTTTAGACTCATGGAAAAATAACTACTTATTTTCTTTGTTGTTATTATTTTCTATTACCAATTTTTAAATATTTATTCTTAAAAATTATTTTTTTTCATGCATTTATGTTGCTATGTTTGTTATTAATTTTTTCAAATTTATATTAATTATTGTATTTAAAAATATAAACTTTCTTGTGGCCTCTCTATCTTTACCTTAAGAACAATTTGGATTTTGTTGGTAGTTGATACACATACACTCATGGGCAACTCACAATTGGATTTGGGAACCTACAAATTTTTTGGCCTAAAAAACTCTGTCGAGAGGCCCTTTTTGTGCACTGTTATGAAGTACAGTTTTTATTAGCCCACATATAATTCTTTGAATCAGCAAGAGTGCCTTCATCTCAACGTTCTTTTTTTTTTCACTCTCAACTGGAACACCTGATAGTTTCAGCTAGTACAAATGTGTGTGTGGTTTTTATTAGCCCACATGTTATTCATTAAATCAACAAGGATAACTTAATCTCAATGTTTTGTTCACTCTCAACTGGTATACAATATAATTTCGGCCACTACAAATGCGTGCATTGAATTAAATTTCGTTATGGTTAATATAAATTCTCTTTTTAAACTTTTTGGTTTTTAAATTTAACTTTAACTATGTCTTTGTTGTGACTATATGATAACATTCATTTATACTTTATGAAATTATTAATAATTTTTAACAACATTTAACTTTTTCCCTCTTAATGGGAGAGTGACATGTGACACAATGTGATTAAAGTTTTAAAAATCTTGAAGATTTTGGTGTATTCCATAGTGGGCCCACTTCGATGAGGAATGAAGTTGTGTTTAAGATGGGAGGGTTTGCATGTGGTCCTACAAATTAGTTCTCAACTGTTGAGAATCAAGTATCCCTTGGGCTTAAGACCAAAGCCTCCTGTGCTAAGCTAGGCGAGAGATAGCCTAGATTATATATATATATATAAGTACATTAACCATATGATGAATAATAATACAAACAATACAGTCTTATGTGTTAGGAGTTAAGAGGTAGAATGTGGTGGGTCCCAAGTACCCATTTACCACATAGTGGGCCCGGTACAGGCTGGCACCATATAGATGCACATTTGCACTATTGGGTAAGTAGGTTGGCTATTGTGTATCCATTAGGTAATGTAAATAATGAATAACTTAATTAGCGCATTCTTGTGTGTTAGGAATTAATGGGTGGGATGTGGTGGGTCGTAACTTTCCATCTATTATTTAGTGAGTCACATAAATATGCTTTGCCTGTCAAAAAGAAAATATATATAAAAAAGAAATAAAAATCAAATTCAAACAGCATCCACCACATATTTTTTTTTTCTTTTTTGAAAATTTAAAAAGTTTAGGATGAATCTTATCTTGCTTCTTCCTCAGCTGATTATGATTCCGAGAAGATTTTTTTACTTCCTTTTTGATAAATAAGGATTTAATATTTTAGCTTTGTTTTTGTTATGATTTATATGATAATATTCATTTATATTTTTAAAATATTATTATTTTTAATAAAATTTAATTATTTTTTCATGGCCCTCGTTGGGCGCGGGCCTTGAAGTGCTAGTGGTATATTAGAAGAATTTGACATATGAAGATAATGGATTTTACAAATCTAGTCCGTGAGAGATCTCAAGAAGGCTAGGCCTATAGATTGATAAATATAGGCTCCAAGAATTGGGCTTCCAACTCTATTGCCTTTAATAAAAACTAGAGCACCTTTCACAACCTTCAAAATACACCTTCATATGAGAATTTGTAAGTGTCAGAGTCCAAGGCACTCGACTAGGACATGCCAAACCTCTACTAATGTTTTGACGATATCATCATACATATTGATTTTTATTATTCCAATCCCAACTGGTCAAGAGCCCCAAATGCAAGGCTTTAATTGTAGTTTTACCCCATGAGTTAAGATCATATCCACAAGGAGCTGTGATTCACACAAACTTGTCTTGTTGCAAAACTAGCACTGAACTATGCAAATCTATACAAATAATGTACTATTAAACTAAAAACTAATTTTAAATTACCAAATTTCAAAATTAAATAGCAAATCATAAATAAAACCTAATCTAAAGTTCCTAAGCTAAAACAATCCTAGAAACTTCAAAACAAGAAACTAGATCAAACAACCAATTGAATGAAATTTATAAAACTGTATAGAATAAATAAACATAAAAATTCAAAAATAATAAAAATAAAAGAAAGAGAATGATGGGTTTTAGAATTTTAATTTTCACTTTCAAACTCCATGCTTAGGGCTAAAAGATAACTTGGAATTATAATACCAAATATGGTTTGTCACCCCACATAAACACACTGAATTAATCTAATAAAATAAATTATTAAGACTCACAAATCATTGTTTAATCCATTGGACATCACTAAGAATCATGAACAAGAAAGTAGAAAAAGAAAAACTAAATAAACTCACTTCATACTCTAGCTACCTGAAATGCCAAGTCAAGGGAACATCCACATCACAAAGTACATCATCTCCTAAAGTCTTGACCAACATGCACAAGAGAAAAGAGGTAGAAGAAGAATATGAAGAGAGGGACGTGTGATAGATGGAAGTTAATTGGAGAAAGGGAGAGGGGATGATGTGGAGAAATGGCTAAGGCTATGGTGTGTGTGTGAGAGAGAGAATGGGTATGGGGAGTATGGCTCTCTTATTATATAAGTTGTGAATGGGCTCTCTTCAGAAATAGGACTTTAATAGGAAACTTCTTCTCTTGATTAGCCAATAGTAATAGAATGTAGGAAAGTAAGGACATTGGTAACTTCCCATGTGTATTGAACTAGTGGTCTGCATGAGCATAATTAGAAACCACTTTTTGTATCTTTCCTCTTGCCTTGAGTAGTACAGAAGTGAACCCACAAAATTAAAGTGGCCGTGAGATGTATGTAATTGCTGGGTATGGGAACATCCATTGTTGTGCTTGTATATTTCCTAATTGATCTCCTCTTCATAAGCATACTTTCCATCTTTATTTGTTCTCCTTTTTTACCTAGATTTTTTAGAGATATTTAAGAATCTTGTAAATTCAAATTTGAAAACAAGATGAAGTAGATGTCCCCATGTGGCTAAAAATTACTTTGCAAAGAAATGTCCCAATTTGAGGCAAGTGTGTGTATACGTGTGTGTATGTGAAAAACAAGTTTTGGTAATTCTATTTTTAATTATTGTTTAAAAGTGGACAAGTGTGCTTGTTCCCACCCCCCAACCTAAGATAAACATCATCCTTGATGTTATACATGAAATTCAACATATATATGAAAATGATAATATGAGGAAATAAATAACACAGGGGTAAAGTGGAAGAAGTCACTTGTGTGCATAGCTTTTCCCTGCCCTGTCCATGGTTTGACAAAATCCAAAAACAAAAGGAAAAGAAAAGCTACACTACAAAAGGAAAGAAAATATATATATATCTACACTACTTGATCCAAAACCTGGAATAGACCCCGATCCCAAACGAAATTTTCCTCAATACATTTCACAAGGAGCATATGAAAAGATGATATCTTTAAACTATGAAGTTTAATGAACATGAGGACTGCATGTTCTTTGTGAATGTGTGTGGCAATGACCACTTTGAAAACCTCCTCTTCCATTATGAATGGATCATGAAATTTCATATGAGGAGAGAACATTATAAAAAGGGGGTGGTACATGGTCCTCCCGTGCCCATGACTCCTGTGTTTCCCCAAATTCCTTTGGTATGAGCACTAAACTCTCCGTGACAACATCATGCAGTGTAGACAATGCTACATGCAATTCCAAAATATCAGATTTGAAGGTCAGATCTTGGCCATTCTCCTCTAAGTCTAAGAATTCATCCATACGAATTTCTTCTTTCACTTCCGGCAATTTGAAAAAGTCATAAGTGGATGGGCAATTTCTTCAAAAATGGGATGATATAATTGCACATCAATTGCTACATCATTTTTCACAAATTCCAAGGTCTCAAATTTTAGAACCTAAAAAATTGGGTTCTCCTCCCAATTTTGATATTACATTAAAAGGTCATGGGATGCATTTGCGGTTTCTTCCATCACGGGATCCTAAAATTATTGGAAATCCACAATGCTGGATTCCTCAGAAGAATTAGACTCAAAGGAAGTATCATCGAGAAAGAGCTCATCATCTTCATTAAGGAAATCTAGTTGCTCTATATTGATTTCGCTAATCCTTTAAGGAAAGGGGCTACAAACTTATATGTGTCAAAGTCAAAACTATCCTCTATCAATCCACTATCATTCTACTCATTATAATCGTTAGCTGCCAATTGTACGTTTGTGTGATCCATTGATAAATGATATTCATTAAAGTTGAATCACTTTATGGAACTTCAATTTCACAACTAGGGGTGTTCATTTGTTGTTCAAAAAAAAGTTTAACTCGGCCAGCAAGTTCTTGAATGGTTACTTTGTTACTAGAATTACGCATAGTAGATTGATATTTTTCATTTTGGCTTTGAAAACACTCATTGAGCATGTCATTCAAAGACTTCTCTGTGGGTGGTGATAGTGGTTCATATGACCATTTGGGTGGAGTTTCATAGGGTGCATATGACCAAGGGAATGGTGGGGGTCCATAGGAATCATTCTAAAAAGAATATCTATATTACCCACCTAGAGTAGGTCCTTCAAGAGTGCATGCATTATGCTCATTGGGCCCATTATGTTAGTTGTAATTGGGGTGATCTTCCCAATTTAGACTACACATGTTACCCATTTCACATGACCAAGAACAATGGTTTGTGGATATTTGCTTCCTTTGTTGTTGCAAAACCTCCAAAAGTGCTACCAATCTCGCATTTGAATATGTAAAGGTTTGGGTATCTCTTTAACATCTTCACACACATCAAGATTGGGAGTGAAAGACTGTGGAACTTAAAAATGTTGGAGAGAATTTAAGAAAAGAAAAGTCTAAGAAAAAAAGATTAAAAATGGAAAATCAATCCCATTTTTCTTTGGATCTCATGGATTAAAATAGTCATAACTCTCAAACCAAGTGTCGGATTGGGGAAATCTAGGTACTGTTGGAAACCTCTTTTCCAGTAGATATCTGTAGAATTTAAGATTATGCCAATTGGAGTTAAAATGATAAAATATGGCCTTGAATAGTTGGTTATGTAAAAAAATGGGATAAAATTGGAGTTTTGTTTTGTTTATGACGCACATCTAGTGGTGGGGTCCACTCAATGTCAAGTGAAGAAAATTGAAGTTCAAGTTGGGTCATACCATTTAAAATCAATTTGGATCAAAGGTGGGCCCATTCAATGAAGATTTATATAAAACCTAATTTTGAAAAGTGGGTGTAGAGAGAATTTTGCACAAGAAAAACAACTATGGATCTTTCCATTTACTATGTATTTGCAAACTTTTGGCCAAAGGAAGATACCTTTCCAAAGTTAGATTTTTGCAAGCTATGAAAAAGGAAAGAAAGATAGCCAAAAAGGAGGCCAAACATTATAAAAACGATTCAAGTGGAGAGTTACACGTGCAACACCACAAGCCCCCTCTCTCTCTCTCCATCGCTCCTCCACCGCAAGATGTGTTAAGCCAGCCCTCTTAGGTCCCATCTACTCCATCCATTTAACCATCTTACTGACCTTTAGAGTTTGACTCAAAGAGAATAGTAGTTGAAGAGCTAGGCAAGCAACTCTATTTTCTTAAAGTTCATTATCTTTGGGTATGATTGATGTAATTGTTTCAAATTATTAAATCTGTATTTATTGCTTATTTGGATTGAGTTTTTCATCATTAAACAAAGTAAGTGATGTCATAGTTCTCACCATAGAGTCAACATCGTCTATTTATGCGTTGTGACAGTGCGTATTTGGTACGTCGATCTAAGTTTTCTTTGAATCCATTTAATAAGGTTTTAAATTCAGATTTAAAGAATTGAAATCATCTTTTCTCTTTTATTTTATTGCATTCTATTTTTATTTTCATATTTATTTTATTCACTTTTACTTTCATTCAATTAGTGGTTTGATTATTCTATTGTTTTGTAATTTCTAGTTTCTAGGATTGTTTTAGATTAGGAATTGTAGAAGAGGCTTTATTTCTGATTTGTAATTTTAAATTCAGATTTAGGATTGTATTTTATTTTCATTTTCATTCTAGTAGTGCTATTCTGTATAGATTTTACTACGATAGTTATAGTTTTTCAATAAGACAAGTTTTTTGCAAATTCTAGCTCCTCGTGGTTGTGATCCCGGACTCACCGAGTAAAACTATAATCATTGACCTTGCACTTGGGGTCCACCTCAATCAAGTTTTTGGTGCCATTGCAGAGGAGATTTCATCACCAAGGATATTTTTCGCAACTTTCCTTATTTATTACTTTGTAAGTGCGGTTACTATTTTAAGGATCATTTTAGATTTAAGGGTAGCATGCATGGAATGTTTGAACCAACCCTAAAATATTTTAAAAAAAGGAAGTTTTATCTCAGATTTTTATTAAAAATTGGACTAATTTAGATCTGAAAAATTAATTTTATGATTTTACAAAAATCACATCTATTTTTGGAAATTTACCATTAAATTAGACTTATGAGGAAATTACGGGAAAAATCACGTTAGTAGGCCACTCTACAAAATCACACCCACTAGCAATTTGGAATCAAGAAAGGCCCCATGGGGCTATTTTTGGTTTTTTTTTAAATTTTTATCGTGCAGTGACGACATCATCACTCGAATCCCCGCATGGGTTTTTATATTTTTCTTCTTTCCCAAAGTCTTCTTTCTTTATTCGTCTTCCCAACTCAGCTCTACTTTGGTGAACCCTGTGGTTGTGCCTCTTTATCATCGTCATCAACTCCTTTATTTAGTGCATTATTTGTGAGAATTTGGTGTCTTCTTAATCGTGCTCTTCTCTAATTATAAGGTTACGTTTTTCTTTCCAATATTTTGTGTCTATTTTATCGGTCTTTCCTTCTACCATTTATATTCTGGTAATTACTTCGAAATATATTTCATATGCTTGTATCCCACTCAATATTTGAGAAGAAATAGTTCCTATCCATTGCAAACCCTACGTTTGGATTATTATTATTATTATTATTATTTTTGCGTTATGTTGAATCTCCTTAAATGTGGATTATTCCTTAGTTTTTATTTGAAGGTCATGTGCGTCTGAGAGATATGGTTTTTCTATCTAGATTGTATTTTAATTTATTTTATTTTTTTTGTTTGTGTGCTGAAGATTTTGTGCTTGTTAGGATTTTAGGGTTTTGTTTAAGTTTCTTACCCTTTTAATGAAACTACAATCTTGAATTTGCATTATAGCATTTTGTCTGAATTTTGAACTTTCATATTTTTTCACATTTTGTATAAAATTTAATGTTTTTTGTTGCTTTATAGAGTGAAATGAGCAATAACGAGGTTGTAGTAATATTCCACTTTGACAATGATTTTGTCTTTGATACTATACATCTTGTATACAATGGTAAAAGGTAAAAATTGAGGCAGGTAGGAAAGAGTATAACATTCTTTTATTTGCTAAAACTAGCACTTGAAGCATCTAAATGGGAGGCACATATCGAAAATTGAGCATTAAGTATCATCACCACAATGGTCATATATTTTCACGGGTTACTTTGGAAAATGACACTGTTATTAGGGAAATTTTTGAAACAACAGGAAATTTGATTACCAGGTTACAAATGTATGTGTCTGGACGTTTGAACATTACACAAAATCAAGTTGATAGTCCATTGAGGTATGTGTTTGATTTTATAAATTTGAAAAACTAAAATGGCTAACATTTTTTGTTCATCATTTTGTTTTTTTTTCTTTTATGAATGTGTTCAAAGGTGAAGAAGAACGATATACAAGGAGGAAATGTAGTCACCTCAAGTTTGGAAAAAGAAAACAGCAAAAAAAAGAAGGTTTGAGAATATTCTATAGTTAATCATTATGAAGACACTGATATACATAGAGGAAATATGGGCACCTCATCCTTAATAAATATAAGTAGGAAAAGAAAGAAGGTCCGGGAATATCCTACAGTTAATCCTTGTGAAGACAATGATATACATTTTAGTACAGCATGCAAAAATATTTCAGATGATCATCTTGTAGGAGGTGATTATGATGGTGTTCACATTATAGGGGGTGAAGTGGCAGGCCCATTTTATAGTCTATGTGGTAATGATGAACATACAGGGGTAGGTGGAGATTCAGATGGTGTGAATGTTGAACATGTTAATGCAAGGATAACAAATAACATATCACATCAGCTAAGTCTGAAAAAAATAAAAGTTTAGAGGACACAATGGTACCAACTGAGTTTATAACCGAAACTGGGAGTAATTCGGCAAGGGAGATGTGGATAGGTCATGTGTTTCAAGATCATGAATGTTTTAGAAGTACTATTGTGAAGTTTGCAATTTACAATAATTTCACTCTTAAGCACTTGAGGACAGACATAAAAAAAGTGACAGCGTCATGCAAAGATGACCACTACCCTTGGCATATACATGCCTCCATTATTGATTCTGGTCTGGAATTTAAAGTGCGGACATATAACCCAAGGCATATATGTTCTCATCCAATAATGGAGATGGCACATCACCAAGCATCGGCGAAGCTTATTGAAGAGTTCATTGAGGATAGAGTTCGATTTAATAATGAGTTAAAGCCTAAGGAGATTATGTATGAATACCAAAAAGAATTTGGTGCCCATATTACTTACAGGAAAGCACATATAGCTAAAGAAATGGTACTCAATAAAATGCAAGGATCATACGAGGAGTCATTTATGATCCTTCCTCATTATTGCAAGGGATTGTGCATGAAAAATCCAGGTACTATAACCAACATTGACACCATAGATGACGATCGGTTTAAAAGGTTTTTTTGGACATTTAATCCATGTATTCGTTCCTTTTTATCATCTAAAAGGCCCATGCTAGCTGTTGATGAATCACCACTTAGGGGAAAGTATCCTGGTATCTTATTAGTGGTAGTGACATATGATGCGAATTACAGGTTATTTCCATTGGCATTTGCATTTGTGGAGGCTGAGTGCCGTGATAGCTTGGAGTTGTTCCTCATAAATTTGTCCATGGCATTAAGAAATCCAAGGAATTTGACAATTGTGTCAAACCACCAGAAAGGCCTCATGCTTGCAATAGCAAACATAATCCCTAGTGCACGGCACTGTTACTGTTGTAATCACATTGCTGAAAATATTAAGTCAAGCTTTAGTGATCGTGCCAAAGTGATGAAGTTTTGAAGAGCAGCAAAGGCTAGTAAACCATATAAGTATGAGGCTTATATGAATGACATCTGCACTGTAGATGAATGAGCCTATAATTATATTCAAGAAATTGGAAAGCAACATTGGTCAAATGCATTTGTTCATGGTCGGCGGTATGACATGTTAACTAGTAATACTGCCAAGTGTACTAATAGCCTCTTGAAGGACAATAGAGTTTTGTCAATTACAAAACAAGTTGAAGATATAAGGGCAAAGATGATGGAGTTATATAAAAGAAGACATTGAAAAGCAAAAAATATCACCACTGGATTAATTCCATATACAGAGAAAATCCTATGTAATGCGACAGAAGAAGCAAGATAGGTGAAAGTTTGTGCTTCTAGACTTTATGAGTTTCAAGTGCTACCAGGGGAGTTTATTGATGTAGTTGATCTAAAGCTCAAGACATACACATGTCGCCAGTGGGAAATAATAGAAATCCCATGTAAACATTTATTGGCATGCATGAATATCAGATGTATTAATCCATACGAATATATTGAGAATTGGGACCTAACAAGTGGCTAGCGATCAACATACAGTGAAGTCATCCATCCCACTCGTGATGTTAGACAATGGGAACATATTTACTCAGCGAATCATACCTCCACGTGCAACCAAACAACCTGGACGGCTGAAGAAAAACCAAGTTCGCGTTGAAGACAGGCATCAACAAAGACGAGTAGTCATATGCTCGAATTGCAAAGAAAAGGCCACAACCGGCTTAGGTGTTGCAATTCTTCTGTTCAACAGTGAATGTGTTTTACCTAGTTACTAGTTATCCAAATTGTAATAGATTGTTGTGAACTGGTTTGCATTTAGTGACTTTATAACCTCATTTGAATCTGTAGTACAATAAGATGAGTTTAAAAACATTCACCAAAATGAAGAGATCTTTTTTTTTCCCTAAAATACTCATAGTGACAACATCGTCACTTTCCAGAGATGAACCCACCCAAATTCATCAGTCGCAATGTAAACTAGTGACGACGTCGTCACTTTAAAGAGAGATACCTAGGCAAAATACATTAGGCGTAGTGTAATTAAGTGATGATGTCATCACTTTCCAAAGACGAACCCAAGCAGAATTCATCAGACGTAGGCTAATTAACTGACGACGTCGTCACTTTCCAGAGACAAACCCAGGCAGAATTGATCAAGCATAGTGTAAACTAGTGACGATGTCGTTACTTTTCAGGGACAAACCCAAGCAGAATTCATCAGGCGTAGTCTGATTAAGTGACGATGTCGTCACTTTCCAGAGATGAACCCAGGCAGAATTCATCAGGTGTAGTCTAATTAAGTGACGACGTCATCACTTTCCAAAGACAGAACTCATCAGTCATTGTGTAAACTAGTGACGATGTCGTCACTTTCTAGAAACAAACCTATATGCAAATTCATTAGACGTAGTGTAAAATAGTGACAACGTCGTCACTTTCCATAGACAAAAACTATGACCACGTCATCACTGCTTAATCTGTCATTGAAACTAATTCTATTTTTTTGAGTCTCATTTCAACTTTTACAAGTTCCTATAACTAACTTCACTTTTAATACACATTCATTTGTTCACATCCCTCTGTCTTGTTCACCAGTGTAATTCTTCACATTCTTTAACTCAACTTTTAACACACATCAACATACCTTTAACATACATTCTTCAAAGGATAAAAAAATCGGCCGATACCAATTCGTATCGGCCGATATGTACTGGTATCGGCCAATACCGAACCAATAATTTGCTGTGTATCGGTCTTGGAAACGGTCTCGCAAAATATCATCAAAATATCGTGATATATCGGCCGCGATTTCAAAATATCGGCAAAACCGATATGCCGATATTATATATAAAGCCTCAAACCCTAATTTTTTCCATCTTTCTCCCCCTCTACTCATCCTCCTTTACCCAAAGACAGCCAACTTGTTACTCCTCCTCCATTAACTTCCAAAAGCATCACAAAATCATTTTTTTTGGGTGGATTTAGCTTATAAAAGTAAAGAAAATACATTTATAAGGTAAGTATATTAAATTTCTTTTATTTTTTTAAATATTTGCTTAGTAGGAGCTTAGAAGTGATCCATGATGATGATTCTACTTATTTTATGTTATGGATTTACATATTGTGATTTATGAGTGTGGATCTATTATTTGGTTTTTTAAAATATTAAGATTTTAACTTTTGTTAAGATTTAGAGTCTTTTAATGTTAAGTATTATTTTTAATTTTATTAGTCTGTAAAAACATGATTTTATGAAGCAAGTTTGATAGATGTAGTAGTAGAATACATAGATCTACAAGAAGTGGGCATTTTATGTTTATTTATTTTCAGATTTTTAAATATTTTAATATTAAAATAAGATTTTCTGAGGATTTAATCACAAATTTGTTATTTTACTGTATACTTCATGTATGATATGAATATGGTAAGTTTTCATTTTTTTCAAAATATTATGTAAATAGTTTTATATTTTCAAATTTTATTTTCTTGTATGAAATAATAATTTAATATTTAAAAAGAATATTTTGAGGATTTCACTATAATTTTTTTTAAGTACGCATAATCTTTGTAAACTTCATGTAGGATTACTTTTTTTTTTATTGTTCTTTAATGTAATTAGTTATATATTGTTTAATTTATTTTTGGATTTTTTTAATTTTATATGAAACTATTATATATTTAGATTTTCACTATAAGTATCATTTTCTAATTTTATATAATCATTATATACTTCACATATGCTAATTTTTTTATGGTTGTCTCATCATTTACGTGAATATGTAACATGTCAATATTTCTTATATTTTTGAATTTATTTTTGGATTGTTAAAACATGGAATTAGAAAAATTAAATAATTAATGTATCATTTAAAATGTGCCCTTTTGAGATTTCAATTGCTTTTATATGAATGTATTAATTTCTTTGTTTTTATTATATTTTGGATCTTAGTTTAAATGTTATAAATTGTGCCAATGTATTCTTTTGTTTTGAAGAAGCGAGGTTAAAATGGTGCGTGACATTGATCCGGCATTGAACCATTGTGAAGAAGTTGGAAGTAAACATAAGATTAAATATAATTATTGCCAAAAAATCATAAATGGAGGGATAACTAGATTGAAGCAACACTTGGCTTATATGCAAGGCCAAGTAGCAAAGTGTCCTCAAGTACCACCTAATGTGAAAAAAGAAATGCAAGAGTTGTTGGATGCAAGAAAACAGAAAAAGGTTGTCAAAGAGAAAAGAAAAGAGGAGGAATTTGGAGGATATAGGGAAAAAGTTTTTGGGTCTAGGGAGGGAGATATTATTTCTTCCGACGATGATGAGGATCCAAATTTACGCAGGGCTAGAAAAGAAAGTTTGAGGTCACTTCAGGAGGAAGAGGAAAGAAGAAGAATGCAGTATGAGGCAGCTATGAGAGGTAGCTAATATGATGAAGGTGGCTCATCTAGATCTAGAGGAGGGGGTTTGCGTTGAGCATTTAGTCAAAGACAACCCCACCCAGTAAATATTAAGGATGATGATGAACCTCCTACACAGGCACCTGTAGCCAAAGCGTGGTGTGTCCAACGAACCCATTTGCATATAAAAAACCAACAGCCAAACAATCAAGCATTGTAAAAGCACTGAAGGGAAATTTTAATAAAGCAAGAGATAATTTGATAAGAGCTACTGGAAAGTTTTTTTTAGATGCTGCCATTCCACCACATAAGGCAAACTCTCCTTATTTTACCACTATGTTAGATGCAGCAGCGGAACATGGTCCCGGTATAAAAGCACCCACCCCATATGAGATTGGTCATCTCTGTGTTAAAAAAGAATATGAGGAGTTACAACTCTGGGTGGAAACTTTTAGGAGGATTTGGAGAGAAAGGGGCTGCACACTAATGTGTGATGGGTGGACGACCCTTACAAAACGTCATCTCTTGAATTTTCTAGTTTATTGTCCTTTGGGAATAGTTTTTATCAAATCAGTTGATGCAACTGATTATGTTCAAGATGCTAGATACATCAATAAGTTATTTAATGAAGTGATTAATGATATTGGGGTAGATTGTGTAGTTCATATTGTCACCAATAATGCTGCAAACATGAAGAAAGCAGGACTGATGCTTATGCAAAAGAGGCCAAATATTTTTTGGTTACCATGTGCAGCACATTGCATAGACTTAATGCTTAAAGAAATTTCCACAGGAAAAGTCATGAAACAAGTGATTGAAAAGATGAAGAAAATCACTAATTTTTTCTATCAGTCTTATAGACTTGTTTCAATGATGAAGAAATTTGCAAACAATCATGAACTACTACGGCCTAGCATTACTTGATTTGCCACCCACTTTATAGCCATCGAGAGTATTTATAAGTTTAGAGGAGGGCTTCTCCAACTCAATAAATCAGATGAATGACTGAATTCTAAGTGGGGAAAGTGGCCAACTCCCCTAGTAGAAGAAGTATGTAAGACCATTGAGTCCAATAAGATTTGGCCTCATGTTAAAAATTGCTTAAATGTTTTGAGCCTCTAATAAAAGTTCTTCGATTGGTTGATGGTGATGATAAGCCAACTATGGGCTTCTTACATGAGGCCATGGAGAGAGCAAAGATGGCTATTAGAGCAAATTATAGATATTATACTAAACATTGGAAAATCATCGATAACCGTTGGGAGAGTCAATTGCATCATGACTTACACACTGCTGGTAAGTGGAGACTGATTTCTTATTGACTTTCATTATTATATGAAATTCCTTTTAATACATTGCTCATGTAAATTTTTGCATTTAATAGGTGACTTTCTCAATCCACAATTTCGATATGAATCTTTGGATCAAAATATAACTGATGAAATTCGAGTGAGCATGAAAAATGTTATTGAAAGACTAGCAAATGACGCTGATGAGGCTATTAAGGCAACAAACCAAGTAAGTAAATTAAAAAGTAGAGATCTTATATAATGTATGTTGTCTTCTTCAATTTAATTTATATCATTATTCATTCATAAGTCATAATAATTGATATTGATAATTCTTTTTCTTCTTTAATGCTATTAGATCGATCTATATAATGAAGGTATGAGAAGTTTTGGTACCACCATTGCTCGAAGAGCTGTCATGCAAACATATCCTGGTAAGGATTGTATAATATAAATAGTAAATTATATTTTCATTATTTGAAAATTCAAAAATTGAATGTTTAATATTATTTTCTTTTATTTTCAGCTAAATGGTGGTTAAATTATGGAGAGAGTGCTCCAGCATTAAGAACGATTGCAATTAAAGTTCTTAGTCAAACTCCATCTTCGTCAAATTGCGAAAGAAATTGGAGCACCTTTGCTTTTATCCAGACAAAAGTAAGGAATAAAATCACGATGGATAATTTGAACAAACTGGTCTACATTCACTATAACTTCAAGCTCCGCAGTCGAAATCGAAGAAGAAGAGCATTTGAAGATCAACAAGATTACTTCTGCCCAATTAATTTAGGTTATATATTTTCAACAGAAGATTTGTTAGGTGAGTGGCTAGAGGAGGCCGAAGAGCCATTATTAGATGGAGATCCAGAGGTAGTAGAAATGGTTAAGGACTTGACTAAGAAGCAATTTGAGCCAATGAAAGCCTCTGAAAGATTACAAGATATTAATTTGACACAACAATAGAGGGGTACTACGGTTGATCCTACAAAAGCAAGAGAAAAGGAGGTAGGTAAGGAGAGTGAATCAAGTATCTCTACATCTTTCTCATCAACAGGAATTCCTCCTGATTCTCCTGGGACTGGCGGTCACTATAGAGATAATGAGCCACCAATCTATGAGACAGTTGAGCATTTTCCTGGTGATATAGACTTAGATCCCCATTGTGGTTATGTAAGATATGTCTCACAAACTGAGACAGAGATTAGTAGTAGCATAGGTCAAGGAGGGGGGGAAGGTACTTCTGCAGGCAATGTTGGACAACTGCAGGCTAGGTATGGTCCGTATGGATACAACCCTCATTGGCCAACTCAACTACTTTTAACTCCACCATTACAACTGTGGTATGAGCAAGGACAAAGAATGATCCAACGTGAACCCCAACAAGCTCTTTTTGTTCCTCATGAATTTTTTAATTTAGATTTGGGCCCCCATTCATCTCAATCTACTGAGGATAGCTCATCATATTATGAAGGGATCTTTGCTCCTCAGTAACAATATCAATATGGCCAAGGGTATGGGAGTGCAATGGAACAGTTTGGATCATATTATTATAACCCATACCAAAGAAAAAGAAATGATGATAATGATGATATCGAGCTTGGAAGACACTCTACTTGGAATTAGGGTATGTATTCATTCTTTCCAATTGCTTTATAATTTATTTTACTATCATTATGTCATATACTATGTTAATATTCATGTTCTTGAATTTTACAAATTGCTTGATAATTGAGTGATGAATTGATGGTTGATGAATGATGAATGATGACTGATAAATAATGATTTATATACTATATAAGATACAAGTACAACTTACAAGTGTACAACACTACAACCACTATATATAAATTAAAAATAAGTTGTATTCTCTAAAATTTCACACTAATTGATAGTTCATATTTTATAAGTCATAATTATGGTTTTTATAAAAAAAATCACAATTTCAGACAAGATAACGATACAGGATACCATAACTTAGGGGGACCGATATTTTGATTTATATGTGTTACTTATGAAAAAAAAACATTGTTTTCCAGCATTTTCTAATATTTTGGATTTTTTGGATATTTTTTCAATTTTTTTTGGATTAAAAAAAATTCACACCGCGATGACCGCTACGGACGGCGAACTGCGACCGATACCGATATCGTATCGTTTTTTTGGACTGACCGATACTGCGACTGATACCGCAATTTTTATCCATGCATTCTTCATATATCAACCAAACTAAAACATTCAACATACATCAACATTTAATACTCATATATAAACATACTACATTATATAAACAAAATGGATGATGAACATCCATGGAATAGTACCTATTATACAAAACCAACAATTAATTACATAAGAAACATAAAAAAGGATCAATCATCTACAATCTTATCTAATCCCAGGCGCTATGCATTATCTTCCTAGCTCCTCTTGAATATTTCGATAACGATTTTTGATCGATAGTATGGAATGTCAGCTTGTGTAAAATTTATTAGCCGATTTGTCACATTGTGTTTAATGAATGTCACTGCAAATACGCTACAATCATTGCCATTTTATTGTTGTGGTATATTTGTGGCCACAATGGTAGTCCAGAGGTTTAGGTCATGCCACCCGTACTTACTGTACTTTCCCGTTAGCCAATGAATCTACAACAAATATAACAACTTTTATAAGACAATGTAAGGGCAATCAACAAATACATTACCAATGAGTATTTGTGGCTCAAAAAGTACTTACAAAATGATTGACATTTGCCAACGAGTCTTTGTGGCCCAAAAAGCTATTATAGTATGGCCACTTCGCTTTCTCGGGAAAACCCACAAGCAAAGTGACATGGTTATGTGATGCATAAGGTATACAAGTGTTGTACTACCCCGTGCCTCCCACACTCTTAATCCATCAGGGCCAAAACATAAATCGTCTGTTAAGCCCAACTTCTTTTGTATAAACTCTGCAAATAAAATGATTTAAATTTAGTTTTACAGTGAAATTAATATATGTTACATAATTTGCTTAAGAAGAGATGTACTTACCTTAACGCTTGGATTAGAAAAGTATACAGTAGGGCAGAATTCCCTCAAGTACTGAAACCAATAATACAAAACATTGGTGTCCAACCACTCGCCTTCTTTTAAACTTTATCAACACCTTAGAAGAGACCACTGTGCACACAACGTTTAGCTGTTCCTTGTAAATCTTAGAATATTTCCTATATCCTTTTAAAATGAACTTATCCATGTCAGAAAGAGTACATTCTGCCTCAGCCATCGAATGCAAGTAATCATCAAACTTTTCTGGGATCTTCCTTTTACGGGATAGCCTTTTAATATTCCAAATCAAAGAGGCAAGTGTGCTCCTCTTCGTGAGATGATCATTGCAAGCGATGATGAACCCACAATGGGTGTTGATGGGACTTCAATCACTTAATCTCCTGTGTAACTTCTTTCCACCATAACATGTCTTGAACTTTCTTCTTTTTTTTTCCTTTTTGATTTGGCTCTTGACTTTTTAATCTATTTCTTCATAACTGATTTCTTTGTCTTTATCAAATTGTCTTCTCCTAAATCCGAGCTTTCTAAAATATCTACATTAAAACCTTCAAATAAACTTCCCAAGGCTATTTTAAATCGCTTTAACTTTTCACCCTACGACAAACGAAAAACTTCAAATAATGTATGCTTCTCAGATGCATAATTGAACAACTCCTCCAACTGATGAAGTAGTGTATTAACCTGCAAAATCATTTAATTCATTAATCACAAGAATGTATCAATCAAATTTAAATTGTGCAATAGAAATACATTACCTATCGGTTCCTTTTTGCAACATATTTCGTCATGCATGACCTGCTTAGGAGCATATTTAATCCCAGGGGAGTATTCCGTTTCATCCTTGACACAACCAATATACATAATTGTGTTAAAGGCAAACCAGATCATGTATTCCTCGTCATGCACTTTGGAGGATGACTTCTTGTGCTTGAGTACACTCTTAAACTTCCCATCCCAATCTACATACGAGGGAACCTTTCCAGGTTCACTATAATCTTGAACAATCCTTTCAATCATTTCCTTTCATGTATAAGGCATTCTAAATGGAGGTGGTACAACTTGCACGAATCCAAATTGTTTCATAACATGACCCGTGTTATATCTTTCAACAATCTAATAAAATACCAACACAATAGATGATGAAAACAACTCACAATAGACCTTCGGAATGTTTTGTAAAAATTTCTTAGGAAATTTCGCATATGGCTGCTATATAAACTACATACATAGAGGCAAGATAAGTTAGTATATTTTCACTCCATTTGTCTCCAATGTAATAAAAGCTGCATTCCGAGTCATGAACTCACACCGTCAATAGCCAAGTTGTTTAACTCTTCTCGAACCTTTTTCAAGGTTAACGTGGCCTTTAAATGGCTCAACCGTTGCTTCCACGTTTTCATCAGAAGAAATTGGAGGTCTATTTTTCAATTGTGATTGGGCCTTGGACATCGTCTAATCGACATCCTTGTGTACGCCCATATCTGAATAGTCAAAATTGTTCCCTAAAGCATTATTAAAAATATAAAGAACGTAATTGCAACAATGGATATCGATTTTACAAAAATGAATAACCTATAGCAATTAGAAAGGGCCACTCAAGGTCTTCTGCTTTGTCTTCTTTTGTTGTTTTTCCTTCCATCTCTCCTGTACTTCTTCCTCTTCATCTTTTTTCTTTTCTCTCATCCACTTTATCCCTTTGGCAAGCGTTCGGTAAAGATTGGCAAGACATGCTGGTGCCCAAGCATATGATTTAAATTCCCTGAAGAGCTCCAAAAGGTAAGCTGGACCACGACCTCCAGATGTATTCCTGGTAATCTGTCTCGCAACTAATACAAATAGATATGCCCATGTGTTATAAATTTCTTCATCATTGGATAATTTCTTCTTCTTCTTCTTCTTTGTTGCATCTTGTCTAAAGTTTTTTCCAAGCCATGTGAGCTTGATATTTAGGTTATTCACGTCTTCACCCAATACTGGGGTCATTCCTAGTAATTTTTGAACTTCTTGTACCATTTTGTTAGGAAATCTTCTTCCTATTACAAGAGGCTGTCAATCAGAAGGCCATAGATATAGGCAACATCTTCCAAAGTCACAGTAGCCTTCCCAGATGGAAAATGGAACGTGTTAGTCTCAGGACGCCATCTTAAAACGAAAGCTGTTATGAGATAATGATCTCTTCCATCTCCCTCAAGTGATGAAAGCCACATTGCCTAACATATTCCAATTGAGTATCATTAAGAATCCATTGCTCTTTGTCAGGTTCATTTGTATGCATCAAAATGTACCAAACTCTTCCCCAAGTTGGATTCCTTCAGATATTTGTTTCTCTTGATCGAAAAGCAAATTTGAATGTTTCCTACCTATCTGAAATACATATTAGCATAATTTAATAAACTGTAAAAAACAAGACAAGACGTCACTTTAGCTTAAATAAATAGCAAAATTAATCAAACACCTGAGTTTTTGAATATTTGTACCGCAACCACTTTCTAAAATCTCTACAATGTGCCTAATATTACATAAAAAATTAGTGAATAGGCATATAACTAATTCACTTCAACACAAGCAAGAAACATCATAGGATATTTTTCGTTGTCAAATTCCCTGTATACACTAGTCTCGAGAAGCAGCCTTTTTTAAAAGATTTGTTAAGTCCTTCATTTCTTAAAAAAGAAAAAAAGTTGAAAGTCTTAAAAAGAAGTAGAAGAAGAAACTTTCATTGGTTACAATTTCCTCTCAGTGTTAACCAATTCCCTCTATTAATCTCAATAATAATATATGTACAAGCCCGACTTCAAGTATACCCATAATCCTTTTGAATATTGCAATATGCAGTCAAGCTTTTCAAGCTCGGAAACAGTTTTTATACCGAACTTGAAAATGGGAGGACATTTCATTGCAAACATCCATATTATGGAACCTCTTATTTACATTTTCTATAGCCTTTAAATTGAAGTAAAAATTTTAGGTTCGGATTCATTCGATGATGCCCCCTTTCCATCATCATCATCATCAAAACCTTATCCCTACTATGTTGGGGTCGGCTACATGAATTATGTTTCTCCATTCCGTTCTATTTTGAGCCAAATCATTCGATAAGTTAAACTTCTTCAAATTTAAATTAATGACTTCCATCCATGTTTTCCTCGGCCTGCCCCTACCTCTTGATGGGCCATTCACCTATATATCTAAACTTTTTCTCACCGTTGCCATTACTGGCCTACGCTCAACATGCCCAACCATTTTAAACGGGTTTCTTTAATCTTATCCCCTGTTGGTGCTACCCCTAAATGTTCTCGAAAGCGCTCATTTCTAATTTTATCTTTCTTAGTTTTACCACACATCCACCTAAGCATTCTCTTTTCCGCTACAACCATCTTATGAATATATGTCTTCTTAATTGGCCAACATTTTGCTCCATATGTCATAGCTGGTCTAACCACTGTCCTGTAAAATTTGCTCTGCAATTTTTTTAGCATTCGTCTGTCAGTACTCCCGAAGTTAGTCTTCACTTCAGCCATCTAGCTTTTATCCTATTCTCCACATCTTCGTCAATCTCCCCATCCTTGCTAATCATTGAGCCTAGGTACCGAAAAGAATCTCTACGTGGTATCTCATGGGTTTCAATTTTGACAGTGGTTTCAACACTTTGTATATATCCACTGAAGTTGCAATCCATATATTCTGCCTTTGTGTAACTTATTTTAAAGCCTCTAAATTCTAATGCCCCCCGCCATCTCTCAAGCTTTGCATTTATTCTATCTCTTGATTCATCCACCAATACCATATCATCTGCAAACAACATGCACCATGGTACTTCTTCTTGAATATTCGTAGTTAACTCAGCCATAATTAATGCAAAGAGATAAGGACTTAAGGTTGATCCCTGATGTAAACCTACAGTCATGGGAAATCCACCTGTTTCTCTACATGTGGTTCTCACATTTGTTACTACTCTTTCGTACATATCCTTAAAAATTTCAATGTAAGCGAACATTCTTTTTTTTTAAAGCCCACCAAATTAAATTCCTCGATACCCTATCATAGGGTTTTTCCAAATCAATAAAAACCATATGTAGATTTTTCCTCTTTGCTCGGTATTTTTCCATTAATTGCCTAAGTGAAAAGATAGCTTCCATAATTGATCTCCCTAGCATAAAACCAAATTGATTTTCAGAGATCTTGGTCTTCTTTCTTAGTCTTTACTCCATTATTCTCTCCCATAACTTCATATTATAAATCATAAGTTTAATCCCTCGATAGTTAGTACACTTTTGTATATCTCTTTTATTCTTATGTTTAGGTACTACAATGCTTCTTCTTCATTCATCCGGTATTTTCTTTGTCACAAGTATCTTATTTAATAGTCTACATAACCAACTTACCCCAACCTCTCTTAAGCATTTCCATACCTCTATCGGAATACCATATGGACCTATTACCTTTGCTGTCTTCATTCGCTTCAATGCTTCCTTCACTTCCACCCCTCTAATTCTACGGAAAAAAGTATGCTCTAGTGATGGAGTATCGTCCTTAACTCTTGTATTGCCCAAATGTTCTTCATTTAGTAGTTTGCTAAAATATTCCTTTCACCTTTCTTTAATATCTTTGTCCTTCACCAAAATATTTTCCTCATTGTCTTTTATACATTTGACATGATCTAAGTCCTTACTTTTCTTTTCTCTTATTTTTGCGAGCTTGAAAATATCCTTTTCTCCTTCTCTTGTTCCCAACCTATTGTAGAGGTCATTGTATGCTTTGAACTTTGTACTACTTACTATTTTCTTAGCTTTTTTCTTTGCCTTCTTATACAGCTCAGAATTTTCTATACTTTTAGTCCTTTGCCAAACTTTGTAGCAATGTCTTTTTTGTCGAATAACTTCCTGAACTTCGATATTCCACCACCATGTTTCTTTATTAATATGTCTCTTCCCTTCTAATTCTCCAAGTACCTCCTTTGCAACATTCCTAATGCAATTTGCCATTTGATTCCACATTATTGTAGTTTTTCCTTCAATATTCTGTTCTCCCTTCTCAATCATTTTGTCCTTAAATATATTTGCTCTTTCCTCCTTCAAATCTCTCCACCTTGTTTTAGGGTCCATTTTGTTTACTACCGCCTCTTTCTACTTCTTATGCAAATATTTAAAACTCTGAGTCTATGTTACGTAGTCAAACTCTCTCCTAAGATAACCTTACAATATTTATAAGCTAATCGGTCCTATTTTCTAACTAGAAAAAAGTCTATCTGACTCCTACGACTCTCACTTTTATAAGTAATTAAATGCTCATCTCTCTTTTTAAAGTAAGTATTTGCTACTACAAGATCAAATGCCACTGCAAAGTCCAATATAGTGTTTTCAAATTCATTCTTTTCTCCAAATCCATGCCCTTTATGCACTCTCTCATATCCTCTATTATCTCTTCCTATATGCCTATTTAAATCTCCTCCAAGGAAAATCTTATCATTATTTGGGATTTCCCACATTAAATCATCCATCTCCTCCCAAAATTTTCTTTTAACACTTTCCTCTAGTCCTGCTTAGGGAGCATATGTACTGATGATATGAATTATGTCTTCCTCTAGCACTAGTTTAATTGCTATAATTCTATCATCAAACCTCTTTACCCCTACAATTTTTTCTTTCAAATCCTTATCTACAACTATACCTACTCCATTTTTTGTATTACTCTTTCTTGTATAAAAAAGCTTATACCCATCCGTAAGCTTCTTAGCTTTATTCCCTTTCCAACTTGTCTCTTATATACAAGCCACACTAATTCTTCTTCTTTTCGTTACCTCAACCAACTCCATGCTCTTGCCTGTTAAGGTTCCCATATTCTAAGTAGTACATCTAATTTTTGTATTCCTCCTCTTCTTCTCATGGACTAACTTCTTTAACCACACTAGCCCAAAGTCATGCAGTAGCCCTTGTACACTTTTCACTGCAGCTGGGCGACGCTGCAATGTGTCGCTTAAAGCAGGGAATGCCCTAGCCTTATCGTGAATATCATTTTCTCAGAATTTATATTTAGGTTGTGATAAAGTTTTACGCTGACTGTCATCTACTTAATGCAACCCTCTTCCTTTGCCCGGGCTTAGGACCGGCAGCAAAAACTGGTGGAGTTGATGATGCTCCCTTTCCACATCCCCCTAAATCAAACAATTGTGCCCTGCACTCTTCACATGCAATAATGATGTTTAAACAGATAACCTTCTCATATATTCTACTCATAACATTGCCAAAAAGCTACAAATATATAGGTCCATTGAAACTTTTATCTGTTATACAACACATACAAAGCCAACCTATATGTGGCCTTATACACATACTAATAGGATAAGACACAGCAAATCAACCCTTATTTTTCTCTTAGAGCCATTTCATCAAACAACTATAAAGCATGTATTCAACTCTTATAACATTGACGGAGAATGTACTTGGTTTGGGTATTTTTTTGCTCTTAGAGGCATTTCATTAAACAACATATAAACTCCAAGAATAACTATAAAGACCAACGAGTTATGAAAAAAAAAAAACAAAAAACAAAAAAACAGGGGAAATAATAAGGTTTCACAACCAATACATTGACTGGAATGCAAGCAAATCAAATACATTTCAATGCATTATCAGCAGAAAACTCTACAATATCAAACATTATGTAAAATAAAACAAGACATCTGAAGAAAGCAAAACACATATAAGAAACCCTAGTGGAAAAGACAAACAAAGGGGAAAAGGAGGTCGGCAAATGCATTGATCAATGCTCACAAAAAGATTTCAAATCTGTTCCAAACTTCAAGGGTAGATGTTGACGACGAGGTAGGTGCAGAGTAAATAGTCTTCGCCGGAGCACAGAGGATAAATGAAGAAGATGAAATGGAGAAGTAGTTGTGCAGGGGGTTAAATAAGGCACGAGGAGACGACGTCGTCGCTCTACGTAAATACTTAAAAAAATACGAAAAAAGCCCATGGGACCTTTCTTGATTCCGAATTGCTAGTAGGATTTATTTTGTTTAGTGGCACGCCAATGTGATTTTCCTGTAATTTCCTCTAGCCTTATTGTTAAGTAGTTTAGGTTGTTACCTTTTGTGGTTGTTTAGGGCCAACTAAAATTTTCTTTCTTCCTATTTTTAATCTCTTTTTAGGTTTTAATGTTTTCAAAAAATTCTAAAACTTTTGTTAAATAGGCAAGTAAGAAGCCTTTCAATTTTGGCCTCTTGAGCAAGAAACTTGCCAAAAAATAAAAAATTTTAGAACCTTAATTGGAAACTTGTTTCTTTTAGTTATTCTTAAATTTAGAAATTGATTTTTGGGAAACCTTTCTTGTTATTAGATTTTCTTTTCTTAACTTCCTCATATACAAAAAAATTAAATAAATAATAAACAACAAAAAAAAGACCTAAAATTGGCCACCTTTCCTCATGAAAGCCATCATGATGAATCAATAGGACTCCACGACCAAGAGGCCATCCATCGATTGTGAGAATTTTTCTGATAAAATTGCTAAATCTTTGCATGGTTACCTATACCCCACACCGACATTCACTTCTTCCAATATGGATGTGGAGATGAGTGATCACCAAATTAGGACCTACATGATTACCTATACCCCACACAATCTTTCACTGCTTCCAATCTTGATATGTGGGGAAGTTATCAAAGAGATAATCAAACATCTACGAATTTAAATGCAATATTGGAAGCTATCTTAGATGTGTTGCAAAAACAAAAGGCCGAATCCACTGTGCATCAACGGCCTTATTCGAATGAAATGGGTATAATGTGTAGTCCAAATAGGCAAAATCAATCCAATTACAATTGGCATAATGGACCCGATGCGCACAATGCTTACATACCCAAAGATCCTACTCCGAGTGGGTCATAGGATATTCCTTCTTGGAGGATTCCTATACACCCCCAATATTCTCATGGTCATATGCCCCTGATGAACTTTCTCCGCCTGAACAAGCAGATGAACTACCACCACTGCCCCTAGAGAAATATTTGGAGGACATGCTCCCTAAATCCATTTGAAGACAAATCGAAATCCATCAATTAACTATGAGCACTTCCAAAGATGAGATAAGATCCTTATTAATAGAATGTACTTCTTAAGTTGCACTCAATGAGGAGGAATAAACTATAACCCTTAAAAATGAGACAGAAATTCCACAAAGTGATTCAACAAACAATGAATATCATTCATCAATGGATCATATAAACACACAATTGGAATCTAAAGGTGATGATGAGCAAACTTATAATGGTATGATAGATGACAATTTCGACTTTAATATATATAAGCCCATAGCCCCTTTTTCCTCAAAAATTGAGCCAAAGCGAAAAGGAGAAACCAGATTTCCTTAATGAGGATGATAAGCCATTTGAAGATGATACCTTTTATGAATCTGATTCTTTTGAGGAATCCAGCATTGCAAGTTTTCAATAATTTCAAGTTCTCATGATTGATGATACTGCGAATGTACCCCATGAGCTCTTAAAGAAAAATAAAAATTAGGAAGAGGATCCAACTTTTTAGGTTTTAGACTCTGACTTTGGAATCCATGGAAAATGATGTGGCAATTGGTGTGCAATTACATGATCTCATTCTTGAAAAAATTGCACATCCAATTCTAGAGTTGTCGAAAGAAAAGGAGAAATTGTGTTTAGATGAATTCTTGGACTTAGAGGAGAATGGCCATGATCCGACCTTCAAATCTAATATTTTAGAATCTCATGTGGCATCATTTACACCTTTCAATCATGATATTACCACTGAGAATTTAGTGCGCATGCGAAAGGAATTTAGGGAAACACAAGAGTTATGGGTTTTGGAGGACCATGTACCACTCTATTTTTTTATATTCCCTCCTCAAGTGAAATTTCATAATCCATTCATAATGGAGGAGGAGGTTTTCACGGTGATCATTGTTACACACATTCACAAGGAACATGCGGTCCTCATGTTCATTGAACTGCATAGTTTAAAGCTACCATCTTTTCATATGCTCCTTGTGAAATGTGTAGACGAAAATTTCGTTTAGGATCCGAGTGGATTCCAAGTTTTGGATCCAGTAGTGTAGATAATTTTTTTTTCTTTCTTTTTATAGTGTAGATTTTAGTGTAGATTTTTCTTTTCTAGTTGTTTTCTTTTTGTGTTTTGTCTAACCATCGATAGGACATGGAAAAGTTATACACTTAGGTGACTTCTTCCACTTTACCCTCCATTAATTTATTTTCTCATGTTATCAGTTTCATTTATTTGCTGCATTTCATGCATAACATATTTGAGGACGATGTTCAGCTTCGGTTGGGCGGTGGCAACAAGCACACCTGTCCACTTTTAGACAAAATTTTCACTTTATTTTTTTGTTTTATTTCTAAATTTTTAGGAAATTTTCAAATTTTTAGGATTTTTGTTTTGGTTTTAGAATTTTTTTTTCACATTTATTGTTTTGTTTATACGAAAGAAAGTATTCAAAGGAGTTGAGGCGCGTTAAAGATATATAAGAATTTAGAATTTTTAAAACTTTTGAAAGGAAGTAAAAGAAAGTTCACTGTTTCTAAAGGAGGAAACCCATCGGAGAATGACTAAAACTTGTTTCTCACATACAGACATGTATACATTTTTTTTGATGTTTTGGACAAAAAACTTTAATTTTGTTTTTGGAATTTTTTGGAATAATATGATGAGAACCTAAGATTCAATTTGTAAAATATTTTTGTTTCCTCATTCATTTTTGGTGGGTTATATAGACTAGAACCAAAATGAATTAATTCGATCGAAAAGAAAAGGCTACCTAGCGTTTACTTTTGGTGTTTTTTTATTTATTTAAAAAAAGAAAAGACATAAATAATAATAAAATCCGTAGGGGTCTGTCCATACCTATTGCCCTAAAGCAAACCCTCTTCCTCTGCTCGATTGACCTAGGCCCTTCTCCAGTTTTCTTCACAGCAACGATCAGGACTAAGAACCCTTTTCCTCTCCTCTAGTGAGAGGAAATCTAGAACCCTCTTCTAATTTGGAAACTAGATCCTCTATAACAGAGAACCCACACTTCCTCTCTTCTTCTCCAATCAGGGAGAACCCAATCAGTGGCCCACAATCAGATCAAAATTTGATATGATCTTCCTCTTTGTTTTACAAAACAGAAATGAATTTCAACTGAACATTGAGATTTAATCTGTCGATCACTCGACACACAACCCAATCTCTAATACCAATTGTTGTGCACATGTGGAAGGACAAAACCTGCAATCAACAATTAAGCCATAAAAATGAACAAAGAAATCACACACGACAGCACACAAGAGAGATTTATGTGGTCGGCTATTCGCCTACATTTTCGAACAAAGAGAACTCACTTAAGAGAAATTACTATCTCTTTTTCATCACGCTTAGGTTTAGGATTACAAGTTACACAATATATATAATTATCTCTTTTCTAGCTCCTAAAAAAGCTCGGTACAATGACCAAAATAACCTTAACTCAAAGTCCAATCTTTGACTAACCTAATGGATCAATCTAGTGAACTCCAAATACAAGACATAAACCCAACAACACAGTAACTACTTGGTCTGGACCCACTTTGCCAATTTACAAAAGTACTATCATTTATTAGTTTAGCTTGGTGGTCCTAATGTTAAACATAAATTTGGAGTATGTAAAGCTATGAGGACCTCTCTAAAGACTTGTATTACTCTCTTGAACTTCTCTGGAGAGAAAACTAGATGCATAAAAAGATGAACTTAACTAATTGTATCATTGTCTCTGTTTCTATTGTGCCTATAACCCAGAAGAAAGTGCACTTAATGTTTTTAGTATTTGCTTTCAGCCTCTAATACTAGTAACGATAAGTAACATTTCCTTGTTACCTTCATTAGCAGTCTCAATATGGTATCTATTTATTCTAATGTCTTTGAAACTGAGTAAGTTTCTTCGGGAATTGCTGGAGAACAATGAATCTTTAATGAATAAATGAGTACCACTATGTAACGTTATATGGGCTCTTCCGGAGCCTTCAATTATTTGCACAGGTCCAACTATGGTGGATACCTTTCGTGGATTCAATACCAATTCTGAGAAAAACTTATGGTTTTTCAGAATGGTATGTGTTGTAGCACTATCTACAAGACAGTGAGTATCCCCATTATTGTGATCCATACCTTTAAACAAAAGATAAAAAAATGTAACTAAACAATCACATGATTAAGAAAAAAAAATTCATAAGAGAAATTTCATCAAATTTATAAGAAGTTATTCATCACAAAAACATCCATAAAAGGTTTATCACAATTAAGAAACTGAAAACTAAATCATCCAACATAAAATATCCATGAACTGGTAAATAGCTAGAAAAAAAATCTAAATGGAGATTCTGAAAATTTTATTTGGTCTTCTAGAACATTTCAGGTGGGGTTCCGATCTTAGTACTAAATGCCTCATTGCTTAGAAGTTGGCCATTTTCGTCTTAAAAAAAATCTCTAGTCTCCAAATTTGTAATATCCAACTGGTAATTGTCATTTTGTGGGTCAGTATCCCAAGCCCAATCTTCCAAATCATTTGACTCTGCAGAATAAATAGAGGCCTTGTATGCTTTATATCGTTCCACCACGTCTTTTGGCGCATGACAAGAACGTGACCAATGCCCATTCTGTCCACATCTCTAGCAAGGATCATTAGAACGGTGGGCAGAGGTATTTGGTGGATTCTGATGTTGATCTGAATTTTGTTGTTTCTGAGGATCAGACCACTGCTGGTGGTTTTTGAATTTTTGTATTAGGAGGACCTCGAAATCTACCTCGTCAAGGGGAGTTTCTTTTTTCACCTCTTCTGGAGTGATTATTTCTCCCATGCTCCCTTCCTCTGCCTCTGTTGGAATTGAAATTGACATTTGCTTCAGGCAGTGCCATAGATCCAGTTGGTCTAGAGTTATGATTCTTTAACAAGACTTTGTTGTTCTGCTCAGCAACAAGGAGACAAGAGATCAGTTCTGAGTATTTAGAGAAACGCCGTTCACGGTATTGCTGTTGCAGGATTACATTTGATGCATGGAAAGTGGACAACGTTTTCTCTAATATCTGCTCTTCCGTAATCATTTCCCCATACAATCTTAACCGGGAAACAATATTGAAAAGAACGAAGTTATACTCAACTACTGATTTGTAGTCCTAAAATCGCAGATTTAGCCATTCATTCTGAGCTGTTGGTAATAAAACCATCTTCTGGTGATCATATCTATCCTTCGAGATTTCCAAAGGCCTGCTGGGTCCTCCTCTGTGAGGTATTCATTCTTAAGGTCATCATGTATATGATGACGTAAGAAGATAAGTGCTAATGCCCTATTTTCCAGGGACTCTTTATTACCTTCTTTTATTGTCTCTCCAAGTTTCTTGGATTGCAAGTATAATTTTACATCAAGTGCCAGGATTAGTAGTTGTCCCCGGTAATGTTAAGGGCATTAAATTCACGTTTGGATAAATTCGACATTAGGCAAGAGCTGGAAAGGAAAAAATATACATGATCATTGATATGCAAAAGAAAATAAAAGATAAATAATAACCATTCAGCATAAATGAAGGGGTAAGTCATGTCAGATCAAGTTGGCCAATTGAAAATTGAATAACAGCATGTTATCAATTTTAATAATCCAAAACAACAGGATTTGACAAGGCTTCTGGCTTGATTTAGAACTGCAAGTTCCTGGTTAGAACTTTAGGTTATTTAATTTTTGAACTTCAGGTTCTATCAAGGCTTCTGGCTTAATATTATGGCCTATTAATTTTATTCCTGGATCAAAATATCAAACTTTAGGTTTGATTATGAATGAATCTTCAAGTCCATATTGTGAATCTAAGAACTTCTGGTTTTAGATTTTAATAATCCACAGATCTTCTGGTCCGGATTTAGAAAGAACTTCTGGTTCTTATGGAACTGCAGGTCCGTATTAATATAGAACTTCAAGTTCTTATTTATGATCCATTCTTGATCTCCCCTTGTTAATAATAATAATAATAATAATAATCATAGCATAAATAATTATTAAATAAAAAAGGAATATAAATAATAAAAATTATGTTATCATTAGATCTACCTCCTTTCACTTGTAACGTGTAGATCTGCTCCTTGATTTTTGTCAAATAAGCTTTGACTGATTGTAAGGCTTTTTTACATGCAAGACGAGGCAATGTTGTAGATTCTCGTGAAATACAGAGGAAGAGAACATGTTGTACGTTGAATGCACAAATACAATTAAAAAAAGAGAAGGTGTTGTACGTGGATCATACAAGGGGTAGGTAACGTGGATCGTGCTGATAACATATTTTAGAAAAGGGGAGGAGAGAGTAGAGGGATGAATGGAGATTCTATTGAATGAAAGATATGTACTAAAAGGTGGGAATCTTATTTATAGAATAAGATTACTTTCTCCCTAAGCAAACCAATATAGCAGGACTCTTGCTTTCCATATCTAATGTGGGCCCTAGTGTGGGCATCCACTAATAATAATATTTTATAACAAATAGAACCTTATTAAATTTTTTCCTTATATGAACCTTATTGAAATCTCAACTGCATTTCAATAGTTTCCTTTTTTGATCTTCACCAAATCTCAAACAAAATCTCAAAAGTTTCTTTTCCTTTTTACACTTTCATCAAATCTCAACAAAATCTCAGAAGTTTCTTTCTTAAAGCCTAAATAGTTGTACAGATCAGGGGAAAATCCAAGAATTCAAACTTGAGCAAATCCAATTCAGATTCTCCTATGCTTGAACTCAACAATAGTATGAAAAAACCAAGAATTCCATGTTACACATATCCTCCCACATAATACAAGAACATGTATATTTTTTATTGGAGCCAAATGGGTCTTGAGCACATGCACATATTCTCTTGACCCATAAGTACACCTAAATCCAAATCCAGAAATTACGGAGTTCAAAACAAGTATGCGAGCCAATTTTCATAGGTCAAGTCTGAGTTGGTTTTGGAAAAGGGAGTAATCTTTTTCTTTTCAATTTTTGAGAGAGAGAGAGGGGAAAAACTATTGTTCTCATGTTCTGAAAACCACTCACGAACCTATTCTAATGACCCAAATATCAGAAGTCCAATTCAGTAGAATGATGCCCAATACCAAAGTTATTTGGTCCGAAATAAGTACCCAATGTAATATACACATATATTGTGCATTTTGGACAAAATGGTCTAGTGCCTGAATTGATCTCGCAATTTGAAAATTCAACAGTCTAATTCAGTGGATCCAAACCAATCCACAAATTACTGGGTCAAAAATGCGTGTACAAACTCTATTTTCATTGTCATGTCTGAGTAGGAAATGATAAAATCAGTTAATCGTCTTTTTGAATTTTCTTGAACATGTGGAAAGGAAGGAGTGGAAAAAACAGGTGGAAAGAAACTTTATTTGGCATCTTTTTTATTCATTTAGAATTTTACATAATTAAAACCACTCATGGACCCATTCTCATGACCTATCACTATCACTAATCCATATTAGTAGATTGAAGATCAAATCAAGAAAATACGAATTTAGTAGATTGTTGAAAGGGGAAAGTTCAAAACAAGGCTCAAGTTTTGCCAAGATTTCAAAATAGGACAAAAAAAACTTACATTTCAAATCAGGCCTTAAGTTTCTCATTTTTATTTCAAATCAGAAAAATCGGAGAGAAATAGAATTTCCCGGCGAGTTCTTCTTCCATTTTTTCCAAATACCCAAAAGACCCTTTTTGGCGGTTTCCTCTTCCTCCTACCAACCCCATTGGCTTCGACTTCCACAAAAGATGGAGGAGAATGGAGCTGCAAGAATTGAGAGACTTACAACGAAAAACTCTATTGTGAATATATTCTTGAGTGCAATGGGGAAAGAATCTGAGCCATTGCATCTCCTTCCTTCACCAAATTTGACCATTAATATGAGTCCTTCATCAGATTTTAAGAAGGTTCATGGAATCCATCAATGGTGGAGACCTGATTGTCAACTAAAATGCATGTCATATCATTACAAGTGACATTTAATCATCTGATTATGTATGGGATGTCATCAGAAATTAATTATGTATATGATTTTCTTTCCTTTTTTTTCTCCTTTTAGGTATATGATAGGTACTATAATAGTTTTGCTTGCTCTTATCACTTGGAAAAAATAAAAAGACTTTTTCTGTTTTTTGTTTCCACTTCTAAAACGTGGTGCTTTTAGTTCTTGCAAACTACAGGGATCTTGGGGGCTCTGGTTACAAGGATGATGATGTGCAATGAGAGAGAAGATATGAATCCCCAGCTAGCAAGATGAGATATGGTTCGGTCAATGATGGACAAAGAGATGTTGAAGATACTGGCATGGAGAATGATGAAAGGTACATTAGCAGCACCTAGTGAAACGTCCAACTTTTTGCATGATCTTCGCAATTCACCAGGTTAGCACTCCAGGGAAGTTATATTATTTAGAGGAAACAACCCAAAAGGGCATTTTGGGTACTTTCAAAAAACTGAAAGAAGAACTCATCCACAAATTCAATTTTTCGCTAGATGTCCTCGTTTGAAATGAAAATGAAAAACTTAAGCCCTGATTTGAAATGTAAAATATATTTTTCTTTTTTATCCTATTTTAAAATCTGGGCAAAACTTGAGCCCTGTTTTAAAATTTTCCTTTGATGAAATCAAGAAAAATAATTAGGTCCAAAAATCCATGTTTTTCATGTACTTGAAGAAATCACATTGGCTCTTTTTAATTGTTGAGATTCTTAGAATGTGGGCATGTGTATTATGTATATGATTGGGGATGATTCCAATTGGCCCAAGAAAACTGCACCCAAGATGTAGAATTCAAACGCCTCTATATTATTTTATGAGTTTTTTTATATACCCCATAAGATTTTTAAGATTTGTAAATAGGCCTTGTGATTTCAATATTTGTAAATAAGCCCTTGTTTTTTCATTTTAATACCTGTTCTGTGACCAAAATTAGTATTCCTAGTTAGAATGGATTAATATCTCTTGAAATTTTATAAAAAAAAATAACAAGTTTTCCCTCATAGCTATAAAAAAATGAGTATATTATTAGTTATGAAAATACCATTATTTAATCACAAATTCCAACAGCCTCTTTCTCAATAACTGTCTTATGAATAAGCTCTAATAAGGTATTTTAAAACTTTTATCATTCCAATGGCGGGTCATACATGAATCGGATCAATTGTAACTCATTATAAGTACATGTGTTTTTTTGGCTTTTGTGTGAAGGAAAGTATATGTATTGATTGTCATTATGATATATTAGGACTTAATGAAATGGATCCTACTTTGAGTAAAATGAATTTATATAAAGCTATTTGCTGTCATTAAATGTAATTGTTAATGTTACAATCTTTAGAGAAAAAGAAGTCTAAGCTTATGGAATTACGCATATACGGATAAAAAAGATGGACAAAAGTATCATTTCACTATTAAAAATCATGGTGATTTAAAGGCTATTGACTTAGAGGACATGGAAGGTATTAAAATGAATGCCTGGCCATATTTATAAATACTAAAACTACAAAGGCCTATTTTGCAAATCCTAAAAACCTCAAGGGGTATTACAAAAAGCTCTTATTTATTCATCATATAAACTAGTTTCATAGAGATAATCACACATATACATATACATATATGCACATACAGAGGAGTCTTCTACATACATCCCTCACCATGATGTAAAAAACATTTATATAATTAAAAATATTTATGCACAACAAAAGAAAGGTCATGTATGCTCATACGGAGAACGTGAACGTTGGTATCAGTGCTGAGACGAAAACACAAATATAGGTGCCCCTCACTCTATGTCGTTTTTTTTAGGTGTTTAGCCCTTACATCTACACTTATCCCCTTCAGCTCATCGATCAGATGGTCAAGTCCATGTAAGACAACCCACCCTTCTCCACTGCCGTCTTTGCCATCTCGGACAGTTTCCTATCTCGCCTCCTCCTCTCATCGGCTTCATCTCCACTTCCGATCAAGTGGGCCACTGCCCTCTCGATCACCTTTCTCTTAATCACTGGTCTACCCTACACTCCATTGACCCACACCTGTGCTGCCCCCTCCACCCCCAATCCTCAGCACACGTGTGATCAGCGTCTCATTATAGAATTGCTCTACAAACAACGGCCACGTCTCCATGGGCTCCCCCGCACTGATGCCCTCCAGCAATGAGTTCCATCCTCAGTGGGTCATGAACCGTCCAATGTCTGGATGATTGAGAATCGTCAGCTGTGGGCCCACCCATTCATGACTAGGCCTCTCTCCTTGTTCCTCTCCTGATCAAACGCATCTGACATCCACTCCTCCTTCCTCATTGCCCAAATAAAGGAACGGCCTGATGCTTCCACTGCCAGGGCGATCTCCATCAACTAGGCCCCATTAATCTAACCTAAGCTTCCGAAGGCAACATAGAGTATCGAGCCAGGCTCTCTCGAACCGAGTGAATCCAAGCACTAGTTAGGGTCAGTGAAAGGCTTGTTCCCTCTCCCAGCCATGCTTATCTGGTCTCTGTTGCAAAGAGAAACAAGGCCTTTGTGCCACGCTCTGTTAATGCAAATCACATGTTCCTTATAGTGCTTCACCTAGTACGACTGCATCTGGTAGAATCTGTTTACAACTAAACCGTAGCTTCGTGATAGTTTTCTAAAACCTCCAAAGATGAAGGGTTTAAGGTCTCAATCTAATTTTTGGATTGCAATTCAACTAAAAATAGCCAAAAATAAAAGAACAAGTAAATCAATAAGCCACAAAAAGACAAGACACAGAATTTTTTAGGCGGAAATAACTATAGGAAGTCTCATCATCTCAAAAGTATGCATATTTGAGATGAAGGGCAAGGTTTCAATTCTGGTTTAGGTGGGCGCACCTGAGAGAAAAGAGTCTGGGTACTAGAGGGTACCATCTCTTTGAAAGATGGTTTCCATGCTACTATAGCCATTTCAGCAGTGTAATCATTGGTCTCTATAAGGTTGGTCATGGCCCGAGTTGATTCAATTAGATCATATGAGTTGGAAGTGACCAACTCTGTGAAAGCCTCCACTACTAAGGTGTCTATGAAATCTACTTCGTCAAGGTCAGCATTTTCAATCCGAGGTTATTTTCGAAGATCGAATACATTCAGTTCAAGAGTCATGTTTCCAAAAGAGAGTGTCATTTTTCATTATAGAAATTCATAAATGCATTTGATGAGACTAGTAAGAGTCTCCCAATAATTATCGGAATCTAAGCTTGAGGGTTGGTGATTGGGTCAGTATCTAAGACAATGGCGTCCAATAGAAAGTAAAACTTGTCAATTTACACAAGAACATCCTCTACCACCCTTCGTAGTTTCTTCACAAATCCATCAGTGAGCTAAAGGGTGACTTGAGTTGGTGTTAGCTCACCTAGCCCTAGTTTCTCATAAATTGAGTAGGGCAGTAAGTTTACACTCACCCTAAGATCAAGCAAAGCTTGGTCTATTTGATAGTTTTCGGATGATCAATGAGATTATGGGGCATTTCGAATCTTTGTACTTAGGGGGAGTGTCATACTTCAAAATTTCACTTGCTTGCTTAATTAGAAATGCTTTCTTTTGGACATGCATTTTGAGCTTCATAGTGCACAATTTTTTTAAAAATTGAGTAAGACTGGCCTTGTTTAATTGCGTCCAACAATGGGATGTTAATTTTGACATCTTTAAGAGCGTTTAGGATCTCCTAGTTTTGATTGAAAAACTTAGGAAGAGCTAAACGGTTTGGAAATGGTGGCAATTATTTGAACTTTAGAGGAATTGGTGTAACACTCTGGCTCAACTTAATCCTATTTAACGCCTAATTAAGCTTCCTTGTGGTCCTTTTCCAGTGAATTAGTTTAGCTAATGTTGTTTTGTCTGTTTGAGTTCTGTTACGGGTTATGGATAGGTAGTTAGGTTGCGTTTAACTTGGTTTAGGTAAGCATGAGCCCTTTTTCTTAATTTTAGATTTTGTAAGAGTTCATTATTCATGCATTATCTTGGTGTCATCACGTGTACCTCGTCAAGTCTGTTGCTTTTCGTAACTGACTCACATACTAACGACTTCGTTTGTTTCCGTTGGATCATTATTTGACTCAAATTGTAAATTGTCTAAACCTTTGGACTTTTATATAAATTTGTCACTACTTATCCTATATAACTAGAAGCATGCACCGACTGAGATTGTCTCTTGTTTCTTTCCTTCTTTCTTCATCATCTTCTCTTCTTTCCTTCATTTCTTCATTTCCTTTCTTCTTCTTCACGATCAAAGAAAAGGGGAAAGTTCTTGTGCACCCAGTTACTCGTCATCTCCTTGTGAGTTCAAAGGTAAGAGTCAAATTATTTTTCTTCTCTACTCGAAGCCTCTCTAGCTCACTACAATTTTCCTCGAATTCTTCTTCTCTTCGTTGACAAGATCCTTGCACCACCTTCACGGTTCACCTTAGGTACGGATTTGAGTCATGGTGCCCGTTATGAGTATAGCATGTTATTGCACGATGTGCACTCAATTCCTCCTTCTTCTTGGCATGCATGGTATTAGGACTGCCTATCAACAGTCAATTTGAGCCAAAAGACAACTACTTCACAGGAAAAGCTCATTTGAGGCAAGTATAAGCACGTTATGGATGAATACATGTTGGTACATGGTGATTATTATGAGTCTCCTTTAATCTCACAAGTGCGTTACGATTTACAGCCCTTTTGTATTAACTTGATACTTGTTATCTCCATGTGCAAATGATTCAATTCCGTCGTTCTGTAACACAGTTCTGTTACCCGACCGATCGGGCAAGGGGTCTGACTGATCCGACACCTTCCAGAACTGAAATCCGACCGATCGTACTTCAAGACTGACCGGTCGGCCCCGAAGCACTCTGCCCCGGGAGATTCAGTTTCAAACTGAATCTTCTTCCTGCTCATTCTCATTATCCTGCTCGTAAACACAAAGAGGACCCCTTGTAGACTACATTCCTAGGTCTCTCTGCTCTTTAATTAATTGGAGGAAAAGATAGGGTTAATGATGAGACAGTATAGTGCCTTCACATGGATTTCTCAACCTCTTAACTGGCCCAATGAACTACCTTAATAACATCAATGGTCGTGAGGGTTGTGATTCATTCATATATGTTGTCCGATTGTTCAGCACCTCCCTATGGGTGTTAGTTTAAGGAACTCCGATACACCTCTCTGATACAATGCAACACTAAAAAAAGATAACTGTATACCAGATAACTTAAAACTGCATCATAATGCACGACTTGAAACGGTGAATGACTAGATTAGAGTTGGCTAGTAAACTATCTTGATTTAGACAAATTGATTTGCATTGCATATTGGATGATGAATATTGCCCTCCACTCTTATGTATTAATTGGGCATTCATAGTTTGCTCTTCTAATCGTGTTTGCATTAGCTTGAATGGGTTTGTTCATTTGGTATTGTCATTGCTGTGAAGATTGTACGAATTGAACGTAATGTTATATTTCTGATATGAAATGCATGTTTTACTCAAAGGCAAGTATATGATTGACTCAACACGGTCAGGCACTACTCAGCCTCAGCCTTAGGATATCCGGTGAGGTTGACTTTGGCATAGTATGTATGGTACTGCTACAGTGTGTTTATGTCTTGGGGCTTCCGGACCCCAGGAACCCAAGACCCATTCGTACCTTGGCCTGGTCGATGGTGTTCTCTCATGTATAAATCCCTAAAGGGAGGATATGACAAATATAGTAACCACCTAGTACAGTACACAGCTGCATTGATCCGTATAGCATGTTTTATTCAAATGCACAAGTTGCCTAATATACAAAATTGAGATTCCATGCAATTTTATCTAGTCTTATTTCTTTTAGACGCAATGCGTGTTAACTTACTGTTGGTTATGCTTTGCTAAATCATTGTATTCACTAGTTGTCCTTGGTATTGTAAGCTCAGATTCTGCTGCCGAACCCTCGTCGATCAGCAAGGCTCTAGAGGAGACCGTAGAAACCCCATCAAGGCTACAGGAGTGGCTGTGAACACTCTACCGGAGAGCGTTGTGGCATGGTTGAGGTCTCCATTTTGTTGTGTCCATTGCATCAGGTTCCTATCACATGATTTTACTTGACTCTTTGTATTTTGTATCTTGGCTCCTAGTAACTGTTGTAACGAAAGGATTCTTTTGTTTGTATAGTATATATTCCCTTTTACCATTTGTAGACATTGTTTTTCTGCTCATGTATCCTCTTTTGTTATGCAATGATACTTACAGCTTTCATGTACAATATAGTTGCACGTGTGAGATTCCCTTGTGCGTGTGAATTTTGACGGGGTCTAAGTGCATGTACACGAGAATACGTGTATCACTGATTCGGTTTAAACTTAATCCTCGATTTCTTGGGCTCGTGTTGTGACAATTGGGGTCTTTTCTTTAACAAGAGTAGCAACTTTTTCATTTGTTTGAGCATGAGTTTCTTCCTGATTTGAGGACACAGGTTGTTTATTTATTCCCAGATTAGGTTTTTATATTTCCTTACCATTACATAGAGTGGTAACAACCTGAACCTACTCCTTGGTATTTGAAAGACAGCAATGATTGACCTCGCATGGCCCTTTGGATTGGGCTATGGTTGGGTTAGAAAGGCCCCTTATTTTATGCTTCAATCAATCTATAGAGGATTTCCATGGTGTTCTTCAAACTTTGGAAATCTCTATAATGCTTTTGGTTGATCCTATGTTGTTGCACCATGAACTTCGTCACAAGATCATCCCAAGGCTAAATTTGAGTTGTGGGGGGTAACATTTATTGTGTATTTTGATTGAATGAAATGGATGCACTCCCATACTGATTTGGCCTTTTGTTGAAAATGTGTAGAATAGTGTTAGGCCCTTTCCTTCAATTAAAGTTAGGGTGATTCTGCTAGTTAAGGTTAAATCTATTACCCAAAGAATTATTGATTGGCCTATTCTATGTGTTGGTGACATTTACTTACTCTTGAGATTCCTCTTGAAATCCAAGGGGTGTGGGGTACTCTACAGATGTGTAGGTATTGCAAGCCTATATATCACAAACAATTGGGGGCTCATTATTTGTCACAAATTTCAGGGACTTGACTTCTCTTGTGAGAAAGGCAATTTCGGCTTAAAGATCATCATTTTACTTGAGTAAATACAACCCTCCTCCCATGGCCTAATTTTGTGCACTATCATCCAAAAGTTGAAGGTATGCCCATGCCTCATTTGGATTTTTAGCCATGAACTCCCTATTGCACATCATTTCAATGAATTGGTGTGTTTCCAGACTCAATCCTTCATAAATTGGCCAATTGTGTGATATTATTCAAATGCATGATGTGGGCATGCAAGGAGAAGTTCATTAAAACTTTTCCAAAACCTATAGCAGGACTCTCCTTCCTTTCGTTTGAAATTCGTCATGAGTTTCTTTAGGGTCTTGGTCTTATAAGGTAGGAAGAATTGTTTAAAAAATTCGTTGACCATGTCAACCCATAAAGCAATTGAATTGAGCTATAAGGAGTGGAACCATGCTTTTACCTTATCTTTGAATGAGAATGGAAAAAATTGAAATTTAATAATATCTTTCCTCACACTATTAAATTGAAGTGTCGTAATCACTTCCCTTAATTCTTTTATGTGCATGTGCAAACACGCACTTTCTGAATCAAGTCCAAGGAATTTGAGGAGAAGTTCTCAATGACACTCGGCTTAATATCAAATTAGGCCACATCGGCAGGCATAACCATACACGATGGTGAAACTTGTTGTGTAGGTTGTAGGTAATCACATAGTGGCCTAAGGGTTGATTCACCTCATTAGCAGTTGGAATGAGTCCATGCCTGTTTCCATTCCTAGTTCCATGTACCCTTGCCATTCAGGTTTATCAATTGCTCATTATTGTCATAACCACTATATGCATTCACCATTGTTTTTGAAATCCCAATAAGACCCGAAGTTTGAGATGCGTCGTAGATTTCGGTTAACCTCTTCTATTTGGGTTTCTTATGTATACAACTATTGAATTAAGTGTATGCACAAATAATTATTGAGAAGCATAAGAATTAGACAACTGCATATATGTATGAAAGACAATTATACATCTATCCCTCATACTATAGTGAAGGATAATGACCTTTTTAGACTTAATAAGGTCAAAAAATGTCATAAGGTGTGATGGTTTTATCTTCTTGCACATTAATACTTTTCAAAAAAGAAAGTGCCCCTCACCATAGTGTGAGCAATAAATGTAAAATAATTTTGTCAATATATATGAGGAATATTTAAGTGCATATGTTTCTCACCATTTTTTTCACAAGAGCTCTAGGTGGGACCTCTTGTATGGTCCATCCGAATTGACCACACACATGACCCCTTTCAATTGTACTTGTTTACCGATTGTTGGACAAATCCAAATTTATTGGACCGTTGGATCGACTATGCACCCATTCAAATGGAATGAATTTATGGATATGGATGAAGGGGTTAGAGACATATGATTAGAGCGAAACTTGGTCTCTAGAGTAGTCTCGCATAGATCTTTCCATCCCTCCTGTCTCATCCCTTGGTGGGGTCCACCATGGGCCTCATAGAGGATTATGCACAGTCCCTTGGTATGGGACACTCTTTTTTAAAAAACTATTAATATGCAAAAGGACAACACTTCACACCTCATCACACCTTTTTTACTTTGATAGGTCTAAAAAAGGAAGTGTCCCTCACCAAAATAATGAGGGATATATGGACATGAAAACTCATTATATATCTATATATATTTAAATAACAGTAAACATGTCTATTTAAACGGGGCTCTCGCGAAATACAGCGTTGCGCACGTACACCTCACTGGTTGTTTTAAAAATGCTATCCTTATTCTAATGAAGTAATAATATCCCATTTTATTTTCTGTTTTATACCACTCAAGCTTTTGCACGCACATCCCTCAACTCTTCGATCAAACGATCCAAATCCATGCAAGAGGACCCACCGTTCTCCATAGCCCTCTTTGCCATCTCCCCAAGCTCCCTCGCTCTCCTCCTCCTCTCATCAGCTACATCTCCACCGCCCATCAACTGGGCCACTGCCATCCCGATCTCCTCACTCCCCATCACATGCCTCTTCTCTCCTGTGGTGGACTCAGCCCACACATGCGCACCCAAGTCGACCCCAATTCCCAACACACGTGTGACCAGCTTCTCGTTGAAGAACTGCTCTACAGACATTGGCCACGTCACCATCGGCAGTCCTGCAGTCACGCCCTCCAGCACCGAGTTCCATCCGCAGTGGGTTACAAATCCTCCAACTGCCGGATGGTTCAGAATCATCACCTGTGGGGCCCATCCGTTTATGATCATGCCTTTCCCATTGGTCCTCTCCTCGAACCCATCTGGCAGCCACTTCTCTTCAATCCTATCCGTGTTTTTCACCACCCAAATAAATGGACGGCCCGATGCTTCCAATGCCAGCGCGATCTCCATCAGCTGGGCCCCACTGAGCTGGCATAAGCTCCCGAAGCACATGTAGAGTACCGAGCCGGGTTCTCTCGAGCCGAGCCAATCCAAGCACTGTTTTGGGTCGATGGATGCCTTTCTGCCTCTCTCAGCCATGTCCATCTTGTCTCTGTTACAGAGAGAGACCGGGCCTATATTCCAAGCCCTTATACTACCTCTCACCTCGTCTCTGTAGTGCTTTACGTAGTCAGGCTCAAGCTCATGGAAGCTGTTCATGACCACACCGTAGCTCTGGTTAATAGATTCTTGGACTCTCTCCATGATCTTCGTGAATGGGGTTTGAGTTTTCAAGAAATCCGGCAGCTGGGACCTCGTCAACTCGATCGGGTGAGGCAGCTTTGGCACCAGGAAGGGCTCTATCTCTTTGGCCACGCTCTCATGAGGCCTGTAGCGTTCTACGCTATCGCCGATGCAGAGGGCAAAGAAGCTGGTCCCGTGAAAGACCAGCCTTGGCACGTTGAGCTTGGCGGCGACATCGATGGTCCATGGGAAGAACATATCGGAGACAATGCAGTCGGGGCGGTGGCGTTCAACGAGCTGTTCGAAGGGGTGGTGGAGGAGTGGTATGGCCTTTGAAAATGCGATGGCCGTTTGCTCGGGGTTGAAGGAGTCAAAACTCTCGTAGCCGACCGGAAGGCCAGCTTCGATGGAGGGGAATTCGAGGAGGTGGATGGTGATGGGGTGGGTGGTCCTGTCGAGGGTGAACTGGATTCGAGCGGCATTGAGTGGGGTGGTGACGATTGAGACTTGAACTCCTTCTCGAAGGGCGAAGAGCTTGGCAACATCTATCATGGGAATGAGGTGGCCTTGGGACATTAGAGGGAAGAAAAGGACATGGAGAGGACTAGTTTTAGAACCCATGAAGAGGAAGAAGGGAGAGATGCTTGTTTCAGGAGGAGTAAAGAGAGAGATGTGAAGGATGTAAGTCGTGGGGATGGTGGTAATGGTAGATAGTGGGTTGGATTCACACTCTTTTCTTACAGGAATTATTATTGCCAGCAGGATGGATTCAGCACATTGCGTGAGGAGTTAGATGTGGCTGGCTGTAAGTTCTTTTTAGAGACTCCCAGATAACAACGTTTTAAAAAGATGAGCCCCGGATTAGGACAAACTTAATACAAGACAATTTACCGGGACATTATTGCTAATTAAAAAAGGATTGTGTACTTGTATTTGTTAGAAGATGGCTCTAATACTCACTTAGTTACAATTTCGAATTACAATTTCTACAAATATAAATTAGAAGAAAAATAAGAAAAACCCACTTTATAAATTTACACAATTACAATAGTATAATGCTTATAAACTACACCAACAAATACATTACTACAAAGTTTACTAACCACACACACAAATTGCACAACACCTTAGCTTTCACACTGTTGGGTTTATGTTATGTATTCTGGTTTAGCCGGATGAGTCCACTGGATTAGCCAGTGACCAGTTTAAAGTCAAGGGTGTTTTGTTAATTGTACCGGGGCTTTCTTGATGGCAAAAAAAGCGAAGATTATATCTATAAATAGTCTGTAACTCTAAATCTTGCGTTGAAGAGAGGTGAGAGCTCCCTTGCCTGTGGTGTTCCCACACCACGTAGGAGAGATGATGTGAGAGAATGAGAGTCTCTGTATGCTTTACTTGTCATAGTGAAGATAATCGTTTCTGCCCCATGGATGTAGCCCTATTTGGATAAACCACGTAAATCTCTGTGTCTCTTTCTGATTGTGGTTGCTTCTTTGTTAATCTTGTGATTCATGTATGTGCAAAATAGATAATATCAATATCACTACAAGTGGTATCAGAGCCTGGATTGTAGTGTTATGATTGATAAAATTGGATCTTCTTAGAGATTTAGTTTTTCTGCAAGGTTCGTTGTGGAAGAAAGACAGAGATCGGTTGTGATCTCAAGGAGGGCCACACATTGCTGAAGGAGATTAGAAAAGAAGAGAAGGTTCGATTTGGGATCTCTATTTCTTCAAACAGAGAAGCACGCATCAGATCTGCCTGAACTTCGGGTGGGCCATGCATCATAGTCTTGGTTCCTTTTCCATTTATAGAAACAAAGCATTGAGAGAGTCAGATCTTGTCTTCGTTAACAAGTGGATAGAGATTTGAAAAAAAAAACGTGCTGCTGGATCGTGTTTGCAGAAACACAAGTTTTTCACAGGAATTCTTAGCCTCCGCTCACTGTGTGTGCCATCGCCGTTCTCGCCATTGCCATCTTTGTGCGCAGTCGCTTGATCTGTCTCACCACCGTCACTAGTCGTCAGTTCCACCCCCTGCTCATCACTGCTGCTGAAGGAGAACATAGCTAGGTGGATCAGTTCCTATTGCAGAAGTAGAACTGTTGCAGAAGCAGAAAGAAAGATAAGACGGTTGTGGGTTCCAAGCCAAGTTGGGTCTACGCCGAAGTCCGGTCAAGTTGACTTGACCCGTTCGCAGCGAAGCCCAAGAAGTAGCACAGGTTGCAGGGCGGGTTCAGGTTTTGGGTCAAGTTGTAACCTGACCTGCAGTAGCATAGCCGAGCAAAAGACAAGTCAGGTTGGTTTCGAGTCGATCGAGTTGACCTGAACTCATTTGTAGAAGCCCAGCCAGCAGCAGCAGAGCGCTGGCATAAGCCCACATCAGCGGATCGTACTGTCAAAGGCAGATTTGACTGGGATTGACTGCATAATTTTGTTTCTGCGATATCTTGGTCGTCCAATGTTCGATCGGAGATTTATTTGTACCTACAAACTCGTTTTGAGCAAATCTAGTTAATGGAAGAGGGTAATTGGCTGTTTGACGATCAATGAGAAAATTTTGACCAACTAGGATCGTTGAAGACTATTTCTGCCATATCTGAGCCATCCAAAGTCGGATTTTAGATCCGTTTCTTCCAATGTGCTCGTGTTGATGGGATCTACAACTTGGTGCAAAAATCTTAAGAAGAGAAGCTTATTGCTCGCCACTCACTTAAACAGGAGAAATCTGAGTCTACATTGCCTGGAGATGTCCTGTCTTGATTACAAAAGGAAAAGGGAGTTTTAGGCAACACGAACTTCTCTTGTGGAGAAGATCTGAACAGATGTGGGTTCAATTCAGAATTGGGTCGACTCGACCTGGTTGTAATTACAAACCCAATAGTAGGAGTCGCCAACCTAGTTGCAAAGGATTTGCTGATTCAAACGAAGTTGTTCGTTTGAGATTCACATGTTTTTCAGATCATATGTAATATTGTTTATCTTACCAAAGCCAACCCAATGAAGAAGCAGCAAGGAGAAGCTAATGCATGATCACATCAGCAGTTGTTAAACATGTGTTTGATTGATCAAAGGCTAGGTCAAATAGAGTTTTTGACCGCTCGGAGGCAGAGGTTGCTTTGCAATTGTGGAGTCATCTGGACTCGTATTCCCGATCTATTTTGCTTGCATGCTTGTAGTGATTGAATCTTCAAAGTGATGTTGAAGATGGGCAAGATAGTGAGTGATTCAGATATTGATATCACTCAAATTCGTCAATGGATTCGAGCTTTAACTTCGAGGTGGAGTTTGATGAGAAGATGAACTTTGCTCAAAGTTTATGTGCTAGTTCAACATTGCAAAATGTTAAAGGAAAAAGACTGCATCATCGGTGTAGTGACATACCATTCAATAAGGCACATGAAGACATTGCCGGTTTTATCTTCTGGTGGCTCAAGTTGTACGGAATCCAAGCCAAGGTGGAGGTTGTTAGTTTGATGTCTTGTATTCCGGTTTAGCCGGATGAGTCCACTAGGTTAGCCAGTGACTAGTTTAAGGTCAATGGTATTTAGTAATTGTACTAGGGCTTTTTTAGTGGCCAAGAAAGCAGAGATTATATATGTGTATAGTCTGTAACCCTAGATCTTACGTTGAAGAGAAGCGAGAGCTCTCTTGCCTGTGGTGTTCCCACACCACGTAGGAGAGAGGATGTAAGAGAATGAAAGTCTCTGTATGCTTTACTTGTCATAATGAAGATGATCGTCTCTGTGACCATGGATGTAGCCCTGTTTTAGTGAACCACGTAAATCTCTGTGTCTCTTTCTGATTGTGGTTGCTTCTTTGTTGATCTTGTGATTTATATATGTGCACAATAGATAATGTCAAGATCACAAGACACACCACTTACAAGAGGAGACTCACTACAGTTACGCTACTAGCGCTCACTCTCTTCGACCCTTATGACACTTCACCTCACTTCGCTTCACTTACACTCACTTACACTCTTCACTTCACTACGCATTTGTTTCACAATTCACTTTTATTTGTCACTTGTTGCTTAAATGACCCAAGGCACATGTATTTATAATGCCTTGTAGGAGTGTACAAAAATTCCATTGATCTGTTAAACCAATCCGATCTGTAGTTTTTTAATTAATCCAATAATTAATGGATTGGTGACAGATTGAAAAAATCATAATTCATTAATAACAGATTGGTGACGAATTTTACCCTTAATCCGCGGATTTAAACCGTTCAAAACAGTTGAAATAACAAATATATATTTACTTTTATATAAAAAAAATTATTAAAAGACAACAATCTCCATTCATCATCTAACTTTTAGTCTCGGCCATTCACTTTTCTCAGCTTTTAATCTCAGCCATTCAGTCTTCTTAGCTCTTAGCCATATAAAAGGTCTCACTTCTCATATTAGGGCATGTTTCTTATATCTGTTTACAGTTATATTGGTTATGGAGATGGTTAAATTATCAACTTTAGCTTGACGTTTGAATTCGTTTTAATTGTCAATAGATCAATTATTGTTTTTTTTATAGAAATGGTTAGATTTATATGAATGTCGTTTTTTAATTTATTAGTTTGTTCAACAGATAAAATTATATATTTTGTTAATTATCTAATTATCAAATAGAATTGAAAACAATAATAACAAACAGATAGAATTGAAAGAAACAGTGGCAAACAAATATAATTGAAAAAAACAACAGCAAATAGATATAATTGAAAGAAATAGCGACAAAGAGATAGAATTGAAAAAATCAGCAGCTAATAGATAAAATTGAAAGAAAAAGCAACAAATAAATAGAATTGAAAGAAACAGTAGCAAATAGATAGAATTGAAAAGTACATCAGTAAATAGATAGAATTAAAAGAAACAAAAGCAAATAGATATAATTGAAAAACATAGCAGCAAACAGATAAATTTGAAAGAAACAACAGCAAGCAGATAGAATTAAAAACATAGCAATAAACAAATAGAATCGAAAGAAAGAGTAGCTAACAGATAGAATTGAAAGAAGCAGTAGCAAATAGATATAATTGAAAAAAACAGCAGCAAACAGATTAAATTGAAAAGCCCAGCAGCAAACAAATAGAATTAAAATAAACAACAGTAAATAGATACAATTGAAAAACACAGCAACAAACAAATAGAACTGAAAGAAACACTACACCAAAATTGCTGTTTAAGAATGGACTATGGGCCCCTTTTTGGGCCGTTCTTGAAATGAAACGGGTTTGACCCGTTCTGCATGTAGCCCACTTGTTTCCTCAAAACAAAACGAGTGCGTTTTGTCTGCAACGGTTTTCTTCTGTATCAACATGAGGAAGAGATGCAAACGCTTCATCTTCTCCAAACGATCTTCTCCAAACGTTCTCACCCAGTCGAACCACTACAGTTTTCATCTCTAAACGTTCTCACTCAATCGGACGGCTAGGGTTTTCCTCTCCAAAAGGCTATCATCTTCTCACCTTTGCGACTTACAGATCTTCTTCTTATGTACAGATCTTCTTCTCATCTCTCCATTACTCACGATCTACTAAAATCCCATTTCGATTGGTACTGATTGGTATAAATCTCTCTGTTGCATGTCAATTTTTTTTTATGGATCATTGAGCAATTTTTGTGTTTTGCTTCATCTGATCTTCTTCCTATGGTTTCTATTTTGTCAAATCTCTGTTTTTGGAATGTTTTGCTTGTTTTTAGATTGATTTATTTGATACAGAGAGTAGACATTCGATTTGTGGAGATTCGTTTTGCTGATGTTGGCCAATTTCCTTGATTTGAGACTAATGGCGATTTTTTCAGTTTCATTGTTGTTATTCTTGGTTTTTGTTGTTGATTTTAAGATTTTGAAGTGTTTTGAGCGAAGTTTTTGAGATTTCTAGCTTCACATTTTCGATGAGCTGAATTGAGCATTTCTCCGATGATTTCTGGTTTTCATTTGGAGTTTTGTTGATTTCTTTGGTTTTCTGTTATTGATTTTGTGGATTCTAAATGCACAGGGCAGAATTTCTGGGATTTTTTGCATGCTGCATTTGGTGTGAGATTGTAGTTTAAGTATGTTTGATGATTCTGCTACTCATAAGTCATAACCTTTCACAAGTGGCAGTTTTCCTTTTGTCTTTGTTGAAATTTTCAGAGTCCTGATTTATGAGAATTACATTAGTAGTTAATGTTAGAACTTTTCATCATGTTGTTGCATTTTTCATGAGTCTGTGTTGAGTAAGAAGGTTGCTGGTTCCATTTCATGGCAGTAGAAGTGCAGGTTTACCCACAAAAATCACAGAAAACACTTTTAGCCCAGAAAATCAGTACTGTGGAAAAATGTCGACATTAAACAACACAAATCATTCTCCCTTAGAACCACCATTTTCCACATAAAACAATCCTTACAAGATCAAGAAGAGCCATGAAAATGACCCATGAAAACAGTTTCCAATGGCACTGGAAGCTTGTTCCTTCGACATGGATATGCCATTCACATGTAATCGGTGCTTCACAGTTGTTGTGCAACTGTTGGAGATTTATCCTTTTAAGTGTCTTGGATAAGTTCAAAAATTTATTGCAGTAGTTATGACTAACTTGTCAAAATCTCTAACAGATTGCAGTGGTTGAGAATTATTGCATTAGTTGTGAATTATACATTTTATATGATTGGACCTTTTTTACATAGCTTAAACCATAAGCAATAGTAATTTTATGTTTTTACTTAGCAATCAACATTACTGCATGATCCTTGTATCTTCAGAAATCAAAAGCACATAATGCCCATACAAAATTGGAGGGTAGCGTTTGGTTGCTGATCGAAAAAATTGATGTCAAATCTTAGAAATGATTCACTATGTGCTGGATAGTTTGACTGAGCCAATTTGTTTTTATGCTAGTTTTTGGCATTTTGTCATGCTGCAAATGCTTGGAACAAATATTCCTCATTGAGTTTCTTGTCTTAGTTCCTCTCTTAGTGCTTCTTAAATGCAAATTTTTTGGTAGTTTCCTAAGACGTTCCAACTTTAGCTGTATTCATGAGGAACTGAGTAACAGGATATTTCTCTTGGATCCTCAGAACTTCATCTTCATATTATTTTGCATACAAATAGAAAAAGCATCGAATCCTTTCTGAACAATTATGTTAGAAATTCATGGTCCTGCTCTGTTACATTTTGAGAGATCATGATCTAGTTGAAATTTGCATGACTAGGCCTTTTTCCTTGCTCTGAACAGCTCCTTGGATCTATCCTCTATGAGCCTTGCCCAAGTTGATTAACCTGAATGGGGGGGAAGACAATCAGAATCCTGAAAGTAGATTGGAGTTTCTGTGGTTTTGATACCATGTTAGATTTATGATACTGCTAAATCTTAGTGGTATACAATAAGAATAAAAGGGAATTTGAAAGGAAGAAATCCAGGGGAAGGGGATGTTTGAATCTTGGATTTTTTCTTGTGAGAATCACAGCATTAAATAGAATTGCTAGTGAAGTACAGAATCTTTCTTATACATGCCTAACTGTAAAATCAGTAAGAGAAAATACAAGGGAAGCAGTACAAATAAATAACAGCAACCTCTTTGGGTGTAGAACCATTTGTGTTCCTTTCTTGGATATGATGTTGAGTTCATATCCAAGAAATCCATGGAATAAATAACAGTTTGTGTTCTCTTTGGAACACAAATTGTTCTGCTTTTTTATTTTTGAAAGTTGAGGCTTTCTTTTTTGAAAGAGCGGAAACAGGCAGAACAATTACACATCATACTACAAGCCATTTCCATTAGCTTTATCTTTGCTTATTGATCCACCTCCTGACAGGCCTCATGAACAATAATGAAATGAAAATGCTTCAGGCTCTGAATAGTTGGGATTTTTTTTTTTTTTGGTTGGGGTTGGGGGTCGGGGGTGCGGTGGGGGGGAAGTGTTTGGGATTGTGGGGCATTGTTTGTCGTTGAAGGAGCTGCATTTATCAATTTTACTTAAACCAAATTCCAGCACCAACCACATGGCAAATATCTCGTCCTAATCCTTGTACAGTAGGATGTTGCAGTAATTAAACTAATGACCTTGTAAGTAAATTTCTCTGATTATTGATCAATTGAAATCTTGAAAATGGTAATGCATTAGTTAATTGTCAAGCTATGATAGTTACAATGTATTCATTATTATTTTGAAGAAAAAAGAACAAAAGACCTGATAGTTAGGCTTTAAATTGAAGAAAAGGTGTCTTCATCGTATCAGTTAAAATGATTGAAAATGTCTTTCTAACATATTCTTTCTTTTTGTTGGCTTTGACTTACAGGGAATTGTGTTTGCATCTCTGCTTTTATAACCTCTTTGGGTCATGTTACTTGCTTCCTGGAAATCCCATCTTAAAAGTGTGATTCCATGATGATGGCTTGCTGTCAATATTCACACCATCATGTTAGCTCATTCTGGCGGAATCTTCAATGCTTAGGAGGGAAGTTCTCAATATTTCAAAGGATTGGATACAACATGTGCTACAACCAGCTAAAGATTTATTCGTATCCAAGATTTACTTCCGAGAAGGTATTTGTAAAATTGGTTTTATTAATTATTTCTCTGCACCCCATACTTTTGACATGTAAATCTTTGTCAGCTTAGTTCCATTATATTCCAACTATCAGGAGAACTTCTGCCTCTAAAGTTGTGAGATGCCATCATAATTCATTGAACTAAGTTGAAGAATTAGATGAGCCAGATAAGATTTTCAGTTTCTTAAATTAATTGTACAAGTAGGTATCAAGGGGATTCTTTGAAGAGATCTGGACATGGACATGTGGAGATAACGAATATCACCACAAGACAATTATGAAGATAGGAACCATTACAAACACGGAAACTTTGAGCCAAAATTTGGAGGCAAATATACAAAGGTGTGGGTCTCAATCATATGTGACAATTGGTTCCATAAGCACCAGCATCACTGCTAAATTAATTGCCTCTTATATCATGATCAGAGAGAATACTTACTATTGGACTGAAGGTCGGCCACACATATATGGGCAATATGATCTAGAGACCAAATCTACCCATGAACTATCAAAACTCCACATGCATAAGCTCTTCTTGAATTAGTAGAGGTCTCAAATTGATTCAGGTGAAACTGATATTCACCGTTGGATTGAAACATATAAGATTATTTCTCCCTCATATCAATTGCCGTGGTCATCCCATCAGTCTGGTTTTTTGCTCCATCCCCATCCACATGAAGACCTTCCATCCCCCTCCCTCTGCGATCGGGATGCATCCCCCTGACAACCCCACCACCACTACCACCACCTCCTCCTCTCATCGTCCTCTATCTCATGAACCAGTTGCACAATTGGGAGGTTCTTATTGTTGTGAGACTCAGTCACTCAGCCACATGATTGCCGGTTGAGTCAGTTACCTATGGGCTATGACATAAAAAAGAAAAATTAATTAAAGTGAAAGATTATGAAAATACGCTTGCTCAGTATTTCATTTTACAAAAAAATAAACTGACAGGTGGAATACAGCATAAACTTAAAATTTTCAAAGTGCCTTAAATTGTATATATGGTTCCTTACAGCTATCTTTAAAAAAAAAAGAAGAGGCTCGTTACAGCTATTACTGGAATTTAGCATTGATCGAGAATCTCCTTTTGCCATTATATAAGTGTCATTGAGAATACTGCATAGTTTGGGATAACTGTTTTGGCTAACTCCACGCTTGGACATCTAATGCATATTTAAGCATGCAACATGCTTTAACGATTAAAATAAATGACACTAGTCTATTTGTTGTTGTGCCTTTTACGTTATGATACACATTTAAGTTAGCGTCTGCCTATCAGGGTTATTGTAAATTGTCTAGTGGTTTGGAGTCAGTTTTCTCAGAACTTGGTCTGGTTGCAATCGCTCAAAGTACTTTAGGAATGTCTTCCAAAGCTGAAAGAACAATGCTCCAAGTTAAGCCTGTTGATTCTTTCAAGTCTAAAAAGGGGATTAATGATTCTAATTCTTTAGATGGTCGCGTGCTGCTCATTGATGGAACATCAGTCATGTACAGAGCTTATTACAAGGTTCTTGGTATGCCGTAACATACCAATCTCTATCGGATCATGTGTCGTACTAATTTTCATCATGATCATCATCATTGAATGGTATGGTGTGTTTTCATTATTACTTGACTGATGTATGCTTTACCCCTTCCTTTATAACGTAATTATACATTTTTCCAAAACAGTAATGATAAATTTTATACATTTAAGAAGAAAGGATACAACTTGGAAAGAGAAGTGGATATAAGAGATGAATACTGGCAGCAAACAAGACAATAAACAAAAGCTACATGGAGGAACTCAAAACAGGCCTTCTCTATCAATGCCTTGCATGTCCAATGAATTTTTCATACCTTTGACGATTGTTTTTGGGTGCTGTAACTTGGTAGTCTATGATGCTAACAATTTTATTGACTCAGGTTATAAATGCCTCCTTTACTTACTGTATTCCATTTTCATACGGTATAGACATCCTAGAGAAAGTTACTCCTATAATGCTCCTTTTTTGGATGGTAATGCCTGACTAAGAGGAATCTCTCTCTCTCTCTCTCTCTCTCTCTCTCTCTCTCTCTCTCTCTCCCTGTGAATAGTAACTTCATTGCTGTAAGAAAACCATGCATAATAGGAGATTTATACTGAGAATCAATTACAAGAAAAACCTAACCAGAAGAACACCCAACAGACCAAGAAGATATCTATGGCCATGAACAGGGAACCTTTGAGAGAAAGTTAGCTATCTACATGCAAAGAGAGGCTTCATCAGTTTTAAGAATGCCTTGATGACCAGCACCCTCCTTAATTAAAGAGTCAATCCTCACATTCACTCTTAATTTAATAAGCTGAACGGAAGCATCAAGATGACAAACTAAAGCTACCATTTCCTCCATCATATCTACTAAATACCATGGTGCCTTTGAGGTGCTCAATGTCCAATGAATAGCACAGAACGACCACCTTGAACTTTTAGCTGACAAAGATAAGGCACTCACTTAGCTTAATGAAGCCTAGTCCTTAAAGCTGACAACTCTTCCTACAAGGGAGCTTTGTCAACATTAAAAATGTAAATGTAAAGAAGCAACGCAAAGAAGGGGGAAAAAGAAAAGATTCATTGGTCCTATATTCAACTCATTTATTTCCATCCTGTGTTTATTTGACTAAGAATATGTCAACATAATTGGAACTTCTCATTTCTCAATATATTCTAGAATTCCCTACATTTCCTACAACTCTCTTTTATCTCATTAAAAATGAAATTTAAACATTACAGACCCTTTTCGCATTTGGGAACCCATGTAAGTTCTATTCCCTACTGCACCTAAATAAACAACCCCTAAGGAACTGCACTCACACTGAAGTGTTTCCCCTATTCTTGCAGGTCTTAGGTTTCTTTTGAGGCTCCATCAACATCAAACTAGGCAACTAGCTGGGGGCTGCATTTGCATTGATATAACCAGTGTCTTTGTCACTCTCCCTAACTTCCAAGCTTGCCAATTCCCAACTATTTTAATTTGTTCAGATTTCTCTATAGTATGTACCCACGCCACGCCCCTTTTTTTAGCCCAGACAAACAACACTCAAAAAGAAAAAGAAAACAGGCGTATAAGAGTATTATACTGAGCCAAAAGCGAATACAAAATACAAGCCACCTAAGGAGAAATTCCATTCTTTTGTTACTAGAACAACTGCCGTACTATTGGCCAACCTAACCTTATGATGGAACACTGCATTGATGCGAGAAGACACTACTCAATTTCATTCAAATAGAATTTGGAATCTCCATGGCTTAGCCCCAAGCTGCAAGACTCACATCATTACATTAGCAAATCACTCTCAAGAAGATTTGCCTTGGAATGAGGCCTAAGATATATGAAGAGCTTCTAGCACTGCCCTTACCTTTGCCTCATTAGACTCTTTGGTAGCCACATGCTTGGAAAACATTAGCAAAACATCTCTTATGGCCGTGAAGAGCTACTCCATTTTTGGCCGGCCTTGGTTTACTTTCGGTCACTCTATCTATGTTAAACTTTAAAACGCCATTAGGAGGGCAGACCAATGTACAGATTTCCTTCCCTTTCTCAAACCACACTGCATGCAAGCTTCCCACTCGAAAATGATGTCACTTGTATTGATGTTGATGAACTCCTTTCTAAGAGAGGTTCACTTTGTAATCCTAAGACTTGCTGCTGAAATAAGCGACTCAACCAGAGACGATGTGCCCCTAAAAACCCTCTCATTCTTTTCCTTCCATATTGTAATAGAAGCGTAAAAGAAATGACTTGCCAAAGAATGAGCCCACATCCATGAGTAGGTCCCCCATACCTAATCCTGAACCAACTATGAGAGAGCACTGGAAAACACCAAGCCATGATGCATTTGTTTACGAAATGACACCATATGAGAGATGCCACTTCACAATGAATATAAAGATGATTTATCAACTCCGCCTCCCTCATGCACATTGCGAAAAATCCAAATTGCCGTCCGACACCATGCCTCTCTTCAGGTTATCCAACTGTCTCCCAATGCACCTTTTCGGGCCTCGCCGAATCAAACTCCCAAGGAGACCATTAGGAGCACCGCAGCCATGCCACGGTCCATTGCCATGGAAGAAGAAGAGGAGCAGATTTATAAGACTGGATACAGTCCTGACCGCATGAAATGGCGGAGGAGATTGAAGTTCAGAGTGTTATTGGAGTGGGTTGCGCTTATCTCTGCCACCGCGCTGCTCATTGCCAGCTTAATTGTTCACAGATTGCAGCATTTTATGATCTGGGGACTGGAGATATGGAAATGGTGTTTGATGGTGATGGTGATATTCTGCGGGGGCTTGGTTACCGATTGGTTTATCCAAGTCATTGTTTTCTTGATAGAAATGAATTATGTCCTCAAGAAGAAGGTTCTATACTTTGTTTATGGATTGAAGAACAGTGTTCAGATCTGCATTTGGTCAGCTTTGGTCCTTCTAACTTAGTTTCTGTTGTTCGATTGCAGGATTGAGCGGACCACCACGACAACCAAGGTTTTGAGGTATATATCACGGAGCCTTGCTTCAGTTCTGATTGGTGCAATTATATGGCTGGCGAAGACTCTGTTGATGAAGTTCATAGCTTTGTCTTTCCACGTCAGTACATTCTTCGATAGAATTCAAGAATCAATCTTTCATCAGTATGTTCTTCAGACTCTCTCGGGACTTCCGTTGATGGAGATGGCAAAGAGGGTGGGGAGCACAAAGAGTAACGCGCAGTTGAGTTTCAGAAGTGTGGACAAAGGGAAGGGAAGTGAGGAGCAAGCAGTGACAGACGTGGGAAAGCTTCATAAGATGAAGCAAGAGAAGGTCTCTGCTTGGACCATGAGGAGGTTGATTAACTTGGTTACAACTTCTGGGCTTTCGACCATTTCCAGCTCGATTGATGAGAGTTTTGATGAGGACAAGGGCGAGCAAGTAGATAAGGAGATTACAAGCGAGCTTGAAGCAAAGGCTGCTGCTTTTAAGATTTTCAAAAATGTCAGCAAAACCTGGTTGCAAGTGAGAGGAAATTTGACAAGTGTTCCACACTACTTTCATGATAATTTCCCCTTTTCTTTTTCAAAAAGAAGGTTTTTTTTCTTACAGTCTCAATTGTTATGTGGAGCAGGTATATTGATGAGGAGGACTTAATGAGATTCCTAAGTGAGGAGGAGGTGGCTAGTGTGATGCCACAATTTGAAGGAGCTGTGGAGACAGGAAAGATCAAGAACTCAGCTTTGAGGAGCTGGGAGGTAAAGCTATATTCATTTTCAATAAATAATGATGGTCTGCATGTTCTTGTGTTTTAAGTCATCAAATGCCGAGAAATTACCGTATTAGAAAGAAACGTGAAAACTTTGAGTGCTCTGTTGTCGATACAACAAAGGAAGAAATGCGAACATTTGAGTGCTCTGTTCTACATACAACAAAGGAAGAAAGAGCAGGGCTACTTGATGAATAGGATCTATCTTGTGTTTTAGACCTTCTGTATTCTGGACCATTATAAATAAAATATTTACTCTTGTATTATACTGGTACCCATTATTTTATGACTTGTGTTTCTTATCTTCTTTAGGTAGAGTCCATTTTCCCTAATTTGCTTCACTGCTTTCTTTATAAATAGAATGAAAAGGGGGAAACACTCTGTTGTGGTAGTGGCTACAGTCTCAAAACTGACTTAACCATAAGATTGTAGAGCCAAATGGCTTAAATGCAACTTGCTTTTGGAACATGATCATTGTTGTTCCAAATAGTTTAAAAGTCAGTACAATAACAAGAAATGTCATCTATTTTGTCAAAAGGTTTGTTCCTCAATAATCAGCATTCATGCAACATATTTAGCCAACATAATCTTTGGGTTGTTGTTTTCAGGTTAAGGTTTACCTTGAACGCAAGTCACTAGCACATTCTTTGAATGATGCCAAAACAGCTGTAAAACAATTAAACAAACTCGTGACAGGGATAGTGATCATTGTGATCATAATCATCTGGCTGCTTGTGATGGGGTTTGCAAACACCAAGGTGCTTGTCTTCATCTCATCTCGTCAAATACAATTGTCTTGAGAGAGATTATCTCACACGCTTTTGGTAATTCACATCCCTCAAGTATGATTGGAAGGGTTGTAGAATCTAATGGCAATGGGAAGAGAAATGAGGGGAAGCCTTCACTGCAGAAATGGAATGGTAGTGCTAGCTACAAACAGGTTAAGAACCCTGGTTTCATGCAATTTGTAGATGATTGGCAGGAGACAAGTACATTTACAACTGCATTAGAGAAGATTGAATCTTGGATCTTCTCTCGGATTTTCGAGTCAGTTTGGTTCCAGGTAGATTTCAATTTGTATCTATCATATTTCTATTAGTTTTATATTAGCTAGTAGGGGATGTGTTTGGCTGCCACTTTCAGTGTGTTTACATATACTAGAAATTTTAGGACACAAATATATGATTGAGAAGATGACAGTTTAAGCACCCATGTGCATTATAAAGCTTCTAGAGTTGTAATGTAATGAAGTATGTTTTTCATTGTTATAAGTACTTATATTTGTTCTTTTAACATTACCAGTATAAGGAGAAGCACAAGGGATAAGTGGATAACATAACTCAATAGTAAAAAAGTTGAAAACAAGTAAAAGACTTTTATAGTTGATACCATAAAGTACATTTGCAGATAGGGGATTTTTTTTTTTTTTTGGGTTAAAATAGGTGACTTTATAATTCTATAATTCACATTCTTATGAGTGTGTAGTATTAGGATCTTGAAATGTCAATGTCAGATGTAAATCTATTCTGAAAGGCATACATTTTTAACCATTGACATGACCCGATGGGTGTAAGTTGCTCTGAATTCAAACTATGCTTCTCAAACCGAGCTTGGTAGCTTGACCATTTTGATGGAGCAAAAGGTTAACGGCAGTAGTTTTGCATATACAATTTTGGTATGACATTTATTATTATCTGATTGCCCTGTCGACATGAACTTTAGCTATTGAAATTAAGATCTGATACAGATTTTTTCATTTGGAAAACTGACATGCTTTTTTTTTTTCCAGACCTTAACTCCTCACATGCAGTCTCTTGTTGAAGATTTGTACAAAGTTAAAAACCCTAGGAGGCTGATGGGACCTGCTTTGAGAGATCAACAGCAAGGAAGCTTCTCCATTAACCTCTGGAAAAATGCCTTCATGGATGCCTTCCAAAGACTCTATCCTGTTCGAGCAGGAGGGCATGAGTGTGGTTGTTTACCTGTGTTAACTAGAATGGTATGATATATGCCCATTCAACGTTGACTTTCAACTGTCCCTTTTTGACATTAATGCATTTTGTATGTTTAATTTAACGGATGCCTTACTAACCAATCTAAACCACCAAAGATTATATGGACTGGTTGGTCATTTCTTGCAGGACCTTGTGAAGGAAAGCATCTGGACAATGCTAGTGACAGAAAGTTTGAAGACCTTAGGTGGACTTGGCATGCTTTCACTTGGAGGAAAATACCTTCTCGTCTAGTCACATGAATTGCAGGTTTTTCCACTTCAAATGAAGGCTCATGATTATGGGACCGAAAAGATACCTGAAGAATTGACAAATGGGTGTTTCTGCATTGCCACCACTCAAGCCCAATAATTTTTTCCATTTTCTATTTTTAGCAATGAAATTATTGAATGTAACATTAATTTTTAATGATTGAGTTAAAAAATAATTTTAATGATTGCATTTGTATGATTGTGAATACCACAATTATTCTATTTTTTGTTTAAATATGTGATTAGTAGTGATTTATAAAACGTATGATTTAAGAAAATATTATTAAAACTGTTTTTAGAAAGATAAAAAAATTGGCAAGAATATATTAAGGAATAATCTGGAACGGTTTTAAAATTTTGGAACGGTTAAAAACCGTTCCAGATTCATTTAGGAACAGTTTTAAACAGTTCCAAATGGACAATTTTGTGTAGTGAAACAACAAGAAGCAAATAGAATTAAAATCACTAGCAATAAACAAATAGAATTGAAGAAAAAACATAAAGAAAGAAAAAACAACTAATAGATACAATTGAAACACAACATAGGCTAGGCAACTAGATCAAATTGGAAATAAACATAGAAAAATGTCAAATAACTGGCAAATACAATTGCAAAACAATATAAACTACTTGAGCTTAAGAAATCCATCTATTTATGTCATAGAATTGTAAAATCCACAATTGTATCTATTACAGTAGACAAAGCTATTTGTTTGTTATTTTATAATGTACACGAATAAATGTTAAGTTCACAAATTGGTTTAATTGTGTGAGTTACAGACAAAAGAAAATATCTTTTTCTAGCCAAATGAAAGTGGAAAGATCATAAATTCACTTTTTTTTAAGCATATGATTTGAAAATATATTTCATTTATTTGGTATAGTGAAATTTAAAAATGATTTCATCTATTTGGTATAATACTAAGTGCAAAGGGTATATTGCAAAAGAATCCCTATCATTAGCTTTACCAACAGTTTTAACCAATCCAAACTGTTGATCCACGACTCGGTTCGGATCGGTTTTAAAAGGCAACGGATTAGTGATAGATTACAAAACTATCAATCCGTAGGTAACAGTTTGATGACAGATTTGACTCAATCTAATTCAATCTGAATCGTATACACCCCTAGTGCCTTGGTCCAATGTCTATGGGGAACATGTGTTCCTCAAGTGGGATACGTACGTGGCCCCTTTAATTGCTATGCAACAAGGTGGGTTTGGACCTTCTACAGTGGACAAGTCAATTAAAGGAAACCTTAGTTCTTTCTAGAACACTAAAAAGTCAAAAAGTCAGTGTTGACTGATAGTATGGATAGGTTTATATCAATACTTAGTCCAAAGTAGCCCGGCCCTCTTTTTTATTTATATTTATATATAATTATAGATATGAAATAGAGAAATAGAATTCATGTAACCGACCCCAACATAGTTGGGATAAGGTTTTGATGATGATGATGATGATGATATAATTATAGATAACTCTATTTACTGCAATACTTTAGTAGCCGTTGCAAATTATTATTGAACTAAAATGTATTAGATTAAGTTGTGACTTTATAAACTTATCAAAGGCGTTGATTAATCAAGAGAAGATTTTGTCACAAGTCGATTTATACACCAAGTAGAAATGGTGTTAATCCAAAAAGAAGTTTAAGATTTTATTTCTCTATATGAAGTGCCTTGTACAAATGTTATAGTGTTGTTGGTATGATGATGACTACAACCACTAAATCATTATATATGACTTGCTTTTATCCACTAAACATGGTCACTTGCCCAAATTTTAATTTAGTGAATTGTTGGTGTTGGAATTGGCTCTAGATTGATTAGAATGAAGAAATATAATTCATATAGAGGACTCTAATATACTTGGGGCAAGCTTTCATGATGATGATGATGATGATCAAAACCACTGATATTGGATTAAATATGTGTAAAACTATTATATATTACACTGGAGGGATGCATATTCATTTTTCCTTCTCAATGGAGTCCACATCCAACTTTATGGTTAATCTAGCTTGCAAAACATCAATAAGACTATCAAATCCTTTCCATCTATGAACCTTATTGAAATCACAACCGCATCTCAATAATTTCATTTTTAGACCTTCACCAAATCTTAACAAAATCTCAATAGTTTCTTTTTTAAATCATCTTAAAGCCTAAATGCTTGTCCAGATCAAGGCAAAGTCCAATTATTCAAACTTGCACAAATCCAATTCGGATCCTGCTATGCTTAGACTCAACAATAATATGCAAAATCCAAGAATCCCAACTTACACAAATCCTCCCATATTTAGTCCCAAATATAGGAATTAATGGGCCCAAAATAAGTACCTAATGCAACATATATATCTATATAATTTCAAAACAAAGTTTAAGTTTTTGGTAGATTTTAAAATAGGACAAAATTAAAAATTGATTTCAAAATGGCCCTTAAATTTCCAAATACATTTCAATTGAGGACATCGGTGGAAATGGGCCTTGTCTAGCCATTTTTAATAACATTTTTCTTTAAATTCAAAAAGCGCTTTTAGGCGCTAAGCTGTAAGCAAAAAAATAGAGGGTGGGCATTTCTATTATGGGCATTTGTAAAAAAATATTGACAAGAGAGTCATTTGAGAGGGCATCACCAAAATCGGTAAGGCCTGTTTGAATCTCTTTTCCTCTTTTAAGGGCGTCAATTAGTTAAAGCCCACGCTTATTACTACTAGAGAGAGAATAGAGAGAGAGGTTTGTTAGTGTAAGGCCCAAGACTTAATGACTTTGGTCGGGTAGGTTAGTCAATTTGAGTTGGGTTAATCTGGTCTGTCTGTGTTGGAAATAGGAAATTTTGGGAATTAGGGTCATACCATGCATGACATGTCATTACGGGACCCATTGGTGATTGGCGACCCAAACCCATCATGAACCCCAGGACTTAACCTATTAGACCCTTATGTTTAGGCCCAAAAGCCCTTTTTTGAAATTATCTAAAACTCACTTAAATAGAAGAAAACCCTTTTTCGTAATAAAGGCAAACTCTTACAAACCCTACAACCCATAGGTATCTTCCAATCGTTTCATTCTTTTCTTCTTTCACATCTGTATAAACCCTTCCTATTTTGTCCTTATTCTCCAACCACAATCCTAGCAATCCATCAGACCATCTAAGGTTTCTAAGATCGAAAGGTTTCCACTCCCACACCATCATCTCTTACATCTTTCCTATTTTCTACTTCCATAGTTGGTAAGCTTCTTCTCCCCTAAAATCTCACGTAGTTCTTTGTTTATGTGCTCTTTTGATTTGTAGGAGGAGATCTAGTTTGGTGGCATTCTTTGGTATGGGGATTTGTAAATTAAGGGCAAAACCCTAGATCATTATACAAGGGATTGTTGGTGACAGGCTCAAGAGGCAAGTAGATAGTTATATGCTAATTATTGTGTGTCTGGGTTTGGAAGTTTGGGTTTGGAATCACATCAATCTTTGTTATATAATAATCTCCAAATAATTCTATGCAATGGTAATGGACAATATGGCTTTTAATTAAAAAATGGGATTTTAGAGATAGGGTATTTAATTGGATATGAAGTGATTGGATTATATCTCTGGAGATGCCCTTAGTGGAAACCCTATTGAAGTTGGGGAAGAAAACTCATTTATCAGCCGAAACAAATCTAAACAGATTCATGATTCTCAAGTTTGCTCAAGCGGGGTTGGGTGTCTGCTCGAGTGAGCATTCTTCTGTAACCAATTAAATTGTAAAATGAAAAATACTATTTCTGACAAATGCGCTCAAGCGAGGATCTCCACGCTCGAGTGGAGGCTTGAGGAGTCTTAGTTATTTCTGTAAAACAATACATCTGTCAGATCCGCTCGATAGGGGGTTGTCCTATGCTCTAGCAGAGGCCCTTCTGTTTATGATTTGTTCCATATAAGATCGCTCCTGTCAGACCCGCTCAAGCGCATACTTTCATGTTCACACAGATAACCTTGTTTTACATAGTTATAGGGATAACTATGTACATAATTAATTAAACCTCATGAATGATTATGGCCCGCAAAGGGCTAGTCAAGACTTTTATTCTTAAAGTAAGACTTTTGGGAGCTAGGACCCATAACCCTAGAATCATGAGTTCAAACTAAATGAATTGCTAGGGCCAGGGCCATATGTAAAAGAGGTATATGACCTTAGTCTTCCCTGGTTAACCAAATGCATACCATGGGCTCCAAATGAGCATAGTTACGCATCATGAATCTAGATGGCCATTGTGTTAGACAACGTAGCTCAATGGGTATGTGTACCCGTCAGCCTAGACTATAGGATAGTCAGTACCAACCCTATTCTTAATAACATCAACTAACGTTAGCTTTGTGTTGGATTGGGGGTAGGATGATTTAATTAAGATCACATAACACATTTACATAATATACCTTCAAAATGTTTATTATTTATTTAATTAGACAACCTCTGTGGTAATGTAATTTAATTTGTAATTATCCTACCACTGTTTAGGATGTATGCCCATGGATAGGCTCTATCATGTAATTGATACTGATAGCAATTAGAGGAGGACATATGCCATCAGGCCAGCTATATTGTGTGACACAATATGCAGCTAAGCTGAGCAAGTTCACCCCCGTGTATTTTGTTTCAGATTATACATTTATATGCTTATATTTTCATATTATGCTTTGTCAACTTTTAATCTTAATCATGATCATGCTATGAGCCACATCGATTCAAAATTTATAATCATCTATTTGCTAGATTATGTCAATTTGACCTTTTCTCATTTGGTGTCTAGGTACCGATGCCACAACCAAAAGCCAGAGATTTAGCCAGATGGTGAAGTTGTTGAGTGGAGTGTTGAGATGGCATAGTTTATTCGTAGAATTGCACATTTGGTATTTAAATAAATGTGGCCATAATTGTTTGGGCCTGAGTTTGATGTACTTAATTCATTTAATTTTTGCATTTGAATATTAACTATGATACTTCTGATGGTTTGACCATTTCTTCAATTAATGATATTGGTATTGATGATCAATTTAATTGTATCAACTACACAACAAATGTTTCGTATGTTTCCGCATGTTTACATGGTGGTCAATCATTATACATAACCTCATATAGGACTTTGATCCACCCAGAGTTGGGCCCCGCAAAATAATTGTTGAGAAAATTATCATTGGCCCCAATTCTCATACCCTTAGACTTGGACGTGGATCAAGCCCAAATCGAGAGGCATGACAACTAGCTTTTGTATTAGCTATGTCCTTATTTCTAGCTCTTTATTCTGCTGATGTTTTTCTCATCAACCCACTGTCTTTTCTCTTCCTTTTCCTTTCAAAAAATACATTAACAAAACAACCAACAAACTAACAACTTCATTCCTTCTATCTATATAACTAATTTTGATGATATATGGATACAACAAAAACTGAAAGTTGTTCATCTTTCATCTAAAGATGTTATCTTCAGTCTATATCTTCTTCAAATAAAGAAAAACAACCAAGCCTGAAATTCCAAGTTTTAGGTTTGAATCCATGTATTGGCATCTGGTTGTGGGATTTTATTCACTTGGGTTGAAGCCTTGTATTGGTTTCGGCTGTTTGGAATGAGAATTGGGGAGAAGAAGTTTCTTATACTTGAAGAGAAGGATTGAGTGCTTTGGCTATGGGAAGAGGCAGATGAGGGACGCTATCGAAGGCAAGTTCCACTCTTAACAAGGGGATCTGTGAAGGTATTCCGATCAATTTCCGGCTGGGCTTCAGGTTCTCGTGGATGATGATGATCCAATATGCCTCATGATCTTGGAGAAGATGCTTTTCCTTCGTCTTTTTTTTTTTTTTTCTTGTTACAACTTAAGCCCTAAGGGAATTTCCAGAGTTTAAAGAACAATGCAAGAAAAAATGGCCAGCCAAGACCCATTTCCACCCAATGTCCTCAATTGAAATGTATTTGGAAAACTTATGGCCCATTTTGAAATCAAGTTTTAATTTTATCCTGTTTTGAAACCTGCTAAAAACTTAGTCCCTAGTTTGAAATTTTCCATATATATATATGAATAATCTCTTGACCCATAAGTACACCTAAATCAAGATCCAAAAATTACAGAGTTCAAAATAAGTATGCAAGACATTCTTCATAGGTTAAGTCTTAGTAATTGGTATAGAGTTATCTTTTTCTTTTCAATTTTTGAGAGAGAGAGAGGAAAAACTTGTGTTTTCATGTTCTGAAAAATCACTCGCGAACCTATTCTACTCACGTAAATATGACGAGTCCAATTCAATAGAATGATGCCCAAATCCAAAATGTTTTGGTCCAAAATAAGTACCCAATGTAATATACATATAAATTTTGGATATTGGACGAAACAGTCTAAAACTACATGGATTGATCTTGCAACTAAAAATCACCAATCTAATTCAGTGGACCAAAATCAATCCACAAATTACTGGGTCAAAAATGCGTGTACAAAGCCTATTTCATTGTAATGTCTGAGTTGGAAATAATTAAATCAGTTAATCCTTCTTTTATAATTTCTTGAACGGATGGAAAGGAAGGAGTGGTAAAAGCTTGTGGTTTCATGTCTTGAAGGAAATTCATTTGGCATCTTTTTTTATTTATTGGTATTTTACATAAAACTACTCATGGACCCATTCTCATGGCCCATCTATCACCAATCCGTATTAGTAAATTGAAGATCAAATCAAGAAATCACTAATTTATTGTTGGATTTGGCTCAAAAGGTCATTATTGGGTATTTTTCTTGAGGTCTAGTTTATAAGCACAAGCCTTTTTTATTCTCTCCTAGGGCTATTATTTGAAAGCAAGCAAGAAAAGCAGAGGGAACACAGAGAGTACTTTTAAGGTGCTGTCTGAGAGAGATTGATAACTATGAAGAGAGACTAGGTTAAGTGTTAGACAGTTTGAAATCCTTATAACGAGTTTTCATAATTTCACATAATAAAATCATCATAACCCGTGGACGTAGACAATCTTGCCAAACTACGTAAATTTGCATATCGTAAATTGCATCCTTTCTTCTTTCCTTGTGTGCATCCTTTCTTCTTTCCTTGTCTGGTGAATGTTTTGGCCTAACCCAATTTAACATTTAGTAGACTGATGAAATCAAGAAAAATAATGAGGTCCAAAACTTGATGCTTTTCATGTATTGAAAGAAACCACTTTGGCTCCTTTTTATTTTTGAGACACTTAGAATGTAGGCACGGTCTCATGTATATGATTGAGGCCAGACTACAATGTGACCCGGCAAAACTACAACCAACATGCTGAATCAAAGACTCCTATATTATTTTCTCAGTTTTTTTATAACCCCTTAAGATTTTTAAGATTTGTAAATAGGATCCTATGGTTGTAATATTTGCAAATAAGACTTCATCTTTCATTTTGATACCTGCCATGTCCCCAAAATTAGTATTCATAATGAGAATGGGTTAGTATGTCTTGAATTTTTATACTAAATGACCCCTTTGCAGCATAGCTATTCAACAAAAATGAGTATATTATTAGATATGAAAATATCATTATCTAATCATAAGTCCCAACTACTTCTTTCTCAATAATAGTCTCATGAATATGAAGTCTAATAATTTATTTTGAAATTTCTATCAATCCATTGGTGGGTTGTGCATGAACTAGATCAATTATGACTCATTATAAGTACATGTTCTTTTTTCTATAAAGGTAAGTACATGTGTTGATTGTCATTATGATATATTTGGACTTAATGAAATGGGCCCTACATTGAGTAAAATGATTTTATGTAAAGTTATTTGAAGCCATTAAATGTAGATGTAAATGTTAAAGCTTTAGAGAAAAATAAGTCTAAGCTTTTGAAATTATGCATATTTGGAAGAAAAGATGGGCAAATGTGTCATTTCACTCTAAAAAATTATGGTGGTTTGGAGGCTATTGATTTAGGGGACATGGATGGTATTAAGATGAAAGGCATTGCCCCATTTACAAACACTAAAACCATACGGGCCTATATGCAAATCCTAAAAACCTTAAGGGGGTGTACCTACAACAAATTGCGCAATCCCCAACGCTTTTTACCAACGTCATTTGAAAGGCATTGCTAAATGTTACCTTTTGCCAACGTAAATAACAATGCGTTGGCAAAAGTTACAAAATTATATACTTTTGCCAATGCAAATGAGGCTGCATTGGCAAAAGATGTTGAAATTATACAAAAATTGTCCCGTAAATATAGTAAAGATTTTGGCAACGAAATATTAACCTTTGGCGACATAAACAATGTGTTGGCAATAGTTTGACTTATTTGCAACGCACATAGGTGCGTTGGGAAAGGCACCCTAAACATTGCCAACGCACTGCATGCGTTGGCGAAGACCACTCTTAATTGCCAACGCACTATGTGCGTTGACAAATACCCATATTAATTGCCAACGCACTATATACGTTGGTAAAGACCCACCTTAATTGCCAACACACTATTTGCGTTGGTGAAGATTTACATAATTTTTTTATATCATTTAAATTTTATAAATTCCGATCTACATTGCCATTATTAAAAAGAGATAGATCTATTTAAATGTAAAATGAATAAAAATTTTAAATTGAAGAAATATGAATCCGGTAATGTCATATTTAATTGTAGGAAATTTAAATATAAATATATATAATGTAATGTGAATTCTGAAAAAGTTAATATCTTAAGTTTTACTCATTTTTTAAACTATATATATTAAAATCTATTCAATAGGGGAAAATTTTAAAGAGCGAGATCCTTTGTAAGTTGGATGTGTAATAAAAAAGTTTTTGTGGTGACGATTTTAATCAAAGATATTAAGTTTTTGTCGTTGGATGGCCGTTCCATGCATCACCTAGTTATAAAAAAGCATCAAAGTAGACCCCACTGCCTGGAGCTCATAGATCTTACTTGAAAATCGACTCACATTAAATATGTTTAGAATTAATTTTAATCGAATTTGCATTATTATGATATTGATCACATGACAAACACATAATTAAAAAAAATTGCACAAGGATGCCAAGGAATTCACCCTTAAGCCCATCTTTGTTTATCTAACCAAAGTAGATGTTAGATGGGCTTGATAATTTGATTTCCTATGTGGATGGGTGGATCTAGTAAAGTAGGTAGATCTCCACAATGGGTAGATAAATTGAATCGATTCATCAAAATGGTTCCCACGAGATGAGTTGAGGCACATACTTTTTAGGAAAATATAGATTAGAGGTAGTCTTTTCTTATTAGATTTATAAGTTTATCAATAAGAAGAAATTAGGATTATGAAAGCTAGCCAGAGGAGAGATTAGTCTACCAAAATAAGACTTCTTTTCACAAGGAAACCAAAATAAATCATGAGAGATTTTAGGAAAAAGGAGAAATATTTTAGATTTTAGAAAATTTAGGTGTGCCACCCGTCACTTCCTCCTTCTCTCTCACAAAGGGAATGAATGCTCTAAATATATATAACTAGTGCTATAGAGCCCACGTTGGGCATTGGCCTTGTTTAATAATTGCATTATTTGTAACTAAAAATATTTATAAATATAAAAATGAATTGTACATTAATATTAATAGAAAACTCATTATACAAACATAATTTTAAATATTTTAGCACACTCTCAAAAAAAAATATTAAACTTAATTACCACAGTAGTGGAATAAATTAAGGCATCATTTTGAAAGATTAAAGTTGTTTGTTAAATATAGATTACTTGGTCTAAGAAACAAGAAAAATAACCCTCTATCTTTGCAACAAAATCGTCACCCAAATTAATATTTGTGGCTATCTTTCTTTTTCATAATTTGTGATTTTTTTTGTACATTTCTTCATTAATTATAAGTCAGTTTTTGGTCCTATTGCAATCTAATGTAGTGTCTAACTTTTTAATAATGTTATCTTTTGTTATTTTAATTAAAACCTTTATTATTTTTCACAAGCTTAATTATGTTACGTCTTCTCTTTGTAGGAGAATGTTAAAAATAATTTGCAAATTCATACTATACATGAAATATGAATTTGCAAATTATTTTTATGTTTATGGGCTGTGTTAGTTTTTGTTTTAAAGACATTAAAATTTCAGTATTGTTCATTTTATTCTTTTTTTTACCAAATAGATTATGATCACATAATCTATTTTTTTGAAATCTTAGCCTTTGTTTCTTTGAGGCTTAATATATAACACTTGTAATTTAATATAATCACATTCTTTCTAATATGATCTTATATGTAATCAGCTATGGACAAGAGTTGGATAACTTTAATTGGGTTTAGACAGAGATTAAGTGAGCAGTATCGTGAAGGGGTTAGGTCATTTGTTGAGTTTGCAATGGAGAATGCAGGTCAGGATGGTAAGATTCGGTGCCCATGTAACAAGTGTTTGAACATTAATTGGTATACCAGTGAAGTTGTGAAAAATCATTTAACCCTTCATGGGATGATGCTATCTTACAAGTATTGGGTCTACCACGGTGAACCCGTTCCTGATAATGACCCCTATGTATTGGATGATGGTGATGATGATGATGGTAATAATGAAATAGCAAATAATGAAGATGATGTTGGGGATGAACTGCCTGAATTAATGGAAGACTATTACAGGGGGACTTACATGGACCGTGATTGGGGAGAATCCGGATTTGCACAAGTTGCGTATACCATCCAGAAGGAAGAGGTAAAAAATATTGAAAAACTGATGGAAGCTGCCCAGCGTGAGGTGTATCCAGGTTGCAAAAAGTACACTCTTTTGAAGTTTGTGATTACAATGCTTCATGTAAAGGTATTGAGCAAGTAGAGCAATAAGTCATTTGACATGTTGATGGGGGTATTGATAGATTTTTTACCAGAAGGTTTTAGTTCCAAGTTCAATCTATGAAGTGAAGAAGTTCCTACGTGAGTTAGGCATGGGATACGAGGTCATCCATGTTTGTCAACATGATTGTGCACTATTTTGGAAAGAGAATGCAAATCTAGAAAAATGTCCGACATGTGGAGAGTCTAGATATAAAGTCAATGATGGTAATGGTAAGAAGATCCCTCATAAAGTCTTACGTTACTTCCAATTGACTCCAAGGTTGCAGAGATTGTACATGTCTAGGAAGACAGCTATGGATATGAGATGGCATAGTGATAAGCGTGTTGATGATGGGATATTGAGACATCTTGCTGATTCTCAGGAGTGGAAGGACTTTGATATAAAATATCCCGAGTTCGCATCTGAGCCTCGTAATGTAAGACTAGGGCTTGCCACAGATGGATTCAATCCTTTTGGAAACATGAGCAACTCCTATAGTATGTGGCCTGTAATACTTATGCCCTACAACCTTCCATCCTGGAAGTGCATGAAGGAGCCATTTTTCATGATGTCCTTACTTATTCCAGGACCACAAGCACCTGGAAGAGAGATCGATATTTACATGCAACCGCTAATTGATGAGTTGAATGAATTGTGGGAAAATGGTATATTGACTTATGATGCCTTCAGCAAACAGACTTTTCGAATACATGCAGTCATAATGTGGACCATAAACGACTTTCCTACATATGGTAACTTGTCTGGCTGGAGTACAAAAGGTTATTTAGCATGTCCAAATTGTAATGATAATCCATTGTCGCAAGGTTTGAGAAGTAAGATTGGGTACTTGGGCCATCGATGTTACTTGTTTGAGGACTACCATTGGCGAAAGAGTAAGGCCTTTAATGGAAAGGTTGAGCTCCAAATAAAATCCTTGGAGTTACCGGTGGAGAAGACACTAGAGCAGCTAGATCGCTTACCAACTGTCAAGTTTGGGAAGGATAAAAGCAACAAGAAGAGACCTCGTAGCATTGAAGAACTGAATTGGACAAAAAAAAAAGTATCTTTTATGAGCTTCAGTACTGGAAGAAACTAAAACTCTGACACAACCTAGACGTCATGCACATCGAAAAAAATATATGTGATCAGTTCCTTGGAACATTATTGAACATAGATAGGAAGAACAAAGATACAGAAAAAGCTCGTCGAGATTTGGAGGACATGGGCATTAGAAAAGAATTGCACATACAGAAGCGTGCCGATGGTGAATATGTGATGCCCCCGGCAATGTACACATTGTCCCCGAAAGAGAGAGAGCGTTTTTGTGAATTCTTGAAATCTATTAAGTTTCCAGATGGCTATGCAGCAAATATCTCGAGATGTGTGACCACAGCAAATGGTAGATTATCAGGTTTGAAAAGCCATGATTGTCATGTCCTTCTACAACGACTTATGCCAATTGGGATGCGTGGGTACCTCAACAAGGATATTTGTACTACATTGTTCGAGTTGGGTAATTTTTTTGAGGAGTTGTGCTCCAAGACTTTGAGGATAAATGATTTGGAGAAATTAGAAGAGCGCATAGTTCTCATACTTTGCAAGTTGGAAAATATTTTTCCTCCAGCATTCTTCGATCTGATGCTCCATTTAGCAGTCCACTTGCCACGTGAGGCCATGCTTGTAGGACCAGTGCAGTATCGTTGGATGTACCCAATTGAAAGGTGATTGTTACTACTCTAGTGTGATTTTAAAATTATATTTTTGTCTAATTGTGTTGCATTTGTAATTTAATTCTTGCTGGTGATTGTTTGAAGATTTTTAGGGACTTTGAAATGGTATGCCACCAATAGAGCTCGGCCTGAAGGTTCAATTACTGAGGCTTATATTGTCAAAGAATGTTTAACTTTTTGCTCAATGTACCTTAATGAAGTCGAAACTGTATTTAATCGAGATGAACGGAATGCTGATGATGGTCATCATGGTTTGGGATTGACAGTCTTCAAACAAAATGTTCGTCCTTTTGGACGATTGACAAGGGCTCCTGAGGTGTCCGAGAAGGAACTTAATATGGCGCAGTGGTTTATGTTATATAATAGCATCGAAGTAGAGAAGTACCTAGAGTATGTGGTTATCTAATCAAGTATATGCATAACTTGTAAAATTTTTTGAGTTATCAAGTTTTTTACTTATGATTCAAATTTTTATAATTAGGGAACACAAAAATCTACTACAAAATTCAAGCGGACGTGATATCACTCAGTTACAACGGTAAGATTTTCCGAACTGGTTTAAATTACATGTAAGATATATATAAGATATTTTTTTTATTATACTTGACTTAATAGTAACTTAATACATCTACTATATGTTGTTGATGCAGATGAATCAAATGCGGTTGCAAGGGTCACCGAAGTAACCGATGACCTCTGGTCATTAGCAAATGGTCCCGATGCAATAGTCAATCTTTATTCGGGTTGCATTTGTAATGGAATCCGATTCCATACTAGAGATCGAGACAACCGTAGTAAAACCCAAAATAGTGGGTTGGTTGTACAAGGCAACCATAAGGGACAAACGATTGACTTCTATGGGTACCTATGTAAAGTTCAGGAACTGAAATACTTGTATGGGCACAAAGTTGTTTTGTTCAAATGTGAATGGTTCAAGACTGATAGTAGGAGAACAATACAAATAGATGCCCATTGCACAAGTATTGATGTCAGAAATCGGTGGTATCAAAGTGATCCCTTTGTTTTGCCAAGTCAAGTGCAGCAAGTCTTCTACATTAAAGATACAAAATTAGGTAAAATTTGGCAAGTTGTACAACGAGTTCAACCTCGAGGATTTTGGGATGTACCAGAGTTGGATGGTGATGAACATAGCTTAGTAGACGTACCCAAACATAATGATGCGTACCAGCAAGAAGAAACACCGGAGCTATCCAAATTTTCATTGAAGATACTCATATTCAATATCATAGGGATGGTATTGATCCCGAGATTATTCCAAGAAATAGGGTTTTGCATTCAAGCAACGAAGTACATATTGGTGATGCACAAATGATAGACCATAATGATAACGAGGATGAAATAATGACAGAGAATACAGATGATGAAGAAGATATCCAACAAAGGCATTCTGATTCGGATATAGATCCTGATTTAGAATGCGATATGTAGTATTTTTTTTCCTTTACATATGGATAAATGTTTTTAATAAATTTGTCATTTGCATATGGATAAATGTTTTATTCAGCTTTACTTCTAGAAATTTGCTATTTACCACCTACAGTTTTTGGCTATATATTTGTTACAAGTATATTAATGCCGATGTTTTCTCACTGGCAAGCTATGTAGATGGTTAAATATATGACAACATTTATTCTTGATGAGATTTTGATGTTAGTTGATATTCATACATGTTTTCATCATTTTTCAGTAACTAGTATTTGCTAAAATGCCTAAGAATGAAAATTTGTGGGTCAAACCCGGGTCTCTGAGGCAGAAGATGTCAGATATTGAAAAACAAAGAATGGCTACCATTGCGGAAAATCAAATGAGACTTAAAGCTTTGGGGTTGTACAAGGTGGCAAATTCTTAGAGGGCATCGGTCGAGAAGATCACCCATATGAATTCAGTTAAAAAGAGAAAAAGAAACATGGTTGAGGAAGATGATGACGAGTACAGTCCACCGGAGAGTGAGGAAGGCTCGAGTTACTCCAATGAGGATGATGAAGAGTATGGTGATGATGGTGATGATAAGTGTTCTGGATCTCAAGTGAAAAAGGTAATGTGCGTGAGTACGCATCTAAGACTGATTTTATATTTACCAACAATTAACTAGTGTGGTATACACTTCTTTGTATTATTGATAATTAGTGATATTGTACCCATAATATGTTGATTATTGGTAATTAGTAATATATGTACACGTAATCTATTATTTTCTTTTCTTTCAGGGTACATCGATGATTGCCAAACGTCAATCGGCTTGTCATCTACCAGTTTCCATACCCACACAGTCCCTAATTCCGAAGGTACAATCCCAACCTGCACAGACCCCACATCTTCCTTTGGCACAGTCCCAACTTGCACAGACCCAACATGTGCCTTTAGAAAATACACCAACCACCCAAGTCAGCAGTGTAGGTAAGAATCTAATTTTCTTCGCTTATAATTTTTATCTTACTCTAATAAATTATGCATACAAGCATAAACAACATTTTTGTCTTTACAGCCTTAAGCTCGACCAAAAGGTCTGTACGAGGCCGGACAAAAGGTAGGAGGACTGAGAGGCTTATAGCGCGATCAGGTAAAAAACTCCCAGTCGAGTTCCCGGATGATAGCAATGTGCCAGTGGGGCTTAATGCCCCTTTTTTTGCAACGGAGCTTGGCAAAGAGATTAGAGGGGTAGCACCGCTACAAGGCATTAATACATGGACTGATATTGATAGTTCACTTAGAGCGGCCATCATACAACGAGCTTTGGTAATTGAAATTTATTAATTAACTAATAACATTAATTTGTATTATTTAATAGATATCAATACACTAATATTATGTTTGCAGGAGAAGTTTGAGATCAAGGATTATACAACTAATCCTAAAGTACAGGCGGCAGTTGATAAAAAATGTCAAACATTATATAGGGGCTGGAAGTGTAGCTTGCACCTTAAGTATAAGAATATGTTGGAAAAAGGTGTTGATCACAAAACCCAACCGCCTAATAATATTAAGCTAGAGCATTGGAACTACATGATCGACCATGTTTGGACTGATGAGAAGTGGAAGGTAACATCTATGCATTATATATGTCACTAAGTTATTTGTCATAAATGTCTATTGGTTAAAATTTAACATGATTGAGATTTACTAACTTTTTTTTTTATTTTCTCCTTAATTTTGGTAGGCTAAGTCAGAGAAAGCCAAAGCATCTTGTGCACTTCTGCCCTAAAATCATGCATGCGGGTCGAGGTCCTTTTCATTAACGTCGTATATCATGGTGATGTTAATTCTTGATAATTTCAAAAAATAATGTTAATTAGATTATAATACTTACATATAACCTTTCTCATGAAACTAATTAATGAAATTAGGTGGCAGAGAATGGAGGCCAAAAGCCCCACTTTGTGGACTTTTATAAAGACTCTCATTGGAGTAAATCAAAGAACGATTGGGTGAATCCAAAATGCAAGGAAAATCATGTATGTATATAATGAGAATGTATGTGTGTGTGTGTACATGTGTCACTCGAATCCTGTGATACTAGCTATAATGCAGTGGATAGACTACTTTGTTTATAGTGTGCTTATAGCATATAACATATGTAATATTGGTTATTACTTTTTTACTTTGGTTTTTAATCTATTTAGATGGTAAGAATATTATTTCTCAATTTAATTAATTGTTAATTCCTTGTAAAAATAATAGGATAAATTAGTAAAGTTGCGAGATAGGTGTTCACAACCCGGTCCAGCCCCAATGAGTGAGGAAGAGATGTCGATTGAGGTGCTTGGGCCCAGACCGGGTTACTTGAAGGGATTTGGGGTTGGACCGAAGCCTTCGTCTTCTAGGAGTGTCATTGACACTCGAGCACGTGATTATGAGGTGCAGAGCCTCAAAGAGCAGATTGAAGTTGCAAATAAAAGAATTAAAGAATTCTCGGCTTTTCAGGCTATGGCAATGGAAGCCCTACAGCGGGCAGGATTCTTTTCGACATCATCACCTGGTGGGGCAAGCGTGTTGGAAGCTAATCGTGCGGAGCCTGAGCCTTCTTGATTAGTAAATTCATGTTTATTGTATGAATTTTAATACATCAATTTTAGAATTTCTGTTTTAGTTCAGAATAAAACATGCATTTATATTTATTGAGTTGCTTGATTAAAAACTCTAATAGCTTCTTTAATTTCAGTCTAAATTTTCTGCACGTATATTATACTCGAAATGTGCTTGAAAACATGTTTGATGCATTTCTTTCTTCTTTTGTCACAGATGGATGAGCGACATTATGGAATGCATGGTAGCTTTGATGAAACATGAGAGAGAAAAAGAGAGAATCTACTTGAATTTAATACATTGTCTAGATACTATTTGAATATTTTTATTTTATCTTTTTTTTATTTTGATATTTGGGGGAGGTTTGTTTTGGAATTGAATTGGATATAATTTTATAATAAATGCAAATATTTGAGGTTTGAATGAATTTTATTATGAATGCACATTGAGGTTGGTTTTTTATTTTTATGTTTGAGATTGAAAACTTATTTTCAATTGCAATGAGTTTATATGAATACAGGTTGTGTATAAAAATTAGAAAATATTAGGTGTGATGTTATACCTTTGCTAATGCTAATAATGGCGTTGGCAAAAGCAAATTTTGAACATGCTTACATGATATGTAATAACATTTCCAACGCACTTATTTGTGTTACGAAGGAAAAAGATTATTTGCCAACGTAGATATTGCGTTGCTAAAAGTGGACTTTTAACAACACGCCAAGTGCATTGCAGAAAGTGAACTTTTGCCAACGAGTCACGTGCGATGGGAAATGTGAACTTTTGCCAACGCGCCGCGTGCCCTACGGAAAGTAATTTTTTTGTCAACGCACCACTTGCGTTGCGAAAGTAAATATTTGCCAACGCAACAAGTGTGTTGCGGAAAGTAGACTTTTGCCAACGCGCCACGTGCGTTGTAGAAAGTAGACTTTTGCCAACGTGCCACATGCGTTGGCAAAGGTTCAAAACTTTTACCAACGCACTTATTGCGTCGATGTATGTCAACTAATTTCTACAACAAATCATCTTTTAGCAACGTTTAAAATAATTCGGCAACGTATTTTCGCAACGAATATTACATTGTTGAAAAGTTAACTTTTCCCAACGTGGTCAAATTGCGTCGCGGAATACTTTTATTGACGAAGCTTTGGCAACATGCTGGCAACGCACTCAATTACATTGCAGAATGTGTTTAGCAACGTAAATACTAACCTTTGCCAACGCATAAATGTGTTGACAAAAAGGTTTTTTCTTGTAGTGTGTATACAAAAAGCTCTTATTTTATTCATCATATAATATAGTTTTCAAAAAGACAAATACACACAAGTAGATATTCACATATACAGACAAAGGAATGTTTATGTGCATACATCCCTAATCATTAAGCAAAAGACACCATAAAGAAAAACACACTTATATAATTAGAAATATTCACGTGAAAAAGAGGAAAAGTCATGCACATTCTTACACAAAAGGCACGACTATTGTAATGGAGAGGGGAAAAGCCATGAAATGTCCCTCAATCTCTGCATTCTAAGCTGAAGGATGAATGCATGTGAACATTTTTATTATTTATTTATTTGTTCGCCTACACTTATCCTCTTCATCTCTTCGATCAGATGGTCCAAGTCCATGTAAGACAACCCACCCATCTCCATTGCCTTCTTTGCCATCTCGGATAGATCCCTAGCTTGCCTCCTATCTCACCGGCTTCATCTACACTACCCATAGAGTGGCCACTGCCCTCTCGATCACCTCTCTCCCTATCACCGACCTACTCTCCACTCCAATTGCCCACACCTGTGCCCCCACCTCAACCCCAATCCTAAGTACACATGTGATAAGCTTCTCATTATAGAATTGCTTTGCAAACAATGGCCACATCACTATCGACACCCTTGCAATCTTGTTCTCCAGCAATGCGCTCCAACTGCAATGGGTCATGGACCCTCCAACGGCTGGACGATTGAGAATCATCAGCAATGGGGCCCATCCATTTATGACGTGGCCTCTCTCCTTGGGCCTCTCCTTATCTGGCATCCAATCCTCCTTCCCCACTGCCCAAATAAACAGAAGGCCTAATGCTTCCAATGCTAGGGTGATCTCCATCAACTGGGCCAAACCAATCTAACCTAAGCTCCCAAAGGCAACATAAAGTACTATGCCCGGCTCTTTAGAGCCAAACCAATCCAAGCACTAGTTAAGGTCAACGAATGGCTTGTTCCCTCTTTCGAACATGTCTATCTGGTCTTTGTTGCAGAGAAAGACAAGGCCATATGCCAAACCCTATTACTATGGATCACCTACTCTCTATAGTGTTTCACATAGTTGTTGACCCATAAAAAATCACAAACATCATAAGTGTTACAATAAGGACATCAGAAGCAAATTCCAAGTTTAAGGGCACATAAACCCTAGAGTGATGGAGCACCAGGTCAAGTACTGCATCCCAATATTTAAGGTTAGTGAGACTCACTCAGAAGACTTCAGATGAGCTCAGAGTGCAGCAATTCAAATTTCAAAGTCCATGGCGTCACTGAGCATGTTCAAGCTTCTGAACTACCAAAGCGGCTGAAAATCAAATGACAACTCCAAAATTTGCTTAGAAATGATGCTTCAAAGTTTTAAAGCATTTAGACTTCATTTCAACTCAAATTCGAGCTTCAATGACTCATTTCAACTCAAATTCAAGCATCAATGACTATCTCCTAGCTTTTTTAGAGTCATTAGGACAACTGATACTTCTACATGGAAAAACTAGTTCAAAATCATAGGGATGTTATCAGATACAATCAAGGACAATCCTTCAAAGTTTCAAGACATTTGGACAACATTTAGACCCAAAACAAGTTCAGATAGCTATCTTTCAAGCTCTTTAGGGTCACTGTGCAAAGTGGCATCTCATGAAGACCAAATCATGTGAAACTACTAGAGAAATTTCAAGTTAATTGAATGTCATTTGACCTAAATTCAATAAACATGTCAACTTTGGGTCAGTGACCCCCAGACCTTGGGGTCACTTGCCAAAGTCTTGCTTCCAAGTGGCCAAAGTTGATGAAATTTAAATGGAAGGCTCAAGTCATATTTTAAAATGACCTTGCAAACTTTCAAGTCAAGGGGACTTCATTGGCCCTACTTCAATTATATGTTAGCTCAGGGGTCAGTGACCCCAAACATTGGAATAACTTACCAAAGTCCTGCTTCCAAGAGGCCGAAGTTGATGAAATCCATGAGAAAACCAAAATGTGTTTAGGCTCAACTCAACAAAGTTTCACAGCAATTGGATTTCATTTTGGTGGAAAACCAACTGACTACTTGCAATGCAAGAGAACAATGACCAAAACATGCAATTTTAGTGTCACTGATCAAAGTCTTACTTCCACAAAGCCGAATTACGTGAAATTTAGATTAATCCTTCAAAATACTATTGAGATAAACTTCTCCAAGATTCAAGACCATTAGAGGTCATTTGGGCCCCAAACAACTGAAGCAATGGCTCACTTTTATGAAAGTCAAAAGGAAAGTTGACCAACTTCTAGAAGTAAAAACATGATGAAAATTCTGTGGCATGCTCAAAATAGTGATAAAAGACATCTTTCTAAGTTTAGTGAAGTTTGGACATCATTTGGGCCCAAAATTAATAGAAACAAGTCGTATTTGCAAAAAACTCATAAATAGCCTGGCATGACTAGGGGCCCATAGTCACTGACACCTATGGGTGGCTTTTGGCAGTGCCAAGAAGTTTTTTTGCTTTATTTCGAAATGTAATTTTCCTAACTACCTCTTAAGGCTATAAAAAGCGCACTTGGGCTCTTAGGAAGGGGTTCTAGAGGTCCCAGACATTCCCCAAGGTCCAAACTCTCCCCACATAAGCATTTTGCAACACCTTGGCAAGGATTCAGAAGCATTCTTCACCAAGACCATTTTCTGCAACTCAAGTCCACTTCCATCTCTAACCATCTCAAGGTAAGGCCATGGCATGTAAAAAGGGTCTTTGCCAAGTCTTGGAAATCACGTGGTGACTCCTTGCTTAGCCATGGCAAACCTGAAGAGACAGACATCTTCTTTTATTTTCCCACTTAAGGGGTACTGGTTGCTTTATAAGTTGTGTTTACACCTTCTTAGGCATCATTCTAATCCTTGAAATTCATAAGACCAGAATGACACAACTTTAGCCATCCTTTGTAATGCTTTTGGATTTGCACAAACACGGTCCATAACCGAAGTGGTGATTACCAAAGAATCATGGATGAATCCGACATCAAATTCGGCCTTCCAAGTTGTTGTTTACGTGTTCAAAGTTCGAAAAACATATTTTAAAGTACGTTGGAGGGGTTCCAAAATGAAATAGGGAGAAAAAAGAGGCAACCCGACCACTGTCTATTAGTGACCGGACCCCACGGTCACTAACAGAGGGTCAATTTCCAAGCATGGCCAATCACTAGCCCCCATTTCCTAATTTTTTTGAACTTTATGTTTCATTTCATTTAAATTTCAAATTTCACATAATTTGGATCACATCTGAGAATAGAAAGAGGGATTCTAATTTTCCACAACTTATAAATAGTCTGCATCCCTAAGGTCAAAGCACTAAACCCATATTAACAAAGGGAATTTAATGATGATCTGTAGTTTTATTCCCATTTTTATATGCATTTGAATGACTGAATGTGGACTTGAATCTTTTGCATTCATCATCATCAAAACGCACAGCAAAAGATTGGCACCATCTGTGGGGTGCATTTGCTCTAATTTGTGATGAAACTAAGCCAAAAGACATGAAAAAGTGCCAAAATATGTGAAAAAAATGTAGAAAATGTGTTTAAAAATGCTGTTGTAAGCCTATGACTGGAAGCTGTTGTGTAAAATGGCCTATGACCAGGAGCTACTATCTAAATTGGCCTATGACCAGGAGACATGTACAAAATTGACAATGACTGAGCTTACTTGGCCACTGACTGCCTGGACCACTTTACATCACTCTTTTGGCTTCGAAAACACCTTATTCATGACCATGATGTCTAAGAGGGATATTAGAAGTGCAGTACAATGTGGAAAAACCGATTCATGGGAGAATTAAGCCCCTAACATGACTTGCAATTGGGATTTTGCAATTTGAAGTGCATGAACTCATAAACTTAAGTGGAAGAACTTTGCACCTTGAAGTGTGCAAACTAAATCAATACCTCATATGAATTGAATGAGTGTTGGTTCAAACTAAAGACATTAAGTTACTAGCTATAGGATCACCAGTTCGTTTGTAAGACCTAACAAACATTCATATTAAATCAGTCATAAGAACAATGACATTTACAAGCATATATTGCCCTAAGTCTTGCATTAATGGATCCTATGAGATCAATGTGATAGAGGCGCAGGCTTGATCCTATGTGTCCTATCCTTTGGTTAGAATCGAAACTCTCTCTTGCTTATGAATTTGACTATATATATAGTCCCGAAATTGTGGCAAAATTCTAGTAGCTAGGACTGGTCAGCATAACATAATGAGATGAAGTTTTTGCCTGTTTCTAACCATTTCAGTTTGTCCGATAAGGAGACCATGTTAGTTCAAAAGGCGTTTATAAACCATTTCAGCTAGCCCTAGAGGTAGCCATTTTGGTTGTAAGACTAATACAGTCCTTTGGGCTTGCTTTGTAAAAGATATAAATGGATTCTTTAATCATTACTTCTGATGAAGCTAAGGAGAGATTGTTCAAAATCTACAAAACCCTAACCAGTCCAAATGCAATAACTAGTAAGTGGGCCTGGACTAATGCCACTATTCCTGCATTTATGGGCAAGCTAGGTGGTTCGGTCAAGACTCCAACAAATCCTCATTTCGCCAATAAAAAAAGAACACACAATGATCAGGAAGAATGTAACTAAGATTGATCTGTTCTTGGCTCAGATTAAATCCTTGATGGACAAAGTGATGGTTGCAGATTCTTCTAGAGATCATTCATCAATTATGTGTCTTAATACGATCCAAAAAAGCATATAACCTTCAAGGAGGTTAAGAAAATAATGACAAAGTCAAAAGTGGAGACCAAAATGAAAAAGAAGGCTATCACACCAAAGTACCCTTCAAAATTCAATCATGTTCCATTTTCGGTAAACTATAAGCTTCCTTTCCTACTTTCCAACCATACCTTAGGAAAGGGTCAGCCTATCAACACATAGTACATTTCAAATTACTTCTTGAAAGTGTTGTAGACTTAGATGCATTGAAAATTAGGCTATTTGTCAACACACTGAAAGGAGTCGCATTTGATTGGTACAAGCAGTTACCAGAACTCTCTTTCATGACATGGCCGATCACAAAAGAAAAGTTCTTGCTCCACTTCCAAGAGGAGGATCAGATGGTCAACTTCGCCATACTCAGCAGTACAAGGATGGAAGATACTAAGACTGTTCAAGCCTTTGTCAACAGATGGAGAGCATTTTCCTATAGATGTTTGGAACAACCATCTCAAAACTAATTTGCAGCCAGAAGTCAAGGCCATTGCGCTTAGTAACAAAACTAAGTCTCTAGATCAATTAGTAGAGGTTGCAACTGATGCAAAACTGGCTCTCAAAGAGATGAGTCAAAAGAAGGCAAGCTCTCAAAGAACAAAGCCAGCATCTTCTTTAGCAAAGCCAAAGAAAAAACAAGAGGTTTTCAATGTGCAGACCTTTAAACCTTCTTAAAAGCTCCAAAACACAAAGAGTGATAAAATAAGAAAGTTGAATATGAGAAACGGAAGAAAATTAAATATCCCTTCGACAGAGAAATTAATCTTCCAATCATTGATGGATAACAATAAAATTAAACTTCCACCAATGAAGAAGCCTGAATAAACGAGTCGAATTAACGATCCCAATCACTGTGCATACTACCGGATGGTTTCAAATCCCCTCAAAGATTGCTTTATTCTAAAAGAAAGAGTTAATGAGATATGGCAGAATGGTGTGATCACTTTTGACCGAAAATATGATCTTGCTCCAATCAACATGATCTCTTTCAGACAGTTTGCACCTATTGTAATACCTTCTTCACCAAAACAAATGACGATTGAGTTCTGTGTTGTCAATATAGAACATAATGAACAAGCTCTGATACCAATCAAGACCTTCTCATGAAAAGAAATGTGGGTCCACCTAGACCTAGTAAATGATGAAGGCTTGGAAAAGGTTTAGACCAAACCCCCATCCATAGAAAGAAAGAATGTTAAAAGGAAACTCGAGAACTTGCAAAGAGCTGCCTAGAACTATTTGATCAAACAAGAAAAGCAAATCAAAAAAATGATAAAAAAATATAACAGAAGCATCCATTTCCAAAGAACCTTATAAATTAGTTAAAAGTCATCTCACCCTAGCTGATTTCATCATTCTAATTCCAAAAGATGAGGAAGAACCACCAATATCCAGTCGTCATAAGATATCATGGAATGATATACCTCCTAATTCGGATGATGAGGAAGACTTGTCAAATTTCTTAGACTTCTCTAATGATCAATGGATTTATAATTACTATACAGATGAATAGCCCTCTAATAAGGATGAATGGTTTGAAGAAGCCTTCGATCCTGAAAAGGGTACTCTCAACATCAAGCATTGTGTCAACACACTGTCTGTAGCTCTTTATAATCTGCATAGACAAAGTGCAAGTGGTTAGTCGATTAATCCTCCTCCTTTTCCATTACTGCTAGAGATTCATCCAGATCATTTACCTTTGGTTCAATATGATGGGAAACAACAACAGCAAGTATCGTTTATTAGTTCCTAAGTGGTGACCTTTATCCTGACCAGTTTTCTTAAACCAAGTGGTGAGGGGACTTCTCCAAAACCAAACTTTGAATCAAGCACTCAACTCACTTTCACTAAAGCAAATTGTGAGCCTGAGTCAATATAACAACATTATGGATTCAACATTAGCAGTCTTGTTGTACCTCAAGAAGTTTTCCAAGTCCAGGTTAATCTTTCAGATTCAAAGGAAGAAATGCCATTAGCACCTGCTTTAATAGTCATTAGGACTTCAACTGATGAACCTTCAACATCTCAGCCTCTCCTAATAATACCAATCAAGTGGTAGGTTTAGAAGAAATCAACCAGCTCTTCATTGAACTTAAAGAACCCAATGCCATAAAAAGAGCTACTCGTCAAGAAATTGACCAAAACAACATAGTCAACGATGGCTTTCGCTCCGGTCATAACTTTGACAGACCTTCTTCTTCTTATGTAAATCCTTCTGGGAATAATCCGCATGTAAATGTAACTTCTTTGGAAGCAAATGATAATGAAAGGCCATCAGAGCCATTCATGTATGATGTTATTAAACACCTCAAGCACATATCTATACAACTTTGCATTTTTTTTATCTCTTGCAGATGTTTGAGGAGGCCTACGACAATTTCATACAAGCTCTACAGGCTTTAAATACTAGCAATTAAACTCATGTGGCATAGGTACATTAGAAAGAGAAGAACTATCTCAAAGCAAAGTCTAAGAGGCCTTAGAAGCAATGTGTGGAGTGACTCTCCATTCACAATGCTTCCAAGGCCACCATTTCCTTTGCAAAATATGACCTTTTCTTGGGTGATATGAAGCACAAAAAGCCACTCTACTTCATGGCCTACATCAAGGATATACTTGCTTAGAGGGTTTAGATTGATCAAGGATCAACCCTAAGTCCCATCACAATTACAGCTTTTTAGGAACCTGAAATCCCGGTGAGCAAGCTATCTGCTATTAAAACTTTAATCCAAGGTTATGATGGAGAAGTCCAAAATCCCATTGGCAAGATTCAAATCCAAATCCAGCTGGGTGATCTGACTTCAGAAGTTAACTTGTACGTGGTAAAAGCACGTGCTTATTATAACTTCCTTTTGGCAAGACGTTGGCTTCATGATTATTCAATAGTGCATTACACTCTCCATAAATGCTTCAAATACACTGATGATGAGGGTAAGGTGCACTGCGTCTTTACAGACAAAAAGCCATTCTAAGGTAGGGAAGTCTACTTCACCAATGCAGCCATGTATCAAGAAAGACCTGCAAAACCTAAACTAGATGTAAGTAAATCCCTTGTGAATGTTGATCGAGAAGAACCTTTCGCCATCTCCATAGAAAAGAAAACCTATCCAGAGTTTAGCAAAAGACTCAAGTCCGCCAAGAAGTTAGAATCCACAAAGAAGCCGACGGTCAAATTTTTATATACTAAAGCTCCTCTAATGATCAAGATGAAATCTAACATTAAACAATTGGATCAACCTTTGGTTATATCCACAAAAGCATCCAAGACAATGCAAGCAGGCCTTGTCATTCACACAAACAAGCCGTGCAATCTAGCCATTAGATTACGCCTACTCGAAGCTCCACAACACCACAAATTTAGTATTTTTCAATGCCAATGAGGAATGGTGAGCCACCTGATGTAATCTACAAGGCAAACACGAATGATGCACCAGTAATCCCAATGCTAGCTAAGCAAAGTACACCGTCTGTCAAGTTTCATAGGCAAGACAAACATCTAAGGCAAGATCCTCCTCATTTAGCCCTACCTTCCACAAAGTCATGCATCTTATGGGCTATCAAAAAAAGGAAAATAATGACATGGAGTCTCCCACATCGGTGATTCCTATAGCAACTGCTAAATCTCCTATCACTCTAAGAGAAATGGGTTTAACTAGTCTAAGGCCGAAAGAACCAGTTTGGAAATATATCAGTCGATGGAGAGATTTAGCAGCAAGACGTGCAAATCCCCCGAGGCGAGTAATATGGGTTCGTCTATGTTGGTATGGACTACTTCCTCACCTCCAAGAAGTAACCATAACAGTTGAATTCTAAACATTAGATGAGATTTTTCAACACGTCTCACACATTAAGGTTGCAATTTAAAGCTTCCTAAGAAGCCCAAGATAGCGAAGTCTCTCTTATCCAACACATATGGTTTCTTTGGTTGATGACACAAATTCTAACCAAAAGAGCAATGATGTACATCCTCCTATCAGGAGAATATCACCAATGAGACCTTATTTTCCTATCACTTTCAGACAACTTGTGTCTACGTCACAATGACGGGGTGAGTCATCTTACAGATACATCAATAGGTGGCTTCACTTGGCTAAAAAATGTGAAAAGCCTCCACACTACTTAGCATGAATTCATCTATGCTGGATAGGCTTAAGGCCATTTCTTCGCAGCTTGATAGTAACATTGGAGTTTCAAACTTTTGATTAGATGTCTCGAGTTACTTGATACATCGAAGTGGCGCTCTACAGTTTACATGGGAGATCTAGACATAAGCATCCTGTGCATATTGTCTCATTTGTTAGGGATTCAGATTCTGAATTAGATCCCTTAGTTGAGATGGTGAATATCTCTGTTTATTCTATCGTAAATTCGGATCCTCCACTTTTTCCGTGGCCTAAGGGTGTTGAGATGGTGAATATCTCTATTTATTCTATCGCGGATTGGGATCCTCCACTTTTTCCGTGGCCTACTCCATCCCAAATCTATGATTTTGGAGGTGCTTGCTTCGTCGTACATCCATCCATGCAACATAATCCCTCAGTAATCTCAACCTAGCCAAAGATGCTTCTACTTCTTATCCTATTAACAAAATCACTAATGATGGAAGGATAAGGCTTGACATCTACAATCTTGTGGTTTGCAAAATGATAAAGAACATGGGATACAATCTCAAGAAATCCACTGGCCTCAAAATTGGTGTGAATGGAGTTCAGGTCCCTTTTGATGTCTTCAATCCAAAAATAAAAGAAAATCTTCAAAAGGGGCGCAAAATTAAATAGTTGCGACATTGCATAGGATACGTTCCTTACAACAACACTCCTAAGCCAACTCAAACTTTAGAGTAATATCTATTGTTTTCACGATGGGATATGACTCTGATGATTCCCAAGAGACAACTGTCTTCCATGATCCTACTGATTGGGCTTCTTTTCAGCATCCTAAGGGGTTAAGTGATGCTGATGACATGTAAAGTCCCAATCCCAACTAACCTCGATTTATGTTAATTACTCTTGTTTTATACTAATTAAAATTTGTTTAGGCTAATTTAACTCAAACCCTTTGGACTTGGGTCATGGATAGGTAGTTGGGCCAGGTTCGAACCTTACCTAGGATGTTAAGGGTCTTCTTGTAATTTAAAGTCTCATGGTTTGCATCATATTGACACCTCATTAGTTACATCTTATGTATTTCATCTTATAGATCATCTTTCATGTTTGGTCCAACTTAATTCTGATCCATCTTGGCCTAATTGAGGTCCAATTGACCTAAACTATAATTTTCCCATAGATATTAGACTTGGATGCAAAGTCCAGGAAAGTTAAATTAAAAGGGAACAACCATCGTCCCTCTCTTTTCTCTCTTCCCTCGATCCTTTATTCTCTTCGCTGCTGGAGCTTCATTTCCCTTCATCTTCTCTAGCTCTTTCTTCACCAATCAGTCTTGAAGCTTTGCATGCAAGAGGAATAGCCTCCATCCATCTTCTTCTTCAAGCTTTTGTGCATCTCTTTCATTAAAATAATCATATTCATGCGTATCTTCACATGGCACATATTACTACAAGATTACATATGCACACCCTGGAGGCCCATTCTAATCTCCAATTCTTGGATTGGGGCATGACATGACACAACATCACAAGTCATTGATTATTGGCCACCTAAATTAAATGAAAAAACAGACTTATCTCAGCACACTTGTTGGGAATGTCTAACCTTTGATGTAAAAGCTAAAGAGCCTAAAAAATTGAATCCATGGAAATGGATTAGGCTTTTGCTTAAACCCCCAGTTGAAACCGCAAAAGGTTTCGTAAAGTTGGAAGCATTTGAAGATATTGTAGAAGAACCTCCTCCTGAACCTCTAACTAAGGGCCAAGTACAAGAAATAAACTTGAGTACCCCAAAAAATTCTCGTCTTACCTTTATAAGCTCTCAAATTAAAGGAAATGAACATGATGTGTATGCGTGTTTCTTGCGTGAGTTTATGGATTGTTTCGTATGGACCTATGCAGAAATGCTGGGCCTAGATCCAAAACTTTTTGTACATAAGTTGAACGTAGTAGATGATGCCAAACCAGTGAAGCATGAACAAAAAAAAAAAACTAAACCAAAAACCATGGACAAGATAGAAAAGGAAAGAAACTCAAAGATGTTCGCTTCATCCATGAAGAACAGCATCACGACTGGTTAGCTAATATACTGGTCACTAAGAAAAATGGGTAGATCAGAGCCTATATCGACTTCAAAGATCTGAGCAAAGCTTACACCAAAGATGATTTCCCACTACCCATACCAGAAATCATAATTGATAACACCTTCGGATATGAAAGGATGTCATTCATAGATGGGGGATATAATCAGATCAAGATGCATAAGTAGGACAAGAAGCACACATCCTTTCAAACCCCCTTTCAACCTATATTACTTCACCGTCATACTCTTTAGCCTTAAAAATGTAGGACCACATATCAAAGGGCAATGATAAAAATTTTCAAAGACATGCAGCACAAGTCTATTGTATGTTATGTCGATAATTCTGCTATCAAAAGTAAACAGAAGTCAAACCATCTAGTTGATCTTCGCCTTTGAATAAACACTATGAAGTGTTTTTTTGGAGTCTCCTCTAAGAAATTCTTGGTATTTATGGTTCAAAGAGGTGGCATCAAATTGGATCCAGCCAAAGTCAGAGCCATATTAGAGATGCCCTCTCTAAGAACTCTAAAAAAACTCAAAGGATTACAATGCAGGCTTACTTACATTTGTCGGTTCATCTACAACTAAATTAGGAAATGCAAAGCATTCTCTAGACTCAAGAAGAAAACAGTTGAATTTGTGTGGGATAAAGGTTGTAAAGACTCCTTTCAAGATATCAAATGGTATCTCACAAACCCACTAGTCTTTTCAGATCCGATCGCAGGCAAACCTTTCATCCTCTACACCCGATCTCTTGATCACTCCTTGGGGGCATTATTCGCCCAAAAGAATAACGAAGGTAATGAGGTAGTACTCTATTATTTGTTATGAATGCTAGTTGGTGTTAAGCATAATTATCATCCAGTGGAAAAGGAATGTCTCACATTAATGTTTGCAGTGCAGAAACTTCATCGCTACATTCACTCCAATGTGGTGTACTTGGTTTCCAACATCAATCTATTGAAGACACCTGTGACGAAAGCTAGTGCATTAAGTGATCAACTAGCCAAGTGTTTCACTTTGTTATCTCAATACAACATTAGATAAACCCCCGCAAAAGCAATAAAAGGACAGGCTCTCTTAGATTTTCTGACAAAACATCCATTTTTGAAGGATTCTGAATTTAAAGATAATCTTCCTAATGAGCCAATCTTCTTTATTGAGCAAATATGGAAACCCACCATCAATCTAGTCTAACATTGGATTATACACTTTGATAAAGCTTCCAAAACCAATGAGTTATGAGTTTTAGTCTTAGGGCCGGGAATCACTTTTAGCAGCCCAAAAAAATTTTATGTCCCTCACTCCTTCTCATTGATTAAGGCATGCACAAACAATGTGGTAGAATACATACCATTGATTATGGGTCTCAAGCTAGCTTTAAATTCGAACATCAATATCCTAGGAGTCTATGGAGATTCGCAACTCAAAATCAAACAAATGAATCTTGAATATGAAGTGTAAAAACTAGATTTGTTTCATTTTTTCAAAAGAACCTGTGAACTCAAGGAGAGATTCATGTTTATCGAATTTCACCATATTCCAAGGCATCAAAATGTCAAGGCAGATGCACTAGCAAAATTGGTGGCATCAATGTCAATCCTCGAGAATGACAGAATGGAACTGAAAATGGTTGAAAGAAGACTTCTACCTCCACTCGACACCCATAAAGCATTAGCAGATTATTTTAACATAATTAAGAATCGGATTTCATCTTTCTAAAACCCATTCAAAGCTAGAGAGACTTTTTTATTGAATACATTCTCTACAGAGTCTTGCCAGAGAATGATAAGGACAACACCAGTATTCAACGGTGCGCTTTAAAGTTTCACTTTGATTTGCCTTTAAAGACTCTTTACTGCAAGTAATACGATGGGTTTCTCCTCCATTGCTTGTCACCAAAAAAAGCAAATCAAGTACTCAAAGATGTTCACTCTAGCCCATGTGGTGCTCATCAGGTTGGACCAAAGCTTCATAATCAAAATCTAATGTTAGGCTACTACTGGCCTACCATGGTATCTGATGCCATCAATTTTTCTAAAAGATGCAGAGAATGCCATATCCATAGCAATTACATTTATCAACCACCTAAATATCTACATCCTACGTCCACCTCTTGGCCATTTGAGGCTTAGGGATGGACATTGTTAGTAAAATCAATTCGCCATTAGAACGTGGTCATCTATTTATATTGGCCGCAACAAATTACTTCACCAAATGTGCAGAAGCAGTGCCTCTTACAGAAGTCCAAACAGATACAGTTCTCAACTTCTTAAAGACTCACATCATTTGTTGTTTAGGGTGCCTAAGCGTCTACATCATGATAACTATCCTCAGTTTAACAATGATAAATTCTACAGATTCTGTGACAAGTACAAAATCCAATGCTATCCTTTCACGGTATACAATCCAACAGCTAATGGACTTATTGAAACCTTCAATAAGACTATTTGCAAGATTTTGAAAGAAATGGTCTCTGACAACAAAAGGAGTTGGTGCACCAAACTTTCTGAAGTTTTGTGGCCTTAAGAACTAGAGTCCATGGTCCAACCAAATCATCACCATATTTATTGGTTTATAGCAGTGAAGGTGTGATACCTTTGAAAATTCAACTTCGTTCTCTTCAGGTGGCTGTGATAAACAAATACACTAAAAAGAAGAATGCCAAGCTCAGGCTCCAGGAGTTAGAAAGACTTGATGAGAAAAGGCTTGCTGCTAGACAAAGTATCAAGCTATATCAAGCTCGTATGGCTAGATCTTTCGACAAGAAAGTCAAATATAAGGCTTACAAGAAAGAAGAGTTAACCCGTGCAACCAAAAGGCCCATGTTCTCCACACACATGTCCAAAGACAAATTTGAATCCAAATGGGAAGGACCTTTTGCTGTCAGCAAGGTCTACTCCAATGGTGCATATGCACTCCTCACCTTAAAGAGGATAGATGCATGATGCCAATCAATGAAAAACTTCTAAAGAAATACTATGCTTGAATGCCATTGGTCTACGCAAACCATGCACAGTGTACATTCTCATCCCAAAATCCATCAATTTTAAGCTTATAACCTAGGACTCCTATCCAAACTCCCTCAGACTTATACATACTAACAATGAGGATAATATCCTTTGGCCCCTCTAATCAACTTTCGTTATTTGGATAATATCCCTATAAGACTCCTTGTAACATCCTACTATATAGATCAAATCCTTTTGCGAACCCTTTAAAGCAAACTCAGCTGTATAGAATAAATCTTTTTGCAAACCCTATATAGCTATCTTCAGCTATATGGAATGAGTCCTTTTGCAAATCCCATGTGGCTAACCTTTAGTTATATGGAATAACTCTTTTTGCAGACCCCATATAACCAAAGCCCAAAAAACAAAACCAAATTCTTATCCTAAGGATTAAGTCAAGGACCTAGGAGAACACCTCATAGATGGGCATCGAATAACATCTACTTTATTTGACCCCTTTCGACACCCAAAAGGATCAAGTCGTGGACCCTAGAGAATGCCGCATACATGGGCACTAGATAATGTTGACCTATATGACCCCTTTTGTTTTTGGTTTGTGATTCCCAAAAGATCACAAGTCATACCTGCATACAAGTCTTACAAAATAAACAAAACAAACTATACATACATCCAAACCATCCATACCAATCACATCAAAACATCCATACAAAATCAAACCAAACATTTCATACCAATGATAGAATGAAGTAAAGAAAGAAGATTCCCATTGATATTCATTTAAAATTCAATACAAGTCAAAAGTACATGGCTAACAGAGCAAATCAAATTGAAAGAACAAAACAAAAGATGCGACAACGGAAATCAGTCCAAGAATTTCTCAAGTTGCTTCATGGCATACAGAATACCTTCCATCAAGATGCGCCCCTTGTAATTTACATAGGCTAGCACAAATATGTCTTTGTCCAATTTAATGTGCAATTCATCCTCAACAAATTGAATGACATCATTCAGAATTGTCTGCTTTGACTTTACATTAGCAAAACGGTTATCTTTATGCATATGATCTTTTGAGTTTGATTTCTTCAATTCTTCAATGATGCTTTGCAATTTGAGAGCATTATTTTCCAAAGTAGAGAGCTACTACTACAATGTAGTAATCTGCTGTTGTAGACGTTCATGCTCGACCACATGCAGATTTATCTCATGTGTTCTCTTGGAGTCTACTTCATTCACTGCCCTAATCTCTTTTTCAATGTTCTTAATCTCAATTGGACTTTCTGCCTCAACATTTCATCTTGAAAAGCTTTTGCATGATCTACACCTCTGTCCTGGATATCATTTTCTTTAAGTCGGTGAAAAGGACTACAAAAGCATCACGAAGGTTACCCAGATCTAACCCAGTACCAGAAAAAACCAACATATTAGCTAATACTTTAGCATCTTGGATCTTATCATTGGTGAGATCTCCCTGGAAAAGTGTGTCCAAGATGCTACAAGTCATTATCTTCATAGAACTTTTTATATCAGACTGAGGCCTGGGGAAATCACCAAACAAACTCAGCTCCTTATGAATCGAGAGATTTGACTCTCATTCTTGTGAATTTGATTGAGTCTGGGAACCTAAATGGTCATCCTCTCCCTTTTCAATCCCTGCACGTGCACCCAAATGAGTAGTCAACTCATCTCCATGTAAAGAGGGTGAGTCTTGTGATCCCTATGAAAACAAGGTGGCAAAAAGGTCCCAATTCACATGTGGTGTCACTATAATAGTCAGTGGTGCTTTATTAGAACATTCACCCTCTGCAGCAAAAGCTTCATCGGACACCTTATGTGCAGTCGGGCCCTCAAACTGCTTGGTAGGAGTTATTTGCTTTTCCCAAAAGTGCACTCTAGAAGGTGTAATGGCCCTTAGTGGCATACAACTACCATAACCACAGGAGTATCTTCATCCATAAGATCTACAGCCTCATCTTCAAGTGCTTCAAGTACTAACTTCCTCTGAGCAAAAGGCCTGGTCGTTGCTGTGGTTGGCTCTATTATATCAGTGCAATTAGTTGGATTCACTTTAGCTTTAACCTCCTATTCAACTGTACCAATGGACTCAATATCCTACTCTATCTAAACAATGAGAGTTGCGTCAATCCCCAATGCATGTGCGGCTATAAGTGATTGACTTGCATGTGATTCGGATCCTAAATCAAGATTCACCCTTGGTATTACCGGGGGCATGCTGTGGATGGGTGGCAAAACAATCACCAATGACAGCTTCTAGTCATCGCACTTCTGGTGGGTGAGTCTAAAATGGAGGGATCTTCCATAGCCCTGCGTAGGTCTCTATTCAAAGAATGATTTGGAGACACCTCAAAGAATCCACTATGGATAGAGATGTTGTCCAACTTAATCGGAGCTTCAAGACCCTCTTTCTCTGACACCTCTTCAATTAGTGACTTGAAAGGTAATCTCATAGATGTTTAAAGCATAAGGGGAGCATCTTGATTAACTTGAGCACCTGAAAAGGAATCAAGAAGAGAAAGTCAAATCAAGATATTATAAAAAAAATTGACAAATCATCTTTCAACACTCAAATCAAGGCTTACCCTCGGGATTTAGCTCTACCTCAGTTCCCTCAGTAATGCTGGGAACTCCTTCTCTCTCCATCACAACATCAATGGTCACTCCCTCAAAAACCACCGGTGCAACCTCTTGCCGTGCTACTACTACAGGAGTAGTATCCTTTTGTCACGCCCCGATCCCGGGAATTGGGGTTAGGATAGCCCCACGGGTTGTACATACGTAATCCCGTAATAATCTGTGCATGTAAACATACACACACAAATCACTACAAGGGAGATTGCACAGGAACGTGTAGAGAAGTTTCTCCAACACGTAGATTACATTCAATAGTTAGCAGAAGCCTGTGTAATACATCTGTAATGATCATAAGCAATAACAACCGAATTATCACAAAATTTCACGCCCCAATCCCGGGAATTTGGGGATTTGAGTGGGCCCCCAGGGCGTGGATACGTAATCCCGTAGAAATCCGTGCCCTGAAGAATTTTGCACGAATTCCTACAAGGGAGATTCCACAGGAACGTGTGAGGTATGCTGGCACACGTACAAACATAAATTATCATAATCGAGAACCTGTGAAATACTCGATAATCATCAAGAGCACATAAAGTTCATAGTCTATTAAAACATATTTACATACAATAGTGTTATAGTCTTTTAAATACATTCCCAAAATCAGTCCTTAAAGGTGATACAAAAGTCTTCAACATAATATTCCCAGAAGAGACGCTCTCCGTAGGATGGCTAGTAGTAAACGTCGCCATCCATCCATTCACCTACACCCCGAGGTACCGTTGGGGTATCTTCCGGGGCCGCGTCAATGTTCGTGTCGGGAGCGGGTGCTGAATCTGCAATACCGAGGGTAACACTGTTAACACGACGGTTAAACAAGTACTAAGCATAGGAATTAATATAACATAATACATTAGCAAGAACAATCACTAAACATGATGCATGAGTGAAACTTAATGTTATACATACTGATTGGCAACCACGATGCTCTATTCTCCCAAAGGGAGCATACATAACGTATGGGTCGCTAGGGGATCAAGCTAGCTTCCCGAGGAGCGTCGACAACCCCTCCGTAAACCTACTGCAGTGGTGACATATAATACCCAAAGGGCAGAAGCCAAGTGGTGCCGACTCGGAGTCAATCATACAAATCATAACATACATAAGGAATAGTTAACCATGAAACAACGAATGCTTAAACGAAACACATGCAGGTAGGCTACAAGGCCCGAGCCTCAGCTACACCCTTGGCTAGCAAGCACACACTCAATAGAAGCTCTGGCTTGTCAGACACGCACTCATTAGAAGCTCAGGTCTGAATTGCCTCGGGTTTTGCTGGGGGAAGTAAATTCGATATCAGTCATGTCGAAGGTAGTGTAATGTATCAATATGAATGCATTTCGATAAGCAGTCTCCTGATTCCCCAAGGACATTCAGCACGAGGTACACATGAGATGTTCGGTGTCGTTGTGTTACCGCGTCTGGGTATTACATTGTGTATACGGAACACCCTTCTCATGCCAACATCCATGACTTGCCATTGGGAAATCCTTCAGTCATTCCAACGTATAATTACCAATGGCCAAGTGGAGGTATAGAGGGTACCATGACTAAAGCCCTACCAAATCATTGAGATTCCTAACATCTTACATTCACTGGGTTCTTACGGCTTAGCCGTATACAAGGCTACGGCTTAGCCGAGGGGGTCACGGTTCATCCGGATTTTCGGCGTAGTTACGGTTCAACCGTATATTAGCCTACGGCTTAGCCGAGCTAAGCCTACGGCTAGGTCACGGGGAGGTCACGGCTTAGCCGTGGGGTACTTCACGGTGCAGCCGTATGCAAGCCGTAGAAGGAACTGGGTTCTGTGAGCTCTCTGGAGAGTTCGCCGTAGAAAGACCTACGGCTAGGCTACGGGCTGGATACGGCTTAGCCGTAGTGGATTTCACGGCGTCGCCGTAAGTGAGCCGTAGTACAAAATCTCATTTTACTGCTCTCTGGACATTGAGCCGTAAGAGCTCACGGCTTAGCCGTATCTTCGCCGTAAGCTTCAGGAAATCTGAATACAGTTTCGTAACTCAGTTTTCTGTACGGGATCACTACAGAACTAACTCTGTACGGGATCACTACAGAACTAACTTATAAGGGGGGTTCTGTAGCTCAATTGAAGTGTCCTTGAGAGTACCCCATGCTCACACACCTCCTATTCCCATCTCCATCATTCCTACTTGATTCATTCATACATATTAAGAAGGAAGAATGACAATGAGAACAACTAACTTAACATGCAATGAACAATTCCACATGCAGTGAACATAAGCTTAAGTACTTGCCTCTCCTAACAGCACTAACCCTCTCCCACTGTAGATTGCCGTGAGGTTAGAAGAAACCTTCAAATCTGAAATGGGTTGTTCTTAGATCTGCAACTTAGAGAGGGAGGAATGCCCAAAGGAGTAAGGAGAGGATGAGTGGAGACCACTCCCTACACATGCACACTCCCACGATCCCCAAGCACTCCAATGCAAGGAGAAGGAAGAAGGAACCCAGGAGAACAGGACTCCAACCAACCGAACGAGGGAGGAAGGAGAAAGAACGTGGGATTCCCTTTTAAACATAATTTCCCTGGAGTTACATGCAAGCCCATTTGTTTCTAGAAATTCCAGTTTAGTCCGGAAGGGCCCCCAATTGGCCCAAGGTGAGTCCGGATTAACTCGGGCCCAACACAAAAGACGATCTATGCAATAACTTACACGTAAGGAAATGGACGGGGTAACCTAGAGGCGCAAGGACAATTTACGAAAAAGCCCTTAGCTATTTAATTGGGGGTCCAAACCCAATAATTCACACTAAATTGACCCTCAACAAGTCTTAATCAATAGGAAACAGGATTAATTAACATAATTAGGATTAGTGAGGGTTCGGGTCCTTACATCCTTCCCCACTTAAGATCATTCGGTCCTCCGAATGCACGTACCTTAGGTAGTAGCTCTGGATATTTCGCCCGGATTTGATCTTCGAGTTCCCAAGTGGCCTCTTCCTGTCCATGGTGATTCCATAACACCTTGACCCATTTGATCGTTCGCGTACGCAGCACCTGTTCCTTAGTGTCAACGATACAAAGGGGTCTCTCTTCGTAGCTCACATTAGGCCTTACCTGTATATCATCCAACTCAAGGACATGTGAAGGATCTGGGAGGTATTTCCGGAGCATTGATACATGGAACACATTATGAACTCCTGCAAGCGAGGGTGGCAGCTCCAACCGATAAGCTAAGTCTCCCACTCTACTCTGTATCTCAAAAGGCCCGACGAACCGAGGAGCAAGCTTACCCTTCTGGCCAAACCTGATAGTACCCTTCATTGGGGAAACTTTTAGGAAAACTCTGTCCCCCACTTGGAACTCGAGGGGCCGGCGGCGGTTATCTGCATAACTTTTCTGGCGCGATCGTGCAGTTCTCATTCTATCTTGCACTTTTTGTACTTTCTCTGCTGTATCCGCTACCAGAGTGGGTCCATGGAAACTCCTAACCCCAACTTCTTCCCAGCAGACTGGCGTACGGCACTTTCGTCCATACAAGGCTTCAAATGGGGCCATACCGATGCTCACGTGAAAGCTGTTATTATATGCAAATTCGCACAAGGAGAGGTGCTCATCCCACTCTTTTCCGAAATCCATTACGCTAGCTCGTAGCATGTCTTCCAGGGTCTGTATCGTTCGTTCCAATTGCCCATCTGTTTGAGGATGGTAAGCCGTGCTAAAACTGAGTTTGGTGCCTAAAGACGTCTGGAAAGACTGCCAAAAGGAAGACACGAACCTACTATCTCGGTCGGACACAATTGAGACCGGGGTACCATGTAGCCGTACAATCTCATCAATGAAGATCTTGGCCATTTCCTGAAATTTCATCCCTTTCTTGATGGGAATAAAGTGGGCTGATTTTGTTAGTCGGTCGACAATCACCCACACTACATCATGGTGTCTACTTGTTCGAGGTAGTCCGGAAACAAAATCCATCGTCAGATTTTCCCATTTCCATTTACGGAATCGGTAGAGGGTGTAACAAACCGGGAGGCTTCATGTGCTCAGCCTTCACTCGTTGGCAGGTAAGGCATTTGGCCACAAATCCCGCTATGTCCCTCTTCATGTTATTCCACCAAAACCTGCCATGTAGATTCCGGTACATTTTTGTACTCCCTGGGTGCATGGAATACCAGGCATGGTGTGCTTCAGTCATAATTGCCCTTTTGAGGTTATGATTTTGAACTCCTGGAACACAAAGCCGATCTCGAAAGTATAACACACCGTCTACAATCCTGAAATCCGGTTTCTCAGAAATATGATCACGAATCTTGACAAACTCCGGGTCTTCAAACTGTCTCTCCTTGATCTGCTGAATCAAAGTGGGTTCGAAGACGGACATAGCCACTAACATGACCTTATCATCTACGAATTCAGCTTCCACGTCCAGATCTCGGAATTCCTCCACTAGAGACCATTCACCACACAAGGCTGCCAACTCGGTGGTGGATTTCCTGTTTAAAGCATCAGCTACTACATTCCCTTTTCCAGGGAAGTATCTAATCGGAAAGTCATAGTCCTTTATGAATTCCAACTACCTGCGCTGTCTCATGTTAAGATCATGCTGCGAAAACAGATACTGGAGACTGCGATGATCACTATGGACTTCAAATTTCTCTCCATATAAATAATGTCTCCACATCTTCAGCGCGAAAATTACTGCAGCCAATTCCAAGTCATGCACGGCATAGTTTTTCTCATGTTCTTTCAATTGGCGAGATCCATATGCTATTACCTTTCCATTCTGCATGAGTACACACCCTAGCCCAATCCCTGAAGCATCTGTATAGATGACAAATCCGCCACTCCCTTCTGGTAGGGATAAGATCGGGGCTGAGGTTAATTTCTCCTTAAGGAGTTGGAAACTCGACTCACACTCAGCGGACCACACAAATGGTTCGTTCTTTCGTGTCAACTTAGTCAAAGGGGCGACTATTTTGGAAAAGTCCTTCACGAACCTCCTATAATAACCGGCCAAGCCAACAAAACTTCTAATTTCTGCAACGGTTTTGGGACTCTGCCATGTAGTTATAGCCTCAATCTTAGCTGGATCTACTGCAAGCCCATCCTTAGAAATTATATGCCCTAAAAAGGCAACTTGTTCCAGCCAAAATTCACATTTGTCCAGTTTGGCATACAATCGGTGGTCCCTTAGCAATTGTAGAGAGGTCCTCAGATGCTCCACATGCTCGTCTTTGGTCTTGGAATACACCAGAACATCATCAATGAAAATTACCACGAACTGATCAAGATATGATGAGAAGATCTTGTTCATTAAGGCCATAAACACTGCTGGGGCATTTGTCAATCCAAAAGGCATAACCAAGAATTCGTAATGCCCATATCTTGTCCTAAAAGCTGTCTTTGATGCATCTTGGTCCCTAACTCGCAGTTGATGATATCCAGACCTAAGATCAATCTTCGAAAAATGTGTTGCACCCTGTAGCTGATCAAACAATTCATCAATTCTAGGCAGTGGGTATTTGTTTTTAATTGTCACCCGATTCAACTGCCGGTAATCAATACACATTCTAAGGGTGCCATCCTTCTTCTTCACAAATAAAACCGGGGCTCCCCATGGAGATGTGCTAGGGCGAATGAACCCTTTATCCAATAATTCTTGTAACTGTAGTTTCAGTTCACGTAGCTCTGCTGGGGCCATTCTATATGGAGCCTTAGATATGGGAGCGGTACCTGGTACTAGCTCTATAGTAAAATCCACTTCCCTGATTGGTGGAAGGCCGAGTACTTCATCCGGAAATACATCCGGAAATTCGCAAACCACAGGTATTTCTTCTAACTTCTTAGGTGATTTCTTTTCTACGATGAAGGCAATCTAGCCCTCACAACCACTATGTATTAATCGTTCCGCTCGAAGTGCTGAAATCAATCTGGTTTTCGAACTCTTCTTGTCACCTTGGAACACCGCACTTGGACCATCTTCACTCACCCTTACGGTGACGGTCTTACGGAAGCAATCCAAACAGGCCATATATTTGGTCAGCCAGTCCATGCCTAGGATTACATCGAAATCGTGCATGGGTAGCACAATAAGTTCCGCTGGGAGAAGAACTTCTCCGATGAGAACTCGACAACCAGGGTAATAGTCGTCACAGGTTACCCGTTTACCAACCGGAGTGATAACACTCAACACATATGGCAATTGTGCAGGCGATTCCCGTATCCTACTAGAGAACCGAGGTGAGATGAAGGAGTGTGAAGATCCCGAATCAAACAACACTTTAGCTTCAATACCACAAACAGAAACCTTACCTACAACCGCATGTTCTGCCGCCTCTGCCTCTTCTTGTGTCAATGCATAAGCGCGGCCTTGCCTTTGGGGTCGGTGTTGCTGTCCTTGTCTCTGTTGTCCCTGGCCTTGTCGTGTCTGCCCTTGGCCTTGTCGTGTCTGCCCTTGGCCTTGTCTCACTTGCTGTTGCTGTCGGTTAGGCGCAGGAGGGGGCTGCTGATACTGCTGCTGTTGAAAGCCTTGACTAAATTCCTTCCTTCTTGGACACTCAGACAAGCGATGGTCCATGGAGCCACAGCCAAAACAGGCTCCCATGGACCTCCAACATTTACTAGTCTCGTGACCCTTTCCGCATGCACCGCAAACTGGTCGGGACGTGCTACTAGCAACTCCCTTCTGTTTCTTAGAATACTGCTGACCTTTCCCAGAAGGTGGAGCACTCTTCTTAGACTCCCCCAAGAATAGGCTCTTCTCAATTTCTTCCGCTGCGTATGCCCTGGCCACTACATCGTCATATTGAACGGGACGTTGGAAGGCAGTGGCATGTCCCTTGATAGCAGGCCTTAACCCTTCCAAAAATCTTTCCACTCTCTTCTCCTCAGTATCAATCAAGTCTAGAGCAAACCGAGAAAGCTGGCTGAATACATGCACGTATTCTGCAACGGTCATGAGGTTCTGCTGCAGGGAAAGAAACTCTGCCTTCTTTCTGCGAGTAACGTGGTCGGGGATGAACTTCTTCCGGAACTGCCTCTTAAAAGCCTCCCAAACAGTGGCGTCCGGCATAGTCCTCATGTGGTCCCGGATACTCTTCCACCATGTATCCGCGACGTCTCTAAACATGGATGCTGCGAGGACCACTTGCTGCCTGGGTGTGCAAGTCAAGGTATCGAAAACATTTTCCGTGTGGACAAACCATTCATCTGCTTGTAACGGATCCTCATGTCCAGTAAACTCTGTTGCTCCCCTTTTTCGAAACTTCTCATACAAGGAGTTGGGATCTCCTGGCTGATCCTGTCGGTTTAACATGGCGGCCATCTGTAACTGCATGGCAGCCTGATTGGCGTTACTAGCTGTCAATTGATGCATTAACATCATAAACCGTTCCTCCGTATTGTAGGTAGGATGAGGAGGAGGTTGTGGTGGAGGATCTGCGCCGTCCAACTCAATGTTATTACGGTTATTATCACCGGAGCTGTTATTCGTACCGGATCCAGACGCCATGGTTCTGCAGTCACAATGGTCATCAATCATATATGTTTAAATAGATGTACATACATACATACATACTACAGTCATACCATAGTTATCATTATAATAGAAACCCACTTAAACGGATCTATCGGAACCTCACCACGCTTCCTAATGTTGCTTAGTCTTTTAAGTGACTTCTTGGAATGGCTCTGATACCATTACTTATGTATGTCACGCCCCAATCCCGGGAATTTGGGGATTTGAGTGGGCCCCCAGGGCGTGGATACGTAATCCCGTAGAAATCCGTGCCCTGAAGAATTTTGCACGAATTCCTACAAGGGAGATTCCACAGGAACGTGTGAGGTATGCTGGCACACGTACAAACATAAATTATCATAATCGAGAACCTGTGAAATACTCGATAATCATCAAGAGCACATAAAGTTCATAGTCTATTAAAACATATTTACATACAATAGTGTTATAGTCTTTTAAATACATTCCCAAAATCAGTCCTTAAAGGTGATACAAAAGTCTTCAACATAATATTCCCAGAAGAGACGCTCTCCGTAGGATGGCTAGTAGTAAACGTCGCCATCCATCCATTCACCTACACCCCGAGGTACCGTTGGGGTATCTTCCGGGGCCGCGTCAATGTTCGTGTCGGGAGCGGGTGCTGAATCTGCAATACCGAGGGTAACACTGTTAACACGACGGTTAAGCAAGTACTAAGCATAGGAATTAATATAACATAATACATTAGCAAGAACAATCACTAAACATGATGCATGAGTGAAACTTAATGTTATACATACTGATTGGCAACCACGATGCTCTATTCTCCCAAAGGGAGCATACATAACGTATGGGTCGCTAGGGGATCAAGCTAGCTTCCCGAGGAGCGTCGACAACCCCTCCGTAAACCTACTGCAGTGGTGACATATAATACCCAAAGGGCAGAAGCCAAGTGGTGCCGACTCGGAGTCAATCATACAAATCATAACATACATAAGGAATAGTTAACCATGAAACAACGAATGCTTAAACGAAACACATGCAGGTAGGCTACAAGGCCCGAGCCTCAGCTACACCCTTGGCTAGCAAGCACACACTCAATAGAAGCTCTGGCTTGTCAGACACGCACTCATTAGAAGCTCAGGTCTGAATTGCCTCGGGTTTTGCTGGGGGAAGTAAATTCGATATCAGTCATGTCGAAGGTAGTGTAATGTATCAATATGAATGCATTTCGATAAGCAGTCTCCTGATTCCCCAAGGACATTCAGCACGAGGTACACATGAGATGTTCGGTGTCGTTGTGTTACCGCGTCTGGGTATTACATTGTGTATACGGAACACCCTTCTCATGCCAACATCCATGACTTGCCATTGGGAAATCCTTCAGTCATTCCAACGTATAATTACCAATGGCCAAGTGGAGGTATAGAGGGTACCATGACTAAAGCCCTACCAAATCATTGAGATTCCTAACATCTTACATTCACTGGGTTCTTACGGCTTAGCCGTATACAAGGCTACGGCTTAGCCGAGGGGGTCACGGTTCATCCGGATTTTCGGCGTAGTTACGGTTCAACCGTATATTAGCCTACGGCTTAGCCGAGCTAAGCCTACGGCTAGGTCACGGGGAGGTCACGGCTTAACCGTGGGGTACTTCACGGTGCAGCCGTATGCAAGCCGTAGAAGGAACTGGGTTCTGTGAGCTCTCTGGAGAGTTCGCCGTAGAAAGACCTACGGCTAGGCTACGGGCTGGATACGGCTTAGCCGTAGTGGATTTCACGGCGTCGCCGTAAGTGAGCCGTAGTACAAAATCTCATTTTACTGCTCTCTGGACATTGAGCCGTAAGAGCTCACGGCTTAGCCGTATCTTCGCCGTAAGCTTCAGGAAATCTGAATACAGTTTCGTAACTCAGTTTTCTGTACGGGATCACTACAGAACTAACTCTGTACGGGATCACTACAGAACTAACTTATAAGGGGGGTTCTGTAGCTCAATTGAAGTGTCCTTGAGAGTACCCCATGCTCACACACCTCCTATTCCCATCTCCATCATTCCTACTTGATTCATTCATACATATTAAGAAGGAAGAATGACAATGAGAACAACTAACTTAACATGCAATGAACAATTCCACATGCAGTGAACATAAGCTTAAGTACTTGCCTCTCCTAACAGCACTAACCCTCTCCCACTGTAGATTGCCGTGAGGTTAGAAGAAACCTTCAAATCTGAAATGGGTTGTTCTTAGATCTGCAACTTAGAGAGGGAGGAATGCCCAAAGGAGTAAGGAGAGGATGAGTGGAGACCACTCCCTACACATGCACACTCCCACGATCCCCAAGCACTCCAATGCAAGGAGAAGGAAGAAGGAACCCAGGAGAACAGGACTCCAACCAACCGAACGAGGGAGGAAGGAGAAAGAACGTGGGATTCCCTTTTAAACATAATTTCCCTGGAGTTACATGCAAGCCCATTTGTTTCTAGAAATTCCAGTTTAGTCCGGAAGGGCCCCCAATTGGCCCAAGGTGAGTCCGGATTAACTCGGGCCCAACACAAAAGACGATCTATGCAATAACTTACACGTAAGGAAATGGACGGGGTAACCTAGAGGCGCAAGGACAATTTACGAAAAAGCCCTTAGCTATTTAATTGGGGGTCCAAACCCAATAATTCACACTAAATTGACCCTCAACAAGTCTTAATCAATAGGAAACAGGATTAATTAACATAATTAGGATTAGTGAGGGTTCGGGTCCTTACATCCTTCCCCACTTAAGATCATTCGGTCCTCCGAATGCACGTACCTTAGGTAGTAGCTCTGGATATTTCGCCCGGATTTGATCTTCGAGTTCCCAAGTGGCCTCTTCCTGTCCATGGTGATTCCATAACACCTTGACCCATTTGATCGTTCGCGTACGCAGCACCTGTTCCTTAGTGTCAACGATACAAAGGGGTCTCTCTTCGTAGCTCACATTAGGCCTTACCTGTATATCATCCAACTCAAGGACATGTGAAGGATCTGGGAGGTATTTCCGGAGCATTGATACATGGAACACATTATGAACTCCTGCAAGCGAGGGTGGCAGCTCCAACCGATAAGCTAAGTCTCCCACTCTACTCTGTATCTCAAAAGGCCCGACGAACCGAGGAGCAAGCTTACCCTTCTGGCCAAACCTGATAGTACCCTTCATTGGGGAAACTTTTAGGAAAACTCTGTCCCCCACTTGGAACTCGAGGGGCCGGCGGCGGTTATCTGCATAACTTTTCTGGCGCGATCGTGCAGTTCTCATTCTATCTTGCACTTTTTGTACTTTCTCTGCTGTATCCGCTACCAGAGTGGGTCCATGGAAACTCCTAACCCCAACTTCTTCCCAGCAGACTGGCGTACGGCACTTTCGTCCATACAAGGCTTCAAATGGGGCCATACCGATGCTCACGTGAAAGCTGTTATTATATGCAAATTCGCACAAGGAGAGGTGCTCATCCCACTCCTTTCCGAAATCCATTACGCTAGCTCGTAGCATGTCTTCCAGGGTCTGTATCGTTCGTTCCAATTGCCCATCTGTTTGAGGATGGTAAGCCGTGCTAAAACTGAGTTTGGTGCCTAAAGACGTCTGGAAAGACTGCCAAAAGGAAGACACGAACCTACTATCTCGGTCGGACACAATTGAGACCGGGGTACCATGTAGCCGTACAATCTCATCAATGAAGATCTTGGCCATTTCCTGAAATTTCATCCCTTTCTTGATGGGAATAAAGTGGGCTGATTTTGTTAGTCGGTCGACAATCACCCACACTACATCATGGTGTCTACTTGTTCGAGGTAGTCCGGAAACAAAATCCATCGTCAGATTTTCCCATTTCCATTTACGGAATCGGTAGAGGGTGTAACAAACCGGGAGGCTTCATGTGCTCAGCCTTCACTCGTTGGCAGGTAAGGCATTTGGCCACAAATCCCGCTATGTCCCTCTTCATGTTATTCCACCAAAACCTGCTGTCACGACCCGAGCCCAGAATTCGGGGGTTAGCGAAAAGCTAAACCGGTGACACACGTACTCCCGTGCACGTGCACCCAAACCCAGTCCAGATGCACGCACACAAGGGATCTAACACGTGCGAACTAAGCGTACGCGGAAGCTGTACATATCATAGCAAGCAACAAAGGAAAATAAAATAGCGGAAGCTAAAACAAATACGAACCGGAAAAGACAAAGACAAATACACTGAGATAAAACCGAATACACACCAAAATCAATATACACAAAATATACAGAATACAAGTCCCAAAGTCCAAAGTCCAAATACAAGCTCTCAAAAACCAAAATGCAAAATAAAAGCCACTGGTATGCATGCACGCACTTGGCAGAAGTGATCAGGCCCACTCTGCCAGACCGGAGGGTGCCTCTACACTCGCCCCTGCAGCCTCCTCGACCGCCGGGGAGCTGGGCAAGGTATCTGTGCCTGCAACACCACAGACAACACGAATGAATACAACGATCCAGCAAATATAAGTAACAGGAAAGAAACACGCATAGTATCAAAGCGAATGAAATAGGGACAGAAGATTAAATACAGAGTCCATCTTAGTATGCTAAGCAAATCGTGCATAGGAGTAAAACATGATAATGGAATCAAAACATAGAATACTGAACTAGTTGGCTACTACGTTAACCATATTCTCTCACATAGAGAGCAGAGCAAAACAGAGCAAAGCAGATAAGAACACCACTGTCCGGGCCAGGGCACAAGTGGGTCTCGGTTTCCTGGGTTCCGGGGTCCCAAGACAAAGCGACACTGCAGTGAATACAGAGAACAGAGATACAGAGATCTAAGCCAGAGGTAACCCCGTCGGGTAAATCCTAGGGCTGAGGCTGAGTAGAGCCAGACTAATATCAATCAAATCAAATCCAAAAGAAAGGGAGATTATCCGCTTTGGACTCACCGATGACACAGACCGGATCTTATCCTCACGTTTTAATCTCTGGGCAGAGCCACCAGGGAATACCCAAATATCAGAGATATACAAAGCCAGAGACAGAGCATAGATTAAGTCCATCACAGCATAGATCAAAGCATAATATAGACATACAGGACGAAAGCAAAATGACTGCGGAATGCATAAACATAGATTAACAGAACAGAGGGCAAAACTATAAACAATATGAAATGCATCTTAGATTAATACGGAATCAAGGTTCATTACAAGCCAAGTCTAATCTAGTTGCATCACTGTCACTAACCGTGCATGTTGATGTAGTTTTAAGTTATTCGATGCACCATTTGCCATCCTAGTGTTGCAAGGGAATCTACATGTGCACCGAAGTCCCTTAAACCAACACCCATGGGGAGGTGCTTAACAGTGATCAACGCTCACATGAATAAGTCACAGCCTAACAGACTATTCATGCGATCCAAAGAATCCATTGGGCCGATTTACGGGTATGGTTAACCTGTGTTTGAGCCCTACAAGGTCACACCATTATCCTACGTTTAAGTGTTATTTTACAGGTCTTACGGTTTAGCCATGGGTGACCTACGGCTTAGCCGTGGCATCCTACGGCGTAGCCGTATTATGCACTACGGCTTAGCCGTGGTTCCCTTCAGAACACGGCTAAACTGTCATCCTTTCCCCCTCTGATCTGATACATCTCACGGCTGAGCTACGGTGGAGTCCACGGCTTAGCCGTAGACCATCACGGCTTAGCCGTAGCCTCACCGTAAGAACACTGATATCAGAAAAGTTTCGACTGATCAGAGATTAAATTCACGGCTTAGGTCACGGTTGGGTCACGGCTAGCTTACGGCTCAGCCGTAGGACAAATTACGGCTTAGCCGTAGCCTAGCCGTAGAACAAAACTCAGATTTTGAGTCTCTGGAAAGCGAGCCGTAGAAATTTACGGCTTAGCCGTACAATACAGACGCGAATTCGGGAAGATTACAGAAACGAAATTTTGATACAGAAACTGAATAAAACAAGCTCAACTGATTCTCATAGCTTAGAAAATGGCTGTAAAACATGCTAAACAAAGAATAAGAGTGAATCAAAGCCATCAAACAAACACCCATATGTGTTATCAAAGCCTGTACTTATACTTGCCTCACATGTGACAAATCCTCTGAATCAAGCTCCAAAGCAACTAAAACCAAAACAAATCAAAGCAATCACACATGCATGAGATGAAGACAAAGCAACAGAGAATGTGAGAAGCAATTGGAGAAGAAGAAGTTGGGAAAGAACCCACTTACCAAGCCACAACACAGATGAGAGAAAAGAAACAAAACCCAATCCAAAGAAGAGTAGCCAACCCACAATCGAGCAAGAGAAGGAAAGAAGAGAGAGAAAGAAAACGTGGAGAGCTTCTCCTGGAGTCTCCTCTGGAATTGCATGCACGTTGAAGAGAGAAATGAGCAAGGGAGAGACATCTGTAAGATGACTCACTTATATATGGGTGTTGAAAGTTAAGTCAAAGTCCGGAGAGTTAAGACTAATTACAGTTCAAGTCACACGAAGGTCCATCTTCCCCAATTGACTCCAAACGGTTCTGAGACAGTTACGGAAATTGTCGAGCTCAACGAAATACGCGTGCTGACACCAAGATGATGCAAAGATGATATGAGCAAAACAAAAGCAAAATTACGAAAAAGGGCTTAGAACTACCTATTCCAGGTCAAAGGTCACTCAACTACCTATCCATGACCCAAAACAAGTTCAAAAGAAATAAACAAAACAAAACACACACTAATGAGCCACTAATCCGGCTCAAAGGGGATCGGAGTGTTACATCCTCCCCCACTAGGAATCATTCCGTCCTCGGAATGACTACCTACCTGCGCAAAGAGATGCGGGAACTGGCGTGCTAGCTGCTCCTCTAGCTCCCAAGTAGCCTCATCTGGACCATGATGTTCCCACAACACCTTCACCCATCTGATAGTCCTGGTACGAAGAATCTGTTCTCGTGTCCCAACGATGCGAAGCGGACGCTCAACGTAAGTTGCATTAGGCTGAATCTGGATATCATCGTAGCGAATCACATGGCTCGGATCTGGCACATACTTACGGAGCATCGACACATGGAACACATCGTGAACACCGGAGAACTCGACTGGAAGCGTCAACCGATAGGCTAAATCTCCAACTCGGCTCTTGACTTCAAACGGTCCTACATATCTCGGGGCTAACTTGCCCTTCTGACCAAATCGAACTGTGCCCTTCATCGGAGAAACTTTAAGAAATACCCAATCTCCGACTTGGAATGCCAAAGGTCTCCTCCGAGTATCAGCATAGCTCTTCTGCCTGGACCGAGCAATCTTCAGATTCTCTATCACTTTCTGCACTTTCTCTGTCGTCTCAGCAATGATTGTCGGACCATGGAAACTTCTAGTTCCAACTTCTTCCCAGCACACTGGAGTCCTGCACTTGCGTCCGTATAGTGCCTCATAAGGTGCCATACCAATGCTCTTATGGAAGCTGTTGTTGTAAGCAAACTCACACAATGCTAGATGTGTATCCCATTCCTTCTCAAAGTTCAGCACGCTAGCTCGGAGCATATCCTCCAACGTCTGAATGGTACGCTCCGACTGTCCATCAGTCTGGGGGTGGTATGCCGTACTAAAACTCAACTTCGTGCCCATAGCTTCCTGAAATGCTCTCCAGAATGAAGATACAAAACGACTGTCTCGATCCGACACAATCGATACTGGGGTGCCATGCAATCTGACTATCTCGTCAACAAACTTCCTGGCCATCTCTGTGAATGTCATCCCTTTCTTGAACGGAAGGAAATGTGCTGACTTAGTCAATCTGTCCACTATGACCCAGATCGCATTATTCTTCCTACTGGTCGGCGGAAAACCGGAGACGAAATCCATCGTAATGTGCTCCCACTTCCACTGCGGAGTGTGCAATGGATGCAATGATCCTGGAGGTCGCTGATGATCCGCTTTTACCCTCTGACAGGTCAAACATCGAGCTACGAACCCTGCGATCTCCCGCTTCATATTGTTCCACCAAAATCTATCCTTCAAGTTCCGGTACATCTTCGTACTCCCGGGATGCATCGCATATCGGGCATCGTGCGCATCTGTCATCAATTTCTCTCTCAACTCATCCACAGCGGGAACACACAATCTGTTCCTGAAGTACAAAACTCCATCTACTAGGCTAAAATCCGGTCGATCTGAAATCCGATCTCTGAACTTCACCAGGAGGGGGTCCTCAAACTGGCGATCCTTGATCTGCTGAATCACCTCAGGCTGAAACACGACAGTAGTAGCTAATGTCACCGAGTCTCCTACCATCTGAACCTCTACAGGCTGATCATGCACAAGCATATAGAATCCTGCTAACACCTGAAGACTGTCTGTCCTCCTGCTAAGTGCATCTGCAACTACATTGCCTTTGCCTGGGTGGTACTTGATCGGAAAGTCGTAATCTTTGATAAACTCCAACCATCTCCGTTGCCTCATATTCAAGTCATGCTGGTCAAACAAGTACTGTAGACTGTGATGATCGGAATGGACCTCAAACTTCACACCGTACAAATAATGTCGCCACAACTTCAGCGCAAATACAATAGCTGCTAACTCCAAGTCATGTGTGGCATAGTTCTTCTCATGTTCTTTCAGCTGTCTGGATCCATAGGCAATCACCTTCTGATTCTGCATCAGTACACAGCCTAGTCCAACTCGAGAAGCATCGGAATAAATCACGAATCCCTCACTACCATCCGGGAGAGTCAACACTGGCGCCGTAGTGAGCTTTTCTTTCAACATCTGGAAACTGCGCTCACACTTCTCTGTCCACTCATACGGGACCTTCTTCCGAGTCAACTGAGTCAGCGGGGCTGAGATCTTCGAGAAATCCTGCACAAACCTGCGGTAATATCCTGCCAAACCCAGAAAACTCCGAATCTCTGTCACTGATCTAGGACGGGGCCAATGGACTACTGCCTCAATCTTAGCTGGATCCACCATCAATCCATCTCTAGAAATCACATGTCCCAAAAATGCAACTTGCTCTAGCCAGAAATCACACTTGGACAACTTGGCATACAACTTGTGATCTCTAAGCAGCTGCAATGCCTTCCTCAAATGGTCTGTATGTTCCTCAGCAGTCTTCGAATAGACCAATATGTCATCTATAAAAACCACAACGAACTGGTCCAAGAAGGAAGTAAACACCCTGTTCATCAACGCCATAAAAGCTGCGGGTGCATTCGTCAAACCAAACGGCATGACAAGGAACTCGTAGTGTCCATACCGAGTCCTGAACGCCGTCTTCGGAACATCCTCATCCTTCACCCTGAGCTGGTGATATCCTGACCTCAAGTCGATCTTAGAGAAATAAGCTGCACCCTGAAGTTGATCGAACAACTCATCAATCCTAGGCAATGGGTATTTGTTCTTGATAGTTACTTTGTTCAACTGCCTGTAGTCAATGCACATCCGAAAACTGCCATCCTTCTTCTTGACAAACAATACAGGAGCTCCCCAAGGTGAAACACTTGGGCGTATGAACCCTTTATCTAACAGATCCTGCAACTGTTTCTTCAATTCCAATAACTCTGCAGGTGCCATACGATATGGAGCTCTACTGATAGGTGCTGTACCTGGTACCACGTCAATAGCAAATTCTACCTCCCGAACTGGTGGCAACTCTGGCACATCTTCCGGAAAGACATCCGGAAACTCGCTGACTACTGGAATCTCACTGAGCTGTCGCTGATCTTTCTTCTCTGAAATGAATGCAAGAAACCCCTCACATCCCCTACGAAGCATCCTGTCTGCCTTACAAGCAGAGATCACACGTCTTGGGCACTTCATCTGGCTGCCCTCAAATCGGAATCCGCTGCCCAAATCAAAGTAGATAGCCTTGCTGTAGCAATTGATACACGCATGATATCTTGCAAGCCAGTCCATACCAAGGATCACATCAAAATCCAGTGTCGTGAGCAACACGAGGTCTACTGGGAGCTGATGACCAGCTATCCGCACAGCGCACTGAGGGTAGAAAACACTGCACTCCACCCGTTTACCAACCGGAGTGGATACCAACAACAAGTATGGAAGTGGTGTGGGTCGCTGTTGGAGCTGCACAGCAAAATGGGGTGCTACGTACGAACGCGTAGACCCTGAGTCAAATAAAGCTAAAGCTTCTGCATCGGAAATTAAAATTTTACCTTCCACTACCGTGGCCTCCTCCGCGCCCTCATGCGTAGCAGCATAGGCTCGGGCTGTCTGGCGATTCGGCTTCTGACCTGGGCGAGCTGGCTGAGATCTGCCCTGTGCTGTAGGTCCTGTCTGTCTCGTCTGTGGAGAGGACTGAAACTTCGGGCATTGGGCCCGCCTGTGGTCCGTAGAGCCACACCCGAAACAAGCCCCACTCTTCCTCCAACATCTGTCGGTGGGGTGATCCTTCCCACAGTGACTGCAAACTATCTGAGGACTGCTCGAACTGCCCTGCTTACCCTTGAACTTCTTCTGGAACTGACTTCTACCACTGAAACCTGCTGCCCTCTTAGCCTCTGTTCGCTCCTCCTCAAAGATGGCCTCTGCATCATAAGCCCTGTCAATAGCGTCATCCAATGTAGCCGGCCACATACAAGCAACCACGTGGCGTTTGTGTCTCGGATTTAGGCCGTTGACGAAGCGAGTCACCTTCTTATGCTCAGTGTTCACCATGTCCTCTGCGAAGTGAGACAACTCTGTAAACTTGTGTACATAATCTGCAACTGACATCTGTCTCTGCTGAAGGTTGAAGAATTCCACTTCCTTGGCTCGCTGAATATGGAGAGGCATGAACTTCCGACGGAATTGCTGCTTGAAGGTCTCCCAAACTGTGGCACTGGGCATAGTCTGAAATGAGGTCTTAACACTCCTCCACCATGTCTTAGCCACACTCCGAAGCATAGAGGCTGTGAGCACTACTCTCTGTTTGTTGCTGCAAACAATCGTATCAAAAAGCTCCTCTGTCTGTTCCAACCATTGCTCAGCCTGCAATGCATCCTCTATCCCATGGAACTCAGTCGCCCCTCGCTTACGGAACTTGTCAAAGAGAGCATTCGGATCTGATTCCTTAGGCTGGAAAATCACTTGTTGATCTACATGGGGTGATGCTACTGCAGCAGCCTGACTCTGTCTATCTACCATGGATGCCATCTGCGCCTGTAATGATTGCATAGACTGCATCATCATCATCATTCGTTCCTCACTACTGATGTGTGGAGGTACTGATCCACTATCACCGTTATGGCCCTGTTGATTCTCATCTCGAGATCCTGATCCTGATGCCATCCTGTAAAAGGAAAAGAAACACAACACACAAATATAACATGCCCTGAGTTAGTCAAACCCCAAATCAACATATGAGACCTCGGGTCAAATAGTTGATATCGTCATCTCACCACGATCTTAGATGCCTACATGCTTATAACTAGCATGCTCTGATACCATACAATACGTATGTCACGACCCGAGCCCAGAATTCGGGGGTTAGCGAAAAGCTAAACCGGTGACACACGTACTCCCGTGCACGTGCACCCAAACCCAGTCCAGATGCACGCACACAAGGGATCTAACACGTGCGAACTAAGCGTACGCGGAAGCTGTACATATCATAGCAAGCAACAAAGGAAAATAAAATAGCGGAAGCTAAAACAAATACGAACCGGAAAAGACAAAGACAAATACACTGAGATAAAACCGAATACACACCAAAATCAATATACACAAAATATACAGAATACAAGTCCCAAAGTCCAAAGTCCAAATACAAGCTCTCAAAAACCAAAATGCAAAATAAAAGCCACTGGTATGCATGCACGCACTTGGCAGAAGTGATCAGGCCCACTCTGCCAGACCGGAGGGTGCCTCTACACTCGCCCCTGCAGCCTCCTCGACCGCCGGGGAGCTGGGCAAGGTATCTGTGCCTGCAACACCACAGACAACACGAATGAATACAACGATCCAGCAAATATAAGTAACAGGAAAGAAACACGCATAGTATCAAAGCGAATGAAATAGGGACAGAAGATTAAATACAGAGTCCATCTTAGTATGCTAAGCAAATCGTGCATAGGAGTAAAACATGATAATGGAATCAAAACATAGAATACTGAACTAGTTGGCTACTACGTTAACCATATTCTCTCACATAGAGAGCAGAGCAAAACAGAGCAAAGCAGATAAGAACACCACTGTCCGGGCCAGGGCACAAGTGGGTCTCGGTTTCCTGGGTTCCGGGGTCCCAAGACAAAGCGACACTGCAGTGAATACAGAGAACAGAGATACAGAGATCTAAGCCAGAGGTAACCCCGTCGGGTAAATCCTAGGGCTGAGGCTGAGTAGAGCCAGACTAATATCAATCAAATCAAATCCAAAAGAAAGGGAGATTATCCGCTTTGGACTCACCGATGACACAGACCGGATCTTATCCTCACGTTTTAATCTCTGGGCAGAGCCACCAGGGAATACCCAAATATCAGAGATATACAAAGCCAGAGACAGAGCATAGATTAAGTCCATCACAGCATAGATCAAAGCATAATATAGACATACAGGACGAAAGCAAAATGACTGCGGAATGCATAAACATAGATTAACAGAACAGAGGGCAAAACTATAAACAATATGAAATGCATCTTAGATTAATACGGAATCAAGGTTCATTACAAGCCAAGTCTAATCTAGTTGCATCACTGTCACTAACCGTGCATGTTGATGTAGTTTTAAGTTATTCGATGCACCATTTGCCATCCTAGTGTTGCAAGGGAATCTACATGTGCACCGAAGTCCCTTAAACCAACACCCATGGGGAGGTGCTTAACAGTGATCAACGCTCACATGAATAAGTCACAGCCTAACAGACTATTCATGCGATCCAAAGAATCCATTGGGCCGATTTACGGGTATGGTTAACCTGTGTTTGAGCCCTACAAGGTCACACCATTATCCTACGTTTAAGTGTTATTTTACAGGTCTTACGGTTTAGCCATGGGTGACCTACGGCTTAGCCGTGGCATCCTACGGCGTAGCCGTATTATGCACTACGGCTTAGCCGTGGTTCCCTTCAGAACACGGCTAAACTGTCATCCTTTCCCCCTCTGATCTGATACATCTCACGGCTGAGCTACGGTGGAGTCCACGGCTTAGCCGTAGACCATCACGGCTTAGCCGTAGCCTCACCGTAAGAACACTGATATCAGAAAAGTTTCGACTGATCAGAGATTAAATTCACGGCTTAGGTCACGGTTGGGTCACGGCTAGCTTACGGCTCAGCCGTAGGACAAATTACGGCTTAGCCGTAGCCTAGCCGTAGAACAAAACTCAGATTTTGAGTCTCTGGAAAGCGAGCCGTAGAAATTTACGGCTTAGCCGTACAATACAGACGCGAATTCGGGAAGATTACAGAAACGAAATTTTGATACAGAAACTGAATAAAACAAGCTCAACTGATTCTCATAGCTTAGAAAATGGCTGTAAAACATGCTAAACAAAGAATAAGAGTGAATCAAAGCCATCAAACAAACACCCATATGTGTTATCAAAGCCTGTACTTATACTTGCCTCACATGTGACAAATCCTCTGAATCAAGCTCCAAAGCAACTAAAACCAAAACAAATCAAAGCAATCACACATGCATGAGATGAAGACAAAGCAACAGAGAATGTGAGAAGCAATTGGAGAAGAAGAAGTTGGGAAAGAACCCACTTACCAAGCCACAACACAGATGAGAGAAAAGAAACAAAACCCAATCCAAAGAAGAGTAGCCAACCCACAATCGAGCAAGAGAAGGAAAGAAGAGAGAGAAAGAAAACGTGGAGAGCTTCTCCTGGAGTCTCCTCTGGAATTGCATGCACGTTGAAGAGAGAAATGAGCAAGGGAGAGACATCTGTAAGATGACTCACTTATATATGGGTGTTGAAAGTTAAGTCAAAGTCCGGAGAGTTAAGACTAATTACAGTTCAAGTCACACGAAGGTCCATCTTCCCCAATTGACTCCAAACGGTTCTGAGACAGTTACGGAAATTGTCGAGCTCAACGAAATACGCGTGCTGACACCAAGATGATGCAAAGATGATATGAGCAAAACAAAAGCAAAATTACGAAAAAGGGCTTAGAACTACCTATTCCAGGTCAAAGGTCACTCAACTACCTATCCATGACCCAAAACAAGTTCAAAAGAAATAAACAAAACAAAACACACACTAATGAGCCACTAATCCGGCTCAAAGGGGATCGGAGTGTTACACCTGCCATGTAGATTCCGGTACATTTTTGTACTCCCTGGGTGCATGGAATACCAGGCATGGTGTGCTTCAGTCATAATTGCCCTTTTGAGGTTATGATTTTGAACTCCTGGAACACAAAGCCGATCTCGAAAGTATAACACACCGTCTACAATCCTGAAATCCGGTTTCTCAGAAATATGATCACGAATCTTGACAAACTCCGGGTCTTCAAACTGTCTCTCCTTGATCTGCTGAATCAAAGTGGGTTCGAAGACGGACATAGCCACTAACATGACCTTATCATCTACGAATTCAGCTTCCACGTCCAGATCTCGGAATTCCTCCACTAGAGACCATTCACCACACAAGGCTGCCAACTCGGTGGTGGATTTCCTGTTTAAAGCATCAGCTACTACATTCCCTTTTCCAGGGAAGTATCTAATCGGAAAGTCATAGTCCTTTATGAATTCCAACTACCTGCGCTGTCTCATGTTAAGATCATGCTGCGAAAACAGATACTGGAGACTGCGATGATCACTATGGACTTCAAATTTCTCTCCATATAAATAATGTCTCCACATCTTCAGCGCGAAAATTACTGCAGCCAATTCCAAGTCATGCACGGCATAGTTTTTCTCATGTTCTTTCAATTGGCGAGATCCATATGCTATTACCTTTCCATTCTGCATGAGTACACACCCTAGCCCAATCCCTGAAGCATCTGTATAGATGACAAATCCGCCACTCCCTTCTGGTAGGGATAAGATCGGGGCTGAGGTTAATTTCTCCTTAAGGAGTTGGAAACTCGACTCACACTCAGCGGACCACACAAATGGTTCGTTCTTTCGTGTCAACTTAGTCAAAGGGGCGACTATTTTGGAAAAGTCCTTCACGAACCTCCTATAATAACCGGCCAAGCCAACAAAACTTCTAATTTCTGCAACGGTTTTGGGACTCTGCCATGTAGTTATAGCCTCAATCTTAGCTGGATCTACTGCAAGCCCATCCTTAGAAATTATATGCCCTAAAAAGGCAACTTGTTCCAGCCAAAATTCACATTTGTCCAGTTTGGCATACAATCGGTGGTCCCTTAGCAATTGTAGAGAGGTCCTCAGATGCTCCACATGCTCGTCTTTGGTCTTGGAATACACCAGAACATCATCAATGAAAATTACCACGAACTGATCAAGATATGATGAGAAGATCTTGTTCATTAAGGCCATAAACACTGCTGGGGCATTTGTCAATCCAAAAGGCATAACCAAGAATTCGTAATGCCCATATCTTGTCCTAAAAGCTGTCTTTGATGCATCTTGGTCCCTAACTCGCAGTTGATGATATCCAGACCTAAGATCAATCTTCGAAAAATGTGTTGCACCCTGTAGCTGATCAAACAATTCATCAATTCTAGGCAGTGGGTATTTGTTTTTAATTGTCACCCGATTCAACTGCCGGTAATCAATACACATTCTAAGGGTGCCATCCTTCTTCTTCACAAATAAAACCGGGGCTCCCCATGGAGATGTGCTAGGGCGAATGAACCCTTTATCCAATAATTCTTGTAACTGTAGTTTCAGTTCACGTAGCTCTGCTGGGGCCATTCTATATGGAGCCTTAGATATGGGAGCGGTACCTGGTACTAGCTCTATAGTAAAATCCACTTCCCTGATTGGTGGAAGGCCGAGTACTTCATCCGGAAATACATCCGGAAATTCGCAAACCACAGGTATTTCTTCTAACTTCTTAGGTGATTTCTTTTCTACGATGAAGGCAATCTAGCCCTCACAACCACTATGTATTAATCGTTCCGCTCGAAGTGCTGAAATCAATCTGGTTTTCGAACTCTTCTTGTCACCTTGGAACACCGCACTTGGACCATCTTCACTCACCCTTACGGTGACGGTCTTACGGAAGCAATCCAAACAGGCCATATATTTGGTCAGCCAGTCCATGCCTAGGATTACATCGAAATCGTGCATGGGTAGCACAATAAGTTCCGCTGGGAGAAGAACTTCTCCGATGAGAACTCGACAACCAGGGTAATAGTCGTCACAGGTTACCCGTTTACCAACCGGAGTGATAACACTCAACACATATGGCAATTGTGCAGGCGATTCCCGTATCCTACTAGAGAACCGAGGTGAGATGAAGGAGTGTGAAGATCCCGAATCAAACAACACTTTAGCTTCAATACCACAAACAGAAACCTTACCTACAACCGCATGTTCTGCCGCCTCTGCCTCTTCTTGTGTCAATGCATAAGCGCGGCCTTGCCTTTGGGGTCGGTGTTGCTGTCCTTGTCTCTGTTGTCCCTGGCCTTGTCGTGTCTGCCCTTGGCCTTGTCGTGTCTGCCCTTGGCCTTGTCTCACTTGCTGTTGCTGTCGGTTAGGCGCAGGAGGGGGCTGCTGATACTGCTGCTGTTGAAAGCCTTGACTAAATTCCTTCCTTCTTGGACACTCAGACAAGCGATGGTCCATGGAGCCACAGCCAAAACAGGCTCCCATGGACCTCCAACATTTACTAGTCTCGTGACCCTTTCCGCATGCACCGCAAACTGGTCGGGACGTGCTACTAGCAACTCCCTTCTGTTTCTTAGAATACTGCTGACCTTTCCCAGAAGGTGGAGCACTCTTCTTAGACTCCCCCAAGAATAGGCTCTTCTCAATTTCTTCCGCTGCGTATGCCCTGGCCACTACATCGTCATATTGAACGGGACGTTGGAAGGCAGTGGCATGTCCCTTGATAGCAGGCCTTAACCCTTCCAAAAATCTTTCCACTCTCTTCTCCTCAGTATCAATCAAGTCTAGAGCAAACCGAGAAAGCTGGCTGAATACATGCACGTATTCTGCAACGGTCATGAGGTTCTGCTGCAGGGAAAGAAACTCTGCCTTCTTTCTGCGAGTAACGTGGTCGGGAATGAACTTCTTCCGGAACTGCCTCTTAAAAGCCTCCCAAACAGTGGCGTCCGGCATAGTCCTCATGTGGTCCCGGATACTCTTCCACCATGTATCCGCGACGTCTCTAAACATGGATGCTGCGAGGACCACTTGCTGCTTGGGTGTGCAAGTCAAGGTATCGAAAACATTTTCCGTGTGGACAAACCATTCATCTGCTTGTAACGGATCCTCATGTCCAGTAAACTCTGTTGCTCCCCTTTTTCGAAACTTCTCATACAAGGAGTTGGGATCTCCTGGCTGATCCTGTCGGTTTAACATGGCGGCCATCTGTAACTGCATGGCAGCCTGATTGGCGTTACTAGCTGTCAATTGATGCATTAACATCATAAACCGTTCCTCCGTATTGTAGGTAGGATGAGGAGGAGGTTGTGGTGGAGGATCTGCGCCGTCCAACTCAATGTTATTACGGTTATTATCACCGGAGCTGTTATTCGTACCGGATCCAGACGCCATGGTTCTGCAGTCACAATGGTCATCAATCATATATGTTTAAATAGATGCACATACATACATACATACTACAGTCATATCATAGTTATCATTATAATAGAAACCCACTTAAACGGATCTATCGGAACCTCACCACGCTTCCTAATGTTGCTAAGTCTTTTAAGTGACTTCTTGGAATGGCTCTGATACCATTACTTATGTATGTCACGCCCCAATCCCGGGAATTTGGGGATTTGAGTGGGCCCCCAGGGCGTGGATACGTAATCCCGTAGAAATCCGTGCCCTGAAGAATTTTGCACGAATTCCTACAAGGGAGATTCCACAGGAACGTGTGAGGTATGCTGGCACACGTACAAACATAAATTATCATAATCGAGAACCTGTGAAATACTCGATAATCATCAAGAGCACATAAAGTTCATAGTCTATTAAAACATATTTACATACAATAGTGTTATAGTCTTTTAAATACATTCCCAAAATCAGTCCTTAAAGGTGATACAAAAGTCTTCAACATAATATTCCCAGAAGAGACGCTCTCCGTAGGATGGCTAGTAGTAAACGTCGCCATCCATCCATTCACCTACACCCCGAGGTACCGTTGGGGTATCTTCCGGGGCCGCGTCAATGTTCGTGTCGGGAGCGGGTGCTGAATCTGCAATACCGAGGGTAACACTGTTAACACGACGGTTAAGCAAGTACTAAGCATAGGAATTAATATAACATAATACATTAGCAAGAACAATCACTAAACATGATGCATGAGTGAAACTTAATGTTATACATACTGATTGGCAACCACGATGCTCTATTCTCCCAAAGGGAGCATACATAACGTATGGGTCGCTAGGGGATCAAGCTAGCTTCCCGAGGAGCGTCGACAACCCCTCCGTAAACCTACTGCAGTGGTGACATATAATACCCAAAGGGCAGAAGCCAAGTGGTGCCGACTCGGAGTCAATCATACAAATCATAACATACATAAGGAATAGTTAACCATGAAACAACGAATGCTTAAACGAAACACATGCAGGTAGGCTACAAGGCCCGAGCCTCAGCTACACCCTTGGCTAGCAAGCACACACTCAATAGAAGCTCTGGCTTGTCAGACACGCACTCATTAGAAGCTCAGGTCTGAATTGCCTCGGGTTTTGCTGGGGGAAGTAAATTCGATATCAGTCATGTCGAAGGTAGTGTAATGTATCAATATGAATGCATTTCGATAAGCAGTCTCCTGATTCCCCAAGGACATTCAGCACGAGGTACACATGAGATGTTCGGTGTCGTTGTGTTACCGCGTCTGGGTATTACATTGTGTATACGGAACACCCTTCTCATGCCAACATCCATGACTTGCCATTGGGAAATCCTTCAGTCATTCCAACGTATAATTACCAATGGCCAAGTGGAGGTATAGAGGGTACCATGACTAAAGCCCTACCAAATCATTGAGATTCCTAACATCTTACATTCACTGGGTTCTTACGGCTTAGCCGTATACAAGGCTACGGCTTAGCCGAGGGGGTCACGGTTCATCCGGATTTTCGGCGTAGTTACGGTTCAACCGTATATTAGCCTACGGCTTAGCCGAGCTAAGCCTACGGCTAGGTCACGGGGAGGTCACGGCTTAGCCGTGGGGTACTTCACGGTGCAGCCGTATGCAAGCCGTAGAAGGAACTGGGTTCTGTGAGCTCTCTGGAGAGTTCGCCGTAGAAAGACCTACGGCTAGGCTACGGGCTGGATACGGCTTAGCCGTAGTGGATTTCACGGCGTCGCCGTAAGTGAGCCGTAGTACAAAATCTCATTTTACTGCTCTCTGGACATTGAGCCGTAAGAGCTCACGGCTTAGCCGTATCTTCGCCGTAAGCTTCAGGAAATCTGAATACAGTTTCGTAACTCAGTTTTCTGTACGGGATCACTACAGAACTAACTCTGTACGGGATCACTACAGAACTAACTTATAAGGGGGGTTCTGTAGCTCAATTGAAGTGTCCTTGAGAGTACCCCATGCTCACACACCTCCTATTCCCATCTCCATCATTCCTACTTGATTCATTCATACATATTAAGAAGGAAGAATGACAATGAGAACAACTAACTTAACATGCAATGAACAATTCCACATGCAGTGAACATAAGCTTAAGTACTTGCCTCTCCTAACAGCACTAACCCTCTCCCACTGTAGATTGCCGTGAGGTTAGAAGAAACCTTCAAATCTGAAATGGGTTGTTCTTAGATCTGCAACTTAGAGAGGGAGGAATGCCCAAAGGAGTAAGGAGAGGATGAGTGGAGACCACTCCCTACACATGCACACTCCCACGATCCCCAAGCACTCCAATGCAAGGAGAAGGAAGAAGGAACCCAGGAGAACAGGACTCCAACCAACCGAACGAGGGAGGAAGGAGAAAGAACGTGGGATTCCCTTTTAAACATAATTTCCCTGGAGTTACATGCAAGCCCATTTGTTTCTAGAAATTCCAGTTTAGTCCGGAAGGGCCCCCAATTGGCCCAAGGTGAGTCCGGATTAACTCGGGCCCAACACAAAAGACGATCTATGCAATAACTTACACGTAAGGAAATGGACGGGGTAACCTAGAGGCGCAAGGACAATTTACGAAAAAGCCCTTAGCTATTTAATTGGGGGTCCAAACCCAATAATTCACACTAAATTGACCCTCAACAAGTCTTAATCAATAGGAAACAGGATTAATTAACATAATTAGGATTAGTGAGGGTTCGGGTCCTTACACAAAATTCATAAATAAGTCTGTACTTAACCATTTCTCATTTACATGATAACGATTAATTAAGCATGAACAAAATCTTAATGTGTAAACAAGCCTATCCAAACTTAACACTCAACAAGTATCCCGTTGTCGCTCTTCGTACGATGACTAACAGAAGGCGTCATTTGCATTACCCTTATCTATTCCCGAGGTTTAGTACCTGTAACACCAAGGGTAGCACTATTAATAAGACGGTTAAGCAAGTATATAGAGGTACATAAGACCATCATACCGTATCAAATGAAGTAAGAGTATATATTGATTAAAAGAAGGCAAAAATCGTACACTAGCCATGTCGTGCATAAGTAAGCATGAGTAACGACTCATAAACAGATTATCATACAAACTTATTGGCAACCACGTGGACATATTCTCCCAAGAGAGAGCATATCATCTAAAAGGAGCATACATATTTTAGGGCATCAGCCTAGCTTATTGAGAAGCACCGACAACTCCTCCAAGGACTACTGCAGCAGCGACATATCATGTCATACCCAAACTAATCCCGTCGAACCTAATAAGGGCGTAGCTAGTTGTGCCGATTTAACGTATCAAGACCGACTCAAATTCATATCTTTTATGCATCTTGGTTATACTTGTCATATCATACATACTAGGAGTTCGGTCTTGAGATTACATTCATTCATTCATTCATTCATACCTGATAATCAATTCATGCATACTTAATTGAGCTACATAAGTTGAGGGCATGGTTTCTAAATAATATGGATGCATTTAGATTGAGTAAGTATCAAGGATAATTACTAGCCAACCCTATGCTAGATAATCCGTGATCCCGAAGGCATTCAACACGATGTATTCATAAAACGTCCGGTGTCATTGTGTTACCAATCTTGGCGTTACGTTGTGTATACAAGGGACACCTCTTCTTATGCCAACACCCATGACGTAACATCGGGCATTCGTCTGGAAAATCAAAGGGGATGAGTGACAGCTTTACACTTGTTCACCTTTCATTTGATCACCATTGGGCTAATTTGGTTAGGAAATAGGTGCCCTATCTAGAGCCCTACAAGGTCATTGAAGGTTCCTCACATCCTACATTCACTGGGTTCTTACGGCTTAACCGTATACAAGGCCACGGCTTAGCCGACTGGTTCAGGTTTTCCTCTTAATTCAGTATGCATTTACGGCTTGGCCGTATATTGACCTACGGCTTAGCTGTGCTAAGCCTATGGCTAGGGTTACGGCTTGGGTACGGCGTGGCCGTAGCAGAGTTCACGGCGTAGCCATACATGAGCCGTAGATAAATTCTGGGTTTGGGCTCTCTGGAAGGTTCACCGTAGAATAGCTTACAGCTAGGTCACGGGGTAGTTACAGCTTAGCCGTAGTTCATTCCACGGCTTAGCTAAGTATTAACCGTAGTTCAAATTGGCTCTCTCGATTCTGAGCCGTAAAGACTTACGGCTTAGCCGTGGGCTTCGCCGTAAACTTTAGAATTTCTGAAACTGATTCTGCAGCTCGGGTTCACGTGCAAAACTCTATCATTTGGGTTCCAATGAGGGTTCTTATACTTCTAAACTCCATAATAGGTCTTACATTATTCCATATCATCAATATTGCCTAATTATACTCATTATCACCTAATTCAACTTCTATGTGTGCTTATTTAAGGGGAAATGAGCTGTAAGTTGAACATTGAATGATCAATCCAAGAATCAATCAAATTAAACATACATGCAGTACCATATATACTCCAATACTTACCTCTTAACAGTGTTAGCCTTTTCTAACTCTTTTTTGTTGTGTAGTTACAGAAAACCTCCAAAATGAGAATGAGTTCTTTACAAGTAGAACATGCAAATAAGGATGGGGTTTAGATTCACATGCATGTCACATAGTGGAGTCCTCATGTCCCTAATACACCCAAAATGAATGAAATGGAAGCAATCCCTCACCTTATACTGCTGTAATATTGGAGAAGGTTGTGATTCTAAGAAAAAGATGTCCAAAGGGAGAAGAAGAGGTTAGATGGATGTTATTGCCATTGCATGCAAGCTCCAACTCCTTGTTTCCAGCTCTAACATGAAGTGGAGCTGAAGAGAAGTGAAGATCAAAGTGGCTTCGATGAGTACAGGAGAAAACAGAGGGAGGAAGAGACGTTGGGTGCTCTTATAAACCAATTTCCTACAGCTTTTGTATGCAAGCCCACAATTTCTAGAAATTTACAGTTTAGGTCATATGGACCTCAACTAGGCCAAAATGGATCCGAATCAAGTTGAGCCCAACATGAAAGTTGACCCACGAGATGAAATGCATATAATGCAGCTGATGAGATGTCCATATGGTGCAAGATTAATTACAACAAGGTCCTTAACTACCTAAGTAAAGTTTGAACCCAACTACCTATCCAACTGAAACCCACTAACAATTAAAAGCAAGGTAAATTAAGACTAGAATATACATATTATAGGAAAATCGAGCTTAATTAGTATAAATTATAATTAAGTCGGGTCAGGACCTTACACCTTTTCAAAAGTAGGCACCTCCTAGTTCATTCCCAAAGATGCGTGATGTGAATTTAATCGATCTACTTAAAACTACAAGTACATTGTTGTCTTATTAAGATAATGGCAAATACTGGTTGATCCCACAGAGAGCACTTTTGAACTTTTTAATTAAAAATATGAATTTTTTTAAAAGAAAAATAATAATAAAAGAGAAGTGTGGTATGCAAATTAGAAACTATATAAATTAATAACAATGATAAGAAACAGATCAGAGTAGCCAGAATCCACTTAGTTATTTAAAAATCCAATTTATGCAATTAATTTACCCTTTTTTATCTCAATTATTACTCAGATCAGAAACAAATCAGTGTTTCTGATCTAGATAATTTGACTATTGCAAAAACCAATTTTTAATTAAGAAAAACAAGATCAATACCCAAAACCTCCTTCACCTCATAAAAGAATGAATAGCCTATTCACCTCATAAAAGAATGAATATCCTATGCATCACCTATCAAACTAAGCATAGACTATTAAAAATAACTAAAGATCTAAGCAGAATCTATCAAAGTAAGTATAAATGATCAAAATTTATTCATTAAGAACATAAATCAGAGGTTTGCCTTTAGCATAAAGATAGATTTATTATTATCTTTTAAAAGCACATTAATAAGAGACAATTAGAAAAGAGTAAAATAATAAATATAAACTAGAACATTAAAATACTTTGCTTCATCTTTTGCTCCAATCAGAAACTCAGCCCACAATTGCAAAGAACCTCAAAAATAGCTTCATTGATTTCTTATTCTTATACAATGGTCTCTTAGAATTCTCTCTTCTAGATCTTAGTTTCTGGAACAATGCTCCAGAATACCTTTAAAATAAAAACAAAAATCAATAAAGGGAAAAGGTAGAGAAGAGAGGGAGAGAGAGATCTGAGATTTCCAGATCTGGCTGGGAATGAGGAGGAGCCTCCCATGGTGGCCTCCTTTTATAGTTTTCTAGCACCTCAGGTTCATTGAATCTAGACCTCTTTTTGGTGGATTGAGGATAAGATTTATTGCATGTTGATTAGGTTTATCTCCTTAGATGAAAGAGATCTTAGAGATAAGATGAGGTGGAAGCTTTTGGCATTCTTATCTAATCTTCATATGGGGTCCACAGAGGAATGTACAACAGTTATACTTCAATGGTGTAGATGCAATTGCAATCCCACCTAAAAATGTACATAAAACTTCCTAGGCCCATAACTTTCTCATTTTAGCTCCGATTTGTACAATCTTGGGCTCCACGGATATCTACTCTGAAAGAGCTTTCCAATGATGGTCATTTATGCTAATCCAATGGCAAGACTGAGAGTTATGGTCATTTTAAAATAGGCTATTTTCTGAAACACGAGATTGAATTTTGAATTCTAATTTGCAATGGACTCTATCTCTGTAGTGGTTGTGATTTGTTAGCCAAGTCAAAAGAATATTTCTTGGCATAATAGGATAAGATAAGATCTTCTTGAAGCCTTAGCTAATCTTCAGGTAGGATCCACAGGCAGATGAACTCTAAGTGTGTGGATCTTCAAACAGTGGGACCCAAATCATCCAAGGGTTATGTGGATCCTACAAATTTCATTTCCTGCACATTCTAATTAAACTCATCAAATACTGAAGAGCCCACATTGAAATGGGACCCATTTGGACAAATTTCTACTCCAACTGGGGTTCTTTGGAGAAAAATTTCAAACATTCTTAATTAATGCATAAAATATGCAAAAATTATACAAATTCCAATTTCTAGATGAAAATGCATGAAATGATGAAATTGAATGAATAATGATGCATCTAACCTAATTAAGTCCCTAATCCAATCTAAAATGATGCCTAAATCATACAAATTCATAGACGTAACAATGCGCTCATCTACTCTACTGATGTTGATTTCCTCTTCGACAACAACACCGATATGAGCATCTCCACCACTCACTTTCTTAAAAGTTGGCTCCATGCTTATGTCACTGCTAACCCCCTTGTCAATGGTAGCCCACATCATCGCTAACTCTTTCTTCAACATTAGACTCCACATGCACGTTCGCTACAGTTTCTTCCCCAAACTCAAGCGTCATCATTACGTAGTCAGCTATATATCTTTCAAAATCAAACTCTATGGTGATATCACTACCGATCCTCTCTGCGGTAGTAGGGATGTCAAAGCTGCTTTTTCTTTCATCTTCATCAAAAACTGCATGCAAAGAAAAAAAAAACAAGAAAACAAAGATCTTGGTTAGCAAAGAAAAGATCTTTATAGAAGCATTTGATATAAAAAGGAAGATAAACTTACTATACTCCTCTAATCTCTATCACTCCTATGAGATTGAGAAATATTAGAAAAAGCAAAATATTTTAAAAAGTTAGATCCATGGCTCCCAAACAAAGGACATGAACTTACCCTATGAAGTGCTTTTAACAGTTGAAGTTTGAACCTATGCAATTATAAAACAAAATACAGATGTCAGAATATCAACAAGGTTCATAAAGCAAATGAAAAATATCATAAATCAAAGATAAAAGACTCACCAATTCTCAGCATTTGAGAGTGACGGATTCCAAGGTTCTCAACTTTTCTCTTCTTGGATGGAGTTATCTTGTCGCTATTTAAGGCTTTTGGTGCACTCTTTATGCAAACCACCAACAGTTTCTTTCGAGGAGTAAGCCTAGTTAGAGGTTTGGATGGATGATAAAATAGTCAATGGCATTGATTCAACGGTTGTCTCTATTGACTGTACCACCTCCCTTAGACTTAAAATCACAGGTGTCTTTGCTGGTTGAGAACTTATGGCAGGTTCTGATAAATTTTGGCCATTCATATATGCCTTTGCAGCTACATGCATGATTGGCTCCACCTCTTCAAACTATCTTGTCCATTTGTCCACTAACACTTTAGTCTTGGCGGAGTGGGACCTAGACCCAAAGTCCATTGGGGCTCTACCTGCTTGTTTGGCTTCAGCTATACTGTCTCTCTCTTAAAGGTTTTCATTTATGGCCTGCTACATCTTCATTGCAATAACATTGGGACGAAGTAGAATGTCTTCATATCTTTCACCTCTCAAGAAGCTATGGGCCTTGCAATGTCAGATCCAATGATCAATCATATTTGCCACCTATTCCTATCATATAACCAATCTTCAAAACAAGATGGATCAAAATGATCTTTCCCCACCTTTTCACCCTTCTTGTGAACTAGCGGAGGTGGTCACCTAACAAGGGGATTTCCTGTAAAGGTCTCTACAATGGTAGTGATACTCTTGGCATACCATTGAGTGAGACCACTTGTGTAGCTAACACAAGAAATGCGTGGATACCCTACGCGGGCTCCAGTGCCAAATGCCTAATAAAACTCCCAAGGATTCCTTGCATCTTGCAAAATCCTACAACACCACGAATGCGACCAAGTGCTCCTACAACATCTTGGTGGAAATTGAATTGATTGCAAAAGCTCACAGTACATAGGGTTGGATATTGACATTTGCATTCTTCTTGTACACCAGATCCGCGGGTCTTATAGAAAGGAGCCAAATCTTCTCCTTATCTGAAAGATCATATTCACAACCGCTTTCTTCAACTTCATTAATCAAAATCTCCATAGTATTTCTTATGTGATTTGGAAGTTCAATGTTCAGCATAGGAGAGCCAGAAGCCACATAATTGTTGAAATTACACAAATACTAACGTAATTCAACCATCGAGTGGGTGTTGATCAAACAACTTCCCACCACTACTCATTCCATATAAATGCTTCCTAGTTCACCATTATGTGAATGAAGCCCATCGCAATGAAATACGAACCAAGCGTATAACAAATGCACTACATAATATCGATTAGTTTTCCCTCTCAACCGTGAAGGCTGACAATTTCAATTTAATCGATATATATGCTACAAAAGTAGGACCTAGGACAAGCCTATACCAAATGCCGTTTAGAGAGCTGGATATCTATAACTAGGTCTGATCTCACTCCTGGCACTTGGAAAAAGAATATCTAACAACCATATCGTAGAAAACTGCAACAACCAAACTCTTCATCTTCAAATCCGGATATTTGGCAAAGACATATAGCATGAAGTTTGGCTTCTCATGATGAATAACCTTCGGTTGCTTCTTGGGGTCCTTGTTGAGTATAAGCTCTCTCCATTTGCAATACCCCTCATTTAGGAAACAAGAGCTTATAGGGGTCTGCACCCGTTCCATCCACAATACAATCTTACCCCAGTGCGGCTACTTATCTGAATTAAATCTTCAAGAGCAGAAAGAAGATAAAAGGTAGCCTGCAATTCATCATCCATGGTCACTAATTCTGCAATAGTCAAGATCATCTCATCATAAATCTCTCCATGGGGTGATAAGCCAAAAATCCTCTTCATCTCCCACAAAAATAACCATAACTCTCTGTTTGAGGTGATGAAGGTATTGCTAGCAGGATAGTATAGCTCAAGAATTGCACTGCAAAAGTTCTTGTTTTCACAGGATACTCTCTGAGTTCACAAGATACTCTCTGAGTGATGGCACTAACAACCCCAAAAACACCGGCTACTATCAACATACATTTGCAATGGTATTTGATTAGTGTTATCAAATTGTGCCTCTCCAAGGCAGTCAAACCATCCTCGAGATGCATACTTCACACAAATCCAAGCACTGCCATCCTCAATATAAACTTGAAGCCCAACTATACTCAACTATGAGATGATGGCACCTCCTTCAAGAAAGTGAAAGGATTCAAAGCTTCTACTTCAGATCTTTGAAACTCTAGATAGTAGTGCGGCTACTAGCGCATGAACTTGCCAATTCTAAAACATACATGGTGCCTTATCAAAGAAAATCGATCCAATCTAGCTGGAATGGTCGGATTTAATGTCATCACCCTTGGGCATCTTTTTATATCTCAAGCAATGATCACTTTATGAGAATTTCTAACGGTGTCCATATATCTATACCACACACTCTCATTTGGGTACTTCATCGACTCAAGTGTAGCATCACCAAAGATGTCGCTGGGCTTATCAAAAACCACCTTAACCATTATTGACCCAATCGATGTTGCTAACCAAACACCAATAGGTGTACTAGTTCCTAATGATCAAAGCTCTAGTTTGTTGATTCTTCAAGGTAGCAGCAAAAACCTCATTTAGATCTTTGGTATCTAGGCTGCTCTCAAATTGGCCCTTTGATCGACCATCTTGCACTCCAGAAGAACAAAAAAGAAAAACAAAAAAAAGCTTCAGTGATAGCAAAAATGGCTTCAATGATAGCAAAAATGGCTAAGGAATGGAATTCCACCAAAATTTTGACACCACCTCCTCTTAACAAAAGGCTAAAAGGAAAAAATAATACTCAATTTTGCGACCAAGAATTGGCTTCAAAACACACTTAAGTCCCAGAACTGAGGCTCCTAATCCAAACGGGCGTTCAAGCACCCTAAGACCTTGTAGGGGGCAATTTGATGTACACTCTGGCACGAGGAATGCGGTAATGCAAGAAATGCATAAGCATGGCAATGACAAATCTATACATCACAAAGTGCAGCAATACAAGCTCAACATGTATAAAAAGGTAGCATGTAAAGACATATGGCTTGTTTTCAATTAGGGAACAACATTAAACCAACATTGAAGAAAAGCAATTGTTTCATACTCAAAATCAAAGCTGACAAAAGAACTTAAACATTACCAAGACTACTTTCCAACAAACCCAAACAAAGTAATCCAAACATGTACTTTCGATGGGATTGTAATATCAGAAACCAAAATGCCATGGTGATTTGCTATGATGGTAACTTTAGACTCTTGTGGGAGTTCGATAATGCAATGTGAATGTGAGTCATCACACAGACTCAACATACAGGTTGTACACTCAAATTCATACAAAATTCCTTATTCGTGTTAGGCGGCTTACTTCCTATAAAGATGGTCAACATCACCTAGACCGACTCAGATGACATACCACGGGTTACAGTCAAAAAAGCCAAGGATGGGTGAGTTAGCCTTTGAAGCTGTGGTTGAGAAATAAAATGTAAAAGGCTTAACATTGCAACATCACTAGTGATCATGTTTAACCTACATATGGTTGGTTGCTTTAATCTATGACCAAAGGGTGATCCTATTTTTTGTGATTTCTGTACTAGTCACTCATGCTCATGGGATTTTTACTTCTCACATTTATTGAGCTTTAATGAGAGTAACCTTCTCTTCAAAGCGAAAAAAGGATGTTCCGACTATAGTTAGTCCACTCACCATGAAAACTCACGAAGAGGCTACAATGGCCAATCCTATGTGTGCATTGGGCTATTGACTGGGCAAACTACTACAACCCAACTCACTATGCTTGCCATAGACTATGATGGTCAAGCATGTGCTCAAACTGAGTCATTGCTCAAGTAAAATGATAGACTAAATAGTTCAAGGTCTCATATACAATGCAAGACATTTCAACCAAGTCAAGTGCAATTCATCTTAGCAATGTGCTTTCGTGCTGCAAAGCAAACAAAAAAAAATCAAATCATGCCAAATTCAGTTCACTTGGTTGTGACCATGAGTGTGCCTAGACAATGCTTGGATATGGTGAAACTTTATGCAATTCTACACTAGTTCCTGTCATGATGCCCAAAGAATGATCTTGCACCAAGAACATCAATGAAATCAAGTGCCTAAAGCAACAAAAAAAAGACAAAAAAGCCACAAATTGGCTGTGACCATGGCTGGCCTTAACCGATGGACATGCCAAAATCCAACTGCAACTTGGGGATACTCATCCATTTTTCATGAGATCAAATCTCTAATTTGGGATTAATTTTTAGCTCACAACCTCATATCAGGAAGAGATTGAATCATAAGGGAAAATCCAAAATAGACGGTCCAAGACCTAGCCTTCAATTCGAGGTGTGAAAAAAGAAAAGAAAAAGAAAAAAAAACCATGTGCATATCTTGGGATTTCTGGCACAAACCCATGAAGAAGAAATAATGTAATTTGTGAAAAGCATTTTGCCTCAACCAAAAGTTGAGAACCACAAACAATTATCAAGTGAAATCAAGCAAAACCCAAGCACACACTCTGTCATGAGTAAAGTGGAAGAAGATGAAGTTCAGCGAGCATACCAGCCATGGATTGATTTTGAGGAGCGAGGATGACTAGGATTTTGTCTTCCAACTAAGAAGGGGGGATTTCTAGCCTATGCTTTGGCTCTTGATTCTTGCTTAGAAAATTTGAATAGCAGAATGGAGGAAGAAAAGAAAAAAGAGAAGAACTTGCCTCTTATATAAGCCCTATAATAACATTGTCTTCCTTTCTTCCACAATCACTACTATTTTAAGTAGTGGGGTCCACAGCTTGATGGCCCATGCTATCTCTATGCTGAACCAAGAGCCCCAAGGCATGGCGAACTCTTCTTGGGTATTTTACACAAAACAAATAAAGAAATGGTTTTTTTCCTTCAAAGCCAACATCACCCAAATTTCAAGTTCATCTTGATCAAACCCAATTTTGAGCAGAATTTGTCTTCTCAAAATTGTTGAAATCAAACTCCAAGAAAGCCAATTTTCGTCAAAATTCTATCTTCTTTTGATTCATGTCAAGCCAAGTCTAAACCTAAACCTTGATTTTTGAAAATAAACCAACATCCATGAAATTCTAAACAGAAATCCATTTCAAATTTCAAACCTTGATTTTTCTTAAAACCTCAAGGATTTCTTTTTGTGGATGTTCCCCCACAGTCTTCATAGAAATGTTACTTTAAATATCTGTGATAAATAGATCATGAGAAAATCAAATCTATTCCCAAAATCCAAACCAAATTCATAACTTCTGATTTTTGAAATACCTCAAGGATTCATTTTGTGGGTATTCCCCACAATCCCCACAAAGATGCTACTTTTCATATTTGTGAAAAATAGGGAAAAGCAAACCAGATTCTTTATGTTTTAACTAAATTCCTTCACCAAACCTTTCATGTTTTTTATCAAAATTTGAAAACTTCAAGTCTAGGCCTACAACCTACCATGACTAATAACATTTCCATTAAGTGATTCATCCTCCACACAAATTGGCTATTTGGAGGCACAATGATCCCAAAGTCATTCTTTCCATCATTACACCTCAAAGGCACACTTGTTGACCCATAAAAAATTACAAAAATTAAAAGTGTTGCAATGAAGACATCACAAGCAAATTCCAAGTTTAAGGCTATGTAAACCCTAGAGTCATGGAGCACCAGGTCAAGCGCTGCATCCAGATGTTTAAGGTTGGTGAGACTCACTCAAAAGACTTCAAACTAGCTCAAAGTGTAGCATTTTGAATTTCAGACCCATTAGACTTCATTTGGTTACTCAACTCAGTAACCACCAAATTCAAGGTTCATTAACTTAAAACCATGGGGTCACTGGACACATTCAAGCTTCTAAATTACCAAAGTGGCTAAAAATCACATGACAACTCCAAAATATGCTCATAAATGACACTTCAAAGTTTCAAGGCATTTGGACTTCATTTCAACTCACATTCGAGCCTCAATGATTGTCTCCCTGCTTTCTTAGGGTCTCCGTGGAAACTAATACTTCAACACGGCAATACCAGCTGAAACTCATAAGGAGGTCTTCAAATACAATCAAGGACAATCCTTCAAAGTTTCAGAACATTTAGACATCATTTAGACTAAGAACAAGTTCAGATGACTATCTTTCAAGCTCTTTAGGGTCACTATGCAAAATGGCACCTGACAAAATCAACTGAAACTCTTAGAGAAATTCAAGTCATATTCAATAGTGGCTTTATAAAGTTTCTAGTCAATTGGATGTTATTTGACCCAAATTCGACAAGAATGTCAACTTTGGGTCAATCATTGGGGTTACTGACCAAAATCCTACTTCCAAGTGACCAAAGTTGATGAAATTCGGATGGAAGGCTGAAGTCATGTTCAGAAATGACCTTTCAAACTTTCAAGAGCGGACTTCATTTGACCATACTTCCACTATATGTAAAGTCCTACTTCCAAGAGGTCAAAGTTGATGAAATTTGCATGAGAAACCCAAAAGGTGTTTAGGATCAACTCCCCAAAGTTTCAAAGTGATTGGATATCATTGGGTGCAAACCAACTGATTGCCTGCAATATAAGTGAACACTGACCAAGAACAAGCAGTTTAGGGTCACTAATCAAAGTCTTACTTCCACAAAGCCAAATTATATGAAATATTCCTGACATTAACTTCTCCAAGTTTCAAGACCATCAGAGGTCATTTGGGCCCAAAACAAACAAGGCAATGGCCCACTTGCATGAAAAGTCAAAGGGATGTTTGACCAACTCACAGAGATCAAAACATGATGAAAATTCTGTGGCATGCTCAAAATAGTGCTGTAAGACATCCCTCCAAGTTTCCTAAAGTTATGACATTATTTGGGCCCTAAACTAGTAGAAACGGGTCATATGTACAAAAGACATAAATGGGCTAGCCATGACTAGGTGCCCATGGTCACTAACACCTGTGGATGGTTTCTGGAAATTTGAAGTGATTTTTATTTGATAAAAAGCACACTTGGGCTCTTGGGAAAGGGTTTCAGAGGTTCCAGAGATTCCACAAGGTCCAAACTTTCCTTACAAAAGCATTTTGCAACACCTTGGTAAGGATTCAAAAGGGTTATGCACCAAGAGCATATTTTGTAACTCAAGTCCTCTTCCATCTCTCACCAACTCAAGTTGAGGGCATGGCATGTAAAAAGGGTCTTTGACAACTCTTAGAAATCACATGGAGACTCCTTGCTTAGCCATGGAAAACCCGAAAGGATGAACATCTCCTTTGATTTTCCCAGTTAATGGGTATTGGCTGCTTTATAAGTTGTGTTTGCACCTTCTTAGGCATCATTCTAATCCTTGAAATTCATAAGACCAAAATGACACAACGTTAGCCATCCTTTGTAACCCTTTCGGATTTGCTCAAATCCAGTCCATAACTGAAGTGGCGATTATCAAAGAACATAGATGAGTCCAACATCGAATTTTGCCTTCCATGTTGCTATTTACATGTTCAAAGTTTGAAAAACATAGGCTACAATACGTTGGAGGGGTTTCAAAAGAAAACAAGGAAAAGTAGGTAACCCGACCATTATCTGTTAGTGACCAGACCCCACGGCCCTAACAGAGGGTCAGTGACCGGGCATGGATGGTCACTAGCCCCCATTTCTAAATTTTCTACACTTTCTTTTCCATTTCATGTGAATTTTGAATTTCACTTAGTTTGGATCACATCTAAGGCCAGAGGGAGGGACTGTTATTTTCTGCAACTTGTAAACAGTTTGTGTTCTCGAGGTCAACACACTAAACCCATGTAAACAAAGGAAATTTAATGATGATATCTAGTTTTATTCCCATTTTCTATGTACTTAAATGTATGAATGTGCACTTGAATCCTTTGCATTCATGATCATTTCACGTGCAACAGTAGTTAGGCTCTAGCTTGTAAAAGATTCATGACTACATAGTAGCTCCTACTATTAGACTCTAAAATTCTCTCCATAAACCCCGTCAATGGTGTTTAGGTTTTTACAAAATCTGGCAACTGGGAACTCATCACCTCAATCGGGTGAGGTAGTTTTGGCACCAAGATGGGCTCTATGTCCATGGTGGTTGTCATGCTCTCATTAGTCGAGTAATGCAATATGCTATCAACAATGCAGCTGTAGCCCCATGGAAGACTAGCCCTAGTATGCTGAACTTGGTTATTGAAAGTCCGAGTCCCAACTTTAGATTTTTATATTGCAATTCAATGTAATATGTAGTGAAAGAAATAAATGAACTAGCAAATAAATCAATCAACCATAAATGAGATAAAAGGCACACAATGTTTACTTAGAAAACCCTAACCGAGAAAAGACCACGAATCCTACGTGCACCAGCAAAAACAAGCACTATGAATCACACAGTTGCAAAATATACTCACACATAATCTCTCCCCAAACAATCACTACCTTAGGACTATAGTTCTTGTTGCACAACTTCACACCATAATGACCTCTGTCTGTCCTCTATAACAAATTCAAACACCTAGACGCTTCTAGATGCTGCGCTCGATCGCTCAATCTTCTGTGAAAGAAGATGATCTTCTATAAGAGATATAAAAGCAACATCCTCAGCACAAAGCTTTAGCCTAACCTCTCCAATGGAAGTTCTAGAGATGAAAGGAACTCTCAATTAGATTTTTTTAACTTTAGAACAATGCAAGTGGTGCCTTTGAGTTAAGAGAGAACCCATATATATAACCACAATTTCGGGCCCCAAAATAATATTCCAATCAGAACTAAAAGAGGTAGTCCCATTAGAAAAAGGAAATTTAGTCCATTTGAAAAATTGGGATTTCTTTATTGTGCGCTCAAGCGTGTGTGGTGGTCTGCTTGAGCACTTTATGAAATCTTTCACCTATTTAATTTCAATACTACACATGTCAAGTCCATTAACACATAAGCTTCAGTTTGAGAATCTGAACCTGTCAGCTAAAGCGCATGTGAGCGTCCGTTCAAGTGCCTAGCCAAATTTCTTCTGATTTTTCACTTCATTTTTTCTGGCAACTCAATGGACCTAGAGTTTTGTCCAACCCATGATGGCCAAAACTCACAATCCTAACATTCTTTCCCTTTGGTAATTCATCGACAAAACTCCATAAACATACAATCATCTACCCAAAAGAAAAACCCAAAATAAAAAATCAGCAAGGAAGACTCATGGGCTACAAAGGAGAGCTATAAAATGACAAAGAGACACCAAGGCATGGAAAAACACACGTCCAAAGGAGCCCAATCCACCTTGCTGTCTTTCACATCCCTCACTAACATCCAATTCCATGATCCCTCTCTCCATTTCTCTCTCCTCTCTCCTTTCTTCTCTTTTCTTTTTCTAGTAAAAAAAAAAGAAAAAGAATATCTGTGGGCATTCTGGAGCCCTATTCCAGAACTAGGCTAGAAGAGTGTGAGAGAAAATTATAATTACCATGAAGTTCTCAATGGAGGAGTATATGCCTAGATCAAAGTGTCTGGTAAAGTTAAGTGTTTCTCATCATTATTCTATGTGATTTGATTCAATTATATTTTTTTTCTTTTGTATTTATTATAAAAAAAATCTACCTTTTGTCATTTACAACCTAGTTATGCAAATTTTTATGCGAGCAATGCTGTAATCACATACATTTTCTTAATAGATTATCCTTAGATTGAAATTCTTTAATAATCTCTCTTTGATTAATATGTGATCTTTAGTTAAGTTTATAATTTCATTAGGTGAAGGAGATTTTTATCTTAAATAAATTTTTAAAAATTATGCTCTTGATAGCCAAATTATCCGAATCATCAACATTGATTTGTTTTTTATATGAAGGATTTTTTGGGACAAATTATTTTATCAATTACATAGAATGATGGTGGGACTACTTAATAGATTCATAACATTTTGATCTACATTTTCTCATATTTTTTCTCTATACTTTAGATCTAGAATTTTTCAATTTTATTTTTGTTTAATTTTTTGTTATCTCTCTTGTCATTATCATTTTAAAAATCCGATTTTAATAGAAAAAAATTTTCAATAGTGCTCCCTGTGGGTTTAACCTGTAGTTGCCATTATCTCAGAAGGACAATTGCACACTTGCAGCAATAAGGGATTGACTTTAATTTCACGTCAAGTTTTTGGCGTCGTTGCTAAGAAGCCAAATCTGAAATTTATTTTTTTATTAAATCTATTTTTTTTAGATGCATCATATTCATCACTAAATTGCATTATTAGTTGTTCAATCATTTAGTTTCTTTCCTTAACTTAATTTGTAATTTGTGGTAGTTTGCCCTTTTTTTTTTTTTGAAAAAGAAAAAGTTTCATATTTTTCTATTTTTTTAGTATTTTATTGAATTTTTGAAATTAAAAAAATTAAAATTAAAAAAATTTGTTTCAAAATTTTTCTTTTCAGAATTTCAGAAGTTTAAAAGTCAGTAAAAATAGTCTTTCTTTTTTATTTTTTAGATTATTTTGTATTTTCTTTTAGGATTCTTTTTTATAATAAAAAACTATTTTTTAAGAATTTTTCTAATTTCGAATTTCAGAAAAAAGGAAAAAAACCAATTTCTAGGTTTCATTTGATTTTTTAGTACTAGTTTGATTAGAATTAGGTTTATTTGATTTTCGATTTGAATAGTTTAGATAATTTGCGATCTTTTGTTTTTTCTTTTAGTAACTTAGAGTTTTTATATTTTTTTTTCATCTCTTTGTTTTAGATTAGGACAAGATTTCAATTTTTTTTATAGGAGTTCATTTAAATTAGGAATTACTAACAAGATATTTTTTATGTTTGGTAGTTTGCATTATGTGGAGAGATTTGATAAAATAGGAAATTGTGGAGATTGTTATAAAAAAGTCCAACAACATCGAATTGCTTGCAAAAATTGTTGAAAAGGAAGATAAGCTTACACAAGATAAGATTTGCGTGGATCCACTATAAGATCTTCTATCCTTAACCCATGCATCTTTTCTGCAAGTAGGCTTGGTTGATTTAAAATTTTACAAACTCTGACTGCTTGCGTGGCACACAATTTAAACTGGACCCACACACTTAGTTAAGGACAACTCACCCCAAAAAATAAATAAATAAGGACTGGATTTCATCACCAGATCCTTGCCCATCTAAGTTTAACCATCTCTCACATTAGGATCCTAACCTTAATATAAATCAAGTAGCAACGAGACCCTAGGATTTGAGCTCAATAGGACGAAGACAACTGACGATTGGACCAATTGCGCTCTTTGACTGAAGTTGACGCCCAAGAAAGCTTTTGCTTCTGAGAGTGAGATAGTTTGACTATTCAGGGAACTGGTACTTAAGCAGGTTCATACCCACCACTCCTTGCTGGCTACCTGGTTAACTAAGGTTTAATAGGACCGAATTGGAGGCCCAAGTGTTCTCTTCACCAGTTAGGAGCTGTCTAGTGTTTAGGTTAACCCTATGACCTTTCTTTTGCTCAATCCTTGTGCTTGACTGCTTGATTTCTGTATCATATTAGGATCATTAGGACCTTGCAAATAGATTAGGTTAGCATTTTTTTTATTTTTATTTTAAGGTTGAACCGGGTGTATGCAATCTAAACTTAAGAGGAAGAAATTGTGGGAACACAAAAACCATAGGTTGACCAAGATAGAGCCCAAGCTAACCTTAACCATCATAGGTAGTTCATCAATTTTTGAAGAAAAAATGGTTGAAAGAGGGCAAGTGACCCACCCATGACTTTGAGGCATTACATGTACCCCACCAGGACAACTCAACCATCCTGTATTAGGTTGCCCCAGACCAATGCTATCTTTGAGATCAAATGTGGCATGATCTAAATGTTCCCAGTGTTATGTGGGGTAGACCAGGAGAACCCATATCAACATGTTAGGGAATTTGAGGACATTTGTGGGACCATGAGAATAAATCATATGATGGAAGATGCCCTCAAGTGTAGATTATTCCCTGTCTCCTTGAAAAAAAAAAGGCCAAAGCCCGGCTTTATGCCTTACAAGCCGGGTCCATCACTACATGGGCTAATCTAGTTGAAGAGTTTTAGAAGAAATTATATTCCAAACATAAGACCACTTCGATTATGCAAGCCATCAATGGGTTTTATCAGATGGATGGGGAGACACTCCATAATTTTTTGGACGGTTCAAGGACCTCTTAATCCAGTGTTCCCACCATGGATTTGAAAAGATCCGATTGGTCCAGATTGTGTATGAGGGCATGGATTACCCAACTAAGCAAATGATAGAATCTTTCTGTGGTGGACATTTTACACAGAAAACAGCGGATGAATTATGGACATTTTTGGAAGAAACTACGAATAATACACTACAGTGGGGGCCTGTTAAAAGGGAGCCTTCCAAACCCTCCATTCCTGAAAAAGGGAGGATGTTCAAGATTAAACCCAAAATTGAGGCAGAGGCCAAATTAGCAATACTGATGAGGAGGATAGAGGCCTTAGAGCTGAACCAAACACCCACTTCAAACACTTTAGAGTCATTGAAGTATAATCAGGCCTTGAATGTTGGGATTCACCCAACAACTTTGGGTCAGGCCAAATCTGTTAAGAAGGTAAACGCCCTTTATCAAAACACTTATTTTGATAATCGACAAAGGTATGACCCATACTCAAACACATACAATCTAGGTTGGAGAGACAATCCAAACTTTTCATAGACCAAGGGTCCAACTCCGGGTGGCCCATCACAGGCAAATCAATTTTAGCCCATTCAATCTCAGGTCAATGCCCCACCTAGTTCTAAGAGCCCAATTTCAACCCTAGTCCACTGACCCAAAGGGTAGATTCCTTGGAAAAGGCCATCAAACGCATGTCTTAGAGTTTTGCGCAATTCTAGCAAACCACTACTCAAATTTTAAATGGCCATAGTCAGACCCTTGCAAAATTGGAATATTAGATGAGCCAACTGGCCAATTCCATAAGCACCGGAGACAAGGAAACCTTCCCTAACCAACATGAACCTAATCTTAAGGGCCAAGTTGTTCATGATAACAAAGGAAAAGGCCCATAGCAAGTCAAATCAATATTCACTCTTACGTCGAGTACACAAGTTGATAACAAGATAGAACTACCCAAGCAACCTGAGGAAGAATCAAGTGAGTGTAGAAACTAAGGAACCAAGTGTGAATGCTGAACCATCACCTAGTGAGCCCACTCCTAGGGCTTACATTCTCAAGGCACTATACCCCCAGAGGCTAGGACCTAGAAAATCAACTGCCCAATTGGATAATTGTTAGAAGTGTTTAAACAAGTTTGAATCAACATTCCACTACTTGATGCTATCCAATAGATTCCAACCTATGCCAAATTTTTTAAGGACCTTTGCACCTTTAAAAGGACTACCAATGTACCTAAAAAGGCTTTTCTAGCTCAACAAGCTAGCTTGATAATTTCCTGTTCAACTCTGATAAAATACAAGGACCTAGGTTGCCCTACCATTTCTTGCCAAATTGAGGACCATCACATAGAGAAAGCTTTGCTAGACATAGGTGCAAGTGTGAACCTTCTTCCGTACTCTATTTACGAAGAATTAGGTTTGGGTGAGTTGAAAAAGACCCAAGTGACCTTGCAATTGGCTGATGCATCAATTCGATACCCCAAAGGGATAGTCTAAAACGTTCTAATCAAAGTTGGAGACTTTGTGTTTCCCGTCGATTTTGTTAACTTAGCTACAAAACACAATCTGAGGCTAAACCCAAAATACCAGTGATTTTAGAGAGAACATTCCTAGCCACCTCAAATGCCTTGATCAATTCTAGGAATGGAGTGATGCAAATTTCTTTTGGGACCATAACTGTTCTGATGAACATTTTTAAAAATAGTAAGCAACCTCCTAATGAGGATGATGGGGTTTTTTAAGTCAGTTATATTCATGAATTAGTGGAAAATCACTTACCCTATTTTAATCTTGAAGATCCACTAGAGGCTTGTCTGGCCCACTTTGGAAGTGATTTTGACATGGATGGACAATTTGAGGAAGTCAATCCTTTGTTAGACTCAACACTAGTCATGAACTATACTAGATGGTAACCAAAGCATGAAATTCCGACTCCATCTACTTGACCACCTATCCCATCTATTATAGAGCCCCCTAAGTTAGAACTCAAGCAGCTGCGAGATACTTTAAAATACGTGTTTTTAGGGACCTAGAAACCCTTCTAGTGATTATAGCTTCAGACTTGGACCCTATCCAAGAGGAGAAGCTCATAAACATTCTGGATGAACAGAAGGAAGCTATAAGGTGATCCATAGCTGACATCAAAGGAATAAGACCATCTGTGGTCCAACATAGAATCCATTTGATGAAAATGCAAAAACCTCTCGTGAACTACAGAGGAGACTGAACCCAATAATGAAGGAAGTAGTCAAGTCAGAAGTTCTGAAATTACTGGATGTAAGGGTGATCTACCCCATCTTTGATAGTGCATGGGTGAGCTGGCAAAAGTGGTACCAAAGAAATCAGAAATTACTGTGGTTCAAAATGAGGGCAATGAATTGGTACTTAGTAGAACACAAACTGGATTGAGGGTATACATTGATTTTAGCAAGTTGAATTCAGTGACCCAAAAAGATCATTTTCCCCTCCCATTCATAGATCAAATGCTTGAAAGGCTAGCCGGTCATGCTTACTACTATTTTCTTGATGGTTATTCTGGCTATAATCAAATTCCAATTTCACATGACAACTAGGAAAAGACCACTTTTACTTGTCCTTTCAGCATATTTGCTTGCAGACGCATGCCATTTGGGCTATGCAATGCACCAACCACTTTTCAAAGGTGCATGATGAGCATATTTTCTGACATGGTGGAGAGATTCATTGAGGTTTTCATGGATTATTTTTCGGTCTTTGGAAATTTTTTTAAGAACTGCTTATATCATTTGTCCCTTGTGCTTGAAAGGTGTAAAGAGAAAATCTGGTTTTAAATTGAGAGAAATGTCATTTCATGGTAAAATAAGGGATAGTCTTGGGACACATTATTTCTAAGAAAGGGATTGAGGTGGACAAAGCAAAAATTGAATTAATCTCAAAATTACCACCACCAAGATCTGTAAAGCAGATTCAATCATTCCTGGGCCATGCTGGTTTTTAACATAGATTCATTAAGGACTTTATCAAAATTGCTAAACCTTTGTGCCAATTGCTTACAAAAGTGGCCCCATTTGAATTTGATGAAAATTGTCTAAAGGCCTTTGAAAGACTGAAAATGGAACTAACCTCAACTCCTATAATCCAGCCACCTGATTGGACCATTCCATTTGAACTCATGTGTGATGCATCTGATACTGCCATCAGGGCTGTTTTGGGTCAACAGTTTGGGAAATTACCTCATGTGATTTACTTTACTAGTAGGACCCTCAATGATGCATAGCTAAATTACACAACCACTGAAAAAGAATTGCTAGCTGTGATTTTTGCCTTGGAGAAATTTCGGTCCTAATTGATAGGGTCCAAAGTCATCATCTACACGGACCATACAGCTTTAAAGTATCTTCTTTCAAAAAAAAATGCAAAAACTAGATTGATTCGGTGAATACTTCTGCTACAAGAATTTGATTTGGAAATAAGAGACAAGAAAGGATGTGAAAATGTTGTGGCTAATCATCTTTTAAGGTTACCTTTAAAGCCATCCGATGAGGTACCATTGAATGAAAGTTTTCCTGATGAACAATTGCTGAGTATTTTTCAGATTCCCTTGTTTGCAAATATAATCAATTACTTTGTTACAAGGGAGATGATGGCCATTGGTCAAAACAAGATCGATCAAAATTTCTAGTTGAGGTCAAATACTTTTTCTAAAGCGGCCCGTATCTTTTTTAGTACTGTCCAGACCAGATCATCAAGAAATGCATCTTGATCATGACCACTACTCAGTCATTTCATTCTACCATGATCATGCATGTGGGGGCTATTTTAGTTCGAAAAAGACAGCTGCAAAAATTTTGCAGTGTGGATTTTACTAGCCCACAATATTTAAAGATTGCCACACTTTTTGTCTAAACTGTGGGACGTGTCAAAAAACTTAGTAAGCTCAATTGGAGGAATATGATGCCCTGGATCCATGCTTATTGTGGAAATTTTTGATGTGTGGGGAATTGATTTTATGGGGCCATTTCCAAATTCTTTTGAAAATCTTTACATTTTACTAGCAATAGACTATGTTTCCAAGTGGGTAAAGGCCATACCGACAAAAAGGGATGACCACCATGTGGTGATCAAGTTCGTAAGAGATCACATCTTTTCTCAGTTTGGTACCCCTAAGGTAATCATTAGTGACAGAGGCACCCACTTTTGCAACCGTCCCTTTGAGCATTTGTTGAAAAAACATTCTATCACCTATAAGGTTGCTACACCTTATCACCCACAAACAAGTGGCTAAACAGAAATTTCAAATAGGCACATTAAACAAATTTTTGAAAAGGTGGTCAATCCCATTCAGAAAGACTGGTCTCTACGACTAATAAACATACTATGGGCCTATCAAACTACCTTCATAATACCTATTGGGATGTCCCTATATCGGTTGGTCTATGGGAAAGCTTGTCATTTGCCTGTTGAATTAGAACATAGAGCTTATTGGGCTATCAAAAAGTTGAGTTTTGACTTACCCACTGCGGGTAATCTGAGCAAATTGCAACTCAATGAGTTGGAAGAACTTAGGAATGATGCCTATGTGAATGCCCAAGGTTTACAAGGAAAGGATAAAGCTTAACCATGATAAGTCAATTTTGAGAAAATCATTTGAACCAAGAATGTATGTCCTTTTGTATAAGTCACGGTTACATCTGTTTCTAGGGAAGTTAAGAACTTGGTGGACTGGTCTGTTCCTTGTCAGGACTGTTTACTTTCATAGTGCAGTGGAAATTGCAAACCCCAAAAGTGGAGATGTTTTCAAAGTCAATGTCAACAGTTCAAACCGTTTCTTTAGCTAAAAGACAAACACATTGAGGAGATCCTTTTTCAGGATCCTATCTACTCAAAGTAAGTGTCATTGTCGCATTCACCTCATTGCATGATTTATCATGACTAGAAACAAGGTGGGGCCTACACATGGAGATAGATGATGAGTGAGCCATGATGATATAGATGGTGTGGAAACAAAAGAATTAGAAGGCTACAGTTGTTTGAATGATGAGATTTGAAAGTGGGTCTCAACATTTGTCACGTCCCAATCCCGGGAATTGGGGATTAGAGTGGACCCCCAGGTTGTGAATATGTAATCGCTTAGTAATTCGTGCCTTTGCGAAGATATGTACGAATTCCTATAAGGGAGATTCCACAGGAACGTGTGAGGTATGACCAACAACACGTAGATTAAAATTCAACATCAAGCGGACACCTGTGAAATACCTTTGTAATGATCAAAAGCAAAACATAGAAGAGCATATCTTACCAACATATCTATATATACATAGCATAAGTCCTTTAATTACACATTCTCACACATACAAATCCACAAAACTAAAACATGTCTTGTACACAAGGTCCATTGTAAACATCTACATGCAAAAGACCATAGTCACAACCAATTCACCAAACTAAACCACTAGATACTCTCCGTAGGACAACTAATAAAAGACAGTGTCATCCTTCCACTCTTCTATACCCCAAGGTACCGTTGGGGCACCTTCCAGGGACACGTCAATAACCGAGTTGGGGTTTGGCTCTATACCTGTAATACCAAGGATAGCACTTTAACACAACCCTTGAGCAAATATAGAGATACACAAGACTAGCTATTGTACCAAATGAATTAAGACATATATGGATTAAAAGAATGCAATAAACGTAAACTAGGCATATTGTGCGTGAGTAATCATGAGTAACAAATCATAAACAAGATATCATACATGCTAGTTGGCAACCACGAGGCTAAATTCTCCCAAAAGAGAGCATATCATCTAGAGGGAGTAGGCATATGGGTTGCTAGGGGATCAGACTAGCTTCCCGAGGAGTGCCGACAACTCCTCGGGGACTATTGCAGTAGTGACATAAAGATATCCAAACTAGTCCCATTGAACCTAATAAGGGCACAGCTAAGTAGTGCCGACTCAACGTATCAAGACTGATTCAGATACATATCTTTTATATATATTCAGTTATACTTATTATATCATACATACTAGGAGTTCGGTCTTGAGATTACACTCATTCATTCATTCATATCTGATAATCAATTCATGCATACTTAATAGAGCTACATCATGTTGAGGGCATAGTTTCTTAACAATATGAATGCATCAATGATAATTACTAGCCAACCCTATGCTAGATAATCAGTGATCCCAAGGGTGTTCAACACGATGTATTCATAAAGCGTCCAGTATCATTGTGCTACCAAGTCTTGGTGTTACATTGTGTACAGAAAAGACACCTCTTCTTATGCCAACACCCATGACGTGCCTTCAGGAATTCATCTGGAAAATCGAAGGGTATAAGTGACAGCTCTACACTCGTCGTCCTTATCATTTAATCACCATTGGGCTAATTTAATTGGGAAGAATGTGCCATCATTAAGGCCCTACAAGGTCATTGGAAGTCCCTAAGTCCCTAAGTTCAAAGTGCTCTTACGGCTTAGCCGTATACATGTTATGGCTTAGCCAAGTAGCTCAAGTATTCCCCTTAATTCCATGCACATTTACGGCTCAACCATATGTTGGCCTACGGCTTAGCCGAGCTAAGCCCACAGCTAGGGTTACGGCTAGGTACGGCTTAACAGTAGTGCATTCCACAGTGTAGCCGTGGGTAAGCCGTAGAATTGGATTTCCAAACTCTTGGGAAAGTTTTCCATAAAATGGCTTACGGCTTGATCACGGGATAGGTACAGCTTAGCCGTAGTTCATTTTACGGCTTAGCCGAGGGTTAGCCATAGTATAAAAATAAATCTTGACACTCTTGGGACTTTGAGCTGTACACGCTTACGGCTTAGTCGTGGCTTCACCGTAAGCTTTAGAAATTCTGAAGCTGATTTGGAAGCTTGAGTTCAGTAAGAACTCTCAACTCAAAAGGTTATAATGAACTTCCCATTGCCTTTACATATGACTAGAAGTTTCAAATGCTAATCCTAACACCTGTTATAGCTACTCATACTCTAATTCATTCAATCAAGCATATGCACATATACTTAACAAGAAAAGAGCTGTAGCTTAAAGATTAGAATAATCAATCCAAGAGTCAACAAATTATACATGCATGCAGTGCCATATACACTCTAATACTTCCCTTTTTAACAGTGCTTATCCTCACTAACTCTTCCTTGATGTGTAGAGAGAGAGCCTCAATACAAGATGGGTTCTCTACAAGTAGGACATGCAGTAGGTGATTCTTGTATGAAATGCATGCATGTCATTCTTGTGAATCCCCCTTGACTTTAGCAAACCCAAAAGAATGAAATGGGGGTAAGTCTTCACCTTACATGGTTATAGCTTAAAGAAGGGAATGCTTCCAAGGAGAAAATGCACAAGAGAAGAAGAAGATGACGAAGGATGGAGGCTCCCACTAATGCATGCAAGGCTTCATTCCTTGTTTACAGCCTCACTAGTAAAGAGAGATCAAGAAGGAGAGTAGGGAAGGAAGTGGCTCCAACGTATAGAAGGAAATGAGATGAAACGTTGAGTTCACTCTTTTAATTGAAATTTTCCTACAATTACATACAAGTCCAAGTCTTTTGGGATATTTACAGTTTAGGTCACATGGCCTCAATTGGGCCAAGATGAGTTCAAATTAAGTTGAGCCCAACACGAAAGATGATCTACACAAAGAATTACACAAGATGGGATTAATGAGATGTCAATATGACCCATGAACAAATTACAAAAAGGGTCCTCAACTACTTAGGTAAGGTTCGAACCCGACCCAACTACCTATCCAAGACCCAAGCCTAAAGGGTTTGAGTTAAATTAGCCTAAACACAATTTAATTAATATAAAACAATATTAATCAGTATAAATAGAGGTTAGTGGGAATCAAGACCTTACAACATTTTCTACCTATTCAGCGTTCAAACAATTTTCTTTTAAAGTGACAACTCATCTACGTCACTTTCTTGGCTGTGCTGAGTTTTTGCCAAACAAATTGGAGATCTTTTCATTATCCCTAAAGTCAAAGTCCAAGTAAGAGGCAACTCATGCTAGCCATGTACACCTCATGGACAACTTGTAGTTGTTATCTTTTACTCCATGTACACCTCATGTTTACTAGCATATGGAACGCTTATCTAGAGGGCCAATCTAAGAATATTTGAATAAATATTTGTTTACAAAGGGAATGAGAAAAAAAATCAACGAGGAAGACTCATGGGCTACAAAGAGAGCTATAAAATGACAAAGGGAAACCATGGCATGAAAAAACACACGTCTAGAGCAACCCATTCCATCTTACTCTCTCTCACGTCCCTTACTACCATCCAATTCCATGATCCCTCTCTCCACTTCTCTCTCCTCTCTCCTTTCTTCTCTTCTCTTTTTCTAGTAAAAAAAAAAAGGAAATAGAATATCTGTGGGTATTTTGGAGCCCTGTTCCAGAACTAAGCTAGAAGAGTGTGAGTGAAAATTGTAATTGCCATGAAGTTCTCAATGGAGGCGTAGATCCCTGGATCAAAGTGTCTGATAAAGTTAAGTGTTTCTCATCATTATTCTATGTGATTTAATTCAATTATATTTTTTTCTTGTGTGTTTATTATAAAAATAAATCTACCTTTTGTCATTGACAACCTATGTTATTCAAATTTTTATGTGAGCAATGCTTTAATCACGTATGTTTTCTTAATAGATTATTCTTAGATTGAAATTCTTTAATAATCTATCTTTGATTGATATGTGATCTTTAGTTAAGTTCATAATTTCAATAGTTGAAGGTGATTTTTATCTTAAATAAATTGTGAAAAATTGTGCTCTTAATAGCCAAATTATCCAAAGCAATAACAATGATTTGTTTCTAATTTGAAGGATTTTTTGGACAAATTTTTTTATCAATTGCATAAAATGATGGTGGGACTACTTAATGGATTCATGACATTCTGATCTCTATTTCTCATATTTTTTTCTCTGTACTTTAGATCAAGAATTTCTCAATCTTATTATTGTTTAATTTTTTTTATCTCTCATGTCATTATCATTTAAAAAAATTAGATTTTAATAGAAAAAAATTTCAATAGTGCTTCCTATGGGTTCGACTTGTACTTGCCATTGTCTCAAAAGGACAACTGTGCACTTGCAGATTAAAGGATTGACTTTAATTTCACATCAAACTGCCACAAGAATGATTCCACAGGTACGTGTGAGGAAGATCTATAAACACATAACAATCATTTTAATAACAATGCGGAAATATATGAAGTACACCTGTGATCATCATAGGCACTAATAAAACATTCATTTATTAATATACTAAAGTTTCTAAGTAGTCATCCACATGCACATGATACACAAAAGATACATGAATATATACATATATACAAAATGACATGTCCATCTATCAATGACTCCAAAATAGCATGATGATGATGACATGATCTATCCACAATGCTAGAACTCGGCTAAAGCCTAAATAAGCTAAAAATGAAACCCCATGAATCACTACGTAGGATGACTAGTAGTAGATGTCATCCTCATTCCACTCGTCGTACACCAAGGTACCATTGGGGTTCCCTCTAGGGCGGCATCAACTGTCATGTCGGCAGTGGTTTTTGTACTTATAACATCAAGGGTAACACTGTTAACACAACGGTTAAGTAAATATAAGAGTACATAAGACTATCATGATGTATCAATTGAACTATAAAACATATTGATTAAAAGAGAGCAATAATGGAAATTAGGCATATTGTTCATGTGAATAAGCATGAATAAAGAATCATATATGGAAATATAATAACATACTAGTTGACATCCACATGGCTATCTTCTCTCTCGAGAAAGAGCATATTGAATGGTGAAAAATTTCTAGCGGTTGGGCCAAAATTCATCTAGCTACTCTAAGAGCACCGATCAACTCTTCATACAACTACTGTAGTAGGTAACATATTGAGTACCCACATTCGGTACCATCAAATCTCCTATAAGCACAAGCTAAGTGATGCCAACTCAATATACCAAGACCTATTGAAATTCATAACTTTCATATTTGTTATACATAGCGATCATCTCATTTTTATACGAAGCATATATCAATTTTGAAATTGTATACAGTCATAAATTTGAAATTAAACAAAGTAACTAATAATCAAATAATGCATACTTAAGTGAGCTAATAGTGTTCAAACCATCTCAACCTTAATTACCTTATCTTAGCTCATAGGCCCATGCTCAGTAGAAGCTCCGTCTCTGATTTTGCTCCAAGGTTCAACAGGAGAAATGCATATATGATTCAACCATGTTAAGGGCAAGGTTTATTCAGACAATATGAATGCATTTAAATCAAGTGGTTAATAAGGATATTTACTAGCCAACCCTAGCTAAGATAATCCATAGTTCCTTAGTCATTCAATTCAATGTATTCATAAAACGTCCGGTGTCAATGTGTTACCAAAATTTGGTGTTACATTGTATAAGCAATGAACACCACTTCTCATGCCAACACTCATGACATGGCATTGAAATACTAACTAGAAAATCAAGCAGAAATGAGTGACAACTTCACACTCTTCCTTGTTAGTATTTAATTTACCATTGAGCTAATTTATTTAAGGTCAAGGTATCACTTCTAAGGCCTTACTTACTGTTTGATTGTGCTTAATGTCCTAAGGGTAAGAATGGCTTATATCAACTCTCTAATGTCTTAAAAGAATGTTAGAATATTCCCAATTGATCCCATTTGAAATAATCAAAAATAAAGTTTAATAAAATAAAAGGAGTGCTTCATCGATTGGGCAAGTGTTTGGTCAATCAGACCTCTTAGAAGTAGAATCCAATTGATCAGACCCTTTGTCCATTCAATCGGCCCTGGAGCCTTTGGCTTTGGGCTAAATCAGTTCTGAACTGATTCCTTCCCTCATCCCTTGCCTTCTTCCACTCCCATTCATCAATTTAACCTTTCAACACCCCTCTAACACCCTTCTACCCCACAATTGGTTTTCTTCTTCATCCATTCGCATCATTTATTCTTAAGTTACATTATTTTCACATAAACTATTTTACATTCTTGAATTAGAGAACAGAAGAGCTATAACTTGGCATTAATAAAGAATTCATCAAAAATCAACATTATAAACCATGCATGTAGTAAATATATACTTATATTTGCCTTAAGTTCAATTCTTCACCCAATCTAAACTTCCTTTGGCTCAATGGTAGAGAAGATCTCAGGAAGAACAATCCTAAGACATGCAATTGATAAAATGGGGTGTAAAATAAATGCATGCTATAAATTTGAGTCTCCTTGACTCTATTGAACCGAAAGAGATTAATAGAGGTGAGAAGGAAGCTTCTCCTTACCTTTTAGATTTGTAGAAAAAAGGAAAAGATACAATTGGAGGTTCCAAATTAAGAAAATGACTAGAGAGTGTAGGGGAAAAGATTCTCCACTCCAAAAGGGCATGCAAGGTCCTTTTAGGCCTAGTTAATGAGAGAGTGGGAGGATGAAAGAGCTGTTCCAACAATTCTTTAAGGAGGAGATGGGTAATCTGCTGTAGTGGGAGTATTTAAATCAAAGTTTTTGAAAATTACAAACAAGTCCAATTTACTTGTAGGATTTACAATTTGAGTCAAGTGGACTCTAGTTGCGCTAAGATGAATCCGATTGAGCTGGGCCAAACATGGAAAATGATCTATATGATTAGATACACATGATGCAATTAACATGGTGCTAGTGTGATGTAAAACCATACAACTCTAATTATAAGAAGGTCCTTAACTACTTAAGTAAGATTCGAACCCGCCCCAACTTCCTATCCAAGACCCAAACCAAAGTGTTTTGGGTTCTATTAGCCAAATTAATTAAGTAAAACAAAATTAATTATAGTAAATTATGATTAGTTCAGGTTTGAACCTTACACAAGTCTAAGTTCTCGAAGCTAGCAAGGAGGCCAACCTCAAACCAGGGGACTTAGAGGAAATGGATGGTGATGTGGTGGTTAGTGGAATGTTGGGTTCTGTCAATGGTGGATTGGAAGCATGCATTGAGAGGAGTAGTGACAATGGAGACATGGAATCCTTGACGAAGGGGGAAGGGCGAAGAGCTTAACAAGGTCTGTCATGGGAATAAGATGGCCTTGGGCCATTAAAGGGAGGAAGAAGACATGGAGAGGACAAGTGGTAGAACCCATGAAGAAGAAGCAGAAGATAATGATAGTAGAAGTAGAACTATTTGTTTGTTATATAATGTTTTGGACATGTTGAACAATTCACTTCTATTGCTAGTTTCTTTGAAATTCAATCTTCTTCGCATATCATTCATCTTAGGTCATTGGTGACGACGGCCATTTCAATCATGCAAATGTGTGCCCCACAAGAATAATTTCTCCTTTTTCTTTTGACAACATCAATAAGAAAAGAAAAACTATATCTATATATATACAGGGAAAATCTCCACTAAGCACCCCGTGTTCACGATAAAGTGAGCACCCCGTGTTCACGATAAAGTGAGCACCACATTTCAAAACACTAGTAGGGCCAAACTGATAATCTATCTAAGTAGACCATATAACAAGTACCCCCGTGACAGCCACCGGTCCCAATTTTGACACCTATCTAATTGGATTGGACTGTTAAATCGATTTACACTCATTTTAAATGGTGAAAACTTGTTAGGAGACACGCATCACATGTAGCATAATAAAATTATTTCTCCATTTTTATAATAACACTACAAAAAGGACAAGTAATAGGGATTTTCATGCACCTGGCTGAACAAGATCTAGGCCGAAGCCATTTCAAGGCCTTAATTCTCCAACCCAAGCCCAAACTACATATGATTGTAGCTTAGTTAGTTGTGATACATGAAGTTGAACCAGATAACATGGTTTTGAGTCCCTTTATTAACAAAATAAGCCTAAGCCCAAGCTAATAATATTTTACTAATTAAAAAAGGCTTCTATCAACTGCATATGATTGTAGCTTAGTTGGTTGTGATAAATGAAATTGAACCAGACAACATGCTTTTGAGTCCCTCTATTAACAAAATATAATTCTTTGCATTCTCAATCGGACTAGATCGGATGTTGGGCTTGCTACCGTTAAGCCAAGCCAAGCCCATATATTAAAGAGTTCGGTTTTTTGGTCCAAGCTCGGCCCTATGTGGGTTGGGCCCGAGGCATGATCCATGAGCAACCATAAGGGCACGTTTAGCAAGGGTCCTCATAGAGGATTTCTCTCGGTTTTCCATGCTTCGTGGAAAATTCATGTTTGCTTTGCAGAGGAAAACCATTGCTCAAAAGTCCTCTCTCTTTGTTTTCAGTTTGTTCTCACATCAAACCCCTCCCCATCCGATTCCCAAATTTTGCACAACTATGGAAAAGCGGATAAACAATAATAAAATGCTAGTTTAGGAAACCCCGATTTAGTATTTGGAAACCTACCCAATTGGTCGGACAATCACGATCCGAACCGTTAATCATCTTTAAAAATTCCAAAATGTACAATTGGAATATCAAATATCAGCAGTTGGCTCCTTATAGGTGTTTAGATATTTATTTAAAAAAAATTTTAAAAAGTTCAGACCATTAGATCAGGATTTCTATAATTATGTGGGCCCCATTTGCAAAATCCAAACTGTACAAACTCTTCAAAACGCCTCAAAGGCCTAAGTTAAGTATGGTTTCCAAGTTTGGATCATGAATCATGAGAATATGGATAAAAATTTCTAACGTGTCATTTAATTTAGACAAAAACCGAGATAAAGGGAAGTGCATTTTTTTCTCATTTTTCCCCAAGATCTAGGGGCGGTCATTCCCCGGAAGCCGATCCCCCAGGTCTCAAGTACTAGAGAATTAACTGAAGACTGGATGATGGGGTGCTAATGGATATGGAATGGCTGGAAAAGAGCCCCACCTAGGGCCGCCCAGGCTCGTTGAGCCGAAGCTTGGGGATTTAATCGCCAGGCAATGGGCTAACACCCGTCCAATTTAACAATTGCAAAGTCAAAAAAGTTAAAAGTTTTATCAGGAGCTTCCAGGGGGTTAGCTCAGGAAATAGAGAGCTGAACAGGCCCCGAAAGCGCAAGCTTGCATCGGAAAAAGAGCAGACCCTACACATTAGCATAACGGGGACGCAGCTGCTAGAATGAAACGGTTGGATGTCGGAACCACCTACTCAGCGCCCTACCGGAGGAGTATTTACTTGAGTCCTTGAATTCCTTGAGGCCCTAGAAGCTGCTGACTTTCCTCAAATTAAACTCCAACGAGAATGCTCTTGTGGGGGCCACTTAGATGTATGGATGTCCAAGGGCAGATGAAAATGTCTTTCTATGGAGAGGGAAGCAAAAATTCAGCCCTGCCGAACTATCAATAAGTGGCCGGGCGCCGCGGTGGAGTTATGAGCCTTGCAGTAACGGGTCTTCCGAAATTACCCTTTTGTAATCCATATCCCACGTTTCCATTTCATAAGGCAGGTGGCTCTATACCAAACGCAATATTGTCTCCACACCTCTCAATTTGATAAACAAGAATCCTCTATTTAGAGTGTTTCCTCCAGCTTTCAGGATCAATATATCCTCCAATAGGATTTCTAATGAGTGTGGTTCATGGATCGATATTTAAGGCTTTTTTATTGAAATTAACTAAAATCAGACCCACATCCACGAGTCGACTTATTATGAAAAATCAATTCTACTTAATTTCTTGAAAACTCCCCCTCCTTACAACGGATCTCAATTGGATGGGAAACTTGATCCAATATATCCCACCCTTACTCTCTCAGGGCGGTCAAAGGGGAGGGCCTGGGCTGGACCGGCGTAAGCCCTTGCCTATATACGCAGGCCAGACCCACATAGAGCCAAAGCCCTCTGAGCTTTCGATGGATTTCTTATATTTATACCAAAGCCCTTACTCGGTGGGGCCAGGGCCAAGCTAGGGCCGAAATAAATAATTGTTTAATATTATAATTTTTAATAATTTTTTTATAACACAATGCTAGCCCTCCTCTGTTTGAATTAAGGATATGGCAATGCAAAACTCAATCTTTTTCTGCAGCTTCTAAATGAATGGATAAAACATAAACATATTACTTTTTCTCCATATAAAAATATTATTTAGAACTAAATAAAATAAGCTAATTTGATTGTACAATGACATGATATTAGGACATAGAAGACACTACTAAAGATCTTAGTACACTAGCAGTTATTATAAAGTTTAAATGATGTTCCTGGTTTTGTTTGTTGTCACACTATTACTAGGATTATTGTAGTTGAAGTTCTACTAGTTGTAGTCTTTTTTACTAGTTCATGTAATATATTTTTTTATAAAGCAATAATATGAACCATTGATCTTGTTTCACAAGTCTCATTGGATTCAATTAGATTTGTTTCAAACTAGTGCAACAAGCCCATTCCGATCAGGGGGCCAAAAAGGAAAAAATTATATTTCAATATAAAAGAAATATATGTGCAAATAAAAAACATAAATAAAATATTGAAATATCAACAAAAAAGATTTGTCAAGTAAACAACATGAGGGAGGGAGTAAGGGAAATATAAAGATTTGGATTGATCAAGTGGGCCATAATAATATTGTGCTCTAACCAAAGCTATAATAATAATAATAATTGTAATCACGTTGATATGCCTAATTTAATGATTGGGGATGGTCAATGTCAAATCTGTGACGTCCCCTTCACATATATGTGTCATATATAGATAATAATTGTTTATTACATGTTTCTCTTTTTTCTTATTCATTTAATTCTTTTAACCGCCCAACCAATTTTGGATTTGCTTAATACGATCATGTTATCCATTGTCTTATTATATTATATTTGTTACAAAAATAAAGGAGAACCAGAGACAAAGAAGAATGGAGGGAAGGAGAGAGAGAGCTCTTATTGATGAGATTTTCTGTGTGTACATAATGGGGGGAGGAGGATCTTATTTATAGAATAAGATTGCTTCCTCCTCAAGCAACCCAATAGGGAAAAACCCTAACCCTTGTAATCTCTTTATCTCATGTGAGTCCCAATGTGGGCATCCACCTATGATAATAACATCTTATAACACTCCCCCTTGGATGACCACCATTCAATGACAGTTGCCTCATTAAAACCTTGCAAAGGAAAAACCCAGTGGGATAAAAACCAAAGCGAAGGAAAAAGAGTACAACGTTCTACAGGATCATTGACTTGGTGTTGGACGTGCATAATGCTGCCTCGTTAAAACCTTAACTAGGAAAACCCAGTGGGACAAAACCTAGAGAAGGAAAAAGAGTACAGCGCACATATGTCCTGGGTAGCATACTTCAGGATGCCTCCCCCTGATGACTACTCCCCCTGATGATAACATCTTTGTACATAATTCAGCATGTCAATCTCGTATACAATTTCTAAAATACTGAGTTTTGGCAAGAACTTCGTAAACTGATCAGCCAGGTTGTTTCTTGAACGAACTTGCTTGACTTCAATCTTGTTATTCTTTTGAAGCTCATAAGTGAAGAAGAACTTTGGTGTAATGTGCTTCATCTTGTCATCTTTAATGTATCATTCTTGAATCTGTTCAATACATGCCCCATTGTCTTTGCAAATAATGCTCGGAGTACCTGTACTAAGAGGTAATTGACAAGAACTACATATATGCTGAGTTAAATATTTTTGCCATACACATTCCCCACTGGCTTAAAAATCTCAGCATGGTTAGAATAAGTAGCTATCAATAGTCAATTTAGTAGAATATCAAAAATAATGATGGCAACCATTAAGAAACATACAACATGTCATAACATTTGTATAATACCAATCCAAAGCTTTGGTGCAAAACTATATATGGGAAGCATATTTATAGAGAATAAAAATCTCATTAGAACTTCTCTCGATCTGCGGGTCGAGATAAAATAGTCAATAGTTTTCTCGAGCTCTTCTGGAGTCTCGATTAGATTTATAAATTTCTACTATTATAAATCCATTAAGGATTGTATAAACAGGAACAGACAAATGGGATTGTTTTCATACTCTTCCTTATATAAACATTCACTAAGACGATTGTACCATATTCTTCTGGAATGCTTCAGGCTGTACAATGAACGTCTTACTTATATTGAGTACGTACTCTCTGACTTTGCTTCAGGCAAAGCAAATCCTTCTGGGATTTTCATATATATATATATATATCTGTGTATGTTTTCAATCCCAGGTTTCTACAGGAAACCTTATATCACAATTTTGTCTTTCATTCATTTGCCTTACAAACACCCATTTGTAACCTACAGGGTTAACACCATTTGGGGTTTGTACTATAGGTTCATATATACCACTTCTATTGAGAGACTGCAATTCCTCAATGGCATCTCTCTATTTTGGCCAATATATTCTTTATCGACATTCATTTATAGAACGTGGTTCGTATCCCAATCATCATTCTCATTTTTCCTTGCTATTTGAGTAGCTACCGCATATACAAATGCGTCATCGATAATAATTTCATTTCTATCCCATCTCTCTCTTGAATAATTATAAAGTATAGAGATCTCTTTATTTATTGGGTACCCATTGCCTCTTCAGGGGCTTCCAGAGTCTCTTCTGGGACTCATGTCTCTTCCGGGACATTAATTTCTTCAGGAAATTTGGAGAGAGTGGATTTTATCATAAACTCTTCGGGAGTATACCTCTTCTGGAGTATGATTGGGATATGATTGCTCATTTCTCTTCTTCTGGAGAGTTGAGTCCTTGAAACCTATAAGTCTACCATGCTTCTGGCATGTGTAGATTCATTTGTTGCCATATTTGGACTTTGTTCTTCAGGAACACTAATTCGTACTTGTCCTACAGGGACATTAATTCGTGCTTGTGTGTTCATAGCCGATACATGTGACCTAGTCACTTTTGCTGCATCATTAAAAGCATCAGGGAATTCATTTGTAATTAAGTGCACAATTCTCCGTACTTCATTCTCACATTGTGAAGTACATAAATCAAGATGAGATTGAGTGAAAGTATTCCTCATTAATTCTCGCCGTTCTTCAGGAACGGATTGTTCTTCAGGAACAAGGTGTTCTTCAGGAACTCTCTTATCTCCCCCTAACGGCGAGAAGACTGTCTCATCAAGATGACAATTAGCAAAAACGAACAATGAATATATCTCCTGTCATTGGGTCTAAATATCCATTAATTAGGGTGAAGTATAACCAACATAGAGTCTACGTTCTGAGTTCATGCAGGTCACAAACCTACGCTATCAAGTCTTATAAAATTAATAACATGCTTAAGGATGTGTATCCTAGGTTTAATAATATGTGCTAATGGGCGGGATTAGATAGGTTCACAAATGTCACATAATATCCTTTATGAAAAGGATGGTCAATAGATGGTACTCTACGTAACAGAAGTATCAATAATTTACCAGAGCATAGGACCCCTAGAATAACAAGCTTCTGGCTTAACTTTGTCGTTTTGCTCATAATCGAATATGATTCGATTTTTAAAGATTGTCTTGTAATATAACTCAGAGATTGAAGGAGAATGCACTTAACTCAAGCGTTTTGGAATCTAATTTATACTGTCAGTTATAGTTTAGAGGGAAAGTTACTCTTTCCTCTTCCATTATCTCTTATAACCACCCACTTCTCATCTAATGCTCATATTACCACCTACCTTTATTCTCCACTCACATCCTTATTTCATTTATGGATAGTCTTCCAATTTTTTCTACATCACATCTTATTTTTCCTTCTATTCTGCCTACTCTAAATTTAAAAAAAAAAAATGGGTATGGTCATGTTACATGTATTCTTTTTTACATTTTCTTTCTAAAAATTTATTGTTGTCAGTACTTATTTTTTAAAGATATAAATATTTAATTTGCATCATATAAATGTACTCGTGCTCAGCATGGGTTACAGTTCTAGTCACATATTATATATACTTATTAACTATTTCAATTTAATGATTCACTTGATTTACTAATTAAGTTTTATTATTATATTAACTGAAATTTTCATTGAGTATAATTTGTATTTGTGCACAATATTGTTTTAAGTCTCTGTTATTATCACTTATGTGCATTGCAAGGACCTTACTCCAGATTAGGTAACACTTTCATGTATTATTGCTGCAATTATCATTTTTATGACAATTAGCCTTAAATTATCAAAATTATCAAAGAAAGGATCATTAGCCTGTACACAAAATGATGATGAACAAAATACTAAAGTATAAAAAAAAAAAAGTTCTAGATGAAAAACACAGTACATGAGTAATAGAAAATGGTCCATCCAAGATTTGAGTAATAAAATAATAAGGTTAATTAGGATAAATTAATTAAGAAAATATATTTAATGTGTCACATTTGTGGCTTAGAGTAATTAATTGAAGAGGGTTGTTAGGATAAATACAGAGGTGGCAATTAAAGATAAATAAGTCTATAAGAATTAAAATAAATTGTGTGACCCACAGGACACACATAATGTTGTACGGCCTAGATAAGTGAGCACATGTTGGAGTCTTTAGCCAATTAGAAGAGTTTATAGGGCAAGTTAAAGATAGAAAAAGAAATCTATAGGGATAAAAATTAAAAAGAATTAAATTTGACTTTTCAAAATATTAAGAAAAAATCCTTCCTATTTGAATTTGAATGAATTTTATTAAGAGAATGTGCATGAATAATGCCATGTGGCATGGCACCCAAAAAGAAAGGAAGCAACACATGTCACACCCTCATAAAGAGGGTTGGCCCATCCTAAGCCCATGTCCAAAAGTTATAATATATTAAATTCTTATGCATATTCACTACAAGAAAAAGGGGTTTTGCCGACGCAGCCACTACGTCGGCTATTTAAAGAACTGCGTCGGTAAAAGCTTTTACCAACGCACTAAACTGTGTTGGCACCGCGTCGGAAACCAAATGCGGGGAAATCAATTCCCGACGCATTAACGTTTAGCATCGGAAATAAGAAGTAGTTTTACTGACGCAATTGTGCATCGGCAATGCCACAGCGTCGGCAGACTGATAAAGGGTAGGGGTATGGCGAAAGTTATTGCCGACGCAGTGCAGTGTCTAGAATTCCTTTCTCAACGCAACCTGCAGCGTCGGTAAAACTATTTGACTACGCACTTGCGCGTCGGGATTTTAAAATAATTTTTTTATAATCTATCAGCCTCCATTTTGCAACACATATTGCGTCGAGGAGTACCATTAACAATGCAAACCTAAACATCGGCCATTTGTAAATATAATTTTACCTTCCCTTTTGGCGACGCATATAGTGCGTTGGGAAATATGTTTTCTTATAAATTAAATAAAATAATTTTAGAAATAAAAAAAATTCTTGTTCAAATCTAGATTTGATATTGCAGAACCATAAACAGTGATAAAACCAAAAACCGCACATTCATTGTCTAACAATAAAACAGAAGGAGTCATTAACCAATTAATGTCAACCATAAACGAGTCATACCATAGAAAATAATATCTTATGTCAAAAGAAGTAATGTAAAATAAATTCTAAATAAAGTCCTATCAACATCAAACATCCAAAATACACCATGAAATATGGCCACTCAATAACAAAATGAACTGGTCAAAGGGAGGGCCCATGCCAATGACAAATCTCTAGTTTTCGGATGAGGAGCCCAAACCGTCTATACCGACCCGTGAAAGCAGCATCTTAATCTGACTCTGCATCTGAGCTTGTATAGCTGCTTGATCTTGCAGTTGCTTCTGTGACTCTTCATGCTGTTGCCGCAACTCTTTTTGTGCTCTCAACGAATCGACTAGTTGTTGTCGAAGGCTAATCATCTCAGACCCTACCGAAATACTATAGGAAGATGATGATGGGCCCCTCGAGCGATACCCTTGCCTCCTCGCGACCCTTTTCCCTAGCAGATCCTCGATCATTTATTGCTTAGCCACTGGAGAATTAATTTCAAACTGCGATAGTGCTACCTCCATTTTTCACTGCATTGTCAAAGCATTCATACATGTCATGTAATATATATTAGGAAACTAAAATAAATAATGACCTATAATAATGAATATTCAACAACTCACATGTGTCTCCTCAGCATGATCTATGATCCATCTATCTTTTTTTGTGCTGTAGTGTCGATGTCGATATAAATCAGCTTCAGAAGGAGGAGAATGCTGCTCGTCTGCATGTATAAGAGAGAACTGGGCTACAAATGATCGAGAGTCAGATGTATGAGTGGTCTTCAATTTGCTTCGGCTCTCTGAATTCCTCTGTGACTTACGCTGAAAATTACAAATAATAGACAATGTAGTTAGCTTATTTAAAATTACAAGTAATGGGCAAAAGATTACATTTTAGAAGAATGCATACTAAAAAAAATGATTAAGTTTTACCTACATTTCAAATCAGGACAAAAAATAATAATAATAAACACACATTCCAATTTACATCTCTGCAACCTCACATTCCAATCTTCCTTACCAATTGTCTTTGTGGAATGTCAATCTCTTAGTTCAGCTACTGCTTTCTATGTTAATTTCTGTCAAACCTCTATAGCTCTTTAGCTGTCCTGTTTCCTAGTTTAATTTCTGTCAGTAGTTGCTTTTAAACCTTGTGGTTTGCTTTCAGTTATTTCGGTTTGTGTGTTTGTATGCAGTTCTAGTTATCTTGATGCATCCTCCTTTTTAGCAAAAAAAACACAAGAAAAAGATGAGTGTTGCCATCGATGTAAAAAGATAATGGAAGAGGAGTTAGAATTTCCTTGTGGCAAGGAGAAAAACGGCAGCTATTTAAGACTACAAGGGCAGTCCTGCTAGGAGAAAAAAGGCCCTATTTCTATCTCTGGTGTCCAGTCCTACTATTTAAGACTATAAGGGCAGTTTCTATTTTTTTCTTCTTTCCCAAATTCAAACCCCAAAACACTGCACCTAACCCACCTCCCAAGAACATAAAAACAGTATGACTGTGATGAAGGAATCTTGGAACCAATGAACCAATGAAAAGATAATGGAAGAGGAGTAAGAATTTCCTTGTGACAAGGAGAAAAAGGGCAGTTTTTGTAGACTACAAGGGCAGCCCTGCTAGGAGAAAAAGGTCCTATTTCCATCTCTGGTGTCCAGTCCTGCTATTTAAGACTACAAGGGCAGTTTCTGTTTTTTTCTTTTTTCCCAAATTCAAACCCCAAAACACTGCACCTGCACCCACCTCCCAAGAACATAGAAACAGTATGACTGTGATGAAGGAATCCTGGAACCAATGAAATACAAGAAACTCCAATTCTAGACACAGGATCAAGCAATAACATTGAATAGTGAGTCAAGTAGAATGCAGACATTCTGAGACATTCTGAACATAGAAATAGTATGACTGTGATGAAGGAATCCTGGAACCAATGAAATACATGAAACTCCAATTCTAGACACAGGATCAAGCAATAACATTGAACAGTGAGTAAAGTAGAATGCAGACATTCTGAGACATTCTGAACATAGAAACAGTATGACTGTGATGAAGGAATCCTGCATTACATGGAACACAACGAATAATAAATTACCAGACATTCTGAGAATATGTAAAGTAGAATGCAGTGAGATAGTAGGAGTAGCAGTAATAAGACTGTATTCCTTAATGGGAGGATGAGATCCATCATTTAGTTTTATTAAATTGATAGACTTAGGTTCAGATATCAGACATGTTCAGCTCCACATGGTTCAACTCCAGCTGAACCAACCAGTCCTGACTGAATTCTTTTGTGTAGCACCAGCCAGTGGATGAAACTAATTGTTTTCTGTTGTTTTGCAGCATTTTGCGAGTTAAAGAAATTGAGAAGCATGGATCTCTCTTACAACTCGATTGAAGGTGTTGATCCTTGTCTGGGTGGTATCACTTCCCTTGCAAGACTTCATCTGTCCTACAATCAATTCCAAGGGAACATTCCCACCACCATTTTCAGCAACCTGAGTAGCATCCAAATTGATATACCTAAAGTTGTCAAATAATAAATTGCAAGGAGAGATGCTTCGAAACGATTCCAATATGATCATGCTGAGATTCTTGCGCCTAAACAGCAACAGATTCTGTGGATTCTGAAATTATAAGTTCTTCTGCACTACTATTTTGTCGATTCTGAAATTTCTGTGGATTGTCAATTAATTCCCAACATGTTTCCTTGGTAGGCCTTATTTTGTCACAGTGAGTACAGACCAGTTTATCTTTTTCTTCTGGTGTAAGTTGTCCCTTATCTTCCTTTAGGTTTAAATAACAGTACAGTTTCCGCAGGAGGCAAAGATTCCAAGACCAAAATATGTCATAACAAACTCATGTTCTAGATTTAGTCCCCTAAGAACTAAGAAGATCATAAATATATTGATACTCATCAAAACTTCACAACCAAGTGTAACTCATTCTGACCAAAACTTCACAAGTTCACAAAGCTACTCATTCTGACTCAAAACTCAAAACTTCACAAAGCTACTCATCCTGACCAAGTGTAACTGTCAAGTTCACAAAACTTGAGGTAGACATCATGTGAAGATGGATTTTAGGTTTCTACACAACCGGGACCATTGTAGTAGTCTAGTAGACTAGACCAAACCAACAGACATATGAGAGGAAGAACTTTGAAAATCCCAAAGGGAATCTTGCATAGCCCTGTTCCATCCCAAAGGGAATGGATAACATTTTTTTCCCTCTTTTCCAAGCTATTATAATTGAGAACTGTTGGCCTATGTAAGCAAGCTTCCTTCTCAACCTAACCGATAAGGAATCATCATTACAAGTGGGACAAGCCTTATAGCCTTTGGTGCTCCACCTAGACAAGTTACCATATGCAGGGAAGTCATTTATGGTCCACAACACAGCTGCATGCATTTTGAAACTCTTCTTGCTAGAGGCATCGTAAGTTTCAACACCATTATCCCACAACTCCTTCAACTCATCAATCAAGGGTTGAAGATAAACATCAATATCATTTCCAGGTTGATGCGGTCCAGGAATAAGCAGTGACATCATGAAGCATGGCTCTTTCATGCACATCCAGGGTGGTAAGTTGTACGGCATAAGTATAACAGGCCACATACTGTAGCATGTGCTCATGTCTCCGAAAGGGTTGAACCCATCAGAGGCTAGCCCTAACCTGATATTACGAGTCTCCCCTGCAAAATCGGGATGCTCTTTATCAAAATTCTTCCATTCCTCACAATCAGCCGGATGCCTACCTATCCCATCATCTTTGCGTTTTGCACTATGCCATCTCATGTGTGTGGCAGTCTTTCTAGACAAGTAAAGTCTCCGTAACCTCGGTATCAACGGGAAGTAACGTAAAACCTTATGAGGGATCTTCTTACCCTTCCCATCATTTAGCTTGTATCTAGACTCCCTGCATGCCGGGCATTTATCTAAAACTGCGTTCTCCTTCCAAAACAAGGCACAATCATTTTGACAAGCATCAATGTGCTCATATCCCAGTCCCAAGTCATGCAGAACCTTCTTCGTTGCGTAAATTGAATCAGGAACAAGATTACCATCTGGCAGGAGTGCCTTTTGTATCTGCATGACATTGTTAAAAGACTTGTTACTCCACTTTTCCTCCACCTTTTGCTCTAACATTTTAACAACAAAATCTAGCAGAGTGTTATATGGAGAGCAACCCGGGTAAAGAGGGCGCTGAGCAGCATCCAACATCCTTTCAAAGTGACGTATCGCATTACTCTGAACGGCCTCAGCATCAATGTGAGTTCCCATGTAATGGTCTTCCATCATTTCTGGATATTCATCCCGATCCTCATAATCAATCTCAGCCCCATGTTCCGATTCGAAAACTTCATTTCTTGGTAAATCCAGGCCTTGTAGGATGCTTGCATACCCCAACGGCAAATATGAAAGTTCACAATTTCATAGTCATACCTACAATTGTTCTTGCAAACTCTACACGGGCACCAAATCTCTGTAGCATCTTGCGCATTCACCTTTGCAAATTCAATAAATGACTTCACCCCCTCACGATACTCCTGACCAATTCTCACCTTAGGATCTTGACTATCCAGTGTCGTCCAAGCCTTGTCCATATCTTATCAAGAGTTAATCAATAAGCTAATCACATTGTGCATCAAACATCCTAAACATAAACAAGATAGTAGCATGTTAATTGAAAATAACAAAAAAGCTAAAAAAGATTTCAGACTTACCAAGTTAATATTCATTGAATTAGTTCTCTTAGTTTAAATATTTTAAGAAGAATTATGATTTAGTCATTTTTAAATTTTAAACTAATGCCAGGGGTAGGAGGTTAAGCCCATCTCAATGGACTTTAACAACTAGTTTCAGCACACCAGAAAAATGCTATTATGGCTTGCTGCCAAGACAAAAATCCCCTATGGATACCATGCCAGCACCATTCCATCATGATTTCGTTTCTTTTTCTTGATTTGGAACCTATTTTTATTCTTTGGTTAACGTTTGGAGAAAGTTTATATGTAAGCCCACTTCCTACAGTTAGGATTATAGTTGATTAAGAAGAAAATAAAGACAGATTTGCAGAAAAAGAAATTAGTAATCCTAATGCATAAGACCCCATAATCCTCAAAACCCACACCTCATATGGTAATGGAACCAAAGACCAGGAATCTTTCTTTTTACTATAGGTTAAGTTCCTGCCTGGCCCAACTTGGTTTTCAGAATGTTCCATATACATACACATATATATATATATATTCATGGTCTGGGCTGTTTTGGAGCTTTCGCAAGCCTGGATCATATTATCAGTAAAAAATTTAGACCCAGAGACCGGCCCTAGGGCATGATAGTCAGGCCCCCTGATCACCCAGTTACAAACTATATATGTCAAATTGTATTAAATGGGTCATGCATGGCAGGGCCCTTCAGCAATATTAAAAAATGAAACTACTCTTTCCTTGAATGATTAGTGATTCAAGAGTTTTTGAGGTATTGGGAGAAGATGGAAAACCATTCTTTTTTTAAATTTGGCAGAGAAAGCTTCAGTTTCATGTGGCAGGCAGTGTCCAGCCAGTAAAGAAAAAGCATATTTGGCAGCATGAAATCTCACTAGAACATTTTTGGGTCATTTGGGTTAAGCAAAATGGGGAGTTTCGCATTCCTCTGGAGAAACGTCTTTATACTCTTTCCTTTTTTGAACAGTTCCAGAGAAACTTATTCTCTCTTGCTTCAAGAGGAGAAACTGCCAAGAATATTCTAACTCTCAGTGCAAACCAGTCTTGAAATAAATAGAAACCAATAATCATACCAGTTCTACACTCAGGCAGAGATTCAGATCTCCACAACAAGACTCCACAAACCAATTTCAACTACAATCAGCAAGAGATCAATGACTTCCAACATCGATTAGTGCAATATTAAGGATGATTATGCAAGACTAGCACAATCAAGCCCAAGGAAGTCAAGATCCAGTCATGGAGAACATTAATTTACTTAATTAAGGTAACTTCTTATCATTTCAAATTCAGTTATGGCTTACATCATCCTTTTTTTTCGTTGTTTTGATTCATAATACTATCCTTCCAGTTGCATAGCGTACACTAGCAATTAAACATGTGCAATGCATGAGGTGGAAAAGTACAAATAAGCTATAAAAAGGAAAGAGAATAACCTATACAAATAGGTCATAATCAAGTTCAAGAGCCTAAAAAATAGACATATATATGATCAAGTGCTCACAGTACATGTACATCTATATGATCTTAATTTTCCATCAATAGCCTACAAAACGAACTGGGTTGCTGTCATTTTTGCATCATCAAACAAAATTGGTTTGCATTTCTACCAGTTGTGATTTGTTGTGTGATTGGTTCTATAAATTCTCAAAGCGCACAATGTTAGTAAGTGTGAATTTTGAGACAATCTAATTTCCAACTTCCCTGCACATTATAATCAACTAGGAAATTATCCAATTATGAGAAACTTAAAAAAATCCAATTTAGTAACTCTTTTTATGTTAAAAGAAAATAGAATTTCTCTCACTTGTGGCTGCCATATACCGAAGTGGAGTGATTGAATTTTTATACAGAGAAGCCAAAAATTTCCATCTCTATTCCTTTACCATTATTTGAGTAATTTCCATCTATGTTCCTTTACCATCTCTGATCCTTTCCATCATGCAAGTAACATTAGAGAACATATATATTTTGTGAAGTTAAGAATATAAAGTTTCAACTTTCCAAAAAAAAAAAAATGAAAATGAAAATAGAATTTAGAATGTAGAGTTTCTCTTTTGAGTTTAGCATTTAAAGGCATCCAAACTAGAAAAATCAATAAAAAGCAATAAGCTCTACAAGAAGCATGTAAAACACCCAAACACAGAGCTGGAGAAAGAGAAAAAGAAATGGAACTCACAAAAGCAATGGAGAAGAGAAAGAAGAAGATGTCGACCGGGCACAGAGTCCAAATATGTTGGGATTTTAGCAATGACGGTTGGGGCTTGCAATGTGAAAAGGGTTGATCAGTTAGGGAGTTGGAATTTGATGGATACTGGATGGGATGGAGTGTGGTGGCGTTGGAATGGCATGGAGGGGTTTTGAATGGGTTAAATGTGTTCAGGGTTTAACAGTGCTCATGGGGCTTCAAAAGATGAAAAAGGCTCTGATTGTGGGCAGGGCAGGGGTCGAGAGTGAGGCTATGGTGGCTAGGGATGGGTCTATTTCAAGTCTGGGAAGGGTAGGCGCCGGGAGTGAGGTTATGGTGGCTGGGGTTACTTTGTGGGAAGGGGATGGTTGTGGCAGTAGTGGATGGTGGAGATGGGCAGATGAATGGATGATGGTGGAGATTGGATTGTTTTAACAGTGAGAAAAAATAGAGGACTGGGTTGTACGTCTGCGACCTCACGACCTCACGGTGAGAAGAAATAGAGCACTGGGTTGAACGTCTGTGACCTCACGCCTCACACTGAGAAGAAATACAGGGCAATTGGGCTCTGCTGGATGGGCATCTACCCATCATGACCAGTCGTGGGTGGGAGGTATGGATGGGTGTTCCTGGGCTGGCTGTGGCTTGCCTCTTTTTTGCTTGATAGCCAATGGCTGCTGGTTTGCGTTGACGGTGAGGAGAAAGAAAGGGGCTGGATGTGGAGATCAGTTTGCTAGGATGGTGAGGAGAAACAAAAGGCAGACTAATATGAGAGAGCAAATGGGATATATTTGTTTTAAGATGTTCCCCGATGCAAATATCAAGCATCGGCAATTGTCGTCACAAGCACCTCCAACGCGATTTCAACGTCTGGAAACCCATTTTCATAATGTCCAATGCATTCAGAGCGTTGGTTTAATTAAAATTGTCTCGCGATGCGGCAATGCACCGGCAAAAATTAATTTCATGTTGGGAAAGCTTTCCCTCCAAAAATCAGATGGCGCCATCCTGGTTATCGATGAAATTTTCCGACGTTTATAAGAAAGCGTCGTGAAAACCTTTGCCAACGCTGTGGTGTGTCGGCTAAACACATTTCTTGCGACGTGTTTATACTGCGTCGGCAAATTTCGTTGCCAAATCTGCAATTCGTTGTAGTGATTATTGAGACGGATAATTTTAAAATGAAAACAACTATGTTATTAATTATTCTTAAATTTTATTTAACAAAATATAAAGAAGACAAAAAATGAAACTTAAACAATCTATAAATAAAATTCTAGTTTATAATTCTCATTTTTTAAATTTATAATTTAAGAAAAAATATCATTTATAAATTTGTAAATTATAATAAAAAAATAAATGTAAAAATCAAATGAGTTTTACATAAGTTACTCATAATAAATATCATAATTAATTCATGTATGAGATCACTACAAAAAGGGCCACCATAACTTGGCATGATGAGGAGAAAGCTTGATATTAATGTGGCACCGTGAGGTTCAAGTGACAAAAGAAAAAAATATTAAAATAAAATTAAAAAGAACAAAATCATATATGAGATATAGAAAGGAAATATGATTAAAAGAATGGCACAGGATTTAATAATAGAAATCAAAAGAAAAAATAAAATGAAAGAAATCCATGAATCATCAAAAAAGACCAAAGAAAAAAAAAATTTTAAGTGTAACCATGTGCTACAATAAAAATAACAAAATAAAATTAAAAAAACTATAACAAAAAAAAATCTATAAAAAATACAGTAGAAAAGAAAATCATACCTCTACCATATCCCCTCTTAAATCTATAACAATTGGTGCATTGACTAAAAAAAAAACATAATACAACAGAAAAACGTAAATTAGAAAAGAAAAAGCAGTATGATAAAGTGCAAAATGAAATAAAATCATACCTTTTGGTGAATAAAATCTCTAAGCATAATGAGGAGAAAACTTGATGTTAATATGGCACCGTGGGGCCAGGGTAGGAAAATCAATTGGAGATTTTAGATGATAAAAAGAGAGATTTTAGAAGATCCAAGTTTAAAAAATACTAATTGCCTAAAAGATAAAAGGAAGGGAGAGAGATTATAGGAGGAGAGATTTTAGTATTTTAGGATCTGAAGTGGCGCTCTAGAAAAAAAGAAAAACAAGGGTGCTGATGTGGCATCCTCCAGAGGCCTCCATTCTTAGAGCTTTAATATATATAACTAGCACTTCAGGCCCTGCTCCCAACGCGGGCCGTGAAAAAATAATAATTAAGTCCTATAAAAAGTTATTAATAACTTAAATAAAATATTAATGAATATTATGATATAAGTTATAGCAAAAACATATTTAAAATATTGAATCTTTATTTTTTTAAAAGGAAAAAATATTTTCTTTGAATCATAGATAAATAAAAGTTAAGAGTGAAAGAAAAAAAACCATTGATATTAATCATCCTTAAATGATTAAAGAAATTACATATGGTCTAAGGAAAAAAAGTGTTAATATTTTTTATTCGCATGTACTTGTTTTAGTAGTTGCATTTAGTTCATCTTCTCTGCTTATCTTGACAGCTGCTCTTGTTTCAACTTGTACATGATCTTTTAACTCCTGCACTTATTTCAATTTGTGTACTTGTCTCAATAAAGTTATTTGTTTTCGGTATTGCAATGAAAGTAATCGGTCCAACATCTTGAAATTTTATATTTTCTTTATAATTTGATACTACAAAGTAAACATTTAAATAACTTTGTAAAAGAAACTGATATGAAAGAAATTGTATTGAAAGCATTAAAATAAAACTTATAATTTTCAATTTCTGATAATAGAATGGTTGATTCTTGAGTATAGTTAATTTTTTCAATTTTCTTGACCGTGGGCTATGAAGAAATAAATTATTTTTAAAAAAATTATTGATATTTTAATAAAATATTAATAAATATTTTCATATAAACCATAACACACACATAGTTAAAATTAAAATTTACAAAACCAAAAGTTTTAAGAAGGAAGTTTAAATTAAATATAATGAAATTTAATTAAATGCACACATTTTTTTATTACCTAGTGTATCCCTCGCTAACCCAGCCTTGAGACCTTTGCCAGAGGTTATCATGTCTACCGGTTGATAGTGGAAGAAAAAAAAAAGACGTTGAGATTAAGTCATCCTTGATGATTCAAGGAATTATATGTGGGCTAATAAAAACTGCACACACATGTATTGGCTGAAACTATCATGCATGCCAATTGAGAGTTAAAAAGAAAAAAAAAAACAAAACGTTAAGTTGAAAGCATCTTTGATGATTAAAGGAATAACTTGTGAGGCTAATTAAAACTACACTTCATAACAGTGCATAAAAAGGGCTTCTCATTCTGCTTATTTAGACCAAGAAATTTGTAGGTTTCCAAATCCCATTGTGAGTCGCCCATTAGTATGTATGGATCACTTACCAAAAAAATCCAAATTAGTCTTAATGTGTGTGGACCAATTACCCAAAAAATCTAAATTGGTCCTAAGGCAAAGATAGAGAGGCCACAAGAAAGTTTATATTTTTAAATACAATAATTAAAATAAAATAAAATAATTAGTATCAAACAAGGCAACATGAATGCATGAAAAATAATTTTTTAAGAATAAACATTTAAATAAATTGTACTAGAAAATAATAACAAGAAAGCAAACAGAGTAGTTATTTTACCGTGAGTATAAAAATTATAATGCATATTTCATTAGAGAATGTATCAAAAGTTATTAATTAAAATAAATTAGAGGAAGACTGTGGACCAATTATAAATTAAAAAAAATCTATATTGGCCTTAAGGTTAAAATAGAGATTCAAAAATTAGAAGAAACAACTGAAACTTTAGGCCTATGGTATTGAAATGAGTCAATTTCATAAGTTAGGTTTATGTGAAGCCAACTCATTCACTTGTTAGTTATCATATGATAAAAAATAAGAACATATTTCATATATTTTAAAAAATAAAGAAACACACTAATTTAAAAAATTAATAACTGTTAGGTTACTGATACAACTCTTGTGCATACCCATGTTGGAATGAAGCTCGAGTGCCTCCCTAACACAACCAAAAAGACCATAAAACCATTGTTGTGCTATTTTCAATTATCAATTAGTTTTGAGATAAGTGGTAGCTCAATGGGGTTTGATATCCATCACTAACAATATCAAAAAAATAAGATAAGATGATAATTTTTGTTGTACTCTCCATATTTTGTGAATAGGAAAAGAAAAGGCCCCATATAAAATTGTATTACATTAGACATTTTGCATATTTAAATAGGCCTTGTAGATTGTTCTTTCTTCAATAAATATAAATAATAAATAATAAAATAAATTCTTACATATTAAACATAATGAAGTTTAATTAAATGCACACATTTGTATTGGCTAGTGCAATCTATTGATTGAAGATGGGTATCAAGAGATCATCACTTCAACAATAATCACAACAGAAGGATTTGAGGCCTATTGGCAGGTTTGGGTTACACATTTGGGTCCCACTGATAGATGAAGAAATAAAAAGAAGAGGAGGGCATGAAAGGGGATGACAGTGCTAAAAAACTAAAGAAGAAAAAATGTCGTACCTAAAATGAACAAATGCAAAAGCCAAAAAGGTATTTGTATGATTGTTAGAATCTGCCTATTCTCAAGCCATATAAGCATTAAAAAGTCACAAAATAATAAGGGCTTGTTTGGCAAATCTTATTGGTTTGAAACAAATATGCATGAAAGAGATCTATTTAAAATGACCTCTCATTGAAATAGATAATTTTGAAATAAACAATTTGGTAACGTTGCAAAGCTTTTTCAAATAGACTGTTTAAATCTAATGGTAAATAATTGTTCATCAATTTCTCCATATCTCGAAGGAATGAATCAAAGGCTAATTTTTTGCCCCATTACCATTTTTAGTATAAATATGAGGATCAATGGTAGGAACTGAAATAGGAGCCAACAAATTTTAGAAAATTAAAACAAGATTTTTAAATGTTTTTGCTAATTTCTTCAGATCTGTGATTGATCAACAATTCAAATTTAATCTCATAGTCGTATTTGGGCTATTACAACTATACAATGGATAAGATGTATGTTTATTGACTCAAAGTTAAATAAAAAATCAAAATATGAATTACCTTAATCACGTTTCACCTTCTGTAGTGACATGGGTAATCCTCTGGTTCTCACACTTTCATCATTTTTTCTAAATCTAGATCAAATCAGGAGTTAAACCATTAGCCGTTTTCAAACTTCTGAAGAAGATTAATAGTCCACATCAAGATTATGGCGCCCACAAAATTCGACAAAGTAGACATATTTTATTCTTTGTTTTCGCAAATATCTCAAGATCCAAAACAGATCAACAGTTGAGATTTCAGTCACGTGATGTATTTAACCTTATTAATACTCTAAACAGTTTGGATCATTGTTTAGGGTCCTACATATTTTAAGAAAATGAAAAAAGTGGTAAAAAAAAGAAAAAAAAAAGTGGTAAAAAAAGATGCATCTCAATCATTATTCCTATGCATATCTATGGGGTCTTGTTTGGGCCCATGGATTTTTGCATTTCACAGTAGCTTCTTTTTCAACTTCTTTTCGATTTGAAGCCCTCGATCATTGTTTATTTGTGTGGGTTTATATTGCAACCTGTTGGTAGGCCACTTTAGCCATACAAAGAATATTTCACACATGAGTAAGCCAACCCCACCAACATGCTAATTGTGTCGTCCTACATATTGTGAACTTCAAAAACAATGCAGTGCATGGAAAAAAAAAGAAAAGAAAAAGAAAAGATATATATATCTTATAATCTTTGATGGTATTAATTAAAGAAGATTCCCCATCAACTGTGGGTTTCATCATAACAATACTATGGGCCATCTCTAGGAAGGGTTCCATTCAAGAATTTGACCATGATGTTTTACAATTCACATTTTATCCTTGTGATATTTTCTCCTCTGAGTAGATAATATATTATGTATCTCCACTCGAGCTCTTGGGCCAACATGGAACCATACCCCATTTATATGAGTGTTAAATTAGGTTTAAGATCATATTGTTAAGGGTGAGAGGCAGATGTTAGGGGAGGGGTAGAAATTTAAGTGGTAAGAGAGAGATTCAAGGAGAGAAAAATAGGAGAGAATCTTAGGACTTTAATCAGAATGTGTCAAGTGTCGCACTCCCATAAAAAGATTGCGCCACTTGTCGCCCTCCCACGAAAGAAGGTATTGTCATAATATTTATAATATATATACACACACACTAGGCATTAGACATTTTCCGAATAAATGATTTAGTATGTGTGGTTTAAAAAGACATTAAAGCACTCTTAAATTAGCATTAATCCTATATCATAATTCTTTAAAACATCACCATTGGACTTTATAATAAAACAATTAAACTTTGATTATCTAAGATGAACACGAATACGATTTGATGCATTTGAATATGGTCAAAGTCAAAAACTATAACCATATAAATGGGGTCCACTTAAATGAAATAACAATTATGGAAGCAAGAGGATATAAAGAAACTAGTATTGATCGGTGGCTAATGGCTAAAGTTCAACCACACTCAATCACATTCATCAATGATAGACAACACTTATGTAGTGTAAGTGGTTTTGGGTGTTAATATAAGGCATTTGGGAAGAGAAGATAGTGTGTTCAATCTCCATTACACACATTCTCTTGCATTTCTACATATTTTAAAATTTTTAACTTTTAAATTCGACTTGACCCACTCAACCGTGCGGGTTTGATATCACATAACAGCTATCCATCATGGGGCACGTTGAATTTAGATGAGATAAATTTGGTACGGCATAGGTTTGAGTTACCCTAATCCCTATCAAACCTGCCTGTTACCATCCCTACTATAACTCGAGCAGACTCACTCACACAACTGTGTGCCACACAGGCAGACTACAAATATTAGAATTCGCACGTTTCTCGGGAAAAGAAAAACTATGAATTCGATTCAGGAAACACAAAGCCATCCTTGAGACTGGGGCGATTGATGGGTGCTGGTTGTACGAGTCCATTTAGTTGTAAAAGCATAAATTCTCTAGTAAACCCGTTCACGGTGACGGTGCTGGCGTCGGTGAGAGGAATGGTCCAACTTATCATTTAAAAAGAAGAAGAGGCCAGCGGCCCAACCTATTATTTAAAGAGAAAAAGAAGAAGAAATGAAAATTCACTCATCTCACTCTGGCCAACGATCCATCCACAGTGGTGGTGAGTAGGTTAGGTGGGTAGGTTAGGTGGTGAGTAGGTTTATCACAATAGTATTGTACCACTGCTCCAATCAAGCCCAAAACAATAATAATAATAATAAGTTCTCTGCAAGGCTCTTTCAAATCTCTCTCCTAATTCTAACATTTAGTTTTATTTATTTACCTGCCCCTACAGTTAAACACTTCATCTCTTCAATCAGACGCTCCAAGTCCATGTAAGACGACCCACGCTTTTCCACAGCTCGCTTTGCCAACACCCCCTGCTCCCTAGCTCTCCTCCTCCTCTCATCAGCTTCATCTCCACCGCCCATCAACTAGGCCACTGCCATCCCAATCTCCTCTCGCCCAATAACGGGTATACTTTCAGCTCCTTCAGACGCAGCCCACGCCTGGGACCCCTCCTCCACCCCGGTCGTAAGCACACGAGTGATCAGCTTCTCTTGTAAAAGTGATCCGCACACAAAGGCCACATCACCATTGGCACCCCCGCAGTCAGGCCCTCCAGCACCGAGTTCCGACCGCAGGTGGTCATCAACCCTCCAATGGCCGGCTGGTTGAGAATCATCAGCCGTGGGCCCACCCTTTATGATCAGGCCTCTCTCCTTGGTCCTCTCCTCAAGCCCATCTAGCATCCACTCGGCATTCCTCACTGCCCAAATAAACGGACGGCCCCATGCTCCCAATGCCAGTGCGATCTCCATCAACTAGGCCCCACCGATCTGGCCTAAGCTCCCGAGGCAAACATAGAGTACTGAGCCGGGCTTTCTCTCGAACTGAGCCAATCCATGCATTGGTTTGGGTCGATGGAAACCCTGTTCCCTCTTTCGGCCATCTCTATCTGGTTGCTGTTGCGGAGAGAAACTGGACCAATGTGCGACGCCTTGTTACTACGAATCACATTCTCCCTGTAGTGCTTCACGTAGAAAGGCTCCATCTCGTAGAAGCTGTTCACGACCACGCCGTAGCTTTTGCTATTGGACTCTTCGTTTGTCTCCATTATCCGTAAATGGTGTTCGAGTTTTCATGAAATCCAGCACCCGGGACCTCGTCATCTCGATTGGGTAAGGCAGTTTTGGCACCATGGAGGGTTCTGCGTCTGTGGCCACGCTCTCATGGCGGGAGTACCTCAGTATGCTATCAAATACACTAAGGGAGAAGAAGCCAGTCCCGTGGAAGACTAGTCTCAGTATGCCGAACTTGACGGCAACATCTGCAGTCCGCGAGGGGAACAGGTTGGAGATTATGAAGTCGGGGCGGTGGCATTCGACGAGCCACTCAAAGGGTTGTTGGAGCCTGGAGGAGGGGGAGGGCCCTCACAAATGCAGTGGTCATGTCATGGGAGGTGACTAAGTCGACTTTGTCGCAGCCCACGGGGAGGCCGGCTTCAGAGCAGGGGAATTGGAGGAGTTCGATGGTGATGTTGTGGTGAACGGAGAGTCGGGTTCTATCAATTGTGGACCGGATGCAAGTGGCATCGAGGGGAGTGGTGACAATGGAGACATGGACTCCTTCATGAAGGGTGAAAAGCTTGGCAACGTCTATCATGGGAATGAGGTGGCCTTGGGACATTAGTAGAGGAAAGAAGAAGACATGGAGGGGACGAGTTTCACAAGCCATAAAGAAGAAATGAAGGTGATAATATTAGCAGAACCGTTTGTTTCGGATCATAGGACCGGAATGGTTATATCATGTTTTGGACATGAATAGCCTGTCAGTGTGGAATTCAAGCTTCTTCACTGTCAAGTCCTGAATTTTTATATTGGGTCATACCAGTTTGTCGGGTTTGAGTTGGGTTAAGAGGGTTAAATGGATTGAATTAACACAATTGGGCCTGAGTTATTGGACCCTTTTAGGCCAAAGGACTCTTTTTGAAATTTCTTAAAACCCACTAAGAAGCAGGGGGCCCTTCCTTGTAATTTAGAAAAACCCCCCCTCTCTTATATAAACTCTACTCTTAGGGTTTTCCCCATTCTTCCATCTTCTTCCTCTCTTCTGCAACCAAGCTTTAGAAGTGCTCCAGGGGGAAACCAAGGTTGGATCTTCTGCTCTTTAAATTTGCTTTTGGCTTCGAGATCCAGGCAAGTGGATAACTGCAAACAATATCTTCTTGATTACTTTGTTTAATCATATGTTCTAATCATGATCTCTTTGTTTGGTTAATGTTTTGGGTTAAGAGATTAATAGTGAAGATTGATTTTTATTAAAACCAAGTAAGCACATATGATTTAAGGTTTAGTGTTTTTGAGTCAAGATTTGTTTTCCTTTATATATATATATATAAATCGGTTCGTATATTTAAGAAAAAAAAAACGGCCAGCAGCAGCGCTGCCTGCACATGGCAGGCAGCGGCGCTGCCTGGCATGCCCAGGCAGCGGGCCGGCTACCTGGGCCGGCTGCCTGGCGGGCCCAGGTGCGGGTCTGGCCCATCCGTCCGGTTTTTCTTTTCAAAAAAAATAAAAATAAATAAATACATATAGATTTATATAAATAGAAATTATTAGAGATTTTGAATATTAATTATAATATTTAGAGGGTTATAGTTTGGTTAATGGTTCTATTATGCTAATAAAGATTTGATTTCATTAAATTAATTTTTATTTCGATGTTATTTGAAATTTAGCTTGGATTATTTATAAATTTAATTGAGAATTATATAATTTTGATTAATGTTTATTTAGATTAATTTGAGATTAATTAAGATGTACGTGGTAATTAATAAATCTTACCAAGATTGTATTTATGATCCTAATTTGGATTTTTAATTTGAGTTTGATTTCAAACTGGGACCCAAGATTTGTACCTTTAGTTTTGTATAAATTAATAAGGTGTGTTTATATACGAAAATGACATTAAGGAATTAATTATTCCCTTTCCCCTTTGATCATAACTTGATTTCAATTTGAATTTGTAATTTAAACATCTTTTACCCAATTAGTAAAACATACTAAGCATACTTAATTGGATGAGATAAATCATGTCCTTTTTAGAAAACTTAGTTGGATGCTCACATGAGAATTGGATTAAGTGTTGAACGAGAATATGAGGTTCGGGATGCACTACATGATAGGCACCAAAAGTAGTATAATGGCATCATGGACTCACATTCCCTTGTGATAGAGAGTTGGTTCTCATGTGTATATTTAAATAACTATGACCGTTAGGTGGTTTAGTGCTTACTCTTAGAAGAACTGGAATTGATACGTATACATAATACATTTTCAATTATAAAAGTTTACGTACCCAAATTGATAATGGTATGAATATTGGGATTAAGGGTGTCATATCATGATTCATTCTGCATCGATATATATATATGCATTTGTAAATATATATATGTATATATATATCTGACCGACTGCAGTTCGGAGGTGGACGTACGCCATCGGGTCAGCGTGTACTGTGGATTATAATACACAGCTGTGCCTTCTGTTATTATCTGCAAGAATACCCGATTCTGTTATTATCTGCGGGATTTACCCGTTTCTGTTATTATCTGCGGGATTACCCGTTTCTGTTATTATTTGCGGGATTACCCGTTTCTATTATTATCTGCGGGATTACCTGTTTCTGTTATTTGTATGCGGGATTACCCGTTTCTGTATATTTATCCGCTGGAGTACCCGTTTCTGTGCATTCATGCCATTGAGATTTGCATTTGATATATTTGTTGTCATAATAAATACTTCTGTCTAATTCAGTTGATTAATCCATTGCTTACAGTTTACCCTCTTGCCAGATTACGTCAATCTGACCCACTACTTTTGGTGTCTAGGTTCCGTTACCGGTGCCGAACCAGAGGGTCTGGCTCGCAGAAAATCCCGCCAGGTGGCGGAGTTGTTGAGTGGCGCACCGATGACATCATCTGAGGTGTCCTAGTGCGGTGCAGAGTTCGAAAACTTTACGTTATGTAATAAGCCCATTTTTGGGCCATTAGTTCATTTAATTAAATTTATAAATAATCCAAGCTAAATTTCAAATAACATCGAAATAAAAATTAATTTAATGAAATCAAATATTTATTAGCATAATAGAACCATTAACCAAACTATAACCCTCTAAATATCATAATTAATATTCAAAATCTTTAATAATTTCTATTTATATAAATCTATATGTATTTATTTATTTTTATTTTTTTTGAAAAGAAAAACCGGACGGATGGGCCAAACCCGCACCTGGGCCCGCCAGGCAGCCAGCCCAGCCCAGCCGGGCAGGGTAGCCGGCCCGCTGCCTGGGCATGCCGGGCAGCACTGCTGCCTGCCATGTGCAGGCAGCGCTGCTGCTGGCCATTTTTTTTTTCTTTTTTTTGTTTTCTTAAATATACGAACCGATTTATATATATATAAAGGAAAACAAATCTTGATTCAAAAACACTAAACCTTAAATCATATGTGCTTACTTGGTTTTAATAAAAATCAATCTTCACTATTAATCTCTTAACCCAAAACATTAACCAAACAAAGAGATCATGATTAGAACATATGATTAAACAAAGTAATCAAGAAGATATTGTTTGCAGTTATCCACTTGCCTGGATCTCGAAGCCAAAAGCAAATCTAAAGAGCAGAAGATCCAACCTTGGTTTCCCCCTGGAGCACTTCTAGAGCTTGGTTGCAGAAGAGAGGAAGAAGATGGAAGAATGGGGAAAACCCTAAGAGTAAAGTTTATATAAGAGAGGGGAGGTTTTTCTAAATTACAAGGAAGGGCCCCCTATTTCTTAGTGGGTTTTAAGAAATTTCAAAAAGAGTCCTTTGGCCTAAAAGGGTCCAATAACTCAAGCCCAATTGTGTTAATTCAATCCATTTAACCCTCTTAACCCAACTCAAACCCGACAAACTGGTATGACCCAATATAAAAATTCAGGACTTGACATCGCCTTCTGTTATTATCTGCGGGAATACCCGATTCTGTTATTATCTGCGGGATTTACCCATTTCTGTTATTATTTGCGGGATTACCCGTTTCTGTTATTATTTGCAGGATTACCCGTTTCTGTTATTATCTGCGGGATTACCCGTTTCTGTTATTTGTATGCGGGATTACCCGTTTTTGTATATTTATCCGAGGGAGTACCCGTTTCTGTGCATTCATGCCATTGGAGTTTGCATTTGATATATTTTTTGTCATAATAAATACTTCTGTCTAATTCAGTTGATTAATCTATTGCTTGCAGTTTACCCTCTTACCAGATTACGTCAATCTGACCCACTACTTTTGGTGTCTAGGTTCCGTTACCGGTGCCAAACCAGAGGGTCTGGCTCGCAGAAAATCCCGCCAGGTGGCGGAGTTGTTGAGTGGCGCACCGATGACATCATCTGAGGTGTCCTAGTGCGGTGCAGAGTTCGAAAACTTTAGGTTATGTAATAAGCCCATTTTTAGGCCATTAGTTTATTTAATTAAATTTATTCGTTTTGAAGTTACAACTTTAATTGTTATGCTTCGAAGCACTTGACTTTGATTTTATTATTAATGAGATTTGTTACATGGTTGTTATGAGATATCCGTCTGCGATGAGTATGGATTTTAGTTCCACGTGTGATTATGGTTGCTTGATCACCAAGCATAGCCTCACAAAGGACTTCGATCCACCCGGGATTGGGGCTCGTATTGATTATGTTAAAAAAAATTTTAATTAGCCCCAATTCTCACACCCCTGGAACCGGGTTTGGATCCGGCCCAGTTTTGGGGGCGTGACAGATGGTATCAAAGCGGGTCAAGTTCTAGAAGTTCTAAACGATGCTAGAACGTAGGTCCGATGTGAGGATTAAAAACGTTAAGTGGGAACGTTGGGGGTTTTTGGCATTCATAATCGTATTCGAACTTTGACAAATGTTTTTAAGTTATAGGAGTTCGTTACTTTCCGTATTTTTGGTCGTTTAGTCGCTAATATATAGGGGATTACCAAAAGGGTAGCCTAGACTACTTTTCGTAATCTGTTTCCCAAGAAGTACGTACCGGAGCATGTTCGCATTTAGAAGCGAATAGAGTTTGATAGATTGAAGCAAGGGAATCCGTCTGTTCGGGAGTATGAGCTACAGTTTATCCGTCTTTCCCGCTTCGCACCAACCTTCATCACTCTAGAAAGCAAGAGGATTCGACGATTTCTTGATGGCCTTCGACCAGATATACTACTTCATACCAAGTCACAAGTTCTAAATACTTACCAGGCATTTTTCGGGTAAGGCATATTGGGCCAAGGAGGTGATTAGACGCATGACCCCTACAAGCCAAGTCAAGCAGAAAGTTACTCCGTCTTCGGTTTCACAGTATCAATTTAATAAGCAAAAGAGGGAGTCTTGTGGCATTTGTGGCAATAATCACCCTACAACTAAGTGTTGGAGACAGAAAACAGCTAAGTTATAGTTGATGATGACACAAGGTACAATTGTGAGATCAAAGAAAAAGGTTGTTATTTGTATGATTTCAATTATTAAGGCTGTAAAGTTGTTGAGGAAAGGTTCTGAGGGGTATATAGCGTTTATCACGGAGGATAAATGGACTAAAGTGGTGGAGGAGATACTAGTGGTATCTCAGTTTCTGGATGTTTTTCCCGATGATATTCCTGAATTACAGCTGGTCCGTGAAATTGATTTTTCAATTGAGCTTGTTCCAGGCACAGCTCCGATCTCAAAAGTCCCTTATAGAATGGCCCCAGCGGAGTTGAGAGAACTCAAGGAGCAATTGCAAGAGCTCTTGAACAAGGGTCTTCTTAGACCGAGTGTCTCTCCTTGAGGGGCTCCAGTATTGTTTGTGAAGAAAAAGGATGGTTCTATGAGAATGTGCATTGATTATAGACAACTAAATCAAGTGACCATCAAGAATAAGTATCCTTTACCGCGAATCGATGAATTGTTTGATCAATTGCAAGGTGCTCAATATTTTTCTAAAATTGATCTAAGGTCAGGATATCACCAGTTGAGGGTACGAGATCAAGATATTCCAAAAACTGCATTCAGAACTAGATATGGTCACTACGAATTTCTGGTGATGTCGTTTGGGTTGACAAATGCGCCAGCAGCTTTTATGGCTATGATGAATAGGGTTTTTGCACAGTACTTGGATAAGTTTGTGGTGGTGTTTATTGATGATATACTTGTATATTCGAAGAGTCAGGAAGAGCATGCTCAGCATCTTCGTACTTCATTGCAGTTATTGAGGGAACACCAATTGTATGCTAAGGCAAGTAAATGTGAATTTGGGTTAGAACAAGTAGGATTTCTTGGTCACATCATCTCTAAGGAAGGTTTAGCGGTGGACCCAGCGAAGATTGAAGCAGTGGTAAAGTGGGATAGGCCAAAAACAGCGTCGGAGATCCGAAGTTTCCTAGGCCTCGCAGGTTATTATCGTAGATTCGTGGAAGGATTTTCCTCAATAGCAGCCCATTATCGAGATTGACTCGTAAGGGAGTTCCTTTTGTGTGGAATGAGGATTGTGAACAAAGTTTTCAGGAGTTGAAAAGAAGGTTGACCACAGCCCCTATTTTGACCTTACCTGCTGGTGATGATGGTTTTGTGATTTACATTGATGCATCTGGAGTTGGACTTGGTTGTGTTCTCATGCAACATGGGAAGGTGGTGGCTTATGGGTCTAGACAGTTGAAGGATCATAAACGAAAGTATGCAACCCATGACTTGGAACTTGCTGTAGTGGTCTTTGCTTTGAAAATGTGGAGACATTACCTTTACGGAGCCACCTTTGAAGTACATTCAGACCATAAAAGCCTTCAGTATCTCTTTACACAAGGCGATTTGAACATGAGACAGAGGAGATGGATGGAGTATATTAGGAATTCTGATTTTGGGTTGAAGTACCATCCAGGAAAAGCTAATGTAGTGGTAGATGCTCTAAGTAGAAAAGCAGCGTTCACTGGAGGATTAATTGCAGAATGCTTTTGGATTCGTTGTTTGGAAGATATGGATGTTTATTTCCAGCCTATCAGTGAGCAAGTAGTGTTGGCTAGTATATTCTCGTGGGGACCCGAATTACTTCCGAGGATCAGAGTATACCAATTATTAGACCCCGAGATAACAAGAAATAAAGATCATATGGATGAGAGGCCTAATTTCAAGTTGGAAGATCATATTTTGTATTTTAAAGGTAGAATTTGTGTGCCTGATTTTCTAGAATTGAAGGATGAAATCATGGTCGAGGCACACTATACTCGGTATACTATTCATCCAGGCAGTACCAAGATGTATCACGATCTGAAGGATCACTATTAGTGGAAGAATATGAAAAAGGATATTGCAGAATTTATTGGAAAATGTTTGGTCTGCCAGCAGATTAAAGCAGATTATAGGAGACCCCCGGGTCTTTTGCATCAGTTGGAGATTCCTCAGTGGAAGTGGGAGCACGTTATTAAGGACTTTGTGTCAAGATTGCCTAATACTAGAAAGGGATTTGATGCTATTTGGGTGATAGTGGACCGTTTAACTAAGTCAGCCCACTGTGTACCATTCAAGACTGGTCAAGGAATGGAGAAAATTACAGAGTTTTATATTAAGGAAGTGGTGAGATTGCATGGAGCACTAGTTTCTATTGTCTCTGACTAGGATAGTAAGTTCGTATCTAGGTTTTAGGTATCACTGCAGGAAGCCTTAGGAACCAAACTGAGTTTAAGTACAGCCTATCATCCCCAAACAGACGGACAAACAGAGCGGACAAACCAAACACTGGAGGATATGCTAAGGGCATGTGTCTTGGATTTCGAGACTAGTTGAGACGAAAGCTTGGCTCTATGTGAATTTGCGTACAACAACAGTTACCGTTCTAGCATTGCCATGTCACCTTTTGAAGCTTTGTATGGGAGAAAATGTTGAACCCCTGTATGTTGGTCGAATTTTGGAGCTCGTGGTTTTCATGGACCATTGGAGAGTCCAGTGACAAGATAAGACAGATTCGGGAAAGGTTGAAGGTTGCCCGTAGTCATCAAAAGAGTTATGCCGATAAAAGAGGGAGAGTTAAAGTTTGAGATTGGTGACCATGTATTTTTGAAGGTATTACCTACACGTGGTACTTTACGGTTTGGGCAAAAAGGAAAACTCTCTGGAAGATATGTGAGACCATTCTAGATTATCAGTAAGGTTAATGACATGGCTTATCGGTTAGCATTGCCACCAGAGCTGTCGGGTGTTCATAACACCTTCCATGTTGTTATGTTGAGGAAGTATATAGTAGACCATTCGCACGTGTTGCAATATGAGCCGTTGCAAGTGCAATGTTAGTATCCGCACCTTTTTTCCTGAGGTACGTTAGTCATTTGGAGGACCAAATGTCCTTTAAAGGAGATGAGATGTCAAGTCCTGAATTTTTATATTGGGTCATACCGGTTTGTCGGGTTTGAGTTGGGTTAAGAGGGTCAAATGGATTGAATTAACACAATTGGGCCTGAGTTATTGGACCCTTTTAGGCCAAAGGACTCTTTTTAAAATTTCTTAAAACCCACTAAGAAGCAGGGGGCGCTTCCTTGTAATTTAGAAAACCCCCCCCCCCCCCACCCCTCTCTTATATAAACTCTACTATTAGGGTTTTCCCCATTCTTCCATCTTCTTCCTCTCTTCTGCAACCAAGCTCTAGAAGTGCTCCAGGGGGAAACCAAGGTTGGATCTTCTGCTCTTCAGATTTGCTTTTGACTTCAAGATCCAGGCAAGTGGATAACTGCAAACAATATCTTCTTGATTACTTTGTTTAATCATATGTTATAATCATGATCTCTTTGTTTGGTTAATGTTTTGGGTTAAGAGATTAATAGTGAAGATTGATTTTTATTAAAACCAAGTAAGCACATATGATTTAAAGTTTAGTGTTTTTGAATCAAGATTTGTTTTCCTTTATATATATATATATATATATATCGGTTCGTATATTTAAGAAAAAAAAAACGGCCAACAGCAGCACTGCCTGGCATGCCCAGGCAGCGGGCCGGCTGCCTGGCGGGCCCAGGTGCGGGTCTGGCCCATCCGTCCGGTTTTTCTTTTCAAAAAAAATAAAAATAAATAAATACATATAGATTTATATAAATAGAAATTATTAGAGATTTTGAATATTAATTATAATATTTAGAGGGTTATAGTTTGGTTAATGGTTCTATTATGCTAATAAAGATTTGATTTCATTAAATTAATTTTTATTTCGATGTTATTTGAAATTTAGCTTGGATTATTTATAAATTTAATTGAGAATTATATAATTTTGATTAATGTTTATTTAGATTAATTTGAGATTAATTAAGATGTACGTGGTGATTAATAAATCTTACCAAGATTGTATTTATGATCCTAATTTGGATTTTTAATTTAAGTTTGATTTCAAACTGGGACCCAAGATTTGTACTTTTAGTTTTGTATAAATTAATAAGGTGTGTTTATATATGAAAATGATATTAAGGAATTAATTATTCCCTTTCCCCTTTGATCATAACTTGATTTCAATTTGGATTTGTAATTTAAACATCTTTTACCCAATTAGTAAAACATACTAAGCATACTTAATTGGATGAGATAAATCATGTCCTTTTTAGAAAACTTAGTTGGATGCTCACATGAGAATTGGATTAAGTGTTGAACGGGAATGTGAGGTTCGGGATGCACTACATGATAGGCACCAAAAGTAGTATAATGGCATCATGGACTCACATTCCCTTGTGATAGAGAGTTGGTTCTCATGTGTATATTTAAATAACTATGACCGTTAGGTGGTTTAGTGCTTACTCTTAGAAGAACTGGAATTGATACGTATACATAATACATTTTCAATTATAAAAGTTTACGTACCCAAATTGATAATGGTATGAATATTGGGATTAAGGGTGTCATATCATGATTCATTCTGCATCGATATATATATATGCATTTGTAAATATATATATATATGTATATATATATCTGATCGACTGCAGTTCGGAGGTGGACGTACGCCATCGGGTCAACGTGAACTGTGGATTATAATACACAGCTGTGCCTTCTGTTATTATCTGCAAGAATACCCGATTCTGTTATTATCTGCGGTATTTACCCGTTTCTGTTATTATCTGCGGGATTACCCGTTTCTGTTATTATTTGTGGGATTACCCATTTCTGTTATTATCTGCAGGATTACCCGTTTCTGTTATTTGTATGCGGGATTACCCGTTTCTGTATATTTATCCGCGGGAGTACCCATTTCTGTGCATTCATGCCATTGGGGTTTGCATTTGATATATTTTTTGTCATAATAAATACTTCTGTCTAATTCAGTTGATTAATCCATTGCTTGCAGTTTACCCTCTTACCAGATTACGTCAATCTGACCCACTACTTTTGGTGTCTAGGTTCCGTTACCGGTGCCAAACCAGAGGGTCTGGCTCGCAGAAAATCCCGCCAGGTGGCGGAGTTGTTGAGTGGCGCACCGATGACATCATCTGAGGTGTCCTAGTGCGGTGCAGAGTTTGAAAACTTTAGGTTATGTAATAAGCCCATTTTTAGGCCATTAGTTTATTTAATTAAATTTATTCGTTTTGAAGTTACAACTTTAATTGTTATGCTTCGAAGCACTTGACCTTGATTTTATTATTAATGAGATTTGTTACATGGTTGTTATGAAATATCCGTCTGCGATGAGTATGGATTTTAGTTCCACGTGTGATTATGGTTGCTTGATCACCAAGCATAGCCTCACAAAGGACTTCGATCCACCCGGGATTGGGACTCGTATTGATTATGTTAAAAAATTTTTTAATTAGCCCCAATTCTCATACCCCTGGAACCGGGTTTGGATCCGGTCCAGTTTTGGGAGCGTGACATTCACATATAATCATAGGTCATTTGTGACCTGGTTGGATTCAATCATGCAAATGTGTGCCACTCAACAGTCATGTATCCTCCTTTCTGTTTAACAGCAGCAATAACAAACTAAAATGTATATATAAATGGAGACACACAGCATAATGGAATTATTTCTCCATTTTTCTCTTAGTAAAAAGAACCAGCGGTAGAAGGAAACGTGAGTAATGGATTTATTAAAATATATACAATCGGTCTCAGATCCGATTTTGTCTCCCACATGCTTTCCGTGGGTGTGAGTGGGCCACCATCGTCCCACCGACTAGTTTGAAAATCAGGTTGGGGCTGATTATTGACTCCCTATTCAGAAAGAAGACGATCTTTCCATCTGCCCTCCTCTAATTGATGGACAAGCATCTAACGGGGTCCTACAAGTTAGACTTATATATGCAGTCTGCTCACGCAAAAGCATTCTCTTTGAAGTAAAATCTGGTGATACGTCAGTGAAGGGGATGACACTTATTTTTAACAGATTATAGTAGATAGGCCCCATGGTGGAGTTCCACACAATCATGCTCAAGTGGATGCTTAGGATACATTCAGGGAACCCAGACTCAGCAGCTTCAAGGGCCGTCCCAATTTCCTTCCCCACAATTTATATGACCGTCCACCAACCGGGGAGCCGATCTAATAATGGTTCATAAAAATAGATTAGGGCATTTTATGTTTGGAATTTATAACAATCAAACCAACAATCACTGGTGGGCTTATTATTAAAAATCAGTACTGCTTAGGATTTTTTTTTTTTTTTTCTGCACAAGCCATCTGCTTCACCACATTTCCATGGAAGAAGGCGTTGCACAAATGCCTCATAAGATCTTAAAAACTCCACCCCTTATTCCATTGGTGGATGTCAATTTGATGGGAAACTTCACCTAATATTCCACTTACATCTCCTAGTGAGGTCCTTTCAAAGCCCACTTTGTTTCTATACTGACTAGGCTTATCAAAAAAAAAAAAAAAAAAAAAAGAACACCGGTCCCCAATATAAGAGTAGGTGGAGTCAGGTTACTACAAAGGTACAAGTGGGCCTATTTGTTTGTGGTGTAAAGTGAAGTGGAGTAAAATGTGAATCCATAAAAAGATGTGTAGGTTGCATCAAAATAACAAAAACTCAAATTTTGCCCCTTCTTTTTCAAAAAAAGTCAAATTTCCCCCAATATTTAAAAAAAAGTCAAAAAGCAACTACTAAATTACAAAAAACAATCTACTTTCTATACAAAAAGTCAAAAAAAATGCCTTAACAAACAACTAAAAACAAAAAATCATCCAACCCCATCATATTTTATTCTCTCTTGATTTGAGGTTTACTAAATCTACTTTTCTCTACCCCACAAACAAACAAACAAACATGTAGAGTCGTTATAAAGTTATTGGGAAATAAGACACTATTGCCTAGATATCCGACGTATAGTCATTAAACAAGTGATCGGGCACCCGTTTAGCCCAACACATTATCATCCCTATAGAGAAGTGGCTGCAGTCCATACAAGGTAGACAGCCTAGTGAATTAGTCAGAGCTAGATTGTTTGCATTAGAAAACATAAAAATTGAATACATAGTGTGGTTAAAAATGAAAATAAAAGTGAATTTCCAAAAATAAAATCAAATGATTTTTTTTAGGAAAATAACATTAAAAGAAAACGCTATTTATGCTCATTGTTTGAAATTTACCTTGATCTTCATCTTTAACCACCCTTTATATTCAATTCATATGCATTTTAATGCAAACAGACAGCCAAAAATCATATTTATCGTTAGCTTCCACCAACTTGTGATTGCTAGTGTAAAACACCAACCAGTACAAAAAACGGATCCATTGGAAAAATCGAACACAATAATCTGAATTGTTAACATTTATTTATTTCCTTCTCTTGAATACAATGAAATAACATGCCATATTCAACTATTTTTAAGAGGATGACATGCTCACTTGAGAACTCTTTATAATCTAAAATGAGTAGCTTCCATAAATAGCACAACTAAAGATGCAAACATAAATATATGTACATAATGCATTCAGAAAATCAAAGGAAAAAAAAATGAAAAACCAAAATGAGGGCCCTATATGATCCTCTGCAAACATTGGCACATGTACCAGAGGGAATTTACACCCAGCAGGATTTCATTCTGGTCCAGCACAAGAAGCTCTCCCAGATGCATGCCGGGCAGTGAGGTAGGGGGAATAGAACGGTCTCATTATGTATAACTGCAATGCAAAAAATTAGCCCAATCAAATTATCCTAACCCTTGATTAGGTTTTACCTCTTTTGAAAGTCAATCCAACAGGGAGAAAAGGTCAACTGCGAGTCAAATTGGTATGTAGCAAGACCACTAGGGGAATGTGTATTATTGAATGTAAAGAGCATACACTAATCAAAAGTGGACCTCATAGAGCTCTATTGATTGTGAAAAATTCTCTATATCAAAAAAAAAAAAGCCAACTTTGGAAAATGACATGGCAAGAAAAAGACAACCAAGAAAATTCACTGCCCCAAACTAAACCGTATAACAAAGCTTGAAAACTTTTTCCTATTAGCATGGAAATGCCTTCACATAGCCCAACCTATTGATGCCCCAATACCCAAATGTAATGGTGAAAAAGAAAATTCTCACATCTCAAATGCTATACATTGTTATCTTAAAAGAGAGCAGTGCCTCATTCAAACCGGTCCAAAGAAAAAAAGAGCAGCACCTTTTAGAAGATTCTCTGTTTAAACTACTGCTTTGCAATAGATAGTGGTTCTCCAAAAGAAATTTTCTCATTAACAATTAAAAAGAAAAGGAAACCGTATAACCATGAGAAACAAGCATCCCAAGCACACAAAGTGTGGAGAAGGCCAAAAAGATGCTATATTACATAAAGATAAGATCATTCCTAGAGAAAGGAAAAGAAAAGGGAGGAAAAAAAGCTACATGACACAGGGACAACAGTTCATTTCATCAAAGTAAATCATTTTCAGCTGCCACAATGGTTTTCAGAGTTTCAATCTTACAGCAGGTTTGTGATGCGTGTGGTTCCTCTCATCTTGAAATCACTAGACAGGTACTCTTCTGGTTCTGTTGCGATCAAAGAACTGCAAAAGACAGTAAACCACACATTGGCGGCCTTTTAAGAAAATATGGAAAATAAATTTTGCATGAGGTACCATGGTTCCTCACCGATGTGATGAATGGTTGTTGGAACACCCAACCAAGAATAGGTATTCTCTGCAGAAATACTGCCAGAGTAGGCCAAAAGCCGCTGTGCAATAAACTATATCAGTTATCAGGGAAGTTTAATTCGAACAGGAAGTTCAGAAAACCATAAGCAAAGATTGTTCAGACCTGAAGAGCACAACAAACCCATAAGCCTCCAAGATCATGCCCATAATTGGCCAACCCACAAGGACCAGAAAGAAGCCAGAACCAAAGGACATAGTGCCCTATCCAATTAATTGAAATATCGTCATCACAGAAGCAAGGGGAAAAGTAAAATGAAGCTCAATGGACAGAAAAATGAAGCTCAATGTATGGGACAGACCTTGTAGTTTTGCCGTTTCATGAAGAATTGAGTGGTGGATTTCAGCCCAATGGTTAACATCACTCCTGACAAGAAGAGGATCTGATACATGTCACAGAAAAAAAAAACAAACTGTTAATGCAAGCACAGCATTAGCAAGTAAAATAAAAGGAGTGTGAAAGAAAGCTCCACTCACATTTCCCATGGCGAGAAGCCCCTTGTCAAAGAAGAAAACAATTCCCAGGAATGAAAATAATACACCGAACCCCGTTAATCCCAGTCCAATCTCTGTTTAATTTCAAGCTTTGGGGTTAGAATTTAGAAAGGATCTCAACAGTTGAACAGTGCTGACATTTTGAAAAGAGAAAAGAAAAGCTAAGTATTGCCTACATTCTAATACAATTTAATAATAATAATAATAATAATAATATAACCACAGCATTGACTCTAGGCAATCAGTATGCAGTGGAACCCACAGTAAAATAGCTCAAAAGATCTACTCTATGCCGTGGACCCCTTGGTCTGTAAACTAAGGTGGTTATATGCATACTATGGAACCCACCCCACAGCCGATTACATCAGTAGTTTAGAAGATTTGGCAGCTTACACCTAAAGGCTCATGTTAGGGTAAAGCATTCTCAAAATGCTCTAGAACTCAAGTCTAAGGCTCTTTGATGCAAGCCATACTAAGGGACCCCCGCTAAAAGTCTATACCCGCACGCCCAAGACCAATAAGGCCTAATAAAGTAGAGTAGATCCTATTAGTAGTTGCTTCAGTTGCTTTCTTAATTATCTAGGATTCTTTAATATTTAAAAAGTCCAATTACGTTTGGTTTAGGACTTCTTATTTGATTTGAATTAGTTATTTCCTTAATTAGACGATATCTTAGTTATAAATAAAGATGTAAACCCTTCATGGGATACAAATATTGATATTGAATAAGATTTTGAGTTCAGTTCTCAATTGATAATGTTGTTGTTTTTCTTTGGTGGCGCACCTAGACATCCTATCCTTAAGCACTTTGGCTTGGAGATTAGCCCATTGGCTATTCTTCTTCCTTGCGCTGCTTCACTCTTAGAACTAGTCGAGGCTTACACCACAAAGGCTCACCTTGGCGATCAAATTGCCCTTGAGGTGTAGCTTGCATTTGGGACATCTCATAGTGGTGCATAACACCCATGGTCCCCATGGGTCGACCTAACAATGGTCCCAACCCATCCATCTTGACCAGTTCTTTGGGCCCAACCAATCTGACAATTAGATATTCTATTTTATTTAGGTTTTTATTATGTTTTCAATTATTTTAGTTGGATGTTTTAATCCCAGCCATAAATGTATTTGAATGGTTCAAATTAGTTTTAGGTCTTATTATTTTTCTATATAAGTGATATAAAGCCTTTTGGCTCCTTAGTTATTGATTAATGAAAATTTTATCGAGTGATTTTAGGGTATCCTAGAGTTCTCTCATCTTCCTCGCCTGCCATGGGGTTGTGTGAGGCCAATTTTTTGAGCGAAAGCTTGACCTACCTCCTCCACCTTCCATCTCTAGTTTCTCCATCTCCGCCTGCCCCGCATCTGGTATCCCACTCCACATCACATAGTATCAGTCATTTGAGGCATTTAACCCAAATGAAGTGTGCACACTATACAGTTTTATTACTCATTAGACATCCTGTTTTTAAGAGCAATGGAAGTAATAATTTTGAACATGAAGTTTTCTTCATCAGTGCCATTGTTGGCCTATGTTGGATGTGTCCAAACTCCAAACTAGCTCAATGAGTCCATTAATTTATCATCTATTGATGTCACCCTTCAATGCTCTCCAATACACTCATTTCTGATTCTATCCCGAATACGCTCATTTTTTGTTTCTATCTTTCCTAATTTTACCACATTCATCTCAACATTATCATCTATACTATATTCATGTTTTGCATGTGTTGTTTCCTAAGTGACCAGCATTTAGCCCCACATATCATAGTTGGTCTAACTGATGTCTCATAAAACTTTTCTTTCAACCTTGTTGGTACACGCCAATCACAAAGCACCCTAGAAGTAAGTCTCTACTTCAACTATATACATGGTTACATTCTATTAAAAGGTACCTCTCATGGATTGCTAGGTGACATTTTTACCACCACATGAGACCACCAATGAGAAATCCAAACCCCCTCACACTCACTAATCCCCCCATGAATCAACACTAACCGTAATTTGACACTAATTTGAATTACGATAACTGTTTTAAACTTCATAAAAAAATGTAACTTAAGAAACCACCAAAATTTAAGATCCATAAATGATTGTGATAATCTGATAAAGATGATTCTTTTCCCAAAACTCATATCCATAAATGAGACCTTTCATCACACTATCCTCCCATGACTAGAATGAATCCAAGTGGATCCCACAAGCAGGTTAGAGTTCTACCTCTTACACAATCCATGAGAGGAGAGGAGGGGGAGGAGGAATAAATAGAAAAAAACCGCTTGTTGTTTGAAAATAAGGAAGAAACAAAAAAAAGAAAAAAAAAAACCAAAGAAGAAGAAGAAAATAAGGTAGAAGAGAAGATAAGGAAACTAATAAGAAAATAAAATGAAGAAAAAACCCTTAACTGTATATTTTACCATGGTAGGGAACATCAACCAAGTGTAGACCATCAATAAAGCATCAATAAAGCCCATTTCACTATAATTAAATTATACAGATGTGGTTTCTGTACGAAGAAAACCATTTCTTAGATGCATGTTAAGAATGTCTTCATGCATGAAGACATGCATAAAGCCACTTACTCTATTACCTCATCCTCTCAGACACGGATATTGTCAACACAACGCCTCATATGGGTCAAAAGAAGCCCAAAATGCCTTCTTTGCCACATACATTGATGTCACTACTCACTATGACATTCAGATTCATGCAAGATGCTCATGACACTTCTCTCCTCTCGTGACAAGCATGCATCAGACAAGAACAAGTTTTATATTTTCATTTTTCCATTTTATTTTATTTTTATTATTTTGACAAAAAACAAGGGTATGAATTCTTGTTTCCCTTATGTTACACAATCCATAATACACAGATAAGTTCTTCGGAATGAAAAACTCATTAAATATGAAATATAAGTATATAACTAAATGATAACATGACAAAAAAAAAAAGTTTGGCAAGATCATATTATCTGTAAATACTAAGAATAAAAGTAAAAGATATTAGGATATCTGCATACTTTTCCTGTCATTCATCTCAAAAGAAACCATCTTGTGAAGCTTTTGATGAAGCTATAGATCTTAACTGCAAAAAAGAAGAAATAATTATGCAGATGAGCTCCATAAATAAAAAAGCATATAGAGAAAAAAATTGCTAAATATATATAACACGCTGGTAATAAAATAAACCATTGTGACTAGCGTCCATGCACCACTAACCTAGTCTTGTCCGTGCAAGTCAATCAATGCAAGAGGCATGTACGTTTGTTAATATATAAAACTCTCGAATCCATGCTGGCCAGATACAGTTTAGATACTGCCATGGCTATTCCATGTTCACAGAATTTACATATAAACAAAAAATTGCTTCAAAGTTTACACAGAGTAGATAGAGATGTAAATGAGCTCAGTAGAAACAACGTAACAAAGCTCGATCTTGAATTCATATTCAGCATCCTGAGACCTAATTCTTTTCCCCTTACAAAATAATATAATATTTCTAATAATTTTTATCACACATGGGCTCCGCTTATATATAAAACTGCATGTTTAGTTTTTTTGAAACTAAGACTGCATGTGTAGTTATACTATGCAATATATAATGTCATGTGCATAGCAGTATAAAAATTTACAAAAAAAAATAGTATATACATAAAAAAAACCATAGAAATTAAACAAGAAAAGCCAAGCCCTTAACAAGCCAAGCCGAATCGGCTCTACCTTGAGCTCAACTATTGAGCTAATCAAACCAACTTGACATCTGCTTGGTTAGCACATGAGTAAGCTCAAATTCAAGCCTAATCGAGATTTATTGTCTCTACTGATGCAATCCTAGGGTTAGGATTTGCAACTGTGATTGCCTTGGCACAATGAGGGGTTTCAATAGAAACAATCACACGAAAAAAAATCACTCTTCAACGATAAATCCCAAAGGAAAATTCTTAATTAACTCAAAACTCTAAATAATAACCTACTACAATACCATTTAAATGACAAAAGAAACTTAGTGCCTAAGAAAACTCTAATCTAATAATGGGCACTTTCCTAATAATAATTCAACTAGAAATCTACTAATTAAAAATAATATAATCCTAATCTACTCGAAGGGGGACCACTTGTGGGCCCTTGCTACATCAATCCCCCCAGGTTGAAAAAGAGTTCAACCACGAATTCTGTAGGGCTGGTATTGCTTCTGTAGACATTGTATACGTGAAGCACGTCCTTAGTAATGCGGCCTTGTGATCCTTGTTTGGGTGGTTCGAGCTTCATAGGATGGAGCATGATGTGCCTTCCACTGTCAGCAAAAGTATATATGTTATTGCACATGCAGTGAATTCTATTTTTGTCATACATCCACGGTCTCAATAAGATATCATCACTATCCATAGGTAAAAGTAACTGGACTTGCATATCGAACTTGTAATTCATCACTTGTAATTAGCCATTGACAAAATAAGGACGATAATGCTTTCAAACCATCAACTTTAAATGGTCCACTAAGGCTTGAGAGATGATATTTTTAGAACTACCTCCATCAATCACAACAGTGTATACTTCTCCATTGATTGTACCCTTTGTGAGAAAAATATTATTTCGCAGCCATTAATTTCCTTTAGTCTACTCAGTCTCTTTGATGACCATAAGAATATCAATTTCCTTTAGTCTACTCAGTCTCTTTGATGACCATATGAATATAAATTTTCCTCTAGGGGATATTATACCTCCAATTTCTCACTTTCATTACCCTTAGGGTCATCTTTAGTATCTCACACATCACTATCTGGGGTAGTTTCCTCAGCAATTTCGTTCTCAATGACATATATGCGCTTTAGACATTCTGTTGCACGATGCCACAACTGTTGACCATGAAAATAAATCATCATATTCTAACCTGCAGTTTTGACAAAAATCTTTCCTAAAGAACCACTTGGTTTAGAATCTTGTGGTGATCAATTCTTTTGTAAGGCCCATCAAGATGCACTAAATTTTTTTACCTGATGATTTGCAATACCCTCGACTTCGATAGCATGTTGGATCATTTCATCTACATTTTCAAAATTTTAGAATACAAGGATATGCTGAGTATCAATTCTCAACGCATTGAAAAATCTATCAGTCAACACATCATCATCCTCATTCAGAATACAACGAGCTTGCAAAGTCATAAATTCATCAAAATACTCAACAACCATCTTCAATCGTTGTTTAAAGTCTTGAAAACTTGAACGTAGATCTCTTGAATAGTTGATGGGGAGGAATTTTTTGTTCAAAATATTTTTCATCTCATTCCATACTTCAACAGGGTCCATGTTCTGATTTTTCCTTTTTCTTTACAATTCAACCCACCATGTTGCAACATCACTATGCAATCTAGTGGCAACCAATGCAACTTTATGGTGCTCAGTCATTAGTTTATGTGCAAAAATATTCTCCACACACACTAACCAATTTATGAATTCAGCGGGCTACAATTTTCCATTATATTCGAGAATCACGAGTTTAATACCTAAAACTCGATCAACATTATTGGAAGGTGGATCTTGTTGATTCCGAATATTTTCTCCATCATCTCGATTGTGATTCCCATGCTGATTATTTTTCAAAGTTGTGATTCTGGAATCCATCCTCAAAAGGTTTGTCAAAGTCACGGATGAAAATATCGGCCGATACCGCTATGTATCGGCTGATACGTACCGATATCAGCCAATTCCGAACCGATATTTTGCTGTGAATCGGTATCGATATCACCCTACCAAAATATCACCCAAAATATCGGGATATATCAGCCGAATTGAAATATCGGCCGATATATCAGCCGTATCGGCCGATATTTTGAAAATATCGGTCATATATAACTATTTATTTATTTTTAAATTTTTTTTAAATTTAATATTAAAATAGGATATTTTGAGGATTTCACCACAAATTTGTTTTTTTTTTTTAAGTAAGTATGATTATTGCATACTTCATATATGATAACTTCTTATTATTTTTTCATGTAATTATTTTTATATTCTCAAATTTATTTTCGGATTTTTTAATAATCCAATATTAAAATTAGATTTTTGAGGATTTCATCACTAATTTATTTTTTAAAATAAGCATAATCATTATATACTTCATGTTTGATAATTTTTTTCATTGTTCGTTTATGTAATTTGTTTTATATTTTAAAATTTATTTTCGTATTTTCTAATAATTTAATATTAAACTATTATATATTTAGGTCTTCACTATATATGTCATTTGTTAATTTTATATAATCATTGTATAGTCCATATATGCTAATTTTTTATGGTTATTTTATCATTTATGTGGTTATGTCAATATTTTTTGCATTTGTGAATTTATTTTTGGATTATTAAAATATGGTATTAGAAAAAAAATTAATGCATCATTTAAATGTGCCTATTTGAGATTTCAAATGCTAAAATGATTTGTCTCGGTTTCTATTATTTTTTGGAGCTTAGCTTATAGGTAAGGCCAACTAGCAAAGTGCCTTAAAGACAATTCATAAGTTATAATTATTATTCTTACAAAATCACAATTTCAGACAGGACAGCGATGCAGGATATCATAACTTAGGAGGACCGATATTTTGATTTATACTTATTACTAATGAAAACAAATATTGTTTTCCAGCCTTTTCTAATATTTTAGATTTTTTGGATATTTTTTCAAATTTTTTTGGATTAAAAAAAAATTCACACCGCGACAACCACGACAGACAACAAACCGCAACCGATACCGATACCGATACCGTATCGGTTTTTGGGACCTACCGATACCACAACCAATACCATGATTTTCATCCATGGTCAAAGTTGCTCAATTGTTATAAATAAGTCATCAAAATTTTGCGATAAATTTGCAACATTGTCAGCCAATTCCTCAATGGATGGTGTAGAAGATTCCACCTCAACTTTCTTCTTTTGAACCATTTTTTTAATGCAAATTCAAATAATGACTGACTGATGAGAAGATCTATTCTCCAGAAACACGCTGGCAAAGATGGATCTGAAAATGATCAAAATTAGAAAAATAATTGTTGAGCACTGGATAAAATCAAATCTATAGTCTAATTGCGCAGCTGTTGATGCCCAGATATATATCCCACAGTGATTGTGCTGAGTGATATGCTGCAACCAGGTCGAAGTTGATATGACTCGTACACAACTTGGTGTAACCTGGGTAAAACCCAAGCCAGTCACATGTTACAAAAATTGGCTCGCGGGACACACAGACTCTCTGTGTCAAGAAACCCGGAAACAAAAGGGGTTCGTGAAAGGAGGGAAGATGTGAGGGGGCGATGGTGATGTGGAAGGAGGGTGAGGATGGTGCACGGCGACAACAGATGGCGAGCAGAGACGGCAAGCAACAAGCAGTGGAGCTCAACAATGCTTGGGTTGCAACAGCGGAGGGGCAACAAGTGGGCAGCTATGGGCGACGGGAAGTGGTGATGTAGGTACGCAGCTCTCTACCCGTCCTCTTTTCCACTTATTCTACTTTAGTTTTTCTCCCTCTCTTCTCAGATGTTCCTTTTCTGTGTAGCTCTTCTTTTTCTTTTTCTTTGGTTTGGATTGGGGATTGTAGTTCTGGGATGAGTTCGGCTGGGAGGTGTGGTCGATGGAGTGGGGATTGGCTGAGGCAAGGAAAGAAGGGAATGGGGTGGTCGCGGGTTTGTGGACTCGGCTGATGGTGATGAGATGGGTGGGTTCAATGGGATTCTAGTGGTGGGATAGGTTTTGGCAGGAGGTTTTGGAGACAAGGGATTTGGGAAGAAGGGTTTGGGGAAGATGGATTGTATGGAGGAAGTGATGGACAATGGAGATCGAGGCAACACACCGACGATCGATGGATCATTCGGCTCTAATATCAATTGATGCAATCCTAGGGTTAGGATTTGCAACTGTAAGTGCCTTGGCACAATGAGAAGATCACGCTCCAATAACAAATCCCAAAGGAAAAATCTTAATTAACTCAAAAATCTGAATAATAACCTACTACAATGCCTTATAAATAACAAAAGAAACTTAGTGCCTAAAAATACCCTAATCTAATAATGGAAACTTCCCTAATAATAATTCAATTAGAAATCTACTAATTAAAAATAATATAATTCTAATATACTTGAAGGGGGACCACTTGTGGGCCCTTGTTGCATCACCTACAGATTGATGGGATAAGGATTCAATGATGATGATGATGTATCGTACACAACATGATGCTTCATAGCCAACCTCAAATAGATGGGATGAGGCATCACCAATGATGCTACAGATATGACTTCGAAGATGAAATATCCAGATACAATATGATGCAGATGCATCGCTTATTTTTAAGTATTTGGGAATTCAAGTTTCTTACTCAATCAGGTCACTAAGGTATTTTATTAAAAAACTTTGGAATCTGAATTAAACATACATATAATGCAATTTACTCATTATAATAGCAAAAATATATGTGGTTTAGTCATAGATATGGGTTTTTCATTTCAACAAAAATGTTAAACAATTTCACATCAAAACTATTAAATCTTACAATGCATTAGTCTAAGCAGTAATTGTTCAAAGAAAATCAAATTCAACGACCAAAAATCTGAACATAATTAATAACTCCAGTTCAATTCATCAATTCAGTAAGCATATTTCATTGCTGCAAGTCTGCAATGCCAATGCATCCCCATTTAGCAAAATGAAAAGACTTCCTGATCCCGAGAATCTTTGTTTTTAGTTGGAGATGGGCCATTATGGATTGAATTGTTGCTTAGATTGCAGATTTTCTCTTGTAACTTGGATAAAATAAAAAATAAAACACTCAGATGTATTTTACATAGAAGTTAATCTCTTGAAAATATTCGAGGATTTTAGTAAGTAAAAGTTGTTATCACTCTCATTTTGCCAAATGGCGCCTAATGCAATTATTTCGGAATATAATACAAAATATGGGGAAAAAGGCCATCATGCTATTGAGTGCGACAACTTAAAAAAAAATGGCAAAGTGGTATCTGGATATTTGTGGACCCTACCAGTTCTACCATATAAAAAAGTGTTTGTTGTTTAGGCACCCATCGATGCTATGCCCCATTCACCATTTTCAGCTATTTGGTCTAAGGTGGACGGTAGAAGCTAGTGAAGGTCTTGCAAGTAACAGCCACCGAATGAAATTGGGTGGCTATCAAAATCCAATAAGATCTATTACTTCCAAATGCCTAATTCACAAACCCCTTTATCAAATGTATCTACAGGAGGACCACGAATATGCCAACAAGTCCCGCTTTAACAGATTCAGTCGTCCTCTGCAAGGAGTTTTCTCTCGATCAATAAAAAAAAAAAAGCAAATTAATGAAAACAACAGAAACAATGAAATTAACAAAATCAGATGTGTCCATAAGAAATTAAGAGGAAAAACAATTGGTGCATCAAGAATGATGGTCTAGGCATCATCCTATTAGGGTCAGCCCCAAGGACAGAGGCATGTAAGACCTCTACAATTCTGGGTCTTGTAAAATAACTTGTTTGGATCTTTGAAACCCAATTTACAGGTAACCCATCATAGGTGCAAATGAGGATTCATGCAATTGGATAACCTTATGAACCCAGCCACCGGAGTTGAAAGTAATTACAGTTAAAACTAACCCAAGTGGAAGACAACCGACTTCCAAGGATTCAAACGGGGGAAACGACTAAAAAGGGACTTTATTCGAACAGATTCTAGGGTTTGAAGACCCAACATCCAAATAACCAATCCAGTTTGTTTGGAATCGAGATTCTCAGATCTAGAAAAGTACCTTCGATTCCTTCTTCAAAAGTTAAGAAAGATCAAATCGATCTGAGCGAGAGATGACCTGTCAGATTAGAGAGAGGAATCAGAACGCCATGATGCAGCGAAAGTGGGGAGAAGGAAGCATCGTTTCCCTACCTGAAAATCCAAGAAAGAACACGAGAGAGAAATGGAAAAGAAGGGAAATAGAGATGTTTGAAGAAAAATGAACCTGGTTGTTTGGGAGGCAGATTCCAGGTAATTTGGAAAGGGGGAGTGAGGTTTTCCTTTTTCCTTCACAAAAACATGGAAGAGTGCATTTTTAGTGGAGAATGTACACATGTTTCCCTTGGAAACAGTTTTTTATTTTTCGTGGGAATTTAAAAGGAAATGTACTTTATTTTCAATTAATTAAAATTTTAAAATTAAAATCTACGGGATAAGGGAAATATAGTCACTAGTGTGTAGTTTAGGGGTTCTTATGGACCGGGCTAAACCAGAATACAAAATATCGGGATGTCAGCATCTAGGCAGGACTTAGATTTAGTAGTAGAAAGCCCAAAGCTTGGCCCAACCTAACCTGAAACCGAGTACTTGTAATTTAGTAATGATTATCCAAACAATCTGTAAAAAAGACTGGGCGACTGACGATATAAACAATAAGAAAGGGCCTCATTCTGCTTCACCTATATCTGCTTGATTAACTGAATGGGTGGGCTTGGTTGTGATATTTACGGCTGGTTGGTGTTCCTATGCTTTTGGTGTTCCTAAGCCCAGTCAGCAGGCCCATGAACACCCCTCATTGTAATGGTATGTGGATGCCTCAGATTTGCATTTTAATTGCAGTTATTTTCTCTACATAGAAATGTTTCTCCTAGGCTGCTAGTGGTACTTATCATTCCAAACAGGAACTTCTTTGCCATCCCCAATGGCCCATCTAATATGATTATGATTATTAATAAAGTTAATTGCATTGACAAAACCTCCCCAAAACACAAGAATTTTTCCGTTTAAATTTGGCTTCCCAAAGAGATTTATTCGGGCAGTATTTGGCCTTGATAATATTCATACACAATAATTTTTTCATTAGTTAAGCATCTCCAAGCAGTTTTAGCAACTAAAGCCAACTTGTTTTCTTTGGATTTTCATATGGGCCAAGCCCTCCTTCCTCAATGAGCCTACATAATTCATACCATTTAATGGTGTGGAACTTCTGTTTATCAATTGCCTCTCCCCACCAAAACTTTCTCATCATTTTGTCCGAGGAAACTAAAATTCTACTAGGTAATTGGGGAGAAGACATATTGTACACAGATAAGATAAACAAAACATATTTAATTAAGGTATTCCTTCTTACTTAAGATAAGACATTGGCTTGCCAACATTGAATTTTTTTTCTTAAATTTTGATATAAGAGAAACAAAACAAAGATTTTTTATTTCTTTTGAATCAAATAGGATTCCCAAGATATTTTTCACTCTCATTCACAATTCTAACTCCTAGAATGGAAGTAAGTTTCTTGCATCTAGGTTGGCATGCTCCTTTACTAAAGTAAATAGCCAATTCATTAAAATTAACTAACTGGCCAAAAATAGAACAATAGTCATTAAGAATATATTTTATCTCTCTAACTTCCATTGTGGAAGCATTACAAAATATTAAACTATCATTACAAAATATTAATCTATCATCAGCAAAGAATAAATGTGAAATGCTAGGTGCACTCCTAGATACCCTCACTTCATGTATTTTGCCTTTGCCCTCAGCTTGAAGCAACATTTTAGAGAGCATCTCTACACTTATAATGAATATGTACGGGGGTAACGGGTCTCCTTGTCTTAAACCTCATGATAGAATGAAATTTCCAAAGGGCCCAAAAGGAGGGCTCATTTAAAAGGATAGAGTACGAAACTGAAAAAACACAATTTTTTATTAGAGCTACAAACTTAACATGGAAACCTAAAAACATAGGCACTTCTTCCAAAAAATCCCATTCCACTCTATCATAAGCTTTAGCCAAATCTAACTTACGAGCTAAAGTTTTATGTTTGAAATTCCTCTTAAAAGAGTGTAAAACTTCATGCACTACTATAAAATTGTCTAGAATCATCCATGAGAAAACCAAGCCATAAAAGCAGCATACTCAGCACGTGAGGTGTCAGGAAGTAGATTTTTTATATCTTTAGAATTATTAATTTTACCATGTCTCTTTATCCTTTTATTTAGATACTCAGATGCTCTATAACCAAACTCAAAACATCAAATAGATTTAGGGTTTTTCTTCTTAGAATTAGATTTGTGCATCTTCTTCAAGTCAAAATTTTTTATCTTTTAAAAAAAATGGCTTCAACGTGTCTTCGTGGTTGAAATCCATTTTAGAAATCATGATTGATCAATATAATAACTTTGTGCAATCCATTTTGATACTAATTAAAAGTTTTGGAGGTGCTCCTAAGTATGTAATTTTCTAAATTGCAAACGAACACACAATAGTAGCAAAAAATAAAATAAAGCAAACAAGCAACCGCCATCAGAAGACACAATTTCTATATAAAAATCCAACTGGGGAAAAAACCACAAGTCCAAAAAAGACCAATAATCAAGCACTAAAATCTCATAATTACAAGATACTTACAACATGACTAAGTCTTTGTAACCTAAGGACTGTAAATCTCTACACAGAATTACTCTACAATGACTTTACACTGTTGATGCACCAAATCCAATTTTTGTTTGACTCTATAAACAATCTTTTACAAGAGATGTAAAAGATTAGAAATTATAAAACAAAACTTCAACACTTTTCTTTTTTAACACATGTTCTAAAGAAGAAGAGTGATTTTCAATATATAATCTCCACTTAGAATAATAAGACCTATAACTTAGGGTTAAGAAATGAATCATTTAAATAATCCACAATTAGTGTCTCATAAGGATACTCCTTGTAGAACTTGACTTACTAATCCTGACACAAATAAGAAATAATTTCGTATTAGGTCGGTGGGATTTTTTTTTTTTTTTTTTTTTGCCATATGATTGATCGGGAACCAATTCGATCGATTGGATACCTATTCTATCTAGGTACCAAATTTGAATTTCAGCCTCTTTTTCAAATCCGATTGATCCGATCTTTATCCGATTGTTTTGATGTCTTTCACTTATTTGACTTTTTTTGCATCAATTATACTCTTTTGCTAATTTGACGACTTGAATCATAGTCAATCTAAAAGAAATATAAAATACAACACAATGGACCGAATGTTTTGTTCGACCCATGAATTAGCCAACATATAATAATCCCTTAATGGTGAGATAAGATGCCTCTGACTAGTTGGGCTACAAACAATATTCTCCTATACATGATATGAGGTATATGCAAATAATATAAGAAAAAACGATCATATGTATGAATGGATGAGTTAAGTTGACCTTGCCAACTAAAGTGATTCATATCATTATATTAACCTTTTTGTGTAAAGACTTATTTAAATAAGGGAGCTAATAATTGTACACCAAGTTTAGCTCATTCTACACAGCAAAAAAAAAAAAAGGAAAAAAAAAGAAATAAGAAAAAAAATTTCCAAAATGCCCCCACCTCCTATCCCTACACACCTTCTCTCTTTCCCTCCTCTCTCCTCCCCTTCAAAACCTCCCCCTCCGGCTGACGACGATCTCTGGCAATGGAGGGGGAATCCCCTCTCGCTCCCTCTCCCTCTCCCTCTTTCGCTTCCTCTCCCTCCCTCCCTATATTCTCTCCCTTCTCCTCTCTCCTCATTCCCCCTTTCTTCCCCCTCCTTGCAGCAGGAGAAGTGTAGATCTATCTCCCTCTATAGCAAGGAGATTAGAGTAGCAGGGAGATTGGACTCCCTGCTGTAGGGAGAGACTGCTCTCCCTGCTGCAAGGAGATGCATCTCTGGGATGGGGAGAAATGGGGAGGGATGAGAGAATGAAAGAGAGAGAACAGATAGAGGGAGGAGGAGGAGGAGGAGGGGTGGGGAGTCCCCCTATGTTGTCGGAGATCGTTGCCGGTCGGTGGGGAAGGTGGGGAGGGAGGGAAAGAGAAGAGTTGGAGGTATCTTGGTAATTTTTGATTTTTTCTTTTTTGGTGGTATAGAATGAACTAAATTTGGTGTACCTTTAACAACTCCCTTAAATAATTAGAGTATACCACACTCCACAAACTTCTCTTTCCGGGGGGGGGGGGGGGGGGGGGGGGGGGGATGAATACTGAATACTTACTCATTCTATACAATAGGAAGTTTCCCCTTCTGACCAAAGTCGAGACATTTTCCTACAGGTAGTTCTCTGTAATGCTCAATTTTTGCGATGTCACAATACTTTTATTGCAATATCGCAAGCTTTATTAGATTTTATAGAAGGAAAAGTGTCCCTTGAGTCTTTTAACAACGCAGTTTTATGCAACCATTTTGCAAAATCGCAATAAAGTTTTCCTATATCGCAAAAATGAGTTTTAGGGAGAACCTTGGGGATATAATTCTAGTTCGTTCTTCACGCATGGGAATCAACATCTAGCTGTGACCGTACAGCAAATCCCTGTAAAAAATTGGAATCCCCCGTGAATCTAAATTAGAACCATTTGCCTCTTTCTTCTCCAATAATTTAAGTTTGTTGCACCAAATAACACAATAATATACTGCACTTAAACCATTTTCCTTTCTTACCGCAAAAATTCTCATTTCACACAAACACACCCTACACACAACTTTACATCAACAGCAATCTCATTAATCAAAGTAAAATTTCTAGTACCCAGAGAAAAAGTGGGCGGCATTTGGGTGCATCAGCTCTGCTCACCACAGAAACTACACAATCAGTCTTCCACACATCAGTTGCATGGACTGTCTTCCAAAATAGCTATGATCATCCAATTAGCTTAATCATGGGCCACACAACATACATCTACGATCCAGACCGTGCACAAAATTTTTCGTTCTAACAAAGACTAGCATAGGAGTACACCGAGAAGGATTCCGCAGACCGTTAATTAACGGCCGTCATGCGAGAAAGTTTAGAAAAGGAGCAGACGAACAAAAGACCTCCTCAGCAACCCCTGAAGCGCAAGCTAGCCGATCTGAAAGAGGCGTAGGTTAGCCACCACCAGTCCCAGCTCTCTCTCTCTTGCAGAAGGTCACGGCTATGGCTGCTCAAACACCCTCAAAATCAGAAGGCGATGAAGAATACTCGATGCTCAAGGATCTACGAATAAGCCTGGAGCAAAAAGAAGGAGCCTTTTCTCTCTGCTTGTGGATTTATCTTTTGAACTCCACTCGCTTTCCTGCTACAATCATTCGAAAGGTCTTGATTCGAATGCTATTTCTCACTGTCGATGGTAGCTATATGATGTGGAGATCAATACCCATTTCTTGATTTCTCGTGTTTCTTGTCGTTTTTTTTTCTCTTGTTTAAATTATCACCAAGCTCAGTATGCAGTTGTTATTGCTACTGTTCGTGGGTGTTGTTGTTATCACTCTTTTGGGGATTGGGTGTGGATTAATTGAAGAATTGGTGTTTTGTTTGGTGCCCGTTTGTGTTCTGATGGTGATGCGACATGACCCTTGTTTTTATTTTCAAAATTGTAGTTGTTTTGGTTGCAGTTTCGATGTGGAGATCAATGCCCATTTCCTGATTTGTTGTTTGAATCAATACCAACGTCAATACCCAGCTGTTGTTGCTGCTGTTCAATTTTTTTTTTCTTCTTTGCTGGATTGGATGGGGATTAATTGAATACATGATGTTTAATTTGGTGCCCATTTGTGTTCTGATGGTGATGGGACATTTCACTTCCCTGATTTTTTGTTTCAAAATTGTAGTTATTTTTAGTTGCAGATTGTCCATTAGTTTTGTAATTCCGTTTTCTTTTGGTGTGTTTTGCTGTGGAGAAGTGAATGGGTTGCTTTGTTTAGTGCCTGGATGTGTTGAGATCGAAGGAGGGGATGATTTTTCATTGAATTTTACTAGTATTTCTTAGTACAAGAAGAATGGGTTTGTCTTTGATAAATACCCAGAGACAGTTCTCTATTTTTTGGCGCCATTTTTTCTTGTTACCTTTGGAAAAAGAGCAGAAGATGTTGTTGTTTTACCATGAGCTCAGTTATTAGGATTTTCTTTTCTTGTTGCCATTTCAATTCTTCATCTCATAAATACTGATGACACTACTAATGTTTTTCAAATTTTTCCATGTAGGTATCTCATTTTAATGCAGTATCAATCTTTTTACGCACAACCAAAGATAGTCCTTTCTCACTTTCAAATTTTCATTTTTCTTAATTCTAAGGAATTAATTTTTACTGTAATTTGTATGTGATTGCTGAAAGTTGGATGAAATTGTAGTTTTCTAAGTATCATGTATTCCAACAGTGAACCAATCATCTCTCTATTTGAATGCACCCCAGTATGATCGTGAGAAGAAGGCATCCATTTCCTTTTTCCAGTTTTGGAGAATGTGAATCCTTTTCTTTGTTTCTTCTCTTCAGATGCATCCAGACACTGAAGGCAGCATTCCTTTTCTTGCCTTGAATGAGAAGAGAAAAATGATGCTATTTCCAATCCTGTTCCTGCATGAAGAAGCGCTTCACCCCTGCAATTCTGCTTCCTGGACCAATGTGCCATGCATAGCTGCTGATACAGAGTTTCCACTGGGGAAATGGGTTCATGTCGGATGTGAGGTCAGTTGCCCATACACCACTACACTTCTGTTTTCATGGTCATCTGAATGAAAGCCAACCGGTTTGCCAAAGAATGCCCCTTTCATTTGAAGAGTTTTCATAAGAAAAAATTTAACACTCAAAACACATCTATTTCTTCCATCCAAATTCCAATGCTGATTCATGGATTGTTACCTGAATTGAGATTTCCTGAGGAAATCCCCCATGGTGACCATGGGGAGACCAATTAGGTCTCCCCACATCGGCCTGCCCACTGCCAGCGTGCATGGCAGGCTGCCCCCATGGTGAGATGAGAAGACCTGATTGGTCTCCCACAGTCACCGTGGGGGATTCCATCGGAGGATCCGGACTATTGTTACCTTGTTGCATTCATGAAATAAGAACCTTACTTTTTTACACCTGGTGTTGGAAGATTGGAACTATGGGAGTTCCAAGGAGAAAATATTTACTCTTATTTATTTATTTATTTATTTAGTTTGTGATTCCAATTTGTTGACTGACAAGAGAAAAATATACTGATGGATAGGAATGCAAGAAAAAAATCCAAGAAAATTCACTTTCTTCCTGTAATTAAAGCCTCAAAATTGTCTTTTGGTTGAAATCTACTAAAAAGTACATGAGATCTGAAATTTCCAAGGATGTCTACTTTTGGCTTTCTTTTCTTTTAAAGTCCACATGCATCCAATATCGATGACGTGCATGTTCTTGGGTTAGTGAGTGTCATCATGAGCTCCAAGGCATGAGTGTCTACATTGTGTGTTTTTTTCTGGAGTTGTCACTGGAGGCCTTCACCTATTTTGATTAGACACTGATTTATAAACCAACATGAATAGGATTTTGGTTGAATGTATTCATTTTTTTTTAACTTCTCAAAAGGCATGAATATTGTTTTCATATGGCCTATTTTCCAGATCCAGCCCCAACTTTTTGTGCCTTCTTGAAACCAGTGCTTGGCTTTACAATACATAGGCAGTGAAGAGCAAAATCTTGTTTTCTTATCACTCAAATGAGCCTTTAATGATTGGTGTGCCCGTGTTAGGTGGCTACAAATTTTGTTCGTCTTCACATTAATGGAGAAATGGCTGGAGAGAAGCCTCTATCTTATTCATCAACAAAAGATTGTGATCATGAAAGTGTGCAGAAAATAACTTTGGTTGGTAATGATGGAGGTGACCAGCGAATGCAGGGCTATGTCCATTTTGTTAGAACATACCCTATGTTGGCATCCATTTCAGACCACTTTCCCAAGGTACCTACTAGAAAGAAGGATCTTCATTTTAAACATGATGTTTCCTGCACTTGGTTCCATAGTTCTTCTCATTCTGTGGAGGTTCATACTATGTCTTCACAGTGAATAAACTTTTTTGTTCAATTGCAGAACCCACCGTTGGAGTTGTCTCTTGACAGTTCATCGTTCTCTGAAAATCATGAGGTTGAAGAAAGTGGTGATGGTGTCTGGAGTGTTGTTGGTGGCAAGGTTAGAGAAAATTTCTATTCTAGAGCAACATCATTTGTAGTTCCTGGCATAAGGTGTGGCATGCTAAATTGCACAAGCCAGGCATATCAGAATCAAACACTAATGTGAGGCATGTGATTCTGTGGTTTCAAAAAAAAAAAAAAGTATCTCTAGATTCGACCCAATAATTAGTCTTGTTGTAATTAATTGGCCTTTTCATAAAATAAAATATGGAGAAACGACAACATCATAAAAAATAAAAAATAAAAAAAAGAAAGAAAAAGAAAAGGAAGAAGGAGAAGAAGGGCAGGAGGAGGAAGAAGAAAACATTCCCACACACACATATAGGTTTTAAGGGCCTACATTAGCTTGAGTTATATTCATATTTGTGAGTCTACTTATCTTGAATCATACACCATTTAATCACCCATTCGTGTATTTAAAAAAAAAATGTTGAAGCTCTTTTATCCAATTATATTAGTGCACTCCAGAACTTATTTTGGATTAGGATCCAGAACTGGATGAAAATTTTAAATTTATGCCACATCAGGATAAAACACAAAGGTTCCTTGTTGAATCCAGATCCATCATGGTTCTTCCCTATATCCAATCCGTTTTCATCCCTTTGTGTTAGAATGGGATATGTTGCTCATTTCAAAGAAATTGCATGCAACATAGGTTCATGTGATAGTTTAACACCAGAATAATTTTGAAAAGTAGCAAACTAGAATAAGTAAATGATGTACTAATCGTGATGAAGGGATTTTTGATACATTTTTTATTGGTATTTTTTCTGATACCTTTGAACATAATTTTCTGAAATAATATTTTTTCTTTGCATGTTTCATTATTGTTGTTACTCACTGTTCCTGCCGATCCAAAATAGTTTATGATAAGCTGGGATTTTTTTTACAAGAAAGTTGTTTTTGAAGACTGGAACTGCAGGATCCTGATACGTCAATGCATTTTACTGTGCTGCCGTGCCTATTCTGTACAATCCAGCAGCACTTTTTAGTTTGGATCATGTAAGACAATCCAATCATTTTCTCATTTCATAAATTGTTCCATATCAGATCAACAGTCAGCATCACCAGAAAGGGACCCACTTTGTTTGAAATTGCGCATAGGGATACTTATCATGCCCTCACATGTTTGAACACTTATGGTTGTGTCTATGTTGGTTTAATTCTGTCTGGGTAGAATTAATTGGGTGATAACTAGACTTTCTTGATTGGTGGATTCCCATCTAAAGTTCACCCCCTTTTTGTCCATTTTGTCGAATTTTTGCATTTGAAATTCTAAACAACCTTATTCCTCCACCAAGTTAAGCAATCAGAGCAGATCTTCTCAAATCTGGTGCTTCCCACGAAACTCTAAGCCTTTAACAAACAGGTCATTTAACTTCTCTTTCAATCAACAACTTTCTAACAGGTGAATCCACGAAACTCTATGCAGGATTTTACTATGATCAATTTCATCATCAATAAAATTAATATACAAAATATTAGTGGAGAAAAAGTTGCTTCTATCACTTACATCAATGCTAAAGAAGAAAAATGCATTGATATTTAACAAAAAATTATAATATTTCTACTGAAAGGCTTCTTATATGACTTTCAAGAGTTCCAGAAAAATGTAAATTGGTGCAGTGACACATTTGCTTGTTTTTTTGCTAACATTCATCTGAATTCCAGGCATCTTGTCGCAGGAATTTTTCCCTGGATGTGATTTTATCAGACGCCCATGGTCGTTCTGTTCAAAAGGAAATGGAGGTCAATGTTTCTCTTTTGTATTTCTCATTGATCTCCTTAATGTTTGGGGTATCTGGTTCTGAAGCTTATGCCTTCTGTTTGTCTTTTTCAGCTTGTTGCTTCCCTTGTATATGCTGACAATGGAGCACCAGTAGAGAAGCCAAAAGATGATGCAGAAGCTCCTCTTTTGATAAGTTATGATGGGGTTGAATTCCCTTCTACGGATAGACTGATCAAACTTATCAATGGTTGTGCATCCTTTAAGCTTAAAATATCCCAGGTGTCTATTTTATGGAATCTTTTTTTTTTTTTTTTTTGGAAGTTTATTGATTACTAGAGAACTTTTTGATGATGTGATCCAAACTACCTTCAGTATTCTGTAATGGCCATGTTTTTAACTTTTTCTTGGAAAGGGAGTGTTATAGGGTCCTTACTCCTGACACATCGGGATTTTCTTGATGCATCAGGACTCTAGAGAGTACTATCATGATGCTCCAAGTCCTACAAGGGGGGCCATGGTTTAGTGATCCTGATCATTGATCTAATAGAGCCCACTATAGCTGGCGGAATTTCCCAACATTTTCCAGATTAAGAATATTTTTGCTATACTATCTTTGTCCTTGTTTTTAACTCTAGTTGTGTCTGTATTTTCTCAGCTGTCTACTGGTGTGCCTAAGCTTGGATGTGTGGGAACCTCGGATCTGGAGTCTTTTAGGCATTCCCCCACCAATGGTTGGGCCACCAGATTAATGATTTGAATCTCTAAATTTCTCTCTCCTTTCTTAAATGGTCCATATGATATTTTTTTAGTATGTATTATATTAGGCGGAGAGAATTTTGTATTTTGTGGTGGTCTTAGTCTGGTTGTAGATCATTAGTGTTTCTTTTTTAGAATAGAACTCTTTTAGAGGACCCTAGATTGATGGAGTGAGGCTTTGATGATGATGAATTCCTCTGGTTAAGAAAAACCCATCATGTAGGACTTTCTTTATTGTTGTTCTTGTTATTGTTTCTAGTTCACAATGAAAGGTTTTCTGGCCTTAGCCTGCTCATAGTTTATCATGGTTATTTTTAGAGTAGAGCTTTTTTAACCAACCCTAGACTGATGAATGAGGCATTGATGATGATGATGAATGATGATGGATTCCTTTACAAAAAGAGACCCATCATGTAGGACCTTCTTTTGTTGTTGAAAATTTCTTGCATAGAGCTATACATTTCTCTTAAGCCTTGATATTTTGTGTATTTTGGAGATATAGTAACACTGCAATTTTCATGGAACTCTATTAATGACGTTTCCTTGTTTGGCTATTTCAGCTTTCTTGTGTTTTGGAAATGGAGTATAGTTGTAATTTTCATGGACCTCCATTAATGAGTTTTCTTCGTTTGGCTATTTCAGCTTTCCTCCAAATGTGAAAATCGGCTGTTCCGTATTCAATTTTGTTCACCTGGCCAAAGTTATCCTTTTCTTGAAGCATACTCCCGCCCAATTCGTTGCATTTCACGGAATCGTAATAGCCGAACATCTTCCATGTTGTGGAAAAAGGCAGCTACAACAGCAAACCAACATGATAGACCCCATTCATCAGGACCAGATGAAGGATCCCCCAAAGTTCAGTATAATAACGGAGATGGTCACTCAGAGATTTTAACTCAGCGTGTGAAATACAGCCCCCCTTTCAAACGTGTTAAAGTAGTACATGAAAAATCTCCAATGAGAATCTATGCAGATGGCTTTTTGGAACATTTAGATCATGGGTGCAACTCTCAATCATTGACTGCTAAAAATGTACGTATCCCATCTTTTAGAACACTCTTGGACATGTACATGACAATGCACCAGTGCTTGCAGTTTGTTATGAAGTTATTGTGCTGTAGTTGCATCTGTGCACAACTGCACATAGACAGACCAATCAATTGCTCTAAACTGCCAAGCTGATCCAGCCTAGCGTTCACAGGGCATAGTGCAAAATCACACCAATGAGGGAGGAGAAAGGACAGTCTGGATCATGTATTTGAGAAATTTTAGATATTTCATTTTTCTTGAAAAATGGATGGTTATAAAAAATGAAAATCAACATTTGGATAGTTTGGATATCTGATCTGTGTTATTTTTTTACACAATTTTTCATGAATAATGGGCTGGGCTCAGTGTTATGTTTTTTTTTTATTTTTATAACTATGTGCCTTCATATTTAGCTTTCTTCTATTGATGTTCTCTCACTTACACTGATGTAGGATGGGAATGTATTATGTACGAGTTTTGGGGGAAGACTTGCAGACCTGGAAAGAACAGAAAGCATTCCATCAGACACTGAGAGTGTTCATGCAAGAAATTCTGCTTTTAAAAGTATGTCTGATTTGAAGAATCCAATATCAGATTTGATCCTTTTCAAATATTGTTTAGGAGAAATATATGAGCGGTCTATATTACTCAGAGAGGTTATAACTAGTGCTAGTGATGAAGATATTGCTGAATTTGCACAGCAGGTTTCCTTATACACGGGTTGCTTTCACCATCGGTAATCTTCTAAAAGAACTTAAATATTTTGGAATTTATACATTTCAATATGTCATCTAAGTTTTATTTTACATTATTGAAGATCTCTCTCTCTCTCTCTCTCTCTCTTTCTCTCTCTGTTTGTATATCTATCTTAGGAACTCCACATGGAGGAATTACAGTGTTGTCAACCTTAGCATGTGTGGGGCCCATGGTGTAGTGATCTAGACACTGATTTAATGGTAGCCATGACAACTGGGGATGACCCGAATCCTCCTAGATTGGGATCTCACTAATGATTAGTAGCGCATGCAAATTGATCACTAAGGAGGCTAAAACAGATCCACTTTTTGTCTCCTACTTGGTCTAAGATCAAAATAGAGCCATATGGAAACTGTAAAAGTCAGTCGAGACAGTGAGTCTCGAAATTTTTTTTTTTAGGGAAGATGTAATAAAAAAATGCAAGAGCACGTGTTACAAGAAAAACAATTTTAGCACAATCTTTAAGCCTTGTGGACTTCCATATTAAGCATGTGAATGAATTATATACATGGTCAAGAATTGAGATTCAATGATGAAAAAGTATGCAACTAAAAAAAATCTTTGATAGAAAAAAAAAACAATGAAGATTCATGGTCACAGTCCAAACCTATGGATCAATGATGTTGCAAGATTTTTAAAGCCCAAAACTAGAGTTTCTAAAATAAAAAAGGGTAAACCATATTTCTATTGACAATACCTCAACCAAAGTGCTGCCATAATGTGCTTTGGTTTGTTGATTTGCATTCTGTTTTTTTCATCATAATTTGCAATGGAGTTGTTAAGTGACTTGTGAAGAGGTTTCTACCATGTTTTGAGGGAGGAAGATTGCCATCAATGTATACACTTGTTGTGGCCTGGACCCATCTACCTTCAAAGTACAGTATCATTTGTAGCTAATTGGTCCTTTATACACGTGTTGAGAGCCTAAAACCTATCTATCTTCAAAGTGCAGTATCATTTGTAGCTAATTGGTCCTTTGTGTTTTTCTTTAGGCAACAAATTTTGATTGCAAAGAAACTGATAAAGGAGGGGGATGACACTTGGAACTTGATTTCTAGAAACCAGCACCAGGTTCTTTGGAAAAATGCATCTGAAGAAATTGCAAAGAAATTCATGAAGATTTCCAACTGCTCTATTAGAGGTCTATCAGATCAGGTTGCGCCTTAGTTTTAGTCTGTCGTTCTTCTGCCAAGCAGATGATCTTCATTGAAATTTGTCACTATTAAGTGTTAATTTTCTCTGTCCAATATTTCAGGACATGGTGGTTTTGCAAAGGATTGCTGGGTGCCGAGACAATATAACTCATGAGAATTTTGACAAAATGTGGTATTGGCTCTATCCCATTGCTTCTGCTTTGTCCAGAGGTCAGATTAAAGCCATGTGGGAATGTACATCACCCAAGTGGATAGAAGGATTAATTACAAAGGAAGAAGCGGAAGCTTCACTTGGTGATTCTCGAGGACTTCCAAAGCCAGGAAATTTCATACTCCGATTTCCTACCTCACGGAGCTGGCCCCACCCAGATGCTGGCAGTCTGATTGTCACCTACATAGGTGCTGATTATGCTCTTCATCATAGGTTGCTTTCTCTTGATGACAGGTATTTTCTACTCAGACTTCAAGTGTAAAGTGGGTTGGATTTATTTGTTTACTATTTTTACTCTCATATGTTATCTTTATAGACTGGCATTTGCTATTTTTTCATATTAGCAGCTACAGAAAATTTTTTCAATAGGAGAACAGTGGAAATACTATAAAAAGAGTGTTCGACAAGATGACAACAGTCCTAAACAGTGTAACAGTAATATACTGATCAGAGCTAAAAATAAAAAGCAAAAGAAGACGGACAAGCAAAAAAAGAATAGCAAAATGATGCAAAACTACAGGAATGGGCTGCTAACAGGTCCACCACTGGGTATGACCATCACTTTTGAGAAACTCAACCTAAAGCAAGGCACTCTATTTTGACATGTAATTGATGGCCATATACAGTGACATGTGCTATCTCTTATATATTATTAAGAAAACTTATTAGGACTAATTGGCTGTTCCATAGGTAGTGGCATGATCCTTTAAGCATGGCATTCTCAGTCCTTAGCTCTGCACATGTGGGCCCATGACTTGATGATCAAACTGTTGATCTTATCTACTTGGCCTTAGACCGTTCCATAATATTACAACAACCTATGTTGGAAGATCTAGACATTCAATGTTTTCCCTGAATGTGGATGATTGCTGTGTTTGTTACTTAGCTCTACTTGTGAGCTTCAGCCATTGTGCGTCTGTGTAGCATGGTCTAGGTCTACCACAGTTGTGTCCATCAGTTCAATTGTTCTTGATAATTGAAGTCTGACCTGTTATAAATACTCTTGAGGACCTGAGCATAAATTAATCGTAGAGTATCTTATACTTGTTCTTCCACAATTTTTTTTTCTTTCTGAACCTAATCCACTCATCCCCTACTCATAGTCCAATAATAGCACAGAATTTTTCTAAATAATCATTTTTTTGTGGTAGCTCCAAATACTCTTAATTTGCTGAGCGATGCAGCCAAGAAGGTTGCCACGAAATGGCTTTCAGCGAGTGGGCTAGATTCAGGCCATGATCCATGGACCAGGCCAAGGTCCCGACCCTAGTCCCAATTATGTATAGTAGAGAAGTCAAAGCCTCCCCATGGAGTAATATCATTATTTTGAATTTTTTTTGTGTGTTTTTATTATTTCCTTAAAGTGTCTTCCTTATTTTAGTTTCCTATTTTTCTAGTGTCTAAGTTCAATGAATATGTTCTTTAAGCAAATGAAATCCACATGTGAAAAGAAAATCTTCTTTCTTTGGATGTCCAAGAGGCCTATTTAAGTACCTCTCATTATTCTTTAAATTTCTCATAATAATATTTAGAACTCTTTTCTTTGGGATATATAACCATGGAAGTAATTATGCTAAGCTAAGCTTAAAGGTGCCTACAATATGGCAGATCCTTCTACACCAATCCAGCTGCATTCCTAGAGGTTGGAGTGTTGGACTACCTATTCTTTATAAAATCACCCATTTCCTTGTCAATTAAATATTTCTGTTAAGTTATTACACATGAACAGATTTAACATTTCTTTGTTATCTTGAAGAATTGAATTCTACTCTTTCTAAAAACTCAATGAAGCTGAACTCAGTTCTTATTAGGTGCTAAATGAACCCCTGTTTTTACCTTTTAGACCTTACAGTTTTGGGAGGGAGTTTCACCGATTTTCCTTTGTTTTTATTTCCTTCTGTTCTTTTCTTTCAAGTATCAGAGTAGGAAGATTTTATTGTATTCTTTTCTTTAACTGGTATTATTTTACTTTTTCAATGTCTTGTTAGTTGTTATCTTAACAAATGCCATCTTTTCTGAAGTCCAGGGTTGACAAGGAAATAAGAAGAAGACCATTGCAAGACCTACTTTTGGCAGAACCTGAACTCTCACAGTTGGGAAGGCAAGTTGAAATTTAAACTCATTGGCCAATATGGTTTCATGTCCTCCCATATTTTTCATTTTCAATATTACTGTGTCTATGATCTGTTTGGATGCTTGATGCATGAATCTTCAGCTGCTATAGTTTTATTCCGGGAATGCAGGAGGGGTCCAGTGCTACTTCCATAATGAAGTAGACTCCAATTCAGTTTGGAAAGTCTTTTTGGCCAGCTGCCCATCTGATTCCAACGTACTGTATAATATATTGATGACCAATATAGTGCTCTTTAGATTGACACTCCTATTTCAAGATGGGCGTTGATCACATCGGCAGAGCCACAGACATTTCTCATATCTGACAATTTTCTTCACTATTATTTCATATTTACTGTATTACATCTATTTAAAACCTTTTTATTTGCACAATGAACATACAGGGTCACAAGGCAAGAAAGTCAAACTGGTGGAGAAATCTAAACACCATTCCATCACCTGGCAGAGATGTTACCTTTGTGCTTGAAGGCTTTTTCTCACATATCTTTTTCCCATTTGTTGTATTTGTAATCTCTTCAATGTATTTAAGTTCCTGGACTGGAAGTGTATTAATGCTTCTAATCTAATGCCATCGCCGAGCCAAAGACCTTTTGGCATTTGAATAAAACATGATCAGATCAATGATAGCTATCAATTTAAACTAGTAAAAAGTTGTAATGGTTTCTAAAACAAAGTTCAATATGCAGTACATTAAATTTAAGTTTATATGGAGATTTTTAAAAATGAAATTCAATGTAGTACATTTACGTGAATAATCAACATCTTCCTAGCAACCATGCCACATAACTAACCACCTGATTTGATGTATGTAGGCCATCATACTGACATTGCTAATTGCCTGATTTAACATATGCGCACCATCCTTTGGAAACCCAGATTATCCATTTTACAAAATTAGTAAAGGCATGATAGCTTTAGGTGTTGCGGAAGCGTAAATCAGGATCATAGGTCTACTGCAAACGCAATCTGGACAGCATTAGCTTGGGTTAAGCAACTGACGCAAAGATCCGTGACTGTCTATAAGAGATCAATCATGTGGGATTTACTATTTATGATCTCACTATTTACGATCTCAGGGCAAGAATGGACACCCTTAATGAAGGAGATGGTGATGGATGGTTTAGGTCTAGTTGTTTTGTTATGAGTATTGAGATTCTCTGCAATCACCCTACCATAGGTATTTATAGCATTAATGGGTGATAAACTCTAATTCAAGTTTGAATATGATAAGGATGGAGAGTTGGATCAAACTCTCTCAATTCGAATTTGAGTCTTAGAAGGATTAATACGACTTCTTTCTATTCAAACAGACTCTTTGTGAGGGTTGTCTCACTGTGTTGGGGGCTACTCATAAAGGGGCTCCATCACAGATGCCAACAAGGCAACCATTGTTAATTGAATGGGCGTTCCCTTTTTTTTTTGTGGTGGCCAAAGTGTTCAATATAAAAACTAGTGATTGAGCAAAAGTTATTTATAACTAAATTCATGACTTTGTGATAAAAAGAAAAAAACATATATATATCTAGGAGAATATTCATATATAGATGTATATATATATATTTATATATAGGGATTTGATCTTGTGAGAATAGTTCTCACAAGATCCATGAGAACTCTCATCCTGGTCGTCCATTTCAGGTTCAGATCCTACACTAATAGGGCTTTATATAAGAGTCCAAAAAGTGAGAGTTTGAAATTTCATTTTCAAGGATTGCTAAGAGCCAGAGAGGGAGAGAAAATGTGAGAAGAGTAGGCAAATTCGTCTAGAGCCAGAGCTTCCCTCGACGCTGGTACAAGCATCATTGTAGAAGATCGCGTGCTCCACCTTCCCCGACGTTGGTGCAAGCAGGGGTCTGTCATCAATTTAGGTATGCCCTTCCCCAACTGCACCCTCTCCAACTCTTTGCTTCTCGAGATCTCCCCCCCCCCCCTCTCTCTCTCCCCCTTCCTCCCCCTTCTTCTTGTTTCCCCCTCCTCCCTCTCTTGCTCCATCTCTATCTCTTTCATCCCCCCTATTGCACCTTCTATCCCTCTCTTGCCCCCCTTTGTCTCTCTCACTCTCGCCCCCTCTCTTTCCCTCTCTCACCCCCTTCTTTGTCTCCTTCTCCCTCTCTTGCCCCTTCTCTGTCTCTCTCTCCCTCTCTGTCTCTCTCACTCTCGCCCCCCCTCTCTCTCCCTCTCTCACTAGCATGACCTGAGCCCGACAATCACGGGCTTAGGGTTAACCTCGAGGTGTGACACAAATACTCCAGTGCAATTTACACCCGGACCGGAGTCTAAATGGAATTACACAAGGAATATTCATATACTTACACGCGCCTATAATTTTTTCACTTTTCATTAAACAACTCACAAGTATCATTTCATCAATGAAACAGTCCAAATCTTGATATTTAGATAACATAAGATTATTATATTAATTCTACTCATACTTGTATAACCCAAACAATATGTGCACATGTATGCATCTTTGCGAAGAATAAACATTCTATATAGAGAAAATAGAACAATGACGTACAATGAACAAAAGGATATTTATAGAAGGGTCAAACTATATAGGTAACATTTTATATGGATGCAAATATATGAATATGCTAAAAGTCCCAAATACCCAAAATGCTTATCCCTAAGATAATAGTGTGCTGCTCTCGGTATATAGATCAGTTAGTAAGCTTCTGTTGTCCATTCATTACAGCCTGAAGGAACTTCCTATGATCTCCTTCTCTGACTCCTGGGTCTCTGCTATATCGGGATCGGGATCTGAGCTTGTAACACCATTAAATAATTATGAATAAGACTATTTAGTAAAATATAAGCATAATTGAGGTAATACGAGTTGTGTCTAATAAAATTAATGACAAGTAATTAATAGAGGTTAATTCAGTACACTAGGCATGTTGTGTATTTGAAAAAAGCATGCTATAAGAATCAATAAGTAAAAATATATACTATTTGGCTACTACATTTGCCTTATCTTTCCTCTAGAGATCTATACGTTGATAATACCAACGACCGGACTAGGGTACGAATGGGTCTCTTCTTACATGGAGTTTGGAAGCTCTAAGGGCACACTACAGCCCACCGTTCGTATACTACACCAAAATCAACTCCGCCGTGTATCATAAGACTGAAGTTGAGTAGAGCCAGACCATTTTGATTCATATGATTGATAATTGAATTTGAGTAAATCATGCAATTCATTTATCGAGAACAATACAATACAATATACATTCAATTCATTCGTTCAATTCGTTCATACTCAATTTAATGTCAATGTCAATATAAAATGTATATCAAGAAACATTTCACATAGATTCAATACATACTATGATCACTTCAATTCAAAGTCATTATTGGAATAATAGAAGGCAATAACTGTAATTCAATATGCTATGCAATTCAATTTAATAGAATCAAGGTAATTTGCAAACCAACCATAATCTAGTTATCCATTATTTCTAACCATGCATGATGATGTAGTTTTAAGTTATTTAATACACAGTTGTCTTTCTTTGGTGTCACATTGTATAAAGAATGTGTATCGAAGTCCCTTAAACCTACACCCATGGGGAGGTACTAAACAAATGGACAACACCCCATGAAAGAATCTCAGCTCTCAAGATCCTTTATGGTGTTTAATTATTCTATTGGGCCAATGAATAGGGTAAAGGGGTGCAAGAGCTAAGGTCCTACAAAATCTTTAAAATGCCCCTAATTAAACTTGAAGTTTTAGGGTCATTTCGGCTTAGCCTTGTATGGCTTACAGCTTAGCCGTAGATTATACTATGGCTCAACCATAGTTTCACTCCTGTTCACCTGCATCTATGGCTGAACCGTAGAATAGCCTACGGCTTAGCCGTATGGTGTCTATGGCTGAGTTACGGCTAGGTTACGGCTTAGCTATAGCACATTCCACGGTTTAGCCGTGGCATGGCCATACAAGAAATCTGTAAGTTTTAGTTTCTTAGAAAGCTAGCCGTAGTGCTCTTATGGCTTAGTTGTGAGTTTTATGATTTCTGAAGTTGTTTCTATTCAGAACATATTTCTTCTAATTGCTTATACATATTACATGTTATGGTCTCAAGTAATCATTTGCATTCAATTCTATCACTTTGCACTTCTAACTTCATCTTTCATTCATTTATGAAAATACTTTAATTATGAAGATAAAACAAGAGTACAAGGCTAGAACATAACATTAGAATGTAGTATAAGTACAAGAATTATAAACTACCAACATGCATTTAACCAGAATTAGCTTATACTTACCTTGCTTAGGGATTCAAATTACTATCCTTATCTTGGCTTAACTAGAGACGATAAATCCACTATTTTTAGCATACAATGACATACATGTAAGAAATGATGAAGAAGATGAGTGCATGTTTGAGAACAAGAGCATCTTGAGTTCATTGAAACAAGAAGTCTGTAAATAAAAAGGAGATATTGCCTTAGATACTAGCTAGGAAACTGTAGGGAGATGTGTGAAATACTATCTTCAATTCCAACAGGAAAGAGGAAATAGGTGCTTGGAGTCATGCATGCAGAATCGATCTTGCTCCCATGTATAAGAAGAAGAAAATTGAAGGAAGGAGAAGGTTGTTGCTGTAGTTGAAGAGGAGAGGAGCTTAAATAACTGGCTAGCCTCTTTTACACAGAAAAACTTCTGAAGTTTATAAGAAAGCCCATCTAGTTTCTTATAGTTTCAATGTAAGTCAAATGAGAATCCAACGAGTTCCAATGGAGTCGAATGTGTTTGGGACAACTACGAAAGTTGACGAGCTCAATAAGACAAACGTGATAGTATCGATATGATGCATGTAATTCAGCCTTGCCAACTCTGAACATAGCTCCAGCTTTCTCTTAGACACAACCTTGGTTATCATGTCCGAGGGATTCTTGTCCGAATGAATCTTTTCTAGGTTCATGAAATTCTTCTCAATCACCTCATGAATCCAAGGATACTTGATATTAACGTGTTTCATGCGACCATGATATGTAGCATTCTCACTGAAATCCATAGCACTCTGACTATCACAGTAAACTACATATTCTTTTTGCTTCAAACCTAGTTCTTGAAGGAACCTCTTCAACCAAAGCATCTCTCTCCCTGCTTCATTAGCAGCTATGTATTTCACTTCAGTTGTAGACTGTGCTGTACACTTCTGTAACTTTGATTGCCAGAAGATAGCTCCCCTACAAAAGTAAACAAATAACCAGAAGTTGACAATCGACGATAAAGATCGCTTGCAAAATCAGCATCAGTATAACCTTCCATGACTGGTTTTGAGCCTCCGAAATACAAGCACACCTTGGAAATGCCTCTCAAATACCTAAAGATCCACTTCACTGCTTCCCAATGCTCTTTTCCAGGGTTTGCGAGAAATCTACTCACTAAACTCACAGCATGAACAATGTCTGGCCGTGTACAAACCATGGCATACATGAAACTCCCCACAGCAGAGGAGTAAGGAACACATGCCATCCGTTCCTGTCATCATCTGTAGTAAGACACAAGCGTTTGCTTAGTTTGAAGTGACTGGCTAGAGGTATGCTAACTGGCTTAGCATTCTTCATGTTGAATCGCTCGAGCACTCGTTCAACATATTTCTCCTGTGACAACCACAGCAGCTTGGAACTCCTATCACGATGTATTTGTATGCCCAATATCGTTCGTGCGGGAACCAAGTCTTTCATGTCAAACGACTTTGACATCTCCTCTTTTAACTTGCCAATCAACTTGCTATCCTGTCCAACTATCAGCATATTATCTACATATAAAAGAAGGATGATGAACCTGCCATCGATAAATCGACAAACATAGACACAATGATCTGCAGCTGTCCTTCGATACCCATGACTCAACATGAATGAATCAAATTTCTTGTACCACTGTCTCGGTGCTTGCTTCAGCCTGTAGAGACTCTTCTTCAACTTGCAAACCATCTGTTCTTTTCCTTCTACCTCAAACCCCTCTGGCTGAGTCATGTAGATCTCTTCTTTCAAGTCACCGTGAAGAAACGTGGTCTTCACGTCCATTTGTTCAAGCTCAAGGTCCATGCTGGCGGCTAGACCCAAAACAATTTTAACAGAAGTCATTTTCACAACAGGAGAGAAAACATCACTGAAGTCGATACCATTAGTCTGTGTGAAGCATTTTACCACTAACCGTGCTTTATGCTTCAACAGTTTCGATTCTCATCCTTTTTCAACTTGAACACCCATTTGTTTTTCAGAGCATTCTTATCTTTAGGAAGTTGCATCGGCTCATATGTCTTATTCTTCTTCAAAGAATTCATCTCATCCTGCATAGCCTTCATCCACTCATCTTTATCAGTATGAGTCATTGCTTCTTGGAAGCTCTCTAGCTCCCTCTCATCAGTAAGCAAAACATATTCGAATGCAGGATACCTAGTTGATGGTTGACACTCTCGGGTAGACCTCCTAGCTTTAGGTTCCATGGTTTCAATCCGAGGAGACTGCTGCTCCCCCTGCTTAACACTCTCATCATCTGGCAACCCCTGTGCCTCATCATGATCCGGATCGTTTTGTCCACCTTCTCCACCTGTAGTCTGCACTGGAGAAGGAGTTGGTGTGAGATCAACCACTCCATCAACTTTTTTAGAAGACTTATTAATCTTCTCAACATCTCCAAAGAATTGATCTTCATGAAAAACCACATCCCTACTTCTGATAAGTTTCCTCTTCGCTGGATCCCATAATCTGTAGCCAAATTCATCTCCACCATAGCAAAAAAAGATGCAACTCACTGCCTTATCATCCAACTTGGAACGCTACTCCTTTGGTACATGTACAAACGCTTTACACCCAAACACTTTTAAGTGTGAATAGGAAACATTTTTACCTGTCCATCTTTTCTTTGGAAGATCATAATTCAAAGGAACTGAGAAAGATCTGTTAATCAGATAAACGGTAGTCAAATCGGCTTCACCCCAGAATGACTTAGGCAACCGTGCTAATCTTATCATGCATCTCATCTTCTCAAGAATAGTGCGGTTCATTCTCTCTGCCACACCATTGTGCTGTGGAGTACCAAGAACTGTTTTTTCATGTCGAATGCCATGCTTCAAGCAATAGCCTGTGAACTGGTTAGATGTGTACTCACCCCCATTATTTGTGCGGAGACACTTTAAGAGTTTACCTGTTTCTCTTTCAACCTTGATATGAAACTATTGAAACATCTGGAACACTTGATCCTTTGATTTCAACGGATAAACCCAGACTTTCCTGAATGCATCATTGATGAATGTGACAAAGAACTTGTTGCCGCCCAATGATTCTACCTCTATGGGACCACAAACATCAGAATATACAAAATTCAACACATTTGGTTTCAATTTTGATGTCGCAGAGAAAGCAACCATATGCTGTTTACCATAAAAACAATAATCACAAGGGTCAAAGGATATACCTCTGGAGTAAAGAATTAAATCATTCTTTGCCAACATCTGCAAGCCTTTCTCACTCATATGACCCACGCCTCTTATGCCATAGATTCAAAGAGGATTTGTCTTGAACTGCATTTAACGCATCTTTGTACAGCTTTACTTGTGTTTTATAAAGAGTATTACCTGTTGTACCTCTCGCAATAACAAGAGACCCTTAAACTGGGCGCTGGGCTTCTTCCACAACGGGTTTAGGTCGACTGACCTGACCCGAGACCCGTACCCTGGGTCGTCTTTTTCTTCAACGCTAGGTTTGCAACCCAGTTGCAGACGACAAGTGCAGCGGCCGTCTGCTGCAGCTCCGGCGTAGCGGTCCAGCAACCAGCGGCAAGGCACGGCGACGGTGACAGTAACGGCAACGGAGACGTGCGGCGGGCAGCGGCGATTGGCTGCTGACAACGACCAGTGAGTTTTTTTTTTCCGGTCGTCCTCCTCAAATCCAGTGGTCAAGCTTTTCATAGAAAATCCGGCACCCTCTTCTTCTCCGACGAAGATTGTCAGCAATAACAGAACCCACCTCTCGCTGTCTTCTTCTTCCTCCCAGGTTCTCTGTTTCAGCAAACAGAGATCCTCGAAGTGTGTGGCCCAGCGGAGATCGCAGCGGATCTCTTCTCCCGATGATCTTTCACGCACAACCTGATGCTCTGATACCACTTGTTGTGATTTTGACATCACCCATTGTGCACATCCATGAATCACAAGATCAACAAGAACAAGCCACACACAAGAAGAGACACGAGATTTACATGGTTCACCCAAACAGGGCTATGTCCACGGGCACAGAGACGATCATATTCACTATCATAAGTAAAGTACATAGAGACACACGTTCTCTCACATCGTCTCACCTACGTGGTGTGGGAACACCACGGGCAAGAGAGTTCTCACCTCTCTTCAGCGCAAGATCTAGGGTTACAGACTACACACATATATAGTCTCCGCTTTCTTAGCCACCAAGAAAGCCCCGGTACAATTACAAAAATATCCTTGACCTTAAACCAGTCCTTGACTAACCCAGTGGACTCATCCGGCTAAACCGGAATACAAGACATATACCCAACATGTATGACGTGAAACCAAGCATTCTAAAATTACAAAAAAGGCTTCCATCTACCTAGGTAAGGTCGAACCCGACTCAAACTACCTACCTATGACTTGAACTTGACCCACTGGACTTCACAAGGCTAAAATAGACTTATTTAAAATAAAACGTTAATTAGCTAGTAATCACTACTCGCTAACCAAGCTTAACTTGGGTCGAAGTATTACACTCACCACCCCTCTCTCTCTCTCTCCCTCTCTCTCCCCTCAAAAAAGATAATTTCCTAAGCATTCATGAATTACTTTATTGTGTAGGTCTTTTTGGCAGCATGGACACGTGGAGAATGGGATGGGATGCAGCTGAGAATGGGAGCTTACTATGGCAGTTGAGAATGGCATTTGGATTGGCATTTTGAGTAACATTTATGTTGTAATATTTTTTGGGTTTGTAACATTTATGTTGTTCTTGAATTGTAGGAAGATTACTGCGATGATGTCATAATTTTCTTCTAGTTGTCAATGTACAGTGGATGGTGCCTATCATTTTATGAGTTTATGCCTAAATCTCTGTGTGTTTTATCTCCTGAATCAGCTTGTTAACCTTTGAGTGGTTTGTCTCCTCTCTTCTTCTCTTCTTTCCCCTCTTCTTATTTTCTCCTATCTTCTTCTTCTTCTTCCTTTCCTTTTAGTAAAAACTTAGGTTTAGATATATATATATATATGTGGGGCATCATTCAACCCAACATACAAAAATTTTTTTTTGCACAAAGTTAGGCCAGGGGACCTAATTAGTGTACGTACTCAATAAAAGTCCAATCGTATATAATGAACATCTATAAGGTTTTTTTTGGTAAAATCCTCAAGACAAAATCCTTAGCTTTTTTTTTTGGTTAAATTAGGGGTTTACCAAAAAGAAAGTAGGAAATAAATAAATAAAACTGAAAATGTTTAACTGTGTAAGAGTTCTAGCACCCACCAAGCCCATTTATGTCCTATTAATATATTACAAGTTCCTATAATGGCAATGGTGCGGTTGATGCATTGGAGGCTGCGGGGGTTGACTTGAACATTGACTCTCAAGTACATTTGAGTTATGTCTACTTACATATGGGAGTTCCATTCCATCATTTTGTATGTGTGACTCTCTGCGTTCCAACCCTTTAGCCAGACTATCAGAAATAGGAAAAAGAAACTAAAAAATAAAAATAGGGAAGATTTCAATGGGCCACATTGAGGGAGTGCTGTGTAAAGATCCCCACACACTATGGAGCCCCTAAAAAAGCATTTCAAAGCATTAAGTTTTAGGGCACATTTGTGTATGCACCTTCCCCAGGAAACACCTTGGGAAAAGCAGATATATTTAGTGGAAACCTTTTTCAATCATTTGGTACAAATATTTTTGATGCAAGGAAAATCATACAACCAGTATAATTTTGGATTTTGCAAAAAAGTGATTCCCAGGGAGGGTGATGAGTAGGAAAAGAAAAGATTTTTTCGGGAAAAGCCACTTCAAGTTCTGTGAAAGAGAACAAATATAACATTAAGGTTTCAATTCATCTCAGAAAACACTAGCAAAACATGTCCGCATTTAGCACAAGCAATATAATTAAAACTGATAAATATTAAAAAATATTTAATCTAAATTATATCTATATGGTGAAAATTGCAATCAAAATTAAAACCTACAATAATAACAAAAAATAGTTGGTTATTTCAAAATAAGAGTACTTTAATTTATTTGAAACCAATTGAGTATTTCACTTCAAAAATTCTTTTGAAATCAAAAGAATGAATCCATAATAGAAAAAAATTTTGATAAAAATACCACAAAAATACAACATGAAAATAAAAGTCAATAGATAATCAATAATAAAAATAATTTAAAAGAAACATAAAAAATAAATAAATAGAACAAAAATGAAGTTGAAAAACATTAAACACCAAAAAATACATACAAAGACGAAAAAAAAAAAAAGAAAGAGAAGAGACATGACATGATGGTGTAGTAAAAATATTGAATGTGCAGTTGTGAGAATTCTCGTGCTTCACTCACTCTCATTAATTTGAATTATGTGATTAAAAAGAGATTAAAGAGTCTAAATCCAATTAAAACCCATCTAAAATAAAAAATCATAATGGGATTGGACAAAATAGGGGATGAAAGGTTCAAATGACAGACACTTTAATATAGAGTCAGATAAGATTTGCTTACTCATGATATTGGATAATAGTGAGGTGTTCATGTTTTGAGCTCTTGGGCCAAGACTGGCCCAAGCGATGTCCAGCTGAAACGTACCAAGCCCAAGCCCAACCCAAGTTAAAATTTTAACAAAAAAGGCTCTTTTATCTTCCTCTTTTTTCCCACAATTATTTATACAATTGGGTCGTATCGGGCTTGGGTTCACTACCATTCGATCCAAGCTTGGTCTATCAATTAAAAGGGCCCAATTAAACGATCTGAGCTTAGCCTAAGTACTCAAGTTTAAAGTCTAAATTTGGGCCAAGGAGCGCTAGGCTGGATTCGGGCTCGGGCACCTCAATCCATATACACCTTTAGACAAGAAAATTTAAATATTGGACTCTTTAAAAGAAAGTTATTTTTAGATTGATCTCTTTATTTAAATAGCTAAAATCGAAATTTTCTCATAAATCCTTAAATCTCTACCTCAAGTTAAAATTAGTTCAAGATTTACATCCAATTGAACTCCAATTTTTTTTAATTACAAAATTGGAGCTCAATTGAAAAATCAAATTCTATCCCATTCATATATATATATATATATTCATACAATGCAAATTAGAATCACACAAAGTTTTTGCATACTACATAAAAACCATTCTGAAATGCTTTTTCACGAAATTTCACAGAAATGTTAGTTTATTTTTTCACTTTTTCCTACAAACAAGGAACTGCATCAAATGTGTTTTTTTTTTCTTTCTTTTCAAAAGAGCATTTTCATTTTTCACACTTTTTTTCCTCATAAATAGGGGTTCCTTATTGTATTTTATTTTTTTATGACGTATTGTTCACAAAAGCTTTCCCATCTTTTGCCCAGTCTTTTTGGTCTTCTAATGCTGAAAAATGGTTAAAAGAGAACAATGGAAAAGTCCCACACGCATCTTCTCTGTTTTTTTAAGTGTGTATATATATATGGAGAATCTTTATATGCATCCTTCTCTCACCATTTTTTATGAGAACTCTAGGTGGGGCTCATCTATCACTCAATCCAAACCTTGCAACACACATGGGACCCAATGATAGCAACTCGCCCCCAACTTTCGGTCAGATCCGAATTTATTGAACCGTTGGATTGACTATATACCAATTCGAACGGACTGAATTTGTGAGTCATGGATGAAGGGATTAGAGATATGTGATTTGGACCAAATTTGATATGTAGGGGCTTTCACATAGATCTTTCCAAACCCTCCCCCCCCCCCCAAGTCTCATCCCTTGGTGGGGTCCACAGTAGGCTCCACTAAAGAGTGTGCACGAAAAGTCCATGAGGGACGTATGCATAGGAAAAAGCCCCTATATATGTATATATAAGCCCATATCCTCAATCGCTTCTGCCAAAACACCTTAACATATATGGGTGGGCCTCACTTCAAATCCATACCGTTCAATGGACCACATCACTTAATTAGAAAACTTATGGCACAATGCTCTAAAATCCTCTTTAAGGGTGTGTTTGGATAAGATGTAAAGTAAATGAAAGTAAAGTTTAATATTTGAATTTCAAATTTCCCCCTTCCTTTTCAAAAAAAGTAAAAAAAGCAACCATTAAATTACAAAAAATATCTATTTTTTATACAAAAAGTCAAAAAAATTCTTTATTAAAAAACTAAAAATAAAAAATTATCGTAACCTCATTATATATTAGTTTTTCTTGATTTTGAATTTACTCAACTCTATTTTACTCTGCCCCACATCCAAACATGCCCTGAAACAATAAAACCCCACTTAGTGTGGAATCAGACTGACTCTGGATTGAGATTCAGTGCAAAATTCAGAGCAATTAGTTAGCCGCCGACAAAAATAAGATCCGATTCCAACTCACGGCTTTGCGCCTCTTTCTCCATGGCCGAGCTTCGACAACTGCACTTGCAAATCCAAGGTCTGACCTTTCTCTTCTACATCTCTGTTTCAGTTTGAGTTTATAATCAATCAATTCATATTGATATGATTTGCGCACCGATTAGTGAGAATATAAAGATAAGGGTGAATCTTCACCATCCAATGGGTGGCCAGACAGAATTTAATTGTTGAGATACATTATTATTTGTTACATACAACACCCATCTTAGTTTTGTCCACTTTTGTATTGAATCATCCAAAGAAGTGGGGATAAAATATTAGATGATCTTGTTGGTGACATCTGTTTTGTGAATTTTGTTGATGTGATTGGCCTATACCATCCATGGAGAAGTGGAAGATGGTGGATACCCCAAAACCGTCTCTGAAAGGAAGATGGGATATTTTAAAAGAATCTCTTTTAATCAGGATCACTGTCTACCATTTGTTAAATCGTTAAGAACAGGAAATTTATGCCGAGTTGCTGACTGTCTAAATTATAAAGAAGAAAAAGGAAGAAAGATTTTTGGGTCTATCCTTTTTCATATGATAATTTGGAAAAAAAAGGAGCAAAAAGATGATTTTTAAATGAGTCTTTAGACTTCTTTCTAGAAAATTTTGCGGACAAAGATTTTTGGGTCAATTCTTGTTCATATGATAATTTCAAAAAAAAAAAAAGATGATTTTAAATAAGTCTTTTTAGATTTGTTATCTAGAAAATTGTTTGGACCCTTTAGTTTATCCAGATTCGAAGTCTTTTTTGTATTTTTAATGTAGTGTCTAGAAAATGTTGTCTTTTTTAGGAGTCTTTTATGTTCTCTATGTTTTCAATATATGTAGAATTTTCTCATGGTTCTGTTATTTATTGGATTAAAAGCCACTGGTGTAAGGCAAGTAAGAAAATAAAATAATCATACTTCTAAACCACAGCACTATTACTATTGGTACCATTTGTTAGATTGTTAGTAACAGTAAATCCATGCAGGCTGTCTAAACTTTAAAGAAGAAACAGGAAACTGGAACGCATTGAGAAAAGAAAGATTTCTGGGGCAATTCCTGTTCATATCTTAATTTGAAGTAAAAAACCCAAAGATTATTTTCTAAATGAGTGTTCTAGACTTCTTATTTAGAAGATTGTTTGGACTCTTTCGTTTATCAGGAAGGTTTTTTGTATTTACAGTGTAGTCTCTAGTAAACGTTTGTCTTTTTAGATACTTTAGAAGTCTTCTATGTTTTTTTTATTTTTTTTATATTTTCAATGTATGTAGAATTTTCTCATGGGTCTATAATGTAGAATTTTCTCATCATCTATAAATTGGATTACAAGTGTAAGGCAAGTAAGAATAAAATAATCAAATATCTTGAGGGGTTTCTTTTATTTTTTGTATCTCCTCCTCCTTCCCCAGTAATTCTCATCTCTGTCCTAATGGGGTAGGGTTCATCACAGTGGCAATGTGTACCACCTGATCATGAGTCGTCGTCATACATGCTGGCCCTTACACAGAAAGTCTCACAGAGACTCCCAATGTTTTTTGTTTTTTTATCCCAAGATGGACAGGTACCAGACTCATCTAAAGATTCAACTGTCATTAACCAACCATCTGTGCAGAGTCACTTGCTATGGTGGTTAGTACTAGCTCTCAATATTACCTTGCTTATCTCTGGCCAAGGCGCAGCAACTCTTCTTGGGAGACTCTACTATGATCAAGGAGGAAACAGTATATGGATGGCTACTCTAGTTCAATCTGCGGGATTTCCAATCCTGCTTATTCCGCTTCTCATCACTCACTCAATTAGGACTCGGTCTACAAGTCCTTTTACTAATGGCCTTAGTACTAAAAATGCTGCTGCTGTCACTACTAGTAGATCGCCTTCCTTTGCTATCCTTGCATTGGTTTATGTCTCTTTTGGCCTACTTTTGGCTGGTGACAATGTCATGTATTCATATGGGCTCCTGTATCTTCCAGTTTCCACTTATTCTCTCATTTGTGCGTCACAATTGGCCTTCAATGCAGTCTTTTCCTTCTTAATCAATTCTCAAAAATTCACCTTTCTCATATTCAATTCCATAGTTCTTCTCACCTTCTCTGCTTCCCTGCTTGCTGTTCGCGGCGATTCAGATGGCCCCCCTGGGGTCTCTGCGCATAAGCATCTACTCGGTTTTGTATTTACTTTAGGTGCGTCAGCTGGGTACGCACTATGGCTCTCACTCACACAGCTCTCCTTTGAAAAGGTTCTTAAGGAGTCTTTTTCGGTGGTGTTCAAGCTGCTATTTTACACATCATTAGTCGCCAGCTGTGCTTGCATTGTAGGCCTCTTTGCTAGCGGTGAGTGGAGCAGTTTGAAGGGGGAGATGGAAGGGTTTCGTAAGGGGAGAGTGTCTTATGTGATGACTCTGGTTTGGACTGCTGTGTGTTGGCAGGTTAGCTCTATTGGAACTGTTAGCTTGATCTTTCAGGTGTCTTCTCTCTTCACCAATGTCATTAGCACCTTGGCATTGCCTATTGTTCCTGTTTTCGCTGTGATCTTTTTCCATGATAAGATGGATGCAGTGAAGGTTCTGTCTTTGTTGATTGCGATTTGGGGGTTTCTTTCTTACATCTATCAGAACTATCTTGATGATTCTAAATCCAAGGCAACAAGAAAGGATGGTAATGAATTATCGGATGCTGTTCCTCTGTGTGGTAGATAGCTCTTTTAGTGAAGTGGGCTTTTCTGCCTCTTTTTGTTTATCAATATACAATTGTGTATTGGATTAAAGGTATCAAAATAAAATTGTTTGACAGTTTATTTTATCACTAGTGATCATTTGTTTGTCTGTCATATCTTTTTTTTTCTTTTTTAATTTTATTTTTCACTATAGTTACCTAATTTTGTTTGGGTACCTTCCTCTGGTTGCCTGCTGCTGGTACCAGCCTTACTGTGTATTGTCGCATGTGGATACCATGCATGTTTAGTGTTCTTTTTTGTATTGTAGGTTCTTCCTCATTTGAAAGCTTTAAAACTTTTCTAACCTTCTGAAAAAAAAAAAGGGTTTATGATAATTTGTTGACTTCAATTTAGTCAAGCTGGTTACCACTATTTACTATAATTAAAGCAATCCTAAGTCCTTTAGGTGATCAAGAAAGTGATTTCCTTGATGAATTTGACTTCATGATGAAAATCATTTTTTTAATGTCTGTTCATTTTGCATCCAAGTTCTCTAATGACCGCTCTGTGATTAGTTTTGTTGTAAGTCAACAGGGTCAGAATGTCAAGACAGGGCAGACTGATGGATATGTATTGGATCCATTGTAGGGACAAATCCAAAGTGGTACAAAAAGTCAGCTCCATTTTATTTATGACCATCCAATCCAAGGTTAGGTTGTGTGCCTCCGCCATATTTGTTTTGACAGTTTATTTCAAACTCTTGGATTTAAGAGTGTTCAATGCAGTTGATCTTCTCTTCCGTAAATTCGCATGGGCAATGGGCTCATTGGCATGTTTTTGTACACCCAAGAGATCATGTCAGTCAGTTTATAAGGGTCTTTTTGCACTTGGGTGCTTTGTACATGACAAACCCAACACTGGTCATCAGTCCAATAAAAGTGAAAATTTAGGGACTGTTTCTTTTGCATGAGGTACATAGGAATACACAGCCAAATTAGCTCCATTCAAGGATAATTTTAAGAAGCAAGGGTGAATGATATAAGATAGCGATGTCAATGAGAGGATGACTTTTCTAAAATTTGAGAGTTTCTAGGATGGCAGGTATTCATTTCCTATCTCCTCTTAATTTCCATTAAAGGGGAGGTTATCGATGATCTCTTTTTGATATCCACCTTTGATTCTTCACTTTTAGAAATACAATCCTAGCCCAAGATAGACCAAAATGAGAAACAGAAATTCATAGCCGATCCAATGAAAGTGAAAGACATTAAACATGGCCTGGGTAGGTTCCAATGGGTGTTAACATACTGCTAAAGCCACTCTACAGAGGGCCTTCTTCCTTGGAAGTGACAAATAGCTGAGTGGGTTGCCAGTGAAAGTGAATGATTTTTTGCTTGGTTCGACATGTCAGGGGACTTTCATTGCAAGGTTGCCATTTGTGAGGGAGGTGGGGGGATAAGTGGGAGGATGGGGGGTTGTTGTTTCTGGCTAGGATTGAGATTCAGGGCCTGTAAAATCTCACCAATTGGGGTCCACGAAAAGGAAGAGGTTTCAGAGGTCGGGGGATCTGGTGGTTTAGGTGAGGGTAAGGGAGTTGGATAGTGCTAGGGCAGATTGGTTTGTGGAAGAAGAAAGTTGAGTTGTGGTGTGGTTTGTAGAAGGGTTTTCGTCCATCTCACAGCCCCCATTTTCAGATAAAAGTTGCCCACCCTTCGACTGGCAGAGTACTGAGGTCAACCGTTAACTGATTTATTTGCTACTCCTACACGTCATTGGAGATGGGCTAAGTTGAATGGTATAACGGGTCATCCAAAACATAGGCCCATCATATGAGGTAGCCCTTGATTTAACAACTTAAAAGTTTAAGGGAAATTTGTATTTTGGCTTAAAATAATTTAGAATAAAGAAACATAATTTATATAGCAAACTTCATTATAGTTGGAACAAAGCTTTGATAACAACAATGGTGATTGAAAGTTTGATGAAAAGTTTCAAACTAGTATTAAACAAACAAATTGGCTCGTTTTGAAAAAAGCACTTGAAGATTCAAATATTTCAAAAGAGTATAAAAGTATCTTATATCCTTTCTGATCTAGTTAGAAAAAATTTTAAAATAATAATAATGGGCTCATGAGGGGTTTTTGTAGTCTTTTCTTCCCTTCATCCTCCAAACACCTTACCTTCCAAATCCCATGGTTAAAAAATCTAGCTTTTTTTCATATTTATATTTCCCCTTTTCGTCTTAAAAGGCCTTCTAAAGGCTAGTTAGACAGTGCAAATCACAGCTATAATGGTTAGGAAGTGCATGTGAGCAAGTTAGGCACCTTGAGCTGATAGGTTTGAAATCAATCACTGATAGAGATGCTCGAACCCTTTTGAAGGCACATGGCACCAAGAACAAGGCCTTGGAGAGTGTGGATTTAACGGGGAGCGTTCGTCTCATTGATTGGAGTGTTCTGGCCAACACAAGCGCATTTGGGGGAGAAGCTTAGATCACTTAAAACTAGGTGGTTGAAAGGGTGAGTGACAGGAGCTAGTTTACTCTAACTAGGAGAAGAGAATGCCAAGGAAATGTAATGATCAAAGGTGGGTCAAGGGGGGCCCATAGACCTGGACTGTATTCACAGTCGACTCGTAAAAATTGGCCCACACTTTAGCCCAGCCTTGACTCCCCTAGACACCCCACACAATGGGCTGTCATCGGGCCAGGCTCATGGTTGTCCTCACCCTATCCTCAATATATACAGGGACGAGCCTAGGTGAGCCAAAACCCTTGGAGGGTATGCACTACATAGGCCCTTAGCCTACCCTTAAGAGTCAAGGCTGGGTTAGGGCAGGGCTCAGGGCCTCAAGACAAGAAAACTAATATATGTTTTAATACGACTATCAAGTATCAAGTGTCGATCGATCGATCGATTGGTAAGTCTTTATTGCGAAGGGACTAGTATGAGAACATTTAGAAGATAGAATCTGCCTCTTAAAACTTTCTTTCATTTAATAAAGTTGTATGTGCTTTGTGACTTGGGCTTTCAATATATGGTTTTATTTATTTTATTAAATAAAGAAAACAGTTAAAGACCATGTACTATTTCACACCTTGTACAATAATTTTCACATATGAGATTATTTGAGTAGTATTATCTTTGAACAGTTTTAAAATATTTAAACAAAATTCACCTACTATTTTTGAATTGAAATTGCTTTCAATTTATTACTAATATGACTATTAAGCATTGTTGGAATTTAGTCTATACTAAAATAAATGCAGTTAAAAGTTTATATTTTAAAACTTGAGTGTTATAATTAATTAATAAAAAGGATATTTGGATCACACTATATTAACCTTGAAGTTTTATACTCATATAAACTTATATAAATCAGTTAGCATCCTAAGTCATTCTATAGAGGAAAAAGCATGTCATTATTAACAAGAGTACTACACCCCTTTTGCACTAATAAGAATGCCTAAAAAAAATAAACAAAGCCTAAACAAAAGGCAATAAAACTAGAAGGGATTGGAAGCAAATGTGTAATGCTTATTTATTGCGTACTCAAATAATTAAATAAAGATGAAATGAATTAAGTACGTGTGTATGAGTTTTTAGGGCATTTTGTAAATAGTATGGGGTATGAAAGTTCCTTCATATCCCCCATTTTATTATTACTATGTGACTATTTTATGTGTTGTGTATTTTACTGTATTTATATATCTATATATGATGTATAAATATAATATAATATAATATACAAAAGTAGTAGGGCGAGAGCCAAGCCCCAACCGAGCTAGCATTGTCCAAGTCTGGCTTTTAAATTTCATGGCCTGCAAAAACTACCCAAGCGAGACCGTAGGGCTTTTCCTTATAAAAAAAAACCCTCATTTTAAAGGCTTTTTTAGAGTCAGGCCTGGCCAAACGAAGCTCCCTTGTTTTAGGGCAAAATTGATAGGCCTACCCACACATCTTCTCTTTCCAGGAGAAAAGAAATCAGGTCCTCTCATGTCATACTTGGGACCCACTTATTAACATCTAGATTGGTCAAACGGCCCATAGCCCATGTTCCTGCAACATCAAAGTGTTGTTCCATATTTTGGAAAAAAATATGGGTTGTTCCATATTTTGAGAAAAAAGAAAAAGCCCTCAATGTAATTAAGTATACCAATTCAAGAGATTAGAGAATAGAAAGGCATGGGAATTAATATTAGGTTAGAGTTTTTTTATATACCCCCTATGATCTCTAAGATTTGCAATTAGGCCCCCGTGGTTTTAGAATTTATAAATAGGCCCATTCCTAATGCATTTTAATGCCTTTCATATCCCCATGTGACTATATTTGAAGATAAAGAAAGAAAGTGATTACTTTTTTACAAAATCTTTATAAAAAATGATAAATTTACCCTTACAACCATTATTTATATATACTTTTAAGGTCCCAAATATTTATAAATAGGCCCTTATGATGGATTAAAAAATAATAGACCCTTCTCCACTATTATGATGTTAAATTTCCTCAATCCTATAAATGTGTCACTCCTCTCTCGCTTGTCTTAGTTGTGATTGATCACTTTATTTGATATCCATCATTAATTATTGTTGTTCTTGTTATTTTCACTAAAAAATCATATATTCATTTAAATGAGTGGGTCACTACTAGAATTCTATTTCAATTGGCACACCTTTAAGTTTCTATAGTGCACTAATATTTGGGTGAAAGTGGAATTGTTAAATGGATCAATCACATGAATAGGCCCCACATGAGTCGACCAACTCAATCACATGCCTTAAATTTAGAAAGGGTTGGAGCACGACCGGTTAAAGGGAATCTCTATTTATTTCCGCCCAATTATCATCTCAAATTGAAACTCATTTCACAATTTGTACAAGTAGCATCAAAGTATAAATAAAAATTGTGCTAATCCACATAAACAAAGAACAAATAAATAGTTCTTTTTTTTTACCATAAGGAAAAAGTTGCATTGTGTTAATAAGTGATCCACGCAAGTAGCATCTATAACATTATAAACATCTAAAAGATTGACCACTTCTCACATAATTAAGTCTCTTGACTTTTTTATGATTTTAATCAACTAAAATGAAAATCCACCCATTGTGATTCAATCTAGACAAGAGGAATGCGGAGACTTTCCCAGGCAACGATGCCAAACACGTTTCATTGTTCGATGTGAAGTGGAAATGTGGAAACTTTGTTGGGCAATGATGCCAAACACACCCCAAAGGCCTATTCAGCATCTTTTTAGTCTACCTTGTTTCAAAATAATAATAAAAAAACCAATGTAAAAGAGGCTTAAGATTTTAAAGAAAAAACCATTGATGCAAAGAAAACCAAGAAATATCTAATGTTAGAAAAGAGGGTGTCGTTGGCAACTGATAGTGAAGAACTTCGCTGATGTATAGGTGATCACTAAATTGTGCAAGTAGAATGATCAAATGGTAGGTTGAATTAAGAAAAAGAGAGTTAAAGTGAAAAGGTAAAAGGGTAAAGATGGATCTCAAGAGGGAGAAGGGTTTTATTAGTGATAAATACAAAGATTATGGTAAAAAAAAAAGGAAAACCTAATGATGCTTTTTCTTTATCATCTGTTCCACTTATCAGGGGTATAAAAGGGATAAAAATGCATTGGAAGGGGCCTATTTACAAATTCTGAAATCGTAGGGGCTTATATGCAAATCTTAGAAATCATAGCGTGGTATATACAAAAAAAACTCATCAGGTTATTAATGATAATCTCATTAGTATTCAATTAGTGTGATTAGGGTAGATTAAGGGATAATTATCTTCACAGTTCACACACTTTCAAATGTCAACCTAAACAGCGGATAAACAGGGTATGGCTCTTAACAAACGGAGAAATAAAAAAAAAAATGGAAAAATGATGGCCTTCTAAAGTTTTTCACACCGCTCTCTCCTTCCTCATCTTTTCTCCATGGCCGAGACTCAACTACTGCCTCTGCAAATCAATGGTCAGTTTCTCTTCTGCATCTCTTTACAGTTTGACCTTGTGCAAGTGGTCAATCAGTACTTATGGTATGGTGTGATGGGCAACCATTCATGGAAATGGGTGAATCTTGGCCTTTAAACACAAGAACTAAAGGCGTTTGGCAATAATGCGTACATACAAACCCTTCTCTCTGATCATTTAATTGATGAAGTCTGTTCTATCACTTGTTTATTGATGTGATTGGACTCCCCTATGCATGGAGTGAAAGATGGTAGATGCCCATAAAGGCCCAGATACTCAGCTCCACCCCAACATATGTGGGTGGGCCTCACTTCAAATCCCAACCGTTCAATTGGCCGCATTACTCCTTTGGAGTTGGCCCACCAAAAGAAAACTGATGCCAAAAAGTTCTAAACCCTGTGTGAAAAAAACACCCCTCTTTAAACCATGTCATTGACTTTGGATTGGAATTTATAAGAGCAGTTGCCCTTAGCTCCCTTGTAGAATAATTATAATATCCCAACTCTTTTTCTCTGTCTGAATGGTATTACTAATTACATATAACGCCAATCTTAATTTTCTCCTCTTACGTTTTAAATCATTGTGGGGTGTTCATCTTGTTGATGACCTGCTTTATGAATTCAATTAATGCTTGATGTCATTGGTCTCCACCATGGTCGATGACCCCAAAAATTTCTCAGAAAGGAAGATTAGATATTCCAAAAAGAAACTCTTTATTCAGTAATAGTGCTTCTCAAAATTATATAAAAGCAAAAGGAAGGAAAAGGAACTCATTGGGAATAAACAGATTTTTGGGGCAATTCTTGTTTATAATGATATTTTGATAAAAAAATCAAAAGATTATTTTTTTTTAAAATGTGTCTTTTAGACTTCTTATCTAGAAAATTGTTGGGACAAAGATTTTCGGGTCAATTCATGTTCTTATGATAATTTGGAGAAAAAATAAAAAAAATGATTTTAAATGAGTCTTTTAGATTTCTCATCTAGAAAATTGTTTGGACTTTTTAGTTTAGCCAGAAGTGCTTGTTTTTGTATTATTTGTTTAAAATTTCTCCAGGAGTCTTTTATAGTGTCTATATTTTGAATGTATGTAGAATTTTCTCATGGGTCTATAAATGGGATCAAAAGTCATGTGTAAGGAAAATAAGTAAACAAATTAATCATATACCTTGAGTGGTTTCTTTGATATTTTATTTTTTTTTGGTCTTTCCTTCTGCCCCAATAATTTTCATGTCTGTGCTAATGGGATAGGGGTCATTTACATCTGCATTGCAGACCAGCTAATCATGGCCTCATGCATAATAATCCTTACACAGAAAGTGTGACAAAGACCACCTAATCATGATTTTTCTTTTGATTTTTTCACCAAGATGGACGGGAACCAGATTCATCCAGAGATTCAGCTGTCATTAACCAACCACCCGTGCAGAGTCATTGGAGATGGTGGTTAGTATTAGCACTCAACATAACCTTGCTTATCTCCGGCCAAAGCACAGCAACGCTTCTTGGGAGATTCTACTATGATCAAGGAGGAAACAGCATATGGATGGCTACTTTAGTTCAGTCTGCAGGGTTTCCTATCCTACTTGTTCCCCTTCTCATCACTTGCTCAAGTAGGACTAGGACTAGGACCCCTTCTACTCACGACAATTGCATTGAAAATGCCGCGGTTACTACTCCTAGATCACCTTCTTTTGAAATCCTTGCATCAGTTTATGTCTCTCTTGGCCTACTTTTAGCTGGTGACAATGTAATGTATTCGTATGGGCTCTTGTATCTTCCAGTTTCCACGTATTCTCTCATTTGTGCGTCACAATTGGCCTTCAATTCACTCTTTTCCTTCTTAATCAATTCTCAAAAATTCACCGCTTTCATATTCAATTCCATAGTTCTTCTCACATTGTCTGCGTCCCTGCTTGCTGTTCGCGGCAACTCAGATGGCCCCCGTGGTGTTTCTGCAGGTAAGCATGTACTCGGTTTTGTATTTACTTTAGGCGCATCAGCTGGATATGCACTATGGCTCTCACTCACACAGCTCTCCTTCCAAAAGGTTCTTAAGGAGTCTTTTTCGGTGGTGTTCAAGCTGCAATTTTACACATCCATAGTCGCCAGCTTTGCTTGCATTGTTGGCCTCTTTGTGAGCGGTGAGTGGAGGAGTTTGAAGGAGGAGATGGAAGGGTATGGTAAGGGGAGGGTTTCTTACGTGATGACTCTGGTTTGGACTGCTGTGTGTTGGCAGGTTAGCTCTATTGGAACTGTGTGTTTGATCTTTCAGGTGTCTTCTCTCTTCACCAATGTCATTAGCACCTTGGCATTGCCTATTGTTCCTGTTTTTGCTGTGATCTTTTTCCATGATAAGATGGATGGAGTGAAGGTTGTGTCTTTGTTGATTGCAATTTGGGGGTCTCTTTCTTATACCTATCAGAATTATCTTGATGATTCTAAATCCAAGGCAACAAGAACTGATGGCAATGCATTATCTGATGCTGTTCCTTAGTATGGTAGATAGCTCTTGTAGTGTAAGTGGGCTTTTTCACTTCTTTTTTGGTTATCAAAATACAATGTGTATGAATTAAATATGTAAATCATGGAATTTCATGATTCTCTTGGTTTTATCACTAGAGTTTATGATCATTTGGCTGTCTTTTCATGAAGTTCTTTTTGTTTCTCTTTCACAGCATTTTCCTCCTCTTTTACGTCCCTTCCTCCCTTGGCTTGCCTGCTGCAGGTAGTTATATGTTTCGGCATAGTAGGTTGCCTTACTAGGGCTTGTCTAAGGGTGTGGGAACCATACATGTTTAGTGTTCTTTTTTGTTTCATAGGTTCTTCCCCATTTGGATGCTGTAAATACTATTCTGACCTTCCAAGAAAAGTTAAAAGTTTTAGCTCATCTGTTTGACTGTAATTTAGACAAGCATTTTACCACCATCAACTATGATTAAAGCAATCCTAATTTTAGGTGACCAGAGAAAGTGATTTCCTTGATGAGTTCGACTTGGCAGCTAGGAGGTGACAAAACTAATTTAGGTGACCGCCCTACGATTAGTTTAGTATAAGTCAGGGTCAGTATGTCAAGACATGGCAGATTGATGGATCCATGGTGTAGACAAATCCAAAGGCATTTGCGGATTGGCTACCTACAAAAGGTTGGCACCATGTGACATTTTTAACCATCTCAATCAACGGCTATGGTTGTGTGCTTCCTTTTCTTTACTGTTTATTTGAAACCCATATGGGCTAAGAATGTTTGATGCTGCTTACTTGTGGTTGGTCTCAAATTCACTACCCCTTCTTTAAATTTGCATGGCAATGGGACCATCAGCAAGTTCACTTACGCCAAAGTGATCAGGGTAGCTAGTTATAAGGGTCTTTTGCAATGGGATGCTTTGCACATTACAAATCCAACATAGGCAATCAATCAAATTGAAGTGAAATTTTAGGGGCCCCATTTTTATGGGCAATGGGGTTTATTTCAAATTTTGGGCTTAATGGTGCGGGCTTCAGTGTCATTCAATGAGCAGATCCATGCTCCAAACCCATTTATGGGGTGCCTAAATTTCACTTCAACTACAGTGATTTACTTTTGGGTACACTCTCTCACTTACTTGAGAAATGGTTACTTTGAGAAATGGTGAGGACTTTCTTATCATTTACCAAAAAGAGGCCCATATGGTTATGAAAGCATCTTCTGAGGAAGGTCCCATGCAACCACCACCTTTGCCCCTCTAGTTGTATATTGCAGAGAGAATTTCCTTGAAAGAGCCATATGAGAATAACTAAGGAAATATGACAGCTTCTAGAGATCCAAACTTGTGTTCTCAAAGTAAATATACACTCTGATGGGTGCAAGTAGCAAGTGACAAACTCCTCCAAAAGCTTGAAGGTGTCTATAACGTGGATGCAGATTTCGAGCAGCAGAAGTGTATGGTATTTGGAAATGTAGACTCTTCAGCGTTAATTAAGCATATGCTAGACTATGGTCACAATAATCCAATCAAAATCAGAAATTACAACGAACCCAATGCTTCAATATGATAAGATCACTCAAAGAAGGACCCGATCAGTGGCCTCAAAGCCTTCAAAAACCAGAACAACCTATCCTCCTCTTGTTTAGAGGACCATTATGATTGCGAAGATGAAGAGGATGAAGATGAAGAGCTCAGATTTAGCAGGGAGAAAATATGTTTGCTTGGGCAAGCAAATGACACTCTGTAAAGAAAGCGCTAGCAACAGCAAATAATTGTAAAGCAGGCAATGTTGGTGTAATGCCGGAAAGAAAATGGAGGGAATCTTCCTCAGAATGCTGGCGACCAACCAGATAATAAAAACGTCAACTTTGCAGCCAACAAGAAGGTCAACAGCAGCACCCATTTCTGTGGCGGTGTGATTGGAAATTCATTGTTGCGGAGGCCAAGACGGTAAATGAAATCAATGGGATTGGTCTTGGGTTTCACGGCCATGTTGCTGGTGTAGGACTTGCAGGCAAGGGACAGGGACTTCAATCCCAATCCAATGCATTTCAAGGCTCTAGAGTCCCCTCTAGTTCATTTGGACCTGTGGCCCACAACCTATCACGCTTGATGATGAACGTTCATGGATATCATTAGACATTACTAGTCATCATCTATGAGTATAAAAATAAACATAGGACCAACATTTTTCTTTGGAACAGATTACTTAATTAATAAGAAGAGATTACAAAAATTAGAAAATAAGAGAGAGAGAAAATAACAAAAAAAAAAAAAAGCAAAAACACTAAAAAGAAAAGAGAAACAAGGTATACGAGCATTGTTCCCTAGTAAAAGCAAATTACTAGATAATACCCTTCCAAGGAGATATCCTCCCAATCCCTTATTTAGCTAAAGTATCGGCGAAGTAGTTGGCTAATCTAAGTTCATGATGAAGGTGCAAACTAATAAAGGAAGACAACAGCCGAATTTCATTAAATAGGAAATGAAAATTCCATGGGTTGCTCTTTCGATTAGTCACCCACGTGATTACATTAGAGAAGTCACTCTCCACAATAAGAACACTATGAAAATTTCTAAAGAAACAATGCAGACCTTCCGAAATAGCTAAGACCTCTATTTCATTAAAATCACAAACCTTCACATGCTTGGAAAACATGAATAAAACCTCTCATTTACTACTTTAAAGGATCCTATCAATTCTTGTAGACCACCGATTTACCTCTAACAGCACAGTCCATGTTAAACTTAAGAATACCAAGAGGAGGGAGAGACTAATGAACAAACTTCCTCATCTTAAAATGGCCACACCACATACAAGCTTCCCAATTTACAAAAATGTCATTAAGATTAAAATTTGAAAACCCCTTTCTAATCAAAGCCCAATTTGCAATCATCAAAGAGATCAAGGCAACCAACTCTTCTGAAGAAGATGAGACATTCTTGAAAATTCTATCATTTCTTTATCTCCAAATGGATCAAAGAATAACAAAAGGAATCATCCTCACAATGTATGCCCACACCCAACAAAAGGATTGCCTGCCCAAGACTCAGCATGATGCTTGAAAACAGATACAGGCAACCTCAGATGATGTATGATAGGTTGACGATGGTGAATATGGTGCTTATGTGTTCAATAATGAGAGCTTCGAGTTATCCAATTATGTTTAAAAAAGATGGGCAAGGGCTCATGTGACAGTGAGAGAGGAAGAGAGAATAGAATCTGAAGAGTTGTAAGCACTACGACTTGTGATATGTCATTTGTTTTATCATCTTTGTCATCAATTGGTCTTGATGGTGGAAATGTATTGGAAATTGGTCTCCTCATTTCATGTAGTTAACATGGTATCTGTCTCTGTTTATCTGTAATGGAGTTTGTGGTTGTAAGTGCCAAGTCAGTTTGTGGCTATAAGATGAGAATTTCTACTGCATTGGATCAAGTGAATGGTTGGTTGTCTTTCGAGAAAAAAAAAAAAAAAACTGTTTCTTGCTGGGTGAGGAGTTGAAACTTGAAACAAGGGAGAAGTCCACTGTCGAACAGAGCAGCAATGTCAGTAGAACCTGTAAGAGGATGAGGTAGTGACTTTGAACACAAATTATAGAAACACATACGAGGACCGTGGGCATGTTGAGATGATGCTTGTGAGTGAAAAAAGTATGCAACGCCATATCAAGGAATTGCAAAAGCCAAATACTAAGGAATTGAAAAAACCAATATACACTATTAGGTCATATAATTTGCCTTCATTCCATTGTTTAATAATGAATATGAAAATAGAGTATCATTAATGGAATCCACTGCCAACATTACAAGCCACTGGAAATCTTTGATTATGTCTACACAACCATCCATTTGGTGGGACCCACATATGATGGCCTATGGTGCATGTCACGCCCCAAGCCCTAGACTTAGGGATTAGGAAGAGCCCAAGGTGGATATGTAATTCCATGACAATTCGTGAAGTATCGAGGCACTTATGGACTGCCACAAGGGAATTTCTACAAGAATAATGTGTGAGGAAATTAAACACAAGTGTACAAATAAAATAATATACAGAAACCTGTGTATTTCACCTATACATTTCATGTTTTGAGGTATTGTATTAAGCATCAATCAAGTCTTCATTTAATTCCAATTGTAAATCAAAGGATATAAACTTAAAATAGTCTTTTATATAGAGCGTGAGCCCATACATATCTATCATGTCCAAAGATACAAGTGTCTACATGAAGGGCCCAAAATATGGATATATGATATGACTAAATGAGTGGAACCTAAATACAACCTGAATAAAGATATTTTAATTAAAAGAGATCAATATTATATAGAAGATGGGCATGTTGTGCTTATGATTAAGCATGAATAAAGAATCAAAAACGGAAATACGCGCACTTAACTAGTTGGCATCCACGTAACTATATTTCTTCTTAAGGAGAGAATTAATATTGAGTGCATAATGACTAGGGGATCCACGTAGCAAGCGAGGAGCGCCAACCAACTTCTAATAGAACTACTGCAGTAGTGAATAGAAACTAAACCCTCTTGGCCCTCCTAATTGTAAAAGCCGAGTGGTGCCAACTCAACGTGTCAAGACTAACCGGGAAACATATCTTACTTATCAGTCGGAACGATCATCTTCCTTTTGCACATAAACAAAATATGTCAGCCATGAATTTATAACTAAACATATGATTGCAATTGGATCTAGGTAAAAACTGAATTGGGCAATGCATAGCTTATATTAACTATAATTACTCAAATCCTTTCGATCTTGGCTACCCTTTTCTTGGCTCACAGGCACACACTACGCATAGGCTCTGGCCTGATTATTATCTCAAGGTTTGCACAGGAAGAATGGATACATAATTAAATCATATTGAAGTTATGGCTTATCTTAACAATATATATGCAAGTGATTATTGTGGGAAAAAAAAGAGTTTTACTAGCCAAACTCTAATCTAGGATAATCCGTGGCTCCTAGTCATTGAACGCGATGTAATCATAAGATGTTCAGTGTCAATGTACTACCGATGATCTTCTGCTACATTGTATAGGATATGGATACCATCTCATTATGCCAACACTCATGACAAGACATCAAAGCCCATCAGGAAAAATAAAGAGGGATGAGTGATAACTGTACACCCCCTTTTCTTCACAATTAATCACCATTGGGCATATTATATAGGGTAAAGGTGCCATTTCTAGATGTTCTTGAAGATCTTATATCCACCTAACATTCTAAGGTCATGATTGACTCAAGGATATCTCCATGAAAGCCTGAGTGAAGCCCTAATCAATACCATAATTGACCTAAACAAAACAAAAGGGGTTTATTTAGTTATCAGGGTCACACGCTCGAGTGGACCCCTACCTGCTCTAGTAGACCATCCCAGAACCTATCTCACCCGAGCGTCCAATGCTTGACAATAATTTATTCCTCCCAAAACCTCGTGTGCACTTGGCGAGTTTTACTTCAGTGCATAATATATTTCTGCACTAATTTTTCTCACATCTCTTTCCATAACTTGCAATGATAAGATCACTTAATCTCTTATAACATTTCACTACACCCCGTATTCATCTCCTTTCCATTTATATTCATCATACACACATAAATCCATCTCATTGGTTTAATTTAACGAATAGAATAGCTGTAAGTCAGGTATAAATCATAGATTCCATGAAGGAATCAACATAAAACCATACATTCAATAATTACATGCACTTATACTTGCCTTAGACAATGCATAAAACTGAATGCCTCTTATCTTGGCTCATTAGAGTAGGAATCCCCAAACTGTTGGGTTATGTCTTGTATTCCGGTTTAGCCAGATCGGTCGTCTGGGTTTAGCCAGAACCGAGACTCAGGGTTAGGGGTATTTTAGTCATTATGTATGGGTTTTCTTGGTGGCCAAGAAAGCGGGAACTATATATATTGATGTATTGTAACCCTAGATCCTGAGAGGATCGAGATGGGATCATAGTAGATGAGTTCTCTCCTCCCGTGGACGTAGGCAAGTTGCCGAACCACGTAAAACTGCTGTGTCATGTGTGTGATTGCTTGATGGTGTGATTGCTGTGTGTTCATCGTGGTAGATCCGTTGATCGCGGGTTGTTTCCGTTGCGCCGCTTTTCTCAACAAGTGGTATCAGAGCGAGGTGGAGATCGCTCGGATTTGCGATTAACGGATCTAGGATTTGCGTGGGAGAAAAGGATGTGTTCGGATCCATCAGTTTCCATGGTGACGGATCGGACGAAGGAGATGTGGACGCCAAGGCCGCGGTGCTTGCCGGAGCACTCCAGGCACATGAAGACGCCGTAGGAGACCGACGCCCACTGCGGATTCTTCTGCGAGCAGTCCACGCAGACTTTGTTCCCGGGCTGCGATTGCAGATCTCGGAGGCGTCGGGAGGCCGCCATCGACGGATCTCGATCGACAGCTGGTGGATCGGCTGGAAGCGGTGCCGACCGAGATCGAATGGATCTGGATCGGCAGGCCAAGAATCGGACGGATCTGGATCGTCCGGAGGTGTTTCGGACCGAGATCGGGCAGATCTGAAAACGGCGAAGAAGCCGTTGTTGCTGCCGCCATCTCCAGCAGACGCTGACCGCGACCGTCGTCGACGCAGTCGAGGTCGCCGCTGGTCTCCGTCACCGTCGCCGTCCCCTCGAGCTGCTGGTCGCCGGACCAGTTCGCTGTAGCCGACGAAAACAGCGACTGCAGACAAAGGGTTGCAGAACAGAAACGCAGTGCCCGCCTGGGTTGTTGAAGACGACCCGGTTTCGGGTCCTTTGGGTCGGGTCGGGTCAGTTTGACTGACCCGTGGAGAAGAGCAGCCCAGGCAGCGCAAAAAAGGGGTCAGTTCGGGTTCGGGTTGGGTCAGACCCAACCCGTGGTGCAGCTCAGTCCAGCAGCAGGGGTGCAGGCCGGGTCGGGTCGGGTCAGGTCGACCTGGTCCGTGTCCTAGAAGCCCAGCAGTTCAGAGCAGGTTCGGTTCCGGGTCAGGTCAGGTCGGACCCGAACCCGGTACGTGAAGAGAAGCCCAGCAGAACAGATTCAGTTCAGTTCAGTTCAGTTCCGGGTCAGGTGAACCCGACCCGGATCCGTTTCAGAAGCCCAGTTTGCTAGCAAGCCGTGACGTCAGCAGTGACGTCAACACGGTCAACAGGCAGGTTTGACCAGATTCAACGGCTGAAATTGTTTCTGCGATATCTTGATCGTCCGATGTCCGATCGGAGATCCGTTTGCGCCTACGGACTCATTGTGAGGAGATCTACGCGTTTGTGGAAGAAGATGGGCAGGTCAACGGTCAACATGGATGTTTGACCAATTGGAGTGTAGAGAATTAATTCTGCGATATCGAAGCCATCCGGAGTCGGATTTCAAATCCGTTTCTTCCAGCGTGCTCACGGTGACAAGATCTACGAGGCAGATAAAAGATATTGGCAGTTTGATGGGCAGAAAATTGGGGGGACTGAAGAAACTGACAGATTCACGATGATAGTAATGGATTCAAGCATCACGGGCCATATTGAAGTGTTTGATGGAGAAACGACTTCAGGGATTGGCAGGATAGAGTGTTAGACTCCATGACACAGCAATGATTGAAAAGTGTTACTTGATGTCAAGAATGGTAGATTGCTCCAGAACTTTGATGGAAAGCTTAGATCCGCGTCGAAGGGATCAGGAAGGAGCGACATGCCAAAGTGGAAGAAAAAGCAAAAGGAATCAGAATCAGAAGGAGGTAGTGTGCAACAAAGCTCGGATTCGGTTGACAGGGAATCAGTTTTGGTCGCTACAGGTATGGATCCGGTTGTTGATTCATGGTATTGGGATTCAGATTCTTTTTATTATATGTTCGCGTAGAGATTCGTTTGATGCAAATAACTATCATGGTTGATGGATTTGTTCTTATGGGGGGATAATGCTACTGATGAGCATTTGAGATAAGAACGGTAGAAATCCAGATGTATAATGATGTTATTCAAACCCTAACGGTTGTGATATATGTTCTGGGATTACGAAGAATTGGATTTCTTTGTGTGCCTTATACTTCAAAGGCTGCAAGTGCACTGTAGCGGGTGGAGTTACGAAGGTGGAAAAGGGAACATTGGTCATCATGGAGGGTGAGATGGTCAGAAATCTCTACAGGTTGATAGGGTATGCTTTTTCAGGTGGAGCAGTGAAGGAGACATCAAATAACAGGGGAGGAAATCTGTGGTTCAGGTGGAGTTAGATGCGACGGATCATTGGAAGATGGATTGATGGATCTTCAATGATATCATCTAGAGGAAATCCAGGAAGCCCTGAACGGAGATGATTTTCTCGGAGAAGAAAATGTAGTTTTGTTCAGGTCGGAGTAAGCCGGTTTAAACATCGGGTCATACCTAACCCGCATGTACTGTGCCCAACCTACCAGAACAGACTAGAACAGGACAGTTGCAGGTTTGACGGAAAGAACACCGGGATGGAGACAGAAGGAAGGATTCACAAGGTACCAGTGAGATTCGGATTCGGGGAGGTCTTCAGTTTTGTCTTGACGGATGGAAGTTAGGTTCATTGTGTTGCAAGGATGCATGCATGTGGCAGCAAATGGAGAGCACTTCGGAGGTTCAAGACGGTGGTATTGAGGTCAAAGGAGGCAACTGTGGCCACGCTAGGTCGTAGCGTGTGCGGAGACGTACCCTTCAGCAAGGTGCGTGAAGACATTACCGGGTATGTCAAGGTGGCTCTGAGGATTTACGGAATCCAAGCCAAGGTGGAGATTGTTGGGTTATGTCTTGTATTCCGGTTTAGCCGGATCGGTCGTCTGGGTTTAGCCAGAACCGAGACTCAGGGTTAGGGGTATTTTAGTCATTATGTATGGGTTTTCTTGGTGGCCAAGAAAGCGGGAACTATATATATTGATGTATTGTAACCCTAGATCCTGAGAGGATCGAGATGGGATCATAGTAGATGAGTTCTCTCCTCCCGTGGACGTAGGCAAGTTGTCGAACCACGTAAAACTGCTGTGTCATGTGTGTGATTGCTTGATGGTGTGATTGCTGTGTGTTCATCGTGGTAGATCCGTTGATCGCGGGTTGTTTCCGTTGCGCCGCTTTTCTCAACAAGAAACTTGTCCACCCTATATGAGAGATGAATGAAATGGAGATGAAATGCCATGCATGCAACTATGAAATGAATTAGACTTCTACCTCAAGCTTCTAGCTACAAGAACTCATTTCCTGCAATGTTATAACAGCCTCCAAACGTTCAGCTTTGCATGTAAGATTAATAGAGCTTCAAAAGCCCTTAATGCACATACTAGAAGGTGGGAATGAGAGCTCACCAGAAGGATGCCCAACAGAGAAGAGAAAGGAAATAGGAATTAAGAAAAAAGAAGGGGATGATGGGGCTATTAGGGGTTTAAATAATTGGCAAGTGGGCCCCACAATTTATAAATCTCTTTGGACTTAAAACACTGGGTTCTAGGCCACGGATTGAGTTGGCGCAAGAGAGAAAGATGATGGACACTAAGGGTGTGTTTAGTATCATGTCATTCAAATGTTCCTATGTTCCCACGAAATAAGCTTACAGAAAACATGTTTGGTATGTACAAATCATTGCTTCAAATTTTGGTCTTGCAAGAAGAACTCTCAAAACTTTAACCCGCTAATATAAAAAACTCAGAACAAAAAAACTTTTTTTTTTTTAAAACAACTTGATGACACAAGTGCTTCCTACCTATCTCAAGATAACTCTATTACCTAATTTCTAAAGTGAGGCACATGGTAACAATTACAAAAGGTGGGCCCATATCATAATTCTTAATTTCTTATAATGGTAGGATCATATTATAAATCCTTTGAGTGTAGGCCCTATGTTCTAATTTCTAAATATGGGTTTTATGGTTGAAATATTATAATCTTTCAAAAAATTATTTAATCTTTCAAAAAAAAAATAATCTTTTAAGAAAAAAATATTTAATCTTAAAAAGATATTTAATCTTTCAAAAAATATATTTAATTTTTTTAAAAAAATTTAATCTTTAAAAAAAATTAATCTTTAAAAAAAATTTCACAAAGGTGGAGTTACATTGTAATTCCTATAAATGTGACACCATGTTCTAATTTCTAAAGGTGGGTTCCACGTAATTTTTAAAGTGGGCCTCCTGTTCACAATTAACAAACAAGATGGCCTCACGTTATAATCTATTGTAATTTCTAAATGTGGGCCCTACATTGCAATTTCTAAATGTGGGTCCTATATACAAAATCACAAAAAAATATGGCTCTACTTTGTAATTTCTAAATGTGAGTCATGTGGTTACAATCATAAAAGGTGGACATGCAGTATAAATCCTATGATTGTGGGCCCATATTCTAATTTCTAAAGGTATATACCATGGTATAATTTATAAAGATAAGTCGCTATCTACATTAAAAATGGTGGGCCCATGTTATAATTTTTATAAAGGTAAGCTCACCTCATAAGTCTTATGAATAAGGGCCCCATGTTTTAATTTTTAAAGGTAAATATTATGTTGTAACTTCTACAATGGATGCTAATAATAATAACTGCAAACATTAAAAGTGGGTCCCACATTTAGATCATATGATTCTCTTCCTTCCATTCATTGGAGAAAATATTTTACACTATTACCAAATAAGTTCCGTATAACATATTTTTAGCAGAGTATTTTAATATAATGTTGTCAAACAAGTTCTGTAGAGTTTAGTTTTGGCACAACTGGATATCACCACAATCATATTTAAGCATAAAACTGAAAATAATATGAGAACAATGTCAAACAGGCAAATCTAGTATTGACACCATTTTGGAAGAAACGGCCCCCTTGTCAAACTCTGCAAGTCATACGCATGAGGAATTATGGAGCTGTAGTAACTAACACATCCCATTTACAAAGGACATGCTTTTCAAATTTTTTGATACAATGGGGATATAAATGCCAATCTGAAACGTTGATCATCCTTAAAATGATAAAAGGGCAAAGGTACCAATATCATCCATTGATTCATAAAAAATCTAGTGATATTTTTTAAAAATGTCCAAATGAATAGAAGTGAATATTTTGACTTCTGTGGGGCCCATTTTCATAATCTAAACCGTGTAACTCTTCAAAATGCCCAAAATTAGCAACTTTTCAAATTTGGGATCATTCTTCCTCATGGATCATGAGAAAATTTACTGAATGCTCAGAACCGTTGATATGCCATAGAGCAAAAGATGGATATCCGTGTAGTCTTTTTTTTTCTTTTCAATTTGTTGCTTATTGTAAGCCTTTTAAATACAATCCAAATCATTCACCAAAATGCCAACAACATCCATGGGGTCAAACTTCACCCCATAGATTCTTCGTGGATCTTGAGATATTTGCATAAAAAAAAAACTTAAATAATAAAAGTAAAATCTTTATTTTTTGTAGGCCCCATTTGAATGATCCAAACCTTTCATAATATATAGAACAATAAAAACAACTAGGAGATTAAGTTTTAGGGCTTCATTTGTAATGGATTGTGAGAAATTAGTAAAAAACATGTAACCATTAGATATAATTTAGTATTATTGGCAGTATACATTAAAATATCGGCCAATATCGGTATGTATCGGCGGGTACCGTATTGATAAATAACAAAGAATTGGTATTGGTATCACACAGTAAAAATATCATGAAAATATAGCGATACATCAGCAGATATTTTAAAATATCGGCTGAAACGAAAAATAGACCAATATTTTCAAAATATCGATAATATATATAAAATGAAATTAAAAACGTGTAACCCTAATTATTTTCCCCTCTTTCTCATCCTTCTACTCATCTTCTACTTTTCAAACATGCTCTAATTGTTGTAACTCTTCTTTTCACTTGTAAATAAATAAAAAAATCTTTATTTTGATGGATTTAGTCTAAGAAATCACCAAAATAACTCTACAAAGGTAAGTGTATTATACTTCTTGTATTTTTTTTTGTAAATATTTGTTTTGGTAAAAGCTAAAAATGAGACATGAATATGGTAATTCTATTCCACTCTTTTTTTTTATGGATCTATTATTTGGTATTTTAAAAATAGAGGCTTTTAAATTTTAAGTTTTAACTAGTTTTTACTTTTATTGAGATTTAGATATTTTTTAATGTTAAGAGTACTAATTATTATTTTTATTTTATTAGTGTAAAAATATATGATTTAATGAATCAAACTAGATAGATCTCGTAGTAGAATACATAGATCTTCAAAATGTGGAGGATCTTGGCATATACTATACAAGATACCAATTACCAACACTATCTACAAATTACAACAAAATTATATTGTCTAAAATTTCTCACTAATAGATAATTCATTAGTCATAATTATAATTCTTACAAACAAAAATTACTATTTCAGATAAGACAACAATACAGGATGTGATGATGTCATGACTTAGAGGACCAATAATTTGATTTATATTTGTTACTAATAAAAAAAAACATTGTTTTCAGCATTTTCTAATATTTTGAATTTTTTAGATGATTTTTTAAGTTTTTTTGGGAAAAAAAAAGATTCACGTTGCCATGAACTGCAATTGATATCAATATAGTATTAGTTTTTGGGACTGGCAGATACCGAAATCAATACCGTGATTTTCATCTATCGTTGATAGGAATCCTGCTGTTTGCCAAATGTCTCATCAGAAATCTTCAGGCATGGCAGGATGATTAAAGGGAACAATGGAATCATTAGGATAGAAGATTCCTCTCCCTATTTTAGGATGGTTGCCAAACGCACGTGCCCTTAATTTTCACATTATATTTAAAATAATTGACCTAGTTCGGGGCCACGCCTAGTCTTGGACTTCTGTTGCTATTTCCAAGAGCTTGGCTTTGGCATGAAATGGGTGTGACAAAATTATAATATGGACTGTTTCTTGTGAGGCCCGTCTACACCCTTAATATATTAAGGCGGTAGACACCAAATCCTCCCATGCCAGCACTGGGGCCACATTACAAATTCCTAGCCGATATGAGCTGGCCCATAGCAGAAAACTCAATATATTAATCTCGAATGCCCCTCCTTTGGAAAGATACTCTCCAATCTCGAATGCCCCTCCTTTGGAAAGATACTCTCCAATTTGTCAACGACTTCAAGCGATTTGGTTGTTAATGGTAATCTCATGAGTATTAGATTAGTGTGATTGGGTAAGTGGGCCTTTCTATTCTAAGATGAAATGAGATGGTTCCATTCTGAATAATACTTTCAAATGAGATGGTTCCATTCTGAATAATACTTTCCAATTATCGTTAAGCCATTCATAGTGAATGAAGACTTTACTTCAAAATTTGTATCTAAGCACACCCTTTGTTATCTGCTTCAAATCAAGCAGACCTGAGAAATACTTTAATTAACGTTCTAACCAAAAAAAAAAAAGATAAAAAAAAACGTAGTAATTAGTAACACTGCATGTTCTACAACCACAGGAAAAAAATATAAATATAAATAAAAAATAAAAAAAATTAAAATGTTGTAATCAAATCACCAAACTAGCAATATACTGCAAAATAGGGATCCCAAAAATCCACAATGACTATCGGTGGACCTACCAAGGTCCACCACATCACCAAGGGCAGCCTCCGGCTTTGAATGGGGCAATAGCCCCGCTGTATAACACGCTGCCCATGATGATGTGGCGGATCTTGATAGGCTCACTCACAATAGGTTTGCCACATCACCAAGGGCAGCCTTCGGCGTTGAATGCGGCAATAGCCCTGCTGTATAGCACGCTGTCCATTATGATGTAGATCTTGATAGGCTCACTCACGATTATTATTGGGTTTTCCCTTCACAATCCAAACTCATGCACTGCATATATTATAGAAGTTGAGTCAAACATGTTTAGGCTTGGCCCCTGAAGTCTCAGCCTGAAGGGCCTTGGCTGTCTATGAACAGTATGCTGAATGTGTATTGAAAATATGATTGACCTCATTTGTCATTTCCTTTTCCTTCATCTTCAACAAGGCTGATATCTCATGTCAACTATCTTCAAACATCTTCCCCTTCCTCTGCTATTTACTCCCATGTGGGACCTCCAAGTGCATCCATATGAGGATGGATGTACCCATTGATTGGACTTCTATTTGCTTCTAAATTATAATAAAAATTTTTGTTTGGCTTCAAGAATTATATAAAAAACTTTCATCTGCCCCTAAAAATCAAATGCAAATTTTGAATTTATTTCTAATCCAATTTCATGTTTGGGTCTGCAGCCTTGAACTAAAATGTTGGGCCCGTCGCTTCCTCCCCTTCCCCAATCTCACTCTCTACTCGACCATATTCTTCGACGGCTGCTCTGCCTCCCGCATATGCTTCCCGCATAGGCATTGAAATGACATGGGCGTGCCAAACATGGGCTTTTCTTGTGGGGCCCATCTACATATCAATGAGACCAAACCCTCCGATGCTGGCAATGGGACCCACGTTACCAAATTCCAATCCGATGTGACCTGGCCCCAATATCAAAGAACTCAATTCAATAATCTCGAATCCCTCTACATCTCGTTAATATTAGATTAGTGGGACTGGGTAAGATTAAGAAATAATCTGTCTAGATTAAACTAATGCGATCAAGCAATTGACTTTCTTATTTTCCTTCTTGCATACTCTATGGGTCTCTTTATTCGAAGAGGAAATGAGACGATTCCCATGTAGCCTCCAAGTTCTTCACACTGCCTTCTCTTCGTTTCTCCATGGCCGACCTTCAACAGCAGTATCTGCAAATCAAAGGTCAGTCGATCTGTTCTTCATCTCTTTTCAGTTTGAGTTTGTAAAAGTGATCAATGAGTACACGTGGTATGATTGGCAACAATGCATGGTAATGGGTGAATCCTCTCCATCCAATTTGTGACCAAATGGACTCTAGGCAATGAGATACATCAAGGAAAAAAAAATTCCTTCTCAGTTTTGTTTTCTTTTCATTTTTTTTTTCTGATCATTTAAAAGGAAGAAGAATCAGATTTTCTTGACAAAGTCTGTTCTATGAATGTTGTAGAGGTGATTGGCGTCCTCCATGCGTGGAGTGGAAAATGGTAGGTGCCCCAAAAATCTCCCACTATGAACTGCCTACTTTCTTTGAAAAAATGAAAGAAAGAAAGAAACCCACAGAAAGATTTGGGATACTCTTATCTGTCTCGGCGGTATTGGGGCATCTTCTGATCATGGACCTAACTTACATATAATAACCCTTCAAGAAAAAAGTCTCAACAAACACCTACTCATCATCTTTTTCTCTTCTTCTTTGTTTTTTTCAAAAGAAGAATGTGAGGAACCAGACTCATTCAAGGATGCAACTGTCACTAACCAAAGCCCAGTGCTGAGATGCTGGAAATGGTGGCTAGTGGTAGCTCTAAACATTACCTTGCTTATATCTGGCCAAAGTACCGGCGTTCTTCTCTTGAGATTCTACTATAATCAAGGAGGAAACAGCATGTGGATGGCTACTTTAATTCAATCTGCAGGATTTCCAATCCTACTTCTTCCCCTTCTCATCACATTCTCAATTAGGACTAGGACTAGGACCCCTGCCACCCTCATTCCTTCCACATCAACCAACACTAATAGCCTTTGTAGCTATAGTACTAGTGATGCTGCTGCTGTTACTAAAACTAAATTGCCTTCAGTCTCGACCCTCGCACTAATCTATGTCTTTCTAGGCCTACTCATGGCTGGCAACAATATCATGTTTTCATATGGGCTCTTGTATCTCCCAGTATCTACATATTCACTCATCTGTGCTACGCAATTGGCCTTCAACGCGCTCTTTTCCTTCTTGTTCAATTCACAGAAGTTCACCCCCCTCATATTCAATTCCATAGTTCTCCTTACCCTCTCAGCTTCCCTACTTGTTATTCATTCAGAAGGGCCCACCGGGCCCAGGGTCTCTGCTGGTAAGCATGTAGTCGGTTTTCTGTTGACTTTAAGTGCATCTGCAGGATACGCGCTGTGGCTCGCTCTCACACAGCGAACCACGCAAAAGATTATAAAGAACTCTTTTTCTATGGTGTTCAAGCTCCTAATCTACACGTCAGGAGTTGCCACCTGCGTTTGCATTATTGGCCTATTTGCCAGTGGTGAGTGGAAGAGATTGAAGGGAGAGATGGAGGAGTATGGTAACGGGAGAGTGTCTTATGTGATGACTTTGGTTTGGACTGCTGTGAGTTGGCAGGTTAGCTTTGTTGGAACTGTGGTTTTGAGTTTTTGGGTGTCTTCTCTTTTCACCATGGTCATTAGCACCATGGCATTGCCTGTTGTTCCTGTTCTTGCTGTGATCTTTTTCCATGATAAGATGGATGGAGTGAAGATTTTGGCTCTGTTGATTGCAATTTGGGGTTTTCTTTCTTACATCTATCAGCACTATCTTGACGATTATAAATCCAAGACAAGAACTGATAGGAATGAATCATCTGATCCTGTTGTTTAGCACGGCAGATGGTTCTTGTACTAAGGTAGGTTTGTATGCTTGTGTTTATTCATCAAAATATAGTGTCTAATGGATTATATGTAAATCATGAGGTTATCCAACATTTGATTTGTATCGTTAAATTAGTAGTCATTCCTTTCATTGAAATTTAGATAAATTGGTTACCACTTTGATTAACTTCTTCCCCCTCACAGGTTAGTTCCCAAAACACTTCACTTTACCATTTCTGGACAGAGGGTTCAGTCATATAAATAATCTGTATAAAAGCATTTTTTAACTAAATTGCAGCACTCATTTTTAAATAGTTGACCCCATTAGTCGAAAAAGGTTCTTAAAGAGGGGCTGAGAATTGATCGCAAACAAAGAAGTGAGTTCTATATGAAATCTCTAGCCATCCAATCCAAGGCAATAAATGAGAGCCTCCATTCAATTTTAGTTCAGTCTATTTCAAACCTTTAGATCTGATGAATACGAATATTTGATGCAGCAACTATTTCTGATTAGTGGCATATCAACAACCCCCTCTTTAAATTTGCAGGGCAGTGAGAACATCAGAATATTCACTTACACCAAAGTGATCAAGAAGGTCAGTTTAGATTCTAGAAGGGTCTTTTGAGTTGGGGTGCTTTGTACATGAGATACCCAACAGTGGCCAACAATCCAATTGAACTAAAATTTCCTTCTTTTTTTAATACCATTAGAGTGCCTGCCATTTTATAGGTTCAATTTGACAGTTTGGACTTAATGTGGGGGTCCGGCATCATGCAATGAGCAGATCCATGTTCCAAATCCATTTATGGGGTGCCCCAGTTCCATTTTTACTAGAGTGATATATTTACTTTTGGGTTGCAATAAACATGATCTGGATTAGTATTCTGGCATGCCTCCAATGAGAGTAATGTACTTTGTTGCTGTTGGGGTGTGGGTGTTTTTTTGTTGGGTGGGGGGGTGGTTGGTGTGGGGGCGGTGTTTGTGGCGGGGGTAGCGCGGGGTGGGGCGGCAACTAGAATTCCCTAATCACCTAGGCAACTGGCCATGCGGTGGTTACCACATTTAGATTGGCTAATTAGGTGTTAGGTGTTAGGTTTATGGAGAAAAATGAAATACTTGGGAAACCTCCTGACTTTCACTGAAAATAAATTTCTTTGCTTTCAGGCCCTAATAAATAAAATAAGAAAAAGAATTAGTGGATAAAAGGTTACCCTTCTATCGTAGGCTGGTAAAAATACCCTTCCCTCAAACTCCAAAATAAAATAACTGACCAGATAAATCAAATTTTTAAGAGTTTTTGGTGGGGGGGATCAAAATGAAAGGTCGAAGATTCGTAAAATTAGATGGAGTGAAATTTAAAAGCCAATTATTGAAGGATTGCTGGGAATTGGAGTTTCCAGCTGTAACAACCTAGCTCTCCTATCTAAAACTAGTTGGAGGTATCTCCAAGGGAATAAACTCTTATGCTCAAAAGTCCTTAAAGGCGAAACACTGCCCTAGCAAAACAGTTTGGGAGCTATTTATAAGAAGAGTAACTCATGGTTTTTGATTTTATTAAATCTAATACTAGTAGGAATGGGGCAAATATATATGTCTGGGATTGTAAGTGGATACCATGTCAGGATAGTTTAAGAAAACCTGTCTCAAATGTCTCTAACCCAAACTTAGTTGTTAAAGATTTGTGGAACCAAAATAAAGGGTGGGATATCTCGAAAGTTCATAATACTTTCGATGAGTTTAAGGACATTGAGGATATTCTGTGATTCTATATTCCTCGGGTTTATGTGGAAGACAAAAGAATTTAGCCGTTTTCTAAAAATGTTTAGGTGACTACCAAATTGGCCTATAGAGCCATTATAAAAAATAGGAGTGGACCAAATTTTAATACCTACCCTATTAATTGGAAAGCTTATTGGAAAATCCCTCCACGCAAAGAATCCTTCTTTTCAGTTGGAAATGTTTAGGGAAGGCAATCCCGGGAAGATCCTTACTCTATTAAGAGAATTGGATCTATTGATATGAACTACCCCATATGTGGAATAGAGAATGACTTGGTGGAACATGCTTTATTTCATTTTAATTTCACCAGGGCCGTTTCGTTATCATCACCTCTTGGTCGTCATTCCAACAATATTTCAGAAAATGGTTTGCCCGATTGGTGGAAGGATTGTGAGGACCAAAAAGTTTTAACATCTCTTGGGCATGAACACGGGTTGAAAACTTTGATATTGGCAATTGGGTGTGCCACGTGGTATGCTAGAAATGAGGCCATTTTCATGGGAGCAGCCCTAAACCCATTTCCTATCATTCTAAGAGAAAAAACAGTGCTCCATCTCATAACCCGAAGTGATGATGGCAACTTGAATGTTGGTAGAATTAAATCTTATTCTCAACCCGTGGTCAACAATGATGAGATCCAAATCTTCACAGATGCTGCCTTTTATAAAGAAGATGGAAAGACATCCTATAGCTTTGCTACGTTTTTTAAGGGCAATCTTGTGGATGCAACTGCTTGCAAAGGCCCGAGTATGCTCAACTCAAAGGAAGCTGAAACGGGGGCAATTCTCTCAACACTAATGATGACCAAAAGTCTCGAAATCATAGGGGTTCATATCCTCTCATATGCCCTTAAAGTCATTGATGCCATCAAGGGAATGGAAGATTGCTCAATTAGAACTTTAATTTTAATATTTTGGCCCTGGTGGACTCTTTTGAGAATGTTCATTTTGACTATATCCCAAGGTTTTCGAATGGTGTTGCCCACAAGTTAGCTAAGTGGGGGCGAACTTATGGGGATTTTATGTTTCGTAAAAGTCCTTTTTCGACTCTATAGGGTGGTTTCCACTCATTTTTTGTTTTCATTTTCTTTTCTTTAATAGAATTATCTTTCTACCAAAAAAGAAAAAAGAAAAAAGTACAACCCACCTTTTTTTTTTTTTTTTGTTTAAGATGGAATCATTCTCTTTCAACCTTTTCCACAGAAGTGTTGGGAAACTTCCAAATTCGAAAAGATTAATATGAGAACTTAAAATTCAAGTTTCTAGCAGTAAAATAGAGGGCATGGATTTTCATCCTTTTTAATGGAAGAATATGGCATGTATTCTTTTTTTTTCTTTTCTTTTCTTAGTTTCCCTCTGGAAATAACGCTTTCCTTTCAGTTTCACTACAAAAATAAGATCAGTTTTCTTTCACCATTTAAAAAGAACAAAAACTAAGAACATTTTAATTGTTTGAAAAAAAAAAAAGACGCCCTCATGACGGGAGAGGGTGGGCTAGGAGCATGTGTAGGGAATTATGAGTGCCGGTGGTAATGAATTTTTGTGGCCATCAGACTAATATCTTGGATTTTATGATAAAAGAGTTAACATTTAATAGACCTACTAAAATTAATTTTATGGTTTTTTTTTCCTTAAGGGGGTGGGGGTTTATTTCTCTATGGAAAGGTAAGTTAAAAGCTTGGAATGCAACAAATGAGCACCTTCCAGCTTCCAGGTGCGCTACAAGCTCTTATTTCAACTAAATTAGATAGCTCCCTTGATTTAGTATTTTGACATATTTTTTAGCGCACTTTCCAAACAAATCAAAGAGTCACCAACCATGCAAAATTATTTAAGAAAAATTATTCTAATGGATCTAGAAATATCAATAAAAAAATGTCCACAAAGGCAAACAAAATACCCTCTCACTGAACCAGGAATGAAATTAACCAAAATTAAAACATTCATTTCATTTAATCAAACTCAAACATCTAACTTTCTTTTTCTAATGGGAGCTTAAATACTGATAAAAAAAATGGTAACTCAAACCTCAACTTGACGATTATGGATTGCAATTCAGATCCAATGTTGTCAATTTCTTGTAATTTTCAATTGATAAGCCTTAATATTGATTGTGATTATTTTTAATAATAAAATTATTTTTTAATCACTTGTTTCCTGACCTATTCGAGGGAGACCTTTGAGTCTCTGTTTCAAACCAGGTCACTTTGTAGTCACAGCCACTTTTTAGTCTTTGTTCCAAAGCGACCTTGAGTCTTTGTTTCAAACCAGGTTTCTCCATGAGAGGAGCAAGGCATTTTCTGGTCTTGGTCTTCCTGACTACGCAGCAATCTGGTCTTGGTCTTCCTGACTACGCAGCAAACCTGATTCTTCTTTTACCCAACCTTTGAAGAACAAAAGAACCATTTACACATCGAGCTCTTGACGGATTGTTTCTGTTCCTTGTCGGTCGTTACTTGTTAGAAATTAGAATCACCTTTAGAATATGATACTCAAGTCAAACATGCTTAACAAGTCAAGAATTGCCTCTTACCCTAGTGGTAAGAGGTTTGGTTCTTACCAAGCTAGCGAGGGTTCGAATTTCACCAGCAATATTTCCTTACTAGATGATTTATTACCTCATCCGAGGTCCTCTTCTATCACAAGAGGGATCTTTAACCTCTCATGATGTACCTTCCTTCCCCAAACCTCCTAAGGTTGGGATACCAAAAAAGAAAAATTGCTCAACAAGTCATGGGCACTTTAATATAAAAAAATAAAAATAAAAAAAGAGTCATCTCCGCAATAGAATGCTGACATTGGCACCAAATACTTGTGCTTTTGCAGCACCAAAATTTTGAACTAGCTAAATGGGTTAGGCCAAACTCATCCCAACTCTGATCCAAGTGCATCTAATCAGGTCTGGTTGAAGTCAGGCTCATAGGATCTGCACCCATTAAGTTTATTCTATACTATTTATCTTCTAGGTCCGGCCCATTGTTTTAACTTGTATATCAAATAAATATTACAAGATTTTACCAATCCAATTCTTCCACGGATCAAATTCACATCGATGACTACATTTACAGCCCACCAGATTGATAGCCAAGTCTCTCAAAAATCATGAACCACGGCGAAGGATGGTTCACACATTTGATGATAAAGTAGGAAATTAGAAAGAGAAGAAAGAGGAAAAGGTGCCTCCCTTTTCTTTTCCTTCTTTCCATTCTTTCCTTTTCTTTTACGGACAAGAAAGTGCTATACGCGGAGGATTGACCTTAGACAATTTCCATGAAAGCAATAGGCCTTGCCACTGAGCCTTCTAACATAGTAAAATTTTCCCATGACTGGATAACAAAGGCCTGCTTTCGTAGGAGACGTTATGGACCTCCATAAATCAGGAATAAGCTATTGATTCCCATTGGAAATGCACCTTGTGCATTACATGAACAATAGGATATATTTTTAACATGAAACTACATCTATAAAATGAAGTATATTTCACCCTCTGTTTCCCTAACTAAAAGAATAGGCATCTGGCAAGGATGGGGAGAAGGGAAGCCAAAAATTATTATTTATATGATATAAAATCATCCAAGCTCCTCACTCTTTCTATTTTTTTAAAGAAATAAAGCACATTTCCATAAATATATTATATATATAGTTGGATTAGGCTTTGATACCACTTGTTGGGTCAAACAGTGCAACGGAATCAACAACCCCTCAATCATCAGTCAATCTGGCTAACCCGGAAAATAAGGGAAAACCCAACAATGTAATTGTTAGAAACCTTGTAAGTTTTAAAAAATTATGCATAGTTTTCATATAGCTCTCTCAAGAATTTTTCTTTACGTAATGGATCCCCGAAGGAAAATCTCTTATTTCCACCAACATCAGCTAACATTTTGTACATGATCAATTAGTAGTGGGAACACGCATATTGAAATGAAATCTCTCCAGATGGTATTTCGCCGGTGTGATCGTGACTTTGTGTGGCTTTAAAAGAGAAAAATAACAAGGTCGAGTCAATTGAATTACAGGGGAAGATTTACTGCCTGACCGTGAAGGGCGCTACGTGAGTCACACATCTACGTGAGACACATCCACAGTAGCAAAGGAGTAGCTGTTTCTGTCAACCTCTGTTCCATCCCTCTAGTGTTTTTCTGGTAAACTCCAATCCTTTTAGTTAAAATCTCTCAAAGACCATACCATTGTCTATATATCTGTTCCCATCCTTTTAAAATCAATCAAAGACCACACAATTGTCTCTCTAACAAAATCTCTCTCTCTCTCTCTCTCTCTCTCTCTCGGGATGGGTGAGGTTCAAGAAGTACATCTATGCATCAAAGGTTAGTGACCACTTTTCTCATGTGTTATCATCATATAGTTTTTCCTATGCGAGAATAATCTCACACTTGTTTTCTTGATCAGTAAAATCCGTTTGCCTTACATCAACTTCAACAATCAAAACACTAAATAGGAACTTCAATTGCTTACAAAACCTTCTATGTTCTTACCTGTTTCTTCACCAATATATTGTAATGCCCCCAACAATTACAGCACACTAGATTCTTCCCATCAGCACACACTAGTCTCTTGTTTTCTTTTTCTGTTTTTTTTTTCCCTAACAGAAAATATGGGCTTCCCTTCTATTTCAAAGCTTCCCACACATGACACAAGTGTTTGCAAACTTCCGAACTCAAAAAGATTGATCTGAGACCTTAAGATTCAAGTTTTTAGGCAAAAAAGGACGGGGAATGGTTTTCCTTCTTCCTCTGGAAATTACAATTGGCTTGCAGGTTCATTGAAACAATAAGATATGGTTTTTTTTTCCACCATATAAAGAGAAGAATAACTTTGAACATTTTATTTGTTTTAAAAAACAATGTCCACATGAGGAGAAAGGGTGGGCTGTAAGCATGGTGATCATGAATACCGGAGATCAGTGAAGTTTTTATGGCCCCAGACATCTTTGGCCAAGACGGAGGTTGATGGGACTGGCACTTTCTTTGCTTCTCTCATGTACCAATATGCAGGTTTTTTTGTTCATGTTTTTGTGATATTTTGCTTGTATGTTCCTTTTAATTTAATAAAATTACTATTACCAAAAAAAAATATATATATATCTTGGGTTTTTATGATAATATATTGGGTTTTATAGAGCTGCTACTGTGACTATCCTCTTATTTTTGTGGTTGTCTTTATTTTTACAGTATTTGACATATTTTTAATTGGATTTTCAAATGATTATGAGGTTATTTCTCTATTGAAACGTAATAATTATAAACCCAAAAGTGCAACAAATGAACAACACCTCCCAATAGCGCTAGAAGCTTTTATGAAATAGAATAGATAGTTCTCTTAAACTCCACCAGTTTTTGCTGCCGGTCCAAAGCTCCAGTAAAAGAGGAGGGTTGTGTTAGGTAGGTTGATAGCCAGCGTAAAACTTTGCTGCAACCCGAACATGAATTCTGAAATAACAATACGGCATGATGAAATAAAATTCAAGTAGCCGACCCCAACATGGTTGGAATAAAGCTTTAATGATGATGATGATCATAATGATGATAATAGATAATTCTCTTGGTTTAGCTCTTGACATATAATTTTTTTGCTTTCCAAACAAATGAAAGGGGCATGCACCAACCAGGCATAATTATTTAAAGAAAATTATTCTAATGACTTCAAAGATATCAATGAAAATGTCCACAATGCTAAACAAAAATCTTCGCATCCAAACAAGAATGACAATAAAAATCAGAATTTCTAAATCCCAATAGTTAATCTTTTTTCTGTTTCCCAATGGGAATAAAATATTCTGACTCGCTTAATCAAACTTGAACCTGAACTGTTATTATTATTATTATTATTATTTTACCTTTTAGTTGGTCCAGCCTCAACTTGTTTATTAAGATCACAATTAAGATCCCAAGGTGTGTCAATTTCTTGTAATTAACTAATTGATATAATTATGTTGGTTTTCTCAATAACAATATTTTAATCATCTTGTGTCTTGATTTACTAAGAGGAGACATAGGGTCCAGCACATAACGTCCAAAATGGCAGAAAAATCACAGGCACTTTTTGTCTTTGTTCCAAACCAGGAACCTAATGACTAATGAGAGAGGACCAAAGCACGTTCTTGTCTTGCTCTTCCTGACGTGCCAGCCAACCTGATTCTTCTTTCACCTAAACTGTCACGTAGTCCTTTTTGAACCTCTGAAGAACATACGAACCATAGACGTATTAAGGTCAGAATCACCTCTAGAAGATTATACTCATGCTCAGAAAGTCACGGGCACCGTACGTAGAATGCAGATATCGGCATCTAATCAGACCAGTTAAATGGGTTAGGCCCAATGCACCCAATTGTGGTGCACTTGCATCTAATCAGATCTGGTTGAAGTCTGGCTCCTAGGATCTGTACCGTATAAGACTATATTGAAAAGGCCAAAAAGGTTTGTCTTCTGGGTCCGATTCTGGAACGTGGCCCATAGTTAAAAAAAACCCAATTGATCTTGGGGTCGCAATCTGATAAAACTTTTAGAGAATGCGAAAAGCGAAGTTAACGTCCCCCAAAGACGTCGTTATTGTATATGTTACTCAACACCGACGTTAACCTCCCTAAAAGATGCTCTTTCCTATTCTCAATTTATTTCATCCTGAGTCCCAGCCCAATGATGACTCTGTGATGATGATGATGATGATGATAATAAATATTTGGATGAGTTGGGTCATCAGCTATTGGGTCCTGAAGACGTTTGTAGCTTTAGCCGAGGAAACATCTTGTACTGGCATTGACATTTGTGAACTATCAAATGGCTGTTTGGTCTGTGGAATTAGGAAAGGGTATGAAATGGAGTCCCATGGAAATTCAAAGCTGACTGTTTGCCAAACAACTCACTCCTCTGCAAAAAGAAATCCTAAAATTTTGTACAAAAGTTCATCAATTACATGGATGCTATTTATCAATTACATCAATTACAGTAGGCGGTCCTTTTGTTGGGTGTGGCCATACGTTGTGGAGGATGATTCCTTTTACTATTTTATGGCCCCTTTGGAAAGAAGAGAAATGATAGAATTTTCAAGAATGTCGGGGAGTTGATTGCCTTTATCTCTTTGATCATTGTAAATTGGGCTTTGATTATAAAGGAGTTTTCAAATTTTAGTCTCAATGACATTTTTGTCAATTGGGAAGCTTGCATGCAGAGTGGTCATTTTAAGATGAGAAAGTCTGTTCATTGGCCTCCCACTCCTCTTAGTGTTCTTAAGTTTAACATCGATAGTGATGCTAGAGGCAAATCGAGGTCTGCAAGACTTGGCGAGGTCCTTCGAAATAGTAAATGAGAGGTTTTATTCATGTTCTCCAAACATGTAAGGGTTTGTAATTCTAATAAAGCAGAGGTTTTAACCATTTTGGAAGAACTGCATTGTTTCTCCAGAAATTTTCATGGTAAATTTATTGTGGAGAGTGGCTCCTCTAATACGATCGCGTGGGTGACTAATAGAAAGAGTAACCCAAGGAAATTCAATTTCCTTTTTAATGAAATTCGGGTGTTATCTTCCTCTATCAATGTGCACTTTCGTCATGAACTTAGATCAGCCAATTATTTCGCCAATGCTTTAGCTAAACAAGGGGTTGAAAGGATATTTCCTTGAGAGGGTTTTATTTAGTAAATTGCTTCTACTAGGGTACAATACTGTGTACCTCATTATTTTTTTCTTTTTAACGCTTTCTCTTTCTTTTTTGTTCTTTTTCCTCTCTCTTTTAATCTAATTTTCTGTAATCTTTTTATTAATTAAGTAATCTATTACCGTTAAAAAAATTACATGGATGCTATTTAACAGTCAAAATTTATATTGATACTAATTCAATTGTTTTGTGTGTTGGTCCCATGTCCACTTCAAGAAGCCGAGGAACAAAGTTCACCAAAAGATGCGTCAGCTACCCATCAGCTCCTGCCACTGAAACTCAGAAAGTGGCAATGGCTGCTATTGGTGGGCATCAGCATCATTTTTGTTCTAGCAGGTCAAACTGTGGGCACTCTTCTTGGAAGATTCTATTTTAACGGAGGTGGGAACAGCAAATGGGTGGCAACACTAGTCCAACCTGCAGCCTTCCCAATCCTCATCCCTCTCTACCTCGTCTCCTCTCCCACGGTCCCCACACCCCAACAACCTTCCTTGACCACCCTTTCCTGCATCTACGTCTTCCTCGGATTACTAGTTGTTGGTGTTAGCAGGATGTATGCATATGGGCTTTTGTACCTTCCCGTCTCGACCTATTCTCTCATTTGTGCTACTCAGTTGGGCTTCAATGCAATTTTCTCCTATTTCATCAACTCCCAGAAGATAACTCCTTTTATATTCAACTCCGTAGTCCTCCTAACCTTCTCAGCCTCTCTCCTTGGAGTCCAAACAGACTCCACAAACCACAGAACAATCCCCAAAAGAGAGTATGCAATTGGGTTTCTATGCACCTTGGGGGCATCCGCATTATACTCCCTCCTGCTGTCGCTCACTCAGCTTGCATTTCAGAAGGTCCTAAAGAAAGAGACCCTTGCAGTGGTCTTGGAAATCCAAATATTCCCATCAGCTGTTGCCACATGTGGTGGCCTAGTGGGCCTTTTTGCTAGTGGTGAGTGGAGGAATTTGAAGGGAGAGATGGAGGGGTTTGAAGAAGGGAGAGTTTCGTATCTGATGACTTTGGTTTGGACAGCAGTATCTTGGCAGGTTTTTTCAGTCTCTTCTAATTTTCTGATTTATAAGGTGTCTTCTCTGTTTTGCAATGTTATTAGTACGCTGGGATTGCCAATCATTCCTGTGCTGGCTGTGGTGTTTTTCCATGACAAAATGGATGGGGTGAAGGTTGTGGCTATGTTGTTGGCAATCTGGGGTTTTCTGTCTTACATCTATCAGCACTATCTTGATGATCCCAAGTCCAGGAGGTCCAAGTCAACAGGAATGGAAGTTGACAAAAGTGATACCTCCACTTCGAAACAAGTTCATTGATGAGCTTTTCGTTGAAACGAGTTTCTGGTACCTGAAGGAGATATTGAAGAATCCAGAGGATAATGAAATTCAGTTGAAAATGCCATACAATCTATGACGTCTAGTTTCGTTGTAACTTACTATTAGTGATTATCACTGATGGCCTGTTTGTCTCATGTAATTGAATACCTTAGGGCATGTTTATTTGAGGGGTAAAGTAAAATAAAGTAGAGTAAACCCAAAATAAAAAAAGAATAATAAATGATGGAGTTATAATAACCTTTTGTTTTTAGTTGTCTGATATGGAATCTTTTTGCCTTTTGGATAAAAAGTAGATATTTTTTTGTAATTTAGTGATGCCTTTTTGACTTTTTTTTAAAAAGAAGAAGGCAAATTTGAATTATTTTAAAAAGAAAGAAAAAAAATTTGAATTTCAAAAATTTTATTTTACCCTCCTTTATTTTACCTCACAAACAAACATAGCCTTAGACTTTATTTCTGTCAATGATTAAAAATGAAAATCGATGGTGACTATACGTCATGTCCTGAGATTTGGGACTCTCAAATCACAAGGCACAAGGGTCGACAAAGATCAAATCTACGGCCTAGATTAAATATGCAAAAATTAAAAAAAATAAATTAGATTCTTACATCCTTTCCATCTTTAGGAATTTGGTACTCCAAATTCTACTCACATATAGTAACAAGAAATTAGAGGGGCGATTAGTGGGGGTATTACATCCTTCCTCCACTAAAGGAAATTCAGTCCACCAAATCTTTTTTAAATTAAGGAGAAAATAGTTGAAACTCATATTCGGTTTTTGCACATAAAACACATGCACACAAAAGAAAAAAATATTTCAAATCTTCTAGTTTTTTTTTAAAGTTCCAAAAAGACTATAAACATATATAAATAATAAAATAATATGTCAAACAATTCATCAAGCCATGAGGAAAAACAAGTGAAAATGAGAAACTACAATATTTTTTTATTCTTTTTTTCGCACATAACTTTTTTAAACAAACTAATAAGTGATGCTAACAACGAGATGAAATAAGTAGGAAAAAAAGTTTCTTTTTTTCTTATAATGTAATTAAATTTAAAACAAAAATTTATGCATTGTTAAACAACAAACACATGAGGTTGAAAAATAATTGCATTTCCTAACTTGAAATCCCATTCTAACTTTTCTACCCAATGATCTCACATGTCTTAAGGTTTTCACCAAAATTTACTTAATTTTAGAACCTAGGCTCTAATACCAATCTACCATGCCCCGAGATTTGAGTTCCTTGGAACCCTCAAATCACGAGGCATGATGAGTCCACAAAAGTCAAATCTATGATCTAGATTAAAATTGTCAAAATCTCAAAAAAAAAAAAAAATGGGTTCTTACAATATCCAAATATGACCATCAAATATCATGCCTTTAATTGAAACTGAATTAAAAGGAGACGGGAAATATATACCTAGCCATCACTCTGATAATTTTATACCTATGAAAGTCAAGGTCTCATCTACATCACCTATTAAAGACTCTTGAGAAACTCTCATATTGTGTCTTAGAGAGGAGACACGCATTCATCTTTATAGCATTTTTTACAACTAAATATGGTATGGTATTCCTCCTTGCATGGGAGAATCATCTGTTAAGATTCTTGTGTATTGGCTAATTTATAGGTTGGACAAAACTCTTGGTCCATTAAGTTGTAATTTTTTATTTTTTTTTAGAATGAACTGTGGTATGAATCGCTAGATGCAATGAAGTGAAAAAATAAAAAAACCGAACGCAAATTGAAGTATTTTTTTTATGATAACATAGACTAAAAAGGTCATATCTCACAACCTTAGCGTCAGTGTGGGGCAAGCTACTACCATTGGAAAGCGCTTTTTTAGTAGATTTCCATAAGTTCCAAGATTGAGTCAATCAAAGTTAAAACAACAAAATTATAACCTTAGGAAGTTTGCAGAAAATTGTGCAAATTTACACTGCGGGCTCAAATGCATTGACAAAGAAACTCCACCAACTATATATGCACAATTTGTTTCCTTTTTCAAGTAGAACTTTTTTGTTTGTATTATATTGTAATCCTAAGTAGTGTTTCCCACAAACTTGGGCTTATTTAAGGACATCTTGTAAGATCACGGGGATCCATTTAACATCACCAGGCAATGTGGGACCGAAGCATTCCATACCCGTGTCCCCAGTGGATTCCCCTCTCTTGACTCACAGGCTAGCGCATCTTGCCTCTATCCTGATCTTGCCTCAAGGGCTTTCCCAGTGGGATTGAGGGTCCCACATTTCCGGCAAGTGATAGGCTCTGATACCATTTGTAGCGACCCGAGCAGTTCATTGGCCCAATAACTTAGTAAGTCTATCACATGAACTAAAATGCTTAAGCCCAAGTTATTAGTAATAACCTACATAGTTCATTATATACCAACGTGTGGATCAATCGAACTTTATCAGGCAATGTGGGACCAAAGCATTCCACACTCGTGTCCCCTGTGGATTCTCCTATCTTGACTTACAGGCTCACGTAAACTGGCTTGATACCATCTGTCACACCCCTAGAACCGAGTTTGAATCCAGCTCAATTTTAGGAGCATGCGATGAAGGTGCACGGCAAGTTGTCGACAAGATCGTTACAATCCTTAAGTTGAGTTACAACTAGAAAAGGTCTGTGAGCACATCTTGAGCTTTCGTTTAAGTGAAACCTGATTGGTACACTTTTTGCGATATTTGTCTTTTTAGCACCGATACGTTCCTCCTAAGATTTGGTGGCATTTAATTTTTTAGCACCGAATAATTCCTCCTAAGATTCGAACTCACAATCAGTTAGCTCTAATACTATATTAAATTTCCTTAGCTAACTATTTCTATAAAAATCTTATGGTGTTAGTAAAGGCAGCAGAAATACTTTTCTATATTTCCCCTTTGGTGATGGCCTCATCACCACTAATGCTTGGGGATATCGTCATGCTGGAAAGAATGACTAAATCGATTAAAGCACCTGAGTGCTATATGATTGCCCTTACAACATATATAACTCACGACCTTGACATCTCTAGTTTCAGTCCATTCTTGAGTTTGATCACGAATTCGTTTTTCAATGTTTCTTTCTTGGTTGTGTTCACTATTTTGTGGATTTGTTGCAATATTTTTGTTTTCTTAATTGTCAAGAACACTCACCTTGTACAAACCATTTTCCTTTTCCTTGGGATCTAAAATGGTTTTAACAATACCCTTTTTTAATATTTCCCTTCATTTTTTATGTCGAAAGAATTCCATATGAGTATCGGCTGAGTTCTTAATTGCGCGAAACTGATTTCACGCTTCATGACTTTGAAAAAGTGGAACTGCATCTTGTCAAGTGACGACAGGTGGTTAAGGCATGGTGGTGACAAGGTTTAATAACTAAGACCACACCACACCACACCACACCACAAGAAAATGTATTTTTGGCAGCGTTTTTATAATTTGATCCCTAATAGTGAATCTTTTACTCGTAAAACCTAAGTAATGGCCGATGTTCAAATTAAAATGTCGATCAAAGTTATATTTGATCGGCGTAAATTCATATTTGCAGGCAGAGGTTTGTAAAATTTTAACTTATTTTTCATAAAGAAAATTAAAATAAAAGAAAATATTACGAACATAGAAATGTTAACAGCAGTGAAAGGCAAACAAATGTTTTTTTTTTTAAAATTGCATAATATTTAAACTTTTGTCGATGAATTTTTGTCATCGGTGAAGATTTTATTTTTAATTTGAAAGTTAAACCTCTCTCTCCTCCCCTCATTCGGTTTTCTTTTTTTGTTTTTTTTTTTGTTTTTTGTTTTTTTTTTCTCCCTCTGCTCTTTCTCGTTTTCTCATCTCCACCCACCCAGCGGCTGCCATGAGAGGATCCGGACTCTTCAATCTTCGCCGGACTGCGAAGCCGCCGGAGCCAACTTCCCCCACCATCTTTTATCGCAGCCGAGTCCCCATCCCCTTCTCTTTTCTCTCTCTCTCTCTCTCTCTCTCTCTCTCTCTCTCCCATTTCCCCTTTCCCTTCTACTTCTTCCTTCCCTGCTTGCTGCCCGCGACAAGTCTGGCCGTCATCTCATAGACCCATCTCTATTCTTCTCCTCAACCATTCAAATGTTAACCGTGTCCTTGAACTTTGTCTGCATTTTGCGTGCAACATTGAACATTAAATCAATCAGACTGTAGCTGTCTTTGTTAAAAAGGGTGAATTCAAAACTATTGGATTTGATCCTTTGGTGAATGGGTTGGTCATGATAAATGCTATTCAGATTTCCTTCTATACATTAATATGTTTTGTTGACCAAATTTGCATTTGGGTAATTTTGGCAAGAGTCTGTGAGTGACAAGATGAATTGACAAAATGAAAGTATGATTGGGTTTTCTGTTTTTTTTTTTATCCTATTCTTGAATTATATTCCCTTGGGTAATTCTGGTACTTCCTAGTTGTTGGAGTGGTTTAGCAGTTTGGGAGTTGCAAAAGCATTGAGCAACTTGTTTTAATGGTTATCCGATCTGGCCCTTGTGGATTGAAGGGCAGGGAAATAGACAGTTGGATGAGTTCTATGATTTTGATTTGTAGGCTTGGTTTGTGTGGGATTTTGAGTGGAGCTTGGTGGGTGGGTGTCTTTTGGTGAGCTAGGACTTTCTCTTTTTCTTCCCCAAATTTTATCAGGGCAAGTGGGTATGCTTATTTCATTAAGGATGTGCATTTATATTGATGATTCTTCATGATTTTACGTTTTTTATGGTTAATTTTCGTTTAATTATTTTGATGGACAATGCTAGTGACGGGTTGGATTTCTTATTTTTCTGTCATTATTCTCTCCTGATCTCGTATGGAGGAGCTCAATAGTCATGTGATTTCCCTAAACCTAACCCTGTAACGAATCCGATTTCTTCAATTTGAAGGTGTGCATTTCTCCTTCTCCTCCACTGAGCATCTCTTTCTGTGATGAAATGCTTAGTGATATCATTGGTTAAGAAGAGACTTGTTTATTGAAAGATTATGTTGTAGGCCTTCAAGAATGCTAGAGTTTTTGTTTAACCATGTAGTACTTGATCCATTGCGGCCATTTTGCTGATTTCCTTTACTCACCGTTTTTAACCCTATCTGTTATAACTAATCTCATCATTAAATAATTAGAAAATAGTATGGTAGAAACCTTGGATCAAGTTCTGTGAATCTAGAAATATGAAGTTGTGTGTTTCCATAAAAAATAGCATCTTTCTGTAACAGGCTACTGTGAATTGTCTGCCTTACTTTGGAGCATATCTCTACTTTCTTGACTATAGAAGGTATGTCTATGTTGCCATTGGATTTATGAATAAGTTGATGATGAAACTGCTAATCACATGAAGATATTAATTGCTGTATTTCTTAATATGGTACAATTGCTTCATGCCTTGGTGTTGTTTCCTGGTTTTCAAATCCTGGCTGGCATTACCACTCTCTGGTAGCAAAACTACAGATCAACAACTCATTTGTGTTCCATGTGGCGTATTAATTTGGTGGAAAATTTACTTATTATGGCTTTCAAGAGTTAGAGGTAGTTTATCAATATCCATGTGTGTTAAGAATGCCAAAGTTCAGCTTATCCTTTGTAACCTTATGAGATGGTTGGAGACAGAACTCCGTGCATTCATCTTTTAACTTAAAACTTTTGGCAACTATTTTGGAATTGGGGGTTTAGCCTTTTTTACAAGAAAATTTTGTTATTCTTATTTTGAACCCATGATCACTGGAAATGTGATTCTTGAATATCTGAGGCCATCCATCACTGAATTTGGTATTGGCTTGTGGATGCCTATTTGGTTTCAAATGGTAAGTTACATTGCACCTGAGGAGTGTTTTTTTTTTTTCAATGAGGACATATATTGATCACATGGATTTGATACTAGTGTTTGTTGTCATGAGCTCCAGAATGTGCACACTTTATCTGTACCCTTGTAATAGTGTTTGTTGTCATGCGTTGTGGGCATGCTCGCTTTATAGATTGTGGGTTGCTTGTCCCCCACATCATGTGATTCTCTCCCTAACGGGCTTGAATGTTGAAATGATGGGATTTTCATTTTTTTTTTAATTGAAGGAGTTTGAATGCTGAAATAGTGAGATTTTCATTTTTTTTTTCCGTTGAGTGGGTTTGAATGTTAGAAATGTGGGGTTTTTCATTTTTTTTTTCATTGTTTTAAAAGGTGGAGAATGGACTTTTTTATGGTTTTCTATCTCTTGTAAAAAGTATATAGGATCTTTGGTGGTAGTAAAGCCAAGGGAGGAAATTAGTTGTAGGAATTTCTACAGAAATAGGTGTGTTACCTGCCTTTCCACTTGTAAGTGTTTCACTTAGATTTGGACTTGGATGGTGGAATTCTTACAATTTATTGATATGGTCAGAGGTTGGAATTTTTCTTTTTCTTTTTCATTTTTTTTATAATAACCAGAGGTTGGAAATTAGAATGCACTGATGTACATTGGATTTGAATGTTGGTGTTGAGATTGGGTTCTGAGTTGGATGTTCATATGATCAGAATAGGAATGTATTCTTGATGTTGTAATCACTCTGTATTAGAATTACTACAAAATCTCCAGGTCCACCAATTTCTCTTTCATACCAACATTCAGGTGCATTCAAATACATTCAACATAAAACAATCAAATTTAGTGAAACAAACAGTTACAAAAGAAAAAAAAAGATTGGGAAAGAGACTTTAGGTTCAGGGATTGGGGCTTCCTCTTACATTTTAATTTAGTTCACTAAAAATATTTTAATGTTGTTCTTGTCATTGCAGATTGATGGACACTTTGGATTCGGTTGCAGACTTATAGTGGAGTTTTGACGATTCTTAGTTTATCTGTGTTTGTATCTTAGATATTTGTATGGGAGTGGATACATTATTGTCACATTTGTTATAAATGTGATGAGATGAATGAATCCATGTATAAATGAATATATGAAGCTTGTTGATTCGATGTATAAATGAATATATTAAGCTTCTTGATTAAAAATTGCTGAAAATGATGGTTAATTGATTAGCAACCATTGTTTGAATGCATATGTTACGTTGGACACAGGTTTTTAGATGGGTGCATAAATAGGTGTATAGGAATATTATTTTGGAAATTAAAGTGTTAAATTTTTTAATCAAAAATAACTTTTTCCAACCTTTTGTATTATGTCAGTAAAGAATTGAAAGATTTTATTAAAAACATAAAATTTTTACCAAGGAAACATAATGTCGGCAAAAGTAAAAATATTTTTTTTAAAAAAAGAAAATAATTTCACCGATGTTTCGTAACTTTGAGAAACATCTAAAAATATTTTTTAAAAAAGAAAAATATTTCACCTACGGTAGTTAATGTCAGGGAATATTTTAAAATATTTTCTTTTAAAATATAAGACTTTTACTAACGAAAACAAAACATCGACAAAAGTTATAAATATATTTTAAAAAAATAAATATATTTCAGTTACGATATGTTAACAACGGTAAAATTTTAAAAATATATTTTAAAAAAATATAAATTTTTTACTGACGTAATAGAAAATGTCAACAAAATAACACATTTTCTCGAAAAATATTTTCCGACAAAATTAAAACGTTGGCAAAATATTTTTCCACAAAATTTTTGAAATTAAGAAAAAAGAATTCACCGACGTAAATTTTCATTGGCGAAATTATGATATTTGAGGACGTAATCGTTTTTCATCGGTAAGTACTTTTCCCCAAAGACATTTGCCGACGGCCGAACGAGGCAAATTATTTTGTCAGTAAATATTTTTGTGGATGTTGTAGACACCTTTTCCAACAAATTTTTTCATACATAAAAATGTAATTTGTTGCAGTGAGCCAAGTCCTTGAAGAAGCCAGAAGACCTTATCTCGGTTTAGGAGGGGCTTACCAATAGCAGCCAAATAATTTTTTTAATGTAATCATTTAATGAATCCATACCTTTGGGAAGAAGGGACATAATTTGTTGAGTAAGTGTCAACACCCCCTTTCTTGTGAATATTGGGCAAAGGATTTTTCTGAGGCCATCCAAACGTTAACAGCAGTGTTGAGTCCAACCACGTGGCCAAGAACATCCTTAGAGAGTGTAGCAGTTATCCACCCTTTGAGAAGACGATCAGATCTCTTTCATAAAACGTATTTCAGATTTTGATCCTGTTTTCTCTATCAACAGCAATGCTTTCAGAGTTGATAAATGGTTCAGGTGCAAAGATCTCACCATTAATAGATCCTTGCAAGTCCTTACTTTCAACCAGAGCAAGGAGTTGTGTCCTCCACTGCAAAAAGTTTGTGTGCGCGCGCATGCGTGCGTGTGCATTTTAAGGAAACAAGTTTCCAACATTCCATGATAAGGGCTACGGGTAGGAGGTTGAAGATAATGCCGAAGCCATTGACAGTGGTTTAAGGAAGAATGAGTAGTTTCCTCCTTAAGGATATGATACTATAAAGATTTTTGAGAAACTCTCTCTCACACGTCTTGGAGAGGAAACACGTATTTAACTTTATTGCAATTTTTAGAATTGAATATGGTGTGATATCCCTTCATGCATAGGAGAAGCATCTAAACGAATAAAGAACATACAATCAAGAAAACAATGTAAAAATGCATAAAGATCTATACGTATGATCTTGTCTAACAAATCTTAGTGACCTGGCCATGTGTCTTTGTTGCTATCCATGTAGGATATTGCAAGCAACAACCAGCTATCCTTTCCATGATTCTAAGATGATTATTTGGATAGGTTGCCTCTCAGAATTTGGAGAGCTGTGGTTGAGTTGGTCATTCCGTCACTGTCCCCATGATTTGAGGATGGAATGGATGTGGGTGAGCTAGACTCTAGTGCATCTTTATCACTTATTATCACGCCCCCAAAACTAGGCCGGATCCAAAACCTGGTTCCAGGGGTGTGAGAATTGGGGCTAATTAAAATTTTTCTAGCATATAATTAATACGAGCCCCAATTCCGGGTAGATCGAAGTCCTTCGTGAGGCTATGCTTGGAGATCAAGCAACCATAATCACACGCGGAACTAAAATCCATACTCATCGCAGACGGAAATCACATAACATCCATGTAACAAATCTCATTAATAATAAAATCAAGGTCAAGTGCTTCGAAGCATAACAATTAAAGTTGTAATTTCAAAACAAATAAATTTAATTAAATAAACTGATGGCCCAAAAATGGGCATATTACATAATCTAAAGTTTTCGAACTCTGCACCGCACTAAAACACCTCAGATGATGTCATCGGTGTGCCACTCAACAACTCCGCCACCTGGCGGAATTTCCTGCGAGCTAGACCCTCTGGTTCGGCACCGGTAACGGAACCTAGACACCAAAAGTAGTGGGTCAGATTGACGTAATCTGGCAAGAGGGTAAGCTGCAAAATGGATTAATCAACTGAATTAAATGATGTATTCATTATGAACCAAAATAAATCAGATGCAAACCCCAATGACATGAATGCACAGAAACGGGTATTCCCGCAGATAAATATACAGAAACGGGTAAATCTCGCATACAGATAACAGAAACGGGTAGTCCCGCAGATAATAACAGAAACGGGTAATCCCGCAGATAATAACAGAAACGGGTAATCCCACAAATAATAACAGAAACGGGTAGTCCCGCAGATAATAACAGAAGGCACAGCTGTATACTATTATCCACAGTATACGCTGACCCGATGGCGTACGTCCACCTCCGAACTGCAGTCGGTCAGATACATATATACAAATATACTTATTTACAAATACATACGTATATCGATGCAGAATGAATCATGATATGAAACCCTCAATCCCAACATTCAATCCAATACCATTTTGAGTATTTAGAGTACTTAAATTTGAAAGTGTATTATGAACGTGTGTCAATTCAAATTATTGAGGGTAAGCACTAATCCACCAACGGTCAAGTTAGATAAATATGCACATGAGAACTAACTCTCTGTCACGCCCCAATCCCGGGAATTTGGGGATTTGAGTGGGCCCCCGGGGCGTGGATACGTAATCCCGTAGAAATCCGTGCCCTGAAGAATTTTGCACGAATTCCTACAAGGGAGATTCCACAGGAACGTGTGAGGTATGCTGACACACGTACAAACATAAATTATCATAATCGAGAACCTGTGAAATACTCAATAATCATCAGGAGCACATAAGGTTCATAGTCTATTAAAACATATTTACATACAATAGTGTTATAGTCTTTTAAGTACATTCCCAAAATCAGTCCTCCAGGGTGATACAAAAGTCCTCCACCTAATATTCCCAGAAGAGACGCTCTCTGTAGGATGGCTAGTAGTAAACGTCGCCATCCATCCATTCACCTACACCCCGAGGTACCGTTGGGGTATCTTCCGGGGCCGCGTCAATGTTCGTGTCGGGAGCGGTTGCTGTATCTGCAATACCGAGGGTAACACTGTTAACACGACGGTTAAGCAAGTACTAAGCATAGGAAATTAATATAACATAATACATTAGCAAGAACAATCACTAAACATGATGCATGAGTGAAACTTAATGTCATACATACTGATTGGCAACCACGATGCTCTATTCTCCCAAGGGGAGCATACATAACGAATGGGTTGCTAGGGGATCAAGCTAGCTTCCCGAGGAGCGTCGACAACCCCTCCGTAAACCTACTGCAGTGGTGACATATAAATACCCAAAGGGCAAAAGCCAAGTGGTGCCGACTCGGAGTCAATCATACAAATCATAACATACAAAAGGAATAGTTAACCATGAAATAACGAATGCTTAAACGAAACACATGCAGGTAGGCTACAAGGCCCGAGCCTCAGCTACACCCTTGGCTACCAAGCACACACTCAATAGAAGCCCTGGCTTGTCAGACACGCACTCATTAGAAGCTCAGGTCTGAATTGCCTCGGGGTTTGCTGGAGGAAGTAAATTCGATAACAGTCATGTCGAAGGTAGTGTAATGTATCAATATGAATGCATTTCGATAAAGCAGTCTCCTGATCCCCAAGGACATTCAGCACGAAGTACACATGAGATGTTAGGTGTCGTTGTGTTACCGCGTCTGGGTATTACATTGTGTATACGGAACACCCTTCTCATGCCAACATCTATGACTTGCCATTGGGAAATCCTTCATTCATTCCAACGTATAATTACCAATGGCCAAAGTGGAGGTATAGAGGGTACCATGACTAAAGCCCTACCAAATCATTGAGATTCCTAACATCTTACATTCACTGGGTTCTTACGGCTTAGCCGTATACAAGGCTACGGCTTAGCCGAGGGGGTCACGGTTCATCCGGATTTTCGGCGTGATTACGGTTCAACCGTATATTGGCCTACGGCTTAGCCGTGCTAAGCCTACGGCTGGGTCACGGGGAAGTTACGGCTTAGCCGTAGGGTACTTCATGGTGCAGCCGTATGCAAGCCGTAGAAGGAACTGGGTTCTGTGAGCTCTCTGGTAAGTTCGCCGTAGAAAGACCTACGGCTAGGCTACGGGCTGGATACGGCTTAGCCGTAGTAGATTTCACGGCGTAGCCGTAAGTGAGCCGTAGTACAAAATCTCATTTTACAGCTCTCTGGACATTGAGCCGTAAGAGCTCACGGCTTAGCCGTAGCTTCGCCGTAAGCTTCAGAAAAATTTGAATACAGTTTCGTAGCTCGATTTTCTGTACGGGATCACTACAGAGCTAACTTATAAGGGAATTCTGAAGCTTAATTGAAGTGTCCTTGAGGGTATCCCATACTCACACACCTCCTATTCCCTTCTTATCATTCTATTTTGATTCACACCACATTTGCATCAATTAAACAATGACAGAGAAATGGCTGGAAATTGGAAATGCAATAAATAGCTCAAATTATCCACACTCAACCATGCATGCAATACATATAACTTAATACTTGCCTTGTTACTGTGTTTAGCGCTTCCTAGATCTTTCTTGCTGTATGCTCATAGGAAAACTCTCTGTACTGTAATGAGTTCTCTAATGGGTTCTCTACACATAAGCCCAAAATGTGGAAGAATCCACATGCAAGTCAATAACGAAGTCTTTATGACCCCCAACAAACCCAAGAAGACGAGATGGAACCCATTCTTTACCTTGTATTGCTGTGACTTGGAGGGGAGATCACTCTACACCAGAATATAATGGAAAAAGGGGTCAAGGAGGAAGAAGAAGAGTGCGAGTGAATGCCATTTCTTGTGCATGCACACTCTCAAAAGTCCACAATGCTTCGATTGAAAGCAGAAGATGGAGAAGAAACCCAGAAACGGAAGCTCCAGCGAAGAGAACGAGAGAAAGAAGGAGACTGTACGTTAGTCTCTCCTCTTTAAACATGTTTTTCCTGAAATTGCACACTAGCCCACTTGTTTCTAGAAATTTCAGTTTAGTCCGGAAGGGCCCCCAATTGGCCCAAGATGAGTCCGGATTAACTCGGGCCCAACACAAAAGACGATCTACGCGATAAATCACACGTAAGGAGATGGACGGAGTATTTAAGAGGCATAAGGACAATTTACGAAAAAGCCCTTAGCTATTTAAGCGGGGGTCCAAACCCAATAATTCACACTAAATTAACCCTCAACAAGTCTAAATCAATATGAAACAAGATTAATTAAGGTAATTAGGACTAGTGAGGGTTCGGGTCCTTACATCCTCCCCCACTTAAGATCATTCGGTCCTCCGAATGCACGTACCTTAGGTAGTAGCTCTGGATATTTCGCCCAAATTTGATCTTCAAGTTCCCAAGTGGCCTCTTCCTGTCCATGGTGATTCCATAACACCTTGACCCATTTAATCGTTCGTGTACGCAGCACCTGTTCCTTAGTGTCGACGATACGAAGGGGTCTCTCTTCATAGCTCACATTAGGCCTTACCTGTATATCATCCAACTTAAGAACATGTGAAGGATCTGGGAGGTATTTCCGGAGCATTGATACATGGAACACATTATGAACTCCTGCAAGCGAGGGTGGCAGTTCCAACCGATAAGCTAAGTCTCCCACTCTACTCTGTATCTCAAAAGGCCCTACGAACCGAGGAGCAAGCTTACCCTTCTGGCCAAACCTGATAGTACCCTTCATTGGGGAAACTTTTAGGAAAACTCTGTCCCCCACTTGGAACTCGAGGGGCCGGCGGCGGTTATCTGCATAACTTTTCTGGCACGATCGTGCAGTTCTCAGTCTATCTTGCACTTTTTGTACCTTCTCCGCTGTATCCGCTACCAGAGTGGGTCCATGGAAACTCCTAACCCCCACTTCTTCCCAACAGACTGGCGTACGGCACTTTCGTCCATACAAGGCTTCAAATGGGGCTATACCGATGCTCGCGTGAAAGCTGTTATTATATGCAAACTCGCACAAGGAGAGGTGCTCATCCCACTCCTTTCCGAAATCCATTACGCTAGCTCGTAGCATATCTTCCAGGGTCTGTATCGTTCGTTCCGATTGCCCATCTGTTTGAGGGTGGTAAGCCGTGCTAAAACTGAGTTTGGTGCCTAAAGACGTCTGGAAAGACTGCCAAAAGAAAGACACGAACCTACTATCTCGGTCGGACACAATCGAGACCGGGGTACCATGTAGCCGTACAATCTCATCAATGAAGATCTTGGCATTTCCTGAAATTTCATCCCTCTCTTGATGGGAATAAAGTGGGCTGATTTTGTTAGTCGGTCGACAATCACCCACACTACATCATGGTGTCTACTTGTTCGAGGTAGTCCGGAAACGAAATCCATCGTCAGATTCTCCCATTTCCATTTAGGAATCGGTAGAGGGTGTAACAAACCGGGAGGCTTCCTGTGCTCAGCCTTCACTCGTTGGCAGGTAAGGCATTTGGCCACAAAGCCCGCTATGTCCCTCTTCATGTTATTCCACCAAAACCTGCCATGTAGATTCCGGTACATTTTTGTACTCCCTGGGTGCATGGAATACCGAGCATGGTGTGCTTCAGTCATAATTGCCCTTTTTAGGTTATGATTTTGAACTCCTGGAACACAAAGCCGATCTCGAAAGTACAACACACCGGCTACAATCCTGAAATCCGGTTTCTCAGAAATATGGTCACGAATCTTGACAAACTCCGAGTCTTCAAACTGTCTCTCCTTGATCTGCTGAATCAAAGTGGGTTCGAAGACGGACATAGCCACTAACATGACCTTATCATCTACGAATTCAGCTTCCACGTCCAGATCTCGGAATTCCTCCACTAGAGACCATTCACCACAAAAGGCTGACAACTCGATGGTGGATTTCCTGCTTAAAGCATCAGCTACTACATTCCCTTTTCCAGGGAAGTATCTAATCGGGAAGTCATAATCCTTTATGAATTCCAACCACCTGCGCTGTCTCATGTTAAGATCATGCTGCGAAAACAGATACTGGAGACTGCGATGATCACTATGGACTTCAAATTTCTCTCCATATAAATAATGTCTCCACATCTTCAGCGCGAAATTACTGCAGCCAATTCCAAGTCATGCACGGCATAGTTTTTCTCATGTTCCTTCAATTGGCGAGATCCATATGCTATTACCTTTCCATTCTGCATGAGTACACACCCTAGCCCAATCCCTGAAGCATCTGTATAGATGACAAATCCGCCACTCCCTTCCGGTAGGGATAAGATCGGGGCTGAGGTTAATTTCTCCTTAAGGAGTTGGAAACTCGACTCACACTCAGCGGACCACACAAATGGTTCGTTCTTTCGTGTCAACTTAGTCAAAGGGGCGACTATTTTGGAAAAGTCCTTCACGAACCTTCTATAATAACCGGCCAAGCCAACAAAACTTCTAATTTCTGCAACGGTTTTGGGACTCTGCCATGTAGTTATAGCCTCAATCTTAGCTGGATCTACTGCAAGCCCATCCTTAGAAATTATATGCCCTAGAAAGGCAACTTGTTCCAGCCAAAATTCACATTTGTCCAGTTTGGCATACAATCGGTGGTCCCTTAGCAATTGTAGAGAGGTCCTCAGATGCTCCGCATGCTCGTCTTTGGTCTTGGAGTACACCAAAACATCATCGATGAAAATTACTACGAACTGATCAAGATATGGTGAAAAGATCTTGTTCATTAAAGCCATAAACACTGCGGGGGCATTTGTCAATCCAAAAGGCATAACCAAGAATTCGTAATGCCCATATCTTGTCTTGAAAGCTGTCTTTGATGCATCTTGGTCCCTAACTCGCAGTTGATGATATCCAGACCTAAGATCGATCTTCGAAAAATGTGTTGCACCCTGTAGCTGATCAAACAATTCATCAATTCTAGGCAGTGGATATTTGTTTTTAATTGTCACCTGATTCAACTGCCGGTAATCAATACACATTCTGAGGGTGCCATCCTTCTTTTTCACAAATAAAACCGGGGCTCCCCATGGAGATGTGCTAGGGCGAATGAACCCCTTATCCAATAATTCTTGTAACTGTAGTTTCAGTTCACGTAGCTCTGCCGGGGCCATTCTATATGGAGCCTTAGATATGGGAGCGGTACCTGGTACTAGCTCTATAGTAAAATCCACTTCCCTGATTGGAGGAAGGCCGGGTACTTCATCCGGGAATACATCCGGAAATTCGCAAACCACAGGTATTTCTTCTAACTTCTTAGGTGACTTCTTTTCTACGATGAAGGCAATATAGCCCTCACAACCACTATGGATTAATCTTTCCGCTCGAAGTGCTGAAATCAATCTGGTGTTCGAACTCTTCTTGTCACCTTGGAACACTACACTTGGACCATCTTCACTCACCCTTACGGTGACGGTCTTACGGAAGTAATCCAAACAGGCCATATATTTGGTCAGCCAGTCCATGCCTAGGATTACATCGAAGTCGTGCATGGGTAGCACAATAAGTTCCGCTGGGAGAAGAACTTCTCCAATGAGAACTCGACAACCAGGGTAATAGTCATCACAGGTTACCCGTTTACCGACCGGAGTGATAACACTCAACACATATGGCAACTGTGCTGGCAATTCCCGTGTCCTACTAGAGAACCGGGGAGAGATGAAGGAGTGTGAAGATCCCGAATTAAACAACACTTTAGCTTCAATACCACAAACAGAAACCTTACCTATAACCGCATGTTCTGCAGCCTCTGCCTCTTCTTGTGTCAATGCATAAGCGCGGCCTTGCCTCTGTTGTCCCTGGCCTTGTCGTGTCTGCCCTTGGCCTTGTCTCACTTGCTGTTGTTGTCGGTTAGGCACAGGAGGGGGCTGCTGATACTGCTGCTGTTGAGAGCCTTGGCTAAATTCCTTCCTTCTCGGGCACTCGGACAAGCGATGGTCCATGGAGCCACAGCCAAAACAGGCTCCCATGGACCTCCAACATTTACTAGTCTCGTGACCCTTTCCGCATGCACCGCAAACTGGTCGGGATGTGCTGCTAGCAACTCCCTTCTGTTTCTTAGAGTACTGCTGGCCTTTCCCAGAAGGTAGAGCACTCTTCTTAGACTCCCCCAAGAATAGGCTCTTCTCAATTTCTTCCGCTGCATATGCCCTGGCCACTGCATCGTCATATTGAACGGGACGCTGAAAGGCAGTGGCATGTCCCTTGATAGCCGGCCTTAACCCTTCCAGAAATCTTTCCACTCTCTTCTCCTCAGTATCAATCAAGTCTAGAGCAAACCGAGAAAGCTGGCTGAATACATGCACGTATTCTGCAACGGTCATGAGGTTCTGCTGTAGGGAAAGAAATTCTACCTTCTTTTTGCGAGTAACGTGGTCGGGGATGAACTTCTTCCGGAACTGCCTCTTAAAGGCTTCCCAAACAGTAGCGTCCGGCATAGTCCTCATGTGGTCCCGGATACTCTTCCACCATGTATCCGCGACGTCTCTAAACATGGATGCTGCGAGGACCACTTGCTGCCTGGGTGTGCAGGTCAAGGTATCGAAAACGTTTTCCGTGTGGACAAACCATTCATCTGCTTGTAACGGATCCTCATGTCCAGTAAACTCTGTTGCTCCCCTTTTTCGAAACTTCTCATACAAGGAGTTGGGATCTCCTGGCTGATCCTGTCGGTTTAACATGGCGGCCATCTGTAACTGCATGGCGGCCTGATTGGCGTTACTAGCTGCCAATTGATGCATTAACATCATAAACCGTTCCTCCGTATTGTAGGTGGGATGAGGAGGAGGTTGTGGTGGAGGATCTGCACCGTCCAACTCAATGTTATTACGGTTATTATCACCGGAGCTGTTGTTCGTACCGGATCCAGACGCCATGGCTCTGCAGTCACAATGGTCATTAATCATATATGTCTAAATAGATGCACATACATACATACATACTACAGTCCTATCATAGTTATCATTATAGTGGAAACCCACTTAAACGGATCTATCGGAACCTCACCACGCTTCCTAATGTTGCTAAGTCTTTTAAGTGACTTCTTGGAGTGGCTCTGATACCATTACTTACGTATGTCACGCCCCAATCCCGGGAATTTGGGGATTTGAGTGGGCCCCCGGGGCGTGGATACGTAATCCCGTAGAAATCCGTGCCCTGAAGAATTTTGCACGAATTCCTACAAGGGAGATTCCACAGGAACGTGTGAGGTATGCTGACACACGTACAAACATAAATTATCATAATCGAGAACTAAAACAATAAAATTATGCATTTAGGAAATTTGCAGAAAAAGTAAAAATTTACATTTACACTCGAGCGCCCATACAACCAGGCTTGACTGCGCAATATAGAGGCTCATGGGCTCGAACACCAATGCATCGGGCTTGAGCATTGGTTTTCTGATACGGAATTGTTTCTTATGTGCGCCAAAACTGCTAGTTCTTATTGTACAAAAGTATACCCATAGGGCATGAATTATAGTTATATAAAAGATGTTTCTTTCAACTCTAAAATAGAGATCTCATTATTTTAAATTGAGAATTTACATTGGATATCACTATATTTTTCTAGAGCTTCCATTGGAGAGATTATGCTTAAGCTTTAGATTATAGAATATTGCTTCTACATCTCTTGTAGAAGATTGAGAGCATCTTATGTGTTTAAGGTATGATGTGATCAAGCAAAGGGCAATGCGCGGGGAAGGAGAGTCATGGCAAGGACTTGTGCAAAAAAAAAAACTCTATCCTTAGGTTGAAGGAGTGACTAAATAAGGGTTGTAACTATATCTTGTAACTGTTTTTACTTAGTATTTGATAGTTGATCCTTGTTGGATTCGTGGTTTTTTTTCCGATTTGAGTTTTTTCACGTAAAAATCGTGTGCATCTTGTCTCTTGTATAGTTGACTAATTTATTTGCTAGTTCTTTTATTTCTTTTATTGCACACTATTTGAACCACAATATAGAAATCCAGTTCTAAAACGATTTTTCAATTATATGTAATATTTGGGCCTAAGTACAGCCCAGATATATGAGATGATGATGATTGAAATAGGATTTTTAGTTAGTTACCCCATGACTCAAAGGTCATAGACTCTTAGCTGACATGTACTTGAAGTATGGTCAAAGTCCTCTTGGCTTGAAAATTTCTAGAATTACTTTTGAATATGACTTAAGCTTTGCATCCAAATTTCATCAACTTCGGTTACTTAGAAGCAGGACTTTAGTCAGTGACCCCATGTTTTGGGGGTCACTAAAAGTTGACATGCTTGCTAACTTTGAATCAAATGCATCTACTTGAGCTGAAATTTTACAGAGTTTCTCTTAAATATAATTTGAGCTTCCTTTAGGAGTCTCAGTTGATTCTAACATATAGAAGTGTTTGTCATTACAGTGACCCTAAGGAGTTGGAAGACAATCCTTGAAGCTTAAGTTTCAACTGAAATAAAGTTCAAATGCTTCGAAATTTTGAAACATCATTCCTAAGCATAATTTGGAGTTGTCATTTGATTTTTAGCTGCTTTGGTAACTCAAATACTAGAGTATGTCAATGACTTCTAGACTTTGAGCCAATGAACCTTGAATTTGAAGTTTAGTGAGTCAAGCGACCAAATGAAATACACTAACTCTGAAATTTGAACTGCTGCACTTTGAGTTCATCTGAAGTCTATTGAGTGGATTGTATCAACTCTGAACATCTGGATGCAGTATTTGACATGGCATTCCACAATCCCAGGGTTTGTTTGCCATTGTTTTGGAATTTGCTTGTAATGTCTTCACTGCAACATTTGTAATAAAGTTTTTTTATGGGTCAACACAAGCTACGCTCCACCTAAGGGGAGGCTTAAGCAATGGGCTCCATCATGGGGAGTATTGAAAAGTATTTATGTTGCCCCTACTAACACCTTGGTATGAATAATTAACTAAGAAAACTTATTATGCTATCAAATATATCTGATTGTGAGTTCTGATCCCCGGAGGAATGAGTAGAGCCTGTGAATTTGAATCCTTCGAGCAATGACTAAAGGCTGTAGAAAAATGTTTGTATTGCAAAAAGTGCACTAATCGATTTTCACTTAAGTGAGAGTATTGAAAAGTATTTATATTGCCTCCACTAGCACCTCGAGGTTTTAGTTAAAGTGATTAGCTGAGGAAACTTAACATGATAAGTTGTGGCTTAGCGGTGATCTTATGATCAAGCCAACCAACGTCTTGTCATTTATTTTGCTTTTGCAATCATCACCATCACGTTTTCTATTTCAATAAAAAAAATTTGAGCAACCTCTCTTACCCACCAAATTATTCAAGTCCTCTAATATTGCCATCATCATCATCAAATTGCATGATCACAAGCTTCTAAAGGAGATCACGAAAAATCTGATTTAGTGGGATACTGGCAGACTCAAAAGGAGTCAATTGTGATAGTGATGGATCCATAGGTAGGTGGTGATCACCATTGAGGCATGATGATTGTTGTGATTTTCTGACAATCACCCGTTGTGCACATCCACGGAATTACAAGATCAACACGAACAAGCCACACACAAGAAGAGACACGAGATTTACGTGGTTCACCCAAATAGGGCTACATCCACGGGCACAGGAGGACGAACATCTTCACTATAACAAGTAAAGCATACAAGAGATTCCCACACTCTCACCTCATCTCTCCTACGTGGTGTGGGAACACCACGAGCAACTACTGCCGCCGCAAGGTCTAGGGTTACAGACTATACAATAGATAATCTCCGCTTTCTTGGCCACCAAGAAAGCCCCGGTACAATTACCAAAATACCCTTGACCTTAAACCAGCCCCTGGCTAACCCAGTGGACTCATCCGGCTAAACCTTAATACAAGACATAAACCTAACAATCTCCACATTGGCTTGAATTCCGTACAACTCCGTACAACTCGAGCTACTAGGAGATAAAACCGGTAATGTCTTCACGTACCCTGCTGAATGGCACGTCACTGCACCAGGGATGTAGTCTTCTTCAACACTTTGACATGTTGAACCAGCACATGAACTTTGAGCAAAGTTCATCTCGTCAAACTCCACCTCGAACTAGAAGCTCGAAACCATTGACGAATCTGAGTGATATCTGAATCACTCACCATCTTGCCCCATCTTCAACATCATTGTGAAGATCCAATCACCACAAGCATGCAAGCAAAACAGATCGGGAATACAAGTCCAGATGACTTCATTGCAGAACAACCTCTGCCTCCGAACAGTCAAAAAACTCCATTTGACTGGGCCTCCGATCAACTGCTGATACATCAGCTCCTCCTTGCTGCTTTTCCGGCTTAGCTCTGGCAAGATGAATATCATCACATGCGATCATGTGAACCCGAAACGAACAACATTGTTTGAATCAGCAAACCCTTTGCAACTAGGCCGGCGACTCCTATTATTGGGTTTGCAACAACAACCAGGTCGAGTAGACCTGATTCTAGCCTGAATCCACATCTATTCAGATCTCCTCCAAATTTCTGCATTAAACTATAGATCTCGTCACCACGAGCACGCTGGAAGAAACGGATCTGAAATCCGACTCAGGATGGCTTCGATATCGTAGAAACAAGTTTATACGCTCCAATCGGTCAAACCTCCTCCTTGACTGTCAAACAGCCAATCAACCTCTTCCACTGCGTAGATCTGCTCGAAACGAGTCCGTAGGCGCAAACAGATCTCTGATCGGACATCGGACGATCAAGATATCGCAGAAACAATTTCAGCAGTTGAAACTGGTCAAATCTGGCCTTTGACCGTTGATGACGTCACTGCTGACGTCACTGCACTGTCTGCTGGGCTTCTGGAGCGGACCCGGGTCGGGTTCACCTGACCCGGAACTGAACTGCAATATGTGCTGGGCTGGACCGTCTGCAAACAGATCGGGTCGAAGCTGACCTGACCCGGCCTGAACCTGCTGAATGGGCTGGACCTGCTGATAATGGGTCGGGTCGGACCTGACCTGACCCGAACCCGCTGTTGCTGCTCTGGGCTGAACTGGATGTAAACGGGGCGGGTCAAACCCGACCTGACCTGACCCGTAGCCTGTTTCCGTCAATGGGCTTCTGTACGAACGGGTTCAGGTCGAACCTGACCTGACCCGGATCTGGACCCGACCTTTTCTCCTTCTTCCTTCCTCTGTTTCTGCAACTTGCAGAGATCGCCTCGCGAACCCTTCGTTCTCGGCGACGGTCAGGCTGGGGTGGTAGCGGTTGACAGCGTCTTCTCCGGCGACAAAGACGGCGAGGATCCCGGCGAAGATCTCGGTGGCGATTGCAGCGAAGGAGGCGTGCGATCTTCGGGTCCTCTGCGCAGATCGGCCGTTTCTCTGTCGGATCTGGGCGGAGCAACAGCGGCAGGCGATGAGGAAGATGGTGGCGCTGCTGTTTGGCAGCGGTGGTGGCAGCAGGGAGGGCGCTACTGCTTGGCAGCGGTGGTGGCAGCAGGGGGGGGCACGCAGGCAGTTTTTTTTTTTTTTTCTTCTCCGGTCTTCGCAGGACTGCACAGCAATTTTTTTTTGTTCTTCCGTTCTTCGCAGCAATGAACAGGACTGCACAGCGATCAAATCTCTGATCTCGTCTTCTTTTTCTTCGATGGTGGCCCAACCAGAAATCACGAACCTGATCTCTCTTTCCTCTGTTTCGAAAAACAGAGAACCGAACCCTTTGACAAGGATTCTATCAATTGATCTTCATGCGCACAACCTCCAAACCACTGAACGATCTCCATCTCGCTCAGAAACCCGAGGAACACCAACCTCGGCTCTGATACCAATTGTTGTGATTTTCTGACAATCACCCGTTGTGCGCATCCATGGAATTACAAGATCAACATGAACAAGCCACACACAAGAAGAGATACGAGATTTACGTGGTTCACCCAAATAGGGCTACATCCACGGGCACAGGAGGACGAACATCTTCACTATAACAAGTAAAGCATACAAGAGATTCCCACACTCTCACCTCATCTCTCCTACGTGGTGTGGGAACACCACGGGCAACTACTGCCGCCGCAAGGTCTAGGGTTACAGACTATACAATATATAATCTCCGCTTTCTTGGCCACCAAGAAAGCCCCGGTACAATTACCAAAATACCCTTGACCTTAAACCAGTCCCTGGCTAACCCAGTGGACTCATCCGGCTAAACCGGAATACAAGACATAAACCTAACAATGATCACTTCAACGACATATCTATCACAGGTCAATGGGTTTGTAATCTTTAACAACAATTGCAAATCCTTTTCCAAAAGGACATGTGATTGTGGAAACAGCTAATTGTATGGTTGTTAAAGATAAGATTTAATTTGCTAGTGATTAGAGGTTTTAGAAAAATCTACATTATGAATAATAGCTGATTAGGTTTGCTCTTCATTGTACAATTGAGATCATTTCTCAATTGATTGGTACAGTGAATTTATTTATTGAAATGCATTGATTATTAATTTTCTACACACCTTGCAAGCTGATGGACCCCATAATTGGGCACACAAATTCAAAGAGGGGTCGATGGTTGACCACTAGCAAAAAAAAATATTAAAAATAAAAATCACCCAATTCCATTTGAATTTTCTAGGTATCCAATTCAAGATAATGATAGTGAGCTTCTTTTGAATTTTATTTCAATCTATTTCAAACCCTTAAACTGATGGCTAAGAATGTCATCTGTTTTTGTTTCAGTTGTTTTGGGTTGGTGCCATACCAATAAGTCCCCCCTATTTAAATTTGCATCAATGAGCCCATCAGCATACCGAACTGATTACTAAGGTGAGTTTAGGAGGGTGCTTTGCAGGTGGTAAACCCAACATTGGTCATCAACACAATTGATGTGAAATTTGATTGCCTTCCATTTTATGAGGGTGTGGTTTAATTTGTATGGTAGCCAGCATCATGCAATGAGAAGATTCATGGCCCCAATCAATTCATGGGGTGCGTAAATTTTATTTTCACTAGAGTGATATTAATTTACAGTTGGGTTGAAAATTGAAACGGTGTAGCTTTCCCCAAAAGTGAAGACATCATTGAACTAGGAACAGGATCAGGATCCTGGCGTCCCTCCAATCAAAGGTATATACTTCTAACACAACCACAGAGACAAATGCAGGGTCCGGGGGCAGATGGACTTGCTGCATTTGAGCAGGAAGTACCGTGTCATTCCCATAACAAAGAGTTGCAGTATCTTTGCCTTCTTCCCACCAAATGTTATCTTTTGCCATTGTTTCAGTACAATGGCTTTCAAAGTGGACTGACAGTCGGTGGAATCCACTACCAGCATTACAGCCCATCGGAATTCTCTGAACATCTAGGCAACCGTCTATTTGGTGGGACCCACATTTAATGGCCCAAAGTGCAATCACCGGATGTATTAGATAACAACCATAGCATTAATTGAACGGCACTGCCGCATTGGATTATTTATTTATTTCACTATTTTATAATGGAGAAATGCTCTCCTACGGGCCATTACATATGCAGTGAAGCTCTATGGGCCAACTTTAAATCAGTGCAGGCTCTTTCACATTCTCATCTCTTCCTGATTTGGTATCAGCCCAGTTTCACCATAATTAAATCCTTATCTATCGTTGAATTGAATTTTTAAAAAATTTATAGTTAAAAGACTGCAAAAATTTATGCCTTTCAAATAAATTGGCTAGGATTTTCTTAAAAGCTTGATTTTTTTTTTAACCCTTATTTGCAAGGAGATCTTTTCATGCACCCCATCCCACTAAGACAGGGGCGTCTTCTATGGCCCCCACGACATAAACTGCATATTGCTCATTTGCAACCTTCTCGTTGGGGAACATTGCCTTCTAATCGTCCACTTCTTCATCATTGCTTTACTCTATCCATCTGCAGTCAAATTGTGGAGAATTTTCTACACGTGTGCGGATATTCCAATCCAATTCTTCCACGGATCAAATTCATATCGATGACTACATTTACAGCCCACCAGATTGATAGCCAAGTCTCTCAAAAATCATGAACCGCGGCGAAGGATGGTTCACACATTTGATGATAAAGTAGGAAATTAGTAAGAGAAGAAAGAGGAAAAGGTGCCTCCCTTTTCTTTTCCTTCTTTCCATTCTTTCCTTTTCTTTTACGGACAAGAAAGTGCTATACGCGGAGGATTGACCTTAGACAATTTCCATGAAAGTAATAGGCCTTGCCACTGAGCCTTCTAACATAGTAAATATTTCCCATGACTGGATAACAAAGGCCTGCTTTCGTAGGAGACGTTATGGACCTCCATAAGTCAGGAATAAGATATTGATTCCCATTGGAAATGCACCTTGTGCATTACACGAACAATAGGATATATTTTTAACATGAAACTACATCTATAAAATGAAGTATATTTCACCCTCTGTTTCCCTAACTAAAAGAATAGGCATCTGGCAAGGATGGGGAGAAGGGAAGCCAAAAATTATTATTTATATGACATAAAATCATCCAAGCTCCTCACTCTTTCTATTTTTTTAAAGAAATAAAGCATATTTCCATAAATATATTATATATATAGTTGGGTTAGGCTGTGATACCACTTGTTGGGTCAAACAACGCAATGGAACCAACAACCCCTCAATCATCAGTCAATCTAGCTAACCTGGAAAATAAGGGAAAACCCAACACTGTAATTGTTAGAAACCTTGTAAGTTTTAAAAAATTATGCGTATTTTTCATATGGCTCTCTCAAGAATTTATCTTTACGTAATGGATCCCCGAAGGAAAATCTCTTATTTCCACCAACATCAGCTAACATTTTGTACATGACTTTGTGTGGCTTTAAAAGAGAAAAATAACAAGGTCGAGTCAATTGAATTACAGGGGAAGATTTACTGCCTGACCGTGAAGGCCGCTACGTGAGTCACACATCTACGTGAGACACATCCACAGTAGCAAAGGAGTAGCTGTTTCTGTCAACCTCTGTTCGATCCCTTTAGTGTTTTTCTGGTAAACTCCAATCCTTTTAATTAAAATCTCTCAAAGACCATACCATTGTCTATATATCTGTTCCCATCCTTTTAAAATCAATCAAAGACCACACAATTGTCTCTCTAACAAAATCTCTCTCTCTCTCTCTCTCTCTCTCTCTCTCTCTCTCTCTCTCTCTCTCTCTCGGGATGGGTGAGGTTCAAGAAGTACATCTATGCATCAAAGGTTAGTGACCACTTTTCTCATGTGTTATCATCATATAGTTTTTCCTATGCGAGAATAATCTCACACTTGTTTTCTTGATCAGTAAAATCCGTTTGCCTTACATCAACTTCAACAATCAAAACACTAAATAGGAACTTCAATTGCTTACAAAACCTTCTATGTTCTTACCTGTTTCTTCACCAATATATTGTAATGCCCCCAACAATTACAGCACGCTAGATTCTTCCCATCAGCACACACTAGTCTCTTGTTTTCTTTTTCTGTTTTTTTTTTCCCTAACAGAAAATATGGGCTTCCCTTCTATTTCAAAGCTTCCCACACATGACACAAGTGTTTGCAAACTTCCAAACTCAAAAAGATTGATCTGAGACCTTAAGATTCAAGTTTTTAGGCAAAAAAGGACGGGGAATGGTTTTCCTTCTTCCTCTGGAAATTACAATTGGCTTGCAGGTTCATTGAAACAATAAGATATGGTTTTTTTTTTCCACCATATAAAGAGAAGAATAACTTTGAACATTTTATTTGTTTTAAAAAACAATGTCCACATGAGGAGAAAGGGTGGGCTGTAAGCATGGTGATCATGAATACCGGAGATCAGTGAAGTTTTTATGGCCCCAGACATCTTTGGCCAAGACGGAGGTTGATGGGACTGGCACTTTCTTTGCTTCTCTCATATACCAATATGCAGGTTTTTTTGTTCATGTTTTTGTGATATTTTGCTTGTATGTTCCTTTTAATTTAATAAAATTACTATTACCAAAAAATATATATATATATCTTGGGTTTTTATGATAAGAAATTGGGTTTTATAGAGCTGCTACTGTGACTATCCTCTTATTTTTGTGGTTGTCTTTATTTTTACAGTATTTGACATATTTTTAATTGGATTTTCAAATGATTATGAGGTTATTTCTCTATTGAAACGTAATAATTATAAACCCAAAAGTGCAACAAATGAACAACACCTCCCAATAGTGCTAGAAGCTTTTATGAAATAGAATAGATAGTTCTCTTAAACTCCACCAGTTTTTGCTGCCGGTCCAAAGCTCTAGTAAAAGAGGAGGGTTGTGTTAGGTAGGTTGATAGCCAGCGTAAAACTTTATTGCAACCCGAACATGAATTCTGAAATAACAATACGGCATGATGAAACAAAATTCAAGTAGCCGACTCCAACATGGTTGGAATAAAGCTTTAATGATGATGATGATGATGATGATGATGATAATAGATAATTCTCTTGGTTTAGCTCTTGACATATAATTTTTTCGCTTTCCAAACAAATGAAAGGAGCATGCACCAACCAGGCATAATTATTTAAAGAAAATTATTCTAATGACTTCAAAGATATCAATGAAAATGTCCACAATGCTAAACAAAAATCTTCGCATCCAAACAAGAATGATAATAAAAATCAGAATTTCTAAATCCCAATAGTTAATCTTTTTTCTGTTTCCCAACGGGAATAAAATATTCTGACTCGCTTAATCAAACTTGAACCTCAACTGTTATTATTATTATTATTATTTTGCCTTTTAGTTGGTCCAGCCTCAACTTGTTTATTAAGATCACAATTAAGATCCCAAGGTGTGTCAATTTCTTGTAATTAACTAATTGATATAATTATGTTGGTTTTCTCAATAACAATATTTTAATCATCTTGTGTCTTGATTTACTAAGAGGAGACATAGGGTCCAGACTCCAGCACATAACGTCCAAAATGGCAGAAAAGTCACAGGCACTTTTTGTCTTTGTTCCAAACCAGGAACCTAATTACTAATGAGAGAGGACCAAAGCACGTTCTTGTCTTGCTCTTCCTGACCTGCCAGCCAACCTGATTCTTCTTTCACCTAAACTGTCACGTAGTCCTTTTTGAACCTCTGAAGAACATACGAACCATAGACGTATTAAGGTCAGAATCACCTCTAGAAGATGATACTCATGCTCAGAAAGTAACGGGCACCGTACGTAGAATGCAGATATCGGCATCTAATCAGACCAGTTAAATGGGTTAGGCCCAATGCACCCAATTGTGATGCACTTGCATCTAATCAGATCTGGTTGAAGTCTGGCTCGTTGGATCTGTACCGTATAAGACTATATTGAAAAGGCCAAACAGGTATGTCTTCTGGGTCCGATTCTGGAACGTGGCCCATAGTTAAAAAAAAACCCAATTGATCATGGGGTCGCAATCTGATAAAACTTTTAGAGAATGCGAAAAGCGAAGTTAACGTCCCCCAAAGACGTCGTTATTGTATATGTTACTCAACACCGACGTTAACCTCCCTAAAAGATGCTCTTTCCTATTCTCAATTTATTTCATCCTGAGTCCCAGCCCAATGATGACTCTGTGATGATGATGATGATAATAAATATTTGGATGAGTTGGGTCATCAGCTACTGGTCCCGAAGACGTTTTTAGCTTTAGCCGAGGAAACATCTTGTATTGGCATTGACATTTGTGAACTATCAAATGGCTGTTTGGTCTGTGGAATTAGGAAAGGGTATGAAATGGAGTCCCATGGAAATTCAAAGCTGACTGTTTGCCAAACAACTCACTGCTCTGCAAAAAGAAATCCTAAAATTTTGTACAAAAGTTCATCAATTACATGGATGCTATTTATCAATTACATCAATTACAGTAGGCGGTCCTTTTGTTGGGTGTGGCCATACGTTGTGGAGGATGATTCCTTTTACTATTCTATGGCCCCTTTGGAAAGAAAGAAATGATAAAATTTTCAAGAATGTCGGGGAGTTGGTTGCCTTTATCTCTTTGATCATTGTAAATTGGGCTTTGATTAGAAAGGAGTTTTCAAATTTTAGTCTCAATGACATTTTTGTCAATTGGGAAGCTTGCATGCAGAGTGGTCATTTTAAGATGAGAAAGTCTATTCATTGGCCTCCCACTCCTCTTAGTGTTCTTAAGTTTAACATCGATAGTGATGCTAGAGGCAAATCGAGGTCTGCAAGAATTGGCAAGATCCTTCGAAATAGTAAATGAGAGGTTTTATTCATGTTCTCCAAACATGTAAGGGTTTGTAATTCTAATGAAGCAGAGGTCTTAGCCATTTTAGAAGAACTGCATTGTTTCTCCAGAAATTTTTATGGTAAATTTATTGTGGAGAGTGGCTCCTCTAATACGATCGCGTGGGTGACTAATAGAAAGAGTAACCCAAGAAAATTCAATTTCCTTTTTAATGAAATTCGGGTGTTATCTTCCTCTATCAATGTGCACTTTCGTCATGAACTTAGATCAGCCAACTACTTCGCCAATGCTTTAGCTAAACAAGGGGTTGAAAGGATATTTCCTTGAGAGGGTTTTATATAGTAAATTGCTTCTACTAGGGTACAATACTGTGTACCTCATTATTTTTTTCTTTTTAACGCTTTCTCTTTCTTTTTTGTTCTTTTTCCTCTCTCTTTTAATCTAATTTTCTGTAATCTTTTTATTAATTAAGTAATCTATTACCGTTAAAAAAATTACATGGATGCTATTTAACAGTCAAAATTTATATTGATACTAATTCAATTGTTTTGTGTGTTGGTCCCATGTCCACTTCAAGAAGCCGAGGAACAAAGTTCACCAAAAGATGCGTCAGCTACCCATCAACCCCTGCCACTGAAACTCAGAAAGTGGCAATGGCTGCTATTGGTGGGCATCAGCATCATTTTTGTTCTAGCAGGTCAAACTGTCGGCACTCTTCTTGGAAGATTCTATTTTAACGGAGGTGGGAACAGCAAATGGGTGGCAACACTAGTCCAACCTGCAGCCTTCCCAATCCTCATCCCTCTCTACCTCGTCTCCTCTCCCACGGTCCCCACACCCCAACAACCTTCCTTGACCACCCTTTCCTGCATCTACGTCTTCCTCGGATTACTAGATGTTGGTGTTAGCAGGATGGATGCATATGGGCTTTTGTACCTTCCCGTCTCGACCTATTCTCTCATTTGTGCTACTCAGTTGGGCTTCAATGCAATTTTCTGCTATTTCATCAACTCCCAGAAGATAACTCCTTTTATATTCAACTCCGCAGTCCTCCTCACCTTCTCAGCCTCTCTCCTTGGAGTCCAAACAGACTCCACAAACCACAGAACAATCCCCAAAAGAGAGTATGCGATTGGGTTTCTATGCACCTTGGGGGCATCCGCATTATACTCCCTCCTGCTGTCCCTCACTCAGCTTGCATTTCAGAAGGTCCTAAAGAAAGAGACCCTTGCAGTGGTTTTGGAAATCCAAATATTCCCATCAGCTGTTGCCACATGTGGTGGCCTAGTGGGCCTTTTTGCTAGTGGTGAGTGGAGGAATTTGAAGGGAGAGATGGAGGGGTTTGAAGAAGGGAGAGTTTCGTATCTGATGACTTTGGTTTGGACAGCAGTATCTTGGCAGGTTTTTTCAGTCTCTTCTAATTTTCTGATTTATAAGGTGTCTTCTCTGTTTTGCAATGTTATTAGTACGCTGGGGTTGCCAATCATTCCTGTGCTGGCTGTGGTGTTTTTCCATGACAAAATGGATGGGGTGAAGGTTGTGGCTATGTTGTTGGCAATCTGGGGTTTTCTCTCTTACATCTATCAGCACTATCTTGATGATCCCAAGTCCAGGAGGTCCAAGTCAACAGGAATGGAAGTTGACAAAAGTGATACCTCCACTTCGAAACAAGTTAATTGATGAGCTTTTCGTTGAAACGAGTTTCTGGTATCTGAAGGAGATGATTGAAAATCCAGAGGATAATGAAATCCAGTTGAAAATGCCATACAATCTATGACGTCTATTTTCGTTGTAACTTACTATTAGTGATTATCACTGCCTGTTTGTCTCATGTAATTGAATACCTTAGGCATGTTTGTTTGAGGGGTAAAGTAACATAAAGTAGAGTAAACTCAAAATAAAAAAAGAATAATATATGATGAAGTTATAATAACCTTTTGTTTTTAGTTGTCTGATATGAAATTTTTTTGCCTTTTGGATAAAAAATAGATATTTTTTTGTAATTTAGTAATGCCTTTTTGACTTTTTTTTAAAAAGAAGGAGGCAAATTTGAATTATTTTAAAAAGAAAGAAAAAAATTTTGAATTTCAAAAATTTTATTTTATCCTACTCTACTTTACCTCACAAACAAACATAGCCTCAGACTTTATTTCTATCAATGATTAAAAATGAAGATCGATGGGACTATACATCATGTCCTGAGATTTGGGACTCTCAAATCACAAGGCACGAGGGTCGACAAAGATCAAATCTACGGCCTAGATTAAATATGCAAAAATTAAAAAAAATAAATTAGATTCTTACATCCTTTCCATCTTTAGGAATTTGGTACTCCAAATTCTACTCACATATAGTAACAAGAAATTAGAGGGGCGATTAGTGGGGGTATTACATCCTTCCTCCACTAAAGGAAATTCAGTCCACCAAATCTTTTTTAAATTAAGGAGAAAATAGTTGAAACTCATATTCGGTTTTTGCACATAAAACACATACACACAAAAGAACAAAATATTTCAAATCTTCTAGTTTTTTTTTTAAAGTTCCAAAAAGACTATAAACATATATAAATAATAAAATAATATGTCAAACAATTCATTAAGCCATGAGGAAAAACAAGTGAAAATGAGAAACTACAATATTTTTTTATTCTTTTTTTTGCACATAACTTTTTTAAACAAACTAATAAGTGATGCTAACAACGAGATGAAATAAGTAGGAAAAAAAATTTCTTTTTTTCTTATAATGTAATTAAATTTAAAACAAAAATTTATGCATTGTTAAACAACAAACACATGAGGTTGAAAAATAATTGCATTTCTTAACTTGAAATCCCATTCTAACTTTTCTACCCAATGATCTCACACGTCTTAAGGTTTTCACCAAAATTTACTTAATTTTAGAACCTAGGCTCTGATACCAATCTACCATGCCCTGAGATTTGAGTTCCTTGGAACCCTCAAATCACGAGGCATGACCAGTCCACAAAAGTCAAATCTATGATCTAGATTAAAATTGTCAAAATTTCAAAAAAAAAAAAAAATTGGGTTCTTACAATATCCAAATATGACCATCAAATATCATGCCTTTAATTGAAACTGAATTAAAAGGATACGGGAAATATATACCTAGCCATCACTCTGATAATTTTATACCTATGAAAGTCAAGGTCTCATCTACATCACCTATTAAAGATTCTTGAGAAACTCTCACAGTGTGTCTTAGAGAGGAGACACGCATTCATCTTTATAGCATTTTTTTACAACTAAATATGGTATGGTATTCCTCCTTGCATGGGAGAATCATCTGTTAAGATTTTTGTGTATTGGCTAATTTATAGGTTGGACAAAACTCTTGGTCCATTAAGTTGTAATTTTTTATTTTTTTTAGAATGGACTGTGGTATGAATTGCTAGATGCAATGAAGTGAAAAAATCAAAAACTGAATGCAAATTAAAGTACTTTTTTTTATGATAACATAGACTAAAAAGGTCATATCTCACAACCTTAGCGTCAGTTTGGGGCAAGCTACTACCATTGGAAAGCGCTTTTCTAGTAGATTTCCATAGGTTCCAAGATTGAGTCAATCAAAGTTAAAACGACAAAATTATAACCTTAGGAAGTTTGTAGAAAATTGTGCAAATTTACACTGCGGGCTCAAATGCATTGACAAAGAAACTCCACCAACTATATATGCACAATTTATTTCCTTTTTCAAGTAAAACTTTTCTGTTTGTATTATATTGTAATCCTAAGTAGTGTTTCCCACAAACTTGGGCTTATTTAAGGACATCTTGTAAGATCACGGGGATCCATTTAACATCACCAGGCAATGTGGGACCAAAGCATTCCATACCCGTGTCCCCGGTGGATTCCCCTCTCTTGACTCACAGGCTCGTGCATCTTGCCTCTATCCTGATCTTGCCTCAAGGGCTTTCCCAGTGGGATTGAGGGTCCCACATTTCCGGCTAGTGATAGGCTCTGATACCATTTGTAACGACCCGAACAGTTCACTGGCCCAATAACTTGGTAAGTCTATCACATGAACCAAAATGCTTAAGCTCAAGTTATTAGTAATAACCTACATAGTTCATTATATACCAACGTGTGGATCCATCGAACTTTATTAGGCAATGTGGGACCAAAGCATTCCACACTCGTGTCCCCGGTGGATTCTCCTATCTTGACTCACAGGCTCACGCAAACTGGCTTGATACCATCTGTCACACCCCTAGAATCGAGTTTGAATCCGGCTCAATTTTAGGGGCATGCGATGAAGGTGCACGGCAAGATGTCGACAAGATCGTTACAATCATTAGGTTGAGTTACAATTAGGAAAGGTCTGTGAGCACATCTTGAGCTTTCGTTTAAGTGAAACCTGATTGGTACACTTTTTGCGATATTTGTCTTTTTAGCACCGATACGTTCCTCCTAAGATTTGGTGGCATTTAATTTTTTAGCACCGAATAATTCCTCCTAAGATTCGAACTCATGATCAGTTAGCTCTAATACTATATTAAATTTCCTTAGCTAACTATTTCTATAAAAATCTTATGGTGTTAGTAAATGCAGCAGAAATACTTTTCTATATTTCCCCTTTGGTGATGGCCTCATCACCACTAATGCTTGGGTATATCGTCATGCTGGAAAGAATGATTAAATCGATTAAAGCACCTGAGTGCTATATGATTGCCCTTACGACATATATAACTCACGACCTTGACATCTCTAGTTTCAGTCCATTCTTGAGTTTGATCACGAATTCGTTTTTCAATGTTTCTTTCTTGGTTGTGTTCACTATTTTGTGGATTTTTTGCAATATTTTTATTTTCTTAATTGTCAAGAACACTCACCTTGTACAAAACCATTTTCCTTTTCCTTGGGATCTAAAATGGTTTTGACAATACCCTTTTTTAATATTTCCCTTCATTTTTTATGTCGAAAGAATTCCATATGAGTACCGGCTGAGTTCTTAATTGCGTGAAACTGATTTCACGCTTCACGACTTTTAGAAAGTGGCACTGCATCTTGTCAAGTGACGACAGGTGGTTAAGGCATGGTGGTGACAAGGTTTAATAACTAAGACCACACCACACCACACCACATCACAAGAAAATGTATTTTTGGCAGCGTTTTTATAATTTGATCCCTAATAGTGAATCTTTTACTCGTAAAACCTAAGTAATGGCCGATGTTCAAATTAAAATGTCGATCAAAGTTAAATTTGATCGGCGTAAATTCATATTTGCGGGCAGAGGTTTGTAAAATTTTAACTTATTTTTCATAAAGAAAATTAAAATAAAAGAAAATATTACGAACATAGAAAAGTTAACAGCAGTGAAAGGCAAACAAATGTTTTTTTTTTTAATTGCATAATATTTAAACTTTTGTCAATGAATTTTTGTCATCGGTGAAGATTTTATTTTTAATTTGAAAGTTAAACCTCTCTCTCCTCCCCTCATTCGGTTTTCTTTTTTTTTTCTTTTTTTTTTTTTTTGTTTTTTCTCCCTCTGCTCTTTCTCGTTTTCTCATCTCCCTCTGCTCTTCGGTAAAAAATATAAATTTTTTACCGACGTAATAGAAAATGTCAACAAAATAACACATTTTCTCGAAAAATATTTGCTGAAAAAATTAAAACATTGGCAAAATATTTTTCCACAAAATTTTTGAAATTAAGAAAAAAAAATTCACCGACGTAAATTTTCATTGGCGAAATTATGATATTTGAGGACGTAATCGTTTTTCATCGGTAAGTACTTTTCCCCAAGGACATTTGCCCACGGCCGACCAAGGCAAATTATTTTGTCAGTAAATATTTTTGTGGATGTTGTAGACACCTTTTCCAACAAATTTTTTCATACAGAAAAATGTAATTTGTTGCAGTGAGCCAAGTCCTTGAAGAAGCCACAAGACCTTTTTTCGGTTTAGGACGGGCTTACCAATAGCAGCCAAATAATTTTTTTAATGTAATCATTTAATGAATCCATACCTTTGGGAAGAAGGGATATAATTTGTTGAGTAAGTGTCAACACCCCCTTTCTTGTGAATATTGGGCAAAGGATTTTTCTAAGGCCATCCAAACGTTAACAGCAGTGTTGAGTCCAGCCACGTCGCCAAGAACATCCTCAGAGAGTGTAGCAGTTATCCACCCTTTGAGAAGACGATCAGATCTCTTTCATAAAACGTATTTCAAATTTTGATCCTTGTTTTCTCTATCAACAGCAATGCTTTCAGAGTTGATAAATGGTTCAGGTGCAAAGATCTCACCATTAATAGATCCTTGCAAGTCCTTACTTTCAACCAGAGCTAGGATTTGTGTCCTCCACTGCAAAAAGTTTGTGTGCGCGCGCATGCGTGCGTGTGCATTTTAAGGAAACAAGTTTCCAACATTCCATGATAAGGGGTATGGGTAGGAGGTTGAAGATAATGCCGAAGCCATTGACAGTGGTTTAAGGAAGAATGAGTAGTTTCCTCCTTAAGGATATGATACTATAAAGATTTTTGAGAAACTCTCTCTCACACGTCCTGGAGAGGAACACGTATTTAACTTTATTGAATTTTTTAGAATTGAATATGGTGTGATATCCCTTCATGCATAGGAGAAGCATCTAAACGAATAAAGAACATACAATCAAGAAAACAATGTAAAAATGCATAAAGATCTATACGTATGATCTGGTCTAACAAATCTTAGTGACCTGGCCATGTGTCTTTGTTGCTATCCATGTAGGATATTGCAAGCAACAACCAGCTATCCTTTCCATGATTCTAAGATGATTATTTGGATAGGTTGCCTCTCAGAATTTGGAGAGCTGTGGTTGAGTTGGTCATTCCGTCACTGTCCCCATGATTTGAGGATGGAATGGATCTGGGTGAGCTAGACTCTAGTGCATCTTTATCACGTATATATATATATATATATATCGTTCATCCTTCACCACTTCAATAATTCTTGGGTGGAGCTCATTTCCCCATAAATTCCTATGATTTGATTCCTATGTATTTTATAAAAAAAATAGGCCCAAAATAAATAAATAAAAAGTTCTTTCTTGATTTTTGGAAATTTTCAATGGCATTCTATTAACACATTTTCTCTATCAGTTGTTTATTTCTTATCTTCTTATTTTCAATCTATGTTATCAATCCCAATTGCAAAATGATTGCCATCCATTAGTAAAAACTATTATTTGATTTTAATAGATTACATATAATCATTTTTTAATGTGATCTGACACCTTTTTCTTTCCTTTTTTTTTCCTTTCTTTTTAATTATCAGATGATTTACACGTTATCAATCAAATGTAGCTCCATTGATTAATTATTAGTTCCGGACTCAAAGAACTCTTTTAGGCCTGCTTGCAATGCCCAACCCATTTACATCCTTCCTAAGCGTGGATGGAAGCAAACATGTCAAACAAGATTTAATATGAATGAACATTTTATAATCTTTCTTAAACAATATCATAACATCCAATCAATTGTAGGCAAAGTCAATGCTCTATGTTGAATGGGAAAATTGGTTTAGGCAAATGTTGATCCATACAATTCAAGTCACATAACCTCTCCTAAGCTTGAGAACATCCAAATATCACTCTTGTAAGACATAAGATATCATATTACTCTATAAAAAAAAATATTACAACTCACTAACTCTTATTTTTATAGATTAATCAATTCAATGGTGCATGTCACTCTAATGGAAATGAGAATCTAGCTAGTCAACATATATTTATAATTCATTACAATGTCATATGAATAACTTGTATTACAAAAGGTAGGCCCCACCAGAGTTGCCAAATCATTCACACCAAAGCTCCCATAGGGATGTCGGCATAGAGGACTAAGGGGTTTGTTGTTCTAATTTCCCTTTCAACTCTAATTTCTACTTAGCCCACAGCCTATGGAAGGTTTTGGTATAGTTCCACCCCAACACGAGTATGTCTCTTCTTTCTAGGGCCAGGCTTTGATATCAGGATTCCATACGACCCTACATCTAGCTTAATGTAGGGCCTACCCTCCCACCAAATGCGAGGGGAGTATGTGCTATTGTATCACCTCGATTGGACTTTAAAACCAATTCAATCCTGGGCAATGATTAAGGAACTTGTGCTATTTCTATTTTAAATAATTTAGATCAGGGGACTAGTAATATGGTAGAGTCTTACTTTTGATAAATGCGAATGGCTAGTCCACAACTCCACTATTTGGCAAAACACTGGGCCAACAAACAAGCTACATGTTAAGTCAGGCTCAGCTTCCATATTGTATTCCACGCAAAAGTCATTGTCAATTCACATCAAACACAGATACAGGCATGGAAACTATATCGTTTAAGTTACGGATTACCTGTAGATAGAGCTTAAAATCCAAAATTTTAAGGCTTTGAGGCATCTCTATTTCTAACATCTATTTCTTTAAATGTCTAAAGCAGATAGAGGCTTTAAAAATTAGAATGTTTGGCACACATTTATAGCTTCTACCTATTTTAGACATTTAGAGGCAAATCCTCTTAAATTAAAACGCTCCAAATGTGGGCTGATGAAAAATAGAGCATCTGGGTCTGAAAAATATAAGAGAGCTAATTACACCTACTAAATTTCTTTTCACACTTACTTTCTCTTTACTGCTGCCCTAGTATTTGAAAATCATTGATTTTTCTCTCCATACAACACCCCCCCTCCCTCCACCCATCTTTCCCTCTCTTTTCTTCACTCTCTCCACTCTCAGGACAGTCTTCTCTTTTCTCTTCCTTAGATGATCAGGCTTGCCTAAAAAATTGTTCAAAGGGTTAGATTTCCATTCATAATGATCATTGTGGGTGAATGCGTGTGTATTTTTTGGTGATTAATGGTTCAAATTGCCTTTTTTTTATTTGCATTGTGATTGTTTGGCCCTAGTTGGCCCAACAATCACTATTTGTTTGTTTGTAAGTGTTTGTTCGGTTGCTTACAGCCGAACAGTCTGTCTGTTTGGCTGATCATGGCCAAACTGATACTGTCCAATATTTTTTTCACTTACAAACATATACAATCGAGCTCATTATGGACCCTGAGCTGGTATAGTTAATCATTTATCACTATACTTATACTTTTTTATTTTATTTGTAATATCCATTAATCTTACAATTTTCTTGTTTTGGATGTCTAACTATGGCGCATTACGAATGCTTTAACCATCATTAATTCAATCACTCAGAGGGGTCATGATAGGAGCATACAAGATTCGGAGATGCTATACACTTTTGTTCAGCAAATAAGAAGATTGTTTTAAGGGGCTTCCATATTGAAGACGTCCAGCGAACCCCTCATATAGTGTCACGCGCTAATTACACACACAAGCCTAACGGGGACAGTAGTTGATTTTTAAGGAATTGATGTATTTCATAATTTTGATGAGTTGATGTAAAGTATTGGGTTGTACATTGTTTTAAATTCAGTGATGTTTAATGAATGGTTTCATGTTAACACTTTTTCAATGTTTAATGAATGATAATTCATTGATATTATGGTTTAGTGACAAATTCTTAAAAATGCATTATTTCATCATCATTAGGATATTGTAAGGACTTAATCATCACAAATTATTTCATAGTCATTGAAAATCATAATTTTTTTGTTTTCATTTAGCATTTTATTTATTTCACTCAAAATCAATTGAAAATTCATTTTTCACATAAAATCATCAAATTTTCTAAAAATAGCTTTCAATGTTGGGAAATGCTTGTAACTTTTTTTACAAATAAAATGATAAGTTATTTTTTTCACCATTGATTAAATAAATATGAATTATGATTAACAGTGTCTTTTTTACTATCATTTCTGTGAAATAGGGCCTACACTATGCATTTATGAATTATGCAGAGAATTGTCATATTATAATTAAAATTCACTTTTATGTAGGTTTTTCATAAAATGAGACACACAAAGAGAAGAAAGCACTAAAAGCATTTTCAAAATATCTTTCAAGAAATTAAAAAGAATAGTTGATAAAGAGAGAAAAATTGAAGCAAGTAGGACCCACATGTGCATGGGACACCCATGCATTGAAGGGGGCACACAAAGGGGTCCCACCACCACTTTAGTTGCTACAATAATTAAAGAATTATCTTAATGATCTAGATTTGAATTTTCAAATTCAAGTTTTTGGAAGAGTTTGGAAAGATGTATAAAGTGTTTGAAGCAAACTTGGAAAGTTTTTTTCGGTTTTCTATGGGCAACCAATCTTAAAACAATTATATCTTTCAAAGCGAGTGTCAGATTGGGTCAATCTACTTATTATTAGAAAGTTTTTTCTGAGTAGATATCAGTAAAGCCCAAGATTATATTGATCAGAGCTAAATTCATAAAGATATGGTCTCAGGAAGTTGGCTATATATTTTCAGACGTAGTTGCAGAAACAAAGAAGATTTCAGCCCTCTTTGGACACCCAAGTGGGTACCTTTGTTGAGATTATTCAAATTAATTGCTACAGCATATCTCAAGTGATTTGAAATTCAAATGTTTAAAAATTCAAAGATCCCTAAAAGAAGAATGTCTTGTTCCACAAGAGTTCAAAGAAGGAAAGAAAACTAGGTGATGATGCAAATATACTTGCACTACATGTGGGACATCCAAGGTAGGGTCCACCTCCAACCATTGAAACACCACGAAATTGGGTCCCATTCAAGAGAAAATATTATGAGGAAGTCATCTCCACCATCTATTTTCAGATTTGCACAAAGAATATTGAAGATACCATTAAGATTCTAAGAAGATATGAATTTAGAAAGTGTTGTGCATGAGTTGTCAAGCAAGGAAAGTGTCACAACCCGAGCCCAGGGACCGGGGGTCAGAGGAAGCCTAACCAATGACACACGTACTCCCGTGCACGCACACCTGGACTCCGTCCAAGCATACACACACAAGGGATCATTCACACGTGCAAACAACTGTACGCGGAAGCTGTACGTATCAAGGCATATAGCAACACACTCAACTCAAAAGATACAATGGATTACACAAAAGATCATGAACTGATAATAAGAATCTATTACAAGAACGTATGACAGTAGAGCGGGCTTACAATAATCAAAATCAAAGACACGTATCACTCAAAGCCCACGCTACAAGTACAGAAAAATCCCCTCAATACAATAGACTCCAACTCAAGGAATGGGAAAACCAAAATGATGCAAACCGTACTCTGGAGAAGGGATCAAGTCCACTCCTCTAGGCCGGAAGGGGCCTCGCGAGCCTCTCCTGCAGTCGGGTCGACCGACGCAGGATCGGGAGAGGGATCTGAGCCTGCAACACACAAAGACAACGAATAAGTACAACGACTTAGCAAAGTATAAGCCAACAAGAAGATAACACGAATCGTGTCTAATACTGAATAATACTGAACAATAAGCATAATGCAATATCCATAGAAAGCATGTTCGTATACTAAAACAATTTATGCAAATGAATAAGCATGCTGTAAGAATCATAAACAGGTAACAATCAAGTGGCTACTACATTGGCCATTTTCTCCCTTACGAGAGCAATCAGGATGAGAACACCAGCGACCGGGCCAGGGCACGCATGGGTCTCTAGTTCCCGGGGTCCGGAGTCCCAGGACAATTCACTCTGCAGAGGTAAACACTTAAACTAAACCAAAGTTAACCCCGTCGGGTATCCTAAGGCTGAGGCTCAGTAGTGCCAATACCAATCACAATCAAATCAGATGATGCACCTCACTCAATCAATCATATCATATCACATACAGATCTCACATAGCGCGCTGAATACACAATAGGAAGTGCATCGAACATGATACTGATACTGAATGTACACAAACAGGTACATAAACACATACAAGAAGTGTTAACAATGAGTATCAATTACAATCACTGACTCATAACTGATGCAAGTACTCCAATAGAGTAACGGTAAATACAATACACGATGAGAATGGTTCCGCCCGGGCTTCGCTCTGGGGTTGCTGCATTTCCCACAGAATCGAGAGGTCCAGCGCAGAACACATAAGAGGGCATAACCGAAATCAATATGCTGTACAAATCAATAAATCAAGTACTTATACGAATCAAGGATCAATTACAAGCCAATCCTACATTAATTATCCAGTGTTTCTAACCGTGCATGTTGATGTAGTTTTAAGTTGTTCGATGCACCATTGTCTAGTGTTGCAGGGTCAAGGGTGTGCACCGAAGTCCCTTAAACCAACACCCATGGGGAGGTGCTAAACAACTGGATAACAAGCATGAATGATTCACAGCCCATGAGATCATTCATGTCACTCAACATTCCATTGGGCATGTCCAGGTTAACTACATTCTAACATGAAAGTCATCTACGGTCTTTTACTTAAACCTAGTCCCTTTTCATTCAATTCTCAGGGTCTCACGGTGTAGCCGTAGGTAACCTTACGGCTTAGCCGTGGCATCTTACGGCTTAGCCGTACTATGCACTGCGGCTGAGCTGAGGTTCCCCAAATATCCCTTCGGATTTACGGCTTAACCGTATTTTGCTCTACGGCTCAGCCGTATCCTGGTCCACGGCTTAGCCGTAAGACAATGTACGGCGTAGATCAGGCTGGGCCGTAGAAGAATGTCAAATTGCCAACATCCAGTTATTTTCAGCTAACAGTCTGTACTGTTCTACGGTTTGGGTTACGGTTGGGTCTCGGCTTAGCCGTAAGCCATTTTACGGCTTAGCCGTAGCACATTTCACGGCTTAGCCGTGAGTGCACGGAGTCATTTTTCCTGGAATCATTACAGACATACAGAAACTGAACAAAACGGCTGCAAACAACAAAATAACAGTGAAACAAACTCAATGGGGCTGTCTAGCACTGAAGAACACACTGAAGAACAAGAACACAACAATCAAATCACTATCAATCGATGTTCATACAACTTGGGCTTATACTTGCCTCATGGATGGAATCACTTTGTTGCTTGGCTCAGTCCACCGGAAAACACACACAAAGTGCTCCTTTCTTCCCCCCTCAAGCAAGCAACCGATCAAAGAAAAAGGAGGAGAGAAAGAGAGAGCTGCACCGAGAGAGAGAAACGAGCTGAGAGAGAGACAGAGGCGATCGAAAGAAAGAGAAGGGAGTTGGTGGGATATTTATAACTTAATTTGAGTCCAAATTGCACTTAAGTCCAACCAGTTTATATCAATAGCAGTTTGAGTCAAATGACGGTCCAACAAGAGCAAACGAACTCATTCGAAGCCAAGACAGTTACGAACATTGACAAGCTCAACGAAATACACGCGCTGACGTCAAAATGACGCAAAACTGACAAGGTCAATCAAAAGCCAAAATTACGAAAAAGGGCTCGATCTACTTAGACCAAGTCAAACTCAACCCAAACGATCTCTCTACAACTCAAAGCCAAAAACAAACCAAATCAAAACACACTTAGCGATAAAAACACACGCAATTACCCACTAATCCGGGTCAACTCGGGTCGGAGTGTTACATCCTCCCCCACTTGGACATCATTCCGTCCTCGGAATGAACACGTACCTGAGCAAACAGATAAGGATACTGACGCGCCATCTGATCTTCTAATTCCCACGTGGCTTCATCAGGTCCATGATGTTCCCAAAGTACCTTGACCCATCGGATAGTCCTCGTACGCAAGAGCTGTTCTCTGGTCCCAACAATACGGAGCGGGCGCTCAACGTATGACGCGTTAGGTTGCATCTGAATATCATCATATCGAATCACATGCGTCGGGTCTCGAACATACTTGCGAAGCATAGACACATGAAAAACGTCGTGTACTCCAGAAAACTCCACGGGTAGAATCAGTCTGTACGCTAGATCACCAATCCGGCTCTTGATCTCAAATGGACCCACATATCTTGGCGCTAACTTGCCCTTTTGACCGAACCGTACTGTACCTTTCATCGGCGAGACTTTCAAGAATACCCAATCTCCAACCTGAAATGCTAATGTTCTTCTTCGCGTATCTGCATAGCTCTTCTGTCTCGATCGGGCAATCTTCAAATTGTCAATCACTTTCTGAACTTTCTCTGTAGTCTCAGCAATGATCGTCGGTCCGTGAAAACTCCTTGTTCCAACTTCTTCCCAGCAAACAGGACTTCTACATTTCCGTCCATACAGAGCTTCATAGGGTGCCATTCCAATACTCTCGTGGAAGCTATTGTTATACGCAAACTCGCACAACGAGAGATGCAGATCCCATTCTTTCTCGAAATTCAGTACACTGGCCCGTAACATGTCCTCGAGGGTCTGAATAGTTCGTTCGGACTGTCCATCGGTCTGCGGGTGATACGCCGTACTGAAGCTCAACTTCGTTCCCATGGCTTCCTGGAATGCTCTCCAAAACGAAGAGACAAAGCGGCTATCTCGATCTGACACAATCGATACAAGCGTACCATGTAGTCTCACGATCTCATCAACGAACTTCTTCGCCATCTCGGAAAATGTCATGCCTTTCTTGAATGGAAGAAAATGGGCTGTCTTCGTCAATCTGTCCACGATCACCCAAATGGCACTGTTCTTCTTGCTCGTCAGGAGCAAACCTGAAACAAAGTCCATCGTAATGTGCTCCCATTTCCACTGGGGAATGTGCAATGGATGTAAGGAACCTGGAGGTCTCTGATGGTCAGCTTTCACCTTTTGGCAAGTCAAACATCTGGCAACAAACCCAGCAATTTCTCTCTTCATGTTGTTCCACCAGAATCAGTCCTTGAGAGCTCGGTACATCTTCGTACTTCCAGGATGCATAGAATAACGTGCATGGTGTGCTTCGGTCATCAAACTTTCCTTTAAAGCATCTACTGCTGGCACACATAATCTGCTCCTGAAGTATAAAACATCACCCTCCAAGCAGAAGTCTGGTCGATCTGCAATGCTATCCCGGATTCGCTTCAACATCGCGTCTTCAAACTGCTGGTCTTTAATCCGCTGAATGATGTCAGGCTGAAAGCTCACTGTACTGGCAAGTGTCAAACAATTCTCCACCGATTGCAATTCCACTGGCTGTGCATGCCTAACAAAATAAAGGCTGTCCAAAGCCTGAAGAATCTCTGACTTCCTACTCAAGGCGTCTGCAACAACATTGCCTTTCCCTGGATGGTATTTGATGGGGAAATCAAAATCCTTAATCAACTCAAGCCACCTTCGTTGCCTCATATTCAACTCAGACTGCGTGAAGAGGTACTGTAGACTATGATGATCTGAATGCACTTCAAAGTTCACGCCATACAAATAGTGTCTCCACATCTTCAACGCAAAAACGATGGCTGCCAACTCTAAATCGTGCGTAGCATAGTTCTTCTCGTGCTCCCGAAGTTGCCTCGAGCCATAGGCAATCACTTTGCCATGTTGCATCAAAACACATCCCAAACCGACTCGAGAAGCATCAGAGTAGATCATAAATCCTTCATGCCCATCTGGTAACGTCAAGACTGGAGCCGAAGTAAGCTTCTCCTTCAACATCCGGAAATGGCGCTCACAGTCGTCCGTCCACAGAAAAGGAACATTCTTCCTGGTCAATCGGGTTAACGGTGCAGAAATCTTGGCAAAATCTTGAATAAATCGACGATAATAACCAGCCAATCCAAGAAAACTCCGTATCTCCGTCACTGTCTTCGGGCTGGGCCAACTCACCACTGCCTCAACTTTCATCTGATCCACTGCCAACCCATCTCGTGAAATGGTATGACCAAGAAAAGCTACCTGCTCGAGCCAAAAATCACACTTCGACAACTTGGCATATAAGCGATGTTCCTGCAACAACCGCAAGGCTCGACGTAGATGTTCCTCATGCTCCTCTGGGGTCTTCGAATACACCAGAATATCATCAATAAAGACCACCACAAAGCGATCCAAGAAAGGAGCGAAGATCCTATTCATCAAAGCCATAAAGGCAGCAGGTGCATTGGTTAATCCAAATGGCATCACGAGGAACTCAAAATGTCCATACCGGGTCCTGAAAGCAGTCTTCGCAATATCTTCTTCCTTCACCCGGAGTTGGTGATACCCCGATCTCAGATCAATCTTGGAAAAATAGGCAGCACCTTGAAGTTGGTCAAACAACTCATCAATACGCGGCAATGGGTATTTGTTCTTGATCGTGACTTTGTTCAACCGCCGGTAATCGATACACATCCGTAAGGTACCGTCCTTCTTCTTCACAAACAGCACTGGAGCTCCCCACGGTGACACACTCGGCCGTACGAAACCCTTCTCCAAAAGATCTTGCAATTGCGTCTTCAATTCGAGTAACTCAGCAGGGGCCATACGATAAGGAGCTAAACTAATGGGTGCTGTACCGGGCACTAGATCGATCGCGAACTCTACATCTCGGACAGGGGGTAACTCGGGTACTTCCTCCGGAAATACATCCGGGAACTCACGTACTACCGGAATATCGCTCAACTGCTTCACCTCCTTCTTCTCCGAGACGAAGGCAAGAAATCCTGCACAACCTCTGCGTATCAAACGATCCGCCTTGCATGCGGAGATAACACGCCTCGGGCATCTCTCCTGATTGCCCTCGAAACGAAACCCCTTCTCAAAATCGAAGTAAATCGTCCTGTTGTAACAGTTAACACAGGCACGATACCGCGCTAGCCAGTCCATTCCAAGGATCACGTCGAAATCCAACATGGACAACAAAACCAAATCGACTGGCAGCTGGCGACCTTCAATCACCACGTCGCACTGAGGGTAGTATACACTACACTCCACTCTCTTGCCCACAGGAGTGGACACCACCAACACATAGGGTAGCGGCTGAGGGGGTTGCGGTAACTGTTCCGCAAAACGAGGTGTAACATACGAACGCGTAGATCCCGAATCAAATAGGGTATGTGCTTCAGCTCGGGCAATGAGAACTTTACCTTCCACCACTTTCGCAGCTTCTGCATGATCATGAGAGGCTGCATACACACGAGCAGTCTGACGCTGGGGCTTCTGGCTTTGGCGAGACGGATGGGGGCTGTTCGAAGCTGCTGAACTGAGAGACTTGGATGACCCCATAGATTTGGACGACTGGAAGGTCCTAGTCTTCGGGCACTGAGCTATCTTATGCTCCATAGATCCGCAACTCAAACAAGCTCCGGACTTCTTCCAACACTTCTCCGTCGGATGACCAAATCCACAAAACTCGCATCTGCTCCCGGAGAAACTCGAAGTTCCTTGCTTCCCTTTCCATTTCTTCTGGATCTGTCCCTTGGACCCCACTGGTGCACTTCTCTTGAAGTCCATAGCTCTCTCTGCTAGGTGGTTGGCTTCCGCAGCGTGTGCTCTATCGACCGCATCGTCAAAAGTAGCTGGTCTCTGAAAAGCAGTCACATAATTCGCATATCTCGGATGCAGACCAGTAATAAAACGATTCACCTTCTTCTCCTCGGTATTGATCATGTCCTCAGCAAAATGGGACAACTGGGTAAACCGGTGAATGTACTTTGAAACGGTCAGCTGCTGCTGTTGTAAGGCCAGAAACTCAACCTCCTTCACACGCCGGACATGAGCAGGGATGAACTTCCTTCGGAACTGTTTCTGGAACGTCTCCCACACTGTTTCACTAGGCAAGGTCAGATAAGCTGCACTAACACTCTTCCACCAGGTCTTTGCCACCTCTCGGAACATCGAGGCAGTAAGCATAACCTTCTGCCGGTCCTCACAGACGATAGTCGAGAAGAGATCTCCTGTATGCTCTAGCCACTGATCAGCCTTCAATGCATCTTCGTTTCCATAAAATTCTGTGGCTCCACGTTTCCTAAACTTGTCATACAGCGCATTCGGATCGCTCTCTTTAGGCTGGAAAACCACTGGCTGCTCTGCAGGCCGAACTGGCGTTTGACTCTGTCGGTCTACGATCGAAACGACTTGTGCCTGCAAAGAATGGATCGCCTGTAGCATCGTCAAGAAGCGCTCGTCGAAATTCACAAGTGGCTGTGGAGCGGCTGATCCACTCTCGTTATCTCCCTGATCATTGTTGTTGTGTGTTCCAGATCCCGATGCCATAGCCTGCAAAACACAAAAGTCAATCTGCTATCACACGAGGTACTCACAGACTCACAAGACAAGGGGACCCACACAGCAGTCCAGAACTGGACTACGAAATCTCACCACGTCCTATATGCCTACATGCTTACACACTAAGATAGAGACAATGCTCATAGAGACAATGCTCTGATACCATACAATACGTATGTCACAACCCGAGCCCAGGGACCGGGGGTCAGAGGAAGCCTAACCAATGACACACGTACTCCCGTGCACGCACACCTGGACCCCGTCCAAGCATACACACACAAGGGATCATTCACACGTGCAAACAACTGTACGCGGAAGCTGTACGTATCAAGGCATATAGCAACACACTCAACTCAAAAGATACAATGGATTACACAAAAGATCATGAACTGATAATAAGAATCTATTACAAGAACGTATGACAGTAGAGCGGGCTTACAATAATCAAAATCAAAGACACGTATCACTCAAAGCCCACGCTACAAGTACAGAAAAATCCCCTCAATACAATAGACTCCAACTCAAGGAATGGGGAAACCAAAATGATGCAAACCGTACTCTGGAGAAGGGATCAAGTCCACTCCTCTAGGCCGGAAGGGGCCTCGCGAGCCTCTCCTGCAGTCGGGTCGACCGACGCAGGATCGGGAGAGGGATCTGAGCCTGCAACACACAAAGACAACGAATAAGTACAACGACTTAGCAAAGTATAAGCCAACAAGAAGATAACACGAATCGTGTCTAATACTGAATAATACTGAACAATAAGCATAATGCAATATCCATAGAAAGCATGTTCGTATACTAAAACAATTTATGCAAATGAATAAGCATGCTGTAAGAATCATAAACAGGTAACAATCAAGTGGCTACTACATTGGCCATTTTCTCCCTTACGAGAGCAATCAGGATGAGAACACCAGCGACCGGGCCAGGGCACGCATGGGTCTCTAGTTCCCGGGGTCCGGAGTCCCAGGACAATTCACTCTGCAGAGGTAAACACTTAAACTAAACCAAAGTTAACCCCGTCGGGTATCCTAAGGCTGAGGCTCAGTAGTGCCAATACCAATCACAATCAAATCAGATGATGCACCTCACTCAATCAATCATATCATATCACATACAGATCTCACATAGCGCGCTGAATACACAATAGGAAGTGCATCGAACATGATACTGATACTGAATGTACACAAACAGGTACATAAACACATACAAGAAGTGTTAACAATGAGTATCAATTACAATCACTGACTCATAACTGATGCAAGTACTCCAATAGAGTAACGGTAAATACAATACACGATGAGAATGGTTCCGCCCGGGCTTCGCTCTGGGGTTGCTGCATTTCCCACAGAATCGAGAGGTCCAGCGCAGAACACATAAGAGGGCATAACCGAAATCAATATGCTGTACAAATCAATAAATCAAGTACTTATACGAATCAAGGATCAATTACAAGCCAATCCTACATTAATTATCCAGTGTTTCTAACCGTGCATGTTGATGTAGTTTTAAGTTGTTCGATGCACCATTGTCTAGTGTTGCAGGGTCAAGGGTGTGCACCGAAGTCCCTTAAACCAACACCCATGGGGAGGTGCTAAACAACTGGATAACAAGCATGAATGATTCACAGCCCATGAGATCATTCATGTCACTCAACATTCCATTGGGCATGTCCAGGTTAACTACATTCTAACATGAAAGTCATCTACGGTCTTTTACTTAAACCTAGTCCCTTTTCATTCAATTCTCAGGGTCTCACGGTGTAGCCGTAGGTAACCTTACGGCTTAGCCGTGGCATCTTACGGCTTAGCCGTACTATGCACTGCGGCTGAGCTGAGGTTCCCCAAATATCCCTTCGGATTTACGGCTTAACCGTATTTTGCTCTACGGCTCAGCCGTATCCTGGTCCACGGCTTAGCCGTAAGACAATGTACGGCGTAGATCAGGCTGGGCCGTAGAAGAATGTCAAATTGCCAACATCCAGTTATTTTCAGCTAACAGTCTGTACTGTTCTACGGTTTGGGTTACGGTTGGGTCTCGGCTTAGCCGTAAGCCATTTTACGGCTTAGCCGTAGCACATTTCACGGCTTAGCCGTGAGTGCACGGAGTCATTTTTCCTGGAATCATTACAGACATACAGAAACTGAACAAAACGGCTGCAAACAACAAAATAACAGTGAAACAAACTCAATGGGGCTGTCTAGCACTGAAGAACACACTGAAGAACAAGAACACAACAATCAAATCACTATCAATCGATGTTCATACAACTTGGGCTTATACTTGCCTCACGGATGGAATCACTTTGTTGCTTGGCTCAGTCCACCGGAAAACACACACAAAGTGCTCCTTTCTTCCCCCCTCAAGCAAGCAACCGATCAAAGAAAAAGGAGGAGAGAAAGAGAGAGCTGCACCGAGAGAGAGAAACGAGCTGAGAGAGAGACAGAGGCGATCGAAAGAAAGAGAAGGGAGTTGGTGGGATATTTATAACTTAATTTGAGTCCAAATTGCACTTAAGTCCAACCAGTTTATATCAATAGCAGTTTGAGTCAAATGACGGTCCAACAAGAGCAAACGAACTCATTCGAAGCCAAGACAGTTACGAACATTGACAAGCTCAACGAAATACACGCGCTGACGTCAAAATGACGCAAAACTGACAAGGTCAATCAAAAGCCAAAATTACGAAAAAGGGCTCGATCTACTTAGACCAAGTCAAACTCAACCCAAACGATCTCTCTACAACTCAAAGCCAAAAACAAACCAAATCAAAACACACTTAGCGATAAAAACACACGCAATTACCCACTAATCCGGGTCAACTCGGGTCGGAGTGTTACAGAAAGTGGAGTCCTTAACCAACCAAGAAAGCTTCAAAATTCCTAATGTCACTAAATTAGTCAGTAAACAAGCCTCGGGAGATCTCATCACTTAAGGAAACTAAGAGTTACAAAATTATAAAAGCATGCAATAGTGGGGGGTTGGCGCGCATCCATTTCATTCATCTCTACCCCATTCACACCCAAGCCATCTTCTCCTTCTCTCATCCTTTCTATCACATGACAGGCAAGAAGAAGGGCATGGCCAACTCTCTCTTGCACATCATCCATCCATCCACACCATCACACTTCCATCCTCTTCTCCCTTTGAGTTGCATGCAAACGAAGTTCAAGTGATGAAGTGATTGCTAGGTAAGTTCCTTCTCTTGTCTTGGTGTTGCATCTTCATAAGACAGGTAGAGAGTTTTTAATTTCAGAACTGAATATTTTTGAAGTTATTGTTAATTGGATAAAGATATTCAATCAATTTACAAAGTTAATGAAGTTTTCTGGTTTTTACTACTATACATGCTCGACTTATAGTCTTTTTATGGCAGTGATAGCCATAATTGGCAGTAAGGTTAGGTTCTTAGTGCCTTTTGAATCTTATCAGTGAAGTTCTAATTTCTATTATATATATATGGAATCTACCTTTTTGTTTTCATTATTGTTTACTTTTATATTATTTTCAACACCGTTTGAATTTCTACAATTGGTTGGTTTGATGAATCTTAGGTTCATAGCTTAGGTTTTTAAAGTAGGATCATGGTTATGTATAGATTTTCATAAGCTAGTGTAAGCTTTTCAATAGGATAGGTTTTTTGCGATTATTTGCTCCTGAGGATTGACCAGGTCTAACCGATTAGTAATATAATCGTGTCCTTGCACTTGGGGCTATTATCATTTCCCTATTAGTATATCAAATGTTTTTCACATATTCAAATTGAAACAATCATATAAAAGCAATTCTCATATAAAATATATCAGTTTAATACACAAAATAACCGCCTCACATGTGGCTACATTACTTTAATACAAAAAATGACCACCTCAATCCAATTTTATCGTCTCACATGTAGCTACTTCTAAACTGAAGATTTGCTTGAAACGTTGAATCCAGGATATTGGTTTACGATCTCTCATCCTTGTGTATAAAGGTGATGAAATTGTCACCATTTATTCGTAATCGGTGGAGTATGATGACCTATTACCAAAAAGACCTTAAAAAAAAAAAAGAATACGTATGCAACAACATTGACCTGAGAGGCAAAAAGGTAAGACATTGTTATATGCTCAACTGGTATAAGACAACATTATAATGAAATGATATAAGATGTCTCATGTCAGGCATGGTCATTCTTAAGTTCATAAATTTATACATTTATACATCATTTTAGGATGAATTAGGGATTTAATTAGGTGAATTGCATCATTAATCATTTAAATTCATCATTTCATGCATTTTCACCTAGGAATTTGAATGAAAACATTTTTTCATACATTTTTTACATTATTTAAGAATTTTTGTAATTTTTCTCCGAATAGTCCTAGTTAGAGTAGAATTCCATCCACACAGGTCCCATTTTAATATAGGCTCTTCAGTATTTGATAGGTTTAAGTAGAATACGCAGGAAAATATGAGACCCACATTAAAGAAAAAAAGAAATTAAAGTAAGACTTGCACACCACAATCCATGCTTTTTTCACCTGCACTAGGGGGAGAGTCCCACTCACACTATATTTGTTGCAAAGGATTTTGAAGAAGTATCTCTCAATTTGAATTTCAAAATTAAATTCGAAGTTGAGAGAGATGAAGAGTTTAAATTCAAAATGGAGTCCAATGGATGAGAAGATTAAAAAAAAAGGGTGGGGGGAGGCAATGGGTTTGGACAACCACTTCTTGGCTTATTTTTTAATCTTGAATGGTTATTGGAATTAAAAGAATTTTATCTCATCGTGATCTCCAAATATCCAAGTGCAAGTAGGAGGCAATCTAAAAGAGGAAAGAGGCTTTGAAAGGAGAAAAAGATGGAGGACTCTTGGCATGCTATGCACGTTACATACCCGGCCAATATATGGAGTCCACGGATAACAAAAAGGGGTGGCTTTGACTTGATAAAAATTCAAGACACAAGATAACATAAGTGCGGCCCACTATGAATAAATCTACCGAAAAGAACCACTTGGGCATCACATGGCATGGAAATATAATAAGAAGAAGCAATATGCTTACAAAGCACATACACATGTTTTATCATGACTAGAAAGAAGGTGAGGCCTACATATGGAGTTCTATACTAGATGCCTTTGATGATAAGTGGGCCATGATGGTGTAGATGCTGTGAAGAAGAATTAGAAGGCTACAGTTGTTCAAATGGTAAGATTAGAAAGTGGGTTCTCAATGTTTCCTACCTCTTCATTGTCTAAACAGATTTTAAACAAAGTGAAACTTTGCAAGCAAGGATATCTATATGAGAAAGATTATCAACATGATAGAGGAGGACTCATTTCCACTTCACAACCATGTCCAATCCCCACGATCTTCTCTCTATCTTATATAGACAACACCTCATCTCCTCATTTACGCCAGAACACCCCCCCCCCTTTTTCTCTCTCTCACGTCCCTCACTACTACATCCCATTCTCTATCAAAGTGAGAAACTTTTCTCTTATTTCTCTCCTCTCTCCTTTCTTCTTTTCTCTCTCTCTAGTGTAAAAAAAATAGAGAATTAATTTGGGTATTCTAGAGCCTTGTTCTAGAAGCTAAGATTAAAAGATATGAGAATATCATCGTAATCATCATGGAGACTTTAACAGAGTTCAGAAGTTCTTTTGTTATAGATGAGTAATTTTCTTAATGAGGGTGTCGGATGTAGTTAAGTAGACATTTTCTTATTCTTTTTATGTGATTTAATGTAATAGTTCTATTGTCCCTATACATTCTTAATATGTTTAATAAATCTGACTTTGAGTCTTTAAAAACCTCGGGGTCCCAATACATGCTTTAATCATGTATGCTTTCTTAATAGGTTATGCTTAGATTAACTTCTTTGATAATCTATATTTGATTGATATGTGATGTTTACATAAATTAATAATTTTATGAGGTGAAAAAGGTTTTTAGCCCTAGATAAATTATAAAAAAACTTGTGCTTAGTGATAGAATCATCCGGATTAGACACATTGACTTGTTTCTGATCTGAAATATTTTTTGGACAATTCTATTTTATTAATTGCATGAATTGATGGATTAATTTATTTAATGGATTCGTGGCACTTTAATTTGTTTTTATATACTTATTATTCTTTGCACTTTAAGTTAATTTCTCATTCATTTCTATTTTACTATTACTTTTTAAAGTAAAAATCAAATTTTTGATAAAAGAAATCAAAAGTGCTCCCTGTGGGGACCTATAACTGCCACTGTGTCAATAAACAACCATGCACTTACAATATTAAGAGATTGAAAACAATTCTCACATCAGTCATCCAAAGGTCATAGGGGGTGATGCTCTAAGTATGATAATGTGTGAATCAGTTCATCAACCCTACTTTGAGCCCATTTTCATAACCCGAGCCCAGGGAATCGGAGGTTAGTTTGAACCTAACCAGTGACATACGTACTCCCGTGCATATAACTTAGATTCGGTCTAAATGCATATGCACAAAGGAATTTCACACATACCAATACATGTATGCGGAAGCTGTAGGTATCATTTCATAACAAGAGACAGACACTAGAACAAGATAATATATATACAAAAGGTTACATAAAGTTCAAAGTTATACAAAATGGGCCAAAATACAAAGTGTACAGATCATGACTAAACCCAAAATTCCACTGAGATCCCAATATAAGGAAGACCTATATGCATGTATGACATTGTCGTTCTCTGCTGGAGTGATCACATCCACTCCTCCAGTCCTGATGGGACGTCGGGGGTCTCCTTTGGAGTCTGATTGACTGACGAGGAGTCGGTCGAGGAATCTGAGCATGCAACACCAAGGACAACTGATGAATACAACGATTCAGTAAAGTATAAGCAATAACAAGTTAACGCATGTTATATTTAGTGAAATAAGTGATCACGAATAAATCATAGAGTTTCAATTTCGTATAATAGGCAATCATGCGTTCAAATGAAGCATGCTATCAGAATCAATGTTTACATGATACATACATAACTAGGTGGCTACTACATTTGTCATATGCTCCCAAAAAGGGATCTTACATACATACTGAGAACACCATCGACCGGGCCAGGGTACGAATGGGTCTCGGGTTCCTGGGGTCCGAAAGCCCCAAGATATAAACTCATTGCAGCGGTGCCATACATACTACGCCAAATTCAACCCCGTCGAGTATCCTAATGCTGAGGCTGAGTAGTGCCGGACCATGTGGAGTCAATCATATACTAAAACTTGAGTAAACCATGCATATCATATCAAACACTTATCATACGTTATAAGCATACATGCAACTCATACGTACAAAACTCAAGATATCATATTGGACATATCAGACATAACAAATCAAACATCACAGAAACATAGTGAACATGTCAAACAAATCAAATTATCATCGCAAATGGGCATATCGAAGCTAGACAACCTATACAGAAAAGTGGAGGCCAATAAACGTAAATGAAGATGTCATGTAACTCATTTTTGCTCGAATCAAGAACATTTACTAGCTTATCCTAATTTAGTCATCTAGTGTTTCTAACCGTGTATGATGATATAGTTTTACGTTATCCGATATACAGTTGTTTTTTGTAAGTGTTTCATTGTATTCAGGAAAGTGTATCGAAGTCTATTAAACCAACACCTATTGAGAGGTGCTTAACACTGAACGACACATATGGATGAGCCATAGCCCTCAAGACCATTCATGCGATTCTCGTATTCCATTGGGCAAGTTAAGGGTCACCAATATTCTACTGTGAAGGCCCTATCAAGTCCAATTTATACCTACCTTTTATTGGAGGTCTCTGGAAAGACTTCCTTACATAATTCGCGAGCCACGGGGCCCAGGAACATAGCCTAAAAGGTTTCTTGGTTGATATGAAAGGTCGGAGAATAGAAATGAATACAAAAGTTTTCAGTGTCCAGACTTAATCTCCTAAAGCAAAACACTTCAGGGCCGATCGGTCGGTTAGGAAGCCCGACCGATCAAATTTTGGTTCTGGGATTGTCCGATTAGTCAGCTCTGAAGCCTAATCGGTCGGTCAGTCTATTCTGTTACAGAATGATTAGAGTGAAACCTGCAGTGCACAACGAAAACCAAGCAAGAAACTTACATCACAAGGGCTATAATTCACTACATACTTGTGAGATTGAAGGAAACTCATAACAATCATGGTATACCAATATGAGTTTATCCAAATCATGCTTATACTTGCCTCAATTAAAATCTAATACGCAAACGGTTGTCCTCGGCTCAAATTCGACGTCCAACCGTGATTATAATCTACCATGTATGAGAGAAAGAGAGAAAGAGTGAGCACATGCCATGGCTAACGAAAGAAAAAGGGGAAGAAGAAAATCAAAACCCATGCTTACTTTCAATTCACAACAAAAGATGAATGGACAGACTGGATGCCAAAGGTTTCTCCTTTTTCTAAACTTAATCGTAGAGAAGAAGAAACTAAGAAGAGAAGAAACGAAGAGCAGAGGAAGGAGAGAAACCAACGAGAATGGAGAGGAGAGTGAAAGAGTCGGTGGAGTCTATTGCTTTATATAAGGATAAGGATTGAGACAATTATATAAAAGTCCAAACATTTGAGAGAATTACGAATTGAGTCGAATAAGAGTCCAACGAAAACAAACAACGTCGTTCACACACAAATCAGTTACGGAAGTTGATGAGCTCGACAAAAGACACGTGTGGACACGAAAATAATGCATGAATGACAACGTCTTATAAAATCTAAAATTACGAAAAAGGGCTCATGTCTACTTAAATCAGGTTAAACTCAACCCAACTACCTATCCATAACCCGGAATAAAACAAAAACAAAGCCAACACACAATTAGCAACTAATTCGTCATTACTTAGTTGCTAAACCGGATTAAGTTGGGTTGGAGTGTTACACCCATATGGCTACCTTTAGTGATCTACGTGAGCAAGTAACTCGTCTAATAGATTTTTCCTGACTTGTGGCCATCCATCTTCACTAAGCTCTACCAATCCAGTAATGACTTTGAAACCACAATTACAGTCAACTACGACATCATTTATATGGAGGATATAAGGCCTCATTCCATCTGGAAATGAATCTATATAAGAAACATGCCTCATTGATCTTTTCCAAATCACCTTTTCCTTTAGTTTCCTCTTCAATCTGTCTTCCAACGATGCCCTAGTACTAGGAACTGTAGCTCCATCAGCAGTGGGAGTGTAATCATCCTGTGCAGATTATACCAACTCAAAAGCATATGAATCATGTCAAATAGAAGTATCAACCTTCAAATATGGTCGACCTCGGGTTCTTAACTTAATTTTTACTTCTATTAAGAATATAATGTTTGGCATTACTAACTTCCTCAACTTCTTTAAAAGTTGCAACTTTTTTGTTGAATCATATTCATTGAACGGTTGGGCAAATAACTCTAATTCCAGCTTGCAATCCAACTACATACTAGAGCTCTTTGGGATAGCAGCAGGCAACATATGAAGCTCACCTTTTCACTGCTAATATGATCAAAAAGTATAGTTTGCTTGTCCATTTGCTTAACCAATGCACGATTTGATTGAGAGTGGGATGGTTCCTAAGGAACAAGATGGTTAAGAATAATGGGGTAGAGAGTAAGAAAAATGGAATGGAGAATGAGAAGTGAATGAAAAGAAGATTGAGAGATGAATGAGATAAAGTACTCTCTGTGAGTAGGAGCAAAATGGTAAGAGAGGAAGAGAGGATGCTTTTAGGAGGCAGAGTGAGAGTGAGTTGGGTTGGTGCGTGTAGAAAGAAATTAGAGATTAATGTTTGGTGGGTATCATATCCTTTTAGGTAAAATTTAATATAGGGGTATGATTAAAAAAAACTTGAAATGATTAGTGTGGAAAGAACTTTGGTGGCTACATTTAGAAGCTCTCAAAATATAAAAGCAGAGGTCTTTTTCTAAGTAAAAGAATGCCCCTAAACGGTGTGTTATTGTCTCAAAATACCTTAAACAAAACCTCATTCAGTGAATAGCTCCTCATTCGTTGAGCACTACACTGTAGGAAGGAACAAAACGAAAGGAAAGAGGTTACAGAACAAGAGAAGGAACGATAGAGGCGAGAGAGGAAGAGGAAAAGAAAGAGAGGTTAGTTCCAATCTGTTTTTCACCAATCTCTCTCATGATTTGGTTTCCTAGATTTTGATGAATTAGGTTAGGGTTTTAGGGTTTGAGTTTGTCCCCTCTTCAAGTGGTCCCCGCCCCACATCCAGCCGTTGACTACAGTGTTAGAGATATTGGAGCCATTAGAATCATTGTCCTCTTTAAGGAGGATAGTGAATGGTTGGAGGAGGTGGCATCAGCTTTTCCTCTTTTGAGGTTGTTTGCATGGGCTAATGGGTTTGATTGGCACCTTGATGGCATCGGATTTAGGCTGCTGTCCACAAGATGGCTCTCATCTTATATTTGCATTTCTCCAAAAAGGTTTTAAGCCTATTGATAGAATGATAGAGGTCAGAAGATTGAGAGCTTTTAAGAATTCATGATGGTATGTTGTCGCTGCTTTTTATTGGATATAAAATTACTGCTAGTCTTTAGAATATTTGTTTCATTGTAATGTGGTTTAAGGATAGTTTGGATGCTCCCCAGATTCTAATTAGTTTAGTTCTCTTGATAGATGAGATTGTTTTAGATATGATTGGATTAAATGGAATAACATTTTTCTCACTTTACAATACAATTAAAATTAGGGAACATAGAACTTGCCTCCTTGTACTTTGACTCAATTGCAAAGTACTCCCTCAAGTTTAAGATTTTGTACCAAACCCCCCGTGCTTAAAAACCAAAGTGTAAAAGTGACGAAATCCATTTATTTTGACAGAAAATTCTATTTAAACACACACAATCTCTCAATTTACGCACTCATTTTAAAAAAATAAAAACTTTCCCAAAATGCCTCCACCTCCTCCTGCTCCGGCGAAGTCTCCAGTGGAGGCCTCCATCTTCCTCCCCTCATTCTTCCTCTTCCCTTCTCTCCCCCTTCCTCTCCTTCTCTTTATTCTCTCCCTCTCCCTCTCCTTCTCTTTATTCTCTCCCTCTCCCTCTCCTTCTTTCTCTCATTCTCTTTTCCTCCCTCCCCCTTCATGTTCTTCTTCTTGTCTTTTTCCTTTCTTCCTTCCTCTTTTCAAATTTAATTCACCTGCAACTAAACCTATCAACCTCTTTTTACCTTTCTGTTTATCTTCTTCCTTTTCTTCTCCTTCCCATTCTCCTTCCTTCCATCACAATTGTTGTGGGCAACAAACTCGAATTTGAATCCATCTTAGTTTTCTTCTTCCTCTTTTGTTTGTCGTATCAAACAGACAAAGTAGTTGAGCCTCCGCTGCTCATGGTAAGCTAACCCTGGATATCCTCTCGCTGCTTAGCCAACTCAATCCTACTAGACTCATACTTCCTCTCCACAAAATCCCAACTATCAGCTTGCAGTTGCTTCGTGTAACTTTTTTCCAAGGAAAAGAGTTGTAATATCCTAGCCCCAAATCTAGGGTTTAATTGCTAATATTTCTAATTAATGGTCTTCGAATCATAATTACCCAATGGATAGGTAAATTGGTGGGATTCTACTCTTAATTAGATAGTTTTGAGGACCAGTTGGTAATCTAACTAGTTTAACATTGCATTATTTCATCATCTCATTAATCATGTTATGTGCATTAATCATGATTATCAAAATACATTAGTGAACCCATTTCATTTAAACGAAAGTCGTCTATGTGGGACCATTATGACCTATTTTGTAAAATAACGTAAGTCTATAGACTTGCTAGTAAATCTCCAAAACTTTTAGCAACCCTAGCTCTATATAAAATTACACTCTCCAAAGTAAAAGGTCCTTGTGCCTTCTAGATAAAAGCCTAGCCCCCTAAGCTCTTCCTATTCCATCTTCCTTGTTTCTACAAGCCTAATGTATGTGTGAGAGAGGGATTTAATCCATTAAAAGTTAGATCCATCTTCTCCTCTGTCACAACCCGAGCCCAGGGTTCGGGGGTTAGCAAAAGCCAAACCTAATGACACACGTACTCCCGTGCATGCACACGTAGACCGAGTCTAAATGCACACGCACAAGGGAACATTCACACGTGCCAAGCAAGTACGCGGAAGCTGTAAATATCAGAAACACAAAACTAACAATGCAAGAAGAGGATACAAGAAAGGACTGACATAATTACATATGAAAGTTTTACAAAATGAACAAAAGATATATACAATGATAACAAGTCATATCAAATACAAGTCTGCAAATCCACACAACACAAGACTCCAAAATGATGCATGCCATGTACGCTCTCCCGCGGAGTGATCACATCCACTCCTCTAGTCCTGATGGGGCCCCGGGGGTCTCATCTGGAGCCTGGCCGACCTGCGAGGGTTCGGCAGGGGGATCTGGGCCTGCAACACCAAAAACAACTGTGAATACGAAGATTCGGCAAAGTATAAACCATAGCAAGTTAACACACGCTGTGTCTAATAGAATAAAGAACATCATGTGATTAAAGAAGGCATTTTTGTATACTAGGCTGTCATGCAAGAAAGAAATATGCTATGTGAATCAATGAACACATGCTGTGTACATAACTAGTGGCTACTACATTACCATATGCTCCCAAAAGAGGGATCTTGTAACATGCAAAGAACACCATTGTCCGGGCCAGGGTACAATGGGTCTCGGTTTCCTGGGGTCCGGTTCCCCAAGACAAAATCCATACTGCAGCAGGTCCATATAAACTATACCAGAGTCACCCCGTCGGGATCCTAAGGCTGAGGCTAAGTAGTGCCTGACCATACGGAGTCAATCATGAAAATCCTGAGTAGATCGTGATAACATATCATACGTGCAGATCCGTGAATGAACACATCATACATGCATACTCAGGGTAAATAAACCACGATGTGAAAGTAACGAAACATACGTAATCATGTTAGAGAGTTGAGATCAATGGTCGAATGCAATATGTTATGCAACAAATCATGTGAATCGAATCATCTTAAGTTACAAACCAATTCTAATCTAATTATCCGGTGTTTCTAACCGTGCATGATGATGTAGTTTTAAGTTATTCGATACACCGTTGTCTAGTGTTGCCTTGAATCGGGCGGTGCACGAAGTCCCTTAAACCAACACCCATGGGGAGGTGCTTAACATCCGGATAACGAACATGAATGATTCGCAGCCCTCGAGATCATTCACGCGTAGTATCATATTCCGTTGGGCAAGTCTAGGTGCTTTACATTCCATCATGAAGGTCATATAGGTCTTATCTTTACACCTAGCCTTATTTTTCTTTCATTAATCTAGAGTGAATACGGCTTAGCCGTGTGTGTGCTACGGCTTAGCCGTGTGTGGTCTACGGCTTAGCCGTGACTGGGCCGTAGAAGGTCGGTCAGTTGCTGACTCTCAGTTGTTCCAGAAATTGCACCCTGTATTGTTCTACGGCTTGGCCACGGCTGAGCTTCGGCTTAGCCGTAGGGCATTCCACGGCTTAGCCGTGCCCTAGCCGTAGAGGAAAACTGGGTTTTTCTCCTCTCTGGACTGTGAGCCGTAGGTGCTATACGGCTTAGCCGTACCTGCACGAATTCAATTTCCTGAAACCTGTACAGAATGTCTGGGAAGCATCCAAATATCAATTTATCAAGGGAGATAGACCAAGTAGTAATCAAATGAGTATCAATGGGCTGTAAACACATGTTTTCCATACACATTAATGTGAGCTAGCCAAAATCAAATCATACCAACATGGGTTCTCAATGTTATGGTTATACTTGCCTCAATTTAGAAATCAATTACACAATTGTTGCCCTCAAGCTCAAACACAACCTAAACCAAATCAAACCACAATGCATGCATGAGAATTGGGAAGAAATCCACAACATGGATACAACATGCAACAATGGAACAAGAAGGAGAAGAACTAGAGAAAAGAGATGAGAAGGATGAAGTGATTTCCACCAACTCACCTCACATGCAAGCACCACAAGCTTGATCGATGGATGATGGAGAAGAGAATGCAAGAGAGAAGGGAGAGAGCTCCACGTGCACAGTGAAGAGAAAGAGAGAAAACGAGTGAAGGAAATGTGTTGTGTCGTTGGATGAAGTTTATATAAGAAATGGGTTGTCCAAATTGCAATGAAAGCCAAGTGGAAAGTGTATTTTCAGTTTGAGTCAAACTCGGGTCCAATCGAATCACACGACCTCGGTTGCAAATGACGTAGTTACGAAAGTTAACGGGCTCAACGAAAGACACGTGTTGACATCAAGATGATGCAAAAATGACCATGTCCAAGAAAAGCAAAAATTACGAAAAAGGGCTTGGTCTACTTAATCCCGGTCAAACTCAACCCAACTACCTATCCATGACCCGTAACAAAAACCGAAACACAAACAAAACACGATTAGCAACGAAAACAAGATTAACTAACCGCTAAACGGGGTCAAGCTGGGTCGGAGTGTTACATCCTCCCCTACTTGAGAATCATTCTGTCCTCGGAATGAACACTAACTCACTCATACCTGGGAAAACAATTCGGGATACTGACGTGCCATCTGCTCTTCTAACTCCCAAGTAGCCTCATCGGGACTGTGATGCTCCCAAAGCACTTTGACCCATCGAATTGTCCTGGTGCGAAGTATCTGCTCTCGGGTTCCCACGATACGGAGCGGTCGCTCAACGTATGCAGCACTCGGCTGAATCTGAATCTCGTCATAGCGAATGACATGGGAGGGATCATGAACATATTTCCGAAGCATCGAAACGTGGAAAACGTTGTGCACTCCTGAAAACATCTCGGGAAGCTCTAATCGATAGGCCAAATCACCAATCCGACTCTTGATCTCGAACGGTCCAACATAGCGTGGAGATAACTTGCCTTTCTGGCCGAAACGGATCGTACCCTTCATCGGTGAGACCTTCAGAAAAACCCACTCGCCAACCTGAAACTCTAAGGGTCGTCTGCGGGTGTCTGCATAACTCTTCTGTCTTGACCGAGCAACTTTCAAGTTCTCAATTGCTTTCTGTACCTTCTCCGTAGTCTCGGCAATGATCGTCGGTCCGTGAAAACTGCGGGTTCCAACTTCTTCCCAACAAACCGGACTTCTACACTTCTTCCCGTACAATGCCTCATATGGCGCCATCCCAATGCTCTCGTGGAAACTATTGTTGTAGGCGAACTCGCACAACGATAAATGAAGATCCCATTCTTTCTCGTAGCTCAACACGCTGGCTCGCAACATATCCTCCAAAGTCTGAATCGTCCGCTCTGATTGCCCATCCGTCTGTGGGTGGTATGCCGTGCTGAAACTCAACTTCGTGCCCAAAGCCTCTTGGAATGCTCTCCAGAAGGACGAAACAAAACGGCTGTCACGATCGGATACAATCGACACGGGGGTACCATGGAGCCTGACGATCTCATCCACGAACTTCCTAGCCATCTCTGAAAACGTCATACCCTTCCGGAAAGGAATGAAATGGGCTGACTTCGTCAATCGATCTACGATTACCCAAATGGCGTTGTTCTTCCTGCTCGTCGGCGGTAACCCGGAAACAAAGTCCATGGTGATGTTTTCCCACTTCCACTGCGGTATATGCAAAGGATGCAACGAGCCTGGCGGTCTCTGATGATCGGCCTTCACCTTCTGACATGTCAAACAGCGAGCAACAAACCCTGCTACTTCTCTCTTCATATTATTCCACCAGAAGCGATCTTTGAGATTCCGAAACATCTTGGTGCTGCCTGGATGCATCGCGTAGCGAGCGTAATGCGCTTCGTTCATCAGCTTCTCCTTGAACTCATCAACTGCTGGCACGCACAACCTACTCCGAAAATAGAGTACACCATCCTCGAGTCTGAAATCGGGTCTGTCTCCAATGTGGTCTCGAATGCGCTTCAAGGTTAGATCTTCAAACTGCCTGTCTTTTATCTGCTGAATCACCTCAGGCTGAAACACTAGCGTACTAGCCAACGTCACGCACTCATCCACTAGTTTAACCTCAACAGGGAGACCACGAAACTCTAAGAGGAAACTGCTCAATAGCTGCACTGACTCTGCTTTCCTGCTGAGCGCATCTGCCACCACATTCCCCTTGCCTGGCTGATATTTGATCGGAAAATCATAATCCTTAATAAGCTCAAGCCATCTCCGCTGTCTCATGTTCAGCTCCTGCTGGGTGAATAAGTACTGTAAACTGTGGTGGTCAGAACGAACCTCAAACTGCACACCATATAGATAATGTCTCCACAGCTTCAACGCAAACACGATGGCTGCCAATTCCAAATCATGGGTGGCGTAATTCTTCTCATGCTCTCGCAACTGTCGCGATCCATATGCAATAACTTTCCCATGCTGCATCAACACACAGCCTAGTCCAATTCGCGAAGCATCTGAATAAACCACGAATCCTTCACAACCATCTGGCAAGGCTAACACTGGGACCGTAGTCAACTTCTCTTTCAAAATCCGAAAACTGGCTTCACACTCCTCAGTCCAATCAAATGGTACATTCTTCCTGGTCAACTTCGTCAATGGAGAAGAGATCTTAGCAAAGTCCTGGACAAATCGACGGTAATAACCTGCTAGACCAAGGAAACTGCGAACCTCTGTCACTGTCTTGGGGCTAGGCCAATTCACTACTGCCTCTACTTTAGATGGATCAACTGCCAATCCCTCTCGTGAAATGATATGACCTAAAAATGCCACCTGCTCAAGCCAAAAATCACACTTCGACAATTTAGCAAACAATCGATGTTCTCTCAACAACGACAAGGCTTTTCTCAAATGCTCCCTATGCTCCTCTGCTGACTTAGAATATATCAGTATATCATCAATAAACACAACTACGAATTGGTCCAAGAAAGGAGCAAAGATCTGATTCATCAATGCCATAAACGCTGCAGGTGCATTGGTTAGTCCAAAAGGCATCACGAGGAATTCATAATGTCCATAACGAGTCCTGAAGGCAGTCTTAGGAATGTCATCTTCTTTGACTCTCAACTGGTGATATCCAGATCTCAAATCAATCTTCGAAAAATATGCTGCACCCTGAAGTTGATCAAACAGCTCATCAATCCTGGGTAGGGGGTACTTATTCTTGATCGTCACTTTGTTCAGCTGTCGATAGTCTATGCACATCCGAAAAGTACCATCCTTCTTCTTGACAAACAAGACTGGCGCTCCCCAAGGTGAAACGCTCGGGCGAATGAAACTTTTATCCAAAAGCTCCTGTAGTTGCTTCTTCAACTCTGACAACTCTGCTGGGGCCATGCGATACGGAGCCTTGCTGATCGGTGCCGTGCCGGGAACAAGCTCAATGGCGAACTCCACATCTCGAACCGGGGGTAAGCCTGGTACATCGTCGGGGAAGACATCGGAAAAGTCACAGACCACCTGGAGCTCACCTAGCTGCTTCGACTCCTTCTTCGCTGAGACAAAGGCAATGAAGCCTTCACACCCTCGGCGGATCAAGCGATCTGCCTTACACGCTGAAATCACACGCCTGGGGCATCTCTGCTGACTGCCCTCGAAACGGAAGCCCTTGCCTAAATCGAAGAAGATCGTCCTGTTGTAACAGTTAACACAGGCACGATATCGAGCGAGCCAATCCATACCAAGGATCACGTCGAAGTCCAACATCGACAACAGGATCAAATCAACAGGTAACTGATGACCTGCAATCTGCACGTCGCAATGGGGGTAGTACATACTACACTCCACTCGCTTGCCAACTGGGGTGGATACAACCAGCACATATGGCAACGGCTCAGACGGCTGATGCAACCGCTCGGTGAAATGAGGTGCTACATAAGATCGTGTAGACCCCGAATCGAACAAAGCTAAGGCCTCGACGCGCGAAATCAAAACAGTACCTTCAACCACCTGTGGATCCTCAGCACTCTCGTGGGTAGCAGCGTAAGCACGGGCTGTCTGGCGAGGCTGTCTCGAGCCTGGACGAGCTGACTGTGGCTTGCTCGGAGCTGTAGGTGCACTGGGTCTGCTAGGAACTGCACCGGAAGTAGGACCAAATGGAGCTGCACCGGAGGCTCGATGTCGAGGACAATTGGCGATCATATGCTCCCTCGAACCGCAAATGAAACAAGCACCTGCCTTCCTCCAACAAGCTTCAGTCGCGTGGTTCCTGCCACAATATCCACACGTCACTCCAGTAGAACTAGAAGTACTCTGCTGGCCTTTGGTCTTCTTCTGTACTTGTCCTCGCGCACTGAAGGGCGGCTGTCGCTTGGGCTCAACGGCTCTAGCAGCTTGGTGGATGGCCTCAGCAGAATAGGCCCTGTCCACTGCATCGTCGAACGTAGCCGGACGCTGAAACGCTGTCACGCGATGCATGAACCGGGGATGCAAACCTTCCACAAACCTGTTCACCTTCCTCTTTTCGGTACTGATCATGTCCGGGGCAAAAAGCGACAACTGCATAAACTTGTTCACGTATTCCGCTACTGTCATCTGCTGCTGGCGGAGAGCTAGGAACTCAACCTCCTTGGCTCGAAACACATGAGCCGGGATGAACTTCCTCCTGAACTGTTGCTTGAACATCTCCCACACCGTAGCACTAGGAATATCTCTGAAGGAGTCTTTCACGCTCTTCCACCAAGTCTTAGCGACGTCTCTCAGCATAGAGGTTGCTAGCCCGACCTTCTGTCGGTTCGTGCACACAACGGTCTCAAAGACATCCTCTGTCTGTTCTAACCACTGTTCTGCCTTCAATGGCTCTTCGGTCCCATAGAACTCAATAGCTCCTCGCTTGCGAAATTTCCCATAGAGGGCATTCGGGTCACTCTCTCGAGGCTGCAAGATCACCTGCTAGTCTACATGCGACTGAACTGGGGCTTGGCTTTGTCGGTCTAACATGGTTGTCACTTGGGCTTGCAAGTTCTGCATCGATTGTGATTGTGCCTGAAGGGACTGGAATAGCATGAGAATGCGTTCATCGGTATTCGGTGTCTGCGGTGACGGTGCAGATCCGCTCTCGTTATTTCCGGCGTTCTGTTGAGAACCCGAACCTGATGCCATCCTGTAAAATGGAAAGAGTCAGACACAAACACAACACAAGAGCGCCCAACAAACCCCAAAGTCTAGAAAGAGCACAAAGAAATAATCGTATCCTCACCACGATCCTATACATGCCTACATGCTTATCATCTAGAACAAGGAATGAGCAAAGAATGCTCTGATACCATACAATACGTATGTCACAACCCGAGCCCAGGGTTCGGGGGTTAGCAAAAGCCAAACCTAATGACACACGTACTCCCGTGCATGCACACGTAGACCGAGTCTAAATGCACACGCACAAGGGAACATTCACACGTGCCAAGCAAGTACGCGGAAGCTGTAAATATCAGAAACACAAAACTAACAATGCAAGAAGAGGATACAAGAAAGGACTGACATAATTACATATGAAAGTTTTACAAAATGAACAAAAGATATATACAATGATAACAAGTCATATCAAATACAAGTCTGCAAATCCACACAACACAAGACTCCAAAATGATGCATGCCATGTACGCTCTCCCGCGGAGTGATCACATCCACTCCTCTAGGCCTGATGGGGCCCCGGGGGTCTCATCTGGAGCCTGGCCGACCTGCGAGGGTTCGGCAGGGGGATATGGGCCTGCAACACCAAAAACAACTGTGAATACGAAGATTCGGCAAAGTATAAACCATAGCAAGTTAACACACGCTGTGTCTAATAGAATAAAGAACATCATGTGATTAAAGAAGGCATTTTTGTATACTAGGCTGTCATGCAAGAAAGAAATATGCTATGTGAATCAATGAACACATGCTGTGTACATAACTAATGGCTACTACATTACCATATGCTCCCAAAAGAGGGATCTTGTAACATGCAAAGAACACCATTGTCCGGGCCAGGGTACAATGGGTCTCGGTTTCCTGGGGTCCGGTTCCCCAAGACAAAATCCATACTGCAGCAGGTCCATATAAACTATACCAGAGTCACCCCGTCGGGATCCTAAGGCTGAGGCTAAGTAGTGCCTGACCATACGGAGTCAATCATGAAAATCCTGAGTAGATCGTGATAACATATCATACGTGCAGATCCGTGAATGAACACATCATACATGCATACTCAGGGTAAATAAACCACGATGTGAAAGTAACGAAACATACGTAATCATGTTAGAGAGTTGAGATCAATGGTCGAATGCAATATGTTATGCAACAAATCATGTGAATCGAATCATCTTAAGTTACAAACCAATTCTAATCTAATTATCCGGTGTTTCTAACCGTGCATGATGATGTAGTTTTAAGTTATTCGATACACCGTTGTCTAGTGTTGCCTTGAATCGGGCGGTGCACGAAGTCCCTTAAACCAACACCCATGGGGAGGTGCTTAACATCCGGATAACGAACATGAATGATTCGCAGCCCTCGAGATCATTCACGCGTAGTATCATATTCCGTTGGGCAAGTCTAGGTGCTTTACATTCCATCATGAAGGTCATATAGGTCTTATCTTTACACCTAGCCTTATTTTTCTTTCATTAATCTAGAGTGAATACGGCTTAGCCGTGTGTGTGCTACGGCTTAGCCGTGTGTGGTCTACGGCTTAGCCGTGACTGGGCCGTAGAAGGTCGGTCAGTTGCTGACTCTCAGTTGTTCCAGAAATTGCACCCTGTATTGTTCTACGGCTTGGCCACGGCTGGGCTTTGGCTTAGCCGTAGGGCATTCCACGGCTTAGCCGTGCCCTAGCCGTAAAGGAAAACTGGGTTTTTCTCCTCTCTGGACTGTGAGCCGTAGGTGCTATACGGCTTAGGAGTACCTGCACGAATTCAATTTCCTGAAACCTGTACAGAATGTCTGGGAAGCATCCAAATATCAATTTATCAAGGGAGATAGACCAAGTAGTAATCAAATGAGTATCAATGGGCTGTAAACACATGTTTTCCATACACATTAATGTGAGCTAGCCAAAATCAAATCATACCAACATGGGTTCTCAATGTTATGGTTATACTTGCCTCAATTTGGAAATCAATTACACAATTGTTGCCCTCAAGCTCAAACACAACCTAAACCAAATCAAACCACAATGCATGCATGAGAATTGGGAAGAAATCCACAACACGGATACAACATGCAACAATGGAACAAGAAGGAGAAGAACTAGAGAAAAGAGATGAGAAGGATGAAGTGATTTCCACCAACTCACCTCACATGCAAGCACCACAAGCTTGATCGATGGATGATGGAGAAGAGAATGCAAGAGAGAAGGGAGAGAGCTCCACGTGCACAGTGAAGAGAAAGAGAGAAAACGAGTGAAGGAAATGTGTTGTGTCGTTGGATGAAGTTTATATAAGAAATGGGTTGTCCAAATTGCAATGAAAGCCAAGTGGAAAGTGTATTTTCAGTTTGAGTCAAACTCGGGTCCAATCGAATCACACGACCTCGGTTGCAAATGACGTAGTTACGAAAGTTAACGGGCTCAACGAAAGACACGTGTTGACATCAAGATGATGCAAAAATGACCATGTCCAAGAAAAGCAAAAATTACGAAAAAGGGCTTGGTCTACTTAATCCCGGTCAAACTCAACCCAACTACCTATCCATGACCCGTAACAAAAACCGAAACACAAACAAAACACGATTAGCAACGAAAACAAGATTAACTAACCGCTAAACGGGGTCAAGCTGGGTCGGAGTGTTACATCCTCCACATTTTTTTTTACCATTTGTTATTTGTTTGGAGAGAAAATAGTATCTTTACCTTTTTTGTTTAACTTTTGAGGTAAGAAACCTAACCTCTCTTGGTATTTGTGCCCATTTGAATAGTATAGAGTGTTTTTCTAGCTTAAGCTAGCCTAAGCACTCATCAAATCATTTCCTCATAACATTCATCTCTTTTCCATGTCATACCATGATTAGGGGTTTACTTGAGCTAGAAGATTGATGGTTTGTACTTTAAAGCATTGCATTTGGAATTTTGGAGTACCTAAGGCAAGTTTAAGCAAGTAGTAATATGCATGGTTGTATTTGTGATTAATTCTTTGAGATTCATATGCTTTAGTATGTTGATACTTATTTTCATAAATGAGGATGTCTAGTTGGTGAAAATAATTTTTAAATGAGAAAATGAGGGTTTGGATTTAATACAAAAGAATGAAAATAAATGACATTTATGATGCTAGGCTAGATGTGTAAAATGATGGATTTTCATGCAGGGAAAAGATGAAATTAATTATGATAAGTTAGGTCAAAAAGAGTTAGATCTGTAATTTTGTCCTAAGATTGATCGAGTAGACACATGTACGATCGATCGGAAGGGATGTTATGATAACATCTGATCGATTAGACATGTATCTGATCGATCGATTAACCTTTTGGGTCCAATTCGATCTATTGGACCCAGGCTTAATTGATCAGGTAAGGTCTGAGCTAATTATTTATTTATTTATTTTTATTAATGAATTATTTATAAATCCCTTATAATCCAACTCAATTTGACTTGATTAAGTTAATCATATTCTAGGAACCTTGAGCTTGATCGAGGGATCAAGTGACATACTAGAATACTAAAGAGAACCTTATGACTGTGTAAGATCTTGATTTTGGAACCTTATACCTGATAGTAGTCCAACGAAATCAAATTGGGAAAACAAGGAAAGTATTAACTGTCACTTATTCTTATTAGATAATTCGATTTGTTCTAATGTTATGCCCTTCGAGTGTAGGTATAAGGGACTTAGTGTCCGGATTCACACACAATGCGACACCTAGATTTCAGTAACATATGGCACCAGAATCCTTATGGTCATGCCAAAGTGAAAAACTAAGGATATGGATATCTTAGTTAGTTTGGCTTGTAAATTATTCTTATTTCTTAATTAATCGAAAATTATGCATATTTCGATGACTTCTAAATCCTTCACTTATTTATATTATCAGTTCATTTATATTTCTTTCATTATGTTATCAATTCAGTTATATTTATTTCATTATATTATCAGTTCAGTTATGTTCCTTTCATTATGTTATCAGTTTAATTATGTTCCTTTCATTATGTTATCAATTCAGTTACATTCCTTTTGTTACCTTCACATTCGCTTTTGTTATTTGTGATCATTATTGATATCATTATGTTTCTGTTACTGTAAATGTTAAGTCAGTAAGTTATGTTAAGAAAGTAAGTATAAGAGCACAATGGTACTATTTGTTCTGGATATTTTAATATCATAGAGTCGACACCACTGAGCTAGACTCTATGAGGCCTAACGAGACTGAATATGGGATGAAATTTTGTGCACACCACTGCAGTTGGTTTTTCTGTGGAGTAAGTCAACGTTCATTTGAGCAGTCAAATTAGTTACCTGATCTCTCGTTGTGTTCTAATATCTATCCCTCTTCGAGGATGACTAGAGCCATTTAGTTTGCCATCTAGTTGTGATATTATATTATCTTGATTCTTAATAATTATGTTTTATCTTATGCTAATATACTTAAATTTTTTCTTTTTCCCTTTTTAATAAGTATTGTCTTTAACTTTATTTGGAACAACATATTTAGTGTACTACTTGTTTTTTTCTTGTTGAACTGTCATGCTTAGGTTACTACTCTTGGTGTTGCAGGAGCAAGCCCAATCCCAACTCTACTATTGACACGATCCCGGAGGTTGCCACAGCGATACCTTTAAAAGAAGCTGAGTGGGGACCAAATTACGTCTTCCATTAAGCATATCCAAAAAGCGACATGGGTCCCTTTGGGCATTAGGATTTGAACTATAATAGCTCTTTTTATCTTATCATCATGACTTTAGATGTGGTTTATGTTCATTTCACTTGAGTATTTGTGTTATACTTTTTGGTAGATGACCGTTATGCATTTCCACACTTTATCACCTTATATGAATTCAGACATTTGTATTATGCATGGGTTCTTTTCATTTTGATAATTCAGTAAATAGTTTAATTATCAAATGTTAAACATGTATTTATTTAAGCTCTTATACTATCGCAGGGTGTTTATTGGGTGCACTAAGCACTAAGTTTCGCAGCTATATTTGAATGTGCATATATTATGGATCTTCTGCACATATGAGAATCGTGAAAATCCCCTTGTAGAAGTCCATGTTTGCCTTAGTGCGGCGTGAATTTCTACGGGATTATGCGTGCCACATCGTAGGCCTATCCATAATGACCTAATTTCGGGTCCAAGGTGTGACAAGAGTTCTGAGAACATTTTCTCATGAGTGCTAGTCACTAGACCTAGCAATCCATCTCTATACCCAACCAAAACCATTAGAGTTGAACTCCACTGCTCACCAATCCATCTCCTCTTCTCTTTTACTTCTTTCTGTTCACCCCAGACCATCGAGTCAACCACTCATGGCTCTCCCACAGAAAGCCCACCTCTATGATCTTCTGCTTCTTGATTTCTTCCCTTGCATCCTTCATTCTTGCACTTAGACCTAGATTCACCCCATTCACTTACGTTAAGCCTAAACAAGACTCGAACTCATCCTCTTGTTTTCCCTTACTATTCCGTTCTCCTGAATTCTCTCCATGTTTACAATTGAATCCAGTACATAATTATTCTTTTTTTCCACTGCACATCGTCCTGTTTTTCCTTTCCCCTGACCTGCTCAATCTGCAACCGTTGAACCGCGCCCTCACCTAGCTTTCCTTCTACTTTTTTTTATTCTATTTTTTTAGATCCATAGCTCCTCTTTTGTTACTATTTTCTCCTTCTTCCAGTTCTATTAATCCACTTCTTTGCACCCTTCCACTCCCACCAAGTTCTTTCTCCTTCTTTCTCATGTTTTCTTTTTCTTTTCCCACCCATCTGAGTCCCTGTTGGCATCATCTTCAAAATCACCATTTCTACTTCATCTTCTTGTGCACCCAGGTCTCCTCATGGACCGCATCTCTTTTTTTTGCTGCCTTATTGTCACAGCCCGAGCCCAGGAGATCGAGGGTTAGCAAAAAACCTAACCAGCGACACATGCACTCCCGTACCTATGCACTTAGACCCGGTCTAGATGCACACGCACAAGGGAAAACACACGTGCAACACAAGTATGCAGAAGCTGCAAATATCAACATGTGACACGAGACACGCAAAAACAAAAGGAATGATATCCAAAGACTGACATAAAGGTCGGAACATACAAATTGAGATCCAATCACGATGTATAGAACATGAGTACAATCAATGACATGAAAAGAAAATGATATGCATGCATGCAGAGAATAGTCGCGCTCTGGTGGAGTGATAACACACACTCCACAACCTGAAGAGACAGCTGGAGTCTCCCCTGCAAACTGACGACCGACAAGAACACGGTCGAGGGTACCTGAGCCTGCAACACCAAGGACAACTCATGAATACGACGATTCAGCGAAATATAAACAGTAACAAGTTAACACGTGTGGTCTCTAATAGAATAAAAGACATAAATAATCATAACATGTCAATGTAGTAGTCTAGGCAGTTGTGCATTCAAATTAACATATGCTCCGTGAATCAATGTGTACGTAACATAACATGTACATGTACATACTAAGTGGCAACTACGTAGGCCATATGCTCCCAAAGTAGGGATCTTATAAACGTGATGAGAACACCATGGGCCAGATGGATCTCGGTTTCCTGGGGTCCGGATTCCCCAAGACATGTCCTTCTGTAGTAAGGCAATACACACTATACCAAAGTCACCCCGTCGGGATCCTAAGGCTGAGGCTCAGTAGTGCAAGGCCATATGGAGTCAAACAAACATAAGAACATGCATAACTTATCATACCGTGCATATCATACTGTGTGCATAGCATAACATGTATCTCTTATCAGAACGTGACGTGCATGTCTTGTTAGGCATATATCAAGCAAATGCAAGAGATCATACGAGTTTAATTAATCAACTTTAGCAGATTAACAATATAAAGGAGACCAACAAAGTAGAAAGCATTAGATTAACTGATCATGAGTATCAAATAGTAATATCGAACATGCAAAACCGCTGTTCCGCCCGGGATTAACCATGGACAGAACCAGGATATATCCAATCGTTTGCCCCAGCGCAGAACGCGTATAAGAGAGCAAGAACCGAAGTCAATATGCCATGCAATCAGATTTTCTTGTAAGGATCACGAGTTTTTATTAGCCAAACCTATTCTAGTTATCCAGTGTTTCTAACTGTGCATGATGATGTAGTTTTAAGTTGTCGGATGCACCGTTGTCTAGTGTTGAAGTGTATCTGGAATGTGCACCGAAGTCCCTTAAACCAACACCCATTGGGAGGTGCTAAACAATTGGATAACGTGCATGAATGATTCGCAGCCCTCGAGATCATTCATGTCATACATTCAGACCATTGGGCAAGTCTAGGTGATTTACATTCTATCATGAAGGCCATATCAGTCTCTTTCTTACGCCTATCCTTGTTATTCATTTTTCAGGGGTGATATGGCTTAGCCATAGGTGAACCTACGGCTTAGCCGTAGGCATCTTATGGCGTAGCCGTAATCTGCACTGTGGCTCCACCGCGGTTCCTTTTACTGTTCATCTGCAAGTACAGTTCACCCGTATTTTGTTCTACGGCTTAGCCGTGTGTTGTTCTACAGCTTAGCCGTGGCTGGGCCGTAGAAGGTATGTCAATTGCTTGCTTTCAGCTAATTCAAGAAAAGGCACCCTGTACTGATCTACGGCTGGGTCACGGCTGAGATACGGTTTAACCGCAGGACAATATACGACTTAGCCGTGTCCTGGCCATAGAGGAAAACTGGGTTTTTCACTCTCTGGACTTTAAGCCGAAGCTGACTTATGGCTTAGCCGGGGTACACATGGAAACATTTTCTGAACTGATTACAGAAACACTGAAACATAGACAAATGGACTCAAGCACATGTAATAGAGGGAAACAAACACAAGATGGGCTGTAAACATCATTCATAAGCAAGAATACACGATTTAATCTTAATCAAATACATACCCACATGGTTTAGCCAAGTTATACTTATACTTGCCTCAAATGGGGTCTAACACACTCTTTGTTGTCCTTGGGCTCAATTCACGTGCTAGCATGCTCCTAGACACCATGTATGCAGATAAAGAAGAAAAGAGAACCGTGAGGACCAGTACCAATCGATAATGAGAACAAGAAGAAGAAGGAAGAGAAGAAACACTGCAAGAACTCCAACTCACCTCGAAACACACAAGGGATGCTCAATAGCGGACATGCACAACTTCCTTCCCCAGTTAGATCAACGAAAAGGAAGGAGAAACGAGCAGAAGAAGACTCGAGAAAGAGAGACAGAACAGTGAGAGAGAAGGAAAAGGTTGGTAGACTTATAAAGATAAACATAAAGGCCAATTCGCAATAAAGTCCAATCATTCCAATTTAATTCCAGTTCGAGTCAATTGCGGGCCTAACGGAAACAAGTGACATATTTGGCAAACGACATAGTTACAGGAATCAACAAGCGTAACAGAAGACACGCGTTAATACCAAGATGATGCATGAAGGACAACATCGAACAAAATCGAATATTACGAAAAATGGCTTATGTCTACCTAAGTCAAGTTAAACTCAACCCAACTACCTATCCATAACCTAAAACCAAACAAAAACAAGAGCAAAACACAATCAGCAACCAAGTCCTCAGAAATTTGCCGCTAATCCAAATCAAATCGGGTCGGGGTGTTACACTTACTCTTTTCTCCTTCTGTTTATGAGCCGGTTAAAACCCAAGATAAAACCAGGCCCAATTTTCCCTCTCCCTCCTTCTGCATGGCCGAACTCAGCCACACCTGAAAACATTTCAGCTTTCTCCTCTTTGCAAAATAGAGCCAACGCAGCCATGAACATCCTTGCGTACAGAACCAAGCCATCTTCTTCATGTTCCGTTTTGTTTTCCTTTCCTTTACTCAGTTTTATTCCTACTTCTTCTTCCTCCCCTTTTTCAATTATTGCCATCTCTGTTTGAGCCACTTCACTTCTTCATCTTCTTTTTTTGTATCATCTTCTCCTCTCTATCTTCTTCTTGCTTTCTTCTTCTTCCCTGCTCACGCAGGCAAACTTAGGGGTTGTAGGGGATTGTTCAGTCCCCTTGAGGTGGGTTTGGGGGTTTTTAATGGATGTGAGAGGGAGGAAGGGGATGGAAAGACCAAATAGAGAAGTAAGGTAAATTGGTAGTTTTATAAGTTCCGTCAACAAACGTCTATTTTGCACTTTTAGTTGTGAGTTTAGGTAGGTTTAGTACAAAAGTTTAAACTACGATGGGGCGCTTTGGAATCGGGTATAAGTAAAAGGGGTAATTTGCTATTTACCTTTAAAATTAAGGACATTGTGAATAAGTTCTCAAATTGGGGCTGGAGTTAGATTTGGCACATTCACATAGGTGCTAATTAGATTTTAGATTTTTTATGTGGGGCTAATAATTTAATTTTGGACATTGTAAAACTTAGGATATATTTGTTTCACCTGCCAAATGTTTGATAAAGTCCTAAGAGATGCTGATAGTCCAATATTGTGCCTTTTGGTTTATTGGTTTGGTCTAATATTGTGTCTTTTGGTTTATTGTTTTGGTGGGTTGTCTCTAGTGAGAGACTAAACATCCCATATGGATGCATCCTAAAGAAAGTAGTAGTTGGTTTATCTTGCATTGCTAAGACAGAATTATAGCTCATTGAACTACAATGAACTTATATACAATCATGAATGGTTAAAAATAATGTGTTTGGATAGCTTCTTTTTAGGCAAAAGCATGTGGCCGCTATTGGATGTGGTTGGGGAGGTGCCGAAAAGAACAATTGAGAAAGAAAATTTATTGGTATGTCCCACATCGTAAAGGAAGGATCATCGGTCCTCGAAAATTTTGGGTGATAGGGTTTGGATTTGAGTTGATGAACTGGCATTCTAAGAAGGGTGCCTCACATTAATTCGAGTTTTTTGATGACTACATATTCAAAACCGGGAGTGTTTATATAAAAACTTAGGATGTGCATCTGTGTGTAACAGTACAGAAAGGGATGCTTGTATGAAAACGAAATCACTTGTTTCTCATACTTGTATCCTATAAATAAAAGTTGAAGTTCCCAATTATTCCATCACTTGTCTCAATTTTACAATTAAGATTCTCTCTCTAACCATTAGGCTTCTATGGCTCAACCTTCTAAGGCAAAATTAATCTCTTTTGTGATAGTCGGGTTGGTCTGTGTCTTGGGTTTAAGTGAGATTGTGATTTTAATCAATTGTAGAAAGTTAAGATCGCATGTGATCTTAAACAATTGAAGAAATTAATATTCAACTTAGATATAAATTTGTCTCATAGATACTCAAAAGAAATTACCCCTCTAATAGCAAACGTGCATAAGATCCCTTTTTATAAAAATAATGATAAAAACTATCCTTTTAGTAAGAGGCATACCCCTTTGATAAGAGACACAAACGTTTAAGTGAGATTGTGATTTTAATCAATTGTAGAAAGTTAAGATCGCATGTGATCTTACACGATTGAAGAAATTAATATTCAACTTAAATATAAATTTGTCTCATAGATACTTAAAGAAATTACCCCTGTAATATCAAACTTGCATAAGATCCCTTTTTTAAAAATAATTTTAGAAACTACTCCTCTAATAAGAAGCATACCCCACTGACAAAAGGCAAAAAGACACTACGTCAAAAGGGGTTAAATCCCACACTAATTTGATGTGAAAAACTACAGGTTTAAGCACTTGATTAAATTCTACAATACTCCACAGTTCTCAACTCTTGTTAAATAAAAAACAACATACTCTTATGTGGAAAATTTTATTAATGAAAACAATAGTTTAAAGCACTTGTTTAATTCATTAAATGCCACAACTTTAAACTCTTGTTTTTATTGGCCTAAATAAAAGATAACCCAAAATCGATTTCCTCCTTCTTTCCTTTCGCGCCTTTTTGCAAAATATTGCAGAAAATTATACAACTGTCTCCCTCATCACCGCGTGCACAAACCCTACCAGGTCTCTCTCATCTCTCCAGCCTCAGTGAGCGTCTCCTAGGTAACAGAATTTTTTCTACTTTTTTCTTTTTTCTCTCTGTGTCACTGTTTTCCCTGTCTATCTGTTTGTAGCGATTCTCAAAAACCATATTCATTGACGTGGTAGGTAAACAGAGGATCTATACATCTTAAAACTCAGATTCATTGTCTCTCTTTTTATTACTTCTTCTTGATGTCCTTGCTTCTCGATTTCTCTCTGCAACAAGTGGAAGGGTGGCATTCTTAGATTCTGAAAAATTTATTGTGCATGGGATAATAAGGTTGGGTGGGCCGGTTGATGGATGATCAGCACCATGGATCTTGAAGGGGATCCATTGGCGACCAAGGATGTGAGGGCCCATGATGAGTGGACGATGTTTGGCCCACCATCTGATGACTCCAATCTCCTTAGGCGTGAAACCTCCTTACAGAGATTCAATGTTCTCTGTTTTTTCACTTCCTCTCAATTTGTCTCCTCAACATGAGGAAGGGAAGAAATTGAAAACCAAGATTTCTTTCGTGCATGGGATAATAGGCCCGGGTGGGCCAGCTGATGGATGATCAACACCATGGATCGTGAAAGGGATCCATGGGCGACCAACGCTGTGAGGGACCCATGATGAGTGGACGATGTTTGGCCCACCATCTGATGACTCCAATCTCCATAGGCGTGGAACCTCCTGACAGAAATACAATGTTCTCTGTTTTCTTACTTTTTCTCAATTTGTCTTTGCAACATGAAGAAGGGAAGAAATTGAAAACCAAGATTTCCCTCGTGCATGGGATATTAGGCCCGGGTGGGCTAGCTGATGGATGATCAACACCATGAATCGTGAAGGGAATCCATGGGTGACCAACATTGTGAGGGACCCATGATGACTGGACGATGTTTGGCCCACCATCTGATGACTCTAATTTCCTTAGGCGTGAAGGACCTCTTGACAGAGATACAATCCTTTGCTAGCTGATAGCCCTCTACAATTTCAACCCCAGCTTACAAGTCCCAATCATTCCTGCCACACAACATTTGCATATCTCTTTGCAGGCCCAAATCCCCTCACCATTCAACAGCTTACCCTCCTACCACCTGGAAAAATGGCAAGCCAGCTTTAACAATGCCTCAATCCATGCTCTCCTACAGCAAAGAGTCTTTCTCCTATGCTGTTATTTGGTGATTCGTTGGTGAGTGCTCATCTCTAAAATGGGTTAAAGAGAAAGCCAAGCATTGGAATCTATCCAGACCGTGTCTAGTCTCCCTCACCATCAAAGGTCAAGTTGTTTTCCCCTTCATCTCCCTTGAGGACAAAGCACACATGCTCAGTCTCTCTTCCCAATCTATGGATAAGAAGAAAATCTTTTTCCTTCCATGGACACTTGGCCAGGAGGAAACTGACTGGCCATCAATTGCTCCAATTTGGGTTAGATTCAAACGGCTTCCTTACCACTGCTAGACCCAAAACATCATTCTGTCTTTGGCCAGCTCCATTGGGCAGGGCAGCCAATCGAGCTAAATGGAATTACACTAGCTCAAAGAATACTCACCTATGCAAGGGTGCTGGTCAACATTGATCTCTCTAAGCCCAAACCTCCAACAATACTAATGGATCTTCAAGGAGAGAGATCTGGAATTAGAAGTGGTCCATGAGAACTGCCCCTGCTCAGTTTGCCTCCAATCTGGTCACTCCCACCTGACATGTCCCTCCTCTACCCATTCAACTCAAACAATCCAAGCTCTTGTAGCAGAGTTATAATCTAAAGCCAACCTTCTAGTAACCACAATTCCACACCAATTTGATCAAGCCTCCTTTCCTAACCCCTTCCCTATTCTGGACCAATCCTTTGCTTTCACCCCAACACCTGCGTTGGAGCCTCCATGCCATCATCCAAAACCTGAAACCCTCAAATCAAGCCAAAATGGTCAAGCACCTACAAAAAACCCTGGCCTTTCTCTGAATTCTCAGAACAAAGCTTCATCCTTTACATCAATAGTAGACCAACTGCCAACCATTCAGAAGTCAACTCTAGCTTCACCTCTGGGTACCCCCATTAAGCTCTCCTCTCTGCAAACTCTCAACACCCAATTCCTTGGAACAACAGCCTTGGTAACTATAAAAAAAGACATCACCTAAACTCCAAACAACAATGACTAAGGAAGCCACCCTCTATGCCAATGATATACCTTATGATTTTGGCTCTGAGATCCTTAACCAAACCTCGGCCCCTACCATTGTAACATCCAACCCTTTCACCATACTTAGACTACTGCTCCCTTGCAGATCCTACCTCCAACCTGAGCAGATATGCCAACTCTTTGCTTTTTCTCTCACACTTATATATGGTTTTTTATAGCCAACTCTTTTCTTTTTGTTGTAACCTATCATCTCTTTTTATATTATTTGTTTCAGGCTTTAAGGGAGAAAAGGTAAGATTGCTCGATCAAAGATTATTTGCCCTCATACTTCTGGACGAAAAGGATAGGCTAAGGTGGCAGACGATATGGTAAGTGTATACTTATATCATGTTTAATTTATCTATGATTTTTATAAATAGTCAAAATTTATATCTTGAATTATTTATAGGAACAAAAAAACCCGGGTTAGGAGATCACTCATATAGACCTTTTTTTAAGAACTCATACTAAGAAGGATGGATCAGTTTCTAGCCCAATAGTGGTGAGGAATTTTTTTTATTCAAATGCATTTTATATGATTCAATATGTTATGGATGATATTTTATTTTTATGGGTATGAATATCTTAGTGTTACACTCATTTTATATTAGATATTTTATTTTACTTATTATTTATCATATGTTTTATAGGGTGCTGTTAGGTTTTTATGAAGCTGATAGATCTCTTGCACAAAAAGATCTAAAAAATGACCATGTTGCAAAGGTATAATTCATTTATTTTCTTGTTGATAATAAAGCCTGACAAGTGTCAATTTAGTATTTGTCTAAATATTGACATCATTTTTATTTTATTTTTTTTATAAATCATTGGTTTTGGTTCTTGAGGAAGTGTGCGTGGCTTAGGCATGGGTGTTTCTATGACAAGTATCCATTATTCTGCTCCATTTATGAAAGCATTAGCAGATGAAAAGTTATTGAACGAAAAGATTGAGAGACAAATGATAAAGTTGATGGAGGAGATGGGTGTCCTATGAAAAAATATGGATAAGTTAAAACAAACTCTATCCCAATATAGGACAGTAATGCAGTCATCCACCCATCATGGGAATTATTCTCAGGTACAATATTTATTTTTTACATATTCTAGATTTCTATAATTAAATAGATAATATTTTAATTAATGAAGTATGTTAACATCATTTATTTCTAATAATATTGTAGGCTCGGAATGAATCACCTCATCAAGAGACACAGACAGAATAAGCAAGTCCACGAACAGGATTGACTCAGCGTAGGTTGATGCATTTGGTGCAGAAGGACGTTTGTGTTGTTTATGGGACTATAATTGCTTCATCACTTGACTATTCAGGATGCTATAGGATTGTTGTAGATGAGATTATTGATTATTCGATCCAGTTACTTAGCGAAGATAAAACTTTTGAATATATCACTTTGGGTGATATGATTGATTGGCTCATGTATAAAACTTTAGATTATGTTCATTTTTCTTTGTTGCAATTTCGACTCTAGTTTAATTTATTGTCTTAGAATGACTTCACTTGAAGCTTTGATTTTATGTATTGGATTGAATTTTAATTCATGTGACTTTAATTAAACTAATGATGTTTGTTTTTATCTAATGTGTTATTGCTTGTATTTATGGGTGGATTACCAATAACATTTATTGAATGGATCATTATATAAATTCTATAAATAGGTACTTTTTTATTTTTAAAAAATCAGATAAAAATGACACCTATTAACACTTGATAATTTGAAGAAGACTTCATATGCTTTTTAAAAATGACGGCTCCTACACATTGATAATTTTTTGAAAAGCCCTTTCGTAATTAATAATTGATTAAAAAACGACAATTTTCATTATAAAAAAATGAGAGCTATTGACACTTATAAAAACTACAGCTCGAAATACTTGTTAAGTTAAAATTTATGCAACGGTTATGAACACTTGTTTTTGAAAAGCTACACCAATATTATCGACGGTCAAAACGACAGTTTCGACCGTCGTTTTTCCAATCAAACGACAGCTCAGAACACTTGTTGTTTGTAAAATTTGACGTAGTGAGAGGGCGTGTCAAACGCTCTATTTAATATAGACCCCTTGCAATACCAAAAATATATATATTTTTATTTTAGTCTCCTTTTAATGGTTCTTTTAAGGATGGCTCTAACAGAATAAGAGATACCAAATTAAACCTTTTGACTTGGAGAAATCCTTACAGGAAGGAGTGGAACTCTAAAGTGTATCCCAGCTAGCGTAAATTCAAGCACTCAAAATAAACGCCAAAGTGCTCAATATCTCTAATTTCATTCCAAGTAGATGTGTTTTGTTGTGAGATTGAGCATTTGATCAAAACGTAACTATCACAATTTTAGGCATATTCATTAATCAAGTCCTTTATAAAATGTCCAGTCTTATGGTGGGGACGGGCCAGGGCCTATTATGCTCTTATTTTGCAAATATTCCATATCATGAAAATATGGTTGCTTTAAGTAATTCTAATTTTTAATAAATAGAACCCACAATAAAGTGTCACTCGTTCAGCTTATTGTTTCTCCAACTCAAACCTCCCACAAAAGGATCCAAACTCTGAGCTCAAAAAGTATATCTATCAGCGGATATTTAGAGTTAAAAAGCAAATCTAATTGAAAACTCAAGTCAACTAATACACTCATTAACTTGGACTGGCTGGCCACCATTTGACTAGCATTGATTGTTTTGAGTTTCATGATTGGTTCCATCTTCTAAGAGCAAAAAGAACTGCATAGGCACATACTGACTGAAGGAAAGCAAAAGAGATTGGCGTCACATGACCAGACCAGACCCTAAACTGAAATATTTCCCAGCGCTACAGTAATTTGCTGTGTGCTGGATGACACAAACAAACTTCTCCCTCCTCCAAAAGGAGAATAATTCCAGAGTTTGCTGTTCTTGTCATTTCCAAGCCCAGTTAAAAGAGGAGCGCTACCTTTGGCTCGGCTTCATAAAATAAAAACATGCTTCTATAAAAGTAACTTATGAAAGTCTGCTTTCCAAAAATAACTTTTACAATTATACTTTCTAACAGCAAAAGCCACCGAGATTGTTTGTTTGGCTAAAAAAAAGAAAGTAGCTTTAAGCATAAAATAATCAAATAATTTATATGAATTTTATGAAAAAAATAATTACACAATATGTAGGAGCATTGTAAGAAAAATGGCCCCATATAAAATCTTTGTAAGCAAAATGGCCCCATGCCAAAATCTTAGACATGCCATTTCATGTGGAACCCGACTGGAAACCACTTGGACTTGGCATCTATAGAAAATTAACAATTAAAAATTTTATTATAATTTTATCTTGAATTCATATAAAAATAACCTCAACATGTTTGGAAAAGTTAACATATACTTCAAATGTTAACAAAAAAATAAATAACTAGATAACCAACTAAATGAAGACTCACCTAAATACATAAAAACTTTTTACTATGTGAATAAATATTTTTCTAACATATTCCCCCAAATTCTTTTGGGGTATCCACTGAGTGTCTTTTGTTGGTGCTGGAATCACCATTGGGGATGGTGATGGGACAACACTGATATCTTTGACAATTGACAGCAAATCTTATGTTTGGTGGAACATATAGAAGAGAAGAAGGAAAGAAGAAAGTAAAAATTGAAAACAATAACAATGTCCAGTGTCGCGCTAATTCTTTTGTTTCTGTAAATCCTTTTGTCACCTGCGAGGCTTTATTTGTAGCTGCCTGCAAAAGTGAAAACGCGGCTTTCTATTGTGAAGTGTGTGAAGGGATGCAGCCTCAAACGTTAATTTTTAACTTCTACTCATAGAAAGCCCTATTAAAAAGGCAATCACCGTACATACTTAGCAAGGCTTTAGGGCTTTTTTAGAGCAAAAAGCCTGAAAAGCTATATTCACAAGCTGAACCAAACACACCTTTGACAGGTGATGTAACTTCCATAGAGGCTATAATGATGGGTTGGATCATAGCCCATCCCTTCGAATTGGATTAATAATCATCCAGAGTCGAACGAAGCAAATAAGGCTGATGAAATATGGCTCTGATGACCTTTGTTCTTGGGCTTAAACCCTTCTTCATATAGTTTTCTGGCCAGACAAAAATGTTATTATTCGTGCCGAGGTGCCTGGACCTAAACTCTGGGCCTTGTGTTATTTTAGGCTCCGATATTAGGCCTAATAATTAAACAGGCAGCACCTTGCCATCTACAACCCAACAAACCATGATACTGATATCTCCCAAATTTTAAGTTGTGATGAAAGTTTAAAGATATTGTTCTCTGATAATTGCGAGGGCATTGAAAGGCCCATCCACCAGCAACAGTCCCCCACTGATCACCCATTACAAGGATAATTACAAAGTACTTTCAAACCTTCCACATTGACAGCATGTCTACCACACTTTGATGGTGTAGTAGATTGCATGTACTGATAGTCCTTGACCACTATTTTCCTTAGAAAATTGCCCAACAACTTTCATCACTTCTGAGGAATCATGGCCTGGTTCCTTTTCAACAAAAAATGTCGCACCCATCTCTTTCTTCGTAGATCGTACTAGTTAAAAATAAAGACATTGTAGATCGTACTAGTTAAAAATAAAGACAATGCCTGTTTGTTTGTATAGAATACATAAGTATTTATGGCCAGAGTAGCTCCATCAAAGGATTATTAAGAGATGAAAGGTGATACAAGTTTGCAATTAGATGTTGACTTCGATTTGAATTACTGGGGATGCCTTCATAGTAATTTCCCATCTCCCTTGACCCAATTTACACTTGAGAGTATATGGTAGTTTGGAAAATAAGAATAGGGCTTTATTAGCCAATTAGTGGTGGAGATTTAGGAATAAAAAAGAGGCTTTTTGGGCCGATTAATTGTTAATAAATATAAAGAGGATAAGTGGGGGTGGTGGCTTAAGCTACTGTAGATCTAGCATTTGGAGGGTTATTGCTTATGTTGGGAATGTATTTAAATCAAGGGGTGGAGACCTTGTACAATGGAGTGGGATTTGTTGTGGAGGATGGGACGATGGTTCGATTATGGTTGGATGATTGGATGAGGGTGGGGATATTATCTTTGCTATTTTCTAGGCTTTTTAGAATTGCGATAAATAAAGAGGTTTCGGTCAGCAACTGTGTTGAGGTGAGGAGTGGGTGTATAGTGTGGATTGTCATTTAGGAGGAGTCTATGTTTTTTAGAGGAGGTTTTTCATCAAGAGTTATTAAGCATTCTTATTAACATGTTTATTTGCAAGGATTATAAAGATCTCGAATTTGGAAACACTCAGTATCTGGAGAGTTCTCAACGAAGGCCTTCTACAAAGCATTAGAAGGAAAGCTCTCACATAAGGTTTCTTTTTCCTTGTGTGATTGGGGTTGGTTCCTCCTCATGTGGAAGCTTTATTTTGATTAGTGGTGGCAAGAAAGGTCTCCACAATGGATTATCTTATAAGGAGGAGGCTGACCTCCAATACTTTTTCTGACATTTGTGTGATGTGCAGCAAAAAAGATAAGTCTATCAACCATCTTTTTCTTCATTCAGAGGTGACAGCCAATGTGTGAAACAACTTCATTAGGAGGTGCAATACTGCTTGGTATTGTCCAAAGGATATTGCAGATGCAGTCGAGTTCTGGATGGGAGGGCGTTTTGCATCTCTTGTGGAGGATGGCTCTTTTTGCTGTCATATGGTCCATTTAAAAGGAGAGGAACAACGGTATCTTTTGGGCTCCTTCTCTTCTGTCGCAGATTTGATCTCTAAGATTACTTTAAAAGTTGTGAAATAGGCTTTGGTTAAAAAGGAGTTCTCTAATTTCAGATTTAATGATATTTTTCAAATATAGGATGTGGCATAAATAAGGTCAAAAAAGTCACTTCTTGGTCTCCCTCACCAAGTGGAGAATTAAAGTTCAATGTGGATGGTACTTCTAGGGGTAAACCAGAACTAGCGAGGGTTGGGGGTGTGCTTCGCAATAATAAAGGTGAGGTTTTACTTATGTTTTCTAAGTATATAGGTATTTGTGATTCTAATGAAGCGGAGACTCTTGCCATTTTGAAAGCTCTTAAGCTATTTTCTATTAGGTATCATGGTAAGCTTGTAGTGGAAAGTGACTCTTCAAATGCGATCACTGAAGTATCTAATCATAAAAAAAATCTTTGGAAGTTTCAAGCTCAATTCAATGAAATCAAACACTTATCTTTTAATATTTTGGTCATTTTCTTATATAAGGTGAGATCTACTAATTTCATGGCAAATGCTTTAGCCAAGGAAGGAATTGAGAGATTGTATCTTTGGGTGGGAGTGGTTATGTAAGTTGGTGTGAGTAGTACATCACTCTTGTACCACTCTTTTTCTTTTTGCGGTTTAATATTTGATAATTCTTTTTTTAACGAATTTACTATTATTGATAAAAAAAAAAAGGATATGGAGTGGAGTGGATCAAATCTTGCGTCTCTCTCAATTATCGAAAGTATGTGATATGGGTCTTGTAGAATTTATGCTTTATATAAGATGACTTCTTGCGTACCAAAGTGACAACCTTAAAATGATCAGATGGGAGTGAAATTTTAGATTATATAATCATGTAGAGGTCTAAAACGGGTTGTGCCACCCACACGCTAATTAACGCAGCATGGCATAGACACATGAGCCTACTGGGCCGAGGGTGTTAAGCCCTCACGGTACGACACGACTCTTAGGACGACACGGCATAATACGAGGCACATGCCGTTTCACCCAGTAATAGCCCATTTTCATATTTTTATGTAGTCTATAGTTTTCTTTTTTTAATATAAATGTAAAAAAAAATAAAGCCTTTTCCTTTTTATTTTTTTGTATCTATAAAAATGACTGACAAAAAAAATCTGAAGGTAATCCTATTGAAAAACTTTCAAGTAGAAGTAATTCAAATTGATTTTTTCTTAGTGGAGTAGGTTAAGTTTGCTCTAACAACTTAAATTTACGTATCATTTTCTTCTGTGTATGTATCTTTTAAATTTTTAGCCTGAGACTATAAAAAAATGAAAGCATGGAGCATTAGAAGGATGGCACGGTGGCAAGGCACAGCATGGCACGAGATGAGCTGTGCTCGTGGGTCGAGCTCCGCCGGCAGCTGGCACGGCACGGCACGATTGAGCCATGATTGTCATGCCGACACGGCGGCACAGCATATTTTACACCTCTAGTTCCTTGTTCAAAATACTCCATGACTTCGCAAATTGCAGCAGTTGTAGGTTCGAAACTATGGTCCATTCATATTGGGACAACAGAATGACACGCACACATAGTGGGCAACTAGCACATTTAGCCTCCACTGTGCACGTCAACACCAGCTACAAATGTGGCAGATGGAAGAGGAGTGGTCTAGTCCACAATTCAATATTTTTACATTAAAAAAAAAGGAAGGATTCCATTATTCCCTACGGACAAATCCCTTCATGAGGTTTCCATCTTTCCGACTGTGACTAAACAGAAACCACTGCGTTCCAGTTTCAATTTTAGAAGGGAAAGCCAAAAGAGGACATGTGATTTTTCTTTTTTCACTTTAGTTTGAACTTGAAAACACATGTACCATTTAAATCATCAGATTCAGGGGCAAGTCACAAGGGGTCGTCTGCAATCTTTCAGAGTCCCATTCCATGGAAGATATGACAAGAAGATCTAATTCGCTATGGACTTTTAGGAGGCCAGAAATGAAGTGGTTGTCAAACCATACTTTCCATTTTTGTATAGTAATAAGTGTTCTCATACCAGACCAACCAAACGCCTTAAAACCATGAATTTATGAAGGACTATTAGAGACAGTTGTATTGTGTGCCTAGAAAATTTTCCTTGAGGGGACACCATTATGTAAAAAAAAATCTTTATGAGAGGGGCATATGCAAAAAAATAAAAAATAAAAAAGAATGTCCATTAAAAATCAAATTAACTTTTTTATGGGTAGCCATTATGCCCACTCAAACGAGATGTACATGTAAACCTCACTTCTTTATAATTTCATTTACGAAGGTAATGACCATTTATTATTTTCCAATAAAGAAATATTGTTTGATGGCCATTTTGTAGATTCTAATATTTAGATTTTCAATTTTAGCCTCTTTGGTAGTAGCTCATCACTTTGAATTCCCAAGAATTGAATACCAAGCAAACAGGCCCTTAGGGATAGTCCAATTATGCCTAGATCCAACAAATTCATACTCAACTTCAACGCTTAGCTCATGTTCACCTTGCCTTATATTTAATTAACTTGCTGAAAGATTTATAATGCCTGTGATGTATTTAGATTGTGATTCGATTACTACTTCAATGCAGAGGAATAATAAAAGCAATCAACCACAGTAGAGAGGCAACAAACAAGTTAACGAGGAAACCGAAATGGAAAAAAACTATGAGTCCAAAGTAGACAAAATCAATCACTAACTTCCGCGATACAAAATATACTCACAACCCTACAGTTAACTCCTCGACACAAGGTGTTGTAGTTGTTCTTGATGTATCTCCACAGCGCAGCACACAGTCCCTCGATGCCCTGCTATCAGTATCTTGATCTCCACAATAAATGATTTATACGCTTAAAGAACAATATTCTAAAAGGAAATAAAAGCCTCAAATCTCCTACGATAAAGTATAAGTATCAACTGTAGAAGTTAAAGCCTTCAACCAAATCTCTCATAGAAGTTCTAAATAATCTTTACAATGGCAATTCCCAATTTAATACAAGGAAAGCTCTATGTGTTATGTTATCCTTCGGGTTGAGAAAAACCCCCTTTTTATAGTGCATAATTCGTACTTTAAGGTTAGAATGCAAATTTAAATGAAACAGGCAATTATGACACAAATAGGAAAGGTTTCCCAGTAGGATTTTGCTGTCTATGCTCTTGAACTCAGTTAAATGGGTGCTTAAGAGCACTAGCCATTGTCTTAGGCGCTCAAACCCGGTCAAACAGGTGTTCGAGCGCACTTGAATTTCCTGCCCGCATCAGTAAACTTCCTGAAGCCATAATTTGGTCATTTTATGTCCGATTAATGCAATCTTTGGCTCTACAAATATCTACTCGAAACGAACTTTCCAATAATATGTAGCTTACCCATATTTGATGCTCAGTTTATGAGATATAAACTTTTTAATCCATGTTGTTCTCAGAAAAATAATTTAATTTGCGTTATCTTCAATTCAGCTTATCTGGCGCACAACCACAGTCTATTTTAAATATAAAATACAATTCAATAGACTTAGAGTTTTGTCCAACTCATAAATTAGCCAATACAAAAATCCTAACACTTGTGACACATTTAGAATATGGTTCTAAAACCCTCCCCATAATTGGTTTAAGTTCAACAACATGAATTATCTATGAATCCTTTCATGCTGTATCGGACATAAGAGAAACTCATTTGGGTCTGTTTGTTTGGATAGAATATAAAGGAATTATAAATACATAATGAAAAACAATGAGCTCAACCGAAGGATTATTAAGATGCGAGAGTATAGGATATGAGGTGAGGATGAAGGATATAAGGTATCGATTTAAATCAGATGTTGGCTTTCTTAGGACTTAAATTTTGAGGGTGAGGTCCCCCAACAATTTAATTTATGTTAAAAGGGAAGGTATTTGATGGCTATTTTTTAATATTTCTCTTTCGTCTTCACTGTTAACCACTTAAAGAAATAAATAGTCTTTGGATTCCCACGAATTCAATTACAGGAAATAAACAGGCCCCTTGGAATTGGAAAATAATTTCTTTATTATTAATAAACATGTAATCATACTATAGATGGGCGAGTGCTAGCTGGGGCAATCAAAACTCAAGTCCGGCACAAACCCGTCAAAAGAAATCATAAAGCCAAGCCCCATCAGAACCAGATGCCACTAGCCATAATTGTAATAAATGTGAAGTTTTGAGATCTCAAATGAAAGTGGAGCACCATATCCTCTGTGGAACTGGCTTTTCCTTTAAATGCTTAAAATCTGAGAATATATTCATTCTTGTGAGGTAAAGAGTTTCAGGCATAAAGATAAATTACACCACCTCAAATAGTAAAAGAAAAGAACAAATCAGACAAGAGAAAGATCACACTTTGGACAATGCTAGTCTAATTGTTGGAGGTCTTTTGAAAAAAGCAGAGAAATTTAAAAACACTCCCTCCAATTGAAGGGTTATTCCTGTACAATCTCCAAGTGCTACTGTCCCTTGTACAACCCAAAAAGTTGGCAAAGGCTCCTCGCTGTTATGCAGCATCCCTCTTACAATTCTAAGATGGGAGATCCATAGCAGATGGCTAGACCTTGAAACTGTCAACTACATTGAGCGGATCTAACCGTTGTTGAATAATTTTCAGACTCGGCGTGAAGTTGGAGCACTGTCAATTCATTGGTAGTAGATTCAACGTTGATCTTGTCAAAGATGGTCCACGTCCTTCCATCGGCTAAGAACGTAGGATGTGCTTTTTGGATTTCTTTAGAATATACAAGTCTTGTTGTTGCGGGGGGGTGGTGTGTGGTGTTGAATGAATGGAAGAGTGGGCCAACCATCCCTCTAATTAAATAATTCCAACCCACTAATTTAATGCTTCAAAGTTTAATGTTTGTAAATGCAAATTCCATTTAATATGGAGGTGATGGTAGAAGGGTTTAAATAAGGAGGGGCTGATTTAAGGGAAAAAAAACCCTTTTTTTTTCGTGGAAGCAAAAACATTTAAAACTCCTTGTAAACTTTTAAAACTCGCGGACAAGTCCATTACGATTTGAACTCCTGACACGTCCAAAGCGTTTACTGCTCCTTAGTTTGTTGGGTAGTTCAAGAATATAAAATCCATTATTGCCTTTGTATTAGCCATCCACCAAGCAAGCCTTTTTAACAGTAAGGATCCTACTGCTAAAACTATTCAATGGGTGACTTATCTGAGTTGACGTTTTAACCTAGAGAAGCTCTGGTGCGGGGTTCACCACCACCACCACCACCTTTTCTTATAAAAAAAAAAGGTGATTAATTTAATCTTACACACATTTATTATTACATTTTTCATCAAAATGCCAATTCAATGATGTAAAATACTCATTGTTGTGAAAGCAGAGAATACCTGTACACTCAATAGGCATTTATTTTGAACGGCTCCAATTCAATACATGGGAATCACTTATTTTAAACGGTTTTGATTCAATATGTGGGAATTACTGTAGAATTTCTTTTAGGTTAAATCCTCATAGAATTGGCCTTCAGTATCCTAAAAAATTTCACATCAAATTGAGTGTTTGATTAAAAAACATGATAATAATATGGATAGCATTATATTAATCACACTTCATACAAACATCAATCCCATGTTGGATGTAAAATTTGAGCACATTCACTGTGCAAACAAACAGGCATCTTCTGCGTAAGCCTGTAGCATCAAATCTATTCAGTAATTTCCACTTTTAATTACCCACCAGCAATTCCATTTCCATCGTTATGACAGCAACAGTAACAGTAAAGTAACACAGTAAAGGGAGGAATTTAAAAGATTCAAAAGCATTCATTTCGTTTCGTTCAGGCTACTGACTTTAATCTATACACAGCATTTATAACCCTTTGTACCCGAAAAGCACCAGAAGTAAAACGGTAACCGCTCCGATCCAAGTAAATAAGACAATGTCGGGAGGGCAAAAGCGTCAACAAAAGGAAATATATTTCAAGGGTACCTACCGAAATCCGCGAGCTTCCGAGATCTGTTGGGGCACAGGGAGGCGGCCGTCGACAAATGGTGCCGGTTCGCCCGCCGCAGCTCGGCCGAGAATCCCGATTCGACTCGGTTCCGCCGGTTTGGACTCGCCCGCACCAGCGGGCTCAAACAGAAAGCGAAGCCCGACACGTTACGCGGATGCTGCGAGCATCTCCGTGCCGGCGCCGGCACGGCCGGTTCGGAGACCGATTTCCTCCACCCGGGCGACGACTCGCACGAGTACCACTGCCCGGTCGTGTATCCGTCGTCTATTTCTTCCTCCTGATCTTCTATCTCCGGCGACAGACCTCGGTCTCCGGCCGGATGCGGTCGCCGGACGCCGTGGATCTCGTCGTCGAGGGAAAACAGCCGCGATTTCTTCTTCCGGAAGGCGGAGAACCAGGAGGATCCGGCGATCGGAGCGGCTGAAGGCCTAGGATCTCGCTCGGTCTCTTCCGATCTGGAAGCGCCGAAGAGATAGGAGATGAGAGAGAATCGGCTCTTCCTCTCCTTCCTTGGCGGCGGCGGCTCGTCCTTCTTGAAGGTCGGTCCGATCTGCGGCGTGCTGTAGAAGTGGCTGTGGTGGTGCGAGGCGTCGGGGCGGCGGCAGGTGTAGGGCGAGACGGAGCGGGGGAAGACGAGTGGCGGCGGCGGAGGAGGCTGCGGCAGGGCGTCGGATTTCCGGCGGTCTTCTCGGGATTGGGCTTCGATGACGGCGAGGAGTCTCTCTCGGAGGCAGGAAGGGCAGACACCGACGCTGCCCGGCGGACGGGGGTGGCGCGCGCACCTCATTCGAATTCGTCTCCTTCCGCGACGAATTTCGGATCGGACTCCATTTGAAGAGAGAAATTAGGGTTTGGATTCGGTGATTTCCGCCATTGGAGGAGGGTTTGGAGCTTCGTTTTGGGGATTTTTGCGCTTTCGAGCTCACGAGAAGAGAAGAAGCTGCTAGCGGTCAAACACTGCTCTGAACGGGTCCTGATTTCTTCTAGTCGCGCGCGGTTATAAATAGGCCTCGCCTTTGGAGATTTATTACTTTCGGATTTACCAAAATGCCCCTACACTTTGTCTTTGCCCTGGCCCTGGCCCACCCGTGATCGATCAAGTTGCTTTATGAACCGCTGCTGGCCACCTCCTAAACAGTAATAATTATAATTCAATTCTAATACTTGCCGTTGGGTTTGTCATTATTGATTTGTATGATATTTTAAGACTGTGAAGAGCTTAATTTAAGTGAAATTAAATAAAATTAAAGGTCAAATAAAAATAAAAAAATAAGACAAATTCTCCACCCTTTTTATTTCACCTCTGATGCAAATATAATAAATAGGTAGTTCGAGCACAAATCTAGGGAGGTGGGCCATAAGAGATTGATGCCACTAATTTGTTTGTTGGTAAGATTAGGATGTTGAGAAAAATGGATGGAAATAGAGGCAGAGAAAATCAGCTTTGTGATATAGATATAGAGGGCAAGAATCTGCTTCACTATAATTAGGTAGTGTAGCTCCTTGCTAAAGTCTGTGAGTGAGGCTTACAAACATTCCTATTGTTAAGCTCACTTTCAAGGCCTCCACATTTAGATAATCTTCTTATTTTGTTCCTAATCCTAATTCATCTACCTGAGACCCAGTTGGTAAAATGGTACTTTTTTTTATCTTTCCTAAAATGAGACCTGCCATGTCCGGGCCAGAATGCCCTTGTGAAGGTCTATATTTCATCCAGAGGGTTCCATTTAGATGGCTAGCTAGATTGGTTTGATACAATGGGTCTCATGTCTCCTACAAAGATGAGCGGATGGGTTTCTTTGGAGTGGACCCACCGACATTACATTATTTACATGGGCATACTCATAACACAATTATGTTATTTAGGTGGGTCACCTTAATTCTGTCATATAGGTGAAAATTTTTGATGATTAAGATCGTTTGTTTACACTCATTTACACATATAAATAATGCATGTGCATAATGAATACTCATTATTTATGTTGGTTTACATATGAAAATGGTGTGCAAATTGTTATACGATGTATTATCATATGTGGATGCCCACATTGGGACCCACATGAGATAAAGGGATTACTAAGAATTAGGGTTTTTCCTTATTAGGTTGCTTGGGGAAGAAGCAATCTTATTCTATAAATAAGATCTTCCTCCCCCCCATTATGTACACACAGATCTAATGAATAAGAGCTCTCTCTCTCTCCCTCCCTATTCTAACACGTTATCAGCACGACTGCAATTCACCTTTCTTTCACCCTCCATCATACGCATCATCACCATCACACCCTCACTACCAAAACAAAGCCGTCACCACCCACAACCTCTACACAGTACACCACCTTCGAAAAAAATCATCACCTAGGAAAACCCATTCCCATCAAGATCAAATATGCTAAAAGCATTCCACAGATCCTCTACACAGCTCGACGAATCGACCCCAGTCCTGTTGATTGTGATTCGCATCATTCCCCTCAAAATCAGCAATCTTCCTTCCACGGCCCGCGGATCACTGAAGAAGATGAGTTCCCGCACGATCCAAACGCCTTCACACAGAAAGGTGAAGATCAATTCCTTGATCTCGGTGGGCCACGAAGAAGAGCACCATCACCACGGCAGAACCATCTCTGTTGCCCAAACAGAACAGGAAAAGAAAGAGGAAATCTGAGCCAAGGTTTCGGTTGTGGCCGGACATTGCGCAAACTGCCACCGTAGAGCGCGAGATGCCGGTGGTTTACACAGAGATGGACAGGATTTTCGCCTCATCGTACTGCCAGGATTTGATTCTGCAGTGGCCATGTCGATTGTGATCGTCATGGAGAAGATAGAGGTGAAGATCAATTCCTTGATCTTGTGGGCCACACAACCGGTGAGGATCGCCCTCTGTCGCCGCCCTCCCGCCATCGCCGAACATCACCGGAGAAACTGCTCCGTCGGTCCGCGATCCACCGCTGCCGAGGAAGGAGGCTCCTTCACCCTGGTGTTTCCGGTTCTGGTAAGAGAACCAGAATCAGAAACTTGAAGAAGAAGGAGGTTGGGTTTTTGGGTCAGTTCCGCCTGACCCATGACAGAGCCCAGCTCTTGAGTAATGTTACAGACCTAGGTCAAGTCGGGTCAACCTGACCCGTTTGCAAAGCCTGCTTGCCAAATGATGTCATCTAGGTGACGCCAGCCTGCTGACGTCTGTATTATGTCAGCGTTCATACAGTCAAAAGTAGATTTGACCAGATCGATGGCAGAAACTTGTTTCTGCAATATCTTGACGATCCGGAGTCCGATTTGAGATCCGCTTGTACCTACGGAAAGCTCGCGAGCAGATCTACACATTGGCACCAAAAGAAGGACAATTTAAAGGTTAAGTAATTTCTCCTTATTTTATGATCTCTTATTAGTTTGCATTTATCATTATTCTTTTAGATCTGCAAATATTTATCATTTGATCCTTGTGATGATTATTCATTTTCTTTTATCGAAAAAAAGAGATCATGATAGAATTGAAAATCATGGATCATAAATAGAACCAGAAGTTCTATGCAAGAAATTGAAACCCGAAGTTCCATACGATATTTAGAACCAGAAGTTCTATATGGAATCAATAATTCGGACTCGAAGTTCCGTAAATTATTTTAATCTAGAACCAGAAATTCTAACTCGGACCTGAAGATCCATGAATTATCCTAATCTAGAACCTGAAGTTCTAACTCGCACTGTAAGATCTATGAACTCTTTTAGAACCAGAAGTTCTAACTTGGACCTGAAGATCCATGAATTATCCTAATCTAGAACCAGAAGTTCTAACTCGGACCTGAAGATCCATGAATTATCCTAATCTAGAACCTGAAGTTCTAACTCGTACTGAAAGATCCATGAACTATTTTAATTTAGAACCAGAAGTTCTGATTCTTAAGTTGAGAACCCGATGTTCTAAACTTCAATTTCTCAATTCTTCATCACATTTTTATTATTATCTTTGATTGGATGTTAAGAACCTGAAGTTCTACATTTTATTTTCTGTTTCTCATATACATTTATTTTTATATTCTATAACATTATACTGCATGCTTGATATAATTCCTTCGGTATAATTATCACTAATAATTATCTGGAACTTTACTTTTGATGAATTTATTATTGCCAGAAGCAGTAGTTCCAAATAATAGAACCTGAAGTTCTATATCCAATGAATAATCTGGACCTGCAGATCCATACATTATCTAGAACCAGAAATTCTAAGATTTAGAATATGAACCCGAAGATTCATATTCATCATCAAACTTGGAGCTTTGATTTCTAAAGATTCAAAGTAGTGTAGATCGATACAACGGCCATGAAATCAAACCTGAAGTTTTGATAGAACCAGAAGCTTGTTATTCTAGGGGTCCTATGCTCTGGTAAATTATTGATACTTCTGTTACGTACTCCTTAGAGTACCATCTATTGACCATCCTTTTCGCAAAGGATATTGTGTGACATTTGTGAACCTATCTAATCCCGCCCATTAGCACATATTATTAAACCTAGGATACACATCCTTAAGCATGTTATTAAATTTTATAAGGCTTGATAGCGTAGGTTTGTGACCTGCATGAACTCACAACGTAGACTTTATGTTGGTTATACTTCACCCTAATTAATGGATATCTAGACCCAATGACAGGAGATATATTCATTGTTCGTTTTTGCTAATTGTCAACTTGATGAGACAGTCTTCTCGCCGTTAGGGGGAGATAAGAGAGTTCCTGAAGAACACCTTGTTCCTGAAGAACAATCCGTTCCTGAAGAACGGCGAGAATTAATGTGGAATACTTCCACTCAATCTCATCTTGATTTATGTACGTCATAATGTGAGAATGAAGTACGGAGAATTGTGCACTTAATTACAAATGAATTCCTTGATGCTTTTAATGATGCAGCAAAAGTGACTAGGTCACATGTATCGGCTATGAACACACAAGCACGAATTAATGTCCCTGTAAGACAAGTACGAATTAATGTTCCTGAAGAACAAAGTCCAAATATGGCAGCAAATGAATCTACACATGCCAGAAGCATGGTAGACTTATAGGTTTCAAGGACTCAGCTCCCCAGAAGAGGAGAAATGAGCAATTATATCCCAATCATACTCCAGAAGAGGTATACTCCCGAAGAGTTTATGATAAAATCCACTCTCTCCAAATTCCTGAAGAAATTAATGTCCCAGAAGAGACATGAGTCCCAGAAGAGACTCTGGAAGCCCCTGAAGAGGCAATGGGTACCCAATAAATAAAGAGATCTCTATACTTTATAATTATTCAAGAGAGAGATGGGATAGAAATGAAATTATCATCGATGACGCATTTGCATATGCGGTAGCTACTCAAATATTAATGGAAATTAAGAATGTTGTTTGGGATATAAAACCACGTTCTATAAATGAATGTCGACAAAGAATATATTGGCCAAAATAGAGAGATGCCATTGAGGAATTGCAGTCTCTCAATAGAAGTGGTATATATGAACCTATAGTACAAACCCCAAATGGTGTTAACCCTGCAGGTTACAGAGGGTGTTTGTAAGGAAAATGAACGAAAGGCAAACTTGTGATACAAGGTTTCCTGTAGAAACTTGGGATTGAAAACATACACAGTTATATATATGAAAATCCCAGAAGGATTTGCTTTGCCTGAAGCAAAGTCAGAGAGTACGTACTCAATATAAGTAAGACGTTCATTGTACAGCCTGAAGCATTCCAAAAGAATATGGTACAATCGTCTTAGTGAATGTTTATATAAGGAAGAGTATGAAAACAATCCCATTTGCCTGTTCCTGTTTATACAATCCTTAAATGGATTTATAATAGTAGAAGTTTATGTTATTTACATAAATAACATATATCTAATCGAGACTCCAGAAGAGCTCGAGAAAATTATTGACTATTTTATCTCGACCCGCAGATCGAGAGAAGTTCTAATGAGATTTTTATTCTTTATAAATATGTTTCCATATATAGTTTTGCACCAAAGCTTTGGATTGGTATTATACAAATGTTATGACATGTTGTATGTTTCTTAATGGTTGCCATCATTGTTTTTGGTATTCTACTAAATTGACTTTGATAGCTACTTATTCTAACCATGCTGAGATTTTTAAGCCAGTGGAGAATATGTATGGCAAAAATATTTAACTCAGCATATATGTAGTTCTTGTCAATTACCTCTTAGTACAGGTACTCCGAGCATTATTTGCAAAGACAATGGGGCATGTATTCAACAGATTAAAGAATGACACATTAAAGATGACAAGCCGAAGCACATTACTCCAAAGTTCTTCCTCACTCATGAGCTTCAGAAGAATAACAAGATTGAAGTCAAGCATGTTCGTTCAAGCAACAACCTGGCTGATCAGTTTACGAAGTTTTGCCAAAACTCAGTATTTTAGAAATTGTATACGAGATTGACATGCTGAATTATGTACAAAGATGTTATCATCAGGGGGAGTAGTCAATCAGGGGGAGGCATCCTGAAGTATGCTACCCAGAACATATGTGCGCTGTACTCTTTTTCCTTCTCTAGGTTTTGTCCCACTGGGTTTTCCTAGTTAAGGTTTTAACGAGGCAACATTATGCACGTCCAACACCAAATCAATGATCCTGTCGAATGTTGTACTCTTTTTCCTTCGCTTTGGTTTTTATCCCACTGGGTTTTTCCTTTGCAAGGTTTTAATGAGGCAACTGTCATTGAATGGTGGTCATCCAAGGGGGAGTGTTATACGATGTATTATCATATGTGGATGCCCACATTGGGACCCACATGAGATAAAGGGATTACTAAGAATTAGGGTTTTTCCTTATTAGGTTGCTTGGGGAAGAAGCAATCTTATTCTATAAATAAGATCTTCCTCCCCCCCATTATGTACACACAGATCTAATGAATAAGAGCTCTCTCTCTCTCCCTCCCTATTCTAACACAAATGAGATTATTTTTATCAATTATTTACAAACACGAATAAATGATAAAATGTTAGAGGTGGTTCACTCTTTTGGGTGAGCATCCATCCTCTAGTAGGGCTAAGAAACCTTTAGACGTTTAATTGCATAACTCCTCAGAAATTTATGAGGAAATTGAAAAACAAAAAAAAACCTTGTTCTAATTCAATGTGATTGGCGGCCAAGAGAAGGGCTTACTTTTGCATGAGCTAAAATGTTTTTGGTGATTCACTCTAGTGGGTGAGCATCCATCCTCCGGTAGGGCTAAGAAACCTTTGGATGTTTAATTTCATAACTTCTCAAAAAGTTGTGAAGAAATTAAAAAAACTTGTTCACATTCACTGTGATTGGCAGCCAAGAGAAGGGGTCACTTTTGCATGAGCTCAGTTTTCTTCCAAAGGCCCCACCAAACAGTGGGTTCGTTTTGATCCATTTACTTTTATAATAACATTTTATTCATAAGCATGTTTGTTTGGGAGATAACATCATAGCACACCACTACGGTAACGGCACCTTTGAGTACAATGTCCGCCTTCATGTAGATGTCCTTTACCAAAAAAACGAACATAGGATGTCAAATCATGTGGGTCTCAACTTTTAATCGAAACCGTAGATATTTCTTTTAAAAATTTGCAAATAAAAGCCTCATAGGTGCCCCATGAACTCAAAAAAAAAAAAAAAATCCCTTAAGTGGTCCCTCGGTATTTTTTTGGCATCTAAAAGCAGAGTTGAGTTGACATTCGGTTTTCATACCAGTGTCAAACTCAACATTGGGTTTCATACGAGTGTCAAATTCGACACAGATAAATTTGACACGGATTCAACGAAGATATATTCCTCTGCTGTAATGAGCAAAGGATGGTGATGGACGGGCAAGAAGCTCTTAGTTTTTTTCCTCTACAGCAATGGACGACGGACTAATGGCAGCAACAAGCTCCCCCTCTAGTGATGGCAACTGCAACATACTCTGATTTGGGCTAAGCAAACCAAGGTCCCAAAAGCTACCTGCCACTTCGTTCTTCTTCTTCTTTTCGTCTTCTTCGTCCATTGCAACCTCAACTTCGCCGTCAGTCTATGGCGTAGGACCGATGAAATCCCCCCACTTGACAGTGGGCTTCCACTTTGCTCCCTTCTTCATCACCATGAAAACGCAAGGGCCACTGCTGGATCCTTCGTATTCCTCTTCTTCTTCTTCAATTAAGCGAGAAAACCTAAGAGTCACTGCTATAGTTGTCATCACTAGAGCGAGAGCCCGCCGCCATCGCCCTTGTCTGTCGCTAGTCCACTATCCATCACTGTAAAGGGAGAAGACTAAGAGCTGCTTCCTCATTCCTGTTGCATAGAGAGCTTCTTCCTCACCCATGTTGTAGAGAGGGCTGCTGTGTTGTAGAGAGGGCTGCTGTGTCAAACTCGATGCCCAAAGGAAAACTTCAGATTGTTTTTTCAAATTAGTGATGGGTCCATGTGAGCCACCCGATCAAAGATTGGGTCTCCAAAGTATGTAGGGCATTGATGGATGGCCCTGTGAGTGGGTCTTCTTAAGGATTGGACCATTGAATTTCAACCATACTAAAAATTCTCAAATTAGAAACTTAGATACCAAAATGGTTTCGTCATAGTTAAAGAGTAATAGATTTGTGTCAAATTTGACACTGGTATAAAAAAACCCAGTGTTGAATTCGACATTGATTTATAAATGCATAAAAAAGTCCAAGTGGTCCTGTGGGACCACTTTAGAACCTAAAATACTTAGAGGCTTTTTCGAATTTAATGGACATTGGGGTTTTTTAAAGTAAAATCCTCTTTTTTTTCATAAACTGTTAAGCCCCAAAACATTTACTCTTTTGTTTTTCCTTTATTGCGTTAAACATCCATAGATTTTGAACCATATGAAAATTTTACATAGGTAACTTAAAACATTTAACATTTACTCATGTGAAAATGATGCTTTCAAATAAATATAAAATTTTTTTTCACGTGTAAATTTTATATATGTAAAATTTACATATACAAATTTACATATGTAAACCTTATTTTTATTGCCATACATAAAAGATGAATGACTCCAGAATGGTATCTCCCCTTAGAAACAATCCTCCAGAAAATATGCAAAGACATTTATAAATTTCGGTTACCTTCTTGGATTTATGGAAAATATCAGAGAAAAAAATTAATGTGTAAATAATAAAAACATTTAAAAAATATAAATAATATGATTTACTTTTAAATTTTGTTTTGATTTCATTAAAATTCGTTTTGATTTCATTTTATTTTTTTCTTCTAACATTCTGAATTTTATGATTCTGACTTTATAAGACCAGTTATCCAACATGACACAACCATGTTAGGCAATTCAAGGCCTGGGAGATTGCATACCAAGTTTTCATCAACCAATTTTTGTTTGATGCATGCCTTAATCTCAAATCTGAATAAAGAAATCAGGAGGTGGTTCACATTCATAGTCGAGTCATCATCATCAAATCCATATGCAAAGTGTTTTGAGTCAACCACATGGATTTTATTTCTCATAATTTATAACGGGGTTACTGCAGACGTCTAAGTACCAAATGCTACATATTCTCTTCATTTGACCTAGGCTTGGAAAAGGCAGTTATAACAATTGTTGGAATTTAATATACATACAAGGAAAATGCTCTCTTACAAGCACCTCCAAGTGCAGTCTAAACACTACGAGGCCTACCTTTCATAAGAGCAGCCCATCCCTTGTATTTTCCACCTCTGATATAAAGTTAGGTCTAATTGTAGCGCTTTGATAATCTTTTCATTCTATGATCTAATGTTAGGCCTAATTATATATCCATTGAACGCTCACTCGTTATTAGATCGGATTTTAAGAAAATCTATGTTAAGATGTCATATAACTTCAAGGCTTTTAAATTAAGGGTGCTAAGATATTTTGTTTGGGTTGGTTTTTTTAGCTCTTTCCATATATGAGAAGACATTTCATTCTATCCTCCTCTCATTAGTGTTTTTGAATTTAAGTGGGACCCATGAGCTAAGCTATATGCTGTCTACTCATAGGTGAACATTGCCCTCTACAAACATATATGTGTGTGCATGTATTATATAAAAGACTTATCAAATCAAAATTCGAATTTAATTAAAAAAAAAAGGGGGAAAAAAAGCTGCATTAGATGCTAGTACAGCCTGTTGCTGCTTTTGACAATCAATTGTTTACTATGACCACTTGTCGTATGCAACGCAACCACTTTAATAATTTTGAGCAGAGATTAGGCCCATGGTTGAGTCACACCTGAGTTTGTAGCGTTTTATGGCTTGTAGCACCTTTTTTTATTTTTCCAACATGGAGCCAATCCTAACCTAAATATATGGGTGTATTTTGGTTCATACGAGCTCGGACACCATCTCATCATCAATACTAGATTCAAATCATAGACCAAGGAAAGAGCCAACCAAACTTGAGCAAGACTAGTCTCTGAGCGTCATGTGATTGAGTGTGGTCTACGTAGGGCTGTGTGGCTATGACACGGGACACGACTCCCTACTGTTACGGTCATTTGCCTTTTGGTGAGGGATGTTCAAAAGATGATCATGGAATTTAATGATCATTGAATTTAATAGAGAAGCTTCTCTCACCCTGAAATCAAATTTCACAAGGGTCTGGTGAGGAAGACGTTAATATTAAGGAGGGATCAAGTCATTTGCCCTTTGTTGAGGGATGTTCACAAGATGATCATGGAATTTAATACAGAAGCTTCTCTCACCCTGAATTCAAATTTCACAAGGGTCTGGTGAGGAAGACATTGATATTAAGAAGGGATCAAGTCAACAAGTCTCTCTGTTGTCAACTCGTGTGCTAGCCATTTTTCTGCTGCTTCTTCACTGGAACATCCATATCACTGGTCATGTGTTATGGAGAGAATAGTGAAAATGTTAACATATTGGGTTTTAATGGCTTGAAGGTGTAATTTAATGAATAGATAAAACGTGGCGTCAGTGTCAAAGTGGAGCTGTTGCTTGACTATGTCTCTTCGAGAAGAATAACCAACGTTGCTTGTTCCATCCAATTGAAACCATGAAATATGCTACAATGTCATAAATTTCAGGCACCATGAGGATGCAAGTATCAAACAATTGGGCCCTCTCAAAGACTTCTCCTGTTGGACTAGGAAACTAGGCACGATATCATAATTTATAAGCACCCACTAGGGTGCAAATAAGTGATCCCTGTCTCTTATACGCACGTATTTCTATTGGGAGAACAGGAGCATCTATGTATATTTGTGTAACGAGAGGCTTATATGATAAATAGAATTACTTTAATCATTTATACAATCCATTCTTTCATTGCTTGGTGCAATGGACCATTCTTGAATGCAAGAAAAAATTAAATCAATCTTTTTTAGAAAAGGAGATTTCTATTTTTCACAAGAGAGATAGAAATACAAGATTTACTATCTCTTCTGCCGAAATGAGAAGCCGCTGTGTGTGGAATCTTATCATCACACAAACACAGGACCTTAAAAAACTGTAAGCATCATTCAACAAAATAACCTGAAATGCATTTTGGCAAAAAAAGAATAATTAACCTAAAGTGCAATTTCTGTGCGATGCTGGGTAGGTGTGGATTAGACTATCTTAAAATTTGTTAACACCTAAATGACCCAAACACTAATAAATGCAAGAAAAATTAAATTAGCAACTCAAATGGGCTAGAACCAAGTGGACCTAGACCCAAATTCCCGAGTGAAGGATGTTCACGTTGCCATGGGTGCATCAAATATACACTGTAGTACCGTTTTGACCTGACGTGAAAATGTCTTTTTTTTACTAATCACTTTTATCACCTAAGTCTTTATTCAATTTATGACCTGTATGATATTTTGTCATCTTCTTTTTGCGCTTAACTCTTTGCTTTTAGCATTAGGATTGATTCCCCATTAGTGTATGACAAAAGGACTTTTCTTCTAGCAAATCACCAACGTAACAACAAAATTCATTGATTACATGTGATTTCTCAATCTTACCTACCGTTAGGCTCAAGTGCAAATACTCAATTACCTTATATCAGTAATAGAGTTTGTTTCATAAAAAACTCCAGATATTATATTTCTATAAGTAGTTAAAAATGAAGAAAAGACATTGTTCTCAGGTATATTTTATATGGAGGAACTCCTTTAAGGGCATAAATTTAGACCAGCTTACAGATCAAAATTTTGATCGATTTGTTTGGGATTTGATTGAAAAATATCCAAATCTAAATCTAGAGTTCTTTTTCACATTGGTGTGGGGTCTACGGTATCGAAGGAATTTGCTTATACATGATAGAAATGTTGGAAAAATGGGTTTTGGGTCAACTTTGGACCACAATAGGTATGGATCCCGCATGTCTCTTGAGGCGGATTCAAGTGCTAATGTGTTCTCCTCCATGGGGAGATTAAACCCAAACCATTGTTTATTAAAAACCAATAAAATATGATTGAAAAATTGATTCCTAAAGTGACTACTTAAAATTGCTTATATATGGTAACAAAGAAGGGAAGAAGGGAATCCCATATTGCTTGTGTACTAAAGTGTGTGTGTGTGTGCTTATATACACTAAGTGTAAAGAAATAGTTTAAGTCCCAAGGGGTACTCATATTTTATTCCGGAGGGAGGACCTACATGACACTACAACAACCATACGTACGTCGCCGCCACCGACTGGAGGGTCAGGTCTGTTCAAAAGCCCATAACCCAATATGGGTTGGATCTTAGGCCCAACCCGTGTGCTCTCTGAGGAAGATGTCTTTTTGTTTTGCTCTTCTTGGTGACTGTTGACTGTTTTGTATTTCTTTCCCACATTCTGTCATCTGTGTGAGATCTATTTTAGTGATGCTTTTACTGCGTTCTGATCATTGTATCCTCGGAGACAAATGTCCATTCATTGTGATGCTTCTACTGCATGCTGATCATTGTATCCTCGGAAATAAATGTCCATACACCGTGAGCACCATAATAGGGATGAATTTTGTCATAAGGACATAGAATTAAACACTAGCCTTGATCGTCAAAATAAACTATTCTAACTTCACTTTCCATAAGTTCGAATTTATACTTTTCTTCTTATACTACTGTGGTTATTTTCTACATTTGAAATAGTTGCTATAATCACAAAAGGACTTTAAGTCCCTTACAATCTTAAGACAAAAAGTTTTTAAAAACTTTTAATTATAATTAATGAGTTTTATTTCCAATTTTGGAAAAGTCAAATTGACTTCATTGCTTTTAATATAAACTGAGTCTTGCAAAAGAGTTTCCTTTTCTGTTTTCAGTCTTTATAACGAATAAAGTTAGAACTTTTTTGTATAAATAAACTTTTGTTTAAACAATTCTAAACTTTATTATAGGACTATTGATATTAATTCTCACACTCTATCTTCTAAATATTAATTTTATATTGAAAAATTTGTGAAACTATTGTGTTAATCAAAATGTCATCTTCAAACGTTATCATTCCTCTTACCCTACTGTTCAGACCCAAGTTTTTTGTCAATCATGGAGAGAAGCCTGAAAATCTCAAAGGGGCAAATTTCAAGAGATGGCAACAAAAAATGTTGTTTTATCTGATTACCCCTAAATTTGGCTAAGTTCCTATATGAAAAGGCTCCTACTCGCAAAGAAAATGAGAGCAATAAGCAAGTGGTTGATACAATTGATGCTTGGAAGCACTTTGATTTCTTCTATAAGAACTACATATTGAATGTACGTGAGGACACATTATACAATGTGTATAGTACAATCAAAACTGCAAAAGAGTTGTGGGACTTTTTGGATGAAAAGTATAAAATGGAAAATCCCGGTGCAAAGAAATTTGTAGTTGGTCACTTCCTTGACTTCAAACCATTGGATTCAAATACTGTAATTAGTCAAGTGCAGGATCTTCAAGTCCTACTCCATGAGATTCATGTAGAGGGTATGTCTTTAAATAAATCATTTCAAGTTACTGCTATAGTTGAAAAACTACAACCAAGTTGGAAATATCTCAAAAACTACCTAAAACATAAATGCAAGGAGATGAGTCTTAAAGTCTTAATCATAAAATTAAGAATTGAAGAAGACAATCGTGCATCTAAAAAACAGAAATAAAACTCACCTAATAGAATCCAAAGTAAATGTAGTCGAACAAATACACAAGAATGACAATAAAAAGAGAAAGCATGAAAACGAAGGTGGGCAAAACTAAGGTGGCAAAAATCAAGGTGGTGATCCAAAACAGTTTAAAGGAAAGTGCTTCGTTTGTGATAAGGTTGGCCATCGTGCAAAGGACTGCCGCAAACGTGCGATCAAAGAACTGCAAACAAGAAGCCTACACAAGCCAATATGACCAAAAGGGAGAAACTTTCTATGGGTGTTCCTGACATTAACCTTTCTGTCATGGTGTCCGAAGTAAACCTGGTTTGAAATACTAAGGAATGGTGGGTGGATACAAGTGTTACTCGCCATATATGTGCAGACAAGAATACATGCTCCTCATATCGAGCTGTTGATGGGGAAAAACTATTCATGGGCAACTCTTCAACTTCTAAAGTTGAAGGTCTAGGAAAGATGGTGCTGAAAATAACTTCGGAAAAAGAACCCACTCTTAATGAAGTACTGCATGTGCCTGACATTCCTAAGAATCTTGTATCGGGTTCATTATTGAGACCTTTTATGGGTCAATAATCTCAGTAAATTAGATAACTACACTACGTGTTTAGTGCATATTAGTTTATTGATGGAATCCACATCCCGTAATAGGGATTGATATATCCTTTTAATGAAGATTATAAGTTTTGATTATGCCAAACCCTGCAGATAGACTTTGTGTCCGACATATCAAATAAGTTAAGTGTAAAGTCTCAAGAAATTATAAAAATATCGATTAAATATAAGTGTCAGTAATTATTTAATCGATGGATATTTGAAATCTTAACGTGGGGAGATTAATAAGCGTTTAATAACAAGAAGCTTAAAATATTATTTTGAAAATAAGGACAGGAGTGCAATTATAATTCTTTAGTTGACTGAATTATAATTTATGGAACTATGATTCTAATTTGGGTCGCATTAGGGTTTCCTATTTCCATAAGAAGCCTATTCCTTATTTTCTTCTTAAGGTCCATATTGTAACCTATAAATATACACTATTGCTCACTAAGAAAAACACATAAGAGAAATCTCATTGTTTAGAGCAAGGAGAATTTGCAAAAGAGGCTCACACTCCGTACGAGTTCGAGCATAGACGAATACAATAGAAGGTCTTGAAAATTTTAAGTTGCTGTAAGACAGAGATCAAATCAGAGAGATCTTGTAGGTATGGTTCTTAAATCATCATCGTCTACACTTATTTCCACGGTGATCTGTGCGCAATATCTAGAGATCCTAGTGTCTGCCTCCCAACACAAAGTAAGATGTACAATAGCAAGTCTCGGCATATACGTCATCACACAATACCGTGAGGCAGTTGCTTTCAAATGGAATCATATCCACTGATTACATAAGGTCAAAAGAGAATATTGTGGATCCTTTAACAAAAGGTTTGAGCAGAGAGCTTGTATACAGCTTATCAAGGGAAATAAGTTTAAAACCTATCACTTAAAAGTTGACATAATGGCAATCCAATTTAGCTAACTGTAGATCCCAAGATCTTGGTTCAATGGAACAACCAAGTTGTGTGTGACTTAGTAGAATCATTGCAGAGATAACCTCTTTTTCCTATTTCTATGATGATACAGTGATGCCTGCAAAATCGATTAGAATAAGTTATGCTTTTAATTTTTATTATAACTTGAAAATCCAAGTGAGGTATAGTAAGATACCCTTAATAAGAAGTCATCTATGTCAGTGTAAAGAGGTCGCTTCCATGAGAATTTCTAAGGTTAAATTCTCTAAAGCACTCATGAAAACCAGGTTTGTTAACAGCCCAAAATTAACACAATCATGAGAACAAACTGTGTCACGGAAGAAACTGTGTGAGTTTTGTTGTCTTGGTTTACATGAAAGCTGAACGGTTCAAAACATCATGTTCACCGATCAGCAAATAAATCTAATAGAATTTCACATAGGAAGATTCAAGGCCAAAAGTTATCTTTCCCTATACAGTAACTTTCTAGCTTTACTCTCTCTTTTGTGTCTGCATTACCATCTGCATTCTGATACAGCTAATTTTCTTTCATGTGGGGGATTATTGGGAAAATGGGTTTTTGGTCAACTTTGGACCACAATAAGTGTGGGTTGTCCCACACGTCCCTTGAGGTTGGTCCACGTGCTAATGCGTTCTCCTCCATGAGATTAAACCCAAACCATTATTCATTAAAAACCATTAAGATATGAATGAGAATTTGATTCCCAAAGTGACTACATAAAATTGTTTGTAAATGGTAACAAAGAAGGGAATCTCACATTGCTTTGTGTACTAAAGTGGGTGTGTGCTTATATACACTGAGTGTGAAGATGTAGTTCGGGTCCCAAGGGGCACTGATATTTTGTCCCAGAGAGAAGACCTACTTAACATCACAACCACCACGAGCGCTCGTGCCATCGCCGTAGTCCATCCGACTGGCTGTCGGGTCGGGTCGTGTTGGGTTGCGTTCGATCAAAAGCCCATAACCCAATATGGGTCGAATCTTGAGCCCAGTCCGTGGGCTCTCCAATGAAGATGTCTTTTTGTCAAAAGACAGAGTTACCATTTAACAGTAACATCTGTTCACAATCTCCCCCATGTAAGACTGTGTCTTTTTTTTTTTTTTTTGCAAAAATGAACAGAAGTATCTATTTGTCTTGGTGACTGTTGACTGTTCAGAACAGTCACCAGTTCACCTACTAAAAGCTCATCTCAAATTGCAATTCTTTTCGACATACTGTCATCTAAGTGCGAGAGTTCAAGAACACTATTCTGTTCGTATAAGATCCCAGCCCAAATTTATAAATTTAATTCAATTAAAAATAATTTACTTGTTTGTATATGGTAACAAAGAAGGGAATCTCACATTGCTTGTGTACTAAAGTGGGTGTGTGCTTATATGCATTAAGTGTGAAAATATAGTTTGGGTCCCAAGGGGCAGCGATATTTTGTCCCAGAGAGAAGACCTACTTAACATCACAATCGCCACGTGCGCTCGTGCCATCGCCGCAATCCGTCCGACCGACCGTCGGGTAGGGTCGGGTCGGGTCGGGTTGGGTTGGGTCAAAAGCCCATAACCCAATATGGGTCAAATCCTGAGCCCAATTTGTGGGCTCTCCAATGAAGATGTCTTTTTGTCAAAAGACAAAGTTACCATTTAACAGTAACATCTGTTCACAATGTCCCCCATGTATGGCTGTGTCTTTTTTTTACAAAAATGAACAGAAGCATCTGTTTGTCTTGGTGACTGTTAACTATTCAGAACAATCACCAGTTCACCTATTTAAAGCTCATCTCGAATTGCATTTCTTTTCAACATACTATCATCTGTGTGCGAGAGTTCAAGAATACTGTTCTGTTTATATAAGATCCCAGCCCAAATTTATAAATTTAATTCAATTAAAAATAATTTATGAAATAAATAATGACATTAATCAAATTGGTGAAAATCAACCCACATTGAACAATTAGGGCACAAACATGATTAGGACTAGATTTGGGAATTATAAGACATGTTGGTAATTTTTAGAAAATATAAGGGGTATTTCTGTAATTTTAAAACATAGCAAAAATGTGGCTCATTGGATAGAGAATAACTAATTATGAAACTTTCCCTTAGGATACAAACCCATCCAGATTAATCTAGTACCTAGTTGAAAGAGATTTAGATTAAACCCATTATTAGTGGTGTAAGGACCACATGTTTGTCTCATCTTCAAAGAGGAGTAGCAAGCAAATATCGACTTTGGTAGGAGTTTGGTTGGGATACAACATGGCTAGAGAGTTATCTTAGGACTTTATATGGGAAACACAAGAATTCTATAATACCTTTGCTTCTTAGTTATACTATAAGTGCATATAGTAAATTCTATATATATAATACATATCTAGAACTACAACTCTCACCCACTAAAGTCACCAGCAAATTACTTTATCCAACTTTCTAGTCTCTAGTGTCTCTCTCTTTCTCTCTCTCTCTCTCTCTCTCTGTCACGACCCGAGCCCAGAATTCGGGGGTTAGCGAAAAGCTAAACCGGTGACACACGTACTCCCGTGCACGTGCACCCAAACCCAGTCCAGATGCACGCACACAAGGGATCTAACACGTGCGAACTAAGCGTACGCGGAAGCTGTACATATCATAGCAAGCAACAAAGGAAAATAAAATAGCGGAAGCCAAAGCAAATACGAAACGGAAAAGACAAAGACAAGTACACTGAGATAAAACCGAATACACACCAAAATCAATATACACAAAATATACAGAATACAAGTCCAAAGTCCAAAGTCCAAATACAAGCTCTCAAAAACCAAAACGCAAAATAAAAGCCACTGGTATGCATGCACGCACTTGGCAGAAGTGATCAGGCCCACTCTGCCAGACCGGAGGGTGCCTCTACACTCGCCCCTGCAGCCTCCTCGACCGCCGGGGAGCTGGGCAAGGTATCTGTGCCTGCAACACCACAGACAACACGAATGAATACAACGATCCAGCAAATATAAGTAACAGAGATGAAACACTCATAGTATCAAAGCTGAATAAATGACAGAATAATGATTTCAGAATTTCATCTTAGTAAGCTAAGCAAATCGTGCATAGACGTAAAGCATGATATGTGAATCAAACATAGAAATACTGACTAAGTGGCTACTACGCTAACCATGTTCTCTCCAATAGAGAGCAGAGCAGAGCAGAGCAGAGGAGAACACCGCTGTCCAGGCCAAAGGTACAAGCGGGTCTCGGTTTCCTGGGTTCCGGGGTCCCAAGACAAAGCAACACTGCAGTTATACAGAGATACAGAGATCTAAGCCGGAGGTAACCCCGTCGGGCATCCTAGGGCTGAGGCTGAGTAGAGCCAGACCAATACCAATCAAATCAAATCCATAGAAAGGGAGATTATCCGCTTTGGACTCACCGATGACAAAGACCGGATCTTATCCTCACGTATTAACCTCTGGGCAGAGCCACCAGGGAATACCCAAAAATCAGAGATATACAAAGCCAGAGAATATACAAAGCATAGCATAGATCAAAACATAGTACAGAGCGAAGAATAATACAGATATACAGAACGAAAGCAAAATGACTGAGGAATGCATAACATAGATTAACAGAACAGAGGGCAAAACCATAAACAATATGCAATGCATCTCAGATTAATACGGAATCAAGGTTCATTACAAGCCAAGTCTAATCTAGTTGCATCACTGTCAGTAACCGTGCATGTTGATGTAGTTTTAAGTTATTCGATGCACCGTTGCCATCCTAGTGTTGCAATATAATCCTTATGTGCATCGAAGTCCCTTAAACCAACACCCATGGGGAGGTGCTTAACAGTGATCAACGCTCACATGAACAAGTCACAGCCTAACAGATTATTCATGCGATCCAAAGAGTCCATCGGGCCGGTGTACGGGTATGGTTAACCTGTATTTGAGCCCTACAAGGTCACACCATTAGCCTAAGTTTAACTGATATTTAACAGGTCTTACGGTTTAGCCATGGGTGACCTACGGCTTAGCCGTGGCATCCTACGGCGTAGCCGCAATATGCACTACGGCTTAGCCGTGGTTCCCTTCAGAACACGGCTAAACTGTCAGCTTTTCCACCTCTGATCTGATACATCTCACGGCTGAGCTACAGTCAGTATACGGCTTAGCCGTAGACCAATCCACGGCTTAGCCGTAGCCTCACCGTAGGAGTACTGATATCAGAAAAGTTTCGACTGATCAGAGATTTAATTCACGGCTGGGGTACGGTTGGGTCACGGCTAGCTTACGGCTCAGCCGTAGAACAAATTACGGCTTAGCCGTAGCCTAGCCGTAGAACAAATTCAGATTTTCGAGTCTCTGGAAAGCGAACCGTAGAAATTTACGGCTTAGCCGTACAATACAGAATACGAGTTCGGGAAGATTACAGAAACGAAATTTTTGTACAGAAACTGAATAAAACAAGCTCAACTGATTCTCATAGCTTAGAAAATGGCTGTAAAACATTTCTCTAAAGAGAATGAGAATGAATCCAAGCAATCAAACAATACCCATATGTGTTATCAAAACCTGTACTTATACTTGCCTCAAATCTGGAAATCCACTGAATCAAGCTCCAAAGCAACTAAAACCAAAACAAATCAAAGCAATCACACATGCATGAGATGAAGACCTAGCAACAGAGAATGGGAGAAGCAATTGGAGAAGAAGAAGAAGAAAGAATTGGAAAGAACCCACTTACCAAATCACAAAACATAAACAGAGAGAAGAGAAGAACCCAAATCCACGAAAGGACCCAATCCTCAAACGATCAAGAGAAGGAAAGAAGAGAGGGAGAGAAGGAGAGAGAACGTGGAGAGCTCCTCTGGAATTCCTTGCATGCAACGATCAGGTGAAATGAGAGAGAGAGAGACACCTGTAATGACTCATGTATATGTAGTTTTGGAAGTTTAAGTCAAAGTCCAAAGAGTCTGGGTTATTTACAAATCAAGTCACATGAAGGTCCATCTTCCCCAATTGACTCCAAACGGATCTGACACAGTTACGGAAATTGTCGAGCTCAACGAAATACACATGCTGACACCAAGATGATGCAAAGATGATATGAGCAAAGCAAAAGCAAAATTACGAAAAAGGCTTAGAACTACCTATCCAAGGCCCAAAACCAAGTCCAAAAGAAATAAACAAAACAAAACACACACTAATGAGCCACTAATCCGGCTCAAAGGGGATCGGAATGTTACACTCTCTCAACTAGAAGATTTACAACCCTACTTTGAAACTCTCTACGATTTGAGAATTTCGGTAAAAAATCAGCGATTAAGGCAAGTGTACAAACCTATCATGTTTCTACCTGATTTTATCTTTGAAATGTGATTTATATGATTTTGTTTTGTCAACCTGATTTGATGGTTTTCATATTTCCGACCTTATTGGCACATTCTATACTATACTGTTTCAATTGATTTTTATCAAGCTTTTCATCACTGTCATATAATTTACTATGATCTTCGTATGTAGCATATGGTATACTTAATATTAGTGAGGAAACCCATTTTAAAATATGAATTTCCAGAACCTAGACTATTTCTGTGCTTTTTCTTGAAATAGGTTGTGGGACACAAGTGGCCCACTTAATGCAGATTTGGTCCGATCATCTGGTAGACCATACAGGGGCGACCTTAGGGATGAGGGGCCCATATGGATTGGGTCCCATCGGGACATCCATCCAACTGACCCAAATCTGCCCACTAGATGTGAAGAAACTGACGACAGTTGTATATAGTATTTAGGCTTGCAAATCCCCCCACACTTTTGTGCAACTTTACAAATCTGTGATAATGAATACATAGAATCTTTGGATGTTATTCTCCACCCATCCCAACTAGGAATTGTGGAAGAAATCCAATCTAAAATATGAAAACCTAGCTTAGGTCATCCCACGGTAGTTTTTAGAATGGGATTGCACAGATCCAGGGATTTGAAAGTAGACCCCTGGGCGACTTTGGGGAGCCACTCCTTTTGTGGATTGGGCCCGCTTGGATCGACCATCTATTCAACCCAAAAACAATTAGGCGTGAGGCCAGTCTAATGCCTAAGTTCCGAAATAGTGAAAGCACCGTGCTGGTTTTGTTTCACAACATTAACTAGTTCTTGAAGAATTTAAATGAGAATTCCACATTCGGTAAAGTGCTATTTGGCCTCTACCATTGGTAGCCAAAGGTTTCTTAGAAATTAAGAATATAATGTTTAAAATGTTGGCTTGTACCCATGACCTATGTTTGACAAACCTTGAATTCCTATTTTATTAGTGGACCCATAAGATTATGCTGCTATACTCATATCCTCACCCAACTGTGATTTAGGTTAAGGACTTCTAAGGATTTAGGATTTATTTTAAATTAAAATAATGTAGTCTGTATGCAAACTAAATTTGAACGAATAATAAGATATGTCTTCATAGCTTGATACCCACCTTTGAATTATTTTTAAACATACCTAGGGTTAAGAAAACCTAAGGGCATGACATCATGGGCTCTCCGAATACCAACTACCTTCTGAAGTGCCAATTAAGAATTAACCCAAATCTAAGGAGGAGATCCCCGCGGTCATCCAAATTAAGTTTAGGGCAAGTATACTGTGTTTGAGGTTCCATGATATCATAGGGATAAGTTGGCCTTCACTTGGCCTGCGGAAAATGAACCTAGTCTTAGCATCACTGGAAATTCTAGATTTTATAGAATGAAATTTGATTATGTAGTTTTATGTTTTCAATCATACTTAATATGCACCCAGACATGGTTAAATTTGTTTTCTCTATTATATGATTTATGGCATTTTGACATTGCATCTGTTAGCTCTAGAATTTGTCATGTATTAAATAAGTTTTGTTTCATAATTATTAGTCAGTTTATATGTATTTTGAATTAAAGCAACACAACTAGGTTGTTTAAGTCTAACATAGTACTACTGTGTAGGGGCTATATTTCTGGAATTATCTGTAGATTAGTTAACTCTCTGTCAGTGATAATCAGTCACTTCGTTACCAAACTTTGTTACTCTGCTCTGATGGCTAATGGCCATAATTCTGAGTCTCTGGGTACCAAACTCTATTCTTTATTCCCATCACATTAAATGGGGGCTGCTATAATACCTGTGACGACCTAGCCAATGTGGGACACCAATTTGTTTTAAATGCTATAATATTTGTAAGATCTTCACTTGGTTTTATGCACGAACCAATATCTTGAATTATTATATCTTGTCAATTTATTTTGAAAATCATGTGATTTATCTGTCTTTGATTTTTATTAAAATACGGTATGGGATATGAAAATTAGGTAAGTATACTTGCTGATGTTATTTCATAACCTGACCTCCTATGATTGGTGCTTGTAGGTAATGACACCCCTTCCAATGAGCAAAAGGGAACCGCGGTTGAAGAGGAACCACAGAAAAACTATGCGTGGAGTGCAAACGATATACCTTAAAGATATCGTGCCTATGATAAAGAGTCAACAACTTAGATTATTAGTTTACTTATAATAATTTTAATTTCATATTGGTTGTAAGCCCTTGGTAAGCTATTTATATTAGGATCTAATTAGTTGGATTATATATTTACTTATGGTTTTATTTATGACTTTGATACATTTAAATTATTAAATTTGAATAGGATTATTTACTTTGTCTTGTGATAGTACCTATGATTGCTTTACAATTATGTTTCCACTGTAAATATGGTTCAGTTAGTTAATTTTATATTGTAGATCCATTTAATTTCTTCATTAACACCTTAAAATATGGAGTTCTTTGAAACTCCAAATTTTGAGGTCATTACAGTTCGCTGGCGTTGTAGATTGCAGTGCTGCTTCTAATGCGTACTGATCATTCTATCATGGGAGACAAATATCCGTACATTGTGAGTATCGCATTGGGGACGAATTTTGTTTTAAGGATATGGTGTTAAACACTAGCCTTAATTGTCAAAATAGACTATTCTGACTTCATTTTCTGTAAGTTTGAATTTATAATTTTCTTTTTATACTATTGTGGTCATTTTTTGCATTTGAAGCAGTTGCTGTAATCACAAAAGGACTCTAAGTCCCTTACAGGAAAAACTTTAGAGCCATGGCTAGCTGTTGATAGAGCTATGACGTTGATTTAGAATTTTAAAACTACTTGTTCTCACAAGCATAATTTCAGAAATGAGAAGGTCTTCCGTTGGATGCCTCCGCCTACGAGTATAGTGAAGCTAAATGTAGATGCTACAGTCTTTAATGAGATTCAGAAGGTGGGTGTAGGTGCAGTTCTTAGAGATAGTTTGGGACACGTGATCATAGCAATGAGTAAGATAAAGGATGAGGTGAAAGGTGCTAATGACATTGAAGCTTTAACAGCTCTGAAAGGGCTTCAAATGACTGTTCATATCGGGGTGAGCAATGTTATTCTTGAAGAAGATTCTATGTGAACAGTTGAGGCATTTAATTCTTCCGTATCGAATTTTTCTAAACATGGACCTTTGTTTGCTGAGATTAAAGTTTTATTGAATCTTTTCAACAGTTTTGAGGTGCACCATGTGAGAAAAGAAGGGAATGTTGATGCTCATACGTTAGCTAGGCATGTCAAGTATGTAGATGATATGGTGGTTTGGTGGCATTCTACACCAGAAATGATTAAACAACATGTACGCGTTGATTCTGAGTTGGCATATCATTAATATATTTTGAGGATCTTTCAATAAAAAAAACAATAAATACCCAAAATAATCATAATATAACTTTTCCTCCAATGAAAATTGAATCAATGGAATATAAGAAATGAATATCCCCCATCATCATAGTGATTCACACTCTATGAAAGTCGAGGTTGCACTTGCATCTCTAAATTATATTCTTCACCCCTTGCCTCTGCCAATAACCCCTCACCTCTCTTATAATCATTCATAGAGCTAATTCAACAGAAATATTTATACATATGCAAAACAACCACAACCCACCCCCCCCCCCCCCCCCCCCCCCCCCCCCCCCCCCAAACGCACTCATATATATATATATATGTACTTGGTATTTTTTGAAAATAAGTAAAATTTCATAGAACTAGCCTTCCATTTTCTCTGTATGGAGACATGACACTGCAGTGACATGTTCAGAGTGGGGGCTGGGCGATGTAATCCAGGAGATTGCAGGGCCATATTAAATAGCTCCAAAGTTCCTCTTGTCCAGTAGAAAAGTAAGTACTGAGTAATTACAATACAGTAGGCAGTAGCAGTTGACAATCATTATTGTTAATTCCCTGTTTAGTGTCTGCCGTAGAGTCGTAGTTTCCTGTCTGCATTCAGTATTTAACCACTACCATCAACGGCTAAGATCCTCACACAGAATCCGAATTTCCTATGTGTCTCCCACATGCTTCCTTTGAGTGGGCTGTGTAAAAATTTGGGCCTATTTGTCATATGGGCCAGGCTTGGAATAAGTGGTAGCAAGCCCGAAGCGTTGCCCAGCCCAGTTCGAATAAGTGTATTAAGTTGCAACGTCCCCTTCTTACATTTTTTATGTTGCATATAAATCTTCCATGGTAAAAATTTTAAAAATTATTTATCAAAGAATACTATTCAAAAGGCAGACAATGTTCATTCTAATTGATTTATACTAGGCAAATATCTTTTAGTTGCACCAACGTAGTCCATTTTGTTACTAAGTCATGTGCTTTTATTAAAAAAAAAATATAACATCAACTCAAAGAGCAAAAAAGATAACTTTATATGAAAATTACAATCACTTTTAATAAAAAATTTTTTTTTGCATTTCAGATGGATTCATCTGCATGTGACCATGTGTATAAATAGGAATTAGTGCATAATAATCATGTGGCCTCATCGGAGACCAACTTAAGAGTGCTTAATAATCGGGCTTGAATAGGGCTCAGCCCGATTAATATATGGGCCGGGCTCGGGGTAATAGATTTTATATTGGCAGGGCCCAAGCTAGGCCTGGGTTGAGAAATTTAAACCTAGCGTAGTCCATGAGCACCCCTACATCCACCCCTTTAGCTCCAATAACAAAAAAAGAAAAAAAAATCAAATTAATCCTATCCTATTTTAAAAAAGTGGACAATGTAAGTACATATGCCTTATCAGAACTATAAAGGTGAAATTGTCATATTAATCTGATTCTTTTTCCCTTTTCATGCTCAAAAACACACATCCGTCCGATAGGAAGTGCACCGTCTAATTTTTCCCCTGGCTGTGGCCCACACTTGATTATCCAATCTCGGCCGTGCACAGTGAAATCACAAAGGAACCTCCTCTCTCCTAGATCTCAGCTCCGTGTCCTCAGTTACTGTTACTCTACCTCTCCCTCCCGCGCGAGGCTGCGAGTAGCGACCATAAAGTCCATTCCTTCTCCCCTTTCTACCCCCTTCTTTCACCACCACGACTTCTCTCTCTCTCTCTTTCTCTCTCTTTCCTGCAGAGATCTGATCTGATCTGATCTGATCTGATCTTGTGCAAAAATGCCCAACTTCACTTCTCAGCTGCGTCTCTCCTCTTCCCTCATCAAACGCCTCAAGCATCGAACTGCGGCGGCAACGATCGAAGCATCAAGACACTTCACGTCTTCCGAAGGGTCTCGCCCTACGATCGTCCACAAGCGGAGCGTCGACATCCTTCACGATCCATGGTTCAACAAGGTAATCCCCAGTCCAATTCCATCCCAAAGTCGCATTCTTCCCTCATCAATCCACATTTTCATTCGCCCACTCACCGCTATCCGATCATATTGTGAGATCTCGTCGTGATTCAGTTGAACTGATTGGATTTGGAGCTGTTCTGTTCAGATCTCTCCCTGCAGTTTTGCTTCTAGGATGTTTTTGATTTCACTGCTTTGTGTAAAAATTTTCAATTCTGCTTGTTGCGCTTGGCGAGCAGTGTATTCTATGATTAAGTATCTGATCTGTTAGAATGTAAAAGGTGCTTGCTGTTTGAGCTGCCTCTGAATGCATCCTTATGGATTGTTTTTTTTTTTTTTGGGTGTGTATGCGTATTTGATTGTTGTGTTGGAATTTAGGGGACGGCATTCTCCATGACGGAGCGCGACCGGCTTGATCTGCGGGGCCTTCTTCCTCCCAATGTCATGACTGATCAGCAGCAAATTGAGCGTTTCAGTAAGTTTGCGGTTGTTTCGAGTTTTATGACGTAGAATTGTTACACTTTTTGATGAGAATGCTTGTTTTTTTTCCCAACTAGATGCTGTTTTAATATGTGCAGTGCTAGCCTGCAAGTGCTGTTAAGCTTGGAACAAAAGTGTGTGCAACTTAAGTGTGGAGTTTTCTTACAATTGCCTTTTGAATTGAACCCCTCTGATTAGAATGCTTGTCAAAAGCTCCACATGTTCAACATACAGGGGTGGAATATCTAGCGTATGGGCACGAGGTTCCATGCTAATCACCAAAATGCTCATAATGTGAAACTCTGATGAAATAATGATGAAAGCTATCTCTACGGTGAAAAGAATTCCACTATCTATTAACCTTAAATCAGTAACATGTGTCCAACCTATCTATGGTTTAAGATGTTCAACACTAAACCCTCATAACTAATTGTTCATCATCATTATCACATGATTATCCAGTTATACTATCAATTTGGGATCAGTTTTGTTTGTCCTACTTTTCTCCTCAGCACTATTTACAGACATATCCTTTGTTGCTCCAAAATCTGTCAAGTTGGTCCTCTCTATTCACTCAAATGTCTTGATTCCCCTTTCCTCTAATTCCTTGTTAGTGCAATACTAAACTACTTAATATATCGATAAGTACATTCACGTTGTTTTGAAAATCGAAATTGACTGCTATTCTCTTAAGAGGTTTTGCTAATCACTAGATAAACTTTAAAGATCTATGCGCACTTTTCTTCTAGATTATTTGCTTTGCACGGGGATAGCGGTAGGATCCTTTGTTCATTGGCTGGATTGATTTTTGGTCTCTAGTGAACAGTGAGATCTTAATGTAGATTCCATGTTTTTCCTAATGTCTACTTCATCCGAATGTAGGTTCAGTTGCAAGGTCTCTTTCTTGTTCCTCTTTGACAAAATCAATCTTGATGATTTCATCTGGAATGTTTAATTTGATTACAAAGATGTCAACGTTTTATCTCTTAGTTTCAACAACTAGATTCTCCTTCACAAAATCCTTTATTGAAGAATTCTCAGTTGGATGTAACCCTGTAAGTTATTCTTCTTCTTGGAATTTGCAATCTTAAATGTTACTTAACTTTCTATCCATTTCTATCACTCGAGCTGCTTCCTATAATTGGACATCGAGCAATTCTTTCTCTGGTCCATCAGTTTGTTGCTTTTGAATTCTAGTCTCAAGCATCCTATCATGCTCCAAGATGGCAATGCTATGCCTATTTGGTCATCCCCTCTTCAATGTTCTTTTTGTTATCGTAATAGCCTCTTCATATTTTGCTTGAGATTCTTCATTTTCCGATTAAGTTGTCAAGAAATAATGTGGACCATCAGAGACGGTTGATGTATTCTGGGCACTCATGTCTTGATGATTTCAGCAGCATCTTGTGTAGATTAAACTTTTCCCAATGCCAAAAAAATGCAACTCGGGAGAAAGATACCAATGTTGCTAGGAATGGAATTGGGTGAGGTTTGGCATAGGTCTGCCTAAAACTGAACCTGACCCAATGTACATATCCTCCTTGTATCCAACCCAACTGTTGACTAGTATATTTTTTGTAATACCAAACTTACCATATGACAACTCTGGGCCAGGTAGAGTCTATTTTATTTTATTTTATTTTTGAGAAAGCCAGGTAGAGTCTGTTGCTGATTATTTTTTATTGTACACCAATTACTCAATTCAGCAACCCACGACTCTTACATTTTATAGATGTCCATTACCACCAAGGTTTAAAAAATTGGACTCGGGACCCGACTCTGTCATCATGGGTCTGAGTCGACTCAACCGAGTTGCATGGGACTTAGCTGAGTCTCATGTGACTTGATTGAGTCCCATGATTTGAGTTTGAGTCCCACGTGACCCGACTTGGGTGATTTTTTAAACCCTCACTACCACTTATGTTATAGAAGTTTTAGATATAATATCTTACCAAATAATATGCATATTAGTCATAAACAGGGAGGGCAAGGTAAAGGCAACCACAACATGAACACAACTCATGTCAAAATCTAAAAGCCAATACCCACCATAAACCTGTTATTCCTAGTGCCCACTACCAAACCCGCCCCCAATAGGAGCGGGTCAGGCTAGATCATGTGTTTAACTGACCCTTTGCTATCCCTAAAAGTTGCAATTGGAGTCAAATTCCTGTTAGAATTAGGTTTTCACTGTCACATTATACCCTCGGAGATCCACCACGAGAAACTCCCTAATTCAATCTATAGGGTTTCCACGTCAAAACCCTAGAAGCTTTCTTTCGTGCAAAGCACCAAAATGTTCACTATGCAATAGAAAACAGGAAAAAATAACTTGTAAACTTGACAGTTTCGGCTAGAAACTTAAGCCTGGGAAACTGTAGATTAAATAACCAATAGAGTTTAGAGTACCTTAGTCCTCTTTTTTTTTTTTAATAGTAAATAAATTTATTAAGCAAAAAGAGCAAACAAACAACTAAATGTCCTACATAAGATTGGTATGAGATGCACATCTTTTGCAAGACTGATAGCCAATTCATTGGCTTCAAGAAAAAAACTGTCTAATAGGAAACACACTGGGTAAAAAGTAATGGATCTCCTCAGCCACGTCTTCACAACAGTGTTGGTAAGAAGTCACTACCAAGCCCCTTTGAATTGCAGAGAATGAGTCCCCCGGTCATTGCACTATCAACGAACAACTTTTGTATCTCACATAGCCTGTCTCTCACCTCTTTTGGAGCTGGGAAACTGTAGCCAACCCCCCCAAAAGTAACGTACAGTAACTCCATTATATTTTTGGATGGCATCTTCATTCCTGCCCTCATACTCCCATGAAAATTCACTGTTGGTGGAGGAACCCAAGAGTGACAGCCTTACCAACTGATACAGATTCTGTCCAATTCATCACGAAAAATCCTTAAAATTCTATGCAATTTTCATTGACATTTTGGTGATCACTTGATCAGTTGTAGAAATTTATATTTGAAGTAAGGATACATCAAACTTTGATGGTGAATCAATAGGAACCATCCAATTGTCCTTGTTTTGAGAATATTTATTTAAAATTTAATTGTCCTTTTTTTTTAAATCACAACTAATTAAATTGATTAGCAAAAGAAAAGTACAAAACCAAAAAGACCAATTGATAAAGAACCATTGCGCTTGTTTGAATGGCATAAAATCACCATTCCCAGAAAACCTCCAACGATTTGGAGTTGGCGCTCCTTTAAATTGATTTGTTATCATTGCCCTTGATGTAACCGGTGATCAAGCCTTGATGAGCTCTATGTGTGGCTGTGTGCTTATTGTTTCAACCACAATGGTGGACTCAACATTTTACATATAAAAGAAAAGACTGCTAGATGATCAACTTATGATAAACTATAGAGCACGTGCATGGGAATGGAGTTTTTGCGTCAATTGGTTCTTTTTCTGATGTTTCCTAGACCATTGATCTTATTATTTCCTAGACCATTGATCTTATTATTCTTTAGGATGACGCAAATAATCATGAGGAAATTTGGTATTATGATTTGTTCTTATCTAAAATTTTCTATGCTGATGGTCTTGTAATATCTTTAGAACCATGACAGAAATTTACTCATTGACAGTGGTTGACTTGAAAAGGCTAGAATTACATGCAAGAGATGGACCGTCTGACACAAATGCTTTGGCCAAGTGGCGGATCCTTAATAGGTTGCATGATAGAAATGAAACAATGTACTATAAGGTGAGTTTGTAATGCTCCTAACTATCTTGTTTGCATTGTTGTTGTCAAAATATCTAGTGAGAAAAGATGAACTTAGCTCAATAAGAGTTGGCGTTCTCTGCTGGTAGAGCATATGACACGCATCAGCATGGAAAACATGTTAGGTGGGACCAATGGGCTCCCCATCTATGGATCATTTACTAATGGCCTGAACTGGGCTCTTTGCAGGTGTTGATTGACAATATTGAGGAGTATGCACCAATTGTATATACACCCACTGTTGGGCTTGCCTGCCAAAACTATAGTGGCTTGTTTAGAAGGCCAAGGGGGATGTATTTCAGTGCTGCAGATCGTGGGGAAATGATGTCTATGGTTTATAACTGGCCAGCCGATCAGGTCTTTGACCCTTGTAGATGAAGACATAGTGGTCTTTTCTTATTTTGGATTTGTTGCTCTTCACAGCTGTCAGTACTAGATTATTATCTTGATGCCCTCATGCAAGTTTTTAGATATTACAATATAGACAGTTTCCTGAGCGCATTTGTCTCTGTTTGATCAAAAGTTCACCTTATATATTTTGTCCATTGCATTAAAAACCAAGCATGTATCTTTGTGAATGGAATGCCAGGGGAGAATACTTGAATCTCTTTTCGTCTGCCACTTAATAGAGGAAGATAAATGAATGTCTGCTAGGAGTCGGATCCACGTGTTCTTTCCTACCTAAGTGCAGGGGAGGTTCAAGAAACAAAGTGAAATGTGTGAATGTTATGTTTCTATAGACCTGAAGGAACTCCACACTAAAGATTAAACTGCTAAGGTAAGCCCACAACACCGTTGGAAGTTGATCATTGTCGTAGTCACGAGGTTGCGGGTTTGAGTCACATAACCTTTAGTGAAAAAGACTAAAAGTGAATGAGCTCTGAGAACTTTGCTAGGTACATGTTCATTGTCAAATACAACATACGAATCGTCATTGTCGTCATTAACTTTTGGTCCATTACTTTTATGAGAATTTGGCTTAGGATAGATCAGAATGGAGAAATAGAATTCATGTGGCTGACCCCATCATAGTTGGGACAAGGCTTTGATGATGATTTTGAATTTAGCTGCTACTTTTTCCCTCATCCCATTTAGGGCTGCGTTTTGTATCCTTGTTACAAATTATGAATATCAAAAATTTAAGTGCAGATTCAAATATTGCCACTTCGGGCATACTTTTCTGATTGCCTTTGAAACTACCTATTTTTTTGTCCAAAACAGACAAATATGTTCAACCATACAGGAAAGATGCCCAAATTCTTTGTGACATTTTGTTTATCAAAGCAAAAATTGGCATGCAGAATGTACTTTTCTCATTGCACTAAAGTATAGCCTGAGCCTGTAACTATATTCCTTTTTGTCTACTCCATTTTTACTTAGACGTGCAACTCTCTTCACATAAATGCAAATGCAACTTACTAAAAGCTTTCTCACTTGTGAAATAAATATTGTTGTCAAAGGAAGATAGCAATGACCACTTCAAGCAAGTGCTAATTTTGATGATATCTTTGCCACATGCGCCAACATAAACTGTGCACTGCTTCTGAATTTCCATTATTCTTGTGCTCAGCTTTTTGTTTGTTGCTAGAGTAGCTACTTTAATGGGGCATTATATGTGCATTTTACTGTTGTTACGTACGGATTTCTTTGCTATTATTTTTTCCCATTAAGCTCTACAACTTCTTTGAGTTGTTATATGTCCAAGAAAATGGCATACTTTACCAAGTTCAAATGTTTTTGACAAGTTCATCTTCTGCTGTAGGTTGATATGATAGTAGTCACAGATGGAAGTAGAATTTTGGGCCTTGGAGATCTTGGGGTTCAGGGTATTGGCATTGCAATCGGGAAACTGGATTTATATGTTGCAGCGGCTGGCATAAATCCTCAAAGGGTAACTCATGCATCCAAAATTTATTATTATTTTTGAAAATTTATGATTCCTTTATAATTTCTAGTGAAATCTCTATATTGTGCGAATAACCACATTGTTTGTTTACTTGTACAAGTTTCTGTGTCAGACTTGTGTGACATTAATGAAAGCCATCATACTGCTACTATTCATATTAGAAGGGGCTGAATAACGAGAAAAGCAAAGCATGGGATTGAACTTACTGTTGAAATTACTAAATTCTTTGAAACTAAAATGCAAATGTTTAGCCTTAGTGTTTTCTTATAAATTTTATTCAAATCTGGTTGAGTATGGTACTATTTAACACTTTGTTTCATGATCACTCCATTTTGCCATATTTTATCAGGTGAGGACTTTGGTTATAATTAAAAGCCTTGAATTCCTCCTTATCCATTATTACTGTTGATGTAAGTTTGCTTTGTGGCAGAAACTACAATGAACTCACACTAATTGTAATTTTTTATTTGAATTTGGTATTCTATGATGGTGATTTTTAACAAATAAAACTCAAACTTTGTTTGGGCACTTCTTCCATACCTGATAATACTATGCAATTGTTTCAAATTAGACATGTCCTTTGCCAAGCACTTGTTGCAATTGTAGCTGAAAATTGTATGTTTTCTTCAAAGTAATTACAAGCCTAGTGAAAAACTGTAAGACAGTTTACAAGAGAATGGGATTGCTAATAAACTTAATTAAAATCAGTTACATGGACCCTCTTTAGGATTGGATTTACATTATTAAAGTCTATGGTAGTAAGACAAGATCTTCTGGCACAATGGAAGGTGCTCACTATTGCGAACTTGAGGTTGTGGGTTCAAGTCATGTCACCATACCAAAATAATAATAAAAATAATAAAAAAGATAATGGCAGTAAATAACCTGGTTCTGGGGTTCCCATAGATATGTTTCTTTATTTTGTTAAATCATTTGGTTGTTCATATCTTACTGTGGATGGAACAGCAGATTGATGTTTAATAATATATATTTGCCATCCTCAATGTTGACATTTCTAACATTTTTTACGTACACAGGTACTTCCTGTGGCGATTGATGTTGGAACTAACAATGAGAGGCTTCTGAAAAGCCCTCTATGTGAGTCTTTTTTCTTCATTTCTTTTTTTGTACTTTGTATTCATCTATTGAATTTGTATCCCTTTCAGTCAGTATTTATCTAAAAAAAAAAATTAGTGCTCATTTTTTATTTACTATATACCTTGATCTGCCGTGGTCATCAGAGACCCCCTTTTTTTTCTCCTTTCTCTCTTTTTTATTTTCCCCTAAACACATCATAAATAAATTTCACACCATCCTTCCATTGTTCTGTAGTCTGTAGGTGACTGTTCTCATTTGACTTATCTCAATTTTGAAAAATTTCATGCTAGCCTCTTGTTGAGCTGTGTCACTGGAAATAGAGACTAGAAAAATCTCTTGGGAACCTCATGGGCCAACTTCTCTAATGGGTTAGGCCACAAGGCTCCCTATGCTCACTCTCAGCCTGCCTCAGTACAGATGCAGGAAAGAAAATGGGATACTGCTTGGAGTAGAAACTCTTTACCTCTATAATATGCAGCTTTCTTCTTTCACCTTAGAGTTGAAACTTTTTTGCTTGCCAGAGGGAAACCAGAAGAGATACAGTGTTTGCATCAGAAACTCTTTACCTCCATATAAGTACAATATGGTTATATTTCATTGTGTTCATACTTCAGAGACTAATGATTGGTCTCATTTTAGAAATAAAGTCTATCTTGCTTGTCCATGTTCGTGGACCTGTTTTATTTTGTAAATTATTGAATTATTGTCTGTTTGTAGACCTAGGATTGCAAGAGCATCGCCTCGAGGGTGAGGAGTATTTATCGGTTTTAGATGAATTTATGGAAGCTGTTTTTACTCGTTGGCCACATGTCATTGTGCAAGTGAGTTGAAAAATTTTGCATGTGCATAATATTGTTATTATTCTCAAATAGTTGAAATTCCTTTATTTTTTCTTCTAATAATTGCTGTGATTTGGAAATACTAACCTTTGGCAGTTTGAAGATTTTCAAAGCAAGTGGGCCTTCAAATTATTACAACGGTATAGGAATACATATCGGATGTTCAATGATGATGTTCAGGTGAACACATGCTTAACATTAATAGCAGCCTACTTCACTTTGCACTAGGAATCTGGAGTTGGGACTCAATTACTATTTCTTTGATGTCTTCAAAGAATAGTATTTTCAACCCTCAACCTAACCCTTTCATTGTCAGATTTCAAACAAGTTGTTTGGAAGAAATTTAAGGACAACATATTGGAATTTATTGTGTTATTTCTTATTGAAAATAGTTTGGTTATTTATAGAGTACAATCCTACTCACATATAACTCTTACGATGACCTAATGAAATCACATTATCAATTCATCAATCTAATTTAATCTAATCGCAATCATATTGTAGCACCAGCTCATCAATGTAATCTAATCCTAGTCACATCATAATACTAACTCATTAATCTAATTGAATCTAATCCTAATTACATCATAATACCAACTCATGGTTATCATGTCATCACAACCTTCTTAAGGTGGAATATTTTCTATTAATTTAATAGCTTTCTAAGTCAAATGTAGACATAACGGCTTGTGGTGGCACCCTGTATGCTCCTGTTTGCAGGTCTATTTCAAGCCTCTACTCTTCTATTTCTCTAAAACTAGTAGAGGTTTGCAAAAAATAGAGCATTTGGCACCTCTTTACAAGCTCTTCTCTACCTCTACTTCAGAGAATTGGAGGCACTGACTCTTATTTCCACAGCCCCCTTTATGATGGAGTTGGGGAATAGAAGGAAAAACTAGATGCTGCGGTGCACTTGAAACGCTTAGTCCGTTTTTTTATTTTTAAAACCTAAGAGGCTAAATCAAGATCCAAACTGTTTGAAATGTTCACAAGATCAAACATGGCCATGACACCAAATTTCAGCTGTTGGATCATCACTAATCTCGAGATATGTGCAAAAAAAATGAGCCATTGGATTCCAAATTGTTAGATCACTTTGGGAGGATGAACACAGCTATGAGGTCAAATTTCAAGGCTTGAAACCTTGTGGATCTCTAGAAATTTGTAAACAAATGTCAACCGATGTACCATGCTCAATTTTGGGTTGATCCATGGGCAGTCCTATTTTTCTCTTTTATAAATTATTTGTGGACAATAAATCATGATCCAAGCTGTTGAAAATGTTTATTTGGTCAAGGATCATTATAAGACCAAATTTTAGTTGTTGGATCATCACCAATCTCGAGATATTTGCTAAAAAATCATAGACTATTTGATATTATTTTTTGAAATTTCTGGGCCCCAAACACCAGATCCAAACCGTTAGATCTCTTTGGAAGGATGTACATGGGTATGGGGTCAAATTTTGAGGCTTGGTTGCTGTAGATCTCGATAAATTTGAGAAAAACTTTTAACTGTTGATTTTAAAAAATTTATTTAAAATAGATCCTTGCATTGCCAAATACATTCTAGCCTCTTTTGTTTGTTGCTCTTTTTTTAATAGCTCTATTTTGGATGGGTCTATAAGAAAAAGAGAAGACATACCAAACAGGCCCCAAGTCTCCTGTACTACCAAGTTCAAGTTCCAAAAAGTAGTAATTCAGGGGTGTTTGTCAGCTATGCCTATAAACTTGATTGTCTGACTTGCTGCCCCTGGGTTAAATTGGTCTACCCATCCGGTCCGGTCCGCGTTTTAACACACTGGGAAGCTGTGGGCATGATACTAGTCACGGTTATCATGTGACGCATTTCTGATTCTTAACATGATTATTCTCAACCTTCTCCAGGGTACTGCAGGAGTCGCAGTAGCTGGTCTTCTAGGAGCTGTTAGAGCACAAGGAAAGGCAATGATTGACTTTCCAAAGCAAAAGATTGTTGTTGCTGGTGCTGGAAGGTTTGTTACTTTTTGTGTATTGGATTGGGACTGTGTTTAAGTGCTTATATTCCGTAGAATGGAATTCTGGGAGAAAATCTTTCTGGAAGTGTTATTACCTTCTAATACTTGATGTGAGAGAGTGAAAAGAAAGGAAAAGAAAAAGAAAGAAAATCCTTTATTATTTACTGAATGAGGGTAGGATATATTTACATCAATATTTTTTTATGCAAGTATTATTCTATTGTTGGCACTTAACCGGGTAGATGCTGTGAACGTCTAAGTGTTTCAACTTCCAACACATATAAGAACAAAGCACAGTGATACTTAGGCAGAATATCATTTGACATATTTGTCGGTGCCTGTTGGTGCCTTTGAATATTTTTCTTTTACCATGCATATGACTGGCTATTTAGTTGTTTGTTTCCTTTGAATGTTGTGCCAGTGCCCCAATTACTTGGAACTTTCGATGGGTGCCTTACCTGTGTATGGAATACCAGATTTAAGCACAGAAAACCTTAACCACATCATAATCATAGTGTCCAAGGAAGTGTTTTTTTTTTTTTTAATAATTTCTTATGTTACTGTTTCCAATCTTTGCAACCATATGCATCATGGTACAATTATAAAAAAGAATGGTACATTTTGAAAGAAGCTCATGCTATTTCCATCTCTCATCTACTTTGAACTTGTAAAAAGTATTCAAGATATCTATAAAGCAAAGAATTGTTAATGCTTCTATAACACTTACATTATTGAGCTCCTTTTTCTAATAAATTGCCTGATTTAGTGGCCTGTCTGTTCTATCGATGAGTAAGTAGATAAAGGGTAAATAGAAAAAGTGATATTTTCATTCATATTTAGGGGTGGCAAAATCTGGCCTGACTTGCTAACTTGACCCATATCTGACCCACAAACCCTGACCCCTTTCCTATATGTTTCCACCACAGGTTAGGTAAAACAGTTTGGGTTAGGGTTGACCCACGTAACCTGCATGACCCTTAAATCCTCACCCTATGAGTTCTGTTTCTACAGAATCTGTAGAGAATTCCCAAACATCTAGCAGCACACATGGCCTAGACCCCCAATGAATCTTAAAGAATATGGCTCTTGGACTCTATTCATAGGCCCTTGCATTCAAACTAGCTTCAAAGGGCCTCCGCCTGTGGCCTATTTTGGGTGGGCTTACTGCTGGTCCCAAACCTTAGTAAAGGATGAAGGTTGCGTTAGGTAGGTTGACAGTCAACGTAAAACTTTGTCACAACCCAAACATAAATTTTGAGAAAATAACATTTCAAGCTCATGCGAAGGCGTTCTCTACTTTAATCGACCTGTTGCAGCATTGCCCGATTGCAGTGGAAAGTAGGCAAGGGCCAGCGCATTGCTCAGGATGAGTGCGGCTAAAGAAGTTGGTTCAAAAGAAGATGAAGATTCGACTTGCTACTTGGAATAGGAACTTTGATGGGCAAGAGCATGGAGTTAGTCGAGGTTATGTACAGAAGATAATGTGGAAAGGGGATAAAGCTAAGGAGCTCACCAATAGTTAGAAACTTTTTTATGCATGAAAGAATAATATAAGAAATGGAGTGGTTATAGTTGTAGATAAGAATTTGAAAGAGAAACTTGTAGGGCTAAAAAGGTTTGGTGATAGAATTATAGCAATTAAACTAGTATTAGAGGAAAACATAATTCATATCATTAATACATATGCTCCCTAAGTAGGATTGGATGAAAGTATGAAGAGACAATTTTCGGAGGAGATGGATGGTTTACTACGAGAAATTCTTAATAGTGATAAGATTTTCTTAGGAGGGGATTTAAATGGGCATGTAGGAAAGGATAATCGAGGATATGAGAGAGTGCATGGAGGATAAAGATTTGGAGAAAAAAATGAGCTAGGAAACACTATCTTGGATTTTGCATTAGCATTTGATCTTGTAATACATCTTGCCCTCCTTAGACTGGCTAAGCGAGAGCCTTGTGCACTGGGTCACTCTTTTTTATTTGATCTTGTAGTAACAAACACTTACTTCAAAAAGAGATATGAGCATTTAATTGCCTATAGAAGTGGAACTAATCGGAGCCAGATAGACTTTTTTTTAGTTAGAAAACATGACTGATTGGCTTGTAAAGATTATAAGGTTTCAAAGCTAGGAGAGAGTTTGACCACACAAAATAGGCTAGTAGTTTTAGATATTTGCTTGAGTAGTGGAAAGAGAGGGGTAGTAAACAAAATGTGCCCAAAAACAAGGTGGAGGGATTTGAAAGGAGAAAGAGCTACTTTATTTAAGGATAAAGTGATTGAGACAGAAGAACGAAATCTTGGAGGAGAAACTACAACGATGTGGAATCAAATGAGTAGCTGTATTAGGAAGGTTGCAAAAGAAATGCTTGGAGAGTCAAAAGGGAAAAGACACTATAATAAAGAAACATGGTGGTTTAGTGTATAAGTTCTGGAAGTTGTTCAAGAGAAAAGACGTTGCTATAAAGTTTAGCAAGGGACTAGGAATATGAAAGATTATGAGATGCATAAGAAGGCAAAGAAAGAATCTAAGAAAGTAGTAAATGTTGCAAAGTTCAAAGCATATAATGACTTCTATAATAGATTGGGAGTGAGAGAAGAGAAAGATATTTTTAAGCTTGCAAAAATAAGGAAAAGGAAAAATAGGGACTTAGATCATGTCAAGTGTATTAAAGACAGTGACCAAAAGGTTCTAGTGAAGAACAACTAAATCAAAGAAAGGTAGAAGGAATATTTTAGCAAGCTTTAAAGGAAGAAAATATAAAAGATAACAAGAATAAGAGAGAATACTTCGTTTGGAGAATATATTTTTTTCTGCATAATTAGAGTGGTGGAAGTGAAGGAAGCATTGAAGCGAATGAAAATAGGAAAGGCTACAGGTCTAGATGACATTCGATAGAGGTTTAGAGATGCTTAAAAGATGTGGGGGTGACTTGGTTAACTAGACTCTTTAATAAGATATTAATGACAAAAAAAATGCCGGATGAATGGAAAAGAAGTGTTGTAGTACCTATATATAAGAATAATGGAGATATATAAAATTGTACCAACTATCGGGGGATTGAACTTATGAGTCATATTATGAAGCAATGGGAGAAGGTGATGGAGCAAAGACTTGACAGAAGATCAAGATTTCTGAAAATCGATTTGGTTTTTTGTCAGGGAGTCAACTATGAAAGCTATTTTTTCACTTACACAATTAATGGAAAAATATCGAGCGAAGAGGAAAAATCTTCATATGGTCTTAATCGATCTACAAAAAGCTTATGATAGGGTACTAAGAGATTTAATTTGGTGGGCGTTGAAGAAAAGGAATATTTCAAGAGGTTATATTGAAAATTTTAAAGACATGTGCGAAGGAGCGGTAATGAGTGTGAAAACTACTTGTGAAGAGACATGCATTCCCAGTGACTATAGGTTTGCATTAGGGGTCAGGTTTAAGCCCTTATCTCTTTGTATTGATTATGGATGAGTTAACTGCTTATATTGAAGAGGAGGTACCTTGGTGTATGTTGTTTGCAAATAATATAGTATTAGTGGATGAATAAATAGATTGTGTAAATATAAAATTCGAGAGATGGTGGGAGACTTTAGAATCCAAAGGCAAATTATATGGAGTGCAACTTCAATGGGCATATTCAAAGAGCTGGAACTACCGTGAGAATTGAAGTACAGAAGATACCACATAGAGATTCTTTTCAGTACCTTGGCTTTATAATTAGTAAGAATGAGGAAATTGATGAAGATGTTGAACACACAATATAAGTAGGATAACTGAAGTGGAAACTTGCTTCTGGAGTGCTTTGTGACAGACGAATGCCAACAAATTTGAAAGAAAAATTTTACAAGACAATAATTAGACCAGTTATGACCTATGGGCCAAAATGTTGGTCAATCAAGAAGCAGCATATCCATAAAATGGAGGTGGCAGAGATAAGAATATTAAGGTGCATGTGTGGTAAAAAAAGGAAGGATAAAATTAGAAATAAGCACTTTCGAGAGTGTTTATGGGTGGCATCAGTAGGGGATAATATTAGAGAAACCCGTTTAAGATAGTTTATGCATACTGAATGTAGGCTGGTAATGGTGCCAATGAAAAAAAGTTTAGTTATATAAGTGGATGACCCACCACGGGGAAGAAGTAGGTCGAAGAAGAGGTGGATGGAGGTGATAAAATTAGATTTAAAGAAGTTTAACTTATCTAAGGATTTGGCTCAAAATAGGTCAGATTGGAGAAACATAATTCTTTTAGCCGACCCCAACATAATTGGGACAAAGCTTTGATGATGATGATGATGATGGAACCCCACCAATCTCAAAGTGACAACCAAAGAATTCGATGAAAGATATAATAACGGCTTGCAAGTAAAGACTGTTGTTATTGAATTCTGAACCTATTTTTCAGAGGTGATTGGTAACAGGATACAGGAAGGGATAATTGGATTGGATGTTGATATCTCGCCTAAACGGAGGCATGTGTAACATGGCCTGGAAGCAAAGGTGTAGCATGTGTGACTAGGATGTAAACTTCTTCCAGGGCTGCTGCTTCTTCTGGTGCTGAAAATAATCCAAGGGAGAAAGGAGAAACAGGGAAGAGGAAGAGGGCTAAAGAGAGTCCAGAGCAAGAAAGCAAGGTTTGGTTTTTAGGAGGAAATCACAGAGATGCAGAAATCAAAGAGGGTTGGGCTTCAACCTGTAGACATCCCTACTAAACCCAGCCTGTTTTTACCCAACCTGACCTGTTTGCCACCCCTATACATATTTCCTAGGGAAATCATGATAAACATCCATATCTTAAACACTGATTTCATGCCCTACTTGGGCAACCTCATGGGTTTTATGTTTTGGTGTTAATGTGACTTAAGGTCATAAACCTTTGCAACTGACACATCAAGGAGTAGGTTTCAGTTAGTTTTAAGGTTCTTGAAGTTGGCCTTTCATCCATATGGGTTTTCATTAATTAAGCCTTCTGGTGCTGGAATAGTTCCTACTGCCAGCTTTTCATATGAATTTATCTTTTCAATGGTAGCTTCAGAGAATTCATTGGAGAGAAAAATTATCTTATAGGACTATTCATTATGATTTTTTTAATATACTTCTGAACAAAACCTTTACTGTTTTGTTATGAAGAGTCTAGAAATGTCTTATCAATGGTCTCTTCAGTTATGTTAATGCTTCACAGTTCACACAGCTAGTACTAACACCTTTTGAACTCTAAGGATTTTCTTTTAACTCAAAAAGATGCCTAGGCAACGTCCTTCCAGTCCCAGGAGATGATTCTGTATTTTTTTCCTCTTTTTATTTGATTTGTTTCTCACCAATCTCATGTTGCTGCCACATTACAGCGCAGGAATTGGAGTTCTCAATGCTGCGAGGAAAACCATGGCAAGGATGTTGGGAAATAACGAATCTGCATTTGAAAGTGCTCGGAGTCAGTTCTGGGTGGTCGATGCTATGGTGAGTCAATGCAATGAATCTGCATTTGAAAGGGTACGGAGTTGGTTCTTGGTGGTTGGTGTGGTGATTGTGCCCATGTACATTATGTACAGCAGTGATCCCCTGGTGTGTTGCGCTTGGGGAATCACCCTGCACACCTTACTGTGCGGCCCACCTTGGGGGATCCAAAGATCTGGATGTGCACTACCTCCGTACCAAATGTTGGGTCCACCTGATTATCCTAACCCCTTGATCAACGGCCCACAACGTTTCAGCCCTTAAAAAAATTTGACCTTCAGTCCAAGTGGGCAGTTGATCAGCTGGGTCGCACTATGGGATGTGCACCAAAACACCAAAAGCAAGGTGTGCACTGGAAATTTCTGTGTGCCTATATACACACACACAGAGGTCTAAACTCTCCATTTGATATCTAAGAAGTAAATTGCATAATGATCTATGAGCTTCAAACTGCAAAGCAAAACCTATCAATTGTCTGCTCCACACAAGAAGATCCATCGTACTTGTATGATTTTAGTAGAAACAGTCACCTCCAGTTTGTTCACTAGCTAGACAATGCCGTCTCTTCTATGCTTGAGGTGAAAATTTTCACCTACACGCACACATCAAAGATGGTTTGCAAAAATGCAAATGGTTATTCATCTCTTGTGGAAACTCAGGGTCTGATAACGGAGGAACGAAAGAACATTGATCCTGATGCTTCACCTTTTGCAAGACAACTCAATGAAGCTGGTCGTCAAGGTTTGACAGAAGGGGCAAGCCTTGTTGAAGTGGTATGTGTTTTATTCTAATTGACATTGGAGGAGTTCTTATCCACAATTCACAAATATTGTTTGTCTGATGTATTTTACTATATCATTTATTTGTTTATGTATTATTTATTTGTGAAGACAACATGGTTTTCTTAGTTCTAACTAAAACATGAGTAGGTCACTTAGCAGGTAGTGTGGTGATAGGGATTTCACTGAAAGTTAAATATACCTTTGGTTGAATTGGTGATTGATGTAATCAGCCATATACCCTAGAGGTTAAAATGCAATGGATTGGATTTCCATCATAAGGAAGCAGCCATCTAATCTTTAGAGATTGATACAAGGTATCCAATAGAATCTTCCAGGATGTCCATATGACCCTTCCTAGTATGGTACACTGCAGGTTTACACAACTTGTATGGTCCTTGGCTAATATGGTACACCGTAGGCCTACGTAATGTCTGTGAGGATGTTGAGTTCACTTCACCCCGGTGAAAAGTAACTACGCTAGCTAGAGCAGTGGTCTATTCGGCTATGCTTTCCCCTCCCGAGAAGAAATATTTCCAAGTGGGCATGAGATTGAATAATTTGAACGACTAAAACATAAGTTGCAACCTTTTCCGAGTAGGCATCAGAAAAAAGGGGGACAAGAATGAAATGTGGGTTCTGCTAACAGAGTGTTTGCCTAAATCATAGACAGATCTCATAATCATCATTATTGTCATCATTAGTAGAGCCCAAATCCCATCAATCTGCTGCTTTGTGTCATACTCTTACTAAGAATGGCATTATACAATTTTGTTGAATTTTATTCACCAAGATAGATGGAAGGCAGCTTGTACAGTAAATTTGCTGAGGTTGTAAGAATTTGTGGGCTTACGCAATGAAGTGGGGTTTTGTGAATCTTTAGGCTATATTTGAATGTAGAGACTCGTATCACACTAACTCTTCTAAAGTTTAAGAGTAAAATAGAAAACACAATTTGCTGTTCTTAAACAAGGTCACTAGGTCAGTATTAATCGCACACTCATTGTTTGCTGTGTATCTGCTCATAATCTGATCGGGATAAACAGTCTCCTTCAACAACATTTTTCATATTATAGATTTTCATTTTCATACACGCACATGCAGAGTCAAAGGCACCACATACTAACCACTTAAAATCATTTTTTGGTCTAGCATCTCTGCTAGTTATGTCTGGTTTCTGATCTGGAACTGTCTCAATAGGTTAAAAAAGTAAAGCCTGACGTGCTCCTTGGATTATCTGCAGTTGGGGGTTTGTTCTCTGAAGAGGTACAGGCATAAGCATGGCTTTTATATTCTAAATACATGATGTTCTGATCAATGTGTTACAGGCAGGTCTTGTGCTTTTAATTATTGTTAATTGGACAACTTTGGTATGTTGAATCGTAGGTCTTGGAGGCTCTCAAAGATTCTACTTCTACCAAACCAGCTATTTTTGCAATGTCAAATCCTACAAAGAATGGTATGTGAACGCAAGCCACTGCATAAGCTTGCTTTATCTACTGGATACTCATTTGGTTTTTATGAATGCCTGCTATCACAGCTGAATGCACCCCTGAGCAAGCATTTTCCATTGTTGGTGACCATATTATATTTGCAAGCGGAAGCCCATTCAAAGATGTGAAACTTGGTATGCCCTGTTATGAACTTTTGGGATCGGTTACTTTTGTTAAAAACCTACATTAGTTTATATCTTTATGTTCTTTCTTGGATTATGACAGATGAAGAGAATGAGTTCATAATGTAATTCCAAAAATACTTAATTATCAAGGGAAGAATAGATGCTATGATTAAAAATGATTCAGCAGCAGTAGCAGCAGAAGTGAAGCAGTCTGCACGAGATCATAAATAGAACCTTAACTTTTGAGAAAATACATTCTAAAATTCAAATGAGTTTTGTCATTTCATAATAATCATTCTTAATGTTAATTGTCTCAGGAAATGGGCAAATCGGTCACAGTAACCAGGGAAATAACATGTACCTCTTTCCAGGGTATGTAATTTTTTTTTATTGTCTCAAAGTTTAGTCCGTTTGTTCTCTTGTCCAATTTATTTTCTTTTTAATCATGCAGGATAGGCCTAGGTACCCTTCTGTCTGGTGCTCGAGTGATTTCTGATGGCATGCTACAGGCTGCTGCTGAATGGTAGTCTCGATTTACTCCTTTGCGGCTAGCGGTATCTTATCAGTTCCTTAGGACATGATTTCCAACCTTTCTTTTCGTAGTCTGCGTCATCTTGCTTTAAACTTCTTGCAGTTTGGCTGCTTATATGAAAGAGAAAGAGGTTCTCCAAGGAATCATATATCCTTCCATATCCAGGTACATGATGAGGCCTATTTGTTGATGCCAGAGGTTTTATTTAGTGTATGTTTGTGTTGATCTGTTGTCTGCAGTATTCGTGACATAACCAAGGAAATAGCTACGGCTGTGGTGCGAGAAGCTGTAGTGGAGGATCTTGCAGAAGGATACCGTGACATGGATGCTCGAGAACTTCGTAGGCTAAGCCGGGTATGCTTGTTACTGCATGCATCTATGTTTGCTGCTGCATAATGACTTAATAATATCATCATTTTGATCTAACACTAATGTCTATGGTTTGAAGGAGGAAACTGTACAATATGTGAAGAACAACATGTGGAATCCAGCCTATCCTACTTTAGTATACCACAAAGAATGAAATTGATCTTTCATAAGCATTCGTGGAGAAACAGCTGCAATAACTGCGCTCTTTTAGGGAGTCTCATTGAAGCAGAGGTAGTTTATGGTGTTCTTGTTCTTGCGTTTGCCAAACTATCTGATAGTTGGTACGTATCATTGTAATCATCTGAGTTTGTCTAGAATGACAGTTTGTTCAGCCTATGTCAGTTGGGCAAGCAGCTGAGCACCTCATTATTAGGTGAGATTATATTGCTGTTCTCATCTTTGTATTAATAAAATGATCGTGTACTTTAGATATAAATATATAACAGGGCAGTAGTTAAACAATGCAGCATTTTCTTTTGATAACTATCTTTTTACTTAGAACAAATTAGAATTCATCAGGTATGATTTTGAGTGGCACTGGCAGCACATCTATGTTGTGATACCCTGTGTGAACACACTGGATCAGTTCAGGAATGCGGTAGTACACCAACATATTTCATCTTCCAAAGAGGATTGTGTCACCCTGCCCTGGCTTCGTCTTTCCTTCGGTTTTAGTTGCGCAATTTTGCCCCACCTTTTATTCTTTGTGGCTGTTATGTTGAGTTGCCGCAAGCTTTCCTCATCTCTTCACCCAGAAGACCATTATACCTCTTCAAATGGGAATTTGGAATCCCCTATGGCTTCCAGAAAATAAAGGAGCGACCAGATTCAAAATTAATAGTGGTAAAAAAGAAGAATAACCAATGCAATGGAGAATTATACTAATTTCATAAGCATTTTCCTTTAGAATAAAATTGCATCACGCATATCCAGGGATCAATCTCTAGGTCTTAATGTTGATATTATCACTCCTAGTTAGTAGACCAACCTAGCAAATAATAATAATAACAATTAATGATAATAATAATAATTCTTATTATTATTATTATTATTATTATTATTATTATCAGAGAGAGTAATATGAATTCTTAAAAAAGTTTCTACGTTCCTACTAAATGGGAAATTGAAGAATACGTTGTTTTTATACCTATTTTCATATCTATAAATCTCTCACTCTCCCTCCCTCTCATAGTGGGGCCACAATTAGAATGGTTTAAATCTTAGGAAGTTGTATCTTACATGTATACATTTGATTTAATCTTATCGGACCACACAATATAATGAAAGTTCAGGCCCGGGCAAAACCCAAAACCCAAAGTCAAACAAGATCCAATACAAAATCTTGCATTTGGTAGGCTGATGCCACTCCGGATGAGGGGAGCCCATGTGGGTATTGGTATGGTAGGGGATGGACCGCCACCGTATATTTCGAGGATGCTTAGAGATTTTCTAAGCTCATCCTTCCAATAAGGGTAATTTTGGTGGAAGCAAGAATCTGTTGGTAGCCGTTTTGAATTTTTTGTGCACAAATTGAAGAAACATGATCGTGTGTTGGTGTATATGATAAATAAGAACATTAATAGATGTGTCATAAATATAAATATATTTGAAATTAATGAAATAAATTATAAAATTAAAAATAGGAACATGTCGTCGTGGTATGTAAAACAAAAGAAAAAAAAACCTGAAAACAAGAAACTGCCGGTGGTCGTATGAATTTTTAGTGCATAAATTAAAAAAAGATGATTGTGTATTAATATATATGATAAATAGAAACATTAATTAAATGTGTCAGAAATAGTAATATGTGTGAAATTAATGAAACAAATTACAAGATTAAAAATAGAAACGCGTAGTTGCGGTGTGTAAAACAAAAGAAAAAAAAATCTAGAAAGAAGAAACTGCCGGTGGCTGTCAAGTTTTTAGTGCACAACGAAACAGAATAATGTATTAGTGTACATAATAAATATGAATATTAATTAGATATGTTGGAAATAGGAACATATTTGAAATTAATGAAACAAATTACAAGATTAAAAACAAGAACATGTGGTTATGGTGTGTAAAAAAAAAACTAGAAAACAAGAAACTGTTGGCGACCATTTGAATTTTCAATGCACAAATTGAAGAAACAGGATCATGTATTAGTATATATGATAAATAGAAACATCAATAAGATGTATCAGAAATATAAACATGTTTAAAATTGATGAAACAAATTACAAGATTAAAAACGAGAATATCTAGTCATGGTGTGCCAAAAAAAAAAAAAAGAAAAACTATTCCGGTTGCTGGCGGGGGTGGCCGGTCGGTTGTGTGGGTGACTGGACTGTAACATCAATTTTTTTAAAAATTTGTATTTTCTTAAAGAGGGACACAATGATAATTTTTTTAGTATTTCAGAGGCAAAAATATTCTAGTAGACTTAAAACTCTAAAATCTTTGAAGGTGGACCTAAAGCTACATTACTTTTAAAAAATGAACTTGGGCTTAAGAGCTCTTAAATTAAAATACAAACTGTTAAAAACAAATGCTCAACTTTAAACTATTATCAAGTAAATTCAAACTGTTAAAAGTCATCCTTTAACTTTAAACTGTTATCAAGTTAAACTTAACAGCAACTCTGATCGTCCCTAATAGGATATAAGGACGGTTCAGATTCGCCTACACTGTAGGTGATGGGGAATTTTCTCCTTCAAAGAAGAACGCATAGTGCTTTAATGTGGTTCAGCTTATGTGGGCTAGATGCCAAGGTGTCTTTTTAGATAAGTGTCAAGAAAACAATCAGCCTGATCAAATCATCTCAGCCATTGATTTAACATTCTTAAAATTTAGTGCTCCTTTAACCAAAAATTTATTCGACACTCAACCCAATGGTCGCTGCACATCCTGTTGCTAATACAATAACATTTCTTCTTAGTTCTCTAGCTCTAAGTGTCCCAGCCCTACATAGGCCAAAAATACTTGGCCCAAGTTTGCCCATCTAATCAATCAAGCCGCAGCAAAATTTGCTTTTCCCATTTGCACAGGCCTGTTAACAATTGTTTGTACAAAATATCCTCAAATTATAAGCATTTTATACATATATAGTCTGGGCCACACTTTTGGCTTTCTATTAGTTACTCTAAGCGGCCAAAATCAATCAATCAATCAATAAAATTACGAAAGGATTTCAAATAAGGCCTTAAGTTTTTATTTTTTTTCAAAAAAAGAACAAAAGTTTAAAAATTTTTCAAATTAATCCCTAGGTTTTGAATAAATTTTTAGTAAAAGACATCTGACAATTTAAAATTACTCTGTGGCCTCTTATTCTCTTAATTTTCTTAAAAGACCAAAACTACAATTCATTTAAAATCGTGGCATGATTTCAGTGGCCACTAAATGCGGTAGATCACCGCCGGATGAGATGACGAAGAAGAAAATGAGAATAGCAGAATTCTTATCACCAAATTGCAAACACATCTCTTTCCTTTCCCACGTGCATTTGGATAACGAGGAGCATATTCGGACAACTAAACAGTTACAGTGTGCTGTTTTTCTACTTGCTCAAAAATCTCAACTTTTTCAAAACAAAGTCTGGGTTTGAGAAAGATGGCGACTATGGAGAGCTTGATTGGACTCGTCAACCGAATCCAGAGGGCCTGCACGGTCCTCGGCGACTACGGCGCCGACGGCGCCGCCCTCCCCACCCTCTGGGAAGCTCTTCCCTCCGTCGCCGTCGTCGGTGGCCAGGTCCCAACCCCCCTTCTCTCAATCTCTCACTTCTTTGCTTGTCTTCTTCTTCTTCGAATCTGTGTTCTTCATCCACTCGATCTGGTTGCAGAGCTCTGGAAAATCGTCGGTCTTGGAGAGCATAGTGGGGCGGGATTTTCTACCCAGAGGATCCGGTTAGCGTTTGGGAGTATTGATTGCTTGTGTTGGCTTTCTTGGTTTTCTCTTTTATCTTCTGGATCTTTCCTTGCGGTGGTTGATTTCGTTTGTTGTGGGTTGCAGGGATTGTTACGCGGCGGCCGTTGGTTCTGCAGCTGCACAAGACGGAGGAAGGGCAGCCGGAGTATGCGGAGTTCCTCCACTTGCCCCAGAGGAGATTTGCTGACTTTTGTATGTCGTTTGAATTCCTTTGATTCTTCTTCATTTTTCATGTTCTGGAGTTTGTTGCTGTGTTTTTAGTAGCAATCTGTTGATGTTTGAAGAAAAAGGAGAAGTTTTGAAGTGAGCGAAATCTTTGCCTGCTGCAATGGGTTTTGTTTTTTTTCCTTTGCTTAGTGATGATTTTGAGTTGGGTATTTAGAGGGTGGTTAAGAATTTCGTATTAGTGAGTGATGGTTAGTGAGGATTAGGCATCTAATTGACCACTTGTTCTGGGCGATTGTTTTTTTCTTGTTTCTGCTGGAAATAGTTACCTGGGTCACTTCAAGTGGATTCGGTAGGTGCCAATTCAGTCTTAGTGCATCCTGTTTTCCTGTATAAGAAGCTCGTCCTTATGAATTTAGATACTTGGTTCTTTAGTTTGTGGGATGCTGAAAACTAAGATGTTGGTGTTTCCACTTTCCATAAGATGTTTGCATGTTGGGTTAGATTTTCATTTTCAAATGGTGGCGACTTCATTTCGTTACAGTTGATTCATTGTCCTGTCATCATCAAATTGCATTGTGTTGATGCACGACCTCCAAGGACCATCTCATTTATTTTCTGCTACAAGCATTTGTTAGGATTGCAACCTTAATTCATTGATGTGTTTGTGTTTCTATAACAATAAGAGTTTTTTTTTACTGAAAGATCACTACATTTTTAGAAAACCTCAAAAAACCCCTTGTATTTTATGTTGTTACTAAAACACTCCTTGGCTGACTGTCAATATTAGCAAAAAGAAACTTGCTGTTTCAACTCTTAAACCTTTGTGAATTTGGCCATTTTGCCCCTTCTATTTACTAAGAGCCGTTGAAGCCACTATTACATGGAACAGAACAGGTCCCTGCGACTCCGTCTGCATCATTATAATATGAACCATTAAAAATAAATAGTAATGCCTCCATTGATGCATTCTAAAGTTTCAGTCCAACGGAGAGGAGATGATTAGTGGTGATGAAGACGAGTTCAATATCATAGTGCAACCCCTAGTAGAATGGTCTTAATGCCTTGGTAAATAGAAGGGGCAAAATAGTCAAATTGCAAAGGTTTAAGAGTGAAAACGGGAAAGTTGCTTTTTGCTGACCTTTGATTGTCCGTCAAGGGGTGTTTTAGTAAAAACATAAAATACAATGGTTTTTTTAAAGTTTTTTGCAAATGTAGGGGCCTTTTAGTAAAAAAACTCTAATAATAATTTCATATTATAGTTGGTGACATGGAGACAAGTTATCGAAGTTTGATAAATTGAAGTTTCCATTATTGTTATGCTATTCATAAGAACACTGTTACGCTAATTATTTGTAGTTATGCTTATAATGCATCGTTTCCTTCTGGAAATTCTCTCCTTCTTTTTGCACAGTTACCACTGATGAAATGATTTATTTATACATTTTGTGCAATGTGCAGCTCTAGTGCGAAAAGAAATTCAAGATGATACTGATAGGCTTACTGGGAGGACTAAACAGATATCTCCGGTTCCCATCCATCTGAGCATTTATTCCCCAAATGGTGTGTTTATCTCTGGATTTTCTGGTATTTTGATTTTTCCATTTCATATTTTTACATGGGTATATAATTTAACAATTGAACTTCCAGGGGCACTTGTCTCGTTTATGAATCCATGGACATTGCAGTCCAAAAATGCTTGAGCAGGGTACTTTGCCTATGTTGATGAATGTGGGCAGCATACTACACAATGTTTCACTAATTGTTCAGTAATTAATCTACATACTAACTGGTGATATTATGAACTCTCCACAGAGATATATATGTCCCACAATTTTTTTATTTATATCAATACATTGCTTGCACTATTAAAAAATTAATATACTTTCCGGCTCTCTTTTAGGTATTTCCTTGTTATGTTAAGATTTTCCTTCAATTTATTGTAGGATCACCTTCATTCATTTCTCTAAATTTCTTCCTAGCATTTTCTATGCCTTGATTCTGTTGATCATTTTTACTGTCATGTTCTTTGCATTTTTATGGCACTAGTTGGTTGTTTGCTTCATGTGCAGTTGTCAACTTGACATTGATAGATCTACCTGGTCTGACAAAGGTTGCTATAGGTAGTCCATCTTTTTTTTTTTTTATATACTAACTGTTTGTTTGCCCCTAGTCGTTATCAATTGTTGTATCTTTGTGTTAGTTTCTCAATCAAGACTGTTGCATGCAGAGGGACAGCCTGATAGTATTGTTGAAGAAATTGAGAACATGGTCCGCTCTTATGTTGAAAAGGTACTTCATAAAATCTTCTTGTGCATCTGATGTTTATTTCTATCCTATTTAGCAGCAGTCTTTCTGTGGATGGTGAAATGTTGTAATACTTTGATCATCATCATCATCATCATCATCATCATCAAAGCCTTATCCCAACCATGTTGGGGTCGGCTACATGAATTCTATTTCTCCATTCCGTTCTATTTTGAGCTAAATCTTTCGATAAGTGCAACTTCTTCAAATCTGAATTAATGACTTCCATCCATGTTTTCTTCGGCCTACCCCTACCTCTTGATGGACCCTCCACCTGTATATCCAAACTTTTTCTCACCGGTGCCATTACTGGCCTACGCTCAACATGCCCAAACCATCTTAAACGAGTTTCTCTAATCTTATCTCCTATTGGTGCTACCCCTAAATGTTCTCGAAAGCGCTCATTTCTAATTTTATCTTTCCTAGTTTTACCACGCATCCACCTAAGCATTCTCATTTCCGCTACATCCATCTTATGAATATGTGTCTTCTTAATTGGCCAACATTCTGCTCCATATGTCATAGCTGGTCTAACCACTGTCCTGTAAAATTTTCCCTTCAATTTTGTTGGCATTTGTCTATCACAAAATACTCCCGAAGCTAGTCTCCACTTCAGTCATCCAGCTCTTATCCTATGCTTCACATCTTCGTCAATCTCCCCATCCTTACTAATCATCGAGCCTAGGTACCGAAAAGAATCTTTACGTGGTATCTCATGGGTTTCAATTTTGACAGTGGTTTCAACACTTTGTATATGTCCACTGAAATTGCAATCCATATATTCTGTCTTTGTACGACTTATTTTAAAGCCTCTAAATTCTAATGCCCTCCGTCATCTCTCAAGCTTTGTATTTACACCCTCTCTTGATTCATCCACCAATACTATATCATCTGCGAACAACATACACCATGGTACTTCTTCTTGAATATGCACAGTTAACTCATCCATAATTAATGCAAAGAGATAAGGGCTTAAGGATGATCCCTGATGTAAGCCTATAGTCACGGGAAATCCGCCCGTTTCTCCACATGTGGTTTTCACATTTGTTATTGCACTTTCGTATATATCCTTTAAAATTTCAATGTAACCTCTTGGGACATTCCTTTTCTTTAAGACCCACTAAATTAAATTCCTCGGTACCCTATCATAGGCTTTTTCCAAATTGATAAAGACCATATGTAGATTTTTCCTCTTTGCTCGGTATTTTTCCATTAATTACCTAAGTGAAAAGATAGCTTCCATAGTTGATCTCCCTGGCATAAAACTAAATTGATTTTCCGAAATCTTAGTCTTTTTTCTCAGTCTTTGCTCTATTATTCTCTCCCATAACTTCATAGTGTGACTCATAAGTTTAATCCCTCGATAGTTGGTACAATTTTGTATATCTCCTTTATTCTTATATATAGGTACTACAATGCTTCTTCTCCATTCATCCGGCATTTTCTTTGTCACAAGTATCTTATTGAATAATCTACATAACCAGCTTACTCCAACCTCTCCTAAGCATTTCCATACCTCTATCGGAATACCATCTGGGCCTGTTGCCTTTCCTGTCTTCATTCGCTTTAATGCTTTCTTCACTTCCACCCCTCTAATTCTACGGAGAAAAGTATACTCTTGTAATGAAGTATCCTCCTCCACTCTTGTATCGCCCAAATATTCTTCATTTAAAAGTTTACTAAAATATTCTTTCCACCTTTCTATAATATCGTTGTCCTTCACCAAAATATTTTCCTCATTGTCCTTGATACATTTGACATGATCTAAGTTCCTACTTTTCTTTTCTCTTATTTTTGCAAGCTTAAAAATATCCTTTTCTCCTTCTCTTGTTCCCAACCTATTATAAAGGTCATCGTATGCTTTGAACTTTGCGCTACTTACTACTTTCTTAGCTTCTTTCTTTGCCTTCTTATACAACTCAAAATTTTCTATACTTTTAGTCCCCTGCCAAACTTTGTAGCAATGTTTTTTTTGTCGAATAACTTTCTGAACCTCCATACTCCACCATCATGTTTCTTTATTAATATGTCTCTTCCCTTTTGATTCTCCAAGTACCTCCTTTGCAACATTCCTAATGCAATTAGCCATTTGATTCCACATTACTGTAGTTTCTCCTTCAATATTCCATTCTCCTTTCTCAATCTTTTTGTCCTTAAATATATTTGCTCTTTCCCCCTTCAAATCTCTCCACCTTGTTTTAGGGTCCATTTTGTTTACTACTGCTCTCTTTTTACTTCTAATGCAAATATCTAAAACTCCAAGCCTATGTTGCATAGTTAAACTCTCTCCTGGGATAATCTTACAATCTTTACAAGCCAATCGGTCCTTTTTTCTAACTAGAAAAAAGTCTATCTGACTCCTATTACTCCCACTTTTATATGTAATTAAATGCTCATCTCTTTTTTTAATGTAAGTATTTGCTACTATAAGATCAAATGCCACTGCAAAGTCCAATATAGTGTTTCCGAATTCATTCTTTTCTCCAAATCCATGCCCTCCATGCACTCTCTCATATCCTCTATTATCTTTTCCTATATGCCCGTTTAAATCCCCTCCAAGGAAAATTTTATCACTATTTGGGATTTCTCGTATTAAATCATCCATCTCCTCCCAAAATTGTCGTTTCACACTTTCTTCTAGTCCTACTTGGGGAGCATATGCACTAATGATATGAATTATGTCTTCCTCTAGCACTAGTTTAATTGCTATAATTCTATCACCAAACCTCTTTACTCCCACAATTTTCTCTTTTAAATCCTTATCTATAATTATACCCACTCCATTTCTTGTATTACTCTTTCCTGCATAGAAAAGCTTATACCCATCCATGAGCTCCTTAGCTTTATTCCCTTTCCACCTTGTCTCCTGTATACAAGCCACACTAATTTTTCTTATTTTCATTACCTCAACCAACTCCATGCTCTTGCCTGTCAAGGTTCCTATATTCCAAGTAGCAAGTCTAATTTTCCTATTCCTCCTCTTCTTCTCATGGACTAACTTCTTTAACCGCATTAGCCCAAAGTCATGCGGTAGCCCTTGCACACTTTTCACTGCAGCCGGGCGATGCTGTAATGCGTCGCTTAAAGCGGGGAACGCCCTAGCCTTATCGTGAAATATCATTTGTTCAGAATTCATGTTTGGGTTGTGACAAAGTTTTACGCTGGCTGTCACCTACCTAACGCAACCCTCCTCCTTTACCCGGGCTTGGGACCGGCAGCAAAACTGGCGAAGTTGTTGTAATACTTTGATCAGTAACAAAAACTTAGACACATGATACCTCATTCTTAATTTGAAATGTTTGATTCTTACATGATCCTGCATTTACGAATTGCATCTTCTACTTTTCTACCGTTGGTATAGTTGTCTTCTTAAATCTTAGTACAGTGTAGATCAATGAATGATCTGGGTTAGAGGACCATACTCCATCTCATTATATCATAAGTGAAATACAATCTTATGTAAAGATCCCTTTAGTATTCTGTAATTACACAGAAGTCCTACAAGCAGTAAATAAAGTCTAAAATAACTTGTTTTTCTACAGGCAATTCTTAAACTAACAAGTTTCTATGCTCTATATGCTGCAGATATTTTCCTTTTTCCTGAAAGTATATAGGGACATATCTTGGGTCGTGGTCAACCGTTGTGCACACTATGTAGAACTGTTGTTCCTAGCTTCCAGTAGGGCACTCTAAAGCTATAGAACTAACAGTTGCTTTGTCCACCATAACCTGGTTTTTAGTTTTCCTGCCGAGGACTGGATTTTTCATGGCTTATTATCATGGGCTTATCTGATTTTGTTTCATGCATTTTATTTTTCCTCCTTTTTATCATCAGTAAGGAAACTTTATTAGAATTTAGAACCATAAATATACTGCACTAAGCAATGATGCTACTACAAGCTAGAAGATAACCTTGATTTACAAGACACCCATGTTGTTGTTATGTATTTTAATGTTTGTTATCTAATCTGCATAAGCATTTAAGGTTTGTGGCTTTGAAAAATGATCCGTGATTTGTTTTGGTTGTTTATTTATGTTTCTTTCACACTACTTCGAATCTATACCTGTATTTTGTTTGTCTGTACCAATTACTGAGTGGACTGTTGTTTTTACAGCCTAACTGCATTATTCTAGCCATATCTCCTGCCAATCAAGATATAGCAACCTCTGATGCTATCAAGCTTGCAAGGGAAGTTGATCCTACAGGTGATCAGTGATGTAGTTTTTGTAATTATGTCATTCATATTCTTTGATGGTGTCATTTGTATCGGTAAACTCATTTGAACTGTGTATAGGAGAGAGAACATTTGGAGTGTTAACAAAGCTGGACTTGATGGATAAGGGAACAAATGCTTTGGATGTAAGTTATCAAAATTTTTGGTGTAACTTTGAGCCGACAAGTTATAGATTATAAGTTTCAGCCAGTTACTTTATTGATTGTTACGTTGTTTATTTTTATTTGTGTCTGTGCTCATTCTGTTTTATTCTATTTATGTAGTATAATTTCTACATTTGGGGAATGCTGTTTATGGACTAGATGCACCTCATGATTGTGAATTTGTGATGAAGCTCTGTTTTGCATTCTTCCTGATTTATTTCTTGTGTTGTTTTCCTCCTATCATTTCTAAGGTCCTTGAAGGAAGATCTTATCGGTTGCTACATCCTTGGGTTGGAATCGTTAACCGTTCACAAGCTGACATCAATAAGAATGTGGACATGATCGCCGCTAGGAGAAAGGAGCGTGACTATTTTGCAACAAGTACTGATTATGGACACTTGGCAAGTAAAATGGGTTCTGAATATCTAGCAAAACTTCTCTCTAAGGTAAAGGACTCTGCTAACTTATTGCTAATATTAGCCTTAGTGATTTTGGGGTTGCATAATTGTTTTACTGATCTTCCATGTCTTCAGCACTTGGAATCTGTAATTAGGTCTCGCATTCCAAGCATCACATCCTTGATAAACAAAACCATTGATGAGCTTGAATCGGAGATGGACCATCTTGGGAGGCCTATTGCTGTTGATGCAGGGGTTAGTTTGTCACATCTATTTTCCATAGCGAAAACGTATTTACATTTGTTGTATGTAAAAACCAACAGTTCAAAAATGTGGTTTTTCAGGCTCAACTGTATACCATTTTAGAACTCTGCCGTGCATTTGACCGTATATTCAAGGAGCATGTGGATGGAGGGTAAAGGCATTGATTCCGTTTTCTATTTCTTTAGGATTTGAAATACATTTGCTGCTGTGACTGCAATTCCAATTCACATTTATCTAATGTTTAGGTCATTTTGTGTCCACATGATTGATTATGGTCCTAAACATCGTTCTGGTGAGGGTGATTTCCAGCAGTGATATTGCCATTGGATTGGAAAAGTGTAGGTGTGAGTACCTCATGTACTGCTTCAAACCAATGTCAAAGAGTGATCACCTTGCACATTTGAAGATTAGCATACATATTCATCTGTCCGATGGGAGCATGCCTCAACTATTTTAAATGGAGGCAATGGATCAACTCTCATACACGCACTATGGAAACACATAAAGTTTTACGCAACTACCATTAATTGTTTTGGTATAACTGATGTTGTCCCCTGGATCTATTTTAGCCAAAATTTATATTTGCATCATGTAGTGCATCAACTCCTCCACCCCATAAAAGAAAGAAAGAAAGAAGTAAAAAAAAACCCCTCATGTACAGAATATTGGGATTCCCCCTCTTGTACAGAATCTTGGGATCATAAATACTTCACTCTAATGTCAACTTAAATCTTCAAATTTGTTGTTTTGGGTATAGGCGACCTGGCGGTGACCGGATATATGGGGTTTTTGACAACCAACTCCCTGTTGCTTTAAAGAAACTTCCATTTGACAGGCATCTCTCTCTGCAGAATGTGAAGAAAGTGGTTTCAGAGGCAGATGGTTATCAGCCCCACTTAATTGCTCCAGAGCAAGGTTATCGACGTCTCATTGAGACTGCTCTCAATTATTTCAAAGGCCCAGCTGAAGCTTCAGTTGATGCTGTAACCTATCTTTTTTCTTACTAGCTTTCTAAATCATACTCATTAGTATTGTTGTGGCAGTGAGCTCCCCTTTTGGGATTGAGTGTTACGCCCAAAGTGGGAATGACACTTTGTTCCCAGCTTACTCATCAAGAGGGGGTAAAATGATATTGCTGAAAAACGAGTAATTTGGTTTGTATACATACGACAAAATTACTTGTTGCAGGTTAACTTCATTTTGAAAGATCTTGTCCGGAAATCAATTGGTGAAACTCAGGTGAGAGATTTGGCTGTCATGGAAATCTCCCTTTTTCTGGTTTCATTCTATGAAAAACATATATTTATTCGTTGAGTGGACAGGAGTTGAAGCGTTTTCCTACCCTACAAGCTGAAATAGCAGCTGCTGCAAATGAAGCCTTAGAAAGATTTCGCGATGACGGTCGTAAGACAGCACTGAGACTGGTAGAAATGGAATCCTCATATCTGACTGCGGACTTCTTCAGGAAGCTCCCACAGGAAGTAGAGAAAGGAGTGAACCCTGCCACATCCACTGTTGATCGGTACACAGATATCCACTTCAGGAGGATAGGATCAAATGTGTCATCTTACATAGGGATGGTTTCAGACACACTCAGGAATACCATTCCGAAGGCAGTGGTTTATTGTCAAGTACGAGAGGCCAAGCGATCTTTGCTGAATCACTTCTACACCCAAGTGGGAAAGAAGGAGGTGTGTATTCCCTCATTAATGGATGAAACAATCATATGGTCCACGACTGGTCCTCTGAACTTAGGTTGTACATGCTGGGCCAACATCCATTGACCTGTTTGATTCAACCTCATGGATCATGCTCTCAAAAGTTGGAAAATTAGTTATCGAATATTTAGACGTCTTGTGGGGGCACATGGATGGCTGTTCAGTTTCTGACCATCGTGTTCTCCATGTTATTGATCAAGCGGTTACAATTTTCTGATCAAGGAGATTTATAACAATATGGTCTATGGTTGGGCTGTTATATATCCGCAATCTGGATCTGAAACTTGCCCTTGCTTTTAAGTCCATATTTAAGGCCTAAGAATATGATGCAAGTGGGTCATAGAATTCTCATTGGCAAATACCATGTTTTCAGCAGTTGGTCTTTGTAAGGCAGCTGTGTTGATTCACTTTTTTTTTTCGCCCAAATTTTTTGGCAGCCTAAGCAGCTAGCGCAGTTGCTTGATGAGGACCCAGCACTGATGGAGCGTCGGCACCAATGTGCCAAGAGGCTTGAATTATACAAGTCAGCAAGGGATGAATTCGATTCTGTAGCTTGGGTTAGATGAAGATGGGAAGTGTCATCTCCTAGGAGGCCACATTTTTTGTCATTCTGTTGTGTTTTAATGGATGTGGTCCGATTTGCTGCTTAAGGCTCATGTATCTGGAGATCTGTGTATTTTCTTTCAATTGCTGGAAGCCTGTGTGTATGTATATTAACCTTTGCCTGGAGTTCTGGGAGTTTAACTTTATGGTTACCAGATCAAATTAGTTGTTTATGATATAATGTGCGAAACTCGTGCACCCAATTCCAGCTTATCACAGTCAATTAAACTGACCTATACCAGCTCTTCGGTAGCAACTGGGGCAACTTTCACTGAAACGAAATTGGTGACCAACGAAAATGGGTTGACCACTATGCCTTTCTATTTTCTAGTTCCATTTGAATCCTCCAATCCGATTTTAGAGATGTCAAACATTGTAGTTGGGAGTCTGGCCCAGTCCATGGATGGGGATGTTTGAAGCTATGGTAAAGGCCCAGCTATTTCTACGTGGGTCCCATGATGTATCTAGATTTTCTCCTCTTCTGTTTGAATGCAGACTGTCTCCTTTCCCTGACTTAAAAGGAGTGCAATTCCAGAGCAGAGTTTGCTTATCTAATGTCGGAGCTGCTCAAAATGTTAGTTAACGTTTTAATCAAAAGATGTATCTTATTGTAAAGACGTATCCTACTATGGGACTGATTTCTACTAGAGTAAAATTAAAGACATCCTATAAATAGGGCGGGAGTTCATTTTGAGTGGATTCAAAGACCAACTGGTACTCGAGTAAAATTGAAGACATCCCATATATAGGGGTGAGTTCATTACCCACGGCTTCAAGGATGGCCCACTTCAGAGTTCCACTTATCTGGGAATCCTTATGTCCGTCACTCACCCAGTTTCTTACGTAAAAGCCAAACCCCATAAGTTTATGGGGTAACAGTAATCAATGTTTAAGCAAAAAAATGATGATTGCGCCGGATCATTCTTGAGCTACCCTTGCCATGTTCTTCACATTCTCGCCTTCATATAATTTTCTAAGCAGCCATTGGCGGGCTGGAGGTGGATGGGCAACAGGATGGACTGTCCAAATCATCAAATTCAGAGGTGTGGCCATAGGGTGATATGGACCCCTAACCCATTGGGAATCCAGAACTCATGACCCCTCATAGACAGCAGCAAACATGACATGAAGAGTTTCTTGGCACACCCGAAAAAGTCCAAGGATAGTGCATATATTAGTGCATCGATCAAAGATTTCCTCTTATCATCTGGCATTCCAAAAGTAGGTCACCATCCAGAAATACTGATTGTTCATCTAATGACATGCCCCACCTTGTAAATGTGCTACACGGAAGATTGGAAGAACCACAGCTTAGCTGGTCAGTAGACTTTTTGCTGGTTGTCCTACATTGATGGCTATGATCCATTCATAGATTGTAACATGATGGATTTGACTCGTCCAATCAAGTTGCTCCACCACCACCTATCAAGAAGCTCGCTGGATACATGTTTGCATCACTGAAAGATGGGCTCCACCTGAATAAGAAACTGGCTCAAACTGTGATCCACCACTTAAACTCATCGTTAGCGGAACCCTTCAACTTCTACATGTATTTGAGCTGATGGCCTGGTTCCAACTATCTATGTTCAAAATGGCAGACTTCAAAAACAAGCTTGTAACTACCGTAACAGCGTTTAATTTCAATGTGACTTCTTTTAAGAGGTATATTCCAATGGAAAAACAATCATAAAATTACAAAAATAAACTATAAGAGGTAGAATGGGGTCATTAGACCACCTCAGCACTTCTGCAGAAATCAGAAATGACACCCTAGGCTTGCAACAAAGATAATAAGTACCATATATCAATTAGGCAGTTGCAGATGCAGCTGCAAATTTTTCCAGCTCTTCCAATGCTGCCCATAACTTTGGATCTTCATAATCCTTAATAAGGAAAGTTGCTCCTGCCTCCATAAGCACCGTTTCAGGATTTCGGGTTGTCACGCCCACAACAGGCATTCCAGCAGCCACACCTGCCTTTATGCCTGAGGCTGAATCCTAATCAAACAAACAATAAAGTGATAAATATAACTAAGGCCAAGAGAGAAAAACATCAGAAACTCAAACATCTCCATGTAGACTGATCACTGATCTAAAAGTATCCAGCGTGCATGCGGAATCATTGATCCAAAAATATGCACCATGGATGGGGAATGATGCAGACATCTCCTTGACTGGAATATTCCCCCTACAGTTAGTTTGCATGCATATAGAAAGATAAGAATTGGGACCTTCCAGAGTGGAAGATTTTGAGGCATCCATGACAAGTAGATCAATTGTCTGGAGTATCAGAAAAAAAAAAGGTGCAGAGATTGAAGACAAACCTCAAACACAAATGAATGGCCAGGTGATGCCTTGATCACTTGAAGACCCTTTAAGTAAGGATCTGGAAATGGTTTTGCCCGCTCACATTCGCTGCCAACTACAAGTAGTTCAAAGAAGTGGGACAAGCCTAGAATTGAGATCATAAGCTCAGCATTTTCTCTTGGAGCATTAGTCACTGCAGCTCGCTTCAGCCCATGGTCCTCAATCCATTTGCATAGTTTGTGCAAACCATTTACAGGCTTCAGTTGCTCTACTGCGAGTCTGTTCATCCAACATCATATTTGTCAAATTCTTCTTCCATATACTGTGAGCAATTTAATGCACATACAATAAAAAGATGGATCTTGGATCACAACATAGGTTCATGTGAATTACCTCCGAAACATAGCTTCCTTATCATCCATGAATTTCATACTCTTTTCAAGATCCCAGTCAGGAAAGAGGACATAACAGATATCCTCATTATGCTTGCCACTGAGATTCTTACTGAAGAACTCCTCAGTGATGGGTACGCCGTCATTGAAACCAATCTGCAAGGCGCTCTCTAATTAGTCTTTCACAATCTTCAATCGTATATGAATTGTCATCAAAAAGTTTCCCTTTCTCCTTACCCTTTTTATAAAAGGAAAAGATCAACCTTAAAAAAGTGAATCGTACATAAGATGAAACCATGAATCCTAGTATCAGCCTCACAAAATGTATATTTTATAATAGCAGAATTTCTCCCAGGCACCATGGTTTAGGAGATGTAGAAACAAGATTAAAAATCCTTGTCCTACAATATTTGGCATATTTTTCTTGTAAAATTCAAATAAATGCAACATATTCTTCTTTACAGTCTATCGTGTGCCATGGTGGTGCCAGTCATACCAATTATCTGGTTTGTACTGCATCCTTCCTCTCAGCGAGAACTGTAGATTCACCAAGGCTCAGGGAACATATATTTACTCCATACAAGAAATGCTTCTGGACATGGATGAAAGAATCTATACCTCTTGAAGCAGTTCTCGGAATGCATAATAGTGAATGGGATCTGAATCGCATAGTGTTCCATCAATGTCAAATAGTATTGCTTCAAGAGGAGCAAGTCCAGCGAGAGAAGCCCTACTGCAACAAAACAAAAGACACACCATTCAAATGAAAAGATGAAGTGTAGAGGAAAAAGGCCTGCTAGCCTCTTTAGTTCCATACAACAAGAAGTGCAACAAAACTGTGCGTACAAAAAGATAAATCCATTTTGGGTACATGCCGAACCTTCAATTGATAATTTTAATGCATCATTGGTAGGTTCTGATTTGTCCAAACTCATTATTAGACAACCTCGCAAAAGCATATACCACTGAGACTGAATAGTTACCATGAAGGGTCCTACCACCAACTCCTTTCATTACAAACAGGACCTCTAAATTTGTAGTATGGTATTGTTAAGAAATATTGGAAATGGGATAGCTCATCTATAAGATCGAAAAGAACTAATATTGGTACATTTTCATGGAAGGTGAAATGCCAGAGGTTCATGACATCTTTTGCTCATTCAAAAAGTCACTGAAGCAAGAGATCATTTGCCTTTATATTTAATTCCCACAATTTCTAAGCAAAAACCTTTCTGTCTGTCAAAGGACAAAAATTAAAGGGTTTAAAGTGAAGATCCAGAAGAGGCCATGAAATACTCTTCCCTTTCATGGGAAATAATTAACCACCAATCACTCATAGCAATTTAAATACAAGGATAGTGATGACCCAAACTAGACTCCCTCTTTACTGTGAATTCATAGGAACTGCTATAGGCCCCAAAAGGAACATACATTATAAATGACAACAAGGCAATAGAAACTAAATCATAAATAAAGACATAGTTATGTATCTCAATTTCCTGGATATATTCATGATGGGTTGCAGCCAGCTACAAGATGTATACACAAAGAGACAGACTCATTAACTGCAATCAGACTCCTACCATCAGATTATTAGGAGCTTTGTTAGTACCAGCCAAGGGACTGTGTCCCAATTGCAGAAACATAAACAACTAACAGAACCAGGAAATGTGCAGAGGGACCTGAGAAACTAACAATCCCAACCCTAAGCCCAAGAGCAGTGCTATAAAAGGTGAATTAATGGTTTGGTGACAAAGAGAGAACATACAGCTACGACTAACCAACCCTAGAAGGAATAAACCATGAAAAAAACTGCTCTACCCAAAATAGAAAATCAGGGAGGAAAACTGTAAAAAGAAGAGAAAATACTATGTGGGAAGGGGGCCTAGAAAGCATCTCTGTCAGGGAGCACCCAAAGGGCAACAGCGTTCGGCGAAGAGGTAGGAGGCTAGGTAAAGGTGTGATCAGGGAAAGCATATAAGGAATTAAATATAAAATAGGGAATTAGAATAAGGAAATTACACAAGGGACATAATGCATCCAGGGAGAGATTTTTTTTCTTTTTTTTTCTTTTTTTTTTTTTTTTGGTTTTTCAATTCTTTCTCTATCCGGAACTCCATAAGACGGAGATGTCAAGGAGAAAAAGCATTTGATACATTGGTGGACAGCTCCTCTCAGTCTCTAGTCATATTTTGGAGTGTCCATAAGGCATGAGACTGCTACCATAATTCCTTGTAGACATTCACAGTAACAGAAACAGCCAAAGTCCTCTCAAGACATATTTGAACTTTTGAAGTTAAACTTAACAAAAATTACTCTCCATAATCCCGGTCTTCCTCAGAACAGCCATTTAATCTCAAGCTAATTTCTTAATAAATCATGTTATAATCACAATAAACAAATCCAACAAGGATATGCAACTGATCACCATGAATACGAAAAACCCATCATTGAATTGAACTAAAACTAAAATGAAAAACATGATCTTCTTGCTCAAATCCTAACAGTCCATGTGGAATCCAATGGCATCCATATTCCATACCCTTTCCTCCCAATCAGCAAATTATGACATCCAAACAAAAAAAAAAAAAAAAACTCTAATCTTTTCCCATAATCACCATCAATTTTTATATTTCAACAACACCCTAACAGAAACATTGCACAATTCCATCCAGGCAAGCATTCTGCACATGTGGGGTGTGGGGCCCACCATTCTGCAATGCAAAATTTGTCGATCATTCGGGCAGCCACATCTCATGTCTTAATTGACTGTATCATCATGCAAACTCATTTCAGACAAAACCCAAATGGCTTTTGTGTCCAATGAGCAAATGGGTTCTAAATTTCCCACATCAAGACCGCTTTGGGCTGCCTCAACACACACACACACACACAACCCGTTTCCCCGATTCATGGGTACATCCATTACCTCCCCAAAAAACCCATCATCAAATTGAACATGAAAAAACAAATCACAACATATAAAAAAAAAAAAAAAAAGAGTTGCCCAAGAGAAAGAAAAGAAAAAAAAAATCATACCTTTGGGGTCCATTTGAATCAGATGAAATCGACATTTTGAGAGGAGAAGCAACAAATCTAGAGGGACAAGATTTTCGTGTGTGGAGACGGGTTCGTTTTGAGTAGAAAACAGAAGATGTGGTGGTACGGAGAAAGGGAGACGAGAGAGAGGTCATATATAAGAATGAAAGAGAAGAGAAGAGAAGAGAAGAGAACGCGAAGCTATCGAAGAAGAATATGAATGGCGTAGATTCGATTCGATTCCCGAAGAGTGCGCATCTTGCACGCTTTTGTAGGCAGCTTCCTTTTTCTTGCATGTGTTTGCTTACGTCGCTGTTTTTCTTGGCATGACGACTTCATCTTCGGCACGAATTTACCACTTCCTCAGGAAACAACACGTGGGATCTTCATTGGGTCCCTTGAGGGGAAATTTTTATGTATGGGGTGGAGAATTTCTTGAACTTCTTCTCCATCGATAATTTTTTTGGCCCCATAACAAAGCTTTTTAGAATAATCAGAAAAGTTTAATTCATTTTTTTGTTTTGCCCTAATAGAAAATCATTCAACTGCCAAATGTAGGTTTTTACCACAGTGAGGAGAAACCTTTCCACAATCTTCAAATTTTATACAAAAAGTGGTCGAACAAATATGCTCTAAACTTTTCTAAAATTGAAAAGGATTGCAGTTGAGTATTCATTATTTATCCCCTCCTAACACTCATTTTTCATCAGAAAGGGAGACTATAATCTTTATCTATTTGTGGTGTAGAATAATACCTTTTTGCAACCTGATTTGTATAGGTTTGGGCAGACCTTTTTACACCTTTCACACCAAACGAGTGAAGGACCCAACAAACCCTCTAACATGTCATGTTCCAAAGGCTGCAGTCTTTAGGGCTCATTTGTTAATTTTTTCTCATTATAAAGTTAAAGTCATCTCTCATTTTTCCGCACAACAACTCAAAAGAGTCAAATCAAAATACTATATTTCAAAAAAAAATTTTATCTTTTTACATAAAAAAGTTAAAAAGTTACTTTTCAATCCTAGTAACTAATAAAAAAATATCTACTTTTAATACAAAAAGTCAAAAAGCTACATTCTCTTTTTTAACTAAAAAATAAAATCTAATCATTGAATTGATTTAACCCATTTTATTTTTTTATCTTTTAAAATGACCATTCACCTTACTTCACTCTACCATTTAAATTAACAAATGAACCCTTAGAGATCTATCCATATAACCCATCTAAAATACAGTTGGCTTACCTGCGTCTTCCCATCAGCCTTGTCAAGTAAATTTCATAATAAGGTAGTCGTTTGGCAGTTGGCACAGTATAAGCATTCGTCCCATTAGGCTAGGAACATTATTATATTGGTTCTTTCCACTTTTTGGGAGAGAGATTTTCTCTGTTCCGACTTCTGGCTTTTTTATTGCACCATGCCCTTCTGGTGAGCACGTGGGATGGGATCTGCCATGTCTCATTGAATTTATGCCATCTCCACTGTACATGTGACACAAGCACACTAATCCCCAACTTTTTTTTGTTTTTTTTTAGTACAGAATACAGATCCTTGTCCTGTGGGGTCTCTCACATGTGGGACTCCAATATGGGGCTCACAAACAGATTATTTGGACCCTGATGATGAATGCAGTCCAATATTTTAAAACCACACTAAATAATCCTGAGATTTGATATTTATCCATTAACGGGTGAAGTCTTGAAAATTTTCATAAAATTATTAGTAAATAACTATGAGATATCATATCACACCATACGATATTCTATATTTATATAAGGGGTAAGATGATATGAAAAGTGTTCTCATGTAGTTACCGTGAGAATTTTTTATGAAACTTACCAGAGGGTTCCATTTGAAGATGAGACCAAGGGAAATGACAATATGTAAGTAAGACTACTCCAAATATCAAATTTGATCCTAATTATATGTCTTTAATTTCTTCATCCATGGTCTATAAATCTAGTTCATTTAGATTGGTGCACAGTCGATCCAACAGCTTAGTAAATTTAAATTGACTAAAATTTGGAGCATTTGACTATCAGCGGTGTCCCTGTATATTATAATACTTTGATTAGATGATAGATGAATTCCGCCTAAATTTCTTATAAAAAAATGGTAAGAACTAGTTCTCATAGAATCATTTCCAATTATATAATATCACACAATTAATTCGTTTTGTATGAACAACTTTGCGAAATTTTTTTTTAAGAAGTTTAATCGTTTATCTGGCAAACATTCATATGATCAGAACTACTTTAAAATATAACCGTAATAGAAATTAATCTCATTATAAAAGATTGAGCAGTCAATATTTGAGTAGGATTGGAAGATATGTCATCAGAGGGGATTACATTCGTTAACCATCGCATTTGTCATTATGTGGGCCAATGGTGGAGTTCCAGCGATACTCACAGGAAGCAAAGGCCGACTTGGGGCGAGACCAAAACGTTTGTGACTCGTAGGGTCAAAAAGAGAACCCGGGTCAAGTTCTACATGCTGCCCATGTGATTTTTGACATTTATACTTGAGACGTTGTGACATGGGTTCATGAACCTTGCTGTGGAGAGTCGATTGATTTAAAGGAAAGAGGAGGACAGCAGTTCTCATAGGCAATTTAGTACATGAACCACCTGATTTTGATAGTTGTCACATCAGATAACTCATGTACAACTTGATGCCTTCTAAAGTTTTTTTAGTTTTTATCATGGCGGTCAAGCTCATGTCGGTGAAGCTCGATATTGAAATGATCCACTGCCGTGGTCATTCCTCCAAGCTTTTCTTCAAGCATGGCTTCAATACTTTCTTCATCCATTAAGTTGATGGAGTGTGTCACAACCGTATAATATCATATCGTTATTAAGGGAACTCCCGGAGAGAGCATAACTCCATCACGTGGCCTCAGACAGGGAGATTTCCTTTCCCCCTATCTCTAAATCCTACGTGGGGAAGCTCTAAATAGATCTGTTCTCTCCCTCAGTTCTCATCGGAAAATTCCTCTAGTCCGATTAACCCCAGGAGACCCAATCCCTATCCTTGAATTTGCTAATAACATCCTCATCTTCTCCAAAATCTTTGACAAATGCATAAAATTTTTCAAGGAAATTCTTGAAAAATTCTTGAAAAATCTTTGACAAGAGCCACATATTATTCTCCAAGAACGTACCCCGTCATATCCAAAGATCCTTGGCCTCAAATTTGGACATAATCAACCCTGACTCATTTATGGTGTACCTTGGCTCACTTCTGACCCATGAAAACTCTGAAACCAAGCTTTGGAAAAATATTAGTCCAAAAGTCCAGCGTAAAATTTTTGACTGGAGGGGTAGCTACCTCAGCCCAGCAAGACGGACCGTACTAGTTAAATCAGTCTGCTCCACTATTCCTAATTACTGGCTTCCTTATCAACCTCTCACTAAACAAGCCAACGGATTCCTTCAATCAAAGATGGCATCTTTTATTTGGACAGGCAATCATTGGTGCGCTAAACACCTCACACCGATAGCTTGGGACCATTTAACTAAACCATGCTCAATCGGCGGATTGGGGTTTTGGAATTTGGCAACACAGAGCTGGGCCTTCACAAGTCAACTCATTTGGCGTTTCCTCACCAACCCAGATTATTGATGGGTCCTTCTACTCTCCCAAAAATATTTGAAGAACTTAGACTTTTGTATTTGCTTATCTAAACAAATTTGATTCCCCATTATGGAAAAGAATGATCACACACAGACACATTATACTCCAGGACCTTTCTTGGTCAATTGGTGATGGATCTGACAACAGGGTATGTTAAATCTGGATCTAGCCAAGCACATACAACAATGAGGAAAAACAACAAGCAATCACACACAACAAAGACACGAGGATTTACTTGGTTCGGCAAGATTGCCTATGTCCACGGGCACAAAGATTTCACTATTTAGAAATCTCTTTCTCACCCCCCTACAATGCTCTCAGTGTTCCATTTCTCTTTGCTATGTTTCTCTCTTCCCCTGGAGTTACCCTAGAACAAGAAATATCAAAGAAAGAATATATATGGTGCTAACCCTAGACAGATGGGCCTTCCACTCAGGCTCAACAAGGACCTTTTGAGCCAAACCCAACAAGGTACTTCGTGATAGGTGGACCTTTTGAGCCAAACCCAACAAGGTACTTCGTGATAGGTGGATTCCCACAGGAAGAGTTCTAACCCCGGCCGACACAAACACAGACATCCTCCCTCGTCATGTTCCCTTTTTGGTTAGTGATCTCCTCCATCCCTCCGATCATAGAGCTTGGGACAAAAACAAAATCCAAACACTCTTTAGACTAAACGTAGCCCAAGCTATCCTTTCAATCGCCATTGGAGGATAAGACATACCATGTTGGAAAACTAAAAGGGCAGGATCTTGCTCAATTAGAGCCCTCTACCACTCCCTAACCCAAACCCCCATAGGCCCACACCTACCTTGGAACAAAATTTGACTTTGTAAAGTCCCTTCCAAAATTAAATTCTTCATGTGAAAACTTCTTCTTAACTAGCTGCAAACTAGGCACTTTCTCTACAAACACAACATCCTCTCTTTTGGCTTATGCCTTCTATGCGGCCTGGAGGAAAAGATAGTACACCATCTATTTTGAACTTGCCCCTTTGCCAACCAAGTGTAGTCTCTTACTGCTGGGATTCAGTCATTCCCTGTCAACTTAAGCACACATTATCCTTTGAGAGCTAGGTTTGGTCATCTAATATGGAGGCCAAACAATTAGGACTTATTGTCATCTGGTACATTTGGAAAAGCCTGAATCTTTTTATCCTTAGTCACCAACCCCTTCACCTAAAACTAACCCTCCGCAAGAGTCATTCTATATCACTTGTGGGGGGTGGCTTGGGATCTACGATGTCTTCCCTCCTATCAGCTTACACCAATTGATAGGTGCCAATTGTCATGACCCGAGCCCGAGAATCATGGGCTTAGAGTTAACTCCGAAGTGTGACACATGTACTCCCGTGCAATTACACCTGGACCAAAATCTGAATAGAATTACACAAGAAATATTCACATACTTACACGTGTAAGGTGCTTTAAATGAACATCCATCCAAATATTCAATACGTCGAAGCCAGTCAATATCGCCTCTAATTTTTTACTTTTTATTAAACAATTCACAAGTATCATTCCATCCATGAAACAGTCCAAATCTTAATATTTAAAGAATATAAAATTATTATATTAATTCTATTAATCACCTGTATAACCCAAACATAATATGCACATATATGCATCTATGCGAAGGATAAGCATTCTATGTAGAGAAAGTAGAACAATGAAATACAAAAAACCAAAGGACATTCATAAAAGGGTCAGACATGCAGATAACAATCTATATGGATACAAATATGTGCATATTCTAAAAGTCCTAAAATACGCAAAATACTCATCCTTAAGAAAATAATGTGTTGCTCTCGGCATATAGATCAGTCAGTAAGCTTCTATTATGCACTCGTTAGACCTGAAGGAACCACTGTGGTCTCCTTCTGTGACTCCTCGGTCTTTGCCAGACCAGGATCGGGATCTGGGCTTGTAATACCATTAAACAACTATGAATAAGACTATTCAACAAAGTATAAAAATAATTAAGGTAATATGCATTGTATGTAAAAGAATTAATGACAAGTGATCAATATAGGTCAATTTAGTACACTAGGCATGTTGTGCATTTGAAATAAGCATGCTACAAGGATTAATAAGTGAAAATATATACTATTTGGCTACTACATTTGTCATATCATCTCTCTAAGGATCTTTACATTGAGAACACCATCGATCGGATCAGGGTACGAAGGGTCTTTTCATATATGGAGTCCGGAAGCTCTAAAGGCATACTGCAGTAGCACCGTTTGTATACTACACCAAAGTCAACCCCACTAGGTATCATAAGGCTGTGACTGAGCAAAGCCAGACTATTTCGATTCATATGATTGATAATTGAACTTGAGTAAATCGTGCAATTCATTCATTGAAAACAATACAATATAGTACACGTTCAATTCATTTGTTCAATTCATTCTTACTCAATTCAATGTCAATATCAATATAAAATGTTAATCAAGAAACATTTCAAATAGAGTCAATGCATACTATGATCACTTCAATTCAAAGGCATTCTAACAATAGAGGGCAATCATAATAATTCAATAAGCTATGCGATTCAAATTAATGGAATCAAGGTAATTTACAAACCAACTTTAATTTAGTCATCCATTGTTTTTAACCGTACATAATGATGTAGTTTTAAGTTATCTGATATATAGTTGTCTCTCTTTTGGTGTCACATTATGTCAAGGATGTATATCGAAGTCCCTTAAACCAACACTATGGGGAAGTGCTAAACAAATGGACAACACCTCATGAAAGAATCTAAGCCCTCAAGACATTTTATGGTGTTTAACTGTTCCAATGGGCCAACTAAGGCTCTATAAGGTCTTGTAACAATTCCTAATTAAACCTGGAGTTCAAGGTTCTCACTGCTTAGCCGTAAATAGCTTACGGCTTAGCCATGAGTTACCTATGGCTTAGCCAAAGCCTTCAGGATTTTTGAAACTGTTTCTGTTCAAAACATTTTTCTTCTGACTACTTATACATGTTACATGTTATGGTCTCAGGAAATCATTTCCATTTAATTCTATCACTTTGCACTCCTACCTTCATCTATCATTCCTTTACTAAAATACCTTAACTATGCAGATAAATCAAGAGTATAGGGCCAGAATATAACATTAGGATGCAGTAGAAGTATATGAATCATAAACTACCAATATGCATTCAACCAAAATTAGCTTATACTTACTTTTGATTTCGAGTTTGACTACTACTCCTTCTCATGACTCAATTGAGAAGAAAAACTTATTGTTCTTGGCCTAAAATGACATGCATATAAGAAATAATGAAGAAGGTGAGTGTATGCTTAAAAATAAGAGTCTCTTGATTTCATTGAACCAAGAAGTCTGTAAATAAGAAAAAGATCTTACCTTAGATAATAGTTGGGGAATTATAGGGAGAGATGTGAATCACTATCTTGACTATAGTAGAGAAGGAAAGTGGAAGAGAGATGAAACGGTGAAAGATGAAAGCCTCCAATCACACATGCAGGCCTTGCTCTCAAAAAGAGAAATAGTGATGGAAAGGAAGACAGATGAGTAGGAGCTCCACAGCATTTGAAGGAGGAGGTGATCGAACAAAATGGGTATTGAAACCCATTTGAGTATATATATATATATAACTTGAAGTTTATAAGAAAATCATTCTCAGTTAAGTTTATTATAATTTAAATCATTTGAGGGTCCAACTAATTCAAATGAAATCCAGCGCGTTTAAGTCAGGTATAAAAGTTGATTAGCTCAATGAGACAAATGCGATGATATCAATATGATGCATGTATGACGTAAAATCATAAATTCTAAAATTATAAAAATGGGCTTTCATATACCTAGGCAAGGTCAAATCGACCCAAACTACTTATCCATGACCTGAACTTGATCTATTGGACTCCACAAGACTAAAAAGACTTATTCAAAATAAAATCATGTTACTTAGCTGGTAATCATAATTAATTACTCGTTAATCAAGCTAAGCTTGGGTTGGAGAGTTACACCAACCTCCCCTAGCAGATTGGCTCAAAATGAACTTTGATGGATCCTATAAAAATGCCACTGCAGGTATCGAGTAACTACTTGGGGCTCACTCACATAGCATGTGCAAGTCAAGACATTGCCTTTAGCCTAACTGAAGCTGAAATGTTAACCCCACTAGAGGGTCTAAAACTTTGCAAGGAATTTAGCTTGCACAATGTCATAATTGAAGGACATGCTCAATCACTGCAAAAAGACCATATGTCATGGGAAAACCCTCCCTGGCAGCTTATGTTGATATGGAAACAGATACACTTATATCTTAAGGTGATCAACAACTGGAAAACTAGTCTATGCAGATGAAAGGCTAATCAACTTGACAATCCTCCTCACATCTTGTACTCCTATCTTGGTCTCTATGGCACTCATGTGTTCCGCGTTTTTGTCTTCATGTCTATATACAGGAACTCAAACTCACAGGTTCTTCTTCCGCGGGTGCATAGTCTTCAGATGAGGAGCAATTAGAGTCTCTAAGCACAGGACAACCTTTATTGCAAAGTCTAGCGATTCCAATTTGATTTTGTCAGGATCAATGTCCTTAGGTTTTTTACTACGATTTAATTTTCTATTTTCTGTTTGGATATCTGGCTATATCACTGATATATGCCTTTATTGTTCGAACTTTGCTGTTATTCTAATGAATTTTCCCTTTAACAAAAAAAATTCTTATTTTGTCTTTTTTTTTTATAATTTTTTATGGGGATTTGCTATTTGATATGATTTTTTTTCCAGTTGACTCACTTATTTTAAAAAAATAAAAAATGCCTAAATTACCTCCACCCTCTTCTCTCCCCACTCACCTTCCCCACCTCTCCCTCCTCTCTCTTCCCTTTCCCTACCTCCCCCTCCAGAAAGGTATGTAGTTCTGGTGGAGACGGTCTATAGCTTTGATGGAGGGAGTCGTCGGATCTTCTTCCCTTGTCTCTCCCTCTTCCTCCCCTCCCCCTCCCTAGCTATTGTTCAGCCTCTCAAAGCTAAATAAAAAAAATAAAAAAAAAAGAATGTTTGCCAAGACTGGCCAAACAAAAGAAGACTATTCGGCCAGTCTTGGCCAAACGAAGGGGGGGGGGGGGGGTGTGAACATCTCCGTTCTATAGTCTAATTTCCTTGCTGCAGGTAGGGAGGAGGATATTCACCCTAGAGCGATAGAAGTTTAATTATTTACTATACGGTGTTCATACAATATTTTAGTATCATGCATATATTGTCCATATTGTACTATGAGATATCCTAAAGCCACATGATATCACGGATATCACCATGTGCAATATTTTAGGGATGTGAGGAATCACACTGTTATTGTATGAATAAGTCTATAGGAAATATTTAAATTTCAGCTGTTTTAGGGCAAATGCAAAGTCTAAGGGTAGTTGTACAGTCAATGTCTTTCTTTATCTTTTAAGCATGTTTCTCACTTTATAGTCCAATCAATCCATAGGTTTTCTCTCTATGATGTGGGCTAGTTTCTTTACATGAGCAATCTTCTTCCTATGGTGCAATTTTTTTTCCTTTGCACCTTGATATGGGTTCTCTCATGGAACCCTTGGCTGGGTATAAAAATAAAATTTTATTTATTTATATTTTTGCATCCTTGCCTTTCCTTGACACAATGTGGCTCCGCCACTAAGAATAGGAGAAGGGTATCTAAAATAATATTTAAATTTTAGCTACTTTAGGGCAAATGTGAAACCTAAGGGTAGTCGTCATACGGTCAATGTCTTTCTCTATCTTTTAAGCATGATTCTCACCTTATAGTCTAATCAATCCATAGGTTTTCTCTCTATGATTTGGGCTAGTCTCTCTGCATGAGCAATCCTCTTCCTATGGTGCAATTTTTTTCTCTTGCACCCATGGGTTCTCTCATGGAACCCTTCGCTGGGTATTAGAATAAAAACTTATTTATTTATTTATTTATGTTTTTGCATCCTTGCCTCTCCTTGAGGCAATGTGGCTCTGCCACTAAGACTACGAGAAGGGTATATAAAATTTCAAATTGACATTTTTGGTCCTATCTACTTTGCCCCTCTTCAACTTTCTTTTCTTTTTACCTCCAATCAACCTTCTTTTTCTTTTGACAAATAATAGATTTTTTAAGGCCTGGAGGGCAGTTATGCCTTTTACTTTATCTAAAAGACAACTCATATACTTTTCTGTTCCTTCACATTGACCAAACTTTCCAACTACCTATACTCATTTCTTTAATACAGCTAAGATGCTTTTATTCCTCTTTTACTAAAACTTTCCTTTCCTATTCTTCAAATAAGATTATGTGTGTATTGCTTCTCTTTCTTCCTTTTTCCTGCTTTTTTATTGAGCCTCTAATCTAAATCTTCTCAAGTTTGGCAAACTCTTAATTAGTACCTATTGATTATTTGTTTGTTGAAAAATTGGTTCGTGGAGAATTATAAATAAATTTTATAATTAAAATCTTAATAGGAAAGAATAGAATTTGCCGAATAATTGGTTGTCAAATCACATTTTTAGATATGCTTTCTTTAGATAGATTTTGCCCCCACATAAGTTCAAATAGACTTGCAGATGTCTACTCTGGGTAAAGCTTGAAGGCTCTTTTGACCCACGGCTCACCCTCTTTTTCAATTCACTTGGCACAACACTCCTTCATTTCACTTTCGTTCTTTTTCTTTATTCCTTTTCTCATTCATTTTTCTCCCTTCTCCTTCCACCTTATAACCAGCCACCCCTCAAGCCACCAACCACCGGTCTTACTCCAACATCTTCTTCCCCATGTCCCCCTTATCCCATGGGCACCATTTTTCAAACTTCTCTCTCTTCCTTGAGCTTTAGGTAAGCTCTCTTGGTCTTTTGGATTTTTAATTAATAATAGTTTAAAGGTGTTCCTTAAGAGTCTTCTCTCCCATTTTATAGGTGGATGTGGCTTGGCTTCGGATTTCTCTCCATTTGAGTACCATGGGCTCATTTTCATTATCTCTCATTATAAGGCAAGTGAATAGTATTTTCGTTGTTAATATGTTGATTTAATCTTGATTTTAACATTTTAATATACTTGACATGTTTTGCCCATTGTAATGGAAATGCATTAATATGACCATCTCATTGGCATTGAGTAAGTGATTGTGAAGAGTAAATAATCTTTTTGCCCAAATCATGTGTTTTGATTTCTAAAATATTTTTAATATTTATGTGATGACTGAATTAGATAATAAGAAAAAAAACTACTAGATTGTGATTTGTAAATTACTTAGTTTATCATAGTTGATAAAATGTGCTTGCTATTATTTCAATTTAATTTTTAGATGGGAAAGACAATTCCAATTGATGCATATTTCAAGAGAAAAATGACAAAAAAAATCAAAAGTTGATACATCATTACCAACCTCCTCCTACATTGAGATTCCAATTTCTGGAAAGTTCAGGGAATACTTGGAAATATAATGATTTCATGAAAAAAAAAATTTTTAGTTCGGCCTCCCTCAGTGTTGAATCTTGATTCCACCCCTGCAACCCCATATTATGATGTATAAGAAAATTTTATTTTTTTAATGTGATGTGATAAGATTATGCAACTTATGCCTCTTCTATAATCTTTTGGGCCCATTATTAAATATGTTGTAGGATGTAGAAAGTAATATAAATTTATCATTTCTGTGATATAATCTAATAATTAGTTCACTAATTAAATTGTATTAAATACATGAGTTCAAAATTTGTGATATTATGTTAACATATTTTAAATATCTTCTCGGTGTTAGAATAGAAAAACTGAAGAGTAGAGGGAGGGAGAGAGAGAGAGCTCTTATTGATGAGATTTCTGTGTGTACATAATGGGGGGGAGGAGGATCTTATTTATAGAATAAGATTGCTTCCTCCTCAAGCAACCCAATAAGGAAAACCCTAATTCTTAGTAATTCCTTTATCTCATGTGGGTCCCAATGTGGGCATCCACCTATGATAATAACATCTTATAACACTCAGCAGATTTTTTTGTTTTCTCAACCACACCCCACCACCCCTCACCCCCCAACCCCGGCAAGAGAAAATCGTGGCTTCGCCAATCGTCACTACCTATTCTTCCACATGATTAGGAGCCACACTAACTATTTGAATATGAGCCGGATCCTCATTTGAGTGCCACTCGAGGTTCTAAAATGGAAACAATCATTTCAAGCATTTGGTTCGTGCATATGAGCTTGCACCCAGATCAGCAGCTGGATCCTTAATTGGATATGGACCTACTTGCTTCAGCTTTGCTAATGGGTTGGTAGGAAGTATTGGAGCCAGTTGGTTTGGAAGAATTTTGAGAATTTTTTGTTACACGGTTTTCAATTGCTTTGCACAGTTTCTTATCCTTTAACAATATTTAACATTCTCACCATCATCCGTTTTATTGGCTTTTTTTTATTCCTTTGGATTTTGTGTGTTTTTTTTTCAAAAAGATTATGATTACATTTTGTGGATTTTATTGGATTTTTTTATACATTGTTTTTTTTTCTAGGAGAGCAAGATATTATTTTTATTGATTTATTGGGGGGTTTTCCAAATCCACTAGCATATAGTTTTATTTTATTTTTGTGGATTTTATTTTCAAAAATAAAGGTACTAATGGATTTTATAATCCATCATAATTTAATTCTTTTCATTTATTCTGTATAATATATTTTTTTTAGAGTTATTTTTTATTAATTATATTTAAGAAACATTAGATTTTAATATATTTTCTATTTTGACCTTGGGCCTAGCATAGGGCTTTGGTACTAGTTATATATATATATATATATTTATGCGCTTTGATTATATGAGAACTGTTCTCACGCACCTACTATGAGAACTTTTTATAGAGCCCACTTGTGGGTCCCATTTGAGGATAAGACTAGGGGGATGGAAAGATCCATGCAGGACCACCCTACATATCAAGTTCGGCGCTAATCACATGTCCCTAACCTCTTCATCTATGGCCCACTAATCTATTCTATTCGGATCGGTGCACAATTGATCTAACGATTCAATAAACTCCGATCTAACTAAAATTTAGGGCGTGTAACTATCAAAGGGTCCCCTGTGTATTTTGAGGTTTGGATTGGGTGCTAAATGGGATACACTTAGAGTTCTCACAAAACAGTGGTAAGAACTAGTTCTCATATGATTATTTGCCGTATATATATATGTATTCGCCTTTAAAGAAAAATTGTTTATTAAAAACATAGAGAGCTTTGGCTTTGATGTAGACCATACTACACCTCTCCAAACTTGCTCTCTTAATCTCGTACAAACTTCTCATCCGATCCTTAAAATAAATATTAGAATTAGTTTGATCATTTCTACCTAATAAAGTCTCCATCTTGCTTGAGTTTCCTTATACCCCAATACCATTGATTTAAATCTATTAATCTTATCTCATAAAGCTAAATTTTACAGTTGGTTTTCATTCATTCTATATGAGGACATCATGTAATAAAGAATCCAGACACTCTATTAGATTTGAAACACAATATATATCTTTTGCCTGATTTCTATTAATGATCAATCTTAAGTGGGCCAACTCCCATTAGGGTAAAACTTGGGATACTCCATGTACTCGAACGACAGAAATATCATACTGTATTCGAGGTCCAAATGCGGCAGGCCTTAGCAGTTTTGGGTGTGTTCAAGCCCAACAATTTATTAAGCCTTATTCACTTGGATAATCCAAAGTCCTAGAATTTACGACATAAAGAAAGCAACAATAGCTAGTAAGCATGAGAACTCCTACTTTTATAAACTAAAAGAATAGCTGACATCACTAGTAGACTGTTTGTTGAAAACAAACAATATCAACAAATGAATAATCTAACATGATCATGTGCCAATAACATAGAAGTTTACGGAAGAAACACATACAAACAATGAGATAAGAAATAACAAAATTTATGTCCGTTTCAGCTGTTATGAACACCACATAAGTGTGGGTAGGCCAGACCAGTCGTAGCCCGCATGTTGAACCTATGTGTAAAATGGTATCAAATCATGAACAAAGCCAAGGCATGGATAGGGCTAGTCTTGTTTTGTTTTAGGGCATGTAGGCCTGGCTTAGGGGCTGCTGGGCTTGCCATCTTTTTTTTTTTTCATAAAAATCCAAAAAAATAGCATTGAGCTTTTGGCTTTTTATGGTTTACCGAAGAACAACTACATCTAAATAGATATATAGATTCCCTTCACTTTTCCATCTTTAACATGCGACAACAGGTTGATTCTAACCATCCGTTTTCTTGGCAACACCATGGATGGTCAATGGATAATCATTACAATTATTGTGGGTTCCACCAGCAATATCCCAATCCAATCCACCACAGCATGGCCTCTAAAGTATGCCCCACATTTGGTATTAATCCAAACAATTGATCTAATAGCCCAAATTGATAAATCTTGTAAAAAAATAAAAAAATATCCAACATTGGTTTTTATGTAGTTATTTATTCCATAATATTGTCCCTAGCACTATTATGTGGATTTGGAGGTCCCCCCACCTTTGGCGGTGTCTCAGTGCCTAGTGGGCCTGTTACTTTGATGTGGGTGTCTTAGAACATTTAATGTGTAGTGGAGTTTTGTTTGTTTGAGTTGATCAATTTTATGTGGGTTCTGTTGTCTCTATCGAGGTCTCTACCTTTTAGTGTTTCTGGTGAGTCTTGTTTCAGTGTTTTTTGTACTTTGATGGCTTTTGATCTCTCATGCATGACTACTAAGCTAGCATAGTTTGTATCCAAATAACTCATGGTTTTCCAAATGTGGTACTAAATATGTTTTGGTGCTACATGCTTTTTATCACAGCTTACTTTATGAATTGGTCTTCTATGGGTCACTTTCCTTCTTAAACCCTATTTTTCTTGCATCTATTTCTCACTTTCCTTTTTATTTTTTTACTTTGCTCCATCTATCATTATTCTTTTTTTGGAAAAGTTGGAATCTGGATGGGAAGATAGAGAGGTAAGGGAGGGAGAGCAGGGAGAGGGGTGTGGGAGAAAGAGAGGGTGATATTCAGTCCATCTAGAGATAGAGATGTGAGGGAGGGAGAGTAGGTAGAGGGGTGTGGGAGAAAGAGAGGGTGAGGGATTTGGTGTTGTTATTCCGTTGTGGGAGAGACAGAAGTGTGAGGGAGAGATGTGGGAGAGGGGGAGAAATAGCCACTTATTTTTTTTCCTTTTTCCAACAATTTTAGAAAATTTTGATTGGTGTTTTCGGCTACTTGTGGTTAAGCACAGTACAACCACATTCCAATAGATATATAGATAGGGAGTTGATCAGGTGCCATGAAATTTTCGTGTGATTTCTGCGATGGAACAACTTCCCGCCGTTTCTGCTTTTGAAATGTATAGTCATGGGATCCACTCCATCGTCCCTTTTCGATTCTCTCCCTACCCTACTCTCTCCAGTCGTATGAGATGAAACACAGAAAGGCAAAGGAAACAAGAGCTTCGGTGGTTTTTTTTTTTTTTTTTTTTGGGTAAGGACCAAATGATGAAACGTGGGAATGAAACGCCCTTTTTCGTCCCCCAACCCTCACCCAAAAGTCTCTCCCTATTTTCAGGGGCAGGAGAGAGAATTTTTGTTTTAAGTGTCGTACTGATCAGATGCTGCAGAATGCCATTTTTTTATATGATTTTTGAACTGTACTGTTCAAGCATGATGTCATAATGTTGGACTGAGATTTTTAGTATGTGATGTAACTTTTGATTTGTTGTACAGATGTTAATTGTCTGTTTTTCAGATTGGATGGTGTTTTCTGATGCCCAATGGAATTGGTTGCTAGGTTGTCTTTGTGTAGTTGTAGCATTCATATTGTCTATGGTTTCCTACAATTTTGTCTTAACAAACATGTTGAAGGCCTACCCTTTTATCCTCCTACAGATTAGTCTTTGAAGATATGGTTGCTATCAAATCACACATTAATAATCAGTTAACTTGAAAACTGTGGCACAAAATTAGTGCCGAGTTTGGTTTCTTTAGACAACAACGCTAATATTGATGACTTTGGCCGCTAAATTCCTGCATTAGGCACTGATCTGTGATCACCGTTCGGTTATCCAGTGCCTTGTTTAGTTTCTTTAGCATTTATGGTCCTATTGAAGTTGGCTTGGTTGCAACTACCTTTAGGGGTCGTTTGTTTTTCCCATTTACATATGTAAACACTACACATGGGAAATGGTTTCACACATTTTATGTTTGTTTGCAACATTTACACATGTGATGTGTAAATTAGATATGAATTTGATGTGTAAAATGTATGGGAAAAGGGGCTCTCCATTACACACCAAATCAGGTGTGAATCGGTTACACAGCAACACCCAAAAGGCGCTGCTACAGTGCTTCAACGCCCAGGACGCCTTTTATTTTTTTTTTTTATTTTCTGGTGGTCACAATCAAGATCTGAACCGTCCAGAGTGTTTAGAAAGGCCAAAACGGCTATGAAAAAAATTTTCAGCCGTTGGATCTTCTTAAATTGTGAGATATTTATGCGTAAATTCTGACCGTTAATCGTCAATTCTGGATTTTCCTGGGGCCCATTTTCACGATCCGGACCGTTCATCTTGTTCAAAAGGCCATTTTCAGCTATGCGGTCAAATTTCAGGAGCTGATTCAAAATGGATCTTGAGATATCTTCAAAAAACATATCAGCCATTGGATGCAAACACTATTGTTACATAGTGTTGAACATGCAGTCCACTTTTTTCAAATTTCTGGATCATCATAGAGTCAAATTCAAGATCTGAACCGTTGAGTCTCTTTAATAGATCAAACACGAGTAGTAGATCAAATTTCAACCGTTGATCTTGCATATATTGTGAGATATTTACAAAAAATGATAGACCTTTTGATCTTCAATTCTAATTTTTGTGGACCTCTTTTTTCTAATCCAAACCGTTAATCTTCTTCAAAAGGCCAACAATGCTTATAATATTAAATATCATCACTTGATTCATTATGGATTTTTCAAAATTTGCAAAAAACTATAAAAAGACGTATAAACCATTGGTACAATAAAGATTCACATTGAAAGAGGTGTGAAAATAACAAACAATGAATTCTTTTTCACATGTGAGTCATTTACATATGTAAATGACTCACATGTGAATCATTTACATATGTAACGCATTTTCACATCACATGTGAAATTAACAAACGACACCTTAACATTTATGGGTCTATTGAAGTTGGCTTGGTTGTGTGAGACTCTAGTCAGCCTAGGTAATCACGGGAGGCAAGATCACGTACGAGCCTGGGTATATTTTGTTGATAAAAATAACTCTAGAATATGCAATTAACCACGACAGACACAAATCACACAATCTCAAGCATACAATTAAGCAATCACGAAGAAGATGACACACAAGTAATTACGTGGTTCGGCAATCTTGCCTATGTCCACGGAAAAAAGCACACTCTATTCCTTTCTCTCTCTGTTGTGTTCAACACAACTTTACCTCCGTAGGGTTTACGGTTACACATCATATTAATAAATAGATCCCGTTTTCTTGACCACCAAGAAAACCCATACATAATGTTTAAAATATCCCTAATCCTGAACTCCGGTTTTGGTTAACCCAAGCAACCGATCCGGCTTAGACCGGAATACAAGACAAAACCCAACAATCTCCACCTTAGCTTAGATTCCACAAATCCCTGGAGCCACTTTGAGATATCCGGTAATGTCTTCGTCTTCCCGTACATTGCTGAAAGATACGAATCCACACGCGCTTCAACAAAGCACTGCTCTTGCACCGACAATCTCAAATTGTCCAATATTGATCAAGTCCGACCTGACTTGAGATCTCTCGTACCTCACTGAAAGGTACACCTCCGCAACCGCTACAATCGAGCGCCGTTCCGACACCCCCTTAACTAGGGGCGCACTCACATTCTTATCAATGTGGTTTGACGATCAAGTCCAAGCGTGGCTTAAACTTCTCCTCCGTCGACTTTCCAAACACCATCTTAGTTTTCCGAAGTAATCTATTCCATTTGTTGCCATCCTTGCTAGCATTCTTGCAACATGATGACTTCTTACCTTCATCTAGTAAAGCAAAGGTAACCCTCCTTTAAACTGCACTTTTTTTTAGACCCACAGTATTGAGGATTTACCGCACTTTACCTTCAACCTGGTGTTCTGGCAGTTTAGGTTCTTTGTTAATGGCCTTCTTGGAAATGTCTGTTGCACCATCTTTCAATTTTCTACCTAACTCTACCTCAACTAATTTTTCTTTTTTCCTTACAGCTATTCCACCTGTAACTGTACCTCTTGCTTACCTGTAGAGACCATTGATCAAGTCACCCTTCATGATGACCATTGCTTCCTTAACCACCTTCATAACTCCACCTGCTACAATACATTTGCAGCCCTCGGAGTTTAAGGCCCCCAAAGAAATAAAATTTCTTTGTAAGTCCGAAAAATACAGTACATTTGTCAAAGTCCGTATCATCCCATCAAACATCTTAACTTTTACTCTTTCAACTCCAATGCACTTGGATTCCGCATTGTTTGCTATGAAAATAGATTTACCCTCATAAGATGTATAGGTGTCAAATAGATCTCTACTATAGCACATATGACAGTTACAACCAGAAATCTAAAATCTAGAAACCTTTAGTGTGATCCATACCTTTGATGACTGAAGCAAATTCTACCAAACATACTACCTCGCAGCCATCTGAACTTTCTGTCACACTTGTACTGTCTGAATCAGATTCTGTTTCCTTCTCTAAGTCCTTTTTCCGCTTTGAACAATCTTTCTTACTATGGCTTTCTTTATCACAGTAATAGCAAGTGATGACCTTGCCTTTGCCCTTCAATTTCAGCAATTCCGATCTTCTGATCCTTTATTCTTCAATCTAGATCTCCCCCTTCTCCAGTTTGAATCTAATGCTACATCAATACTTTCTACGCTAGATTTTTCACTGTCACTCTTCATGATCTCACTTGAGAGAAGAGCTACAGTAACATCATTCATGCTCAAAGTATCTTTCTTATACATCATTATTGTCACCAAGTGCTCGTATGACTGGGGCAGTGAAGACAAAAACAACAGCGCTTTATCATCTTCCTCAAGCTTGACCTCAATGCTCAATAGTTGAACCATAAGCTTATTGAATTCATTGAGATCCTTCGACAACCGTGATCCTTCTGCCATCTTCAGAGAGTACAACTGTTTCTTCAAAAATAGTTTATTTGTTAAGGACTTAAACATGTGCAGGTTCTCTAACATAGCCTATAATTCCAGATCAGTGTTAATCCCCATGACATTGTAGAGAACGTCATCGTGGAGGGTAAGACGAATTGCACTCACAGCCCTTTCGTCTAAATCCTCCTAATAATCATCGGACATCTTTTCTAACTTCTTTGACTTACCATCTAAAGTCTTCTTTAGACCCTTCTGAATCAAGACATCATTCATCCTCCGTTGCCAAAGACTGAAATTGTTCAACCCAGTGAACATCTCAATCTTATACTCATTGCTTGAAGTCATTGTGTATCACAATTTGTGCCTCCTGAATTACTCCCTATTTTATGTCTGTCAAACGGTCAAGCTCCTCTATCTATTTCGTAGATCTCGTCACCATGAGCACACTGGAAGAAACGGATCTGAAATCCAACTCCGGATGGCTTCGATATTGCAGAAACAATTTTCTACACTCCGATTAGTCAACCGTCCTCGTTAACCGTCAAATTGCCAATCTTCTTCCACAAACGCATAGATCTCCTCGAAACAAGCTCACAGAATAAAATAGGGCCCGAATCTGAGTCCGGATGACCTTCAAATTCATAAAATAATTCTGGCCGTCGATCCGGTCAAATCAGGCCTTTGATCGTACCTTCTGCTGTGATGGCGGGTTGGACCTACTGCTAACGGGTCAAGTCAACCTGATGTTAGAACAAGACCCAACCTGGAACCAGGTTAGCTGGGCTCTCTGTAGGACCCGGTTCTGGTCCGACTTGACCCAGAACCAAACCTGCTGCTCATAGACCGGGCTTCGCGGGTTAGGGCTTAACCCAACCTGAACCTAACCTAACAAGGTCATCTCCTTCTCAGTTGATTTCTGGTTCTATAACCAGAAAAGGAAAACGCAGGCCTCAGTCTCCTTTCTCTTCTTCGTCTAATACGATGATGGCAAGGGCGGGCAGTGGCGACAGCACCCTTGCAACGGATGGTGAGAGTGTAGTAGCGGCGGTGGCCTACAGTCGGTTCCCTGCAATCAAAGCAGCAAAGATGCAGTGGGATTTGGTAGCCTTTCTGGCGATCTTCTTCTCTCCTTTCTCCGGTATTGCCGGCGACAATTGCAGCAGCAAGCGGGGCTCTTCTTCGATGGAAAATTGCTGCAACAGCGGCAATGTCAAGGACCGAACTAGGGGTTGAAGAAATCCAGTCCTTCGGTCTTCTTCGATAAAGATTTTAAGAGGGCAAGGCGATCATGAAACCAAATCCTCCCTCTTCTTTGATTGTGGCTTAGACCGGAGATCTGAAACTCAGATCTCCTCCTCTTTTTCGCAAGGAGATCTGACGAGACAAGGATCCGATCCATGGATCCTTTGATCACAACCATAACAATCGACTCTAAGATTTGAACCTCCTCTCTGATACCACTTATTGATAAGAATAAGCCCAGGATTTGCAATTAACCACGGCAAGCACAAATCACATAATCTGAAGCAAATAATCAAGCAACCACGAAGAAGATGACACACAAGTAATTACATGGCTCGGCAACTTTGCCTACATCCACAGAGAAAAGCACATTCTATTCCTTTCTCTTTTTTCCGTGTTCAACACAACTTCACCTCCTTAGAATTTAGGGTTACATATCACATTAATATATAGATTCCGTTTTCTTGGCCACTAAGAAAACCCATATATAATGTCTAAAATACCCTTAACCCTGAACTCCGGTTCTGGCTAACCCAGGCAACTGATCTGACTAGACCGGACTATAAGAGAAACCCAATATATTTATCGATGAGTCAAGATAAAGGAATTCGTAAGGATAAAGATGGAATGCTTTGGCTAGCCCCGCGAGATGTGTTTAAGTCTCACATCGAAAATATCTAAGTTCGGACCCTGGACTTATAAGTCATGCGGCCCCGAATCCTAGGTGCTAGCAACCTGTTACATGCTCATAATTCTTTGTCTTGTTTTAGTTGTTTAGATTGATGTAAATGAAGAAATAAAATGAATTCAATCCAATTCCTTGTACAGCTACATTTATGCTCTCATTGACAAGCATCCCATTACAAAAATCCCACACATCCAATAAGCCGAAATATCACTCGTAGCATCCATAAATAAGCAAGTGAACACAATTGAAAAAAAAAATTAAAAAAAAAGCATAATATGCCAATAAATTAGAACCAAAACGGTTGCTATTCCAGTTTGGTTCCACTATGGATTTGGATCGAAATCGATCCGATTGCAATCCTACCATGGATTGGATGGATCGGAACCGACCCGATTACAACCCAACCCCTAACAATGCCCGTTGACTCCTTGCCCCTCATGGCCTACATGTCCTACAAACCCAAAAAAATACAGGTGTGTTCCAACTTGATGTAGATTGTAGACTCCGAAATAAAGCTAACCTCCACCTTGTTGTCCCTCCCACCCTTCCCTGGCAATCTGAAATGGAATTCCTGGAGGAAGAAACCAGACCCAGGTTTCTTCTCCAAAGCCGCATCTCTTCCGCTCCTTCTTCAGACCCCCAACCCCCAAAACTCAACAGAATCCAAGCCCTCTGCTTCTCTTCCATCTCCATCTCCCTCCTCTTCCTCTCCTTCTTCTCCCCCCTCTCCCACTCCCCAACCCTCCAATTCCTCCTCATCTGGCTTTCCCTCTCCCTCCTCCTCGCCCCCTTCGCCCCCCTCTCCGCCACCGGCGGCGACATCTCCGTCGGAAAAGGCGACCTCCTCCTCCCCTCCTCCTCCGACGCCGATCCCGACGAGCCCAAGAAACGGATCTCCGGTCGCAGACCGAAGCAGCCCCGAAGACCCGACGATCATCCCTCTCCGAATCCCGTCTTCCCCGTCGCAGAATCCCACAAACCCAAGCCGACGGTCGGAAAATCCGATCTGCCCAGCGGCGGAAGCAGACCGGAGGCCGAGGAGAAGGAGTGGACGGATGAGGACTTCGATCTGCTGAAGAAGCAGATCTCGAAGCATCCCGTGGGCGCGCCGCGGCGGTGGGAGGCGATCGCCGAGCCGTTCCGAGGGCGGCATGGGTTGGAGAGCGTGATCCGGACGGCGAAATCGATGGCGGAGAAGCGGGCCGGCGGCGGCGGAGACTTCGCGCAGTTCTTGAAGCAGAGGAAGCCTTTGAGCAAGCAGTTGGAGGGCGTTAATGGAGAATTGGGGGAGCAAAGAGTCGTTTTCGGCGAAAACGGGGACTCGAAGGGCAGTGGGAGCTCGGATTGGAGCTCTGGAGAGGATATCGCTTTGCTTAATGCGCTCAAGGCGTTCCCCAAGGATGTTCCGATGAGGTGGGAGAAGATCGCGGCGGCGGTCCCTGGAAAATCCAAGGCCTGTTGTGTGAAAAGGGTTGCTGATTTGAAGAGGGATTTTAGGAGCTCAAAGGCTTCAGAAGCAACATAATGGGGATGGGGGGGGGTCTGCTTCATTGCCATTTGCATTTCCTTGAGTAGTATTACTGAGGTAATTCCCACATCACATCAATACATCTTTCTATTGTTATAGGACACAACCAAAACAACTTCATTAATCTATGTTAAGCACATTGGCTGCATTGAGTTTCTTTATTGTTAGGTTACTGTTTACCTTTTTATTTTATTTTTTGGTGAGCCATTTTTGGGTCTGAATTACTGGTAGGAAGAAGTTATGGGTCTGAATTACTGGTAGGAAGAAGTTATGGGTCTGAATACTGCTGGCTGTAGTTAGAGATAAAAAGTTTTGCAGATGAAATTGTGCTGCTGATATGACAATAGGTGTGGAAGGACCTGATATGATTGTTAGGCATGTGGTTGAAATAAGTTTAATATGATATCAATGAATGGAAGAAATGGAGGTTTTTTTCTTTTGTGATCTTCAGTTGAATTCATTTCATGGTTGTGCAATTCCTTTTCTTGTTTTAAAAAAAAAAATATATATATATATATATTCTTTTGTTGTTCTTTCAAAGGTAGTCATGGGGTGAACTTGTACTGAAACCCTAATCATTTCTATTTCTTTCTGAAGTAGATGCATGCTTAAAGAGAGGACTATATGTAGATTTTTCTTTATTAGATCTTTAAAGAAGAAAAAAGGTTTTTGGTTTTTTGTTTTGTTTTTTTTTTTATTTGGTTCATAGGGGAATAACTATAAACTGCCCATCATGGATTCCATCCACAGACCTCTCCCTTAATAGGACGTGCTTTTCCATTGCGCTATATACTGGTTTGGTGAAGAATAACAACCAAAATTTCTTTAGGATCTAGTTTGTCTTTTGTTTGGAAGCTTGTTTTGATTCATTTTAAATGGCTTCAGGCAATATGACCTGTTTGTTCTTAATGTTTCGTCGGTGTTCTTGTATGATGAGCAATAGAGATGATGTTGAAAACATATTTTGTGGGGCCCTCTCATGGAGTAACTATTTACTATTTAGTGCTCATCTACTGGTGGATTTCAAGCCGCAGATATGCCTTCTTCGGATGCAATCAAAATGAAACATTTTAGACTAGACAGTTGAAAATCAATGTATTAAGGGGAATGAGGTCATTGAACATTAGAGCTAATGGATCATATAATCACTAATCGTAGAAGTATGTAAACGAACAAACCAACTAAAGCAACCAAGAAATACTCAAGCAAATACTTATTGACTGGAAATACTCTGGCAAGTGTATGTTCTACATGTAGTACACCTAAACTTATTGAATGATACATTTCTATTGGTACATATAGGTTGGACGCATGTCAAAGATGTTAATATCAATAAGTTCAAGACTGAAAAAAATCATTCAATGCAAACTAGTCTCTTAGTCATACCGCATTTTGTATCAATCTAGTAAAATTGTATCTTACCCAAGAGAGGAATTCAAAAATTTGCAACCCAAACAGCTCCATCACCTTCCCCACAGTGTTAGTGAACCTCTACCATCCTCTCTACTGACTTGCAGATGCCGCTTCAGCTCCAGTCAAATGATGCAGCACATGAGTTCCCTGGTTGGGCCTTCCATTCAAATACTGTCAAAATAGGATGGGTACTGCAACATCAGCTGAGTCAGAGACCTCCACACCGCAATAAGACTGCATTTAGTTCCTTTCTTTATCAATTGATAGCAAAGTAGTATAATCAACTTAGAAGTCTTCACACAAGTAAAACAAAACAGGCTTATACAACTTTCCAAGTGTAGTTCATTAATTTTGCTAAACTACAGTCGACTTTAAAATATTTGGAAAGGTTACAAGAATCCTGCAGTTACAAATAACAGAAATCACACATCTCATCAGTGGATAATGTTTTCCAATTCTTGTATCCAGATTTTCTGCAAAAGAATAACATCCCCTCTGATAAATTTTGTCATCTGCAGGCCGCCCAGAATGTAGAGTATAATGGATAACCATCCATCCTGCTGAATTTTTAAATTATTTAAAATTCAGGTGCAACTGAATGCAATAGAAGAATCAGAAATACCATGCTGGTTCAAGCCATGCTCAACACTCTTCTCCTGATTAATAATGCAAGGCTGAAAGCCTGAAACACTCATAATTGTTGACATTCTTTCAGCTTCCAGATTTGATGTGGTCACATATACAGTATAAGATCATCTTTATTATCTAATTGTGGTTATCAAATGGTTAAAAATAAAATGGACATTTCCATTGAAGATAGATAAATAAATGAATGGATGAATGAATAAATAAATGAGAACATTAAAATTCAGTAGGCAAAATGATATATATGGTTAACATTGCTGATCAGTGTGATTTATGTTATGCTTCATCTGCAATGGGGTCTATGATTTATTGATTTGAATGATGGTGCTACCAACCACCACTTAATACAGCCTTGCAGATGCACAGCTAACTTGTTCCTGTACATGTTTTATTTTCCAAAAATCGTATTCATGCATCTTGTTTCCAATCATTTACTTATTTTTCTTTAATAAATCCATTGCTGACTGTATCAAAAAATTGTATTTATCTATTGAGGTATACGATGATGCTGAAAGCAGTTTCCAGGTATTAGAATTTTGGAGTCCAGCCTCAGATGCTTCTTATGATGCGGCAACCCTGTCATATTTATTTAGAGACAGCTCACCTGCATAGGATTCAGTTGTTAAAGAAAATTTCAGTAAACCAGAAAACAGATTGAGGTTAGATGTTCAGAACCAACGTGATGATGTGATAGGAACCAATGAGTTTGGACAAGTGTGTTTTGTTGAATTAGGAAAATCTCAGTTCATGTTCCATGACCTGCGGTAACTGTAGATTTCCAACTAAAAATACAATTGTTTCATCCCTATAATGCCTTGAGTGTCAAATTGATCCAAATTGAACACCTTCATGTACACACTGGAGAAGGGCACCTGAAAATGGTGGGGAGATGTACAATGTGGATCTTCACGACAGCAGAATTGCTTCTTTTGTGCGAGATTCACCAAATGAATTGGATGGACTGTTTCCTGTTGATTCAGAAGAAACATTCAGCGGTGAACTTTGCTCTCAAACCCATAATCCATCATGACAAGTTTCAACACTCCCAATAAAAAAAAGGTAAAATAAAATGTTTTGTTTCACACGTCTTGTGCACACACATGTTAACATTTTGCATATTTTTTGGTCAAAATGGCTTGGACTTGCCCATGGTCAGTGCAATGTTGAACTTGCCTTTCACCGTATATGCCTTTCTTAACTCATCCCCGTTTAAAGGCAAACCATCATGGCCACCACCACAAGGATATGTGCATCAAATGCTTACTCTTAATTTGCAAGCCTTCCAGAAGTTGTAAGCTTGCACTGGTCACATTGGTCAAGCTGATGAGAGCTTGTGAGCATGTGAATACTAAAACTAAAAGGTAGGTAGTTCAAAATGGCAGTATGTTTTATGGCTTTTCTTGGTTCAGATCAAAGTCACCACTGTATTTGGTGCCTATATAATCCGTTAGATCACCATGGAAAAATGAAGATATGCCTGTGCCAAAGCGAACAACCGAGTACTTTTATCTGTCATTCAGGAAAAAAAAAATCCTTAGATGAATAAACATTGTAAATCATAAAAAAAATATATGATTAAATTTAGCCATATCATTTTGTGCATATGCCAATGCTAACATCCACATTTAACACGGACTTCTTGAACTGTTTATGGAAAAAAAACCTGTTTTCAGAGGAATATGTGAGTGTACATGTCAGCGTTTTGTGTGCTTGCAAAGGATAGCTTGGTTGATTCCTGTTGATGGTACTGCAATTACCATCATTGAAAGAAGAACAAAGCTGATCAAGGGCTCATCCAAGGCCTACCTACAAAAATCTTCTTATGGACACATACTACTATGAACTTGAAAGTTTTCACATAATATAAAAAGTCTGATTTCTTTCCTTACCCTCAAATGAAATTAAAGTTATTTGGGAGCCCGTGTCCCGAAGTAGAGTGGAAACCACTGCATGTCCTCCAAGAAATCAATGAAATTCCATACCACATAAACAGACTAATGCAAAAACCACGAAAATGACAAAGAAAAAGCTACAGGAAGGTATGGGCCTATTGCAAATAGATAATGATAATATGATCAAGGTTTAACAGAATATTAAAGTCTAACAAATAGCTTAGCCCATAAGTGTGTATGATCGAAGTTTAACAAAATGGATAATTTATAACTGTAATATTGTGAATTTGGTAAAATTCCTAAGCATGCGATGAAGGATCCGTTCCCAACCTCAAAAAAAGTCAACGATAACCATCTTGATATGGCAATTTGATATCTCTTTTGTTAATGACATCAATTATAACCTTGTTTGCATCTTCTGGAAGAGGTTTAGAATGAATTTATAAGAACCTATGTACATACATAGGCCCTTCGATGAGTGACAACCTCATGACGCCAAGTCATCAGTTTGCACTGGCACAATCTCATTGAGGGTTGAGCATTTCCCACTATGTTGGAAGCTGCAATTGGCTTTGGCATCTTTAGTGGGAACGATGTGCTTGCTTGGGATCATGTAAGGATCTATAAATAAATATATATATATATATATAGATTTATTAATTTATATTTGTTTGAAGAATGTGTTATTCACTCAATATATGCTAACAAAATATAATATCATGAGATTTCAAATAAAAATCCAAAATTTCAATAGAGACTTACGTCAAACAACTATTTGATATGTTCTTCGACAATGTGTTTTTGTTCTTCAATAATGTGGTTTACTTGGGGAGTCCGGATCTTCTGATGTGCCACCCCATGGTGATTGATAGATCTCCCCACACCATTAGTGGGCAGCTTGCCAAGTGTGCATAGCAGGCTGCCCACTGGTGATCGGGAGGGGGGGGGGGGGGGGGGGTCTGAACAGTCCCCCCATGGTCACCATGGGGTTTTTCCTCATACAATCTCAATTCCTACTCGAGACTTTAGATTCTTGATTGAGGTCAAATGCTCAATTACATTCTTTTCATTGATAGCTAGGTTAGGACCCTGGAATTTGTGTTCTTGATACTACATTCCCCAACCCTTGAACACGACCTCTTATATCAACACCAAATACCTAAGTCAATAGATCATTGAAGATGTCGTGGGAATTTACTTTATCTAGACTAGAAAGTATATCTTTTACTCTTTCCAACCAAATTATGCAATCATCAAATAGGTAAACTTCTTAAGTTATTTTCAATCCTATCAAACTAAATAAAAGATGATGAATTCACCATACGTAAAGACACACTACTAGAGATAGAATTGTCTCGCGTGAGCAAGTTCTCTTCCCATGGTATAGTGTTTGTTTTTCCTTGCACCCCGAGATAGGTTCTCTCCTAGACCCCTTGGCTGGGTATAAAAATAAAAAATATAGATATATATATTTTTTACATGCTTGTCCCTCCTCAACACTATGTGGTACTGCTACTAAGAATTGGAGAAGGGTATATAATTTTCAAATTACCTTGGTATTTATTTAATTACCCCTCTTCAACTTCTTTCTCCCTTAAAATAGGACAAGAGTATATAAATTTTAGAATTGGTATTTTTAGTCATATCTGTAAAGATAATGGGTGATCATGCCCTTGGGCCCAATGGGCCTAATCTAATGGGCCGACCCAGGACCTGGTCCAACAGCCAAGGCCCATTGTAGATAAGCTCGATTGACTCATTCTGTTGTGCCTTATCTTGTAGATTATGTTTCCATTCTTGTACATAAATCTCGGTATTTGTAGTGCTGGAAATTACTTGTTTTTAGTCATAGCATAACTGTACATTGTAACATATTTAGAAATCTTTTGTAGATAAAAAATAGGCTTGAGGATCCTCTCCACAAGCAATTCGTCCATCAATCTGCTGTTGTTTTTCGTGCTTCTTTGATTTCTATCATGGTATCAAAGCCCCTTTGATGATTTTCGTATGAAGATTGTGCATGTGGAAGGGCGTCTGTGCATAGGGCTACGGCCGGCTGATTTACAGTGGGCCCCATAGGTGCCTGACGACCACTGTCGATATACCTTCTGGTTCGACCATCTGAGAAGAGCCTCTGGTATTTTTTGTTTGATTTTTTTGGACTGTTTTGGTTTGATTCCAAGAAATCTACTGATTGTTGTTTATTGAGCACTAGTTTTCATCAGTACTATTGATTTCCTTGTCCTGCCATTGGATCGTATGCAAATTTCGTGTGTTGGGTGCGCATTTTAGGTTGCTAGTAGTTGCTATTATTTGATCTGATTTTTTAGACAGATTGAGGCTACATATGTGGTTTTACTTCCTGTTAACTGCACGCCCAGGACTTTTTTTTTCTATATATTTTTTTCTGGTTATTGTTTCTTGATATATTTGGTGATCCCCAATGGCTGAGAAATTATTAGGAATTAGTGTCATCTTCGATGGGACCAAGTGACCAACTATGCCTATTGGTCTCATCTGATGATAAATTTTCGGAAAGGACAAAAACTTTGGAAGTATATTACTGAAAAAAAAATTCTGTCATGACAGTCAAGATAATGCTTATGAAGATTGGGAAGCTTCAATTGGGAAAATAAATTCATGGATTGCAAACTCAGTTGTTCCCTCGATAGGGAATCAATTGTCAAAATTTTCTCACCCCAAGGATGCCTGGGATTAATTAGGCCGTCTCTATGTCCAAGAATAAGTTAAATGTTTTAAGTTCAACTAATTGTTTTGGTAAAGCCAATATTGGACATTTTCCAAATTGCATTGTTTGTAGAATCTCCAAACCAACTATGTTAGCATTTAATAAAAGTATTTCTGTTTCTCACTCACCTTTTGATTTAGTCCATTTTGATTTGTGGGGACCGGCTTCTCAACCCACAAAAGGAGGGTCCCTCTATTATGTCCTATTTGTAGATGATTTCAGCAGATACACTTGGCTGTACTTGTTAAAACACAAATTTGAGTTTTTTAATGCATATGTTAATTTTGCTAACATGATCTCCACCCAGTTTTCTGCCAAAATTAAAGTTTTTAGATCTGATTTCGGAGGAGAATGTCGTTCACACAAATTTCAGGATCTTCTCGCTTCTCATGGAACTCTAGCCCAGCTTTCTTGTCTAGGAACTCCCCAACAAAATGGAATAGCAGAATGCAAACACCGTTACATTATAGAAACTGCTAGATCCATGTTATTTTACTCATCGGTTCCAATTTCCTTTTGGGGAGAATGTGTTCTCACCTCTGTGTACCTTATCAACCGAATGCCCTCCACTGTCCTCTCTGGGGTAACACCTTTTGAAAAATTATTTGGTACACATCCTAATTACTTACATCTCATAGTTTTTTGTTGCACTTGTTTTGTCCTTCTTCAACCTCATGAACGAGATAAGTTGTCCCCTAAATCAACCATTTGTGTTTTTTTGGGTTATGGGATTGAACAAAAGGGATATCGATGCTTTGATCCTCAAGCCAATAAGCTCAGGATATCTTGCAATGTGACTTTTCTTGAGTATGTGCCCTATTTCTCTTTACCTCGTACAAAGCAACTTGCACCAGTTCCTATTATCCACTCTCTCGACCCTTTTCCAGATCTCTTCCCCTCAGAACCCATATGTACTAAACCTAAGCCTCTTCAAGTTTACCAGCGACGATCCAAAGCTACTCTCCCCTCCTTTGACTAAATCATTGTCCAAGTGGCTCCTGAAGCGTTAGATTCTGCCCCAACTCGGAGGTATCTTTTACGATCTCAAACCCTAGTTCAGCGCTATGGTTTTGTGTCTACTAATCTGTTTTCTCCACAGTATTGCACTTTTCTTGCCACAGTCCATTCGCATTTTGAACCTCGCACCTATCAAGAAGCTTCAAAATATCCAGAGTGGAGGAAAGCCATGGAATAAGAAATTGCTGCACTTCAGCGAAATCACACTTGGGATCTGGTTCCACTTCCTCCTGGAAGGAAAACCATTAGTTGTAAATGGATTTACAAAGTGAAAATGCTGGCTGATGGCTCTATAAAACGATATAAAGCATGGCTTGTGGCCAAAGGATATACACAAGACTACGAGATAGATTATGAAGAATCTTTTGCACCTGTTGCTAAGATGACAACAGTCTGGATTTTGATCTCTGTTGCTGCTATACAACGGTGGCCTCTTCATCAACTTGATGTGAAAAATGCCTTCCTCAATGGATATCTCACTGAGGAAATTTATATGACTCCCCCACCTGGTATCTCCTATCCTTCTACCTATGTTTGTCATCTTCGGCGAGCTATATATGGCTTGAAACAAGCTCCACGGGCCTGGTTTGAACGTTTTGCTACAGTAGTGACTTCCTTTGGATATCATTAGAGTTCACCTGATAGTGCACTGTTTTATCACAATTCTTCCAAGGGCATAGTTGTTCTTCTTCTATATGTTGATGATATGATCATTTCCGGAGATGATCATGATGGTATTGTTGCACTTAAACAGTTCCTTCATCAACAATTTGAGATGAAAGATTTAATACCTCTGCGGTATTTTCTTGGCATTGAAGTGGGATACTCTAAGCATGGATATGTACTATCTCAACTTGAGTATTGCACTGACATCATCAAGCGTGCTGGTCTTACTGATCTCACTCCTGTTACTACTCCACTGGAAGCTAACGCTCGTCTTAGTAAAACAGATGGGGTACTTTTGCCAAACCCTACTTGATACCGCGAAGTAGTAGGTAGTCTTGTCTACCTTACCATCACTCGTCCTGATATTGCCTTTGTAGTTCACTGGGTTAGCCAATTTCTAGCTCAACCCACTTCAGTTCATTGGGGTGCTGTTCTTCGTATACTCTGCTATCTTCAAGGAACTCAAACTCATGTGCTGTTACTCTCATCAGATAGCTCCCTTGCTCTTCGTGCCTTCTTTGACTCTGGCTGGGCCGGTGACCCTGATGATCGTCGGTCCACCACGGGATTTTGTGTCTTCCTTGGTCACTCCTTGGTATCCTGGAAAAGCAAGAAACAAGCTCTAGCATCTTGCTCATCTGCAGAAGCTAAATATAGACCTCTTGCAGACACTACAACTGAAATCATTTGGCTTCGGTGGCTCTTTCAAGACTTTGGAATCCATCTTCAAACTCCTACCCCTTTGTACTGCGACAATCAGAGTGCCATAAAAATCGCTCAAAATGAAGTTTTTCATGAATGGACAAAGCATATTGAGATTGACTGTCACATTGTCCGACAACAGTACAAACTCAACACTCTCACCCTTCATCCGGTTCCTTCCCAAGATAATGCAGCGGATCTTTTCACTAAAGCTCAAACTTTCTCTCACTTCAGTACTCTTCTGAGCAATCTTCTGTTGCTACTGCATCATCAACTTTAAGGGGGGTGTAAAGATAATGGGTGATCATGCCCTTGGGCCCAATGGGCCTAATCCAATGGGCCGACCTAAGACTTCGTCCAACAGACAAGGCCCATTGTAGATAAGCTTGATTGACTCATTATCTTGTAGATTATGTTTCCATTCTTGTACATAAATCTCGGTATTTGCAGTGCTGTAAATTACTTGTTTTTAGTCATAGCACAACTATACATTGTAACATATTTAGAAATCTTCTGTATATAAAAGACAGGCTTGAGGATCCTCTCCACAAGCAATTCGTCCATCAATTTGCTGTTGTTTTTCGTGCTTCTTTGATTTCTATTGGCATCCACTTTGCAACTCTTCAACTATCATTTTCTTTTTACCCCTAATCAACCTTCCTTTTTTTCTTTTGGCAAATGATAAATTTTTTAGAGTACCAAGGGCAGTTATGCCTTCTACTTTTTATCTACAAGACAACTCATCCACTTTTCCTTTCCTTCACTTTGATCAAACTTTCCGATTATTTTTCTCCTTATTTACTTTTTAATTTCTGTTTTTTCCAATGAAAATTTTTATATTCCTCTTTTACCAAAACCTTCGTTTTCTATTCTTTAAATAAGACACGTGCGTATTACTTCTCTTTCTTTCTTTCTTATATTTGTTTTACTGAGCCTTTAATCTCTAATCCAAATCATAAACAAACAGCAACCGCACCCCCCCCCCCCCCCCCCCCCCCCCCCCACACACACAAACAAAACAAACAAAAAAAAAAAAAGTTAGGCAAGCTCATAATTATTACATTTTGAGTACTTGTCCATGTAAATTAACATCAAATTTTGAAATTTGAAAATTTAATTTAAAGTATAAATTAAATTAGATCTAATATGATTCTTAAGTTAGATAAGTAATGTGGCTATAAATAGAGGTGCTTAAGGGTTTTCTACACTAATTACAAGCTCAGAGGTTCCATGAAACTTAGCATTTATGTCTAAGTATATAGAAGGATTTGAGATTAGGTTTTTTTTTTTTTTTTTGAAATCGAACTCATATTATGATGTATAAGAAAATAAATAAATTAATTTTTTTAATGTGCTCACAAGTAAACATGATAAGATTATGCAGCAACTTATGTCTATCCTATTATAAATGTTGAAGGATGCAGAAAGTAACATAAAATCATCATTTTTATTGTTTTTGTGATATAATCTTTTTTTTTTTAGAAAGACTTGCAATTAAACTTATTTAGAAGCCGACATATACTTGACAAGTACAAGTTGTTTAATTAGAGCTAGCAAGAGTGCTACCAAACCAACATGTCATCTAAAATTGAGTGTACCTAATCTATTTATGGGCTACTGCATTTTTATCTCTATCCATATTTTTGTGATAAAATTTGATAACTAGTTCATTAGTTTAAATGGATTGAATACTTGACATTAAAATTTTGATATTATGTTAACATTGTCGTAATCCCCCCACCCACCCACAACCCCAGGAGAAAATTTTGGCTTTGTGCTACCTATTCTTGCACATGATCAGGAGCGCCACTGAGTAACCGTTTGAATGGGAGCCGGATCCTCCTCTGAGTGCCACACTAACTGTTCAAAAGGAGACAATCATTTCATGCATTGGGTTCATGATGCGAACTTGAACAAAGATCAACGGCTCCATCTTTAATCGGATATGGACCTACTTGATCTAGTTGTGCCGGTGGGTTGCTCGGAAGTACTGGAGACTGTCCGTTTGCAAGAAGAATTCTTGTGTTAGGATAATTGGAAAATTTTCCAAATATTATCTGCAAAGTAAAATTTAAAATGTCTAAGTACATTTCAGCATTTCAAAAGCTGAAATACTAAAAATTTGAAATGGCCAGAAAGGACTCTTCCCAAAAACTTGTTTCTAGAATAATAACCACCAAAACCACAATTCCAAATGCTGGGAGGACGATTTGACACTAGCGTCGGAAATTGCTTACACCGATGTTTTCTAGTATTCTAACCACCAAAACCACAATACCAAGTGCTCGGATTACATGATTTGACACTACTGTTTGAAAAGCAATACTACAAAACAAATTGGCCTTAGATATATAGACACTGGCCCATCAAAGCTGAAGGCCACCAAAACAAATGAAAAGGTGCCAAGTTAGAAATATTTGTTACCAAGTTAGAAATACGGAGCAGTTTAAATATGAAAATGAAGCTCAATGAACTTCCAATTTTGCCATTGGGATTATCTCTCCTTTCGTTCTCTTGATATCCATCCGCACAAATCCAACAAGGCTCTCATCTCTACAGTGATTGAGATCCTCTTTGTTCCCATCCTATGGTATTCAAAGAATCCTCCGCCGATGGAAGGAAACATGGAGCGTCTATCTTTGAACAATTTAATCCCTCTTTTGAAGAAATAATATCAATCAACGCTATTTAAAACACTAACTCGAGTAAATTAAGGCCAAATCACCTTGTTCATTTCTTATTGTTCCTCCAATTTGCTGAGGGCCAAGCTCAATAAGAGAGCTCTATCTGTGTTGACTCTCCACTGCTCTGGTTACAGAGGAAAAATTATTCTATAATTTGGTAGTACTTATTCCTTTTCCTTCTCCACCAATCACACTGGAGATTCTCCATTGTGATTGGTGGAGAAGGGAAAAGAGTAGGTACTCCCAAAATATTGAATAATTGCTTGTTACACAGGGGTACATAATGAATCCTTCTTAATCAAGTAAAGAGTGCTTTCAATATCATCTTGAAGTTTTAATATTGGCTGTAAAAGAAATTCCTTTCTATTTTTTTACTTTTAGGGCCATCTTAGTAATTCATTTTCATTCTTCTTTTGGTTCCAATTCCCTACCAGGAAGGTTATTTGATGCTCCTTTTTTTTTAGAACTCACCTTCTATCTTCATTTTTATTCACTTATGATATGAATTCTTTGTATTCAATTCATAGGTACTATAATGCAGACAAACAGGCACCCTTATAGTTTCTTATATAAGATTGACACTATTATTCCTTAAAGCTAACACTAAAGGATGAAAATTTGCCTCAAAAGCTTCTTTCATAGCTCTTATTTCGAACTGCCCATGTAATTTCCAAAAGTGAAAGTAAGAGGAAGTTTAGTGACATCTTTCTCTAAGTAGGAATAGACCTCCCAGACCAATCGTCAATAAGATCACATAAAGTTGATGGAAAGGGTACGAGAAAACAACCATTGACACAGACAAGAAGGTGATCAATGAACACCATTGCTGAACACAAATAGTTCATATTAGGAAGAGCAACCTTCCAACTTCAGTGTCATTTAAGAGTTTAGATCTTATTATATGTCATACTCTAACAAAAGCCTTTAACTCTATGGGGAGCTAAAACTCACAAAAAATTTAGAAGGAAAATGCACCGAAAGATTGTAACGAGATGAATCAAGAGGGCTTTGGGCTTCCAAAATTTTTTTACTCTTCTCTTTGAGGGTAATAATACACATTAGAATCTTCATTAAGGTTTCTGCTATTTACAATCCAAAATCTCTAAAAACCCTTCTGGAAGAAAGACTCACATCCATCCTCCTCCTGTGTGTAGCATAAAGTACTTACTAAAGCCTCCATGCAATTGGAGAATCATTTGACATCTAGGAAACTTCAAGAAGAGCATCATCCATCAAAACATCTTCCTGAAAGTGCATCACACGTTTCTCTTTCACATCAAGAAATTTGTTACAACATTTTTACTGACTGGATTTAATTGAATTCAAATAAAAAAATGTTGATATATATCATCCCCACTTGGCTATATTACACAAAAGATATAAACTAAAATTAATCAATCTTATTTGACGATAGATACTTGTTTACCATCAATTTCTCTACAAGACTACTTCATCTGAGTACCCATCTCACTCAAAACATCTTCCTGAAAGTGCATCACACTTTTCTCTTTCACATCAAGAAATTTGTTAAACCATTTTTGCTAAATGGATTTAATTGAATTCACATAAAAAAAATGTCGATATATGTCAGCTTCACTTGGCTATATTACACAAAAGATGTAAACCAAAATTAATTGATCTTATTTTACGATAGATATTTGTTTATTATCAATTTCTCTACAAGACAACTTCATCTGAGTACCCATCTCACTCAACATGGAGTACACCATGCTCTTCTTATGGGCTGAATTATCCTCTGCAAAAATCCCAATATGAGACCTATCAAGATCAACTAAGCTAAACCCTGCATTTTTCAGTAATCCCTTCTCCTTCATCAACTTCCTCACGTTCTCAACTTCATCCCATTGACCTTCCGAGGCATATATGTTTGACAAGAGCACATAAGGCCCAACATCACTAGGCTCCAGCTCTATAAGCCGCCTGCCAATGGTCTCTCCAAGCTCAAAATTGGAATGAGTTCTACAAGCAGACATCAGTGCACCCCACAAGGCCGGTGCAACTGGCTTCATTGGCATGACGTTTATAAGCTCCTCCGAATCACTCAGCAAACCAGCGCGGCCAAGAAGATCAACCATACAACCGTAGTGCTCAACCTTGGGTTCAATCTTGTAAACACTCCACATCAGATTGAAATACCACCACCCCTCTAAAACCATTCCACCATGAGTACAAGCACTCAAGATGCATATGAAAGTCACATCATTCGGCCTTGGTCCCCTCTTCACCATCTCTAGGAACATCTCAAGGGCCTTCTCTCCTTGCCCATGAATGGCATATCCCATGATCAAAGAATTCCATGACACGACACTCTTCTCAGGCATTGCATTGAAGATGTCTCTTGCCGAACGGATATCACCACACTTTGCATACATTGTCAGCAGAGAAGTGGATAGTAACACATCCGGTTCAATCCTTTTGTTATCTTTGATAAAAGAATGAACCCATTTGCCTTTGTCAAGCATTCCCTGATTTGTGCAAGCTGCAAGAACACTCACAAGGGTGGCCTCATTTGGCTCTGCCTCTCCTGTGGCCATCATCCGATCAAACAGTGTCAGGCATTCACTATACTCCTTTCTGCGGATGCACAAGGCCAACATGGTATTCCAAGACAGCACATTCCGAACATTCATCTGTTCAAAAAGCTCTCGGGCAAGTGAAACCTCCCCAACCTTGGCATAACCAACAATCATAGAATTCCAAGACACAATATCTCGCATTGGCATCTTCTCAAACAGCACCTTAGCACTCTCCATATCCTCAATTCCCACATACCCTGCAATCATTGAATTCCAACTCACCAAATCTCTCTGCGGCATCTCGTCAAATACCCAGCGAGCAACATCGACCTGCCCATTCTTCGCATACCCATCAACCATCGAATTCCAGGTAACCAAATCCGACTCAAGCCTCGCATCAAACAGTTGGCGTGCGGACTCGATCCACCCAAACGAAAAATACATGTGAATCAGAGAATTCTGCACAAATAGATCGGTTTCAAGCCCGGATTTTGCAATCTGGGCATGGGTCTTCTCGCCCTCCTGGATCAAACCCAGCTGAGCGCAGGTCTTGGCGAGAAGCGGGAAGGTGTAGTGATTGGGCCGGATTTGTTTTTGAAGCATTTCGCCGCGGAGGAAGGCCAGGGCCTTCTCCGGGTGGTTGGAATTGAGGAAGGAGCGGAGGATGGTGTTGCAGATGAAGGCGTCGGGGTGGTCGAGGTGGGCAAAGAGAGAGATTGCGCGGCCGACGGAGGCCGGGCTCGGGCCGCAGCAGCAGAGCTTCTTGATGGCGCAGCCGGCGGAGAGGGGGTGTTGGGAGAGGCCGGAGACGACGAGCTGGGCGTGGATCTGGTCGAACTGGTGGGGGGTTGCGGCGGAGGATTCTAGAATCCGCAGGAGGGGGTGGCTGAGGGTTAGCGTGCGGTGGCAGCTGGTGGTGGGTTCGTCGAGTTCGTGTGGTTGTTGCTGTTTCCAGATGTGTGGGGAGGATTTGGAGAGGTTTTGTTGGGTTTTGAGGATTCGATCGAGGTAGAGAGAGCAAGGACGGAGTTTGGAGTCTGGGACTCTTCTTCTAACTGCCATTTCAGTGCTTGTGTTCTTCCTGCAACGGTCGTTTATATCTTTGCTTTCTTTGAATTTGAATTTGAAGACCAAACAGGGTCCATCATTATACAAATCAGTGTGGGGTCTGCTGCCACAATTGTAACTCATTACGATAAACCTCTTTTTAACTTTCTCCAGGTCGTGCTTTACCATCTCAAGCTGCATCTGTAGGCATTACCCATTCAGAAAACTGTTATAATGTGTTTGGATGCCGAATAAGTATTTTGGTTGGATTGGATAGTTAATACAAACTAAATTCATTCATAGGTAGTATTATATAGGATGGGATTTTATTTATTCTAGAGATAAATTCAATCTTACGTTTGGTTTGCGTAGGATAAATAGGGTACAAAGGATCTCATATACAATTCATTGTTTAGATGAATGCAAATCTCATAGGATAATTCATCCATATAACATACATTCCATATGACATACATACTCTCGCACAAATCCAATCCATGCCCATGTTTGTTTATCTCTGTCAAAATGTTGAGTTGAGTTATGGAGTAAATTTGGCATCCTGAATTAGAATATCAAAATATATGATGATAATAATCTTTTTTACATTATAAAAATTAAAATAAACTCTAATATTTTTTTTTAACATCACTAAAATGAATGTTCTTCACTACTAGTATGTATATATAATGATAATTTTGATCCATATCATGTTAGGCTCACTAAACCTTTGCTTAATGTGAGGTGATGTGGATTTGCAGCCATTAATTATCAAACGCCAAACCCATGCAGGCTCTCGTGTTCAGCCAACCTATTTTAATGCTAAAAACTAGAAAAATAGACAAATAAAACCATATCTTAGGTGATCTTATAGTTGGGGCTGAGTTTTGTTCTAAAAAGAAAATGAGGGGTGTTGGTTTCTGAGAAGAGAAGAGTAATGGGTGTTTTGTAGGGTTTCATACTGTAGTAATGTTGTTTGGAAATAGTATTGATGGTAAAAACGACTTAAAAAATATAATCCCAAACCTACTCAAATCTAGCCCAAATTATTCCACCTTCCAAGTGGAAGTATTTAAGCCAAAATACTAGGTATTAAGTTACTGTAGCTTTGAGATTAGGATAATATAATACTAAGCACTAAAAATACAAACAAACAAAAGATAAGTGGGACTATGATGAAAAAGTTGCTTATCCCTCTACTTATCCCCCCTTTACCCCCCTTCCGAACACATCCTTAGTAGTTGGGCATTCTGTCTAGGAGAAGTGGTAAAAATCAACAAGCTTGTTGAACGTCTTGGTGTCATCCACCAATAGAGTTCCTTGAAATGAAAGTAGCTCTTGGGCCAACTATTTCTAGCTCCATTTGACAGGTATTTACTTCCATGTTCTCGTGTGATACATGGTTGGCCCATTAGCAAATTGTTGTCTTCATGCCATGCCACCAATGTTAAATGTGAGTGGTCCTCATGACCACATGTATAACATTATTTGGGCCCCACGCATAGAGTCCACTAATTTAATATGTATTTTTTTACTTTCGATTTTAATTAATATATCTTGGATTCCAATCTATTAGAACTCTTGTTTAGCTAATGCTTGAGGGAACTAAGGAAACTTACCTCCAATTGATTTCTTGAAGAGAATAAATCTCTCTAGGGTTATCTATATAAATGGTTTTTGTTCTTCACTCTTAGCTCATGAGATTTGTAAAGTGCCCATTAACTTTCACGCGAGTGCGTGATAAGGGAAATAGGAGAAAAACCTATTTGAGAATGGCGATCTAATATTTCTCATCATCAACATTATGGCAACGTACGCTTTTAATCAATCAAATTATTTATTGTTCAATGCATAAGTATATATCCATAGGTTTGATGTTTTTGTTACAAACCATATTAGATTTTCTAGTTGGTATCAGTTTCTGATTTATGCTTTCAACAAAATCTTAGATTTATAATATTTTCTATTAATTTGCCTTAGCATTCCTAAGGAGCATACCCAGCCACAATACTTTTAGATCTATGGTCATGATAAATCATAGCGATCCAAATTGACCATAGATCCAAAAGTAGCCATCTTAAAGAAAAACTAAAATCATAGTTAATGCAAGAATTTCATAAATGCTATTAATTCAAGTAAGACTTATAGTTTTAAGTAGTGTGGAAGTCACTAAAATGACACTATTATAAAAAAACTTATGGGTATCACTTGAAGTTTAAGACCCTTAACACTATTTCTTGTGTAAGGATAAAAGCATTAGACTTGCGATCTTAAATTAAGAAAGTGAGGATTGGCTCAAAGGTACGATCGACACTCAAATAATTGTAAGACCGGAATAGGATAGTTTGCTATATGTACATAATTAAGATTGATTCCTAAACCCAAAGGTATAAAGCCTAGATAATTACGTTAATATTATCACATTAGCCCTATGAATGGATATGTTTCATCCATGAACGATCCTATTGCATATTGTAGCCTCGACCAAAAAAGGTAACTATAATGATGTACTAAATCACTCACCAGATATGTTTTATTTATGTAATGAATCATTCTCGATTTTTGTTTTAGCATGAGCTTAAAGCATTATAGTAAATTGAATATTTTTTTCCTTTAAATTTTAGCCTTGACTCTTACTATCTTGAATGGACATTTCTCAAACAAACCAATGTTGAATGGATCAAATTTTATAGAATATAATGAAGAACTTTTATTAACCTTAGGTTACTTAAATTGGACACTATATTATTAAAACCCAAGCTCACTCCTATGTCCATTTTTTGAACTTTTACATATGTGACCCATTTTTGCATGTTTGGGGCCCGAACGATGTTCAATCTTCACAAAACTTGGAGGGATTCTTTTTAACACTATTTTGAGTGTGTCATAGAAATTTCAGCCCATTTTGGCCTTCTAAAGTTGGTTAACTCCCCCATTGACTTTTCATGAAATGGGCCCTTATTTCAACTGTTTGAGGCCCAAATGACCTCGGTTTGGTTTGAAACTTGGAGGGACTAATGTTAAGGATATCTTGGAGTGTCATTCAAATGTCATGCAGTTTGAATATATGGAAGTAGGATTTTGAGCAGTGACCTATTTGTTGCATGTTTTAAGTCACTATTCACCCCACATTGTAGGTAGTTAGCTTATTTTTTATCTAAACGATGTTCAATTGACTTGAGACTTTGGAAAATTCATTTTGAATATATTTTGAATGTCTGTTTCGAATTTCATCAACTTTGTCTACTTGGAAGTAGGATTTTGGCTAGTAACCTCCATGGCTCGGAGGTCACTGTCTTCTAAACTGACATACAATGAAAGTAGGACCAAACAGAGTCTTCTTAACATGAAAATTTGTAGAATCTCCCTTGAGCATGACTGAAGCTTTGTCTCTAAATTTCATCAATTTTGGACGTCAGGAAGTGGGACTTTGATCGGTGACCTCATGACCTGGGGGTCACTGACCCAAAGTTGACATATTTGTAAACGTCCGGTCAAATAATGTCCGTTTGGCCTGAAATCTTGTAGAGCTTCCTTTGAGTATAATTTGATCTTCCTCCAAAAGTTCCAACTAATTTGATCTTCATGAGGTGTCACTTTGCACACTAACCCCATGAAGCTTAGTAGATGCCCATCTAAACTGAGTTTGGGACCAAATGATGTTCAGATATTCTAAAATTTTGAAAGATGGTCTTTGAATATACTTAAAAGCATTCCCCTAAGTTTGATCTTGCGTTGACATGTATAGTTGTCAATTTCCACAGTGACCCTCAAAGAGCTGGGAAACAGTTACTAAAGCTTGTGTTAAGCTGAAATAAAGTCCAAATGCTTTGAAACTTTAAAACATCATTCCCAAGGATGCTGTAGAGTTGCCAGAAGCTTGAATTTATTTGGTGACCTTTAGATTTGAGTCATTGAACCTCAAACTTAGTGTTTGGTGAGTTAAGTAACCAAATGAAGTCTACTAACCTTGAAACTTGAATTGCTGCATTTCGAGCTCATCTGAAGTCTTCTGAGTGGATTGTACCAGTTGTGATTTTTTATGAGTCAACATTCATTGCCCCCTTAATTTGGTTCTTTCAAAATTTCATACAATAACCAAAAGGACAAATAGATTATGATTTAGTTAGTCTCAATGTGTGTCCAAGAAGAAGGCAGACTTAGACAGGAAAGAAAGTTACACAAAGTATATCCTTTCTCCAACTACCTTTTGAATAAAAAACAGTTTCAAAGGTAAGAAAGGTTTGAAGAAGAAATGTCTCTTGCTATCTTTCTTGCCAATTTGATAAGAAGAATTCAAGTTGGGAAGAAAGATAGTGAACCAAGGTGGTTCTTTTATCATAAAAAGGGGTATCTCAAGAAAGACTGTTTGAAGAGACAAAAATGATTTGAATATAGAAGTATAAATAATTCTTTTATTTGTTTTTAAAAAATCCTTTTAGATGTTTTTTTAAATACTTGGTGGATTGATTCTATTGCCACTGTTCATGTGGCAAATTCCGTGCAGGGCTTTCACTCAATCCGGAGTACAAGTTATGAACAAAGAAATATTTTGATGAGGAACCAGATGAACGCTGAAGTGAAAGTGATGGGGACCTATAGATTTATTCTTGATTTTGAATTTCAATTGGACCTTAATGCCACTTTTTATGTTCCTACAATAAGTAGAAATTTATTTTTTTATCTAGACTTGATTTAAAAGGTTATATATTCTCTTTTAACAAAGTACTTTGAGTATTTATAAAAAAACAAGGTTTTAGTTGGTAGTTGTATTTTATGTGATGGTCTGTTTAAATTGAATCTGGATCTATATTTTGCTAGTTCCTTATTCATCATGCATGAGAATAATATTATAAATGTTGGTGTTAAGAGAGGAATTTTGAATTAAAGTTCCCCAACATTGTAGCATAAAAGACTTGGACACATCTCTTAAGAAAGATTAAAAATATTTGTAAATGATGAGGTATTAAGAGTCCTAAATTTTATTTATTTTGGTGTCTATATAGACTACATAATAGGCAAGTAGACGAAAGAAATTGATAAAAATAAGGCCATAAGATGTTTATAACCATTTGAATTAATCCTCACTGATATTTGTAGTTACTTTTCCATACCATGTTATAGTGGTAGAAAATACTTTATCACTTTTATTGATGATTTCACTAGATATGGTTATGTCTACCTGTTATTTGAGAAATCTGAATATTTGAAACCCTTTGAAACTTACAAGATTAAAGTGAAAAATCAGTTAGATAGAAAAATAAAGGCTGTGGGATTTGATAGGGATGGAGAGTTTTATGGGAAATATGATGAAACAGGTCAAAATTCTGGCTCATTTGTCAAAACAAGGGTATCTGAAGGAATTTATAGAAGGAGACCAAGCAGAAAGACCGTCGAAAAGCTCGAAAAGGAGAAATCATAGGCCGACCATCGAGGAGAAAGCCCCGGCACAGGTTATAGATATGGTCCATGGAGCTAAAATCCTGGGAGAAGTAACATCATGGTTTGTTAGGGCTCAAAAAAAGATAGCGGCTTATTTGAAAGAAGTTTACTAGGTAACCACACACCAAGCATCATCAATAAGTTCGGCAAACTAGAAGTGAAATTTCATTCTCAAACATGGACTTGCGAGACGTAGTTCACCCCCATAACGACGCTCTAGTGCTCACTTTATTGGTAAAGGACTTCGACGTTAGGCGAATGCTCATTGATTCAGACAGTTCATCATAAATCATGTACGTCGAGCTCTTCAATAAACTTGGCCTTAGGAGGACAGATCTACGGCCGTCTTTTATACCACTGTTCAAATTCAATGGCCAAGGCTTGCAGCATTTGGGACTGATAATTGTGTTGGTTGCAGAAGGCCTGATCTGCCTTCACGTGGAATTCCTTGTGGTGGATGTACCATCCCCCTATAATGCCATTATGGGACGGACGTGGATCCACCGTATGAGATTGTCCCGTCCACCTATCATCAAAGGATCAAATTCTCGATTACAAATGGGGTTATCAAAATTAGAGGCGACCAGGCAACCTCAAGGAGTTGCCTAGTCGCGACTATTAAGGGAAAATACAAAAAAGACAATGGTGTTGCAAGCTCGCAAGGAAAATTCAATTAAAGATAGCAACTATAGCTTGGTCGGCTACATTCAAAACATCAGGGCACATATCAGGCCAACAAGGCTGAAGAAGAGTTGAAAAAGATTCTGATCACCGAAGGAGATTTGGTGAAACACTTTATGGTCGGTACCTCCTTGAAAAAGGGTGAGTTGAACGAGTTAATCCAATTTCTTGTTCAGAATTTGGACATCTTTGCCTAGACTCCATATGAGATACATGGAGTCGACCGAAAAATCATTTGCCATAGGCTAGGTGAAAATCCGAATGTTAAGCTTGTTGTTCAGAAGCAAAGAGAACTCGCTCCTGAATGCCGAGCAGCCGTATACAAAGAGGTTGACAAACTGATGGAGGCCGATGATATACGGGAGGTCCATTACTTGGAGTGGTTATTTAACATCATCGTTTTTCCAAAGAAAGACAAACAGTGGAAGGTATGTGTTGTTTTCACCGATTTGAATAAAATTTACTTGAAAGATAGTTTCACACCTCCCAAAATTGGCCAATTGATAGATTCTACAGCGGGGCATGAAAGAATAAGCTTCCTAGATGCATACTTTGGTTACCACAAGATAGTAATGGAAGAAGCAGACCAAGATAAAACATCATTCATAACTCCAAAAGGCACCTTCTATTATAAAAGAATACCTTTCGGACTTAAAAACACAGGGGTAACTTATTAGTGGCTAGTAACCAAGATGTTCCAATGACTGATCTAGAAGATCGTGGAAGTTTACATCAACGACATGGTCATCAAAAGCAAAAAAAGAGTTAGCCATTTGGGATATGAAAGAGTTAGCCATTTAGGACATTTGAAAGAGGTATTTGACATCCTGAGGAGATATAAATTAAAATTCAATGCCGCGAAAATGCTCATTTTGTGTCAGCTTGAGGAAATTGCTCAACTTTATTATGATGTATAGGCAAATAGAGGCAAATCCTGCACAGATCTAAGCCTTTCAGAAGTTGGAACGGCCTAAAAAATGTCCAGAGGTTGACAGGGATGCTAGCGGCCCTCAACCACTTCATTGCCAGGAGCTCGAATAAATGTTGAGCACTGTTTCTTGCTTTGAAAAAGAGGACAGAGAAGATTTGAGACGAGCACTGTGATCTGTCGTTGGCAAAAATTAAGTAGTATTTGAGTACACCTCCTATTTTGTCCATCCCAAGGGCAGGGGAAGAACTGATTATGTACTTGGTAGTCTCCGAGCACGCAGTCAGTGTGGCCTTGATGAGAGAAGAGGGAAAGCATTACATTCCAGTCTTTTTCATCAGTAAAACTTTACTTGACGCCAAAACAAGGTTCCTCCCATTGGAAAAACTTGCCTTGGCTTTGGTATGTGTAGCTCCGAGCTGTATTACAAAAGGCAAACCTATAAGGAATGATGGTTAAGTGGGCAATCGAGCTCGGGACGAAATGATATAAAAATAGTCATGAGGAATGCAATCAAAAGTCAAGTTGTGGCAAATTTCATTACAGAATTCACCCTTAAGGAGGGGGCCGAGCATAAGCAAAGAGAAGCCAAGCACTTGGATACTGCAGATAGCGATGCAGAAAGAGATAAAAAAGAATGGCAGCTATATGTGGATGAGGCATCAAACAGCCAAGGTTTAGGTGCCGGGATTGTATTCTTTACACCAGAAGGAGCAGTAAATGAAAAAGCAATATCCTTGGGGTTTCCATCAGTAAATGACGAGGCGGAATATGCAACCTTGCTATTAGGGTTCCAAATGGCTGAGGAGCTACAGATCAAATAGCTGGTTGTCTTCTATGATTCACAGTTGGTAACCAACCGATTAAATGGGGAATATCCTGTTCAAGATGATAGAATGGCCGCATATTTGGAGGAAGCTCTTTGGTCAATCCAGAGGATTAGCAATGTCACCTTCACGCAGATTGCTCGAGATGGAAATGTACATGCCTACAGCTTGGCATGTTTGGCCATGGCTATTAAAATTGAGTTAAGAAGAGAAATCATTGTCAATTTCCAACCAATACCCAGCGTGGAGGGTTGATGGGTCATGTGCTCAGGGGAAATGGAGGAAGAAGCTAGTTGGATGACACCATTATTGAACTACTTGGAGGATAATGAACTCTCATAGGATGCAAAGGGAACTTAGAAGATTAGGAGGAGGTCGGCTCGGTTCTGGCTATCATCTGAAGGTAAATTATACCGACGTTCATACTCAAGACCTTACTTAAGATGTGTTCACCCAACAAAAGTAGAAGACCTCTTATGGGAAATCCATGAAGGATGTTTCAGGGAACACATTGGAGGTCGTAGCTTGTCTTACCGAGCTATGTCACAAGGATACTGATACCCCTACATGCAAAAGGATGCCTTGCAGTTTGTTCAAAAATGTGAAAAGTGTTAGCGATTCGGAAAAGATATTCATCAGCCTACAGAGCAGCTAAATTCGATTTTAAGTCGTTGGCCCTTTGACAAGTGGGTGATAGACATTGTTGGTCCCATGCCTAGGTTGGCAGGGAACTTCAGGTTCCTAATAGTGGCAATAGACTATTTCATCAAATGGGTTAAGGCAAAGTCATTGATCTACATCAGGGACATTGATGCAGAGAAGCTTGTATGGAAGAATATTATTACTAGATTTGGAATTCCCTGAGCAAAGGTCAAGGAAAATGACAAGCAATTCGAAGGAAGGGCCTTCCAGGGTATGTGCGAAAAGTTTAACATAAAGCATTACTTCTCTACGCAGGTTTATTCGCAAAGCAGCGACCAAGCTAAAAGCTTGAACAAAACATTGTTGGATGGTACAAAGAAAAGGTTGGGTGATGCCAAAGGATGTTGGGTGAATGAGCTCCCCAGTATCTTATGGGCTTACAAGACCACCCCATGTAGGTCGACCAGAGAGACTCCCTTCTCCTCAGCATATGAAATGGAAGCAATGATCCCACTAGAAATCAATCTACCAACCATGCAAATGGAGTCCTATAATCATGAGGAATATAGAGAAAGAATTGCCGAGCAGCTGGAGTTAGTGGAGGAACGAAGGGGGCATGCGCTAATCAAGTTGGTAGCATACTAGCAACAACTAGCTCGGAGTTTATAAAAAAAGGTAAGAGCAAGGGAGTTTCAGGTTGGCAATCTAGTTCTAAGAAAGGTTATTCTAAACACAAAGAATCCTAACCATGGAAAAATTAGGGCGAAACTAAGAAGGTCCGTACAGAGTCACTTCTGTAGGAGGAACAGGAGCTTATCATCTCGAGACACTAGATGGAAAAGCACTCCTGAGGCCTTATGACATTTCTAATCTGAAGAAATTCTTCTTATAATCTTTGTACCAAAGAGTTAGATTCAGTTTTTTGCTCTTGTACCAAGAATATTTATAATCTTTGTACCAACGAGTTGGATTTGGATTCGAATTCTTGTGCCAAGAATTAGATTCAATTAAATGAAAGTCTGTTTGCCTCATGATGTTTTTATAGCTAATCATCCAGCAAGCCTTGGTTTACAAAATAATACCTCGACTCCCAACCAGACAAGTCGAGCGAGGGAACAGTGGCTTAGAAATCTAAGAAAAATCTCCTTAGCAGATACTCATATTTGGCCACTAGCTAGGACCAAGGTCTGGTAGAAAGGAACATATAAATGATCCCACACTTGGTACCGAAGGAGAAAAAACCTAACGGGGAAAGCATCCCAAACTAGGTGCACTGCCCTAATCTCTGTTGACTAATAGCTGGGCATGACGATGCAACCATTAGAAACAAAATTGAGTTTGGAAAAAGTCTGACAGTGGCAATGGAAAAGATAAAAGGCTTCTTAACTAAAATAAGCCCATAGCAGGGGCAAGGATTACAGGTATACAAAAGCAGTTCAAAGCCCATAGCTCAGGCACACACACGAAAAAAAAAAAAAAAAACCAACAAAACAAAACAGCACCAGAAGGGTCAGAAATATTGTAACTTCAAACATCAGGGGAAATTGTGATGGGATATTCAGAGGCAACCAACTCAGCATCTAGTTGCACCTCGACTAGAGGGACCTCGACGACAGAATGATCAAAAGTAGAGGACTGCGGTCCACAAGAGGCTTAAAAACGATTACGGCGACAAGAGGCTTGGGAGTTTCTTGATCAGCACGACGTGAGGAAAAAGATGGTCGGATATTGGAGGGGCAGAGTACCTTCCTCGGAGAGGAGAATCCTCAAGAACGCCATCCTCATCCAGACTAGTATCAAAGCCACTCTTAAAAAAATGCAACGGATTTCCTAAACCTGCTTTGAATATGCAACGTCAGTTTCATTGTAGCCTTTGTCTCGAGTAAGCTCCACAACTGCCTTCATCTCCACCTAGAGCTCTTAGTGCCGAGCTCGGGAGCTTTCCAATTTGAGTTCCTTGGTCACCAGGGTACTCTTCGCGCTTACAACCCGAGTGGTCGCTGACCCAGCCTTAGCCTCTGCCAACTTCAAGGCCTTTTGAGAAAGGCTGAGCTGGCTCTTCAGAGATGCCACATCGTTGTCCAGTTCCTTTGGATGCTTCTTACCCACTTCAAGCCGATTAAAAGAGACAAACCACTACTAAACCCCCTGGTTTGCCCAGAGACAAACCCACATGATTAGAGTTGACATAAGGTCAAGCATATCTAAGCACAAGATACTGAAAAGCTAACCAATACACACTTTTGCATTCCGAAAGACATGAGCTCGAAATCTGTCAAAGAATTGTGCCACTTAATGTCAAAGGGAAGCAGGGAAGTCTGGGCCATATGATAAGCCACGGCTGGGGATTCAAATATACCTACCTTTAAGTGGGAGGGATCTTCTTAGGCAGGAACCTTTTTGGCCGAAGGAGGGCACGGCTTGTGGGGCAGAGTTAGGACATCGTCATCCGACTAAAGGGTAAAGGTCCTAGCCACCTCTAAGGAGGACCTGTCTTTTTGCTGTTGACTCTTGTGGGGAGCTTCCCAGGGTTCATTTCCAGAGCTGCTATGATGAAGCGAGGGGCGAGCAGGAGGAGAACTTAGCCCAAAGGGTCCTCCTAGCTTGGCTAAAATATTCTTAGGTTTATGCTTTGACATAAGCGGCAGAGGCGAAAGTTGCCTAGAATCGTGGGGAGGACTCATTATCTGAGACTACGAGCATAGGGTCGCTTTCGGAAGAAGAGGAGGATTCGCTCGAAGAACTAGGAGAAACTGAAACTCTCCGAGGACAAGTGACGCATGTCTTGTGTCGGGCCTTTTATGAAGAGCAAGCAAGGCCTAAGGCACTGACGGGGGAGGGAGACTGAGCACTCGAGGCACCATTGGGGCTGGTAAGGGTCGACTGTCTAGTAGCTTGACTACTTTTTCTTCGAGGTTGGTTGGCCGTGTAGGTGATATTATCCCAGATGGGGATAGTAGAAAAGCTATCGTAGGTGCGCCTGTACCTGAATAGGATATGCGCAGCTCAACCCTAACCGTCTAGCTCTAGAGGACCCCGGTACGAGAAAGCCTTCTAAAGATCCTCTTGGTTAACGTCGGTAGAATCTATGCCATTGATTTGTCTATTTTTCAAGGAACACCGAGATAAGGGTTATAAAAAAAAAAAGAGAGAGAAACAGATTGAGCAAGAATTCAAGGGCCTGACCTGGTTCCCCTATGGCTGGAGGAATTGTATGTCTCACTCCTCCCTAGGTGGTCAATGTCTCCCAATTTCCACCAACCACCGCAATGTCTCCTTTGCTGACTCCTCCCTAGGTGGTCAATGTCTCCCAATTTCCACCAACCACCGCAATGTCTCCTTTGCTGACTTTATTGTTGTCAGAGAGATAGTCGACCAGTGATCTCCCACGGTCTCAATATTTGAGATAAAAGATTTCTCTCTTGTTATTCCAGGGGACTAAATAGTAGCAATAAAGAATGTCTAAGATGCCGAGGTTTATTCCGAGTAAGCTGTTAATCTTTGCAACCCCCGTAATGACTCAAAATATGTTGGGGGCATATTAGAGAGGGAAAAGGTTTGTATATGAAAGAAACTGAATGAGTAGGGGGCATAAAGGGAAATGGACACCACCCTTGACAATAACAATTGTGCTCTTAAAGCACCCGAGGAAGGATTACCCTGGTTTTGAAAGTCGAATTTGAATATCCAAGGGGATTCTGAATCTATGCTTGAACTTTGCAATTTGTTCAGGGAATTTCAATAGTTTCCTAAGGTTACCCATTCTAAAACAAAATCAAAAGTAATGGCTATAAGAAGGAACTTATAGTAGGGAAGGAAGGACAAGCAGAAAAAAGAAGAACGACATAGGCAGGTAGATGAAGATGGACGGTTGAGGAGGACAAGAATTTAAAAGGGGCTGACTGATCACGGAAGTTGTTCAATCACAACATTTTGACTTGCTACGATGTGCAGGGGAAGGTAAAACACTGGAGGACGAATCAGCCATCGAATCCAGGAATTGAAGGCATGACAACTAGAAAGAATGAAACTGATAATAGTTTGAAATTTGAAAAGACAAGATAGGCGTACGTTGACACGTGACCCCAGGAGCATCACCCAAAGCTTTGCCTAACTGTGCATGCACCAAAGATAAGACCAAAGTTAGGGGACAATTGTGGGGGGATAAAATAGACTGCACCTTAGGCCGAGGTAAATACCAGTGAGCTCGGGAAGCTCCCATAATCAATTTGGTAAGGATATGAGGGTGAGTGTGATGAAGTTGGATAAGCAGGGACAATGGTGTGTGGGAATGGTGATGTGCAGGTGGTTCTGTGTTGGGCTCAGTTGGTGAGGCCATGGGAGTGTGAATGTTTGTGATTGTTGATGGTGATGATGGTGGGCAAGAGGAAGATGAAATGCAAGGATGGCGTGAGAAGTGAAGTGGTGAGGTGAGATGGACACAGGGATATATGGTAAGTGGGTTGATCGATCTGTGCGTGTTTGTGTGAAAGTGAAAAGGATAACGGTGTGACAGGGTATATGGGTTTGATTGCAGGGTCGTGATAGGGCCAACTCAAGACAATTTGAGGCCTAAAGCGACAATCTTAAATGCGGTATTTTTTTATTTTTAATATTATTATAATATTTTATTTAATATTTATTTTTTTTATTTTTTGTAATGTAATATTACTATTTAAGTTTTTATATTCAGATTTTGCCAACATATCTTTTCCAATTAATAGTATGGCTAATTTACTTAATCTTTTTTGTGACATTGTTTTTTTAAATTAGGATTTTATCAATTTTAATTTTGAAAACTTCTTTCCATAAAAAAAACAGTTATAGATATTGTCAATATTTTTCTAGTAGACAAATTTAATATTTATAAATTATGACTAATAATATTTACAAATAAAATGAACACTAACTATAATAAATATATAATATGATCTTGTAATTAATTTTTTTTAAAGCATAGAACCATAAAAGTTAATTTAGTTATTTATCGGTGTTGGCCACAAAGATTATAAATGTCAATTACTTTTGAATTTGATGTAGCTTCTTCAATATAAAAAAAAGATTATATTTAAAGTTATCTTCTAAATATTTCAAACAGTATAGATATAGAGAGAAAAATGTACAAACTAAAGAATTTTCAGAATAAAAAATAATTTTTTTGCTTGTTGTGATTTTAGAGTTTTTTTATAGTAACATTTTCTCAATGGTAAAAATGGTCTTTAATTCTTTTTTTGAAATATGAAAAGATAACATTTTTTTTAAATGTAAAAAGATGGTAATTGCTTTAATTACTTTTATGAGATCTTAAGTTGTTGCAATTATTTTTTAAGGCCTTATTTTTCCGGGGGTCTAAACCAAAAGCTTTTTGGCCTAATGGTTGAGCCACCCGTCGTGATGCAGTGGTGCACGATGGGTGTATCTGATGATGGTTTCTATTATAGTAGTGTGGGGAAGAGAAAATAAAGGTGAAAAGATAGTAGAAGAGCAGAATAACAATGGAAAGGAGTTGCAGGGGAGGTAAAAAGCACAGGGAAGAGGGAGGAACCTGGTCTTCTCTGCTAATGGCCTGAGAAGAGAACTAAAAGATAAGGAGATTTTCCTAAATTTTAGGGATTTTATTTTGGGCTCACAACCCCAACCCCACCCCGATGCTGGTCGACAGAGGAGGCGATACCCCAGTGGGGATCGCCACTCCCTTTCTTCTTTTCTACTCCTCTTCCTTCTTCTCTCTGTTGGCTGAGTGCTCCTTCCGTCTTTCTCCTTTCTTTTTTGTTTTCTCCTCTCCTCTCTTTTTGCTCTCTTAATTTGGGACCGGGCGCCATCAGGATTGAATGTGAGTTTGAAAATTCAAACTTGTGGGCATCTGAGTTGTTTTTTGTTTGAATTGGGATCGTGTGGATTTGGATGGCTAGGATTGGGGTGGATGGCTGGGATGATGTTGATGATGAGGTGAGGATGAGGAAGGGTCTTGGATCTGGATTAGAGCAAGGATGTGGGATTTGCTTAAAGTTTTTGGTTTGAAAGTTGAACAGCATGCATAGCCGGGTGAGCTAGTGGGCCAAAGTGTTGGTCATGGGTTATGGGCTAGAGTTTGGGTTGGTGGCTAAAGGACTCAGGTTGGGTTGCTGAGTCAAAGACCAAAGTTTGGTTTGGAGTTGGATTGGTGGGTCATGGACTCGGGTTAGCTTTGGATTTGGACGAATGCATCTAGGACCTAGGTTAGTCGAGCTTATGAATGGATTTAGGTGGGGCCAGTTGTGCTGTTATATTTCTAATGATGGACCATTGGGACTCACATGAGATGAACCTAGCTAAGATGATGATGATGATGACAACGAAGGGATCCTAAACATCAGGTTAAGTGTGAGCCCTACGCCTCGCAAATTTTAATCCACTTGTTAGACTTTGGAGTTTTATATATCACTGGAAAGCTCGTGACATGTAGATCAAAATGGGCTACACACTTAGATGATCAGAAGATGGGAAAAGAATGATGAAATTCTAAGTGTGTGTTTCTAACCTTGGCTTTTATCATCAAAAAATGAGCCTAGATTTTCATTGTTATCATCAATAATTTTGGCAATCTAAGCACAGCAATAAACCTAAGCTATTCTTAAAGCCATGTGCGCATTCATGCTGATAATTAATTAATTTAATTTTTATAATTTCACATTACTTTCTTTTATTTCTTTTTCATATTTTATATATTTTTTATTTTATTAATATGCATGTTCTAATGCAAGGTGGGAGGCCTCAATGCTTTTGAAATGACATCTAGAATTTACTCTTAAATATTTTCATAATTGATGTCTTTTTCACATTAAGTTGAATCATGTTAAAAACATTTAATTTGGGGTAAAATGGGGGCATTACTATACATAATAAGTAGTTTGGGTCTACATAAGGTACTAAATGAGGTGTCTACAAAAGTGTAATTATTTGTTGCCTCGGGTGACACACATTAGTTGTTCCAAGTTAGACCCGATGCATTGTTTTGGCTAACCCCAATGTATTGATTGGTTGAGCTTTCCTCCCATTGCAAACGCTTTACCACAATAAATACGAGGCGGGAGGGTAGTGACACACTATCTCGTGGTGTAGTAGCTTATGTGGTTTGCCTCTTTGTTAATGTATTGGTGCTAAAACATTGTCTCTTACTCATTATATCATCTTTCATGCTTATTGCCTAGCATTCTATCCTTTTTCTCAAATGATTACGTTGTCTTTACTTGCTTTGATATATATATTTGTTATTGTTCATATCTATCTATTTGTTTAGCTCTTTATAGCGAATGATGCTATGTTTAGTGCATAGGTAATGAGTTTGCCTCTACCGAGGAAAAGGAGAATTTGATGCCTAAGTGGATCAACTTGATGGCGATCATGAGTGGTGTGCATATCACATCTACTGAGCCATTGTGACTAGCACAAGAAAGCTCTATCTTTGGTTTATTTGGATGGCCCATTTTTAGGGTGACCTTGTATATAAAGCACTGTCTTTTGTAAACTTTAACTTTATATATAAGTGAGACTCGTTTACTTTGTTGATGTGACCGTACTTTCCGTACAAAGTATGCTTCGATGGTAATTTCATTTGACATAGAAATGTTTGCAACCTCGCTGCAGACCACGATCGAAGTTGGGAACACGACTGGGCACGTGTGTGGCTAAGCTATATATATATATATATACATATACATATATTTTTTTTTATTTTGGCCTTCATCTCACGTTTAATTCCCGTGCTCATTAGGGGGAACATGACAAATTGAATGGAGGAAGATCTTCTCCAATACTCTCTCCTGCATTGGCAAATCAAAATGCCATTATCCAAATGAAGGGTCAAAAGAAACATGTATGTCACCCGATTTTGAATGGGCAAAAATGCCCATATGCTTAGGCAGGAAGCTGGGATCTTCAGCTAGGTTCAAAATTACAAATGAAATGGATTGAATGCAGGGAAATGTTTTCTCTTTTTTTTTAATAGAAAGACTTACTGACATATTATTAAGAAGATGACGAAGATTCAATAATTTCATATTTCCTAATTAAGTCTTGGATGGAACACCATCAAACCACCATATTGTCAACATACTTTACATATATAGCTAATATATGAGCAGCTGCATTGTCATCTCTACTTATACGATGCACTTCATGGTAAAATGAAAATTTGGTTACTCCAAACAAAGGACCATGATGTAGGAAAATGTTGTACAATGCTCTCTCTGTCATTGGCAGATCCGACTTAAATTTTCTGAACGAAAGGTCAAAAAGAAACATGTATGTCACCCTATGTTTATTGGGAAAATGTCCATTGATTAGGTTGTGATCTTTAGGTAGGCGTGATTTCTGCACCGTGATATTCATAGGGCTTGTTTGTGGAGCACCAGTACCTGAAAATTTTTCTCGTTTGTATAACAAAAGAATTCTAAGTTTTGCGGATTTCCAAGGAAAATCATATCACAGTTGGCGTTGAAGAATGGGCCTTTTGTCACTCCAAAAACAACGCAGTGTGTAAGATATATACATATAGGCCCTATATCACATGGATTGTCACTACACCAAAAATGCTCATTTGGAACGGTTTAAAACTGTTCCTAAATGAATCTGGAATGGTTTCAAACCGTTCCAAAAATGGGTGTCGCAGAAATTTTGGAACGGTTTAAAACCGTTCCAAATTTTCAAATCTGGAACGGTTTAAAACCGTTCCAGATTTCCACAAAACCGTTCCAGATGTTCAAGTCTGGAACGGTTTTGAACCGTTCCAGATTTGGACATCTGGAACGGTTTTGTGGAAATCTGGAACGGTTTTAAACCGTTCCAGATTTTCCTTTCCAGATTTGGACAGCTGGAACGGTTCAAAACCGTTCCAAAATTTTGAAAACCGCTTTAAATTATTCCCTCATATTTTCTTGCCATTTTTTTTTGAACTTCTTTAAAACAGTTTTAATAATATTTTTTTAAATCATAAGTTTTTTAAACCACTATTAATCACATATTTAAAAATAAAATAGAATAATTATGGTATTCACATTCATATAATTGCAATCATTAAAATTCTTTTTTAACACAATAATTAAAAATTCATGTTACATTCATCCCAGTAATTCATCTGGCAACCGTCAACAATAAGAGGCCCCAGTATTTTCAAACCAGCACATTTCTTCTTCAAAAATTCATCATTGAGTTTGACATCCCAACAGCCCCTCACATCTAAGAACTCAAGCTCGCGGCAATTCGACAGAATCTCCAGTGCACCTCCAGTTGTGAGGTGCAAGTAGGATAATTCTACATGCTTGAGCTTGGGCATGGTAGCCACAATTGCATGGGCCTTATCATCCTGCCAGAACTTATGAGCTACCTCCAATGGGTGCATTGTCCTCTTAAATCCAACTAGTGCTTTACAATTCTCGCCAAATGCCTCTATAGCACAAGGACCAATTTTCACGCAGTGGCTTATGTCCAAGAAAGTGAGGTTGGATAGCTTCCCAGCAACCTGCACAACTATTGAATCACTTATTTCACTTCTCGGCATCCACAGGGTCTGAAGGGATCAAGAACTGGCAGAACCAAAATAAAAATAAAATTAAACACCAAAATGAGGTTGTGGATCTAATCCCTAAGAGATCAAATTTAGGATAAATTTATTTGTTCAAACTCACCATCTAGTGGGTTTAGGCTCTTACCAAGATGCTACTTTTAGAGCCCTCTGCCTCATACATACGGATTTATTAAAATTCATAGGCAATGTCCTAGTACCAAAGCAGTTAGAGACTAAAGGTTTACATGTGGAGATGTCCGAGGGAACCCCAAATTGCTATTTGGGGTTCCCTCGGACATCAATTGCCAAATTTTTCTTCTAGTCTTGATATGTTACATTACATAAGGAAATCAATCTGAAAAACAGTACATTAAATCAAATTTACCTTGGAAATAGTTAGAGTAGGGCTCCCCTGCTCCTTCAAAATGTCAAGGCAGATGCTACCATTGCTGTTGATGTTTGGATGGAAAACTCTCGTACGGAAAGCAACCTGCACATTCAGTGAACAGTTGAATATCCTTAAGCTTTGAAACAACTAACAATTCTATGTAGAAAACCTAGCGCTTTTTTGAAAAGGTGAAAACAAGCCAAGCTGTTGGCCCTAATCAACTCCGCTAGGCCTAACTTCAGCTCAAAGAGTGTGCATGCATGTAGGGGAAAAGGTGAAAACAAGCCAAGCTGTCGGCCAATTTTATCGAACCCTCCAAACCATTTTGTTAATCTGCACCACTTAGTTGTCACAATTTGCAATTTGGGCTACAAATCAAACTAGAGGTGAGAATATAGAGAGAGATGCAGAACTAAGACTTACTGGTTGGCTATGAAGGAGAAACGATCATCTTGGAGACAGGAGATACAGAGCTTCCGGACCGATCCACTGCTCCTTGTGATGAGCATTTGAAGCATTCGATCCAGATTTTCTTTCTCACAGCTGAGGCTCCATTCCTCAATGTCGATTTCTTGCCAGCAATAAGGTCCAGAAACTGCAATAGCCAAAGATTTGCATACCCTCGGAATGACGGTCAGTATCTCCTGAAGAGGAAGATGGCTGAAGATCAGCCCAAGAGCATCAGGTATCAGTTCTTCCCAGCATCGAAATTCACCTACTCCCTCCATCAGATCTACATTTAACACATCGCAAAGCACCCCATCAGTTACTAGCCACAGATGATGGAAACCAAGTGGAATATGAGAAAACAATGTAAGAAGATTGGAAAAGATTTGTTTTCTTTGAAAAAATATTGTTCAATTTTTAGCTACCCCAAAATGGGAAAGATCAAGAGAATAGAACTCAGGTATAACACAGTGATCAAGATGGAAAAGATCACATAGATCGAGGAATAATCTCTACATTCAATCAACCACTAGCCAAAGAAATAGATTGCAAGAAGATGAGGGATTGTAAAAGATTTACTGGGAAATCAAGAAACAGCTGGTCCAACAGGCATATTGATTTACTACAGTATGCAGCAAAAATAGCCACATAATCTCTATGACACTGAAACAAGATTCAAGTAACAACTATCAGCAAAAAGCTTAAGAACCTGAATTCAGTTTCATCATACAGCACTGCCTCGCAAGTGGGGCACCCAGTTCACCAAACTGCTCATCACCTTCCTCGGTATCCAGCAACAGGCGAACAGCATCCAGCCTGAGAAGATGAGTCATTAAAGTTGCATTATGACCAGATCACCATTGATGGGAGACTTATAGTTGCTCACTCTGTCATTGCTTGAATTAGATGTACCCTTAAACTTCTCTCTTGAGCCTGTTCAAAACAATTCATATCACATTATTAAATCATAATTATCAAAAAAAATTATTCAAATTGATGGCTTGGCCACCTTACAACATTTTGTGACTGATTTTAGTTAAAAAGCAAAGTCATCAATAATAAATCAAAAAGTCAATGGGTCTCCTTTGTCATGAAGTAGTTCCTCACCATGCCATACCTCTAATGAAGCTGTCATTATTGCTGTCTCCACCAATTTCTCTAGACTCTCACTTTCTTGCTTTACGACCATCACAAGCTCTGTCAGCAATGAACTCATCCTCCCAACCTTTAACAAATGTGTGCTTTACAATGTCAGCAAGTTAAGATTACTTTCTTTTATGTGAGTATAGGCTTGTTTTCTACCATTGGATCATATCCGCTTGGTGAAAATAAATGTGCCATTTCAAACTTCATACCATTACATAATTCCTCGACTCCTTTTTTTCTGTTCTAAATATGAAAGAGTGCTTACGAAAAAATGATAATATTCAATGCCACTAGTCTCAAGAGATAAAAAAAACATGGTAACCATATGCAGACTGTGTTGCAGCCATTTTTCTAATAACTGTGAAGTTCAATATGAACTTCGGGGGATCAATTAGACTGCACTCCAACCTGACTAATTAACAACCATGTTCATACATAACTTTCTCTGAGAATAAATGAGCCTGTTCAATTATAGTTTCATTGCACCAGCCTAAAAGACAATATATCCGGCCATTGAACTCGAGCATAGTCTAGAATTGAAAAATCAACTTTAAACAGATAAGTAATGTCCAACCAACCTAGCAAGGGAGGTGATCAGACAACTGTTAGTTTACTTGGAAGTTGGAAATGGAATTTGGTGTGCTATTGTCACTGCAAGATCCATCAATTACAAAGATAATAGGCTGGATTTTCATCTTAGTTTGTGTACTTGAATAGTTTTTCTTTTCTCTTGCCTTTTGACCTCCTGATTCCGTTTCCTGATGTCAGCTTGATGGTACATTCATCCTGCCAATTAGATCTTCACCCGTTGATCGGGGTAAGGAGTACCTCTTGGATAGAGTGTCAGTTTTGTGTTAATTTCTGGGTTTCTTTTGGTTGGTTTTGAAAGTTTGTACTTAAATTTCAACACCAAAATGTTTGTACTTAAATTTCAACACTGAAATGCTGAAAGCTGACATTTCCAATAAAAATAGGCTTGAATAAAACTGATTGTGAAGAACTGCACCTGAAAGAAAAATCTTGAGATGGTGTCTTCAATCCCATTCATGACATCCATCGCGGTACAAAATGCTCTGTAAACAGAATATATGTTGGCCTGCAGCGAGAGAGCAGAAAACTATAGTACTGTTTTCTAAGTAACAATTACCAGCTGAAAGGTTCTACATGTGATGGCTTGTATATAAAAAGAGGCCACGCAATACAAGATGATCAAAGACTGAGTTCAAAATCTGCATCTGAATTTGGATTCAGATCCATACTTGAGTCCAAATTCGGAGGGCAATCGTTCCTTTTCTGAGCCTGAACCCAAGTTCACATGAAAACTCTAAATGGGCCTAAAAGAGAACAAATACCAAACTGTTATATGATCTGAAATGGGTCTAAGAGATCCCTACAGATCCTTGGTCCAAGATCCTGAACCAGAATGTTAGTCAAATTCGGACCCTTGGATCAGTACTTAGTAGTTAGTGCCAATGCCATAGTTTAACAAGTCCTGACTCATGTCAAGCCACCTAGTTGGCTGACTCAGTTTGAGTCTGGCTGCGAACTCAGGTCCATTACCTTTTGAGTTAAGCAAAATTTCCGACTTTTTAAACTATGGTAAGCACCTGAATCACACCCACTGAATCCTAAATGGACCTCCACATCTTGACCCAGCATGGATTAGGATGTGTTCGCAGCATTGAAATTTAATAGATGAAGATTATCCTCATTTTTCTAGTTACTACTAGTCAAATATGAAAATGAGAAGGAGAAAAAGGAAGATGGATTTCAAATGAAGTAGACTGGTATAAACTATAGGGAATAGATACCTTGGCACCACCAACAAGGGGGATGTTTTGGCATGCAGCCTGCAGGATTGTTGCCGATTTTTTCATAGCTTGGAGGCTCCTTTTGTCTAACCTTTCCCATTCATTGAGAAGTTGGATTTGAGAAGACAGCATTCCACCTAGTTTGATCTCTGCTTTGAGCTTCTGCACCTGAATTTGCTTCACTATCACCGAGTTTCGCAGCCGAAATGTCTGTGACCAAACGTTGAATAATTTCTTCTGCAAACACCACAAGACAAATTTAAAATTTGAATGCTTCTTGGTTGGTTGGATGCAAGTGAGTAGCGAGACTTTACGCATAAACATTTGTTTCTTAATAATCTAGAGGGGGACGGACTTAGGCCGAACCCTTGGGGACATGAGCTTGGCTGAGTCGTGAGATTATTGGATGGATGAAAAGGACAACATAATTTTCTCAGATGAGAATCCCATGCAACTGCCGTGCAGAAATTTTGAAGGGTGATTTCCTGCTCTGCTTCAGGCAGCCAGCACCAGGTGACATCCACTTCTAAACCGGACTCAGGTGCAGACCTAAGTACATCCACGTTGAAGCGGACCACCAGGGAGACCTCCATCCATTTCTAAAATTATAGTGAAAATTCTAATTCTGCTTTAAAATTTTGCATGAAATTTTTGTTTGCCTCTGAACCCCATGTGAAAGCACTGTATTTGTTCTCCAATTGTGTCTGCACCCCTCAAACATGAAGTTTGGGTCCACCATTGACCGGACTGCAATAATGGTGAAAAAGGAAACTACTTTTATAAAACAAGGTGTACATCACGAGATTTTATGGTACAACCCCTTGGCCTCATAAGCACCCAAAATGATGGTCTCATAAGCACAGGTTGCAAATATCCTCTCTTGACCCCCCAATAAAAATGGATTTAGTGCAAACCCTGACCCAAGGTCTTTTCCTTGGGATGCAAAGCTTTGAAATCATTTCCATTAATCAATTACTAGATATGTCTAATAATTTTTATCATCAAAGATCATATGTAAATTAACAAAATAAGATCAAACTCACCTTGGATATTGTTAGAGCAAGGCTCCACTGCTCGTTCAGATCATCAAGGGAAATGCTACCATTGCTGTTGATGTTTGGGTGGAAGACTCGCTGGTATGAAGAGCAAGAACAGAAACTCTATCAACCTTAACCACTTCTGTGCATCATGTGCCAACAAGAAAAATTATTGGATAGTTAAGTCCACACCGTCATCATTTCCTTTTATGAAAACCAACGTGCAACAATGCGGGATATGTCGAGTACAATCTCTACAATAGATAAACCCAGTTTGGATTGGGAAGTTTCTACTGCCAGATTCCATCCTGAAGCCAACACTCAATCTATCATTAAGTGCAGGACCTCACATAGCATACAATTAATGAGATAACACAAGGCATACATAAGACAGGAAAAAAAGAAAAAGAAAAAGAAAGAAAGGCTATCTATGATGCTAAGATACGGATATGAAAACAGAAAACACACACAAGGATAAATATAGACTATACACTTTTGAAAACATAGGTCATCAATGTAGATGAGACTGACCTAAATCTTTCCTCCATGCATTTCTTAAATAATGTTCCTTTCTAACATTGTTTTGGTTGGAAAAAAAACTATAAAAAATAAATGAAATAATGGCCTACGTAAGATATGCTGAACTGGTACCACAGAAGTATTGGTGCAATACCAACTACCAATACTCTCATATCAGTCCAACATGGATACATTGATAAACAGGGCACTGAAAAAATGGCACAACATTTGCATGGACACATAAACTGACATTTTCAGCAGCTTAATAGAATTGCTTTCTTCAATTTCAGCACATAATAGATAATCTAACAAAATGCCCCAACTAATAGGCTCTAAAAGATAACAAGTGACTCGCCACAAAGAAAGAAAAATAAGGTTGCAGTAGTTACCTTGGGTGGTTTGAAAGGATAGTCTGGTGGGAAGTGAATGGACATCAGAAACACACCCCCTGCAAAGGGGCTATCTGCAGGTTCCATAATCATTACTAGCCAATGGTATATGTCATCAGCAATTGCACCTATAATCATGTAAAAATTCAATTAAAAATATGAAATACCAATTAAGATTAAATAGAATGAGATGTCATCAATATCTTAGCCAAACAACCACCAGTGGAAAAAATGCATTCTTTGTCCTTCTTTGTTCATTTTCACTAACCACACATCCCACTTGGATCATTTTCACTCAACCACATAAAAAACGCATGATAAAATGCTAGCACTCCAACCTGCTAATAATTTGCTCTATCCAAACAAGTGCACAACTCCTAGTTTTCCAAGTAACAATCTTTTTTACTAATATAATATAAATATATCTTAGCCAAACAACCACCAGTGGAATGATAGAGAGATATATAAGTGGGACTTGCTTTAAGATTCAAAGAGAGCTGGTGACAATATATTTAAAGTAATGCAGAGATGTAAACTGATTATCAGATGGGTACTGGGTCGGCATTAACTTTTATGGTGGTGTGCCGAGCCACAAACATTTCAACAAGCGGGTTCACTAGTTCTGGAGCCTCATCCTTCAGAGCAGCAACAGAGTGAATTTTATCAGAATTTGTTCCTGGATAGAAATCAACAATTCAACATCTTAAAATTGAGACAGTAAAAACAGAACCTGGGGACAGTGGCCAACATTGGGCAGGATAATGAAATCTTCTACTGAGTCAAAATCTTCATATGCCTTTCCAAGCTCAATGGGCTCCCATGGATCCTTGTCTCCCCATCCCACCAAAACAGGACACTACAAGAACAAGAAAGGACATGTGTAGCTAAGCAAACTGTACAATCACTGGCACATATGTATATTCCTAGGCTCCTAGCAGTTCATCAGGTGCGACTTATTAGAATGGTGACGTGTTGTAAATTATGGAAGAAAATGTTTTAGAATAGGTCAACCATTTGAAGGGAGACTCACCCAATTGAATGGATTTGTATTGCGCTGCTATTTACAATTGGAACATTCCAAATAGTGGAACTGCGGGTAAAGAAATTGAGTAATGGACTGATCACTCTGATATACAAATCACTTTACTTGGGTAACTTTTCCCTAAAATGGTTGACCTGTTTTAAAGATTTTCTTCCATAATTTACAGCATGTCACCATTCTAATAGACTCACCATATGCATGGGAGAATAAATCAAGTCAATCTACTCATCAGATGGGCCACACTCGTAAATTCAACATGGACAACTAACCATTTTATTTGAACCATATATTTTATTTGGGATACAGGACCAATTTGATGAGGCCTGGCCTTTTCCAGCCAAGATAATTGCACCATGACTAACTCACAAGTGGCCCAGATTTTGCATATTTGCTTGTGCATAGGTTTTCAATTTTGACCCTATTCATGTGAGTAGCCTCGGGAAATTTTATTTGAATAAGCAAAGAACTGCAGGATGAGAAAAAAGACATTTGAAGACACACAGAGGTGATGCCTCACCTTCACTTGGGGAAGTAGCTCCTCTGGAAGGGGGCCATCTGAAAAACAAATGAAGTCAAGAAAAATATCAACAGCACCAGGTTCAAGTCCTGGTAGCAAAATCTTCTCGACTAGCTCATCTGTGACCTTAGAAGTGTCATGATAACACTGAGATTCGTTCATAAGAATAGTCACACCAGCAGAATCAGAAAATGTTTTGTAAATATGAGTAACATATCCCTAAAAACATATTCCTGCCCCACCATTAGAAAAATGTATTCCTGTCGATGTCAGTGAAGACATTGTGATAAAATCAATGATGTACCTGCCTTTTTAATACTTCTCAACAAGCTCATTAGTGGGCCTGGAATGGTGTTGGCCACAGAGAGAGAACCACGTTCATCAATAATAGACTAATAGTATTCTGCATAAAGCATTAAACTAATAATTAAAAGGTTTGAAATTAAAACATTTAGATGAGAACTTCACATGCCATGAACTGGTAATCTGTATAGACATTCAATCAGCTAAACTATTACAGATTATTGAGAATCATCGTATATATACAGATAAATATTTGATTTAATGCTGGTATTAAATCCTTCAAAATGGGGCTTTGTGAATGGTTGTTTTGAGGTGTCCATTATGGATATGTTGAGGTGAAGACCAAGATTAACAGGTTAAAAGAGGATGATAAAGAGAGTACGGTGTGAAAATAGAGTGAGAACAAGACCCATGCCATATCCAAACTACGACTGGTTGAATAGTATATGGTCAAAACTAGATTAAATGGCATTTCCTTGGAAAAGTAAATACTACAGCTATTTTAGCAATTGAGAGAGAGAGAGAGAGAGAGAGAGAGAGAGAGAGAGAGAGAGACTTATGTGTAAGATCTGGTTCATCAAATGAGACCCATTCATGAAAGTGGTTTCGGTGAAAGATCAAAGAGTTTGCTCATCAGGTAGGCCAAACATGTATGTTGGACATGGATGGTTATTCCTCCTCAAATGTCCTCACATTACATTTATGATAAGCAGAAGATCCTATTTTAGGGATAGCACAGTTTCATGGACCCCGCTTAAAATTGATGTAGAAAATAAAATACAAAATACCTTAAATTTACCAAGTATTTCAACTTAAGATAACAATATCATAATTTTATTAAAAAGATAAAAACTATCATATGCAAAGTCAAATTAAGGTCAAGTTAACAACATCAATAATGACCATTTTTAAAACACAGTTGAAACCAATAAAAAGCAACACCTGATGCTTCCCGTATTCAGGAATGAGCGAACTGACATATACATTGAAAATCACTATACAGAAATCATGACAATGCCACGTCCAACTCTAAAACATCACGAGAGCTTTAAAAGAACATTGAAAACATGCCTCACATAATATTTCATACATACCACATTATGCAAGTCACCCTCTTGTATCCAAATGTAAGGTTTCCCCCTCTTAAATAGGTAATTCACCCTCGAACTAGGAATCTCTTCTTTACTACAAGACACAAGAAGAAACAAATAGATTAATCATGCAGGTTGTGTTTTGGGTACGCATGAAAAATCATGATTGTTTTAACCTTCCAAAAAGAACACTCTTTTAATATTTGAACCTGTTCTCATGGCATCTACACCTATCACTTTCTTTTCCTTTTGGCATGAAACTACGAAAGATAATAATAACAATAAACAGATCTATTTCCCATGTCTCAATAGCCATGAAAGAACATGAATTTCTTGTTTTTAATGTTCATGGGCAAAAATCTCATTTTTAATGATCAGATGCATTTGTGTGGTATTGAAAGACCAAAGAATTTCCTGTAATGAATTGGGAATTCCCAACTTTCCAATTCAACTGGGTGTGAAAAAAAAGAACATGACCATTCACTCAAATCATCAAAAATATAATCTCTAAAGCTAACTGTTACAAATTGCCTGTAGCTCACCTTCCTTTGGCGTCCGCTTTGATGGTGTGAAGATGGCCTTGCCAATTTCTGGAAAATATATTCTGCAAGAACAAACAATTCTCAGCCCATATTCAAAAAGAAGGAGAGGAAGAAGAAATTAAAACATGCCTTGCATCTTTCTGCAAATGTCAAGACTATGGCTTTGTTGGAATTCCTCATCTTTCCTATCGAAACAGGAGATCGTTCTCTCACCAAGGAAAGAACAGCATAAAAGGAGGTGTTGTTTTCGCTGCACTGACTGCGAAGCACATCAGGTGTTCGAAGAAATGACGCAGAGAAGCTCAGGCGCCAAATATAACATCGACTGCAGCGAACAGTAGGGGTTTTTGTGGGGTCTCTTTTCTTCTCCCGTCTCTTCTCTGCTCCTGCGACCAACAAGACACAACAGATGGATTAGAACAACAAGAATCTAAGAGTTGAGAGATCGATTAAAACATCAATGGCGAAGAAAAAAACCCTAACTTGCGTTTTGACAAAAGAACAGTGGGAATGGCTGAGGAAACGGCGGGAACAGAAGATCGGGAACAGCTGAGGAAGAAGATCAGGAAGAAGAAGCTCAGGAAATGCAAGAGAGGGAATATACGATCTGTGCCAATGGAGAGTATAAAACTAGTTTTGGAACGGCTGGGGAATGAGTAGAGAACAGGCCTCGTGCGTTTTGGGAAAATAGGTCAAACGGGCAGCGTGCAGAACGGACCCAATCCGTTTCATTTTAGAAACGGCCCAAAACTGGGCCCATAATCCGTTCCTGAACTATAATTTTGGTGTAGTGTGTGGGGTCTCCTTGGCCTGCCCCAAAAATTGAGGTAGTCCAATCTCTGAAGACTGTCCATGATTGGCTGTTTTCACATGACCATGTTAGATTGGCAGGGTCTTCCCACCTTAAAGCCTATGGGAGCAGACTCATAAAAAACTGGTTCTGATTCCATGTTTTGACCTAGTAATAGATTAGTATCGAGGCCTGATGATATGATGATTTTTTTTTTTGGCAACAATATTACTTACATTGTTATATGTTAATTTAACTTGTAAGTCTCGGACCCGATCCTAGCTTGACTAAAACCCAACTCAATCACATCTGGATAGTGGGACCTATCTTGGATCCCCTCGACCACAAACGTTACATTAGATGGATTGGAATTATTTTAGGAAAATATTTTAGGAAATTTATGTTAGAGAAGCTTCATTACGATCATGACAAACCTAATGGTGGCTATGCAACCAATGGCTAAGAAAAAAGTGATTAATGAGTGACATGGTGTTTAGATATTCTGGTGGGTGTACACTATAAGTTGTTGACATCTGTGATGGGCCTACTTGTGTTAACATTTGGGTGCATCCCAACTCAGAGACACTCCTCACAAATATAATGTTTGAATTTAAGGGATTGTGTCAATCCTAGTGACTCATTTTTCTTTATTATCTCTTCATTCAAATTCGAATAGAGAAATTTGATCCAACTTTCTTATTTCTTTATTTAGTTTTGGAGTTTATAACGCATTAAGCCAAATACTATAAATAGATACTAGCAAAGGATACCCGTGCTAATCACGGGCAAGCAACCAACAGCATTTGAGAAAAAAATCTAGAAAGTAGAGAAGATGGGAGTCACAATGCATGTGATGACCTATATGATTATATGAAAAATGTCACTTGGATTAAACGAATAAAACTTACACTAACGACGTATAACAATCATATAATTTACATTTGCACAGAGTTCTAATTTATGATTTTTATTCTAGGAATTCATATACTTGTTAAAGCAAATGAATCTTTAAGGGTACAAATTGGTCCTTCAAAGTTATTTGATTATACAAAAAACACACTTATATGCTTTCCATAAAATCCTAGAAACTACGGGAAGACTCATATGATTTCTTTACTTATCTAAATGCTCTCTCCCATCTTTAACCGTCAGAGGGGTAAAAAAGGATAAAGTAAACTTGATCAATGCAAAAACAAATATAAGCAAAAGCATCAATATATAATCATAAAGAGGAAAATCTTAGGAATTAAATATAGTAAACTTAATGTATTGCAATATTTAGGCCATTCTATTCATGACTAAAGCCAAATATATTGGTAATTGAAGCCAAGAATTGAAAAAGTCAAGATTTTTAAGCACAATAAAATGCTAAATCATATTTAGGAAAAGAAAACAAATCATCATTTTAAAACAATAATATGAAATTTCTTGAGTGAAAAGAAAAGCAAACAGTATACAATTAAAAAAAATTATTGCTATGTTTATATATCTTGTCTCTTTCTATGACAAGGGTATCCCCTTATCATTTTTATCCTACATGACTATTCCTCCAGGCACATGCATGACCATGTAAAACACACACGTGAGCACAGTCTAGAGTGAGATTTGAACACAATACATGGAAAAAAAAAACACACCTTATTCCAATGAATCATCATCCAAATAGGTTATGCATATATCTTGATCATGCATATAAGTTTATTTTTTTTTTTTCTAAGAAGTAATTGTATTTCTGTAAATCACAAGAGAGTATACATATTAGTACAAAATGTTACAAATACTCCACACTGTCTTGCATCCTTTTGCAATCCCCTTGAGAAAGCTAGAATCCATCCTAAATTTTTTGATAGTTTTTGAAACACTAAGGAAAAATAAGTTAATTAATAAAAAGGCCCTTTATCAATGAAAAACTATCCTCTAGAATCATTAATTTCTTATAGGTGTATTGCTTGGTTTACAAAACTATAAACATTACATTCAACTAAACCAATCCAAGATCAATGTAATTTTATATACCCCAAAAAAAATCATACGAAAAACTGAAATAATTTTTTTTTGATATAATATAAAACATCATAGTATTACAATTTAAAGTTTTTTTTTCCTTCTTCTTTCCTTTCTTTTTGAATGGTAACCATTTTCTTCTTTTTACATTTTTGCCCTTTTTTTGCAATATTACACCGTATAAGTGCATGTTTGGCATCACTAATTTTATGTTCTATTTGTCTAAATGTCTAAACCTAATAGAGTTTGTAACAATAAGAGCTTTTGGCATGTGCTTTTATGCTCTATCCAATTTAGATATGTAGAGGCTTTACGTCTATTTCCCACAACCCTCCTCATGATGCATTTCCAAATTAGAGGAAGAAAAAACAAAGGCACTGCTACAGTGTTTTATGAGGATCACGCTCAGCTCGTTTTTTCAATTTTTCTCGAAATCCGAGAGGATAAATCTAGATCCAAACCGTTGAAAATATTTACATGATCAAACATGGCCATCCCTCCAAATTTCAGCCGTTAGATCATCATGAATCTCGAGAATGTGCAGGAAAGCGTGAGCCATTGGATATTAGTTTTTAAATTCTCTTTTTTCATGGCTCTATTTTGAATGGTCTATAAAAATAAGACTAGACCTACCAAACAAGCCCTAAGTAAAACTACATCAAGAGGGCAATTGTTTTTTCTTTCTAAATTGATGGATTTGCAATGTTAAATTATGTGGCAAGCATCGATATGGTTTTTTAAACTTGCACCCTTGGCTAATGTTATAAAATGTGATGGCCATACACTGTGGCTAAAAATTTAACAAAACCACATAAAAAGGTTGTCATTTTTTACTGAGTTTTAAACAAAAACTTACTTTTCTCTTTCATTATAGGTTATAATCTAAAATAGAGGAGAAATGTTTAAAGAGTAGAATAAAGTTAAGCTTTATTATAAAAAAGGTAAAAGACAAAAAGTAATTAGTCTAAAATAGAGGAGAAATGTTTAAAGAGTGGAATAAAGTTAAGCTTTATTATAAAAAAAGTAAAAGACAAAAAGTAATTAGGATCACAAATTACAACCAGGGCATGTAGGATGCTTATCAATTGTATCGAATTAAAGACAACATATAAAAATGAAATTTATGGCATATGAGATTTTCCGCGCTACAAATGTCTATTGATGGGTAGAAATGACATTCCACTAATTATTATTTTTTGTCATGTACCCCAATAAATATGTTAAAAAAGGATAACTAAATTACAACTTGGGTACACCAGCGACACACACCCATCAAGAAATCCAATTTCAATACATTGGTGGCGTAAGGAAGGTGATGAAGTGTTGAATGCATATAGTACATGAAACAAAGAACTAGGAAAATCAATGGGAATTATAAAATTGAATTTTAAAAATAGCTGAAAAAGAGAAAAAGAGCCAAAGTGATTGTTGAGTGAACTTTACGGTATAACCAATAGATTGAAAAAAAAGACAAAAAACAATTGGATCACATAAATTGTCCATCATAGGACATATACCTTCTTAATAGAAACTTAAAGGATCGAGCAATTCCACCTATAATTACAATCAACTAATACAAAAATAATTTAGACAGATTTTTAAACTCTTAAAGCAAAATGCATATAGAATTAAAGAGAATGCTAGGACTTAGTACAAACACACTTTTTCTAGATTGGCCAAAATATTTTTCCTCCTTCCCAAATATTTAAAAGGTTTTCATATTGTACAACCAATAATTCTAAGCTTTAAGATTGAAGATGCTATTATTGTAGGGCCATTAACTTAGACATCATTGAATTGATCTTCATCCACAAACACCTAAAAGGATCAAATTGCATCTTTCCCTTCTATTTTCGTATTTATAACTTTTGAAACTTCTAGAAATAATGTTCAAATAATGTTAATCATGAATTAGTATTTATGATATTAGAGATTATATTCTTTATCATTTTTCATATATACTAAAAAATGACTTTTGATTTCTTTTTTGACTTTTTTCCTAAAGAAAGGAACCTAATGTATCCGGTATCAATATTTTTCAATTAAAAAAGAAAAACCAACTTAAAAAAAGACGAAGACCAAACCCAGCTAATAGAAGTGGCGCTTGTAAATAGAACTGCCAATTCTTAGAAACTGTAATGACCTGTTTTTTTTTTTAATTTGAATTAGTCTTGACCCTTGTTTAATCTTATTGGACCCCACATGTGATTTACTGTTTTCTTATATATGATTTTGTGGTTTTTAAATTTGGTTACGCTCACCATAGTCGTGCCAGGCCGAGTAAACCCAGCTTCTGTTCTCCCTGCGTTCTTCTTCTTCTTCTTCATTCTCGTCCTCTACCCTCGCTCTATTTTCCTTCACTCTTCCCTTCTAAATCTGTTTGCCTCTTCTTACACTTCACTAAATTGATCCAGTCACGAGCATCCCTACTACACAACTGAGTCACCTTTATCATCCTCTTCTTCCTCTGTCTTCTCTTTTCCATTTCCTTTCTCCATGCTCGAAACCAGAACACCTGCACTTGAATCCACCTGAGATCGAAGCCCAGTGTCCTTCTCCTTCATCATATCTTCTTCTCACCAAACAGATTCAGAATTACTGCCAGCACCCACTTCTCAATGGTCATCATTATCTTCGTCTCTCTACTTCTTTCCTTCTTGGCCGGGGCCAGTAGTGATGCACTCTCCTCCTCCTCTCTATCCTTAATTCACTCACATATAAATGACCAAGCAAGACTCCCTCAATCCTTTCCTTGTTTCTTCATCTCTGTCTCGCCAAATAGAACGAGACCCTCTCATCAATGCACATGAACAGCTCCCCTCTCCCATCGTTTTGTCTTTTCTTCTTCTTCTCCTCTGCATCCTCTTCTTGATTGTTTCCTCCTTTCTGTTTCCCTTTGTCTTTCCTTCTCTGTTTCCTTCCTTCTCCTTGGCTTCTTTTTCCTCCACTTCTGAATCTTCATCTTTATCCCACCTTTCCCTTCGTCTTCTCCTTTCTTTCTCCTTCCCCTCCTCGTTGCTGTCTTCTCGTCTCCGTCTCTGCTTCATCTCTCTCCATATCTTCTTGTTTCTGTTTTCTTCTTCCCCTCCCCTTGGTTTCTCCCTTCTTCTTCTTTGCTTCCTCGTTCTTCTTCTCCTTCTTGTTTCTCTGTTTTCTTTCCTTCTCTTTCTTCATTGTTATCACTGTATTTCTTCCACTGCTACTAGAACCCATCTCCTTCTTTCTCTGTCACTGGTGCTATCAACTAGACGACCTTAACCAGAGAACCGTCCTCATCGTCATCTCCTTGTTCATCACCAATGCCATTTATCATCACCAACCTAACCACCAATTTTGTAACCTTCAAAACCCTTTGACTGTACCAACACAATCCAGGCCATGAATTGCTTCTCTCCATCTTACCCTCCTAAACAAACAGCCATTAACTCATCTCATCTCTCCATCATGTTCCCAGCTGGATGGACCCAACTCGATCGATGAAGCCTCAGAACCCATTTTTGAACCTTTTCCTACTTCCTTGTCTCAGACCCATCTTCATCTTCTTCTCAAAGAACCAAACCCATCCTATCAAGCCGTTCACTGCAACCAACTCAGAACTTGCTCACCTAAGAGCAACTTGCACTCAAGTCAGGTAGTTGAGCCCACTTGAAATCATACCCCACCCACTTGCATAGCCACACGATTGTGAGACTTAGGACTTGCCATACCAGTACCCATTACCTCATCAGATCAAATCCTCAACTTGATCTAGACCCAATTCGCCAAGATCAGCTAGACCTTAACTGTAAGACACATACAAACCCCTGACACCACGCAACTTGTGACCCAATTATTTTGACCCACTTGTATTAACTCATCCGGGCCCAAACCAAGATGTGCCAACTCATGATACATGACTCGTACTCAAGCCTGACCCAAGTCAAACAATTAGTGCATGAACCTGAATCATTGGATCTTATTGTTAAACCAATTGTAAACTATTATTTACAAGAATCCACATTACGGCACCTGGATATCCAGGTCAAGACCAATCTGATCCACTGATCATCGTGAATCCAAGCACGTAGTCTTGCCATGGTTCCTTAACCATAAAGTTTTCAAGTCTTGTCTCGTTTTGGTTTAAATATATGAGACTTTGAATTGTTGAAATAATCCTAGATTATTAGGATACTTTGTTATCTTTGACATATTTATACATGATGGCTATGCTAGATCTAGTCTTGTGTCTTTGCCACCATTATGCTACAATTGATTTTTTTTTTTGTGAAATTTATTATTGATCATTAATTATTATTGGATTTAAAATGCTGAGAAACTTGAAAAATCTTGATAACATGTTACTCAATTGTGATCTTAACCCTTGGCTAAATTTGTGATTGAAAAAGACTTTGAATTTTTGAATTTGCTATGTGTATTCTTAAGGCATTCTCTAAAGTATGGGCAACGCACCGTGGTACACCCACACGTGGATTTTAGCCTTTTTTAGGTATGACATTGGGATTGGGACCCTTTTGTACGCTATTGTTAGTCTACAGCTAGCTCTCACTTTGTTTTAGAGATTATCAGTATTCTCGGGTTTTATGCTAACTTTATATGAAAATAAAACGATTTGTACCTGGCAGGTACCTTGTACTTGGTTCAGGCCCAACTCTAGCGAGCACACTTTGATATTTTATTTACTATAGAGATGCCTTTCTTCGTTTATTTGTTGATTTGGTAATTTGTTCACTTATTTGAATACCTCGAATTTCGGTCACATTACCTTTTTGTCGCTTTCAAGATATTGCACTTACCTTGCTTGATATATTTTGTATATGCGAACCATGACTCTAAATTTAATTTTTTTAAATTGTTATATGTTTGCTAGGTTTTATAATTCGTATTACTTGTTGAGTTTCACTTATCCTTGTTTTCTCCCCATAGATCTTGAAGCTGAGCGAGAACCCAAAGATACCTAGCTTGTTTTGTGGATTTGGGATGAAGGATGAGTTGCAGGACTCTAGCCTTAGATTCAGAGGATTAATTTAGGATTTTATTAGAGTTTGAGAAATTGATTGTTATATTTTGAGGATCACTCTCACTTCAAATTTATTTATTATGTTAGTGGTTTGATTTTATTGTTTCTTATGGAATATTGATCATGTTATTCTATTTGGATTATTTAATAAAGTTTGGAGTTTATTTAAATCAATTGTTGTGAACCCGTCATATCTTTTAATTTGAGGGTCCCAAGGACCTTGGATTTCGGGGTGTGACAGAAACTCTTCCACTAACAGTAATTGATATAACTACTCACATGATATGTCAGTATGTGTAAAAGTAGCATCATCTCTGTCATGTCCCCAAACCCATCACCAACTTGAATTTGTAGGGACCGAAAACAATAGATGCAAAGAGAGAACAGAGGAAGATGAAGAGATGAGGAAAGGGAAAAATTGTTGAGAAAGAGTATTGGAGCGATTGAGGGAGACCACAGCAGCGCTGGAGAGAGAAGAGAGTCATTCATGCTGTGAGAAGGAAGAGAGAGATTTGGAATCTCTTTAGAGGGTTTTCCATCCACGATTATGAGAAGCTAAGGGGGCTCAGAAGAAGATTAAAGGTTTTGTTTTGGAGTTACAAATTCAACAATTAAGGAGGTTCAAGTTATGCAAGAGAGAACGGCAGTGGGAAAAAGGAAAGTAAGTAGGAGTCATTGTAGCACACGTAGTGGAAACATTTCTTGTGGATTTAAGTGACGATCAAAATGATTTTAGTGTAGTGATTTAAGTGGCGGTCAAAATGAATTTAATACGGTCAAAATTAATTGGATTCAATTGTTTGATTTTGCAATTGGAATCAATTGGCTTAATATATTACAATTGCAGGAGAGTTGCCGTGAATTGCAGTACCAATAACCAATAATAAGTAATAGAAGAAGTCTAGATCTAAACTATCCATCAGCATCTTCTATATCAAAGGTGTCTATCCTTGCCCTTGGATCATGAAGAGTGAATCCCACGTAACTGATCTCTCATAGATAGTCACGTAACTCTTTACCTAGCACTTCGTCTAAGCCAATACTATCCTGATCGCATTTGTAGTGGCCACCTTGCAAATTTGTGCTGCCACCACAAGTAAATCCAGTAAAAGGCAACAATCCAACTGTGATGGCCACCATTTAGGTCATCGTAGCTGATGTTTTGGCAAGCCCTATGTTCATGGGATGAGTGACTAAGCAATGTTTTGTTGTTTGACGAGATAATATGCCAACTCCCATTTGTTTCTTGGAATCAAACTCTAATAAATTCTAAGAAACATATGTTGTGCGCGTGTGTGCAAACGCAACCAAGATCAAACAATCACCACACAGGAAGACAAGAAGATTTACGTGGTTCGGCAAAGATGCCTACGTCCACGGAAAACTAATTTCCACTGGGTTCTCCTCCAATCTGTGAAACCACAGCCTTGGAATCTCAGCCACTCTCAGCCTCTCTGACTGACTCTCCAGGGTTACAGATTACATCTCATATATATAACCAGTACATCCTTATCCCCCAAGAACTCTATCTCAAGAAAAAGGAAAGTCCTAACCCATTAGAAAACTACTATTTGACAAAATAGGAAATTCCTAATATCATTAGGAAACCACCCCAAATATAGAACCCAATCATGGTCTGGACCCACATGGCCAACAATCTCCCCCTCTAGACCATGGGGAAGATGCCTTGAACCCCTTACTGGGAGTTCAGTCCGGCCAACTCTGAACACAGCTCCAGCTTTCCCTTAGACACAACCTTGGTCATCATGTCCAAGGGATTCTTGTCCGAATGAATCTTTTCCAGCTTTATGAAGTTCTTCTCAATCACCTCACGAATCTAATGGTACTTGATATCAACGTGTTTCATGCGACCATGATATGTAGCATTCTTACTGAAATCCATAGCACTCTGACTATCACAGTAAACTACATGTTCTTCTTGCTTCAAACTTAGTTCTTGAAGGAATCTCTTTAACCAAAGTATCTCTCTCCCTGCTTCATTAGCAGCTATGTATTCCGCTTCAGTTGTAGACTGTGCTGTACACTTCCGTAACTTTGATTGCCAAGAAATAGCTCCCCCTACAAAAGTAAACAGATAACCAGAAGTCGACAACCGACGATCAAGATCGCCTGCAAAATCAGCATCAATATAACCTTCCATGACTGGTTTTGAGCCTCCGAAACATAAGCACACCTTGGAAGTACCTCTCAAATACCTAAAGATCCACTTCACTGCTTCCCAATGCTCTTTTCCAGGGTTTGCGAGAAATCGACTCACTAAACTCACAGCATGAGCAATGTCTGGCCGTGTACAAACCATGGCATACATGAGACTCCCCACAGCAGAGTAAGGAACACATGCCATCCGTTCCTTTTCATCATCTGTAGTAGGACACAAGCGCTTGCTTAGTTTGAAGTGACTGGCTAGAGGTATGCTAACTGGTTTAGCATTCTTCATGTTGAACCGTTCGAGAACTCGTTCAACATATTTCTCCTGTGACAACCACAGCTGCTTGGAACTCCTATCACTACGTATTTGCATGCCCAAAATCGTTCGTGCGGGACCCAAGTCTTTCATGTCAAACGATTTTGACATCTCCTCTTTCAACTTGCCAATCAACTTGCTATCCTGTCCAACTATCAGCATATCATCTACATATAAAAGAAGGATGATGAACCTGCCATCGATAAATCGACGTACATAGACACAATGATCTGCAGCTGTCCTCCGGTACCCATGACTCAACATGAATGAATCAAACTTCTTGTACCACTGTTTCGGTGCTTGCTTCAGCCCGTAGAGACTCTTCTTCAACTTGCAAACCATCTGTTCTTTTCCTTCTACCTCAAACCCCTCTGGCTGAGTCATGTAGATCTCTTCTTTCAAGTCACCGTGAAGAAACGCGGTCTTCACGTCCATCTGTTCAAGCTCAAGGTCCATGCTGGTAACTAGACCCAAAACGATTCTAATAGAAGTCATTTTCATAACAGGAGAGAAAACATCACTGAAGTCGATACCCTTCGTTTGTGCGAAGCCTTTTACCACTAACCGTGCTTTGTGTTTCACCAGTTTCCCATTCTCATCCTTTTTCAGCTTGAACACCCATTTGTTTTTCAGAACATTCCTATCTTTAGGAAGTTGCACCAGCTCATAAGTCTTGTTCTTCTTCAAAGAACTCATCTCATCCTGCATAGCCTTCATCCACTCATCTTTATCAGCATGAGTCATTGCTTCTCGGAAGCTAGCCGGCTCTCCCTCATCAGTAAGCAACACATATTCGGATGCAGGATACCTAGTTGAAGGTTGACGCTCCCATGTAGACCTCCTAACTTGAGGTTCCGTGGTTTCAATCCGAGGAGACTGCTGCTCCCCCTGCTCAACAACCTCATCATCTGGCAACCCCTGTGCCTCATCACGATCCGGATCGTTTTGTCCACCTTCTCCACCTGTAGTCTGCACCGGAGAATGAGTCAGTGTAAGATCAACCACTCCATCAACTTTCTTAGAAGACTTATCAATCTTCTCAACATCTCCAAAGAACTGATCTTCATGGAAAACCACATCCCTACTTCTGATAAGTTTCCTCTTCTCTGGATCCCATAATCTGTAGCCAAACTCATCTCCACCATAGCCAAGAAAGATGCAACTCACTGCCTTATCGTCCAACTTGGAACGCTGCTCCTTTGGTACATGTACAAACGCTTTACACCCAAACACCTTCAAATGTGAATAGGAAATATTTTTACCTATCAATCTTCTCTCTGGAAGATCATAATTCAAAGGAACTAAGAAAGATCTGTTAATTAGATAAACGGCAGTCAGAACGGCTTCACACCAGAATGACTTAGGCAACCGTGCTAATCGTATCATGCATCTCATCTTCTCAAGAATAGTGCGGTTCATTCTATCTGCCACACCATTGTGCTGTGAAGTACCAGGAACTGTCTTTTCATGTCGAATGCCATGCTTCAAGCAATAGCTTTTGAACTGGTTGGATGTGTATTCACCCCCATTATCTGAACGGAGACACTTTAAGAGTTTACCTATTTCTCTTTCAACCTGGACATGAAACTGTTAAAACATCTGGAATACTTGATTCTTTGATTTCAACGGATAAACCTAGACTTTCCTGGATGCATCATTGATGAATGTGACAAAGTACTTATTGCCACCCAATGATTCTACCTCTATGGGACTACAAAGATCAGAATATACCAAATCCAACACATGTGATTTCAATTTTGATGTCGAAGAGAAAGCAACCCTATGCTGTTTACCATATAAACAATAATCACAAGGGTCAAGGGATATACCTTTGGAGCAAGGAATTAAATCCTTCTTTGCCAACATCTGCAAGCCTTTCTCACTCATATGACCAAGCCTTTTATGCCACAGATTCAGAGAGGAATTGTCTTGAACTGCATTCAACGCATTTTTACACAGCTTTACTTGGGTTTTATAAAGAGTATTACCTGCTGTACCTCTCGCCATAACAAGAGACCCTTTAGTGAGCTTCCATCTGCCATTTCCGAAGTAATTTTCATAACCTGCACAGTCCAATGCAGTCCCGGAAATCAGATTCAACCGCAGATTAGGAACATGTCGCACATCTTTCAGCGTCATTGTGCAACCAATATCGGTTTTAATACAGACATTACCGTTACCAACAATATCTGAATGACTCGTGTTGCCCATCTTCACAGTACCAAAGTCACCTGCTTTGTACGTCGTGAACATCTCCCTGCAGGGAGTAGCATGGTAGGATGCTGCTGTGTCAACAACCCACTCAACCTGACCATCTGTAACACTCAAACACTTATCATCATCACTGGCGAGCACCACTACTTCCTGTTCCAAAGTAGCTGTAGTGTTATCATTGTCATTCTTCTTCTCATTATTGGATCCTTTCTGTTCCTTCATGGAAAATTTTTTTTTTCTGATGTGGCCTATCTTGCCACAGAAAAAGCACTTTACAGGCTTTTTCTTACTCTGTGACTTACTGCTAGACTTAGACTGTGATTCACCTCTAGACTTGCCACGACCCCCCTTTGGTCCTCTACTCTTACTCCTCCCCCTGTTCTCAGTAACAAAGGCCTGTGCATTATCTGTCCCTGCAGATTTCCATCTTGTTTCTTCATTCTGTAGACTATTGGTAACCTGACTCATAGATAACACACCATCTGGAGTATAATTGCTCAAGGAAACAACCAATGTCTCCCATGAATCTGGCAAAGAACTCAGAAGCAACAAAGCTTGCATCTCATCATCAATAATCATATTCATAGTGGCTAACTGATTTACTACACTTTGGAATTCATTGATGTGATCTTCAATCTAACCACCATCCTTGAATTTCATGTTCACAAGCTTTCTGATCAAGAAGGTTTTGTTCACCGAGGTCTTTTTATTATACATTGCTTCTAGCTTTTTCCAAAGGGTATTCGCATTGGTTTCATTAGACACATGGTGAAATATACTGTTATCAACCCACTGTCTGATGTGACCAATCGCTTTTCTATGCAATTTGTTCCAATCAGCATCTTGCATATCTTTCGGTTGGGCACTATCCCCCTCAACGGGATCATGGAGGTCTTTACAATAGAGAATATCCTCCATCTTCAGTTTCCAGATCAACCAATTGGAATAGTTGAGCTTAACCATGGTAGTGTTGATAGTATTGTTCTCCATCTTAATCAAATTAAGAACAGGAAAAACAAATAATTAACACTGACCTCAACTCCTGCACCAAGCTGTAGATCTCGTCAACACGAGCACGCTGGAAGAAACGGATCTGAAATCTGACCCTGGATGGCTTCGATATCGCAAAAACAGTTTTCTGCGCTCCTGATTTGGTCAAACTCCTTGTTGACCGTCAAACAGCCAATCTTCTTCCACTAACACGTAGATCTGCTCGAAACGAGTCCGTAGGCGCAAACGGATCTCCGATCGGACTTCGGATGATCAAGATATCACAGAAACAAATTTCTGCCGTCAATCTGGTCAACTCTGGCCGTTGACCGTCTGTCCGATGACGTGGGCTGACGTCAGCCGGATGACGTCACGCTGCTGACGTCTGCGCGGCAGCTGACGGGCTGGACCGTCTGTTTCCGGGTTCAGGTCGACCCGACCCAAACCGGCCTGCACTGCTAACGGAACTGGGCTTGCACCGCGGGTTGGTTCTGACCCAACCCGAAACGGAACCCAACCTGAAAAGGCGCTGGGCTGTACTCCTCCACGGGTCAGGCAAACTGACCCGACCCGACCCAACGGACCCAATAAACTGGGTCGTCTCCTTCTTTGCACCTGGGTCTGCAACCCAGTTGCAGGTGGCGCAGAGATGCAGCGGTCGGTGCTGCTGCGGCTGCGGCTTCCGGGTCCAGCGACTGCAGCGCGGGACCGGCGACGGCGACACCAGCGGTGGCAACTGCGGGCAGCAAGGACCGGCGGTCGGCGACAACAGGTTAGTGGCGGGTTTTGTTTTTTGTTTTTTTTTCTTCTTCCTCCGGTCATCCTCCTCAAATCCGGCAGCCAACGACTTCTTCTCCGACGAAGATGTCCAGCCTAGCAGAGAACCCTACTCACTATCTTCTGCTTACCGATTCCGGTTTCTCTGTCTTTAAATAGAGATCCCCGATTATCGTGTGGCCCAGTAAGAGATCAACCTTGATCTCTCCTCTTCCCGTTGATCTTTCACGCACAATCAATCTCTCTGATACCACTTGTTGTGCGCGTGTGTACAAACGCAACCAAGATCAAACAATCACCACACAGGAAGACAAGAAGATTTACGTGGTTTGGCAAAGATGCCTATGTCCACGGGAAACTAATTTCCACTGGGTTCTCCTCCAATCTGTGAAACCACAGCCTTGGAATCTCAGCCACTCTCAGCTTCTCTGACTGACTCTCCAGGGTTACAGATTACATCTCATATATATAACCAGTACATCCTTATCCCCCAAGAACTCTATCTCAAGAAAAAGAAAAGTCCTAACCCATTAGAAAACTACTATTTGACAAAATAGGAAATTCCTAATATCATTAGGAAACCATCCCAGATATAGAACCCAATCATGGTCTGGACCCACATGGCCAACAACATATTCCTAAAGCTACTACTAAGAAAAAAAGGTGAAAATACAGAAATATCTATCAAATAATCTTTCATTTTAAAATTTTAATTACTATTCATTTATAATAATTTGTTTTACCATGAATGCTAAGCAATTCATGCAAACAAACCGGGCATATGGAATGTACACAAATAGTTGTGGGTTTCATATCTTGTAAAACTATTGTGCTAGTTGCCTTTTTTATTTTCTTCATATTGTATTTTATTAGAAAAAAAAATTCAGTGGCAAATGGGCATCTGACCTTTTTCGCCGCCTAAGGATAGATCCATAGGCGGGTAGGTCGCATAGCAGTTTTCTTACCAATGCTCTACCACGCAGTCATCTTGATCGGACCGTCAAAGAGACAGGACTCTCTTTAATTAAAAGATCCACGGGCAAACAACGGTGGCTCAGTAGTGTGTAGCATTTTTTTTTTAATCTTTATTAGAGACACTAATTCATACACTCATGCACATTACCAACTGAGCTACAACCTAGGGCTCAAAGAGTCTAAATCTGATTTTAAAAAAAAGGTCTTTTCCAAATCTTGTGTCTCCAAACATGCATGGTTGGGGTCTATTATATGTTCCTATGGATGCAACATTCATTTTCTGCACTTTCAATTGGAGTACAGATGTCCTGCTTATTTTCTCCACTATTCTTTTAAGTCCGGTGTGCAGAACTCCATTGTGGGCCTACTTATTGATAAATCAAATCGTCCAAAATGAATTTCATCTCCTATGGTGATATATTCTTAAATTTCAATTCAATAGGTTTTACTGATAATTACGGTCAATTATGTGCTCATTCTCGCAATAGATCAATTTTTATTAAAATAAAATTTAAAAACAAATCACAAAAAAAAAACATTCTATATCAATAATATAAATTATCAATAGCTAGGCCACAATAGAGTCAAACATATCCCACTCACAGGAGGCCTCTGGGAGACAATCTCACTATAGACCCACTTGTTCAGCCTATTAGGCATATGAACAGCTCTTCTGTAGCTTGTGCAACGAGAGAAATCCATATAAGAGAAAAAGAAGAAAATTATTTTGAATTTTTATTCAATCGTTTTTTTGGTTATTTAGCGTGACACCATATCTTCGTAAAAATGAAAGAAAAATATTTCTTATCGATGTAGAGGATTTTAACTTCTTGTGTGGTAGGTAGAAATATAAGTTCTCTGGAACATAAATTTATTTGTAAAAAACGGAATCCTTTATGCACAAGGTCACAAACGCACCCTACAAAGAGTGGAGCTGAGGGTGGAAAATATCTGTAGGGATGGCCTGCATGGCATGTGACACTGGCAGGCCAATTGTGGTTGGTTGGTATGCAAGCTTTTGTTGATTTGATGTAGGTCTCTATCCAGCAGTGAGTGAGGCAGGATAGCTGGCAGTTGATGGAAGTCCCTTTGTCTCAAATGTGATAAGACCCATCGATGTGATAAGATCGATCAGATGGTACCAATTTATTTATTCTCGTTTGTCTTATCGTTTTTCTCTTTTTCACCTTCTGAAGTTTTGCAGACCGCCTGTCTAGCGTTGCATGTGATCATGGCATCATAGGTGACTCCAACCCCCACTTCACCCTGTTGGGACGGGAATATCTCAGATCAGTTTGATTGCAGGATAAAATTCGGGATAGCTTTTATTGAAAGAAATGATTTCAATTTAGGTAGTGTTTGGGAAATTTATTTTTTACTTTTTATTAGTTTTAAATGCTTTCAAATAGTTTTTAGACTGTTTGGTATAATCATTTTTTTTTTGAAGATTTAACTAGAAAAATTTCCTAACATCTGTTGCAGACCAAAAAAGCCTAAATAGACTTGAGTTGCCTTAGATAGTCCCGAGGGCTCTTTGTGGTTTATTTTTTTCTCACTTTTCACGGAAAGGGATATCGCCGCTTATCGTTTTCTTTATATAGATAAACTTCATTTCTCCTTCTCCATTTTTTTAGATTTCTCCTTCTGGATAAACTTTCCTTGTGTAGCTCCTTGTTTGTCATTTTACCTTTTAGTTGTTTGTTTGTTATACTCTATTAAATTAGAACGTGGATTCCATTAGAGGGGTAGGTGGACTCAATTGAAGAAGAAGGTAGACTCCATTGAAAGAGGTTTGTAAATACATAACCCCAAAATATAATATCTTGCATTTGATTATTTTGAGTTGCTTGAGATGCGATATAGACACATAACTATGCTTCCACAGTTCTGGTTGGTTAAATAGATTTACATAGTAAAGCTTTTGCACTGAAAGTGTGGAACGTCCTTTTTTGGATTTCCTTTAAGATGTTTTGTGTAATTTTGTTGATGTTTAATGAGATATATAACTTTATGTGTTAGCAATGTGAAAATTTATCTGGGATCTTAAATAACCCTCATTTCTTTTGAATTCATTTTCTTGTCTACCATTAGGACTAAATGGTGCAAACAATGACAAGATACCTATAAACCTCCTGCACCATTAAGTTCTACATTGAAAAGGTTTTGTTCTTGTTTTATTTTACTCATCCATTGTCTTTTACTAGGCTTATCTTGGTTTATCTTAAACTTTTATGTTCAATTGTGCGGTGCTCAATGATATAGTTATCTGTTTTCTTCATCTCATCAAGTAACATTAAATACATAGTAACAAACACAAATGATATTTTTTTTAGACACTAAAATCATCTACCACAAAAGAGTCTCTCATGTATTCCCTTAAGTATGTATACTATGGTGCTCATTTGTCATTATGGTAAGTTTAAAAATAATAAAAAAAATCTATATAAATTTTGAGAATTAATATCACATAGCGTTTGCATTGCTTCTATCCCATTTTTTCTTATCTAGGACACCTTCCATGATAAATTATTTATTTTATTTTCATATTGATGTCGTACCTTTTTTTCTATATTACAACAAGAATATGTAATTTACGATGAGATATTTCCATCTCTCTTTTTCATAAGTACTTTATATATAAGTACCTAATCATGCTCCATAGAAGAAATAGTTTAAAGTACTTATTGCCATTAGAAGCTGTGCACCTGTTTACTTTTACAAAATCACTAAAACAATTCAACTCTTTTTATTTCATGTACTAATAGGATGTCCTGTGATAAGGATTTGACTATATTCCACTACAATGGAGAGATTGATGATGATCGTATACGTCCGTCTTACAAAGGTGGAAAACAAAAAATCAGATATCTATCCAGTAACATGTCATATACTTTTTTACTTAATGCTGCGCTTTAAAGTTTCTAAGTTGGAGGCGGACCCTAAGAAGGTAACTTTACAATACCTTTTTCACAGTGGAATTACATGCTCATATATTATTCTAAAAAAAGATATGGATGTCAATGCAATTTTTAGAGCATCAAGATTTATGAATGAGTTGAATTTATATGTTACCAAAAGTGGAATGAGTAAAACAAATGATCCACCTCAATTCCAATCTAGGTATGTTCTCCTCAATATTTTTATAATACTAAAAAATGATCATTTTTCATTAAGTATAATTTCTAATTCATGTTTTTTTTATTTTTATTCATATTGAAGGCTTCAACAGATGGACATTGATGAGGAAAGTTATGGTGGATGCAACATACGGAGAGAGGTGAGTCATTGTGAATGCAAATACAAAAGTGATGACCACAATAAAATGGAAGTTATACATCTTGAACCTGTGCTGAAAATTCCCAGTGTAAATCTTCAAAAAGACAATGATATCCATTTCTCGGATCTCAAACTGTGCTGGAAATTTCCACTGTAAATCTTCAAGTAGACAATGATAGCCATTTTTTGAATCTCGAACTTGTGCCAAAAATTCCCATTGTATATCCCCAACAAAACCATGATATCCATTTCTCGGAAGCAACTACTTATGTTGCACTTGAACAATTAATAGCAGCTGATTGTGTTATTGAAGTGGAAAAACTCAAGGTGGTATCTGATGTACCAATAATTAAAAAGTCAACATCTATTAGGTGCCCAATTATAAAACTACTTAATCCAGTAAATACCACAAAGGTTTCATTGGTCGCATCGGATGTTTCCATGGTTCCCCAAGATTACATTATGGAGCCATATCAAAACTCTACAAGTGAGATGTGGTTAGGGTGAAAGTTTCCGAATAGTGATATGTTCTACAAAATGGTAGCAAAGTTTGCAATATACAACAATTTCACGTTGAAGCACTTGATGTCCAATAGCACCAAAGTTACGACGCGCTGCAGTGATCAAAATTGTCTTTGGAGTATTCATGCTTCCATTGTGGAATCTGGGCTACAATTTCAAGTGCGCACTTATTATCCAATCCACTCTTGCTCGAAGATAAGCTGACTCCAAAGAAAATATTAATGAGTATAAAATAGGGTTTGGTTGTTGTGTTTCCTATAGAAAGGCTCATAAATCAAAAGAGATAGCCCTCCGTACTATTAGAGGATCCTATGAAGAGTCCTTCCAAATTCTCCATCTTTATTGCATTGAGTTGATCACGATGAATCCAGGAGCAATAACAAATCTTAAAATGACAAATAGTGACAGATTCCAAAGATTCTTTTGTGCTTTAGGACTATGCATCCATTCTTCTCTCTTTGTTGAGACCAATGATTACAGTTGATGGGGCACACCTTATTAGGGGCAAGTATCTAGGAGTGTTATTAGTGGCTGTAACTCATGATGCAAATCATAAGCTATTTCTCATTACCTTAGCCTTTGTGGAATTTGAGCTGCATGACAGTTGGGAATGGTTTCTTGCAAATCTCTTTATAATCCTCAGTGAGCTGTTGAATTTGACCATTGTATCCGACCAACAGAAAGGGCTTGTACCTACCTTAGCTATCATTATTTCAAGTGTGCGACACTATTTTTGTTGCTATCACATTGCAGAAAATGTTAAAGGGAAATGCAAAGATGATATTATTGTTAGAAAATTTTAGTTGGCTACAAAGTCGTATAGGCCATGTGAGTATGAGGCATACATGGATGATATTCGGGTTGTAGATAAAGCTACATATAATTACACTCATGTAATTGGAAAACTACATTGGGCAAATGCGTTCATTGAAAGACGACATTATGATATGCTTACTAGCAATGCTACAGTGTGCACAAACAGTCTTCTAAAGGATACTAGAATGCTCCCCATAACAACACAAGTGGAGGAGATGCGAGCGAAGCTTATGGAATTCTACCAAAAGCGCTAAATTGAATCTCAACTGATTAAAACTCGGCTAACTCGATGGGCGAAAAAAATTCTAAACCATGAGGTAGAAAAATCTTGTCAGTTGCATGTTCGCATTGCTGGTCTTGTTGAATTTCAGGTTCAATTTGCTGAGTTTATTGATGTGGTGCTTTTGGATGAGAGGAACTACACGTGTCGAAGGTGGGAATTACTTGGAATCCCATGTTTATATGCATTGGCGGCAGTGAAAATGAGAAACTTAAATCTATATAATTTCTGTGAACATTGGTTCTTTACATCTTTATATCAAATGACATATAATGAGGTTTTGCATCTTACATGTGATAGAAGACAATGGGAGCATAGTTCAGATCAAAGGGTATTGCACCCTCATGCTACCAAGCAACCCGATCATCCTAAAAAAAAAAAAAGAATCCGAACCGAAGACAGGACCCAGCAACTTAGACAAGTCACATGCTCAATTTGTAAACAAAGGAGTCACAATCGTCAAAGATGTCGTAATCCACCAGTTAACCCATGATATGTGAAGCTTAACAGCACTAGTGCTATATATATATATTTGTAACAAAAATAACACCATCCTTTGATACGTACATATGGTCATATTTTTTTACTATACTTAGGTGCTATTTCAGTTTGTAAACAAAGGAGTTACAACCGTCAAAGATGTCGTAATCCACCACATAACCCTTGATATGTGAAGCTTAACAGCACCAGTGCTATATATATTTTTGTAACAGAAATAATACCATCTTTTGATATGTACATATGGTCATATTCTTTTACTATACTGTGGATTTATCAGTGTAAAAACATGATGTAAATATGATAGATTTGTTGGTGTAATGTGAAGTAATTTGACTACCCTGTACATACACATTCCAACAATATACAAACACATTAACAATTACACATTAGACACGTAATATGGCATTCATGCTGATAATCCACCATATAAGATCACTAAACCACATTCATTCATTCAAAATGAATTAAGTGACCGTCATTCTACCACATTCAAGGTTAGTATATTCACAAAACTATATATTTTCAAATCGGCAGATCTCTTTAGCAGTCCAAAAACAGTTACAATGTCCTAAGAAAATTTACAAAAATGACTGCTTGGAGAACACAATAACGTCTACTAACATTGCTATTTATCTTCCAACAACTTTTGTAGATCCAATCTGTATGCATTCTTTTCCAAACTCCTTTTGAATATGTCAACCACAATCTTATTTTTGTAATATGGTATGTCGGCTTGAGTGAATTTGATTAGCTGTTGAAAGATACAATGTTCTGCAAATGCTACCTTAAAACCTCCACAATCATTGCCATTGTCTTGGTGTGGAATTTGGTTTTCCTAATAAAACTTTATAAGTATGGGTCTCCCAAGCCAAACTTGCTAAAATTCTCATTTAACAAGTCAACCTAACAATCTAAAACAAACAATCAATGTGTAACAGTGGGTGATCATTTAAAAGGTTAACAAGAACTATGATATACTTATAAATTTCTAAGCATTGATTAGGGAATAATGATTGCTGTTTGAACTATTGTAAAACTCCCATCTTTTCTCATTTGTGTAACTCACAAGTAATGTAAAACGATTGATATAGTGTAGTACGAAAATTAGTGTTCTGTAGTTTTTGCCAACCAGACATTTTCACCATTCACACCAAAGATGTTATGCTTGGTGTGATGATAGGTCTCTTTATCAAATCACTAACTCTGCATATTTGATCCAAATAACGGTAAAAAGTGTATTGCATGTTATTTACTAATAATGAAAAGTACAATACTGATGAGCCAAAATTTATTATATCTTATTGAAATGCTAGGATCAAACAAATAAGCATCGCTGCACGCATCACCCAAAACTTTAAACCAGTAATACATTGTATTGGTGTACATCCATGTTCCATCCTCTAAGGCTTTATACAATACATCACTGGACACTAGTATGTAGTATATATCCAATTCATCCTTTCTACAATAGTAAAACAATTGAATATATGGCAGTGAAAATTAGTAAGCACATCTTTAGTTTGTAAAATGATCACTTCAAAAAGCACAAAATCTAACCTTGTTTTGTATAATGCTTTAAACCCATTGATAAAAAACTTCTCCTGCTTAGTCAATTTATATCCCCACTACGTAGGCGGATGTGAATAGTCTTTGAATTTTAACGATATCTTTTGCATTAGGGGAAGTTGTTTGATCCTTCTAATTAAAGAATCTATCGGAGTGATAGGAGTAGAAATCACAATTGGGATAGGAGGTCCTTCATGTGACGGGGTGGACATGATTTCTAAAATAGGTGGCTGACAACCTGTTTCATGCGAGGGACTCACAACAATCTCTAAACTTGGAGCCTTCGAAAGACCTTCATGTGTGGGAGTGGACATAATCTCTAGAATTAGTACCTAAGATTGTACTTCATGTACAGGAGATGTCATTTCTACAATTGGTGGCTGCCCAAAAATTAAGGGTAGAGAATTTAACAAGACAAAGTAAATTGGACGTAGGTTGGACTTGACAGATTGTGAACTAAGAGATGATGGATATGAAGGGGAGTCAGAAATTAACCCCAATTTGCACTTAATCTTTTTACATGGGCTTCTAAATTTACGAATTGCTGCCTTTGGTCGCATTAGTGTCCTATCCTGTATAGCAAAATCAAACTGTTGAATCATGTAGATCTTTGCAATATAATTAGCAAAATAGAAAGTAAATTACTTCCTTATCATCTGAATTTGACGACGAGCTGCTCGAATTCTCCATAGTAAAGTTCTCAAAAGATGATTTCATTCAAGTTCTAAATGTCTTAATCTTCTTCTGCATTGAAGCCTTAAACTTTTCAAAGCTTGTATCTCTTGAATTTGTCCGATCTATAGAGATCTCCATGGCATCCAACAATTCTTTGACCTATAAATTTTGTAGCAAATTGTTAGTAATATTGCATAATGAAAACTTTAACTCAAATTAATTTTAAGCAAATCTTGTACAGGTTTTGCTGGACAACAAGTCTCCTTGTGATTGGCCTTTGCTTGTGCCTTTAGGATGTCCTTAGAAATTTCTTCATCTTGAAGTGCCTTTCCTTTTCCAGCTCGGCCTATTCCTATGTGGGTGTTTAACTCAAACCACGTGTTATACTCTTTTGTATGCACCTTAGACAAATCTTTCTTTCCCTTTATCATATAGTTTTGCCTTTCTAACTAAAGTGGTTTAGCCTCATCATAGATGTTGGAATAATCACAGGATATTCTTTCCTTTTTTTCCACCCTTAAAAATGGCATGTGAAATGGTGGGGGAACTAATTAGGGTAGGCCGAACTATTTCATCACCCTGCTGGCATTGTGCCTCTCTAGAATCCAATAGTGGATCAACACGACATCTTATACAAAGAGCATCAATCAATGATTGGTACATATTTTGAGAAAACCTTTTTGTACTTAGCATACGTCATCTAGACAAACTACATGCAAATAGAAAAGAATTTAAAATTATTGAGTAAGGAGTAATATAAGGTTTCGAAAGAAACAACTAAATTAATTTAGTAAGGTATCAAAAGAAACAACTAAATTAATTTACTGCATCAGCTGCCATATGACTCAACTGACGACAGACTTCCTCCATCGTGGTTAATGGATTGGTCTCACTTAATCTTGCTTCCCATGTCTTGAATAAAGGGAAAGCAATGTCTTTTTCTAAGGATGCTTAGATTGAGGATATCGTGCTATAGACATCCATGAGTAAGCTTAGATCTGCGCAACTAGCAAAAGTATCAGTATACATCAATTCAACTTGAAGAAATGATAATGAATACTTAACATATTTTACTGCCATTAACCTGAAAAAGTTGTAGAGGACCAGTTATGGTTTTGAATATGTTTGGAGAGGGCTTTTTTTTTTTTCATTTCCTTTATAGGGCAACCCTCCTTTCCTTCTCCTCCCTCTACCACATTATCCTCAACTTTTCACTTGCATGTTTTGCCTAACATTCGGTACAGATTGGTAAGATATGCAGGGCCCCAAGCAAATGGTGTGAATTTGGTGAAGAGTTCAAGGGGGTAAGCTGCCCCTCTTGATCCAGAGTAGTTGTTGAAAATTTGGCCAGCCACCAAATGAAATAGGAAGGCCCTAATGTAACAGACCTCCTCCTCTTTGGAGAGTTTCTTTGTCTTTTGACTCTTAGACTTATGCTCATATGGGGTAAAGTTGTTATCAAGCCACTTAAATTTAATGGATAAACATTGTGTATCAACTTCTAAACAAGGCCTCTTTCCAAGCAACTTTTCATATATTTCCATTGCCTTATTCTTAGGGCGTGTCCATCCAACAGTAGGTGGGCCATCAATGGAAAGGCCATATATATATGCGACATTTTCGAGGGTCACCTTAGCTTCGCCAAATGGAAAATGAAAAGTATTCATTTCAGGATGCCATTTTTCAATCAAGGTAGATAAAAATGCATGGTCAATTGTCATTTTGTTTATCTCTGAGAGATGATGTAGTCTGGTCTCTTGGACAAACTTCATTTGATTTGTGTTGAGGTGCCATTCCTTTTTTTTTTTTCATTAGTCGGGATGCATCTATATCGGTCAAATACCTTTCAGCATTGGAAGAATTGAAATGGTCGAAAGTTAGTAATAAGATAATGAAAAACATATATAAGTCTAATCAATATATAAAACAAGCATTAGCAGAGGCATACCAATCTATTACCAATTGCTTTGCAGATGTGGTTTCCTTGGCTATACAAGAGGATATTTTTAGTGCCCTTTGGTCTTTTTTCTAGCAACTGTATGATCCAAACATCATTTGCCAACAAATTCCACAAAAACCAATTAGAGCAGAAATTCTTAGAATTACAAAGTTCTTAATAAGACATTTAGATTGATAGGATTTTGAGATTCTTTATAAAGAAAATGGCATTCATAGAAAAGAAGATAAAAGTGTCAAATAATGTTTAAATAACCCTAACATGCAAGTTCATTTGATTTGTATTGAGGTGCATTTCACTATACCATAAAGGCCACTCTTCATATCTGATAGGTCACTTATAGTGGTAGTGAAGATTCAACTGATCTATTTTTCATTTTTCTTTTGTGTAATTTTATGTGCTTCATCTCTTAAAACATTGTTGGTGAACTCATGTTATTAATATTGGAAAAAGTGTAGATGATTAAAGTAAGATTTGGAAAATTGGGGACCAGAGAGGGAAAATAGCTATTTTCAGTTTCCTTTATCAGTTTTTTGAAATATATTACAAAAGGAGGTATGATTGCCCATTGGAATTTGGGGGGACTGAATCTGTAGAGGTGTGACATGTAACACTTTTATTTTATTTCTTTTCATTATATTTAAAATCATGGTGTCAACGCCAGTGAATAATCTTGTATTTAACCATGATGGCATCTCTTGTCTTTAGGCTCATGTGAAAGAGACTGATAAGGGCCCTAAAGGGCTTCCAAGTCCCAAACTCTTATAAAAAGTTGTACAGTTCCAACTTAACCTAGAAGACAAGTAGCTTTTCACATCCCTCACATAAAAGCTGGCAACCACAACCCCTCTCTTGGCAAGTATATATTCATGTGCCCACACTAGACTACACATCAAAATAGGGTAATATTAAACCTCTTTCTAAATCAAGTAATATAGTGATTAATTAATAGCCAATACAACTTTGACATTTTCCAAAGAAAAGCAACTTTAACTTTATAAGATTCATGAAACACTTAGAAAAGTGCCATGCGCATGGTTTCCTTTGGTTAAAAATCATACTAATTGCAATTCAGGCTATCACATACTTTCAAATCGTGGGACTCCTCTTTGTGGGTTCCTTACTGATTTTTTTAATTTATCTATAATATCATTGTTTGTAATAGATCTGTTAAGGATTATGGAAGGATGCATTATTGTGCCATTTTTGGTACTCCTTGTCAACTTATGCACTTGAATATCTTCCCTGAATATCTTGTGAAAATACATTACTTTTCTTTCCATTTTGAGTATAGTCATTTATTTCCTCTAAATTTTGTAATCTTGACTTTAAATTTTGAGGGGGGTAACCTTCTGCTTATACCATATGGTTTAAAACCTTATAAAAAAAAACCGATATTTGATCAGTGTTTTGATAGTTTTCACTTGTAGCAAGCTGGGCATCTTGAGTGATTTTTGGTTTTTCTCCCATCCTGAGGTGTTCTCTATTCTAGAGGTAGAACCTGCTAAACTCTACTGCATCTTGTTTGGTCTTGAGACTCCGGCTATTTGTTATATATATATATATATATATTTACTATTAGACTTAAGTTGGTAGGAAAAATGTTAGTTGTACGTATGTTTTTATCTCTGTTTATACAAGTCAAAGTTGAGCCCTTTCAAGGCATATGAACCTTTTTTTTTTCTTATAACAATAACAAAAAAGATGTGGACTGGGTGGAGTAGCATATTTGCTATAAGTTTGCTACTCTAAAATTTTGTATGGTTGGATATATTATCCCGGTCATGTTATTTTTTGCCTTTTTTTTTCTCAATGATATCCAATTCTTGATTTAGGTTGTGATAGTTCTAATAGTAAGCCATAACAATCTTTTGGGTTTTAATTAGTAAAATCTCATTGATATTGTCAATGAGCTGTTAGTAAAAGGTTGCTTTCTCTGACCAAAGATCAAGACTACACGAAACCACAAATTCCTTTTAACTGAGAAATCGTACATGCTATGACTGTTGCTAAGTTTCATTCACAAATGAACATTCATTCTTTATCTAGTCCCAACACACATTTATCCTGTTGCTAAGTTTCAAAATATAGATAACTTGGGCCACAAAATTCCAATATTCTTAGCATTCTATGAAAAAGAGATGAAAACCTAAAAATTATATGTGGAGAAAGACCTAAAATCAAATCCTTTACAAGGAGGAAGAAGAACCCAAAATAACCCATACTAAATAGAAAGACCAAAGTAAAAATGAAAGCCATGTAAGATACGTACCTGATTTGGCATGGTGGAACCTTTAGGACCGTTGGGACCACTAGGACATTGACTTAAGCACAATCCCCTCGATCTTGTGGTGCAGCCCACGAAGAAGATAACAACCTAAGATATGCACGTGGTTAGAGGAAAAGGAACCCTTAGAGAGCATCTGGGACCAGCACCCATGTTCGTTGGAGGAGATGAAGAGAAGAAGATAAGAAAAAAGGGGGAAAAGAAGGGCTTCACGGTTTTGTTATGTTTTGAAAAGCAGCGATATCTCCTCTCAAGGGAAATGGGAAAAAAATAGACGGCATCAGTCCTTTGGGACCACTATAGGCATTAATATCTTCTTGGGCCTTTTTGGGTCTGCAACCTGTATAAGGGGATTTTTCCAGTTAAATTCTCTTTTTTTTTTTTGTCGATTTCAATAAAAGAATAGACCTAAAAGGTCTTTTTCAAGAAAATACTATGATTTGAAATAGGCATTGAAATCTGAAGCAGGCAGAGATAAAGCAGTTGCAGTAGTTTTGACATTATGCAGCAGTCCGCATTTTTCAATTTTTTTTATTTCTGAACCGAAATCACGATCCAAACCATTGGATAAGTTAATAAGGTTAAAAATAGCCCAGAGTCCAAATTTCAGTCATTGGATGCTTTTATATTTTCAGGTATTTGTAAACAAATACTCATATGCTTAGATCACTTTTTCTGATTTTTGTAGGCCCCAATCTTGAGATCTAAACCATTAATCCTCCTTGGGAGGACCAAAATGGCTATGACCTCAAATTTCATTTCATAATTCCAAGTGGATCTCCAGACATTTGCAAAAGATTATTGGCCATTGAATTGCTATGCTTACAAGACTGTTCTGGAGGTCATTCATACAGTCCCCTTTTTCTCATTTTTCTTCAATTGTGGGCCCCTAAAGCATAATCTGAACCGTGAAAGATCTTAAGAATACTAAGAATGGCTATTACGTAAAATTTCAACTGTTGATCCTTTACCAATCTATAGATATTTGCAAAAAAAAAAGTGATATATTTGATGTTAATTTCTAAATTATGTAGGCCCTTATATCAAGATCCAAACCGTTGATACTCTTTGAAATACTAAAGATGGCCAAGGGGTTGAATTTCAGCTGCTAATTCCTTATGGATCTTGAGATTTTTGGAAAAAACCTATCAACCATGGATACAAAAAAGTCCATTTCAATTAAATTTTCTGTGTTACCAACAAGGCCTTAAAGAAGTCCATGTCAGTTAGATAAACTATAGCATAGTTGTAGCTATGTGAAACATATCTATTTCATGTAGATCTGTTTCATATGGATAAGATTTGCCAGACAAAAAGAACATAAAATAAAGTTTTCAAATGTTTAAAACACAGTTTTCTTAACCCCTCTCTCAACATTTCCCGCCAGTTGCTTAGTATCTCTATTACCATCTACAAGTAGAAAAGAGAGAAAAATATTGATCTTTCTTTATCTCATAGGATCATCACTTTCTATTTTTCTATTTTTGTTATTTTTGTGATCACCATTTGGCTTTCTCTTCATTTTTTTTACTTGCTAATAATTGTTTGTCTTTAAACCCCGTTAGCTTTATTAATAAACATATTGTTGGATTTGTGTCTTATATTTTGAGTTCACTGGATTGCTCCATAGGGTTTGCTATAAATTAGGATTTCGGTCAAAGTATTTTGGCTTTGTACCATACTTTCTTAGGGTTTAAAAATGAGAAGTTATCTACTGACAATATTCATGAGCATATTTTCCTCACCAATTGATAAGGGACAATGACATCAGCAAGGGAGATTTACCGCACTGTATACAAAGGTTATAGAGTGATGTCAGCAACTTTAGCCGGTGAAATTTCGCTCAAATTTCCAGCTAAGCCTGCCAATTTGAAACTCAAAACCATACAAAAGCTAGCATTTGAAATTTGAAAATCTTCTCACTGTCAGGGAAGAATTTCTTGCCTTTTTTGTTTCTTCCACAAGAGGTAACAAGCTCTCTCCCTCCTCCCTCTTGCTGGCAAGCTCATGCTCTTATTTTTCTTTTTCTTCTGTTTTTTTTTCATTTTTCACTCTACCTGTTGCAGACACAGGTTTGGTTCTTCTTGTGTTTTTCCTCCCTCGCTGGCAAGCTCATGTTCTTCCCTCCTCTCCGTCGCTGGCAAGCCCACATTCTTCTTCTTCTTTTGTCCTTTTTCTTTTTTCACTCTGCTTCTTGTAGACACAATTCTGGTTCTTCTTCTTATGTTTTTTCCTTTTGTACTCTGCCTATTTCAGACACATAGGTCATCATCATCATCTTCTTCTTCTTCTTGTGTTTTTTTTTGTTTTTGCTTTTTCCTCTCGGCTTGTTGTAGACACAGTGGTGGCACACACACTTGAATTTTTTTTATTCTATTTCCTGCTTTTGACTCTGTATGTTGCAGCCCAGGCGACATTTTTTTTCCCGTTTCTTGATTTTCGGTATGCAACCCTGGTGACATTTTTTTTTTTTTTTGAATCACTGTTGCAACTCAGGCCACATTTTTTTTTCTTTTTCACTCTGGTTTCTAGATGAATACACCACACTAGCTGATTACAGAGATATGGGCTGGAGCTGGGGTTGGTTACAAATGCATGGGTTGGGGGTGATGAATTTGGTTAGGGTGTCACAAACATGGGTTGTGCCTGGGTGATGAATTTTTTTTTATTGATGTTTTCTTCATTTATAATTTTATAGGATATCCTTGTCCAACACCTTGACTACTAAAATGGATTGTTGCATGCAGCAGTGGAAGAAAAAAAAAAGAGAAGAAGAGACTCAGCGATTTACGAACCGTGTATTTGCATAAAATATACCGTTTAATGTTGTTTATGTAGAGCATTGTAATTTTGACTTATGTATAGCTTGGGATTGAAGGATTGGGGTGATCAATATGTGTACATGTTATGGGGCATTTTAATACCGAACCGAGTGGATTTCCATTCCTGGGTTTTCCATGCTCACACTAACGCTCTGTGCAATAACAAACAGGGCGTTTTAAAGATGAACTAATTGGATTCCCATTCTGAGGTTTTCCATTCTAACACTAACGCTGTGTGTAATAATAAACAACTGCATATTATTAGGTTGTCAAAAGGCTTTCTGAAGAGGTGTAATAAGTAGTTTTAGTATAGGTGGTTTTCAACAAATAGATGCCCATGTGGATTAAGATCCAAGTCCATGAAAACAGATTTGGGTCCACATCCGGCATGGCCCTCAATTTACATTTTCGAAATTGCTTTCCCTGGTCATTTTTTGCATGCTTTGACGTTGTAAATGGAATCAGTTCTTGATCTCTGTCTATCTCTCAGCCCAGATGCACTTTCACCTACTGGGATAGATAGCATGCATACCTGCTAAAGATACAAGCCGATCTAAACAGTTCTATCCATTTTGAGCTTGTCATTCTAAAAATATGTTAGCCCTTTACATTTTACCTTCACCAAAGAGGACGATCACTGATCTTAAATATCTCATGTACAAACTTAAGAGTATCAATAACCAAACCTTGTCTGCTTTCAGTCACTATGTTTGTATCATGAAAACTATTCTATTTTTATTCATTTCATAAAACATGAAAACCCAAGCCAATCTTTTTTATCAGTGTGCAATTGAAGTAATGGAACAAGTAAGGTGATGGTTTAGAACAAGATTGATTCTTAAACTATTCAATCAGGAACATAAAAGAAAAACCATCCCACTATAATTGTTAGTGAAGTTCTGCCATGTAAAACCATTTCATGATTTTATTTCGTTGAAACTATAAATTACATCCAACCCAATATTCTTGCATCAGGGAATCAAAAAGTTCAATTAGTGCCTTTACATGAATTGTCCTATAAATGAGTCACATACAAGAGTAACATCAATAAAATACAACCCCAAAAAATATAACTCCAAAAAATATAATCAACCAGTCACTTCGAAATTCGCCATCGTCTTTCCCACCTCATTTTAACAAAATCCTGGAAAATGTCAATTAGGCAGAAAGGGCTTTTTTTAGAATTTATAGAATTCTATAAAGGAGTGCACCAACCGAAAATATAAATGTATACCAAAAAGTTGAGCCAGCCAAACTGCAAAATTCAGTATCCTCTTTCCCACCTCCTCCTCATCATCATCATTATCAAAAACTTATTCGAACTATGTTGGGATCGGCTAATCTTCTTTCCCACCTCATTTTAGTAAAATCCTATCAAAAGTAAGGAATATAATATGTCAGTTAGGCATAAAGTGCCTTTACATAAATGTCTTACGGATTTATGACTATTTATTTAGAAACATGGATGAACATAAATCTATACCTTTATGCAGCGGATCAGCATTCCTCCCTAGAAGGGGTGATGTCCAAAGTCTCATCATCAGATAAGTCAGAATTTCTGTGAATTGAACTTTGGGTTATACAGCTGAAGAGACAGTGCATTATTAAAAAAGGTCATTGACAAGAAAATGGTATTGAAAAAAAAAGGTCTCTATATTACCTCTTTACGAGAGAAGGACAGTAGAGCCGGTCGTGTGACACACCTCTCTTGTTACACCTGGCATAATCGTTCTTTTTTTTTTGTGCCTTTTCCCTAGAGGATTTAATCCTTTTCGAACGACCCTTGTATTAGCATGTGCAAGTGGATAATATTCTATCGTATCAAAAACAATTTTCCATTTTTCCAAGTTATCTTTCTCCGCAATTAGTTCAAATTTATTTCTCTGGCAACACTCTCTTTTAAGTTTCAAAATCCCATTTCTTGCATGTTGATGTGCCTTTGTAGACATACAAACTTCATTAACAAGTTGTGTCACACGATATGATAAATCGCTTTGTCTTGCAGCCAATGTGTCAGGGCACTTACTTTGTGCACCACAATTGTCCTCATTATTAGCGAAACTCACTCTCCATTATAACAAATGGCATCTTTACCAACACTTTTTACAAACACACCCGAAAATACATTGGTCAAGGGTACTTTTTGCTAACGCAAATGAGGATGTGTTGGGAACAGTCAAACGGGGGAATATTTTTATCAACGCATTATTAGTTGCATTTGTAGAAGTACTTTTTTGCCAACGCAAATGAGAATGTATTGGAAAAAGTCATAAGGGGGGAGTACTTTTATCAACGAAGTATTATTTGTGTTGGTGAACTTACCCTTTTGCCAATACAATAAAACATTCATTGGTAAAAGGTTACCTTTTATCAACAAAAATGAGAATGCGTTGGAAAAAGTGAGAAGCGGGGGTTACCTTTTCCAACACATTATTATTTGCATTGGTGAAAGTAGCATTTTGCCAACGTGATAAAATATGTGCTGGTAAAGGTTATCTTTTACCAACGTATCAAATACTGTTTTGGAAAAGGTCCTAAGAATCGGTAATTTTACCAATGTAATAACGTGTGTTGGTAAATAAGATACGTTTTCAAACAAATAAAAGAACGCATTGGTAAAAGGTGGATATAATGTATACCTTTTCTAAAACAATACGGGATACATTGACAAAAGTCCAAAATATGGTGCGAGAGATTCTAACACCCCCCCCCCCCCCCCCCCCCTAAAAAAAAAAAAAAGCCTCCTTATAAATAAGGAGTAGTCGTTTTTAAACCCTTACGGCCAATTAAGATCTCCGCTCCTCACAGAGAAACGTTACCTATAAGTTTCTATTCTCTCTCTCCACTGTCTTTTCAATTCCAAGTGATTATATCCCACTCCATTTAGGCATGTAAAACTACATGTATAGTTTAAAAAGTTGATTATATCCCATGGTTCTCAATGCTTGTTTGGTGAAAAATGACTTAATTTTTTATGAAAAAAATTATTAACATAAATAATGGTTTTAAGCACTTGTTTAAGTTGGCAAATACCATAGTTTTGGATACTTGTTTTGTTTAACCTAAAAAATTAAAAAAAAAAAACCAAATTTGTTTTGGGTTGGGTTTGGAATTTGGATATTCGCCCTGATGGGTCTTTATATGCCGAAGCCCATTAGAAATTCAAAAATGCCCAACCACCACATCTCATTGGAGCTTGGTAAATATGGTCTCCTAATTATAAGGAAAGGGATGTCAAAGAACAAAGCCTAGCTAAGATGCCAAAACAAGCTATTAGTGTAACCAACTATTTAAGAAAATAATTACTAATACGGGCATACCCACCTACCCAATCTAATCTAAAAAAGATCAGTCTTATAACAAGATGAGCTCATTTGAGGTTACAATTTAAGTAAGGCATATAATAAATTTTTTAGATCTAAGTTATAATCTCACTATTACCATCAATATCAATTTCTGGATAGGCCATCAGCTTGCATGAAAAGACTTTTCCTCATTAGCGTTGTTGATGGCTTGCACTACACAATATCCATGTTATCTTAGATAGGTCTTGCTTTTATTTATCATCTATTGATGCCTCTCCTAAATCCAATAAACTCATTTATAATTATATATTTTCTAGTTTTATCAGATGTATATTAACTGCTCTAATTTTTTTTTCTATAAAGGCAAGTTACTTGATATGAGAGATCTTTTAGGGCTTGTTTGTGTAGCTAATTTTTCTCAAAAAAAAAGTAAGGATTGTGGAAATTAAATTCTGTGATATAGTAAAATCTATGTTTGGTGCGACCACTATCCCTAATTGACGAGAGCAAAAATGAGCTAAGTTTTCCATGATTGTTCGAAAAATAAATTCTGTGGATTATAGAAGGGTTCATGGCCGTGCTAGGTCAAACCTGTGCTAGGTGAGACCTGTGCTAGGTCAGACTAAGGCATATCTAAGCTTGGCTTTCCTTTATAATCATTGGTCTAGGCCTGGTCTAATCTCAACATGGTCCTTAAAAGTCTCGCCTGAGCCCACCCATTTAAAAAAAATCAGGCTGGGCCAAATTGCCATCTACTCAACATTTTATAGGAGATATGTATCAACAACCAATCACACATTGACTGTTGGATTCACTTGTCAATATTCAAAGCATATGTAATTAGCAACAAATCACTTCTATGGCTTTTTATTTTATTTTATTTTCTTAATTTCCTTTCTTTGAAAAGTATGTAAGAGCACCCCCCCCTCCCCACATACTTTTATCAACACCTTTCCAACGCAATTTTTTGGGTTGGTAAAGTGTGTTGCCAATATTTATTGACTTTTACCAATCACACGTTAACTGTTGGATTCACTTGTCAATATTGAAAGCATATGTAATTAGCAACAAATCACTTCTATGGCTTTTTATTTTATTTTATTTTCTTAATTTCCTTTCTTTGAAAAGTATGTAAGAGCACCCCCACCCCCCCCCCCCCCCCCCAACATACTTTTACCAACACCTTTCCAACGCAATTTTTTGGGTTGGTAAAGTGTGTTGCCAATATTTATTGACTTTTCCAACGTTTTGTTGTGTCTTGGCAAAAGTCAATTTTGTTGTAGTGCTTGCATTCCAGCTTCATCTCTACAAAATGAAATTTTCTGGCAATGTTTAAACTTTCTCTTACCTCAAGCCCTTAGAATATGAGAACATGAAATTCCCTCAAACTCAAAACATTTCACAAGAACAATTTGCAAAATTGGATTCAATTTTTAACTGAACCATCAGTTTGGTTTCCATTCCATTTTCGATGGCAATCCCAACTAACTTCCTCGGAAACTTTTCCATGATATGGCATATACAATATCTATGTCATGTGTTAAGCATGACATATTGAATGGCTTTTGTCATTGCTAGATCCTGATCAGTTATAAATTAACCTTAGTTTGTGCTAATTACTGTTCGTTTAGACTAATTTAATTCAAACCCCATTGGGCTTGGGTCTTGTATAAGTAGTTGGGTTGGGTTTGAACCTTACTTAGGTAGTTAAGGACCTTTTTGTGATTTAGAGTCTCACGGTTACATCATTTTGGCACCACATTAGTTGCATCATGTGTATTTCATCTTATGGATTATCTTTTATATTTAGCCCAACTTAATCCGGATTTATCTCAGCCCAATTGAAGTCCATTTGACTCAAATTATAATTTCCTTAAAGGAACTGGACTTGCATGCAAGCTTCAGAAAGTCTGAGTTAAAAGCAGGCAAACCATCGTCCCTCTCCTTATTCTCAACTCTCTCTCTATAAGAGCATCACCTTCACTCTTTTCTCATCTTCACTTCAAACTTGGAGCTGAAAGCTGAATTTTGTAGCTTTACATGTGCCCTTACTAGGTTCCAATCTCTTTTTTCTACATTCTTTTGTGCATCTTCTTCTTAGAAACTATCAAATTCATTTTTTCCCACAATCTACAGCTCTTTAAGGTAAGGAACCACCCTCATTTCATTCCTTTGGGTTCAAAAGAGTCAAGGAGACTCAAATGAGCAACATGTATGTATCTTACACTAGATTCACCCATTGCATGTCTTTGTATGTAATAGAATTTCCTTCTATTGATGTGCTCTCCATCATCAAACCAAAAGAGAAGCTAGTTTTGAGTCAAGCATTGATACAAGGTAAGTATAAAAGTATATATTAATACATACATGTTTAATTGTTGATTCTTGGAGTAATCTCTCTAAATGCAAGTTTATAGCTCTTTCACCTTATAGATTAAGTATATATATGTTGGGTTAAGTGATAATGAGTATGATTATGTAATACTGATAAAATGTGGGCATTGTAAGATCCACAATGATAATTTGGAGCAAAAGAAATCACATTGTAACCAATTTAAGAGTTTTGTACTTGTGCTTCAGAAACATCTTCTAGAAATTTTAAAGTTTGTGGTGAAGGTCATGGCTAAGCCGTAAGGGTTTTATGGCTCAGAATCCAGAGAGCTTAAATTACTATTTTTGTTCTATAGTTAACTGATGACAAAGCCATGAAATGAACTATGGTTAAGCCGTAAGTACCCCATGACCAAGTCGTAAGACATTTTACAGTGAACCTTCCAGAGAACCCCAAATCCAACTTTTTCTTTACGGCTGACCCTTGGCAAATCCATGGATTGTGTTACGGCTAAGCCATAGCCAAGCTGTGGCCTAGCCATAAGCTTCATTTGGCTAAGCCGTAAACTAGCATACTGCTGAGTTGTAATTACGAATGAAATTAAGAAAAAACTTATGCCATATGGTTAAGCCATAGCCTCTACATGGCTAAGCCATAAAAACACAAAAACTTAGGGAAATTAGAGACTCTAAAAAACTTGTAAGGCTTTAAATATGGCACCCTTACTTTAATTTAATTAGCCAAATGGTGATCAAATGATAAGGAAAAAGAGTGAAGAGTTATCACTCATCCCCTTTAATTTTTCAGATGGTTTTTCGATGTTACGTTATGGGTGTTGGCATAAGAAGAGGTGTTTTTGTATACACAGTGTATCATCGAAATTTTGGTAACACAACGACACTGGACGTTTTATAAATACATCGTATTGGATGACCTCAGAAACACGGATAATCTAGCATAAGGTTGGCTAGCACCTATCTTTGATAATTGCTCAATCTATATGCATTCATTTTGTTAAGTAACCTTACTCTCAACATGATCCAATCATGTACACATTCTTTGTAGTAAACCTTAAGGCAAAATCAGAACTGGAGCTTCTATTGAGAATGTGCTTGTGAGCCAAAATGGGTGTAGTTAAGATTGAGAGGGTTCGAGCTCTATTAGCTCATTGAAGTATGCATTTTCTGATCATTAGTTACTTTATTTAATTTCGATTTTTATGACTGAATGCGATCTTAAGACCGATACTCTCTTTATGTACAAACGATTATGTATGAATATGAGATGATAATTATGATTGATATAAGTATGTAAATATGAATTCGGAACGGTCTTGATATTTTGAGTCGGCACCACTTAGCTTGTACCCATATTAAGTTCGACGGGACTAATTTGGGTATCGCTTATGTTACTTCTATAGTAATTTATGAAAGAGTAGGTTGGCGCTCCTCGAGAAGCTAGACTGATATCCTAACAATATTCTCCTCTGTATGCTATATGCTCTTTTTAAAGAAAATATAGTCTCGTGAATGCAAACTTGTATAATATGATATTCTGTTCATAATTCGTTATTTATGTTAATTTCATGCACAGCATGCTTAGCTTACGATTATTGCTTTCCTTTAATCAGTTTGTTCTGTAATTTATTTTATACATCATGATGGTTTTATATATCTCTATATTTATTTAACCATCGTATTAATAGTGTTATCCTTGGTATTACAGGTACCAAACCCAATGCGAGTGCAGCGATCGATGCGCCCCCGAAAGGAACCTCATTGGTACCTCAGCATGTAGATGAGTGGAACGAATGCGACATTTTCTATTAGTCGTCATACAAAGAGCATCAATGGGTTTACTGTTTAGGTTGCGTCCACTTTTAGAAAACCCCATTCTGCTTTGATGAATGTGAAGTTAAAACCATCCAGACTTGGAGACTTGTCACCGTCACACTCCTCCAAGGCTCTTACACCTCATCCTCCTAGAATTCCCTTTCCAACCAACTTCATGTTTTTATGGAAATTGAAGGAAAGAGCAGGCCATCAAGCTTTGGCCTTGCACATGCTTCACTCTTATAAAGGCTTTCAAAGAAATGCGCAAACTCTTCCTTGATCTCCTGAGGACTCTCCAACATCCTATCACCTTGGCGAATTTTGCCTAGATAGTTGAGTTTGCTCCTCACATTTGCTATTTGGTGAAAAAACTTTGTGTTGCTATCTCCTTCCTTGAGCCAAAGAACTCTGGACTTTTGCCTCTAAGAAATGTCATCCAAACAGTTAAGATCTTAAATCCTTCTTTTAGCATCTTGTTTAACAACACCCTTATCTTTATTTAACTCCTTGCTTTCACTAGCTTTTTTGAGATATTCAATAGTTCTTTCCAAAACTTCTCTAGTTGCATCCACATGATTATACACTTCTTTATTCATTTTTTTTTTTACATCCTCCTTAAGAGCATTGAGTTTCTTGCAAACTCTGTAACCTGCATAACCCCTTACCTCCACTTGACACCACCAAGGCATGGCCAAATCCATGAACCCTCTATGATGAAGCCAACAATTGTTGAATTAGAATGGCCTTGGACTACCCCAATATAGTTGGGATAAGGCTTTGATGATGATGATATCATGACCTTGGACCCCAATCCAGCCTTTTAGAGCAAAGCTTAATGGGACAATGGTTGGATGTCAACCAACGGAGAGCAAATTAAACAACTCCACCAAAGTGATCATCCCACTCTAAAGATGAAAGAAATCTATCAATCCTTCTCATAGCCGTTTGGTCCCTTTTGTTTGACCAAGTAAATTTTCTCCCCTGAAGGGGCAAGTCAACTAGATCATTGAAATTAATAAAACCAGAGAGCAAAACCGTAGACCTTGTGAAAGTGATACCCCCTTTCTTCTCATATGGACACCTAACCATATTAAAATCACCTCCGAAGACACACGGAACATACCGTTGAGTTTTAAAACAGTCAACATATCTAAAAACTCAAGTCGTTAAGCCTCAACATTTGGACCATATACATTAGCAATGACCCCAACAAAGCCATCTCTAGCCCCACGAGCTTTGATCGCTAACACCTTTTGAGATTTTAAAACATTTTCTACCTGTGTGATCCCTTCCTTCCAGATAGTAATCAAACCACCAAAAGCCCCAACTGAAGGAACCCAGTCCCAAATGCATCTACAACTGCCCCAAATATCTTGAATGACACTATGAATCTCCGAGGAGACTTTTAGTCTCTTGTAACATTAGAACATCCACCATGTGTTTTTTAACCAGTCTCCTAACTGCCAATCTCTTTTTAGGCCTACCAAGCTCTCTAACATTCAAGCTAAAATAATTATTAAAAAGAGAAAGATAACCCCCACCAAAAGATTAATCAAGAATCAACATTCATACCTCCTACCTTTAGCACCTCCAATTCAATGAGCCTCTGTTTAATTTCACCTCCATCTGTCCCATTGGAAAGACCGATCAATGTACCCACTTCGAAAACTTGAGTTCCCTCTTTCACCGCCTCCAGTTGGATGTCTTTGGAGCCATCGGCAGAGTTGGATAATGCCACCTCCTTTGTCATGCCCCTTCCATCATTAGGACAAGATTCACTTACACCGATAACATCCTCAGACTTTTCCTCAACAATAAGCCTAGTGGGAGCCTGTCCTCCTTAAACATTAAAGCCAAGACCAAAAGTCTCCTTTGACCCTTTTTTTTTTGCATAGAACAACTATGATAGGACTTATCCCTTTCTTTGCCCATAAATCTCCTGTGTTTGGCAAACTTCAATGGAAGACTTCAGGCCTTGCCTACTAGATTGAGAGGAGTTCTGTTCTGATGCCTTGCCCGGTTTCCTTGGACTTCCATGGATATTTCCTTCCAAACACCATAGATATGCAGGGCCTCTAAATTCTTTAGTACAGAATTGGTCCGAACAATAGAGTTGTCCATACCTTTAGACAATGATAGATGATCATAATGGGCCTACTTCACACTAGAGTTTGGAACTCTTGATTTAATAGATTTGGTCCACCCTTATTGAGTAGCCCGAAAGAAAGTCTAGGCCCACCTCGTTCTGGGGTAGATATAGTTGAACTTATACCTAAGAGCCCAGTCGATCCATCTCCTTTAAATAATCCTAGCCCAACTTCACGCCCATATGTCATCTGTTGAGTTTCTTGCACGAAATAGGACTGTGGAACACTCTACCAATTGTACCCACCACAGCTAGCCAGCCTTGGAATGGAGACCTTGTAGGAACTTCTTTTTTGGGCAACATCATTACTCACTATACCCTCTTTCTGCTTACCTTCCTCTACAAGGTGAATTTTCAAATTTCCCATCTGTTTCACAATTAATGCAATTTATGGTCTCTCCTGCAACCTAGACACTATACTACAAGTAGGTATGAACATATTTAGTGTACACACCATTTCCGCAGAAAGAAGAGATTGCAACACCAGTGATGTCCATGGTAATTGAAAACATTAGAAAAGGAGTTCCACGAAAATATGAAACTCAAGTTTGGTGTGAATTTGTTTTTCTCAACGAAATGATGCATATGTTGTTTGGTGCGGCTGTAGATTTTTTAATAGAAAACTACTTCTTTTTTTTAGTGGAAATGGATTAGGAAATAAAATTATAAAGGGGTGCCAACTTTTCCATATAAATAGAAGTCCGATGGCCTCGCATGGGAATTTCGTTTCCAATCTTCTCAAGAAAAGATCTGATGTGGCAGTGATATATTAGAAAAGTAGTTCCGATGAATTGTGCTACACCAAATACACTAAAAATAGATTTTTTTGAAGAAAACCATTTCCTTTTCTGCAGAAAATGGTTACACAAACATGCCCATGTTTGTGTTCACACCCTTTCTGTGAAAAGAGGAAATTGCTACATTAGTAAAGTTTATGGAAATGAATTTCACAGGAAAAGAGTTCCACGAAAGTACAAAAGCTGGTGGTTGATGCAAAATACTTTTCCTTAGTGAATTGGAGGGAATGTTGTTTGGTGCGGTTAAGGAATATTTAGTGAAAGCCATAGAATGAGGGGGGGAAGGGTGGGTGGATGGTACAAAGAGGGGTAAAGAGCATGGAAATAGAAAGAGAGGGCAGGGGCATAGTGGTAGATTAAGAGAGATGGGCCTCGATATGGGGTTGTAACCAAGGATTAAATGAGAAGATCGTGAACATGTATACAAAAATGAAAGTCTGATGATCCCCCATAGGAATTTCATTTCCAACCTTCTCATGGAAAAGTCTAACATGGTAATGATGTGGCGAAAAAAGTGGTTTCAAGGAATTATGCTGCACCAAACACATTAAAAATAATTTCTCAATCTCCAAAGAAAACTGTCCCCTTTTCTGCAGAAAAGTGTTACACAAACATGCCCTAAGGTTTCAAGTCCCTTCTCCAAATGGTAGCTATATAAACATTAAAAGGAGTGTTTACAAAATCATTGCTAATCATCGCATGGCCTCCTAGATACCTGTCAACATTCAATAAATCTAATTTTTAAAAATTACTTAGATTTCAATGTCTTCTTGTATTCAACGTTGTTTGTCTAAAATGTGGGTAATAAAGGTGAGAAATCTATCCCATGCATTCCATGGTGGAATTAATGTAATGTATTTGTCTAGCCTTTTTGTAAGGATAAAATAGAAGTGAGTTGACGGGTTAAGTTGAGAGATAAAACAAGATATAAGAGGAGCCAAATTAAAAGGTAATGGGATTTTGTCATTTAGTGAAGTGAGAATATAGCTTCTTAGACTTAAAAAAAATTAAAAAAGGTATGGCCTTTTACCATTTAGTGCACTGAGAAATTATTTTATTTTTTTTATATTTGCTGAAAAATTAGGGGTGTTTTTGAAATATTTTATTTTATTTTTACTGAACGCTCTTTTTTATTGTCTCTTGAAATGACCATTTACTTTACTATTAAAGTGAATTTACCAAAACAACATGTGGGGCTGTGTCAAATTAAGCAATTGGCTATATAGGGCTGAAGTTGTTCCCCTATAAATCTTCATTTGTAGTACAAGAGAGTTCGAATTAGGATGAAACTCCTAATCAAGAGTTCTAACTTCAGTATCTAACGAGCTTATCTCCCAAACTCACTAACTTGTATAAGGGATCCATATCCTTCCACTAGAGTTTGTCGTTTGATCATCCACAAAAACTGTATTAGGTAACCCCTCCATGGCTGCTGATCCCCGCCACTGATACGATGACTTCCAATAAGGGATTGGTGCCACCTAGCAAAATCTCTCAAATTTTCTTTGGATATCTCCACTCAATACAAAATTTTTGCTTCACTCACTCTCCTCGACATATCCTTTAACGTTGTACTTTAATACTTATCACCCACATGGAGCCCACCTTTGCAAGATCCAAGCCATTAAAATACACACTCCACTAATCTAGAAAGGGAGTTGCATTTTGTGGAGGCAGCCATTTCATTAAGGTTTTTGGGTCCTTTCTTCAAATGGTATGAACTATATAAACATGAAAAGGAGTGTTTACAAAATCATTTCCATTTCTATTGCCAATCATCTGATGGCCTGTAACACCCCGACCCCAATAAGCAAGTTAGAGGTTGTTTACTTGCGTGATTAGTGTCTTGCAACATATTACTGTCAGGTTATGGTGTTGACCTTCTCTGGGTTATGTTTGAGGTCTTGGTTAGGTAGTTGGATTGAGTTTAACCCAGATTAGGTAGCTTAAGGCCCTTTTTTGTAATTTTCTTATTTTTTTGAGTTCTTTGTTTTGATGTCATCTTGATTTCATCGCGTGTCTTTCTTCGTGCTTGTCAATTGTTATAACTGCCCCGAGAGCATCCGGAGTCATTTGATGTGTTTAAGTTTCATTTGATTTTAATTGTAATTTGTATAACTTTTGGACCTGGTTGCAAATAGCTAAACTATATATATATATATATCTGTTTACCTGTTCATCCTTATTTGGTTCTGTTTCTCTCTTCCGCTTTTTTCTTTCTTCCAACTTCTTCGTTCGTCCTTCGTTTTTCATCTTTCACCGCCTCGTGTCAGCAGCGTCCAGCCATGATACTCTCTGCCAGTTTTGCGTGATTCACGTCTAGAAATACGTGAAAACTTAGAATCGTCATTTAAGGCAAGTATGAGCAACTATTGGATGAATACATATTGGTACACCATGATGGCTATGATTTACTTCACTTATGTTTAGTGTATGCATGGTATAACAGCATCTTTTGTTTACTTCTTCATTTGTTTATAGAGAAAATAGCTTTGAACTACTTCTTTTCGTACCCGCTTGCTTCAAGGCTGACTGGTCGGTCCTGAAGCCCCGATCGGTCGAATTTTGGTTCTGGATGATATCCGACCGGTCGAACCCTTACCTGATCGGTCGGGTAAGCAACCTGCAGGAATGTAGACACTTAATTTAAATGATTCCCCAGGCTGACCATAGACCACTTGGAGATCTATAGATGGACTACACTAATGACCCAAGATATGATTATCATAAATGATCTTGAGGGCTAAGATGCATTCATGAAGGTTATTTATCTGTTAAGCACCTCCTCATGGGTGTTAGTTTAAGGGACTTCGACACACTTTCTCTGTACAATGAGACACCAAAGGAAGAACAACTGTGCATCGGATAACTTAAAACTACATCATCATGCACGGTTAATGACAGTGAATAACTACCTTAGGGTTGGCTAGTAAAATTACCTTAACTCTGTTAAATTGATCTGCATAGCATATTGGGATTCAGTGATTGCCCCTCTTGTCATCTATTATTGTGCATTGTATTCTCCCAATGGATATTGTATCGTGAATTGATATTGCTATTAAGATTGATTGAATTGCTAAAGATTGGTTTGTTAAACATTCTTTCTTATGCTTGTGAGAGGAATCGTTTCCACTGATTGATAATTGACTGATTGGTAAAATGTTTGGCTCTACTAAGCCTCCGCCTTACGATACCCGACGGGATTAACATTCAGCGTATTATTTATTGTTGCCGCTGTAGTGTGCTATCGTCTTGGGGATTGCGGACCCCAGGAAACCGAGACCCATTTGACCGATGGTGTTCTCATTACCGATTGCTCCTCACAAGGAGAATGAGCAAATGTAATAGCCACCTAGTTCAGTATTTATGTTATTGACTCGCACCGGCATGTTTTATTCATTGCACGCTTGCCTAGTATATGAACATGACCTCTATTAAATCCACCTGTAATGAATTCTTGTTAGATACAACGCGTGTTACCTATAAATTGCTTATATTTGCTGGGTCGTTGTGCTCACTAGTTGTTCTTGGTGTTTTAAGCTCAGATTCCATCTCCGATCCTACGAAGGTCAGTCAAACTTCGAAAGAGATCGTAGGGACCCCTTTTGGGCTAGATGAGTGGGAATCAGTAATCCACTTCGGAGAGCTGCTCGTCAGTGGTTTTGTGCATCTTGATTAGATCATTGTTTCTCCTTTTGTTTTGCATGATACTTATGACTCTATTGTATATTATGTATATATTGTTTCACTTATAGTCTTGCCTTATTCTCAAGTTCTCTGTTGTAGTATAATGTAATGATATTTACAGCTTCCGTGTACAAGGTGATGGCACATGTGAATGTTCCCTTGTGTATGTTCATCTAGATCAGGTTTAGGTTTAGATACACGAGAGTACATGTGTCCCTAATTGGGTAGATCCTGATCCCCGGTTTCTTGGGCCCAGGTTGTGACATGGCCTCCTATTAAATGCCTGTCAACATTAAATAAATATAATATTTAGAAATTATTTAGATTTCAATGACTTTTGTATTCGACAAAGTTTATCTAAAATTTGGGTTGAAAGTGCAACAACTAGATCTCACCAAGTCTGAGAGAGGGGGGGGGTTGGTTCTGAATAGGACTATTTAAAAAAAAATTTCTTTTAATTATAAAGCTACTTTAGAGTGCAACCCAATGATGCAATCAATATTATAGAGCCACACATTTGATCAAGAGGGATGCTCAGATGATTCAGAATAAAAGAGATGATTAACACATGAGTACAAGACTATGCAGCATCCATCACAAAAAAAAATAAGACAATCTACTAGACACAAAGTTTATAGCGGTTCGGTCCCAGACCTACACCCACTCTCAAGAAAAAACTCTCTTAGTTTCACTAAAGATGAGGTAACTATACAAGTGCACCTTTTACAACAATTTTTTGATTTGGTGGTATGTCTTCCACCAACTAGATTTTGATCAGGTGGTTGATCCTAGATCTATTCCACCAACTACAACGCTTTTTGATACGGTGGTTCATCTTCCACTATATACAACAAAGAAATGAAGTAAAAAATAACACCTAGACAAATAGCTTAAATACTTTGGGTTCGAATGGGGTTCTTAAAGCTTGACAGAAGACCTCCAAGCTTTGACCTCTTGAGCTTGCTCCATAGTGATGATGACCTTTGAATGAGTGCTCAACCAAGGGAAGAGGTTTTTGGGTTTTGGAAGGCTAGGATTTCCGTAGATTGAATTTAAGGCTTTCCTCGTTGCTTACCTACTCTTCTCAAAAAATTAATATCAATTTAATTTGGAAGAGAAGATGGTAATTGGAGCTTAGTACAAATTTCACTAAGGGTGCAAGGGCTCAAATACTATGAAGGTGTTTTCCTCAATTAGTTCTGCATATCGGGAGGAAAAGAGTGCTTATCTTAAATATAGAGCAATTCTAATAGTCGGATCTACGGCTAAAAAAAAGTTGGTCTATGGCTTATTTGTATGCCTAGACAAAATGCAATGGCTAGTTTGACCCAAATTCACTGTTTTTCCTTCTTATTGTTAGGCTTCTAGCTTCGCCATAAATCCTTTTACAACTTAGGCGTGAGGACCTTACGGCTTAGCCGTAGGTTAGCCGTAAACTAAAATTTATCAAATATTGCTCTCTGGAAAGTAGCCCGTAGATACTACGGCTTAGCTGTAAATTATTCTAGCCTTTGTTGTGAACATTTTACGGCTTAGCCGTAAGTTCAACTATAGGCAAAATGGCCAAAACTCTCTCTATGGAAAATGGCCCGTAATTTCTATGGCTCTACCATAAATCATGCTACGGCTTAACCGTAAACACTTTACGGCATAGCCGTAAGGCCAGCCATAGGTAAAAAATTCAAAAATTGTTCTTTAAAAAGTGAGCCGTGAGATTATCAGCTTAGCCATGATCTAAACCATAATTATGTACAAAATCAATTTTCAGAAGCTTGTTCAATCCTTTTTCTAGGGTCCTTTTAATATGTTACTGAGGGTCAATATTATGTTAGCACTCATTGAAGATCTCCCGGATAATGGACTCGATTGATCTTGATCTTTCTTAATCATGCTTGATCTTCATAGATGCATATCCGACTTGGACTTGACTCGGGACACGAAATTGAAAACACACTCTTACTATGGCACTAACGATCTCCCCCTTTGTCAATTTCATGACAAAATATACATACAATGAAATACAACATTTTAGATCAATATACTTTGCACAATTTTCCTTTTACAAGACTGAATAATCCTTAAACAAACAAAGTACTTTTACAAGACTATACGGAAATATCATTGAGTTTATAGCTCCCCCTTAGATGGTGTATGATCCTGTAAAAATAAATTGCTTACAAAAGAACTTTAAATACCATGCACTATAAAGGTGGGATTGTTGAAAGTGCCACCTAAAGTTAGTAGTTCTCCCCCTTTTTAGCACAAATTTGACAAGAGACAGCACAACAGAGAATAGAACACATGCCAAGAACTATATCAAAAGATCTAGAAATAAAAGCACACATAGTTAGCCATGGAAGCGGTAAGAATAACAGCAGTGAGGTGCTAAGCACACAGTCAACTACATAGTCACAAGAAAGCAAGACAAAACAAGGAGTGCAGCTCCTTTAAACACAAAAGAGAGTACTAAATGCAAACACACAACCAAACATCAATTTGAAGGAGGAGAGGGAGAAGGGATCGCTACATCATCTCTTCGACAACTTTTGGAAATCTTGGAGAGGTACTGAAAGGTCTTCTTTATGAGTTCTTTATTTTTGCTTGCCACTATTCAAGAGCTGCCAGCCGGGCTTTAAGCGAAGCTGAGGAAGAAGTCGGAGGAGGAGACTGGACTTGTGATGCAAGAGGTTGAGCAGGGCGAGGAATTTCTCCCGGAGAGTCATCTTCATTGCCAGAATCAGGATAACTGGGGCCAGCTGCTTGTTGCTTTCAGAAATGCATATTTTGTTTGTTAATGGTACCAAATACCAAATAAGACTCAGAGGCTTCATCAGGGGACAAAGAGACCCCACATTGAGATGCAAGACGGGTCATGAGATGCCCAAATGCAAGCATTGGTGCTCCTACTAAGAAAGTGCCAAAATTGAATTGATAAAGGTACAAATGAAAGATGGAAGACACATTCTGACACCCATATGGACACAATAGAGTATGTTAGACATAAAGAAGATAAGGTCTGAGAAATTTCTCTTTCAGGGATAGAGATTACAAGTGAAGATTGCATGCAAAATCTGGTATGGGGGAAGTAATGAAGTTGCAAGGAGAAAACGCTTTTCCTTCCAAGGAGTTTCCTGCCTACATAAAGTGATAGTAACAGTACTTTTGTGAATCCTTGATGACAAAAGGAGGCACATTAGACAAAGGGATACATAAAAGTATAGATAGGATAGCAGAAGTGATGACATTGGTACCATCGGTGAATGCAACCTCAAGAGATACATTGTCCAGAGATGCTTCCCTGATTGATGCATACATGGTCCGGACAATGGAAGGATAAGCAAGACCACTTCATTTGCGGATATTTTCCCATCCAACCTTGGAGAGAAGAGAATAGACCTCATACTTCTAAATGGCAAGCAAGTTTACACTATGTTCAATAACAATGGAACAAGTAGTAAATGTTATGTCTCTAGTAGGTTCCCTTGGAACCAAAACTCTAGGAGATGGCGGAGAGTCCTACCTAGGTCTAGATGAACCACCAGTGGATTTAGGTTTTTAACCAGAGGGGTATGCATTTTTGGTCTTAGGAGGCATAATGACAAAACTAACAACAGGTATATGAAATGGGAATCACAAACACACCAAAATGCAATCCAAAATGCCAAGAGAGAAGAGCAAAATACCTACACAATGATTATAGCAGTAGGTGATTCCATCATCACAAATCATGAAAAGGTGATGAGAGAACAAGCAAGTTAGATGAACAAGGAAAAATGACTCAGTGAAAAAGAAGAAGAAGAGATTTAGCCACGTTAGAGGTAACGAGAGTGAGTATAGTACCTTGATGCAAAGAGCTAGAAGAAGGAAGGAAGAGGAAAAACCCTAGGACAAAGGAGAACCTTGAATTTGAAGTATGCTGAGTCAAGTAACCAAAAGAAGTCCACTAACTCTAAAATTTAAACTGCTGCACTCTAAGTTCATCTAAGTCTTTTAAGTAGATTGCGTTTGAACATTTGGATACAGTACTTGACTTGGCATTCCACAATTTCAAGATTTATGTGCTCTTGGTTTGGAATTTGCTGGTAACGTCTTCATTGCAACATTTGTAATTTTTTATGGGTCAAAAGCAACCTAAGGACTTGTGATTCTCATTGCATAATATGCCGCTACAATGACTCACTGTCATCCTCTGTTACAGATCCAAACACCTAGACATCTTCTAGATTTGTACTTGACTCCCCAAAACAATCTTCTACATTCAGGGATGAAGAAGACAAAGATCTTTAAAGTAGAACTTCAGCCCTTTAACTCTCTAATAAAGAACTCTAGAGAAGATGATCTCCATTAAGAAATATTTACTTAGAACAATAAGATCTAAGTTCTATACCTTAGGGCTAAGGGAAAACCCCTTTTTATAGCCCTAATTTCATGCCTCATAAGTATATTTCAATCAGAAAAGGAGTTGTCACAAGTCAGGAAAGACCCACTAAAATCGGAATAAAAATTCGCAAGTTGAAGGAATTTTTCTCATAGGTCTGATCGATCAGTCAATGGTCCGATCGATCAAATTTAGACACTGCCTTGAATCTGATTGATCGGATCCATGCTAGATTGATTTGGCAGTTCTTTTTTTTGTTTTTTTTTAAAGATTCTCTTCATTTCTATTCTTCTGGGACTATGTTGCTTCTTCAAATTCTTATAAATAGAAATACAACTTCGACTAGGACTTGAGTTTTGTCCAATCCATGAACAAAATTCCTTTTAATCTCCCCTTTTGGAAATTCATGAGCAAAACTCCCTAGAACAATTCAATTTAATCTACCCGAAATAAAACTCAAAATAAATTGAATTTTCAGCAAAACTAAAATAAATTACCATATATATACTCATAGATCTATATTGTCTATGAACATTTGAACTTTTAGTATCTTGACTCGAAATGTCTTCCGCTAAACCAATATTCTCTCCCTTTTTGTCTTTAATTGACAATGCTAATGATTATCATGCAGTAAATTTATTAACTTAGATCTACAGTAGCTCCCCCTCAATTATAGCTCCCCTTTTATTGTATCTTCATTACAACATTAGGAGCGAGAGCTTGATTTTCTTGATTAAGGATTTTTGCATGTAACCACTTACACTTATGTAGTTTGATCTTTCAGCATAATATGAGCAACTTCTGTAAGCAAATTAGACTTCTTAACTCAAATTGCTCTTATCTTAACCTTTGGTTCATACAATTGATTTCCCCATTGCTTATACTTTGGAAAAACATGCTGCTTCTTGCAATGGGGACAAATGTATCCTTTAACACCACAATGATGACGTGGATGTATGTGCAAGACGTGGCACATCTGTCCTTTTTTAAACTACTCACTACATTATGAACATGTATTGCATGTGGAATAGTGTGTGCAATACTTCTAAAAAACCATATTTAACTTTAGCTTTTAAAGTAGATGCACCATCATTGCAACCAAGACCACATATGTCATTAGGCAACGCTTAAACATGTAAGATGTCTTCAAGAATCTTAGAACTAGTATTCATCTTATTCAAAGAAGCTTTTGTAGAATCCAGCTTAGATAATGCAATCTTTAGTTTGCTAACCAAGTCTTCCTTTTTAGCCTTAATAATCTGCAAGTCCATCTTTAAGGTTTCAAACTCTTCCTCAACCTTTTTAAAATCATCTTTTAGTAAACCATATTTGTGATCCTCAGCAGTTAGCTTATCAGCCATGCAGTTCTTTTATCCTTTTAAAAGATGAACCTTTGATTTTACATCCTCTAACTCTTTCTTAAGAGATAAAATTTCTTTTTTTTTTTTTTTTGCTTCACAGTATCTTTTTCAAACACCCTGCTCATCTTTAAAGACTTTCCAACAAAATTTCATATACTGCTTCCTAATCATCTTTTGCATCTGAAATTTCATTATCAGCATCTTCATCAGTAAAACTATCATTAGACATAGTGGATCTAATCATAAAAGCCATAAACTTGCCATCCACAATATTTGAAGAATCAAGCTCAAAATCTTTCTCTTTTTCTGAGGAATCATCATTCCAAGTTTTTAGAGCTTTATGGTTGGAATTATTTTTCCTGTTAGGGCAATCAGTGGAATAATGACCATAACCTTGAATCAAAACACTTGATTTTAGTTAAAGTCGTCTTTTTCTCATATTTTGATTCCTTCCACTTAACTTTCTTAGCATTTATAAAATTTTGAAATTGATTCATTAACTCAATGATGTTATCGTCAAAATCTGAGTCAGTCTTAGTTTTATTTTCAAGTTTTTTTATTGATTCTCTAGAAGCTCTAAAAGCTAAACTACTATTCTTCATTGATTTTCCTTTATTTAGACAGTTTTCATCGAAAGTTTGAAGGTTTCCAACCAACTGATTTATGGTGAGGATTTTTAAATTCTTATTCTCTTCAATAGCACCTACCTTTGAATCAAACTTTGACATAAGTGATCTCAAAATTTTCTTGACAATTTTATTGTCAGGGATTTCTTTATCCAAATTAAAAATAGAGTTGACAATGTTATTCAGCTTAACATAGAACTAATTGAAGGTCTCATCTTCTTCCATTACAACTATTTCCAAGGATTTATTTAACTTTTACAGCTTTGCTTGCTTAACAGTATCAGCACCCCCATATACAGTTTGCAAAACATCAAATGCTTCTTTTACAGTTTTGCATACGGAAATCCGATGAAACTCATCAACAGACACTCCACTATAAATACCATTCATGGCCTTATTATTATAGTTAAAGGCATGCTTCTCATCCTTAGTCTATTAGGCTTTAACTTTAGAAACTGTTTACCCATTAATAGTAGTTATGGGTTTTGAATAACCATCCTCAATAATATCTCACACATTATTATCAATGGACTTAAGGGACTCAATCATCCTTTGCTTCCAATAAGCAAAATTTGAGCAATCAAACAATGAAGGCTTCATAATGGATGTGTTTTCTTGATTGAGCACCGTTCTTGATGACTCTTAGGATCAGGCACAGCAAATTAGTGTAACCCGCTCTTATACCATTTGAAGGTTTTTGGGAGATGCTTCTAAAATCAATTAAAGCAATCAATCTCAATACTATGTGTAGAAATAATCAACTATGCGGCAAAAATAAATCAAATAAAAGCATATCCCACAAAAGACAAAATTTTTACATGAAAGCCCAAACTGAAAAAAACCATGATAAAAAATCAACTACAATGAATCATACTACAGTTACAAGAGATATACTCATAATCATTATCCAGTTCTTGCATAACCTAAGGACTTGTGATTTTCATTACACAGCACACCACTGCAACGAGCCCTGTTGTCCTCTGTTAAATATTTAAGCACCTAGACATCTTCTAGATGCTGTACTTGACTCTCGAGGACGATCTTTTACGTTCAAAGATATAGAAGACAAAGATCTCTAGAGCAGAACTTTAGCCCTTTAACTCTTCAATAAAGAACTATAGAGAAAATGATCTTCATTAAAAAATCTCTACTTATAGCAATGAGATTTGAGTTACATGTCTTAATGTTAAGAAAGAACCCTTTTTTATAGCCTCAAATTCGTGCCTTATAAGTATATTTCAATAAAAAAAAGGAGTTGTCACAAATCAGGAAAAACCCACTAAAATTGGAATAAAAATTCGTAAGTCGGTGGAATTTTCCGTGCAGGTCCTATTGATCAGGCAATGGTCCGATCGATCAAATTTGGACCCTACCTTGACTCTGTTTGATCAGATCCATGCTTGATCGATCAGGAAGCCCTTCCTCGATTTTTGCAAATTTTCTTCATTGCAATATTTCTGGAACTCTGTTGCCTCTTCAAACTCCTAGTCTAAAAATAAATAAAAATACAACTTTAACTATAACTTAAGTTTTGTCTAATCTATGAATTAGCCAACATATAAAATTCATTTCACTAGCTTATCTCTCCCACACAATAACTCTTATAGGGGATTTAGATCCTTCTAGTGGGGTTTATTGTTTAATCATCCACAAAAGGTGTACCAGGAAACCAGTCCATGGTCGCTGATCCCCGCCACTGATACGAGACTTCCACTAAGAAATTGGTGTAACCTGACAAAATCTGTCAGATTTTCTTTGGAATTCTCCACTCGATACAACATTTTCACTTCACTCTCCTCAAAATATACTTAACTTCGTACTTCAATGCTTAACCCTAACGTGGGGCCACCTTTGCAAGATCCATGCCATCAAAATACACTATCCTCACATCTTGAAAAGCCGTTGCATTATTGGAAAGCAGCCATTTTATTGAGGTTTCCGGGTCCCTTCTTCAAGGGGTATGAACTATCTGAACATGGAAAGGAGTACGGTTTACAAAATCGTTGCGATTTCTATTTGGGCTTGGTAGGGCTTCTTCACTGCATCCCCATCGTAGGTGTGTGTTATTTATGACTTTCATGTTTACATTGTTCTTTTTTTTTTTTTTTAACCTTTGGGAAAGTCTGATTTGTGTGATCCAAGTTCTATAGAGAAACCATTACAATTTATCTTCCGTCATTCACTGCTATAACCTTATTTGTGTGTCATATGTTCCATTTAAGAAAAACAATCCCAGCTTATGTTTTTCACCTTTTTTTTTTAATTTTATCCTCATGTTCTTCTGGGTTTTGATGAATTGGTGGTTATTTTATTTTTTTTTCATGCATATTTGTACAGGACACAATTAGCAAACGAAAGGATAATACGGTATTCCCTTTCCACCGCCATCTCTTTTCCCTGCTTGGTTTCCTAAATATAAACTTTCATCTGGGGTAATCCAAACACATGCATTCTCTTATCATAAATTCTCCTCCCATATGCATGCTTTTGGTTAGATTTTTATCGCGAAAGACAGTAACTATACCATTGAAAATTGAAAATTAAAAATAATGAACCTATACAATGGATGGCATGACTAGAAGAATCCTTAGGTACATTTGTTTATATTTATCTGTGATGGGAATTTCCTATTTTTAGAATTTCTGACAGCAATGACACCCGTGGTCCCCCAAGAAATTTGGAATCCTTTTTGAATGGTGTGGATTTATAGAACCAACCCTATGAAGTCTCACTTTTGGACGAGAGAATTATCAAAGTTTCAGTCTCCCAAATAGCATATTTTACTTAAGTATTTGTGGATTGGGTGGAGTACAACAATTAGGGAATTCATAAAACCACCCCCCGCTAGAGTTCTTCTGGCAAACAAACAAGCCTTAAAAGGCTAAAGCAAGCCTTTTTTAGAGGCTGCTGCCACTCAAACTCAAACCGAGAGGCTCTAGCACTGCTTTCTAAGAGCAACAGTTATGAATAATTCGGCCAAAGTAATGGTGATTAGACCTAACACAATTCCCAATAGAAAAAAACTCAATAGAGACGATGTCTTCATCCGTAAGATTCCAAGTGCCCAAATCAACCAAAAGTTCGATTCTATCTAAACTACTCAGTTCGATGATTACATTGTTTATAGTTGGAAAGAGTATTCCTGATAAATTTTTCAAAGAAGAAGAGAATGCCTAATGAATGGGATTAAAACTTCCACCTTTTAAGTGGCGGACTTAGGATTTTTTATTTGAAGGGTGCAGACCCTAATTAGCAGTTTGTTTTGGGGGCAAATCTAGAATTTTTATGTTGATTTTAAGAGTACACTCTCAATTTTTATTGGATTTTTGGAAAATAACTTATAATTTTTGTATAGGTTTGGAAGTGAATTCTGGTTTGAGGGTGCAATTGCACCCATTTGGCTATACTTGGGACTGCCTTTGCACCCCTCCATCTGAGATGATTCCTCATAAATCTCAGTCTCCCCTTGTGGGGCCAGCAAGCAAACCACTTTCTATTGTCTATAGAGACAGCTCGATCTCATACAGCCATGGCAGACTACATGGACTAATTGAAACTCAATTTCCGGTGTTCATGGAGTTCATGCATTATCCCATTGCACATATGCTTCCAACAGCAAAAGAAATCACACCATTGCCTTATCCCATTCATCTAACCTCAATCCTATCAGCAACCCACAGTCTCTCGAATTTATTACGATGATGCTATCAAAGGTACGGTAGAAGTGTTCCTTGTTGGAACCTAGGCTGGTTCAGGTCATATTACTAGTAAATAAATAAATAGTATGAATATATAGTCACATTTTGCTAAGTGTTATCTCTTTGGATTACGTGAAAGGTGAAACTTTAAACTCCTCGTGAGACCCACAATTAGATAATCGTGGAAAGCTACTGTGATACAAAGGTCGCATTGTAAACATGATTTTTTGAGAAAAATTATCTTAAATCATCACACTAACCATTAATTTGGAGTCTTAAAGTTTAACAGTTTCTTAAATTAATTTTCTGAAGAAATTAAGTTCAACAGTGAGCATTACTAGAGGGTTGGATTTGTTGCAGGGATTCCGATATTGGCTTAAAGTTTTACCTCTGATCTAATCTATAAAAGGTATCTCTTAGCAACTCATCTAACACAACCCACATATATAAGAGATGTAGACAGGTTTTGGCAAAGCACATGCTGGGTCATTATACATTTCCATTATAAATTGTCAAAACAGGTTTTGCTTCAGCAGTAGGAAATTTTATAGTCTATCATGGATCAAGAGAATAGTGGATGTATATCATATTGGCTACTATATAAATTAGAGTCCTGATTCCTGAAGAACCAATGTTATCCCATATGCAGTGTAATAAAATATTAAAAATCCAAACTTACAATGATCTCGACTTTGTGCGCTTCTGTCAATAATTTTTTTTGAGTTAACAAAAGGTTCTCATTGGTCTACCAATAATATTAAAGAATTGATAGATGTCACTGTCTCACCCTGTCAATTGGCCAACGAGGACTGCTATGAACTGACAATACATTTAGACCTTGGGGCCACGCATTGTCAAGAGGCAGAATTTGTCTTGGTGGTTCTTATGACCGGGAGTTGCAGAATGGTGTTAAACAAAAGTGCCTAAATTTTCACAGAAAATAATTTTATTACATAATTTTTACATATTATTTATGTAGCTTATAACGAACTATTATGCATGTGCACCATTTATATATGTAAATGATATGAACAATAAACTCGTTAGAATTTCTTTTCAAGAAGCCAAACGTAGGGTTAGAATTCACTCACATGTATATGTGAAGATTTCCCCATCAAAATACTGAACTTAGGACTTGAATTGACATTGATTTTAAAACATAATTCAAATCCTACAGACATTTCAAAAGGCACCAAGAGCACAATTGTGACACATCAATTGGGAGATACAAGTTTTAGAAATCTTTCCTCAGTGATAGTTCCGTACAAAACTACATACTTTCTCATCAAGATGCCAAACATAGGGCTAGAATTCACTCACATGTATATGTTAGGATTTCAACTACATACTTTCTCATCAAGATGCCAAACATAGGGCTAGAATTTACTCACATGTATATGTTAGGATTTCCTTATCAAAATACCAAACTTAGGACTTGAATTGACATTTTCTTAAAACATAATTCAAATCCTACACGCATTTCACCTGGTGCCAAGAGCACAAATGCGACACATCAATGGAGTACGAAATTTCATTAATAAGTTTGCTTTTGGTACCTTCCTCACGCACTCAAATGGAAAAGAAGCCCATATATAAATGTGGTAAGGTGGCCAGGCGCACACAGAGAAAAGCCTCACAAATAAAAAAAAATGGCATAACCCAAAATTTAAACCGTAGATAGACAGATGAGGACTACCCTTCTTACCTTAAATTAACAACTTGGGGGACCAAAGTCTTAGTCGGTGAAAGTTTTAGAAATCATTCGTCAGTGATGGCTCCCACAAAACTACATACTTTCTTCCTGTGGACACCTTTGTTGTCGGATTCATTGTCTTTTAAATGTAGGGACCATGCAAGCTGCCAATTCCTATTTGCTTTTTGCATTCCTTGTCAGCTTTGGTCAGTATTTTATTGTGTCACAGATGATTTGATTCTTTTTGGTAGGGAAAGACAAATATGATTACATGTGGGTGAACACATGTATGCATCCACCATGTGTGTTTCTATCCTCACATAAATTGCATTATCTTTAGGAACTTCCAATCCTCCCTACGTTTGAATGTTTAGCCTCTGGAGCCTAGCATGACAATCACAGAGATCAATGGGTTTTAATGGTCTGTTATCACTATTTTTGTGAAAAAGAAAGGCATCCCAATTAAAAGAAGTACTGTTTGAAAGGTTTGAAGGTGCCTAAATTCTAGCTGTTAATGTTAAAATTTACATGATCAATTGAAGCGATTACACAGCTCAAGTAAGTATCAAATTTAGGTTAGTGCTAAGAAGATATGAGGTAATGAGTGTGAAGGACTTAAGGGGTAGTGTTAGCTTCCACATATTGAACCCTTTCTGCGTTTGGAAAGGTTTGGGTAGTACTGAAAGTTTGTAATTTATATGTGTATGCATTTGTGTGTGGATTTTATATAAAACCCACAAATTATAGAAATGCAGTCTTTTATATTAAGTGCTCATCTATCTAGCTATTACAAATTTAAGATCCTTCCCTTAGTCATGCTAGTTTCAAAAAAAATTTAATCACTGATACTCAATACAAACTAATTGCTCTATTCTAACTTCTTTTGGTAATCAAACAAGTTTGCCTATTCAATGGTTAGGTTTTTCTACACTTGGGGCTATCTTAGAATCTCATCTATCATTTGCTGAAGACTTTTTTCTTCTTATTTTTTTTTCAAGAATTTCTGCCTAGAATTCTTGTTGCTAGGGATTTCTAATAGTTGTCCTCGAAGTTTTTAAAATTCTCTATTTAATTTATAAATTGTTAAATATGGCTTATGTACAGAATTCTTCAAACTCTTAGCTACCAAACTTTCCAAATGTTCAGGCCCTCGGGCATATTGAATACAACTATACATGATAGCTTTTGGAACTTGTTAGTGTAACAAGTGGTTTTTGCGATCTATGAATTTATGTTTCCACTAAAAAAAGGAATCTTGCATTTCTGTTGAAAATTGATATCTCATCTACTATGCAAAGTGATGGATCCGGATGAGGAGACTCCGTCACGTGGCCGGAGATCTATGTGCGTTCCGGTGATGGGAAGCTCTGTGGATCTCTTCGCCTCTTATCTTTCCTACGGGAATGGAGAGAATAATGATCGTCCCAAACCCTAGGGCTCCCTTATCTTTATATAGACAAGTCCCGAAGAGTCACACTTACTAGAGACATCTTCCACCAGAAGCCCACATCCACTGATCCTATTGGGAGTCTTATTATGGGGCCCAGATCAAGTCTTACACTAAAGTGGGATTGCATCTCTGTTGGCATCTACCCTGCTTGATCTGCCGTGGGACCCATGGCATGCGGGCCACACGATTTCCTACAATCTCCCACTTGGCACGAATGCCATGTACATCAAATATTTCTTAGTCCCATACACATCACATGCCTTGCAAAAACCTCTGCAGGCAAAGCCTTGGTGAGAGCATCAGCCATCAATTCTTCTGAAGGCACATAAAAAGTTTCTATATCATTCTTTTCAGCCTTCTCTCTAACAAAGTGATATTTTATTTCAACATATTTTGATCGACTGTTAATCCTTTGCTCATTCACCGTAGAAATGGCCGACGTACTGTCTATGCTCATTGGGATAGGCTCATTCTCATTTATTACCTCCAAATCACACAGGAAGTATTTTAACCAAAGAGCCTCATGGACTGTTGTACTGCAAGCTATATACTCTGCTTCGGTTATTGACATAGCAGTGGAGGTCTGTTTCTTGCTACCCCAAGAAATTGCACCTCCTCCGAGGGTAAACACATAGCCGGTTGTTGACTTTCTCTGGTCTAAATCACCGGCCCAATCAACATCTGAGTAGCCGCACAGTTCCAGGACTTCACCTTGATAACATAGGCAAATATTCACTGTTCCTTTGATGTACCGTAGAATCCTCTTAACTGCATACCAATGCGGTAATCTTGGGTTACTTAGGAATCTGCTTACGAGACCCACGGTGAATGCAAGATCTGGTCTCGTACACAGCATCGCATACATGATGCTGCCCACAATTTGAGCATAAGGTTTTGATCTCATCATTTCCCTATCCTGCTCATTTGTGGGTCCTTGATCGCTTGACAGTTTTGTGCTCCTGCAGATGGGAGTATCAATTGGTTTACAGTTAGCCATATCAAACCTTTTCAACACAGCTTCCAAATAGGATCTCTGTGATAAAGTCAATATCCTATTTGGACGATCACGGGTTATTTCAATGCCAAGGACGTACTCTGCCTCACCTATGTCTTTCATCTCGAATCTTGACTTTAACCATTGTTTGATTTCATTTATGGCTTCCAATTTATTACTAGCAATCAAAATGTCATCCACATATAATGACAAATATAAATAACTACTCCCAATGCGTTTAATATAGAAACATGTGTCTGCACTATTGGGGACAAATCCTATTTCACATCTGGCCTGATGAAATTTTCTATACCATTGTCTTAAGGCTTGTTTTAATCCATATAATACCCTATTAAGTTTGTACACTTTGTCCTCATGACCTTGCACTACAAAACCCTCAGGTTGTTTCATATAAATTTCTTCTTCTAATTCGCCGTTCAAGAATGCTGTTTTTACATCCATTTGGTGCAATTCAAGGTCATGACATGCTACCAATTCTACTAAGGTTCGTATGGATTGGAATTTTACAACTGGAGAAAATGTCTCCTCGTAATCTATTCCTTCCACTTGTGTGAATCCCTTAGCAACTAACTGTGCTTTATATTTATCCAAAGATCCATCTTTTTTAAATTTCTTTCTAAGAACCCATTTACATCCAATGGCTTTTCGATCTTTAGGTAGATCTACCAATTGCCATACTTGGTTCTTTTTAATTGATTCCATCTCCTCTCTCATAGCCTCTAGCCAACACTGCGCATCATGCGCTTTGACCGCTTGAGAGTAGGAGGTTGGATCCAAATCTTGCACGGTTTCCAATAAACTGCAATAATCATCTAGATATACCTGTTGTTTCCTCGCCCGAATCGGTCTACCAACTGGCTCATCGGGTTGTTCAATCACCTTAAGTGGGCCCTGGCCAGGAATTTTAGGTCCAACGTCCTCTTCGTCAGAACCCCCACTTGCTTGAATCCCCTTGCCCATAGAGATTTCATATAATTCCACACTCTGTGGTCTTACTCTAGGACTGACCGTCGGATCCTCAAGGAAAAACACATCTCGGCATTCCATGATTATCCTATTATCGTGATCATACACACGATATCCTTTAGAATGTAATGGGTAGCCAACGAAAGAACAATTTTTCTTCATTTTTGCTTACAGTTTATGCCTTTCCTGTGGTGGTAGCAGAACGTGTACAGGGCAGCCCCAAACTCTCACATGTTCTAATTCTGGTTTGGTACCAGTCCATAACTCATATAAGGTCTTGGGCACACTCTTAGAGGGTACTCTGTTTAAAATATATTGTGCAGTATTTAATGCTTCTCCCCACAAATACAGCGGAAGACTCACATGGCTGATCATTGACCTTACCATATCCATTAAGGTCCTATTCCTCCTCTCGGCCATGCCATTTTGCTGTGGGGTATATGGGATTGAATATTCATGAATGATTCCCTCACGTGCACAATATTCTTTAAACAGTTCGGAAGTGTATTCACCCCTTCTATCAGACCTAATCCTCTTTATTTTCTTGCCCTTTTGATTTTGGACCTCAACAGCATATGTTTGGAACATTTTTAATGCCTCATGTTTATAGTTAATGAGATACACATATCTATATGTGCTGTAATCATCAATGAATGTAATGAAATAGTCCTCTCCGGTTCTATTGTGTACATTCAATGGTCCACATATGTCTGAATGAATTATGGTCAATATTTCAGAACTTCGAGTTCCTTTCGGAAATGGTTTCTTGACCATTTTTCCACTTATGCATGGTTCACATATAGGATACTCAATTTTAACTAGGTCTGGTAAAAGTCCATCTTTAACCAATTTTACCTAGGTCTGGTAAAAGTCCATCTTTAACCATTCTACTGATTCTGTTTTTTATTAATGTGGCCTAATCTCAAATGCCATAACATTGCCAAACCATTCATGCATACATTCACACACACAGAATAATCAGAAGTGGACTTTATTTCATTATGAAGAATATCCAGCAAATACAAATTTTCAGAAAGAAAACCATGGACTAAAACTTTACCGCGCATTCCAATAGTAACCCCATTATCTTTGAATCTAATTTCAAATCCATTCATTGCCAACTGGCTCACAGAGATGATGCTCCTCCTCATTGCGGGAGCAAAGAAGACATCGGAGAGATAAAGGGATTTGCCGGTTGGTAAGGGAATTTTGACTTTCCCTATCCCCAACACATCACAGAATGTTTCATTCCCCATGTATATACTTTGTTCTCCGGGTTTCATCTCTTTGAATTCGATAAATACAGCCTTGGTCCTTGATATGTGTCTGGTGGCTCCAGAGTCAATCCACCAATTCTTGTCATTGGTGTCCACCATCATGGACTCAGTGACCATCTCAACATAATCTCTGTGTTCTTTGGTCACTTTACCTTGCTGGCTATTCTCACCCTTTTTCTTTCTGCATTGAGAACTAAAGTGTCCAGGCTTCCCACAATTAAAGCAAACACCATTTTTAGGCCCTTTCCGTTTTGGATTGCCTTGAAATTTCTTTTTATTTTTCACATTGGTGGTTAACGCACCGCTATAACTCTTAGTTTTAGCAACCATAGCAGAATTTGTAGGTGTTATACCATGGGCAGCCTGCCTTTGTCCTTCAGCAAGTAATTTTGCTTCAACCTCACTAAGGGTTACACCCTTTTGAAGGCTAAGGGTTTGAGATGCATTCTCCCACGAAGGTGGAAGACTTATCAGCAAGTACATGATCTGAAAATCTTCGTCCATTTCTTTTCCCAAGGCTGCAAGGTTACTATGTCGGACCGACATTTTATCAATGTGATCCCTTATAGATGACCCCTCTGGCATCTTATAATTGACATATGCGCTAAATGCCTCCATCAGATGAGATTTGGAGGTTTCATCATACTTGTCCATGGCATAGTCCCAGATTTCTTTTGCTGTGGTGAAGTGCTTAAACTGTTTCACCAACTCACTGAATATGAATCCGATCAATAAATGCCTTGCTGATTTGTTATCAAAGACCCATTGCTCATGTAATTCATGGTCCTCCTTAGAGGCATCATCAGCGGGCTTAGGGACCGGATCGAATTCAATCACATAAGTTAATCCGTCAAAATGCAGCAACGCTTCCATCCGACGCTTCTACACGGCTAAGTTCTTGCCGTTAAAAATATCAGCATTTGCAAGATCATGCAGGGCTGATTTGGAAGACATGATTTATATTAGTTTTTAATTGAAGGATAGGTTAGATACCACTGACCGTATGAGGGGAAAATACCACCCTTTTATCTGAATCATTGGATTGTCTTCCTTTTGATGCTAATGCGTAGATCCGTTCGCAAGGATTCCGTAGGCGCAAACGAATCGTCGATCTGACTTCGGATGGCCAAGATATCACAATTGGAAGATTTGACGGTGATCCGCGCCCCTGACTGTGTCAGCCATACGATCTCTGCGTTAGCGTCACTGATCTGCCTAACAAATAATTGATAAATCGGCTTGCACGCTCGCCGAAGCAAGAATAACGATGCTTGGCTTCAAAGAATTGATGCCGACGTCACCGATGCGTTGCTCTCGTTCTCGCTGGGCTTGATCAGGATTAATTAGATCTAGGCTTGCCTTTCTCCTTCTTTTGTCTTTATGTATTTTATATCACACAAGAGGACAAAAAGTAATAATGCTTGGCTTGAGATTTGTCTTCTCTTTGCTTAAAAAAAAATTCAACGTCAGTATCCAAAACGCCAACACAAGACCACCTCTTGTGATTTTCGATTTGCGTGCACAACTTAAAAGGGCGTTGGAAGTAGTCTGCTTCTTCCTCCTCCAGCACGTTGCAGAGACGAAAATAAAACGAAGACTCACAGATCTGAAGAAATCCAGATCTACTCTAATCCACGATGCTTTTGCAAAAATCTGAACCGGTAGAATGCACTACGCCGGGCTCTGATACCAATTGATGGATCCGGATGAGGAGACTCCGTCACGTGGCCGGAGATCTATGTGCGTTCCGGTGATGGGAAGCTCCGTGGATCTCTTCGCCTCTTATCTTTCCTACGGGAATGGAGAGAATAATGATCGCCCCAAACCCTAGGGCTCCCTTATCCTTATATAGACAAGTCCCGAAGAGTCACACTTACTAGAGACATCTTCCACCAGAAGCCTACATCCACTGATCCTATTGGGAGTCTTATTATGGGGCCCAGATCAAGTCTTACACTAAAGTGGGATTGCATCTCTGTTGGCATCTGCCCTGCTTGATCTGACGTGAGACCCGTGGCATGCGGGCCACACGATTTCCTACACAAAGTTAGTTCAGTTTTTTCTTTTTATAAGAAAAATGTCACACTAAAATATGGAACAATGAACTGCATAAAAATTTGGAACGATTTCCCTCCTTATTATGGAATTCATTTTTTTTTTTTTTGAAAGATACAATTTTTTTGGAAGATAAAAATTGAAGGATATGAACTTTTTTTGAAGGATATAAAAATGGGAACAGTTTTCCTCCATGTCATAGAATTTTCTCATCATACAACTGGACCTTTGGAGAATTCAGATATTTTCCAAATAAAAATTCTCATATGTACTCTACCCAAACAAGTTCGAGTTATGTACTTGGAAACAAAATAAACTCAAATCTAATTTGATGAGTTTTAAAACTGGGTGTTCGAATGATGTCACATGTGAGAGAACAGGTAAAAACAAGAATCCAAAACGAGAAATTGATTTTTCCTTTTTTTTTTTTCCTAAGTTGGAGTACTGGATAAAGTAATACTTTAAATCTGAAGACATCAAAATTAACTACTTCCAATCATCTATGTTACTAAGGGGTCAATACCACACAACCATAAATATATTGACAAGTGAGAAACTATTTTAAACTATTACTTGTAACTTCTACTCTAATTAAGTTGTATATGAAAAAGCAGATCAAAAAGTTCGTTTTTAAAAAAATATGTAACAACCATTGGAACTTACAGTTGTGACATTCCTTGTAAATGGACTTCCATGGATATATAGAGACATGCAGCTTTATAGAATGAAGCAAAGTGCTGGTAGCACCCACCAAATATAAAAAGTGCTGTAAAGAATAAACTTTTCAGGGGTCTGCTTTGAGGAAGCACTTTCTAGCGGTAGTGCTGGGGCCCCTGGGAGCTTGTCAAAATGAGAATAATTAAAAGGTTATTGCAATCAATTAGCCCACGGAGTACCAACAGGCTAGTGTAGAATTTTCTACTAAGAACCTCTATGGGCCCACTTAGGTCTAATTTTGATCGATTTCACTCTTACCCACCACGATTTGGCCTTGCCCAGTTTTATGCTTATCAAGCTTGTATTTGCTATTGGATTGAGTCAAAAAAAAAAAAAAAAAAAAATCTATGGTCGAAAAACATTAAACTTTAATCATCATCAATCAAGAGCTACGATTATTTAATGAGATTGATTTTGAAGATTAACCCTTATCCGACCCTTATCCGGCCCTTCTGGCCCCATGAGTTGGTCTGCTCATAGGTGAAAATCCTCCAGCAAGTGTTTTTTTTTTTTTTCGTTTTTTTTTCCTACCTCCTATGGTATGTTGTGTAACTGGCTAGAATTTAGAAACAATATCTTAAACTTGAAGACATTGGGATATATCCCCTGGCACACGCGTATTACTAAAAAGCCAAAGTGCCAACACACTCAACAATGAGTGGTGTTGGCGCGGCAGCAAGTGATGTTGGCCACTAACCTACATAAAGAGACAATTCCACAAGGATGTCAATTGGTTTTTGACGTTGGACTCGATCAATCCACGCCTGTGAACATGTCGCATCCGATAGGGGTAGCAATGGCCCTAGCTGGCTTATGAGATTTTCAAGCCTAGCTTAACTTGTTTTGAGCTTAAGCTCATTTTCAATTGACTTGAGCTTGGCCCTAGCTGGCTTATGAGATTTTCAAGCCTAGCTTAACTTGTTTTGAGCTTAAGCTCATTTTCAGTTGATCTTGTTTTGCATTCTTAGAGTAAAAAAATGAATCAAGCTTGAACAAGTCCCTACTGAGCTTGAACAAGTCTTGTTTTCCTTCTTTCATTAATGAATACGGTTTATCAAAAAAAAAAAAAAAAGGTCCCTCCTGAGCTTGGCTCAAGTTCAGCTTTTAAAATGCAATTAGATAATACGACTTATTTGTGTCACAAGAGGATTTTGCTCTAAGAACTTTTTTTTCACAAGAGAGGAGTACTGCAATTTTACCTCTTCAAAGGAAATTAAAATCACATCTATTGAGACAAATTAGTTTATTTTTATTTTTTTGTTTTTTGCAAGTAAAACATATCGCACCAAATAACAAAATAATGGAGTGTACGAAAATCAAAGTAATTTTCCTCTCTATTATAGAATCCTCTCAACACATAAACCTACCAAGCTCAAAAAGGCAACTTGCCAGTCCTTGGGATGAAAAGAGGAGCACGTGCTTAGGAAATTTGTGAAATTTCATCATTTATTTTTTATCATGTTAGTGTACTTTAATCATTTACCTTTTGTTGAAATAAATGGAGGCTATAGTAGAGGCTAGGGGTCAGGAAATTGAGGAAAATTCTCAAACTATCTATTCATGGGTCTCACACTTAAGTGGGCCACTGTGTGGGCGCAGGGGTGTGAAAGATTCCACTAGCCTATCACAGTTTAATGTGGCCCTCGGTTGTATATGGCTGCTTCAATAATATTGTTATCATTTGGTACATGGTGATGATTGAAGATGGCAAAAGTGCTATAATACATAGATACTTTAAAATGGGCAACATATTATATCGTATCGTATTTGTACTTCACTTTTTATGTATGAAATCCGTGTCCATGCCATGTCCATAGCATCCTAGCTGTATCCATGTCGCATTTGGACTAAAAAAAAAAAGTAATAAATTAAAAAAAAAACTTATACATGAACCATAGTGTATATTTTGCATGAAGCCTTCTATAATACCTTTGGTTTTTTTTTTTTTTTTTGGTATAAAAGTAACTTTGAATTTGTAGTTTGACAAATCTTCTTTTTACATTGGAGGTTGAATTTTCTTTTCATTTCCCCTTCTTTTTTTGTTGACAGATTTTTTTATATGCATTGAGATTGTTGAAGCTTAATGTTTGCTCTTTTTAATGAGAATATTAGCATTTGCTCGTATGTTTACTGACTTATATCTCAACATGTTAAGGGCATGTTTTCAACATCCTTGGAAACATGTTGCTTTCCTTACCGTTTCTCCCACCCTCAAAACAAAAATTGATTTTTTTTACAAAATCACAAAAAATTGAACTACTTCTACACTTTTTCTCGTTGAAAAGTATTTGCACCAAACAATAAAAAACGATTTTCTACAGGAAATTTCTCTCTTTTTTTTATTTTTCACCAAAAAGCACTTTCCCACCAAAAAAAAAAACCCAAAAAATCGGAAACTTAACAGTGAAATCGTAAAAATTTGAACTACTTTTTATGATTCTTATCTTTTTCATATATTTTCATAGTGAAGCGGTTACTAAAAAAACATACCCTAAAGCAAATATTGAATTAGCTCAAGCCAAGTCCAAATGAAGTTAGTTTTTGGTTGAGCTCGATTTGTGTCAAATAACGTATTTGGCTTATTGAAATGAGATGAATTTAAGAAAAGTGAAGCACACCTTAGTTTCAATTACTCATTCTGTTTCTATATATTACTTTTGACTTGTTTTAGCTAAAGACAATTCATGTAAGTAAGAAGAGGTAAAAAAGAGAAAGAAAAGCCATCAGAAAAGACATCACAAAGAGTGGTAATAATTAAGATTCATGAACCTCCACTAATGGTATGTTGGGCCAAATTTTTCCTTCAAATAAAGACAAGGTTGTAATGCGCCTGATATGATAGAAATACACAACCGTTGAAAAAATAACGAGCACAATAAAATACCTGTGTAGGTAAAAGAAGACATAACTCTTTATTTTAAAACACAAAACAAACAGAAAGCCCACATCAACCCTTCACTTTCTGATTGCACTCAACTCCAACACCTACCTCACAAGGTCCCAAAACTCTCTTCACTGCAAAACATTCCAACCAATCCTTTTCATGCAGGCATAGAGATTGAGGAAAAGAACAAAGGCACTTTCATGAGTTTTTTTTTTTTTTTTTTTTTTTTGGTGACAACCACTGCCTCACTTGTTTTCATCTCCTTTCAATTCACTAGTCTGCGGAAAAAAAATATAACATTTGCCGTCCTCACAACACCGACACATGCCCCCAGACACAATCCTTACATGCCAACACCACATACAAACGACACCATTCATTGATATATTCTTGCTTTCTCCGAATCTCCCTTCCCCTCTTTCGAATCCAAGCAGTCCGCCTGCCTGCTTGGGAGCTTTTCTGAGCATCTGTCCCTCATCTTGACCTGCTGAATTCCTCTGGTGTTGCAGTGAAGAAGTACGCGTTTGAAGAAGATTGTGGGGAGTGCTTTATGCAGACATGATGGAGTACTACAACGCATCAAGTAAGCTGACCAATATGATAGTTTGGTAGATCATGAAGAGCAGTAGGTTCCTCTAGCGGTAATATTATACGTGTGGAGTATGGTTGCTTTCTTGATGCTGTCGCCTTTGTTTTTTCATTTTTCTGACATTATGATCATACGTGGGAATGGTTTGATAATTAGTTTGTAAGATGCTATATTGAAAAATGGTTGGCTACTAGTGGAAGAATATATGCAAGAGTAGCTCACTTTGGAAAAACTGGTTTTTCCTCTCTCTCTCAGTCTCTCTGTAGCCCAAGAAAGGGTGCTGGGACCAATGAGAGTACCCGTTGTTGAGTACTTAATTTTTTGCACCTCCTATGCTTGGGCATTTTGGATATATTAGTTAACAATTTGAGATGATTTCAAAGCGAACACATCTCGAGTTCAAATCTGCATAGGGCATTGTAGAGGCGGATGCTTCGAGTCAGGGTAGTGTCTCACCCAAGGGCATCTGTAATGCCTAGGCATTTTTTGTGTATTAATTAGCAACTTGAGACCCACTTACGGGAGAAGAGGGAATCGCACAAGCGAGGAGAGAACTACACACAAGGGGAGTAAGTACTCGCATATGCAAGGAGAGAGAACCTGCACATGTGAGGAGTAAGAACTTGCACATATGAGGAGTGGGAGAGATCTATCCTTGGTAATCCTAGCGAGATGCAGGGCTGCTCGCCAACTAAGCAAAAGCAACCCCTCGATCTCTCGACCTACTCTCTTACTTTTATGAATATGCCAGTTTAGTAGGAGAAATAGAGTTGCAACTGGTATACAGCCCGCGTAAAACTACATCAAATCTAAACCTTTGTTCATCAGGGTGCACTTTACACAGTGCAAGTAACTGATTCTAGAGCTAATCACTGAAGTTCAATTACTCATTTGTTAAGCTGAGTACATGTGATTACATATCCTAGGAGTAGTGAACATAACCAAAATGGAGAGAGAGAGAGAGAGAGAGAGAGAGAGAGAGAGAGAGAGAGCTAATTTAAGACCGTTGACAGTACTACAAATTGCGGTGCCGTTATTGTTGAGAAAAACTACATGTGGGCCTACTTCTAATGTGAAGTACAGGCCATGTACTTTTTTCATGGGGGAGGGTTTGATCCAACAGTGTGACATGAATAGAAGTGGGCCCAGAAGTGGGATTTGAGAAACAGAACAAATTGGGCCCCGGGGATGGATTACACATAGCTCAGATCTCATTCTGATTGGATGACCGTTTCTAGTAAGTGGTGTCCAAAACGGATGGTTGGAACTATGCAGTCCCACCATCACTATACAACCCTTCATTCAATGGCCATATTTATCATCCAAACATCCAATCAGTTTGAGATTTAGTCGAATGCAACCCACAGGAGACTCCTCCATCCAACCATCTGTGATGTATGTAGGTGAGCATAGGGGCCCCACAATGAAATAATCTACAGTAGTTAGACCTCATCGGCATAATAAACCCAGATTTCTCCGCACTGATGGGCCACCTATCATGATGAAAGATGATCAATAACCCCTCTCCTCCTCTCATGGATTTGAATTTCAAATATCACTCTCATGCATTTTTTTTCATGATAATTAACCCCTCTCCTCCTCTCATGGATTTGAATTTCAAATATCACTCTCATGCATTTTTTTTCATGATAATTAAATGTTTTAAATGCTACTTGCTTTAAATTTTCTAGCATACCAGAAAATTACTGACTACCAGTTTGTGTAGTCCACAGGACCACCGAATGGACTCTCCCTCTTTTCATTTCTATTAACAAGTGCATGAATGGGCTTCACTTTTCTTTTGTTTGCTATTTCAAAATTATATTTTATTTATTGCCATTTAAGGAATTTAAGGTTCAGGTTTCTTAATAGAAGCATTAAATATGGGAAAGACCCATAAAAGAAAATCTATATGCATAACTTTCTATACTTAGAAATATTGCAAAGAGACCATCATTTAAGCCTTCTTTGTAACATCTCTTATTATGATAGAGTCATCTAAAATAGAGCCATAAAATAAAATTAAAAAAAAAAAAAAACAGCGGCTAAAGCTATTATTTTCACAAGCTTAGAAATTGGGCCTTTCATTTTAAGAGAATTTACCTCTACTTCTCTAAAATAGGTAAAAGGGTGAAATCGTGTGTGAAACACTCTCGTCTTCCAAACTTTTACCCATTTTAAATTTTTAGACAAATAGAAATTGGAAATAGAGATGCCACACATGGGCTTAGATTTGTGAAAAGGAAGTAGTAGGAAGTTGCACAGCCCCTTTGAGGAAGAAGATCAAGGAAAGCTATGTATCCAGGTATTTCATTATTTGGACTGGATCATTAGTTTGTATGATTTACATTGAAATTCCCATTTTGTTGATCCTGAAAGTTGGGAGTATTCTAACAAAAACTACATCGAAGATCTGGTGCCATGCTTTGTTCAGGTTGCATACTTGGTGTTGGTAGGATATCTAGTTCTAACACCAGCAACAAGGTTCAGGCATGAGGGATGTGAAAGATGTTTGTTGCAAAGAAGAGAAAGATGTAAATGGCTTTGAGAGAGCTACGCTTTCCGATAAGAAAGAAAGGAAGGCTTCAGGATTTGAAGCTAAGAGTTTTCCTGTTGTTCTAATGGAGCTTCAGCAATCCATTGGAAATATGTGGGGATGATAGGGAGACAACAGTTTGGAATGATTCCAGGTTTTTATCTTGATAAAGCCATACTATTCAAGATTTTGAGGACCTTAACTAGCATTAGAAGGCAACAATAGCAATGCAGATGGCATAGGTAGTGTAGTGAAATATTGATACTACTTGCCACAATCGCATGCATGATTTCTTGTAAACAGGCACCTGCAGCATCAAGCTTTTCAACTAGGAGTCATTGAGTTCATGCTTGTGCATCCTTGGTGGATAGGGCATGCTCAACAAAATCTCCTGATTGGAATATCTCTACTTTTCAACCTTTGGTCCCATTTTTTGGGTTGGATGTGAATGTTTGTGTACTTTTTTCTTTTTAACCACATTTTTTGGTGACTGATTGATTGGTCTATTTGTATTATTTCATCAATAACTTTTTCAGGTCATAATCTTCCATAGTGGGGCCTATCAAATGAACGGAATCACCAAGTAATGGGCCCCACATGTATGGGAAAGCACCAAGAAAAAGTACATTTTCTGAGGTGCCAGACCCAGTGAGAGTATTTAAAGATAAAATGCATTGGCTTACATTATCTTCTATCCTGGCGCTTATACCATTCTTCACTGCTTGACAGAATTCCAATTTCTTCAACAATGGCAAATGTGGACAAAGCTAAACTCACCCTGCATATGCGAGGAACTTGTCATACTTGTCCAATTCATATTCCTGGGCAGCTTATTAATTCAGTTTCTACAAAAGAAAGTGCACACATCATGTGCAAAGAGATCAATAAGAGTAGAGAAAGAATCATTACAGAAATCCACACCTGAGAAATCTTCTGTGTATGGTGTAAGTTCTGGTTTCTCATATAAGGCCAGTATAGGCTGCTGTTCATTGTTATTGACAACCCACTTACTGGTACTTGTATGGCTGCTGTTGAAAGGCAGCAGAGGGCATTGCAAATCCAAGCAGTTGGTCATTTTGGCAGAAATAACACAATGTATATCATGGTCTGTGGCATTGCTTGTAGTTCTTGGTTTTCAGAAAGCGCAATTAGTAAAACTTCCTTGGATTCTTCGAGTGTGGTGGATATGTAGCTTCTTCCACTCAGTTGTCTGCGCATCCATTGTTCTTCATTCCATCCTCACATATAACCAATATCCAGAGATTGGAGAATATGCCAACTTTCTCAGTCTTCTTGCATGTGCCTACGTTTCGGGTGTTTCAATCAAAGGGAAAACAGGAATCTGTGTGTCCTCCAGAAGCCTTACAGACCCGCTTCTGCACAGTCCAAAAGAAAAGAATGTGGAAGGCACCCGGCAATCCATCTATGGAAAAGCCACACTTCTCCAACTGATCACTTTCTCCTGGCTTAATCCACTGTTTGCTGTTGGAATCAAGAAACCTCTTGAACAAGATGAGATACCAGATGTTGACATCAAAGACTCTGCTGAATTTCTAACCCATTCATTTGACAATGATCTTAATAGAGTCAAGGAAAAGGACGGCCTCCACAACTCATTCATCTACAAAACTATTTTCCTATTTATCAGGAAAAAAGCGGCTATCAATGCAATGTTTGCAGTGATAAGTGCAAGTGCTTCATATGTTGGTCCCTACCTCATCGATGACTTTGTAAAGTTCCTAAGCGAGAAAAAGCAGCAGAAATTGGAAAGGGGTTACATGCTAGCAGTTGCATTTCTAAGTGCCAAAATGGTCGAAACAGTCGCACAGAGGCAATGGATTTTTGGAGCACGACAGCTCGGTTTGCGCCTGAGAGCAGCTCTGATATCCCATATATACCAAAAGGGCCTGCACATATCAAGCCGGTCTCGACAGAGTCATACAAGCGGAGAGATCATTAACTATATGAGTGTAGATATCCAACGAATCACGGACTTCATATGGTATTTGAACATAATATGGATGCTGCCCATACAAATATCACTCGCTATCTATATTCTTAATTTGAGTTTGCACATGGGGTCATTGGCAGCATTAGCAGCAACAGCCATGGTTATGACATGCAACATACCCATTACAAGGATCCAGAAAAAACTACAGTCGAAAATTATGGAAGCGAAAGATGCCCGGATGAAAGCAACATCAGAAGTTCTCAGAAGCATCAAGACTTTAAAACTTCAAGCCTGGGATACTCAATACCTTCAAAGGCTCAAAAGCTTAAGAAAGACAGAATACGACTGGATATGGAAATCACTGAGGCTGTCAGCAATTTCAGCATTCATTTTCTGGGGTGCACCCACATTCATATCAGTTGTGACCTTTGGTGCTTGTATTTTAATGGGCATTCCTCTGACAGCTGGAAGAGTGTTATCAGCTCTGGCAACATTCCGGATGTTGCAAGATCCGATCTTTAATCTCCCAGATTTACTATCTGTACTTGCTCAGGCAAAAGTTTCAGTTGATCGAGTCGCGGCATACCTCCAAGAAGATGAAATTCAGTCTGATGCAATTGAGTTTGTTCCAAGAAATGAAGCAGAGTTCGAAATTGAAGTTGATGGTGGCAAATTCAGTTGGGATCCAGACTCTAACCACCCAACCCTTAGTGGGATACAATTGAACGTCAAGAAGGGGATGAAAGTGGCTATCTGCGGAACTGTTGGTTCAGGAAAATCAAGCCTGCTTTCATGTATACTTGGAGAAATACCAAAAATCTCAGGGACTGTGAAGATTAGTGGAACTAAGGCTTATGTTCCTCAGTCACCATGGATCCTGACAGGCAATGTAAGAGAAAATATCCTTTTCGGAAATCCATTTGACAGTGCCAGGTATGATGAAACAATCCAAGCGTGTGCTTTGACAAAGGATTTTGAGCTCTTTCCCTGTAGAGACTTAACAGAGATAGGAGAAAGGGGAATTAATATGAGTGGAGGCCAAAAGCAAAGGATACAAATTGCACGAGCAGCCTATCAAGATGCAGACATTTACCTTCTTGACGACCCATTCAGCGCTGTGGATGCACATACAGGCACTCAATTGTTTAAGGTTTGTTTTTGTGAGACTATTCTTGAATGGAAACACCTTAAATTCTCTCCAATTAATCCGAATACTTATGAAAATAAGCATATAATTAACCATTATTTGTCATTCAGGACTGTCTGATGGGGATTCTCAAAGACAAGACTCTACTTTATGTAACCCACCAGGTCGAATTTCTTCCAGCAGCAGACCTTATCCTGGTAAATACAATTCATCTTGCCTCCATCCTACAATTTAGTCAATCCGTCTTAAATGATAAACAACTAAAACAAGGAAGCATTTGGATAGACCCCAAACAGAAAACTGTAAATGGTTGGACTAATTTTGCAGAGCAGGCTGTAATCTATTCCAATATGAGTTTAGGAAGCTTGACATAAAGACCACAAAAGATGGAATTGTTTCTTTCTGCCTTTTCTAGCACAAATCATGATCTGAGGCAGACAAGTTGTAGAAGACAGCCCCACCATAATACTGAATAGAGGCCATGATTTGTATTGCACAAACTACAAATGACAGCAATAGCAACTAAATTATGCCATGTTCTATTCTTTGTTTCCAAAATCAAGTTAGCAAAGTTCCAAAAATAAGAAACAATATCCATATGAGAACATAACTGATAAAGAGAAAGTGTCTTATTATTGAACAGGTAATGCAAAATGGAAGGATTGCACAGGCTGGAAAATTTGAAGATCTTTTACAACAAAATATAGGATTTGAGGTATTAGTTGGTGCACACAGCCAAGCTCTCGAATCAATTGTCACTGCTGAAAATTCAAGTAGAACAATTCAAACACATGAAAGAAAGAAAACAGAATCTTCAAACGAAGATGATTCTGATGTTGAAGCTACAGTGGAAACTCAGCTCGAGAACTGTGCTAGGCACGAGTCAGAACAGAATCTCTGTGCAGAGATCAACGATAAAGAAGGAAGAATTCTTCAGGATGAAGAAAGAGAAAAAGGAAGAATCGGGAAGGAGGTATACTGGGCTTACTTAACAGCAGTGCGTGGCGGGGCCTTGGTCCCAGTCGTAATAGTGGCACAGTCGCTCTTCCAGGTATTACAAGTTGCAAGTAACTATTGGATGGCGTGGGCCTCCCCTCCAACAATGGGATCAGAACCAATTGTGAAAACAAGTGTCCTTTTCATAGTATACATACTCCTCTCAGTTGGAAGTTCACTATGTGTCTTGGTCCGAGCAATGGGAATAGCAATTGCAGGCCTTCTGACATCCCAAAAGTTCTTTGCAAACATGCTGCACAGTGTCCTACATTCTCCCATGTCCTTCTTCGATTCTACACCAACAGGAAGGATCTTAAACAGGGTAAGTAAATATATGAACCTGTAGACATGTTTTTTCATCAAAGCTTAATTTATCAGAGATTCTGTTTTTAAACTCAACCCATGTTCTGTATAACTCCACAATCTAGGATGTATTTTCTCACTACAAAATTAAAAGTTTTTATTGGTCTCCCAGTTCCTTGAACTTGTAACATTATGATACATGTATTTGGGCTGTTATAGATCTTGTATGTACATTCAAAACCATCTCAAACAGCATTTCTTGATTCTCCCTATAGATTCCTCGTATATATGCATTCATAATTATAACCTTTCTTGTAAGTCCACATATCCATCACAATATATGTATCTTCAATGACATATACCTTGGCTTATTGCAATTTTTTAGTTTCTCAACATTCGGTCCCCTACTCCTTATAAGATTATCCGTTTGATTAAAGAAGCTCTCCGCGATCATGCAACACTCTAACAGCTTGTCTCCCCTCTGCTAACCCAGCATTGATTTTTTCTGAAAAATCCAAATCAAAGATATAACGCTAATGCATGTGTGTGCAAGTTAGATGTGAATGTTTGTACTAATCTATTTATGAAAGCATATGGCCTGCAATCTCTGATAATTTGTAACATTTAATAATCTCAATCACAGGCCTCTACAGACCAAAGCGTGTTAGACTTGGAAATGGCACACAAATTAGGCTGGTGTGTTTTTTCAATAATACAGATTCTGGGAACTATCACAGTTATGTCACAGGTAGCATGGCAAGTTTTTGCTCTATTCATTCCAGTGAGTGCAATCTGCATATGGTACCAGGTAAGAATCTTCCTATCATCAATCATAATTATGTCTGGAAATGATTAAAAGATTATCTTACAATCTCCATTCAATACTTAAAAATCTCATTAAGCAAAAACAAAAGAAAAAAAAAAGGAGACGTAATTGTTTAGAATAGTAATTTATAGAATATCATTAAAGACATGGATACGCATATAGATTGTGAACTCTCTCTGTGTGAATTTTCAAAGTAGGAAGACAGGTGTTACAGAAAACCCAGGTTTAGCTCTCAAAGTACACAGGGATTGGGAAGTCCCTCAGCATCATGGACTTCAAGTTCAGTTTTTCAAACTCTGCACTAAAAGGTGCTTTTTTTCTCAATAATAAAAAAACTAGGTTGATTGGTGGCAAGACTCCATTTGAACATGGATTTACCTTAAAGCTAGATTCTGTAACACCCACATCCTAATACAGCATAGTGTTGTATTTCAATATGATCTTTTTAATATTAGAATAGTGTCGGTCATCCAATTAAGAAGGCCATATTATTTTGCTAAAATTTAGCCTTCATATACTGCAGCATCAAAATTACCAGAATGTAGGTAAATATTCTGATATTTCATTATTGATTAGAAAGTAGAAATCAATATTTGGCCTCCCACCTGAATGTACCCCAAGGTCAATGTTCACGGATTTTTTCAGACGGGAGTCTCACTGATTTTCCTTTAGGGTGCATTTGTGCACAAGGTTTTCTATGGAAGTGGTCCTTTCTGCTTGCATACACGTTTAGATGTTTCATGAATGCGATTTCAAGGTATACAAGATAACAAAAAAGCTAATTGTTTTCCCCATAAGCAAGGATTTCAATGTCCATCCTCCCTTCATTGGAAATCTGTCTCCATGGTGGAGTTACAGAAACATGTCCTTAGATTGTACTATTATCACTTGAAGTACTGCATCTCCTATAAAGGGAATGCTATATATTGTTATTAACAATCTCTATTGTGAATTTTCATGATGGTCACTGCAGCAATACTATATCCCGACCGCAAGAGAGCTGGCCCGCCTATCCGGCATTCAAAGAGCTCCAATCCTTCATCATTTTGCAGAATCTCTTGCAGGGGCTGCAACAATCCGGGCTTTTGGCCAAGAAGACCGTTTCACTTATGCAAACCTTAGCCTCATTGACAACCACTCAAGGCCATGGTTCCACAATGTTTCTGCAATGGAATGGCTTTCCTTCAGACTAAACCTGTTGTCAAATTTCATGTTTGCATTCTCTTTAGTTTTGCTTGTGAGCCTTCCAGATGGAATTATTAACCCAAGTAAGACTTCCAGTACAATTTTCAAAAGTCTCATAAAAGTTTTGCTAATCCTTGTACTGAACAAAGCACTTATAGAATACACTTCTGCTATACAGGCATTGCAGGATTGGCAGTGACATATGGATTAAATCTGAATGTACAACAAGCATCTATTATATGGAATATATGCAATGCAGAAAATAAAATGATTTCAGTAGAAAGGATCTTACAATATTCAAAACTTACTAGTGAAGCTCCTTTAGTGATTGAAGAATGTAGACCGCCAAAAAATTGGCCTGTGGATGGGACAATCTGCTTCAAAAATTTGCAGGTATAGTCACAAACAGTAAATATAAAGTATATGCTTGCAGATTGCATAATATTCTAAATAAACATTCTTGTCAATAGGGTGTAGATTGTGAAGATACTACACTCATTTGATACTCCAAATTAATACGGCCTCTTCACATAGCTACGAAAATTTGTGTGCATTTGTCATTTTGTGCCCTTACAATAGATCTCAACATGACCGATAAAACAAAATATAGCTTTTAGCTAAAAAGCACGGACACTTCTAAGAAAGTGATGTATCCGTATCAGACACGTATCGGACACCGACACTCTTCGGACACTCTCGGACACGTATCCGATATTTTTTTCGTCGTGTCCATAATTAAGAACTAAATATCTTAATTTCGGACACTTGTCCAATACTCTTTTTGCAACGTGTCCCACAATTTCTAGCCCGTATCTATAATTAAAAAATAAACATGTGGCTGATATTTCTTAGACACTCGTTAAAATATGGTTACTAATACTTGTAAACTTGATATATGACAATTTTATACCATCGACAAATGTATGATTGTTAATATAATCATATCATAAGCACAAGGCAAATAAATCTTTTACTAAAGAATAGGCCTCGAGATTAGATTCCTTTTTACTCTTTTTTTTTTAAGAGAGGCGAAAGAGATGATCCTCCCTTTTTTTTTGTATAGATTTTATGGAACTATGGATATTTCACGTTTAATGATTATGCATTATGTTTTAGTGTTGTATTGATATTTGATAATTTGATATGTTTGTTAGTTGGTACTTGAATTTTTATTTTTTGATTGCTAAATTAATTAAAAAGTTAAAATTATATTATTTTTTAGTATATGATTATATATATAAATAAATGTATATTATTAACGTGTCCCCCGACGTGTCCGTGTCTTACTTTTTTGAGAAATGCCGTGTCGAGGTGTCCGTGTTGCGTGGTATCTGTGTCCCGTGTCCGTGTCCATGCTTCTTTGGCTTTCAGCATGCAACAATAGATTATTGAAAATTCACAATATTACTATCAAGTTCATATACAGAGAGATGGACAAAGAAAATGAATTTATGATTCTACTAACTGAACAAAGGATTCAAACTTGGGGGAATGAATTGCATATGGATACCTATGTAGCCCAGCAGCATTGCATCAGCAGATGCGTTGTATAGAGGTTTCCTGAAAAGTTATACCCTATCTACTTACTGCAAAGTTATTTAATATAAACCAGCATGCAATATAAATGTAACACACATGGGTTATACGTTTGTGTATGTCAGTAAGTGTTACTGGTAAACATTATATGAAGTCAAGTGAACAAAAAGATATGAAATAATAGAATGAATATGATGCATCTCACTTTGCAGAACTTTCTTTATTGATTGCATCTTTTAACTAGCATGACATTAGAGTCACAGGCTCACAGCATTAGATTCCCATATGTCATGGTAAGGACACTCATATCTATATCTGTACTGAAGTCTTTGGGATACTGCTCAATCAGTCCCCAACTGAAACTAGCTGTACTGAATTTAGACTACAGGCTACAACATTTAATTGTTCATCTGGAACAGAGATTACATTATTTATTCATCCTAAAAGAGTTACATATTATATGTTTTCACATAATCTTGTTCGCAATGACAGGTCCGCTATGCTGAGCATTTTCCATCAGTCTTGAAAAATATTACATGCACATTTCCGGGGAAGAAAAAGGTAGGAATTGTAGGGAGGACTGGGAGTGGGAAATCAACTCTGATACAGGCTATATTCCGTATTGTGGAGCCAAGAGAAGGAAGTATCGTAATTGATGATGTGGATATCTGCAAGATAGGTCTTCATGATCTGAGATCAAGGCTTAGCATTATCCCACAGGATCCTACTATGTTTGAGGGAACAGTGAGAGGAAATCTTGACCCACTGGACAAATATTCTGACACTGAAATATGGGAGGCAAGTGGATAAGTTTTATCATTAATATTCCTTAGATGCTTTACAGTTTTTTAGTAGATTTCCAACAGGTACACTGAGTGAACTGGGAGTCCTGTTTCTTAGAGATAAAATTTGAAAATAGAAATATAAATCTGTTAGTGAATACCAGACTCACCTTAGTTTTCCATATTCTTGTTTCTTCTTTAAAAAAAATAAATGCAAGGCAGAAACCATTGTCTCATCAAGAAAGAAGGGTTGTTTTCTTGCTTCTTACAATAAAAAAGAAGAAAAGCAACATTAGAAAAAATCACTTCAGGCTTATTTAAGAAACCACAGCAGAACCTGTCTCTCTCCTGGGGATCCTTTTCTCTTGAGGAATACTGTTCCCAAACACCCCCTTTGATAAAAAGAAAAAAAATGAAGGAAAATTCAATAATGAAACTAAGATATGGAGAAAGGAAATTACATAGTTCTATTTTTGAATTTGTAGCAAATTACTAATTCTACAATAATTTATTAACAAGAATCATTTCCAGAGTAATTTTCCATTTGAAGAAAGTGAGAAACCTAGACAGAGTAAATAAGTAGCCTCCACTCATTGAAAAGACAATAATCCCCATGGCCCCCTTTATTGAAACAAAAGAGAAACTAGCTGGAGTACATATTGTGAGGCTTTTGTATTCTGTTATAAAATGTAAAAATAAACTATTAGGATCCAAGGTATATAGCCTAATTACTGCAAGTCATTTCTGAATCAAGCAATATTTCTGCTTTTTCATTTGGATGATCACTATTATGACAATATTAAGTTTTTTTTTCTAATGGTGACAATATTAATTATTATGATAGCAAAAGAAAAATATTTGGACATGCTGTATTATGCATGTTCAAACACATATTGAATCATTGCTGTTTCTAAGCAAGAACATGACTGCAGACTCAGGCCAGTCAGGCAGCTAGTATAGTTTTCCAAGATTCTTGCTTTTATAATTTTCAATATAAATGTACAGAACTACATAGTCATTCAGAGTCATTCATTTAAGTTGCTTGAAGTCATGAATTCTCAAAGTATAAGACAGCTTACAGAGATTGCTTGCGTGAATACTACTCAGGCATTGGATAAATGTCAACTTGGTGATTTAGTGCGTGCAAAGCAATTGAAGTTGGATTCAATAGGTCAGAAACTTCATATGGACAATACACTACATTTAAATGAGTGGTAGTGACTAGTGAGATGCACACTTTGTTGACATTGGCTTCTTGCAGTTGTTGAGAATGGAGAAAATTGGAGCGTCGGGCAGAGGCAGCTTTTCTGTCTAGGAAGAGCTTTGTTGAAGAGAAGCAGCATTCTTGTTCTTGATGAAGCAACAGCCTCGGTTGATTCTGCGACTGATGGTGTCATCCAGAAGATCATCCGCCAGGAGTTCAAAGACTGCACTGTTGTCACTATAGCTCACAGAATACACACAGTTATAGACAGTGATCTTGTTCTGGTTCTCAGTGAAGGTATGGATCTTCTTCGAATCCTAAAAAGGAATTTGATTTACATAATACATGCGTTCATAGACAACTATCAAAAATTTTCAGGGATAGCCATTCCTAGCTTAGGAATGGTCTGAAGCCTTCAGACCCTGCCTGGCCTCCTCCAATGCCTAAAACCATCCCATCCCCACCCCCTCCCAACCCCAAAACCCCCCATGAATTGCCATCAGTAAAATTTGACACTCATCCAATTTGTCTAAGCAAGTCCAATTGATGAAGCAAATTTTGGCAGCCATCCCACTTACTCTAAAAGCTATTAAGATAGGACAACTTTGAGGCCCACAAAGTCAAAATGCTACTTCCTGTGATCAGATGGCTCCCAATTTTTACACAAAGATAGGTCAAAGGGAGCCATTAAAAACACTAGTCCCCTGATTTGAATGCTCTGATGGGCCCCGCAAGCCCAACCATTTGAAGATTAGGGCAGCTAGCTGTTCCTGAAAACAACCCATTCATATAAATATCTATAGTTATACATGAACATGTGCATGCATGCATAAATACACAATTATTAATTTAACAGAGAAAATCATTGTTTTGAAAACAGGAAGGATATTGGAATATGACACGCCAGCTAAACTTCTAGAAAGAGAGGATTCAGCCTTCTCCAAACTTATAAGGGAGTACTCAGTTAGATCCCAGAGTTCAACAACTTAGCCGATTCACAAACCACAAGCACTATACCTTAAGGTATCAGAATGTTATTACAATAACAAAAATTTGATTGATAGCATCTAGATCTCTGGAGGAACAACACTTGTTGGGATCCACCATTGTGTGATGCCAGGATCCAGGTTCATGTCTTGATCACATGAGATGGGGGTTGATTTCCATAGGATGGGCAACCTCTCCGCATTCTGAATCACGGCTGGTTAGTGTATTGTCTTCTTTATGACCAGAAAGCAAACGGAATTGGAAAACCATGGGTATCTTGTGTAACAAAACTTGTTGAGATCATATGTATCAAACATGTCAGTTTAGGTGTAATAAGAGAATTTTGGATTTAGAAAATATCATCACTAAAAACCCTATATGATGGGAATATTTTCAACCTGTTAACTATTGAGAATATGTCAAATGAAAAAAAAATGATTGCCATATCTTTTCAGCTCATCAAAGAAAAAAATAAAGAAATAATACTCGCAGAGAAGGGCAGGATTGTACAATAGCCATTCCACTTCAAATGCAATGGGACATGAATAAACATCCATTTTTCCTCCCAATCACCAAATAATCAAAATCAGTTATATCCAAATGGGCTTTTTAAACAACTGAATTTGCCACATGCACATGGAAATGAGGTGAATCAATGAATGTGCAAGAGCACCAACAAACAACTAAAAAAGACAGAGAAACAGAATAAAAAAAATCTCACATCAGATTAAAGAAATCATTACAGATAAATAACAAGATCCTGTCAGCAAGTGGGCCTTCATCTGGTCCTAATGAGAATCAAGTCTACCAAGTAGTATTCAAGAGATTGAACAGAGCACACTGCTCCTGAGCAGGAATAAAATATCACAATTTGATATCTTTCAGCGATGCATAAATAATACGAACTAGAGAAGGAAAAGAAGCTGAACAAATCTTCTTTTTGCCCTTTTACTGAACAAAGCACATTGCCTGAAAACATCATCTAAGAATTGGAGACTTGGAACTCCCATGAAGGCTTTTAACATACATATCAGCATTGTTTATGTAAATGCAAAGGGCCCATTGGCCTACATTGCATGAGTTCCTGATAATTCATAGTAAAGTGATTCCCAACAAAAGAGAATTAATGCGGTGATGGTCCCAAAGAATATAAACATAGATGGTATTAGGACCCTTTGATATCTATTGTTCTGTTGTTCACTAACAGCTTGAGCTTTTGGTGAGTTTGGTTTTTAACATGATATCAGAGCCAGGGTTCACGTATTCATGTCCACGTGGGAGCCTCACATGTGAGGGGGGCTATCAAGACCCTTTGATATACATTGTTCTATTGTTCACTAACAGTTCTTTCCTAGAATCTAATACGGTGATAGCTGGGTAATCATCTCCTGTTAAAAGGGAGATTATTTGATGGCAAATCGTGGCTACTTTTTTTCCAATTTATTAATATACTCTTTATTAAAATAATTATTTATTTATTACAAAAGGCGTGCTCACAAGGGTTACGCTCCAGATTTTTCCTATGCCCCACGCTTTAAGCAATTGGAATTCCTTGCTTGACGCCTTTGAAACATTGCTGAATACAGAAAGCACCCACCTTGGATGCCCTATGGATTCCACCATCAACTTCTTAAGATAACCCTTTCCATAAATAATGAACATGTAAAATGAAGCTAGACCGCATTCAGTAGAAGTGTAGAACTCTTCATTGTGCTATTTGTCAAGTTGGTAGAGGTAGTGTTAGGCATCTTTCATGGGCCCCTTCTGTCCAACGGTCCACCCAATTCATGGGTTGGAGACTCTTTATTCCTACCGAGTTCCTTTCAAATACCTTTGATGGCAATGAATTGCAAAGTGCACTGAAATACTTTCAGAGATATACACCATACATTGCATAACCTGCAGAAATCTGCAGTGTGTGCTGGCCAAGCATTGTGTACGGGTGGGACCCATATATTGGTCATCCATATCATTCAAATGGTAGACAAGCTGCTGATTTCTTGTTTCTTCTCATATTTCAATGCAAGATGGACCATAAATCTATTGTGGATATGACACCATCATTTTGCACGTGTGTGCATGAGCAACCAAATCGACAATCAACCACACAAGAAGACAAGAGATTTTACATAGCTCAGCAAAGATGCCTACGACCACGGAAAACCAATTCCCACTAGATTGTCCTTCAATATGTAAATTCACAGCCTTGGAAGCTTAACATATAGCATAGGTCTAAGGTTACAGATTACATCACATATATAATCTTCACTTCCTTAGCCCCAGGAATTCTATTCTTAGTAAAAGAAAAGTCCTAATATAATAAGGAGACTATTGTTAACAAACAGGGAAGTCCTAATACGATTAGGAGAAACTACCTCAGACACCGAACCCAATTTGGTCTGAACCCACTTGGCCAACAAAATCTTGCTTCTTTATAGGCCAACAATCATTGCATTGTATAATTTCAAATTTGGAAAACACCCCAAACACAGTTATGATATCACAATATTCTGTTTCAAACAAAATGTCAAGAGCGTGCAAATTAAAGGGTATCTTGGTCACCACATCTTGTTTCCAGTTAGAAGGAGGAAGCTGGTTCTTTTTTTTCTTTTTTACATTTCTCTTCATGGGCATCTTCTATAATTTCTTGTCAAATCATATACTTGAATTAAAGCAAAGAAAACGAAACTAAGAACAGCTTCAATGTTTTCAAGTGAACATACAAATTGCTAAGAAGAAACCATGTAGTATTGAACAACAAGAAAATGCAGAGTCAGAGAAGGATACAAGTTGTGTTAACGTACGCGAGGTGTTAACGTTCTGCGAGGTAACCGCCAACTCCTGGAATGGGTAAGGGCGCTATGACTTTCTGTTGCTTTTGAAGACAAAGTAGTGCAAGAAGGTCAGGCTAAGGTTGGAATTGGATCCTGTTCCCCCTCCCCACACCCCACACCTCAAAGAGGCAATGTGGAACTCCACGGTGAGGCCAACCTATTCAAAATTGAAACTGCTAAAAAGAATGTCCTTCCCTTCACAAGCTGTTCCCAAATTTTTCTCTAAATTAGTCGATTCTATTACCATCTGGGTAATTCACTTGTGGGTATGCTTATTCACTATTAACTCCAATAATTCATTTTTGGAGAAATTTTAAATTCTCCAAAGTTGTCCCCTATGGGTGGAATTACGAATTACTCCGTGTGGTGGAGCATTTGAAATTTCAATAAAATACAGAAAAAATAAAATTTTAGGAATCCGAAAAGTCATTTGAAATCTTTTAGATGGATGAAATTTGAGATTTTAGTAAAAGAAATATAGCATTTCAAATGTTAGGGGATATGTCATCACATCTTGTCTAGGAAATGTTACCATCTCAAATTCTTATTAGGAATTCTAACAAAGAAATAGCCTATAAAGCGAATTCAAATTAATTATCTTTTTAAGAGATAAGAAAAGAAGAGAAGTCTTATAAAAAAAGAACAAAATATCAAAATCATCACTATAACTTTTATCATCTTGTGGCATATAAAGGCTTATTTTGACTTTTTTTTATATAAGGAAAAAATATTTTTGTCTTTTTGAGAGAATTACCTTTTGACTTAAAAAAAAAGCTGATTTTTGAAATTTTATATTGTTTTATAAGACTTCTTTTCTTTTCTCATCTCTAAAAATGAACTTACACTTTAATTTACCTTATAAGGAATTACCCAAAGAATAGGGAGCATGTGAGACTTTTTCCCATGCTGACCATGAGTAGGCTAATCACAGTTCGCCACATTAGTATGTAGAGCTTACCTTGGATGGGGCTTCCACTGCCCACGTACATGGTATACTCCTCTAGATTAACATGGTGAACCATAATTAATAACTCATGCTCAGTGGGAAAACATTAGAGGATCTAGACTCTTACCCAAATGGTAATAAGCTCTAGAAAAGCCTCCTAAAGTGGAGGCTTTCTCTATAATGTTCCAAACCTCTCACAAGATTTCACTGTTAACCTTGGCATCACTCAGCGAGAACTAACCAATCAAATTTCACAAATTAATGGTAAGTGGATAAATTTGCATATGATAAATCCAACATAAGTCCTATTTTAATTGGCGTGCAATACAATTTTCACCGGCAAATACAAGAAAAAAAAAAAAAGAATTACTTTATCTGGTCTGAATGTGCTATGGTGAGCACCAATATTTCATGTTTTAATTGGTGCTCACAAAGTTTGGAAAAAAAATTGTAAGCCCACTACCCATATCACATAAAGAGAAGATTAGTCATATTTTCGCCAAACCGAAGTATATGTTTTATAATTAATTGGAGTTGAAGATAGATTGTCATTTTATGCACATCCAATTTATCATGATCGTTCATGGGTATTAAATTGTGATTGTTTTAGATTGTGGCCCACAGGACAAACAGTGAGAATTGATTAGAGAAATGGATGAGATTAGGTATGATAGTGTCATTGTTGTCGTCTATTAGATAAATTCACCCGGAAGAACTCAATAATGTGGGTCGGTGTGGTTTTGAATTTGGCTAGGTAGAAAGGTCCCTTTCTTCTTTGGATGCCTTCTCAGAACGAAGAAAGAAAGGTAGCTGATGTCCTCGAATGGACTGGTGTGGCCCACCACCTGATTCCTTTCCAACGAAGCAAAAAAGGCAAATCCTCTCCCGCCAAATTCTTATTGCAGTGGTGGGCCCCACCATCACATGCAAGTGGCGTTGGTATCCAAAGGATATGCTCAGAGTTGCCTACGACAGCATTCTCATTTCGATACAGGTGCTTGGGTCGGTTTTTTTTATTAAATTATCTAATCATGACGGTCATTTGATCATTGGCACTTGGGAGGCTCTTGATGGGTGAGAGTGGGTCCCACTAACTATTGTGGCCCATTTTTATGCCTGTATCAATTTATTGATTGGTCACCTCCTTCGGACCAGCTCATTAAGGCTCCTGTATTTTATACTTTTACTAAAAACTCTTTAGTCTAACAATCCAATAAATATCCATTAGTTTTTATGTGTAAATGATAATGTCACTAAATCCATTCAAGGTAGGGTAGCCACCTTGAATGCATGATGATGTCCAAGGGAGGCATAGCAATGGAAATGCTTAAATGATTGATGAGGAAAATACCTAATTTCAAGCCTATCAATTGGCACATTTGTGTACACATCTTTCAGCGGAAATAAAAAGTTATCACGTCGACAAATTTTATGAAATAAATTTCATAATAAAAGAATTCAATAGAAGTACAAAGTTTATACTTGGTGCAAATTTCAAAGTTTATACTTGGTGTAAATTTCTTTTCCTTGGTGTATTGGTGAAAATATTTTTTGTTGTGGTTGTGGATTACTTGGTGAAAGTCTTTTTTTTTTTTTGGTGCAACAATTTTTTATGAAAAAATCAGTTTTTTAAAAATTACAAATTAAAAGGATGGAGATGATTTTAATATTAATTCAAATCAAATAATATCACTAAACCATTAGTTGAATAACTCTAGAAAAAAAATCATTGAGGACAACTATCAAATAAAAGTTAATGACAAATGCCAAATTAATATCTCAAAGCACGCAGTACCAAAAATCTAAACTAAGTTGAATATTTAAAAGGATACTAGTAGGAGAAATTTTATTAACATGGTATTTAAAACTCAATTAAGCGAAATCAGATAATCTCATGAACAATAATAAAAGGAACGTTCTATTGTTATATTTAGGCATGCACTCAATGCCAATGTATTTTTTTATTACATTAGGGCAAAATATAAATAACAAAAAATTGAGAATCTACTTAGTTTAATTTATAGTTTGTTAGTTAAGAGAGGTTTCATAAAAAAAACCATAAAATAAAGAGATCCTTTGAGATTGTGTGTAAATACAGGGCACATTTTGAAAGGGGGAAAAAAAAAACTCAACATCATGATCACTATCCACTACCATGGTTTTGGAAAAGACTGATATACCCTCAAGAAGACAAAGTCATTATCCATTTTATCAACAATTAAATCCCATGCACTAGCCTAATAAAGTAATTTCGATCAATCACTATCATAAATCATAGACATCCTTTTCCCCCTGCCGTCCATTTCCCCTACTCTTCATCATCCACCGTTAATTTCTTCAACCCTCTCCATCAGTCCCACGTGTCTGATATAGCTGGCCCATCTGTCTTTCGCTTGGCATCCGAAACTCTCTCTCTCTCTCTCTCTCTCTCAAATCATTTCCTTTCCAAAGTTTCAAACTTTCGATTTCATCCGAAAACGTTGCAATTTCGCAGCAATCGACGGTAATTCTCTTTGAAAGTTTCGATTTTTACCATGAAATCGATCCAATTTTGTCGAGAATCCTCTCCCTTTTGCCTTTTCTGATCACGATCCGCTGCAAATCGATGCGAAAGGAGGAGAAATCGTCGGTTTTCATGGATTTTTCCTCGTGCGTTCTCTCTTCTACGCAAGACCCAAGAAACCAGTTGCCTTTTTGTGAATACTCCCGCGATTTCTCCGCTTTCGCACGATCTGAGTCGAATCGGTGGAAGATTCTCGTGCAATTGGTCAAGATTTCGTTTTGATCGCCGGAATCCCCCTTTTGGGAGCTTTTGAATGGAACCCTAACTTTTGTTTATGGTTTCAGGGATTTTTCGGATGTGGGTCTGATCAGCTGGTCGATGAGATTATGAAATAGAGGGATATCTGGGGGTTTTGAGATTAGGGAGATGGCGTGCAGAGGCTGCTTGGAATGCTTGTTGAAGATCCTGAATTTTCTGCTGACCGTTGCTGGATTGGGGATGGTGGGTTATGGTATTTATTTGCTGGTTGAATGGAAGAAGGTTTCTGAGGCCGTAACGTCCCCGCCCGAAATCTCACCTGCAAGTGGGGATCATGAATTGGTGATGATGGGTCGGCCCATGCTGCTGATTATCTCTCTTTCAACAGACATTCTCGATAAGCTTCCTAAGGCTTGGTATGGATCTATGCATTTGTTTCCTCACGGTTTTATGATACTTACTGGATGGTAAAGCTTGGGTTGAGCTGCGTTTGCTGCATTTTGATGAAATTGAAATTGGGTCTTTGGGTTTAGAGTAGATTAATGCATCATCATCATCATCATATTGGAGCACGTTGATAAATTGGAATGTAAGGGTTGTTGATGACTAAAAGTATCTTGATGGGACTAAGCTTGTTGGGCCAGTTTGTTTTGGTTGTCCGGATGTTAATATGGTGAGTCTGACCATGGAGAGGGAATGCCCCCATATGGCCAAAGATCTCCTAGTGGAGAAAGATCTTAGCCCTTCAAGTAGTGGCTTTTCGCAGATATTTAAGGAAAACTGAGAGAAGTCACATTTTTTGGGGGCATTTCCGGTCTGAATCCAGATGGTTATATTCGTAGCTGGGATCGCTCTGCAACCAAGAATTGGAGTGCTTCTGGGCACCATATCATATTAAAACAGAATACATGTATTATAGGAACAGATTGGATACCTATTTAGGAAAGATTTTTACAACATTTTTTTTCTAATTTTTGAGTTGAAATATTCTCTGATGATATTCACCGTTCATCCTTGCTTAGGTTATAGAGTTTACTATAGATTCTAGTTAGCTAGTTTGTCTGGAGTATAAAGTTTAAACACAATTAGATTTGGAGTTTAAAAGAAGAAAAATCCCTTACCGAGCACTCGAGTCAGACACTAAAGTTTTTTGAAGGATTCAAACATCAGTGTTTGAGTTATACATTTTACTTTATTTTGTTTTCTCTATTGGTAACATGTCTGGAACCCACAACCAGCAGCGGGCATGTTCCAACTCTGCTACAGGCTCCCGTTTCGTTTAAGTTCCACATTGAAATTACATATATATTGGATGCTTTAAAATGCTATTATGAATTTTGTGGTCAAAATGAGAAAATGAAACTTTTTTGTTTATTGTATTCTTAGCTTCCACTTTAATCATCTCTGCTAAGTTGATGCACAGGGAACTTGTAACATACACCCACCTTCAACCCTGGATGATGCAACTTTTTTTTATCTGCTCTTGCCAATGGACCGTCCATTTGCAAGATGCACCCTCCTCTAACCTTGTAAACATTTTGTGCCTGTATAATTTCTTGTACTATCAGGCATACATCTTTCATCACAGGGCATCGTGTCCATAATACAACTGCTGATTGTTCTTGGGCTAAGAATTGTTACATAATAATGCTTTGCAGGTTCATTTACTTATTCATTGCTGTTGGAGCTATTCTCTTTGTCATTTCTTGCTTTGGTTGTATTGGAGCAGCAACCAGGAGTGGATGTTGCCTTACTTGTGTATCCTGATTATGATACGCTTTTAGTACTGAATTTATGCTTGATTTTATGTTTCTAGCAATTAGGTATGAGCACTTTTGGAACAGGCTTTAGTTACTTGATGGTAGACACTTTGGAAGAAAAAGAAGTGTAGAATATTAACTGCTAGTTTTCTCTTGGCTAGGAGATTTCAGCCTGAATCTATTATTGCCTTAATTGCTGTGTAAACCAACGTCTATTTCATTTATTACATAATCTGACAGAGCTGCAGACAGTTTAAAGAAAAAAAAACCTTAAATTATATTAACATTGTCTTTATTTTTGTTTATAGGACGAAATTTCATTATTACAAAACCATGAATATTTGTGGGCATGTTCCAAATGCGTTAAAGAAAGGGAACAATAGTACTTACCACATTTTTCATTTTATTAAAGTATTTAGTGCATAGGTAAAGCATGAAATAGTTGAGTTTTGATATGAGAATAGTGGCACTCGGCCAACCCTAGTGAGATGAAACAGGGCTATTATGATGATAATGATGTCATGATATAAAGCATTTCAGATGCTTTGGAAAAATGTTTAAAAATATTTTATTGTGGCCTTTTTGAAATCTCATCATATTTATAACATCTCAGAACTTATAGGGGCATCATTGTCATTTCAGTGTATAGTTTATAATGTCACTTCTTAAATTCATAATAATCATTCCTTGGTCAATTGAAATGGTTTGAGTTGCAAGCAGCATTTTATCCATTTTTTTGAAAAATGGTTTCCTTAATCTGAGCAGTATTCTCTGTTAGTTATATTGTTAATTTTAGTGGAGCTGGGGTGTGCGGCATTCATATTTTTTGACCACAGCTGGAAAGAGGTGGGTATTATTTTGCCAGAAGAGTAGACTTTGCCATGCTTTTCTTTTAACTTTCCTGTAATTTGTATAAATGGCCGCTGCAGGTAATTCCATCTGACAAAACTGGAGATTTTGAGATGATTTATGATTTCCTAAAGAAAAACTGGAAAATCGCAAAATGGGTTGCTTTAGGAGCTGTTATTTTGGAGGTACATCTTAAATGATATCATTTCCTCATCAAATCCATGTTCTTCTCTTAGGACACATCAAAGCTACTTGTTTGCTTAAAGTAGCAGCTTTTTTCGGAATGTATGAAGCATTATTTATTTTTCTCTTATTCAACTTAAAGGTTTGTAAAGAAATGATTTCCTTGTTCAAAAGCAACGTAAAAGCGCCTCTAATGTAGTGCATATCAAAACCTCTACGAATTGTGACATCTGGGCCCACAATGTATTGCCCACAAAAACCTTTTCTCACAAACATGTTGATGTAGGCTAGATCCAAGATCCGGCCCAGCATCCATGATCTATCCAAGATTGGGGATCCCTATCTTTAATTAGATAGTTCCTAATAAATAGGTTTATTTCTTTTTTTATGTTGGATTAATATTTAGTAATTGCTTAATAGAATTCAGTATTGCGTAATTTAATTTAATAAGTTTTGGTTATTTGGAAAGAGTCACTCCTAGATAAGGAGGAGCCTTTCATTCTAATAGACATGCTTTTTTCCAATTAATCAATTTTTATTTGAGATTTATTTCTGTTATGGTGTTTTTCCTTTTGTGAGGGTGTCCTAGGGGCTGGAATCCATCTCTGAATTTGATCAATCCTTCGGGAGATTAATCTACACTCAATCGGAGATCCCGTACTACGCCACATGTACAGTTTGTACACACGAAATGCCAACTTTTGTAGCCGTCACAAGGGATACTTATGATCTTTAGAATGACTGGTTATGACTTGTACCTGATGATAACATAAAGAGGGAGGGATGGTGGGAGAGATTTGGAATGTTGAATCCACTGAATCTGAATGATTATACTTGAGCTATTCTATAGAAAAAAATTCCTGGAATGTTCACCTTGGAGGGGGAGAGAGAGAGAGAGAATTTCATATGTAATATTCATTGGACATAAAATTTCCTTCCTTTATTGAATATCTTAAGTAAGCTTAATTACCATCATACTTCTTTGAACGAAATCTGTCAGGAAGTATTTTTATTGTAATATAAATCCACAGGGTTGATCATGTACTGAAGTCCATCATTCTTGGCCATCAAAGCTGTCTTTTTTTCTATTATTAACAAACAGTATTATTAGGAACAATAACTCTTAGCCCCTATGATGCATAGATATAGCAGTGATACGGCAGGGACACGCCGTAGACACGATAAGGACACGGATTTTACATATAAAAGGTGAAGTATCAGATACGATACGACACGATACGTTGCCCATTTTGAAGTATCCATGCATCATAGCTTAGCCCTCGATTTAGATTCTTTTTTTTTTTTTATTGTGCTACAGTAATAATAGAAACAGCTGTTGCATCATTGAGTGCTCTTTAGTTTACAACTTGTTTGCATTTGTCTAATGAGAATCTACTCTTAACCATCCCCCCCCCCCCCCCCTCCTCCTCTCTCTCTCTCTCTCTCTCTCTCTCTCTCTCTCTCTCACACACACACACACACACGCACAACAGAGGAAGTGAGAGATGCAAAGTTATGTATGAAGTGCTGAAGCAAGGGCAACAAATTGTTTGTGTGAGTAGTTTTCAGGTGCTAGGTGCCTAGCACCATTTTGATGCTAGGCATAAGCACGGCCACATGTTGTGGCTGTGCTTGTCACAATGTGCGGCGGTGCTTGATGCCTAGCACATGAAAATTTCTGGGTTTGTGCAACTCTCAATTAAGATCATTTCATGGATTTTTGCACTTGGTAAGAGGGAATTAAGTAGGGGTAGCAAGGCATGTTGACATCCCAAAAATATTATTATTATTATGATTATTATTTGGTATTAAGGTTAACATCCCAAATATAAGAAATGTTATAGAATTTCTTCCAGGGTTGGGGAGATAAGCAGGAGAACATAGAATATTAGTTGCTGTAAGCTATTCTAGGTGGATGCCTCTGACAGTATAGACTTTTGGTGTTGGGTCGGATGCATTGTGAACCCAACCCAGTGGTCTTAAACCATGCTGCAAAACATTCTACATTCTTCACCATTGATATTTTTAAGGCACACTTAAAAGAGTACCAGTCAATGTTATCTGTGAATTCATGTTCAGTGATAAACTTTATGAATGGCACAAGTGAGTCCACAGATTTTACAACAATGAAGAGCGTTGGAAATGTGCATTTATGTGTGTGCATTAGATAATTTATGAGTTTGCAGGATTTCTTTTTCATTGTCTGCTGATTTTGCATGATCATCCTTGCAGTTACGAGTTCGCATAACTTTTGCATTGCTCTAATAATTTGCATGTTCATCCCTTGCAGGCTTTGGCGTTCTTGTTGGCTCTTATTATCAGAGCGGCAAACAGGCCAGCAGACTATGACAGCGATGATGAGCTCATCACCTCAAGGTCATCCAGCATCCGTCAGCCATTGATAAACAGGCAGGTACCTGCAACTGGAGTCCCTGTTGCTGGCACCTTAGATCAGCGTCCAAGCAGGAATGATGCATGGAGTACACGGATGCGGGAAAAGGTGTGATCTGTTTGAATCTTTTCATTGAGAGATGTTTTGGATTTATGCATGTTATAACAATCCACCGTTTTCTTGTTCTTTTGTCTGCAACATCATAACAGTATGGGCTTGATACAGCCGAGTTTTCATACAACCCCTCAGAATCAAATAGGTTTCAACAGGCAACAACACCAACACAGACAGAAGAAAGGAGCTGGTGCAGCATAATGTAAACTGTGCTGCTGAAGCTTGAAGTTCCTGTGGACGGCTGTTTTGAAACAGAGTTTTGACTTGAAGCTCCAGAGCTCATGTGGGGGATGTTTCAAACAAGTAGAATTTTTTTTTCCCTGAATGGTTTCAAACGATTAGATTTCAATAGACATTGGTGTGCAATTGCAATTTTTGTCCAGAGTGGTTCTCTTTAGTGTGTAGAATAGTCATTTTTCAGGGACCTTTCATTTGTGTGTTCAATCTTTTTCTTCAGAAACTTTTTGTTGCCAAGATACGTTTTGAGTTTGGATTGTTGCAGTTGTATGGGTGCATTAGCCCTTGCGTTTATCCAGATAATTGAGCTCAGATTTTATTGTCAAATCATCGTCCCCATGGTAGTGTGCAGTCAGGCTAGTCAGGCACCCAATTCTGTACTTGTGAGGCCATTTGTGCAGTGGTGAGGCTGGTGAGACCCCCAATTCTGTGCACTTGGATTGGTGGTTTCCTTCATCCTCCCAGATAGAAGATGTATTCATGGGTCATTGGACTCGAGATTGAGCATATTATAGGTTTAGTCGTTGTGTTTCTTTCTTTTTTTTTTTTCTTCGGCAAAATAGCGCTACTAGTCTAAATGTGATACTTCCACCCGAGGACCCATGGATTGTTACTTGGGCTGGCCATCGGACTAAGGTGCCAATACCACTCAACCATGGCCACATAGCTGATGTGGTCAAAAGTGTTGCAGTAAATGTCTACAAACATTTCCATTTCCATGGTGATGCTGAATAGGGAGGGAAGGTTTACATTGTTATGAATGTTCAGTAAAAAGATAATTCCTCGTCGATTGAGTCTTAAGGGGCCCCATTTGGGGACTCCATTCTAATTAATAAAACCTAATTAGATTAAGTATAATTCTAAAAAAGATCAAATTTTTGGGGTGACTAATGAGTATTTTTATTTACAACAGTTGGCCCAGAAAAGGGGCTGGATTTGTGGTTGGGATCTCATACATGATTTGTCAATGAAGCCAGGGTCGAATGAAGGATTTGGGTCATTAAGCTCCATAAGTTTGTTTAGAGCAACTGCTACAGGGGATAATTTTTGCAGCTGCATGATCCATTCTAATTTTCTCTGTATCGTTCATTTGTACTTCATAATTTCGTAAAAATATAAAAATGGAAATGCAACTGGATAGAGATTTTATTCAGTTTCAAAATGAGGATATTATTATTAAGGATCAGGTCCATCAGTCCCATTAGAAATAGGGAAGGCACAAGTAACTATAAGAGATTCCGCGCGTAATAGATGAAGATTATTGTGTAAGGAGACTTTTATATTTAGCTCCATCATGAAATCTGAATGAATTCCAAAGTTTATAGGTACATGCTTGGTAAAATATAATTTAAGAACGTTGCTAAACATGTTCTGCTAATTTTATTCTTTTAAAGTAAATTCTAAGAGTAAGAATGGTAACCTTCTAAGTACAACTCATGCTCAGAATAGACATATTTTCATAATAGTAATGATGCCAGACACAACGAATACCTATTTTGTACTTACTGGGGCTTTTCTGCACTTATTGCTGATTAATGATGGATTGTACCGCCATAGCATGATATGAATATAGCTCTCCATCTACCCCATACGTCCAACTTTTTTTTGATACCACTAAATCAAAGTTTCCCCTGGTACTCAAATTCCTCAAATTTCTTGTTTTACAACATATCAGGAAATCAAAATATCCCCTGGTGCTTGATTTGGTGCACAGTCTTCAAATTTCTTGCTTTACAACATATTATCAGGCAACCGAGTTCCCAACGCTCAATCATTAGAAAATCACGCTCTCAAATATTTATCATCGCTTACTAATATCTTTAGAGATTTTCAAATATCTGAGACTTGTTTCCCAATGACATGGGTATCCCTCAAGTCTTTGACCCAATAGGATCATTCTCCCCATTGGCTCCCGCTATACCCATGCAAATGCCCACTAGCGAATCTGGGACAGCTTGTGAAGCGCAAATCCACACCTTATACCACTCCACCAACTTCCCAAGTGGGTATATTTCTAAGTTTTTTACCATATATTATTGATTAAAAACTTATTTAAGTTTGGTTATATAAAATTATGCTAAAAAGTATAAAAGATACTAACGTTGGCTCCTTAGTTTCATGCAAGTGCCTTGGGATTGATCCCTTTAATTTTCATCCTACTAACTAGGGTACCCATTTAGGTAAAAGAAAAAAGAGGATTTTATGAGAAAAGTTACCTTAGATGACTGCTTTACCAAAAAAATAGATATTAGATTTGTGCATCTTTGGTATTTTTTTATGTATAAAAGACAAAGTCGAGTTCAAGGCTTACTTGTTCATGTCTACCTTGAATTCGACCCTGGTATATTTTTTCTTGTTCATCTTCATCTTTCTCCGGACAAAGTTAAAAACAAAGAAAACATGGAATACGGCTCTCATTCTCCACAATATCCTTTCACTGTCTGAATTTAACGCGAGCCCACTAATCCACTTTACTTATAAATGACTGAGTCTCAAAAATCCAACCGGAAGCACCGCGGGTTTCAACTCTACATGAGATTGTTAGAGCCTATTCACTGGCAATGATACAGAAATCTTGGATTTGGTAAATATGAACTCTTGGATTTATCCCTTTGAAAGGGAGGAAAAAGAGCCGTTACAAAAAGTTGAGTAATCATACATACCAAACTAATATTTCATGCCATTATCACAATCTCTACGGACAAACGGATTTTTAAAAACTGAAAATGCTATAAAGATATCCAAGAGTTCTATTTCTTTACAAAGAAGAGATCAGAAATTTAAAGATAATGCATGAATACTACCAAAATAATGAGTGTACATGTCACCATATCCAGTGGAAATTTTTTTAATTTGAGCCTATAGATTTCTTCACAAATCGCAAAACACTCCACATGACTGTAGAGTTAATAAAAAGGATCAAACCAATAGCCACAGTATACTTGAGACATAGTTTCACAAGCAAGTTTACCAGTGGGCTAGTGAAAACTACACCAAAAATATCTGCAGAGAAAGAAGAAGATGAAGGAAGAAAAAAAGATCAGAGTCTAATTCGAGGCAGACATGTAAAAGGAATTACTTTGGTATTTTTTTTTATATATTAAAAAACAAGAGTCGATTTGAAGGCAGACATGTACAAGTCTCAAATTTGACCCTTGTTTATCATACACAAAAAAAAAAATTACAAAAGCGATTCCATGGTATGCATAGATCTACGGAAATTTTTTCCGTAAAATCCTGTCTAGGCTGATAACTGTAAAAGATACTTGAACATTTAGATATTTTAGAAAGTATTGCAGGATTCACATTACTGGAGATATTTTAAAGCCGTAAATCAATTTTTTTTTTCTAGAGCACCAATCTCCTGAAAAAATAGTAAAATACCCTCTTCAACATACTGCTAATATTCATAAGGGCCTGCTACACGCAGCATGGAAATTTGTTAAAAAAATCCTGTTAGATTATCCTAAGCTCCTTAATGTGTTGAAATTGCCTTAAAATTTATCATCCATAGAATTATTCCGTGCATCTCATCATGGACTTACATCACAATGAAATCTACAACAATAGAAAGTAATGAATATTGATATAATGTAATATATGGAGGGACAAACAGTACTCACCATTAAAAAAGTAGAGTTCAAAGTTTTTTAAAAGCATTCTCTTATACTTCTACATATGTTCCCATCTTTCTTTTGTTTTTCACAGTGACCCCCAGGAGGAAAGCTTCCTGGGTCATCTTTCAATCTCACAGCTTTCAATGAGATATTCATGTATAGCAATGGATAGAAGATGGCCAGTAACTCCAAAATTAGAGACCCATTTAAAAGGCAAGAGTTCTCCAATGTAGGATAGCAATCTATTAAAAAATAAAACAAAAAAGAAAGAAAGAGTTGCACAATCACTTTGATTTAAATTATTGTCACTTTTTGCATCTCCATATGTGCTGTTTTGGAAAGAAAATGACGAGCTACCATCAAACAGATAATTGGTCATTCTGAACTTCTCTACAAATTGAATCTACTTCGGAAAAAAAATAGCGCTCAGCCGCTACAATTAGTTGGAAAATGGCTATGGGAAATGATAAATCGAGTCTAATGGTAATTAAAAAAAATTAACTAGAAAACTATTTAATAGGGTTTGGAAATGTCCAACACAAGCAACAACGGCGTCGATGAGGAATTTTCTATGCAGGCTAATGGCACATCAAAGAAAAGGAGCCTGCGGGATCCACAAAGTGGATGTTGTGAATAGGCTATAGCACACCCACTCCCAACAGCCACATCCTAGGTGGGTGGTTTTCCTTACTCTCCGCTGGCCACTAGAGCAACTTAGCAAAAAAACAAATAGAAAAAGTAGGCCAAAGAGGACACGGGGAAAAGTAACGAGAGTAGATCCAAAGCAGAACCCATCTGAGAATTTCCCCAACATAGATTGAACTAGAGGAATAGAATTTACATAGCTAACCCCAACATAGTTGGGACAAGACTTTGAAAATAAATTATACCATGTCGTGGGAAAATGTGGATGTCTAAAAGAAAGAGATAAATGTTTCTACTTGTATGACCTGCTTATCTATATTCACATTATTTAGGATGCTGGCAATCTTCAGTTTGAAGGTAAGAACTAGTATTCAATTTGCTGGAGATCTCAAGTACCCACTTGAACCAAAGGTACTCCGCTTCTGACAGTGCACATGGGCACACCAGGTTGTGCAATGAGAAAACCATGCATGTCATTGCATGACCACAAAAGTATGAGTAAAACACTGCCATGGTGAGCTGTATGGGTTGGCCCATAGCATGCCATGAGGGGTCCCCAAACGCATTACATTTCAAATGGCACTTCGTCTAGTGTCTAGTCAATTTACCTTATCATCACATGTTATAAAAAATTGAAAAAAGTTTGGACAGTCCAGATCATGTACCATGCCAGTATCACCATGTTAAAGGGGGAAACAAAACAGGGCATGTGCGAGTTCTTTATGGACAATTGTGAAGAATTCCATGACTTTACGTCTTTGTTATCTAATTTTTCTCATTGCAATCAATATTGTACTAGTAGTTTTATTATTATTATTATTATTATTATTATTATTATTTGTTGTTGTTGTTGTTGTTGTTATTATCATTATTATTATTATGATCCCTTGAATACAGCCTAAACTATAAATTTGCATAGAATATGCTGTTTTGGTGAAGAAAATATTGAATGACCGAAGTCTGCCATATGCTTTAGACATGATATATTTCAGAATTCAGACAGTTCACGCACAATTATCTTTCTAGTACTGGGGTAACAGTGGAAGACGTATATATGCTAATTCTATAGGAGAATCGTACAGAGGATACCTTAGTAATAACTATGTAGAGGAGATTTATCATATAGAGATCACAGTGATCCTTCAAAAACTGGACTGAAATGTTTCATTAGTTCAATGATGCTAAAGTAGCTCAACTCAGAATGAGGCATTCAACTGGTCTAGATATCCACATCCTCTGAGGCCTAATGCAAAGATCTACCAACATCTAAACAATGCATCTAATAGTTAGTAAGAATGTTAGGCAAATAACTACAGCTCATCTAACAACAAAACATTTAGGCTCAACTATCTATATCCATTCAAATAGGACAATTTGGATAAAAAAGACAACACCCAACTTAACGTTCTCAACACCCATAACTGCACTCAAGCAACAAAGCATAGCAGATGCAGTCTTCATAGACTGCTTCAACAATGCCTTGTGGTATTGTTTTAGAACTTTGAAGCTTCTTGCAAAAGATGCAACAGTTTGTGTGCCTGATGTTGGCACAGTGGGAAAGGATGGAAGTCCTTTCCAGCAGAGGGCGGGCAGAAGCATAGGTTTAAAATCTGTGGCACGTCATCCACCACATTCTTTTCATAGAGAAAATCCCTTCTGCCACCACGGGCAGTAGGAAAACACTATTGCCTACCAGGGGCAGACAATAATTTGAAGAAAAATTTGGCACACTAGAATTGTGTGTTCTTAACTGTTCACCTCTAGCAAGAACAGGAGAGAACAAAAAAAAAAAAAAAAAAACTGCAGATACTTTATGCACACGCTGTGGTGAAGAGGACACTGGAGCATTAAATTCATCTAAAGCCTGTTTTTATTATTTATATATATTTTTTCTCTAAATTGCTCCCTTTCCCTTACCTTGCAAAGAAGGCACACACGGAGGTTACTTTCAGCAGAAATTGTCATACAATGACTACTCTCTAGAATTCAGTCAATCTCTTAAAAAAAAAGGACTTCTCTCAATAGAGGGTAAGCCAAAGGCACATGCTGCAGAAATAGATCCAATACTAGCAAGAGCGACATCATTGAATTGAGTAGCATGCTTTCATTTAAGTCAAAGTGCAATACCCGCTCTATTGGGCAAGTGGTTTTGGCTGCTTGAAAGTAAACAAGGGGGACTGTGCTGGATTATGTTCTTTTGCAGAGAAGTTCTTTGTCCTTCAAGCCCAGATAAAAGAGGGCTTCGCCAGGTACTGACAGCCAGCATAAACTTTTCACAACTTAAACATGAATTCTAAGAAGACAACATTCCGCAAGGATAGATCAGAATGTTTTTATTATTTTTTTTTATAACTGTAAATTTTTTTTGCCTGAAAAGAAACAAATACAGGGAAAGTACAGCAGCTAAGAAGTTGAAAAAAGACAAAACATCAAACAACAAAGAAGTAAGAAGAACTCCCTCCTTTGCCAAAGTAACATAATTTAGAAATAGAATTCATGTAGCTAGCCCCAGCAGTTGGAACGCTGCTCTAATGATGATGATGACGATGATGACAACAAATTCACATGCTCTTATAGGAATACCCTTCCTGTGTAGTACTCAAAAAGGAAAAAGGTATCAAGAACATGTCTCTACTCTCCATAGAAGGTAGGTTTTACAAAAATTGAACACCATTATTGGTGTTCTCTTGAAAGCAATAATCCATGCAACCGTCCAAACTGGAAATGAACACCCACTAGGAGAAAAAACACTGGCAAACTGAAGGTGATACTGAATCAAGGTTAATAAAAGCACCCTTGTGGAAAAAACTAACACCGGCCCTTTCTCCTGGTCATAGTGAATTCCTACAGAAAGAAACTTTTATTACACAAGGTGCATTCAAGGGTTGACAAGTGAATGATAAGGCTGAAGATTCAGCGTACCAATTGATTTCCTAAGTTTCCTATTAGGGTTAGGGGTGGGCACTCATTTTCTATCAAAGAGGTTTATCTTGATAGCCTTGTGTGCATCTCAACCTTTATCTTTATACTCATTAGTACCTTTGATATCAGCACATTACCTAGAAAATATCACGGACTTAAACACAAATTACATGAATGGGCATGAGTAAAGCACCTAATATCCTGCAAATTGTAGGTGAAAGAACCAGTGAAGAACAAGAAGAGAGCAAACAGATGAAGGCCAAACGGATGCCAGTTTAGACGGTCCAGAAGTAGCCTCAGTTAAAAGTGGTTGCCCCAGTAACTATTACGAACTATTACGCATGGATGGACAGAAAAGTCGTGTTTCTAATCACGAAAAAGGATGCAAAATACATGTGGTGCACCCCTCAGTATGTTTCCAGCAGAACAACAGAGCAGCAAAAATAAATAAATAAATAACAAAAAAAGAGGAAATTGGAATACCAGGGCAAGTGGATTTCCTCTTTTGATTGAATCCACCTTGGCAGGAGATAACAGAATGGCAAAGTCCAACCTTTCTGAATCCAGAGTTAAAAAATATGCAGTCAACAGGCTTTATATATATATATATATATATATGTCTAAAAGGTTAAACTTTCAGCTGTAAGAAGAGACCATATGACTAGCAATGAAGGGCATGTTCATTTGATCAGGAATTTAAGTTCAGGGATTTCAAAGCAATACCTTTGTATCAAAAGGACTAAAAGTGAAGGTTAAAGCTGAAGATAAGCAGGCACAACCAAATTTCTCTCTCCATTGATAGGAAACAATTGCCCACCCATCACCCTAGTAAACCAAACTATATGAAAGTGATAGCCCCATCGAGATCTCTGCCTTAGACCTTTTACTCCTCACATCTTCAACACTCCTCCCATAAAAACTCCTTTAGTAGGAACTCAATACAAAATAGGCAAGCAGTCCTTAATGACCATTAGAACTCCACTACCAGCGCACAAAACAAACATGAATCACAGCTGATACCATGATATAGAGAAAGCTAACATCATCTACCAAGCAAGATAAACTCATGAAATCCATCAAATAGTTGTAACAGAAGTGCAGCGAAAAGTAACTGTATTGTGATTGATTCAATGATTCAATTCTAAAATACGTGGAAATCCAATGACATGGAGAAAATCCTTTCTAGTCTATAAGGGTACATTTGTGTAACTACTTTTTCAAGGAAACAAAAGGGGAAAGTAAGAAGTTTTTCCACGGAAAAACCATTCAAACAAAATAAGTTTTCCACAGAAAACTTTTCCTTCGTTAGGACTTGTTTGTACAATTCAATTATCATGGGAAACAGACGGGAAAAGCACCGTTTTACTGCGCATTGATTGTATCAGCATTTGGTACCATAAGATTTCATCAATGAAAAGGCAAAAAGTGCATTTCTTTTTTCTCACAAACAAGGATATGAATTTCCAACCTTGGAGGTTGGAATCCCCATTCCAGAGAAGAGGAAACAGCATTTCCTCTTCCACAGCACGTGCACAAACACGTCCTTAAGGAATTGTTGGCGCAACGAAAGGATTCCAGCCTTCCAGGTACTACAAATTTCTGTCATTGTGGGAGGGGGGAATCCTAAATTTGTTGCACCAAGCAATAGAAAAATTGAAGTGCATGGAATCAGAACAAATTTCCACTCTATGATGGAATCTTTTTGTCGCACGAATGCACCTAAGGATGTATTTGTGCAGGTGCCACGAAAGAGAAAACTGCATTTCCTCTTCCACATATTGGAAATCCTTATCTCCGAGGAAAAAAAACGCATCCTCACTTTCAATATGAAACCTCTTAGCACCAAACGCTGAAGCGATCTAACGTATAAGAAAAATCAATGCTTTTTCTATTTGTTTTCCATGCAAATTGAGTTGCATAGATGCCACAAAAAGGGAAAACCGACCTTCTATGCCAAAAACCCAAGCTTGTGAGATTATTAAAAAAAAAAAAAACAAAGCACAATTTTGCATTTTAGCAATGAAAACTCTCTGCACCAAACACCTTGAAAACTGATGTATGAGAAAAACTATCACTTTTTTCATTCCTTTTCCATGGCAATTGAGTTACACAAACATGTCCTAAATCTATATGCTCCATAGTTGTCAAGTCTGCTCCGTTCTGGACAGAATTGGCTGGAACATTCCAGAATTGGCCTTGGCCAGAACGGAATACCACCCTAAAAGTTTTTTCGGTCCCAATTCCAACCTGTTCAAATCATTCCGGCCCATTCCAGTCGTTCTGGTCATAATTGTAGTTCCAATTCCAGACCAATTCCGCCCCATTCCTGCTAAGGTTTCATACTTTCATTTATATGTGGTAAAAAATAGAAAATGGTCAATTGTATAGTATAGTTGAATTTAAATGATGTAAGTATGTATTTTTAGTATTATTTTAACATTCAACTATTTGTTCAAACTTAGGTATTCTTTTATATATATTTATTCATCTTTCAAGCGCGCCTTTTCGGACCAGAATACTGGAATTAATCTAAATGCCGAAACGTTCCACTACAGGGTCAAACCTGAACAACAACCGGAATGGAATTAACAACTATGGCATGCTCTTCTAAGAAGAAAAACATCAAAAGATGTGCAATTTTTAGTGAATCCGCATCAGAGTATTTCCACTGAAGGTTAGAAAGCCAGATTTTTCCATGGGAGACACTACGCAAATGTGCCCTAATACAAAGCAATAGTGTCCAGATCCTAAAATACGTGGAAATTAACTAAAACAGAGATTTTTGGAACTCTTAAGGGCACATTTGTGTGGCCAGTTTTAGGTAGAAAAGGTGAGGATTGTGGAAATGCTTTTCTGCAATGTGAGGTGCATGTTAGGTGCAACTACTTTTGTATGAGGAAAAGCACAAAAATGAGCTACATTTTTTTGTAATTCCGCAAAAAAACTGGGGAGGATTTTGATACCCACAAAAGAGGAAAGAATCCACAAAATTGGTTTTCCATGAACATACACAAACATACCATAATGGAACTTTTGTGTAACTACCTTTTCATGGAAACAGATTGAAAAAGTGAGAAGTTTTTCACCAAACACCTTTTTTGTGCAACTCAACCACAATAGAAAAACAAATAGAAAGGCACCCTTTTTTTTTCCTAGTGCGCGCGTGGAGGGTGGGGGGTTTGCTCTTTGATCATCCTAGCATTTGGTGCCAAAAGATTTTATTCATAAAAAGGCAAGAAAAAATACATTTTTACTTGCAGATTAGGGATATGAGTTTCCAACCTCGAGGTCGGACTCCCCTATCCGTAGAAGAGGCAACACAGTTTCCTCTTCCGCGGCACTTGCATAAACATGTCCTTAAGGACTTGTTTGTGCAACAAGAGGATTCTAGGTACTATGAATTCCTATTACCTTAGGAGAGAGGAGTCCTATGCTCCTACGCCTCAGTTCATTGTTTAATTTTCCACAAGACAAATTTGTTGCCCCAAACAACTGAAAAGTGATATGCACGGAAAAAAAAACAATGTTCTTCTCTATACCACAAAATCCTCTTGTAGCACAACCACACCCTAAGGATGCATTTGTGCAATTGCCGCGAAAGAGAAAACCACATTTCCTCGTCCATGAAAGGGGAGTTCGACCTCCTAAGTTGGAAACCCAAATCCTCATGAGGGGAAGAGAGACAACTTTTCATTTTTCACAAGTGAAACCTCTTAGCACTAAACACTAGGATGATCTAATGTCTAATAAACACTTTTCATAAGTGATGAAACATCTTACCACCAAACTCTAAGACGATCTAATGAGGAATATCGATTGTTTTTCCATTCATTTTCACAGTAGCTGAATTGCACAAATGCCTGGAAGAGGTGGTCATGTTTCCTCTTTTGCAAATAGGAAAATCAGACCACATAGGTTGGAAACGTAATTCCTAGCTTATGAAGAGGAAAAAAGATGCTTTTTCCACATTTCAGCAATGAAACCTCTTCTCACCAAACATTTGACAATCAACATGCGAGGAAAACGAATGTTTTTGGTGTTTCTTTTCTCCATCCACATCCACATCCAAAATGTGCACTCTTTTAAGATAGAAGACATAAAAAACAATGCAATTTTCCATGAATCCACACACAAGTATTTTTGCTGAAAGTTAGGAAAGCCAAATTTTTAGGCAGAACAGTGGAGACCTACACAATGGTGAAAGCATTAGTAACTAAATGCTACAAACTACAGAGACTGCAACACAGGAAATCATATATTTTTTTTCTGCAAAAGGTCTCGCCTTCACAATAAACTAATAGAATAAAAAAAGAAAAAAAAAACAAAAACAAAAAGCCAAAAACAAAAAGGGGGGAACAAAACGCACCAACTTCATTCTAGGGTTCAGCAATTACAATAAAAAAAACAAAGAAAGAAAACCCAAATCCACCAATGTTCCAATCCACTCGTCATGCGGCAATGCAGCCACCTTCTCCTCCGATCAAATTCTGCTTCCAAATCCTAGCTTGTGGGGGAAAAAGAGGCACATTTCCCATTTTAGTTATGAAAACTCTTTGCACCAAACACCTTGACAATTTATGTGCTAGAAAAACTGGTGCTTTGTTTTTTATAACAAGAAATTGGAGCTTTTACATTCATTTTCCATAACGATAGTGTTGCACAAACATGTCCTAAATGTGTATGCTCTTCTAAGATGAAAAGCATTAAAAGAAGTATAATCTTACGTGAAACCACGTAAGTTTTTCCGCTGAAGGTTAAGAATGACACATTTTATGCAGAGATACTACAACAAAGTGCCCCAAATGGAACCAATTGTAACCAGATCCTAAAATACATGAAAATTAATTGACAAAAGAAAATCTTTGGTACTCTAAGGGCAAAATTGTGTAACCAGTTCTTTGTAGAAAAGTTGAGGATTGTGGAAATGTTTTTTGCACTATAGTGAAGTCTATGTAAGGTGCGGCCCCTTTTTCAAGAGAAAAAACATAATATTTAGCTACATTTTCTGCGGAAAAGCATGGTAGGATTTTTTTCCTTGCAAAAGAGGAAAAAAATCCATGGTATTGGTATTCCATGGACGTACACAAGCATACTAACTGCATTTCGTGGAAATAGAACGGAAAAGGGAAAAATTTTCACGAAGACTTTTTCCATCAAATATAACTTATTTGTGCAACTCAACCTCAGAGTAAAATAGATGGACAAAGTGAATTTTTTCACGCTTTGATCACCTTCGTATTTAGTGCCAAAAATTTTCAACTATGAAAAGGAAAAAAAACCTTATTTCCCTTGCAAAAATGGTATATGAGTTTCCAACTTGGAAAGTTAGACTTCCCTATCCGCAAAGGAAGCCCTATCTGCAAAGGAGGAAATGCAGTTTCCTCTTCTGCAGCACTTGCACAAACACGTCCTTGAGGACTTATTTGTGCAACAAGAGGACTTTGGGTACTACAAATTTCTATTCCGTGGGAGAGAGAAGTTCTATGCTCCCACCCCTCTCATAGAAAATTGAAATCCTCTATATCGAGAAAAACCCATTCATTGTTTTATTTTTCCACAAGAAAATTTATTGCCCGAAACAACAGAAAAGTGACATGGAAAATTAAAACAATGTTCCTCTCTACCATAAAATCCTCTTGTTGCACAAATGCATCCTTTTGAGTAACTGCCGCAGAAGAGGAAACCATATTTCCTATTTCACAGAAAGGAGAGTCCAACCACCTAAGTTGGAAACCCAAATTTTAGTCCTCAAGGATTAAAAAAAAAAATTTTTACTTCATCAATGAAACTTCTAGTACAAAATGCTGAGACGATCAAATGTGCAAGGAAAACTGGTGCTTTTCCCATTCATTTTCTCTGACAGTTCAATTGTGCAGATGCTACTCGATGTAAAAGGAAGTCCAACCTCTTAAATGAGGAACCTAAATCTTGGCTCACAAGAGAAAAGCACTTTTCCGCATTTCAACTTTGAAACCTCTTCTCGCCAAATACTTTAATGATTGACATGCAAGGAAAACTGACACTTTTTTCCATGACAATTGTGTTCCACAAAAGTGCCCTGAATGTGTATACTCTTGTAAGAGAAATAATAATAAAAAGCAATGCAATCTCCTACGAATCCAAAGAAACAAGGTATTTCTGCTAACGGTTAGGAAACCCATATGTTTAAAAGAAAACACAAACTTGCCCTAAAAGAAAGAATAGTAACCAAGGACTACAAACTACAAAAACTACAACAAAGTAAATCATATATTTATCTTTCCAAAATCTCAATTCTGTAGAAGTTCAGGTCTTCACAATAAACTAATAACCAAAATAAAAAGAACAGAACTCACCAACTTCAGTATAGGGTTTAGCAATTACAATCCCAATCTATAAAAAAAAACCCCAAAATTCACTGATCTCCCACCTCGAAATCCCTCCACAAACACATCCACAACCTGCTATTGTGACTCCAAAATCATCTCCGTCCACTTCATCTACATCGCCATCCCCATCTCCATCCTCTCAAACCCTTCCCCAAGTGCCCTAATTGCAGCCACCAACTCCCCCACCCCCTCCTCCCCTTTCCTCATCCTCTGCCGCTTCCCCACCCCAAAACCACTGCCCTCCTTCACCACCCTCTTCATGATCTTGAACCACGGCACATTTGTGCAGCCAGTTTTTTGTAGAACTTAACTAACATGGAGGAAATATTTGGTACTTAAGGGCACATTTGTGCAGCCGGTTTCCTGGAGAAAAGGTGAGGACTGTAGAAATGCTTTTTTATGCTACAATAAAGTCTATGTTAGGTACGGCTACTTTTCTGCAAGTGCAAAAATGAGCTACATTTTTTGCGATTCTGCAAAAAAGATGGGTAGGATTTTGTTACCTGCAAAAGGGGAAAGAATTCACAGAATTGGTTTTCCACTGATATTCACAAACATAACCTAAGAGCACTTTTGTGTAACTACAATTCCATGGAAACAGATAGGAAAAGTGAGAAGTTTTTCATGGAAAACCTTTTTCATCAATAAAACTTATTTGTGCAACTCAACCACAAAAAACAAGGGGGACCTTTTTTATTTCGCAAATTGATAGTCGCAACATTTGTTGCCAAAAGTTTTTTTTTTATGGTAAAAGGTGCCAAAAGATTTTATTATTGATGAAATGGCCAAAAAAAAATAAAAACAGTTTTTTCCTTATAAAAAAACGAAATATGAGTTTCCAACCTGAAAAGTCGAACTCCCCTATCCGCAAAAGAGGAAATCCGGTTTCCTCTTCCATAGTACTTATACAAACACGTCCTTGAGGACTGGTTTGTGCAACAATAGGATTCCGGGTACTATGAACTTCCAATATAGTATAAGAGAGGAGTCCTATGCTCTTACCCCTCAGTACATTGTTTAATTCTTCCGCAAGAAAAATTTCCCACCCCCAAACAACTGAAAAGTGACATGCACAAAAAATTAAAACAATTTTATTCTCTACCATAGAATCCTCTTGTAGCACAAGCACACCTTAAAGACTCATTTGTGCAACTACCCCAGAAGAGGAAACCGCATTTCCTCTTCCACAAAAAGAGGAGTCTGACCTCGTAGGTTGGAAACCCAAATCCTCATACTAGGGGACAAAAGAAACACCTTTTCACTTTTCATAAGTGAAACCTCTTAGCACCAAACACTAAGACGATCTACTTTGCCAGGAAAATTGGTGGTTTTTCCATTTGTTTTCTGCAACAGTTGAGCTGCACAAATGCCACAGAAAAGGAGATCATGCTTCCTCTTCCATGAAAAGGGAAGTCAGAGCTCATAGATTGGATCCCTAATTCCTAGTCCATGAAGAGAAAAAAGGATGCTTTTTCCACATTTCAACAATGAAACCTCTTCACACTAAACATTTGTCAATCAACATGCGAGGAAAACGACTGCTTTTCGTGTTCCTTCTCTCCGTCCGCATCCTAAATGTGCTCTCTTTTAAGAGAAAAGGGAAAAAAAATGCAATTTTCCATGAATCCACACATAAGTGCTTTTGCTGAAAGTTAAGAAAGCTAGATTTTTCGACAGAAAAATGGAGACCTACACAATGGTGAAAGCATTAGTAACTAAGGGAGCATTACATTAACAGTCCCTTCTGCAAAAAGTGGGGCATGACAAGGCACCGGGATTTGTTCAGTGCAGCGAGAAAATCAGATGAGAAATTTCCATTTTTGCATGTGTTTCTTTCATGGGCACTAATTTGGTGTTCCTACCTTCCAGGTAGGAGCGTACGTTCTGCAGAAGAGGAAACCCTAGGTATCTACACAAAAAATCCCTAAATGCTACAAACTATAGAAACTGCGAAAAGGGAAATCATGTATTATCTTTGTAATATCCCAATTTTGCAAAATGTCTTGTCTTCACAATAAACTAAGAGCAAAAAAAAGACAAACCAAAAAAGGAGGAACAAAACTTACCAACTTCAACCTAGGGTTTAGCAATTACAATTCCCACCCCCCCCCCCCCCCCCAACAAAAATATATATATATATCCATCAATCTTCCGGTCTACTCCTCGTGAGGCGATGCTGCCGCCTTCTCCTCCGATCAATGTCTCTCTCCAAATCCTGGTTTGTGAAGGAGAAAAGGGCACATTCCACATTTAAGTAATGGAAAATTTTTGCACCAGACACCTTGACAATTGATGTGTGAGAAAAATTGGCACTTTTCTTTAAATGAGAAATTGGAGCAAAATCATCAAACGTATAATCTTCTGTGAATCTGCATAAAGTGTTTATGCTGAAGGCTAAGAATGTCAAATTTTTCCACACAGATGTGGAGATGCTACACAAATGTGCTCTAAAAGGAAGCAATGGTAACCCCATCCTAAATTATGTGGAAATGAATTGACATAGAGAAAATCTTTGGTACTTTAAGGGCACAATTGTGCAACCGGTTTTCTACAGAAAGTTGAGGATTGTGGAAAAGCTTATCTACATTATAGTAAAGCCTCAGTTAGGTGCAGCACCTTTTCAACGAGAAAAAACATAATAGTTAGCTACATTTTCCGTGATTCTATGGAAAACCTTGGCATTGTTTTTTCCAGCAAAAGTGGAAAAAGATCCATGGAATCGGTTTTTCACAGACATACACAAACAGACCTTAATGGCACTTCTATGTAACTGTATTGCATGGAAATAGAGAGGAAAAGTGAGAAGTTTTCACGAAAAGCCATTGCCATTGATAAAACTTATTTGATCATCTTAGCATTTGGTGCCAAAAAATTTTATGCATGAAAGGGCCAAAAAACTACATTATTTCCCTTGCAAAAAAGGGATGAAAGGTCGAACTTCCCTATCTGCAAAAGGGGAAATGTAGTTTCCTCTTCCGCAACACTTGCACAAAAACATCCTTGAGGACTTGTTTGTGCAACAAGAGGATTCCGGGTACTACAAATATCTGTTATTGTGGGAGAGAGGAATCCTATGCTCCTACCCCTCATAGAAAATTGAAATCCTATCTATCAAGGAAAACCCGTCGATTGCTTCATTCTTCTGGAAGAAAAATTAGTCACCGCAAACAACAGAAAAGTGACCTATATCGTAAACAGGAACAATTGTCCTCACTACCATAGAATCCTCTTGTTGCACAAATGCACCTTAAGGATGCATTCGTGCAACTGCCGTGAAAAAAAAAACTTCATTTCCTCTTCCACAGAAAGGAGAGGCCGACCTCCTAGATTAGAAACCCAAATTTTAATCCTTAAAAAAAAACACACAATTTCACTTTTCATCAATGAAATTTCTTAATACAAAACACAATAATGATCTAATGAGCAAGGAAAATTGGTGCTTTCCCCTTTCCCATTCATTTACTGCACCCATTGAGTTGAAGGTCACATAGGTCAGAAACTAAAATCCTAGCTCACGCGGGAAAAAATTTTTTTTTTTTTTATTTTTCCGTCCGCAATGAATCCTCTTCTCACCAAATACTTTTAACAAACAGACATGCAAGAAAAAACCAATACAATACTTTTTCCATGACAATAGAGCAGCACAAATGTGACCTAAATGCGTATGCTCTTATAAGAGGAAAGCATCAAAAGCAGTTCAAGAAGAAGCATAGATGCTGCATAAGCTTGCCCAAAAAGAAAGCAATAGTAACCAAAGGCTACAAACTTCCAAAGCTGCAACAAAGTAAATCATATATTCATCTTCCTAATATCTCAATTCTACAGAAGTGCTGGTTTTCACAATAAACTAACAATCTAGAAAAGAAAAGGAAAAAAAATAATAATAATAATAACGAGGAACAGAACTCACCAACTTCAGTTCAATCTAGGGTTTTAGCAATTACAATCCCAATCCAAAAAACAAAAACAGACCCCGAAATCCATCAATCTGCTATTCCTCACGAGGCGATTGAGGCGACGCGGCCTCCTCCGCCGCCACCGCCTTCTCCTCGGATTGATTCCTCCCTCGAAACCCCTCGACGAACGCATCCACAATCCGCTGCTGCGACTCCAAGATCATCTCCGTCCGCTTCATCTCCATCTCCATCCTCATCCTCTCCGTCTCCCTCGCCATCTCCATCTTCATCCTCTCCATCCTCACAAACCCTTCCCCCAGCGCCCTAATCGCGGCCACCAGCTCCCCCACCCCGTCCTCCCCCTTCCTCGTCCTCCGCCGCTTCCCCGCCCCGGAGCCGCTCCCCTCCTCCTCCACCTCCCGCTTCACGATCCTGATCCGCGGCCCAGCCGCGGCGCCGACGGATCTACCACCACCGCCGCCGGGCCGATTCCCACCGGAGATAAGGAGGCGGTGGATGCTGCGCGTGTGGTTGTTAAACCCGGCGGCGGCGGCGGCGTCGTCGTCGTCATCGGTGGTGTCGGAGTTGGGGGACGGAGCGCCGATCTCCATGGAATCCATCTTGCGGAAGAAGGGCCAGGCCGGTGGGGCGGCGGAGGCGGCGGAGCGCTGCTTCTCGTTGCGGTAGCGCTTGCGGAGCTTCTCGATCTTGTGGCGGCACTGGAGGGAGGTCTTGGCGGGGGAGACGTGGGGGCAGCCGCGGGCTACGGAGTCTGCGACCTCCTGCCAGTGGGAGGCCTTGAGATTTCCTCTGTTGAGGGAGTACCATTTCAGGCGGTACGCGTCGATGAGGGCGGTGGTCTCCTCGTTGGTCCAGCAGGGGGGAGGGAGCCTTCTGGAGGACGCCTGCAGAGGATTCGTGGGGCGAGGCGGAGGAGGGGGGGGAGGAGAGGAGGAGGAGGAGGCCATGATGGGTGGGGGTTGAGGATAACGTGCGCCGTTGGTGGTGCGTAGATTAGAGAGAGGTGGGGCTGGTTGCATCAATCACCCCCTTTTTTTTCCTCTCTTTTTTAGGGCTTAGGGCTTAGCCTTAGAGAGAGAGAGAGAGAGAGAGACGGTGGCGTGCGCGGCTTAAGGTGCGCACGCGCGCCACCCCACCGAGCGGTGGGTCGTGTCCTCTCTCTCTCTCACTCTCTCTGGGATTGCGAGGGAGTCGTTCGTTAATGACGGCATGTGAGTTGCACGTGAGTGTGTGTTTTGCTGGTTTCCTCATTACGTGGATGGTTGTAGACCGTACACGTGGATTGGGTTCGTGGTAATCGAGATTAGTTCGAGATTAGTTCTTCTTTCTCTTCCTTGTAAACTGTTGCGTCCCTCTCTTTTCGATATACTAAAATTCAAGCTTCAAAACCGGGGCCAAACCAAAGTATGGAGTGTGCCGGATCTGGGCTCGGACTTGGCCAGTCTATGAACACCTCTTAAGCTGGATCTACATTTACTGTATGGAGAAATCACTCAAAGGGGTGGGTTTGCCAGGAGTTCTTTTAGTGGGGTTGGTTTCTTTCTAGTGAGAGGATTGTCATTGCAACTTGTCCATTCAATTAGGGTTTATATTTGTGGGGTCTAGTAAACTTGTTGGAAGGGTGATATGAAATTGGGATATTGTTGGTGTAACTTGCCCTTAGGCCTGTCATTCGTCATGTAATGTTAAAAGTTTTAGATATTTTATATAGACCTATTTGTGCAATTTCTGTAAAACTTGGGAGGCACATTCATATAACATTGTTTTTAAAGAAAACCTTACAAAAAATGAACCGAGTTTCATTTTCATTGTCGTTGTTGCTTTTATATGTCAGCTCCAATGTGCTTTTGTGAAAGTAAATAAACTACAACTATTTTTTTTTCTACAAATCTACGAAATTTCTTCTTTTTTCAGAGAAGGAATTAATAATTGCTTCTCTGTAGCATTTGATGAATATGTCCTAATAGCATTTTTTTAATTTGTAATACTTGCAAATTTCTGTCTTTGTAGGGCACGACAAGGTAGTTTCAACTCTATGTAAAATGATTTTTGCATGACTCAAGAAACATTGATTCATTTTCTTCAATATTCATGTGAAAAGCATCATATTTGCTAGGTTAAGTAGGTCAAAGAGTTTGGATAATCTGGTGGGGGGAAGATGTGATTGGGATCTTGTTGTCTTGGTTTCTTCGATGACAAGTTCTATCCTATTGGAATATTCTATTCTATGCATTCATTTCTAAAGGCATGGATATGCGGTGTAATGAAGTGTAGTAGGTGAATCCTCAAATTAAGACAAAATAAAATATAATAGGATCAAATCATAATATAATTATTTTTTTAGTGGTTTGAAAAGAAATCTTTTTAATTGTTCGTATAAAAGGTAGATGTTTTTTTTTATCATTTAGTGGATTGAGAAAATTATGTTGGATACTCCACTTCACTTCACTTTTACATGATTAGGGTGTTTTATGGAGTTAATTCCAGAAATAAATCTATTTCTTTTTCTAGTTTTCTCCATGGATGTGAGGTTCTTAGATTTTTAAGTGTATTATATTAGACAATAGTGCAATCATTTGTGGGCCAAAAACTTTAGAAACTAAGGATTTTGAAATTCATATTCCAATTGTTCCTTTAGTTGCCAAGCCACTTGTAACAGTAGTGGCGAGCCTTCTCCCCATCCACAGATACAAATAGGAATCTATTTTTGGGGTCAATTGAAGAGGGAGTTGGGTAGCATGAGTGCATGTACGATCGAATATAAGAAAGATATATATCTATGTTTGGTGAGTTGATTTTGTTTACAAAAAAGAAAAAAAAAGTGAGAGGATATTTCCATCACTAGATCAGTGTGAATCACACTAAACAAATCAATGTCCTTACTATTATTATAATTGTTTTGATCAATTACTAATATGAACAGAAAAATTTATACGATAGCTAATGAATGTCCCAAAAAAGTATATCCAATGGTGCAATGGAATATCCAATGGTGCAATGGCTTTGTAAGCAACATGGTTAGCTGAATTATCAACCATGTCCCATTGTAAATGTTCGGTTTATGCCTTGTATTTCAAATTTACCAGATTAATCCATTAGATTAACTATGGATCAAGCTTTGGGTCAATGGTATTTTGGTCATTGTATTGGACTTCCTTAGTGGCAGAGAAAGAGAGTGATATATATATATCTCTCTCTCATGTAACCTGGAACTCTAAACTCAAGAAAAGTATAGTAATCTTTACTGAGTTCTCTTTAGCCATGGATGTAGGCACATCTTCATATCAATAGATTTCAATCATGTGTATGCTTTTGTGTGCTTTTTTCTTTTCTTATGTGTGTGGCTTGATTGTCAATGGTAGGTTTCGTGCATCAACGCATGATCGACGAATTAAATCTCAATGTCCAATTGAGATTGATCTTTGTATTCTGAAACAAAGAAGAAAAGGGATCGTGTGATCTCTTGGTTGGCCACAGATCGGGTTCTTTACTTGATCGGAGAATAAGAGAGTGGGTTCTCTTATTTGCAATCGACAAAAGGGCCTGGGTTTGGATTATGTTGCATCGTGTTTATAATGTGTTCTTTCGATCGGTTTGGATCCTGGAGAAGGAACGTGAATCGTTGCAATTGATTGTTGCTTCGATCCACAGATCAATCCTTTGAGGAAAAGAAAAAAAAGAAAGGGGAAAGGCAGAGGACTCTATTCTTTGTTGATCTTGTTGGGAGGCAACCGCCAGGATCCTTAAATATTGTGCACAGATTACTATGGAAATATCTTTAGATGATGATAATTCAAGAAACATACCTGCGAGATCTATTTGATTTGATCTTGGTCTTACAGCAACCCAAAAATCTTAAGACCTTCGCTGTATTTCTTTATGCTCGAACTCGCACCAGAGTGTAGGCCTTTTCTGCGAATTCTCCTTGCTTTCAAAAATGAGATTTTTCTTGTGTGTTTTTCCTAGAGAGTAATAGTGCATATTTATAGGCTATAATGGGGACCTTAAGAAGGAAATAAAGTATAGCTTATAAAAATAGAAAACCTTAATTCGACTTAAATTAGAATTCTAAATCCATAAATTATAATTCAGTTTACTAGAGAATTATAATTGCATTCTTGTCCTTATTCTTAAAATAATATTTCGAGCTTCTTGTTATTAAATGCTTATTAATCTTCTTATTCTCAAAATAATATTTCGAGCTTCTTGTTATTAAATGTTTATTAATATATCCACATTAAGATTTCAGGTATCTATCGATTAAATAATTACTGACACCTACATTTAATCGATATCTTTATAATTCTTTGAGACCTTGTACTTAACTTATTTGATATGCTGGACACAAAGTCCATTTGCAGGGTTTGACATAATCAAAACTTATAAGTTTTACCAAGGGGATATCATCAATCCCTATTACGGGACATGGATTCTATTAATAAACCAATATACACCATATACGTAGCGTAGTTATCCAATTTATTAAGATTATTGACCCATTAAAGATCTCACTTCTTTGTAAATTAAAACTCCAAATACTAAATGTCTATGTCTATTATTTATGTCGGGATTAAGAGTATAAGTACTCATAATAACTATTTGAATGTTAATCATCTTATATAGTCAGTATAAAGACAATAAACCCAAAAGCAGTCATGTTCAATACACACAAAGCATACTAGCATAAAAAGTCAAAACTATACCGTTTCCCATAGCTAAGACAAGCCGACTAAAACATCATGCTACAAACGTATCGATAGAGCTTCCAACTTCATTTAGATTGTGAACAACAATAACTTATATTTTATAAGAACTGACAAACAAGTCTTCCATGCATAAGCTGAACTCTACACACCAACTTGTCTATTTTATAGAATAAAAGACAGACTTATATATAATAAATAATAATGCAACTATTTGTCCATACAAAATCTCATTAAGATAAAAAAGCAAATTTTACTAATAAACAAATCAGTCAAAGATAAATACATAAAAGTATGATTTTAGTATAAATTTCCAACAGATCTAGCCTGAGGATAAGATCAAAATCAGAAAAAAAAAAAAAAAACAGAGACAGGATTGTTATTTTCGCTTGCAGATTTGAGAAGAAACCCCATCGCTTGTGCCTAAGCAGAAAACAGGGATTCTTGTTTTTCTTGGTTTCTTGGTAGAAGAGAAGGTTGTACTTCTCTTGATGATCAGAGGATCTGGCCTCTTTGCGCCATTTTTCCACATCTCATTAATTTTTTCTTTCAGAATAAAGCAGTTTTGGAGAGGATGTGACACCATTTGGTGGTATGCACAATAATTTGGATTATTAACACGACCCTCTTGTTCAGGCTTCTTCATTGGTGGAAGTTCAATTTTATTATTATCTATCAATGATCGAAAGATTATTTCAATATCCCCGTTAAAATGATAATTTAGTTTTCTTCCTCTTTTCATACTCCCCTTTCTTGGTTTGATCAATTTTTATATTCTAAGGCTTTTGAGGAGGTTTGGAGGTTTGCACATTGAAGACCTCCTGTTTCTTCTTCAGTTTTGGAATAGAAGACGAAGATGGTTGTAGACACCTTATTTGGCACCCTATGTAGAACCAAAATACTTATCATGTATAATGATGCCCCAATTTCACCCTAAATTAAATGCTTTTAGCATAACTCAAATCAATTTTTCAAAAAAAAAAAAAAACAAAACAAAACAAAAAATGTTAATCATTGAAAATTTAAAGAGAGTTTTAGAAGTCATGCATTGCATATCAACATTTAGATTTGTTTTCGTCCTGCACAAAAAGATGCATTCCATTAAAGTAAAATTTAAAAATAAAAGAAAATGGCAAGAAAACTTGGGAAATATAAAAATAAATGAATATCATCGTCAATATAAATGTCCAATGTTCATGAAAATGGCCCAAGTCCATTGCCCGTGGCTGGAGTACCTGAATCATTAATAAAAAATAACAATAAATTAATAGGGATAAAAAGATTTTAAGGTCAGAAATGCTTACACAAAATTTAATCATTCCTTTCCATTCTCTTGACCACATAGATATGTAACTCACTTTGATCTACTCGTTGAGGGCTTTCTAATGATATATAATACTCCGAAATCTGACTAACGGCTCAAAAGTTACGAGGCCTGGGGCTCATTACACTTGGCCTAGGCGCTGCGTGGCCCACTTATGAAAAATGATTTTTCTTGTCTAGTTTTCTTCCCAAATGCCAAAACTAAGCTCTCTAATTCTAGATTAGTCATGAAGGGCCCTCTTCTCTTCTATTGTACATCACATGTTCTATGTTTTTTTGGCATGAGGATAACTTACTATGTTGACCTAGGGTTTAGCCCAGGCCATGCAATGAACCCGCTTTGACGACCAAACACTTAGGATCCTTGCATTCTATCGCTGTCATAATTTCTTATCTTAGCTAGGTTCATTGCATGTGGACCCGCCATTCATCAACAGAGTGAGTGGCTGACCCACTCTTAATCAATCTCTGCTTGACCCACTAGTCCAAGCCAGGGCCACACCTTGTCTTTGACCCGTCAACCAAACCTTGTCTTTGACCCATCAACCCAACTCCTGCCATTCATCAACTCCAGGCCTTGACCCAACTCCAACCCATCTGGCCAATTGGCCCATCAATCCACCCAACCATTCAAAATTTCAAATCACAATTTGGGTTGATCCCATCCCTCACGGTTACCACCGTACAACCTCTCCAAATCCTTCCTCCCCATCACCTTATCCCTCTCCTTATCACCTCCTCATCATCATCTAATCCTAGCAGTCCATTCCTTCCAGCCACCTACTGTATCTAATCCCCACCGAACTCGAGGGTGTCGATCTTAAGAGACAGAAACGGAAATAGAAAGGCAGCAGAAAAAACTAAAAAAAAAAAGGAAGATAAAAAAAGGAGAAAGAACCGCGGTGGGGGGCGTTCGAAAGAGAAAAACAGAGAGGCAGAGAAGGAAAAAAGAAAAGAGAAGGGAGAAAGGAAGAAGAAGGAAAGGCAGAGGAAAGAAAGAAACAGAGAGAAAAGGAAGGGAAGAGAGAGAAGAAACAGCAAGGAGGGGGATCTCCATCAGGTTTATCATAATATCCATCGTCTTAGCCCCCTATTTGCAGTAGACGACTCATGAGGTTTTTCCTCTCCCATCATCCTTTCATTATTCTCTCTGTTACCTTGCACAGCTTTTGTTTCTCCTTCTTTTATTTCCTCCTACAATCTCTGCACCCACACCTTCACAGATTACACCATTATATTGTCAGTGCATTCACTTCACCACCGAACGCATACATCACCATCAACAGCCATTGCCCTTAACCCATCTTCATCATCGTCACTGTAAACACCACCAGCCCTCCTTTTCAACTCCACACGACCCATTGCCGCCATACCATTCCAAACACAAAAAAAAAAACATAACCCACATCTGCCCATCTTAACCAGCCCTCATCGCCTCTACTCATCACTACCTCCATCCATTTCATCTTCTCCACCTCACTGTTAGGCAACCAAACACCAAGCCAAACAGCCACCTGCACCAACCATTCACAGCACCCACTTCATCTTCCTCACCAAACACCACCATACACAGCCACTACCCACATCGCCTTCACCTTTACACAGTCACCACACTTCACACACAGCGGCACCCACTTCATCTTCTTCAACCAAACACCACTACACTACATCACCCACTTCACCTTCTCCTTTCCATTGCACCACCCTCTACCCACCTACCCTTCACAGCCCACCTCCTCCCATTACCCTTGCACTTCACCCTCTCTACTACCTCTACCCACCACTGCCTATACAAGTGTCATGTCCCAAATTTTTTTATATTGGATCACACCGTTTGTCTATACAAGTGTCATGTCTCAAATTTTTTTATACTAGATCACACCGTTTGTCGGGTTTGAATTGGGTTAAGAGAGTCAGATAGATTAATTTAATACAATTGGGCCTAAGTTAATGGACCCTTTTTGGGCCAAAAGACTCTTTTTGAAATTTTTTAAAACCCACTAGAAAGCAGGGGGCCCTTCCTTGTAATTTAGAAAAACCCCCTCTCTTATATAAATTCTACTCTTAGGGTTTCTCCCCCTTTCTCCAACCTTCTTCTTTTCTTCTTCAACCAAAACCCTAAAGGCTCTCTAAGGGGGAAACCAAGGTGGGCTCTTCTAAGCTTTGATCTTCAGATCTACTTTGCCTTCAAAATCCAGGCAAGTGGATAGCTAAAACAATGGTTTTTGGTTCTTGTAATATGTCTTAATTGCTTGTTAATTAACACACTTTTTGGCATGACTTCTCCTTGTTTGGATTAATGGCTTTTGGGGGTAATAGTTGTGATTTGATTTTCTTCCAAACTTAAAAAGATGATTTATGTTTGTGTTTTGTTTTAAAAAAAAAATTTGGAGACGTAGCCGCCCCGGCAGCAGCCGCCGCCCAGGCAGTAGCTGCCGCCTGGCAGCAGGCCTGGCGGGTCCGACCGGCCTGGCGGGTTTGGGTCCGGGTGCGGGTCTGGGCCCGTCAGCCCGTTTTCTTTTCTTAAAAAAAATTTATTATTAAATATGTATATTTATACACATATTACTAAATAAATAATTAGGTTAGGATATTCTTATAAAGAATTAAAAATGTTATATTTTGATTAATGGCTTAGTACTTTAATGGAGATTAGATTTTATTAAATTAATTTTAATTCGATATTATTAGAAATGTATCTTGGATTATTTATAAATTTAATCGAGAATTATGAAATTTTGATTAATGTTCATTTAGATTGATTTGAAATAAACTAAGATGCATTTGGTAGCGATTAAACCGTAAATAGAATACATTTATAATTTTAATTTGGATTCTTAATTGAGTTAGATTTCAATTTGGGATTCGAAAATTGTACCTTTTGTTTTGTATAAAATGATAAGGTGTATTTGTACACAACAAAGATATTAAGGAATTAATTATTTTCTTTCCCCTTTTTTGATCGTGACTTGATTTAACTTTGGATTCAGAAATTGAACATCTTTTACCTAATTTGTAAAACACACTAATTATATATAATTGGATTAGATGAATTATGTCTTTTAGGAATGTCAGTTGAATGTTCACATGAGAATTAGACTAAATGCAGAATGGGAATGTGAGGTTCGGGATGCACCACATAATAGGCACCAAAAGTAGTATATCGGCATTGTGGACTCATATTTCCATTGTGATAGAGAGTTAGTTCTCATGTGCATATTTATCTAACTTGACCGTTGGTGGATTAGTGCTTACCCTCAAAGAATTTGAATTGACACACGTTCATAATACACTTTCAAATTTAAGTACTCTAAATACTCAAAATGATATTGGATTGAATGTTGGGATTAAGGGTTTCATATCATGGTTCATTCTGCATCGATATACGTATGTATTTGTAAATATGTATATTTGTATATATGTATCTGACCGACTGCAGTTCGGAGGTGGACGTACGCCATCGAGCCAGCATATACTGCGGATAATAGTATACAGCTGTGCCTTCTGTTATTATCGGCGGGATTATCCGTTTCTGTTATTATCTGCGGGAATACCCGTTTCTGTTATTATCTTCGGGATTACTCGATTCTGTTATCTGTATGCGGGACTACCCATTTCTGTTATATTTATCCACGGGAATACCCGTTTCTGTGCATTCATGCCATTGGGGTTTGCATCTGATATAATTTGGATCATAATAAATACTTATGTTTAATTCAGTTGATTAATCCATTGTTTGCAGCTTACTCTCTTGCCAGATTATGTCAATCTGACCTACTACTTTTGGGTGTCAAGGTTCCGTTGCCGGTGCCGAACCGGAAGGTCAGGCGACGCAAGAAATTCCTCCAAATGGCGGAGTTGTTAAGTGGAGCACCGATGACATCATCTGAGGTGTCCTAGTGCGGTGCTGAGTTCGAGAACTTAGGATTATGTAATGAGGCCATGTCTGGGCCATTAGTTATTAATTTAAGTTTGATTGTCTTGAAATTTTAACTCTAATTGTGATGCTTCGAAGCACTTGACTCTGGTTTTATTATTAATGAGATTGATTATCTTATTGTGATATAATATCCGTCTGCGATGAGCATGGATTTTAGTTCTGCGTGTGATTATGGTTGCTTGATCACCAAGCATAGCCTCATGAAGGACTTCGATCCACCCGGAATTGGGGCTCGTGTTGTTTATATCTAGAAAAATTTTAAATTGGCCCCAATTCTCACACCCCTGGAACCGGGTAGGATCCGGCCCAGTTTTGGGGGCGTGACAACAAGGGGCTGAACAAAAAAAGAAAAAAAAAGGAAGAAGAACAGTGAAACAGTCGGCTGGGAAGGGGAGAAAGAAAAAAAAAAGAAGAAGAAAGAAAACAAAGAAAGAGAAGGGAAGCAGTCGGCTGGGAAGGAGAAGGAGAAAAAGAACAGAAGAAAAGACAAGCAAAGAGGAAGAAGAACAGCGAAACAGTTGGCTGGGAAGGGAAGAAAAAAAAAAGAAGAAAAAAAAGGAGAAGAGAAGTGAAGCAGTCGGCTGGGAGAAAGAAAGAACAAAAGAAAAGAAAAGCAGAGACGAAGAAGAACAGTGAAATAGTCGGCTGGGAAGGAGAAAGAAAGACAGAAGAAAAGAAAAGCAGAAAGGAAGAAGAACAGTGAAACAGTCAGCTAGGAAAGGGAGAAAGAAAAAAAGAGGAAAGAAAAGGAGAAGAGAGGTGAAGCAGTTAGCTCAGAAAAAAAAAGAGAGAAAAGGAGAAGAGAAGTGAAGCAGTCGGCTGGGAGAAAGAAAGACAGAAGAAAGGAAAAGGAGAGAAAGAAACAAAAAAAAAAGGGGGTTAAAGAAGGAGAAGAATACAGCCGGCCAACAGGAAAAGAAAAAAAAAACAGAGAAAGAAGGGGAACAGAAAGAGAAAGAATACAGAAACAGCCCCAAACAAAAACAGAAACAAAAGATTTGAACCAGCCCAAGACCTGAGCCCACTTGCAACTCACCTCAACCAAGCCCATAGGAACAAAGACCCCTCGTATCCGTTGTAGACCCTTTATCGTCAACCAAACCGGCTGGCACCTAGTTAGCCCAAACCAAAACTCATACGGGCTAGACCCATCTACCCGATTACAAATCCCATTCGCACCCAGTCCACTAGTTGGCTCAACTATATATTCCCCTTATTATCCCACTCTTGTTTATGTTATTTAACATTTAGTTTAATTTCTATATTAGGGTCATTCATATAATATGTTCGTGCATCTCATTTTTCTATTCGTTGCATTTATCCTTTACACACACCACCATCATCCTTAGAAACTAAAAATTGCCTGAGACAAAAATCAAAAATCACAAAAAGAATTATTTCATTTCTTTCCTTGTCATCTCCTCATTCTACCCAAAAAAATAATAATAATAAAAATAAAAAATATATAAAAGACCAAAAACAAACTAAAAGATAATCAAGAAAATCTTTGAAAAGAATAATAATTGGAAAACTTGGATTAATTAGATCAAACTTTTAAGTGAAACTTAAATTCAAAATCAATTTAAAGAAATCACAAATCTAGTTAATCCAAGTAGATCTTGAATTTAGAATAGTAGGTTAGGCCCCCAGCACTTCTCCTCTGTTTCGTTAAGGGACTGGGAGAGTGGATGTGGGCGGTTTAGGACCTTAGGATAGGATAGAAATTCAATGATTAATAAAATATGATTTAACTGGATTAAATTCAAGTAAAAATCCCTTAGTTAAGCCCTTCTAGCCCTAATTATCAAAGATAAAAAAAATTATAAAACAAACAAAATCACCACAAAAATATTTTCTTCTATTTCCTTCCACCTCTTGTGCCAAATATTTTAATGTGCTAAAATGATAAGAAGGAAATAAAGGCCAATTCAAAGATTAATATAATGATAATGATAAAACAAATGTGTGATCTAAATCCCCCTTTTTAATTAATCAAACAATTGACTAGAATGCAGTCGCCCCTCAATTGACCCAAATGTGGTCACTTTCAATCCAATTAGCCCATTGGCCACAATTTCCTTTTTTTTCTTTCTTAAATTGAAATCATACATAACACCTTGTTTACATCATTACTTTTATTTTAAAATTGGCCTTTAAAACTTATTTTACCAAATGATTTGAAGGGGGTACCCAGGAATGGGATGGATCCTCTTCTAAAATATTTGGCACCTCCTCCTTTTTATTTTATTTTACTTGGATTTGATTTTAATTGATCATATATTATGAACACGGATTATCTCCCTATCTAAAACCCATAATATGACCCATTTTGTGACCCATACTTTGACAAGACTCAAATTGAGTTAAAGGACAATCATCGTGTTTTGCCGATAGCACGTTAGACGAGAGGGAATCCACTTTATTTTCTCTCATTATTTCTTTGACACTAGTCGAAGAACGGCATCATGGCCATTACCATGACTGGCGATCGTGATCCGTCGATTTTGAGGGTAATCGGAATCCTCAATTTCGATGTGCAAATATTAAATATCATATATAGATGAATGGCGATCTCCCTCTCCAGGGGGGATCAAAATTCACATCTGATAATGGCTATGCTTTTTGGGAACTTGCTTACTTCTGACTAATCTTCTTGAAGGTCTGCTCTGCATCTGTGGCCACCTCAACCAATCGGGTCAGAGACTTAGTTTTGAGACTAAGTATGATAGCCTTGATCTCTAGTCGTAAATTGGTTTTGCATATTTCAATGGTTGCCCTTTGAAATGGTTGTTCCACGCATTTGTAAGGTAATGCTCTCCATCTGTTTATAAAAGATTGTGTAGTTTTATTGTCTCCTTGTCTTGTATTGCTGAGGATGGCAAAGGTGACTATTTGATCATCCTCTTGGAAGTAAAGTAAAAACTTCTCTTCCGTGATAGGCCATGTCATGAAAGTGAGCTCTGGCAACTGCTTGTCCCAATCAAAAGTAACTCTTTTCAATGTGCCGACGAGTAGTCTTATCTTTAGTGCATCCGACTCTGGTAAGCTTCCAAAAAGTGATTTGAAATGCTTAATTTGCTGGCCCCTTCCCAAGGTATGGCTGGATAGTTGGGAGTTTATAGTCTGGTGGAAATGGAACCAAACCGAATTTCAGAGGATACTTGGGTGCGATACCTTTTTTTTTCATCCTGGTCTCTACTTTTGATTTTGTTAGTATTTCCTCAACTTCCTTGAAGGTTACATGTTTTTCAGGATCTATGTGAAGACCAAGGATTGACGAATGATCACCACCAGAGGAACCTGCAGTTATCACCTTGTCTGTCAGGGACTTGGTTTGAGTTGTGAGCAATTCAATTTTAGTAACATTTCTCCTGATTATTGTCTATTCTTTTCTGTCAGCAAATAGAGGGTTTAATAGAGCTTCAGCTAGACCACCTAACTTATTTGCCAAGAATTTTAACTGGGCAGTCAAGTGATCAATTTTAGCTCCTTGTTGTTTAACGTCACTAACGTCGTTTTCTTGTTTTTCACTAGTATCTTCTTCGCCGGCATCTTTACTTCCACTAGCATCATCATTCTCATCCTTGCTAGTCCCACTACCTTCAGCCATGAACATAGTGTACTGACGATGGTAGGAGGATGTTAATGTAGGAGGAGGGGATTGATTATCTTCTGTGTCTAATATAGTAATAGGGTCCTCATCAGAATTTGTTTCGACATGACCTTCAGAAGTCTTGCCTGAATGGGAGTTGGAGTCATACTCTTGTGATTAAGTCCGAGCCACACTCCAGGTAATTCTTCAAGCTGAACCTGGTCTAACCATGCATGATGAGGTCAAGTTCGGATCATCTTCTTTAATCATTAATTTTTGAGTGATTTTACGCTGTGCAACTTTTGAGTTTGATCCCTGTAGCAAGCCAAAGCTTTCTTCTTTATTTGATTAGCCAATCTGGTTGTCAAAGTTTGATCTTTAAACCTGGAGACTAATGACCTGGAAGTGCTGGCAACTCGTTCCTAATCCATGGAATCGAAACTGGAAATCAAAAGGATGTCAACAACACATCTCTTGTTCTTTTTCTTTTGCTCATTCTTTTGTTGGAGAGAATCCTTAAAGCGAGCAAGATCGGTAGAATTGTTGATGACCAATTGCTCAGCTTTCTTTTGTCTTAAGCGCGATGTGATAGACGCTGGGGTGAAGATGGCGGGGTTGGTGCTACAATGATAGAGGGTAGACGCACCCTGCCAAACCTTTGTCTTTTTTTATGGGCCAGAGGGTAGAAGGTAATATCTTTAAGTGAGGCTAAGAGTTTGTTCTCAGCCTTGTTAGATTTTGAAGTATGTGACTGATGTGACCATGTACTGCATCCGGGAATGGACACATGCTTCTGGGCCTTCTTACGAGTTAAAAGTTGTCGAATGTCCTCTAGTACTTACTTGTTAACGACCCGTTGTTTAGGACGAGTAGATGTTCATCTTGAGCTTTGCGCCGCCATTGAACATGACTTGCCAAGTGATTTTGGCTTGTGATCCATGAACGGGGACTGTCTTGCCCCCAGACGAGGCTTGATGATATAAAGGCTGCTGCCTCCTGACTTCAGTTTGTTGTTTAGGTTCCTCTTAAACCTTGTTGAAACCCTAAATGGATTTTTGCCGTATTTAGAGACTCAGGGTTTGGGAGTCTCAGTTTTCTTGATGGATTTACGGGTCACTGATGCCCATCAGATCTACCGAAGTCATGGAGCCTATAGGAGTAAAGAGTCTTTGGAAAACTAAGACTTTCAATGTAGGGCAGCAGAGTTAGTTTGAGCCCTCTTTGGTGCTCTTGAAGAGCCTCTCCTTGGTTTTATCGAAAGTGATGATTAAAGAACTTGTAACACTTTGACCCAACTTAATCTAGTTTAGCGACTAATTAATGGCAAATTAGTTATTGTATATGGTTTGGCTTTGTTTTTATTTCGTTCCGGGTCCTGGATAGGTAGTTGGATTGAGTTTAACCTGGATTGGGTAGACATGAGCCCTTTTTCGTAATTTTAAAATTTGTAAAACGTCGTCATTTATGCATCATCTTGGTGCCAACATGTGCATCTTGTCACGCTTGTCAAGTTCCGTAACTACCTCGCATGCAAATGATTTCGTTCGTTTCCGTTGTTCGGTTTGTTGACTCGAATTGTAATTAACATACACTTGTGGACTTCTTTATAATTTAGTTCATCCTTATCTTATATATATAATAAGATGCATGCACTGACGCCATTCTTCCCTCTTTTTCTCAACGTTTTTTCTCCTCTTCCTCTCAACTCTCTTATTCTACGATCAAAGTAAGAAGGGAAAGCTCCTTTGCATCTCTTCCAATAAGTTAACTCAGGGTGTGTTCTAAGGTAAGACTTTGAATCCTACTCACGTTACGCTCCGTTATGGGTCTAGAGTGCTTTTGTATTGCATGCACGTTTTCCTTCTCACTCTTGGCATGCATGGTGATAGGACTGTAGATAGACGTTGAATTTGAGCCAAAGGATAATCACGAAGTTGATAAAGCTCATTTGAGGCAAGTATAAGCTCGATGTGAATGAACACATGTTGGTACATGATTGATCGTGAATAAATTCCTAATTTTGCATGTGGTTTGTGTTTTACAGCCCAACTGTGTCTAAGTACTCAGACTTATGCTTGTTGTTTCCTCTTTGTGCACTTCTGGTTTTATATGTAACAGGTTCAGAACGTGACCAATTTATAGCTAAGCCATATGACTGCACGGCTCACTTTCCAGGGAGCTGCAAAAATGGTCTTTACTCTACGGTCAGGATATACTTAAGTCGTAGAATGTACTACGGCTAAGCCGTAGGCTAGCTGTCACCCAACCATAGGTCAAGTTATGGCTTGACTTTCAGAGAGCAGGAACTGGAGAATACCTTCTACGGTCCAGCCACGGCTACGTCGTGCGGTGTACTACGGCTAAGTCGTACCTAGCCGTGGCTGAGCCGTAGAACAACCATGGTGACACCGTAAGAGGGAGCACGGGTTAGCCCAGGCTCGCCGTAAATGCAAAAACAATTCTGGGGGAATCACGGCTGAGCCGTAGTGTATAATACGACTGAGCCATAAGATGCCCACAGCTAAGCCTTAGGTCACCCACGGCTAAGCCGTAAGACCATTGAAAAGTAAGAAAGGTAGGTATGGAAGAGACCTTGTAGGGCCTTTGAGTTAGAATGTAGGCAACCTTAACTGCCCAAAGGAAGATGCGAATCGCATGAATGGTATTGAGGGTTGTGACTCATTCATGTGCGTTATTAAGTTGTTAAGCACCTCCCCATGAGTGTTGGTTTAAGGGACTTCGATACACCCTCCTGACACAGTGCAACATGATAAGAAAGACAACTGTATATCAGATAACTTAAAACTACATTATCATGCACGGTTAGAAACACTGGATAACTAAATTAGGGATGGCTAGTAAACTACCTTGATTCTGTCAACTTGAGTTGCATGGCATATTGGATGACGATTATTGTCCTCCACTCTTATGTATGGATTGAATAGTGTATACATCCGATATTGTTTGCTATGTTTGGTTATTGTTATTAACTTGAGTATTGTATGGGTTGAACATACTATCATATTTCCCTATATGCTATGCATGTTTTACTCAAGTTCAAGTATATGATTGATTCAATATGATCAGGCACTACTCAGCCTCAGCCTTATGATACCCGGTGGGGTTGACTTTGGCATAGTATGTATGGTATCGTTGCAGTATGTTTATGTCTTGGGGTTTCCAGACCCTAGGAACCCGAGACCCATTCATACCCTCGCTCGGTCGATGGTGTTTTTAGTATGTAAAGATCCCTAGAGGGAGGATATGGCAAATGTAGTAGCCACCTAGTCTAGTACATGACCTGTACATATTGATTCTTGTAGCATGCTTTGTTTACCTACACAACTTGCTTACTATACGAACTTGGAACTCTATAAATTATCAGTTGTTCCTTATTCTGCTAGATACAACATGCGTTAACTTATTGTTGCTTATGCTTTGCTGAATCGTTATATTCACGAGTTGTCCTTAGTGTTGTAGGCTCAAATCCCACTGCCGACCCTCGTCGGTCAGCCAGACTCCAGAGGAAACCGTACACCCCTCGTCAGGGCTAGAGGAGTGGATGTAACCACTTCGCCGGAGAGAGACATGACATGCATTTAGGTTTTCTTCGGTGTGGAATGTGCTTGATTGTGTAACTTGGCGATAGTTGGTCTTTACATTTTGTTTTTTGGTTCACCTTTGTACATACTGTACTTCGTATAATCTTTTGTAGATATTATTTTGCTTTAGTTTATCTCTTCGTGTAATACAATGATACTTACAGCTTTTGCGTATACTGTAATGTGCACGTGTGATCTTCCCTTGTGCGTGTGCATTTAGACGGGGTCTAAGTGTGGGTGCACAGAAGTACGTGTGTCACTAATTAAGTTTAACCTTAATCTCCGATTGCCTGGGCTCGGGTTGTGACATATGTATTGTATGGTATTAGAACATTGCTTGATATAGTGATAAGCATATAGGCATGCAGGAACGCGGTGAGGACACGATTTCAAATATTTGACTTTATAGTCTGATATTGTGATTTGTTGGGGGCATGTAATGGGGAATGCCTTGTGTTTGAGTATTAACCCTTGACCTTTTGCAGGATATGGCATCCGGATCAGGTACCAATAACTATCATGGAGATAATGAGAGTGGATCTGCACCTCCATAACAGCCACATAACACGGACGACCGATTCCTCATGATGTTGCAAGCGGTTCATTCGCTGCAAGCACAAGTAGCATCCATTGTGGATGGGCAAAGTCGAGTCTCCGTTCCACCCCATGTGGAGCAATAGGTGGTCGTCCAGCCCAAGGAAAGTGATCCGAATGCTCTTTATGAAAAGTTTCGGAAATGCAGAGCCACCGAATTTTATGGGAATGAAGATGCATTGAAGGCTGGCTAGTGGTTAAAGCATACAGAGGATTTGTTTGATACCGTTATGTGCACCAACAAACAGAGAGTTGTACTCGCCGCTTCAATGTTTCGTGAGGTGGTGAAGACTTGGTGGAAAAGTGTGAAAGATTCTTATAAGAACATGCCGGGTGCGACGGTTTGGGAGACATTCAAGAAGCAATTTAGGCGAAAGTTTATTCAAGCTCATATACAGAGGGCCAAGGAAGTAGAGTTCTTAGCCTTGCAGCAGCAGCAATTACAGCGGCCGAATATGCACATAAGTTCATGCAGTTATCTCATTTCGCGGAGGATATGATCAATACGGAAGAAAAGAAGGTTAATCGCTTCATCAATGGCTTGAATCCGAGATACAAGAACCATGTGACACCCTTCCAAAGGCTAGCTACCTTCGATGATGCAGTGGACAGAGCTTATGTTGCAAAAGCCAACCTTTAAGAAAAAAAAGTTGCTGACTCCAAGAGACATGCACCATTTGGTGCAAAGGGGCAAGCACAGAAGAAGATGAAAGGTAGGCAAGGTACCTCCAGTTCAACCGATGTGACTTGTGAGCATTATGGCAAAGTCCACAAGACGGAGCAATGTTGGAGAAAGACAGGAGCTTGTTTCATTTGTGGCTCCATGGACCATTTGATGGTCAAATGTCCGAGGTACAAGTCTTCCCAACCCCAATAATCCAGACCAACTGCTTTGACAGCTCCAAGCAGATCACAGCACTCCCTCTAAGGCTAGAAGCCGAACTGCCAGATTGCTCGTGCTTATGCTACTACTCATGAGAGTGCTGAGGAGGCGAATGTGGTGGAAGGTACTATTTTTATCGCGCAAGCTAAAGCTATAGCATTATTTGATTCGGGGTCTACCCGTTCGTATGTAGCACTTCATTTTGCTGGGTAATTACGTCAGCCGCCTAATCTGCTACCAGACGTGTTGGTGGTGTCCACCCCTGTTAGCAAGAGAGTGGAGTGTAGTATATGAAAGTGCAATAGCTAGATCTCACCAAGTCCTAGAGGGGGGGGTGAATAGGACTATTAAAAATTTCTTTCCAGAAAAGATGTTTTATAAGAGTGCAATAATTAAAATTAAGAGTCCACAAGCAAGATCAAGAGAGATGCTCAAAGTTGTGTGTGCAGACAGTGTATAGAAATGCTATTCAAATAAGGAAGATATAGCTTAAAGAGATGATCAACACAAGTAAAAAGGATATAAGGCATCCACCATACACAACAAGCAATAAACACAGTAATTTATAGTGGTTCGGTCCTAGACCTACATCCACTTAAGAGCAATCTCTCTTGGTTCCACTAAATATGAGGTACTTTCATAATAAACACTTCTTGCAATAATTTTTGATCCGGTGGTTTGTCTTCCACCAACTGGATTTTTTGATCAGGTGGTTGATCCTTGATCTAGTCCACCAACTACAACAATTGTTGATGCGGTGGTTTGTCTTCTACCAACTATAGCAAAGAGAATTGAAATATAGAAGAACATTCAAACAAGGAATTGTATACCTTAGTTTTGAGTGGTGTTCTTGATGCTTGAAAGACTAGCTCCAAGCTTTGACCTTTTGTTCTTGCTCCTTGGTGATGAAGATCTTCAGATGAGTGTTCAGCTAAGGGAAGATGTTTTAAGAGGGTTTGGAAGGCTAAGATTTTCTCAGATTGAATGAAGCATTTCCTAAATGCACAACTACTCTTCTTGGAACAATAATGGCACTTTAAAAGTTGTAGAGCAGGTGGTTGTGGGAGCTTTTAGTATGGTTTTACTAATGATGCTAAGGCTCAGCTATGTTGGGATTTTACTCAGTTTAATCAATGTAGTATGAAGAAAGGAGAGGTCCCCTTTAAATACAGAAAAGCTCTAACGGTTAGATCTACGGCTGAGAACAAAATGGCCTACGGCTTAGCCGTATGCTCTGACAACATCCAACAGCTAGTTTGACCAGATTCAACGTTATTCCTTCTTACGGTTAAGCTTACGGCTTAGCCGTAAATCCTTATACGGCTTAGCCGTGAGTACCTTTCGGTCTAGCCGTGGGTCAGCCGTAAGCTGAAATCTCTCAAAACTGCTCTCTAGAAAGTGGCCCGCAAACCTTACGACTTAGCCGTAAATCATACTACGGCTTAGCTGTGAAGGCCTTCCGGCTTGGCCGTAAGTCAACCGTAGGCATTATATGGCCAAAAGCACTCTCTAAACAGTGGCTCATAGATTTTACGGTTTAGTCGTGAATCATATTACGGCTTAGCTGCATCCCTTTTTTGGTGCAGCCGTAGGCTCAGCCGTAAAACAAATGTCTCAAAATATTCTTACTAGAGAGTGAGCACAGGGTCTACGGCTTAGCCGTGGTCCAAGCCGTAGTTCAAAGACAGGGTGTTTAGAGGCCCTTTTCCCATTCTATTTCAACGGATATTAAGAGTCAATGTTACCTTATCCCTTGGCACTCAAAGAAGATCTTCTAGATGATGGACTTGACTGATGTTGCTCTTCCTTGATCTTGCTTGATCTTCATTGGTAGACCTCGAGCTTCCTTGATCTAACTTGATCTTGAACTTCAGAGATGTAACTAGGTCTTTCTAGAGCTGAACTACACTTTGGTCACGTAATTGACAATATATTCTTACAATGACACTAACAGTATATACTACCCCCAGTGCGATGTATGGATCGATGGGTGTCAACTTCTCGTTGACTTAATTTTGCTGTTGATGTTAGACTTCAACGTGATCCTTGGCATGGATTGGCTCGCAAGGTATCGTGCCTGTGTGAATTGCTACAGCAGGACAATTTACTTTGATTTAGGGAGTGGATTTTATTTCGAGGGCAGTCAAAAAAGAGGGCCGAGGCATGTTATCTCCGCATGTAAGGCGGATTGCATGATACAGAATAGGTGTGAAGGCTTCATTGCCTTTATTTCAGAGAAGAAGGATCTAAAGCACTTGTAGAGATCCTGGTGGTGTGTGATTTCCTGGATGTCTTTCTCGATGAAGTGCTCGAATTACCCCCTGTGCGAGAAGTGGAATTCGCTATTGATCTTGTACTAGGCACAGCGCCGATTAGCAAAGCTCTCTATTGTATGGCTCTAGCAGAATTGTTGGAATTGAAGAAGCAATTGCAAGATATTTTGGATAAGGGCTTTATATGCCCGAGTGTGTTATCTTGGGGAGCCCTGGTGTTATTTGTTAAGAAGAAAAACGGCACCTTTCGGATGTGTATTGACTACCGGCAACTGAATAAGGTGACAATAAAAAATAAGTATCCCCTGCCACGTATTGATAAACTGTTTGATCAACTTCAAGCCGCCGCCTATTTTTCTAAGATTGATTTGAGGTCTAGGTATCACCAGTTAAGTGTAAAGGAAGATGATATTCCCAAAACTGCCTTCCGAACGAGGTATGGTCATTATGAATTACTTGTGATGACATTTGGATTAACCAATGCACCTGCTGCTTTTATGGCTCTGATGAATCAAATCTTTGCTCCTTTCTTGGACCATTTTGTTGTCGTATTCATTGATGATATCTTGGTCTACTCTAAGACTGTAGAGGAGCATACAAAACATTTGAGGAAATTTTTACAATTGTTGAAAAAACATCAACTCTATGCCAAGCTGTCGAAATATGATTTTTGGCTTGAGCAGGTGGCTTTTCTCGGTCCTATCATCTCATGAGATGGATTGGCAGTTGATCCAGTGAAGGTTGAGGCAGTTGTCAATTGGCCCTGTCCAAAATCTGTGACAAAGATTAGGAGTTTTCTTGGACTTGCAGGATACTATCGGAGATTTGTTCGGGACTTTGCAAAGATATCCTCTCCTTTGATCAAGCTAACCTGAAAGAATGTCCCTTTTTATTGGACTGATAAGTGTGAAACTAGTTTCCAAACTTTGAAGGACAAATTAACTACCGCCCCAATACTGACTCTACAAGTGGAGGTGAAGGATTTGTCATCTATTCTGATGCTTTTCGAGTTGGTTTGGGATGTGTGTTGATGCAATATGGTAAGGTGATTGCTTATGGATCGAGACAACTCCAGGAACACGAGAAGAATTATGCCACACATGACTTGGAACTGGCAGCTATCGTATTGGCTTTGAAGCTTTGGCGACATTATTTGTATGGCATGAGATTTACGGTACACTCAGATTATCACAGTTTACAATTTTTGTTCACGCAACATGAGTTGAATATGAGGCAATGCAGATGGCTCGAATTTATTAAGGACTATGACTTCCTTATCAAGTATCATCCAGGTAAAGGGAATGTGGTAGCAGATGTGCTGAATAGGAAGTTCGAGACTCTCACTGCTTTAGACAGTTTTCCTTTCTTTCTGCATGGTAAGCCTGTCGGAGTGAGATTGTTGGATGAATATGTGATGCTGGTAAGTATTCTTGTTTTCCAACCTGAAGTAATTCAGCAAATTAAAGACATGCAATTTGAAGATTTGATCTTGAAGTGAATCCGAGACCATATCGGAGATCGAGCTGACTTCCGATTGGAGGGTGGTATACTGTTTTTTCAAAACAGATTGTGTGTGCCAGTAATTGATAACTTGAAGGAGAACTTGACGATAGCGGCACACGATGCTCGTTATGCAATGCACCATGGAAGTACGAAGATGTATCAAACCCTAAAAGACCAGTTTCGGTGGAATAACATGAAAAGAGAAATCGCAGGGTTCATCGCTAGGTGTTTGACTTTCCAAAAGGTGAAAACAGACCATCAGAGGCCTCCAGGTTTCTTTACACCCATTGCATATACCACAGTGGAAATTGAAATATATTACCATGGATTTTGTTTCAGGGTTAACTTCGACAAGTAAGAAGAATAATGCCATTTGGGTGATCGTGGACCGCTTAACGAAGTCAGTCTATTTCATTCCATTCAAGAAGGGAATGACCTTTTCAGAAATGACTAAGAAGTTCGTTGATAAGATTGTAAGATTACATGGTACACTTGTGTTGATCATGTTGATTGTGACAGCCACTTTGTATCATCGTTTTGGAAGGCTTTTCAAGATGCTATGGGTACCAAGTTGAGTTTCAGCACAACGTATCACCCGCAGACGGATGGGCAATCTAAACGGACAATTCAGACCATGGAAGACATGCTACGAGCTAGTGCGTTAAGCTTTGAGAAGGAATGGGATACACATCTCTCATTATGTGAATTTGCCTATAATAACAACTTCCATGAGAGTATTGACACGGCCCCGTATGAAGCGCTGTATGGATGTAAATGTCGGAGTCCGGTTTGCTGGGAAGAAGTTAGAACCCGAAGTTTTCACGAACCGACGATTATTGCCGAAACTACGGAGAAAGTACAGAAGGTAATGGAGAATTTGAAGGTTGTCTGGTTGAGACAGAAAAGTTATGCAGATACTCGCAGAAGAGATTTGGAGTTTGAAGTTGGTGCTTGGGCTTTTCTAAAGGTGCTGCTGACGAAGGTTACTATACATTTCGGCCAAAAGGGTAAGTTAGCTCCAAGATATGTTGGGCCGTTCGAGATCAAGAGTGGGATCGGTAATTTGGCATACATGTTGGCTCTTCCAGTGGAGTTCTCTGGAGTACATGACGTCTTCCATGTGTCGATGCTTTGTAAGTATATCCGAGACCCTACCCATGTCATTCGGTATAACGATGTGCAAATACAGCCAAATGCAACATATATTGAGCGTCCGCTCCGTATTGTTGGAACAAGAGAGCAAATTTTGCGTACGAGGACCGTACGGTGGATCAAGGTGCTGTGGGAACATCACGATCCTGATGAAGCCACCTGGGAGTTAGAAGAGCAGATGGCACGACAGTATCCCCACCTCTTCACGCAGGTATGTGTTTATTCCGAGGACGAAATGATGCTTAAGTGGAGGAGAATGTAACACTCCGACACAACTTAATCTGGTTTAGTAACTAATTAATGGCGAATTAGCTACTGTATGTGGTTTGGCTTTGTTTTTATTTCGTTCCGGGTCCTGGATAGGTAATTGGATTGAGTTTAACTTAGATTGGGTAGACATGAGCCCTTTTTCGTAATTTTAAAATTTGTAAAACGTCGTCATTTATGCATCATCTTGGTGCCAACATGTGCATCTTGTCACGCTTGTCAAGTTCCGTAACTACCTCGCATGCAAATGATTTCGTTCGTTTCCGTTGTTCGGTTTGTTGACTCGAATTGTAATTAACATACACTTGTGGACTTCTTTATAATTTAGTTCATCCTTATCTTATATATATAATAAGATGCATGCACTGACGCCATTCTTCCCTCTTTCTCTCAACGTTTTTTCTCCTCTTCCTCTCAACTCTCTTATTCTACGATCAAAGCAAGAAGGGAAACCTCCTTTGCATCTCTTCCAGTAAGTTAACTTAGGGTGTGTTCTAAGGTAAGACTTTGAATCCTGCTCACATTACGCTCTGTTATGGGTCTAGAGTGCTTTTGCATTGCGTGCACGTTTTTCCTTCTCACTCTGGCATGCATGGTGATAGGACAGTCGATAGACGTTGAATTTAAGCCAGACAACCACAAAGTTGATAAAGCTCATTTAAGGCAAGTATAAGCACGATGTAAATGAACATATGTTGGTACATGATTGATCGTAAATAATTTCCTAATTTTGCATGTGGTTTGTGTTTTACAGCACAATTGTATCTAAGTACTCATACTTATGCTTGTTGTTTCCTCTTTACGCATATCCAATTTTATCTGTAACAGGTTCAGAACGTGACCAATTTACGGCTAAGCCGTATGACTGCACAGCTCACTTTCCAAGGAAATGCAAAACCGGTCTTTACTTTATGGTCCGGCTACTGCTAAGTCATAGAATGTACTACGGCTAAGCCGTAGGCTAGCCGTGACCCAACCGTAGGTCAAGTTATGGCTTGATTTTCAGAGAGTAGGAACTGGAGAATACCTTCTACGGTCCAACCATAGCTAAGCCGTGCAGTCCGCTACGGCTAAGCCGTACCCAGCCGTGGGTGAGCCATAGAACAACCATGGTGACACCGTAAGAAGGAGCATGGGTCAGCCCTGGCTCGCCGTAAATGCGGAAACAATTCTAGGGGAATCACGGCTGAACCATAGTGCATAATACGACTGAGCCGTAAGATGCCCATGGTTAAGCCGTAAGACCAGTGAAAAGTAAGAAATGTAGGTATAAAAGAGACCTTGTAAGGCCTTTGAGTTAGAATGTAGATAACCTTAACTGCCTAAAAGAATATGCGAATCTCATGAATGTTCTTGAGGGTTGTGACTCATTCATGTGCATTATCTAGTTGTTAAGCACCTCCCCATGGGTGTTGGTTTAAGTAACTTCGATACACCCTCCTGACACAATACAACACGATAAGAAAGACAACTGTGTATCGGATAACTTAAAACTACATCATCATGCACGGTTAGAAACACTGGATAACTAGATTAGGGATGGCTAGTAAACTACCTTGATTCTGTCAACTTGAGTTGCATAGAATATTGGATGACGATTATTGTCTTCCACTCTTATGTATGGATTGAATAGTGTATTCATCCGATATTGTTTGCTATGTTCGGTTATTGTATTAACTTGAGTATTGTATGGGTTGAACGTACTGTCATATTTCCTTCTATGCTATGCATGTTTTACTCAAGTTCAAGCATATGATTGATTCAATATGATCAGGCACTACTCAGCCTCAGCCTTAGAATATCCGGCAACATTAACTTTGGTATAGTATGTATGGTACCGCTGCAGTGTGTTTATGTTTTAGGGCTTTCGGACCCCAAGAACCCAAGACCTATTCATACCCTCGCCCGGTCGATGGTGTTCTTAGTATGTAAAGATCCCTAGAGAGAGGATATGACAAATGTAGTAGCCACCTAGTCTAGTACATGACCTATACACATTGATTCTTGTAGCATGCTTTGTTTACCTGCACAACTTGTCTAGTTTACGAATTTGGAACTCTATAAATTATCAGTTGTTCCTTATTCTGCTAGATACAATATGCGTTAACTTATTGTTGCTTATGCTTTGTTGAATCGTTATATTCACGAGTTATCTTTGGTGTTACAGGCTCAAATCCCGCTGCCGACCCCTCATCGGTCAGCCAGACTCCAGAAGAGACGTAGACGCCATGTCAGGGCTAGAGGAGTGGATGTAATGTCACAACCCGGGCCTAGGTGTCTGGGGGTTAGCAAAAGCCAAACCAATGACACACGTACTCCTGTGCCTGTACACGTAGACCTGGTCTAAATGCACACACACAAAGGAAGTTTCATACGTGCCAAACATGTACGCGGAAGCTATAGATATCAAAAACATCAAACTAAACAATGCAAGAAGAGAAATACGAAGCAGAACTAACATATACATATGGCTGGATGTTTTACAAAATGAACAAAATAACATATACAAGCATGACGTATACAAGCGTGACAAATCTCAAAAAGGAAGACTCCTATGCCATGTCAAGTATGTCCAAGACGCTCTCCGATGGAGTGAACACATCCACTCATCTAGGCCTGATGGGGCCTCGGGGGTCTCATCTGGAGTCTGGCCGACCGACGAGGGGTCGGCAGGGGTATCTGAGCCTGCAACACCATAAACAACTCGTGAATACAACGATTCAGCAAAGTATAAACCATAACAGTTAACGCATGCTGTGTCTAATAGAATAAAGAACATCATGTAAATCAATATAGGTCACATTCGTATACTAAGCTGTCGTGCAAGAAAGAAATATGCCATGCGAATCAATGGATACATGCTGTATACATAACTAGTTGGCGCCTACATTGCCATATGCTCCCAAAAGTGGGATCTTATATCGTGCAGAGAACACCATTGTCCGGGCCAGGGTACAAATGGGTTTCGGGTTTCCTTGGATCCGGTTCTCCAAGACGTTTCCTTACTGCAGCAAGGCCATGAAACTACACCAAATTCACCCCGTCGGGATCCTAAGGCTGAGGCTAAGTAGTGCCTGACCATATAAAGTCAATCATGAAAACCCTGAGTAGATCGTGACAAGCATGTCGTGCGTGCACATCCAATAACAGACCATATATCATACAGACATACATACATACTCAAGGTGAACACATAGTATGACTTTCGACGTGACATGCAATGATATGCTAACGAGTGGAGATCAATGACCAACATACAACATGTTATGCAAGCAAATCATACTCGATAGAATCACCTTCATTTACTAGCCAATTTTAATCTAATTATCCAGTGTTTCTAACCGTGCATGATGATGTAGTTTTAAGTTATTCGATGCACCGTTGTATAGTGTTGCATTGTATTAGCTGGTACACCGAAGTCCCCTAAACCAACACCCATGGAGAGGTGCTTAACAACTGGATAACGTGCATGAATGATTCGCAGCCCTCGAGATCATTCATGTCATATATTCATACTATTGGGCAAGTCTTGGTGCTCCACATTCTATCATGAAGGACATATCGGTCTTTTCATTACACCTATCCTTGTTATTCATTTTTCTAGGGGTGGTATGACTTGGCCGTAGGTGAACATACGGCTTAGCCGTAGGCATCTTACGGCTTAGCCGTAATATGCACTGCGGCTCCACCGCGGTTCCCTTTACTGTTCCTCCGTAATTACGGTTCACCCGTATTTCGTTCTACGGCTTAGCCGTGTGCTGTTCTACGGCTTAGCCGTGGCTGGGCTGTAGAAGGTTTGTGAATTGCTTGTCTTCAGTTAATCCAGAAAAAGACACCCTGCAATAAACTACGGCTGGGTCACGGCTGAGATACGGCTTAGCTGTAGGGCAATATACGGCTTGGTCGTGTCCTGGCCGTAGAAAAAAACTGGGATTTTACCCTCTTTGGACTTTAAGCCGTAGGTTATTTACGGCTTAGCCTACATGCAGGGGGTTGAATTCTGTTTCAACTACAGAAAACCTGTAAAGACATCAGATATACACATTTCCAACAGAGAAAGGGAGAATACTAGCAAATTAGGCTGTAAACATGTTTTCCCTGCAAACTCACGTGAAGTAAGCAAAATCATACAAATACCAACATGGGTTCTTATAGATTATGGTTATACTTGCCTTAATTGAATCCAATTACACTACTTGCTGTCCTTGGCTCATTCACAACCAACCACCGATCACTGCTAGCATGAATGCATGAGGAAGAGGAAGAAACATCAAGGGCAACATCATGGAATCATATAAACAAGAAGAAGAAGAAGATAAAGAAGATGAGGGAGATGGAGAAGACCCCTAACTCACCTTAATCCACACACCAGTGAATGGCAAATCAAATTCCCTCAATTTGGCTTGATCGATGGAGAAGGAAACTCAGGAGGGAGAGAGAGAACTCCACGTGAACAGTGAGAGAGAGAGTGTGTGTTTGAGTCGAGGAAGTGGAGCTTATATAAGGTAAGTGAAAGTCCAATTTGCAATGAAGTCCAAGTCATAAATCAATTTCCAGTTTGAGTCAAATCTGGGTCCAGTGGAATCATACGACATCGGTTGCAAACGACGTAGTTACGGAAGTTAACGAGCTCAACGAAAGGCACGTGTTAACATCAAGATGATGTAAAAATGATCATGTCGAAGAAAATCTAAAATTACGAAAAAGGGCTAGGTCTACCCAATCCATGTCAAACTTAACCCAACTACCTATCCATGACCCGCAACGAATCCACAACAAAAAGCAAAACACAATTACCACTTAAAACAACCATAATTAGGCACTAAACGAGGTCAAGCTGGGTCGGAGTGTTACATGTAATCACTCCGCCGAAGAGCGACATGACATGCATTTAGGTCTTTTTCGGTGTGGAATGTGCTTGATTGTGTAACTTGGCGATAGTTGATCTTTACATTTTGTATTTTGGTTCACCCTTGTACATCCTGTACTTTATATAATCTTTTATAGATATTATTTTGCTTTAGTTTATCCCCTTGTATTATGCAATGATACTTACAGCGTCCGCCTATACTGTAATGTGCACGTATGATCTTTCCTTGTGCGTGTACATTTAGACGGGGTTTAAGTGTGGGTGCATGGGAGTACGTCTGTCACTGATTAAGTTTAACCTTAATCTTCGATTGCCTAGGCTCGGTTTGTGACAGAACTGATGATATCTCTGCAAAAAAAGTTAGCCTAAAGGACTATATTAAGCCTAAAGGACTATATTAGTGTTACAACCAACATGACTGCATCTTGAGCTAGTCGGAATGGTTTATGAATGCCTTCTGAACCAACATGGTTTTGAATTGAAATTGTTAGAAATGGCATAAACCCAATCTTATTATGCTATGTCGACTGTCTTGGTTGTCAGACTTTTTGCTGTGTTTCAAGACTATATAGTTAGACTTAAAAGCATGCTAAACTGAGTAGACCTGGCTACTAAAATTTTGGCATCATTTCAAGGCTATCTGTGTTGGACTTATAAGCAAGAGAGGGTTATATCCAATGAAAGGGATAGAGCCCATAAGATCGAGTGTGCACCATTACTACAATGATCACATGGGATCCATTAGTGCATGATGTCAGACAATACATGACTGCAATGTCATTGTTTTTATCACTGATTTGATATAAATATTTGTTTAGGTCTCATAAATGAACTAGCGATCAGACAGCCAATAACATAAAGCCTTTTAGACCGAATCAACACTCTTATATTGCATAAAAGGGTGTCGATTTGGTCCGTGCACATTGAGGTTCCTTTATTTAAGTGGCAAGAGTATGCATTTTGAAGTGTTTAATGCCTTCATTTGAATGATCAAAGGATGCACTTTGAGGTGCAAAGTTCCTTCATTTAAGCTCCCAAACCCATTATAGACATCAAGGTTTTTCATGGGTGTCTTCAGAAATCAAATAAGTCAATTTGGAGGCAAAACAAGTAAGTGTCCATAGGCCCATGATCACTGTGTATTTTACACTATCTCTTGCAGTCACAACACTTTTTTCATAGTCTCTAGTGTCATAGGTCATTTTACACAGCATCCCATGGCCATAGGCCATTTTACACAGCATCCCGTGGCCATTGGCTTACAGCAACACATTTCAGCACTTTTTTCAACACTTTTCATGCATTTAATCAATTTTTCATGTCTTTTTGGCCAAATTTGGTCACAAATTAGAGCAAAAACGAATTTCCCACGGATAGCGCCAATCTTCTAATCGCGCTCGAGCGTGATGTGAAATGCAACATATTAAGTCCAATATTCACACATTTCGAGCATTTAGAATAGTGGAAAATAACTACAGTTCTTCATTATTTTCTTTTGTTTACATGGGTTTAAATGCTCTAACCGTCAAAATACAGGTTGTTTACAAGTTTTGAAAAATTACAGCCCTTCCCTCCAGTCTCAGATGTGATCTAAACTTGAAAATTGAAAGAAAATACATAAAAGAAAGTTTAAAAAATGCAAAAAAGAGGGAGAACAGTGGAGTAGTTACCGTGGCCCACGGCCACTAATAGACAGTGGCCGAAAAGGCCACTATTTATCTTGTTTCTTCTTCGTTTCATTTTTGTTCTACTTTTAGAGTGATGGAGCTTATTTCCTGCAACTTTTAGAGTGTTGAATGACTATTAAGAGTGCTTAATTTGGCCGTGGAATCGACTAAAACTTTTGATAATCATCACCTTTTGATTACGGACTGTTTTTGTACAAATCCGAAATGGTGCTTATACAAGCAAAAATGGAGCAAAAGTTGTATCATTTTGAACCTATAACTTTCAAGGAATAGAGTAAAGCCTAAAAATGCTTGTTCACAACTTCCAAGATAGCCCAAAACTCTTCCCAATTGAGAAAATAAAAGGAAATAGGCTTCATCTTTGCAGCCCTTGCATTCGTTTTCTCTAAGTGAGATACATGCATCTTCTCCTTCTCCAAACTATTTTTCACCTTAAGTTAGTGAGCAAGGAGAAGAAGTGAACTTGGAGTGCTTGAAGTGCCTTGGGAGCCTTGTGAATGCTTAAAACTAGGCCTTTTAACTTGTTGAAATTGATTAGAACTTACTTTGATTACTTGGAACTTACTGCGAAACCTTTCCAAGTAAGAAAACCTTCCTTTTATAGACTCTAGAGGTGGTTTGGGGAGTTATGGGAAGTTGGAGTTTGAAATGAAGTAGAGAAAACCACTGAAAACAGCTGAGAACCACTTCACAGGTATTAGTGACTGCAGCCATGGCCACTGACAAACCCCTTTTCGGGTTTTTGTATATGTGACTCGTTTTCACTTGTTTGGGGCTCGAACAATGTTCGATCTTCACGAAACTTGGAGGAATGCTTTTTGACACTATTTTAAATGTGTCATAGAAATTTCAACCCGTTTTGATGTTTTGAAGTTGGTCAACCCCCCATTGACTTTTCATGAAAATAGCCCTTTGTTTTAGTTGTTTGAGGCCCAAATTACTTTGGTTTGGTTTAAGACTTAGAGGGGCTAATGTCAAGGGCATCTTGAAGTATCTATCCAAATTTCATACAATTTGGATTTATAGAAATAGTATTTCGAACAACGACCCACTTGTTGCATGTTCTAAGTCAATATTCTCCTTGCACTATAAGTAGTTAGCTTGTTTTCTATCCTAATGATGTTCAATTGCATTGAAACTTTGGGGAATTGACTTTTAATATATTTTAAGTCCCTGATCTGAATTTTATTTATCAACTTTGACCTCCTAAAAGTAGGACTTTGGTCAATGACCCCTATGACTCGGAAGTTACGGATTCTTAGCTGACATGTCATTAAAATCATTTTGACTTGAAAATTTGTAGAATCTCTTTTGAGGATGACTAAATCTTTGTGTCCAAATTTCTTCAATTTTGATTATCTGGAAACAAAACTTTGGTCAGTGAACCCTATGCCTTAGAGGTCACTATCCCAAAGTTAGTATGTTTGTTGACTTTGGGTCAAATGATGTTTTTTTGACCTAAAATTTTACAAAGCCTCCCTTGAGCATAATTTAAGCTTCCTCTAAGAGTTTCAGCTATTTTTGACATGTAAAAGTGTCTGTTGTCACAGTAACCGTAAGGAACTGGAAGATAGTCACTGAAGCTTGACTTTTAACTAAAACGAAGTTTAAATGCTTTGAAATTTTGAAGCATCATTTTTAAGCATAATTTGGAGTTGGCATGAGATTTTCAGCCACTTAGATAACTCGGAAGCTTGAATATGTTCAATGACACTTGGGTTTTGAGTCAATGAACCTCAAATTTATAGTTTAGTGGGTCAAGTGACCAAATGAAGTTCATTAACTCTGAAACTTGAACTGCTACACTCTGAACTCATCTAAAGTCTTTTGAATGAATTGTATCAGCTTTAAACATCTGGATGCAGTACTTGACTTGTTATTCCACAATCGTACGGTTTATTTAACCTTGGTTTGGAATTTGCTTGTAATATCTTCACTACAATATTTATAATTTTTTATGGGTCAACAGATGTAATTAATATGATGCTAATATGATATAAAACCATGCAATTTTAAATTACGAGAAAGTCATTGCTTACCAAAGTTTGGTCAATTCCAAACCAACTACCTATCAGATTAAAATTAAGAATAAGATAAATTAAAGCTAAAATATATTAATTAATATGAAATCTGTTAGGAGGCAACCGCTAGGATTTCTATTTGCGCACAGATCACTGTGGAAATAAGTTTAGACGATGATGATCTAAGAACTATACCTGCGAAATCTCTCTAATTTGATCTCGGTTTTACAACAGTCTAAAAATCTCAAGACCTTCTACTGTATTCCTCTATACTCGAACTCGCACCGGGGTGTGGGCTTCTTCTGCGAATTCTCTTTGCTCTAAAAAAACAAGATTTCTCTTGTGTGTTTTTCCTAGAGAGCAATAGTGCATATTTATAGACTACAATAAAGACAATAAGAAGGAAATAATGAATAAGTTTCTTATGGAAACAAAAAACCTTAATTCAACCCAAATTAGAATCCTAGTTCCATAAATTATAACTCAATCCACTAGAGAATTATAATTACACTCCTGTCCTTATTCTCAAAACAATATTTCGATCTTTTTGTTATTAAATGTTTATTAATCTCCCGACGTTAAAATTTCAGATATCCATCGATTAAATAATTACTAATATTTATATTTGATCGATATCTTTATAATTCCTTGAGACCTTACACTTAATTTATTTGATATGTTAGACATAAAGTCCACCCGCAGGATTTGACATAATCAAAACTTATAAGCTTTATTAAGGGGATATCATTAATAGTGTCAAATCCTTATTACGGGATGTGGATTTCATTAATAAACTACTATACACCATATATGTAGTGTAGTCATCCAATTTACTGAGATTATTGACCCATAAAATATCTCACTTCTTTGTAAATCAAAACGCCAAACACTAAATGTATGTGTCGATTATTTATGTTGGGATTAAGAGTACAAGCACTCATAATAACCATTTGGATGTTAATCGTCTTATATAGTTAATATAAAAATAATAAACCTAAAAGCGGTCCTGTTCAATACACATAAAGTGCTCTAACATAATGAGTCGAAACTATACTGTTTCCTGCAGCCAAGACAAGCCTACTAAAACATCTTACTACAATCGTACCAGTGGTGTGTCCAACTCTATCTCGATTGTGAATAATAATAACTTATATTCTATAAGAACTAACAAACAAGTCTTCCGTGCGTAAGTTGAACTCTACACACCAACTTGTCTACTTTATAAAATAAAAGACACACTTATATATAATAAATAATAATGCAACCATTTGCCCATATAAATTTTCATTAAGATGAAAAAGTAAACTTTACTAATAAGTAAATCAGTCAAAGAAAAATGCATAAGAGTATGCTTTTAGTATAAATTTTCAACAAAACCAAATTTAATTAATATAAATTACAATTAAGTCAGGCCTGGACTTTATAAACACCTTATATTACATCATCTTGGATGGCTAGGGATAACGAGATATCATAGATTAGGGCTGGTTAGTAAATATCCTTGATTCCTCACTGATTCTATTATACACATATTGTTAAAGTTAAAGCCATGCCCCCAACATGATTTAATCTTATTTCTCACAAGATATGTATTGGTTCAGATCAATCTATTGCCTAATATAATTACTGTATATAAGTTCAATGATGCTATTTTTGGTTCAAAGATTTCATATGTGACTTGCTACTAATGAAAGTGATACCAAATGACTATGAATGATAAGAATAAAAGTAAGAATTGATTCTCAATTGTTATTGACACTAAGAATTGATTCTCGATTGTTATTGACTCGTATTGGTTTGCACCACTCAGCTTTTGCCCTATGAAGCTCGACGGGGTTGAGTATAAAAATAGCTTATGAATCCTATTGCAATTAGGTATTTTGGAGTTGACCAGTGCTCCTCGGGTAGCAAGGTGTGCCTCTGGCCTGGCCTCCTTGTGACATCCAACCCCATTGAACGCTTTCCTCCTTAGGTCATGCCTGATGCAATTGATGGTGAGAGAATATAGCGATGTGGTTTGCCAACTAGAATGAAATTATATTGTTATTCATGATTCTTTTAGTCATGATTATTCACAATATGCACAATTGTCTAGTATACGTCTATTCATCCCTTTTAATCAACATGATTACATAATTCAATTGATACATCATGCTATGTTTTTATATTTGTTAATTCTTGCTAAATCATCATATTTACAGTGCTACTTTTGGTGTTATAGAATAGAAACCAAGCAACCAACCGATGCACCCACTAAGGAGGTCCCATGGCTCCTTAGGATATTGAAGAGTGGACTTGTAATAACATTTTCTAGTCGTCTTATACGTAGAGCATCATATGGGTTCTTTTGCGACATGATAGGATTGCCATTGGAGTGGCACATTATATGTATCTTGCCATCATATTTTTATTATTGATATGTCATTATTTGGTGATGGACATGTATTTTGATATATGGATTGTATAAAGGTTTCATACCTTTTGTTATATCTTATACTTCTGTACATATGAGACTATCTACACACAAACATATATTTCGACCTTGCTATATACATCCATGTATTTTGGACATATAGTTATATATATGAGTTCATTGTTTTATCCAAATGATTGTTGTAAAGTCTATGTCTTTTATTTACAATTGAAGTTAATGGTGACTTAATTTATGCTTAATGTCATATCCCAAGTTATGAAAAAGTACATGTTAATATTGATTGTACAGGTGAATAACACAGGCTTTCGTAAAAGTTTTAAATATGCATGTGTTTACATGATATCCTCATATGTAAATCCTATGGGAATTCCTTCATAGAGATTCGTACGTGCCTTGGGCATGGCATGGATTTCCATGGAATATGTATGTCGTGTTTCGATGTTTACCCTAATTGCATAATCTCGGGCTTAGGCGTGACATTCCACAAGGGAATTTTTAAGTTTGAATAATTTTAGCATTTCACATATACAAGCCATGTGATTGGTTGCACATCTCAACTGCATAAGTCATCTATGATGATTTTGATTTTATCCTGAACACATGGTTGCATAATTTCAGAGCTTTGAGCATATTTTTTTTATCTTCCATTTTTTTTGGATTTTAACCATTTTTTCTAGTTTTCTTTATATTTTCTAAGATCTTTCGATATTTAATTGTGATTTTTTCCAGAAAACCTTATAATGACATAGGGCTCCTACTCTTCAAAAGATAGGTGAGAGCTTTTGCCCACTTTTTAATTTATTTTTATAATTTTACCTCCACATATCATAGGTTTTTCATTGATATTGTGTAAAGTCCCTTTTTTCCTTGAAATTTATATGTTGGATTATTCTATAATATGATGGGATAATTCTATAATATGATGGGATGTCAAATTATTCTATTATATCAATGAATGGAATGTTGGGTCCAACGTCGTTCTTCCCAAATTTAGAAGGATTTATTTCCAGAAAGTCCCTAATTAATTTTTAGAGATTTTTCCAAGAAAATCATCATAAGTCACCCGTTTACAAATAAAAAAAAAAGAAAAAAATAATAGCAGTGGGTGGATTAGAGTGGTCACATTTGACCTTGCTAGAAAATCGTGGTATCGGCTACTGCATCGGTCGCGATAGTCGTGGTGTGAATTTTTTTTAATCCAAAAATATTTGAAAAAACATCCAAAAAATTCAAAATATTTGAAAAGACTGTTTTCATTAGTAGCAAGTATAAATCAAATTACCAGTCCCCCTAAGCTATGACATCTTGTATTGCTGTTTTGTTAAAAATTGTGATTTTTTTTGTAAGAACAATAATATAACTTATGAATTATTTTTAGGATTGCCACTTGGCCTTACCTATGAGCCAATCTCCAAAAAATAATAAAAAGTAAGACAAATCATTTTAGCACTTGGAATCTCAAAAGGGCATATTTAAATGATACATTAATTTTTTTTCTTAATACCATATTTTCATAATCCAAAAATTAATTCACAAATACAAAAAATATTGACATAATCACATAAACGATAAAACAACCGTTAAATGATAAAATAACCATGAAAAATCAGCATATATGATCTATACAATGATTATATAAAATTAATAAACCGCATTATAGTGAAAACCTAAATATATTTAATATTAAATTATTAGAAAATCCAAAAATGAATTTTAAATTATAAAACTAATTACATAAAAGAACAATGACAAAAAAGTATCATACATGAAGCATACAATGATTATGCTTACTTAAAAAAAATAAATTAGTGATGAAATCTTCCAAAATCTTATTTTAATATTAGATTAGTAAAAAATCCGAAAATAAATTTGAGAATATAAAACTAATTACATGAAAAAATAATGAGAAATTATCATACATGGAATATACAATAATTATGCTTACTTAAAAAACAAATTTGTGGTGAAATCCTCAAAACATCCTATTTTAATATTAAATTATTAAAAAACTCGAAAATAAAGAAACGGTTTTAAAGATATATAGCCGATACTTTCAAAATATCGGCCAAGCCGATATATCAATTTGGCCTACATTTTGAAAGTATCGGCCAATATATCCTGATATTTTGGGGATAATTTGACTAGGCAGTACCGATATTGATTCTTAGCCAAATATTAATTTGATATCAGCTGAAAACAGTCCGTATTGGCCGATATTTTCATCTATGTATTTGACCACTCTGGGTTATTTTTTTTAAAGCTATGGGAGAGCATCGGATCAGATGCTCATTTTCTTCTTCCAGCATCGGATCAGATGCTCATTTTCTACTTCCAGCATCGAATCCGATGCTCTCTTGTTCATCTTCTTCTTCTTCACGCACAATTTGGGCACGAGTATTCGCATTTCAATGTGGTCATGGATTAACTCATACAAGTTGAGTCACTTTTAGATGTTTGGACGAAGAGAAAACAAGTGGAAACAAATCTACTCTTTCTATGGTTGAGTTTTCCACTTGATTTCTCCACATCAAAACAACCCATCAAGGAAAATTTTGGGCAGGGGGGGGGGGGGGGTGTGCAATTCGTTACATGAAGTTGTCTGGTGAGAATTGTAAAAGTAGAAATTCCAACATGAGTTACCAGCAGTCCATCTTTACTCATCTCTCTCTCTCTCTTACAAAGAGTAAAGTAAAAACGTTTATGGAGATGGATGGATGGAAGTAGGAGGAGGAAGTAAAAGTGTTTATGGAGATGGATGGATGGAAGTGGGAGGAGGAAGGGGTATGAAATTATAGTTAGATGGTTGTCACATATTAAAGAGAGTAGGGACCAACGGCAAAAGTGACGAAAGGGAAATGCTAGGCATAGCCAAAATGATTTTTGTTGCTTCCAGTCACCTTTAACTCTCTTTTTTAAGAGTCGTGAATCCTAATACTTTCCAGAAATGCACCAGTTTCATGTTTGCCGATGCCTAAATTGAGAAAACCCATGCCCAAACTGTATTTGAAGATGAAGAAGAAGATAAACAGGAGAGCATCAGATCTGACATTGGAAGAAAAAAAGAAAAAAAAGAGCATCGAATCTGATGTTACCCCACAGCTTTAAAAAAATAAACTGGAGTGTCACAACCACTACTAATTTTAAATTTTTTTTTTGTTAAAGAGTGACTTATGATGATTTTTCCAGTAAAATCCTCTAATTGTATATCTCTCTTTTATATATTTATTAAATAATATTTCTGAAAAACTTTTTAGCAATAATGTTGACATTCATTGCGACTCTAAATCTTCTCAGCTTATTCAGAATACAGACCAATCAGTCAACATGTTTCCTCTTATAGTATTTTAATTTGGTAGATAAGGTTAGGTTAAAGATAATAATGATGATTGCAAATACTGTTTTATTTTTAAAAAGTGACGTCATCGCTTATGTCTAGCTGCAGTCCACCTATTCTGTCCTCAGCTGGCCACGTCAGATGGACGCGGTGATCCGAAAACGTGCCTATTACTTATTATTATTATTATTATATATTTACACACCTATACCGTCCTTGGCTGGCCACATCTGATTGAGGTGGCTCCCTCCTTATAGGCGCCAGCTATCCACGTAAGATGGACGCGGTGACCCGCAAACGTGCCAATCAATATGTATATAGATATATATAAACTTTGTTACATGGAAGGGCAATTACAAAACGTCTTGTTCATGTTGATTAGAGCATAATTTAGCACAAAACTTATACAAAGTCAAACAGTGATATTAAACGTTTTGTACCTTTTATGCTAGTTTTAATAATGGGCTTACTTAACAATTTGGAAAAAAAAAAAACTATATAACCAATCGTGTGAGGACAGTTGTGCCATGCGGACCACCGAGTACAGCACGCTTGGGACCCAACTAATCATGGCATAGAGAGGGATGACAAATCCAAGGGAGGCAACCGTTGATATCAAATTTGAAGCGAAACTAAAACCTTTAACGCCTTTATCCAAAGTCCATAAATTTAATAACTTTATTTTAAACAATAAAAAATTACTATCAATTCAATGGTTCAGCTCATTTAAATTCATGTAAACCCAAAAGATTTGTTGACTATAGAAGGGTTGTGTATCTGTGGTCCATTTGGATGGGCTATAAATTTTCATTTGCATCCATCTTTCTTGGGATGAGAGGCAAGTGCGAAAGTAAAAAAGTTATATATGGTTATGTACAGAAGATGAATGTTTATGTGCAAAGAGAGAAAGTCACATAGATGCCTCTCACCTTATGTTTTTTTTTTTTGAGATAGAGACTTATGTAGTATGTGTAAGAATTGACTAGACATACAAAAAAAAAAAGGAGAGAGAGAGAGAGAGAATTAATAAGAGATAATTTTGAGATGAGATTTTATAGAAAGAAGTAAGTGTTAATTTCATATTTTGAATTTGAATTTTCTTGTAAAAGGTAATATGAAAGCTTCTCGTTGGATGTTTTCTTTGTTTTCCCCTTAGTGGATTTAGGGTTTTTAATTTTCTCGTTGGATTTTCTCTTTCTTTTCCCCTTAGTGATTCAGGGTTTTTAATTTTCCTATGTAGATTCAGAATTTTTAATTTTAAATTAAAAAAATGTGATCTTCCTCCACAATCCTTTTGCGCTTAGCTACGCAACTGCATCACACACAAAACATGCCATTTGAGAAGTGAGGAGGTTCATCCTCCGGCGCTTCTCATTCCACAGCATGCCTGTGAGTCAAAAACACGCAATTTCCAAATCAACGGAGAAGCCCAAAGACCCTCTTTCTCTTCATCATAGTCAAAGTTCCAAAATTTATGGCTCAAATTTCCACTATGATGGGTGCCAACCACCAAAATATTACAAAATATTCACAAATTCTCTTCATCAGTATATTATATTCAAAAGCTTAACTACATGCCAAATCCTTCAGAATTCATATTTTAATTATGGAAAGTAATAAAAAAAATTTATTCTTTTTCAAAAACTTTTCTAAAAGGAGGCAAATGCCACTTTTTTTTTTGTTTTTTGGGCTATTTACAAAGCCTTGGTAGGCAGGCCCAGGTGGCATTTTACTATTCTGTCCTGTGTGAAAAAGCTCAACTTCCCATGATACACTTTCTTGGAAAGTTTTCTAATGGTATCTGACGTTGTCTTTTCAGTTTGCATCTACAACTGGCACAAACAAACCCTTCTACCATTCATCTGTAGTGGGCCTCATTGTGGGGTGCACCTAATATCACATTTAATCAAGATGTAAGATGAAATCAAAAGATCCCCTCATATATAAGGTAAGTATATGATATCACCATTGGTGAAAAGTTAAAGCCAGTTATTTCAAGCCCCCAAATATTCAAATATAAAAGGATCAATCAATGGTGAATAGAACTCCTATAAAAAAAAACACCAATGGACCATTCATACAAATGAGAAAGAATAATGTAGTTGGATTTACAATAGGTGGGGTCCACAAGTATTTAATATGTGTCCATTGTATTGCCCTGACGAAAATTTTTTAAATAAGAAAAAGGGCTAAAAAGGAAAAAAAAATATTATCATTCTCCCCCTCCATCATCTTTATAAATACCCACAGACCCTTTTTCATGCCTTCCATGTCTCTCTCTCTCTCTCTCTCTCGTCTGTTTAATCCCATCTCTCAAGAAACCCAAAGCCAAAAACCCTGAATTTTCCCTCTTGGTTCTTGGTTCTTGTCTTTGAGATTGTTCTTCATCGATTTCTTATAGTCATGAACTCCCTTGTAGCTACCAGTAGAAATTTTCGCAATGCTTCCCGGCTTCTTGGGCTCGATTCGAAGCTCGAAAAGAGCCTTCTAATCCCCTTCAGGGAGATAAAGGCAATGATATTTCCATCTTATCTTGGCAGAATTTTGTTGGGTATCTTGAGTTTTCTTTGAATGATTCTGTTTCTGTTGTGGGTTTTTGTTTTTCTTGATGTGGGTGTTGTGGGGTGGTTCTTGCAGGTGGAATGTACGATTCCTAAGGATGATGGGAGCTTGGCTTCATATGTGGGATTTAGAGTACAGCATGATAATGCTCGCGGGCCGATGAAAGGGGGAATTCGCTATCACCCTGAGGTGATTTTAATTGTACTCTTTGTTTTGATTATCTAGTTATTAATGTTAATGGTGGTAATTAGGCCTTTTGGCCTTTTGGGTGTTGATGATTTTGAAAAGTGTTACTGGGAATGATTTGGGTTTCTTATTTCATTTGGGTTTTTGTTCTAATTTTGTTAGCAAGTTTAGCAAGGTGGGCTGAGGGTAAGATCACAATTTATATAGAGGCTACATATTGAGAAGCTTCATAGAAAGGATCCCAATCTATAGAAGAAAAAACACACCACTTTCAGATATAAAATCAGCTTCATTCAAACGTCTCCTGACATCTCTCTCTCTCTCCTACTCAGTCTCTTATTATGTCTAACACAGGTCTGAATTGAAATGGGGTTAGTTCTCTGTTTCTCGTAAGAATAGTTTTCAAGTTTTTGTCCTATTAGAGAAAAAAGGGTCTCTGAATTGATAAAATTAGAAAAAGACAGTCTCCTCTCCAGCAAATGACTTCAATGCCTTTTTTTCTTTTAGTTTTCTTTTCAACCATATTCACCACTATTTCTTACTAAATTTCACACCCATTTCAAAGCAGGGTTCTAGGTTTTCATATATCCAACCTTCTGCGCTGCAAATCCAAACCACCTTTTATGGTAAACAGGCTCCTGGTGCGCGCTAAATTCATCATCATCTCTGTCAAAATCGGCCCAACTCATTCTTAATATCTATCCAACCACTACAAAAATTTAAATCCTGCATTTGGAGCTTTTACCCAAATTGCCCTGCAACCTCTCCTCAAATCTGCTCCAACATAGCATAAAAACTACCTGCATTTTACCCTTTAATCATTTGTTAAAGGAAAAAAAAAGGAAGAAGAAGATGATATTACGCCATTGTCTGTAGAAAAATAAATTGAATCTTGAGCATTGGTTGGAAGATGTAGAGAAATGAAGGTGCTAAGTTCAAGGAATCCCAATCAGAAATGGATGACTTGTGGAAAGTAGATGCTATTGAGGAAATGGTTTATGCTAATGGGGCTTGTTTGACGGCGGCATTAGGGTAACTTAAACAACAAGGGCCAGTTTGAAAGTCCTCAAAAAATTTAGTTACCTTTTTGATGTTATTGATTCATTGAACCCTTTTCTGTAGTTAAGTTGAAACTTAGGGACTATTTTGATAATTTTAATTTTATTTATTTTTGTCATTTGTAATAACAATAGGCCTAATCTCGTATTGTGCATAAAAGATACATCTTTATCCATATTGTGCAAGTTTGTTAAGCTAATTGCATAGCAGTTGAAGGTCATAGATCTAAATTATAGAGTTCCATTGATACACCATATATATATATATTTATTGTGTCTCAGCTCTCAATGGTCAGTGGCATCAGGCATGTCTTATTTGTGTGGTCCACTGTCATGTATTTCGTTCAGATACCCTATTTTAAGTTTTACCCATGGCAAGGTTTTCTATGCATGTACTTTTCTAACTAAACTCATATTTTCATGTTAGTACTGCATGTGTGTAACTGAAATAGAGTTAATGCTTGAGAAAGTGAGTCGTGTTGCATTAGAATGAGAATCATTAGCTCTATTAGAACTCCTCTTCGTTTTCTTTCCCCCAAAAAAAAAAAAAACCCAAAAAAAAAAGACCTTTTGAGGGTGGAGAGGGGGTGAAGATCATTTCTTAGAAACATCTTCAAATCTGACCCTCTCTTGACTTTTTGCCTTTCCTTGAAAAATGTGTTCTTTGGAAACTTTCCCGAGGTGACCACTCAAACTGGGGAGGGAACAAAGAATTTAGCTGTAAAACAGGTGTTGTAAGCACTACTGCTTATGAGCTGTGATGTACATAATGATCTCTATCCACAAACAGAGACAAAATTTCATTCAACGGTTGCAGGACCCTGGAAGCTACTGCAAGAGCCTGAGTCTGTAGCCATTGAGCTTCTTTACAAATGACATTACCACTTGTTAAACAACTAGGTGCTCACAATTTCTCTTGTTAGCATTGTGTGATTCGAGTTGGGTGAGTCTGGCATAGGAATTCATTTCGCTGATTTTACTTGCTCTCCACATTTGAAGCAAAATATACCAAGGGTTATTTTGCCAAAATTGGATAAGGCCATGGAATGGCCTCAAACCATATAACATGTTCAACTTAATCACTTCTTTTCTTCTTGTCTAACATCAACACATCATGACTTAAATGTTGCCATTTACTTCAGTACCAAGAATGCAGCGACAGAGGATTATTATGTTTGTTTGAATGCTGTTGCTCTGATTCTCCTGATAGTTCCAATCACCACTCTTTTTGTTTAGTTGCTCAGATTCTTATGTTTGCTTGTTCTATGAATGCCCTCCATGTCAGTACTGAAATGTTTTATTTTTGTTACAAGGTTGATCCTGATGAAGTAAATGCCCTGGCTCAACTAATGACATGGAAGACTGCTGTAGCAGACATTCCATACGGTGGAGCTAAGGGTGGCATTGGGTGCTCTCCCAAGGATTTAAGTATGAGTGAGTTGGAACGACTAACTCGAGTCTTCACTCAGAAGATTCATGATCTCATTGGAATCCATACAGATGTTCCTGCTCCTGATATGGGCACTAACTCACAGGTATTTCCAACTTGCATACTGATGCCTAATATGATTTAGATAGTTGTCATCTTCAAAGTCCCTCTGTTCTTGGAATCGAAACTCTCACATTCTGGTTGTGGGCAGACAATGGCTTGGATTTTGGATGAATACTCTAAGTTTCACGGACACTCCCCGGCAGTTGTTACAGGAAAGCCTCTAGTAAGTCTAGCCTATAATGAGCAAGGAAGTAAAATAGTCTCCATATTCATACACTATTGAAATAATTAAACTAATTTTGCTCACATCTTTGACATTGTAGGACCTAGGTGGATCTCTTGGTAGGGAGGCTGCAACAGGCAGGGGAGTTGTATTTGCAACAGAAGCTTTACTGGCTGAATATGGGAAATCGATTTCGGACATGACCTTTGTTATCCAGGCATGTTTGCTTTGATTATCTTTAATCCATTCCTCTAGTAGGATTAATTAAGATATTGAAACCATGTCCATAATCATCATCAGAGTTGGTTGTTCTCTCATGAAGAAAGTCCAATAAATTTCAGGGTTTTGGAAATGTGGGTTCATGGGCTGCACAACTAATTCAGAGCAGAGGTGGTAAAGTTGTTGCAGTGAGTGACATCACTGGTGCCATCAGAAACCCGAATGGCCTTGAAATTCCTGCTTTGCTTAAGCACAAAGCCAAGACTGGCACCCTAAAGGATTTCGAAGGTGGAGATAACATGGATCTAAATGAGTTGCTTGTGCATGAGTGTGACGTGCTCATTCCTTGTGCTCTAGGTGGAGTTCTCAACAGGTTTATCTCTATCTTATCTAGTCATTACTTTTTAATCAGTCTGGTCACATCTCATGGACATCTATTTCTATAAAAAATTTGTAAAAAATCTGAAGGACCCTTTTTTAAATTTTCCCTAAAAAGAAATGAGAGGGTATTATAGCATTTAGTTCGATGTATACAATTTCATTCTTGAATCAGAGACAGCATTTGGTGGCAATTTGGTGTGACGAGAAGTAGAAAAGAACTTCTAAAAAAAAGGAAAAAAGAGGGTTTTACATTTAAAAAGAAAGGTAATACTTTGGTTGGTATCGTGCAGTAAACTTATTCTGAAAAGGTGATAGAAATAGAATACTATAAAAATCTATATTCTGGCTATTGGTTTTGCTAGTGAGTTTGTAGGATACTGATTTATGGTCAAACTATCTCATCATCTATCTTCTATTAGAACATAGCCTGTTGCCATTTATTGGTCTATTGTCTAATAATTTGATTTCGATTCTTGAAGAAACGAAAGGTTTCAATTTGTCAATTATTTTTCTATGAACTATTTGACAAAATAATGGACATTTTTGTCTTCTAGTCTCTGAAAATCTTGTTCCTTGCTCATTGAAAGTTAGTCACCTTTTTGCAACATCAGTATCATTGCTCATTGAAAATTCATTGCAATCTAAGAATTGATTTCGGTTTTCAGAATTATCAGTATTTTTGAAAGAAGACATAGAGTTTTGATCATGTAACTTGTAAAAGCCATCCTAACTTGAACTTGATTGCATATACTTCGTAAAAACCTCTCATCCAAAGCTTGATCTTGATATGAACATCAAGTTAGCTGGTTTTTTGTGTGCCTTGTAAAGGGAAAATGCTGCTGATGTGAAGGCGAAATACATCATCGAAGCTGCAAACCATCCCACTGACCCAGAAGCAGATGAGGTAGCCTTAGTTTTGTGAACTTCACGGGTAAAAAAGTTTTCCAATAATTTAAACTTCCTAATACTTGCTAATTCTAATGCAGATCTTGTCAAAGAAAGGAGTCATTATACTCCCTGACATATATGCAAATGCTGGGGGAGTGACAGTGAGTTATTTTGAGTGGGTTCAGGTAATTGAAAGAAAGAAAATAGAGCAAAAGAGGCAAAAGACAGTCTCCTTTCTTTCGTTGTGTTGGATTCCTCATTCTATTCCAATCTTTTACATTGGTCACATGTTCTTTTGCACTTTACAGAATATCCAAGGATTCATGTGGGAGGAAGATAAGGTGAACCAAGAGCTTCAAAAGTACATGAGAAAAGCCTTCAAGGACATCAAGGAAATGTGCAGGACTCACAACTGCAACCTCCGAATGGGTGCGTTCACTTTAGGAGTGAACCGTGTGGCACGTGCCACTGTCCTAAGGGGTTGGGAAGCATAAGAAATTCTATTCTTTCCAGTCGGCAAATACACATGTTTTTGAGGACTGGAGAATACAGTTTATGGTTTTTTTTTTACCATTTTATCATTTACACAGTTACCTTCTTACTTTAGTCATGGAAACAAATGTGTGATGCAATTGTCAGTATTCATGTACTACAGCTGATGTTGGAAATTACCCAGGAATCTTGAACCAAAAAACTTTCTGTGTCAAGTAAACTGAGCTCTAATTTCATATCCATGGACAGCGTTCTGTATTTTGTATTGAAGTGAAATGCCTCAATTGATGCTGTATGACAATTGCAAGGACCTCCAGTTATGAGGCCTCCCTTGGATCTGGGGCATCAATAGGCTCTCAAATGTAAAGATGATGCATCCAGTGCTTGATTTCTATGTTGAATGTATTTGTTCTTCAACATTCATTTTGCAGGCCACTGATCAAAGACTTCTGAAACGAAACCATCACCTAATCTATAACCTTTATGCTTGACTGCTCTTGGGTAACAGACTACCTATCGGTGGCCAGCCATGGAATGTTTAGGAATTTCCTATCTGGGAGATTTTCTGGAAATCCTCATCCATGATAAGGACCTTGCCATCTCCCAAATGAATTCTGAGGCCAAATGCCCATGATAGCTTGGCCCGGTCACTAGCTGAGCCATCTCTCCAAGTTTTTGAACTAGATGAGTGTTAAGGATGTCTATGTCTACCTGAACAGCTGTGGGATGATGGATCCAAGTCCCAAATCCAAAAAAAAAAAATGTAGATTGGACTTTTCTTTGGATCTAAAATTAGGAATACGAAATGGATCGAAAGCTAAAATATTGGTTCCAAACATTAAAAGATTAGGATCCACAGTGCCCAGGCATACATACATTTAAGACATTACTTGAATGTATCCATGATGTCCTCTTTTTAGGTCCAGATCCAGCCCTGGATCTGGGTCCTCTTTTTTGTGGCAGGATCAGGGCCAATACGCAGGGCCTGGATCCCGCCCCTACAAACATTATCAGAATCCAGAAACACTTTGGGCCACAAGCGTGCTAAAACAGGGTTGACTCTGTATTTTTCATTCACCCTCAGGCCTACCAGGTGAACATTTCAGAGCAGCAAAGGAGTGGACCAAATGAAGCCGAAATGAAACCATGTCATTTTAACCCAAGAATATGCTGAGGATTTTCAGTTTCATTTTTTCACCAAAAAATTTAACAATGGGTTTAAAAGAATACACAGGATTTATTTGGGTCTTGCTTGATGATTTGGCAATCACTGGTTTCTTGCTCCTATCCTGACTCTAGCATTAAGGTTGGACTCTTTTGTTAGCCTTTCAAAGAGGCAAAACTTTGTATCAGCTCATTCGTGGTGAACACAATGGATAAATTCACACAAGTCCAGGAAGTCCTCATTATTCAAATCTTCCACCCCATTGTAGATGGAGCACGCCAGACAAACCACAACCATTGAATTGTTCCCACTCCAGCAATTTTTCTGTCAAATTTGGACTCCTGACGTTTCTCTAGTTCAATTATCCATTTAATGGCAACCAATTGGTAGTAGACGTCTGATTAACTTGAGTTCATACTATAAACCATTCACAACGGCAGAAATATAATTTGAATGAGCTGGATTAGCATACATGTTTATGAAATCTACCTGGTATTAACCGTTAAGATGTAGAAGTTTTGACGGGCAAGACTAACAATGAAGTGCAGCAATAAGTTTTGGCAACTTGCTAGCAGAGAGGAAGAGTTCACTATGCATAAATTCTCACCCATGACTATTCTGACATGAAGAGAAACAAGGATAAGCTTCTGAATCTCCCAGCATGTGCATGTCATGCTTTTCTTCTATGTTCTGTACTCTCCTATCCCAGCAAGAAAGAAAGAAAGAAGAAATCAAGCAAAGCGAAAAACAGAGAAGCATAGTCTGTCTGGTAAACATATATGGCCTCCATTGCCATCTTTGCTTCACTACAAACTACTTGCAATTCTTGCCTCGTGATCAAGAAGCAACATCGCATAGCGAGGCCCTGAAACTCTTTGGAAATAAAGAAATCTGCCCATGTCACCGCCGCAGACATCGAGATCAAGAGGATGTTCCAAGAAAGAGGACAAACAGAGAGAACCGATAACAAGTTAGGTGGGCAGATGCATGGGATAGATGTAGGTTCCTCTTCAGTTTAGAGGTTTGATGATGAGAGGTGGAGGAATGGGAGTTGGATCTCAATCTGTTTGTGAAAGATGGGAAGATAGATTGGGATGGTGTGATAACTGCAAGGTGAGTGAAGGTATCATTTCATATTTTCCATGGACATGTTCTTTCATTTCTGACACATCATATTGTCATGAATATGTCCCTCAGTCTCATGTTTTGCTATAAGATGCAAAATCTCTTTCCTATCTTAGTCACAGAAATTTGAAGTGCTCTTCATTCACAGCTTGAGTTTGTACATTACCGCTTTCTCCTTACCCTCTTTTTTATTAATAAAATGTTGTCACTGATGATAAAAATCAAGCTTTGCTATCATTGACCAATTCAAGTTATTATTCTAGGATGTGATCACAAGGGTTAAAATGACCATGTCGCCAATAACAGTATATTGCTAAAAATTTTCCTTATCATGTTTATAACGCTCTCCACCATAGCCCACTAAAATTACTAAAATGGCTGTTAAAGCAGAGAATACATAAAAATCTTTTTTTTTGTTGAAATTTTAATATGCAACTTTAACCATTAAAAATCAAGATCAAATTCCTATCAAAATATGAACTAGGCATTGTTAAGGCCAAGTAATGGATAACCATGGAATTAAGGAACCAACTACTGCGTTGTTGTATTAACCTTATCCATATGTTTTGCTGGCCTGTAGAAGCAAGGAGGAGGAAAATCCTAGAAATGTATCCAGAAGAAGCAACTAACACAACTCCAGTGCCCTTCAGAAGCTCTCCATCATACCTTGGAGGGCACGGGCGAGGAGGTTTTATCTGCCAGAAGCAGAGCAGCTAAATGGTGACAAAGTTTCTCCCTAGATTTCATCCTTCCTCAATCAAAACCTCCCCATGTCCTCATTCCTTGAATCTCATTTCCTATGCATCTTGCAGGCCAAACAGCGATGGTAGGATTTTTCATGGCCTATTTTGTGGATGGTTTAAGTGGGCTGGGTTTGGTAGACCAGACAGGCAACTCCTTAAGTAAGGCATGCCTTCTCACAGTGGTTGTAGTTATTATTCTCTTCCGCCGAATCCAAGATTTTGGCAACATGCGCCGGCTAATTGACAAGTTTACACTGTATGACAAGCAATGGCAAGCTACATGGAAAGACGGCAATGCAAACACGCCCTTACAACAAGAACTAGCAAGATCATGATCTAAGTAACTGAATCTTGTGACCGCCAAATTAGTGATGTGGTGGATGACCTTTCAGCCGGCTTCAAGTTCACAGTCCACACTTGACACAGTGTTACCATGAATCTAGACTGCCTAGTATGAATATCTGATTCACAAGTGGATGATAATCTTTCCTGCTCTGCATTTCAAAAGACGCAGAAATTAAAATGTACATTAAGTGGAATAGAATGCTGTATTTGTTAACATAGTCCATCCTAGTTTAGTATCAATGGTCAGGAAACACAAAAACAGCATTCAACTAGCGCATTTTCTCATATTTGAACTGCCACGAGTCGATAACCATCTGTTCAGACTACTTTTGAAACCACCTATTAATTAATGGGTGGTGTTGCATATCTAGGTTTTTACCCAATGATCAACCCAAAGGGGATTGATGGATTCCTCATCATTAAAAAAAAAAAAAAAAAAAGTACAACCAAACACACCCTAATGAGTGAAACCAGGCACTGCTAAGCTCTAATTCCTTGTTTACAACCTACCCCTGAACCTCCCCACGAATTAATTTTTTTTGTAAAAGCTGATGCATTCATCTGATGCAATTACACTCGCTCATAGGCCATAGCCTTTCTAAAAGTAAAACAATGTTGATTCTCTGCTCTGTCTTAGTGAGGAATCAGTAAAAATTGCAACTTCATCATGCACATTTTACATCAAGGCTTTTTTGTTTAGAAGTAGTTGATAAATATGACTATAAAGGCACCAACACACTCATGGTTGAGTGGTGCAATATGGACAGCCCAAGTGTGGGGCCTAGCAAAATAATTTAATAATATTTTAATTGTATCTAAGGATTTCTAATTTTATTGAAAGAGTTGAATTAGTATAATTTCTATTATTGGATTAGGTCTCTTATATCCTAACTTTGCTTTTTCAATTTATATTGCATTATTATTTCTATTATTGAAGTGTCCCTGCCCTGGACACGTGTTTTCGAACTCTGCCCTAGACACGTGTTTTGGAATTCTACATAAGCCCTGATACTAAGGCCTGCATCACTTAATTCCCACACAAATGCCCACATATCATTCCTCGATCAATAGCCCATTGCATCAATAAAAAGCAGAGATCATGAAGGCCCAAAACAGGATATCTGTGCTCCTTAAGACAATCGAAAGTTGAGAAACAATGTCAAGTAGGCTTTAGCCTATTTTCACGGGGAATTTTAATTAACAATCCTCGACCTGAGGGCATACATATAGCACTACAAACGGATATCTGATTATACGGGGTCTACAACCCGGGAAAAGAAGGGTTTGAAACCCAGTTTTGGTTCTGATGTTGTGCTATAATGAATGCAAGATGATCAACAATAGAGTTCTGAGGGAAAGCAGGAGGGTTAAGAAAAACGGGAAACAACACAGAAGATTATACTAACTAATGCCGACATAAAATTAAATGAAAATATCCCCAGTTTGTGCCCAAATGGACTGCATTTTGGCCTAATGTAATTGCAGCTGGTAGAATTTTACATGGCTATTATACTGTAAACTCATTGTTTTTCTATATGAAACTAATCGCTAAGGATTGGGCTTGCATCAAATTTAGAGCCTACATCACATTTAGAGCCTGTAGCCACCATATCCTCCCACACCAGAAGAGCCATATCCACCTAGTGATTGTGCTGCCAATGAAGACGACGGATAGGCAGTATTTGACAGCTGGGAGTATGATCTCAAACCTGACTCAAGTTTGCCGTAACTACTAGTAACAGGTTCTTTATGCCCAGCTATAAATTCCTGCAAACAAAGGCCACAAATCATTTTTTTCTCAGAAATAGAAAATTATATTAAAGAAGAACCGAACATACAAAGAATGACTAACCAAACTAAATGAGGGGGAAAAAAGGCCATAAATCATTAGGAAAAATAACGCAGCGATATATGATATAATCACCTCATATTCAGAATTTTACTAAGACTAGAAATTTAGTGAGATTTCCAACGTTGAGAAAAAGATGATGAGCTTCAAACCTGAATAAGCCGCTGAGCTGTCTGAACCTGAGATGAAGTGCCCTTTATCTCCACAGTGATCTCATCAGGCAAGCCCCTGCTCTCCTGAACAGTGAGAGTTGCTCCACTGGTACGTCGTATATATCCAATGTTTACTCCTCCAACACCAATGATGTCTTCTGCATAGGACAATGGAATTTGCATCGTCTGTGTAACCTGAATACAAAGCAGCTCAGCTAGCACATCATAATAAGAAAGAACATGACTCAAAAGTCCCTCTGAGAGAGAGAGAGAGAGAGAGAGAGAGAGAGAGAGAGAGCATATCATCTATTGATGTTTTCGATCACCATCATGACCGATGATAGGAAAGGGAAAATAACAAAAAATAAAAATATGCACCTATCTCTTACCTGTCGCTGAAACTTGAAGAAATTAATAAAGAAAAACAGATGGCATTTTTTATGTCAATCCCAACATGGTTAGGATAAGGCTTTGATGATGATGATGATTATTATTATTATTTTTTGTCGACTGAAATAATAATCCATGAACTAAAACAGGGAGGTAAATATATAAATGAATATGGGCACAATCAAAGTCTATAACTTCAAAGGTAAAGCACACAGGAAAGGTGGGTGCCGAATCTGACAGTCAATTATATGAGATATGCTTTCATAAACCCACACAAGCTGACAGACAACAGTGCAATGTACATAACAGCCATTACCAACATGTGCTAAAAATGATAACACACAACTATACAGTCATGTCTAGTAACATGTGTTCAAAATAATAATGTGATCCACCGGTAAGTTAATAGTGTAGTCCTTGATACCAAATCCAGCTATATTAGGTGGCCCACCAGGGAACTATGAAATAGGTGACACAGTATCAGATCAATAATCTCTGAGCTAGAGATTAACATGGAATCATTGTGAAGGATTATCAGAGGATAAGGGGGAGGTTCATAATGAGACATAATGGATGTTAACATCTTGTAAAAACTTTATCCATGATGCCCTACAAGGCTACACAACAACTAAGGACCTTTGACTTGATTAACATGTCAGCCATTGTCTGTGCAATGGGATCAATTTCTTGCACAATGTAATATATGATATACCTTTTTTGTGGTTTACCTGACACATGCCCAAACATGTTTGGTGCAGCCACAAGATGCAGGCAACGAAGCATTCCAAATACAATTAAAAAGTACCTTTTTATTTTCCTCACTAAACTTTATTCATATCCTTCAGTTGGAACATGGATGGCGGTAGTAAAGATAGATCTAAAGAATTAGGATGATTTGGCTCAAGATAGATCAACATGGAGAAGCAAAATTCATGTAGCCAACCCCGATACAATTAGGATGATTATCATGATGATTGTTGTTAGAATCCAATGATTTGTATCCTGGATCCTAAGGAAAATGATTCGTATCAATGCAACAAATCTCAATTACTCAATATTCAAATGTGAATCTTAAGATTTGATACTTGTGTCATCGGCTCTTATGATTCAAGTGATTTGACAAAGCAACATTAGCTACTACCAATAAGTTAATATTAATAATCTTTTACACTTTTTTTTTCTTTCTTCCAGTGTTTTTATTTTTAAAAGCATTTAACGAATCCTCTTAAGAAATTTTGCAGCCTATGAGCAGGTTTTACAGATGAATAACTAGCATGCGTTTGTTTAAAGCCCTTGACTTACGTATGGAGCTTGTCTATATATATATATTAAATCTTTTTTGGTTTTTTCCTTCATGAACTCTTTCTTCAACTTAAAGAGAAATCCTATTGCATAAGATTGATGGTTTGGAGTTACTTTTATTTTTGGATTTAAAGATAACAAAAAATAAATAAATATTGATAGTTGATACCTTAAACTTATTTAACTATTTACATATATTATTTATGAATATATATCATGATGCTCTTGATAATTGACATGATTATATGATATACTTATTTATCACTGTATTTAAACTACTATGAATGAGAAAGTAGATGGATTATGAATAACTACCTTTTCCTTTTATTTTTTAATTTTAAATTATTTTTCACTTTTATCTGAAAAATAAAAAATCCTCCAACTCACAATTCAATTCAGTTCATGGGTACAAAACATTTATGATATGATTCTGATTTTCAAAACTATGATGATGATGATGATCCTTCACTAGAACTGTGTTTCCACAATATCAACAAAAATCAATGCACTTTTACCATAAAATGCAGACTCAGCCTCCTCGCTTTGTCACCAGATTTGGCCGAGCTGGGTCAAGTTTTTTTTTTAATCTTTGCTGAGCCCTCCAAAAGTAGGAAAATACTTGTTTGTCATCCAAATATGGGCCCTCTAGATTTGAAAACAGATAGTTTTATAAATCTATACTAAGATTAGCATTCCCTTTCATTTTGGATTAATTAGTTTTATAAATCTATACTAAGATTAGCATTCCCTTTCATTTTGGATTAATTGCGATATAGCTGGGATTTTCCACCTCACTAATGTAACTGCTATGTTAAGATCGGCATCCAAATGGCTGGCTAGTCCCAATCAGCAAACAACCTAATATTCGCAGAAGGATAGTGATGACAAGATTGCGTTTCCATTGTGGATTCCAAATGAGATAGCATTCCTTTTGTAGATTATCACAGAGGTGACGGCAGTTCCCAATGAGTACCTTTCCAGAAATAATTTCAGGCTGAACTGCATGAATTGCTATCATAAAATTAGAATTCAATCAGCTGGATTTACCCAACTCAGCAAACAGCCCATCATAAGAGTGACGAAGCATCCAAAATTGAATTTAAATACCCACCATCCCCCAAAGGACTCGGCTGAGTCACTTACGAAGCTACTAGTCCATGACCCAGTTGAGTCAAACTCCGACAGGTTTTAAAACACTACTTCTACCAAACTGTCTCTGCAGACAAACAATCACAACAAACTACTTTGCTTCGTGTGTATTGTATGTGAGCACAGAGAAACTCTCTTTTCTTGTAGGAAAGCCTTGACACACATCCACAAAGTGTGCCCTATATATCTCATCCCAACTTAAATTTTTCCTGGAGTGTTAAGACCCAAAACATGAAACCTTGTGGTTGTATAGAAGGCTGTAGGAAAAAAAATTATGGGAGGAAAACATTATAAGATGTCATGGGAAAATTATATATACATAAACCTAACCTGGGTAACAAATGTAGCCGCAGTACGCCCAAGTCCTGAAGAAAGTACTCCACCAATAGCAGGATCCTGTCCATATAATGACAGCCCAGAGTGTTGAATTTGGGGTTCCAGATGAGTTTCACGATCAAGAAATAATGAATCTCTCTTCAGTGAAAGAGGATAGTCATTAGTAATCCCTGTCTGGGGAGCAGCTTGAGCGAAGGACTGTGTTTTATTAGCCCAGGTGTCTGCTGCACGATCTTGAGCTACTGATGCACTATACTGAAATAGGTCCGACAACAAGCATAAGTATCTTGCAATTGGAGAAAAAATTCATAAAATGACACATTAGCAGTAAGTTCCATAATGAGCATTAGTACCTGATGCTAAAAAAATAAGAGATGAAGGAAGGGCAAAATTACACTTACTGTCTTCTCAAATAAAGGAATAACAGTATGATCAACCAAAAACTTCCGAAGATGCCCGACAATTGCTTCTAGGGCTTTGAGAACCTTGAAAGAGTCTCCCTGTATATCTATGATTCTTTCGTCTGCAGTCGCATAAAATGGCACCTCATCTAGCACAAAAGATTTAATGCCATACACCATGGTGTTAGGAATGGCAAAAGAAGCACAAGCAAAGCAAGGACAGCAATGGTGGAACAATAGTACACATCTGGAGAATCTACTTGGTAGTGCACATGTAATACTCAAAACAAGCCAATCATTAACCTAAAAGCTACTTAGAAATGTTCTAAAATCAGGATGTAGGTTGTACAGTTGGAGTCATGAATGAAAATTGCTGTATCAGTTCATCCCAAAAACCGATAAGGTATAAGTATTAGTTGCGGTTCGTAGTCCATCACAGTCATCGCAGTATGAATTTTTTTAATAAAAAAAATTAAAAAAATATCCAAAATATCCAAAATATTAGAAAAGGTTGGAAAACAATTTTTTTTTTCAGTAGTAACAAGTATAAATAAAATTATCGGCCCTCCTAAGTTATGACATCTTGTATCGCAGTTTTGTTTGAAATTGTATTTTTTTTTTTTTGTAAGAACCATAATTATAACTTATGAACTATCTATTAGTATAAAATTTTAGAAAAATACAGCTTATTTGTAATTTAAATATAGTATAGGTATCTTGAATAGTATTTTATTTTCCTAATACCATGTTATAACAATCCATAAATAAATTCAGAAATATAAAAAATTTTGACATGTCACATAATCATATAAATGATAAATCCATAAAAAATTAGCATATATGAAGTATACAATGATTATATAAAATTAGGAAACCATATTCATAGTGAAAATCTACATATATAATAGTTTAATATTAAATTACTAGAAAATCCGAAAATAAATTTAAAAAATTTAAACTAATTACATAAAAAAACAATGAAAAAAGTATCTTACATGAAGCATACTATGATTATGCTGACTTAAAAAACAAATTTGCGGTGAAGTTCTCAAAATATTCTATTTAAATATTAAATTATTAAAAAATCAGAAAATAAAATTTGAAAATATAAAACTATTTACATAATAAAAAACAATGAAAAATTATCATACATGAAGTAACAATAATTATGCTTACTTAAAAAAAATTGTGTTTAAATCCTCAAAACATCTTATTTTAACATTAAAATATTAAAAAATCCTAAAATAAATAAACTTGAAAAGTCCACATCTTGTAGATCTATGTATTCTACTACTAAATCTTTCAACCTTGCTTCATAAAATTATGCATTCGCATACTAATAAAATAAAAAAAAATGTCTTTAACGTTAAAAAAAAAACTCTAAATCTCTACAAAAGTTAAAAGCCTAAATTTTTTAAACACCAAATAATAGATCCACACTTACAAATCACAATGTGTAAATCCATAATAAAAAAATAAGTGGAATCATCATAGATCACTTCTAAGCTCTTTCTAAACAAATATTTAAAAAAAAATACAAGAAATAGAATATACTTACCTTTGTAGAGTTGTTTTGGTGATTTTCTTAGACCAAATCCACCAAAATAAATGATCTTTTGATGTGTTTGGAAGTGAATGAAAGAGGAGCAGTAGCTAGGGCATCTTTGGAAAGGAGAAGATGAGTAAAGAAGGAGAAAATGGAGAAAATCTAGGGTTTTAATACTTTTATGCATATGCAGCGGATATTATACGATAAATCGGGAATATTTTGACAGGGTGTCACCAATCCCATTCCACAGCATTTTATTGGAATGGTACCGGCCAATACTAGTATGTATTGGGTATTGGTACGTATTGGCCTTTTTTTCATCCATGGTTTGAGTGGATAGTTTAAACAATGACCCGATGGCCAATGCCAGCATTTTCATTTTCTGTTTTCTTTTTCAAATGGTTACTTCATTTAGAGAAAAAAAAGAAAAAAAAAAGGAAAACTATAAGACAGCTAAGCTAACAGAAGGCCAATGGGATGGACCAGCCGCTCAAGACAGGAGGCACACTCATGAAGAAAAGAGAAAAATCAGAAATAGGCCAGTAACTTAAAGGGAGGAAAACTATTGCCAAAAACCATATGCTAGCAGCTGGTTCTCACATAAAAAGTGAAACAAAGGGGTAAAAAGATAAATAAGTCCAAGATGGTCTCTAAGAAGTTCTATCCATCTGGCTGTCATTCCTACCAAATTTGGTACTGATGCAGCATTTCAAATATGGAAATATTTAACATAGAACAACTTGATTTGTTCTAAACTCTAAACAAATCCAGACAAGAAAAGCCAATGGATCAGATATGCCTAGTTTAATTGAACAATCCATTCAATTTTACAAAAAAGGATATTTAGAGATTTCAAATATTCATTAGAGAAATATATTTTATTATCCCAGCTGTTTAGCCTAATTATCGCTAAGTCCTTGTAGGATTGAGAAATGCTTTTTAATGTTCACTTTCACAATGTATTAGAGTATAGTTTTCTATTATTATTATTTTTTCCTAAAAGGTAAGTAATCACACACTCACCCACACACTCATTGAAGCCCTCACCATCAGTAGCCAGGGAATGATCCCTTGTTGTTTTTTTGGAAGAAAGGTGCCTCAACAACTAAGCTACCAATGGATTTAAGTATAGTCCTTTTGGTCATACTACATGTAATAAATTACACAAATGCCCCCCAATAATGAAATGGTTATTTTGATTTTTTGACTTTTAGATCATGGTTTTCAGTTGTGGGCATCGCATGCGGGCATTATAGTAACTGCTAAAATATCTTGAGCTGGCCCACCAACCCAACCAAAAACCCAACTGGTGATTTAGGGTTCAGGTTGATCCCTTTCATTTTCAGCTTTGTATCTATTGAGGAGTGGCCTCCGCCCGATGGGGAATATAGAAAAGTATTTTCACGACCACCACTAACACCTCAAGGTTTTGATATGAATGCTTAATCGAGGAAATTTGATATGGTATTAGAGTCAACCGGCCGTGAGTTCAAATCTCAAGAGGAACGACTCGGCGCTAAAATAATACATGTTACCAAAAGTGCGCCGCTTGAGTTCCGCTTAGAGGAGTATTGAGTGGGCTCCACCAAATGGGAACTATTGAAAAGTAGTTCCGCTGGCTCTACTAACACCTCGAGGTTTTGATATGAATGGTTAGTTGAAGAAATTTAACATTGATAAATATTTCCACGCCTCTACTAACACCTCTGATACCATGTTGATAACCACTTACTTTAAAAGCTTAAGTGGATAGAGAACAATGTAACAATGAATATCAAGGTTACAACAGTATCTACCCACGCACACCACAGGGACTCACTGACAGCTTCTGTAACTAAATGAACTTCTCAGACACTAGATTAAATTTAAAAAGGGCTCTCCATGAAGGGTCCAGGCAAAATGCCATGTGCCAATGCATACAAAATTGTATGTGCAAAAAGCAAAGTTACAGACAAAATTGACCATTTGGATAAAATGCAACTCTCAACAACAGCTACACCAATGTGCATATAAGGTGGACACCTTGGGCAGTTATGGCTAGGGTCTCCTCCCTTATTCTAAAAGCAAAAGAACATAAGAGGAAAACTATTGAATATGTCATTCTAGGAAATATAACAAATTTGGAAAATTGCACCATAATAAATAGGATTTGCCCCACTCAATCCAAAGGACCTAATTTCATTCAATTAATAGCTTTAATGAATTAACCACCCCTTGCATATATAATGTGTTGCAGGATCTCCAGAAAGAAACGGCCAGATAATTTAGCAGATAATACCACATGCTGTCTCTTTGAAAGAAAAAGAATGAAAGAAGTTTTTTTTTTATATTCAGTATTCAGAAGGGGAAGATTTTTATTTATATAAAGCAATGATGACTCAATGAAAAGAATAAAGAGGAGAGCTTACGGGGGCGCATGGGTTGTGTGTGCTTTCATGATGAGGTACTAAATTCAATTTTTTCTTGTGTGCATGTGGCATGAAGGAATTTGACCAAGTGAAGGTGTTCGAAAATCATGAGGCATTGATTATCTTAAAAACAAGTTCTATAAGAATCTAGTAATTCTTTGATTTTACAGACTGTTACAGGGCAGAAAACTCTTCTTTTTTGCACCCAAGTGTGACATCAATTGCGAATGCACCAAATTCATACAAACTATTTACTGTGTGAGAAGTTTCCTCAATGAAAGATCAACTATCTAAATTAAACAAGATAAACTCACTAGGGTAACTTATCAAGTAATAAAAATTCCTCAAACACATTAAATTAAGGTCATTGACCAAATACATTTCTTTAAGCATACCTGCGGAAAGCACCCGCACTTGAGCACCCGAGTTTTCTTGTATTGATTTAATTAGGTTGCCCTGCTTGCCAATTATATAAATAGCTTGTGTTGATGCCACTAATAATCGAATAGAACACACTGAAGCTACTGTGGCTGCCAATCCTGCACCATCACTCTCACCTTCAGGTAGCCCATTAACACGTTTGAAAACCTTTATTACAGCATTCATTGCAGGAGATACTTTTGTGTCCGGTTCTTCTTTTCCAGATATCAAAACCTGAAAGGAGAATCACAAGAAAGCTAAGCTCCACATCTGTCTAGCCCATAGTTTTAAAATCAGCCCATAGTTTTAAAATCAGCTAAGTCAACTCAATCTCAGACACCAGCTAGTTGAGTTGCCCCCCATTTACATAAATGGCCCACTCTTGCTTGTATGGGGTTTCTTTCCCACTTTTATGCTTTAATAAGGTGTGGATGGTCTCTACCAAGTTTTTTCAGGTAACCTTGAGTTTTGAATATTAAAACCAACTCTTTAGCAAGATCCAATGATATAAACATCAAGATTGCAATTAATACAAGCAAAAATAATGAGCCTCAAAACCAAAGGCAGCCATTTAAAAGTTACTTAAATTCCTTAATAACAATCAAAAGACAAGTCCTCAAATTAAATAGGTATAGAAAATTGTTTTTCTAAATTCTTAGTTTTTTGAATTTTTTACATTTTAATAAAATCCACAGGCTTTTTGGGTGCAAGTTGCAACTTTGTCCAACTTGGTCAAGACTCACCAAGTAAGACTTGACTCAAGGGTGACCATCGCACCTTGAGTGTGAGTTCTCAAGTCTTGATAGAGTCAATTTCAAAAGGGATGGATGGCAAGCAGCTCCCTTCAAACTAAAGTAAATATAAGTAACAGTTGCTACAATTGAGTTGCCTCAGATTTTGGAATTCAATATACATAATAGTAATAACCATCTAATCTGAAATACAATGACAAAGGTTCTCTCTCTCTCTCTCTCTCTCTCTCTCCCCCCACGTGTGTGTATGTGTGTCTCTTTTGCCATGGAGAGAACAATGTAAAGAAGTTTCCAAAATATTTTTTCTTACTTTTTTTTTTTTGAAAAAATTTATTACATGCTATATTGATCTTTCCAAAAGCATCAGCATAATTTCAGTCTCAGACTATGAAGACACGAATTCCATGCAATTAATGCCTGCATAGACAGTAATATCAGTAATTGAACAGTAACTAATATCAGCATTGACACTGCACAAGGTTTAAGAAAACAACCATTTATTCCAAAAACATGCAAAACTGATTCAGCTTGATCAAGTCCCAGACGGGGTACATGCAGTAACTTGGTTTAAAGAAACAAGAAATCCACACGCAAGTAACATGAAAACTGCACTAAAGAGCTCTAGACCAAAATTAACATATACACAACAAGAAGGGAAGCCCAAACACCGATTGCAGGTTCTCCGAACCATTGCAAAATACATGTTAAACCCTAGCCCTACAATAGAAACCAGTACAAGGTAGGCTATAGGCAGAAGAAGACTCTTGCCATAAACAGTATTACCACCAACCAATCGAAAAAAGCATTACCACCATCATTTAGCCCTATCCCACCCTTACAGCCCGGCTTACAGTTTTACCATATAGCTAAAAAAAAATGTCATATCCTAACTTTCTAACTGAATAATATTCGACTGCAAACCGTCTCCAACTTCAGAGCTACGAATCTTCACAGCATTTGGACTACCAGGATGCATGCAAAGCACTATGGCAAGGAGACCGGTAAGTCATTTCATGAATTAAAAAACGGCTCTAGCGTGGACACTATTAAGTAGATTGGTCTTCCCCTTCTTAAAAGCTTAAGCTTAGGAAATGTATTAGCTAATGGGACTTTACATGGTATCAGAGCCATGCAAAGTCTCAAGTTTGAACCCCATGGAGGCATTGTTCCCTGGGTCACATAGGTACGTATCACATGCGTAGGCAAGTGTGGACTACGAATTTAAACATCGTCCCGTTCAAAAGGGGTGTTAAGCAGATTGGTCTTCCCTCCACTTCCTAACCACTTAACCTTTTGGGATGTATCGGCTAGCCTAGTAGCCAAGTTTTCCTCCAAGCAAGGTCCCGTAAAGGGCGCGCGTGCTCTCTCTCTCTCTCTCTCTCTCTCTCTCTCTCTCTCTCTCTCTCTCTCTCTCTCTCTCTCTCGTGTGCACTTGTAGACGAGTATTCAGATTCAGATGACAATAAATCCAACCCAAGTTCCAGAATGCATAGATTTCAACTCAGGAAACAAACAAACACCCAAACCTTCTAAAGAAACCACCGTTCCACCAGATTCTCACAAAATCATGACCAATCGAACAAAACCCTAATCCTATCTTGTATCATCATAATAAAAAAAACAAGGACCAACAGGGATTCACAAAACAAGAGCAAAATCAACCCAAGCCCTAGAAAAGCACCGAAACTGAAAGGACAGCACTCACGATGCGATCTACGGTGCCAATGGCGCCTTCGAGGATGCGGATGCGAGCACGAGTCTCCTCGCACATCTTCTTCACGTACTCTCCCTTGCGACCGATGATGCTTCCGACCTTCAGAACGGGGACGATGAGACGGAAAACGCTCTCCCCCGGCCACCCCGGCCATTTCTCCGCGGCCGCAGCCTTCGGCGGAGGGAGGGAGGAATCAGCTCCCGCTGCGGCGGCGACGGACGCGGCCGTCGGCTGGTCGAATCCCGGCGCGGAGGCCGGGCCGTTTCCGGCGAGGTCAGAGGACGCCATGAGAGGGAGAGAGAAGCAGGAGGAGGAGCAGGAGGAGGTGGCGCTGAGGCTGAGGTCAGCTTGTAATTGGACAGTGAGGGATCTGCCCTCAGAGGGACTTTATAGTGAGAAATTTCAGATTGTGCCCTAATGTTTTGCTGAAATTCTGCACTCAGTCCTTCCTATGACTCTTTCACAAATATCTGGAAACTATGAAAATTTTCCAATAGTTAACAAAATTGTCCATCCAAGGTCATGCCTTCTTGTCCTTGTGAGTATGGAAGAAATTAGGGTTGGGAGGGAAGAAATTAGGGTTGGAGTGGGTTTAAATAAACTAAGCTTGAGTGCTTTTTTTAAATTTTCGCTCATGCATCTAAATGGTGTGAGATTTTTTATATATGTTATTTGTAAAAGCAGGAGTCATTTGAATTAAAGGCGTGAAAGAGAATTCTTATATGATATTGGTGCGAGATCTTCATTCATGAAATTTACCCTATTAACCCTATGTCTCTTTAGTGCAATTATTTGCCATTCGATGAATGGACTTTATTAACATACTTCAACAAGGTTTGGGTCCCACCCTTCCGTGGAACATTCTTTTTCTTTTTTTGTTTGGTTGATTGGTAAAGTTGACAAAGAAACTACCTTGATCTACACACTTAAGGAGTGATCCTTGTGCAGGTAGGTTTAGAGGAGGAGTCTTACAGACAAATAGGTTCCCCCATATTTTATGAAAACTAAACATTGCTTCAAGATCTGATTTTGCAGTTTTAGAAATTCAATCCTTTTACACAATACAAATTGGCACCTGATCTTTATGTATTATATCCAGTAAAATTCAGCTTTGGTCATTTCCCAATATCTGTGAAAACTCAAGAAAAATTGAAATCTTGTGATTAATGAGACTTAAACTGCTCTCCAAATTGAGACTAAAGGTTAGCCTAGCACACCCGAAAAGGAAATTCCCTAAGTGGGAAGGTAGCCCGTATAATTAGAAAAAAGAAGTCTAGCCAAAATTCTAACCCTAGATAGCTCAGGAAGAACAATTCACTACAACTGGGGTAAAGAGCCATTCTTGACTCTGACAATCTTGGCTTGAGCTAATTAGCTCCATTGAGAGGTCTAATAAATTAATTTTGAAGATATGTTTAAACTCTGTGGGTGGCTAAGCTTGATGTAGGTTTAAAGAAGTTCGAAGATGGAGAAGGCAAGGGAGTCAATTTTGGTGGAACCCCAAGCACCAGATAGGTGATAATTTTGATGGGCATTTTAGTACCCATGATTCATAAGACCCTTTTTTAAATTTTCCTAATAGGTAGGGATTATTTGGAAGAGTTTTCAATAGTTAAGGACTAGATCTTGGACCCAGATTTCCTCAAATATATATTTGGGAAGTACTTACAGCTGGTTTGGTACTGTTACTTCAGAGAGAGAGAGAGAGAGAGAGAGAGAGAGAGAGAGAGAGAGAGAGAGAGAGAGAGCTCCATGGGACTCGTGAGTCATGTCACTGTATGTAAGACTCCACCCTTTTTAACTTTTTTTGAAGTATATGGGCTCCTGGTGGGAACATGAACCACGGGCGCTAGTAAGTTGAAACGCCCACAATCTAGAGACGAAATATCTTTGGTAATTTTTGAGTTTGTCTGAGAGTATTACTATGATCATTTTCTCACCGCATAATGGGGGATAATGACATGGCTTTTCTTCTTTATATATAGAGATTTTCTTTTTCATAATTTTATAAATAATTTTTCCTCTTTTATGTATAAATCTTTTTAAATATATATTTGTCCCTCATCACATGGTGAGGAAAGGATGCATAAACCTTTTTTTATCTCTTTGCATAGAGAGGAATGATAGAGACTTCATGGGTTCTTCAATGCTTGTGGAGGATGTAATTCAAGTGGTTTTGCGACAAATAACTAAGTGGGCATCCTCTAGAAAGAAGTTTGATTAGAGTTGATGGTTTAGTGCATAATTGGAAGGCTCCGCTTTGTTGCACGGTTTCAAAGGAAAGCATATCAATTTAGTCTTGTTTTCTAAGAATGTGGGTTGTATGGAATCTAATGAAGTGAAAGTCCTTGCCATTTTGAAAGCTCTTCGTATCTTCACTTTTTCTTCCAAGAGCCTTTGATTATTAAAAGTGATTTTCTAAATTCTATTTCGTGGGTGTTGACAGCTAGATTCCCATAGAGGTTTCAATTTTATTTTAATGAGATTTTGTCTTTTTCTTCCTCCTTCAGTGTGAAGTTTCTGCATGTCAGGCGTTCAAAAAATAGTTTTGTGGACTCCATGTCAAAACAAGGGGTGGATAGAGTTTCGGATTTGGTGGCTGCTTTGTAGTGCTCTTTTGTCTTTTTTTTTGCTTCTTTTTTGTCAGTATAATTCTTTTATACCGTTTCTTCTATTTTTCCTTTGTTGGGTTGACTATTTTTTTATTCCTTTGTTCCATTTCTTTTTTCTCTTAATATAAGTATCAGTTATCGATAATAATAATAATAAATCTATTGTTTTTTTCTTCAATGGAGGGTGTCATGACCCTTTGGGGCGGATTAATCCTTTTGGGATGAAGGGGAGCCCAACAAATCCCCTGTGAGTTGTGACCCCAGTGTGGCAGCACAGTTCGAACCCACAACTTTCGGGAGCAAACCGTGGTCTCAAGCTAACTAAACTACCTCTTAGGATTATCTTTAGTTAAAGAGTGAAAGCCCTACATCACAAAATAAACACCCTTACAATATATGAGGTTTCTAAATAGATTTTGAATTTATAGGAAAAACCCTACGTCACAAAATAAACACCCTTTCAACATATGAGGTTTCTAAATAAATTTTGCCTTCATACAAGTTATCCCACTATAACATTTATCTCTAGATAAAAACATGATTAATGATTTGGTCACACAATAGGAAACATTTGATGAATTATATAAATTACATTATTTATCAAAATGCAAGTCTTATAATGAGACCAACTCCTATAAAAATTAAAATTTAGGGATACCCAACTCAATGGGAGGGCATTTATTTTAAGCACCTTAAATTATTAATGTGTATGCATCACTATAGAGTTTTACTCCTTTATTTTTTTTGTTTGCAATCATCTAGGCATACGGTGTCTGAACTTTCAATCAGAAATATGATTTTCTCATATATAAAATGGTGATTTTGATCAACATGATAATGCATTTGACAAATGTAACATTTACATATGCAAACAATTTTCCTATCCTATGTGTAACTGGCAAACAACCCCAAGTTAAATGCCTCAAAGAATTCATATTCCAGCATACAAACACAAAACAGTGTAAGGATTTGTATTGTTGGCATATTCATGAGATTGGACAAAACTTTGGTCCATGGAGTTGTATTTTACAATTTCTAGATGGACTACAGTATGTTCAAGTTCTAGAGTCTAAGAACTCAAGATTGAAGTTTTTGGCCAAAGACACAGACCCCATATAGAAACTGATGAGCGCCTGAGCAGCCATTCTTATGCTTGAGCGGCCAGCGACAAGTTTCCTATTTTATTTTGGAAACTCCTTTTATGTTTGAACTAAACTTCCCAATTCTTCAAGGAATGAAACCCTACTTGCATCCCACGAATATTGGGCTATAAATTCACGACTACTCTCAGCCCTCATTACCTCTCTCATTATCCTAAACCCTAGAATACCTTTTGAGAGATCTTTTTATTCTCTGGGGCAATTCTTCCCTACAATACTGAAGCTTTAAGTTTCTAAGATCTTTCTTTTCCTACTCTTATTGGAGATTTCTCTTGAGTGTCTTCAAAGCATATTGGATCAAGCGTGAAGAAGGCGAATGGCGTGTGCGTTAACAAAAAGAACTTCAATCCTTTAGGTTGTGTGTAATTGGAAAAATGAAGTAAGTAGGTCTTGTAATCTTTCATTCATAGTGTTTGATCTGAGTGTGGACTGGTGTTAGGTCCCGTGGTTTTTTTCTATTTGGATTTTCCACGTAAAAATCCTACATCGATCTCTTATGGTTGATTGTTTTTAACTTAGGTTAATTGTTTATCTAAACCACATATAAAAAATCCGTGTTGGGACCTTAACCTATTTCAAGGTTAGAATCCTTGAAATTGATTAAAAATTCACTTCTCCAAACCCAAAAATTATATAGAAGATAAATTACATAACCTAACTTTAACCCAGATTCGGGCAAATTGCAGTGGACTCATATAGAGATATGAGCTTCATAATTTTTTCAATAGGAATCTTTTGACAAAACGTAAGAAAAACAAGGATTATTTGAGGTGGTAATGAAATAGAGTAGTTTAGGAAAATTCAATGTCACATTACCATCTTAATACTTTGGTCCAGTAAAAAAGTAAAGATGAAAATAGAGTGCCCTAACATTGTATCTCACAAATAATATGAGTGATAGCAGTATCAAACACTTTGTCACACAACCCTCCAGTGAACGCAACCCTCTGTCACAAATACACCACCTACATGAACAAGAGCTGTCAAACGGGTCGTGCATGGCCAGCAGCGCTGTGCCATGCTGGGCCGCCCTTCCCAGCTTGTGGCACGTCATGCACGGCCTAACACGGCACAGCCTGTTTCACCCCTTAATGGCCCATTTAATATTTCTATGTAGTCTATATTTTTTTCTTTAGTGTAAACATAAAACTGTAGTCTTTTACTTTTTTTTTTATCTATTAAAATTGTAAAGGTTTTGAAGGAAATCTTGTTTTATATGTATGTTGTGTGCATTTTTAAAATCTTTGATAAGATTTTCAAATCAAATCAAAGCACGATGGACCACAACCAGCACGGCAAGATTGGACAGGACCCAGTCCCAGTGCACGGCACGTGTGACATCTCGACTAAAGGTTAATAATAAGTAATAACGCCATGAAAGAGAAATACTTTGATGATTGTTGATAAAGATGCATCTTCATCATGTGCATTTAGGGGTGTAAAACATGCAGTGCTAGCACAACACGACAAAAACATGGCACTAATGTGCTTCATGTCGCACTGGTTGCCGGCAGGGCTTAGCCCAACATTGCCCCTCTCGTGCCGTGTTTGGGCCGTGTCAAACGTGTCATGCCTCCATGCCACCTTTGTGATGCTCCATAGTTTCATTTTTTTTTTAGGGTCTTATGCTAAAAAAATTTAAAAGATAAATACACAAAAGAGAATGACACACAAATTTAAGTGGTTTGGAAAATTTTAACCTTCAAAATTTTAATAATTTTTATAGATAATAAAAAATAAAAAGGAAAAGACTACATTTTTTATATTTATACTAAAAAAAGAGAAAATATATATTATATAAAAAAAATGAAATGGACTATTATGGGGTGAAATGAGCAGTGCCTTGTGCAGCGTCGTTGCGTGCCGGCCCATTTTTCACCTCTATGTGTATCGTCATGCAATACTTTTGTCCATGACAGAGGCCAAAAGAATTCGTTAAAGTTGGAGCCACCTTCTATGAATCTAGATTGTCTATTGGGTGGACCATCTCTAATCATGACAAATTGATGAACTTAATTTTACTATCATGATAACTAGCGAGTGTGAAAATTGACATTATTAACAGTATGGATGTCAAAGGGCTGGGCCAGACTGGACAAGCCCTACCCTCAATATATAAGGGAAGCCCATTATTTAAAATTTTACAATGTTGCTAAGGTTTTTTCTTTTTAATTATGACCCAAGGTATCTATCGCCAGCCCAGCCTTTAGACCTTTGGGAGATTTCCCAACTTTGACGAGTAAGGGCTATTCTTTGGAGGGTATATACATAGCCGCATACATAATACCCGGATAACATAAGGGCCGGGAGTTGAACTTGAGAATTTGAGAAGCAAATCCAATGCTCAGATCAACCGAGCCATCGCCTTAACGATGCAATGTTACTAGTATCCAATGTCAACTAAGAGTATCTTGTATAACTTCTATTAGAAAAGAGACCATTAAGAAAATGTTTGGAGAATTGAAGCTATCTCTAAAAACTTTATTTTTATGAATTATGATTATTTTCATTTTAGCACTCATTTGATGATTAAGTGTGGTTCGATTTCAATAGCAAAAATAAATGCACTAGGAATCACTATTATTTTAGACTTTTAAAACTTGTTAGTTATAAGTATTATCTAATTAAAAGAAAGGACGTTTGGACCACCCCATGTCCTTCAAGTTCCATGCACATACGAATGACTTTGATGAATTGCTTGGCATCCCCAACCATCATATAGAGGAAAAAGTGTGTCCTTATTAGCAAGAGTACACCTCTTTTTCCAGTAGCAAAAATATATCAAAAAATAAAAAAAAAGCCTAAATAAGAAGTAATAAAACTGAAAGAAAGGGACAAGAAGCAACTGTTCAATACTTAATGCTTATAAAATAAGTACAATACATAACTTAAATAATTAAATAGAAAATAAATTAACAAAGTACATGTGTGTGTGGGTTTTTAGGGCATTTTGTAATGGGCATGGGACCAGAGTGCTCATTTGAAGAGCATTTTATTGTATATATATATTTATATAAATGTATATATTATATTAAATTAGGGCTACTATATTGTCCATGCTCGGCTCTCAAATTTTAGGGCTTATAAAAAATTATCCAAGCCTAGCACTAGGCTTTTCCTTAGAAACAAAAGCCCTCATTTTAAGGGCTTGTGTCAAGGTCAAATTGACATGCCTAATTAATAGTGAGAGATTTGTGATTTTTGTGGGTGCCTTTAATTTAGAGGAATCCTCTTATGTTTAAGGGTGGGGAAAATATTCTCCCACACGAACTTTACATATGTGAACTTTTGATTACTGCAATTTGTTTGATACTCTTGTCATCTCATGATCTAATATAAAGCTGAATTTTACAATCAATGAACCTTTACTCACTGTAGGATTGACGCTAAAAAAATCTACGATTAAGATTACATTAAACTTTAAGACTATTAAATTAAAGGCTACCATAATTTAGTGGGCCGGATTTTTTGCACCCCCTTTAAGGCAACCTTTTCCCTCCTCCCATAACATTCATTTGGGTAGGCCCAAAAGCTGGAATGCATATAATTGATCTGTACTCTGGTATTAGGATAAAATTCTCAAGGTGGGGTCACACACATAGAGTCTTCTTGTGTTGACTCTTTTTTTTTTTTTTTTGGTAAAAAGCATAATTCATTAAGGAAAGAAAAATTACAAAATAAAGGAAAAGGGGGGAACGCCCAGTCCCATTTCTTATCTACATCATGCCTAATCGAGAAACAAAACTTAGCAAGCCTATGTGCCTACTTATTTAGGGTTCTAAGGATAAAGTCAAATTCTACAAAAAGAAATAAGGAAGTAAAAGCTTTAATGTCTAGAATAACTGGTTAATCGATTAGTCATTGCCCCCTTCGATGCTTGGAACTCTTCTTGAGCATCCAACAAAACACGAAGCCTAACAAAACCATTATTCCAAGCCTTTTTCAATGCAACTAAGATCGACCTCCTTTGAAGAGGTGACTTTAGACCTATGGATAGCACCTACATCCACTTTTTAGCATCCTTAAAAAACCAAAGGAGGCAAACCCTTCCTTAGCCTTGAAGGCTGCATATGGGAAGATTGTAATATCTTTTGTGTAGGAGAACTCTATAGGGATTATAGAAAGTCTCTCATATTTTTTTAAGCAATGGTCCCTATAGTGTCATGTGGGATCGTCAAGCATTTTGTTGACTAATCCAATGATTTTAGAGGGATCTAATGATTGACTTCTATGGAAGAAATCAGTGGCAGAGCCAAGATTTTCTTTAAGTGGGGGTCAGCAATAGCTGACAAATAGCTGCAGAGCCAAATTTATTTTAGAGGGATCGATAATATATTTATATTTATATTTTTTATCATTTTAAAATAGGGCTTTAGTCTTAGGAGAAGTGTTCTCATATACCTACAGTGAGAACTTTTTATGGGGCCCACTTGTGGGTCCCATTGGGGATGGGAGCGAGGGGGATAGAAAGATCTATGTAGGACCACCTTAAGTATCAAGTTTGGCCCTAATCACATATCCCTAACCCCTTTATTCCTGGCCCACAAATCCAGTTCATTTGGATTGGTTCAAAATCGATTCAACGGTCCAATAAATTCGGATTTGACCGAAAATTGGATTGTGTGACTATCAAAGGGGTCCCTGTGTATTACAAGATTTGGATTGAGTGATGGATGGGCCCCACCTAGACTTCTTACAGTATAGTGGTGAGAACTAGTTCTCATAGAATAATTTTCCTTTAAAATATATACATAGTTTTCATAGTTTTCCAATAATATCCAAAGAAGCAAGATCTATTTGAAAATACCTAAATGCGTTTAAAGAAATAATTTCTCAAAGACTTTAAGGATAGTTAAAATACAAAAACAAGATGACACATTATAACGAATCTAAACTTCTCAAAATAATCATTTACTCATTTAGGACTAAGAATTGTATCTCACTCGAATTAAAGTAGGGCCCTTACGAGATTGATCATTTGCCAACAGATTCATATGTAATTTATTAATAAATTGATTGGTTAATTATAATCATTTATTTATTTATTTATTTTTGTTGAAAGAGAGATTACTTATTTATAATCAAGGTGATAACTACAAAAGGCCTTTAGTAAGGCAAAAGTGAATACAGAATTTAGGGCTTTTGTGCCTATATGGATTCCTGGTTTCTTAAATCACGATCCACACATGATGATACCAAAAGTGGTAGAGCTTGCAAAAAGTGGAATTGTATTGCTAATCAGTTGCATGAAGACCTTCAATCCAAAAGTTGTTCTGCCTGGTGAGAGTAGTTACCGTGTGTTCCTTCCTGCAACCTTTCCTGCAAAGACAAAAGATCTGAGTATGTGCCCCATATATGGATGGGAAGGGAAGAGCAAAATAGAATTTCCTGAGGAGGAGCTAGTTTGTTGAGCTAGTTAGCAACTCCATTAGCTAACCATCGGTAAAGGGTGGCCCTCCATTTGGGGATCGTGGCCACGGTGTTCATCAAATATTTCCACAGGGTCATCAGATGCATTGGCATTGTGCCATCAAATTGGAGGTTTTTGTAAGCATCTATGATGGGGCCTACTCATGGATAGCCCCAACACAGATAGACACCCCTCACAAAAAAACTTATTTGGATAAAGAGAGAATGTATTAATCCTTCTAAGACTTAAAATCCAATTGAAAGAGTCTATTTTAACTTTCTTTCCTTATCCTATTCTAACTTGAGTTGGAGTTATCAGCCACTGAGCCAACTATTATAAATAGATATTGCTGGATGGTAGTAGAGCACTAGAATACTTATAACCAATAGAGATAAGTCATTCATCACCATTTCTCCACTAGGGTGTCCATCATTTTCCGGATATTATGAAGAGTAAATCTTATGTGGCTGATCTCTAGTAGAGAGTCAAGGATCTCTATGTCCATCGCTGGGTCTAAGTCGACGTTGTCCTGATCACATTTGTAGTGGCCATGTGATCCTATTTATGCTTCCACAACACCAAAAGCTCTCAGTTTTGACTGATGATGAAAGAGTTTCCTTCTATAATGAGCTATGGTGAATTGAAGTGGTGAGCAACATACAACTCAACTCCCCTAATCAGTGCTTTAAGCTTTACCTCTAAAGGGCCATCGACCACTATTGCTATTGTAAAACCCAGCAGTAATTGTCCTCTTGCATCTCTTAGTATCCCACCTAGCCCTGCTGAATGGTCATTATGGTGGTATGATCTATCAATAAAGAGCTTAAGGCAACTAATTTGTAGTGGTTCCCAGGTCTCCGGTGTGATCGCACTTATGACATTGGTCACGAGAAACAAGTTGGCAATAGTTGGTCTTTTCAAATTCTCCTCTAATAAGAGGTAGCCTTGGCCCACCATAAGATTGAGTAAATAATATATTTAATCATATGCTCAATAAGGTCAAACTAACTCGTATCTGAATAAGCTTCAGATACAACCAAATTAGGGAGAGTGACTGAATTTTTGACGGCTTAAATTTCTATTGAAATTATCTCGCTAGCCCTTAATTTAAAAACCACGCAATTTAGTGATCTTTTAACAATAAACTTCTTTGTGCTTCAATTGCTCATAAGTATTTAAAATTCAATCCAAAGAAGTATTCACCATAGCCAAATCTATTCAAATGGAAGACTTCCCCAAAATTGACTTGAAGGCAAAAAGTTTGGGAGAGAAAGGGGTAGAATGAGAGAGGAAAAGATTTAGTTGATTGGTTGCAAGTTGCAACTACTTCTTAAAATTTGGAGAATGATTTACTTGTTCTTTTATTTTATTTTTTTGCAACCAAGTAATGTATCTTTGAACCTTTTTAAATTCTCTAATTATATAGAAGAAAAAGTAGATGAGTGGGGACAAAATTGTAAGGGACCATCATATCCAACAAACTACTCTAAGAGTTCAAATGACCATCAAAGTTTTTTTTTTTTTTGGGTTAGATAAATGACCTTCAAAGTTGAGTGGGGTAATTGCCCCCACTCGACCTCCTCTCCCATTGCCCTTGGATGAAATCATTCCTAGCTTTCCATATAGTCTACCACATGGAAAGGATCCACGCATTTTAGTAAACATCCCTAAGAGGATGAATTGGGTAGTCTTGCTTACATGAGTTTTTTCACCATTCCATTAAGTCTAAACGTTGAATAAGATCAGATAATAAACCCCACCGCGAGCCAAACCAACGTGCTCTAGCAAAGTCACACTGAATAAGAGCATGCCCAATTAAGTCCTCCTTTCTTTCACATGTAGGACACTTTGCAAAGATTTTTGTCATTGGCTAATTCATGGGTTACATAAAACTCTGGGTTCAATTAAATTATAATTTTATATTTTTTTAGTTTGAACTATAGCGTGCTTCACCGAGTTGCTTGAATGAAGGTGTTTGGAGAAAAATAGTTATATCTCTCAAATCAAGCGTTAGATTAGGGCAATCTATATATCATTGGAAAGCTCTTTTCGAATAAATATCCGTATATTACAATTCAAAAGAAAAAAAGAAAAAGGAGACGGTGTACTGTTTTATTCTTGCAGGGATTAAAACTTTAAGGCACGAATAGGAGCTTATAAAAAGGGTATTTCTCTCAACCCTAAAACATAGCTCTCCTTATTCTAAGTTGAAAATACATATTGGAGACCATTATCATTGTTCTAAAAATAGAATACATGTTTGAGAGTTCTTTTCTTCTATAGAGCTTCTATTGAAGAGATTGTGTTGAAGCTTTGTATTAGAGAATATGGTTTTTACATCTCTTGTAGAAGATTCAGAGCATCTTGTGTATTCAAGATAGTTTTAATCAAGCGGAGAGCAATGAACGATGACGGATAGTTGTGACAATTGGAGGTTATGTAAGAAGAATTATGGTTCTTAGGTCGACAGAGTGATTGAAATAGGTTTGTGAGTATATCTTAAAACTACTCGAAATTAGTGCTTGATAGTTGGTCCTTGTTGTACCTGTGGTTTTTTCCCCGATTAGGGGTTTCCAAGGTAAAAAATTTGTGTGCTTTCTTCTTGTATGGTTGATTATTCATTTGCAAGTTCATTTATTTTTTCCGCTGCATATTGTTTGAACAACAATCTAAAAATTAAGATCTGAAATGATCCTACAAACTTGCCATTTAATGATTAAATCTTTTATTTAACAATGGCTCTTATCGAAACAACATTTTTGAGACATTTCTAGCCAAACTCTTACAGCCTTTGCAAAGGATCTAGAAATATAAATCTCACTAATATTCTCAATGTCAATGGGTTGTTAAAATACTCTTTTAGAGTGTTAGTATCCCAATTTTTATTTGCATTCAAAAGATTTTTAACTTTGAGATCTAGTTAGTCATAGAAGAGCATAATTTTCTCAAGCCGTTATTAAAGGGGATCCAGTTACAAATCCAAATAGATATGTTTTCTCCATTACCAATTATCCATCCAACCTTTTCATTTACAAATTCAACTCTCTCAACAAAGGCCTTCCAGAACCAGAAGTTCCCTTTTTGAATTTAGCTTCCCGAAGGCTGCTTTTGGGACAATATCTAGCCCTTAGGATTTTTTAGCAGAGGAGGTCCTCATTACTTAGACATCTCCAGCATGTTTTGGCTAAAAGGGCTAGATTATTACCTTTGGTATCTCTCAATCCTAAACTCCCATTGGATATAGGCTTACATAATTCAGCCCATTTGACGGTATGAAAATTTCTTTTTCCATCACTCTCACCCCACCAAAAGGTTGTGAGTATTTTATCAATAGAGTCTCTAATTTTATTTGGGAGACAGAGAACATACATATTATAAATAGGAATAGTCGAGGCTATTGGCTTGATTAGGGTTTTTCTACCAGTTTGGGATAGTAAATGGATTTGCCAAGAGCTAATTCAACTTTTGATTTTATTTATTTGAGTCATGTTTCTGTTTTTCCTAATAGTCAAGTCGTTCCCAAGGTATTTTTCATCCTTGTGCATGATTCTCATGCCAAAGATCGAGGCATTAGACTTACATAATTTCTGGTAAGCCCCTTTCCTAAAATAAACTATAGATTTGTGAAAATAGATGAGTTGACTTGAGATACCACAATAGTCTTTCAATAAGTTTTTAACTTCCTTAACTTCTTTAAGCTTAGCATTGCAAAAGATAAAGCTGTCATTAGAAAAAAAAAGGTGTGAAATACTAGTGTTGGCATTTCTAACTACTCTAATTTGAGGATGGCTCTTGTTCTGTATGCTTATCTTACGCTTTGGCAAGCATATTAGACAGAACTGCAGCCCCAAGGATGAAAAGATAAGGGGAGAGTGGGTCTCCTTGTCTTAACCCTCTAGATGTATGGAAATTTCTGAATGGAGACCCATTTAGAGCAATATAAAGTAGGAAATAGAGGAAAGACATTTCTTAATAGGTTGGATAAATTTATCATTAAAACCAAAAGCATAGAGAATATGTACTAAAAAAATTGTAAATATGTAGTAAAAAGTCCCATTCCATCTAGTCATAAGCTTTAGCCATGTCAAGCTTAAGACCCATAAATTTGCTTTTCTTTTTCGTTTTAAAGGAATAAATCACTTCAAGGGCAATAATGTAATTGTCAGTAATCAATCTAGTGCAAACTCTTATAGGAGAGAAATTCACAATAACAGTTGGGTAGAACTACGCCATCAAGGATCAAGGAATAACCAAATACTAGCCAACTTGCAAGTTGTCCCGGTGGTATAAGCACTTACTCCCATAGCTCCCACCAAATCGTTATACCTGGTGGGAGCCTTTCCTTCTTACTTCCGAGCCGCTGTGCCAATGAGGGGGGAAAAAACACACACACACTTGGCAGCTACATTCAATGGAAAATGTCAACCATGTGCAGTTGAGATCCGAGCCTACAACCACAATCATCGTAGTACATCGCTGATAATTCATTTTCTTCAAAAAGGAAACCAAATTATCCAGAAAATTAAGTTATCCAACTAGATCCAACTTGACCTGAGCTAGCGCGAACTACACTTTGATAGGAAATCAACAATCCCGGCCTCTCTTCAATTTGAGTATTTGACTACTTCCAGGTTTCATTGGGTCAGACTCTGATTTATCTTTACCTCTACATAAAGAAGAGCCGCAACGCAACCTGACCCACCCCAAGTTGCACATAAGCATGACCCCAACCCAAGTTGTATATAATCATAAACCGACACCTGATCTTGCCGTGCTGGTGTTGGATCAGATATGTATCTATAGATAGACACTAGACAGAAAGGCTGTTTTTTTGTTCTATGTGACCTCTTTACATAAATCATCAGAGGAGAGACAACTGGTATATATATATATATATATATATATTTCTCTCTCTCTATATATATATTTGTCTTGGGCCCATATAACCCAAGCACTCTCTCATCACTGTCACATGAAGCTTTGCAAGCATTTTTAGTGGCTGGGAGAGAGAGGCACATGACATGAGCCCATCCATCTAAAAGTACATCGAAAAATTCGCTGTCAACATGAGAGAATTCCTTTTCTGTTGTTCTGTACCGTTTTGAAATTTAGAGATGATGGAAGATGACTTCAGTACATTCTTATTGAATGATAAGATCTTGTTATTGAGATCCCGAACCAGGTATTCATTGTACAGGTTATAAATCAATTTTTTCTTGTTTGGATGAGTGAAGGATTGGAAAATTGAAAACTTTCCACAATGAAATAGATGTAATTTAATACAAGCATTTCAACCACAAGAGGTAGCTTAGCTAGTCGAGACTATAGTTTGCTCTTAGAGGTTGCGAGTTGGAGCTGCACTATCAGACTAGGGCCATATGAAATTTACCTAGCTCCTCCTGAGTCCGAAGGGATTAGTCTGGTCCAAAGGGTCGGGATACCCTCCGTTAAAAAAAAAAAAACTAGCATTTCAACTGAAATAAGTTGAAATGGAAAGTAAAGAAATTTTCACCATGTTTCAGAAATTGAAATCCAATTGGTTAGAAAAATAATATGTTTATTGTTATTCTTCTAGATAGGTAACTTTTGTGGGAGCATCATACATGGTAGAAGAGAGCTTTGGAATCTAGTCTAGTAGGCTTCATTGTTGGCCAAGTGGGTTTAGACTATTAGTGGATTCAGTATTTAGGGTAGTTTCCCTAATGATATTAGGAATTTCCTGTTTTGTCAAACAGTAGTTTTCTAATAGGTTAGGACTTTCCTTTTTCTTGAGATACAGTTCTTGGGGGATAAGGATGTAATGGTTATATATATGATGTAATCTGTAATCATGGAGAGAGGGCTGAGAGTGGCTGAGATTCCAAGCTGTAGTTTCACAGATTGGAGGAGAACCTAGAAAAATTGGTTTCCCGTGGACGTAGGCATCTTTGCCGAACCACGTAAATCTTCTTATCTTCTTGTGTGGTGATTGGTGATCTTGGTTGCGTTTGCACACACGCTCACAACAAGTGGTATCAAAGCGTCGACGTTGTGCGTGGAAGATCAACGGGAAGAGATCAGTCGTGATCTCTGTGGGGCCACTGGGAGTAAATCGATATCTCTGTTACAGAAAACAGAGATTCGGTTTGTTTTTGTCCATTGGAGAAGAAGACAGAGGAAGGTGGGTTCTGATGTTACGGTTCTCGTGGTTCGGGTTGGGTCGGACCCAACCTGTAGAGATAAAGCCCGGCAGCAACAGCCGGTTTTTTTTGTCAGTTTGGGTTTCGGGTCAGGTCAGGTCTGACCCAACCCATGGTGAAAGCCCAGTCAGCAGCACAAGTGCAGTTTCGGGTCCGGTCGGGTCAACCTGAACCCGGTATCAGACGATCCAGCCCGTCAGCCACCGCCAACGTCAGTAGCGTGACGTCAGCCCACGTCATCGGACAGACGGTCAACCACCAGAGTTGACCAGATTGACGTCAGAAATTTGTTTATGTGATATCTTGATCATCCGACGTCCGATCGGAAATCCGTTTGCGCCTATGGACTCGTTTCGAGCAGATCTACGTGTTAGTAGAAGAAGATTGGTTGTTTGACGGTAAACAGGGAGTTTGACTAAATCAGAAGAGCAGAAAACCATTTTTTCGATATCAGAGCCATCCGGAGTCGGATTTCAGATCCGTTTCTTCCAGCATGCTCATATTGACGAGATCTACAGCCTGGCGCAAGAGTTGAGGTCAGTGTTAGTTATTTGTTTTTTCCTGTTACTTAATTTGATTAAGATGGAGGACAATACTATCAACACTACCATGGTTAAGCTCAACCATTTCAATTGGTTGATCTGGAAACCAAAGATGGAGGATATTCTCTATTGTAAAGACCTCCATGATCCCGTTAAGGGGGATAATGCCCGACCAAATGATATGCAAGATGCTGATTGGAACAAATTGCATAGAAAAGCGATTGGTCACATCAGACAGTGGGTTGATAACAGTATCTGTCACCATGTGTCTAATGAAACCAATGCGAATAGCCTTTGGAAAAAGTTAGAAGCAATGTATGATAAAAAGACCTCAGTGAACAAAACCTTCTTGATCAGAAATCTTGTAAACATGAAATTCAAGGATGGTGGTCACATTGAAGATCACATAAATGAGTTCCAAAGTGTGGTAAATCAGTTAGCCACTATGAAGATGCTCCTTGATGATGAGATGCAAGTTTTGTTGCTCCTGAGTTCTTTGCCAGATTCATGGGAGACATTGGTTGTTTCTTTGAGCAATTCTACACCAAATGGTGTGTTATCTATGAGTCAGGTTACCAGTAGTCTACAGAATGAAGAAACTAGACGGAAATTTGCAGGGACAGATAATGCACAGGCCTTTGTTACTGAGAACAGGGGGAGGAGTAAGAGTAGATGACCAAAGGGGGGTCGTGGCAAGTCTAGAGGTGAATCACAGGCCAAGTCTAGCAGTGAATCACAGAGCAAGAAAAAGTCTGTAAAATGCTTTTTCTGTGGCAAGATGGGCCATGTCAGGAAAAATTGTTTTGCCATGAAGGAACAGAAAGGCTCTAACAATGATAAGAAGAATGACAGTTATAACACTACATCTACTTTGGAACAGGAAGTAGTGGTGCTCGCCGGCGATGATGATCAGTGTTTGAGTGTTGCAGATGGTCAGGTTGAGTGGGTTGTTGACACAGCAGCATCCTACCATGCTACTCCCTGCAGGGAGATGTTCACGACGTACAAAACAGGTGACTTTGGTATTGTGAAGATGGGCAACACGAGTCATTCAGAGATTGTTGGTATCGGTGATGTCTGCATTAAAACCGATATTGGTTGCACAATGACGCTGAAAGATGTGCAACATGTTCTTGATCTGCGGTTGAATCTGATTTCCGGGACTGCATTAGACCGTGCAGGTTATGAGAATTACTTCGAAAATGGCAGATGGAAGCTCACTAAAGGATCTCTTGTTATTGCGAGAGGAATAGCAGGTAATACTCTTTATAAAACACAAGTAAAGCTGTGCAAAGATGCATTGAATGCAGTTCAAGACAATTCCTCTCTGAAACTGTGGCATAAGAGGCTTGGTCATATGAGTGAGAAAGGCTTGCAGATGTTGGTAAAGAAGGATTTAATTTCTTGCTCCAAAGGTATATCCCTTAATCCTTGTGATTATTGTTTGTATGGTAAACAGCATAGGGTTGTTTTCTCTTCGACATCAAAATTGAAATCAAATGTGTTGGATTTGGTATATTCTGATGTTTGTGGTCCACTAGAGGTAGAATCATTGGGTGGCAATAAGTTCTTTGTCACGTTCATCGATGATGCATCCAGGGAAGTCTGGGTTTATCCGTTGAAATCAAAGAATCAAGTATTCCAGATGTTTCAACAGTTTCATATCAAGGTTAAAAGAGAAACAGGTAAACTCTTGAAGTGTCTCCATTCTGATAATGGGGGAGAGTATACATCCAACCAGTTCAGAAGTTATTGCTTGAAGCATGGCATTCGACATGAAAAGACAGTTCCTGGTACTCCACAGCATAATGGTGTGGCAGAGAGAATGAACCGCACTATTCTTGAGAAGATGAGATGCATGATAAGATTAGCACGGTTGCCTAAGTCATTCTGGGGTGAAGCCGTTCTGACTGCCGTTTATCTGATTAACAGATCTTTCTCAGTTCCTTTGAATTATGATCTTCCAGAGAGAAGATGGACAGGCAAAAATGTTTCCTATTCGCACTTGAAGGTGTTTGGGTGTAAAGCATTTGTGCATGTACCAAAAGAGCAGCATTCCAAGTTTGACGATAAGGCAGTGAGTTGCATCTTTCTTGGCTATGGTGGAGATGAATTTGGCTACAGATTATGGGATCCAGAGAAGAGGAAACTTATCAGAAGTAGGGATGTGGTTTTCCATGAAGACCAGTTCTTTGGAGATGTTGAGAAGATTGATAAGTCTTCTGAGAAAGTTGATGGAGTGGTTGATCTCACACCGACTCCTTCTCCGGTGCAGACTACAGGTGGAGAAGGTGGACAAAACGATCCGGATCGTGATGAGGCACAGGGGTTGCCAGATGATGAGGGTGTTGAGCAGGGGGAGCAGTAGTCTCCTCGAACTGAAACCACGGAACTTAAGTTAGGAGGTCTACCCGAGAGCGTCAACCATCAACTAGGTATCCTGCATCCGAATATGTGTTGCTTACTGATGAGGGGGAGCCAGAGAGCTTTGATAAAGATGAGTGGATGAAGGCTATGTAGGATGAGATGAGTTCTTTGAAAAAGAATAAGACATATGAGCTGGTGCAACTTCCTAAAGATAGGAATGTTCTGAAAAATAAATGGGTGTTCAAGCTGAAAAAGGATGAGAATGGAAAACTGGTGAAGCACAAAGCACGGTTAGTGGTAAAAGGCTTCGCACAGACGAAGGGTATCGACTTCAGTGATGTTTTCTCTCCTGTTGTGAAAATGACTTCTATCAAAGTCGTTTTGGGTCTAGCTGCCAGCATGGACCTTGAGCTTGAACAGATGGACGTGAAGACCGCGTTTCTTCATGGTGACTTGAAAAAAAAGATTTACATGACTCAGCCAGAGGGGTTTGAGGTAGAAGGAAAAGAACAGATGGTTTGCAAGTTGAAGAATAGTCTCTACGGGCTGAAGCAAGCACCGAGACAGTGGTACAAGAAATTTGATTCATTCATGTTAAGTCATGGGTACTGGAGGATAGCTGCAGATCATTGTGTCTATGTTCGTCGATTTATCAATAGCAAGTTCATCATCCTTCTTTTATATGTAGATGATATGATGATAGTTGGACAAGATAGCAAGTTGATTGGCAAGTTGAAAGAGGAGATGTCAAAGTCATTTGACATGAACGACTTGGGTCCTGCACGAACGATATTGGGCATACAAATACGTCGTGATAGGAGTTCCAAGCAGATGTGGTTGTCACAAGAGAAATATGTTGAACGAGTGCTTGAACGGTTCAACATGAAGAATGCTAAGCCAGTTAGCATACCTCTAACCAGTCACTTCAAACCAAGTAAGCGCTTGTGTCCTACTACAGATGATGAAAATGAACGGATGGCATGTGTTCCTTACTCCTCTGCTGTGGGGAGTCTCATGTATGCTATGGTTTGTACACGGCCAGACATTGCTCACGTGGTGAGTTTAGTGAGTAGATTTCTCGCAAACCCTGGAAAAGAGCATTGGGAAGCAGTGAAGTGGATCTTTAGGTATTTGAGAGGTACTTCCAAGGTGTGCTTATGTTTCGGAGGCTCAAAACCAGTCATGGAAGGTTATACTGATGCTGATTTTGCAGGCGATCTTGATCGTCGGTTGTCGACTTCTGGTTATTTGTTTACTTTCGTAGATGGGAGCTATTTCCTGGCAATCGAAGTTACAGAAATGTACAGCACAGCCTACAACTGAAGCGGAATACATAGCTGCCAATGAAATAGGGAGAGAGATGCTTTGGTTGAAGAGATTCCTTCAAGAACTAGGTTTGAAGTAAGAAGAATATGTAGTTTACTGTGATAGTCAGAGTGCTATGGATTTCAGTGAGAATGCTACATATCATGGTCGCATGAAGCACGTTGATATCAAGTACCATTGGATTCGTGAGGTGATTGAGAAGAACTTCATGAAGTTGGAAAAGATTCATTCGGATAAGAATCCCTCGGACATGATGACCAAGGTTGTGTCTAAGGGAAAGCTGGAGCTGTGTTTAGAGTTAGCAGGATTGAACTTCCAGTAAGGGGTTCAGGGCGTCTTCTCTATGGTCTGGAGGGGGAGATTGTTGGCCAAGTGGATCCAGACCATTAGTGGGTTCAGTATCTAGGGTGGTTTCCCTAATGATATTAGGAATTTCCTGTTTTGTCAAACAGTAGTTTTCTAATAGGTTAGGACTTTCTTTTTTCTTGAGATAGAGTTCTTGGGGGATAAGGATGTAATTGTTATATCTATGATGTAATCTGTAATCCTGGAGAGAGGGCTGAGAGCGGCTGAGATTCCAAGGCTGTGGTTTCACAGATTGGAGGAGAACCTAGAGAAATTGGTTTCCCGTGGACGTAGGCATCTTTGCCGAACCACGTAAATTTTCTTGTCTTCTTGTGTGGTGATTGGTGATCTTAGTTGCATTTGCACACACGCTCACAACATTCATTAGGTGTTAATAATCTGATCCAAATATAAAAATTAAATGATCAAAATACAAACTTCAACCTTTCACCGTCCACTCTTGGTTAATGTTTCCTTTTTATTTAACTTGATGCCCGCGCTGTGGCCTTATATTGATCTTCCATTTGGTTTCACAGTTTGGGAGTTTTATGGCTTTCTTTGCTCAGGTGCGCCGCCGTATGCATTGGTAATTTGCTATAGCTAGTCTCCTCATCCTGCTGAGAATTTGGAATAGTAGATAGCCCTATTTTGTATTATATATTTTACTAATGATAAAAAAGACCAACTTATCTTAAAAAATTCATGAACCTAAATCATTATTTTTTAGTCTTCTGAATAGTTTGAATTTGAAAGCCTTATCCTATGTGCCTTGACAAACTATGCCACAAGTGCCATTCTGAAAAGGCGAAGAGCATCTTGCTGCCCAAGGTGTATAGGGTGTAAGCATTTTTGAGAATGTTTTAGGCTACAGTACACCTTATCACATTGAAAGATCTCCATGAATTTATTTTGGGGCTCATTTGGTCAAGTAACTAGATTGACTTGTAAATGAGAGTTCATGCATTTGTGCAACTTGAGTTATTTGTAAGTTATGACAAAAAAAAAAAATATAACTAATTAGATTTTAATATAAATTAAGTAAAGGGAAATTGGGTTTAAAGGATCTGATTTGGGGAAAACTTTCTCCTATGAGAAGAGTGTGTATACAATCTAATTTTATAGGGCCTGCTTTTGATTGGTGCAGTAGTTTTCATACTCACCTCACGATTTGGACCAAGCTTAATTTTGTACTCATGGAACCTTCATTCACCATTAGATTGAATCTAAAAGTGAAAAAAAAAAAATCAATGGTTAAAAGGCCTATAAACTTAAAGACTGTTAATCAAGGATTTGAATGATTTGTTGAAGTTGATTTCTTGGTTGACGCTTATCGATAAGTTGACCTTCCATCTACCCTTCTTATTGATAATTCTGCATTACGTGCGGGAGCGCCCCCTCCCCACAACAGGAGCTTCCTTAAGTAGAAGCCATAGCCTCTTTGCTTGTAAGCATCTTTGCTTGTTGAAGAAAGAACCCTAGGCCACTTTGCTTGCAAGTATCTATTGAAATTTAAAATGTAGGGAATTTGAACTGTTCGATAAGAATCATGTTTGACTTGTTTGTCTGTTAAGACTTCATTATCCCTTGGAATCCTATGTCCAAAGTTCATAATGTTTATGGAAGACTTGTCATTTGTGAAATTTGGTAAAGTTAGATTCAAGGCAAATCATGATTCTTTCCACAAGAAATCTACCGATTCCCACTCAAACCATGCCCCTTACTTCAAAATTTTATCAATCATAATGAAGTCCTAATCTCAAACAAAAGTAAATTAATCGTGGTTGAAACTTTTCAAAAAATAAAAAAACGTGTGTCCTGTGATTGATAGTAGATAGAGGCCGCACATGGGCCATAATTGACTGTCTCAACTGCTGATCATCTAAGTCAACTTAGGAAATGGCCAATTAATCTAGAAGACATTTGACATTTTGGAAAAAAAAAAATCATAAAAGTCAATTGGAGATAAACCACAATTGGTCTAACAAGCTCTCACAAAGAATTATTTTCTACATTGGGAAACTCTCATATCTTCCCACGAACACCCTTTGTTCCTAGCCAATCGAGAAAGAGCGAGGTCAACTATAATTAGTACCATATTTGTAGTGAAAAGTATTGCATGGTCTGATCCATGGAGAACTTGCATAATTGCCAAAATAGATGTCTTATCATGTATACTCTCTTGAAAGGGCCAAACTTATATTCTTGCCCCTCAAAGGAGCACTTGATTCTTAAACCAGCTAAGTTACAGCTTAAAATGAAAATGTTATATTCCTAATTAGCTGGGCTACAACTTAGAATGCATGTGTCGTTATTCGTAACCATGTGCCTAAACAAAAGCAGCAAGGGAGAATCGGTTTTTTTGCCTTGCATTGAAATTTTTTGCCCTTTGGTTTTTTTTATAAGAACAAAATAAAACTTAAGAACTTCATGAACAACTGTACAGAAATGTAACAACGAAGCTATGAATGAAGTGAGTTAGTTGGAGAAAAGGAAAAACAACATGGCCAGCTGTAAAGAAGGAAGTCCCCATCTGTATATTCTACCATTGATGAAACCAAAATACAAACCCCAAAAAGAAGAAATGAAGTACAAAAGGCAAATAGGCAGGTGGGTCCTTTGGCAAGAGAGAGAGAGAGAGAGAGAGAGAGAGAGAGAGAGAGATTATACTTCAATCAAACAGTTAGCTGTTGTTTCTGAGTGGCAGATTCCTCCTCTGAAAAGGAGCACTGTAGCTTGAGAGATTTCAAAGCAATGGCAGGATTTATAGGAGGAGATTCCAAGAGCATCTCTCTTCGTAGGTAGCAGCAATAGGTGTGGAAAGTGGTGGGGGTGACGTTTAAGTGGAAGCTGAGGCCGAATAGGAAATCCACTTCAAGAAAGTTCATCTCAACCAAGTTGATTCCTCCCACTTTGGCATAATAAGCATTGTTGTAATATCTACAAACCAAAATCACAAAACCCCATCAGCAAGCAAGATTTAGATTAATCAATTGCAAGCTTTGATCATCAAACTAGCATCCATGAATGACGGAAATGCCCCTATTCGACAAGACCTGTGCATATTGGCTTGGCAGCCGACAGTGCCAAACTGCAGCACATGGTTTTATTGCGAACACAAGAAGGAAAAGACAAGTTGCAAATCAGCAACCCAGTTTGATTTTTTTTCCTTCTTTCCTTTCTTATTTTTTGTAATCAAGTAAGAGTAGTAGTAGTTAAGAAAATTTTAGCCAATATTTTCAGGGAAAACGTTTTGGGTGGGTGTCTCAACTTTCCATCAGGAACCTCTACAAACAAATGACCAAAGGAAGAACAATTAGCACTAGTAATCTGAGAATAGAAACAGAGCGAAAAAAAGAAGGAATGAAATGAAAAATTCCACTTGCGATCTTGAAGCTCTCATGTGGAGTTCCAAACTCAGCAAGTTCAATTCAAGAGAATGAAAAATTAAAATTGGCAATGGATATCTTAAGCTTTCCAAAACCCAAAAGAAAAGGAGAGAGTTGGGTGTTGTTCCATTGATTTGAGCTCACATGAAAGGTGATCCCAGCATCAAACAACCAAACAAAACAAACCCAGAAACCGAAATCTAAATAACAAAAAGTAGACGTTTTTCAAATCCATAAGGATTGTAGTAAAACATCCTAATATTCCGAACAGACCCAAGAAGCTCATTCAATTTTCCTTCAAGAAACTGAAAAACGAAAAATAGCAGAGGACATGTTTTAAGGTTTCCAAAACCAACAACAACAAGACACAAAAAGAAGGAAATGGATGTTGTTTACATGTTTCGTTGATCTGAGCTCACTCGAAAGCTGATTCAACATCAAACAACCAAACAAACCAACCCCAGAAACTGAAATCTTCAATAGACCAAGAAAATATCATATTCCCAAAAAAGAAAAAACTCTGCTTTTTCTACACTCACATGTCATCCATGAACTTCGCAGCAACCATGACACTGGTGATGATGAGCCTATGAACATTGAAGGAATTGATGGGCAACGAGGGTTGCCTCTGCGCGAACCGATCGAGATAGATATAGGCCACGACATAGCAGGAGGGGCTGCAATTGGCATACTTGAAGATCCTCTCCATGTAGCTATGGATGGAGATGGTGGGTCTGGTTAGCCCATGGAAGACAGAGATCCTCTGGGGCTCGAACCGCCGATTCGAGTCATTCGATTCGGAGACTCGCTGCAGAAGAGATGAGAGGAAGGTGATGACCTTGGGCATCACATGAGGATTTTCCAGCTCGGCCATTACAGAGGTTTGGAAGCAGCAAGGAAAAGAAGGGGGTTGCTTCCAGTCGCATATATAGAAACAGAGGAACAGGTAAATACAGCAAGGTTGTCGTTAAATATTTGATTGGATTCATGGAAACCACCCTTCCGTATTCTGGAATTTGATATTTCTGACCCTCATGATTAGATTCCTGACATGTTACTTTGTTACCTGCAAATCCGGATACTCTTGTGCAAGCGTTTTGGATCCATCAATAGGGTATAAAGACATTCATGGGACTCAAAATTTTGACCTCCCTTGTATTACTAGCGACAAAAAACTGATACATGGAGGTATTATAAGCTCCGCATCAAATTGTGAAAATGTAAAAATATTTAAAACCATTTACACTATTATAAGATCCTTTCCAGTGGATGAACATGCTCAGTAAATGTTTCAAAATGTTTTGTTGGATTAACCACTTTTAAAACGTATAATTAGCGAATGATGTAAGAACTGTGGAGAAGGAAATGCATGTAAATCTCACTTGTTTTAGTTATCTAACTCAAGTCTCATTTGAGTGAATTTTGAACCGATGTAAATAGAAGGAGAATCTTATTTTTGGACCGTTTAAGATTTAGGGGATACTATTGATAGATTTATATCGGTGGCATACGCTAGAATCATTTTATTTATTTATTTATTCATTTTTTGTGATTATTTTGTATTAGAAACGAAAGAAGGCTGTTGACAAATTTAATTTTTTTCTTAATGGTTTGTGAACTGAAAACTTGTCATATAAATAAAAAAGATTAAGGAATTTTGATAATAAAATAAAAAAGTGAGGGCAATTTGCGTATAAACAATGGAACTACTTCTGGGAAAAGTTGAAGACAAGACCCTACAATGGCCAGGTACATCCTCTTAAAACGTACCTGGCGACTGTTTTTTGTTTTTAATGACTTCATGTTGGTCTCACGATTCGACATGACGGGCCACTCGATACCTTGGCCATCGCAGGTTTGGCGGATGGCCCACCATTCAAAAATGCTGGATCAAAATCCAAAATCAATGTGAAAGCTGGCAATTAATCAAAGGCCCTAAATCTGAAGTTGGATTCAAATCCAAGATGGATCCACTCATGTCAGCAATTCAGGGTTCAAGGTTTGCATCTGGATTTAATGCCTTTTTTCTGAAACGAGAAGCATTAAACATCAGACCAGCTGCATGGTTGGTGAATTTGATTTTGTCTTCTTTAATATGTAGATTTAGTTTAGATCCAAGACTACTGTTATAATGCTATCCTTAAATAGTACTAATTCTTGTAATAGCACACATTGTGAAAATAAAACATGTGCAGATCAGATTGAATTCGAACCTAACCTGATTAAAGAATTGGTTGGAGGGTCATTTTGGAATGAAGGATTACGAGCATTGGGGTACTTCTTGCTTTCTCAACAACAATGATCTAACGATCTAGTTGCTTTTTGTTTATCATTATTAAAGTTTTGTACTAATTATGTTGGATTAGTTTCAACAATTTTGTTTTTCCATTTAAATCTAGCTTGGCCAATTCATCGCTAGGTTGTACTTCTTTATATGTTTCATATTTTTTTAAGGACTTTGTATTTATCATTGCTACTTCCATCGTATCTTCTTCTTGACTACCTCTTTTAAGAGCCATCAACCTGCATTGAAATTTTTTTTTATCATTGACATCACTGTTTGCATGCATTAGACATACCCAAACTATCTCAATTGACATGTATTATATATGTCCAAACAATCTCAAAATGATTCTTGTTCTTGTTTATATCATAAGATAACAAGGCAGCTGATATTCGACTCGATGTGAAGTTAAGCAATTATAGAGGAAACCCTCTTCCTGATCATGCAATCCACATACAACTAGAGAGTGGCCCAATCCATCTCATCATGTCTAAAACAATTATTTGATTTGACCCAAAACAAAAAAAAAAAATCTAAGCCAACTTCCAACGCTCCCCCAAATAAAAATGAATGTATTTCTATTTTAGACTAGCATGGGTTGAACCTGTATCTGATGACAACCGAATGGACTCCAAGCTTTCATCAGTTCGTAATTTTGTTCCATTCCCATTTTGCACATAATCCATCTGCTAATGTTCCTCTCCATTTCATCGTTCAGTGGATAAATCAGAATAATATTAACTAGTAGATGAAAGATAGTATTATTCTAGTATAATCCAATTTTAAATTTGCATGTAATAATTAATTAGATCATCATCATCATCAATATAATCAATTTATCATCTTAATTATAAGTTGTATCTTATCAATTTAGGGTCAGTTTAATGTCATTTAATTAGATTGCATGTTCATACCACAGTTTATATAAACACTATAAGGACTTGTGCTATGAGAGGATTCTGCAGTATGTAACGGATTTCTGTTTTCATGGATGAGACGAATCCTCCTACCTTTTTTCATAGAAAATTAAAATTCTCTCTATCAATAAAAATTAATTCAATTTTTTTTACAAGAAAAATGAATAACACTAAATAACGAAACAATAGACTCCATGAAAATCTCTATAATAGAATGCTTCTGTTGCATAAACACACGCAAAAAGAAAGCCATGTTCCTCCCACTGACAGTGAGAATTTTATAAATCATATCTATAAAATTCTAAATCTCCTAAAATTCTGTTAAGAAGCTTTTTTTGGAAAAAATTCTAAAATGACAATGTCAATAAAAAAAAAATGTTTCACACTATGAGATTTGGAGGATTTCAAAGACCATTTGAGTTGTTGTATTGTAGTTGAAACGAGTTTCGAATTCCCAAATAAAATAATATTTCCATCAGAAATTCTTCTTGCTGACCTTTGCTCAGAAGAATGTGTAAGCGAAATCCATGAAAAATTAAACAAAAAAGAGGAAAAAAGAAACCATAGACTCGGATAGTAGGCTACTAGGCTTCCCTTGAGTAATATAGCATCCAATGGATACGTTTTCTCCATTTCTTTAGTATATATAAGCTATTGGACACAACCATACCCGATACAATGGATCTCTTTGATCTAAAGTAACCTGCATATGTTATTCAATTTTACATTGACAACATGGTTGAATTTCACTTTGTAGCGGCATTAGACCCTAGTGATCTCCTTTCTCTAACTTCTAACTAACCACTAGGCGAAAAAATGTGATGGATCTACCTTCAGTGGAAGAAGAACATGCATTCTCACGATCACTTGGATTTAAAGAACATGCCTCATCCAGTTGTCTTGAAAAAGAGGAACTCTTCAAATAAACTAATAAAATTTACAGCCAAAGATACTTTTTTTTTTTTTTGATACCCAGCCTAGGATACATTATTCAAACTCTCGGAGATCTTTGTAACCAGCCTTTTTTTTAATACAAATACAAACCCGAAGTACCCAACATGCTCTCTCTCTCTCTCCCCTACAAAGGTTGTTGCCGGTATGTTATCTTCAATGTGGCACAACTCAAAGGCAATCAAAAGCCACAGATTTGGTGGGGGCAACAAGTGTTGGTGACATAAATAACAAATTCGATTGATCTGTGTAGGCCGGTGAGATTTTTTCCGCTATTTGATCGATCAGATATTGTATCCGATTGATCTGGTACAAATTCGTTTGATATGGTACCTATTTTGTCTGGGTACTAAATTCAAATTTTAGCCTGTTTTTCAGATTTGATTGATTTAATCTTTATTCGATTGATCTGATGTCTTTCTTACTTTTTTGACTTTTTTGCTTCAATTCTTCTCTTTAGCTTATTTGGCGACTTGAATCACAGTTAATCTAAAAGAAATATAAAATGCAACACAATGGACCCAAAGTTTTATCCGACCTATGAATTAGCCAACATATAATAATCCTTTCAATCTCACTGTTTGACAATTCAAGAAAAAAACTCCCTTTACATTCAATCTATCTAAAAATAAAACCGAAATCATGTCGAGCATTAAAAAAATAAAACCATCAGCACTGTACCAATTATGAATTAAGTACCATGTATCTTCAGTAGCTCCAAATCTTCATATCTTCCCCTAAATTTCTTGTTCTCTTACTTCTTATCATAATTGATAAGATACAGAGAACAAGCAGCATATCTACCAATCATGATCCATCATATCTGCCGATTATTATTATTATTATTATTATTAATGAGTACTATTATTTGATGATGTGGGTATCCCCATGGTATATTTACATGACTATTCCTTTGGGCATGTACATGACCCCATAAAACAAGTGCACTATGAAAGATGGAGAGTAGAAACCACTGAATGTGAAAATATTCAAAAATTTTGGGCTTTCCAATTAAATAAAAAGTTAATATCATGAAAAAAAAGTCAAGACATCAATTTTTTTGTAACTACATTGGGAACTTGCAAAAAATATTATGATTATATCAATATACCATTTATTGCATTAAGTATTGCAAGACTTTAGTAAGAAGATTCATGTGACACTGTAATGCAATGTGGGGAAGGAAAAATAGCTGATGGGAGTTGAATTCTTTATGCTCGGTGCAAGTTGGCTTAGAGATAAGTTCGTTGGCTATTCTTCTTTTTCTGCATTGCATCACATTGACTTAGTATATTGACTAGGAAAATTGTTGGGAAATTATAGCTTTCAATCTATGACCTATCTCCATGGTGCCCCACACTTCTACGGTAGGGGCCAAATTTCACAAATGCACCGCAATAGAAAAACTAAATATTACAATGGAGGGCAAATAATTAGGTCTAAAGTACTTGACTAATTTTGATGAAGTTATCTCATTTTTACATGTAATGTTCGGCACACTATGATTCTTTCTTTCTGTCTTTATTTATTTTTTATTTTTTTTATAGCGTGGGTACCAGGGAAACCACTCCCCCCTTAACGGAGAACACAAGGGCACAACAGTCCTGTGTTCTTTGTTTACAACTACTTACTCTAGGTTGATAGCGAACAATGTAGCATCTCAAGACAACACCCCTTGTATCTGCTTTGATAATATATTGAGAACCACTTATTCTAAAAGCTTAAGCTAATAAAAATAGTATAACAAGGCGCTTGCTAAAAAAAAAAAAAACCTAGGGTGGTTTTGAACACATGACATGAAGAGTAAATCCACACCTGGGTGGGCACGCTATTAAAATCATCAAGGAATTAATATCGACACAATTTCTATACAGAGAGAAAGAAAGAGAGAGAGAGGTAGTTGAGTACTATGGCAGAGAATACAAGGTCTTTTCATTAGAGTGTATAGCTGTAAACGTGCATAGATGAAAATGGTTTGTTCTGTTGGAGAGAGAGAGAGAGAGAGAGAGAGAGAGAGAGGTGAAGTGAACTGAGATGATAGCGTGTGTATTAAACGCACGAATCCCTGATGCGGTGGGACTAGCCATGTGACCCCCTCCTCTACATATTACTATTACAAATAAAGCCCGGCCATTGCGGCGCTGCATAACACATATGCTGGGCCCCCTAACAACACCCTACACCCCAACTCATCTCCATCCCATGAACATTCCAATGGAGAGTGAGTGGTGTACACTAAAACCTTAATTTTTTTTAGGGATGTTAATGGCTTACCATCTACCTGAAAGAATTTGACATACCCTAAACTTGCAATACCGTGAGTTACAGTTTTTTAGTCATGTACCCCTGATATAGTTGGTTATTATTATTATTAATAATTTGTACAAAAATTTAGCAGATTAGAATGCTAACCCCCCTCTTCTTTTGCTCCCAAGTGTTTGCAGGTGTTATAATAACATTCTTTCCTAATAGTGTATTCTTTTTACAACAAGGCCCCTATATTTTCACAAAAATGAAAAAGGCCCCTATTTTTTATGTTGGAACTAAATACTACCTTGATCGACAGTCCACCATATACACAAAGTAAATTGACTGTTCTTTTTAATTAATTTTGACTGATTTGCTCTTAATAATAACCCAAATGACTTATCTCTTGAGTTAAGAGCAAAAAGAAGATGTTTGCCCCTTAGACTTTGAAGACCTAAAACGAAAGGTTAGGATCATTTGAATGGGTTGATGTCACCTATTTTTCAATCTACATCCAAGCCTTTTATCATCTTTCCGCCCTTGGTCATCATCATGCATTTAGGTGAGGCCTACTAAAAGCAACTTCAATTAGTAAGATTTGTGAAGCTAACTAAAAGGTATTTCTGTCATTTATCAAAAAAGAAAAGAAAATAAAAGGGTAACAGTCACAGTCAAATAAGAACCTTTTGGTAGAAATATAAAAGATAAAGGCCTTTTCAGGTTTTCTGAAAATATAGGGACTTTCTCTCTCTTTTTCTTTTTTTTGCAAAAACCTTATTCTTTTGAGTTTTAGAGTCCTTATGATTATATATAGAGCTTTTACAATCTTTCTGATATCTAATAGTCCATTTATGATATTTTGATTTGCAAATGGTATCATATAGAAACTGATACTTTAAAACCATGGTGGAAACCAAACAGGCAATTCAAGCTTTGTGGTTCTCTTATCCACGGAGGAACTAAGTGACCCACTTGCCCCATAAGACTCCTCAACCACAAAACAGTTTTTCTACTGGAAATATGGCCAGCTCATACCTACAACCTATTTAATTTTCCAATGCAAACAAAACAGCTTCTAAATTGTATGTGGTAGGCTATCAACAAATTCATTTTTCAAGTCCATCCTACGAAACTCAGTTGTAAGGATTTTTGTTTTGGCAAATTTATAAGTTGGACAAACCTTGAGTCTATAAGTGTTGTATTTTACATATCTTTGAGTATGGATAATGATTTGAGTTACCAGATGCACTGAAGTAAAGAAATCTAAGAAAAAGCGATAAATTGAAGTGGTTTTCTACGGACAACATGGATTAAAAAGGTCATATCTCACAAACCGAGCATCGGATATATGCATACGACCTAGCATTGGAAAGCTCGTTTCGAGCAGATTCCGTAAAGCTCAAGATCGCCTCAATCGGGGCTGAAACGAGAAAGTTATGGCCTCCGGAAATCTACAAAAAAGTGCTAAAATTTCAACCTGCGCAGAACTTTAATCCGACCGATCGGGCCATTCATCCAACCAATTGGACAGGTGCAGAAGTTCGCCGACTTATGATTTTTCAGTCTAGTTAAAGGGGAACTTACCTGTTTCATGCCAAATTCTTTCTTGATCGAATTATACTTATGAGGCACATATTAGGGGCTATAAAAAAGGAGTTTTTTTTCTTAACCTTAAGATAGAGATCTCATTGTTTTGAGTGGGGAATATATTTTAGAGGTCATTTCCTCTAAATTTTTTTTGAGAGTTGAAAGGCTGAAGTTCTACTCTAGAGATTCTAGTAGAAGATTGACTTCTAAGTGTATAAGATCTGAGGCAGTTTTTGTTTGATTTATTTCCACTGCATAGTTGATTGTTTGCATACATAAGATCAAGATTTTCATTAATCCATTCTAGAGGCTTTTCCCCAAAAACCTTCACCAGTTGATCAAATCTCTAAAAAAATGACATTTATACATCCCCACAACAAAGGGGGAACATCTCCTTTGCACTAGGAGCTATAATACAAAATCTGTCAACCTGTACAAAAACCAACCGCACTCATCTTTAAAATGCCTTCTCCAAACAGCCCTATATTTACCCAAATACTGAAAAATAAACTGCCCATCATATTAAAACCATAGGATGGATTCAAACAAAATGCAAGATCGCCAAGTCCCGAGCATCATTTACACAGTGTTGCACCCAGAAGATAGTGGACCCAAGCCTAATCAGTATCATGGAACTGACCTCCATACCATTCATTAACTTCTCCTTTCTTGACATATTCTCTGTCCAAAAATGGTAGTCAAGAAGTTCTGCCTATGGGACGGATGCATATGAGTTCACATCTACCAGAAAATCTTGATTGGAACTTTAATCTATGAACTGGAAGGAGTCTAGCATGATGGAATATCCATCGGGTGAGAAAGCAAACAGATTCGTTGGACTGAAGGATGGTCCCTCGTTGTCCATGTATTTAGTATCATTGCTTGTTTTGATGCCCACAACACAAGAATTAGGCTGAGGAGACATTGCAGGAGGAATGTTCACCGTCATAGAATTGGGAACTCTTTTGGAGCCTTTCACCAGGCATCTTGGCTCTGTCATTTACAAGATGAGGACAAAAATCAGCTACTTGAGTACATTTCACTATGGATAATACTAGAGCATTCACTAAGGATAATACTAGAGTGTATCACATGAGTACTAACATAGGTTGCCAAAATGTTTAATCAACATTTCATGAAGGATAAGAATTATGATGTAAGCAATGAAAGAAGAGAAATGAGATCACTAGTAATGTCTTGTCAAGATTTATGATAAATGGTCGTCAGTCATCAACAAAGAAAATATATGAGGTGAAAGTTGAATCGTGTTGATGTAATTCACAACAATGTGGACATTAGTGGACCAAGATAGAATGTTTGGGCATTGTTAAACATCCAGATCATATAAAAAAACTCTCTCTACATTGCTCCAACTACATGCTCACCATGGGGTGGTGCAGGCAATGGTAGGGTAAAGAAGTTAAGTACTACAATAAAATTTTTAAACTTCTAACTTTGAAATTTCTCGAATCACGCTGGTGCAACACTTGAGTCCGCCCCTACCATGGCATGATCTGATGGATAACATAGCCAAGTCACAATCCTTGTCTTGGCCCACATAATATCCCATGTAATCAATGGCTTTAATTGCTGAATACAAGTTCCATGCATTCAGAATATTGTCTTCACCAAGAAAAATAAGGCTAGAATAGGCTGAATAGCTCTTACAACAATGATAATTTTTTTGGTATGTCCATCAATTGGTAATGATCATAGCATTTCTCTTGGCACATTGACAATGACAGATTGTAGCTAGGGTATTTAGTCTGACGGCCATTTGAAGGGTATTCCTGTAATTAGTCATGTGAACAATGACACTAAAAGCAATAACCTCCTATCCTTGTCTTTGGTCTGTAAAGCAACACAAATATAACTATCAATAAAAGCCATGCTGTGGTGAGTTGTGTGTTGCATCCATCTCATTATTTATTTGATTTGAAAGTCCAAATGAAAATTAGAGCCATGGAACAATAATTTCTCTCACTTTGTCCTCTAATATTTCAATTTAAGTTGCTTTGGTAGTTTTATTTTCCAGTTTAATAATTTATTTGGAGTAGAAAGAAATACAACTACAACTATTCTGCACTTTTAGGACTAACCTGGAAAATTCTGATTTTGAACATAACCGTTTGTCTTGATTGCTGCTAAATTGCTGCACCTAGGGGAGCTGATTACTGTTTCAACTATGTTTCCACCGATCTGACATTTTTCATCCTGACATACATTAGACAAAGTCCGTTAAAATCAATTTTAGTTGCATTTGCAAAAATTCAAATAAACTCAAAGAATTCACAAGTAGTGGGTGATCAGTAAAGACCTTGAGTAGTTCATAATGTTCTACCCATTTGGATTTGGTCATATCCACTAAAGGCGGCCTCTTTAGAATCCAACACTTCTCAGTCTCTACTCCTGAAGAAGAGAGATCCAAGATATCCTCCAAAAACAAGTGCGGAAAGGAAGATAATGCTTCCACAAATATAGGACTATCAAACATGCTTTCAATGCTGTCACATGATCCAAATAATAAAAGATCAGTATGGTGGTAACGTTAATCTATAATTAAGCAGATATGATACAAGAAACCTAATCTATGTCAGATGTCCCTTGAAAATCAAGGAGGATAGGATGATTTCCTCATTCATTTTTTTGTGGCAGATGTTGATTTGGGGCAGGAAAATGAAAACTAAATATTACATTGCAATCTTATTTTTTAAGGTTCCCACTTTTCATACCACAACCAAATGTGCCCTGATTTTGGTCTCTCCAGGCAAAACTTCGGACCATTGTTGATCAAGAGTTCATCCAAAAACACCCTTGTTACCACATCAATCACAACTAAACATGAGAAAGGCTCACCTGTCTGGAAGTTTGGCAGTATCAATGGAAGGTAGAAATTTCAACAACTGCTGTTGTTCCTCCTGAGTAAAATTTTTTGTGAACTTTTCAAAGGAAATAATATCCTGTGCCAATATAAAATGAAAACTTTTAGCTCTGTAATAACAAAGCAAGAAGAAAATAAAACATGCATGCACTCTCGATAATGAAAGTAACGATAACTTCAAATGCTTAATTGTTATATTCTTAGTTCTAAAAAAAAAAAAAGTCCTCAATGCAATAAAAAACAGCTACAATAGAAGTGAAACCTTACTATTAGATCTACTGATGTCAAATGTGACTTGCTATCTTGCATAATATGATGTTTGTCAATTAAAAAATTATTCCTGCAAAGTCATAAAAATGGGTTATAAGCCATACAAATCAAGTACCACTGTATCCAAAGAAATCCAAGTGCAACATCCAATCAAAGATGCATTAGGATGTGCAATCACAAGCTGTTTAAATATGATCTTGCAGAAGATGGCTGTACATTCTTCTATGCACTTGGAGTGGCACTGAAATTGGAAATAGATGCAATAAACAACCCCAAAGTATATTTTCCAATTGCCACAGAAGTCCAATAAAACTGCTTCCTACCATACATGATGAAAGAAAGAACTATGCATTCATGATTCAACCAAAAAAAAAAAAAAGGAGTTTGTTCACTGCCCAGGTGTATGCTGAAATGAACAACCATCCACTACCAAAACATTGAAACCAGGTGCGACTTGCAGTGCATCTGAATGGAGCTTAAAATAAAACCTGACATCAAATATTATGAGCAAGGGAATCGAGCAACTGCATCTAGGATTACAATGTGAAGAACACTCCTCACATTTCACATTTAAGGTAAGAAGGCAAAATTAGGAAGAGACCTTATTGTATGATCTTGTGCTGCTTGTCCTGTACGTTTCTCAACTTTTTCACTACCAATGTGTGAATAACTTATCCCCTTGTTTGCAGTATTTACAGGAACCGATGTTGTTCCAGAATAAGCATTCTCAGTGACGTATGCTTTGCAATCTATTGGAAGTGAGCTTGCCTCTGATTTTTCATCCTGGGCAATCACATTTAGATGCTTAATCAGAACACCTCCATGGCCTATCTCAACAGAATCCATAAGGGTTCCACTTTCAAGAAGCAATTCTTCTGATAACGCTGAAATGTTTGATGACTGTTGCTCATGTAAAATGCAATATAGATCTTTTTTGAGCTTTTCAACAGGGGATGGCTTTGGCCGAACAACGCATGTCCTCTTCCTTGAGGGCACAAGTGAATCCCAGACAATTGATTGTGCTGAACCTTAAATAAAATTAAAGACTAAAATTAGCAAACATCAAATTGCTTCGAACACGGAAGCATTTATTGGCACACTCCACATGTAAATGAACACCATATTCTAAATTGTCTAAAGCTTCTAATGCCTTAAGTTGAAAGAAGCGCACATCAGGTAAAGGTTGACTTCTTTTCCTTCTGCAAGTGAAATAAAGGATTTTGAAATGTTACTCAAGTCTGAAAAGTAGAGGACTCTTTTGTCCAAGACAAAGGATAATATGTCTTAGAGGTGCATCCAAGAATGGGGAAAGACTGAGGAGGGCACTCCGGCTCATAGCAAGAGCTATGGCCATCACAATGATACCTTGCGGCATGCCAATTAATTATTTCAGCAAGTTTTTGATGATGCTACCATCCGAAATGAAAAATCAGATGATATGTTGGACAAAATCAATTCATTTGAGGGCTTGCTACCTATAGATGTAGTAACTTCAATGTGGCCTTCCCAATATAAAGCATGGGCTTGTAGACAACAAAGAAAAATCAAATATGAGAAAATATGGGATGTCAGATCAAATTTTACTGAATCAAGGACCTTTCAAATCCCTCACATCTGTATTGCCAAAATGTGCGAAGCCCTCAGAATTTGATATTGCTGGTCCAGAAGTGGGTCCATTGCTTGTATCCTCAAAAACTTTTTGGAAGCTCTGGTTAGCATTTGGTGCTTCGCTTCTAAGTTCTGAATTATCATTCAAATGCTTTCTCTTGTACAACTTCATAGCTTTGGTTTTACTGGATCTAGGTTTTGCTTCATTAACCTTTTTATAATCCTCAGAATCAACAAGTTCGGCACGGACATGAAGTGGTGTGTAGTTTGCAAGTGTTCCCTTTGTTCTCCATCGAGAACCACATGCATTGCACAAAACTGGCTTTTCGGGTGGTCCGTTACGCCAAAGAGGAGTGCCTGCAGTATAAATATATCTTTCATCTACCAGTTATGAAAATAATATTCCTGAAGGTCATGACTAAAAGTGTAAAATGCTACAACCAAAGGAGAAAAAAGGGACCAAGCTCAATGTCTCATCTTTTGCCTGACATCCAAAAATAAAAAAAATAAAAAACTTAGGTACACCATAACACTGAAACATGTGGATGGTTATTGGTTAAGATTGTAAGCTTATAACCTAAATATTAGTTAAAAAGGAATTTTATGCTTACATAGCCTTAGAATCTACCCAATGTGCTGCTGCAGATCTTAGGTACCGAATGACCTGATGTGTCTTGTCTCTTATCTTCCAAGGGATTTAAAATTAACGAGAACTTTATTCTGCAGCAAAAGCATCCTAACATTCTAAATGTTAATGCAGATATAATTGGTTGTTTACATTTTTACAGTAAATTTATCCACTCACACTCAGTGTGTTCAAGGTAACCCAGAAAAAATTTACTGCACTAAAATTAAAGGAGGCATGGAGAGAATCTCAAATGTAATGGTCACTAGTACAATGCAGATTCATGGAACTGTACTTAAATTTCGGATATACCACAAGAAAGATCCATGGATCACATTGCCTGAAACCAATTTCCCCTGTCATTCAACTTGAAGAAAAAAAACAAAACCTTGGGCAATGACTACTTCACTCTCAAATTTGTCAGTTTTAAGTAGATGAAATGCGATAAAACTGTGAACCTTGGGCCTTACGATATGAACTACTACAGAGATTCTACAGCTTCACTTGCTTTGATGGAGCAATATTGGAAATAAATTTCACAATGCTCAATCTTTAATCCCAAGGAATTACAAGCGGTCTGGATATACTCCAGGAATGCAGTTTATATTCCCAGGAACTAGACAAAGTTCCAAAGCCATATTAATCTCAACTGGCAGTATGCTTGAGGACTCAGGATGAACATCATGGAGCAGGGGATTAGAACTTCTCTAACAATTGAACTATCAACCTATGGCAGAATATGATAATAGACGAAACATAAAAACAAACAAAACCAATTCCACTGAAGCGCAACAGCATTATGTGGAAGCCAAAGCTCAAAATCTTTTTTGGCAACTCTATTACTAACCCATAAGTTAACAGGGATGAAAGAAAAGGAGAAGGAAAATATGAACTTTCAATTGTTATTTTGGGTAGAAAAGACTCTGAAAAGAACACAAAGTGAGGGCATCATAATCTAACCAAGAAGCCAATCCACCATAGTCTATATGTACCATCAGAAAAATAAACTGAATATTAAAAGACAGAAAGACCAACCAACAAAAAAATAAAAAACACAAGCACCTGATATACAATTAAATTGAAGAGAAAACAAAGATCTTCAATAGTTTTTTAACCCATTAAGAAGCTACAACAAATTCATAAACACGACAATTTGTAAAAAGAAATGAGAGAAAGACAGAACTTTATGACAAAAGGGACATCTTTTCTTGACTAATCAAGATGAACAAAGGCATGAAAAATGAAGATAAACTCACTTGTAACTCCACAATGATAGCAAGGCCCTTGCTTGCCCATACCTCCTTCACCACTAGTCTATAGCAGAATTCCAAATGAAAAGGCAAACAAAAAAACAAAGCACAATTATTTCTTGATGAAAGTGTTGCCAATATTCATCTTTGTGGGACTCAACAGTATATTTTCTAAAAAACCCCTCTAACTCTTTTATCACTGGCTATGGAAGATTCCTCAAAATCCATGTAAGATTTGCAGAAATCAAGCCCAAAACCAAAAAAAGGCCTAACATTTTAGCCCCACAGAAAAATCAGAAGTACCAAAAAAATATACAGATTGGATTAGGTATTACATGGGAATCTCTGTACAGTCCTATGGAAGAAAGAAACATTCAACCAAAATTAATGGTGGACAGATAAAGGTGGAAATGAAGGTTATTTGTATGTTTTTGGAGGAAATGGTCAGTTCCCATTGCTTTCATTTAAGGAGTAGAATACAAATCTTTCAATTGCTTTCTTTCAATTTACTTATGTAAATATAACTAATATTTTTACATGACTTAGATAGAAGTGAGGGTAGAGAAGTTTAGAAAATGTTAGGAAGAGACAAGAGAGGAGAGAGAGAGAGAGAGAGGAAAAACAAGCTTCTTTCCAGACTCATTCCTTTATAAAAATCTTCCTACTGTTTTTGGAGGAAGTCAGATTGATAGTGATGCCGTGTACACTTTGGTAGTAGGATCTGTTCTACCTTGACTTACCCTTTTGGTCCCACAGAAGATGGACCACGGTCCAAAAACTTGAGGTAGGATTGTATATTTTTGCTTTCTACTGCCCCACTCATTACGCCATTCTGATGGCTAGGATCATCTGATCCGCTGTGGACTTTGGTTTTATTGTCTTTGTTTTTCATTTCATTTTATTCTAAAAGAATATTTTGCTGGGACCCATACTAGTTTATAAAAGGATTGCTGACTAGACAAGGCTACATCTGCTTTCCAATGACTTGGGGTGGGGTATCAGCAATAAATGTTGGTTGATCTGAACCCTCTTGTTGAATTCTGAATCCCCAGTGGGGAAGCTGCCTCACAATCCCTCTCAGTTTTGATGGGGACCCGCCTCTCGTCCATCCAAACCATCCAGGACGCTTCTGTCGCCAAGAAATGGGACATGCTCGAGTATCACTGTAATCAGTGAAATGTTCACCATCAGATAGAACACGGGAGAAAATATGATTTGCTTTCAAATTTGAATTGAATAGAAGAAAACTTTGGTTTGCTTTCAAGTAGTAGAATTGAACTTTTGCATAAGGCTCTTGAGTTCCATCCAATTCTCAACATGACACCTTTGACCTGTTGCAATGATATTAAGGCATGTCCTATGTGGACCATGGCGGGCTGAACGATTTTGGTGGAAAAGCGGTGGGTCCCATCATCAAGAGCGAGGGGCAATGATAGCAATGCTTACTCGCAAAATCAGGATCGTGGTAAGTTTGGTAATTTATTTATAAATCAAAGTGAACCACCAAATCAAGTAAGAATAAAGTACAGAAAAAATATTACACACGATGATGAACTTTTGTCTTTAGTGGCCTGTGAAACAATCTACCTTGACCTTTTGTTTTTTTGGTAAAGAGTAGACAAATTTGGCTTGAAATTCTCACTTATTGTTATAAAATATTGTTATTAGTGGATGCTCACCATGGGACCCATATTAGATATGGAAAGCTAGAGTCTTGCTATATTGGTTTGCTTGGGGAGGAAGCAATCTTCTTCTATAAATAAGATCCTCCTCCCCCCCTTTTATGTACACATCTCATTCAATAAGAAAAGCTCTCCTTTTCTCCCTCTAATCTCTCTCTCTCCCCTCTTCTTAATACGTTATCAGCACGAGCAAAAGGAAACGTGCATACAGTTTCAGTTTCAACGTGCAAAAGGTAACGTGCGAAAGGTAACGTTGTCGTGCAAAAGGTAACGACAAAGTGTGCAAAAGGTAACGTGCAAAAGGTAACGACAAAGTGTGCAAAAGGTAACGTTGTCTTTTGTAACGTTTAAACTGAAACTGATAACTTCTGATTCAGATCGTTGAATCTGATTTAGATCGTTTGTTTTTTTTTTTCTTTTGTAACGTTGCGAGTGTTACGTTACACGACGACAAGAAGTTATCAGTTAACAAGAATAGTATTCAAAAGCAATTCCACTTCAAACTACGACATCTTGGCCGTTCGACATCAGATCAACGATCCAGTAGAAGCTGCGGAAAGTTCACAAGCAAATCTATACGATACAATTAAAAGAAGGCACATCTAACGGTAACATAATTTTCATTATTTATATTCCTTTATTTGTTTAATAAATTGTTTATGTTATGATTATTTATTTATTCATTATTATCATTATCTTTAATAAAGGGAGATCAAGAATAGTTCATAAATAAGAACCTGAAGTTCTATATTAGTACGGGCCTGCAGTTCCGTAAGAACCAGAAGTTCTTTTCTAAATCCGGACCAGAAGTTCCATGGATTATTCAAATCTGAAACCAGAAGTTCTCAGATCCTGAAGTTCTATATTAATACGGGCCTGCAGTTCCGTAAGAACCAGAAGTTCTTTTCTAAATCCGGATCAGAAGTTCCGTGGATTATTCAAATCTGAAACCAGAAGTTCTCAGATCCACAATATGGACTTGCAGATTCATTACTAATCAAACCTGAAGTTTGATATTTCGATCCAGAAATAAAAGTAATATGCCATAACATCAAGCCCGAAGCCTTGATAGAACCTGAAGTTCTACAAAAAAAATTTTAAGAACCTGAAGTTCTAATCAGGAACCTGCAGTTCCAAATCAAGCCAGAAGCCTTGTTTAAACTGTTTGTTTTTGGATTATTAAAAATTGATAACATGATGTTATTCAATTTTGAATTGGCAAACTTGATCTGACATGGCTCACCCCTTAATTTATTCTGAATGCCTTACAATTTTTTATTTGTATTTTATCTTTTGCATATCAATGATCATATATATATATATTTTTTCCAGCTCTTGCATAATGTCGAACTTAACCAAACTTGATTTCAAAGCCCTTAACATTACCGGGGACAATTACTTATCCTGGCACTTGGATGCAAAATTACATTTACAATCCAAGAAGCTTGGAGAGACGATAATAGAAGGCAATAAAGAGTCCCCAGAGAATAGGGCATTGGCACTTATCTTCTTACGTCATCATATACATGATGACCTTAAGAATGAATACCTCACAGAGGAGGACCCAGCAGGTCTTTGGAAATCCCTGAAGGATAGATATGATCACCAGAAGATGGTCTTATTACCAACAGCTCAGAATGAATGGCTAAACCTGCGATTTCAGGACTACAAATCGGTATCTGAGTATAACTCTACTCTTTTCAACATTGTTTCTCGGTTAAGATTGTGTGGGGAAACGATTACGAAGAGCAGATGTTAGAGAAAACGCTGTCCACTTTCCATGCAACAAATGTAATCCTGCAACAACAGTACCGTGAACGACGTTTCTCCAAATACTCAGAACTGATCTCTTGTCTCCTTTTTGCTGAGCAGAACAGTAAAGTCTTGTTGAAGAATCATAACTCCAGACCAACTGGATCTATGGCACTGCCTGAAGCAAATGCCAATTTCAATTCCAACAGAGGCAGAGGAAGGGGGCGTGGGAGAAATAATCCCTCCAGAAGAGGCGAAAAAAGAAACTCCTCCCGACGAGGAGGATTTCGAGGTCCTCCCAATAAAAAATTCAAAAACCACCAGAAGTGGTCTGATCCTCAGAAGCAACAAAATCCAGATCAACCTCAAAATCCACCAAATACTTCTACCCACCGTTCTGATAACCCTTGCTACAGATGTGGAAGGATTGGGCATTGGTCACGCTCTTGTCGTGCACCAAAAGACGTGGTGGAACGATACAAAGCATACAAAGCCTCTGTTCATTCTGCAGAATCAAATGATCTGGAAGACTGGGATTGGGATACTGACCTACAAAATGACAATTACCAGTTGGACATTACAAATTTGGAAACTAAAGATTTTTTTGAAGACGAAAATGGCCAACCTCTGAGCAATGAGGCATTTAGTGCTAAAATCGGAACTCCTCCTGGAATGTTCTAGAAGACCAAACAAATATTTTTCAGAGTCTCCATTTAGAATCTTTTTTTTTTTAGCTATTTACCCTTTTATGGATATTTTATGATTGGATGATTTAGTTTTCAGTTTCTTAATTTTGACAAACATTTTATGGATGTTTTATGATGAGTGATTTTTTTTTATTATTTTATCAATTTGATGAAATTTCTTTTATGAAGTTTTCTTAATCATGTGATTGTTTAGTTACATTTTTTTTTATCTTTTGTTTAAAGGTATGGATCACAACAATGGGGATACTCACTGTCTTGTAGATAGTGCTACAACACATACCATTCTGAACAACCAGAAATTTTTCTCAGAATTGGTATTGAATTCACGAAAGGTATCCACCATAGCTGGACCTGTGCAAAATAATTGAAGGCTCCGGAAGAGCCCACATAACGTTACCTAATGGTACTCATTTATTCATTAAAGATGCATTGTTCTCCAGCAGTTCCCGAAGAAACTTGCTCAGTTTTAAAGACATCAGAATAAATGGATACCATGTTGAGACTGCTAATGAAGGTAACAAGGAAATGTTACTTATCGTTACTAGTATTGGAGGCCGAAAACAAATACTAGAAACATTAAATGCACTTTCTTCTGGGTTATATTATACAACGATATCCATCGTCGAATCACATTCGGTTCTGAGTAAAACGAGACAGTTAAGCCCGAAGCTTAAACCAACCCCAAAGTTTAGCAACCCTCAAGCCTTATTGCTTTGGCATGATAGATTAGGGCACCCCGGAGTTACCATGTTGAAGAAAATCATTGCTAACTCTGTTGGACACCCTTTAGACAACTATAGTTTGACCATACCAAATGGGTATCTATGTGTCCCATGTTCACAGGGAAAATTAATCACTCGACCTTCCTTCGTTAAGATTGCATTAGAATCCCCATCCTTTCTGCAAAGGATACAAGGCGACATCTGTGGACCGATCAATCCACCTAGTGGACCATTTAGGTATTTCATGGTTCTGATTGACGCTTCCACCCGTTGGTCTGATGTTTGCCTACTTTCAACTAGGAATATAACCTTTGCCCGTCTGTTAGCACAAATCATTAAACTTAGAGCCCATTTCCCTGATAATCCTATTAAGTCTATACGACTTGATAATGCGGGTGAGTTTACATCACAAGCCTTTGATGACTACTGTTCATCTCTAGGCATTGTTGTCGAACATCCTGTCCCTCATGTCCATACCCAGAATGGCTTAGCTGAATCCCTGATTAAGCGCATTCAACTTATTTCTAGGACCCTGTTGATGCAGTCTAAATTACCAATTAGTGCTTGGGGACATGCTGTATTACATGCATCAATGCTCATTCGACTTCGACCCACAGCCTACCATCAATACTCTCCCGCACAGCTTATAACGGGACATCAACCTAATATCTCCCATTTACGCAAGTTTGGTTGCGCTGTTTTAGTCCCTATACCACCCCCTCAACGTATTAAGATGGGACCACAACGTAGGTTAGGCATCTATATCGGCTATGACTCTCCTTCTATTATTCGTTTTTTAGAACCAATGACGGGAGATGTTTTTACTGCTCGTTTTGCTGATTGTCAATTCGATGAGACAAAATTCCCACCGTTAGGGGGAGATAAAGAACGTATTGTTCCTGCAGAACAACCCGTTCCTGAAGAACGGCGTGAACTAACGTGGAATGCTTCCACTTTGTCTCATTTAGACCCACGTACTTCACAATGTGAATATGAAGTCCGTAGAATTGTGCACTTACAAGAAATTGCAAATAAATTACCCGATGCATTTAACGATGTAGCAAAGGTAACTAAGTCACATATTCCAGCTATGAATGCACCTGCTAGACTTAATGTCCCTGTAGGACAAAGTCAAAAAGTGGCAACAAAAGAGTCTGTAATACGCCAGAAGCGTGGCAGACCTGTAGGTTCAAAAGATATAGCTCCGCGGAAAAGGAGAAATATACAATCATCATATCCTCCCAAAGATACACATAACACTCCTGAAGAGTTTCCTCCTGAAGAGGGTCATAACGCTCCTGAAGAAGCTATGGAAAAATCCACTCTCTCTAGAATGACGAAAGTCCTTGATGAGACTATAAAAGCCCCTGAAGTGGCACCGGTACCGGATAATGAAGAGATCTCTATATTTTATAATTATAGAGAGAGATGGGATCGAAAAAGAATTGTCATCGATGATGCATTTGCATATGCGGTAGCTACACAAATATCAATGGAACATGAAGATGATGATTGGGATACAGAACCACGTACTATAAATGAATGTCGACAAAGAAAAGATTGGCCAAAATGGGAAACTGCTATTACAGCACAGTTAGAGTCTCTCAATAGACGTGGTGTATTTGGACCTATAGTACAAACCCCAAAAGGTATTAACCCTGTAGGTTATAAGTGGGTGTTTGTAAGGAAAAGGAATGAAATGAATGAAATCATTAGATACAAAGCAAGACTTGTGGCACAAGGTTTCCTGCAGAAACCTGGGATTGATTGTGAGGAAACATACTCCCCTGTTATGGATATAACGACATTCAGATACCTGATAAGTTTAGCGGTTTCCGAAAATTTGGATATGAGACTCATGGATGTTGTGGCCGCTTATCTGTACGGGGACTTAGACACAGAAATTCATATGAAAATCCCAGAAGGATTTACTTTGCCTGAAGCAAAGCTCAAGAGTACGTACTCAATACAATTGAGACGATCATTGTATGGATTGAAGCAATCCGGAAGAATGTGGTACAATCGTCTCCGTGAATATTTGTCTAAGGAAGGATATGAAAACAATCCCATTTGCCCATGTATCTTCATAAAGAAATCCTCAAAAGGTTTTGCAATAGTGGCAGTTTATGTCGATGACATAAATTTAATTGGGACTCCAGAAGAGCTCGAAATAACTGCTGATTATTTGAAAAGGGAATTTGAGATGAAAGACCTTGGGAAAACAAAATTTTGTCTCGGCCTGCAGATCGAGAGAAGTTCTAGTGGAATATTAGTCCATCAATCTAATTATACCAAGAATATACTGAAACGCTTTGGTATGGATAAAGCACATCCACTAAGCACTCCCATGGTTGTTCGGTCTTTAGACATAAACAAGGATCCATATCGTCCAATTGAAGAAAACGAAAAGGTATTGGGTCCAGAAGTACCATACCTGAGTGCTATTGGTGCTTTAATGTATTTAGCACAATGTACTAGACCGGATATTTCCTTTTCAGTGAATTTACTTGCTAGATATAGTTCTGCGCCAACGCAAAGGCATTGGACTGGTATCAAACATATCCTACGCTATTTGCGTGGTACAATTAATTTAGGACTCTTTTATTGTAAAGATTCCAAGTTTGTAGGATATGCAGATTCAGGATATCTATCTGATCCTCATAAGGGTCGATCACAGACAGGTTATGTATTTCTTAATGGTAATGCTGCTATTTCTTGGCGCTCTAGTAAACAAACTTTGGTAGCTACTTCTTCTAACCATGCTGAAATTTTAGCCCTCTATGAAACTAGTAGGGAATGTGTATGGCTAAAATCTTTAATTCAGCATATTCGTAGTTCTTGTCAATTGCCTCTCAGTACAGGTACCCCGAGTATTATCTATGAAGACAATGAGGCATGTATTCAACAAATTAAAGAAGGGTACATTAAAGGTGACAAGACAAAGCACATTGCACCAAAGTTCTTCTTCACACATGAGCTTCAGAAGAACAATGAGATTGAAGTCAAGCAAGTTCGTTCAAACAACAACTTGGCTGATTTGTTCACAAAGTCATTACCAAAGTCAACATTTCAAAGGCTTATATATGAGATCGGCATGCAGAAAGTGTATCATCAAACAATGTAAAGGGTATTATCGTCAGGGGGAGTAACAGATTCTGGATAGATACTTTGAAGCCTATCAATTAGGACATATGTGCGCTGTACTCTTTTTCCTTCTCTAGGTTTTATCCCACTGGGTTTTCCTAGTTAAGGTTTTAACGAGGCAGCATTATGCACGTCCAACACCATTTCAATAACTTTGTAAAAATGTTGTACTCTTTTTCCTTCGCTTAGGTTTTTATCCCATTGGGTTTTTCCTTTGCAAGGTTTTAATGAGGCAACTGTTATTGAATGGTGGTCATCCAAGGGGGAGTGTTATAAAATATTGTTATTAGTGGATGCCCACCATGGGACCCACATTAGATATGGAAAGCTAGAGTCTTGCTATATTGATTTGCTTGGGGAGGAAGCAATCTTCTTCTATAAATAAGATCCTCCTCCCCCCCTTTTATGTACACATCTCATTCAATAAGAAAAGCTCTCCTTTTCTCCCTCTAATCTTTCTCTCTCTCCCCTCTTCTTAATACTTATGACTTTTTTAATAAAAAAAAGAGATTTTTAAATTTTTATACTTGTGATATGACTATCATCTTTTCATGCATCTTAAAGGGAGATTTCACATCACTTTACAAGTGAATTACTTAAATGGGACCAAACGGGTGTCTTACAAGAGAATTCTGTATAATTTAACTAATGAAAAATCAGTATAGGGATATGGTTTTTTCTCGATTTTGATGGCTCAATAACAATTTAGCTTCTCAACCTATTGCTTAAGAAGGTTTGAGCAAGTTTGAAGGGGCATGTCATTTTCTTAATGGTAAAAAGATAGGGTGTCTACATGGACAGAAGCAATTCAAGTGCTACGAGCTACGAAGCACAGATACAGATACGGGACACAGATGCCACATGATACAGATACGACGATATGACAAATTCTAAAAAAGGAGGATACGGACACAGCTAAGATACGACAAATAATAAATATATATTATATAATCATAAAATTAAATAATAGTAATAATTTTAGCCAACTAAAGAAGTCTAATATCACAATTAATAGAAACAAAAAACATAACTAATATTGGAAAACTAAAAAAAGATGAGACTAAAAAGTAAAAAAAGACGAGACTAATAAAAAAGAAAAAAAATAGTTAGGACAGGAAAAAGAGTTAGGACAGAGGGTAGCAAAACAAAAAAAAAAAAAAAAGGAATTGTTTGAAAAATCTCATGTTTGGTCTGAAATTGTTCCTAAATTATTTATGAACTTTTGAAACTTCATGTAACACTCTTTTTTTTTTTTTTTTGAATTTTTATAACAGGCTTTGGTCACACTCGGCAAAAAAAAAAAGAAAAAAGGTAAAAGAAAAAAAAGAAGGATTTAAAAATTTAAAATAATCCCGTTATATCCTGCCATGTCCCTCCACGCCCTGTTTTATCCTTGGCGTGTCCAAATTAAAAAAAAAATAAACGTTTTTTAGTGTGTTGGACACGTATTAGGCTATGTTCGAGCCGTGTCCGTGTCCGACACAGACACGGGGACCTTGGGCGCTTGTCCATGCTTCCTAGGCTATGAGAGTTGAAATTATGAACCATGGTTTTTGTCAACTAGATTGGAGGACTTTGGTTTGTAATTAGTAGTAAGGATTTTTATAATTAGCTAATTCATAGGTTAGATAAAAGTCGGAGTTTATTGAGTTGTATTTTATAATTCTTTAGAATAGACTATAGTTTGTGTCACTAGGGGAATTGAAGTGAAGAATTTAGAAAACAAGGCACTTGCTCAAGCACCCAAGATAGAACCGAATGCGCTCAAGCCCCTAATGGTTGTGCTCAAGCCTGGAACGTAAACTGAAGTGCGATGGCAACTGAAGTGCGATGGCAAAGAAAACACACTTTGCTGTTACGAAATAGTTTCCAATTTATGCTAGAACTGGTAGTTTTTATTCTAGAAGGAGAATTCTTTTAGGGCACAAATTGTGGATTATTTAAAGGGTTCCTTTCTCAACCCTATGATACTGAACTCCTTATTCTAACTAGGAATTATACATTGTAGATCACTTTTTTCTCTAAAGCTTTCGTTGAAGAGATTAGGTTGAAAATTTGTCCTAGAGAGTTGCTTGTTTTACATCTTTTGTAAAAGATTTTTTGATGAGTTAAATGCAAGTTGAATCTGCTATAGTGGATGACAAGAAGTCATTGTGGAGTGAAGTTGTGCACAGAGAATTATTGTTCTTAAGTTTTAGGAGAACTGGGAGAGGATTGTGAATATATCTCTTGTAACTGTGTGATTCATAGTGCTTTATTGTTAGTCCAATATAAACTCGGGGTTTTTTTTTGGATTTGTGTTTTCTCCGTAAAAATTGTGTGCCTTTTGTCTTTGTGTCATTGATTGATTTGCTAGTTCGTTTATTTCTTCCACTGTATAGAAAATTGGAATTGCAATCTTGAAATTTAGATCTGCAACTATCATTTAGTTGTAAGGATTTTTGTAATTGGCTGGTTATTGGTTTGGACAAAACTTTAGGTCCATTGAGTTGCATTTTATAACTCTTTAGAATAGACTGAGGTTCGTGTCTTCAGAAGAGCTGAAGTGAAGAATTTAGAAAACTGGGCATGAGCTTGAGCGCTTAAGATAGAATTGAATGTCCTTAAGCATCTGAAGTTTGCACTCAATCGTGGAACGTATAAATGAATATGCATAGCATGCGCTCAAGTGTGATGGTGGAGAAAACCCAATTTCCTATTTTGGAATTGTTTCTTGTTTGAGTTAGAATTAGTAGTTCTTATTCTACAAGGAGTATTATTTTAGGACGTGAATTGCGGGTTATTTAAAAGGTTCCTCTTTCCACCTTAAAATACAGATCTTATTATTTTGAGTGGAGATTACACATTGGAGACCACGTTTTTCTCTAGAGTTTCCATTGGAGAGATTGGGAAAAAGCTTTACTCTAGAGAGTTTTTTCTTTTACATCTCTTGTAAAAGATTGTTTGAGGAGTCAAGTGCAAGTTAAATCTAGTGCAGTAGATGGCAGGAAGTCGTTGTAGTATGAAGTTGTGTATAGACAATTACAGTCCTTAGGTTACACAAGAATCGGAAATAGGGTTGTGAATATATCTCTTGTAACTGTGTGATTCATAGTGCTTGATTGATAGTCCAATACAGACTCATGGTTTTTTTCCAGTTTGGGTTTTTCACGTAAAAATTGTGTGCCTCTTATCTTTGTATGGATGATTGATTTGATAGTTCATTTATTTCTTCCGTTGCATATAAAATTGGAACTGCAATCTAAAAATCAAAATCTGAAGCAATCTAATTATAAGAAAATTTTTAATTAGCTAATTCATGGTTAGACAAAACTCTAGGTCCATTGACTTGTATTGTATAGTTCTTTAGAATGGACTATGGTTTGTCTCGCCAGAAGAATAGAAGTAAAGAGTTCATAAAGCAGGGTACATACTTGAGTGCCCTATGACAGCGCTTGAAAGCCCAAGACATAATTGGATGCGCTCAAGCCTAAAACATATAACTGAATATGCATAGCACGCGCTCAAGCACGATGGTGGAGAAAACCTGTTTTCCTGTTACGGAATTGTCTCTTATTTGTATTAGAGCTGGTGGTTTTTATTTAATAATGAATATTCTTTTAAGGCACAAATTGTGGTTTATTTAAAGGGTTCCTCTCTCGACCTTTTAAATATAGATCTCATTATTTTGAAAGGAGATTACATATTGGAGATCATTTTTTTCTCTAGAGTCACCATTGGAGAGATTAGGCTAAAGCTTTACTCTAGAGAGTTACTTCTTTTATATCTCTTATAGAAGATTGTTTGTGGAGTTACTGCAACTTGAATTTGGTGCATGGACGGCAGGAAGTCATTGCAGTGTGAAGCTGTGCATACAGAATTACAATTCTTAGGTTGCGCGAGAACCGGGAGAGAGTTGTGAGTATATCTCTTGTAACTATATGATTCATAGCGTTTGATTTTTAGTCCAATGCAGACTCGTGATTTTTTCCCAGTTTGGGTTTTCCGCGTAAAAATCATGTGCCTCTTGTCTTTGTGTGGTTGATTGATTTAATAGTTCGTTTATCTCTTCTGTCGCATATAAAATTGTAATTGCAATTTATAAATCTAGATTTGAAATGATCCTTCAATTGGTATCAGAGAGGGTGCAAAAATCTACTATTTATTAATCTATAGTGATTTTTCAGAATGGAATTCAACAACTGTGAATAAATATTTACGAACAAGCCCCTCTTGCTAGATGAATCTAACTATTTCTACTGGAAAGATAGAATAATTGCCTATTTGAAGTCCATTGATGATATTGTCTGGGATATTGTTGAGGAAGGCTATACCAGACTTGTTGTTGCGATTGAAGGAAATTATGTTCCTGAACGTAAGTATCAATGGAGAATAAAAGAGAAGTATACCTTTAGTTGCAATAATAAGGCAGTGAATGGCCCGAGACTTGGGAGAAGCTCCAAAGTGTTGTTTTATTGAATTATTATCCTAGCCAAACTTTCAGTAGGGGTAGATTTTCAATCCCCATGACTGGCTAAAAGGTAGGACACGTTGAATTAAAGAGGCTTACTTAAAACCTCACATGGCTTCCAAGTGGAATTCCCTAGAAGAAACCCAATCACTATTAGCTGGTCTATAAACTTCATTCATCATTGACTTGAATAACAGCAAAAGGTTCATTGTCACAATCTGCCAATGACAGCATTACATTTAACGACAAGTTTGTGTACAAGCCTTTTCCATGGAATGAAGAAATTACCATATTTATAAAATTTTTGGTAAATGAATACCACAGAAAAGGCTTTTAGTGGAAGTAAAAAATTCATATTTGGTGCAAATTTTCTTTTCCTCAATGAATTAGTCTAAATTACGTTTGTTAATGCGGATTCCTTGGTTTAGATTACATTTTTATCTAGTTATGATCTAGAGATCCATTATAGCACTCATCCTTAAATCCATCATCTTCTCATCTTTCTCATCAATTATGGCAAGTCATCATCATCTTCTTTTCTTAGGTGCCCACTACATAACCTGTGGTCAGATTCATCATCGTCTAAGATGGGCCTAATTAATCACTGATCCGAAGAGGTGATCATTTACCCGGCCATCATTATCATCGACGACAAAAACCTATGCAAAGTGCCCACCATCAGTGCCCAAATCCTCAAATCTACTATAGTAGCCATCATCCACGATCACCACCCAAATCCTCTGTTGACGACCGTAACCTATGCAAAGCCCCTACCATACACGCCCAAATCCTCAAATCCACTATAGTAGCTATCATCCACTATCACTATCTAAATCCTCCACCATCATTACTTGTAAAATGCCCCCACTATCTACTTTCTACTGTACCCATCCTGAAACCCATCTACTAAGCCTCATTGCCGAACTTCTACAAAGCCATCATCACTACCCAAATCCCCCACATCATCACCTAAATTAGTCTATCCTGGTTATAGCAAGCCTCCTTCTATCACCTGTACAAAGCCTCCACCTTTTCCCCCTGGATTCGTCCATCCTAGCTCTTCCTCTCATCTTTGGGCATTTGATGTCGTGCTTCTTTACAAGCATTTTCAAATTCTAACCACCTAAAAGGGTCTCAAATGACTTTTCAAATTCTAGCTCCTTTGTTTTTTTTATGAAAATTTTAGATGCTCAAGTACAAACGAGGATTTAGAAATTCCACCATGTTTGAAAATTTCCAAATCCTACAAAAAAGGTATTCTATGAAAACTAGTTGAAGTTTTTTGGTCATGATGTGAAATCTTGCCCCATAGCTTTTGCTAATGTCATGTTTCTTCACAAAGCATTTTAAAATTCTAATCGCCTAAAAGGGTCTCGAATGACCTCTTGAATTCCAACCCATTTTATATTTTGGTGAAATTTTTGGATGCTTAAGTACAAAGGAGGATTCAAGAATTTTACCGTGTTTGAGAATTTCTAAATCTTCCAAAAGAAGTATTCTATGAATCTAACTAAAAAAACATACCCTTAGGACTTGTTTGTATAATTTGATCCTCCTCTTTCAACAGATTTCTATTTCCAAGTGAAAGAAAAATACTGGATTTCTACCCATTTCATTGGAAATCAAATTCCTTTGTAACAAAGAAAATTTAATTCCCCCCTTTTCCGCTACATGGAAAATTAGAATAGTTGAAGGTTTTAGATGTGCTCCCAAGTATGCGGTTTTTAGATTGCAAATAAACACATAATATGTAACGGGGGGAAAAAAAGTAAATCAAACAAATAACTACCACAAGAATACATAAGTTTTACGTGGAAACCCAAAATGGAAAAAAACTACGAGTCCAAATTGGACAAACAATTAAGCATTATAAATCTCATAGTTACAAGATGATATACTTACAACCTTTATTTGGTTATCGAGTAACCTAAAGATTTTGATTCTTCTTGCACAAATATGCATTGTTTTGACCGCCTGTAGTTCTATACAACAGATCAAACCCTTACTTGATTCCTCAGACAATTTTCTATAAAAGATGTAGAAGATAAGAATCTTTAGAACTCACTGCAACACTTTTCTCTCCAATGAATGCTCTAGAGAAGAAAAGATTTCTCAGTAAGATCTTCTAGACTCAGAATGATGAGAAAGGTGCATTAGGGTTAAGAGAAGAATCCTGTAAATAACCACAAATTCGTGCCTCATAATAGTAGTCATTGTAGGATGGAACTAACACAAATAAGAAATTCCTTATTAAAAAAGGAAACAAAATCCTATAGGTCAGTAGGGTTTTTTTCCATAACTTGATCGATCCGGCACTTCATGAGATCAATCGACTGTTGTTTCTGTCTAACGAATTTTTCTTTCAACATGTTTAACAGTAACCCTCTCCAGGTCTAATCGATTGAGCCTTATCTTATTGATCAGATAGTGTTTTTTTTTTTGAGATTTTCTTTAATTTTTCTTTTTAGCTTATTTGGTGACATGAACCATAGTCCATTTTATAAGCAATATAAAATACAACTCGATGGACCCAAAGTTTTGTCCAATCCATGAATTAGTTAACATACAAAAATTCTTAAAATCTCCCTTTTTGATAGTTCATGGACAAACCTCTCCAAACATACAAATATTCTACTCAAAATAAAAACTCAACATAAATAAAAACTTAACATACATTGAATTTTTCGAAACATGTAGAACACTTATAGCACTTGTTTGTATAATACTTTTAATACTTGCCTGTACCAATTTTCAATTGATAACCAGTATCTTAAGCTCCTTGAATCTCCATATCTTCCTCTGAATACCTTATTCTCCCCCCTTTCGTCCATAATTGACAAAGATATTAATAAACATGTAGCATATCTATCAATTAAGATTCAGCATATCTCTCTCTCTTAATTGCAACTCCCTCCTAACTGTATCTTCATAGTAGCTAGGGGTGGGAGCTTCATCTTCTTTATGAGGGTTTTTTTTATTTAGCCACCCACACTTATGTAGTTTAAACTTTTAATACAGTGTGAGCAACTTCTTTTAGCAAATTAGACTTTTTAACCCCGTATTGCTGTAGTCTTGGGTAGAGAAAAATTCTTCTGCCATTGCTTGGTATTGGGTAAACTTCTCAATTTATTGCAACAGAGACGAATGTGTCCTTTGAGTCCACAATGATGATAACTGGATGTGCGTGTAGAGCATGGTACATTTTTCTTTCTTGAACTATTCACATCATTATTTGTGCATGCAGCATGTGGAATAGTTGGTGTCAAAGAATGTAAAGCAAAATGTTTAACAAAAGTAGTTTTACCTTAAATCTTCAAAGTAGATGCCCTAAATCATAACTGATACCGTGTTTTGTCATTAGGCATTTTCTGATTGCACTAGATGTCTTAAATATTCAAACCAATATTCATCTTGTTCAAATAAGCCTTTGTAGAATCAAGCTAAGAAAACACCATCTTTAGTTTGACAGGTAAATCTTCTTTTTCAGCTTGGCAAATTTTCAACTCTTCATTTAAAGCATTAACCTCTTATTCATAATTTTGACTTTCAATAGTCAACTTATTAGCCAAAAAATCGTTTTGGCCTTCCAAAAGATTGGCATTAGTAAATGTTTCAACTAACTCTTTCTTAAGAAATAGAATATGATCTTTTGAAGCTTTCAACTTGATTAAGTTATTGTGATTTAACTTCGTCAATTTTACATAATAATTGTATGAAGATTTGTAAGATTCTTCCTAATCTTTCTCAGAATTTGACTCATCATCAATATCCTCATTGGCATCACTGTTAGACAAAGTTTGTGAAGATTGAGGCATGAAAGCCATGAATTTTCGATTCACAATGTCAGATTTTTTAGTCTTAGGTTTTTCTTCCTTTTTTTTCCCTTTTTCAGAAGAATCATCTCATATAAGATTGAAAGCTTTTTTCTTAGGATTTCTTTTTCTATTCACGCATTCACTAACATAATGATCATAGCCTTGACATTCATAACACCTAATCACTTTTGAAGATGCCTTTTTTTTTTTTTTTGGATTTTGAGTTCTTCTACTTAGCTTTTTTACCCTTCATGTACTTTTTAAGTTGTTTCATGAACTCTGAGGTATCAATATCTTCAAAATCACTTTCAGCTTTCTTTGCTTATGCTTTGGAAACTTTTAAGGCAATATCTTTAGACTTTGTTCTTCCTTTAGAAATAAGGTTTGCCTCTAATATTTGTAGATTTCCAACCAACTCATCTACCTTGAGAGTGTCAGGATTCTTATTTTCTTCAATAACATCAACCGTTGAACCAAATCTTTTACATAGGGACCTCAAAATATTCTTAACAATCTTATTTTTAGGGATTGGCTCACCCAAATTAAAAATAGAATTGACAATATCATTTAGCTTAGCATCAAATGCATTAAATGTCTCATCATCTTCTATCTTTATGGTTTCAAAGGCAGCAATCAATCTTTGTAGTTTTAATTACTTTACTGTCTCAGTACCCTCATATATAGTCTGCAAGATATCATATGCTTCTGTTGCGCTTTTGCATATAGAAATCTTATGAAACTCTTCAGTAGACACTCCATTATAGGTACCATTCATAGCCTTATTACGTTAATTGGAGCCATGCTTCTCATCTTTAGTTCATTCGGCTTTTGGTTTAAGAATAGTTTGTCTATCAGTCACAACAGGAGGTCTCGTATAATCATCCTTAACAATTTCTCAGACATTATCATCAATGGACTTAAGAAAGCCAATTATCCTTACTTTCCAATAGGCATAATTAAGCAAATGAGGTTTAGTAGTCGATGTACCATATTAATTTAGTGCCATTCTAGAAATTATAAATAGATCTATGCATTAACTTTGTGTAACCTGCTTGATACCAATTGAAGGTTTTGGAGGTGCTCCCAAGTTTTAACAAGTTAAAAAGTTAGGAAGAAATCCACAAACAATTCAGCAAATCAAAAGTTAGGTCAAAGACTCAAAATATGACTTAGGCTCAGCAAAAACAAAGCACAAACAGCTCAAAGACAAAGCCTACAAAGACACCTTGAAGTTTGAAGAAGAAAATAAGTCAAAATACTTCAAAAAGTAAAAAAGGTATATAATGTCTGATTGAATAAAACGGTGGCCGAATATACACTGGCCGACTAAATAAGTCAGTGACCGATGGGACACTAGCCAATGGAGAAAAGTGACTGGCTTACAGTTATAAATTTTGATAGCTCATCAAGTAGTCGATTGGGATTTGGTCAAATCATTCTGAATTGATTTCAAGCTGATTGACATGATTCACAGACAAAGATTTAGTTGCCACCACAAAAAGTTGATTGTGTGAGGGTAGCTGACCATACAAATTCATGGTTGGCTACCCCTTACAAATCAAATTTTTGCTTAATCTTCTCCATGTCATCAATATTTGGAGAAGACTCTTGAAGGCTATAAATACCCCTCCTAGGCGCCCATTCTAATGGACAACACACTGGCGTACATCAGACAAAAAACACAACCACAAAGGCACTCAAGACTCTCCAGATCTTTTTTGAAAAGACTCCGACGCTTTGCATTCTTCAAATTCAAAGCTTCAACTTCAACAACATGGTACATGATCTTATGAAAAAAATCAGAAGTATAGTGCCTTGATTCGAAAGGATTTCCAAAAAAGTTAAGTTTTTCGAGAATTTCTTCATTTTCTTCATTGAGGGTTGATACGGGCAAAACCATGGCCAACCCATTGGCATGATGCGAGAAGTGATCTATCAACCATGACCGTGGAGCCATCGTTTTAACTCTCCTTAAAATTCTACATCCAAGGAAAATGGGTGACAGGTTACGAAAACTGCTTGATTGACTTAAAAAAGGTGATGTGCATTCAATACATTTTGGATCAATCTCATATGCTTTTTTACTTTTTATGTCCAAATTTACATGTACTCTTATTTTTTAAGTGTTTATCATCTGAGACCAAATGGGGGGGCTGTGATAAAAAAAATATACATGAAAACATCTTACACCCAGGAAGTTAGAATGCAAAAGAACCTACGAGAAATAAACTTGAAATTAAAAAGGTGGAAAAGCTCGATATCCTTTTCCTTTTTCTTCCATGTCTTTTCCTTGTTTGCTAAAAAAAAAAGTTGGAATACATTTTGTACACCTCGATTTCCCCCCTTTTCCGGGCGAACACCAAGTATATGGTTTTTATATTACAAACAAACATGCAGTATACAGTGGAAAATAAAAGTAAATCAAATAAGCAACTACCATAAGAAGATATGATTTTTAAGTAAAAGTCCAAATGGAAAAAAACCATGAGTCCAGACTAGACCAACAATCAAGCATTATGAATCTCATAGTTGGAAGATGATATACTCAAAACCCTTATTTGATTTTCGCGCACATAAAAAATTGTGATTTTTCTTAAACAAATACGTACTGTCCCGACCGCCTGTCGTTCTTTGCAGTAGATCCAACCCTTGCTTGACTCCTCAGACAAGCTTCTACAACAGATGTAGAAGATAAGAATCTTTAGAACTGCAACAGCACTTTTCTTTCCAATGAATGCTCTAGAGAAAGGGTTTTTTAATAAGATCTTATGGACTCAGAATGATGAGAAAATGTGTATTAGGGTTGAAAGAGGAACCCTTTAAATAACCCCAAATTCGTACCTTATAATAGTAGTCCTTGTAGGATAGGAACTAGCACAAACAGGAAATTCCTTATTAAAAAAGGAAATAAAATCCTGCACGTCGGTGGGCTTTTTTAGCATCACCCTATCGATTGGGCACTTCATTTGATTGATCAAATGGTGCTTCCACCTAACCATTTTTTCTTTCAACTTGTTTAACTGTATCCTTCTGATTCAGATCCGATCAATTGAGCCTTATCCGATCAATTTGATAGTATCTTATGAGATTTTCTTCAATTCTTCTCTTCAACCTATTTGGTGACATGAACCATAGTCTATTTTCTAAGAAATATAAAATGCAACTCAATGGATCTAAAATTTTGTCTAACCCATTAATTAGCCAACATACAAAAATTCTTACAACAATTTGCTATTTACTGCGTAATCCTTTCATCGCCTAAACGCCCCCTTCAGTGGGAGAGTAAAATAAGTGCACGGACTCCAAGCCCATTAGAGGCACCTGAAAATGTGCTCCCTTTTCCATAGGAAAAGAATGCGATGGGTCAAAAGAGCCCCTGTTGTAAAACTCTCTAAGAAGTTCTTTGAATAAAAACTGCCACTATCCCAATGCCTGAGTCATTACTTTGTTGCAGATATCTGGTTAACAGTTGTGACCATACTTTCAATCAACCTTAACTCAGAAAGTCTCTTAGGCCGTGGATGCTAAGTCATTATCATTAACCTTGACATCAGCTTTTGGAAGGTTATACTAGAAGGTGATTTCTTCTTCAATCATTAATTTTCACTTGTAATTTTTAGATTAGAAGCCATTTGGTTTATCTGATCAAGGCATTCATGTTGGGTTGAATCGTTCAATAGATATTGAATCTCTCCCTAAAATTGTGATTCAAGCTTAATAGACTGGCTTGTAACAGGTCGGGTCGGGTTTGATTCAGTTCATAATTGTTCGGGCACCCAGATGTTGGGCACACATCCGGTTTCAAGCATTTTGGGCCCCAACTTTTTAGTGATCGCCCAACCATGGCCTATATTAAGGACAAATTTGTAGAAAAATAACTGGTCGATGTAATCGATTAATGGTCCATATTCATGGTGGCCCTAGCTGATGAATGGTTGGATTCATTCAAGAGCGTGTCCATTGGCACATGTGGCTCAAAGAATCTGGATTGAGTTTTGTACCAATCGGATACTTACAATGGAGGTGTTAATGACATAAGAGAGGCCCGGTCAATCAAGCTTGTCCAAGAACGGCCCATTTAGATATGTCAACATGGCCATGCCTAAAGCTTACAAAGGCCCAGGTCTAGGACTATATATCTATCAGGCCGGAGTAAGTCATGTACCCACCCTATCGGCCTAATATGTGCGTTAAATCCAAAACAATATGGGATGGGCTTGGGTCATTCTTGGACAAACTAGGCCCATGAGAACTTGTGTTGAGAAATTAACCCTGATTATAGAAATATTATACAAATGGCTAACCTAATGCACCAAGATGCAATACATTTTATTAAAAAAAAAAAGAAAACGCAATACATTTTTGTGTTAACTATAGAATGGTATTTGGGTAATACGCTTGAGGATCCATTGACTCAAATCCAGATCCAAAATGTGGTCCCTATCCATTTTGCTGTGAATCAAACCTTCCAGCCATTGCCCTCTCTATTTTTAAGGCAATTATCTCCTATATGTACATACCTGAAACCAAGCTAACTGGCCTCCTGTTTGAGGATCTCACTTGGTCCAAGGCCAATTTGAGGCCTATTGTGCTTATTGGGTCCCAATTAACCTTTCAGACAACTTCGGCTCAGGTATGACTCCTCATTCTGCTGGGACTCAATTCCTGAAACCATAATGGGTCCTCTTTTGTTGTTAGCCGCAGACAATTTGGAATGCATAATTATTATTCTCTAGGTCCACAGGTTTCATTTGGGCCTGAGTTCTCAGTAAATAGAATAGCCATCTAAACTTAGCCTAACGTTCTCTCAATGAACCCATCACAGAAGCCCAGTCATTGTAATGGAGCTATTAGTGGGATTATCTATTGTAAATTAGAGAAGGATATCTAAAGAGGGGCACCTAAACTGAGGTTTTGTAAGGCTGTGTCACATTTCTTTGAGTACTTACAGGTACTTCAACACTCTTTAAGTATGGATAACGGCTCTTTATCTCAGTGGCAAGGCGTGATAGTCCTCACTTTGCTGCCCAAGGTTTAAACCTTAAGTAGGTTGCCTTCCCTCACTTGAGGGCTCCTTCCCTCATCTGAGGACCCTTTTTCTCACTTGAGATCTCCTTCCGTCACTAGAGAGCTCTCCCAATAGTGTGGGTTTGATGGGTCCCCAACATGAATCTACGTTCGCAATGGTCGTTATATTGGGCATAGTGGCCAAGACTGCTAAGCTAAATTAAATTTAAGACCGTTATCATTCGTAGTAGCCACTATGGTCTGTTACAACTATTACAGACTGCTATGAGCCGCTACAAAGTATGACTGATAGTTGGTTTTAAAATTTTTAAAAATATATATAGTAAGGATTATTTTTTTCATTTTTCTCTCCAATCAATATTTTTATGCAATTTTTTTACCCTTCTATACTAAAAAGAATACCAAAATACATAAGATATCATAGAATTGAAAACGAAGCAGACGATTCCTCTAAAGGCCTTTTCTCTAGGTAATGTTTTAATAAATACCCCCTTCGTTAAATATATTCTTTTCTCTACTTTTAATAAAAATTCATTGTTTGTTTTGATGAAACATAATTTGTTATTTGGCTTGAACTTCAAAATATGTTAAGAATTACTTTATAATTTATAAATCTTTTGTCAAGTACAATTGTGGTAAATTAATTATTTGAATTATGAATTTAAAAATGCATAATAACTTAGCATAGCTTATTGAACCATTCATTTTGTAGCCCAATATGACCACATAGATCAGCCCACTTATGTGTCCAAATAAGGCATTCTTGTGGTCAAATATTATTGATTTAGTTGCTATTCATGATTGAGCTAATTGGAAAAACAAATTAGGAAGATTATTTGATATTTTTCTTGATGGAAGGAAAGGATCTCTATAAAAGGGATTCTTAGGTTACTTTCCTAGCCAACAATTAATTTTTGGTTTCCATCAATTACATAAGAAGTAGTGAGGCTTAAGGGAAGTTGTAAACCCTTTACCAAGGCCAGCCCTTTGTTAGCAGACAAATCTAAGGAGCATGTGGATTTAGGTATAATAGATTTATTATTTATTATATCTGCATTACTTGTTTATGCCTATAGATCTTGGTTTTCAATAAAGCTAACACATGGTATCAGAGCTAATTTGGGTATAGCAAATAATTTATTATATTTCTTTTTTCGTATTCTTAAAATTCTGGGGCTTTCTGGTTCTCTTGGAAATCAAATCCAAATACCCCAAAAAAAGAAGTTTTGGCTATTTGATAAACCTATTCCATTAATTGAAAATAATGGCCTCATAGATGAGGATTACGATGCCCTACCCAATATGAAAGAGATTGGAATGATTGTATTATTTATGTTCTTGCATTTTTTTCTTAAGAATTATAAAATTTGTGTTGATGTTATTTACCATAGAGTATGGCATGAAGAATATAATTATAACGACCTATTTTTATTCTTTAAATGCTATTATTTAAAAATTTTTTATATAAAATTTGATTTAAAAAAGTAATAATAATAAAGTGCACATGTGCACAATTGTGCACAATGCTCACTGTTGACCCATAAAAACTTTGCAAATAATGCAACGAAAACATTACAAGCTTTGGATTATAAAGTTCAAAAGTTTTCAAAGCACTTGGACCTCATCTCAACTTAAATCAGCTTCAGAGACTCTTTGCCAGCTCCTTGGGAATCATTGTAGGACTTGGTAATTCCACATTTTGAAGCAAACTTCTATTTAACAAAATTCTTTTAAGTACATTTAAATACTACTCCTCAAGGATTCAGAGCATTTGGACATCATTTGGATCCAAATTTGGTTCAGATGATCATATATTATTTTCTGTGAGTCCCTATGCCAAGTGACATCCCATGAAGATCAAATTAGTTGAAACTCTCAGACGAAGCTCAAATGATGCCCAAGACAAGCCCTACAAAATTTCGGGTTAAACGGACATCATTTGACCCAAAGTCTACAAGCATATTAACTTCGGAATGGTGACCCCCAAGCTTTGAAGTCTCTAATCAAAGTCCTGCTTCTTGATGTCCAAAATTGATAAAACTTGGACACAAAGCTTTAGTCATGCTCCAAAGAGGTTCTGTAAATTTTTAAGTCAAACGGATTTCGTTTGATCTCACTTTCATCGCATGTCAGCTCAAAAGTTAATGACCCCCGAGCCATGGGGGTCATTGATCAAAATCCTACTTCTAAGAGGGCATAGCTAATGGAATTCGGAGCAGAGATTCAAATATGTTCAAAGTCACTTCCGTAAAGTTTCAAGTTGATTGAACGCAGCTCGGGTAAAAAACAAGCTTACTGCCCACAGTGTGAGGTGAATAGTGACTTAGAATATGCATGAAGTGAGTCACTACTCAAAATCCTACTTCCACAAGTCTAAACTGCATGAAATTTGGATGAACATTTCAAGATACCCCTGACATTAGTCAGTTCAAGTTTCAAACCAAAACAAGGTCATTTGGGCTTCAAACAGTTAAAACAAGAGCCTATTTTCATGAAAAGTCAATGGGGGAGTTGACCAACTTCAGAAGGTCAAAATAGGTTGAAACTTCTATAACATACTCAAAATAGTGTTAAGAAGCATCCTCCAAGTTTCGTGAAGATTGGACTTCGTTCAGACCCCAAACAGGTGAAAACGGGTCACAAATGCAAAAGTCCAAAAATGGGCCTTGTCCGTGACCGCGGCCCAATCAATGGGGGAGTTGACCAACTTCAGAAGGTCAAAACTGGTTGAAACTTCTATGACACACTCAAAATAGTGTCAAGACGTATCCCTCCAAGTTTTGTGAAGATTGGACTTCGTTCGGACCCCAAACAGGTGAAAACGGGTCACATATGTAAAAGCCCAAAAATGGGTCTTGAGAGTGACCGTGGCTCAATGAACGAGTGGGTTGACCAACTTCAGATCCTCAAATCAAGCTGAAACTTCTATGACATACTTAGAATAGTGTCAAAAAGCATCCCTCCAAGTTTCATGAAAATTGGACATCGTTCGGGCGCCAAACAGTTTAAAAAGCAAGTCACATATGCAAAAGTCCAAAAATGGGCCTTGGGAGTGACCGCGGCCCGATGAACGAGGGAGTTGACTAACTTCAGATGCTCAAGTCAAGCTGAAACTTCTATGGTATACTCAAAATAGTGTCAAAAAGCATCCTTCCAAGTTTCGTGAAGATTGAACATTGTTTGGGCCCCAAACAGGCGAAAACGTGTCACTTATGCAAAAGTCTAAAAATGGGCCTTGGGAGTGATGCGGCCTGGTGAATGAGAGAGTTGACCAACTTTAGGTGGTCAAATTGAGCCAAAACTTCTATGACACACTCAAAATAGTGTCAAGAAGCATTCTTTTAAGTTTCATGAAGATTGGACATCGTTCAGGCCCCAAACAGGAAAAAACGAGTCACATATGCAAAAGTCTAAAAATGGGCCTTGGGAGTGACCGTGACCAGATGAAAGAGTGAGTTGCCAACTTTAGATGGTCAAATCAAGCTGAAACTTCTATGACACACTCAAAATAGTGTCAAAAAACATCCCTCCAAGTTTCGTGAAGATTGGACATCGTTCGGGCCCCAAATAGGCAAAAACGAGTCACATATGCAAAAGTCCAAAAATGGGCCTTGTCCATGACCACGGCCTGATCAACGAGGCAGTTGACCAACTTCAAATAGTTAAAACAAGTTGAAACTTCTATGACACACTCAAAATAGTGTCAAGAGGCATTCCTTCAAGTTTCGTGAAAATTGGACAACGTTCAGACCCCAAACAGACGAAAATAGGTCACAAATGCAAAAGTCCAAACATGGGCCTTGTTCGTGACTGCGGCCCAATCAACAAAGAGTTGACCAACTTTAGAAGGTGAAAACAAGCTGAAACTTCTATGACAACTCAAAATAGTGTCAAGAAGCATCCCTTCAAGTTTCGTGGCGATTGGAAATCATTCGGGTCCCAAAGAGGCGAACACGGGTCACAAATGCAAAAGCCCGAAATTAGTCCTTGTCGGTGACTGCGGCCCAATCAACGAAGGAGTTGACCAACTTCTAGAAGTTAAAATGGGCTAAAATTTTTATGAGATGCTCAAAATAGTGTCAAGAAGCATCCCTCCAAATTTAGTTGCGATTGACCATTGTTTGAGCCCCAAACAGGTAAAAACGGGTCACAAATGAAAAAGCCAGAAATTGGAACTTGTCCGTGACCGCGACTAGGTCACAGACCTCCAAAGGATACTTCCTGTGGTTTTGGATGGTTCTTCTCTACTTCCTTTTGAAGTGTAACTTCCCACAACTCCTCTTAGCTCCCTGGAACTGTCAAAAACTACTAGGAGAGTCTATAAAAGGCTAACATTTGAAAAGAAGCAAGAGGAACATAGAGAATTTCAAGAATAAAAAGCATCCAAAGGCATTGAAGCAAGACACAATAGCATTCCACGACTTTTTCCTCTTCTTTTCTCAGTTACCAAGGTGAGTAAGAAGGTTCAGAGGAGGAGAAGAAGATGGGGATGGCTAAAGAACAAATCATGTTCATACATTGATGACTACTCAAAGGATGACGTTGTTACCTTTGTTTCTCTCATTCAGAGGGTTTCTTGGCCATTACAAAGGTTATGGACAAGCCTCTTTAGGCCTCATTCTGTTCCTTGAAAGCTATAGGTTCAGAATGACACAACTTCGGCTTCCTATGATATCCTCTTCGGACTTGAACAAAAGATAGCCCGTAAACATGAATGATGAATTACAAAATTTTCAATCGATTCCATGGTTGAATTTGATCTTCTTGATGGTTGTTCAACACCCCAAGAGTCATAAAAAAGGAGTCCCAGTACTTGAAAAGAGTTGGAAAGAAGGACTAGTATGAACAACACAAAAGCGGAGGCAAAATAGTGATTGTAAAGTTACTGTTTGCCAGTGACCGTGACTCACGGTCACTGTCTGCCAGTGACCATGACTGGGGGAGTGACCGTGGGTCACGGTTACCCCCATTTTTCTTTTTTTTTTTTTTTTTGCATTTTTTTCCCACGTTGTATATATTTTCTTATATTTTCCAAATTGAGATCACATCTTAGACTTGAGGGAGGGATTGTAAATTTTGCAAATTCATGTAAACAACCTGCATCCCCGCGGTCAGGGCATTAGAACCCATGTAAACAAAGGGAAATTAATGATGAACTGTAGTTAATTCTCATTCTTCTTAACGCTTGAAAGGCGTGAATGTTGGACATTTGAATCCATTATACATTTTCACGCCATTTTTTAAGCGTGATCACTCACAGTGCACGTTTGTGCACAACTTGTGCACTGTGCACATGTTTTCTCAGAAGCTGGGCCTGGCTAGTCAGGTCAGGCGAGCCCAACCTAGCTGCTTTATTGGACTGGACCTGGACTAGATTTTGGGTCGTGCTGACTCATTTTGAATCTAATGGGCCTGATCTAGTTTCGACAAAATTTTTCCAGCATGACCCACTTAGTAAATAATGCTTTTTGGTATGTTCAATTGACAAAACCTTGTAGAACTGAACCAATTAAAACCAGGTTCAGGCCTAAACTTAGTTTCCTTACATATTAGTACTTATTGAAGGTTCAATGTGACATGCTGATCTGGACATTATGGGCATAACCATGGTTCATTCAAGATTGTGATAAATAGATTTAAGTTTGAATTGCATTTTGGTAATATGTATGGTCCCTGATCTGATCAAATCAAGGAGCATTAATTGATTATGTAAAAATCCAATTAATCATAAGTATTATTAAATTGAACAGATTAGGATTTTTAAAGTTGTTGGTCAACAACATTATATTCATTAGAAGTCACTGATTAAGATCTGATTTATCCAAAATTGAATGGTATAGAATTTATTTTGATGATAAAAGACTCATATGAACTCGGAATACCGATCCATTTTCTCCCATGGGTTTGTATCAAGTAGATCTTCAAGTTGAATGGTTTGACTCAGTCATAAGATGTTTTTAATTTTTTGCACATATTTTATGTAGTAAATTAAGTTAATTAAAGTTTCTTTTTTGCATAATAGATGATATTGTTATGCAATCAAAGTATGTAATAGCTTATAACTTAATGTCTTATGCATTTTTAATTTCAGATTTAGATTATTAACTGATGGGTTATTGAGTTGATATAACATTTGATTGCTATCTATGTTACCTTGGATCATTAAAGAAAACAAATAGATCCAATTAAAGATGTGGCATAATAGAAATATTATTATTATAATATCAATTAGAAGTTAATAATTCATATTAATTTGGTAGTTGCCAAAACCACTCGGTTATGAAGAATCGTTCAATTTCCAGATTGAAATAAGGGTATGTCATAATTAATTTGTGTGATTATAATAACGCTATGTTGCGATTTAATAAAAGTTATAAAGACAGGCCCAAAAGTTCGATATTTAATGGAATAGAAATCGGAATAAAGCATTATTGGTGTATGTATTGTAATTAAGAATATTTTATACCCAAAGGAATAATCTTTTTTATTACACCACATAATCAATGTAACCTGATTAACTAAAGAAGACAATAATTATACATGTTGTTTTTCATACCCAAATGTAGTTAACAATAATGTACCTGTTGCTTTTATTCTAGTTGCATAATTAAAATCAATGTGGTTGATTACTGCATCTATCTTAAGATTAGTGGGAGAAAGTTTAGTATATTAGTTTTGTATGTCAATGATATTTTACTGGAGAGTAATGACCTTGGTATGATTCATAAAACCAAGAAATATCTAAGAAACAATTTTGATTTGAAAGATATAGGAGAAGCGACCTTTCAATAGGAATTAAGTTTTATCGAGATAGATCTCAAGAATTACTCTGGTTATCACAAAATGCCTACATTAACATTGTTTTTAAAAGATTTTGTATGAAAAGATCAAGAGCTCATAGGACACCTATGCCAAAGGTGACAAGTTTAATAAGGAACAATGTCCAAAAAATAAAATTGAAAGGATACAAATGGATAAATGTCTATATGCCACCGTAATCAGTAGTCTGATGTATGCAATAACATGCACTAGGCCCAATATATGTTTTGCAATTGGTACGTTAAGTTGAAACCAAAGTGATCTAGGAATGGCTCATTGGATAGGAATTAAAAGGGTTTTAAGATATCTAAGCGGGACCAGGAATTATATGCTTACCTACAGAAGGTCTGATCGTTTAAAAGTGATTGGATATTTGGATGCAGACTTCATTGAATACTTCAATTCTAAAAGTTAACTTCAAGATGCATTTTCTTATTAGCTAATGGGGTAATATCATAGAGAAGTGAAAAGCAAGCCCTAGTGGCCTCATCCACATTTGGTGCTGAATATGTGGCATATTTTGAAACTACAGGTCATGCCTTATGAATGTGTGATTTTATATCAGGGTTGCATATTATGGATACAATCTCCAAACCATTGAAGATTTATTATGACAACGATGTAGTTAGAAGATTTGCACTAAATGAAAAGGTGACAAGCAAATTTAAATTCCTAGAAGTAAAATATCTTGTGTTAAAGGAAAATGTACAAGATCAATTAGTGTCCATAATTGGCACTACAATGAGCTTAATGTTAGAAGTTCTTTTAACGAAAGCATTGGCGCCAAAAGCTTACAACGAGAATGTCAATAATATGGGCTTAAAGAAACTACCTTATTAGGATTTGATGGACACATTGGTTGTATACATTAAAGTAATGCTTTTGTAATTCAAGCTTGATCAAATATTGCAGGTGTGTAAAATGAATAAAATGAGAATATAAAACTGACCGGCATAATAGAACTCACTAAATAGGATTGCCATAAAAGTATCCTATTTAACCCCTATAAAAGATCTGGTTGAGTGAACATGCTGATGAAGTAATTATGGAAGAAAGTACGATATTTGAAAGTCGTGGGACCGCTATAGTTCGCATCAACAAACTAGGTTGATTACAGATCAAATGATTAGCATTAAGTTTTTACCAGTAACTAATAATGAAAGTAGTGCATACTGGTTAGAGTCTTAAATTTGGATTCAAGTTTTTTAAATTTTCAAAATCTTTATACTACTATATAAGTATGTGGTTTTGAAAATATTTCTTCTAAGAGTTTTGATTGTAGTTAATTGACCAAGTGGGAGAATGCTAGACCAATGTGGTCGGGAGAATGTTGGACCATTCATTTGTGGTCTAATATGACCACATGGATCAGCCCACTTATGTATCCAAATAAGGCATTCTTGTAGTCAAATATTATTGATTTAGTTGCCATTTATAATTGAGTTAATTGGGGAAACAAATTAGGGAGATTATTTTATATCTTTCCTTGATGGGAGGAATGGATCTCTATAAAAGAGACTCTTGGGTTACTTTTCTGCTAACAATTAATTTTTTGTTTCCATCAATTGCACAAAAAGTAGAGAAGCTTAAGGGAAGTTGTAAACTCCTCACTAAGGCCAGCTCTTTGTTGGAAGAAAAATCTAAGAAACATATGGATTCTAGTATAACTGATTTGTTGTTTATTACATCTGCATTATTTGTTTATACCCAAAGATCTTGGTTTTTAATAAAGCTAACATAGCTAACGGACATAAATGCAAGGGAAAAATCAAATCAATACTCTTATTTTATAATCATTTAGCAATAGAGAATTTCTATGCGCCGAATGGAGCGATACATCCTCCTATCTTAGTTATTATGGGAAAAGAGCATCAAATTTTAACTTTTTTCCAATATTATGGATTTTTTGAATATTTGTTTTTATATTATTTTGACAACATTCTTGATTCACACCATTACATCGTTATATAGCGCCCGCTACGTAGTATGTTGCCTACTAACTACTATGCTCGCCACAATTGCTATTTTAATCTTTAATCCCTTGCTCCTTAGCTGAGGTATCCAAAGAAAAAAAAACACACTCATATAATGGGCTTTCCTTAAGATCAAACAATATATTAAAAGAAAAAAAAAACCAAAGGAAAGAAATGGTACTATTTCGGGGAACTTCAAGATATTCTTATACATCATTCAAATTTTAGATTCAATGATGAACCCAAGTTCATACTCAAATGAGCAATATTGCAAATTTCTCTTAAAGATTTTCAGTAAGGCTCCTTAGAGAGATCAATTATTTTTTTCATTTTTTGTAAGAAGAGAGATCAACTAGTTAAGAGGGTATACTACATAAAAACACCGGATCAATTAAGTGGCTTTCATCAAAGCATCATAGCATTAACTGTTAACCATTTATACAACAATTTAATGTTGTTGAGAAGTCCTTTCTTACTAAACAAATCAAATTTATGAAATATCACTAAGAAATGGGATGCAACAATTCATGGTCCACATGATGGGGTTGTGCTTTTTAACATCAGTGGTACACATACAAATGCACTCCCCTTTGGAGCCTTATAGACTACTGCAAGCAAAATATATTCTTTACACCATTGAATACAGATTACAGCACGGTTCTTATTCCTTGATCAAGTTTTTAGAATGAGTTGAAGCATTCATGTTCAGATGATTGCGAATCCTCGCATGGGGAATGGGTGTGTCTTCCTTCATAAGTGGTTATTACCATCCGGCAATCCTCGGATAATCGCTCCACCCTTTTCTTAACTCTGCAATTGTTATGCGTGCAGCGATAGTAGCTTCTGGTGGACACTCCAAAAGAATGGATAGGAAAAGAGCAGCTTGTTTAGTAATCTTGGCACATAAGTATAGGTTTATTTACATGATGACGATGAGTTTTAAACAAATTCAACTTGCAATCCTATGGCTTTATTGACCTGAATGATAGGATTTTCTTTCTTCATTTTGTTTGTTTGTTTGTTGTTGTTGTTTTTTTTTTTTTTTGTTTATGAAAATTAAAGCAACTAAATATGCTCTGTAGTCTCTATTCAAGATTGCTATGCAATGAGGTTTGATATTATTCCTTCAGTGTTTTTTATGCCAAGAGTTTGAACCAAACTGTGAAACCCAAAAGTGCACGCAGTTATTCCTTCTTCCTCCTCTTCTTCTTGTTTGCCAATTATCATAGTTAATGGTTACATGGGCTGCATTTGGATACATGGATTATTATGAAATTGTACTCTATTATTGGGAAATACAAAAACCATTGGTGTTTGGATTCTTTCATAATGTTGTTCTTCTCTTCTCCTCCTTGTTTAGCGTCTATCTTCATGTTTCCGCTACTCTTTTTTTTTTCCTTTAGAAATAGAAGAGTGAAATGATGGATTTCTTTTTTCTTTTTTCTCTTTTTTCATGTTTCTACTTCTCTTCTCCTTGTTTGGTGTCTGTTTTCAAATTTCTACATTCCACCCACAAACTCTGCGAGTGGAAATGTACCTTATTTTCATGTAATATTGCTGTTAGATTTCAGCGGAAATACAACTGCCAAAACACAGTGGAAATTTTTTATAGTGAAACATATAGAAAAATGTACCTTCTTGGTGTAATTAATGAAGATTTAGCAGAAAGAATATGCATTGCTATGGTACAGTGAAACTCCCTTGTTTGCCAACTCCCAGCTGTTCCCAGAAAGATTTCTTGCACGGTTCAATTTCATAATAGCTAAATCTAGCCAAGAGAGTGTTGTAAAAGAGTCAAGAAAATGAAACATCTTAGGTTTTTATTTTTTCGATATCATGTCAATTGAAATGAGTTTATAAAGAGATGCAATTCATATGGCTCATTATAGCACTATAATAGGGTTGATCAGTCCATATCCATGAATGAATACGGAGCATTACGTAATTGCCCCATCAGTTAATTTTTAGTCGTTCAAGCAAGATTCCAGTTTGGAGCATTTTGCATGTGTCAACTTTAGTAGAAGGTGTACTTTGTTGATTGCTCAAGCAAAAGATTGCATATCTATTCAAGTCACTTTGTCAATAACTACTTAAGCTAGATATCCAAATCCTTCAATTTTAAGAAAACTGAAGCCCTATGACTAGATAAAGTAAGTTGGTAATGACTCATTTTCAAGATAATGAACCACTTTCTAAGATATTCCCGTAAATTTTCTTGGCTTCCATCCTACTTCACAAAGACTCAGATGGTTTTCTCTTTCTTTGGCTTTTTTCCCTCTTCTTTTGTGTCCCTTCTAAAACGTTTACAATTGTAGGAAATTTCCCTCGACTCCAACAAGAAAACTGCACCAAAGAAATTCACCTATCTTAAACTAGTCATTTTTGTATTATTACTATTATTATTCTCTTATTATCAGACAGTCCCAACATCAATGAATGATAAAAACATGTACCATTGAATAATTTGTATAGCTAGAACTATCATCAAGTGGAAAAATGTGTAAAATGTGAAGCAACTGACACAAGTAATGCATTAGTCAAACATCTTAAGCTGGGGTTGCAGCCTGCGGGTCCCAGGAGTTTGTCCCAGTTTCCCTCAAGTAATTGATAAAAAAAATAGCTTCTTTGATTTGTAACATGTGTTGTGCAACATATTTCCTAGTTCATTTCGGCAATATTACAAATTGATTGGCATTTCATATTTGTTATGTTGTTAGCAGATTTGGCTCTCTCTCTCTCTCTCTCTCTCATGGTGCAATGAAGGATAAATGATGATGATTCACATGATCTGATCCAATGGCTCTCACCAATCTACAAATGGTAAAAAAAATATGAAGGAATCGAAAACCCAGCTAGAGACGGTAGTGATTTACAAAAGAAAATCTCTCCTGAGTACATTATGTGGCCATAAGGTACTTCAAAAAAAATTTATTTAGTAATCACATCAAACTAATATTATTTCTTCTCTCATATATGATCTTGATATGATGAAACTGGAGATGAAATGGTACAAAGCTTACCTTGGATGGAGGCTATTTTTCACAACCTTTTGGCCATACTTCCTCCACTTGTAACCATCATCGAGCACGTCAACATCACTCCTTGTTTGGAAACAGAACCTTGGTTCTCTGAGCTTCCTCCTTACCTTCATCTTGCTCTTGTCAGATGACGAGCTTCTCCACCTTCAAAAGCAGCATCTCAATATGCATTAAATGGTAACTGAAACATGAAACTAGAACTTGGGTTTATTCTGTACAACATGTGTCTGTATTTTAGAGAGAGAGAGAGAGAGAGAGAGAGAGAGAGAGAGAGAGAGAGAGAGAGAGAGAGAGAGAGAGAGAGAGAGAGAGAGAGAGAGAGAGAGAGAGAGAGAGAGATTCAAAGCCACTTGGAGAAATGAATGTCAGTTGTTCAAAAAAGAAGGGACAGGAGGGTTTTGATCAAGAAAAAAATGAGAGTACCATTAAAAAACAATGCACGGACACAGCAAAAAACATATAAATAGGAAAAGAAAATTAAGTGAACAAATTCAAGACCTTTAATTTGAACTTTTCACTATCTTATCATTGATTTTGCTTTGATCATAGATTTGTGGAATTTACGCAGATGTACAAACCATAAAAGGTGCCCGTTGGGGGGTGTGTGGTGGGGGGTGTGTGGGATGGATTGGATTCAACACATACCAAGAATTGTTAGCTTCAGTGCCAGTGCAATTTTGTTCACCACCAAGCCTAGGTTCCAAACCCTCTATCTGTTGCAAAGTACAAAAAAGAAAACAAACAAAGAGCAATCCCTGTTATAGATTGTCCCAACAGATCATATCATTTAATTCTTGTTCTTTCCTATCAATTTCTCTTGCACCCACCTGATTTTGATTCCATGGCTTTGGAATATGGTTATCATTGAATGTTGCAGGGTTGTTAAAAGGCACAGACACCTGTGGAATTGGAAAGGGACTGCTTTGGGAAGGGACCATGAAGGTTAGGCCATGGTTTTCTCCCATCGGCGCGAAGTCCATGTCATGCATTGCCTGAGGGTTTGAAAACGAGACTTCAAGTTCGTAGCAACGCTGACCTCCTCGCTCTCTTTCCATGGCCATTGATCTCCTCCTCGCTTCTTTTCGCTTCTCAGTCTAGCTCGCCGAATTGGTAAGTTTGCTTGTATATACAGTTTAGGTTTCACTTTGGATTGGAGGACCTGTAAACATCACTTTAAAGAAGAGAGGAAGGGTTATCCTTGTTATCAGTCCTTTAGGTTTTTGATAGTTGTTTCTGGAACTGTTTGTGATTAGGATTTATGAGTGACAGTGAAAGCTACCTTGTTGGACATTTTCTTATGATCTATGAGAGAATTGTTTCGTGACTGGCTATTTTGCTGGAGATGGACCCAAAATGTAACATTAACACATCATGGCTGCTCTACATTTTAAAGCTAATTACAACAGTAACCTACCGTTATGACGGCCGTCAACTGCCTATTCTTCTTCCCTTCCTTTTTGTTCTTTGTCAAGTTAAAGCAAGCTCAATAATTGTTTTGGGACACCCCTCGCCGTTACATTTATGTGACGCATGCATGATGTTGATATGAATGACTAAAAATAAAAAGTTAGTTTCTAATCAAACATTTAAGGCCTGCTTGCCTTCTATGGGTGGTATTTATTTCTCATCAAAAGACTGTAAATGTGGATAATCTTTTGTGTTAGGGCATTCTTAAGTCCAAGGAATAGGCCGTGGTGACATTTACGATGTCATAGTACTGATCTTGAAATTAAAATGATTCCAATTGTTATATGTATTTTTTAAAATGATATTGAGAGAGTTTTTTTAGATATTAGTAGAGTTGAAGTGCCTTAAGGAAGAAATGATAATAATTATTTCTTGCTCAAGCAAAATCATGTTGGGAAGAAGAAAGAAATTTTTATGACTCTTGCATTTGTTTGTCAATAAAAGATTGCCAGTCCATATCCTTACAGGTTCATATCATTGGTAGCTACTCTATAAGTAACAAATAAAGTATCTCCACCACAACCACCCCCACCACCTCCAACAGAAGCAACAGCAACAACATTAGCATCAGTTGCAGTAGCAGCACCCATTGCTGTCTTCATGAAAGTATGGATCAGAACTTGATGCTCATGAGCAAAATTCTTTTAACACAAAATCTGACGAAATATATATACATATATAAATGGAGAATATCCATTTATATATCCCAACTAATAAGTACTTGTAAATGAAAATAAAAGTAAGAAGATGTGAAATGCAAAAAATAATCTATTCAAACATTTATAAAATTTCATTTTTGCTAGATTCCAAACCCAGACTTCTGACAAAAAAAAAAAAAAAAAGGAAAAAACCTATTTCCAGAAACGCAACTGGAAACCCAGTTCATCCTTCTGCACTACGGCTGTAGAGCAGTATATATTGATAACTAACCCATGTGAGCATTCCCTTGACAGCTTTCATTTGCCAATCGTACTGCTTAAACTCCCTCGTTGGACAGAAAAAGCAGAGGATGTAATTAATTGCCTCAGTTGATGCTGTGTTTGGCTTTATGTATTTCCATGGAAATGTATTATATCTTCATAAATACAAAAGAAAAAAAAAATCTTAAAGAGTCTATTTTTATGCTTTTATTTTTTGAGGATATATGTTGTGCACATGCGGAAGCGCGTAACTTACAATCGATCAAATAAAGCCATACACAATAAGAGACAAGCAAACAAAAACACATTTGAAAGATTTACGTGGTTTGGTAATGTGCTTATATCCACGACCAAAAAAGAACTTTATTTTTTTATTGCACTCTTCTGCTGAGGTCTAGGGTTACAAATTATATTATACATATAACTTTTTTTTTCTTAGCTTCTGAGAAAGCCCAATGCAAATACCAAAATTTTCGTGACCCAAAATCCGATCAATAACTAACCTAATGGACCAATTAGGCGAACCTAAAATACAAGAGATAAACCCAATAATATCTCCCTTAGCTTAGATTTCATAGAACTCAAACCACTAGAAGAATAACCCGCAATGTATTCAGCTCCACGTACCTCGCTGAAAGGTACCCATTGCCACTGGACACAGTCTTCATTCTTCAATGATGAGTGATATGGAACAAGTCCAAGTAAGACTTGAACTTGTCCTTAACTAGTTTTATCATTAATGGCTTAAATCGCTTATACCATTATCCAGAAGATTGCTTCAACGCATACAATTATTTTTTTAAATTGCATACATGATTAGGAATTTGAAACTTTACCTGTATGGGAAGTTCCTTCATTATCTTCATAATCATGCTTGCATCCAATGGCCTGATTGCCATCATCAAGAGACTCCATCTCTTCATCTATGATTATTGCCTGTTGACCATTGTTTTACCCTTCCATTGACTTCGAATATGTAGATGGCTCAACCTCCAATACATATGCAATCACACATATATCATCAATATATCCTCAAAATCGTATCTAATTGATAGTCTCTTCACTCTCTGGAGTCTACCTGTGTGCTGCTCAATTTGATTATTCTCAGTATCCCGGGAGCAGTTGAATGCACTCTCCTTCCAAACTGAGATCTTTGACTCCGCTCAAACGGTACCACTGCTGCTACCTGCTTTTGAATTCTCCACTAGTTTTCTCGAATTAAATGAAGCATCCTCATGAAATGTAACATTCCTGTTGATGATAAATCTGGGTGAGTCCCGATCATTACACCATAACTTATATCTTTCAACCTATAAGCATATCCGACCAAGTTGCAATTCAACCCCTTAGTTCTAATTTATCCGTTTTCACATGAGTATACGTTGGACAACCTAAAACCATTAAATTAAAATAATCAGCTAGATCCGACTTGGACTCTTAGGTCCAAATCTCTCCTCTTCTTCTCTCCGATTCCCTGCCAACTGTGGGTTCTGCAGCCATAGGGAATGAAGATCCTTTGTCTTCCTCCTTTTTTATTCAAGCGTGGTAGATGACGGCAAGCACTGGCAAACTGATGGCGGAGGTGACGGCGACTGCAAGAGACGATTTCGGTTGGCGGCAGTGGCATGAACCCCGTTAGAGGATTTGGATTCCTTCTTCGGTGATGGTGCACAGGAGCGGCAACGAAGCAGAGAGAACAAAGAATGCAACCTTTTCTAATCTTCCTCTCTGATGTTCTTCTTCTCAAATCCGGCATAGACGACAGAATCCTAGAACCCAATAATTTAGCAAATCGACAAAGAATGAGCCCTCTGTTTTCTAACAACCAGAAAACAAGACCCTCTCTTCTTTTCTGATCTCCTTAGCTACGTGTGGCCCACCCAGAGATCACAACCGATCTTTGTTTTTCTTGGAACAAACCTTGCAAAAAGCTGGATCCTCCAAGAAGATCCAACTCCGTCTATCACAACAACATAACTCAGGTTTTGATACCACTTGTTGTACACGTACGGAAGCATGTAACTTGCGATCGATCAAACAAAGTCACACACAAGAAAGTGACAAGCACACAATAATACACAGGAGAGATTTACGTGGTTCGGTGATGTACTTAAATCTATGGTCAAAAGAGAATTCTACTCTTTTTCTGTATTCTTTTGCTTAGATTTAGGGTTACAGGTTACATTATATTTATAACTCTTTTTTAACTCCTAAGAAAACTCGGTACAAAGACCAAAATACCCCTGACTCAAAACCCGATCTATAGTTAACTTAATAGACCAATCTGGTGAACGAGGAATATAAGACATAAACCCAACAACACATGTTTTGCGTTAAACTTGGGCTCTCTTTGCTTGGTGCCTATTTCTCCATCTCTAATTTTTGGTTTTTTAATAACAAACAAAAATAAAAAATGAGATAAATGGAGAAATGTACGTTCATTTTATGTATAACTTTGTATTGAAAACATACCTTAGTTTTTTGTAATGAAATGGGGTATTATTTTAGTAAAACTTTGGTGGAAAGGGCAGCTAAGAGTCTAAGCGTGGTTTTAAAATTAGGCCTAGCTGACCCGTACTAGCCCGAGTAAAAGTGTCGAATCTAGAATTACCTGGTTTATTGATTATTATACTGGGTTGTAAGTGTGCTTATTTTCCATTTTTTTCATTGAAAGAACTGCAGGAAGCTATGAGGGACATTTTGCACTTATTCTAGAATAACAAGTTTTTCATTCTTTTATTAAAAATTGAAGCATTTGAACATTGATACACTGTTGATGCAACTTAATGAAATATAAGTGTGGGTAGCTATGACAAAATAAATTTATTATTAATAAATAAAACAGAACAAAACTTATACTTCTTTTGATAAAAAAAAAACAAAACTTATATTTCTAAAGTTTAAGTGTTATATTTTCTCTTTCCAGTTTTGTTATTATTTTTAATATTTTTTAAAGGTTATTGAGCTAGGATATGACTCAATCTGACTCCGAGTAAAATCAACTTTGGGTGACCGAATTAGCCTTGAGTTGAAATTTTAAAATCCTAATGTCAGATCACCTGCCAAATTAAGCCAAGCAAACGCCAAAGTAAGCTGGACATAAAAGGTGATTATTCTAGATTTCATGGCTTTATCCCAAACATCAAAAGCGCCATTTTTAATCTAATTAGAATTTTAAATATATAATGAGATTTTTGTGGGGCATGTGATTTTTTTTTCTGAAAGGTGAAAATGATTTTTTCTATAATTATTTTATTTTGTTGTCATTATTGTTATTATTATTCTTTTGTTGTTATTATGTACCACTTGATGTAAGAAGAGACGGTAGAAATGAGTGGAAAGTGATGGGGGCCCTATGAAAGGCTCTTGGACGAAATCATGAGACACTCAAATCCTTCCAAATCGAATTCCCATCAATAATATTATTGATGCCTTACCTTTCCCACTCGACCACCATTCTGCTCAAAGTACTATCATGACCCCCATTAAACCCTTCTCCCCCTTTCCACTCACCCTTCTCTCTCTCACCAGTAACTGTTTCTTGAAAAGACCCTCCCAACACCATCATGTAAGGGTCCTCATCTGGCTGGGCCCCCACGAAAGTGTTACCCAAGTCCGTTTTTATTTTCTGGTAGGCCAGACTTTTTCTGAAAAATTTTAGCTCAAACCCGCCTAACAAGCTAGATGGACTAGGCGGGTGGGCTTTTGAAAATGTTTTTATCATTTAATAACATCATTTTAATTTTTCACTTTTAAAGAAATTATAAAAAATTAAGCACACTTTGTTTAATTTGCATCACTAAATTATGAGTACATTGTAGACCCAAAATACATAAATAACTTGAGTCACAACACTTTGTTAATTGAAAATCTAATAATAATATTTTTACTAGTCAAATAATAATTCATAAACTATTATACAAGTTCGTTGGCTGATGGACAGGTTGATGGGCGGACTGTTGGGCTGGGCTGAGCTTTAATCTCTAAGCCCAAGCTTAACCCAAACACTATTTTAGATTGGGAAAGCCCACCCAAAGACCAGGCTTGAGCCAGGCTAAAACCCATCGGGCCAAGAGGGTTTAACGAGAAGATGGGCCCACCGGAAAAATGATGACCCTTGCCCCATTCCATCTCTCTCTCTCTTCCGTATATCACATGGCATTTATTTGTAGATTGGCATGGACTTTTGCACTCTCTATTCCATATACCACATGGCATTTATTTGTAGCTTGGCATGGACTTTGGCACTGTCTCTGTTCCATATACCACATGGCATTTATTTGTAGAATGGCATGGACTTTAGCTTTACCAAGTGATCATGACAAGCCAATCAGTGGACCATCGCTCTTAACAATGTTGTTTTAAGAATTTCATTGTCAATAATTCCGGTAACTCATATATTTAATGTTCATAATCACATTAAAATTATATACAACACTTGATGTATATTTGAAACAAGAGATCAAGGCCGGTCCTGAGCAAAGTGTTGTAAAACCACAGTGGGCCCCCTAATTTGACAAAAAAATAATAATAATAAGCCCCATATTTAGCTAACTCTTTATACTAGGTCCATTGATAAAAAAAACTCAATCCTAAACAAGAGATTTGGCAGCCTGGGCCCAAAAGTAAAAAAAAAAATAAAATTGGTTAATCCTAAATCTAAATGCAAATAGCAACTTAGCCTAAAATTGCATAAAGAAAATACGTTAAATTGATTGGCCCCATGATGTATCATGGAAATTAAGATAGGTCAAGTCTAGGAATAAGAAAGATTTTAGAAAATAGAAAGAAAAAGAAAAGAAGCAACGAGACTACAAGAGTCTTCAATGTCGTGACAAGTGATGCGCTCCAATACAGAGCTGCCGCTACCATTGACTGCAATTGTTGATTAGCAAATCAATAAGATACTAGGCTTTGGTTTTTGACGGATAATTGTTTTCCGAATGCTTGGATTGCTTACATAATATTATTGACTATACCATTTATAGTTACCTTTGGAGAAAGAAGTTTTTCAAAGTTGAAGTTAATCAAATCTAACCTTCGGTCGACAATGTTACAAGAAAGATTGGATGGATTAGCTATGTTATCTATTGAGAAGGATTTGGTAGAGAAAACTGATTATGCAAGTTTAATTAATAATTTTGCTTCTAAAAACACAAGAAGAAATGTTGAAGTGATACTTTTTTTGTAGTTGATTCAATTTTTTTGGTATTTTAGTTTTGGATTATATATGATGGATTTTTCCTCATTCTATGGAAGAAAATTTTATTACACAATTTTAGTAATTATATATCTGACTACGTGTTTAGATTTTGTGTCGATACCAATAAATGATGCAATATTTTGAGTAACTACTGTTACATCTATAATTTTATATGAATATATATAAGGCCCCATCATAAAACTTTACTTTTGGCCTGAAAAATCTCAAGACTAGCCCTGCAAGAGTTACGCATTTGAAGTGGCTTAGACATGTGCAAACAATAGTATCATGCCAATAAGAATAAGAAGCAGAAGCATGTTGATGATGCCTCATAGTGAAAGTTGGCCGAAGAAAAAATGAATCAAAAAAGTAAAAATAGACATGAAAAATTGAAACCTATCAAAGACTATAGTTAATACTAGCTATATAGTTGGGACAAATCATGATAACGTGGTCTATCACATGTTTAGGACAAGCAAGAGAGCTTTAGATAGACCCCACATTTTTTATGGAACAAGTGCTAGAACTTTGGTACCCAAGTATTATCAACATCAAAGGGACCGTTGACATGCCCTATGGGTACATTTGGACATGCCAGTCTGTTTTGGTGGAAGGATATTGTGGCTGTTGAATGAAAGGATATTCAGTGAAGAGACTATAAAAAAGATGCAATGGAAAATGAGTTGGGTTTTAAATTTCTATAGTACATTCTAATAACACCATGTGTCTTTTGTGTTTGATAAAAAACATGCCTCAAGTTTTACAACAATCCTGGTGTGGATGCCACGTTTAAAATCTGACAGGCACTAAATTTATAATATAGCTTGCAATTATTAGAATCACACTACATATATCTTTTATATTATGAATTTGGGGGTGTTTGAAAATGAGATATTTTAAAAAATTTTGCTATAATATCTACTATCTTAGCATATAATTTATTCACCTAAAAAGGAAGTATTTGGATAACTTAGAAAATATCTTATAATATCTCATTTTCTTTTAAAAATCTTCATATTAGATTAGTCAAGGATATGTTGTATGAAATAATATTTTGTTAAAGAAAAAGCTTAGTTTTAAGTAAAAACCCCTTGAGTGTTCATGAGCAAGCGTTAATTATGGTGGTCAAATATAAATTTTAACATTAATGATTTTTATAAGAGTGTAACTATGACTCTCAATATTAAATAGATTACACACTACCTACAAATTTAATGTGAGGTTAATGGTCATGTCAGAATTATAAAATCCTTGTTAATCATCAATATTAGGTGGGCCTTACAAATGTCAAGCTATGGGGCTTTCATTATGATTACCAATATTAGGTGGATCCCTTATTATCAAAATTAATTGGATCTCATTGATTACCAAGACTAAATTGTGTGATTGCAATTATTAGTTTACCATCATTAAATGGATCCCATTATTTTATGATTCCCCTAGTGTTAATTTAACTATCCACGTCAAATGGGTCCCATAATGAATCCTCATAAATGTGATCATCAATGGTGCATGACATTAGATAAGGTTATTAAAAAAAATAGATAGTGTTATTTGTGATAATCACCATTAGATGTATTACACTATGGTTACCAATGTTTGATAGACCCACCTAATTAATTAAACAACATTACTTGGGTCTCGTGGTTTTAACATTTAATCCTAAGAATTTTTTTAACAATAGATACGTCCTACCATGGTGATTAACATCTATATCTATTAATTAGTGGGTCTAGCATTGGGCAATTTTATTACTTCCTCTCCACTTCTTGTTCCTACATCAGATAGTGATTTTTTTTTTATAAATTTCCAAACACTTAAAAGATATATTGGAATTTGTGAAAATTGCCAAACACTAACACAGTATAATAGATCACAACTATTTTGTTCTATGATAATGAGATCTTACAATATTTAAATATATTGATATTGTGTGATGCATTTGTCCAAATTCCCTATTGAAATAATATTATGTTATCCCTATAAAACTAAATACCTTATCACAATATCATCTTGATAATTCAATTTACAGAACTGAGTTTAATGGTATTACTACGCAAAGGAACATAAAATGGTGTAATTTTTAAGTGAAACATATATTTTAATTTCTCAATATTTATTTACTTTATTTTTTAAAAGATACATTTCTCTTCATCAATTTTTCTGTCATTATCTTGAAAAAAAATTACAAATAAGCTCCTATTGATATTATAGCACAGAAGACTGTTAGATAAACATTTTAGAATGTCACTCAATTAGGTATGGAAAATTCAATCCTACCCAAGCTTGCTTAAATAATCCTCTTTTGTTTGTCGACACTCAAGCAAATCCAACCTTACTTTTGGCATATACCTAGTTAGATCAAAGCCTTGTCCACAATGGTAAAACAAGAAAATTTTCCATGGAAGGGTAGCTATGTGAAAAAAAGAAAAAAAAAATCCTTGGGGTAGTGATATGTGAGAAAAAATATAAATTCGAATATGATTAGAGGAGCCTCCAATATATTGAGAGGCACATATCATACTCTTGTTTGCCTCAATTATACTGGGGTGAGCTGCATGAATTTTGTTTTCCCATTTCAATCCATCTTAGGCTCATGAAACAGTGTCTCAGAATTATATGAGCAAGTGAGCTTCGTCACGACCTAATTAAGAAAGGAGAGACCGTTAAATAATTGAAAAAGAAATAGCTAGGACTTAATTAGCTCTTTGGATTGTGGAATCATAGAGAACAAAACGCGCCCTTGGACAAAAATAAATACGGTGCCCCTATTATCTATATTAAAGCTACAAGAAAGGAATCCTGTGAAGTGTGCTACATTAGCACCCAGTTTTTTTCTTTTTTTCTAGAGTGCCATATCATGTTCTCACAAATTTACATGTGACATTGGATTTACTAAAATCTCTCCCTCAATCATCGGTCAACCTAAAATCACTTCTAAATCTAAAGTCTCTTCCTCTACCAACGATTACCTTAAAATCACTCCCTTATTTTAAATCGTTGATGGTAGATTCTTTCTTGCTTTCCTTTTGCCACAAGTTATTACTTGTCACTGGAATGAAAATCAATCAACGTATGCCATTGGAAATGATATGTTTCCCTAAAATCTTGCACGGTATCATAAACATATTTAACGAGTAAGGGAGCAATTTAAGGGATACACTCAACAAATTTAATCTTCCTCCCTTAAATTACACTAATTTATCTCAATTTAGATTTTAACTTAACTCACTCGTCACCTTAGACATAAACATGTTTAAGATAAAGGTAGCAATTTAAGGGATATTAAGGCCAGGGCTAACCTTAGTCAAACTTTTTTTTCCCTTAAATTATATTAATTTATTTCAACTAAGATTCTAACTTACCTTAATCTTTACTTTGATTAGTCATAAACAAGTTTAACAATAAAAGTAGCAATTTTAGGGATATTAAGGCCGAGTCTAACCTTAGTCAAGTATCTTTATCTTTAAATGCTTTTCTTATTCCTAATCCTAGCTCATTAAATATCTATATGCTTTTTCATCAATTCTCTCTCTTCCTCTCCAACCATAATGCATCACAGAGAGAACTCTTCTATCGGAATATTTTGTGGACATTCTCATTTATAGGTACACCTTTCTTTTTCTCTATCAATGTTTCTTTTTATTATTTAGATTATTATTCTTTATTCTTTGGGTTATATTTTTATTCAAATCATCATATCAATTTCATATATTAAATTATTTGGAAAAAAAATTTCCAAGCTCTACTGTATTCTTGCCGAGCTATCCATTTGTTGTCTTTAAAAAATGCATTTCTATAAATGATCATAAACCAAAATAAAGCCCAGCCCGGAAGGTATCACTTTTTATATTTCATTCTTTTCCATTTGTTGAGATATTTAGGTCACTATGGCTAGAAAAGCAATTGTAGAAACTTGGTGACCATGTTGTGGAAAGGTCTACTTTTCTCTTGAAGATTGGAGTTATTCAGTTTGTTTTCTTGCTTGCTTTTTTTTTTTTTTGGCCTAATGTTGTTGTGAGATTTTACACATGTGGATACTGGTTGCCCTACTGCGAAGATAGTACATAAAAAATGGCAAAGCTTTTATAAAGCCTATATGGCTATATCACAATTTCTTTCCATCATTTGCACTGTTTCAATTCAATAGTGAAGGTGACTCCAATAGTAATTGAGAAGATTATTTGAGGAGATTTAGAAGAGCATATACAAAGTGATGCGCCTGACTCGTTAGTGAGGGGCATTTTATTTCTCCTTAGTCCTAAGTGGGCGTGCCGGCCTGTGACGTGGCAGGAACCCCCTCGCTCTAAGTCTAGCACCCATCACCCACAACGGTGTAGATTTGAATGGCTTTCCTCTTCCCTAATCTATCCATCACTTGCAGTCCATGATATCTTGTTATTGCTTCAAAACCTCTATCTATAATTTACGTATCTATGTGTAACAAATTTTTGTAATATGTTATTTAGGAAGCCGAATAGGCCAATATGTTAACTAACAACCCGAGTAGCCCATTGACCTAGTAACTTGATGAGCCTGTCACATGACTCAAAATGTTTTAAGTCCAAGTTACTAGTAGTAACCTATATAGTTTATTATATACTTGACTTATACTTTATTCATAAGCGATGTGAGATGGGGCGTCCTTGTGTGACTCCTTCTAACTTCACTATGAGATGTGGGACCGAAGAATTACACTTGTGGAGATGTGGGACCGAAGAATTACACTTGTGTCTCCTACGGATTTCCTTATATTAACTCACAAGCTCACGCACCCTGAGCAGCCCATTAGCCTAGTAACTTGATGAGACTGTCACATGGCTTAAAATGTTTAAGCCCAAATTACTAGTAGTAACCTACATAGTTTATTATATACCAAACTTATATTTCATTCATAAGTGATATTGAATGAGGTGTTTTTATTTTGTTTTTACGATTTAATTTTTACAACAATTCAAATATAAAACTTTGTGCTGAAACATCTTTAATGGCAAAACTTGTTTCTGAATTCTTCCTTTAGATAAAAAATGCAGGATTTCGAGCTCTTAAAAAATTGCTTTAATAAAACTTTAAATGTTGCTATTACGTTCAAAGATGAAAATCATGAAAAAAATATTAAATTGAAACAATGAAAAATCATACTTTTTCTTGAAATCATACAAACATCCCCTTATTATTATTATTATTATTATTATTATTATTATTATTATTATTATTTCCAATGTTACCTAAAGAAAAGTATATATGGTAATGGTGGCAATAACACCATGCGACTGTTCGTTAAAAAGAGATGAAAATATTTCATGAAGCATATGGGAATTTGGGATCTTTTATAAACGAGAGCAAAAGGAAAATAAAGGATTCCAAAAGTGGAGACCGCACTATCGCCACAATCTTTCCCATGTAACATGCTATTCATGCGTAGACGCACATGCACGAGCTGAGGCTGTAGCATATACACATATACATACTACTACTCTGTTACGTGAGGACGAAAGACTCAGCTGTCATGTTTCTGCATGCTCACCGTCTTTTATCTTAGTTGAAATAGACTTATGTAAAATGAAATTTCAAATATAGCCGTTTCAATCAAAACCCATTTGTTTGGTATATAGGGTTGCAACTTGCAAATTGGTATGTAATTATTTGAGGTATGGAACATAATTTTTGGATCAGGCAGAAATCTGGATCTGGAATCTAGCCCTATATATATGTAACATTAATTTGGGCCTGGATCCAAATCACTGTATGTTCTGACGTTTAGATCTAGATTCAAGATGATTATATCCACATAGTAAATATATAAGTTTTAAGGACCTAGATAGATTTAGTTATATTTATTATTTGAGGGTATCGCTTTAATTATTTATCATTTAATAGCCTTACTTGTAAATTTTAAAAGAAGTTATTTTGAACTCCATTTATCCAATTATATTTATACATTTCAAATTTTATTTCAGATTCGAATTCAAAATCTAATTTTTTTTAACTTGATGCTAGACCTGAAAACAACATATAGAAGAATACTACTATGCACCTATTTCTCACACTATAGTGAGGGACATTTCCATATTTGAACAAAGTAATGTGCAAGAGACAAAAAGCTATATAAAAAAGTGAAATGCCTTTTCACTTTTGCACATTGATATATCAAAATATAAAAGTGTCTCTTACCATAGTATGAGGAATGAATGCATTCTAGCACTTCTCCAACATATATATATATATATATATATTATTCTGTGACATGTCCAATTTGATTCCACCATGGCTTTGTCCCCTAGATCCAAATATTTCCATCTTTAAACGCAAGGGTAGACACACTATGTGAAAATTTAAAAATCGAGGAGGGCCATGTAAAAAATAAGAAATCTTGTAGGGGCTTTAGGTAGGTGGAGTAGCCTCCCAGCCCCTTTGGTTTTGCGGTGCTTAAATGTACAATTCAAAACATTAGGATCTAAAGCCTTGCTTCCAAAACCATGTTAAACATGGAGGTCTAGCATGAGGTTACAATCAGATGAAAATGCCTAAAATCTTATTTCATCTATTTGATAGTTCAATGCTTAGACATCTACCTCCCCACATAAATGACTTGGGTAGTGCGTGTAAGAAAGTAAAAAAATAAATTTATAAATATTTGATAGGGTTGAATCTTGTTCATCTATTGCATTTTGATGAGTCCCACCATGCATGCTATCAAGGAGATAGTTTAGAGTGTTTGAGCATTGGATTTGTTGGTTGAGGTCTCGAGTTTAACTAATATCGCTTGTGTCATCCTGGTATCATATGTGCGGCATGTACCTCTTACCTCCCGAAATAGTTTTTGCTTGTCAACATTAGTTAATCCCCAGGCCAATGGAAAAAAGTCTAAAGGCTGTATTTGCGAGGAATACCTTTAGTCATAAAAAGAGAATGTTACAATTTAAAAAACGAAGAAAGAAAGTAAAAGGAGGAGAAAACAATTTTAAAAAAAAGAAAAAAAAGGGGCTACCAAGGTTAGCATTTCGTGCTTGTATCAATGGGCTGAACCACGGGAACGGCAGATTAATGGTACTCGGTACTCCTTTGAGTCACCTTCTCCTTTTTCAAGAGAATGGTAATCAGATTCCAGACATCTCATGATTTCATGTGAGTGTTTCTCGGACGCAATGATAATGTGGGCCCTTTCAGCACCCTTTACAACTTACAAGAGAGAAGGGAAAGCAATGGGCGGGCTAGACATCTTTGCGTTACCTGTGCCACGGCTTCTTGTCCTACTACTCCTGAATTCCATGTCAACAATCATGCCCCTTTCAAATCCCTCTAATTCCAAGTTTCCCCATGGCATCTGCATCTTTGGTGGGGCCCATTAGGTCCAGTGATCATTTCATTGGATAAGAAGGATAAGAACAAACCACGTGCATCTCACGTGGGTGTCGCTTGGGTGTCCATCAACACCAACTTTGCTGAAAGCTCCAACATTGGAAAGCTGCTCTTTTTATTTTACTTTCAATTTTGTATTTACTTCTGCATTTTGTGCGGGACAAAATAATTCTCGTAAAAACAAAATATATATTATTATATATATTATAATAATATCCCCTTCGTAGAAGAGTGACATGTAACGAATTACTTTTCATGAGAGGGCGACATTTGGCACAATCTAAATATTTTATTTATATTCGCTAGACTCTATCCAACAAATTCTCTAAAATCTCTCTCAGGATTTCATTGGAAATGAAATTCTTTAAAGATAAGAAGTCCATCATCCAAATCTAAGAGAGAACACACCAACATAAGTCCAAAATAGTTAAAAATAGTAGGAAAGTGGAATATTATCAAATCTTCACGAATGAAGTGTACAATTGGGCTCCACTTTATTGGCGATCTTGGGCTCATACAATTAAATTCCAAACTACCGATTGAATCCACTTTCAATTCTCCCTTATTATAATTTTATAATTCAACTACGGCAACTTTTACAATACATTATGTGGTTCCAAAAACAAATTGCACTTTTGGTTCTCGAAATTGCTTTGGTTTTGGAGTGGAGTTTTGCAAGAGTCTGGTAAGTTTACTTGATGTTTGGTTTGAAGTAGTTCATTATTGAGGAACTCGAAAACTTTAAGATTTCAATGACTAGCACGATGGAATTAGTGATTGTAGAAAGTTGAAAGTTGGAAGTTTTGTTTTATATATATCTTTTTGTTTGTGTGTGTGTATCTTTTTTTTTATTTTTACCGAATCAACTCAAACCAGTTGTATAGTCTTTAAACAAGGTTTTGATTGATAATGATAAAGATTTACTCAACGGTTTGTTGGGTTTTGTCTTGTATTCAGGTTTGGCTGGATCGGCCATCTGGTTTAGCCAGAACAGAGGCTCAGGGTTAGGGGTATGTTTTAGTCATTATGTATGGGTTTTGTTATTGGCCAAGAAAACGGGAACTATATATATTGATGTACTGTAACCCTAAATCTTGACGAGATTGAGATGGGATTATGATAGATGAGTTCTCTCCTCCGTGGACGTAGGCAAGGTTGCCGAATCACGTAAAATTGCTGTATTCATGTGTATGATTGCTTGATGGTGTGATTGCTTATGTATTCATCGTGATTGATCAGTTAATCTTAGGTATTTCCATTACGCCACTTTTCCCAACATGGTTGATATATTGGTTCTTGCCTAATATTTTGTTTCTTTTCTTCTTCTCCAAAATGCTTTCAATTCTACCGTGTTTTTTTTAAATTAATTCTGGAATTAGACTCAATTCTTAAAAAATTGAGATATAACTCATTTAATGCTAGAATACGAATCTTAGATTTTGGATTATATTTACTCTGGGGTTCCTTATAATGCATGGTATCAAAATATGGAATTTTCCTTAAATCAAAGACTCATTCAATATTTCTAATTTATCCATTGCACGTTTTTTAAAACTAACAGTTGCTAGTAAAACCAACCAACATTCGTTTGGCATTCTGTTTTATATCTTTATCAGACGATGAGTTTAATTTTAGAAGGTTCCATCTCTCAATTCATTGCACATTTACTTCCCACATGTTCCTTACAAAATGGAACTAAAGATAGTAGTGGAAGATGACAAACTAACATTCTTTGATGTAGAAGCCAAAGCCTGGTACTTATTATTTATGCCTAACAATCGCCCTAGCCTATACAAGCCATAAACCATATCCAACCTAAGCCAGGCCATATTTCAATGTCAAAAGGGCCATGCCTGCCCATTTTGAACTCCTAAAATTTTTTGTCCGCCTCTTTTCCTTCCATTTGTTGCAATTTGAAAAAATCAATAGATCCAAAGTGTTGGCCTGAGTATAATCTGTTGTCATCCCTATGGATAGGAAGACTTATACCACTGAATCATAAGTGGATTGGCCCTTAAATGAAGTAGTTGCCATTGAAAACAAAACTCCACATCCTGTATTTCCTAGTTTGAAATTTAAGAGAACTCAATAGTAATCAATTCCTAAATAAGAAATGTCACGTCGCATTTTTAATATCTAAAATATCTCTCCTTGCTCTTAAAATTTCTATATCATCATTCTTTCTTTTTACAAGTTTCCTATATAATTAAAAAGACACCAAAGATCTCTCAGTACTCCTGAAATCTCTCACCACAATCATGTCCTCCAAATCACAAGTGGGTCCCAACATAAGGTTTTTATTTTCTTTCTTTTTTTTATTTGCATTCCTTTTTCTTTGAAATAAATTTCTCCTTCCCCCACCCCCACCCCCCAACAAAAAAAAAAAAAAAAAGTCCAAGACTATCCTTCTAAGATACCAGACCATCAACCAAGTCTCGCTCAACACATGAGTCAACGGTAGACTTGCTCCTGAACCATCCATATACATATATATGTATATATGTCAATTAAGATTTTTCAAATCCAAAGCATATGAATGCTCTCTTTTTCAATGACACATTATAAAAGGACTAGAATTTTCAACTATCCTTAAAATGGTTGTTTTTGGAGTTTCAGATTGTCCGGACTTTTTGAATTCAAATCTCCTATAAGTTCTAAAAACTATCGCAACAAATCTCCTAAATATTAGGATTAATATCATAATTTTGGACAATCTTTGATTTTCATTAAGAAGAGATGGATCCATATCCCACAGTGGGCTGCTTTTAGATCATGACCTTCAATTTACTCCCTTTTTTTTTCTTCTATTGTGGCAAAGACTATTATGAGAAAAGTTAGTTTGAAAATGATGGCAAAAGTTAAAGATGTATATGCAAGGAAGGGTGGGGCCCATTGATGTAGTATGCATTGCATCCATGAATAAGTGCGGTAGTATGGGTGTTCATGGTAATGCATATCTAGTCCCAACCCAACTTTAGAATTACTAGCCCAAGCCTTGGCCAAGCACAACATTGGCTGAAAGAGTCAGGCCCAAGCCCCCAAGGTTGAACTGGGTTTTTTAATCAATTATGTGGCCATTTGAGTAATTGTTTGTATTAACTAAATTAAATTATATGCATTCATTACATGGGTTGGGTTGAGCTTTGGGCTTTCTATCACTTAATTCAAGGATGAGTTCAGTTATTAAAAGGGCTTTAATTACGTATCCAAGCCCGCCTGGCTCGGGCTGGCCTAGCTCAGGGTTGCCCCTAAGTGGGGTGGTGTGTAGCAAGTGATTTTTCTCATCAAAATCCTTTCTTTGCTTATTTTTCATGTATTGGAAATGTATCATTGATGCAATGTTCAAGTATGTAGGTGAGTTTGATGGGCATTTTTTTTTATTAGTTTGTGTCATATAAGTTGGGGATCACTTCCATTTCATTAGTTACTGTAGCATAATTGATGTAATTAGATATTGAAAACCAAAATCAAGTCGCCAAAGTTTGTGCCACTAGATTTCTCTCTCTTACCTTTTTCTTTTTCTTTTTTTTTTGGTATAGTTTAGTACTAGAAAATTTAAGGAAGAAGTTCTACTAAATTTATTTTTTCACTTGGTTTTTATGTCATTTAGAAACTTAAAACCGACTTAAAATTTATTTATTTTCTCTTACAATTACATAATAATAATAATAATTATTATTATTTAAATATCATTATAATGACTATAATGTTCTTTTTTTTTTCTCTCTCATTACTAGCTACAATCATGGTTTAGGTATTTTACTTTCATATTGACTATTGTTTTCAAATACTTATATCTTTTATTTAAGATTTAAGATTTATCTTGAGTTCATATATCGCTTCATTTTATATTATTTCATTAGTATCGCAAATCAATATAGGGTATAGAGATTTGTTATTGGTTTAAGATTTATACTCTTATACATCAACAACTTCAACTAAGAAACTTACATGATTGATTTGTAATTTATGTAAATTTATTGCACCTTTTTTTTCTTTTTCTTTTTTTTATAGAATTTGACATAGTGAGTTTCAAAATGTTAATAATATATCTATATATTTTATATTTGCTTTATTTGTCATATCATGGGGTATTTTGATTTTTTTTTTTTGGCTTGTGTTGGGCACGAGCCCTATGTTGCTAGTTGCATAATTATATGAGTCCAGTTTGTGCGGATACCTTTCTTTGTAGTGGGAATAGGTACCAAAAGGACTCCTTATCTGAGAGGGGTCAACAAGAAAAAATAATAATGTTGGATCATCACAGCCTTTGATTTAATTATCTTAATATTTAGTGATCTTTTATAAAAAATTTTCTTGAAATTCAATCAAACACTAGAGGCTTAATGAGAGTGAAATTGGGCTCAGTTTCAAGCTGTGGGTATTATGATTGTGAAAGGGCTTGTCTTGATTTAACGTGAGCCCCAGAGGCCTAACAATGCTAAATTGTTGTAGCTTGTAGAAGAATATTTCTCACCAAAATGGATCCTATCTCACCTACTAATGTTAGAGATATTACAAATAAGTTTGGTTCTTCTCCATGAGTCTCACATGGTCGTAGCATGTGGGATTTTTAATCCTTCACTCTAACTGAAGGGTCTTGCTTTGTACAATACATGAAAATCTTGCACCACTCTCATACAACATTTTAAAATCTGAAAATTTTGCATTCCATATATGATAGATACTTTAGAAATAAGTTTGAATTTAGAATATTTTATATTATTCTCTTTTCTTCTGTATATGACTTCTTTTCATAATGAAGTAGATTGTTTCTTGTTTTATGCAAATGTAGTTCTTTAGCTCCGTACGTTCAAAGTTCCTGACTATTCAATATAACGTCACAAACTAGACAATACAAGGGAGCTTCTATTGCAGCCTGTTCTTGTCTACTTCATGGAATTATATTGGTTCATTAGAAACTTTCAACGCAGAGCTGATCAGTTATAAGTAGTAGATAATTTTACTTAAAGTCGGGAGATTCTATTAGTCGTTTTTTACCCACTCAAGCAACCGTGGGACATCTTTAATATATAAAATAAGGAACTGTTACAAGATATAAAGATAAGATACAACTTGTTCAATAGATAAGAGCAAATAGCAACTGATGGCTATTTTGTAGGGGAGTCTGTGGATTGGCCTGTGGCCTAGGTCTCCTTAACAATTTTTCTTCGTATGCATATTAGGACCATTAATGAGCTGAGATGGATTGTGAACTTATCACTTTAGCTTGATTAATGTGAGCTTAAAAAAGTCATTACCCAGTGTGGGTCTAGCCGAAGCAGAATCCTATCAGGATCCAAACTGAAGACAGATCTAACATTTGTCAATTTTGCACAAAATCTATACTTGTAGGTTTCAAACGTCTGTTATTATGCATGGCCCTTGAGACTTTTAGCATTGCGCTTAAGGTAATAAGTTTTGGCTGGATGAATCAGTCAAGTCCATTTTACAAGTTATTTATTTATTTACTGCAAGCCTTTTTTCAGCTTGTTGGACTAGGCTTAATGTAAAACAGCACGGCCCACAAATTCTTGGCCAACTGATCTTAGGATGCGCTGTACCGGCCCGTGTAACTTCACTGGTCAGGTCATGCCATGCGTAGGCCACACCGGGGTCGGCCCAGCACAGCTTGAACTGTGCTGTGCTGGGCCATGCTACCCATGGGTTGGTCCATCTAATTTTTTTAATTTTTTAATTTTTTAATATTTTTTTTAAAGATTTCATCTTGAAATGAAATTAAAACTTTTAAAATTAATGCACAAAAATTGAAAACTAAATGAATTAATTATTTATTGTTATTTGATCCAAATAAGATTTGTGGATACATGATTGCAAGTGTCTATGAAGGTAGCCAATGCCACTCGCTAAATGGAAATTGTAAAGTCCTTTACAAATTATGCATTGTGGCTTCTCAACAATTTTTCCAGTGTTATCAGTCATCAAAACTATTTACAAATATTTCCAAACTTCACGAATCATTCTTCTTTTTTTTTTTTCCTCTGGAGAAGGGAAACATTAAGCGTGGCTCGCTTTGTTAATTGATGTAGAAGTGCTTTCTACTATATTTTTATCTTAATCTAAAGCCAAATGTGCAACATTTGAATCATTTATGTTAGAATCAAGGTTGAACAATTGTGATAGTCCATCCAATTTTTAGAGCTTGAAGAGAGTTCTTGGTGAGTTAGAGAAACCTATATATATATAGAGAGAGAGAGAGAGAGAGAGAGAGAGAGGAGTACTTAGAGAGGTTGAAGTGAGAGAAAAGCGGTTTAGAAAGAATATAGATGTATGTTGAGAAATGAGGGGGGACTAGATATTTATAAATATATTACAAAAGGGTCAAATGATATAGAATACCCCTCATCTGGGCCATTATTCGGCAACTGGGGATGGTAAAATTAGTAAAATGGCTAGAGGTAAAAAAGACACAAATGCCCTGATCATTCGGGGCAGGGCGCTTTTGAAATTCCTGCATGATGTGGGCCATGTTGAGCTTGAGCAGTCCACCCATATTTACATGCTTAAATAGGCTATAAGCTCCCAAAATGGTTCAAACTAGCTTAAACTGAATATGGAGCTTGATTCTTGTTTTATAGCAACTTCCCAAGTTGGACTCATTTTTAATTATACCACATATATATAATAACAAATTTATATGTATATATAATACCAATCGTATATAAATATATAAGTCTATATTTATTTATTTTTTTCCTTTTATTTAAAAAAAAGCCATTTTTTTATCAATAGGATTTTTATCATATTTATATAGCCTTAAACTAAAATAATAAAATTTAGAGTGGTAGAACTTTCCCGTTTTGGTTGGTTCACACGACCCCACATTGTTCGGAGAGCAACTTCGATATTTCTTTTAACAAGAAAACCAAAGTAAGTTATCAATTTAGCAGTGCTAAAAGTGGGGTCTGGCTTGATCTTATAACTCATTGTTCTCTCTCTCTCTCTCTCTCTCTCTCTCTCTCTAACAAAAAATGTCCATAATATTTCAGTTGGTGGCAAAAGCAAAGCTGATGCGCATGGCTGTGGCAATTATCATTGTAACACATGCAAATGCCCATATGCATGTGGGAACTGCACTGCACTTCAGCTAAAGTGAATCAATCAAAGATAAATAATAGATGGCGACATTCTTTCTTTCTGAACTTTCTACATATGCCCAGTAGCCAATCTAATCTTCAGAGCTTGTCATTTTCTGGTTTAAGGGAACGCAACACAGTTCATCGTTTCTCAAAGCAAAATGCACCAGTATAACCAGCGTGGTTCTCGGCTGATCAGGTAAAGTAAGATAACTGACCATAGGAGAAATAATAGCAAAAGATATGGACTAGCCCACAGAAAATTGGATGGCGCTCAGTAACACTCTCGCCCAGGCCCCAAAAAAGGGAATATGATTGCATCTAAAATTTGGACAATACTGTAGCTAATAATTGAACCTATCTGTTTACTGCCAGTCCCAATCTCAAACAAAAGAGGGTCGTCTCAGGTTGACAAAAACTCCACCATTTTAGTGCAAGATTTACGGACATGGGATGAGTGTTGCATCAGGTTGATAGGCGGTGTAAAACTTTTTTCATATCTATCATAAGTGGACTTAATAATTTAGTGGCCAAGGAGCCAACCTATCATTATTTTTCATTTTCAATTTTCATTTATGTTTTTGCTGTTTTTAACTGATTCAAAGACTGAGCCATGTTCGAACCTATCCCAGGCCAAGCCCGCCTGCCTGCCTGCCTGATGTGATTGGCCCTTCAGCAGAGGAAATGTGCCGTGCCAAGCGAAGCTGAACCTAAACTGAAACACTTGATCGGTTTCAGACTTCAGAATGGTACAAGATGCACGGGCCTTGTAGCATTTAGAAATCAAAAGTTTAGTGAAAAGTAAACCTGACCAAACGGGCCCTCCCCAATCAGCTCATAATCTGGATCTGGAGTAGCTTACCCGTGGACAATTGAGAGGCCTAGATTTAGGTTGGCCTTCGATGTGCTGTGCCTTGATTTTGATACAGACAATGGGCCAATGAACGCTTGGCCAACAATTTGGGGCCCAATGATATGCAATTTCTCTTTGTTGTCTTCATCTTTTTAACAGAGTTTATGTTTGAATCCATGTTCATTTTTATTTGAAAAAAGCAGTTTACGTCTCCTCCTCCCCCTCCATGTAGAGTGACACCACCTCTGGTCCCGAGTGATTTTGCTAATAAAGCATTGTGCCAAGTCAGCATTTGTCCTGTCGGTGGTTCCATTGTTTGTGCTTAATTTAATTATGTGATATCTCTTAGGCTAATGCTATCATTTGGAAACAAAGCAAATCGATTTGATGTGGTTTAAAGATGCAGGATCATTTCCAATCCACTGAGCAACTGACTAAGAACCAGTTACCTCTACATCAACTCATCTCTCATTTCTCTTCTTAATCCTGTACTTTTTCCTTTGTTCCATTTGATTTCCAATTAGTTTTTCACCTAGCTAAAGGACATGCAGGATGGTCCCTGGTTGTAACTTAGTTGGTTAGGGGCATGACTGTCGTCGTCCCAGCTTGTGAGAGTTTCCTATGTAGCAAAGAAATAAAAACAAGGACATTGCCAGAACCCACTACGGGGACCAAACCCAGAAGACCCATCGTCCATTATCACCCACTATTTGGGTCAAACCTAATGTCTGGGACATAAGGCCTGCTTCACTTGTCTTTAGCCTGCTCGAGCACGGGTGGGGAATCCGTATGACCCTACTTTCGAATCAGATACCTAAACATATATGTCCTAACAAATATGACGCTGCCAATGTGCTCCATCCAATGTCATTTTCCATTGTGTTGTATGTAACATGCTTGACAGTACAGACAACAAAGAGTTAATATTTTACCCCATTTTTTTTTCCGCTAGATATATTCTACCCGATTCCATCCAAACTATTTTTTGGTATTACCTTAATTCCAAATTTTTAAGAGTAAATGGGTGTGTAGAATTTTTGTTTGTATGGGTTAAAGTGGGCCCCACAGAGCTCCCAAAGTGTCACTAGAGAGCACAATAGATTTGCACCACAAAATTTTAAATTCGTTTGTGCCTTCTGGGGCAGCGTTTGGTTGAGCTGTGATCAAGGAACAAGAAAGGAATGATGCTGGAAGCACATGTAACTACCTTCTCTTAACACTAAACACTATCTAAAACAATTTATGTACATGCTGCGCTTATCTGAAGTTCCAATACAGGAGGACTAGGCTCGGGCAATATTCACTATATGAAGTATATCATAAGAATTTTGTCAAAGTTACGAAAAATGGAAAAATTAATCGGGATGATCTTTAAATGAAGTACTATGATAAGAAATAATTCAGAAAATATGCGGGCAAATGAAAATGAAAGAAATTTGTGATATGAAGTCCTCAGTAGTTGCTAGTATGTCTCTCATCGCATTCAAGTAGGTAAGTTAACTATTAACTTTACAATTCTATGATAGAAATCTAACTTCTTCAATTAATGTTAGCTTTCATCACGAGTATAGGCCGACAAATTTCATGGCAGATTTTTTTGCCAAACATGGAATTGAGAGGATTATTCAATGGGAGGAATTTATTATGTAATTATAGTATGAGTAGGATACACCTCTTTTGTATCTTATTATACTTTTCTTTTCTTGAATTTATCTCCTCTTTTAATAAAATCTTTGTTACCACTTTAAAAAAAAATCCTATGATAGAAAAATCCGTGGCATCCATTTGATTTATCACAATCTGTTTGCAAATGCTACCTGCTAAATGATGATATAGATATTACAAAATTAATGTAACGCTACCACCGTTGGTTCCACGATAAAGTAAGCCATACTAAAACGTTCGTCAAGATAGCCTTTTCAAGAGGCAACTGTACTTTTTGTTTCCTACGACAAGGTCAGTTGCTAATAGCAGTTCATTTGCAATATATGGTTAGTTAGAAAAAGGAGATGCACAACTTACATGGCGTCTTTGTCCAATTCCATCTAGAGGCCTAGTTGTTTAACAAGCAATCTGACAAGAAATTTTATGGTCGGGTATTTTTGGAATTTCTGTTGGAAATGTTGTGTTTATTTGCAATGGTATCTGAAAAAGTAGAATTCTTAGCATTTGAAAATCCAGAAAGTGCACATTTGAAATGCTAGGGTCTCATCCAACATTTGGGTTTTATGAGAAAAGAGTATTCCGGTGGAAGTGTCACGGCCTCCAAAATAATACCGGGGTTAATGTAAGATTAGGAGCCAAATAAGTTTTTTTCATGTTTAATGAAACACTTAGTTCCTAATTAAGGTCCCACACAGGATCTTAGTTTACGGCGAGTTAACACACCTTACATTTACCAATACTTACGGAAGCATTTTCTAGTAATTGGTATAAACAAATGATAATTCAAAGCATTGCACATTAAATGTATATATAGAATTTAAGTTGTAGAGTTAACAAAAGTATATTTATCAACAAAACGCACTTTTGCCGATGCAAAAATGCATCGGGAAAAGTCACATATGCGTCGGTCAAGACTTTTGCCGACAGAAGAAATTGCATCGGCAATTCACCATCTAGAGTGACGTTTTCCGATGTTATGCTTTGCGTCGGCAATACTTTTTCGGATGTAATGCCTTGCGTCGACAATACTTTTTCCTGCGCATTGCCTTGCGTTGGCAATATTTTTTTCCGACGAATGCCTTGCATCAGGAATATGTTTTCTGATGCAATCCCTTGCATTGTGAATATGTTTTCCAACATCATTCGGCGTCGAGAAAATATTTTTTAATAAATCATATATTTGCCTTGTGCCGATGCATTTATTCATCGACAATACTTTTCCTGATGACAATATGGGTAGGGAAAATATTTTTTTAAAAAATATATATTAGATTTGTGCTGACACATTAACGCGTCGGTAAAAACCATTTCCGACAAAAGATTGCGTTGGCACGGTTTTTCAAAAGGGACTTCTGCCGACAAATTAATACGCCGTTAAAAACCATTTTTGAAGATAGATTGCGTCGACACAAGTTGTGAAAAGGGACTTTTGCCGACATCATAGTGCATAGGCAAAGGTCTTAAATCTAAAAGGTTTTATTTATTTTTCCGTGTTCCCACAAATTTTGACCTTTCAACCTGTACCAACCAATTCAAGTAACCCAACCATGCATATCTCAATATCAAGCCATCCAACCAACAAACTCAATATTAAAAATTAATCATTCTACCTTACAAACAATACATATAAGAAGCCATTATGAGTAAAATTCATCAAAATCTATAGGTTTAAAGTACTAATATCATAGTTCAATATCCAAGAACCAGAAAGTATATCTAAGAACCAATTAATATCTAAGAATCATAAAGAACAAAGTTTCAATATAGACCACAACTATATCTCATAATCGAGTATACACAGTGCGGCCGACCCCATAAAGTCCATTAACCTATGACAACAAACATAGTACATTATCAGTTTCTAATGAATTACAATATGATGTTCACATATATAAAGAAAAGTTATTAGACTATTTAGATGTTTTCTATTCCAAGTCTAAAGAATTGGTGTTTTTTTTTCCTATTCCTAAATTCTAACAACTTGTGTTATAAGTCCTAAGTACTTTCTTTTTATGTCAACTAAAGTAGAAAAAAATAAAATCATATACTGACCAAGATATGTCAGATTCTAACCTCCACTATATGAGCTCCCTCCAGCCATATCAAGATCGGGAACCACTATCCTTGCTTGAGCTGCTAATTGGACTATAACTGCCTCAATTGTAGCTTGTCTCTTGGTCTGCGCAGCTATGATGCTGGCTTGTTCAGCTTGGGCCTTGGCTTGATCAACTATTTGCTATTACATGCTCCTTACCTCAATTGCACTTGAGGTTGCCCTGGAAGATGATGCTGACTTCATTTGGATCCCAAATCCCATCAAATAACCCAACCTCCTCCCAAGGACATCGGCAACTATCTCCTCTTGAGTCATCGGGGATGTGACTTCGGGTTGCGATTGTGAGGCTATCTTCTCTACTAACTGCACCTGTCATTTTTTAAGAGTTAGACTGATTAAAACTAAGAAAAGAAATAGTTTTTGGATTTAACAAAACTTATTTCGATATACATACATGACGTCAGCCCACTATCTCGTCCACCCAGTCATTCTTATTCTTGCTCCAATGGGTGTCCTTATAGAAGTCCAAGAAGGTGGGCTCTTGTCCACTATTTGCTACCTATCATTATATTACATGAATCGAAAAGACCTCAATCGAACATTAATAACTCACACAGAACTAAAGATTTTTAGAAGTGCACTTCCAATGATGGACATGGTTGCTGGGAACGATCTGGATCCGCATGTATGATTGGTGGTCAATGCCTTTCAACTATCTCAAGCATTCTTTTACTTTTTCTGTGAAAGGAAAATAAAGAAATAACAAAATGGATCGGTGATATGTACATATATACATATATCAGTAATTGAGATTAAAATAACTGAAAATACCTTCCAACTTTCAATCTCCCAAACATCAACCATCGTGGCCCCTTGATTTTTATCACAAGGTGGACGTGGATGATTCTTTGGACTAAGCACCCCAAAATCCAACAGAGCAATATAGTGTGCATGCAACTCACACTTCCCATCCCTATACCGTCTTTGACACTTCTCCTTTAGGCATGCGTTAATTGTTGGATTATTAATATCACCGTAGTCAAACTTTAGCTGCAAATGTAATCATAAAGACACAAGTAGTAAACATTAAACATTACATACCATAAGCATTTAGTAAATTATAATGTCCATATCATACTAATTACAATCACCTTCACTCTCTGTACGATCACCTCCTTAATCCCCTGAGGAATAACGTAATCCAAAGTTCCCGACTGGTGCACTCTATCGAATCTCTTTTCCGACCTTGAATGCGAAGGAAGTGGCATGTATTCCCTCTGGTGGGATGGGGCCATCAAGCGTCTTCACTAACTTCTCTGTGCTGTAGCCCTTGGTCTTGCCTCGTACACGTCTTGAGGCCAAGGATGGCTTGATGCTGTTAAGAACATAATTTTATTTTCATTAGTGTACATAAAACATTGATCACATCTGAATTTTGTATGCACAATTAGTCATGAATTTCTTACCTATGCTACTGGTGACTGTAGGAGGACTAAAGAGAGGTGCACCTGATTGGGTAGTAGGCGTAGGCTCACACCCGACTACGTAGTGGGGTAAGCTCATTCTATGCCGCTTAAGTCAGCCGAGTAAGTGTCACGCCCCGATCCCGGGAATTTGGGGATTTGAGTGGGCCCCCAGGGCGTGGATACGTAATCCCGTAGAAATCCATGCCCTGAAGAATTATGCACGAATTCCTACAAAGGAGATTCCACAGGAACGTGTGAGGTATGCTGACACGCGTACAAACATAACTTATCATAAACGAAATCCTGCGAAATACTCAGTAATTATCAAGAGCACATGAAGTTCATAGTCTGTTAACTCTCAAAAGTAAACATATATATATGATAGTGTTGAAGTCTTTTAAGTACATTCCAAGAAGACTACTTAAGAGTTTGATACAAGAGGTCCAAGCATAACACCCCGAGAATCCACACACTCCGTAGGATGGCTAGTAATAGACGTCGCCATCCGTCCACTCGTCTACACCTTGAGGTACCTTTGGGGTACCCTCCGGGGGCTCGTCAGTGTCTGCGTTAGGACCGGGTGCTGGACCTGCAATACCAAGGGTAACACTGTTAACACGACGGTTAAGCAAGTACTGAGGCATATGAAACAAGTATAACATAATGTATCAATAAGAATAATCACTAAACATGATGTATGAGTGAGAAATTACAACTTAAATGTCATACATACTGATTGGCAACCACGACGCTCTATTTTCTCAAAAGGGAGCATACATATCATATGGGTCGCTAGGGGATCAAGCTAGTTTCCTGAGGAGCGCCGACTACTCCTTCATAAACCTACTGCAGTGGTGACATACATAACATATACCCAAAAGGGCGCAAGCTGAGTGGTGCCGACTCATATCCAATCGTATCAGTCATATCATACACTCGGCTAACAAGCTCGCACTCATTAGAAGCTCTGGCTTGTCAGACATGCGCTCATTAGAAGCTCAGGTCTGAATTGCCTCAGGGTTTTACTAGAGGAAGTAGTACATGTTTAAGGTGGTGTGTTGTAGCAAGATGCATGCATTCGGATTGAGATTACTACTCATCCTATATTAATTGGCCCATGATTCCCAAGAACATTTAACACGACGTACTCATAAGAAATCTGGTGTCGTTGTGTTACCACGTCTCGGTATTACCTTATAGGCATACGGGACATCTTCTTATGCCAACATCCATGACGTGTTATTGGGAGATCATTCATAAGTCATTCATTCATTCCAAAATGTGATTACCAGTAGCCAATGTGGAGGTGTGGAAGGTACCAGTACTAAGGCCCTACAAGATCATTGAAGGTTCCTAACATCCTACATTCACTGGGTCCTTACGGCTTAGCTGTATACAAGGCTACAGCTTAGCCGAGTGATTCATGCTCTTTATAAATTTTCAGGCACAGTTATGGCTTAACCGTATGTTGGCCTACGGCTTAGCCGAGCTAAGCCTACGGCTAGGTTACGGGAAGGTTACGGTTTAGCCGTAGTGTATTCCACGGTGCAGCCGTCTACAAACCGTAGAAGAAACTGGGTTCCATGAGCTCCCTGGAAAGCTCGCAGTAGGAAGACCTACGGCTTGGGTACGGGCTGGATATGGTTTAACTGTAGTGAAATATACAGTTTAGCCATAGGTGAGCCGTAGTACAAAATCGGGTTTTAGTGCTCTCTGGACTTTGAGTCGTAGATGCTCACGGCTTAGCTGTAGTTTCGCCGTAAGCTTCAGAAAATCTGAAATCAGTTCTGTAGCTCATTTTCAGTACGGGATCAATATAGAACCTTATTGTGGGGCAATTCTAAGGCTCAATTAGAGTGTCCCTGAGAGTGTCCATACTCACACACCCTCTTATTCCCTTCTTGCCATTCTAACTCAATTCACACCACATTTGTATCAATTAAAATAATGGAAAGGAAATTGCTGAAAGTGGGAAATGCAAGTAGCTAGCTCAAATGTCCATACTTAATCATGCATGCAGTACATATAACTCAATACTTGCCTTTTCTAACAGTGCTAACCTTCTCAAACTCCCTTTCTTGCTATGTGCTCAGGAAAATCTTTGGAATGAAATGGGTTCTTTACAAATAACATGAAATGTAGAATATGGAGGCTTAGACTTACATGCATGTCATGTGATTGAGTCTCTTAGTCTCTAACAAGCTTACAGAGATGAATTGGAAATACAATTCTCACCTTAGGTCTATAGCTTAGAGGAGAGTGTGATTTCTAGAGAGATAGAAGTGCCCAAGAAGAAGAAGATGATGAAGATGGATCTATGGACGCTACGAGCATCACATGCAAGCTTTAGTTCTTCTTTCCCAGCTCTAAGGTGAAATAAGGAGAGATGGAGTGAGAGAGGTCCAACAGCTGAAACGAAGGAAGAAGGAGTAGGGTACGTGGAGTTTCTCTTTTAAACATAATTTCTCCTGAAGTTGCATGCAAGTCCACTAGTTTCCAGAAATTTCAGTTTAGACCGAAAGGACCTCAATTGACCCAGGATGAGTCCGAATTAACTCGGGCCCAACATGAAAGATGATCCACGCGTAAAGTTACATGAAGGGTAGTAGATGGGGTGTCCAAGAGTTGCAAGATAATTTACAAAAAAGCCCTTAACTACTAAAGTGGGGTCCGAACTCTGCCCAACTACCTATCCAAGGCCCAAACCCAATAGTTTTACACTAAATTAATCCTCAACAAGTCTTAATCAATTACAAACAAGATTAATTAACGTAACTAAGATTAGTGAGATTTGGGACCTTACAGTAAGTGCATGGTCGGTGGGTCCCCCTAGCTAGCAGCATGAGTATTAGGATGGCATGAGGAAGCTCAGAGAAAACCTCGAAACCTCTTCATCGCAGGCATATTTCTAACCTGGTATAATAGTACAAAATGAACTCATGTTTTGAAATGTCAATAAATAACATGAATAGAAGACTTTTAATAAATGGATAATGCGTAATACTTTGCTAGAGTAATGTAAAAAACACAAGTAAATGGATAATGTTTGAAATCACCTTATGGCCTTGAGACCTAAGCAACTCATCATCCCCATCAGTGTTAGCATCTTCACTTCCTAATCGACAAATAAAATTGAATTCAAAACCCTCCTCTTTAATATAGTATAATTGCAGCCCACATTTAGAAAATGTATGTGGTAATTGGCACCCACCTTTTAGAGTTTACAACTTGCATCATTATGAAAATTTTCTAAGGCTATTTCATAAAAAAACACTAATAAATTTTGCGTTGTCCACCTCCATCCACTTTAGTATTTTTTTTAAATCTCTACTAAACTAAGCAGCCTCCCTTACTTATCTTCTAAAAGGCCAAAGTCTAATATATAGATACAACTAGAGGTTTAACAAATGCTGCAATATGTAAATAAGCTCTAAATCACAATAAAATAAATTATTTTTAGAGTTTCCAAAATGCCACTGCATCATGAAAATACAAAAGCCCATAAAAATCAAACTCAAGAAGCCAAAAAAAAAAAAAAAAAGAATGCCTGCCCTAGGAATGTATCTATGCTGAATGTATGATTTTACTCGATTGGCAAGAACACTATCGGAGAAGATTTCTTGGGAAATCCCATTATTGGGTTCGGAAGGTTTGCTCCAAAAATAGAGAATCCGGGATCTATTCATCATCATAACTTCAGCGAGATACATCCTATAAGCCTCTTTCGATGGAGAAGCTACTTTTTTGTTTTCTTTCTCTTTCCAAGATTTCTCCAACAAGTAATGAGCCATCTCCCAATCAATGGAAGATCTATTTGGAATGAATCTGTCGCCCTAAAAAATAAACAGAAAGGCAATGGCAATCAAAACCAGTCAAATTGAATGGCTAGAGTCGATTAAATACATAACTAAGACTCCAAATCTGAAATGTAAAAAAAAGTAATAATAATGCCAATCTCTAACATATTACAAATGAGGGTTAATGGATAACATTTAGAAAACAGAAACAAAATCCAAGAAATTGGCACTCAAGTTTGAGTTCATTAATTGTAAAATGAAAACCCAAAATAAGAGATGAAGAATTTTAAATCCTTTTAATTTTCTTTTCTACCTTCTAAATTTTGAGAATATATCACTATTGATAGTCGCAAACTTTTGTTCTGTTCTCATTTCTTTGGTTAGAATTGATTAATTGCAAACCATCAAAAGCCCAAATCGGAGCTGATGAAGAATTTTAATTCTCACATATATTAAAACAAAGGATAAAGGGAAAAAAAGCCCAAAAAACAAGAAAATGGCATTCAAGCATTCAATTCAATTGAAATGAATGGCTAGATTTGATAAAGTGAATTGAGTGGTTAAATTTGATTATTTGCAAAAAGAGCAAGAAAAATAGAGTTAGTTACCAGACATTTCCATGGCAAACGAGTTTCACTCTCCTTATGCACAAGGAAAGGAACAGGGTTAGGGTTAGTGTCAAGAACAACCCTAAATATATTTATGTATTTGAAAGAGAGAATTGAATAATTAGAGTTGATGGATTAACGACAAAATGAAAACCCACAAAAAAGAAGGAAAGAATTCAAGAAAATCAATCATTAGGGTTAGGGTTAATGTATTTACCTAATAATGATGATGACGGTGTGGTCTCGAATGGTATAGTCTTGATCAAGCCGCCGATGGAGGTGGTATTGGGCATCCATCATATTAGCTACCTACACACAAAGAAAACAAATGGAAACCAACAAGCAAAAAAATAATAATAAATAGACAAGGAAACCTTGCAAAAAGAAACAAGAAACAGCAGCGTGTAGAAAGACGAGAGGCTTTTGATTAAGAATGAGCTTTTTCCCAGATCCAAGTAGAAGTAGCATTGTTTTCTCAGAAACGGAGGAGGGAGAGCTGAGAGAGCGCATGCGCGATAGAGAGAGAGAGAGAAGCAAAATATAAAGAAACTAATAAGATGGGGTTTTACTTTGTCTGGGTTGTGTAATGTTTGGGGTGGCAATTTGTATCACACTTTTCCGCGTTTCTTTCTTAAATATATATCCCCATCAGAGTTTCAGGGACATTGTGTGAAAGTCCACCTCTTGAAGACTAAATTGGCCAAATTTTCTATGGAATGCCTTAGTCATGCTCTTGAGTAGTTTTGCAAAATTTTGGGTCGGTTGGACATTGTTAACTCAAAGTCAACAGATCCACCGGGCCATAGGGGCATTCAATCAAAGTCTGACCTCTTTAAGGCCAAGTCACTTGAAAATTAAAAGGAAACCTCAAAATGGGTTCCTCATCAAACCCTCAAAATTTCGTGGCCATCTAAGATCATTGAGGTGCCAAACAATTGAAGCATGGGCCCACTTTGTCTAAAAGTCAACAGATGGTGTGACCCACTTTTCAAAGTCAAAACCTGATGAAAACTTTATTATATGCCTAAAATGATTTCATAGTACATCCCTCCAAATTTCATGAGGTTTGGACATCATTTGGGCCAAAACCATATTCATTGGATCACTTTTGTGTAAATGGGTCAAACAGGTCAACCACAACCTAGGCCCAATCCGACCCATAACCATGACTTGTCGGGAAAGGGTCAAGCAATTTTTGGTTTAGAAATTTATTTTTCTCGATGAACACTCCTCGACGAGGAAGCTAAATAGCTACACAAAGAGTCATGCATCAGTGAAAGTTATGCTTCTCCCGACGCAAGGCTTTTTTCATCGAGAAAACATAATCTTCCCCCGACGATGTTTTTATGTGTCGGGAGTACTATCCCTTCTCCCGATGTACGAGATACATCTCGACCCAAAAATTGTTTCATCAACAAAGTAGGGGTTTTACTGACGCATGAAAGCAAAATCGGGAAAAGTGGGTCTTTTGCTGACGCAAACTCACATGCGTTTGAAAAAGCAGGTCTTTTGCCGACGAAAACTCACATGCGTTGGGAAATGCAAGGTTTTTCCCAACGCTTGTGAGTTTGCATTGGGAAAAGTTATCGGTAAAAATGTGATTTGTTGTAGTTTTACAAAGCCCATTTAGAACTCAAGCATAAATTTAATTTATTATAAATGAGATCTACATAAGTGAGTCACTCAAGCACTAGTCTAGATGGCTCTGAAGCCATCATATGCACACCACTCGGTTTCTTCAATTGGCTCAAACGCTTTAAGTGCCTCGCCCTCCTCCTCCACCTCAAGATAATCGGGTTTGGTACCTTTGCACCAAATACAACATTATCGACTACAAATGTAGTTGGTAAGTAAATTGACATAATCCATAACAGATATACAATATCAAAAACGAGTAAATACGATGTGATCATGTAAGAGAATATCAATAAATAATAACAAAAAAGAAAGGAAATCTTAATCCAAACACTATACAAAACAACAATTCACATAGGTCAGGAATCAAGCATTAACCTGCCGCTACTTAGGGTGATCATTCCATCGAATCATCTAGGAAAACCCTATCACAACATCAAGCGGTTAGTCTATTCACATCATCGGGATAGCACGGTTACATCATCAGATGCCTAGCAATCTAGTCAGGCGATGATCAGTTATTTACATCGATTTGCGTAATCATCACAAGACCTCAAAATATACATATATATATATATAGGGAGAGAGACAGATAGACAGACATATGAAGTGGTGCTTGGACAAAGAATGTTAAGTCAAAGTGAATGGCTAGCTTCTCATGTGCACACATAGGTTTAATCAAATGAGAAACTACTTCACATTCATAATTCACGCATAAACCACAGAAGTAGTCCTTTTATGTTCATATACAATCAATGCCAAGCCTTGTGTAAGGTCCTGATCCCAACTAACCTCGATTTAATTAATTAATCTTATTTTACATTAATTAAAATGCATTTAGACTGATTTAACTCAAACCCTTCAAGCTTGGGTCATGGGTTGGTAGTCAAATCAGGTTCGAACCTTACCTAGGTAGTTAAGGATCCTTTTGTAATTTGTTCTTGCATCATATATACACCTCATTAGTTGCATCCTATGTAATTTTTATGTAGATCATCTTTCATGTTGGGCCCGACTTGATTCGGACTCATCTTGGCCCAATTGAGGCCATGTGACCTAAACTGTGAATATTCTAAAAACTTGGACCTGCATGTAACTGCAAGAAATTTCATTTAAAAGAGTGAACTCAACGTTCGTTCTCATTCTCCTTTTGTACGTTGAAACCACTTCTCTTTTCTACTCCTTTTCTTCATCTCCCTCTACTTGTGAAGCTACAAACAAAGATTGAAGCCTTGCATGCATTAGTAGGAGCCTCCATTCTTCATTTTCTTCTTCTCTTGCGCATCTTTCTCCTTAGAAGCATCTTTTTCTTCAAGCTATAACTTCCTTAAGGTGAAACTCCACATCCATTTCACTTCTTTGGATTTAATAGAGTCAAGGAGACTCAATTATACATCATGCATGCATCCCACATTAGATTTATTCTTTTGCATGCCTTTCATGTAGAAGACCCATTCTCTTGTTGAGGCTTTCTTTAACCACACATCAAGGAAGAGTTAGCAAGGGCAAGCATTGTGAAAAAGGTAAGTAGTAGAGTACATATGATGCTGCATGTATGTTCACAATTTTGATTCTTGGATTTATCATTCTAATACCAAGTTACAGCTCCTTCCTTTCTGTTTTAAGTGTATACATATGTAGAATTGAATGAATTAAAGTATGAATGTGAAATGGGAGTGTTGTGTGAATATTGATTAACTATTAGGGACATTTTGAAGGCATAGGACACTACAAGATTTTTCACCTTTGCCTACGCCAAATAATCGCCAGTAAATGTGTAAAAAACGCCGGCAAAAATCTTTTCCTGCGATTTCTTGTGCGCCGGCAAGTCGCCGGGAAAAGTTCGCCAGGGAAACATTTTCCCGGCGCTAAAATGGTTGCGCCGGTAAAACTTATATATTGCCGACAAAAAAAGATAACCTTTGCCGGCGTATTTTAACGCCGGTAAAAAAAATAGATTTTCGAAAAAATTTCCATTTTAAAAAAGTTTTGCCGGCGTTTTATGATGCCGGTAAAACATTTAGAAGATTATTAATTAAATGTTTTGCCGGCGTTATCTAGCACCGGTAAAAAATTTAAAAGATCATTTTCCCAAAAATTTTAATGTAATTTAAATATTTTTGGCGGCACAAAAATCGCCGGCAATGAATATTATTTTATTTTTTTATTTGTTCAATTTTTAGTTTCCTTTCCCTGTATATATATATTAGTTCTCATTACAACTTGCAACCTATGTCATATGATTAAATTATAACAGCTAATTACATTATCCAAAACTAAATTTATTACACAACCAAATTTCATTTCCATTCCAAAACCATCAAAAGATAAAATATGAAAATTCATTCAACTACATATTAAAATTCAAACATCCTTTCAACATTCAAAGCACTTTACCATCACAAAATTAAAACCCATGTTAACATTCTACTCCATACCAACATTCAAATATCAATGGAAGTTTACATATCCATGTGATCACTTTATTGTTGCATCATTCCAACATCGATTTGCACCACTGTTTAAAAGAATTTCCTGCATCCCATTTCAATATGTAGCAGTCTATTACTCTGAACACTTGGCCTTCATGTTGACTGCATCAACTCTTTAAGCACAAAATTTTCTTCACTTTTCATTCAATCTGCATAAAAAAGAAAAAAAAAGATGCTATAATTTCTTTGATGATATATATGAAGGGTAAACAGAAACTAATAAATTAACAAAAATAGAAATAGTTAGGAATACACCAATACAGATGAATAAACTGGTAATACACATTTAATATGAAAGAAAATTGGAATTATTCCAATTCATAAGGGAACAAATATGTTCAGTCCTACTAAAATTCATTACTTTCCCAATAAAAATTGAAACTAGAAATATTCCAATAGATTTGTTGGTCCAAGTTCCTTTTCTTGCATAGTTCAACAAGCTCACCAACATGGCTTAACTTAGAGAGCAACCTAGTGTAGTTAATTTAGGCTCTCCTACCCTATAAAGTATTATCATATAGCATTAGGACAAAATGAAAGTATATCTCACCACCCATAACAACCTTTTATGAAACAAAGAAAAATTCACTCACCATAACTACATAATAAGAAAAGCATCCAAGCACCTTAAATTTTTTTATTTTGAAAATACTAGTAGAAAATCTTAATTTTAGAAAATCATACGAATCTTCTCTTCCACCTAAAGTGATCTTCTTTAAGGTAAGCCTTCCATGCCTTTGCTCATCCTCTTTTCATGTTTACTATTTTAATGGTTAGTTTGGTTGCCATATTTTCTTTTGCCTGGCCTTTCATCATGATAGGACTCACCATCACACCTGGGCCACTACATGCATCAACCCTCCTCATGCATCGAAACACCTGAACCCGAGCCCATCGATTTCCCTATCACTGATCTTCTTCCTCTGCTTTCCTTTTTCCCTGTGCAACCCGAGCCCAGCTCCTCTCCTTATCCTTCTTATTCCCTTCTTCTTGCATTCTACTTTTCTTCTTCTATGCTCAGATCCAAACCGAGGTAACCCAGACCTCGTGACTGTGTTTCTCTTCCTTCTCTGTTTTCTCTTGTTTCCTACTTCCTTCTCTCTTCATCTCCATCGTTCTCTTCTTTGCTTTCACTTATTCTCTCTTTCTTAATGTTTTGGGTCCTCTGCAGCCAAGTCCTGCTTAGGGTCAACAGTCAGCCCATCTACTTCTTCTCCTCATGCACTTCCTTTTTGTTTCTTCCTTGCTTCTTCTCTTTTTCTCCGCTCTGATTTTCTTTCTTCCCCATGTACTTGTACCCAGCCTTTCCTTGTTTCTTTCTTTCTCTTTCTTTTTCTATCTTGTCGCTCTGCAATTCCACCAGTTTCTGTCATGACCAAGTGGTCCTCCACCCATCTCCAAATATGACCAAATGGTCCTCCACCCATCTCCAGTTTCTGTCATGACCAAGTGGGCATTGTTTATCAGCAACGTTGGACCCCCACCACTGCATTCATCTTTAGTTTCTCCTTCTGATTCTTTTTCATCTTCTTGCTTCTTTATTTCTTTCTTTCTCTTCTTATCTGCCTTCACTTTCCAACATAAGCAGCACATTTAACGCACCAATAATTTTACTTTCTGTGCCAGAATGAAGCAACCTCACCAAAACAACTACTGGCACCTCTAAATAGGGAAAACAACATGGCACAGATGCTGTGACAGAATGAAGCAACCCCAACATGGCACAGATGCTGTGCCAGAAAACAACAGCTACTGTGCCAGAATGAAGCAACCCCAATAGCTACTGTACATTTTAGGGGTGGGTGATAGTGTACAACAGTGGGCTCGAGTGTTCAGAGGATCCGGATTCTACCACCACCTTTCAAATTGTAAGCTTTGTTACCTGCACCTGCTTACAAAGATCCATAAAGACCCTATTGATATGTTCACTGAAAAGCACTCAGTGTAACAGCAAATGAACTGTTGGAGTTAATGCACTCATGGTGGTGTTGGCACCTTACCAGAGCACAATGCCCAAAGATCAATCCCTGAGCCTTCAAAATATAAAAATTCCACATTGATCAAGATCCCATGTGGGACAGAAAAAAAAACAAAAACAAAAACAAAAAAACCAACTGTCAAAGGAGTTTGGGGTCCGCTCATTGTTTGTAATCCCAAACAGGTCCAACAATATACATTCATGAATCATTGCATGCCAAGTACAAATAGATCTAAATGTTGAGATGGATGTACAATAAAACTACAGGGCATGCATACAATACAGGGCAACAATACAGGGCAACAACAGGGCCATTCAGGAAAACAGTGCATACAATACAGGGCAACAACAGTGAATTTCAGGAAAACAGTTTTCTATGTAAGTTAAACTCACCATGAAAAAAGGATAGTCCAAAGAGGATATAGATGAAAATAGTAAGGATATATCTAAATAGGTGCAACCTATCTAGATTTGGCCTAGGATAGATTAGAATGATAACAAAAAAAAATTCATGTAGCCAAACCAAGCATAATAAGAAAAAGGCTTTGATGATAAAATTGACAACTCTCCAAGAATATGTATTGATAAACTCTCTAAGAATAAAAATTAAATGATCAGAAGCACAAACTAGTAGTTACCATATATATGATGAAATTAATCCACCATAACAAACCCCCTTTTTATATATTGTAAACAGGAAAATGGCAAGTCCAAGACATCTTCCACTAACCGGGCATTGCAGGAAAGATTGTTCAATATCATATCCTTGTCAATGCACACTCTATCACTGCCTTGCATCCAACCTGACCCGAAACCCCGTAATATTCTTATCCACCAAACCAAACCCATTACAATAATCTTATATTCTTATCTTTTCACATTTTTCTCCATGATTTGCAATAGTTTGAAGATTTGTAGATATACCTACACGTAGTTGGCAAGAGGAAAGTGCAACCAGTTACGTTCTTTAAAGGAGAGGTATTATCCTTGATATGAGAAAAAATAAAAAAAAAACCTAAGCATAGAAACCCCATCAGAATTCCAATTGAAAAAACTATATCTATCCCAAAAATCTTGTGGAAGTTTATAATTTCAAATGATGTTCCTAGCTAAGAATGTCAAAACTAAGAATGCTAAGAGTGAAAGAGAGTGAGAGAGAGAGAAATTATGAATGTATTTGATGCAGGACCTAAGAAATATTGAATGAAATTCAAATAGAGATCAAATGTCCAAATAATATAGACACTAATTAATGTAAAGTACCAACCCAATCAGATACTTGATCACATAAGTCAGTCCAATAACTTGGTGGATGCAGCAACATGCAAATAAATACTATTTTGAAAAGAGAAGTCATATACAAACCTACAGAAGTCGCATCTTGAGCTCTACCAGAGGTGCCCTCCCCACTAACAGCGATACCCGCGATACTTGGATCGATGCCTACACGCTCTGCTAACTGGAGGACTAAGCTCTGAAGAAAACTGATACTCTTGGACTGCTCCGCTACCTGCTCTTGCAGAACAGACACCTCAGAATCAGGGCCTATCCGAGCCTGGGTCAAAGCTGAAGTGGACTTCGTGCGAATGCCAAAACCCTTTAGGTATCCTGACCTCTTCCCAAGCACCTTAACAGATATCTGTTCCTCGGACATCGGAGAGGTGATTGAAGGTTGCGACTGCTCCATTGTTAGTCGTACTAGTTCCTCCTGCGATTTTTTCGCATGTAAAAGTCAAATAAAGTGAGTTTAACAAATGTATAAAAGTATATTTGTATTTATTTATCAAAAATGACTTAGGCATATGTACATATGTTTTTTGAGCGTCCTCGTTTATCCATTGATTCTTCCCATGCATATAGTGTGTGTCATGGAAGAAATCAGGAAAAGGTTGTGGTTGTCCAGCATTCTGCGCTCTCTGTTATGACATTAGATTAAATTTCGTTAATAAGAAGAAAATAAATTTTCATAACTTAGTCAAATAGAAAAAATTCTTAAACCTGCACTTACGATCATTGAACCACGTGCTGGGAACGATCTAGAGCCACTTGTATGATTCCACGGCATCTTCGATCGACTATATCTCGCTTTCCTTGACTTCTCCTATGACGAAAAAAAAAAACAATATATTGCCCGAGCAAATCGATGCTAATACAATGAACTTTATAAATAAATAATGATGTAGACATATATACAAAACCATTAAAATTTACCTTCCACTTTTCAGTCTCCCACAAATTGTCAATCATCCACACCCAGTCATCTACCTTACAAGGCTTTAGTGGGTGGTTCTTTGGATCGGGTACCCCCACCTCCAAAAGAGACAAATAGTGGGTATGTAAGTCACACTTCCAGTCCCTGTACAACTTCTGACACTTCGCATCAATGGCAGCCTTGATGACCGGATCGTTCGCATAGTCCCCGAACTCAAAAATTTTCTGCAATTGCAAATATAATCATAAATGTGTGAGCCACCAATTAAACATAAATGAGACTAATTGAACCAACAGTAATTGACTTTAAATGAAATTACCTGAACTCTCTTTACCACTAACTTCTTGATACCCTCAGGAACAAACTTCCAACCTTCTTTACGAACAGGTGCCTCATCTTGAATCGCTTCCCCAAGAAGGTTAGCTAAAGTAGTGGCAAATTCGCATTCTGGCGCATGGCTTGAATTTGGGATTGGAACTAGGATGGCATGGCCAAGTTGCCTCCTTAGCTTCGCCACCTTTACCCCCCGTGTCCTGCCTCGTACATTTCTTGAGCCCCCAGCTAAAGCTAATGCTGTCACGACCACCATATTAACTGAGTTAATAAGAATATAGCATTAAAAGAAGGTCGATTTTATATGTAAATAGTTATATATTTCTCACCAACACTACTGCCATCCGTATGTGGACTGAAAACCTGGTCAGGCTGGCTAGATGAACTAGCAAACTGTGTAGGATCCATTGGTCTAGCATGGGTTGCCACCTCAAGCATGTTATTCGCACGAGAAGACTGTGTAACTAGAGGCTGTGATGGTGTAACCTGGGCCGCCCCCTGGGGCATGATCTCTGCATGAGAAGACCGTGTGACTAGAGGCTGTGCTGGTGTAACCTGGGCTGCCCCCTGGGGCATGCTCTCTACATGAGAAGACCGTGTGACTAGAGGCTGTGCTGGTGTAACCTGGGCTGCCCCATGGGGCATGCTCTCTGCATGAGAAGACCGTGCGATTAGAGGCTGTGCCGGTGTAACCTGGGCTGCCCCCTGGGGCATGCTCTCTGCATGAGAAGACCGTGTGACTAGTGCCTGTGCCGGTGTAACCTGGGCTGCCCCCTGGGCCATGCTCTCTGCATGAGAAGACCGTGTGACTAGAGGCTGTGCCGATGTAGATCGCGCCAGTGCAGCTGCTATAGCGCAAGCATGTCTACTTCGCTTGCGTCAATTCATATGAGTAACCTGTCACAACATAACAGTGAATTATTAGTACATAAATGTGTAATTAAAGTAAATCAATAATATTAGTTGCAAGCATAAATGTTTGCAACTAATATGGCTTATTTAAAATCAATAATTGACACATATTACCATATTCGCGGGAGATTCAAGAGACTCATCATCCTCGTTATCACCTGTATCTTCATCCGAATAAACCAACTCTAAATCACCCTGGGGCGGTAGACACTCCTCACCATCATCATCTTCACCCGATTTTCTATGTTGCTCCCCATTTTTCCTCTTGCTCGTTTGACCGAATCCAAAAACGGTACTGGCTATGTGTTTCACCCCCAAAGCACGACATCTCGCGTCATTTTCCATGATGTTCGTATTTCTGACCTTCTCGTATTCTGTCAACTTTGCCTACTTGGCCATCCATCCAGGCTTGACATATGTTTTACCTCCCTTAGGCATTTTTGACAACTATATATGACATATACGAAATTTTAGGCGTACCATATAAAATGAAATAAAATGAAATATATATAATGAAACATGATATGTAAACAAACAACTTTATTAATTTAGAATACTTGTCCATACACAAATAAAAAAAAACCAAACACTACACATCATAGTCTATATCAAGATCCATATCTAGATCGAACTGGCTATGCAGATCATCTTGATCATCATCATCTATATACTCTGCCATAGTTTCATCTTCGTCCTCACTATGCTCCGCCATTGGCTCATCACCATTAACTATCTCTGGCGGATCATCATCCCTACAGTAATTAAAATCGTTATCTTCAACACTGATTGGGACAACATTAGTGGTTTCGTGCTGCTGAAAGGCTTCATTAGGCACATCATCTAGTTCCGGTGCATCCCACACTCCCCGATGCTTGACTCATTCTACGACTCTCCAGTTGTTGCCTTTGCAGGTATCACTGACATAAAACACTTGCTTCACTTGACTCGGGAGGACAAATGGATCATCTTTATACCACCGACCCGTAACATCAATGCTTGTTACGTGTTGATCGGTGTATATTTTGTTTCTGGTACCGGTGTTGTACCATTCACACTGGAACAGAACCACCCTCCCACCATGCATGTATGTCAATTCCCAAACTTTGCACAGGTAGCCGTAGAAGTCAATTTTCTTCCCTTTATGCTCCCCTACCACAACCAAACCACTATTTTGGCACTTACGCCGGTTCTCGCGATCTCTAGTATGAAAACGAACACCATTGAATATGCACCCTGAATACAGATAAACTATCGAACCAGGACCATTCGCTAACGACCACATTTCATCAGTTGCTTCTTGTGAGCCTCGACTTCGCAAATCATTTATCTACATGAGCAACATGCAGCAAATTTATAAGTTATTGTCATTTAAGGCCTAGTTAAATAATGTTCACCATATATAACTTACACGTTGCTTGAACCATTTTGGAAATGTGTCTCGCTGTATGTGACTGATGTCATGCCCTCCTGGATTTTGTATTATACTCCTGTGTTCCCTAATTAAGGAAATGCAATTCATAAGCACTTAAAAGTAGAGGAAGAATCAACAAGTTCACAATCTTTGTACACATGTATTTTAATCAAACCACTTACTCAAGATATGTCTCTAACTCGGGACTATTATGCAATACAAACCAGTGAGCCATATTACGTTCATTCTGAGAAGGATCCGGTGCCCTTGTGATCGGTGCAAAAGGACGGGCAGTTTGCGTGAAGATCTCCATCCCGGGACCACGCAAGCCGCCATCATCATTTCGTTCATCTCGATCAGTCCCTTTGAGGTACATTGAGCAAAAGGTCAAACATTCTTTGACAATGTAAGCTTCAGCAATCGAACCTTCAGGTCATGCTCGGTTGGTAACATAACCTTTTAAAGTCCCGAGAAACCTTCAAACAAGGAACAATCAGTATTAAGGTTACATATGTAAGACAATTATACTACTACATGAGTAACGTTTCATGGGATGGTAACAGTTACCTTTCAATAGGATACATCCATCGATATTGCACCGGTCCAGCGAGCATGGCCTCACGTGGCAAGTGAATAGCTAAATGGACCATTACATCAAAGAATGCAGGAGGAAAAATCCTCTCAAGCTTGCAAAGTATGAGCACTCCCTGTTCCTCTAGTTTTTCTAAATAGCTCTGCTTCAAAGTTTTCGAGCATAGGTCCTGGAAGAAACTGCCCAGCTCAAATAGAGTTGTACCTAACTCCTTGTCCACATAACCACGCAGGCCAACTGGAAGAAGACGCTGTAAGAGGACATGATAGTCGTGACTTTTCATACAAGATAATTTGCCATTTTTTGAAGTCGCACACCTAGAGAGGTTAGCTGCATAGCCATCCGGGTACATGATCGATTTCAAGAATTCATAAAAACCCTCCCTCTGTTTCGGGTCCAATGTGTAGGATGCCCGGGGTTTCACAGTGGATCCATCTTCATTCCTCTGCAGATGCAATTGTGGCCTGATGCTCATATCTTTTAAATCATCACGTGCTTTCTCCGTGTCCTTATTCTTCTTATCTATGCCCGCCACTGTGCCAAGAACATTTTCACAGATGTTTTTCTCTATGTGTATGACATCAAGGTTATGCCTAAGGTTCAGGTTCTTCCAGTACGGTAACTCGTACATGATGCTTTTCTTTGTCCAACTCAATAGTGCAGGCTCACGAAGTCTTTTCCTTTTGGTGGGGCCCTTTCCAAACGTAACTTTTGGTAGTTGATCCAACTGACCCAAAACCTTTTGCACCGGTAATTCCAAGGAATTCATTGTATGCTCTGGATGACCGTTAAACTTCTTGCTCCTTCTCCATTGGTGGTTCTTAGGTAAGTAAGTTCGATGTCCCACCCACCCAATCTTACTTCTCAACTTACATGATATTGAATCTTCGTTGCAAATGGGAGAAGCAAAATAACCTTTAGTACTCCAACCAGACAAGTCGCCATACGCAGGAAAGTCATTTATAGTCCACATCACAGCCGCATGCATTCGGAAGGTTTGTTCACTATAAGCATCGTAAGTCAGGACACCATTCTCCCACAACTCCTTTAACTCATCAACCAAGGGCCTCATGTATACATCAATTTCCTTCACAGGTGCATGCGGCCCAGGAATAAGTAAGGACATCATGAAAAATGGATCCGTCATGCACATCCACGGTGGAAGGTTGTAAGGCATAAGTATAACAGGCCACATGCTGTAAGAAGTGCTCATGTTACCGAAGGGGTTGAATCCATCAGTAGCCATACCCAACCTTACATTGCGGATCTCCCGAGCAAATTCCGGAAATTTTAAATCAAGTTCCTTCCATTCCTTAAAGTCGGCCGGATGCCTACCCAAATCGCCATCCATGGCATTCTCATGGTACCATCTCATTTCTTTGGCCGTCATCCTGGACATGTACAATCTCCACAACCTAGGTATCAAGGGAAAGTAACGCAGTACCTTATAAGCGATCCGCTTACCCTTGCCATCATTGACCTTGTACCTAGGCTCCCCACATTCCAGACACTTCTCCAAGTGAGCATTCTCTTTCCAAAACAATATGCAATCATTCTTGCATGCATCAATGTGCTCGTACCCCAAGCCTAAGTCACGTAGTATCTTTTTCGCCTCATACATGGACGCTGGAACCACATTAGCTTCTGGTAGGATGTCCTTAAATATCTCCAAGACCTTGTCGAATGACTTGTTGCTCCACTTATGTTGCACCTTCACACTTAGCATCCTAATGACAAACGCTAACAGGGTTTTTGGATCTTTACAGCCCGGGTATAAACCACGCTGAGAAGCCTCTAACATAATTTCAAAGTTTCGCACATCATCCATCCCTAAGGTATCATCCACCATATAAGTCCCCCTGCCATGGTCCTCAAGCAAATCATCATATCCACCATGATCCTCATCCAATTCATCCTCACTATCTGATTCATCAGACTGTACAAGTTCCCCATGCTGTAACCAAGTTTCATAGGATACTAGCATCCCATGTCGGAGTAGATGATCTCTCACAATCTCATAGTCATGCTTATAACTATTACAGCAGTTGTTACATGGGCACTTAATCACTCTACTCCCACCCGAATTCGCCTTTGCAAACTCAATAAAAGAATTCATCCCATCTATATACTGCTGACTGAATCTATTCTGATACAGTAACATCCAACTTTTGTCCATATCTGTTTATATATGCAGGGTGATCGTTAACTCAAATTCAATTAATAAATGGTATAAAACACCAAACAAGACAATATCTAGACAGAGTAGAAAAGAAATTTATAAAAGGAGGTAAAAAGAATTTTAAAGGAGGTAAAAAGAATATTTGGGAAAAAAACCAAACAAATCTATAAATATAATATCTTGCTCCCATGAAAAAACTAATGTATAAAAACACCCTAGTGAAATCCACAGGATGTGATTATAATCTATTTGAAAAACAAAACACACAAATGATCAATGTAACCATGTCACACAATACTATAATTTTTTTTTAAAGGCAGTTGAATTCTTTCTATTAAAATGAAGCAATTAAAGAACAAAGAAGTGTGGAACATCATACAACGATCCACAATGGGTCCTTTTCATGTATTCCCATGTTCAATGAGATGGTAATACTTACAAGGATCTCCAACCATGATTTTAAAGGAGACACTGCAATTTCAGGAAATGCTAATCACTTCCTTGCAATTTTTATGATTTTCGTTATCTTAACAGAACATAGTAATCATCTATGAGGGGAAAAGAACTTTTGTGTGGACATAGAATACACTAATCAAACAAACCATTTTTTCCTTATTATGTATAAGCAAAATGCAATTGCATGCTTACCTGTTGTTCTAACTGAAGGTTCTGCTCTTCAAGTCCTCTTATAGTAGCTTTTTGACTATTTAAATGAGCACATGACAGTACAAAGACATGGACAAACCAAACATGAGGAAGACAATTTCATCATTCAAGTTACATGGAGGAAACAACAGGTGTGATCCTCAGGAATGAGTCATGCAAGAATCATGATTAATCAAACTTAAAAAACAAACATAAAGCTACCAGAGAAAGCAAATCTGTCCCAAACAACATTTTCGTTGTTTTTTGAAGCTCAAACTGCCTCAAACACCATAAGACAAACTGCCCCAAACACCAAATCATTCTATTTCACTTGCAATCATTTCCATCCAAACACACCCAAGACAAAACTAAACAAAATACCCAATCACCAAATAGATGCAAGAGCACAGAGACCAAACCAAAACACAAATGGGTCCTCTTGATTTTTGCCTACCCTATCCTTGTGTTTAGATGATGATCTCCCTTTCTCTGTATCTTTCTACCGAATTGGGTCCCTGGATGTTGGACTTGGGCGTTCGATTGAGCATGTTGGTGAGTCGATTAAATCGGTTGTGGCACAACCCAAAGATCGAAGACTTCAACCAAACCAAAACATAAGCTAACTTGATTTCACTAGCCACATAACCCCATAAGACCATCCATTTTTACGACAAAGCAACCGATTGAACTGCCTCTCCATCTCTCAGCCTAGCAAAAGAAGAAATGCACAAAACCAAACAGAGATGAAATCGGAAATAAAAGACGGTGATGGGATGAAACCCTACCTAGCCCTTGTCCTTGAGATTGATGCAAGTGGAAGACGACGATGAAGACGGCCAAGAAAATGACGACGATGAAGACTTCTGATCTCTGTCTGATCTCTCCCTCTCGCTGGTGTCTCTCTCTCTGTCTGATCTCTCCCTCTCGCTGGTGTCTCTCCCTCTCTGTCTCTCTCGCTGGTGTCTCTCTCGCTCTGTCTCTTGCTCTGTCTCTCTCTCTCTGCCTCTCTCGCTCTGTCTCTCTCTCTCACTCGCTTTCCCTCTCTGTCTCTCTCGATCTGATACTAATTTTTATATATAAACGGCCAGCAAAATGGCGACAAAAATTTAGTAATTAAAATAAAATATTTAAAAAAATTTTTCCCGGCACAAATAATTCGCCGGTAAAATTTAAAGCGCCAATCCCAGCTAAAAATTGGTGGGAAAATTTTGCGGGATAAATCTACCGGCGATCTGGGCAGAACACCCCCATAAATATAATATTTACCGACGAAAAAATTTAATCGCCGGTGAAAATTTAACTTTTACCGGTGAAATAATCTAATCGCCGGGAATAATCAAGCCTTTGCCGGCGAAAAAATAACGCTGGGAAAACTATAACTTTTTCTAGCGAAAATGCTTATTTCGCTGGCCAAAAGCATACTTTCCCCGGCTTTTAAATATTGTGCCGGGAAAAAACGCCGAGAAAACTGTAAATTCTTGTAGTGGGAACTCACTATGACCCTCTTTATTCAAAATTCTGTACTGAAATTGAGTTTCAGAGTCAATTCTAAAATTTGTAAAGCTTACAGTGAGGCCACGGCTAAGCCGTAAGTTTGTACGGCTCAAAGTCCTAAGAGTACTAAAACCCAATTTTGCACACAACTAACCCTTGGCTAAGTTGTACCTATCCCGTGACCAAGCCGTAAGCCATTTTTACGGTGAGCTTTCCCGAGAGCCTGAAATTCTAACTTCTTTCTATGGCTTATCTACGCTACACCGTGGAACGCACTACACCTAAGCCGTACGTAGCCGTAACCCTAACCGTAAGCTTAGCACGGCTAAGCCATAGGTCAACATCTAGTTGAACCGTAAATGCATATGAAATTAGGGAGAAAACTTGAGCTATTCGGCTAAGCTATAACATATACATGGTTAAGCAGTAAGAACACTATGAATTTAGGATATTAGGGTTTCTAATAACTTTGTAGGGCCTTAGTGATGGCACCTTATTTCTAAATAAATTAGCCTAATGGTGATTAACTGATAAGGAGGACAAGTGTAAAGCTGTCACTTATCCTCTTTGATTTTCTAGATAAATTCTCGATGTCTCGTCATTAGTGTTGGCATAAGAAGAGATGTCTTTTTCGTACATAATGTAATACCAAGATATGGTAACATAATGATACGTACGTTTTATGAATACATCATGTTGAATGACCTCGGGATTATGGATTATCTAGTGTAGGATTGGCTAGTAAGTTCCCTTGATACCTTTCTGATTCAAATGTATTCATATTATATGAAACCTTTACCTCAACATGATTTAGTCATATGCCCACTCTTCATGGAAAACCTTGAGACTAATCAAACCTAAGCTTCTACTGAGTGCGTGTCTGTCCAGCCTGAGTTTCTACTGAGCGTGTGCCTATTAGTCAAATGGGTGTAGCTAAGGTTAAAGGGTTTTAGCTCCTAACTCATCCAATTATGCATTGTTTAATTATCAGTTACCTCGTTAACTCTAATTTTCATGATGGAATATGATTTCAAGACCGATATTCCTTTATGTATGATATGATAAGTATGATTAAAATGTATCAAAGATATGAATTTGAGTCGGTCTTGATACATTGAGATGGCACCACTTAACATGTGCCCTTATTAGGTTTGACGGGACCAATTTGGGTATCTTTATGTCACTACTACAGTAATCCATGGAAAAATTGTCAACGCTCCTTGGGAAGCTAATCTGATCCCCTAGCGACCCATATGTACGCTCTTTTTAGATGATATGCTCTCTTTTAGGAGAATAGAGCTTTGTGATTACCAACTAGCATGTATGATATCATATCTATGATTCGTTACTTATGATTACTCATGTACAATATGCCTAGTTTACGTTTTTGCATTCTTTAATCTATATATGTCTTAATTCATTTGATACAGTATGTTAGTCTTATATATCTCTATATTTGCTTAACCGTGGTGTTAATAATGCTACCCTTGGTGTTACAAGCACAGAATTAAATCTCAACATGAAGGCTGATGTGACCCAGAGGGTGCCCCAACGGTACCTAGGGGTATAGAAGAGTGGAATGATGACGACGTTGTTGACCTATAAAAATTGCAAATACTGCAGCGAAGACACCTCATCTCAGCTTAATTTAGGCTACAGAGGTTATTTGCAGATCCTGGGGAATCACTGTAAGAACCGGCATTTCATGAGATCAAGATAGCTGGAACTCTCAGAGGAAGTTCAAATTTCAGGTTGAACAGATATCATCGAACTCAAAAGCCACAAGCATGTCAGCCTGAGGTCAGTTCCCCCCCAAGCCAGGGGGTCACTGACCAAAGTCCTACTTCCTGATGTCCAAAATTAATGAAATTTAGACGCGAAGCTTCAGTCATGCTCAGAAGATACTTTGCAAATTTTCAAGATGAAAAGACTCTGTTTGGCCTAAATTTCATTACATGTCAGCTTAGAGGACAGTAATCCCGAATTTGGGGGTCATCGGCTAAGATCTTGCTTCCAGAAGGCCAAAGCAGATAAAATTTGGAAAAAATGCTCAAAGAATGCCCCAAGTTATTCTCCCAAAGTTTCAAGTCAAGGGGAGGCTGTTCAGATAGAAAACAAACTAACTATCTCAATTTGGAGTGAATAGTGACCTAACGCATGCAATGAATAGTTTACTATTCGAAATCCTACTTCCTCAAATCCAAACTACATGAAATTTGGATGAATACTCCAAGATGTTCTTGATGTCAGTCCCTCCAAGTTTCAAATCAAACCGGGGTCATTTGGGCTTCAAACAGCTGAAACAAGGGCCCACTGTCATAAAAAAGTCAACTGGAGAGTTGACCAAGTTCAGAAGGTCAAACAAAGTTGAAACTTCTGTGACACACTCAAAATAGTGTCAAGAAGCATCCCTCCAAGTTTCGTGGCGATTGGACACCGTTTGGGCCCCGAACAGGCGGAAACGAGCCACATATGCAAAAATTCAAGAATGGGCCTTGAGAGTGACCGGGGCCCACAAACAAAAGGAGTTGACCAAGTTCAGGTGGTCAAACAGAGCTGAAACTTCTGTGACACATTCAAAATAGTGTCAAGAAGCATCCCTCCAAGTTTCGTGGCGATTGGACACCGTTTGGGCCCCGAACAGGCAGAAACAAGCCACATATGCAAAAATCCAAGAATGGGCCTTGGGAGTGACCGGGGTCCACAAACAAAAGGAGTTGACTAAGTTCAGGTGGTCAAACAGAGCTGAAACTTCTGTGACACATTCAAAATAGTGTCAAGAAGCATCCCTCCAAGTCTCGTGGTGATTGGACACCGTTTGGGCCCCGAACAGGCGGAAACAAGCCACATATGCAAAAATCCAAGAATGGGCCTTGGGAGTGACTGGGGCCCACAAACAAAAGGAGTTGACCAAGTTCAGGTGGTCAAACAGAGCTGAAACTTCTATGACACATTTAAAATAGTGTCAAGAAGCATCCCTCCAAGTTTCGTGGCGATTGGACACCATTTTGGCCCCGAACAGGCGGAAACAAGCCACATATGCAAAAATCCAAGAATGGGCCTTGGGAGTGACTGGGGCCCACAAACAAAAGGAGTTGACCAAGTTCAGGTGGTCAAACAGAGCTGAAACTTCTGAGACACACTTAAAATAGTGTCAAAAAGCATCTCTCCAAGTTTCGTGGCAATTGGACACCGTTTGGGCCCCGAACAGGCGGAAACGAGCCACATATGCAAAAATTCAAGAATGGGCCTTGAGAGTGACCGGGGCCCACAAACAAAAGGAGTTGACTAAGTTCAGGTGGTCAAACAGAAATGAAACTTCTGTGACATATTCAGAATAGTGTCAAGAAGCATCCCTCCAAGTTTCGTGGCGATTGGACACCGTTTGGGCCCCGAACAGGCGGAAACAAGCCACATATGCAAAAATCCAAGAATGGGCCTTGGGAGTGACCGGGGCCCACAAACAAAAGGAGTTGACCATGTTCAGGTGGTCAAACAGAGCTGAAACTTCTATGAAACACTTAAGATGGTGTTAAGCAACATCTCTCCAAGTTTCGTGATGATTGGACATCATTCAGGCCTCAAACAATGGAAAATAGACCGTATATGCAATATTCCAAAAATGGGCCTTGTCCGTGGCCGGGGCCCAATTAATGAAAAAGTTGACCGACTTCCTGAAGTCAAAAAGGGTTGAAATTTTTATGACATGTAGACAATAGTGTTAAGAAGCATCCCTCCAAGTTGGTGGCAATCGGACTTCGTTTGAGCCCAAAACAGATGAAAATGGGCCACATACGCAAAAAACCTGAAATTAGGCCTCGTCCGTGGCCCAGTCTGCGGTCACGGACCTTCAAAGGATGTTTCCCACGATTTTGGGTGGTTTCCCTCCACTCCTCTTCGAAATCCAACTCCCCACAACTGCTATTGACTCCCCAAAACTGCACAAAACTGAGGGGGAGTCTATGAAAAGAGAAAATTTGGAAGAAACAAGGAAGACACACACACATAAGGAAGAAAAGTGAAGAAATTGAAGAAAGTCACCACCAAAGGCAACAAGAAGCAAGCTCCAGCAGCACTTCCACGACCATTCCCACCTTCTTTTCTTAGTTTTGAAGGTGAGCAAGAAAATTCAGAAGGAGAGAAGGAAGGGAAATGGCCAAAGTCCATACTATGTTCGTACGACGCCAATTTTTGAGAGGATGACATTGTCACCTCTGTTTCTCTCATTCATAGGGCTTCTTAGCCATTACAAGAGTTGTGAAAGAAGTCTCTCTAGGCCTCATTTTGTTCCTTGAAAATGATAGGTTCAAATGACACAACTCCGGCTTCAAATTTGCCCATTTCGGACTTGAAACAAAAATGCAGTCTGTAAGCACGAATGATGAGTTACAGCGGTTTCAATTGATTCCATGATAAAATGTGATCTTCTTGATGGTTGTCCACAGCTCCAAAGTCATGAGAATGGAGTTCCAACACTTGAAAGAAGTTCCAAGAAAGAACCAGCGCGAACAGCACAAAAAACGGAGGCAAACAGTGGCGTCACGGCCATTGTCTGTCAGTGACCGTGACCCCCGGTCACTGGCAGGTTCCAATGACCGTGGGTGAGTCACGGTCACTGGAAGGCCCCAGTGACCGTGGGTGAGTCACGGTCACTGGAATGGGGCAGTGACTGCGGGTCACAGTCACCCCCCATTTTTTCCCCTTTTTCACATTTTCTTCCACCTTATGTATATTTTCTTGTATTTTCCAAATTGAGATCACATCTAAGACTTGAGGGAGGGGTTGTAAACTTTCAAAATGTATGTAAACAACCTGCATCCCCGCGGTCAGGGCACTTGAACCCATGTAAACAAAAGGGAAACTAATGATGAACTGTAATTATTTCTCATTCTTCTTAACGCTTAAAGTGCGTGAATGTCGGACCTTGATTCCGTAATTCATTTCCACGCTTACACTTTTAAGCGCGATCAGAAGATTGGCACCGTCTGTGGGAAGTTATATGCCCTAATTTGTGATCGAATTTGGTGAAAAATGCATGAAAGCGCTGAAAATTGCTGAAAAGTGCTGCTGTTGCCCTGAAAACTGCCGCTGTTGCACTGTAACTGCTACTGTTGCACTGAAAGTGACGCTGTTGCACTGTAACTGCTGCTGTTGCACTGAAAGTGCTGCTGTTGTGCTGAAGAGTGCTGCTGTTTCACTGAAACTGCTGCTGTTGCATTGAAAGTGCCGCTGTTGCACTGTAACTGCTGCTATTGCACTGAAAGTGCTGCTGTTGTGTTGAAGAGTGCTGCTGTTTCACTGAAACTGCTGCTGTTGCACTGAGAGTGCTGCTGTTTCGCTGAAACTGCTGCTATTGCACTGTAACTGCTGCTATTGCACTAGAAACTGCCGCTGTTGTGCTGGAAACTGCTGCTATTTCACTGAAAACTGTTGCTAAAAGCCTGTGATCGGGGCACACGGTCACTTACCTATTTTTATGATGACAAAGGCTTATTTAACCTCCAATTACACCCATACAAGACCTTTGATGTCTGCAATGGATTTGAAAATATCATTAAAGGACTTTTGCACCTTAAAGTGCGTAATGTTCATACAAATGAAAGCATTGGGCACCTTGATGTGCATACATTTGCCATTTAATTGGAAGAATTCGCACCTTGATGTGCGTACATTTGCCATTTGATTGGAAGAATTTGCACCTTGATGTGTATGAACCAAATCATCACCCTTTTCACTTTAGAAGAGTGATGATTTAGTTCAAAGGGCTTCTGACCCATATAAAATATTTATTAAATCAGTGATAAGACCAACGACATTGTAATTATACATTGTCCGGCGTCAACCACTGATGGATCTTGTGCGGTCATTGTGATGGTGGTGCAGGCTTGATCCTGTGAGCCCTATCCCTTTAATTGATCTAACCCTCTCTTGCTTATAAGTCTGACACAGATAGTCCAGATATGCTGCTGAAATTTTGGTAGCCAGGACTAGTCAGCATAGCGTGCTTTTAAGCCTGACACCCTAAACCCGAAATGCTGCAGAAATTCTGACAGTAGGGATAGTCAGCATAGCACAATGAGATAAGATTTATGCCTATATCTAACCATTTTGGTTCAAAACCATGTTGGTCTAGATGGCATCTATAAACCATTCCGGCTAGCCCAAGAGGCAACTATGTTGATTATACTACTAATATAGTCTCATCGGCTAACTTTTTGCAGAAAACAGCATGGGTTATTTGATCATCACTTTTGATGAAGCTAAAGAAAGATCGTTCAAAATCTCCATGGCTCTCAGACCACAAGGGCACCCAAAAGGGGCTGAATGAACACCAATGCTTCTGCATCAAGGGTCTCGATCTTTCAAAGGCTTTCTACTCCTTCAAGCTACATGACCTCAACCTACGATGGGTCATCAGAAACCCTGAAGCCCATCAAGAAGGCAAAGACTCCTCAAACTTGGGTCTCCAAATATGCCCAAAACCCCTTTGGAGTCTTTCACAAAGGTCACAATGACTTAAAACACAAAGTGAGGTCGGAAGGCAGTAATTTTCAGATCACCAAGCCTCGACTGGGGGCAAGGCAGGTTCAGTTTACGAACAACAAAACGGAGATACCCGTTGGTTCACAGCAGGAGGCTTTGCAGACTATTAAGTCCTCATTTATGCATCCTAAACAAATGGTACATCTCAAAAAGCAAATCACTCGCAAGCAAGCCCTAGCCCATGAAAAGGGTCAGAAGGATGTTGTTATTCCAAATTGCCGTATGTGGTCACCACAGCCACGTATGCAGAAGTCTAGAAAAGCTGAGGAGAAACCCTTGGCCCCACTTGAAAAGAATGTCTTTTACCCTTTGACCCAGAAGGAGGGACGGAGGTTCGGCAGGAGGCGCTTACCTTCTGTTATTGTGGCACCATCACCATCACTTTCAACCCAGCGCCCGTCATATGACACTACAAACAAGAAATATGCTGAACGATTGGTCATCAAAAATTCGACCGATCTCGTTCAATTTAAAATTTTGCTTCAACAAAAAAAGGAGCAGAAGAAGAAAATTGAAAGAAATGCTGTTAACATCCTTTCACTTCCCACTTCCGAACCTATAGATTGGGAGCAAGTTGCTAGCACTTCTAGGCCATTAGTTGCTAGATTCAGAGATCAAACTCTAGCAGCCAGATTGGCCCAGCAAATAAAGAAGAGGGCTTTAGCTCGCTCCAAGAGACATGCTCGGAAGCAGTCACAGCATAGAATCACTCAAAAATGGGTGATTAAAGAAGATGAGCCAAATCTAACCTCCTCATGTATGGTCGGACCTGGCTCAACCAGGAGAGTTACTCAGAGTATGGCTCGAACTCAGTCCCAAAATTTTGATTCGAACTCTCATTCAGATAGGACCTCTGACGATCATGGTTCTGATAAGGACTCAATAACTCTCCTGGATACCGAAGATAGTCAATCCACTCTTCCTACATCCTCTTACCCCCGTTAGTACACCGTATTTATGGCAGAAGGGAGTGGGACCGGTAATGAAGAGGATGCCGGTAGAGGCAAAGATGTTAGCGAAGAAAATGCTGACGAAAATCAAGAGAATGACGTCAGTGATGTTGTCAAGCAACAAGGGGCTAAAATTGACCACCTGACGGCTCAATTGAAAATCTTAGCAGACAAACTGGGTAGTCCAACTGAAGCTCCTGTTAACTCCTTATTTGCTGATAGAAGAGAACAAGCAATGATCAGGAGGAATGCCACCAAAATTGACCTACTTACAACACAAATCAAGGCACTAACAGATAAAGTAATCGCTTCAGGTTCAACTCGAGGTGATCACTCCTCAATCCTTGGTTTCCACGCAGATCCTGAAAAACCTGTAACTTTTAAAGAAGTGGAGGAAATTTTAAACAAATCAAAAGTGGAAACCAGGATGAAGAAAAAGGGTATTACATCTAAATACCCTCCGGAGTTTGATTTGGTTCCATTTCCGCCAGATTACAAACTTCCGACTTTCCAGCCTTACCTTGGAAAAGGGTCAGCCTATCAGCATATAGTCCATTTTAAGTCGCTCCTTAGCAGTTTACCCGAATTGGATGCACTAAAAATAAAGCTGTTTGTTGGTACATTGAAGGGAGTTGCTTTCGATTAGTACAAACAATTGCCAGAACTCTCCTTCACTACATGGCCAGTTACAGAAGAAAAGTTTCTACTTCACTTTCAGGAAGAAGATCAAACGGTCACCTTCGCTATGCTCAGTAGTACAAAGCAAGGGGATAATGAAACTGCACAAGCCTTTATTAATAGATGGAGAGCATTGTCATACAGATGCCTAGAACAACCATCTCCAAAGGCGACAATTGAAATGTGCAAAACCAATTTACGGCCAGAAATTAAGGCTATCATACTTAGTCATAAAACTAAGTCTTTGGCCAGATTGGTTGAAGTAGCCACTGATGCGGAGTTAACCCTGAAAGAAATTAGCCAGAAGAAAGCAAGTTCCCGAAAAATGGAATCATCATCATCTTTTGCTCCAAAACCAACTGTGCCGAAACCCCAAAAGAAGCAAGAGGTATTCAATGTACAAACCTCCAAACCAGTTCCTCAAAAACCACAGAATGGTAAGACAGAGCAAAACAAAAAGGAAGAATATGAAAAGAGGAAGCAAACTAAGTACCCTTTTGACGGGGACATTGAAGTCATCTTCCAAGCATTGATGGAGAACAACAAGCTCGAGCTTCCACCCATGAAAAAGCCAGAGCAAGCGGGTCGTATTAATGATCCAAACTATTGTGCATACCATCGGATGGTATATCATCCTTTGAAAGACTGCTTTATCCTAAAAGAAAAGGTCAATGAGATGTGGAAAAATGGAATAATAACATTTGACCGAAAATATGATACGGCCCCAGTCAATATGATTTCCTTCGGACAATTTGCACCTGTGGCAATACCCGCTCCATCAAGGCCACCAATGGTCGAATTCCGGGTCATCAATGCACTACATAATGAACAGGGGTTGATACTTATCAAAGATTCTTCAGGGCAGGAAATGTGGGTTCACCCAAACTTAATAAATGATGAAGGATGGGAAAAAGTGAAAACTAAACCCACACCTGTGGAAAGAAGAAAGATCAAAAGGCAAATTAAAGGTTTCCAGAAAACTGCTCAAAAGAAACAAGAACAACAGTTTAAGCAGAAGAAAGACAAGGCAGTCGAGGCCCCAGTCTTAGAAAATCCTCCTAGATCAGCCAAAGGTTATTTTACTCTAGCTGACTACATCATTCCAATTCCAAAAGATGAGGAAGAACCAGCAATATCCAGCTGCAATCGGATATCATGGGATGGTACACCCCCTAACTCCGATGATGAAAATCAATGGTCGGATTACTCTGATCTTGAAGACGATCAATGGATCGATGATTATTTTGCTGATGAATACCCTTCTGATGAGGATGAGGATTTCGAACAAGCCTTTGACCCCGAGACGGGAACGCTTAATATCAAGCACGGTCTAAATACACTATCAGTGACCTTGTATGACATACACAGGCCAAGTTCAAGTGGCTGGTCGAATGATCCTCCTCTTTTTCCACTACCTCCAGAAGTTCATTCGGATCCACTACCATTAGTCGGGCACGATGAAGTTCAGGATCAGCAGATGGTTTTTCCTCCTTCCACGCCAGATGCTTCTTCCACACCTAATTCAGAGTTGATCTTTTCAAATGAAAATTCTGAATTAAGTAATCAGTTTGTTGACTTTAACTCAGTCAGGGAACTTGGGTTACCGAGGAGACATAATAACCCTAGTATGAGTAATATTGTCGAGAATATCTCTGACTTTGAAGAGGAACTGTCAACGGCTCCTTCCCTGGTGGTTTTGAATGCTGCCATAGAATCCCAAACATCGCAAACTATTCCTAATGGTGTAAACCAAGAAGTAGGCCTGGAAGAGGTCAATCAGCTTTTCATTGAACCAGAAGAAGTCAATGCCATAAGAAGAGACGCACGACCAGAAATTGACCGAAGCAACATGCTTAATGATGGCACTCGCTCTGGTCGTAACTACAGGGTCAACTATGATAAATCCTCTGTTCCTTCCTCTTCTTATGTAAACCTTCGGGAGGCAATACCAATGTAAATGTAACTTCTCCAGAAGTAAATGATAATGCAAGGCCACCAGAGCCATTCACGTATGATGTTGTTGAACACCTTAAGCACATACCTGCACGACTCCACATTTTTGATCTCTTGCAGATGTCTAAGGAGACTCGTGACAACTTCATACGAGCACTACAGGCCTTGAATATTGAGAATCATACTCATATAGCACAAGTGCATCAAATAGAAAAGAACTATTTGAAGGCGAAATCCAAGAAGCCTCAAAAGCAATGCAAGGAGTGTCTCTTAACTCACAATGCTTCTAAAGCTACTATCTCTTTCACCAAAGAGGATCTCCTCTTGGGAAATATGAAGCATACGAGGCCACTTTATTTCACGGCCTACTTCAAAGATATGCCTATCCCAAGAGTTCAAGTTGACCCAGGGTCAGCGCTAAATCTCATCACAATCACGGCCCTTCAAGAGCTCGGTATTCCAGTGAGCAAGCTGTCTGCTACAAAGACTTCTATTCAAGGTTATGATGGGGAAGTCCAGGATCCGATTGGTAAAATCCGAATTCGATTCCAGTTGGGAGATTTAGTCTCAGAGGCCACTCTGCATGTAGTAAAAACTCGTGCTTGCTATAACATCCTCTTGGGGAGACGATGGCTTCATGATTATGCCATAGTACCTTCTACTCTTCATCAATGCCTTAAATACATCGACAATGAGGGGAAGGTACATCGAGTCTTTGCAGAGGAAAAGCCATTCAAAGGAAAGGAGGTTTATTTCACAGACGCAGCAATGTATCAAGAAAAGCCTACAAAATCCAACTCAGATACAAAGAATGCTCCTGTGAATGATAATCCTGCAGAACCTTTCACTATTTCAACAAACAAAGTTGGTCAAAAATCTAATCTCTCCATAAAGTTGGAATGTGCAGGAAAATCTGCTGCAAAATGCGTGGATATCAAAACTCCTTTGATAATTAAGGTGAAATCTGAAATCAAAAAGCCAGATCCACCTTTAATCATATCCACAAAGCTATCAAAAGTAAAAGATGCTGAACATCAGAAGTTTTCATTTTCGGCCAACATGGTATCCTCGAGCTCTAATCAAGAAAGCAATGATATACCTCCCCCTACTAGGGGAATATCGCCTATAAAGCCTGATTCTCCTATCACTTTTAGTCAATTGATATTGACATCACAGCAGAGGGGAGAATTAGCCGACAGGTACATTGATAGATGGCTCTGTTTGGCCGAAAGATGTGAAAATCCTCCACACTATTCCGCATGGATTCACTTATGCTGGGTAGGTTTTCGGCCAGCTCTTCGCAGCTTAACCATGGCGATGGAATTTCAAAGCTTTGATGAGATGTCTCGAATTGTATCATCTCTCGAAGTGGCACTCCACCGGCTGCGCAGGAGGTCTAGAAGAATGCGTCCAATACATGTCATTTCAATGATCAGAGATACAGATTCTGAGTTGGATTCTGAAGACGCTGAAGAAATGAGCACCTTCGTGCATTCTATGGTAGACTGCAATCTTCCGCTTATGCCATGTCCTACTCCCTCTCACATTTATGAATTCGAAGGTTCTTGCTTTTTGGCACCTTCATCTAAGCAGTATAATCATCCGATTATTTTTCATCGGGCTGAAGATACTTCTCTACCAGATATCATTGACAAAATCAGTAATGAGGGAAAAATCCGGCTCGATATTTATAATCCTGTGGTCTGTAACATGATGAAAAATATGGGGTAAAATCTCAAGAAACCTATGGGTCTTGGATTAACTGCAAATGGCATACGGGCTCCTTTGGATGTCTTTACTCCAGAGATGAAGGAAGATCTCCAGACAGGGGGCAGAATTGAGCAGCTGCGTCATTGCATAGGATATGTTCCTTACAGTAACATTCCTAAATTTAAACAAAGTGTTAAAGCCAGATCGGTAGTCTTCATTGAAGAATATGACTCGGATGACTTTCATGAAATTCTTGTGCTTCAAGATCCCGTTGATTGGGCCATTTTTCAGCATCCTGAGGGGGCAAGTGATGAAGATGATGCTGCATCACAAATCACTGACTATTGGCCACCCGAACTCAACGAGGAAATAAGCCCATCCCAACATGTCCGCTGGGAATGCTTAGCCCTTGATGTAAAAGCCAAAGAGCCTAAAAAACCAAGTTCTTGGAAAGGGATCAGGCCTTGGCTAAAACCCCCAACTGAAACCCCAGAGGGTTTCATAGAGTTAGAAACTTCCAATAACAATGTAGAAACACTTCCTCCTAATCCTCCAACTGAGGACCAAGTACAAGAAATAAACTTGGGAACCCCAGAAAATCCCCGACCTACCTTTGTAAGCTCTCAAATTAAAGGAAGTGAACTTGATTTGTATGTGGGATTCTTGCGAGAGTTCATAGATTGCTTTGCATGGACTTATGCAGAAATGCCGGGTTTAGATTCAGAAATCTCCATACACAAATTAAATATAGCAGATGATGCTAAACTTGTAAAACAGGACCAAAGGAGGACTAAGCCTGAAATCATGGAGAAGATAGAAGCAGAAGTTCAGAAACTCAAAGGCGTTAATTTCATCCGTGAAGAACAGCATCCAGACTGGTTGGCTAATATAGTCCCAGTTACTAAAAAGAATGGACAAATCAGAATCTGTATTGACTTCAGAGATCTGAATAAAGCCTGCCCCAAAGATGATTTTCCATTACCTATACCAGAAATAATGATTGACAATACTTTTGGGTTCGAAAAACTGTCATTCATGGATGGCTTCTCGGGGTATAATCAGATCAAAATGTTCAAAGAGGATGAGAAACACACTTCCTTTAGAACTCCATTTGGCATATACTGCTATACTGTCATGCCATTTGGTCTCAAAAATGCTGGAGCCACGTACCAAAGAGCAATGATGAAAATATTCAAGGACTTACAACATAAATCTGTTGAATGTTATGTTGATGATTTGGCAGTCAAGAGCAAGCATAAATCAGACCATCTCACCGATCTTCGCACTGTCTTTGAGAGATTACGAAAACTCAATCTTCGAATGAATCCCCTGAAATGTTTTTTCGGACTTTCTTCCGGAAAGTTTCTAGGATTTGTGGTGCGAAAAGGGGGCATTGAAATAGATCCCGTCAAAATCAAAGCCATATTGGAAATGCCTTCGCCGAGAAATTTGAGAGAATTGAAAAGATTGCAGGGAAGACTCGCCTACATCCGACGGTTCATTTCCAACTTGTCCGGAAAGTGCAGACCATTCTCCAAATTGATGAAGAAAGGAGTAGACTTTGTATGGGACAAAACTTATGAAAATGCTTTTCAGGATATCAAACAATATCTTACAAACCCGCCAGTTCTTTCAGCTCCAATTCCGGGCAAGCCTTTCATTCTTTATACAAGGGCTCTTGATCATTCCTTGGGAGCATTGTTAGCTCAAAAGAATGATGAAGAAAAGGAGGTGGCACTCTATTACCTGTCAAGGATGCTAGTTGGTGCTGAGCACAATTATCACCCAATAGAAAAAGAATGTCTAGCGCTTATGTTTGCAATACAAAAGATGCGGCATTACATCCTCTCTAATGTGGTGTATCTGGTTTCCAATATTAATCCATTAAAGGTATTAGTGACAAAAGCCGGGGCGTTGAGTGAACGTCTGGCCAAATGGTCCATCCTTCTTTCTCAATATGACATCAGATACACTCCTGCGAAAGCAGTAAAAGGGACCAGCTTTTGCAGATTTTCTAGCAGAACATCCACTGTCAGAAGATTCTGAGTTCACAGACAATCTCCCTGATGAGTCAGTCTTCTTCACTGAACAAACACGGAAATCCACCATTGATTCAGATCTACATGGAGCTTCCAGGACTAATGAACGAGGAAAGCCAGTATCAGGGGTTGGAATTATTTTCTGCAGTCCGGGAAGATTTTATATTCCTCACCCCTTTTCATTGATCAAGCCATGCTCGAACAATGTGGCAGAATACACGGCATTAATTATGGGGCTTGAGTTAGCTTTAGATGCTGGCATTAACATGCTAGGGGTCTATGGAGATTCACAACTTGTGATTAAGCAAATGAATCACGAGTATGAAGTAAAGAAGCCAGACCTAATTCCCCTTTTCAATAGGGCATATGAACTCAAATAAAGGTTTAAATTGATTACGTTTCATCATGTTCCGAGATGCCAGAATGTCAAAGCAGACGCCTTAGCAAGCTTGGCAGCTTCAATGGCAATCCCTGAGAATGACAAGATGATATTGGAAGTTATTGAGAGAAGACTTCTACCCCCACTCGATACTTACAAGGCAGTAGAAGATAGCTTCACTGTAATCAAAAATCGAATTTCATATTTCCAAAACTCATTCAGGGATTGGAGAGATCCTTTTATTGGTTACATTCTGCATGGACTATTACCAAAGAATCCTAAAGATAGAACCAGTATTCAAAGGCGAGCTCTCAAATTCCATTTTGATTTGCCCTTAAAAACTCTTTATCGCAAATCATACGATGGAGTTCTACTTCGATGTTTGTCCCCGAAAGAAGCTGAACAAGTTCTCAGAAAAGTTCATGTGGGCCTATGTGGTGCTCACCAAGCTGGACCAAAACTTCATGATCAAATTCGAAGATTAGGCTACTATTGGCCTACCATGGTGTCCGACGCTATTAATTTTGCTAAAAGATGCAATGAGTGCCAAATTCATGGTGAGTACATCCACCAGCCTCCTGAACATTTGCACCCTACGACCACTTCTTGGCCGTTTGAATCTTGGGGAATGGATATAGTGGGGAAGATCAGTCCACCCTCAGAACGTGGACATCAATTCATTTTGGCTGCAACCGATTACTTCTCCAAATGGGCAGAAGCAGTACCTCTCACAGAAGTCAAAACTGATACAGTCCTTAGCTTCCTGAAAACTCATGTCATTTACCGTTTTGGGGTGCCCAAACATCTGTATCATGACAATGGCCCGCAATTCAATAATGATAAATTTTACAGATTCTGTGACAAATTCAGAATCCAGTGTTGTCCATCTACAGCGTATAACCCCGCGGCCAACGGACTCACTGAGGCTTTTAACAAAACCATTTGCAAGATTTTGAAGAAAATGGTTTCAGACAACAAAAAGAGTTGGAGTACCAGGCTTCCTGAAGCATTATGGGCTTACAGAACTACAGTTCGTGGTCCTACCAAATCAACACCATACTCCTTGGTCTATGGTTGTGAAGCTGTAATACCTTTGGAAATTCAACTTCCCTCTTTCCGGGTGGCTGTGATAAACAAATATACTGAAGAAAAGAATGCCAAACTCAGATTACAAGAGCTAGAAAGCCTTGATGAGAAAAGACTTGCCGCTCGACAAAGTATTGAGTTGTATCAAGCTCGTATAGCTGCATCTTTCAACAAAAAGGTCAAGTATAGAGCTTACAAGAAGGGAGATTTAGTCCTTGCAGTTAGAAGACCTATGTTTTCCACGCACTTGTCAGGAGGCAAGTTCGAACCTAAATGGGAAGGACCTTTTGTTGTCGATAAGGTTTACTCCAATGGCGCATATGCGCTCCTCACACTTGAAGGGGACAGATGCATGATGCCTATCAATGGAAAACTTCTCAAGAAATACTATACCTAAATGTCATTGGTACACCCAAACCATGTACAATGTACCCAAACCATGTATAGTGTACATTCTCACTCCTAACCAAAATCAAAATCCTTTGGTATTCGAACCTTACAACCTATGACTCGTAACCAAAATCCCTCAGATTTGTATAAAATGACTGCGAGGATCAAGTCCTTCGACCCCTCTAGTCAAACCTTTGTTACTCGGATAATGTCCTTACAAGACCCCTTGTAACGTCCTGCTATATAGATTAAGTCTTTTTGCAGACTCTATATAGCAAAACTCAGCTATGTGGAATAAGTCTTTTTGCAGACCCCATATAGCTAATCCTTAGTTGTATAGAACAAGTCTTTTTGCAGACCCTATATGACTACCTTCGGTTATATAGAACAAGTCTTTTTGCAGACCCTGTATAACCAAGATCTAAACAAAAACCAAAACCAAATCTTTGTCCTAAGGAATAAATCAAGGATCCCGGGGAAAGCCTCACACATGGGCACCGGATAACATCCACTTTGTTTGACCCCTTTCGACACCAAAAGGATCAAGTTATGAACCTTGGAGAAAGCCTCACACATGGGCACCGGATAACGTCCACCTATATGACTCCCTTATTTTCGATTTGTGAACCCAAAAGATCACAAATCACACCCTCATACAAGTCTGAGAAAACCAAACCAAACAAACCATCCACATAAACCATATCAAACCTCCACAAAAAAATCAACCCAAACACCCATACCAATGACAAAAATAGAAAGAAAAACATTTTCCATTGATATCCATTTTAAAGTTCGAATACAAGCAGTGAAGTCAATGTACACATGGCCCTTAGGGCTAATCAGAAAAAGCAAAACCATCAAATGGAAGGTGCAGCAGAGAATCTCAGTCCAGGAACTCCTCCAGTTTCCCCTTGGCATTTAGCACTTCTGCCGTAAGGATGCGCCCTTTGTAACTTGCATAAGCTGGGATAGCAGTACTAATGTCAACCTCGTCCAGCTTACCAGTTTCTCGGTGACAAAGCTTTAGCCCTCTAAAGCCACAAGTTAACATCAGATGCTTCATTTGGGTCTTTCGGATCAGGCCCTCTTGTGGTCTTACCCTTGGCACAACTTTTAGGTGCCCCAGCAGTTGCAGTTGCAGGTGCTTTACCTCTTCTATTTGCAAAACAGATCAAAAGAAAGAAAAGATGGCTATCAGTAACAATGATATGGAACTTCTCAAAAAAAAAAAAAATTCGGCAGCATCTCCCCTTAGTATAGGACCAAAAGCAGAAGGCAATACTCAATTCTAAGACCAAGAATTGGCATCAAAGGCACACTTAAGTCTCAGAACCGAGGCTCCAGGTCCAAACAGATGTTCAAAGCACCTTAAGACCTTCTCAAGGTGCAGCAAGTTCGTGTTCAAGCACGAAAATGGCATTCTATAATTCCCACAGAGGCTCTGATCACAGAAAGTTAGATGCGTGTTCAGTGGTGTGCATGTTACTATTCAAACACAGGTGGATGTTCACTGTGACAGCAGCAACAAGTATTAGACAGTCAGGATTGACCGTGATTATGAAGAAGTTCTGATAGAGTTTAAGACACAAGGGTTCTTCTCAACCGGATATGGCTGTAAAAAAAAAAAAAAAAAGGGATGCATCCAGAAATCCAGGCTTGGATTCAGTCATGAACAAACACAAGAGAAGATGAAAAGGAAATTCTTACCAGCCATAGTCTGTGCTTGAGATGATGAAAGAAACCCGAGTCCTACTTGGTAACTGAGAGGAAGATGCACCCAGCACCTCTCTGCTTCCACCCTTTCTCTCGGTCTTTCTCCCTCTTTCCGATTTCTGACTATCTTTTTCTCTCTCTCTCGGTCTCTCGGTTTCTTTCTCTCGGTCTCTGTTTCTCTCAGTCTCCCTTTCTCTTTGTTGGTCTGAACAGCAAAAAAAAAAAAACAGGTCTCTTTCTCTCTCGGTCTTTGTTTCTCTCGGTCTCCCTCTCTCTTTGTTAGTTTGAAAAAAAAAAAACCGGTCTCTCTCTCTCGGTTTCTTTCTTTTTTCTCTCCCAATTTCTCTCTCTCGGTCTCTCTCTCTCTCCCGGTCTCTCTTTTCTCTCTCTTTCTTCTCTGTCTCTCCCGTTCTCTCTCTTCTCTCCCGATTCTCTCTCTTTTCTCTCTCTCTCCCTGTCTCTCTCTTTTTCTCTTTTTTCTCTCTCTCTCTCCCGGTCTCTCTTTTCTCTCTCTTTCTTCTCTGTCTCTCCCGCTTTGTCTCTCCCGTTCTCTCTTTTCTCTCCCGATTTTCTCTCTTTTCTCTCTTTTCTCTCTCTTTCCCGGTCTCTCTCTTCTTCTCTTTTCTCTCTCTCCCGGTCTCTCTCTTTTTCTCTTTTTTCTTTCTCTCTCTCGGTCTCTCTCTCTCCCGGTCTCTCTTTTCTCTCTCTTTCTTCTCTGTCTCTCCCGCTTTGTCTCTCCAGTTCTCTCTCTTCTCTCCCGATTCTCTCTCTTTTCTCTCTTTTCTCTCTCTCTCCCGGTCTCTCTCTTTTCTCTCTTTTCTCTCTCTTTCTTCTCTGTCTCTCCCGCTCTGTCTCTCCCGTTCTCTCTCTTCTCTCCCGATTCTCTCTCTTTTCTCTCTTTCTTCTCTATCCCTCCCACTCTGTCTCTCCCGTTCTCTCTCTTCTCTCCCGTTCTCTTTCTTTTCTCTCTTTTCTCTCTCTCTCCCGGTCTCTCTCTTCTTCTCTTTTCTCTCTCTCTCCCGGTCTTTCTCTCTTTTCTCTGCCTCTCCCGCTCTCTGCCTCTCCCGCTCTCTCTCTTTCTCCTTTTCTTCTCTCTCTCCCAATTCTCTCTCTCGGTCTCTCCCTCTTTTCTCTCTCTCATGGTTTCTCTCTCCCTCGGTCTCTCTCCATTTTTCTCAGTTTTCCCTCTCTCTCAATTTCTCTCTCTCTCTCCCAGTCTCTCCATTTTTCTCTCGGTTTCTCTCCCTCTTTCTCCTTTTCTTCTCTCTCTCCCAATTTCTCTCCCTCTCGGTCTCTCTCTCTTTTCTCTCTCTCCCGGTCTCTCTCTCTTTTCTTCTCTCCCTCCCGGTTTCTCTCTCTCCTAATTTCTCTCTCTCTCGGTCTCTCTCTCACTCTCCCGGTCTCTATCTCTTTTCTCTTTCTCTCGGTCTCTTCCCTTTTTCTCGATTTTTTTTTTCTTTGATTGGTTTGAACAAAAAAAAAAAATTCCTCGGTCTCCCTTTCTCTTTGTTGGTTTGAGCAAAAAAAAAAATTTCTGTTTGGCTTCTTTACCCACGGTCACTGCTATTCCTAAGTGGAGCCCGCTATTTGATGCCAGCACATAGAACAGAGAGGCCCAAAATCAATTAATGGTCCAGAATTGGGAATTCCCCCTCAATTACTATCGGTCATTCCTCCCACGATTACTGTTAACCGCTTTTCATTTCCCACGGTCATTGCAAACTTGAACTAGTGAAGCTCACTACCTAATCCCTTCAAGATCAAGTCATTGACGTGTCACCCTTCTTCCCACAAATACAATTTGGTAAAAATCAATGGAGTCTAAAACCTTGATCAAGTCTCGATGGATTCGTCCTTCTTCATCTACGGTCTCTTAATTTTAAGCAATGGAATCCATAACATAATCATCTTTTGTTTGAAATTCTCATGATGGGTCCACTTGGAGTAATTTACCAAAGAAATAATCCTATTTTTAGGATACTTCGAGGGAAATTATACAAAAAAAAGAGATGCGGAGTTTCTTTCCAAATCAACTTTGGGTCAAAATTTGATTTCAAACCAATGTCTCAAATTATTTTTCATCAAAACCCATAAAAGCCAATCTCTTTCAAAATTACATCTCATTTTGTCAAAATTGCATCTCATTTAAAATCATGTCAAGCCAAGTCAAAACCCAAACTTTGATCTTTGAAAATGAACCAAAAATCCATGAAGATCCAAACCCAAATCCATTTTTACTAAAACTTTTGATTTTCTTAAAACCTTAGGGATTCTTTTTGTGGGTGTTCCCCACATCCCCACAGAGATGCCACTCTGGATATCTGTGAAAAATAGGTCAAAAGAAAATCAAATTCATTTCCAAAATCCAAACAAAATTCATAAACTTCTGAATTTTCTAAATACCTAAGGGATTCCTTTGTGGGTGTTCCCCACAGTCCCCACGGAGATGCTACTTTTGATATCCGTAAAAATAGGGCAAAGAAATTCAGATTTCTTATGTCTTTTCAAAATTCCGTCATCAAACCCTTCATGGTTTTTATCAAAATTTTCAAATCCCAAAGTTTAGGCCTACAACCTACCTTGACAAACTGTCTTTTCATCAAGCCATCCATCATTCCCACAGATTGGCTATTTCGAGGCACAATGATTATTATACTATAATCATTACACATCAAGGGGGCACTTGTTGACCTATAAAAATTGCAAATACTGCAGTGAAGACACCTCATCTCAGCTTAATTTAGGCTACAGAGGTTATTTGCAGATCCTGGGGAATCACTGTGAGAACCGGCATTTCATGAGATCAAGATAGCTGGAACTCTCAGAGGAAGTTCAAATTTCAGGTTGAACAGACATCATCGAACTCAAAAGCCACAAGCATGACAGCCTGAGGTCAGTTCCCCCCCCAAGCCAGGGGGGTCACTGACCAAAGTCCTACTTCCCGATGTCCAAAATTAATGAAATTTAGATGCGAAGCTCCAGTCATGCTCAGAAGATACTTTGCAAATTTTCAAGATGAAAAAACTCTGTTTGGCCTAAATTTCATTACATGTCAACTTAGAGGATAGTAATCCCGAATTTGGGGGTCATCGGCTAAGATCTTGCTTCCAGAAGGCCAAACCAGATAAAATTTGGAACAAATGCTCAAAGAAAGCCCCAAGTTATTCTCCCAAAGTTTCAAGTCAAGAGGAGGCTGTTCAGATAGAAAACAAGCTAACTATCTCAATGTAGAGTGAATAGTGACCTAACGCATGCAATGAATAGGTTACTGTTCGAAATCCTACTTCCTCAAATCCAAACTACATGAAATTTGGATGAATACTCCAAGATGTTCTTGATGTAAGTCCCTCCAAGTTTCAAATCAAACCGGGGTCATTTGGGCTTCAAACAGCTGAAACAAGGGCCCACTGTCATAAAAAAGTCAACTGGAGAGTTGACCAAGTTCAGATGGTCAAACAAAGCTGAAACTTCTGTGACACACTCAAAATAGTGTCAAGAAGCATCCCTCCAAGTTTCGTGGCGATTGGACACCGTTTGGGCCCCGAACAGGCGGAAACAAGCCACATATGCAAAAATCCAAGAATGGGCCTTGGGAGTGACCGGGGCCCACAAACAAAAGGAGTTGACCAAGTTCAGGTGGTCAAACAGAGCTGAAACTTCTGTGACACACTCAAAATAGTGTCAAGAAGCATCCCTCCAAGTTTCGTGGCGATTGGACACCGTTTGGGCCCCGAACAGGCGGAAATAAGCCACATATGCAAAAAAATCCAAGAACAGGCCTTGGGAGTGACTGGGGCCCACAAATAAAAGGAGTTAACCAAGTTCAGGTGGTCAAACAGAGCTGAAACTTAAGTGACACACTCAAAATAGTGTCAAGAAGCATCCCTCCAAGTTTCGTGGCGATTGGACACCGTTTGGGCCCCAAACAGGCGGAAACAAGCCACATATGCAAAAATCCAAGAATGGGCCTTGGGAGTGACTGGGGCCCACAAACAAAAGGAGTTGACCAAGTTCATGTGGTCAAACATAGCTGAAACTTCTGTGACACACTCAAAATAGTGTCAAGAAGCAACCCTCCAAGTTTCGTAGCGATTGGACACCGTTTGGGCCCCGAACAGGCGGAAACAAGCCACATATGCAAAAATCCAAGAATGGGCCTTGGGAGTGACCGGGGCCCACAAACAAAAGGAGTTGACCAAGTTCAGGTGGTCAAACAGAGCTGAAACTTCTGTGACACACTCAAAATAGTATCAACAAGCATCCCTCCAAGTTTTGTGGCGATTGGACACCGTGTGGGCCCCAAACAGGCCGAAACGAGCCACATATGCAAAAATTCAAGAATGGGCCTTGAGAGTGACCGGGGCCCACAAACAAAAGGAGTTGACCAAGTTCAGGTGGTCAAACAGAGCTGAAACTTCTGTGACACATTCAAAATAGTGTCAAGAAGCATCCCTCCAAGTTTCGTGGTGATTGGACACCGTTTGGGCCCGAACAGGCGGAAACAAGCCACATATGCAAAAATCCAAGAATGGGCCTTGGGAGTGACCGGGGCCCACAAACAAAAGGAGTTGACCAAGTTCAGGTGGTCAAACAGAGCTGAAACTTCTGTGACACACTCAAAATAGTATCAACAAGCATCCCTCCAAGTTTTGTGGCGATTGGACACCGTGTGGGCCCCAAACAGGCCGAAACGAGCCACATATGCAAAAATTCAAGAATGGGCCTTGAGAGTGACCGGGGCCCACAAACAAAAGGAGTTGACCAAGTTCAGGTGGTCAAACAGAGCTGAAACTTAAGTGACACACTCAAAATAGTGTCAAGAAGCATCCCTCCAAGTTTCGTGGTGATTGGACACCGTTTGGGCCCCAAACAGGCGGAAACAAGCCACATATGCAAAAATCCAAGAATGGGCCTTGGGAGTGACCGGGGCCCACAAACAAAAGGAGTTGACCAAGTTCATGTGGTCAAACATAGCTGAAACTTCTGTGACACACTCAAAATAGTGTCAAGAAGCAACCCTCCAAGTTTCGTAGCGATTGGACACCGTTTGGGCCCCGAACAGGCGGAAACAAGCCACATATGCAAAAATCCAAGAATGGGCCTTGGGAGTGACCGGGGCCCACAAACAAAAGGAGTTGACCAAGTTCAGGTGGTCAAACAGAGCTGAAACTTCTGTGACACACTCAAAATAGTATCAACAAGCATCCCTCCAAGTTTTGTGGCGATTGGACACCGTGTGGGCCCCAAACAGGCCGAAACGAGCCACATATGCAAAAATTCAAGAATGGGCCTTGAGAGTGACCGGGGCCCACAAACAAAAGGAGTTGACCAAGTTCAGGTGGTCAAACAGAGCTGAAACTTCTGTGACATATTCAAAATAGTGTCAAGAAGCATCCCTCCAAGTTTCGTGGTGATTGGACACCGTTTGGGCCCGAACAGGCGGAAACAAGCCACATATGCAAAAATCCAAGAATGGGCCTTGGGAGTGACCGGGGCCCACAAACAAAAGGAGTTGACTGTGTTCAGGTGGTCAAACAGGGTTGAAACTTCTATGAAACACTTAAGATGGTGTCAAGCAACACCTCTCCAAGTTTCGTGATGATTGGACATCATTCGGGCCTCAAACAATGGAAAATAGACCGTATATGCAATATTCCAAAAATGGGCCTTGTCCGTGACCGGGGCCCAATTAATGTAAAAGTTGACCAACTTCCTGAAGTCAAAAAGGGTTGAAATTTTTATGACATGTAGAGAATAGTGTTGATAAGCATCCCTCCAAGTTTGGTGGCAATCGGACTTCGTTTGAGCCCAAAACAGATGAAAATGGGCCACATACGCGAAAAACCTGAAATTGGGCTTCGTCCGTGGCCCAGTCTGCGGTCACAGACCTTCAAAGGATGTTTCCCACGATTTTGGGTGGTTTCCCTCCACTCCTCTTCGAAATCGAACTCCCCACAACTGCTATTAACTCCCCAAAACTGCACAAAACTAAGGGGGAGTCTATAAAAGAGAAAATTTGGAAGAAACAAGGAAGACACACACACATAAGGAAGAAAAGTGAAGAAATTGAAGAAAGTCACCACCTAAGGCAACAAGAAGCAAGCTCCAGCAGCACTTCCATGACCATTCCCACCTTCTTTTCTTAGTTTTGAAGGTGAGCAAGAAAATTCAGAAGGAGAGAAGGAAGGGAAATGGCCAAAGTCCATACTATGTTCGTACGACGCCAATTTTTGAGAGGATGACATTGTCACCTCTATTTCTCTCATTCGTAGGGCTTCTTAGCCATTACAAGAGTTGTGAAAGAAGTCTCTCTAGGCCTCATTTTGTTCCTTGAAAATGATAGGTTCAAATGACACAACTCCGGCTTCAAATTTGCCCATTTCGGACTTGAAACAAAAATGCAGTCCGTAAGCACGAATGATGAGTTACAGCGGTTTCAATTGATTCCATGATAAAATGTGATCTTCTTGATGGTTGTCCACAGCTCCAAAGTCATGAGAATGGAGTTCCAACACTTGAAAGAAGTTCTAAGAAAGAACCAGCGCGAACAGCACAAAAAACGGAGGCAAACAGTGGCGTCACGGCCATTGTCTGTCAGTGACCGTGACCCCTGGTCACTGGCAGGTTCCAATGACCGTGGGTGAGTCACGGTCACTGGAAGGCCCCAGTGACCGTGGGTGAGTCACGGTCACTGAAAGGCCCCAGTGACAGTGAGTGAGTCACGGTCACTGGAATGGGGCAGTGACCGCGGGTCACAGTCACCCCCCATTTTTTCCCCTTTTTCACATTTTCTTCCACCTTATGTATATTTTCTTGTATTTTCCAAATTGAGATCACATCTAAGACTTGAGGGAGGGGTTGTAAACTTTCGAAATGTATGTAAACAACCTGCATCCCCGCGGTCAGGGCACTTGAACCTATGTAAACAAAAGGGAAACTAATGATGAACTGTAATTATTTCCCATTCTTCTTAACGCTTAAAGTGCGTGAATGTCGGACCTTGATTCCGTAATTCATTTCCACGCTTACACTTTTAAGCGCGATCAGACGTATTCTATTAATCGTCTTCCATAGTGCGTCAAGTAATTATGTTGGTCTTGTGTATGGAGACGCTTGAATAGTATATTGTATATAAGACTTGTTAAGGATTTTGTGTTTATGTTGGTGATGAGAAATGTTAACTACAGGACTTAAGTCATGCTATGATTGTATGATATTCTTTCTATAGTTGCTGGTGATCATTATAAATGCATTTCACAGGTTTCGCTTCTATCATCATCATCATCATCATCAAAGCCTTATCCCAACCATGTTAGAGTCGGTTACATGAATTATATTTCTCCATTCCATTCTATTTTGAGCTAAATCTTTCGATAAGTGCAACTTCTTCAAATCTGAATTAATGACTTCCATCCATGTTTTCTTCGGCCTACCCCTACCTCTTGATAGACTCTCCACCTGTATATCCAAACTTTTTCTCATCGGTGCCATTACTGGCCTACGCTCAACATGCCCAAACCATCTTAAACGAGTTTCTCTAATCTTATCTCCTATTGGTGCTACCCCTAAATGTTCTCGAAAACGCTCATTTCTAATTTTATCTTTCCTAGTTTTACCACACATCCACCTAAGCATTCTCATTTCCACTACATCCATCTTATAAATATGTGTTTTCTTAATTGGCCAACATTCTGCTCCATATGTCATAGCTGGTCTAACCACTGTCCTGTAAAATTTTTCCTTCAATTTTGTTGGCATTTGTCTATCACAAAGTACTCCCGAAGCTAGTCTCCACTTCAGCCATCTAGCTCTTATCCTATGCTCCACTTCTTCATCAATCTCCCCATCCTTACTAATCATCGAGCCTAGGTACTGAAAAGAATCTTTACGCGGTATCTCATAGGTTTCAATTTTGACAGTGGTTTCAACACTTTGTATATGTCCACTGAAATTGCAATCCATATATTCTGTCTTTGTACGACTTATTTTAAAGCCTCTAGATTCTAATGCCCTCCGCCATCTCTCAAGCTTTGCATTTACACCCTCTCTTGATTCATCCACCAATACTATATCATCTGAGAACAATATACACCATGGTACTTCTTCTTGAATATGCACAGTTAACTCGTCCATAATTAAAGCAAAGAGATAAGGGCTTAAGGATGATCCCTGATGTAAGCCTATAGTCACGGGAAATCCGCCCGTTTCTCCACATGTGGTTTTCACATTTGTTATTGCACCTTCGTACATATCCTTTAAAATTTCAATGTAACCTCTTGGGACATTCCTTTTCTTTAGGACCCACCAAATTAAATTCCTCGGTACCCTATTGTAGGCTTTTTCCAAATCGATAAAGACCATATGTAGATTTTTCCTCTTTGCTCAGTAATTTTCCATTAATTGCCTAAGTGAAAAGATAGCTTCCATAGTTGATCTCCCTGGCATAAAACCAAATTGATTTTCCGAAATCTTAGTCTTTTTTCTCAGTCTTTGCTATATGATTCTCTCCCATAACTTCATAGTGTGACTCATAAATTTAATCCCTCGATAGTTGGTACAATTTTGTATATCTCCTTTATTCTTATATATAGATACTACAATGCTTCTTCTCCATTCATCCGGCATTTTCTTTGTCACAAGTATCTTATTGAATAGTCTACATAACCAACTTACTCCAACCTCTCCTAAGCATTTCCATACCTCTATCGGAATACCATCTGGGCCTGTTGCCTTTCCTGTCTTCATTCGCTTCAATGCTTCCTTCACTTCCACCCCTCTAATTCTACGAAGAAAAGTCTACAGGTTTCGCTTCTATATGAAATTAAATTTACGTGTCGGAGGATATGCCTCACACGTTTTTATGGAATCTCCCTTGTAGGAATTCGTGCATCTCTTCTCATGGCACAAATTACTACGAAATTACGTATTCACACCCTGGGGGCCCATTCTAATCCCTAATTCCGGGATTAGGGTGTGACACATTGACACATTCAAAGTCCAAATGCAAAATAGTACGACCTAAAGAATTCGTACATCATGTGTACAGTATAAAGACCATGGATCAAAATACAAGCCAATACCGGTTTGTATTGGCCGATACCCATGATCAAGCCAATATATTCATGTGTATCTATAACGGTCTTGTCTCCGTGAAATATTGCCATAATATTAGTCGATATATTGAAAATATTGGTCAAAACCGATATATTAGCCGATACAATAGACAAAGTCCAAACAAGAAAATAGGAAAAAAAAAAGCATCCTCTACAGTCTACCTAGAAAACAACAGAAGTGGATAAAAATGAGAAAAAAAAATAAGAAAAAAAAACAAGAAGAAAAAGAGGATGAGGATGTCGATATCTGGATTGGCTGCTGCCGCCGCCTGCTGTCCCAGCCACTACCACCACACTATTCCTCTTCTTTTTCTCCTTCTCTCCTTCACTTTTATTTCTCTCTTCTTCTTCTCCTCTTCTCCTCCTCTTCCTCCTTCTCTTCTATTCCATTTGACACCCCCCCCCCCCCCCCCAAACTTCCTTTTCTTCAACACTTTAATGTTTCTCCTTCTTCTTCTTCTTCTTCTTTTTTACTTTTTTATATGCATGGTGCAAAATGTGGGGCCATAGGAGGCCACACACAGTAAACCACTAGTATTTTCTTTGGGTCCAAGATGATTTTTATTTTAATTGGAGATTGGCCTACTTTTTTTATTGGCCAAATTCTTTTTTATTTCAATAAAATTTAATTAATCAAACAATGGGCTAATTTTCAATTATAATGAAATGAGTTTGAGAACCCATAAAACAGAGTTAGTTTGAGGGGTTTAGATTTTTCATTTGCTTGCCTCATTTTTTGGACTGTTTTATTTTTCTTATTTTCTTTTTAATTGTAGCCATCTAGGGCGTTTCACTCGTAAAAGCCAATGGCCCCATATTTGAATGGGGCTTTAATAAATTTGTGTGGCAATCAAGTGCTATAAAATTGTCCATTTAACAATTATTTAAGCTATATAAAATTGAAATATACAATGATCATATTAGAGGAGGAATTTATTTTAATCATTATTTTGAGTGGCTTGGATTTATATAAAGACAACATTGATGGATATATAAATTATAAAACTGACAAAAAATCAAACACTACAAAAGTTCACACATTTAAAGGTAAAACATTAATCAGTGCTATAGGAAACTTTGACTTAGGGGGATTGATTTCTGCTTTATAGTTGTTCCTAATGAAAAGAAATAATGTTTTCTAGCATTTAATAATATTCTAAATTTTTTGGATATTTTTCTAAATTTTTTTGGGGGTAAAAAAATCACACCACAATGATCCCGAACCATGACCGATACTGATCTTGTATTAGTTTTTTGGGTCTGCCAATATTGCGATCGATACTACAGTTTTGATCCATGATAAAAACAATGCAAAATATGCATACCCAAAGGCCAAGGAATAATTACAATCCCAATCTCCTATGTCAATGACCACAATTTGTGTACCCAACAACTTTACTCAGACCACGGGTGAACTGAGACCTACCCATCAATTCCATTTTTCGGTGCATAGACAATTTGATAGATACATCGAGTTCTCAGACTGCAAGAGTATGAATAATTTGTGCAATGTGCTTAAACCATGCAATATTCCATGAAGGGTCTGTTTGCTTCTAACACCCCTCACACGTGATCCGATTATAGTTCTTAAGTTCAAGTGAAAGGGGCCTTAAAAATCAACCCATAAATAGTGCCAATAATGGGAGCCTTGCACAAAAGGACCCCCTTGGTAGAACAGGATCAGCTCGAGCAGGCCTGAGATTTGCCTGGCTTAGAATCTCTGCTTTTTTGAAAATGGGGATTTATTTCCCTTTCTTTCATCTATTCATTTCCTGCATAAAAATTGGGCCATGCCCACTCCACATGCATTGTTTTGATTTTGACACATATGTTGTGCACTTACTTGAACCACAAGATCAATAAAGAAGCAACCACACAAATAAAGAGACACAGAGATTCACGTGGTTTACCTAAACAGGGCTACATCCATGGCACAGAGATGATTATGTTCACTATGACAAGTAAAGCATACATAGACTCTCACTCTCTTACATCATCTCCCTTATGCGGTGTGGGAACACTACGAGTAAGAGAGCTCTCACCTCTCTTCAATGCAAGATTTAGGGTTACAGACTATGCACATATATAATCTCCGCTTTCTTGGACACCAAGAAAGCCTTGGTACAGTTACCAAAATACCCTTGGCCTTAAATCGACTACTGGCTAACCCAGTAGACCTATCCGGCTAAACCAAAATACAAGACATAAATCCAACAATCTCCACCTTGGCTTGGATTCTGTACAACTCGAGCCATTAGGAGATAAAATGGACAATATCTTCACGCACCTGGCAAAATAGTACATCACTGCACCGACGATGCAATATTTTTCCTACAACATTTTGACATGTTGAACCAACACATGAATTTTGAGAAAAGTTCATCTTTTCGTCAAACTCCACCTTGAACTCGAATTCATTGACGAATTTAAGTGATATTGATATTTGAATCACTCACTATCCTCCCCCATCTTCAATATCACAATGAAGATTCAATCACCACAAGCATGCAAGCAAAAATAGATCAAGAATACGAGTCCAGATGACTCCACAATTGCAAAAACAACCTCTGCCTCCGAGCGTTCAAAAATTCTAGTTGACTTGGCCTCTAATCAATCAACACATGTTTGAAAATTTCTGATGTGAGCATACATTAGTTTCTCCTTGCTGCTTCTTCATTGGCTTGGCTTTGGCAAGATGAACAACATCACATGAGATCCGGAAAACATGTGAACACCAAATGAACAACTTCGTTTGGACCTATAAATCCTTTGTAAGTAGGCCGGCGACTCCTACTATTGGGTTTGCAACACAACTAGGTCAAGTCAACCTGATTCTGACCTGAACCCACATCTGTTCAGATCCTCTCCACAATAGAAGTTGGTGCTGCATGAAACTCCTTCTTCTTTCTATAATCAAGACAGGACGTTTCCTAACAAGGTATGCAGATACAAATTTCTCCAATTTAGGTGAGTGGGGAGCAATAATCTCTTTTTTCAAAATTTCTGCACCAAGCTATAAATCTCATCATGACGAGTATGTTGGAAGAAACAGATCTAAAATCCAACCTCGGATGGCTCCGATATCGCAGAAACGGTTTTCTGGGCTCCGATTTGATCAAACTCCTCGTTGACCATCAAATAACCAATCTTCTTCCACAAACACGTAGATCTGCTTGAAACATATCCGTAGGCACAAACGGATCTCCGATTGGACATGGATGATTAAGTTATCGTAGAAAGAAAATTCTACCGTCAATCCCTATCAAACCCGCCTTTGACCATATGATCCTGCTGACCTCGCTGACATCAGCACTATTAACTGCTGGTTGGGCTTATGCAAACGGGCTCAGGTTGACCCAATCCAAACTGAAACTGCACTACTTCTTGAACTGGGCTACATTCTACAACAAGTCAGGTCTAACCCAACCTGAATTCGACTAGAACCCACCTAGGCCCTAACGTTTCCTTTTTCCTGCTTCCCTATTTTGCAATAAGGAGTCGAAACTCACCGATGTCTTCTCAACTTGGTAGCAGCGAACAGGGACCAAAACCACCCTACCTCTTCCTCATCAACAATAATGGTGCAGCGGCGATGTGCTCCGACGAGAAGGACGGCAACCAGAGGCGGAAGTGGCAACAAATGGCGACCAGACGACTATGCTGATGGCGTCACGCAATCGGCCACCTTTGGTAATCGAGAACCCCAAAAAAAGACTGCTTTCTTTTTCAATTCCAATCAGTAAAACCAACCCAGAAACCTTGAAACTGAAAGGCCTGCAACAACAATACAGTGGCCCAAATCTTTTTCTTCTTCTACCAGTGGCCCAACAAAGATCACAACATGATCTCTAATCTTGCAGAAGTCCGGATCTTTTGAGAAGATCTGATCCGTTAATCTTCCACACACAACCTCCAAGCCCTAGGAGACCCTAACCAGGTTCTAATACCACTTGTTATGATTTTAACATTACATATTGTGCACATACTTAAATCACAAGATCAATAAAGAAGCACTCACACAAAGGAAGAGACACAGAGATTTACATGGTTCACCCAAACAGGGCTACATCTACGGTACAGAAACGATCATATTCACTATGGCAAGTAAAGCATACAGAAACTCTCACTCTCTCGCATCGTCTCTTTTATGTGGTGTGGGAACACCATAGGCAAGAGAGCTCTTACCTCTCTTCAATGCAAGATCTAGGGTTATGGATTATACACATATATAATCTCGGCTTTCTTGGCCACAAAAAAAGCCCTGGTACAATTACCAAAATACCCTTGACCTCAAACTGGACACTGTCTAACCTAGTGGACCCATCCAACTAAACCGGAATACAAGACATAAGCCCAACATGCATTTCCAACTCCAAACCACCATCATTCATTCATGTTCAAACTAATATCCTAGAATTCTCATTAAAAGAAAAAAATGAGCATAAAAGGGTTCAATGAGCAATCCATGCTAGAATTATCATGAGAAAATGCATATCTTCAATGTAAAAATGTGAATCTACTTGCCTTGATGTGAGGTACAAAGAAATGAAGAAACCCGAGCCATCAAATGAACCCACAACGCTCCAAGCGAAGAAAAAGATGCTACGCAACATAACCCACGCTATAAATAGAGATAGAAGACTCTAATAAGCATCCTAGATCCATTTTTAATCTAAAAACTTTAAAGACCTGACTATGGGAAGAATACGATCTTACCTAGGGTTCGGTGGTTGAGGAGTGGCTTGAAGAGTGGGTTGTTTGAGACAAGGGAGATGAGAAGAATAATATGGCGATGGTGGTGGACGGTTGTGATGGAGTCTGGATCCTCTATTGGTAGCAATTGGGATGTGTGAGGGGTAAGAGAAATTGACACAAAAAGAGGGAAAGAATAGAAAACGAGAGAAAAGAAAAGGGGGTTGGGTCGTTTGGGGCTTAATTGAGATGGGGTTTTGGGTATTTATAAAAAGGGACTTAAGTTATGGTGAGTTGGTTTTTAATGGCCAAGATGAGTTCGGTTCAAGTTGGTGAAAAAGGAAAGTTTCTTGGAATTAAATCATCTACCCAAAAGAGTCCAAATCTCACAATTCAAAAAATTACAAAAAAAAAAAAGGCTTCTAGACTTTCTAAAGTTGCAAACTACCCCTACTATGCTCAAATAAGCTCGAAACCCAACAAGACTTCGCATACACAATCCTAACACTAATTTGAACTTGCTTAGACTCTAATGGAGCTTAATCAATAAAAATACAATTTAATTAAGTTAATATTTATATTTAGGGTACGGAACGTTACAGGGAGTTTTGATTGCTCCAAAGGTGATCTTCCAGTTCAGTTTTTAAAAAAGAAATCAGTAATAAACTGTTGTTTTTTCTATTCTTCTCATTTCCACCTTCTTGATTATCGTGTTTTTTTCTCCATTTTTGTATCTATTTTTGTCTTATTCATTGAAGGCCATCTTCTTCATCATAAAAAAAAACGAATTTTAGAAAAAGTCTTCGGACTCGTGAGGTTTGGAAGAGGGGATTGGGATGTGTGGGTTTGGATAATTGATTCTAAGGATCTCATTTTTGTTCAATTTCTTTTTTTTCTGCAAGACATTGAGGAACTAAACAAGTATCCATCATGCTATCAATTTGGCTTGATATTAGAGAAAACTGGAATCCTAAGATGCACTAATACCCATTATTGTGCTACTCCACTTTCACAATTGAATGGACAAAAGATGTACCAAAGACTTAGCCAATTCCCACATTTGCAGAGATCTTCTACTGTGAGGTTTTCTGAAAACCCACATTTCTTAAATGGGTTTTGTTGATTCATGGAAGACTCCCCACAGAGATGGGTTTTTTTTTTTTAAGAACAGTGTTTTTTTTTTTTTAAAGAAAAATCACCGTTTCCCATTTCTAAAATGAAAATGATTATGGTGGATGATCATCAAGATGATTATAGTGTTGTATCTTGAAAAAATGGACTTGAACTTTATTCACCAAAAATTTTTCAGAAATGAGAATTTTGTTATAATGTATCATCGTAGGTGGATGCCCACATTGGGACATACATGAGATAAGAGAATTACTTAGGGTTAGAGTCTTTCCTTATTAGGTTGCTTGGGGAGGAAGCAATATTATGCTATAACTAAGATTCTCCTCCTCCCATTATGTACACACGTACATCTCTTAATTAAATGATCTCTCATTTCTTGTCACAACCTGGGCCCAGGAGTCCGGGGGTTAGCAAAAGCCAAACCAATGACACACGTACTCCCATGCCTGTACACGTAGACCTGGTCTAAATGCACACGCACAAGGGAAGTTCACACGTGCCAAACATATACGCGGAAGCTGTAGATATCAAAAACATCAAACTACACAATTCAAGAAGAAAAATACGAAAATGAACTGACATATATATCTGAATGTTTTACAAAATGAACAAAATGATAGATACAAAGCATGAAGTAACAAGCATGATAGATCTCAAAAAGAAGACTCCTATGCCATACATGTCCAGGGCGCTCTCCGTTAGAGTGCTCACATCCACTCCTCTAGGCCTGATGGGGCCTCGGGGGTCTCATCTGGAGTTTGGCCGACCGACGGGGGGTCGGCAGGGGTATCTGAGCCTGTAACACCACAACAACTCGTGAATACAACGATTCAGCAAAGTATAAACCATAACAGTTAACGCATGCTGTGTCTAATAGAATAAAGACAGTCATGTAAATTAAAGTAGGTCACATTCGTATACTAAACTATCGTGCAAGAAAGAAATATGCAATACAAATCAATGTATACATGCTGTATACATAACTAGTTGGCGACTACATTGCCATATGCTCCCAAAAGAGGGATCTTATATCGTGCAGAGAACACCATTGTCCGGGCTAGGGTACAAATGGGTCTCGAGTTTCCTGGGGTCCGGTTTCCCAAGACGTTTCCTTACTGCAGTAAGGCCATGAAACTACACCAAATTCACCCCGTCAGGATCCTAAGGCTAAGGCTAAGTAGTGCCTGACCATACAGAGTCAATCATGAAAACCCTGAGTAGATCATGACAAGCATATCGTGCGTGCATATCCAATAACAACATACATACATACTCAAGGTGAACGCATAGTATGACTTTTGACGTGTCATGCAATGATCTGCTAAAGAGTGGAGATCAATGACTAACATACAACATGTTATGCAAGCAAATCATATTAGATAGAATCACCTTCGTTTACTAACCGATTCTAATCTAATTATCCAGTGTTTTTAACCGTGCATGATGATGTTGTCACGACCCGAGCCCAGAAGTCGGGGGTTAGCGAAAAGCTAAACCGGTGACACACGTACTCCCGTGCACGTGTATCCAAACCCAGTCCAGATACACACACACAAGGGATCTAACACGTGCGAACTAAGCGTACGCGGAAGCTGTATATATCATAGCAAGCAACAAAGGAAAAAAATAGCGGAAGCCAAAAACAAATGCGGAGCGGAAAGATAAAGCAAAGGACAAAGATAAATACGATGATATAAAATCCGAATACACCCAAAACATGATGTACAAAATATACAGAGTACAAAGTCCAAAGTCCAAAGTGCCCAAATACAAAATCTCAAAAGACCAAAACTCCAAACAGAAGGCCACTGATATGCATGCACGCACTCGGCAGAGATGATCAGGCCCACTCTGCCAAACCGGAGGGTGCCTCTACACTCGGCCCTGCAGCCTCCTCGACCGCCGGGGAGCTGGGCAAGGGATCTGTGCCTGCAACACCACAGACAACACAAATGAATACAACGATCCAGCAAATACAAGTAACAAGGCTGAAACACTCATAGTATCAAGTAGACTAAGGACAGAATAGTAATTTCAGAGTTTCATCTGAGTATGCTAAGCAAATCGTGCATAGAAGTAAAGCATGATAAGTGAATCAGAACATAGAAAGACTGAACTAAGTGGCTCCTACGTTAACCATATTCTCTCCAATAGAGAGCAAAGCAGAGCAGATGAGAACACCACTGACCGGGCCAAGGGTACAAGTGGGTCTCGGTTTCCTGGGTTCCGGGGTCCCAAGACAAAACGACACTGCAGTGATACAGAGATACAGAGATCTAAGCCAGAGGTAACCCCGTCGGGCATCCTAGGGCTGAGGCCGAGTAAAGCCAGACTAATACCAATCAAATCAAATCTAAAAGAAGGGAGATTATCCGCTTTGGACTCACCGATGGCAAAGACCGGATCTTATCCTCACGTGTTAATCTCTGGGCAGAGCCACCAGGGAATACCCAAAATATACAAAGCCAGAAATATACAAAGCATAGCCAAAATACAGATCAGAACATAGATTAAGTCAAAGCACAGCATAGATCAAAGCGTAGTGCAGATCGAAGAATAAACAGACATACAGGACGAAAGCAAAATGACTGCGGAATGCATAGACATAGATTGGCAGAACAGAGGGCAAAGCTGTAAACAATATGCAATGCATCTCAGATTAATACGGAGTCAAGGTTCATTACAGGCCAATACTAATCTAGTTGTTCACTGTCACTAACCTTGCATGTTGATGTAGTTTTAAGTTATTCGATGCACCGTTGCCATCCTAGTGTTGCAATGTAATCCTTATGTGCATCGAAGTCCCTTAAACCAACACCCATGGGGAGGTGCTTAACAGAGAATCAACGCTCACATGAATGAGTCACAGCCTAACAAACTATTCATGCGATCCAAATAATCCATTGGGCCGGTTTACGTGTATGGTTCCTTATATATAAGCCCTACAAAGTCACACCATTATCCTAAGTTATATGTCTGATTTGCCACGCCTAACGGTTTAGCCATGAGTGACCTATGGTTGAGCCGGAGACATCTTACGTGCTCGTCGTAATATGCACTACGGCTTAACCGTGGTTCCATTGAAAACACAGCTAAACTGGCCATCTTCACACTCCGATCTGATACCTTTTTCGGCTGAGCTACGGTCAGTATACGGCTTAGCCGTAGACCAATCCACGGCTTAGCCGTAGCACTTCACGGCTTAGCCGTAGCCACACCGTAGGAGTACTGTATCGGGAAAGTTTCGACTGATCAGAGATTTAATTCACGGCTGGGTTACGGTTGGGTCACGGCTAGCTTACTGCTCAGCCGTAGGACAAGTTACGGCTCAGCCGTAGCCTAGCCGTAGAACAAAAGTGAAAGTTCAAGTCTCTGGATTGTGAGCCGTAGAAAGTTACGGCTTAGCCGTACAATACAGAAAACGAATTCGGGCTGAGTACAGAAACTGAAATTTGGTACAGAAGCTGAACAAAACGAGTTACAGAGGTTCCAAATTCACAAAAGTTGGCTGTAAAACATTTGTATACAAAGAATAAGAAGGAATCAAAGCAATCAAACAAAACACCCATATGTGTTATCAAATCTTGTACTTATACTTGCCTCAAACTCTGTCAATCCACCGAATCAAACTCCAAATCAACTAAAATCAAAGCAAATCAAAGAAATAAACCATGCATGAGATGTAGGAAAACACACAGAGCTTGGAGAAGGAATCCAATTGGAGAGGAAGAATTCAAAACCCACTTACCTCAAGCAAAAGACAGAGATGAGAGAGAAGAGGAAACCCAAATCAAGATGGGTGCAAGCTCCCAACACCAACCAAGACCGAAAAAGAGAATGAAGAAGGGAGAAGAAGTGGAAGAGAAAACGTGGAGCTCTCCTTGCATGCACGTTGAAGCCAAATGAGCAGGGAGAGAGACACCTGGGAGCTGACTCATTTATATATAAAGGTTTTGGAGTTTAAGTCAAAGTCCGGTAAGTTTCGGTTATTTTCAAATCGAGTCACACGGGGGTCCAACTTCTCCAATTGACTCCAAATGGGTCTGACACAGTTATGGAATATAACGAGCTCAACAAAATACACGTGCTGACACCAAGATGATGCAAATATGATGCAAGCAAAGCAAAAGCAAAATTACGAAAAAGGGCTTAGAACTACCTATCTCAGGTCAAAGGTTACTCAACTACCTATCCAAAACCCAAAACCAAGTCCAAAAGAATAAAACAACAGAAACACACACTAATGAGCCACTAATCCGGCTCAAAGGGGATCGGAGTGTTACAGATGTAGTTTTAAGTTATTCGATGCATCGTTGTCTAGCGTTGCATTGTATTAGTTGGTACACCGAAGTCCCTTAAGCTAACACCCATGGGGAGGTGCTTAACAACTGGATAACGAACATAAATGATTCGCAGCCCTCGAGATCATTCATGTCATACATTCATATCATTGGGCAAGTCTAGGTGCTCTACATTCTATCATGAAGGTCATAGCGGTCTTTTCATTACACCTATCCTTGTTATTCATGTTTCCGGGTTGGTACGGCTTGATCGTAGGTGAACATACGGCTTAGCCGTAGGCATCTTACGGCCGTAGGCATCTTACGGCATAGCCGTAATATGCACTGCGACTCCACCGCGGTTCCCTTTACTGTTCACCCGCAATTACGGTTCACCCGTATTTTGTTCTACGGCTTAGCCGTGTGCTGTTCTATGGCTTAACCGTGGCTGGGCCGTAAAAGGTCTGTGAATTGCTTGTCTTCAGTTAATCCAGAAAAAGACACCCTGTAATAAACTACGGCTGGGTCACGGCTGAGATACAGCTTAGCCGTGTCCTGGCCATAGAAGAAAACTGGGATTTTACCCTCTCCGGACATTAAGCCGTAGGCGATTTACGGCTTAGCCGTACATGCACAAGGTTGAATTCTGAATCAACTACAAAAAACCTGTAAAGACATCAGATATGCACATTTCCAACAGAGAAAAGAAGAATACTAGCAAATTGGGCTGTAAACATGTTTTCTCTGCAAACTCACGTGAAGTAAACAAATTCATACAAATACCAACATGGGTTCTTACAGATTATGGTTATACTTGCCTTAATGGAATCCAATTACACCACTTGATGTCCTTGGCTCATTCACAACCAGACACCAATCACTGTTATCATGCATGCATGAGGAAGAAAAAAAAACATCAAGGGCAACATTATGGAATCATAGAAACAAGAAAAAGAAGAAGAAAAAGATGGGGGAGATGGAGAAGACGCCTAACTCACCTCAATCCACACACCAGAGAATGACAAATCAAATTCCCTCAATTTGGCTTGATCGAAGGAGAAGGAAACTCAGGAGGGGGAGAGACAGCTCCACGTGAACAGGAGAGTGAGAGTGAGAGAGAGAGTTTGAATCGATGAAGTGGAGCTTATATAAAGTAAGTGAAAGTCAAATTTGCAATGAAGTCCAAGGCATAATTCAATTTCCAGTTTGAGTCAAATCCGGGTCCAGTGGAATCATACGACATCGGTCGCAAACGACGTAGTTACGAAAGTGAACAAGCTCAACGGAAGACATGTGTTGACATCAAGATGATGCAAAATGGACCATGTCGAAGAAAAGCTAAAATTACGAAAAAGGGCTTGATCTACCTAATCTAGGTCAAACTCAACCCAACTACCTATTCATGACCCGCGACGAATCCAAAACAAAAGCAAAACACAATTACCAATTAAAACAACCGTAATTAGGTGTTAAACAAGGTTAAGCTGGGTCGGAGTGTTACATCCTCCCCTACTTGGGAATCATTCCGTCCTCGGAATGAACGCACACATACCTACGTAAACAAATCGGGATATTGTCGCGCCATTTGTTCTTCTAATTCCCATGTAGCTTCATCGGGACTGTGATGCTCCCACAACACTTTGACCCATCGAATCGTCCTGGTGCGGAGTATCTGTTCTCGGGTCCCCACGATATGGAGTGGTCGCTCAACGTATGCGGCATTCGGCTGGATCTGAACATCGTCGTAACGAATGACATGGGAAGGATCATGAACATATCTCCAAAGCATCGAAACGTGGAAAACATCATGTACTCCGGAAAACATCTCGGGAAGAGCTAATCGGTAAGCCAAATCACCAATTCGACTCTTGATCTCGAACGGTCCGACATAGCGTGGGGCTAACTTGCCTTTCTGGCTGAAACGGATCGTACCCTTCATCGGCGAGACCTTCAGAAAAACCCACTCACCAACCTAAAACTCCAATGGTCGTCTGCGAGTGTCTGCATAACTCTTCTGTCTCGATCAAGCCACTTTCAAATTCTCAATTGCTTTCGTACTTTCTCCGTAGTTTCGGCAATGATCGTCGGTCCGTGAAAACTTCGAGTTCAAACTTCTTCCTAACATATCGGGCTTCTACATTTACGTCCATACAACGCTTCATATGGCGCCATCCCAATGCTCTCGTGGAAGCTATTATTGTAGGCAAATTCACACAACGAGAGATGGATATCCCATTCTTTCTCATAGCTCAACACGCTGGCTCGCAACATGTCCTCTAGAGTCTGAATCGTCTGCTCTGATTGTCCATCCATCTGTGGGTGATATGCTGTGCTGAAGCTCAATTTCGTACCCATAGCCTCTTGGAATGCTCTCCAGAACGACGAAACAAAACGACTATCATGATCAGATACAATCAATACGGGCGTACCATGGAGTCTAACGATCTCATCCACGAACTTCCTCGCCATCTCTGAAAACGTCATACCCTTCCGGAAAGGAATAAAATGGGCTAACTTCGTCAATCAATCTACAATCACCCAAATGGCGTTGTACTTCCTGCTCGTCAGAGGTAACCCTGAAACGAAATCCATGGTAATGTGTTCCCACTTCCACTGCGGTATGTGCAAGGGATGCAATGAGCCTGGGGGTCTCCGATGATTTGCTTTCACCTTCTGGCACGTCAAGCATCGGGCAACAAACCCTACTACTTCTCTTTTCATATTGTTTCACCAGAAACGATCTTTGAGATTTCGATACATCTTTGTGCTGCCTGGGTGCATCGCATATCTGGCATAATGTGCTTCATTCATTAGTTTCTCCTTGAAATCATCAACTGCTAGCACACACAACCTGTTTCGAAAATAAAGCACACCATTCTCCAGTCTGAAATCAGGTTTATCTCCAATGTGGTCACGAATGCACTTCAAAGTGAGATCTTCGAATTGCTTGTCTTTCATTTGCTGAACCATCTCAGGCTGAAACACTAGCGTACTAGCCAAAGTCACATACGCATCCACTAGTTTCACTTCAACAAGTAAATCATGGAACGTCAAAAGGAAACTGCTCAACATCTATACCGACTCTGCTTTCCTGCTAAGTGCATTTGCCACCACGTTCCCTTTTCCTGGCTGATATTTGATCGGAAGTCGTAGTCTTTAATGAGCTCAAACCATCTGCGCTGTCTCATGTTCAGCTCCTACTGCATGAATAAATACTGCAAACTGTGTGATCAAAATGAACTTCAAATTTCACGCCATACAGATAATGTCTCCACAGTTTCAATGTAAACACGATGGCTGCCAGTTCTAAATCATGGGTGGCGTAATTCTTCTCATGTTCTCGCAACTGTCTCGATCCATATGCAATTACCTTCCCGTGCTGCATTAACACACAGCCTAGACCAACTCGAGAAACACCTGAATATATCATGAACCCTTCGCTACCATCTGGCAAGGTTAACACCGGAGCAGTAGTCAACTTCTCTTTCAAAGTCCGGAAACTAGCTTCACATTCCGCAGTCCAATCGAATGGCACATTCTTCCTGGTCAGCTTCATCAAAGGAGAAGAGATCTTAGCAAAATCCTGGACAAATTGACGATTGTAACCTGCTAGACCAAGAAAACTCCGGACCTCTGTTGCTGTCTTAGGGCTAGGCCAATTCACCACTGCCTCAACTTTAGATGGATCGACTGCCAATCCCTTTCGTGAAATGATATGACCCAAAAATGCCACCTGCTCAATCCAAAAAGCACATTTCGACAACTTGGCAAACAAGCGATGCTCTCTCAATAATGTCAAGGCTTTCTTCAAGTGCTCCTTATGCTCCTCTGCTGACTTCAAGTATATCAAAATATCATCAATGAATACAACTATGAACTGGTCCAAAAATGGAGCAAAGATCTGATTCATCAAAGCCATAAACGCTGTAGGTGCATTGGTTAGTTCAAAAGGCATCACGAGGAATTCATAATGTCCATACTGAGTCCTGAAGGCAGTTTTAGGGATGTCATCGTCCTTTACCCTCAACTGGTGGTATCCAGATCTCAAATCAATCTTAGAGAAATAAGCTGCACCCTGAAGTTGATCGAACAACTCATCAATTCGAGGTAAGGGATATTTGTTTTTTATCATCACTCTGTTCAGCTGTCAGTAGTCGATACACATCCGAAGCGTACCATCCTTCTTCTTGACAAACAAGACTGGCGCTCCCCCAGGTGAGACACTCGGGCGAATGAAACCCTTGTCCAAAAGCTCCTGTAATTGCTTCTTCAACTCGGACAATTCAGTTGGTGCCATGAGATACGGAGCCTTACTGATCGGTGACGTGCCTAGAGCAAGGTTAATGGCAAACTCCACGTCTCGAACTGGGGGTAGGTCTGGCACATCGTCCTGAAAAACAACGGAAAAGTCGCAGACTACCGGAATCTCACCCAACTGCTTCGCCTCTTTCTTCTCCGAGATAAAGGCAATGAAGCCTTCACACCCCTTACGGATCAAACGATCTGCCTTGCATGCAGAAATCACACACCTGGGGCATCTCTCCTGACTGCCCTCGAAACGGAAGCCCTTGCCTAAATCGAAGAAAATCGTCCGGTTGTAACAGTTAACATAGGCACGATATCGAGCGAGCCAATCCATTCCAAGGATTACGTCGAAGTTCAGCATCGACAACAGGATCAAATCAACAGGCAACTGGTGACCTGCAATCTGCACGTCGCAATGGGGGTAGTATATACTACACTCCACTCACTTGCCAATTGGGGTGGATACAACCAACACATATGGCAACGGCTTCGGCGGCTGCTGCAACCGCTCAAATCGAGGTGCTACATAGGATCGCGTAGACCCCGAGTCGAACAATGCTAACGCCACAATGTGCGAAATCAGAATAGTACCTTCGACCAACTGTGGATCCTCGGCACTCTCATGGGTAGCAGTATACGCACGAGCTATTTAACGTGGCTGTCTCGGGCCGAAACGGGCTGGCTGTGACTTGCTCGAAACTGTAGACACACTGGATCGGCCAGAAGCTACACCTGAGGTAGTACTAGGTGATGGAGGCTAGGAAGCCTTATATCGAGAACAGCTGGCTAGCATATGCTCCTTAGAACCGCAGATGAAGCAAGCTCCTGCCTTCCTCCAACAAGCTTCAGATTTGTGGCCCTTGCCACAGTGCTCGCATGTAATACCGACAGAACTGGAAATACTCTGTTGTCCTCTCATCTTCTTCTGTGCCTGTCCTCGTGCACTAAATGGTGGCTGCCGCTTAGGATCGACGGCCCTTTCAGCTTGGTGGATGGCCTCCGCAGAATAGGCCCTGTCCACTGTATCGTCAAATGTAGCCGGACGCTGGAAAGTAGTCACGTGGTGCATGTATCGGGGATGAAGACCTTCAACATACCGGTTCACTTTCCTTTCCTCGGTATTGATCAAATCTGGAACAAAATGAGATAACTGGGTGAACTTATTCACATACTGTGCCACTGTCATCTGCTGCTGATGGAGGGCTAAGAATTAACTTCTTTGGCTCTAAACACATGAGCCGGAATAAACTTCCTCCGAAACTGTTGCTTGAATGTCCCCCAAACTGTTGCACTGGGCATGTCTCTGTACGAGTCCTTAACGCTCTTCCACCAAATCTTCGCGACATCTCGTAACATAGAGGTTACTAAACCAATCCTCTGCCTGTTCATGCACACTACAGTCTCAAACACGTCCTCCGTCTGCTCTAGCCACTGCTCTGCCTTGAGTGGCTCTTCTGTCCCGTAGAACTCTGTAGCTCCTTGCTTCTTGAATTTATTGTAGAGGGCGTTTGGATCGTTCTCTCTCGGCTGGAAGACCACCTCTTGGTCCACATGCAACTGAGCAGGTGCTTGACTTTGTCTGTCTAACATTGTCGCAACCTGTGCCTGTAAATTCTGCATCGACTGTGACTGAGCCTGTATAGACTGAAATAACATAAGGATGCGCTCATCGGTGCTCACAGCCTGTGGTGACGGTTTGAAACCGCTTTCATTATTTCCGGCATTTTGCTGAGAACCTGAACCGGATGCTATTTCCTGCAAAATGGGAAGGAGTCAAATACAAACACAAAACATTCCGCCCCAACTATTTCCTAAAAGCTAGGAAAGCACAACGAAATAATCGTATCCTCACCACGATCCTACATGCCTACATGCTTATCATCTAGAGCAAGGAATGCTCTGATACCATACAATACATATGTCACAACCCGGGCCCAAGAGTTCGGGGGTTAGCAAAAGCCAAACCAATGACACAGTACTCCCGTGCCTGTACACGTAGACCTGGTCTAAATGAATACACACAAAGGAAGTTCACACGTGCCAAACATGTACGCGGAAGCTGTAGATATCAAAAACATTAAACTACACAATTTAAGAAGAAAAATACGAAAATGAACTGACATATATATCTGAATGTTTTACAAAATGAACAAAATGATAGATACAAAGCATGACGTAACAAGCGTGATAGATCTAAAAAAGAAGACTCCTATGCCATGCATGTCCAGGACGCTCTCCGTTAGAGTGCTGACATCCACTCCTCTAGGCTTGATAGGGCTTCGGGGGTCTCATCTGGAGTCTGGCCGACCGACAGGGGCTTGGCAGGGGTATCTGAGCCTGTAACACCACAACAACTCGTGAATACAACGATTCAGCAAAGTATAAACCATAACAGTTAACGCATGCTGTGTCTAATAGAATAAAGACAGTCATGTAAATCAAAGTAGGTCACATTCGTATACTAAGCTGTCGTGCAAGAAAGAAATATGCAATACGAATCAATGTATACATGCTGTGTACATAACTAGTTGGCGACTACATTGCCATATGCTCCCAAAAGAGGGATCTTATATCATGCAGAGAACACCATTGTCCGGGCCAGGGTACAAATGGGTCTCGGTTTTCCTGGGGTCTGGTTCCCCAAGACATTTCCTTACTGCAGCAAGGCCATGAAACTACACCAAATTCACCCCGTCGGGATCCTAAGGCTGAGGCTAAGTAGTGCCTGACCATACAGAGTCAATCATGAAAACCCTGAGTAGATCGTAACAAGCATATCGTGCGTGCATATCCAATAACAACATACATACATACTCAAGGTGAATGCATAGTATGACTTTTGACGTGTCATGCAATGATCTGCTAAAGAGTGGAGATCAATGACTAACATACAACATGTTATGCAAGCAAATCATACTAGATGGAATCACCTTCGTCTACTAGCCGATTCTAATCTAATTATCTAATGTTTCTAACCGTGCATGATGATGTAGTTTTAAGTTATTCGATGCACCGTTGTCTAGCGTTGCATTGTATTAGTTGGTACACCGAAGTCCCTTAAGCCAACACCCATGGGGAGGTGCTTAACAACTAGATAATGAACCTGAATGATTCGTAGCCCTCGAGATCATTCATGTCATACATTCATACCATTAGGTAAGTCTAGGTGCTCTACATTCTATTATGAAGGTCATAGCGGTCTTTTCATTACACCTATCCTTATTATTCATTTTCTCGGGTTGGTACGGCTTGGCTGCAGGTGAACATACGGCTTAGCCGTAGGCATCTTATGGCATAGCCGTAATATGCACTACGGCTCCACCGTGGTTTTTCCCTTTACTGTTCACCCGCAATTACGGTTCACCCGTATTTCGTTCTACGGCTTAGCCGTGTGCTATTCTACGGCTTAGCCGTGTGCTATTCTACGGCTTAGCCGTGGCTGGGCCGTAGAAGGTCTGTGAATTGCTTGTCTTCAGTTAATCCAGAAAAAGACACCCTGTAATAAACTATGACTGGGTCACGGCTAAGATACAGCTTAGCCGTAGGGCAATATACCGCTTAGCCGTGTCCTGGCCGTAGAAGAAAACTGGAATTTTACCCTCTCTGGACTTTAAACCGTAGGCGATTTACGGCTTAGCCGTACATGCACGGGGTTGAATTCTGAATCAACTACAGAAAACCTATAAAGACATCAGATATGCACATTTCCAACAGAGAAAGGAAAAATACTAGCAAATTGGGCTATAAACATGTTTTCTCTGCAAACTCACGTGAAGTAAACAAAATCATACAAATACCAACATGGGTTTTTACAGATTATGGTTATACTTGCCTTAATGGAATCCAATTACAACACTTGCTGTCCTTGGCTCATTCACAACCAAACACCAATCACTGCTAGCATGCGTGCATGCATGAGGAAGAGAAAGAAACATCAAAGGCAACATCTTGGAATTATAGAAACAAGAAGAAGAAGAAGAAAAAGATGGGGGAGATGGAGAAGACTCCTAACTCACCTCAATCCACACACCAGAGAATGACAAATCAAATTCCCTCAATTTGGCTTGATCGAAGGAGAAGGAAACTCGGGAGGGGAAGAAAGAGCTCCACGTGAACAGGAGAGTGAGAGAGAGAGAGAGTTTGAGTCGATGAAGTGGAGCTTATATAAAGTAAGTGAAAGTCAAATTTGCAATAAAGTCCAAGGCATAAATCAATTTCCAGTTTGAGTCAAATCAGGGTCCAGTGGAATCATACGACATCAGTCCCAAACGACGTAGTTACGAAAGTGAACGAGCTCAACGAAAGACACGTGTTGACATCAAGATAATGCAAAATGGACCATGTCAAAGAAAAGCTAAAATTACAAAAAAGGGCTTGATCTACTTAATCCAGGTCAAACTCAACCCAACTACCTATCCATGACCCACGACGAATCCAAAACAAAAGCAAAACACAATTACCAATTAAAACAACCGTAATTAGGTGCTAAATGAGGTTAAGCTAGGTCGGAGTGTTACACTTCCTCTCTAATTTTCTCTTTGGCTCTCTCTTATTTTCCAACACGTTATCAGCATGAAGTGCTTTTGAGTTTTGGTCATGGAGAATTGTGCACTTAATTACAAACGAATTCCCTAATGTTTTTAATGTTGCAGCAAAAGTGATTAAGTCACATGTACCGTCTATGAATACACAAGCACGAATTAATGTCCTTGTTGGACAAGCACGAATTAGTATTCCTACAGGATAAAATTCCAAACATGGTAGCAAATGAATCTGTTACACATCAAAAGCATGGCAAATCTATAGGTTCCAAGGACTCAGCTCCCCAGAAAAGGAGAAATGAGCAATTAGGTCCCAATTTTACTCTTGAAGAGGTTATGACAAATTGTATATTCCTGATAAGGTACACCATTTCACTCAATAAGAGGTTATGAAAAATCCACTTTCTCTAAAATTCCTAAAGAAATTAATGTCTCGGAAGAGACACGAGTCCCGAAAGAGACTCTGAAAGCCCCTGAACAGGCAATGGGTACCAAATAAATAAAGAGATCTCTATACTTTATAAGTATTCAAAAGAGAGATGGGATAGAAATGAAATTATCATCGATGACACATTTGCATATGCAGTAGCTACACAAATATCAAGGGAAAATGAGAATGATGATTGAGATACAGAACCACGTTCTATAAATGAATGTCGACAAAGAACAGATTGGCCAAAATAGAGAGATGCCATTAAGGAATTACAATATCTCAATAGACATGGTGTATCTAAACCTATAGTATAAATCCTAAAAAGTGTTAACCCTGTAGGTTACAAATGGGTGTTTGTAAGGAAAATGAATGCAATTACTAGATAGAAGGCAAGATTTATAATACAAGGTTTCCTGTAGAAACTTGGGATTGAAAACATACACAGGCATATGTATGAAAATCCTATAAGGATTTGCTTTGCCTAAAGTAAAGTCAGAGAGTACGTACTCAATATAAGTAAGACATTCATTGTACGGCTTGAAGCATTTCAGAAGAATATGGTACAATAGTCTTAGTGAATATTTATCTAAGGAAGGGTATGAAAACAATCTCATTTGCCTATATATCTTTATAAAATCCTTAAATGGATTTATAATAGTAAAAGTTTATGAAGATGACATAAATCTAATCGGGACTCTAAAAGAGCTCGAGAAAACTATTGACTATTTATAGGAGAATTTTGTCTCAACCTGCAGATTGAGAGAAGTTCTAAAGGGATATTTCATTATTTGTAAATATGCTTGCTATATATAGTTTCACACTAACTCAAAAATACTGGATTGATATCAAATGAATCATACTATATTTGCTTCCATTTTATTCTTATGGTTGTAAAAATTCAAATTTTGTAGGATATACAGATTCAAGATATATCCCTAATCCTCATAAGGGTCGATCATAGACATGTTGTATGTTTCTTAATGGCAATGTCACCTTTTTTTTTTTTTTTTGTATTTAACTAAATAGACTTTGGTAGTTACTTATTCTAACCATGCTGAGTTTAAGCCATCTATGAAGTGTCACGACCCGAGCCCAGAATTCGGGGGTTAGCGAAAAACTAAACCGGTGACACACGTACTCCCGTGCACGTGCACCCAAACTCAGTCCAGATGCACGCACACAAGGGATCTAACACGTGCGAACTAAGCGTACGCGGAAGCTGTACATATCATAGCAAGCAACAAAGGAAAATAAAATAGCGGAAGCCAAAGCAAATACGAAACGGAAAAGACAAAGACAAGTACACTGAGATAAAACCGAATACACACCAAAATCAATATACACAAAATATACAGAATACGAGTCCAAAGTCCAAAGTCCAAATACACATCCCCTGAAACCAAAACTCAAAATCCCAAAACAAAAGCCACTGGAAGTATGCATGAACGCACTCGGCAGAGATGATCAGGCCCACTCTGCCAAACCTGAGGGTGCCTCTACACTCGCCCCTGCAGCCTCCTCGACCGCCGGGGAGCTGGGCAAGGTATCTGTGCCTGCAACACCACAGACAACACAAATGAATACAACGATCCAGCAAATATAAGTAACAGGAAAGAAACACGCATAGTATCAAAGCGAATGAAATAGGGACAGAAGATTAAATACAGAGTCCATCTTAGTATGCTAAGCAAATCGTGCATAGGAGTAAAACATGATAATGGAATCAAAACATAGAATACTGAACTAGTTGGCTACTACGTTAACCATGTTCTCTCCAAAAGAGAGCAGAGCAGAGCAGAGCAGAGCAGAGGAGAACACCGCTGTCCAGGCCAAAGGTACAAGCGGGTCTCGGTTCCTGGGTTCCGGGGTCCCAAGACAAAGCAACACTGCAGTTAAAACAGAGATACAGAGATCTACGCCAGAGGTAACCCCGTCGGGTATCCTAGGGCTGAGGCTGGGTAGCGCCAGACTAATACCAATCAATTCAAATCCATAGAAAGGGAGATTATCCGCTTTGGACTCACCGATGACAAAGACCGGATCTTATCCTCACGTATTAACCTCTGGGCAGAGCCACCAGGGAATACCCAAAAATCAGAGATATACAAAGCCAGAGAATATACAAAGCATAGCATAGATCAAAACATAGTACAGAGCGAAGAATAATACAGATATACAGAACGAAAGCAAAATGACTGAGGAATGCATAACATAGATTAACAGAACAGAGGGCAAAACCATAAACAATATGCAGTGCATCTCAGATTAATACGGAATCAAGGTTCATTACAAGCCAAGTCTAATCTAGTTGCATCACTGTCACTAACCGTGCATGTTGATGTAGTTTTAAGTTATTCGATGCATCGTTGCCATCCTAGTGTTGCAATATAATCCTCATGTGCACCGAAGTCCCTTAAACCAACACCCATGGGGAGGTGCTTAACAATGAGCAACCCTCACATGAATAAGTCACAGCCTAACAGACTATTCATGCGCTCCAAAGAATCCATTTGGGCCGGTTTACGGGTATGGTTAACCTGTATTTGAGCCCTACAAGGTCACACCATTAGCCTAAGTTTAACCGATAGTTTACAGGTCTTACGGTTTAGCCATGGGTGACCTACGGCTTAGCCGTGGCATCCTACGGCGTAGCCGCAATATGCACTACGGCTTAGCCGTGGTTCCCTTCAGAACACGGCTAAACTGTCAGCTTTTCCACCTCTGATCTGATACATCTCACGGCTGAGCTACAGTCAGTATACGGCTTAGCCGTAGACCAATCCACGGCTTAGCCGTAGCATCTCACGGCTTAGCCGTATCCACACCGTAGAAGTACTGATATCAGAAAAGTTTCGACTGATCAGAGATTAAATTCACGGCTGGGGTCACGGTTAGGTCACGGCTAGCTTACGGCTCAGCCGTAGGACAAATTACGGCTTAGCCGTAGCCTAGCCGTAGAACAAACTCAGATTTTCGAGTCTCTGGAAAGCGAGCCGTAGAAATTTACGGCTTAGCCGTACAATACAGAGACGAATTCGGGCTGAGTACAGAAACTGAAATTTGATACAGAAACTGAATAAAATGAGTTACAGAGGTTCCAAATTCACCAAATGTGGCTGTAAAACATGCTAGACAAAGAATAAGAAGAAATCAAAGCCATCAAACAAAGTACCCATATGTGTTATCAAGCCTTTACTTATACTTGCCTCAAATCTGACAAAATCCTCTGAAATCAAGCTCCAAGCAACTAAAATCAAAACAAATCAAAGCAATCACACATGCATGAGATGAAGACAAAGCAACAGAGAATGGGAGATGTAATTTGGAGAAGAAATACAAAGAGTTGGGAAAGAACCCACTTACCTAAGGCAAGGACAGAGATGAGAGAATGGAGAAGAACCCAAGCCAAACAGAGGATCCAAATCCTCAATCGATCAAGAGAAGGAAAGAAGAGAGAGAGAGAGAGAGAACGAACGTGGAGCTCCTGGAGTTGCATGCAGTCGATCAACGAAATGGGTAAGACATGTGGAAGCTGACTTATATTTATAGATTTGGAAGTTTAAAACAAGGTCCAATGGGTTTAGACTAATTACAGTTCAAGTCACACGAAGGTCTAACTTCTCCAATTGACTCCAAACGGATCTGACACAGTTACGGAAATTGTCGATCTCCACGAAATACGCGTGCTGACACCAAGATGATGCAAAGATGAGATGAGCAAAGCCAAAGCAAAATTACGAAAAAGGGCTTAGAACTACCTATCTCAGGTCAAAGGTTGCTCAACTACCTATCCATGACCCAAAACAAGTCCAAAAGAAATAAACAAAACAAAACACACACTAATGAGCCACTAATCCGGCTCAAAGGGGATCGGAGTGTTACATGAAGCCAGTGGGGAATGTGTGTGGCTAAAATCTTTAACTCAACATATTCATAGTTCTTGTCAATTGCTTCTTAGTACAGATGCCCCGAGCATTATCTGTAAAGATAAGGAGGTATGTATTCAATAGATTAAAGAATGATACATGAAAGATGACAAGACGAAGCACACTGCACCAAAGTTCTTCTTCACTCATGAGCTACAGAAGAATAGCAAGATTGAAGTTAAGCAAGTTCGTTCAAGCAACAGCCTGACTGATCAGTTTATGAAGTTTTTACCAAAATCAGTATTCTAGAAATTTGTATACGAGATTGACATGCCTACCTATATGAAAGGTTGTTGTCATCAAGGAGACTAGTCAATCAAGGGAAAGCATCCTAAAGTATGCTATCCAGGACATCTGTGCACTGTACTCTTTTCCTTTTCTAAGTTTTATCCCACTAGGTTTTCCTAGTTATGGTTTTAGCGAGGCAGCATTATGCACGTCTAACACTAAGTCAATGATCCTGTAGAACGTTGTACTCTTTTTCCTTCGTTTTGGTTTTTATCCCATTGGGTTTTTCCTTTGCAAGGTTTTAATGAGACAACTGTCATTAAATGGTGGTCATCCAAGGGGGAGTGTTATAATGTATAATCGTAGGTGATGCCCACATTGGGACCTACATGAGATAAGGAGATTACTTAAGGTTAAAGTATTTCCCTATTAGGTTGCTTGGAGAAGAAGCAATCTTATTCTATAAATAAGATTCTCCTCCCCACATTATGTACACACGTACATCTAATAAAATGATCTCTCACTTCCTCTCTAATTTTCTCTCTTGCTCTCTCTTATTTTCCAACAAATTTTTAATTGATTGTGGATTTTTAGAAAATCCTCATTCCTAAAAATCCCCATTCCCAAAAATCCCCTTTTGTGAAGGGGTTCTCTAGCCATGAAGTTGGATTAAAAAGAAAAAGCACGTTATATGCATCTTATATGTGATTATTAATTTCCAGCTACTGCAACTTCATCAAATTGGTATTTATTGCTAACCCATTTACTCTTAATTATTTTTTATTTTTGTATTATATTTGTTGATGTTATGATTGGTTGCTTGTGGTCACAATGGCGATTATGGTGAATGGTTATTATGATGATGATAGTGGTTGTGTTGTGATAAGATGATGCAACATCTTCGTCAACTATTAAAAAACAAAAACAAGAATGAATAACATTTTTCCAAAATCCTACTAAGTCATCCAACAGAGAATTTTAAAAAATTCAAAGTGGATTGAATTCTCATGCTTGAATTCTAGGACGAATGAAATAGAGAATTTGAATTCAAGATGAATGTAGCAGCATTTTGAATTCCAACATTCCAAATTCTACCAGACATGAATTCTCCATATTCCTACAACAAACAAGCCCTAAAGAAGATGTAAGTATTTCATATTTCCAATGGCATCATTTCACAAGGTGCATGTGTTTTAGATTAGCATGATAGTTTTGTGCCTCTATGTACAACAGAAAGGCTCAAATGTGAACTCATGTACCCATTTCATCAAAATCAACACGTCTATCTATTAAACAACGAAGAGAATGCACACTAAATTGAGCTTCATATCATAATAGGTTTCAACAATTGAGGAGCCATGTACTTTGGGGATCCTGGAACCCAATTAACTAACATAAATTTCATAAATAAATGTTAGATATTATCCATAAGATTAATTGCATCTATCGATATAATTAATGGGCCCACCCGCATCTAAGTCTTCTAATGTTCAATGTAAATAACAATCTAATGAAGATGAGTCCCTATTGATACTAGCTTTCCTCCCAAATTAAAGATGACATCATATCAAGCATTATAAACAATATAAAATGATCAATACTAATTTGGAAATTCATTGGAAGAAAAAGTCTTTTGAGAAAAATCCATTACACTATAGAGCGAAAAAAATTAAAGACATCAATATTTTCAAGAGACCAGAAACATGGAAGTAAATGTCAAAGCATTTGAGATTCATGGAAGTTGAAACAAAAATGACAGTTACCTCTTTTAATATTGGGGCAACAAACAACAGCTTAGGATCGATATGTTTAACACACACGCAATCTTAGCAATAGTACTCTTAATGCACAGTTGCAAGTTGTTGTAGTTCATTTATGCAAAGAGATACATTTATTGTTTGAATTATAGGTTAGGTTTACGATAACTATAGATAGCTAGAGAGTGGTCTAAATGAGTCTAAAATTCAAAGTTCTAGAAATCAACACCTCTACCTCTTTCCTAACCGAGGAAAAGGAGGGTGGTGTTAGATATATAGACAACCATCAAACTCAGTGGCAACACAAAAGTCCTCTAGGAGAACGAACTAGCACCTATTAAAATAATTCTAAATAAATAAATAAATACAAAAAAGAAGCATTTATTCATGTTGCATAACTCCAGGAAAGGTTAGAAAATGTGAAAAAGGAGTTTAAAGAAAACACAACACATGGGCTAAATAGCTACTGCCAACAACATATTTCTCTTGCTCTTTGTAATTAAGCCTATCATCAAACCAATTGCTCCATCTTACTTATCTTAGAGCAGTAGATAACAAATATGATTTGCATATTGTAGAACTCAATTAGGATTGGATGCAATTTCCAAAAACCCTCACATTTATTTGATGCAAGTAAATTGAGTTGACAAAGTACAAATTATTTTCCTATCAAACATATAGTGTTCTCTAGAATCACCTCCCTTAAAATAAATACAGCTTGTAGTCCATATTATGCTTAGTTAAAGAATTTGTAAATCAAAAACCAAAGTCCATGATTACCTAAAAATGTGTGTAGAATTTAGAGCTAGAATGGGCTTGGGACAGTTGGGTATTGCAAAATCTTATCCCACAAATAGATGGGCTTAGCATAACAAATATGCAACAACATGAAATTAGCCACCTGCTTTCTCAAATTATTTTAGTGCATTTTATAAAAGCTAGCTCTAGATTTTTTTTTTTTTTTTTTTTGCATATATGACATCTCGATTCCTTAGATCATAAATAATTTGATTATACATGAAGTAGAAATCCCATTTTTAAGCTCTATTCTTATTATACTTGAAATACAATCATACATGAAGTACAATCTGATTCTCAAGCTCTCTTTATTGTGTGTGTGCGCGCGCGCATGGAAGAAAATACCATTTTACATTTAATATTTTCGCAACTTACATTTACTTATTTTCATACATATAAGTATATCTTTATATGCAAATGCTTGTGTGTGTCTGTGTGTAATTCCACCTATAGAAAAACTTTCAAATGTTAACCAGACCATATAAACATTTTGTAGAGCTAACCTATAATATTCATTACAAACCCCTCACACTCACTATCTCCCAACAATCATTCTGGGAATGTTTCGTTCTGAAAATTAATGAAAAAAATTTATTTGGTGGGCATTCCATAAGAGAAAATCTAGAGAGATGAGAGAGGCTTGATAAAGAGGGAGAGATTTTACAAATTTGCATATAGGGAGAGAAAATGCCTACTAGTGATTAATAAATCCCCCTCATACTCACCATCATTGTCCCTTCCCTACCATCAACAATAAACCCACACACACCCTTAAATTGACATGTATTGAAACTGTAATTGGAGAATGACCAAATGAACTATAAACAAGTTTCATTTCATCTGCCATGGAAATTTATTTTCATGACTGTTTGAATTGAAAGAAAATAAATTTAAAAAAAATACTTACATCACAAAGAAGTGGCAAGTCATTCTTTTACTTTACTCATTCATACTCTGTTGTGCTTTTTTAATTATCACACATGTCCAAGAAAAGTGATCTAGGATGAATTGATGCTTGAATTTTCTAACATTTTACAAAAAGACTTTTGAACAACAATTTTGTTAAAGAAAGAAAAATAATTATGAACGTACTTTGAAAGCCTAAGCAAAGAAAAACCAAAAAAGGCATAATGAATATTCAAAATTCATAAAGAAGAGAAATAAATCTGAACATCTAAATAGTAGTAGTAGTAGTAGTAGTAGTAGTAGTAGTAGTAGTAGTAATAATAATAATAAGGATTCAAAATCTACATCCTCTACAGTTCCATTTCTCAGCATCCAATGCCCACTTTTATCATGATATACCACATGTCAATAACAATGGGTTATGTGGAGTATGATGATATTTATAGTAGAATTTTTTTGAGGTATTTGGATAAAAAAGGGCTCTAAAACACAATTATAGGATCCACATTGATCTTGATCATAAAATCATCAACTACTTTAAAACAAACAAAAATTAAGATATGAAAAATGATTATATAAAATATAAAAAAAAAGAAGTTATTGTCTTGGAAGAGAGAGATCCACTTATTTGAAATGTTAAATAATAAGAATATTCAAGACATATGGCCCAACAACCAGATGCTCAATTAAAAAAAAAAGTCAAGACTATTGATAATGATAAAAAAAATTAAAAATATAGTTAGTTTTATGAGCTAGTCATAATTAAAATTTATTGGCATAAGTTTTCAAAAATAAAAAAAATAAATTATCAGAAGACAATTACATGCAAAATAATCATGAGTAAACAACAAAACTTGGATTGTATACACATATAGGCTGATTTGGATACTTTCTTCCTCATACAAGGGTTACCAAATAAATTTGAAGTTTTAATTAAATAAAGGGAAGTAGAAACTTCCATTATTAAAGGAAAGTATAAACTTTCATTAATATTTCATCTTCAAATTTTTTGCCTGAGGCACTATACTTCATATTAATTTTATTGAAATTGAACACTTAGATGTTTAAGCAAAAAAAAAATCCATTAATATTTCCTATCATCTATTCTATAAATCAGATATAACGTTGACATCTTTTGCTTCCATTGGTATTGAAGATATAGGTGTTGTCATCCTCAGAGGTGGAGAAGTGGTCATGGAGGAAAAAGAGAGAGGGCGAGGTGTTGAAGGAGGAGAGGGAGGTGATGGCTCCATGATGATCAATCAAACTGAAATAAAGAGTTACCAAATAAATTTGAAATTTTAATTAAATAAAAGAAATTATAAACTTTCATTAATATTTCATCTTCAAATTTTCTGCTCAAGGCACTATACTTCATATTAATTTTATTGAAATTGAACACTTGGATATTTAAGCAAAAAAAAAAAGTCCATTGATATTTCCCATCATCTATTCTATAAATCAGATATAACATTGACATCTTTTGCTTCCATTGGTATCGAAAATATAGGCATTGTCATCCTCAAAGGTGGAGAAGTGGGCATGGGGGAAGAAGAGAGAGGGCGAGGTGTTGAAGGAGGAGAGGGAGGTGATGGCTCCATGGTGATCAATCAAATTGGATTTTTCCCAAAATACTATTTTAAAAGCACTACAACATTCAAAATGGCAAAAGAAACCAGAGAAAGGAATTAAGGTATGCGGGAAAAACAAACAAGAAGAAAGCAAAGAAATAGAAAATGAACCACGTTTGTATAACTAAATAAAACAAAAAAACCTAAGAAGATGGGTATCTTGAGAATGCATTAACTCGTGCTTCATCAAGAGACCTAGCCAGAGATCATGATTACTAAATAAATGAGTGACGCCATAGATGGATTGCAAAAGGTAGATCTCAAAACCATGGCTTAGGATTCTAGGATTGAGATAGAGATGAAAAGCTGGGGTTGCATGGAGAATATAAAGAGATGCATAGGGATTTTTTTTTAGAACAATTTTTTTTTTTTGAAAAAAAAATCACCGTTTCCCATTTCTAAAATGAAAATGATTATGGTGGATGATCATCAAGATGATTACAGTGTTGTATCTTGAAAAAATGGACTTGAACTTTATTCACCAAAGATTTTTCAGAAATGAGAATTTTTAATTGACTGTGGATTTTCAGAAAATCGTCATTCCTAAAAATCCCCTTTTGTGAAGAGGTTCTCTAGCCATGAAGTTGGATTAAAAAGAAAAAAGCACATTGTATGCATCTTATATTTGATTTTTAATTTCTAGCTACTGCAACTTCGTCAAATTGTTATTTGTTGTTAACCCATTTATTCTTAATTATTTTTTATTTTTGTATTATATTTGTTGATGTAATGATTGGTTGCTTATGGTCACAGTGGCGATTATGGTGAATGATTATAATGATGATAATAGTGGTTGAATTGTGATGAGATTATGCAACATCATCATCAACTATTTAAAAAAAAAAAACAGGAATGAATAATTTTTTTCCAAAATCCCACTAAGTTATCCAACAGAGAATTTTAGGAATTCAGAGTGGATTGAATTCTCATGCTCGAATTCTAAGACAAATGAAATAGAGAATTTGAATTCAAGATGAATGTAGCAGCATTTTGAATTCCAACATTCCAAATTCTACCAAACATGAATTCTCCAAATTCCTACAACAAACAAGCCCTAAAGAAGATGTAGGTATTTCATATTTCCAATGGCAGCGTTTCACAAGGTGCATGTGTTTTAGATTAGCATGATAGTTTTGTGCCTTTATGTACAACAGAAAGGCTCAAACATGAACTCATGTACCCATCTCATCAAAATCAACACGTCTATCTATTAAACAATGAAGAGAATGCACACTAAATTGAGCTTCATATCATAATATGTTTCAACAATTGAGGAGCCATGTAGTTTAGGGATCTTGGAACCCAACTAACTAACATAAATTTTATAAATAAATGTAAGATATTATCCATAAGATTAATTGCATCTATCGATATAATTAACGGGCCCACCTGCATCCACCTGCATCTAAGTCTTCTAATGTTCAATGTAAATAACAATGTAATGAAGATGAGTCCTTATTGATACTAGCTTTCCTCTCAAATTAAAGATGACATCATATCAAGCATTATAAACAATATAAAATGATTAATACTAATTTAGAAATTCATTGGAACAAAAGTCTTTTGAGAAAAATCCATTACACTATAGAGCGAAAAAAATTAACGACATCAATAGTGTTCAAGAGACCAGAAACATGGAAGTAAATGCCAAAGCATTTGAGATTCATGGAAGTTGAAACGAAAATGACAGTCACCTCTTTTAATATTGGGGCCACAAACAACAGCTTAGGATCGATATGTTTAACGCACACTCAATCTTAGCAATAGTACTATTAACGCACAGTTGCAAGTTGCTGTAGTTCATATATGCAAAGAGATACATTTATTGTTTGAATTACAGGTTAGGTTTACGATAACTATAGATAGCTAGAAAATGGTCTAAATGAGTCTAAAATTCAAAGTTCTAGAAATCAACACCTTCTACCTCTTTCCAAGCTGATAAAAAGGAGGGTTGTCACAACCCGAGCCTAGAAATCGGGGGTTAGCGAAAAGCCAAACCAGTGACACACGTACTCCCGTGCACGTGCATCCAAACCCAGTCCAGATGCACACACACACGGGATCTAACACGTGCGAACTAAGTGTATGCAGAAGCTGTACATATCATAGCAAGCAACAAAAGAAATAGCGGAAGCCAAAAATGGTAAAAAAACCAAATACGAGTCTGAATACACACCAAAATACATCAAAATCATGATATACAAAATAATATAAGAGTGACAAAGGCCAAAGTGATAAAATACAAAATCTCCAAAAAAGAAAAACCAAAACAAATAGACGGCTGATGATATGCATGTACGCACTCGACAGAAGTGATCAAGCCCACTCTGCCAGGTCGGAGGGAGCCTCTACGAAGTCCTGCCCTGCAGTCTCCTCGACCGCCGAGGAGCCGGACACGGGATTTGTGCCTGCAACACCACAGACAACACCATGAATACAACGATCCAGCGATTATAAGTAACAGGGACATAACACTCATAGTATTTAATTGAATAAGGACAGAAAATTAAGTACAGAGTGTCATATTAGTACGCTAAGCAAATCGTGCATAGAAGTAAAACATGATATAGGAATCAAAGCATAGAAATACTGAACTAGGTGGCTACTACGTTGGCCATATTCTCTCACATAGAGAGCAGACAAAGCAGACAGATGAGAACACCACTAACCTGGCCAAGGGTACAAGTGGGTCTCGGTTTCCTGGGTTCCGGGGTCCCAAGACAGAAATACACTACAGCGATACAAAGCACAGAGAACCAAGCCAAAGTTAACCCCGTCGGGCATCCTAGGGCTGAGGCTGAGTAGAGCCAGACTGATACCAATCAACTAAATCAAAAGAAAAAGGGGAGATTATCCGCTTTGGACTCACGGACGACACTGGCCCGATCTTATCCGCACGTTTTAATCTCTAAGCATAGCCACCAAGGAATACCCACTGAATCGAATATATACAGAGCATAGCAGAAATTAAGACAAAACATAGCATAGATCAAAGTAGAGTACAGAGCGAAGAATAAAACAAATATACAGAACGAAACAAAATGATCTCGGAATGCATAAATATAGATCAGCAGAACAGAGGGCAAAAATGTAACCAATATGCAATGCATCTCAGATTAACTCGGAATCAAGGAGGATTACAAGCCAACTCTAATATAGTTGTTCACTGTCACTAACCGTGCATGTTGGTATAGTTTTAAGTTATTCGATGCACCGTTTCCATCAAAGTGTTGCAACGTAATCCTCACATGCACCGAAGTCCCTTAAACCAATACCCATGGGGAGGTGCTTAACAGTAAATCAACGCTCACATGAATAAGTCACAGCCTAACAGACTATTCATGCGTTCCAAAGAATCCATTAGGCCGGTTTACATGTATGGTTAACCTGTCTTTTAGCCCTACAAAGTCACACCATGATCCTAAGTTTAATTTCAGATTTTCCAGGTCTTACGGTTTAGCCATGGGTGACCTACGGCTTAGCCGTATGCATCTTACGGCCTAGCCGTAACATGCTCTACGGCTTAGCCGTGGTTCCCTTCAGAACACGGCTAAACTGGTCATCTTCGACCTCTAATCTGATACCTTTTACGGTTGAGCTACGGTGGAGTCCACGGCTTAGCCGTAGCTTCACCGTAGGAGTACTGTGTTTGGAAAGTTTCGACTGATCAGAGTGTTAATTCACGGCTGGGTCACGGCTAGCTTACGGCTCAGCCGTAAAACAAATTACGGTTCAGCCGTAGCCTAGTCGTAAAACAAAATTCAAATATCAAGTCTCTAGAATTTGAGCCGTACAGAATTACGGCTTAGCCGTACAATACAGGAAACGAATCTGGATAGTTACAGAAACTAGAAAATCATGTGCAAATTGAGCAAAACAAACTCCAATGAATCCAAAGTGATAGAATTAGGCTGTAGATCATTCCAAGCATATAAGAACAAGAGAATCACAGCAATTAAACAATATACCCATATGTGTTAAACAATCCTGTACTTATACTTACCTCAAAGCTTTAGCAAATCCACTAAGATCAAGCTTCAATCCAATTAAAAACCCAAGCAAATCAGAGAACAACCCATGCATGAGATGTATGAGAGATACAGAGCTTGGAGGAGAAATCCAATTGGAGAAGAAGAAATCAAAACCCACTTACCTCAAAGCACAGACAGAGAAAGAGAGAGAGAGAAAGAACCCACTCGAACTAGGTGGAAAATCCAATGCTAACCAAGAGGGAAGGAGAGAAGAAATGAAGAGGAGAAGAGAAGAGAACGGACGTGGCTCTCCCTAGAGTTTTCTTGCATGCACGTTGAAGGAAATGAGCAGGGAGAGAAGACATCTGGCTGATGACTCATATATATAGTTTTGGAGTTTAAAACAAGGTCTGTCAAGTTTAGGCTAATTACAATTCAAGTCACACAAAGGTCCAACTCCTTCAATTGACTCCGAATGAGTCTGAGACAGTTACTGAAAATAACGAGCTCAACAAACTACACGTGCTGACACTAAGATGATGCAAATATGATGCATTCAAAGCAAAAGCAAAATTACGAAAAAGGGCTTAGAACTACCTATCCCAGGTCAAAGGCTACTCAACTACCTATCCATGACCCAAAACCAAGTCCAAAATAATGAAACAACACAAAAACACACTAATGAGCCACTAAACCGGCTCAAAGGGGATCGGAGTGTTACAAGGGTGGTGTTAGATATATAGATAGCCATCAAACTCAGAGGCAATATAAAAATCCTCTAGGAGAACGAACTACCACCTATTAAAATAATCCAACATAAACAAATAGATACAAAAAAAGAAGCATCTACTCATGTTGCATAACTCTAGGAAAGATTAGAAAATGTGAAAAAGGAGTTTAAAGAAAACACAACACATGGGCTAAATAGCGGCTGCTAGCAACATATTTCTCTTTCTCTTTGTAATTATTAAGCCTATCATCAAACCAATTGCTCCATCTTACTTGTCTTAGAGTAGTAGATAACAAATATGATTTGCATATTGCAGAACTCAATTAAGATTGGATGCAATTTCCAAAAACCCTCACATTTATTTGATGCAAGTAAATTGAATCAACAAAGTACAAATTATTTTCCTATCAAACATGTAGTGTTCTCTAGAATCACCTCCCTTAAAATAAATACAGTCTGTAGTCCATATTATGCTTAGTTAAAGAATTTGCAAATCAAAAACCAAAGTCCATGATTACCTAAAAATGCGTGTAGAATTTAGAGCTAGAATGGGCTTGAGAGAAAATCTGAAAATTAATGAAGAAAAATTTATTTAGCAGGCATTCCATTTGAGAGAAAATATGGAGAGATGAGAGAGGGTTGATAAAGAGGGAGAGATTTTACAAACTTGCATCTAGGGAGAACAAATGCTTGCTAATGATTAATAAATCCCCCTCATGCTCACCATCATTGTCCTTTCCTTACCATCAACAATAAACCCACACACACCCCTAAACCGACATGTATTGAAACTCTAATTGGAGAATGACCAAGTGAACTATAAGCAAGTTTCATTTCATCTTACATGTAAATTTACTCTCATGACTTTTGAATTGAAATAAAATAAACTAAAAACAAAATACTTACATCCCAGAGAAGTGGCGAGTCATTCTTTTACTTTACTCATTCCTACTTTGTTGTGCTTTTTTAACTTTCACATATGTCCAAGAAAAGTGATCTAGGATGAACCCATGCTTGAATTTTATAGCATTTTACAAAAAGAGCTTTTGAACAACAATCTTGTTAAAGAAAGAAAAATAAATATGAACGTACTTTGAAAGCCTAAGCAAAGAGAAACCAAAAAAGGCATAATGAAGATTCAAAATTCATAAAGAAGAGAAATAAATCTGAACTTCTAAATAATAATAGTAGTAGTAGTAGTAGTAGTAGTAGTAGTAGTAATAATAATAATAAGGATTCAAAATCTACATGCTCTGCAGTTCCATTTCTTAGCATCCAATGCCCACTTGTATCATGATATACCACATGTCAATGACAATGGGTTATGTGAAGTATGTTGATATTTATAGTAGAATTTTCCATGTGTGTAGGTGAGGTGTTGAAGGAGGAGAGGGAGGTGATGGCTCCATGATGATCAATCAAATTGAAATAAAGAGTTACCAAAAAAAATTTGAAATTTTAATTAAATAAAGGAAATTAGAAACTTCCATCAAAAAAGGAAATTATAAACTTTCATTAATATTTCATCTTCAAAATTTCTGCTCGAGGCACTATAGTTCATATTAATTTATTGAAATTGAACACTTGGATATTTAAGCAAAAAAAAATCCATTATTATTTCCCATCATATGTTCTATAAATCAGATATAACGTTGACGCCTTTTGCTTCCATTGGTATCGAAGATATAGGCGTTGTCATCCTCTGAGGTGGAGAAGTGGTCATGGGGGAAGAAGAGGGAGGGCGAGGTCTTGAATGAGGAGAGGGAGGTGATGGCTCCATGATGATCAGGCAAATTGGATTTTTCCCAAAATGCTATTTTAAAAGCACTACAACATTCAAAATGGCAAAAGAAACTAAAAAAAGGAATTACAGTATGCGGGAAAAACAAATAAGAAGAAAGCAAAGAAATAGAAAATGAACCATGTTTGTATAACTAAATAAAACAACAAACCGTAGAAGGTGGGTATCTTGAAAATGCATTAACCCGTGCTTCATCAAGAGACCTCGAAGAGATCATGACTCCTAAATAAATGAGCGATGCCATAGATGGATTGCTGAAGGTAGATCTCAAAACCATGGCTTAGGGTTCTAGGATTGAGATAGAGATGAAAAGGTGTGGGTTGCATGGAGAATATAAAGAGACGCATAGGGATGTTTCGAGGAACCAAGAAGAAGTGGAGAAGGATTTAAGTGTGTTAGTAGAGGATTTAAACGTTGGTGAACATAGAAGAGATATCAGGATGTGAGAAGTTAATGGGACGGTCAAAAGAAATTTCTAATGGTCAAAATAGATTGCCTCCAATTGGTTGATTTCTCAGTTGGATTCACTTAGCTTCATTATATATATTGCATCAAATACATTGAGAGCAATGTAAAATTTTTGTCACAACTCCAATATGAATCTAAAAAAGAAAGGGAATTCATGTACGTGACCCAATATTTGGGACAAAACTTTCATGATGATAGTAATTAAAAGATTAGCCTCTAATGAGAAACTTCTTTCGCACCACCACGACTCTTATTATGCTCTCCAAATATGTTAAAAAAAAAAAGCATCTCCAATATGCTTAAAGGGAATAGGATTCAGTGCCTTTTAACTTTTGCAATGTCATCTTAAAAAACCGAAAAAAAAGCCCTCCACCTCAGAAGTCATCTGGAGGTGCATCACATGGCCTTGATTCCTAAGAAAAGGTAATTGAATTGCTCTTACACCGTGAGGGTGGGACGATTGTAAGAAAATGACAATTCACAACATTATCATGTAAAGGCAAAATAAGGAAAATTTACTATAATTAAGAAGTTCCTTATGCAATTATAAAAGAAGAGTCTCAAGTTATTAAAGTTGCAGCAAACTAACTATTTAACAAAAAAAAAAACGGAAGAAAAGAGATATATAAAGCAGTATAAAGATGGAGAAATTGGCAATTTACTAAAGCACTACATCTAGCTATTCGGCCCCATGTATAGAAATTTTTATAGAGTGTTTGTGTAATGCTAAAATTCGATGGACTCTTATGTTATCTTTTCGAAAAGTTGTGGAAAGGTATTTCAACATTTTTCAAGAAAATGTTTTTTATGAACTCAAGAAAAAATAGATTAATAAATTTTCCTTTTATCTAAAAAACGTTGTACTAAACAACAAAATCCTGAGATCAGCTTCTTACCCAAGTGTAAAGGAGAGGTAGTACTAACCAAATTATTTAAGATTTGAACCCTGTATTTGCCACATTTCCTACGTGTGCCGACTTCATTTTTCATGTGTGTGGGCTTTCAGGTCTTGCATGTGCAAGCTTCTATATTGAAATGTGCAAACTCTCTCCTAAAACCCAATCCCCTTGGCTGCGGTACCAAAAAAGGAAAAACAGCAAAATCCATGCCAAAGATTAAAGTTGAGAGCTTGAGAAATCCCAATTAGTGGTAAAAAGGCTTCTCATCTCACATTAAGTGCTAGGGATCGACCTTGGAACCAACAATGCACAATGGAACATGTCGTGTGGCAGAGCATGAAGCTTAGAGAACTCGAGGGAGCACTTTGGTGGAGCATCGCACAGCGGAGGGACAAAGTACTTCATGGCAAGGAAAATATAGGTTTAGTAACTTTTCCTATTGTATAAGGTGATTCCTCAACATAAAAGGTCTTGGTAATCAAAGATAACTTCTGTTGGACCTCCCTCCATCGAATTCCAAAAATCTCACATTAAAGAGAAAGGTGGATGAATGGTGAATGGGCACTAATTTAGAGGTTATCAAGTTTTGCTATGGAAACCAACCTTATGGATCCCACAATTACAATCCGAATCGTTAATCATAGTAAGTAGGTCTAAAATGGCTCTCTAGTCAAATCTTAGTAGTTGATTCCTTATATTTTTGGAGATATTTGCAAATAAAAAAAAAGGTCCAAATCATTAATCATGAGATATGGGGTTTTTTGTCCCCGTTTGTAGACGTTGAGCCATTAATCAAAAAGCCTAAAATGGTTATAGGGTCAAGTTGACATTCTGATTCATTGTGGATGGTAAGAAAATGGCAAAATACTCCTGACCATTGATAATTCACAGTGGAAAAGATCTCTAACTTGTGCATGAATTTCATGTGTGATTTTGTAGTATTTGGTTTTTGCTTTAGAGCCCTTCCCTATGGGTCCCACAAGCATGATTCAAACTATCTAGAATGTTTAGAAGGTCCAAATCAATTAGTGGGTCAATTCTTTGCCATTGATTCCTCATATATTTTGAGATATTTATAAAAGTCCACACCATAAACATTTTTTTTAAATTTTAATGAGACTTACAAACAACGAAAATCTGAACTATCGATCATCTATTTAGGGCAAAAAACAGCCAATGGTCCAAATTTTAGTGCTTGATTAATCACAAATAGCGAGAAAATCACAAAAAAAACTTGTGACCATTGGATCTATATATGTAAATCCACATCTTCCTCACAGACTGCCATACATGTTGTTATCAGGTGGATCTTCTTCACAAAAAAAATCTAGTGCCCACATTACCATATCAGAAGAATGGGGAAAACCTCTATCTAAAAGATTCCTCTCCGTTTGCCAAACGGGCTCTCATTCTTACCCAAAAATGAAAAAACAAAAAAAAATCACATGTATTAATAGCAAAAAACAACTAAATAAATAAGTTGGATTGAAATTGAGAGTTGGGTTGAGTCCGAAGTCGAACCCATATCGGACCTGGGGTAGTCCAAACGGACCTGGTTACTGCTTTCAGCAGAATCCAATCAAATTGATCCGTGTAGATCAGGGCTAGGGTTTCCCCATATAAAACAAAGTACACTTCTTCCGTTTCCTTGTCAGTATACTTTCTAGGGTTTGAGAAGGAGAGTAAGAGAGAGAGAGAGAGAGAGAGAGAGAGAGAGAGAGAGATGGAGCAGAGCTTTATCATGATCAAGCCTGATGGCGTCCAAAGAGGCCTGGTATGATCAAAACTTGATCTTTATCTCTGTATCTTCTCCTCTCTCCTGGTCCTTGAGTTAACAACGTTTAACTTTTGCTTGTCTAAGCATTTCTTCTTTGAAATCTAATTAGATTTAGATTTGGTGGGATTCAGTAAACTGTAGTCCATGGGTTCTGTTCATCACAGCCATGATCGAATTGGGTCCTTGCATGATTTGCATATAGAAACGGAAAAACAGAAGATCACAAAATTTGGGGAATTTAGGCATCCCTTTCATGAGTGGTTTTCTTTTGCTTAAATCATCCTTTTTTGGTTTGTTTGTTTCACTTGATCCATGTCTCATTTTAGAGGTCTTCCTATGCTCTATGATGATGATGATGATGATGATATCTATGTGGTTTGTGATATGTCTAGATTTTATTGGAAAAATTGGGTTATATTGAGATTTTACTGTTTGTAGTGACAAAATTTAGGTGTCATCATGATAACTTTTTCACTTGGGTCATTATTTCAATGGTTATTGTTATTGGTATGATTAAATTAGGTCTGTGTTGTTTTGGGGGTTCCTTTGTTGCTTGCTTTTTTTACCAGTTGTATTAGTGCTTGGTTTTTATTTGTGAATGAACAATTCCTATGGTACTCAGTTGAAAAAAAAATACATCAGAGCCCTTTTCAGTGCTTGTGAATTGGTTCTCTGGCTTCAAATCTTTAGTATAATATTAATCTAGATTGGTGTATGATTATTTGATCTTTCAAATTTGTAACAGCGTTTTGATGATTTAGCTTCTGTGTATTTTCCTTTTCATAAACTTACTAATTGGGTTGATATTGGTCTTATAATTGTGCCATGAAGTGTTTTGTATAATCATGTTTCTACCTGTGTGCCAAAATATGGGCATGAACATTGGTCTGGGTACATTTAGGCATATTCAAACACATAATTGTCGATTAATTTGAAATCATATATATATATTGAAGTTCATCGGTTTTAATTGTACATGATTTAGTTGCTTCTTTTCTTGTTTTAGGTTGGTGAGATTATTGGCAGATTTGAAAAGAAGGGTTTCTCTCTGAAAGGTTAACTGTGTTTTTATTTGTGATTTATATATTATTTTCATCTTTTTTTTTTTTGTTGCTTGGTTATTGCCTTTAATAGTAATTGTTTTGGTATCTAGGTTTGAAACTTATAACTGTGGATCAGAGTTTTGCCGAGAAGCATTATGAAGACCTGTCTGCAAAACCCTTTTTCCCAAAGTTGGTTGATTACATTATTTCTGGCCCCGTAGTTGCCATGGTATGGGAAGGTAAGAATGTTGTTACAACTGGCCGGAAGATCATTGGAGCTACAAATCCCTCAGATTCTGCCCCAGGCACCATCCGTGGAGACCTCGCAATTGACGTTGGCAGGTAATATGAGGATGTATCTTGTATGCTGTGTTAACTTGTTTAGCATATTGGCCCTCTTGTGAGCTTGCATATCAAGTAGATTGTTCTAAATATTGGCCTGCATATTGGTTAATCAGATGGCTGATAATATGGGATATCAGTTCATATACCTGCATCCCATATGTATTGGCCGGTACACCGATACGTATTGCTCATATAGGCATAGGTATCTGCTGTGTCAGTGATACACAGTAACACTATGCTGCTGATTACAAAATGTTAACAAAAAAGTTTGTGCTGACACTTGGAAGTCTTGAACAGAGGACCTCTCCTAATTCTACGAGGAGATTAACCACAATAAACCATGCATTAAAACTTTTTAATGAGTATCTTATCTTAAGAAAACACAGTCAAATTCTACAAAATGCTTTTTCGTTGGTGCTCCTATTTCTTATGCATATGGGGCTACCCATAATGCGCATGCTATCCCCTTTTTCCACTTTCTTCATTGTCACCCACTCTACCGGACCCTTCCACAATGAAAAACACAAAAATTTATACAGTGTCGACTTGAGAAAAACCTCATCATGTGGAATTGCAAAGTGAGATTCATTGTCACCATTCACTATGGTGAAACTATTGATTTCTTCTTTATTTTTTTGCTACTGGAGGGTGTCCCGGCCCATTGGGCCGCACTAAATCTCATTAGGCATAGGGAGAGCAGGGTAAATTTCATGTGGCCTCAGTGTGATAGTGCAACTCAGAACCTGCAACTTACAGGAGTAAACGGTGGTCTTAGTCCAGCTGAGGTATGCCTCGGGATTATGAAACTATTGATTTCACGATTGATATAGTTGAATAATTATTTAAAAAACTATTTTTATTTGAAAATTATCAAGAGTTCAAAGAAATACATGTGTCTGTTATGAACTCTAATTTCATCAAAAGGAAAGTGGGCCCCATAGATATTAATTGTCGAAGCCTATCAGTGTTATTCTTTATAATCAATAAATTTATCACTTACCAAAATCAAATATTCATATTTAATTTGTTGTCTTTGTGTATTTGAAGAAAAAAGTAAAAAAAACTTCTAATTTCAAAACCCCACAAAGCTTTTATTAGTCCATTAATTTAGGGCGCGTGGAGCTGTATTGGAGTTTATGATCTTTTTTAAATCTTGATGTATTACGCATGTCTAACTCTAGGCTGGTTGGTGGCAAATGCTTGGTCGTTTATGTGAGGAACTGATTGAGATTTCATCTACTATTTATGCAGGAATGTGATTCATGGCAGTGATTCAGTGGAGAGTGCAAGGAAAGAGATCGCCCTGTGGTTCCCTGAAGGCACTGCTAACTGGCAGAGCAGCCTGCACCCTTGGATTTACGAGTAAACATAATAATAATCGGAGTGTTAAGTTTCTGGTCTCTGAATTTGCATTTTGTGGTGTTGGACCCTTATATTTTGGGAGTTGCTTTTTGTGAGTGATGATATAATATGTAGATTCCATAATGCTACTTTTGTTGGGATCACAGACTGTATGAGTAATTTATTACGCCAAACTTTTGGTATCATGTATTCTCTCTCTCTCTCTCTCTCTCTCGCTCTCTCTCTCATATTTCTAGACTCGTTTACCACAGAAGCATCATTATATCAGATGTTTCCATGGTTTAAAATTCTACTGGAATTCTACAAAGGCATCTTGATCAGCATTGACTTTTGCGTGGGTCCGATACGAGATTAATATGGAATATCTCATACACAAGCATTACAATAAGCCTCATTTTTCACTTTTCCTAAGTAAAAAGTATGGTATCTAAAACAATTTCTTACACAACTATAATAAAAATTGAATATACCTATTAATGGATTTACCCTTATTCCAATTGCATGGTCAACTACATGACCTAAATTATCTTTCTCCATTTTAAACCAACCCATATTCGAACCAGTTCCTTGAGGAGGTTGCACTTCATATCCTTTTTTTTTTTTTTTTTTCTCTTTGCTTCGATACATGTCCTTCTGATCTAAGCCTCTCCTGTGGAAGGCCCTCAACATGTATAAAAGGCTTTTCAAAGAGTCTTAATTAAAGTTTCCTACTGATGCCATTGCTGACCTGCATTAGTGCTACCCACAATTCCCAAAAGCACTCATTTTTTATTCCTTCTCAAATTTTGTCACATTTATCTCAGTTTTCTTATCCCTCATACCCTTATGATTTAACATAAAATTAAACTACCAAATTTATACATTTTTAGAGTTTTTATTATTTATCCATTTTTCTTAATTTATTTATATTTTAAAAATGGTACACTGTGATAGCTCAACACAGGCACACAAACTCATCCTCGTCTTGACCTGGACGAGGACCGACATTGAAATTTAAAACCTTAAATGCCACACTAAGTCAACATGAAAATATCATTTAGTTGAACTTCGAATTCTTACATTAGCAACGCCACAACCATTCCTCACTGAGCCTTAATGGATTGGATTAAGCTCTTTATCTGTGCAACCAAACAACCAAATTCCTAACCATGTCATGAAAAGGTCTACGTGTTTGGCACAGCTATTGCATGTTGAATCAAAAACAATTTCTTCCAGTCTCAAATGGGTGTTAAACCACATTTCCTTACCCCCAACAAAAAAACTCCATATATAATAACAGAGACAAAACCATAGGAAAAACTGCTTGCCAAAAAGATACTAGCGTTGGATTCCTATCTTTGCTTCTTCAAGCCAAGTCCTCCACCATCTGGTTGCCCAAACTCACTATGCTACCGACGAAGAAGGCTGTAGGAAGGCATGTCTTCCAGGCGTGAGATGTCATCTAGCAACATCTCCCTTTCCAGCCGCCGGCGCGTGGATTTCATGACTGACTGGGGAAAGAAAATTGAATGAAAGAGATCAGTTTTCAATTTGGATAACACAGGGACAAGTAAAAAAGGATTTCATGACTGAGGCATACATTGAAGTCCATGTACGAAGCATGCATGGATAGCCATTGCTGATCCATCAACTTGAATGTTATGCAGTAGAGAAGGTCAAACGCCCTTTCATTTTCTGCTGCAACCAAGAGATCATCATAAGAGGACTTGTTCCTAAAACATTGGGTGGTATTAAAAAGAAAGCATAAAATCAGCTTTGGGTTAAGATTTTGGAGCAATGAGAATTGCATTGACATGAGGACCCATTGCTTAGTTTTTGGAGCACAGAAAATCACAATAAAAAATATTGTGAGATTTCCCATTAGTGGCTATAATTGTGACTTGTACCAGGGTTGCCGCAAGGAAACAGGTTCTCAATTAGAATGTCAGAGCACTGCCATTCTCAACTCATCCTTGCATATGACAAGATGAACCTACTATGGAGTAGAAATTACCACATTGGAGTGTCTTCTATAGCAGAAATAAACACTGAATATAAATAAAAATTGCCTATTCCAAGGAAAAACTACTAACGACACCTCACATCATTTGTTTTAAAACTTTTGAAGCCTATTGGATGGGTCGCAATGCATTGAAGCAGTCTTTGACAGTATGAGAGGTACCCTCTCAAAGAATAGTACGAATCCAACAGCAAATGTGATGTATGTCCTCAATAAACCATGTAGTGTGGGTTACACTTGTGCTGGAAGATACCAAGAGTGCAATATGCTAATCATTTTTACCTACAATTGTATCTTAAATCTATCTAAGCAAGCATAAAAATAATTAATTGATTTAACACAAAACTAATATAATCTAGGGCACACTCAAAATCACCTGAAAGTAGCTTCAGAAAAATTGCCCCCATCATTGACCGAGGTTTAGCTGCAAGTTTCCAAAACTCATGCAATCAGATAATATCACTCATTCCTAAAATATTACAAGTATCATAAAATGCACAATTTAAGCATATTTTCCTACACTATGAGGAAAAATGACGATGTACATTTATACTCTTTTTGGCTAGGAGATCAGTTTAAAAAATGAAGTGCAAATGTGGAGAAAGAGAATACTAACGTGCTTGGAGATCAAGCATCTGAATGAGCATGAATGTAATGTTTACACCAGCCACTGCAAATGGGTACTCCCACATGGATCGATCACCTTCCTGTTTCCAAAGGAGATCTTGGAACGATTTCTGCATGACGTCATGGTCGTTAATTCAAGGTCCAAATCAGATCAGAGTGCATACTCACCATAGTTGTTTTACTACAAAGTCACAATTACAAATTTACAATACATAGATACAACTAAAATATGGAACTTCATTTGTTTTAATGGAACTTCATATTATTTTTTTTATCATATAAGATACAAACACGAGAGAAAGAGAAAGAGAAAGAGAGAGAGGGAGAGAGAGGGGTGTATGTACCCCATCCAATCAGGTAGTCTTGAACAAAATTCTCCTTGTGGGACACAGTTCAGTGAAGGGACTCTGTTTGATCAAAACGACTCCACATTTGGAATTGAAACAGCCCTTATTGCTTTGGTAATTTCAGGTTTTATCTTGGGCTGACAAATCATTTCAGAGTCATGCCCACTGCTGGATTAAAGTGACCTTTGTCACTGAGTAATTTCAATGTTTATACTAGGCCAACAAAATTATTTAATCATCCAACTCTGAATGCCACTCTAATCTCAAAAAAGTTCAAGCTAGCCCTAAATGTCAAGGTTTAGTTTCAATCAAATTGTCCACCTTGGTGAGAATAACATGATGCTTCTAAAGTGTTTGATGATTCAAATTACTTGCATACTTGACATAAAATGTAGTTCAAATTTCAAATGCACAAAAAACCCGATTTAAAACAATATAACAAATCCATGTAAATCAACAATAGGATCGGTTACACAAAGGTCAAAGTAGAAGCAACAATGAAAGAAGGTTTAGCGTGCATTTGAAATTAGGAAACTAAAGCTTATAAAGGGTAGCTCTTACAAGCATGAACAAATAACATGAATATTACAGTTGAATAAATAATGGGAAACATTATGAGACCACTCCACATTGGTAACTTAATGGTTCTCAATATTTATTTATACCCTCCAAATTGCACTATCTTTATATTTGTTGCAACATGTGAAAATACTTCACGCCAAAAAAAAAAAAAAAAGGAAAGATGAATATAAGTATACAAAAGCCCTTGTTTCTAACAAAAGGCAATTTAAATTAGGTTTCTGAAAGATGAAACTTATCCTTGAAACCATTAAGCCAATCAAATGAGATGAAAACGGAACAAATTCACAGTCGATGAGGATATAAATTTTAAAATTCACCTTTTTTTTCGAGCTTTTGAAAGTGAAAAAAAGAACAAACAAAATAACATACCGGAAAGTTCTTCGCAAAGAACAATAAGTTCTCCACAGATATGAATCCACCACCCCTACACAATATAACCAATGTGTAAAGTGCAACCTCAATGAGAGAAATTTTGGATTTTGGAAACACAGTGTAAGCAGTGAATAGAAGAAATAGAAGACCAAAACACCTGAAATCTGTTGACGGGTCTTTCCCTTGCCATCCCATTTCTTTCCACTGCTCAGATATTAAATCACAAAGCTGTTCTCCAGGAAAGGCAGCATCCCAAAGGGCCCTCAAAGATTCCTAAAACCATGCAGCAACTGAGGTTAACACAATGTTCTTTCTCAACAAAGAGGTTTATCCAAAATAATTAACCATGACACAACTCATCAACGTAAACTACCTGGTGCTCAAGCTTTGAGCTATCATAGACAACATCTATGCGCCTTTGTAGCCTTCGTAAACACTCCTCCTGAAACACAAACACACAGAGAAAAAGAGAGGGAGAGATTTAGAGCACCGAGACCGTCACTGCAGCATTTTTCTAAAGTACAGGAGATTGAGTGACATGTCTTTAAAATATCGGTATGTCTGCTTATGAATAAAATGTAAAAATCGGAGGAGAAATAAATAAAATGAAAAGGGGGTTTGTCAGGAATAGAAATAAAAGAATGGTGGTTCTTACTTTCTCCGTAGATGGCTAGATCATGAGAGTGAGTGACTCAATAAAAAAGAATCAAACATATAAGAGCTATCATGAGAGTGAATGAATGAATAAAAAAGAATCACCAGAAGTATAAAAGCTAGATAATCACCATGGGTTTTCCAACTTAATGATCAACCAGAAAAGCTGTTCTCCCTAGTTGATTTATAATCATGAACGTGTTTCAATATCGCTGAATAGATTTCTATTTTGCACTTGTCTAGATAAAACAACATGGGTGTAGCAAATCCTAAACATGGGTGTAGCAAATCCTAAGATATTACAACACTTTTTCTTTTTCTTTTTTTACAGGCTTTATTGGTAGGATGGAAAACAGTAAGAGAGACATGCAGAGTTCTTACAAACAACTAGTCACTTGAGGCTAATCCCAAAAGGCTTACTTGGTTGCATGAAACACTACATTGGATTCACATGCACAAGGATAATGAGGCTTTCCAATATTCAATCGAGCAAAGAAAATGGAATTCTAAAGAGACTAAGAGATAAGTGGTATCCTCAAGAACTCCGTTCATGTGAATGCCCCACCTCGCACAGATTGGTTTAACATCATGTGGCTCAATCAAATGACGGATTTGATCATTTGATGTTAAATTGAGCTAATGGTCAAGCAGCAAATCAAAAATAGAATCTGACATTACTTGGGCACCTCTCAATTGATCCATGATCTCTTTCCAAGCATATACAAAGAAAAATACAAGTTGTTCCAAGTGGATGCATATGAGGTATTCAAAAGATAAGAGTTTACAACAGTTCATGTTAGACAATTGAAAGTGGAGGCTATCAGATTCTGGAACTTCAAAAAGCATATCGAAGTGCGATCACAGAAAGTAATTACCTGGTAAGGGGTCAAGTCAAATAATAATCGGGCATCACTCTCTCTTCTCTGAGCACAGACACAGGACAGTCCTTTCCCAATCCACGCCGCTGATCCGGCTACGACCTCACCTGCAGGAGCACAAGCTTAGCACTCCTTTCACCACTAGGACACCGAAAGACACGATTTTTAATCAACGCGAAATCCAAAGAAACCGAAACAAACCGAAAAGGCATCGATCGACCACCACATACCAGACGTCGAATGGCAGCCGCTGCTCCGTTCCAGCCCCTGCGAGAGCCTCCTCACCGCGACGAACGATCCGCCGCTGTCGTCCATATCCACCGCCCTAGACAACGGCTAGACCTTCACCCAAAGCCATCGAAATCCGAAATCCGAAATCCTCACGTCCGAAACCGGAATCTGGTCCGAAAGCAGCCGAAACAGGGGTGTTCAAGCGCGGAAACGTCGGAATCCAATCCGAATCTCATCAAAATCCACCGGAATCGAACGGAATCTGCCAAGGGGCGTTCTCGGGTAAGCGGATCGAATTCAACAGAATCGCAGCGAGAACACGTTCGAAATGCAGAGAACGGAAAGAAATCTCTCTGTGCGCGCGTTTTTTTAGGGTTTCAAGGTCTACCCTTGCGAACGAAAGACGCCTTCCTTTTTCGGGCAATGTCCCTCGCGTCCCTTTTGCTGCTCCCCCTTCGTGTGAAGCTCTAGATTAGGATGTAATATACATGCACCTCGAGAGCACCAATGCTTCGCTGCTCCCTGCTTGTTTTTTTTTTTTTTTTTTCGGTAAGTAGTTTTGATTATGATTATGAAAGTCCATGGTAATGGTGCTTAACTTTTGCATTTTGAGTGGAAAGAAAAGATTTTGTTATAGTTGGAATGTTCGTACAATTTTAAAGGATACTAAAATTGTTTGCTTTGGGAAAGAAATGATTAAAAAATATTTTTTTAATGTATTTACCCCTTCAATGAATTAAATGTTCAATGGAGCCTACCCCCCACAAAATCAAAAGTTGGATTCTACCCTTACAAGAAGAAACTGTGTTCGTCTAGAAATTAAAAATTTTACACAGTAGCAAGTGAGAACAGAGGGACAGCGCGATGGTTAGGGGTTTAGTTTTCACCCAATGATGAGGGTTTAATTCTAAGGTTATCTTGCATATCTGTGTAAGGAGGCACGGCCATGTGCTTGCATGTGGCCTTCCGTAGGGGTTCACTTAGGGAAGACAATGGTTTGGGTATAAATGGGAACCACCCCTTCTGGCTTCTGTTAGGGACAAGTTTGGTAGTGGTTTTTTTTTTTTTTTCAAGGTGGGTTTAGGTTTTGTTGCCCCAACCCACCTCACTCCGAATTTATAATATTTATATACTTATTACTATAGTAATAGATAAAACTTATGTAATATAGGTAGTTTTGAATCTTAACATAAGGAATATGAGAAGATAATATAACATGTTTAAATTCTATTACATACATTGTCATTCATTATTACATATTTTAAAAGTTTTAAGCTGTAAATATAACTTGACCTACTCAAATAGGGAGAGTTTGGTGTTATGAACAGTGACCCTTCACGGGAAGGAGGGGGTTTTGATTTAATAAATTTCATACAGGGCGAGTTTAAGTTTCCCCATTGTCATCCCTAGGCTCACTTCTCTATCAATTGGGTCTCTCAAAGGCCCAAATACTAGTAACAAAAAACAAAAAAAAGGAAAAAGAGAAAGAGGGTAATAAGTAGTCTCTCCATTCTCACTTTTCCCAAAATCACTCTCAATGTAACCCAAATATAACGCATTTGGTCAATAGACAACTTTTTCTCCTTTTTGTCTTTTTTTTAATATTTTTTCATTTCACCTTAGACTTGTGTAATCATCTTTTAGTATTCATATTCATCATGGACCTTTTTTATTCATTTAGAATTCTCTTTTTTTAACCATCTATGCATATAGTTGAAGTGGGCCCTATTATGTCATTTTGGTTGGATTTGATCACTTCTCTTAAACAATTTATTAGAGGAAAAATCTGAAAAATGTCATAAGGGTATTTTTTTTGTCATTTTTCCAATTATTTGTTATGATGAGGACTTGATTGAAAGAATTGTAGAAAACTTCTCTATATTTTTTTGAGAAATCTTTATGTACTTTTATTTTTTTGATTCTCCAAAACATAAAAATAAATAACTTATTTCCTATAAGAATTATGGGACAACCTGCTGGCAAGGGACAACCTAATGGCAAGGGTGTCCCATCTCGTACGCTCTATATATGTCTAGATTCTTGGGCAAGTAGGTTGCGTCACACCTCAAGTATCACTCGCCACGGATGGAACTAAGGGGGCTAACAAGGGCCATGGCCCTCCTCTATTTTGGATTTTTCTTATATATATTCATATATATATTTATACACTTTGGCCCCTCCTATCTAATGGCAATCCTTTAATGGATGGCCCCTCCTACATTATCAAAAATTGAATACTATAAATATAATTTGGGTTTTCAAAAAAATGAATTAAATAATAACTGAATTTAGGCGAAAATCGGATGAAAGAATAAAGGAAAGAAAAAGAAGGAAAGAAAAAAAAATAAAAGAGTAAACTAAGGATAGATTAGAAGTTATTTACCCAAATCTAGAATCGTCACCACCAACATAACTTACTTTGAGATCGTGATAGTTTGACAAAAGAGAGGCAAAGTGCTTGGATTGTTGGGACATGGACATTGTGAAAAGGATTGGAGGTTGTGAAAAGATTTGGAAGTGTTATTGCTTCATGCTTCATCACAGGTATAAGAAGAAGGGTTGAAAAAAGCAACTCTTCTTTTACTTTATCCATGTACAATTATAAATAGATCAATTTTTCTTTTCAGTCTAAAAGTTCATACTTAAAAGCCAAATTATTCAAAATTACTTTCTATTTATATTTTACTAGTACAAAAAAACTTAAAATGATTAGAATTATATCCACCATAGGTAGTGAATTTTTATTTTTATTTTTATCTTCAATGTTTAATTTTGATTATTAATATCATATTAAATAGCTTGAATTTCAAATATGAGTTATAAGTATTGATTACCTTTTGGTTCTTCTATTAAAGTACAAGAACCCACTTTAAGAATATTTTTCTTTTGTCTTATCCATTTATAATTGTTATTGTACTAATCCTCATTGCTTCACTATACCTTTTCAATCAATAAGGCTCACCCCAAGGGGTAGCTTAGCTGACCTAGGACCATGATTTGCTCCCAGACGTTGCGGGTTCGAATTGCGCTACTACACTAAAGTTATAGGGGATTTACACCTTCCCCCCCCCCCCGGCCTGAACGGATTAGTCTGACTTAAAGAACCGAGACACCCTCCATTAGCAAATAAAAAAAAAATCAATGTGGCTTATAATTGAAATTCAACCTGCTCAAACCACTTCCTCATTTTATTATATTATTATTAGAAATTTTAATTTAATTGAAATTATACCCGCTGTAAATAAATAAACTTTTGCCCCAATAAAAAAGAATTCCAACCTGTCACTCACCCATCCTCGGAAAGAAATTACTTATTTCCTAACATTCCTTCAAAATCTTCTCATATGTTCCGAGATGATAATTTCTCTGACAATGGTCCAAAGGAATGACAACTACATGCAACAAATTGGTGCGCCCAATATTCATTGCTGCAATCAAAGAGTCCTGCCGTGACGTGCAATTGGAGATGGGAACGAAGACCACAGACCACCATTTGACTGCTTACTAGTGCGTTTCAGACAGATAGGAAACATAGTAGTGGCACGCACCTATGTGTTCCCTTTCATGCAGTCATGTGCATCATTAACATAAAAAAATTGCATGTCTGCATCAGGCACTTTCACATTGGTTATGCTTCCATCATGAGGGGTGGGCCACCAGAACCAATTAGTTTTGGCAAATTTCTGATGGGAAGTTCTAAAGCTAACAATTTATTTATGACATGAGGTCCAACAGTTATCATATCATTTGGAATTTCATGTTTAATTAGGAGTTTTAAAAATAATAAAATTAGTGTAAATTGTTGCTTTTGATTTTAAAAATTGTTAAATCTTGGCTTCGAAAGTGTTAGGTTGTACTTGCGCATTTGTGACGTTGGATGAAAATAATATTGGAAAATTTGTACATCCATCATTAGGTGTTCTTAGAATTTAATCATGTAATTAAATATTTAATATTGTGAAAAGAAATTGCATTTCTCTAAGTGATTCAAAATGAAAAACCAAAGGGGGATATCCTAAATTGATTACCAAATAACTTCTCCTTCAATGAAAATTAAATTAAGAGAAGATGGAAATTAAATACCAAGCGACACTCTATTAATTCAACACCCCATGGAAAAAAAAAAGATTATATCTATATCTCCACGTAATATTCTTCACCTGTCATGCTCACGCTCACACATCATGTCATTCACTCCTTATCATTTAATAATTTTTTTTTATGAAGCTTAGCTTTATCATGAATTTTTTTGTATTCAATTTTTATATATTTTATGCAAATAAATATCCACCAAATACCTGGGGCACGGACTTAACAATCTTCAACATGATGGTTTTAGGACTTCCATTATTGTCTTTGTACTGGAGATGAAGCCAATGATGATCAGACGGCTCAGATGGACTGAGATATATACAATGTGGGCCGGCAGAAGTGACAAACTAGTCAATTGGATCTATTTAGGTTGGAGCTACCGACAAGGAGACGACACTATCATCCATAACATTGAAGTTTGTCATCATTGATGATACCTATGAGGAGGAACATGAACATAAGATCCATAGTACTTATCAAAAACAAACTACAACAAATATGGCTTTTGAAAAATTATGGTGTAGGCAGATGTTAGGATATTTTTGCAATCTAGGGTTTTCTTCTGATGCTATTGGGAAATTCTTTACAAATAAACTAGTTTCTTAATTATTAAAAAACAATAAATAAATATAGAATAATAAAGTAACTACTATAATATTTATTGTATATATTCTTCTCATCCGATTTCCTTATGGTACTTATTTTGATTTTCTGGTGACATTTTGAAACCATTGTTTGGTTGGTATAAAGCAAATGACTTCACTTTTCTTTGCAATCACATACTTTTGTTTGCGTAATTTAACAGTGGGCATACTTATCCCTCTAAATATATGAGACATTACAAAAACAGTGTGTAACGGGCATTAATTATATATATATATATTAGGAATGCTTATTTGCCTTCATCCATAGGTTAGGGATACTTATATAATTGGAAATATTTGTGTACCAATGAGGAAATGCCATATATGATCATTTGCACAAAAAGAATGTTCATGTGCAAAGCAAACACAGAAAGCCATGTAAGTGTCTCTCACATTATAGTGATAGATGGATGCACATGAACATTCTTATATATGTATGTGTGTGTATTTATGTGTGTGTGGGGTCAACCTACAAAACTCCTTGGGCATTTTTCATCAGCATATATCTCCTTAAAATTAGCTACCCCTTATTTCTTTGCTTTGTACTTGTGAGGTGGCATTTTTTTTTTTGACATATTGAAAGAGGCATAAATTCCCTTTTTTTAAATGAAAAGTTTTTAAGAATTCCTCTATAAATATATATATATATGATGAAGGCACTAATTATTATATATATTAAAGCAAAGGAAATGGTGGCTAGAGAGGGCACCAAGTCAACACCCATAGTTCTCCTTTTAAAAAAATTCTTAGAAAATTCATACACAACTTTGGCTTTGATGTGGGCCACACTTGACCTCTCCAAATTTACTCCTTAAATCTCTTCATTTAACTTTTATTTCCTATAATGTTGTGGAGAATCTAATTCTCTAATCTAATCTATAATGAGCTAAGAATTACTATTATAACTTTGAATTCAAATTATCCTACATTTATTATACCGATTGTCTCCAACAATCAACACCACATCTAATAAGAGATTTTTCTAAAATCTCTCCCTCTCTCATTAGCATACACCAAGCCCCTCCCATATACCTCTCTCATTGCTTTCCACAATTGGCAATCAAGTCATTGGAAAAAAAACAGTTTTTCTATAAAAACTCATTTCATTTCGTTGTTAAGCTGGTGCGGCCTAATGATTTACTATTTTTTTTCTTTATACTTTGATACATAAATTAAATATGATAATGATAGCTAATATGTTTTTCTAGTTGTGTATATATATATATATATATTGAAAGGCAAACAGTTCTTTTTATTCAAATGATACAAAAAATAAAAGAGGGTAGAGAGTAGTTCCAGAAGAACTACTATGAGGCATGCCCCCATAAATTCACAAAAGAATATTCTACTAATCAAAATAAACTGCCCACAACTCTGGCTCAATTCTAAATAATAGTACGAATAATATACTTTTATATTATTAATACTATTTTAAAAAGTGTTAAATTTAAATATTTTTTTAATTTTAACCTGAGCTCAGCACGGTCTTTTGTAGCTAGTAACATTTAATGTAAACCTACAAACTACACCTTAATATAAAAACTTGGTCGTTTTGATGGTAATAGATCTCAATGTCTCTTAAATGGCAGGGCCAATGGGTTGCTCACTTGCTCGTGCTATCCCATGAAATCTTCAATTGGGGCCTCAGCTTTTGGCTCGCCTTGGCCCGATAACCATCTGTTTGGCTATCACTATCTTAATTTAATATTACACTGCTTCTACATTAGCTGTACTTTGTTCTCTTGACAAAGTACAAGCAAATGGTCACTTTTGGTTTGGGGTCTTTTAATTTCTTTTTCCTTTTCATTTGGATTCTTTTGAGGAAAAAAAGATACCATTATTGTGTTTAGCGGTCTCCATTCCATGGTGCCAAAGGGGCCCCTGCAACACTACATCCAACCCATGTGGGTTTCCTTTTGGACATTTGTGTCCTGGACAAGTCACATGCAATCAGTCATCTTCAACTAGCAAGTCTGTGTGGAAACATTTCCTGTGAAAAGTTCAGCAATATTTGTAACATGAGTATTCTAGATAAAAATGTAAAATGTATTCATTTTTTTATATGCCTATTTTTTTATAGAGAATTTTCATGTAAAATAGTGTTTTCTTGAACTTCATTTTTTCTCTTGAAACTAAAATCGGATGAGAAACAAAGGGTTGCGTCCCTAACCTATCTAGAAAATGAAATTCAAAGCACATCACTTTTGGGGGAACAAGTTAGGAAATTGCATATTTGTGGATTCCATATCCTTCATCTTTCAACGAGGATTTCCATGTCCTATGGGATTGGACCTCACAATCCTTGAAATGAGGATCTCAAATGGCATTTATCTACAAATATTTAGAATTGTCAAAGGTGGATTTTTAATGACTTTGTGGAAAGTAAAGAAACCATTTTTTTTCGGTTAACTTAGATTGCAAATTGTCATCTTACAATCCATTTATGTTTTTAGAGGACTTTCTAATAAAAATTTTGCATACTGAAAATTTTTTATGCACTAATGTTTTTTATTTCATTGTTTGAAATTCCCAACTTAACCGGGAGATACAAAAAAATTTGAGCTCTGTAGATTGTCACTTTTGAACTCCCAAATTTCCACTTTCCAAAATACTAGAGTTATTTGAGCCTTAAATCCAGCTAGGGAAGTATATCGTCCAGTAGAAATTCTCAAATACCTTCACAAACAAGTAATGCTGATTTTTTAACGTAAGTTCTTCTTCACTAGAAAATTACAATAAATGATGCTTCTTTTATCTTAAACCTATACCTATATATATATGTATATATAAAAATAATTCTATGAGAAGTAGTTCTTACCACTGTTTTGTGAGGAGTCTATGTAAGGCCCATCTATTATTCAATCCAAATCTTGGAATACATAGAGACCCACAAATTTATAGTGGTCTCACATAGATCTTTTCATCCTACTGATTCTATCCCCAAATGGGACCCACAAGTGTAGGCCCTATAAAAAGTTCTCACGGTAGGTGTGTAAAAACACTTTTCATAGTAGGCATGTGGTCCACAAATCCAGACCATTTGGGTTAGTGCAAAGTCAAACTAACGGTGCAATAAATTTGAATTTAATCAAAACTTAGGATGTATGACTATAAGGGGTCTTTATGTATTACAAGATTTGAATTAAGTAATAGATAAGCCCCACCTAGATTTTTAGGTTGTCTGCGTAAATTATATTTACATAGAGACATCCAAAGGGGCCCCCAAAGAACCACTTCAAATTCTCCTGCTTCAACTAACAATTATGACTTTTCTGAGCGTTGGGTAGGGATTGAATGGACCGAACAAAGCATTATAAAAAGGGGGAATCTTCAAGTTCAGGATCCTACGACAAGTGAACAAAGAAAATACATTATTCCACCTTACCTTGGTAAAAAGGGACAAGAATATCATTATTTATCAAATAACTGCCCTGCTTTTATTTAATTGGGCTTTTGTCAAACCCACCAACATGTTGTCTGTTACCTAACACAATATATAGTAGGAGTTTAATAATAAGAAAGGGTTCTGCTTCTTTTGTCAAAAATATATCTCCATTAAGAACCAAAGGGACCCCCAAAATCAATGTTGGATAGGTACAACTACACCTAGATTTGTCCCTTTCATTTAAGAGATTAGGGACTACTTAACTTGCAACTTGGACTTTGTTGTGTAGTATCTCTGTAGCTCCACTTTTGGGATTTTAAGAGCTTATTTGTTTGGAAGCATTTTTAATAGGAATTCCTAACAAAAATGATAGTTGGTGTTAACCGTGAAAAAAAAAAAACGAAAAACCGTCAAACCAAATCGAATTGGCGGTTGATAATCGTGTTTCATAGTTCAATTCCAGTTACGTTTATCAAAATCGAAAAACCTTGTTTCATGATTTGATTTCGATTTTTAGTCTCGACTTATGGCTATTAACTGAACTGAACCTTTACAACCAAAGTCATATTTTTATATTAATTTTAATAATTAATCTCTTATCACAGAACCTCCACAACCATCTGATATTCAAATCCTTTCTTAATACCGTTAATCATAATCGAACCATCTAATATGATTAACTACAGTTTGATTTTTTAATAATTTTTTAGGGTACAGTTACGATTACACTTTTTAAAAACAGAAAACCATATAATACAATTTAACTAACGATTTTTCCAAAAGTCACGGTTAATTGAATTGTTATACCCCTAATTGGTATCCCCTCAAAAATTTTGAAATCTCTGTCCGAATGGTGAGAAGGCTAGTGAAATATTACGTTTCGCCGATAGAATTTTCATAACTTCATTTTCCAAAATGCTACATTGTAGATTAGAAGAAACCTTACCAAATTGATGCTATTACCCAAGAATAAGCCCAACATTCAGACGGCTAGGATCATTGGAATTGAACAAAGTGAAGCTAATTGTGTATCTTCAGTGGGGGCCATCAACGGGCCAATGATATTATTTGTAAGCCAGTTGTTGAAGAATCTTTTTTTAGTTCTGTATGGAAGTATTTTTTACAATGAATAGAACCATGACATGGGTTCACGACATTAATGCCACAGAAGGTTTAAAAGGGTAGGCCCGTTATATAAAAAGAATGGATGGAGAAAAAGATATGCCCCCAGCCCTTTGGCCTTTGGAATCGAATAAACAAAAGTTGTCCTACCTTTTAGGTAGCCAGCTCTTGAATTGAAAAAGATGTTGCCTCAAGCAAGTGGGCTGCTGCACTTTCACTTCTTTTAAAGATGTTTAGCAAAAGTGAAGTTGTTTATGTTTCTTGTTGGTCTAAAGGGTCATCATTTAAGCTAATGATGGTGGAGGCAGATAAAGATTGGTCAACACATCCCAAGAAGCTGATTATTATAATAGCATTACACAATTTTTTAAATACAGCAACTTAAGTGCATTTGTGTTTCATTACTAAACGATGAGTAGATCTTTCATAATGTGGCATCAATGAGCGTTTTACATGCTAATGCACTAATTAGCTCAGTGGCGAGGGAATTCTAAGATTTCTATTGATCAAAAGTGACATTTCATTGGGCTCATTTTATGACCATCAAAATAGGAAACTTAGAATTCTTGTTGGATACCAATTGTCACCATCATTAAGTACAGTTTCTTTTTTTTTTTTTTTTGGTAACAGTAAGTTTTTATTAAAGGAGAAAGGAATACAAAGAGACAACAATAAAAAAAAAAGCATGAAGGAAACACAAAGATACAAGAGTATTGTATCCCACTCATATAACAATTACAAGATAAAACTCTCATAAGGGAAAACCCTCTCAACACCTTTGGCTAAAGCATCCACTATTATATTTGTTGCCTACTCTGGTATCGAAAGCTAATATTAATGTTAGTAGATAATGTCCGAATTTCATTAAAGAGGAATTGAAACTTCTATGAAAATGCCTTCCTATTTGAGACCCAATCTATCGTATTAGAAAAATTGCTCTCCACAATATGAACACTATGGTAGTACCTCAAAAAACATCGGAGAGATTTTAAAAAAATAACTCTAACCTTTGCTTCATTAAAGTCAAAACCCCCACGCATTTGGAGAATATAAATAAAATATCTTCATTGCAATTCCAAAGCATGCCCCTAATACCAGCTTGTTCGGCTTCCCTCTCATGGCCCAATCAACATTAAACTTAAACCAACCAACAGGAGGAGGAGACCAAAGAATAGATTTTTTTATTTTAATTAGGCTACACTCCAGACACGATTCTCAATTAATAAGGATGTCATGAAGATAAAAATTATAAAACTCCTTTGTAACCAAAGCCCAATTCGCGATCCTAAGAGTGATCTTTGAAATCAGTTCTATAGAAGTTAAGGAAGTCCCCCTAAAAATTCTATCATTCCGTTCATTCCAAATGGACCATAAAATGGCAAATGGAATTATCCTTCAAAGAGTACACCCACACCCTACAAAACAACCTCTTATCCAAGACTTTGCCGCATCAACAATTTTCTACGGATAGTACCAATCAACATTGCACATACCAATAAAATGGCCCCATACACTGTTAACAACCTAGTAATGAAGAAAACGATGGTTTATTGACTCCAACTCTTTACGACACATCACACAAGTGTCTGCAATGGTAGATAATGTCAATTCTTTTCTTCTCAAATTATCTGCTATTGAAATTTTAACTGCAATTGATAACCAGCAGAAAGCCTCCACTTAGGGAGGAACCAAACCAATCCAAACCAAGGAGGAAAAAGCTTTAGGGAGATGGTGCCCCTCTAAACCAAGTAAAAAGATTTCATTAAGAATTCTCCGAATATGGATGCCTTCCAAATCCTAGAATCCCTGCACAAAAGGGCATTAGAAAAAAGAGGCAACAACAACCCATATTGGACTTCCTCTAACATACGAAGACTCTTTCTTTACGTCACACCACACAAACTATAACCAACCCTCACCTCATAACAATCCCTATCAATAGCCTCCTTGTTAGTCACTAATCTAAAGACTATAGGAAATAATTCACCCAAGGGACCCGCTCCAGCCAAATCATCTAACCAAAACCTTATATCCTTACCACCCCCCACCACAAAGCCTACCCCTTTGGACAATAGTTCTCTACTCACAGAAGACACATCCCCAATTGAAGCAATTGTACTCCACATACCAAATCCACGGGACCTATGACCTAGATTAGGCCACCAGCTCCATTTGTCCATATGATACTTATCGGCAATGACCTCCTCTACAATGCCTCCCTCTCCTCACCCAACCTTTACCACCACTTTACAAATAAAGCTGCATTTTTGTTTTCCGAATTACCAAGGCCTAAACCCCCACAAGACTTTGGTTAATCACCTCACTCCACTTCACTAAATGCAATTTCTTTTTTATTTCCCCTACCCCCCTAATGAAAGTCTCTACAAATACAGTCTAGCTTTTGCACCATTGCTTTTAGCATTTTGAAGAGCGACATATAATATGTTGGGATTTTTGACAAATGTGCTTTTATCAAAGTGATCCTTTCACCCAATGATAAATATTGTCTCTTCCAAGAAGACAACTTTTTCTCGAATTTGTGAATGACCGAATCCCATAAAGACTTAGATCTCGACTTCACCCCTACTGGAAGACCAAGATATAACATGGGACATGGGGACTCCCCCATTTTAAATGTAGCATGGTTGCTAAAACCTAAATTGTCTCTTCAAAACACCCAACTCATATCAATTGGCTTTTGGAAATATTAACTTTTAGACCAGAAACTAACTAAAAGCACTGTAAAATTCTTTTAAGAGTCATAATTTCCTCCCTATTAGTCAAGCTGAAAAGAATCGTATCATCTGCAGATTGCAAGTGAGCGATAATCTCCCCATTTATACTCAATTCACACCCACTTATCACTCTCATCTCTCTAGCTTTCACCAAAAGCGAACTTAGAGCCTCCACTACAATCGTAAATAGAAAAAGCGAAAGGGGATGCCCTCATCGAATACCTCTAAAAGCTTTAAACAACTTTGAATGAGAGCCATTGACTAAAATAGAGAAAGATATAGTTGATATGCACTCACGTGTCCACTATTGCCAAGTTTCTCCAAAACCATGCCTAAGAAGCATGTAATCAACAAAATTTCATTCAATATGATCATAAGCTTTTTTCAAATCAATCTTTAGGAGGACCCCACCAACTTTAGACCTTTTTCTAGAATCAATTAGCTCATTAGCAATTAACACTCCATCAAGAATCTGTCTTTTCGCCACAAATTCCCCTTGGAAAGGACTAATAATGAGAGGCATAACAATCTTCAAACGATTTGCTAATATCTTAGCTAACAATTTATACCAATACCTCACAAAGCTAATAGGTCTATAATCACAAAAGTCCACAAATTAGGCACCTTAGGGGTAAAGGTTAAAAGTTGTATTCATCTCTCTATTAATTCTTCCTCTCCTATGAAACTCAGAATGCATATCACTAAAACTTCCTTTAAGGAACTCCCATCTTGCTTTAATGAAAGAAAAATTGAAGCCGTCTGGACCTGAGGCTTTATCCCCATCTCATTCCTTTAAGGCTCTAGCCACTTCCTCTTCCTCAAACCCTCTTTCCAATCATCTTTGAACATCTAACGGGATTGTGGGAAAAGAAACTCCATCAAGCATAGGCCTCATGACATTCTCACCATTGTAAAGATCTTCGAAAAAGCGAGCGACCACTTCCTTGATTTCATAATGACTTTCCAAAACTCTATAACTTTGACTTATTTGCCCCTGAAAATTTACCCTACTCTTCATAGTAGCCAATCGATGAAAAAAACTCGTATTTTTATCATCCTCCTTAAGCCAAGTCACTCTAGAGTTTTGCCTCCAAGAAATTTCTTCCAATTGATTTAAATTGCATTTCTTTTTTATAGCAATATGCCTGGCATCAAGTTCATCTGGACTCAAATAGTTAGAAATACATCAGAACAAAACAACATCTTCCTCCCCATAGAAACTACTGGTACATCCTTTAGCTTTGTTGGTTGGAGACTTTCATTATCCTTTATTTTTATTGGAGGCTATGGTCAAAACTACCTTGGGCTCCACATAAGTGAATAGATTAAAAATAAAAGACATAAAAGAAAGGAAAACGTTTGACCAAAACACCCAAAAAGGTTTCTAGATGATAAGATAAAGTTAGTAGGGTACTAATGATAAGATTGAATTCGAGTGATGCAATGGCGAAAATCACAGCAATGAAGAAAAATGTACAAGTTGCATTAGGTGGTTGTTGATACTTCAGTGGCAAAGCACCTTGCTCTCACAAATGACAACCTGGCATAGACACTGTTATCACATTGGTAGGCTCATTCCTCTACTTCTATTTAGAGAGAGAGAGAGAGGGAGAGAGAGAGAGAATTAAGTGAGAATTAAGTGTTTCTTGCAAAATGATGCATATTCCGTGCATAATACCGTAATTACAAGCAGCTCTTTCCCATCTGTTTTTAGTCGACAAATTTAGAAGAAGCTATATTAAGGAAAGTGGCAAATCACTACCCACGAATTCTCCACTTTGTTTTTCCCTTTCTCCACCAAATGGACACTGGAGAATCCTTACTTTTTACTTGAACCCAAGTTACACCCAGACAGTGAGCTAAAAGAAAGAGAGAGAGAAAAAAAAAACAGAAAGTAGAGAATCAAACTTTTCAGTTTATCATCAACCGCCTAAATGTTGAGAAGACCTCTAGAACTAAACATGATCTTCGTCCTTTAAATTAATGTAAGAAACAAATATGGAATGTCGACATACATCCTCCGTTAGTTTCTTTTCTTTTTTTTTTTTTTTTTACCACAGCGTAAGGGGTTGACATACTTAGGGATTGATCCGTATTTTGCCTACTATTTTTTAGTTAAAAATACATTCTATTTCTAAACATTAATGGTCCTTCAATCTCAGGATAAAACTGAAAAAATCAATATTAATACAACTATGTTGTAGTATTTGTAATATTTTTCTAAAATCCCTAAACTTTATACGTTATAGATTTTCAACATTTCAAATATATTTACTATTTTCAACTTATTTTTTGCATGCTTTTTCCCAATAATAACGCCAAGCAAAATAAAAAATGTTGAGGCTCTCCTTTCTACAACTCCACTGTTAATAACCAGTTCACCTTATTTGGCACCATGGCCCAATATTTCAAGCTAATGTGGACTACTGCTTTTTTTTTTCTTTTTTGCTTTCAACACAAATATAACGTCATGCTGACACCATTTCTCACTCAAGCTATAGTGGGATCTGGATTAGAACCCAAGATTTCAAGAGCGAATTCCATCGTCATGATTCGGTCGCAGGTGCATCATTTTAGCCACGTTCTGGACTAGAAAAGAATTTGACCAATCATGCCATCCGCTGAGCTGAAACAATTGCATTCGGGTCCCCTCTGTAATCAGTTGGGCGGGCCTCCTTTTTTATGTGCCTTTATTTTAAAGGCCGAAGGTGTCGACAAGCCAACTACTTTCAAAGGTTTAAAGATGAGGAGAGGGGTTGGCTAGGGCAAAACTCTTAACCTCAGGAGCAGACCTAGGTACAACCATGTGAAGGTGGTCATACCCATTTGACCTCGTCCACTTCTAAAATCATAATGAAATTTCTGGTTATACTTTGAAACTTCACATAAAAATCCAGCATCTGCCCCAAAAAAACCACATAGAAATTCTAAATTTGTTCTCAAAATCCAATTGCTAGTTAGAGTCCACACTTCTCAGATAAAAATCCTGGTGCACCCCAGTCTAAGCCCATAAAGTGATTGCAATTTAGCACCTGGCCAATTTTGGATTTTGAAGATTCCAAGAACAGAGGGCCTTATTTCCAAACAATGAATTGGAAATGGCTTCAAAAGCATACATGTAGAAAACTATAACCAGGAATTGAAAAGGATAGCCATAAGTTCAAACAAGGCAAATCAGCTTTTAAATTCCATTGATCAAATGGGGAAAAACCCAAGATTTGTCTTCCATGAAAAGTAAAGACAGTGACTAAATGTTTATATGTACGAATCAACATTGAGTTCCAGGCTTTTGGGATGAAGAACAAGAAGAGAAAATCCTTCCATCCTTTTAAAGAGGAGAAAGAACTGCAAAAAGAATATTCATAGAAGTGTATTATGACTCTTGAATTTCATTTAAGCATAAAAATTTGAAGCACGCTTTACATTAGGTCTTTTCCAACAGAATTGGCCAGCACATGGTAAGTTGGAGTGAAGTTTTTTTAAAGAGGAAAAAGTCCTCTTTCCATGTCACTATGCCATTACAAAACTTGCAATCACCACCTATCTTGCAACCACATACCCTTCCCTACTAACCCATTTGTATGCAAGTTTCCATCAACCTTTAACACCACTTTCCTACGTCTTCCAACCTTGCAGTTAACTGCTGCTTCATCTTCATCTCTTAAAACAAATGGCATCCCAAGGTGGAATTGGCAGGTTCCCACTGCATCCTATCTCCTTCAGTTATTTATTATTCATTCATTAACGGTGAGGGGTTGACACATACGTACCCATGTTTGGAGTGAATTTAGAGTTTTGGATCAATTTACGTGACAATATTAGAAGTCAGAGTTATGATTTCTTGTGTTCTAGTAGACGATAGAACACAAGTGAGGGGAAACTGATTGATAACTTCAGAGAGAATATGGAATGCGAAGGTGCACCACGGATCCCATTTCTTGTTGTATGGTGATTTGATCAATTGAATTTGGAGTGTAGAAGGGAGGGATTTATGAAAGCAAAAAAACACTACTCTTCTTGGTGAATATCGTTAATCCAAGGTATGAAATGAACTGTAATCCAATGGGACCCATCTATAGGGATGTCAATGAGGCAGGTCGGGTTCAGGTTTCTATAGATCCAAACCCAACCCAATTGGTATTCCTACTGTACCATAGCCACCCCAACCCGTGACGGGTTTAATGGTTGTTATACCAAACTTGCTCCCATGGCAGCCACAAGGTATACTGGGTTTATTAACAATTTTCGAAAAATATGAAACAAAATACTTATTCTAGGAAAGATTTAATCCATGACCTCAAGACAATTATTCATCCTCATTGCCACTTGTACTATTGAGCTCCAATGTGACAAGAAATGCACTAAGAATAATATGAAGTAAATACATATGGGGTGGGTCATGCATCTAAAAACCAAACTTGCCTTAAACTCAACTCGGGTTAATCCAAGAAAAACCATACCCGACTCAAACTTTACCAACATACTACCAAACCTGCCCCCTAATAGAAGTGGGTAAGGCTAGGATGACAGGTCCCATTTAAACTTGACCCATTGCCATCCCTACACATCTGATGGAGAATAAATAGTTGGTTAAGCAGATTGAAAGCAAAAAAAACCAAATAATTCGGCATTCACTCTGAAAATTTGTTGGTTGGGGTTCAATTTGAAAACTTTAGGGAGAGAGGAGGCATTAATGTCATGGGACTACCTATTTGAACATCAAATCCATCTTAGTTCACTCACCTCATTTTCAAAGAAAAAAATAGTGAAATGACCCAAATGCCCTCCCCTTCTCTCTCCAGTCACCTTCCCCTCCTCTCTCCCCCTTCCCCACCTCCCCTCTCGGCAATGATCGCCGGCTCCGACAAAAGGACCCGGCTGGTCTTCGTCCCCTCCTTTCTCTTACTCCATCTTCCTTTCTCTCTCTCCCCCTCCCCCGCCCTCTCTACCTGAGGCCTCCTAGTGTTCTCCCTCTTCCTCTCCCTCTCCCCACTTTGCTCTCCCTCCTCACCTGCAAGGAGACCTCGATCCCCCTGCAATGAGGAGATCCCTCCCCCACCCCAACTATTTGGCCAAAACTGGACGAACATTTTTATTTTTTATTGGGCCCTACAAGGCTGAATATTAGCTTAATGCTTGGCCTGGCAAGGCCGGAATGGCAAAAATCTGAAATAGAAAGAAGAGAGGAAGATGGGGAGGAGAGGAGAAGAGAGAAGGAAGGTGAGTGGGGAGGAAAGGAAATGAGAGGAAGTGAGAGGGGAGGTCAGAAGGCCAGAGGAGGTGGGGAGGTGAGGAGAGAGGAAGGGGAGGTGGGGTAGGTGATTGGGGAAAGGAGAGGGTGGAGGTAATTTAGGTGTTTTAAAAAAAAATTTTAAGTGGGTGACTCAACTGAGAAATTTCTTTATTTTAAATAGCAAATCCCTAACATCATTTAGTAACACCATTACTCACAAGGGTATCCTTGTCATTTAAAAAAATTACACAAAGTTAACTCTGGCCAGTTAATTTGGTTGAAAAGATCTAATTGAAAGAGTTCTTATAACCCATCGGACCTAAGACAAGATTAACGATTCATAAACATGACATTATCCAAAAACTTATAAAGGCAATTTTGAAATTGCCCCTAAAAGGAATTAAGCAAAACAATATAACATGTGCCACAATTTGGTACACAGTACACACCATATTCCATTAGGTAAGGAGACAGTACCTCTATTGAGAGCCTTTAAAACAGCATAAATCAGAGATCAAACACACATCAGAGAACTGAAGTGAAAACCACACAACCCATGACCAGAGACATGATCAAGTATTTGCAACAAGATGTGAATCATACATTGAACAAAGTCCAGGTCTAAAATATGCGCAGCAATACAGCGCATGTTATATAGGCTTTAGAAGATAACATTTAACCAATAGCAGTTTATACATTCTATATAACATACATCTTCAAAAGAGATTTCTCTGTCAAAAGAAGAATGCACATTTCCACTTCAGTGTCGCTGAGTCAAAAATATAACTCAACCATAGCATCGGATGGGATCATTGCAACCCTTAGCGGCCGACTGTTTAAAACCAAAGCGTCCCCCTTTTGCAAGATACTGCTGATGATATTCCTCAGCTCTGTAGAACTTCTTTGCTGGAAGAATTTCAGTGACAATCTTCCTGTCCAAGACCTGCTGCTGCTTCTCTAAAGACTCCCGTGCAGCCTTTTCCTGCTCAGGTGTGTAGAAGTATATTCCTGATCTATACTGTGTTCCCACATCATTCCCCTGAAAGAAGATTCCAACATCATGATGCTGGAAGTTAGGAGTTGCACAAGAAAACCTGTGACTCCAGAAGTGCAGAATCAACAGGCACACAATACTTGAAGAATGAATGAACAGATAAATTATACAGTGACAGAAAGATTACTGTAGATTGCCGGGTCTCTCATGACCACATGAGACAGATTACTGTAGATTGCTGGGTCTCTTATGACCACACGAGAGCAAAAGGCAAAAACTCGGAGCAATTTTTAGCTGCTATAGACATTAATTTGCCTATCATCCAGTGTCAAGATTAATTATCTCAAACCCACAGTTTAAAGGTTGGCACCTTATAAAAAATTCTCCCACATTTCTTTCTTTGACCTCCCAACCAACCAGAAAAAAGGTTGCTACCTCCATAAAATTCTTTGGTTCCAAGAAACAGGCCCCTCTAGTCAATGATGGAACAAATCACCAGAGAAATTGTCCGTCACCCAAAAAAATTCAATAAATGTTCCATATATGAAACACCAAATTGGAATGGAAGAGCAAATTAAACCGTTTGCTTTTAAGATGGTTAAGGCTGTCAGTTTATTGGCGACGATTGTCCAAAAGCCACATCCACTAGGTGAGTGGACTGGGTTTTGAACAAAAATCATCCAAACCAAGTTCAACTAGATCCAATGACCTAGTATGTGTTTGTGCTGATTTGATTCCATGGGGTACCTAGTCAATCCCTTGAGTTGAGAAACTATGGTTGAGATCATTTGCTAGGAGTGATTTTTGGCCATGTTTAATCCACATCAAACCCTAGGCAAACAAGACCCTACCAGGTGATTGCCACAAATGCACGTGAGCCCCATAGTAAAGATGCATGGAACTTACTTCATCCAGGTTCATACTAGTTGAACTTCATAAGCTATTACAATCTTAGTAAACCATGAATTTACTATTTCATTGTTATCACGCCAAATATCCAAGCACTTTGATTTAGAAACTTCCGTTCTTCACCATGATCAAAGGTATCATAATCACCTTGGGTATCACCCTTGGATGGCACCTTCGCTGTTTGCCCCTTTTTCATAACCTTGACTAGAGATGACAAAACTTCCGAAGGCACTCTTGCTAGCCTTTGGAAGATGAAGGCCCTTCCAAGAGTGATAGCTTTTGGATGGTCAACCCTACTTGGTGGAATCTTGACTATGGATAATTTGCGTAGAAGACGCAGGGTTATAGTGAATGCTTGTCCTATGTGTCTAGCACTGGAAGAAACTATTGATCATTTGATACTATATTAATGCAGAATGGAGGGGAGAATGCAGGGTGGGTGTAGGTGATTAAGATAGAGGAAAAAACTGGGCCCGCACCTAACTCCGATCCGGAGGCATTAGAGAAATTGGGCTCTTATCAAACTCTGATCCGGAGGCATTAAAGATGTAGAGGACAACTCTAAGGAAACTTGGGGAAGATCCCAAAACACACAAAATAAACTTTTCATTAATCACTTACTCAATAAATGAGGAGCCAAAAGACTTTACATCACCTATACAGAAAAGAATAAAACCTAAAACTAATGTGGACCATCAAAATACACTAATGGCCAAGATTAAAGCATCCACAACTTAAAACATAAATAAAAAAAATAAAATCCTAAATAGACTAAGATTGGTGGGCTGGCCCAAAGACGGGTAGACCCATGGGAGCCACAGGTCTACTCTGAATCAACTCTTCTCTTCTTGGAAAAACTTGACTTTGAATTTTGTAGAAGTACTCTATGATCAACTATCAAGGGTACAAATACTCGGTGTGTTTCTTCTTCTTCAACATCTTGGCATGACTTGGAGGCTAGAATCAATCTTTTCATCCAAGTAGAAAGGAATAGAGGCATGGCTTCTTCTGATATTTGAATCCAACATTTGCTAGTGAACTGACCATTGCATGTATTATTTGTTGGCTTGGTACAACTAGTGGGCAATCTCTAAGTATGTAGAACTTATCCCTGAACATCAATGACTTGGCCATCATTTGCAACCTCCAAAACAACAATTTGTTCACCTCATGATTTATTTTGCTCTCCAGAAAGTGGACTTATGATCAGATCCGCAGGATAACTAGACTCCTTGTTGTTTTCTTCACTTTTTAATTCTTCTTGTTCCACCTGCACTGAATTGACAATGGAATCATTTGTTTCCTGCTTTTGTCCATCTAGACCAATTTTGACATCCTCCAAATGGGTTTAACAACATGAGCTTTAGTGGTTTGCAGAGATTTTCTCTCTGAAAATTTTCTTTTCAAATACAATAGCATTTTGTCAAATGCTCGACACATATCTGGCGTAGCACCGGATCTCCGATTGAGTGTAGATCATTCTCCTGATGATTGATCAAATCCAAATATGAATTCCAACCTTAGGGCACAACCACACTCACAATAGAAATCATAATGAGAGAAATCTTTGAAATTTTAATCGAATAAGCATTGTTAATTACAATGAAGCATGTCCTCTATATATAGAGGATTAACATCTCTCTTAGCAAATACTACTTTCCTAATAATTAAAGCAACCTAATTAAAAAAGAAAACTAAATCTCTAATTAAACAAACTACTGACTTAAAGAGTTCTAAATAAATAACATACTTAAATAAGACTCACAAATAGCCTAAACTCTTAATTAAGAAGATAATCATATTGGGCCTATGGATTGGGTCCAATGGGTAGGCCGACCTATGGTCTGGCCTGCACCAGCTCTCCCTAGCTTTAAAAAACTCGATTCCAACGAGTTTGCCAATTTGAGAAATACCGGGAAGAACTCGATCGTAAGGTGAGGAAAACTTCCTCTTGGGTCGAAAATCAATCGCACAAACGTCTGCCGTGTCTTTTGTTCCGCTTTTGCATGAAATAGCTTGAAAGCTTGACATGGCTATTTATTCCATGGAAAAAGACATTGGATGTGTCGCTTCTTCTGATGAATGAATTTATCCCGAATATATGATTTGACATGTAGATGCTGCAAACGAACCATTAAATGCCTTGAATGTCGCCATACTAATAGATCACAATCGCCAAATATCCATCGGTTATCCCAAAAGATGAAGTCAATGTAGGGAACTTCAACAACTTGATTTGCTTGTGAAACCATTGAATCAGCTGATTTGATTTCCTAGGACCCAATAGAATTTTCTGGAAGTGGCAGATCCACTGGATGTTCAATCTCCTTGCTAACCTGCTCAAAGTCTTGAATTTGCGCTTGTTTTTGTTCTTCTTCTACCATTTGTGGCCCTTGATTAGAAGTAGCATGATCAGATTATACTTGTTCTAAATTTTTCATGAGATCAGCTTTGCTTTGGCCTTACTCAGTTGTTACATCCTTAATGGCAGCTATCATGGTTGGTATCTCCTTGATGCAATCATGATGTCAACATCTTTTTTTTTTATAATCTTACTATGGCTCTTCAACTAGAGGTGATCATATAGATGAAGACTGGGTTGTTGATGGCAATGGACGAAGTCTAATCCATTTTCTTTCCCACGACAAAGTATAAGTATTTAGCTCTTTATTATGGCGCACTTTTCGGTTAAAAAGGCATGGTCGTCCAAAAAATAATACGAACAATATTCATATGGATCACATCACACAAAATTTTGTCTTTATAATTACCAACCTTGGATCTATGAAGCACGGAGACGGACACGGGACACGGATACGATACGACACGGACACGGCGATATGGCAAATCCTAAAAAAATAGGATACGGACACGGCTAGGACACGGCAAATAAATAAATATATATTTTTTTATATATAATCATAAAATTAAAGAATAGTTATATTTTTAGCCAAATTAAAATGCATAATGTCACAATTAATAAGGAAACAACATAACTAACACTAGAAAAATCAAAAATAAAATCCATAATGCATAATATAATGTAATAGTAGGCCATAGGCCCTTAGTACATCAATCATCACCAACATTACATGTCACAATCACATCATAATCAAAATAACAAAAAAAAGGTCCCTCCACCCACTCCATAAAAGAAAAAAACAATAATAATCCTCGCTTCATTCATGATTCATCATTGGAGACTTCTTCAATGGCATCATCATCCCCACCAACACTCCCATCATCTGTAAATAGCACAGCCTCTAATTCCGGCTCATCAAGTGAGAGATTTGCAACCTCAAGTACTCCAACGTCCTCTAGGGATTCAAATGCATCTCCTGCAATATCCCACATCTTAGTTTGTCCTTGTATGTACTGTGGAGTTCTCCTTGATAGAAGACGAAGATTACTATGAATGAATACCAGATCTTCAGCACGGTTTGGTAATATTTTGTTCCTTTTCAGCGAGTGAATAAAGGAGTAAGTACTCCAATTCCTCTCAGAACAAGATGAGGAAGAAGGTTGCACAAGCAGCTTCAAAGCTAAGGTCTGAAGCGAGGGAGAAAATGCACCATAAATAACCCACCAACTTTTTGGATCCATGGTTGATCTATCATGAATAGAGTCAACCTCTGAAAATCCTCCGGAATTAGTTGAGAAAGCTGCAAACTCCAATTGAACTTTTTGTCTCTCTTCTGGATCAACATAATATCTTTTCAAGCACTTTGTTCTTTCTCTTGAAACCTCCAAATCTTTATGTGGAGGAACTCGATTTGGATCCTCATGAAGCCATGCATCGCTATAGTACCTTAAATACAAGAATGAAAATTATATGATTAGTTTATATTTTTTTAATTAATAGTTTTTCTAAAAAAAACTATGCTAAAGCTTAGAGGTCACCTTGGGTTTAATGAATGTGCTAAGCAATGAAGCGGAGTGTTGTTCTTATTCCAACGGTCAACTAGAATCTGATGCACCACATCATAGAAGGTTGATGTCTCATCTTGCCGCTTCCCTTCATGCCTATATATTGCCAACTTCACTTTCTCTATCATTGTATCCCACATATCATAAACTAAGTGAAGACAAGGCTTATCTGTATCACAAGCACGAAGCATGTCATAAATAGGCAAGGTAAAAGCAAGAATGTAATCAATCTTATCCCACCAAATGTCATCTAACACATTTTCCTTCACAAACTTGGCTTTTTCAACGTCATCATCCCTATAAGTAGACCAGTTGTTACAAATTACCATAGCTTGAAGACCACCCTTTATCAATTTGAATCTTTTAAGCATCACAATCATCGAAGCAAAGCGTGTCTCCGCAACTGAAAGCAATTTCAAACTAACAAAGTCATTGAACATAGACAATCTCATTGAATGATTCATGATAAAATGCTTTATCACCATGACGTCCCCAACAACATCGGTAATCCAACTGCACTCTGCATAAGTTATTTCATTTGCTTCCACATTTTTTGCTGCACAAATGTTTTTTAGGGCAAGATTCAATGTGTGTACTACACATGGTGTCCAAAAAATATGAGAAAATATCCCTTCAATAAGTTGCCCCGCTCCTTGGCAGTTTTTGGCATTATCCGTAATCACTTGAACAACATTTTGGGGCCCAACTTGAAAGATGACTTCCTTCATCAAGTTAGCAATGAAAAATTTATCCTTGACTTCACCTGAACAATCAACTGCTTTTAAAAACATAGGCCCCCCTTCTGTCACTGCCATAAAATTAATTAATGGCCTTCTTTGTGAATCACTCCAACCATCACTAACAATGCTAACCCCCTTTTCCTTCCATGTGCCTCTAATTGGTTGCAATAATCTGTCAATGTTTGCTCTTTCTCTTTTAAGCAAAGTGGTTCTCAACAAATTATAACCAGGAGGCAAATAACCCGAAATCTGATTATTGGCAGCAAAGTTATAGGAACTAACATAATAAGGGTTCCTAGCCAAGTGAAAGGGCAAGCCCGCAGAATAAAACATCCTAGCTATTTCAGAATGCAATTGGTCCCGTGCCCCAATGTTAAATGCCTTCTCAATGGCACTTCCACTTCCACTTCCACTTCCACTTCCACTACCACTCCTCAACCGCTTGTTTGATTCAAAGAGGGTCAGCCCTTGACTAGCAATCATGCCACCCAAAGATGCTCTAGGAGGGGGCAAAGGAACTTTTTTTGGTTTAAGGCTTTGCAATCTAGCTTCAGCTTCCTCGACAACTTTTTGCATTTCAGCCATATCTTTAGGAGTGACTTTAGAACATATTTGAATCGCTTGACCACTAGTTTTTAGCAAATGTGCCTTTACCCTAGTATATGAGCCCTTAAAAGCTTTGTGGCAAAATTTACATTGGAAATGAAAATTCCCTCCTCCCCCTCCAATTTTCTCCAACTTCGTTACATAGTTCCAGAGGGGCTTATTTTCATCTTGTTCTGAGCCCTCCGCCGGTACAGGGCTGCTAGCTCCCGTAGAAGAGAATGACATATTCTCAAATCAATTTCCTATCACATTGAAAAATAAACTATCACATTGAAAAATAAACTAGGAAAAAAACACAGCACAGCAGTCTCATTTATAAAAAAACAACAGCGGCACAACAGTCCCATTTAAAAAAAACAACAACAGCACAGCAGTCCCATAACAGCAGCAACACAGCAGTCCAATTTAAAAAATAAACAGCAACACATCAGTCCCATGACAGCAGCAGCAATTAAAAAAAAAGAAAGAAAGAAAACAGCAACAGTAGCAGCATAACAGCAGCAGCAATTCGAAAAAAAAAAAAAAGAAAGAAAACAGCAACAGTAACAGCATAACAGCAGCAGCAATTTGGAAAAAAAAAAAGAGAAAGAAAACGGCACCGGTAGCAGCACAAGAGCAGCAGCAAATCTGTCGCATGGGAAAATAAAATTGCAGCAAATCTGTACTATGGGAAAAACAATAGCAGCACTGAAAGAAAAAAAATAAAGAAAGAAAACAGCAACAGCACAGGCATCCCATGGAAAAACAAAAAAAAAAAAAACAGCAGTATATAAAAAAAAAACAGCAGAGCAGTACTTAAAAAAAATTAGATCAGAAAATAGCAGTTCGAAAAAAAAAAAATAATAGATCAGAAAATAGCAGTACCTCAAGCAGTTTGAAAACAGTAAAAAAGAAAACAGATGGAAGAAAACAGTAAAAAAGAAAATAGCAGTTCGACAAAAAAAAAAAAAGAAGAAAGCAGCAGCAGCACAGCAGTTCTTCTGAAAAGAAAAAAAGAAAGAAGAAAGCAGCACAGCAGTTTCTGAAAACACCTTCTTTCTGAAAACACCTTCTTTCTGAAAACAAAAAAAAAAAAAAGAAGAAAGAAAGCAGCACAGCAGCAGCAGCACAGCGCAGCAGCAGCAGCGCAGCAGAGCAGCAGCAGCGCAGCGCAGCAGAGCAGCAGCAGCGCAGCGCAGCAGCAGCAGCGCAGCAGCAGCAGCAGCAGCGCAGCAGCAGCAGCAGCACAGCGCAGCAGCAGCACAGCGCAGCAGCATAACAGTGGAGGAAAAAAAAAAAGACAGCAGCAACCGAAAAAAAAAAAAAAAAACAGTACCTGTTCTTTCTCCTCCTCCTTCTTGTTCTTCTTCCACGCGCAGACACCGATCTTCCTCACGCTTCTTCCACGCTCAGATCTTCATCAAGCTTCGATCTTCCATGCGTTTTCCTCAACACGCAGGCGGTCTTTGGTGGAAGACGGTCTTCCACGCGCAGGCGTCCGCACGCGGCAGGCGACTTCTTCTTCTTCTTCTTCTTTGTTTCACTGTCGGCAGCGAATCCACGAGCAGCGGCGCAGGCGTCTTCTCCTCTCTCTCCGTTTCCCCTTTTTCGTTTCCCCCTTTCGTTTCAATTCCAGAAATGAGCAGATCGAGCGATTAGGGTTATAAGTTTTATCGCAAATTGCATTTACCCCCTCAACGTTTTTTCTTTTCTAATTTTAACCCAACTTAAGCATATTTTTATTACATTTTAGGCCCGCCGTGTCCATGCCGTGTCCCTCCCGTGTCCCTCCCGTGTCCATGCCGTGTCCGAAATTTAAAAAATTAAAAAAAAAACAGGACACGTTTTGGGCGTGTCGGACACGTGTCCCGGCGTGTCCGAGCCGTGTCCGTGTCCGACACGTGTCCGACACTGATACGGGGGCCATTTTGGAGTGTCCGTGCTTCATAGCCTTGGATGAAACCAAGCATCTATAAGTTACAAAAATGACATAACCATTAGATCACATGACTTCGTAAGGCTTAAAAAGTTTCTCAATTGGCAAATAAAGCATGGCAACAACCCCTTGCGCGACAAAATTGAATGCACTATCCTTGTCAACAATCAAATTAACGACTCTCTTTGACTCTCACCCACGTGTGGAATTTCTTGGCTTGTCTTCATTTTTCTTCTTCCTTCTCATTTGTGTTGAAGAGGCAATAAAGGGCAATCGTAGGATTATCTTCTCCAGTAAAAAGTCTTTCCATAACATGTGCTCTTGGTCTTTATTGAGATACACATTATTGCATGTGAGACTATATAAGCATATGTTCAATATGAAAGGCTTCTTGCCTCTTGACTACTTTTGCAACAATTCATATTCTCCAAGATGTCTAACTTCAAGACTCTAAGGTAGCATTTGGTTTGCTAGAATGAAGATCGGAATTCCGTTGGAGTAACCATTCCCACGTTTGATTCGTAAAAAATTGACAGAATGAGTATTATTGCAGGAATCACTATTCCTTTAGGTAGAGGAATGGCCATTCCATTCCTTTATGATTCTTTGTTAAGTCCAAAATACCCTAACCCGATCGAGAGCTCACCATCCTTGCACCCATCTTCGTCTCTTGCCTCTCTCCCCCTCGCTTTCTCCATCTTCGTCTGCGGCCTCTCTCCCCCTTGCTTTCTCCATCTTCGTCTTTGGTCTGTCTTTGCTTCTCTGTCATCGTCGATCGCACGCCATCGAGCCATACCAGGTACTGATCTCCCTTTCTCACTCTCTCCTGCTCTCCTCTCTTTCTAGAAGACACTGCTACAAACGCACACACAGTTCTCTGCCTACATTTGAACCCTAGCTTTTAGGGGTGGGACATAGGGAGAATGAGAGGGCTCGGTGAGAGGGACAGATGGACAGAGGGGAAGGATAGAGGGAGGGAGAGGAGGGGGGGGACAGAAAGGGGGGGACAAAGAGAGGGAAGGAAGTTGGATAGAGAGAGGGGGGGCTGGGACAGAGGGAAAGTGAGAGGGGCTGGGCGAGAGGGACAGAGGGAGAAGGAGAGGGGGCTGGCTGAGAAAGGAAAAGAGGGATGGGAGAGAGAGAGGGAAAGGGGGCTAGGCGAGGGAGGAGGAGGGCTGGGACAGAGGGACAGTGGGGAGGGGGGGGGGGGTGCTGGGTCAAAGGTATAGTGGGAGAGGGCTGAGCGAGGGAGGAGGAGGGCTGGGATAGAGGGATAGCGGGAAAGGTGTTGGGATAGAGGGATAGTGGGAGACGGCTGGGCGAAAGGGACAGAGCGACAGAGGGAGAAGGGGAGGGGGGTGGCTGAGAAAGGAAAAGAGGGATGGGAGAGAGAGAGGGAAAGGGGGCTGGGCGAAGGAGGAGGAGGGTTGGGACAGAGGGACAGTGAGAAGGGGCTGGGGGTAAGACAGAGAATGGAGGGGGGGTGGGGGGTGGGATGAGATAGAGAAGGGGGTCTAAGACAGAGGGACAGTGAAAGGGGGTGGGGCTGAAGGAGACAGTGAAGGGGCTAGGATGAGACAAAGAGGGGGAGCTAGGACATAGGGAGGTGAAAGGGGGGCTGGGAGTGAGGGCTAGTGAAGGAGGGGCTGGTAATGAGGGAAAGTGAGAGGGGGGTTGGGATTGAGAGACAGAGATAGAGGGGGCTGGGATTGAGAGGCAAAGATAAAGGGGGCTGGGACTAAGGGACAGTGAGAGGGGGCTGGGCTGAGACAGTGAGAGGGGGGTGGGATGAGACAGAGAGAGTGGGAGGTGGGACTGAGGGACAGTGAGAGTGGGGCTAGGACTGAGGGATAGTTAGAGGGGTGGTGGGACTGAGGGAGGTGAGAGGGGGCTGGGACTGAGGGCTAGTGAGAGGGGGTATGGACATGAGGGACAGGGAGAGGGGGGTTGGGACTGAGGGTTGGGATGAGACAGAGAGAGGGAGTTGGGATTGAGGGACAGTGAGAGTGGGGCTGGGACTGAGTGACAGTGAGAGTGGGGCTGGGACTGAGGGAGGTGAGAGGGGGCTGGGACTGAGGGCTAATGAGAGGGGGTCTGGGCTGAGACAGTGAGAGGAGGGTTGGGATGAGACAGAGATAGAGGGAGTTGGGATTGAGGGACAGTGAGAGTGGGGCTGCGACTAAGTGACAGTGTGAGTGGGGCTGGGAATGAGGGAGGTGAGAGGGGGCTGGGATTGAGGGAGGTGAGATGGGGCTGGGATTGAGGGCTAATGAGAGGGGGTCTGGGACTGAGATAAAGAGGGGGCTGGGCTGAGACAGTGAGAGGAGGGCTGGGAGGAGACAGAGAGAGAGGGATTTGGGATTGAGGGACAGTAAGAGTGGGGCTGCGACTGAGTGACAGTGTGAGTGGGGCTGGGAATGAGGGAGGTGAGAGGGGGCTGGGACTGAGGGCTAATGAGAGGGGGTCTGGGACTGAAATAGAGAGGGGGCTGGGCTAAGACAGTGAGAGGAGGGCTGGGATGAGACAGAGAGAGAGGGAGTTGGGATTGAAGGACAGTGAGAGTGGGGCTGCGACTGAGTGACGGTGTGAGTGGGGCTGGGAATGAGGGAGGTGAGAGGGGGCTGGGACTGAGGGAGGTGAGATGGGGCTGGGACTGAGGGCTAATGAGAGGGGGTCTGGGACTTAGATAGAAAGGGGGCTGGGCTGAGGCAGTGAGAGGAGGGCTGGGATGAGACAGAGAGAGAGGGAGTTGGGATTGAGGGACAGTGAGAGTGGGGCTGCAACTGAGTGACAGTGTGAGTGGGGCTGGGAATGAGGGAGGTGAGAGGAGGCTGGGACTGAGGGAGGTGAGAGGGGGCTGGGACTGAGGGCTAATGAGAGGGGGTCTGGGACTGAGATAGAGAGGGGGCTGGGCTGAGACAGTGAGAGGAGGGCTAGGATGAGACAAAGAGAGAGGGAGTTGGGATTGAGGGACAGTGAGGGTTCTTTTTTCTATTTTATAATGCAACTTTGTAATGCTTCTTTCTTTTATTTTATATTAAATTGATGTATCTTTCTTTGATAATAGCTATGGCACGTCTTAGTTTAACCAAAAGAAAATTGAAAGTGAAGAAATTGGCCATGGTTATGCAGTGGTGGTTGGACATTCTACATCTACTGGGGCTATTCTTACAAATATCATATAAATTGTTTAAAAAACAATGCATGCGTGGGGTTAGGTCTAGGTACCAATTAGATTACTACGGTAATGGAGAAATAATTGAGAATTGGGTGTATAAGAGTGATCAAACATGTTTGAACAATTTTAGAATGACTAGGCAACCATTTGTAAAGTTGTGTCACTTGCTTAGCACAATTGGGAAGCTAGAACCAACCAGACACATGTTAGTTGATGAGCAAGTTGCAATTTCCTTGCATATCCTTGCTCATCATGTTAAAAATAGGGATAATTCAAAGTGAGTTTAATCGTTCAGCTAAGTCAATCAGTAGGCATTTCAAAAGGTTTTTTGTTGCAGTCATTAGATTACAGGGAGAATTATACAAGAAACCTGAGCCAATATCAGAAAACTCGGTAGATGAAAAATAGAAGTGGTTTAAGGTAAATGATTCATATTTTTTTTAAATTATAGCTGTGCAATTTATCATCTATGTGTAAATATATTTTGATGCATTGTAATGTCTTGTAGGGATGTTTAGGAGCTTTAGATGGGACACACATACCGGTCCATGTGCCCGCTAGTGACAAACCTAGGTATCGAACTAGAAAAAATCACATTGCAACTAATGTCCTTGCAGCGTGTAACCCAGATCTACAATTTACTTATGTATTGCCTGGATGGGAGGGGTCAGCCGCTGATGGTTAAGTGTTACGGGATGCAATTGCTAGAAGACATAATTTAATTGTTCCATGTGGTAAGATACAATACTGTTACAAAATAAATAATAAACTAATTTCTTAAAAAGATTATATATCACTAACATAAAAAAAATGTTCAATTTGTTTAAGGTACCTACTATTTGGTTGATGCTGGGTATACAAATGGTGAAGGATTTCTTGCACCATATAGAGGTCAACGTTATCATCTGAATGAGTGGAGTAATGGACGTCAACCGACGAGCGCGGAGGAATATTTTAACATGAAGCATTCAATTGCTAGAAATGTAATAGAAAGAGCCTTTGGGATATTGAAAAAACGATGGGCAATTCTTAGGAGTCCTGCCTTTTATCTCATTAATATTCAAGTTCAAATTATCTTGGTGTGTTGCTTGCTTCATAACTAACAATTCTTAGGAGTCCTGCCTTTTATCTCATTAATATTCAAGTTCAAATTATCTTGGTGTGTTGCTTGCTTCATAACTATGTAAGGAACGAGTTGCTTGTGGACCCATATGAAGATATAAAACTAAACGAGGAGGACAACGAAGGAGACAGGAATCTAATTGGCACTGTAGAGAATTCAAATGAATGGAATTCATTTAGACAACAAATGGCTGTTTCTATGTTTAATGCGTGGAGATGAACTATTTGAATTTGTTTATATTTTAAAGGCAAAGTTTGTAATGGTTGTTTCTTTTATTTGCTTGTATTGGAGTGACTATTTGTAATGGTTAATTTAAATTGCTATATCATGTTATTTTTATACATTATATTCATTGTGCCATTTTTCTCTATTATGTTGTTGGTTCATGGCTAATTAAATATCATATTATTGGTGATTTGGTTGTTCCAATATTAATAGGCATGGAAATGAACGAAGACATAGACATGAATGAGAAGGGGCCAGGGAAGAATAAAAGAAAATGGACTGAAGCTGAAGATAAAGAGTTAGTTTTTGCATTGTTTGATATGGTTAATGCTGGGACTCGTAAGGCTGACAATGTGTTCAAGCTAGGCTTTCTTGGAGTGCTTGGATCTGTGTTAAAGCAAAAGTTACCTCAAAGTGGAATTAAAGCTAAGCCACACATCGATTCTAGAATTAAGACAATGAAAAAGGACTTTCGTATTGTGTATGATATGCTTAATAGAGTGAATTGCAGTAGATTTGGATGGGATTCACAGAAGAATTTGGTGGTTGCGGAAGATGAAGTTTGGAACAGTTATGTGAAGGTATTATTATTTTAAGAATTATTTGATGTATTCTTATCTGTCCTTTGAATATAATACTTTATTTGTCTTATTTATATGTTTTTTGTAGACGCATAAGGGTGCAGCTCAGTGGAGGACTAGAAGTTCTCCACATTATGAAATGCTTTGCACTATCTCTGGTAAAGATCGTGCCACAGGAAGGGCAATTGCTACCACTGAAGATATCTTGGATGAGCTGACTAGAAATGAGGAGGATGAAGATACAGAAAATTGTCCTGTGAATTTAGAGGAAATTTCCACAGCTTCATTCAATAATGAAGGAACTAGTCAGAAAGGAAAAAAGAGAATGAGCATCGATAATATGGATGGATTTCGAGAAGCAGCCATGATCATAGGCAACAAGATTGATGAAGCTACTGAGAAGTTCAGTCAAGTTATTGGTGTTGATTTGGATATAGCAACGAAGAGAGATTAAATCAATGAAGAACTTCGCAAGCTTCCAAATCTATCAAGGATGGAACGTCATAGAGCCTTGATTGCTATAGGCCGTGATCATGAGATGACTGTAGTTTTTTTTTTTTACTTTGGAAGATGATGAAAAAGAAGACTTTGTGAGAGTTTTGCTAAGTGGAGGTCTTCGATGCACCTAGGTGCATTGATTATTTATATTTTATATTTGCTACTCTTTGTTTTAAGCACTATATGGATGTTATTTTGGACAAGTTGGATGAATTCGAACTTTTATATGACTTGGTTTAGATAATATATGTGATGTTTAAGTTTAGTAACATGTTACATGGAGATTTTGTTGATGTTTATTGCTATTATAAATCATGTTTAAGGTATCTTATCATAGGGGTATATTGGTCAGTTTATATAAATTTTATTCCATTCCTAGCATCATTCCAGTGTACCAAACACAGGAATCGAAATGAGAATCCCATTACTGGATTGATTCCTCTGTCTAACCAAACGTTGGAATGGGAATTACTATTCCAGCCTCCATTCCATTCCTGTCAAGAATCATTTCAGTGAACCAAACGCTACCTAATTGAGCGAACCAAATCATGTGTCTCAATCTCCTCTAGTTCACAAATATATTGCAACTTTCAAACTTGGCAAGTATATTGATCAACCATTAATTTTTCTTGTTTCAAATTTAGAAATTGCTCAAGGTAGAGTTCATTGTCAAAATACCAATCTCCATATTTGTATTTATACATAAAATTTTGAATTTCAATTAAATGCCCAAAAATTCTCATGATGATTTAGATGGAAGGAGAACAAAATTTAACTGGCCTTTAAAGGATTTGGATCGTCTGATTGTGGACAATGGACTTTTGATCAGGGGTTTTTTTTTTCCTAAGAGAAAATATCAATTTGGGTCAAGTCGGACCTAAACAGGCCCAACAGCAGACAAGTTCCAGCGGGTTGGGTTAAATGTGATATGCAGGCCCAACAAAGGTTAGATGGGTGTCAGTCGAACCTGAACCTGAACTCAGATCCAATGAGAATACTAGCCTAAGTTAAGCCTAGATTGACTTGTGTGAGGAGAAAATTCTCTCCCTTGGTTTTGCCTTACGTTCTTTGCAAGAAGAAAAGAAAAAGAAGGCTGCCTTCTCCCTTGTTGTTTTGCAACGGAAAATGAAGAGAGCTTGGCTCGAGTTGGAGAAGGATTTCAGCGACCTTCGACGATGAAGCTGGTTGGCGTGGAGCTTGCAAGTGGTGCGGCTGGATGGCGACCCAAAAGACTGGCGATGCTATTGCAGGTGGCTGCGCCGACTCCATCAAATGTAAATCAAAATCGGGCATGGCACCAGATCTCCAATCGAATGTAGATCAATCTCTCAAAGGATTAATTGAGTGGATTGAATTCAACCACTAAGACACCTTCACTAGAGGAGAAAACACTATAACAGAGATAAATCTCAAAAAAGAACTTTAATTGATTAAATAAGTATTGTCAATTACAATGAAGCATGTCCTCTATATATAGAGGATTACCATCTCTCTTAGCAAATAAGACTTTCTTAATAATTAAAGCAACCTAATTAAAAGAGGAAACTAAATCTCTAATTAAATAAACTACTAATTTAAAGACTTCTAAATAAATAAAATACTTAAATAAGACTCACAAATAGCCTACACTCTTAATTAAGAAGATAATCATGCTGGGCCTATGGATTGGGCCCAATGGGCAGGCCAGACCATGGGCAGGCCATCCCATGGTCTGGCCTGCATTAGTATTGCTTCCCAAAATGCTTTATACATGGTTGTGCAGTCTTTCTTATTTTTCCGAATGCTTGGTTTCAAACCTCCAATAAAGATAGTGACATAATGTTCATACTCTCATGCAGTCCACATAATGCTTGTAGCCTTGACAATTCATAATCGTAGTCAAGAACCGATAGCTTGCCTCATCTCAAATTTAGAAATTAATCAAAGTAGACTTTATCATAAGCATACCATTGTCCATACGTAATTGAATGCCACTCGAAGTAGATTATGATGAAATTTCAATAATAGCTCTTCTTTCGGTTCCATATGGAAGACTTCTAAAATAATGCTCTCACCCCCCCCCCCCCCCCCCCCAAGAAATTGACTAACTTGATGTGTAGATCTCTCTTATTAAAATTTGCAGGTGAAAACAAAAAGTCAATCAGAGTCCAGATGAAGAAGATCTTGCCATTTGAAGATGGATGGTTGAAACTAAATTGACAACAGGCCCTTCATTGATGAAATCTGCCTCAATACCTACACTACCATGTACATCTTGTCACCATGAGCACATAGAATCAAATGAGTTTGAAATCAAAGTCTAGATGGTCCTGATATTGTAAAACAGGTTTCTGCTATTTGATTTGGTCAAACCAAATGTTGACTGGATGCTGATGTTAGCTTTTAAGGTCTGACATCACCTAATTACATCAAGAAAGCTTCTGCTATTTTTTTTTTCACACAACTGAGTTGAATTTGGGCTGAATTTCTTGCATTAGTTTTCAACTGACCCAATGTGACCTAGTTTGAACTGAAGCCCAAGGGTCAGTTTTGCTAGTTCATGTGTGGCTTTCAGGCTTGCCGCAATGAAAAGAGGAAAGAAAAAAAAGGTCTCAGCCCTTTTCGATTTCTGCTGCTCCCTAGAAGAAAGGAGTTACCACAGCTGGCAAAGGCAACAACGAGAGAAATACCAACGGTGATGGCAGGTCACGTGCAGTGGCGGCAATACAGGTATGCCGTCCCACACAAAGTTCATCCTTCTCTTGCCTCTCTTTCACTTCCCCCCCTTTTTTTTTTGAAACCGGAGTCCAAAAGAGAAGAAAGGGTTTGAAACCCTCTTCTTTTTTTTCTGCTTAGCGAAGGAGGGTGGAGATGAGGTTGGCAAGTGGCGATTTAGGCGCATGATGACGATGGTCTAATGAGAAAGGAGGGGCGCTGGTTCGATGGTGTGTGGCAACGATGTAGATGATGGAGGCATCTTCAGTGTGCTGGGTTATCTGGTTTGGGCATGTTGACGACAGCCGAAGGGTTGTGGAATAGTAGGCATGTGGCAACGATGGTGACTGCTGCTACCATCGATGCTTGGTACACCGTCGTGCACGGTACACTTCTCTCTCTCTCTCTCTGATCTTCTCCCTCTTCTTCCTCCTCCTTTTTCTTATTTTCTTTTTTTTACTTGGTTTGGGCTTGGCAACCAATCTCGTAGGGCGTAGAGGGTGTTGTTGGTGGAGTTGGTGGTCGTAGATGGTGGAAAGTGGTGCTCAAAATTTTCGAGGAAGGCCTTCGGTGGAGTGGTAGGGGTCCAAGGAGTTTGAGGTCTTAGGATTTTGTGTTCTGGTCAAGATGGAGTGGGTTAGGGCAACTAGTTTGGGAATATGGGGAATTGTTGGGTTGGTTGGGTTTGTTGAAGCTGTGAGGGGATGGTAGTAGGGTTTTTGGGTTTTGGACGGTGGAAATGTGGGTGGGATTTGAGATCCCCGTAGGGAATTTTGGCTTTGAAGGATTTGGGTTTTGCCGATGGGCTATGGAGGAGGATGGGTGTTCTAGTGGGACGAGGGGATTGCAGGCAAGATGCAGAGATGGCGCAAGGGTATGCGTTTCGGGGTGATGGGCAGGCTGCTGATGATAACGGAGATGGTAATGGGTTGGAGCAGCGAGGATAGTGGGGTGAAGTAGGGTTCTCGGGTGTTTGGTTAGGCAGGTTGAGGGAGACAAAGGTTTTTTTTTTTTTTTTTTTTTTGACAAATTTGAGCATGGGGTGTCGATCATAAGGACTGATAAAATGTCGGATCTGAGACTGCCATTGGTGATGGTAATGTTTAGGCAGTGATGATGGCTTGCCGAATCTTGAATCCAGGATGGATCGCTCTTCGTCTTTAATACCAAATAATAAGGAATGGAAGGGAGATGCTGGGCGAGCAAGGTAGGTGATGAAGATAAAGGGGAAAATTGGGATCATACCAAACTCTGATCCAAAGGCATTAAAAAAATTGGTCTCTCACCAAACTCCAATCCAAAAGCATTATAGATTGGGAGGACAACTCCAAGAAAACTTAGGAAAGGTCCCAAAACACTCAAACCCTCACTCAATAATTGAGGAGCCGAAAGGCTTTACACTTACATAGAAAAGTTTTAAACCTAAAACTAATCTGGACCATCAAAATATGCTAATGGCCAGAATGAAAACATCCACAACTTAAAACATAACTAAGAAAATAATATCCGAAATAGATTAAGATAGGTGGGTTGGGTCCAAAGACAAGTCAACCTAAGGGGGACTACAGGTCTGTCTTGCATCATCGATTGTGCTTGTGCCCAAAAATTATGGCTCTCTGTTCTTCAGTGGTTTGGTTGCTATGGGCCTCTCCCTAAGACCTTAACTCAGTTGTTCGAGTATTGGAGGTTAGGGGTGGGGCATCAAAGGGGGAGGATCATGTGGTAGCTTTCTTTTTTTGCAGTTATTTGGATGATTTGGAAGGAAAGAAATGACCGGTGCTTTGAAGAGCAGTCAGTGGACTATTTGCACTTAGTGGATAAAGTAAGACTTATGATGGCTTCTTGGATTTAGTGGATAGAGTAAGACTTATGGTGGCTTCTTGGATTGCTCCCTTGACGCTCTTCCGTAATATCCCAATGTCGACAGTAATGAGTAACTGGAAAGCGGTGGCCTTCTCTAACCCGGTGAAGCCATGTGTGGCCCTAGGTGGATCCCCCCTCCAGCTGGTCTCTTTAAGCTGAACTTTGATGGCTTGCTAATGGAAACCCAGGTAGGGCAAGCATTGGCAGTTTGGTATGTGACTGGTAAAGGTCAAATTCTTTTCTCTTATTCGGGTCCTGCTGGCCTTTCTACGGTCAACAGAGCTGAGTCATTAGCTCTCTTGACTGGCCTTCGAGAAGCCTCTCATCTTAACCTTCTTGATTTGAGGGTGGAAGGTGCTTCTTCTTGTACTATACAGTGGGCTTCAGGTAAGGCAAATCCTCCATGCTTATTGGCAAATGCTTATGAAGAAGTGAAGGACTTATCTACAAGATTAAGGCTTTCACTCAACATATCAAACGCGGTGCTAAAGAGAGAGGCCATAAGAGAGAGCATGACACACTGCAAAGACCCAAGTTACAGTAACATCTTTAAGTAGTACTAACATAGCATAGCATATAGAGAGAGCACATAAGAGCACCACCCACCATATCATGATAAAAAAAAAAAAAATCTCAAATGCAAAGAGAAATTCATCCACCCATAAACAAAAGAAGTCAAATATATATATATATATATATATGTATATATATAAAAAAAAATTAACCTATTACAGATTCATACCATCTTGTACGTCTTGTTCTTAGATCTATAGTTGTAGACAGATTAAACCATCGGGCACATAAACGTTTGAATCCAAACATTCTTATTTTCTGCATTCTACTTCAGTTCTTGTTCTAAATCATTTTAAATCTTCTAAATCACACACTAGTTATATGATCCAACAAGACAGACTCTATCCATTGATCAAATCTGTTATCCATTTGAAAACATTTATTCTCAACTTTTCATATGGTGTTATAATTTGATCAAATTCAGCAGTTTCTAGGTTGACCACCTCCCAAAGCAAAATAACAAATGAAACCCACCCATTCCCAAAACTCAACTAACAAAGAATAGAAACTTAAAAGAAACCCCTAGAATTCAAATCCAATCCAAAAAGCAAAACCCTGCATCCGAAACAACCAAAATAAAACCCCAAATCCTCAAAACCCTCCAAACTTGAATCAGATTACCTGGCGATTCAGCTTGGTGGGATCGTGCCGCGCCCAGAAAGCATCAAGAAGATCATCAAAACTACACTCCTTGGGATCGTACTGAACCCTGACCACCTCCGAATGATTCGACGTCCCCGAACAAACATCATTATAAGTCGGATTGTCCACCAACCCCTGACTGTACCCGACCTCCGTCTTCGTCACGCCGGGAATCCTCTGGAACGCCAGCTCCACGCCCCAGAAGCAGCCGGCGCCGAACTGCGCGAACTGCTGCCCCGGCGCCGGGATGTCGTCGTCGGGGCCCTGAGCGACGGAGGAGGCGGAGGCGGAGTCGGTGGCCGCGCCGGTCCGGCTCCCGAGCGCCAACCCTAGCTTGCCGAGCCAGCTGCTCATGGGGGTTATGGTTTTGGAGAGGGAGGAGGGGGGTTTTGGAGTTCTGGGGAAGAAGGAGGGGGTGATTGGAAATTTCGTCTTGAAGGAGGAGGAGAAGAAGATGACGACAGGACGAGATGGAGCAGGTGAAGAAGACAGGATGTGGAGCATGGCGTTTGGTTTTTGCTGACGAAACGGCGTCGCCCTTTGCGTTTGCATTTGCGTTTGGCAGGTGCTTTGGTGTCAAAAAGTTCGTTTTTTTTTATGGGGAGATGGAGACGTGGATGAATGTGGAGAGGAGTTGAGTTGATTATGACTTGAACGGTCAGGATAAGTTTCCAAGAGTATTCTAGAGTTTTCTTCGATTGTTTAGTTTCATCACTTTTTTTTTTAATACCCGATGTATCTTTTGCTAGCTCAGCCACCCACCAAACTTTCGGTTTCTGACCCAGAGATTATCGGTGAGGAAGAACTATTCCTGAGATTATATAAACGACAGCATGCATAGTAATCAAATTAACATAAAGGTAAGAGTTAAATTAAAGACTTTGGAGAGCAAATTCAATGTCCAAATCAACTGAGACCGCGCCTTAACTGTCCAAATTTTATCACCTCTTTAACCGTAAAATTTAGAAAATCCAGTATCTAAGCAATGAGTCCTGACTAAATTTTACTTTGATAGGATGGATTTCGTTCCACTATAAAACTGGACATATGATTGATAATCTGATTTATTGATATGATTAATAATGCATAAAATTATACTAATTATATTATTAATTATGTGTCAAAGTGGGATAACCCTTATTAAAGGAACATAGGAGTATATCCATTATGAATAGATGAGTCATAAAATGGAGTTGCATACATCCCACTCGGAGTAAGCCTCCTTGTGGGGGCCACTTGGGACGAGCACCATATTGCCATGTTGGGTGGGTTGGGAATATCCTTAACTCATATAAGTTTTTAGGAAAAAGCCATCTGTGGGTGATGACACAGATGCCTTACCAATTACCTTTCCAAATTATAACAGCTAGGACTGGGTTCATTTAAACCTTACCACTGAGTTTTAGCCACCCATCTCACACCAATCCAAACAATTCTTGGAATGGCCTTCATTGTAGATGGAATTCCAAATTACTGGGATGGGTAAGTAACCCTTGCAGTTTAATCTGGCCCATAAATCTGGTCTGTCAGCCATCCAGATCTCCCGCCGCCAAGTGGATGGGTTGTCTTAGTATGTTTTGGACTTGGTTAGTATTAATCGTTGGTTGGCCGTGCCAAGCAATATTTCACCACAGTTCTGCTTGATTGCTGAAAATATCAGAGTTCACTTGGCATTAAAGTGAGCTACCCAGATCACTCCACCCCCACCTGCAATCTAGGTTTCATCAAACTAGATTGAGCTTCCTTTGATTTATGCTGTCTGGAGTATACAAACAATTCACAATCAAGCACTACCAGTTGGATAGAGGAAATTATATTACATCATGATACAAGCTTAAAGAGACAAATAACTAGCTACAGCTGTTTTTTTTTTTTTTTTTTTTATGTCTTGCTTATGTTAAACAGGAGATCCTTTCAGACAAGCTGTATAATTTACATAAACAGAACAGATGAAATTAAAATAACTTAAGGTCAGAAAATCTGGAACAAAAATATGCTTCGATTCTTTCAGAAAGTCCAACAATCGTTATTACATGAGCATTGACATGATATACAAAGAAGAAAATAATCCCCAAAGAATTGTCTTGGAGGAAAATACTAGTCCTAATATACAGAAAAGGTGAACGAAAAATAAGGTTGCATGTGCCTACCGGTAAACTTTCAAGTTGTTTCTTGGGGAACCAAGGATCAAGTTGATACATCAACTTGAAATGCAGAAGCTTCAGAAAAGTGGGGTTAAAAAATATCCATTCCAAGAGCACTAGAAATACATGGGCTGGACAATATGATTTATCTTCCCAGGAATTCTTACAGGATCACCAATAGTATATTAAGTTATTCAGTGGGTGGTGCAGACAATGCAAGGTTTAAGAGGAAACCAGCCATAATACCAATCAGTCCAACAAAGGCAGCAAAAGTCAAGGAGAAGCCTCCTCCATCACTTGATCGGCTTCTGCGTCTTTTCAGCATATCCTGAAATCACAATTTTGATAAACTATCACCAAGAACATCACAACGCAGCAAGGAAGGAATTGTCCATCATGTGAACAATCTACCATAATTGAAGCAACATTGCCCCTTGTCTTTGTGAAGACAGTACATTAATACTGTCATAAAAATAAATAAAAAATTAAAAAAAATGACAGTACATTACTACCACCACTATTTTGAAGATATTCCCTTCTAAACCAGTATATCAATCTGCTATCAGAGAAATCCAGTTTTTGGTGTTTTTTTATTTTCACAAAATCCCACAAAATGGAAGAAAGAAAATGTCATATTCATTTACATTTTGCAGTCAAGAATCATTAAATTACTGACAACAGACACATCAAGAAGTCCTATAAAGGACGCTATTGTAGTGTACCATAGAAAAGAAACGGAAGAGATTAGATCCAACACTCAGAACTCAATTTAGGAAATGCAGTTGCTCTTGGTAGGTGAAATGACTGGTTTAGGAATGGTATCTACAAAGTAATAACAGGACCGGGAGTGCTACCGAGAAGCATTAATATCAATTTAACAGAATTAGGAATTGGATCTATGAAATTATGATCGGAATGAAAAAGATATACGCGAGGATGTTAAGGACTGCACCCTAGGACTCTATGTTTGGAATGAGTATGGGAATGATAAAAAAACGTGACTGAGAGAAATGAAAGGTAAAATGAATAAAACATATGATCCTTAAAAATGAAGTGGCACTAATTGATCACATATTACTTGCTTGTCTTCACTTGACTGATCCACTCTAATCTTATTTACAACTACACCTAAAGCTTTTCATTTTGTCATATGGTTTCTCACGAGGAGGATAACCTAACAAATTAACTGATCTTTTTAGAACTTGGAACCCCTAAACTTGCATTCCATTAATTAAACACTCAAAATCCTTCTCCTAAGTTCTAGTTCATCATCTACAAGATTACATGTTTTGTTTTATCAAACCCAGAGGCACCAGAAAATAGTTTTTTTTAAAAAAAAAGGGAGGAAGACAGAGCATCGCCAGAGTAGGAAGTTGCCAAAGTGTTAAAAAGGAGTGCAGTTAAAGCATAATGCAGTTACCAGTTCCTGTCGCAATTGCTTAGTTTGTTGAAGAGCAGAATCCCTTTCTTCCTTTAGACGCTCCACCGCTTGGGTCTAGCAGGCAAATGGCAGATCTCAGTCAACCATTAAAAAAGTTGAAAAAAAATGATAGATCTCAATCAAGATAAACACGAGACAAAATTCGAAAATAAAGCCTAGGGTGATTCAAGTTGGATTTAAGAAAACCGCTACAGAATAAGGTATGCAGTGCTGCTAAAGAGTTGATTGAAAGGCTAGAAAGTCATGGCAATCACAAGATCCATGTCAACAGAATCTATGTTAACCAATTCCGGAGAAGGAAAAAAAGGGGAAAACCCCCAGCAGTTCAAGAAGAAAGATGAATTCCTCTCCATCGACATACAGGATAGCTAGTATACCTCTTAATTATGAATGGTAGAGCTGCCCCTAGAACTAACAGGCCATAGGATGATGCTGAAGGAAAAGTGTTGTTTGAAGAATGTTCTACTAGTGAAGGCAACTCCATTAGTCCATATTGTGGGCATAGAAGAGAAGAGCAAGTCAATGGAGATTATGTTGCATATCATCAGCATCATGGAGTCCTCATATCATGATTCTCATATTCCTTTTGAAAGATACTACTATATTGTTCTCCTTTTCAAGAAAACCAAAGAGGAAAAGGAAACAAAGAGAAGAAAGAATGAAAATGCAATATTCTTTTACTTTTGACAATTATATCCTGTTCCATACACATACAGGAACACTGTTTAGTCAATAGACTCTTAATGGATGTATGCATTGTAGAATCCCCTCTGTACTGTACAGGATGCCTACCAAAATATTCATTGTCAAATAGCAAAGCCAGCGTCATGGTTTTAGAACTCTGTCAAAACTGAGTTGTACCACTCAATATGAAAAGATTTCGGCATAGCCAAAACAGCTTTTCAATGTGTTTAGTCCAAAACTTAAAATGTACAGAAGCTTCATTATCACCACCTCTCCATATATTTAATAAATCTAAAATACTCAAAAAGAAATTAAAAATAGAAGACTCATAATTTTTCTTTTCCGAAATTTTTTTTAGAATCTTCTCAATCGTAGTTGAAACAAACCAAAAAAACGGTGCAGTACTAATAACATCATCTGATATATAAGACTTTTCTCTTTGGCCAGAACAATGTCTGAAACCATGTTTTAGATCCATGGGAAGTATTATTTTTGGGAAAATAGCAAATTACCCTCCTGTACTTTGACCTGATTGCAAAGTACCCCCATCAACTTTAAACTTTTCCACTAAACCACCATGGACTTAAAACTGAAGTGCATTAGTGACAGAATCTTTTTAATTTGACGGGTGGTTCTATTTAAAAACACACAATTTCTCAGTTTACACACCCATTTAAAAAATAAATAAAAACTTCCCCAAAATAACCCCCCCTTCTCTCTCTCTCTCTCTCTCTCTCTCTCTACCGTCTCCCTGCAGCAAGAGATCCACATCACATACTTTCCACCATCTCCCTACAACAGGAGATCCGCCGTCTCTCTATCTGGGTCTTGAGACCTCCAATCGGGTATGTTGTTGTTAGTCAACACTGCCTATGGAGAGTACTCCACGTATCCATGTCATCAAGTATGGCAACTGACTCCATCATATGGTTTCTAGGAGATCCACCTCAAATACTTTCCAGCCGACATGACAGATCCAGTAAAAGGCCACATCTCCACTACGAATAACATTTGTCATCAAGGACTTGTAGCAGTTTTCATCACACAGCTTGAAACTATCAGCGTCATTAAGACCCATGCAACTCAAACTGCCATTGCATTTATGATGATGAAACAGTTATGTGGCCCACCTGTCATCCATTATTTTATCCACCATGTAGCAGGTAACATGCCCCATTTTATATCATTTATGAAATGTAGTCATGTGGCTCTTCCTCCACCACAAAGTGTAGAACCAACCCACCTATGGAAGCCTATATAAAGGCATGCATGGTTTTTATATAAAGGGAGGGAGAGAGAGGCTGCAGCCTTAGTCTCTGTGGAGGGACTTTGTAATAGTTTCATCAACCTGTTAGTGAAATACAAATATCATTGTGTGTTTTGAGTCCTTGTATTACTTGTGGGCCCTCCACATTTCCTACAGATGTTACCAATGATATAATACTGGAATGGTTGCCCGAAGGATTTGAGGATCAGCTTACAAAGTGAAAAAACAAGGCTCTATAGTCCACAAATGGGCTCCACAATTGGAGATACTGTCACATAAGTCAACAGGTGCTTTTCAAAGCCACTGTGGTTGGAATCCAGTAATGGAGAGCTTGAGTTGTGGTGTGCCTATTATCAGTTGGCCATTGGCATCAGAGCAGCTCTATAATTCAAAGATGTTGGGGGAGGAGTTGGGCATGTGCATGGAATTGGCAAGAGGGGTTGAAGATAATGTGGATCATCAAATGGTGGAGAGTATGATTTGGGTGGTGATGGGTGGGACTGAGAAAGGAGAGGAGATGAAGAGAAACGCTGTTGAGGTTGCAGAGATGATAAAGGAAGCTGTGAAAGATCAGGGATGCATGTAAGGTTCTTCTGTTGAAGGCAGTTGAGATGCTGCATTTGGCTTTTATTGTTTTCCTTTACTTTCTATTCAGCCAACTGGAGAAAATGGCACCAGGAAGGCTTCTATTGGTCTTGATTTACACAGTTCCCTGAGCATCCAATTCCTACAAGTAGCATTTTATTTTAAGGGGTTGGGAAATGGCCACTATCATTACATGCCATGTGCTTCTGCTCATTTTTCGTCTCTCCCAGATTTGCAAATAACATTTCCATCCAATCCAATGCATAGATACTGAAACAATCCAAAAGAATCCCCAATCTCCCAAATCGCCATTATTGAGTTTCTCTAAGGTGGGTTTGGGGGTTTTTGCGAGGGACGAAGGGGATGGAAAGACTGAATAGAGAAGAAAGGTAATTTGATACTTTTACAAGTTCGATTAACAGACATCCATTTTGCACTTTAGTTGTGAGTTTAGGTAGGTTCAGTGCAAAATTTTAAACAGTGAGGGGCACTTTGCAAAAGTACAGGGGGTTAAATAGCTATTTTCCCTTATTTTTACTTAACACACGCAATAAACCTACACTGCAAGAACATGTCACTGACTCTTAACTAAGTAAATCTTATGACCAGCATTTAAGCATGGATGAAATAAATCAGGCTTGCAGCTAATATTGGTAAATGTTCAACCAAGTGAACTACCAATCAAACTGCATATAAATGATGGCCTAATCAACCTTGCCAAGTTTATTCCAAGATTTCCAAAGAAATCTGTTCACTGGTTCAGGTTGATTTCAACAACTTAACCAATTCAAATTATGTTGCCATCTAGTTCTGTAAGTCATCAAATCTGAATAGGTTTCATGCCTAAGAAAACTAACAATTATAAGCATATAAATAATAGCCTTTGCTAAATGCTTCATCATTTGGTGAGTTATTCAATGGTGTAACTGCTAGAAACAATTCTTCAAGAACAGAGACAAATCGGCACCGACACCAAACAGATTATGTCAGCTGAACAATAAGTGTGGAAAAATTCAACTTTTTATGGAAATGCCATGACTTCCATGTGTTTTTTTTTTTTTTACTGCATTAATTGCTCTAAAAAATTTTACATTATAAGAGAGAGATGCTGAAACAAAACCACAAAGAAGGGGAAGCAATCAACCAAAAGGAGGAAAATTCCCCAAAAACTAGGCAGAAGCCCCAAGAAGAAACTATATACAAATCAACAGTGTAAAACAATCCATGCTTGGAACACTGCAGTTAAAATACATAAGATTTATGCCTCAAATATGTTTGCCAGAATCATGGAAATATAGAAACAGAATGAATGATACTATCCAAATCCATGAAAATTGTGTGACATGATTACAGTGATAAAAGAAATTAAACGGAATGTGGAAATCAAATTAAAAGCTCACAGAAGCAGAGTCAGAGCCTTTTTTTGAGTCCTTTGCCATTGAATCTGTTGGTGAGTTTTCAGCACCAGGAGCTTTGTAGACAACCCTAAGCTTCAATTCCTCAATTAATTTGTCACCGTCTTTATTGAACTGTATAAATGCAGGCGAAAAAACCATATTTTATCATCCAAGTTTAAGAAAAAACTAAGCACATAAATACAATATTTCTTCAATGATGAATCTAACCGCATCTTGAGGGATCTCATCAATATCAGTAGTTGGAGCCACTTTTGTACTCTGCAGAAGGAATTTATCTTTGCATTGCATATCTGGGGGGTACTCCCGTTGTGCTTGCAAGGTTACTGCATATCAAATCATGAGACAGACAGCTAAGTTTAAACTCTGTACTCATAAGAAGAAGCCACATTTTTTATTATGTCTTTTGACAAGCTAATGAGGTACCTGTTACAACACATGAGTCCCAAGGTTGTATGATGCCAGTATTTGGCCTTACAAAGTACTTCTTCGGTGAGGTTGTTTTGACCTAATTAACAGAGAAAACCAAGTCCATTGAGAATCAGTCAATCTTCTTCTATAAGATCCTAACTAAAACCTCAAGATGTTATATGTAAAGGCTAATTAAGAGAGGATTACCTTGAAAGCAACATGATGTTCAGTGTTGTTGGCTACTTTAAGATTGCAATAGCACTGCTTCTCAAGCTCAACTAGCCACAGGAATCAATTTATTACAAGTTTTATTCTATAAAAGAAAATCTACAAGTAGCATAACCCAAATGCATATAAACACAACACAATCACAGAAAATTGTATTTAACTTTTAAAGGCTTCCATGCGAGTTGCTGTACTTGACACAAGCCATTGGAGAAATCCAGGAAAGGCATGATTAACCTTTGTTTTTGTGTTACTGGTTTTTTTGTATATATTGAACCAATGGGAAGGTTTTTATGTTCCCTGTAAGATTGTGTGTATTCATTCCGCGGACAGTATGAATCAATGTTTGCCAACCTCTCGTAGTGCAAGAATGATGACTGAGAATTCTAACACTAATTTCAAAATGAGAATCCAATTCCATATGTGTTGGCTTCCCACTATCCACAAAACTGAAAACTTAGTGTCCACCAACTCCTTGCTGTAGTTTACCAGGGGAAAAAAAAAACCCCTTGGTGTAGCACTGTGTACTGCAATGACAGCCTCAACGCCACCTCGTTCACAGTTTGACTTACATAGATTCAAGTTTGTAATAGCAATTTGGTATTTTTCATAGTCGCCCAATTAATTCAAGTAGGTTTACTCAGTTCATATTTTGTCCACCTGATTCAACGATAGATGTTGCCAGCTTCATTTTCATGAATCCATTTTCCTTTTTCAAAATTAATTTGATCCAATCCACGTTGGATCCAGACCGGAGACCCAACAACAGGAGGGATATTATCTTTGGAGATCTGGATGAGGACCTTTACTAGAACAATGCCTATATTCTGGATATGAATGAAGCCATGGTGCCCATTTAAAAAATGGAAACATAAGGGACACACCATAGATATGGCAAGGTACATGGATATTACACATATAAGTGAAGTACCAGATACGAGACAACACCATATGTTCACCTAGTTCAAAGAATCTGGGTATCATAGGAACAAAGTGAAGGACTCTCCTAACAAGATATCCAAGCCCAAATCAAAACTGGATGTCACATTCAAGCGCCTACAAATCCATTTGCTGGCCCAGATGGAGATGCACCATCTACCCATCCCTAAGACAGGTAAACGGGTTCCTGATTTTGCCAAAGGCCGGGGTCAGTCCTAGTTTTTTAGCATTTAGGCCCTTTTTTTTTTGTTAGAATACATAGAAATTGAACACATAGGAATGACTAAAACTGAACATCATAGGTGGATTTACACAAATGAGCACCAAATCGCATATTCTTCCGATTTGATTTCCCTAAAATAAAATTAAAATGTTATTTGATGTTGATTTTTTTTTTTTAAATTCAATGTTGATGGAGCATAGCTCATGGATAAACCAGGACCTTGGAACAGAATGCTTCCAGGTCCACAGGAATGACTTCAAAATCTTTACCCACACAAATCATGGAATTTGGAAATGGGGCAGTCCTCAGGACTTTGGGGTTTCATGAAATTGAGAAATGCGCACTCTGCATCAGTCAAATGGCCCTTATCATTCACATGAAAAGACAAAAAAAAAAAAAAAAACATCCTTTTCATGACACCCATCAAATTACACCCCCAAGGCAATTCAAAGCATCGAATTTCCTCTCTAAAGTCCAAATAAACACATCCTTTGAATCACCCAAACAACCAAAACAACATTTCAAAGCAAAGCACTTAAGCATCAAACAACAGAACATAGAAATGGGTATTCTAAAATTACATTGGAAAGTGAGCTCCTCCGGATGAACAGAGATAAAGGGGCTACTACCAGTACCACTCATCGTCCTCCTCCACAGAGAATCAGATCAAACCCTAAAAAGATCCGATCTTGCAATTAGAGTTTCGAAAATCCTGGATCGGGAGAGAAAGAGGAAAACGGAGGAACCGAAGGGAGAAATGACATTAATCCGAACAAGAGAGAAAATGTGGGATTGCTCGGTCCAAATCGACCTCCGAAATCGGATTCTTGGGAGGAAAAATCGGAAGAATCTGAGGCTATTAGGGAAATTAGGGTTTCGGAAAGGAAGAAATGGGGAACGGACGAGCGACACCGTCGGACTCGGAGCGGTCTCGCTTGCAATTCTTTTTTTAATTTTTCGCGGTTTCTCGCAGGTGGGCCCCACTTGTGATTTAAAATCAAGATCCTCTCGGGCCCTAACCTAAACCTTTAATGCGGTGGCACTGCACTGTGGGGCCCACTATTGAAATACGAACAGTTCATCATTATTATAATAATAATAAGAGTTTATCCTAATGTATAGGATGTCCTTCCATTTTCTATCAATCAGAAGCTTTTTCACTGTTGGAATGACTGGTTAATGAAAAATGTGATTAACAAATCTTTTGCCTATTCATTATAAGGTGTTTGATCAAACCGTCAATCCAAATAATCCAATGGTCGAAGAAACTACTATTGATATAACAGTAAAAAAATGGGTCGCTCTAAAAATCTTGAGTTGATGGAGTAAAACTCCACCACAAGGCCCTATATTGAAATCCCAACCTTCTAGTTGAAACCTCTTCAAGCTAAATGGTTATTCTAAAATTTCAATTAATTATTGAATAAAAATGTGATAACATATAAGATTGCTTTATTAATGCTTTTAATTAAACAGTTAATTAGAAAGTGGAACAAACTTAGATTGACATAAACTTCGAAGAACCTCATAAATTTGGACAAAACGTTTATTTTGAATTGTTTGAATTTTAGGAGGTAGGTCTGGATTCCAACTCTTCGAACCTCGATTTTTCTCTAGGTTAATTTGGAGTTTAATTTAATTGGTTTTGGATCAGAAGATATTTCAATTGAATCTAATCATTGCCTTTAATATACAAATTTTCTATTTGATAAGCAAGGATTACATGGTTGATGCATGGGCTTTTGTATGGATACGGGTAACAAAAGTACAGGATCCCTTGTTGAGAAAACAAAAATCCATCGTATGTATCATTTGTAAATGGGATTTTAGTTTGCATGTACAGTACAATTCAATGGGGCCTACTTAGCTCATCTTTCACGGTCCTTTCACACTCCTATACAATATGATACCCAATTTCTTGCTCATTGTTTTACCTACCATTGGATTGAATATATATACATATATATACCCTCTACTGTGCACCAGTGCTCACCCCACTTTCTAGTGTGGCCCACTAGGGGCCCCACTTAGGGATGGGATCAAGGGATTGAAAGATCTCCCTTCTAGCTACCCATGTATATTGGCGAAACCTTAAATCATCATCCCAACCACTTGATTAATAGCCGACAAGTTTCAGCGTCCAAAATAAATGCAAGTTGATTCAACAGTCCAATTCAATTAGATAGATTCAAAAATTGAGATCGGTGACTTTCACAGGGGTATTTGTTATATAATTTACTTGGATAAATAATAAGTTGGGCCCTACTAATATTTTGACATGTGGTGCTCATCTAATCGCAAGCACCGGGTGTTCGGTGCAATTTTTCCTTCTATATGTTTAAAAGATTGTTAAAATCTAAGGTTGCTTAACTAAAGATTAGGATAATCTAATGGGACAGATTCTTAGGATAACCATTGTTTGTAAAGAAACTTGTCTATCCATACTATCCCAATGATAGGTCTTGAGAAGAAATAACACAAAAATGTTAACCTATTAATGTAGGGCACAATAATTTATAACAACAATTGGAATTAATGTATCCAAGTGAATCCCACTTTGCTCTCCATAAGCGCAATGTATAGCATCCTCATAGGTTAAGATTTCCAGCCATATGTCATTATAAGTGGTTAAAAATGAAGATCAAAAGTGAATTTTCACTAGTGAACTTCCAATATCCTAGCCATCTCTTTTGTAATTCATTGCATTGGAATTTGAAAGTCATACCTACGTCGTTCTCTTATATACTTTGCTCCTCACTCCCTATCCTTTGCCTATCACCTCTTTAATAATATTTAGGTGGATAACATTTAACCATGAATTCCTATGTATGCATTTTAATGCAAATAAATAAGACTTTAAGTTAAATCTCTCTTTTTTCTTCAAGGTTTGTGTGTTTGAGTTGAAAATGATTACAAAATATTTTGTATTCCTCCAATTATCTAATCAAGAGTGATAATTCGAACTTGGCAAAGCAAGGAGTGTCTCACACTATGGCTGAGTCCTAGTATCATTTCATGACAGATGGGTAAAAGCGAGGTAAATTAAGATGAGGTTAAATATGCGGTGAAGTAAAATGGGCATGAGGAAAAGCAAGAGTAAGGTAAAAAATGAAAGTGGCCTTTTGTATTGTTTTACTGAATTATGCTATGTGCAGTATATAAAAAGTAATTTGTAGTAAAATATTTCACATATGGACTTTAAATTACTACATTATTTTTAATGCATATATGGTAAAGGGTATCACATTTTTGTGTTGTTTACCAATGGCTAAACAATAAACAAACATTCCCTGAGAAACGATTAAGGGAGGAGATAAAAAAAGATCAAAACAGTTCATTAGTGTCGACCCATCCGTCAGATTTGTTGTGAATATGCACCACCATTGTGCACGTGTGTGCGTGAGCAACCAAGATCACTATTCAACCACACAAGAAGGCAAGAGATTTACGTGGTTCATAAAAAATGCCTACGTCCACGAGAAACCAATTTCCGCTAGGTTCTCCTCCAATCTGTGAATCTACAACCTTGGGATCTCAGCATATGTCTAGGGTTACAGATTACATCAGTATATATAATCATCACTTCCTTAGCCCTCAAGATCTCTATTCTTAGAAAAAGGAAAGTCCTAATCCTATTAAGAGACTACTGTTTAACAAAAAGGAAATTCCTAATATAACTAGGGAAATTACCCAAGATATGAACCTAATTGGTCTGGATCCACTTGGCCAACTCTCCCTCCAGACCATGGGGAAAACGCCCTGAACCCCTCACTGGGAGTTCAGCCCTGCAAACTCAGAGCACATCTCTAGCTTTCCCTTAGGCACGACCTTTATCATCATATCTAAGGGATTCTTGTTAGTATAAATCTTGTTCAGCTTGATGAAGTTCTTCTCGATCACCTCATGAATCCAATGGTACTTGACATCAACGTGTTTCATGCGACTATAATATGTAGTATTCTCACTGAAATCCATAGCACTCTGACTATCATAGTAAACTACATATTCTTCTTACTTCAAATTTAGTTCTTGAAGGAATCTCTTCAACTAAAGCATCTCTCTTTCTGCTTCATTAGTAACTATGTATTCCGCTTCAGTTGTAAACTGTGCTGTACACTTTTGCAACTTTGATAGCCAGGAGATAGCTTCCCCTACGAAAGTAAACAAATAACCAGAAGTCAACAACCGATGATTAAGATCACCTCCAAAATCAGCATCAATATAACCTTCCACCACTGGTTTTGAGCCTCTGAAACATAAGCACAACCTGGAAGTACTTCTCAAATACCTAAAGATCCACTTCACTGCTTCCCAATGCTCTTTTCCAGGGTTAGATAAAAATCTATTCACTAACCCACAGCATGAGCATTGTTTGGCCGTGTGCAAACCATGGCATACATAAGACTCCCCATAGCAGAGGAGTAAGGAACAAATGACATCTATTCATTTTCATCATCTGTTGTAGGACACAAGTGCTTGCTTAGTTTGAAGTGACTTACTAGAGGCATGCTAACTGGATTAACATTCTTCATATTGAACCGCTCAAGTACTCATTCAACGTATTTTTCCTATAACAACCACAGCTTCTTGGAACTCATGTCATGATGTATTAACATGTTCAATATCGTTCGTGCGGGACCAGATTCTTTTATGTCAAATGACTTTGACATCTCCTCTTTTAACTTGCGAATCAACTTGCTATCTTGTGCAACTATCAGCATATCATCTACACACAAAAGAAGGATAATGAACTTGCCATTGAAAAATCGACGAACATAAACACAGTGATCTGCAGCTGTCCTCCGATACCTATGAATCAACGTGAATAACTCAAACTTCTTATACCACTGTCTCGGTGCTTACTTCAGCTTGTAGAGACTCTTTTTCAACTTGTAAACTATCTGTTATTTTCCTTCTACCTCAAATCCCTCTAGTTGAGTCATGTAGATCTCTTCTTCAAGTCACTATGAAGAAATGCAGTCTTCATATCCATCTATTCAAGCTCAAGGTCCATGCTGGCGGTTAGACCCAACACGACTCTGACAAAGGTCATCCTCACAATAGGAGAGAAAACATCATCGAAGTTGATATTTTTCGCCTGTGCAAAGCCTTTTACCACTAACCGTGTTTTGTGCTTCACTAGTTTTCCATTCTCATCTATTTTCAGTTTAAACACTCATTTGTTTTTCAGAACATTCCTATCATTAGGAAGTTACACCAACTCATAAGTCTTGTTCTTCTTCAAAGAACTCATCTCATCTTGCATAGCTTTCATATACTAATCTTTATCATCATAAGTCATTGTTTTTCGGAAGCTCCCTGGCTCCCCCTCATTAATAAGCAAAATATATTCGGATGTAGGATATTTAGTTGATGGTTGATGCTCTTGTGTAGACCTCTTAGCTTGAGATTCCGTGGTTTCTGTAAGGTCTCAACCCTAGATAATTATTATTTATAGTAATTAAGTTAGTTTTACTCTAATTAATATGATATTAGGCTAATTGAGCCCGAATCTCCAAAGGTTTGGGTCATGGTTAGGTAGTTGGGTCGGGTTCGAACCTCATTAGGAAGTCCAAGACCTTTTGTACTTTAGCATTTTCATAGTTTTACATTATTTATGCATCATATTAGTTGCATTGGGTGAGTTTCATATTGTGGAACATCTTTTATGTTTGGCCTAATTCCAATTAGACTCACTCCAGCCCAAATAAGCCCAACTAACTTAATTTATAAATCCAAGAAACTGATGAGACTTACTAGCAATTTTCAGAATTCCACCCCTTTAAAACCCCAAACCCACCATCGACCCTTTTTCCCCTCTTCTTCCTCCTTCACATTGCAGCACCGATCCCTCCTTCTTCCTTCACCTTCTTCTCCAATCTAGACTCCATTCCATGGTGCTTGGACTTGCATGCAAGAAGCTTAAGATTCTCCTTCTTCCTCCTTGGTCTTCTTCAAGCTTTTTCTCCTCTTTGTTCACATTCCAGATTTGTAGCCCATCTTCTTCACAAATAGCTTACATAGACTTGAGATCTTCTTCCTAAGAGAGCTTTCGTACCTCTAACCAAGGGGCAAATTAATTTGAGTGAAGCACCAAGCTTAAGGCAAGTATACGGATACATTTTCTTTACATGCATGGCTTGATTCTTTGATTTTTGGTAGATTTTTGTGATTTTACCCTTTTTACAACTCAATGGAAAATGCATGGATTTGATGGTGTTTTGTGATGATTTTTGGATGAATAAAATGATAATGGCCCTTTAGGGAACCCAAGAGTGTGGAATGAAAGCTTGTAGGCTGATGTGATTACAGGTGGAATGGTGTATTGGAAAAGGAAACCCATTAGAAATTGAACATTCTCGCAATAGGGTGCTTCAGGGCCGACCGGTCGATTACCTCTTAAGGTAGTCTGACTGGTCGGCCACCCAGCCCGACCGGTCGCATTCCCCTTCTGGGAGCAGTTCGACCGGTCGGACCCATGCCCGATCGGTCGGGTAAGCCTAATCTGTAACTTATAGAAATGTGTTCTAAAATGCATTATATGCTTGACTATGGACCTTCTATAGTCTATGGGATAACCTAATGACGAGTTACTCCCTTAAACCTTAGAAAGAAACCGAGGTATTCACCCACATTTACCGTAGGTTGTAGGTTCGACCTAAGACCATATAGGACTATAGAATTGGATCCTTTGCTATCTCAAACTAGCCCCACGGTGACTAAACATGGAGAAGGAGGAGTGTTGAGATGTCACTCTTTTCTTCTTGATTCTCCGGCTAGTTTTCAATGTCACGTCATGGGTGTTGGCATAAGGTGAAGTATCCTTTATATACATGAGGTAACACCGAGAATGGTAATACAATGAGACTGAACATCTTCTGAATACACTATAATGAATGACCTTGGAAACCTGAATTATCTAATATAGGGTTGGCCAATAACTATCTTTGTTAACCCCACAATTTAATTGTATTCATATTGATAGTAATCTTGACATCAAACATGTTAGTTCATATCAGTATGCTTATTGATGAAAAGTATTCTACTTAATTATGATTCTCTGATTGATATTTCCAACAAGATTGAGTACACTTTTGTATGAGTACAAATAGATAAGTATATGTTAAAACATGGGTATCAGATCATTTCCGACATGCTTAGAGTTGGCGCCACTTAGCTTATACCCCATAGGAGGTTTGATGGGACCCCATGCGAGTATTTTATTAGTTCTCTACTGCAGTAGTTATCAGAAGAGTGAGTCGACGCTCTTAGGGCAGCTAGTCGGTCCTGGGCTAATCGTTAGTGGTTTCCTAAGGATCAGTTTACTCTCTTTTTAAAGAGGAGATAGCAGATGTGGTTGCTATTTTGGTATGATGTACACTTTATTCATGATTCTTTATTCATGTTGACTTACATGCATTAGTGACTAGATTTCGATATTGATCTCTTTTATTCGTTATGCCATTTTAATTCCATTGATCTATTATGTTAGGCCCATGTATCCTTATCTTTGCTTAACCATCGTGTTAACCAGTTACCATGGTGTTACAGGTACAAAACCCGATGCCAATCCAACATTCAGTGCGCCCCCGGAAGGAACCCCAGCGTTATGTCGGGATGTAAACGAGTGGAACGAGGAAGACATCTTTTCTTGATTCTCCTCAACAGTGCGCAACAGGGTTATTTTGGAATTGGACTTAGGGTTCATCTTGACATTTGATACCTTCTTGTATTATTGATGGATTTTTCATAAATATGCATGTGGTTGGGATGATTAACATATTTGTTATTTAAATGAATTGAAATGAATGTTTTTTTTTTTTTTGGATGCTTATGATGTATATACAGGTGAAATCTCTAGGTTTCCGCTTAAATGCCTTATGTTGATATATGTGTTTGTGGATTTTCCTCACATGTACTTGTGGGATAACCTTTGTGATAGTTCGTACGTGTCCCATCATGGCACGAATTGTCACTGGTACGTGTTTCATTCCTCGGAACCCACAACAAATCCCCAATTCTCGGGTTCGAGGCGTGACATATGTAAGTATGGTATCAGAGCATTGATAAGTCAATTAAAAGACTTAGTAACCCTAGGAAACGTGGTGAGGACATGATAAATTTAGTTGGGGGAATAGATTTTTGCATAAGGATTTATAGTTTACCTTCTGTATTAACGTCGATTGAGACTAATTACTATTATAGTACAGATAAATGGCTTTTGGATCGGGAATAAGTAACAACATGGGAAATGATGATTGAGATAATGTAGAGATAGAGGGTGTTGATCCTCTACCGCCTCCACCTCCACGTCCTATGTATACAACAGAGGAACGCTTCATGATGATGATGCATCAGTTGGCGGCGAGCAATGCCAACCAAGCAGCGATGCAAATGTAGTTAGCAGCCTTGTTGGAAAGGTAGAACCAAGCTGTAACACTCCGACCCGAGTTGACCCGGATTAGTGGGTACTTGTGTGTGTTTTTATCGCTAAGTGTGTTTTGATTTTGTTTGTTTTGGTTTTGCCTCGTAGAGAGATCGTTTGGGTTGAGTTTGACTTGGTCTAAGTAGATCGAGCCCTTTTTCGTAATTTTGGCTTTTGATTGACCTTGTCAGTTTTGCGTCATTTTGACGTCAGCGCGTGTATTTCGTCGAGCTTGTCGATTGTCGTAACTGTCTTGGATTCGAATGAGTTCGTTTGCTCTCGTTGGACTGTCATTTGACTCAAACTGATATTTGCATAAGCTATTTGGCCTTAAGTGTAATTTCGACTCAAATTAAGTTATAAAAATCCCACCTACCCTTTGTTTCTCCCGATCGTCTCTCAGCTCACTCCCTCGTTCTCTCCAGTTCGTCTCTCTCTCTGTTCAGCTCTCTTTCTCTCCTTCTCCATCTCTGTTCTACTGCTTGAGGGAGGAAGAAAGGAGCCATTCGCGTGTGTGATTCCAGCGGACTGAGCCAAGCAACGAGTGATTTCCATTTGTGAGGCAAGTATAAGCCCAAGATGTGTGAACACCGATTGATAGTGATTCGATTGTTGTGTTATTAGTGTTAGACAGCCCCATTGAGTGTGTTTTGCTGTTATATTGCTGTTTTCAGTCGTTTCATTCAGTTTCTGTATGACTGTAACAAGTTCAGGGAACATGAGTCCGTGCACTCACGGCTAAGCCGTGAAATGTGCTACGGCTAAGCCGTAAAATGGCTTACGGCTAAGCCGAGACCCAACCGTAAACCAAACCGTAGAACAGTACAGACTGTTAGCTGAAAATAACTGGATGTTGGCAATTTGACATTCTTCTACGGCCCAGCCTGATCTAAGCCGTACATTGTCTTACGGCTAAGCCGTGGACCAAGATACGGCTGAGCCGTAGAGCAAAATACGGTTAAGCCGTAAATCCGAAGGGATATTTGGGGAACCTCAGCTCAGCCGCAGTGCATAGTACGGCTAAGCCGTAAGATGCCACGGCTAAGCCGTAAGGTTACCTACGGCTACACCGTGAGACCCTGAGAATTGAATGAAAAGGGACTAGGTTTAAGTAAAAGACCGTATATGACTTTCATGTTAGAATGTAGCGAACCTGGACATGCCCAATGGAATGTTTGAATGACATGAATGATCTCAAGGGCTGTGAATCATTCATGCTTGTTATCCAGTTGTTTAGCACCTCCCCATGGGTGTTGGTTTAAGGGACTTCGATGCACACTCGAGACACTGCAACACTAGACAATGGTGCATCGGATAACTTAAAACTACATCAACATGCACGGTTAGAGACGCTGGATAATTAGTGTAGGATTGGCTTGTAATGGATCCTTGATTCGTATAAGTACTGGATTGGTTTGAGTTGTACAGCATATTGATTACGGTTTATGCCCTCTTATGTGTTCTACGCTGGACCTCTCGATTCTGTGGGAAATGCAGCAACCCCAGAGCGAAGCCCGGGTGGAACCATTCTATTATTGTGTATTGTGTTATACCGTTGCTCCATTGGAGAACTTGCATCAGTTATGAGTCAGTGATTGTGATTGATACTCATTGTCAGCACTTCCTGTAATTGCTTATGTACATTCAGTATCAGTATATGCGATGCACTTCCTATTGTTTGTTCAGCATGATATGTGAGATCTGTAAGTGATAAGTGATATGACATGATTGATTGATTGATTGAGGTGCATCATCCGATTGATTGTGATTGGTCTTGGCACTACTGAGCCTCAGCCTTAGGATACCCGACGGGGTTAACTTTGGTTTAGTTTAAGTGTTTGCCTCTGCAGAGTGTGATTGTCCTGGGACTCCGGACCCCGGGAACTAGAGACCCATGCGTACCCTGGCCCGGTCGCTGGTGTTCTCATCCTGATTGCTCTCGTAAGGGAGAAAATGGCCAATGTAGTAGCCACTTGATTGTTACCTGTTTATGATTCTGATAGCATGCTTATTCATTTGCATAATTGTTTAGTATACAGACAAAATTTCTATGGATATTGCAGTATGACTATTGTTCGGTATTCTTCAGTTTTAGACACAATTCGTGTTATCTTCTTGTTGGCTTATACTTTGCTAAGTCGTTGTACTTATACGTTTGTCTTGTGTGTTGCAGGCTCAGATCCCTCTTCCGATCCTGCGTCGGTCGACCCGACTGCAGGAGAGGCTCGCGAGGCCCCCTCCGGCCTAGAGGAGTGGACTTGATCCATCCTCCAGAGTACGGTTTGCATCATTTTGGTTTTCCCCATTCCTTGTGTTGGAGTCTATTGAGGGGATTTTTCTGTAATTGTAAAGTGGGCATTGAGTGATACCTGTATTTTGATTTTGGGATTGTTGTAAGCCCGCTCTATTGTCATACGTTCATGTATTTGGTCTTATCATCAGTGTATATTGTTTTGTAATCTCCTATGTCTTTTGGTATATTTGTGGTACGCCTTGATACGTACAGCTTCCGCGTTCAGTCTTTTGCACGTGTGATTGATCCCTTGTGTGTGTATACTCGGACGGGGTCCAGGTGTGCACGCACGGGAGTACGTGTGTCATTGGTTAGACCTTCTCTGACCCCCGGTCCCTGGGCTCGGGTTGTGACATACGTATTGTATGGTATCAGAGCATTGTCTCTCAGAGCATTGTCTCTCAGAGCTTTGTCTCTCAGGGCATTGTCTCTATCTTAGTGTGTAAGCATGTAGGCATATAGGACGTGGTGAGACTTCGTAGTCCAGTTTTGGACTGTTGTGTTTGGTCCCCTTGTCTTGTGAGTCTGTGTGCGTTCCCTAGTGTGTTAGCAGATTGACTTTTGTGTTTTGCAGGTTATGGCATCGGGATCTGGAACACACAACAACAATGATCAGGGAGATAACGAGAGTGGGTCAGCCGCTCCACAGCCACTTGTGAATTTTGACGAGCGCTTCTTGACTATGCTACAGGCGATCCATTCTTTGCAAGCGCAGGTTGTTTCGATCGTAGACCGACAGAGCCAAACGCCAGTTCGGCCTGCAGAGCAGCCAGTGGTTTTCCAGCCTAGAGAGAGCGATCCGAATGCGTTATACGACAAATTCAGGAAACGTGGAGCCACAGAGTTCTATGGTAATGAAGATGCGTTGAAGGCTGATCAGTGGTTAGAGCATACTGGAGATCTCTTCTCGACCATTATCTGTGATGACCGGCAGAAGGTCATGCTTACGGCCTCGATGTTTCGAGAGATGGCTAAGACCTGGTGGAAGAGTGTTAGTGCAGCCTATCTGACCTTGCCCAGTGAAACAGTGTGGGAGACGTTCCAGAAACAGTTCAGAAGGAAGTTCATTCCTGCTCATGTTCGGCGTGTGAAGGAGGTTGAGTTTCTGGCCTTACAGCAGCAGCAGCTGACCGTTGCAGAGTACATTCACCGCTTTACCCAGTTGTCCCATTTTGCTGAGGACATGATCAATACCGAGGAGAAGAAGGTGAATCGTTTTATTTCTGGTCTACACCCGAGATACGCGAATTTTGTGACTGCCTTTCAGAGACCAGCTACTTTCGATGATGCGGTCGACAGAGCACACGCTGCGGAAGCCAACCACCTAGCAGAGAGAGCCATGGATTTTAAGAGGAGTGCACCAGTGAGTTTCAGGGGACAGAGTCAGAAGAAATGGAAAGGGAAGCAAGGCACTTCGAGTTTCTCCGGGAGCAGATGCGAGTTTTGTGGATTTGGACATCCGACGGAGAAGTGTTGGAAGAAGTCCGGAGCTTGTTTGAGTTGCGGATCGATGGAGCATAAGATAGCTCAGTGCCCGAAGACCAGGACTTTCCAGTCGTCCAGATCTATGGGGTCATCCAAGTCTCTCAGTTCAGCAGCTTCGAACAGCCCCCATCCGTCTCGCCAAAGCCAGAAGCCCCAGCGTCAGACTGCTCGTGTGTATGCAGCCTCTCATGATCATGCAGAAGATGCGAAAGTGGTAGAAGGTAAAGTTCTCATTACCCGAGCTGAAGCACATACCCTATTTGATTCGGGATCTACGCGTTCATATGTTGCACCTCGTTTTGCGGAACAGTTACCGCAACCCCCTCAGCCGCTACCCTATTTGTTAGTGGTGTCCACTCCTGTGGGCAAGCGAGTGGAGTGTAGTGTATACTACCCTCAGTGCGACGTGGTGATTGCAGGTCGCCAGCTGCCAGTTGATTTGATTTTGTTGTCCATGTTGGATTTCGATGTGATCCTTGGAATGGACTGGCTAGCGCGGTATCGTGCCTGTGTTAACTGTTACAACAGGTCGATTTACTTCGATTTTGCGAAGGGGTTTCGTTTCGAGGGCAATCAGGAGAGATGCCCGAGGCGTGTCATCTCCGCATGCAAGGCGGATCGTTTGATACGTAGAGGTTGTGCAGGTTTTCTTGCTTTTGTCTCGGAGAAGAAGGAGGTGAAGCAGTTGGGTGAGATTCCGGTAGTACGTGAGTTCCCGGATGTATTTCCGGAGGAAGTACCCGAGTTACCCCCTGTCCGAGATGTAGAGTTTGCGATCGACCTAGTGCCCGGTACAGCACCCATTAGTTTAGCTCCTTATCGTATGGCCCCTGCTGAGTTACTCGAATTGAAGACGCAATTGCAAGATCTTTTGGAGAAGGGTTTCGTACGGCCGAGTGTGTCACCGTGGGGAGCGCCAGTGCTGTTTGTGAAGAAGAAGGACGGTACCTTACGGATGTGTATAGATTACCGGCGGTTGAACAAAGTCACGATCAATAACAAATATCCATTGCCGCGTATTGATGAGTTGTTTGATCAACTTCAAGGTGCTGCCTATTTTTCCAAGATTGATCTGAGATCGGGGTATCATCAACTCCGGGTGAAGGAAGACGATATTGCGAAGACTGCTTTCAGGACACGGTACGGACATTTTGAGTTTCTCGTGATGCCATTTGGATTAACCAATGCACCTGCTGCCTTTATGGCTTTGATGAACAGGATCTTCGCTCCTTTTCTGGATCGTTTTGTAGTGGTCTTTATTGATGACATTTTGGTGTATTCGAAGACCCCAGAGGAGCATGAGGAACATCTACGTCGAGCCTTGCAGTTGTTGAAAGAGCATCGTTTATATGCCAAGCTGTCGAAGTGTGATTTTTGGCTCGAGCAGGTAGCTTTTCTTGGTCATACCATTTCACGAGATGGGTTGGCAGTGGATCAGATGAAAGTTGAAGCAGTGATGAATTGGCCCAGCCCAAAGACTGTGACGGAGATACGGAGTTTTCTTGGATTAGCCGGATATTATCGTCGCTTTATTCAAGATTTTGCCAAGATTTCTGCACCATTGACTCGATTGACCAGGAAGAGTGTTCCATTTCTGTGGACGAACGAATGCGAGTGCCATTTCCGGATGTTGAAGGAGAAGCTTACTTCGGCTCCAGTTTTGACGTTACCAGATGGACATGAAGGATTTATGATCTATTCAGATGCTTCTCGAGTCGGTTTGGGATGTGTTTTGATGCAACATGGCAAGGTGATTGCCTATGGCTCGAGACAACTTCGGGAGCACGAGAAGAACTACGCCACGCATGATTTAGAGTTAGCAGCCGTCGTTTTTGCGTTGAAGATGTGGAGACACTATTTGTATGGCGTGACATTTGAAGTGCATTCAGATCATCATAGTCTACAGTATCTCTTCACGCAGTCTGAGTTGAATATGCGACAGCGAAGGTGGCTTGAGTTGATCAAGGATTTTGATTTCCCCATCAAGTACCATCCAGGGAAAGGCAATGTTGTTGCAGATGCCTTGAGTAGGAAGTCGGAGATTCTTCAGGCTTTGGACAGCCTTTATTTTGTGAGGCATGCTCAGCCAGTGGAACTGCAATCGGTGGAGAACCGTTTGACACTTGCCAGTACAGTGAGCTTTCAGCCTGATATTATTCAGCGTATTAAGGACCAGCAGTTCGAAGATGCGATGTTGAAGCGAATCGCCAATCCGGCTTGAGCACATGGAGAATGTCTTCGAATCGCTGACTTGTACAAGAGCACAACAAGTGATATTGACGACCTCTATGTTTAGAGATGTGGCGGATGTTTGGTGGAAGACTGTTCGTGATCACACCAAGGCCATGCCTGAAGCGACAATTTGGGATGCTTTCAAGAGGCAATTCAAGAAGAAGTTCATTCCTGAGCATGTCACTAGCAAGAAAAAGGCAGAATTCCTCTCTTTGCAGCAAGGTACCATGACGGTAGCAGAGTATGTGCATATCTTCAGTCAGCTCTCTCAATTTGCTATAGATTTGATCGATACCAACAGAAAGAGAGTTGAAAGGTTTCTCGAGGGATTGAGGCCAGCCATTAGGGGACACGCTATGGCCTTCCAGCACCTAACAAAATATGATGACGCCGTCGAAAGGGCCTATGCAGCGGAAGAAATCCAAAGGAGCTTGTTTTTTAGTGAACTAAGGAAGAGTGCCCCATTTTTGGGAAGGAGCCAGCAATACTCCAAGAAGCAGAAGGAAGCTGTTAGTAGTCCTTCGAGGCCGGTTTGTAATGTGTGTGGGAAGAACCATGAAACTAGCAAGTGTTGGAGAGTGACAGGAGCGTGCTACATCTGTGGCTCTATAGGTCATCAAAGATCCGAATGCCCAAGGAAAAAGAGTGCAGAATGAGCCTCCCAGCAGCAGCAGTCTTCGTAGTCTTCTAGACCCCACTATCTGCTCCTTCACGACAACAAGCATCCGCAAAGCAAAGCCAAGGGCCATCGCGATCAGGACAGAGCCAGCCGAGACAATGACAACTTAAGCAAGGACAATCTAACCGACTTCAACTACAGGGCCGCGCATATGCAGTTACTTCAGAGGAGGCTGAAGCGGCAGATCATACGGTTGTAGGTAATGTCTCTATTTGTGGCATAAAAGCCAAGGTGTTATTTGATTCAGGGTCATCGCATTCATTTATTTCACCTCAATTTTCTGTTAGAATACGGGAGTTGCCAGCACAGTTACCGTATGAATTACATGTTTTCACCCCTGTAGACCAAAAGGCGATATGTGAGGTGTATTACCCTAGTTGTAAGGTTGTGATTGGTGAGATATCATTTCCAGCGAAACTCATTGTGTTACCTATGCATGATTTCAATGTGATCTGAGGCATGGATTGGTTGAATAAGTATATGGCCTGCTTGGATTGTTTCCAAAAGACCGTCACTGTGAGGATTGATGAAGTCGGTCCAAGTGTTGTTTTTCAAGGTAAGAAGAAGAATTCGAACACCAGGATAATTTCTGCACTTTGAGTAGAGAGGCTAATTCGGAATGGTTGTGAGGGGTATATTGCTTTTATTGTGGAGAAGAAGCCACCTGCGAGATTAGAGGAGATTTCGGTAGTCTGTGAGTTTCCGGATGTGTTTCCAGACGAAGTCCCCGGTCTTCCTCCAATTAGGGAAGTAGATTTCTCTATAAAGCTTGTGCCCGGTACTGCCCCGATTTCTAGAGCCTCGTATAGAATGGTGCCTGCAGAATTAATGAGCTTAAGGTGCAGTTACAAGATCTATTGGATAAGGGATTTATTCATCCTAGTACATCTCCATGGGGAGCTCCAATTCTCTTTTTGAAGAAGAAAGATAGCACCCTTAGGATGTGTATTGATTACAAGCAGTTGAACCAGGTGACAATCAAGAACAAATATCCACTGCCTCGAATAGATGGGTTATTTGATCAATTGCAGAGTGCGACTTATTTCTCTAAGATTGACTTGAGGTCTGGATATCACCAGCTGTGAGTTAGATATCAAGATACACCCAAGATAGCTTTCAGAACTAGATATGGGCATTATGAGTTCTTAGTGATGCCATTTGGGTTGACCAATGCCCCAGCTACATTCATGGCTTTGATGAACAGAATCTTTTCTCTTTATCTTGACAGATTTGTGGTGATTTTTATTGATGATGTATTGGTATACTCCAAGACCAGCGATGAACATGCTGGGCATTTGAGGACTTCACTTCAGCTATTGAGAGACCATCGATTGTATGCCAAATTAGACAAGTGTGATTTTTGGTTGAGACAAGTTGTTTTCTTGGGGCATATTATTTCGAAAGATGGACTTGCAGTAGACCCAGCTAAGATTGAGGCGATAACCAGTTGGCAGAGCCCAAAGACAGTTGCCGAAGTTAGAAGTTTTGCTGGTCTTACAGGTTATTACCGGAGATTTGTTAAAGATTTCTCCAAGATTGCAGCTCCATTGACTAGATTGACTCGAAAGAATGAACCATTTGTTTGGTCGGATGAATGCAAGTCGAGTTTCCAATTGCTTAAGGAGAAGTTGATCTTAGCCCCAATTCTGTCTTTACCAGAAGGTAGTGGTGGATTCATTATTTATACAGATGCTTCCAGGATTGGATTGGGATGTGTGTTAATGCAGAATGGAAGGGTTATAGCTTATGGTTCTTGGCATCTAAGGGAGCATGAGAAGAACTATGCCACCCATGATTTGGAGTTAGCCACTGTCGTCTTTGCTTTGAAGCTATGGAGACATTATTTGTATAGAGAGAGATTTGAGGTTTATAGTGACCATCGTAGTTTTCAATACTTATTCTCTCAACATGATCTTAACATGAGGCAGCGTCGATGGCTAAAGTTTATAAAGGACTATGACTTTCTGATCAAGTACCTTCCGGGGAAGGGTAATGTTGTGGTTGATGCCTTGAGTAGGAAGTTGATGGTTGAGATTGCAGCATTGTTTGGGGAGTTGTCTTTAGTAGAAGAATTTCAGGATTTGGATGCAGAAGTAGACCTTGTGGATGATAAAGTGATGCTAGTAGCCATTTCTGTCTTTGAACCAACTCTGATTCAATAGATTAAGGAGAGACAGTTTGAGGACCCAGAATTTGTCAAGATTCGAGAGCACATAACTCTAAGGCCAAATTTCAAATTGGTTGATGGTGTACTGTATTTTCGGGATAGATTATGTGTTCCAGCAGTCCAAAACCTAAAAGAAGCAATCATGATCGAAGCACATCATTCTAGATATTCTATGCATCCCGGGAGTACTAAGATGTACCGAAATTTAAATGGCAGGTTTTGGTGGAACAATATGAAGAGAGATATTGCAGGTTTTGTTGCTAGATATCTTACTTGCCAACGTGTGAAGGCTGAACATAAGAAGCCTCTCGGTTTGTTGCATCCTCTACATATTCTTGAGTGGAAATGGGAGAACATTTCAATGGATTTTGTCTAAGGGCTACCTCGGATGAGTAGATATCATGATGCTATCTCGGTGATTGTTGACTGATTGACGAAATCAGCCCATTTTATTCCTTTTAGGAAGGTGATGAAGTCTCATGAGATGACCAAGATATTCATTGATGAGGTCACGCGATTGCATGGCACCCCTGTGTCTATAGTCTCAGACAGGGATAGTAGATTCGTTTTGTCCTTCTGGCGATCTTTTCAGGAATCCATGGGTACCCAGCTCAGCTTTAGCACAGCATACCATCCAGAGACCGATGGACAATCGGAGCGTACGATACAAACTTTAGAGGATATGCTTTGAGCCAGCGTGCTAGACTTTGGAAAGGAATGGGATGAGCACCTATCATTGTGTGAATTTGCGTATAATAACACCTATCATGCGAGCATCGGAATGGCTCCAATTGAAGGTTTGTATGGACGTAAGTGTCATACACTGGTGTGTTGAGAAGAAGTTGGAGTTAGGAGTTTTCATGGACCTTCTATTGTTGCAGATATTGTGGAGAAGGTGTGACAAGTTCAAGACAGATTGAAGATTGTAAGGTCTCGTTAAAAGATCTATGCAGACAATCGTCGAAGACCCTCTCGAGTTCCAGGTAGGAGATAAGGTTTTTTCGAAGGTTTCTCCAATGAAAGGCACAATTAGGTTTGGTAAAAAAGGCAAGCTTGCTCCACGATTTATTGGTCCATTCGAGATTCATGGTAGAGTTGGAGATTTGGCGTTTCGGTTAGAGCCACCTCCTCAACTCGCCGGAGTCCACAACGTGTTTCACATATCGATGCTTCCGGAATCTCTTCCAGACCCCTCTCACATTCTCGAGATGGATGACATCCAAGTGGAATCGGACGCGAGCTATGAAGAACGACCTCTTCATGTCATTGACACCAAAGATCAAGTGCTTCGTACCTGGACGATCAAGTGGGTCAAGATCCTTTGGGAGCATCATGAACCCGAAGAAGCTACATGGGAGCTCGAAGAGCAAGTTTGAGAGAAGTATCTAGGACTTCTGCCAGAGGTAAGTTGCATTTGGAGGACTAAATGTTCTTTTAGAGGAGGAAGATGTAAGGTCTTTATAGTAATTAAGTTGTTTTTACTCTAATTAATATGATATTAGGCTAATTGAGCTCGAAGCTCCAAAGGTTTGGGTCATGGTTAGGTAGTTGGGTCGGGTTCGAACCTCATTAAGAAGTCCAAGACCTTTTGTACTTTAGCATTTTCATGGTTTTACATTATTTATGCATCATATCAGTTGCATTGGGTGAGTTTCATATTGTGGAACATCTTTTATGTTTGGCCTAATTCCAATTGGACTCACTCCAGCCCAAATAAGTCCAACTAACTTAATTTATAAATCCAAGAAACTGATGAGACTTACTAGCAATTTCCAGAATTCCACCCCTTTAAAACCCCAAACCCACCATCGACCCTTTTTCCCCTCTTCTTCCTCCCTCACGTTGCAGCACCGTCCCTCCTTTTTCCTTCACCTTCTTCTCCAATCTAGCCTTCATTCCATGGTGCTTGGACTTGCATGTAAGAAGCTTAAGATTCTCCTTCTTCCTCCTTGGTCTTCTTCAAGCTTTTTCTCCTCTTTGTTCACATTCCAGATTTGTAGCCCCATCTTCTTCACAAATAGCTTATATAGACTTGAGATCTTCTTCTAGGAGAGCTTTCGTACCTCTAACCAAGGGGCAAATTAATTTGAGTGAAGCACCAAGCTTAAGGCAAGTATAAGGATACATTTTCTTTACATGCATGGCTTGATTCTTTGATTCTTGGTAGATTTTTGTGATTTTACCCTTTTTACAGATCAATGGAAAATGCATGGATTTGATGGTGTTTTGTGATGATTTTTGGATGAATAAAATGATAATGACCCTTTAGGAAACCCAAGAGTGTAGAATGGAAGCTTGTAGGCTGATGTGATTACAGGTGGAATGGTGTATTGGAAGAGGGAACCCATTAGAAACTGAACATTCCCGCAGCAGGGTGCTTCAGGGCCAACCAGTCGGCCCTGAAGCCAGATCGGTCAATTGCCTCTTAAGGTAGTCTGATCGGTCGGCCACCCAGCCCGACCGGTCAAATTCCCTTTCTAGGAGCAGTCCGATCGGTCGGACCCATGCCCAATCGGTCGGGTAAGCCTAATCTGTAACTTATAGAAATGTGTTCTAAAATGCATTCTATGCTTGACTATGGACCTTCTATAGTCTATGGGATAGCCTAATGACGGGTTACTGCCTTAAACCTGAGAAAGAAACCGAGATATCCACCCACATTTACCGTAGGTTGTAGGTTCAACCTAAGACCATATAGGACCATAGAATTGGATCCTTTGCTATCCCAAACTAGCCCCACGGTGACTAAACATGAAGAAGGAGGAGTGTTGAGCTGTCACTCTTTTCTTCTTGATTCTCCGGCTAGTTTTCAATGTCACGTCATGGGTGTTGGCATAAGGTGAAGTATCCTTTATATACATGAGGTAACACCGAGAATGGTAATACAATGAGACTGAACACCTTATGAATACACTGTAATGAATGACCTTGGAAACCCGAATTATCTAGTATAGGGTTGGCCAGTAACTATCTTTGTTAACCTCACAATCTAATTGTATTCATATTGATAGTAATCTTGACCTCAAACATGTTAGTTCATATCAGTATGCTTATTGATGAAAAGTATTCTACTTAATTGTGATTCTCTGATTGATATTTCCAACAAGATTGAGTACACTTTTGTATGAGTACAAATAGATAAGTATATGTTAAAACATGGGTATCAGATCATTTCTGACATGCTTAGAGTTGGCGCCACTTAGCTTATACCCCATAGGAGGTTTGATGGGACCCCATGCGAGTATTTTATCAGTTCTCGACTGCAGTAGTTATCAGAAGAGTGAGTCGATGCTCTTAGGGCAGCTAGTCGGTCCTGGGCCGATCGTTAGTGGTTTCCCAAGGATCAGTTTACTCTCTTTTTAGAGAGGAGATAGCACATGTGGTTGCCATTTTGGTATGATGTACACTTTATTCATGATTCTTTATTCATGCTGACTTACATGTATCGGTGTCTAGATTTCAATATTGATCTCTTTTATTCGTTATGCCATTTTAATTCCATTGATCTATTATGTTAGGCCCATGTATCCTTATCTTTGCTTAACCATCGTGTTAACCAGTTACCATGGTGTTACAGGCACAAAACCCGATGCTAGTCCAGCATTCAGTGCGCCCCCGGAAGGAACCCCAGCGTTACGTCGGGATGTAAACGAGTGGAATGAGGAAGACATCTTTTTTTGATTCTCCTCAACAGTGCGCAACAGGGTTATTTTGGGATTGGACTTAGGGTTCATCTTGACATTTGATACCTTGTTGTACTATTTATGGATTTTTCATAAATATGCATTTGGTTGGGATGATTAACAGACTTGTTATTTAAATGAATTGAAATGAATGTTTTTTTTTTTTTTGGGATGCTTTTGATGTATATACGGTGAAATCTCTAGGTTTCCACTTAAATGCCTTATGTTGATATACGTGTTTGTGGATTTTCCTCACACGTACCTGTGGGATCACCCTTGTGACAGTTCGTACGTATCCCATCATGGCACGAATTGTCACGGGTATGTGTGTCATTCCTCAGAACCCACAATAAATTCCCAATTCTCGGGTTTGGGGCGTGATGGTTTTTAACCGAGGAGACTGCTGCTCCCCCTGCTCAACACCCTCATCATCTGGTAACCCTTGTGCCTCATCATGATCCGGATCGCTTTCTCAACGTTCTTCACCTGTAGTCTCTACCGGAGAAGGAGTCGGTGTGAGATCAACCATTCCATCAGCTGCTTCAGAAGACGTATCAATCTTCTCAATATCTCCAAAAAACTGGTTTTATGGAAAACCACATTCTTACTTTTGATAGTTTTTCTCTTCTCTTGATCTCATAACCTATAGCCAAACTCATATCCATGGTAACAAAAAAAGACACAACATACTGTTTTATCATCTAACTTTGAACGCTGCTCCTTTGGTACATGTGCAAATGCATTGCACCCAAACACTTTCAAGTATAAATAGGAAGCATTTTTATCTGTCCATCTTCTCTCTGGAAGATCAAAATTAAAAGGAACTGAGAGAGATCAGTTAATCAGATAATCGGCAGTCAAAACAGCTTCACTCCAGAATGGCTTAGGCAACCGTATTAATCTCATCATACATCTCATCTTCTCAAGAATAGTGCAGTTCTGTTTCTCTGTCATACCATTATGCTATGGAGTATCAGAAACTATCTTTTCATGTCGAATACCATGATTTAAACAGTAGCTTCTAAATTGGTTAGATGTGTACTCACCCCCATTATCTGTCATGTATTCGGTAAAGAACTCAGAAGCAACAAAGCTTGCATCTCATCATCAAGGATTATCTTCATTGTGGCTAACTATTGACCACACTTTAGAACTCATTGATGTGACCTTTGGTCTAATGGCCGTCATTGAATTTCACGTTTACAAGCTTTCTAATAAAAAATGTTTTATTCACTATGGTCTTTTTATTATATCCTGCTTCTACCTTTTTCCAAAGGGTATGTGCATTGGTTTCATTAGACACGTGGTGAAATATGCTGTTATCAACCCACTATTTGATGTGATCAATAGCCTTTCTATGCATCTTATTTCAATCTGCATCTTTCATATCATTTGGTCTGGCACTATCCCCCTCAAAGGGATCAAAAAGGTCTTTGCAATAGAGGATGTCCTCCATCTTTGGTTTCCAGATCAACTAATTAGTATGGTTGAGCTTAACCATGGTAGTGTTCATAATATTGTTCTCCATCTCAGTTAAGTAAACAGGAAAAACGAACAACTAACACTTACCTGAATTTCTACACCACACTATAGATCTTGTCACCACGAGCATGCTGGAAGAAATAGATCTGAAATTGAACCCCGGCTGGCTTTAATATCATAAAAATAATATTCTAGGATCTGATGTAGTCAAACTCTTTTGTTGACCGTCAAACAACCAATCTTCTTCCACAAACATGTAAATCTACTCGAAATGAGTCCGTAGGTACAAACGGATCTCCGATCGGACATTGGATGATCAAGATATCATAGAAAGAAGTTTCTGCCTTCGATCTCAGTCAATCTGCTTTGACCATATGACTCTGCTGAAGACCCACACTAAACTGCTTTTGGGTTGGACTTGCTGCAAATAGGTTCAAGTCCACCCGACCCGAATCAAAACTACACTTGTTCTCTGGATGGGGTGTTTTACTTCACGGGTTAGGTGAACCTGACCCGCCTTGACTGGGATCCGACCTAGACAAACTAGGCCCTAATCACCTACCTTCTTTCTCTTCTACCTTCTTTCTCTTCCTGTTTTGCAACCAGAGGAAGCAAAGACTCTAGATGCCTCCTTTTCTCCAAACATGAGAGGCAGGTTGCGTCTCTCTTCTACTGCAAAGCGGATTGGCAACAGCAACCGGCGGGTCTGGCGACGGCGCGCGGTAGTTGTTCTGCAGGCTGATGGCGGCGCAAGGTGGGAAAAAATAGTTGCAGAAACACGGTTTTGGGTGCAGATTCTAACAAACTTACCGCAGTGACCGACGAGGTCTTCTTCCTCAAGGATGGCTGCAACTAGTGGAGCCCTTTCCCCACTTCTTCTGATCTATGTAACGCCAACCCAAAGAACCCAAAGTTCTCTCTGTTCAACGAGTTACCAACCAAACACAGAATCCTTTTCCCTTCTTCTTCAATGATTGTAGCCCAACCAGAGATCACTCCATGATCTTTGAGTTCTTTACAACGAGGATTGCAGAAATCTGGATCCTTTGAGAAGATCTGATTTGTCAACCTTCATGTGCACAACCTCCACGCCTTACGAGACCCTAGCTAAGCTCTGATACCACTTGTTGTAGACATGACACCTCCGTTGTGTGTGTGTATGCATAAGCAATCAAGACACTAATCAATCACACAAAAAGACAAGAGATTTACGTGGTTCGGCAAAGATGCCTACGTTCACGGGAAATTAATTTTCACTAGGTTCTCTTCCAATTTGTAATCCACAGCCTTGGAATCTTAGCATATATCTAGGGTTATAGATTACTGTGAGAGAGGACTTAGAGTCATTTTGTGATTACATCAACTGTTTAAAAAATGTAGAAAAAAACCACAGCAGCATAAAAGGAACTTATAAATTCAAACTTACAGAAAGTGAAGTCAGAATAGAATATTTTGATGATCAAGGCTAGTGTTTAATACTATGTCCTTAAGACAAAATTCATCCCCGCTGCAGTGCTCATGGTGTATGAACGTTTGTCTCCCAGGATACAATGATCAGCAGCAGTAGAAGCAGCACTACAATCTACAATGTCAGCGAATAGAACAGTGTTTTTGAACTTTCTTTCAACATAGATGACATGATGCATAAATGAAAAATTATGCAGTGATCAATGCATTCAAGATAGGCCATAAATAGGTGCATTGGTGACTATTCATGAACAGTCAACAGTCACCAAGAACAAACATAAGGGGATGCGAAGAGAAAAGACACATCCATCCCAGAGGGATACTGTGTCTTTTGACAAAAAGACATCTCCTTTGGAGAGCTTACAGGTTGGGCCCAGGATTCGACCCATATTAGGTTATGGGCTTTTGACCCAACCCAACCCAACCTGACTCGACCCGCCTCATGGGAATCAATTTCTCATTTATATCTTAATGGTTTTTAATGAACAATGGTTTCTATTTAATCTCCTCTTGAAAGAGAATACGTTAGTACTTGGACCCGTCTCAAAAGATGTGTAGAACTCACACTTATTATGATCCAAAGTTGCCCAAAAACCAAAGTTAAAACCCATTTTTCCAACAATTACATCAGTATATATAATCACCACTTCCTTATCCCTCAAAAACTCTATTATTAGAAAAAGGAAAGTCATAATTTTATTAAGAAACTACTGTTTAACAAAAAAAAAAATTCTAATATAACTAGGAAAATTACCCAAGACATAAACCCAGACCCACTTGGCCAACAAAATTGTGGGTAGGGAATTAGATTGGCCCCCTTTCTAGACCTAGGATGATTGTAAGGTGAAGTGAACTAGGCTTGTAGACACAATCTCTAGTCTCTACAAAATAAAAGGGTGCTTAATCCTGTCCTAGCCATGCACGGCTCCATGTTCTGTTTGCTCCATGTTAATGTTTGTAGCAGTCTCATACTCTGGTCACAACCACCAAAAGCTTCTGCGTTACATGCGGCTTGCAGGGAGAAGTGAATGTGATGCCCAAAAGCACATGCTAACAACTCCATGACACATAGCTGAAATATATAATGAGATATAATTGATCACGGTTACATGCTATCAGATACATTCAAGCATCATGAATGGTGCTATAATCCATTCCAGTACTTAATCCGAACAACCTCTGTTAATAAGGTTCCTCTGCAGCTTTAACAGAATAGGATATATATATATATATATATATATATATGACAATATTCAAGTACATTCATTCCTCACTAAAATGGTCATCATCCAAATAGTCATCATCCAAAAAATAGGCCTAACATGCCTAGAAGAGCTACTGCATTTTACTGCACTCAAATAGTCATCATCCAAAAAATAGGCATAACATGCAAAAGCAAGCAACACCTAGAGAATCTCTTGCATTGAACAGAAATCCAGCTGAAGGGGCCCCAGGTAATGGTTTGATGATATTGGTAGAAGGGTGCGGAATTGAAACTGGTACTTGGTCAGATGACTCTGAAGCTTGAGGCGCAGGGGCAGGGCTCACTGGGTCTTCTCCATTAACACTCACTTGAAGTCTCATCCCACCAAGACAATGTGACAAGGTCCCGCAAATGAAGTACTTGTGGCCTGGCGTGGACAGAGATATAGTTGTTTTTCCCTCTCTGCCTGACAGTATAGCATTTGTTGCAACACAATTGTCGAAAGCATCTTTGGTTACCTCAAACACAGTGTGTAAGGAGGAGTATTGGAAATCTGCACCAGACATGAAGCATGTTGATCAAAATTGATGAGGGGATTCCTCTTTCCTTTCTCTGAATATGGAGATAAGTTGTCGTGCGGGGGTTGGGGTGGGGAATGTTGCAGCTTGGGACAGGTCCAATGTGCAAGCCCAACATTCCCAACCCGAATTTATATAGGGTAGGTGTGTAGGGAGGAAGCTACATAGGGTTGAGAGATCCCACCTCTCAACTTATTTCTGTTGGAAGACGAGGGTGGTGGTCCAAATGACCACCGCCGATTACAGTAACGGTTCACTTCTCTCCTTCATTGCCATTCACTGCCCATGCATAACGTTTTTTTAGTTTCTCCTGTGTTGAATCTCCATGAATGAAACCTTGCAACGGTCCATAATGAATGGGAGACGTTGCAGTCGTCTATTGATGGACAGACGACTATAAAAGCTGGGAAACTCCCTCATCTTCACTTACATATACATATACTGACTCAAAATCAAATGCTGAGCATCACCATCGAATTGCTGGCATCAAGAGAAGGCTAAGGGAGTTGTAACACCCATTTTGGCATCCGTTCCGTCTCCGTTAGCGATGGATTCAGGTATGTCCTAAAATTTTGGAGATCCATTTACGTTTAATTATACCATTGGTATGCGAATCTAATCCGTTCAAAGTTCCCAGAATGGGCCATTTTGGCTAACAATTGGTATCAGAGCACATGGTTAATGCGTTGAGTGGATTAGAATTGCAGAAAAACGGAACCTCTGTTTTTCCGTTTTCAGAACAGTCCAACAAAGCATCGCATGATGAAAAAAAAAAATTTACAGCTGACCGTCGCCTGGGGCGACGGCTGTCCGGCAGCAGTCGCTGCGTAGAGGCGCAGGAGCAGCGCTGCGCCCAGCGGCAACGTAGAATCAAAAAAAAAAAAAAAAAAAAAAAAATTTGCGTCGCCGACCGGCGACGAGAATGGACCGGCAGTCACTACTGCTGCCGTCGCCGGCCTCGAGCCAGTCTCCCTACGTCGTCCGAGCGCCACTGCCGGCGTGACGGGAGACATCAAGTTTCATCGTCTCTGTGAAGGAGACGATGAATAGTGCCGGGTCATTCTTCGGGTTGGTAGGGTCGATTTTCGGGTCAGGCCGATGACCTGGAAGGTAACCTAATTAAATATGGGTCTGGGTTTTAAGATAGGTCAACCCGCTGAACTGACCCGACCCGCTGTTCATGACCCGGACCTTATACGGGCCGGATATTGCAACCCGATTTGGATCCGACCCGACTTGGGGTCAGGCTTGCAGTTTCGGTTTACAGGTCAGACTTGACCCGACTGACCCAGCTCAACTGGAATTAAAGATAATTGGGCCTCGGTTTCGGGTTTCAGAATGACCCGGGTCGACTGACCTGGCCCAGCCCAACATAACAGAATATATAAATGACAGGTCAGGTCCGACCTGACCTGACCCAACCTGATCTTAATCCAGCAGAGTTGGGCTTCCAGTTATCTAATAGGTCTGTTCCGACCCAGCCCAACCTGTCAAGCCCGACTGGACTGAACAGGTCAATTTATGACCTGGGTCTGACTCGACCCACTGGCCTAGCCTGATTTGAATAAAGTATTATTATGTTGATAATTATATGTTTTCTGAATAATTGGGTCATTATAAAATTGATCCGTTCCTATCAAAACCGTCCATTTGATATATTTAAATGTTGTAATCATTCTGATGGGACTGGATCATTTAAATGTGATCAGATCAAGGCCAGATCAAGGAAAAATGGACGATCAAAACCTTATTTTGATCATTACGAACACATATGATATCGAATTTTCGATCCGTTTCTTTTGTTGTGTTCCTTATGATGAGATCTACCATGTTAGTGAATTTAATTCCCGATCCAATGGTTCAATGATCATATCATAAGGTTTTATGCATGTTTAACTCATTTAAATTCATGTTTTCCGCTTATTGTTTACATGATTAATGTTGTTTGAGTTATAATTTGTTATATGCATGAATGTTTGATAAATAAATTAGTGTCATAGGTTTCAATTTGAAATTATGAGTTAACTAAGTAGTCACCAAAGTGGCCCAGTTATGATGAAACTCATATTTTACATATTGAATAAAAGACACCACATATGACACTTAGATTGCAATTTCACTTAAAGGATAGATAATCGACCCAAAGGAGTTTATCTTTTGATTATTTGAAGATTGGGATAAAACACATTAAAGATGTTTTGTGAATTCGTGTTGATCTACGCCCAAAGGTGGGATCTCACTTATTCACTTAATAAATTGTGGTTTTATCAAATAATTGAGAATAATAAAATTAACATGTTGCATTTGACCCAAAGGTTATTTGTAATGATCTCAAATTATTATTTTTATTGTAAGATTCCCTGTGAATTCAAAGCATTATAGAATTGTGAAAGTAATAGTTTATATCTTCTTTCTTTTTACAGCTTCTTCCTCCAGATCATTGACTCTTCCCTCATGCTTAGGAACTATTTCCTTATTAAATGGATCAAACTATCCTGAATGGTTAGACATGTTAGCATTGACCATAACTTTTCTCGACTTAGAAATGGCCTTAGATGAGCCCATGCCTCCTGCCCTCACCGAATAGAGTTCTGCACCTGAAAAGGCCAAACATGAACAGTGGCACAAATGTGACAAGAAATGCCAAAAGATTATTATGACTTCAGTTTCTAAGAGTATTAGGGGATCACTTGATCCAAGAAAACATGCCAAGGAACTCTTAGAACAAATTAAGTCACAATTTGAAGTGACTGACAAGGCATTAGGTGCCACATTAATGAACAAATTAACTAACATGTAGTACGATGTGACGAAGGGAGTTAGGGAACATATCCTACTCATGTCTAACCTAGCATCCAAGTTGAAGGATATAGACATGAGTATCTCAGATGGATATTTGATCCAATTTATTCTGGATTCCCTTCCCCCTGCATTTGGCCCGTTTAAGGTAACTTACAATCAGAGCTCTAGTCGGTGGACCATAACTGAGCTGATCGAAAGATGTGATCAAGAAGAGAGGAGGCTTAAGGCTGAGGGGCAACTTCAAGTAAACTTAGTCTCTCAAGTTAAGGGCAGGAAAGGTTTTAGAAACCTCAAGAACAATGCCAACACGCCCAAGGTAGATCCGAAAGGTCAGAAACCGATGAAGAGAAAGGGAAAGAAAGGGTCCGAAAAATGTCACTTTTGTGGCAAGAAAGGACATTTCAAGAAGGACTGCCTCAAAAGGAAAATTTGGTTTGAGAAAAGAGGTAAGCAAAAAAATTTATCTCTTATATGTGAAACCAATATTATTAATGTCCCATCTAATACATGGTGGGTAGACTCTGGTGCAACCGTTCACATTTCTCGTTGTATGCAGAGATTCCTTTCAACCCGGAAGCCAAGTGATGGGGAACGATCCATCGTTATGGGGAACCGGAAGGAGTCAAGAGTCAAGGCAGTAGGCACATATAGGCTAGTGCTAGATACCAGATTCGTTTTAAATATGCCGAACACCTTCTATGTTCCGGAGATTTTCCGAAATTTGGTTTCTATTTCTCAATTGGATGTGAAAGGATATGTCTTTAATTTTGATAAAGGATCTTTGAAACTATTTTTCAATAATATAATGATTGGTAGTGGTTTATTGTGTGATGGTTTATATAAGTTACAGTTAGATACTTTATATACACAATCACTGACTACAGACCATGTTTCTTGTGGAATGAATGTTAGCATGAAAAGAGGACTGATAAAAGAGAACTCCTCCATGTTGTGGCATAAACGGTTAGGACACATCTCGAAAGAGAGGATGTTGAGATTAGTGAAGGATGGGTTATTACCAACCCTTGATTTCACTAATTTCGGTGTCTGTGTTGACTGTATTAAAGGAAAACTGACACAAATAGTCAAGAAAACTGCCACACGAAGTTCTGAACTCCTGCAGTTAATCCATACGGATGTTTGTGGAAAAATAGATATACCTTGTTTTACAAGAGAACAATATTTCATCACATTTATAGATGATTACTCACGTTTTGGTTTTGTCTATCTCATTAAAGAAAAGTCTGATGCTTTGACTATGTTCAAAATATTCAAGGCAGAAGTAAAAAAGCAATTAGATAGGAAGATCAAAATTGTGAGATCGGATCGTGGTGGTGAATACTATGGTAGGTACACTGAAGCGGGCCGTAACCCTGGTCCGTTTGCAAGATTCCTAGAATCCGAAGGTATTGTTGCCCAATACACAATGCCTGGAACTCCTCAGCAGAATGGAATTGCTGAAAGAAGGAATAGAACTCTTTTAGATATGGTTAGGAGTATGGTTAGTAATACTTCGTTACCCGAGTCTATGTGGGGTGAAGCACTGAAGATGGCCATGTATATTTTAAATAGGGTTCCTAGTAAAGTAGTTCCCAAAACTCCTTTCCAGTTGTGGACTGGAAGGAAACCCAGCTTAAACCATTTCAAAGTTTGGGGATGTCCATTTGAAGTGCGAGTGTATAATCCACAAGAAAATAAGTTAGACCCTAGAACTGTGAGTAGATATTTTATTGGTTATCCAGAAAGTTCTAAAGGGTATCGATTTTACTGTCCTAATCATTCACTAAGAATAGTTGAGTCCCATAATGCTAAGTTTTTGGAGAATCATGACAACAGTGGGAGTAGCAAGGCTAGAAACATTATATATAAGGAGATTAGAGATGAGCCTCAATGCTCTACTCAAGATGGATTAATGATTCCACTCGATATAGGGGCATTCCCAGAACGATCTGTTGATCCAATTCCTCAAGATACACAACCAACTCCTCCAATACAACCAAACATTCCTGAAGAAAATCCGAAAGTATTGAGAAGGTCGACTCGTATGAGAAGGCCTGCTGTTTCCGATGATTATGTTGTGTATCTAGAAGAATCGGATATTGGAATTAAAAAAGATCCAAAAACTTTTAATGAAGCTATACACAGTGACAATTCTGATAAATGGTTAGATGCTATGAAAGAAGAATTAGAATCCATGGCTGTAAATGACGTTTGGGATCTAGTTGAACTACCTGAAGGGTCCAAGACCATTGGTTGTAAATGGGTCTTTAAGACCAAAAAGAACTCTAAAGGTAAAGTTGAACAATTTAAAGCCCGACTAGTGGCTAAGGGATTCACTCAGAGAGAAGGTCTCAATTTTCCCGAAACCTACTCTCCGGTATCTAAGAAAGACTCATTCAGAATTGTAATGGCTCTAGTAGCTCATTATGACTTAGAGCTATATCAGATGGATGTTAAAACAACTTTTTTGAATGGGAATCTTAATGAAGAAGTGTACATGGAACAACCTGAAGGGTTTGTTCAACAAGGTAATAATTGAAGGCTGGTCTGTAAGTTAAAGAAGTCGATATATGGGTTGAAACAAGCTTCCAGACAATGGTACTTAAAGTTTAATCATATTATTACATCTTTTGGTTTTACCGAAAATCCAGTTGACCATTGTATTTACCTTAAGATCAGTGGGAGCAAGTTTTTCATTTTAGTCCTGTATGTAGATGACATTTTACTAGCCAGCAATGACCTTAGTATGATCCGAGAAACTAAGGTATACCTTGAGAATAATTTTGACATGAAAGATATGGGTGAAGCAACTTTTGTAATAGGAATCAAGATATTCAGAGATCGATCTCGAGGATTACTCGGGTTGTGTCAAGAAGCCTATGTGCAAAGTATTCTCAAACGTTTCCGAATGGAAAGGAGTAAATCACAAAATGCCCCAATGTCTAAGGGAGATAGGTTTAGTAAAGATCAATGCCCCATGACTGACATAGAAAAGTTAAAAATGAATAAATATCCTTATGCGGCAGCAGTAGGAAGTCTAATGTACCTACAGACATGCACGAGGCCAGATATTAGTTTTGCAGTTTGGATGTTAAGTCGATATCAAAGTAATCCAAGCATAACTCACTGGGTAGTTGTCAAGAAAGTGATGCGTTATCTCAACGGCACTAGAAGATACATGCTCACATATCAGAGATCTAATACGCTGGAGGTCATTGGATATTCAGATTCTGACTTTGCGGGTTGTCTCGATACGAGAAGGTCAACATCTGGTTACATCTTTCTGTTGGTTGGCGGGGTAGTGTCGTGGAGGAGTGCAAAGCAAAACGCTAGTCACTCCATTCACATTTGATGCAGAGTATGTGGCGTGCTTTGAAGCCACGGGTCACGCATTATGGATGCCTAACTTCATCAAGGGACTTACAATTATGGGCAGTGTTTCTAAACCGCTAAAACTTTACTGCGATAACAATGCTGCTCGACTTTTTGCACAGAATGACAAGTGTTCCAGTAAATCAAAGTTTCTGGAAGTAAAATACCTTGTTTTGAAGGAAAATGTGCGAGATCGTTTAGTGTCAATTGTTGGAGCTCCATCGAAGCTCATGGTTGCTGATCCATTGACAAAGGCATTGGCGCCAAATGATTTTAAAGACCATGTATTGAGCATGGGATTGATAGATATGCCTTGAAGGAATTAATGATGTATGATACTATTCATTGACCAATTAAAGAAACGATTTTGCAACTCTTACTTTATTATATATTCACATGTGATAATTATGCAATGAAGTAAGAATATAAAAGTGTTATGACATTATAGTTCCCATTAAAGTAGTCATATTAAAGTTAAGTTCTTGATTAGGAAAGGATACTAGTGTTGTGATTGTGGAAGGAAATATATCGTAAAGATGTGTAACTGCCACAGTTCGCATTAGTAAACTAACCTAATCTTAGATTAAAGATCTTAGCATTACAGTTTTTATGGATAATCGGTGTTTTTTCAAATGATGCGCATCAGTTAGAGTCGTTTTCAAAATTCGTTTGCAAAATAAAGTATTTTCTATATACTATATATATACGAAGTGGATGTATGGTGGTCATATGGACTAAGTGGGAGATTGTTGGAAGACGAGGGTGGTGGTCCAAATGACCACCGCCGATTACAGTAACGGTTCACTTCTCTCCTTCATTGCCATTCACTGCCCATTCATAACGTTTTTTCAGTTTCTCCTGTGTTGAATCTCCATGAATGAAACCTTGCAACGGTCCATAATGAATGGGAGACGTTGTAGTCGTCCATTGATGGACAGACGACTATAAAAGTTGGGAAACTCCCTCATCTTCACTTACATATACATATACTGACTCAAAATCAAATGCTGAGCATCACCATCGAATTGTTGGCATCAAGAGAAGGCTGAGGGAGTTGTAACACCCATTTTGGCATCCGTTCCGTCTCCATTAGCGATGGATTCAGGTATGTCCTAAAATTTTGGAGATCCATTTACGTTTAATCATACCATTGGTGTGCGAATCTAATCCGTTCAAAGTTCTCAGAATGGGCCATTTTGGCTAACAATTTCTTCCATTAAATTAGGAGAAAGATATGAATATATATTTTTTGATCCTATCCTTTTCCCCCTCCCCACTTTTTTCTTCTTCTTTTGTGTGCCCTTCAGCTATCTTTTTACCATCTTAATAAAGAATGGAACTTTCAAAACAAATAAGGGGATTTTGGTCTTTTACTAAAAAAAAAAACTCAATTTAGCAAATCACCAATAAGGTATGCATTATGTTGTGATTATTTTCCTTTTATTCTTTCTTTTTCTTTTCACTCATTATTCAACCCAAATCTTAATCCTCTCAAAGTTTGATATTCATAATCACCACAGCTCATTTAATTTATTATCAATTTTTGAGTTTTTAACGTTTTACTTCAAGATTTGGATTAAGTTAAATCTAATTTAGTTCCTAAGTAAGAAAATTCAAAAGAAATTTCAGATTTCTATTAGTAAAGGTGTTTAAATTATTTTTTATACTAATTACATGTCAATAGTTCCATCAAGGTAAGTGGTTTTATTAAAGTTTTAGAAATAATTTGGGCTCTAAAGAACAGGTCAAAGATCAAGACTTTTTATAACACTTAACCACATTATCAAGTAGAAAATTTGTTAATTTAATTTTTAATTATAATCAAGTGCTCATGGGTAAAAATGCTAAAACCATGGAATTTACAATTCTTCTCTAGCCTTTCTATCATTGTTGGATATAAAAAGTAATCTAAATTCATCCTTTTTAGAAATATTTTTGGAGTATAATATAATAACTAGTACATAACTTTTTGTACCCATTATAATATAATAACAATTTTTATGAATTTCTAATTCTTTCTCAAACTCCTCATTAGGAGAAACTTTTGCCGTCTGTAAGAGAAAATCCTAACCCCATCACAGCCAGTGTGGGATTGGTATGGCTCATGTTCGGGTCAACCTGAACTACCCCAACTCAAATTAACTTGACCGAACCCAACACAGTTTGATATCATCGCAGTGCAGCTTGATTTGAGAATGTTACACCCGGAGTCGGTCAAGGCTGTCTTTTCATCAATCTGGGTTGGGTTTAGGGTGACCCAAAACTGAATCTAGCTTGTCCAAGTTGCACCGGTAGACATAAAAGAGATATATCATGCATAAAGGATGAACTTTAGTTCAATTAAACAACAAAACACCTTAATTTTGTCCATCAATTTGTTTTAAGGTATACCTTCCCATTGTTTTGCAGTTAAACTAAGTTCAGGGCTTGTTCAGTTAAAAGTCTATTAGAACTTAGAAGTATAATTATGTACTAGAATTCCTCTGGATGGAAATTTCAAAAAGCATCAATGCTGTCTAGATGCGGGAGATCTGGGAGTTTTGTTTGAGGGGTGCAGACCCTAATAGGGAGTTTGGATTTTGAGCAAGCCTATGATTTTTATTTGAATTTTTAAGATAGACCTATGAATTTTATTGGATTTTCTGAGGTGGATCCAAAATTTTCTTATAAGATTTGGAACCACACGGCAACTTGATGGGTGCAACCGCAACCACATGAAAATATCTAGGTCCACCCCTTCCGGTCCCTTTGAAATGTACAATTGATGGCTAGAAGTTCATATGCTGGTTCGACCTTTCAAATCCTTGAAACTCTGAAATTTCAAATGCTACTTTCTGCGAAATCATTCTAAAGACATTTGAAAAGCTTACAATTCTTCCCACATAAAATTATAAATTCCAACTAAGAAACAGGCCCATGACTTAACTCTAATGACCTAGGAAAATGAAAATGGAGAGAAACCTTACAAAGACTATCACCAACTGCAAAGCTTTTGCCGGCAACCCATGAATCAAGATCGGTGCTTATGTCCCAACCAGCATAATCGCCGACAGTGTACATGGTGGCCATGCATCTTTGCCAGAACCCAAGCCCAAGAACAACTGACCATATGAAAATCTTAGCCATAACTGATTGTTAGAAAGGACCAGATTGAGAGCGGGACTGTCAAGTACCCAGTTTTATTTCCATACGATGGTTTGTAAGTAGATAGCGTATGTACCAAACTCCATAACTAAACTGCAGTAATCTCTTTGTTTCCTTGTATAGCAAGTAAGTAGTTGAGTGTCGAAATTTACCACAAAGGAAAAACATAGTAGGTCTTTCAAAAACAAACAGAAGAAGATGCTACAATAACCCAATTTTGGTGCAGGTGGGTAACCTGATTTCTTGTTTGAGTTGTTGGATCTGGCTTCTAGAAAACCAAAATTCTAGGCCCATGACCTGAATGTTCAAAGAGGAAGATTAGATTCGGATGGTTATTGACTCGACTAATTGGGGCAAGTTTGTTTGAGAACTTGATCAGACTCATTGATTCCCTCACTCGGTGAGCTCCCAAGTTGAGTTGACACCGATGACTCAGGGAATCGAAAGAGGTTTCTAAAGAATGAGATGTTAAAAAGGGATCGTGATTAGATAGATGCATTGTTGTGTGGCGCGGCCGAGTTGAACCCTGCCATCTACAAATGTACATACAAATGTACAAATAATAAATTCCTAAGCAACCAATCACATCGATGAAAAAACAATGTTGAGTGGCTGGGCAAAACCACCTACAGTCAAAGCTTGCTTTAATTCATTTTTCTTGTGTGCTGTTAGGGGCCACGGCTTCAACATACAATATATATATATATATAGATGAGATGTAAGATTTTATTCTTTTGCACATTAATACTTTTCAAAAAAGAAGTATACGTGAATATTATCCATATATATAGACACGGCCGTCCTTACAAGACCATTTCTATATCTATATATTTATTTATTTATTGGAAATAATCTTATGAAAACTAGTTCTTATAATTTTTTTATGAGAACTTCAGGTGGAGCCCATCTATCACCCAATTCAAACCTTGCAATACACAGGGACCCCCCGATAGTCACATACTCCAACTTTCGGTCGAATCTGAATGTACTAAATCGTTGGATTGATTGTGTAACAATCTGAAGGGTTTGGATTTGTAGGCCACAAATGAAGGGTTAAGGGACATATAATTGATGCCAAACGTAATATTTGAGGTGGTCCCACATAGATCTTTCCATCTATCCTGTTCTCATCTCCAAATAGACCCATAAGTGGGTCTCATAAATAGTTATCATAGTAGGTGCGTGAGAATAGTTCGCATAGGATTAAAGCCCTATATTTATTTATTTATTTATATATGGGAATTATGCATTAATCCCCCACCATAAAGTGATGGACATTTATAGAACTGGAAATATTCATATACAAAAGAAGAAAAAGGCATTTTTGGTCATATGCAAAAGAGGAAAGCTCATATACAAATAGAAAAAGCTATGTAAGCATCTCTCACCTTATGATGAGGGATAGATGTACAGTAATATTCCTTTCTCTATATATATATATAGATCCGTTGAGAACTACCCTTGAGTACCTATCGTGGGAACTTTTTATGGGACTCAATGTGGGTGGGACTAAGGGGATGATAAAATCTTTGTGGCATCACCCCAAATATTAAGTTTGGCCTTAAGCACATGTCTTTAACCCCTTCATCCATAACCCACAAATTTAGTCCATTCAAATTAGTGCACAATCGATCCAACAATCCAGTAAATTTGGATTTGACTGAAACTTGAGGTGTGTGACATCAGGGGATCCTTGTGTATTGCAAGATTTAAAATGGGTGATAGATGAGCTCCACCTTAATAAAATGCCCCTCCTAGTTGGGGCCCACTGAGATGCATGATGATCATGGAAGTCCATTGGATGTGAAGATCCCTAGAAGGCCTACTTATATAGAAAATCTTGAGTCCATAAGATAATCTTAATTTTGTTTTCTATGGCTTTTAAATTTAATGGTTTAAAAGCATCATTTTATCATTATTTCAGTTCAACAGTGAAGAAAAGTTGGATGAGTGCCAAACTTAAACTTATGACCATTCATGGTGGCGGAGGGGGGTAGTGTGTATGAAAAGACCTGATTGAATCAACATGAGTCCCAAGACCAAATAAAAGTGGGGCGAAAAAATGAGCATCTTTTAAATGAGGCGCTCGTTAAAATTCCTTATATATATATTATTCATGTGCATGTGACTCTCACAGTTTTTTGATGTGAACTGTAGGTAGGATCCATCTATCACCCAATCAAAATCTTATAATACACAGGGGACCCTTTACTAGTCATACACCCCAAGTTTTGGTTAGATTCAAAGTTACTGGACCATTAAATTGACTGTGCACTGATTCGAATGGAATGGATTTGTGTGCTACGGATGAAGAGGTCAGGGATATATGTTTTGGGCAAATCTTGATATCTAAGGTGGTCCCACATGGATTTTTTCAAATATAGTTATATGGAGGGCCTCCATCTTGGGGAGGAGAGAGGGTGGAGGTAGAGAGGAGGATGTTGCCTTCGCCTAAGGTGGAGAGTACGGAAAGCAGAGGTGGGCTAGTGGTGCTAGCCATCACCTAAGTTAGACAGCAAAAAAGTAAAGACGAAGGGGAGATGATAGAGAGAGGTGGGGAGGGTTGTCACAACCCGAGCCTAGGAGATTGGGGGTTAAGACCAAACCAAACCGGTGACACATGTACTCCGGTGCATATACACTTAGACCCTGTCTAAAAGAACACATACAAGAACAAAATAATATATATATATATAAAAGATTACATGAAGTCTTGAGTTATACAAAATAGATCAAGTACAATGTATACAAGTCATGAGTAAACACAAAATCCACTAAGATCCCGAAATGAGGAAGACCTCTATGCATGTCTGATACTATCGCACTCCAATGGAGTGATCACATCTACTCCTCTAACCCTAATGGGGGCATCTGGGGTCTCCCTTGGAGTCTGGTTGACCGACGAAGGGTCGGTCGAGGGATCTGAGCCTAAAACACCAAGGACAACATGTGAATATAATGATTCAGTAAAGTATAAGCAACGGCAAGTTAACGCATGTTGTATCTAACAGAATAAGTACCAACAGGTAAATCATAGAGTTTCAAATTCGTATATTAGGCAGTTGTGCAATAAATGAGACATGCTGCCAGAATCAAGGCTTACATAAGATGAACATAACTAGGTGGCTACTACATTTGCCATATGCTCCCAAAAAGGGATCTTACATACATACTGAGAACACCATCGACCGGGCCAAGGTACGAATGAGTCTTGGGTTCCTGGGGTCTGGAAGCCCCAAGACATAAACTCACTGCAGCGGTGTTATATAAACTACGCCAAATTCAACCTTGTCGAGTATCCTAAGGCTGAGGCTGAGTAGTGCCTGACCATGTGGAGTTAATCATATATTAGAATTTGAGTAGATCATGCATATCGTATCGAGCATATGTCATACGTGCATACGTGCATACAGTCAATTCATCCATACATACCTCAAGTTAACGGAAACATACCGAATAGATAGAACAGATCAAGCAAACGAATCAACTTTTAGATCGAAAGGGGCATAACGAAAACTATACAAACCAGACAAACCAGATAGAAGAGTGGAGGTCAATGATTGTCATACAAAATGCTATGCAACTCAATTTACTCGAATCAAGATCATTTACTAACCGACCCTAATCTAGTTATCCAATGTTTCTAACCGTGCATGATGATATAGTTTTAAGTTATCCGATACACAATTGTCTTTCATTTCGTGTTACAGTGTATCGGGATCCCTTAAACCAACACCTATGTGGAGGTGCTTAACAACTGGATAACATACATGAATGAGTCACAGCCCTAGAGATCATTTATGCCAATCTGTCATACTCTATTGGGCAGGTCAAGGTCACCTACATTCTAACTCAAAGGCCTACAAGGTCTCTCTTCAATCCCTATCTTACTTACTTTTTCAGGTCCTACGGCTTAGCCGTAGACATCTTACGACTTAGATGTATTATGTACTACGGCTCAGCCGTGGCTTCCTAAACTGTTCCTCCGCATTTACGGTGAACCACGGTTGAACCGTGTCTTCTACTACGGTGTCACCATATTTGTTCTACTGCTTAGCCTCGGCTAGTCACGGCTTAGCAGTAACATGTCACACGACTTAGCTGTGGCTGGACCGTAGAATGTCTTCTTCATTTTCTGCTCTCTGTAAGTCAAGCCGTGACTTGACTTACGGTGGGGTTATGACTGACCTACGGCTTAGCTGTAGCACCTTCTACAGCTTAGCCGTAGCCTTATCGTAGAAGAAAACTGGGTTTTGCAGCTCTTTAGACTTTGAGCCGTAAGTAGATACGGCTTCGCCGTAAGCTACGCGAGATCACTTATCTGAACCTATTACAGAATTCTCTGAAAATGCTCAAAATGGAAATCAAGGCTAACAAACACATAAAGTCTAATCAAAATGGGCTATAAGACATCAACCATATCCAAGATTAAGAAGTCCATTACATTCACACATATACCAATATAGGTTCATCCAAATCATGCTTATACTTGCCTCAAATGGTTCTAACAAGCTCTTTGTTGTCTTTGGGCTCAAATTCGCCGACTACACACTGTTCTAATCCCCCATGCATGCAAAAAAAGGAAGAAAGAGAGAGACATGAGTGCATGTAGCAGTAACTGACGTGGAGGAGAAGAAGAAGAAGATCAAAACCCAAAGCTTACTTTAATTAAACCACACAAGGAAGAATTCAAGAGTATGAGTGCACAAATCCCTCTTCCTTGGCTTGATCGAGAAGAAGAAAGAAGAAGAAGGAAAAAGAAGAGGAGAGGAACATTGAGAGAAGAAAGAAGCTAAAGGTTGGTGCATGTATCTTGACTAATATAAGGATAAGTATGAACAAATTGCAAGAAAGTCCAATAATTTCTCTTAATTACAGTTCGAGTCAATTAAAGGTCCAACGAAAACAAATGACGTCTTTAGCATACGAAGTAGTCATGGAACTTAATGAGCTCAACAAAAGACACGTGTTGACACCAAGATGATGCATGCATGACAACGTCTTACAAAATGTAAAATTACGAAAAAGAGCCTATGCCTACCTAATCCAGGTTACACTCAACCCAACTACCTATTCATGACCCGGAACGAAACCAAAACAGAGTCAAAACACAATTTACCACTAATTCGTCATTAATTAGTAGCTAAACCGGATTAAGTTGGGTTGGAGTGTTACAAGGGCAAGCATTGATGATGAGGGGAGATGATTGTGAGAGAGAGAGAGAGAGAGAAAGAGAGAGAGACGTGAGGAGGAGGCTGACTTTCGGGACTTTTTTTTAAAGTTTTGAATCATTAATAGTGGGATTGAGCGGGCAGGTGGGTGGGAACTTCTGAAAAAACTTAGTACATGCAGGCCACACATGCTTAGTGGATCCTTTCCTCAGTTATAACTAAGGAAAATATTTCTCTCTCTCTCTTTCTCTCTCTCTCTCTCTCTCTCTCTCTCTCTCTCTCTCGTTATATATATAAGTAATCCTATGACTATGTTAACTAGTTCTCACCATTGCTTTGTGAGAAGTCTTGATGGGCCCATTTATCATCCAATCTAAATATTGTAATATACAGGGACCCCCTGATAGTCACACTACCTAAGTTTTAATTAAATCCGAATTTATTGGACCGTTGAATCAACTGTACACCAATCCAAATGGACTGGATTTATGGGCCGAGGATGAAGGGGTTAAGAACATGTGATTGGGGTCAAACTTGATATTTAGGGTAGTCCTACATAGATCTTCTTAAATCCCATTGTCCTATCCCCAAATGGGACCCACAAGTAGGCCCCATAGAAAGTTCTCATAGTAGGCTTGTGAGAACACTTTTCTTAAGATTAAAGCCTTAAATATATATGAGAAACGGTCCTATTATAGACCGAATTTGACCGTTTTGCATAGTGGAGCCCACATTTTGAGCCATCCAAATGGATTACACACACGACCCCTTTGAATTGCATATGTCCACCAATTTTGAATCCCATCTGGTTTGATTGGACTGTTAGATCGACTACGCATCCATCTGAATAGACTTTATATATATATATATATATATATGAGTGTGCAATGTCCACCCAAAAGGTCAAGATTTGAGCGTCTGCGAATTTGTGGATTGTGATTTGGGCGGTGGGGTTTGGAGCACTCGTTTGGCATCAAATGTAATGGAAGGACTTGGAAGATGATGAAAAGAGGGAAGAGGGCTGCCCTGGATCGAGTATCCATAGTGCGTTTTAGCCTTTAGCCATGCATGAGGAATGTTTTTTTTTTTCTTTTTTTTCCTTTTTAAACTTTTCTTGTGTGACTACCATTACTCATGCATAATCATGCCTTGTGACGAAAGTTGAAAAATTCACCTAGACATCACGCTAGGTTTTTTTTATAATATTACAAAATTACTATATAATATCATATAAAACTATCTTATTATTTCTCAGTATTTCAAAGCAATTTTCAAAGTTTGATCAAGTGCCTTAAGCGTTGTACCATTTATGGATACTATTTCCTATCAATAGTTATAAATATAGTTCTATTCTTTTGGTAGGGTCATGAACATACGCAGGCACCGAGACGTATCAGTGCCTAAGGCAATAATTTATCTCCTTTTTTTTTTGTATTTTTTATATACTCGACTTCCTGACAGAGGAGCAAGCGATATTCAAAGAAAAGTGAACAATAAACTATTAGTTTCTTCTTTTCATATGAAGATCAGAGAGTGGATGGACAACTTGTTGATTTGTCAGGAACAACAGTGAAGTTTATCATTCAAGCTGTGTCTAGGTCTTCTTATTCTATTTGTGTGCATGGAATTTTGAAGAATACTGAAGGTCGGATCTGCTGTCCTTTTTTTTGGTGGTTGATCATGATTGGAGTAGCTATTCTCACCCTTCATAGTGAGGTGGAACAATTGAAGGAGCAGATGAGGGAGATGGAGTAAATCTTTGCATCTCATGGTGGGGTACATATGAGATTTTGGATGAATCATGGGAGTTCATCTCAGGTACAAACCAATTATATATATAATAGATTTTTGAACATATTAAATACATATTGATCAAATACTCATTATTCCTAGTATATGATATGTAGGTGAGGCAAGATTCCCCATGTCAAGGAGACACAAGCCAACCATGTAAGCACTCAAGCTAATTTAACTTTGTACAAACTGTTGCATTTGACGAAGAATACATGGGTCGTATATGTGAGAAAGATAGATAAGTTTATTGAAGATTTGAGTTAGCAAAGGATCCTTTCAAATGAGATCATCGATGTGAATGTTAACTTCGTAAATGAACAAGGCAAGTTGGAAGATCTCGCACCATGTGAAATCATTGATTGGCCTGAATTTAGGATCATCTCCATTTAGCTTTTTGAATTGAATGTTTTGATACTCTAAATTTCTCTAACAATGGATGGTTATACATTGTTAGTTATATTGATGTTTTAGTTGATGGATGATTGATTGTTGGATGGATTTTTAAATTGATAATTGATTTTAGATTATTATAGAAATGTTTGGGTTAGAGGAATTGGAATAATTGTTTAGTTTATTGTAATTGATATAAATTAGGTGCAATTTTTTTAAATAAAAAACCTTGGCCATTGGCCGTGGGTTTTTTTTAATAAAAAAAACCAGGATTTATATATGGTTTTGGATATTGTTATTCGCAGTTGAAGGCCATGGTTATTTTAAAATTTTGATACAGCCTTTAGCTGTGGTTTTTGAAATGCTACATCGTTGCTTGCCAAGGCCATATCCACGGTAAATTCCGAAACACAACGGCCATTGGTTGTGGCTTTTTAGCAATTTTGACTTAGTGTATGGGAGCTACTATTTAATCGTGCTTGAAACGTGATGTGAAATACATTGGATTCGAGTCCAACATTCACACACTTCAAGTATTAAGAAGAATAGGAAATAACTATAGTTCATCATTGTTTTCCCTTTATTTACATGAGTTCAAATGCTCTGTATAGCAAGGATGCAAGTTGTTTACAAGTTTTGAAACATTTATAACCCTTCTTGGTCTCAAATGTGATCCAAATTCAGAAAGTATAAGAAAATATATGAAAATGGGAAAAAATACAAAAAAGAGGGAGATAGTGAGGAGTGACCGTGGGCCACAGTCAAGGGCTCCCTGCTAGTGGCCATGGCTTATTGCCAGTGGCCGAAATGGCCATTGTTTGATTCCTTTTTTACTCTGTTTCATTTTTGTGACGCTTTTAAAGTACTAAAATCTATTTTCTTTGATTTTGCAACGTTGATTGACCACCAAGAGTGCTCAATTTGGTCATAGAATCAACTTAAACCTTTGATAATCATCATCTTTTGCTTATAGACTGTTTTTGTATAAATCCGAAAAAGGTGCTTATATAAGTAAAAGTGGAGCCAAAGTTGTGTCATTCTGAGCTTATAATTTTTTAGGAATAGAATGAAGCCTAAAAGGCTTATTCATAACTTCCGGGATGGCCCAAAACCCTTCCCAAGTGAGAAAGTCAGAGGAAAAAAGCCTTCATCCTAGTGGCCCTTGCATTTGTCTTCTTTAAGTGAGATGCATGCTTCTTCTTCTTTTCTGAACTATTTCTCACCTTAAGTTAGTGAAAAAGGAGAAGAAAAAGTAGACTTTGAGTGCTTTGGAAGTCTTGTGGGTGCTTAGAAGTAGGCTTGAAACTTGTTAAAATTGATTGATTGCTTAGAACTTACTTTGAATCTTGCTTCAACCCCTTCTTCAAAGCCCAAGTGTATCTTTTTTTAGGCTTTAAAGGAAGTTGAGATAGTTTCCAGTAGTTGCAAGGGAGTTATACTTCGAAATAAAGTGAAATAACTCCCAGAAAGGGTCTAAGACTAAACAGGTGTCCATGACTACAGGCCGCGGTCACTGATAAGTCCTAGTTTTGGATTTTGGCACATGTGAACCATTTTTGCCTGTTTGGGGTCTGAATAATGTCCAATCTTCACGAAACTTAGAATGATGCTTTTTGACATTATTTTGAATGTATCATAGAAATTTTAGCTCGTTTTGACCTTCTGAAGTTGGTCAACTCCCCTGTTGACTTTTCATAAAAATGGGCCCTTATTTCAGCTGTTTAAAGTTCAAATGACCTCAGTTTGTTTAAAACTTAGAAGGACTATTGTCAGGGGTCTTGGAGTGTCCATCCAAATCTCATGCAGTTTGGATTTGTGAAAGTAGGATTTCGAACAGCAACCCACTTATTGCATCTTCTAAGTCATTATTCACCTTACATTGTAGGTAGCTAGCTTGTTTCCTATCCGAATGACGTTCAATTGACTTAAAACTTTGGACAATTGACTTTGAACATATTTTGACCGTTTGCTCTGAATTTCATCAGCTTCAGCCTCCTAAAAGTAGGACTTTGGTCAATGACCCCATGACTTGGGAGTCACAGACTCCTAGCTGACATATAATTGAAGTGGGTGCAAACAAAGTCCTTTTGACTTGAAACTTTGCATAATATCTTCTGAGATGACTGAACTTTTGTATCTAAATTTCATCAATCTTAAGCATCGGCAAGTAGGACTTTGGTCAGTGACTCCATGCCTTGGTGGTCACGGACCCAAAGTTGACATGTTTGTCAAATTTGGGTCAAATGAAGTCCATTTGACATGAAATTTTGCAGAACCTCCTTTAAGCATAATTTGAGCTTCCTCCATTAGTTTCAGCTAATTTGATTTTCATGAGGTGTCACTTTGCACAGTGACCACATAGAGCTTAGTAAATGACCGTCTGAATTAAGTTTGGGTTCAAATGATGTCCAAATACTTTGAAACTTTGAAAGATAGTCTTTGAATGTATTTAAATGCAACCCTCTAAGTATCAGCTTATTTTGACATGTAAAAGTATCAATTTCCACAGTGACCCCCAAAGAGCTAGTAGACTGTTACTAAAGCTTAGTTTGTGCTGAGACGAAGTCCAAATGCTTTGAAACTTTGAAACATCATTGCTAAGTATGTTTTGGAGTTGCCATGAGATTCTTAGCTACTTTGGTAACCCCAAAGCTTGAGTGTGTTCGATAACCTTTAGTCTTTGAGCCCATGAACCTTGAAGTTAAAGTTTTGTGAGTTGAGTGACCAAATGAAGTTCACTAACTCTAAAATCTGAACTGGTACACTATGAGCTCATCTGAAGTCTTTTGAGTGGATTGCATTAGCTCCAAACATCTTGATGCAGTACTTGAATTGGCATTCCACAATCCCAGGGTTTTATATGCCCTTACTTTGGAATTTACTTATAATGTTTTCACTGCTACATTTGTAATTTTTTATGGGTCAACAAGTGCTCCCTTGAAGTGCAATGATTATAGTATGCCAATCATTGTGCCTTGAAATAATTAATCTATGGGAATGATTAATGGTTTGATGAAAATACAATTTGTCAAGATAGGTCGTATGCCTAGACTTGGGATTTTGAAAATTTTTATAAAAACCATGATGAGTTTGATGATGGAATTTGATAAAAACATAAGAAATTCGAATTTCTTTGCCCTATTTTCACTAATATCAAAAGTAACATATCTGTGGGGGCTATGGGGAACACCCACTAATGAAATCCTTAAAGTATTTGAAAACTTAGAATTTTATAAATTTAGCTTTGGATTTTGGATTTTGGATTTTGGAGATGGATTTGATTTTTTGTTGACCTATTTTTCACAGATTCTAGAGTGGCATCTCTGTGGGGATTCTTGGAAACACCCACAAAAAAAAAATCCCTAAGGTTTTAAGAAAATCAAAGGTTTGTTTAAAATGGATTTGGGTTTGGATTTTCATGGATTTTTTGTTCATTTTAAAAAAAAATTAAAGTCAATGTTTTGACTTGACTTAACATGAGTTAACATGAGGTGGAATTTTAAAAAAAGATTGGCTTTGTGGGTTTTGATTCAAAACAATTTGAGATGGTGGCTCAAAATCTGGTTTGACCTAAGGTAAATTTGAAATTTGGCTTGTTTTTGGAAAGATAACCACCCCTCTCTATTTTTTGAATAATTTCCCCAAAACAGGCTCATGTTGTTGTGGAAAAATCATTTCTTTGGTAAAATACCTGAAGTAGGCCCACAATGTGCTGTGGGAATTTTGAACGATCACATTTGAGGAAGTGAAGTAGTGGGTCCCACTGCTCAAAATCATTGTGACAGATTGTGGGAAGGGGTCAGCACATCTTTGTGTGGTCCTCAAGACAATATCTCTCTCCATAGTGGATACTTCAATTAAGGACTTGAAAAGGTCCGTTTTAGAGGGCAATCAGCATAGAGATGACCTTCTTGTACGTACAGAGGCGAAGTAAGCAACTTTGGATGATTTTGTTCAGTCTCTAGAGAGTGAAATGAATATCAAACTGGATGAGATTGACATCAATACTGTCGTACCCACACATGCAAGCTACAAAGGGCATGCCCTTATGGAAAGTGTACTGAATGCGAAGAGGCAACTGGAGAAATTTCTAGACTGATTCTCCTTGCTGCAACTTTTGTTTGGCTCTTTTGTATTTTTCTTTCTATTTTGATTATCAAGGGTGGCCATGTACATTGACTTCATTTTTGTATTGAACTCTAAATGAATATCAATGAAAATTTTATTTTGGTCCACTTTGTCATTGGCATGAAATGTTTGGTTTAATTTTGTATGGATGTTTGTAAAGTTTATATTGAAGATTTAGATGTGTGTATGGTTTGGATGGTTTCTTTTTGGTTTTTGTTTCCTTAGACTTGTATCGGGTGTGACTTGCAATCTTTTGGATCGACAAATCAACAAAGAAAAAGAGTTATATAGGTGGACATTATCTAGTGTCCATGTGTGAGGTTTTCTCTAGGGTCCATGACTTGGTCCTTTTGGATAAAATTCTGGTTTTAAGGTTTGTTTAGGTTTTGGTTATATGGGCTCCACAAAAAGACTTATTTTCATATAATGGAGGGTAGCTATATAGGGTCTACAAAAAGACTTATTCTATATAGTTAAATTTGGTTATACATGGTTAGCAAGAAGACTTGGCTATGAAGCAAACTGTTACAAAGGGTCTTATAGAGACATAATCCAAGTAACAAAAGTTGACTAAAGGGGTCGAAAGACTTTATCCTCGTAGTTGTTTTGTATAAGTCTGAGGGGTTTTGGTTAAGAGTCATGAGTTGTGAGGCTTGAAACCAAAGGTTTTAAAGGTGAGCATGTATATCGTACATGATTTAGATAAGCCAATGACATTCAAGTGTAGTATTTCTTAAGAAGTTTTCCATTAATAAGCATCATGTATCTGTCTCCTTCGAGGGTGAGGACTGCGTAGGCACCGTTGGAGTAGACCTTGTTGATGATAAAAGGTCCTTTCTATTTGGATTCAAACTTGCCTTTTGATAAGTGTGTGGAGAACATGGGTCTCTTAATTGCAAGGACTAAATCTCCTTTCTCGTAAGCTCTGTATTTAACCTTTTTGTCGAACGACCCAGCCATACGAGCTTGATACAATTCCATGCTTTGCCGAGCAGCAAGCCTTTTCTCATCAAGACTTTCTAATTCTTAAAGTTTGAGCTTAGCATTCATTTCTTCAGTGTATTTGTGTATCACAGTTATTCAAAGAGAAGGAAGTTAAATTTCCAAGGGTATCAAAGCTTCACAGCCATAAACCAAGGAATATGGTGTTGATTTTGTTGGACCTCGAACTATGGTTTTATAGGCCTACAATGCTCCAAGAAGTTTGGTACTCCCAACTCTTTTTGTTGTCAAAGACCATTTTCTTCAGAATTTTGCAAATGGTCTTATTGAAAGCTTCAGTAAGTCCATTAGCTGCAGGGTTATATGCCATGAAAGAACAACATTAGATTCTATACTTGTTACAGAATTTGTAGAATTTGTTGTTGTTGAACTAAGGACTATTGTCATGATGCAGATGTTTAGGCACCCCAAAACGACAGATGACATGAGTCTTCATGAAACTGAGAACTATATCTGTTTTGACTTCTGCAAGGAGCACTGCTTTTGCGTATTTGGAGAAGTAATCTGTTGCAGCCAAAATGAATTAATGATTATGTTTTGATGGTGGATTGATTTTTCCAACTATGTCCATTCCCCAAGACTCAAATGGCCAAGAGGTGGATGTAGGATGTAGATATTTAGGTGGTTGATGAATGTAATCACCGTGACTTTGGCATTCATTACATCTTTTGGCAAAACTAATGGCTTCAAACATCGTGGTAGGCCAATAGTAGCCCATCCTTCGAATCTGATCGTGAAGCTTTGGTCTAGGTTAGTGAGTACCACATAGGTCAGAATGAACTTCTTTGAGTACTTGATCCGCTTCTTTTGGTGACAAGCAATGGAGAAGGACTTTATCATATGATTTTGTGAAAAAGAGTTTTCGAAGGCAAATCGAAGTGAAACTTTAGAGCTTGTCTTTAAATGCTATTCCTGTCTTTAGTATTCTCTAGCAAGACATCATAAAGAATGTAATCAATAAAAGGGTCTCTCCAATCTTTGAATGAATTTTGGCAAGATGAAATCTGATTCTTAATCATATCGAAGCAATCTGCTACTACTTTTTGGGTATCTAGTGGAGGTAAAAGTCTTCTTTTGACTACTTCTAGTGCCATTTTGTCATTTTCAAGGATTGACATTGAGGCTACCAATCCAGCCAGTGCATCTGCTTTAACATTTTGATGTCTTGAAATGTGATGAAACTCAATTATCATAAACCTCTCCTTGAGTTCACAAGTTTTGTTGAAGAATGGAATCATGTCTGGTTTCTTCACTTCATACTCGAGATTCATTTGTTTGATCACAAATTGGAAATCTCCATAGACCCCAAGCATATTGATGCATGATTCCAAGGCTAGTTCGAGATCCATAATCAATGATGTGTATTCTGCTACATTGTTTGAACATGGCTTGATTAATAAGAAAGAGTGAGGGACATAAAACCTTTCTAGGTTGCAAAAAATTATTCCAACCCTTGAAACCATGTCTCCTAGCTCATTTGTTTTGGAAGCTCCATCATAATGCACGATCCAATGATCCAATATAAGTCTGGATCAATGGTGGGTTTCCATAATTGTTCAATGAAGAAGACTGGCTCGTCAGGGAGATTGTCTTTGAATTTAAAATCTTTCGAGAGTGGATATTCCACTAGAAAGTCTGTAAGAGCCTGTCTTTTTATTGCTTTTGTAGGGGTATATCTGATGTCATACTGAGAGAGAAGAATAGACTATTTGGCGAAACAATCACTCAGTGCTCTAGCTTTTGTCATCAATGTCTTCAATGGGTTGATATTGGAAGCCAAGTACACTACGTTGAAGAGGATGTATGACGTAGTTTTTGTATTGCGAACATTTGTGCAAGACATTCTTTTTCCACTGGATGATAATTATGCTTAGTGTCAACCAGCATCCTTGACAAATAATAAAGAGCTACCTCCTTACCTTCATCATTCTTTTGAGTTAATAATGCCCCCACAAAATGATCAAGAGCTCGAATATAGAGGATGAAAGGTTTTCCTGGGATTAGAGTTGAAAGATCCGGTGGGTTTGTGGGATACCTTTTAATATCTTGAAAGGCATCTTTGTAAGTTTTATCCAACACAATGTCTACTTCTTTCTTCATCAGTTTGGAGAATGCTTTACACTTTTCGGACAAATTTGAGATGAACCGGCAAATGTAGGCAAGTCTGCCTTGCAATCCCTTAAGTTTTTTTAGAGTTCTTGGAGAAGGCATCTCCAATATAGCTTTGACTTTGCCTGGATCTAGTTTGATTCCACCTTTTCGAACCACAAATCTTAGGAATTTCTTGGAAGAGACTCCAAAGAAATACTTCAAAGGGTTCATTTGAAGGTTGAATTTTTGTAACCTTTCGAAGGCCATGCGAAGATCAGTTAGATGGTCTGATTTCTATTTGCTCTTGACTGCCAAGTCATCAACATAGCATTTGAAAAACTTACATTGCATGTCTTTAAAAATTCTCATCATTGCCCTTTGGTATGTGGCTCCAGCATTCTTAAAGCCAAAAGGCAAGACGGTCTAGCAGTACATGCCATAGGGGGTTCTGAAGGATGTGTGCTTTTCGTCCTCCTTATACATCTTGGTTTGATTGTATCCTAAAAACCCATCTATGAACAACATTCTTTCAAGTCCAAAAAGTATTATCAATCATAATTTCTGTTATGGATAATGGGAAATCATCTTTAGAACAAGCTTTATTTAGATTTTTGAAGTGAGTGCAGACTCTGATTTGCCCATTTTTTTATGACAGCACTATGCTAGCCAGCCACTTAGGGTATTGCTCTTCGTGGATGAAGTGAACATCTTTGAGTTTCTGGGCTTCTTTTTTTATTTTATCCATGATTTCTGGTTTTGTCCTTTTTTGATCTTGCTTTAAGGGCTTAGTATCATCTGTTATATTCAATTTGTGCACAAAAACTTCCTAATCGAGACCAAGCATTTCTACATAGGTCTATGCAAAGCAATTCATAGACTTTCGCAAGAAACTCACAGACACATCAAGTTCTTTTCCTTTGATTTGAGAGCTTACAAAGATAAGAAGAGGGTTTTCTGGGGTTCTCAAATTTATTTCTTATACTTGGTCTTCAGTTGGAGGTTTTAGAAGAGGTTCTTCCACAGCAGTTTTCGGAAGTTTCCAACCTCGCAAAACCTTCTGAAGTTTCATTTGGGGTTTAAGCCAAGGCCTGATCCCTTTCTATGGATTCGGTTTTTTAAGCTATTTAGCTTTTAAATCAAGGGCTAAACATTCCCAATGAGTGTGTTGAGATGAATCTATTTCTTCATTGAGTTCTGGTGGCCAAAATTCAGTGATTTGTGAAATTTTATCATCGTCATCACTTGCCCCCTCAAGATGCTAAAAAGCAGCCTAAACAGCAGGATCTCGGAGACAACATTTTTTGGAGAGTCATCCAAGTCATACCCTTCAGTGAAAACTATAGACCGTGCTTTGAAATTTTGATTTAACTTAGGAATGTTGTTGTAAGGAACGAACCTTATGCAATGCCGCAGCTGTTCAATTCTGCGTCCCTTTTTAATACTTTATTTTATCTCTGGAGTAAAGACCTCATAAGGAATTTGAACCCCATTCGCACTCAATCTGAGGCCAATGGACTTCTTGAGATTGTACTCCATGTTCTTCTTCATGTTGCAGACTATAGATTGTGGTTGTCGAGCTTTATTCTCCCATTGTTGGTGATCTTATTGATAGGATATGAAACAGATGTATTTTCGGCTCAATGGAAAACTATCGAGTGATTATGTTACTTGGATAAAGGCACAAAGAATCAAGAACCTCTAAAATCATAAATTTGGGATGGAGTAGGCCATGACAAAAGTAGAGGATCCCAATCTGCTATAGAGTGCACAGAAGTGTCCATCTTCTCAGCATCCTCAGAATTCGACTTAGAATCTGAATCTTTGATCATTGATACGACATGCACTGAGCGGAGACCTTCCGCGTAGACAATAGAGTGCCACTTCGAAAGATGAAACAATTCGAAACATCTCATTAAGGGTTTGAAACTCCATTGCCATTCTTAAGCTACGGAGGGTTGACCGTAAGCCTATCTAGCATAGATGAATCCATGCTGAGTAATGTGGAGGATTATTGCATTTTTCAGCCAAATGAAGCCATCTATCATTGTATCTATAAGACAGTTCGGCCATTTGTTGTGATGTTAGCATTAGTTAACTGAAAGTGATAGGAGAATTAGGCCTCATGGGTGATATTCCCCTGGTAGGAGGAGGTATATTATTGCTTTCTTGGTCAAAATTTGGGTTACCAACCAAGGAAATCACATTTGTTGAATATGAAAGCCTTCGCTGCCTTACAGCAGATGGTTCACCATTCTGAGCAGGCATTATATACATAGCCGAACTACATGTCTTGTTTGTATGGATAACAATGCCTGTTTGATTTGCCCTTAATGGTTTTGTAGATATGACCAAAGATTGATCTGATTATTTGATTTCAGATTTAACTTTGATCACCAAAGGAGCTTTGGTATCCACAAACTTCATTGTCTGCTTCTTTATGGATTGCAATTTTCTGACAGGATTAGATCTTTTATCAAACCCTGGATAGGTTTTCCTTTTTACTGAGATTATGAAAGGTTCTGTGGAATTATCATCCATTGGAGAGCTATTTGTATTTAGCTTAGACTTTACAGGCCTTTCTTGATACATGGCTGCATCGGTGAAGTAGACCTCCTTCCTTTTGAATGGCTTTTCATCTGCAAGGACTTGATGTGCCTTATCCTCACCATCAATATATTTAAGACATTGATGGAGAGTGGAAGATACTATGGAGTAATCATGAAGCAATCGCCTTTCCAAGAGGATGTTGTAGTAAGCATATGTCTTAACCACGTGCAAAGTGGCTTCTCAGGTTAGATCACCCACTAAAACCAAATCCGAATCTTGCCAATCAGATCCTAGACTTCCCCATCATAGCCTTGGATTGAGCCTTTTTGTAGCAAATAGCTTGCTCATCGGGATACTAAGTTCCTGAAAAGCTATAATTGTGATGAGGTTCAGAACTGATCTTGGGTTAGCCTAAACTTTCGGAAAAGGTATATCATTGATGTAGGCCGTGAAATAGAGCAGCCTTGTGTGCTTCATGTCGCCTAAGAGGAAATCATCTTTGGCGAAGGAAATGGTGGCTTCAAAAGCATTGTGAATAAAAAAACACTCCATATATTGTTTCTAAGGCTTCTTGGATTTTTCTTTTAGATAGTTCTTCTCTATCTGATGAACTTGTGCCACGTGAGTTTGGTTGTTTGTATTCAAAACCTGTAAAGCTCGTATGATGTTTTTACAAGTCTCCTCAGCATATTTGTGTTTTTCCCCGAAGGGTTTACATAAGAAGAAGAAGAAGAAGAAGCAGAATGTCTATCATAGTTGACTCTATAGTTACAACTAGAACGAGTGTCATCATTGACTATATTGTTTCATTCAACTTCTGGATGAGTATTTCTTCTTATTGCATTAACTTCTTCGGGTTCACTAAAAAGTTGACTAACTTCTTCCAAGCCTACTTTTTGATCTGCATTGTCAGGAGCGGCTTAAGATGTTTGAAGTTCATCAGCAGAAGTGCTAAGAATCACCAGAGCTGGAGCCAATGGCATTTCTTCTTCTGAGTCAGCAACGTTATCTTGAACTTAGAAGATTTCTTGAGGTACAGTAGGACTGTCAATGCTGAGGTCATTATCTTTTTTTGCCAACTCAAGCTCATCAGTTGTGTCAGGAACATTAAGCTAGGTGCTTAGTTCAAAATCTAACTTCAACAAAGTTGTCTCATTAGATGGTTCAGGAGAAACATCTGGCATAGAGATTTTTGCATGTGAACAAGAAAATGATGCTTGTTTTTTGCTGCGCTTCATTGGATTCAACTAATAGCAAGGGATTCGGATGAACTTCTAGAGGTAGTGGAAAAAGAAGAGGATCATTCAACCAACCACTTGCACTCAGTCTGTGTATGTGATAAAGAGCTACTGACAGTGTATTGAGACCGTGTTTGATATTAAGAGTACCCATTTCAATATCAAAAGTTTGTTCAAAACTCTCATCCTCATTAGAAGGGTGTTCATCAACGAAGTAGTCATCAATCCATGGATCATCTTCAAAATGAGAATAGTCTAACCAATCTTCATCATCATCTGAATTAGGAGGTGTGCCATCCCATGGTATCCTGTTGCAACTAGATATTAGTGGCTCTTCCTCATCCTTTGGAATTGGAATGATGAAGTCAGCCAAAACAAAATGACCTCTGACTGGTTTGGGAGGTTCTTCCGAAACTAAAGCTTTGACCTCCTTTTCTTTTTGTTTTAAGCTTATTTTTCTTGTTTGGCCACGCAATTCTGGACAGTTCTTTGAAGGTCCTTAAGTTGCCGTTTAACCTTCCTTTTCTTTATAGGCATGGGTTTGGTTTTAACTTTCTCCCACCCTTCATCACTTACTAAGTCTGGGTGAACCCACATTTCTTCCCTTGAAGAAGTTTTGACTGGTATCAATCCTTGTTCATCATGTACTACATTGACAACTCGGAATCCAACGGTCATTGTTTTGGTGGAGTGGGCACTGCTATAAATGCAAATTGTCCAAAGGAGATCTTGTTGACCAGAGCAGCATCATATTTACAATTAAAAGTTATCTTTCCATTTTTTCACATCTCATTGACTTTTTCTTTCACAATGAAGCAATCTTTGAGAAGATGAAACACCATTCGGTGGTATGCATAGTAATTTAGGTCACTGACATGACCCGCTTGTTCAGGCTTCTTCATTGGTGGAAGTTCAATTTTGTTGTTTTCCATCAATGACTAAAAAATTACTTCAAAATCCCCATCAAAAGGATATTTAGTTTTCTTCCTCTTTTCGTATTTCTCTTTCTTAGTTTGATTAGTTTTTACATTCTGAGGTTTTTGAGGAGGTTTGGAGGTTTGCACATTGAAGACCTCCTTTTTATTCTTCAATTTTGGAGAAAAAGATAAAGACGGCTCCGCTTTTTAAGAACTTGCATTCTTCTGACTAATCTCCTTGAGGGTCAGCTCTGCATCAGTAGCTACTTCAAACAATTGGGCCAGAGAATTAGTTTTGTGACTAAGTAAAATAGCCTTGTTGATCTTTAGTCGTAAATTGGTTTTACACATTTCAATGGTTGCCTTTTAAGATGGTTGTTCCAAGCATCTATAAGACAATGCTCTCCATCTGTTGATAAAGGACTGTGCAGTTTCATTGTCTCCTTGTCTTGTACTGCTGAGCATGGCAAAGGTGACTGTTTAACCCTCTTCTTGGAAGTGAAGTAAAAAGTTCTCTTCCGTGATAGTCCAAGTCATGAAAGTGAGTTCTGCTAACCGCTTATACTAATTAATGCTAACTTCTTTCAATGTACGAACGAACAACCTTATTTTTAGTGCATCTAACTCTGGCAAGCTTTCAAAGAGTGATTTAAAATGCACAATATACTAGAATATTGACCCTTTCCAAAGGTATGGTTGGAAAGTTAAAAGTTTATAATCTGGTGGAAATGGAACCAGATCAAATTGCGGAGGATACTTGGGTATGATACCTTTCTTTTTCATCCTAGTCTCTACTTTTGATTTTGTTAGTATCTCTTCAACTTCTCTGATGCTTATATGTTTTTTAGGATCTGGATGAAAACCAAGGTCCGATGAATGATCACTACCAGAAGAACCTGCAACTATCACCTTGTCCATCATGGACTTGATTTGAGATGTGAGTAGGTCAATTTTAAGGGCATTTCTCTTAATCATTGCCTGTTCTCTCCTATCAACAAATAGAGGATTAACTAGAGCTTTAGCTGGACCACCTAACTTATTTGCAAAGATTTTCAACTAGGCAGTCAAATGATCAATCTTATCTCCTTGTTGTTTGATAATCTCACTGAAGTTGTCTTCTTGATTTTCACCAGCATCTTTCGCGTCTTTGCTCCCACTAGCATCATCATTCTCATCCTTGATAGTCCCATTACCTTCAGCTATGAATATAGTGTATTGATGGGGGTAGGAGGATGTTAATGTAGGAGGAGTGGATTGACTATTTTCTGTGTTTTAGATAGTGATAGGATCCTTGTCAGAGTCTGTTTCAACATAACCTTCAGAAGTCCTACTTGAAGGGGAGTTGGAGTCAGACTCTTGTGATTGAGTCCGAGCCATACTTCGGGTAACTCTCTGGGCTGAACTTGGTCCAACCATGCATGAAGAGGTCAGGTCCTGATCATCTTCTTTAATCACCCATTTTTTAGTGATTGTGCGCTGTGACAGCTTTTGGGTTTGATCCCGTAGCGAGCCAAAGCTTTTTTCTTTATCTGATTAGCCAATCTGGCTGCCAAGGTTTGATCTTTGAACTTGGTGACCAATGGCTGGGAAGCGCTGGCAACTCGTTCCCAATCCATGGAATCGGAAGTGGGAAACGAAAGGATGTCAATAGCGCATCTCTTGGTCTTTTTCTTCTGCTCCATTTGTTAGAGCGAATCCTTAAAGCAAAAAGAGCGATTGAATTATTGATGACCAATCACTTTGTTTTCTTTTTGTTTTTAGCGTCATGTGATAGACGTTGGGGTGAAGATGGCGGGGTTGCTGCTACCATTATAGAGGATAAATGCCTCCCACCAAACCTCTATCCCTCATTCTGAGTCAGAGTGTAAAAGGTATTATATTTAACAAGGCCAAGAGTTTATTCTCAGCTTTGCTAGATTTTGAAATGCGTGGTTACAGTGACCACATATTGTATTTGGGAATGGATGCATGTTTCTGGGCTTTCTTGCGAGTTATAAGTTGCCAAAGGTCCTCTAGTGCTTGCTTGTTAATGACCCATTATTTGGGCCGAGTAGATGATAATCTTGAGCATTAGGCAGCCACTGAACGCAACTTGCCAAGTGCTATTGACTTGTGATCCGTAAACCGGACCTGCCTTGCCCTCAGACAAGGCTTGATGATGTGAAGGCTGCTGCTTCTTAACTTCAGTTTGTGTTTAAGTTCCTCCTTAACCTTATTTAAAACCCCAAACAAATTCCAAGCAAATTTGGAAACCTAAAGTTTAGGAGTCTCATCTTCTTGATGGATTTTGGGGTCACTGATGACCCATTTAGATCAGTTGAAATCATGGAACCCATAGGAGTAAAGAGTCTTTGGAAGATTGAGACTCTCGACGCAAGGTAGCAGAGTCGGTTCGAGCCCTCTTCAGTATTCTTGCAGGTGGTTTTGTTTTGGGTCATTGAGATTTTGAAGAGCCTCTCCTTGGCCTCATCAAAAGTGATGATTAAAGAACCCATGATATCTCATCAAAAAAGTAAGTCCAAAAGGACTATATTAGTGTCACAATCAACATGGCTGCCTCTTGTGCTAGCCGGAATGGTTTATAAATGCCTTCTGAACAAACATGATTTTAAACCGAAATGGTTAGAAATAGGAGTAAACCTTTTTTCATTCTGCTATGCTGATTGTCCTAGCTGTCAGAATTTCTATAGCATTTTGGGACTATATATTCAGGTTTAAAAGTATGTTAAGCTAACTAGACTTGGATACCAGAAGTTTGGTAGCATTTCAGGGCTATCTATGTTAGACTTACAAGCAAGAGAGGGTTGGATCTAATCAAAGAGATAGGGCTCACAGGATTAAGCCTGCACTACTACCACAATGATCACATGGGATCCATCACTACATGATGCCGAACAATGTATGACTGCAATGTCGTTGGTCTTATCACTAATTCGATATAAATATTTGTTTAGCTTAAAACCTTTTGGACTGAATCACTACTCTTTTATTCTATAAAAGGGTATTGATTTGGTCCGGCTGCATCAAGGTGCAAAGTTCCTTCAATTAAATGGCAAAAGCATGCACTTCGAAGTGACTAATGTCTTCATTTGAATGATAAAAGGATGCACTTCGAGGTGCAAAGTTTCTTCATTTAAGCTCCCAAACCCATCATAGACATCAAGGTCTTACGTGGGTGTCTTAAGAAATCAAACAAGTCAATTTGGGGACAAAATAGGCAAGTGACCGCAGGCCCATAATCACTGCCTATTTTACATTGTCTCCCGCGATCACAGCACTTTTTGTATAGTCTCCCATGTCCACAATCATTTTATACAGCATCTCGTGGCCACAGGCTATTTTATACAGCATCTTGTGGCCATTGGCTCATAGCATCACATTTCATCACTTGTTTAGTACTTTTCACGCATTTTAGCCAATTTTCATGTCTTTTGGACAAATTTGATCACAAATCAAAGCTATAAATTCCCACAGACAGCGCTAATCTTCTGATCGTGCTTGAAATGTGATGTGAAATGCAATGGATTCAAATCCAATATTCTCATAGTTCAAACGTTAAGAAGAATGAGAAATAACTACAGTTCATCATTATTTTCTTTTTGTTTACATGAGTTCAAATACTCTGACCGCGGGGATGCTGATTGTTTACAAGTTTTAAAACATTTACAACCCCTCCCTCTAGTCTCATATGTGGTCTAATTTCAAAAAGTGTAAGAAAATCCATGAAAAATGCGAAAAATACAAAAAAGAGGGAGATAGTGAGGAATGATCGTGGGCCATGGTCATTGGCTCCCTACCAGTGACCGTGGCTCACTGCTAGTGGCTAAAAAGGCCACTGTTTGCTTCTTTTTTCACTTTGTTTCATTTTTGTAAAGCTTTCACAGTACTGAAACTTGTTTTCTTCAATTTTGCAGCATTGAATGACCACTAAGAGTGCTCAACTTGGCCGTGGAATCAACTTAAACCTTTAATAATCATCAGCTTTTGGTTACGGACTGTTTTTGTACAATTTCGAAAAGGGTGCTTATACAAGTAAAAGTGGAGCCAAAGTTGCGTCATTCTGAGCTTATAATTTTCAAGAAACAGAATGAAGCCTAAAAGGCTTGTTCAAAACTTCCGGGATGGCCCAAAACCCCTCTCAAGTGAGAAAGTCAGAGGAAAAAAGCCTTCATCCTAGTGGCCCTTGCATTTGTCTTCTTTAAGTGAGATGCATGCTTCTTTTTCTTCTTTGAACTATTTCTCACCTTAATTTAGTGAGAAAGGAGAAGAAGAAGTAGATTTGGACTACTTTAGAAGTCTTGTGAATGCTTAGAACTAGGCTTGTAACTTGTTGAAATTGATTAATTGTTTGGAACTTACTTTGAATCTTGCTTTAACCACCTTTTCTTTAGAGCCCAAGTGTACATTTTTTTAGGCTTCAAAGGAAATTAGGACAATTTCCAGTAGTTGCAAGGGAGTTGCACTTCGAAATAAAGTGAAATAACTCCCAGCAAGGGTCTGGGACCAAGTTACAGGTGTCCATAACAGCAGGCTGCGGTCACTGACAAGGCCCAATTTTAGATTTTTGCACATGTGACCTGTTTTTTCCTGTTTGGGGCTCAAATGATGTCCAATCTTTACGAAACTTAGAGAGATGCTTTTTGACACTATTTTAAGTGTGTCATTGAAATTTCAGTCCGTTTTGACCTTCTGAAGTTGGTGAACTCCCCCTTTGACTTTTCATGAAAATGGGCCCTCATTTTAGCTGTTTGAAGCCCAAATGTCCTCGGTTTGGTTTGAAACTTGGAGGGATTGATGTCAGGGGTATCTTGGACCATCCATCCAAATTTCATGTAATTTGAATTTGTAGAAGTAGGATTTTGAACAGCAACCCACTTGTTGTATGTTTTAAGTCATTATTCACCTTACATTATAGGCAGTTAGTTTGTTTTCTACTCGAATGATGTTCAATTGACTTGAAAGTTTGGAAAATTAACCCTAAACATATTTTGAACCTCTGTTTCAAATTTTATAAGCTTTAACCTCCTAAAAGTAGGACTTTGGTTAGTGACCCCACGACTTGGGGGTTACAGACTCCCAGCTAACATATCATTGAAGTGGGCATAGATGAAGTCTTTTTGATTTGAAAATTTTCAAAATATCTTTTGAGAATGGCCAAAGTTTTGTGTCCAAATTTCATCAATTTTAGACATCGAGAAGTAGGACTTTGGTCAGTGGCCCCATGCTTTGGTGGTCACGGACCCAAAGTTGACATAGTTGCATCTTCTAAGTCATTATTCACCTTACATTATAGGTATTAGCTTGTTTTCTACCCGAATGATGTTCAATTGACTTGAAAGTTTAGAAAATTGACTCTTAATGTATTTTGAATCTCTGTTTCGAATTTAATCAGCTTTGGCCTCCTAAAGGTAGGACTTTGGTCAATGACCCCATGACTTGGGGGTTATAGACTCCTAGCTGACATATCATTGAAGTGGGCATAGATGAAGTCCTTTTGATTTGAAAATTTTCAAAATATCTTTTGAGAATGATTGAAGTTTTGTGTTCAAATTTCATCAATTTTGGACATCGAGAAGCAGGACTTTGGTCAGTGACCCCATGCCTTGATGGTCACAAACCCAAAGTTGACATGGTTGTTGAATTTGATCAAATGATATCTGTTTCACCTAAAATTTTGCAGAGCCTCTTTGAAGCATAATTTGAGCTTCCTCACAGAGCCTCCCTTAAGTATAATTTGAGCTTCCTCCAAGAGTTTCAGCTGCTTTGATCTTCCTCCAAGAGTTTCAGCTGCTTTGATCTTCATGAGGTGTCACTTTGCTAGTGACCTCACAAAGCTTAGTAGATAACCATTTGAACTAAGTTTGGGTCCAAATGAAGTCCAAATGCTCTGAGAATTTAAAGGATAGTCTTTGAATGTAATTAAAGGCATCCTTCTGAGTATCAACTTGTTTCAACATGTAGAAGTGTCAATTTTACAGTGACCCCCAAGGAGATGGTAGATAGTCACTGAATCTTAATTTGAGCTTAGATGAAGTTCAAATGCTTTGAGATTTTGAAACATCATTCCCAAGTATGTTTTGGAGTTGCCACGAGATTCTCAACCACTTTGGTAACCCTGAAGCTTGAGTGTGTTCAATGACCTTTCGTCTTTGAGCCAATGAACCTTGAAGTTGAAGTTTTGTGAGTCGAGTGACCAAATGAAGTTCACTAGCTCTAAACTTTGAACTGCTACACCCTGAGGTCATCTAAAGTCTTTTGAGTAGATTGCATTAGCTTTGAACATCTAGATGCAATACTTGACTGGCATTCCACAATTCTAGGGTTTTATGCGCCTTGGTTTGGAATTTGCTTGTCATTTCTTCACTGCTACATTTGTAATCTTTTATGGGTCAACACTATTTAGGTAAAAGAATTCTTAGGAGGGCCACATATAAAAAAAATGCATGCGGTTTTCTAAATATACAAGGTATATATATATAGTTTTTAGGAGACTATAAAAAGAAAGTTATTTTCTTAAAGTTAAAGGGGTTTTCTTAAATTTCCTAAGGCCTAGTGTCAGAGGGTAACCTTTCTGATGAGTGGAGAATCATTATTTCCTATGTTTATCTTTATAGGTAAGTAAGACTATTAGGATACTTGAGTATTAGCTAATATTCATAAGTTGGATAAAACTCTGGGTCCATTAAGTTGTAATTTTATATTTCTTTTAGAATGGACTTCGATTCAAGTCGCTAGAAGAAGTTGAAGTGAAGACATGAAAAGAAAAGCAGAAATTTAGAAGAAAATAAAGCAAGGACAGAAGCTCTGTCTGCTTGAGTGACCGAATGCTCGCTCGAGCATACATGATGAATTTCACCTAACAAAGGCTTTGCCCGCTTAAGCACGCACTTACTCGCTCGAGCGAATGATGAACATAAACCTTCTTTCCTGATGCAAACTTATTTCCTTTTTGAACCAAAACTGCTATTTTGTACTTTATGTAAACCTTAACTCTTATGCACAGATTATGGGCTATTTAGAGGGTATTTCTCTCAACCCTAAGGTATCCAACATCCATCTCCTATTTTGACATTGAGAACACACATTGGAAATATCCTACTTTTTTAGAGCATCCATTGGAGAAACTGTGCTGAGTTTGTATGATAGAAAATAAAACTTCTACTTTCTTATAAAAGATTATGCGCCTTGTGGTTTCAAGGTAATTGGATTAAGCACGGAGAGCAGTGAACGGTGCGAAGTCATTGCAATATGGAGTTGTGTAAAAACAACTACAGTCCTTAAGATGGGGAGTCTAAGAAAAGGATTGTGAGAATATCTTGTAATTGCTTAAGTCATAGTACTTAGTTTTTTGCCTAGATAGGACTCATGGTTTTTCCCACGAAAGGTTTTTCACATACAAAATCTGCGTGCCTTCTTCTTGTGTGTGAGATTAATTTATTTTACTAATTCTTTTATTCTCCCACTGCATAAAAATTGAACTGCAATCTAGAAATCAGATCTGTAACGATCTTTCAAAGGTTATTTTGATAACTTGTAAGGAATTGCAAAAAGTGAATGGGTGAAATTATAAGGTCTAAGTACAAACTAATCTTGATTTATAATAATTAATCTTGTTTTACCTTAATTAAAGCTTATTTAGACTAAATCAACTCAAATCCACTTGGATTTGGGTCATGGATAGGTAGTGGGATCCGGTTCGAATCTTACTTAGGTAGTCAAGGACCTTTTTGTAGTTTAGAGTTGCATGGTTTGTATCATCTTAGCACCATGTTAGTTGCATCATGGTATTTAATCTTGTGAATCATCTTTCATATTTGGCCCAGCTCAATCTGGATCCATCCTAGAGCAACTAAGGTCCTATTTGACTCAAACTGTAAAATAAACATTGCCCTCAACATGATCTAATCATGTACCCATTCTTCTAGGTGAACTTTAAGACAAGATCAGAGACGGAACTTCTACTGAGCGAGAGCCCATGAGCTAAGATAGGGGTAATTAGGGTTGAGAGGATTCGAGCTCCAATAGCTCCTTTAAGTATGCATTGCTTGAGTAATGGTTACTTCGTTTAATTTTGATTTCTATAATTGAATACAATCTTAAGACCGATATATGCTTCTGTATAAGAATAAATCGATCGCTACGTGCGATAAGTATGAAAGTTATAAATTTTGGTTAGTCTTAATACATTGAGTTAGCACCACTTAGCTTCTACCCATAGGAGGGTCTACAAGATCGAATTTTATATGTTACCTACTGCAGTTGTTGTAGGAAGAGTAGGTCGGCGCTCTTAGGACAGCTAGATGGTCTTAACCCAACCGCTAGTGATTTTCCACAATACAATTTGCTCTCCTTAGAAAGAAGATAGCCATGTGGATGCCAACTAGTATGCTATGGTATTTCCGTTTATGATTCGTTACTCATACTTATTCACATACAAAACATGCCTAACTTCCGTTATTGTTCTCTTTTAATTAATACATTTCTAACTCAAAATTGATACATCATGGTGGTCTTATATAACTTTATATTTGCTTAACCGTCACATTAACAGTACCGCTCTTGGTGTTATAGGTATGAACCCATTGCCAGTATGGCAATCGACGCGCCTCCGAAAGGAGCCCCAATGGTACCTTGGGGTGTGAAAGAGTGGAATGAGGATGATGTCTTCTACTAGTCATCCTACATAATGCGTCAAAGGGTTCATGTTTTGGGGTATGTTTAGGACATAGCTATGATTGGTTTGTGATCATACTATGTTATTTTGAAGTCCCAATTTGAGGGATATGACATTCATGATGATGGATATGTTTATGTATCTTAGTATTGTGTGCATGTGGATGATTTAAACTAGTAAACTTTGATTTATATTAACGAACGAATGAATGCTTTATTAATGCTTATGATGAATTTCAGGCGAATTCTCCAGCTTTCTTCTTAATTACGAAAATGATTATTATATGTATATGGATCTTCCTCATACGTACATGTGCAATCACCCTTGTAGCAGTCCGTATATATCTTGACATTGCACAGATTGCTATGGGTTACGTGTGCCGCACCTTAATATCCACCCAAATCCCCAATTCTCGGGTTCGGAGTATAATAGAAATTATTAGAAATCATATATGAAGATAAACTAGTGTGAGTGTTAAGAACTATGTTGGAGTAAGTGTCATTCGGACAATAGTCCCTGCATCTATTGAATGGGGCTAATAACATAGAAACAAGCATATTGATGGTAACTTCTGCACTAAATTAATAGTCCCATAGGCAATCAAAATTAATGTTATAGACCCGAAAAGAATGTCCATTAAGTGATTACTTTAGGGAGACACAGAACAATAAAATTTGTGAAACACTTGTAATTTCATTCCTGGTCTGTGTTTATTACATTCAGGTTCTATCCTAGTAACCTAGTAGACGACAAGCTGCTTATCTATTTCTTTTGTTTGCTTACAATTTGCAACCCCCTTGTCCAATCTTAGATGCTTAACATTGATAGGTGTGTAGAAAATTATAAATACAATGAGGGAAGAACACATTCTCTGTAATTTCTTTAGTCAACCGAGGGAGAGGGAGAGTCCCCTAGGAGATAGTACCATATCTGTCAGAAGAGATAGTACCTTATCCATCAGAAGCTTTGTATCTTATTTGTCAGAAGCTCTCATGTTGTCTTCGTTTTTCAGAAGGCTGAGGTCTGCTGCTCCTATTTTAGTTCTTTTCTTTGGACGATTTGTTCTTCTTTTTTCTCTATGTGTCGTTTTCTTCTGCACGTCTCTGTATTATTGGTCTCTGTGTATTCGTGTATTTCTCTCTATGTATGTCTATGTCCCTTGCGTTGATGTTAATGGTGAGATTTATAGCATTCTCCATGTGATACTGGTACTTGTTCCAGCAAACAGGATGTTGCTTTGTGGTAGTGCGGAAATCGTGGGGAAGAGAGGGTTTTGCTCATGTTCTTTGAGATTTTGCTAAGGTCTCCATGTGTAGGGTTTTGCCTATGATCTGTGATAGGTTTGGAGTAGTGATGTCTTTGCTAAAAACTGTCATTGAGGCCATCTCCGCACGAATGAGTTCATGTGATCCAAGTTTGAAAAGGTCTACCCGGGGAGGGGAGGTACTCTGCTGACATTTCTTCAGGGTAGAGGACGTTGTCCCGGAGGGATTTCATCTGGGGGAGCCAGGCTATTGTAGGGTTGACGTTTGCATATGAAAGGTGATTTCTTTGAATAGATGAAGTTTGTTGATGTGGCTCAAGAGGTATGCCTTATCCAAAGGAAAAGTAAGTTGTTTATGATGTAGACTTCGAGGTATGCCTCGTCTGAAGAGTAAGGCTATTGCTGATGTAGGGTAGCTTTCCAGAATGTAGAAGTTGACTAGCAGACAAAAACAAGGGTGTGGACCGCTACTTCAGAGAGTTCAGGAGCCTAAAAGGGTTGCAAGCTCCCTCATTGTCTTTAACCATTCTCCTCTTTCTTAGTAGGAGTTAAGGGAATCTCCTTCGACTCTAGGGATGCCCTTTCTCCTTGGGAAGGAACATAGGGACTGTTGTCAAGACTGGATCTGATGCCCGTGGCTTAAAAGGAAAGAATGTAATTTTTGCCCCACAACAAATAGAATGCAGATAAATGGTCTACAAAAGAACTTTAAACAGTCATTTAGAAGGAAAGTTAAATAATAAATGTGTTTAACTTTCCAATCTATTGAACTTAACTTTTTTTCTTCTTTTTTTTATTTTATTTTAAATAACTAGTAACTGTTTTAATCACCATGTATTAAATCTAGGTGCCATCTTTACTATTTATGTGATTATAATGGTCCAGACATAATTTATAAGAACTATATTACACGTAAACTTAGGTAATATTGTCAATTGTTTTTATACATCTCCAATGCTTTGTTAAGCACTTAAATAAATTATAAAACTATATTATATATATGTAACCTGTGCTAAAATTTTAATTGTTTTTATATATCTCAAACACACCGTAAAGCCCTTAAGCCTAGAAGTTTTCAAAACTTTATTTATAGGAGTATGCTCATATAAAGGTTTGGTCAATTATGATGTCTGGATCTCCTCAGCGGCTCCCACGTGCTTTCTTCGAGGGCATGTATAGAACTCTACTCTTAGGGCAGCCTATTGATAATCTGGATCATTCAACATAAATTTCATTATCATCACTAATCTTCCACTTCAATAGAAGTTAATCCCACAGTAGTTATTCATTATTCATTATAAGTATGAAAACTTCATCACTCTTTATTTCTAATCGCACCATACATACCGTGGTGGCGGAGACGAGGACATATAAATACCAGGGTTTTAACCTTGCTTAACTTGCTAAAAGACTTATTAGATTCTAATACACTAAGCCCCTATTTGGCAGCACTACTTTTTGTTTCTTATTGTCTAAATGTCTAAAGTATTTAGAGTTTAGAAAAATAAAATCGTTTGGCATGTGATTTTAGCCTCTACTATTCTTAAACATACAGAGATAAAATCTCTTAAAACCACATGCTCTAAAACTCACCTTTTCAAAATAAGAGGAAAAATCTAAGAGGCACTATTACAATAAAAATGTGGTCATCACGCCCAATAAAAATGTGGTCATCTTCAAATCCGAGATGGTAAATGAAAATCCAAACCATTGAAAATGTGCACAAATCAAACACAACCATTCATTAAAATTTTAGCCATTGAATCATCACCAATCTTGAGATATATGCAAAAATGCTTGAGCTATTGGATATTTTTTTAAAAATACTGTGAGCCCCAAACACAAAATCCAAACCGTTGGTAATGTTTAGAGGGCTTAACATAGCTATGGAGTTAATTTTCAAGTCTTGATTCCATGTAGATCTCTAGAAATTTGTAAAAAACTTTTAACTATTGACGTAACATGCTCAATTTTGGATTATTCCACATGCAATCCCTTTTTTCTTTTTTATTATTATTTATGAGATAATAAATCACGATCCAAATCGTTAAAGGTGTTTATAAGTCAGTGATCATTAGCAAACCGAATTTTAGCCATTAGATCATCGCCAATATTGAGATATTTGCTAAAAAATTGTAAATTATTTGCTATTTTTTTAAAAATTTGTGGGCCTCAAACACAAAATCCAAACCATTAAATCTCATTGGAAGGCTGAACATGGCTATGGAGTCAAATATCCAAGCTTGATACTTTTTAGATCTTGTGAAATTTGTAAAAAAGGTTCAACCATTGATTTTAAAAAGTCTATTTAAAATAGATCCTCATATTATCAAATACACATTTTGATTCTAGCCTCTTTTTTTAACTCTTTTTTAAATGCTTCTATTTTGGATGAATCTATAATAATAATACTAGAGATGCCAAACAAACCCAAACACTTAATACCTATGACAATGCATGCAGGCTGAAAAAAAAACTCAACGACTTCATTCAAAAGTACACACCATGTAACTAGCCTTATTAGTGGTCAACTTTGCACACGCACAAGCCCAAGCCCATAGACACCTTATAAAACACCAAAGGCCAAACTCACACACGAGTCAAACAAAGCACCACCAATTCTCCTTTCCCGCCACATTGTAGTTACATTAATTAACCGTCTCAATGAACCTATTCTTTTGGGTGATATCATGAACAGAGAGGAAGTCTTTGGCAATGATCTCTTCATAGGCCCTTAGGTGGTGTTCATCCACAAGCTCTAGCATTGGTCAGGTGTAAGGTCCCAACCCTAGATAATATAATTTATAGTAATTAAGTCGGTTTTACTCTAATTAATAGGTAATTAAGTTAATTGAGCCTAAATCTCAAGAGGTTTGGGTCATGGATAGGTAGTTGGATCGGTTTCAAACCTTATTAGGTGGTCCAAGACCTTTTGTATTTTAGTATTTTCATGGTTTTACATCATTAATGCATTATATTAGTTGCATTGGGTGAGTTTCATCATGTGGGACATCTTTTCTGTTTGGCCCAATTCCATTTGAACTCATTTCAGCCCAACTAAGCCCAACTGACTTGATTTGGAAGTCCAGGAAACAATCAGGGCTTTCTTGTAAATTCTAGAAATTCCATTCCGTTATATACCCTAACCTCCATCGATCCTTGTTTCTTCTCCTTCCTCCCCCACGATTGTAGTCGGCTTTCCCCTTCCTCTCTTCCCATCATCTTCTCCATCTTCCAAGCTCTCATTCTTGGGTGGTTATACTTGCATGCAAGAAGTTGGAGTCTTTTTTTTCCTCTCCATTCTCTCCTTGCTCTTTGTTGGAATCGTTGGAATCAAGGCACCTTCCTCATCCTCTTGCTTGTGGGAAGCTTGAGGTAAGGAATCCCGTCTTCCTTTGAGTTAGTGAGTTCAAAGAGGGTCAAGAGAACCCATCTATTGCCATGCTTCCATCTCATTCCCGTTTTCCCTTCATGCATGTGTTAGATTCTCCATCAGAGAGCTTACTCTCCATCTAGCCAAGGGGCAAATCAGTTTGGGTTAAGCACCAAGCTTAAGGCAAGTATAAGGATACATTTTCTTTACATGCATGGCTTCATTTCTTGATTCTTGACAAGATTTGTGATTTTACCTTTTTTTGCAGTTTAATGGAAATGCATGGAATTGATTGTGTTTTAGTGATGATTTTTGAGGAATAAGTTGATAATGGTCCTTTACGGAACCCAAGAGTGTGGAATGGAAGCTTGTCGCATGATTTCGTAGCAGGTGGAATGGTGTATTTGAGAAGGGAACCCATTAGAAACTGAGCATTCCCGTAGCAGAGTGCTTCAGGGCCGACCGGTCGGTCCTAGAGCCGAATCAGTCGAATTGCCTTCCTGGTAGTTCAACCGGTTGGCCATTCAGCTCGACAGGTTGAATTACTCTCCTGAAAGCGGTCCGACTGGTCGGACAAACACCCGATCGGTCGGCTAAGCCTGACATGTAATTATTAGAGAAGTGTCCCAAAATGAATTTCTTGCTTAACTATGGACTTTCTATAGTCTATGGGATAGCCTAATGGTAGGTTACTCCCTTAAACCCTAGTATGAGACCGAGGTATCCACCCACACCTACTATAGGCTGTAGGTTCCACATAAGACCATATAGGACCTTAGGAATTGGATCCCTTACTAGCTTCACTAGCCCAACAGTGAATAAACACGCAGAAGAGGAGTGTTAAGCTGTCACCCATTTTCTTCTTGATTCTCCGGTTAGTTTTCAATGTCACGTCATGGGGGTTGCCATAAGGTGAAGTGTCCTTTATAAATATGAGGTAACACCAAAGATGGTAATCCCGAGACACCAAATGCCTTATGAATACACCGTATTGAATGACCTTGGAAACCCAGATTATCTAGCATAGGAATGGCTAGTAACTCTCCTTGATGACTCCACAACTTAATTGCATTCATATTGATAGTAATCTTGACCTCAAACACGGTCGTCCATACCAATATGCTTATTGATGAAAAGTATTATATTTAATTGTGAATTCTCTAATTGATATTTTCAACAAGATTGATTGCACAATTGGCTGAGTACAAATAGATCAGTATACGTTAAACAAGAACATCGGACTATTTCCAGTGTATTTAGAGTCGGCGCCACTTGGCTTATACCCCATAGGAGGTTCGACGGGACCCCATGGGAGTGTTTATCAGTTGCTTACTGCAGTAGTATCAGGAGAGTGAGTCGCCGCTCTTGCGGACAGCTAGTCAGCCCTGGTGTCACAACCCGAGCCTAGGAGTTCGGGGGTTAGCAAAAGCCAAACCAATGACACACGTACTCCCGTGCCTGTACACGTAGACCTGGTCTAAATGCACACGCATAAGGGAAGTTTCACACGTGCCAAACATGTACGCGGAAGCTGTAGATATCAAAACATCACACTAAACAATGCAAGAAAAGAATACGAATTACAGAACTGACATATATCGATAACAGTTTTACAAAATGCAACAAACTAACCATGTACAAATCATGATAGGATCGAACCGTGATACAACTCAAAATAATGAAGACTCAGATGTAAGAAATGGCCATGACGCTCTCCAGCGGAGTGTCTATACCCACTCCTCTAGGCCTGATGGGACCTCGGGGTCCTCACTAAGAGTCTGGATGGCCGACGAGGGGTCGGGAGGGGTATCTGAGCTTGCAACATCAAAGACAACTCGTAAATACAATGATTCAGCAATGTATAAGCCATAACAAGTAACACATGTTGTGTCTAACAGAACAAAGAACATCATATAAATCAGAACAGGTCACATTCGTATACTAAGCTGTCGTGCAAGCAAGAAAATATGCCATGTGAATCAATGTATACATGCTTACATAACTAGTTGGCAACCACATTGCCAAATGCTCCCAAAAGAGGGATCTTATCTGTGCAGAGAACACCATTGTCCGGGCCATGGTACAAATGGGTCTCAGGTTTCCTAGTGTCTGGTTTCCCCAAAATGTTTCCTTCTGCAGTAAGACCATGAAAACTACACCAAATTCACCCCGTCGGGATCCTAAGGCTGAGGCTAAGTAGTGCCTGACCATACAAGTCAATCATGAAAACCCTGAGTAAACCGTGACAAACATATCATACGTGCATATCTGAGAACATGTCTTATACGTGAATCATACATGCATACTCAAGGTAAAGAAACCATAGGAACATAGTTAACAATGTGAAAATAGCTGAAACAAGTAATCATGCTAAAGAGTGAAGATCAATGATCGACAGACAACATGTCATGCAAGCAACTATTAACATAGCGAATCAAATTCATTTACTAGCCAATTCTAATCTATTTATCAAGTGTTTCTAACCGTGCATGATGATGTAGTTTTAAGTTATTCGATCCACCGTTGTCTAGTGTTGCAGTGTATCACATGGTGCACTGAAGTTCCTTAAACCAACACCCATGGGGAGGTGCTTAACAACTGGAAAATGAACATGAATGATTCGTAGCCCTCAAGATCATTCACTTATTTTTCATGTTCCGTTGGGCTAGTCAAAGGTGCTTACCTTCTACTGTAAAGGTTCTACAGGTCTCTTACCTTTCCCATCTTTCTTCCTCTTCCAGTCAGTTAGCTCAGCCGTAGCAGGCTTCACGGCTTAGCCGTGGCTGGGCCATAGAAGAGTTGCTGATTTGCATACTCTCAGTTATTTTCAGGTGTCACCCTATATTGATCTATGGCTGGGTTAAGGTCGGGATTACGGCTTAGCTATAGTGTGTTTGACGGCTTAGCCGTAGCACATTTCACGGCTTAGCCGTGCATGTGCTGGGTCAAATTCTGAAGCAATTACAGAAAACCTGTAATGACATCCAATGTGTGAAATTCCAACAGAGGAAGGGAGAAGGATATAAAATGGGGCTGTAAACATGTTGTCCATGCAAAATCATAAGAAGTAACCAAAATCAAGTAATTACCAACATGGGTTTATACAAGTTAAGCTTATACTTACCTCAAGTCACTTCTAATACTCAGATTATGGTCCTTGGGCTTAATTTCACTTCCAAACACCACTCATAGCTATCATGTATGAGAAAAAGAAGGAAAACACATGAGTACAGTCATGGAGAACGAGCAAAAGAAAGGAGAGAAGGAATCCAAGACATACGCTTACCACATAGCACAGGAGGAAAGAGAGAAAACAAGTGGGTCTTTCACCCTTCTTCTAGCTTAACTGAATCAAAGAGAATGGAAGGAGGGAAAATCAAGAGAGAGATGAACGTGAGTGAAGAGAAGAGCGTGAATGAAAGAGAGATGAGTCGGCGGTGGAGCTTATATAGATAAGTTTCAAGCCAAATTGCAAGAAAGTCCAAGGTATAAATCAAATTACAGTTCGAGTCAAATCCGAGTCCAACGAAACCACACGAGGTCGTTTGCAAATGACGTAGTTACGGAAGTTAACGAGTTTAACGAAAGACACGTGTTAACACCAAGATGATGCGAAAATGGCCATGTCTTAGAAAAGCTAAAATTACTAAAAAGGGTTTGGTCTACTTAGTCCAAGTCAAACTCAATCCAACTACCTATCCATGACCTGCAACGAACACAAAATACAAACAAATATAATTAACAACAAAAAAAACATTAATTAGTCACTAAACGTGGTCGAGCTGGGTCGGAGTGTTACACCTGGCCCGGCCGGTAGTGGTTTCCCAAGGATCAGTTTACTCTCTTTTAGAGAGGAGATAGCGGATGTGGTTGCCATGTTAGTATTATACATTCTTTATTCATGATTTCATATCCATGCTAATTCATATGCATCAGTGCTTAGATTTCGATATTGATATCTTTTAATCAGTATATCATTTTAATTCCATTGATCTAACATGTTAAGCTCATGTATCCTTATTTTTGCTTAACCGTCGTGTTAACTAGAATTACCATGGTATTACAGGTGCAGAACCCGATGCCAATCCGGCAGTCAGCGCGATCCCAAAGGGAACCCGAGCGTTACCTCGGGATGTGAACGAGTAGAACGAGGATGACATCTTTTAGTGATTCTCCTCGACAAAGCGCAACAGGGATCATTTCAGGATTGGACTTAGGGATCATTTTGACATCTTGATATTGTATTTTATCATGTATTCCATATTTATGCATGTAGTTGGATTCAATTAACAGACTTGTCTATTTAATGGACTAAGATGAATGTTTTATGGATGCTCCTAATACAGATGCAAGTGGAATCTCTAGGTTTCCGCTTATATGCTTGATGTTGATAATACGTGTTTTGTGGGACTTCCTCACGCGTACCTGTGGGATCACCCTTGTGATAGTTCGTACGTGTCCTGTCATGGCACGAATTGTCACGGGTATGTGTTTCATTCCTCGGAACCTACAACAAATCCCCAATTCTTGGGTTTGGGGCATGACATCAGGCCTTCTTTTCTATAGCCAAAACTACGAAGGCTGGCTACAGAGATTCTCCTCTTCTTTGCATTCATAGTGGCCTTGTGGACCAACCTCTTCTATATTCCATTGCTCACGACTACCAAGTGATCTCCCACGTGGACCAACAACACCTGTTTGATGGTGGGGGCCAACACCCATCTCCCCTCCCTGACCATCACCTCTAGCCCCTTCAAATTCTGAGAAAGAATAGTTAGGCACCCATAATCACAGTGTGGTGGCATACCAAGAGCCAGCTCTGGCTCTAGGCACGCAGGGTTGCGATTCATAACCGTCACTTGCATTCCCTCTTCCATCTCATCTTTCAAGTAATTAGGCATCAGTCTTAAGCTCTCAAAGATGGTTCCCATCAGCTCAATTGCTAGTTTGTGCATTGCTTCTGCATAGTACCCCATCTTTTTCCTAAACAAGAAGAATTCATCAAGTCACTGATTTTGAATGATTCATACGAGAAAGAATGAGAGAAGGTGTTAGACCCAAATCTTGTGATTATGGGTTGGGTCGGTTTGTCAGATTCAAGTTGAGTTAAAAGGGTTAGATGGATGTTTGTTACGCCATTTTAGATGTTTGGTCATTGCATGCTTGGCTTTTTGTGTAAGGCTAATTGGAGATGGACTGGTCAAAGCTTCTTGGGCCTTGGGCCCAAGTCATTTGGACCTTTTGAGCTAAAAGCCCTTTTTCCAAATTACCTAAAATTCAATAAAGAGCAGGGAGCCTTTTTTTGTAATATAGTAAAACCTTTATGTAAACTTAACCTTAAAAACCTCGGATCGGTTTTTCTTTGTGCACACTTTTCTTTTGTCCCTCTTCCCTACCTCTCGTCTACAACCAAGCGCTAACCATCTCCAAAGAATCAAAGCTCTTATGAGGAAAGGAGACTTGTCTATCATCATCATCTCTTCTCCTTCTTCGCCCGTCCTTGTCTAGTTGGATATCGTCTGCAACCCCGGTAAGTACTGATCTCTTAGATTGTATGTAATCCCTTTCAGATTGATTAGGGCTTGTTTAATAGCTTAAGGAGATATGTGTATTTTCTTGGATCTGAAGGATTTTGATTTGGGAACCGAATCCGAATAAGGGTTTGTGTGCGATTGGATCTAGTTATAGCAGATCTTAGTTTGGTACAAGACTCGAGGTAAGTGAATAACTTCAAATAATGTTAATTAATTCAATTTATTATTGATGTGGCTGAAATTTGATTCAGATGGTTTAGTTTGATTTGTTAATTAGAAATCTAGAGCTTCGATTGTCTATGGATAAGTCTCGGAAGAAAACCCCTAAGGGGGTGAATTTGTGCGAACCTACGGCTAAGCCGTAGCCGTAGGTTAACCTGTGGTTAGGCTATGGCTCACATTCCAGTGAGCCGTTTCCAGGTATTTTGTGCTACGGCGAGCCTTACGGCTAACCATAAGAGAACTTACGGCTAAGCCATAAGACCAGCTAACTTAGCCATAAGTAAACCACGGTTACGCCGTAAGATGGCCATAGCCAGGCCGTGAGAGCCAGAGACCTTAACTAAATTGGTAATGGAATATGTTAGGTTTGGTGACCACAACTAAAAATCCAGTCCTGCTGATTGTACTATGGGTAAGTGACTTATAGGGTGTAGGATCATTAACCTGATATCATGCCTAATGGTTAATTAATAAATAAATCAATATTTGACTTGGACTTGAAAATATGACGAGTTCCTTTTGTAAGGGAAGTTAGTTAATATACACACGGAATTGATTGGACTTAGGATAGGGATGTGAGTTCCGGGATGTATCACATGATAAATACCAAAAATGGATCATTAGCATCATAGGCTCACATTGTCATTTTGAAAAAAGGTTTAATTCAATGTGTATACCTAATTAACTATAACTATTAGGTAATGTAGTGCTTACCCTTAGAATAATGGAATATATCGCATGAGCATAATATACATTGAATTAATGAAACCATATCACTTTAATTGTACTAGTATGGATATTGGGAATTAGAGATTTCATAGCATAACTTCATGGAGCATTTGTATATGTATGTGTTTGTATATATATTGACCGGCTACAGTTAGAGGTAGTCATACGCCATCAAGTCAGCGTGTACTATGAGATATAGCACACAGCTGTGCCATTTGTTATATCTAGCGGGAATACCCGTTTTTGTACATTCATTTCATTGGATTTGCTTTTAGCTTATTTTGGGTAAAAATAAAATATGATTTAATTTAGTTGGTTAACATCATTATTTGCAGTTTATCTCTTGCCAGATTATGTTAATCTGACCCACTATCTTTGGTGTCTAGGTCCCATTGCCGGTGTCGAACTGGAGGGTCAAGAGGAGCAGAAAATTCCACCATATGGCAGAGTTGTTGAGTGGAGTGCCGATGACATCGTCTAAGATATCTTAGTGGTGGTGCCTAGATCAGAACATTAGACTTATAATAAGGCCATGTTTGGGCCATTAGTGTAGTCATTCAATTTATTTGTTTGGAATTATTATGCTTCAAAACATTTGACCATTGATTTAATTATTAGTGTGATTTATTTATATGGATTGAGTGTGATACTCAGCTGCACAGTATATAGATTCTTGGTTCTGTGTGCGATTATGGTTGCTTGATCACTAAGCATAGCTTCACGAAGGACTTCGATCCACCCGAAATTGGGGCTGTATTGTATACCTGAGAAAATTTTTAATTGGACCTAATTCTCACAACCTTAAGATTTTTAATTGGCCTTAATTCTCACACCCTTAAGATCAGGTATGGATGCGGCCTAGTTTTGGGGACGTGACAGATGGTATTAGAGCGGTCAAGTTCCTAGAAGTTTTAAAAGATACTAGAAAAGTAAGTCCGATGTGAAGAGTAGAATTTTTCGTGGGAACGTTAGATATAGACGCGTTTAGTTTTGTCTATAATTTTTAGCGATGTTTAAAGTTTGCACGGGAGTGTTTAGTTTCTGCATTCTAAATTGTTTAGTCTCTAACAATTGATTGTTTTGCAAACATGACACCTAAGACAAGGAGAATGAAAGTTAACTCATCCTTCGACTAATTGGATAAGCCAAGTGGTACGGCTAATGATTCGATATAAACCCTACTTCAAGCTATGTTAGCCCATTAACAATGTCAAGACCAGATGACCCAATTGATAGAAACAGTCCAACGGGTGAATCCATGTGGTGCATACAGCTCCGCCTCCGCCATCACCACCGCAGCGGCCACCATTTGCGGTACGACCTCAGGTGGTAGATCAGGCAGCATTTCAGATCAGCATACTTAAGGCTTTGAAGAGGATTGGGCAGCCTTAGGTTGTCGTTGTCTTTAGACCGCAGAATCCCAACGACATATTTGAGAAGTTTAAAAAGAGGGGACCACCGGAGTTTAATGGGGGTGAAGATCCAATGGTTGCAAAAGAATTCTTGATCCACTTGAGAAGATATTAGACAATCTAGTTTGAATGGGGATATAGAAAGTTAAGTTGGCTGCTTCGGTGTTTCAGGATGTAGCTGACAGGTGGTGGAACATTGTTAAAGAAGCATACGATGGATACCTGAAGAAGTGGCTTGAACTACTTTTCATGATTAATTTCGTGAGAAGTATGTACCAGAGCATGTTCTTATACAAAAGATGATAGAGTATGACAAGCCGAAGTAGGGGAACTTGTCCTTACGTAAATACGAGCTACAGTTTGCTCATCTTTCCCGCTTTGCATAGACACTCATTACTCCAGAAAGTGAGAGGATTCGATGATTCCTCAACGGCCTTCAACCTGATGTCTTGTTACATGCCAAGTTTTGAACACCTACCACGTGCATTTAGACAAGTCCATACGAGAATATGAGCTATAGTTTACTCATCTGAGATGTCTTGGTGGTGATGCTTAAATCGGAACATTAGACTTGTAATAAGGCCACATTTGGGCCATTAGTGTAGTCATTCAATTTATTTGTTGGCAATTATAATTTTTAATTGTTATGCTTTGAAACACCTTACCATTGTTTTAATTATTATTATAATTTACTTATATGGATTGAATGTGATACATAGCAGTGTAGTATATGAATTTTTGGTTCCGTGTGCGATTATGGTTGCTTAATCACTAAGCATAGTTTTCAACAAGCATAGCTTCACGAAGGACTTCGATCCACCCACAATTAGGGCCATATTGTATACTTGAGAAATTTTTAATTGGCCCTAATTCTCACAACCCTAAGACTGGGTATGGATCCACCCTAGTTTTGGGGGTGTGATAAACGGGGCTGGTTGGGTTTGTTACCTGTACTAGGGTGGTTTGGATGGCCCTGAATTGACTCATTTGGAGAGTGGATGGGAGTAGTGCTTGTCGAAGTCCCTCCAGAAATCGACATTGTCCTTAACATGGTTGAGGCTAGTGCCATATCTCACAGGACTCTTCACATCATCTAATTTGAGACACATCTTCTCTTCCTCAGGCAGCTTGAAGAACTCCAAAACTGTATCGATTGCCCCTTCAGTTAGAGACGGTGGAATTCCATGATCACCTGCCAAGGCAAAGGCAAAACCTTAATTTATCCATTTAGTGAAAAGATTTGAGAAGGACAAGGGCCTCTCAGCAGCCAATAATTGGAAAAGGCAAATGGAACTATATCATTTTGAAAGATATTCTTTTCTAAGGGAAATTACCCGCATAATAATTTTGTTGACCCATATGTTGGGTCCCTTGATTGGTCTCACCTGCCAACGCAACCCAAATTTCACTTAGAAATTCAAGATTAAATGGACTCTTTTAACTTTCAAGTTGTTGGAATTAACTGGTTCCAAATCCAGAGCTGCCCGGGTGGAATCAGGAAATTTTCATTGGGTGGGCGAAGGCATTTCTGGGCCGTCTTTAGATACACAAGCCTATATCTGGCACAGCTTGAGATGGGACTCACGTAACTAGCCTGAGTCATCTGTTTTGTCAATCGGGCCAAGGCCTGGCGAGCTGTCTATCACTCTTTTTTGCTTCCTAATTACTTGCTTGGTTAAATCAAATACTAAATTACATGTAATACTTATTTTGGGCCACGCAATACTTATTTTGGGCTAGTCCAGTCTTTTTATCACTTAATTCAAGCCCACCCAAAATGGACTGTGCCCAGGTCAGGCCTGGGCTGGGCCGCTCCTTGAGCACCTGTGCTTTTTATGGCCTCAGAAATTAGAATAATTAGAGCTTGTAATCAATAAAAGATGTTGATGTTTTGCCCGAAAGAATTCAAAATACTTTACAGACCAATCTCATCAATCACATGACACCTGAGAGCTATAGTTTTGGTGCAGCAAGGCCAAGTCCCCACAAAAGGCAATGTGGTGTTGGGATTATGTTTAACATGAAAACTTGAACGTCGAGAGACAGGCAGAATGAAACATTTGGGAACATGTGAGAGCCCCATAACTCACTGAACTCGTGAAAGGTGTGCCCATATCTGTCAAACTCAGTGCACTCGTGAAAGGTGCGGGTTCTACTACTTTCTTCTTTTCCGTCATTCTTCTCTTCACAGTTTGTAGTTAGCTTGAGCTGTTAATGTTTATAGTTACCTTCAAATATGAGCCTGCAGTGAATGAGAAGTAGACATGAGATTTAGACATGACGTCATGCAGTGAAACTTGTGAATTGAGCCGTTATTATAACGGTAAAAAGGGCGGCTTGGCTAAATGGTAAAAATTTACCAATAGCATCTTAGAGGACGGGGGTTTAACTCACGGAAATAGCCTCTTCAAAATAAAGATAAAGCTGTGTATATCTTACAGTCCCCAAACCCGTTATGTGGGAGCTTCTATCCCTTGGCCGCCTTTTTTCTTATAATGGTAAGAAAAAAGTGACCGAAAATGTCTCATCTTTTAAATGGATTTGTAGCATGCGGTTGACCAAAAATCTTGGTCCAACGGGAAGGAAGCAGGGCCATTATATATATATATATATATCTTAAAAAAAAAGTAAAATCCTTCAGGGGTCCACAATTAAAAGACAAAATCATAAATTCTTCACAATGATCAAGGATGTTTCAAAATTTTCTGTGTCCATGTATAAAAGTGACTTAAACCATAGAAACACTGGTAAGATCCATAAATGGACATAAAAAATAAATCTCCCTTTTAATGTAAATGAATTAAGGCAAGAAGATGCGAAATGAGCCGCCATGACTCTTCTAAGTATATTAAATGAGGGAGGACATCATTTACCTCCACCTCATATCCTTGTCCCTTCACCTCTTTAATATATATATTTTTAACATATTTCACTAAGATACACAAGAATAAAATTGCATACATACAAATAGACCCTAGATTCCTCATCTAAAGAGCTCTTCATGAAATCAATGGTTCCGATCATTGGACAATGGGCCGCCACGTTTACACATGAAGTTCCAAGTTGAAGGGGGATTTTAATCCCTCATGAGAAGGGTGGGAATCGGGAATACCCCTTTGTGATTGCCCTTTCATTCTTGATATTGTCTGTTATATGAAGAAATATGATTTTTATAGTTCATATAAGGAATCGGGAGATGTTTGATTAATTAGGCCATCGGTACGGACAGAGGGTTAGAAGAGCACAGACAAACAATGAAATTAGTAGACTTTTTTGAAAAGAGAGACACTAACCTTTGATTGTAACTGGAGTTCTCTAACTGCCTCCTCTCCACGACAATTGACTTTTTGGCTCTATACAGCCGATTTTGTTGACACGCAGACAGCCACACTGATGCACCGAAAGATGCCAAGCAGCACCTGACCTATGGTTTGGCTCGAGAAGAATCCGGTCCAGATTTGATGAGGTCCCTATAGATCTCAGGTGGGCCTCTTGTTGCCTTTGTTGATTTGCCGGTGGTCCCAGAGGTAAGGAATTGCAAAACACTGAGGAGAGAGACCCGGGTCGATTGTAGAGTAACCGCAGGTGATCTTGAAGAGAAAATCCAAAAGGACACTTCTCCATCACACCGAGAGAGAGAGAATCTTATATCTTAAAAGTAAAATAAGAAAGAGAGGTTTATGAAGGCAGCTGCTTTCCACTCTCGGTGCAAGAAAAGGATATTCAAGTCCTTGTGCACGGAAGCACCGCAAGAATTAATGGTCTCTCAGGCCTGGCCAGGTTTACGTTTGGGTCAGCATCACCTGAGTGGAGAAAATTGTTTTACTGAGATTGACGGCTGAAAATTGTTTTTGCGATACGGAAGGCATCCAGCACCACACTGCCTCTTGTGGACTTAGCCTTGTTGCACCACAACTCTTTCAGGTCTCATGTGATTGATGAGATTGGTTGTGGTTGTAAAAAATTTGGATTCTTTCAGGTAAAACGTGAACATCTTTTATTGGTTACAAGCCCTAATTATTCTAAATTCTGAGGTCATAAAAAGTGCAGATGCGAAAGGAACGGGGTAGCCGTGGCCTAACCCGGGTACAATCCACTTTGCGTTGGTTAGATTAAGTGATAGAAATACCGAACCAGCCCAAAATAAGTATTTCTTGTAGTTTAGTATTTGATTTAACCAAGCAAGTAATTAGAAAGCACAAAAAAAGTGATTGACAGCTTGACCTGGCCTTGGCCCAATTGACCATATAGGCATCTCAGGCCAGGTACTTAAGTACCACGGAGGGCTTGAGTCAAATGCTTACTACTTCACGCTGCGGATAGTTTTGGGCCAAAATGACCGGCCAAAATGACCGAACTCTTCGCATTTGTAACATTGAAACAAGCTTGTTACGTTCGCAATGCGTGTTTGACAAATTCGCCGTTCGACTCTGATTTTCGCCCTGGTTATGTTGATGGTTTTGTAGAATCAGATTGAGGTTCGACAGATTTAAGGCCCTATTCTGGGAATCTTGATTTTGGCGGTTATGTCCACCACCAACTTTCCATTTTCAACCATAACACAGATTAGATCTAGGCTTTGGCTGTCTTGTCCAGCAGTCTCTACCTTTAACCTTTCATATTCAGTTTTTGGCAGTAGATTTACCTCATTTACAACTTTTATGCTTTTGTTCAAAGCCAAGATTTGCTTTCATATTCAGTTTCTGGCAGTAGATTTACCTCATTTACAACTTTTATGCTTTTGTTCAAAGCCAAGATTTGCTTCGCATTATTGCACGAGTCCAGCATAGATCGTACAATAGATATTATTGATTGCTCCTCAGATAGCGAGTTACTGGACCGGCCAAGCACGCAACGTATAAGTCATTTTCCAAATGAGATCCCCAATCGATACTTTGTGTGGCATACAATAACAATTAAATTGTATTATAAGAATATATGCCTTTTCCACACTGAAACGAGCATATTCTTCTTTTAATGCCAACCAAATTCCTTTTGCCATAGGATATTTTTTATGCGTGGTTACTAATTTAAAGTACATAGATCATAGCATTCTATTTGTTGCCATGCAATTATCCTTTACCCACTTTTCATATACATGGAGTGCTGCCATAGATGCCTAGTTCTCATATATTAAGAGGGTAGCCTCATTTCCGTATAGGTAACATCTTGTTCATCACACATATAAATGATGTTCCAATACCAACGATCATAAATGTGGCCGTCAATTTGTCCTTTTTACGGCCATCGATGAGGCTATTCAATGCCATCTACATGAGAGTCATGCAAAGACGTATGAAAATGATGCAGAAAATATTTTGGCAAAACAAACATATATCCTTTGGCCTTTTTCCGAACATATCACATGGAACCATCAAGTTCCTAATATGAAAATCCCATTCACCAGAATGGGTGTAACAAGCTAATCAAGTTTGAGAATCATGATGTAACAAATGACAAAATGCATTTGCATACTAATCTGATGCAATTGAATCATAATGCACTTGATTATCATGATAGTTGCCATTAACAACCAGCATTTTTTATTCCAGATCAGTATTGTTAAACACCCAGAGAGCCCATGACACAAATCGAAAACGCAGTCTACAAGCATGCCCTCTAAGGCCAATAGTCCCTACCGCCAAGGCTTATTGCAAGCGGAGGTCCCTCATTAGGCTAGCTCATTTTTTTTTCCATGACTAATTTGCCCATCGGTAACTTCTTTTGTATTTTGAATTTCAAAACTTTCAAATTCCATAACTTTTGTTCATGATATCAATTTTAAAAAAGAAATAGTATATTTGAAACCTACTCACCGAAATCTTTCAAACAACACCCATATTGCATTTGAAATTTTGGAAAAGAAATGGTCAAAATTTTTCTAAGTTTTACCTCAAAGAAAACTCAAATAAGTTCGTGTAAAACTTAGATAAATTTATGCAAATAACTCAAATAACTTTCTATAAAACTCATATAAATTTTTGCAAAACTTAGATAACTTTCTGCAAACCTCATATAAATTTCTGCAAAACTAATATAACTTGATGCAAAATTCATATAAATTTGATGAAATTGGTGAGTCTCTCTGTCTCAATGGGTGGGGCTGTGGGTTGAGGATTGAAATAAGTGAGGTGCATTTGTGCTAGAATCAGATGAGGTAAGTTTACACTAATAACTTGTAAATAAATATGGAGTAAACATATAATGTAATCTGGAAATTCTCCACAGGGGTCAGGGCAATGAATCCCACGGGCCTGGTTCTAGACTTCAACCCAAAATGAGTTCATTTGTGGATCCATATCTGACCTTGAAGGAAAATACCAAGTGGGAAAGACTTGCGTTCTGGATAGTGTGTACAGAATGCACATGCTTCTTTGACCTTGAGGATTAAAAGAAATTTTTTGTCTTTTTGTTAAAATGAAAAGTGAAAGAACTTCTTTACAAGTTCTTGGCCTGGGTCTCTCCTTGCATCAGACTTGACGATCTGTTGCTAGATCGGTCACACTTTCACACTTTAGCAACAGTTGTTGCACTTTGTCTCCACCGACTTGCTACCAAGAGGGAAATGGGAGAGAAAGAAAGAGAGGTTGTTTTTGTCTAGGAGGATGGATGTTTTTGTCTTTTTAAGTATTAACATTTGAAAAAAGAACCTCTACCTCTATGAGAAAATATTATAGATCTCTTTCCATAAAGTAAAATTTTTAGGGAGTTGTCGTCAAAAGCCCTTGACACCTAAGCTAGAAGTTTTTTTTTTTTTTTTTCATGAATGATTTCTCTTGCGCCCATAGGCAGTCACAAAACGATAAGTGGGCCCATAGGTGCTTATGAAGATAATAGGTGGGTCACAAGAAAATCCAAAATAATCTGAACATTTTCCCAAAAAACAATGCATAAAAAAAATGTTGTCATCCCATAACCAAGAGTCTTTGGAAAGCCACTAAAAATTTTGAAATGAAATACGCGGGCTAGACTTGTTAAAAGAGTTGCTACAAAGAAATTGCCCACTATCACATATGATAATTCTAAATTTTGGGCACAAAATTATTTTTTATACATTAGAACTATGTAGCCCACTGCAATAAATCATATAGTTTTTGTTCAAAGTCTCAAATGGGCTGCAATAATACATAAGTTTCACCCAAACTATGTGATCTAAGCCCTCTGAAATCCCTTTTCAACATATACAGAAGACTTATACTGTCGGTTACCACAAGCACCTCTGTTTCTGTAATTTAAGTGACATAGAAAATACATGTACAAAAGAAACTTTGAAAAATTCTTGATCATTAAAGAAAAATTTAGGCTATTGTCTTTTAAATGCGGATCCCAAAAGGATTGTATTTATTTATGTATAATGGTACTACTACCTCCCTCCTAGACCCCAGTAAAGAAAACTATTTTGGTTGAAATACATACTACAAATCTATCTAAAAGATGAAGACATTTACAAATTTGCTATAATGGGCTAAAAGGTAAATTCCTCGGCGTACCCTGTTCATAGGCAGCAGGGACTCAGCTAACTAAATGACGAAGATGAGAAAGATGTTCCCATATATACTCAATTCATGGGAAATTGGTTTTGTGATGTAAAAAGCTAGGCTAAAACTTCCTCCTACTTACTATATACATACATACCCACGAAATAAACAAAGTCCTTATTTTTCTGTCTCCTAAGCCCATTCATTGTAACACACTTAGAGACCACTTCCAATGTCGCATCACAATATCCTTTCTTCTGAATGACAAATGATCACTTTTTCTTATCTTCACAATAAAGGCTCAATTCATAAGTTCACCATCTAAATCTCTTATCTCCTTCTCAATCACTGCAGGCCCCATTAGCCTTGGAAATATAAAGTTCCTACTTCATCCAATGCAACATATATGAAGCTAACTACAAACATTACCAACTCAAGCCTACTTCTGAGAAGAGGAATAGGAGAAAGATGCTCACATAGTCAATTCATGGGAAATTGGTGGTGTGATTTTAACATCTACTCTAAAATTTCCTCCTCTTTCTAAGTACATATTTATACAGACATACCCATGAAATGAACAAAATCCTTTTTTGACCTTCCCAGCCACATCCATTTTAAAACATTTAGAAACCACTCCCAACCACACATCAATATCTCCTTTCTTCTGAATGACAAATCATCACTTTTTCTTATCTTTATAATTAAAGATCAGTTTACGAGTTCCACTGCATTAGGCCACTATCTAAATCTCATGTCTGGCTCTCATTCACTACGGGCTCCACTAGACTTACAAATATAAAGTAAGTACTTCAACTAATGCAACATATTTGACTACAAACACTACCAGCTCAAGCTAACTAAAAAGTGAGAAGAGGAATAGGAGAAACATATTCCCATAGTCAATTCATGGAAAATTGGTGTTGTGGTGTCAACCACTACTCTAAAATTACCTCCTCCTCTTAAGTACAAACATATATATAGATATCCATGAAAAAAAACCAAATACTTCTTTCTCCCTCTCCTAGCAGCATTCTTTGTAACACACTTAGACACCACTCCCAATCTCCCATCAATATCTCCTTTCTCCTTAATGACAAAACATCACTTTCTCTTATCTTTACAATAAATACTCAAATTCATAAGTCCCACTACATTAGGTCACCATCTAAATCTCATATTTGATTATCTTTCACTACAGGCCCCACTAGCCTTGGATATATAAGGTAAGTACAAATATTAGCAGCGTAAGCTAACAATAAAGTGTGAAGGGAGAATGGCAGAAAAGAAGGAATTAGTGCAACCCACACCTTTCACCGATGCAATGAGGTTGACAGATATGGTGCTTTCACATGTTGTCACAACTCAAGCCTGTGCTTCCCTTAATTAGGGTAATATTCGAGGTGTAATACGCGTACTCCCGTAAAATTCCATAAGGGATACGTAAATCTTCGCTCGTGAGGTTTATACCATGACATCTGTCAGGGATACACTATGTGGAAATCTATACTTATCACCTGTACAATTTTTAATTCACATGGTATCATAATATGAACAGTCCTTATATTCTTAATATTTCCATATACTCAAGATGTAGATTTCATTCATTATAATTAAAGAAAACCCTAGATGTCTATCCATAAGGTGCATATGTATGCCATGTCCATACAATATGAACAGAAGGCACTAGCTACAAAATATATGCACAATGTCTATACAAGTCTAGAATATATAAAACAAGACCATCTGTAAATGCATAATAGATCAAATGATGTAGATGGTATGATATACTCATCATCATCATTATATCAAAGCCTTATCCCAACCATATTGAGGTCAGCTACATGAATTCTATTTCTCCATTTCGTTCTATTTTGAGCCAAATCTTTAGATAAGTTAAACTTCTTCAAATCGGATTCAGTGACCTCTATTAATGTTTTCTTCGGCTTAACCCTACCTCTTGATGGGTCATCCACCTGTATAGCTAAACCTTTTCTCACCGGTGCCATTACCAGCTTATGCTTAACATCCCCGAACCATCTTAAACGGATTTCTCTAATCTTATCCCCTATTGATGCTACCCTTAAATGCTCTTGAAAGCGCTCATTTTTAATTTTATCTTTCTTAGTTTTATCACACATCTACCTAAGCATTCTCATTTTTACTACATTCATCTTATGTATATGCGTCTTCTTAATTGGCCAACATTCTGCTCCATATATCATAGCCGGTCTAACCACTGTCCTGTAAAGTTTGCCTTTCAATTTCGTTGACATTCGTCTGTCACAAAGTACTCCACAAGCTAGTCTCCACTTCAGCCATCTAGCTTTTATCTTATGCTCTACATCTTCGTCAATCTCCCCATCCTTACTAATTATCAAACCTAGGTGCCGAAAAGAATCTCTACGTGGTATCTCATGGGTTTCAATTTCAAAAGTGGTTACAATACTTTATATATGTCTACTGAAGTTGCACTATATATTCTATCTTTATACGACTTATTTTAAAGCCTTTAAATTCTAATGCCCCTCGCCATCTCTCAAGTTTTACATTTACACTATCTCTTGATTCATCCACCAATATTATATTATCTGCAAATAACATACACCATGGTACTTCTTCTTAAATATGCACAGTTAACTCATCTATAATTAATGCGAAGATATAAGGGTTTAAAATGGATCCCTGATGCGAACCTACAGTCAAGGGGAATTCACCTGTTCATATGGTTCTCAAATTGTTATTGCTCCTTCATACATATCCGTAAAATTTTCAATATAACCGTTAAGGACATTCCCTTTCTCCAAAACCCACCAAATTAAATCCCTCGGTATCCTATCGTAAGCTTTTTTTAAATCGATAAAGACCATGTATACATTTTTTCTCTTTGCTCGATATTTTTCCATTAATTGCCTAAGTGAAAAGATAGCTTCCATAGTTGACCTCCCTGGCATAAAACCAAATTAATTTTCAGCAATCTTGGTATTCTATCTCAGTCTTTGTTCTATTATTTTCTCCCATAACTCCATAGCATGACTTATAAGTTTAATCCCTTGACCTCCCTAACATAAAACCAAATTGATTTTCAGAAATCTTGGCCTTCGGTCTCAGTTTTTGCTCTATTGTTCTCTCCCATAACTTCATAGCATGACTCATAAGTTTAATCCCTCGATAGTTGGTACAATTTTGTATATCTCCCTTATTCTTATATATAGATACTGCAATATTTATTCTCCCTTTATCCAGTATTTTCTTTGTTACAAGTATCTTATTGAATAATCTACATAACCAACTCACCCCAACCTCTCATAAGTATTTTCATACCCCTATCGAAATATCATCTAGTCCTGTAGTCTTTCCTGTCTTCATTCGCTTCAATGCTTAATTCACTTCCACCCCTCTAGTTCTACAGAGAAAAGTATGCTCTGGTAATGAAGTATCATCCTTAGCTCTTGTATCTTTCATATATTCTTCATTTAAAAGTTTACTAAAATATTCTTCCACCTTTCTTTAATATCGTTGTCATTCACAAAAACATTTTCCTCATTGTCCTTCAAACATTTGATATGATCTAAGTCCCTACTTTTCTTTTCTCTTATTCTTACGAGCTTAAAAATATCCTTCTCTCATTTTCTTGTTTCGAACCTATTATAGAGGTCATCGTATGTTTTAAACTTTGCACTAATTACTACTTTCTTAGCTTCTTTCTTTGCTTTCTTATACAGCTCAAAATTTTCCACACTCTTAATCCCCTGCCAAACTTATAGCAATGTCTTTTCTCTCGAATAACTTCATAAACCTCCACACTCCACCACCATGCTTCTTTTTTAATATGTCTCCTTCCTTTTGATTCTCCAAGTACCTCATTTGCAACCTTCCTAATGCAATTATCTATTTGATTCCACATTACTATAGTTTTTCCTTCAAAATTCCATTCTTCCTTTTCAATTATTTTGTCTTTAAATATATTTGCTTTTTCCCCCTTTAAATCACTCCACCTTGTTTTAGGGTTCATTTTGTTTACTACCGCTCTTTTTCTACTTCTAATGCAAATATCTAAATCTCCGAGCCTATGTTGCATGGCCAAACTCTCTCTTGGGATAATCTTACAATCTTTCCAAGCCAATCGCTCATGTTTTCTAACTAGAAGAAAGTCTATCTAACTCTTATTAATCCCACTTTTATAAGTAATTAAATGCTCATTTCTCTTTTTAAAGTAAGTATTTACTACTACAAGATTAAATGCCACTACAAAGTCCAATATAGTGTTTCCGAATTCATTCTTTTCTCCAAATCCTTGCGATCTATGCACTCTCTCACATCCTTTATTATCTCTTCCTATATGCCCGTTTGAATCCCCCTCCAAGGAAAATCTTATCACTATTTGGAATTTTTCGCATTAAATCATCCATCTCCTCCCCAAATTGTCTTTTTATACTTTTCTTTAGTCCTACTTGGGGAGCATATGCACTTATGATATGGATTATATCTTCCTCTAGCACTAGTTTAATTGCTATAATTATATCACCAAACCTCTTTATCTCCACAATTTTCTCTTTTAAATCCTTATCTACAATTATACCTACACCATTTCTTATATTACTCTTTCCTACATAGAAAAGCTTATATATATCCGTGAGCTCCTTAGCTTTATTCCCTTTCCACCTTATCTCCTGTATATAAGCCACACTAATTCTTCTTCTTTTCATTACCTCAACCAACTCCATGCTCTTGCCTGTTAAGGTTCTTATATTCCAAGTAGCAAGTCTAATTTTCATATTCCTTCTCTTCTTCTTTTGGACTAACTTCTTTAACCGCACTAATACAAATTCATGCGGTAGCCTTTACACACTTTTCACTGCAGTCGGGTGACGCTGCAATGTGTTACTTAAAGCGGGGAATGCCCTAGCCTTATTGCGAAATATTGTTATCTCAGAATTCATGTTTGGGTTATGATAAAGTTTTACGGTGGCTGTTAACCTACCTAACGCAACTCTCCTCCTTTACCCGGGCTTATGACCGGCAGCAAAAACTGGTGGAGTTAGATGGTATGATATACTCCTATTCCAAAATAAAACCAAAACGTATTTCTCAAGTGACGCTCTTCGTAGGCTAAGGAATAGACCTCATCTTCAGCTATCTGCTCTTCTAGGCCTGGAGGAACCTCTGGGGTTTCCTCCTCCATCTTTAGGGCCTCTATAGGTCCAAAACTGGCATCTGCACCTGTAACATCTATAGGATAGAAGTGAATATATGTAACAATTCGGCAAAGCATAAGCAGATGTAAAGTAATGTACACTGTGTCTAATAGATTTATAAGACATATGATCAAAGAGGTCAAATTAAGTTAACTATGCACATCACATAATAATGAGTTAATCATGCTGGTGAATCAACAATGAAATGTAAACACACTAGTTGGCTACTGCTTTAGTTATGTCCGCTCTCTTGAGGACATCTCACTTTGAGATCATCTCTCTTTAAAGGCATTATATATACCGTGCCGGATCTAACCAGTGTTCTATGCCTAGGTACATTTGATTATCCAAATATTGGAGTTTCCAAATAACTCCTATTATCCACTGCAGCGGCCAAACTAAGTTTAAACCACTTAGCCACTCTGGGCCTTGTACATTTAAGCTATGTAGTGCCTGACTATTTGAATTCTTGAATAAGTTAAACCAATTCAATCCAATCCAATATTAAATAAAAGAAGGATTGATAGAGCAGTGATAACAATGGAAAATAGAACAATTATCACAACCATGACAATTAACTGGAGGGCAACTGCTATTTAATTTTTCACTATGCCAACGCAATAAGTTTGATAAAAATCAAGGAATTTTACTAGCACCTTGGTCCAGTTATCCATCATTTCTAACCATCCATTTCAATGTAATTTTACGTTATCCAATGCATATGAATTTTAATTGCTTGATGGTATATTGTGTATGAATTTGTACATTGAAGTCCTCTAAATCAACACCCATGGTTAAGTGCTTGACTAACCGGGTAATATACATAAGATAATCTCAACCTTCAAGACTTTTTATGCATTGTTGAATTCCTCTGGACAGTGTTAATGGTCTAAGGTACCATTTTTAAGGCCCTACAAGGTCTTTTAACCTCCTACAGTCCTAACAGTTTGGATTTATATCATAATTATCCTATGAAGGGTAATGGACTGTTTAAGGTGGGTACAAGACCCCTTTTATTAGGTAAAAGGACCCTGATTTTCATCAGGTTCACTCAAGTGCCCATTTGGGGGCGCTCAAGTCAAAAGCTCATGCGCTTGAGCTAGGCTAATGTGCACTCGAGCCTGCATAATTTAACTCTCAGTTATTCAGGAGTGTACTTACCTACACTCAAGCGCATACTCTAAAATTCCTTACCCGAACTCTATAGCACTTCTTCTCCTTCCACTTGTAAACTTGCAATGGAACTACCTATTCCTCTGCTTTCAAATACCATTCTTACACCAACCATTCATTCTCCCACACTTCAAGTATCTCTATAACATCATGCATCCATTGATGAAGTAAAACCCACTTTCATTTGATAACAAACTATACAAGAGGTTGAGGATGCAAACACAATTGAATCTAATACATTCAATCATCAGTGTATTAAAATGCATTCACAAAATACTGCTTATACTTGCCTGATTTAGTGTTGCCCAACTCTAAACAACTTCCTTCGGCTTAAGATAGGCAAAACCCCAATTTTTCAAACACTACGAAGAATAAAATGCTAATGATGAAAGGAATGAGATGCATGTTATGTCTATGATGAAAAAACTGATTCTCCTTGACTTAATTTACAGACCAAAGCTGAAGTAGAGTATGGTTCTTTACCTATGCCAGCAATTTAGACGGTTGTAGGAGAAAAACTTAGCAATTCAACCATGAGAAGATGGAAAAAGCCATGGAGTAGATGAATCTCATATTTGCTCAGACATGCAAGGTTTCCTTGTTTGATTTGGTTGAAGAAAATGTAAAAAGAGGGGTAAAGATGAGCTATAGCAATTGAGATGACAGAAAAATGATCAGTTGAAGTGAGTCTCAGCTGTTTTTATATGAACAATTTATGAAATTACAAAGAAGTCCAGCTTTTTAAATAGGTTTCCAATTTAAGTCGATTCAGTACCCATTTGATTGAAATGAAAGGTACTGAAGTGAGGCCCTGTACAAAAGTTGACTGGCTCGATGAGATATACATGATGATGACAATATGCAATGCATGTGATGTAAAACCATAAAAAAAATGCAACTTATGAAAAAGAGATTAATACTACCTAATCAAGGTCAACCTGGCCCATAACTACCTATCCATGGCCTAAACCCAATCCAATAAACACAATAAAACAAAATGAGCTAATCTAATATAATTTAGGAATTCAAACAAGGTTATTATGGTAAAAACACAATTAATTACTATAAATTAGGATTAAGTTTGGGTTAGAAAAAAAAAAAGTTTGGGTTAGAGTTGCTAAGTGACCTTTGGGTTGAGTTGGCAGGCAATGGGTCAATAAAATTACTGGAAGTTACATTTCAAAAGAATTTCTTTCCAAAAGCATATAGGTTCCATTTGAATTTTCCAATTATTGGCTATTGATAGGCACTAGTCCTTCTCAAGGCTTTTCAATAAATGGATAAATAAAAATTTTTTCTGTGATTTGGTAGGTGATCAACCAAGAAATTCCTCCCTTTCTTACTGAAAGGGCAATTGATGCAGCTTTGGTGTTCTTCAATGTGCCTAAGGAGGAGAAGATGTCTCTTATATTAGATAATGTGAAGAGGCCTGTGAGATATGGCAGTGGCGTCAACCATGTTAAGGACAATGTGAATTTAGGAAGGGACTTCCTCATGCACTACTCCCATCCACTCTTCAAATGGATCAACTCAAGGTCATCCAAACCACCCGGCGAGTTCAGGCTGAACCATTCTCCAAAGCACCTTTTTAAATGTGTCAACCCTAGGCACATGACTGACATTTAAATGGAACCCTTGAAAAGCAATCCGGCATGCATCACTTCTTGTTTGTCCTGGTTATTCGGCGTTCAGGTGCACCTCTCTGGGACTACTTTTTGATGGAATGTTAATGGGTGGACCTTGAGCAATGAGTGGCTTGAAATATTGGGGGGTTCTGACATCTTATGCATTTAAAAAAAAATTGGAACATTATTATTTCAATGGGAAATTTTAGTGTTTCTATATTTGAATTTTTTTTTCATAATATTATTTTAAGAAGCTGTTAGGGATAATAAACTTAATTCACATAATGAAAATAGTAAAATAAATAATGAAAATACTTAAAATTTGAAAATAAAAACAAGGTACTAAGGGCTTGTTTGTTTGCATAAAATACATAGGATATGGGTGAAGATGAAGGATATAAGATACCAGTGGACATGGAACCTTGACTTTTCTAAGATGTGAATTAATAGGGTGATGACTCCCTATTTTATTTTCCCTTTATTTCATTTTTATTAATGCAAAAGTTATTTGATAGTCATTTGTGGATAACACTTTTGATTTTTCATGTTTGAGCTCTTATAAAGATTTCAAGTCTTAGAATTTCTAAGAATTGAATCACATGAAACAAATGTCAACACCTTCATGGTTGAGTAGTATTGGCACCTTGGTATCACACAGATTTGTTTTCAAGTACGTGGAACGTATCACACCTTACTAATAGTCCAATTTAGCAACACATGGTGTATTATCATTTTTGTTTTGTTTCTTCTTTTTTTAATCCCATTTTCCACTCCGTTAATTAAAATTAAAAGAACCCTTTTTATATGCTTCTCTTATTGCTACTGGTCCTCCAAATGGCCCACTCTACTTTAACTATATAGAAAGGCTAAGGACAAACAGTTTTGTATATATATCTTCTTAATCAATAAATTCTCTTAAAAGAATTTAGAATAGGAAAAAGTTCAAAGAATGGTCCGGTAAAAGTAAAAATACATGGAATCTATATAGAGCTTAGGAAAAAAAAAACTAGAAAAAAAAACTTTGAGGAAATAAAAAAAAAGAATAGGGCCAATAACTTGGAATGTAAGAACTTCCGTTCTAGCACTTTTTGGATGGGAAGACATGCTAGAGCTCTAACATTTAGTTTGAGAGAAATAATAGTAAAGAATAGATAGCCTCATATGCTCGATATTTTCTTAAAAAGTCAAAACATAAACTAACAATTCAAATAATTACCACGAGACATTTTTTTGTTTTATACCTAGGATTTTTTTTCCTAGTATCTAGCTTAGGGGGTTGGCACCTTAGCACTTTGGGATGGGGGGAAGTAGACCTCAGGTGAGGTAAGGGTGACCTCTAGTGAGAAACGTAGACCATGAGTGAGGGAAGGTAATTGCATAGGTTTGAACCTTAGGTAGTCAAGTAAGAATTGACGCCTTTTATTACTGTAGTAAAAGGCCGTTCTTAAATTTCAAGAGACACTTGACTGTTTCTTTTCAAAATATTTTAAAATTTCCATGTGGTTTTTAAAATTTAAAGTGTTTTGAACCTTTTCAATAAGATGTGTTTCTTGGGCTCATTTGAGTGGTGTGGCCCAATTCTAAGAAATGTTTTCAAACTCTATTTATTTAGGCCCAATTCAAGTTTTAAAATGAGCATTGCCGAGTGGTAAGTATTGTCATGCGTGTTGCACTTAACTAGTTTAATGGTACGTATTTAGCTTGTAACGATTTGGGCCCACTAGACATATGATATTATTTGCTTTGGTTCATGTGATTTCAACCTAATCTTAGCTCATGATTTTAAAAGGCGTCATATAGAGTTAAGAATAAATCACAATTATATACTCAAGTTCAGGACTAGCACATTTTCAACCCACTACATAGCCAGTCCTTTAGAGTTTTCCCCGCCCTCTATTTCTAGTGGATGCTCGCCGATGCCCTTCTATAGGGGGCTATAAGTGTAACATACACCCCCACCGAAAAACGGAACATCATCAGTTGTACCATTTATAACGACTCGAGCCCACTACTTACATGATATTGTTCGTTTTGGATCATAGAGTTTCAACTCAATCTTGCCACTCGGTTTTAAAATGCTTTATGTGGGGTTAAGACCAAGCCGTACTTATATACCCAGGATCAGGACTTAAATGTTTTTTATGTAAAACTTATGCACCACTGCACATCCTTAAGACTTTCCCTCGCCCACTCTCTAGGCGGATGCTCACCAACCCAATGTTATTCTACAAGGAGGGCATAAGCATGACATACTCCCCCACCGCAAAACTGATATTGTCCGCTTTGGCTTATAAGATTTCGACACAATCTTATTATATGGTTTTTAAAAGGTCTCATATTGAGTTAAGACCACATCACACATATATACTAAGGATTAAAACTTGCATGTTTCCAATGTGCGACTTATGCAACACTACATAATGAGTCATTTAGGATATGTTTGGAAGCGGAATAAATTTTTAATAGGATTGGATAGCTAATACTATTCAAGCCCATCCAATGATATTATTGCATAGGATAGGACTCCATTTATGTTAGAGATAAATCCAATCGATGTTCAATTGCATCTGGATAAATGGGAGATAAAGGACAAAAAGACCTATCCCCCCCCCACACCACACAAAAAAAAAAAAAAAAAAGCCAACCCAAATTATTCCACTTCCCTAGGCAGGATTATGTAAGCCAGAATACTAAGTACTAATTCACTGTAGCATCGGGACTAGGATAGTATAATCTCGGGCACTAAAAGTGTAAACAAACAAGGGATTGTTATAAAATATTAGTGGATGCCCACCTTATGGCCCACATTAGATAGAGAAAGCAAGAGTCCTACTATATTGGTTTGCTTGGGGAGGAAGCAATCTTACTCTATAAATAAGATCCTCCTCCCCCCTTCATATGTGTACACATCTTTTATTCAATAGAGCATCTCCATTCCTCCCTCTACTCTCTCCTCACTTTTTCTCAAACACATTATTAGCACGAACATAACCGCCCCCCATCTTCTTCGTTGTGCATATAGGACAGCTGTCCTCTCTCTATTGTCTTCTGCATTAGCAACGTGCAACAAGAAGTTTTTTTTTAATTGTCTTCTATTTTTTAATGCACAACGTGCAACGTGTTAGTGCACAACACATTGCAATAGGGTCTCCTCCTTCTAGTATCTCTCTTCAACGTGCAACAGGGTCCTTCTCTTTCATAACGGTAGCTTTTGGAAACGTAGCACGTGTTACGTTACAAAGCAACGAGTTATCAGTAAGCGAGAATATAAATTCAAAAGCAATCAAGCTTCAAACCACGGTATCTTGAACGTTCGACATCCAATCAATGATCCGGTAAAAGCTGCGGAAAGCTCGTAAGCAGATCTACAAATTACAAGTTAAAAGAAGAAGATCCAACGGTGAAATAATTTTTATTATTTATAATTCTTATTAATTCAATAACTACACATATGCTTTTATTCTTATTACTTTTAATTAGAAATGCATGATTATTTATTATTATTATTATTATTATTTAACAAGGGGAGATTAAGAATGGATCATAAATAAGAACATGAAGTTCTATATTAATACGGACATACAGTTCCGTAAGAACCAGAAGTTCTTTCTAAATCCGGACCAGAAGATCCGTGGATTATTAAAATCTGAATGCAGAAGTTCTCAGATTCACAATATGGACTTGAAGATTCATTCATAATCAAACCTGAAGTTTGATATTTTGATCCAGGAATAAAAATAATAGGCCATAATATCAAGCTCGAGGCCTTGATAGAACCTGAAGTTCAAAAAATTAAAGAACCTGAAGTTCTAACCAGGAACCTACAGTTCCAAATCAAGCCAGAAGCCTTGTCAAAACTGGTTGTTTTGGATTATTAAAATTGATAACGTGATGTTATTCAATTGTAAATTGGCAAACTTGATCTGACATGGCTCACCCCTTAATTTATTCTGAATGCCTTACAATTGTTATTATTTATATTTTATCTTTTGCATATCAATGATCATGTATATATTTTTTTTCTTTCCAGCACTTCCATAATGTCGAATTTAACCAAACTTGAATTTAAATCCCTTAACATTCCGGGGACAACTACTTATCTTGGCACTTGGATGTAAAATTACATTTGCAATCCAAGAAACTTAGAGAGACGATAAAAGAAGGTAATAAAGAGTCCCCGAAAAATAGGGCATTGGCACTTATCTTCTTACGTCATCATATATATGATGACCTCAAGAATGAATACCTCACAGAGGAAGACCCTGCAGGTCTTTGGAAATCTCTAAAGGATAGATATGATCACCAGAAGATGGTCTTATTACCAGCAGCTCAGAATGAATGACTAAACCTGCGATTTCAGGACTACAAATCGGTATCTGAGTATAACTCCGCTCTTTTCAACATTGTTTTCCGGTTAAGATTGTGTGGGGAAACGATCACAGAAGAAGAAATGTTAGAGAAAACGTTGTCCACTTTCCACGCAACAAATGTAACCCTGCAACAGCAATACCGTGAACGGTGTTTCTCTAAATACTCAAAACTGATCTCTTATCTCCTTGTTACTGAGCAAAACAACAAAGTCTTGTTAAAGAATCATAACTCCAGACCAACTGGATCTATGGCACTGCCTGAAGTAAATGCCAATTTCAATTCCAGCAGAAGCAGAGGAAGGGGGTGGGAGAAATAATCTCTCCAAAAGAGGTGAAAAAAGAAACTCCTCCCGACGAGGAGGATTTCGAGGTCCTCCCAATAAAAAATTCAAAAACCACCAGAAGTGGTCTGATCCTCAGAAGTAACAAAATCCGGATCAACCTCAGAATCCACCAAATACTTCTGCCCACCGTTCTGATGACCCTTGCTACATATGTGGAAGGACTAAGCATTGGTCACGCTCTTGTCGTGCACCAAAAGACGTGGTGGAACGGTATAAAACATATAAGGCCTCTATTCATTCTGCAGAGTCAAATGATCTGGAAGATTGGGATTGCGATACTGACCTACAAAATGACAATTACCAGTTGGATATTACAAATTTGGAAACTAAAGATTTTTTTGAAGACGAAAATGGCCAACCTCTGAGCAATGGGGCATTTAGTGCTAATATCGAAACCCCTCCTGGAATGTTCTAGAAGACCAAAAAAATATTTTTCAAAATCTCCATTTAAAATCTTTTTTCAGCTATTTACCTTTTCATGGATATTTTATGTTGGATGATTCATTTTTTTTAGTTTCTTAATTTTAATAAACCTTTTATGGATGTTTTTGTGATGAATGACTTCTTATCAATTTGATGAAATTTCTTTTATGAATTTTTTTTCTTAATCCTATGATTGTTTAATTACATTTTTTTAATTATCTTTTGTTTAAAGGTATGGATTACAACAATGGGGATACTCACTGTCTTGTAGATAGTGCTACAACACATACCATTTTGAAAAACTAGAAGTTTTTCTCAAAATTGGTATTTAATCCACGAAAGGTATCCACCATAGCTGGACCTGTGCAAATAATTGAAGGCTCCGGAAGAGCCCACATAACGTTACCTAATGGTACTCATTTATTAATTAAAAATGCATTGTTCTCCAGCAGTTCCCGAAGAAACTTGCTCAGTTTTAAAGACATCAGAATAAATGGATACCATATTGAGACTGGTAATGAAGGTAACAAGGAAATGTTATTTGTCGTTACTAGTATTGGAGGCCGAAAGCAAATACTAGAAACATTAAGTGCACTTTCTTCTGGGTTATATTATACAACGATATCCATCAACGAATCACATTCGGTTTTGAGTAAAACAAGACAATTAAGCCCGAAGCTTAAACCAACCACGAAGTTTAGCAACCCTCAAGCCTTATTACTTTGGCATGATAGATTAGGGCACCCCGGAGTTACCATGTTAAGGAAAATCATTGATAACTCTGTTGGACACTCTTCAGACAACCATAGATTGACCATACCGAATGGGTATCTATGTGTCCCATGTTCACAGAGAAAGTTAATCACTCGACCTTCCTTCGTCAAGTTTGCATTAGAATCCTCATCCTTTCTGCTAAGGATACAAGGCGACATCTGTGGACCGATCAATCCACCTAGTGGACCTTTTAGGTATTTCATGGTTCTGATTGACGCTTCCATCCATTGGTCTGATGTTTGCCTACTTTCAACTAGAAATATAGCTTTTGCCCGTCTATTAACACAAATCATTAAACTTAGAGCCCATTTCCCTGATAATCCTATTAAGTCTATACGACTTGATAATGCGGGTGAGTTTACATCACAAGCCTTCGATGACTACTGTTCATCCCTTAGCATTGTTGTCGAACATCCTGTCCCTCATGTCCATACCCAGAATGGCTTAGCTGAATCCCTGATTAATCGTATTCAACTTATTTCTAAAACTCTGTTGCTGCAGTCTAAATTACCAGTTAGTTCTTGGGGACATGCTGTGTTACATGCATCAATGCTCATTAGACTTTAACCCACAGCCTACCATTCATACTCTCCTGCACAGCTTATATCGGGACATCAACCTAATATCTCCCATTTGCGCAAGTTTGGTTGCGTTGTTCTAGTACCTATACCACCCCTTCAACGTATTAAGATGGGACCACAACGTAGGTTGGGTATCTATATTGGCTATGACTCTCCTTCTATTATTCGATTTTTAGAACCAATGACAGGAGATGCTTTTACTGCTTGTTTTGCTGATTGTCAATTCGATGAGACAAAATTTCTACCGTTAGGGGCAGATAAAGAACGTATTGTTCCTGCAAAACAACCCGTTCCTGAAGAACGGCATGAACTAACATGGAATGCTTCCACTTTGTCTCATTTAGACCCACGTACTTCACAATGTGAATATGAAGTCTGTAGAATTGTGTACTTACAAGAAATTACAAATAAATTACCCGATGCATTTAACGATGCAGCAAAGGTAACTAAGTCACATATTTCAGTTATGAATGTACCTGCTAGACTTAATGTCCCTGTAGGACAACGTCAAAAAGTGGCAACAAAAGAGTCTGTGATATGCTAGGCAAACCTATAGGTTCAAAGGATATAGTAATGCAGAAAAAGAGAAATATACAATCATCATGTCCTCCCAAAGATACACTTAACACTCCTGAAGAGGTTTATAACGCTCCCGAAGAAGCTATAGAAAAATCCACTCTCTTTAGAATGACGAAAGTCCTTGATGAGACTATAAAAGCCCCTGAAGTGGCATCGGTACCGGATAATAAAGAGATCTCCATATTTTACAATTATTCAAGAGAGAGATGGGATAGAAAAAGAATTGTCATCGATGACGCATTTGCATATGTAGTAGCTACACAAATATCAATGGAACATGAGGATGATGATTGGGATACAGAACCACATACTATAAATGAATGTCAACAAAGGAAAGATTGGCCAAAATGGAAAACTGTTATTACAGCAAAGTTAAAGTCTCTCAATAGATGTGGTGTATTTGGACCTATAGTACAAAACCCAAAAGGTGTTAACCCTGGAGGTTATAAGTGGGTGTTTGTAAGAAAAGGAATAAAATGAATGAAATTATTAGATATAAAGCAAGACTTGTGGCACAAGGTTTCCTGCAGAAACCTGGGATTAATAATGAGGAAACATATTCCCCTGTTATGGATATAACGACATTCAGATATCTGATAAGTTTAGCGGTTTCTGAAAATTTGGATATGAAACTCATGGATGTTGTGGCCACTTATCTATATGGGGACTTAGACACAGAAATTCATATGAAAATCCAAAAAGGATTTACTTTGCCTGAAGCAAAGCCCAAGAGTACGTACTTAATACAATTAAGACGATCATTGTATGGATTGAAGCAATCCGGAGAATGCGGTTCAATCGTCTCAGTGAATATTTGTCTAAGGAAGGATATAAGAACAATCTCATTTGCCCATGTATCTTCATAAAGAAATCCTCACAAGGATTTGCAATAGTGGCAATTTATGTCGATGACATAAATTTAATGGGGACTCCAGAAGAGCTCGGAATAACTGCTGATTATTTGAAAAGGGAATTTAAGATGAAAGACCTTGGGAAAACAAAATTTTTTCTCGGCCTGCAGATCGAGAGAAGTTCTAGTGGAATATTAGTCCATCAATCCAATTATACCAAAAATATACTGAAATGCTTTGGTATGGATAAAGCACATCCACTAAGCACTCCCATAGTTGTTCGGTCTCTAAATATAAACAAGGATCCATATCGTTCAATTGAAGAAAATGAAAAGGTATTGGGTCCAGAAGTACCATACCTGAGTGCTATTGGTGCTTTAATGTATTTAGCATAATGTACTAGACCGGACATTTCCTTTTCAGTGAATTTACTTGCTAGATACAGTTCTGCGCCAACGCAAAGGCATTGGACTGGTATCAAACATATCATACACTATTTACGTGGTACAATTGATTTAAGACTCTTTTATTGTAAAGATTCCAAGTTTGTAGGATATGCAGATTCAGGATATCTCTCTAATCCTCATAAGGGTCGATCACAAATAGATTATGTATTTCTTAGTAGTAATGCAGTTATTTCTTGGAGCTTTACTAAACAAACTTTGGTAGCTACTTCTTCTAACCATGCTGAGATTTTAGCCTTCTATGAAGCCAGTAGGGAATGTGTATAGCTAAAATCTTTAATTCAGCATATTCGTAGTTCTTGTCAATTGCCTCTTAGTACAGGTTTCCCGAGCATTATCTACGAAGACAATGAGACATGCATTCAACAAATTAAAGAAGGATACATTAAAGGTGACAAGACAAAACACATTGCACCAAAGTTCTTCTTCACACATGAGCTTCAGAAGAATAATGAAATCGAAGTCAAGCAAATTCGTTCAAATAACAACTTGGCTGATTTGTTTACCAACTCATTACCAAAGTCAACATTTCAAAAGCCTGCATATGAGATCGGCATGCAGAGAGTTTATTATCAAACAATGTAAAGGATATTGTTGTCAGGGGGAGTAACAGATCAAAGACAGGCATCCTGAAACCTGCTACTAAGGACATATGTGCACTGTACTCTTTTTCCTTCTCTAGGTTTTATCCCACTGGGTTTTCTTAGTTAAAGTTTTAACGAGGCAGCATTATGCACGTCCAACACCACTTCAATAATTTTGTAGAATGTTGTACTCTTTTTCCTGCGCATTGGTTTTTATCCAATTGGGTTTTTCCTTTGCAAGGTTTTAATGAGGCAACTGTTATTAAATGGTAGTCATCCAAGAGGGAGTGTTATAAAATATTAGTGGATGCCTACCCTGGTGCTCACATTAGATATGGAAAGCAAGAGTCTTGCTATATTGGTTTACTTTGAGAGGAAGCAATCTTACTCTATAAATAAGATCCTCCTCCCCCCCTTCATGAGTATACACATCTTTTATTCAATAGAGTATCTCCATTCCTCCCTCTACTCTCTCCTCGTTTTTATTCAAACAGGGATAAGTGGAGCAAGATGTAAAAAGTTGTTTATCCCCCCCACTTATCACCCTTTTATTATGCTTCCAAATACATCCTTAGAGTTTTTGCCGCCCTCTCTTTCTCTAGGCAGATGCTTTCTACAGGGGGGCTAAAGATCTAACATAAAAATTTTCTAGTAAATTGAATTGACCTTGTAGAAAGGAAAGGTGAAGGTGAAGTATTAAGATTCTAAAGTGACCCAATGCCCTCCTACAACGTCCTTCTACAGTGGAGGCCATACCCAATTTAATTGAGTTTGGCTGTTTTTGGACACAGTTTAATCCAATACAAGCTAGGCCGCTTCATCGGTTAATGCCAACTAGAAATTTTTGTTTTTTAATAATATTTTTATATATTTTTTTATAAATGATCAATATGACATTGGGCCACGCTCCTATTTTAGTGCAATTTTGTGAGAGCCTATGCATTTCTTTTGAACAATTCAGATTTTACTAAGTTGGGCCTGATTGGAATGCATAACTAGATTTTTATTGATATTGAAATCAAAGAATTCATACTCCTCCCTCAAATAGGGATGATGACATGGCACACCTAGGGAAGAAAGATAAAAGTGCCACCTCATAAACTATTTTTCATAGGTAGCATATAGAGAAGTACTAAAATATCTAGGTTTACCTTTTCAAAATATTATTATGTTTTGTGTAGGACCTGACTTAATGCATCAAATAACAAGGGATGAGATATCCAAAGGTGTCCAAGTATCACTTTAATCATGTTGACTAACCCTTTAATCTTGGGCCTCATAGTTAAAATAAGTTTTTTTTATCATCATGAACAATTCTAAAGATGTACAATGGTATGGATGGATGGGTGAGTATCAAATTGGATGGAATTTCTCCTTATAAGCTAGAAATGAATGCACACATTATCATAGCCACCCCCATGTCCCTAATCAACTTAGGAATAGTGGGGATGATAGACATGAATATGTACAGCGAAATATACATTTTTTTTATCCAAAAAAATATACATTTTTTTAAAGTAAGTTACTTGCACTAACCACCCTAAGACATCAACATCACCTATGTCATAGCCTATTGTTAATAGATGCATACAACAATTAAACCGTGAAAGAGTGTTATTATATCCATGGCCTTAGTTTTACGCATATAGAATTTGAATATATAAGTACTTCTGATCAAACAAAGAACTATTAAAGAGGTGAATGGCAAAATATATAAGATGCAAAAGTAAATGAGATATTGAATAAGATTTGAATTACTAAGGAGATGGCTAGGTGTTATTTCTGTTTTTCTCTCAAATTCATTATTCATTTGAAAAAGCCATTTGATGGCCATTTTTTGGACATTCACCTCCATTTTTCCAAATTCAACCACTTTTAGAAATGTGTGTCTCCAATTGATTTCTAATTCAATTCCAAGAAATAACCTTCAGCATCACTATGATGGTCTCATTTATCTTAATCACAGAGCATATGTACACACAAATGCGAGGTGATCTTTCCCTACTCCAGAAGCTAATGCAAGCAAACACAAAACATAAGATGACATGTATTAAAAAGTTGAATCTTGGCTACTATAATAAAATGTCAATGGGAGACCCTTTAGGCCTTTACCTTCTCTCTATATAAGTTAGAAGGGACATGTATGATGCAATATGATAGGCAAGAGGGAGAATAAATACGTGTATTCAGCAAAAAAAAAAAAAGGGATTATATCCCATGTTTTCAAATAAAGCCCTCAAATTGTCAAGTAGTTTTGAATTACTAGAGTGATGGCTAAGTGTTATTTCTGGTTTTTTTTTTTTCTCAAATTTTCCCAGTAGTTTTCTAGTGCTAGCCAAACTACCTAGCACTAGAAAATTTCTCCTCATTGTCTATGCATCCAACAAATATATATCATCATATCATCATGATTAAAAATCCATGTCCAAACATTTTTTTTTTTTTGTGGGGGTGCATTAGGGTGGGGTCGGTCATCTGTTGTCCCAACTTGAAATTCTACAGCTTTGTTGTGATAAAGTTTTACAAGATATGAAACTTCTTGAAGCAGCCCTCTTTCTTTAGCTGGCCGGCCTAAGATAAGCAGTTACAACAACTATTACAAACCTTATTCCAAAGATACATCTAGCAAACATTTTTTAATGATTTTGTTGGTGACAAGACCTAAAAGGAAAACCAAAATATGCCAAGAAAGTATATGTTAGTATTAAAAGACTGAAACACAAGCCTTCTCTAGACTCATTTTCCTTGTCAAGGAATATCCCTCCTCACCACATATCCCAAACCGTTCGAAATTGCCATGTCAACTCCCACAACTGCTTCTAACATTACCATTGCCATGCAAAGAACTAACTTAGCATTTTCTTCCTATTCTTTTCCAATATTTCCCCTCTAAGCTTACCTCCAAAACTCCAATACCTAAAAAAGGTCAAAATAAAAATAAAAAGGAATACAACTTATTTGTCCTCCTCCTTCTTACTGCCTTTCACTTCGATGCAAAAACTTAAGGTATTTTCACAGAAAAAGAATTTCCCTCTTAAACTAGATTTTTAGCGATAAAATAGTAATTAATGACGCCAGAGTGCCTGAATTGACTTTTACTTGTTTTGTTGATAGAATTACTACACCTGCACGAACCCCTATCCCAGCGATGCCCCCAGATCCTATTATCTATCATAACCATCCTCCTAATTCACCATCATCATTCCCAACGTTGTTTTTGTCAAAACGACGACAAAACCTCCCCCTCATCTTTGTCGTCCTCCTCCTCATCTTCTTTTTGTCGGCCTCTTCTCCGTCTACCTTGGCCAATATGTCTCTCAATTTGTCTCCACCATCCGCCGCTCCATCTCCTTTCCCCGTGGCCTCGACCCTTCCATCAGCTCCTCGTTCCCCACCTTCTCCTACTCCATCACTAGCGATCGGATCAACCCCAAGTGCGCCAACAATTGCGTGGCCTACCTCTCAAAGTTATCTGAAGACGAAGACAATGTTCTCTAGTTGCTGACAGTATGCGGCCATGTGTTCCATGCTGATTGCATTGACCTCGGACTGGGGACCCACACGACATGCCTGGTCTGCCAGTGTGACCTCGAGTGGACCAAACAGCTGAATGAGTTTAAAATTTCAATGCTAGAAGCTAACGACCAAACGGAGGAAAGAGAAGATGAAGACTAGCCTCACATTTCTTTTGAGAAGAGGAGAGGAAAGAGTGCAATTGAGGGTGGTCTTGACATGGCAGCACAAAGAAGAAGACACTTGGCGCCTGGGGAGAGGCTGATTGTAACACTCCGATTCCCTTTGAGCCGGATTAGTGGCTCATTAGTGTGTTTTGTTTTGTTTTATTCTTTTGGACTTGGTTTTGGGCCTTGGATAGGTAGTTGAGTGACCTTTGACCTGGACTAGGTAGTTCTAAGCCCTTTTTCGTAATTTTGCTTTTGCTTTGCTTGCATCATATTTGCATCATCTTGGTGTCAGCACGTGTATTTTGTTGAGCTCGTTATATTCCGTAACCGTGTCAGATTCATTTGGAGTCAATTGGAGAAGTTGGACTTCGTGTGACTTGAGCTGTAATTAGTATAAACTCTTCGGACTTTGACTTAAACTTCCAAATCTATAAAAATAAGTTAGTTTCCAGGTGTCTCTCTCCCTGTCCATTTGTCCTCAACGTTGCATGCAAGAGAGAAAGCTCCAGGAGAAGCTCTCCACGTTCTCTCTCTCCCTCTCTCTTCTTTCCTTCTCTTGATCGATTGAGGATTGGATCTCTTGTGTGATTTGGGTTCTTTTCTTCTTCTCTCATCTCTGTATATTGCTTAGGTAAGTGGGTTCTTTCCCAACTCTTTCTTCTTTTCTCCAATTGCACCTCTCATTCTTTGATTTCTGTGTTTTCATCTCATGCATGGTGTATTGCTTTGATTTGCTTTGATTTTTAGTGGATTTGGAGCTTGAGGTTGTGGATTGATAGAGCTTTGAGGCAAGTATAAGTACAGGCTTGATAACACATATGGGTGCTTTGGTTGATGGCTTTGATTTCTTCTTATTCCTTGTCTAGCATGTTTGACAGCCACATTTTGTGAATTTGGAACCCCTGTAATTCATTTTGTTCAGCTTCTGTAACGAATTTCAGTTTCTGTAACTATCCCAAATTCGTGTGCTGTATTGTACGGCTAAGCCGTAAGCTTCTACGGCTCACATTCCAGAGCCGCGAAATTTCACTCTTGTTCTACGGCTAGGATACGGCTAAGCCGTAATTCGTCCTTCGGCTGAGCCGTAAGCTAGCCGTGACCCAAACCGTAACTCAGCCGTGAATTAAATCTCTGATCAGTTGAAACTTTTCCAACACAGGACTCCTACGGTGTGGACTACGGCTAAGCCGTGAAATGCTACGGCCAAGCCGTGGATTGGGCTACGGCTAAGCCGTATACTGACTGTAGCTCAGCCGAAAGAGGCATCAGATCAGAGGTGAAAGATGACCAGTTTAGCTGTGTTTTGAATGGAACCATGGTTAAGCTGTAGTACATAATACGTCGAGCGCGTAAGATGTCTCCGGCTCAACCATAGGTCCCTCATGGCTAAACCCTTAGGCGTGGCAATTCTGAATTATAACTTAGGATAATGGTGAGACTTGTAGGGCTCAAATACAGGTTCATCACCCATGTAAACCGGCCCAATGGATTCCTTGGATCGCATGAAGAGTCTGTTAGGCTGTGACTTATTCATGTGAACGTTGATCACTGTTAAGCACCTCCCCATGGGTGTTGGTTTAAGGGACTTCGATGCACATAAGGATTTCATTGCAACACTAGGATGGCAACGGTGCATCGAATAACTTAAAACTACATCAACATGCACGGTTAGTGACAGTGAACAATTAGATTAGGGTTGGCTCGTAACGAACCTTGATTCCGTATTAATCTGAGATGCATTGCATATTGGTGATGGTTTTGCCCTCTGTTCTGTTAATCTATGTTTATGCATTCCGTAGTCATTTTTGTTTTCGTCCTGTATATCTGTTCTATGCTTCGTTCCGCACTATGCTTTGATCTATGCTGTGCTTTGGATTTATATCTATGCTTTGTTGGCTTTGTTTATCTCTGAGTTTGGGTATTCCCTGGTGGCTCTGCCCAGAGATTAACACGTGAGGATAAGATCCGGTCCTTGTCATCGGTGAGTCCAAAGCGGATAATCTCCCTTCTTTGGATTTGATTTGATTGGTGTTAGTCTGGCTCTACTCAGCCTCAGCCCTAGGATGCCCGACGGGGTTACCTCTGGCTTAGATCTCTGTATCTCTGTATAACTGCAGTGTCGCTTTGTCTTGGGACCCCGGAACCCAGGAAACCGAGACCCGCTTGTACCTTTGGCCTGGACAGCGGTGTTCTCCTCTGCTCTGCTCTGCTCTCTATTGGAGAGAACATGGTTAACGTAGTAGCCAACTAGTTCAGTATTCTATGTTTTGATTCACATATCATGTTTTACTTCTATGCGCGATTGGCTTAGTTTCCTAATATGGAACTCTGTATTTAATCTTCTGTCATTATTATATTCACTTTGATACTATGAGTGTTACACCCCTGCTACTTATATTTGCTGGATCGTTGTATTCATTTGTGTTGTCTGTGGTGTTGCAGGCACAGATCCCTTGCCCAGCTCCCCGGCGGTCGAGGAGGCTGCAGGGGCGAGTGTAGAGGCACCCTCCGGTCTGGCAAAGTGGGCCTGATCACTTCTGCCAAGTGCGTGCATGCATACCAGTGGCTTTTATTTCGAGTTTTGGTTTTTGGGATTTGTATTTGGACTTGTACTTTGGACATGTATTCTGTATATTTTGTATCTATTGATTTTGGTGTGTAGTCGGTTTTATATCAGTGTATTTGTCTTAGTCATTTCCGTTCGTATGTGTTTCGGTTCCGCTATTTCTTTTCTTTGTTGCTTGCTGATATGTACAGCTTCCGCGTACGCTTAGTTCGCACGTGTTAGATCCCTTGTGTGCGTGCATCTGGACTGGGTTTGGATGCACGTGCGCGGGAGTACGTGTGTCACCGGTTTAGCTTTTCGCTAACCCCGAATTTCTGGGCTCGGGTCGTGACATACGTATTGTATGGTATCAAAGCTTGCTAGTTATAAGCATGTAGGCATCTAAGCCCGTGGTGAGATAACGCTATCAACTATTTGACTCGAAGTCTTATAGGTTGATTTGGGATTTGACTAACTCCGGGCATTTTATATTTGCGTGTTGTGTTTCTTCTTCTTTTTCAGGATGGCATCAGGATCAGGATCTCGGGATGATAATCAACAGGGCCATAACGGTGATAGTGGATCGGTACCCCCACATATCAGTAGTGAGGAACGCATGATGATGATGATGCAGTCTATGCAGTCATTACAGGCACAGATGGCATCCATGGTAGATAGGCAGAGTCAGGCTGCTGCAGTAGCATCACCTCGTATAGATCAGCAAGTGATTTTCCAGCCTAAGGAATCAGACCCTAATGCTCTTTTTGACAAGTTCCGTAAGCGAGGGGCGACTGAGTTCCATGGGATAGAGGATGCATTGCAGGCTGAGCAATGGTTGGAGCAGACTGAAGAGCTATTTGATACGATTGTGTGCAGTAACAAGCAGAAAGTAGTGCTCACAGCCTCTATGCTTCGGAGTGTAGCTAAGACATGGTGGAGGAGTGTTAAGAGCTCATTCCAGACTATGCCCAGTGCCACAGTTTGGGAGACTTTCAAGCAGCAATTCCGTCGGAAGTTCATGCCTCTCCACATTCAGCGAGCCAAGGAGGTGGAATTCTTCAATCTTCAGCAGAGACAAATGCCCGTTGCAGATTATGTACACAGGTTTACAGAGTTGTCTCACTTTGCAGAGGACATGGTGAACACTGAGCATAAGAAGGTGACTCGCTTCGTCAACGGCCTGAACCCGAGGCATAAACGCCACGTGGTTGCTTGTATGTGGCCGGCTACATTGGATGATGCTATTGACAGGGCCTATGATGCAGAGGCCATCTTTGAGGAAGAGCGGACAGAGGCTAAGAGGGCAGCAGGTTTCAGTGGCAGAAGTTAGTTCCAGAAGAAGTTCAAGGGTAAGCAGGGCAGTTCGAGCAGTACTCAGGTAGTTTGCGGTCACTGTGGGAAGGATCACCCCACCGACAGATGTTGGAGGAAGAGTGGGGCTTGTTTCGGGTGTGGCTCTACGGATCACAGGCGGGCCCAATGCCCGAAGTTTCAGTCCTCTCCACAGACGAGGCAGGCAGGATCTACAGCGCAGGGCAGATCTCAGCCAGCTCGCCCAGCCCAGAAGCAGAACCGCCAGACAGCCCGAGCTTATGCTGCTACACATGAGGGCGCGGAGGAGGCCACGGTAGTGGAAGGTAAAATTTTAATTTCTGATGCTGAAGCTTTAGCCTTATTTGACTCAGGGTCTACGCGTTCGTACGTAGCACCCCATTTTGCTATGCAGCTTCGACAGCGACCCACACCACTTCCATATTTGTTGTTAGTATCCACTCCCGTTGGTAAGCGTGTGGAGTGCAGTGTTTTCTACCCTCAGTGTGATGTGCGGATAGCTGGTCATCAGCTCCCAGTAGACCTCGTGTTGCTCACGACACTGGATTTTGATGTGATTCTTGGTATGGACTGGCTTGCAAGATATCATGCGTGTATCAATTGCTACAGCAAGGCTATCTACTTTGATTTGGGCAGCGGATTCCGATTTGAGGGCAGCCAGATGAAGTGCCCAAGACGTGTAATATCTGCTTGTAAGGCAGACAGGATGCTTCGTAGGGGATGTGAGGGATTTCTTGCATTCATTTCAGAGAAGAAAGATCAGAGACAGCTCAGTGAGATCTCAGTAGTCAGCGAGTTTCCGAATGTCTTTCCGGAGGATGTGCCAGAGTTGCCACCGGTTCGGGAGGTCGAATTTGCTATTGACTTGATGCCCGGTACAGCACCCATCAGTAGAGCTCCATATCGTATGGCACCTGCAGAATTATTGGAATTGAAGAAACAGTTGCAGGATCTATTGGATAAAGGGTTCATACGCCCAAGTGTTTCACCTTGGGGAGCTCCTGTATTGTTTGTCAAGAAGAAGGATGGCAGTTTCCGGATGTGCATTGACTACAGGCAGTTGAACAAAGTAACTATCAAGAACAAATATCCATTGCCTAGGATTGATGAGTTGTTCGATCAACTTCAGGGTGCAGCCTACTTCTCTAAGATTGACTTGAGGTCAGGATATCACCAGCTCAGGGTGAAGGATGAGGATGTTCCGAAGACAGCTTTCAGGACTCGGTATGGACACTACGAGTTCCTTGTCATGCCGTTTGGGTTGACAAATGCACCCGCAGCTTTCATGGCCTTGATGAATAGGGTGTTTACTTCCTTCTTAGACCAGTTTGTTGTGGTTTTCATAGATGACATATTGGTCTATTCGAAGACTGCTGAGGAACATACAGATCATCTACGGAAAGCATTGCAGCTGCTTAAGGATCACAAGTTGTATGCAAAGTTGTCCAAGTGTGAGTTTTGGCTCGAGCAAGTTACATTTCTGGGTCATAAGATTTCTAGAGATGGATTGATGGTGGATCCGGCTAAGATTGAAGCAGTAGTCCATTGGCCCCGTCCTAGATCAGTGACAGAGATTCGAAGTTTTCTGGGATTGGCAGGATTCTATATGCTGGTGCATGATCAGCCTGTAGAGGTTCGGATGGTAGACGAACTAGTGACATTAGCTACTACCGTCGTGTTTCAGCCTGAGGTGATTCAGCAGATCAAGGATCGCCAGTTTGAGGACCCCCTCCTGGTGAAGTTCAGAGATCGGATTGCAGATCGACCGGATTTCAGCCTGGTAGATGGAGTTTTGTACTTCAGGAATAGATTGTGTGTTCCCGCTGTGGAGGAGCTGAAAGATAAGTTGATGACAGATGCGCATGATGCCCGATATGCGATGCACCCCGGGAGTACGAAGATGTACCGGAACTTGAAGGACAGATTTTGGTGGAACAATATGAAGCGGGAGATCGCAGGGTTCGTAGCTCGATGTTTGACCTGTCAGAGGGTAAAAGCGGACCATCAGCGACCTCCAGGATCATTGCATCCATTGCATACTCCGCAGTGGAAGTGGGAGCACATTACGATGGATTTCGTCTCCGGATTTCCGCCAACCAGTAGAAAGAACAATGCAATCTGGGTCATAGTGGACAGATTGACCAAGTCAGCGCATTTCCTTCCGTTCAAGAAGGGGATGACATTCACAGAGATGGCCAGGAAGTTTGTCGACGAGATAGTCAGATTGCATGGTACCCCCGTATCGATCGTGTCTGATCGCGATAGTCGTTTTGTGTCTTCGTTCTGGAGAGCTTTTCAGGAAGCTATGGGCACGAAGCTGAGTTTTAGTACGGCATACCACCCCCAGACTGACGGACAGTCGGAGCGTACCATTCAGACGCTGGAGGATATGCTCAGAGCTAGTGTGCTGAACTTTGAGAAGGAATGGGATACGCATCTAGCATTGTGCGAGTTTGCCTACAACAACAGCTTCCATGAGAGTATTGGTATGGCACCATATGAGGCACTATACGGACGTAAGTGCAGGACTCCAGTGTGTTGGGAAGAGGTAGGAACAAGAAGTTTCCATGGTCCGACAATCATAGCTGAGACGACAGAGAAAGTACAGAAAGTGATAGAGAATCTGAAGATTGCTCGATCTAGACAGAAGAGCTATGCGGATACTCGGAGGAGACCTTTGGCATTCCAAGTCGGAGATTGGGTGTTCCTTAAAGTTTCTCCGATGAAGGGCACAGTTCGATTTGGTCAGAAGGGCAAGTTAGCTCCGAGATATGTAGGACCGTTCGAAGTCAAGAGCCGAGTTGGAGATTTAGCTTATCGGTTGACGCTTCCAGTTGAGTTCTCCGGTGTGCACGATGTCTTCCATGTGTCGATGCTCCGTAAGTATGTGCCAGATTTGAGCCATGTGATTCGCTACGATGATATTCAGATTCAGCCTAATGCAACTTACGTTGAGCGTCCGCTTCGCATTGTTGGCACACGAGAACAGATTCTCCGTACCAGGATTATCAGATGGGTTAAGGTGTTGTGGGAGCATCATGGTCCAGATGAGGCTACTTGGGAGCTAGAGGAGCAGCTAGCGCGCCAGTACCCCCAGCTCTTTGTGCAGGTGGGTAGTCATTCCGAGGACGGAATGATTCCTAGTGGGGGAGGATGTAACACTCTGATTCCCTTTGAGCCGGATTAGTGGCTCATTAGTGTGTTTTGTTTTGTTTTATTCTTTTGGACTTGGTTTTGGGCCTTGGATAGGTAGTTGAGTGACCTTTGACCTGGACTAGGTAGTTCTAAGCCCTTTTTCGTAATTTTGCTTTTGCTTTGCTTGCATCATATTTGCATCATCTTGGTGTCAGCACGTGTATTTTGTTGAGCTCGTTATATTCCGTAACCGTGTCAGATTCATTTGGAGTCAATTGGAGAAGTTGGACTTCGTGTGACTTGAGCTGTAATTAGTATAAACTCTTCGGACTTTGACTTAAACTTCCAAATCTATAAAAATAAGTTAGTTTCCAGGTGTCTCTCTCCCTGTCCATTTGTCCTCAACGTTGCATGCAAGAGAGAAAGCTCCAGGAGAAGCTCTCCACGTTCTCTCTCTCCCTCTCTCTTCTTTCCTTCTCTTGATCGATTGAGGATTGGATCTCTTGTGTGATTTGGGTTCTTTTCTTCTTCTCTCATCTCTGTATATTGCTTAGGTAAGTGGGTTCTTTCCCAACTCTTTCTTCTTTTCTCCAATTGCACCTCTCATTCTTTGATTTCTGTGTTTTCATCTCATGCATGGTGTATTGCTTTGATTTGCTTTGATTTTTAGTGGATTTGGAGCTTGAGGTTGTGGATTGATAGAGCTTTGAGGCAAGTATAAGTACAAGCTTGATAACACATATGGGTGCTTTGGTTGATGGCTTTGATTTCTTCTTATTCCTTGTCTAGCATGTTTGACAGCCACATTTTGTGTATTTGGAACCCCTGTAATTCATTTTGTTCAGCTTCTGTAACGAATTTCAGTTTCTGTAACTATCCCAAATTCGTGTGCTGTATTGTACGGCTAAGCCGTAAGCTTCTACGGCTCACATTCCAGAGCCGCGAAATTTCACTCTTGTTCTACGGCTAGGATACGGCTAAGCCGTAATTCGTCCTTCGGCTGAGCCGTAAGCTAGCCGTGACCCAAACCGTAACTCAGCCGTGAATTAAATCTCTGATCAGTCGAAACTTTTCCAACACAGGACTCCTACGGTGTGGACTACGGCTAAGCCGTGAAATGCTACGGCCAAGCCGTGGATTGGGCTACGGCTAAGCCGTATACTGACTGTAGCTCAGCCGAAAGAGGCATCAGATCAGAGGTGAAAGATGACCAGTTTAGCTGTGTTTTGAATGGAACCATGGTTAAGCTGTAGTACATAATACGTCGAGCGCGTAAGATGTCTCCGGCTCAACCATAGGTCCCTCATGGCTAAACCCTTAGGCGTGGCAATTCTGAATTATAACTTAGGATAATGGTGAGACTTGTAGGGCTCAAATACAGGTTCATCACCCATGTAAACCGGCCCAATGGATTCCTTGGATCGCATGAAGAGTCTGTTAGGCTGTGACTTATTCATGTGAACGTTGATCACTGTTAAGCACCTCCCCATGGGTGTTGGTTTAAGGGACTTCGATGCACATAAGGATTTCATTGCAACACTAGGATGGCAACGGTGCATCGAATAACTTAAAACTACATCAACATGCACGGTTAGTGACAGTGAACAATTAGATTAGGGTTGGCTCGTAACGAACCTTGATTCCGTATTAATCTGAGATGCATTGCATATTGGTGATGGTTTTGCCCTCTGTTCTGTTAATCTATGTTTATGCATTCCGTAGTCATTTTTGTTTTCGTCCTGTATATCTGTTCTATGCTTCGTTCCGCACTATGCTTTGATCTATGCTGTGCTTTGGATTTATATCTATGCTTTGTTGGCTTTGTTTATCTCTGAGTTTGGGTATTCCCTGGTGGCTCTGCCCAGAGATTAACACGTGAGGATAAGATCCGGTCCTTGTCATCGGTGAGTCCAAAGCGGATAATCTCCCTTCTTTGGATTTGATTTGATTGGTGTTAGTCTGGCTCTACTCAGCCTCAGCCCTAGGATGCCCGACGGGGTTACCTCTGGCTTAGATCTCTGTATCTCTGTATAACTGCAGTGTCGCTTTGTCTTGGGACCCCGGAACCCAGGAAACCGAGACCCGCTTGTACCTTTGGCCTGGACAGCGGTGTTCTCCTCTGCTCTGCTCTGCTCTCTATTGGAGAGAACATGGTTAACGTAGTAGCCAACTAGTTCAGTATTCTATGTTTTGATTCACATATCATGTTTTACTTCTATGCGCGATTGGCTTAGTTTCCTAATATGGAACTCTGTATTTAATCTTCTGTCATTATTATATTCACTTTGATACTATGAGTGTTACACCCCTGCTACTTATATTTGCTGGATCGTTGTATTCATTTGTGTTGTCTGTGGTGTTGCAGGCACAGATCCCTTGCCCAGCTCCCCGGCGGTCGAGGAGGCTGCAGGGGCGAGTGTAGAGGCACCCTCCGGTCTGGCAGAGTGGGCCTGATCACTTCTGCCAAGTGCGTGCATGCATACCAGTGGCTTTTATTTCGAGTTTTGGTTTTTGGGATTTGTATTTGGACTTGTACTTTGGACTTGTATTCTGTATATTTTGTATCTATTGATTTTGGTGTGTAGTCGGTTTTATATCAGTGTATTTGTCTTAGTCATTTCCGTTCGTATGTGTTTCGGTTCCGCTATTTCTTTTCTTTGTTGCTTGCTGATATGTACAGCTTCCGCGTACGCTTAGTTCGCACGTGTTAGATCCCTTGTGTGCGTGCATCTGGACTGAGTTTGGATGCACGTGCGCGGGAGTACGTGTGTCACCGGTTTAGCTTTTCGCTAACCCCGAATTTCTGGGCTCGGGTCGTGACATACGTATTGTATGGTATCAAAGCTTGCTAGTTATAAGCATGTAGGCATCTAAGCCCGTGGTGAGATAACGCTATCAACTATTTGACTCGAAGTCTTATAGGTTGATTTGGGATTTGACTAACTCCGGGCATTTTATATTTGCGTGTTGTGTTTCTTCTTCTTTTTCAGGATGGCATCAGGATCAGGATCTCGGGATGATAATCAACAGGGCCATAACGGTGATAGTGGATCGGTACCCCCACATATCAGTAGTGAGGAACGCATGATGATGATGATGCAGTCTATGCAGTCATTACAGGCACAGATGGCATCCATGGTAGATAGGCAGAGTCAGGCTGCTGCAGTAGCATCACCTCGTATAGATCAGCAAGTGATTTTCCAGCCTAAGGAATCAGACCCTAATGCTCTTTTTGACAAGTTCCGTAAGCGAGGGGCGACTGAGTTCCATGGGATAGAGGATGCATTGCAGGCTGAGCAATGGTTGGAGCAGACTGAAGAGCTATTTGATACGATTGTGTGCAGTAACAAGCAGAAAGTAGTGCTCACAGCCTCTATGCTTCGGAGTGTAGCTAAGACATGGTGGAGGAGTGTTAAGAGCTCATTCCAGACTATGCCCAGTGCCACAGTTTGGGAGACTTTCAAGCAGCAATTCCGTCGGAAGTTCATGCCTCTCCACATTCAGCGAGCCAAGGAGGTGGAATTCTTCAATCTTCAGCAGAGACAAATGCCCGTTGCAGATTATGTACACAGGTTTACAGAGTTGTCTCACTTTGCAGAGGACATGGTGAACACTGAGCATAAGAAGGTGACTCGCTTCGTCAACGGCCTGAACCCGAGGCATAAACGCCACGTGGTTGCTTGTATGTGGCCGGCTACATTGGATGATGCTATTGACAGGGCCTATGATGCAGAGGCCATCTTTGAGGAAGAGCGGACAGAGGCTAAGAGGGCAGCAGGTTTCAGTGGCAGAAGTTAGTTCCAGAAGAAGTTCAAGGGTAAGCAGGGCAGTTCGAGCAGTACTCAGGTAGTTTGCGGTCACTGTGGGAAGGATCACCCCACCGACAGATGTTGGAGGAAGAGTGGGGCTTGTTTCGGGTGTGGCTCTACGGATCACAGGCGGGCCCAATGCCCGAAGTTTCAGTCCTCTCCACAGACGAGGCAGGCAGGATCTACAGCGCAGGGCAGATCTCAGCCAGCTCGCCCAGCCCAGAAGCAGAACCGCCAGACAGCCCGAGCTTATGCTGCTACACATGAGGGCGCGGAGGAGGCCACGGTAGTGGAAGGTAAAATTTTAATTTCTGATGCTGAAGCTTTAGCCTTATTTGACTCAGGGTCTACGCGTTCGTACGTAGCACCCCATTTTGCTATGCAGCTTCGACAGCGACCCACACCACTTCCATATTTGTTGTTAGTATCCACTCCCGTTGGTAAGCGTGTGGAGTGCAGTGTTTTCTACCCTCAGTGTGATGTGCGGATAGCTGGTCATCAGCTCCCAGTAGACCTCGTGTTGCTCACGACACTGGATTTTGATGTGATTCTTGGTATGGACTGGCTTGCAAGATATCATGCGTGTATCAATTGCTACAGCAAGGCTATCTACTTTGATTTGGGCAGCGGATTCCGATTTGAGGGCAGCCAGATGAAGTGCCCAAGACGTGTAATATCTGCTTGTAAGGCAGACAGGATGCTTCGTAGGGGATGTGAGGGATTTCTTGCATTCATTTCAGAGAAGAAAGATCAGAGACAGCTCAGTGAGATCTCAGTAGTCAGCGAGTTTCCGAATGTCTTTCCGGAGGATGTGCCAGAGTTGCCACCGGTTCGGGAGGTCGAATTTGCTATTGACTTGATGCCCGGTACAGCACCCATCAGTAGAGCTCCATATCGTATGGCACCTGCAGAATTGTTGGAATTGAAGAAACAGTTGCAGGATCTATTGGATAAAGGGTTCATACGCCCAAGTGTTTCACCTTGGGGAGCTCCTGTATTGTTTGTCAAGAAGAAGGATGGCAGTTTCCAGATGTGCATTGACTACAGGCAGTTGAACAAAGTAACTATCAAGAACAAATATCCATTGCCTAGGATTGATGAGTTGTTCGATCAACTTCAGGGTGCAGCCTACTTCTCTAAGATTGACTTGAGGTCAGGATATCACCAGCTCAGGGTGAAGGATGAGGATGTTCCGAAGACAGCTTTCAGGACTCGGTATGGACACTACGAGTTCCTTGTCATGCCGTTTGGGTTGACAAATGCACCCGCAGCTTTCATGGCCTTGATGAATAGGGTGTTTACTTCCTTCTTAGACCAGTTTGTTGTGGTTTTCATAGATGACATATTGGTCTATTCGAAGACTGCTGAGGAACATACAGATCATCTACGGAAAGCATTGCAGCTGCTTAAGGATCACAAGTTGTATGCAAAGTTGTCCAAGTGTGAGTTTTGGCTCGAGCAAGTTACATTTCTGGGTCATAAGATTTCTAGAGATGGATTGATGGTGGATCCGGCTAAGATTGAAGCAGTAGTCCATTGGCCCCGTCCTAGATCAGTGACAGAGATTCGAAGTTTTCTGGGATTGGCAGGATTCTATATGCTGGTGCATGATCAGCCTGTAGAGGTTCGGATGGTAGACGAACTAGTGACATTAGCTACTACCGTCGTGTTTCAGCCTGAGGTGATTCAGCAGATCAAGGATCGCCAGTTTGAGGACCCCCTCCTGGTGAAGTTCAGAGATCGGATTGCAGATCGACCGGATTTCAGCCTGGTAGATGGAGTTTTGTACTTCAGGAATAGATTGTGTGTTCCCGCTGTGGAGGAGCTGAAAGATAAGTTGATGACAGATGCGCATGATGCCCGATATGCGATGCACCCCGGGAGTACGAAGATGTACCGGAACTTGAAGGACAGATTTTGGTGGAACAATATGAAGCGGGAGATCGCAGGGTTCGTAGCTCGATGTTTGACCTGTCAGAGGGTAAAAGCGGACCATCAGCGACCTCCAGGATCATTGCATCCATTGCATACTCCGCAGTGGAAGTGGGAGCACATTACGATGGATTTCGTCTCCGGATTTCCGCCAACCAGTAGAAAGAACAATGCAATCTGGGTCATAGTGGACAGATTGACCAAGTCAGCGCATTTCCTTCCGTTCAAGAAGGGGATGACATTCACAGAGATGGCCAGGAAGTTTGTCGACGAGATAGTCAGATTGCATGGTACCCCCGTATCGATCGTGTCTGATCGCGATAGTCGTTTTGTGTCTTCGTTCTGGAGAGCTTTTCAGGAAGCTATGGGCACGAAGCTGAGTTTTAGTACGGCATACCACCCCCAGACTGACGGACAGTCGGAGCGTACCATTCAGACGCTGGAGGATATGCTCAGAGCTAGTGTGCTGAACTTTGAGAAGGAATGGGATACGCATCTAGCATTGTGCGAGTTTGCCTACAACAACAGCTTCCATGAGAGTATTGGTATGGCACCATATGAGGCACTATACGGACGTAAGTGCAGGACTCCAGTGTGTTGGGAAGAGGTAGGAACAAGAAGTTTCCATGGTCCGACAATCATAGCTGAGACGACAGAGAAAGTACAGAAAGTGATAGAGAATCTGAAGATTGCTCGATCTAGACAGAAGAGCTATGCGGATACTCGGAGGAGACCTTTGGCATTCCAAGTCGGAGATTGGGTGTTCCTTAAAGTTTCTCCGATGAAGGGCACAGTTCGATTTGGTCAGAAGGGCAAGTTAGCTCCGAGATATGTAGGACCGTTCGAAGTCAAGAGCCGAGTTGGAGATTTAGCTTATCGGTTGACGCTTCCAGTTGAGTTCTCCGGTGTGCACGATGTCTTCCATGTGTCGATGCTCCGTAAGTATGTGCCAGATTTGAGCCATGTGATTCGCTACGATGATATTCAGATTCAGCCTAATGCAACTTACGTTGAGCGTCCGCTTCGCATTGTTGGCACACGAGAACAGATTCTCCGTACCAGGATTATCAGATGGGTTAAGGTGTTGTGGGAGCATCATGGTCCAGATGAGGCTACTTGGGAGCTAGAGGAGCAGCTAGCGCGCCAGTACCCCCAGCTCTTTGTGCAGGTGGGTAGTCATTCCGAGGACGGAATGATTCCTAGTGGGGGAGGATGTAACACTCCGATTCCCTTTGAGCCGGATTAGTGGCTCATTAGTGTGTTTTGTTTTGTTTTATTCTTTTGGACTTGGTTTTGGGCCTTGGATAGGTAGTTGAGTGACCTTTGACCTGGACTAGGTAGTTCTAAGCCCTTTTTCGTAATTTTGCTTTTGCTTTGCTTGCATCATATTTGCATCATCTTGGTGTCAGCACGTGTATTTTGTTGAGCTCGTTATATTCCGTAACCGTGTCAGATTCATTTGGAGTCAATTGGAGAAGTTGGACTTCGTGTGACTTGAGCTGTAATTAGTATAAACTCTTCGGACTTTGACTTAAACTTCCAAATCTATAAAAATAAGTTAGTTTCCAGGTGTCTCTCTCCCTGTCCATTTGTCCTCAACGTTGCATGCAAGAGAGAAAGCTCCAGGAGAAGCTCTCCACGTTCTCTCTCTCCCTCTCTCTTCTTTCCTTCTCTTGATCGATTGAGGATTGGATCTCTTGTGTGATTTGGGTTCTTTTCTTCTTCTCTCATCTCTGTATATTGCTTAGGTAAGTGGGTTCTTTCCCAACTCTTTCTTCTTTTCTCCAATTGCACCTCTCATTCTTTGATTTCTGTGTTTTCATCTCATGCATGGTGTATTGCTTTGATTTGCTTTGATTTTTAGTGGATTTGGAGCTTGAGGTTGTGGATTGATAGAGCTTTGAGGCAAGTATAAGTACAGGCTTGATAACACATATGGGTGCTTTGGTTGATGGCTTTGATTTCTTCTTATTCCTTGTCTAGCATGTTTGACAGCCACATTTTGTGAATTTGGAACCCCTGTAATTCATTTTGTTCAGCTTCTGTAACGAATTTCAGTTTCTGTAACTATCCCAAATTCGTGTGCTGTATTGTACGGCTAAGCCGTAAGCTTCTACGGCTCACATTCCAGAGCCGCGAAATTTCACTCTTGTTCTACGGCTAGGATACGGCTAAGCCGTAATTCGTCCTTCGGCTGAGCCGTAAGCTAGCCGTGACCCAAACCGTAACTCAGCCGTGAATTAAATCTCTGATCAGTCGAAACTTTTCCAACACAGGACTCCTACGGTGTGGACTACGGCTAAGCCGTGAAATGCTACGGCCAAGCCGTGGATTGGGCTACGGCTAAGCCGTATACTGACTGTAGCTCAGCCGAAAGAGGCATCAGATCAGAGGTGAAAGATGACCAGTTTAGCTGTGTTTTGAATGGAACCATGGTTAAGCTGTAGTACATAATACGTCGAGCGCGTAAGATGTCTCCGGCTCAACCATAGGTCCCTCATGGCTAAACCCTTAGGCGTGGCAATTCTGAATTATAACTTAGGATAATGGTGAGACTTGTAGGGCTCAAATACAGGTTCATCACCCATGTAAACCGGCCCAATGGATTCCTTGGATCGCATGAAGAGTCTGTTAGGCTGTGACTTATTCATGTGAACGTTGATCACTGTTAAGCACCTCCCCATGGGTGTTGGTTTAAGGGACTTCGATGCACATAAGGATTTCATTGCAACACTAGGATGGCAACGGTGCATCGAATAACTTAAAACTACATCAACATGCACGGTTAGTGACAGTGAACAATTAGATTAGGGTTGGCTCGTAACGAACCTTGATTCCGTATTAATCTGAGATGCATTGCATATTGGTGATGGTTTTGCCCTCTGTTCTGTTAATCTATGTTTATGCATTCCGTAGTCATTTTTGTTTTCGTCCTGTATATCTGTTCTATGCTTCGTTCCGCACTATGCTTTGATCTATGCTGTGCTTTGGATTTATATCTATGCTTTGTTGGCTTTGTTTATCTCTGAGTTTGGGTATTCCCTGGTGGCTCTGCCCAGAGATTAACACGTGAGGATAAGATCCGGTCCTTGTCATCGGTGAGTCCAAAGCGGATAATCTCCCTTCTTTGGATTTGATTTGATTGGTGTTAGTCTGGCTCTACTCAGCCTCAGCCCTAGGATGCCCGACGGGGTTACCTCTGGCTTAGATCTCTGTATCTCTGTATAACTGCAGTGTCGCTTTGTCTTGGGACCCCGGAACCCAGGAAACCGAGACCCGCTTGTACCTTTGGCCTGGACAGCGGTGTTCTCCTCTGCTCTGCTCTGCTCTCTATTGGAGAGAACATGGTTAACGTAGTAGCCAACTAGTTCAGTATTCTATGTTTTGATTCACATATCATGTTTTACTTCTATGCGCGATTGGCTTAGTTTCCTAATATGGAACTCTGTATTTAATCTTCTGTCATTATTATATTCACTTTGATACTATGAGTGTTACACCCCTGCTACTTATATTTGCTGGATCGTTGTATTCATTTGTGTTGTCTGTGGTGTTGCAGGCACAGATCCCTTGCCCAGCTCCCCGGCGGTCGAGGAGGCTGCAGGGGCGAGTGTAGAGGCACCCTCCGGTCTGGCAGAGTGGGCCTGATCACTTCTGCCAAGTGCGTGCATGCATACCAGTGGCTTTTATTTCGAGTTTTGGTTTTTGGGATTTGTATTTGGACTTGTACTTTGGACTTGTATTCTGTATATTTTGTATCTATTGATTTTGGTGTGTAGTCGGTTTTATATCAGTGTATTTGTCTTAGTCATTTCCGTTCGTATGTGTTTCGGTTCCGCTATTTCTTTTCTTTGTTGCTTGCTGATATGTACAGCTTCCGCGTACGCTTAGTTCGCACGTGTTAGATCCCTTGTGTGCGTGCATCTGGACTGAGTTTGGATGCACGTGCGCGGGAGTACGTGTGTCACCGGTTTAGCTTTTCGCTAACCCCGAATTTCTGGGCTCGGGTCGTGACATACGTATTGTATGGTATCAAAGCTTGCTAGTTATAAGCATGTAGGCATCTAAGCCCGTGGTGAGATAACGCTATCAACTATTTGACTCGAAGTCTTATAGGTTGATTTGGGATTTGACTAACTCCGGGCATTTTATATTTGCGTGTTGTGTTTCTTCTTCTTTTTCAGGATGGCATCAGGATCAGGATCTCGGGATGATAATCAACAGGGCCATAACGGTGATAGTGGATCGGTACCCCCACATATCAGTAGTGAGGAACGCATGATGATGATGATGCAGTCTATGCAGTCATTACAGGCACAGATGGCATCCATGGTAGATAGGCAGAGTCAGGCTGCTGCAGTAGCATCACCTCGTATAGATCAGCAAGTGATTTTCCAGCCTAAGGAATCAGACCCTAATGCTCTTTTTGACAAGTTCCGTAAGCGAGGGGCGACTGAGTTCCATGGGATAGAGGATGCATTGCAGGCTGAGCAATGGTTGGAGCAGACTGAAGAGCTATTTGATACGATTGTGTGCAGTAACAAGCAGAAAGTAGTGCTCACAGCCTCTATGCTTCGGAGTGTAGCTAAGACATGGTGGAGGAGTGTTAAGAGCTCATTCCAGACTATGCCCAGTGCCACAGTTTGGGAGACTTTCAAGCAGCAATTCCGTCGGAAGTTCATGCCTCTCCACATTCAGCGAGCCAAGGAGGTGGAATTCTTCAATCTTCAGCAGAGACAAATGCCCGTTGCAGATTATGTACACAGGTTTACAGAGTTGTCTCACTTTGCAGAGGACATGGTGAACACTGAGCATAAGAAGGTGACTCGCTTCGTCAACGGCCTGAACCCGAGGCATAAACGCCACGTGGTTACTTGTATGTGGCCGGCTACATTGGATGATGCTATTGACAGGGCCTATGATGCAGAGGCCATCTTTGAGGAAGAGCGGACAGAGGCTAAGAGGGCAGCAGGTTTCAGTGGCAGAAGTTAGTTCCAGAAGAAGTTCAAGGGTAAGCAGGGCAGTTCGAGCAGTACTCAGGTAGTTTGCGGTCACTGTGGGAAGGATCACCCCACCGACAGATGTTGGAGGAAGAGTGGGGCTTGTTTCGGGTGTGGCTCTACGGATCACAGGCGGGCCCAATGCCCGAAGTTTCAGTCCTCTCCACAGACGAGGCAGGCAGGATCTACAGCGCAGGGCAGATCTCAGCCAGCTCGCCCAGCCCAGAAGCAGAACCGCCAGACAGCCCGAGCTTATGCTGCTACACATGAGGGCGCGGAGGAGGCCACGGTAGTGGAAGGTAAAATTTTAATTTCTGATGCTGAAGCTTTAGCCTTATTTGACTCAGGGTCTACGCGTTCGTACGTAGCACCCCATTTTGCTATGCAGCTTCGACAGCGACCCACACCACTTCCATATTTGTTGTTAGTATCCACTCCCGTTGGTAAGCGTGTGGAGTGCAGTGTTTTCTACCCTCAGTGTGATGTGCGGATAGCTGGTCATCAGCTCCCAGTAGACCTCGTGTTGCTCACGACACTGGATTTTGATGTGATTCTTGGTATGGACTGGCTTGCAAGATATCATGCGTGTATCAATTGCTACAGCAAGGCTATCTACTTTGATTTGGGCAGCGGATTCCGATTTGAGGGCAGCCAGATGAAGTGCCCAAGACGTGTAATATCTGCTTGTAAGGCAGACAGGATGCTTCGTAGGGGATGTGAGGGATTTCTTGCATTCATTTCAGAGAAGAAAGATCAGAGACAGCTCAGTGAGATCTCAGTAGTCAGCGAGTTTCCGAATGTCTTTCCGGAGGATGTGCCAGAGTTGCCACCGGTTCGGGAGGTCGAATTTGCTATTGACTTGATGCCCGGTACAGCACCCATCAGTAGAGCTCCATATCGTATGGCACCTGCAGAATTGTTGGAATTGAAGAAACAGTTGCAGGATCTATTGGATAAAGGGTTCATACGCCCAAGTGTTTCACCTTGGGGAGCTCCTGTATTGTTTGTCAAGAAGAAGGATGGCAGTTTCCGGATGTGCATTGACTACAGGCAGTTGAACAAAGTAACTATCAAGAACAAATATCCATTGCCTAGGATTGATGAGTTGTTCGATCAACTTCAGGGTGCAGCCTACTTCTCTAAGATTGACTTGAGGTCAGGATATCACCAGCTCAGGGTGAAGGATGAGGATGTTCCGAAGACAGCTTTCAGGACTCGGTATGGACACTACGAGTTCCTTGTCATGCCGTTTGGGTTGACAAATGCACCCGCAGCTTTCATGGCCTTGATGAATAGGGTGTTTACTTCCTTCTTAGACCAGTTTGTTGTGGTTTTCATAGATGACATATTGGTCTATTCGAAGACTGCTGAGGAACATACAGATCATCTACGGAAAGCATTGCAGCTGCTTAAGGATCACAAGTTGTATGCAAAGTTGTCCAAGTGTGAGTTTTGGCTCGAGCAAGTTACATTTCTGGGTCATAAGATTTCTAGAGATGGATTGATGGTGGATCCGGCTAAGATTGAAGCAGTAGTCCATTGGCCCCGTCCTAGATCAGTGACAGAGATTCGAAGTTTTCTGGGATTGGCAGGATTCTATATGCTGGTGCATGATCAGCCTGTAGAGGTTCGGATGGTAGACGAACTAGTGACATTAGCTACTACCGTCGTGTTTCAGCCTGAGGTGATTCAGCAGATCAAGGATCGCCAGTTTGAGGACCCCCTCCTGGTGAAGTTCAGAGATCGGATTGCAGATCGACCGGATTTCAGCCTGGTAGATGGAGTTTTGTACTTCAGGAATAGATTATGTGTTCCCGCTGTGGAGGAGCTGAAAGATAAGTTGATGACAGATGCGCATGATGCCCGATATGCGATGCACCCCGGGAGTACGAAGATGTACCGGAACTTGAAGGACAGATTTTGGTGGAACAATATGAAGCGGGAGATCGCAGGGTTCGTAGCTCGATGTTTGACCTGTCAGAGGGTAAAAGCGGACCATCAGCGACCTCCAGGATCATTGCATCCATTGCATACTCCGCAGTGGAAGTGGGAGCACATTACGATGGATTTCGTCTCCGGTTTTCCGCCAACCAGTAGAAAGAACAATGCAATCTGGGTCATAGTGGACAGATTGACCAAGTCAGCGCATTTCCTTCCGTTCAAGAAGGGGATGACATTCACAGAGATGGCCAGGAAGTTTGTCGACGAGATAGTCAGATTGCGTGGTACCCCCGTATCGATCGTGTCTGATCGCGATAGTCGTTTTGTGTCTTCGTTCTGGAGAGCTTTTCAGGAAGCTATGGGCACGAAGCTGAGTTTTAGTACGGCATACCACCCCCAGACTGACGGACAGTCGGAGCGTACCATTCAGACGCTGGAGGATATGCTCAGAGCTAGTGTGCTGAACTTTGAGAAGGAATGGGATACGCATCTAGCATTGTGCGAGTTTGCCTACAACAACAGCTTCCATGAGAGTATTGGTATGGCACCATATGAGGCACTATACGGACGTAAGTGCAGGACTCCAGTGTGTTGGGAAGAGGTAGGAACAAGAAGTTTCCATGGTCCGACAATCATAGCTGAGACGACAGAGAAAGTACAGAAAGTGATAGAGAATCTGAAGATTGCTCGATCTAGACAGAAGAGCTATGCGGATACTCGGAGGAGACCTTTGGCATTCCAAGTCGGAGATTGGGTGTTCCTTAAAGTTTCTCCGATGAAGGGCACAGTTCGATTTGGTCAGAAGGGCAAGTTAGCTCCGAGATATGTAGGACCGTTCGAAGTCAAGAGCCGCGTTGGAGATTTAGCTTATCGGTTGACGCTTCCAGTTGAGTTCTCCGGTGTGCACGATGTCTTCCATGTGTCGATGCTCCGTAAGTATGTGCCAGATTCGAGCCATGTGATTCGCTACGATGATATTCAGATTCAGCCTAATGCAACTTACGTTGAGCGTCCGCTTCGCATTGTTGGCACACGAGAACAGATTCTCCGTACCAGGATTATCAGATGGGTTAAGGTGTTGTGGGAGCATCATGGTCCAGATGAGGCTACTTGGGAGCTAGAGGAGCAGCTAGCGCGCCAGTACCCCCAGCTCTTTGTGCAGGTGGGTAGTCATTCCGAGGACGGAATGATTCCTAGTGGGGGAGGATGTAACACTCCGATTCCCTTTGAGCCGGATTAGTGGCTCATTAGTGTGTTTTGTTTTGTTTTATTCTTTTGGACTTGGTTTTGGGCCTTGGATAGGTAGTTGAGTGACCTTTGACCTGGACTAGGTAGTTCTAAGCCCTTTTTCGTAATTTTGCTTTTGCTTTGCTTGCATCATATTTGCATCATCTTGGTGTCAGCACGTGTATTTTGTTGAGCTCGTTATATTCCGTAACCGTGTCAGATTCATTTGGAGTCAATTGGAGAAGTTGGACTTCGTGTGACTTGAGCTGTAATTAGTATAAACTCTTCGGACTTTGACTTAAACTTCCAAATCTATAAAAATAAGTTAGTTTCCAGGTGTCTCTCTCCCTGTCCATTTGTCCTCAACGTTGCATGCAAGAGAGAAAGCTCCAGGAGAAGCTCTCCACGTTCTCTCTCTCCCTCTCTCTTCTTTCCTTCTCTTGATCGATTGAGGATTGGATCTCTTGTGTGATTTGGGTTCTTTTCTTCTTCTCTCATCTCTGTATATTGCTTAGGTAAGTGGGTTCTTTCCCAACTCTTTCTTCTTTTCTCCAATTGCACCTCTCATTCTTTGATTTCTGTGTTTTCATCTCATGCATGGTGTATTGCTTTGATTTGCTTTGATTTTTAGTGGATTTGGAGCTTGAGGTTGTGGATTGATAGAGCTTTGAGGCAAGTATAAGTACAGGCTTGATAACACATATGGGTGCTTTGGTTGATGGCTTTGATTTCTTCTTATTCCTTGTCTAGCATGTTTGACAGCCACATTTTGTGAATTTGGAACCCCTGTAATTCATTTTGTTCAGCTTCTGTAACGAATTTCAGTTTCTGTAACTATCCCAAATTCGTGTGCTGTATTGTACGGCTAAGCCGTAAGCTTCTACGGCTCACATTCCAGAGCCGCGAAATTTCACTCTTGTTCTACGGCTAGGATACGGCTAAGCCGTAATTCGTCCTTCGGCTGAGCCGTAAGCTAGCCGTGACCCAAACCGTAACTCAGCCGTGAATTAAATCTCTGATCAGTCGAAACTTTTCCAACACAGGACTCCTACGGTGTGGACTACGGCTAAGCCGTGAAATGCTACGGCCAAGCCGTGGATTGGGCTACGGCTAAGCCGTATACTGACTGTAGCTCAGCCGAAAGAGGCATCAGATCAGAGGTGAAAGATGACCAGTTTAGCTGTGTTTTGAATGGAACCATGGTTAAGCTGTAGTACATAATACGTCGAGCGCGTAAGATGTCTCCGGCTCAACCATAGGTCCCTCATGGCTAAACCCTTAGGCGTGGCAATTCTGAATTATAACTTAGGATAATGGTGAGACTTGTAGGGCTCAAATACAGGTTCATCACCCATGTAAACCGGCCCAATGGATTCCTTGGATCGCATGAAGAGTCTGTTAGGCTGTGACTTATTCATGTGAACGTTGATCACTGTTAAGCACCTCCCCATGGGTGTTGGTTTAAGGGACTTCGATGCACATAAGGATTTCATTGCAACACTAGGATGGCAACGGTGCATCGAATAACTTAAAACTACATCAACATGCACGGTTAGTGACAGTGAACAATTAGATTAGGGTTGGCTCGTAACGAACCTTGATTCCGTATTAATCTGAGATGCATTGCATATTGGTGATGGTTTTGCCCTCTGTTCTGTTAATCTATGTTTATGCATTCCGTAGTCATTTTTGTTTTCGTCCTGTATATCTGTTCTATGCTTCGTTCCGCACTATGCTTTGATCTATGCTGTGCTTTGGATTTATATCTATGCTTTGTTGGCTTTGTTTATCTCTGAGTTTGGGTATTCCCTGGTGGCTCTGCCCAGAGATTAACACGTGAGGATAAGATCCGGTCCTTGTCATCGGTGAGTCCAAAGCGGATAATCTCCCTTCTTTGGATTTGATTTGATTGGTGTTAGTCTGGCTCTACTCAGCCTCAGCCCTAGGATGCCCGACGGGGTTACCTCTGGCTTAGATCTCTGTATCTCTGTATAACTGCAGTGTCGCTTTGTCTTGGGACCCCGGAACCCAGGAAACCGAGACCCGCTTGTACCTTTGGCCTGGACAGCGGTGTTCTCCTCTGCTCTGCTCTGCTCTCTATTGGAGAGAACATGGTTAACGTAGTAGCCAACTAGTTCAGTATTCTATGTTTTGATTCACATATCATGTTTTACTTCTATGCGCGATTGGCTTAGTTTCCTAATATGGAACTCTGTATTTAATCTTCTGTCATTATTATATTCACTTTGATACTATGAGTGTTACACCCCTGCTACTTATATTTGCTGGATCGTTGTATTCATTTGTGTTGTCTGTGGTGTTGCAGGCACAGATCTCTTGCCCAGCTCCCCGGCGGTCGAGGAGGCTGCAGGGGCAAGTGTAGAGGCACCCTCCGGTCTGGCAGAGTGGGCCTGATCACTTCTGCCAAGTGCGTGCATGCATACCAGTGGCTTTTATTTCGAGTTTTGGTTTTTGGGATTTGTATTTGGACTTGTACTTTGGACTTGTATTCTGTATATTTTGTATCTATTGATTTTGGTGTGTAGTCGGTTTTATATCAGTGTATTTGTCTTAGTCATTTCCGTTCGTATGTGTTTCGGTTCCACTATTTCTTTTCTTTGTTGCTTGCTGATATGTACAGCTTCCGCGTACGCTTAGTTCGCACGTGTTAGATCCCTTGTGTGCGTGCATCTGGACTGGGTTTGGATGCACGTGCGCGGGAGTACGTGTGTCACCGGTTTAGCTTTTCGCTAACCCCGAATTTCTGGGCTCGGGTCGTGACACTGATGAGATCGCTTTCGACTGGCCATTTACTGCCAGTGAACAGAGAGGATCATGGGAGATTGAAATGGAGTAAGACGTGGAGCAGATCTCAAACATCTAGTGAATTCTCAAAGAAATTCATAGACATAAATAGGAATAGGGCGTAGTATTTTTGGTTGAAGCATGAGTGAATAAACCAAGGGCCCAATGTATTTCTTTATTACAAATGATTGATAGACTGTTATAAAGAGTCGTTCTCACTCAACCCAATTCTCCATAGTAACTTGGCTCGGTGAGTAACAGTCTTTACTGGTTGAATGAGTCTGGTTTAGTTTGACCGAGTACTTAGCTAGATTCACTTGAGTTACCTGACTCAGTCACCTTTCAAGTTAAGTCCAGTTTCCAAGTTGTTAAACTATAACTTGTAGCTTCGAGGTGGTTGTGCCCCAAGTAAGCCAATTTCAAGTCCTATTGTTGGACCTATTTCAGGTTCCATTTTTAGGTCCACGGGCTCCATCGATAGGTCTAGCTTTGTCTCAATTGTAAAATGAGTCAAGCCTGGACTTTATACGCTTAAAGGCCCAACTTTACAAACATATTTAGACAAAGAGGTTATATATTTTGCAAATGGGCTGGTCTAATCACTAATGACTCTCAATTTCAGTGGGCTTGTGCTCCATGAGAGTGGGATAGGAATGATCACTAATGAATCACAATCAAACTAATGAGAGCCCATTATCTGTATCTTAAAATCTTGATTGGCACAAAATCTATAGCTTCAGAGCCTTGGAATATAATGAAAACTAACCATTTCCAAAATACTGTTGTTATAAAATAAGAGAAACAATAGAGAGGAAGAGATAGAGATTTTTTTATTATTGAGAATTGTATACCTAATGAAGGGGGAGGAGAGTTTTATTGATAGAATAAGATACCCCCCCCCCCCCCTCCACCCCCCCCCCCCCCAACCAAGCGACCTAATATAGCGGGACTCTAACTCTAAGTGATCTCTTTATCTCATGGGGGTCCCAATGTGGGTATCCACCTATGATAATACATCTCATAATACTCCTCCTTGGATGACTGCTATTCAATGACAGCTGCCTCATTAAAACCTTACAAAGGAAAAATTAATTGGGATAAAAAAAAAGCGAAAGAAAAATAGTACAGCGTTCTACAGGATCATTGAATTAGTATTGGACGTGCATAATGATGCCTCGTTAAAACCTTAACTAGAAAAATCCACTAGGATAAAACCTAGAAAATGAAAAGGAGTACAGCGCACATATGTCCTCGGTAACATGCTTTAGGACGCCTACTCCTGATAAGTTACTTCCCCTGATAACAATAACCTTTACATTATATGATGATAAACTCTACGCATTCCAATCTCATATACAAGCTTATGGAATGTTGATTTTGGCAATAACTTAGTAAACAAATCAACCAGGTTGTTGCTTGAATGAACTTGCTTGACTTCAATGTCATTGTTCTTTTGAAGCTCATGTGTGAAGAAGAGCTTTGGTGCAATGTGCTTCGTTTTGTCGCCTTTAATTTACCATTATTTAATATATTTAATACATGCCTCATTATCTTCATAGATAATGCTTGATGTATTTGTACCAAAAAGCAATTGACAAGAACTACAAATATGTTGAATCAAAGATTTTAGCCACTAACATTTTCTACCGGCTTCATAAAGGGCTAAAATCTCAGCACGATTAGAAGAAGTAGCTACCAAAATCTGTTTAGTAAAACATCAAGAAATGACGATATTACCGCTAAAAAACATAGAATCTATGTATAATCAACCCTTATGAGGATCAAAGAGATAACCCGAAACCATATAACCCACATACTTGGAATCTTTATAATCACAAGAATAAAACAGACCTAAATCAATTGTTCCACGTAAAAATCGTAAGATGTGTTTAATACCAATCCAATGACTTTAGGTTGGAACAAAACTGTATCTGGCAAGCATATTCACTGAAAATAAAATATTCGATCTAGGGAATTGTGCTAAATACATTAGAGTATCAATAGCATTCAAGTATGGTACTTCAGGACCTGGTACTTCTTCATGTTTCTCATAATACAATATGGATCCTTCTGAATATCTAATGATCAGACGACTATAGGAGTACTCAGTGGATATGCTTTGTTCATACCAAATATTTCAAGACTTTCTCAATATAATTAGACAAATGGAATAATATTGTAGGTCTTTCATTTCAGATTCTCTTTTCAAATAGCTAGTAGTTTTCTCGAGCTCTTCTGAAGTCTCAATTAAATTTATATCACTACATAAACTGCTATTATTGCGAATCCTTTTAAAGATATATGGGCAAATGGAATTAGTTTCATACCCTTCCTTAGACAAACATTCACTAAGATGATTGTACCATATTCTTCTAGAATAATTCAGGTCGTACAATAATTATCTTGATTTAATTAAGTACGTACTCTTTGACTTTACTTATGGCAAACCAAATCCTTATGAGATTTTCACGTATATGTTCATGTATGTTTTCAATCCCAAGTTTATACAGGAAAACTTGTGCCACTAGTCGTCCTTATATATGGTATTTTCATTCATTTTTCTTGCAAACACCCATTTATAACCTATATGGTTAACACATTCTGGGTTTGTACTATAAGTCCAAACACACCACATTTATTGAGAGATTCCAACTTTACTTTAATGTTACTTTTCTATTTTGGCCAATCTTTTCTTTATCGACATTCATTTATAGTACCTAGTTCTATATCTCAATCATCATTTTCCGTTGATATATATGTAGCTATCACATATTCAAATATGTCATTGATGACTATTCTCTTTTATTCCATCTCTCTCTTGAATCAATGTAAAGTATAGAGATCTCTTTATTATTGTATACCCTTGCCTCTTCAGGGGCTTTTTGAGTCTCTTCCGAGACTCATGTCTCTTCCGAGACATTAGTTTTTTTGAAAAATTTAGAGTGAATTTTACCATAACTTCTCTTTTAGTGAAATGGCGTACATCTTCAGGAGTGTACGATCTTTTAAAATCTTTTCTAGAGTATACATATTCTGAAGTATTATTGGGATATAATTGCTCATTTTTCCTCTTTTGGAGAGCTAAGTCCTTTGAATCGATAGATCTACCGTATTTGGATTTTTTTTCCTATAGGGACATTAATTCGTGCCTTTCCTACAGGGTCATTAATTTGTACCTATCCTATGGGGATATTAATTTGTGCATGTGTGTTCATAGTTAGTACATGTAACCTAGTCACTTTTGCTGATCATTAAAAAGCATCAGGTTATTCGTTTATAACTTCTTGTAAGTGCACAATTCTATGTACTTTATTCTCACATCGTGAAATACATGGATCTATAAAAAACAAAGTAGGAGTATTCCATGTTAATTCTTGTCGTTCTTCAGGAATAAGTTGTTCTATAAAAATAATACGTTCTTCAAGAATTCTCTTATCTCTCCCTAATAGCGAAAAAACTGTCATCAAAATGAAGATAAAAAAACAAGCCGTAAATACATCTCCTATCATTGGTTCTAGATATTGAATAATTAAAGTTTAATTAATTATAACCAACATAGATTTCTAATCTACGTTATGGTTCATTCAGGTCACGAACCTAAGTTATTAAATCTTATATACTTAAGAAGATGCTTAGGGAAGTATACTCTAAGTTTAATAATGTGTACTAATAGGCAAGTAAAAGCTACAAAAGTAGGCAAACATCCAACCAACGGGTAGAAATATTAATCAAAACAATAAAAATACCTAAAAGGTCCACTAATGGGATTTATGGGTTCACAAATGTCACATTATATCCTCTACAGAAAGGATAGTCAATTGACGATTCTCTAAAAAGTGCCTAAAAGAGTTATCAACAATTTTCCTTAACATAATAGCCCCAACGTAACCTAACATATCTTACCAAAGCAATAAAGCCTTAGGATTACTGAACTTCCGCCTTGACTTTGTCATTTTGCTCATAATCGAATGTGATTCAACATTTGATATTGTCATGTAATATAACCCTGAGGATAATACAATTAGTTTGTCTAGTATCAGTTACTGGCTATCAAAACTAGTAATGATGCACAAATATCTTTAGTTACCTTCATTTATAGTTTTTATAAGTGGTATCCATTCATCTTGATATCTTTGAAGTTAAGTAAGTTTCTTCGAAAACCAGTAAAAAATAATGCATCTTTAACGCTACAATTTTGTAACATTATATGAACTCTTTCAGAGCATTTAATTATTTGTACAAATTTATCTACGGTTGATACATTGCTCTAATTGAAACATCAACTCTGAAAAAAACTTTTGGTTTTTCAATATAGTGTGTGTTATGGCACTGTCTACTAGATGTTATTATCAGTTTCATGCATTTCATGATCCACACCCCGCAAGAAATAATAAACTAACATAACTATTTAGTCGCATAACAAAAAATGAAATTGAAAACTGCTAAACCATTCACCATTCAAAGCAAAAATAATGTCTACATAGAAGATACGGGGGATAAAAAAAATAAGTCCCAAACATCCAACAAAATATCTAAAAACTAAACTTAATATTCAAACTCATAACAGTTATTGCAGGTTTTATAGACCGTGCTTGGTGGTTTTTCCAATTTTGAATCAAAATGCCATATTAATCACCTCTCCTAGAATGGTTATTTTCATCTCTGCTAGAAAAACTATTATGTTTACCTCTTTGATGGCATTACCAAGCTTTTTCGAATGTGTAGATAACAATAACAATTACAAAAAGTAGAACTTCGGGTTCTTAATATCCAATAACTAAATATAATAAAGAATTGACCAATTAAAACGTTAGAACGTTAGGTTCTTAACTAAAAAATCAAAACTTCTAGTTCTGCCAAGACTTCATGCTTGAGATAGAACTTCAGGTTTTTAAAACTTCTAATTCTATCAAAGCTTCAAGTTTAAATAAAAACTTTTGGTTTTGACAAAACTTTAGATTTGAATCAAAACTTCAGGTTTGAATCAAAACTTCTGATTATGTCAAAACTTCAGGTTTGATTTCATAACCTTTATATCGATCTATACTACTTTGGATCTTTAAAAACCGAAACTTCAAATTTGATTATGAATATGAATCTCTAGGTTCATATTCCAAATCTTAGAACTTCTTGTTCCAAATTAAAATAACTCACAAATCTTCGGGTCTAGCTTAAAATAACATACCGAACTTCAAGTTCAGGTTATTTATTTGATATAAAATGTCTGCTTTTAAATATCATGTGAAACTTTGGGTTTCGATTACTTATATAAAACTTCTTATTCTATTATATGAAACTATTGCTTCTGGTAATAAATTCATCAAAACCAAAGTTTCATATAGTCAAACTTTACCAAATTAATTATGTCAAGCATGAGGTGCAATGTAATTAAATATATAAAATTAAAAGTATGTAAAGAAACAGAAATAAAAAGTAGAACATCAAATTCTTAACATCTAATTGAAAATAATTGAGAATAATTGTGATAAGGAATTGGCCAAATGAAGTTAGAACCTCAAGTTCTCAACTTAAGAATCAGAATTGCTGGTCTATATAGACTTCTAGCTTGATTTAAAACATCAAGTTCATGAATTAGAACTTCTGGTTCCATTAAAGCTTTATGATTTAGAACTTCTGGTTCTATCAAGACTTTAGCCTTGATTTTATAACCTCAGATTGATTGATTTCATTTCTGGATCTAAACAGTAAAACTTTAGGCTTGATTAGAAATATGAATCTCCGAGTTCATATTACGAATTTGAGAACTTCTGTTTCTGGATTAGAATAACCCTCAAATCTTCTGGTTCGGATTCATATAGAACTTTTGGTTCTATTTATGATCCATTGATCCTGTCTTAATCTTCCTTTGACAAGAGACATAAATCATTCATCTATAAATAAAATTCTAACTATATGCAAATCTAAAAAAAATAAAGATAAAAGTCTATGAATAATTATTAAATCAAGAAGGATCATAAAAGAGTCAAAATTTCCTTGGCCATTGAGTCTTCCTCCTTTCGCTTCTAACGTGTAGATCTGCTCGCGGGCTTTCCTTGGGTCCAAACAGATTGTTGATCGGACTCAAGAAGGCCAAGATATCATGATTTGAAGTTTTTAAGAACGAAAATCTTTATACTAACATCAATGTTTCAGCACAGCTAGCAGCTGCTAGCGGCATGGTTCTAAGCCAAGTTTTTTTTTTTTTTCCAACTAGAAGAAGAAGAGCTTTCGTGCTAGTAACGTGTTATAAAATAAGATAACCAATAGAAAGGAGGAGAGAGAGATCTTCTTATTATTGAGAGTTATGTATATAATGAAGGGAGAGGAGAGTCTTATCTATAGAATAAGATTGCTTCCTCCTCACGTAACTTAATATAATAGGACTCTAACTCTAAGTGATCTCCTTATCTCATGTGGGTCCCAATGTGGATATCCACCTATGATAATACATCTCATAACATACCTTAATTATTGGAACCGTGACATTAATAAGAAAAAAATCAATGACTGAAATGGGCAATGCGTATCAAAAATATTGTAATGACTAATAAATAAGCACAATTTAAGCAAGAATGGCAACAATGTTAGGGGAGCTTTACAAAAAGAAGTTTAGCAAACAAGGAAAGCATAAGACTGCAGTAAACAGAAAATCACCATTGATATAGGATCCAATAAAAGCAAATTTTTTCATAACCACCACCACCATCCAGACAGAAACCATACTTAGTCAGAAAGAAATCAATAGCACAAGTATTAAGGTAAAATCACTAAAAAAAAAATGGAAGCAAGAGGAATCAAATCCATGAAATCACAATCTCTCAAAGGATGGAACTGTTTCTCTTTACCATGATTTTTTCTGGGCTTCTAAGGACCTCTTCCCATGCTACTCTGATTGGGCTTCTAAGTACCTCTTCCCATGCATTCTCTGATTAGAATTGCCGCAATCTAAGAAATATATAATAGCATATGGATCCACTGATGATGTAGTATTTGCACACCTTGGTCTCTTGCCTGGCTTCCTTTGAATATCCATTTCAAACTCCTCTCATTGCCTACATGATTACTCAGTTCCATGTAAAGAGAAGTCGATATTCTGTTATTCATCATCTTCCATATCCTCCAGTTAATCTCAACTGAGAAGGTCCACATTTCTTTCCCTTCCTTGCCTAGTTAACAACCTTCCACACGAAGATGATCTTTTCATTGCAGTAGGTTTCTTAACAGAATGCAACACTCCGCTCCTATTGTTGTTCTTTCTATGTTCTACACAATGTTTTGAAGATCCAACATTCATTGGGAAATGGGAAAGTCCATAATTGACGTCTCCCATATTCATCATCAATTCATCAGCAATCGAAATGCGATCCTGACATGAGTCCATGGAAAAGGATCTTCTAATTAACCGAACCTCCTCATCTCTGATCTCAATTATGGTATCTCTCTCATGTGGACCATTCAAATCACGAGGAGACCTTTGGGGGGACTTGGAGACAACAGCATCACTTGCCAAACTGGGCTCCTCTTCACCCCTTTCTAAATCATCAACATCGACGATCGTGTCACTCTCTCGTTGGTTTTCTCGAGAAGATGAATGACTTGGAATGCTTTCCAGTGCGGGCGGTGGCAACTGAGGCGACAAAGAAGTAGTAGGGACAACACCCGCACGACAAAGCGGGCAACTAGAGTGAGATTTCAACCACATGTCAATGCAGGGAAGGTGAAAAGCATGGCTACACTTGGGAAGTAGCCTCAAGCTCTCGTCTTCTTGGAATTCACTCAGACAAACCGAGCAATCTGTTCCTTCAACCACCCCATCACCCCTCCTGTACTTGCACACGGCGATGGACTTGATGAGGGCCTCATCTAAGCCCAATGTGGTGATTTGCAAAGGCTCATTGTTTGAGGGGTTCCTACTATCATTGAATTCTTCATGAGGGTCATGCTGCGATCTCCTCCTCCTCATTGAATCTGGGCTCCTGCAATATTTGGAAGCCAGTACATAGTAGCTTATAAGTACAAAGGAGCTTGCTAGCATGCCGATGATGGCGATCACCAAGGGGGAGAAATTAGCACCTGAACCTTCTCTAGGAAATTCCATAGGAGGGGGAGGAGGGAAGACCATGTAGCACCACTGGGGGCAATATAGACTACAGAAGCCCTGGGAGCAGTCCTTGGTGTCCTGGTAAGGCGCCCATGTCTCCTGGTTGTCCAAGGAGGCCATGACCAACTAAACAGTCTCTGGGGTCTTAAGCCCAATTATAGTTATAACATGATCTTCTAGAGAAAGAACAAGAAGGAAATTGAAAGGAAAAAGTTTCTCAAATCCTCCTAGTCTTAGTACATGTTAAGTAGGCACAAGTTACAATAAAATTCTCACAGCAGAGAATCAAACCATCATCTCGGAATGATTGTAAAGTTCTAAAGCATCATCAATAAAACAGACCATAACAGAGTAACCACATGATAAATGCGGGGATGTAACGAATGGTACCTCGTACAGTTTTATCGAGATTTGATGTAGAATTTGACTCTCATGAATTTGTGTGTTGACTCTTTAATTTTTCAGAGCAGTTGAATGAATGACTAGACACATGGAATTGCCATTATCTTGTGGCTAATGAGGATGCAAAGCAGGGAGGAACAGTTCTTCCATTTTCAGATCTTGTTCAAGGAAAACGTGAGCTGAATAAAGTAGGAGGAACAGCCAAATGCTTTGAGGGGAAGCAATGAAAGGGGAGAGATTGAGTTTCCTTTTCTTCTTTTCCTTTTACTTCTCACCTTGGAAGCAACAGGAGCAGACCGAGGGTATTTTGACTAAGAGCTGATATTGTGTTTTATAGGAGTAAGTAGGTAACATGGTATTGTCACTAATGCTCAGCTGAAGGCTTAGGGAGCGTTGAATGAAGTTTGTAGACAAAGATATATTGAAATTAATAACACTAAGAATACAAAATAATCCAACTGGTTACATTAGTTTAATGAACGGCAACCACATAAACATCCTCATTTCAACAAAACCTTTCCTATTGCAGTGATTTTTGTGGATTCAATTTTTTCAGCTAATTATATTTGTAGCCATATTTCCAGTAATTTCAAAACTTAATATCTTTTCTCACTAATTCATTTACATCCAGTTGTTTTCACGGAATTGAATCCATAGGAATTCATAGTCAAATAGACTCCAACAAATGGTTATTAACGAGGTGAGGGATAAAAGATATAAAGTAGAGCTTTCCTACTATTTGGTTTATTCACGTGATGAATGGATGTTCATTTTCCGTCTTCCCTATATTCATTCTCTATTGAGTGGCGCAATCTTTTGATGATCATCTTTGGAATTCACCTTTATTTCATTAGTCTTAACTACTTTAGAAATTGAAATCTTAGAACTCCTAGGAATTCAATTTTACAAAACAAACAAGCCCCTAAAAGATTGTCCTCTTAATCTCTTCATTGACCATCCAACCACCATGGGAATTGTGAAGTTGAAAGTCTCTTTTCTTTAATTTTCTTGCCTTTTAATTAATAACTATTCTGTGTTAGCTTTCTTTTCCAAGATTCTGAGTTTTTACTCTCTTTTTGGGAATCTCAGGTTGTCCTTCGAACCCTAGTGGGCGCCTTGTCATTTCTCCTCCTAGCCATCATGCTAAGACAAAAAAAAAAAAAAAAAAACTTCTTTTTGTTCTTTCCACATATTTGTAGGTCATGCTCAAGCCTCCATTTGCCATTTGGCCCCTCTATTGGCCCATCTAATCACACACAGCAATTGGACAGCTAGAATCATCCAATATTTTTCAAGCGATTTCAATGTCAAATGGTCTTTGATTGGTGATTATTATGGTAAGGTGGGTTGTGATGTAGATAGAAGGGTTGGTAAAGCTTAGTCGTTGGGCGTTTGGTGGATGGTTGGTGTGTTCTGTTGGGCTAACGGTGACCGTTAACCTACTCAAAATCATAAAAGAATTTGAAGTTTTGATTAAAAGGTTGACACAGAGAGAGAGATGAAAATGGTGAACAAACCAACTTCCAACCAAGTCCCACGTCCCAACTAACGTGTAAAGATAACTTGATAGATCGAAAGACGAGGGAATAGAGGCAAAAGTGGCTGTTTCCTTTCCCCTCCATGCCCTTCCCCCCCACGAGCGCACATTTGATGTGGGACTTTCCTTTCATGATCTGGACCGTTGAATCATTGTTTTATCAATATATATTCACTCATAGAAGGACACCATTTTGAAAAACATATATTCATAAAGTGTATTTTTTTCTATTTCTTTTTTTTTCCTTTTTTCATTGGTCAATCAATCTAATGAGGTATATCACTTGATCAAAATAAGGTCTCAGCATCATGCATTGAGCAGCCCTACATCCACTTAGGAGGCATATGCAGCTCACAACATAAAGGGTTAGTCTAGGGTGGCAAACCGGTTAAGCCAGTTAAAGACTCCGGATGATAAGGGGTATTTATGGGTTGATGTTCACCTGTAACTCGGACCTGATGTGAGTCGATCCAACCAACTCTCATGACCGGCATTCAATGTGCATAAACCCGCCCAACTCAATCCCTTCCAAATATTAGGGCAATATTTGAATCAGGTTGTGTGCCAAAAAAAAAAGCCCAATAGAAGCTCAACTTTTTCCCTATAAAAATAGACCATTCAAAATACCAAAATATCAAAACACCAAATTATTTGAATCGGCTTTAATATACCGGTTGTGTAGGTTGACCCTAACATGATCCATTTAAATGTGGGTTGTGTTATTTTAATCTGTGACTAACCAGCATAAATTGTGGGTTAGGTTGTGTGGGTCAAATGCAGGTTGTGTTCTTATTAGGTTTTTTACTTGATAACGGTGACCACATGAGGATTACACCGAGACTACTACGAGGACGAAGATGAGACCGAACCCTCAAATCTATGGCTGGATACAAATCTATGTTTCTGTCAATGGAAACCCTGAACTTGGAGAAAATTGACTGAACCTATAGGAGATTTTTCAATTCCTACTAGTATGATTGCTCACAGTACGTGATATACTAAAATATAATCTATTATCGATTCTTCTCTAATACCATGATAGCAGAGGCAAGAATGCAAACAGAGATGAATTTGAGAAAAGTGATGTGGCTGAAGGTTGTACTCCCCTTTGGGATCGACTATGAATTTATAGATCTCTAATGCCAATCAAATGGCTACACAATCAATTACAATGAAATCAAATGAATCACCTATCTAAATATGGCAGTATAGTGATCTCCTACAAATAGTAAGTGTATATTGCTGACTAAGACCCACGTATCTATCTTTGACTATTGATCAAGTGGGCTACATTTCCAAGGGGCTTGATGGGCCAAGGTCACATGAGCCTGGACTTCTATAAGAATTCTGCTCGGGCATCAAATGAATCTACTGTCATTCTCACAAAAGATGTAATAGAGACTATTCTATGAAAAATGTTGAATATTTTAAGAGAAAGGAAGGAGTTCATCTCATATTATGATTATATTTTGTTTGGGTTATATTAGGTGTTATGATTTTGACTGTTGGCTAATTCATGGGTTATGGACAAAACTCAGGTCCAATATGTGTTGTAATTTTCATATTTTAGTTTGTAGTGTAGCATGTATTACAGAATGAGCTGAAATGAAGAAAACGAAGAAAATTTGAAAATAGAAGAATCAGAGACAGTGCCTCTATCCGTTCAAGCGAACCTCATTCCCACTCGAGCGAGTTTAACGAGAACACTCAGACAGAATTGGTGCTAGCTCGCGCAAATCCTTGTTCAGTCAAGCGAGTAATGGCGATTTCTAAACCGGCTTCTATAAAAACCTTTCCTAATTCATTTACACTTACCCATTTGAGTCCTAATTGGTTTTTGGTATTGAACCACAAATCTTGGCCTAGATAAGGACAGCTCTTGTGAATCCTAATCATGCATCTCCCTAATTCTAAATTTAGAATACCCATTGGAGATCTTTTTCTTCTCTATGGAGCAATCATTGAAGGGTTATATTGTGCCATAAAGCTTTTGCTTCCGGAGGTTTTTGCTTCTACTCTCTCATAGGAGATTGTGTCTCTTGAGAGGCACAAAGGCAGGTTGTGTCAAGCATGGGGAACAGTGAATGGCGTGTTCATCGAAAAGAACTACAGTCCTTAGGTTGAGTTCAACGGAGGAAAAGGGTTGTGAGTATATCTTGTAACCATTAAATTTTTTAGCATTTGGTTTTCCTTTGATCAAAGAAATCAGTCCCATGGCTTTTCTTATGTTCAAATTTTCCACGTAAAAAATCTCGTTGTCTTCTTCTTGTGGTTGATTAAATTATTTTACTTCTTTTAATTTCCGCTTATCTAAACTATATACTAGAAATCTGGTTGGGACCTTAAACCTCATCTTAGAGGTTCTTAAAACCCTCATTAGGCTAGCGTTATCTTACGATTAAGCTTTCTATTTTTATGAGATTAGGTTTCCAATTAGAGATATGATTGGTTTACTAGTTCAAATGGATTTCTTTGATTGTATTCTTATAAGCAATCATTAGCTATTCTTAATGAAATTATTGACAAGATGTAGTCCCTCGCTGACAAGAGAATTTGAAGTTTCTCTGTTGGACTGGCCTTATTGTCATAGCACTTTGGATAGTCATATGCAAATTTTATAATTTACCAGTTATTTCTTTTGGCTGAATGTTTGATTGGGATGTGGAAGCTTGTGCTTAAAGAGGACTGCGGCATTTGGCCTTTCTTGGATTGTTGACCTTGTGCTCTCTCTCTCTCTCTCTCTCTCTCTCTCTCTCTCTCTCTCTCTCTCTCTCTCTCTCTCTCTCTCTCTCATCAGTGGTAAGTGAATTGCCTAATCATACATAAATTCGTAATCCTAACAAGTTTCTCCAACTCCTGAACCACCCAGACTAATGAAACAAGTGTTAACTTCAGGAAAACACTGAAAATTGTATATAAAAAAAATGGGATTTTAGTGGATTCCCACAATCTGAAAATTGCCTAGGAAAAAGGAAATGGGGTTTAGGTGAATTTTCATAATCATCCTCTTGTTGTCACAGTAATGATAATCACCATTCTCTTGTTATAACTGTAATGGCAAACTAGATAAGGAAAACAGAGAAATACAGGTTAGAAAACTAAATAAAGACAGACAAACCGATGAACCACATGGAAAAAGAAACAAAACCAGACTTTAAAGTCTTTTTTTTTTCACTTGCAAGACTTTAAAGTCTTTTTTTTCCTCAAATAGAACAGAATGAAGAAATAAAATTCATATAATCGACCCCAACATAATTGGGATAAGGCTTTGATAAGATGATGATAATGACTTTAAAGTCTTTTTTTTTTTTTTTTTTTGACGTCTCAACGAGCTTCTTTCCCAAAAGTCAAAGGAACATTTTCCCTATGATTGCATTCAGAAACAGAATCAAACAGAACCCAGATAGATAAAAAGCATGAAGAACTTCAAAGTGTTATAATTGCATCCACAGGAGAAAATATGGGAATAATCTAAATCATTGTGGTTTTATAGATATATTATAGGAAAAAATGCTGTCAGAACAAATTAAAAGAAAAAAGGAATTGAAACAAAAGATAGCAAAAATTGCGTAAATGAACTTAATACTGAGAAGAAAGCACTATAGAAAGATTAGAAAATAAAGGATAGTTCAAAGATTATACTCTTTAAATCCATTTTAACTAAATACTCTTATCGCGACTTAATGATGCCTAAAGTCACCAAATATTGGTTCTGATCATCTTCCATCATTGGCAGTGGTCCATCCCATCTATGGGCATGAACATTTTGAATGTGTCACTGCCAATGGATAATAAATGGTCAGGTTTTAAAGGGTTCAGGTCCAAGAAAGAAATCCATTGCCCAGGGTAAACCGAATGGGCTGCCCATCATTAGGGTCTCAGAGCCCAACCTTAGGGGTCATGTGCTTGTGGTCATTTACATGACAGATATGTAAATTTTATACATGGTTATGATTGCTTGTGCTTATTTATGTATGAGAATGATTGCTTGTGCTTATTTATGTATGAGAAGTGTAAATTGAATGTGAAATTGGTGAGTAAATGAGGTCTTTTTGGCACCAAAATTTTCTCACGTGAGCTGCTAGTAAAATGTCTCACACCTCATTCCCATATGAAATGGATTCACACCAAAAAAACGCAGACAGTTCCGTCCGTCATTTCTGTCACAATGAGTACCTAGTTCGATACCCACCTTCTCATCTCGTCTTCAACTACCCTACCAGATGGACCTCTCTGTGGCTCATTGATTAGTCCATAAAATTGCACCTTGTCATTATCATTTCATATTAAAATATGAACTCTGTGGAGCTGGAGACTGGATAGTTTGGAGACAGTTGGAGTGTTCATTGGCTGGGTGAGGCTGGGCTGAAGCATGCACAAGCCTGGCCTGATTTTCAAAACGCAGGCCCATATCAGGGCCAAGTATGACACGGGCTGCAAGTGGCTGGCATCAAACTTGTCAGGTCTGAGCCTGCCCATTTAGTTAATGGGACCAAGTCCAGGCTTCTCTCCCTTGTTTGTCAGAAAAGTAACTAATTTATATGCACTACTTATTTAGGCCCCACTGGGTTGCGCTTTGATTTTTCTATCACTCAATCCAAGTCCAGACCAAATACTTTAATGGACCCAACTAGGATCCAATTCTGGCCCTGGAACAAAAATTAAAGGGTTGAACCCAGGCCAATGCGTCCTTGGCCCGGGTTAGGCCAGGTTAGCCTTGCCCAAGGGCACCCCCTAGGAGACACAGTAGAATTCACATGGGTCCACATGCTAAAATACCTGATTCATGCTTCCTAGCATGAGATGATCTGTAAGACACGGATGACACAAAACCAAGAATCCAAGAAAAAATTCCATTGCAAAAGCATCTATTGAAGAAATTGGTCGACAGAGAAAATAAAAAATAAAAAACTGAGAAACAAACGCCCTCATCTCCTCCTAATCTTACTTTATCACCAATTCGTGATACCCCACAATGTGAAAACAAAGGTAAAGTAGCAAGAAAAAGCTGTACCATCATCAATCAAGCTACTCCTTTACCTCACAGCCCCTTATGCATCCACATTGCCTCTTTGTGCCACACTAGTTACGTTCCCAAACAAAACAAAGCCGAATCCATACTTAACCAACTCCTTTGAATCTTCTTCACCAAGATGCCTCTACGCAACAATGTCACTGGAGTTGTCAACTTCGTCGCCATGCTTCTCTCCATCCCAATCATCGGCGCTGGGATTTGGCTCGCCTCCCAGCCCGATAATGCATGTGTTAAGATCTTGCAATGGCCAATCATCATCGTCGGCATTTTGGTGCTGTTAGTAGCTCTAGCCGGCTTCATAGGCGGGTTTTGGCGAATCCCATGGCTACTTATCTTCTACTTTGTGGGCATGATCATTATGATCATTTTACTCGCGACATTGGCAGTGTTAACCTACATGGTCACCAACAGTGGATCTGGACACCCTGTGCCCAGCAGAACCTACTTAGAGTATAATCTGGACGACTATTCGGGGTGGCTACGTCAAAGGGTCCAAGGTTCATTCAAGTGGGATCGGATCAAGAACTGTCTCATGACTACTAGTATCTGTACTCAAATGAACTACACCTATCCATCTCCTGAAATTTTCTTTAACTCGCATATTACCCCGTTACAGGTAATCTTTAAAAACACCTATTTTCCATTTCCTATCTTTCTGATATAAGAATGTTTTTAGTACAACATGAATACTTGAGTGTGATAAGGTTTTGATCAAACTTTAGAAACAGGTAGAAGGTATCTGGGGTTACATATCTAATGTCTATGTCCTGAATTTGAAGATGCTGAGTTTTGAAGAAAATGAATGATGTGGTTGTCTAACATGTGTAGTAAGTTCTGGCTTTCTCAAACACAACAAGTCAAAATTTCATTTAAGTGATCCTCCCCTCATGATCTTCCTTACAGTCTAGATTATCCAACAATGTCACATGAGCCCCCAAAATTTTCTCTGCTGTTTAATCATTGTTTGAGAACTCGAAGAAATTTAACTAAATTAGCCTAGTTGGTTCGACTTAATCGATACCCAACTGACTCGGCCGGATATCCAACTGGACCTAGATTGAGTAGACTCTTACATGATTCATATCAACTCATTAGACTCAACTCAACTCAACTCAATCCTTCTCTTACTGTTTGTAGTATTTAGCAAGTGAATCCACTTTTGAACCTCCACTGAAACTCAGTCGAGTCATTGAGTCAACTCAACTCAGTGATCTTCACTCGGGATTTTTTAGTCTGATATGTTAATTGATCAAGTGTGCGTAGAGGCAAGCATGGAACTAAGGTGACCCTCTTTTCCTTTCCTCTTTTTTTCCTGAATTTTCTTGCAGTCAGGATGCTGTAAGCCGCCAACGATGTGTGGCTACACATTTGTGAATCCAACTTACTGGATTAGCCCAATAAACACAGCAGCAGACGTAGATTGCGTGCAGTGGAGCAACGATCAGTCGCAGCTGTGCTTCGCATGTGACTCATGCAAGGCTGGTTTGCTTGCTAATCTGAGGAAGGAATGGAGGAAAGCAGATGTCATCTTAATATTTACATTAGTAGCTTTGATAATTGTCTATTTGATAGGATGTTGTGCCTTCAGGAATGCAAAGACAGAAGAGCTCTTCGACAGATACAAGCAAGGTTATGTCTAACACTGAAGACCATCTCTTTTGGAGTATGAACTCAGTTTCTCAGTTTTAGAATGAATGTGGCAGAGTTGTAAGAATACAAAGGAGGTTGTGGGGGATTTGGGAATGCCCTTCTCCTTTACTCAGTGTTTTGGAATTGGGTAGTAATGTGAGCTAGTTGTATTGTGATTCATTTTTGGATTTTTAGGGCTATATGAATTGTGGGATAATGGAAAATCTATATTGATATAATCATGTTGAAAATTTCTCTCAAAAGAGTCTGCACAAGTAGCAGTGTGGGATTTTTAATCCCTATAGTCAGTAAAAATGGACCCCTCCTGAATTAGAGGCACCCGTCGAATTTCAAGCATAACTTTCTATATAAAGACTCTCACTTAGAACAACCATATTGCTTTTTACGACTACGTATAATTTGGCTACTTTAAATTTTTTTTTTCCCCTTTGTCTATTAAGAAAAAAAAACGTTAATCAATCTCATTGAAATGACAGTGGAAGACCATTTTCAAGTGGCTTAAAATTGGATAACGTACATTGATGAAAGCTTTTTAGAACTTACTCAAGGGCCTTCATCCTAATTAAAATCCACTCAAATTTAATAGAAAGATTTATCTTTTGAAGTCAAAACACATTAGATTTCATCAAGTCGATTTACAATTTGATCATTTACTAGGCTGAGTTGTAAAGTAAAAGAAAAGAAGGTGGTTGTTTGTAATTTTAATAAAATATAGGTAATTACATGTATGTCTTTTTCGTTTAAAGAAGAACCAGGTAGACACAGCAGATGCGATTTTCGAAGCACCGAAAGTATATTGTTTGGGTTTGAAGACCCCTGCAAGAAAGGATCCAGTGGTTGAAAAAGAAGTACTTTTTTGACAAAAAGTCCACAAGACAGAACCATCTTTTTCTTTGTGGGGCCTTCAATGGTGAATTTCAGAATCCGGATCCTCTTCTGTGTCTCCCCACAGTTACTGTGAAGGATTTCCTCACTAAATTCCAATTTGTGAATATCATACGTATCGCACTATCAATATCAAAACGTAGTATGATATTGCATTTTTGTTGTAGGAACACCTCAGCAGAAAATATTTAAACTTCATCTTTTATGGACAAATGTCAAGGTCTGAGGGTAATAATATAGTCAAGAATCCCTTATTAGAACTTTATCATGTATATGATAAAATTTTGAATAACTATAAATGAAAAATAGTCTTCATACTTACGTGAGGACCAACTTAGTTTTTGAAATGAGAGATTGATAGTTTGTAAATTATATGTATTACACTTGATCAATCTCATCAAATTTGACGTATTAAAAGTGTGAGGCACTGCCTCAATAAGGGCCCCTATTTATCATTAATTATATATTTTAATCTCTTATGATATGCTTTTATGTTGGGTTTAGGAGTGTGATTGTTTGGGTAGAGTGGAGAATACTTGAGTGAGTTTTGGGTTAACTAGAGGTCCTTTGAAGAAAAATTTAAAAGCTACCTTTATCAAATTCCATGTTGCCCTTAAAATATCTTTTCTCTTCTATTCATTGCTCATGGGTGTTTTGGTCATTCCAACCCAACCTATTTGAAAAGACAAAAAGCTCTTCAAAGATTTCTCTCTCTATTCAAGAAGTAAGCACACCTAAGTCTTTCTCTTATTCCTCTTATATAACCTAAAGTTAACACCAACTCTCATTCCTAGCTTTCCTCTCTCTAATCTCTCTCAAATTTTTTTTCTTCTTCCTTCATCCCTCCCCATCTCTTCCTCTAACCCCATAAGCAAGAGACAATCTCCAAGCTCTACTATGGTCAACATCTCCTCTTTGATTCTTGAAGAATCTCACTCTCCACCATCTCAATCCAATACAATTACAAGAAAGCGTTCTCCCTTCTTCTCCAAGTTAAGGTAATTCAATTCTTAAACCCATTTCAATCATCTAATTTCCCTTCCAATTTAAAATTACCTCATCTATTGTCATTCTAACCCCCTCCTCTCCCTTGGATGTGGTTGTAAAGTTGTAAATCTTAGGTGTGAAGTAGACTTGGCAAACAGGTTGCGTTGACCAAATTTTGGTTGGGTTAACCCATATCCGAATTTATTAGTTCCAATCCTAACTCAACCCATTTTTAAAACGGGTTGGAAACCTTCAACCCGCACCTGTGGTAAGTCAATCCAACCCGACCCATCTAATGCAAATTTAATGTGGGTTGGGTCGAGTCAGGTTGACCCGACCTAACATATTTAATTCCCATTTTGTGTATGATTTAACTTATTTTATATGGCCCAATTTCATTTGTAAAGCTCTTTTTCCATCTAGATTCATTTAAAATGTTGCATTGAACATGAATTTATAATTCATTAATTTTCAAGGTGTAAACAATGGGGAATCTATAAATATTTTCCAACCCATTTATTAGAATTTGAGAAAATCCATTTTCAATTTTTGTTCAATCTTATAGTTCCATATTTGAGTATAAGTATATGACACATCAACGATATTGTATTTCATTCATATTAATATTGTAGAGATAAATTTATATACCGACATAAAAATAAAAAACATATATCAATATTTCAACTACAAAAACATTATATTTTTAAATATTAAAATAAATTTTTCTATTCTAAGTAATAAAATTTTACGTAACTTCTCCATAAAAGATTAAAAGTACATAGTTTACGGTCTACATAAATAAGAAAAGTTACATAAAAATTGAAAAGTCATGGTAATTTAGTAAAATCTAAACGGGTCAGAAGGGTTAAGGCGGGTTAGGCGAGTTAACTCTAACCTGACCCGTTTTTATAGGTGTTGGTAAACCTTAACCCTAACCCGACCCGTATTTCAAACGGGTAGGGTTAGGCGGGTCAAAAACAGGTTGAAGCAAGCTAAGTTGGCGATTTGGGCTAGATTTTGGCAGCTCTAGTGTGAAGTATAGTCGGGTGGAGAAGCTTACTAGAAGAGAGTTTTGGCTAGCTTAGACTTTCAATTGAAGGATTATCTCTAGTCTAAGGCAAGTAGCATGTTTCCAACTTCATATATATGTTATCTTGATTACCCACTGCATGTTTAATGAATTGCTTAAAAGAAACCCATCTCTAATTAAACTCATGTCATACTTAGAATCATAGTTGGAAATGCCTTTTAATGGCCCTAAATGTATTAATGGCGAGTAATTGTATACTAGTGTCTATTTTGATGAATACATATATAATCTATATAATAATAATGATAAATTATGGAAGGAATGGTTTCAGTTGAATGAGATGAAGAAGGAATAATGTGGATTGTGTTATATTGGAAATGAATGGGTGTGATTGATGGCATATGATTGATGGGGACCCACTGCAGGAGGAGGCATGATTGATCATGCTTAAAAAATACAAGTATGCAGGTTGATAAAAGGATGAGAATTGAAGAGTACATAAGAATACAATTCTCAATCCAGAGAAGAATTCCTACATTGCGCCCGAGCACACCTTACAATAACTTAGTAATTTAATGAAAATTAATATTTTGAATCCCAACGCTTGGACACCTCTCAAATCATATCCAACCTCAATAATGGGTCATAAAGCATGCCTATGTGGATTTAGGGTGTGAGCTTTGCCTCTATCAACTGGTTAGAGATAGTAGAGTATAGAGAAGGGGATCTGTACCAATAAATGGATGTTTGGATTTGGATAGACCTAACCATTGTAACACTCAACGCGTATAACCCCTACAGGTTTGTAATGTCCATCATATGGTAACTCGAAGTCTTCTATAACTCCAAATGTACAATTAACATAGGTTTGGCTATTTCTATCATACGTTCTATTGATAGATGAGATGATATCGATCTTATATTACTATTATATCCTTGTCCTCTTTTCTCATAGATATTTACATGATGTTATTGCTCTTTATCTCTATAACTTAAATGCATAAAAGGAAACTTGACTTAGGGTATACTTAGAGGTGACCCGGAGATATATAATGGAAATGGATTGTTGTCTGTGGTTGGGCTAGCTATTCAATAACTGTATGTATGGGATAAATAAACTACAAAGTAGATGAATGAACTTGAAATAAATACTGATATGGAGAAGATACCGAATGACAGTGGATATTGTTTTATCATTGATAGACGGACTTTATGGATGAATGTTGATGGATGAATTTCATGGACTACATGAATGGATATATGGATCCGATGGGACTGACCTTATATATGAATACTCTTGCCCGCGTAAGGAGGCCAACCAAAGATGGACCTATGATTATTGATTTTATACAGTTGGCACACTTATTCACTAAGTTGTTAAGTTCAGTCTTGCGTAGGCCAGCTCTAGGTAGGAACTCATTATCAGTGCCTCCATAGTTGGCAGTTTACAAGAGTCCGATGGGGCTATTTATAGGAGTTAGGTTGTGCACAAATCCAGCTGATACTACGATATCAAATAAGCAAGCTGAATAATCGAAACTACATTACAGGAGTCCTACAGGGCTAATAATAATGGCTGGTTTATTATACCACCAATCCCCACCGCAATTAAGGTAGGGCAGCAGCATAGTATCCTGCGATGCCAACTTGTGTGGTCGTGCCACTTGATTAGATGTCGAATGATATAAATGAGACTTCTTTTATTTGATTCTTATATATTCTACTGATTCATGGTTATATTGCTCTTGATATTGTTATCATTGACCTCATAAACTACATCATTTTTCTTATGGTGTTATTTACGTGCCGCGTTTGCTAAGTCCTACGTGACTTGGCCCTATTTACTTTGGGTGTGTAGACTGTGGGCCCAAAGAGAAATGTGCAGAAGTAGGCTAGTGATATTTCTGGAGTAGTGTAGTTTGGTTGAGCTATAGATGAGAAGTGTTGAGTTTTTTGGAGAGTTATTGTTCAGCTTTGAGGTAGTATTTGGAGTTTCAATTATTGGAAATTAATTGTAATACATTGTAGTAACTTTGGACTACTTAAACATTATAGTTTATAAACTTTTTTTCAGCCATTTTATTTGACATATGTGATTGATACTGTTGTGATTTTGACATCACATGTTGTACACCTACTTGAATCACAAGATCAACAAAGCAGGAACCACACATAGGAAAAGATATAAAGATTTACGTGATTCACCCAAACAGGGCTACATCCACAGTACAGAGACGATTATCTTCACTATGACAAGTAAAGCATACAGAGATTCTCACTCTCTCACATCGTCTCTCCTATGTGGTATAGAAATACCACGAGCAAAAGAGCACTCACCACTCTTCAACGCAAGATCTAGGGTTATAAACCATACACATATATAATCTCTGCTTTCTTGGCCATCAAGAAAGCTCCGATATAATTACCACAATGCCCTTGACCTTGAACCGGCACTGACTAACCAAGTGGACCTATCCGGCTAAACCAAAATACAAGATATAAACCCAACAATCTTCACCTTAACTTAGATTCCATATAGCTCGGGTTACCAGGAGATAAAGCAGGTAATGTCTTACGTACCTGGCTGAATGGTACGTCACTGTACTGATGATGCAGTCTTCTTTCTTCAACACTTTGACATGTTGAACCAGCACATGAACTTTGAGCAAAGTTCATCTTCTCGTCAAACTCCACCTCAAACTAAAAGCTCGAATCCATTAACGAATCGAGTGATATCAATATCTGAATCACTCACTAGCCTGCCTCATCTTCAACATCACTATGAAGATCCAATCCCCACAAGCATGCAAGTAAAACAGATCGAGAATACAAGTCCAGATGACTTCATAATTGCAGAACAACCTCTGCCTCCAAGTGGTCAAAAACTCTATTTGACCTGCCCTTCGATCAATCAAACACATATTTGACAACTGTTGATATGAGCATACATTAGCTCCTCCTTGCTACTTCTTCATTGGCTTGGCTTTGGCAAGATGAATGGCCTCACATGTGATCCAGAAACATGTAAATTTCAAACGAACAACTTTATTTAAATTTGCAAACCCTTTGCAACTAGGCCGCCGACTCTTACTATTAGGTTTGCAATAACAACCCGGTCAACTCAACCTAATTTTGACCTAAACCCACATTTGTTTAGATCTTCTCCACAAGAAAAGTTGGTGCTGCCTGAAACTCCTTTTTCCCTTTGTAATCAAAATAGTGCGTCTCCTAGCAATGTATGCAAATCCAGATTTCTCCGCTTTAGGCGAGTGGGGAGCAATAATCTTCTCTTTTCAATACTTTCATACCAAGCTGTAGATCTCGTCACAACGAGCATGTTAAAAGAAACGGATCTGAAATCCAACTCCAAATGGCTCCAATATCGTAGAAAAAATCTTCTACAATTCGATTTAGTCGAACTCTCTTGTTGACTATCAAACAACCAATCTTCTTCTACAAATGCATAGATCTGCTCGAAACGAGTCCATAGGCACAAAAGAATCTCTGATCAGACATCAGATGATCAAGATATCACAGAAACAAAATTCTACCGTCGATCTGGTCAAATATGCCTTTAACCGTATGATTCGCTGACGTCGACTGACGTCAGTGCTCTATTGCTACGGGCTAGGCTTCTGTAAACGAGTTTAGGTCGGCCCAACCCAAACCAAAACTGCATCTATTCTGCTTCCCTGGGCTTCTATGCAATGGGTCAGGTCAAACTGATCGAAGCTGAACCTAAACTGGCCTAGGTTAAGAAACCCAAGCCGTGTCTTCATCCTCCTCCTTCTGGTTTTGCAACCAGAGGCAAAAGCTCACTGCCTCCTCTTCTTGGCAGCGGCGAACAAGGACCGGCGACCAATGGCAATGGCGTGGCTGGTCTGGCGACGGTGTTCACAGATGACGGTTTGCAACTAGCAGGGCGACAAAGGGCTTCCGGTGAGGTTTTTTTTTTTTCTTACAACCATCAGCCGTCCAATCCCTTCTCCAGGCTTCTTCCTCCGATCTGGCGAAGCAGCTATCCGGCAATGCAGCGATCAACGATTTTCACAGAGTTTCAACAATCAACCAGCAAATCAAAACCCAAATCCTCTTTCTTCTTCCAGTGGCCCAATTAGAGATCACCCATTATCTTTGATTTCTCTGCAACAAGGAGTACAGAAAACCGGATCCACTGACAAGATCCGATCTGTTAATCTTTCACGCAAAACTTCCAAGCCCTAGGAGACCTTACCCAGGCTCTGATACCACTTGTTGTAATTTTTATATCACATATTGTGCACCTACTTGAATCACAAGATCAACAAAGAAATAACCACACACAGGAAGAAGCATTGAGATTTATATGGTTCACCCAAACAGAGCTACATCTATGGTACAGAAACGATTATTTTCACTATGACAAGTAAGGCATACAGACACTCTTACTCTCTTACATCGCATTTCCTACGTGGTGTGGAAACACCACGGACAAGAGAGCTCTTACCTTTATTCAACGCAAGATTTAAGGTACACATATATAATCTTCGCTTTTTTTACCACCAAGAAAGCTACGATACAATTAAAAAATTCTCTTGACCTTGAACCGATCACTGGCTAATACAGTAAACCCATCCGGCTAAACCGGAATACAAGACATAAACTCAACAGATACCAACTTATATAAGAATAGATCATGGTTTACGTGATCTTATATTGCCACTTAAATGTTTCAAATGTGGATTGCATGTTAGAAAAGTTTTATGTTAGTCCTCACTGCAGACAAAAGATCCTGCATGTATGGCCCTCCAAATTCAAATTTCCTCCTAATTCAGATAACCTAGATTTGGGGGCATTACAAAAAGCAACAGAGTCTGGCTCAGGGTGCATTGAACTCATTAAAGGTCTATTTATTGGATCGCTATGAACAGGAGAGAGTGGGTTTGAAAGATGTCCACATGGCTGATAATGCAGACAATGGCTTTCTTTGTAAACTGTCTGAATTATCAATAGAAGGGCCCACACACATCCCACTTGCAGGAAGATGTTAGAGACTTGAGATACTCAAAGGGATCCAGACTCATATTATCTGATTTCTTCTGCAACCCTCCTTTTCCTACCAAGTAGTCCATTAGAGTTGGCTGAGCACCAGGATACGATTCGGTAGCTTTTCTCTTCTTTTTTTTTTTAAGTCAAATGGCAGCATGATATAAGCAATTGCAACTCCTTTGAAGCCTTCTGAATTTAATGATGAAAAAGATCTAACAGAAGCCTTAAAAATGTTATAAAAAAAAAAAAACACTGCAACTGTATGGGTGCCTAGGTGTAGCGTAGTGGACAAGGCATGCCGTGGGTCCTGACTTGAAACCTTCTGGAGCGTTACTTGATATATGTGTATTTAGCCATGCGTTTGTAACATAGAGACGAGTCTTTAACCATTAAAGTGGGTCAAACATCCGGGGCATAAGGCTGGGGACGGGGGAATACCCTACAATATAAAAAAAATAAAAGATAAAAAACATCCCAACTGTGTATCAGTGTATGGCTAGATCTTCTGGTGTGAATTAGCCATGGAACATCCTGATCCATTAATTGCGTCCATCCCCCACCTTGGAACATATACAAGTTCAAGGGTGGATTTTTTCTTTTTTTTTTTTTTCTTTTATGTGTAGGGGTGGGGGCAACACACACATGGGAAGAGAAGCATATTTAAAAATTGATCCTGGCAGTGAAGTGAAAAGAGAGTTGCTAACAACCCGAACAACAATCAAGGGTGGCTTGACCATTGGGCCAGAAAAGCCTTCGCTTTAGGCCCCTCAAAAAATAAGGCTCCCAAAAAAGTAAATCTCATCTTCTTTTTTTCAATTCAAAAAAATAAGGCTTCAAAAAAGTAATTGTAACTACTTAAAGTCTCATAAAAGTAATTAAAGCAACTACCATCATTTTACATTCCAAAAAACAAACAAGTGTTATCTTTTCATATTTCAAAAAAAGAATTAAAGACAATTTTCACCATTAAGAAAATGTTGCATTAAAATAAAAAAAACCCTAAAATCACAACAAGTAAGAAATCATTTTCTGTTATGAAAATCCTTCAGTTTGATCATTTTTCCCTCTATATCTATGCTACTTAAAATCCTTAGAAGACAACTTCAAATATAATCTTTCTTTCTTTTTTTTTTTCATATTGAAAAAGCTGCATCAAATTCAAAAGTAATCCACATCTATAATCTTTGTGGCCAACATTGATAAATCACTAAATTAGCCTCTTTGGTTCTATGCTTTTTAAAAAAATTTAATTACAAGCTCATATTATATGTTTATTATAGTTAGCGTTTGTTTTATTTATAAATATTATTAGTTATAATTTATAAATATTAAATATGTCTGTTAGAAAAACATTGATAATACTCGTAACTATTGCTTTTATAGAAAGAAGTTTTTCAAAATTAAAATTGATAAAATCCTAAATTAGATCAACAATGTCATAAAAAAGATAAAATAGATTAGCTATACTATCAATTGAAAAAGATATGTTAGCAAAATTTGAATATAAAAACTTAAATAGTAATATTGCACTACAAAAAATGAAAAAATACATTTTAAATAAAATATTATAATATTATAAAAAATAAAAAAATACCTCATTTAGGATTGTTGCCTTAGGCCTCAAATTCTCTTGAGCCGGCCCTGACAACAATTCTTAGTTATCCTATAAAAACTACCTCTACTTGAGCATTCCTAAATGGGTATTTGAATTCTTCAAACGTTGTCCATCAATAGATTTGCAAATGCTAAAGACCCCTAAGCCTCTAAAAGCTAAGAATTATATAAGATTACTAATTCACAAGATTGATTTTTAAAAATTTACAAGCCAAACCAAGGAGAAGTAGCACAGTTGGCCAAAGACTCTAGGCCTTACGAAGCGGGGAGATCTTGTGTTTGACACTTACCTTGATGGGCTACTACCATAGTTTTACCTGATGCATATAGCATGTGCCTTTACGAGCCCATCTCTTACCAGAATTTCAAGAATTCATGTCTAAATGAATTGCAAATTCTCCAAAAGTTGTCTCCTTTAGGTGAGATTCCAAATCCCTCCTCTTTGTAGAGCATTTGAAATTCCAACCAAATGCATAGATGGTGGAATTTAGGAATTTCAAAAGGTTATTTGAAACCTTTTAGGCGGTGAGAATTTAAAATTCTGATCAAAGAAATATAGCATTTCAAATTTAAGGGAAAGATGTCACATTATATCAAATTCCTATTTAAAATTTCAGTAAAAAAACAGGCCCAAAGAATTAGCTCTCACGTGTCCGTATCCCTTAGATTTAGGGCTAAAGGTTCTTAAATTAGGCTGGACAGGAAATACCCTAAGTTATAAAATTAAAAAAAGAATACAAGTCAAATAAAGAATTTCAAATATGGGGGACAACCACTAACATTCTTCCAGCTTCAACAATTCTTGAATGAGTAGCGTCCCCAAGTACGCTACCGAATATCACAATATCAGTGTAGGACGGGTGACTTAGGCCTGTTTCTCTTGTAGAATTCCTGATAAAAATTTGGGGTGTTAGAGATTATTATGCATGATGTGATTGACTATCTCCTAGAATTTTCAAATGCCTTGTTTCTTTTCAAGAATTTAGAGATACCAGCTACTTAAAAGGTTTCAAATGCCGAAGGAGAATTTCAGAATTCCAGTCAACTTGCCTTTTAGTAGAATTCCAAGATGCCAATTTCAAGGAAGAGTCTTGAAATTCTGCTGTGTTGGGAGATTTACAAATTCTGAAGACAATAATTCTTTGAATTCCAGAAAAGAAAACAAGCCTAGTTTCTTTGTTGTGGTTTCCTTCATTTTGTAGTTAGTTTCTTTGTTGTAGTTTCTTTGATTTTGGGTGTTTTTGTTGGATTTGTTTGAGTGTGTAGTATAGTTTGAACTGTGAACTGCGTGATTTTGTTCCCAAATTATTTTTCTAGGTTTTTGTCTTTTGGTTTCTAATATAATATCCTTTTTACTAAAAAAATAACTGAGTATCACTCCCATCTTCTTATTGCACAAATGGTTTGTGTGATTATATCCAAGAGGGCCAGTGATGTTTGTGGCTTTCTGCCGGTGCAAAACTGGGGCAAAATAAAAAATTGATTGTGTGAAATTATCGGTTGATCATTATTATATGAAAAAATATTTATATTTTCTTAGCTAATGCCTTCAAATTTTGTTAGGAATGGCTAGTTAAGGAAACTTAATATATATTATTAAGTCTTGTATACTTTTCTCATCCGAGGGCTCTACCTATCTCTCTAAAATTTGATTTCCTCTACTGAGGGTGGGGCCCTTGCCCCTTATAGCTGGGATAAAAAGAAGTCTTGTACACAACCATAGAAGAGCAGTAAAACTAAAAAGAATGCATTTTAATGGATTTGGATTTGGAGACTCCGACACATGTCTAGAGACCTATGTGCGTTTTAGCGATTAAGAAGCTTCGCAAATCTCCTCGCCTATGCCTTTACCTAATATAGGCAAAGACTTTTTCACACTTCAATTACTAATTGAATTAGTAGATTGAGAAGCTTCGCAAATCTCTCATATAGGTTGGTCCAAAAGAATCACACTTCCCAAAGACTTTTTCACCAAAAACCCATATCTTACTAATTCAGTTGGGAGTCTCATATGCGGGTTTAGATAATTTCTTTTACTTATAATAGGATACCACTTAGGTCAAATCTTTTATTTATAGTAGGATACTAATTTTTCTTTAGGCCCTACCATGCTTGACCTGATGTGGAACTTGTAGCATGACGATTGTATGTCCAAAAGATTCATTGCACTCGCTACTGTGATGATTGGATAGCAGTCATCCGGGAATCATGTCACCCACAGCCTAGGGGCACTTGGAGTTGCGTAAGTCAGTATCCCATCAATGACAGCCGCTCCTTGTTCAGAGAGTGATGGCCCCAGAATGAAAATGCATAACTCGGTAAGACAGGACTAAAGCCTCGATAGATTTCTTTTTTAGACTCAATCTACCACGCAGACCATTGAAACGAGTTTCCATCCTAGCCAAACCAAATATTCTGATTTGAATGAAACTACACTTTCAGAAGTCCAGATGTTGTTTTTTAGCATCCTTCAAAACATTAGAACAATGGAGGGCAAACGGTGGGTCATGTATTAGCGGCCCATTTGAGTAGGGGTGCTCTTATGCCCAGCCTGCTTTTGGACCAAGTTTATATAAGTAATAGAAAGTCCAAAGCCTGGCTTAGCTTGAATACAGGAGTACTTGTAATTGGGTCATAATTGGTTCAAATGATTACTAAAAAGCCTATACATTTTATAAAAAGACGCAGTTCAGCCCAGCCCGGTTAACTAAATGGCCGGGCTTGGGGCTGGCATTTATTGCCTGAGTTGGGCTTTGACAAGATATGGGATCTCTAGACCTAAATATGCCCAACCCAGCCTGGCCAGAACCATGAACAGCACTTGATGTGGACGCATATGCTAAGACTAAACATTGTCTAAAAAATATAAAAACTTTGCCACGAAGCATGTTGAATTTGGGGACATGGTGCTTGTTTCCCCTTCCTCTCTCATGATGAAGGACTAGGAGCTTCGTCATAACTTATCTGTTACACTAGGTTATGTGGTTGGACCCGGAATCTGCCAGCTATGTGAGCTTGTACTTCCATGGTTTCAATGTATTAAGTTGGGCCTCGGCTGATCAAGTAAATTTCGATGGGACACTTGGGCTCTGTTTAAATGCCAAGGCATCTCTAGTCTCTCTAACCGGGGGCGCAAGTGGGAAATGAAGGAAGAAAATCATTTAGCAGTAAGGAAGAGGAGACTCATATAAAACACCAAGGATGATTTCATGTAGTAGAGAGAGCTAGACATTCACAAAAGGAGAACTTGAGATGATTGGGATCCACATCCGCCCACTTTTAACTTCACTTTTCAGTATGCTTGAGTTTCCTTCTCCCATGGTGCAGATGCCACTAACAAACCAAAAAAAAAAATATGGGAAAAGGATGACTATGTCAAAGAGCAGTAGGGAAAATTGGACGGCTAGAAGGCCCCACGGGAATTATTGAGGCCACAGGGAGTATGTGTCAGCACTTTACTGGATTTTACATTAGTACATTGGAACACCATTGGAAAAGACACTTTACTGGATAAACCGGTAATACCGGCCTAGGATCTCAGGTGTAGAAAATATGTTTAAAACGACAAAAGTAAAAATAAAGTGTGTTTTAGGTGGCAGTTAGCCTTATTCATGGTTAATCCCTCCTGCTGATTACGGTCGTGATATTTTTCCACATGGCTCTCAACAATTAGGGAAAAAACAACGGCCCTGTATTTTCGTGATTTTGCGATTTTTTAATTTATGTGATATCACACACAAGTTTTCCTTTTATTGGGTTAAAAAAGAAATGTCTCCATTTGATATCACATAATTTATAGTTTTATAAAATATTGCACAATCAAAGACATTTTAGCTCATAAAAACTAATCAAAGAGAAATATCAGTACTTTCATCACCCGAAGTGATATACACGGCTAAAAGTTACCTTATGAAAAAAAAAAAAAAAAACAATGATCCAAACTCATCCTTCTTGATCAGACTGTTCATATAACAGTGGGTATGACCATAGCCACTATAGACGCCCTACAGCGACTAGGGTGTGAATACGAATTGGTTGAGTCTAGAATATAGAGAAATTCGGTGTTGAAAGGAGAGGAATTGAAAATTCAAGGCCCTCCGGTTGAACACCCTCCCTGTCTATGGGGTCTTCCAAATTTTACTTTAATAAAAGTTATCCTATTGAAAGATTGATCATTTGGTAAATTGCATGATAGCACAAATCTTACATATTATTCATTAATGATGCTTTTCATCAAATGGCCAATTCTAGGATGAGGCCTCTTATATTGGGCTCAATGGCTCAATTTGACAATACCTTATACATTTAAAAGACATTTATTATGAGTAGATGAGATTTTCGTGAGCTTTATTATGGAGTTCCACCCCTTTTAAGATTTCTCCAAGACAGCCTCGGAAACTTTGGTTATGGCTTGGCTACAGAGGTCCAACCAATTATTAGCCTTCCAATCTCTTTTATCTTTTGAAAAGGCAGGTTTTGTAGAGTCACTGGCTTTTTTATTGTAGGCTTCACAGGGCGTTGATTCACCTAGAAAAGAACAGATTGGACATTGCCAGCTGTGTTTCTAGAGTAATTGACAAATTCATATCATGTCATAGATTAGACCATTAGCAACCTTTAATGAGTCTAAATTATGTAGATGGCTAGTTCACACAGATATCTTATATTTGCTTTATGCCAGTTGGTTACAAAGCCACAATTTTGTAAGTAGCTAATAACAAAACTTCTCCCCTCTAAAATTTGGAGAATACCATGCAAATAATAGAAAATATCAATGCAGTTGATGATGTTGCCATATGTGAAATAACATCTCAAAAATCAACTTATATTTTCCTAGGAACCAAAAGGAAAAAAAAAATTAACTCAAATTTGGCAGATAGACATGACTATTTAAAGAAACAAAAAGGAGAAAACTAAATTACTAATAATAAATTAAATTTGGCAGATAGGCATATGGCTTTTCCAATGGAGCATCGATACCAGAATGTTACTCTTTGCGGATGAAGTGAACATCTCTGAGTTTTTGGACTTCTCTTTCTATTTTATCCATAATTTCTGATTTTATCTTTCTTTGATCTTGCTTTAAGGGCTTAGCATCATCTGTTATATTCAATTTGTATACGAAAACTTTTGGATCCAGATCCCGCATTTCTGCATAGATCCATGCAAAGCAATTCATGAACTCTTACAAGAAACTCACATACACATCAAATTCTTTTCCTTTGATTTAAGAGCTTACAAAGGTAGGACGAGGATTTTCTAGGATTTTCAAGTTTATTTCTTGTACTTGGTCTTCAATTGAAAGTTTGAGAAGAGATTCTTCCACAGCATTTTCAGAAGTTTCCAACTCCGCAAAACTTTCTGGAGTTTCATTTGGCGGTTTTAGCAAGGCAGATCTCAAACTGCCTTGCACAGTAAGTTGTAGATAAAAGGTAGAAAAAATTTTCCACTAGAATGGAAGAAAAACATACAAGAGGGACATTTTGGTTTGTTATAGACAGTTGGGCAGGTGCAAAGGTCATAGAAATCATTGAAAAAGTGGAGCCCACCCTGAATCCAAAATAAGGGAGTAAATAGGCCATATGGGATCGATTAAAACAATCACATTGTTGAAACAATCCGGGACACTAATCTAAATAGTCAGTCTTACATCAAACCAATTCCTACTTAAGTCAAAATTTGACTATATGTCACCACAAGGAATAACTTTCATTTTGCACGTCAATAGCTGGGCTTCACAATGGAGATCCATACATCCCACTCTTGAGAAGCCTGTGGGAGAGATGGCCTCTCACCTCTTCTCCCCACTTGAGGGTGCAAAGGAGCCCACAAGCACACGCCTCTACAGCACCCAGGAACCAACTTACCAGAACCTGAAAAATATCTATAAACATCCCATGTACACTTACATACATCTTTCCATATGACATTTTAATTTACTAATGTAAACATTTTATCAAAACTTAATTGGGTATTATCAATCATGCTACCTACCTTCAACAAGGCATCTGGAATTTCCTCCTCCCTACCCATCTTCCTATTTCTTATATGTTCACCACACCTTCTAAGCTTTAGTTTCTTGAGTATGAGTCATTTGAGTGGTGTGTATAATAAACTAGCAAGTTGAGATATACACTGGGAATTGGTTGTATACCCAATCTGCCGCTGCTAATATTCTATGATGAACCCTCCCATTGGAGCTCTATGAGGAATTCCCTTTCTTCTCTTGGGATTCTTGAAGTTGATAGATGATGGGGATGGAGTTGAAGAGGTAAAGCTCTGCCCATGGCTACTGCTTGAGAAAGATGGCTCTGAATCGGAAGCCGACGCGTGCACCTGTTTTCTACTCTGTTTTCTTGACGTGCCTGCAATCTGCACTCCAAGCAAAACACCCCACAAAACCAACCAACTATTAGTATTGATTGAATGAAGGAAACCCTATTTTTCAATTATCATTTTCTTCTTGGGTTATGTCTCATATTTTAGGTTAACTAAATTGGTTCATGTGGGTTAACCGGGTCTAGGGCCTTTTTTTTTTTTTTTTGGGTCTTCATATCAGGGCCATTTTAGAGTATGAAGCAACTTCTAATAACAATAGTAGGAACACTATCCAATGATGCAAAAATCGTGCTGTATCTTTTCTTTTATGATTGATTGATTGATTGAATTTGTGTGTCCATATTGTCTATTGGTTTGATAGCAGATTTCCACTGTGCCCCAACATTTCTCAAATTCAATTAAAAATAAGAGGAAGAAACCCTAAGAAAGTTTTTCCAAATGAAGATCCATTCGTTTCAAGGGAAAAGAATTATACCTTGCACCCCAGAGAACAGAATCTGAAGGAATCAAGCAGGCTTCTCTCACAGACCTCACATGTATTGACAACGCTCTTACCGGGCCTTGGCTGCGGCCGCTCATTCAAGAAAACAACCTTAGCTCCATTGATGGTGTAGGTCTGCACCTCAGTTATGTCCAAAACCTTTGAAAGCTCAGAGACCCTAATCACATCATGGTAAGAAGACCTTCTTATCTGTGAGAAAGAAAAATTTTGAAACTCACATCAGATAAAGATGACCACCCAAAGGACTGTAATGGGTGTTTTTTTTTTTTTTTTTTTGTCCCCTTTGGTAGGTTTAATGCAGTGGCACATTCAAATGTAAAATACCTGTATTGAATGGTGTTCTCTGTGATAAGAGAGACAGAGCGAACAGAGAGCTCCATTCATGCAATCCAAACAGTACATATTGCATTCTCTCTTATGGGAATCAGAATGGGATTTACATTGCCCAAAGAAACTAGTCTTCAGAAGAGGCCCAAGCCATTGTGGCCAGATGTTCTTCTCATCCATATCTCCAGCTTCCTGATTCAAGTCAGGTCAATGGTAGAGGAAAGAGATGTTTATTTGGATTCTTTGATAAATCTTCTAATCACATCAGAACTCTAATATAATCTGATCACAATATATTCTTAATCACATAACTACACTAGTATAAGCCCATTTCTAATCATAATCATAATCCAATCTTCTTAAGAGTATTCTCCATCATAAGAAAAAAAAAATGAGATCAAAGAGAAGAACAAACTGAAAGAAAAAGAGACATTTTTTTGCTTACCATGATTCTTCAAACTCTTGGGTCTTTGAGTGGTTTGAAAATAGGCTTTTGATCAATCCAATCGCCAGTTTTGGTGGAAGAGAAAGGAAAGTAGCAATTTGGGGTATGATATGTTTGTGTGAGAAGAAGACTAAGAAAACAATAAAAAGAATAGGGTTATCCGCCTAGTAGTCCACGGCCGAACCTAGTTCCGAACCCAAACCTAGGATGCTTTAATTTTTCCTTCTACTATTTTGATATCCACTTGGGGGTTACAATAAATAAAAAGGTTTCTCATAATACCATGATCAATCAAACAGGAAACTTTAGTTGAAACAATCTATGCCAACCATTTCTATCCACTAATCAACCAAAAATTTAGCCAGCTAAAGTAACTCTGATAAAATGACTGGGGGCTGTTACGAATTCGAGGTTGACTTGGCAGGGACCGTAGCTCGGATTTTAGCTAACCCATTTTAGAAGTGTGATGGTCAAGTTTTCCATTTAAAACCTGCTATAGTACTATAACCCGGATGTGGGGTTTTTAGAAAGCAGTATAAACTTACATATGAGAAAGCAGCCAAAAGTTTCTATTGATATGGTTAGTGGGGTACTCAGGATTTTTTTTTCAAGGGATGTGGACCTTAATAGGTTGTTTCGTTTGGGGGTAAATTGAAAATTTTTTTGCAAATTTTGAAGGTGAATCTATTATTTTTATTGGACTTTTGAAAGTAAAATCAAAATTTTCATATAAAATTTTGAAACATACCGTGGTGTGACGGGTGCACCCACATGTCCTTACTTAAGTTCACCTCTACATATAGTGTATCAATGTTTTATGTTGATACTTGGAAAGATTCTTTCCCAGGTGTTTGCCTGAGATGAAATATGCGAATGTTGTCCCCTGCCTTAAATGGAGGACTGGATTGATTTTCCCATAGAAAGTCTCATGTCCACATTCATGAGGAAATTTTACTTGTAATGCTCATGATAGATACGTAATTTTTGTATGTAATAAAGTCTAAAAAAAAACCTAATAAAATTTCAACGAGCTTGTGACCCTAGATTCAAATTCGGCTTGCCAAAGGCTTTGGACCTTAAACACGATTTCTGAGCACATGTTCAAGCCTGCTGCCTGCCTCAATGGACTTAGATCCATGGCAAATTCAGGCCCAGTGGCTGTCTTATCCGGCTAGTTGTACTTGAGCATTTTCATACCTTGTTTATTCATTTGCCTCCTAAAATAATTGACACTACCATCATTCCTTAGAATGAGATGATCTCATAAGATTGATTTTATCATTCGATTAAGTAAGATTAAATCAAATGTATACATTTGTGCTCATTTTAGAAGGTTAAAATCATTCAAAAATGTATTTATTAGTAAATGTTTAGGTCCTTAATTCACTACAGTAATCACCATTTGGTTTGAGCATCTTTGCCATATAAATCCTGTTAAATCAAGTTAGCCATATATTTCAATAATAAAATTTTTTATATGGAAAGGAATAGATAACATGGATCTAAAATTTAACGCTATTTGGTACATTGGGAGGCTAGTTATTTTGAGCTAACCCTCTTAGACATTCATTAGGTGGAGCTTTTCAGAATTCCACTCCATCAATTCGCGATTTATCTTCTAATTCAAAACCTTAGAGAATCCAAACTCCTTAACAAGCAATGTAGATGAAGCTACACTAAAAAATAATTTAGGCTCCAAGTTGTTGCTCACCTAATAAGCAACCAGAGTGTGAGTTTGAATTTCTAATGTACCGAAAAAGAGAAAAAAAGAGCTATAAGAATTTCAACTCGTTTTGGCCGAAATTGTGCAGTACTACAAAAAACCAAATATGCAAATAAAATTTCTGCAACTCGACCAGTTGAAAAGGGATTTCCACCAAACTCAAGTAAAAGTCCATTCATGTTTCCACTTTTTCTTAAAAAATAAAAATAAAATAAGCTCATCAAACATGAATTTTACCATAACACAAAAAAGCCTTTCTTTCGGGTTTTTTCCCACGAAAAATGAGTTACATACATGTGCCCTTGAAAGGTAGATTTTACATGTGTATTTTTTTTAGAGAGAGAGAGAGGGGGGGTGGGGTTCGAGTGCGAATACATCAATGGTCCTTTTACAATTTTTTTAATTTTTTGATAAATTAAAAATAGAATGGAGAAATCAAGAAAGAAAATTATGCCGATGGTGCAGGTGGTGGTAGACCGGGAGTCAAAGTTGGAGTTTTGATGGACCCGCCACCATGGACGCCGGAGCAGCTTCTTCTGTGGATCCGCCAACAACCGAACCTCCCACGCAAGTGTCCTGTGGTCCCCACCACAACTAACACAAGTTGGAAGTTGCATCGATCGTGCAACCCCCGTTCCCACGTGATCTGTAGGAAAGGAATCTGGATTATGAGGATAGTTTAAGCACGCCAACAAAAAGATAGTGTTAATCAACTCACTAATCATTTACTTAAGTCTCTTGTAGGACAATCTCCAAAAGGGGGTAAAATCTTGGGCTCGGAATGAACGCTCACTTTTGGGCTGCTGAAATTTTTAATAGGCAAGTCCCACTGTGATGCTGCTTGCTTATGATGCACATTTTTTTCCACATAGGGATCCTCCTAGTAAAACAATTAGCGCAACATTGTTGGAGCCATGTTTCCATGGAAAATGCTAGAAAAAGTTGGCCATTTTTTATGCAACAAAAAGTTTTATATGTTTGTTGAGGCAGTTCTTCAATGAGAAAGCAACATTAAAAAAGAAAAAAAGAGTTCATATTTGTAATTTGTGGAAAAGTGCGTCTGATGCGAGAGCGAGTTAGATTTTCTCTTCTTTTTTTTTTCCTATAGAATATGAAATTTGCATGAATTAATTTGTTTATAGACGGTATACAAACATACCCTAAAAACGAGACTATTATCGAACATATAGATCTATTCAGGCTAAGCATGAGCAGCTTGTCCATACATGACAATGAAATTCAACCTAGGCTTAGATATATCATGTCTTGAACATGCAAATTTCACTTGTATTCCTTAATTCTAACTTTTGGCAAGTCCTTTATTCCAACCTTCTTTAAGAAATTTATTTTTCAGGAAAGGGGAGGAACAGATCAAATTTGGGCTGCTAACTATTCAGGGATGTGGGGTCCCAAACCATGCCCATGAACTATTGGATCAGAAAATCTTAACCATGACCGACCATGATTCTATAATCGGGGGCAGAATCTTACCTGAAGTGGACAAGCTCAGGCCCGGCTCATGATAATTTGATGTGTTGAATGTTTGGTAGAAGAAGATGAAATTCAAACCAGACAGCATTTCCTCCTCGCTTTATTCTAATGCATTCATGCCCATAAAGTCATATGGCAGGGCCCATGGAATTTAAATTCCATGGTTGATCACATACAGACAGCTTATTCTATTGCATTCATACTCTTATGGCCGGGCCCATGCAATGTCAATTTCATGGTTGATCGCATACAGGCTGTTCTGGATTCTGGTCTATGAGTCAAAGGCTATTGGCAAAATTTCACCGGCTTTCCATTACGTTATTTATAGATTTGAACAAGAGACTTCTTTCTGGACCAAACTTTTATTTGATTAAAAGTAGAACCAGTAATTCATCATGTAGTGGTTGAAGTACAAGCTTCCACATAAGATTACCTCAGGATCACTATAGTGCATTTAGTAAATATTTCTCCAATGCACGTTATTAGATCCAATTTGCTTCTTTATGAAAGAGTACTTCAGCATCATCTAGAATTAGCTTTTAAATTCTAGATAGATTAGTTTTGACAAATAAAACTCCAAAGTTGCAACTTTTTACCTTTACTCAGGAATCCATATTTAGAAGTACAGGCACCGATTTACAACATGTCATTGTTACGAGAAGGTAAGCCTTTTCAATGTAAGAGTTTGCGCATGAAAGTCACCTTTTCTCGCTTCTCTTGGAGAACGAAGGTTATGAAGCGAACTCAACTGGGTCAAGTACACCATTTGCTCAGGAACAGATCCAGAATCCAAACCACCACACTATAATGATCAACCCAACTAAGCCGTAAATTCACATATGACTGTCGTCCAAGATTGCTGAAGTCATATGTTACTTAACATCACAACAACGAGCCCGATCAGAGCCAAATTAATCCCAATCAAGTCTGGGAGCGGGTACCAGGTTTGGGACCCAAGAATTGCTGTAATTAAATAAATATACGCTTGTACGTCCAGTCGAAGCCAGTTTATAGCTCACACAAAACTGTGTTAGTCAAATATCAAGTGGAGAAATAGCCGCCACCTCTAAAGAGCAAAGATCACTATCTAAGCTCTCCAAAAGCAAAGCTTTCATGAGGGTTAGAGGCTTAAATGCAAAGAGGATTTTAGAATCAGGAAGTCCTGACCATACTAAATTGCAGCCCGATTATTACTCCTTTCCAGATTCTTGACAAACAGTCAGCAAACATCTTCAAGTAATTTATTCAGGTGAAAAAGACTGTGACAAAGGGAATGGCACAGAAAGAGGTCGCAATGCACAAGAGACATGTCCCAAACAAACTGTGTTAGTCAAATATCAAGTGGAGAAATAGCCGCCACCTCTAAAGAGCAAAGATCACTATCTAAGCTCTCCAAAAGCAAAGCTTTCATGAGGGTTAGAGGCTTAAATGCAAAGAGGATTTTAGAATCAGGAAGTCCTGACCATACTAAATTGCAGCCCGATTATTACTCCTTTCCAGATTCTTGACAAACAGTCAGCAAACATCTTCAAGTAATTTATTCAGGTGAAAAAGACTGTGACAAAGGGAATGGCACAGAGAGAGGTCGCAATGCACAAGAGACATGTCCCAAACAAATGGCCAGTTTCAGAGTTGATGACACCAGGTGCTTGGGACCTTGGCATCCATAATGCTTAAAGGGTTAATCAGTTGAGAAAACTCTCTAAGTCCTGGAATTAATGATTGAAGAAACGTGAGGAGTTAAGCTTCAAGCTTTAGAACTGAGATGCCGGATTATCAACATTGGCAAATAGATACGGATAGACAAGACAATTGAATTATAACAGACCTGAATACCCAAGTGGAAAAGGCATTTCATTTCCGAGGGACAACAGCGGTCAATCCCAGGTTCCCTAAGTTAGACCCACACTACTGAACCACTCATCCAATGCAGTGGAAACGAATTATAACAAACAAAACTATAAAACTCAAAAGACACCACGCCATATTTTCTAAACAAAACAAACTACAAACAGCTCAACAACCCATCACATACATTGCTGAACCTGGGAATTCTGAAATACCTGAGTCTTTAGTTTAGCCTGCTTACACCTGACCACGAATTAGAATGACTTTAGGTAAAGTGAAACTCAATTACAAATCAGAAACACTGCTTAACCTAGAACTCCTATTCAGTAGCCAGCAGTTGATTTGAAGATGATACAAGAAGCAAACATTCCAGACACTTGAAAATAGAGATAGGTCTTCATCAAATTATATTTGTATACAGTTTGGCACATAAATGTTATGAGTAGAATCCATCTTCCCGATTCAAATTCAACTACAACATTCTATGCGTGTGACCCTATGGAGCAATAAAATGATGATGAAACTCAAAACACAAACACCAGAAACAACGGCCAACATATATAAACTGTAATCACTAGATTGAGTCACATTGTTGGAGCAGTATAGCTCACATCCATGTTCATAACTCCCATCAGCATGGTATGGTATTTTGAAGGCTCAGACGCTCGATAGAAATTTCTTGACATTGTTCCAAAAAACAGGCAATGAAATGACACTATATGAAACGTTGCTGCCACATTCACACATTGATGCAGTAGATCAACAGACAAAACTTCTAGCAGTCATGCAATTCTATAAATTATCATTAGATCAAGTCCCAAAAGCAATGCAAGAATTTCCAAACTCTGGAAGAAAACTCTTGTCCAGCTATAGATGGTTACAAATTACAAAGGCCATTTACACTTGGGATACCATTACTGGAATCGAATCATCAAACACTAGAACACTTGTGAACCTAATCATTAGAGACCATGTAATAAATGTATATCTCACTGTCTCGTTGGTTTTCCTCAGATAAATCAACATCAACTACTACACCTAAATAATCATTCCTAGCATCCATCTTATTCAGAATCTCAAATACAGACATGCGTAGAATATATATACAATGAAGAAAACAGCAATCAAAAACACACACAGAAAAAATGTAGAATACCTCATGAACTGAAGCCACTTCTTTCATATTAAAAAGAAAATAGATATGAATCGACTCCCGCAGAAGCAGTGGCTCCTCTTGATGACTGACACCTTCTAATGCTGCTACTACATTGCCCAACCGAACCCTGTATGCATATATATATAGGATCTATATAATTTTGTACACAGAGGTTAACTCATTTCTCTACTTGCCAGTACCCAATGCTGCAGCAGCGAAATGAGTAGAAAAGAGACTGAGAGAGTGGGCTCTGATTATTTCCTACTGCTGGGGGGGCTCTGCGAGCTGAGCAAAAAGAGCTGCACTGAGCTGTTCACGAGTGTAATTCCGGCTCGACATCTTCACCGTCGCCTGTTGGATCATGAGCTCGTTCACAACCTGTACGCTCGCGTAGAGCACATCGAGATCAAGCTCTTTGAGAGCGACCATTAGTCTAGCAGCTGGATGGTTCTTCTTATTGCACTGGCATCGAATAATTGCCTCCCACCCAAGGACCTTCACGTCAATTTCGATCCCGGAACACTTTCCCCTGCTCAAATTCGAGCTCTTGAGGTCATGGTGGTGGTGGGGGTCGTGCAGAGGCAGCCCTGAAGAGTATCTGGGCTGGTCCTTATTTGCCAGGAGGTCTTTCTTCAATGTGTTTATTTGCGATTGCAATCCTTCTCTATCCGATTCGAGCGTCTGCATCTTTGATCTAAGCTCGTTGATGTAGGAGATGGCATCGCCGAGAAGCGACGCCTTGTCCATCTTGGAGACGTTGGGGACGACGGCGCGGAGGGCATAGAACCTCTGGTTCAGCTTCTCCCGCCGCTGCCGCTCTGCCTCCACATGGTTGAGCGGCTCCTCTCGGCCATTGGCCGGCTTCCGGCCACGCTTCCGCGGCCGCTTCTCCGTGTCCACAACCCTGCTGCTCTCCGCTTCACGGACCGACGCCTCCAGATCGGAATGGTCGGAATCTCCGCCCCCGGTGCTCGATTTCACTATGCCGGAAGAAGGGGCGACGACGGCCGATGCGAAGGAAAGCATCCCTTCGTCGTTGCTGCTTCTGGAAGTTGCAGATCTCATCCTGTTCTTCTCCTCCATTCCTGCCGGATGGTGATCAGAGAAGAGGATTCCATTCGATTCTTTTCGCTTGCTCTCGCCAAAATTCAAGATGTCGCCGGCTTCGGGCTTGAAGGGAGCGGGATTCCTCGTAGAGGAATTCTCGAATCCGAGATCGGAGAAATTCAATTCTCTGCTAAAGTAGCTTTGCTGCTGCTGCTGATGATGGTTCAATTGGAACGAGCTAGGGTTTTCGGTCAGGCTGCTGGAGCTAGGGTTTTCGAACTGTAGCGATTTGGAGCTCTCGTGGAGAGCGGCGGCGGCGGCGGCGGCATCCTTGATCTCGACCACCGGGGACGGATCCGTCAGCCAGAGCGCCGACGGATCGCTCTCCCCCTGATCCGCCTGCGGTGCCGCCGCCGCAGCCGACGACGACGACCAGATCCCGCCGCCGACTCCGATCTCGAGCCCGTTGAAATCGAACAAAACCCTAACCTTACTCATCAGATCCACGCTCTGCAAGATCACCTCCGTGGATCCGAGCTCGACGACGCCGTTCGCCGACGGAACACAGACCATGGTCTGCAGCCCGAACATCTGCGCCTGCCGCGCCCGCTCGCATGCACATCCCGCCAGCCGATCCCCTCCGGCGATCCAGACCGGAGATTCGGAGAAGAACACCTGCGCGGGGATCCCGCCGCCGCTGACGAAGGACTGCGTCATGGAGACGAGAAAGAACCACTCGGTGTCAGTGACCTCCTCGTCCACAGCATCATCCGCCGCGGCGGCGGAGCCGGAGATGAGCGAGTTCAGATCCCGCAGCACCTTCTTCCGGTGCTCCTGCACGGCCGCCGTCGCCGCTGCCGCCGCCCTCTTCCGCTTGTCCTCCTCTCCCTTGTAATATCCGTCTCCCCAGCCGAGGAACGGGACGCCGGACCCGTCGACGGACGACTGCCAGTAGATGGCGTAGGTCCAGCTCTCCCGGGCCCCCTCGATCAGCGCCTGGAGCCGCTGCTGCAGATTCTCCTGGTTGAGGAACGAGGCCGCGGACGCCGTCGCAGCGATCGATTTCAACGGATCGGATGCGGTTGCAGATGCAGCAGCCGCTGCGATCGCAGCCGTCGAAGGGGGCCAGCAGGCGGAGAAATCGGAGGAGATGAAGGCGTCCATCATCGAGGCGTTGTCGTCGCTCCACAGATTCATGGCGGGAAAGCGGTATTCCGTCATGACTCCATGCATGGGACGGAAAACCAGGATTCGATCAGGATTTTTGGAGGGGTTTTAAGGGAGGGAAGCTGGATTCGCCTCCGGCAGTTACGGCCGTTATGTGGGACTCGACGGAAAACTGCGTTTTGGCAAAAGCGGTTTTTGCAGAGAGAGAGAGCGAGAGAGAGAGAGAGATGAAGAAATGATCTCTCCGGATTTGGATTTAGAGTTTGATTTGGTGTGAATTTTAGAGGGAGCGAGTGACAGTGCGGGCGGTTTCTTCGAAGCATCGGCGATTTAATCGGCATGGGCAATTTCAGTTTCAGAGGATTTTTTTATGCGAGGCCCTATTCGCAAGTGGGGGTGTTGTGGGGGAATTATGGATATGCCATTGTTAACCCAATATACGGGGAACTTTTATGTCTTGTCCCATAAAATTTAATGGTTGCAAAATTGTACAAATATGTCACACGATATCATAAGATGAAGGATATTTTTAGTCATACATTTAAAGAATCATCTTTAACTTTCATTACAAGAGAGGGTTAACAATGGCTAAAGGTTCTCACACAAACAAAATCCCCCCATTAATTATTTTTTCAGCCATGGGTTGCCGGCTCTTTAAAAATAAGGTATCAATTTCCATGTAAAATGTCATTTGTATTGGAAACTTTGTTGTTAGACGCCTATTTTATTGCATTAAAGTGCAAAGTAGGTGCACAGATAAAATTTATGTGATAAACCATTAAAGAAAAATATATAGAATGTTTGTCATAAATGTTGTTAATAACATTTGTAAAGTGATTTAAGAAGGATGACAAATGAATGCCAATCATTTACCAGAGTAATTAAATTTTTGAAAAAGTATATATCCATTGACAATAGACTGTCTTTTCTAGGGATGCCAATAAGAAATTACGATATGCATTGATTATTATTGTAGGGTCCCGCTTTACTTATCAAATGATTTCATGTTTCACACACTTCATTTGATGCGGATGTCCATAGAAAAACAAATAAATTATCTATTAACAAGTGACCGATCTACTCTATGGTGTGTATCACCTTACCAGGGTGAATTTGGATTTGTGTGTATATTATCCCAAGAGAATGTGATATGAATTGCTTTCATAAAAAATAAAATGTGGGGCCTAATCTGGCTGACATATCTTGTTAGGGTTTCTTCATTCCTCCATTTTTTTAAGATAATAACAAAATTAATGGTTATCATTATTTTCTCTTCCTTGAGGCCCGGGGTAATTTCCTAATTGCACCCCTTGATAAGTAAGAGTCAATCTACAAATCAACCCTATTTATAAATTCAGCATGGGAGATACCTCTCATAGCTAATAAAAACCGTAGCCAATGATGTCTTTTAAATGGTAATGGTAGGATATATGCACGACACCTGCACTTCTCATGCCGAACAAGAGGCCTAGGTTTGCAGCATTTTTTTTGAGCCGTAACTTTAGAACAACGGTGTCTCTTTTCCATGGCTAATACCCATGGACAGTGGGCGACAACAAAACAAATAGTTATATATCATGAATCCAATACGGATATGCATATGTAACATAAGATACGACACGATAAAAACACGTTGATTAAGTATTTCTCAAAAAAAATAGAATATAAATATATTTGGAGATACATTAATAATATATATTTATTTAAATATAAAATTATTTACTAAAAACTAATATCGTTTTAACTTTTTAACTAATTTAACAATCAAGAAATAAAAATTCAAATACTAAGTAACAAATATATCAAATTATTAAATATTAATAAAATACTAAAGCAAAATTTATAATTATTAAATATAAAATATTTATATTCCATAAAATCCATACAAAGAAAAAAGATGATCATCTCTTTTCCCTTCCTTAAAAAAAAGAAAGCCAATCTTGAAGCCTATTCTTTAGTAAAAGATTTATTTTTCTTTTGCTTGTGATATAATTAATATTAACAATCATATATTTTTGCATAGTATAAAACTGTCATATCAAGTTTACAAGTTTTAGTAACCACATGTTAACATGTGTCTAAGAAATATCAGCCACATATTTATCTTTTAATCATAGACACAGGCTAGTAATTGTGAAACACGTCGCAAAAAGAGTATTGGATAAGTGTCAAAAATTAAGATTTTTAGTTCTTAATTACGAACATGACTAAAATAGTATCAGACACTTATCCAAAAGTATCTAAAGAGTTTTGGTGTCCGACACATGCTACACATGGATACGTACTTTTTTAGAAGTGTCTGTACTTCTTAGGATCTAACCATTCACTTGGCAACTAAACTTGAGTTTAAAAAAAAAAATTTTCGGATTTAGTGGTGTTGGGACTTATGTGGCATTCATATCCCCAGATCCATTTCTAGATATTTAAATTTAAAGTACCACTTTTGACAGTCATCGGACTTTTATATATATATATATATTAAAAAAAGAAATAAAAAACCAACAGCAAAATCTAATTGACCATGTAAATTAGAAGGTTGGAAATCATCCAGTGACAGCGGTCGGTCTGAAATGGCGGGCGTGCCTACACGCCTGAAAGAATAATCCAAAAGCTCTGGTTCCATGGAAGAGAAAGGCAGAGAGAGGGAAGAAGAAAAGCCACACATAAATAACACAAATAAAAAAGTGAAGAGCGTGTACATCATTCATGCACAATCTCCGCCCACGTTTTGGGCGGGTTCGTTTCCTTGACGTTTCAGCGTGGAACGAAAAATAAACAAAGAAACCGCGGACCACGTTTTGCTTGATGCTTCTTTTTGAAAACAGCGTTTTATATTGGACACATGTGCACGTGGCCAGTGTGCTTTTCCATGTGACCAAATTCCACCCTATAAGTGGTCTTGGTGTCCTTTGAGTTGCAAAGTAAGTTCATTTGCTCAAAATAATAGGAACTGATTAAGATAAGTTCAACTATAGATTAAGAAAATAGCATTTGGTTTTTACTAAGCAAAGGCGTGGACAATTCAAAGGAGTAGGTTTATTTATAGGATTGGGATTAATCATAGGGGACTCTCTTGTGAAAAATTGAAGAGCACGAGTGATTGGTGTTTGACAGAATTTGTTATTAACGGCATGTTCATTGGCTCAAAATAATAGGTCCTAATTAGATATGAATTTGATGTCAAATGAACTCCAACAAAAGAGGATAAAAAGAGGCGAGGGAGAATAATATGGGGTGAGGGGGTGAAGGGTATTAATAACCAATGTAAATGCAACCCTCACCTTTTTAGGGTTTGAATTACTGGGTGGCGGTTGCATATTTATTTTTCATTACAGGTGAGATAATTTGATTGCTATTTTTTTTTGAAAAATTCAAATGCGTTTTTCAATTTTAACCATTATTTAGAAATAAAAATCTTATACTTCCTCTGTATATAATTAAACGAAATGAATCTCCATAAAAATTATTACAACATCCTTATCATTTTCTATGAAACTGATTCCAAATTCAGCTTTTAGGCTTTATTCAATTAATGCAAACACGTAAGTCGTTTGATTCTTAAGGATTTGTGGATCATGATGATAATTAAAAAAACAGTTCATTTTAATTAGTAAAAAATCCAGAGACTACATTTTTGTCATTTAAACATGCTATTATCCAGTAGATATAATAAGAAGGCCATTTATAGAGTACAAATCCAATCACATTAAAAACCAAGTCCGATTTATCCCTAACGTAAGATGTAACCAAATCGTGATCAACCTCACTTTGTCAAGCTATTGGTTCATGATTAAAAACAAGCCCAAGACAGACCAGGTTTGGGCTACCTTTTCATGTACAAGTGTCATTTGACATGGCCTGGCCTTGTGCAGAACTCTCCATCTCGACCACGGTTTGCTTTTAAACCTCCAGATGTGGACCTAATTAGAAGCTCTTGGGGGCTTTCGCCTTCTCATTTTAGAACCTTATGAATATTTTGGATTTGCCTCTAAAATTCACATAAAGTTTTTTAATTTACCTTTAAATTCACTCAAAAATTCGGCAAAAATGGCTCCACCCCCAGTGAAATGAAAACCCTAAATTCACCAATAATATAATGACCTAACCTGAAAATTAAGTTGCTTTCAAGGCCTTGCTTGCAGCGTTTAGTGCAGCAAGGGAAAGGGGTAGGATTCCTACCTTTTTAATTTACTTTCCGCACGAGAAAGGTGTTGGATTCCCATCATGAGATGGTGAAAAAACAGATTCTGCCGTAGAGGAAACAAGTTGTTTCGTCTGATGTTTCCAAATGTTCCATAAGAGTATAATAAGTCTTTGACGTCGTGATTGTTGTGGCCCAAGTCAGCTCAGGAGAGATCCCTGCTACTCATAGGCGTAGATACAAATAAAGAGTCCCTCCTCTCTTTTTTCACTTCAAGTGAATATAATAAACTGTCTTCTCAATCTCATGTGCATGCATGTTTCTTCCACCCCGTTCTTCACGTTTTACAAGTACAATGTATCTAACAATAACAGCGAGGAGAAAAAGGTCAAAAATGTTCTCTGTATTTAATGCTCGTCAAAAGACTAATTGAATGCCCATGAGAGTAAGAATTGATATAATTTTATGAGTATTTGCCTTAGTCTGCCGCATCATGGCTAGTGCATGAAAGCCTGTCCAATAATGTTATAGTGGATCATGAGTAGTTCATTCACAATCACGGTCGAAAAAATACTCAAAATATTCATGAGAGTAAATGAAACAGTAAAAATTTTTGCCAATGAAAAGAGAAAAAATTAGCTGTTCAAATAAAAAGTAATAATAATAAACACACCCATACAATGTATTCAATAGAGATAGATAAAATAAAAGAAATTTTCTAATAACACCTTAAGTTTTTGTCTTATTTCAAAAAAAGATATAAGTTTCAAAATTTTTTCAATTCAATTCTTAAGTTTTCTAGCAAAATTTTAATTAAAGATATCTAACAATCTAAAAGTATTTTTTTCATAATATTTTTTTAATTTTTTAAAAATATCCAAATTATCCTTTATTTAAACTCATGACATAGTTTCCACAACTAATACATGCAACCCATCGCTATGCAATATCTGTTACCATTAATAATTATAAAAACACTGTGAAGGAAGTAATGAGAATATGGAGAAAGTGAAGATAAATTTTATTTCAATGAATAATAATTTAGTTATTTTAAAAAAGAAAAAGAAATTGTCAAAAAAAATTTTAAATGGATGGATGTCTTAAAAAGACTGTTTCCGAAAGAAAGAATTAGGTACTAATTTAAAAAGCCTTAAGAATTATATTTTTTAAAATAAGGGAAAAACTTAAAACCTTTTTTAACTTTATCTGTTAAAATATAGAAGGCGGCTTTGGATGCTTTTCAAAAAGGTTGAGGGCGTGGGGCCCATTCAGGGCGCAGACTGAGGGCGGGAAAGGTGTGCTTCTAGACCAGGTTCGTCGAACGCCTGATGCCTGCATTCCATGGCCGGCAAAAGCACGTGAACAACACTTTGTAGTATCAAGCCACGTGCCAGGTGCGATCCATAGCTCTTGGCCCTCTGAGTAGTGACTTGTGACGGCCTTTTAAAAAATATTTCTTTTCTAACTTTTCGCACTCGGTAGCCACGGCTTCAAAAATGGAGTCCGGACCCATCACTGTCCCACTCCAAGCCTCAATTTCCACTCGATGAAAGTGATGGGTGAGTGGAAGGATTTTGGCTTGAGGGTGGTGGATCTCCAAATGTGTAAGTGTGCTTTGAGGCGCATCCATTCTTTTTCATGTCCATTTTAGGGTTGAACTCATGATTTTCATGACAAAATCCAAGAGGACGATTGCCCTCAAAATTGTATGTACAGGCCTACTCTAATAGTTTATAGATGTGGAACTTTTTGTAGGATTGGAGTCAATTAAAAATGTTGTATCAGAGCTTTCAATCCGTATTTTATTTCTATATATAAATTTTGTCACATCATATGATTGAGAATATAATAATAATGCGATTAATGAGTAGGATTAATAGCTTAAAATTTGTGTTAAAAATATTATTAATTGTATATTATAATCATACAATGCGACCAGCTCCAATTAAAATAAGATTTGGAGATATCCCATCTATGATTGATAATTCATTTTAACCCATTTAAATTTTCAATAGGTATCCTTCAATATGAAGTTCCACTCTTTTCACTTAAAAAGGAAGCTCAAGAGATCACCAAAGGATTTAGCTTTCCATAGAGGGTCGTTTATTGAAGGAATCTAAATAAGATTTCTTAAGTGTCACCCCCAACAGTTTCGAATGGAAGGAGTGCAACTCTATTGATGTCGATCTTAATAATTGAAAATTTAAGCCACCCAAAATGAACACCGGCCTTTTATTTCAAATATCCTCAAATTTTATCACAATATTTGTTACTCTCACAATAAAATTAAATATATGGTTAAGAATGTGATTAATGCATATGATTAACAATAGAGGATTATACGTGAAAAATCCCAATAGTGGGACCTACACAGAAACGGGCCATATAGATCTTACCACACAAGAAAGGTCTTTCCTCCAAATTTCTCTCTTTTGTTTTTTAGTTTTTTTGACGAGCAGTCATAGTGGTAAAGTTCATTTTGGGCCTCATTTCGGTTTGCCTCCAAAGTGAAATATTTCAATGGATTCGGATATTTCGGCTTTACAATTCGAATATATATATATAAGGAAATAATCTTATGAGAACTAGTTCTTACCATTTTTTGTGAGATAGGTGGAGCCCATCAATCACCGAATTCAATCCATGCAATTCATAGGGTCCCTTTCATAGTCACATGCTCTAAGTTTCGATTAAATTTGAATTTACTATACCGTTAGATTGACTATACACATATCCAAATTGACTAAATTTGTGGGCCACGAATGAAAAGATTAGAGACATGTGATTAGGGCCAAACTTAATATTTAGAGTGGTCCTACATAGATCTTTCTATCTCCCCTGGTTCTATTCTCAAATGGGACCCGCAAGTGGTCTAATAAAAAATTCTCGCAGTAGGTGCGTGAGAACAATTTTCACAGGATTAGGCCCCATATATATATACTAAAAATGTATATTCTACAAAGCATCAAATTTTTCATGGGCCCTATTATGAAAAATAAAAATCAAATAGTACTCATTTATTTTGGTATTTTACTCAATTTAAATGGCCCACTTTATATTGATAATTCTATAAAATAGTTTATAAAATTTCTAACAAGATAAAATGATGGTACAGATGGTAAAGGTGGGCTTAAAGCTACAGTACCATTCTTGCCTCAATTCATTTACCAATAAAAAGAGTGATCCCCTCTACAGTTCTGGAAGTAGAAATTTCTAGAATCCATCTCATATCATAAAAATAAGTGGGCCAAATAATTGTTACTCATCAACGCCTCAAATAAAAGGGCCTCACGGATAGTGTCTCCTCAAGATGTCTTGTTTATATAAAATAACCATCACCAAATGAATAAAAACGAAAAACAAAAGAAAGAAACATGAATAAGAAAGGAAAGAAATCGAGGAAGGATAGCAGAATCGACCACACTTGGAGCTCTCTTGGAGATTTACCGACTAAATTTTGTTTTAGCAATAGGAAGGAGCTTTGGGAATTATTTTTCGACCGCAGATAGTATCGATGAGTGTAGGATCCCAATATCATGCATCGGCAGGGGAAGAACACCAAACTAGGGCAAGGGAAATAATATACAACTGAAGTTCTTATGGCTGATAAAGGGCTACATGCTTCCAAGGTTGAAGGAACAAAGCATTGCTGGAGAAACGTATGTTGATCTTTTTTACTTATTTTATGGGTCGAAACTCCATTCAAATGAATCGAGAGGTTCGGTTCCTGTTCATCCAAAATTGGGGGTTTGGTCCGAAATGCATGATTTCGTCCGAAATCAAACGAATACTAAATCGAATATGTATGTGCAGTGCATTTGGTTCAGTTTCCATATCGTATTGAAATAAATCAGGGATTTTGCCCGTTCCGAACCGATTTTAATTACTATGAGAGCAACCCTAGCGTCGCTCGTCTAATGGAAGATTTTGAGGAGAATTGTTTCTTTTCCACGGAGTTGACCCCGGGTCTAGGGTCTAGTCTCTTTTGCTGAAAAAGTTGCGTACAAAGCCATCAATTATTTCTCAAGCCATTGATCAATTTGCAAAATAGAGTTCTCGTGGTCTTCAGTCATCCAAGTACCCTACAAGTTACTTACTCCCAGTAATTATAAAAGGGCAAGCGACACTAGCATTGTCGAAAATGAGCGAAGAAGACCAAAATAAAGGCTTCTAAATTAGTTTTGTTTGATGTTTGCGAAGAAATCAGAGGCTTCTGGCTCTGGCTCGATTTTGGTTGAAGATAGTTGCCCAACGCCAAAGAGAAAAGGGCTCACTGGAATTCTTGCTACCGCCGTAGTTCTTACCAGAGAAGAAAGGCTTGGGATTTGAGTTCTGATTTTTCTCTCAGAGTGGAGTTCTCGTGGTACTCGACTACAAGTACCCCAATAATAAAAGGGCCAGTGACGCTAGCATTGCTTCCTAGTTACTTTAAAAAAAATTGCATAAAAAAGAACCCAAATGACCTTTCTTGTGCGGTAGAAACTATAGAGTCTTTTTCAATGTAGGTCTTATTTACTTGGATTTTTCGCAAAATTTTTTTTAATAATATATAAGATTGTGTTAATCATAGTATTAATCATCTATTCAACCTTACACTGCCACCAATTGATTTTCAAAAGACCCATAGCACAATGGATTCCACTCTCACAAGAAGCATAAAGACAACATTGTCCCACCAGTCTTGCACAAGATTGTCAGTCTATAGTTGTAGTGGTTGAAGGTGGCAACTTAGTATTTATAGCAGAGTATACATTTTGATAAGAGTTGTGCTAAGCTTATTTCTAAAATTATATCAATAATGCTAGCTACACTCTTCTTCTCACAACTCATCTCGGGCCTAACTCATTTGTTTTGTTTTGAACATTGTAAAGATGAGGGAAAGAGAAGCTGCCACATAGGATAATTGTGAAATGAGTTATGAAATGTAGAGTATAATTAGCATTATTGAAATTATATATATATATGAAAAGGACTTCTGCCAATGAAAAACTTGTAATAATTAACTTTGTCTTGCTTAAGAGCCCAGTTTTAGGCGGGGATTTGTCTCTTGTGCAGCATAAATAGTAGAAGGGCCCTATCACTTTTTCGAGCAGGTGCAAGTATCCTTTGGTGCCGCAAAATATTAGGAGGCAAACATGAAAAGTTCTCTGTTTCCATTGTGAACAGAAGAAAATACTGTACGTGATATGTGTACTTTAAAAAAGTAATGCACATCATCTTTAGTCATTACCACTGTCAGGTAGGCACTTATGTTTCAGAAAATGTATTTAACTTATCAAGATAACAATTTTTGTAAACAAAACATACATACTGACGTACTTCACTAAGAGTGTTTTTGTTTTCATTAGATTATATATGAATTCATAATCAAATGAGCTCTACCGAAGAATTATCTAGGAGGAGAGGTTTGAATGATATGCGGCGAGGGGAAGGACAAATGGTGTCGATGTAGTTGAAGCCCTGACCTTCGTATGATTTAAATTATTAAGGTGAGGAGTATTCTTTTTCAATCTTTTTTTTTATTTAGTTTCCACTAAATGAGAGCTTATTTGACAAATATTTTTGTATATTTACTCATTCTTAACCTCTTATACATCAATTCCTATGTATTCAATTTAATATGTATTCTGTATGAATAAACAAGCACTTAGGATTTATTAAAAAGTACAAGAGAGATTCATTCCAAGATATCATATTATACACATTGTGATTTTATTTTTGTAACATATATATTTGGTAAACAACTTACATATAATGTATTCTACTTCCTAGTGTATACTACAACATTTACTGTGACACATCATATATATATATATATATATTTACATGCCTTTTTTTTTCTTTTTTTTATTTGCTAGAAGATTTGCATGCCTCTTTGTCGAATGTTTGGTTGTCTTGTTTGAATAGATTGGATAAAGAGATGAACTTTAAGTGTTAATACATATAACTTATATTACAATAATTTTTTTATAGTATTTTAAAGAGGAAAGCTAGGGTAAATGAGGTAATATTTAGGAAATATTGGTGTATTGAGTTCAAAAGACCTGTGATTAAGGGGAGATTACCTTGAATTAAAATAACATGGGTCTAAATTGATGACACTTCCACCATCAAGTGATCCTCAAAGTCTCTCAGTCACACTTTGCGATAGTAGAATTGCATAGTTGGGCCATTTATTGAAAATCTAAATTGCATGAAAATAAACACCTTTTTCTTTTTCATGTGTTTTATGTATGCTCAATATTAAGGTTTTGGTCCAAATTCTATTAGAGTAAAATATGATGATATCCTATAAAAAGAGACTAGCAACACAGGCCCGTGCTTAGCCCTGGCTTCCATAAAAAAAATTAAATTGTTTATTAAAAATTTTATAAAAATACAAAATTTCAAATATTTATAAAAGTCCGCCTACTAAATGAATAAAACAAAAATTGAAAAACGTTTGAAAATATAAGTAGCCCACTGAATGATTCTCATGGTTTAAATAAAAGAAAAAAAATTCAAAAGTCTATTAAAATTTATAATTATCTGAACTTTTATTATTTTTATAAACTTCGTAATAAACTGTTTAAAGTTTTTATATAAGTCCAAGCTAAGTACGGGCCTACATTGCAAGTCCTTAGTTAAGATAGATATTTTAAAGGTTTTTGCTGCATAAAAGTAATACATCAAATATTATTGTATTCTTCAAAATAGTATTGATAAAAATAAATAAAAAAATAGATAGATATATTATCTATCGAGCTAATTTATTTATTAGAATTAGATTGAATTACTAACGTTATTTGCTTTAAAATTGATTAAAAAAAAGAATTACAAAAAAAGAAATGATAATGAGGATGATTGAGGATTTATCTCAATAAAATTAAAAAATAACATCTTCAAAGGAAAAAATTCCTGTAGTTTGAGTCTAATTAAATCCCAAAAATTTTTATTAAAAAAGCTCGCTTCCTACTTAGAAAGAAAAGGAGGAAAAATAAATGATATCATACAAACATTATTCCACCAAGTTAAATGTCCAAGGAAAAAATCACAAAATCCTCATTTCTAAAATCAATTAGAAATAAGCGAATAATAGAATATCAAAATTACTAGAAAAGCTTCATTTTCATAATCTAAAAAAATGTAACATCAACCTTTTTCCTTGGAGTTCCTTAAATAAAGTTGATTTAACTTGGAAACCATTAAAAAAAAGAAAGAAAATAACATTTCATATCAAATTGGAGAAGTAAGTGTTACGGGCTTGGATTTATCTAAACAAAATTTCAACTGAGTATAAGTTGAGTCCTTTATAACTATAAAAAAAAACTTGATATTTTCATCATGAACCTAACTCCTATAAAAAAATGGAGCCATCTATTTTGATTGACGCCAAAGTTTTTATAAAGAGGCCCCACAAAAAAATTATCATGCTATCATTTAAGTAACAAATGGGATGAGGCAATAAAAAAATGTGCAAAAAAGGTGGATGAGTGAGAGATTTTAGTGATAGTAGTAGATGGAGAGATTTTAGAGGAATTAGTGATTTCAGGATGATGAGGTGGCGCTATAAAAAAAAAAGAAAAATAAGATGTACTATTGTGGCATCATCGAGAGGCTTTCATCCTTATAGGTTTAATATATATATATATATATATAATGCCGTTCCTTAATGAGGAGGACAATAAAGATATAAAAACATTTTTTTTAGGGCATCCATTTGTAGTTGAGACCCATATCTATTGGGATGGCAGTGGTCGTTTAGCCATGGGCATAGTCCGAAAACTTCTAAATACAAACATCATACTAGTCAGGGGCGCACCCACATATTCCCTTGCAGAGCCTTCAACCCCCATTGGATCCTCTTCTTTGACTTTGAGCCCCCACCAGAGATAGAAAGGCCCGGCTTTTTGACTTTCGGTCTTCTCCTATCATCTTTTTCTCTCCACCTTCGACTCTTCTCCCGCGCCCATTCACATCAATGAATCGTGATCTCTCTAGTAGCCATCCACCATGTATTCATCTCTTTTGCCTCACACATGCAATCACAATCCCTAACTCTAATTGGAGATAGTCCCACCGTTAGATTGATCAAATGTAACTCAAAATAAGCATCTTTATCTTATGTAGGTGTCAATATAATTTTATTATAAGTGGAGATTAGCCCACCATTAGATTAATCAAATTAAATTTAATTAAAACTCTAACCAATCAAAAAGTGGACCAATTTTCAATTAGAATAGAGTTTATCTAGGACCCACAGGAAATAATGACAACTATAGTGTGAGTTTTAGATTTTTAACTAGTGTGGTCCACTATGGTCCCCACATGTTTGTACCATGTATGAAAAAAAAAAAAAACAGGGACTTAATTTGGCCTTTCTAGAAAAGTCAAAACCGATTTGGGTTTTCACTCTTCAATTGCACATGGCCAAATAGAGAGAAGGAAAGGAAAAAATAGGAGGGAAAGAGAGAAAGAGAGAAAGAGGACAGGGAAAGGAAGAAGAAAAAGAAGAGAAAGAGAAGAAGAAGATAGAAACACAAAAAGAGAATAGCAGAAGGAAAAAGATGAGGGTTGGCGATGGCTGATGGTTGTGAATGACATAAAGGGGTAGAGATAATAGTTTACGAACCCATATCATCCAATACTTTAAACCATATTAAACAACTATTAAAGGCAGAGGATATTAATTTTGAACACCCTCTACAGCAATTGGTCTTACTATAAGATAGAGAATATAACTAAACACATTATTGAAAAACATCATACAAACTTTGGGGGAAGGGGTATTAATTTTTAGTAAGTCGATTTTGAAATGATAGTTGCTAATTTTAAAAAGATACCCCTTAATTTGGTTGTTTGATTTGACCGTTGGAGGATCAATAAGCAAACCGTTGTCTTTATATATATAATGGACACTGTAGCGTCGACATTAGATATCTGATGACTGGCAATAGAGAGTAAGCTTTAAATCCTCCTCTAATACTAGCGTAGGAACCTTCTACCGTCCTTCCTCGTGCAATGAGAGTTAGCTTCAAATCTGTTAAACCCTAATTTCTTCTCGATCTCCATCCCTTCCCTGATTTTCATTTGTCGTCTTTCAATCCTCCTAAAGCCATGTGCAAGAGAAAAATTGAGATCAGAAAGATTGACAACAAGAATTCAAGACAAGTTTGCTTCACAAAGAGGCGCCAGGGCCTTTTTAAGAAATCCAAAGAGCTCTCCAGACTCTGCGACGTCGATGTTGCGTCCTCGTCTTCTTTTCAGCTGGCAATTTCTTCTCCTTTGCCGATAGGGACATTCATTCCATCCTTGATCGCTACTGCAAACAAAATTCCCTATGTTCCACCTCGGGGTTTCTAATTATGTTGGGGTGGGGGGGGGGACAAAGTAAATGTTGAAAAGATGGAAGAAGCAGAAGAAGAAGAAGAAGAGCTTCAACAACCACTCAATTCTCTTCAAGAACAAGAAAGAGGACATTATGAGACAATGGGGCTGTCATCTGCATTGGTTCCATCATCATCGGATATGACCATGTGTACAGCAGAAGAAGAAAAGCTTCAACAGCCGTTCAATTCACTTCAAGAAGTGAGAGGGTCATCATCATTGGATATGACCATGTGTGCGGTAGAAGAAAAAAAGCAACAACAGCTGCTCAATTCGCTTCAAGAAGTGAGAGGGCCATCATCATCGGATATGGCCATGCGTGCAGTAGAAGATCCTTTACCCATTTCTTGGATCGGAGATGCACCGGATGCTACATATGTGAAACCACCTTTTCCTTTTATTCCATTGTTTCTTGAATTCACTAAAGATGATGAACAACTGATGTTAGATTTCACCCAAGATAATGGACTGGTGAAGCCAATTTTGAGAGAAGATGAAGATGAAAGTGATCAATTGGTGATGTCAATGATTTCAAAATTAAGCAGTGAAGCAAATTTTCACTACAAATTTCCTGATGAACTCTTGAAGCCAAATTTTAAAGAAGATGGAGATGAAGATGATCAGGGGGTGATGTCCTTGATTTCAAAATTAAGCCGTGAAGCAAATTTTGACTACATATTCCCTGATCTCTTCTGAGTTTTGAGTCTTGTTAGGAATTCTTTTTTTATTCTTAGTTTTAATCCTTTTTTTTTATCTTTTTCATCTTCAATTGTTTTTTGTTTAGTTGGTTTGTTGGTTACAGAGAAATACGGAAATATAAGATGTTACACATTTTGTACAACCCCACTCTTTTATTTGAAATAATAGTATACTGTTTTCTTGATTTTTTTGATCTGGCTTGTAATGTGTAATGTTATCTTTTGTTACATTCAGCATTTTTGGGTGGCCCATCAGGCATATTGGACCAAAACATCAGACCCGCAAAAAAATGAATTGTCCAAATGGGCTAGACCTTGAAAATAATTTTAGACCTGTTTTGTCAAGGGATCATCAGATTATTTTGTATTGCATTGGGAGTTTCTTCTTCTAGTTCAATTGTTGTGCCTATAGGCTTGGTGGATTTCCTTTTGCCACTTTATGGAAGCTGGTCTTGGGAGGTTATACATCACATGAAAAAACATCATGAGCAGAATACTACCTCTTTAAATTTCTTGGGTAATATGTTTGGAGAAGAATGTTTTTCATTTTAACTAAATTGGGTTCTATATGTGGACTGTAAGATCCTATCTCTCTTTAGGTTTTATTAGATTTTGGTTTTTATAGCCATCTTGATATTGATCCAAGCAAAGCTTTTTTTTTATTATTATTGTAATGAGATATCTCTCTATTGAATTGGGGGTTGAACTAAGTGCGATTTCAGTTTCAGAAATGCAATCATCCTTAATGAGGCAGGAATAAATTATCTTTCATTCAATTGTTATCTATTAGGAGTCAGAGAAAGGCATACATAGCCAATCTTCATTTAAGGCATAAAGGCATATAAGGCATATAAAAGGGCCCCATAAGAAAAATTATCATGCTATCATTTAAACAATAAATAGGATTAGGCAACAAAAAAAAAGGTGCAAAAAAGGTGGATGAGTGAGAGATTTTAGTGACAGTAGTAGATGGAGAAATTTTAGGGAACTTTTTTGAGGGCATCCATTTGTAGTTGGAACCTATATCTATTGGGATGGCAATGGCCGTCTAGCCATGCGCATGGGCCAAAAACTTCTAAATACAAACATCATCCTAGTCAGGGGCGCACCCACGTATTCCCTTACGGAGCTTTTAGCCCCCACTGGATCCTCCTCTTCGACTTTGAGCCCCCACCAGAGACAAAAAGGCCCTGCTTTTTGACTTCCGGTCTTCTTCTGTCATCTTTTTCTCTCCACCTTCGACTCTTCTCCTGCGCACATTCACATCGATGAATCGCGATCTCTCTAGTAGCCATCCACCATGTATACATCTCTTTTGCCTCACACGCAATCACAATCCCTAACTCTAACCCTTATCTTTGAGTTTGTTTTATGATATTTCCTTATTTTCGTGATCCATCTAAAATATTGACTTCTAAATGTGTTGTAGATGCTTCGACTCCCTTAAGTTTAGACGTGAATCTTACATTATGAAGTGGTTTCTGTACATATAGACAATCTTGGTTTTGATTCAGATTGATTTCAAATGATGTAATTTCTGAAAAATAGTGATGATTCCATGTTAAACTCGAACTGGGTCGAGAGGTTTTGCTGGAGTTTTGGCTCAATCTCAACAGTTTTGATCCTAGTGTGTGTTTTCCATGATATCTATTTCTAGAAACCTTGGGATTTATATTTTGATAAATCTAGTTGTTAAATTGAAAGTTGGTTTTGTTCAAGGGTCGATGGATTTTTTTTTTTCAGTTTAATTTACCAACACAAACACAAAAAATCAAAAATACAAACACCTACACCTATTACAATCATTACAAGCGAATACATATATATAAATCGCAACTACAAGCTAATATGGTCAAATTGATTCATTTGTCATTGAGATTGTGCAAGTTTGATGTTAGCACTTCTTAATATGGATTTGGGCATTTTGTTCCTTTGTATACTAATATATATCACGATTATTTATAGTGAAATAGAGGTAAGATTGAATTCTTGTCAATACTGGGACTCAAGTTTCCTTTCAAACTCGGGCTCCAGTTGAATATCAATCCATGTTCCGAATAGTGTAGTGTAATTTTTGGAATGACCCAATTAAACCTCTGCTTGCCTTTTTTATTTATGAGCTGAGCTTGGACTCAGTTGTAGCTCAATTAAATACTAATAGCCAGACTATATTTCAAGATGTGAAATTTTAAATGACCTCATTCATAGCCTCTTTTGTTGTGGCCGTTCTGTGATGGATATGGGCCCCGAACGACCTCATTCACAGCCCGTTTTGTTGTGGCCCTTCTGTGCTGGATATGGGCCCAGGTCCAATTAGAAATACATGTCTTGAACCCAGATTGGCTAGCACGGACCCTAGTGTCCGCCTAAGGAGCATTTTTTTGTTTTGGGCCGGGACCCTTTTGAAGAGTTGTCAGGCCATTGTTATCTGGACAGTGAGTTGGGCCTTTATTTGGGTTGCAAGTATCCTAAATGACTTTTATTAACTTTTTAATTATGTACATTGATTATGCTGTAGTCGAAAGCATAATGGCCCGAAGCTTTAGACCTTAATCGGCTCTTTAAGGATTTCGAGTCATGACCCTGAGGTCGAGGTCCATCAGTACATTCGTGTCCATGCCTAGCTATATCAATGCACACCTGAACCAGATCCAGAGTGGATTTTAGCTCATTGACAACCCGAACTCCAAGGTTTTATATTATCATGCTTACTGTCGACAGCATTTTTTTATAGCTTGGATCAGAAGTGAATTTGAGTCTAATAGGAGGCATCCAGATCCTGCCAAAATAAAAATAATGCTCGAACAGCATAGATCAAATGGCTAAATTTGCTCCTGTGCTCAAAATGTCATCCCCATGTGCGCCAGAAAAGAAAAAAGAAGAAGGTGAGATGGTAGTGACATGAAAAAGAAAGTGGACAAGAGGATTCCAAGTGGCACAGAAAGCCTTTAACTTTTCATGTTTGTGTAAGGCTGTCAAAGTCACGCCTAAGCTAGGCGTAGGTTGAGCAAAAGTCTTAAGAGCAGATGGCGGGCTTATAATATTAAAATCTTTACTTTACCCTTATGGCCCGTTTGTTAATTTAACTGGTAGATTGAAGTGAGGTGAATTGTAATTTTAAAAGATAAAAAAATAAGAGGGGTTAAATCAATGCAATGATGAGATTTTGTTTTTTAGTAAAAAGAGAATAAAATTTTTTAACTTTTTGTATTAAAAGTAGATATTTTTTGTTTGTTAGTGGAATGAAAAAGTAACTTTATGAATTTTTGTGTAAAAAGGTAAAAGAATTTTTTTGAAATGTAGTATTTTGATTTAATTTTTTTGGGTTGTTGTATGGTGAAATGAAAAATGATTTTAACTTTACAATGAGGAAAAATTAACAAACGGGCCCTCAAGGGCTAGGACAGGGCTAACGTTGGGCCAGGTTGACAGAGATGATTTTTAAAATTTTTTAATATATATAATAATTTCTCTATACTATAATGCTAACTTTGCCTTAATTGAGGTCTAATACAAAAGTCAATTTTTTTGTACCACTTCTAAAAGAAAGCACAAAATAAGTTATTTTGTCCTTTTATAAAAATACTATTTATGATAAGATGAAATGAAAAAGTTAATTTGATAGTATTGTGAGATGAAATTAGGATATAAAAGATGATATTAAATACCTTAGCACACTAGCAGTAATTACATAGTCCAAGTAATGTGGCCAATTTTGTTTGTAGTGAGATTATTAGTAAGATTGTTGCAGTTTTAGTTTTACTAGTTGTAGCCTATTTTACTAGTTTATGAACTATATATACATATATATAAATCAATAATGTGGACCATTTGAACATAAAATAAGTCTCATCTGATTAAATTAAGTTTATTTCAAATAGGCATTAGACCATTTCCAGATAAATTATTTATTATGTGTGGTTCAAATAAATTTAGACTACTTTTGAATTAGAATAAACCATAACTTGTAATTCTTTGAAATGTCACCAATGGATTTTTAAAACAAAACAATTAGACTTTAATTACATAAAATGAATGACAAAGATGATTTGATGCATGAGTCACAAAACTTTAACTTCATATGTAAGGTTTAATTGAAAGAAATATCGACAATAATGAAAGTAAGGAAATAGAAAGAAGTTGGAATCAATTTGTGACTAGTGGTTAAGACACAACTCCACTCAATAGGCTTATTTCTTTATCATAATTCTAAGAATTCATGTCTGGAAGAATTTTGAATACTCCAAAAGTTGTCCGCCTAAGGTGAAATTCCAAATGACTCCTTTTAATGAAGCATTTGAAATCCCAACCAAGTGAATAGAGAAATGAATTCCATGAATTCCAAAATCTCATTTGAGACTTTTAGGTGGCTGAAACTTAAAATTCCATATTTCAAATGCCGGGGAGCAAAATGTCTCATTATGCCCAACATAGCAAATTCTTGTCACGAATTCTAAGAAAGAATCCAAGTCCAATGATGATATTGATGGCCATCAACTAAACTCTCAAACTTTATTAGTTTACATTGGTGAAAGTCAATTTGATGAACAACAACTTGAATTCCCTTTTCATTAAAAAAATATGTCTATGTTGGATACTATTCAAAAGAAAACATAGAAGCAAACAGGGCTTGATTATTTATGAGGAAGAGTAGAGTAGAGTAAAATAAAAGTTTTGAATTCAAGTTTTCTCCTTTCTTTTTAAAAAAATCAAATTTCCCTCATTCTCTTTCTAGAAAAGTTAAAAAGTCCTTACTAAATTACAAAAAAATCTCTACTTTTATACAAAAAGTAAAAAAAGATTCCATATCAAGTAGAGCTGGACTCACCAACCGGCCTAACCCGAACAGTTCTGACCTATCTAACTCGACCTATTTGAAATATGGGTTAGATTAGAGTTAAGGTTTATCATCCCCTGCAAAAACAGGTTGAGTTAGGGTTGACCCGCATAACCCGCCCCAACCCATTTGACCAATTTTGGTTTTACTAAATTACCATGACTTTTCAATTTTCATGTGACTTTTCTTATTCCTTTGGGCTATAAACTATGGGTTATAAATTATGTACTCTTAATCTTTTGTGGAGGGTTTATGTAAAATTTTAATATTTAGAATATAAAATTTTTTTATTTGAAAAATGATGTTTTTATAGTTAAAATATTGATATGTATTTTTTTATTTTTATGTTGGCATATACATTTACCTCTAAAATATTGATATGAATGAAATACAATATCGTTGATGAGTCTTATACTTATACTCAAAATGGAATTATAAGATTGAACAAAATTGAAAAGGGATTATTTCGAATTTTCAATAAATGGGTTAGAAAATATTTATAGATTCCCCATTTTTTATACTTTGAAAATTAATAAATTATAAATTTATGTTCAATGCAACATTTTAAACGAATCTTGATGTAAGGAGAGCTTTACAAATGAAATTGGGTCACATAAAATGAGTTTAATTATACAAAAAATGGAAATTAAATATGTTAGGTCGAATTAACCTGCATCAAATTTGGGTTAGGTGGGTCGGGTCGGGTTGACCCGCCATAGGTGTAGGTTGAAAGGTTTTCAACCTGTTTTAAACATGGGTTGGGTTAGGGTTGGACCCAATGTCACGCCCCGATCCCAGGAATTTGGGATTAGAGTGGGCCCCCAGCGTGTGCATACGTAATTCCGTATTAATCCGTGCCATATAAAGGTATGTACAAATCATTACTATGGAGATTCCACTGGAACGTATGTGGTAAGTTGGGGCTCCAGATGCTCTCCGTAGGATGACTAAATCAAGACCAGAATCACAACCGATTAACCCAACTAAACCACTAGACGCTCTCCATAGGATGACTAGTAAAAGGCGTCAGTTATCCTTTCATTCTTCTATACCCCGAGGTATTGTTGGGGCACCTTCCAGGGACGTGTTAATATTCAAGTTGGGGTTTGATTCTATACTTGTAACACTAAGGGTAGCACTGTTACCACAACGATTAAGCAAATATATAAAAACATAAGACCATTATGCTGTATCAAATGAACTAAGAAATATATATAGATTAAAAGAAGGCAATAAACGTAAACTAGGCAGGTTGTGCATGAGTAAACATGAGTAATGAATCATAAACAGGATATTATACATACTGGTTGGCATCCACGAGGCTATATTCTCCCAAAAAAGAGCATATCATCTAGCAAGAGCGTGCATATGGGACGCTAAGGGATCAGATTAGCTTCCCGAGGAGCGCCGACAACTCTTCCATGGACTACTGCAGTAGCGACATAAAGATACATAAACTGGTCCTGTCGAACCTAATAAGGGCACAAGCTAAGTGGTGCCGACTCAACATATCAAGACCGACTCGAATTTACATCTTTCATAATTTCAGTCACAATTGATCATATCATACATAAGGGAGTTCGGTCTTGAGGTCACATTCATTCATAGTAATCGGAATTTAACAAGTATTTAAGAATCAATTAATGCATACTTAATTGAGCTACATTATGTTAAGGGCATGGTTTATTAACAATATGAATACATTTGAATTGAAAATGTATCAAGGGAAATTTACGAGCCAACCCTATGCCAAATAATCTGTGAACTCGAGGTCATTCAACATGATGTATTCATAAGACGTCCGGTGTCATTGTGTTACCAATCTTGGCGTTACAATGTGTATGCAAAGGACACCTCTTCTTATGCCAACAACCATGACGTGATATCAGGAATTCATCCGAAAAATCGAAGGGGATAAGTGACAGCTCTACACTTGTCCTCCTTATTATTTAATCACCATTGGGCTAATTTAATTGTGAAAACGTGCTATATCTAAAGCCCTACATAGTCAATTGAAATTCCTAATATCCTATGTTCACAGTGTTCTTACGGCTTAGTGATACAAATGTTACAGCTTAGCCGAGTGGCTTAGTTTTTCCTTAAAGTTCCTACACATTTACGGCTTACCCGTAAATTAGCTAACGGCTTAGCCGTGGTAAGCCTACGATTAGGCTACGGCTTAGCCGTAGTGCAATCTATGGCTTAGCCGTGTGTGGGCCGTAGAAGAAAAATAGGATTTCTGGCTCTCAGGAAAGCTCGCCGTGAAATGGCTTATGGCTTGGTCACGGGATGGGTATGGCTTAGCTGTAGTTCATTCCACGGCTTAGCTGAGGGTTAGCCGTTATACAAAAATGGGTTTTGGTACTCTCGGAATTTTGAGCCGTACATACTTATGACTTCGCCGTAAGCTGCAGAAATTCTGAAAGTGATTCTGAAGCTCGAATTTAGTACAGAACTCTGAATTAAGGGGGTTTTAGTAAGCTTCCTATGACTTCAAAATGTTACTAAGGGTTATTCAAGGCTCTCATAACACCCACATTACTTATTCATGCTCTAATTCATTCAATTCGACACATATATACTTAAATCAAAGAAAAATGAGCTGTAACTTGAAATTAGAGTGATCAATCCAAGAATCAATAATTTAAACACACATGCAGCATCATATGTACTCTAATACTTGCCTCTTACTCAATGCTTGACCTTGCGAACTCTCCTTGGTGTGTGATTAGAAAAAGCCTCAACAAGAAGGTGGGTTCTTTACATAAAAGACATGTAAAGGATGAATCTAAGGTAGAATGCATGCATGTTGTATAATTGAGTCTCCTTGACTCTATTAAACCCCAAGAAATTGATATGGAGGTAGAGTCTTCACTTTAAGGAGTTGTAGCTTGGGGAAGAAGGTACTTCTAAAGAGAAAAAAGCACAAAGGAAGAAGGAGAAGATGGATGGAGACTCTTACTATTGCATGCAAGGCTTCAAAGTTTTGTTTGCAACTCCAATTTGAGGTGGAGATGAAGAAGTGTGGAGATGAAGAGTGATTCCAACGAAAACACCAAAGGAAAGGTGGGGAAAGACGTTGGGGTCCTCCTTTTAATCAAATTTTTCCTAAATTTTATATGGAAGCCCAATATTTTTGGGAAATTACAATTTGGGTCAAATGGACCTCACTTGGGCCAAGATAAGTCCGATCAAGTCGAACCCAGTATGAAAGATGATCTACACAAAGAATTACACAAGATGCAACTAATGAGATGTCAATATGATGTAAGGACAATTACAAAAGGGTCCCTAACTATTTATGTAAGGTTCGAACCTGATCCGACTACCTATCCATGACCTAAGCCCAAAGGATTTGAATTAAATTAACCTAAACACATTTTAATAAATATAAAACAAAATTAATTGATATAAAGCGAGGTTAATTGGGATCAAAACTTTACACTCAACAAATTCGAGTTCGGGTTGACCCGACCCATTTGCATGGTTTAATATCAAGCAACTAAAAATAAAATGTCATGATAACCCCATCACATATTATTCTTTTTTTATTTGTAGTTTACCCTGGGAACATTATGATCTACAGGGACATTCTTCAATAATATTTTAAGATTTTTTTTGTCATTATTATTTTTTGACAAAATTTTAGTTTTCTATCATTAATTTCTAATTAAAGAAGTTCTTTATAATTTATTTTGTAAAAATTCATATATATATATATTATACTATACATATTATTGATTTTATATATTAATTGACAAAGGGCAAGGCCGAACCACCCTCATTCGTGCTGGCTATGTCAAGCCTTAACTAGGCCTTCAAGGTTATGGGCTTTTCAAATTGGGTCGTACGCTACCCTCACGCTTTAATATAAAAAGAAAAGCCCTTGCTTTGAGGGCTTTTGAGGGCCATGCTAGGTTGGGCTCCCTCATTAAAGGGTCATATTATTTGCCCTAAGTGAATACACATGTTGCTACATTTTGTCATTTTATTGATGAAATAAAGAAAAAAAAATTGAACTATTTTCCTGAACTCCGTGGAAAATTATTTTCTATGGAGTGCGTGGATCTGATGAGGTTACATGGCAAATTCTACTCGTAAACTATAAAAGGCAAATGGCATAAAATATCAAGGCTATATTGTCATGCCCCAGTTTGGGGAATTGGGGATTATAGTGGGCCTCCAGGGTGTGAATATGTAATCCCTTAGAAATCCGTGCCATGAGAAGATATGCACGTATTCCTATAGGGAAGATTCTATAGGAACTTGTGAGGTAAGACCAACAACACGTAGATTAAATTCAACATAAAGCCAATATCCATGAAATGCATTTGTAATGATCATAAGCAAAACATAGAAGAATATATCCTACCATCATATATACATATAACTTAAGTTCTGTAATTAAACATTCCCATACATACAAATCCACAAAATTCTTAGACATGTCTTGTGCACAAGGTCCATTTTGAACATCTCCATGTAAGGGACCATAGTCACAACTAATTCACCTAACTAAATCACTAGACGCTCTTCGTAGGATGACTAATAAAAGACATTATCATCCTTTCATTTTTCTATACCCCCAGGTACCGTTGGGCCAGGGCACCCTCCGGGACGCATCAATAACTGAGTTGGGGTTTAGGTCTGTACCTGTAACACTAAGGGTAGCATTATTAATGCAACGGTTAAGCAAATATAGAGATACATAAGATTAGCATGCTATACCAAAAAAATTAAGACATATATAGATTAAAGAGTGCAATAATATAAATTAGGCATATTGTGCATGAGTAGTGAATCATAAATAAGATATCATACATACTAGTTGGCAACCACAAGGCTATATTCTCCAAAGAGAGAACATATCATTTAGAGGGAGAGTGCATACATATGGGTTGCTTTGCTAGGAGATCAGGCTCGCTTCTTGAGGAGCACCGACAACTCCTCTGTGGACTACTATAGTAGCGACATAAAGATACCCAAAGAGCACAAGCTAAGTGGTGTCGACTCAACATATCAGGACTAACTCGGATTCACATCTTTCATATATTTCAGTCATACTTATCATATTGTACATGAGGGAGCATAGGTCTTGAAATCATATTCAATCATGGAAATCGAAGTTAACAAAATAATGGATAATTAAGCAATGCATATTTATATGAGTTAAGAGAACTTGAACCATTTCAACCTTAGCTATACCCATTTGACTAATAAGCACACACTCAATAGAAGCTCAAGTTTGACAGACATGCATTCAGTAGAAGCTCAGGTTTGTTTAGTCTCAAGGTTTGCCAAGAAGAGTAGGCACATGACTAAATCATATTGAGGGCAAGGTATCTTAACAATATTAATGCATTTAGATTGAGTGAGCATTAAGGATAATTACTAGCTAACCCTATGCTAGATAATCCGTGGTCCCGATGGCATTCAACATGATGTATTCATAAAACGTCCGGTGTCATAGTGTTACCATATCTTAGTATTACAGTATCTATGTAAAAGACACCTCTTCTTATGCCAACACCCATGACGTGCCATCAGGGGTTCATCCGGAAAATCGAAGGGGATAAGTGACAGCTCTGCCTTCATCCTCCTTACCATTTAATTATCATTAGGTTAATTTAGTTAGGAAGAACATGCCATCATTAAGGCCTTACAAGGTCAATGGACATCCATAATATCTTCAGTTCACGGTGTTCCTATGGCTTAGTCGTATACATGTTACGGCTTAGCTGAGTAACTCAGGTTTTCTCCTTAATTTCATGCTCATTTATGGCTCAACCGTATGATGGTCTACGGCTTAGCTATGCTAAGGTTATGGCGAAGGTTACGGCTAGGTTACAACTTAGCCATAATGCATTCCACGATGTAGTCGTTGGTAAATTGTAGAAGGAAGTTGGATTTTCAAGCTCTCGGGAAAGCTTGTCATAAAAATGGCTTACGGCTTGATCACGGGATGGGTATGGCTTAGCCTAGTTCATTCCACAGTGCAGCCATGGGTAAGCCGCAATACAAAATTGAATTTTTGTACTCTTGGGACTTTGAGCCGTATAAACTTGCGGTTTAGCCGTGGCTTCGCCGTGAGCTTCAGAAATTATGGAATTGACTCTGAAGCTCAATTTTTGTACAGAACTCTAAATGTAAAGGGTCATAGTAGTTCCTATGGCTTCAACATGTCCCTAAGAGTTATTCAATATTAACACAACACTCCCACTTCACATTCATACCTTAATTCATTCAATTCTACATATGTATACACTTAAAACAAAAGGAAGGAGTTGTAACTTGGGATTACACTGGTAAATCCAAGAATAAAAAAATTGTAAACACACATGCAGCATCATATATACTCTACTACTTGCCTTTTTCACATTGCTTGCCCCCACCAACTCTCCCTTGATGGGTGGTGAAGAAAAACCTCAACAAGAGAATGGGTTCTCTACATAAAAGACATAAAAAAGGATAAATCTAATGTGGAATGCATGTATGATGTATGATTGAGTCTCCTTGACTCTATTAAATCCAAAGAATGTGAAATGGGGGTAGAGTTTCACCTCAAGGAAGTTATAGCTTGAAGAAGAAGATGCTTCTAAGGAGAAGATGCACAAGAGAAAAAGAAGATGAAGAATGGAGGCTCTCACTAATGCATGCAAGGCTTCATTCCTTGATTACAGCTTCACTAGTAGAGTGGAATCAAGAAGGAGAGTAGACAAGGAAGTGGCTCCAATGTACAAGAGGAAAATGAGATGGAATGTTGGGTTTCATTCTTTTAAATGAAATTTCCTCCAGTTACATGCAAGTCCAAATTTTTGGGGTATTTACAATTTAGGTCACATGGTCTCAATTGGGTCAAGATGAGTCCAAATCAAGTTTGGCCCAACATAAAAGATGATTAACACAAAAAATTACATAAGATGCACCTAATGAGGTGTCAATATGATGCATGAACAAATTACAAAAGGGTCCCAACTACTTATGTAAGGTTCGAACCCGACCCGACTACCTATCCATGACCCAAGCCCAAAAAGTTTTGAGATAAATTACCCTTAATAAGGTTTAATTAATATAAAATAAGATTAATTAGTGTAAATCAAGGTTAGTTGGGATTAGGACCTTACACATACAGGTTAGAAATTAAATATCTAAGGATCATTTACCGGTCGCACATGTGATAAGAAAAAAAAAAAGAAAAAAGAAAAAAAAAAAAGAAGAAGAGGTTTATATTTAGAGGATTTTACTGAAAAAATCCTCTTAGAGTCCCCCCTATACCAAAAAGGACTTTAAGGACATAATTCCACTATAGTAGTCCCAATGGTCCTTTTTTGTTTAAGTTTTTTAAATCTGAGTTGAGCGGGGATATCCTCGCTCACTCATGTACATGAGCGGGGGATATCCCTACTGATCTTCTTCTTCTTCTTCCTTTTCCTTTCTCCTTTGCTCCACTCATTCTTTATTCTTACTCCTTCTTCCTCATTCCTCGTTTCTCTTCCTTATTTCCTAAACCACTACCTTTAAGACGAAAAACCCTATCTCAGCACAGCCCATCTAACCCAATCTCCACCTTGAATTAGTTTTTCACACTACAACTACAACCACCGCCCCTCCTCCACCCCCACCACTTCTCGTACTTGTCACAATCAGCGTCTGCATCATCCACACTGAAGGTATCCTCGCCCTCCTCTTCAGCATCTCCCTTGCCTTGATTTGGCCAGAAAGATGTTCAAAACAAAAATGGTTTTCTTGCCTTTATTTAGTCTAAAGAAGGATATGAAAAAATGAGATTTTTTTTCTTCCTTTGGAATGTTAGTTTCAAAAAAGGAGTTTTTTAACGTAGATTTTAGAATGAAGTTTGGAAAGATGTTAATTTTTCTTCTAAAGATAGGATGTAGCATGCGTTTGTTGTGTTCCAGAGAAAAGAGGAAGGAAGAAAAAGAAGAAGAAGAAGGACCAAAAAAAAAAAAAAAAACAATGGGCGGAGAAGGAAAGAAGATGAGGAACGACTGGGCGGGAATATCACTGCTCGTATACTTGGTGAGCGGAGATATCTCAGCTTAATTCAGATTCTAAAATTTTAAATTAAAAAGGAACCTTGGGATCATTACGATTGAATCATGTCTTTAGGGTCCTTTCTGGTATTAATGGACTTTAAGAGGATTTTTTTTTTGCAAAATCCTCTTATATTTATATATGTAAATGCTATATATGAAAAAATTTATTGAGATCCATGAAGAATTAATAAAGATATGAAACTAAATGTCCTGACATACCATTAATAATTGAATCGTTAGGAACATGAATTGAGGGCTGATAGAAGTAAAGAAAATTAGATTAATATGTTGGGAACGTTTTACAAACTACTCATACTTTATGATGATTCAAGATATTAACCTTTAATATCTTAAGTCCCATGTTTTCCTCTTTTTTCTACCCTGCTTCTCAAAGCTTCAGATTTACTTCATCCAAACAATTGATACCACAAACTCTCCCCGAGTAGTATATACACTAAAAGTAGGGACATAGATGAATGGTTAATCTAATTTTTCATATATATATATGTGTGCGCCTCACTTTAAAAACGCCCATTTTTAAAGTGTAAATATATATATTTTCGAAACTGTGGACACTATTGGCTAATCTATGCATTAGGGACATGTAATATGAATGGTTTAGATTAAGAAAAGGTAAAGTCACACAAACAAATTGTAAATTATTGAAATGGAGTTCTAATTGGATGTAAATACATGATTAGGCATCAATGTAATATAGCTCATGCTCACTTTTCTTAAATTGTTTTCGACTACCTAACCTCCCTCGAGGAAACCATAGGCCTGTAGTGCCCATTTGTTTTGCAACAATTGACATCACAAGGGCCCAAAGACTTAGCCAATCTCATGGAACAATAAAGCTTCATAGGGTCTTTTTTGTCTAGGTGCAAGTAGTCAGTATCATCACAAACATGTCTATTTCACCAAGCTTCTCTTCGAGATGGTGCCTAGATTGTTATGCCTTTCGTGCGAGACAAAACTTATCTCACAAGGAATTTCGCTCCTTAGGATCGTTATAATTACGGCTGCCGTTCACCGGGGCTTCGGGTGCCAGCTTTCCTATCTTTAGGTCACCAAGAAAGTTTTAGAAGTAGTTAAAAATGAACAGATAAATGTAAATCTATCGAAAAAAGCCATCAAATCCCTTAATCGAAAATTAATCAATGAGAGATGGAAAATAAATGCTTGATTATCAACTTGAACCCCTTTAAATCAGTCACAACTACAGTGAAACTCTACACGTCTCAGAATCTCCCATCGCATGACTAGCGGGGGATTGGCCACGCCGAGTTAAATGCCAATTATTTAATTAGATGTGGGTTATGAGATCCACCTTGTTTCATCCAACCGGTTAATATGGCATGGATCACGATAGGTGGGCAAACTATTTCTTTTTGGTTACATTTGTGTACATATCCTTTCTGTGGAAAGAAGAAATTGCCATGTTTAGCAACTTCCATTGAAATGAATTCTATAGCAATAGATTTCCATGGAAGTACAAAAGTTCCATGTTTGTTACAAATTTCTCTTTCTTGGTAAACTAGTGAGAATGTTGTTTGGAGTGATTGCAAATTACTGGGTGACAATCAGTTTTCATTGATTGGCATAAAAATTTTCTATAGAAAACAAGTTTTTTTATAACTTGCAAATTAAAATGATGGAGAAACTTCTAATATTAATTCAAATTAAATAAAACCACTAAAGCATTGATTAAATGACTCTAGAAAAAATTGTTGGGGATAAATATCAAATAAAATTGATGGCAAATACCAAGTATCTTAACGCATGCAGTAATAGAAATATAAAAATTAAACATTGGTCAACTATTTAAGAGGATACTAGTTTGAGGAACTTTATTATCATGATAATTAAAACTCAACTAAGCAAAATTAGGTATTCTCATGAACAATAATGAAAGGAAAGTTCTATCGTTATATTCAAGTATGCACTCAATGCAAATGCATTTTTTTACATCAAAAAACATGTATGTTATAAAATAATCTATTTTAACCTTTTAGGCCGAATCTTCTCTGGCAAAATATAGCCTACATTTTGTAAGCAGTTTCGATGAATTATGCTCCACCAAATACATTAAAATAAAGGTTTTTTTTTTAAATTAAGCAAACCATCACCTTCTTGTGCGTAAAAGGGTTACACAAACGTCCTTTTTTTTTAACTCTCATAGAATCCATTATTTGAAGCCATTTCACGATGATGTATTCCAATTAATATAAAAAATAAACTGTTCTAAAAAGTTTAGGAAAATCTCAACCATTCAATCAGTGGCCACACAAAAGAACCATCAACCAACCATAACCCTGTCAATCAAAAGCTTTGATTCCCCTAAAATCAACGGTCATGATAATGAGATCCCTATTACGGCATGTAGAGCGTTAAGTGGGTCAGCCACAAAACAATCCTGAGGAAACCCGCAGGGAATGGGAGATCTTTTGGTCGACCGTACAAAAAAAGCACACAAGGACGAGGGCGATAAACAGAGATAGCTTTCGAAGCCCTTGAACGCATGCTCGTTCGTTTTCTCCTTCCCCAGAGGACCCGAGCTTTTCCTGCGCACCAACTCCCCCTCTCCTCCTCTCGGGAAGCCACTCTGCCTCTCTCTCTGAGGCCATGGCGTCTGCGTCCGAAATCTCCACGGACAAGAACGCCTTTTTCAGAAAGCTCAAATCCAAATCCGAGAACAAGGTACTCTCTCGATCGAAGTTGCTTCGATTCTCGAGAGCTGATGCGGAGAATCGCAGATCTGCTTCCACTTCTCCAGATCTAATCTCTGTTTCTTCTTCTTCTTCTTTCTTGTTTGTTTCAGATGTGCTTCGATTGCAATGCGAAGAATCCGACGTGGGCTTCGGTTACGTATGGTATCTTCCTCTGCATCGATTGCTCCGCCGTGCATCGTAGCCTCGGCGTGCACGTCAGCTTCGTTAGGTATATCGATTTGTCTCTGGATCCTCAAAATCTTAGTTTTATCTCTCTTTGTGAACTTATCGATCAATGCATGTTTGGAAGAGAAGTTTGTTTGTTCGTCTAAGATCTGGAATTCTGGATGGCTTATGCAATAATTGCTCTGATATCTTTGGATTTAGATGTGCTCTTGAATTGAAATTGGTTTTATGTGTCTGATTCAGCTTCTGTGCCCCCTGAATCAGTGTTCACTTGTCGCAATTTACAGTGGCATGGGATATGTTGTTCTCAACAATATATTGAGATTTCTGATTCTTTGCTGCGCAAATGGCTTGGCGGATCGATTCTATGTTTAATCGAGATATTCGAATTCCTTGTGATTGAGGCTCGTCCTTGTGAGCCCTGGATCATTTTGTTGGTCTCGCTTGAGTTGCTAATGCTATATTTAGAGCAATCTGGGATCTAGTGGTTGAGAGGTTTGAGGAAAAACTATGGGCGTGGTTGGTGAAAGGCGCCTTTATGTGGGATAATTACATTGGTGAAGGCAACTGTTTGGTCTTCTAAGTATGTTTCTATTTACATTCCTAATGTTTATTAGAGGGAAGCTAGAGAAGTTTTAGGCTACTTTTTATGACAAAATATTGAAGAGCAGAAGAGGATATATATATATATATATATATATATTTCCATGTGATGAAGATAGAGGAGATGGTTAAATGAAAAGCTGACAGTTTTAGTGTTGGGAAGGTTGAGGTGAAGAAATTAGGCATTTTTAGGAGGCTGGAGATTTGAAGATGCTATGGCGGGGTGATTTATTACATAAACCTACAAGGTGTGTTTGACCACCCTGTCTCCAAGTCCAACGCTTGCTCTTTCATCGCACTTGGTCATTCCTCATAAATGAATTGAGTTCTTGTTAAGGACTTGAAACCAAATGAGATCCTTGCGTGCCATATATCATCATGCCGGATTATTGGATTGGATGGGAACCCGATAGGATTTATAGAACAAAATGTCATCTGTTTGCCATCGGTTTCAAAAATAGTAAATGAAGTTAGACAAGTGGTTTACAAAAGGGATTAGGTGCTAAGGGTGTGTTTGGTTGTACTCATTTTGAGGGCTTTTGATTGTGAAAAAGCCTAAAAGCTCAAAAAAGTTTGTTTGGTTATTGTAGCTTTAAAATGACTTACGGAAAAGCAAAGTAAAATAAGTGTTGTCTAGATGAGCAACTGCTGACTCGCTTTGCTGGGGGCACGTGCATCTTTGCTTATGTGGAATGCTTATGCGGAATGCAGACGGTAGTCCAGTGGAACGGATGGTTATGTTTTTTTTTTATATTTCTTTTCATCCCTTCTTTCATCTCTCTTGCGACGGCTTCTCCTCATGTGCCCTTCTTCCTCTACGAGCAATCAGCATCTCTCAATCTCCATTTACAGCCATCACAGAGAACTGATTGAAACTTTATCTTTATCACTGGACATGACTAGATTCTCTCATCTCTACTTCCTCTCTTCCATCTCAACCCACCTTTATTTTCTATCTAGTCTCACCACCTAACAAGCGTCTTTCTCTATCTGTTTCTCTCATACCCTCAATAATCCATCATGCAATATTTTGCCCATCTATCCATTCAGCCACACCATGCCAAACCAGGCTGCATCGTCCCAAATAGAGTAGCCATCACCTGTAACATCACATTTAGCCCAATTGAGCCAGCGCATGAACCCACTTGATTTCATACCCCATATCAGTGCCTCAACCCATCCGCAGTCTACCTTCCTTCATTATCACTTAGCCACATCTTCTTCAGCATTACCTTTTGAACCAAACCACACACATTCAACTCTATCTTCTTCATCACTCATGTTTTTTTTTTTTTTTTTTTTTTTTTTGAAAATGGTAATTGTATTGAATGCTCAAAAGGCTTTACAGTATAAAGGACTATACTGAGACAGAAAGCCCCACAAAAAGTGGGGGAAAGCAGACTAGCAAAAAAGGGAGAATCAGCTCCTTGAAGATGAGTTGCAAACCCAAAAAACAAACTAAGAATGGTAAACCATAATAGAGGTTTTGGAAATTTCCTCTTTAGCGAGCTTGTGAGCCTTAGGGTTGGTTGTACGGCTAACTAATGTGGGAGAGGTTGGCTGTACAACTAATGAGGGAGAAGGATATGTTGAGCTTGTTGAAGAGGTGGTGTGTCTCTTCAATTAAGTCTGCAAAATACCAAGAAGTAGTGGAGGGGTCGGATGCACACCAGATGAAAAGAAGAGAGTCACCTTCAACTTCCAGTGGATCCGGGATCAGATGGACAGCTTCGCGCAACCCAACATTCAAGGCCAAAAGCTCAGTGTTGACAGTACAGAGCCTAGCTGGACCTAAGTAACTGAGGAGGATGTGGCCAACTTCATTTCTGATGACCCCCTACCCCTGCCCTACCCGAGTTCCTAATGGCACTACCATCAAAGTTGAGTTTATGTGTACCTAGAGGAGGGGGAGTCCATCTAACTAACCACTATGTTCGATTAGAGAGGCTTAGAGGATACTATCACTCCCTAGTTGAGAATAATGGAGTTCATTGAGATGCCCTTGAAAACAGGAAGAGGAGACCCAATTCGCCACTAGGTTCTTTACTTTGACACACAAAGAGCCCCAATTTGATGATTTCCCTTTGAAGCATCTAGCATTTCTCTCTTTTCAGATGGACCAAATGGCACCCATAAAAACAAGACGCCACATGATTCTGCCTCTCTTGGTGCCCACCCCACGTCTCCAAGGCTCAAATAGGTCCTTGAAAGAATAAGGTAGAGGCCCGCGAAAGTTAAACCAACTCATGATAGTCATCCATAGATTGTGGGTAGCCGGCTAGTTGACCAATAAATGATCAGTAGACTCCACATCAGCGAGATAGAGTGGGTACACATTGATAATGATCATGCGTCTACGTTGAAGGTTGCCCATTGTAAGAATACTACCCCAACAAAAGTGCAGCCCAAGTAAAGGCGGCCACCCTAGGTGGGGAGGGGGCTTTAACAGACCACAGGTTGCTCCAGCTGATTTGGGTTTCCACTGTCTCTGCCGTCTTGGTAGAGAAGAATGAAGCCACAGTAAACTTGCCGATAGTTGTGGCATCCAGATTCTTCTATCGGTACCAATGGTAGGGATGAAAACCTTGGCTAATGTAGATGACATGGAACAGAGCTGGTTTCCTTCTTCATTTAGGTGTCTTCTAAATATGGGATCCCAAACAACAGTTTCCCTTTTCTGCTGGAAATTGTCACTGACCTTAGACTCCTTGTCACCGGCACAAATATAGAGGTTCAGAAATGAGAAAGCCAATGGTTCATTCCCCAACCACAAATTAGTCCAAAAAAGGATTTTATCACCCTTTCCTACCATGTATCTTTCCTATCATGTATGTGACCTGCTTCATGAAGAAATCCTTGGCTTGAAGGATACCTTTCCATTGACTTTAGCATTTGGCAGAAGGGCCCTCAAGTGTTGTCATTGGGCTGGCCTAGCCCACCAATGTGTTACCCAAGCCTGCTTGTTGCCCAGTGGGATATTTTTTCTGGCGAGCTGGGCTGGCTAGGCTTTGTCTGAAAAGTTTAGACCCAAGCCCGCTCAACGGGTTTTTTTTTTTTTTGGCGGGCTGGGATTTTTTTTAATTTTTTAATCATTTAATAACATCATTTTAACTTTTCATTTTTAGAGAAAATTAAATATACACTTTGTTTAGTTTGTATCACTACAAAAATTTGAATACATTGTAGACCAAAAATAAATAAATAAATTGAGTCACTACACTTTGTTATTAGTCGAATAATTATTCATAAACTATTACACAAAGAGTGAGCTGAGGGATTGCATCACTATCGGAAATGTACATCCCAACTAGGTTGGCACCTACACACCTGTCAATCATTTGCAGTACACAACCTTGATGATTTGTACTTTACAGAATATAAGAAAAGGAAAAAAAATCATTATTTTTTAAGAGAGCTATCCTCAATCTAAGATGGTCTTGATATTGTTAGACTTGCTCATTGGTCTGCAAGTTCTCAATCCCGGTCAGCTTGTTGCATTCTTAAATCTGCCAATTACCAATCTTTTAAGCAAATTAATACTTCAACGGTGTGTGGGCTCAAACTACTCCTTTTTTCAGAAATTACTTGACCACTTGCACTAAAAGCAGCTTTGGATGCAACAGTAGAAACTGGAATTGTTAGTATATCATGGGCCCATTATAGAAAGTATAGGATGTGTAGGCTCTTGTGATTTCCACCGTGAGAATATATCAAATGAGTCATCATCATGATGCTCAACTATTGGTTGGTCCAAATAATGCAATAATTCTGATGTGGAACCACTAGCAGTAGTACTAGTAGATATTCTTCTCCTTTTAAGCAGTGACATTGTTCCACCTCGGGATGATGATGAGGCGGTACTTGTGGTGTGCACTATAGGTGTCCTATCTTCACCTATAATAGTTTTATAATTATCATATAAATCAGTTAATTTAGACTTTGTCAAATTAATTGTAAGTGCAATTTTTTCAATTTCTTATTCGCTACTATATAATACTTTAAACCATTGTTCTAAAGTATCTATTTTTAAACGAAGATCTATAACAATAGCAAAACACAAGCTAAGTGGTTAAGTTCCAAAATATTTTTCAAACTTTGATCTCTTGACAGTCAATACATCTATAAAAATAGCAAGTACAGAATAAGCTTGAAAAGTCAGACAAATATTTACTTATTGAATGATAACATGACATACTATAGGATAATATATACCATAAAAAAATTTTGGTTGAGCTATCAAAAACTTCTGAAAAATCTCCAACAACTTTAGCAACGATCCAATCATGTTCACTAGGTGTTACAATATTCGAATTTGGTTTAGTATTTTGCATTTGCACAGTGTAATAATTTAAAACCTTTTTACATTTAGTAGCATTTTTTGAAAGTTCTTAAGTAGAATTCCACCTAATAGGCATGTCTAAATTAATATATATTTTTTCTCATACTTTCTTAAGTAGAATTCCACCTAATAGGCATGTCTAAATTAATATATATTTTTTCTCATACCATGATGCTTACAACACCTTTTATACAATTCATACCTATGTACAGAAGAATTAATATTATGTACAAATTTATTTTATGTTATTTTTTCAATTGAATCATCTAATATAGATAAACCATCTTGCACAATCAAATTTATATTATGAGTACAACAACGTACATAAAATATCTCAGTTTGAATTGAATTAGAAGGTAAATCGAACATGCTTTTTAAAGTTCGTTCAGTTACATCAGTGTTTGTAGCATTATTTATTGTTATTGAAAAAATCTTTTTAGAAATACCCATGCTATCAATTCATCATAAATTACATTTGCAATAGTAAAACCAGTGAGTGGAGTTTCAATCATTTTGAAAGATATTATTTTTTTGTTCAATCTCCATTCTTCATCTTCAAAATGTGTAGTTCACGACAATTACCCCATGTGAGCTTTTGAAGTCCATAAATAAGAAGTTAAACAAAATTTTCCATCAAAATTCTGAAAATAGGTTTTTAAATTTACACGATATTGGTTGAAATGTTTTATAATATCTCTTTTAGCAGTTAATGCTAAAAATCTAGTATATTGATGATTTAATTCTCTTTGTACAATACCCGTAAAATCATGTTTTTCTTCAAAAGTAAAAGGATGTTATGCTCTAACCATATAATCTACACCTTCATTACGAGCACATGAGGGATCATAACTAAAACATGCCAATTTTCCATTAGAATATTTATTTAATTGCATTTGAATTCTAATGTCTACTTGATTTCCAGGTTTTTCAAGACATTTTTTTGGTGTCCACTTAAATGACTAGTTCCATCATTTGAAGAACCAGCAAACAATTTCCCACATAGATAATGTTTTGTTTTTGTAATTTGAACTCCATCAACAATAGTATTTATTCTCTCATAAAAATTCCAAACAACAAAAATAGATTTTCTAGAAGATGATGATGGTGGGCTGTTGGAGAGCCTATGGATTCAACTCCCATGGATTCAATCACGTCATCATCTATGGTCATTGGTTATTCATGACTAGCCATGCTAATTTTTAACAGTTAAAATTTAAATAAACAAATAATAAAGTAAACTAATAAATTATAAAAATGTAAGCAAATATAAATTTAACAAGAGAGAATCATTTTACTAATAGTGAAGAAATAGAGCTTGAGTGCTCGAGGCTTGAGAGCTTGAGACTTGAGAGATTAAGAAGTTTGAGATAAATAGAGGAGAGAAGAGACAAGAGCTTGTGAATTGGTGTAATATAGAGAAAAATGGCTCAACTATTTATCGATTTGATCATGGATATATTAATTGTTGCATGCCGAGGAAGGAATTAATGTTCACTAGCTATTACACGCGTAAGGAGTGGAAGGAATTAGTGTTCATTGGCCATTGCATGCCTAAGGATTTAATGTTCACTAGCCAATCTGTTGCATGTCGAGGAATCAATGTCACAGTGTCACTTGTTCACTAGTCCTTACATGGACATGTAAGGAGTTAATGTGACAGTGTCACTTGTTCACTAGCTATTACATGGGCATGAATTAATGGTACAAATAGCTGGACATGAATTAATAGTACTTGGACATGAATTAATGGTACAAAAGTAATGTAACCTCTTAAGTACATATTGATGTATGACTTCAATTTCATGGGCTGGGCTAGCAGTTGGGTTGTCGGGCTAGGTTGGGCTTTAATCCCTAAGCCCAAGCCTTGCCCAAACACCATTCGGGCTGGGCCAGCCCGCTTGACAATCAGGCTTGGGCTGGGCTAAAACCTGTCGGGACAGGCGGGCGGGCTTCAACTGGGTAACTGTCCCATGGGCCAATTGATGACCCTAACCCTCAACCCACCAGCCTTCCCTTGAAATGTCTTACTTAGAACTTATGATATGCTTCCACAAACATTGAGATTCTTCCCCGATGCTCCAAAGCCACTTGCCCAAGAGGGCTAGATTCATCTCCTTTAAGGTTTAGCCAAGCCGCCAACCTGCTTGGGCGTGCAAACTTTCAACCATTTTATGAGGTGAAACTTCTTTTTTTCCTTTTTGCTGTTCCAAAGGAAGTCCCTTTGAAGTTTCTCAATATGGTTGATGACTTCCTTAGGGCACCTAAAAAGGGGCATTAAATAAATAGGTTGGTTGGCCAATCATGCCTTGATAAGGGTGATTCTACCACCAAAGGATAGGCAATGGGCCTTCAACAATGCCAACTTTTTCTCAACTCTTTCTGTCACTTGTTGCCATAGGGACTTGGACGTGGAGCCAATACAGAGAGGAAGGCCCAGATAAGAGGAGGGCAAATTACCCATTTTACATCCGACGATATCCGCAAGTGTTGCCAGACAATCAAGCTCCACCCTGATGCCAATTAACTCAATTTTGAAGAAGTTGCTTTTGAGCCCAAAAACAACTTCAAAGCATAGCAAAGTAGCTTTAACGTTCCGCAGTTGGTTTTCATCGGCATCGCAAAAGATAAGGGTGTCGTTTGCAAATTGTAGATGGGTTATAACCAGGGACCCTTGAGCAGGACAGAATCCTTTAAAAAGGTTAGCATTCACTGCTTGTAGCATGCAGCTAAGAGCCTCCCCAATGATAACGAAGAGAAACGGAGATAACGGATCTACCTGACGGATTCCTTTAAAGGCAGCGAAGAACCCAGTTGGAGTCCCATTCAGTAGAATAGATAAGTTTGCTGAACTCACACATCCTGACTTTCACTTCCTCCACATTGAACCAAATCCCATCCTCATCAAGTACTGCAGGAAATCTTAGTCCACCCTATCATAGGCTTTCTCCAAATCAAGTTTGCAAATAATACCTGGTCTTCTATCCTTGTTTCTTGATTGGAGGCATTCATTGGCGGAAAGGACCCCATCTAAGAATTTTTTTTTCCATGCACAAAGGCTCCTTAGGCATTGGTAATCAAACTAGGCAGCACCATTTGAAGTCTAGTTGCAAGCATCTTTGACAAGACTTTGTATATTGACCCAATGAGACTAATTGGCCGGTAGTCTTTGATATTTTCAGCAGTCACCTTCTTAGCAATTAAAGTGATAACTGAAGCGCCAATATGTTTAGATAATCTCCTTGTTCTATGAAATTCACTCATAAAACCCATCACATCCTCCTTTATGACTTCCCAAAAGGATTGGAAGAAGGCCATAGGGAATCCATCCGGCCCTGGAGATTTATTCCCCCTAGCTGAAAACTGCTGTCCTAACTTCTTCCTCATCGAACATCTCCTCAAGCCTGTCTGCAATTTCTTCATCCAAAGTGGAGAACTGTAGATTGTCCAATGTAGGATGTAACCAATCTTCTTTTGAAAACAACTCTTTGTAGGAAGAGAGTATGTGATGAGAAATTTCATCCCTGGATTGGAGCATCCTATTGCTGTCCCATAGCACTGAAATTTAGTTTTTTTTTTTTTTTTTTTTGGTTTCTGAAGGAAGCAAAGTCATGGAAGAATTTAGTGTTTTTGTCCCCCGCTTTGAGCCAAAGAGGTCTAGATCTCTGCCTCCATTCAATTTCTTCCTGTAGAGCTTTACGTTGAAATTGATCTTTGAGGTCTTCATGGCGAACAATATCCTCTTCGGGGAGTGCCTGTGTGTCTTCCTTAGTATCAATATCTCTGATTGAATTCAGCAGGTTAACCATAGCGTCTTCCACGTTACCAAAATTGGCCTTTACCCAATCTTTGATTATAACCTTCAGCATTTTGAATTTCTTAGCCAATCTATAAGTTGCCTTGTCTTGGTTATGAATTTCATTTCACCAGGATTGAATTTGACTGGCAAAGTCCTCCTTAAGCCACATCTTCTCAAACTAGAGGGGCTTTGGGTCCCATGACTCCACCTTCGAGTCAAGCACGATTGGACAGTGGTCTGAGGTCGGCTTTGGTAAGGCGACTTGGATGGAGAAAGGGAATAGATCTGCCCACTCCTGTGATATTAAAAACCTGTCAAGCCTTGACTTAATAGGAGCAAGCTGGTGGTTAGACCAGGTGAAAGAAGCCCTGTTTAGCTGCAAGTCGAGAAGTTTTAGGCTGTTGATCCAATTGGAGAAAGCAGCCATATCCGGTGTCCTACGACGACCACCCAACTTTTCTTCTTCACTTGCGTTTCTCATCTTATTATCATCCATCACCCACTTGAACTCCTCCATTGTCACAACCAGGTATCTTTCCTTCCAGCTCCATAATCCAAATCCAATACCCACTTTATCTCTGAAACTCTTACATCACCTTCATCTTCACAAATCACGCTCTGATCTCTAAACCCTGCAAACAAACATAGCCAACCCATCAACCAAAGCATTGCACAGTCACACAACCCAAAGACTTACTCATGGGAGACCAAACCCAAGTTGTGCCTCATGGTTCACTTCAACATTGCCCTATCTTCATCGCATCCCAAACCAGCCACTAGCACATATCTTACGCACAAATTAAACTGACATTACAAGAACTAGTCACCTTACTGCAATCTACTTCTCATCATATATACATCATCCTCACCAAACCAAATCTTACTCCAAATCCATCAAGCCACATCTAACCATCCAATAAACCCACTTTATCAAACCAAACCTCTCACAAAAGCCGACCCAACACTTAAAACACGCTAACCAAACTCCCCTAGCTCACTGAAACAAAATCATCTGATCTAACCATTGTCACCTCATCCCAGTAACCCACTTGACTCGCACCCATTCACAGAACGTACCTCTCCCATAACCATTATTGTGTAATTTAGTTTTTCTGAAGATTAATATGAATTATCTAATTATCATATGTTAAAGCTACTTTTTATATATATCTAAGCAAACAATTTTTTATGCTTTTTTCTATTGAAAAGTGATGCAAGATTAGACCTCAATGCTGACAAGTTTTTATATGGTCATTTCTTGATTTGAAACAAGGAGAAATGTCTGTTCTTGACTATGGTGACATGTTTTTCATGGCGCCTATTCAAGTGTGGATTCCAAGATGATGAGGAACATGACTTGATTAGTTTCCTGAGAGGCTTGAGACCAAAAATAGTAGAGCGAATGAATGATTGCAATATTATTCGTGAGGCATATTGGGAAGCAATTTGTGCGGAGCGAATGCTTAAAACGTCTCCTCTAGATAAAGGAAGACTAAGTTGAGGAACCAGTGATAGAGGACATGCAGTCTGAAAAGCCAGAGCAAAACACAAAAGAGTCCACATCTACACTTGGCCTTGAGATTTCTCCTATGTGTAATAATGATCAAGAAGTGCAATCACCACGGCAAGGAGAACAAGTTGTTGCGCTCTCCCACATAAATTCTTACCTTGATTTTGTCTTTAGGGATCAACAATGGAAACCGAGAGATGAAGTACGGCTTGTCAAAGATTGTGATTTGATGGTGTGACTTTCACACGTGATGTGTCCAATGGTTCGACCACACATCCGCACATTTTGTCTATCAAATCAAAGGATGCATCATGCTCAGAGTTTTCTGAATGCGTGAACAATTGCTAGCTCAACCAATAGATCGAAAGTTCGTCCGATTGATATTTGATCCAGGAGGACAGTTACTGAACTCGAGGTCGAATTCTTTCCAAGCCGGGGTGAATGAAGCAAGCTTTGAGCTCAATGGCCGCATGTGTAGGCCCAAATAGATTTAGGCTTTTATTCTGTAATTATATGTCATTAGATTTTATTTTATTTTATTTTATGGATTGTTATTAGGTTGTAGTTTCCTATATTATTTAGTTTCCTAGGTTGATTAGATTTCTTAGGCTCTAAGTTATTTTTCTTATTTATATGGCATTGTAGAGAATAATTATGTGGAGTTGATTAATTGAATTGTAGGTTTTCCCATTGACGTGCATCCTTGTGTATGGCCTCTTCAGAGATGTTTGAAGTGTTCTTGGATACGTGATTGTGATTCGGCACTCCACGCAAGCCCTAACCGTCGGGCTTGCATCAAAAAAAAGTGTAAAAATTATGCTAACCAAACAACAATAAAAGCACATCTGTTTTGAATAAGTCTAGCCAAACACACCTTAAATAGTGTATGGAAGTTTTAGATTTTGGGTTGATGCCTGGGTACGAGTCTCCTTTGAGTGTAAGAATATCTTTTCCTAGGAGTTGGACTTCAGGTCCTCTACGTTGCATTGCACAATTTCTACCTATGATGCACGGATACTTCAAAATGGACAATGCATCGTGTTGTATCGTATCCGATACTTCACTTTTTAAGTGAAAAATCAATGTCCTTGACGTGTTTATGATGTGTCCTGGCCATATCCATGCTGTATTTGGGCATCATAGGTTTCTGCAATCACAAATGTAGAGCAGAGATGCAATGATATTTACATTATATGATGTCTCATAATGCATGTATATATAAGATAAAAAGTGGATGGAGGCAATGCATATGCAAATACCAAGACTTGAACAACTCACGTGGGGACTATAAGAGACTTAGCCTACCCATTTGAGACGAGGGAGAGATTAAAAAAGAAGAAGAAAACATTGTTATGACTTATGAGATCCATCCTGCCCATTTACATGGGATCTACTTGATCCACCCCATCTACATGGATACCACTGGATGAAAGACCCACATGCCCACCCGTGTGTGATGTAATCTTGGATATATACTTTTAGAAAAACCATCTTAAAAAAGTGGAAAAATCCATTCAACCATTTAAGTTAACCATGCTTCTTGGTCTGTGTATTTATTATTATTATTTTTGTTTGAATTTTCTTTGTTGTTATCTAGGTCTACAAATCTTGATTCATGGAGTCCAGAGCAGTTGAGGATGATGAGTTTTGGGGGAAACAACCGTGCACAGCTTTTCTTTAAGCAGCACGGATGGACAGATGGAGGCAAAATTGAAGCAAAATACACTTCAAGAGCTGCTGAATTATACAGGCAATTACTTTCAAAAGAAGTTGCTAAGAGCTTGGCAGAAGAGACTGGTTCTCCCTCATCACCCATTGCTTCTCACCCAGCAGCTGCGTCTAATGGGCTTTCAAATCTGAAAATGGCCGATGTGCCTATGGAAAGCACAGTTGAAAAGCATGAAACTCTTGAAACTGCTCCTTTGCCTAAGGCTACTTCTCATTCAGTTGTTATCAGTTCCTTTAAAAAGCCTCTTGGTTCAAGGAAGACTGGGAGTAAGACTGGAGGGCTTGGCGCTCGAAAGCTTACTACTAAGGTAGATGCATCTTTTCCTTGCAAAACTCTTACTACTGTTACCATTTTCATTTTTTCCTTGTTGAAATGCTAAACACTTTTGTTTTCTGCACTCTCATAAAGCAACAAATAATTATAAAGTTGATACATGCAGAGCTTGCTTAAATGTCACACTTGATTTTTATAGTTGAATGTGAAAATTTACCCCCAACGTAGTAATGACCACAATAAATGCAGCCAAATGAAAGTCTCTATGATCAAAAGCCTGAAGAACCAGCTCCTGCTGTCACATCTACAGCCATTGCCACAACCACATTGAGCTCATCATATCCTTCACGCTTTGAATATGTGGAGAACGTCCAATCTGCTGAAACTAATGCGGGAAGTGTGCAAGCAATTGGCCATGTTCTCCCGCCAAAGTCTTCAAGCTTCTTTTCGGAGTTCGGAATGGATAGTGGATTTCAAAAGAAACCAAGCTCCAGTTCCTCTAATACACAGGTAATTGCAAAGGCTTATGCATTGATTTTTGAGATGAACAGGTGGTTTTACCCTTGGTCTAATTCAATTATACATTGGAAACCATTGATTTATTATTGAAAACCTGCTCAAACTCTAGTAAGTTGTAACTGACAAAATTGTCTATTTTAACAGCCAATTTTTTTCCTCCATAGAATCTGCCTGTGCACGTTTATGTTTCTTTTGAACGTGTGGACTTTTCAATGGAAACAAACATATCTTATCGACCTAAAAATTGCTCTTGTTTTAGCTTGCTTAAAGCCTTGGGTGAAATTCTTAGGGTATTTGTGAACGGGCGCGCGCGCGCGCGCGTGTGTGGGGGGTTCAAAATTGAGGATCAAATGAAAATTTCTTGCCGCACTGATATTCATAAAAATAAGAAATAATACAAGCTTTTTCGGAATGGGTAAATATGATTGTTTTAGTTTTTATCTTTTCTTAATTCTTGGAAGTTGAAACAGGGACTCCTCACTGAGGATTTGTATAGCCGAGGATTTCACATTGATATTGGTGTGTATCGATGCATGTAGCTGAGAAAATCTGATATTGGTGAGTAAATCTGCAAAAAAATGAGGATTTCAAAAAAAAAAAAAGAAATTTGTGTGTAGGTGGGTTTTTTTTTTTTTTTTTTGGTGGGTGGGGTGTACCTGCATTCCTTGTTTATTTATTATTTCAACACCTAAAACACCTGAAAATGTGGCCATTGGAAAAGCCCCATTTCTTTCTTTGAAACTTCAGTTGTTCAACCTTTGATCTCAAATATAGCGTTTCCTATCTTGTTTATTGGAAGAAAACCCTCAAGATTAGGTGCATATAGGCCCTAGAAGTCATTAATAGAAGAAAAGAAGATAGGAATAGATGCAAAAAGAAGAGAAGAACCAAGAACAAACTAAAGCCTTTAGTTTTAGATGATCTTGATTTATTTCACTTAAGAACAAATTTTTTTTGCAAGACCTAGGCTCTAAACATTAATTGACACAGGGAAACAGGGAAAAATGAGAGAATCAACTGAATGAAGACAAAATTAAGGGGAAAAAATGGTTTGCCCATTTTTATTTAATGAGTTTGAGAATTTGGATTTGGTCATCATACGACTTATCAAGCAACAAATCAACTATAAAAGCTTTCCAAATCAAGTTAGTCCACTTCTATTTAGAGATAGTAGTACTACCTACCCCCCATTATTTGGATTTTTTTATCAAGAAATGATGATGATTGCCTTGATGATGCAGCCCAAGGACTAGGGCTGCGTGGAGGTGCCTAAGCACGTGTCCAACGACACTTCGAATCGTCACGAAGACTTCAATACACACGAGGAAACACCTCTGGGAAAAACCCAAATCTATTAATCAATCCAATCTGAGAAGCTCTTCTCTACAAAGCCATATATATAGTTAAACAATCTTAACAAGCAAGAAAACCCTAGGCTAAAAATGGAATAGGCTAAAAATGGAAACTTTCTTAATAATAACAATAAGAATCCTAATCTAATTTGAAGAGGGCTGAGCGGTGGCTGGGCCCTAGACTGCATCATCCTCCCCGGGTTGAAAGAAGAGTTCGTCCTCGAACTCGATGCTGCTTCGGATTGCCAGTGTAAATGTGTTGAACATGAAGGACATCCTTTGTGGCAGCTTTCCAGGAATTCTTCTTTGGCGGTTATGGTTTCTCAGGATGAAGAGTAACGTGCTGTCCACCATGCATGAATGTATAGGTGTTGTCGCGCATACCATGAGTTCCATTTTTATCATACATCCAAGGACGTCCCAATAAGATATCACCACTATCTATAGGTAGCACATCACACCAGATTGTATCCTTATAAGTTTCACCAATGGCAAAAGTAACTTTGCAAGTATGTCGAACATGCGCTCGATCACCATTCATTAGCCATTTGACAAAATAAGGACGATTATGCTTATAAACTTTCAATTGAAGGCGATCAACAAGAGCCTGGGAGATGAGATTTTCACAACTTCCACTGTCAATAACAACTGTGCAGTTTTGTCCCTGAATCATTCCTGTGGAACGGAAAATATTTTTGCGCAGCCACCTATGCTCAACAGTTGGTGACGCATCCTTGAGGACAATAAGAGCATCATCTGGCGGCTCTGCATCGGTGTAGTCAATATCCGCAGTGTCAATATCCTTGGCATTGTCAATATCCTTAGGATCATTGTCAATATCATCTCGGATATTGTTATCAGCACCTTCAATCTCAATTAGATGTATTCGCTTTGGACAATCTGCGGCACGATGCCCGTGCTGGTGACAATGGAAACAAACCATCTTATTTTGACCTTCAGTCCTAGCAAAAATCTGTCCATTGGATTTAGCTTCTTGTAGAGGGGCATTCTTTGGTTGAGCCCATTTGGATTTTTGTACTTGATGATTTGCAATTCCCTCAGCCTTGATAGCATGTTGGATGAGTTCATCGACATTATCAAAATGTTGAAAGGCAAGGATATGCTGAATGTCTAGTCTCAATCCATTGAAAAATCTATCAACTACCACATCATCGTCTTCATTCAAACCACAACGAGCTTGCAGAGTTAAAAATTCCTCAGAATATTCAACAACTGACTTGGATCGTTGTTTCAAGTTTTGAAAACTGGAACGGAGATCTCTTGCATAGTTGACAGGGAGGAATTTTTGTTTCAAAATATTTTTCATCTCTGTCCATGTATCAACAGGGTCCATGTTCTGATTCCTCCGTTTTCTTTGCAATTCAGCCCACCAAGTTGCAGCATAATTACGAAATCTAGTAGCAATCAGTGTGACTTTATTGTGCTCAGTCATTGGCTTATGTGCGAAAATATTTTCCACACACACTAACCAATCCATAAATTCAGCGGGCTGTAATTTTTCATCATATTCAGGAATCACAATTTTAATCCCTAAGTCTCGATCAGGATTATTAACTGGTGGATCCCGTTGATTCCGAATATTGGCACCATCATCACGGTGGGGATGCACACGTTGATGATTTTCCAAATTTGTCACTCGAATGTCCAATTGGTGCAGGATGTTGTGCATGCCATCAACTTTGGCAGACAATTCCTTAATGGCACTGGCCAAATCTTCAAGTGATGACGATGAAGATTCAGCATCCACTTGCTTCTTTGGAGGCATTTTTTTTTTAATGCAAAATTGAAATCTGACTGACCTGATGTGTAGATCGATTCTCCAGGAACACAGTATCAGATGGCTGCAATAGGATATTTCCGATATCAAGTGACTGATATTGCAAATAAGTTGACTTCCTGCAGTACTTGGGTCGAATGGATCTGCCTGGACCCAATAACGACCTGAATGGAATATCAGCCCACAGACTCGTCACGCACGTGTCACGGTCACGTGTGACGCTTTCGTTAAAACCCAGAGTTCCTGATCTGCTACCTGCTGACGAGAAGAAGGGCTGGAGTTCCTGATCTGCTACCTGCTGACGAGAAGAAGGGCTGGAGATGGCGACGACTGTGCTGCGAAGGCGAAGGCGGTGACGATCGTGGTGGAGCGACGACTGTGCTGCAAAGGCGGTGACAATCGTGGTGGAGAACAGCGAACGGCACGACAGTGGGTGGCGACGACTGCAGGCAGTAGCAGCGAGGGGTGGAGTCCCGGTGCAGGTGGCGGCGTGCTGCGATCGGTGAGAGCAGACAGAAGAAGGCCCTTGCAGACAGAAGAAGGCCCTTGCAGCGGCGATTTGCAGCGGCGACAACAACGTACGGCGACGGCTGATGGCGGCGATGATTTCCACAGTGGGCAAACGGCAGCGGGTTGTGATTGCAGAGCAAGAACCAGGTATGCTGATCTTTCTCTCAGTCTCTCGATCTCGCGCCTCTGCTTCTGCCCCTTTTTTTTTGGTTTTTTTTTTTTTTTTTTTCACTCCAGGGGGGAATTGAGGGTTGAATAGGGTTTCGGCTGGGGAAGGCCTGTTTTTAGGAAAGTTGGGTATAGGGTTTCGGTCCCGGGGCTGTGGATAGGGTCGTGCTCCGCTGACGGCCGAAAGGATAACAGTGAGGAAGGGTTTTCGAAACGGGCCGACGTCTGGATTTTGTGGATTGGAAAGGGGTTTGGCTGGGATGATGGACGTGGATCTGTGTCAGTGCAGGATGAGGGGTAACGGATGGGGGTAGGGGATGGGGAGATGTGTAGATCTGGTGCGGAGGATTCGGGATGGTTGCTGGCGCTGGACGAAGATGGGGGTGGGGTTTGGCTTCGGGCCGGGTGTTGGGGACTCGGGACTGTGTGGGATCGGGGTTTCGGTGGTGGGCTGGGTAGACAGAGGGTGTCGGCCGTGGTTGGTGGTCTTCTGTGGCGAAGATGGTGGGGCGATTAGGGTTTGGGGACTGTGGTAGGGATGGCGTGGTGGTTGTCTGTGATGTTGGGATTCGGTGACGGTGACGGTGGAGAGCGGGCTCTGATACCAATCTGATGCAGCCCAAGGACTAGGGCTGCGTGGAGGTGCCTAAGCACGTGTCCAACGACACTTCGAATCGTCACGAAGACTTCAATACACACGAGGAAACACCTCTGGGAAAAACCCAAATCTATTAATCAATCCAATCTGAGAAGCTCTTCTCTACAAAGCCATATATATAGTTAAACAATCTTAACAAGCAAGAAAACCCTAGGCTAAAAATGGAAACTTTCTTAATAATAACAATAAGAATCCTAATCTAATTTGAAGAGGGCTGAGCGGTGGCTGGGCCCTAGACTGCATCATCTGACCCTTCAACTCAAAGAGTGAAAGTGAAAAACATTAGAGTTCCTATTTGTGTTATTTGTCGAGTGACTGTGCAAGTCAGTCTGTACAGGTACCATTCCAATGTGTGCCGATCTGTGCTGGTCTTGTGCCGACCTGACTCAAACAGTCAGCGATATTTCAACATGCCATTCTATGACTTGTAGTATACTGGCTGCCACTAGGTCAACTCACCTGTCTCAACCCAATACCAGATGAAGTTTAATACCATGAAACTACCATCTTAGGATAACAGTAATGTTACAGAAAGCGGGAGTTGCTCACAATCTTTTTAGCCATACAAAGATTATCTTTCCCAAAGTATCAGCTTGCAGTTTCATTTTGGTTTTTCTTGCCAATGTCTCTTCATCCAGTTGTACTTGGTTTCTAAATGGCCCTAGTTTATGACATGGAATTTATACTATCATATACTTTTTGTCAATTAATATTTGCCAAACCATAGAGAAACTTTTGAATATCACTGCTACATCTTTTGATGTCATTGTATCGTGACAGTATGTTACTGAATTAGCCTTTTACACCTTTGAATGGATGATTCATGGGTCTCAGATGAACCTTCTTTCCTATTCATCAGGTTCAGGAAAGTAACGAAGCAAGACAAAAATTTTCAAATGCAAAGTCCATTTCATCATCCCAGTTTTTTGGTGATCAAACCAAAGCCAGGGACATGGAAGCTCAAGCCTCACTGCAGAAATTTTCGGTATGTATGCAAGGGTTAGTTGCTCTAAAAGTAAGGGTTTTTTTTTTTTTTTTCTGTAAGTACTCTAAAAGTAAGATTTTACTGTATATATAACTTGGACACATGTTGGCTTAATATTGGCGAGGTGTCAGCACTCAGAAAAACCCTATACATTGGCACATCCATTAGGCCGCATGATAATATCCACAATATTATGTTTTATAAATGTAACATAAAATGAATAACACAAAATCTATGTGGATAAAAGATTTGAATGAAACTATTTGAAGAATACGAAGTATTCTTATACATATACTACTAAACTATTTGAAGAATACACCCATTTAAAAAATAGATACATATTCCTATTTTTGATTGGTGACAATGTGATATGACTTGAACACGTGAAGGTTGCAGCACCTTCCACTGTGCCACTAGTACTTACCAAGTAAATAGCATAGGATTGATACTATGATGGAGTAAGACATCTTGGATGTTCCCTAAGAACCTTGTCAGTGCATATCTGATGTGATCTAAACAAACATTTCAATAAATGGAGAGTCTTTGTTACTGTGGAGTATGAATAGCTTCTGGTGAAAAGGCAGGTTTAAATCATGGTTTGTGTCAGTCAATTATTTGTGCTCTTGGTCATGGCTTCAACTACTTGTTGCACAGAGTTCAACCGCAATATCAAGTGCTGATCTTTTTGGTCATGGTATGGACGATTCTGGACTTGACCTTACAGCATCTGACCTCATCAATCGTATCTCTTTCCAGGTACATGTTCAACCTTTTTCTTTTCATGTTGATGTGTTGACCAAGCCAATTAAGATAATGTTAAAATATTCAAACTGCTTTTTTTTTTTTTTGGGAGGGATGCTGTGATTGCACAGTACTAATCTACTGGTAGGGTGTACAAGATCTGGATGGTTATCTGGCAATTCTGCTCAAAAAATCAAGGTTGGGATAACACTAATTTGTTTTCCCCTTTTCTGATGAGATGATAATCCTTTGCAATTCAATCACAAGCCTACTGGGATTTCCATGATCAGTATGATTAGAACAGGAGGGCCTATTTAGGTACACTGGCTGTGTCCCAACTCACGACAAGTGGGTCATCTGAACTCACCTAGTTCATTATTTATTCAATTTTTTTAATATTAATTTTAGTCCTATTAGTTATTCAACCAGTGAGTTGCTTAACATTTTTGTTCTCATTTCATTGAAACTGTTTCATTAAAGTTTATTTTCTGAATTTATCTTATAAAACAGCTGAAATTTGTGGATGGATTGCAATCTGTGGGTTGAGTTGAGGATTTGGTTGTGAGTTCATCCTGAACAGTGCTTGCATTGCCTAACCAACCACGCATTTGGGGGTTTTTGTGGAGTGAATGTGGACTACTGGTCATGCATTTTTTTTTTGAATCTTCCAGTTCTTTCCAATCTTGTGGGATAGGATCACGTACCACCCACAAAGGGGCCTGCTGCGTGAGCTGCCTGGATCTTGTACTTCTGCCACGGCCGTGTGAAAAATGTGTGCTAAGTAGTGTGATTTTAACATTTCCTCATGTTTCTCAGTTTTTTTTCCCTACTTTCCTTCACTTCTGTTATTTCTTATATTTGATTATTAATCTGATTCTCTTCAGAACTACTCTATTGCTTGCCCTTTCTTCCTAAATATTTATGATATCTGCACCCACCCACGTATATACACAAAAAAAAAAAAAAACCATGAAAACCGACCCACACGCACATGGATGCAGACAGATATATTTGTTTCAACTTCATTCTTTTAAATATTTGAGTTTGTTTTACGATATTGATTACTTCAAAATTTTATGTAGCAGCTTGTCTTTTTTCCTGCTAAAGTTTTGCTTTCTCCATTGGGTTTTCTTTGCTTTTCTAGGCATCACAAGATATCTCTTCTCTTAAAAGCATTGCCGGAGAGACGGGCAAGAAGCTTAGTTCTCTTGCTTCCAACCTTATGACGGATCTTCAAGATAGAATCCTGTGAGTCTGTATCTGTAATCAGTGTTGTCAAAGTTGAGGAGCTCATTTGGATAACAACACTTTCTACATTGTAAAGGGTGAAGTTCTTCTCTTTAGGTTGCCATAAATTCTTTTTATAGATAAATAAAATCAAACTTTTGTAGTTGCTGCATGGCACCGGCTTTTTTTGTGGTGGAGGGGGGAGCGTTGGAACCAAAATGTGAGGTTGTGTAATTTCTATATTTGACCACCCTATACGACCCCATTTTAGATTTGCATCAGACAGTATCTGTAAAGATCTTTTATACTAATATATGTCCAGAGACATTTGTGTTTGGGAAATACACATCAAGTTAATTTTTGCCCTGCAAAGACTACTTAAAGCAATTAGAATTACACGGCTTATATAATTTGCGGTGGCGCAGTATGAAAAAGAAATGTGGTTTCGGACCAATCATTTGCAGTAACTATGTGCATTGTGGACAATCATTTCTGGATTTAACTCAAATTTGTACAACCTGCAGCAGCTCTATAGTGCAGGAATTGACTGACATCTTGGTCTCATGAGTTCATGATGTGTGGATTAGCGTTTCAGACTCTCTCTAGAATGTAGGTTCTGTACTAGGTGGAGAAAGTAGCATAAATACTGGAGGTATTGAATACTCTAGTGAATATTTTATGAGATTTTACCTTGTCTCCCATTTTGCAGATCGAGCATTTGTCATAACTGAAGAAATCCCTTATCTTTCTTTTACGTAATTTTGTTCTTTTATTATTTTTTTGAGTCAGAAGTGGGAAGAACGGCTCGGGAGTTTTCAAAATGTAACCTTTTAATGAGTTTGTGGGGATCGCCTGTGCGGAATCACCAAACAGGAAATGCCATTTACGGCAAGAATGGGTTTCTTGCATTCACTCACATCCATGACCCGCTTAAATCATTGGTTTTGGTTCCATAATTACCATTGGAATCTAAACTTGGTTGAACTGCAAATGGTGGGAACGGTTGTTTTCTCACAATCTCAAAACAGAACACGGATTCCGATGGCTGACTTTCAGCCAAGTTTGCAGTGCCTCTTTAAATATGGTAATGAGGTCTCTCTCTCTCTCTCTCTCTCTCTCTCTCTCTCTCTCTCTCTCTCTCAAAAGAGTTCTAGGTGATGGCCAACAGGTTAAGAGGCTACTAGAGGTGGTATAAAATTCATAAATTGGATGATGCTGGGAATGAAGACCTCATGTAGGGCCCACCTGGATGTTTGGGAGATGGAAAAATTTTGAGGGTAGAAAACGAGTGTGCCGGATCAATATTATCATTACCCTCATTCAAAAGCTTCATAGCTTATATTTCGTGTAGTTGAATCATACGGTGCAGAATCATAGGTTGGTGTAAAATTAGGACTAGTCTTGATTCATGGGTTTATGTGTATAAACGGATTGGATTAATCTGATCATAGGTGGGTTTTTTTTTTGAAATCCTTCCAATAAAAACAAATGTTAAATGCTAAAATATAATTTTAGCAGAGAAAACAATCTGACACTTTGAAGAATAAAAGTTCATTTACCTATTCTTTGCAAAACCTAATAGTCCAACCAGGTGGAAAATATTTCCTCACTTTTCTACACATCCAAGTGGATCTTTGCCTTTTTTTTATTAGAGAATTTACGAAGTAAGTTATATATGATGGTGCTAGAGAAGTGATTTCCACCCCGCTTGAAAAAAGATGAACAATATAAAAAAAATGGTTCACCACGAGAAACATTGAAATTGTAAAGAGCATCCACTCAAGCTATATCCAGTGCAATAGTATGGCCCAGAGGAAATGAATGTAGAAGGGAACTACGAAATGCATTTTGAAACTAGCAAGACTGCTCCTTTCTCCTTTATTTGATTTTACATCTTCTTGGACATCATCTGATTCTAGGAGCTTTGGAAACCTGGGAGACTCTTGCTTTCTGTAGAAGAGTATGTAGGCCCAACCTGTATGCAGCAGAGCGCGTCACTTATACAACAGATTTTAAAACATTATTACCAGCCCCAACAAGACTGATCCTTTTTTGTTTTTTAACTTCTACATCTTGGACATCATCATCTGATTCTATCAGCTTTGGAAACCTGGGAGACTCTTGCTCTCTGTAGAAGAGGATGTAGGCTCACCTTGTATGCAGCAGCCCGCGTCACCTATACAACAGATTTTAAAACATTATTACCAGCCCGAAAAAGACTACTCCTTTTTTGTTTTTTTTGCTTTTACATCTTCTTGGACATCATCATCTGATTTTATGAGTTTTGGAAACCTGGGAGACTTTTGCATTCTGTAGAAGAGTATGTAGGCCCACTATGTAGCAGCCCACGTCACCTTTACAACAGATTTTAAAGCATTATTACCAGCCCGCCTCACCTATACACCAGATTTTAGAACCTATTTACTTGAACAAACGCCCAAAGGATGCTATCATTTATATTTGTCACTAGCCATCTGCATAAATAATGAAATCGATGTAATGTCGTTACGTGGGTGTAAGGGGTTATGAGCTACAACTGGTTGATCTAGGCCAGGCTTGAGCTCAAGCTACATATTGCTACAGCTTGAGTCAACCTCAAGTTCAATGGCAAATAAGCCAAGATCAAGTTATGTGTGCTGCCATGTATGTACCCCTAAGGAATAGTCCTTGCTCATCAAAATTAGATAACCCCCGGGCCGGAGGCCAAATGCCCGAAAGCTGGGCAGGCGAGGGATACCCTAGGTCATCGTAAAAAAGGAAAAAAAGATCAAGCTTGGGCTTCGCATCAGCTTATGTGATGTGTAGGTATGTATTTGCAACGAGTGAAACTTGGGCTCATATAAATGTTAAAGTTGATGGAGCTAATCTAGAGCTCCAGCTGAGCAGGCCCTAACACGTGCTTTGTTTAATTAGTTTATGAGTTGAGCTCTTTAAGCCCGGGCTGTTCGGCTTGTTAATAGCCCTAGTTTTGGATGTGTGCCTTGTGATTCCTGTAGTAACATAGTCAACAGATGTTAAGTCCTCATCACTAAATATCATCTGGATCAGTCAGGACTATTTGGTTCTAATTGATAGCTCATAGATAATCAATATTTACCACATTTCATTATGGTTCTAGGGTCATGTGAATATTACTTAGTAGGATGTTTTCTATCTAAATTAATTGTTTGCCATGTTTCTGATGGGTTGGTGAAGCCTGATCTGCGGTTAATATTGTAATATGTCGGTTTAATCTAGACCCTTTGTTATAAGGTCAGATCCGACGGTTGTTAATGCCCAGGGGTATTATTAATTAGGGCTTCTGTTCGATTCTGAGTGGTGTGAGAAAGAGAGAGTTGATTTCTCTGCAAAGAAGAACCTTAGGAGAGTTGTGTACTCTTGTAATCACAAGAAGATGATTGTTCTTCTTGTGGGTGATCTCTAATAATAGTGAAACGGGTTTGAATCTCCGTGGACGTAGCTCACATCGGGTGAACCATGTAAATTTGGTGTCTATTGTGTGGATTGTGTGTTCTTCTTATTCTTCGTCTTTCTCAACATTTTCATATGGCTTGGACAGGTCTGTATTAATCTGAAACATGACAGATATTGATATTGGAAATTTAGAGTAAAAAGAGTTTAGTACAATACAGTTCTGATTTTCTATATTTATCTCTCTCAACAAATTATTTGTTCTTGATAAAATCACATAATTTTCAAAGAACATATCAATTGGAGGAGCGGAAAGCTAATTTATTAAGGTGTTGTTTGTCTACACACATTTACATATGTAAATAGAGAATACGTGTAACATTTATGCATCAAACATGTTTGTCTACAATTATTTACACATCTTGTTTGTAAATTAGATATGTAAATGGTGTGAAAATGTGCTCATTTTTGCAATAAGATTTAAACACCTATTGCAATGAGAAAATAAAGAATAATGAAACATATGGTATTTCAAAGAATACCAGTTGGAGGTGGACAGTTTCCTCACATGTACTTCTGTAAAAACATATTTTGGGTTCAAAACCTCCCCGCCTCCAACACATTAAGAGAAAAAAAAAAAACATTCCGAGGCCTCACAACCGGAAGAAGCCCATAACTCATTGGTGCTCTCTTGCTTTTGTTTCTTGGTGGATGGTAATAGAATTTTCATTGTAATCAGTGTCATCTTGATTTGCTCTATTTCTTGGATTTGTGTTCTTACCTACCTATAATAACTTCCATATGGAATATGGAAGTAATCAAACACAAGTGGCTGCCTATTTGTAGTTCTTATCTTGGGCTCCTCATTAATTAATCGGAGTGGAACGAAAGGATGAAAAATGAATGCAATAACCAAAGAGCTGAAATGAAATTGCGGGTTATGAGATCTTAGGCACACAAGATCATTTCCATAGTTTTAAAAAATGTCATGTGAATTTATATTTTCATTCATTTTATGAGCCAAAATGTTTTAAACATCTAATCAAAATCCTAGATGAGGTATGAATGACTTTATAAATCCCCATAATCAAAATTTAAATTGAGTTTGAAAATAAAAGGATATGAAAATAAAAGAAAAAACATTCAAATATTTGTGACATTAACTCTCAAATATAATAAGTACCTTATTTTTTAGTTTTCTTCCAATATCTGAATAATTCTCTAATGATTTTTTAAATTTATTAGTCATCTTACTACTTAAAAATCTTTGAATATCTATTTATGGAGGTAAAAGAGAAGAATGTATTTAAATAGTGTGTGCAATCAATCATAAATCACAAAAAAGATATGACTTTGTCTAACCCTTAGAAATTTATGACACTTCTAATATAATATGAAGTTGTCATGAAATACTCTTTTTATAAGCTTTTGTATAAACAATTAAATAATACAATATATGCAACATCATGGTAAAATTGTTACAACTTTTTGAATTTATTAATATTGGTGAGTAAAAAAATGATACTCGGACGTAAATAATATATTACTAAAATTTTTTGAAATGAAATCTGAAAAATATATTTTTTGAAGATGGAATTCTTCATTTTGAAATGTGTATTTTGAAAAGGTGGAGTACCAAACATGTTGGAATGCATTTTGGAGAAGGTGGACATTAATATAAATCAATAATTCTAGAAAGTAGTTTTTATATTGAAAGATAAGTTCCTTTTGAAAGATCTAAAATGCAGATGATGTAGGAAATCGTGTGGCCCGCATGCCACGGGTCCCACGTCAGATCAAGCAGGGCAGATGCCAACAGAGATGCAATCTCACGTTAGTGTAAGACTTGATCTGGGCCCCATAATAAGACTCCGAATAGGATCAGTGGATGTGGGTTTCTGGTGGAAGATGTCTCTAGTAAGTGTGACTCTTCGAGACTTATCTATATAAGGATAAAGGAGCCCTAGGGTTTGGGATTACTATTATTCTCTCCATTCCTGTAGGAAAGACAAGAGGCGAAGAGATCCACGGAGCTTCCCATCACTGGAACGCACATAGATCTCCGGTCGCGTGATAGAGTCCCCTCATCCGGATCCATCAGATGAAAACTTTAATATAAAATGAGCCTTTTTTGTCTCTTGTTTAGAGCATTATTTTAGAATTTCATTAGATGACCAACAGCATCATTTGCAAAATCATATACAATACATTTACACATGTCATTGAGACAAATATGGAAAAATGAATCACATATGTAAATGACGGGAAAATATTGTTATTAGACAAACATTGTAGAAGGAAACCCATGTGTAAATGCTATATAATTAATATTTGAATATTCATAATTTACATGTGTAAATTGCATTTACATATTTCACGCATAGAAGACAAACGACCCCAAATTGCAATTGATTACCTTTGAATCATCTAAAATGTACCACGAATCGACGGAGGAACAGATAAAGAAGAAGTAATGTCCAAAACTAGTTGACGTCCCACGATGCACCAAGACAGTATATAGATCATATTTTGACTCCCCCTGTGGGATGGAATTAAATTAAAACAATGAGACACTTTATTGAATAAAGAGAGACAAATACACTTCTTCTGTTGGATGATTGAAATAGGACTATCTACTTACATTGCCAACGCCATTTGGCTTATTGAGAAAAGATTTCGAGTCCAGCTCAAAAGGATAATTGAAAGTATCAATGATCTTCGTACCATCATTCTCAGATCTCTCGAGGTGCAGCACTAAAACTTCAAGAGCCAGCTCTATTATAAGCCTTATTTCAAATGCGTCTTCTTTACACTTAACAGAGAGCTTTAACTTTTTGCATTTTTCCTACCGTAATGAATGACTCCAAAGCAGTGGAGAGAGTACAAAAACCTTCAATTGCCAAACTAAGATCTACTAGAGTCTGATAGGTGTCTAAAACATGACGACAGTGGGTGCATTGCAACTGAAATTCATGACAAACAAAGAAACAGAACAAATCATATTGACAGGGGCAAAACACACAAAACAAGTCAAAAATTCAGAAGAATTATAGAGATACTTGGCTTCTGAGACGGCTCCTGAAAATTTACAATACAGAGTCTAGCATCGACAACGATTGAAGCCTATTCAATATGCTAGAGAGGTAATAATGGGCCTCTTGTTGCTGGAACAGTTGAAAATCTTGGTTCAAATCTGAGCAAATATTCAGTCAAGGACTAACAAAAACTTCACCAGAATGCTGCTAATGAAGGTGTAACTCAAGTCAGTAAAGCATCAAACAACCTACAATGACTAAGGGCTGGTTCTATTTGCATGGGATTGAATCCTAAAAATTCTAAGAAATCTATTCTGGTAAGTGGCTAAAATTGAAGCAGCAAAAGTGAAGACTCAGAAATGGCCACTAAAATCATCTCCCCTAGGATGGAAAATGAAGTCAGCAACAATAGAATATTAACTCAGCCATGCCCCCACTAATAGATAAAAATCCTAGGAATGTTAAAAAGAGTCCGAGCTGCATCTCCAACTTATATCTTCCCGCCTCACCTCTTTAAGAACCCTCTATGGGAACTACAAGTTCGATTCGAAGCAAAATATTGAACTCTAAATATTTCTTATCAAGATAAATGTAATATCGAGAAATTAGAGTTAAAAGAGTATAGTAAAATACAGAAATGAATTTCTGTATTAATCTATTTCGTCAAATCATTTGTCCTGGATAAAATCACATAATCTTCAAAGAACATATAAATTGGAGGAGGGGAAAACTAATTTATTAATTGCGATCGATTACCTTTGAATAATCTAAAATGTACCATAAATCTAGTAGAACCCTTTAATGGCTGCTCCATTTTGTTCAAAATTATGAACATGTACTTGACTTCCTTTTTTTTTTTTTTTATAACAAATGAGGTTTTTTTTATTTTTTAAACCCAGCTAGCGTGGCTGGGTCCAGTAGAGATAGATCCCACTGGGAGATAATATTTGCTTCCATGGTAATAAACTCCGTTCTAGAGATAATATTAGCTACCGGCTTCATCCAGAACACATAACACCTGCTCCCTCAGGGTAGCTGGGGTTCATCCCGGAATATGCTCATTAAGACATTGTTTGTGTAACATTGAATCTCATGAAATAAAATATTTTCTATGGAGTAGAATTAGTTTATTTTTCTCTTTTCTGCAACGGAAACCAAAAAACACAACAGTGGATTGAATAAAAAATTAAATCAATTTTTCTCTCTAGTGAAAAATTAATAACAAAACACAACAGTGGATTGAGTGAATGCAACTCTTTGCATTTAGTGGCTTATGTCGTGTAGACTTTTGTTATGTAGTTCATTAGTGAGATAAAAAATAACGGGTGGGTCCCTGTGAATAGGATGAATTGATCGTAGATGGACTCGTCTGTGAAAGAAAATTGAAAAAAAGGAAGTATAAATAAAAAGCATTTGTCCAAAATTCACCCTAACTAACAGTGAGATCGCCATCTTTTCTGCTCTCAAAGGAAAGGAAAAGTAAACGAGAAAGAACCTTTCCACGGCCTGCCAAGGTACGGTGCTAAATCTTACTTGCCACGTTGGTTATAATAAGATGGCAATGAATACAAATTGGAAGGGAGCTGGAGGCAAGGCCCTTCCATTACTCTAGAACACCCATAAATTTTCCTCAACACCATGTATAATAAGATGGCTGTGAAAAAAAAGAAAGTTTTTTATCTATTTTTTTTCCTCTTGAAGGGATGGGAGGCAAGGCCCTTGCTCGTTGTAGCTCCGTCCCTGTACACTAGTAACTGTAGATTAATTTAACCATCTACCCAAAATGCAAGTCTATCTATATTTTTTTTAGTTAACGAGAAAGTTTGTTTGCGCAGAATTCATGGTAATTGCTTACATAGGAATTAAGTCAAATGAGCTCCTTCGAATCAGTATATATTACGGTGGAAAGTTGTCAATTCAATTGACCACTCTCTCCCATTTTTTACTTTGAAAATATTTTTGTTTATCTTTTACGATTAGCATGAATTCACTGTTCTTCAAAAAATTCATATTGTTGTAATATTTTGGTTAATCTTTAAGCCTTTTAAAATAATTTTTTTAATCTTTAAATATTAAAATGTTCAATGGCAGTTAAAAGATCCACAAGTGGAAGAAATAGATCATGAGGAGGTATTTTCACCAGTTATGAAATTCATATTCATAATAATGGCACGGGTAAAACCAGAAAGTTTTAATTGGGGGGGCCAAAGTAAAAAGAAACTTATGAAAAATCGCAAAAATTAATAATAAAATACACAATAAAAGTTATTGAAGTTGCGCTTTACGTTCTTTCATTGAGTTGAAATTATTGATTATTGTTTCAATATTGAAATTTTCAGTAATTTCTTTTTCAATATATACAATCAAATAATGGGAAAGAAATTCACCTTCTATTTTGTTGCTTAGTGCAGTCTTAACGATCTTCATGGTAGAGAATGTACGTTCTGTTGTTGCTGTTGAAACTGGAAGAGTTAGTATAAAACATATCAATCGATATACAAGAGTGTAGATATTCGACTTCCCAGTTTCAACTAATCCTCAACAAAGTTCAACAATATTCTTCATTTGCTTCAAATTTGGATGGTGAGGTACATCACACTCATGATTTTCTAATTAATACAGCAAATGAACTTTTTCTTTATCACTAAAATCTTAGAGATAAAACTGATTTGCAAGATTACAAATATCATCTAATTTGAATGACATGTAACCATTCTTGGGATCCAAAGAAGAGCTAAGAATGAGAAGTTGCATAGCACGCTCATTGAACCTACTATTTAACTCTTGTAATTGAGAGTCGACCACAGCAGTGAATACATTCACTCTATAATGATGCTTTATTGCAGTCAGAGATTCTTGACGACGAACTCGGCCTCTACCTGCAGTATATCGAGCATTCATATCGGGGATATCTATGTCATGTTGATTACAAAAGAATATTACTTTGTCAAGTATCTTAGTCCAACCACTTTCCCTCAATTCCTGAATCTTTGCTTTTGGGGTAAAGACTAAGTGCATAGCATTTAAAATATCTTGAGATTTAAGTTGTAATGCTTGGCGCAAATCATCAGTGATTCCTAGTATCTCTTTCATAACATGCAAATTGAAGATGAATTCAAAAGATGTTATTGTATCATAAGCTGAGTCTGTCTCTCCACGTTGTGCATATGTTGATCCATTATCAATGATATTCTTAAGAACTGAACATGTTACATCATACATTCTTAATAAGCTGGATAAAGAGTTATAATGAGCACTCGTAATAAGCTGCATAAAGAGTTATAATGAGCACTCCAACGAGTATCTCTTGCTTGTTGCAAAATACTAATTTGATTAAGGCTTTTGCTGGTTTCAACTTGCTTGATCGAAATTAGATGTTCAAGTTCAACAGCGTGAGTAGCTTGTAATTCATCATGACGCTTGCAAGAAGCACCAACAATATTGATAATAAAATTTAGTTTCAAAAAAATTGTTTAATAAGAATAACTTCACTTGAAACTACAACTAAAGTCAATTGAAGACAATGTGCCAAACAATGAACATAGTATGCATATGGGCACTCATTTAAAAATAAAGCTTGCAATCCATTCCATTCACCATGCATATTACTAGCACTATCATATCTGTTACAATCCGAGTCTAAGAAATCGGGGATTAAGATTAACTCAATCAATGACACATGTACTCCTGTGCACGTACACCTAGATCAAGTCCAAGTGCACACATATAAGGGAAAACGCATGTGTAATACCAACGCGGAAGCTGTTAGCATCATTAGATAAGAAGAGGATACATCAAAACTAATAATAGTGTATTATTAGCAAGGAAACCATGTCATTACAAAAGGAGATACGAAGGTTTCGATCATACACAAAATACTGGGAGATGTAGTCTATACAAACAAAAGTATCCAACATGTCAAAATGAGGCCTAGTCTAAGCCATGCCGCTCTCTGAGGTGGATGGATCATGTCCACTCGTCTAACCCTGATGGGGCCTCTACGATCACCTCTGAAGTTTGGCTAACCATCGAAGGATCGGGAGTGCGATCTGAGCCTGTAACACCAAAAAACAACCAGTGAATAGGACTATTCAACAAAGCATAAGCAACATGAAGGTAACACGCGTTGTATCTACAAGAAGCATTAACAGGTGATTATAAATAGATGGTCAATTTCATATACTAAGCAAATCGTGCATTTGAATAAAGCATGCTATTAGATTCAATGAACATAAATACTTTATTAGGTGGCTACTACATTTGCCATATCCTCCCTCTAGGGATCTATGCGTTGAGAATACCATCAACGGGGCTAGGGTATGAATGGCTCTCTAGTTCCTGAGGTCCGAAAGCCCCAAGATAAGAGCACACTACAGCGGCACAAACAAGCTACACCAAAGTCAACCCCGCCGGATATCATAAGGTTGAGGGTGAGTAAAGCCAGATCATGTTAATCATATCAATTCGTATGCATTTCAAGTCAATTCAAGACACAAAGTCGCATATGCATTTCAAGAAATACCTCAATAGGTGTGATGACAAAGAACATGATCCTTCAAGTTCATTCAATAGTCATGCAAGTCAAGTTAATAGTAGCAGAATGGATGGCAATAACCAAAACTAACATGCTGTGCAATTCAATTCATTTTCATGGGATCACGACAATTTACTAACCAACCTTAATCTAGCTGTCCATTGTTTCTAACCGTGCATGATGATGTAAGTTTAAGTTATTCGATACACAGTTGTCCGTCTTTGATGTCACATTGTATCGGAAAGGTGTATCGAAGTCCTTAAACTAACAACCATGGGGAGGTGCTTAATAATTGGACAACACACATGAATGAGTTACTGCCCTCAAGATCATTCATACTATGCAACTATCCCATTGGAAGAGTGATTAGGATAAGGGGTTCAAGACTAAGGCCCTACAAAGTCTTACATAACATTACAAGTTTCCCTAAGTTTTGGTGGTCTTACGGCTTAGCCGTGGGTACCTTACGGCTTAACCATAGGCATCTTATTGTTTAGCCGCAATATGCACTACGGCTCATTCGTGGTTGCCCAGAGTTACTTGTTACGCCCCCAAAATTAGGCCGGATCCAAACCCGGTTCCAGGGGTGTGAGAATTAGGGCCAATTAAAATTTTCTTACATAAATGACAGGAGCCCTAATTGCGGGTGGATCGAAGTCCTTCGTGAGGCTATACTTAGTGATCAAGCAACTATAATCACACGCGGAACTGAAATCCATAATCATCGCAGATGAATATCATCTATCAATCATGTAACAAATTTCATTAATAATAAAAATCAAGGCAAGTGCTTCGAAGCATAATAATTAAAGTTATAATTCCAAGACAAATAAATTTAATTAAATAAACTAATGGCCCAAACATGGCCATATTACATAATCTAAAGTTTTCGATCTCTGCACCACACTAAGACACCTCAGATGATGTCATCGGTGCTCCACTTAACAACTCCACCATCTGGCGGAATTTCCTGTGTCGCCTGTCCCTCCGGTTCGGCACTAGTAACAGAACTTAGACACCAAAAGTAGTGGGTCAGATTGACATAATCTGGCAAGAGGGTAAATTGAAAGGAATGGATTAATTAACTGAATTAAACATAATATTTATTATGACCCAAAATATATCAGATGCAAACCCCAATGGCATGGATGCACAAAAATGGGTATCCCCGCAGAGACTATATACAGAAACAGGTATTCTTGCAGATAAATTTACAGAAACGGGTTTTCCCGTAAACAGATAAACAGAAACGGGTATTCCCGCAGATAAATATACAGAAACGAGTATTCCCGCAGATAAATATACAAAAACGGGTATTCCTGCAAACAAATAAACAAAAACGGGTGTTCCCGCCAACATATGACAAAAGGCACAGCTGTGTGCTATAATCCACAGTACACGTTGACCCAATGGCGTACGTCCACCTCCGAATTGCAATCGGTTAGATTTATATATATATGTGCATATTTACAAATACAGACGTATACCAATGCAAAATGAACCATGATATGACACCCTTAATCCCAATATTCAAACCAATATCAATTGAGTATTTAGACTTTTAAATTTGAAAGTGTATTATGAACGTGTGTCAATTTAAGTTCTCTGAGGGTAAGCATTAAACCACTTAACGGTCATAGTTGGTTAAATATACACATGAGAACTAACCCTTTATCACAATGGAAATGTTAATCCACGATGCTGATATCCTACTTTTAGTGTCTATCATGTGGTGCATCTCGAATCTCACATTCCCAGTCTGCATTTAGTCCAATTCTCATGTGAACATTCAACTAACTTTTCTAAAAAAACATAATTTATCTAATCCAATTATGTATATTTAGTGTGTTTTACAAAATTTGGTAAAAGATTTTAAATTACAAATCTAAATTTAAATCAAGTTATGATAAAAAGGGAAAGGGAAATATATCATTGTTATGTATAAATACACCTTATTATTTTATACCAAACAAAAGGTATAAATCTCGGATCCTAATTCGAAATCTAACTCAAATTAAAAATCCAAATGAAAATTATAAATACATTCTATTTAAGATTTAATCACTACCAAATACATCTTAGTTGATTTTAAATCAATCTAAATAAACATTAATCAAAATTACATAATCTTCAATTAAATTTATAAATAATCCTAATTAAATTTCTAATAGCATCAAATTAAAAATTAATTTAATAGAATAAAATCTCTATTAGTATACTAGATCATTAACTATATTTATAACCCTCTAAACATTATAATTAATATTCTACAATTCTCATTGTTTTTATTTATATAAATACACATTTTTATTTAAACGGGGCCCAGCCCAACAGATCTGGCCCAAACCCGCACAACCTAACCCAGCTGTAGTTGGGCCAGCAGCATTCCGAGTCTAGCGTTACCGGCCCGGCTTCACCCAGGCCCGCTTGGCTGGTCGACAACACATGCTGCCTGCCAGTGTGACAGCGGCTGCGATGCAATTATTTTTTTAAAATATATAAATTGATTTATATTTTTTTATGTAAAAAGAGAAGAAACCCGATCTCTATTGTGAATCCAAATCAAGGTATCAAAACGAAGAAATCATACAAAAGTTTACACCTAAACAAAGAAATCCTATAAAGGCATATTATCCAACAAGCAACTAAAAGATATTGCAAGTAACCAAAAGCCATTATTTACAGTTATCCACTTGCCTGGATATTGAAGCCAAAAGCAAATATGAAGATCAAAGCTTGGAAGATCCGACCTTAGTTTCCCCCCGGAGAACTTCTAGGGCTTCGTTGCAGAAAAAAGGAAGAAGATGGGAAAATGGGAAAAACCCTAAGGTTTATATTGAGAAGATATTTTTTCTAAATTACAATGAAGGGCTCCCTGCTTTCTAGTAAGTTTTACGAAATTTCAAAAAGAATCTATTGGCCTAACAGGGTCAAATAACGTAAACCCAAGGCCCAAGAGTGTTTACTCAGCTCATATAACTCCTCTCAACCTAACTCAAACTCGATAGACTACTATGACCCAAAATAAAATTTTGGGGCATGACATTACTCTTGCAAACACAGCAAGCCACGGTTGAACCGTGCTTTCTCTTACGGCTTAGTCGTATGTAGTCTATGGTAGAGCCACAGTTTGGCTATGGCTTGGCCGTAGCTCAAGATACAGCTTGACCATGGCGTAGCCGTAAAAGGTTCTCACATTTTCTTGCTCTTGAGTCGTTAAGCTGTAATTTGACCTACGGTTAAGTCATGGCTAGCTTACGACTTAGTCGTAGTACATTCTACGGCTTAGCCGTAGGTCATGGCTAGCTTATGGCTTAGCCGTAGTACATTCTACGGCTTAGCCGTAGCTTGGCCGTAGGGCAAAGGCAAAATTTCCTGCTCTCTGGAGTTTGAGCAGTGTAAAACCTACGGTGTAGCCGTAGGCTCCAGAATTTTTGTAATTCAAATGGTTCAAAACTTCCAAGTTCATTCAAAACTATATAATAACAGATGAAACAGATGAAGGAACGGATAAAATAAGTAACAAAAAAAGGGCTGTCATAACTAATACAACTAAAACTATCAAGAAAAAGCAGAGCAATTACAATATACCAATATGTATTCATCCCACAGTTGCTTATACTTGCCTTCGAAGACGGTTTTCAACTCTCAGTCCTTACTTTGGCCCAAATTGAGTAAAGTTTGCAAGAAGAATCGTGGCTTAACAACAGAAGAAACAAGAGTAGAAGAAAGAGAAGAAGACAGCGACTTGAGGAAGACTGGCGTGCAGAAGATAAACTCAATGGGTTAGGTGAGAGGGATATGCATATGTATAGATTTAGGTTTATACGGAAGCCCCACTTCTAACGGTTAATTACAGTTTAGGTCAAATGAACGACTAATGACTTCAAACGGTTTCAAATGTAATCGAGTCAGTTACAACAGTTAACAAGTTTGACGTGATACACGTGATGATGCCAAAATGACGCATGAACGACAAACTCGAATAAAGTCAAAAATTACAAAAAAGGGCTCATACCTATCTAGTCCAGGTTAAACTCACCAAACTACCTATCCTTGACCCAAAACATGACATAAAAGACAAAACACCATTAACTGCGCTCATTTTCTCGAGAAGTGCTACGAACGAAATTAATTAGTCGCTAAACTAGCTTAACTAGGGTCGGAGTGTTACAATATCCTTGACCCAAAATATTTTCAATGCTTGGATTATATCTAGAAAGAACAGCGGATATCTTTTTCTTCAGAGTTTGGGATGCTATATTTTTAACATGAACAAGACCAAAAAATCTCTCACAGAAAACCTTTTTTTCCACAAATCTTAAAACAAGAGCCATTTGCTCTCTTTTTGACTGATCCTGAGCTTCATCCGCAATAATGCAGAATTTTGTGTTAACAATTTCCTCTCAAATTGCATTTCAAACTTTCTCTGAGAAAATATGTAAGATTTCTTTCTAGATTTGAGGTGAAGTATATGTAGCATTTCCAAGCACTTTATCTAACACAACATCCATAACTTTTTCATTATATGATGCCAAAATTTTAATCATTTCAATGAAATTACTGCAATTCTTAGAATCTGGATGTTCATTATGACCCCTAAAAGCACATGCTTGAAAAGTAAGCCATCGAACAATGTCTATTAAGGTCTTAAGTCGCAATCTGTTATTTGCTATTTGGATAGAAGATTGTGTATGAAGCACCATTTTAATATGCTGTAATTGATTCATCAAATCTCTGCATAATTGTTTAGCTGTGTTATGTGGAGAATTTGGATCTTTTCACATATGATTTAAAATAGTACAATTCTTTCCATCGTAAACTTTTTTCCTATTACGAAATCCTTTAGTGGTAAACAAACTTGCTCCAAAACGTTTAGTTGTTATTTTACTGAAAAGAAAATATGGTAAGCAAAATGCACCATTCTTCACTGGAGAATACTCTAACCAAGTAGGGAACAATCTAAACCAGGAAGATTGAAATCGTTGTTGATGTTTTTCAGATCCAGAAAGTGGATAGACAGAAAGCATGTTAGAAAGGCACGGCCTTAATGTAAGCATGCCTAATTTCATCATGTTGATTAAGAGGATATTCTCAAATTTGACGACGCAATCCTGGGTCACGCTCTAAGGTAGTTATATCAATTTCTGTGGCCTCAATTCTTGGGGATTTGGAGGACGTGAACTTTGTGGTTCATGAGATGAAGTTTTTGGACCAGAGAGTGATATAATGTCATCTTTTGAATTTTGAGCATTTTTTCTCTTAAAAAATGCATTAATGGTTGATGATTTAACCATAGTTAAAACCATAAAAAATATAACAAAAAGTTAAAAATGAAAATAAAACTTTCTATAAAATTGCTAATGCAAAATGAAAAGAATAATAAATGAAAAATAAGTAGTAATTAACCATGGTCAAACCGTATAAAATATATCAAGTTCTTCCCTCTTCTCTAATTCTACTTAATTAATTAGAAAGTAAACTTCTTGAGTTCTTAGGGTTTTGAGGCATGTTCCACATTATATACAAGAAGGGGTTTAGTACAAAGGCTTGAATTAGGCTTCTAATAGTAGAATAAAATTGAATCCATGGCATACAATAATAAATCAATAATCATAAAATATCTACTTACCTTTTTGTCAAAACCCGAGCCCAGGAGATTGGGGTTTAAGTAAAACATAACCGATAACACACGTACTCCCGTGCCTATATACTTAGACCCGGTCTAAATGCATATGCACAAGGGAAGGTTCACACGTGCTAAACAAGTACGCAGAAGCTGTAAGTATCAAACATAATACGAGAATGACACACTAACAAAAGCTATATTGATAAAAGATTACATAAAAGTCAGGGTTGTACAAAATGAATCAAAATACAGATAGATAAATCATGAATACTCCCAAAATCCCAAATACAACGATATCCCAAATTGGGGAAGACCTATATGCATGTATGACGTTGACGCGCTTCGTTGGAGGGATCACATCCACTCCTCTAACCCTGATGGGGCATCTGGGGTCTCCCCTGGAGTCTGATTGACCAACGAGGGGTCCGTCGAAGGATCTGAGCCTGCAACACCAAGGACAACTCATGAATACAATGATTCAGCAGAGTATAAGTAAGAACAAGTTAACACATGTTGTATTTAATAGAATAAGTAACATGATGTAAATCATAACATTTCAATTTCATATACGAAACAGTTGTGCATCAAATAAAGCATGCAATCAGAATCAATATAGACGTGATGTGTACATAACTAGGTGGCAACTACATTTGCCATATGCTCCCAGAAGTTCTTACGTGAGTGCTGAAAACACCATCGACCGGGCTAGGATACGAATGGGTCTCAGGTTCCTGGGGTCCGAAAGCCCCAAGACATAAACTCACTGCAGTGAGGCCATATAAACTACGCCAAATTCAACCCTATCGGATATCCTAAGGCTGAGGCTGAGTAGTGCCTGACCTTGTCGATTCAATCATATATGAGACTTTGAGTAGATCATGCATATCATATCGAGCATATATCATACGTGCATACTGTCCATTCATACATGCCTACGTATAATACTCAAAGTTCTGGAAACATGTTGAACAAATCAAACACTTCGTACTTGCTAACAATCAAACAATTCGAACTTTCAAAACGAGAAATATTCAACCATAGGGAAGAGTGGAGGTCAATAAGCGTCATGCAAGATGCCATGCAATTCAATTTTTAATCGAATCAAGAGCATTTACAAGCCAACTCTATCTAGTTATCCAGTGTTTCTAGCCGTGCATGATGATATAGTTGTAAGTTATCCGACGCACTGTTGTCTAGTGTTGCATCGTATCATAAGTGTGCATCGAAGTCCCTTAACCCAACACCCATGGGGAGTCTAATCAGGATCCACTGGGCAAGCCAGGGGTGCCTACATTCTACCTCAAAGGTCCTACAAAGTCCCTTCAATTCCTAGTGTTCTTACTTTCCACAGGTTTTATGGCTCAGCCTTGTTCTTGTTCTACGGCTCAGCCACAGTGAGGGTATGGCTTAGCCGTAGAACACCTCACGGCTTAGCCATGGCTGGACCGTAAAAGGTCAGCAAAATGCCAACTCTCAGTTATTTTAAAACTGTACCCTGTATTGATCTACGGCTAGGCCACGGCTTAGCCATAGTACAGAATACGGCTTACCGTGACTTAACCGTAAAAGAAATCTGGGTTTTACAGCTTTCTGGACTGTGAGTCATAGGCAGTTTACGGCTTAGCCGTGACTGTATAGAGTCGTTTTCCGGAACCTGTTACATAATCAACTGGAAGAGCACAAAAAGGGCAGAACACATCAAATAGAAAGGAATTAACACAAATTGTGTTGTAGCACATCTTTTCACATGCAAACATAAGAAATTAGTCGAAATCAAACATATACCAACATGGGTTCATACAAATCATACTTATACTTGCCTCAATGAGTTCAAACAGGTAAGCGGTTGTCCTTGGGCTCAAATTCACCGTCCGAACACACTTCCAATCCCCCATGCATGCAGAAAAAGGGAGAAGGAAGGGACGTGAGTGCAAGCATAGCAACTGACAAGAAGAAGAAGAAAAAGAACATTGAGAATCCATGACTTAACTTACACTATACACATACACACAGAAGGATAACGAAGAAGAAATGTGCACAAGATCCCCTTCCTTGGCTTGCTCGCTTCAACGACAAAAAGAAACAAGAAGAAACAGAAGAGAGGAAGAAATCATTGAAGATGAAGAAGGAAGAGTCGGTGCATGAGGCTTATAAAGGATAAGGATTAAGAGAAATGACAAGAAGGTCCAATCATTCATGTTAATTACAGTTTGAGTCATTTGCACGTCCAACGAAAACAAATGACATCTTTTGAAAACGAAGTAGTTACGGAACTTAACGAGCTCAACAAAAGACACATGTTGACGCCATAATGATGGTGAATGACGACATCTTACAAAAAGCTAAAATGACAAAAAAGGGCTTTTGTTTACCTAAACTAGGTTAAACTCAACCCAACTACTTATCCATAAACCGAAACAAAACAAAACCAAAGACAAAACCCAATTAACAACTAAATCATCGTCAATCAGTCGCTAATCAAGATTAAATTGGGTCGGAGTGTTACACTCTTATGTTTAAGAAAACCCTATGTTGATTCAGTTAATCTCACAATTTTTTTTCCCAATTTTCCAACCCTCTATGTAGAGATCCAATGGAGAGGGAGAGGGCGTCTGACTTTGTGTCAACTTGGAGAGGAGAGGGATTGAGGGCAGAACCAAATACAAGTTGCAGGCTTGAGGAGTAATATGCATTATGCGGTATATGCATTAATCATTACTAGCAACAAAGGCCCGTCCTTAGCCCGAGCCCTAAAATCAACGTTTTAAATGTTGTCTTATTATTCAATATATTATGTTAATGCATTGAAAAAGAATTTCTTGATAAGAATATTATTGAACTTATTAGTTTCAAATAAAAGTAGACTTATGGGGCAAAAAAATAAGTTAAATTAAATTAATTTAATAGTTAAAACCTGAAAAAAAATCTATTATCATATTAGAGAATTTTAGTAGAAAATTAAAAAAACCGAGGTTATAATTTCGTGGTAAAAGAAAGATATTATTAAGGAAATTAATAATGAACAATAATATTTTTAATAACAAATTAAATGGAAAAAATAGTATAAAGTATTGCACCATAAAAAATAAGAGTAAAAAGATGAAAATGAACCCCAATTAAAAAAATTAAAATTTTATATCTTCAAGTTATTAATTAAGAATGGGCTGAGAAACTATTGAAAGAAAATGTTATTTTATAAATGACAATATAAAGATTCTTTAGTGAATGGGAATTGTAAAGAAAGTAAATAAAATATTAGTAAAAAGATGATATTCAAACAAATGAAAAACATGAAATAAGCGTAAAAATAAACAAATTTAAAAATAATATATTTGATGTTATTTTTCAAGATTTAATGAAAAAAATAAAAAATGGGGTGCTTGGTCCCTTTTATGAATGAAAAGAATTTTTGAAGAAAGTCTTAAGATCTCATTTTAGTAAATAAAATGAGCTTATATAATAAAAATATTAAAAAAATTATCTAATAAAGAAAAGTAAAATCAATAGTAAGTGAAAAAAGAAAAGATAATATGACCGGAAGATGAAGTGCATGCCTACCCTACCTTGGCCACTCCATCATTAGGTGTTGTGGAAATCAAACTTATGCAATATTATAGAATTAGATTTTTTATTGAAGTTAACTGTGCTACAAATTCTAAGAACTGAGCTGAAGTGAATAAACCTACACAAACAAGTTGACAAATTATTAAAACTATAAAACTGAAAATAACAAAAACAAGAATACAAATTAGTGAGCTATAAAATAGGTACTGTGTTTGAGCCCATAGATGCCTAGGTGGGAGAGAGATAAAACTCAAGCAACCCTTAAAATGCTTCTTGTACACTGGCTTTTAGCACATTTAAGTTAGGGCAACTGGGTGATTGGTTTTAATCTCATAATACATGAGAGGACACTTACAATATCATGTTGCCAAAAGAGAACTTATAAAACTACTGAAAGGAAATATGCAACTAAAACAAATCTAGAAAATAATCCCACTTCCATTGCAAAATCACTAACCTTTTCGTTTCCCATGATGAAGTTCACTACCAACTTTAACACGAATTGGGTCAGCTGGTGGTTGATAGGCCTAGAATCAACCACAAGACCCAACACTATTACTATCAAACATTTAACAATACCACATAAAAATTACCTCACAAAGGTACTATCAAGCAATAACTCCAAATACCTACTTCTAATCTCCAACATGAGTTTCGAAGGACTCCAACGGCTTTGTTCTTGGAAGAAGCTTCAACTTAGGCCTAGTCAATGCTTCTATTGGGCCACTGACATCCGCCCAATTTACCATCAATGGTAGCTCACCCTTCAAAGGCCTCCATTCTTGTAGCTTTAATATTTATAATTAGTTCTCTAGAATGCCTTATGCATTGCTCAAATACCCTCTTCCAAAAGCTTCATCATTCGGCTTATAATTTTGATTGTTTGGTGCTTTGAACAATTCTTAACAAACAAACGCCTCAATACTCTTTATACGTTCATCATCCATTCTTACCTTAAAAAAAATTCATTAAAAAATTTAGTTAAACAATCAATTCCAATCTCACGAATCAAGAATCAAGATCAATTACAAGTACAAGTATGTGCATAGAAAAAGATAAAGCATGAATTTCAATTTCTTTGCACAGATACAGAATGGATAACCAATTAACCCATCCCTTTTGTTGCCATCATACAAGACCCATCCCTTTTGTTGCCATCATATAGACCATTAATCAATTCTAATTTTAGTATATACAAATCCAAACAGACTCATCTTATTAAACTTATTAAGCAATAGATCAAGAGACTTTTATTTTCACTCCTCAAACAGACACAAATCAAAACCAAATCGAAAGCTCATTAAACAAACTAATCTCACCATAGCTTTTTATGGTTTGATCATCCTTCAAGATCCGACCCTTGTAAATTAGCCTCTGCTATTCCACTGGCACGTCGCAGTTAATTCATATGCTACATAAAAGTTTCACATAGCCCAGCAAATAATAACAATAAATAGCCTTTTCCATTTCAATAGTATTCCTTGATTGACTGAACAATAAATTCGGTTTCCAGTTGTACTTCCTGGTTTACCCCTGCTCCATCATGGTCACGTTGATGAGATTGGTATAGAGATCATCTGGGAGTAATCTCTAAATAGGGATAATGATAGATTTTAGGGGAAATTTTTTAATTGATGAGGAAGACGTTTGAATACCATTCAAATAGAGAGATTTTTGGGGAATAAATGGAATGGATGAGATAGAGGAGGGTAGAGGGAGCGATTTTAAGGGATGATGCAAAAACAGTAGAGAGAAAGGAAGAGATTTTAGAAAAACCATTTCTTAATATTTTTAAAAGATGATGTGGCGTTCTAGGAAAAAAGAAAAAAATATTGCTAATGTGGCACCCTCTAGAGGGCTCAATTCTTATAGCTTTAATATATATAATGCTTATATGCATTGAGGTGTAAAGTAGTATTTGCCAATCCACAACGCACATCTGACATATATGTTTATGTCAAAGAAGTGGGAGTAGTTTTGTTATTGTCATTGAATGACATGTTCATTATTAGTGATGAATTGGAAGTCGTTAATGAAATCAAACAGTAGATAAAGTCAAGATTTGAGATGTAAAATAAGGGTGGGGCACAGTGAGTGTTTGGCATAAAGGTAAACCATGATCCGCCGAATCAATTATTGACTTTATCACAAGGGTCTTATTTGAAAATATGTTGAAACTATTTGATAATGCTAATAGCAAGCCAATCAATCCTCCCATTTGCAAGTGTTGAAAATTGTCCAATAATCCGAGTCTCACTAGCATAGAAGGGTAACCTATTAACAATAAACAGGCCGTATGTGATGATGGTGAGAGAAGCATCATGTATGAGATGCTATTTGACTATATTTACGAGTTTAATATTTGTAATTATCGTGGATCTCGTATCTGATTCATAAGTGATCCGGATGTGTCAATTTGGCACGAGTGTGACAAGTGAATAATAAAAATAAGTGAATAACAGAAATCTGATGTACATCAAAATATTTTCCATATCATTTGTTGCTTAGTTGTTAACTTGGAACTACATGGTTGTAAGAATGTTTGTTGAGATAGTAACTTGGACAAGAGTCCATGTCCTCATGCAAGTATTGTGTTTTCCAAAGAAAAGAAAGAAATCGATCTTGGAACCTCTATCATGAGCAGGAGTTGAGTACATTATCAGAAAATGCAGTAATAGTCCGGGTGGTCATCAGGTTGGAACTCTTTATGGATATTTTGAAGTTAGTAAGAACTGATGAACCAGTGAAAATGTTAACAATCCACCATCAGATCAGTGAAGTGAAACTTTAGTTCCACAGTCCAATCCCCTAAATGAATTAAGATCTCAAAGTATTTGAGATGTGGGCTAGAAATAATGAGATTACTATCTTGGGTGTCCCACTTGTGGAGTTGATTACTGGTTTACATTGTTATTACTTAGATAGTCAAGCATGTGATGTGTATGGGGATGGAAGAAGAGTTGATATACATGGTGTTCGTGCCAAGTGGGAGATTGTTGGAAATAGTGTGGCCCACATGCTACAGTCCCATGTCAAATCAAGCATGGCAGTGGTGAAAGGAGAAATTTGTATCCCACTATAAACAAACGACTTGATCTGGAGCCACAAATATGACTCCCAACTGAATTAGTAGAATGTGGATTTCTGGCGAAAAAGTCTTCAAGAAGCGTGACTCTTTTAGACTATCCTATATAAGTGATATGGGAGCCCTAAGGTTGGGACTCTTTTCTATCTAGTAGGTAAAGCAGAGGCGAAAAGGTCCGCAAAGCTTCCTAATCGCCGGAACACACAGTTCTCTAGTCACATGCTGGAGTCTCCACGTCCAAATTTATCAGTTTCTAGGGTTCAAAATCGGGTAAAATCAAAGTATGTGTGCATTAACAAATTGGCATGGATCAAGTTAGGAAGATAGGAAATGAAAAAAAGAATATCAGTTTCTACAGTTCAAAATTTGGCTAAGATCAAATGGTGCAGATCAGTTTCCTCCCATGTGCAGATCAGTTTCTGCCGTTCACGTCCATGGGCAAGTCATTTGACATGTGTTGGGTTGAAATCAGTGTGTGGTTCACTCTTGAAATTTTGTTCAGGTACACTAGTGTGCATATCAAATTGCATTTGACAAGCGTGATGTCCAGTCTTGTTCTCACTGATTTCAAACGACAGGCTTTATTTGAAATGCAGAACTCATTATGAATTATTTGAAATCATTGTTGATTCACACGCTTAGTTTCTGCAAATCATATCTGATTATATGAAGTGCTTGTCATTTGAAATCAATGCATGAAAAGGTGATGACACTCTTTGACCCTGGGCAAGCCGTTTAAATATGTGAAACACAGGTTACTTGAATCTGTAAATAAAAAAAATACATGCTCAAGTTTACATGAACGAGGAATGACAGACCAACAGAATATAAAGTCTTCTAAAAGATCATCCAGAAGAAAATAAGGTTCCCCTGCAGAGAATCTTGTATCCTCTCTTTTCTCTTCACCCCTTCAGTTCTCTATAAGAAACATGACTACAACGCCAATGCTAGGTGATTTGCAGAGGCAAGTGAAAATAAAAAAAGTGGGATGTTTGTGCCATAAATGTATTTTTTTTTCATGGAAAATGGAAATAATGTCCAAAGAGAAGCAATTTTCTTTTGCTCCTTGCAGACAGTGTCCATGGTTTTCATTTTACAGTGTGATCTGTTTTTCACAACTTTAACAGGAAACTTGTAATGAAAGTCCTAGAGGAGTGATTTCAGTCAAACTAGATCATTGAAAAAAAAAAAAAGAAGTTTCACCCATAATGAAAATTAAGATTGTAGAAAGCCTTCAATTTTCACTTTCCATACAAAATAAAAACATTGTGGAAAGTCAAGCCAATGAAAATGGTTGTGCATATACATGAACATATTCTAGTAATAGTTAATAAAATCATTGAAACATAAAATTAATGAGAAATGTCTTTTTATTAATACCAGGATTAAAATTGAATTGAATTGGACAATAAAGCAAATTGGAATGTGAGAGGTCTGAGAGGTATTCAAGTGAGTTTGAGAGGCAACTTTGAAGGAGAAAAGAAGCAGGAAATCAACCCATCCAAAGACTACGCAATATGTGAAGCAGATTATTGACTTGCTTGAGAATGGAACTGAAATTGGCATTTGATGGGTAGTTGAGAAGCAGATGAAATGCAATGAGAAGAAAGAAGACAGTCTCCGTTGTCTATTTTTCTGGTGCTTCGCTTCTCCATCCTATCTGGACATCACCAGTGTTGGAAGGCTACTTTTCTCTTCCCCATTTTTCAAATGGGCATGTGGCATTCGATTACATACTTCTCCTGATTCCCCTGTATTAGTTATTTAGAGACTTGTCAACATTTTACTCTGGAAAAAAGGAAGAAAAAGACCATCAAATGTATTCTAGCTACTACTACTTCAAAGAATCAAATTTAATTTACAAAGGAAGCAATTACAAAATAAGTTGGAATAGCTGGTGGGTAAGGGTTAAAGAATATTTACCATGTTACCAGTATCAAGAGAACTGGGTGAATGTTGAAGGGGCATCTGTAGGCTCATCGAATACACCATCAGCAAAGTGTTGGAATTTACAATTACAAGACTATCCAAATCAAATCCAGAGGAAGTGGATGATGTGTTCATCATGCCCGGACTGGTCTAAAACTTCAAGCTCGAAAACCAGGGAGTCCCTTTCCTTTTGTAGAAGAGGATATACACACCCAGATTAAGTGCGTCATGTTCGGATACTGGTGTCACCTATACAATGGATTTTAAGAAACCATTACTCAAGTACTTGAACAAAAACCCAAAAGATATTTTTACTCTCTGTTATTGTGTGTGTGGGGGGGTTGGTTGAACTGCAGTGCGCCGACTTTGACAGCTTCATACACATTGATAAAGTTTGAGTCGAACTTCAGGAGTTGAGCTCAAGTTCAATTATAGAGGAACCAATATCAAGCTGGGCCTTGGGATCAGCTTATCTTACATGTAGATATGTTCGAGTAAAGAGTGAAGCTTTGGCTTATGTTAAGTTATTGTACTAGCTTGAGCTGAAGCTGGACAGGCCCTAACTCATGCTTGCCACAACCAGTTTACGAGTTGAGTTCAAGCCAAGCCTGAGCTGGCCGGGCTTGTTGACAGTCCTAGATAGTGAAATGTGCTTTGTGATTATAGTAACATAGTTATATTGATGTAAATCCTCATCACCAAATATCATCTGGATCAGTCAGGACTCAAGACCATATGGTGATATTGGTAACTCATAGCAAATCAATGTTCACCATGCTTGAAGATGATACTAGGTTGATTTGGATATTGCAGGGTGGGATGTTTTCTACCCAAATTAACTTTCTGCCATGTTTTATGTGGTTGGACTGAACTGCATTAATCTGAAACAGAACAAATATATTTTGCTCTGGACAAAGTCACATAATCTTAATGTAACAGGTACACTTGAAGGGGGGAAACTAATTTATTGATTGAAACTGATTACCTTTGCATCATCTAAATTGTACCATGAATCCGGAGAGGGACGAACGTAGCAAATGTAATGTCCTGAGCTAGTTGAATTCCCAAGATGCACCAAGACAGCATAGAGGTCATATTTTGTCTCCCCCTGTTGAAAAAAAAATAAATAAAAGAAAAAGAAATGAGAGAGATTTTATGGAAAAAGACAAAGCATAGGGTCTTAATTCTGTTGAATGATTAAAATCGGACTATCTACTTACATTGTCATCCCCATTTGGGTTACTGAGGAAAGGTTTCAAGTCCAGCTCAATTGGATAGTTCACAAAATCAACAATCTTCTCAGCATTGGCCTTAAATCTCTTGAGGTGCAGCACTAAAACATCAGGAGACTGATATATTTTAAGCTCTTTTTCCCTTGATACCTTCTCCTTACATTTTATACAGGGTGGTAATTCCTCTATCTTTTCTACCTGAGTGAATAACTCCAAGGCATTGGAGAGAGTACCAGCACCTTCAATTGCCAAACTGAGATCTGATATAGACTCAAAAGTGTCTGAAACATGCTGGCATCGGGTGCATTTAAGCTGAAATTCATGACAAAAAATAAAGAAACAAAACAAATCATATTAGATGGGCAAAAGCACAAAACAATTCATAAATATTGAACAACAAATCATATTTAGACAGGCAAAAATACAAAATAACTCATAAAGATAGAACAACTATTGAAATACCCGGCTTCTAGATTTGGCCCCAAAAATCTGCTTTACAAGGTTTGGTTTTGTAAACTCGTGAACCTTATCCAGCATGCAACGGAGAAACTCATGAGCATCCTGTTGCTGGTTCACTTCAAAATAACGGTTTATCTCTGAGCAATTACTCAGTCAAGGACCTGCAAAAACTTCAACAAGATGCTGCTAATGGAAGGTCTAACACTAATCTTTAAAGCATCAGCCAACTGCAATTACTAGGGGCCTATTTTGTTTTCAAGGTATTGAATTCCTATGAATTCTAAGAAATGAGTTTCTTAAAGTGGTTCAAACTGAATTAAAAAAGGTGAAGATGCATAAATGATAATCAAATAATCTCACATTCAAGGGAATTTACAAAACTATTACCCAGCCTTGACCCCAATAACTCAACTCCTTGGAAAGTGAGGATCCCCGTGTGCATCTCCACCCTATATCCTACATCCCTCACCTCTTTAGTTATCCTTTGTTGGAATCCATATTGTCATAAATTCCTAGGAATCCAATTTCATGCAAGCTACTGAATTCCTAGTATGTCTTTGATATAATGGAACCAATACTTAAATAGAATATCTATTTCCCTTGCATTGAACCAAGAAACTAAACTACCAATAACAAGGATCTCTTCAAAAAAAAAAAAAAAAACTTGTGAGGATACCACTCAAATTGTCCACCATAGAATATGGTGTGAAAGCCTTTCCCGCAAATGAGAAAACATCCTCCATATATCCATTCAGAACACAAAAGAAGCAGAACTTTCCATCATACACTGCAAAATTCCCAAATCATTTCTTAAAACTACTTGTATTCTCAAAAAAGAATATAACAATAAGGGCCTATTTGTTTGCACGGTATTAAATTGCTTGCATTCTCAAACGGAAAAATAACAATCACAGCCTTTTTTTTTCTTTTCATGGAAATGAATCCTTAGAAATTCAAGGTAAAATGTATTTCAACAAAGAATTATTTATTTTCCATTTAAGAGGTGATCATTTGTTGACCAATTATAAATTTCTGCCTTTGTTTCTTCAATTTTAACCTCTTTCGAAGTTACATTCCTGAAAACAAATGGGCCTCAAGCAATCAAAGTTATTGAGCCTGTGAGGATTCAAGGTAAACTGGGTTTTAACAAAACTATATATATTCATTTCCATTAAAGGAGAGACTAATGGATGATCAAGCATGAATCTTTGCCTTTATTTCTTCAGTTTTAACCACTTTTAAAAGCACATTTCTTATAACTCTTAGGAATTCAGTTCCTGCAAACAATGGACCTTAAGCCATCAAATTAATAAGAAGAGACCACACATATATAGAATTCAATGCCATGGTGTGCACCACAGAGTGGTTCTCACTTAATCACCAAATGAACCACATACAGGACCCTCTAAATTACACCAATCCCATTTTAACCTGAGTTTTTTCATATAGATATAAACATATATAATTACAATATATGAGGCACGCTAGAGAAATCCCTGGCATCTTCATTGAAAGAATGCCGCTATCTACTTCTAATAAAAAGCATCCATGTTATAGAATCATTTAATAGAGGGTTGCATTTCATTTTGAATTCAAAACATTACAGCTATTTAAGAGAGATAAGTAAAATGAAAAACAATCTTTTGTATGACCATTAACTGGAATTCCAATCCTTTTTTTTTTTTTTGGGAAAAGAGAATTCCCATCCACTTTGGAAACAAAGTTAACACTTAACTAAATTTTCTCCTTCTTTATCCCCTAGTTTCTCTCCTTATCAAAGCACAAAATTTTGAATTTTTTTCAGGAATACATAGTTCTTTGTGATTAATGACAATATGTTATGATAAGTGGGCCCCACTATGAAACATCCAAAACAATCAAAGTAAATAGCCTTGTCTTTGATTTCACCAAATTCTGATCTATTAGAGGTTGGTCCCACCATTAGATTAATCACAAATAGAACTTGGAATTTCATAATTTGACAATGGGAAAGAAATCCATGATTCTCCTTAAGTGGGACCCACTGGAAAAAAAAAACAAAAGTAATCAAAACAAATGGCACAACGGGTGCGACCATGATGAATGGCCTATTTTCACCAATCTTTTTACACAAGAATGTGCAAGGAACATCACTTCCCTTTGCGGGGGTTTTTTTTTTTTTTATGATACTTCTAATTTTTCCCTTATCAATGGGCCTTATTAGTTTTGTGATTGAATCAATTATGGTTAGTGTTTGATTAGTATCAAGTTAATGCTAATTCATGGAGTTAAAAAATCCATCAGCGGGGCCTTCTAATTTTTATGACTGAATTCAATCAAAGATAATAGTCACGTTGGTGTAAAATTATAAATAATACCAATACATAGGAGGTGGGTGAATGTGAAGGCTCAGATTTGATGTGAAGCGCTTGGCTTAATCCAAATGTGTGCCCCACTTTCCAAAATAAAGAAGGGCTAAAAAGGCAAGTGAATAGCATATATCATATCCACGTCACCACCTCCAAAGAGTCTCCCTCAAAATTTGAATCTCCTATTTACTCTTCTACACAATCGTCTGTGAGAAAGGTGAGTAAACAAAAGTTGGTGGAATGGAAGGGTTCCAACGTGACTACGTGAGTGCCTATACTTCATTGTCTCTTACATAGGGGAAGGGCGTTTTGTAGAATTCCACTTAATATATATATATATATACACACGCGCGGAGAGGGAGAGAGAGAGGGCAGAATTACAAGAACATGGCTGGGCGTGTTTGCAAGTTTTGAGGCCCTGAACGAATGTAGCTGTGTAAGTTAAGCACTGAAGAACTGCATTGAGAAAACACGTATTTCCAAGGTTCACGAGGCCCGCAGCCTGCCAAACAAGAGAGACGGAGAGAGGGGGATTGGATGTGTAGAAGAAACCCATGTAAAGTAATCAAAGAAACAGATTTCAGAGAAATCGGGTGACTGCAAACATACCATTCTCATTTCACTGTTGTCCTCAGAGCAAGTAGGAGAAGATTGCATGTCGCTTACACTTTTTGTGAAGTTGTCCACCACTGATCCAGCTGGGGGAATAACCAATAACCTTTTAATTTTCTGCTTCTCTACTTTTACAGGAGCAGTCTTCTCCAAGCTCGTAAACCAGAGAGTCCCTTTCCTTTTGTAGAAGAGGATATAGGCAGTCTCATTAAGTGCCTCATATTTGGTAACTGGTGTCACCTACACAATGGATTTTAAGATACCATTACACAAGTACTTGAAAAAAATAAAAACCCAATAGATATTATTCCCATTTGTAATTGTCGAGAAGGGGGCAGGTTGAGCTGCAGTGAGCCGACCTTGACAACTTCATACACATTGATAAAGCTTGAGTCAAGCTTCAGGAGTCGAGCTCAAGTTCAATTATAGAGGAACCAATATCAAGCTGGGGCTTGGGATCAGCTCATCTTACATGTAGATATGTTTGAGTAAATAGTGAAGCTTCGGCTCATGTTAAGTTATTGTACTAGCTTGAGCAGGAGCTGGACAGGCCTAACTCATGCTCGCCTCAACCAGTTTACGAGTTGAGTTCAAGCCAAGCCTGAGCTGGCCGGGCTTGTTGACAGTCCTAGATTGTGATATGTTCTTTGTGATTATAGTAAAATAGTTAGATTGATGTAAATCCTCATCACCAAATATCATCTGGATCAATCTGGACTCCGGACCGTATCCTGATATTGGTAACTCATAGCAAATCAATGTTCACCATGTTTCAAGATTATACTAGGTTGATTTGGATATTGCAGGGTGGGATGTTTTCTATCCAAATTAACTTTCTGCCATGTTTTATATGGCTGGACAGAACTGTATTAATCTGAAACAGAACAAATATATATTTTGTTCTGGACAAAGTTACATAATCTTCATGTAACGCGTAAATTCGAAGCGGGGAAACTAATTTGTTGATTGCAACTGATTACCTCTGCATCATCTAAATTGTACCATGAATCCGGAGAGGGACGAACGTAGCAAATGTAATGTCCTGAGCTAGTTGAATTCCCAAGATGCACCAAGACAGCATATAGGTCATATTTTGTCTCCCTCTGTTGAAAGAAACATAAAAAAAAAGAAAAAGAATGAGAGAGATTTTTTGGAACAAAGAAAAGCATATAGTCTTATTCTGTTGGATGATTAAAATCGGACTATCTACTTACATTGTCATCCCCATTTGGGTTACTGAGGAAAGGTTTCAAGTCCAGCTCAATAGGATAGTTCACAAAATCAACGATCTTCTCAGCATTGGCCTTAAATCTCTTGAGGTGCAGCACTAAAACTTCAGGAGACTGATATATTTTAAGCTCTTTTTCCATTGATACCTTCTCCTTACATTTTTTACAGGGTGGCAATTCCTCTATCCTTTCTACCTGAGTGAATAACTCCAAGGCATTGGAGAGAGTACCAGCACGTTCAATTGCCAAGCTGAGATCTGATATAGACTCAAAAGTGTCTGAAACATGCTGACATTGGATGCATTGAAGCTGAAATTCATGACAAACAATAAAGAAACAGAACAAATCATATTAGATGGGCAAAAACCCAAAATATTAGATGGGCAAAAACACAAAACAACGCATAAATATAGAACAACAAATCATATTTAGACGGGCAAAAATACAAAATAACTCATAAATATAGAACAACTATTGATATACCCGGCTTCTAGATTTAGCCCCAAAAATCTGCTTTACAAGGTTTGGTTCTGTAGACTCGTGAACCTTATCCAGCATGCAACGGAGAAACTCATGAGCATCTTGTTGCTGGTTCACTTTGAAATAACGGTTTATCTCTGAGCAATTACTCAGTCAAGGACCTGCAAAAACTTCAACAAGATGCTACTAATGGAAGGTCTAACACTAATCTTTAAAGCATCAGCCAACCGCAATTACTAAGGGCCTATTTTGTTTTCAAGGTATTGAATTCCTATGAATTCTAAGAAATGAGTTTCTTAAAGCGGTTCAAGCTGAATAAAAAAAGGTGAAGATCCATAACTGACAATCAAATAATCTCACATTCAAGGGAATTTACAAAACTATTACCTAGCAATGACCCCAATAACTCAAATCCATGAAAATTGAGGATCCTTGTCTACATCTCCGCCCTATATCCTACTTCCTTCACCTCTTTAGTAATCCTTTGTTGGAATCCATATTATCATAAATTCCCAAGAAACCAATTTCACTCAAACTACTAAATTCCTGTTATGTCTTTGATATAATGGAACCAATACTTAAATAGAATATTTTTGTCACTTGCATTGAACCAAAAAACTACCAATAACAAGTCTCTTAAAAAAAAAAAGCAAAAACCTGGTCAGGATACCGCTCAAATTGTCCACGATGTGATGTGGCACGAAAGCATCTCCCGCAAACAAGAAAGCACCCGTCATATATTCATTCAGTGCACAAAGAAAGCAAAACTTTCCAACATGCTCTGCAAAATTCCCAAATCATTACTTAAAACTGCTCGCATTCTCAAAAAAGGAAATAACAATAAGGGCCTATTTGTTTGCATGGTATTGAATTGCTTGCATTCTCAAAAGGAAAAATAACAATCACAACTTGTTTTTTATGCATGGAATTGAATCGTTAGAAATTCAAGGTAAAATGCATTTTAACAAAGAATTATTCATTTTCCATTAAAGAAATGATCATTTGATGACCATTTATAATTTTCTACCTTTGTTTTTTCAATTTTAACCTCTTTCAAAGTTACATTCCTGAAAACAAACGGGCCTTACGCAATCAAAGTAATTGAGCCCATGGGAATTGAAGGTAAAACTGTTTTAACACACACACACACACACACACACCCATATTTATATTTCCATCAAAGGGAAGACTAATAGATGAACATCCATGAATCTTTGCCTTTATTTCTTCAATTTGAACACTTTCAAAAATACATTGCTTATAGCTCCTAGGAATTCAGTTCTTGCAAACCAACGGGCCTTAAGCCATCAAATTAATAAGAAGAGACCACGCATATATTATCCAATTCACCTGGTGTGAACCAAATATTTCTGCGCACCTCATAATAGGGCCACCGAATGAACCACATACAGGACCTTCTAAATTACACCAATCCCATTTTTCAACTAAGTTATATATATGCATGTAGGGGAGAGAGAGAGAGAGAGAGAGATAGAGAGAGAGAGAGAGAGAGAGAAAGAGAGAGAGGAATTACTAGAACATGGCTGGGTGTGTTTGCAAGTTTTGAGGCCCTCAACGAATGTAGCCGTGTAAGTTAGGCACTGAAGAACTGCATTGACAAAACACGTATTTCCAACATTCCTCAGGCCCGCAGCCTGCCAAAGAAGAGAGAGAGAAGGATTAGAATCTGTAGAAGAAAACCGTGTATTGAAAAGTAACCAAAGAAAGATTTCAGAGAAATGTGGGGTGACTGAAAATGTACCATTCTCATTTTACTATCGTCCTTAGGGAGAGAAGGAGAAGATTGCACGACGCTTATGCTTTTTTTGAAGTTGTCCACCACTGATCCCCGCTTTTTGGGGGGAAGAACCAATGACTTTCTAATTTCCTGCTTCACTGATTTTAGAGGAACAGTCATCTTCATGCTCATAAACCAGGGAGTCCCTTTCCTTTTGTAGAAGAGGATGTAGGCATCCTGAAAACGCGCATTGTATACCCTGACTTCCTTCACCTGTATAATGGTTTTTAAAACACCATTCATTTATACAAATGCTTGAAGTCTGAACACAACAGATTGTCCAAGTAGAGGACTAGGATTTTCATTTGAAGAGGCAGACCAAGAAAGGTTTTTGGGCTGAACCCAGGACTTCATGGGAATTTTGGAAGCTGATCTAGTTACATCAGGAACAACCGCCACCAAAACCATAGATAAAATTATTGGAAAAAGTTCATCATATTAACGTACAAAAGTTTTACACAATCCTCTTCTTCTATTCAGGCTTGGGATTGGCATTAAAAGCAGGCAAAGTTTTCAAAATATATGACAAATAAAATTATTAAAAAAAAAGGCCTGGCATGGTAGACACCCCAGTATGAAAGGGGTGATCTTGTACTTCTTTATCTATGAAGATGACTGGTAGGTGCTCCATTTTCCCTTTGAGGCCTCCCAAGCTCGAGCTTGAGCTTGGATCAATTACAAACTCAAGCTCAACTTTTGAAGAAAGACTCAAGCTTTAGCAATCTGTCTTAGACAGCCGAGCTCTAGATAGTTGAGCTCGCCCTAGTTTGGAATATGTTTGCCCTGTTTGTTTGCATTAGAATCTATAGGAATTAAATGCATAGGGTGGTTAAAAATGAAGATTAAATGTGAATTTTCAAAACCGAACATCAAATAACCTTTTCTTTTAGCGAAATAAATTCAAGAGAAGATGCTATTTTATGCTCAATTTTGGAGATTCACTTGTAGTGTCAACACACACTATGTAGTCAATTCCAATGTATTTTAATGTAAACAAACAGGGCCTAAATGTCATCTGGCTCAGTCAAGACATCTGCTGTTATCTATAGCAAATCAATAGTTTTCCAAATTTCAAGATATTTCTTGGGTAATTTGGATATTACAGGGTGGCATGTTTTCTATCCATATTTATTGTGCGTTGCATTTCATATGGCTTGGACATAACTGTACTAATCTGAAACATGAAAAATACCAATCTGGGGAAATTAGAGTAAAAACGGTTTCATATGATACAATTCTGATTTTCTGCACTTATTTGTTTCCTCAAATTCGTTGTTCTAGATAAAACCACAAGAGGAGGGGGAAAATGATTTATTACTTGAAACTGATTACCTCATCTGCATCATTTACAATGTAGCATGAATCCATGGAGGGAAGAATGTAGCAATAATAATGTCCTGATTTAGAATGATACCCAGCATGCACCAAGACAGCATATAGATCATATTTTGTCTCCCCCTGTTAAAAGAAATTAAAAAAAAAAAAAGAAACAAAGAAGTAAGAGATATCTTATGAAATAAAGACAAACATTGTCTTATTGTGTTGCATAATTGAAATAGGACTAATTACTTACATTGTCATCGCCATTTGGGTTACTGAGGAAAGGCTTCAAGTCCAGATCAAAAGGATAGTTCACAATGTCAATGATCTTTGTACCATCATTCTTAAATCTCCTGAGGTGCAGCACTAAAACTTCAGGAGCCTGCTCTACTGTAATACTTTTTTCAAACGAAACCTCTTTACACTTTGCACAAGGCTCTAAATTTCTCATATTTTCTACCCTAGTGAATGACTCCAAAACAGTGGAGAGAGTACAAACACCATCAACTGCCAAGCTAAGATCTAAAACAGTCTCATAAGTGTCTGAAATATGACGACAGCGGGAGCATTGCAGCTGAAATTCATGAAAAACAAAGAAATAGAAATAGATCATATTGAGATGGCCTAAACATACAAAACAAGTCATAGATTCAGAAGAATTATAAAGATACCCGGCTTCTGAGACGGCCCCCAAAAATTTGCTCTACAAAATCTGGTTCTGACATCGATCGAAGACTATTCAACAAGCTAGAGAGGCACTCATGGGCATCTTGTTGTTGGAGCATTTGGAAGTCTTTGTTTATATCTGAGGATTATTCAGTCAAGGACCAACAAAAACTTCACCAGGATGCTGCTGATGAAGGTCTAACTCTAGTCAATAAAGCATCAAACACCTGCAATTAATACTCTTCTTTTTGCATGGGATTAAATTTTCCTATAGATTCTAAGAAATCTCTTCCTAGAAGTGGCTAAAGTTGAAGCAGCAAAAGTGAAGATTCATAAATGGTTACTAAAATTATCTCCCCTGTAGTTAAAAATGAAGTCAGTGACCAAGGAAAACTAACCCAGCCATGAACCCCACCCCCCCAAATCTAGTAATGTTAAAAAGAGTCTCAGCTACATCTCCACCTTATATCCTTCACCCCTCACCTAACCCATACGATCATGTAAGCCCCTACGAGTTCAATTCAATGCAAAATACTAAACTGCTGATATTTCTTGTCAAAATAGATCCAATAATTAAACAGAATATATATTCCTCTTTCATTGAAGCAGGAAACTACAAATTAAAAGGTTTCTTAAAGACCAAATACCATAAGGAGGGGAGGATACTATGCATATTAGCCACCAATTCATAGGGTGCGTAACTGCTTCCTGATGACACCAAACATCGATCCACATGTGCTCGCAGTGCACAAATAAGGCAAAAAGGTGGAAGAAACTCATCATCCCCTGCAAAACTCCCAATCATGACTTAAACTGCTTGTAATCTTTAAAAGGAATGCACCAATAAGGGCATGTTTGTTTGAATGGTCTTGAATTGCTTGTATTCCTAGAAGAGAAAATAACAGTAAGGGCCCATTTGTTTGCATGGAATTTAATTCCTAAGAATTCAATGTAAAACGAGTTCTAAACCAGGATTATTCATTTTCCAGCAAACGAGAGATCATTGGATCATCATCTATAGGTCTCTGGCTTTGTTTCTTCAATTTTAATCACTTCCAAAACTGCATTTCATAGAATTCATAGGAACCCAACTCCTGCAAACATCTGGGCCTTAAGCAATCAAAGAACTGAATCGACAGGAATTCAGGGCAAAATGCCTTTTGACAAAGGATTTTTCAATTTCCATGACATGGGTAATCGTTTGATGCTCATGTACCAATCTTTGCCTCTGTTTCTTCAATTTTAACGACTCATAAAACTGCATTTTCTTAGAATTCCTATGAATTCAATTCCTGCAAACAGAGTGGCCTTAAGCCAACAAAGAAACAAGAAAAGCGAGAGAGAGAGAGAGACAGAGAGAGAGAGAGACAGAGGAATTACGAGAACATGGTTTTCTATGACCGCAATCACGGAGTCTCTCAGCGAATGAAACTGTGTGGGTTAAGCACTGAAGAACTGCATTGAGAAAACACGTATTCCCAAGATTTCTGAGACCCGCACCCTGCCAAACAAGAGGGAGAAAAGGAGAATTGGAATCTGGAGAAGAAACCCATGCAGAGTAATCAAAGAAAAAGATTTCAAAGAAACATACCACTCGTATTCCTGAGGGTATCTTCCGGGCAACGTAAATGGGCTTAGGGTCTGGTGGAATGTATGACTGTCTTCGCAATTTCTTCGCCATCGGTTCCATTGAGACGAATCCACAACAAGAGTTTGCGAATTCTTAGTGTTTTGCAGAGATTTCTTGTGTTGGGTTTGGGTGATTCTTTCTTGAGAAGAAGAAGAAGACGAAGAGAGAGAGAGAGAGAGAGAGAGAGAGAGATATTTTAAAAAGAGGAGGGAAGTGGTTTCATTTGTTGTCCGAAAACAAAAGTGTGAAAGGAATTTTGACAGAATTACGGATCTGCCACTTGGGTTCGCCAACGATCAACCATGGAGAAGACACCGGTGGTCAACGGCTCAACCAATGTGAAAAACCAAAATTCAAAGGTTGAATGGGTGGGGTCCAGCACTCTGTCACACTTGGGAATCCAGGTCCCCCTGAGGCAGAGTTAAATCCCGTGTTATAGAAGGAGAGAAGGAACTGGATAGTGGGGTCCATCCATTGAAATCGGAACCGTTCAACACAAGCGCCTTTCAGATATTAAAGGCTTCTACAAATTTTTTGTTAATCCAAGTTTGTTCGTCGTTTGATTAACGGTTTGATAAGAAGTGATTGATAGGATAATATGCACATTTATTCTAACTTTTTCATCAAATAGCCGATGGTAGAATAAACTTGGAATGGTGTAAAATTTGAGGATACTCATTTGCATGGAGGGCACTTTTTTAACGGTTCGGATTTCATAGTCAGGCCGCACCATGAGATTCCACTTGTTTAACTCTGAATTAAGGAGGATGTTTTGAGGAGTGGTCAATCACATGGGTGGATCTAATTGCACTATGTAATATAGTATGTGGCTGGTCTATTGGGCAAGCACAGTTCCAATGAAGTGCATCTTCACAATACAGCCCAGGTTGGTTCCATTTGAAGGCCACATGGGTTTTACTTTTAAATACCCATTTAAGGGTCGAGTTAGGGAGTGGCAAATGGGTGGGCTTAAGATTTCTCTCCAAGGGTGGAGGCCCAAACCATATCTAATCTGTTTGTTACATGAGTCAGATAACCCCGTTACCCACATAATCCATTAATTTGTAATCACATCAATTGCGTGGGTATAGGTGTTAAGATGGTCCACCCTAACTTCCATATAGGGAGTATGTCTTCTGTATTCTCTCTTCCATCATATTTCCTTCCCTTTCCAAAGTTTACTTACTTTTACTTTTCATCAATATATTGGTTTTCATTTTTTTATTTTCGTTTTTATTGTTGCATCCAATGATGGCATGAAGTTTCGCATTTTGTTTGATGTCCACCTCCCTCCTTTCGTCTCTTCTTTATCTCCTTAACACAGTCCATAAACGGTTGTTCAGTGACCACTTTATTTGTTTCCATAATGGTGATCAGGCCACAAAATTTTCAAACGAAGGGCGATTCAGCATTCAATACTGGATGCATCCTCCCATCTAGAGCTGCCAGTACAAGCAATTAAGCAAATGTTTGTACAGCATCTGCATTTCAGCAGATTTTTTTTTCCCTTTGTCACTATCCCTTCATCAGATCTACTTGCAGAAGCACTACTTTAATTGATTTTCATTGCTGAAAAGTGTGTGCACGAGATTATGAAAAAGGTTTTCAATAGAAAAACACTTTTTTCTTTACATTTCCATGGAAAACAGGTTACACAAGGGTTTGATTATCCACACAGTTGCCAACGTGGACACTAAACGACTACTATTTTCACTGCTCATTCTCAGAATAAAACCAGACACATTCTCTAATATAGAAAGATTTTCAACATGGAAATGATACCAAAAACAGCTCTCGTTTTAGCAATGGATGTAGCTGAGTTCAAAAGAAGAAAAAGAAAAATGAAAAAAAAGAAAGTTGGGACAAAAATATCAATGTGGGGGGCTTGCTGAAAATGAGATGGACATCTCCATAAAGCAAAACTGTTAGTGGAAAATCTGTGGCCTTTGTTTATTTTCACTTCTGTTTGGACTCTTCAAAACTACAATTCAAAACATCAGCCTGTACAAAGGTCACTTAGTGCATTAAGAGGAAATCCTTGGAAACAAGCAGCCACTAAATGGTCCCCAAAGAATAGAACAAAGGTAGATTTACAGACCAAACAAAACATATTACAATCTACAAAAACAAACCATTTTAATTCTTTCTTCCTTTTACCCGGAAAAAGGGCTGTTTAATAACCTATCTAGTGCCCATTATCAGCTACAAAATGCCCTTCACGGATATCTGAAGCCCCAATTAGGGTTGGTTCCCCAGCATATGACTCATTTTCAAGCAGTGTGATCCCATCTGAAAAGATAAAATGCTTGGTTGCATCAAAGATTTTGGCTAGTCGTAGGAGTGCTTGTTGGGAGGTTGCACTTGTAGGAAGGACAGATTCTGGGAGATGAGGTACGCATTCAGGAAGAAACTCTTTCTTGTTGAATGTCGGTGCAAAACAAGCAATGACAGCCCGGCAGAATATAAATCTGCAGTTGAAACACTAACATGAATCAATTTTCAAAATTCATGAGATTGCTTACAACTGCATCACTTAGAAATACCATATAGTGCTTTTTTATCATGTGATCTGCAAAATTCATGCATCTGCATTTCCGACTGCTCATTTGGCTCTCAGACTATCAAGTACAAAGTAAGAACCTGAAGGACTTGTTTAAAACAACACATTTTGCACATCTCCACCTAATTTACAATTCATATATTCTCGCTCTGTATGACTTACTGAAGCACTTCGATTTGAAAGCCTCACAGCATCTCTCGAGTTTTGATTGCCCCATCTCTCGATTAATCAACTAACAAACAACATACACCAAAGTACTTCTTGCGTATGAATGGTTAACTCATCTATGACTAGTGCAAAGAGACACAGATTAAAGTTGACACCTTATGCAAATATATGGTCACTTAAACTCACTTATCTTTCACCAAATTCTCACATTCATTACTGCTCAATAATACATGTCATTAATGATCTCAATATAACCTTTCATGACACTCCTTCTATCTAAAGCTCACTAAATCAAATCTCTGGATACACTATTGTAGGCTTTCTTTAGACCCATGAAAATTCTTGCTCTCTCAGTTTTTCAATAATTGTCTAACTGAGAAGATAAATTCCCTACTTAACCTTCATGGCATAAAACCAAATTAATTTTTAAACATCTTAGTCTTTTATCTAAGTCTTTGCTTTGTTTATCACTTCAAAATTTCCAACAAAAAAATAATGTGACTCATAAGTCAAAGGTCAAATCTGACAATAGTTTGGATTCTACTTTGTGTTATTTTTTATAAAACACGACAAAACTTCTTCATTCATCTGGCATTTTCTTTGTTTTTAGTTTCTCATTAAAGAGCTTTATTAACAAAACATAATTTTTCCTATGCATTTTCAAGCCTCTATTAGAATGTCATTTGGCCCCTTAGTCTCGTCTTCATTCTTGTCAATGCTTTATTCACTTCCTCTACCCATTTTTGTGGTAAAAGACATGTCCCACTAATGAAGTATCATCTCTCATTCCTAAGCCTCTTATAAAATCTTCATTTAACAGTTTCTTAAAATATTCACTCCATTTTTTTTCTTTAATATCATTTTCCTTTACTAAAACCTTTTGGAAATATTATTTATAAATCTAACATGATCTAGATAACTATTTTTCCTTCCCATCATTCTTGCAAGCTTGAAAATATCCTCCTCTCTTTCTCTTATTCCTAAATTATTGTATAGGCCATCATACATTTTAAACTATGCATCATTTACTGCTTACTTAACTTGTTTCTATGCCTTCGTATATAGCCAAGATAATGAATGAAATATATTGCCATGCATATAACTCTATCTCCTTAGATAAATTTCTTTAAAGTTTTAGGGGTTGTACATTTGTGGGTTTGCTTGGGCTCTTTACCTTTTTTAGGGTCTGTTTGGTTAAGAGGAATTTTTTACAGGACTTGGGCTTGTTGGGAATTCCTAACATGCTTTTAGCTTTTGTCCCCTAAGCATTTTAAATACCCTATTTGATACAAGAATTCGGAATTCTAGCTCACATGAGATTCCACTTTTAGACTTATGAATTCCTAGAATTCCAATATTCCAAATGCTAGACGGGGGTTGAGCATTTGAAATTCTACTTTGGGGGGCAGCATTTGGAATTCTCTGAAAAGAATTCTTGGAATACTTGTAACCAAACAGGCCCTTAATATACTTCTCTTAACACTATAGTTTTTTTTTTTGATGATTTAACACCTATGATGCATGGATACTTTAAAATGGCAACATATCGCGTCGTATCACATCTGATAGGACCGATACTTCACTTTTTGTGTGTAAAATCTGTGTCTCTACAGTGTCCAAGCGTATCCATGCCATATCCATGCTGTATCTGGGCATCATACTTTAACACTATAGTTTTTCTCTTATATCAACACAGTTACCATTCAAAATATGTATTTACACACACATACACACAGTTTAATTTCATAAAACTTAAAGTCAACTAAAAGAATATAATAAGTGATCACCTGAGGAGAAGTCGCCTAAGGAAAGGGTCACATAAAACTTGGGCCCAAACTGGATCAAGTGAGTTTGAAGTTGCCAAACTCACCCCCCACTCAGTTAACACTGACGACAGCAATTTCTCGGCCCTGTTATACATATCCTGAGACATTTGCCCAAACCATATTTATCAAAACATTAAAGCTAAATAGAAAGTATAGTAAACAATACAGAAATAGTGATACGAGCTCTTCACAAGCTCACCATATTCAGATTGGAACCATAATAACCAAGCAAGTGACAGAATGCCTGCAGTGGAGCTGTGAGAAACATGGTAAATTGGCTTCCACCTGGCAGTGGAGCGGAATCAATATCCATGGTAGCAGCCGGAGATGGAGAGCTTGGAGAAAGGAGCATTGCTGCTGTCTCCCCCTTTTCTGCTCCATGGATTGCCTGCACAACAGTAGTAATAAACAAAGAGAGAATTTCAGATTCTACGAAACATAAACTACCCAAAATGACTTACAGGTCGCAAAAGCATTGACACACAATCAGAAAGACTACTTGTTGTGTAGCAAAGATAAAATGACTAGTAAGCAAGAAAAGTCAAGACCCAATTTCTTGAGGATATACCCCAGCATTCTGTCACTAGGATTTACTGTTGCTGTTACTGTATTTGTCAATGGTGGCAATTTGGAATATAACTTGATATACTTGGAAATTTTAATCCAGTGAATGCATGCATTTTAAGTTCACAAATGTACGTAGATCAATGCTAATACCGAATTATCTACATCAGCAAGTTCATTCTGGAATATGTTACCTTCAAAAACTCAAAAAGTAACTGGTCAGCAAGAAATCAGAGTTGACAAACCTGCCTTGAATGAATAACTGCTGTCACTGTCAATAATCAGCACAATAGGTCTTCTTGTGAATGGAATCAAGTCACAAGGGTAAAGACAGTCAAAACCTGAATAACAGAAAATAGTGACATCAAAAACAGCATACTGGTACTAATTTCTTCTTTTTCTTTTTTTTTTTTTCTAAAAAAGAAGGTTTGCTGATATGAAGATGACTTGGTTCAGTTTCCTTTTTATTTTATTTTATTTATTTATTTATTTATTATTTGAGTATTTGAGGAAGTTAATTAAGAAATGGGATGCAGGAAAGCAAGGTATTCTACTCCTTAATTACCTGGTTCGCATTTGACTAATTCACATTCAAGTTCACAATTTGTAATTCAAGACTTTAACATGGTCAGGAAATCAATGGGGCAAGTTCTTTTGATTTCCCTTCTGATCTGTCTAATTTGGAACTCAAGTTTGATGAACTAATCTGTCTGAGCCCACACAACAAATCTATCACTACAGCCCACATCTAAAATCCAAGCTACCAAAAAAAAAAACTGTCTGGCCTTGTATTAACTTTGAGTGAAATCTCACTTCAATTTAAGTTGAGCCTACCAAGAGATTGATCACATGTAAAACACATGATAATATAAAAATCAAGTAAAATGCCATATTATACAATGGATAAATCCAAAGGTGGGGCTGGAGTTGGATATCAATGTTGACGAAGAGGGATGCAGTGCTTTTTAGTGCCTTGGACTTCCTACTTGGGCCTCTATTGCAGGGGACTGCCATGTCAGCTCCTCAACATCTTATGTATAGGAGTGCTCCTGTGTGAGAAAATCACGTGTGAAACAATCAGGCCCCACAAATCATGGGAGAGGAGGGAATCAAAACATAAAAGTGGGACAACCCCAGGTATGAAATTTCAAGTCAATCCAATGATCTTAAGTCCTAACCACCTTGATCCGTGGCCCACAAGTTTAGTGGTTTTAAGTGAAAGGAATAAGGAAAAAACCATCCTAGATCCCATGCTCCAATCCATCCAGATCGGTGCAAACTTTGACATTTTTTTCTGGGTTGGTGTGCGGTTAAATGGTCCAATTAGAGCAATCACAAGGTGGGCCATGAGAGCAATTGGCTATACATATTGAGTATCTATTGGTGGTAAAAATGAGATTTAGTTCAAGAAGCGGCTCAAAGAAATGTCATCTTAGGTGAGGACTACAATCACAGCCAAAACAGCAGCAGCAATAATGATAATAATAAAGGGATATTATAAAAAAATACTGAGCTTCAATTCTAAAACCCCACTTTCCAACAAAAAAGGAAAAAAAAACAAGGGAGCTTGAAGTTGTTTTAAGAAAACCCTTGACTAACTCAATTAGAATTTATATTTCATCCTACAGCAACAAAACCCAATATTTAAGATCCAAAATTTTGTCCTAACCCAAATAACTCAAACCTAATACAATCCTCTTTGCCACACCATCCTATACCCTAAGGCATGTAATTGCTTTTAAAGATGAACCACCAAGGTAGATAAATTTTAAGTTAGGATCAATCTATTTGGGTTGAAACAGGGTTTTAGGCTTGAAACAAGGGGTGTTTTTCGCTTGTAATTGTTTTAAAATAGTTCTAGGGTGTGTTTGTGTAACACATGACGATCCATAATAGAAAGGAAAAGCCTCCAATTTCTGTGTGGCTGGATATTTTGATGTTTGGTGGGACACATTTCCACATGGAAAAGGTACCTTTCTATTTTTATTTTTTAAACATCACAATAGAGCAGAAACTGGGATGTGATGAGAGGAAGAAGAGACCTGGACTCTACACTTGCATATAATAGGAAATCTGTGGAGCATAGAATTCTTGAGGTACATGATCATGCCCATAGATCAAAATCAGGCCTAGCTATTGAAGTTAGCACCGTTATTTCCACTACAGGACCGCTACGGAGTGTGATTGACAGCTATTTCCCAAAATTTTTTAAAATGCATAGTAAGGCTTATTTATTTACTTCTTTTACATAGCATGACTTATTTCTTTACTTCTCTCCAAAAAAGACATTTTAATGACATTTTTTCACTGCATAGTTTTTTTTATAAGCCTTTCATTTGTTTCTAAGCAAAATCAATACATGTGAGAAAAAAAAAAGATCATTTGTTTCTAAGCAAAATCAATTCATGTGAGAAAAAAAAAGACCATCACTATATTTTCTATTAATACAATTATACAAGACCTCATGCAATGAGGGGACAGCTATGGCCCCTTATCTTAGTTACTTTTGTAAGAATAATACATATTCTATCATTTTTCAATATTCTGAATTTTTTATATTTTTTAATGATTTTTTCAAATTGCACCGTTACACCGTAGCGTAGCGCCAGCTACATAGCATTTCAACAACGATCTGTTACGCCCACCGCTGCCGCTCTTTTTATTCTTGATCATGCCCCTTAAAGTCAATGAAGCATTTTAGCATTTTTTTTAAGTCAATATATTTTTTTTAGAATTAGTGAAAACCTAAAGGGGGTTTCAAAAAAAAAAATCCTTAATAACAGAATGCCACTCAAGATATATAATTTAAAATTCTTTTTTTGAATGATAAGAAATGTAATGTTGTCATTGGGTTTTTAAGCATGTAGAGCTGACAAAATCCAACATAAGTGAAGCAATAACACTAAATAAAAAATACATTTGTAAATGGGCCAAGAGAGACATATACCTCCATTGCGACGAGAACCCAACCATAAACCAACCCCATAATTGCCTTGACTGTGGCTTTTATCTTGAATGGAAGAATGGGATGGGCTACCACAAGGAGAGCGTACTGGAGAAGAAAGGTGTGCATCAGTTGTCAGGTTGAGAGACTGAAAGTTCCCAACAATCTTCTCAGTAGTAGTTGTGAAACTTCCAAGGCCTGTTTGTAATGGAACAGAGTTTCCACTTTTTCCTGCCAAAGTTGCATTGATGAAAAAAAATTAAAAAAACGGTGTGGGCCTCAGAGTCCTAAATGGAAACATAAATATTGGACTAGTTTAGCAAAGAAAATGCTCAACCTTCTGCTGACAGATATATCAACAAAATTCCATCAGTAGGAAGTTCCTCACATATTGTGGCCAGAACCTACCATAGAAATGATAAGAAAGTCAAGGGCACATGCACAAATTTATAGGAAAAAGAACTAAAGAAAGGATTTAGAAAAATCTGGGATAAAGATGTTTTCATCACTCTAGCAGAATATTTGGCAACTCATTTTTTTTCTCAGTGAATGACTAAAAGAACCCATTAAAAAGGGAACTATCTGAGAAATCAATTCAATCATTTTGTTTATTTGTAACATGACTTCAACTGCAACCTTGAGGTTGCAATAACAAGCACGTTCCAACTATGCAATGGGGCCCAGTTCAATTGAACACATCCATGTGTTTAAAACCCATGGAGAATCATCTTAAATCAGTATAGCAGAGATGCAAAACAAACTTGTCTTATTTTTAGAGTTTAGACTTGTAGGTAACAGATCTTTAACAAACCTGAGTCATTTGGTCAGATGAACAAAATTAAGAACATACGAATTCATGAAATAAGAAGGCATCAGCAGAGTAGAAAAAACTGAGAATAAGGATATTCATGTCAGTTCAGTAGGAAGATATGCAACTCCATTTTCCTTCAGATAGATGACTAAAAGAACCACTTAAAAATTGGGAACCATCATAAAATCAAGAACATTCACGTCTAAAATTTCTTGGAGCACAGCTTCTTTTACACCGCGCCCTCCCCCCCCCCCCCCCCCCCCCCCCCCCCCCAAAAACCCAAAAAAACCCACAGCCAAAAAACAAAAAAACCTTCAAGAATTTTTCCTTCTCACTTTCGCTGTCAATCAATTTTTGTTATTGCATTTCTTTATCTTCCATCTCCTTTGACATAAATTTGCAAGAATTCTAATCTAAATTTTATTTTCTAATTTTTTTGTTTTTAACTTTAGTAATTGCCTCGTTAATTACTATTTTTAAATACAATAATTTGTCGTTTTATTTTTTTTATACACCAACTTATTGTTGTTTGAACCTTATAAAGTTTATAAAGTTGTTATTTAAGTGCAACAATTTGAGAATTTGGCTCAGTATAGATCGAAATGGAAAAACAAAATTCATACAACCAACCCCAACTATAGGTGGGACAAGGTTTTGATGATGATGATCTATCATATCAATTTCTTTTTATATTACTTTCATACTCTTTTCTTTTCATATTTACATAATATTTTTGAGTTTTTTATTTTAATTTTTATCCAATTTGTTCTTTCTTTTGGAATAATAAAGTGATCAACTTGCTTTTTTCTTTGATTGTCATGCCCCTGCATTGTTGTGCTAGTCCCATGTTGTCTCATTGTTCTTTATTATCAATATTATGTATAAATTAATGGATATTTTTGCTCCAAAGTGTTAAAACTGAATAAACCCGTAAAGGTTGATGAAAACTCAAAAGCTCTGTAGTTCAAAAAAATTTCAATATCGAGTGCAAACATGTTATACTCACTGCTATAAAATGTGTCACGGCCGGTCGATACAGGATGGCTTTACGTGGATTTGGTGGCAGAGTAGGATCTGTAATCTCCTGCAAGAATGTGGCATGATTAGGACCAGCACCCCCATTCTGAACAAGGTTAGAACCAGTTCCACTGATGTCAGTGCCTTTTGTCTGGTAAAAGGAGCCACTTGGTTCCCATTCCAAACATTGAAGCATCCTAAAAGCATCCACAGTGAGCTCTGTAAACTTGACCTGAACGAAAAGAGACATCACCTTGAATCAACTTGGATCAAACAATCAAATGAGAGAATGATAAACAAGGATGACGAATTTGTTGCAAATACCGTAAACTATTGATTATTAGAAAAATGCGACTCAAATGTAGAGATTATTTGAGGTAGGAAAAAAAGCTACCTCATTATGATGGTAGCTGCTCAAAATTGCATCTCGTAACCGAAGACTTCTCTTGGCTTCAACAGAAGCAACATAAGGAAGGGAATCAGGATGAGAGTCAATGACATAACTGTATCTTAAAGGCCTGATATTCATAAAAGCTGTATCTACTTTGAGAAATCTAACAATTTCCTGAACCACCTGCTTCCACTCTTTGAAGTTTGTCTCCTACAAAAATCAACCAAATTCAATCATTACTTAAAGTGTACAAAAAGAATATGTAGCATACACCAAATACTGGAAGTTGAAAGTTAAAAAAAAAAACAAAATGTTGGAGTTGTAATATTCACTTGCATGTAGTTTTCTTCAGTTCTACATTTTCTTTGGATGGTGGGGCTTGGTATTTAGCCCCTATACTAAGCCTCCCCTTTGCAAGTTTCCAATTTAAAGAAAATCATTACAACTACCAATGAATTATAAAAAATAAAAAAAATCCAGAAAATGAAGATACTAAAAGAGACACAAGGGGAACTTTGTCTTCTGAAGAACTGCACTCAATTATTCACATACCACTATGCAAAAACAAAGGCCAGTAATCATCTGAATCCAAGGAGAACTATAAAGATGCAAAAACCTTCTAATAATTTCTCAAAAAGAACATTCAAATAAAAATCTCAGAAAACAAAATAAACATGATGAAATTATAGATATGATCCATTTAAAGTGATGCACTGGGAGCATAACTGAATTATGACAAATCATGTTCATGAGGAAGTGGATCAAAAGGTGCAATCACATTCATATATGGTTTGTTGATCAATTCAAGCCGCATTCACACAATTCGCTACAAAATGAGATTCTATCAACGGGGCTAACAGTAAATCTAGAAGGAAAAAAAAAGGGCCAAGGGTGATGGATCAAAGGTGGGAGTCAACAAGGGGCCATCAATACATCCATAGTCTGATGGGAAATTACTGTACATCCTTCATATCCCATGAAACCAAACATGAACTTGATGGTGCCTCGTCGATCTCCATCCTTGGCCCTTCACTCTTCACCCCTTTAATACCCCTTCGATAAAAACTCAGCTCTTAAAAATTCCTAGGAATGCACTATGAAATTGTCCAGTACACACCTAATGTCCTACCTGAAATGAATGTATTTGTAATGTTGAAGTATTGTCTTCAGTATTGAGCTAGTTATGACATTTTGAATCAGTTAGTTCACCCAAATATGAATACAAAAGAAAGTAATGTGATTCCATTGCTTCCAATATCTGCAAATAACTTCTTAACCACACAGTTCAATTTCATTCCATCCAAAAACAGTATTAGATAATCCAAATGGTTTAGATTTCCAGCAGCAACAACAACAACAATAATAATATTAGTGATTTCAACTGCTCACAATTCTGCACTAACATGATCACCAATGAGTCTGTTTTTCTATAACAAATATCATCCAAGTACATAATTTTATATCATACCCACTAACAAATAATCCGAAAGAACTGCTCTGGATTAGTCATTGTCTTCCATTTTTTTTTTTAATAATAGATTATGTAGCCCTGTAGGTTTTCATTTTGCTCGTTTCTTGCTTGTATAATCTCTGATACCTCATCTTTAGTTAATTTTTCTTCTTCTAGCAAACATAATAATCGCCATTGTCATCATCATCAACATCAAAGCCTTGTCTTAGTTATGGAGGGTCAGCTACATGAATTTTATTTTGCCCTCTAGTCTATCCTAGGCAAAATCCATAGATAGGTTGCGCGTCTTCAAATCTATCCTTATATCCTTACTACTACCATCCCATATCCTCTTTGGCCTAACCATTTTCCTTGGAGCCCTCGACACCAACACCCATTGTTAGACTCCGTTTGACATGTCCATACCATCCCAAGTGAGTCTCTTTTAATTTGTCAACCACAAACAACTAACAATGACAATAAATAAAGATAGTAATAACAACACCAATAACGATTAATCCAAAAGAACTGCAGCTGCTCACAGCAACAAATCACCAATTCTTGAAAGGAAGAAAGGAGCGCGAAGATCACCTGAAAATTCCTCCTGCATTCATCCACCAACATTCTCAGCTGATTCACCAGCTGATGCACCATTTCCCTCCGATTGAGCACCAAGCAGACAATCAGAAACCTCGCGAGGCAGCGCAACTGCTTGCTCGCCAATTGCAGATCCTGCGCCGAGCCTTCCTTGAAATACTCCCTGCTCAAGATCGCCTCGTAGAATATATACGACTCAGACAGATAGTTCGCCTCGCTCGTCCTCAAGTACTGCCCGTAGTAAAGCTGCGCGATCCGCGACGCTATCTCTCCAATCTCCCATCGCTTCAGACCGGCTTCCACGAGCTTCTGCCGATTCTCCAGCTGGAATTTCCACAGCTGCGTGTAGATCCTGAAAACCTTGGGGAAATACGAATCGTACCTAGAACAAGCAGAAATTCGGGATTCCCACAGCTGAAGTTCGCATTGAATCGAACACAAGGAAGAATCAAGCACAGGATTTCAGAGAAATGGAGAGATTTGGGGGGATTTGGCAAACCTGTTCTTTCCGTAGCATGGCAAATCCCTAACCCTAGAGAATTTGCGATCGGCCTTTTCGCAGAGCGACCAGTAGATTTCGATCACGGGAATGTTGTTTTGAGCCATTGGAGAAAGATTACGTGATCATTCGCACAAGAAAACGATCGACTGAAGTGCGGATCTGATGTGATTTGGGAGGAGACTTAGGGTTTAGTGGAGCGATTTGGGGGATTTTGGGGGAAGAAATGTAGGAGAGAAACGATCGATCGATCGATCGATCGATGCTTTGGTTCTCAGTTGAAAAAACCCGCAGGATTGCTTTAGAAAGACTCGTTTTAACGAACGAACAGTGACTTCGTGCTAATTGGGATTAAGGGCTTTCTGTTAGGATTAAGGGTTTTTCTGATGAGGTTTAGCAGTCGAATTTCTTGTGTGGTGTGGAGTCACTCAATGAGTCATGAGTGGTCCTGCCTTGGGGTAGTATGGGCTGGGCCAACCACCAACCATTTTTTGGGCCGTGGGTTTCAGAAATCGAATCGGGTTGGGATCTACAATTTTTTAGCAATTTGCTATAACGCCCAAACCTAGGCCCGAATAGAATTTTGTTTATTTTGGTAACATTTTGCGTGGTTGTATTTGAATCTTTTTTTTTCTTCTTTTATTTGAATTTAAGATCTCTTTGTTATGTTATATTGTTAGTATTAAGCGCATGCTAATCAGGCTCAGGCCCAACAGACAACATGGTGGATCTCAGGCCTGATATGTTTGCGATGACCAAAGGTTTGACTTGGATATGCCGAGCGGCCCATGAAGGTCTGTGGCAGTTGTGTACTATAAGCGGGTAGTGGCAAGAAACCCGAGAGGGCCCACGGGCATGGTTCTAGATTGCATCAGTGTTACTGTGCTTAAATTAGCTTGAACATATGGATGTAAAGCTTGGTTAATTTTTATTCACGTTCTCAAGCCTAGATAAAGAAAGATGATTGCATTAGGTAAGCTAATAACTAGTGTAAAATTGTCACAATTTTAAGATGACAATAGAGATCTTGCCGATTTAATGAAGTGTAACCTGTCGAGAGCTTGGCTCGTCATTGATTGGAAAAGACAAAGCATGATTCATATAGCTATGGCCCTACTGCCCTAATATGATTAGGACAAGACTTCAATGACAACTTTGATAGTTTAGATTGATGAAAATGAGCCCTCCCTCTGCCATGGACAAGTCCCAACCTAGAAATCCATGCCAAATTGATTGCACCGGTGGCATAATTAGGGGGCTCATAACCTAGCTAAAAGCAAACTGGCCGGAGCCATTGCACCCCTCAGGGGAACAGGGATAATCATAACGGTCTAATAAAAAAAAATCTTCTAAGGACCGCAACTGAAGGGTTAAAATCACGAATATCACAGCCTAAAGCCCATCACTACCATCTGATAGTGGATGACTATTGCGTATGGTTTAATCAAGGTTGGGCTGTGGCAAACAGCATAAGCATGCATCCCATTACACATTTCAAGGGGAAGGATCATTACCGGCTTGCAAGAGATTTCGAGACAGAAATGAGAGGTAAGAAAGGATTCACAAATTGCACTTTTTCGTGTAAAATTTCAAACATTACAACGCAGCATCTATGTAGGCATGGCTTGAGCACTGTGCATCAGACCTCTCGAATAAAAAGACCAACTAGCTCGACCACCCATGCCTAAGGCACGAACATTTGTTACAGTAGTATTGATAAGAGTCAAAATTTTAGAGGATTAGTGTAGATCTAAACATATGGGATACTACTAATAGTTGCATTCTATTAGGAAACATGTGGAGATCTAAATTCTATCAGGAAACTCAAAACTTATAAGACTTCAGTCAAAATTTGAAATTGATTGCAAAATGAAAATTTGATGAAATAAAATCACTATTGCTCACATATAATAGCTATGAGCAATGAGTTCTCGATGCATTGAGACTAACCTTTTTATTTGAATGAGACTATTCTCAGTTGAAAAGAGGGGTAGAAATAGAAACTCAAAACGAAAACTGAGACTAAAGTTGAAATTGAGGGTGGAATTGCATCAAATAAAACCCCAATTTCCATATCAAATTTACTATAAAGAGATTTTTTGTATATACCTCCCTAAGGTTAATAAAATTTGTAAATAAGCCCCTCTAATTTTAATATTTGCATTTATCGCCGTGCCTTTTCATTTCAATACCTTCTATGTCCCCAATATCGCTAGTCATAATGAATAAAGGCCACCACCAAAAGATTTTTGTGGATTTCTTTTGAAAATGACAATTTTGCCCTTAAATTCATTAAATAAAGTATGTCATTATTAGTTATAAAAATATTATTATTTCATCCCAAGTTCCAATAGCCTCTTTCTAACTCTCCCATGTAAATGAAGTCTAACTATGTCTTTGAAACTCTCATCGCTCTAGTAGAGGGTTGTACATAGATTATGTCAATTCTAGCCAACAATTATAAATACAAGTGTTGACGCCATTATGATAGATGTAAATTTGATGAAATGGGCCCCAAATTAAAAAAAAATAGATTTATGTAGGGCTTCTCTCTGCCATCAAATGTACTATAGAAATTATTAATATTACAAGTTTTAAAGAAAAATAAATCCAAACTTTGAAATTATGAATATCCAGAGATGGGCAAAAGCATCATTTTACTTTAAAAACTTATGGTGGCTATAAGGCTACTAAATTTGGGACAATGAAGGTATTAACATTAAAATATTGAAACTATAGGGCTTATTTACAAATCTGAAAGCCCTTAGGAGGGTATATACAAAAAACTCTGATATATAATACTGGGGAGTGCCAAATGCTAGAAACAGTAGTTATTATAGGCATAAATTTTACATTATTTTAAAGTGATTCTATTTTCAGAATTAAAACATATGGAAATTAATCAACTAAAACATACAATGAAAATGACATTCATAGTTATAGCTCATCACCATCATTATCTTATCATGATCTTATGGGCGAAGATAATGGGCCAATACCTAGCAGTTTGTGACCATTAATCTTTATGGAAGTTGCACATAATTTCCAATCCCTGCCATACACATGAGGATGACCCAATAATCACTATGAAAGATAATGCTTACTATCAAAGTCACCTGGGTTATTGATTCTTGTCTGTAGGCTTTGGGCCAATGATCCCCGTTCGTTGTGTGTACAATGCATAGTTGTCAATTCCATTTCGAACTTTCACTAATCATTTCACACCTCCAAGATGGAATATTTTGGTATCTCAAAATTTCAGTGAGACTTTCCGAAATAATAAAAATTGAAACATATATGAATATATGTAAAAATAGAAAAATAATAATAAAATATAAATTATGCACGTTCCTTGATATGGATATCAAGAAAAAAAAACTTAGTGAAATTGTGCTACAAAATGAAATGGGCTGAAATAGATTGAAATGGACAACCGAAATGAACCGAAATTAAAACCGAAATTTTTCGACCCCCCATTCCGTTTTGGTGGAAGGACTAGAACAAAAAATTCCAACCATTTTGGCCTAAAGGGAACGAAATTGACTACTATGGTACAATGAGAACATGCACATTTGTGATTTGCTAAATAAAGCATGTTTTAAATCTAACATTTCAAGGCACTGATACGATGGCCTAGGTCCTAATTATGATCCAATATGCAATTTGGTTAATAGATTATTTAAGATTCAGTTTGAACCAAAATAAAGTAAATCGTCTAGAATTGCAATCAAATCATGAGCCGATTATGCAACCCAGATCATAGCTTGCATGGGAATGAAGCAATTTAGGTAACTTGCTTGCAATTGGATTGAATATTTAATTCAATTAATAATACAAATAGGGACTATGCCATGAGTTTTCCAAAAATATGCATGTAATACAAAATAACTTAGTTTTTTTTTAGAAAATCAAAATAAAATGGTTTTAAGATTACAAACTAGAGCAGATCATGTAATACAATATTTGGAGACGTTCCCTTTAGAATGATGACTACAAACTTTTCCTACTCTGTTGATACATCTTATATATCATCATAAACTCAATGAGGTTAGTTGTTTCTGTCTCCTTATCATGCAAGACAAAAACCAAGTTCCCAGTTCCTACATAGTCAGATTAGGCTTGTAGTTTCATTGCACTGAAAGTGCCTTTCTTAGTTATATTTACTGGGTTCCTTCTCAGCCAGCTCCTGATACCAAAACTTCACTCCATAAGATCACCTTTTCCATAGGCTCTCATGCTTCTGGTCCTTATTGAAAGTTCTATATTAGTGGATGTACCCATGGTACATATGCAAATCCAGCGTGAAACAAAGCTTCAGAAGAAGATACAATGTACAAGGCTCACCAGTTCTTTATATAACCACTTTGATGATTTTTTATGACTCTGGTGAACCTAGAGTATACACAGGCTGAGGCATTTAAGAGAACCACTTAGGTATGTCCTATACCATTTCAAGGTAAAGCAATTCAACAGTGAAACAGTCTTTGTAACCTTCAATCAACTTTATTCCTAGCTGCTGCTTTCCAGTGTCTCCGCCTATGTGTCAAATCATTAGCTTCATAACCACTTGAACTTACTGAAGGCTTTACATGAAACTCACCAACTTCTAGCATGGGTACTTGTGATTGGATATTTAAGTCATGATCTGTAGGTTCACTTACTAAACTAGAAGCAAGAACTGGACTCTCAATTGGTGCAATTTTTTGTTCTTTCAATAAATGGGCCTGCCTTGCATCTTTCTTCCAATCTCGATTATGATGCACTCGAGCCTTTAGTTTCACAACAACTCCATACTTGTGTGATTGTAAACTAGTGCATTGCTTTCCTACATCGGCACTCTTCACATCTGCTTCAAGACGCTTTTGAGCCCTATATCTGCGTTGCCGCTCTCTATTTTTTAGGCGGCAGGCCATAATATCATAAAGGCTTTTGGAACGCCCATGTTTAATGAGAGTGTTTAAATGATGACCATCTTCCATTTTGGTTGAAGGCTGCAAGAACAAAATGATTATGATACATTGGAAGGAGATCTATGCAAGGGAGTCTATATCAGTCATTGGGAAAATCACTTACCTTTGGAGCTTGAAAAGAGGGATGGCAATTGTTATTACTTGTATCTCCATGTCCTTGAACAAATATTTTGAGAATATGAACTGTCTGTTGCTGTGGTCTGCTTTCTATGGGGTGGGAATCGGATCCTGTAAAACTATTAACTATTCATCATATTAAATCAATTGTACATTTCTACAAATTGTACAGTTGATGGCTAGGGGGCATCTTTCTAGTGATCCATCATGGATGGGAGATGCCCCAAAAATATACACCAATAGATGGTTCTGACCATTCAATTTAGTTCTCATATGTTGTGGACCACCAATTGAATTTCAGTATGCATGTTAAAAACCAATAATTGAAAAGATTGGACCTTACAGGGAAGATGGTTCATGAAGACATCCGTCCCTCAATAGGATCCATTAGATGAATAGTGTAAATAACTTGCATAGACCCTATTTGAATCACTTTTAATAGAAAAAAAAAATATATTGTTTCTCTTTGTCAACCGTCACATAATTCCTAATATCTAGCTAGGATAGAGCATATTTGTGGGTTTTACCTTCACTGTATGTTTCAATAGCCCCATATCCATGATCTGTATACCCTCTAATCTCATTTCCCCAATTATCATTGTCTCCTGGATGCCCAGTCATGTTCTTTTCTTGAGTTGCCTTTCCCATATCACACTTCAATGCAGGGAGTTCATTCACCACATTATGCATACCCAACAAAGGCAGGCACTGAGGGAGTGCTCCATGACATGTTTTTTGGTCTCCTTGACCAAAATTTGAATCTTTTTTAGCTTTTTCTTCCCGTTTACGAGCTCTATACCTCTGTTGTCTGACTCTGTTCTTAAGGCGTCGATCCTCTGCATCCATAGAGCCTCTACCATGCTTATACTAAGCACACCTGAAATAGCATTGTTATATATGTTATAATAGAAGCAGAGTTCATATGTAACTTTTTGCAGTTATCAAGGTTTGTTTTGCATCTAATGCCATTATAGGAACTTATTGGGTGCTAAAGACAACATATGGAAGATTTATACATCATCTCATTAAAAACCACATACACCCATGAAGACTGCCACAGAAGGGAACACCTTCAGCAGAATGCTGACTCGTAATGGAACTATTTTGATAAATTCAATGGCAGTTTTATAAACCATAACTGCATATATCGAAGCTATTCTAACAATGACTATATTTTTAGAAATGGCTATTAAAAAGCAGCTCCTCAAAGTTAGCATTTGTAGACAGTAATCACCAGCAAAGTACAATGGTTGTTTTCACAAAATATCAACCATTTAATTCAAGGATCAAGGATTTTACATTTTTTAATGTCAGCAGTCGCACAATTTTTTCTTGAAATGGCCTTGTGATTACAAAAAAGTTTGATGTTGAATTTTAAATAAGTTTGAATAAGGCCTAGAATAGGTTTGAATTAAATTAATTTTCTTTGTTGACAATATGATCAAGTTTTATCAAAATGGAGTTCACCGAGTCTCTAAAACAGTAATGGAAGGCCCCCTTAAATGTGCCAAAGCCTAAAATTCACAAAGAATGGACAATCCTTATCATTCATTTTGTTGACTTCTGCAGATGAAAATTAGATGGTCAGAGAAACAATCAATTGAAGTCCTATAACAGTTGACCAGCTTTCTTGCTGAAAAATATCAAGATAACAGGTGGAGAGAAATCAAGTTGAGAACCCCACCCCCCTAGGGTTGTAAACGGGTCGATTCCGGTTCGGGTCTATGGTGGACCCGAAACCAGAACCGTTAGTGAGAGGATGGACCCAGAACTAGTTCGGAACCAATTTCCTGGATCAGGAATTGGAACTGTTAAGGAGTGGATAGACCTAGAACCAGAACCAGAACCATTTCTTAGGGTGGGTTCGGGTCCAGGTCTGGGTCTATGTATAGAATGCTTTAGAGAAAAGCTAATTTTTAGTAAAAAATTTTAAAAATTGGGGTAATATATCGGGGCTCAAGTCCACGGGTCGGAATTAAGGTTGAACCGGACCCGTGACCACCCGGAACCATTTAGGTCACGGGTCCAAAGATAGGAACTATACCTGGACCCGTTTACTTATCGATTCCTAAATAAGGACCCAAACCAGGTTATTAACGGGTCGGAACCTACGAATAATCGGTGAATCAGGTACCCATTTACCAACACACCCCCCCCCCCCCCCACCCCCCACCCCCGGTTTTGGCTTAAAAGGTCCTAATTGGGTAGTTTCATTGGGGCCCACTTTGTTGGGGCAAGTTCCTTATTAATTCTCTTCTAGGGTTATTCTTTGTAAGCAAGCAAGCAAGAACACAAAGGGGAACACAGCGAGAAATGGTGAGGGGGGCTGTGAAGAGAGAGTATGCTAAGTGTTAGAGGGTTTGGAATCCTAGGTTGCCCTAATTCTTCATAGTGAAATCGTCATACCGCGTGAGCAGAGGCAATCTTGCCAAACTATGTAAATCTCTGTGTTGTAAATTGCTTGCTCTTCTTCCTTGTGTGGTGTGTGTCCCCCCACCCCTGCAAAAAAAAAAAAAAAGAAAAAAAAAAGCAAAAAATATTTTATGGTATTTCATCCCAAAACAAATTTAATAAGCATCATTGGCAATTTCCATAGTTGCTAATGCAAGGCACCAGTACAGAATAGAGATCCTAAATATGGAGGTTTTATTGTGCCAAGGGTCTACATTATGTATCAAAGATTAGGTCTTACAAGTTGGACCAATCTCCCAACCCCATAATGGGCCTTCAAAAAATGATGACATTTGTAAAAACAATATCCACAGGTTCACATGATCCACATGTCTTAAGGTGTCAGATGAATAAATTTGAACCTTAATTACTTAGTTGTTTAAAATAGGAGTCCCAGTTTAGAAGTGTTTTGATTCAATCTGTGCTGTTTAGTTATATTTTTGTAACATATTGTATTATTATCTTGGATAGGAAGTGTGGGAGATAGATTTTACTAATACATTTGAACTTCTCCATACATTCATTTCAGACAGAGATTTTACTGATAAATATGGTGAATTTCTCCATACATTCATTTCAGACATTGAAAAAGCTCTTGGTCTCACAATGTAAACAATCTATCCTGTGACCCACATAATCTGTATCGACAACATTCAGAGCCACTGAATTCCAATCATCCAGAATCATCTAAGCAAACCGGGTAATGTTCAGCTTATGATTGGTAAGTGTACAACTCTTTTCAGTAGTCAAATGATGTTTCCTGTACTACTGGTGGCGACCTTTCAATCCGTTTTTCAGTTCATTAGAAGATTTATTAAGCACCATTTTGTTGGCTTGTTGGTGTTTCATTTCACGGCCACTTATTTTTTAGACACGTAAAAAATAAATATTCACACGCACTGCAAATATCTCCTGCAATTCTATCTAAAAAAAATCTAGAGCCAGTTAAGATGATTTATCCAAACATTAAACTAACTGTGCAATTAGCAATAATGGACTTTTTTTTCTTCCAACATGGAACACAATATTAAATTTGTCTGAATGTTACCAGTTTTCTTCTAATTCATGGGCCTCCAAGTTTTGGCCATGCATAACAAGGAACCCATTGAAAAAACAGAGGAATATGTCCATGTAAAACAAGGTTCCCAATTGAAATGCAATAATCCATCTTTTTTAATAACCAAATTCTCCCAATCTCATAATGGCAAACTGCAGTCTACTTAACTGGTTTTTTTTTTTAAATGTACAAAGGCAGCATGGCCAGCTTGCCACAAGTAACAAGGAAACAAAACATATAGTCTATGTAAGAAATAGACCATTAAACATTGCTAGAAAAGAATTTATCACAATTTGGCTGGAAGGGAACATTGTAGGTTTTCCCCCTGAAGTCCCTACAAATATATGGATTCTTACATTGGAGCAGAACAACGTAAGTTTAAGACTGCAATATGTTGCAACAAGCCAATGCTTAACTAGGGCCCATTTGATTCATGTAAGGGAAATACTAGGATTGTGTTTCTACAACTACAAGCGGTAAGTATAAACAATCAAAGCTGAATATCCAAAAATGACCCATCAAATAACATCACCTTCAATGGAAATTAAATCAAGGAAGATGGAAAATGAATACCCAGCGATCGCCCCTAGTAGTTCAAACTTAAAAAAAAAATCAAGGTTCTATCTACATCTCCCACCTCATTCCTTCAACCCACACCCCTTTAATAATTTTTAGGTGGATCTCATTCTAAAAATATATTCCTGTGTCTTCAGTCTAGACAAATAGGAACTTAGAGAGGACTCACCAGTTACAGAATTCCATGAATTAACCGTATCCAACCCACCCCACTCCTTGGATTTTGACTTCCTCTCTTTTTAAATGGAAAACTCAACTCAGAAAGTAACATCTTCCATGCGGAAACATCCTACACCAAACAGTAGTAAAAAGTATATATATGCTACAAAAATGCATCAGTAAGGGCATGTTTATGCAGAAAGTTTAACTTAGCATTTTATTTCCATAGCAATTTCTTTTCTAAAACAGTTCTCAACACCATAGCCCTCACCTGATTACTTTCCAAGCTTTAAAAAAAAATTTGCTTTCACTTGAGAAAATGAAAACCATACTGAATAGCGAAAAAAATCATTGTCCCTTTGAAAACCAGTTTCTCTTGCCATGGAAAATGCTCTCTAGTGCAAACATTTGGACATAGTTGGCATATAAAAATTATAAAACTATTGCCTATCGGGCATAGGGCCCATCGTTGTGGAGCCAAGATTAGATGGTCCTAAACCCATTTATGCATTGGGCTCACTTATGCATCAAAATGCCTAGATCCATTTAGCCTAGGGACCTACTCCCAAATCCATGATTGGCGACTTGTTTATGTCATGGAATCATAACTAGAGCTGGCAAAATCCAGCCCAACCCGCCAAGCCAGCCCGACCCGACCATTTTTAACCCGCCTAACCCCATCCGTTTGAAATACGGGTCGGGTTAGGGCTAGGGTTTACCAACCCGTATAAAAATGGGATAAGTTAGGGTTGACCCATCTAACCCACCCTAACCTGTTTGACCCGTTTAGATTTTACTAAATTACTATGACTTTCCAATTTTCATGTGACTTTTCTTATTCATGTGGGCCATAAACTATATACTCTTAATTTTTTGTGGAGGAGTTATATAAAATTTTAATACTTAAAATATAAAATTTATTCCATGCGGAAACATCCTGCACAAAACAGCAATAAAAAATGCATATATGCTACAAAAATGAATCATTAAGGGCATGTTTATGCAGAAAGTTTTAACTTAGCATTTTATTTCCATAGCAATTTCTTTTCTAAAATAGTTTTCTACACCATAGCCCTTACCTAATTACTTTTAAAGCTTAAAAAAAATTTGCTTTCACTAGAGAAAATGAAAACCATAATGAACAGCAAAAAAAACTCATTGTCCCTTTGAAAACCATTTTCTCTTTCCATGGAAAATGCTCTCCAGCGCAAACATTTGGACATAGTTGGCATATAAAAATTATAAAACCATTGCCTATCGGGCATAGGGCCAATTGTTGTGGAGCCAAGATTAGATGCTCCTAAACCCATACATGCATTAGGTTCACTTATGCATCAAAATGCCTAGATCCATTTAGCCTAGGGACCTACTCCCAAATCCATGATTGGCGACTTGTTTATGTCATGGAATCATAACTAGAGTTGGCAAAATCCAGCCCAACCCGCCAAGCCAACCCGACCCGACCATTTTTAACCCGCCTAACCCTATCTGTTTGAAATACGGGTCGGGTTAGGGCTAGGGTTTACCAACCTGTATAAAAATGGGATAAGTTAGGGTTGACCATTTAACCCACCCTAACCTGTTTGACCTGTTTAGATTTTACTAAATTACTATGACTTTCCAATTTTTATTTGACTTTTCTTATTCATGTTGGCCATAAACTATATACTCTTAATCTTTTGTGGAGGAGTTATATAAAATTTTAATACTTAAAATATAAAATTTATTCCATGCGGAAACATCCTACACAAAACAGCAATAAAAAATGCATATATGCTACAAAAATGCATCATTAAGGGCATGTTTATGCAGAAAGTTTTAACTTAGCATTTTATTTCCATAGCAATTTCTTTTCTAAAACAGTTTTCTACACCATAGCCCTTACCTAATTACTTTTAAAGCTTAAAAAAAATTTGCTTTCACTAGAGAAAATGAAAACCATAATGAACAGTAAAAAAAATCATTGTCCCTTTGAAAACCATTTTCTCTTGCCATGGAAAATGCTCCCCGGCACAAACATTTGGACATAGTTGGCATCAAGGATATAAATATCGGCCGATACGAAGCGTATCCGCTAATAAATCGGGCGTAGCACCAATGGGCGCTACACTTTTTAAAAAAAATCGCCATTCACATGTGTATCAGCCGATACGTAAACCCCCCAGCCGATTTTTCTACCTACCTTTCCCTTTCCACATTTGTCTTCTCCCCTCTTCACAGCTCCAAGTCCCTTTCCTTGCCTCCATTTTTCAAATCATCTCAAAAAAACATCAAAATCATCAACAAAAAACATCAAAAACATCTAAAGATTAAGGTGGCATTTAAGATTCAAACATCAAGCTCAAAAAAGGTGAGTTTTGAAGCTTTTTTTTTTCTACTTTGTGCTTATTTCTCTCTTTTCTTCTATGAATCACTTGAAATGAGTTGTTGTTGTTAGATCCATGTTCCTCTTTGATCAAGCCCCTCTTTTTTTATCACTTTTTTAATTTTTTTTTGAATTTTATTTTCGGATTATTTTATTATTTGAAAAAAAAATCTATTTTGTTAATGGAAAACCAATCAAATGGGTTGAAAGTGGTCCCTAAATATTAGATCTATGCTTCCCATAGATCAATCCCACATATTTTTGTGTTCTTCTAATTTTTTCATATTTTTATTTTCGGATTTTCGTATTTTTTTTAAAAAAATATTTTTTTATAGAAGCAAACTCAATCAAATGGGTTGAAAGTGGTCCCTAAATGTTAGATCTATGCTTCCCATAGATCAATCCCACATATTTTTGTGTTCTTCTAATTTTTTCATATTTTTTATTTTCGGATTTTTGTATTTTTTTAAAAAAAATATTTTTTTTATAGAAGCAAACTCAATCAAATGGGTTGAAAGTGGTCCCTAAATGTTAGATCTATGCTTCTCATAGATCAATCCCATATATTTTTGTGTCCCTCTAATTTTTTTATATTTTTTATTTTCAGATTTTTTTATTTTTTTTAAAAATATATTTTTTATAAAAGTAAACTGAATCAAATGGGTTGAAAATCGTCACTAAATATTAGATCTATGTTTCCCATAGATCAATCCTACATATTTTTGTGTTCTTTTAATTTTTTCATATTTTTTATTTTCGGATTTTTGTATTTTTTTTAAAAAAAATATTTTTGTATAAAACTAAACTGAATCAAATGAGTTGAAAATAGTCCCCAAATGTTATATCTATGTTTCACATATATCAATCCCAATTCGCACCCACGTAGATGGGTGTTATTCTAATTTTTTCATATTTTTGAAATTTATTTAAATTTTAACCTATTACTTTTAAATCTTGTTTAGGTATTGTGACATGAAAAAATGCCACGTGAGATAGATCTTACATGGAGCTATGGTGAGGCAATTAAAAACAATCGGTTGAAGATTAAGTGCAAGTTCAGTCACAAAGTGACCCATGGGGGCATTACAAGATTTAAACAACATTTGGCCCATGTGCAAGGCAATGTTGCAAGGTGTCCTGAAGTGTCCAAAGACGTTAGGGAGCAAATGAAAATTTTATTGAATCAAAACAAAACAGAGAAAAGTACAAATTAAAGAGAAGAAGCAGCAGGGTGTTGATGCAGCACGCCATGATGTATTTGGGGATGAAAGTCTTAGTGTTGCTTCTGATGAGGAGTTTGATGACCCAGAAATGATGGCTACACGCCGAGAGTCCCTTATATCATGCCAAGAAGAAGCAGAGCGTCGAGCCTATAGCCAACGTAGAAACTATGATGAAGGTGGCTCATCTGGTGCAACAAGCAAGGGCAAAGGCATTGCGGGTAAATTGCGTAGAGCATTTAGCACCCGATAGCGGGATGATGACATAGAGATTATTTCTACTCGGATGGCTACACCTACACAAACTGGAAGAGGGGTTAGTTTTGTTGATCCTTTCGCACATAGATCAGAGGCAGCTAAGCAACCAAAAATCTCTAATGTTGTCAAGGGTGTCATGAAGGCTGCAAGAGATAGATTAGCCAAAGCTACAGCAAAATGGCTAATTCATAAGAATATACCCCCTACCGCAATTGATTCTCCTTATTTTCAGACAGTTCTTGATGTTGCAACTCAAGCTGGGCGGGGTATTACGTCGCCATCCGTGTATGATGTGGGCACCAAGTACCTTGAAGAAGAGTATAAAGAAATAAAGGCATGGGTAGAGACGTTTAGGCCCATGTGGGGGCAAAATGGAGTCATTATTATGTGTGACGGGTGGACAAGCGGCACCCAAACACAATTAATTAACTTTTTGGTGTATAATGTCACTGGGACTGTCTTTGTGAAGTCCGTTGATGCATCTAAAGAGAAACGGACAGCAAATTATATTTATAGGCTTATGCATAAAGTTGTAGAAAGTGTTGGAGAGGAGAACATTGTCCAGATTGTGACAGACAATGAAACTAATTTTAAGAAGGCTGGTCAACTTTTAATGGAAAAAAGGACACATTTATTTTGGACCCCATGTGCAGCACACTACATTGACCTAATAATGGAGGATATTGGAAAGAAGAAGAATGTAGCCACTACAATCAAGGCATGCAGAAGCATTACAAGGTTCATATACGACCATTCATGGCTCTTAAGCTTGATGAAGAGATTCACAAACAATCATGCCTTAGTGCATCCCGCATCCACTAGATTTGCTACCCATTTTATTGCTATGGAAAGCCTAGTACGGTGGAGAACGGAGCTAATTCAGATGTTTTCATCAGAAGAATGGCTTCGTTTGAAATGGGGCAAAGCAACACGTGGTCCGGAGTTTAAAATCCCAATTCTAATGAGGGATAATAAATTTTGGGCCAAAGTAGAGAACATATTAAAGGCATATGAACCTTTAGCGAAAGTGTTGCAGCTTGTAGATGCTGATGAAAAGCCAACAATGGGGTACATTTATGAAGCAATTGATCGGGCAAAGCAAGCCATTGTAGAAAATTGCCGATATCATGATGATTACATAAAAATTATTAATGCCCGATGGAACGATTAGCTGCACCATCCATTGCATGCTGCAGGTTATTTTTTAAATCCTGAATTCTACTATCGCAATGCCCCACACCACACTGAAGCAATAGATACGGAATTGCGAGTAGGATTAAGGACAGTGTTGAAAAGAATTTGAGTGAAGATGATCATATCGAAGCTATACAAAAGGTAAGCTAATTAAGAAATTTATTTAATCTTTTAAATATATTTTAGATAAATTGTATTGATATGGTGTACTTATTTATTTCTAATTTTTTGCATTGTGGATTTCTACTTATACACATAAAAGAGGAACTTTCGCTGACCCTTTTGTACAGCGAGCGATTGGAAAATGTTCACCTGATAGTTATACTTATACGCAATTGACAATACATAGAAAAGGAACTTTCTACGATTTAAAGATGTCTTTTTTTTTTCTTTTTGTATTCCAGCTGATTGGTGGGAGAGTTTTGGAGAGAGTACTCCACATCTAAGGAGAGCAGCCATTCGCATCCTTAGTCAAACAACATCATCAAATTGTGAACGGAATTGGAGCACTTTCTCCATGATCCATACGAAGCCCAGGAATCGGAAAAGCATGAGAAAACTCAATAAATTAGTATACTGCCATTACAATCTCAAGTTGAGGAACAAAAATAGAGAGAGAAAGGCAAGGGATGATCCTACTTATTGTCCAATTAATTTGGATCACATATTCAGAGACGATGATCCCTTACTTCCATGGATAGCCGAGACTGAAGATCCATTGTTAGATTCAGATCCGGGCTTTCAGCAAGAAATACAACGTTTAATTGCTGAAGATATACAAATGTCAAGGGGACAACCACCTCAGGGAGAAAGAAATAGTGGAAGTGCAAGTGCAACATCTAAAGGAAAGGAACCGGCTCATATTATGTCATCTTCTGAAGATAGTAGTTCTACTGTTGCCTCTTCCAGTAGCCATGGTGGAGGTCCTGGAGGAGATGGAGGAGACGGAGGAGACAGCGGGACAGGTGGCACTACTGAGTCTTATCAATATGATGAAGAAGAAAATGTCATTCCTGTTGAGACCGTAGAGGAGTTTCCCGAACAATCAAGAATGGCTCCACAACGTGCTTATCAAAAGCGATGAAAAATGTCATCACCTGCACACATAGATGAGCAAGAGAATATAGGTGGAAGTGGAAATGTAGGAGGGGAACAAACAGCATCTTGTAACCCTATTTATAATGTTCCACTTCCACATTCAGACTACAGGCCGTATCCTCATGAACCATCACAATATTATCAGTATGGTCATGTGCAACAAGAAAAAGAACAATCTTCGGCTTCAAGATCTTACTCATATGGTGACTATGATGATAGTCAACCTCAATATAAATATCCACCTCCTCCAAGGTCCTTTGATTTCTTCTTTGCAATGCAAGATCCCAATGCTCACCAATATCAAATTCAATTTGGGGAGAATGTGCAATATAATAGGGGCACAAACACAACAAATGATGATAAAGATGATGACACTGATAGCAATGTGATTCCTAGAAGACATTCCCTTTGGTATTAGATTAGAGCTAATCAGCAAGGTATTCCTCCATTACAAAGTCTTTGCTCTTTAAGTAGATTAGTATATTGTTTTTTTTATGAAGTTTGAACATAGTTTATCTTTCATTCTTGAATGAATCTTGATGAAATTTGTTTATAACATTTTTTTTATAAGCCTTAAGTTACTATTTAAGTTGACATAACTAAACAACATGAATCCATATGAAAAACATTGATTATTCATATTCTTTTCTATTGATACAGCGATACAGGATCTAATGCAATGAGGGGACCGCTACATACTTATATACTAGTTGCTTTTGCAAAACAAACACATATTCCATCATTTTCCAATATTTTGGATTTTTTGAAATTTTTTCGGATTTTTTTGAAGACTTTCTTAAATCACACCGCTACGCCGCTACGTATCGTTTTGGCGATGGGCCGCTACGCCCGCCGCAACTGATATTTGAATCCTTGGTTGGCATATAAAAATTATAAAACTATTGCCTATCGAGCATATGGCCCATTGTTGTGGAGCCAAGATTAGATGGTCCTAAACCCATATATGCATTAAGCTCATTTATGCATCAAAATGCCTAGATCCATTTAGCCTAGGGACCTACTCCCAAATCCATGATTGGCGACTTGTTTATGTCATGGAATCATAATTAACCTGTATCATACCCTTTGAGTAATGGGCCCCCCATTTGATTAATCTGCCAAGTCTTGTCAAACTCTTTTAGATTTATGTGGCAGTATATTTGGTTCAACTTCAATGCACACATCCAGGTCCAAGCCAATGTTTGTAAGCATGTCATGTTGGGTCCAATGCACACATCCAGTCCAACCATTTTTGGCCTAAGATGCATGGCCAATCTTGGTTTAATATGATGTGTTTAAGGCAACTTTTGACCATGCCATGTCGGGTCCAGTGCACAAATCCAATTTCTAGCTTAAGCCATATGGCGAATCTTGGTTGACTATGGGAGAGTCAATACATTAATTTCCTCATTTAGGTCCAACCCAAATTTTGGCCTAAGCCATTTGGCCAATCTTGGTTGAATATGGGAGAGTCATTACATTAATTTCCACATTCAGGTCCAAGCCAAATTTTTTTTACCTAAGCCATATGATCAATCTTTGATTGATTATGGGCCCAGGAACTTAGGTGCATCACCAAAACCATATAATTATGTAATTATCACTCGTGATTGGGCCCATGTTTTTGGAAATTGCAGTTGAAGGACATGGAGTCACTCCTTACATGGAAACAAATGCCCATTCACTCATTTGAAATGGGTAGCCAACCTATGCCCATGATCTTCTTATGAAAAGATGATCGAAGTCCATTGTGGTGAAGCACATTTCATCACCCATCATTAACGTGGAAGCAAGGTGAGTGGGCAACAAGGGGTAACTAACATACAACCACTTCCTTATAGTTAGGTAACTAAAGGTAGTGGGGAGGCTATAAGGAGATTATAAAAGATTATGCTTGTAATGGGGAAAAAGAGAAAAAAAAAAAAGAACATAATTCTGCACAATTTCATACAAGAGTAAGAGCATCAAGTTGCCTTTTTTTTTTTCTTTTTTTTTTTTTTTTTGCAACCACACATTGCCATAATTGTGAAGAGAATTGTTCATGAAGAGAAGATTTGAAGCAGGTTAAGTATTAGGATTATGCCTTCATCAAGAGATGAAGCATGACTTCCTAGTTTTGAGCCATGTCTCTACATTCCTTTTTGTTATTATTTTTATTTCATGTAAAAAGAGGGAATGAATGTTTTATTTTGTTTCGTTTTTTTGTATCATCATCATCATCCTCCTCAAAGTTTTGTGCCAACTATGTTGGCATCAGCTACAAGAATTTTGTTTCTCCATTCCAAACTATATTGAGCCATATCCTCAAATATGTTAAACTTCTTCCGATCCAATGTTACTACATACATCCACGTCTTCTTCAGCCTACCTATTCTCCTTGGTGGGCCATCAACTTGAATGCCAAACTTTTTATTACTAGCACCATTGCCAACTTGCGTTCAATATGCCCAAACCATGTCAAATGAGTTTCTTTAATCTTATCCCCTTAAATGCTATCGAATATTCTCATTTTTTATTTTATCTTTTTAGTTTTACCATATATCCACCTCAACATTTTCATATCTACTACATCCAGTTTATGGATACACCGCTTCTTAATTGGCCAACATTTTGCCGCATAAGTCATAACTGGTTTAATCATTATTTTGTAAAATTTTTTCTTCAATTTTGTTAGCACTCGTTTGTCACAAAGCATTCCAGAAGAAAGTACTCATTTCAACCATCTTGCTTTTATCTTATGTTCAACATCTTCATCAATCTCTTCATCTTTACTAATTATCGAGTCAAGATAACGGAAAGAGTCTCTTTGTGGTTATCTCTTGAATTTCAATTCTCACAATAGTTTTAGCCCTTTGAATATACCCACTAAAGTTGCAATTCATATGTTTTGTTTTCATATTATTTATTTTAAATCCTTTAGATTCTAAAACCTCTTGTCATCTCTAAAGTTTTGCATTTACATAATCTCTTGATTCATCCACCAGTACTATATTATATTCAAAAAACATACAACAAGATACGTCCTCTTGAAATGAGCAATTAACTCATCCATAATCAGGTAACCTTTCTTTTTATATGAATAAAAATATGAGTTTACATATTATTGCATATCCCCTCTTAATGTTTATGCTTTTAAAATTTGGTAGACCAGATGGGACCTAGGTTCACTACTTCAGGTTATCAAAAAAAAAAAAAACTTTCAAATTTTACCATCAAGTTTTGTCTATGTCAACTAAACTTGTCGTCACTTTTGATGATGCCAAGTACAAGGCCTGTTTGGATGCTAAAGTTCAAGAAAAAGGTTCCATACAAATGGCCAAAACCCATGTAAAGACTTTAAAGAGAAAGTAGAGAAAATAAAGTTCTTGAAAATTGCAAGTTTGCTTTCCCCAATACTCATGAAGCCTCAAAAGAAGGCAGATTTCATCATTTACAAGTTGGTTGGTTAGCTAATGTTTGACAAGCTAACAAAGGGTCAGCAAACTACCAAACTCCAAAGGATATACAAGAGATGTCCAACCAAGGAACAGATCATTAGTTTGCTAACTCTCACCAACTTCCATCAACATGTCAATTTAAAAATGACGTATGTTTAAATGGATCCAAGTTTAATCAATTTGTTGAGTTCCAATCAAATATAAAATGTCCAACTAAAAATGGTAAAGATAATTTTGTGGCTCCCCATGTGCTTGTACTTGCCCACAAGAGCAGTATGGTTGGTCATGGATGCTTGAAATGAGTCAAAGGTCCCTTGTATCTAGCACTTGCCCCACCAGAGTGCTAAGGAGGGCTAAAACTTGGGATGATGCTACAAGCTCACGTTCCTACACTTGCTCCACTAGAGTGGCTAAGCTTGAACTGGTGCAATGGCCTAGGAAGACTTTAGTATTGGACCGATTATCAGTGCCCATTGAAATTGCTTTTCAACCTCTCACCTTACTTAAGGAAGAGAATGTCATGATGGATGAAAGGACCCCACAATGTCCCCTATGAAAATGACAGGGCCGTTAATTGTCAAATTTTCAGCGCATTCAAATGATCCATGAATGGTAACAAGGAAGACGAATTGAGACCTCGAAGTCAAAAACAAAGTCATGATTTTGTCATAAAAACAGGGTGGCCAAATTTGAGGTTCTATCTAAGAGCTATAAAAGAAGAATTAACAAGCGTGTTGCGCATGCATTGACTATACAAGATACAAGTGGCTCCAACAAAAAGAATGAGGGGACCACAGGTCCTAATGAAATTTCCATCAATAATCATGTTCTAGAATCGTCTACTATATCTATAGATCCTCGTTTATCATTCACCATTAAGGCCCAGGTCCAGTGGAAGTTGACTCAGTACCACGAGAGACAAACTTCAATCCATGAAGTTACAGCCCAAAATCATGCCAAAAATATCATAGCCAACTCAAACAAGACTCCACTCATGCGGACTCAAGTCCTTCGTCAAGTCAAGAAAGACAAAGCTCATTTTCATACAAAAAATGCTACGGCTAAAAAGATAATTGACCTAAATTGATGGTGAAGCTTAAAGAAGAAGCAATGCCTAAGGAGACAAGCACTAAAGCGGCATGCCAACAGGCACCTAGAGGAAAAGGAATGGCGCCCCACTAAGCCCACAAATTTAAGAACGCACCTACGTGAAGTCCCAGAGAGCCCGAAGAATCAATTATGTCAGTCAATATGGTTAAAAAAAAAAGAAAGAAAGAAAGAGTCCTTAGCCTATGTTAATGGTGGGATTATTTAATAGCCAACGGCCACAAACAAGGAGTGTAACGACTGTTAAAGCAAAAAAGACAACAAGAAAAGATCTCATGTTTGATTCAACTAGTTTACAAGGATCGTCTAATGAACATGCACCAAGAATATCAGGAGTGTTAGGCAAGCTTACAAAGCTCCTTTCATTAGAATCAAGCATACGTAACTCCAACCTACCTGACAGGGAATGAAGGTAACCTAGAACTCTCAAAATCCAATCCCCTGCTAAGTTTCATGAAATATGTCCATGACATGAACTGACAGTTTGAAGAGATGATGATGCTGATGATGTCTCTTCTAGCCTAGATTAACCAAATAGAGTCTATGCGACATTCTCAAAATGGTCACAACAGATGTGATCAAAGAGATAGTCATGATTATGACATGGACCATAATGATAAGGAAGAAGAATCGAGCAAACCTTGAGTCACGGTTGAAGCGGTCCAGAAGATGATTAAAAATGCTACTGGGGGATCAACATCATCCTAAAAGGATCAACCCCACGTTATCCATACTGAATGGATGATGATTCATTTCCACCTAAATTCAAGCAATCTAATTTGTAATCATGTGATGGAAGCACTTTATCTTATCAACACTTATGTCACTTCAAGGTGCTAACTGGAGAGATTGCTAATAATGACACATTAAAAATCCGATTATTCACTAGCACATTGAAATGGAGAGCATTTAATTGGTATAAAGTGGTTCCATAAACCCATGGAAGGACATGGAGCAAAAGTTCACCAATCATTTCTTTGAAGTTGAAAGTTAAGTGACTACAACCCTCCTATGCATGAAAAATCAAGGCAAAGAAGAATCAGCTATTGCCTTCATCAAAACATAGCAAGCTTTGTCATTCAAATGCCCAAAAAATCTTTCACGTGAATCATCGACAGCCATGTGTAAGACAAACCTACACCCAAAAATAAAGACTAAGACAATTGGGGCTAAACCAAAAAACCTGCGTGAATTGTTAGAAGCAACAATAGAGACTAAAGGAATCATTAAAGATCAAGAAATGGAGAAGAGATCCACTAGGAAAGTAGAATCATCCAAAAAAGGGTGCAAAAAGAAGGAAGCTATGGCAATTCAAGTAGCTTCACCTTCCAATTTAAAAAAAAACGAAAATAGTCATAAGAGAGATCATGAGGACCAAAATAAGATGAAAAGAGGTCAAACTCTGAAGGAACAAATGTCTCGAGAATATAATTTTGCTATTGAAGATTTTGAGTCAATTTCTCTTACTCTCCCGAAGAATGAAAAAATAATGCTTCCGCCATGCGAGAGACCAAAAGGAGACAAAACACACGACCCAAAGTATTGCATATACCACAGGGTCATAAGTCATGGCATAAAAGAATGTTGGGTTTCTAATAATACGGTCCAAGAGTTACGTGTTAATGGAATTAACACCCTAGTTAAAAAGGATAAGAATGTGACAACTAACATGGTGTCTTTTCACCCTGTAAGTTTCAAACAACTAGTTAGAATTCCCACTGTGCAAGAAGAAGAGGAAGATGTGGAGTTTCAATGAGGAAACACAATGAAGAGTAGGGATGGATTAGTTGTAGTAGAAATGTCAAATAGCATGATAATGTGGGTTCATCCAGATATCGTTTCAGAGGAAAGGTGGGAGACAGTAAAAAGAAAAGCACGCCCTTGTGCAACATTTAACTCCTTTTGGAATGATAATTATCATATGAGAAATGTTGTACTGGGGGCAAGAAAACAAAAGAAAAGGATGAGGCCAAGTAACAAGAAAAAGTCTAATAAGCCAAAAAAATATTATTGAGCCAGTAGATTTGTTAATGAAGAAGAGACGAGTTCCATTCACTCTTAATGAGTTCTTGCCCCCCCGATCTTTTTTGGCTTTAGAAAATCAAATGCTGAAGGAAGAATTAAATGAGTTAGAAGATGACATATTCCCTTGAAATTTGTCTCTCAATGGTGGGGCAAAAGGAAGAACTAGATGAAGATGATGGTGATCATGACCTTAGATGGGGGCATAGAGATGCTGTGAGTTCTTCTAAAAATTCAAGTGAATCAGTCCATGATTCAACCATTCAATTTACTTAAGAAAACCCAGATGCACAATATTCTAAACCATACGTTATTCCTGTTTGACGCATCCTGTTAGCCCCAAATCCTACATCAATGAAGAGTAAAGATGGGCCCTCAAAACCTTCAAATTAATTAGTTGGCTCAAACTATAACAGTGAATTACTTGATGACGATGATCTTATGAGATGGATCGAGGGTACGACAATTTACACCGCATCAATATGGAGTTTGACTCCAAAAAGGCAAAGAAAATAATTTCCCACAATTATCATGAGAGAGATACCCGATGAATATTATGAAAATCCGGACAAGTTAAATGATGAATAGATGCAGATTGATATAGACGAGTCGTCGGATGTAGATGATCCACCCACACTTGATGGGTATAATGCTAATGATTCAGACTTTGACCTTAACATATGGACCCTTTACTCATTCAATGGAGGAAATATAAGACCATATAATGATATGTCAGATGAAAATGAAGTTGGGCGTATAATGATGTTTTTAGAAGATAAATCAAAGAAAAAATAATTATTCATGCAATAAGCCAAAAGCCCAGGCTAGTTGAACCCCTTAATTTTTCAGATATGATTCTGTGGTGTTTTGCAGGAGGACCTAGGACTCTCCAAGTAACTAAAGCCTTAACCTCGGATAATTCATAATGATACCCTATGGAATATTGATAAGGATGAAGAAGGATTATTTTGGCCGTGCAATATGGTTGGCGTAAACCATGACAATTCTAACGAAGAAGGTGAAGATGAAGGCAAAGCAGATAGTTCATCGACATCTAAATAATCCAGTTTGGAATCCTTTGAGTCTTCCAAACTACAATAGCCAATAGAGAAGATATTTTCTTATGTTTTCCCGAAATACAAGAAGTGGGTAAAGAGATTCACTTTGGGCTAGATTTCCACAAGAATTATTATGCAAATGTGAATCAAGGCAAAGCTACAAAGCCTAGAGAAGGAACATTGAGAGTGATGGTTTGCTTGGTCTTAAGGATTCCTGATTTTCTTAAACATTTGGCACACATTCATACACGTATATGTGTGTATAACATGTCAAGGCTGTCTCCAGACATTCAAAAAGCTGCTGCAATGGCTCTCATGAAGCCAGATCAATATATATCTTAGGTCCATCAAGTAGAAGTGAAGCAAAAAGAAAAATGTAAAGAATGATTCGCTTTTAGAGCAACCATAGCTGTTACAATTAGCTTCATGAAGGATGACATGCTACTTGGGGATGTGAAGCATAATCACCCATTCTATTTCACCGAATATATTGGTGAAGTCGAATTACTGAAAATGAAAATTAAACCCGGATCAGCAATTAACCTCGTGCCACTATGGGCCATAAGTAGTTGGGGATCCCAACTAGCAAGCTTATGTACACAAAACTTAGCATATCGGCATACAATGGAGAAACACAAAAGGCTATTGGTCAGATCATTATTCCATGTTAGATAGAAGACCTGAAATCTCAAGTTATGGTCTACGCTATAGATGTTGAAACTTCCTACATTTACTTCTTGAAAGGCCTTGAATTAATGAAAATTATGTAGTCCCTTCAACGTTACATCAATGTATCAAATACATCAATGAGAATTTAGAAGTACGCCGAGTCTTTGCCAAGAAGAACCCTTCAAAGGGATTTAAGCATATTGTGTGGATCGTAATTTATACATCACAACTTAATGATGATATAAGTGAAAGCACGACAGGAGCAATGGCTATCAAAAAGTCTAAGATGAAAAAGAAAATTTTCGAGGTAGCTATAGGTCCACCCCAAAATTGTTGAAAGGTGTTGACATAGCACATGGTGAATCATCTACTAAGGTTGCCACAAAGGTAGCTGAATGTCCCAAAATTAACATTCACCCAAAACTTAAAGAGACAACTTTCATTGAAAATAGCTTGGTAGAGATTCCAATTGCTAGATCAAAAAGGGTCTCAATTAATGTAATATCATTTGTGGGAGAAAATGAAGGTAGAAAGAGAGCCGCTTATTGATGACCAATATTCCTTAAAACTTCTCATCTCAATGATATATCTCCAAAGACCTCCTAAAGATTCAAATGGGAGCAATTCTAACAAATGCCCCTATAAAAAAAAGGGTGTTTCTGCTCCTCCATAACAACTGATGAGAAATACTTAGCATTTATTATGGGAGGAGACAAAAGGAGAAAAAGCAGGATCCGTGCTAAGCCATTTATTGTTTTTTCTCAGTATCCAATACACCCATGTTCTCTAACACGTCTTTTATTTTCTTCTTAACTTATAAGAGGGCCCACAATTCTAACCAATCTTCATCTTTTCAAGTATTTTCGAGTCTTTTCCACAAAAGCTGGAAGGTAATAAAAAGAGAGAGAAAATAGGACGGGCATTAAGACAGAAAAAATAGAAAGGGACATTGTGGAGAGAGAAAAAAATAGGAAGTTCCCATGTGAAAATGAGATAACATAGGAGGATAAATAATGAAAAGAAGATAAAAAAAAATAAGAAGGCATTCAATTCATTAAAAGAGTGAGAAAAAGTAGGAAACTCGTTTATTGCAACCACGTTTCATTCGTTAAAAGGAGGGCTGTTTTTCTTTGCAAAAACGCCCGAGCATCATATAGACCTCTTTAAAGGGGGCAATATTTGATGTGCCCATCAAAAATTGGCTGCCTATAATGTTTTATAAAGTGTCATTCCCTTCACAGATAACTTTTGGAGAGATTCCAATGCAAAGCACCTTGGTTTTCTCTATGTATAGTTATAAGGCTAAAGGGATAAAGCAAAAAATTGGTTATGATATTGCAAACCAATAAGGACTGAAACAAGTTCATGGAATTCTAGTTCCATTAGAAATACACATAAGGTCATGGAAAAATGATGGGAATGTTAGATTTATCCCTATGGTCTACTAGCAGCAATAACCAATCGCCGTTATCATTGCAAACTCTTAACACTTGGCAACAAGAACCAATCGCCTTTATCATGACAAACTCTTAACACTCTCCTGAAAAAGAAGAAGAAGACAGCAACTAGAACTTTGAAATTAGTTCGTCAAGCTGGGTTGTGTTTTCAATTAATTGCATTTCCATTTTGGGTGAAGACATAAATAACAATTCAGAAATGTGTTTTGAACCCGAAAAAGAAAATGAAGATGTAAAACCAAGTCCCTAACAGAGGATAAGGTTAAAAAGAATAATCTTGGAATGGAAAATGATCTCCCTCCAATCTTTGTAAATGCAAAATTGAACGAAGATGAAATTTTGGAGTATGCTTGCTTTTGAAAGCATGTAAGGATTTTTTGCATAGTCTTATTTTGAAATGCCAAGCCTTGACTCAAAAATTGCAATGCATAGGTTAAATTTAAGAAAGGATGTCAAACCTGTTAAACAGGCACAAAGACAGTTTTGTCCAAACATAATGGATAATATTGAAAAAGAAGTGCAAAAGCTGAAGGATGTTGGCTTCATCAGGGAGGAACAACATCCTGATTGGCTAGCCAGCATCGTTCTATTTGCAAAGAAAAATTGCCAATTAGAGTCTGCATTGATTTCACAAAATCTAAAAGAATTATGTCCTAAGGATGCATTTCCTCTTCACATTGTAGAAATCATAATTGACAATACTTTCAGCTATAGAAAGAATGTCTTTTATGGATGAATTCTCAAGATATAGGCAAATCAAAATGTATCCGATGACAAAAAGCACACTGCATTTCGAACTCCATTAAGTATCTATTGTTAAACTGTGATGCCTTTTTGTTAAAAAAATGCAAGAGTCACCTATCAAAGGGCGATGATGAAAATTTTTAATTATGTGCAATATAAAAGGGTGGAGTGTTACGTAGATGATTATGCTGTTAAAAGCAAAAGAAAAATGACAATCATCTCAAAAACCTTAGGTGTTTAGAAGGCTTTGAAAGCATAAACTTTATATGAACTCATGGAAATGCTTCTTTGGTGCTTCTTCAGGAAAATTCTTGGGGTTTATTGTTCATAAAGATGGAATCGAACTAGATCCAATCAAGACAAGCTATTTTAGAAATGAAACCTCCCAAAAATTTAAGAGAGCTAAGAGGAATCCAGGGTCGATTGGCCTATATTCTCAAATTCATTTCTAATCTATCTAGAGGATACCAGCCATTTTCACATCAAACGAAGAAATGAGTCCATTTTGTATGCGAATGTGATGAAGCCTTTAAAGATATCAAAAAAATATCTTTCTAGACCCCATATTTTAGCTGCTCCAATGCAAGAGAAACCCTTCATTATATATACACGAACCCTTGACCATTCTTTAAGGGCAATGATGTCACAAAAGAATGACCGTGAGCATGAGGTGACACTTTACTACTTAAGCAGGATGATGGTGGGAGCAGAACATCGATATCCACTGATAAAAAAAAAATACACCGCGCTAATGTTCGCAATACAGAAATCAAGGCACTACCTACTATCACAAACAATTTATATTGTCTCTCGTGTAAACCCAATAAAGACCATATTTACAAAGGCGGGATCTTTGAGTGCAAGATTAGCAAAACAGTCAATTCTCCTTTCCTGATATGATATCATATATGTGCCACAAAAAAGTAGTGAAAGGTCAAGCATTGGCAAATTTCTTAACTGCACATCCATTTCCACCTAATTCCAAGCTAATGGATGCTCTTCCAAATGAAGTAGTCTTCTATGTTGAAACCTTTCAAACCTCGAAACAAGAAATCGGGGAGATGTATTTTTATGATGCTAGTAGGATAGACATAAACGGACATAGGATATCTGGGGTAGGAGTTGTCTTCATAATTCCTAATGGATATATGATCCCTCATTCCTTCTCATTAACAAAATCATGCTCCCATAATATTGCAAAATATCTGGCCCTCATTATAGAAATAGAGATAGCTCATGAAGCACAGGTTAGAACTCTAGAAAGACATGGAGACTCAAAGCTTATAGTGAATCAAATGAATGATAAATATGAAGTTAAGAAACCCATGATAAATATGAAGTTAAGAAACCCGTTATTCGCCCTTATCATAAAATGGCTTAGCAATTGATAAAAAAGTTCATTTATTGTAATATTGAACATATCCCATGAAGCCAAATGCAAGGACAGATGCATTAGCAAGTCTAGCCGCGTTGATGGCACTCCCTAAAGGAGAAATTCTTAAAGTAGGGGTTTGTGAACGAACGATCTTGGCAACGCTAGGTACATATGAAGCTATTATCGAACGCCAATTAGTCAAAGCAAGTAGACTTTCGGCATGCGAAAAGGAAATTGAAGACTAGCGTGATCCATTTATTGGTTATATGCAATTCGAAATTTTTCCAGACAATCCAAAAGAACGAACAAGGATAAGGAGGAGAGCCCCTAAATTTTATTATGACATCTATACCAAAACCTTATACAAATAGTCATATGATGGTATCTGATTTTGTTGTCTATCAAGTTGTGAAGCAAATAAAGTAATGACCAACACTCATAGCAGAACTTGTGGAGCACATCAACCAGGTCCAAGATGATGTGATCGCATAAGAAGGATGGGCTATTATTGGCCAACCATGATTAAGGATACACACGAGCTCACAAAGCATTGTAAAACTTGTCGACTTCATGATGATTATATACATAAAGCTTCCGAACCTTTGCATCCATCAGCGACATCCTGGCCATTTGAAGCATGGGGAATGGATATAGTAGGATCAATCAATCCACCATTAAAAGGGCATTGGTTCATACTTGCTGAGACAGATTACTTTTCTAAATGGGCTGAGGTAGTGGCCTTAAATGAAGTTAAGACGATTGCTATCCTTAACTTTCGCAAAACAAACATCATTTGTTGGATTGGAGTCCCGAATAGGTTTGTCCATGGTAACGGACCATAGTTTTGAGACCATCGTTTTTCTAAATTCTGTGAGAAGTATCATATCAAGATTATCTCCTCTACAGATTATTAAATATCTACCAATGGGTTGGCCAAAGCATTTGATAAAACGATATGTAAACTATTAAAGAAAATGCTCTCTAAACATAAAAGAGAGTGGCATGACCAGTTGCTAGAGGCACTATGGGCCTATCATACCATGGTCCAAGGAGCAATTCAATACACATTTCTCACTTGTATATGGTTTTGAAGTCGTTCGTTCTACCCCTTGAAATTTAAATCCCTTCACTCTGAATCACATTAACTAGTGGCATGATGGAAGAAGAGAATGCGAAGTTATGACTTATGACTACAAGAATTGGAATCTTTAGATGAAGAAAGGCTTATCACCTATCAAAATTTAGAGATTTACCAGTCTAGAATGGCAAATGCATTTAATAAAAATGTACATCAAAGGATATTTAAAAGGCTTGATTTGGTCCTTGCTATCAAACGACCAATGATCACCGCTCATAAATCAAATGGAAAGTATACAGAAAATGGGAGGGGCCATTTATTATTGATTTTGTCTACTCTAACGTCTCTTACAATTTAATTAATCAAGATGGTGATAATGTCTTATGCCTATCAAAGGTAGATTTCTCAAGAAATGTTACCCATGAAAAGATGTCCTCTCATTGTTTTGAATTTTCGATATGATGCCTCTAGTCATAAAAGTCTCAATATAATGCCTCAAAAGCTAAAAAGTTTTGAACCTCATATCAAGCCTCAAAGCCTCTAAAGTTTCAATATCACGCCTCAAGTTCATAAAATATTAAAATTTGATCTTGAAAGTTTTGAGGGGGGATGTCTAGAATGGATTAACACAATCGCTTTCAATACTATGCGTGCAAATAAACAATTACACAGCGGAAATAAATCAAACAAAAGCCCATACCAAAAGAAGACACAATTTTTAAGTGGAAACCCAAACCGGGAAAAAACCACAATCGAAAATCAAGCACAATGAATTATACCACAGATACAAGAGATACTTACAACCCTTATATAGTTATTGCACAACCTAAGGACTTTGTTTGCTCAACACCCCTGTTGTAACGATCCTCTGCCGTTTTTTATTACAAATCCAAGCACCTAGACACCTTCTAGATGTTGCACTAGACTCCCTACAAAAATCTTCGACGCTCAAAGATGTAGAAGGCAAAGATCTCTAAAGCAGAACTTCAGCCTTTCAACTCTCCAATGAAAAACTCTAGAGAAGATGATCTCCAATAAGCAAGCTTTACTTAGATTAATGAGATCTTTGTTCTATACCTTAGGGTTGAGAGAAAACACCTTTATATAGCCCCAAATTTGTGCCTCATAAGTATATTTCAATCAGGAAAGAAGTTGGCACGAAACACGCAAGTTCCACTTAAAATCAAACTAAAAAGTCGCAAGTTGGCGGAATTTTTTTGCACAAGTCCGATCGATCGGATTTAGCTACTGTCTCAAGTCGGATCAATTGGATGACTGCCCAATTAATCGGCTAAAATTCAGCACAAATTTCTATAATTTGCCTGAGGCCATAACTTTGTCCTTTTAGTTCTAATTGATGCAATATTGGGCTCTAGTGATATCTACTCGAAACGGGCTTTTCAACGATAAATAGCTTGCTCATATCTAACACTTAGTTTGTGAGATATGACCTTTTTTAAACCAAATTATCCTTTAAAAAAATGCTTTAATTTGTCACTTTTTCTTCGATTTCTTTACTTTAGTACCGGTGACTCATACTACGAACCATACTAAAAGATATATAAAATACAACACCAATGAATTTAAATTTTGTCCAACCCATGAATCAGCCAATACAAAAATCCTTACAAATACCAAGCCTCAGGACCTCTAAAGTTCTAATATCAACCCTCAATGTTTGTAAATGTTGGCTTTGATACCAACCCTCAAAGCCTCAAAAGTTTTGATACCATACCTTAAATATCGGATCTCCATATTTGGCATCCTAATTTTCAAGCTTTGACACCAAACCCCAAAACCTCAAAAGTTTTTATACAAAGAGCCTTGAAGCCTTAATAACTTGAAGTTTTATAAGAAGCCCCAAAATGTTTAAAGTTTCAATATCATGCCTCAAAGTTAATAAAATGCCAATTTTTTATACCAAGCCTTGGAGTTTTTTTTTTTCCCTGATATCATGCCTCAAAGTTGGTGATACGTTCAACTTCAATATCATGCCTTAATACCTCAAGAGTTTTGATTAAAAAAAATTGTTTTGATAAAAAGCCTCAAATCCCAAATCCCTATTATCTGGAAAGTCTGATATTGAGCCGTGAAACGTTTGTAGTCTCATCGACAAGGTTCGATGTCCTGCCTTAAAATCTCGAAGGCCGTGATAACACTTCCCCAAACCTTGATATAAATCATGCCCAGGGAAAAAAAATGAGATAGAAATCAACAATGAATCAACAATTTCAGTTTTTTCTTCTTTTGATTAACTTACAGAAAAGCAGTCACACCAAATATAAATTTTACCGCAAGCGGAAATTATTTACCTGCAATCTCATTTTTCCACAGAAAACTGGCCTAATAAAAAATGCATTCAAGCCACAGGATATGAGCATAAAACTCTTCCTGTTCTTCACGTTAAAAATTTCTAGTGCATGCAAAAGCAATTATACTACAATGTATAAATGGGAATAGAATCGAGTGGGAGACTCACCCGGACCTCTTTCTACTCGCTGTCAGATCGAGAAAGAAGAAGACGTGAATGCTTGTGAAGGACAATCGAAGAATATAAATCTCACCATTTTGGTTTTATGAAGAGAGAGAGAAAGGGAGAGGAGAGTTTCGGTTTTATTGTTTGGTATAAAAGCGGGGGTGGTGACAAGGAGTGAGTGCATGGGGAGGAGAGGAAATGTGTGTGTCGGTTTTGGTTTGGTGGTCGGACTTGAAACGGCCTTGGAATGTATTTCAGGCGCTTTTAACGAGAGAGAAAGAGAGGAAGAAGCCCCGGTCTTTCCTCCTTTGCTGATGTGCCTTCTTTTACATTCCCGCCTTGGATTTGGTACTAGTTTTTAAAGTTTCGGGCCCGTTGCCTTTCATCTTGTCCAGTCCAGTCATTTTGATCATTATAAGAGGGTTAACATGGTGATTATGGATCGATCTTAGGATGCAAATGGGTTTGGTCAAAGTGGTACATTAGGAATGCCAATGGGTCGGGTTTAAATGAGACTGGGCCCACACCACTCCTATTTGACTCAGGCTTGGGAGTGGGTTGATTTGGTTTAAGGTGTATATCAGTTTTAAAGTTTTAATCCGAATAAGCTTTGGGGCAGGTTTGAATTTTGGTTGTTGCATGTAACCCTCCTTGCCATGTGGTAGAACCTATACTATTAGAAGTATTGGTTTTAAATCTGAGGACTTGAATTAATTTTTTTAATTCTTAAAATAAAATGAATTACAACCATAATGAAACCTTATCCAATCCATATTTATCATAGGCCCTAAACCTGTCACAGGTTGGATCAAGTACGGCAAACTCCATGCGTGGGTTGGGTCAAGCACGGGATGGCCTACCAAACGTAAGAAAATATAGTATCCATGCTATCTGAACAATATCACATTCAAGGACAATGAAATTATAGATTTTGCACCTTATCTACGTTGTGCAAAAATACTCATTTATTCATTAAAATCTTCGAACTTCTTTATGGAAAGACCCTTTGAACATGTCATGCGTATAATCTAGCTGCATAACAACTTGAAAATGGCATCTGGGCCACTGGCATGACTTCTTATCAGTATTAACATACATCAATATCACAACCACCACCATGTAATGCATGTCAAACCAACTACGTAAACGCAGAAGGAAAGTGACACCCTAACGGCATTGACACTTCTCGCGCCATTGATGTACTCGACGTCTTCATCTGATCGTTCTTATTCATGCACTTGGGTCTCCCTTTCAAAATCCACCAACAGGTTGTTCAATTTCTTGTTGCTGATTTTCTGTTTGATAACCCGAGAAGCCTCCCAGCTGAAGTAATAAAAGTGAAGAAAAAAGTAAAAGTTCCATTAGTGAACAATTTGATTGCGTCAAGGCCTGCCACAATAGTGAATTAGCTATCGATGCAGCCATGACACCCAGATACATTGTTCACGTCCAATATATTCGTGTTCGATAAATATGACACTTACATGGATATTCATTTCAATGGCACACCAGTACTTCCCAAGTATAAATTTAAGGCATTTACAACAAGAATATGTATTATTTAGCCAAATTTTAACTAAAAACCCAAAATTCTATTTTAGCTAGTTATCTTTTTAACTATATCCACATTCCAACAATGCTATTTATCCTTTCTCTATCTCATTTAAATATTAATTTTTTATTTATTTTTAAATACATACTCCAATCATTATATTTTAATACGTATACTACATGACAAATTCAATTCAACAAAGAATTTTTTAATGTTTAGTTAGTGTACAATAGCTAGTTAAATTTAGCTAGCCAAAATTGGACAATATAAAATAGCTTGAGCGATAACTAGTCAGGTTGGAGCCTTTTTTTTTTAATTTCTTGTTAGATATTTTAGCTAATGGAAACTTTTAACTAGTCTATTATAGATGCTCTTACCAAGTCGGTTATTTCATGTAGGCACCTAGTTTTCTACTTTTTAACGTAAACAAAATATTAGATAGCAATGCGAGGAATAATACTTTGATTAATTAAAAAATGTTCCTAAAACAATAGCATTTATATCCGTGTCCCATATTTTTAAAAGCAATGAGTAATATTTCTGATCCCCGTGACCTTGCTAGGACGTACCTGGTTCTTTTGGTACTGTATTTATCTAGGCATTATAGGGGTAGAGGTATTGCATAGGCACCAAAAGATTCTTAACACATAAGATGAATGTATTTCATTTAAAAATATGAAGATCAAGTTTGAAATTGCAAATAATGTTTCAAATTATACATAGTATCCAAAACCTTCTCTTTTGGATATTAAGAAGATGCATATACATAAGATGGATGTGGTGGAGATGAGAATGCTTAGGTAATGTGTGGTAAAAATATGAAAGATAAAATTAGAAATAAACGCATTCGAAAGCATTTAGGGGTAACACCAATAGAGGATGAAATTAAAAAAACCCTTTTAAGACGGTTTGGACATGTTGAGTGTAGGCCGGTAATGATACGGGTGAAAAAAAGTTTAGCTGTAAAGGTGGATGACCCATCAAGAGATAAGGGTAGACTAAAAAAATATTGATAGAGGTCATTGAATTAGATTTGAAAAAGTTTAACTTTTCTAAGGATTTTGGCTCAAAATAGAACCGAATGGAGAAACAGAATTCATGTAGCCGACCCCAATTTAGTTGAAATAAGGCTTTGATAATAATGATAATCCAAAACCTTCTTTTTATATGGGAAGTTGGTTATACACTTTCACTGATGGATTTATAAGATTGCTTTGGATTAGAGGCAAAACATATTCAAATGACAAAATCACTGTATGACTGAATGAGTATTACTGATACAATGAGAAGAGAGATCATTACCTTGGAGAAGGATAGGGGGAGTCAGGAGTCAATGTCTGGGCAAGCTTAACAGCATCCTCATGCTTGTTGATGACATGGTTGAAACATAGATAACGTCCATAAGTTGATGGATTCTCAAAGGCGCAGATATGCGCATCCACCACCATCATCACGTCCACTGTCACCATCACCCCTTCCTGATACATCTCCGCCGCTCCTATCAGATACGGGTTGGATATGGATAGCTCCTGACCCACCAACAGACCTGCATTAATCGATACCATGTTCACTCCTCTGTCCATAGCTAATGCCCAAGCTGTTTTCTCTGCAAGAGTCTTAGACAGGGCGTGCCATAGCTGCCACACGCAAGCAAGAATGCACGTTAATCAAAACTAGAGTTAGGGGCCGTTTGGAAACTCTAGCCAAATCTAATAAGAGCTAATTAGAATACTGTCTAAAATAGAAATTCAGTATAGTAGCTTATGCGCACAATTGCAATATGTTGATATTGGTTACCTTGAAATTTTTACAAAAAATGGGATCACTCCAATTTCGTTCATCAAAATTAGGCACGGACTTGCGGTTCTCGCTCCAGATAACGGCTGTGATGGATGAAGTGAAAACCACCTTTTCAATTGTGTCCGTCTGTGCGCAAGCTTCTAAAACATTATGAGAAGCTCTTACCTCTGCTTCTATCATGAATTCCTGTAGGAGATGATAAGCAATAGTGTAAGCTAGACTGTGTGGGTTTAGACTGAGAAATCATTTGTTTGCCTGGCATTGAAATCTTAGGAATTCATGAATTTAGGTTGGCTTTAACAAAAGAAATATTAAAGATGTAAGGGGTAAATGAAACATACGGTATAAGTTAATATAGATGAGATCATGGCTTTATTCTGTGCATACGCTTTCTTTTTTTATCTCCACTTGATTTATTTTTCCTTTGGAGATTATTTGATGGTCGTGGAGTTCACCTTTGTTTCTCCATTTGCAACCACTTTTGAAAATATGTCTTAGAATTCGCTGAATTCGAGTACATAAAACAAAGAGGCTCTTTCTATGTCATGGTTGAGAAAGGGATATTAGAGGTTAATTTGACCCCCCAAGTTCACATTAACTTTCTTCAAATTTAAGCAAAGAACACCTTTTGGTAACTTGGGATATAAAATTACAAGGAATATTTTCATATAACCACTTCCATTAAACTTATATGTCGGTCAACCATCTTAACCATCATTAAAGAGAGAACAGTGAAAATTCACTATAGACATCAATACTCACATCATAGGTAGATTGCTCTTTTGAAGGCTCAAACGTGTAGAAGAGACAGGAGCATCCCTTTACAGCATCCAAGATACTATGGTAGTCAAGGGGATCTGAATTAAAAATCCTCAGGTTCTTGTTCTCAAATGAATAATCCCCTGCACAACATCCACAAATAAGAAAATATTGATTTAATCACAACTACATCTGCACATATAAATGCAGGAGTAAATAAAAGAGTGGGTTCCCACATATTACTAATCTAAGCTGCTGAAAATGAGATTATGCACTGCACAGGATCTCCACAAATTTTATTCCAATAGGAGTAGGTCCAACCATAAAATTGTCCGTTTGATGAACTAGGTGATTAATAAACATATATAAGGTTATGTTAATCATGTTTTAATAAAATGATCAATCTTATAGTATGACCAACTCCAATTGCAGTTAAATATCTCCTATATTAAGAGGGCATTTGCATTCGAGATACACCATGGACTGCACACAACCATTGTATTTCACTCTTTTAATTAAAAACTTTCATTTAAAAAAGCCTCAGGAATTCTCTGACTCTGGTCCACAGAGGATACAGACCCTGAGATGTGGGATATCTAACCGTTGTTCTGGACTGCTGCGTGAACTGTGTAGCCCCTCTGTAGCAGACTCTGCACAAGGTGTGTGCCCAGGTAGCCTGATGCGTCCATCACGCACACGGTCCTTGCACTCTGGTCAGGACCAGCAGCCGGTGCCATCTTGTGTGAGTGAGAAGTGAGAAAGGCAGAGGGATATGACCTATGAGTAGAAAACTAGAAATGGGACTACGGGAGGGAGGCTTTTAGCTGCTGGCAAAGGCTGGAGGAAAGTAAAGTGATATTTAAAGGGAAGGGAAAAGTGTGTAGTAGAGAGAGCTAGCATTCAAAGAGCGTGGGGGGACGGGTGGGAGGTGGTTGGTAGAAACGAGGGGGAAAGATAGGACCGTGTAAAGATCCACACTAACCAGTCTTCTGTAGCCTGAGGACCAACCACTGGCAATGCTTCAACTACAACCCAAAAACTCTTTGCCTCTGTAATCTAAATCGTTCAAAATTATAATTATTCTTTACAGTAGTTGTGGGCCAAATTTCATTTGTGTCGTGTTTTTTACCACCATTAGATCCATCGTGTTATTGTCTAGAACACATTATTCATAGGAGAATGGAATAAAATTGAATCATGTATTTTAAACACAATTGATTTGATGAAAAACTCAACTTTGGTCGACATTGATTAAAAGCAGAGAGAAGACAAGATGAGATGGTAATTTTGAGCGATTTAGATTAAAAGAAGCGTGGTCAAATGATGGATTTAAATGGTTGCCTTATAGGGATTCAGTAGGGCCTGCTGTAGAAGGAATTTTTTTTTTTTTTACTCCTTCTTGCCTTGGCTGGCTTAATGGCAGGTTGAAAGGGGAATTAAAGCACCTACGAGAGATCCATCCCTAGTAGGTGTTATGGAAAATGGGATGCCTACCACCACGGTCTATCCCTCAAGTCCCGCTGTAGAAGGATTTAGATTCTTAAATTTTTTGAAGGATTGATTTGGTAGGAACGTGCGTTCTCTGGTAACGGGACCGTGGGGCTGCTGAAGCTGACTTATTTGCAAGTGGGTGGCGACCCTATCGAATGGGCTACGTGGACGTACTGAATGAAAGAACTGATGGTCCTAAGATGGGTGATAAAAAAATCTTTAACCCCTTCACAAATTCCACGGAGTTGCGTACATAGAAGAGACGTGAGAGACATGCTGCTGAATTGGGATGTCCAATGTCCAAACTGTAACAGGTGATTCGGAGAGGAGGCCAACACTTCAAGTAGGGGTGGCCCAAGGTTTTATCCAGGGTGGTCTTCTAGCATGATTCTCACCCATTTTTTATGAAACAGGTCAACCTAAACTCGATGCGGGTCATTCCGACTTTACTTGCACAAATTGCATCCAACGTAGATTAACCCTTTCAAGCATTTATGGGCCATTTGTGTGGACCTCATATGCACGAAAATAGGTGGAGACAAGGCACTGGTGTGGGTGCATCAAGGATTCAAGACAGGAATCATCCCTTTCAGCCTACAAGAAAGGCGCAGTGGGGACTATGAAATCCCACCTATGCATGTGATACGATGCAACGTCTCCCCGGCTTGCACCAAACACACACTTCAGATTACACATGATTTTGTTTGAAAAAGAAAAAGAAGGCACAAAGCACAAAAACCTGAGCTCCAAATTATTAAAATAGGTTTAGATGTGTAGACTGACTGACTCTAATTTGACCCATTTAAATGGTTATTGGGAGGCAACTCTCACCCGAACCATTTTATTACAGGTTCAACCCTAATCCAACTTGTATAAAATGTGGGTCAGAGAAGGTCGAGACATGTTTTGCATCACAGAGGGGGGACCTTACAATGCACTGTGTGCAATGCTGAATTCCATGGCAAGAGCATTAATCATCGTCAGGAAGTGGGAAACGCTCCTGTCTGGTTTTGCTTTTTTTCGGTTTTGTTTTCTTTATAAATAAAAGCTCTTTCGGCAAAGAAAAATGAAAAAATGAAAAAAAAAAAAGGATCTATATGAAGCTTATAAACTTGATTAACTAATTAGTTAATATCATTCTTGCTAATTAGTAACTTGATTTCAATTTTTGCAATATTGATAAGTTTATTCGTATCAAAAGATGCATTATGTGTTTATCTTGGTCACATGCAAATCTAGAATATGTGAGTTGCAAAGCATTTATTAGGGCTTGTTAGTGTAACGCAGTAGCATACAATAGCCAAAGTGGAAATGAAAATCTGAGCTACTTGTGTGTTCCCATCTTTGAAGAAAACTAATTTGAAAATAGTGTTCTATATTGGACAGAATAAGTGATTAGAATTTAGCAAGAAAATGGACCTTCTATTAAAAAACCACTTGCACAAATGTGCCCTTGCAGAGTGAGATTTTACGAGGGCTCTTACAAAAAAGAAATTTATAAGGAGGAAGCATTTATTGTGAGCCATTTGCATTTAAATCTGATGGCCCCTTCCAGTGTAGCCTTGCCAACTTACTTCCCATATAAAAAAAAAATTCTACTATTTCCTAAGTTTTCTTGTGAATGAATAATTTTTAGAAATATATTCTTTAAAAACAATAGGGAAAATGCATCCAAACATATTCTCAAAGTTGTTATTATTTATTTATTTTTTTTCGAGGGTGTGAACAAAATTTGATGCCAAAATGTTCCCATGATGAAAAAATAACAAAGAAGAAAGAAACAAAAAGGGTGAGGTTTTACAAAAGGGCCTAATTTTAAGATAACGGCAAAATGGCCTCTATATTTACTATTAAAAGCCTTTCTATTCTAACAGTGCAACAAACAACCCCTATTTTTTAACAAACAGATAACAAAAAATATCTTCTCATTTAAGCAGAGCAAGTACCACTAATTCACCTAGTGCATCATGAACAACAAGGAGGCATTGTGATGGAAAGACTTGAGTGTGAATTGGGAAAATATATGATATATAAAGTCAATCAAATGATTCTACTTAATTTCAGATCATCAAAAGATGACATAAAATTGCATTGTGTAAACTTCTATTAAAAAGTTCAGCATGAATAAGGTCTAAAATAGTGTGAAATGGTTCAGTCTCAATCAAGAGTTTCTAATGTCTGAATGACAAAATCATCATTTTGATAATTTTATCTTCCCTCACTGGTAAACCCTCCAAGCAAATATTGGAAAGTAAACTTATTATTACTACTGCTATTACTAATACTACTATTATTGTGGTCAAACGTTAGCTGAGGGATATTACAATAAAAACACAAATATAGGGCCCTTTTTCAAGTAGTGTGAAAATGCAGAGTCTTTTTATATAAAATTAGTGAAAACATATAGGAAACAACATAGTTGTCAATTTCATTTCATACCCAATTTTTGTCAAACCTCGAAACCAAGACTATTTGCTTGATTCAAAGTTATATTGGCTAAAAATAAAAAAACAGTTAAAAATAAAAAAAATTCCAATTGAAAAAAAAAAGATATTTTGCCCCCTTCCCCTGCCTAGATCCTTTTTCAAAAAATTCTCCCCAAGACTTAGTCTCTTTATATGAAACTCGCCCTAAGCCCCAGCCCCATACCCTTATGTCAAGAAGCTGCGAAATGAGCACTGAGTATTACTCGATCTACATAGCCAAAAAATAAAATAAAAAAAATTTCCAAAATGCTCTCACCATTTCTCTGCCAACAGCTTCCCTCTCCCTCGCTTCCTCTTTTCTCCTCCCCTTCTCCACCTCTCCCTATGGCTAGCAACGAGCTCTGGCAGTGAAGGGGGATTCTCCCTCTCCCTCTCCCTCTTTCTTTTCCTCTTTCCATCTCTCTCTCTCCCTCTCCCTCTCCCTCCATCTTTCTCTTCCCTCCCCCTCCCCATAGCCCGGGACGATCTCCTTACAGCAGGGGCTGTGGGGAGGGGGAGTGAAGAGATAAAGGGAGAGAAAGAGGAAGAGGAGGAGAAAAAGGAATAGGAAAAGGAAGAAGGAGAGGGAAAGGGAGGGGAAGGAGGGGAAGGGGAGGAGGGAGGGAGAGGGAAGTTGTAGGGAGAGAAGGGATGGGGGCAATTTGAAAATTTTTATTTTTATTTTTTAACTTTTGTGTTTGAGCAAAAGTCGGTGTTCATATACCAGCCCTCTGTATAAAACCTACCCAAATCCCAAGCGGCCAAGGCCCAACTACCTTTTAAAAAATCGCCCAAGCCCAGGCCCTTTCGTTTGGCGTGTCCTTCAGTGAGAGTACTCATTCGACCTCAAATCAGAAACGGAAGAAGAAGACGGCGGACGACAGGTGCACCCAATACCCCTCCATCAGGAACCAGTATTTCTCTCTATCTATATCTGTACCAGAAGTTGCCATCCAAATTCGCCATTTTTCCATGTTTCTAGTGGTGGGTCTTGCTTAGATTTATGTTTGGGGAAATGGGTTTTTCTGATTTGGTTTTTTCTCAGTTGGATAACCTTTAGATTTTCTTTTTCCACGGTGTTTTATCTGAGATTACTGGAATATATTTTGAATTGAGGAAGTGATTTCTTATTTCTATTGTTTTAGGATTGGTTGCCTTTTAGGTGATTTTTGGTGACAAATTGTGTTTATATTGATCTTAGACAAATGGGATCTTAGACAAATGGGTATTTTGATATAAGACTTACCTATGTGTTTGCTTTCTTTTAGATTTTATATATTTTCTCTGTTTAATGTATGATTTGGATGTATCATTTGGAAACTATGGAAACACTTTACTCTGTTTGGATTGCATGGGGAAAAGTTACAACTTGTACTTGAATTGAAAAGAATGAGATTCTTTATGTTCATTTTCAAACAGAACGTTAGCAAGTCTTGTTTTTCTGTGGAAATGGATCAATTCATTCTCAAAATCATGCCATTCCTTGCCACACAAATGCACCAAAAGGGTATAGAAAAATATCTACTTTAGTAAAAAAAAAAAAAAACCTTAACTGCTGTTTTTACTGCCATCTAAATGCTAACTTTTTGAAGGAAAAAAATAAAAATGCTGGTGTGTTCCTACTGGAAAGGGAAAAAAATGCTGATTTGTCAAAGAATGAAATTTAAATCTTTGACCATTCAATTAAACATAATGATAAGAGTTGTGTTCTTCTAAGCCCAAGTGTCATTGGAAATTATCAGGTTTCACTTTGAATACCATAAAACTTTCCAAACCCAAAGCAGAACAGGTGTTCCTGAGTGATTTTGAACTCAATCGATATTGAATTCCTAAAAGTTTTAAGCAATGTCTTTCTATATAAAAAAAAAGGGGACTAAAAGAGAAGGATTAAAGTTGAAGATCAACAAGAAGTCATCAAGTAATCACCCTTCTTGATAGGGAAAAGTTTCCCACCCTTTCTTATACCTAGGCTGGGAAATGATTGGGAAACAAAGTCCTCATCCTCGATCCTACACAAGCCACATTAGCATTTTATCCACATCAACATTTTCTGCTTTCCTCCATTGACTCAAAAGCTTCTCTATAAGGTAATGCCTCCTCAGGACACATCCCTCTTCATCTTCCTCTTACTCTCCTTGGAAGGAAACACCTCTATTTCAAGGAAATGGCATTCCTCTCTCTAGAAATGAATCAACACTCTCCCATTAATTCCTCTCTCTCAAACCCAGTAATGCCTCACTCTGTCATCTTCCCTGCAGCCATCTATTTCTCATTTCCTCTGCCCATGTCCATGAACATCTCTCTCTCATATGCTTCTTGCTTTCTTTGCATTTGCTTTCCCTTAACTATGAAGTTATGCCCTTTTTCTTTCAAGGTTCAAGCTCTTTTTCTTTCCTCCACTGTTGGAGTACCATAGTTCTGTATATATTTAAAGTGCTTGATTAAAACCATGATAGAAATCAAATTAATATACAGCTGTAACGCATATTGGTGGACCCACTGATTATCTGGTGGCAGATCATAATATGCAGCCCACTTGTAGTCCCTCGATTTTTGCTCATATCTGTGTTCCATGAATGATTACGGTTTCTTTTACTTCCCCTTTATTTCTTTTATTTCTGTTAAAGTCTGTAGCATTTTGGCACAGTCTTTAGCATTTGAATCTAAAAGGATTCAACAGAGACAACTGGATTGTTATTCTTACTCTTTGGCACAATCTTTAGCATTTGAATCTGTAAACGGATTCAACAGAGACAACTGGATTGTTATTCTTACCATATAAATTCGGCCAACTGAATACTTTTGACTAAGATTACATGATTTGACCATGAATTATTTTGCTTATTCAACTAACTTCCACGGTGTCATGTAATATAGTTTTTTGAGTATTAAACAAATGAGACAATAATTGAATGGTTGGACTTGAAGAATTTTACAAAATCCAACGTGCTGCAACTAAATACTTAATGGACAGCAAACCCACAAGCTAAATGAAGTCACCACATGTCCATTCATTGTTAACTGTTGAGTGACTTGAATGACCTAGGTACCATATGTCAAAAGTACTAAAAAAGTGAAATAAATGCCTCCAGTACACACAACTTAATAAACTGAAAAGTTAATTGCAAAATAGAAAAGCACTGGTTCTAGGGTGTGTCAAGTAGTCCGGGCCTTTTGGTATAGCCGTATTAGAGGAAAATAAAGGGCGCCGCGTTTTAGAAGGAGCTCGTAGGCCTGGAGTTGATTGGCATTGCTCAAATGAAAGAAACAAAAGCTCTAATGATGCAGGACGATGCAATCTTAATCTATTGCAATGTAGTAAAAGTGCTGAAATCAGAAAGGGCAGAAAATTCAGATCTGGATCTGAAACTTGTCTAAGATTCAGATCTGGATCAGTACAAATTTCAAGGGTGGGTCAACTTTAGATCTAGACCCTTATCACAGATCCCGCAGTAATAGTTCCCAGATTTAATAGCGGATCTTAATGGAAGGCAGAACTTCCAACACTGAGGGCTTGTTGGTTCAGTTGTTCAAGATCAGATCTGGACTCTTGTGGTGGCTAGTAGATACTCAAGAAGAGAAGAGTAGAAGAGATAGAGAATACCTTTGTTGGGCTCTCACCAAACTCCAATCACAGGAGGCGTTAGAAGTGGTTGGCAAGAAGGTGGCTTGCAACCAAGTGGAGAAGAAGAAGAAGAAGTAGCTCTTTTCTTATTCCAGAATTTTTTCTTACATGCATCATAATGGTGGAGAAGACCTAGCCCTAGATTTAAAGGATTTCTCCAACCAAAAAAGGAAAAAGGAAAAGAAGAAAGAGGAAGACATGAAAGGAAATAAAGAGGAGAAAAAGGAGGGAGGGGATCTTGCGCAAGATAGACTTGCGCATATTGGGATTCGTGCGCAAGTCTATCTTGCGCAAGAATCTTTTGTTTCCCTTTTTTTTTTTTTCACTTAAATGGTGGTCCCCCCTTTTCTCTCTTATTTATTACATCGATAAGACAAAACGGGTCGCTCTACAGACTTTAATAAAAACTTAATATGGGACCAAACTAATTAATCAATTAAACTATGGGACCAAACACATAACTAAAGGAAAGAAATAAATTAAACATGGGACCCAATACATTAACACATCAAACCATGGGCCCTCAAAACAAAATTAAATCCAAGGACCCCTTCACTTCTCCAATCCATGTGCCACTTCCCTATGTGGGGCCTTCACTGTAATTGGACACATGGGCCGTCGATGCTCCGCCATCGTGATCAAACGAAATCCAACCGTCGGATCTCCTCTGAAAGATAATCCAACGGTGGATTTGTATTGTCTTCGCGTTCAATGCCATAGTACTGATCATCCAACCAAATTAGAGCTTGATCGGCTGCCCTGCGCTTTCTTCTCTGATAAACTTTGTATGGTTTTGGGGAATTTGGTAAGATGTCCCCATCATTGCCCCGCGGCTGCGAAAATCTCACCTCTGGTGAGATGAAACTATCAAAGCGTTCCAAGAGATCGGGATCAATGCGCTGCAATTCAGTCCTTGTGATCCAGGTGCTGTCATGCTGAGGTCGGTCCTTCCATTTGACAAGAAATTTTTGAATGCCCCCGTGTCTGGTGGAGACCAATTGGTCATCCAATATGTCTTCTACTACATCCTTCAACTGAGCTTTAGGTTTAGGAGGGGGGGTCGGCTGGGGTAGGTGAGAGAAGGATGCTGGCTCAAAATTAGGTAACGGAGAAGAAACACCAGATGGCTCAATGGGGGATGGTGTGGGGCCATGAAAAGGAACAAGGTCTTCAATGTTGAAAGTGGAACTAATACCCATATCAGAAGGAATGTCCAGCACATACGCATTAGGACCCAACCTGTACAAAATCTTGTATGGACCCATACTGCGAGCCTGTAATTTCTTGGCAATTCCCTGCGGGAATCGCTCAGGCCTTATGCGAACCATAACATCATCACCCACCTGGAATTCTGTGAATCTGCGATGTGAATCAGCAGATGATTTGTACTGTGCATTATGTAAATTAATTTGTTTCCTGATTTCAGCATGTAATGCATGTATGCGTTGAATGAATGCATCAGCAGACTCAGAAGGACGATGAATGGATGAGATGGGAATGAGATCTATAGGCATTCTAGGTTTGTAACCAGTGACAGCTTCAAATGGACTCATGCCTATGGACCTATTGACTGAACTATTGTATGCAAATTCAGCTATTGGTAAAATAGATTCCCATGTTCGCACATGTTCACCCACAAGACATCTCAACAGATTCCCCAAACTTCTGTTCACTACCTCAGTTTGTCCATCAGTCTGTGGATGATAGGCAGAAGAAAATTGCAATTTAGTGCCTAAGAGTTTCCACAGTGTTTTCCAAAAATAGCTAGTGAACTTCACATCCCTGTCAGACACAATGGTCTTTGGGACACCATGAAGGCTGACAATACGCTCGAAAAATATCTTCGCAATATGCGAAGCGTCAGAAGTTTTGGAGCATGGAACAAAATGGGCCATTTTGGAAAAACGGTCCACAACGACAAAGATGGAATCGTGCTGCTTGGATGTCTTAGGAAGCCCAAGCACGAAGTCCATGCTAAGATCTTGCCACGGTGCGTGAGGCACGGGCAAAGGAGTATACAGGCCGGTATTCTGTTTGCGTTGCTTTGCTAATTGGCAAGTACGGCAACGCGCAATCGTGTGCGCAACATCTCGCTTGAGACTTGGCCAGTAAAAACGATCTTCCATGAGAAGGATGGTCTTATCCCGACCAAAGTGACCTCCCACGCCTCCCGCGTGGAGTTCCCAAATTAAAAACTCTCTCATGGAAGTCCGGGGAATGCAAATCTGATTACCTCTAAAGATATAACCGTCTTTCAACGTAAATCGATTAATGCTTCTTAGAGGATTGTCAGAAAGTGAAGCAAACATATCCCCGAAATCAGGACAAGTAGGGTAATCATCTCGAAGACGATCAAACCCTGTGACTTCGACATTCATGGAGTGAATTAAATGGATCCTGCGACTTAACGCATCAGCTGGTTTATTATCCACTCCCGCCTTGTGTTTTAACACGAAAGTGTATTCTTGCAAAAGTTCAACCCATTTGGCATGTTCTCCTTTTAACTTAGATTGGGAATTTAAGTATTTTAAAGCGTCATGATCAGAGAACAGGACAAATTCTTGCGGCAAAAGATAATGTCGCCAATGTTTAAGGGTTTGCACTAATGCGTAGAATTCCCTTTCGTAATTGGAATACTTCCGTCGCTTAGCATCATTCAGCTTTTCGCTGAAGTAAGCGACTGGGTGTCCTTCTTGGCTCAAGACACCTCCTATTCCCACACCCGACGCGTCACAAGCCACTTCAAAAACTTTAGAAAAATCGGGCAATCGCATGACAGGGGCCTCTGTCATTTTGACTTTAATTTCCTGAAAAGCGGCAGTAGCAGCTGGGCTCCAACGAAACTCACCCTTTTTCATGCAATCTGTGATAGGAGCCATGATGGTACTAAAGCCTTTAATGAATCGACGGTAAAATGTGGCCAGACCATGAAAGCTACGAACCTCATGAATATTGGATGGAATTTTCCATTCAACAATAGCTCTAATCTTCTCAGGATCAACAGCCATGCCCGCAGCAGATATTACGAAACCTAAGAAAACCAAATTATCCGCCATGAATGTGCATTTCTTAAGATTTGCGTATAGTTGTTCTTTCCGCAAAGTACTACAAACTTGCCACAAGTGTTTAAGATGTTGTTCTGTAGTAGTGCTGTAGATAAGAATATCATCAAAGTAGACTACCAAGAACTTACCAATAAATGGCCTTAACACTTGTGTCATGACCCGCATAAAAGTACTTGGTGCGTTTGACAACCCAAATGGCATGACAAGCCATTCATATAGCCCATCCTTCGTTTTGAAGGCAGTCTTCCATTCGTCACCAGGACGAATACGAATCTGATGGTAGCCACTCTTAAGATCTATCTTGGAAAAGATAGTAGCACCAGCCATCATGTCAAGCATATCATCTAACCGAGGTATCGGAAATCGATACTTAACGGTAATCTTGTTGATAGCTCGACTATCCACACACATCCTCCACGTTCCATCTTTCTTTGGAGTCAACAGTGCGGGAACAGCGCAAGGGCTTAAGCTCTCCCTAAGGAAACCCTTGGCAAGAAGCTCCTCTACCTGCCGTTTTAGTTCTGCATGTTCTGCAGGATTCAAACGATAATGGGGCAAGTTAGGTAGGGTCGCTCCTGGAACGAGGTCAATTGCATGCTGAATATCACGCATGGGCGGGAGCTCGTTTGGTAAGTCATCAGGGAAAACATCCCTAAACTCCTGAAAAACAGGTTCCACAGCACGTGGAACATCAATAGTGGACTCCTTACCAACATCCGTAGAAACTACAGCATAAACAATAGGATCCTCCTTAGAGCCCTTATGAGTCCTCTCATCTAACTCAGCCTGGAACTCACTTGCACTTAAGATGTGTAAACCCTTGGTTGTAGGAGTGGAAGCACTAGTACTGGGTTTAGCACTGTCTTTAGGGTTATCCTTGCCTTTAGGGGGTAATGGATGTAATTTTACCTTCTTGTCTTTGAATTGAAAGGCACAAATGTTTGTACGCCCAAAGTTGGTAACATCCATATCATAAAGCCAAGGTCTCCCTAAAATGATATGTCCCACGTCCATGGGAACCACGTCACACCAAAGCTGGTCCTGATAGGTGGACATACTAATTGGGACCAAGCACCGATGGGTCACGGGAATGGATGTAGAATCCACCCAAGAGACGCGGTATGGCTTAGGGTGTGGGACAGGGGTCAAGCCTAGTCTAGACAAGTTATTGGCTGACACTACATTGGTACAACTCCCGCTATCAATAATGATCTTGCAGCTCTTCTCATTACACTTGACGTAGGTATGAAAGATGGAAGTTCTACGCCAATCCTCATTTTCTTGAATGGTCAATGCACATCTTACAACCATTAATTTTGGTGGATCATCTTTTGTTAAAGATTGTGCATTTTCGTGTTGAGGATAGGAGGGTGTAAATCGAAGAAAGGATACCCGATCTTCCGGATTTTCACAATCCTCATCGCTAGGCACAAAATCCGGGATATAGGTATCTACCGTAGGATCATTCTCATCTTCTACGTCTTCTACGCAGAGATTGATGTTGCGGGTAGGACATTCACTGGCGTAGTGTCCATAACCGTGACATTTATGGCAGGTGAGAGATTTGGAACTGCCACCAATGATTCCTTTGCCTTTGTTATCCCTAAATGTATGCGGTCCATTTGTGGGATTACGGGTAAATTGGGAATTGGAATTAGATTTATTACCCGAGGAATAAGGCTTGGAATCTGTTCCCCGATAATCACTGCGTTTAGCTTGCTTGTTTTTCATGGCTATCTCGAGGTTAAGGGTCACCTCGTAAATGTCTTCTAAGCTAGCCGTTTTTACCGTGATTAATTTCCTTTGAAATTCGGGGCGAAGACCTGTTCTAAATTTTGAAATTCGCTCAGGAAGGTCTTCTTGGGTATTACATCTTAAATTAAGTTCTTCGAACTTATTGATGTATTCGGTCACGGACATGCTACCCTGTCTAAGGTTAGACTTTTGATCTAAAAGTCTATCCCTGTAAGATTGGGGCTGATACTTGACCCTAAGTGTTCCTTCATTTCATCCCAAGTATCAATAGGTGCCTCATGGCGACGCTGTAAACCCCGCTCAAGATCAACCCAGTACAAACGGGCTTGACTCACCAATTTCATTTTGGCGAATCGGACCTTTCTTTCTTCCGACATATCATACCAATCAAAATAATGATCCATGTCAGATTCCCAATCAGAGTAGACCCTAGGATCAATGCGACCATCAAAGGTTGGGGCTTCAACCTTTACACTTCTCAGGGCCCACTCTTCAAAATTCTGTCTCCTGCCTTGGGGCCTACGGTCATGACCCGCCTCAGATTCGAGGTCGGTCTCATTATCTCGCTCTCTACCCCTAGGTCTCCCTTGTGGACGATTCCGAACATGACGATGCCCGTCATCATCACGTTGGGACCTTTCAATCTGTTCGAGGCGTGCCTCGAGACGAGTTGTGGCCTCATGAAGGCGGATGTCAGATTGTGCCTGCATGGCAGCCAACCTCTCATTCATAATGACATTGTTCTTGGCCAGCGCCTCATCCATCAACTTGGAAATTTGGGATGAATCCATTGTGAGGTGTTCGGGTTAGAAATCCCTACCACTCCTAGTGGGCATACAAGATGGATGCTAAGATGACTATCCTAAATTTATTATGCACTGCTGGAAATAATTGCAGAACTGAAATATGATGCAATGATATGATGCAATGATGTGCTATGCACTGCTGAAAATAATTTTAGAACTGAAATATGATGCAATGATGTGTTATGCACTGCTGAAATTAATTTCAGAATTGAAATCAGTTTCAGATGTGATGCAAGGTGACTTTATGCACTGCTGAAAATATTTTCCAGAACTGAAAATACACTGCTGCAAGTAATTTTCAGGTTTGAAAAGAAATTCCAGAACTGAAAATACACTGCTGTAAGTAATTTTCAGGTTTGAAAAGAAATTCCAGAACTGAAAATACACTGCTGTAAGTAATTTTCAGGTTTGAAAAGAAATTCCAGAACTGAAAATACACTGCAGTTGTGTTGCGATGCTGTGTATGCTCTGCAGAGAAAAATTTCAGAACTGAAACTCAAGTGCAGATCTGTAAATCTGCAGATGTGCACTGCTGAATAGATTGCAGATCTGTAAATTGCAGATCTGTAAATTGCAGATGTGATATGCTGAATGGTGGACTGATACCAACAGATTTCAGATCTGAAATTTTCAGAGTTGAAAGACGTTCCAGAACTGAAAATAATTGCAGAACCCTAAGTGAACCTATGGCTTTGATACCAAGATTGATGCAGGACGATGCAATCTTAATCTATTGCAATGTAGTAAAAGTGCTGAAATCAGAAAGGGCAGAAAATTCAGATCTGGATCTGAAACTTGTCTAAGATTCAGATCTGGATCAGTACAAATTTCAAGGGTGGGTCAACTTTAGATCTAGACCCTTATCACAGATCCCGCAGTAATAGTTCCCAGATTTAATAGCGGATCTTAATGGAAGGCAGAACTTCCAACACTTAGGGCTTGTTGGTTCAGTTGTTCAAGATCAGATCTGGACTCTTGTGGTGGCTAGTAGATACTCAAGAAGAGAAGAGTAGAAGAGATAGAGAATACCTTTGTTGGGCTCTCACCAAACTCCAATCACAGGAGGCGTTAGAAGTGGTTGGCAAGAAGGTGGCTTGCAACCAAGTGGAGAAGAAGAAGAAGAAGTAGCTCTTTTCTTATTCCAGAATTTTTTCTTACATGCATCATAATGGTGGAGAAGACCTAGCCCTAGATTTAAAGGATTTCTCCAACCAAAAAAGGAAAAAGGAAAAGAAGAAAGAGGAAGACATGAAAGGAAATAAAGAGGAGAAAAAGGAGGGAGGGGATCTTGCGCAAGATAGACTTGCGCATATTGGGATTCGTGCGCAAGTCTATCTTGCGCAAGAATCTTTTGTTTCCCTTTTTTTTTTTTTCACTTAAATGGTGGTCCCCCCTTTTCTCTCTTATTTATTACATCGATAAGACAAAACGGGTCGCTCTACAGACTTTAATAAAAACTTAATATGGGACCAAACTAATTAATCAATTAAACTATGGGACCAAACACATAACTAAAGGAAAGAAATAAATTAAACATGGGACCCAATACATTAACACATCAAACCATGGGCCCTCAAAACAAAATTAAATCCAAGGACCCCTTCACTTCTCCAATCCATGTGCCACTTCCCTATGTGGGGCCTTCACTGTAATTGGACACATGGGCCGTCGATGCTCCGCCATCGTGATCAAACGAAATCCAACCGTCGGATCTCCTCTGAAAGATAATCCAACGGTGGATTTGTATTGTCTTCGCGTTCAATGCCATAGTACTGATCATCCAACCAAATTAGAGCTTGATCGGCTGCCCTGCGCTTTCTTCTCTGATAAACTTTGTATGGTTTTGGGGAATTTGGTAAGATGTCCCCATCATCTAAGGAAGGGATTATTCATTGCAAGATCATCTTTCGCTGGGAGCTAATCATCAAGGAGGACTTCCAGTTTGTTATGGTGTGGCATTTAGCTTTACCCAAAACCTTCGAAGCTCTAGACAAGATCCAAGACATTGTATCTTCATGTGTATCCATCTTCAAGAATGGCGATCACAAGATTAATGATTTGTTGGATTGATTATACACTGTAGCTCAGCAAGTAATAATCAAAAGAGAAAAGAGGTGTTCTAATCTTTTGATGTTTAGTCCTTTTTTTTTATAGAAAAACCTTTTGGATAGTTCTATGGTAGTGTTGTGTCTTTACTCTTTAATCTAAGTTCTGATAAACACAAAACATGCTACTAGATTGTCTCCTATTACCACTTTACAGTTATCCTCTGTGATAGCCTTTTCAATCCCCTCGTTTAGTTGCCTCAAAATTTTCTACTTATTTGACTTTGTCATTTACTAAAGCCTTCAGAAAAAGAAAAGACATTAACCACAAAATCCAACTTACAATAGTTTGATTGTACCATAAGATATATATAACAATTTATGAAATAATACAAGTTGAGTAATTTTCATAATCATACTTTTGTTGTATGCATATATATATATATATATATATTTGTGAATGGTAGTTTTGAAGTTGCCTGACTCAACAGCTTGGCAGAGCTTCTGAATAATTTGTCATTATTAATTTTATTGTCAGTTCCATTCATACTTGAGTAAATTACCAAAACAGTTGGTAACTTCAAAAAGATACATGATGATTGATTTCTTCCAGCCAATGACTCTTTGCCAATAGGATCTATCATGAATGCTCGAGATCAAGGGAGAATATTCTTGTCATCGGTATAATTAATGAGAAAATTTGACTATCTGTACAAGATATAACATATTTGTATTTGTAATTGAATGAATGCACAACTATTAAAAATAAATATTTCTATGAGATTCCTTCCCATTTTTAGGCTATTGAGTTTCATAGGCGATTCAGATTAATATTTAGGAATAGACAAAACCTGTTTCTTCTCTTTTCTATCAGGCTATTGCATTGCATAAAACTGCTACATAGTATAGTACAATAATGACATACAAATATCTTAAACAAAAACTTCCCTTTGCATACTCCTAATCCATGATACAATCTTCCATTCAACTGCTGCATTTTACTCTGCCTGTATTGAATAAAAAATGGAGTAGATTTGAGTCCAGGTCCCATACTTAGTTCTATACGAATTCTGCTTCCTCAATGGTGTTAATTTTTAATGAAAATCCTTTACTCCCTTCACTGTGTATGATTCCACTTCTTCGCTTGCCAAGTCATGTTAGAGTAAAAAATCAGTAAGCTATATGGTAAAAACAACCCCAATAAAAATTTACACCTTCGCATTATTACATATGGTTAGTAGATCTAGAAATATCTATTCAAAGATAGACATGAAAAATAATATAACCCAATGTGAATAAAGCTTTCTTTACTTTTTCATAATTATGACAGCCAAGAAGACATAATGCACTTGCAGAGAAAATGCACATCATGCAGTAAACAACACTCGTTTCACCTTAATGTTGTAGCATGATGTCGTATAAGTAACTATAATCGATTCTTTTTAAAGTACATATCAAACCAGTTTGTAGAAGTAACTGTATGCTACAGTACAGTAGAAGGAGCCCACCATCTCAACCTTGAGGTTGTGGGCTCAGGTTCATATCATGTTATCTATAAATAAAAATATTTGCATATGTTGTACCAATGCTTCACATGTACACATGGGCTGCATCACAAAGACATTAAAGCCATAGACTTGATTAAACACAACTATATAGTATGCAATCCCTAAGATCTTCGCATCCGTGAATCCAAATTTCAACAAGATATGATACAAATTTAAGTGTTATATTGTACAAACAGGCCATGCAGCTGATTGACATAGTTTTGGCTATTCTTTGACAGAAGAATTGAAATAACATTTTTTTGAATGATTTTTTTTTAATTGAAAGAACATAAATTAGAAATGAAATCTATGTTACATGCATTTTCAAATAATTGGAATATCATAGAAACTTTAGTTCATACCATTACGGATATCTATATGAAACAACAGAGTACTAATGAAATTTATGCTGCATGACATGAAGTGAAAGACACAGCTATACACCCACACAAGTATGATGGCCAGTTGATTTTCCATTTTCTTCTTGACCATATTCTCATACAAACACAAGTATGATGACCAGTTGATTTCTTCTTGACCATATAATTTTTTTAAATCTGTCAATTGTGAATATCAATGCTTTTTTATTAATTAATAGTTATTTTAAGTGTTAGTTTCAATTTATTATTCAATTTGCATGAAAATTACCCCTACATTGCTCGGGCTTTAGTGCTAGTCATCCTATTAAATTTAGTCCTAAAGAGGAAATGGTCCCATCTAGATCTCCATCTTAACCTTCACTCCTGATCTCTTTAACACTTTTTAAGAACCCCTTTAGGGTTCATTTAGGCATGTCCGTGGAGTGTTGATACCAAAGGTGTCACCTTAACTTTTTTCCTTTTTCTTTTTTTCTCCTTGGTGAACGATGGAATCCTTGTTTTGCCCTTTTCCCTTGGAAATAGAATTTCATTCAATGGTGGTAAACTAAAATCCCATGTCAGCAATATTCTTTTGCTTTTCGAGTTTGATGCAAGCCCTAGGGTTAGGGCTTGCTTGAAGTGCTGAAGCATGTGTCCCAAGATACTTCGAATCATCAATAAGGTTTCAAAATAGAAGGACGCACTGCCACCGATAAAATCCACAATTCTATTCCATAATAAAAAATCTTTGAATAATCCTTCATTACAATGCCATATTGTAAAATAACTTAGGGCCTAAGAAATCTAATGAATCTAGGAAACTACATAATAAGAGAAACTAAATCTTAATTACAACCCATAAAATAAAATAAAATCTAATGACATATAAGTACTAAATAAAAACTAAATCTATTTGGGCCTTGCACATGTAGCCATTGACGTCAATATTGCATCATTCTCTCCGGCTTGGAAAGAATTTGACCTCAAGTTTGAAAAATGTATGCCTGGATCAAATATCAATTGGACAAACTTTTGATTTGTTGGTTGATCATCAGCACATCTTCAGATATAGCTTTATCGAATGGCTTGAGGGGCTGTGGATGTGAGATTGAACCCTTAGGCATGTCATGTCCGGAAGTTGCACCATCAAATCACAATTTTTTTTTCTGCGAGTTCTTCATCTCTCGGTTTCCAGTGTTGATCTCTGAAGATGATATCAACGTGAGAATTTATGTGGAGAATAACAACAACTAGTTCCTCTCTTCTTGGTTGCTACACTTCTTGAGCATCATTACTTATAGGAGAAATTTCGAATCCAAGTGTAGATGTCAAATCCTCTGTATCTTGCTCTGGCTCCTCAGTTTGTAGATCTTCTGGCATTGGTTCCTCAACATGGTCTGCTGTTATTTGTGGCGAATTTTCTTATCGAAGCGTAATTATCATTAGATGAGATTTTTTAAGCATCCGCTCCACACGAATTGCTTCCCAATATGCCTCATGAATGTTTTTATAGTCATTCATTTTCTCCATTATTTTCGATATATAGTAATGCAGGCCAGACCATAGGTCAGCCAACTTGCTGAGCCCAATCCATAAGCTTAATAGGACATCCAGTTATTTGGGGATGTTATAAGTAGTTTAGTTTGATTATATTTAATATTAGTTAATTCTTATTTTATTTAGGTTTATTCTAATATTAGTAAGTCTTGCTTGCCAAGAACTAGGTTTGCTACTGTATAAATAAGAGAGACTTTCATTGTAGTTGCTTATGCTTTGACAATTAATAATATTCAGATTGAGTTTTCCCTCCAATTATGGTGTGTTTCTTGGTTATGTTTGTGCCTTAGGGCAGGAATCCATTGTGGATTCGATCAATCCTTCGGGAGATTGATTTGTTATTCTCGATTGTAAATTGTGGTTGCGCCATTTGACCTCTGATGAAACTAATCAAGTCATGTTCTTCCTCATCTTCGAATTCACACTTGTTTTGGAGCCATAAAAATATGTCACTATAGTCAAGAACAAATATTTCTCCTTATTTCAAATTAAGGAATGGCCGAAAATAGACTTGATTTTTAAAATACCATGAGCCATATTTTTCTTCATATTTATATCTTTGAAATATGTTGAAGATTGTAATATCACGGAATTTCATCGTGGATTAAAGAATAGATGGACCTGATGTGTAGATCTGTACTCCACAAACACAATGACGAAGACGGATCGGAAATCTGACCATAGATGGTTTTGAAATCACAAAAGAAAAAAAAAAAATCTAGCCATTGATTCGTTAAATCTGCTGTGACTAACAATAAGCCGATGTACAAATGTTGTCAGCGATGATGCCAGCTGTTAAGGCAAGTTTGTAGCTTTGAAGAACAGTTGGGTCAAAACGATTTGGGTTCAAATTGGGCTTGATTTGCTTAACTTGGTCCCAAACTCAAGCATATACTTCAGCTTGAAGTTCTTGCCTATCACAACAAAAAGGAAAAGTGACACGTGTGGCTTTTGGCCTTGTGTTCTGTGCGGCAGAAAGCAAAAGAAGGGGAATGTGTTTTGATCCTTTTCTCGCTCCCTGTAATTGCGTCGAACTATTCGTCGTTGCTATGGCTTGAAGATGGAAACTAGACTTGGCAAATGGGTCAGGTTGACCAAATTCAGGTCGGGTCAACCCGAACCCAAATTTGTTGGTTCCAACCCTAACCTAACTTATTTTTAAAATGGGTAGGAAACCTTCAACCCGCACCCGTGGCGGGTTAACCCGACCTGACCCGCTTAACCCGAATTTGATGTGGGTTGGATCGGGTTGACCTGACCTAATATATTTAATTCCCATTTGTATATGATTTACCTCATTTTATGTGATCCAATTTCATTTGTAAAGCTCTCTTTACATCTAGATTTATTTAAAATATTTCATTGAGTATGAATTTATAATTTATCAATTTTCAGGTGTAAAAAATGAGGAATCTATAAATAGTTTCTAGCCCATTTATTGAGACAATCCCTTTTCAATTTTTGTTCAATTTTATAATTCCATATTTGAGTATGAGTATAAAACTCTTCAACGATATTGTATTTCATTCATATCCATATTTTAGAGGTAAATTTATATGCCAACATAAAAATAAAAATCACATCAATATTTCAACTATAAAAACATCATATTGTCAAATAAAAAAATAAGTTTTATATTCTAAGTATTAAAATTTTACAAAACACCTCCATAAAAGATTAAGAATACATAGTTTATAATCCACATGAATAAGAAAAATTACATGAAAATTGGAAAGCCAAGGTAACTTAGTAAAATCTAAATGGGTCAAACGATTTAGGGTGGGTTAAGTGGGTTAACCCTAATTCGACTCGTTTTTATACGGGTTGGTAAATCCTAACCCTAACCCGACCCGTATTTCAAACGGGTTGGGTTAGGCGGGTTAGAAACGGGTTGGGTTAGGCTGGATTTTACCTATTCTAATGGAAACTGCTTGATGTCGCTGCTTGATGGAAGTTGACGACAATGGTGATGATGTCTTAGGATCAAACAACTACGCCGACGATGAAGATGAGCAGAGTGATGCTTGATGATGACAAAGACGATTGGGAATGAAGGCGAGTGCACAGGTACACTACAACTTCCCTCCATCTCTTTTCTTTTTTTCTATCTCTGCTCTTCTTCGTCTTCTTCTTCTTTCTCACTTTTTTTTTTGGTAGATTTGGAATGGGAAGGGGTGGGGTTTGATCGTGATTGCTTTTTTTTTTTTTTTTTTTTCAATCTGGGAACTTGATTTGGCTAGATGGGGCAGGGCGGGATGATGGGGTTTGGGTGCGTGACAAGTTGAAGATGGGATATGGGTGTTTTGGGTGTTGGCTAGGACGAAATGGGGGAAAATTTTATTTGTTTATTTTTTGTAGTGGCGCTGGATTTGGAAGGTGATGGGCTGGGTTTGTTTTCTTCATTGGTTCTGGATTTTTTTTTTTTGAAAGTGGAATGTTCAATTTGGGATTGGGGTTGAGATTTTGATGCATTGGTGCTTGATGGAATGGTTTGGGGGATGGAGGAATCCGATTGGATCTTGTGATGATGGGGTGGTTTTTGTGTTTCTGTGGGGTTGAAGGTGGTGACCAAATGATGGGGGTTTTTTTTTTTTTTTTTCTTGACAAGGGACTAGGATTGGTGTTGTGATGTCTGGATGGCGAGGTACATGAAGGTGATAGCAGGGACATGGTTGTCTAATGGTTGGGGGACGTGTACAGAATGCGACGATCGTGAGGATCATTTGGCTTTGATACCAATTTGATGCAGACCCTAAGGTTAGGGCTTGCTTGAAGTGCCGAAGTACGTGTCCGGGGACACTTCGAATCGTCAATAAGACTTCAAAATTCGAGGACGCACTTCAAATTGTCAATAATACTTAAAACTACGATGACACACCTCTAGCGATAAAATCTACAATTCTATTCCATAATAAAAAAATCTCTAAATAATCCTTCATTACAATGCCATATAAATAGTAAAATAACGTAGGGCCTAAGAAATCTAATGAAATTAGGAAACTACATAATAAGGGAAACTTAATCCTAATTACAACCCATAAAACAAAATAAAATCTAATGACATAATTACTAAATAAAAACTAAATCTATTTGGGCCCCACACATGTGGCCATTGAGGTCAATATTGCATCATAGTTCCTTGCAATGCTTCAAATGACAGTTGGTAGATTTTTTTTTTTTTTTTTAGCTTTTCCATTTCCATAACATACACGGATGTTCCCTTTCTATGAATTCCTAGAAATTTAATGGGAAGTAGGCAAATGGTTCCTCAATTTAAAACCAATGAAAGGCCTTAGTCTTCATGATCTTTACAAGAGCCAGGCTCCAAACTAGCCTGTAGCCCCTATTTTGTGTTGGTGGCAACACTAGCTGGAAAGAGCATATAAAGGCTATTATTGGAGTAGAGCTCTAACTTGGTTACGATAAAAGAGAAATGTCGAACCGATACAACACACCGTTGTTAGTGTCTGCTCTCCTTTACTACCATTAAAATCAAGCACATAATGTTTAAAAATAAAAGTAAATCACATAATGATATATACCTTTTACCATGTCGAAACAAGTCAAGCAACTAACGTCAAATGTTATTTAAAATGATGTATCTCTACATGTTAAAGTATTGATCCTATGTCCTAATTTTTTTCCAGTTTCTTTTGCTTTTTACTCAAACTTTGCAGTTGAAGTGTTGATCCTATCTCCTTTTCATGTTTTCCTTCTTCAGTGGTTAATGGAAGCCTTTATTCCATATAAACAGAACCAAAATGTCACAGAGATGCTACTAGTTTTCTCTTGATAGTGATTGACAAATTGTGTGCATATGTATGTGAAATGTGACATCCTATTCTAAATTTCTTATTAGAATAACGACCGGTTCAAAGTTTATTTCGCTGCAAATTAGTTAGTTACTGTCGCAGTTTTTTCACATAAAGATAGATTCCAGTCCCTACGTCTGCATCTCACATTGTCATGGGCATTTATTTTACTAATTGAGAAATGCATAAATAAAACAAGTTAACATTTCAGGAGCTCTTCATTTAACGAAGAAACCCAACCACTTCCAAACATGACCAACGATGAGGTTGGGTCACATATGGGCAGATTGATCATCACCAGCAATGACGCCATCTGCTCCTTCCTCTCCTCTGCATCACAGAATCCAGATCTCAGCTACGAGCTTCGACAAATTGCTTCCAATTTCTCTTCTCAGAGCTCCATTCCCTACAAAACCCTTAGAAACCTCTGGTCTGCATCTCCCTCTGCCTCCCGACCAAAACTCCTGCACCTCTTCTCTGGTTCCGATTTTGTTCTTACCAGCCCAAAACAAAGAGAGAAGGTAAACAATACACAAAAAGGGATTAACATCAAGTTTAAGCAATTTAGTTTCTTAATTTTGGTTCTCTGTTTCTTGTGGTGCTTGGGATGTTTGACTTGATTTTCCCTTATTTATTTGGATTTAGAGTGAGGAACTGAAGGAGAGATTAAGGAAGCTTGCAGATTTGGCAGAGAGAAATGCATACAAGGAGCTTGTTAGAGATATCACCCCAAAGAGGACAACAGAGGATTCTTTTTCGTCATATAAAGATCAGATTGGGTTTGGTAAGGACTCTGCTTTTTGTGCTTGGCCACACTAAATCTTTTCCTCGTTTTGTTTGTTTTTGGATATTGAGTTTTTCACTCTTGATTTGAAATTGGATGGGGGGTGCATTTTAGGATTTCTTGCAATTTCCTTTCAATGCTGTATTTTGTTTGGAATTTTGATGAATGATGTTCTTGACTCTGTTGTTGTGACATTCTTTTTAAACTTTGACTATGAATCCTTCTTCTCAATAACAAGTATTTTGAGCTTACTTTTACTTGAACGACTTTGTTAATTCATGCACATGTTCACTGTTCAAAAAGAAAAGGAAAGAAATATGCAAGTTTCATTGGGGTATGTGCAATCAATTGCAGGTTGATTAAATGCTGATTTTTTATTGTGTTTATTGTGTTTTGGAATAAATTCTCTTATCTCATCTCTCTTCTTTCCTTGTATATTCACTCTTAAAACCAAGGATGTGCTTCTACATTAAAAAACGATTTGATCAGTCAAGTCACCTCGGGTTTTCTTGTTGATAAAATTGGACACTAAAACTCTGATAATGGTCTGGCTGACCCCAAATCTAGTTGACTTCAATGAATTTTATACACTTCATAGAAAAGAAAAGGAAAAAAAAAAACACTAGGTTGAGGTGCATCAAGTTGTGTATGACTTGTAGGGCTGGCATGGATTGGATTGTAATGATACCCACCGCTGTAGTTAGCTGAATTCCCAGCTTAAGCTTTGCCATGCGCTCTCTGTTCTATATTTCTGAAGATTATTTATTTAGACATAAAAGTTGTATTTGTTCTATCTACATCTTCTGTTTGCTTCAACATTTGCATTGCATTATGTAAGTGGCTGCGATAAGTTAGTTATCCAAGTTATAGTTTTGCAATACAATGTTTGAGGTTGCTGCATTGTAAGAAGCTCTTCACTTGGACATGCTAAAACCTTGTGCTTTTTACAGGTCTTCATGTTGCGCTGACAATGTTTACTGGGTTTTTGGTTGGATATGCTGCATTCAGGGCTTTATTTAATCACAATGCCGTCATGGTAAAACCACAGTTTCTTGTTTCCATCATACAGTTCTTTTGGTTTATAGCCTCTGCAGTGGCTTAGATAGGGACTGCTATGAACTTTTTCTCTATCTTCAGGTTTTTACGAAGTTAAACTTGCTGTTTTGTTTATACTTTTGACAGAGTGCTGCTGGAGGCATCCTTGGGTTGGTATGTTGTATGCTCCTTGAAACAGTTCTTTTCATTATTAGGACCTCCGACACTAATACTGCTACTTCATCTTCTGCATCAAAATTGAAGAAACAACAGTAGCAAGACAGTCTCCCTGAAGAGATTTCTCTGACATTTTTTCTTGAACATTAGAGTGGTGAAGAACAATTTTCACTAGTAATGGGTAAATTCTCTTTCTTTCTTCTTAATGCAATTTGGTACCTAGTGGATCATTCAACAATTGGAGTGAAATGATAGATTTTATATCAAGCATTACTGAATGAATTAATATCATGCCATTTTTATTGTTATTTTTTTTATAACAGTAAATTTTATTTCACCAAAAAGCCACTACAAGAAGAATAAGCTGAAAAACTCTACTTAGTCAAACAGGAAAGAAGAAAAAAATTATAAAAAACATAGCAAAAGATTAAGTAGAAGAGCAAAAGACTCCTTCCCTATCAAACCATCTGCCATAATGTTTACCTCTTAAGGAATATTGATGCAGGCCAGATTCATGATGCGGCTGTGGATGGCAAGATGGCGCTGTTAGTGTCGTCCCCTTCTCGCCTCTTTTCTATTTCTTCTCGCTCTGCTTCTCTGTCTCGTGCTTTTGTTTTTTTTTTTTTTACCGCTGGGGTTGGGGATGGTGGAGAGCAACCGTGGGGTCGATGGTTTTGAAGCGTAGGTGTTTGGAAGTGGGTTGTGGAAGAGGGTCGGCGGACGGTGACGGGTGACTGGTTTTTGGGATTATGGGAGCTGGGTGACTGGTCTTAGGGATTTGGCTTGAAATTTGGGGATCTGGGATTGGGGATGGATGACCGTGATCGAAGAGGTGGGTTTGGCTGGGTCGGTGGAGAGGTATCCCGGTGGGCTGCAGGTTGGATCGGGTCGGGGATGGATCGGGAGGGCGCCAGAAAGGGGATTGAGTCTGGATTGGTTGCCGGTGAGGGTTCCAGAGAGGTGACAGTGGGGTTTGGGGTCTCGGGGGTGAGATCGGTGGTGGGGTGGTAGCCCGGGAAAAGGTAGGTCTGGAGTGGCAGTGGTGCGAGGGTCTGTAATGGGTTCTGTGGAGGAGATGGAGATGGTATGGAGTGTGGTGGGGTGCTGCGGTAAGGGATTTGATAAAGATGTAGAGGACTGACGATGAGCAGACGACAGGGAGAGATATGGTACCTCGAATCGGTGATCAGACGGTGGTCCGAGATTGGATCTTCGTCTCTGATACCAATTGAAGTAGCGCAGGGAAAGAAGATTAGCCAACGGGCTAATCTCCAAACCAAAGGGCTTAGGGATAAGTTGTCTAGATGTCTCACCAAAAGATAAACAAACTCTCTCAACTGAGAACCAATTCCAAAGCTTTATTCAATATGAAAGTCTTATCCCATCAAGAGATTACATCTATATTTATAACCAAGATATTACCTAATAAAGGAAACAACTATTTCTAATCAAATAAGAAGTCCTAAATCAAACATGATTGGACTTGCCAAATTTTAATAAAGCAACTAAAACAACTACTAATAATATAGTCTACTCTAATCTACTGTGCTTTATTGGTTATAGGTCCAATAGCTGGCCAATCATGAATCTGGCCTGCATCAAATATGATGGAAGGATGCTCCCAACTGCTTTGAAATTGCTTGCACTTCCTCCACCTAGTCTACTAATCTCCACAGATGAGGAGCTTGCCAAGAACCCCACTGAATTGCTGAAAGAGAATCTCCTTCTATTATAGCATTATAACTACCCAACCTTAACAATTCACGACACCCAATCAAGAGAACATAAACTCCAGCTTCATTGGCATTCGAGGATTCCACGGGCCCAAACCATCTTCTAATGACTCTACCATCACTATCCCTTATAACACCTCCAAACCCACCTTTTTGAATGGGCTGTAGATCGCTACTATCAAAATTTAATTTTAGAATAGCAGGAGGAGGACACAGCCAATGAACTCTATGTAGAACTTTTGTTCGCCAACACCCATTTAAAATAATTCCCCAAGATCTATTAAGATCTTCCAAGAGTACCCCATCAAACTCCTTACGCTTACACACCCATTAAGACACTACTCAAACAATAGACTCAGCAACCTTCTCAACTGGTTTACTAGTGTTTCTGAACACTATTATTTCTCTCCAACCAAATCTTCCAAAAGGCAGCATACGTAACTAATTTCCGTAGAATCTTTCCACGAACATACGTACTGCCCAACTGCCACTGAATCATCAACAGTTCTTGGCATAACCCATTCCTTCTTAAACGTCTTAAGGATCACTCTCCATACTTTAGAAGCAAATAAACAATGGATCATCAAATGATGCACTGAGTCCTCATCATTGAGACATAAAAGGCAGCCACTGACTAAGATCTTATGTCATTTTTGTTATTGAAGTATTATTTTTTGTACTGTTGTTTCTCTGAAAAAGTTCGTTAGATTTCCTTCTTAAGAACTGCTTTTACTCTTGCTTTTCATCCATGTTCCGCAACTGACAATTACAAAGATCATTCTCATTTTTGTAGACAGGTCTGCCAAGTTAAACAGTTGGCCTGTGCAAATAATAATGGATGAAACAACCCCCACGTAGCCATACTTTTTCTGCAATGACTTTGATTTCTTCTTCATCTTTGATACTGTAGTCAGTTTTCTGACTGTACTTTTACTTCTTTTCCACCTTGTAATGAATTTCTAAGTTATACCAATCTTTCATAGTTCTCATTCCAGTAATAACAAGTAGAGATCTCTTCCCATTCAAATTTCTCTAAGCCTTAATTGCCGGTAATCCATATTCATGAGGTCTGTAGGTCTCTTTGCTTCAAGACCAGCAAGGGGTGCTATAAAAAATAGAAAAACTTATCTTTGTGCAGGGCCAACTTGGGTACATGCCAATCTTAGATGTGGGGGGATGAATTGAGAGAGATATGTTTTATGGGTTGGCCACTCTGATCAGATCATCCTGATCTGTGATTTTAGGACCTATGGTGGATAATGGTTGGATGAATGTCAAATCGGGATGAGAGTCATTGGTGGGCCTGATTCATTTAGTTTGGTGTGTGGGAAGGTTTATATTAATCACTGGCCACCCGTTGTATAAAGTAAGAAACCAAAACTTGTTTTACAGAGTTGTGTTATAGATAACATCATCATCATTGTCATCATTATCATTTCCAAAGGATTGTCCAAACTATGTTGGGGTTGGCTACATGAATTTTGTTTCTCCATTCCGATTTATCATGAGCCAAATTTTCAAATAGGTTACACTTGTTTAGATCTATTCTTATTACTTATATCCTCATTCTCTTCGGCCTATCCTTTCCCTTGGTGGGCCATCAACTTACGCAGAAAAAGTTTTCCTCACCCGCGTCGTTGTATGACACTTTTATATTCTCATCGTGTAATGCTTCTTTATCCTCTCATTACAAAATCCTAACTGAAGTTATACTAAGCAGAGGTCATTGATCTAGGCCATGCATCTGTGCATGGGCTAATGAAAAGGCCATTGACATACTCCGAACTAGGTTTATGACATGATGCAGGACAGACTTGTGGTTCCCCATGGGTCGACCTGCTTTTGGGGCCCAGCCCACTTATCTTAGTTTATGTAGGCTTTTAATTATGTTTTCAATAAATTTAGTGGGATGTTTTAATCTTGGCCATTATTGTGTTTAATGGTCCACATTAGTTTTAGATCTTATTATTTGTCTATTTAAGTGCTGTAAAGCCTCCTTGGCTGTTTGGTTATTGATTAATAAAAAAAAAAAAAGAAGAGAAAATTCTCAGAACTGCTTTTGGGTTTCCCGGAGCCGTCTTCTTCCTCGCTTGCGATGGAGAGTTTGGCGTGAGACCAAGATATTTAGGGATTTCCTTGACTATCCTTCCACCTAGCATCTCTCTGATCTCTCCACCTCTGCCTGCTCTACGCTTGGTACCCCAACTCCGCATCAGGACAGCCCACCTGTTGAAAGAATAACTCTGAAGAGATTTACTAATTTACTATGAATTAGTAAATCAATAGAAATTTGCTTTTTCACAGTTTGTGATAATCTTGTAATCTTTTACTAGATAACTTATATCTTTGTAAATCAATAGATATTTATTTTGAACCTTATCCTGGTAAATCATTAGGCATTTACTTTATGTAGTCTGATAGTCAAGGAGTTGTATTAAAAGAGTCTTAGCTTATTGGTTAAATCTTTGTTTGTGTTAATCACTGTCCAATAGTGGAAGTCCTTTTTCTTTTTCTTTTTTAAATTGTTATTTAGATTTATGAAGGGGAATTGAAGTGGAAGAGTGAAGAGATTAGAATTCCTGGCTGGGTTTTGTATTGTTTATTCTTCAAAGGGCTGCATGATAATTAAATGTCAAATTCTCTTATCAATTTGGACTCAAGGTAATAAGTTGCATTCTTTTTCTGTTTTGTAAGTTGAACCAAGTCTGTTTGTGCAGAAACATGGATTTGTCACTCTGTTTGCTTCCTTAACTTAGGCTTGGAGAAGAAATACAAGAATATGCTAAAACATATAATTATATCCATTTTGGCTTGGTGCAAGTTGCTCTAAAGCCTCTAACAAGACTTGGACTGAGAACAGAAGCTCTCATGTATGTTCAAGATACAAGACATAAAAAATTCAGTGATTTATCAATAGGAATGGTTGAATCAAGTTTGGCTAATGGCCCTACTTTCTTCAACTGTTTTCCCAATTTCTCTATTTCTCTTACAGATCCAGGTGCACATGAAGCCCTCACTTTAGCTATCCAGACAAAAGGATTTGATATGAATCCTCATAATCAAAATCTCGCCCTCGTTTATAGAGTTTATTATAAACTTATGAATTTAGTTGTTCTAGGCATAGCCTATTCTAATCAAGCTAGAGGTATGACTACCTTATTCCAAACCAATTTAAAAAATAAAGTTAATATTCCTAAACTCATCCAATGGAATGCTATTAATTTATCCAGTAAATGGCTTTTAGAAAATGCTCAACCAGAAAAACCTAAAGAAAATCAAGACATTGAAAACATAATTGAACATGAAGATGGAAGTGTTGAAATAAATTTCCAAACAGATTTTCGAAATACAACTCCTACAGTTTATCAACCCTTTAGAAAGTCTTATTCTCATCCTCCTTCTGTTGTAGGATCTTCCCTACAGGAACCACCTCATATAAATTTGAGGCCTACAGGACTTGTTTATCCTTCTTATCAAGCTTTTCCATCTAATACATACAATCCCTCAGAAGCTGATTTCAATATAAATGTTATTGAAAGTTTTGAAATCGATAAAGAAATGTTAAAAAAGAATTTAGCCGCTCATCCTTTGACAAAAGCTTTCTTTAAAAATATTTCTCCAGAACATAAAAACTTCTTAAAAGAAAAGTGGTATAAATATATGTGTGATAATGAAAGAAACATTTATTTCTTTGATTGGCTTAAATTAACCATGAAGAAAAGATATAATATTGAAGATTTATCCATAAATATGATAACAAAATTAAGTTCATCATGGATTATAGCTTCAACCAGTTCTTCTCCCCAAAGAACTAAAGAATTTATACATCCACCCCTACATCAAATTATTTATAAAGACACCTCAGCTGTACTCATAAAAGATGTTGCAAAAATCCAAGGAGATAAAGGAAAATCTGACTTTGTTTACAAATCAGACTTATGTCATGTTCTAGAACAAAATAATTATACAAATATCAACCTTCATACTATTGGTCAACAAACCAATAGAATTGAAGAGAAAGTGGAAACTATTTTCAAAATCCATGAAGCATCCTCTTCTCAAAAAGTAATTAAGACACAAACTTTAGGTTTTCAGGGTGAAATCCTAAGGGATATAAAGTTAGAAAAGAAACATTTAAAATTCTCTTATGAACTCATTAATCAACTATCACACAGTTTTACTAATATAAAACTTCAAGAAAATAAAGATAAAAAAGCTAAAAAATCTATAAATGTTTTAGGCTCAACTTCTAAAAACTCTAATTCTGGCTCCGATTTTGAAGCCATAGATTCTGAAGAAAATTCTCAAGAGGAAAATCAAGATGATCAAAACCATCACGAATCTCTTCAACTCAATAAAATATTTAAAAGACAAAAACCAATTGTTACTACAGCTAAAACAAGAAATTATTATCCACGACCGACTCCAGTTGATCTTCAATTCGAAGAAAAAGCTACTTTAAATGGTCTTAAATTTGAAAGCTCATCAATATATGAATGGAGTGTAGACGGATTATCTGAATATCAAATCATCCAAATATGCCAGCAAATGATGATATATGCTTCTACAATCATAGCTGCCGGTAATGATCACAAACATGCAGCAAATGCAGTTGTCCTTGGATTTACTGGACAATTAAATGGCTGGTGGGAAAAATATTTATCAGATATAAAAAGACAAGCTATTCTAAATGCAGTAAAAAGAGATTTATCCGGAAATCCTATCATTGACCCTCAAGGACAAATGATCCCTGATTCCGTTTATATGCTCATTAGCAATATAATTAAACATTTTGTTGGAAATTATATGAATGTAGAAGAAAAATTAAAAACTCAATTAATTAATTTATCATGCCCAACATTATCTGATTTTCGTTGGTATAAAGATGTTTTCTTATCAAAACTTTATACAATTGATTCAAGCAATTCAGAATTCTGGAAGAAAAAATTTATATCAGGTCTTCCTAAACTTTTTGCAGAAAAGGTTAGAGAAGAATTAATATCCGAAAATTATGGAAATCTGAATTATGCTATGTATACATATGGAGATTTAATCCAAAAAATTAATAAAGTTGGATTTTCATTATGCAATGAAATCAAACTCAAACGGCAAATTGAAAATAAAAAAAGAATCAGTAAATATGAACTTGGCGATTTCTGTTATCAATTTGGCATGGAGCCATTAATTAGTCCTTCGAGCCAAAAGAAAAAGAACAATTAAAAAAAAAATTACCAACAAAGAAAATCTAAACACTTTGCAATACCATGATATTATATGCCCTTACGAAGATATCATAAAAAATCCTTTCATCGCAATCCTTATAAAGAAACAAATAAATCTTTTACAAAAGAAAAACCATCTTCTTCTTACCATAAACAAAAGCAAAAAGAAATACAGTGCTATAATTGCAAATAAAAAGGCCATATAGCCCCTGATTGCCCACAATTAAAGGTTAAAACCGAAAAAGAATTAAAAACTATTTTAAAAGGATCCTCAGTAACATTAGATACAGACAATTCTTCTGATACATGTTATTGCAAAATATTTGATAGTGAAATTCAGTATGAATCTGCCTCTTCTTCTTTATCCTTAAACATGCTCTCTGCCTCAGAATAATTGGTATTAGAAATGTTTAAAGTTCTTAAAGATGAAGACTTAAAAAATAAATATTTTGAAAAAATCCAGACAATAAATAAAGGCAATAAAAAAGGAAAAGTTACCATACATACTCTCCCTGAACAATTTAGTATTAAAATTGTACTAGACAGATTACGAGAACAAAATGTTCCTTATCACCTGACAATTCCAGACCTTCATAAAGAAATTAATAATCAAAGGCAAGAAATAAATTTCTTAAAACAAAACTTAATTGAACTTCAAGACCTCAAACAAAGAGTTAAGAATCTTGAATTTCACATACTAAAAACTTATCAAGAAAATAATGGAAAACTTGAAAATGACGAAGACTATAATGACATTGAAAATCAAGAAAACGTTGATGACAGTTTAAAAAATTTCATAAATTCTTTATCCAGAAATCCATTTCAAAAATGGAAAACCCAAGTCACAATTCAGATCAAAAAATTCTCTATTAAGACCCTGTGCTTACTTGATAGTGGCGCAGATGTCAATGCCATAAGGGAAGGATTAATCCCGAGAAAATATTATCTAAAAACAAAAAATAAACTCAATCTAGCTACGGCTAATAAAAAACTCCTTATCAAATACAAATTAAATGATGTTTATGTCTGTAAAAATGAAATACACATAAAGATAAATTTCTTTCTAGGAAAGGATTTAAACAATGATGTTATCCTTGGAAATCCTTTTCTAAAAATGTTACAGCCTTTTCAAATTGATTCTACAGGCCTTAAAACTGTCATAAATAATAAAGAATTAATTTTTGAATTTGAATAATTAAATCCAGTCTCAAATAAAATAAATCATCCCCCTGATGACTTCAAATATTGCCATGTAATCCAAATTTTCAGTTCACATTCTTTTCCAGGGTCTTTGTCATTATGGCATCAAGTTCTAGCAAAAGCAAAGAGCCTCTTCATGAATCCAGCTCTTCCTCCATACCAACATCCCAACAAATGACCATTCCTTTTTTCAATCCAGGATTATCCATCACTTCGCAAGAACTTATCAATGCTCATTGGAGTGCTATCCTTTCCAATAAAAGAAAAAATACTAGAAAAACCTTATCCAAAATTATAACCCATATCAAGGAGTTAGAAACCCAAATTCTAATGTGTCATAACATCCATCAAAGAGCACTGTTATCTACTTATGCTGATGAAAAAACATCCAGAATCAACCTCCTGGAAAAGGTTAACACAACCCCTCCAGATGATCTTGCTGCAAAGATAAGAGAAAAAACTCTTTCTTGTCAGATCAAGGAGCGCTTAATGTTCAAAGCGCAATATATCAGCTGGGCAACTGGCTTTCCCAAGTTGTTCCTGCCATCACATGCAGTAGACATCTCTTATATCGAGCAAGGCTTAGTCCAAAGATTTTCTTTATCCAGAGATGATTTTGAATTAATACAGCAGCTCCCTGCAATCGTGCGCCACGCCCTTCGCAGCCTTGGAGCCACAAACAGACAACTTCTTATCACAATTTCATCAAGCTTGGGAGAAAGATTTGAAATCTGGTTTTATCAACCTTATCAATTATGGAGCATCATGAATCTTGAAGAAGGAGATTTAATTTGCAGGAAATGCAATTCTTCTTTAAATGATCACAAACATCTCTTTTTAATTATCCACCTCAATGGTATGAATCTCATGAAGTTGCTACAAGATAATATAGCTTAGAGCGTCTCCAGCATTATGATCCAGCCTCTGATCAATATCAAAGATTTCTCAATTTAAGAGGACATTTCGAATTTGCAAGCACATATAGATATGTTTGGTGTGACGGTCGGAGAGTAGTTTGCATTGCTGACGACCTTGCAGAACAAACTACAGTTATACAGCATCCTTCTAAATCTGGACATAATGAATTACATCAAATCCTCAATGCCTATGAAGATATTTCTTTTGACATTTCTGAAAAATCTCGTGAAGAATTAGCCAGTTATTTAATGGAGAAATGCAGAATAATAACTGGACTGATGAAGACAAAGATGAAGATAAAGATGATGAATTAATGAAAGAATCCTTGCCCGAATAAAGCTTCCGATATTGACACCTGTTATCCAGTGAAATAATTACTGCATCCTTATCTTCCAGAAAAATAATTACTGCATCCTTATCTACCAGAAGAAGACCACATAGTCACGTGGTGCACTTATCTAAAGTTCCATCACCACCATTGCCCTAAAGCGTCTTTATCTATAAAGTACAAAACAAGGACATCCTTATTCATGAAGATAAGAAGCTTACCACGGTTCAAAGGTTCTTATTCAAAGAAAAAGTCAACAATTGCGGCTTGCTTTATGAAGTTATCCAATAACCACTACTGGTGCTAACATGCATATCCATAACTGTACGGAAACGTAACACGTATGCTATCTTGCCGATTCAATTCAGACTCATGGAATCTAGCGCCAGCAACACTACATGCAGCAGCATCTCAGCATACAGTAAATGAAATGTAAACACATTTGAAATAAAGTTGTAATGAAATGTAAATTCAGTTTGAAATTACTATAAATAGGCATGTCCAGCTGCTTGTCAAGGCAACAGTTGGAAACCAGTCCTATCCAAAAATCCAGTCCATCCTCTCTTCCCATACACCTTCCACCCTTCCGTCCCAGTTTGGTATCAGAGCCAAGTTTGGCCCCGGGAGTGTGTCATCAAGTCCACTTGTAATCAGTTTTGAATATCAATAAAGTTGCTTTGTGAGTATTTCTTCACTTATTTTGGTTATGTTGTGCTTTACTGTTGTTGTTTAAGGAATTGCTGATTCAGAAGTAAGAGAGTCAAAAGTCTTAATACTTAGTTGTGTATTTGTTATTATTGAGAAATTTTAATCATATTCCGCTCGGAGCGGAGAGGTAGCCATTGTTATCGCCGTTGTTAAGCCGTGTGAAGGCGTTTTAAGGCGTGTTGTTGGTGTGTAAATCCTCAAAGCGTCAGATACTTGTGGTGGATTTGGTTAAAATAACTCGGTAATACAAATTATGGCTAAGCTTATTAAGAAGCTTGTACTTTCTTCTTCCTCATCATCAAATTCCTTATCTTCCATGTCTATTAAAAATAGTGAAGAAATTAGTTATGATGATTTAGATCAAGTTATTTGTGACTGGACAATTCCAACTGTTCAAAAACATGAAGTTTATAAAATGGGAAGTTTTCAATTAAAATCAAGTTATAAAATAAAAACTATTGAACGAACTAAATCCATTACTAGCAATATTCAGCATCTTTCTTTAATTAAGCCCCAAGAAATACAAGAATATGCTAAAACATATAATTATATCCATTTTGGCTTGGTGCAAGTTGCTCTAAAGCCTCTAACAAGACTTGGACTGAGAACAGAAGCTCTCATGTGCGTTCAAGATACAAGACATAAAAAATTCAGTGATTCATTAATAGGAATGGTTGAATTAAGTTTGGCTAATGGCCCTACTTTCTTCAACTGTTTTCCCAATTTCTCTGTTTCTCTTACAGATCCAGGTGCACATGAAGCCCTCACTTTAGTTATCTAGACAAAAGGTTTTGATATGAATCCTCATAATCAAAATCTCGCCCTCGTTTATAGAGTTTATTATAAACTCATGAATTCAGTTGTTCCAGGCATAGTCTATTCTAATTGTCACGCAAGCCCAAGTCCATTAGGCTCATTTAATGTCACGCAAGCCCAAGTCCATTAGGCTCATTTAATGTCAAGCAAGCCCAAGTCCATTAGGCTCATTTATTGTACCTTTTTTGTTACTTAATTTGTGGCTTTAGTTTAGGATCTAAGATTTGTAATTGATTGTAATTAGGGACTTAATTTGTGGCTTCAGTTTAGGATCTAAGATTTGTAATTGATTGTAATTAGGGACTTAATTTGTGGCTTCAATTTAGGATCTAAGATTTGTAATTGATTGTAATTAGGGAATTGAACCCTTATATAAGAACAGTCGATCCTCAAAGGAGGCACGACATTCATCTCTCTTATGTTCTGTATTTCATCTCTCTCTAAATATCATGGTATCAGAGCCCGATCATCTGTGATCTTCTCCTACATCATCTTCCAAACATTGGAAGCCAGTATATGATCATCTGTGATCATTCTCTTCAGCCAGATCATCCTGATCATCTCAGATCCGACGTGGCCCACCTGTGATTCTCACCAACTCATTAGCGGCATCCTACCATCTTGGTCGCCTGAAGCTTCCAGGATTTATGAAGAATTTGTTTCTGATTTATTGATCATCAGAGTCATCTTCCAAGATCTGGAAGCCTTGATCATCCCTGTTCCTCTCAGATCTGAAGTGGCCCACCTGCGATCATCATCGCCATTCAGCTGGACCAGCCCATCTTGGTCGTCTGGATTTCTATATTTTTTTGAAGATTTTCTCACCATTTATGGATCATCTGAGGTAGGCCATCTACCCTTTATTGTAGAAATTCTGTTTTGTCCATTTCTTTTCATCTCGGCCATCCAAAAGATATTGTTTTGCCAATATCCTTTCCGGACTGCTTTGTGCGGGTTTCTTCCTTCTCTTTAGTCATGGACAAACATGAGATTGCCCTGATTCGCTTTGATGGTACAAATTATACCTCCTGGGCCTTCCAATTTCAAATTTATTTGGAAGGAAAAGAACTCTGGGGACACATTGATGGATCTGAACCTCAACCTGCAGAAGATGATAAGAAAATTTTAGCTTGGAAAACAAAGGATGCTAAAATCAAGACCTGGTTGCTGGGCTCTGTTGAGTCACATTTTATTCTCAACCTCAAACCCTGCCACACTGCCCGTGCAATGTGGGAGTATCTTCAGAAAATTTACCAACAGGGCAATGCTGCTCGCCAGTTTCAATTAGAGCTTGAAATCTCGCAATTCACTCAAGGCACCCAGTCTATTCAGGAGTATTATAATGGCTTCCGCAGACTGTGGTCCGAATATGATGCGATTAAGTTTGCCTCGGTATCTGCAGCTCTTCTCCAGGAATTACTTCCATTACAGCAATGTAGTCATCGGGATCAGTTTCTTATGAAACTTCGTCTCGAGTTTGAGACAGTTCGATCTAACTTAATGAGCAGGGCTTCTCTTCCTAGCTTGGATGATTGTCTTCAGGAACTTCTACGGGAAGAACAACGTCGGGTCACTCAAACTACACTGGAACAACAGAGATCTGTTGAGACTCCCCTTGCATATGTTGCTACAACTAGACCACCTTCTAGGGACATCAGTAAAGTTCAGTGCCATACCTGCAAGAAATATGGTCACTATGCAAATCAATGTAAGGCAAAAATCTGCCGATATTGTAAGGCCACTGGTCATGTTCTTGAAGAGTGCCGGAAGAAGAATCGCACTTCTCTTTCCCGCAACTATGTGCAGCCAACCCCTGGTACTTACAGCGTGCAGTCAGCTCCTAGTGCTTACACTGTGACTACTCCACCATATGCTTCACCTGACTTCAGTGGTTCTCTGCAGTCTGATTCTTCATCCCAACCTGGTTCCTCCCAATCTACGTCACCAACTCCTCTCACCCCTGAGATGGTAAACCAAATGATCATCAATGCCTTAGCTTCCATGCACATCGCAGGTACTGCTTCCTCTCTTTCCAATACCTGGTACTTAGATTCTGGTGCAAGTAACCATATGACCACTTCAGCCCTAAAATTACACAATGTTGTTCCTTACACTGGTCCTCTTACTGTCCAAGCTGCCAATGGAGATCATCTTCCTATCACCTCTGTTGGTGATATCCCTAGCCCCTTACCATTAACCAATGTTTTAGTTTCTCCTCATCTTGCTACCAATTTGGTTTCTGTGGGTCAACTTGTTGAAAATAACTGCAATGTTTTGTTTTCTCCTTCTGGTTGTGTTGTGCAGGACCGGGAGTCGGGGGAAGTGATCGCGAGGGGGCCTAAGCGTGGAAGACTTTTTTCCTTACCAGTGTCTTCATTTATTCCTGATAAAACTTTACATCAGTTATTTTGTTTTTTTCTTAAGAATAATTCTCGGTTGTGGCATAATAGACTAGGTCATCCGACTGCTTCTACAATGTCTATTTTATTTCAATCTGGATTAATAAATAAACCTGTTGATTCTGCTTCTTTTGACTGTGATGCTTGTAAATTAGGGAAGAGTCACACTTTACCCTTTCCAACTTCTAACACACGGAGCACTACATGTTTTGACTTAATTCACAGTGATGTTTGGGGCATTGCTCCGACCATTTCACATAGTCATTTCAAGTACTTTGTAACATTCATTGATGACTACAGCAGATTTACTTGGATTTATTTATTACATTCAAAGTCTGATGTTCTTAATGCGTTTAAATTTTTTGTTCAATATGTTAAAAACCAATTTTCTAAATGCATTAAAACTTTACGCTCAGACTCAGGGGGGGAGTATGTTTCCAAGGATTTTCAATCATTTTTAAACAATAATGGAATCATTTCCCAACGTACCTGTCCATATACTCCACAACAAAATGGAGTCGCGGAACGGAAAAACAGACATCTTCTTGCTGTCACTAGAACTCTTCTGATTGAAGCATCCGTTCCCCCTCGTTTTTGGACTGAAGCTCTCACCACAGCTGTCTATCTCATAAACCGCCTTCCATCACATACCATCGCTCATTTAACGCCTCATTTTAAATTGTTTGGTCATCATCCTGTGTTTGATCACTTACATACCTTTGGCTGTGTTTGCTTTGTTCATTTACCTCCCACAGAAAGAACGAAACTAACAGCACAATCTCGCAGGTGTGCTTTTTTGGGTTATGCCACTAATCAAAAAGGTTTTGTTTGTTATGATCCCATTGGTCGTCGTATCAGGGTTTCTCGGAATGTTATTTTCTTTGAAAATCAATATTTCTTCCCCACTCACATGGACAGTCCTCATCCCTCTTCCCCAGCTCTCTTACCAGGTTTTTCGGATCAAACCTCTGTTACTCGGTTTCATCCTGCTTTTGTATACCACCGTCAAGAGAAACCTCCCACTGCGGATGGTCCTCCCCCTGATCCTCCACCGACACATGGTTCCACACCTACTCCTCCCTTACGTCGCTCCTCCAGAACTTCTAGACCGCCTGATAGGTATGGATTTACCCATACTTCCTTGATGACCACTCTCTCTTCTATCTCTATCCCAAGTTCTTATTTGCAGGCTGTCCAACAAGATTGCTGGAACCAGGCTATGAAGGAGGAATTGGATGCATTGGATCAGAATCACACTTGGGATATTGTGGATTGTCCTTCCGGAGTTAAACCCATCGGTTGCAAATGGATCTACTCGATCAAGCTTAAATCTGATGGGTCATTGGATAGACACAAAGCTAGACTTGTAGCACTCGGAAACAGACAAGAGTATGGCATTGACTATGAGGAAACGTTTGCACCTGTGGCAAAAATGACATCTGTTCGGTTACTTCTCGCCATTGCTGCCTCTAAATCCTGGCCTTTATACCAAATGGATGTCAAAAATGCATTTCTCCATGGGGACCTGCACGAAGAAGTCTATATGCGGATACCACAAGGCGTCTCCTCTCCCTTCAAGAGGTCTGTCTGTCGCCTGCGCAAATCGCTTTATGGTTTAAAGCAAGCTCCTCGCGCTTGGTTTGAAACCTTCAAGGCTCGCTTATGCGAGAGTGGCTTTACCCAGAGTCCTTCTGATCCATCTCTCTTTTTATGCCGCACATCTACTGGTGTTACTGTGCTTCTCGTCTATGTTGACGATATTATTATCACTGGCACGGATGATCGTATGATCAAATCTCTCCAAGCTTCTCTCAGGGATTCCTTCCGTATGAAGGATTTGGGTCCTTTGCATTATTTCTTGGGCCTCGAGGTGCATCAATCTCCAAAAGGTTTATTTGTTAATCAGCACAAATACACATCAGATCTTATCGAGTTGGCTGACCTCAATGATTCTTCACCTGTTGATACGCCTGTAGAGGTCAATCTCAAGTTGAGTAAAGATGATGGCGATCTTCTTCCTGATCCTCATACCTACCGGCGTCTGGTGGGAAGTCTTGTCTATCTCACCATCACTAGACCTGACATCTCCTATGCTGTTCATCTTGTGAGCCAATTCATGACAGCTCCTCGACACCTTCATTTGACAGCTGTGAAGCGCATTATCCGTTATCTGCTCAAAACTGTCCCTCGTGGTTTATATTATCCAAAGGATAATCCTCTTCATCTGACCGCTTATGCAGATGCTGACTGGGCTGGCTGTCAAGACACACGCCGTTCTACTACTGGTTGGTGCATGTACCTTGGAACATCTCTCGTTTCTTGGAAATGCAAGAAACAAGAATGGGTGTCCCGCTCTTCCACGGAAGCTGAATATAGGGCTATGTCTTCTGCTTGTTCTGAGATGTTATGGTTACGGGGACTTCTTTCGGAACTCGGGTTTTCTCAAACCTCTCCTACTCCATTGCATGCCGATAATACTGGGGCTATCCGAATCACTGAAAATCCTGTCTTCCATGAACGCACCAAACATATCGAAGTTGACTGCCACTTTATTCGCGATGAATATAAGCGTGGTGTCATTACTCTTCCTCATGTTCCTACAGCATTTCAGTTTGCCGATATCTTCACAAAGGGACTTCCTCGTCCTCGACATCAATTTCTTGTTTCCAAATTGCTGCTTTATGACTCCCCAGCATCAATTTGAGGGGGGGTGTCACGCAAGCCCAAGTCCATTAGGCTCATTTAATGTCACGCAAGCCCAAGTCCATTAGGCTCATTTAATGTCAAGCAAGCCCAAGTCCATTAGGCTCATTTATTGTACCTTTTTTGTTACTTAATTTGTGGCTTTAGTTTAGGATCTAAGATTTGTAATTGATTGTAATTAGGGACTTAATTTGTGGCTTCAGTTTAGGATCTAAGATTTGTAATTGATTGTAATTAGGGACTTAATTTGTGGCTTCAATTTAGGATCTAAGATTTGTAATTGATTGTAATTAGGGAATTGAACCCTTATATAAGAACAGTCGATCCTCAAAGGAGGCACGACATTCATCTCTCATATGTTCTGTATTTCATCTCTCTCTAAATATCACTAATCAAGCTAGAGGTATGACTACCTTATTCCAAACCAATTTAAAAAATAAAGTTAATATTCCTAAACTCATCCAATGGAATGATATTAATTTATCCGGTAAATGGCTTTTAGAAAATGCTCAACCAGAAAAACCTAAAGAAAATCAAGACATTGAAAACATAATTGAACATGAAGATGGAAGTGTTGAAATAAATTTCCAAACAGATTTTTGAAATACAACTCGTACAGTTTATCAATCCTTTAAAAAGTCTTATTCTCATCCTCCTTCTGTTGTAGGATCTTCCCTACAGGAACCACCTCATATAAATTTGAAGCCTACATGACTTGTTTATCCTTCTTATCAGGCTTCTCCGTCTCATACATACAATCTCTCAGAAGCTGATTTCAATATAAATGTTATTGAAAGTTTTGAAATTGATAAAGAAATGTTAAAAAAGAATTTAGCCGCTCATCCTTTGACAAAAGCTTTCTTTAAAAATATTTCTCCAGAACATAAAAGACTTCTTAAAAGAAAAATGGTATAAATATATGTGTGATAATGAAAGAAACATTTATTTCTTTGATTGGCTTAAATTAGCCATGAAGAAAAGATATAATATTGAAGATTTATCCATAAATATGATAACAAAATTAAGTTTATCATGGATTATAGCTTCAACCAGTTCTTCTCCCAAAAGAACTGAAGAATCTATACATCCACCCCTAACATCAAATTATTTATAAAGACACCTCAGCTGTACCCATAAAAGATGTTGCAAAAATCCAAGGAGATAAAGGAAAATCTGACTTTGTTTACAAATCAGACTTATGTCATGTTCTAGAACAAAATAATTATACAAATATCAACCTTCATACTATTGGTCAACAAACCAATGGAATTGAAGAGAAAGTAGAAACTATTTTCAAAATCCATGAAGCATCCTCTTCTCAAAAAGTAATTAAGACACAAACTTTAGGTTTTCAGGGTGAAATCCTAAGGGATATAAAGTTAGAAAAGAAACCTTTAAAATTCTCTTATGAACTCATTAATCAACTATCACACAGTTTTACTAATATAAAACTTCAAGAAAATAAAGATAAAAAAGCTGAAAAATCTATAAATGTTTTAGGCTCAATTTCTAAAAACTCTAATTCTGGCTCCGATTTTGAAGCCATAGATTCTGAAGAAAATTCTCAAGAGGAAAATCAAGATGATCAAAACCATCACGAATCTCTTCAACTCAATAAAATATTTAAAAGACAAAAACCAATTGTTACTACAGCTAAAACAAGAAATTATTATCCACGACCGACTCCAGTTGATCTTCAATTCGAAGAAAAAGCTACTTTAAATGGTCTTAAATTTGAAAGCTCATCAATATATGAATGGAGTGTAGACGGATTATCTGAATATCAAATCATCCAAATATGCCAGCAAATGATGATATATGCTTCTACAATCATAGCTGCCGGTAATGATCACAAACATGCAGCAAATGCAGTTGTCCTTGAATTTACTGGACAATTAAATGGCTGGTGGGAAAAATATTTATCAGATATAAAAAGACAAGCTATTCTAAATGCAGTAAAAAGAGATCTATCCGGAAATCCTATCATTGACCCTCAAGGACAAATGATCCCTGATTCCGTTTATATGCTCATTAGCAATATAATTAAACATTTTGTTGGAAATTATATGAATGTAGAAGAAAAATTAAAAACTCAATTAATTAATTTATCATGCCCAACATTATCTAATTTTCGTTGGTATAAAGATGTTTTCTTATCAAAACTTTATACAATTGATTTAAGCAATTCAGAATTCTGGAAGGAAAAATTTATATCAGGTCTTCCTAAACTTTTTGCAGAAAAGGTTAGAGAAGAATTGATATCCAAAAATTATGGAAATTTGATGGCATACGTGTTACGTTTCCGTACTGGTATGGATATACATGTTATCACCAGGAGAGATCCAAACTTGTTTTTTATTGGATACCCTTTTTGATGCATAGTGGCTTTTAGCCGCATTTGTTGACTTTTTCTTTTTCAAAGAACCTTTGAACCGTGGTAAGCTTCTCATCTTCATGAATAGGGATGTCCTTGTTTTGTACTTTATAGATAAAGACGCTTTATGGCAATGGTAGTGATGGAAATTTAGATAAGTGTACCATGTGACTACGTGGTCTTCTCCTGGAAGCTTTGTGATAAGGATGCAGTAATTATTTCACTGGATAACTATCGGAAGGATGCGTTCATTTATTCATCATCTTTATCTTCATCTTTGTCTTCATCAGTCCAGTTATTATTCTGCATTTCTCCATGAAATAACTGGGCTAATTCTTCACGAGATTTTTCAGAAATGTCAAAAGAAATATCTTTATAGGCATTGAAGATTTGATGTAATTCATTATGTCCAGATTTAGAAGGATGCTGTATAACTGTAGTTTGTTCTGCAAGGTCGTCAGCAATGCAAACTACTCTCGGACCATCACACCAAACATATCTATATGTGCTTGCAAATTCGAGATGTCCTCTTAAATTGAGAAATCTTTGATATTGATCAGAGGCTAGATCATAATGCTGGAGACGCTCTATGCTATATTCTCTTGTAGCAACTTCATGAGATTCATACCATTGAGGTGGATAATTAAAAAGAGATGTTTGTGATCATTTAAAAAAGAACTGCATTTCTTGCAAATTAAACTCCTTCTTCAAGATTCATGATGCTCCATAATTGATAAGGTTGATAAAACCGGATTTCAGATCTTTCTCCCAAGCTTGATGAAATTGTGATAAGAAGTTGTCTGTTTATGGCTCCAAGGCTGCGAAGGGCATGGCGCACGATTGTAGGGAGCTGCTGTATTAATTCAAAATCATCTTTGGATGAAGAAAATCTTTGGACTAAGCCTTGCTCGATATAAGAGATGTCTACTGCATATGATGGCAGGAACAACTTGGGAAAGCCAATTGCCCAGCTGATATATTGCGCTTTGAACATTAAACGCTCCTTGATCTGACAAGAAAGAGTTTTTTCTCTTATTCTTGCAGCAATATCATCTGAAAGGGTTGTGTTAACCTTTTCCAGGGGGTTGATTCTGGATGTTTTTTTATCAGCATAAGTAGATAACAATGCTCTTTGACGGATGTTATGACACATCAGAATTTGGGTTTCTAAATCCTTGATATGGGTTACAATTTTGGATAAGGTTTTTCTAGTATTTTTTCTTTTATCGGAACAGATAGCACTCCAATGAGCATTGATAAGTTTTTGAGAAGTGATGGATAATCCTGGATTGAAAAAAGGAATGGTCATTTGTTGGGATGCTGGTCTGGAGGAAGAGCTGGATTCAAGAAGAGGGGCTTTGCTTTTGCTAGAACTTGATACCATAATGACAAAGGAACCCTGGAGAAGAATGTGAACTGAAAATCTGGATTACATGGCAATATTTGAAATGAAGTCATCAGAGGGATGATTTATTTTATTTGAAACTGGATTTAATTATTCAAATTCAAAAATTAATTCTTTATTATTTATGACAGTTTTAAGGCCTGTAGAATCAATTTGAAAAGGCTGTAACATTTGTAGAAAAGGATTTCCAAGGATAACATCATTGTTTAAATCCTTTTCTAGAAAGAAATTTGTCTTTATGTGTATTTCGTTTTTACAGACATAAACATCATTTAATTTGTATTTGATAAGGAGTTTTTTTATTAGCCGTAGCTAGATTGAGTTTATTTTTTGTTTTTAGATAATATTTTCTCGGGATTAATCCTTCCCTTATGACATTGACATCTGCACCACTATCAAGTAAGCACAGGGTCTTAATAGAGAATTTTTTGAACTGAATTGTGACTTGGGTTTTCCATTTTTGAAATGGATTTCTGGATAAAGAATTTATGAAAATTTTTAAACTGTCATCAAAGTTTTCTTGATTTTCAATGTCATTATAGTTTTCGTCATTTTCAATTTTTTCATTATTTTCTTGATAAGTTTTTAGTATGTGAAATTCAAGATACCAGACATAAAAAATTCAGTGATTCATTAATAGGAATGGTTGAATCAAGTTTGGCTAATGGCCCTACTTTCTTCAACTGTTTTCCCAATTTCTCTGTTTCTCTTACAGATCCAGGTGCACATGAAGCCCTCACTTTAGCTATCCAGACAAAAGGTTTTGATATGAATCCTCATAATCAAAATCTCGCCCTTGTTTATAGAGTTTATTATAAACTTATGAATTTAGTTGTTCCAGGCATAGCCTATTCTAATCAAGCTAGAGGTATGACTACCTTATTCCAAACCAATTTAAAAAATAAAGTTAATATTCCTAAACTCATCCAATGGAATGATATTAATTTATCCGGTAAATGGCTTTTAGAAAATGCTCAACCAGAAAAACCTAAAGAAAATCAAGACATTGAAAACATAATTGAACATGAAGATGGAAGTGTTGAAATAAATTTCCAAACAGATTTTCGAAATACAACTCGTACAGTTTATCAACCCTTTAGAAAGTCTTATTCTCATCCTCCTTCTGTTGTAGGATCTTCCCTACAGGAACCACCTCATATAAATTTGAGGCCTACAGGACTTGTTTATCCTTCTTATCAAGCTTCTCCATCTAATACATACAATCCCTCAGAAGCTGATTTCAATATAAATGTTATTGAAAGTTTTGAAATCGATAAAGAAATGTTAAAAAAGAATTTAGCCGCTCATCCTTTGACAAAAGCTTTCTTTAAAAATATTTCTCCAGAACATAAAGACTTCTTAAAAGAAAAGTGATATAAATATATGTGTGATAATGAAAGAAACATTTATTTCTTTGATTGGCTTAAATTAGCCATGAAGAAAAGATATAATATTGAAGATTTATCCATAAATATGATAACAAAATTAAGTTCATCATGGATTATAGCTTCAACCAGTTCTTCTCTCCAAAGAACTGAAGAATCTATACATTCACCCCTACATCAAATTATTTATAAAGACACCTCAGCCGTACCCATAAAAGATGTTGCACACATCCAAAGAGATAATGATAAATCTTATTTCAATCACATCTCAGAGCAAAATAAGAATACAAATTCCTCATTTATGCATGCTAACAATTATTCTTCTCTTTTGTTCTCCTTAAACGTTCTTTCAGCCCAAGAAGATATGATTTTAGAAATGTTTAAAGACCTCAAAGAAGAAAGATTAAAAAATAAATATTTTGAGAAAATACAGAAAGTAACTAAAGAAAATCAAAAAGAAAAATCTTCTATTCCGAGTGTATCTAAACAGCCCAACATAAGAAAGGAAAAAGCTCTTTCTCATCATATATCTTTACAAGATCTTTATAAAGAAATTAATAATCAAAAGCAAGAAATAAAAGAGTTAAAACAAAACTTAAATGAATTTCAACAACAACAACATTTTGAGAATCTCGAATTTCAAAAAGATAACGATAATATAGGGCAACAAGAAACCTTTCAAGAAAAGTTTGTAAATTCGTTAACAAAAAATCCACTTCAACCGTGGAAAAGTCAAGTTACAATCAAGATCAAGAACTTCTCTATTAAAGCACTCTGCTCACTAGATAGTGGCGCAAATGTTAATTTACTCAGAGAAGGATTAATCCCAACAAAATATTATAAAAAAACCAAAAATAAACTCAGCCTAGCAACTGCTAATAATAAACTTCATATTCACTATAAAGTAAATAATGTCCATATCTGTAAAAATGGAACGTGCATAACAACCAATTGTCTTTTAGGAAAGAATTTAAATAATGATGTTATCCTTGGGAATCCCTTTCTACAACTTCTACAGCCTTTTCAAATTAATTCATCATGCCTTAAAACTATAAAAGACAATAAAGAATTAATTTTTGATTTTGTTGAGTCAACTCCCATGCAACATATCAATCTTATCCAAAATCAAATCTCCTATAAAGAAAAACAAATTGCCCATCTTCAAGAAGATCTAAATTCTCTAAGAATAGAAGAAGGATTACAAAAACAAGAATTTCAAACTGATTTAATCCAATTTAAAAAATCTCTTGAAAAAGAATGTTGTTCTGACCTTCCTTTTGCCTTTTGGCACAGGAAACACTACGCTGTTTCTCTTCCATATATTGATAATTTTGATGAATCCCAAATTCCTACCAAAGCTCGGCCTATTCAAATGAATAAAGATCTTGTCCAATTATGTACAAAAGAAATCAATGATCTTCTTGATAAAAAGCTAATTCAAAAATCACAATCCCCTTGGAGTTGTGCTGCTTTTTATGTAAATAAAGCGCCTGAACAAGAACGCGGTGTTCCCCGTCTTGTTATCAATTATAAGCCGCTAAATAAAGTCTTAAAATCCATAAGATATCCAGTTCCAAATAAAACTGATCTAATCAATCGCCTAGCTGGTGCCTTCCTTTTTTCTAAATTTGATCTTAAATCCGGATTTTGGCAAATTCAAATTACCCCTGAAGATAGATATAAAACTGCTTTTACAGTCCCATTTGGTCATTATGAATGGAACGTCATGCCATTTGGTTTAAAAAATGCTCCTTCAGAATTTCAAAGGATTATGAATGATATTTTTAATCCATATCAAGATTTTACACTCGTCTATATCGATGACATCCTTGTATTTTCAAAATCGCTTTGCGACCATTGAAAGCATTTAAATATTTTCAAAAAGATTATTATCAAAAATGGACTCGTTCTATCTCAAAAGAAAATGAAGCTTTTTCAAACAAAAATTCAATTTCTTGGTTTTATAATTAAAACAGGAACTATTTTTCCAGTTCAAAGAGTCATCAAGTTTGCCTCTCAATTTCCTGATGAAATCCTCAATAAAGAACAATTACAAAGTTTTCTTGGATGCCTTAATTATGTCTCTGATTTTTATAAAGATCTTGCGAAGGAAAGAAAATTATTACAACTCTGTTTAGTAAAAAATCCGGTAGAATGGTCACCTGCCCATACAAAAGCTGTCCAGACTATCAAGCAAAAAGTCTAAAATTTACCTTGTTTAACTATCCTTCATCCAAATCTTTTAAAAATAGTTCAAACCGACGCCTCTGACGTAGGTTTTGGTGGAATTCTCCTCCAACAAAATGCTCTTGGAGCAGAAGAAATCCTTCATTTCACTTCTGGAACATGGACATCCACACAACCGAATTATTCAACTATTAAAAAAGAAATCCTCTCTATAGTAAATAGTATAATGAAGTTCCAAAGTGATTTATTAAATAAAAAATTCTTATTAAGAATAGATTGTAAATCTGCTAAAGAAATTTTAGAAAACGATGTTAAAAATCTTGCTGCTAAGCAAATCTTTGCTCGCTGGCAAGCTTTATTAGCTATATTTGATTTTGACATTGAGTATATTGCAGGTAAAAATAATTCCCTTTCTGATTTTTATCTCGTGAGTTCTTACAGGGATCAAAGAATGAGGCCTCAGCAGATTAGACCTTTTAAGTCCCCTACTGATAAAGCTTATCCACCTATATCCAGAAAACCCAGTGGCAATTATCTTGAAAGATGAGGAGCAACCCATAATTCTAATATTCCTCAATTTCAAAACCCATCAAGCTCTACATCCAGAAAACCTCAAGCTTCTCAAAACCAATATTTTATCCCAAAACCACCATTGAGAATGTTTACTTTAGACGACACATTTTATACCGATACTTTTCCTATGGAACATATTATCTAGACCCTATTCTCTCTAGATCATTTCTTTTTCCAACCCCTTGATTATAAAACATATGAGCAAATCCTTATCCGAACGGGCAGTTGCACTATAGACCATACTGATGGTTCTAAAAACTCATATTTAAATGCTTTACCATCCCATATTAACATCCTATATTCAAAAATCAAGATTATGCATATCCTTTCAGCAGACGATTAGGGACAACCTCTTCATATGCCTCAAAGAATTGATTCAGACCTCATCTTTAATTATTATGACTATATTTCCGCTTGGGAAGCCATTCTCTGTTATCAAAATCCATCCTTCTAGCATTCCTGGTTTATTCGGTTTAAATCCAACTTCCATAAAATACCTATGTGGTCTTTTACACAATTTTGGATACCATACGGAGCCACTAAAGATCTCCTTCCTCAAGCTCTTCTTCCTATTTATGAATCCTATTCTGTATCATATAAAGCCTCTCTCAAAACAGAAAAAAAAGCCTTTATCAATATTTACAGTCAGCAACAGAACCTTATATCACCATGCAATTCTATTGCAAGTATGAAGTCCCATGGATCCTGAAATGGAATTTTTATAAAGAAATGGACTTCAGTCGACCTGTTCTATCCAGAGTCATGTATATCAAATTCTGGCATCAATTTGATTATACGACAATTCTGCAGCAATATTCTGTTGATCAAGCTCTAAAGCCATCCTTTTCGGAAATTCTCAGAACTCCTGACAAAGAAAAAGAAAAGCTTCCTCCATCCAGTATTCTGGACAAACAAAAGAATTCATGTTCAGCCTTTTCTCCTGCGCTTCTTGCAGCGGCAGATCTACTCCAGCTCAAAAAAGATCTCCAAAAAGAAATTATAGAACAAATACAGAAGGAAAGATCCTCAGAAAACTCGCCATTAAGCTTCGGTCACCAGTTACATCATCTTTGGGCTAATGATAACCCTTTTGAAAATATTGCTCCTGAAGCAGATACAGATGCAGAAGAAACAAAAAGCGATAATGAAGGATTTATCTCTATCCGAAGAAAAGGAAAAAAATAAAGCCTCGACAACACATCCACTGTATCAAGCCACTCAATTTTCCACAAAGTATCTTGATACAGATTCAGAGTCAGTACTCCAAACAGCCTCACTTCAGTTCCCAAGAAGGAGACCACGCGGTCACGTGGTGCACTTATCTAAAGTTCCATCACCACCATTGCCATAAAGCGTCTTTATCTATAAAGTACAAAGTACAAAACAAGGACATCCTGATTCATGAAGATAAGAAGCCACGGTTCAAAGGTTCTTATTCAAAGAAAACGTCAACAATTGCGGCTTGCTCTATGAAGTTATTCATTAACCACTACTGGTGCTAACATGCATATCCATAACCGTACGGAAACGTAACACGTATGCCATCTTGCCGATTCAATTCAGACTCATGGAATCCAGCGCCAGCAACACTACAGATCCAGGTGCACATGATGCCCTCACTTTAGCTATCCAGACAAAAGGTTTTGATATGAATCCTCATAATCAAAATCTCGCCCTCGTTTATAGAGTTTATTATAAACTCATGAATTCAGTTGTTCCAGGCATAGCCTATTCTAATCAAGTTAGAGGTATGACTACCTTATTCCAAACCAATTTAAAAAATAAAGTTAATATTCCTAAACTCATCTAATGGAATGATATTAATTTATCTGGTAAATGGCTTTTAGAAAATGCTCAACCAGAAAAACCTAAAGAAAATTAAGACATTGAAAACATAATTGAACATGAAGATGGAAGTGTTGAAATAAATTTCCAAATAGATTTTCGAAATACAACTCCTACAGTTTATCAACCCTTTAGAAAATCTTATTCTCATCCTCCTTCTGTTGTAGGATCTTCCCTACAGGAACCACCTCATATAAATTTGAGGCCTACAGGACTTGTTTATCCTTCTTATCAAGCTTCTCCATCTCATACATACAATCGCTCAGAAGCTGATTTCAATATAAATGTTATTGAAAGTTTTGAAATTGATAAAGAAATGTTAAAAAAGAATTTAGCAGCTCATCCTTTGACAAAAGCTTTCTTTAAAAATATTTCTCCAGAACATAAAAACTTCTTAAAAGAAAAGTGGCATAAATATATGTGTGATAATGAAAGAAACATTTATTTCTTTGATTGGCTTAAATTAACCATGAAGAAAAGATATAATATTGAAGATTTATCCATAAATATGATAACAAAATTAAGTTCATCATGGATTATAGCTTCAACCAGTTCTTCTCCCCAAAGAGCTGAAGAATCTATACATCCACCCCTACATCAAATTATTTATAAAGACACCTCAACCGTACCCATAAAAGATATTGCAAAAATCCAAGGAGATAAAGGAAAATCTGTTTTTGTTTACAAATGAGACTTATGTCATGTTCTAGAACAAAATAATTATACAAATATCAACCTTCATACTGTTGGTCAACAAACCAATAGAATTGAAGATAAAGTAGAAACTATTTTCAAAATCCATGAAGCATCCTCTTCTCAAAAAGTAATTCAGACACAAACTTTAGGTTTTCAGGGTGAAATCTTAAGGGATATAAAGTTAGAAAAGAAACCTTTAAAATTTTCTGATGAACTCATCAATCAATTATCTCATAGTTTTACTAATATAAAACTTCGAGAAAATAAAGATAAAAACACTGAAAAATCTATAAACGTTTTAGTCTCAAATTCGAAAGACTCTAATTCAAACTCCGATTTAGGATTTGAGGATTCTGAAGAAAATTCTGAAGAAAAAAATTCTAAAACCTCTCAGAAGGAACATCAAGATGATCAAAACCATCAAGAATCTCTTCAACTCAATAAAATATTTAAAAGACAAAAACCAATTGTTACTACAGCTAAAACAAGAAATTATTATCCACGACCGACTCCAGTTGATCTTCAATTCGAGGAACAAGCTACTTTAAATGGTTTTAAATTTGAAAGCTCATCAATATATGAATGGAGTGTAGACGGATTATCTGAATATCAAATCATCCAAGTATGCCAGCAAATGATGATATATGCTTCTACTATCATAGCTGCCGGTAATGATCACAAACATGCAGCAAATGCAGGTGTCCTTGGATTTACTGGACAATTAAATGGCTGGTGGGAAAAATATTTATCAGATATAGAAAGACAAGCTATTCTAAATGCAGTAAAAAGAGATCCATCCGGAAATCCTATCATTACCCCTCAAGGACAAATGATCCCTGATTCCGTTTATATGCTTATTAGCAATATAATTAAACATTTTGTTGGAAATTATATGAATGTAGAAGAAAAATTAAAAACTCAATTAATTAATTTATCATGCCCAACATTATCTGATTTTCGTTGGTATAAAGATGTTTTCTTATCAAAACTTTATACAATTGATTCAAGCAATTCAGAATTCTGGAAGGAAAAATTTATATTAGGTCTTCCTAAACTTTTTGCAGAAAAGATTAGAGAAAAATTGATATCCGAAAATTATGGAAATCTGAATTATGCCATGTATACATATGGAGATCTAATCCAAAAAATTAATAAAGTTGGATTTTCATTGTGTAATGAAATCAAACTCAAACGGCAAATTGAAAATAAAAAAAGAATCAGTAAATATGAACTTGGTGATTTCTGTTATCAATTTGGCATGGAGCCATTAATTAGTCCTTCGAGCCAAAAGAAAAAGAACACTTTAAAAAGAAATTATGAACAAAGAAAATCTAAACAATTTGCAACACTACGATATTATATGCCCGTAAAAAGATATCATAAAAAATTCTTTCATCGAAGTCCTTATAAAGAATCAAACAAATCATATCCTAAAGAAAAACCATCTTTTTCCTACCCTAAAAAAAACAAAAAGAAATACAGTGTTATAATTGCAAAGAAAAAGGCCATATAGCCCCTGATTGCCCACAATTAAAGGTTAAAACCGAAAAGGGATTAAAAACTATTTTAAAAGGATCCTCAGTAACATCAGATACAGACAATTCTTCTGATACATGTCATTGCAAAATATTTGATAGTGAAATTCAGTATGAATCTGCTTCTTCTTCTTTATCCTTAAACATGCTCTCTGCTCCTGAAGAATTGGTACTAGAAATGTTTAAAGATCTTAAAGATGAAGAATTAAAAAATAAATATTTCGAAAAAATCCAGACTATAAATAAAGGCAATAAAAAAGGAAAAGTTACAATACATACTTTACCTGAACAATTTAGTATTAAAACTGTTTTAGACAGATTAAGAGAACAAAATGTTCCTCCTCACCTGACAATTCTAGACCTTCATAAAGAAATTAATAATCAAAGGCAAGAAATAAATTTCTTAAAACAAAACTTAATTGAACTTCAAGACCTCAAACAAAGAGTTGAGAATCTTGAATTTCACATACTAAAAACTTATCAAGAAAATAATGGAAAAATTGAAAATGACGAAGACTATAATGACATTGAAAATCAAGAAAACTTTGATGACAGTTTAAAAAATTTCATAAATTCTTTATCCAGAAATCCATTTCAAAAATGGAAAACCCAAGTCACAATTCAGATAAAAAAATTCTCTATTAAGACCATGTGCTTACTTGATAGTGGCGCAGATGTCAATGTAATAAGAGAAGGATTAATCCCGAGAAAATATTATCTAAAAACAAAAAATAAACTCAATCTAGCTACAGCTAATAAAAAACTCCTTATCAAATACAAATTAAATGATGTTTATGTCTGTAAAAATGAAATACACATAAAGACAAATTTCTTTCTAGGAAAGGATTTAAACAATGATGTTATCCTTGGAAATCCTTTTTTACAAATGTTACAGCCTTTTCAAATTGACTTAACAGGCCTTAAAACTGTCATAAATAATAAAGAATTAATTTTTGAATTTGAATAATTAAATCCAGTCTCAAATAAAATAAATCATCCCTCAGATGACTTCATTTCAAATATTGCCATGTAATCCAGATTTTCCGTTTTAAGTTCACATTCTTCTCCAGGGTTCCTTTGTCATTATGGCATCAAGTTCTAGCAAAAGCAAAGCCCCTCTTCTTGAATTCAGCTCTTCCTCTAGACCAACATCCCAACAAATGACCATTCCTTTTTTCAATCCAGGATTATCCATCACTTCTCAAGAACAAATTGCCGGTGAGGGTTCCAGAGAGGTGACAGTGGGGTTTGGGGTCTCGGGGGTGAGATCGGTGGTGGGGTGGTAGCCCGGGAAAAGGTAGGTCTGGAGTGGCAGTGGTGCGAGGGTCTGTAATGGGTTCTGTGGAGGAGATGGAGATGGTATGGAGTGTGGTGGGGTGCTGCGGTAAGGGATTTGATAAAGATGTAGATGACTGACGATGAGTAGACGACAGGGAGAGATATGGTACCTCGAATCGGTGATCAGACGACGGTCCGAGATTGGATCTTCGTCTCTGATACCAATTGAAGTAGCGCAGGGAAAGAAGATTAGCCAACGGGCTAATCTCCAAGCCAAAGGGCTTAGGGATAAGTTGTCTAGATGTCTCACCAAAAGATAAACAAACTCTCTCAACTGAGAATCAATTCCAAAGCTTTATTCAATATGAAAGTCTTATCCCATCAAGAGATTACATCTATATTTATAACCAAGATATTACCTAATAAAGGAAACAACTATTTCTAATCAAATAAGAAGTCCTAAATCAAACATGATTGGACTTGCCAAATTTTAATAAAGCAACTAAAACAACTACTAATAATATAGTCTACTCTAATCTACTGTGCTTTATTGGTTATAGGTCCAATAGCTGGCCAATCATGAATCTGGCCTGCATCAAATATGATGGAAGGATGCTCCCAACTGCTTTGAAATTGCTTGCACTTCCTCCACCTAGTCTACTAATCTCCACAGATGAGGAGCTTGCCAAGAACCCCACTGAATTGCTGAAAGAGAATCTCCTTCTATTATAGCATTATAACTACCCAACCTTAACAATTCACGACACCCAATCAAGAGAACATAAACTCCAGCTTCATTGGCATTCGAGGATTCCACGGGCCCAAACCATCTTCTAATGACTCTACCATCACTATCCCTTATAACACCTCCAAACCCACCTTTTTGAATGGGCTGTAGATCGCTACTATCAAAATTTAATTTTAGAATAGCAGGAGGAGGACACAGCCAATGAACTCTATGTAGAACTTTTGTTCGCCAACACCCATTTAAAATAATTCCCCAAGATCTATTAAGATCTTCCAAGAGTACCCCATCAAACTCCTTACGCTTACACACCCATTAAGACACTACTCAAACAATAGACTCAGCAACCTTCTCAACTGGTTTACTAGTGTTTCTGAACACTATTATTTCTCTCCAACCAAATCTTCCAAAAGGCAGCATACGTAACTAATTTCCGTAGAATCTTTCCACGAACATACGTACTGCCCAACTGCCACTGAATCATCAACAGTTCTTGGCATAACCCATTCCTTCTTAAACGTCTTAAGGATCACTCTCCATACTTTAGAAGCAAATAAACAATGGATCATCAAATGATGCACTGAGTCCTCATCATTGAGACATAAAAGGCAGCCACTGACTAAGATCTTATGTCATTTTTGTTATTGAAGTATTATTTTTTGTACTGTTGTTTCTCTGAAAAAGTTCATTAGATTTCCTTCTTAAGAACTGCTTTTTCTCTTGCTTTTCATCCATGTTCCGCAACTGACAATTACAAAGATCATTCTCATTTTTGTAGACAGGTCTGCCAAGTTAAACAGTTGGACTGTGCAAATAATAATGGATGAAACAACCCCCACGTAGCCATACTTTTTCTGCAATGACTTTGATTTCTTCTTCATCTTTGATACTGTAGTCAGTTTTCTGACTGTACTTTTACTTCTTTTCCACCTTGTAATGAATTTCTAAGTTATACCAATCTTTCATAGTTCTCATTCCAGTAATAACAAGTAGAGATCTCTTCCCATTCAAATTTCTCTAAGCCTTAATTGCCGGTAATCCATATTCATGAGGTCTGTAGGTCTCTTTGCTTCAAGACCAGCAAGGGGTGCTATAAAAAATAGAAAAACTTATCTTTGTGCAGGGCCAACTTGGGTACATGCCAATCTTAGATGTGGGGGGATGAATTGAGAGAGATATGTTTTATGGGTTGGCCACTCTGATCAGATCATCCTGATCTGTGATTTTAGGACCTATGGTGGATAATGGTTGGATGAATGTCAAATCGGGATGAGAGTCATTGGTGGGCCTGATTCATTTAGTTTGGTGTGTGGGAAGGTTTATATTAGTCACTGGCCACCCGTTGTATAAAGTAAGAAACCAAAACTTGTTTTACAGAGTTGTGTTATAGATAACATCATCATCATTGTCATCATTATCATTTCCAAAGGATTGTCCAAACTATGTTGGGGTTGGCTACATGAATTTTGTTTCTCCATTCCGATTTATCATGAGCCAAATTTTCAAATAGGTTACACTTGTTTAGATCTATTCTTATTACTTATATCCTCATTCTCTTCGGCCTATCCTTTCCCTTGGTGGGCCATCAACTTACGCAGAAAAAGTTTTCCTCACCCGCGTCGTTGTATGACACTTTTATATTCTCATCGTGTAATGCTTCTTTATCCTCTCATTACAAAATCCTAACTGAAGTTATACTAAGCAGAGGTCATTGATCTAGGCCATGCATCTGTGCATGGGCTAATGAAAAGGCCATTGACATACTCCGAACTAGGTTTATGACATGATGCAGGACAGACTTGTGGTTCCCCATGGGTCGACCTGCTTTTGGGGCCCAGCCCACTTATCTTAGTTTATGTAGGCTTTTAATTATGTTTTCAATAAATTTAGTGGGATGTTTTAATCTTGGCCATTATTGTGTTTAATGGTCCACATTAGTTTTAGATCTTATTATTTGTCTATTTAAGTGCTGTAAAGCCTCCTTGGCTGTTTGGTTATTGATTAATAAAAAAAAAAAAAGAAGAGAAAATTCTCAGAACTGCTTTTGGGTTTCCCGGAGCCGTCTTCTTCCTCGCTTGCGATGGAGAGTTTGGCGTGAGACCAAGATATTTAGGGATTTCCTTGACTATCCTTCCACCTAGCATCGCTCTGATCTCTCCACCTCTGCCTGCTCTACGCTTGGTACCCCAACTCCGCATCAGGACAGCCCACCTGTTGAAAGAATAACTCTGAAGAGATTTACTAATTTACTATGAATTAGTAAATCAATAGAAATTTGCTTTTTCACAGTTTGTGATAATCTTGTAATCTTTTACTAGATAACTTATATCTTTGTAAATCAATAGATATTTATTTTGAACCTTATCCTGGTAAATCATTAGGCATTTACTTTATGTAGTCTGATAGTCAAGGAGTTGTATTAAAAGAGTCTTAGCTTATTGGTTAAATCTTTGTTTGTGTTAATCACTGTCCAATAGTGGAAGTCCTTTTTCTTTTTTTTTTAAATTGTTATTTAGATTTATGAAGGGGAATTGAAGTGGAAGAGTGAAGAGATTAGAATTCCTGGCTGGGTTTTGTATTGTTTATTCTTCAAAGGGCTGCATGATAATTAAATGTCAAATTCTCTTATCAATTTGGACTCAAGGTAATAAGTTGCATTCTCTTTCTGTTTTGTAAGTTGAACCAAGTCTGTTTGTGCAGAAACATGGATTTGTCACTCTGTTTGCTTCCTTATCTTAGGCTTGGAGAAGAAACTGCAACTTCTCTTGTGTTCTTTCTCTTACTTCATTAGTTGTCATCTCATATCCAGATGATAGGGATTTATACTAGCTGCCCTTTTGCCGACACGTGCTTGGACAAAGATAATAGTTGATTTCTGTTTGATAAGCATCTTCGTATTGCCAGACTGTAGAGAACTTCAGGTGTTTTCACCATGGTGATTTCGAATAAGGCTCCATAAATAACCGTATTTGATGAAAAACTAGAGTTACACAGGCCAACCACTGATATCAGTGTCTCTGGAATTTGATGGTTCATTCTGAATTATATGGTCATTTTTGTTCCTTTTATTTCCTTGCAAATTTTTGGGTTGGAATGGTTTTTGGGTTGTAGGATGGTTAGGTTTGGGCCATCGTTTTAGGACATGTTTCTGGGCTGTATCAGCCAAGGCCAAAAACCTTATTTGTATCAGATGGTTTATTGGTCTTGGTTGTTTATTTCTGTCCATAAAAAAAGCTTAAAATTGTTCATAGAATAAAAATTGAAAATATTTTCACTTTGATGGCTTTTAGAGATGCATAAATAAAATAATTTCAGGTTTCAGACTGAATTTGTAGAAAACTATGATCATTTATTAGTCCTGGCGAGAACGTATACATGTCAGGTGAAACAACTTGGTTTCTGCCTTGTTTCAAGACATGGTTTTAGACACATTGACTGAGTTGGAGTGCACCATCCCCATTGTTGTTCTTCAGAACTTGTTGAGCGTAGGTGGTTCTGTTGGCAAAGTCACCTGGATTTGGACTTGGGAGGGGTTAAGGCTCAAACCTTCATACATTTCTCAGCTGCATGGTCAAATATACCTGTGATATTTATTGACTTCTCTGCCTAATAGAAAACAGAACTCAAGAAGCATTCGGAAGCAATGATTAGAAAAAAGGTTTGCTCTAAAGATCATGGAATCATGAATTCAAGATGCAACTTGTTATCCTGGCCAATTTATATGCCCCAAGGGCACTTGATATGTGAAGAATTCTGAGCAACCATTTAACAGGGGCCATGATCTGGTGATCAGAACCATCTATTCAAGGGGTACTGCAGTCGAGATTTGAAGTGAATGAGATGCCTAGCTCTTAACCATCCCTTTACAGTGGGTCAGTGAAGCCCACCAGGTGTACTGTTGGGATCACAAAATAATGACCCTCTAACCACCATGGTCAAAGATTTTGCTTTATGGATAAAATGGGCCACCTGAAGGCTCCATTGAGCAGGATAAGAATGGGATTTGTACGATAGGTGGATTGAGTTGGATGCCTCGTACACCAATATAATTTTTCCTAAGAAGACACCTTCTATAACTCTAAATTTCTATTAGCAATATTTATATGAATATCAATCGCTCAGGCTAAATCTATTCAAGTTTATTGCACACCATCCAACCAATATCTAGTATTTAGATTTTCATTATAGCAAATGAGTAATTCCTTAAAAAGTCTTCCCCTATTTTCAACAGGGAATATCCTACGTAAGGGGGTGCATGTTCACCTACTGACCCCTTTACATTTCATCCCTCCCTGTGGTACCCTTCGTTGGCCCACTTATCCATATAAAGAGTCCTAGAAGATATAACTCATGGTAATTTTGGATACTGCATGACATGACAAATCAAGCACAAACAAATCTACCTTCTCTCTCATCCCACAGGAGGACAAATTTAGAGGAAATTAAATGCTAAATAGATAATATCATATGAAACTTATTAAGGGGCGATGGTCGTAAGTATGGATTAAGATCGTTGACTATTCTAATCAAATGCCAATATGAAACTTATTGAGGGGCGATGGTCATAAGTATGGATTAAGATTAATGGATATTTTTAATGGGAGATGGATTGAGATTGATAAGACTTTCAGGGATAAGATGAGGGACTTTTTTAATCACTGGAGTAGATGACGAGCACCATCTTCATCTCTTTAGGGGTTATTACAGAAACTGCAAAAGTGTACAAATTGAAGGTTGGTGATGCCCACAACAAATGACAAAGCATTCTCTTGATATTTTTCTTCCCTAAACTTCCTTTCCTTTTCGTTAATGAAGGTGATGCCACTTGATAAGTGAATGTCAGTAAACCGCACATGAGACTGGGAGAAGAAACATAAGTCATCACCTTCAAGAACTGTATTCTCAATGAGGAGGTATCAACTAAACTGTTAAGAGCTGTTTCCAGTCGGTTTCATATGAGCTGCGCCACAACTAGGGGTGTAAATTGGGCCGGGCTGCCCAGGCCTGGCATGTGTTGTGGCCGGGCCCAGCATGGCCAATGGCTAGGTCATGTTGGGCTAGCGAGGCTTGGGCTATGGCACTGCCCAATATTTATATAAAATAAATGTTTTTTTATATGAATGATATATAATGGTTCAAATAACTAAAGTTTTATTTTTTATTTACAAATTAGCATCAATGTTTGTGCATTTATTTTAATATTTTCAACTTTATTTCAAGTTAAAAACACTAAAAGTACATGAAGCCTCTTTCAATTTATATAAAAAATTAAAATAAGTTAAAAAAAATTAGAAGAGGTGCATGTGGGCGGCATAGGGCAGCACGACATGACATAAGTTGTGCCATGGGCCGTGCTTGGCCAACCTTAGCCAAGTTGGGCACGACACGGCCTGGCTCAGGCACGTACCATGTTACACCCCTTGCCATAACCCATAAGTTTGAGAGGCGATAATAAATGAAAAGAAAGCACAAGTTCCCAATTACTACACTACATAAAAAAGGTGAGTCCCTATCCTCTGACAATTTACCCCACGGTGACCGTGGCGGGACTTATCATGATCTGTCACATCACCAAGGGGCAGCCTTGCATGGGGCAGCTGCCCGCGTGCATGGCAGGGCTGCTTCAAGGTGACGTGGCGGACCGTGATAGGTCCACTCACAGTCACTGTGAGGCAAACCCTCATAGAATCTCAATTCCAAAAGGTAGGCTTGCAATTGCCACAAGACGGGAGCCATGGTTTATCGTTTGACGACATGGCACTCGTTTGTCTTGTGACGATGTTTGTGTTGTAAAAATGAAGGAGGTCATTGGGCCATTGAATAATTTTGTGCAACAATGAGCCACAAACCATCGTTTTTTCTTTCTTCTTTTTTTTTAAAGGATAATTGTATTAAAAAATAAAAAAGATAAAACATCGGCTCATGCAACCCTCAAATTAGGGAGAAACCTGAAGGAGGCCCAAAAAATTACAAGAGAGGCAAGAAACCCAAAACTACTTTACATGTGTGTTGAATGTAGAATATCATAAATTCCCAAAAAATTGAGGAGGGCCTAGAGTTGGTTGCTCTAGAAAGGCTTGGAGATTTTCCTAGGAGAGGAGAAGGGTATCCTGAATTTGAGACTTGATTCTACTGAGAGAAGGCTTTGATTCCTTGAAAATGGCTTCATTCCTAGGTTTCCAAAGAAAGAAAATTGTGCAAATGAATATTGAAGCTACATGTTTAGAAGCCACCACATCGCACCCTTTGGATTGAAGAAAAGGGAGGAGAGACATTAGTCCTCTGGGAAATGGAGGTGAGGAAAATTGGCAGAGACTGGATTGTCTATGCACCATGAATCATGCCAAATGTTAATCTCTAGCCCATTCCCAAACACCCATCTGCTGCCCTGATGATAGGAGCAAGACTCGTCTTCTTCCAAATGCAAGAGCCATAAACGGTGTTGGCCAGGTTCTAGATGGAGTTCTTCTGAAAGTGGGGATCCTTGAACCACTAGGACCACGGAGAGTCTGCTTTTGAAGCTTGCCAACCTAACTTAATGTAGAAGACACATTACCCAAGGCTGCCTTCAGTTTTAGGAAGACACATTATAGCCCATTTGACATAGTTTAGTCTAGAAGAAGAGACATTACATATCCAAAGGAAGTTCGTCATTAATCTCTCTATCTCTTTACATGTTGAAATTGGCATGGGTATGATTGAAGCAATGTGTATGGGGATGCTAGAGCACATGCTTAATTAAGATCAAGCGACTAGCAAAGGAGAGGCACTTTGCTTTCCATGATGAGAGCTTAGCATTGATTGACTTGATAAGGGGGAGGAGATGTCACCTTTTTGGAGTGCCAAAGATCATCGGAATTCCCAAATTTTGAGCCAAGATGTGGATTCTTGAATTCCAAGAATTAATCAAATCCTTTTTTTTCTTCTGTGACCACACTAAGGGGGTGTTTGTTAACAAGATATTTTAAATGATTCTGTGATATTGTATGTTACATTTTGATAGAATCTACCTATCTAAAAATTAGGTGTTCGGCTAACTTGCAAAATTTCTTTCTTCTCCACATCCCGATAGGAGTATATATCTAGGAAATGAATCCTTAAAGATACTACCAAACAGCATCACTTAGAATATGATACAATTTGTTTTGCAATAATGAAATCTTACAATATCCAATTTTATTAATATTATATGCTGTGTTTATCCAAACACCCCCTTACCTATGTGAAGATGACTTTTTTGGAAGTTAAAAGTGTTGGCCTGATGCGGACTGATACATACCAAGGAGATCTTGCAGAGCATGAAGACTAGGGGTGGTTGCTTTGGCAAAAATAGAAATGTCACTTGCATAAAGAAGGTGGCAAGGGGTGGAAAGAATTTTTGAAAGAGGTTGGATTAGGCCTTGTGATTGTAAGTGTTGAAGGTGGAGGCTAAGAGTTTCTTTAGCTATGATAAAAAGGTAGGGTGATAAGGGATTTCCTTCCCAAGGCCACAATTGGAATAGAAGGATCCTTGAGGGATACAATTTACAAGAACTGATACCCTTGAAGTGCAGATGCATTCCTTGATGAGGGAGATCCAGGTATCAGAAAAATTGAAGAATTTACGGGTTTGAAGGAGGAAAAGATGATTCAATTTGTCAAAGTCTTTGAAAAAGTCCAACTTGAAGCAAATTGAGTCATATTTGGATTTAAATTTCAGCTTTTGGTATAGCTCAAAGGCCATGGCTGAGTGTTGTTGGATGGATTTGTTTTTTATGAAAGCTCCCTGGTGGTTAGAAATTAAGGTGGGGATGATGGTGGAAAGATGGTTGACATGGATTTTTTAGATAATTTTGTAGAAGAAGTTCAACAAGCTAATAGGTTTGAAGTCTGCAGAGGTTTTGAGGGACTTGGATTTTGAGATGAGTGCTAAGAAGAAAACATTTGAGGCTTTGTAGAGCTTTTTGGATGAAAGAAATGTTGGCCTGCTGATGCAGCCCAAGGGTTAGGACTTGCGTGGAGGTGCCTAAGCACGTGTCCAAGGACACTTCGAACCGTCAAGATGACTTCAACACACATGAGGACACACCTCTCTGGGAAAACCCAATTCTATTAATCAATCAAATCTGAGAATCTCTTCTCTACAATGCCATATATATAGTAGAAACAAACTTAATGTGCAAGAAAACCCTACGCTAGTAATGAAAACTTTCCTAATAACAATTTAATTATAAATATGCTTAGGAATCTACTAATAATAATCCTAATCTAATTTGAAGAAGGACTGCTGGGGCCCAGACTGCATCATCCTCTCCTGGTTGAAAGAAGAGTTCGTCCTCGAACTCGATTCTGCTTCGAATTGCCTCTGTAAATGTGGTGAATATGAAGGACTTTCTTTTTGACAGCTTTTTAGGAATTCTTCTTCGGCGGTTGTGGTTTCTTGAGATAAAGAGTAATTTGTTGTCTACCATGCATGAATGTATAGGTGTTATCACACATACCATGAGTTCCATTTTTGTCATACATCCAAGGACGGCCCAATAAGATATCACCACTACCCATAGGTAGCACATCACACCAGATAGTATTTTTGTAAATGTCACCAATGGCAAAAGTAACTTTGCAAGTATGTCGAACATATACTTGATCACCATTCATTAGCCACTTGACAAAATAAGGACGGTTATGCTTATAAACTTTCAATTGGAGGCGATCAACAAGAGCTTGGGAGATGAGATTTTCACAGCTTCCGCCATCATTAACAACTGTGTAATGTTGTCCTTGAATCATTCCTGCGGAACGGAAAATATTTTTTCGCAACCACTTACGCTCAACAGTTGGTGGAGCGTCCTTGAAGACAATAAGAGCTTCACTTGTGGTATCTGCATCGATTATTTCGAGTTCCTTATTGTCAATATCCTTGGGATTGTCAATATCCTTAGGATCAGTGTTAGTACCCTTAATATCATCTGGGATATTTTTATCAGCACTTTCAATCTCAATTAGATGTATTTGCTTTGGACATTCTGCTGCGCGATGCCCGTGCTGTTGACAATGAAAACAAACCATCTTATGTTGACCTTCAGTCCGTACAAAAATTTGTCCATTGGATTTAGCTTCTTGTAGAGGGGAATTCTTTGGCGGAACCCATTTGGATTTTTGTACTTGATGATTTGCAATTCCCTCAGCTTTGATAGCATGTTGGATGAGTTCATCGACATTATCAAAATGTTGGAAGGCAAGGATATGTTGAATGTCTATTCTCAACCCATTGAAAAAATGATCAACTACCACATCATCATCTTCATTCAAGCCACAGCGAGCTTGCAGCGTTAAAAATTCTTTAGAATAATCAACAACAATCTTGGACCTTTGTTTCAAGTTTTGAAAACTGGAATGTAGATCTCTTGCATAGTTGACAGGGAGGAATTTTTGTTTCAAAATATTCTTCATCTCAGTCCATGTATTAACAGGGTCCATGTTTTGATTCCTCTGTTTTCTTTGCAATTCAGCCCACCAAGTTGCAGCATAATTTCGGAATCTAGTAGCAATCAGTGTGACTTTATGATGCTCAGTCATTGGCTTGTGTGCGAAAATATTTTCCACACATACTAACCAATCCATAAATTCAGCGGGCTGTAATTTTTTATCATATTCGGGAATCACAATTTTAATCCCTAATTCTCGATCAGGATTATTAACTGGTGGATCCCGTTGATTCCGAATACTTCCACCATCATCAAGGTGGTGATGCATACACTGATTATTTTCCAAATTTGTCACTCTGATGTTCAACTGTTGCAGGGTGGTGTGCATGCCATCAACTTTTGCAGATAATTCTCTAATGGCACTAGCCAAATCTTCAAGTGAAGAAAATGAAGATTCAGCATCCACTTGCTTCTTAGGAGGCATTTTTTTTTTTAAATACAAAATTGAAATCTGACTGACCTGATGTGTAGATCTACTCTTCAGAAGTACGCTGGTAAAGATAGATCAGAAATCGGAGTATAGTTGATGTTGATCTAAAGCAGGTCAGGTGTACCCGGCTTAGAACATGGGCCCAATACTGACCTTTCCTTGTCTTGTTCTGCGTGACAAGAAAATGGAGATAAGAACAGGATACCTTCGTGTTTCGGTGGATACGAGAGCAGGGGAGAGCGATGGCGTCAGGCGACGGATGACGATGGCGAGTGGATACCAGCAGCGGCTTGCGGGTGGCGATTCTGGGAGACGAGAATAGCGGTGGACGGCAGCGATGCGTGAAGGGTGTTGGCAGCGATCGTCGAGCGATACCGCCGGGCGGCAGAGATGGCGGCGATGAATTCCACAGTGGGCAAACGGCAGTGGTTGCACAGCAAGAACTAGGTACGTTTCTTCTCTCACTCTACTGCTGCTCCTTTCTCTTTGCTGCTTCTTTACTTTTTTTTTTTCACTCCAGGGGGGTATTGAGGGTGTCTCTCTGCTGTCGAGGCATGGGAGAGATCGATGGGTCGATTAGGGTTTCGGGGAAGGGATCGGGCAGGGTGAGAGCAGAGAGGATCTGGGGAAGAGCAGCGATGATGATGGTAGGGTTCGTCTGGGTAGGGCCTGTTTTAGGAAAGATGGGTTTTGTGGATTTGGGTTTTAAGATGATGGGGTGATGGGTTCTGTCAGGCGTGTAGATCTGGGGTGTGAGATGGGTTTGGTTTTTTTCAGTGGTATGAGGCACAACAGTGAGATGGGGATCTGGCCGACTGATGATTAGGTTAGGCCAGTGGTAGGCGATTAGGGTTGGGATGGGATAAATTTCTGAGAGGGTTCGGAAAGTTGGAGATGGGGGAAACTACAGACTGGGGTCGGGATGGGTGTCGGGTGGAGATGGAAGGGATAGTGGTGTCTCCGAGTAGTGATCGAAGGGTGACCGGAGCGATGTGGGCTCTGATACCAATCTTATGCATCCCAAGGGTTAGGGCTTGTGTGGAGGTGCCTAAGCACGTGTCCAAGGACACTTCGAACCATCAAGATGACTTCAACACACACGAGGACACACCTCTCTGGGAAAACCCAATTCTATTAATCAATCAAATCTGAGAATCTCTTCTCTACAATGCCATATATATAGTATATATATAGTAGAAACAAACTTAATGTGCAAGAAAACCCTACGCTAGTAATGAAAACTTTCCTAATAACAATTTAATTATAAATCTATTTAGAAATCTACTAATAATAATCCTAATCTAATTTGAAGAAGGACTGCTGGGGCCCAGACTGCATCACCTGCCTTTGTGATGCTGGGGCTAATAATGTCCCAAGTGGCAGTGGAGAAAGCCCTACTGAAACCATCAGGCCTTGGAGAACTTTTTTTTCCTTTTTAAGGGAGCAGACTGTAGTCTTTACCTCTAATTTTGAGGGCATAGAAACCAAAAATGAGTTTTGAGAGTCATTTACCTTTGGACTATCAATCTGAAACAGCAAGGGATTTGATTGACCTTGATGAGGGTTGAAAAGGTTAGAGAAGTACTTGACTGCCTCAGCTTGAATGAGAGTTGGGTCAATTGTTCTTCTTCCATCTATGGAGATATGAATGATTCTGTTGATGGAGCCTCTAGACTTAGTTAATTGGTGGAAGAATTTGGTGTTTTAGTCACCTTCATTCAGCCATTTAATTCTGATCTTTGTTTCCAGTGAATGTCCTTACCATTACACCTGCAGTAGTTGCAATACAATTTCCTCCGACAGTCTCGAGCAACATGCCAATACTTTTTACACTGAAAGCATTGTGGTTTTTGACCATGCGTAGTGAATATTAATGTCTCATCGGCTGAGGATGGAACTAATGATGTCAAAAGTGCTTTGGGTTCTTCATTAAGAGAATGAATAGATAATAGGCGAGTTCTTCCTGGAGAACTTCTTGGACGCATGAGTCTAGATTTGGAGAGACTTCTCTATTCAGAAGGGCAGCCCGTATGAGTTCAAATTCAAATTGAAAGTTCATGAGGAACTGACTAACATGTTCTTCTTCCTGTAATTTAAGGGCTTGAGGAATAAAATCTGTCAAAATAGATTCAAAAGCAATTGATCTCTGTCGGCCCAGAGGGCTAGAAAGCCGTTGTAGTATTCTTGAACGGTTTTGTCATTCTGGCCATATTTTGCTAATTCAGTGTCCAGATGAAATCGTCGGGCCTTGTTTTGCTGATGATAAATTTTCTTCATGTGGTTCCACATGTTAGAAGCCTTGGTAAAGGCTTGATGGGCCATTGAAAATAAAGGATTGAGGATCCATGTTATGACCTTGGCATTTCGTTGGTTCCAAGTAGCAATATTTTAATCATCTGTGGCAGATGTAGTGGATTTTGCAGTGGTGTCTGTGATCGGTTTAGGAGTTGTCACATCAAGATATCCTAATATGCCTTGTCCTTCAACAAAATTCTTGAGATGGAAGGACCAGGACAGGTAGTTAGTGCCATTAAATTTCACAGAAATGATGTCTACCTTGTCCATTTGAAATTCAGAAACTAATATCCAAGAAGAGGACAGACAACAGAATTATGTCACTAAGAAATAGTGAAAATTGGACCGTGTGTGTTCAAAAGGTGTTGCAGCAGAGAGGAGTGACTGTATGCATTCCTTTTGTTTACAAAAGGACGGAAAGTTCGCATGAACAGTAACTTGAGTGCTGAAATTTTCAAAAAATAGCAGAAAATTCTGCCTTGGGTGTCCCAATTTTGCAGTGGGAGAATGAGCACAGTATCTTTGCGGCCATTTTTCTCTCAAATCAACCTTCCAGGTTATATGAAGTGCCAATTTTTGCACCCTTTGGACGATGAGCCACTCAGTTTTCGTGGTTGGAGGAGACTGAAGTTGAAAATGTAAAACAGTTGTATGAAAAATGGAGAACCGCCAGTTGCAGAAAAGCACACACCTTGAAGGCTGATAAAATGCTGAAAAAATAAGGAGAAAACCAAGAATAATGGGTGATCAGATTGGTGCAGACTTGGACGTATGTTGCCTGATTGGAGGTGGGGCCCACTGTATGATCAGGAAGAGAGGTAGCTGCTGATGGAGCCTAGAATGTTGCTGGAGTGATCTTCTTACACAATGAGTGATTAGGAAGGCTTGGATGCTCTTCCTGTTCAGCAGTAGTAATGCCTTTGCAGTCTTCTTCCTTTGATTCAGATAGTGAGAGAATCAGAGATCTGGATCTCTATTTTGGACAACCGGGAGTGGTGCTTTGATTCAGAATCGATGAGTAGCTTGTATCTCTGATCCCATATTAGGATCTACAGATCTATATATTCACCACGAAGGGAGAGAGAAGAAGGAAGAATTTGAGAAATTCTGTGATGATCTTATGAGAGCATCGACAGTCACTTTATAGACAATGTATCCTTATTACAGCTATCATGATATCTTAAAGATATACAATTACAAATGAATAAGGAATCTTTAGATATGATTACAAATCCTCTAGCTGTACAAGATGTTGACCAAGATCTCTAGATATGATTACAGATCCTCTAGCTGTACAAGATGTTGACCAAGATCCCACATGTGGTATACTAGTTGGATCATGGGCCTAGATCATGAGTAATTTCTGATGGCCCTGGATCATGAGGCCTGTTCTGATGGGCCTGCCTGTATGTGTCTCTACATTAAGTGCCTCATGTAGAGCTAGCTACCTTTGCAGAGAACAATTCCTCTCTCTTAGCAGTTGAAGGGCCAGAATCATATGCTTGTTGGCAGAGAAGAACATAGGCCTCAGCCGCTTTGATTCTTTGGTGTAAATGACCATAGGTGTTTTTATTCCAAGCTTTGAGGGTCTGCTTTAGCGCTTTAAGATTCTGGGCTAGAATGTATCGCAGATTTCCTTTAACGTCTGGATCCCAACTATATTTAACAACATCAAAGGAGGGATGAAGCAACCATTTATTTTCAAATTTAAAGGGGGCATTTGAGGCTTGCATTGGCTTGTTGTGGTCCAAGAGGATTGGACTATGGTCTGATGATAATTTTGGCAGGTGATGAACCATGGGATCTGAGTAGTTTGAGGGCCAATGGCTGTTAACTAAGGCTCTGTCTAGCCTTGCAGTAACATAGGAAAGGCCTTGACGATTGTTGGACCATGTGAATTTGCTATCCAAGAATTGAATATCAGAGAGCCCAGCCTTCATTATTGCCATTTGAAAATCTCTGAGAGATGAGTTGTTAGATGGGCAGAGGCTAAGTTTTTCATCATGATAAGGAGTGGCATTGAAATCCCCTAAAACACACCAAGGTAGGTTGGTAGAGGAACAATCAATTAGCATTCTCCGTACTTTGGGTTAGGTTGGTGGAGCCATAAACACCAGTGATAGATGACAAACCTGACGAAGAATTAAAGATGATCATAGATGAGTGTTGGGAAGAGCAATCTGAGATAGAAGGAATGAGACGGTGATTTGATTTGGAAAGGCACTAGAGATTGCTATTGTGATTTGGGGAGGCATTTGAGTGGAAGGTGTCAAAGCCAAAACTATCAAGCCTAAGGGATTGAAAGGAGAGAAAGATGACATTGGCTCAGAGATGAAGATCATGTCTGGAGAGTGAGAGAAAACCAAGTTTGCAAGAGCTCTTGTAGTGGGGGTGTTTGCAATACCCCTGCAGTTCCAATAAAGAATTTTGATCATTTTGACAAGTTGGGGGAGGTGATTTTACCTCTAGACCTCCTAGTAATGGGACCTGCATCTGAAGTCTTCTTTTGGTTTTTCCCTTTTTTGAGCTGTTGATCTGGAGCAGAGCCTACATCAGCATCATGGTGGCCAAATGTGGCTGTTCGATAGGGGGTAGTTGGCCATTTGGGGAATCTGCAACATTGTGTTCAGTTGAGCTAGGCCTGGTTGATGTGCTTTCTGCTGAGAGATGTGGTTGTTCAAATCCAGGGGGGAGGTCAGCTGTGTAATCGGATGGGAAAATTTCAGGAAGGTTTGCCATAAAGTTTTTGCCAAATTTGCCTGGGTTGGAGGATGGGTCAATGAGAGAGAAAGTCTCCGGAATGGAGAAGATATTGGAGGTGTCAATTGTGGGAGCAGGGATTTTATTGAGAATCTCTGTAGTGGCATCATAGGACAAGGACATGTTATTGAGAGAGCCAGAGAGTTTCTTTGAGACAGATTGTTGTTGTCTAGCCACTGTTGTTTTCCCTGATGTGTTTCCAGAGGGACTATGGACAGCTGTAGGATGGGTTTGAGATGTATTCTCAGAGAAGGAGCCATGGTGTTGTGTTAGGGGTTCCATAATCAGAGTGGGGGTAGTGGCCAAAGGTTGGGCTCCAACCTCATGGGGAGGGAGAGTTGGTTGGGGTGTTTGGTGTGGGGTTTGTGTTCCTGGTAAGGGTGGAATGGAGGCCTTAGGTAGGGCAGAAGGGCATGAAAGGTGGGAATGTCTAATAGTGAGGCAGAGTGAGCATGGGCAGTTTTAATAGACTACCTCAATCTCCAGTTCTATTTCACCTTTAAGCTCCACTAAGATTGAATTTGGTTTAGGTTTGGAGAGATCAATGTTGACCAGGATCCTACATAGGTTAAGATTCTCCGTGTAGTGGTGATGTCATCAAGCTTTATTGCTGGCCAATGGAGTTTGCAACAGAGAGGAGGATATTTTGGCTCCAACAGTGGTAGGGTAAACCTTTGAGATGAATCCACACCGGGGCAAAAGATGGCCAGTCAGTTTCTTCTTGCCTTGGGGTCCATGGGAGGAAAAGGATTTGCTTCTTGTCCATTGAAAGGGGGGAGAGGCTGAGAATGTAGGCTTTGACTTCCTGGGACTTGAATCAAAAGATGAAATGGCCTTTGATGGTGAGAGAGACGAGACTAAGGTCGGTCTTGATAACCTCCAATGTCTGACATTCTCTTCTACCCATTCGAGGGATGGGCATTACCCTACAAATCGACCAATGACCGCATAGGCTAAGGACTTTTTGCTTGAGAAGAGCAGATTCTGAGGGATGGTGAGGGCAGGTTTCCCATTTTTCAAGGAGGTTGGGAGGCAAGTGATGGCAGGGGAGAAATGGTGACTGGAGAAGAGATTTGCAAAGGTAGAAGGAATGTTGCTAGGATGGTTGATGGTGTCTGAAGGCGAGCGAGAAGTGGGTTGGAGCTGCATTGATGGCAGCTGGTTCTGGAGTTGATGGGGCTCTTTGGGACTGACCATGTTTAATTGGAGATGGATGGAGGAACAGGTGGTAGGGCAAAGGCCTACTTGGGAGAGGTGAAAATTGTTGGGTTAGAAGCAGGGATGGGGGCTGAAGACATCATTGCTGAATGGAAAAGAAATGTTGGAGGTGGTAAGAACAGGATGGGGGTGCATTTCAAAACCATCTGAGGAAGCAGGATGACATAGAGCTTTCGGGGATATTACAAATAAACCATCGGTTATTGCTCCCAAATCTGGAGCCCTATATACATGTTCTACATGCTTGACATTTATAAATAGTCACATTTGTTTGAAAATGTTATGTGGCATTTAGCAGGTTTAAAATGATGGGTAAATTAGATAATTCTTATGTGAGTTTCTTTACACGTAAAAAGGTGTAAAATGTTTACACAGTTATTTATTTGAGAAGGCAAAGGTGCAAAAGGATGCCTGGGTCACAAGTTCAAATCCGTTCATCGCCTTTTATGTTTCTGTGAATCTGTGGGCCCCAAAAATTTATAATCTGACCCATTGAAATTTTTGTTTCCCCATTGAACCTGAGAATATTTAGTTTTTTGTCTTAAACATTTATAGACCTTTAGATCTATGGAGATTTTAACTATGTAATCCGAGCTGCTCATTTATTTTGCAGATATAAGTCATGGAAATTAGGATTCTGTATGACAAGACAAATCATGTATAAATAAATCCACTCCCTCTCAAAATGTCATCCCACAAGCGGACAAAATTTGAGTGACTAGATAGCAATTTTTGAAGGGCAATAGTAATAAGTACGGATTAAGCTTAATTCTTAACCAAATGCCAATTAAATCATATATCTTAAAGGGAGATGGATAGAGATTGATAGAGCTGCAGGGATAAGAGAAGGGATTTTTTTTATCACTGGACTAGATGAGCTCCAGCCTCCATTTTCATCTGTCAAGGGTTATTACAAAGAAAAAATGTGTAACTATACAAATTAAAGGTTGGTGCCGGTTGACACCCTATACAAATGACAAAGCATTACCTCGATATTTCTCTGGCTTACACTTTCTTTCCTTTTTGTTAATGAAAATGATGCCACTTGATGAAGGAAGAAGTCAATTTCATGAACTGTATATATATATTTTTAGATGACTCAAGGTATTCCTCGCCAGTCAACTTTCAGACCTTTGGCCTCTAGCCTAGTGATGACCCGATTCTGATGAGTAAGGATTATTCTTTAAAGGATACTTACATGGCCACACAAGAACAAGAACTGTATTTTTTAATGAGGAGATATCAACTGAGCTGAAAGAGTTGTTTTAATTAGTTTCACTAGTGTTGTGCAGATCCAAGTGTTGGCATGCAAGTGCGGCCGCACACATAAGTTTTAAATAATCCCTTATATAAGACCTTAAGGATGTGTTGGGTAGAGTTTTTTTTTTTTTTTGTTGGTTTTGTTTTTTTGTTGGGGGGGGGGGGGGGGGGGGGGGTGGGTTTTGGTAATTGGGGTTGGCTTTGAGAGGAAAATTATAATTTTTTAATCTTTTTGTCTCTTGTCCCATATTTATCCAGATGCAATTAAACATCGGATTGGATTTATTTCTGGGATAAATGGAGTTTCATCCCATGCAATAATACTATTGGATGGGCTTGGATGGAATTAGCTATCCAATTTGATTAAAAATTTATCCCGCTTCCAAATACATTCTAAAGATTTGATTTTATAAATTAACTTTTTCACTTGATCATTTCCTAGACCACCCAAATAAAAATCTTGGATCTCCCATTGGTTGCACCACAATGTTGACTTTCTATACCGTGGAGTTAGCTTTAGACGGAATATTTAATTACTGGTCGATGTATTAGTATTTGAATTGTTTTGTTGCTGTTGTTAGATTAATGTTTTGTATCTTAAATTAATTGAATCATATCTTATAGGTATTACAGTCAATCTTAGGTGGGATCAACTTTTGTTATAGTGAGATTGAGAGAAATTCCGTAAAGATGAGGGCCTTCATTTTGAGAGGGGGCTCCTTTGGAGTTCTACTTCCCATCTAGGATTTCAATAACTCATATGTAAAGCCCATGAGTAATATGAAATCGAAAGGTACTACGATACTACACACTGCAGCTTTTTTAAAAATATGACACGTAGTAACTTCTTTTGAGTCAATGGCCCATCATGTAAAAAGGCTTTCTGAGTTTTCCATTTCCAAATCCATTTAGGCTTGTTTGGTATCTTTATTTTTTGGGAGCTACTAGTTATACACCGGCATTTCTCTTCCTACACAGCCCATTTAAAAAAAAAAAATTTAAAACTCCCCAAACTACCCTCACTCCTCTTCCTACACACCTCCCTTTTCCTCCTCTTTTTTCTTCTCCCTCCCTCCTCTCTCCTCCCCCTTCCCCTCAGGCCGGTAGCGACCTCAGGCCGGTGGTGACCTTCGGCTAGTGGAAGGGAGTCTCCCTTCCTTTCCTTTCTCTCCCCATCTTCCTCTTCCTCTTTCTTTTCCTCCTCTTCCTCTTCCTTTTCCTCCTCCTCCTCTTCCTTTTCCTCCTCTTCCTTTTCCTTTTCCTTTTCCTCCTCCTCCTCCTCCTCTTCCTCCTCCTATTCTCCTTTCTCCTCCTCTCCCTCCCTCTTCCTCTCCTCTGCTCTCCCTCTTTTTCTCATCTCTGCCATGTTCGGACCTACGAGGCCGAACAGTAGACAGCTATTCTGCCTCTTAAGGCCGAACTAGAAACTGCTGGTTCGGCCCTGCGAGGCCAAACAGCTTATTGCTGTTTGCCCTCGTTGAGCCAAACCAGGGTGGAGATGAGAGAAAAAGGGAGAGAAAAGGAGAGGAGAGGAAAGGAGAGGAAAGAAGAGGAAGATGAAGGGAGAAGAAAAGGAAGATGAAGGGAGAGGGAGAGGAAAGCCCTCATCTTTCGGCCCAATGAGGCTGAATAGCAGTGAGCTGTTCGGCTTCGCAGGCCTGCAAGGCGGAACGGCTCTCTGCTGTTCGGCCTTGTAGGGTCGAACAGGACGGAGATGAGAGAAAGAGGGAGAGAATATGAGAGGAGAGGAAGAGGGAGGGGTAGGAGGATAAAGAAGAATAGGAGGAGGAAGAGTGAGAGGAAAAGGAGGAAAAGGAAGAGGAAGAGGAGAAAAAGAAAGAGGAAGAGGAAATAAGGGTGAAAGGGAAAGAGAGAGAATAGAGAGAGGGAGAGGAAGAGGAGGAGGAAGAGGGAGAGAGAGAGGGGGAGGGGACAAAGAAGGAGAGCCCTCCGCCAGTCGGTGCTCGTCACCGGTCGGAGGGGTAGGTGGGGAAGGGGAGGAGAGATGAGGGAGGGAGAAGTGTAGGGGGAGAAGGGGTGAGCGGTATTTTGGAAAGTTTGGATTTTTTTTTTTTTTTGACTCGTGTAAGAAGAGTAAAAGTGGATGTTTAAATAGAAGCTCCCTTATCTTTTTCTATCAGAACCATTCAAAATAGGGAATTAAAGCAAGAGCCATAAAAAATAAGGTTACAATCAAAATATATATTTGGTATTGCAAAGATCTATTTTAAATAAGCTTTTTTAAAATCAATAGTTAAAAGTTTTTCATAAATTTTTTGAGGTCAACGAAGTATCAATCCTTGAAATTTGGCTTTATAGTTATGTTTGTTCTTCTAAAGGGATTTAACGGTTTGAATCTTGTGTTTTGGGCTACAAATTTTAAAAAATAATAAAAATAATCCTTTATTTTAGAAAATACATCAATATTGCTGATGATCTAAAGGCTAAAATCTGGTCTCCCAGTGATCATTGACCTTACAAACATCTTCAATGGTTTGGATTGTGATTTATTATCTTGAAAATAAAATAAAAAAAGGAGAGAAAATAGACCAATGCAAAATTGAGCATATTACATCAATAATTAATATTTATTTACAAATCTCTTGAGATCCACAATGTGTCAATCCTTGAAAATTGATCTCACAGCTATGTTCAGCCTTCTAAAGAGATTTAATGGTTTAGATCTTGTGTTTGGGCCCACAAAATTTAAAAAATAATATCAAAAGGCTCACTTTTTTATATGTATCTTGAGATTGGTGATGATTCAATGGCTAAAATTTAGTACCATAGCCATGTTTGATCTCGTGAACATTTCTAATAGTTTGGATATTGATTTACCCTCTCATAAATAAATAAAAAAAAGGGATTGCACGTTCGCAAGTGTACCGGTGCCACTTTTTTTTTTCCTCAAGTGCCTCATAAGAGATTGTAGATAAAAGGAGGTATTGCCTTTATTTCTCTAACGTAGGCAGAAGTTGAAAATAGCTGTCAAACGCCCTACTTTTCCAAACCTCTATTGTTTTAGAGATTTAGAGAAGTAGAGGCAAAAAATATAGGTGTCAAACAAGAGCTTAGTCCAATGCATAGCCTGGAATATGGTCTCCTCACGAGACCTGCTCTTTTGTTGTCCGACATAGTGGGGCCCAGTTATATACCTATTGATAAGTGGAGATGAGATAAATGGAAAAGTGTCCTTGTGGGTAAGGATAAGAGTTAATCTATATCATTCTGAGAAAATTATTAGTTACTCACAGAGTACTTACTCCTGTCCCTTCTCCACCAATCACAATGGATAATGAGGTCTGACCTCATTGACCTCATTCTCCATTGTGATTGGTGGAGAAGGGGAATGAGTAAATACTCTCGGAATACTCTCATTCTAGCCTTCAATTTAACAACCCCAGCCATATATTTTAGTAGTCTTTCAATTTCAGATTTCTTAGAAATTCAACCCAAAGTGGTTATATGTTCGAAGCGTGTAAAAGTGGGCCTGGAGCCTGATCCTAGGGAACGAGATTGTGAAAGCTCCCGAACTCATCAATGATTGGCCAAGGAGGCTCCAAGCTGAACTGCACAAGTTCTTAGTCATGGGACTGTGGGAGACTGTCTCTTGTCTTGATCTAAACGCTATATAACCAACAGTAAGAAAATTAAAAATAAAATCTTTGTCTTGTCGTTTACCTTTTATCTTAAAACCTAAAATTGGGCCACTAGCTACAGCCAAAAATTTAATTTGTATGATTCAACGCTGACAGTGTTCTATTTTAAAAACGAGCAGGAGGGGCAGCAGCAGTTCAGTCCCTCAAGAAAGATATAGATTTGAGAAGTGGGCAGCAAGGATGAATATATTTGTATCCTACCTAGCTATTAACAGTTGCTAAAAAAATATTCCTTTTAACATTGGTCTATGGGTAATTTTTTATTCCTTTTTATATTGGTCCCCCAAGAATTGTTTTTAACATAATGACCCCCCATTGCAAAGTTACTCTTGAACTCCAGAATGGGCCTCACCTATGGAAATTTGAGCTGCTCAAAATCTACTCCCCTTGAGTATGCAACGATTTCATTAAATGCTAATCTAATTGGGACTAATCCTAGCATAAGATTGACCAATTGCTTAAAAACACAATTAATGAGATGTCTACTAAAAACACAATTAATGAGATGTCTATTTTAAGTGCAGTCAACTCCTATTGAAGTAGAATTTGAGAATACCTTATTATGGTAGAGTGTACAAATTGAGTGGCTTAATTTGCAATAAACGAAACCCAGTGTGGAGTTCCACTCGAACTAGAGGAGTCCATCCCCCATCGATTTTGTTTTCTAGGGGAGAGTGTAATTTTGGATTCCTACCACTCCCATAGCTGCTGAGGGTAGGTTTTTACCCTCCCCACACAACGCAATGTTGAGTTTAGATTGCTTTCAAGGTGTTCTAAGTGTCAACCATAACAAAGCCATGGAACAAGAAGATGACAACAGAGCAGGAATCTCTGCAATCTTATCAGAGACAACCTTAAAACTTTCAGCATGCTTAATGCATTTGCCTCAAAGGATCTAACCCAACTCCACCCCAGCCACGTGCTCATCTCCTTCCTCCACATTTCCTCCCATGCAAACCTCAACTCCTATGAATCAAAACGTCCCCTCCATCCTCTTTACAACAAATATGGCATCACTCTGGGTCAAGCTCACTATCCTCCTGGTCCTGGTGGCCATGGGCGAGGCCTCCATCTGCAGGACCATCATCACCAACATCAAGACCATCAAGGATGCTGAAAGCGAGCCTCGTCGGTGCGGCGTAAACTCCAGCGTCAAGGAGTTCAAGCATTGCCTTGAAAACCCAAAATTATTTCAGGCATTGCCTTGAAAACCCAAAATTATACCCTGGAAAGGGATGCTGCGAGATTCAGGGAAAAGTGGAGGAAGATTGCAGGTGCGAGGTCGTGGCGCGGGCGAGCAGAGAATTAGACGAAGCGTGGGGGATAAAGACACGGCCAGGGTCTACTGTTGTTACGCTGATCTGTGGATTCAAACCCGACCACTGCTACTACTAGATGATCCGCAGTACGGGGCACCTACGCGCCTTTCTCTAGCCAGATTTGTGCGGCTTTTGCTTTAATAAATTTGAGAACATACGCTTAATGAGGTTGTGATCTTGTCTACAACTTTTTGAATTTTCTAATAAATCTCATCTTGAAATGCTTCTTTGATCCTCTCATTACAAGAGGCTAACTAAAGTAAAATTAATTAAGCACTGGAAATATTCTACTGGGAGCTGCTCTATGGGGTCCATCTTTGATCAGTACAATGCCTTTGATAATTTTGTCATCCCATGATCTATCCCATGATCTAGCATTAGGTCTGAACTTTACACTCATTGAACTTTCACTTATTGTTGAATTGAATTTCAAAATTAGAATCTATGGTTAAGGCGCCATTAACCTTTCAGGATGTAAAATCAAAGGTTAGGATAATATGGTGGGCTGAGTTTTTATTCTATCTTTCTCATAGCAGACCTTTGCAAGAGATCTCCTTCCATTTAAAGCTATGCAGCTAGGTGGGCTCCATGAGCTAACCTACAGTTTACTAGTAGGAGAACATTTTTTACTAAACATAGGTCATTGATGTAGGCCATGCGTCAGAGCATGGGCCGACCATTGAAAAAACGTCTCAATTGTACTTCAAAGGAGCTATGTGTGTTAGATTTTACAATAGTTATATGATCGGCTTTAATGGATCAGATTTGAATAATAAGGTATATATATAGATCACATAATTGACTCCATCGTATGCTGAGCGTGTAAAGAAGAGAAAGCCTTTGCACACAGGATTTGCAACTCAAATATACTTCTCCTTAATGTGTGCAAGTGATGCACTACAAGAAAAAAGGGTTTTACCGAGGAATAAAATTCGTCACCAAATGGGTAAAATTTGTCGCCAAACACTTTTAGTCATGAATAAAAATTTGTCCCCATGTTGTCGTAGAAAGCCCGTCTATGAATATATTCTGCGACGAATATCTGTTTGTCTCCAAATGTCAATCTTTAGGCGTGAATTTTGTTCGTCCCTTATAGTGTTCGTCGCCAAATGTCCTACCTGAGATCTCCTCATATCCAACCTTTAGGTACAAATAAATTAGTCGCCCTATGTGTTTGTCACCAAATATATAATCTTTAGGCACAACTATGTTCGTCGCTAAAAATAGATAATCAGAACAAATGATAATTTATCCCCAAAAGTCCAACTTTTAGACACAAAATTATTTGTCCCCAAATATCTATTCTTTAAACACAAATTTATTCGTCACCGTATATAATGGTCATTACACGCATATGAAAAACGCGGTTGACCATTCAGCGGTGATGGAATTGTCACCGAAAATATACAATTAGCAACAACAATTCTTATTTATATCATACACACAACAATTTGGATTCACATCATACCCACAACCATTAACATCATCACAAAAAAAATAATACTAATACATTCATCCAAATTTTCATCCAAATATCCATCCAAATATCCATCCAAATATAAAAACTTAAACATAACAAATGTCCAAACACTAATCCAAATACTAAAAAAAAGGGCCTTCATGAACAACAATCCATGCCCACTCCATCTTCAATCTGTGAACAAAATAAAAACAAAAAGAATTAGTGTGTTATAAAAAACATTACCTACACGAAGTTAAGGTAATATGTACGCAACTTTAATTCAAAAAAACTAAATTAACAATATCACAGTAAACTGAACAGACAGAAGTCTTGCCAGTTCTTACATTTTCGGCAGTAGTGATTTAGTACTCATGATAAACAGGTGATTTAGTACCCATGAACACATTAATCCTATAAAAGAGCCCTAAAATTTTTTTTTATGATCATCCCAAAACAGGTTTCTAATATTCGAAGTAAGGAACGATCCAAAAATAAAAAAAAATCGATGCTTGTAGGGGTAATCACTTGTTCATGCAGCCAAGACTAACTACTAGAAGCATTGGAATCAAATTTATTATTTCCTAAAAACAGAAAATAGACTCGATACTTACACACAGAAAATAGAAATCATCCAAGACTATGTTCCGTACAGTATAATACCATTTCTAAAATGTCTAGAATTAAAAACCCATTTGGAGAATTGTAACGCCCTAACCCTAGATAATTATGATTTATAGTAATTAAGTTGATTTTACTTTAATTAAGATGTTATTAGGTTAATTGAGCCCAAGTCTTCAGAGGTTTGGGTCATAGATAGGTAGTTGGGTCGGGTTCATACCTTATTAGGTAGTCCAAGACCTTTTGTATTTAGTATTTTCATGATTTGGCATTATTTATGTACCATATTGGTTGCATTGGGTGAGTTTTATCTTGTTGAACATCTTCTATGTTTGGCCCAAATCCATTTGGACTCATTCTGGCTCATTCAAACCCGAATTGACTTAAACCGGAAATGTCTAAAAACCAAGAGGGCTTTCTTGTAAATTTCAGAAACTTCATTCCTATAAAAATCCCCAATTCTCGGGTTCGGGGCTTGACATACGTAAGTATGGTACCATGGCATTGATAAGTAAATTAAAAGACTTAGCAACCCTAGGAAACGTGGTGAGGGTACGATAGATTTAGTTGGGGAAATAGATTTTTGCATAAGGATTATAGTTTACCTTCCATATCAGCATTAATTGAGACTAATCCCTATTCTAGTTGCAGATAAATGGCTTCTGGATCAGGAACAAGTAGCCACTTGGGGAACGATGACCATGATAACGTAGAGCTAGAGGGTGATGATCTTCTACCGCCTCCACCTCTTCATCCGACATGTACCACAGAGGAACGTTCTACGACGATGATGATGGAGCAAGTAATAAGGATCAATGAGACTCAAGCTGTAATGCAAGCACAAATAGCAATAATAATGGAAAGGCAAGCTCAGCTGCAACAGAACTTAACTGTAGTGGAAGAGAGGTTGCAAGACGTTCTAGAGGAGAAATCCAAGAGGGACACACCATCTTCTGAGGAGAACCCTAAACAGTGGAAGAAACAGAAGATTGAGGCTTGTAGTTCTGGGGGACCAGTGTGTGAACTGTGTGGCAAGGGCCATGAGACAACCAAATGCTGGAGAAAGACTGGAGCCTACTATCATTGTGGTTCGATGGAGCATCGGCGAGCAAAATGTCCAGGGAAGAAAAACATCAACGATGCTTTATTGTGTCCGCAGCAACAATCAGATCAGCAACGGTGATCTCCTTAGCTATTATTTTCATTCTCTGTTATCCTTTTACTTGTAGATGTCATAGTAGTTGTATGAGTGTTATTTGAGATAGTTTTTCGAGATTCTGGTTGAACATGGGTTTTGAATCGGATTCCAAATTTACTTTCCTTGTAGTCCTAAGTCGATATTGGCATCATGGTTGGAATACAGTTGGCACCCTCCAGATGCATATTAATTTAAGCAGTTTAACCGGGTGGTCATTGAGTATAGGTAACTGCTGCTTTACATTGATGGATTGTTTAATCTTTTCAGGGTGCAGATTGACTTCCGAAGGTTGACTTGAGGATGGATGATTTCAATCCCAAGCTTGAGGGTAAAGGTCTGACGACCAACTCTTATGATTAAATTTGGATGTTAAAAAAAAAGGGGAGTTCTCGATGAATTATTAGATTGATGTTTCGAATATATTTGTGGGTTGAGGAATCGAATCCTTACTCCGTACCTAAACTAATATGTGGTAATAACTATTGTTGATATTTTAGTGTATTCCAATATGTTAGTACTCATGATAATCTTATGGGGACTTTCTTCATCTTTTGAGAAACTTCTTGAGGAGACATTAATTTATTTGACAAGTGCAGTCTTAAGTCCTATTGTATATTGGGCTAAATGTTAGGGGTCCGATGAATTTGAGAGTTTCTTAGTTGGCCAAGTTTTGAGGCCGGTTAACCAGACTCGAAGCTCCTTGTGGTTTTACAAGATGTTATTATAGGATTGTAAGGAATAGTTCTGAAGGTGCGGCTTCATTTGTTAATTGGTTTAGGGGAAATGATCCTTTTGTGTGGACAGATTAAGGTAAGCATAACTTTAAGTCTTGCGAAATTCCTTGATTATTGTGAGCCAGGAGAGTTGTATGAAGATGCAAATAATGGAACTGATCCAACAGATATAATCAAATAGTTGAGGACTCAAATTTGATTGAAGCTCTTAATCGTATAATGGATGAGATTATTGTCTGGCCTAATTTCTTGAAGGTTATTAAGAGTACATTCTAATGAGGATCTTAAGTTCTTTGCTTGGTAAACTGTGGGAAGTTTGATGTTAATTGGCAGCAAAGAAGTTGCATTGTCTGGAGGCATATGGAGCAAAAGCAATTGAGTTATATGATTAATAAGAACGATCATTTAATGACAGCATTGATGAATTGCTCAATTAAATTAGTGTGCAAAGGGTAGTATTGAAATTGGATTGAGGCCCAATGATACCAATTTAGCATTTAAGGCTATGTGATTTGAAGCTGAATTTTAATTAGTAAAGAGCATGACGAATTTTTGGTGGTCAATTAATAGAATGCATGTATGTCATCTCTTCTAGGTGTCTTACTCATCTCTTCTAGGTGTCTTACTATCTTCCCTATACCCAGAACCCAATCTCTACTTCTACTAATGTGACATTCATGTTCGTGACTCCCATGACTCTTCCATTTAAGTTTCATTCAACTCTTGTTCTCTTTTCAGGGATTTCGTCCTGTTTATTTTGGAGACATTTGTGAGTCAAATGATCAACACTCTTCCTTTTCTATGATACTTGATTTCCTTTTTGTCTTTCTCTAGTGAACCTCATTTCCTAGCTCTGCTTTAGTGGTGAGTTGAGTTACCTAGCCTTCCATTCTACTTGACTTGTTCCCCCCTACCATGTTGCTTCTCTGTAACGTTCCACTCCTTTGATGCAGGTGTTTGAACTCTAGTGTCTTCTATTTCTAACATGACACTCTTCACGTGTCCCGTTTCTTTGCTCATGTCATCCACCATGATCTGCATACCCTTCAGAATTCCAGACTTCCAGATACAGCGTATCCTTCTGAATCCTAGACTTTCGTGTACAGCGTTCACTACTCCTTAAGTTGAGACTCTCTTTCTTTCCCAGCTACGCTATCATTCTACGAGTATATGCACTCTACTCAGGACTCCAACTACATCCATCGACGTTGCCATTTCCATATCTCGAATTGTAGAATATTTGTTTGTCTTTTCCAGTATTTTGAGTATCTAAAAGGATGGACCATATACGATTATTGTTTGTAAACCCATATTCTTCGAGTTTTCTTGGTCCCTCTACTCTGCTTTGTTCAATAGCTTGTCTTCTTCAGATAGCTGCAACCTTCCTTTTGACCAACAAAATGTTTTTAGATCTAGAGCTTTCCTTCTTCATTCTCTTAACCTCCTTGTTTTCTTCTTCATCTTATTGTGATTGAACTTATTTCCCTATTCTTCGTGAAATGTCGATTATCACATTTGAAATATGGGTCGAAATTTCCTCCCTTTTTGTATTAGTGTGTCTTACCTTTAGAACCCTTCTTTCTTTTAATGATAGTTTTCTCAATCTTTCTTTGACCCATGTACATATTTGTTGTCAAGTTGTCTCCAGGCATATTCACCCCTAATTTCTTACTCATGTGTGTTCGTGATACAGTTGTTCGGTTGAATACTTTTATGAATTAATACTGTTATCTTGATGAGACACTTTGTTTGTATGTATCCTGATGGCCAAGATATTCATTGATGAGGTTATGCGACTGCGTGGCATTTCAGTGTCTATAGTCTCGGATCGAGATAGTAGATTTGTTTCTTCCTTCTGGCGATCTCTTCAAGAATCCACGGGTACCCATCTCAGCGTACCATCCTCAGGCTGATGGGCAGTCGGAGCATACGATACAGACTTTGAAGGCTATACTTCGAGCCAACGTGTTAGACTTCGGGAAGGAATGGGATGAACACTTCTCCTTGTGCGAATTTATGCTTAATAACAGCTATTACGCGAGCATCGGGATGGCCCATTCGAGATCCAGAGTAGAGTGGGAGATCTGGCGTATCGGCTAGAGCTACTGCCTTGGCTTGCCGGAGTTCATAACGTATACCACGTCTCGATGCTTAGGAAGTATCTCTCAGACCCCTCTCATGTTCTCGAGATGAAGGACATCCAAGCGGAATCGGATGCGAGCTATGCGGAGCAACCTCCTCATATCATCGACATCAAAGACCAAGTGCTTCGTATCCGGATGGTCAAGTGGGTCAAGATTCTTTGGGAGCATCACGGACCTGAAGAAGCTACGTGGGAGCTTGAGGAGCAAGTTCGTGCGAAGTATCCAGGACTTTTACTAGAGCTGAGTTGCATTCGGAGGACCGAATGTTCTTTTAGAGGGGGGAGATGTAATGCCCCAACCCTAGATAATTATGATTTATAGTAATTAAGTTGATTTTACTTTAATTAAGATGTTATTAGGTTAATTGAGCCCAAGTCTCCAGAGGTTTGGGTCATGGATAGGTAGTTGGGTCGGGTTCATACCTTATTAGGTAGTCCAAAACCTTTTGTATTTAGTATTTTCATGATTTGGCATTATTTATGTACCAAATTGGTTGCATTGGGTGAGTTTTATCTTGCTGAACATCTTCTATGTTTGGCCCAAATCCATTTGGACTCATTCCGGCCCATTCAAACCCGAATTGACTTAAACCGGAAATGTCTAGAAACCAAGAGAGCTTCCTTGTAAATTCCAGAAACTTCATTCCTATAAAAATCCCCAATTTTCGGGTTCGGGGCGTGACAAGAATCTCATCAATACATCACCATCCAATATCTTCACCATCCAAATCCTGTAATGTAGAGAACAAATTCCTTCAATAATTAATCCAAAGGATCTTTTGTTTCATTAGATTTTGTATTTCTGCCCATGTTCCCACTGGATCCATATGTTACTGACTCTTGTTGTTGCAATTCTATACCCTAGATTGCTACATACTCATGAAGCCCGGTAGCGACACATTATTATCTCTATAATGCCCCTTGACTACAATGGAATAAGAATTCGCTATAGACATCCTGAACAGTGAAGCGGACAAGATTTCAACGACCGCTCATCTCATCAATTACATTTCAGCACACCCATAAGCCAGATAAGAGTGCAACTAAATTGAGGTGTGCTGAAAAAAAAAACCTTGAAAATTGACATGTTGGATGGATTTTGCTCCTTGGAGCAGTTTTAACTGCTTGTAATAATGTTTTCATCAGTTCCATACTTTCATTTTAAGATGAAAGTATGTCAAACGTTTATGCCAAACGTTTTTTGTCCATTAGTTGTTCGTTTGTTTTTGCAGCCTATGATATTTCCATATGTTAATCTTCCATATAAAATTTTTTTCTCATTAACCCAATCCATCCCTGTCTTCAATTATCCATCTAACAAAATCATAACTATGCAGAAAAAAAGCAACATAGGCCTACTCTCTTCTCAAACAACATATAATATGAAGAAAATGAGATATAGGCTACTCACTTAATGCGATCATTTTAAATATTGGTTCCTATAATGCGAGAATGAATTTACTTACCATGAATGCACTGTCTAACTGCCAAATGGTGAGGCATCTGATGTGATAAGAGGAATAGTAATCTTTGATAGATGCATCCTCATCATGGCCTCGAGCTCCTCGAACTTCTTCTTCTGCATGTTTAGTTCTGACTGCTGGCTCTGAGTCAATCCCCTCAACGACTCAACCTCTGCCTGCTGGCTCTGAGTCAATCCCCTCAACAACTCAACCTCCGATCATAGGGCGTCCATACACATGTCGTTAGCTTGTGTCTCAGCGGCAACAGATGTGAAGTAAAAGGGCTTCGGACCGACTCCATATCCTTTCATGTACCATCGCTTCTCACCAAGCACTTGCCTTGCAATCTGCTCCTGTGAGACCTCTTCAGATTCTAGTCGAGAGGCCGCCTCGCTCCGCTTTTGCATCTCCTCCTATCATTTTTGATAGGATCAAACAATTAGTAACAAACTTTATAGCTTTAAACAAATAGTTAAAACATTTACATACTAATATCATAATAAATACGTACATGATGCACTGCATAGGCAGGGGAAATCCAATCATTGGTACATTTCCTCCAATGAGACTCCTTATAGAAGTCTGCAAATTTTAGCCCCTCCCCCTCATTCTCAACTGCCTGATTCAATTAGAATTTAAATGTTAGTGTATACTGTAAAGATCACATACTGACGAGACATAATTTGAAACTAAAGAATACATCACCATTTTATACATCACTGAAGGAAATGATTTGGACCCCATAGTGTGATTATAAGGCAACCGTTTCCGATTCTCAGTATTCTTCTCTGATTGTTTCTGAAAAATAATTTGATTAACAAACAATAATCATATAATATTAAGTGTGAATATTTCAAATTATAAGCATCTTTTGTTACCATGAATCGGGAACTTTTCCAACCAACGTCAATTAGCCACCTCCAGACCTCCGGATCTATATCTGTGTATGGCTTGCTATAAGGGTTTTCACCATCCTCCACTAGCATTTTATAATGCACCCACATATTATGGCGCCAATTCCTGTATCGTTCTTGATATTTCCTATCGATAGTACGGACTACATCTGAGTCCTCCTCGTACTTCTCAATTTCAAACTTGTTCTGCACACATTCATGAATTTCATTGTTAAGCATTATCACATATTAGAATAAGACAATATGGAACTATTATTTACCCGGACGGACTGCACAATGGATGCTTTGATATGGGGTTCAATATTGGACCAGTACATCACTCCCCGAATGGGTGCCGTACTCCTAATCTTTGCACCAATTTCATTGGCCAATTTAGCAGCATTGTCCCCAACAGGTGCATTGAATCCTGGGGGAATCAGAACAGGCAGCTTGGAGCCATGACCCATTTGTGAAATGATCCTGTCTACGCCCTTCTCTTTCGTCTTCCCTCAAACATTTCTCAATGTTGAACCTGCCAATATCCTTAATTTGTTTTAATAAACTGTTGCAGAAGGAATTTTGACAAGCAATTTGTCACGACCCGAGCCCAGGGACCGGGGGTCAGAGAAAGTCTAACCAATGACACACGTACTCCCGTGCATGCACACCTAGACCCCGTCCAAGCATACACACACAAGGGATCATTCACACGTGCAAACAACTGTACGCGGAAGCTGTACGTATCAAGGCATACCACAGTATCAAGACAATGGGAGATTACAAAATAACATGAACTGATAACAATAACAAATACAGGAACGTATGTTACGGAAGAGGGCTCCCAAATAATCAAAATACAATATACAGATATCACTCAAGCCCACATTACAATTACAGAAAAGTCCCCTCAACAGACTCCCAGACAAGGAATGGGGAAACCCAAAATGATGCAAACCGTACTCTGGAGGATGGATCAAGTCCACTCCTCTAGGCCGGAGGGGGCCTCGCAAGCCTCTCCTGGAGTCGGGTTGACCGACGCAGGATCGGGAGAGGGATCTGAGCCTGCAACACACAAGGACAACTAATAAGTACAACGACTTAGCAAAGTATAAGCCAACAAGAAGATAACACGAATTGTGTCTAGAACTGAAGAATACCGAACAATAGTCATAATGCAATATCCATAGAAATTTTGTCTGTATACTAAACAATTATGCAAATGAATAAGCATGCTATCAGAATCATAAACAGGTAACAATCAAGTGGCTACTACATTGGCCATTTTCTCCCTTACGAGAGCAATCAGGATGAGAACACCAGCGACCGGGCCAGGGCACGCATGGGTCTCTAGTTCCCGGGGTCCGGAGTCCCAGGACAAGACACTCTGCAGAGGTAAACACTTAAACTAAACCAAAGTTAACCCCGTCGGGTATCCTAAGGCTGAGGCTCAGTAGTGCCAAGACCAATCACAATCAATCGGATGATGCACCTCAATCAATCAATCATATCATATCACTTATCACTTACAGATCTCACATATCATGCTGAACAAACAATAGGAAGTGCATCGCATATACTGATACTGAATGTACATAAGCAATTACAGGAAGTGCTGACAATGAGTATCAATCACAATCACTGACTCATAACTGATGCAAGTTCTCCAATGGAGCAACGGTATAACACAATACACAATAATAGAATGGTTCCACCCGGGCTTCGCTCTGGGGTTGCTGCATTTCCCACAGAATCGAGAGGTCCAGCGTAGAACACATAAGAGGGCATAAACCGAAATCAATATGCTGTACACATCATGATACCTTTACGAATCAAGGTCAATTACAAGCCAATCCTATACTAATTATCCAGTGTCTCTAACCGTGCATGTTGATGTAGTTTTAAGTTATCCGATGCACCATTGTCTAGTGTTGCAGTGTCAGGAGTGTGCACCGAAGTCTCTTAAACCAACACCCATGGGGAGGTGCTAAACAGCTGGATACAAGCATGAATGATTCACAGCCCTTGAGATCATTCATGTCATTCAAACATTCCATTGGGCATGTCCAGGTTCGCTACATTCTAACATGAAAGTCATATACGGTCTTTTACTTAAACCTAGTCCCTTTTCATTCAATTCTCAGGGTCTCACGGTGTAGCCGTAGGTAACCTTACGGCTTAGCCGTGGCATCTTACGGCTTAGCCGTAATATGCACTGCGGCTGAGCTGAGGTTCCCCAAATATCCCTTCGGATTTACGGCTTAACCGTATTTTGCTCTACGGCTCAGCCGTATCTTGGTCCACGGCTTAGCCGTAAGACAATGTACGGCTTAGATCAGGCTGGGCCGTAGAAGAATGTCAAATTGCCAACATCCAGTTATTTTCAGCTAACAGTCTGTACTGTTCTACGGTTTGGTTTACGGTTGGGTCTCGGCTTAGCCGTAAGCCATTTTACGGCTTAGCCGTAGCACATTTCACGGCTTAGCCGTGAGTGCACGGACTCATTTTTCTGAACTTGTTACAGTCACACAGAAAGTGCACAAAACAGCTGGAAACCGGAAGAAAACAGCAAAATGAGCTGAATAGAGCTGTCTAATACGGAGAAACACAATGAAACATAAAAACAAGACGATCAAATCACTATCAATCGATGTTCATACAACTTGGGCTTATACTTGCCTCACGGACGAAATCCACACGCTGATTGGCTCAGTCCACCGGGAACACACGCACAAACGAGCTCCTTTCTTCCTCCCTCAAGCACAGGAACAGAAAGGAGAAGGAGAGAAAGAGAGCTGTCGAGAGAGAGAGACAAACAGAGAGCGAGAGAGACGATCGAGAGAGACAGGGAGTTGGTGGGATTTTTTTATACTAAAATGAGTCCAGAATTTCGGATAAGTCCAAGTCACTTACACAAATGTCAGTTTGAGTCAAATGACGGTCCAACGAGAGCAAACGAACTCATTCGGATCCAAGACAGTTACGAGAAATGACAAGCTCAACGAAGTACACGCGCTGACGTCAGAATGACGCAAAACTGACAAGGTCAATCAAAAGCCAAAATTACGAAAAAGGGCTCGATCTACTTAGACCAAGTCAAACTCAACTCAACGATCTCTCTACGACTCAAACCAAAAACAAACAAAATCAAAACACACTTAACGATAAAAACACACGCAATTACCCACTAATCCGGGTCAACTCGGGTCGGAGTGTTACATCCTCCCCCACTTGGACATCATTCCGTCCTCGGAATGAAAGCGTACCTGAGCAAACAGATAAGGATACTGACGCGCCATCTGATCTTCCAATTCCCACGTGGCTTCATCAGGTCCATGATGTTCCCAAAGTACCTTGACCCATCGAATAGTCCTCGTACGCAAGAGCTGTTCTCTAGTCCCAACAATACGGAGCGGGCGCTCAACATATGACGCGTTAGGTTGCATCTGAATATCATCATATCGAATCACATGCGTCGGGTCTCGAACATACTTGCGAAGCATAGACACATGAAAAACATCGTGTACTCCAGAAAACTCCACGGGTAGAATCAATCTGTACGCTAGATCACCAATCCGGCTCTTGATCTCAAATGGACCCACATATCTTGGCGCTAACTTGCCTTTTTGACCGAATCGTACCGTGCCCTTCATCGGTGAGACCTTCAAGAATACCCAATCTCCAACCTGAAATGTCAAGGTTCTTCTACGCGTATCTGCATGGCTCTTCTGTCTCGATCGGGCAATCTTCAAATTGTCAATCACTTTCTGAACTTTCTCTGTAGTCTCAGCAATGATCGTCGGTCCGTGGAAACTCCTTGTTCCAACTTCTTCCCAGCAAACAGGACTTCTACATTTCCGTCCATACAGAGCTTCATAGGGTGCCATTCCAATACTCTCGTGGAAACTATTGTTATACGCAAACTCGCACAACGAGAGATGCAAATCCCATTCTTTCTCGAAATTCAGCACACTGGCCCGTAACATGTCCTCGAGCGTCTGAATAGTTCGTTCTGACTGTCCATCAGTCTGCGGGTGATACGCCGTACTGAAGCTCAACTTCGTTCCCATGGCTTCCTGAAATGCTCTCCAAAATGAAGAAACAAAGCGGCTATCTCGATCTGACACAATCGATACAGGCGTACCATGTAATCTCACGATCTCATCAACGAACTTCTTCGCCATCTCGGAAAATGTCATGCCTTTCTTGAATGGAAGAAAATGGGCTGTCTTCGTCAGTCTGTCCACGATCACCCAAATGGCACTGTTCTTCTTGCTCGTCAGGGGTAGACCCGAAACAAAGTCCATCGAAATATGCTCCCATTTCCACTGGGGAATATGCAATGGATGTAAGGAACCTGGAGGTCTCTGATGGTCAGCTTTCACCTTCTGGCAAGTCAAACATCTGGCAACAAACCCAGCAATTTCTCTCTTCATGTTGTTCCACCAGAATCTGTCCTTGAGAGCTCGGTACATCTTCGTACTTCCAGGATGCATAGAGTAACGTGCATGGTGTGCTTCGGTCATCAAACTCTCCTTTAAAGCATCTACTGCTAGCACACATAATCTGCTCCTGAAATACAAAACATCACCCTCCAAACGAAAGTCTGGTCGATCTGCAATGCTATCCCGAATTCGCTTCAACATCGCATCTTCAAACTGCTGGTTTTTAATACGCTGAATAATATCAGGCTGAAAGCTCACTGTACTGGCAAGTGTCAAACGGTTCTCCACCGATTGCAGTTCCACTGGCTGTGCGTGCCTCACAAAATAAAGGCTGTCCAAAGCCTGAAGAATCTCCGACTTCCTACTCAAGGCATCTGCAACAACATTGCCTTTCCCTGGATGATACTTGATGGGGAAATCAAAATCCTTGATCAACTCAAGCCACCTTCGCTGTCGCATATTCAACTCAGACTGCGTGAAGAGATACTGTAGACTATGATGATCTGAATGCACTTCAAATGTCACGCCATACAAATAGTGTCTCCACATCTTCAACGCAAAAACGATGGCTGCCAACTCTAAATCGTGCGTGGCGTAGTTCTTCTCGTGCTCCCGAAGTTGTCTCGAGCCATAGGCAATCACCTTGCCATGTTGCATCAAAACACATCCCAAACCGACTCGAGAAGCATCTGAATAGATCATAAATCCTTCATGCCCATCTGGTAACGTCAAAACTGGAGCCGAAGTAAGCTTCTCCTTCAACATCCGGAAATGGCACTCGCATTCGTCCGTCCACAGAAATGGAACACGCTTCCTGGTCAATCGAGTCAATGGTGCAGAAATCTTGGCAAAATCTTGAATAAAGCGACGATAATATCCAGCTAATCCAAGAAAACTCCGTATCTCCGTCACAGTCTTTGGGCTGGGCCAATTCATCACTGCGTCAACTTTCATCTGATCCACTGCCAACCCATCTCGTGAAATGGTGTGACCAAGAAAAGCTACCTGCTCGAGCCAAAAATCACACTTCGACAATTTAGCATATAGGCGATGCTCTTTCAACAACTGTAAGGCTCGACGTAGATGTTCCTCATGCTCCTCTGGGGTCTTCGAATACACCAAAATGTCATCAATAAAGACCACCACGAATCGATCCAGAAAAGGAGCGAAGATCCTGTTCATCAAAGCCATGAAGGCAGCAGGTGCATTGGTTAATCCAAATGGCATCACGAGAAACTCAAAATGTCCATACCGTGTCCTGAAAGCAGTCTTCGCAATATCGTCTTCCTTCACCCGGAGTTGATGATACCCCGATCTCAGATCAATCTTGGAAAAATAGGCAGCACCTCTGCGTATCAAACGATCCGCCTTGCATGCGGAGATGACACGCCTCGGGCATCTCTCCTGATTGCCCTCGAAACGAAACCCCTTCTCAAAATCGAAGTAAAGCGACCTGTTGTAACAGTTAACACAGGCACGATACCGCGCTAGCCAGTCCATTCCAAGGATCACATCGAAATCCAACATGGACAACAAAATCAAATCAACTGGCAGCTGGCGACCTTCAATCACCACGTCGCACTGAGGGTAGTATACACTACACTCCACTCTCTTGCCCACAGGAGTGGACACCACTAGCAAATAGGGTAGCGGTCGAGGGGGTTGCGGTAACTGTTCCGCAAAACGAGGGGCAACATACGAACGCGTAGATCCCGAATCAAAAAGTGTATGTGCTTCAGCTCGGGCAATGAGAACTTTACCTTCTACCACTTTCGCATCTTCTGCATGATCATGAGAGGCTGCATACACACGAGCAGTCTGACGCTGGGGCTTCTGGCTTTGGCGAGACGGATGGGGGCTGTTCGAAGCTGCTGAACTGAGAGACTTGGATGACCCCATAGATCTGGACGACTGGAAAGTCCTGGTCTTCGGGCACTGAGCTATCTTATGCTCCATCGATCCGCAACTCAAACAAGCTCCGGACTTCTTCCAACACTTCTCCGTCGGATGTCCAAATCCACAAAACTCGCATCTGCTCCCGGAGAAACTCGAAGTGCCTTGCTTCCCTTTCCATTTCTTCTGACTCTGTCCCCTGGAACTCACTGGTGCACTCCTCTTAAAATCCATGGCTCTCTCTGCTAGGTGGTTGGCTTCCGCAGCGTGTGCTCTGTCGACCGCATCATCGAAAGTAGCTGGTCTCTGAAAGGCAGTCACAAAATTCGCGTATCTCGGGTGTAGACCAGAAATAAAACGATTCACCTTCTTCTCCTCGGTATTGATCATGTCCTCAGCAAAATGGGACAACTGGGTAAAGCGGTGAATGTACTCTGCAACGGTCAGCTGCTGCTGCTGTAAGGCCAGAAACTCAACCTCCTTCACGCGTCGAACATGAGCAGGAATGAACTTCCTTCTGAACTGTTTCTGGAACGTCTCCCACACTGTTTCACTTGGCAAGGTCAGATAAGCTGCACTAACACTCTTCCACCAGGTCTTTGCCACCTCTCGGAACATCGATGCCGTAAGCATAACCTTCTGCCGGTCATCACAGATAATGGTCGAGAAGAGATCTCCAGTATGCTCTAACCACTGATCAGCCTTCAACGCATCTTCATTACCATAGAACTCTGTGGCTCCACGTTTCCTGAATTTGTCGTATAACGCATTTGGATCGCTCTCTCTAGGCTGGAAAACCACTGGCTGCTCTGCAGGCCGAACTGGCGTTTGGCTCTGTCGGTCTACGATCGAAACAACCTGCGCTTGCAAGGAATGGATAGCCTGTAGCATAGTCAAGAAGCGCTCGTCAAAATTCACAAGTGGCTGTGGAGCGGCTGACCCACTCTCGTTATCTCCCTGATCATTGTTGTTGTGTGTTCCAGATCCCGATGCCATAACCTGCAAAACACAAAAGTTAATCTGCTAACACACTAGGGAACGCACACAGACTCACAAGACAAGGGGACCAAACACAACAGTCCAAAACTGGACTACGAAATCTCACCACGTCCTATATGCCTACATGCTTTCACACTAAGATAGAGACAATGCCCTGAGAGACAAAGCTCTGAGAGACAATGCTCTGATACCATACAATACGTATGTCACGACCCGAGCCCAGGGACCGGGGGTCAGAGAAAGTCTAACCAATGACACACGTACTCCCGTGCATGCACACCTAGACCCCGTCCAAGCATACACACACAAGGGATCATTCACACGTGCAAACAACTGTACGCGGAAGCTGTACGTATCAAGGCATACCACAGTATCAAGACAATGGGAGATTACAAAATAACATGAACTGATAACAATAACAAATACAGGAACGTATGTTACGGAAGAGGGCTCCCAAATAATCAAAATACAATATACAGATATCACTCAAGCCCACATTACAATTACAGAAAAGTCCCCTCAACAGACTCCCAGACAAGGAATGGGGAAACCCAAAATGATGCAAACCGTACTCTGGAGGATGGATCAAGTCCACTCCTCTAGGCCGGAGGGGGCCTCGCAAGCCTCTCCTGGAGTCGGGTTGACCGACGCAGGATCGGGAGAGGGATCTGAGCCTGCAACACACAAGGACAACTAATAAGTACAACGACTTAGCAAAGTATAAGCCAACAAGAAGATAACACGAATTGTGTCTAGAACTGAAGAATACCGAACAATAGTCATAATGCAATATCCATAGAAATTTTGTCTGTATACTAAACAATTATGCAAATGAATAAGCATGCTATCAGAATCATAAACAGGTAACAATCAAGTGGCTACTACATTGGCCATTTTCTCCCTTACGAGAGCAATCAGGATGAGAACACCAGCGACCGGGCCAGGGCACGCATGGGTCTCTAGTTCCCGGGGTCCGGAGTCCCAGGACAAGACACTCTGCAGAGGTAAACACTTAAACTAAACCAAAGTTAACCCCGTCGGGTATCCTAAGGCTGAGGCTCAGTAGTGCCAAGACCAATCACAATCAATCGGATGATGCACCTCAATCAATCAATCATATCATATCACTTATCACTTACAGATCTCACATATCATGCTGAACAAACAATAGGAAGTGCATCGCATATACTGATACTGAATGTACATAAGCAATTACAGGAAGTGCTGACAATGAGTATCAATCACAATCACTGACTCATAACTGATGCAAGTTCTCCAATGGAGCAACGGTATAACACAATACACAATAATAGAATGGTTCCACCCGGGCTTCGCTCTGGGGTTGCTGCATTTCCCACAGAATCGAGAGGTCCAGCGTAGAACACATAAGAGGGCATAAACCGAAATCAATATGCTGTACACATCATGATACCTTTACGAATCAAGGTCAATTACAAGCCAATCCTATACTAATTATCCAGTGTCTCTAACCGTGCATGTTGATGTAGTTTTAAGTTATCCGATGCACCATTGTCTAGTGTTGCAGTGTCAGGAGTGTGCACCGAAGTCCCTTAAACCAACACCCATGGGGAGGTGCTAAACAGCTGGATACAAGCATGAATGATTCACAGCCCTTGAGATCATTCATGTCATTCAAACATTCCATTGGGCATGTCCAGGTTCGCTACATTCTAACATGAAAGTCATATACGGTCTTTTACTTAAACCTAGTCCCTTTTCATTCAATTCTCAGGGTCTCACGGTGTAGCCGTAGGTAACCTTACGGCTTAGCCGTGGCATCTTACGGCTTAGCCGTAATATGCACTGCGGCTGAGCTGAGGTTCCCCAAATATCCCTTCGGATTTACGGCTTAACCGTATTTTGCTCTACGGCTCAGCCGTATCTTGGTCCACGGCTTAGCCGTAAGACAATGTACGGCTTAGATCAGGCTGGGCCGTAGAAGAATGTCAAATTGCCAACATCCAGTTATTTTCAGCTAACAGTCTGTACTGTTCTACGGTTTGGTTTACGGTTGGGTCTCGGCTTAGCCGTAAGCCATTTTACGGCTTAGCCGTAGCACATTTCACGGCTTAGCCGTGAGTGCACGGACTCATTTTTCTGAACTTGTTACAGTCACACAGAAAGTGCACAAAACAGCTGGAAACCGGAAGAAAACAGCAAAATGAGCTGAATAGAGCTGTCTAATACGGAGAAACACAATGAAACATAAAAACAAGACGATCAAATCACTATCAATCGATGTTCATACAACTTGGGCTTATACTTGCCTCACGGACGAAATCCACACGCTGATTGGCTCAGTCCACCGGGAACACACGCACAAACGAGCTCCTTTCTTCCTCCCTCAAGCACAGGAACAGAAAGGAGAAGGAGAGAAAGAGAGCTGTCGAGAGAGAGAGACAAACAGAGAGCGAGAGAGACGATCGAGAGAGACAGGGAGTTGGTGGGATTTTTTTATACTAAAATGAGTCCAGAATTTCGGATAAGTCCAAGTCACTTACACAAATGTCAGTTTGAGTCAAATGACGGTCCAACGAGAGCAAACGAACTCATTCGGATCCAAGACAGTTACGAGAAATGACAAGCTCAACGAAGTACACGCGCTGACGTCAGAATGACGCAAAACTGACAAGGTCAATCAAAAGCCAAAATTACGAAAAAGGGCTCGATCTACTTAGACCAAGTCAAACTCAACTCAACGATCTCTCTACGACTCAAACCAAAAACAAACAAAATCAAAACACACTTAACGATAAAAACACACGCAATTACCCACTAATCCGGGTCAACTCGGGTCGGAGTGTTACACAATTAATTTGTTAACACTTACCCATGCTACTCAAAAACGTAGTGGGGTTTGACGCCGGGCTTGAAGAGGGGATACTCTTGGCACATGCCCTGAAAGATCAGTTGGTGCAGATGCAGATGATGATAGTGTACGCCAAGGGCTATTATGACTAGGCCTCATTCTCATCATCTGTAATTATAAAACACAAGTATATAAACATTAAGGCATGACTATGAATTAAACAATGTGATCATAATTACTAAGCAAACAGTACCTTTTTCCTTCGAGCATTATCAAACTCATCATCAAAGTTGTCCTCCTCATCTTCACTTAGAGAATTAAGCCCTGCCTCCTCACCCGATGATGGTCGATACCCGTCATGATCGGCCTCGCCTCCCTTTCTTTTTCCATTTTCACGTGAAACCTTGGACTAATTCACCCCCATGTATATATGTGCTAATTGATGCAGCCCCAATGCATTCATTCTAGCTTTGTTCTCTTTCATTCTGTCATGCCTTTGTTTCTCATAATAATGGGACATGCCCCCGGGTTTGACCCATAATTTTCTCGCTTTATTCATTTGTGATTTGACTACATAATAACATATAAATTGGCTTAAAGTAAAACAAATAGACTACTTGTGGGGATGAGATTTTCACATAAGCATGACAAAAATTTAACATGGAATATAATAGCATGAAACATAAAACATACCAAAACAAATGCACACATTATAACATATACAATGAACAAATTAAGAATATCCAAAAGAAGGTTCTACATTAGGATCTATATCAAACTCATCATTAGGCTCATCTTTTTCATCCACAACAATAGGGAGAGCACCATAGCTTTCGTCTTGTTGGAACACAACATCGGGAATGGGAAATTCAGCATCATTAGGTTCTACTCCACCTTGTTCCGGCACATCCCATATCCCATGATGTTTGACTCGTTCTACGACTTTCCAATTTTTACTTGGTTTGGTATCATTAACATAGAACACTTGCTGTACTTGGCTTGGAAGGACAAAAGGATCATCTTTATACCAACGGCTTCTTACGTTGACGCTCGTGGTATGTCCATCTATGCGATATGTTTTGTCACTTCCGGTGTTAAACCATTCACATTTGAACAAAACAACTTTATGCCCAAAGATATAGTTCAATTCCCAAATGCTACACAAGTAACCATAGAAATCTAGTCCATCATTGTCCCCTTGCACGACAACCCCACTATTTTGAGTCTTGCGACGATCATCCCGGTCTTTGGTATGAAATCGGATGCCATTAGACAAGCAACCTGAGTACATACTAACTGTTCCATGAGGACCATTTGCTAATGACCACAATTCATTAGTTGCTTGCATTGACCCTTGACCCCGCAATTCATTTACCTACACAAACCGCATATGTTAAGAATGCATTTAGTTGAAACTTAATAAAAGTGCGTGTCACATAAGATTCTAAATCTTACACATTGTTTTAACCAGTCCAAAAATTTCTTTCTAATGTTACGTGCTATTTCATTTCCTAACAAACTCTTGTATTCACTAATCACAAACATGTGCTTTGTCAGTAACATATTACAGTAAGTAGGGCATGATTCAAAAAGACCAAACGAGATAGACCCACACGTAAAATGGAATGCAAACTTACAACATATATGGCTCCACCTCCTCGCTATTTTTCAAAACAAACCAATGAGCATCCTCCATTTCCTCCCGGGACACATCAGGTGCCCTTATGATTTGTCCAAACGGACGAACTCTTTGAGTGAAGACTGCTAACCTTGGCCCACGCTCACCTCCATCTTCATTCCGTTCCAATCGGTTAAATACGGTTTCTATCCCATCATCAAGATACATCGAACAAAAAGCAAGACATTCTTTGACAATGTATGCTTCTGCAATGGAGCCCTCTGGATGAGCTCGATTAGACACAAATTTTTTTAGAGTTCCAAGTTGCCTTCAAACAAACAACAACACATTAGTGCATTAATATCATGCGGATCACATAGTTAAGGTTATCTGCATATAACTATCTTTCAATTGGATACATCCACCTATACTGCACTGGACCACCAAGCATGGCTTCGCGAGGTAGGTGAATAGCTAAATGGACCATAACATCAAAGAACGCATGAGGGAAAATCTTTTCTAGGTTGCAAAGAATGAGCAGTATATGTTCCTCCAATTTATCCAGTTCTAACACTCGCAAATTCTTCGAACATAGGTCTTGGAAGAAACTTCCCAACTCAAACAAAGTTGTACAGATTTTTTCGTCAAGATACCCACGCATCCCAATTAGAAGAATATGCTGGAGAAGGACATGATAGTCATGGCTTTTCAAGCCTAACAGCTTATCACCCTCAGTGCTCACACACCTAGAGATGTTAGCTGCATAACCGTCAGGATACTTTATCGACTTCAAAAACTCACAAAAGCCTTGTCGCTCTTTCAAAGTCAATGTAAATGATGTTGCGGGCTTTTCTGATGACCTGTCCGGTCGCCTCTTCAGGTGTAAATCTTTCCTTATCTTCATATCCTCCAAATTCATACGTGCTTTTTCAGTATCCTTGTTCTTTCCTTTTACATTCATGAATGTCCCAATAAAACTTTCACATATGTTCTTCTCTACGTGCATGACATTTATATTATGCCGAAGATTTAACGTCTTCCAGTATGGTAACTCAAAGAAAATGCTTTTCTTTGTCCAATTTAGTACTTGATCATCCCCCTTTCTTTTCTTAAAGTTAGGATGCTTCCCAAACTTAACCTCGAGCAAGGTATTCAATTGCTCTGCTATTTGTTCACCTGATAGCTCCATAGGTCTAGATCGCTCCTCAATTTTACCGTTGAAGAGCTTACTCCTCCGCCAAGGATGGTCATCGGCCAAGAATCGACTTGTACCAGTGTACCCTCTTTTTCCATTCAATGTTTGTGATGACGCATCCCCGTTATAGGCAGGGTAAGCCAAATAACCCTTTGTAGACCACCCAGACACATTGCTATAAGCAGGGAAGTCATTAATCGTCCACATAATAGCTGCACGCATTCGAAATGTTTGTCCAATCGAGGCATCATATGTATTTACACCACTTTCCCATAACTCTTTCAGCTCATCAATCAACGGACACAAATAAACATCGATGTCTTTTCCCGGGGCAGTCGGTCCAGGAATAAGCAATGACATCATGTTCAACGACTCTTTCATGTACTTCCACGGTGGTAAGTTGTACGGCATCACTATCACAGGCCACATACTGTAGGAAGTGCTTATATTTCCAAAAGGGTTAAAACCATAAATGGCAAACCCTAGCCTCACATTTCGGGAATCCATAGCAAACTCGGGATGCTTCTGATCAAAATCCTTCCACTCCTTATTATCAGCCAAATGCCTAAATATCCCATCATCCACACGCTTCTCCTTGTGCCATATCATTTATGCGGCTGTTTTTCTTGATATAAACAATCTTTGCAACCTTGGAGCTAGTGGAAAGTATCGCAAAATCTTTTGAGTGATCTTTTTGTTCTTGTCATCATTCAGCTTGTATCTAGACTCACCACATGTCGAACAGCTCTCCAAATTTGCATTCTCCTTCTAGAAAAGAACACAATCATAACGACAAGAGTGAATGTACATATACCCCAAACCCAAGTCACGCAAGAACTTCTTAGCTTCATATAGGGAAAATGGAATTCGATGGTCACTCTCTGGTAGAAGATCCTTTAATAACCCCATAAGTATGTCAAAACACTTATTGCTCATCCCATTCAACACCTTCAGATGAAGCATCTTAATGATGAATGACAACGTAGTAAACTTTTGGCAACTCGGGTACAACTCACGTTGAGCATCATTCAACAATCTTTCGAAATCATATACATCCTTCTCCCTCTCAATACTGTCAGGCAATTCGTCCTCCTCAGCATCATTATTCATGATGTTTCCCATGACATAATCCTCCAACATATCATTCAATCCATCCTGATCCTCTTCTTCATCCACTGCCATTGGTTCCACAACATTTTCATCCTCATCGTGGTCCTGATTTTGGTTCACAGGAATAGATTCCCCATGATGTAACTACGTGTTATAGGAAGGTGAAAACCCTCTCTTGATCAAATAAAATTCCACAACCACCCTTTTATGTCGTTCAAAGTTCAAGCAGTCAATACAGGGCAATGAATCTTACCATCCGGGTCCACACTACCCTCTACAAATTGAATAAATGACTTAACCCCCTCACGATACTCCTTACTCATTCTATTCCGGATCAACATCCAACTTTTGTCCATAATTGGTCTGCTACAAAAGCAAAGTTAACATCAAATGAAATGCATTATGACCTTCAACTATACAATTCATGCAATCTACACATACATGTTTCACATGTTTTGATGCCTTTATGAAACAATTGCACCTAGCAGTTCGTATGAAACTCCTATCCCAAGACAGTTCATCTTAGACGTCACATTGGAATTATTTTCATATCACTATAAAAACATACTCTTTTATTTGAATTGTCCATTGAATAAAAACCAATTACAGAAATAATAACAAGACATACCTCTTTGATAAGATCCTTATAGCAGTAATACCGAGGCAACTAACAGAATTCCAAACCAAGTATGATTTCTTTGCTTTTAAATGTCTGCAAGTGTCTATAACAAACCCTTTATGTCTATAATTCCCATCACCTGAAAAATATCTACAAGTGGTTAGATTTAAAAAGTACAAAATGATTGATTAAAAACCAGCATGTAGGCAATCCATCAAATATATGATGCACATAAAATTAACAAGTGGCTCACAAGTAACTAGATAATGTATGAAAAAGAGAAATGAGCTGAATCTTAAATGGCTAAATCATCGGTTGGCGCCACTCACCTAGTTTTAGAAAGTACAATTTGATTGCTGTTTCAACTCAATCAAACCAGTATTTGTTGCCATTGGTTTTCAAGAAAGGAAGTCTCAAACTGTTAGGCACATTCTAATTATGTAAAAGCAAAGTTTCAGCTTTCTCATTAACGTCCTCCATATGAGTCATATCCAATAGAAATCAAGCCTAAAAATACATTTTTTTACTAGCAACCTAATAATTCTTGGGGCAAGTACTGTTTCCCACATCATTTGTTAAACAAGTCTGGGTCACATGCCCATCTACACAAAAATTGAATTTGTGTCAAGGTATTCCATCAATCTCCCCTTTCTAATCTCCTTCTCTTTTATCTCTTTCTCTAGGTTTTTGACTGAAATGCTTATTTGAAGAAGATTTAATATGACTTGCTTTCTGATCTACAAATATTTGTCACAAGATCTGTTTGCTTCATATTGTGGTATTGGGTTGTGACTTGTTTGAAGAAATTGGAATTTTAAAATTCCTTTGTTTGGAAGGAAGGTGAGAATAGAGTATGGTTTTGTTGGAATTTTAAGACAGAGTATGGTTTTCGAAGAAATTGCAAAAAAAAAAAAAGCTTCTAAAAAAATCAAAACCTAGATTTTAGTTAGGCAGATAATCATTGATTTCAGATTTCAATGGATGGATTTAGGTCACATAGACTTTTAAGAGGATTGATCCTATAACCACTCCTCATTTTTTAAGTGGTAACAGTGTCCACAAAAACCATAGATTACAACAGGAAACCATTAAGGCCAATGGAATCAAAGACAAAGCTCTCAACATCTCCACATGCAAGATGCGGAAATCCCTCCAAAATGATTCAAAACAATGCAAATTCCAAACTACTCATAGTTTCTCAGCACAGAGCCATATCATATCATATCATTCAATTGGAATACTCATACATAGAAAAGTTGATTCCTTTTGCCAATTAAACAAAACACACACACACACACACACACACACAGGCAAATCCAATAAAATCCCATAAATGAATCAAATCGCAAGAGAAGGATCTCGATTGGGGATCCAGTTGAATTTCTTGCAACACAATGTCAGAATCGAGCTTGATGAACTGAAATTAGAGAGGTTTTTGAGAGGAGATTTACCGCGAGTAGGTCGTTCATCGTTTCCGAAGTGATCAAACGCGGATGAAAGCTGAAATAGAGAAAAAATAGAGAACTACAAGGTGGATCTAATGATGACCAAAACCCAAGGCTTCTGATCTAGGGTTTTATGAAGAGAGAGAGAGAGAGAGAGAGAGAGAGAGAGAGAGATGTTGTTGGATTGGAAAGGGCAAAAAGGAAAGCGAAGATGGTAATAGTTGTAAGAACGTGGTTGCTAAGTGGAAAAGGAAAGTGTGTGAGTTAGCACTGGAAATCCGAATCCCAGTTTGTCTTCGTTTTCTTTGATTTCGTTCCTCCTCCTTGTCAACCACTGACACCACCACCGGCGTCCAACAAGCAGCGAGCCGAATCCTTTTTATGCCCTTTGGCTGTTGTCGTAGAGCTCCAAAACCAGAGTAAAAAAATACAAAATAGAAAGAAGAAGAAGAAGAGGTAGAAGAAGAAGAGAAAGAGAGAGAGAGAGGGAGAAAGACGATGTTGTTGCAGAGGTAGGAACCCTTCACCAACCCTAAGAAAATTGAAAAAAGACGATGCCCAAACACTTGCCCAAACAGAGGGTTTATATGCCCAAACAGAGAGACATTTTTTTTTACTTCTGGGGACAACTGCTTGTTTGTCCCCAAAGCATTTTCGATTTAGCGACAAATAATAGTTCGTGGCCCAATAAAAAAAATCCTTTATCGACAAATTACAGTTGTTGTTAAAAACAAATTTTAGCGGGAAAAATGGGTGAGGGCGGGATTTCATTAAGGATTACATTGAGAGACGAATTGTAACATTTGTCATGTAAAAGGTAATTTATTGTGACAAACAAATTTGGTTGTCACTAAATTTCGTCACAGATTGTGCATTTTCTTGTAGTGATGAGAGAGTCAAACAATAAATTTTTGAAATGAAGCAAGTTATTTTTGACTCATATATTTATAGATCTCTATTATAATTCTCTTCTTATCATAGAACTCCTAATTTAATTAGGAATATCCCTCTTATTAATAAATTAAGTAAGAAGAAAACTATTAGTGTCAAAATGAAGAAGAATCTTTAATTACTTTGGACTTCTAGAGGTGGGATGCATCCATGGGCAGTCAAGTGAACCACATGTCCATATGCTAACATTGTGGACAACCCACATGTGGACAAGATATTGGCTCTTAATATATTTACTATGAGTGTTGGTAAATCAATAGAAATCTACGTCCTTACCCGACATAAATAGGAGAAGGCTTTGATAGTGATGCTTAATTGTTTCAAACCATCTACCTAATATCTAACATTAAATTTTCATTAGAGTAAATGAGGGACTCCTTAAAAAGTTTTCCCTTTTTTTCAACAGGGAATTACCCTACATAAAGGGGTGAAACTATACCTAGACCCCTTTACATTTCTTCTCTCCTTGTGCTACCCTTTGGTGACCCACCTATATAACTAAACAATTCCTAGAACTTATAATTCTTTTAAAGATTTTTGTATGTTGGCTAATTTATGGGTGGGACAAAACTCTGGATTCATTAAGTTGTATTTTATATTCGTTTAGTGGAGTACAGTTTAAGTCATTAGAAGAGCTCAAGAGAAGAAAATCAAGAAAAACTAGGTTGCCCAATCAATCCAATCAATGCTCGATCGATTGAATTAGAGGCAGAACTGGTGCCCGATCAATTGGATAACGAAAATTTTTCCATTAACCTTCTATGGATTTATTTCCTAATTGTGCCAAGTTTAGTAAGTTAAGTTCTACATTGAGTATCTTAATCGGATACGAATTGTGGGTTATAAAAACGTGTTTTTCTCTTCAACCCTAAGGAATGGAATACATATCTCTTTTACCTAAATGGAGATTACACTATGGAGGTCATCTTTTCTAGAGCTTTCAATAAGAGTTGAAGGGTTGAACTTTGTTGTAGAGAGTAGTTGCTTTTACATCTCTTGTATAAGTTTGGAGGCCATCTTGAGAGATCAATATGTGAGTTAATCAAGTAAAGAATACTGTACAGAGAAGGAGTGTCCATGAGCAGGAGTTACAGCGAGAAAAACTCATTCCTTCTAAGCGAAAAGAGTGTGAGTATATCTCGTAATTGTTCAAATTTACTTGATAGTTGATTCTTGCTGGAATCATGGTTTTTTACCCGGTTAGAGATTTTCACGTTAAAATTGTGCCTTCTTGTGGTATGTGCTTTTTAAATTGATTGTTTTTATTTTCGCTATGTGGTTTATTGTTTATACACATATTTTTGAGTTGATGGCGTTGATCCATGCTAGAGGCCTATGCAAAACCCTTCAATTGGTATCAAAGAGTGTTCACACGATCTACTGTGTGTTTAATCCTAAGAGATGTCTAAAATGATAATCAATCAAGAGGGCACATCTACTACGAAGCCTTCCTTGTTTGACGGTTCAAATTATGCATATTGGAAATTAAATGATGATTGGCGGTTCAAATTATGCATATTGGAAGTAAATGATGATTGGCTTTCTTAAGTTCAGTAATAATAATGTGTGGGATATCATTTAGGAAGGTTATTCCAAACCCATAATTACAAATGGCCAGACAATTGCTAAACCTAAAGTCCAATGGATTAAGGAAGAGAATCATGCCTTTAACTACAATAATAAGATCATGAATGGTATCTATAATGAAGCTACTACTAATGAGTTTTGTAAGATATCCATATGTAAGACTGCAAAAGAAGCATGCAATGTCTTGTAAACTGTGTATGAGGGTACAAATAATGTGAAACAAGCAAAATTTCAAAGAATAAATAAATCCTTTAAAACTGTTGTGATGGAAGAAGATGAGACCTTTAATGAGTTTTATGCAAAGCTGAATGATATTGTTAATTCTATTTTCAATTTGGGTGAAGAAATCCCTGAAAATAAAATTGTCAAGAAGATTCTGAGGTCTTTACTAATAAGGTTTGATTCAAAGGTTGATCCTAGTAAAGAAAACAAGGATTTAGACACCCTTAAGGTCAACCAGTTAGTTGGAAATCTTTAGATATTCGAAGCAAACCGTTTGGATAAACGAAGATAAAAATTTAATGGTATTGCTTTGAAAGCATCCAAAGAATCAGAGAAGAAACTTGAAAAGAATTGAGACTGATTCTGAGTCGGATTTTGAAGATGATATGGCTGAATTTATAAAGAAATTCCAAAAATTCGCGAAGGCTAAGAAAGCCAAATGGAAGGGATTGAAGTTTGGGAAAAAGCCATCTTCAAAAGGACCCAAGTGTTTTGAATGCCAAGGTTATAGTCCTCTTGCACGTGATTGTAGAAATTTGATAGTGAAGTAAAAAAAGAAGGCTTTCAATTTGACTGGGATGATGATTCTGAAGAAGAAAAAGAAGAGGAAAAGGAGCTTGAACCTGATTCGTCTCACATTATGAATGGTACTTTTTTGTTTGACAGTGGTTCTAGTGGAGAGAGTGATGATGATGGAGTCTCATATGAAGAGAATGAATGGAAAACTAAATACGAGATTTGGTTGAAGAAATCTATGAAGAAGAACAAGTTGTATGAAAAAAGATGCTCTGAAGTGAAAATCATTCAAAAAGAGAATTTATCTCTTAAGAAAGAATTGACTACTAAGAGTTATAAATATGAGTTGTTGAAAGACGATTTTGAGAAGTTTAAGAAAGAGAATGAGACCTTGCAGACAGAGGCAAAGTCTGTAATGACTGACTGAAAAATATAACTCATTGTATGATGACTTTAAGTTACATATAATGGAGTTGGAGTCTCTTAAGAAAGAATTGAGACATTACCAAGTTGAAAAAGAAGTTGTAACTGGCAAATTGAACATTGTGTTATCTGAGTTGGATTCTACAAAAACTTCTTTGAATAAAATGAATACTAATTCAAAAATTCTTAAAGACATCTTGTATGTTTAGAAGCTACCCAATAGCAAATGTGGTCTTGGTTTCAATGATGGTGCATCTACCTCAAAGTCTAAAAGAAAATTTGTTTTTGTTCATAGTATTGCACACACTACTCCACAAGCTACATAAGTTCATAATGCAATGAGTTGTTCAAAATAGAAGAATGTGTCACATCTTGCATGCAAACCCACTTGTTATCATTGTAGAGTTATAAGACACATTCATGCCAATTGCAAGAAGCTGCATGTTTTGCCAAGCAATGGTGGAAATATTGTCTAAACCAAAGGTCAAGGCAAAAGTTGTTTAGGTGAGAAAGTTTGATTTGCCTAAAAAAATTGCTCACATTGTACTAAAAACTCGACTACACTAGTATGGGTGGCTACATGCAAAAAACCTTAATATAAAATATCGGGTTCCCACCCCCAGTACTGCTACAAAGATACAATTAAGGGGGGTTTGCAAATGAAGGGGAGTTGTGCTTGAGTCTGATTAATAAATTTGCTGCATGTTTATCATTAGCATTGTCAATTATGGACAAAAAGGGAAAGAGTAAGGTATTCGGGGGAGATGTTTAGAGTCAAGGTGCTGAAAATTTCAAAATGTCAGAGACAAACAAAGATAATACAGATCTACAAGTGCTGATGGTAAATTTTTACTTTGCTAAAAATTCATTGTAATTTTTTATTTTGTTTTGTGTTGATTATATGTATTGTTATAGGTGAGTTTTGTTCATAAATTGCCAAATGAGGAGATTGTAAGTATTTTGTATGTTGGTTAATTCATGGGTTGGACAAAACTCTAGGTTCATTAAGTTGTATTTTATATTTGTTTATATGAACAATTGTTTGAGTCATTAGAAGAGCTCAAGGGAAGAAAATTAGAAAAATTGGGCTGCCTAATCGATCCGATCAATGCCCGATTGATCGAATTGGAGGTAGAATTGGTGCCCGATCCCGATCGATCGGATGACAAAAATTTTCCCACCTACCTTTTGTAGATTTTTTTCCTAATTGTGCCAAGTTTAATAAGTTAATTAAGTTTTACATGGAGATCTTAATGGGCACGAGTTGTTGGTTATGAAAAGGGTTTTCCTCTTTGAATCCTAGGGCATGGAGTGTCCTAATTGTGCCAAGTTTAGTAAGTTATGTTTACATAAAAATCTTAATGAGGCACGAATTGTCGGTTATAAAAAGAGTTTTTCTCTCTCAACCCAAGCGCATGGAATGTAGATCTCACTAACCTAAGTGATGATTATCCTTTGGAGATCTCATTAACCTAAGTGGCGATTATACTTTGGAGATCATCTTTTTTAGAGCTTTTATTGAAAGTTGAAGGGTTGAAACTTTATTCTAGAGAGCAGTTACTTTTACTTTCTTGTAGAAGTTCGATGGCTATCTTGAGCGATCAAGATGTGAGTTGATCAAGTAGAGGATAATGCACATTGAAAAAGTATTCGTGAGTAGAAGGAGTTGAAGCGAGAAGAACTAGTCCTTACATGTGAAAAGGATGTGAGTATGTCTTGTAACTATTCAAATTTGCTTGATAGTTGATCCTTGTTATATTCATGGTTTTTTACCTGATTAGGATTTTCCACGTTAAAATTGTGCTGTTTGTGGTGTGTGATTTTCTGTTGATTGTTTTTATTTCCGCTACGTTGTTGATTGTTTGCACTTGAGTTGATTGAGATGATCCATTCTAGAGGCCCACCTAAAACCCTTCAATTCTTATGGTAATATAGAATAGTGTATGACAACGCAAATGAGACGTGTGATTTTATAATTGTTTTTATTTTCGCTGCGTTGTTGATTGTTTGCACACATATTATTGAGTTGATTGAGATGATCCATTCTAGAGGCCCACCCAAAACCCTTCAATTCTCATGATAATATAGGATACTGTATGACAAGGCAAATGAGACATGAATAAATCCATCCTCTCGCTTTCTAACATCCCACAAATGGAAAAAATTAGAGGTAATTAAATGCTATATAAAATGAGATTGGCTATTTGAACTCAAATTTTGGCTTAGTTCACTCATCCATTGAAGAAAAAATTATGTGAAATTACCCAAATGCTCTCCATCTTTTCTCCCCACTCACCTTCCCCACCTCCCCCCTCCTCTCTCCTCTTGTTCCCTAGCTCCCCGCTCCTCTCTCCTCCCCTTCCCCATCTCCCTCTCCCCGTGATAATCTCCAGTTCTGGCTGAGGGGACGGTCCCCTCCCTCTCCCTTTTCCTTTCTCTCCCTCTCCCTGTCCCTGTCCCTCTCTATCTCTCTCCCCTATCCCCTCTCTCTTTTTTTCTATCTCCCTTCCACCCTCTCCCTCCCAGTCAACGGTGACGCTCTCAATTGTTGTTGACTGGTCACCCAATGGGAGATTGGGTTGCCCAATCTATGATGCTCGAGGTTGCCCGATCTCCCGTCAGGCGATCAATCGACGACGACTGGGAGCATCGCCGCCGACTACGAGGAGAGGGGAAGGAGAGGGAGGAGACTGTCCCCCTTTGCAAAAGTTGGCGATGTCATCATTGAGAGTGAGAGGTGAGGAAGGTGAGCAGGGAGAGAGAAAGGGACATTTGGGTAATTTCACACATTTTTAAAAAGGGTTGAGTGAAGCTGAGTCAAAATTTGAGTTCAAATAGCCAATCTCATATAAAATATGATGGATCTAGATGTGAAAACTTCATCATGTGGCTGGAGATCTATGCGTGTTTTGTGAATATTGAAAGTTCAGTAGATTTCTTTGCCTTGTATCTTCTTATGGGAATGGATAGTATCCAACCCGAGGGCTCCCTTATCCCTATCTAGAAAGTTCCAAAGAGTTACATTTACTGAAGACTTTTTCACCAAAAACCCACATCTACTTATCCTATTGGAAGTCTTATTGTGGGGTAAAATCAAGTCTTACAATTAAGTGAGATTCTAGTCTATGTTCGTAACTGCCTTGCTTGATCTAATGTGAAACCAGTGGCATGCAAGCCACATAATTTCTTATAAAATATTATATTAAAAGTTAGATAAGATAACAATTTATAAAAAGGCGACGGCCTTGATTTTGGATTAAGCTTAATGGATATTTTAATCAAATTGCCAATAAGTCATACTTCTTAAAGGGAGATGGATAGAGATTGATAGAGTTGCAAGATATGATAAGAGATAATTTTAATCACTGGACTAGAAGATGAGCTTCATCTTCATCTCTCAAACAAAAAATACATAAGCATTTAGTGACACCCACTACAGATGACAAGCATTTTCTCGATATTTCTGTTGCTTATTATATACTTGCTCTCCTTTTCGTTGGTGAAAAAGATGCCACTTGATAAAAGAATGTTGTTAAATACCACATCCACAGACCATAAATAGGAGGAAGCCGTCACCTTCAACTCAACTGATTAAGACCAGTATCAGTTCGTTTCATGGGTGCTGTGCCACAGCCACAACGTTGAGTTTCTATGTTGTGGTGTCAGCTGTACCTACGGCCAATGTATCCGTGGTTTTGTAGGTGATTTACTAACGCAATGGATTAGTTTTGCCCCTTTTTTTTTTCAATTTGCTTCCAAGGTGTTTAAAATGTGCATTTTTTTTAATAAGGAGGGTGTCCCAAACCTTTGGGCAGAACTAATCCTTTCGTGCTAATGTAGCTGGCTAATAAGGAGGGTGTCGCAAACCTTTGGGCAGAAGTAATCCATTCGTGCCGAGGCAGCTAGCTAAAATTTCACAGGGCACAAACCTCCAATTTTTGGAAGCAAATCGGCCGTAGTCCTAGGCCAGTTGAGTAAGATGATAAAATAGAATATAAGTGGTGGTCCTATGCCAATTGATATGATGATAAAATATAACATAGGTGGTGAGATTAGAGTATAATAATACACTTTGTGTGTTGTGAGGTTTGCAAATGGGCATTCAATAATTCGAATATCTAAATCCTGGACTTTATTTAGATCTATATCTAAACTTGTGCATGTACGATTCGAAACTTTAGAATACAAAATTGGACATTAAAAAATCCCAAAACAAGACAACTATATTTATGCTTGAGCTATATTCATATTTAATAGTCTATTTAACTTTTATTATATACCTTTAATTATCCCACTTGTGTTTCTAAAAATTTAAAAGCTCTTTTATGGAAGTATACTAATGCATTATATTATTTCATATTAAGATTTGAAGTTAATTTCATTTGCTTTCAAGCTGATGCCGAATGCAAATACAATATATAGGTTTTGTGTCGATTTAAAACCAAATTTGGGTCTAGATCCACTTTAGATTTGTCCAGATCCGACCAGTTTGCAATCCATGCTTTGGTTTAAACTCAATAAAGATTGAAATAAGTGAAATATTATGTTCTGTAAATTATCTTTTCACCTTTTTTTTTGGCCCAGTGGTCGGGACAGGGAAAGTAAAGGGCTCCCACCAGAGTTTGAAACTCGGTGGAAGCTATGGGAGCTGGCGTCTTATCCACATGCCTATCCCCCTATTCTCCACCATTAATTTTTTTGCGAAATGTATAATGAACGTGTAGGGCTACCGCCCATAGGATTTCTCTGGTTGCCGGGCTTAGAGGACAACATGGGCTGATAATCCAGCTGAATTGGAATCCAATCAGGTCTATCAATGATGCTCACCTTTGAAATGTTACCCTCCTAATAACATGATCTGTTAGATTTACCATAATCACGGAATCAACTTTAACATATTAGATTTGAAATTACACTATACGTAATTTAAATGCATACCTAGGTCTATAATATGTTGAGCATTTGAAGAAGAACAAGCCTTGGTGCGGGGGATTTACAATTCGCTTCTACTTCTCTAAAATACGTGCAAGTGATAAGAGGGCCAAGTAGTAGTCTTTTAACGTGAAACAAATTACCCTAGATCTATATATTTATATTAGCGCTTCAGGGCCTGCATGCGGGCCTTATTTAATAATTATAATATTTGTAAATTAGAATATTTATAAATATTTAAATGATTTTTAATTTTATATTAACATTAAATTCATTTTACATCATAAACTTAAATATTTTAATGCACTCTTAAAAAGTAAATATCATATTAGGAAAACTAAATAAAAATGAAAATAATGTACTTGTGGAATTTCATTAGAATATTAATAAAAAAATAAATTTTCCTTTAATTTGTAAAATCAAATCAAGAGAAAAAAAAAGATTATATGGTAATATAAATTAGATGGAATACTCCATTATGCAAAGAATCATCAGTTCAACCAATTGCATCACTATAAAAATTTTGAAATAGGTGAAAAGACTCTAGTAATCAAAATTATCACAAAATTTAAGCTTCTCACTTGTTCATTTACGCAAAAGAGAAACTTCGACTAAATGTAACAAAACCTACGATAATCTCCAATTGAGTAGTGGACATTAAAATATACAATACACTTTCAATCTCTACATCGGTAGAGAAAAAAATTGTATTAGTCCTACACTAAGCATAAAATATCATTTGCATTATCATAGACATTTTAACATGAAAGACACACTTAGTTAATATGTATTAGTATATTACAATTTATATTTATAAAAAATGTAATGATCATGGCCTCGAGAGATATAGAGAGAAAAGAGAAATTAAATAATTAACAGGAAAAAAATAGCATAACTATCTTCTTAACATTTAAAACAAAAAATATATATATAAACCATCAAAACTTTTGGTGTTTAAAGAGAGAAGACTGCACTTACTCTTGGTGTTTAAAGAAAGCAGATTGCACTTAATCTTAGTGGTAAGTTTTTTGATGGTGTTTCCATGCATATATCATACTTCATATTTTCATGTAAAACCTATAAGCCGATGAACTGGTCATTCTCTATTTTTTTTTCTCCTCCCATTGTTACATGGAAAAATTGAATTCCAACACCTATCCATTCATGGTAAGTGGAGTCAAAATAAAAATGATTATGGTTGTCTACCTTCCAAAGGTTCTATCAATCTAACCACAAGAAATGTAGTGTATAAAATTGAAAGAGTTTAGGATAAGAGATAAAGATTGATTAGTTTATGTAAAATTTAAAACTGAGTGAGAGTATTAATTTAAATTTAAAATTATTATGCTAGGGCTAACCCAAATTATTGGTTGTTTCGGGTTTTAAGGGATATGATTTAGAATGAGAGAGATTTTAGAAATCTTGCCTCTTGGTAGTGTTATTTTAAGTGATTAATTTAGAAAATATCTAACAATTTTAGGGCTTAAGCATTAACTTACTCGAGTGGGGCCCACATATAAACTTTGAATTGGGCTGAAATTTTATAGTAGAAAGCCCAAGCCCAACCAAGTGAGAGATACTAAAAAATCTCTCACATAGAAACAAACATCCTAACCAACAAATGTTTTTATTTTTTAAATATAATATAGTATGGCTCAAGTGTAAACTATTCTAGGTGGGCTAGGCTCAGGGTAGGTACTTATGGCCCCAGTTAGGCTTTCTCCAGGCTTGGGCCTGTTGTTCAAAATCTAGGCTAGGTCCGGAGATTACTTGCCCCGACCTGGCCCATCCTGGCTCAGCCTCATGTATACCTGTGACCAATTTAGACTTTATTGTGATTTTAATATAAGACCATGTGGACCCACAAATTACCACTTAGATAGTGGAATTTAATGGCATGTGAAATGAGATAAAAGTAATTTGCCCAATTAATATGATGAGTGGTATGAAAATTCATTTGAGATGTATGAGAACCCTTCCTTTTGACTATATCACAATTTTTAAGATTAAATATGATATGGATATCAATAGTAGATTATGATGAGATTGCACATAAGGGATTGCACTGAAATTTTTAAGGTATCGTATTTTTTAAATAAAAAAGATGTAGATTGATTTTAGAATGAGAGAGATAATGACAGAGATAAGGATTATGCTGATTTTTAGGAGATTAAATAGTAAAGAGAGAGATTTTATGGGAAGGAAATGGGAAAGAATCTTAGGACTTTAATTAGAGTATGCCATGTGTTATTCTCCTGTAAAGAAAAAGCGCCACATGTTGCAGTTCTGCGAAAATCTAAAATATTTCTCCTCTATTTTAAAATTTCTCTCCACCATCCTTTCTATAACTTTTCTCCACCGTATACACAATATGTCCTAAATTTTCTCTCTACCATCCCCAAAATCTCTAAACTTATACGTGTGATGACTCCTTGCCTTTTTTTTCTCCGATATTCCTACAAACGAACATCACAAAACCGAGAAGCGTACTCTACCCGCTTTTTGCCCAAGGGCGGCTTAAAGCCAGTAAATAGTATCCATGCATCCAAAGATGGGCCACATAAGCCCAACAGACCCACATAACTTAACATAAAATGTAGCTGAACCAAGGCCCCAGACATCTTGTGATGAGTAGGAAAAAATCATATACATAGAGTTTCGACTCCGAACAGATTATTATATGTCATGTTTCCCAACAGATTATTTATGTCTTCTTTTATTAGTGCACAATTGGAGCTCTCACCAGCACAAATAATCTCAATGATAGTAAAAAAATTTATCCAATAGTCTGTGAGAAAATTTACATGGAAGCTTATGTAGAGATTTGCATTTTCTAGCTTCTTCTCATTCACTTAATTCAGGATTTAGGTAAGAAGCTTTCATCATTTTCTAAAGTAAGTCACATGATCAGGAATCATTATACATTGGAGCCAATATAGGTGCACGAAATCAATTTGTTTGAATCCCCAAACAATAAGCCACACCTATCCAAGATCATCTGTATTGAGTGTAATAATTCCCTGATAATTTACTTCATCCTCAGTTTCTCTATCTGTTTGTACTCTACTGTGTAGAATCCCGTCTGTTGTGGATTGAGTTGATAAGCGGGCCCCACAAAGTATTGTTTCTTTCTTTTTTTCTTTCTTTCTTTCTTTCCTTTGTATTGGCCGATTGTTTTTAATTTGAGATGAGAGATGATTGAAATGGGGAGTGAAGTATTAAGAGAGAGGACATAGATATCGGTTGAGAGAAGGATTTATTAGAAATAAGATTGAAATAGTCTACTTTTCTACTCGATTGAAAGAGTCTATCTCTTCTTAGAAATTAAAATAAGGGAACGTTGCCACTTATCGCTCTCCCGTAAAGAAGAAGCACCGCATTTTGCCCTCTCACAAAAGGCGGTATTATTATAATATATATAATATCTCTGTAATATAGTTCCCTTCCTATGATGGAACTCTTCAGTTAAATAGGATTATCCCTCTTACTAGTAAATTGAGTAGGAAGCAATTGTTAGTTTTCAAGTCCAATAGGATTTTCAAATAATAGAAAGAAGATGAGTCTTTAATTACTTTGGACTCTAAAGGTGGACCTATACATTGGCGTGCAATCAAGTGGACCACACATCCAATGCTAATTGGCATGGTTCAAATTAATTTCAATAGAGTGGGACCTGTCATATGTAAAATCATAATATAAAGTCATGAGATGATATATAAGGGAAATTCTAAAAAACACCCCACTTTAAAAATGCCCTCCCCCCCCCCCCCTCCCTATTTTTTGGTCATGGGGCCCATATTGAGTCAATCCAATCTTTTTATTGTACACACTACCTTCTTATGTATGATTACATATTCAAATTTGACACTTATCCAATTTTGTTTTATCGTTGGATTAAAGTCATAATAAAATGATGCTTTTAAATTATTAAATTTTAAGGCTATGGATTAAAATGTTATGATGATCATATAAACTCAAGATTTTTTATATAGGTAGGCTTCATATGGATTTTCACAATAGACTTGCATGATCAACATGCATCTTAGTGGACCCTAACCGAGAGGGACATTTTTTCTTAAAAACGTTGGGCGCTATGTAGCACTCCCTTATATATAATTCAGCTCAATTGGATAGAATCAGGTCCATCAGTGATGCTCACTCTGAAATATAACCCTCCGAAAGGCATGGTCCTCTGGCATTGGAATGTTCCAAATTAATTTCAATGAGAGTGGGATCTGCCATCACGTGAATCATATGTAAAGTCGTGGTAGTGAATGCATATGACATCCTAAGGTATCAACATTCTCTACGGTGCAGCTTTTTTTAATCCCATTTGGACTTAGGAGTCGTCAGTATGGGCCTATGAACATGAGCTCTACTTATGTCACTTCTCACATGCAAATGTTATCGATTACAAACACTCTACCAGGGACATGATTTTTTTTAGATTTTAGATGGATTCGAATTTCTTAAATATTTTTCACAAAATTTTCAAATCTATAATATTGCAGGAGTTGTTTGTTTGTACTCAATCACATATTTAAATGATACAAATGGGTAAAGGCTATACTTGTTCTCGCTTTTATCTGCTTCATTTACATGAAATGGTGCAAAAAAAGTCATTTTCAGACTCTCATTTACAACCTGTGTGTTAAATAGTTACAAACATAACCGGGTAAAAGATGTTAGGGTTAAGGGGTGTCAGCCCGACAAGGTTACCTGTTGGAACCCCTTCAGATTACATTATTTTTGTGCAACTTTATGGGCCTAAATTCATGATTTGAGAAACATTTCATCTGTTTTATTAGTCCAATAAATCTTAAGATGTTTAATTTCATATATTAAATCTTCATAAAATTGAAAAAAAACGTCCAATAAACTTCAACTTATAAATATAATTTTTTGCACTTCAGTAGATCCCCAATCCATGATTTGAACCACAAGACGTTTAGTTTTAACATCTTAAATCTTTATAAATTTTGAGAAACTGTTAAAAATATAAAAAAAAATTCAAAGACATCCACATTCATTGATGTGTTCATTTACTCATGCAAAAAATAGTTTTGGTAAACATGATAATGTATTCACAAATGTAACATTTACATACAAACAATCCGTTTTTTATCCCCTAGGCAAAAGGCACCATCAGTAACAGACTGAGAGAATCTGAAGTGATGACCAGCCTATCCAGCATGCAGTGGGTCCCACTCAAGATAAATTAGTGTACTCTGGAAATGCAAAGGGACAACCATGTAAAGTGGCAGCATTAGCTGAGCTCCCTTCTATCTTCTTGTCCTCTTGCAATAAACATTGCAGTTTGGAATGGCTGCCCCACTGTCATGCAGTGTAGTCCATGCAATATAAGTTTATCATGATCCTGATGGAAATGGCTTTGTGCTTTCTATGTTCTGTTCCAAGCTCCAAAGCATGGTCTCCTTCGTCCATCCATGGCGACTTGCGGTCACCAACGTCACGTGACGATGGAGCCTCTTTTAACACTTTCCTGCAGCTGTTGCTTTTATGACCCATCCATCGACCCATTTCGATCACCCAGACATTTTATGGACTGGTCTACTCTTTCCATGGACGTGTCTCCAGCATAGTGGGCGGAATTGCTAATATAGGCATCATTTATGCTATGCTTCCGTATTAGAGTCCGGATCGCTTGTCCCAGCTATCCCACATGCTCTAACAGATGCCGAAAACTCCATCATTTTTTAGGTTTATGTCTTGTATTCTGGTTTAACCGGATGAGTCCACTGGGTTAGCCAGGGACTGGTTTAAGGTCAAGGGTATTTTGGTAATTGTACCGGGGCTTTCTTGGTGGCCAAGAAAGCGGAGATTATATATTGTATAGTCTGTAACCCTAGACCTTGCGGCGGCATTAGTTGCCTGTGGTGCTCCCACACCACGTAGGAGAGATGAGGTGAGAGTGTGGGAATCTCTTGTATGCTTTACTTGTCATAATGAAGATGTTCGTCCTCCTGTGCCCGTGGATGTAGCCCTGTTTGGGTGAACCACGTAAATCTCGGTGTCTCTTCTTGTGTGGCTTGTTCTTGTTGATCTTGTGATGGATGCGCACAACGTGTGATTATCAGCAAATCACAACAATTGGTATCAGAGCCAAGGTTGGTATTCCTTGGGTTTCTGAGCGAGGTGGAGATCGCTCAGTGGTTTGGAGGTTGTGCGCATGAAGATTAACTGAGATCAGGTTCGTGATTTCTGGTTGGGCCACCATCGGAGAAGAAGAAGACGAGATTGGGTTCTCCGGTCTCGCGGGATCGGAGGAAAAAGAATTCACTTGTTCAGGAGTTGATTACTGCATTGTGATTGACGGTGACACTTGCAGAAGGACTAAGATGGCTGGGTTGTGATAATACTGGCTTCGGTTTGCAGAAAAACAGAAGAAGAGAACTGGCGACGACGGGACAGAACAGAGCACAATGTTCACTGAACAGAGCAGAGAAATCGGTTGCAGGCAGAAAGGGTTCTGTTCACTGCACATCTCCGCCGGATCACTCCCTGCCGGATTTCTTGAGGACGAAGCCCGGAGAAGTGGAGATTTCCCCGCTGCGAAGGAGAAGAAAAAAAAGAAAAAAAAAATCACCGGAACGTTCGCCGGGAATCTCGCCCTCTCCGTCGCCTTCGCCGGACTCGCTGCCCGCCGCCGTCGCCGTCGCAGTCGCTGCCGTTCCCGTCGCCGCTGCCAGCCGGCGCTGAAGCCGGAGCCGAAGCAGATCGCGACCATCCACAACCGGGTTGCCGAGGATGTTGCAGAACATGGAAGTTGCGTGGGGAAGATGACAATCGCTGCAATCGCCCTCGCCGTCCTTCCAGCCGTCGCCGTCGTAGTCCCCGTCTCCGGACCAGCGGCAGTCCCGCCGCTGGTTGCTGGACTCCCAGCCGCAGCCGAGGACGAACGGTTCCGACCAAGGCAATCTCTGTTGCAGAAACAGAGGAGAAAGGAAGAAGGAGAAGAGGTAGGGTCAAGGTCCGGGTCAGGTCGCAGTTCGACCTGAACCCGTTGGTGCAGAAGCCCATTGACAGAAACGGGCTACGGGTCAGGTCAGGTCAGGTTAGACCCGACCCGATCGCACAGAAGCCCATCAGTTTAGAGGCGGTTTGGTTCCGGGTCAGGTCAGGTCCGACCCGACCCGTTATCAGAAGGTCCAGCCCAGCAAAGCAGGTTCAGGCCGGGTCAGGTCAGGTTCGACCCGACCTGTTAGCAGACGGTCCAGCCCAGCGCAAAAAGACAGTTCAGTTCCGGGTCAGGTGAACCCGACCCAGGTCCGCTCCAGAAGCCCAGCCGACTGTGCAGGGATGTCAGCAGTGACGTCATCAACGGTCAACAGGCAGATTTGACCAGATTTGCGGCTGAAATTGTTTCTGCGATATCTTGATCGTCCGATGTCCGATCGGAGATCCGTTTGCGCCTACGGACTCGTTTCGAGCAGATCTACACAGTGGAAGAGGTTGATTGGCTGTTTGACAGTCAAGGAGGAGGTTTGACCGATTGGAGCATAGAAACTTGTTTCTACTATATCGAAGCCATCCTGAGTCGGATTTCAGATCCGTTTCTTCTAGCGTGCTCGTGGTGACGAGATCTATAGTTTAATGCAGAAATTTGGAGGAGATCTGAATAGATGTGGATTGAGGCTAGAATCGGGTCTACTTGACCTGGTTGTTGTTGCAAACCCAATAATAGGAGTAACCGGCCTAGTTGCAAAGGGTTTGCTGATTCAAACGAAGTTGTTCGTTTGGGGTTCACATGATCGCATGTGATGTTATTCATCTTGCCAGAGCCAAGCCGGAAAAGCAGCAAGGAGGAGCTGATGCGTCAGCAGTTGTCAAACATTTGTTTGATTGATTGATCGGAGGCCCGGTCAAATGGAGTTTTTTGACCGCTCGGAGGTAGAGGTTTTCTACAATGGAGTCATCTGGACTTGTATTCCCGATCTGTTTTGCTTGCATGCATGTGGTGATTGGATCTTCATGGTGATGTTGAAGATGGGGCAGGATGGTGAGTGATTCAGATATCACTCAGATTCGTCAATGGTTTCGAGCTTTTAGTTCGAGGTGGAGTTTGACGAGATGAACTTTGTTCAAAGTTCATGTGCTGGTTCAACATGTCAAAGTGTTGAAGAAGACTGCATCCCTGGTGCAGTGACGTGCCATTCAGCAGGGTACGTGAAGACATTACCGGTTTTATCTCCTAGTAGCTCGAGTTGTACGGAGTTGTACGGAATTCAAGCCAAGGTGGAGATTGTTAGGTTTATGTCTTGTATTCCGGTTTAGCCGGATGAGTCCACTGGGTTAGCCAGGGACTGGTTTAGGTCAAGGGTATTTTGGTAATTGTACCGGGGCTTTCTTGGTGGCCAAGAAAGCGGAGATTATATATTGTATAGTCTGTAACCCTAGACCTTGCGGCGGCATTAGTTGCCCGTGGTGCTCCCACACCACGTAGGAGAGATGAGGTGAGAGTGTGGGAATCTCTTGTATGCTTTACTTGTCATAGTAAAGATGTTCGTCCTCCTGTGCCCGTGGATGTAGCCCTGTTTGGGTGAACCACGTAAATCTCGGTGTCTCTTCTTGTGTGGCTTGTTCTTGTTGATCTTGTGATGGATGCGCACAACGTGTGATGTTCAGAAAATCACAACATCATGGAGCCCATCTGATTATGATGAAAGTCATTAAAGATAATCCTATCTCATTCAACTATCTATCCTCAAATTTAAGTACAACAGAAATAGATTTCACTATTTAATTGAGCACATTATTAAAATTTCATCGCTGTTTGAATAGTAATGCTGCATTAATTAGCAGCCAATGTCATTTTCAACTATATGTTCAATCTTATGATGGGCCTACTTTTATTAAAGTGAAATACGAGGACATATGATTGGAGGGGATTAAATTAAGCTTGAATGGTCTATGTAGGCCCAATGATGGAGTTTCTGGCATTTGTTACCCGTGGTAAATCTAGGATTTTCGTATGATAGAGGTGGATTCAAATACAGGATTTTCATTTGGGTTTGGGGGAAAGAACTTCTATGTGAACTTTGAAAGCTAATGTAGACTTTTTATTGGGGTTTTGGAAGCAGACCCAGGTACGATTGGGGTGATTATCCCCAAATGATTGTACTTTGGTCCGCCAGTTTGTATTACACAGTTATCATAAAATAGCTGCAAGGGAATTCTGGCACACGATAATAATATTATTTTCAATGATATTCTTTTTTAACACATCTCCACAGTAGACGTATGCCCTAGGTATAAGGACCAACTCAACTGCCCATACCTAAAGTGCAACCTGAATTTATTTTTTTTTGGGCTAAGTTTGACAGATCACCATTGGTCAGATGTGACTTTAAACTTAGGGTCTATTCTTTTAGTAAAATTTCTGATAAGAACTAAGCATATTGGGAGTTATGGATATGATGTGATGGCTTATCGTTAGATATTTGAAAATGCCATGTTTCATTAGCAGAATTTTAAATTTTAGCTACCTAATAAGTCTCAAATGATTTTTGGAAGTTCTAAAATCTCAACATTTTTGCTTTTTATTAGAATTTCTAAATGCTCCACCGAAGAGGAGAACTTGGGAATTTTGCATTGGGAATAACTTTTGAAGAATTTGTAAATTCTCCAGGCATAATGTCTTTGAATTCATGTAAAGAAACAGGCCGTTGAGAAAATGGATCAATCCATGGCATTCGTGTGCTACTAAGTTGTCAATAACACTCAATCTTGAGTGTGTTGTGAAATTGAACTTTTATGAGGGCTCTTGCTTCTATTGAGTAGTAACTAGTAAGACAGAAGACCAGACCCATGACTATGCACCACCAAATCCCACCGAAAGATAAAATTGGATGATTCGCAGTCACTGGGCCAGTTTGTTTGTAAGATAATTGAGAATTTTTGTACGAGGTATTTAAGAATTCCCAATTGTTCTGCCCTAGCTAAATTGGTAAGTGGTCGAGGATTTCTAAGCATTTTGGAATCTGGAAATCAAAGAGTGTGAAGAATTCTATAAGCAAGAAAGTCAAATCTTAAGGTGGTAACTTTAAAGAATTATGAACCAAACAACACATCCAAATGCTGGAAGATAACCATGTGACAGTGGCGTTAGAAATCCCTGATAGCAAACACCTTCCAAAGGTTCATTAGAGTACTTGTAAAATTGCAGAATGTATATTTATAGATTTTTTTTAATTTGTAAGAATTCTGGGAATAATTTCTTGATGTAAAAAATTTTCGATTCCTCCAATATATGGCTATCTGACTTAATTAGTTGTGAGGTTTTAAAATTTTAATTTTGTAAATTAGAATTATTTGATTTATAGTTTTTTTTCAAATTCTCAAATATCCACTTTCAAAATATTAGAATTTTCAAATCTCTCTCTCTCTCTCTCTCTCTCTCTTTCTCTGTATACAAAAGGCCGTTCGGATATTTTGTCATACTTTTTTTTCCTATTCATTATCAACAATGTTATTAAACAATAAGAAAATAAAACAACCATTGGTAGCTCAGTTGGTGAGGCACCTCCCTCTCATAAAAACAAACAGGTATGAATCTCAGCCGTATTATGGATGGTAGGCGAATTATGTGAAACTATGTGTGGGTGTGTGAGTAGTTATCTTAAGAAAACACTAAAACGTAAAAAAAAGTGCCAAGTGAGGAAAAATGTTTATTATTATTTTTTATTTTCACTAATGCTAGATGGCAAAAATCTCTCTTTCCATTTTCACATATAACACAAAGGAGTCCACGTTTTAAAATGTTAAAGAAACATGCATTCTTACGTGCGCAAATGTAAATAATATAAAGATTTACAAATTTGAAAACTATAATATTTCAAAATGCTTTAATCTCATGATTGTCCAAGTTAAGAGTATAAAGGATCATAACTTATAAACAACTTATAATCAATCATAACTTATAAACAACTTATAACCTTTTGGCAATTGTCCACCTACTTACGTACTAATCAAGCTAATGGTTACTCTGTTGGGATTATATCTTGTATTCGAGGTTAATCGGATTAGTTCATTGGGTTAGCCAATGATTAGGTTCAGCATCATAATTAATATTTTGGTAATAGAGTTATGGGTATTTTGGTAATTGTACTAGAGCTTTCTTAGGGCTAAAATAGGAATTTTTAGGGTTAATTAAAAAAGTGATAATTATATATTGATGTAATTTGTAACCGTAGACTCAGTGAAAGAGGTAATAGCTCTCTCCCCTGTGAGTGTTGGCGATTGCCGAATCTAAGAGGATTGAGTAAGGAAAGTTGAGTTTCTTTTTCTCATGGATGTAGGACAATTTTTTTTTCTTTTTCTCGTGTGTCTTGTTTGATTATCAATTGCAGTTTCTCATATTTTGATAATGTGCACAACAAGTCGTATCAAAGCCACAATAAAATTATATATATTATGACAATACCCCATTTCATGAGAGAACGACACATGTTACAGTCTTTTCGTGGGAAAGCGACAAATGACGTTTCACTCTTCATGAGGCTGTAACACATGGTAGTTCTTATTTTCTCTTTCATAGAATCTTAGTCCAAATCTCTTTACTATCTAATTTTTTCTCTATACCTTTGCTATCTAATCTTTTCCCTATACAAATTCCTTCCCTATATAATCTCTTTCCATGATTTCTTAATTTAAATTTACGAAGACACTATTATCATGTTGATATAAACGCTCGGGCTTACCTTGCAAGTGGTCCATTTTCTAGGTACAACTCAGTCTTAAAGGGAAAGAAAGTTAGACTCCTCAGTATTGAGGGCGAAAAGTTTGACTCAAATTTGTAAGTACCATTCTTTCCTATGTCTCTTTGACACTTTTTTGAACTTGACAAATATATGTCTCCATGGGCCAAAACTTAAGCAATGAGAAAGTGCATAACTCATGGAGCATAACATAATTTATGGGATCTTAAAGCATACATGTTGACATGCAGACAAATAAATCCGGAGGATGACAAGGAATAATATAATTTTATTTCTCAACTTTTTTCCATACAAAAGGTAGCCCACTTCAAAGACAGGGAGGATGTAATCTCTAATTTCATTGAAGGAATCTTATCAAGAGGTTGGTGAGCTTATCTTATTCATATTCAACAACGTAAGTCAATCCTTATGCCATGAAATGTGATGATGTGGGCACCTCTTGAGAATGTAGGTCTTTGTTGTTCATCCGCCCACTTAATCATCATATTTTGTGGGCCATGTAAGCACTCCCAAAGCCTTGGTTTGTATGGAAAATAACATCTTTCTATTGCCAATTATAAAAATAGAATGTTTAATAAGATTACAAAGACAATCTTTTAATTTGAATTCGAGGATGATTTCTAAAATCTTTCTTAGGAAGGATAAGGATTTTCTCAATGATAAATAAAAAGATGGTTAAAACGGTCAAAAAAGGAGAAAATTTAACAACCATTTTTCTTTATTGTCTATTCCACTTATTTGGGGATATGAAATGATAGGGTGGTGTATACCAACGAAAAATTCTTTTCTTTACTCTCAAATGATATACATGATAGTTTTAGTCAGTATAAATGTGTGTGCAATTTTTATTAGCCCACATGTAATTCCTTGAATTATTAATGATGACTTAATCTAAATGTTTTTTATTGTTTATTTTTGTCACTTGCAATTGGTAGACATGATAGTTTTCACCCACTACAAATGTGTGTATTTAATTAAATATTATTATATTTACTATATATTCCCTTCTTAAATTTTTAAAATTTTAAATTTAATTTTAATTTGCCTATGTTATGATTTTTATGATAACATTCATTTATACTTTATTAAAATTTAAATATTTTTAATAAAATTTAATTTTTTCTCCTTTCGCAGGAGAGCAACACTTGGTGCAATTCTTTTCATGAGAGAGAGACACGTGGCGTAATCTAAAGATCCTATTCTTATTAGTTAGACTTTATACATATGACCTCTTTAAAATCTCTTAACTTTTCTAAAACCTCTCATTGATTTTTTTTATAAATCTCTCCCTTCCTAATTTCTCTCTCTCATCCCTCTACGACTAATGTCCCTAGACTCTTATCTTACAAAATTTATCATGGGAACCTCATCCAAGCTCTCACTATACTCCTAAAATCTCTTACTAAGGTAGCCCACTTTCTTTTTAGGTAAATATACCTCTTACTATTTTCATCTAGGAATTAATATACCTTTAGGAATTAGTATCCAACTTTTAAAAATTAAGAGATGGTATAAATACAAAACTCGAGAGATGGCGGTTGGCATTAGACTCTAGAGGCTTTAAAATAAATCGTATAAAGACAAAATATATGGATTGCAATTTCAGTGGATATATACTAATTGTTAAAACTACTATCAAATTAAAATTTATGAGATACTACATAGAGATTCTTTTTTGTATCTAGACTCGATGATTAGTAAGGATGCGGAAATTGATGAGGATGTTGAGCATAGGATAAAAAGTTGGATGCCTGAAGTAAAGACGAGCTTCTGAAGTATTTTGTGATAGACGAATGCCAACGAAATTGAATGGCCAATTTTACAGGACAATGGTTAGACTAATTATGACATATGAAGCAGAATGTTGGCCAATTAAGAAGACGCATATGCATAAGATGGATATAGCGGAGATGAGAATGCTTAGGTGGATGTGTGGTAAAATTAGAAAAGAAAAAATTAGAAATGAGCGCTTTCGAGAATATTTAGGAGTAGCACCAATAGGGGATAAAATTAAAGAAATCCGTTTAAGTTGGTTTGGGCAAGTTGAGCGTATACCGGTAATGGCACTGGTGAGAAAAAGTTTAGCTATCCAAGTGGATGGCCAATCAAAAAGTAAGGGTAAGCCGAAGAAAACATTGATAGAAGTCATTAAATCAGATTTAAAGAAGTTTAATTTATCTAAGGATTTGGCACAAAATAGAGCAGAATGGAGAAATAGAATTCATGTAGCCAACTCTAACATAATTGGGATAAGGCTTTGATGATGATGACGATGATGATGATGACCTTTAAATGAGTCTGTTGTAAGAGCAATTGGCATATAACATACTCATAATGTACTGGTAAAAATGCTTTAATTGTAATGATCAAATTTTATTCTGAAACTTGTGTACCATCATCATCATCATTAAAGCCTTGTTGTAACTCTAATACGGTCGACTACATGAATTTTTTTTCTCCATTCTAATCTATTCTAAGCCAAGTTCTCAAATAAGCTAAACTTTTTCAAATTTAATTTTTCTACCTCCATTTGTATCTTCTTTGGCCTACCCCTTTTCCTTAGTGGATTATAAACATGCATAGTCAAACTTTTTCTTATCGTTGATGCTGCCGGTTTATGTTTGATATGCCTAAACTATCTCAAATGGGTTTTTCTAATCTTTTATTGATGCTACCCCTAAATGTTTTAGAAAATACTCATTTTTAATTTTATCTTTCCTAGTTTTACTAAGCATTTACCTCAACATTCTCATCTCTGTTACATCCTTCTTTTTTTTTTTTTTTAATTCTGAAACTTCTGCATAATATAAATAAGGTAATTCAAATTTGTAATGTATATCAAACTGTTTGATAGAGAGAATTGCATGATCTTTCCCCTTGTACTGTAGCACACTTGCTTCTTAGGGCAAGTTAGTGATTTCCTGGGAAGGGGCTTGGATCAAAGGATGAAAAAGGTTTAGGGTCTAGGATTACCAGTTACCATCAAAATTTTCCTTATGTGGTTAGATTTATTTTCGCTGATATGGAGAGAACCATTTTCCTCAGAATATTTGTGAGTAACTAAGAGGATTTAGTTATTTATGCTCTGAGTAATTACAGATTTATTTCAAGTGCCATGCTTATCCACCTCCTTTCAAAAATATCCTGTTCATGGGAAGAACTCGTTTCATGTCTCTTTTCTCCTAGAATTGGTCATGGCAAAGGGCAAAACAACTGCGAGGGCAAACCTAGGTTTTTCAAATGTATCAACCATTTATTAATGACCTACACTTAAGTTTTGCAAAGATCCAATTTAGCTCAAATGAAAATGTCAGACATTGACCCAAAATTTCATATTTTACTTGTTTCTTTGACTCAGAGTTTCATAATTTACTTGTTTCTTTGACTCAAAATTTCATATTTTACTTGTTTTTTAATTTTATTTTCATAACCTAGCATTCTTCGTACAGAGATGACTTTATACTGCTTTCGAGAGTTCTCCTAGATGAAAAAGATAAAGACCGGTTATTAAAATCCTGTTCAAGACTATGAAGGGAACTTAGAATAGCCTTTCCTACCGAACAATATTTGAATCTCACTCAATGCAATAGCAATGATCAGCTGATCACTATAAGAGTTGTTTTGAATACAGTAGTAAAGGGAAAATCACCTTGAACACCCATTCTACTGTTTAATAGATATTTTACAGATATTACATTTTCTTTAGCCATGCTTCTAATTTTTAGTTTTTACAATGAATGAGTAATGAATGATACTGATAATATTGTGATACAAAAACTTGATTCTTATAAATACTCAAGGTACTTTGTCCAAAAGAGAAGGTATAACCTTTTAAATCAAGTCTAGATAAAGAAATTAAATTTCTACTTATTGTAGGAACATAAAACATGGTATTAAGGTCCAACTGGATTCCAGAATCAAGAATCAGTCTGCAAGTCCCCACCATTTTCACTTCTACCTCCAGCCGGTTCCCCATAAAAATGTTTCTTTGTTTATTACTTGGACTCTGGCTTGAGTGAAAGCTCTGCATGGAATTTACTACATGAACAGTAGCACCATAATCAATCCACCAAGTATTTGAAGGAACACTTAAAAGATTTATTTCATAACAAACAAAAGAATTATATATACCTCTAGATTCAAACCATTTTTGTCTCTTCAAGCAGTCTTTTTGAAATGTCCCATTTTACGGCAGAAGAAGCACCTTGGTTCATGACCTTTCTTCCTGATTTGATCAGTCGGAGCAGGTTTCTTGCCTTTTTTTTTTAAGTGTTTCTTACCCTTGGAAAACTGTTTCTTATTTGAAGGGTTGTAAGAGACAAGATTTACTTTCTGTAGTTGTCTTTCTTGTCTAAGTCTGCCTTCTTCTTGAATACACATAAAAACCAATTCATTCATAGTCCATTTGTCCTTTTGGGTGTTTTATGAAATTTTGAAAGGACCAAATAAAAGGGGCAAAGAATTCAAAATAAATTGGACTATATAATTGTCAGAAATTGTCATTTCAAGAGAGTTGAATTGGCCACTATATCCCTCATATGCATAATATGTTTCCTGATCCCTCTAAATCCATCATACTACATAGAAGATAATTTCGCAATCAAACTAGCTACCAAAGTCTTATCCAATGCTTGAAATTGTTGCTCCACTGATTCTAGATAAGCCTTAGCATTTTCATTATCAGGAATTGAACCACGAATATTTTTTGTAATGGACTTTTTTATCATCATAAGACTCAATCGATTAGCCTTGGTCCATTTTTCTTAATATGCTCTCTAAATTTGAGAGCTATCTTTAGAAAGATCAACAGGCTTGGGTTCCAATAACGGAATGTCCAAGTTAAGGCAACCCAAGGTTATTAAAAGCTCTTTTTTCCAATCAATAAAATTTGATCCATTCAATATTGATATGTTCGAGAGATGTCCATTTAAGGCAGCAGGGGTCAATGCTGAAAACATAAAGGGGGAAAAAAGGCTCAATTTACTTAAATGCTTTGAGTTCACTCTAAAACAGAAATCCAGAATGATTCTTTACATAAATGAAAAAAATGTGGTAAGTGATCCAATACATCATCAAAGTCCCTCCTTTGGATCGAGACTACAACATGCAAATGGGATCACTCGTGAATGAAATTATCTATTCATAAGGCTAACGTGATAATATAAACGTAATTCGCTAGGCTTTATACCTTTGGGTATAGAATATAGGAACCATTCCTAATCAGGTACATATATCAAATTACCTTATTTCGTCTTACAATTATTTTAGTAGCAATCGAACCATTAGGCCAATTCTCACTCTCCTAATTTAAGATCGCAAGTCTAATGCTATTATCCTTATACAATAAATAGTATTAAGGGTCTTAACTTTCAAGTGATAACTATAAATCTTTCATAATAAGGCCACTTTGGTAACTACCACACTACTTAAAACTATAGGTATCAATTGAATTTAATAGCATTTATAAATAACATGAAGGAGTATAATCTAGATTGGTTATAATGTCACTAGTGGTGAATGCTAAAATATTGGGCCACGATATCTCCAAAATTGATCCATAATATCAACTGTTATGATAGTTTAATAGGTCCATGAATTAAAGATACAATTATGGAATATTTAGTTATTATGGATCCCAAATATTCATGGACACTTTTCATGGGTTTAAATAAAACAACCCAAAGATTGTAAAAACCCGATAAATGTGACATAACATAAAATCCAATCTAGTTAATAAATAATGAAGACCCTCCAAAAAAAAATGCAATTAAAAGAAATCAGAAAATATCTGATGAAAATTATAGCAAGCAAATTGAACAATCCCAACATAATCAATAAAGTTTTTCCAAAATTCACTTACAATATCTTGTTTCTTAATCCATCCCTACCATTTTACCATTTCAAAAAAGGTATCTTGTTGCTAAATTTGTAAAAATTGATGTTGCTTCTAGCTACTGACACTGCTCTTTGTGCATTTTCTGTATCTTCTTTAGGTGGCTAAAAGAAGAAAGAAACTATTGAACTACATTCTCTTTTTAAGAGTTACGCCTACTTTGCCAAAGAAATTCATTAATGTAGCTTCACCAATAGTAGATGTGCCTTACCATAGTTTCTTCCTAGCAACCTTCATTGCACTCATTCCAGCAACTTTGGTCACTGTCAGGGTATATACACCTCAAAGCTTTCTTCATGCTCTCTGATTTGCACTCTGGATTTCATGTGAAAGCGTTTTTATTTTGTCGTGAGAGTAATGTTTTTTTTTTTCCTTTTAATCCATTGCACAGGCTGGAATAGCTTTTGGAGAACTGAGGTCAGAGGGTGACTTTTATGATTTCCAGTCAATTGCTGCAATGTTCCTCATTGGGGTGGTTTCGGTTACCCCTACTCTGATCAGCAAGGGCAAGTCATAGGAACATGATTGTTGTAATTCTGTATGTAACATTCTTGGTGAGCAATTTGGATCTTGCCACATCTTTGTACAGATCAGTTCAAAATAAATTCAACATGGGTTCAACAGGGTCTGAATATGCGACCATTGGCTAGCAAGTTTACGGCATGCTATTGGTCCTACAGCTCACCTGCAAAGCCACCACCTTCACATTGAATATGCGACCATTGGCTAGCAAATTCATAATTTCATATCAGTGTAGTCCCCTTCCAATGCATCGTCACATTGCAGAGCCAGAACCTCGCTTACGTGCGGTTTGGTGCAGATATTGTAGTGTACATAGCTAGACAACCTTCTGTTTGGCATCTCTACTCTCTAGTCATTCATATCATTGATTTGCTCTAGTGTGGCTCAGCATGGACAAGCAATTTTAATAAAAAGACAAAAAAATAGATCTTAGCAAGACACACTACATAGAATTTTGATTTTAGAAATAGGCCTGCTTTGCTTTTTCAATGAATTCGTTTGCAGCAAAATTATCAAACGGTGACAATAGATATTTATTACATCTCCATTTATCATGATCCAAAGGATACTACTGAAATAGGGGCTCCAGAGCAAAAACGTGTGAACTAGAGATACCAATTGTAACAAGATCTAAATCATGGTGAATATGATTAAAGCAAAATAACAAATAGAATTAAATAGCCATGCATATCTTGTACCGTCCTCAAAATTGACAAATAAGAGAATCACAAATCTGGTAGAAGTTTTGCCCAAAATTCCTAGTTCTATCACTGTTTGTGCTGGAGTGATTGTCTCTTGGATCGAATATTAAGTGTGATTAATTGTGCAGAACACAGTTAATGGTAAAATTATTTTGTTTGATAGAGTATTGGATAAACTGCAGAGGATGACCGCATAATTTAGCCCCATGAAGAGTTTAGTCAGGAAAGCACTAGCCGAAGGGCCTGTTTGTTTCATTTAATTAAATATACGTGGGACTGTATTTCTACGAGTCATTAAAAATGAAGAATCAACTAAATTGATGATCAAATAACTTTCCCTATAATGGAAATTGAATCATGGGTTGATGAGAAATTGATGGCTTCTGATGATAGGAGATGAACGCTAAACTATCGAGATTTCTTCCATTTCATTCACATCCAAATGCATACGTACCTCGCCTTCTTCTTCGTAATTTTCCTACACCATCCGTATTTGTTGAATAGTTGTGAACCATAAAAAACACTAGAGAATAACTGGGAAAGTAAACAGGGATGAAGTGTAGTATGTCTCGGAGGTTTTTGATCGCTTTTTTTATCTTGAATCGGTAGATTCAGAGTAGTGGTAGCTGCTTCTCTAGATATTCTCTCTGTTTTCACTAGGAATTCTGTTGAGCCTTTGTTTGGGGAACTGGATTGCCTTTAGACAACGGCAAGTGCGATTCGATACTCGATAGTGTTTTTCAGTCAGTGGCATGTTCTATTTGTTGTATGAATGGAGGATTCCACACCAAATCGGAAGGAATTTTCACTTCGACCATTTCAATTAGTAGAAAATGGCAAGCAATGATGACACGCTAAAACTTTTCTCGTCTATCAGATTCAGTTTCTTAAATCTTAGTGTACTTGTGTTTGATGGGCTTGGATGAACCAGTGGCAAGATTAGTAGTTTAGTATTTGGATTTAATCGCAGTCAAAGGAAATTTTTGTATTTTTTTTTTTCAAGTTATGATATGGAGAATTAATGTATGTGTGTGTTTTTGTGTATCTTAACTTTTCTACCTTGTAACTTCTTACATGATGCCTACTATATGTAAGATGTGTCACATTACATCTTAAGGCGTGTTGTAGGGGCAAACTAATACAGATTTTTTTTTTTTTTTTTAAAGGTAGTGCGTTGAAAATTCCTTCCGATTTGGTGTGGAATCCTCCATTCATACAACAAATAGAACATGCCACTGACTGAAAAACACTATCGAGTATCGAATCGCACTTGCCGTTGTCTAAAGGCAATCCAGTTCCCTAAACAAAGGCTCAACAGAATTCCTAGTGAAAACAGGGAGAATAACTAGAGAAGCAGCTATTACTACTCTGAATCTACCGATTCAAGATCAAAGAAGCGACAAAAAAACTCCGAGACATACTAAACTTACATCCCCGTTTACTGCCTCAGTTATTCTCAAGTGTTTTTTACGGTTCACATCTATTCAACAAATGCAGATTGTGTAGGGACATTACGAAGAAGAAGACGACGTACGCATGCATTTGGATGTGAATGAAATGGAAGAAATCTCGATCTCGATCGTGTGGCATTGAAGGCGTCTTCGAGGATGATGAAATGACTGTGTGGATAATTCCTCATCTCCCCCGCGAGCGAACGTATTACAACTTTGGCTGTGAATTACAAAAGAGCTAAAGTCCTCAAAACAGAAACAAATGGAGGGAATATAAAGCCCATCCATGCCGCTGGGCAGTGTACACCTGGCTTTAAAGTACCAATCTAACGGTTGAACCAAATTTTCTGCTTATGGCATGACTCCAACTGTTCAGTTTCTGTTTGTTGAATTGTCTGAATGCAATTGTTCATTCAAATATTTTATATCATTCAAAAACAATTTTATCATTTGAATTTCTTATATCATTCAAAAAAAAAAATTTTTTTTTATACTCATTTGAAAAAAAAGAAGGTTCTGCAAAGAATTACTAACGACCCGAGGAGTGGAAAATCTAAGGTCAACATGTAGATGGGCTGTGATTTTGATTTATTGAAATGACAGCTGATTATTCATTTTAAATCTCTCCTTAATTCATATTATTTAGTTAAATAGGGTGGTTTTTTTAATAAATTTATCTTTGGAATTATTTGTAAATACAAGTTAAACCAGTTCTATGAAAGAGTATTAAAAAGGTGAGGGGTTAAAGATAAGACTAATTAAAGACTTTTTTTTTTCTTTATGACCTAGGGTATAACTCACCAGCTCAGCCTTCGGACCAGGGATTACCTGATTTTCGATTCTGATGAACAAAGACTATTCCCTGAGGAGTACATACATGGTTGCACACATAGTATTCAGATAAAGCAAAAGGCAGAAGTCAAACTCAAGACGTTAGGCAGCAAAACCAAGGCTCAAACCGAGACAAATAAAGAGATGAAGAGTATAAAATCTAAGGTAGATATATGTAGATGGAACCTTGAGTTTACTTGGCACTGAATTAGAGTATGATGGTTTAGCAATCATTTCCTAAGTGTGATGGTTTAGCATTCATTTCCTATCATCCTAAACCATCAATTTCTCATCAATGCATGATTCAATTTCCATTATAGGGAAGTTATTTGATAATCATTTTAGTTGATTTTTCATTTTTAATGGCTCGTAAAAATACAGTCCAACATATTTTCAATTAAATGAACCAAACAGGCCCTTAGGCTAGTGTTTTCCTGACTAGACTCTTCATGGGGCTAAATTACGTGGTCATCTTCTACAGTTTATCCAATACACTATCTAAAAAAATAATTTTACCATTGACTGTGTTCTGCACAATTAATCACATTTAATATTCGATCTAAGGGACAATCACTCCAGCACAAACAGAAACAGACCTAGGAATTTTGGGCTAAAATTCTACCAGATTTGTGATTCTCTTATTTATCAATTTTGACGACGGTACAACATATGCATGGCTATTTAATTCTATTTGTTATTTTGCTTTAATCATATTCATCATGATTTAGATCTTGTTAGAATTGGTATCTCTATTTCACACGGTTTTGCTCTGGAGCCCCTATTTCAGTAGTATCCTTTGGATCATGATAAATGGAGATGTAATAGATATCAATTGTTACCGTTTGATAATTTTGCCGCAAACGAATTTATTGAAAAAGCAAAGCAGGCCTATTTCTAAAATCAAAATTCTATGTAGTGTATCGTGCTAAGATCTATTTTTCTGTTTTTTTAATCAAAATTGCTTGTCCATGCTGAGCCACACTAAAGCAAATCAATGATATGAATGACTAGAGAGTAGAGAGGCCAAACAGAAGGTAGTCTAGCCATGTACACTACAATATCTGCACAAAACCGCACGTAAGCAAGGTTCTGGCACTGCAATGTGACGATGCATTGGAAGGGGACTACACTGATATGAAGTCATGAATTTGCTAGCCAATGGTCGCATATTCAATGTGAAGGTGGTGGCTTTGCAGGTGAGCTTAGGACCAATAGCATGCCGTAAGCTTGCTAGCCAATGGTTGCATATTCAGACCCTGTTAAACCCATGCTGAATTTATTTTAAACTGATCTGTACAAAGATGTGGCAAGATCCAAATTGCTCACCAAGAATGGTTACATACAGAATTACAACAATCATGTTCCTATGACTTGCCCTTGCTGATCAGAGTAGGGGTAACCGAAACAACCCCAATGAGGAACATTGCAGCAATTGACTGGAAATCATAAAGGTCACCCACTGACCTCAGTTCTCCAAGAGCTATTCCAGCCTGTGCAATGGATTTAAAAAAAAAAAAAAACATTAGTCTCACGACAAAATAAAAACACTTTCACATGAAATCCGCAAATCAGATAGCATGAAGAAAGCTTTGAGCTGTATATACCCTGACAGTGACAAAAGCTGCAGGAATGAGTCCAATGAAGGTTGCTAGGAAGAAAATATGGTAAGGCACATCCACTATTGGTGAAGCCACATTAATGAATGTGTTTGGCAAAGTAGGTGTAACTCTTAAAAAGAGCATGTAGTTCAACAGTTTCTTTCTTCTTTTAGCCACCTAAAGAAGATACAGAGAATGCACAGAGAGCAGTGTCAGTAGCTAGAAGCAACATCAATTTTGACAAATTTAGCAACAAGAAGTCTTTTTTTAACAGGTAAAATGGTAGGGATGGATCAAGAAAACAAGATATCGCCATAAGTTAATGCAATCACAAAACTATCAGTATCATTCATTACTCATTCAATGTAAAAACTAAAGAATCGAAGCATGGCTGCAGAAAATGTAATATCTGCAAAAAATATATATATATATATTAAACAGTAGAATTTGTGTTTAAGGTGATTTTCCCTTTACTACTGTATTCAAAACAACTCTTATAGTGGTCAGCTGATCACTGCTGTTGCATCGAGTGAGATTCAAATATTGTTCAGTAGCAAAGGCTATTCTAAGTTCCTTTCATAGTCTTGAACAGGATTTTAATAACTGGTCTTTATTTTTTTCATCGAGGATGACTCTCAGAATCAGCATAGAGTCATCTCTGAACGAAGAATGCCAGGTTACGAAAATAAAATTAAGAAAAAGTAAAATATGAAATTCTAAGTCTATGTCTGACATTTTCCTTAAGAGTAAAATTGGATCATTGCAAAACTTTAGTGTAGGTCATTAATGAATGGTTGATACATTTGAATAACCTAGGTATGCCCTCACAGTTGTTTTGTCCTTTGCCACAACCAATTCCAGGAGACAAGAGATACGAAACGAGTTCTTCCCATGAAGGGGATGTTTTTGAAAGGAGGTGGATAACCATGGCATAAGAAATAAACCTATAATTACTTAGTGCATAAATAACTAAATCCTCTTAGTTGCTCACAAATATTCTGAGGAAAATGGTTCTCTCCATACCAGTGAAAATAAATCGAACCACACGAGGATAATTTTGACGGTAACTGTAATCCTAGACCCTAAACCTTTTTCATCCTTTGATCCAAGCCCCTTCCTAGGAAAGCACTAACTTTCCCTAAAAAGCAAGTGTGCTATAGTACAAAGGGAAAGATCATACAATTCTCTCTATCAAACAGTCTGTCATACAATACAAATTTGACTTATCTCATTTATTTTATGCACAAGTTTCAGAATAAAAAAAAGGATGTAGCAAAGATGAAAATGTTGAGGTAAATGTGTGATAAATCTAGGAAGATAAAATTAAATATGAGTATTTTTGAAAGCATTGAGGGATAGCATCAATAGAAGATAAGATTAGAGAAATTCATTTGAGATGGTCTGGGCATATCGAACATAATCCGGCAACATCGACGATAAGGAAAAGTTTAGCTATGCCGGTTTATGGCCCACCAAGGGTAAGGGGTAGACCAAATAAGATGTGGATGGAGATAGGTAAATTAGATTTGAAAAAGTTTAACTTATCTAAGAACTTGGCTTAAGATATATTAAAATGGAGAAATAGAATTCATATAGCCGAACCCAACATAGTTGGGACAAGGCTTTGATGATGATGATGGTGGTGGTGCACAAGTTTCAGAATAATATTTGATCATTACAATTTAAGCATTTTTACCGGTACGTTTTAACTTTTAAGTATGTTATATGCCGATTGCTCTTACAACAGACTCATTTAAAGGCCAATTTATCCAAAATCTTCCCAATCAACTTGGCCATTCTAACAATAATTTTTCTAGCATTCTCATAACATACATTATGACAATTATTCAATTAACAATTCTCTCTGTTAGGTTCCCCAAAACATGCCATGGCCTTAACTAGCATCAAATGGTTGAATGCATAACAATTCTTATCACAATTCCATAACAATGCACTAGAGGTGGTTGTCATTCATTCACCTGGGCTTGGAAGAAACTTAGCTTGTCAGGCCACAAGCTGAAAACAAGGGGCCTGCCTATAAACTTTGACAGGAAATAGCAGGAAGATGCGCCAGCAGTAGCAGTAAAGACCACCAAAGCCACACCTTTAAATACCCCAAAAAGGGATCCAGCAAGCAGAGACATGAAAACAGTACCGGGAATCATGAATGTCTGCATAAATATGTAGACTACACAATAGCCAATCAGAACTTGTATGGTATAGTCACTTGTGTAGTCTTCAAGGTGTCCCCTACAAAGAGATAAATTAGATAAGCAAAAAACTTAGAAGGATCACCTGAAATGAGCTGTGCAGTGCCGCTCCTAACGCGAAGAAGCGCCACTCTTCTTGCTTACGAAAGGAAATAAAATATAAAGTGCTAATAAAAAACAAACCATATTTACCAAGATAAGGCTAAATTAACACTCCACCCCACCCCCACACGACCACCACCCGGGCCGCGTGGGACAAAATCTATTATCATATCAACAAAGTAGAATTTAATTCATGAATGACTCTACTTGAACATGATCTGTTCTATAGGTCCATGCTTCTGCAACCTTGAGTGCTGCTGCTAAGGAGAAAAGCATCGAAGGTTAAATTTTTTTCCTGGGATTTTTCCTATGCAGCCACCATTAGTCATGGATAACCCCACCTTGTGACAAAAGTTGAGCAAATTACCTAGACGTACTCCGTACTCATACTTTTCATGCGATATTGCAAAATCTTGATTGGTGATGCCTTGTTCTTTCTTTGTATTTCAAGGAAATTTTATGCAATTGCAACCAAAAAAAAAAAAAAAAAATACACAACATGTTTCATTCAATTAGCAATCTAATGACTACTTTTCTGTAATCACTAAAAAATTAGATTATCAATCCCGAAAAATTTTTAAAAAGCAACAAAAAAAAAAAAAAAAAAGAGTTTTGTATTAATTTAGTTCACATTTGGCAACCACATCCTTGGGGAAAGAAGCCACGTTTTGTAATTGTAAATCCCCAACAAAATTAAGCACACCCATTTCGTACAGGAGAGATATGGAGTTGTAAATATTCATGCTTCCTCTTCCACTCCTCTCAGACACTTTCAATTAAAAGATATCAGCTTTCATAGCTTATTTCAGGCGATAAGAAACTTCAACAACGATTAAGCATCAAAACCAACCTAAGAACGTGCAGATCTTCGAGGCTGCGAGGCAGCTTGAGGAAGCTGTAATCGGAGTCCGGCATCGTGAGGTAAACGCAGAAAAGCCCCAAACCAAACCCTAAAACAACGGTCGAAGCCGCGGCAATCTCCCAAGCAGCTAAGGGGAACTTAGATTCTTCGCTTGTTCTGCAAGCGATCTCCGTCCTCTTCTCCATCTTCTCGCTCCTTCTTCCAACGAAAGAGAGGATCAGGGTTTTCAGGAGATGCATTTCAGAGAAGAGAAGCGAATAAGAAGAAGAAGAAGAAGAAGAAGAAGAAGAAGAAGAAGAGGAAGAAGGAGAAGGGAAAGGGGGAAGAAGCCCTCACCCTAGATGCGGATTCGTTGAACCAATCTTGATTGGGATGTTATTGGTGTGGGATTGTAACGGAAGGTGAGAATATTCGGTGGGAGAAGAAGAGCAACTCGATTTTGACTCTGGCTTCTTTTCGATTTTGACTATGGCTTCATTTTACGGTTTCCCATTGCACGTGGTCGCCGATTCGATCTTCGAAGATCCTCGCCACGCCATGCCACTCAATTACGAAAATACCCTCGCTGTTATTTAATCTCTCTTTTCTACTGAAATTTTGACTTTTGACTTTTGACTTGGCCTTTGTTTGAGAGAATGCTTGCGGGGAGTAAGGATTCGTATGAATTTTTCAAATGTTTTTAGGAATGCTGTAAGATCGAAGGGAAATTTTTAAAATGAGAGTGATTTAGGGGTGCGATGGATCAGAGAGAAATTGTAGGGAATAATTTCAAATTGAGTGAGTATATGGGTGATGGTGGTAAAGGAGATATTTTAGGAGAGTTATTGATTTCTTATATTAAGCAAGGGCTGAAAAAAGTTTAAAAAATATTAAAATCTATGGTTTTTTAAATTCAAAAAACTTTTGGAAAAAATAAATATAAAAGTATTGAATATAGTATGTATTACTCATAAAAGTTTTTTTTATCAAAACTTATTCAAACAACTATTTTATAAATAAACTACAAATCAAAATTTATTCATTTGGTAAAGCCCATTGAAGATGGAATAGGGTCAACAATTCAAACTTAATAAACAATTCTAGTGGGAAGAGAGACATCAAACACAATAAGAGAATAATGATGATAATTGAATAAGAGTCATATCCATCATCATAATATTTATGATAATTGAATAAGAATTTTCTTCTCACTATCAAATGACTTATGCATGTGTGCATTACTTGAATATTACAAAGATTAAAAAAAGCATATAAAATGCTTTTACATATTTTTAACCTAATTAAGTATATAATTAATGATGACTGCTCACCATTGAACATCCCTTTTTCTTTTTCAAAAGTGATTAACAAAAAGTTTAAGTATCAATATAATTACAAGGGTAAGAGTAGGCTAGGAGTATAATAGGATATCTTGATCTTTCATCTTTAAATCTTTAAATGGAAACCAATTTTTGCCATTAATTAGTGATAATTGAGTTCTTTACAATCATATTCAGTAGTAATGTATGTGGCAAAAAAAAAAAGTAAAAAATATATATAAGAGAAAAGAAAAGCATATATTAGAGAATTAGGGGGGAGAGTTAGTTCCAAAGGAATGCATTACTATAGAATTTTGGACATAAAAAGTTAATTTTAGTTATTAAATACGGGCGGGCTCTCTACCTTTCCAAGCTCACAAAATCATTGTCAATGTCAAGCAGCAATGGGCCATAATAGATGTGAAGGATTACTGCAAATAAATGCAATAATATTGAAAGCAACCTTCTACGGCTTTGGTTGATTAAACTTTTGTGTGCATATGGGTTCAATGTAAATCACAATCAATCTAAATGCTTGAGAAGAACTAACAATTTCATACAGATATATTGACCTGCAAATGTGGTAAAGCCCAAGTTGGGAATTATATACAGGGAATTAAGCATTTCATTTTTTCCAAGTTCCAACCCAAATCAAAATCAACAACCAGTAAGTAAATCAACACAGAAGCCAAGCTAAGGACCCACCTCGTGTCTCTTCATTCCTGCATGATTTAAACATAAGCTCACTTCGATCCAAACCTAGCCATATGAGTTCTGTGGTTTCCGGTTTCCTATTTGCAGACTGGATTTTGGTCACTGGATAAAAAGAGCATAGGAAAAGGAATGTTATATCGTCATGCAAATCGTCTCTAAGGAAAGATATAAAAACTCTAGAGAGATTTTAGGGGATATGAATGAAATGATTAGATATTAAGAGAGAAAATTAATTAGAGATTTTAGAGGATGAAAAGAGAGATTTTAGGAGACTCGAGTTTAAAAAATACTACTTGCCACCATTGAGATGTTAATGTGGCGCTCCAGAAAAATAAGAAAAATAAGGGATGCTGACCTTCAAATCTAAAGTTTAATAGATCTGAAATCGAGAAACAGATCAAAATACTATCAATCGAAAATCTAAGACATTAAGAGAGAGGGATTACAAAAGAGATGCTTACATTCTGAGAGATCAAGAGAGAGGGATTACAAAAGAGATGCTTATATTAGAGGAATACAGTTAAAACCATGAGCCAAACAAAGAGAAAAGATCCTCTGTGAGATTTGCTTGGTGCTCTTTTTATCCAAAATATTAGTGACCTTCAAATCTGAAATTTAATAGATCCGAGATCGAGAAACAGATCAAAATACTATCAATCGAAAATCTGAGAGATCAAGAGAAAGGGATTGCAAAAGAGATGCTTACATTCTGAGAGATCAAGGGAAAGGGATTGCAAAAGAGATGCTTACATTAGAGGAATTACTAAAGAGTTCTCCAAGGAAAATCTCGTTCTTACTGTAGAACATGTTGCTGATGATGGGAGCTTCAAGAAGATAATTCTGGCCAAGGAAAAAAGTAGAGAATGGGGACAATCTATGGGCTTGTGATTTAGAAAAAGTTTCACGTGCCTCTAATCAGAACTCTAATTTTTTCTGCAAAGAGATGAGCACACAAGTGAGAGGGATTGGAAACAATATCCCACACGTCTCTAAATCCTATTCAGGGAGCAAAATAAGTCAGTCTATTCAGAAAAGACTGAGGTAAAAGACAAAATAGAAAGCAAAATATGTGGCTGTGGACATCATCGAAGGTCTCTCTATCTAACTGGTTCTTATCTAACTGTCAATCGAAAAGATTTTTGGAACCCATTAAGAAAGAGGGAGAGAGATTGTAGAAGGAGAGATTTTAGTATTTTACGATGCTGCCGTGGCACACTAAAAAAAAAAAAAATTAAAAAGTGCTGATGTGATACCCTCCATAACTTCCCATTAAGAACGTGTTGTTGACTTCTAATCAACAATTCCTTTCTTTTCTAGTAATCACATGTCTTACGCAAATGAAGGTTTCTTTTCCCATCTGTTGGTGCTTTACAATGAGATTCACACGCGCAGCTTGTGATGAGTGCAGACACATCACATGTCACAATCCCAACAATTTGGTGAATGGATTACAAGTTGACGGTTGAGATTTGAGAAGAGAATGAACATCACCGTCCACCTATGTAGTATCTAATCGTTGGTCACGGACTCCCGGTTTAAAAAATCTGCGGTGGAAGAAACAGGCATGCATTAAAAAAAAGTCAGAAAAAACCACCATGTGATTTGTGCGTGTGCGTTGTGTTGGGCAGAGAATGACTCTTGGCATTTTATTTTTCTTGCCGCAAGTGGATGGTGCCTTTGCTGTCAGTGACAGCTAACCGCACTGTTAGCCTTCTAGAACATGACGAAGACAACCCTGAAGTTATATACTAATTTCGCTAAAGCTACTTTGTCTTGGAAATTCATCGGCAAAGGGATGGAGCCTTTCCCAATTCCCACAGTTCACCAAGAAGCACTGCAATTATGGATTTCAAATTTTCAATAGATTTCCGAAACTCTCCAGTCGAACCCATGAGAATATCATAGCCATTGATTTAACATTCTTAAACTTTAATAATTTTTTAACTATAACTTTTTTATTCATTTAAAAATTTGAACAGTAAAAAGCGAGATTCAAAGTTCTTCCAATCTTACGGGGCCAATTGGGTTAATGGTACTATAAAGTAAAGTGAAGTAAAATTTAAAATCAAAAGAGAGTAAAATATGAGGCGATCTAATTATAATGTAATGTCTTTTTGTCATTATTAGATTGATAATAAATTTTTTTACTTTTTTATTATAAAAACTAGGTGACTTTTTTTATCATTTGATTGGGTTGAGACTTGGTAATGTTGCTTGAAATTTTTGAATTTTTGTACTTTCATAATTACTCACTCATTTTTTCCATATGTTTTGTAAATTGGGGCTTCATTCACTCTACTCTGTTAGTTAGAGGACAATATTTCAGTGAGAGTTGCTCTTATTATTTTTTCTGTAAGAACTCTCGGTGTGATTTATCTATCACCTAATTTAAATTTTGCAAGGATCCCCGTGACGGTCATACACCCAAAATTTGGCACACATCCAAATGATTTTCAACCACTGAATCAATTGTATATTCATCTAAATGGATTAAACTTGTGGGCTACAAATAAAGGAGCGAGAGACATATGGTTGAATCCAAACTCAGTGGTTCTGCATAATTTTTTTTATTTTCCTAGATGCGATCGCGATCTAGAGTGGGCCCATGAAAAAGTTTGCCGGACTATCTGTGAAGACAGTTGGCACATGAAAACGACTCCTAGTTAAATACCAAACCAGGCAATCATACAACGGAGGAGAGTGGGACCAGTGGAAGACCATTTTCAACGGTTATGTAAAATGTGCATTATTCATTTACTGCTTAAAAAAAGGCCATGATCGTACACGCCGACCAACGGAGTGCGGAGGCCCTTCCGCGTGAATGTGACGACGGATCATTAATGGACTGGGTCCACCCTCCGATTGTTATTGGACCTTGCTGGGGCAAGACTACGGCTGTCAAAGGGCTGGGCCCGGGCCGGGCTTAAGTAAGCCTTTATCCTACCCTCACATGTGCGAGCCGGGCCTAATCTAGCAAAGGCCCTCGACTTTTACGGCGGGCCTATAATTTTTAGGCCCTTACCCAACTCTCAAGGGCTAGGGCCGGGCCAGGGCAGAGCCAGGGCCAAAAGAAAGGGAAATTTTTTTTCTTTAATGGAAATAAACATTTTATATGCAACAACATATGCCACTACCACCAACCAACCTTATATAAACCCTCTTCCTTTGCGTGGGCAGGGGACCGGCAATGCAATGGAAAAGGCAGCATGGCGAAGTTAAAAACTTTTTTTTTTAAGGCATTGGTGGTGAGATGAAATCATTTTTACAATATAAAACATAAGGTGGATAATAATAATTCTATAAATGATAATAAATATAAAACAAATAATAATAATTCTTTATTTAATTATTTAATTTACTTTTAGAATATCTAAAAGATCATCGAATGTATTACTATCATTGTGTTGCTACGTACGTATTTAATCTTGTGTGCAAATTAAAACTTTTACAGTCTCAGATTTTAAATAACACCTATATTGATCAAGTACTCTTCCTTCCGCACTAAATGCTGATTCAGAAGCAATTGTAGAAACAGGAATTGCTAAAATGTCATAAGCCTTTCTGGAGATAACTGGATATTTTGTTGAATTAACTTTCCACCAATCCAATATATTGAAATTTTCAGATTTATCCGTTGGCTCATCCAAATAACAATCTAATTCCGATTTTTCCTCTACAACTGTCTGAGTCATTTGTTCCTCAAAAGCTAAAAAATCATCTTCAAACTCATTAGATTTCTTTACCAAATCAACTTTATCCACATTTGACAATGTTTTGGTAAGTGCATCATATATAAAATCATTTTCAAACTCATTGTGTATATTATATATTTTATATTAAAATTTAATAAACAGCGGGCCAGGCCGGGCCCCCTTCGGCCTGATTAATCAAGCCTAATCTCAGCCCTCTAGATGCGGGTTTTTAAAAATAGAGCCCTATCCTACCCTCGGGCTTTAAATGAAAAAAATAAGCCCTCGTTTTGAGGGCTTTTGCGGGCCGGGGCCGGGTCGAGCCCCCTCTCTAAAGGGTCGGATTGACAGCCCTAGGCAAGACGCCACCAACAATAAATTGATGAATCGTGTAGAATACATCACTAGAACTCAAAACGAGACCCTGTTTATTTCACAGAATTCCTTGCACAGGACTTTGTGATGTTCATAAAAGCATATAGATGATTTGGTGGCTTGTCTCTTTCCCATTCTTTATTAGAATTTTAAATTTCAAAATCTCACAAGCTCTTCTAATTATCAAGATTCTAACTTCTTTGACATTTACAAATCCTCCAAGAAGAGGAATTAAGAATTTCAATCAAGAAATAACTTCTAAAAAATTTGCAAGACTTTCATATATGAATTCCCTGAATTTCGCTAAATAAACAGGCTCCTAGAAGTTGATTTACATACGTAAGTGTTTTGTGAGAGTGCACAAGTTCAAGTCCTCCATCTAAATAAAAAGCAGGAAAAGAACTAAAATTTTAAATAGTTGGTTTTGCACACATCATCCGACCCTAAGATTGGGAAATGATAGTACGGGTAAAATGGAAAATTGGTAGTAACCCTTCACTGTAATACCTTTGGCTTGCGAGTGTAACACTACAATTTTGCACTCCATTTTTTTAATGGACATCAAGCAGACATTTGAACTTGCAAAGAGTTGATTTTCTTTTGCAGAAATAAGAAACATCAGACTGTAATCCAATCTTTTTTCCCCTATAAACTGCCGAAAGGTTGTGGTTACAAAAAATCAGAATTCTCCTCGACATTGCAGGATACTTGATATTTTACAAGTGTGAGCTACAGCTTCCTCTCCAGTCCCACCCACCCGAACTTGAATTCCACAGGTCCAGTAGGCCCACCAACATAATCCATGCCCTAGATTTTGTTGCCACTACCATGTACATGTAGCTAAATAGGCACACGGCTGCAAGAAGAAACCCATACACGGGAAATGGACGAAGTAAGCTTTAATATTACACCACCCTATTTAACATCGGCAATAGAAAATTTTTCTCAAACACCCTGAAAACAGAAAGATCAAAACCAACCCCTATAACCAAAACTTCATACCCATTAATAAAACTATATGTAGAAACAGAATCATGCTTGTAACAAAATTGCAGTTGTGTCTGGGCTCATCCCTTTGAGTTTCTTCTTCGTGCCTCTCAACTTGCTTGATTTCCGTTTCCTGGAAGAAACCTTCTCATCCACCATCTCCGTAGAATCCCCGATTTGTTCGTCAACAACGACATTTCCTCCAGATGTTGGCAAGTTATTTGCTTTCCTGCTTTCATCAGACTGCAACATAGATTCATCTTTGGGAACTGACGTGTCAGTTTCTGGGTCAATTACAGACATTCCAGTTAGAGTGTAATCCAATAAAAATGTGCTTCGTGTAAGCCTGTCTATCCTACTGAAATGTCTCTGGGTGTAGGGTATGAGGCCTTCAAGAAGCTCTGCTATGCCTTTTATCTGAAAAGCAAGAGCACATGAAACCATCAGCTTAGTATTAGCATACACATGCCCCTTTTCTTTTCATGATAATTGACCAGTTCGATAATGTTATGCCATAGATTAATAAAGCAATTAAATAGAAAAAAAGCTAAGAGAACTCTCTTTTTCCCCATTATGACAAACCCATTTCATAATTTCAAGCATAAAAGATAATGTAACAGAAGACACAAAGAGAACAGAAAATCTTTTAGGGCTTGTTGGATAAGCATAAAACAGAGTAGAATGAAGTTAAATGGGCCTAATAGCTTAAAATTTCAACTCTACCCTGTTTGGATCAGTCTTGCCCAAAAATGAAGCATTGTTGTCAGCCCATGTATCCTTCATTTCACTTCAACCCTAAAAACTTCAATTTCCTTAAGTAGAAGTCAATTCTACTCCAAAATATTTTTAAATTTCACTTCACATCAAGCATCCAAATAGAGTGAAGTGAACTAATCCACCTTAACTTCAACCCACTTCTCCTCCACTTCACTCCTACAAAATCTATTTAATTTTATTCTACTCCTCATTTATCCAAACAGGCCCTTAAGAACGTTAAAAAAGTAATTTGAAATATATGCTCAATAATATGAAGTTCAAGGTAAACTCTTATTAAAATAATGCAAGAACCTCATTCTGGATATATGCTAAAAAAAAAACTTACTACAATATCAAGAAATTCTTGGTCTAATTTCTTATTGAAATATTGTGAAATGCAGATGAGTGCACCAGGCTGTAAATGCTCTCAGACAGGGCCAGGCCCATGTAGGCACGGAATTATGTTGAGTTTTAGAGCCTCATTTATGTATCATACTTAGGGATGGGTAATTTTTTGATAAGGTTGATGCCAGGCCTGGACACACTCGCATGCACACACAGCCATACACATGCTAATGTACACAAGTGATTAGTCTTCCACAAGAACAGGTATTATATATGGGACTAGTCTACTAAAAAAAATGGCATTACACATTATACTCTCAGGTGTAAATAGCTATGTAGTCTAGATAATCTAAGACAGTAAAAAAACAAAAATGAAATGTGTTTTTAAGTTTTAACGGATTGATTGTAATTTCTGTAAGTTCTGAGAAACTACAATGTAGTAAGATCAGTAGCCTTTTAAGGCAGAGTTTGGACAGGTAATGGTCAATCACCTCAATAATTTCAGTTGGAGGAAGGATGTTGAAAACCCGGAAAAGCACAAATTGTGCGACATGACATAGTTTTGGTTTTGTATTCCATTCTCGAACATATTCAAAAAGTATTCGCATTTCTTCCTTTCCAAGGGCACGAAGTGCTCTATCTATCTGATCCCCCACTTCTCTCTTCCTGAAAGAAGACTCTTACATAAGATGTAATATAAAATAAAAATGAAAAAACACTGAGAGACTACTCATTTTTTAAAGAAGTCCATAGAGATTATTCCTTGCCTGCAAAGTTCTGCAAATAACTCAAAAAGTTTATGGGGCCTGCGTAGTTCGAAAGCTAATTGAATTGCTTTTCTGTAATCAGCATCTGATACAGCATTTTCCAACTCCTGGCCCTTCAAAACACCTTCTTCCTGCATAAGTAAACGTATAAAGCATACCATTTCAGATGCCACCGATGATGATGATGATGAAGATGATGATGATGAAATAATACTAATACTGAGAAACATTAATAATAACTCAACTGAGAAACATCACATTTTTGTGTAGACAGGCAGGTCTCATCATATGACAGAATTCATCATATAAACAGTTTGGAGTTTGGACTACACAAGGTTGGCTGCTAATGTGCAGTCCTTAGGTCCAAGAATAGTACAAATAAACAACATATTTGTTTCCTTCCTTTGAACAATGTTCCTAAAACATTCAAAACTAGGAGAAATTTGTGCAGCCAGTTAGCCACCCCAGCTCCTCTTCTTGAAAGTATTGACAGCTAAAAGTGGAGATTAGTAGGGCCATACCAGAATATACCAAATTCAATTGATTATTATCATTTTCTTATATTTGGAAATGTATATAACTTCTTTTTTTTTTTTTCAGTTTCAATAGTCAGACGCAAAAATGAAATAAATAAAAAACCAGAAATCAGAGGAAAAAAGAAGCAACATCAATCAATTCAACTCAAAGAAAATTCACAAAGCACCTAGAATGCACCATGGAAATGAAGAAAAGAACCAGAATTTTGTATATTTTCTATATAGTTAGAAATGAAAAACAAACTTACTTCTTTACGGAAAGCTTCCTCCTTATCAGCAGTAGTACAGTCATGCCATAAATTAACAACTGCATCACGACCACCGGTTGCAAGCATTTCTGTCTGCTTACCTACAGCTAATGCCCAAACCTGCACAGAATGAAAACAAGAATGAAGACACTAATAATTATTATCGGTCCAAGTACAGGCTGAGTCAAGTCGGTGGTAGACCACACCAGAGGCATCTCTATTTATTACTTGGGCCTTGAAATAAGGCCATAAATAGACTGATAGAAGTCATAAATAGGCGAAGAGTGCTGAATGCTGGGTCCTGAGCGGCTGTTATTTATAAATTTTAAAATTTTGTCCCATATCATAACTTGCCTAGCATAGGCCATAGATCAGGAATGGAAGCTACAAACTAGGAAGCAAATGCCAGCCATAGTGTAGACCAGTAGCCATCAAATCACATAAACAAAATAGGTTGTAAAGTATTCTATTCAGTTTGCTGCTAAAGATTTGGAGTAAGCTGATAATTTATTTCATGGCCACGATTCCGTTAAAAAGTAGCAATATATGACAATCATTTCAAGAATCAGAAGAAAAGAAAGAAAGTGCAGGCCTTACCAGAGAAAGGGATGCTTTAGAGGCCTTGAATTTTGATAAGCCCAAAGCATAGTTTTGAAAATCGAGATCATATCGCAAATCATTTGTACCCCATGAACTGATTGAATCAAATCAAATTGTGAATTGTATTGCAAATCGTCGGATTTTTTTTTCTAATAAAAATGAAAAATAATTAAAAATTAACAGGAAAATGAAAAAAGTAGTGATCCAAAACCATCCATTTTCCCATTTATAGAAATATAAATAAAATGAGAAATAAGTCCATTATACAATCATATCAAGAACATCATGACGTATATTAATATATAATAACTAATAAGTGATCCGCGTAATAGTTAAATAAGTTTAAGGTATCAATATATGTTTACTTTTTATTACCTTTAAATCAAAATATCATCATCATCATCATCAAACCTTATCTCAACCATGTTGGGGTTGGCTACATGAATTCTGTTTCTCCATTCCGTTCTTCGCAACTGGGTGACGCTGCAATGTGTCGCTTAAAGCGGGGAACACCTTAACCTTATCACGAAATATAGTTATCTTAAAATTTATGTTTGGATTATGACAAAGTTTTACAAAAATATAAAAACTAAAATAAAATCAAAATATAAAAGTGAAAAATAAAAATATAAAGTTTTATTACCTTTAAATCAAAATATAAAAGTGAAAAATAAAATCCAAAAAATTAATCTTACAAACTAGGATATGTCTTGAAGTTAAGAAAGTGTTCATAAAGAAAAAAACCAAAAAAGATTTTTTCAAAAAGCAAATATAGACATGCACCATACATACAATAAAAAAATGCTTTAATTAAATGCATATTCTTTATTCATCTCTAAAACCTCCCAAAAGCTGAAAATTTTTAAGAGGTTTCGTTAATAACTACTAAATAACATTCTGAAAGAAAAAAAGAATAAAGAAAGAAAAAAGGAAAAAGATTGTTAATATTAACTTATTGGTTGTATCTATTCTTTCTCAGTCAAATAGCTTGAATAGTAAAATTTGATTAAATGAATATAAAATTTTAATATTCACACATGAATACTAAGATTCATCTACAAATGAAATTCATTACATCGATATGAATCATTTTCCTAAAGAATTGGGATATGAATCGTACAATTCTGATAACTATGCAAACAAGCACCATCCAAATAGAAACATGAAACAATGAGCATATGGGAAATCCAAAGTCAAAGCAGTGGAAGAAAATCGATTTATAACCTGACTCTCATGCTGGTCAAACGTAGCTATGCATTCATTTGTTTTTACTGTCCATAGCTTTACCAAGCCATCAGAACCTTTAAAAAGAAAAAAAAGTCTCATTGAGTCAGTCGTGAATGTAATATCCAAAAGTATGAATTCAAGTAAATAAGGGGCAACTTACCAGAAGAAACAAACTGGGCCCCTCGAGTAAGAAATGAGGCCCGTAACACACTCGATGTATGGCCTTCAAATGTTTTTAAGCATGAACCATCGGATATAGCCCAGATCTTTATTGTTTTGTCACCAGATGAAGTTATCACACATCGATCCACTGGAGAAAACTCCACAGACCAAATACCCCTTTTATGCCCTCTCAGTACTGTTACTGACACTAGATCTGGAAGCCTCCATATGCAGGCAGTGCGGTCCTATACAACAGAAATGCGAGTACAAATATTCAACCACATCAAGAAATGATCTCAACTTTTGTCAGTAACAAAAAATATATATATTTTTTAAACTTCTCATTAGATCTTTGAGAAGATGAATAATACTGTTAGGTTAACAAACTAACCTGTGAACCACTGCAAACATAGTTATCATTAGGTGCAACAGCAAGAGAGTTAATATCCTTATCGTGTGCTGCCACAACTGCTTTTGTTTTCAAACTAAAGACTTCACTAGAATCCTCAGAGAGCCCTTCCAAACTCCAAACCTTGATGGTGCAATCACTACATGGAAAGACAACAAAGAGAACTAGCGTGAAGAGGAGAATGTACCTATCTATCTATCGATGACTTCTTCTGTTCTTCTTAGTATATTTCTTCTATACCCAGAATTTGGCTCTGGACCAACTCTAGATTTCAAAAGATGAAAAGCACATTTCAAAATAATGTTTAAACTAGTACTAGAAGAATAAGGAAGACTTTGACTTGGTGTCATATCAGGTATGACTGTGAAACAAGTCGTTTATTTCAAATAATGTATATGCAATGAAATCAAAACTCAAATTTTATGGGATGGTCCAAAGGAATCACTTTGGTCCCAACGAAATATTACCTGCTACCACTTACGAAAAAATTCTTCTGCTTCTTAGAGAAAGCAACAGCTCCAACAGCTCCCACATGGCCTACACCAAGTCCTTTGCAAGATCTACTTTTATCTTCCCATAGCCTAACCTACAGACAAGAGAGCGAGAATTACCCATTCAAAAACCAAAAACATGACAGTTGTAGTGACATGATAAGTTAATATGTTTTTTATATCAGTATAAAATGAGTAAGATAATACTAGAGTAGGATAATACTATGGCATTAAGGCAAAGCAAAAAGTGTTTGTTACCATTTTGATAGTACCATGGTACACTAGCATTTCCTTTTTCTCTGAATGGTAACATGACACGAACCCACACCTCAAGGTCACAACAATGAGCACCTTCCAACTGTACTACGGGCTTTGTCTTTCACATTTTTAATGGTACCACTGATAATATTAGCAAGTGTAAGTGATTTTAGGGAAGACACAAAGCTACTCTGGGTTGCATTTGAAACAAAACAACAAGCTATGATGCCCCAATACGGTATGGAAACGGCAAGGACATGCCATGGGCATGACAGGGACAGGTTTTACACATAAAAAGTGAAGTGTCAGATATGAAATGATGCGTTGCCCATTTTGAAGTGTCCAATTGTCCATGCATCGTAGACTACAATCATTGAAAAAGACAAAAGCAGGCGAAATTTTTCAAAGGGACTGGTGGACTGCTACTTACTATCATACTTTTGTGTACAAGGTTTATAACCAGAAGCATTCAGGAAGCTCTATCCACTTCTTTTATGTTTTATTTTTTTAATGACATGGGTCTCCCTAAGGTCTTTGACCCAATAGGACTAATCTCCCGGGTGGCACCCTCTAAACCCCCACAAACGTACACGGGCAAAGCTAGGGCAGGTTTCGAATACAAGACGTGAGGAGAAAACTAATGCAGGTCCTAGGATTAAGGCTTGTAGGAAGTGCCGAAGCACAATTAGGTATCCAAAGACACTTCAAACATCTCAAAGAGACAATAATGAGGATGCACCTCAATTGGGAAAGCCCAAACTTTAATTAATAACTCTCTAAATAATTCTTCATTACAATGCCGTATAAATAGTAAAATGACTTAGAGCCTAAGAAATATAATGAAACTAGGAAACTACATAATATAGGAAACTAAATCCTAATTACAACTCATTAAATGAAATTAGCAATCTAATGATATCTAATTACTAAATAAAAATCCTAAATCTAATTGGGCCCTACACACGTGGCCATGAGGTCAATACTGCATTATTCTCCTCTGCTTGGAAAGAACTTGACCTCGAGTTCGGTAAAAGTCTGCTAGGGTCAAAGATCAACCAGACAAACTTTCAATCTAATGGCTGCGCTTGATCTGGTACACACATCTTGAAAATTCTGAGCTTGATGCATCCTTTGATTTGACAGATAAAGTGTGTGTGGATGTGTGATCGAACCATTTGATATATCACATGTGAAATTCACACCATAAAATCACAATCGTAGACTGGCCATTCTTCATCTCCAAAGGTAAAGTCAACATGATGAATTTTAGCGGATAGAACTTCTTGTGGATGCATAGGAGGAAGTGATTTTTTTTTTCCAGTTGAACTACTTTAATTTCATCCGATGCTTCTATCAAATCATGTTTTGGAGGCAATTTTTCAACAGATTGATCCTTTTTTATGTCATCATTGGCAATTGGATTGACTTTGGATTGCAATGTTAACTTCTCTTGAATTGGAGATTCTAGCAAGTAGGAACTAGTTTCAATCTCTTGTCTAGCAGATTGCTCATGATCATTATTTTCTAAATTGATATGCCTAGTTTCCATCCTTATAAGGGTTGCACGGAGTTGATTGACTTGAGCAGATAACCCAGCAATGGCAGCGCGAAATTTTTTCCATGGATGTAGACACTACAATTTAAAAGTTGACTAACCTCATGTGCAGATTTGTACTCCACAAACACAATGGTGTAGCTGGGTCTAAAATCTAACTTTAAATGGGCTCATGATCACAAAAATAATGCTGGCCCTCAATCTAGTCAAAGCTGTTTGACTGCGTAGTTCCTGATGCAGTGATGTCGTCAACAATACTCTTTTGCTTGGTTTTTTTATGGCTGGGCTTTCAAAAGCCAGGTCAGATTAACCTGAACCTAAGTGGATAGGCCCAAAACCTATATATATAGCTTTGCATGTGAGAGACATATGTGACTATCTCGAAACCAGATCCCATAAGAAAACGAGGCTCTGAAAATTGAAACCACTGGTGTCGTTTCTGTTTTTTCCTGTTTAGAAGAGAAAAAAAAAAAGAGGCTAAGAGGGAGAGTGGACAGCATGCAGTGTGAGAGAAAAGGCGTAATGAGTGAGCAACGGCGACGAAGGTGCATGGCAAGGGCCCCAAGTACACTTCCTTAGAGCTCCTCCTCCTCCTTCGACTTTCTACTTTTTTTTTTTTTTTTTGCCTCGGGCTTGGGATGGAGTCTTCGACTGATGGAGATGGGGGCTTTGGTTCGGAGATCTGGAGAGGGATGAATGGCAGCGGTGGGGAGGTTGGTGTTGAAGAAGGGAGTATTGAACGCTATGATTTTTTTTTTCTTAATCGAAAGAGCAGGAGGCGAGGATATATATATATATATTACTGGTTGGGGATTAGATCTGGGTTGGGGAACAATGAGTTTGGTTCTGATGAAGGCTAAAGGGGTGAGCAGGGTGTCGGTTGTGTGGGGATTGGGTAATAAGGATTTTTTTTTTTCTGCTCCAAGATTTTTTGGGGTATCGATGATGGCTGGAAAGTTGGGTTTTGGTTACGGGTAAGGGTGGAAGATGATGGATAGGGATGGATTTCGAAACTGATGATGGATGATGGAATGAGAGAGACGGGGTAGGGATGGATGGAGATGGGAAGATAGAGGTAATCATGCTAATCTATCGGAGGATCGGCTCTGTCTACGGGATAGAGGTAATCACGCCGAGACAATCAAGGATCATTCGGCTCTAATACCAATCTAATGCAAGCCCTAGGATTAAGGCATGCGGGAAGTGCCGAAGCACAATTATCGGAAGTACCAAAGCACAATTGGGTGTCCGAAGACATGCTAAACATCTCAAAGAAACAATAACGAGGAGGCACATCAATTAGGAAAACCCAAACTTTAATTAATAACTCTCTAAATAATTCTTCATTACAATGCCATATAAATAGTAAAATAACTTAGGGCCTAAGAAATCTAATGAAACTAGGAAACTAAATCCGAATTACAACTCATTAAATAAAATTAGCAATCTAATGATATATAATTACTAAATAAAAATCCTAATTATAATTGGGCCCTACACATGTGGCCATGAGGTCAATACTGCATCACAAACCCATGCATTATGCCACTCCACCAAAGAAACAGTACATTTTCATGTACAGAGGAGAGATACTCACGTTGTTGTCCTTACTTCCAGTCACTATAAGCGACCCCCCCGAAGTTGAAACACATGTGTCAAGGCATAGTACGATATCTGTATGCCCCGCCAAGACATAGGAACATGACATGGACGAAAGCTCGTACACTCGCACCTGCACATATGTTCAGCAAAAAACTTGAGAGGGGCAAAAAGAAATGCTGTTTGAAATGTTATGTTGCATTTATATATAATAGTACTAAGATTACTTAATCATTCCATTCTCCAGAGAAATATGCACAAGCATCATCATTGAAGCACTATCCCCACTACCTAAAGATGTATACAGAAAGGCAAATAAAGCAGTGAAACAACTCTAGAAGTCTTTTCTATGTTGTACTAGAGAAAATGCGAGTAGTGATTAGTGAATAAAAACAAAGAGTTAACTGCCATCCACTAAACATGCAAGGACAAATGTGTTTAAACTTTAAAAACATCACAAGGAGACAAAACCAGTCAGCATGAGCAATCTTACCTGTTCCACATTTGTAGCTACAGCAAGAAAATTTTCCTCCTCGCCTAAAAACTTCAAATCCACAATCTCTTCATTATAACCAACTAGCCGTTTGCTTATTTTTAACTGAAACAACCCTTCAGCAGATTGAGTTGGACAGTAAAATAGAAACTGTTGATCAGCAGTGACACAAAGCAACCCTTGATCTAAAGGTAATATTGTAGCTGATGTGAACCCCCGTTTCTCATTATCCTCGTCTGAGCTGACACTGGCATCTGAAGATTGCTTCTCATACACACAGATTTTGCTGGTGAAAAAAAAGAGAAAATCACATCATTTCAATTTAAGATTGAAAGAATAGGAAAAAAACAACTATAATGATAATGATTTTCAAGAGATTTAGAGAGATTATTTAACCACATATTTCATGAGACTGATTATTTAGCTCAAAATAGAACGAAATGGGAAAACAGAATTTATGTAGCCGACTCCAACATAGTTAGGATAAGGCTTTGATGATGATGATGATAATGATTTCATGAGGCTGACAAGACCACAAGCAATCGTGTCAAACTCAAACAAGAAACAAAGAGGCCTCACAGAGTCACAGTTGATAGAAAAAAGAACCATTCTAGTAACAAACACCAAGGCACGCTTGTACAACCACTTTTCTGCACAAAAAAAAGCTTGGAAAGTGGAAAAGATTTTTCATGGCATTTAAAATTCCACATTTGGTACAGGTGCTTTTTCTCAAGGAAAACCATAAACATTAGAAAAAAGCTTGGAAAGTGGAAAAGATTTTTCGTGACATTTAAAATTCCACATATAGTGCAGCCACTTTTCCTAAAGGAAAACTAAAAAAATTAACCAACTTTTCCATGCTTTCATGAAAAACCATTTCCGATGTGGGGGTGTCAAAAGAGTTTTTCTAGGAAAATGGAAAACTCTTTCGTGCAACAGCCTTTACACAGTGCCACACAAACATGACCACGTCTGGGGAAAACAGGTTCCGTGACTTTTCCTTTTCTGCCAAAAAATAAAAAAATAAAAAACTTAACCCCTCCCCCCAATTGGAAATGCTTTCCTACAGAAAATTTAGCTCCTGTTTTGCTTTCCCTCACAAAAAAGCGGCCTTGACAAATGTGGAAAATCACTATTGTGGAAAAACAGCCAGATTTTCCATTACTTTTTTCCACAAACAACGCTGTATAAATGTGCCCTAAACGAATTTTTTGATGGCTTACTAATGCAGGCCTTAAGGTTAGGGCTACGTGGAATGCCTAAGCACGTGTCCAAGAACACTTCAAATTGTCTTTAACAAGACCTCAACACGCAAGGACACACCTCCAGAGATAAAACCAGCAATTCTATTAATTAATCGAGTCTATAAAATAACATGCTGCGATGCAATATAAATAAGAAAGCAAACTTCATGCCTAAGAAACCCTAATCTAATAATAGAAACTTCCCCAATAACAATGCAATTAAAAGTCTACTAATAACATAATCCTAATCTTTTGATAAAGGGGACCACCTGGGCTCATATTGCATCATCCTTCCCAGCTTCAAAGAAGAGTTTGTCCTCGGACTCAAATCTTCTTCGGACCGCCTCTGTAAATATGTTGAACATTAAGTACTTCCTTTGTTTGCGTTGCTCGGGAATTCTTCTTGGATGGCTCTAGTTTCTCGAGATGAAATGTAACGTGTTTTTCACCATTCATGAATGTGTATGTGTTGCCGTGCATTCCATGAGTCCCATTTTTTACAAACATCCATGGGCGACCTAACAAAATATTACCACTATCCATAGGTAACACATCACATCAAATGATATATTTGTAATCATCACCAATAGCAAATGTAACCTTACAGGTGTGACATACACACGCTTGATCACCTGTCATCAACCATTTGACAACATAGGAGCAATTGTGTTTGTAAACTTTCAACTTGAGGCGATCAACAAAAGAGTGAGTTATGATGTTCTCTTCACTTCCGCCATCAACTATAATTGTGTAATGTTCTCTATGTACTGTATCCATGGAACGGAAGATATTTTCCCTCAACCATTTATTCCGAACAGTTGGTGAAGCCTCTTTGATGACAATTGGAGGAGCCTTATATATGATCATGAGGGCTTCACCTGTGGTATCAGCATGTGTCCTCAATTTCCTCAGTTTCAGTACCCTTAGAATCATCTAGGGCATCTTTCACATCACCTACACTCTCAATGAGGTGTGTGCGTTTTGTACATTCCACTGAGTAATACCCCAGCTGTTGACGATGAAAACAAATCATCATATTCTGACCTTCAGTTTTGCCAAAAAACTTTATTAAAGAACCACTTAGTTTAACAAAGATGAATTCTCCTGCAAAGCCCATTTAGATGCATTAGATTTTTATGCCTAATGATTTGCAATATCCTCTGCTTTGATTGCATGTTGGATGAGTTCATCTACATTATCGAAATTTTGATGTGCAAGGATGCGTTGAATGTCTAATATCAACCCACTGAAAATTCTATCAATCAACACATTATCATCTTCATTCACACCACTACAAGCTTACAAAGTTATAAATTTTTTAGAGAATTTAACAACTGTTTCAAGTTCTGAAAACTTACATGGCGATCTCTTGAATAATTGACAGGGAGGAATTTTTGCTCCAAAATTTTTTTCATCTCATTCCATGTTTTAATAGGGTCCATGTTCCGATTCTTCCATTTTCTTTGCAATTTAGCCCACCATGTTGACGTATAATTACGAAATCAAGTGGCAACCAATTAAACTTTATGGTCCTCTTCCATTGGCTTGTGTGCAAAAATATCTTCTATGCACACTAACAAATCCATAAATTCAGTAGACTGCAATTTTCCATCATTATTCAGGAATCACAAGTTTAATCTCGAAATCTCAATCAACATTAATGACAAGTGGATCTCGATGATTCTGAATATTTTCTCCATCACCTCGATTGTGATCCTGACGCTAATTATTTTTAAAGTTGTGATTCTGATATCCATCCTCAAAAGAGTTTGTCAGAGTTGCTCAATTGTTGCAAATAAGTTATCAAAATTTTGCGACAAATTTGCAACATTGTCAGCCAATTCCTCAATGGATGGGGTGGAAGATTTCACTTCAATCTTGTTCTTTTAAACCTTTTTTTTTAATGCAAATTTAAAATCTGACTAACCTGATATGTAGATCTGCTCACTGCAAATACATTAGTGAAGATGGATTTGAAATTTGACGTTAGATGGTTCCAGATTTGCAAAAGCAATCTTTGGCTGTTGGATGTTGAAAAATCTACCTACTGCTTTTCACTGACGCAGTGCTGATGTTAGCAATATAGTTGAAGGGCTATTCTGCTCATCATCATCATCATCATTAAAGCCTTATTCCAACCATGTTGAAGTCGGCTACATGAATTCTATTTCTCCATTCCATTCTATTTTGAGCCAAATCCTTCGCTAAGTTAAACTTCTTCAAATCTGAATCAATGACCTCCATCAATGTTTTCTTCGGCCTACCCCTACCTCTTGATGGGCCATCCACATGTATAGCCGAGCTTTTTCTCACCAATGCCATTATTGGCTTACGCTCAACATACCCAAACTATCTTAAACGAGTTTCTCTAATTTTATCCCCTATTGATGCTACCTCTAAATGCTCTCGAAAGCGCTCATTTCTAATTTTGTCTTTCCTAATTTTACCATACATCCACCTAAACATTCTCATTTCCGTTACATACATCTTATAAATATGCGTCTTCTTAATTGGCTAACATCTTGCTCCATATGTCATAACTGGTCTAACCACTGTCCTGTAAAATTTGCTCTTCAGTTTCGTTGGCATTCGTCTGTCACAAAGCACTCCATAAGCTAGTCTCCACTTTAGCCATTCAGCTTTTATCCTATGCTCACATCTTCGTCAATCTCTCCATCCTTACTAATCATCGAGCCTTGTTACTAAAAAGAATCTATACGTGGTATCTCATGGCTTTCAATTTTGACAGTAGTTTCAACACTTTGTATATATCTATTGAAGTTGCAATTTATATATTCTGTCTTTGTACGACTTATTTTAAAGCCTCTAAATTCTAATGCCCCCCCCCCCCCCCCCCCGCTAGCTCTCAACTTTTGTACTTACACCATCTCTTGATTAATCTACCAATACTATATCATCTACAAACAACATACACCATGGTATTTCTTCTTGAATATGCACAGTTAACGTATCCATAATTAATGCAAAGAGATAAGGGTTTAAAGTTGATCCCTGATGTAAACCTATAGTCACTGCTCACTGGAAATCCACATGTTTCTCTACATGTGGTTTTCACATTTATTACTGCTCCTTCATACATATCCTTAAAATTTTTAATGTAACCTCTGAGGACATTCCTTTTCTTTAAAACTGCCAAATTAAATTCCTCAGTACCTTATCATAAGCTTTTTCCAAATCGATAAAGATCATGTGTAGATTTTTTCTCTTTGCTCGATATTTTTCCATTAATTGCCTAAGTGAAAAGATAGCTTCCATAGTTGATCTCCCTGGCATAAAACCAAATTGATTTTCAGAGATCCTGGTCTTCTGTCTCAATTTTTGCTCCATTATTCTCTCCCATAACTTCATAGTATGACTCATAAGTTTAATCCTTCAATAGTTGGTACAATTTTGTATATCTCCCTTATTCTTATATATAGGTACTACTGAAGGGCTATTATGCTAACGGGTCAAAAATGACTTACCCTAACCTGAGAATGACCTAAATAGAAGTCAAGCCCACAAAAATTGTGGGCCATATGTCACATAGTTATGTGTGGTCTTATTTTTGAAACCTGAATCTGAAACAAAGAGAGCCTTGGTTCTCGTTGCCTAACAAAGAAGATGGGAGTAGGGCAAGTTGGCGCAAGTGGTAGGAAGGGTAGACGATGGAGAATGACAAGCGACTGCCAGATGGTGCAAGAGCAGGTGCTAGGTACGCCTCTCTCAATCTTACTTTGCTATGTTTCTTCCTTTCTTCTTATTCCTCTTTGTGCTCTTTTTTTTCAACTTTCTAGTAAAGGAGATGGGGTGAAATATGGAGAGGATGTAGCTTAGGTTAATGGGAATAGGTTTCTAAGGTTTCTGGAAGATAGTCCGTTAGGGTTTGGGGACGAAGGGCTGAGTCGGGGACGATTAGTAGATTGGAGGGCTGTGCTGGCATACGAGGACGAAAACAAATAGCAAAAGAAGGTTCTGTGACGGTGGGTGGGTATGGCGAAGGTTGGGGAGACTTGGTTTGGTCAACTAGGTGGGGATTTTTTGGAAGGGAATGGTGATGGTTGCACGAAGGTGGGTTCGGATGGGCTGGGGTTTCTATTATCTGGACAAACGCGTGATTTGCAGACTATGATGCCTAGACACGGACACCGGCACAGGAAACGGGGATTCGACAAAATTTCAAAATTTTAGAACATGAATATGGGTACGGTATCACTTAAAATACGATACGGTCACGGAATATGATATGGATACTAGTATGAATATCACGTATTAGTAGTATGTATTACATCATACGTAACTAACTACTATAAGTGGGTTCTGGAAATCTCAGTCTAAAGTGGGGTGATATAGTCAAACTTATAATCCTTAAAAATTCCAACTACCAAAATTCAAATGGAGGGAGAGTAGTTTCAACTCTTCAAGAAGAGGGAAATATAATTTAAATAGAAAAAAAAAGACATCGAATGACATGACAAGGACATTTAATGAGATGACAAGAAAGGCCATTTTCCCATGCAGAAAAAATATATAAACAAAATGGCAAATTTTAAATATGAGAGTGAAAAGGGGAAAACCATCATCAAATACGGTGGGTTTTGCGCATTGCAGTATTAAAATAAAACAAAAGGGGTTGAATACAAAAATGAAAGTACTTTTTAAAGTGACATTTGTTTCCACACTAGTGTCAAGTGGATTGGTATTTGAGATATACAATCATAAAACAAAACTTTTGGGGTTGAATGTAAAAAAGATGGGTTTTTTAAAGGTACATTTGCCCTTTTCATTCCAGACGAAGAAACCTCAAGGAATGAGCGATGGAGAGGGAAGAAAAAAGAAAGAAATAAAGAAAAAATAAAGGAGGAGGAGGAGGCTTATCAGTGCCATACTTTTGTGACTTGACTATAAGTTTGCAACTGCTGACCAGATCTGTTGCTACTTGATCCTTGCCGCCGAACTAGATATGAGGCTACCATCTGATGCTCGAACTCCACTGCTGCAAGGTCCTCTACTCCTTTTTTCTCTCTTGATACCACGAGGTTTTTTTTTCCTTTTTAAGTTATAACCAAAGATTTCAGCCGAGATTTGTTGTTTAGTTCAATTTTGAATGAATTCCTTCAATTTTGCTTTCTTCTTTTTGTAAAATACAAGAGAGCAATATCCTAAAATTATACGCCATATCCCAGCCATATCTTGTCGTATCCCGTACTCATATCCATATCGGTACAGATACCTCAAGTCAAATGAAGCATTCAGGTATCATAGTTTGCGGATGGCTGAAATCGACAATGGGAAAGGTTGCAGTGGAAGGTTCCTGGGTTAACAATTTTGGGTTGATGGGGTTGAGACATGGATGGGTTTTCGATCAGGATTGGATGCGGGATGGAAGCTAAAGCGAAAGTGGGGACAGAGGGTAACACGTAGATAATTAGGGATCATTAGTCTCTGATACCAATCCGATGCAGGCCTTGGAGTTGAGCTGCATGGAGTTCCTAAGCACATGTTCGAGGACACTTCGAATCATCTTCAACAAGACACACACAAGGACGCACCACCAGATATAAAACTCACAATTCTATAAATCAATCAAGTCTGTAAAATCACATACCGCAATGCAATATAAATAAGAAAGCAAACTTAAATGCCTAAGAAACCCTAATCTAATAATAGAAACTTCCCTAATAACAATGCAATTAAAAGTCTAATAATAATATAATCCTAATCTATGATAAGGGCGACCACTTGGGCCCATACTGTATCACTTACCCTTCGGAGTTCCATATCCGTACGATCCCACGTTCACCAACCGTCAAAAAGCAAATTGGTGGTGACACACTTCTCTTTTTCTTAACATTCTGAAGCTCCAATGGACTCAAACAAGTAGAAAGACCAGTCCCGCTGCAAATAACACACACAGTTTCAATCACCTCATTTGCTGGCACTGCCATCATAGAGCTGTAGTTACGCAGATCCCATAAAATTACAACCTGGGGTGATTTTAGTAATTAGTTTTTATCAATAACGAAAAGAAAGTAAAAGAGGTTAGAATAAAAGAACTGATTAAAAAAATGTCTAACAAAAACTTCTCAATTCTGATAAATGAAAATAGAATGGAACGTAATTACTCGTGGATGAAAAAATAAGTAAAATGATGACAGCTTATGCACTTCCATTGTTTCAAAATTGACAAGAGCAAAAACAAACAACAAAAGAATAGGAGAATAAATTTAAAATTTTTGCTGATTTGACGCCTTAGCATATTGTGATCAAAATGCGACTCCTTACAGCAAGATTAAATGCATCAAAGAAAATAGAAGATTCATTTAATGTCCACATTGTCATAATGAAAAGAACACATATAAGTTGGTCTAGACTAGACTTATTATGAAAAGTTTCATAGTGAACAATATACATCAAGTGACAAATAGAGAATCCATCTCTAAAATGAATACATTCATAAGATGCTATTGATCAAACCTGCAGTTACAAATTAGTAGAGTTTAAAAGACCACCGTTTTCCCAACAAATAATCATAAAAGGTAGGGTGAAGCCACAAATAACTTTCAGCTAGATATATGTTGAACAGTAGCCATCATTCTAAAGGTATCATTCATTTAGCACTGTATGATAAGAAGAAACACCAATAGCATCTATCACTTTCATACTGGTATAAAGCATGTAATAACAGTGACAAGACTTATAGAGGGAAATCATGAAAGCTTAGATTGGTCACACAAACTCCCTCATGGAAAGAGAGAGTTTTGTAACAACAAAGGTACTCAGAAAGGGAAAGGACATCTTAGTATGAAAGTCTTGATAAATTCTTAAACTTATAAAATACCACATATTTTTCTGAGCACAAAAGCAACAAGTTCTAAAGAAACAATTATTGTGGAAAATACTTAAAATTAGCTATGAATCTTCAAAAGAAAATTCAAAAGATACTGTGTTACGAATACGGTCAGAAGGAATATCCATAGAGAAATAACACTGCTACACTACAAGTGCATGGACTACATATTGTCATGCCTCAAAGTTTTGGGTCCTACTATTGCGGAATGAGATGGCCAATAAACACGTCAAGAAATGGATTTTTGTTCATTCATTTGATTGGTAAATGACACACAGAGCAAAGCTCAAAGGAATGAGACTGATGCCAACATATCACCAAATCCCTGTTGGTGCCTTATTCCTCATGAGTGGCTTAGCCATGTACAAATATACTACCAAGAGACAGAAGATTTGTGGAGGCTTAGGGTACTTAGCAGAAAACTGATGGAAAATAAAAATAGAAGAGTCCCCACCACAACAACAACGCTAAAGAAAGAAAAGGAAAAGAAAACAGAGGAAAGAACAAGTTCATTCTCTCCAAGGAAAACAGGGCTGTCACCTTGGATAGAACATGTCATCTCCTTATATAGGAGAAAACAAAAGCAAATAAGTGCAAATTTGTACTCCCCAATTGAATGTCAAAAGAAAGAACCAGCATGAGGGCGAGCCGCCAACAAAAAAAAAAAAAATCATCAACAACATCGACAACTACAGGGGCACTTTCCTTTCTCCCAGTCCGAACTCCAAAGGAATTGATATTATTTAAACAATAAGAAGATGTTTAACCACACCTTATCTCTACCAGAACTAAGTAGAGTCCATCCATTTTCAGACACTGCCAAAGAAGTCACAGTTGAGAAATGCTCCTCTAATACCGCAACACATTTTTTACTAACAAGATCCCACACTCGAACAGTTGCATCATCACTTCCAGAGAACAGCTACAGCAACCAAAACATTGCAGTCAATCCAACAATGCATACATCAGTAGAATAATCAAGAAATTAAAAAAAGCACTCTACTTGTATGCCCACTGCATACACAGCAATATGTGAATCTTCCTTGAAATATAAACTATGAAATTTCCCTTGAATAACATCTGGTGATACCCAATAAAAGCATCATTTCAAACTAAATCATATAAAATCTAGCAAAAGGAGAGTGTATTTTAGCATCATGTTATAACACCAGAAAACTAGAAAGCCACTCCTTCACTTTAACAACTCACAGTTCGAGTAAAAAATGAAGGCCAATTAATGTAAACCAAATGCAAGCTAGGATCAGTGAACATAATTTGCACGTGGTTCCACTTCCAAAGAACCCTACAACTGTAAAGACCCAACCCCAAAAAATTGGCCTTTGACTGTAGACCAATTAATGGACCCCATGCGTATAGATTATTTAATCTTTATTATATATATATACAAAAAGAGTTGGAACTAAATATGTCATTAGACTTATTATGAAATATAAATAATCATGTGGAACCCACTTTGTTAACTTATTTAAAAATTGATTAACCATGTGCCAAAATATTATTTAAAAATAATTCTTCATTTAGTTGATATTTAGTAACTATTAGTTAAGATGAGTTAATAAAACATTTGTTTAGTTAATAAATAGTCTTTAAATTAAATGTCTCTTATAATAATTAAGGGAATTTATGCAGTTTGGTCTACACCTACAAGAAAAGACGTTTGGAAGAGGTTCGCTTGAGTTTTGAATTTGCACATGGATTTGAGAGAAGCTAATACATTATTAAAGTTATAACTCATATAGTCTTTAGTTTTTTGTGTTTATTAAGAAACGCCCACCTTTAAGGCCTATCTGATGTAGTACGGACCCGGCCCAAGAAGATAGCTGGGCCCAAACATTGACCAACGGGTCAAACCCCGTCCATTGGGTTCAACCATAGGCCCAATTGGCTGAGAGCTACTATGGCATCTTCTATATTTATCCTACTACTATTATTATTTCTTTTTTAATAAGATTAGGAAGTTTCTTATTTTAATTAGTAAGTCTTGCTTGCCAAGAACTAGGTTTGCTACCTTATAAATAAGAGAGACCGCATTGTAGTTACTTATGCTTTTGATAATTATTTATATTCAAATTGGGTTTTTCGTTCAATTATGGGTTGTCTCTTGGTTATGTTTATGCCTTAGGGCAGGAATCCATCTTGGATTCAATCAATCCTTTAGGAGATTGATCTATTCTTCTCGATCGTGGATCATGGCTGCACCACTTTCTCTCCATGAAAGTGCCGTTCTCTCAAGTTGGTGCTCAAGGAACATAAATGGAATTGAAAAGAGAGGACTTAAAGGTGTATCAATTGAGCTCAAAGTTGTAACCCACACCTCAACACAAGTCTATATATACACCTTGCACCTGCAGTTTAACAATTCACACTCCATAGCATGAGAGAAGAGAGGGTAGAGAAAGTTAGAGAATGTAAGACTAGAGAGAAAGGGGATTGGATCGAAACTAGAGGTCTCTACACAAGCCCGACCCAATTTATGCAAGCTCTAAGGTAGATAGTTCTTATTTGATTTAAAATTTACATGTTTTGTCCTTTCAATTTGATGTGTTGTGATGTTTTTCCTTAATTTGATTAATGGTTTTGATTGATTCTATAACATTGGATTTTGGAGATTTTTCTAAAATCATGTCATCTTAGGTACTCCTATTATTTTGACTAGTTGAAAAAAAAATTTTCTGCTGCAGTAGTATAGATACGGATAATATTAGATTTTTTTAACGGTCCAGATAGTGGATTTGTCCTATCCGGATCTGTGCTGTTACAACAACATTAAATGGATAGTGGGTTGGCTGTCCCAATATCCTAATACAGTTTTCAAATAGAACAGGGCTGGAAAATTAAACTAAACAAATTAGAACAACAACAACAATAGAATTTACAAAGATACTGCAATAATAGTACTCATTTTATTCTCTATTAGTAGTCAATCCAGAAAGCTATGAATAGCATGAAGAATCTCAGCAACCAACTATATCGAATGACAAAAGACACAAAAGCAGTGCTTAAATACTGAAAATATTACAAACCATGAGAGGAAAACATCTGGGCTGAATCATTAGCCAAAACAACTCTACTGTGCAAAAGCACTGCTTAAATACTGAAAATATTACAGACCATGAGAGGAAATCATCTGGGCTGAATCATTAGCCGAAACAACTCTACTGTGCAAAAGCACTGCTTAAATACTGAAAATATTACAAACCACGAAAGGAAAACATCTGGGCTGAATCATCATCCGAAACAACTCTACTGTGCAAAAGCACTGCTTAAATACTGAAAATATTACAAAGCCTGAGAGGAAAACATCTGGGCTGAATCATTAACCAAAACAACTCTACCGTGCAAAAGCACTGCTGAAATAATGAAAATAGTACAAACCACGAGAGGAAAACATCTGGGCTGAATCATTAGCCAAAACAACTCTACAGTGAATGGATGGATTTATGGGTCCCATGTGGTCCTCATGATCCATCTTTGCCAACATCAAATTCACACCAGATAAAGCATGGGCATGGATGGATTTATGGGTCCCATGTGGTCTACATGGTCCAATCCTAATCTTTGCCTATATCAAATTCACACTACATAAAGCATAAAGCAAGAAGTTTTCCTCCAAATATTTGGATGTAACAAAATGATGGAAAGAATCTTTCAGCTACCGTATTAGGTAGGTATATTGGGCCATCAATAAATGTCAAGTGATATTCTACAGTATTTTATAGGGGAACTTTATTTCATGGAACTAGAGGCAGAAACCTAGTTATAAGGTAAAGGTGATGACTTAGCAGCAGTGCTGTAATTGCCTTGATGCAACACACTGAAGCACTTCCAGGTGGAACACTAGGAGAACCGGCACTGCCAATATGGAGAGTTTAATTGGGTCTTGCAAAGAGTAAGACATTAGTAGGTTGTTGTTTGAGGTAGCAAAGGTGTCTCAGTATTCAACTCAAGATACTAAAGTAGATATTTGAGAACTCACAGTAAAGAGAAAGACAAAAGAATGAGGAACAAGGAGCATAACAGTTCAAAAGGCTACAAAGTTTCCCTGTGACTGGTGAAGATAATCAAAGTTGAGGGACTTTTAGCAACTTCAAGTTCCACAATTGTGTAAGCTACTGCCAAGCTAGTTACCGGCAAACCTTGTGCTCTGTCTTGGCACCGGTTGCGATCCTGATGTTAGATTTTGTGGACTCAATCTATCAGTTGATGTAATAAATTGATTAATTTCTTTATTTATCAATAAAATCATGCTTTACTTTCATGAGATGAATGTTATTTTACCACTTCATGCACATGACCAATACATATGACATAATGGTTCATGAGTTGAACCGGGTCCCATTAGTATATTAGATGTGATATATGTGCATGGATGAGATCCACACGCGGGAGATATATGTCACAAATCTTATACTTAAATAGCTTCACAACCAGTAATGAGACTAGGCATCTCATTTGATAAGGTTGCAGCACTTTGATCATTATGAGATAGTGTGATTTGTCTCAATCATCAGAATGTAAGATTCTGGATCACGATGCTGGTACATTGGATGTATTGAAGGACCATGAGATGCACTTTATGAAATTCTGTCTCAATAATAAGGTATGCTCTCATAATTCCCTAGCAATAGGCTCCCAATCCTGAGACATTGATGAACTCAAGTTTCTATCTATTCATTTGCTTTGAGTCACCAATGAGTAAGGCCGATTGTAGGTTAACACCTCGGTGTCTTGGGTATGTAGTAGTAGAACTGTGGGAATGTTGAATGATCAAGATGGAATCTATCTCTAATATCTCCTTGTGCCAATTAATGGATTTGTCATTAGTAAGTGCGCACCCATCTCAATTAAGAGTTAATTGAATGGTACTGATGATTACTGTGATTAATTGGGGCTTAAGGATAACAAGATGTGGAACTTATATTGGAAGAGACAGATTTATTCCAATTGATCCACGGATATTGATAGAGGGGCCTACTTGTGGTAATTGGGAAGTTTAGGGTCTTCATTGTAATTTATTCCTAAGACTGGAGTGCAATTGCATTTATATAGTGGTGTTATTTGCAATTAACTGTGGGCCCGGATTGCACATGAGATGTGGGATCGCGGTGTTCCAGTTGGAGCCAGCTTTCTAAGGAATCCCTAGTGGTCCCCACGCTAGCCCAAGTTATTAGAAAATATTAATCCGACTTAAACTCTAGAAAGAAGGGTTAAGAAAGGAGAAAGTTGCTAATTGATTTGGAAATAAGACTTCTATTTCAATTAAGCAAGGAAGAGATTTAAAATATATAAAAACATCTCTTGGACGTCCAATGAGATTCTCTCACGCCCAAAACCTTGTTCGTGCAAGAGTTGCACGAGTTTCTCTCTCCTTCTCTCTTCTAGTTCCTTAAAGTTTCGAGTTGGGATTTCTCCTGAAGATTCCACCAATCTTCTTGAGAAAAGAAATCCAATTCGGGTCATAGAGTGGAAGGCTAAGAGGTGTTGAAGATTCTCATCATCAAAGTAGAGTCACAACTTCTCCATTAAAGCACTACGAATCTCCAAAGGTATGATCTACTTATTGTGGATGTTTAGTGCTGTTTGATTCTGTCTTTTAGATAGAATATTTACTGTACATGATCACGAGATTGAGGGTAATGCATCATGGATTGGGTTTTTGGTCTTATGGATAGTTGATCCCTATGTCAAGTGGGTCAAAAGTTTTGAAAATCTATCCACGAGACCCACCTACTTCCAACACCTGAAACAGGCCGTTGACCTATTCCACGAAAGTCAAGTCCCCCATTCTCTTCACCTCACAAAATCATCCCCATTTTTCTTGTAAAAAAAAAAGACTAAATTCTCATAAAGTTTCATAGTCTCTGTGCTGAAGACTAGTTCTCCCTCACTTCTGTCAGTCAGTTTATCACAATGCCTTAGCACTCCAACCATGGCACCACATTTGTCGTGTCATCCTTGGGACCAACCCAATACATTCAGTGTACTGTGTTTCACAAAAAATAACAGTGTGTGTAATCACGGTGGCTACATACAGTTGGTTCACCACAAGTGACCATGCATTGTCATTGGCTCACAGTAGCTAATACAAGCTAGGATCCACACCCGCCAGAGCATAATCACAGCAACAGATGGCAAAACCACATTCGTTCCGCTGCCAATTGAGGGTTCAGAATAGCATTGTAAATCTAAAGTCGATAACTTGCAATTAAATCTTTAATTATGACAGCAAAGAGTGCAACCCAAAACACCAATTCAAACTGTGCTTATGAAATTAACAACAACAATGAAGAGCAGATAGAATGCAGTCACGAGTCCAATTTACCAACAGGCGATTCGCATCGGGATGGAACATTAAACTCGTCACAACTCCCTTGTGCCCTTTGAAATAATGCGTGCAGAACCCTCCATCAACATCCCAAACAAGAATCTTCCTATCCGATCCGCCAGTCGCGAGCAATCCCCCAGACGAATCGCACGCCATCCTCATCACAGGGCCTTCATGCGCCTATCCAAACCAACACCGACCCCATTTCATTTGAAATCTTACAATTCCAACAACAACAACAACAACAACAACAACAACAACAAAAACACCTTTGTTTTTAATTTTACCTTCCAAGATCGGATGCATTTGGAGGAGGAGAGATCCCAAACCCTAATCAATCTGCTGTGGGAGGCGGAGAAGAGGAGCTTGTCGCCGGGCGCAAGAGCGAGGGCGGTGACGGGCTCGGAATCGCCTTCGAGAGTGGATTGAATGGAGGCGTTGGAGGAGTCGACGATGTTGATCTTTTCGTCGCAAGCGCAGACGAGGAAGGAGGCGTCAGAGGAGACGGCGTAGGGCCCGCCAGAGTAGAATTGCTGAAGAGCTGGGACGCAGCGGTAGTTCTTCTTCAAGCTTGAAGACGCCATTAATGGCTGCACAGAGAGAGAGAGGGAGAGAGGGAGAGAGATGGAAGGGAGGGGGGGGGGGGTGGGGGCTTTTGAAATGGAAGGCGGATGCTTCTGCAACTCTGAGTGGGAGTTGGGAGGTTAGTTTTAGAGGGAAGAAGAAGGCACGTGCCAACGGAATGATATTAGGGTTTTTGATTGGAGTGTGTGGGCCTTTCACGGGTTTGTATCAAGGCCTTGAATCGGAGAAAGCATTTTTTTTTTAAATATACAAAAATGCCCCTTTTACTCCCTCTACACACTCCCACCTCCACCACCCCTCCCACCTCTTCTGCCCGCATCTCTCCCACCTCCACCCCTTTCTCTCCCACCTCCAGTATGGGTTCTCTCCCTCTTTGTTCTCTCTCTCTCCCCACCATCGCCAACCAATCCCTCTTGCCATTGTCGCCCAATCCCTCCCCCTCTCTCTTCTCTCCCTATAAGAGTTTTTCTTTCTTTTTTTTTTTTAAGTTGGCTAATTCATGGGATTAGACAAAACTTTTTTATTTAGGGTTTGTTTCCTATTTGTGCAAAAACTAATAGTTTTTATTCTAAAAAGAATATTCTTTTAAGAAACTAGCAGTTCTTATTCTACAATGAGTATTCTTTTGAGGCACGAATTATAAATTACAAAAAGGAGTTCTCTTTCAACCCTAAAGTATAGATTTCATATTTTGGGTTGACAATACTCTTTGGAGATTATTCTTTTCCTCTAAAGCTTCCATTGAAGAAATTGCTAAAGGCTTATAGTTATAGAGTTTAGCTGTTTTTATTTCCTTATAGGAGATTTTTCATCTTGCGAAGGCAAAGTACTGTAAATCAAGCACGGAGAACAGGGCATGCAGAGTGAAATCATGTTGTGGATTCTTGCAAGAAGAACTACATTTTGTGATTAAGGGACTGATCATATAAGGTTGTGTGTATGTCTTCTAACTGTTTAAAATTAGTGCTTTATTAGTCCATTAGGGCTCATGGTTTTTTCCAATAAAGGGTTTCCAAGTAAAAATCTGTATGTCTTGAAGTACTTGTGTGGTTGATTCCTCTTTGTTTTTAAGTTTGATTTATTTTATTCCACTATATATTATTTGACTTGTAATTTAGAAATCTAGAACCCTATAAAATTCTCAATTAGTATTAGAAAGGATTACACAAATTTATTGTGTTAGATTCTTTGAGATTTCTAGAATAGAATTTATCAAGGAAGGCACATTTACAACCAAGCCTTGTATTCTAAAAGATAATAATTTTGGCTTAAAAAATACACTCAAATCTAAGTCTACGAAGAAAAACCTTAGATCTATTCAAAACTTTGAATGTGAAGGGTTTGGCTATAGAGTATATGACTGTGCAAATAGAAAAGAGAAGAGATGTGGTAAAGTCAATGATTTTGAAGATGCAAAAAATTCAGTTTCTGACACCGCCAGTACCAAGTATGTTGGTTTTGTAGCTAGGTCTTCACGTGTTTCCTCCAAAGCTGATTCTGATGATAATATTAGTGAGTTAGAGGAAGAACCTGATTGGAAGGAAGAATTTCATATTTTATTTCAAAAATCTATGAAAATGGGCAAGATGAATCAGAAAGTTGCAACATTTGGCAAGAAACATTAGAACAGATTTCTTTATTGAAGGCTGAATTGGCTAAAGCACATGATAAGCTGGAAGAGTTGAAGAAAAAGCTTCACACTTGTCAAACTAAAAATGCTGACTTAAAAGGCACGTTGAAGATGACACTATTAGAGTTGAATAATTCAGTGGAATTGTTTAACAAGATGAATGCTGGTGCTGCAACACTTGATGACATCTTATGCAATTAGACGGGCTAATGACAAACGTGGTCTTAGATATAATTAAGATGCATCCACTTCAAACGCTAAAGGTCAAACTATCCTTGTTAAAAGTTTTCCTTTAAGTTTTTTTGCATAAACTGCTTCACATACCGCTATAACTCATCATATGAGGAGCAGTGCAAAGAAGAAAAATGTGTCAAGTTCTGTTTTCACACCCACATCTCATTATTGTAGAATTAAAGGACAAATTCTACTCCATTGCAATAAATTGAAAGCTTTACCAGAAAACATGAAATTGTCTAAGCTAATGATCAAGACAATAGCCATCTGGATTAAAAAATATGATTTGCCAAATGTATTAGTACACATTGTGTTGAAAGTCTTAAATTCGCAAATGTGAGTACCAACATCTAGAAACCCCTGATAAAAAAGATCAAGCTCCAACCCCTAGCTGTTATGCGGATATTATTAAAGGGGAGTCATAAATGAGGGGGAACTACTGCTGGATTCTGATTGACAGTTATGCTGGATGCTGAGATATTTAAATTTGTCAATTATGGACAAAAGGGGGGAGAATGAGCAATTCAGGGGGAATTTGAAGATAGAACGAGTTGAAGATGGATTCTAGAACGAGTTGAAGATGGATTCAATTGATACAGTTCTTTTTTTTTTTTTTTTTTTTTTTGCAATTGGTACATATCTGATGATATAAAAAAAAAATTTTTTTTTGCAATTCAATGTATTTAATGTAATTGTGGTTTTATTTTTTGGTACATTGATTATATAGGAAGTTTTGTCTATGAATTGTCAAAGGGGGAGATTGTAAGTTTTTTTTTTTAAGTTGGCTAATTCATGGGATTAGACAAAGCTTTCTTTTTTGGGGTTTGTTTTCCTTTTGTTCCAAAACTGGTAGTTCTTATTCTAGGATGAGTATTTTTTTAAAAAACTGGTAGTTCTTGTTTTACAAAGAGTATTCTTTTAAGGCACGAATTGTAGGTTATAAATAAGGGTTTCTCTCAACCCTAAAACACATATTTCATATTCTAAGTTGTGAATACTCTTTGGAGTTCATCCTTTTTCTCTAGAGCTTTTATTGGAGAGTTTGTTGAAGGCTTTTAGATGTAGAGTTTTGTTACTTCTACTTTCTTATAGGAGATTTTCACCTTGTGAATATAAGGTGCTGTGGATTTAGTGTGGAGAGTAGGGACGCGGAGTGAAGTCGTGTCATAGATTTTGTAAGAAGAACTACATCCTATGGTCAATGGACTGACTGTGTAAGGTTGTGAGTGTATCTTGTAATTGCTCGAAATTAGTGCTTGATTAGTCTGTTGGGGCAGCGGTGTGTCTTCTACTTGTATGGTTGATTCCTTTTTGCTTTCAAGTTTGCTTTATTTTATTTCGCTACATATTGTTAGACTTGTAATCTAGTAATTTGGGACCTTATAAAAATTTCATTGTCCCTTCCTTCCTTTTCTGTCTCCTCATCTCTTTCCCTCTCCTCTCTCTCCCTCCCCCTCTATGTTTTCTCTCTTTCCCCGCCACCTTCACCGCCCAATCCCCCCTAGTGCCCTCCCCCTCTGTGTTTTCCCTTTCCCTCTCTTTCTCTCTCTCTCTCCTTACTGTCGCCCAATCCCCCTGCTGCCACCCAATCTTCTATTGCTGCCAACTTCTCCCATCTGCTGTCGAAGCCTCAATCGAGATGGAGGGAGAGGGAAGGAGGGAGAGAGAAAAGGAGGGAGGGTAGGGATAAAAAGAGGGACAGAGGAGGGTGGGGAGGTATGGAGGAGGTGGGGGTTATGGAGAGAGAAGAGAGGGGCAGTTATGTAATTTTATATAAAAATTTAAAATGGTGGGTGGAATAGATAGAAGGTAGGTGCCTTTACACTCTCTTGTGGATTAAAGTGGAAAAAGAAAAATTATTTTGACAGTAGAGTTGACCTCCTCAAATCCACTTCATCATATTTGAGGAACCTATTTTGTCTAAGTAATGGCCTAAGTAACTTTTAATTCCAATGCCAATGTTTTTTTTTCTACCGATAATGACCGTACGGCTTCCTTGATCCTTGATAATCACTCTAAATTAATCTAGAAAAAGATATTCCCACATAGTTTAAGTATAAGAAATGGTGATTGTAACCTTAAATCTTGCAACTTCTTAAAGCTGTAGGATATAAAATGATGTGATATCCAAGGGTTGCAGAATATTGCATGAATTTTTTGTTTTTTTTCTTTTTTTCACATTCTTCATTTTTATGAAAAGAGGAAAAAACATGCTTGTTGATTCCTGATAAATAAAGAAGAACAACCGCGGTATGGTCGATATTGTACAGCCTACACTATCGCATTGTTCGATATCTTACATTTTAGGAATCGCTAGGTTTAAGGGTAAAATTATCATTTGCGGGCCATCCTTTTTTGTATAAACAGCTTTGCAGAAATTAAATGTTTTGGGTTAATTGTATTGCATAAAGGCAATCGTATGATCATTATTTAGGGTTGCAAACGGGTTGGTTCTGGTTTGGGTCTATATCGGAATTAGAACTGTCAATAAGAAGATGGATCCATAATTGGAACTAAACCGATTCCATATCTGGGATAGATTCAGGTTCAAGTCCGGGTCTCTCTAGAGAATTATTTGGAGAAAAACTATTTTCTAGGAAGAGGCTTTCAAAAACTTAGGTAACATATCGGGTCTCGGGTTTAAGGGTCGGAACCAAGATGGAACCAGACCCGAAACCATTTAGGTCATGGGTCCAAAAATAAGATTCAGACCCAGACCCATTTACTTCTTAGGACATAAATAAGGACTCAAACTCAATTATTAATAGGACGGAAGCTTCGGGTAATCAGGGAATTGGGTACCCATTTGCAATCCAAGACATTATCCTTTTTGGGGTTTTTTTTATTTGTTTTTGGCAAATGCACCCTAACATCAATAGCAATGGGCATTAATATTTAAACATTTCCACCTTCCCTTAGAACCCCCAATATCTCTTTACGTATCTCCTCTTGTATTCTGCTTTTAACATTCCTCCCTACCTTGGTGGAGCCCATGGTGGTCCCAGCCATTGGTTGTCGGCATCTACACATAGGCATATTTTAGTTTTTTTTATCTCTGGGAAAATTAATTCTTAGCCCATGCCTGGCATCACTCTTTTTTGCCTCTATTTGTTTAAATGTCTCAAATGGGTAGAGTTTTGAAAAATAAGAGTGTTTGCAATGTAATTTCAACCTTTATTCCCTTTAGACAAATAGAGGCAAATATGAGCTCCTCAACACAAGAGGCATTCTGTTTGTCAAAATAAGAGATGCTACTACAATCTTTTGGGTTTATCACGCTCAGTCCTCTTTTTTATTTTTCTTCAAACCCGCGAAGGTAAATGAGGAACCAAATTGTTGGAAATATTCACAAAATCAAACACGGCCATGAATCAAATTTCAGCAATTGGATCATTGTTGATCTCGAGATATGTGCAAGAAAAAAGAGAGCAATTGGATATTTTTTTTCTAAATTCTGTTGGCCCCAAACACAAGATCCAAATTGTTGGAAATGTTTGGAAGGCTTAACACCGCTATGGAGTCAATTTTCAAAGGTTGATTCCTTATGGATCTTGAGAAATTTTTTGAAAGCCTTTCAACCATTAATATAACATGCTCAATTTTGAATTAGTCCATTGCCAGTCCATTATTATTATTATTATTTCCAAGACAATAAATTACAATCCAAATGGTTAAAAATGTTTTTAAGGTTAATGATCATTAAGAGACCTAGGGCCCGTTTGACAATGTTTCTGCGATGTTTCTAATATTGTGCTCAGATTAGGTTGTGCTGAGACCAATTTGTGTAGAACTTGTTTGGCAATATTGTATTCATTTGTTCCATTAAGAATATGTTATGCGGAACTTGTTTAGTAAAAATATAATAATTTTATTCTAGAGGATTTTATGGAAGAAAACCCCTTAGTAACACACTGTACGAAATTGGACTTGGATAAATTTAATGCATAGATCGGGTCCTCTAGTTCTGATTTTGTGCAAAAAAAAGAATTTTTAATGTCGGTGCCCTTTCATATGAGCGATGCTATCGTTGTTACTTTCTTATTTTTCTCCTCTTTCTCCACTTTATCTATCCATTTCTTCATATCTCCCTCCCTCCCACTTAAAAAAATTGCTTAATATCATTTTCTCTTTTCAACATTTGTAGGGGTGCTCATGGATTGAGCTAAGCAAAACCTAGGCTAGCCTTGGATTAAAATCTTTAAGTCCACACCCGGCCTAAGCCCGGCTCAAGCCAGAAGTGGCTAGCCTGTGCCACCATATAAAATTTATTAAGCCCTGGCTCAAGCCCGAACTTGGCCCATATAATTTATCAGGCCTTGCCTAAGTTAGGCCTGATTCTTAAGCACCCATAAGTTGGCCTCAGCCAACATGGCTATCAAGTACCAATTCCTGTTTATACATATGGTCATGTTCAAATGAATGCATCTAAAATACAAAAAAAAAAAAAAAGTGATTGCAAGTTTCATATAAAACTATCTATTTTGTTCTTTCAGTTGATGCTACCTCTTTTTTTTTTTTTTAATAAAAGCATAAAACTCATTGACGAGGAAGAACTGTGTTGGTGCAATGAGGAGATCTTTGTTTACTACAAACCAATTTGAATGAACATTGTCTGCCCTCTTGATAGTGTTCTTGGATAAATAACTTTTAAAATTTCTACCATCAAAGATTTGCATGCAATATAAGAAATGTAGGAACAGGAAGTTGCAACTTAATCCACTTATTCAGGCTAAGTTTCGAGCTTGCTACCACTTAGTCTAAGTCTGGGTCATATAACAAACAAGTCTAAATTTTAAATACAAGCCTAGCCCAATGACTTATACCTAAGGCTCAAGCCCGGGCCAAAGTGGGCTGGAGCAACCAGCCTAGCCCATGACACCCTTATTAATTAATGTTTTAATCACAATTTTATTCAATTGGACAATGATCAATATTGGCATAGCTATAGCCTTTTTACAAGTAAATAAGATATGTGTATATCACAACTTAAGAGCGGTTTCAATTTTTTTAAGTTGGATCAACATGAGTACATTTGGTTGTATTAAGCTTGACGGGCAATGCGGTCAAGTAAGGTTAGATTAGATTAATGCATGTGCGCTCTAGTTTGTGAACATCCGAACCATTCAAAAGATGTGGTGACCTATTTTGAGATATTTAGGTCAAATTTTTACCGTAAGATCAAAGTTTGGTCCAAGTCGAGGATTTCAAAATATATGTTAGATTATATGTTAATCATATTTTCTTCATAAAATAGAACTTCCATAGAATTAAGTCCACAATACTTGGATAAGAAGTGTCTGTTCAATTCTACCTCTTTGAATTAATAATCTTTTAAAAAAATGTGTTGTTATTTGTAAAATAAAAAAATTGTTTAATCACATATTAGTCACATTTTCTTAGTAAAATAAAAATTTTCATACCATGGGGCTAACATCACTGGGATGCAAAATGTCATTAACACAATCCTTTGCATTATTAATCTTATTTATTAACCATGTTTTGTAGTGGAATCAACTTCCATTGGACTAAAATTTTAGTATATCTCATACACTGCTAAGGCTTTATTTTTTGATGTGCTTGGATTTTCTTTTGGTGGGCTCGTTGTGAACTTTTGGTAAGAACCCGATCCCACATTGCGTAGGACAATTCAGAGTCAACTAAATTAAATTAAAGTATCAATTAAATGAGTCACTAATAATAAAGATAAATAGTAATGTCTAATAACAATGGTCTCAAAATATCCAAAGAAAAATAACATAATCTAACTACATAACAAATCAAATAAACACTAAAGAACTAACTAGTAATTTGGTTCTCAAGACTTACCCATTCCCGCAAGTGAACTAAGATTCTTCATTAACAGGGTCAACCTCAAAATCTAAAAAAAGGAAAAAGGAAAAAAAAGAAAATAATATACATGTGAACATAAAACCCCAGAAGTAAGCAAACTATAGAGCTATAGCAAACGGTTATTTAATCAAATGATTACAATTTAGATACGATATGCGATTAACGTTAACTAAATAATATTCCACCAAAATGAGATGTTAAGAAATATTAACAGGATCACTTAGAAAATGGTAACAAGATCGAAATATATATATTGTAATAGAAGAGAGAATAGTAGAGGGGGAGAGAGAGAGATTCTTATTGAATGAGATAGGTGTGTATAATAAAGGGGGAGGAGGGCCTTATTTATAGAATAAGATTAATTCCTCCTTAAGTAACTTAATATGGCGAGACTTTAACCCTAAGTACTTTACTTATATAATGTGAGCCCTAATGTAGGCATCCACCTATGATAATATCTCATATAACACTCCCTTGTAGATGATCACTATTCAATAACAGTTGCTTCATTAAAATCTTGTAAAGGAAAAACCTAACGGCATAAAAACCAAAGCGAAGGAAAAAGAGTACAACGTTTTACAAGATTATTGAATTGGTGTTGGACGTGCATAACGCTGCCTTGTTAAAACCTTAACTAGGAAAATCTAGTGGGATAAAGCCTAGAAAAGAAAAAAAGATTACAGCACACATATGTCCTTGGTAGCATGCTTCAAGATGCTATCTCTGATCAGTTACTCCCTCTGATAGTAATAACCTTTACATTGTTTGATGATAGACTCTACGCATTCCGATCTCATGTTCAATCTTTTGAAATGTTGACTTTGGTAATGACCTGGTAAATAAATCAGTCAGGTTGTTATATGAACGAACTTGCTTGACTTCATTCTCATTGTTTTTCTGAAGTTCATGTGTGAAAAACTTTGGTGCAATGTGCTTCGTCTTGTCAACTTTAATGTATTCTTCTTTAATCTATTGAATACATGCCTCATTGTTTTCGTAGATAATGCTCGGTGTACCTGTACTAAGAGGCAATTGACAAGAATTATGATTACGTTGAATTAAATTTAGCCATATACATTCCCTACTGGTTTCATTGAGGCTAAAGTCTTAGCGAGGTTAGAAGAAGTAGCTATCAAAGTTTATTTAGTAGAGTGCCAAGAAATAGCAGCATTACCATTTAGAAAAATATAACCTATTTAAGATCGACCCTTATGAGGATCGGAGAGATATCCTGAATCTAAATATCCTACAAACTTGAAATCTTTACAATAAAAGAGTCCTAAATCAATTGTACCACGTAAATAGTGTAGGATATGTTTGTTACCAGTCTAGTGCCTTTACATTGGCACAGAACTATATCTGGCAAGTAGATTCACTGAAAATGAAGTGTCCGGTCTAGTGCATTGTGCTAAATACATTAAAACACTAATAACACTTTGGTATGGTACTTCAGGACTCAATACCTTTTCATTTTCCTCAATAGGATGATATGGATTTTTATTTGTATATGAAGACCAAACAACTATGAGAGTACTTAGTGGATGTATTTTGTCCATACTAGAGCATTTGAAGATATTATTATTATAATTAGACTGATGGACAGATATTTCACTAGAACTTTTCTCGATCTACATGCCGAGACAAAATTTTGTTTTCACAAGGCCTTTCATTTCAAACTCTTTTTTTCAAATAATAAGTAGTTATTTTGAGCTCTTCTAGAGTTTTGATCAAATTTATGTCATCAACATAAAATACCACTATTGTAAATTCTTTTAAGGATTTCTTTATGAAGATACATGAGTAAATGAGATTGATCTTATATCCTTCCTTAGATTGAATTTATTGAGACGCTTGTATGACATTCTTTTGGATTTCTTCAGGCCGTACAATGATTGTCTCAGTTATATTGAGTACGTACCCTTGGGCTTTGCATTAGCCAAAGTAAATCTTTTTGGGATTTTCATATGAATTTCTGTGTTTAAGTCCCCATATAAGTAAGCGGTTACAACATTCATGAGTCTCAAGTCTAAATATTTAGAAACCGCTAAACTTATTAGATATCTGAATGTTGTTATATTCATAACAGGGGAATATGTTTTCTCATAATCAATCTTAGATTTTTACAAGAAACCTTATGCCACAAGTCTTGCCTTGTATCTAGTAATTTCATTAATTTCGTTCTTTTTCCTTACAAACGCCCATTTGTAACCTATAGGGTTAACACCATTTGGGTTTGTACTATAGGTCCGAATACAATACGTCTATTGAGAGACTCTAACTTTGCAATAATGGCAATTTTCCATTTTGGCTAATCTTTCCTTTGATAATATTCATTTATAATATATGGTTTTGTATCTCAATCATCATCCTCATGTTCTCTTGATATTTGTGTAGTTACCGCATATGTAAATACGTCATCGATGATAATTTTCTTTATATCTCATGTCTCTTTTAAATAATTATAAAGCATAGAAATCTCTTTATTATTAGGTACCGGTGCTTCTTCAAAGGATTTTATTGTCTTATCAAGGACTTTCGTTATTCTAGAGAGAGTGGATTTTGTCACAACCTTTTCGGGAGCGTTATGTGCTTTTTCGAGAGGAACCTTTTCAGGAGTGTTAAGTGTATCCTTGGGAAGACATGATGATAATTGTATATTTTTCCTTTTCTGCGAAACTGTTTTCTTTGAACCTATAGGCCCGCCATGGTTCTGGAATATTATAGATTCTTTTGTCACCACTTTCTGGCTTTGTCATAAAAGGATATTAATTCTAGCAGGTGCATTCGTAGCTGGCACATGTGATTGGTTACCTTTGCTACATTGTTAAATGCATCAGGTAATCTATTTGTAATTTCTTGTAAGTATACAATTCTATAAACTTCATTTTTACATTGTGAAGTACGTGGGTCTAGATGAGACAAAGTAGAAGTATTCCACGTTAGTTCACACCATTCTTTAAGAATGAGTTATTCTATGGGAACAATACGTTATTTATAAACTATCTTATCTCCCCTTAACGGTAGGACTTTTGTCTAATCGAATTGACAATCAACAAAACGGACAGTAAAAACATCTCCTATCATTGGTTTTGAAAATCGAATAATTGAAGAAGAGTCATAACCTACATAGATTCCGAACCTACGTTGTGGTCTCATCTTAGTACGCTGAGGGGGTGCTATAGAGACTAGAACTGAGCAACCAAATTTACACAAATGAGAGATATTAGATTGATGTCCCGAAATAAGTTTTATATGAGAGTATTGATGGTAGATTGTGGGTCGGAGTCTAATGAGCATTAATGCATGTAACATAGCATGTCCCCAAGTACTAATTGGTAATTTGGACAACATTAGTATAGTCCTAGAAATAAGTTGAATGTGCTTAATCAGGGATTCAATTAAGCCATTCTGGGTATGGACATGAGGGACAAGATGTTTGACAGCAATGCCGAGAGATGAACAATAGTCATTGAAGGCCTATGATGTAAATTCGCCTGCATTGTCAAGTCATATAGACTTAATAGGATGGTTAGGGAAGTGTGCCTTAAGTTTAATGATTTGGGTTAATAGCCGGGTAAAGGCTATATTTCTAGTTGAAAGTAAGCAAGCATCCGACTAACTGGTAAAAGCATTAATCAAAACCATAAAATACCTAATAGGCCCATTAGGTGGATTTATTGGTCCACATATGTCTCCTTGTATCTTTTGCATAAAGGATGGAGATTTTAGTGCAATCTTAGCAAAGGAAGGTCGAGTGATTAGTTTTCCTTGTGAACATGGGATACATAGATACCCATTAGGTATAATCAATTTGTGATTTCCTAAAGAGAGTGCTCAATAGAGTTATCAACAATTTTCTTTAACATGGTAACTCCGGGGTGTCCTAACATATCATACCAAAGCAGTAAAGTCTAAGGGTTGCTAAACTTTGGGCTTAATGGTATTGTTTTGATCAAAATCGAATGTGATTTGACGATAAATATTGTTAACCCTAAAGAGAGTGTACTTAATGTTTCTAGTATTTGCTTTTGGCTTCCAATACTAGTAACAATAGTAATATTTCCTTGTTATCATAATTAGCAGTCTCAATATAGTATCCATTTATTCTAATGTCTTTGAAACTAAGCAAGTTTCTTCGGGAACTACTAGAGAACAATATATTTTTAATGAATAAATGAGTACCATTACGTAACGTCATGTGGGCTCTTTTGGAGCCTTCAATTATTTGCATGGGTCCAGCTATAATGGATACCTTTCGTGGATTGAATACCAATTATGAGAAAAACTTCTAGTTTTTTTGGAATGGTGTGTGTTTTGGTACTATCTACAAGATAGTGAGTATCCTTAGTTCCGTGATCCATATCTTAAAACAAAAATAATAGAATAATGTAACTAAGCAATCACATGATAAAAAAAATAAAAATTATCCATAAAATTTCCATCAAATAAACTAAAAATAATAAATCATCCATCATAAATATCCATGAAAAATAAATATAAAAAAATCATTCTAAATAGAGATTTTGCAAAAATAATAATAATAAAAAAATTTGTTTGGTCTTCTAGACTATACTAGGAAGGGTTCCAATCTTAGTATGAAATGCCTCATTATCAGAGGTTGACTATTCTCGTCTTCAAAAAAATCTCTAGTTTCCAAGTTTGTTATATCCAACTGATAACCATCATTTTGTAGGACTGTATTCTAATCCTAATCTTTCAGATCATTTGACTTCACAGAATGAATAGAGACCTTATATACTTTATATTTTCCACTACTTTTTTTGGTGCACGGCAATTGTGTGGCCAATGCCCATTTCTTCCACATCTGTAGGAAGGGTCATCAGAATAGTGGGTAGATCTTTTTGGTGGATTCTGATTTTGATCTTGATTTTGCTTTTTTTAAAGATTAGACCACTTCTAGTGGTTTTTGAAGATTTTTTTTATGGGGTGGAGGGGGAGGGGACCTTGAAATCCTCATCGTCTGGAGGAGTTATTTCTTCCATGTGTTTTGGAGGGATTGTTTCTCCCACACTCCTTTCCTATGCCTCTGTTGGAATTGAAGTTAGCATTTGTTTCAGAAATTACTATAGATACAATTAGTTTGAAGTTGTGATTTTTTATCAAGACTTTGCTATTTTGCTTAGTAATAAGGAGATAATAAATTAGTTTTGAGTATGTAAAGAAATGTCATTCACGGTACTGCTGCTGTAGGATTATATTTGATTTGTGGAAAGTGGACAATGTTTTCTTTAACATCAGCTCTTCCATAATCTTTTTCCCACATAATCTTAACTGGGAAACAATGTTAAAAAGAGCAAAGTTGTATTTAGATACTAATTTATACTCCTGAAATCTTAGGTTTAGTCATTCGTTCTGAGCAACTGGTAATATGACTATCTTTTGATAGTTATATCTATTCTTTTGTGATTTCCAAAGACATGCTGGGTCCTCCTCAGTGAGGTATTCATTCTTGAAGTCATCATGTATGTGATGAAGCAAGAAGATAAGTGTCAATGTCTTGTTTTCTGGAGACTCCTTATTACCCTCTATTATTATCTCTCCAAGTTTCTTAGATTGCAAGTATATTTTTACATCCAAGTACCAGGATAAGTAGTGCTCCCAGCTAATGTTAAGAGCTTTTGTAACACTCCGACCCAGCTTGACCCCGTTTAGCGGTTAGTTAATCTTGTTTTTGTTGTTAATTGTGTTTTGTTTGTGTTTTGTTTTCGTTACGGGTCATGGATAGGTAGTTGGGTTGAGTTTGACCTGGATTAAGTAGATCAAGCCCTTTTTCGTAATTTTAGCTTTTCTTAGACATGGTCATTTTTGCATCATCTTGAGGTCAACACGTGTCTTTCGTTGAGCTCGTTAACTTTCGTAACTACGTCATTTGCAACCGACGTCGTGTGTTTCGATTGGACCTTGATTTGACTCAAACTGAAAATAGACTTATGACTTGGCCCTTCTTGGAATTTGATCAACCCATTACTTATATAAGCTCTCACCCAATTCACCAACACTCACGTTCTCTCTCTTGTTCTCTCTCGTTTTCTCTCTACTTCACTGTGCACGTGGAATTCTCTTCTCCTTCACTTGATTTCTCTCCCTCGATCTAGCTTGTGGTTCTTGCATGTGCAATTGAGGTGAGTGGAAGTCTTCCATTCTTCTCATCTCCTTTCTCTATCTCTTCTCCTTCTTGCTTCTTTGCATGGTGTGTCTGTGTGTTGTGGATTTCTCTCCATCTCTCATGCATGCATGTGGTTTTGCTTGTGTTAGGTTGTGTTTGGATCCAAGGGCTACCATTGTGCATTTGAATTTCCAATTGAGGTAAGTATAACCATAACATTGAGAACCCATGTTGGTATGCTTTGATTTTGGCTAGCTCACATTGATGTGTGTGGAAAACATGTGTTTACAGCCCATTTGATACTTATTGGTTCAGTACTTGTGTATTCCCATTGATAGATTGCATTTCTGATGCATTTCCAGACATTCTGTACATGTTTCAGATTTCTGAATTCGTGCAGGTACGGCTAAGCCGTATAACACCTACGGCTCACAATCCAGAGAGGAGAAAAACCCAGTTTTCCTCTACGGCTAGGGCACGGCTAAGCCGTGGAATGCCCTACGGCTAAGCCGTATCTCAGCCGTGGCCCAGCCGTAGAACAATACAGGGTGCAATTTCTGGAATAACTGAGAGTCAGCAAATGACAGACCTTCTACGGTTCAGCCACGGCTAAGCCGTAGACCACACACGGCTAAGCCGTAGCACACACACGGCTAAGCCGTAACCACACATGAAGAATAAGGCTAGGTGTAAAGATAAGACCTATATGACCTTCATGATAGAATGTAGAGCACCTAGACTTGCCCAACGGAATGTGATACTACGCGTGAATGATCTCGAGGGCTGCGAATCATTCATGTTCGTTATCCGGATGTTAAGCACCTCCCCATGGGTGTTGGTTTAAGGGACTTCGTGCACAGCCCGATTCAAGGCAACACTAGACAACGGTGTATCGAATAACTTAAAACTACATCATCATGCACGGTTAGAAACACCGGATAATTAGATTAGAATTGGTTTGTAAACTTAAGATGATTCGATTCACATGATTTGTTGCATAACATATTGCATTCGACCATTGATCTCAACACTCTACATGATTACGTATGTTTCGTTATTTTCACATTTTGGTTTATTTACCCTGAGTATGCATGTATGATGTGTTCATTCACGGATCTGCACGTATGATAAGTTGTCACGATCTACTCAGGATTTTCATGATTGACTCCGTATGGTCAGGCACTACTTAGCCTCAGCCTTAGGATCCCGACGGGGTGAATTCGGTATAGTTTATATGGCCTGCTGCAGTATGGATTTTGTCTTGGGGAACCGGACCCCAGGAAACCGAGACCCATTGTACCCTGGCCCGGACAATGGTGTTCTTTGCATGTTACAAGATCCCTCTTTTGGGAGCATATTGTAACACTCCGATCCCCTTTGAGCCGGATTAGTGGCTCATTAGTGTGTGTTTTGTTTTATTTTATTCTTTTGGACTTGGTTTTGGGCCTTGGATAGGTAGTTGAGCAACCTTTGACCTGAGATAGGTAGTTCTAAGCCCTTTTTCGTAATTTTGCTTTGGCTTTGCTCATCTCATCTTTGCATCATCTTGGTGTCAGCACGCGTATTTCGTTGAGCTCGACAAATTCCGTAACTGTGTCAGATCCGTTTGGAGTCAATTGGAGAAGTTAGACCTTCGTGTGACTTGAACTGTAATTAGTATAAACTTACCGGACTTTGACCTAAACCACAAAACCTATTTAAATGAGTCACTCTCCAGGTGTCTCTCTCTTGCTCCATTTCATTTGATCGTTGCATGCAAGAGGAATTCCAGGGAAGCTCTCCACGTTCGTTCTCTCTCTCTCTCTCTCTTCTTTCCTTCTCTTGATCGATTGAGGATTTGGATCCTCTGTTTGGCTTGGGTTCTTCTCCATTCTCTCATCTCTGTCCTTGCCTTAGGTAAGTGGGTTCTTTCCCAACTCTTTGTATTTCTTCTCCAAATTACATCTCCCATTCTCTGTTGCTTTGTCTTCATCTCATGCATGTGTGATTGCTTTGATTTGTTTTGATTTTAGTTGCTTGGAGCTTGATTTCAGAGGATTTTGTCAGATTTGAGGCAAGTATAAGTACAGGCTTTGATAACACATATGGGTGTTTGTTTGATGGCTTTGATTCACTCTTATTCTTTGTCTAGCATGTTTTACAGCCACAATTTGTGAATTTGGAACCTCTGTAACTCATTTTATTCAGTTTCTGTATCAAATTTCAGTTTCTGTACTCAGCCCGAATTCATCTCTGTATTGTACGGCTAAGCCGTGAACTTCTACGGCTTGGTTTCCAGAGACTCGAAATTTGAGTTTTGTTCTACGGCTAGGCTACGGCTAAGCCGTAAATTGTCCTACGGCTGAGCCGTAAGCTAGCCGTGACCCAACCGTACCCCAGCCGTGAATTAATTCTCTGATCAGTCGAAACTTTTCTGATATCAGTACTCCTACGGTGAGGCTACGGCTAAGCCGTGGATTGGTCTACGGCTAAGCCGTATACTGACTGTAGCTCAGCCGTGAGAGGTATCAGATCAGAGGTGGAAAAGCTGACAGTTTAGCCGTGTTCTGAAGGGAACCACGGCTAAGCCGTAGTGCATATTGCGGCTACGCCGTAGGATGCCACGGCTAAGCCGTAGGTCACCCATGGCTAAACCGTAAGACCTGTTAAATATCAGTTAAACTTAGGCTAATGGTGTGACCTTGTAGGGCTCAAATACAGGTTAACCATACCCGTACACCGGCCCGATGGACTCTTTGGATCGCATGAATAATCTGTTAGGCTGTGACTTGTTCATGTGAGCGTTGATCACTGTTAAGCACCTCCCCATGGGTGTTGGTTTAAGGGACTTCGATGCACATAAGGATTATATTGCAACACTAGGATGGCAACGGTGCATCGAATAACTTAAAACTACATCAACATGCACGGTTAGTGACAGTGATGCAACTAGATTAGACTTGGCTTGTAATGAACCTTGAATCCGTATTAATCTGAGATGCATTGCATATTGTTTATGGTTTTGCCCTCTGTTCTGTTAATCTATGTTATGCATTCCTCAGTCATTTTGCTTTCGTTCTGTATATCTGTATTATTCTTCGCTCTGTACTCTGTTTTGATCTATGCTATGCTTTGTATATTCTCTGGCTTTGTATATCTCTGATTTTTGGGTATTCCCTGGAGGCTCTGCCCAGAGGTTAATACGTGAGGATAAGATCCGGTCCTTGTCATCGGTGAGTCCAAAGCGGATAATCTCCTTTCTTTAGCTTTGATTTGATTGGTATTAGTCTGGCTCTACTCAGCCTCAGCCCTAGGATACCCGACGGGGTTACCTCTGGCGTAGATCTCTGTATCTCTGTTTTAACTGCAGTGTTGCTTTGTCTTGGGACCCCGGAACCCAGGAAACCGAGACCCGCTTGTACCTTTGGCCTGGACAGCGGTGTTCTCTGCTCTGCTCTCTTTTGGAGAGAACATGGTTAACGTAGTAGCCAACTAGTTCAGTATTCTATGTTTTGATTCACATATCATGTTTTACTTCTATGCACGATTTGCTTAGTTTCCTAATATGGAACTCTGTATTTAATCTTCTGTCATTATTATATCCTCTTTGATACTATGCGTGTTTCACCCCTGTTACTTATATTTGTTGGATCGTTGTATTCATTTGTGTTGTCTGTGGTGTTGCAGGCACAGATACCTTGCCCAGCTCCCCGGCGGTCGAGGAGGCTGCAGGGGCGAGTGTAGAGGCACCCTCCGGTCTGGCAGAGTGGGCCTGATCACTTCTGCCAAGTGCGTGCATGCATACCAGTGGCTTTTATTTTGCATTTTGGTTTTTGAGAGCTTGTATTTGGACTTTGGACTTTGGACTTGTATTCTGTATATTTTGTGTATATTGATTTTGGTGTGTATTCGGTTTTATCTCAGTGTATTTGTCTTTGTCTTTTCCGTTTCGTATTTGCTTTGGCTTCCGCTATTTTATTTTCCTTTGTTGCTTGCTATGATATGTACAGCTTCCGCGTACGCTTAGTTCGCACGTGTTAGATCCCTTGTGTGCGTGCATCTGGACTGGGTTTGGGTGCACGTGCACGGGAGTACGTGTGTCACCGGTTTAGCTTTTCGCTAACCCCCGAATTCTGGGCTCGGGTCGTGACATACGTATTGTATGGTATCAGAGCATGCTAGTTATAAGCATGTAGGCATCTAAGATCGTGGTGAGATAACGATATCAACTATTTGACTCGAGGTCTCATATGTTGATTTGGGGTTTGACTAACTCAGGGCATGTTATATTTGTATGTTGTGTTTCTTTTCCTTTTACAGGATGGCATCAGGATCAGGATCTAGGGATGAGAATCAACAGGGCCATAACGGTGATAGTGGATCGGTACCCCCACATATCAGCAGTGAGGAGCGCTTGATGATGATGATGCAGTCTATGCAGTCATTACAGGCGCAGATGGCATCCATGGTAGATAGGCAGAGTCAGGCTGCTGCAGTAGCATCACCTCATGTAGATCAGCAGGTGATTTTCCAGCCTAAGGAATCAGATCCTAATGCGCTTTTCGACAAGTTCCGTAAGCGAGGGGCGACTGAGTTCCATGGGATAGAGGATGCATTGCAGGCTGAGCAATGGTTGGAGCAGACTGAAGAGCTATTTGATACGATTGTGTGCAGCAACAAGCAGAAGGTAGTTCTCACAGCCTCTATGCTTCGGAGTGTAGCTAAGACATGGTGGAGGAGTGTTAAGACCTCATTTCAGACTATGCCCAGTGCCACAGTTTGGGAGACCTTCAAGCAGCAATTCCGTCGTAAGTTCATGCCTCTCCATATTCAGCGAGCCAAGGAAGTGGAATTCTTCAACCTTCAGCAGAGACAGATGTCAGTTGCAGATTATGTACACAGGTTTACAGAGTTGTCTCATTTCGCAGAGGATATGGTGAACACGGAGCATAAGAAGGTGACTCGCTTCGTCAACGGCCTAAATCCGAGACACAAACGCCACGTGGTTGCTTGTATGTGGCCGGCTACCTTGGATGACGCTATTGACAGGGCTTATGATGCAGAGGCCATCTTTGAGGAGGAGCGAACAGAGGCTAAGAGGGCAGCAGGTTTCAGTGGCAGAAGTCAGTTCCAGAAGAAGTTCAAGGGTAAACAGGGCAGTTCGAGCAGTCCTCAGATAGTTTGCAGTCACTGTGGGAAGGATCACCCCACCGACAGATGTTGGAGGAAGAGTGGGGCTTGTTTCGGGTGTGGCTCTACGGACCACAGGCGGGCCCAATGCCCGAAGTTTCAGTCCTCTCCACAGACGAGACAGACAGGACCTACAGCACAGGGCAGATCTCAGCCAGCTCGCCCAGGTCAGAAGCCGAATCGCCAGACAGCCCGAGCCTATGCTGCTACGCATGAGGGCGCGGAGGAGGCCACGGTAGTGGAAGGTAAAATTTTAATTTCCGATGCAGAAGCTTTAGCTTTATTTGACTCCGGGTCTACGCGTTCGTACGTAGCACCCCATTTTGCTGTGCAGCTTCGACAGCGACCCACACCACTTCCATACTTGTTGCTAGTATCCACTCCGGTTGGTAAGCGGGTGGAGTGCAGTGTGTTTTACCCTCAGTGTGATGTGCGGATAGCTGGTCATCAGCTCCCAGTAGACCTCGTGTTGCTCACGACACTGGATTTTGATGTGATTCTTGGTATGGACTGGCTTGCGAGATATCATGCGTGTATCAATTGCTACAGCAAGGCTATTTATTTTGATTTAGGCAGCGGATTCCGATTTGAGGGCAGCCAGACGAAGTGCCCCAGGCGTGTGATATCTGCTTGTAAGGCAGACAGGATGCTTCGTAGGGGATGTGAAGGATTTCTTGCATTCATTTCAGAGAAGAAAGATCAGCGACAGCTCAGCGAGATTCCAGTAGTCAGCGAGTTCCCGGATGTCTTTCCGGAGGATGTGCCAGGGTTACCACCAGCTCGAGAGATAGAGTTTGCGATTGATTTGATGCCAGGTACAGCACCCATCAGTAGAGCTCCATATCGTATGGCACCTGCAGAGTTGTTGGAATTAAAGAAACAGTTGCAGGATTTGTTGGATAAAGGGTTCATACGCCCAAGTGTTTCACCTTGGGGAGCTCCTGTATTGTTTGTCAAGAAGAAGGATGGCAGTTTCCGGATGTGCATTGACTACAGGCAGTTGAACAAAGTGACTATCAAGAACAAATACCCATTGCCTAGGATTGATGAGTTGTTCGATCAACTTCAGGGTGCAGCTTACTTCTCTAAGATTGACTTGAGGTCAGGATATCACCAGCTCAGGGTGAAGGATGAGGATGTTCCTAAGACAGCTTTCAGGACTCGGTATGGACACTACGAGTTCCTTGTCATGCCGTTTGGTTTGACGAACGCACCCGCAGCTTTTATGGCGTTGATGAACAGGGTGTTTACTTCCTTCTTGGACCAGTTCGTTGTGGTTTTTATAGATGACATATTGGTCTATTCGAAGACTGCTGAGGAACATACAGACCATCTGAGGAAGGCATTGCAGCTGCTTCAAGATCACAAGTTGTATGCAAAGTTGGCTAAGTGTGATTTCTGGTTAGAGCAAGTTGCATTTCTGGGTCATAAGATTTCTAGAGATGGATTGATGGTGGATCCGGCTAAGATTGAGGCAGTAGTCCATTGGCCCCGTCCTAGATCAGTGACAGAGATTCGGAGTTTTCTGGGATTAGCAGGATATTACCGCAGGTTTGTGCAGGATTTCTCGAAGATTTCAGCCCCGCTGACTCAGTTGACTCGGAAGAAGGTCCCGTATGAGTGGACAGAGAAATGTGAGCGTAGTTTTCAGTTGCTGAAGGAAAAGCTCACTACGGCGCCAGTGTTGACTCTCCCGAATGGTAGTGAGGGATTCATGATTTACTCAGATGCCTCTAGAGTTGGACTAGGCTGTGTACTGATGCAGAATCAGAAGGTGATTGCCTATGGATCCAGACAGTTGAAAGAACATGAGAAGAACTATGCCACACATGACTTGGAGTTAGCATCCATTGTATTTGCATTGAAGTTGTGGCGACATTACCTGTACGGTGTGAAGTTTGAGGTCCATTCCGATCATCACAGTTTGCAGTACCTGTTTGATCAGCATGACTTGAATATGAGGCAGCGAAGGTGGTTGGAGTTCATCAAAGATTACGACTTTCCGATCAAGTACCACCCAGGCAAAGGCAATGTAGTTGCAGATGCACTTAGCAGGAGGACAGACAGTCTTCAGGTGTTGGCAGGATTTTATATGCTTGTGCGTGATCAGCCTGTTGAGGTTCAGATGGTAGGTGGATTGGTGACATTAGCTACTACCATCGTGTTTCAGCCTGAGGTGATTCAGCAGATCAAGGATCGCCAGTTTGAGGACCCCCTCCTGGTGAAGTTCAGAGATCGGATTGCAGATCGACCGGATTTTAGCTTGGTAGATGGAGTTTTATACTTTCGGAATAGACTGTGTGTTCCCGCTGTGGACGAGCTGAAAGATAAGTTGATGACAGATGCGCACGATGCCCGATATGCGATGCACCCCGGTAGTACGAAGATGTACCAGAACTTGAAAGATAGATTTTGGTGGAACAATATGAAGCGGGAGATCGCAGGGTTCGTAGCTCGATGTTTGACCTGTCAGAGGGTGAAAGCGGATCATCAGCGACCTCCAGGATCATTGCATCCATTGCACACTCCGCAGTGGAAGTGGGAGCACATTACGATGGATTTCGTCTCCGGTTTTCCGCCGACCAGTAGGAAGAATAATGCGATCTGGGTCATAGTGGACAGATTGACTAAGTCAGCACATTTCCTTCCGTTCAAAAAAGGGATGACATTCACGGAGATGGCCAGGAAGTTTGTTGATGAGATAGTCAGATTGCATGGCACCCCAGTATCGATTGTGTCAGATCGAGACAGTCGTTTTGTATCTTCATTCTGGAGAGCATTTCAGGAAGCTATGGGTACGAAGCTGAGTTTTAGTACGGCATACCACCCCCAGACTGATGGACAGTCGGAGCGTACCATTCAGACGTTGGAGGATATGCTCAGAGCTAGTGTGCTGAACTTTGAGAAGGAATGGGATACACATCTGGCCTTGTGTGAGTTTGCTTACAACAACAGCTTCCATGAGAGTATTGGTATGGCACCTTATGAGGCTCTATACGGACGCAAGTGCAGGACCCCAGTGTGCTGGGAAGAAGTTGGAACTAGAAGTTTCCATGGTCCGACGATCATTGCTGAGACGACAGAGAAAGTGCAGAAAGTGATAGAGAATCTGAAGATTGCTCGGTCCAGGCAGAAGAGCTATGCGGATACGCGGAGGAGACCATTGGCATTTCAAGTTGGAGATTGGGTGTTCCTTAAAGTTTCTCCGATGAAGGGCACAGTTCGATTTGGTCAGAAGGGCAAGTTAGCTCCGAGATATGTAGGACCGTTCGAAGTCAAGAGCCGAGTTGGAGATTTAGCCTATCGGTTGACACTTCCAGTTGAGTTCTCCGGTGTTCACGATGTGTTCCATGTGTCGATGCTCCGTAAGTATGTGCCAGATCCGAGCCATGTGATTCGCTACGATGATATCCAGATTCAGCCTAATGCGACTTACGTTGAGCGTCCGCTTCGCATCGTTGGGACACGAGAGCAGATTCTCCGTACCAGGACTATCAGATGGGTTAAAGTGTTGTGGGAGCATCACGGTCCGGATGAGGCTACTTGGGAGCTAGAGGAGCAGCTAGCGCGCCAGTACCCCCAGCTCTTTGGGCAGGTAGGTAGTCATTCCGAGGACGGAATGATTCCTAGTGGGGGAGGATGTAACACTCCGATCCCCTTTGAGCCGGATTAGTGGCTCATTAGTGTGTGTTTTGTTTTATTTTATTCTTTTGGACTTGGTTTTGGGCCTTGGATAGGTAGTTGAGCAACCTTTGACCTGAGATAGGTAGTTCTAAGCCCTTTTTCGTAATTTTGCTTTGGCTTTGCTCATCTCATCTTTGCATCATCTTGGTGTCAGCACGCGTATTTCGTTGAGCTCGACAAATTCCGTAACTGTGTCAGATCCGTTTGGAGTCAATTGGAGAAGTTAGACCTTCGTGTGACTTGAACTGTAATTAGTATAAACTTACCGGACTTTGACCTAAACCACAAAACCTATTTAAATGAGTCACTCTCCAGGTGTCTCTCTCTTGCTCCATTTCATTTGATCGTTGCATGCAAGAGGAATTCCAGGGAAGCTCTCCACGTTCGTTCTCTCTCTCTCTCTCTCTTCTTTCCTTCTCTTGATCGATTGAGGATTTGGATCCTCTGTTTGGCTTGGGTTCTTCTCCATTCTCTCATCTCTGTCCTTGCCTTAGGTAAGTGGGTTCTTTCCCAACTCTTTGTATTTCTTCTCCAAATTACATCTCCCATTCTCTGTTGCTTTGTCTTCATCTCATGCATGTGTGATTGCTTTGATTTGTTTTGATTTTAGTTGCTTGGAGCTTGATTTCAGAGGATTTTGTCAGATTTGAGGCAAGTATAAGTACAGGCTTTGATAACACATATGGGTGTTTGTTTGATGGCTTTGATTCACTCTTATTCTTTGTCTAGCATGTTTTACAGCCACAATTTGTGAATTTGGAACCTCTGTAACTCATTTTATTCAGTTTCTGTATCAAATTTCAGTTTCTGTACTCAGCCCGAATTCATCTCTGTATTGTACGGCTAAGCCGTGAACTTCTACGGCTTGGTTTCCAGAGACTCGAAATTTGAGTTTTGTTCTACGGCTAGGCTACGGCTAAGCCGTAAATTGTCCTACGGCTGAGCCGTAAGCTAGCCGTGACCCAACCGTACCCCAGCCGTGAATTAATTCTCTGATCAGTCGAAACTTTTCTGATATCAGTACTCCTACGGTGAGGCTACGGCTAAGCCGTGGATTGGTCTACGGCTAAGCCGTATACTGACTGTAGCTCAGCCGTGAGAGGTATCAGATCAGAGGTGGAAAAGCTGACAGTTTAGCCGTGTTCTGAAGGGAACCACGGCTAAGCCGTAGTGCATATTGCGGCTACGCCGTAGGATGCCACGGCTAAGCCGTAGGTCACCCATGGCTAAACCGTAAGACCTGTTAAATATCAGTTAAACTTAGGCTAATGGTGTGACCTTGTAGGGCTCAAATACAGGTTAACCATACCCGTACACCGGCCCGATGGACTCTTTGGATCGCATGAATAATCTGTTAGGCTGTGACTTGTTCATGTGAGCGTTGATCACTGTTAAGCACCTCCCCATGGGTGTTGGTTTAAGGGACTTCGATGCACATAAGGATTATATTGCAACACTAGGATGGCAACGGTGCATCGAATAACTTAAAACTACATCAACATGCACGGTTAGTGACAGTGATGCAACTAGATTAGACTTGGCTTGTAATGAACCTTGAATCCGTATTAATCTGAGATGCATTGCATATTGTTTATGGTTTTGCCCTCTGTTCTGTTAATCTATGTTATGCATTCCTCAGTCATTTTGCTTTCGTTCTGTATATCTGTATTATTCTTCGCTCTGTACTCTGTTTTGATCTATGCTATGCTTTGTATATTCTCTGGCTTTGTATATCTCTGATTTTTGGGTATTCCCTGGAGGCTCTGCCCAGAGGTTAATACGTGAGGATAAGATCCGGTCCTTGTCATCGGTGAGTCCAAAGCGGATAATCTCCTTTCTTTAGCTTTGATTTGATTGGTATTAGTCTGGCTCTACTCAGCCTCAGCCCTAGGATACCCGACGGGGTTACCTCTGGCGTAGATCTCTGTATCTCTGTTTTAACTGCAGTGTTGCTTTGTCTTGGGACCCCGGAACCCAGGAAACCGAGACCCGCTTGTACCTTTGGCCTGGACAGCGGTGTTCTCTGCTCTGCTCTCTTTTGGAGAGAACATGGTTAACGTAGTAGCCAACTAGTTCAGTATTCTATGTTTTGATTCACATATCATGTTTTACTTCTATGCACGATTTGCTTAGTTTCCTAATATGGAACTCTGTATTTAATCTTCTGTCATTATTATATCCTCTTTGATACTATGCGTGTTTCACCCCTGTTACTTATATTTGTTGGATCGTTGTATTCATTTGTGTTGTCTGTGGTGTTGCAGGCACAGATACCTTGCCCAGCTCCCCGGCGGTCGAGGAGGCTGCAGGGGCGAGTGTAGAGGCACCCTCCGGTCTGGCAGAGTGGGCCTGATCACTTCTGCCAAGTGCGTGCATGCATACCAGTGGCTTTTATTTTGCATTTTGGTTTTTGAGAGCTTGTATTTGGACTTTGGACTTTGGACTTGTATTCTGTATATTTTGTGTATATTGATTTTGGTGTGTATTCGGTTTTATCTCAGTGTATTTGTCTTTGTCTTTTCCGTTTCGTATTTGCTTTGGCTTCCGCTATTTTATTTTCCTTTGTTGCTTGCTATGATATGTACAGCTTCCGCGTACGCTTAGTTCGCACGTGTTAGATCCCTTGTGTGCGTGCATCTGGACTGGGTTTGGGTGCACGTGCACGGGAGTACGTGTGTCACCGGTTTAGCTTTTCGCTAACCCCCGAATTCTGGGCTCGGGTCGTGACACATATGGTAATGTAGTAGCCACTAGTCATGTACACAGCATGTTATCCTTGATTCACACAGCATCTTTCTTTCTTGCATGATAGCCTAGTATACGAAAATGCTTTCTTTAATAACATGATGTTCTTTATTCTATTAGACACAGCGTGTGTTAACTTGCTATGGTTTATACTTTGCTGAATCTTCGTATTCACAGTTGTTTTGGTGTTGCAGGCCCAGATCCCCCTGCCGAACCCTCGCCGGTCGGCCAGGCTCCAGTTGAGACCCCCGGGGCCCCCTCAGGCCTAGAGGAGTGGATGTGATCACTCCACGGGAGAGCGTTCATGGCATGCATCCTTTTGGAGTCTTGTGTTGTGTGGATTTTCAGACTTGTATATGTCATGACATGTCACTATTGTCTATATCTTTTGTTCATTCTGTAAAACTTCATATGTAATTATGTCAGTCCTTTCTTGTATTATCCTCTTCTTGCTTTGTAGTTTTATGTTTCTGATAATTACAGCTTCCGCATACTTGCTTGGCACGTGTGCTTGTTCCCTTGTGCGTGTGCATTTAGACCCGGTCTACGTGTACAGGCACGGGAGTACGTGTGTCATTAGGTTTGGCTTTTGCTAACCCCCGAACCCTGGGCTCGGGCTGTGACATACGTATTGTATGGTATCAGAGCATTCCTTGCTCCTTCCTTGTTCTAGATGATAAGCATGTAGGCATGTAGGATCGTGGTGAGGACACGATTATTTCTTTGTGCTCTTTCTAGACTTTGGGGTTTGTTGGGCGCTCTTGTGTTGTGTTTGTGTCTGACTCTTTCCATTTTACAGGATGGCATCAGGTTCTGGTTCGCAGCAGAACGCCGGAAATAACGAGAGCGGATCTGCCCCGTCACCGCAGACACCGAATACAGATGAACGCATCCTTATGCTATTCCAGTCCCTTCAGGCACAATCGCAATCGATGCAGAACTTGCAAGCCCAAGTGACAACCATGCTAGACCGACAAAGTCAAGCCCCAGTTCAGTCGCACGTGGACCAGCAGGTGATCTTGCAGCCTCGAGAGAGTGACCCGAATGCCCTCTATGGGAAATTTCGCAAGCGAGGAGCTATTGAGTTCTATGGGATAGAAGAGCCACTGAAGGCAGAACAGTGGTTAGAACAGACGGAGGATGTCTTTGAGACAGTTGTGTGCACGAACCGACAGAAGGTCGGGCTAGCAACTTCCATGCTGAGAGACGTTGCAAAGACTTGGTGGAAGAGCGTGAAAGACTCCTACAGAGACATTCCTAGCGCGACAGTGTGGGAGATGTTCAAGCAACAGTTCAGGAGGAAGTTCATCCCGGCTCATGTGTTTCGAGCCAAGGAGGTTGAGTTCTTAGCTCTCCGTCAGCAGCAGATGACAGTAGCAGAATATGTGAACAAGTTTATGCAGTTGTCGCTTTTTGCTCCGGACATGATCAGCACCGAGGAAAGGAAGGTGAACAGGTTTGTCGAAGGTTTGCATCCCCGGTACATGCATCACGTGACTGCGTTTCAGCGTCCGGCTACGTTTGACGATGCAGTGGACAGGGCCTATTCTGCCGAGGCCATCCACCAAGCTGCTAGAGCCGTTGAGCCTAAGAGACAGCCGCCTTTCAGTGCACGAGGACAAGTACAGAAGAAGACCAAAGGCCAGCAGAGTACTTCTAGTTCTACTGGAGTGACTTGTGGATATTGTGGTAGGAACCACACGACTGAAGCTTGTTGGAGGAAGGCCGGTGCTTGTTTCATTTGTGGTTCAAGGGAGCATATGATCGCCAATTGTCCTCGACATAGAGCCTCTGGTGCAGCTCCATCTGGTCCTACTTCCGGCACAGTTCCTAGCAGGCCTAGTGCACCTACAGCTCCGAGCAAGCCGCAGTCAGCTCGTCCAGGCTCGAGATAGCCTCGCCAGTCAGCCCGTGCTTACGCTGCTACCCACGAGAGTGCCGAGGATCCACAGGTGGTTGAAGGTACTGTTTTGATTTCGCGCGTCGAGGCATTAGCTTTGTTCGATTCGGGGTCTACACGATCTTATGTAGCACCTCATTTTGCCGAGCGGTTACCTCAGCCGTCTCAGCCGTTGCCATATGTGTTGGTTGTATCCACCCCAGTTGGCAAGCGAGTGGAGTGTAGTATGTACTACCCCCATTGCGACGTGCAGATTGCAGGTCATCAGTTACCTGTTGATTTGATCCTGTTGTCGATGCTGGACTTCGACGTGATCCTTGGTATGGATTGGCTCGCTCGATATCGTGCCTGTGTTAACTGTTACAACAGGACGATCTTCTTCGATTTAGGCAAGGGCTTCCGTTTCGAGGGCAGTCAGCAGAGATGCCCCAGACGTGTGATTTCGGCGTGTAAGGCAGATCGCTTGATCCTCCGAGGGTGCGAAGGCTTCATTGCCTTTATCTCAGCGAAGAAGGAGCCGAAGCAGCTAGGTGAGGTTCAGGTGGTCTGTGACTTTCCAGATGTCTTTCCAGACGATGTGCCAGACTTACCCCCGGTTCGAGATGTGGAGTTCGCCATTGAGCTTGTTCCCGGCACGGCACCGATCAGCAAGGCTCCGTATCGCATGGCCCCAGCAGAGTTGTCAGAATTGAAGAAACAATTGCAGGAGCTTTTGGATAAGGGTTTCGTTCGCCCGAGCGTTTCACCTTGGGGAGCACCAGTCTTGTTTGTCAAAAAGAAGGATGGTACTTTTCGGATGTGCATAGACTACCGCCAGCTGAACAAAGTGACGATCAAGAACAAGTACCCCTTACCCAGGATCGATGAATTGTTTGACCAACTTCAGGGCGCAGCATATTTTTCGAAGATTGATTTGAGGTCTGGATATCACCAGTTGAGAGTCAAAGAAGATGACATTCCCAAGACTGCCTTCAGGACTCGTTATGGACATTATGAATTCCTCGTGATGCCTTTTGGACTAACCAACGCACCTGCAGCTTTTATGGCACTGATGAATCAGATCTTTGCTCCTTTCTTGGACCAATTCGTAGTTGTGTTTATTGATGATATACTGATCTATTCTAAGTCAGCCGAGGAGCATAGGGAGCATTTAAGAAAAGCCTTGTCGTTGTTGAGAGAACATCGATTGTTTGCTAAATTGTCGAAGTGTGATTTTTGGCTTGAGCAGGTGGCATTTTTAGGTCATATCATTTCACGAGAGGGATTGGCAGTTGATCCATCTAAAGTAGAGGCAGTAGTGAATTGGCCTAGCCCCAAGACAGTGTCAGAGATTCGCAGTTTCCTTGGTCTAGCAGGTTACTATCGCCGATTTGTCCAGGACTTTGCTAAGATCTCTTCTCCTTTGACGAAGTTGACCAGGAAGAACGTACCATTTGATTGGACTGAGGAGTGTGAAGCCAGTTTTCAGACTTTGAAAGAGAAGTTGACTACAGTCCCAGTGTTAGCCTTGCCAGATGGTTGTGAAGGATTCGTGGTTTATTCAGATGCTTCTCGAGTTGGTCTAGGTTGTGTGTTGATGCAGCATGGGAAGGTTATTGCCTATGGATCGAGACAGTTGCGAGATCATGAGAAGAATTACGCCACCCATGATTTAGAATTGGCAGCCATCGTGTTTGCGTTGAAGCTGTGGAGACATTATCTATATGGTGTGCAGTTTGAGGTTCGTTCTGACCACCACAGTTTACAGTATTTATTCACACAGCAGGAGCTGAACATGAGACAGCGGAGATGGCTTGAGCTTATTAAGGATTATGACTTCCCGATCAAATATCAGCCAGGCAAGGGGAATGTGGTGGCAGATGCGCTCAGCAGGAAAGCAGAGTCAGTGCAGCTCTTGAGCAGTTTCCTCTTAGAGTTTCGTGGTCTCCCTGTTGAGGTTAAACTAGTGGATGAGTGCGTGATGTTGGCTAGTACGCTAGTGTTTCAGCCTGAGTTGATTCAGCAGATTAAGGACAGGCAGTTTGAAGATCTAACTTTGAAGCGCATTCGAGACCACATTGGAGACAGACCCGATTTCAGACTCGAGGATGGTATACTCTACTTTCGGAGTAGGTTGTGCGTGCCAGCAGTTGATGAGTTCAAGGAGAAGCTGATGAACGAAGCGCATTACGCTCGCTACGCGATGCATCCAGGCAGCACGAAGATGTTTCGGAATCTCAAGGATCGCTTCTGGTGGAACAACATGAAGAGAGAAGTAGCAGGGTTTGTTGCTCGCTATTTGACATGTCAGAAGGTGAAGGCCGATCATCAGAGACCGCCAGGCTCGTTGCATCCTTTGCACATACCGCAGTGGAAGTGGGAAAACATCACCATGGACTTTGTTTCCGGGTTACCGCCGACGAGCAGGAAGAACAATGCCATTTGGGTGATCGTAGATTGATTGATGAAGTCAGCCCATTTCATTCCTTTTCGGAAGGGTATGACATTTTCAGAGATGGCTAGGAAGTTCGTGGATGAGATCGTCAGGCTCCATGGTACCCCCGTGTCGATTGTATCCGATCGTGACAGCCGTTTTGTTTCCTCTTTCTGGAGAGCTTTCCAAGAGGCTTTGGGTACGAAGTTGAGTTTCAGCACGGCATACCACCCACAGACGGATGGGCAATCAGAGCGGACGATTCAGACTTTGGAGGATATGTTGCGAGCCAGCGTGTTGAGCTACGAGAAAGAATGGGATCTTCATCTATCGTTGTGCGAGTTCGCCTACAACAACAGTTTCCACGAGAGCATTGGGATGGCACCATATGAAGCATTGTACGGGAAGAAGTGTAGAAGTCCGGTTTGTTGGGAAGAAGTTGGAACCCGCAGTTTTCACGGACCGACGATCATTGCCGAGACTACGGAGAAGGTACAGAAAGCCATTGAGAATTTGAAAGTTGCTCGGTCAAGACAGAAGAGTTATGCAGACACCCGCAGACGACCCTTAGAGTTTCAGGTTGGCGAGTGGGTTTTTCTGAAGGTCTCACCGATGAAGGGTACGATCCGTTTCGGCCAGAGAGGCAAGTTAGCTCCACGCTATGTCGGACCGTTCGAGATCAAGAGTCGGATTGGTGATTTAGCCTATCGATTAGAGCTTCCCGAGATGTTTACAGGAGTGCACAACGTTTTCCACGTTTCGATGCTTCGGAAATATGTTCATGATCCCTCCCATGTCATTCGCTACGACGAGGTTCAGATTCAGCCGAGTGCTGCATACGTTGAGCGACCGCTCCGTATCGTGGGAACCCGAGAGCAGATACTCCGTACCAGAACGATTCGATGGGTCAAAGTGCTTTGGGAGCATCACAGTCCCGATGAGGCTACTTGGGAGTTAGAAGAGCAGATGGCACGCCAGTATCCCGATTTGTTTTCCCAGGTATGAGCGAGTTAGTGTTCATTCCGAGGACGGAATGATTCTCAAGTGGGGGAGGATGTAACACTCCGACCCAGCTTGACCCCGTTTAGCGGTTAGTTAATCTTGTTTTTGTTGTTAATTGTGTTTTGTTTGTGTTTTGTTTTCGTTACGGGTCATGGATAGGTAGTTGGGTTGAGTTTGACCTGGATTAAGTAGATCAAGCCCTTTTTCGTAATTTTAGCTTTTCTTAGACATGGTCATTTTTGCATCATCTTGAGGTCAACACGTGTCTTTCGTTGAGCTCGTTAACTTTCGTAACTACGTCATTTGCAACCGACGTCGTGTGTTTCGATTGGACCTTGATTTGACTCAAACTGAAAATAGACTTATGACTTGGCCCTTCTTGGAATTTGATCAACCCATTACTTATATAAGCTCTCACCCAATTCACCAACACTCACGTTCTCTCTCTTGTTCTCTCTCGTTTTCTCTCTACTTCACTGTGCACGTGGAATTCTCTTCTCCTTCACTTGATTTCTCTCCCTCGATCTAGCTTGTGGTTCTTGCATGTGCAATTGAGGTGAGTGGAAGTCTTCCATTCTTCTCATCTCCTTTCTCTATCTCTTCTCCTTCTTGCTTCTTTGCATGGTGTGTCTGTGTGTTGTGGATTTCTCTCCATCTCTCATGCATGCATGTGGTTTTGCTTGTGTTAGGTTGTGTTTGGATCCAAGGGCTACCATTGTGCATTTGAATTTCCAATTGAGGCAAGTATAACCATAACATTGAGAACCCATGTTGGTATGCTTTGATTTTGGCTAGCTCACATTGATGTGTGTGGAAAACATGTGTTTACAGCCCATTTGATACTTATTGGTTCAGTACTTGTGTATTCCCATTGATAGATTGCATTTCTGATGCATTTCCAGACATTCTGTACATGTTTCAGATTTCTGAATTCGTGCAGGTACGGCTAAGCCGTATAACACCTACGGCTCACAATCCAGAGAGGAGAAAAACCCAGTTTTCCTCTACGGCTAGGGCACGGCTAAGCCGTGGAATGCCCTACGGCTAAGCCGTATCTCAGCCGTGGCCCAGCCGTAGAACAATACAGGGTGCAATTTCTGGAATAACTGAGAGTCAGCAAATGACAGACCTTCTACGGTTCAGCCACGGCTAAGCCGTAGACCACACACGGCTAAGCCGTAGCACACACACGGCTAAGCCGTAACCACACATGAAGAATAAGGCTAGGTGTAAAGATAAGACCTATATGACCTTCATGATAGAATGTAGAGCACCTAGACTTGCCCAACGGAATGTGATACTACGCGTGAATGATCTCGAGGGCTGCGAATCATTCATGTTCGTTATCCGGATGTTAAGCACCTCCCCATGGGTGTTGGTTTAAGGGACTTCGTGCACAGCCCGATTCAAGGCAACACTAGACAACGGTGTATCGAATAACTTAAAACTACATCATCATGCACGGTTAGAAACACCGGATAATTAGATTAGAATTGGTTTGTAAACTTAAGATGATTCGATTCACATGATTTGTTGCATAACATATTGCATTCGACCATTGATCTCAACTCTCTACATGATTACGTATGTTTCGTTATTTTCACATTTTGGTTTATTTACCCTGAGTATGCATGTATGATGTGTTCATTCACGGATCTGCACGTATGATAAGTTGTCACGATCTACTCAGGATTTTCATGATTGACTCCGTATGGTCAGGCACTACTTAGCCTCAGCCTTAGGATCCCGACGGGGTGAATTCGGTATAGTTTATATGGCCTGCTGCAGTATGGATTTTGTCTTGGGGAACCGGACCCCAGGAAACCGAGACCCATTGTACCCTGGCCCGGACAATGGTGTTCTTTGCATGTTACAAGATCCCTCTTTTGGGAGCATATGGTAATGTAGTAGCCACTAGTCATGTACACAGCATGTTATCCTTGATTCACACAGCATCTTTCTTTCTTGCATGATAGCCTAGTATACGAAAATGCTTTCTTTAATAACATGATGTTCTTTATTCTATTAGACACAGCGTGTGTTAACTTGCTATGGTTTATACTTTGCTGAATCTTCGTATTCACAGTTGTTTTGGTGTTGCAGGCCCAGATCCCCCTGCCGAACCCTCGCCGGTCGGCCAGGCTCCAGTTGAGACCCCCGGGGCCCCCTCAGGCCTAGAGGAGTGGATGTGATCACTCCACGGGAGAGCGTTCATGGCATGCATCCTTTTGGAGTCTTGTGTTGTGTGGATTTTCAGACTTGTATATGTCATGACATGTCACTATTGTCTATATCTTTTGTTCATTCTGTAAAACTTCATATGTAATTATGTCAGTCCTTTCTTGTATTATCCTCTTCTTGCTTTGTAGTTTTATGTTTCTGATAATTACAGCTTCCGCATACTTGCTTGGCACGTGTGCTTGTTCCCTTGTGCGTGTGCATTTAGACCCGGTCTACGTGTACAGGCACGGGAGTACGTGTGTCATTAGGTTTGGCTTTTGCTAACCCCCGAACCCTGGGCTCGGGCTGTGACAGCTTTTAAATTCAAGTTTGGCTAAATTCGACATTATGTAAGAATTGTAAAAAAATATAGACATGATCATTGATATGTAGAAAATGATAAAAGATAAACAATGAAACTTTAAAGCATTCAGAATAAATTAAGGGGTGAGTCATGTTAGATTAAGTTGGCCAATTTAAAATTTAAAATATCAGGTTATCAACTTTAATAATCCAAACAATGGTTCTGGCAAAGCTTCTAACTTGATTTGGAACTTCAGGTTCACATATTAGAACTTCAGGTTCTATCAAGGCTTCAGGCTTGATATTATGGCCTATTAGTTTTATTTTTGGATATAAATATCAAACTTTAAGTTTGATTAGGAATATGAATCTTTGAGTTCCTATTGTGGATCTGAGAACTTCTAGTTTTAGATTTTAATAACCTACGGACCTTTTAGTTCGGATTAGAAACAACTTCTAGTTCATAAAGAACTATAGGTCCGTATAAGTATAGAACTTCAGGTTCTTATTTATGATCAATTCTATCTTGATCTCCCCTTATTAAAAAAAAAAAGAACCATTTATCTTCAAATTTAAAAGGAAATAAATGATAAAAGTCTATGTGTATGTTTGTTAATCTAAGAAAGATTGAAAAAGAAAAAATAATTAATTTTACTGTTGATTTTGCCGCTTTGGCTTCCAATGAGTAGATTTACTCACGAGTTTTCCGTAGGTTCCAACGGATCATTGATCTGACTTCGTCCGATCAAGATATCGCAATCTAAAGTTTTGATGATGATCTGTGCTTCTGCCTACGTCATTGCTGATGTCAACGCTTATGTTAGTGCTGTGAAGTAAGGTGCTGTTGCTGCTGATATCGCTTTGTTTCCTTTTTACTTTGTACATGGGTGTAAAAGTAGGTGGAAAGTGCACCGTTACCAAAGTGCAATATAAAATAATGGACTTTAGTTGCACATTGACTGCAGTGCACTCTAGGAAACAGTAAACAAGAAGGCCTTTGTGCATGTGATCGAAGTGCAAAAGGCAAAAAAAAAAAAAAAAGGGTGTTCCTTTCCTTGCACTTGGGCTTAAGCATGGGAAGTAAAAAAAAGAAAAGAAAAGAGGGAGGCTGCTGTCCTCTTATGCACAAGGATCGAGGTGAGGAAAGGGAAGAGTTTTTTTTTTTTTTGGAGTGTGCTGTTAATGTATTGTAATAAAATATAGAAGAGTAAAGGGAGAAATAGATTCTTATTAAATGAGAGAGGTGTAAATAATAAAAGGGAGAGGAGGGTCTTATTTATAGAATAAGATTACTTCCTCCTCAAGTAGCCTAATATGGCAGGACTCTAATCCTAAGTACTTTCCTTATCTAATGTAGGCCCCAATGTAAGCATCCACCTATGATAATATCTCCTATAATAATATTTGATAATGGTATGAATTATAGATCATATAATCTAATATAAGAAAAAGGCATATCCTTCGTCACAATACACAAAAGTGCCTATAAAAATTAAGCCTTGATCAGGTACAAATATAGTCACACATTTAAGGGCTTGTCATGCCCCTAACCCTAGAATTGAGGATTAGGGTAGATCCCGAGGCACAACACATGTAACCCATAGCAATCTATACTATGTCAAGACACGTACGAACTGCTATAAAGGAGATTCCACATGTATGTATGAGAAAGATCCATTTATACGTAACAATCATTTGCACAATTAACCAAAAATCTGGAGAATTCACTTGTAATTCATCATAGGCATCAATAAAACCACATTCATTTGTCAATATAAACCATAGTCTATTAATTTAACCATCCACATACACATATAATACTAAGATACTTAAAACATATCCATCATCATCAATGTCAAGTCCCTCAAATAGTAATTCCAAAAAATAACATAAAATAATCACAAGCCCAAGCATGGTTGTGTCCTAAACAAACCCCAAAACATGAACTTCATGACATTCTTCGTAGGACGACTAATAGAAGACGTTATTCTTGTTCCACTTATTTATACCCGAGGTACTACTGAGGTTTCCTCCGAGCGCACTTCAACTGCTGTACAGGCTTGGGTTTTGTACCTGTACCATCATGGATAGCATTGTTAACACGACTGTTAAGCATATATAATTGAATTAGAAAACATATTGATTAAATAGGGTAATAACGGAAGCTAGGTATGTTGTGTATGTGAATAAGCATGAATAACGAATTATAAACATGAATACAATATCGTATTAATTGGCATCCATGTAGCTATCTTTTCTCTAGAACAAGAGCATATCATACAGTGGAAAATCACTAGTGGTTGGGCCAAGACCATCTAGTTATTCTAAGAACGCCGACCAACTCCTCATACAACTACTACACTAGGTAACATATAAAATACCATCATTTAGTCCTGTCGAACCTCCTATGGGTATAAGCGAAGTGGTGCCGACTCAATGTATCAAGACCGATAGAGATTCATAACTTCCAAACTTATCTTACGTAGCAATCGACTTATTCTTATACAGAAACATATATCGGTCTGGAGGTCACAATCAATCAATAAAAAGTCAGATTTATACCGAGTAACTGATATTCAAATAATGCATACTTAAATGAGGAATTAGAGCTTGAACTCCTCAACCCTAGGTACCCCTATCTTGGTTAACGAGCTCACGCGCAGTAGAAGCTCCGCCTTCGATCCAGCCTTAACGTTTACCGAGAAGAATGGGTATATGATTAGATCATGTTGAGGGTAAGGTTTACGTAAACAACGGGAATGCATTTAAATTGAAAGATTATCAAGGTTATTTACTAGCTAACCCTATACTAAGATAATCCATGTTTTTTTAGTCATTCAATACGGTGTATTCATAAAATGTCTGGTGTCAATGTGTTACCAAAATTTCAGTGTTATTTTGTGTAGGCAATAGACAACTCTTCGTATGCTAACACCTATAACGTGACGTTGGAAACCATCTGGAAAATAAAAAGAGAGTGAGTGACAGCTTTACTCTTTTCCCCCTCAGCATTTCATTACTGTTGAATTACTTTGGTCGAGGCAAAGGTATCATTTCTAAGGCCCTACATGGTCTTTGAATGTCCGTAGTTTTCCTAAGTTCACTGTGCTCTTATGGCGTAGCCGTGTGCACAAGATTTTCAATAAATTCTCTAGCAGTTATGGCTCAACCAGCTGGGCCATGGCTTGGATACGGTTTAGCCATGGGGTTAGCCATAGAACAATGCCGAATTTTGGTTTTCTGGATTCTTAGCCGTAGTATATTTACGACTTAGCCGTAAGCTTAAGAATTTTAGTTTTGAAGCAAAGTTCAGTACAAAATTTCTCCAATATGATTCCAATATAGTCTTATTTGCTCCAAACTATCATCATACATCTTTCCAATAGCCACATTTCATCATTATTTCATAAACATACTCATTATCATTCAAACCATCACTTAATCTTGAATTAAAAGTGGTGGAGGAGCTATAAATTAGCATTTAAGAAGAATTTTTTAGGAACCAACATAAATGGACATACATGCAGTAATATACACTACTTGTCTTATCTTAGTGCTTTACCCAATCAAGCTTTTCCCTTGGGTTGATAATGCAGAAAGCCTCAATAGAAGATGATCCTACTACATGCAAAGACATGAAATTGAGAAATGAGCATGAGATGCATACATGCTGTTTATTTGAGTTTCCTTGACTATTTTAAACTCAAAGAAATGGAATGATGATGGGATCCTTACCTTGGAGAGCTGTAGAGGAGAAAAGGAGATGGAATTGAAAGATTCCAAGGGAGAAGACAAGTAAGAAAATAAGATGGAAGATGATTGAGTTGCTCTAACACACATGCAACCCTTTTATCTCTTGGATTTTATAGAAAGAAGTAGAAAGGTGAAGGAGAAGGTGTGAAGAAAAAGTGCTCTAGTAACAAGAAGAAGGAGATGCAGAGAAGGAACAGTGTAGTTGGTTTTATGGATTTATAGATTGAATCAATTGGTATTCAAGTGGGCCAAAATTGATCCGAGTTGGGCTAGACCAAATATGAAAGTTGACCTACAAGATGAAATACACATGATGTAATTAATATTGTTCTAAGATGATGCAACCATGCAACTCTAAATTACAAGAAGGTCCTTAACTACCTAAGTAAGACCCAACTACTTATCTGTGACCCAAACCCAAGGGGATTTGAGTTGAATTAGTTTAAATAAACATTAATTAAGGTAAAATACGCATTAATTATTGTAAATCGAGATTAGTTCGGGTTTGGACCTTACAGGGCCCAAAGCCATAATCACACATATAACTAGCACAAAGCCAGCGTTACTTGATGGAGTTATGCACAATATCCCAGTAACTTATATTAAATCCACATCATAAGGGATTAACTGCAGTCTAGTGATCATGTACAAAGGGGTTTCTAGGCCCCAATGTCATACCCATAAGCTGGGTTAGAGTGCGCGTATGAGCGTCCCCATGTTGCATTGTCCATATGTTGGATAATGCCTTAGAGGACAAGGATATATGCCCAAGTGAATCGTACAGCTCAAGATTCGATTCTCATAACATAATATGGTCTGGAACGTTTTTATAACACAAATGGTAGCATAATATAACATTGAAGTTCCAACCACAAAGGAGAACATGATAGCAATGTTTTAGCCCTGGTTATAAAAAAAAGCTACAACATCAATAGTACATGGCATAAGGTCAATGATTAAGATTTAATCATTAATGAATATCCTTGTGAACTCATTAGGCATAATCATATCAATAAAACAATGGCCTTAAAAAAGTCAAGATGCTAGGACTGGGCCCCACATGAACAAAGATATTACATATCAATTTAACATGGTGGAAGGCAAGGTTAGAAAACTCTAACTACTAAAGGACCATAATAAGGTTACTTGTCTGGATTCACAGTAATTATTAAATTGAACTTGTCCTGGCTTGGATATTTTGGAATCTCAATGCGGGTCCCTACTAATGCTAGGTAATCAATAATTAGGATTCAGGAGTGGGTTCATGTGCAAATAATGGGTTTGGTTTGGATACAAGTTATGTGCGGTGGGTTGTGACATACGATTTGGGCCTGGATTATCAAGTAATGCAAGTGGGCCCTGAGTAGTAGGGGTTACCCATACATGGACATAAGATGGACTTGTGTTAGTCAGTTAACAACTAATGAGTGAGCCCAAATAAAGTGGTTTATATAGGCATGCCTATAAGTTGAATGGGCTGGACCTAGGTCAGTGTTCATGTAGGCTCAACTGGGTTGGATTTGTGTTTATAAACTATGTATCAGATAGGCCCAAGTTATTATATCATACCAATGGGCCTAAATGACTTAATCATACATATTTGGTGAGCCAATGATGGTAAACTAAATAGGTTTGCTTAACTTCAACAATCTGAATGTTTACATGTGCTTACATGTGTTTAGTCGAGTGTTTGAAGGCATATGGGTTGGGGCTACTAAAGATTGATGAGTTTTTGGAGTTGGAAACTTGTGGAGTATGGGAGGGTGGGATGGACTAAGATTTAAAGGTCGTGTTTCATTTGCACATGGTAGATGTGGCTAGACCCATTTGTTTCATTCCATGATGAATGGTTTCTAAGCTGGTTGCTTTCAACATGGTGGGTTCTGTTATTGGTCTCATGCATGAAGTGTTAGGAAATAAAGGAGGAGAAAGAGATAAGAGAGATAGAAGAGGGGTGGCTGAAGTGGCGAAAGATTGAGAATGAAATTCTTTAAATGATCTATCTCTCTGGTTTACATCATACCGATATGAGATAAAGGCCATCTAACTAAATCTAGATCGAAATAGAGTCACGACATAACCGAACATATGAGAGTTACAACAACCATGAACACTTAAGTTCTGAGTTGGTTTGCCACTGGTTCTGGCATGGTTTTTATGAGGAAGATGAGGACACCATGATGGAGTGATGCAGTATAGTCAAGGCTTGGTTTCAGCCTCAAGTTTAAAGAACAAATCATTCATGTTTAAAACAACACTTGGCCCCCAATCATGGTCGCGTCATGGATCGTAGTCTGTGGTGAGTCTCAATATTGGTTATTTCACTAATTAATACAGCGGAAGACTTGATTGATACAGGGGTACAATAAACATTTCAAAGTAAGCATGTAAATCAATTTCCAAAGTTAAAGTGAGCAATTAAAAGAAAAGTTAATTAAAAAGACTCTAAAAACTTAGGTTGACAGAATATAAATAACTACCTTTAACAATATGAAGTTACTCATGTGCGGGTCTCAACAAATCTGAGATGCTGTTGGCACATCACCCTTATTTAACAATATCAGGCTCAGCTGCCTGATGTATCTCCATTGGAACACCCAAGGGGAAAGCATACTCGAAGCCTTTGCACCATGAACAACAACATCAGAGTACAAAAGTGGTGAAAAGTGAAAGCGAGCAAAGACAGGTGATCATGAGAAGGAGTGCACCAAAAGCTATCCAATAAAATAGTAAAGGAAGAAAGAAGGGAAACACCTTATCCAACACTACATAAGTGAACAACCCACACTAGCTGAATTCTAGGAATACACCTGTCCAATCTACGGGGAGTAGCCCATCTTCGGATGATACACATCTTATCCATAAACGGTGGATCTTTTGTCTGTGAATGTTACACATCCAGTCCAAAACATAGAGTCTAAGGTTCTGTCTAAATACAAGTGGTCGGTTTGTCTTCGGATAATACACATCCTATCTAAACCAATAAGGCGCAACCATACTAATACCGATCTACGCAGTTGTCCAAAAGACTTAGATCCCCACACAACACACATAGCCCCTACAAAGAGGTGCCCCTCACATGCCAGACTAATAGCTTAGCGGTGTTCGACGTAGAATACATCCTAAGTTAAGTGAAGAGTTGGCATTCTTGTATGAACAGTTCAATCATTAAGGAACTACTCAGGTTCATTGTTCAGTCCTCAAACTGGGTCCACACACAACTCGAGTAGTCCTCTTAAAGTATCACAACATGACACAGTCCAATCAATGCAAGAGGGTACAACCTCAAACCACAAGTGATGTGAAGTTGGACATCCTTTAAAATAACCATGGGTGCATAAGTTCAATCTCCACATCAACTAGGTTCCACATAGGTTATTCACCATACCCAAACCGCACGTCCCATAAGAGTGTATTTACCTAAAATCACTCTTACTTAGTGTAATAAGGTAAGTCCACATCATCCACATCAAATGGAGGGTCCCACCATCAACCCTTAGTCAAATAGGGGTTAGGGAAGAATTTTGGGAAGCACACAACCCCAAGAACTGGCCCCTAATAACGTGCAAATTGGAAAAAATCCCCTCCTTGCAACAGCATGGGCTCTTGAGCACCCACTGCAGTTCTAGAAAACAGGCGACCCTTCTTTTGCTACTTTTGTGCGGGATTCAATCCCCCACTCTTCCCACCTTTTTAACCTGCAAGAAACACAAGGCTTAGCCCTCTCCAAAGATACATCCACATCCTCCAACATCCACCAATCATCTACAAATCCAACCATTCCTAATTCTATCATAATTTCTATTTTTACAATTAAATTGGCTAATAATAACATATGCACATTAGTATGCTAGAATCAAATTTAAATCAATATATGAATAATGAAAATGCTATCCACTTGCCTTCAATGAAGAAATAGAAATGGGCATGCCCTAGCTCACCAAAAGACAACCATTGAGCTCACTCCTACACAAATCTGAACTCTACTCAAACCAACCCTATATACGCAAAGAAGAGTGACCAATAAGCATGCCACCCCTATCTTTAACCAAAGCTCCATATGTCCTAACTTATGGGGGAGGAAAACGTTAGCTAGGGCTTGTTTGGTTTGGGGGAAAACTTGAATAGAAGTCAAAAGGAAGAGGGAAGCTTAAAGATGACGATGTTGGCATCGAATGGTAGCGGGGAGACTTGGATTCGTCCATGGTAGCAAGATGAAGGAGAGGGGAGGAGAAGATGAGAGAACAAAAAAGGGGAAAGAGGGAAAAAGGAAGAGAAGAAGAGAAAGGGGAAATGGGTGGTGGCAGTCTGGCGGAGAAGGAGGTGGGTGTGGCGATGTGGGAAGGTCCGGATCCTTTCATGGTGGTTGTTTAGGCCAAGGAGTGAGGGAGAGTAGAAGGAGAAAGACAGAAAAGGGGAAAATGGAGTTTGGGGTGGCTCTGTTTAAGAAGGAACTGAGAGGGGGAGTGAAGAGAGAGAAAGGGGGAGTAAGATAAAAGGAGATAGGAAAATAATGAGGAGAGAGGAGAGATAAATAAATGAGAGGGAAAAAAATAGAAAGGAAATAAGGGCAAATTTGGTAAATGTGCTTTTCGTGGGCTTTCTGTAACACTCCGACCCAGCTTGACCGCGTTTAGCACCTAATTACTGTTGTTTTAGTTGTTAATTGTGTTTTACTTGTGTTTTGTTTTTGTTGCGGGTCATTGATAGATAGTTGGGTTTAGTTTGACCAGGATTATATAGGTAGACCAAACCCTTTTTCGTAATTTTTACTTTTCTTAGACATGGTCATTTTTGCATCATCTTAATGTCAACACGTGTCTTTCGTTGAGCTCGTTAACTTTCGTAACTAAGTCATTTGCAACCAATGTCGTATGATTCCATTGGACCCGGATTTGACTCAAATTGGAAATTAATTTATGACCTGGACTTCATTGTAAAGGTTTTACAAAATGAACAAAATCAACATGTACAATTCATGATAAGATCCAAGCGTGACAAATCTCAAAATAAGGAAGACTCCTATGACATGCATGTCTAGGGCGCTCTCCCGTAGAGTGATTACGTCCACTCTTCTAGGCCTGATGGGACCTCGGGGGCCTCACTAGGAGTTTGGCTGACCGACGAGGGGTCGGAAGGGGTATCTGAGCCTGCAACACCAAAGACAACTCGTGAATACAACGATTCAGCAAAGTATAAGCCATAACAAGTAACACATGCTGTGTCTAATAGAATAAAGAACATCATGTAAATCATAACAAGTCACATTTGTATGCTAGGCTGTCGTGTAAGAAAGAAATATGTCATGTGAATCAATGTGTACATGCTGAGTACATAACTAGTTGGTGATTACATTGCCATATGCTCCCAAAAGAGGGATCTTATATCCGTGCAAAGAACACCATTGTCCGGGGCAGGGTACAAATAGGTCTCGGGTTCCTTGGGTCCGGATTCCCCAAGACTTTTCCTTACTGCAGCAAGGCCATGAAAACTACACCAAATTCACCCCGTCGGGATCCTAAGGTTGAAACTAAGTAGTGCCTGACCATACAGAATCAATTATGAAAAACTTGAGTAAATCGTGACAAGCATATCCTGCGTGCATATCTGAAATCATGTCTTATACGTGCAAATTTGATAACATACATACATACTCAAGGTATGAAAAACCTAATAGCATAGTTTACAATGCGAACAAAGCGAAATTAGTTGCACAAGTAATCATGCTAAAGAGTGGAGATCAATGATCAAAGTATAACATGTCATGCAAGCAAATCTTAATATACCGAATCACCTTCATTTATGAACCCACTCTAATCTAATGATCCAATGTTTCTAACCATGCATGATGATGTAGTTTTAAGTTATCCGCTGCACCGTTGTCTCATGTTGCATTATACCGTATGGTGCACCGAAGTCTCTTAAACCAACACTCATGGGGAGGTGCTTAACAACTGGATAATGTACATGAATGATTCGCAACCCTCGAGATCATTCACGCGTTTTATCATGTTCCATTAGTCAAGTTGAAGTTGCCCACCTTCTACTGTAAAGGTCTTACAGGTCTCCTTTCTTTTTCCCGTGCATGTCAACAGCTCAGCCGTAGGTAACCCTACGGCTTAACCGTGAGCTTCTTACGGCTTAGCCGTAGAAGACTGCACGGCTTAGCCGTGGCTGAGCCGTAGAAGAGTCGCAGAATTGCATACTCTCAGTTATTTTCAGGTGTCACCCTGTATTGATCTACGGCTGGGTTTACGGTTCGGTCACGGCTTAGCCGTAGCACATTTCACGGCTTAGCCGTGCATGCACTGAGCTGAATTCTGAATCAAATACAGAAAACCTGTAACGACATCAATTAAGTGAATTCCAACAGAGAAAGGGAGAATAAACTCAAAGTGCGCTGTAAACATGATTTCCCTGTAAACTCATGTAAATTAACCAAAATCAAGCAAATACCAACATGGGTTCATACATCTTATGCTTATACTTTCCTTAATTGAATTCAATTACACCAATTGCTGTCCTTGGGCTCATTCACATCCAAACACCATTCACTACTATCATGCATGCATGAGAAGGAGAAAGAAACATCATGAGTATAGTCATGGAGTCATGGAAACAAGAAGAAGAAGATGAGGAAGATGGAGGAGACCTCAAACTCACCTCAATCCAAGCACCAAGGAAGGAAAGAGCACAATCTCTTCTTTTTGGCTTGATTGGTGGAGAAGAAAACTCAAGAGGGAGAGAGAAAGAGAGAGACGAACGTGAGAGAAGAGTGAGAGAGCGATTGAGTCGGTGGAATGTTTCTTATATAAGATAAGTGAAGGTCCAAATTTTCGATATATGTCAGTTCTATTTTCGTATTCTTTTTTTGCATTGTTTAGTGTGATGTTTTGATATCTACAGCTTCCACGTACATGTTAGCATGTGTGAACCTTCCCTTGTGCGTGTGCATTTAGACCGGGTCTACGTGTACAAGCACGGGACTACGTGCGTCATTGGTTTGGCTTTTGCTAACCCCCGGACTCCTGGGCTCGGTTTGTGACACTTCCCAAGTTTGGTTATAGTGTGGAACGCAGAATACAAGCATTCGCCTTCCTTGTGTCTGCGGAGGGGGGGGGGGGGTCGAACTCCACCTCGGATCCATGGATTCCATTAGTGCCCAAACTGGGGCTATTGGGTGTGTTGCTAATCGCACATTTATGGGTCGCATATACTAGAACATAACCATTAAGATTGTTTCCCATCCCAAAAACGATTATAGGACTACTTTTTAGCCGTTGAATCATCTTATATGTTGTGATATTTTTAAAAACATTATTAATGCTAGAGATGCAAAATGGGACTTCTATGAGTCCCTTTTCAAAAATCCAGACCGTTAGATGTGATCTAGAGGTCAAGAACAGTTATGGGACAAAATTTCAGAATGTAGAGCCTTATGGATCATGAGATATTGGCCAAAATGTTCCAAACCGTTGAATTTTTTTGGGTCCCTTCCTTGGAAATCCCCTATTTTACCAAACCTGAATTTTTTTAGGGAGGATGCATTGATTCCAGGCATAAGGAGGGAATCATTACACATATAAAATCCCCTTATCCCTATAGATGTTTGCCAAACATGCCCTAAAAGGAAAAAGAGAGAGGATTCATTGCTGATGGGGAACTAAGAGAGGAGAGAGAGTGGAATGAGAGGATTAAGAAATGGGGTGGGGTTTTTTGAGGAATTATCAAATTTCCATTCATTTAATGTTTAGTTAAAAACCTTGTTTTGGCCATAACCTGAAAACCATAGGCCGGATCACTATATACCATATACCCTATGAAATAGTGAAAAAAAGATCCATATTGACTATTTGAACCCTTTCCTTCAAATCCCATGCTAGCATGCCAAAATTAGAGTGGATAAATTGATCAAAATAAACCTTAGGGAGACTTAATTACCATACCCATCATAGTTGGGGGCATGTGCACAATGTGTGAAAGCTATCCTCCATTTTACACCTATAAAAAACACATAAATCATTGTCCAAAGTCTTCCTTTTCACAAGGTTTTGTTTAGTTGGTAGGATATCATTACATGCTTTCCAAGCAAAATTTTTTATTTTATTAGGGATCTTTATATTCCATAGGTTAAGTAAAAATTTCCTTTGAGGCCCTGTGTTTGAAATTTCTCCCACATTTTGAGTCTTCCGAATTCTTACTGCTATCAAATAAGCACTTTTCATACTAAATTCACCAACTTGTTTTCTGCCCAAATTGGCTTATCCTCTGGCTTCTTAGGGCTTAAAGGTATCTTCAAAATTACATCAGCTTCATTTGGAAAAAATATGAAATATCCCAATACTTTAAATCTTGGTCAATAAGCTTCTCTACTTTTGTATCCTCAAGAAGACTCCTCTGTGGCATTGTAACTTTTTAAGTTACCAGTACGGGTAACCATTTGTCCTCATAAATCTTTATATTTTAGCCATTTCCTGCTCTCCACCGACAACATTCCCATAAGATTTTCTTCACCTCCACCAGAAACAAAACCGTGAGGCCCATGGGCTAAAGCGGACAATATCATGCATGTGTGAAGGGTGGGGCGTGACAAATGGTATCAAAGCCGACTCTCGACTAGTTCGAGTGTGGGTCCCTGCCGTGGCCTGGTGCAAGTGGGCGGGTTCACATGTGGGCGGGCCAAGAGGGCTGGCAGGCTACAAGAACTGGCAGGCTACTGCACAGGGACGTGCAGCCCTAAGGGGGGTGGATTGTGACATCCTCGAGTCCCACATCGACTATAGAGAGGAAAGTGAATGGGTTTATATAGAGAGCTTGCACCCTTACTATGCATGAGGCCTTTTGGTGGGTTGAGGCCTATCAGAAACAAAACCGTGAGGCCCATGGGCTAAAGCGGACAATATCATGCATGTGTGAAGGGTGGGGATTCCTCTCCAAGCATAAGAAGGGTTTCTACTCAAATGAGATTCAAGGAAAAAGACACGTGGAAAATAATGTGCCTTACGGGCCTGTTTGTGCAAACCTTTTCCATTGAAAACAGGATTGTGTTCACCGGTGAAATGGAGAAACGCTGTTTGTTGCAGACGATTTGCCAGAAAATCATCTCCAAATCTGGCTGACCTTTTCACAATAAAGAGGATCCGTAAATCTAATCTCCCACCATCAGAAGCTGCTTTCCGTGTGCAAATGAGCTACTTCTATGAAAGGCTTTTTCTTCCCTAGGAAAGGCCCATCTTTCAGAGATCAAAAGATTCTTTGTAGTTGCAGCTTCTCTCATTGTGTTTTGCAGCTCCTTCCTTTCCATTTCTTTTTCAAGTTAGTTATGATTATTTCCCCCCGTGTAATCATTTCTTCACCAGCTCTCACCCTCTATCTCTCCTCCAAGTTGGCTATTGGATATTTTAGCCATCTGATGCAATGGATGGTGATGGAAGGGTTCTATACAATACAAAAAGAGAGACGAGTCTGTGGCGTTTTGGTTTTTTTTTTTTTTATATATATATATTATGGTTGTATTGGGTCTGGGAGAGGGATTTTTTCCATATGGCTCCAGTTCTTCTTTACCAACTGATGCTATGTGACATTTCTTAACAATGTATACTTTGAGCTTGACAATATGCCACACCCATACTGAAGAAAGTAGGCCATGATATTTTTATTTTAGGGAATGTTTTATTGCAGTTTAGATGGAGAGGGTTTCAGTGGGGGAGTTTCATTTTTACCCCTAGTTTCTATTTTTAGGTCTTTTTTGTGGAGATGATGATGAGGATAATAGTGAAGATGAGAGCAGGATAGGGGAAGACTGAAATATTATTTAATATTTTATTATTGAGAAATATGTAACAGCTGTTGCTACTATGAGGAATAATGCAAGTAGTAAATCTTCTACATGTTTGCAAAAATAGCCCATGTAAATGGAAGATAGTACGATATGATATCACAGATCTGAAACGAGCATAATTTTCTCTACACCTTTTTTTATTAATTTAGTTTTATAAAGAGTCATTTTGTTTGGATAGGTATTACAAAATGTCCCCAATAATTCATTTCTGCTTTTTTTTATTTAAAACTGAAATTGTGTAGCATTTTGTTTCTTTGGAGTTGGGTCATTTGCTTGGTTGTGTGGGTTTTTCTAGGTCTCATATGTTTGAAGTAATTAAAATAAAAGTTCAATTTCATATTCAATGAATTGAAAAATATTACTTCAGTTTTGAACCATTTTATTTCGATACTCCATATGAAGTTTGGAAGAAATCACATGAACATATCTATTTCTTTGAAAAATTACTCCAAATTTAAATTTCTACAAGATTAAATGGGTGTTTCTTAGCATTAAAAAAAATAAGGTTATTCTATTATGATTTTTAATTTTGGATATGTTGGTGTTTTAGATATCTATTTTCAAACTAGTAGAATTTGGCACTTGCAAATGTAAGAACCACATTGCCTGATATGGCCACATTTATGGTCAGCATCTAGAATGTTGGGTCCACAATGGGATCTGCTACTAATTATCTCATATTGCTTAGGAGCAATACAAAAAATATCTCAAATTAAGAAAATCTACAAAAATTATTTTGCTTTTGGTAAAGACTTATTGACAAACAAGTAAATGATATGGAATCTTCATTAATTATTAAGGGTATGTTTAATGCCATAAAATACAAATGAATTCATGAGCAGATGAGCTCCATTGATGGATTATTCAGGAGATGAGAGGTGAAGAGTATGATATGAGATTTCCATTTTCATGGAGAATCCTCTATTTTTTGGAATATAGATAACTTTGACATTACACTCAACTAAATTGATGAAATTGTCCCCCTCTAATGCAAACTATCATACTACTTTGATCACCACTAAACAAATCAAATTGTAATGTAAATGGACCACACAACCATAGTAACGTCTACCTCTTTTGGTACCATTTGTAAGATGGATGGCGAATGGGCTTTTTTATTTTGGCGATTTACATTGGCTGATACATTTTAGCGAAATTTCAAGTAACTTATAGACTTAAGCCTACTTCTAGTAAACTAAAAAGATGATTAATGCTATGAAAACTTAAAGTGGTTCTAACACGATATACACTGTACGTATTTTACCAAAAATAAAAATGTCATCTTCAAGATATATAAATGTCTTACTAGTATTACTTTATACAGTGATAGATATATAACATGTAATGTAGATGGTCTTAGCTTATTGTTACAACCCCAAGTTCTCAACTTTTAGCCACTGGTTTAACATGTTTATTATTTTTAATTATATATATAAGAAATTTGATTTGGTTCTGAATTTGAGTCCAATCTGATTTAAAGAGTCGTGTGTAGTAGTGTTTACTACCCAAGAGAAAATTACTCCAATCACTCCTAAAATAGTGGAGCTTTTATGTGGATGGTCCACACACACCTACTGGGGCATACCAATCATGGGAGATGTGGGGGAATTGAAAGGTTTAAATGAGACTTACCTATATATAAAATTTTAAGTTGAACCCCATAATCTATGCCCTTATTTTGACAATTTTGCAAGTTATCATTTTTGTCTGATTTCAAGTGAAAGCTCAGCCGCATTGAAACAGGTGTAAAAAACCATTGCCTATGGCATTCGGAAGTCGGGTGGGTTGAGGTAGGGATGTGTGAGGGGTTGCATGGATAATAGTGGGTCCCATACGCACCCCATCAACCATTACACCTTGGATGTAGTTGATAGCTTTTTTTTTTTCTATTTAATAGCACAACTTCACAATACAACAGTCCAAACACCTGCACATAGTCCTCCCTTGCTTTAGCATAAGACAGGATAAGCGTTTAATTTGTAAAACTACCCATTCTGCGAAGCCCAATTGATTAAACTTAATCTAAACGCCACCACCATAATAGTTTATACATTTATCTAGTTTCTTTAATTTTTATATCCATATCCTTGCATCATGTAACTTTAAAAGTTCTTTGCACTTGAAAGGGACCAATGACACTAGCATCGTTACATGATGCAATGAGATGGAGCCTTAGGGTCTGTTTGGATGCACAAGTGCAAGATATTTTTTTTATTTTTAAGAAAGTTTTCTTACATTTGATATTTGAGTTGTTTATTTGAGTTGTTTAGGTTACTTGAAAATTTAAAATATTATCTCCTTTCCTTCTAAAATAATGAAAGATTGTTTTCATCCCCCCTATGTGGTAGGAAAGAATCTTATAAGATTATGTCATGTGATTTCATGGGTTCATGAATTACGGCATATGCAATATGCGTTCCCCCTCCCTCTTTTTCTTTCCTTTACCGCTTCTTCTGTTCCTCTCCTTTTCCATCCCCTCCTTTTGGATGAAAGAGGATAAGAAAAACAAGAAGTGCAGAAACAAAAAGAAGAGGAGAAAGCAAGAAGAGTAAGAAAGGCAGAAAGAGGAAGAAGACAAGGAAGAGATTCAGAAGACAGAGATGAAGGTAGGTTCTTGCGTTCTAGACTTAAGAGGGAGGAAAAAGGAGAACATGAGGAAGAGAAAGAAAAATATAAGAAGGAGAATGATACTGGGTCTAGTTCTATTTGGGTTCAATTGCAGGTGAGGAGGAGAGAAGAATAAGATGGGTGGGGATCTCAGAAGATGGGTTCAGTTGTGGATAATGGTGGGTTTCGATGGCATAGATGGCGATATGAAGTGGCACCACATGTTTCAGTACATATTTCCTTATGTTCTCCATCAGTCCATTAGCCCATCTTCACAACCCGCAGCGTCTTCAGTCTTCACTAAGCAAACTCATAGCAACATATTTCCTCGTGTAGCATATGATGTTGTGGCTCAACATGCAAATTCCACCTCCCAATTTCTCAAATTGGTTTTGAGAAGTGCCCATTTGAGAAATTTAGACGGGTTTATAGGGATTTGAGTCCAAAGAAAAGAAGGAATTTGCATTTAATTTGAAATCAAGAATGAAAGAGATAGCCAGAGACTTTAAGAAGAAGTGTACAATGAAATGGTATTCTAGGTTCTATGATGTCAGAGGATATTAGAGAAATAGAGGAACCGAAAGCCACAACAATCAAAGGCTTTGGGTCCATCAAGATTTAAAAAATAAATTGAGTTTAGTCATCTATTAAACTAATTGTGATTGAAGAAAGCAAGAGAAAGAAGTTAAAGGATACATAAGAGTAAGAAAGAAAGAAAAGGAAGGTAATGGGCAATGGTAGAGGGATGGATGGAAGGTGGAGACGTGATGAAGATGGGGAGAAGAAGGTGAAGATGGTTCTGTAATAGGGTGGTGGTGATGATGTGGTCTGGGAGGGACAATCGTGCAAGCCAATGGTGGAAGTGTGTTTGATGGATTGAGTTTGGTTTGGTGCCCAGTGAATCATGAATTGTAATGGACCTTTTTTAAGAACATTGGGACAAGTCGAGCATATATTATAATCTCTAGGAATTGTCAAACATATTAGGACAAAATCTACTAAATCTTTAAAAATTGCCAAACAACAACATTATAACATTGTAATATTAGATTTTGTAATATTTTATTCTATTGTTATTTAAATCTATAAATATTATATTCTGCACATACGCAAACGGGCCCTTAACCTTGGAATCCCCATATAACAGGCAAGAGTTGGTACGTTAGTTGTTTTATTTTACATGTTAATATCACACCTACTAATATTTTGTATATCATGCCTCTAAAACTAGGCCGGATCCAAACTCAGTTTCCTGGGTGTGAATTAGGGCTAATTTGAAATTTTCTTACATATACAATATAGGCTCCAATTCTGAGTGGATCGAAGTCCTTCGTGAAGTTATGCTTGTTGATTAAGCAAGTATAATCACACGCAGAACTAAAATCCATATACTGCGTAGCTGGACATCATATTCAACCCATATAAATCAATCACAATGTTAATTAAACAATTGGTCACGTACTTCGAAGCATAAAAATTAAAGTTATAATTCCAAAATAAATAAATTTAATGATTGCACTAATAGCCCAAACATGGCCTTATTACAAAAGTCTAATGTTCTGAATACGCATTACTACTAAGACATCTCAGACGATATCATCGGCGCTCCACTCAACAACTCTTCTTTTTGCGAAATCTCCTGTATCTCCTGACCCTCCGATTTAGCACTGGCATCAGGACCTAGATACCAAAAGTAATTGGTCAGATTGACATAACCTAGCAAAAGGTAAATTATAAGTAATGATGTGAGCCAACTGAATTAAATTATATGTTACATCCTGCCCAAATAAACAGAATACAAACACAATGAAATAAATGCACAAAAACTGGTATTCCCATCCGATACAATATATAAAAATGAGTATTTCCTCCAGATATAACAATCAACACAGCTATGTATTATATTATACAGTATACATTGGCCCGATGGCGTACGACCACCTCTAACTACGTCGGTCAAATATATTTACGGATACATAAAGTATATAGATGCTCAATGAAGTCATGCCATGAAATCCTCAACTCATAACACCCGAACCATTAATATTTTAAAGTGATAAGGTTGCATAACTTAACAATATATTATGCTTATGTGGTATTTTCCAATTTCTTTGCAGGTAGGTGCTAATTTAGATGAGTATATACATCAAATCAAACCTTTCTTCAAAATGACAATTTGAGCCCATGATGCTATTGATCTACTTTTGGTGTCTATCTTGTGATGCATCTTGGAACTCACATTCCCACCCCGAGTCCAATCCAATTCCATGTGTACATTTGGCTAACCTTACTTAAGAATGGAACTTGTCTTATTTATAGACCCAAGTCATATACTGATTTATTTATTAATTAATCATTTGGCATGATATAGAATTAAGTGATTTTTAACCCCTAGAAGTCATATACCTGTAATCTAGTCCTCATGGCTAAATCCTTCAGTTATAGTCACTAATTCTACCCTACTTTACCATGAATTTAATTAGACTTCCTAGCTCTAATGGCCTAGCCGTGACCATTTTACGGCTTAGCCATAGTCCAACCTACGGCTAAGCTGGTAAGGATCACCGTAGTACAATCTCACATAAAATGGCTCACTGGAATGTGAGCCGGTTAATCATAGGTTGACCGTGCAAACAGTTTTGCCCCTTTTTGCTCCTAAAAACTCAATCTTAATCAATCAGAACTCCAGATCTCAAATAGAACATCAAACTCAACTATCTAAATTAGATTTTAAGCATATCATTCAATAACTGAATAAGTTGACATTATTTGCAGTTATCTACTTGCCTCGAATCATGTACCGAAAGTCAAATCTGCTAAGGCTAGACCCAATTACGCATAAACACTTATCTAGATTTGATTTACAGATTAGAAATCCTACAGATCTAAGAAACTACACCAGTTTTCCTTAAGCTATTGAACATGCCCTAACAAACTGAAAAGAACTACATGAAATCTAAAAAATTGGTACTTCCCGAGGTTGCAGACAATTTCCAACTAGACAAGGAAGGGGAAGAAGAAGAAGACATGATGATGGTAGACACATCTCCTTTCCTCTTGAGAGCTTTGGCTCTTTGGAGATGGCTAGGGATTGGCTTAGAGGAGAGGTGGGGAGGAGGAACAAAAGAAAAGTGTGCACAAAGATAAAACAATTGGAGGTTTTTAGGGTTGGCTTATGTAAAGATTTATCTAAATTACAAGGAAGGGCAAGGGCTCCTTGCCCTTAAGTGAGTTTTATAAAATTTGGCAAAGGGGCTTTTATCTCACAAAGGTCCAATGGCTTGGGCCCAAGGCCTAAGTAGGGTTTAACCAGGCCATTTCCAATGTGCCCTACACGAAATGCCGGGCATGTCATGATCCAACTTCTAAAATGGCCTATCCAACATCCATTTAATCCTCTTAACTAGACTCGAACCTAACAAACCGACCCAACCTAAAATTAAAAGATCTGGGGCTTGACATTATATTCACTCATTGGATTGGGTTAAACTAACATGCCTTAAATGTTAACGTTCTGATGCCCTTATCTCAGACTTGTCAATAGTTCTGCAAGAAAATTCACTTCAAATTTGGGAAATCAATTGGAACTAAGGCGACCCACCAACAAGAAGGCTCCAATGAGCAAAAGATTCAACTAATTGCATCTTTCTCTTTTTCCTTAGAAAGATGGGCCTATTTGGTCAATCAAATGGAAAATATGTTTTTTCTTTCTTTTTTGGTATCCCAGTCTAAAGGGGGTTGGGGCTCCTAGCCCTTCGGTGAGAGAAGACACCTTGGGAGAGGTTAGAGAACCCTCTGATAAGGGAAAAGGACCTCGGGTGAGGTAACAAATTTTCTAGTGAGGAAAAGTCCTTAGTGAGATTTGAACCGTTGGTAAGAACCAAACCTCTAACCACTAGGGTAAGAGGTAGTTCTTGGCAAATATGTTCTTACCCTAGTGGTAAGAAGTGTGTGTTCTTACTTGGTTGCCCAAGGTTCTCACTTGAGTATGCCACCTCTTATCATTTGTACAGGCTCCCTTCCTACATTAGTGGGATTTCTTTCTATGTATATGGGTTCTTCGTTAGTCCCACCCACCCCAACAATGGCAACTTCGTTTTGTTGAATTGGTCCCATTTGAAAGGCTATTAAATTTTCTAGTGAGCCTTTGATCCCAAATTTACAACAAGAGCTGCGCCAATTAAGGCCCCAAAACACAAGCTTACTATAGTAATGACAAACTCATGTTGAGAACTTAGATATATCCCGGTTGGCTGGATATCCCAATTCTCACCTTGCTACCCATGGTTGGATCTCTGAGTTCTCTCCCCGTGTTAGCTGATTTCTCTTTTTACATGAGCAAGCATGTGAAAAAACTATCATTTTAAAAAAAAAATGATAGTAAAGGCTGTCTTAAAAAAAAAAGATAGTAGAGGCTATCAGTAATTAAGCATTTTGATGTAGTGCTCCCCATGGTTGGGTCTATCATGGGCACCAACATACCAAACAAGTAAAAGATATTTGGTAAACCTTGGTGTTCGGAGTTGGCATTTTAAAACCCAGTCGAGCTTTAGTAACTCAGATTAGGCCATGACTGAGTCCAGTCATAGTGACGGATTCTTTCTTTGCAGTCAAGGTTTCTATTTCATCTCTAAAAATAAGTTTGCAAACAATTATATTGTAGAATTATTTGCCTTTATTACTTATTTTGAAATGCACTGATTGGTGTCAAAGCAATTCTAATCTCATATCATTGTAATATAAATATATATAGGGAAACGGTCCTGTAAGGATGATCCTTAACGACTATTTTTAACTGTTTTGGACAGTTTGGCCCATGTTGCGAGTTATTCAAACGAATTACATACATGACCCTCCTAAATTGCACATTGCCATCAATTTTAGTTCCCATCCAAATAGATTGGACTGTTGGATCGACTGCACATTCATCCGAATAGACTTAATATATATTTATCTATATATACATGACTGTGCAGTTAATCCAACAGTTTAATCTATTCGGATAAGATCCAGAATTGGTAGACATGAGCAATTCATAAGAGTAATGTGTGTGGTCCATTTAGATAGCTCGCAACATGGACCAAACTATCTAAAAAGTTAAAAAATAGTCCGTAAGGACTGTAAGAACAGTCCTTATAGGACCGTTACTCATATATATATATATATGCTTTTAAAAGGAAGGTTGATGGTAGGGATGTTCATGGGTTGGGCTAAGGCATATTCAAGCTTGGTCAGACTTTAGAAACATTAACTAGGCTTGGCTCAAACCTGACACAAGTCATAAAAGTTAGGCTTCAGCCACCAATTTAATCAATGGGTTCGGGCCGAGCTAGGCTTTTTATTAATAGTGGGCATTTGGGCATTTCTTTGGACTAATTGTATTAAATTACTTTCATTCCTTACATAGGCCGGGCCGAGCCGAGCTTTGGACTTTCTATCACTTAATCCAAGATAGGCCCAATTATTAAATAGGCCTAACTACATATCCTAGCTTGGCCCAAAGCGGGTTGGGCCCAGATCAGGCTCATGTTGGTCGGGCCCATGAGCACTCCTAGTTGATGGAAAACATTGAATGAGAAAACTAGACATCTTTTACATTTTATAGTAAAAACCAGACAATTCAATTGATATGAAAAAAACAATATTATGTTAGTATATACACTAACAACATGGGTGGGGTTTTTTTTTTCTCGCTATCTTGGCCTAGTGGTCGAGAGTGAAAACGACAAGGCGTCCACCAAGGAATAAACCCTCATGGGCACTATGGGAGTAGTTGTCCTATCCACCAGGAGAACAGATCCTCATGGGCACTATGTAAATGGATGTCCTATCCACCAGGATAATTGGAGATTCCCATTAACAATTGTTTGTAACTAATTGCTATGGCAACAAATATAAAACTTTTATTAATCATCTCCAAACTAATAATATGCATACAATGGTTCTTAAGCCAAAATTTTCTTATATCGATCAAATTGTAGAAGAATTGTAAAAAACCTCTCATAGTTCTTGTAAAAGAAAATTTGACAGAAGAACATCCGACCGTAGACTTTGGTATGGAAGGTTATCAAACGGAGTAGATGATCTAATGGAAGTAGATCATGTGAAAAATATATCAAAGGTAAATCTATCATTACAGTAGCTATCGAGATGCAATCAAGCATGTCCGATGACCCATGAGCAATTATTTTTGGTCGTTTAATGTTTCTGATACAAATTGTTCATTGCTATTGTTGGATCTAGGAGACAATGAACAAACCTAACTGAGGATTTCAGATGCAGACAGGTGTCTGTTACATTAAAGTTCTGGAGAAGTTTAAAATGGGTATAGAACTGAAATATGAGGAATTCATGGTATAAAAAAAGTTTCAAAGGAATATAAAAAGAGGGGTACTAAAAGTTTATTGGGGTCCCAGATTTCTAATTGCAAGCCAAATAATATGCAGCGACATTAAATAAAGCAAACTTCCAAGCAAAACCAATCAACCACACAAGAATAACATATGTATAGTTTTTACTTAGAAACCCTAATGGGAAAACACTACGAGTCACACCGGACTAATGAAGTACTAATTTCGAGCAATTACATGATATACTCACCTAATACAGTAAATCCCTTGACCATATGATATAGTTCGTCTTACAAGAATCCATGATACTACTAAGCCTTGCATGCCATGCTCTCCGTGCTTAATAACCACCTTAATTCTGTAAAGCTAAACGGATTTCACGGACCTAGACGATGATCTCCTACGATGAAGTAGAAGCAACAAAGCTCTTACAATAAAGTAGAAGCAACAAATCTCCTACAATAAAGTAGAAGCAACAATTCTAGAATTAGAAACCTTCAGCAAACTCTCTCTAATAGAAGCTAAGGAAAAAGGATGATCTCCAAAGATTATTCTCGACTTAGAATTATGAGATCTGTGTTTTGGGGTTGAGAGAGAACCTTTATTTATAACCCATGATTCGTGCCTCATTAAGATAACCTTTGTAGAATCCAACTTACTAATCTTGACACAAATTGAAAATAATTCCTCAGAAAGTCGGTGGGTTAATTTCCACCATCCAATTGATTGGGCAAAGCTTCTACCTCCAATTCGATCGATCGGAAAAACTCTCGATTGATCGGGCCCTGTGATTTTCTAATTTTTTAATTTCTTCTCTTCAGCTCTTCTGGCAACCCGAACTTCAGTCCAAACTATAAGAAATATAAAATTCAACTTTAATGGACCTAAGTTTTGTCTAACCTATGAATTAGCCAATAAAAAAATCCTAAAAAGGAAATGGTGAAAGAGATATTTTGTATATGTGACTCAAACTTTGACTTTTCTAAGAGTTGATTTGCTTGACTGGCTTGGTATTTACTTCCATCAAAGAGGGGATTATTTGATGGCCTTTAGTGGATCTTCATTATTGTTTCTTCAATTTAAGTCACTTTAATGATAATGCACATCATTTATGGATCTAAATGAGAGACTCTGACACACAGCCAAAGCTGTATGTGAGTTTTGGCTCGCTTCTACCTTTTCCTATAGGATGAAATAGAATATCAAAACCCTAGGGCTACCATATATCTCATATATGCTAGTCTCAAAGAGTTCGCTTGAAGACTTCTTCACCAAAAACCCACATCCTACCAATTTAGTTGCGAGTCTTATGGGTCAAGATCAAGTCTTTTGTTTATAGTGGGATAATAATTTCTCTATTGGCCACTACCATGCTTGATCTGACATAAGAACCGTGGTATGTGAGCCACACAATTTCCAATATTTTTTTAAAATTTATAGGATTTCATCCCCATGTAAACAAACGGGTGCAGTTTCAATTGTTGATTAGTGGCTACAATTCATCCCAATGAAAGCATAATAAATTCTACCATGTTTGTGAAGATCAAATGACAAAATATGTAAATTATTATTGTTGCTCATTTGATCTTTAGAGTTTGGTTCATATGTCATAACATTGAACACAAGTTCCCTTTGTAGCCCTTGGTTCTAACTTATAGGTTTTCATATGAGCACGCTGGCCAATTGAAAACCCTCAAGTTGAAATAGTTAGTTCGATTACCTGACCACGTTTTTTCCAATGTTTTGCAACCAATCCCTAAGTGTGGAGACCTATTAATCAAGTATCTTGCAACATGTACTGCCTCAGCTTAAAAATCATTGGACAATCTTGCAGTAAACAACATACAACGAGCTCTTTCCAATATCGTTCTGCTCATCCTCTCTACAACTCCATTCTGCTGTGGAGTTCCTGTGGTTGTGTAATGTTGAACTATGACTCTATTCTTATAATAGTTCTCGAACTCATTGGATTTGTACTCCTTACCATTATCTATCTTCAACTTCCTCACCTTCCTGTCGATCTGTTTCCCAACCATTGCCTTCTATCGCCTGAATATTTTACAGGTCTGATCTTTCACCTTCAATGTATAAACCTAGACTTTCTTTAAATAATTATTGATAAAAGTCAACATATACTGAGACCTACCCTTGGAATAAACCTTAGAAGGACCTTACACATCTGATTGAACGTAATCAAGGATACTTTTTGTGCAATGAACACCCGTTTTAAAACTGAGATTGGTGTTTTCCAAATACGCATTTCTCATAGAAATCTAACTTGCTTGTCTTTGTGCTACATAGTAAATTTCGATTGCTTAGAATTGTCAAGCCCTTCTCACTCATGTGTGCAAATGCCATAAATGCATTGAGATAAATTTATGGTCATCTGATGAAGACATTGCAACTTTACCTGAAATAGTATTTTCAAACAAAGCATACAAGTTTCAAACTCCATTGCCTCTCATAAAAACTACAGTACTCTTCACAACCTTTATAACTCCACCTTCAACAAAGAATTTACAATTGTCGGAGTCCAAGGCACCTAAAGAAACAAGATTCTTTTTTAGATCAGGGACATGCCAAACCTCCGCCATTGTTATGATGATTCCATCATATATCTTTATTCTAATTGTTCCAATTTCAATAGTCTTACATGCAACATCATTACCCATCAAGACATTACCACTGTTGATCTCACGATAAGTGGTAAACCAGTCCTTATTGGGACATATGGTAGGAATATTCAAAATCAAGAATCTATTCATCCTGAAAATGATTACCATTTGTAATCACAAAAATGCACTATTGGCATTAAAATCTGATCTTCCTTCTATAGCACCGACTAAGTCATCAAAGGATGAATCTTCTATTTCTTTCCCTTTCCTCTTTATGTCATGACAGTTCTTTCTTATATACCCTTTCTTGTGGGAATAATAACATTCAATGTTATTCCTGTTAGATCTAAACGTAGATCTATGTTTTCCCCTAGTAGTGGAGATTTATGTTATTCCTCTTGCAACCAAACCTTTATTCGAGTTATTATTGTTTTCAGACACAACATTTTTCTTCAACTCTTTAGAGTTCAAGGCTACCCTACATCCTCCTTTGAAAGAGTATCTCCACCATACATCATAGTATTAATAAAATACTTATATGAAGGTGATAAAGAATATAATAGCATAATAGCTTGGTCCTCATCATCAATTGAAACATCTATGTTTCCCATATTCATGATAGCTTTATCAAATGCATCAAGATGGGTGTCAAGGGCCATAACTCTCTGCTTTTAGAAAGTAAACAACCGTTTCTTCAAGTACAAACAGTTCGTCAGAGACTTGGTCATATACAGATTCTCTAATCTTAGCTACAACGCAGTAACGATTTTCTCTTGAGCAACCTTTCGCAGCACTCCATCGCTCAAGTATAACAAAATCGCTCCATCTGCCTTCTCCAGTATATCTTCCTTCTCATTTTTTGACATCGTCGTGGGAAGGACCTTTTTTTCCCTTTAATGCTTTTTGCAACCCCTTTTGTACAAATAAAGTATTATCTTCTTTTGCCACAGGTTGAAGTCACTGCTGCCATTAAAATTTTCAACTTCAAATTTTGCTTCAATTCTTGCAAAATTTATGCACCACATTGTAAATCTCGTCATCACGAGTATGCTGGAAGGAATTAATCTGAAATCTAAGTCTGAATTGCTTCGATATTACAAAAAATAGGTTCTACGCTTTGACTTGGTTAAACTCTCAGTTGACCATTAAATAGCTAATCACCCTCTTCCACTGTGTAGATATACTCAAAACGAGTTCATAGGGGCAAACATATCTCCGATTGGATAACTAATGATCAAGATATTACAGAAAAACTTTTCAGCCATCGAACCCGGTCAAACCGCCTTTGACCACACCTGTTGATGCTAGCTTGCTGGCGTCACCTTGCTAACATTAGCACTGCACCACCGCACAAGCTCTGCACATAGATCAGGTCGACCCGATCCAAAACTGACTTGAAACTTTGTTGTTTCCTAAGCTTCACAGATTAGGACCTAACCCAAAACCGAAACCAGACCTGGCCTAAGACTTGAATCAATCAAGTCTCCTTCCTTCTCCTTCGTGTTTGTTCTATAATGGACTCTGTAACAGAGTCCACTTCCTCTCCAGGCATGGCGATCAGCAGAGAGGGTACCTGTGAAGGGTGGTGTAGGTCTTTCCTCACTACTGGTGATGGTGATAAGGATGAAGGCAACAACACATTGATCGGCGTGCCCATGACTTGCAAGATAGAAGATTTCAGATCCCCTTCACTAGTATTCTTCTTAAATCCAAGCAACACTTTTTTTTCAATTTTTTTAATTCTTTATCAACTTAGTTCCCTTTCAAGGAAACAAATCAACTAGTCACCAACACATGACTAAGAACGTGTCTCTCTTTCCTATTTAGTTTCTGTAAACATAATCAAGTCCAACCGTAGCTTTTATATGATTCCTATGCAAAACCAACACTAGCGTTGACCATTGGCCTGTCTCTCTCGGCTACGATCTGAAACCGAGGCAAAGATCCCTCCTTATAAGTTGCAACCGAGCACGGCCCTCTCAAGATCAACACGAAGAATCTCTATTAATCGCATGGCACAACCTAGGCCTTCATACCACCTATTGTGCACATTCAGATGCGTGAAACCTACAATCGACAATCAAGTCACACATAAAAAGAGATACAAAGGCACACAAGAGCACACACGAGAGATTTATGTGGTTCATCAATGCACATACATTCACGGCCAAAAGTAAACTCTACTTTTTCACTTAAGTCTAGGGTTATAGGTTATATTACATATATAACTCTCTCTTTCTTAACCCTTAAGAAAGCTCAATAAAAATACCAAAATACCTCTGACCCAAAGATTGGTCCATAGCTAACCTAATGGACCAATCTAGTGAACTTGGAATATAAGCCATAAACCCAACAGAATAATATAAAATTGATCTCATTTGAAAGCTTATCCTCTTACTTTTTAAGAGAGCTTAAGATCAAATAATTAGAAAAAAAATTAAGCAATTCTGGCCAAAATGCATAGATGATATGGTATTATGGCGAAAATTCAAGTTAGGAATGGTTAGAATTAAGTTCTTTTTTTATATTTAAGTGAATTTTTATTAATTTTTTTAATTTCAATATTGAATTTTATTTCTTTTTTCTTTAATTAAGGGAGTAAATAATTAAGTTTTGCCTTGCCATTCAACAATTTTTTATGACAATATTCTCACACTTTTCTCCCTTTATCCATTCATGTTACCTCCTTTCCATATCTTTATTAGTCTAATATTTCTCTTTCTCCTCTATAACTCTACTTTTAGTATATAATAATGTCTTGTGTAGTGATTGAGAACATTTATATTAAGGCCCTAAATTCCAATGAATTTTATGACTTTATATTTCTGTAAGTGGTTAAAAAAAATTAAAGCACTAGGAGTGAATATCCAACCATCAAATAACTTTCCTTTAAAGGAAAATTGAAAGAAGAAAAGACTGAAAATGAATACGGAGAGAGAGAGAGAGAGAGAGAGAGAGAGAGAGAGAGAGAGAGAGAGAGAGAGTACTCTCATGTCGGCAATGGCATAGCAACAGTCAATGGTTTTCTTTCAAAGAGATGAGATGCACCTAATGGCTAACCAATATTCTGACTTTTCTCAAAAGCACCTATAACAACATGATCGCAAAAGATCACCTTGTCCATTTATTATTTCATGTTGCACTTCGACACCTTGAAGCAAATCGTCTCACACGACAGGAGATGGCAGATTTTGGCTGTTTTTTTTTAACTGTCTCTACCAATAAACTTGTCCTTTGTATAAGGTCAAACCAGTTCTTTCCTCCATGAAACCTTCTAATTCTCGAAAGCTGTCATTTTCATCTCTCTTTCAAGTCATTAGCCACCTCCAACTAATTCATGTTCATGTGTCAACTACTCTTTTATACTTTTTTCCTGTGGGCTCTACTCTTAAAAGGAATAGATGTGTTCAATTGCTGTTCATGCAAGGAAGGAAATTAATTAATAGGAGAAAGCTCGATACAATAATTACTGAAAAGGGAAATGCTTACGTGTATTGGGTCCCTATATAAACAAGGATATATTTATTGAAATCAAATGCTCTTTCTCTCCGTGACTTTAATTTATACTACTAGCTGTTAGAGGATACAATGAAAAGCTGAGGTTTTGAGAACCGGTAAATAGCCTACAATTGTAGTTTATTTTAAATTTGAAATTTATCTTGACAATTGCCCTTCAATATTGCAGTGCTTGAGATTACTATTTAACTGAGTTTGCTGTGACTTGGGAAATTGGATAAGTAGTGAGTCCAATGTTTCTTGGGCCTAAGGTTTGATGGATTGGATCCTTGCTCCATCTGTTTTTGCTCATGGACCACTTCTTCAATAAACCCCCCACCCACCCCCCTCAAATTGGACTAGGGTGCATGCCACAAACGAAGTTTGTCACAAAGATTTTGGAAGGCATCACAAGCTAGAGGTTTAGTAAAAATGTTAGCAAGTTGATGATGATAAGACACAAACAGTGTTATCAAAGTGCCTAGAGCCATTTTTTCTCAGACAGAATGGTAGTCTACCTCTATATGTTTAGTCCTGGCATGAAAGACTAGATTAACAGTCATATATAGGGCACTGATATTATCACAAAACAAAGTGAGACGGTGAGAAAGTGGAATTTTGATGTCTTTGAGAAGAAATATTGTTCAAATAAGCTTAACAGTATTGGATGCCATGGCACAATATTCTGATTCCATGAGATTGTAGGTTGTTTCTTGGCACTCCACAAAATGCAATTGGCTCCCAAAAAAATGCAATAGCTTGTGATGGAATGGTGTCAAAGAACAGCTAGCCCAATCAGCATATAAAAAACCATATAGATCAAGGGAGCTATTAGATAGGATCCTAATGCCAAAAGAGAGAGTACCGCACAAATTGCAAAATTCTTTTGACTGCTTGAAAATGACCTGCAGTTGGATAATGCATAAATTGACACAGAGAATTTACAAAGAAGGCCAAGTCAAGCCTAGTTAAAGTAAGGTATTGAAAGGCACCCAAGATACTGCGATAATGATATGGTTTCAACAGAACGGTAAAAGATCTTAGCCAGTAAAAAAGTTAGAGTCTACGAAGAAGCCAACGGTTAAATTTGTGGATACCAAAGCTCCTTTGGTGATCAAGGTCAAATTTGAAATCAAACAGTAAGATGAACCTTTGGTCATATCTAAAAGACGATCCAGGACAAAGCAAGCAGGTATCATTATTCATGCAAGCAAGACATGTAGCCTAGCTATGTGCATAGCACCTGCTTGAAATCCAGCAATGCCACCAATGGAGTACTTTTCAGTGCTAATAAAGAATGGCAAACTATTTGTTACAAGAAAATGAAGGCTCTCTTATTCAACAAATGTAATTTCCTTAGCTGCTAATTAATATAGATATTAACCAAGAAAGCAATGATGTACCCCCTCTAGTAAAAAGAATGCCACCAATGAGGCCTGATTTTCTTATCACTTTTAGCCAACTCGTGCTGAATTCACAATGCAGAGGTGAGTCGTCTTACAATATATCCATAAATGGCTTCAATCGGTTGAAAAATGTGAAAATCCTCCACACTACTTAGTGTGGATTCATCTGTGCTAGATAGGATTAAGGCCGGCTCTTTGCAGCTTGATAGCAGTAATGGAGTTTCAAACTTTCAATAAGATGTCTTGAATCGTTTCATCCTTTGAAGCAGCACTATCATCTACACGGAAGATCCAGACAGACGCGCTAGTGCATATTGTCTCACTAGTTAGAGATTCAGATTCAGAGTCAAATTTTGAGGATGCTAAAAAGGTGGATTCTTCCATGTATTCTATTACCGATTGGGATCCTCCACTTTTTCCGTGGCCCACCCCATCTTAAGTTTATGATTTCGGAGGTTCTTGTTTCTTCATACCTCCATCCTTGCAATGTAATCACTCGATAGTCTTCCATAGAGTTGAAGATGCTTCTGTTTCTTATCCTATCGGCAAAATCACCAATGATGGAAGGACAAGGCTTGACATCTACAATCCTATGGTTTGTAATTTGATAAAGAATATGTGGTACAATCTTAAGAAGTCCACTGGCCCTACAATGAGTGCAAATAGAGTTCAAGTCCCCTTCAATGACTTCACTCCAGAAATGAAAAAAAGATTTCCAAAAAGGGCGCAAAATTAAATAGTTGTGACATTGCATAGGATATGTTCCTTACAGCAACATTCCTAAGCCGAATCAAGACTTCAAATCACAGTCTGTTGTCTTCACAGAGGGGTACGACTCTGGTGACTCTCAGGAGACTACTGTCTTCCAAGATCCCATTGATTGGGATGATTTCAGGATTCTGAGGGGGCAAGTGATGATGATGACGTAATGTAAAATGTTACTGAATATTAGTCACTTGAACTAAATGAAGAAATAGACCCATCTCAACACACTCGTTGGGAATGTCTAGCCCTTAATGTAAAATCTAAAGATCCTAAAAAAAACTGAATCCATGGAAAGGGATCAGGCCTTACCTTAAACCCTTAAACAGAACCCCAGAAGGTTTTCTGGAGTTGGAAGCTTTCGAAGATACTGTGGAAAAACCTGCTCTCGAACCTCCAACAAAGGACCAAGTACAAGAAATAAACTTGTGTACCATAGAAAATCCTCGTCCTACCTTTCTAAGCTCTCAAGTTAAAAGAAAGGAACTTGATGTGTATATGAGTTTCTTATGAGAATTTATGGATTATTTTACATGGTTTTATACAGAAATGCCGAGTCTAGATCTAGGAGTTTTTGTGCACAAATTGAATATAGTAGAAGATGCTAAATCCATGAAGTAGGAATAAAGAAGAATGAAACCAAAAACCATGAACAAAATAGAAAAACAAGTCCAAAAGCTTAGGGATGTCTACTTCATTCATGAATAGCAGCATCCCAACTGGTTAGCTAACATAGTGCTAGTCATAAAAAGAATGGAAAAATCAGAGTCTACATTGACTTCAGAGATATTAAGAAAGCCTATCCCAAAGATGATTTTCCATTACCACACTAGAAATTATGATTGATAATACTTTTGAATTTGAAAGAAAGACATTCATGGATGGATTTTTGGAATATAATCAAATCAAGATGCATAAGGAGGACGAGAAGCACACATCCTTCCGAACCACCTTTGGCGTGTACTGTTATACCCTCATGCCCTTCAGCCTTTAGAATGCTGGAGCCACATATCAAGGGCAATGATGAAAATCTTCAAAGACGAGTAGCACAAATTTGTCGAATGCTATGTCAATGATTTGGTAGTCAAAAATAAACAGAAGTCAGACGATCTAGCTGATCTTCACAAAGTCTTCACAAGGTTGTGGAGATTCAATCTTCGAATGAGTCCTCTAAAATGTTTCTTTAGAGTCTCCTCCGAGAAATTCTTAGGATTCGTGGTTCGAAAAGATGGTATCGAACTGGATCCAGTCAAAGCCATATTGGATAAGAACTATCAAAGAACTCAAGGGATTGCAAGGCAGACTTACTTACATCTGCTAGTCCATCTCAAACTTATCTGGAAAGTACCAAGCATTCTCCAGACTCATGAAGAAATGAGTTGAATTTGTGTGGGATAAAACTTGTAAAGATGCCTTTCAAGATATTAAATGGTATCCACAAACTTACCAATTCTTTCAGCTTTGATTCTAGGCAAACCTTTCATCCTCTACACTTGAGCTCTTGGTTATTCCTTGGGAGCATTATTAGCTCATAAAAATAAGGAGGGAAAGGAAGTGGCTCTTTACTACTTAACACAGATGCTAGTTGGTGCCACACATAACTATCATCTAGTAAAAAACAAATGTAATACATTGATGTTCGCTATACAGAAACTACGTCACTGCATCCTTTCCAATGTGATATACTTGTTTTCAACATCAACCCATTGAAGACACTTATGATGAAAGTTGATATATTGAGTGATCATCTAACCAAACGATCTATTCTACTATCTTAATATGACATTAGATACACTCCTGTAAGGATAATTAAATGATAGGCCCTCACTAATTTTCTTGCGAAACATCCACTTTTGAAGGATTTTGAATTCAAAGATAATCTCACTGATAAGCAGATCTTCTTTGTTGAATAAATATGGAAACCCATCATTGATCCAGACTTATATTAGATCATACTCTTTGATGGAGCTTCCAGAACTAATGAGTTAGGAGATCCAGTTTTAGGGGTAGGAATCATTTTCTATAACCCCAGAAAGATTCTATATCCCTCGTTCCTTCTCATTAATCAAGCCATGTTCAAATAATGTGGCGGAATAACAGCATTGATTATGGGTCTTGAGCTAGCCTTAGAGTTCGACATTAATATGCTTGGAGTCCATGGAGATTTGTACCTCATAATCAAATAAATGAATTTGGAATATGAAGCGAAGAAACCAGATTTGCTTCTTTTTTCAATAAAGTAAGTGAACTCAAGAAGAGATTCATCTTGATCGAATTTCACCACATTCCAAGACATCAAAATGTCAAAGCGGATGCACTAGTAGGATTAGAGTCATCAATGTCAATCCCAGAAAATGACAAAATAGTCTTAGAAGTGGGTGAAAGAAGACATTTACCTCCACTTGATACTCATAAAGCATTAGTAGATCGCTTTGATGTGATAAAGAATCGGATTTCATCTTTCTAAAACTCATTCAAAGAATAGAGAGATCCTTTCATTGATTACATTCTTCATGGAGTCTTACCAAAGAATGCTAAGGATAGAACTAGTATTCAAAGATGAGCTCTCAAATTTCACTTTGATTTGCCTTTAAAGAATCTCTACCGTAAGTCATATAATAAAGTGCTTCTGTTGCTTGTCATCAAAAGAAGTAAATTAAGGGCTCAAAGAAGTTCATTTTGGCCTATGCGGTGCTCACCAAGTTGGACCAAAGCTTTGTGAATAGATTTGAAGGTTAGGTTATTACTGGCCTACCATGGTGTTTCACACCATTAATTTTGCAAAGAGATGTAATGAATGCCAAATCCATGGCAATTATGTTCATCAACCTCCTGAATATCTACATCCTATGTTGACTTCTTGGCCATTTGAGGCTTAGGGGATGGACATCGTTGGCAAAATTAATCTGCCATCAGAACATGGTCATCAATTCATTTTGGCTGCAACATATTATTTCTCAAAATGGACAAAAGTAGTGCCTCTCGTAGAAGTCAAAACAGATACAGTCCTCAACTTCTTGAAGAATCATATCATTTGTCATTTTGGAGTGCCTAATCATCTACATAATGATAATGGCTCTCAATTCAACAATGACAAATTTTACAGATTCTGTCACAAGTATGAAATCTAATGTTGTCCTTCCATGGCATACAACCCAGCAGGTAATGGACTTGCTGAAGCTTTTAACGAGACTATTTGCAAAACTCTAAAGAAAATGGTATCCGACAAAAAAATAAAAAAAAAGAGTTGGAGTATCAAACTTCATGAAGCTTTTGGGCCTACAAAACTATAGTCCAAGGTCTGACCAAATCAACACCATATTCCTTGGTTTACTGCTATAAAGCTGTGATACCTTTGGAAATTCAACTTCCTTCTCTTTTGGTAGCTATGATAGTTAAATACACTGAAGAAAAGAATGCTAAGCTCAGACATCATGAGTTACAAAGCCTTGATGAGAAAAGGCTTACTGCTCGATAAAGCATAGAGTTGTATCAAGTTTATATGGCCGGGTTTTTCGGCCAGAGGGTCAAATATAAAGCTTATAAGAAAGGAGACTTAGTCCTTGCAGTCAAGAGGCCCATGTTAAAACTACACACATGTCAAAAGGTATTTGAATCCAAATGGGAAGGACCTTTTGTTGTCGACAACTCCAACGGCGCCTACACACTCTTCAAGCTTGAAGGAGACAGATGCATGCTGCCTATCAATGGAAAACTCTTAAAAAAATACTATGTTTGAATGTCATTTGTATATCCAAACCATCTATGTGTACATTCTCACCCCTAAAATCCTTCGGTTTTGAGCCTCATAACCTATGACTCTTAACCAAAATCTCTTAGACTTGTACACAATGGTTATGAGGATTTGGCCCTTCTAGTTAACTTTTGTGACTTGGACATTGTCCTTATAAGATCCCATGTAACATCTCACTGTACAGATTAAGTCCCTTTATGGACCATATATAACAAAACTCAACTATATGGAATAAGTCTTTGCAAACTCTACAAGCACATCCATTGTAATCTTTCGCCTGGACTCAAGCGTCATTACCTTGTCAAGTATGTTTTTCTAAAAATCAAACTCGATTTTAATATCACTTTCGGTTCTTTTTTTAATGGTGGGGGTATCAAAACCACTCCCCCTCTCGTCACCATCATTGGAGGCATACGTCTCCACGATTTCGACCACTTTCTGCGAGACTCCCCCAACAACCGAAGTTTGAACTAATCAGGCTGCAAGACAAAGTGTAGGTGTTAAGACAAGAAAAAAAAAGAGGAATGAACAAGTAAAAAGGTCTTAAAAGTGATATTTACCAGCTCTTAGCCTTTGGGAGTGACGAGTTCCAGGGCTTTTAGCTTTCCTTTTCTTCAATGAAGTTCTTTTGCCACTAGAAACTTTGGTTACACTTTTTGAGCATATCACCAAAAGCTTTCTATGAAGAACTGGGCCCGCTGGAGGTTTTGTAAATAGAATAATAGGTGGCCTTAACTCAGTAGCCATCTTTGTTGACATCTCTGTCCCTACTGGACTTGGAGTTACATGTGCCTTTGTAGTCTCTAGAAAATTTTTGCAAGCCAAGTCTGCTTTGCAGTTGCTCACATGATGGCTTGCTCACATGCGGGTATCAAAATTCACATAGCTTTAGATGTTAAATTAATATCAACTGAACCTCAATCAATTTAAATAATATTTTTTGTACGCTGATTTGATTGAGCAATTCATCAACGCTGATAGTGAATGATTGTTCTTACTAGTCACCTAGCTCAACTGCCTTTGATTAATATGCCTTCAAATAATGCGAATTTCCTTTCTGTCAATTAACATTAAAATTTTCCACAAATTTACTAAGTGAAGAAACTTGGAATCCCATCAATGGTATGCTCTCAACAAACACTCAAGAAACTAGTCTAGATAACAATCTCATTGATTATGTGATCAAAGACTCTAATCAAATCTGAATCCTTAGCTATATAATTGTATCTGTTGGATCAATTCTATTGTTTACTTCTTGACACAGCTCTACTGGCTTTCAAAGAATCAAGGAATGTCACAAGACTTAGAAGTTGTACTTACATTAATTTGTCCACACAAAATAATAATTCCTCTGAATCAATTAATAAATGGAGCTGCGATTTCAGAATTGTTCTTCACAATCCTATGATAACATCTTGTAAGACCATAAGGAGCTCCGAATCTAGGTAACTGGCCTCAAACATTGCCAACTAATAATAGTTTTAAATCCCCTGGATCATTGAACATTCAACACCAGATATGATGACCTAAGATTGCAACTTGGTCAAACTAGGAATCATATCTCTACAATTGGTAAAATCAATTAATCCATAAGAGATGAAGAAAAGTCCTAAAAAGATTATTATGCTTACAACAGATTTGAAACATATCAAATTATCAGCGATAATTTATAACCATAAACCGATCCATGTATGGAATAAGGATTTTATTCATTACCTCACAAATATATTTAGAACATTTATTAATCTAATAATCCATTAAGAACTCCTAACATCCAAATAAGATCTTAAGAATTGATCTTTGAACATTTTACTGTCGAGCTTAAAATTGAAATAACCTATCCTCAAATCAAATTTTAGAAGATTATCCCGCACCCTAAAACTAATTGAACAACCCATCAATATAGGGCAGTAATTACTTATGCTCAATAGTCATCGGGTCTGAAGGGTGACAACTATATCTCAACAAATAACACCAAATATCCTCACAGGATTACTAAGGAAAATAATTTCAAAATCTCACATGAAAACTCATATAAAATAAGAATCTCAGAAACTATCTTAACCAGCAAATCACATAGACTACTTATGACATTTACAAACAAAAGGAACAATAGAGAATGAAGATAATAGGTAAAGAGATTACCCTTGCTGACGCTGCTTATAACTTGATTCTGATGAGGTTGCTTAACTGATTGCTACTACTGGCACAATGGAGCTTCCTGGTGTTTTTCTTCCTTGGACATTTTGCTTGCTAATGCTCCATCGAACCACAATGAAAGCATGCCCCGGTCTTTCTCCAGCATTCATTCATCTCATGGCCTTTGCCACACAGATCACACACTGGTTTTCCAGACCTACGAGCTTTGATCTTTTGTTTCTTCCACTGCCAAAGGTGCTCCCCAGAGGGTGATGCGTTCCTTTTGGATTTCTTCTTCAAAACATCCCACAAACTTTTCTTTATTGTTGCCAAATTCTGATGCAGCTAATCTTGTCTTTCTATTATTGTTGCCATTTGCACTTGCATTGCAGTTTGGTTCTCACAAATCCTTGTTACTTACTCCATCATCATCATTAACATGCTTTGAATCATCAAACGGAATTGATTATCTGTAGATGAAGAAGGCAGAGGCACATGATCCAAGTTCTCAATGGAAACATCCTATAAGTCATCATTCCTAGTATTGCTTGAGGAACCGTGATGGATATTTTTAACTCTTGGGATTGGGTCCATTATCCATAGAAAGCTGTTATTGTTTCAAAGCAAAGCCCTAGTAGACTCAAAACATCCTAACAACCTATATCCCAACGCACTTATCGTATCCTCGCCACGTTTCATAAGTTTCTAACTCTTTTATTTCAGACTTATTTATGCCACAACACCATACCTTACTTGTAATTTTACAAGATTCATTCTCTGATACCATTACTTACGTATGTCACGCCCCGAGCTCAAGATTCTGTGATTAGGGCAACTCCTGAGGCATGGCATATGTAATTCCGTGGTAATTCATGTGGTACTAAGACACATACGAACCACCACAAGGGAAAAACACACAGAACTCATGTATGAGGACCAACATGTAACACGTGTCCATTTAAAACATTTGTGGAAGTTTGTGTATTTTTACTTGTTCTTAACAATTTCCTCTACAATTAATTCATATTTAGAGATATGGAATTAAACATAAACTGAGTCTGTTAAATTTTAATTGTAAACCAAAGATATAGAATTTAAACGAATCTTTTATATGAAATATAATCCCATGCATAATTCTACAAGACCAAAATACAAGTATTTATATGAATGATCTAAAATAAAGATACATGGTGTGACCAAATACATAGGGCTTAACTATAATCCAAATAATGGACTTACATGTCCATCAAATTAGATAACATAATAATAATATGACATAATGGCATGATACATAAACATAATCCAACAAATGATATAACCTGTCATGTCCCAAAATATACTCATGGCACTCTCCGAAATAAACAACCGTAGAGTGTTGTCATAGCCCACATCATTATACTATACCGTGGGAAGTCTCTGGAAACTCCACTACAAGTATGTCAAAGGTGGAATCGGTACTTAGACTTGTTTGAAACACCAAAGATAGCACTGTAAACACAATAGTTTAGCAAATATAGGTACATATAAAACTGACAAGCTATATCAATTGAATTAGAGACATATTAATTAAAAGAGAACAATAATCATAAGCTAGACATGTTGTATATATGAATACAATATAGCATGAATAAGGAATCATAATTGGAGATATAGTAACATACTAATTGACATCCACAAAGCTATATTCTCTCTAAAAAGAGCATTTAACATACAGAGGGAATATTGTTATGAGATCAGTCTAGCTATCCGAGGAACACCTACCAACTCCTCCAAAAACTACTGCAGTAGTGACATGAAGGATACCCAAATTGGTCTCGTTAAACCTAAAAAGAGTACAAGCTAAGTGATGCCAACTCAACGTATTTATCATCAATCATAGTGATCATTTTATATTTATACATAATCATTCATATTTATCATCAATCGTAGCGATCGTCTCACATTTGAACATAAAGGGTATATCGGTCTTAAGCTCACATTCAATCGTAAAAATCGAAATTAAAAAAGTAACTGATAATCAAATAGTGCATGCTTAAATGAGCTAATAGATCTCGAGCCCTCTCAACCTTAGCTACTCCTATTTTGGCTCATGAGCCCACGCTTACTAAAAGCTTCGTCTCAGATTTTGCCTTAAGGTTTGCCAGAAAAAATGGGTACATAATTTAATCATGTTGAGGGCAAGGTTAATTTAAACAATATGAATGCATTGAATTGAGAAGTCATCAAGGTCATTTACTAGCCAACCCTATGCTAAGATAATCCGTGTTTCCTACGTCATTCAATATGGTGTATTCTTAAAATGTCTGGTATCAATGTGCTATCAAAATCTTAGTGTTATATTATATAGGCAATAAACACCGCTTCTTATGCCAGCACCCATGACGTAACGTCGGGAACTGACTAGAAAATTAAGAGAGAATGAGTGACAGCTCAACACTCTTCCTTCTTAGTATTTAATTATCATTGGGCTAATTTTTTAAGGTAAAGGTGCCATATTTAAAGCCTTATAAGGTCTTGGAAATTCTTAATTTCCTAAGTTCACTGTGTTCTTATAGCTTAGTCGTGTATAGGTCACGGCTTAGCTGTATGGAATAAGTTTTCTTTTAATTTCACCAGCATTTACGGCTTATTCATATGTGGGTCTACGACTTAGCGAGTGAAGCCTACGACTAGGCCACGGCTTGGCTACGGCTTAGCCGTAGTGCATTCCACGACTTCGCTGTGGGGTCAGCCTTAGAACAAGTTAGGTTTTGGGTTTCTGGAATGCTGGCTGTAAAATGCCTACGGTTTAGCTACAGCTTGGATACGGCTTAGCCGTAGTTCATTTCACGGCTTGGTTGTAGGTTAGCCGTAGAACAAATGTATAATTTTCTATCTCTGGATTCCTAGCTTACTGTATTTACGGCTTAACCGTAAACTTCAAAATTCCTGAGACTATGTTGGTACAAAAGTTCAGTTCTCTACAAAACTTCTTCTATTCAATTTCACTATAATTTTCTCTGTTCAAACTATCATCACACATTTTCAAAACCTACATTTCATCATTATTTCATGAGCATACTTATTATCATTCAAATCATCACATATTCTTAATTGAAAAGATAAAAGAGCTGTAAGTTTGGCATCGGTAGAAATTTTATCAAGAATCAATATAACAAACCATGCATGTAGTAAATATATATACACTTATACTTGCCTCTAATATAGTGCTTGACCCAAATCAACTTCTTCGTTTGATTTGATGGTAGAGAAAGCCTCAATAGAAGATGATCTAAGATATGCATTGAAAGAAATGACCATAAGATGATGCATGCTGCAAGATTGAGTCTCCTTGACTCTTTTGAACTCAAAGAAATAGAGGGATGATGGAGTTCTTACCTTAGGAGTCTCTAGAGAAGAAGAAAATATGGCTTAAGAAAATATGGTTCCATATAATCCAAGACCATCAAAAGATAGAACAGAAGATGAAGAAGAAGATGGAACCTAATGCCCCTGCATGCAAGGCTTTAAGACGCACCTTCCAACTTCAAGCTTAAAAAGGAGATGAGAGTGTGAGAAGAAGAGAGTTTCTTGAGCAGAGAGCTAGGGAGAGTGAAGACCAGATTTGTTAGAGTGGGGGTTTTTATGTAACCCAATTTACCGGAATTACAAGTAGATCCAAAGGTTTACGAATTTTACAATTTGAGTCCAATGGACTCTGGTTGGGCCAAAGTGAATCCGAATTGAGTTGGGCCAAATACGAATAAAAACTTACATGCTAAAATACACATGCTGCAATTAATATGGCGCCAAGATGATGTATAAGTGATGTGCCCAATGAATGCATACTCAAGACATGTAAATCACTCAAATGGGCCATAAATCTTACCTAGTCTTGGTCAAACCCAACTACCTATCCAACTAAGACCTAATAAAGATTAAGAACAAGATATATATTAACTAATAGGAAATCAAGTTTAATTAACATAAATTATAATTAGGTCGGGTCAAGACCTTACAAATGTTAATATAGGCATTCTTTCTGTACACCAAGTTTACAGGTCTCAAGCTGAGGAGCCAACATTTCTCTGTATTTGAAAGGTTGACCTCTCGACCACCTTCTCTGACTCTATGTCGATGGCTCTATTGCATTTTTTATGTGGGTGAGAACTTCAACGTTTAGCACAAAGGAGCGAGAGGTGACATAATTATTAAAATTATGCAAGTGCTAGAATAATTCTGTCATAGTGTGGGCATTGATCAAGCAGCTTCCACCCACTATGCCTTCGATATAGATACTCCCTAGTGTACCACTATGTGAATGAATCCTATTGCAGTGATATATGAACCAGGTGTACAACAAACACTTGGCATAATACCTATTAAAAGCTTTTCCCTCGCTAACTGTGAAAGTTGATAGCTTCAACTTGGTTGACATGTATGCCACAAAAGTTCGACCGAGAGTAAGCCTATGCCCAAATGCCATTCTAAGTGCAAGGCATATGCAACCAGGCCTAATTTCAGTTCTAACACTTATAAAAAGAACATCAGATAGCAGAGCTATCAAGAATGCAGTAAACCAGCGCTTTATCTTCAAGCTCAAATATTTAGCAAAAATATACGGCATGAAGTCACGCTTCTCATCATAAGCAACCTTTGGTGTCTTCTAGGGATCTTCATAGGGGATAACCTCCCTCTACTTGCAACATCCCTCATTTGAAAAGAAGTAGCTTTAAGTGTTTTTCACCTGATCCACCCACAGAGCAATTTTACCCCGACTACAACTGCTTGTTTGAATTGAATCTTGGAGAGCGAAGAGGAGATAATAAGCAGCCTCAAATTCATCATACATGATGGTTAATTCTTCATTGGATGGGATGGTTTCATTATAAAGCTCGCCATAGAGTGATAAACCGAAGATTTTCTTCATCTCCCACAAAAAAAATCCTAGCTCCATGTTCGGAGTAATGAAAGTGTTGTTATAATTCAAGAATGGCCCTACATATGTTTTTATTCTCAGAGGGCACTCGCTGTGTAGTGCCATTTACGTCTTCAAAAATGCCAACTGCTCTTAAAGTGTCTTCAAAGTGGCACTTGATTAAAGTCGCCCAGTTCTACCATTCTCTTACGCAGTTAAACCACCCACGAGACATGTGCCTTTCACCAACCTAGGCACTACCATCCTTGGTACGAATGCTAAGCCCAACTGTACTCAATTATGAAATTATGATACCCACATCTAGATTTAGGGTACATGGGTCCAAGGTTTTTATCTCAGGTCTTGGAATATCTGGAAAGTAGTATGGGTGCTAGCGTATGAACTTACTAGTCTTAAAATGGGCATGATAATTTATCCATGACAAGGGGTCTTTCCTTGCAGGGATGGTTACGGTCATTCTCATGACCCTCGGATATCTCTTGATAGATCAAGCAGTAATCACTTCATGAGAAGCTCCAACTGTAACCTCATAGTAGTATTGTACGCTCTTGCTCAGTTGCTTCACCAACTCCCTTGTAGCATCTCTATTGTAATCTGAGCCTAAGAATTCAAGTAATAGGATTACAACCTAAAAAGTGACACACATACTCTCGTATAATTCACACCTAGACCCCAGTCTAATCGGAATTACACAAGGGATAGTCATATTACTTACACATGCAAGATGCTAATAGTGGACATCTGTCCAAACATTCAATATGCGGAAGCTATCAATATCAATCATGGAGCAAGTTATCATGATACCAGACTAAAATACATCTATGTATATATGAGTTAAAGAAACATGTCTTTACAAAATGGATGAAAGTTTCCAAAAAAAGAGGAAGGAGTTACACTATTCAAAATTTAAAGGCGCATGATCCATGCATATCAAAATAAAACTGATGTAGTCATGAAATCTTAGATGCAGTTATATCTAAAAAATGAGGCCTAAACTTTAATCCTTGATGCTCTCCGTGGTTGGATAGAATAAAAATAATCCACCGTCCACTCATCTAGGTTGGAGGGGTTCTCGAAGTCCTCTAAATTTTTCTCAATCTTTTCAAGATCGAAATCTAAAGTTAGGCCTGTAACTCCAAAAACAACTAGTGATAAGACTATTCAGCAAAGTATAAACATAAAGATTATTTATCAAAGCATAAGCATAATTAAGTAATACGTAGTATATCTAGAAGAATATTAACATGTAATTAAAGAAGGCAATTTAGTATATTAGGCATATTATGCAATTGAATAAGCATGTCATGAGAATCATTGAACAGAAACACTTTATGAAGTGACTACTACATTTGCCATATCCTCCCTCTAGAGATCTTTACATTAAGAACACCATCAACGGGCCAATGTATGAATGGGTCTTTTCATATATGGAGTCCGAAAGCTCCAAAGCACACTGCAGGGCCATCGTTCGTTACTACACCAAAGTCAACCCCGCTGGGTATCATAAGACTGAGGCTGAATAGAGCCAGACAATTTTGATTCAGTCGATTGAACTTAGAATAATGTGTGCAATTTATTCATTGAGAACAATACAAATAGTATCCGTTCAATTCATTCATATACTTTCTTTCATACTCAATTCAAGTCAGTGTCAATGAAAAACATCTATGAAGAAACAATTTTAAATAAAATCAACTTGTACATGATCATTTCAAATCAAAATCAATATTGGAATAATATAAGTTAATAATGATAATTCAATATGCTATGCAGTTCAAATTAAAGGAAATCAAGGTAGTTTTACTAACCAACCCTAATCTAGTCATCTATTATTTCTAACCGTATATGATGACATAGTTTTAAGTTATTCGATACATAGTTGTTTTCATATTGGTGTTACATTGCGTCGAAAATGTGTATCAAAGTCCCTTAAACTAACACCCATGGGGAGGTGCTTATCAAATTGACAACACTACATGAAAGGGTCTAAGCCTTCAAAACTCTTCATGATGTTCAATCATTCCTTTGGCCAGTTAAAAGGGTATAAGGATCCAAAAGCTAAGGCCCTACAAGGTTTTATAAGAGTACCTATTTAATCTTAGTTTTCAATGGCTTTATGGCTTAGCCATGAGTGACTTACTGCTTAGCCGTGGGCATCTTATGGCTTAACCGTAACATTCACTACGGCTTAACCTTAGTTACCTAGAGTCTCCCCCACATTTACGGTTGAACCATGGTTTGTCTTATGGCTTAGCCGTATTTGGTTTATAGTTGAGCCACGGTTTGGTTATGGCTTAGCCGTAACTTGACCGTAATATAATTCACCAAATTGTTACTATCTGGAATTTGAGCCGTAACTCTCCTACGGCTTAGCTGTAAGCTTCAGATTTTTTGAAGCAAATCCATTTCGTTTCAGAACTTGATACCTTAACATGCAATTTCCAAATAGGGCTGTAAAACACATTAAAATTGATCGATTTACAAGAACCATGATATACCAACATGCATTCAACCAAAATTTGCTTATACTTGCCTTAGATTAAGCCTTCAACTAACTAATCTTTTTTTATCTCAACTGGTGGAGAAAACCCAATTCTTAAACCTAAATGCCATGCATGCAAGAAATGAGGAAGGAGATGAGTGTATATGTTAGAATGAGAGTCCTTTAGACTGAAGAGAGCTATAGTAGAATTCAATCCTACCTCGGAGATTGATCAGAAGAAGAAGATACCCAAGTCTTCCACTTCAAGGACTGAGAAGAGCTAAACTGAATGGAAAAAGGAAGGTGAGAACTTCAGATTACACATGCAATCATTCATTCTCTTACTTTGATGAGAAATGGTTGTGAAGAGATAGAAGGAAGAAGAACGTTGGAGCAAGGAGTACCCAGGGAGCAGTAGTTTGAATAGTAACAGTTGGGCCTTTATATATGACATACTTTTTTGAAGTTTAGAAAAATGTCAATATTCCTTGGGGTAATTTCAGTTTAAGTCAAATGAAGTTTCAACTATCACAAACAAAATCAAATACATTCGAGTAAGTACGAAAGTTGACGAGCTTAACGAGATACATGTGATGGTGTCAATATGATGCATAAAGTAAACTTCTAAAGCATAAGATTACGAAAAAAAAGGCTTGTATCTACCTAATCAAGATTAAACTCAACCCAACTACCTATTGAGGACTCAAACATGACCCTGTAAGACAAACTAAGTTAAATCCATCCTAATAACATGTTAAACATCATTAATTAAGCTAATTCTATAATTATTAGCTAATAACTTACTTAATTAATCACTAAACGTGCTTAATTGGGGATGGAGTGTTACAATCTCCAAATATTTAATGGACTTTGTTGAAGCTCACTTGGTTGTTATTTGTCCAAAGGGTGTTATTGGCTAAACACCAATAAGTGTACCAATTCCTCACTGCCAAGGCTCTGGTTCTCTGATTTTTCAAAGTAGCAGTAAACACTTCATTCGAGTCTCTTGAATCAGGGTTTCTTACAGCTCTACCCTTAAAAAGGCTCTTTAATGCACCAAAAGCTGAGGTTGTGGATTATTTGCCTTTTTTATATGAAAAATAAAAATAAAAAATGAGGAACATCAGTAACAGTAGAAATGGCCAAGGCATGGAATTCTACTAAAGTTTCTTAGCAAAAGGTCAAAAAGAGAAAAGAATACTCAGTTCTAAGACTAGGAATTTGCATCAAGGTACACTTAAGCCCCAGAACTGACTCTCCCTATCCAAACAGATGTTCGAGCACCGTAAGACTTTTTTAGGGTGCAATTTGATGTGTACCATGGCATGAAAGATGTAGTATCCAATGCATGAAATGTATGCATTACTTAAATCAAAGCAAAACAGTATTAGTTACAAATATCATGCATCACAAACAAGCTTAGCCTGTATGAAAAATGAAGTATGTGAAGACAAATGGCATGTTTTCAACAAGGGAATAACATCAATTTAAAGCATTGAAGACAAAAACTAAATGTTGTTAGTCTAATGGCAACCATATTCGATTATTTACCATGGTTTCATTAGACTTACCTGTAACTATTGGATACTGTTTCATTCTCCATACTCAAATTTGAAGCTAACAAAAGAATTTCAACATTCCTACAGCGACCTATCAACAAGAACAGTCAAAGTACCTTAAACATGTACTTTAACTGAGGTATTTTCATCTCAACGACCAAAATTCTGTGCGGTGATTTGCTATGATGAGACCATTAAACATTTTTGTAGGAGCTTGAAAGTGTAATTTAAATGTCATTCATCATATAGATTCCACATCTTGATGCGCACTCAAATTCATGAAAAACACTTCATCGACAAAACTCGACATTACATTCTCTTCTTAGTGACTATAGAGCTAATAAAGGAAATATTGCTATGCAAATTAATTTCAAAATAAGATCATCAATTGTCATCAGTGCTCAAAAGATGATATTGTGTTTGTTGGTTTCCCACAAAGACGGATAGCATCACTAAAACTGACTTGGAAAGTGCACCTTAGGTTGGAATCGGAAAAGACAAGGAAGGGCGAATTAGCATTGGAAGTTGTTGTTAAGAAAAACATTGTAAAAAGCTCATTGGTGATCTTACTCAAAGATACATGTAGTTACTTGAACGAAGGCTAATCTTATCTTTATCAGTTCCTATACCGACCACCCATAATCATGTGATTTTTACTTCTCATGTTTGTTGAGATTTAAGGGGAGTAACCTTCTTATTAAAAGCAAAAAGAACTGCATCTTGGGCATGCTCAGTCTGCTGAACATGGAAAATTCCCACAAAGACCGTGATGACATAATTTGTGCTTACACTATGCTAAGAATCAAGCAAACTGTCATTTCTCAACCCCTTACACTTCCCACAGTCCACAAAAGCCAGGTGTGTGCTCAACGTGTGTTAATGTTCGAGCAGAACCGGTGGGCATGTCCTCACTAAGTCCAACAGTGAGAGTCCCATGTGCTACTCCTAAGAAATGCTACATTTGAAAGTGGTCTTGCATCAAGGATATCAAACTCCAAACAAATATTCAAAGCAACAACGAAAAGAGAGAGAAACCTAGTTCACTTTGTGATGACTTTGGACTTCTTCGGACAATGTTGGCTATGACTATGAACTTGCATAGACAGTGCTCGGGCATGGTCAAAATCCATGCAATTTTGCACTGAGTCATCCCATAAAGATTAGAATGGTATTCAAAGGACAATTTCATATGAAGGTTGCTACTCAAATCAAGCACCATGAATAAAAAAAGTGGCTTCATTCGTAGTGACCCCGGGCTTGCTTAGATAGTGGCTAAAGCTGTGAGATGTCATGATGTCAAAAGAACCATCTTGCATTAGAATAAAACGCCTCAAACATAGACCAAGCACAGCAATCAACAAAAAGGAAAAAAAAAAAGAAAAAAGAGCAACAACTAAAAAAGAAGAAGAAGAAGAAGCAGAAGGGGAATAGAGCACGGATAGCCACCAAAGGGGCTACAGCATGAGAAGAGCTCTTGGCATAAATCAAAGCATGAAAGCACAAAACCAAAAAATAATAATAATAACAATAATCATCATCATCAATCAAGCAATTCGTCGAATGGGTTCTAACCATGGGTTTCCTACGGACTGTGCTGGCTATAATCGTGGCACCTCCTCTAACAATGCCCAACTTAGAGAAGGCCCCAAAATTCCAATCCTCAATTGGACAAACCGCCACGGAAAAGTCTTAAGCAGAGCTATTCCATCGAGAAAAAAAATATAGTACCGTGCAATGAAGGCCTTAGTAGAGCCAGCCCTAAACTTAACTTCATCGGGTGTAAAAAAAAATGGAAAAAGAAAAATGTGTAGACAATCTTGTGGATTTTTAATCTTGGCACAAATCCAAGAGGAAGATAAGATACTGTGGAAAGGCAAAATATTTTGCATTTAACTCCAGTCACAATGGAGAAGATGGAAGCAAGACTCCAAATCATTTATTCGGCCATGACTAGAATTTGAAGAAGGAGAAGTACAGGGTCGTAGCAGCCATGGACTGATCTTAGGAAGTGAAGAAGACTCGAACTTGGCTTGCAAATTAAGAAGAAGAAACGCACGGCACTCACCTTTGCCCTACTCTTGCTCCTTTCTTAGAAAACTCAAATAGCAGAATGGAGAGAGAGAGAGAGAGAGAGAGAGAGAGAGAGAGAGAGCGCTCTCCCCTTATACAGTCGGGTCCACGGTCACCATTGTTTCAATGCCAGACTCCCACTGACAATGTTGTATTGGAGCAGTGGGTTCCACGGTTTGCCGATGTCCACCCACGGCCATTGCGTGAATGAGTAGTGGAGTTCACAACGTTTGGTCCCTCTTGCTCACGGGCACTGCTGCCCCTCTCAAGCTCATGGCCACTGATGCTTCATTCTTCTCCCATGGACACAGCATGGTTGAAGTAACGGGGTGCGCAGTGTAAACTTCATTTACTCACGATCACTACCATGTTGGGTGATAGGACCCACTGCTTAGTAGATAATTCTCTCAAAATGTGATCATCGAAATTCCCACAGCATGTGGCAAATCGACTTCGGGTATTTTACCAGAAAAAAAAATGGTTTCCCACAACAGAGTGAACCTACTTTGGGTATTTCTTTAAAAAAAATGGTTCTCTTTCAAAGCCAATTCAAACTTCAAATTCATCTTGGGTCTCAAGTTTAGCCAAATTTGTCATTTCAAATTATTTCTTGGATCAAAATCCATAAGAGCCAATTTCCTTCAAAATTTCACTTCATTTTGACTCATGTCAAACAAAGTCAAAACCTAAACTTCAAATTTTGAAAGCAAACAAAAACCCATAAAATTCCAAACCTAAATTGACTTCAAATTCAAACCTTGACTTTTCTTAAACCTTAGGGATTCATTGGGTGGTTGTTTCCCACAGTCTTCACAAAGATGCTATTTTCAATATCTGTGATAAATAGGTTATAAGAGAATCAAATTCATTTTCCAAAATTCAAACCAAAATCATAAAACTCTAGAATTTTCAATACCTCGGGGATTTTTTTTTGTGGGTGCACCCTACAGTCCCCACAGAGATGCTAATTTTGATATTTGTGAAAAACAGGGCAAAGAAAATTAAATTTTTTATGTTCTTATCAAATCCCATCATCAAACCTTTTATGGTTTTTTATTAAAATTTTAAGTTTAGGCCTACAACCTACCATGAGAAGCCTACTTATTTTATCAAGCTATTCACCATTCCCAAAAATCGACAATTTTGAGTGGTCACTCAACTCACTAAATACCAAATTCAAAGTTCATTGACTTAAAACCTAGGGGTCACCAAACACACTCAAGCTTCTGGATTACCAAAGTGGTTGAAAATCACATGGCAACTCCAACAATGATCAGGAATGATGCTTTGAAATTTCAAAGTATTTGGACTTCATTTCAGCTCAAACTCAAGATTCAGTGACTGTCTACCAGCTCCTTGTGGTCACTATGGCAACCAACACTTCTACATGTCAAAATCAGTTTAAACTTCTAGAGGAAACTTAAATATATTTAGGAGTGGCTCTGCAAAATTTCAAGTTAAATGGACGTCATTTAACACAAGTCTAACAAACATGTCAACTTTAGGTTAATAACTCACAAACCTTGGGGACACTGACCAAAGTTCTACTTTCAGGAGGCTAAAGTTGATTAAAATTGGATCAGAGACTCAAAATGTCCTTAGAGTTAACTCATCAAAATTCAAATCAGTTGAACATCATTCAGGTAGAAAACATCCTACTTCCATAAATTTAAATTACATGAAATTTGGATGGATACTTCAGATACTTTTGAGATCAATTCCTCCAAGTTTCAAGTCAATCCAAGGTCAATTGGACTTTAAACAGCTAATACAAAGGCCCATGTTTATGAAAAGTCAAAAGGGGAGTTGACTAACTTCAAAAGGTCAAAACATGTTTAAATTTGTATGAAACACTCAAAATGGTGTTAGAAAACATCCCTCCAAGTTTTGTGAAGATCTGACATCGCTCGGGCTGAAAACTGATGAAAATGAGTCACATAAGCAAAAAAAAAAAACTCAAAATTGGGCCTCTCCATGATCATGGCAATAGTCACAGACACCTATAAAGTGGTTTCTAAAGGTTTTTAGTGGTTTCCTCCACTTTATTTTCAAAACTAAACTTTCCGCAACGGCCAAAAAACCAACCCAACTCCCTTTAAAACCTAAAAAAGGCATACTTGGGCTCTAAAGAAGGGTGAGAAGCAAGGTTTGAAGGGTTCCAACTAAGTTTCAAGCAAGATCTCCAAGCTTCTAAGGCACCACAAGAATCTAGGCTCACTTTCTTCTTCTTCTCACAAACTTAAGTTAAGAAATCATTCAGGAGAAGAAAATACACCTAACCAATGACTGTGGACAAGGAACTTCAAGGCTATCAAACATCAAAGACGCGCGACGGGATGAAGCTATCTTCTTTGGTCCTCCCACTTGAAGGGTTTTAGGTCATCTCCCAAGTTGTGGACAAGCCTTTTTAAGCTTCATTATGTTCTTTGAAAATCATAAGATCAGAATGACACAACTTTAGCCTCCGTTATTTATACAAAAGCATCCCTTCCAGATTTGCACAAAAGTGATTCATAACAATGAAGTAGTGACTACCAAAGATCGTAGACAATTCTACGGCCGAATTTGACACTCTTGGTGACCATCCGATGCTCCCAAAGTCAGTATATACCAGTTTCAGACTTAGAGGGCACCACAGAGACAAACAAGGATGAAATAGAGGCAAATAGTGGCCAAAATGGCCACTGTCTGTCAGTGACCATGGGCCACGATCACTAATTCTCTATATTCATTTTTTTTTTGTATTTTACTTCTTTTTTCATGTAATTTCTTTAATTTGTCTAGTTTGAATCACATTTGAGATTAGAAGAAGAGGTTGTAATTTTTCAAAATTTGTAAACAATCTGCATCGCTAAGGTCAAAGCATTTAAACCCTTGTAAACGAAGGGAATTTAATAATGATCCGTAGTTATTTTTCTATTCTTCCACGTGCTTAAATGTGTGGATGTTGGACTTGATTCTGTTGCATTCATCATTTTTTGAGTGCGATCATGGTGTCAGAACCTTGAATGCGAGTTTGCTGTGATCAAGAGAATGGTGCCTTTTGACCACTTTGGGGAAATCCTCTTCCCTTGGAACTGAAATTATTTTCTCCTTTTTTTGTTCCCACCATTATTTTCCTAACCATAAAAGGCCATAGCAGGATTGATTCCAAAATCTTAATGTCCTCTATTATGAAGATCATGGCTTTGTAATAGAGGAATAACATCATCATAGGATGGAATAGGGGGTTTTAGCATGGATGTTGTAAAGGTGTGATAACTTGGTCCTAGACCATTCAATAGCCAAAACACCTAACTTTGATTAGGTACTACCTTCCCAATTCCATTCAATTCATCACAGATAGATTTAAACTCACGAATATACTCAAAAAGAGAAGATATACACTTCTTTAGGAGTTGCAGTTTCGAGAAAAGTTCAAACTCACGTGCTTGGGAGTTTTGAGTATAGGCCGCTGCAAGTGCTTGCCAAACATCAATAGAGGTTTCTAGACCCACAACAAGGCCTAAAACGTCTTCAGATATAGTGCCTGTAATCCAAGCTTTTACCAATCAATCAGTATGAACCCAAGACATAAAGTCTGGATTCTTAACATTGGTGTTTCCATCAGTAGAGTCAATTTCCACAGGAGAGATTTCCATTGTGCCAATGATAAATTCACTAACCTCTTGCCTTTCAATTAGGTACATGATCTGTGTTTTCCATAGAAGGTAATTGGTGTGTGTGAGTTTCAAGGAGACGAAGTTTGCAACATTAATTGATGCATGACAGGAGTATCTAGATGTTGTCGCCATGGAGTAAAGGGAGTTATCCATTTCTATCTCTGATACCATATAAACAAGGATATGTTTATTGAAATCAAATGCTTTTTCTCTTCCTGACTTGAAGAGATAAGATGACTTTAATTTATATTACTAGCTGTTAGAGGTACAATGATAAGTTAAGGTTTTGAGAACCGTTACATAGCCTACAATTGTAGTTTATTTTGAATTTGAAATATATTTTGAAAACTGTCCTTCAATATTGGAATGATTGAGATCACTGTTTGACTGAATTTGCTAAGACTTGGAAAATTGGATAAGTAGTAAGTCCAATGTTTCTTGGGCCTAAGGTTTGATGGATTGGATCTTTGCTGGATCCTTTTTTGCTCATGGACCACTTCCCCAATACCCTAATCACTTTAACTTCCCAACACAACCAATCCATTCTTAAAAAAGAAAGAAAGAAATAAATATATATATATATATGGACGAAGGCAACCAATCCATTTCTCACCATTCAAATAATTACCCATGAATAAACAATATTTTATCTACAATAAGTCCTGATCATATGAATTTGGTCTTTTTTATACAAAACTTTTTGTCCACTAACTTCCCAACAGAACCAATCTTTTTCTCACAATTCAAACAACCCATGCATAAACAACATCTTGTTTACAATACGTCCTGATCTCTCTCTCTCTCTCTCTCTCTCTCTCTCTCTCTCTCTCTCTCTCTCTCTCTCTCTCTCTCTCTCTCTCTAATCCAGAATTCTACAATGGGGAGTCATTGGGGTGCATTGACAATGCCGTTTGGCTGCAAAAGAGGATAAACAAATTGATACGTAAGAACAAGAGGGAGAACAACAAATAAATGAAAGTCATTTATAATATTACCCCACATGCAGCGTAATTATAAGTACAAAAGAATGCAAAAAAATAAAAAAGAAGATTTGCTTACTCTGAAATGTATCCACTGATGATCCCTTGCTTGATCATCTAAGTTGAGTTCTCCCCAATCCTCAAATGCGGTTGAGGTGGTTGAATGGGTGGTAGACATGTCAGCTGGGCTGATTTGATCCGGCATTTGATCGATGCTAGAGATTGCTGAAACCATTAATGTTGGAGTAGGATTTGAAGATGGCAAGATGTAAGAGCTAGTCATGTAGTTATCACTACTACAATGATTATCATTATCATAGACTAAATCCATTTTCATGGAACACCAGTCGGTTGATGCTTGCTCCACAACACCAGCAGAAGGTCCTTTAAGTGCTTCATAATCTTTAGGCACGTGTAGCTCTCCTAAATTAGAAAAATTGGAAGGCAATGATGTGGGGTCCTGAACAACACCGAGTAAGCCATCAAAAAGTGCATCAAATTGGCAATTTGAACGAAGGAGGTCGTTTAATTGGAAATCACTGAAGGTAGGCAGTCCCATTAAGTTTGATGCTTCCGTGTTCAAAGGATAATTAGCTATTGATTGCAGGAGACTCTGCAACAGTTTGAGTCTAATTACATTTTGAGTGTCTTCCTCTACTCTAAAAGCAGTATCCCAAGGGTTCATCGTATTCCCAAAGCTTGATCCGCCGAGGAAATGAGTAAGTCCTTCAAGTAGATTGAGATCAACTCTTGGCCTATGGGTCACCGGATCAATGCCCATTTTAAGAAGTTTTTTCTTCATATGAGTGTTCCAAAAATTCTTTATTTCGTTGTCTGTCCTTCCCGGAAGATGGTTTGATATAGCCGACCACCTACAAGGACAAACACAACAAGATAGAAAAAGAATAATTTTTATTTGCTTGGTATAATCATTATGTTATATCGAAAATTACCACTAATCCCTTATTATATCCCTAGTTTCAGAAGAAGTCAATGACTTTTTTGTGTGTGTGCAATGTACATGATTCCAAGCTCCATGGAAATTCATTTTCGCAGGTGTGGAGAAGCATTTTCAACCTCTTCCATAATGGGAAAGTGTTTCTGACATAATTAAGAAAAGTTAGTTCAGATTTTATCCTTTTACACAAGAAAAAATTGTTGCACCAAATAACAAGATTTGTGCACGTGAAAAATCAAACACATTATTCAACGTCTCAAAATCTCCGGCACCGAACAAATATGACCTAAACTTCAATTGAATTTTCTAGATATCAACCATCATAACACCACCTTCCCCTAGTTACCCAAGAAATGATGACAAGTGGACTATTGCAGTGGTACTTTCATCTAAACACGCTTAACTATAAAACTTTCAAATAAATATAATCAAGAAAGTGAAACAAATTACTTATTTCCAAGAACTGAATGGAGGGTGACGATAGTTTGCTCCTCTTCTTTGGTGAATCCCCCTCTCTTTATATCCGGCCTAAGATAATTAATCCATCGGAGTCTGCAGCTTTTTCCACATCTGTTCAATCCAGCCTGTTTTGGGAGAGTTCTCCAGCTTCCATGTCCATGCTTTTGTATGTAATCCATCAGCTGTTGATCTTCTTCAGGAGTCCACGGACCCTTCTTCACTCTGCCCTCATCACAACAAGGAGACCTCCCCATTTTTCCTACAAAACACAGACAGATCAGAAAAAAAATCTTGGAGTATAAACTTCACTGGGACAAAGAGGCTTTTTGGTTTTGTTCTACATTTTCTGATGTTAGGCGAACCTTGGATTAGAGGGTTAAGACAAAGGAAAGAGATGATGAGTTGGAAAAAAAGGGCTCCAATGATGCGAGTTTTATAGGGCGTTTGTGTTGAAATTAACAGGACTGTTGTGTGTGGGAGACGCAATTTCCATGGAAAAATGTACTGTGGTCATATTCTAAATTCCCTGAAATTACCGAACAACTCCATAGGCAACTGTCTCCAAAGTCATTGGCAACATTGATAACTATGAATTTGTCGGCATCTGTAACATGGGACCCACATTAGATCACATGAGGGTGGGCCCGCGTATGGGAATTGCTTTGGTTATTGGATTTTCATTTGGATTTAAATCCTATTTCTTTCTCTGATATATGTTTCTTAAGTAGTTAGAAAAAATTCCTCAAAAAATGAGTTTTCTGAAGGAAACAAACTTCCCAGCCATGATATGATTCTGTCAAGACACCCTAAAGCCCATTTGGCTTGTGTGGGAATGTGAGATAGAGGAAAGCGAAGGAGGAGGATTGGATCAAAACTATCAAAACCCTCCATCTTCTGGTTCTACGGTCAGGGTGTACAGTATAGCCTCATATCATGAGGAATGAACTAGAGGGGTTGACCCTACGTAGGGATTTCAGGTCTCTAGTAGGCGATCTCTGATCTCCAATCTCCATGATAGATGCTGAAGATTACTTGATATGTGGTTCATCTTTGTGTTTATATAGGTCGAAGCATCTCTGATCAAAACTTTCGTGACGCCAAAGGCTAGATATAATTAATTGTGCCATTTTGTTACTTTCTGATAAACCAGCTAGAAAGATAAAATCAACTGGGGGACCATGACCCAGCAAAGATTCTGAAAACCCCCTCGTATATAAAGCAATTTTATTTATGAATTTTTCACAATGGCCCTCCCAAAATTTTTTTAAATTGTATAGTGGTTCCCAAGGTCAAATTCCTAGTTCTACCCTTGCTTGCATATTTCAAATGGTTGCAAGGGCGAACTAGTATGAGGCAAGACACAGTTTTAAAATAAAATTATAAAAAAATTAGGCAGCCCCCCCCCCCCCCCATCCCAACTTCTCCATAGTTAGGTTTTTTAGGTTTTTAGAATAATAATGATTTAAAAGTGTTCCTTAGAGTCTTCTCTTCCATTTTATTTCTGGGTTTAGCTCGGCTTTAGTTTTCTATCCATTTGACTATTGTGGGGTTGGTCTTAAATTAAGGCTTCTACTCATTTCAAGTTTCTCTAATCATAAAACAACTTGGTAGCATTTTCATTGTTAATATATTGATTTAATCTTGATTCTAGCATTTGAATATACTTGATATGTTTTACCCATTTTAATGAAAATGCATTAGTATAACAATGCCATTGACATTGAGTATGTGATTGTGAAGTGCAAATAATTTTTTTGCTCAAATAATGTATTTTAATTTCTAAATTATTTTCAATATTGTATGATAACTGAAAAAGATAGTAAGAAAAAAAAAAGCCCATTGGATTGTGATTTGTGAATCACTTATTTTATTATAGTTGCTAAAATGTACTTATTATGATTTAAATTTAATTTTTAGATGATAAAGACAATGCCAATCGATACATATTTCAAAAGAAAAAATGACAAAAAAAATCGAAAGTTGATAGCCAACATTGAGATTCTAATTTTTAAAAATTCCAATGAATAATAATTGTATAAAAAAAATTCTTCTAATTCAGCCCTCGGTGGAGAATCCTAGTTCCGTCCTTAGATGGTTGGATGTCAGAGTTCTTCTATGTTTGAATTCCGATTATTACTCAAGATGCCAGAGTTCTCCTATGTTTGAATTCCGATTTTTACTCATGAGCCCATCTTGAAAACAGTGAAATTAAAACCTCCGCCAAGTTTAAATAATAGTAAGATGGTTTCCAGTCTGTTGGATCATTGCATCCCCAGCCCACAGATCTTTGCGATTCCATGTTAGTTCGTAATTTCATTACTTTGTTATATTACTGTTGTTTTTATTCCATTTGTTCCTTTTCTTCGTCCAATCATTTCTTTTTCGGACAAAACCTTCGACGTTTGGGTCATCGACATTGGATCGTTCAGCCCCTCTCACCCACCAACTTACAATAAAATCTAAAGTAACCCAGCAGCAATCTTCATGAGCTCTGGGATTTCTCAGGTCGTGTTAGACGATCATCTGCTAATATCCATTCAACATGGAAAGGAATAAAAGAAACCATGCACATAAAATAGTATAAAACTACAACCAACTTCTGACTCCATGTCAACTCTCACATCAGATCGACTTGTTTATTATTGTCCTCTCACTTGTCTACACTTCCCGAAAGAGTAAAGTTCAATCTTTTTAAGTTGTATATAATGAGAAACAAGATATATTGAGGGCATGTTTGTTCCATTAGAATACATAAAAAGTGAAGAAGTCCTATGAGCTTGACTTCAAAGATGTGAGAGCCCAAAAATATGAGGTGAAGGAAGGAAATAAATTAGAGATGTAAATGATACCTTTGATTCTCGTAGGAATTTAATTACTATTTGACAGGATGGTATTCATTTCCTATCTTCACTTAAATTCAATTTCCATTAGGAGAAGTTATTTAATGGAAATTTTGGGATATTTTTCTTGGGTCTTCATTTTTAACCACTTATTGAATAATTTTTTTAATTTCTATGAATATTATAATGCAAGCAAACAACTGGTTAGGAAGAAGTGAGCTAGTACAAGAAGGTTGGAAGAGATTGTGGAGCGCTCTCTCTCTCTCTCTCTCTCTCTCTTTAACTTTTTTATTGGCAAAGCTCTCGCTTAACTTTGAAATGCATATATCTTAACCCCATTTGAGAAATTATCAGGTTTGTCGGCATACGCCACTTCCTTCATAAGAACAAATATTAGGTATGGTGGTCCATTGGTGTGATGCAGGTGTGTGAGGCCCACTTGAGGTAGTAGGTTTAGTCGTCCAAAATGAATTTCAACCGCATCTTTTATTATGAGACCATAATTAAGCTGTTGAAAAATTGACTGTTTTAAAAACCATTGATTTCAAATGCTTCAATCGTTGGCATAAGATTACAGAAGCGAATTGTGACAGCCCAAGTGGGCCCCACAGAACCAATTAAGCCCCAAACTCTCACTCTTTGATTATTGGAGATGTTGAATCATTAGGGAAGGGTTTGATCTGAAGTTAAAATTTGTAAATAAAAATCATTGGCCAACCTCATCATTAAAGAAAATCAAATTCTAACTAGAATTATAACGATTAAATTTCCTCAGCTAATCATTCATACTAAAACCTCGATGCATTAATAAGATAACAGAAATAATTTTCAATATTTCTCATCAGGCGAAGCCCACTCCTCAATGCTCCCTCCCTGGTGGAATCCGGTCGGTGCACTTTGGCGATACATTTTTTTTTACCATTGAGTCATTCCTCCGGGGATTTGAACTCATGATTGGCTGGCTTTGATATTATATTAAATTTCTTCAGATAAATATTCATACAAAAACCTTAATGTATTAGTAGAGCCAACAAAAATACATTTCAATATTTCCGAATGAGTGGAGCTCACTTCTCAATAATAACCACCATGAGGTTGATGGTGTGTAAAAGAAAAGATTTGAATTCATTTGTTTTCTTACTTTGATTTGTGTTTAATACATGCTCAATGTAAATCTCTCTGAAATGGAACTAACTTCCTTACTGGTAGTAGCAATGTCACTCATGTGATATAGTTTGGATTTCAAGGATGTTGGCCATTGATAAATTTGTACCATCAAACTCCAATATTAAGCATTCAACTTATCCATCAAGTTGGGCTTCTCTGTTGTCTAGAGCTTGTTTATTTGCATAGAATGCATAGGAATTGAATAATAGCAATTCATCTTTAAATGATCTCCTCCAAAAAATTATTAAAGAGTTAAGGGGTAAAGGGATATAAGGTAGCAATGTAGATAGGGCCTTGACTTCATTCCCCAAGATGTAAATTACTAGGGTGATGGTTCAGTATTTATTTGTTATCCCCTTGTCCAATTTATAATAAATTAATGAGAGGTTTTTGAAGGTCATTTTCAGATATTCACCTTTTATTCTTCATTTTCATCCAATTAAAATACAAAGTCTTCAAGTTTCTTGGAATCCATTTTTTCCTTTTTTTTTTTTTTTTTGGGGTACCCAATCAAGGGGGCTAATACCCATGAAAGGCCCTAACCATGGGAAGATATGATACATTTGGTCTTCAATTCTAACATTTATGATATGAATTCCTATGCATTCAATTCTTATGTATTCTATGTAAATAATCTGTCCCTAATATTTTCTGACTTCAATTTTATGAAAGATGAAGGTAAATTCCCTATGGGGCAAATTTAGAAAAAGTAAAAAAAAGAAAAAAAGAAAGAAAAAAAAAAAGAACACAGCCTTGGAAAGAATAAGACCAATGGTTCACTCTAAAAAAAAAAAAACAAAATATTGTTTTAGATTCTACATCTATTTATACATATATGTGGGAAATCTTCGTTTAAATACTGCCCTTACAGAGGGACCGTGTATACTCTTCCGTGGGGCCATTGTGGACTCTACCAAGGGATGAGACTGGGGGGATGGAAACATTCATGCAAAACCACTGTAGATATCAAGTTTAGCCCCAATTACATATCCCTAATCCCTTTATTCATGGCCCACAAATTCATTCCATTCCGATTAATGCACAATAAATCAACGGTCTAATAAATTTGGATTTAACCGAAACTTGGGGCGTGTCACTATGAAGGGGTCCCCTGTATATTACAAGGTTTGGATTTAGTGATAGATGGACCTCAGATGGAGTTTTCACCAAAAAATAATAATAATAATAATAGTAAGGGTGCACATGATTATTGTTTTGTGTATATATAATATATATGTATATATAGAGAGAGCTTTGATCCTGTGAGAGTTGTACTCAAGCACTTGCCATGAAAACTTTTTATGAGACTACTTATGGGTCCCTTTTGGGGATGGGACCAGAGGGATGGAAAGAGTTATATGGGATCACCTCAAATATAAAGTTTGGCCCCAATTACTTGTCCCTAGCCCTTTCATCTATGGCTTATAAGTCTAGTCTATTTGGATGAGTATACGGTTGATCCACCAGTTTAATCTATTTAGATCTGACCAAAAATTAGGGCATGTGACTATCAGGGGAGTTTCCTGTGTGTTGCAAAGATTGGATTGGGGAATAGATAGGCCACACCTAGACTTTTCACAAAAAAGTGGTGAGAAATAGTTCTCATATGATTATTTTCCATATATATAAATTTTTTTTATATTGAACCATTGGTCTTATTCCTTCCAAGTCTGTGTTCATTGTTTTATTTTTCTTTTTTCTAAATTTGCCCTTTAGCATTTGACAAAAAATTGGTGGACATGTTGAATTCAAGGGATCATGTGTTTGGTCCATTTGAATGGACCAAGGGTGAGCTTAAAGGCTCGGCCTTACGGAATATCTTATATAAACTCAAGCTTAAGGGAAGTTTTTCCTATATTAGGAAATTTTCTTATATCAAAATGTACTAAACACACGACTCCCTTGAATTCCACATATCCACTAATATTTTTTTCAAATTCAAATTTTCTAAACCGTTAAATTAACTATATACCAATCTGAATGAATTGTTAACCATTAAACTTTTGGAACCCAAATGGATTTATAAAGAAGAGGGCTTCAAGAAGCCCTTCAAATCCCCTCTCCTCCAATCTCCATGCCCATGTGGGTCCCCAGGTGAGCCACACCCGTGTAAACTATACACTTAAGCTTACCTTACCCTAAGCTTAAGCTTAGGGGAGCAAAACCTAAACACAACGAAAATATACAATAACCTTAGAATGGACACTGAACAAGTTGAAATCATTGCTTTTATTGGAAGCTTTAGAAAATATCAACAAACTGGATATAGTACGGCTAGTTTCTCAATCAGATCTTTAATGTGAAGAACTGATAGTGGGCTCCACCTAAATGCCACTCGTCCAGGACCGACTTTCCGGACCTTTTGACATTTTATCCTATGAAACTTACTTCTGCATTGATTTGGAAGTTGTCAACAGGAATAGCAGAAGAAAGGTCGTCACAGACCATTATACCATTGCCTTCGTGGCTGAGAGGGAAAGTATTCTGTAATGTGTGCTTTTCCTACATTATCCCAGAGATTTCTTAAATTGCTATTTTAGTTGATATTGCATTTGCCTCCTAAGAGCAACATATTACATAAGTATCTTCCTATTGAATTGCCCAGATATCTAATTTTCTTCTTGATAGTTTAATGGTCCTTGATCTTGACCTTGACTTGCTTAAAGGCCCAGCCCTATCTATTAGGATACAGAATTGTGTGTGTATTGCAGATCGGCTGGGCCCTCGCTAACTTGAAGGCATGTGGTTTCAACCTGGACTAAACCACTAGCCCTGCCCAGTAATAATCTGCACTTGGACCTGCTAATGCTTAGCTTAGGTTGACTTGGAAGATGAATATAGCTTATTAGCAAATTAGATAGGATTTTATTTTTGGATTAAAGTAGTTAAAAAGAAGATCAAAGGTGAATTTCAAAAAAAAGAGCATCAAATGACTTTTCCTTTAATGAAAATAAGATCAAAGGAAGATGATGCGAGTTTCCAAAAATCAGTATCAAATAACCTTGACTTTAGTTTAATGAAAATAGAATCGTAAAAGATGAAAAATGAATATCTAGCCTTCAATCTTCCTTTTTAATTGCTTCAAATAAAAAAATTAATATGTATTGAATTTCTACGTATATTTTTGCAAACAAATCGGTTTTAATTGCGATCATCATAGAACTTAATTCGGTTCTTTTCAAATCAATGTGAAAAGCAAGAGCATAGATTCAATGCCTGGGGATTTTTGTTACACAAATTGTGCAAACCCTGGGCTATTTTGGAAAAACCTACATTAGACATATGGGTAGAGTGGTTGGGCTAAGTTGATAATTTGTTGGGTTGATGTCTGAGTTTCTTCCATCCAATGCTCCGTCTGGGTGTTGTCTGTACAGTTGCATGACACTGACATCACCCTGTTCAAAACGTCAATGTGGAGTTAAAACGAATAAAGATTTCTGTGCTTGTTTTTCTTCTTCCTTACCTCATTTGCTACATTTGCAAGTCTCTTCTCATTAACAAATCTTAATGTAACTATTCAACCCATACCAAACACAGAAATTTCAATTTGCCCTTAATCTTCACCACCTGGTCTGGGGTTTCTTCTTCAGCTTGGTTTCTTTGAAGGAAGACGCGGAACTTGATGATGCAAAATCAGGTTCATTTTTCCACTTCATTAAGTAATTGGCTGAAGTAGACCGGCCTTTAGATTGAAACACTAGGACTTTCCTTGTATAACTCTTCAAATCATTTTTATTGAGAATGAGGTCTCTAAGAAATGGAAAATCCGTTCATGTGATACATGTCAGTACTCTTGCCACATGGCTCTGTATTCGGATCCACTTTTGCTCTAACAATGGCAGTATGGCACGCTGGAAATTTTATGTGCACCTGGGTGGGGCCTACTGAAGCATATCAGTCCCAGTCCATCTTTAGAAGTTTAGGCCCATATTGGGCTTAAGCACAACATGTGCAGTAAATGGCAGGCCCAAGCCCACTCATTCAATCAATTGGGTTAGGTCGGGCTAGGCAAAATTTTGTGTGTGTGTGTGTGTGTGTGTGTGTGTGTGTTTATCATTTGTATGGGCCTTTTACCATTTATAACAAGCGATCCTTATTCAGCCTGATTGGGTGGGACTTGGGCTTTCTATTACTTCATCAAAGTGTCACCCAGAGAATAAATGGGCCAACAGTATGAATCCAAGCCCGGCCCCTGACCACCGAGCACCCCTACACCTGGGGAGTTCAGGTCACTGGGGAAAATTAATCATATGTTCATCCATCCATCCACTTGGACCACATGGGAACCAGTATATCTAATTCATCTTTAAAATGTATATGTGAGACTCATCAGATGAAAGATTTACAAATTCATCCAAATAACTTTTGTTTTATTTTTTTGGAAAGGATAAGTGTGTATATTTCCAAGAAAGAAAGTTTAGTAAACAAAGGCTCATCTTGCACTTCCTAAAAGACGAACAACCAAGAAGGGCCCAAGACAAAACAAGAAACAGAGCCACATACCGGGTCAACAAAAAACTAAAACAAAACCTACACGCTGGGAGAGCCAAAAGCCTATAACAGGCAGAGTACAAAATCTACATAGGTAGAAACCCAACAAGAAATGCCACTAAACTAGGTGTGGCAACAGATTTCAAAAAATAGGACGGCAGGAGAGAACTAGACCGCTCAACCAAAATTTTGCATTTCCATAGCAACCTCCGTCCATGGGTTTAGACGTGAAGAAGGGCAAATAACAGTGACATTAACTTCAGATATTTTGTTAGCCAACTTCTTAGCACTAAAGCGATATCCCCAAGGGGATTTGCCCTGGTTGGCCATGGCTTCACGGATGGCTTGGTAGTCAACAGTAATTCGCAAGTTGAGACTCATCAAATGAAAGATTTACAAATTCATGCATTTGCTTATCCACATACGACCTTCATGGGACCCACTAGCTCCAATCCTTCACATATTAAATGGAGCCTACTATTGATCAAGGATTCTCTCTCAGGCTACCGTGTAGGACCCAAGGAAGATCATTAGATCCAACTCGTCCACTTATTTAGAATGGACTGCTGAATGCATGTCAATCATATAACAAGAATATTACGAATGACAACATATCACTCTAAGATCATCCTAACCTAATCCAAGGTCTTATGACATCAAGGTCCTAATGGTTTTGTAACTGTATTTCTTATCATGATTCATCCAATGAAGAATTTTATTCAAACCAGTGTCAAATTGGGATGAGTGCTCATCTCAAATAGGTGTGTGAATGTCTTGTTCGAGTAGAAAGGGATGTTACTGTAAGATTTTTTTTTTTTTCACATTGACATCATGTTAATTTGTGACCCACCAATAAACTGGTTCTCAATCTTATAAGGCCCTTAACAAGGTGGTGCAATGTTGTTAGGGATGACACAAAGCAGAGCCACCTCAATCCACTCATATTACGGGCAAGTTTGAGATATATATATATATATATATTTCTTTTCTTTTAGGCGGCTTTGGGTTTTGTTATCCCTGCTATATACATATATATATATATATGGTCATGCTACAAAACTCCCCAGGCATTTTTTTAAATGCCTTTTTTAGTCCATCAGATTTTAACATGTATTATCAACATCTCCTTAAAATTAACCATCACTTATTTTTTGCATTTCACTTCTGAGGTGGCAGATTTTTATTGAATATGTTGAAAGGAGCATAAACTCCCCTTTTTTAAATAGGGAGTTTTTGAGAATTCCTCATTATATATATTAAAACTATAAGAATGGAAGCCTATGAAAAGTGTCATCAGCACTTCTTTTTTTTTTTTTTTTTTGGAACACCATGTCATTGTTTTAAAAAATTACATGTTGCATTGGCTTCCCAAAAATCACTCCCTATACAATATTTTTGTGGGTCATATTAGGAATGTAATCTTCTAAAATCTCTCTTCTCTTAATAAAATTTAATACCTATTCTAATTTCTTTCTTTGAATTTTCCCATATTCTCTCCAATCAGCTATCTCAATAGAGAGTGCATTAGTTGAGGTTTTCTATCTTCCATGCCTAATAATGTGGCAATCTAGAAAGGCCTTTTCTCTTCATATTTTTATTTAAAATTTGAATTTTCAATCTTGAATTTGCTGATGGTTTCCATGCCAACGGCTTAAATTCACCTTATATTACTGGAAAAGTCATCACTTGCAATGGTATATGAAGCAAAGCTATTCATCTTTTCCTTGACCTAAAGTATGCCATATATATATATATATATGTTTATCTATCATTTAACCAAAAAAAGGTGGTAGTTCTTTTGCACAGTGGTTTCCTTTTGTTTTCTTTTGCACTATTATATTGTTGATTGTTCCTTATCATTGCTTTCTGACTTTTCTCCTATGTTATTATTATTTTCTTCAATAAAAAAGTATGCCTTTCTTGTGTAAGATCGCTAAATTCCCAATGCAACTTTCAAGCATAGGTATGAGAATCCATGAGTACAATATAATTACAACAAATGATTGCAACTCGAGTATCAAAGTGATCACAGAAAGAGACAGAATATGAGCATATGGACACTAGATACATAGTTATAATATTATCTTTGGTGCCCCAAGAATCCAACAAAAGATACAGGAAAATCCTTTCTTTTTATTTTCTATATCTCTATCATGATTTTTAAGTATAAATGTTCCATTCTACTTTTTTTTTTTCATTTTAGGTGAGGGTGTGGATTGAATGATAATATATTCAAGGTATTTAGGTTTGCAAATTTTAAAATGAAGGTGATCTTATTTATTTCTTGATAGCAAGAATATTATTTTTCTTTTATTCTTTGTCATTTGATGCTTTGAATCATTTCTTAAATATATGTTGCTTTATATATATATATATATATGTGAGAGTGGATTCCTAATTGCAAGAACAAGCTGCTAAGCCTAATTGCAAGAACAAGAGGCTAACTCTTCCAATATCATCTTGATACATTTTCAAGCCAGCATTGATAAAAAAATTTATTTAATATTTTAATTCTCGATTCCCTTCATATATGGTATATTTGGTTAAACACCTACAAAATAATTAAAAATAGCAATTCTATTCATCTCCCATGCTAACCCTACTAAGAGTGAAATGAAATTTTTTGAAGTTGGCTTAAAAAGTTCCAAAATGATTTAAATATGTTTGAAGCTGTTTTATGCAATTTTAAACTTTCTAAAAAATTATATTGAAAATTAAGATATATTAAAATCTATAATATGAAATTGGATTCTTATTTTTTGTAGGTCTTTTTCCTTTCAAACAAGTTTATATATATACTTTTAATAATAATAAGTTATATATTTCTTTATGTACAATTTATTTTGATGTTTAAAGAAAATTTCATATTATTATATATTTTTCATTTTTGGGCTCGAGCTCAGCACTAGCCTTTGTTGCTAGTATATATATAGGAAAATATTCGCGTGCATATGTCCCTCACCATTTTTTTTCATGAGAACTCCAGATGGGACCCACTGTATAGTCCATCCAAATAAACCACATACACACAACACCCTTGAATTAAATCCGTTTACCAATTTTTGGGCAAATTCGAATTTATTGAACCGTTAGATCAACTATGCACCTATTCAAATGGAATGAATTTGTAGGTCATGGATGAAGGGGTTAGGGACATGTGATTGGGGCCAAACTTGGTATGTAGGATAGTCCCGCATAGATCTTTTCATCCCTTTGGTCTCATCTCTTAGTGGGGTCCACCAAGGGCCCCACAGAGGAGTATGCACAATCCCTTAGTAAGGGACATATACACCTGAATATTCCTCATAGATATATAGAGGAGAATATTACTATGTATCCTTCCATCACCATGCAGACAATGATATAGCTTTTTCTCTATACATATTGATTTGTACATGAATCTTTCCAAATATACATTTGTCCCTCACTACATGATGATAGAAGGATGAATAGTAGTATTCCCTACATATATTATGGGAAAGACTACTATGCATATGCTCTCACACTATGGTGAAGGATACTTCCTTTTTCAGACATAATAAGGTCAAAAAGGTATTATGGGATATAATAGTTTTGTCTCTTTGCACATAAATACTTTTAAAAAAAGAAAGTATCCCTCACCATAGTGTGAGAGACATATGTGTGAGGGACATATGTATAGTAATTTTGTCCTATATATATGGGTTAAGCTTAAAAACTTTCCGGGCATTTTTCACAAAAAATGCCCCTTTTTTAGCTATCAGATTTTAACATGTATCATCAATATCTTCTTAAAATTAGATATCTCTTATTTTTTGCATTTCACTTTTGAAGGAGCATATTTTTATTGGACATATCGAACGGAGCATAAACTCCCCTCTATTAAATGGGGAGTTTTTGAGAATTCTTTATATATATGAGAAAAACTACTATACTTCCATCCCTCACTTTGTGGTGAGGGATAATTCCCTTTTTAAACCTAACAAAGTAAAAAAAAAGGTGTCATGAAGGTGATGGTTTTGTCTTATTGCACATCAATACTTTCTTTATATGAAAGTGTCCCTACCATAAGGTGAGAGATAGATGCATAGTAGTTTTGTCCTATATATATATATATACTTATTGCTAAAGTGATAAATAAAACTCATATGGTGTAGGTAGTTTTGGGCTTTAATATAAAGCATTTGGAAAGAGAAAGTGGTGTGTTCAACCTTTACTACACACATTCTCTTACATTTTTACATATTTTTAAAAGTTTTAAACATTAAATTTAACTTGATCCACTTAAACGAGGTATGTTTAGATGAAATTAGTGATGCTCATGGGCTGAGCTGGCTCGAGCCGGCCAGAGCCTAGCCCACCTTTTCTCGGGCTTGGGTTTTAGGTATAAGTTATTGGGTCGGGCTTGGATTAAAATTTTGGGCCCGTTTGTTTTATGAGCCGGGCTTGGGCAAAGTGGTAGCAAGCCCGCAGTCTAGCCCGGTCCAAATAAGTGTATTAAGTTGCAACTTCCCCTTTCTATGTTTCTTATGTTGCATGTAAATCGTCTGTAGTAGAAATTATAAAAATTATTTATGAAAGAGCCAAACAATGTTCATTTTAATTAATTTATACGAGACAAAGATCTCTTAGTTGCACAAACGTGGTTCTACTTTGTTGACGAGTCATATATTTTTAATAAAAAAAGAGGCAATATCAACTCAAAGGAAAGAAAAGACAACTTTATATGAAAATTGCAATCACCTTTAATAAAGTTTTTTTACATTTTAGATGGATTTATTTGGACGTGACTATGTGTATAAATAAAAATTGATGCATAATAGCCATGTTGGCCTCACCAGAGACCAACTTAAAGGTGCTTAATAATTGGGCCTAAATTGGGCTTGGGTTAGGCCTAGGCTTAAGGATTTTAATCTAGGCTAGCCTTGCGCTTTGCTCAGCCCAACCCATGAGCAACCTTAGATGAAATAAATTTGAGATGAACAATTTTGAGTTTACCTTAACATATACTAAACCCGCCCCCTTATATTTCCTAAATGTTGTAAAAAGTTGGATCTGGATAATGTGTACGTAGGGTTGTCAATGCAATCGTTTTACGAGAGGACCTTGCCCGGCTCAAATTGTAAAAGCCCTTAAAGAGGTAGGATATGGCCCTAGTTTTGGAAAGCCCGCAATCTTGAGGGTCGAGCTAGGGCTTGACATAGCCGACCTGACCCTTTGTCAATTAATAAATAAAACAAATAATAAGTATAATATATATAAATGGATTTTTACCCAAAAAATGGAAAAAACTCCTCTAATTAGCAATTAATAATAGAGACTTAATATTTTGTCAAACAATAATGATCAAATCTTAGATAATTTTTTTTAATGGATAATCCCATAGATAACAATAATGTACCTATGTTTAATGCTATATTTTCTTTTTAAACGGTATAATTGATTTTACATTTGCCTAATATGGACATATTCATCAATGAAAAGATTGTTCAAGTTGTCATTTATTAGATTGATTTTTACTACTACAATCTATTGAAGCTTGAGAGCTTAAATGGATAGCCATCGACATCATCATTGAGCGGCGTTGAGTTTTATCCACTAGCCAATGATTGATGTCAATTTTTTTCTATCCCCTTGCTTTCATAAACGTTGTTTTAGTTTAGTGGATCGCACATTTAGAGTTTTAGTTTGTGACTCATGCATCAAATAGTCTTAGTTATTCATTTTCGATAGACAAAGTTTAATTCTTTGTTATAAAATCCAATAGTGATGTTTCAAAGAACTATAAGTTTGGGTTCATACTAATTCGAGAGTGATCTAATATTTAATTATACCACACATATTAAACAATTTATTTGGAAAAAGTCTAATACTTATTTGAAACAAATCTAATTGAATCATATAAGAATTGTAAAACATGATCTAATAGTTCATATTATTGATTTATAAAAAATGTAGTACATAAACTAATAAAAATCAGCACAACTAGCAGGACTTTAATTACAACAATCGTATGCATAGCCTAATGATAAATAAAACCGAATATATGACTTAGACTATCTAATGACTCTTAATGTGCTTTAATATTTAATAGTGTCTTTCATCTCCTAATTTCATGTCACAATACTATCAAATTAACTTATTTCATTTAATCATAAATAATATTTTTATATGAGGAAAAAGTAACATATTTCATACATTATTGCAGGCTTTGAATTAACGAAAATATTGACTTTTGCATCACACTAGTCATAACTAGAACAAAGGAGCGTAGTAGCAGGTCCAAGATTTTTGTTTGAGAGGTGTTGACCTAGGTATTTCATGTGGATTTTGAGGGTGGACCCAAAGTTTTCACTGGATTTTTATAAATGGCCTCCAATTTTTATATAGGTTCTGCAAGCGCCCTGTGATTTGATAGGTGCGACTACACTTACATGCCCATACTTAGGTCCCCCCACGAAGAGGAGTTAGCATAATGGTAACGGAAAACTATTCTATTTAATAAAACTTTTCTATTTAATAACATCTAAAAATCATTTTTTCATCCGTGGCCTAACCCTCGTATGGCCTTGGCCCTTAAGGGCTTTGGTATTGTAGGCCCATTTTGTAGGCCCATTGAGAAATCTGAGGGTTCTGGCTTCACCTAAGCTTGATCTACATGTATGAGGGTGGGGTAAGGGCTTTGGTATTTAACCCTTGGGCAGCCCTAGGAGTTCTTGAAAAATAGAGCCGATCAAAGCCTTTAGTTTAAAGTCCTCAAAACTAGTAGCTATCCATAAAGTAAATTCACTAGTGACTCTTTCTCAGTTCGGCGTTAAATTAGAAAAAGTGCCTATGTAAATGATTGGGAGAATTGGAGGGATTGGATTAATCATATTCAGACCCTAAATGAAAGAAGTTCCAAAAAAAGGGTGGCATTGTGGAGAATTTGCCCTAAAAAACAGATTTATTCGCATCCCCTACTTGGAGTAACTGTTAATGAATGAAGAGACATCAAATATTCCCTTAGCAGGTTGTGGTCGGAGGCCGCTAATACCCAGCAAGTTACCATCACGCTGGGGGTACTGTTCTGTTCATAAACTGAGCCCAACCTGCATTGGACGGGATTTGGGCTTTGGTTTTTTGGCATGTGGACTGGACTTTGGCCTCACTTTTTTCTCTGATTGTAAAATGGAGTACACCCTGATCGACCAGACCAAGCCTTGCATATGCGAGTTCTTCTCCTCACATGTGTAAGTTTACGTTTTCCTTGCATGTGTGAGTTCTCTTCTCCGCACATCCCTGAGTGTGGCCTCCTTGCATAGTTAAAAAGAAATTTTTGGTCTGATTGTAAAATGGAGCAGGGCATGGCCTTATGTGCTTAGGCGAGCCACCTTATAAGTTGGATCAGTGCCTGATATAGGCTCGATAGAAAAACAGAATGGGCTTGTTAAGGCTCCATCCATATTTCCAGTGCATTCTAAAATCTCCAAAATTCACAAAAGGGACCAGCCATGACTGAATGGTATCACACAGATGAAGAAATATGCCACTGGCATCAAATGAAAATAAGTTAATTTACAGCAAGAAGTCAAGAAGTAGAATGCATGAAAGGAAAGTTAGAAACTAGGGCTGGCATTGGTTCAGGTCACACAAAAGGCTGGAATTGGGTCAAATCAAAACAGGAGCCTGTGATGGCCTCGGCACTTTCGTCTCATATCATGTACAAAAGACAAGTGACCTAACAAACTTTACATCCACAACAATTGAAGAGTCTCCATTTGCATTCCAAGAGCCTCTTCAGTAATAACATGTCCATCAAAGGGCCTATTAAATGGTCCAAAGAGTCTTCTTAATAACAAATATTTTCACTTCATTGGAATCTTTGAATCCCATGGGCACCATGAAGTTGACAATTCTCCCCTCAACACCTGTGTTTTGTACTGAGTTCACTCCCTCTATTTGTGGGTTCTCTTTTCAGATGTGCTAGTCTCTTGCGGACCTTAGCGCCCCCCCCCCCCCCCCACAAAACAACCTTCACCGAGGGTAAAAAAAAAAAAAAAAAAACGCAAAGCGTTTTGTAAATAACATGCGCCACTCTGGTTGTCCTCTTGCCGCTTTGTTTATATTAAACTCAACTAAGTTGGTAAAGGTAGAAGAAACCTATTCTCGGGCAAAGTTTCTGATACACCTCCTAGTTAAGGGTGTAAATGAACTATGAACTCCTCAGTGCCCTTTGTAGGTTTTCCACCAGAATAAAGTAAATTCCATGCAGAATCAGTTTTGTGAAACCTTTAGTTCGACTTACAAGGACACCCTGAAGCAAGGATTGAAGCATATAGCCTCCAATAGGTTTACTTATAAAAAAATTGGATAGCAAAAAAAAAATCACTTTTATCAATATAAAATGTAAAAATAATATTATTAATTATATTTATTTAAATAACTTAAAATTTTAATAAGTGAGCTTCACTGTAAAACTCTACTTTTAGCATAAGTGTTATGACTGATAGCATTTATTCTAGTTGTGTGTACGGAAGTGTGAAACTTACAATTGATATTCAATCAAACCATAGAGAAGAAGAGCTAAAATAACCACACAGACACATATATGTTGTTTGGCAACAGTGCCTACATTTACAAGTAAGACTTTCTAATATTTTTCTTTCTCAGTCACACGTGATTAGACAACCACTGACAACCACGGTAAAAAGAGTAACCTCTCACAGCTTTCCTCTCTCACTGAATACAAGGTTACAGATTTTCATATACATATATATATATAAGCAGGAGAGAAATATTAGTATATGTCCATCCTACATCATAAGGTGAGGTATACTTACATATTTGAAAATATTAATGTAGAAAAGATAAAAAGCAATATAAAAAAGATAAATGCTTATGTACAAACAGAAAATGCCATATAAATATCCCTCACCCTATAATGAGGAAAGAATACATATTAATATTCCTCTGTATATATTTATAAACATACTTTGCAAATTAAATCGAATCCACTGATCTTGACTGATGCACTAAACAATGGATTGTTTAAAGTTCTAAAAGTGTACCTTATGCTATGATCTTGATAATAAGCAATTTGGATCTGATTTAAATATTGTCCGACCTATGATCAACAACCTTTATCAAATAAGGTTTTCTCCTATCTCCTCTGTCCTTAATTAAGAGAGGACTGAAAACCACTTTATAGATAATCCTAAATATATTTATTTCCACTAAAGGAATCCTATTAAAAGTAATTTTTCTTAATTTTTTTAAAAAAATTAGAGTCCTAAATGAATTGGCTTCTTAAAAGTGAATCCAATATAGATATATTAAAAATCATATTAGAAGAAAAGTACACTAAAATTAATGGTCTCAACTTGGGCCCCATCGTTATTAGACATGTGGTTAGCCACTAACCACTAACAATATATATAATTATACTTTCTTAACTCAAAAACATTCTGTTTAACCTTGAATCTTATAATTAAAATTGGCCAACACAATAGCAGGGAATACAAAACGTAGACCCAAGTCAATCAAAAGGACTGAAGCTGAAAAGCCCCGTTTCCACATCACTGGAAGCATAAAATAGATACCTCTTTTGGTGTGAGAATATGCTGCGTATCTTCTCGTCTCCGTGAGATGGGAACAAGAAAAAGAACAAGCAGAAGCAGATAAGTAAAAAGAAACCACCTCGTGATATGCACCTGTCTCCAAGCTTCTGCATCTCCTCCTTTTATTTTTTAAAATATTCACATCTCCAACATCTTTGGGTGTGCGGTCAATGTCGTGCCACAGTTAATTTTGAGCCTTAAATTGCTCCCAAGGATATTAAATTTGACTCTCAGCACTTGCGTTATTTTGGAAATATATGTGTGATTATATATATATCTCAAAAAATTAGCTTTTACTCATTAGAATTTGGCAACTTTTGAGTCGAAAGCCATGGGTCTGTACGGTGAGCTGGTAAGGAATACCTCGCTTAATAAAAAGAAAACTAAAAAAATAAAAAATCTTTGAGTGTTTTAAATTTGGTATAGCATCTAATGAAGAAGAAGGTGAAGATGAATCTCAATCACTCAAAAGCTTTGTCAAGTGCTGCTACTGTTTATTTATAGCTTTTTTATTTTAATATCTAAGTTGAGTTTAAGGCCGGTTTGAATACATGTAAAATATAATATTTTTAGATATAAATAATAAAAGAATCAAATAATTTAGAATATAATAGTGCAATGTTATAATATTTTAGCATTGTTGCTATTTGACATTTTTAAAGAATTTTATAAATCTTAAACTGAGTCATCTGTCAAAATTATCGAACATTATAATATATGTTAAAACCTACTCATCACCGATTTGAAGTCAAATAAATGAGGAGATGTAAATTTAAAGATTTCTATCTAAGGTTCATGAAGATAGGAGTTAGGATGAATTCATGATAACCATGAGATATGAAGCGTTTCCCTTTTTTCGTTGAGGCAAAGAAGAACTCCAATGCTTATTTATTTATTTAATTTGTAAAGTTAAAACTTCATTGCTTTTCCTATAAAAGGAGTCTTGGAAGAACGATCAAGATTTTAGAGATGGATGCTTATAACTTGGACTCGATTTGATGTAAGATGGCGACGATGATGAAAGGGACATAGATAGGGGACAAGAGTTGTGAAGATGATGGTGAAGGTGAAAAGGTGTGGGCGGGGAGCAAAAAAGAGAAGAGGGAAGAGAAGTAAGAGGAAGGAAAAAATCACCTCATTGCAAGAGGGATAGCCGTAACCCCCCTCGTCAAATGCACAACTCAGCCCGTGAAATCTAGTAAAATTTGCTTGCAAGATCCTCTCCTACAACTTAGGGGTGTGGGGAGAAATTTTTGAATATTTTAATAAAAAAGGAGATATTCTTTTAATTTCTTAAGTAACCCAAACGACCCAAACCTGAAGGCCAATACAACTTTCTTAATATCTCAATGTTTTTTGGTGGTTTTATTTTATTTTATTTTTCACTAACAGCGGGTATTCATAAGTTCCAACTACTCAAGTGAATTTTTATGGGGTTTGGTATAGAGCTTCAAATGTATTCAAACTCCATTTTAGGTAGTTATTTGTATCTTATTTACATTTTAAAAGCATTTAAAAAAATTAAATGTAAATACAAGGGAGAAAAGGATACCACTCTAGGACCAATAACCAGCTTATAAGGGTTTGTTTGGCATCTTTAGTCATATTATTCTAGGCCCATCTAAAATATAGGCATTAAAAAAATAGCCATAAAAAAAGAGGTTAGAATCAAAATGTTTGTTTGGTAATATGAGGATATATTTGAAATAGACTTTTTTAAATCAATGGTTGAACTTTTTTCACAAATTTTTCAAAATCTACAAAGTATCAAACTTTGATATTCGACTCCATGGCTATATTTATTCTTCCAATGAGATCTAATGGTTTGGATTTTGTATTTGAGGCCCATCAATTAAAAAAAAGCAAATAATTCACTTTTTTTTAGAAAATATCTTAATATTGGCAATGATCTAACAGCTAAAATTCAGTCTTTTAATAATTATCGACTTTATAAATATTTTTAACGGTTTGGATCGTGATTTATTGTCTTAGAAATAATGATGACAAAGAAAAAAAGGAACTGCCTGTGGAATAATCCAAAATTGAGTATGTTACATCAATGGTTGAAAGTTTTTCAAAAATTTCTCCAAATCTACTTAGAAGAAAGACTTGAAAGTTGACCCCATAGCTGTATTAAGCTGACCAAACATTACCAACGGTTTAGATTTTATGTTTGGGGCCCACAGAATTTAAAATAAAATCCAATGGCTTACTTTTTTTTGCATATATTTCGAGAGTAGTAATGATTCGACGACTAAAATTTCGATGAATGGCTGTGTTTGATTTGTGCACATTTCCAACAGCTTGGATCTTTATTTACTATCTCGGATTTGCGGAAAAACAAAAAAAAGTTGTACTAGGTGTGATGATGATATTTTTATTGTAGGAGCACCTTTTAATTTTTTTCTTCTTATTTTGAGAAGGTGAGTTTTGGGGCATCTGATTTTAAGAGGTTTTATCGGTGTATGTCTGAAAATATTAGAGGCTAAAAGTATATGTTAAACGGTCTTATTTTTCTAAACTTTAAATATTTTAGACATTTAGACAATAAGAGGCAAAAAATAATGGTGCCAAATATGGCTCTAAGTAAAGGTATTGAGTCTGCCCACTGGAGTTTTAAAACCATAGTTTGGAAGAAAAATGGTTTGATTTGATTATTTGGTTAGGCCCGTTAAATCCGAACCAACCAACCTTGGCCCGTTTTATCTTATCTAACCAGGATTTGAGATTTGGCCAAAATGGGGTCCAGCGTGAATGTTCTTATCAATAACCATACTACCACTTTAACTTTCGGGGGCACATTTGTATCACACATTTTTTAATAAGAAAGATGGAAAAGCATTTTAAATTATTTTGGAGACCTCATTTTTATTGTTTAATTTGGATGGCTTTTGGAAGAAAAGTGACTTCTTGGTTTAATTATTAACAAATGCATAGAAAAGTCCATTTGATTTAGATATTGGATAAGTGAAGTCTTCCATACTTTCTTCTTACTTCTGTATATAGGATAGGTTTAAGATTTGAACTCATGACCACTTGTCCCTTAAATATGTGGCATAACCACTATAATACTAAAATACTTGTGGATATTTATTTACTAAAAAAAATTAAGACGAACAATAATTTAAGCCAATCCCACATAACCCAACTTACAATACATACATCCGGGTCACAAGTCAATAAAACCTGACCTGACACCACTCAGCCCGCATCTTAATGGACTAATTTCGTTCCAAGATTCTATATATAGGGTTTGGGTTAAGTAGAAAAGCTAGTATTTAAGTAGGTTGCACGGGTTGGGTCGAAATAACCCCACATCGGGTGCAAGACGGTCGAATGCAAGCCAGACTTCAACCTGTTCCATGTTGAGAAGATCGAAGCCCAATCCACTGGCCAAACCTGGCCCAGTAGCACATCCGATATTTCTCATCCAAAATCTAACGGCGCGGATATCACCTGTCGTCATCTCAAAACCTCCTCCCTCTTCCTGCCTCTCCCCTAAAAACAATCCCAATCTCTCACGGTGCGTACGGCATTTCCCCCCGCATTCGCATTTCTAGGGTTTCTCCTCCCCCACCGCTAAACCCTAATCCTTCTCATCCCATCGATTTCCCTCGAAATCTCACCGATTCCGAGGCCCCAATCTCCCTCGCTTTCGTTCGATCGGATTTCGATGCTTTCTCGTGCCTGATTGACATGGATATCGATAGAGCCCAGGGGAATCCGATCCCAAATCCGAACCCGAATGCGATCGCGAATGCTCCTCCGCCGTTCCTGAGCAAGACCTATGACATGGTGGACGATCCTTCGACGGACGCGATCGTGTCGTGGAGCCCCAGCAACAACAGCTTTGTGGTGTGGGATCCGCCCGAATTCGCGCGGGACCTTCTCCCTAAGTATTTCAAGCACAACAACTTCTCCAGCTTCGTCCGACAGCTGAATACATATGTAAACTGCTCCTTCTTCTTCTGCTAATTGTTATTGTTATATTGCTTTGATTTGCATTGGATGGGTTTTTTCTTTGTTTCCTTTCTTCTGTGGGCATTTTCTTGTTTGGGTGATCAGACGATGGTTGTAGTCTTTTCGTTCTGGGCGTGATGGGGAGTTGGTATTGAATCGTTTTTCGTGTTGTTTTTGATGTGAAAATACTAGGTAAGACATGCTGCTTATGTTGGAAATCAGTGAGACTGCTTGGTTTATGGGTAAATGAGGATTTTAGTGTTTGGGTATTTATTCGGTTCTTGGGTTTTGGGTAAATGAGTGTTTTAGTGTTTGGATGTTGAGGGTTGTCTATAAGTAATAGCTTTTGGAGAAGATAAAGGTGAAAAGTAGAAAAAAAAGGTAATCAGATTTACAGGTAAGTTGAGTGAAGAGCAATCTAGTTCGTCATCTTCACAGACTTATAAACTGTTACAAAGCAAGACCACAAAACCCTCCTATTTATAGAACCTGAAAGTTCAAAACTAGAAACTAAGGTCCATCTGCTTGTGTGTGTTGTGTGTGTGAGGATTCATGCGCGCAATCGTGTGTGAGACTTAGATCTTCTTTCTATATAGTATGACATGTGCTAAAAAAGTCACCCACTGACTAGAAAAGGATGCACAGTCATCTTCATGTTGTGAAAATCACCTACTTAGGGCTTCTTTTCTGACTTTTGTTCATCCTCTTGACCCTTGTCAACACCATACTCTCACTTAGTAGATACAGTAACATGTCAGGTCTTGACCGACCTCCCACTGCTTCTAGTACCTCTTCTCAGACGTGCAATTTCTGGCCTTTTACAAAAGTTCCCGAATCAGTTTGAACGATATTCTTTGATTTTTTTTTTCAACTGCACTTCGTCGTAAATTTTCTTACAATCTCCGTGTTTTTGATTTTATAAGCTCTAGCAACTGTGCACACACTTTTAAGCATATGCTTATTGTCTGGATGAACTTTAGCTTCTTCATATTTCTTCATTGCTGATGTAGGAAGAGCCTGGCCTAAAGTTCACCTCCCATGATTCAATCTGATTAGGGTCCAGGGTATAGTGATACATGATTCAAATTATTTCATTTCATATCCAGTTGATTTGGTTCATTAGCAGTTTCTAATTTTGTCTTCATATTATGAGGTTGTTAATTAGATGGAATTGGAAAGCACAATCGAGGGAGGATTTCTGGATTTCCTATTCATGGAAGAATCTTACATATAAATAAGTGTATTGGTTTCCTCATTAGACTCTTTCATCAATTAATACAATCAATTTCTTGTGGAGTCATTTCCTTATTACTGTTCTTGTGGAATTGTGAGGGTTACATGAGTATGCCTTCGGTCACTCCTTACTCGGTTTGATCTTTTTGTGTGCACAATCTCGAGCTCGGCTGTATCAATCACCCAACACTTCAGCTCCATACACTACTGGACAATCTAGTTCTAAGGTTGTAATTCATAAACATTTTTTTTTTCGTTAAAATTTGCTGCCACTACTTTTTTTCCCTTTTCCAAGTATTGCTATAGAAGAGAATGGCTTGATGCTCCAATACTCATCAGCTTCATGTTCAAGTTCTATTTTCCTATTTCTTTGTGATTTCTTCCAGCACATTGCTTCCAACACACGTCCTTGGTAAGACTCAACTATAAATATCCATTACACCTCTTCAATGCTAATATGGGCATGCTGGAAGGCCCTGCCTTGAAGTTTTTTGGTCTTAGAAAAGTTGTGAGACCTTGTTTCAATAGATCTTTTATTTTTCCCCTATGTTCACTCACTCGTACTCAAGGACTTTTGTGTGTTGCTTGAAGTTATTTCATAGGAAGTTATTTCATAGGCTTCATGAAACCATGTTTGTCAAGTGTGCTTCTAATTTATTAGAGTTGCAAAAAGGGTCTAAATTCACATAGATGAATTTTTTACTAATTTAATAAAAACCTCCTTGGTTTGGTGGTTTAAACTTTCAACTCAGTACTGGTTGCTTTTATGCAAGTTTAATCTACGGATGCATGTTGACATGGGTCATTTTATCACCATTTATGTTCTCTGAATTTAAAGCACAGGGAGTAAGTCATACCGTTCCAGAGCAATTTCCATGACGAATTATGAATTTCAATTTTCAAAACACACATATAGATAATATAATATATATTCATTTTTTTGGTTTTTGGAACTGTTGAGGACTGTTTCTGGCTAAGCACCCTGTTTGCAGGGGACAAAAAACTGAGATTTTCTTATGTTACTGGAGGGCTGGGGTTCATTAAACTTTCTGCCTAATTTCTTTTCTTGGACTATAGTATGAGTGTCTTTTTGGGTTATTATTGATTAAGAACTATGAAGCACAGGTACTAGTACGGGTATGGTACGAATATGCTGATACAACAAAATCCTAAAAAAAATTAGGATACGGGTATGGCTGGGTGCGTCCATTAAACAATTATATTTTTTTAAAATTTTAATAATGCAATATGCTAATAATTAAATAGGTTAGAGTCCTTAGATGCAACAAGCCAACAATTACTTAATATCATTACAAATTCATCCTAACGAGAAAAAAAAGAGCAACAGCAGCAATATTATTTTTTGTAGTTCATAATCCAACACGCTTTCCTTCTTCTTCTTCTTCCTTCTTTCCGTTTTTTTTTTCTCTACCGGAGACGAGGGAGTTGGAGATGGGTTAGGGCCAAAGCCTTTTCCCTTTTAAGTTTATCAAGAAGAGTTAGGGCTAAGTTAAAAATTATATTTTTAGCTCTTTAAAATTCTTGCAAAAGTTTTTACCAACAAAAAAAAAAAATACTTTTAGAAAAGTACCGGGCACTTACCTATGTATGTACCCATCCTGTATCCACAAATGCACCCACCCCGTACCTACAAATGTACCAATCCCATACCCACAAAGTCAAAATGTACTGGGCATGTTTGACGGTAGCTGGTACATTTTTGCCGTACCCGTACTGGGTATGTACCCATGTGTACATTTTGGAAGTACCCTTGCTTCATAGATTAAAAAAGATTAGAGTTTGCAAAACATTTGAGGTGCTCATTTTCACAGCACTAGGTTGTGGGTTTGAGTCATGTTACCTACTGTGGAAAAAAATCATTATACATCAATGATGACAAACAGTTTGATGAATTTCATTCCACATGATTAACATCCATTTTGAGTGTCTGGATTTCATCTTATATGCATTATTTTTCACTTGAGCTATTGCAGGCACTAAACCCTTTAGGTTTTTTGTTGAAGATCAAACTTATCATCAGATTCATTTTCCCATTTGGAATTTGACAACTAAGGCTCTACCTTGTGGTTATCAAAGGATGTTTGATTTGAAAATCCTCGTTCAACGGTTTCCGAAAGGTTGAATAAAGCTGCCAATGAGAGGTAACTTGGGTCACCTGGAGTTTTCAAATGGGAGCTCAGATAAAAATAAAAACAGTAAGGAAGTGGGTGTGAGTGTAAGAATCTGAATGGGGAGACGTTGGCTGGTCAAAGGGATGAAAGCATCAATGCACTTTCTTTTATTCAGGAAAATCCAATTATTTGTAATTTGCTAGATGAGATACATACAGATGCAAATCTTGTAAACTGCAGTAAGCTTATGTTCATTTGTGTGGGCCCTGGGCCAGTCCCATTTAGGCCTACATCCTACCCATTTGTAGGTAACACTGTTACAAGGAGTCTTGACTTAGTAAATTCAGGAGTGCGTCTTGGAAGTCATTTAAAGAGAGCAAGATAGATTCCGGTCTTCCCAAGGACACTGATTGTCCCACGAGATGGGAGAGTTCCCGGCATCCGACTTTGCTGATTTCCATTCCACAGAAATCACTTTTCGAGCATGCAATTTACAGCATGACTGTTTATCATGATAACAAAACATTGTGTGGAAACTTGTTTTTACCATTCACCAAGGTTTTATTTTTATTTTTTATGTTGATTATTTGGTCATTTTGTTAGACTGATACTACATATTGCTCTGAACCAAAGTGTTCCTGCCTTCCTGGAAATTGGGTTACCTTCTAGAGAAAAAGTTAATCAGTTTCTTGGACGCTAGTATCAAAATGGGTTTGCTGCATAAGCCACGCTCAATGTAGGTGTCTCCTTTTTTCTAAGTAGTCAAAAGAAAACTTCAATGATTACAGGATATTCGGGCAACTTGTTTCGGTTGCCAAAGGTGGTTATTTTCAGCATATTCTCTGTTCAGTGAATGAGGTGGCAGATAGTTTGGCTAAGCTGGGAGCATCCAATGTGGATTTGTGTATCTCGGTCCTCCTTTCCTTTTGTGGTTTCATGTTGTTGGTTGCTTTTGGTTCGTGCTTTGATAGAGGTAGATATAATGCTCTTTACCCTCATTTGTTTTTATGTTTCAGAGGCTTAATGCTGGTACTTCCCTTCTCCCTTGATGTAGTTTTATTTTACTGATTACTGTTACCAATATTAAAAAAAAAGCATGCTTTGGTTACCAATTAAGTGCTCATCTAGAATTGAAGCATGCAAAACATGATGTAGTCCAGTCAATCACATGGATTGCAGGCTTTATTTAGGTATGGATATATGTTCCCTATGCCTTGCCACTGTCACAAAATATAGTTGGGACTAGGCTTTGATGATGATGATGACAACGACAACAACTAGTGTCACAAGAATCTCCGAGCTTTTCTAAAATATTGCTATTTTCTTGTGAGCAAACTTTTTATTTATCTTGATTTTTGGAAAACAATAATCTTAATAGAAGTTTGCGATATTTTGATTAGCATCTCTATTTTTAAGCAATGTACTTGGTCATTATTTAGTATATTTTAATTACCTTTTGTAGTTTGAAATATTAATTTAACTAGATTTTTTTTTTGATATGGACATTGGACAACATAATGGTGTATATCCAAAATGTTGTTCCCTGGAATATGTTGTTTGTATATGACATCATGGTTTAGTCAGACTTGAGGAAGGCTTTGGAGTCAAGTGTGTTGAAAGTCAACTAATTATGACAAGCTATATGGAGTACAGTTTGGTGAATTTGACAGTAGGGAAGATAGGATGGGTAGCCTTTTTTTTTTCCCTTAAATAACTAGATAGGATGGTTGACATTGGAAATAATGTAGTGCTAGATTGCGATAAGTTTCCACCTCAAGGAACAATTATTGAACCTAATAGTGGATTGAGTTGAACTTTGCAAGTAGGATCAGCACAGTGTGGGTAAGGAGCCAAGTTGTGGGTGTTACATGATCACTGAGTTCCCCATTGATCAGAGGGGCATTTATTTTTTTATTTTTTAAATTGCAGTTTGACTTGGTTTGTTTTATGGATTTGAGTGTTGAGCAAAAAAGATGAAAAGTTAAAACCCACTTAGTGCACAGGCTAAGATAGATTTCAGGTGTTGCAAGGATATTATTTGGGGTGAGTGGATAAGAGTAAATTTGGGGTATAGCTCCAATACCAGAGAAAATATAAGAATTACATTTGAGATGGTTAGGGCATGCGCATGAAGACCTGAAATAGCCCTGGAACGATGTCTTGAAGGTTTGCAGGTTTAAGGAATTAGAAGGGTAGATGATAGAAGAACTTGAAAGCTGTTAACTTGAGTGCAGGTGTTAGTTAAAGAGAACATGAACTCAAATTTGGCTGAGTGGAGTGTCTTAATTTGTATTTTTACTGATCCAAAGAAAAAAAGAAAAAGAAAAGAAAAAGAAAAAAGAAGAAGTGGTTCAGTTGAAAAGTAGTAGGGGTGAAATGAGCCGGCCTTGGCCTGGCTTAAGCTTGAAATGGGTTGGCCCAAGTGGAGCTCAAGACGATATTGCTTAAGCAAATTCGAGCTCAATTTGGCCTACGTTCGAGCTCTAGCTCGAGGAAATGGCTAGGGTGTTCAAGAAAGGCCATTAATGTCCGTTATTGAGCCCGTTAATCAAATGGGCCCCATTCACCTTGATGCAATTGAATTGAGCTAGGCTTAGCTTGACAGGCTTATGAGGTGAGTGAAGTTGGCTTTCAAGTAGCTCAACTTCTTGAGTACCCTAAGTGGACAACACATGGTAAACCTTGATTGTTTGGGTTGATGGTGCAACAGTGGTGATGTTGATGATGGTGATGATGATGATGAATTGGCGGTTCTAAGGATACCATAGTTGTCTTTTTTTATTTTTATTATTTTTCTTTTTTATGATACCATAATTGATTTGTCTTTGATGAATAAAGAAAGGGCCCAACAAATGGATATTGATAAATGGGATAAGGCTGCGATGGACTTGTTGATAATCCCTTGATGTAGTTGACAAGTCCAAGGGAAGAAGAAGAACCAATGACACTCAAAATGTTGAATAGAAAATATTGTTTGGTGTATGCAGGGACATTTTTTTTTCTGAAAGTAGAAATTCATTTAAACATGTTATCTTTATTTCCTTTTCTTTTAGTTTGCATTCTTTTTCCTCCATAAGTACAAAGAGTTTTGTGATTCCCTCAAAACACAAACCTACGCATACATGCATATGCACAGTGACTACCCAGACTAAGACTAGTTACTTTATCAGAATGAGGTTGGTGACAAATTGCATAGACATACATGCTCATGCTTCTATACATGCATAGTTGCATCTGTATGCATTTGCAAATATTACAGACCTAAGTAAATGGTTTTTAAATACCATTTAATCTATTTCCTATTCACTTGACAAGGGTTCTTGGCATGACAAGTGTTTTTATTACGTGGTTTGCCAATCCATTTCTTATGTTTCCCACACTGATAAAAAACACTATTCCCAACAGTGCAGGCAAGCAAAATAACTGATGGGATTTTTCTGTATCTCTAAGTCTTGATAGGACCGCCAGGGACACACATTTTCCCATCTTTTAATGAGTGCGAGTGTTGCCTTGATAAATAAAGCTGAGTCCACTCCGGCAATGATTAAATCAGCACAATGAGTTTTACGACCATGCATTATAACAGATGGAAACATGCTGTATTCTAACCCCTAACATGACAGATTCATAGTTGCTTAGTTTGCAGTTTGATTAATTTGTGTTTGAGTCTGCAATGTGTGATTTGAGACATGGGTTTGTCAGAAAATTTGTCGAAGTAGGTTCATTGGATTCACTTGTCAATCCATTTGACTCAGAGTTTGAGTTTGACTGGTTCATTGATTTCTCTGTGGCTGGATATTATAGACACAATTTGACGTCTCTATTTCAACATCTGATTTCTTTAAACTGTCTACATTCTCAGTTATGATGTACAATTTACATGCATTTTGCTCTTACTTGGGTGTTCTCAATTGTAAGTGCTTGTGGCTCTGGTGCTTGAGAGTTGGGAGACCTTGTTTCACAGTTTGATATGAATTTTTGACATAGCACCTTTGGGGCGGAACTCTTTTAAGCGGACCTCCAATTGATGGGATAAGGCTCGAATGATGATGATGATCCCTTGATTACAGACTATGGGGATCAGATCATTTGAGAGAATAACCTAGAATATTGACATGTTTACTCCGGTTGTTTGTCAACACATGGTAATACTGACACCATCCTTAAAAGAATGTATGCATGACTGTACTATTAAAAAAAATTCATGTGTTAGACATGGTTTCACTTGGTAGACTCTGTAATACCTGCTCTATATTTTCATTTTATTTATTTATTTTTTTTCGAAAGAGTTCACTGCATTCCTTTTGATGGCCACACTTCTGACAATGTTTCTGTGCTGTTGATACTTGATATGGTCCTGTCAATTTGCAGTTTTGCAGCAATCTCTGTTTGTGTGTGCTACTTCTGTTTTTTCCCCACCCCTTATCCCGTACTTCATTTTAAATAGGCATTAAGCTTTTCTTATGTTTTTTGAGCAGGGCTTCAGGAAGGTTGATCCAGATCGCTGGGAATTTGCAAATGAGGGGTTTCTAAGAGGCCAGAAACATTTATTGAAGAGCATCAATAGACGAAAACCTAGTCATGTACATAATCAACCACAACCGCCTCAAGGACAAAGTGCATCAACTGGGGCATGTGTTGAGGTAGGGAAGTTTGGGCTGGAGGAAGAGATTGAAAGGCTTAAAAGGGACAAGAATGTTCTTATGCAGGAATTGGTAAGGCTAAGGCAGCAGCAACAGGCTACTGATCACCAGCTGCACACTATGGGGCAGCGTCTTCAAGGGATGGAACAGCGCCAGCAACAAATGATGTCATTCTTGGCAAAAGCAATGCAAAGTCCTGGGTTTTTAGCTCAGTTGGTGCAGCAGAATGACAGCAATAGACGCATAGATGGAGTGAGCAAGAAAAGGAGACTCCCAAAACAGGAAGATGGCTCGGAGGGTGAATGTGATTCTCCTGATGGGCAGATTGTCAAATATCAACCTCTCATGAACGAGGCAGCGAAAGCCATGCTCAGGCAAATTCTAAAGAAGATCGAATCACCTCCCAGGTTGGAACCGACAAACAATGGGGATAGTTTCTTGATTGATAATGTACCCTCCCCATCTGGAGCACTAGACATTGGAAATTCTTCTAGTAGGATCTCAGGAGTAACACTTGCAGAGGTCCCACGTAGTTCAGGGCTTTCATATATGTCCACCACCTCAGAGTTTCCTGCAAATTGTACATCCGCAGCCATCTCTGAGATCCAATCATCTGCTGCTGTAAGGGATGTAGATCCCACTGCTCAATTGCCTGATGGAAGTGTGCTGTCTAGAGTACAAGAGGCTGTCACGCCTCTGGAAACAGAGATGGTCATTCCTGAATTCCCTTCAATGCAAATAATTACAGAAAGCAATCTTCCAAATGAGAGCTTTGCTGAGGCTGAGAGTGTATTTCTTGATCCATTACCTGTTGATGTGGATGGGGCGATGGCCATGGAAGCAGATAAATTCTCAGCTGACACTGATATAGATGTCTTATTTGACCCTAGACTTCCAAGCATAAATGATTCTTACTGGGAGCAGTTCCTTTCTGAAAACCTACTCTCGGCTGAGACAGAGGAAGTTGAGTTGGGGACACAGGAATCCAATGCAAAGGATGCTGAGGGGAATCCTACTAAGGAAAATGGTTGGAACAAGGCTCAGCACATGGTCCATCTCACTGAACAGATGGGGCTCCTTACATCAGAGAGCAAAGGTTGAGCATGTATACATGTATATTTTCTGTTTAAAGGTAATATAGAGTACTTTGCTGTAGCTCTACTCTCGTTAGAGCAGTGCAATGAGCAGCCAGCATGGCATACTTTGCTGGTCTCTTGCATGGAGGTTCCTCATTTCGACCCAAGTTTTAACCAGTTAAATTACATGAGAGCAACCACCCGCGACTTATGTATGAAATTTCTTGATCGATCCTCTTGCTTTGGGGGAACCTGCTCTAGTTTGTGAGGATATAAAATATTTTCATTTTACTTGCAGATTGTTCTGTTCTTTAATGTGCAAAAGCATGTGTCCTGACTGATAATAGGGACATCAGTATTTGACTACTAGATGGGGGCATTTAGGTTTGGGCCAGAGGGATACCAGGACCAGGAAATTTGTTGGCAGTCAAAGGAGAAGGAAGATGATCAATTTGCTGCCTCTTACCCTGTAGTAATTGCAGTGTCATGTTTTGGCATTCCTGACTGTATGCTATTGGAATCAGAATTCAGAAGTCAGTGTACTTTACTAAAATTTCCCTATTTTAACTTCGTATCTATTTTTTTGTTTTTTGCTTTTATTTTTCCTCTTTGGAGGTGTTTTGGTTGGAGGAATTTCTGACAGGGTCTCTATTTGTTGGGAATCTCCGATGGCAAGGGCAATTGTTGCCTGTTGAGATTTTGGAATTCCCTGTTTCATTAGCGGGAATTTCAGAAATCAAGTCATTTGAAATGTCACTTTCGCATTTGCAATTCTCTCCAAAATGTATTCAAACATTTGGGAATTTTGATGGGGGACAGTGAGGGTAAGTGGTATATTTGAGATTAGGATAAAAGGATGAGGTATAATACGAGTCCATGTACGACATTGTTCTGTTTCTAATAAAAAAATAATCTGAAAATAAAACCTTGGAATTCGACACTGAACACCGGAAAGTTGTACCTTGTAAGTTGTCGGCACCCAATCATTACTCTGGATTTTGACCTTTCAGAAGACGTCTTTTTCAATGGACTGGTGGATAAAAGATGGGCCACGTTTCTATTCATCACCATATCCAAAGGCGGTTTGACAAAGCTTCTCTTGCAAGATGACGTAGGTACCTGGATGCCCACGTGATCCAGTGCATTTGGCAAACCACGAGATGAGACGTAGCCAGCGTGCAGTCCATATGATGGAAGTCGGCTTAAAAAAGATCATGCACGTGCGACGTCGTCCACCTGGATCCATGTGATCTCTGACGATGAAACGATACGTGGTGACGACCTGGTGCATTTGAATCCATGTAGATCAGTGTTGCCATCAAACTCTTCCCATCACATTTTCCCCTTCATGGTTCTCGTTTTACACTGGCCTGGAAATGGACAGGTCATCGGAATACGTTGCCCCATGAAGCTCTTTTTGGTTCTCTACAATTCGTATTTAAGTGAGGAAACCAATGCGAAGAGAGATACCTTTTTTCTCACCTAGCTTCCAAACAAGTTTTGGATTAATCAGCATACCATTGCTGCTCTTGACATTGAAAGCCAGTGCTGCACCCAAAATACTTGATATCATTGGGCCATAGATGTGAACAAGACGAATTCCCAGCTCACCATCTGATGATGCCGATAATCTAAGTTGCAGAAACAAGGTCACCAACCATTAGATGACATAACGTAACGTAACCGGGAGGTGGTTTGAATTGAGGAAGATGAGAAAAAAAAATGGATTTCATCAACTTTAAAGACAAACAGAGCAATGTTGAATTCAACACTAGTATCAAAAATATTAAGTGTCGAATTCGACATTGCTTTTTACAAGCATTAAAAAAAAAACCTAAAGTGGTCCCGCGAGACCATTTTAGAAGGTAAATTATTAATAAGTTTTTTCGGGTTTAGGGCCTACTAAAGAGGTTTTTACCAGTAGAATCCTCTTAAAACTTTTTTTATATTTTGTAACTTATAAGATTTTGATCGTAGCTAAAATATTGTGTTTTTCTTTCTTAATTCTTTTGCACCATTTGCTAGGCCCTGTTTCTTTTGTATTGGCAGATTTTTTGGATGTTGGGGTTTTGTGAGATATGATGTGATGGCTTGTTGGCTTGTATTTTAAATTTCATGTTTTTTTTTTCAAGAATTTATGAATTTCAGCCAAATGATAAGTGTTCAAATGACGTGAGAATTTTAGAATATCACGTCTTTTTACTTTTTAGTGGAATAAACTTGTAGGTGCAGTGTTGTTTAATTGGTTTTGTACTTCTCAGCTGTTTGACTGGCACTTATTAAAGAAAGATGCATTATGACTCAATAGTGAACTTTTTCGGAAGGACGGGTGTCACGCCGTAAAGGGAGTGAAACTAAGGGACTGTTGGTGCAGCCCCCACTTTTGGAAAATACCTCTCCTAACAAGGCACTGTGAAAACCGGTGCCTGGCAGGGGACATTTGGTGCAGCCCCGTTTTTTTGGTGGAAAGGCCTCATTTTTTCACTTGGCTTCTTTGGTGGAAAAGAAACGAAGTCTGATGTAGGATGGTCAGAAATGAAATTTGGGAAACAGGAAACGCTGGGAGTCCTCTTCCGTGGACTGCACCAAATGCACCCTAAAAGCTTTTGAGTTACGGCTACTTCTCTCGCTTCAAAGAAGCCACACCAGCTGAGCTAGGTCACATTTCTCTGGTATTGTGAAATATCGAACTGGGGTTGGGCCGTTGTGGGCATAATATGAGGTGGATAGGCATATGTGAACTTCACTTTTCATAAGATTAGAATTAGTAGGGTGTTTACTGTCTATTAATTTTCCCCTGTCTTCAATCATTTTCCATTAACGTGGAGATCATTTGACCGTTATTTTAGGATATTCAATTTTTTTTCCACCTTAAATTATAAACAATTTTAGAAATAATAGTTGTCGAATTCCTTGGAATTCAATTACATGAAACAGATGGGTATTACCTATCTTCTCAATCTTTGGCAATTTCTCCACCTTGTAAAATGGGCTCTGGGTTATCATAGTGCCGGTTTGGATGCTTGGAAACTCGACATATAAAATGAGGGTTGAAGGTAAATAAATTTATGCCGTCAAAGCAGCAGCTCAATTAGTTTGAGCTTTGGATTTGCTTCTTAAGGTTTCAATTTAGACTTCCAACTATTACATTATTCGGATACTATGTATGCAGCCATGTATGTATCCCTCAAGGAATAGTCCTTGCTCTTCAAAATCGAGTAATTCCAGGGCCAGAGATGAAAGGTTTGAAAGCTGGACTAGTGAGAAATATCTTGGTCATAAAATAAAAAGAAAAGAAAAAAGTAAATAAATTTATAGGTAATTACATTTCTGGATAAACGTTGCTAAAGTTATAGATTTTCAGACATAGATCCGAACCCAGGATCCAACCTGTCCGACTTTTATAAGAGGGCTAGACCCCTGGACCATCGTCCAAAGTCGGACAAAATCGAGATCAAGAGGCAAGAGAGAAGCTAAAACTTCTCCTGAAAACCAAAAAGGTGAGGTCAAACAACCTTTGTTCTAAGAGTAAAAACTAAAAATCTTCCACCTATTCTTCAGCTATTCCCAACCAATCCTCTAACAACTCAATATTCTCTAACATCAATGAGGAGGCTATTTGATTGTCATTTTGGTATATTCACCTTCTTATGACCTGGATTCCTAGGATTCAATTCCATGTAACAAATGGGCCTTTATTATTGTTTTGACCATCTATTCAAGGCTCTGATGGAATTTTAGGGTTTGATTATCTCTATTCTTGATTCTCATCCATCCATACTAGAAACGGTTTAGGAGCACATCACCTCACCCCTTTGGCAATGTTCCTCTTTTCAGTTCATAAAATGCCATTTGGATAGACTAATGAATAGCCTATGAATGGGGACTCTGGATCTCATGAGTGAAGGGAGTAGAACTTTATAGTGGGACTCAACTGTTGAAAGTTTGAGCTGCTTAAAATAGTTGCTTTCTGTGTGTATTAGATATCCTCAAATTTATCCCAATAAGAGTTGGGTCGTAAGATTTAACACATGTTTAAGGGTGTGATTAATTAGATGTATTAATCATTTTCTTAATCATGTGATAAATCTTATTGTGGGACAAACTCTTATTGGGTAATGATCGCGCTTAAAATGTAACATGGAAAATGTGTAACGGATTCGATGTCTGATATTCACGTACTTCAAGCGTTAAGAAGAATGAGAATCAATTACAGTTCATCATTGAATTCCCTTTTGTTTACATGGGTTCAATGCCCTGACCACGGGGATGCAAGTTGTTTACATAAGTTTACAAAGTTTACAACTCCTCCCTCAATTTGGAAATTATAAGAAAATGTACATGAAGTAGAAAAAAATGTGAAAAAGAAGAAAAAAAGGGGGGTGACTGTGACTCGCGGTCACTACCCCTGGCCAGTGACCGTGGGTCACGGTCACTGGCAGACAGTGGCCGTGAAGCCACTGTTTGCCTCCGTTTTTCGTGCTCTTCGCGCTGGTTGCTCTTCCAAACTTTTTCAAGTGTTGGAACTCCCTTTCATGACATCTAGGGGTGTTGGATAACCATTGAGAAGATCAAATTCGACTATGAAATCGATTGAAAACTTTGTAATTCATCATTCTCATTTACGGACTGTGTTTTGTTCAAGTCCGAAGAGGGTATCGTAAAAAGCCAAAATTATGTCATTCTGAACCTATCATTTTTAAGGAACAAAATGAGGCCCAAAGGGACTTGTTCACGATGTTTGTAATGGCTAAGAAACCACCCCCAAATGAGAAAAACAAAGATGACAACGTCATCCCTCGAATCGTCGCCATTGCATGAACATAGTTCGTTCCGTAGTTACCCCACCCTTCTCCTCTTCCTCTTTGAATCTTTTTGCTCACCTTGGTAGCTAAAGAAAGAAGGGAATGGTCGTGGGGTTGCTGCTTTTCTTTGCTTCAATGCTTCTGTGTTCGTTCAATTCTCTCTTTTTCTCTCTTCTGTGTGTCCTCCCTTACTTCCTTCAAACACCTTTCTTTTTATAGAGGTTCCAGGTAATTTTTGGTGGTTCCTGGGAGTTGAGGGGAGTTGTGGGAAGTTTGATTTTGAAAGGTAGTGGAGAAAAACAGCCCAAAATCGCAGGAAGTGTCTTTTGGGGGTCCGTGACCAAGGCCAAATTTCGGGTTTTTGCATTTGCGACCCGTTTTCACCTGTTTGGGGCCCAAACTAAGTCCAAGTACCACGAAACTTGGAGGGATGCTTCTTGACACTATTTTGAATGTGTCATAGAAGTTTCAGCTCGTTTTAACCAACTGAAGTTGGTCAACTCCCTTGATGAAGAGGCCACGGTCACGGACAAGGCCCATTTTTGGACTTTTGCATTTGTGACCTATTTTCACCTGTTTGGGGCCCAAACGAAGTCCAATTGCCACGAAACTTGAAGGAATGCTTCTTGACACTATTTTGAGTGTGTCATAGAAGTTTCAGCTTGTTTTGACCACCTAAAGTTGGTCAACTCCCTCACTGATTGTGCCGCGGTCACGGACAAGGCCCATTTTCAGACTTTTGTATATGTGACCCGTTTTCGCCAGTTTAGGGCTCGAATGATGTCCAATCGCCACGAAACTTGAAGGGTTGCTTCTTGACACTATTTTGAGTATGTCATATAAGTCTCAACCTGTTTTGACTTTCGAAAGTCGGTCAACTCTCCAGTTGACTTTTTATGAAAGTGGGCCCTTGTCTCAGCTGTTTGAGGCCGAACTGACTTCGGTTTGGTTCGAAACTTGGAGGAACTGACATCAGGGATATCTTGGACTATTTTCTCAAATTTCATCAATTTTGGATATCAGGAAGCAGGACTTTGGTCAGTGACCCCATGGTTTGGGGGGGGGGGACTGACTCCAAGTTGACATGCTTGTGGCTTTTGGGTTCGATGCTATCTGGTCAACCCAAAATTTTGTAGGGCCTGTCTTGGGTATCATTTGAGCTTCCTCTGAGAGTTTCAGATAATTTGATCTTCATGGGATGTCACTCTGCACGGGGACCCACAGAGCATAGTATATGATCATCTGGACCAAGTTTGGATCCAAATGATGTCCAACTGCTCTGAATCCTTGAGGAGTAGTCTTTAAATGTACTTGAAAGCATTAGTCTTTAAATGTACTTGAAAGCATTTCGTTGAATAGGAGATTGCTTCAACATGTGGAAGTGCCAGGTCCCATAGTGATAAGAAGCTAGCAAACAGCCTCCGAAGCTTGAGTTGAACTGAGATGAGATCCAAATGCTTTGAAAACTTTGGAACTTTATAATCCAAAGCTTGTAACTTCTTGGCTGCATTATTTGCAATTTTTTATGGGCCAATAGGTAAAGTTTTGAGGATATCTAGCACATAGAGAGGGCTTTAGTATGGAGTTCCACTCCTTCTTCTCACGAAAAGCATTAGGAGTCACACGGGGGATCCAAATTCAAAATGATAGTACTGTGCCCCCTCTTGGTTCCACCTCTACCCGTTTGCAAAAAAAATCATCAAGCCACTTGAAGAACTACATGATTCTTAGAGCATTATTTTAGTTTTATATGCATTTGGTTCTTTCATGCCGAACTAAGAGCTGGGAGATGGTTTATTTGGGCCAGTGACCCCCAAAATGCTTAGAATATGGCTGGAAAAGATTTGTGATTGAAAATAACCTGACGATGGGAGATACTTGTGATCTCGAAGTAACGAACAATGAGGATGTGCTCCAGTTTAAAGTTCAGATTCTCAAAGGGGATTTACCATTTGATGGAAAGACAGCTGCTACTTCAATATCATTAGAATGATGATATTTGATGATCTTCTTTCAAGTTATGGGAAATATATGTGCAGGGTAAGTTTTTGGACACAACACAGTTTCCATAAACTCGTGATATGGGAATAGTAGCAAACATGTAAACACGAGGCTAAAACTTCTCCTGAAAACCAGTAAGGTGAGGTCAAACAACCTTTGTTCTAAGAGTCATCATCATTATCATCTTCATCAAAGCCTTATCCCAACAATGTTTGGGTTAGCTACATGAATTTTGTTTCTCCATTCCGTTCTATTTTGAGCCAAATCTTTTGATAAGTTAACCTTCTTTAAATCTGAATCAATGATCTCCATCAATATTTTCTTCGGCCTACCCCTAACTTTTAATGGGCCATCCACCTGCATAGCCAAACTTTTTTTCACCGGTGCCATTATCGGCCTACGCTCAATATGCCTAAACCATTTTAAATAGGTTTCTCTAATCTTATCCCCTATTAGTACTACCCCTAAATGTTTTTGAAAGCGCTCATTTCTAGTTTTATCTTTCCTAGTTTTACCATACATCCACCTAAACATTCTTATTTCCGCTACATCCATCTTATGAATATACGTCTTCTTAATTGGCAAACATTCTGCTCCATATGTCATAACTGGTCTAACCACTGTCCTGTAAAATTTGCCCTTCAATTTCATTGGCATTCGTCTGTTAGAAAGCATTTTAGAAGTTGGTCTTCACTTCAGCCATCCAGTTTTTATCCTATGCTCCACATCTTCGTCAATCTCCCCATCCTTAGTAATCATCGAGCCTAGGTACCAAAAAGAATCTCTACATGGTATCTCATGGGTTTCAATTTTGACAGTGGTTTCAACACTTTGCATATGTCCACTAAAGTTGCAATCCATATATTCTGTATTTGCACGACTTATTTTAAAACCTTTAGATTCTAATGTCCCCCGCCATCACTCAAATTTTGCATTTGTATCATCTCTTGATTCATTAACCAATACTATATCATCTGCAAATAACGTAAACCATTGTACTTCTTTTTGAATATGTTCAGTTAACTTATCCATAATTAATGCAAAGAGATAAGGGCTTAAGGTTGATCATTGATGTAATCTTATAGTCACAAGGAATTTACCTGTTTCTCCACATATGGTTCTCATATTTGTTACTGCTCCTTCATACATATTCTTAAAAATTTCAATGTAACATCCGGGGACATTCCTTTTCTTTAAAACCTACCAAATTAAATTCCTCGGTACCCTATCATAGGCTTTTTTCAAATCGATAAAGACCATGTGTAGATTTTTTCTCTTTGCTTGATATTTTTTCATTAATTGCCTAAGTGAAAAGATAGCTTTCATAGTTGATCTTCTTGGCAACCTTTGTTCTAAGAGTAAAAATTGAAAATCTTCCACCTGTTCTTCAACTATTCTCCACCAATCCTTTAACAACTCAATATTCTTTAACATTAATAAGGACGCTATTTGATTGTCATTTTGGTATATTCACCTTCTTATTACATGGATTCTTAGGATTCAATTCCATGTAACAAATGGGCCTTTATTATTGTTTTGACCATCTATTCAAGGTTCTGATGGATTGTAGGGGTTGATTGTCTCTATTCTTGATTCTCATTCATGCATACTAGAAATGGTTTAGGAGCACATCACCTCACCCCTTTGGCAATGTTCCTCTTTTCAGTTCATAAAATGCAATTTGGATTGATTAATGCATAGCCTATGAATGGGGACTCTGGATCTCATGAGTGAAGGGAGTGGAACTTTATGGTGGGACTCAACTGTTGAAAGCTCGAGCTGCTTAAAATAGCCGCTTTCTGTTGGAAGTAGGTGGGTCTCGTTGATAGATTTTCAAAACTTTTGACCCACTTGACACAGGGATCAACTATCCATAAGACCAAGAACCCAATCCAGGATGCATTACCCTCAATCTCGTGACCATGTACAGTAAATATTCTATCTAAAAGATAGAATCAAATAGCACTAAATATCCACAATAATCTACGACATGAAAGAAGTAGATCATACCTTTGGAGATCCGCAGTGCTCTAATAGAGAAGTTGCGACTCTACTTGATGATGAGAATCTTCAACACCTCTTAGCCTTCCACGCTATGACTCGAATTGGATTTCTTTTCTCAAGAAGAGTGGTGGAATCTTCAGGAGAAATCATAACTCGAAACTCCAAAGAACTAGAAGAGAGAAGGAGAGAGAAACTCGTGCAACTGTTGCACGAATAGGGTTTTGGGCGTGAGAGAGAGTCTTATTGGATGTCCAAGAGATTTTGTAGACTTTCAAATCTCTCCCTTGTCTAATTGAAATAGAAGTCTTGCTTCCAAAGCAATTAGCAGCTTTCTCCTTTCCAAACTCTTCTTTCTAGAGTTCAAGTCGGATTAGTAGTTTCCAATATCTTGGGCTAGCGTGGGGACCACTAGGGATTCCTTAGAAAGCTGGCTCCAACTGGAACACCGCGACCCCACATCTCATGTGTAATCGGGGCCCACAGTTAATTGCAAATAACATCACTATAAAAATGCAATTGCACTCTAGTCTTAGGAATAAATTACAATGAAGACCCTAAACTTTCCAATTACCACAAGTAGGCCCCTCTATCAATATCCGTGGATCAATTGGAATAAATCTGTCTCTTCCAATCTAAGTTCCATATCTTATTATCCTTGAGCCATAATGAATCACAGTAATCATCAGTACCATCCAATTAACTCTTAATTGAGATGGGTGCGCACTTACTAATGACAAACCCATTAATTGGCATAAGGGGATAATAGAGATAGATTCTATCTTGATCATTCAATGTTCCCACAGTTCTACTACTACATACCCAAGACACCGAAGTGTTAACCTATAGTCGGCCTCACTCATTGGTGACTCAAAGCAAATGAATAGATAGAAATTTGAGTTCATCAATGTTTCAGGATTGAGAGCCTATTGCTAAGGAATTATGAGAGCATACTTTATTATTGAGACGGAATTCCATAAGGTGCATCTCATGATCCTTCAATACATCCAATGTACCAGCACCATGATTCAGAATCTTATATTCTGATGATCGAGACAAATCACACTATCTCATAGTAATCAAAGTGTTGCAACCTTATCAAATGAGATGCCCAGTCTCATTACTGGTTGTGAAGCTATTTAAGTATAAGATTTGTGACATATATCTCCTGCGTGTAGATCTCATCCATGCACATATATCACATCTAATATACTAATGAGACCGGTTCAACTTATGAACCATTATGTCATATGTATTGGTCATGTGCATGAAGTAGTAAAATAATTTTATCTCATGAAAGTAAAGCATGATTTTATTAATAAATAAAGAAATTAATCAATTTATTACATCAACTGATGGATTGAGTCCACAAAATCTAACACTTTCGGTGTGTATTAGATATCATCAAATTTTTCCCAATTCAGTTGGGTCATAAGACTTAACACATGTTTAAGGGTGTGATTAATCAGATGCATTAGTCATTTTCTTAATCTTATGATAAATCTTGTTGTGGGACAAACTCCTATTGGGTAAAGTTTTGAGGATATCTAGCACATAGCTAGGGAGGGCATCAGTATATACTTCCACTCTTTCTGCTCACGAAAAGCATTAGGAGTCACTCAGGGGATCCAAATTCAAGATGATAGCCCCGTGCCCCCTCTTGGTTCCGCCTCTGCCCGTTTGCAAAAAAATCATCAAGCCACTCGGGGAACTACATGATTCTTAGAGCATTATTTTAGTTTTATATGCATTTGGTTCTTTCATGCCGAACTAAGAGCTGGGAGATGGTTTACTTGGGCCACTGACCCCCAAAATGCTTAGAATATGGCTGGAAAAGAAAATAACCTGAAAATGGGAGTGCTTGTGCTTTCGAACTAATGAACAGTGAGGATGAGTGAGGATGTGCTCCAGTTTAAAGTTTAGATTCTCAAAGGGGATTTATCATTTGATGGAAAGACAGCTGCTACTTCAATATCATTAGAATGATGACATTTGATGACCTTCTTTCAAGTTATGGGAAATATATGTGCAGGGTAAGTTTTTGGACACAAGACAGTTCCCGTAAACTCGTGATATGGGAATAGTAGCAAACATGTAAACACGAGGCAACACTTGTCTATATTTACTTTTTGACTTGGATGCACTTGGGTTGTTTTTGTTTTTTTTTTTCCTCTTAGTGAAGGACGGAGGGACAAGACAATCTACATTTTCCCAAGATACATGGGAAAGAAAAAAAATAAATTATTTACTGTTTTCGTCGATTGTAAGGTCCTCTTCCATTTAGTAGGCCATTTAAACCACCCAAATTTTCTTTCCATATGTCCTCATTTATCAAGTCATGCAGAGTCATGCATGATCCAACAGCCGTGGATGCTGTGACACCGCATGGATGGTGATGAGGCCCGTCTGATATAGGAGCATTTCTCTATTAGCTTTCCACCGACAAAACTTAAGTCTGATGGAGGTTGATAATTGCCCAATCTAATACTATAAAATGGATGGTTAATGACCTTAGGTCATATAACTATTAACATCAAATCAATATATATGTATATATAAAAATATAGGGTAAGCTTCTCCTAAGTTCAAATTTATATAAGAAATCCCATAAGCCTAAGCTCTTGGGGCTTACCATTGGACCTTCCAAATGGACTAAACACACGACTCTCCTGAATTGTTCATGTCTACAAAGTTTTGGTCAAATTCGAATTTACTAGACTGTTAGATCTATTATGTATTAATTCGAATGGAATGTTGACCATTAAAATTTTGAGGCATAGAATGCTATAATAGCAATCACGGTTGGAGCTGATTTTTTTTTTACAAAGAGGAGGTCCTAGGGAGTCCTTCAAATCCTCCCATCTCCATCCCCATGTAGGTCTCTAGGATGGCTCTACAGGCTTGAGCTATACACTTGAACTTATTTTATCCTAAGCATGAACTTAGGAGAGGGGCTCTCCCAATCCAAATGTTGCAATACACAGGGACCCCCTATGATAGTCATACATCTCAAGTTTCGGTCAAATCCGAAATTACTGAACTGTTGGATTGACTATGCCCCAATTCGAATGAACTAAATTTGTGTGCCATAGATGAAAGTGTTAAAGGTATGTGATTGGGGCTAAACTTAATATTTGGGGTGGCCTCACACAGACCTTTCCATCCCCCATGGTCTTATCCATATGTGGGACCCATAAAAAGTTCACATGGTAGGAGTATGAGAATACTTCTCATAGAATTAAAACAAATATATATATATAGGTTTTAATTCTATGAGAAGTGTTTTCATACACACCTATTGTGAGAACTTTTTATGGGGCCCACTTGTTGTCCCATTTATAGATGGGACCGAGGGGGATGGAAAGATTTATGTGGGACCACCCCACATATCAAGTTTTGCTCTAATCATATACCCCTAATCCCTTCATCCGTGGCCCACAAATCCAATTCATTCGGATTGGTGCATAGTTGATCCAACGGTCCAGTAAATTCGGATTTGACCAAAATTTGGGGAGTGTGACTATCAGGAGGGTCTCTCTGTATTGCAAGATTTGGATAAGGTACTAGATAAGCTTTACTTAGATTTCTCACAAAAAAATGGTAAGAATTAATTCTCATAGGATTATTATATTGAGCTTTAATTTTATGAGAAGTGTTCTCACACACTTACCATAAAACCTTTTTATGGGCCTCACTTGTGGGTCTCATTTGAGGATGGGACTATGGAGATGGAAAGATCTATGTGAGACCGCCTTAAATATCAAGTTTGGCCCAATCACATGTCCCTAAATCCTTCATCTGTGACCTACAAATTTTGCTCATTCGAATTGGTGCATAGTCGACTCAATGGTCCAATAAATTCAGATTTGACCAAAACTAGGGGCCTGTGACTACCAGGGGGCCCCTATGCATTGTAAGATTTTGATAGGGTGATAGATAGGCCCCGCCTAGACTTCTCACAAAATAGTGGTGAGAACTAATTCTCATAGGATTATTTTCCTATTATATATATAGGGCTTGATTCTGTGAAAACTAATCTCACGCACCTATTGTGAGAACTTTTATGGGACCCACATGTGGGTCTTATTTGAAGATGGGACTAAGGGAGATCTAAATATCTATGTGGGACTATCCCGAATATCAAGTTTGGCCCCAATCATATGTCTTTAACCCCTTCATCCGTGGCCTATAAATTCAGTCTATTTGGCTTAGTGCACAGTTGATCCAACGGTCTAGTAAGTTTTGATTTGATTGAAAGTTAGGGCTTGTTACTATCAAGGGGGTCTCTATGTATTGCAAGGTTTGGACTGGGTGCTAAATGGGTCTCACTTAGAGTTCTCACAAAAAAAAAAAAAAAAAAAAGTGAGAACTAGTTCTCACAAAAGATTATTTCCTTCTCACAAAAGATTTTTTCCCATATTTATATGATAGTATTCATGTAAGAACTGTTCTCACCTACCTACCATGAGAACTTTTTATGGGGCGGTCTTATTTGGGGATGAGGCCAAGAGGGATTGAAAGATTCATGCGGGATCACATCAGATATCAAGTTTGGCCCTGATCACTTGGAGCTCACAAATCCAATCAATTTATATTGGTGCATAGTCGATCTAATGGTCTAGAAAATTTGGACCTGAACAAAACGTGGGACATGGGACTATCAGGGGCTCCCCTATGTATTATACGGTTTGAATTGGATGATAGATGGGCTCCGACTAGTGCTCTCACAAAAAAAAAAAAAAATAGTGAAAGCAATTCTCACTTGAATATTTCCATATATATATATATATATATTGCTAGAGCCTAAACTGTCCAGTGGAGGTTGATAATTATCCAACTTAATGTCATGAAATGGATTGTGCATGACCTTAGTTCATATAACCATTAACATCAAACCAATATATTTGTTTTTTTTTTTTTTTAATTTTTCGTAGTGCTAGCGTTAAACTAAGCATTCAATTTTGTCTAGTAGAAGTAGCAAATGTACTTTGTAAGAGTCGAATATGCTATGCTGGCATGATTCAACTTTTTCTAGGAAAAGTAGCAAATATACTTTGTAAGAGTCGAATATGCTATGCTGGCATGACAATAGGGCCCATTTGTCCTTCCACTTGAATGAGAAGAGGAAAGGAGTGCTTGATAAGGACAGAGTTGATGAGGTCTCCCTGTCTGGTCGCATTAAGATGATTTTAAGATATAATTGTTTGAAAAGTCAAGTTTGAAAACTGATCCAGAGCTATGAAATAAAAGGTCAATAAATAAAAGGTGAAATTTCAATTTAACTGTTCATTTTATTAACTCAAATCGGATAATTCTCGGTCTAAATTAGACGCATTTAATCTAGGAAATATATTTGGTTAGTGTAATAAGCCTTTAAAATTGATGATCCGTTCTCCTTTTTATTATTATTATATTGTTCTCTTGTTATTATTATTATATTGTTCTACTGCTTGGCAACAATAATAATAAGGAAAACTTTTAAAAAAGTCCTTAACTTTTTGGCTTATTTAAAAAAAAACACAATAATTAAAACTTTTCAGATTAGGTATTAAGCTTTTCAACTTTCTTTCAATAAAGGACAACTGGCTAATTTGGGTGCTTTCCACCCAAGTTTCTTCATTTTTTTATATAAAATGGCGAGAATGCCCTTCTCCATCTTCTTTATCTTCTATGCTTCAACCCTCACTTCTCCTCCACGGGGTTCTTTTGTTGTGTGGCTGAAAAAGAGAGATGACAATGACTGTTTGGGCATAGGTGGGTTCGGGTTGAAAGGGAATGCTGGGAGTGTTGGTTGTGTATATGGGTTATGTTAGGCCCCAAATCTTTTAATTATGGGTTGGGTCGGTGTTGTGAAATTAAATTTAATCCTTTAATACTGCAAGTGCACAGTTGTTCTTTTGAGACAATGACAAGTATAGGTCGAACCCACAGTGAGCACTATTGAAATCTTTTTTTAAAATTAAAATCTGATTTTTTTTAGGATAATGACAAGAGGGATAAAAAAATTAAACAATAATAAGATTGAAAAAATTTAGGATCTAGAGCACAGAAAAAAATACATGAGAAAATGTAGATCAGAATGTCATGAATCCATTAAGTAGTCCCACCATCATTCTATGTAATTGATAAATCTATCCCAAAAACTCTTCAAATCAAAACCAAATCAATGTTTGTGATTTGGATAATTTGGCTATCAAGAGCACAATCTTTTTTTCACAGTTTATTTAAGATAATAATCTCCTTCACCTAATGAAATTATGAACTTAACTAAAGATCACATATTAATCAAAAATAGACTATCAAAGAATTTCAATCTAAGAATAATCTATTAAAAAATATACATGATTAAAGCATTGCTCACATAAAAATTTGAATAACATAGGTTGTTAATGACAAAAGATAGATTTATTTTTATAATAAACACACAAGAAAAAAAATATATAACTGAATCAAATCACATAGAATAATGATAACAAACACTTAACTTTATCAGATACTCTGATCCAGAGATTTACTCCATTGCAAAATATATGATTTTCATTGAACACTTCATGGCAATTACAATTTTCTCTCACACACTTCTAGCTTAGTTTTGGAATAGGGCTCCAGCCGTAATTATTCTCTCTCTCTCTCTCTCTCTCTCTCTCTCTCTCTTTTGCTAGAGAAAGAGGAAATGAGAAAGGAGAGAGGAAAGAGAAGTGGAGATAGGGATTATGGAATTGAATGGTAGTGAGGGGCATGAGAGAGAGAGAGATGGAGTGTACGTCCTTTTTGGTGGGTGGTGTTCCTTTTTATAATTTTTCTCTTATCTCAAAGCACCCATGGAATACAAAAATTTGCATGGGCCTTATGATCATGCAATCACTTCCAACCCAATCATATTCTCATCCTCTTTCCAATTTTGTTATCATATCCCACTGAGATGAGTTGGATATAAGGACGTTTGTGCTGCATGGAGGATTCCCTTCTAAATTTGCTCCAATATTCACATGTGATGGTTTATGAGGATCTTTGACCATAGGTTGGAAGAGATCATCCTGCTGAAAATTCTCTCTTGTATTTGACATTGTGAGTTGGAATAAGATCACCTTCCATGTCAACTGATGTGGGTGATTTGTGCATTGGATATACATGGCAGGTAAGGAACAAGATTACTCCACATGACAAGGAAAGAATACATTACAGAGATCTTTCTCATCCAATCCACACTGTTTGTGATCTTTTCAGCATATCCACCACGTGAACACGTGTTTTTTGTGATCTTTTCAGCATATCCACCACATGAACACGTGTATTCCTTGGCAAACACTAGTGCGTATGGATTCTTTAGTGCCACTTGAATTTGGACATTTGATTGGGTATACCTCTTTGAGTTAGCACACCCTCCTTACATGGGCTCGAGCTCGGTTTGGCTTGACCCATAAGTTGAGTTGGTTTGATCACTTCATTTGGTCCCACATGAGCATGCAAAAAAAAAAGAAAAAAATCCCAAGATATGATCTTCAATAGGTCTCACAATTTTGAAATTCCTTGGAGTGAAGTGGGTTCCACATTTTCCTGCACATTCTAATTCAACCCATCAAATGTTGAAGAGCCCACTTGAAGTGGGGCCTGTCCGGACATAGTTTTACTCCAATGGAAATCTTCGGAGAAAAAGCATAAAATGCTAAAAATGTAGAAAATGTAAAAAAAAATCCAAATCATAAGTAAAATTGCACAAAATGGTGAAAATGAATAAAAACTTGATGCCATTCACCTAATTAAGTCTTAAAAATGTGTAAATCCATGAATTCAACACACCCCCCAACCAGCCTTTTGCTAGTCCCTTAGCAAAAGTTGCGAAAAACACTGAAGTTCTTTAACCTAATCTAAGATAACAAATAACAAAAAAAAAAAAAAGAAAGAAAAGAAAAGAAACCACTTTCGCTAGTACTCTCGGTTGCATTTAGCATATACAACAAGCTCTTAAACCCCTATGTTACCCTAGTGGACGAGTTTTGCCTCGTGAGGGTTTGCAGTGAATATACCTACAAAATTCTTTTTCAAAAGTAATAAGGTAAAATAAATGTCTCAAAAGAAAATCCACTCCTATCGAATACTTTCGAAATCCGGAATGATCGAGAATTCAGACTTTTCAAAATCTGGTCCACTATTCTATTTTCAAAAAATTTTTCAAATTCATACCAAGACTTGTGTGCACAGTTAAAAATGTTTACATCACTATGAGCTTGAATATTCCACACCAATGCCACTTAAACAAAATTTTCATTTAAATCATCCGATCCCCTAAGAATCCAACCACAATAAATTCCCTTCTATCAAGGCTACTATGACGGCCTCACACTGCTGTTGAGGGTCAGAAAACTTCTCTATTCCTCTCTTTTTTATTTTTTTCTGATTTTTTTAAAACAAACATTTTTTAATCACAAGTGACTGTGCAATGTCCAGTTCCTTAAGCTTTCTAATTAACCCATGCAACGAGCGTTTGGCCAATGACTCGCAAACCAGATGGCTTTAGAGCACTAAGTATGGATATACCCCTGTGGGCTCACTAGCTTGAGTTAAAGAGGTTACGAACCCAAACTAGTCACAAAACATTATTCAACACTCTTTTTGTTTTTTACAAAATAAATGAAATATCCTAAGACATAAAATAAAATGCAGCCTAAGCTGGTCCACCCTAGACCAACAAGGGGGTCCTTTAACATCAGATTCCCGTATGAGTTGACTACCGTGGCTATGTTTCATCTTGCCTTATCAAATATTCGTTTTGGCCCCAACCGATGTAACCTGTCTTAGACCAGATTTCTTTGGTCTTACTTAGCGGTTCCCGAATCAGTAGTTTTTTCCTTTCTTTACTTGATGATGACCAGACTAATTACTTGCATCTTTTTCCATTTTCTCTAAAAATTGAGTCACAATTAAATCTCAAAAAACAGTAGCAACAGCCAATTCTCTTAGCTCTACGTTTAATGGCATAGAGGCTCCTACCATCAAATGGCAGTGATTGTTTGGCTTTCATTTCCTACTCGAAGGCCTCCCTTATTTTCATCACAATGATGATCTTGATGTTGGAAGGAACATTAAGCTTTGACAAAAACCAAATGCACTAAATGTAACTAGAAACTGTTGGGTTGCCTCCTAACAAGTGCTAAGTTTAACATCTTCAGCCAGACCAAAGATTCCTAATTTTGTTTGAAAAATATTTTTTTTTGAAAAATGAAAACAAGCAACTAAGTTATGTGCACCCCCCAACCTAGAATGAGCATTGTCCTCAATGTGATAAATGAAAAAAAATGCAATGGGTTGAAGGCGATTATGATACTTACTTTGAGTAAATGGGATCTTGAAAAAGGATCTCCTCAGTATGTTTGTCTTTCAGCTCTAGAAACAGTTTCAACCATTGACCATTGACTTTGAAAACATCTCCATTTTGGGGTTTTCAATTTCCACAGCACCATAAAAGTAAATAGTTCTGACAATGAATGGACTAGTCCACCGAGTTCTTAACTACCCTGGAAAGAGATGTAACCGGAAATTATACAAAAGGACTTTCATACTTGGTTCAAATGATTTTCTCAAAATGGACTTATCATGGTTCAGCTTCATCTTCTCCTTGTAAACCTTGGCATTCTCATAGGCATCATTCCTAAGTTCTTCCAACTCATTGAGTTGCAATTTGCGTAGATTACCTAAGTGGGTAAGTCAAAATTGAACTTTTTGATAGCTCAATAAGCTCTATGTTTCAATTCAACAGGCAAGTGGAAAGCTTTCCCATAGACCAACCGATATGGGGACATCCCAATAGGTGTTTTGTAGGCAATTTGATATGCCCATAGTGCGTCGATCAATCGTAAAGACCGGTATTTCCGAGTGGGATTGACCGTCTTTTCCAAAATTTGTTTAATTTGCCTATTCGAAATTTCCGCTTGGCCACTTGTTTGTGGGTGATAAGGTGTACCAACCTTATGGGTGATAGAATGTTTTTTCAACAAATGCTCAAAGAGATAGTTGTAAAAATGGGTACTTCCATCACTAATTATTGCCCTAGGGGTACCAAACTGAGAAAAGATATGATCTCTCACGAACTTGATCACCACATGGTGGTCATTCCTCTTTGTTGGTATGGCCTCTACCCACTTGGAAATATAGTCTACTACTAGTAAAATGTAAAGATTTCTAAAAGAATTTGGAAATGGCCCCATAAAGTCAATTCCCCACACATCAAAAATTTCCACAATAAGTATGGCATTCAAGGGCATCATATTCCTCTGGTTGAGCTTACCGAGCTTTTGACACCTTTCACAGTTCAGACAAAAAGTGTAACAATCTTTGAAGATTTTGGCTAGTAAGATCCACACTGCAAAGTTTTTGCAGCTGTCTTTTTTGAACTAAAATGGCCCCCACATGCATGATCATGGCAGAATGAAATGACTGAGTAGTGGTCATGATCAGGGATGCATCTCCTGATGATCTGGTTTGGACAGTACTTAAAAAGATATGAGTCATTGATAAAAAAAAGTACTTGACATCAGATAGAAATTTTGATTGATTTTGTTTTGACCAATGGCCAAGCATCTCCACTATAACAAGGTAATTGATTATATCTGCAAACCAAGGGATCTGAAAAATATTCAGCAATTGTTCATTGGGAAATTGTCATTCAGTAGGACCTCATCGGATGGCTCTAAAGGTAACCTCGAAAGATGATTAGCCGCAACATTCTCACGTCCTTTCTTGTCTCTTATTTCCAAATCAAATTCTTGTAGCAGAAGTATCCACCGAATCAATTTGGCTTTTGCATCTTGTTTTGAAAGAAGATGCTTTAAAGCTGCATGGTCGGTGTAGATGATGACTTTAGACCCTACCAAGTAGGACTGAAATTTCTCCAAGGCAAAAACCACAGCCAGCAATTCCTTTTTAGTGGTTGTGTAATTTAACTGTGCATCATTGAGGGTCCTACTAGCATAGTAAATCACATGAGGTAATTTCCTAAATTGTTGACCTAAAATAGCCTCGATGGTAGTATCGGATGCATCACACATAAGTTCAAATGGAATGGTCTAATTAGGTGGCTAGATTATAGGAGCCGAGGTTAGTTCCTTTTTCAGTCTCTTAAAAGCCTTTAGACAATTTTCATCAAATTCAAATGGGGCCTCTTTTGTCATTAATTGGCACAAAGGTTTAGCAATTTTGCTAAAGTCCTTGATGAATCTACAATAAAAACTAGCATGGCCCAAGAATGATCGAATCTGCTTTACAGATCTTGGTGGTGGTAATTTTGAGATTAAGTCAATTTTTGCTTTGTCCACCTCAATCCCTTTCTTAGAAATAATATGTCCCAAGACTATCCCTCGTTTTACCATTAAATGACATTTCTCCCAATTTAAAACCAGAATTTTCTATTTACAACTTTCAAGCACGAGGGACAAATGATATAAGTAGTCCTCAAAAGAATTGCCAAAAACTGAAAAGTCATCCATGAAAACCTCAATGAATCTCTCCACCATGTCAGAAAATATGCTCAGCATGCACCTTTATAACGTTGCTGGTGCATTGCATAGCCCAAATGGCATTCGTTTGTAAGCAAATGTTCCAAAAGGACAAGTAAAAGTGGTCTTTTTTTATCCTCAGATGAAATTGAAATTTGATTATAGCTGGAATAACCATCAAGAAAACAGTGGTAAGCATGACCGGCTATCCTTTCAAGCATTTGATCCATGAATGGGAGGGGAAAATGATCTTTTCGGGTCATTGAATTAGAAAATGATCTTTTTGGGTCACTGATTCAACTTTCTATAATCGATGCATACCCTCCATCTAGTTTGTATTCTAGTGGGTACTAATTCATTACTCTCATTTTGAACCACTGTAATTCTTGATATCTTTGGTACCACTTATATTGGGCTCACCCATGCACTATCAGAGATGGGGTAGATCACCCCTGCATCTAGTAATTTCAGAACCTCTAACTTGACCACTTCCTTCATTGTTGGGTTTAGTCTCCTCTGTGGTTCATGAGAGGGTTTTGCATTTTCCTCTAAATGGATTCTATATCGGACCATAGATGGGCTTATTCCTTTGATGTTTGCTATGGACCACCCTATAGGTTCCTTGTGTTCATCCAGAATGTTTATGAGTTTCTCCTCTTGGACAGGGTCCAAGTCTAAAGCTAAAATCACTAGAAGGGTTTTTAGGGGGCGTAAAAACACATATTTCAAAGTATCTAGTAGCTGTTTGAGTTCTAACTTAGGGGGCTCAACAACAGATGGGACAAGTGGTGAAGCAGATGGAGTCAAAATTTCATGCTTTGGTTACCACCTGGTATAGTTCATGACTGGTGTTAAGTTTAACAGAGCATTGACTTCCTCAATTTGTCCATCTATGTCAAAATTACTTCCAAAGTGGGCCAGATAAGCCTCTAGTGGATCATCAAGATTAAAATGGGGTAAGTGATTTTCCCCTAATACATGAATATAACTGACTTCAAAAATCCCATCATCCTCATCAGGAGGTTGCTTACTAACATTAAAAATGTTCACCTGAATAGTCATGGTCCCAAAAGAATTTTGCATCACTACATTCCTACAATTGATCAAGGCATTTGAGGTGGCTAGGAATGGTCTCCCTAAAATCACTAGTATTTTGGGTTTAGCCTCAGATGTGTGTTTTGTATCCAAGACAACAAAATCGATGGGAAACACAAAGTCTCCAACTTTGATTAGAACGTCTTCGACTACCCCTTTGGGTTATTGAATCGATGCAATAGCCAATTGCAAGGTCACATGGGTCTTTTTCAACTTCCCCAAACCTAATTCTTCATAAACAGAGTGCGGAAGAAGGTTCACACTCGTACCTAGGTCTAGCAATGCTTTCTCTATGTGATGGTCCCCAATTTGGTAAGAAATGGTAGGACACCCTGGGTCCTTGTATTTTATCAGGGTTGGACAGGAAATTATCGAGTTAGCTTGTTGAGCTAGAAAAGCTTTTTTAGGTAAATTGGTAGTCCTTTTGAAGATCAAAGGTCCTTCAAAATTTTGGCATAAGCTGGAATCTGTTGGATAGCATCAAGTAGTGGAAGGTTGATTCTCGCTTGTTTAAACACTTTTAACATTTTATCCAACCGGGCAATTGATTTTCTAAGTCCTAGCCTCTGGGGGTACGGTGCCTTGGGAATGTAAGCCCTAGGAGTGGGTTCACTAGGTGATGGTTCAGCATTCACACTCGGTTCCTCAGTTTCCATATCCTCACTTGATTCTTCCTCAGGTTCCTTAGGTGGTTCTACCTTGTTATCAACTTTTGTACCTGACCTAAGAGTGATTATTGATTTGACCTGCTCTGGGCCTTTTCCTTTGTCATCATGAACAACTTGGCCCTTAGGGCCCGTTTGTTAATTTAATTGGTAGAGTGAAGTGAAGTGAATGATAATTTTAAAAGATAAAAAAATAAAAGGGGTTAAATCAATCCAATGATTAGATTTTATTTTTTTAGTGAGAAGAGAATATAACTTTTTGACTTTTTGTGTTAAAAGTAAATATTTTTTGTTAGTTAGTGGGATGGAAAAGTAACTTTTTGACTTTTTTGTGTAAAAAGGTAAGGGAATTTTTTTTGAAATATGGTATTTTGATTTGACTCTTTTGAGTTGTTGTGTGGTGAAATGAGAGATGACTTTAACTTTACAATTAAGGGAAATTAACAAACGGGCCCTTAGGATTAAGCTCAGGTTGACTAGGGAAGGATCCCTTATCTCTAGTGCTCATGGAATTGGCTAGTTGGCTCATCTGATATTCCGATTTTACAAGGTCCGAGCATGGCCATTTAAAATTTGAGTAGTAGTTTGCTGGAATTGAGCAGTATTCTGAGATATGAGTTTCATGGCCTCTTCCAAAGAATCATCCCTTTGGGTCAGTGGATTAGGGTTGAAATTGGGCTTTTGGAAACCAGGTGGGGCATTGGCTTGAGATTGAATGGGCTAAAATTGATTGGCCTGTGATGGGCCTGTTGGAAATTTATACTAAAAGCATACTTTAATGTATTTTTCTTTGACTGATTTACTTATTAGTAAAGTTTGCTTTTTCCATCTTAATGAGAATTTGTATGGGTAAATGGTTGCATTATTATTTATTGTGCATAAGTGCGTCTTTTATTCTATAAAGTAGACAAGTTAGTGTATAGAGTTCAGCTTACTTATTTGTCGGTTCTTATAGAATATAAGTTATTGTTGTTCACAATCTAGATGGAGCTGGACATACCATTGGTACAATTGTAGCATGATGTTTTAGTAGGCTTGTCTTAGTTGCGGGAAACAGTATAGTTTCGACTCGTTATGCTAGTACACTTTGTGTGTATTGAACATGACCATTTTTGGGTTATTGTCTTTATACTAACTATATAAGATTATTAACATCCAAATGGTTATTATGAGAGCTTATACTCTTAATCCCCATATAAATAATAGACACGTGCATTTAGTATTTGGCATTTTGATTTGCAAAGGAGTGAGACCTTTTGTGGGTCAATAATCTCAGTAAATTGGATGACTACACTATGTGTATGGTGCATATTAGTTTATTGACGGAATCCCCGTCCCGTAATAGGGATTGATGATATCTCCTTGATGAATCTTATAAGTTTTGATTATGTCAAACCCTGCAGGTGGACTTAGTGTTCGACATATCAAATAAGTTAAGTGTAAGGTCTCAAGGAATTATAAATATATCGATTAAATATAGGCGTTAGTAATTATTTAATCAATGGATATTTGAAATCTTAATGTGGGGAGATTAATAAGCATTTAATAATAAGAAGCTTGAAATATTATTTTGAGAATAAGGACATGAGTACAATTATAATTCTTTAGTGGACTGAATTGTAATTTATGAATCTAGGACTCTAATTTGGGTCGAATTAGGGTTTCCTATTTCTATAAGAAGCCTATTCCTTATTTCCTTCTTAAGGTCCCTATTGTAGCCTATATATATGCGCTATTGCTCTTTAGAAAATATACACAAGAGAAATTTTGTTTTTGAGAGCAAGGAGAATTTGCAGAAGAGGCCTACACCTTGGTGCGAATTTGAGCATAGAGGAATACAGTAGAAGATCTTGAGACTTTCAGGCTATTATAAGACCGAGTTCAAATTAGAGAGATCTTGTAGGTATGGTTCTTGAATCATTATAGTTTAAACTTATTTCCACAGTGATTTGTGCGCGATATATAAGGATCCTTGCGGCTGCCTCGCAACAGGGCCACCCTGAGTTGGACCCTTGGTCCAAGAAAAGATTGGATTGTCCCTCCAGCCTGGATTGTATGTGTTTGAGTATGGGTCATACTTTTGTCGATTATCAAAATGAGTGTTTTGATAAAGTGCATTTACCTCCTTAACAGATTTGGCCTGACCCAAAGTTGTTGGGTCAATTTCACCATTCAAGGCCTGCTTATATTTCAGTGACTCCAAAGTGTTTGGAGTGGGTGTTTGATTCATCTCTAAGGCCTCTATCCTCCTCATTAGTGTATCCAATTTGGCCTCTGCTTCAATCTTTGGTTTAATCTTGAACATCCCCCTTTTTTCAGGAATGGAGGGTTTAGAGGGCTCCCTTTTGACAGGGGCCCACTACAGTGTATTATCAGCAGTTTCTTCCAAAAATATCCATGCTTCATCTGCTATTTTCTATGTAAAATTCCCACCATAGAAAGATTCTACCATTTGCTTAGTTGGGTAATCCATGCCCTTATACACAATTTGGACCAATCGGATCTTTTCAAATCCATGGTGGGGACATTGGATCAAGAGGTCCTTGAACAGTTCCAAATAATTAGAGAGTGTCTCCCCATCCATATGATAAAATCCATTAATGGCTTGCCTAATCGAAGCAGTCTTCTATTTGGAATAGAATTTCTTATAAAATTCTTCGACTATCTTAGCCTATATAGTGATGGACCCCACTTGTAAGATATAAAGCCAAGCTTTAGTCTTTTCTTTCAAGGAGAAAGGGAATAATCTAAGCTTGAAGGCATTTTCTGTCATATGATTTATTCTAATGGTCTCACAAATGTCCTTAAATTCCCTAATATGTTGATATGGGTTTTCCTGGTCTACCCCACGGAACACTGGGAGCATCTAGATCATTCCAAATTTGATCTTAAAGGTAGCATTAGTCTGGGGCAACCTAATACATGACGGTTGAGTTGTCCTGGTAGGGTACATGTAATCCTTCAAAGTCATGGGTGGGTCCATTTACCCTCCTTTAGCCATTTCTTATTCAAAAATTGATGAACTACCTATGATGGTTAAGGCTAACTCGGGTTCTATCCTAATCAACCTATGATTTTTGCATTCCCATAATTTCTTCCTCTCAGGTTTAGATCACATGCATCGGGTTTAACCCTAAAATAAAAGAGAAAAAAAATGTTAACCTAATCTATATGCAAAGTCCTAATGATCTCAATATAATGCAGAAATCAGGTAGTCTTGCACAAAGATTGAGTGAAAGAAAGGTCATAGGGTTAACCTAGACACTACACAGCTCCTAACTGGTGAGGAGAACAATTGGGCCTCTGATTCGGTCCTATGAAATCTTAGTTGACCAGGCAGCCACCAAGGAATGGTGGGGATGAACCCGCTTAAGTACCAGTTCCTTGAACAGTTAAACTATCACACCCTCAAGGGCAAAGGCTTTCTTGGGCATCAACTTCAGTCAAGGAGCGCAATTGGTCCAATTGTCAGTGGTCTTTGTCCTACTGAGCTCAAATCTTAGGGTCTTGTTGTTACTTGGTTTTAATTAAGGTTAGGATCCTAATGTGAGAGATGGTTAAACGTAGATAGGCAAGGATTTGGTGATGAAATCTAGTCCTTATTTTGTTTGGGGTGAGTTGCCCTTAACTAAGTGTGTGGGTCTAATTTAAATTGTGTGCCACGTAAGCAGTCACAGTTTGCAAAATTTCAAATCAACCAAGCCCACTTGCAGAAAAAGATTTGTAAGTTAAGGATGGAAGATCTTATAGTAGATCCATGTAAATCTTATCTTGTGCAGACTTATCTTCTTTTTAGCACTTTTTGAAAGCACTTCATTGTTATTGGAATTTTTTGTAACAATCCCCGCAGTTTCCTGTTTTTGTCAAATCTCTCCACACAATGCAAACTACCAAAAATAAAGAAAATTTTTTTAGTAATTCCTAATTTGAATGAAACTCCTATAAAAAAAATTGAGAACTTGTCGTAATCTAAAACAAAGAGATGACAAAAAAAAAATAAATAAATAAAAACTCTAAGTTACAAAAAAAATTGCAAAACAATCTAAACTATTCAAAAATCAAATAAACCTAATTCTAATCAAACTAACACTAAAAAAAATCTAATGAAACCTAGAAATTATTTTTTTCTTTTTTCTGAAATTCAAAATTAGAAAAATTATAAAAAAGAATAGTTTTTTTTTGTGATTATCAAAAAGAATCCTAAAGGAAAATAAAAACTACTCTAAAAAAAATCTAAAAGAAAAAAATTTTGTTACTGACTTTTTAACTTCTAAAATTCTAAAAAAATATATCTGAAAAAAAAATTTCAAAAATTAATTTTTTTATTAAAAAAATTCAATAAAATACTAAAAAAATCAGAAAAACCCTAATTTTTTTCTTTTATTGTTTTTTCAAAAAAAATAAAAAAAGAAAAAACAAACTAGCACTAATTTCAAACAAGGTCAAGGAAACAAACTAAATGATTGAACAACTAAGAATGCAACTCAATGATGAATATGAATGCACCTTTAAAAAAACATATTTAATAAAAAAATATAAATTTCAAATTTGGTTCCCGGCAACGGTGCCAAAAACTTGTTGAAAAATTAAATTCAATCGTTTGATACTGCAAGTGAACAGTTGTTCTTTTGAGACAACGGCAAGTACAGGTCAAACCCACATAGAGCACTATTGAAATATTTTTTTAATTAAAATCTGATTTTTTTAGGATAATGACAAAAGGGATAAAAAAAATTAAACAATAAAAAGATTGAAAAAATTCAGGATCTAGAGCATAGAAAAAAAAACATATGAGAAAATGTAGATCAAAATGTCATGAATCTATTAAGTAGTCCCACCATCATTTTATGCAATTGATAAATCTATCCTAAAAACCCTTCAAATTAGAATTAAATCAATGTTTCTGATTTGGATAATTTGGCTATCAAGATTACAATCTTTTTTTCACAATTTATTTAAAATAATAATCTTTTTCACCTAATGAAATTATGAACTTAACTAAAGATCACATATTAATCAAAAATAGACTATCAAAGAATTTCAATCTAAGAATAATCTATTTAGAAAATATACATGATTAAAGCATTGCTCACATAAAAATTTGAATAACATAGGTTGTCAATGACAAAAGGTAGATTTATTTTTATCATAAACACACAAGAAAAAATATATAATTGAATCAAATCACATAGAATGATGATGAGAAACACTTAACTTTATCAGATACTCTGATCCAGAGATCTACTCCTCCATTGCAAAATATATGATTTTCATTGAGTACTTTATGGCAATTACAATTTTCTCTCACACTCTTTTAGCCTAGTTCGGGAATAGGGCTCCAGAATACCCACAATTATTCTCTCTTTGCTTTTTTTTTTAATAGAGAAAGAGGAAATGAGAAAGGAGAGAGGAGAGAGAAGTGGAGATAGGCATTATGGAATTGGTTGGTAGTGTGGGGCATGAGAGAGAGAGAGAGAGATGGAGTGTATGTCCTTTTTGGTGGGTGGTGTTCCTTTTTATAATTTCTCTCTTGTCTCAAAGCACCCATGGAATACAAAGATTTGCATGGGCCTCATGATTGTGCAATCACTTCCAACTCAATCATATTCTCATCCTCTTTCCAATTTTGTTATCATATCCCACTGAGACGAGTTGGATATAAGGTTGTTTGTGCCGCATTGAGGGTTCCCTTCTAAACTTGCTCCAATCTTCACATGCGATGGGTTGTGAGGATCTTTGACCATAGGTTGGAAGAGATCATCCTGCTGAAAATTCTCTCTTGGATTTGACATTGTGAGTTAGAATAAGATCACCTTCCATGTCAACTGATTTAGGTGATTTGTGCATTGGATATACATGACAGGTAAGGAACAAGATTACTCCACATGACAAGGAAAGAATAAATTATAGAGATCTTTCTCATCTAATCCGCACGGTTTGTGATCTTTTCAGCATATCCATCACGTGAACACGTGTATTTCTTGGTAAACACCGGTGCTTATGGATTCTTTAGTGCCACTTGAATTTGGACATTTGATTAAGTCTACCTCTCGGAGTTAGCACACCCTCCTTACATGGGCTCAAGCTCAGTTTGGCTTGACCCATAAGTTGAGTTGGTTTGATCACTTCACTTGGTCCCACATGCGTGTGCAAAAAAAAGAAAAAATTCCAAGATATGATCTTCAACAAGTCTCACAATTTTGAAATTCCTTGGAGTGAAGTGGGTTCTACATCTTCCTACACATTCTAATTAAACCCATCAAATGTTAAAGAGCCCACTTGAAGTGGGGCCTGTCCGAACATAGTTCTACTCCAATGGAACTCTTCGGAGAAAAAGCACAAAAGGCTAAAAATGTAGAAAATGTAAAAAAAATCCAAATCATAAGTAAAATTGCACAAAATGGTGAAAATGAATAAAAACTTGATGCCATTCACATAATTAAGTCCTAAAAATGTGCAAATCCATGGATTCAACAATCGGTTTGTCGGGTTTGAGTTGAGAGGTTTAGATGGATGTTTGGTAGGCCATTTAGATGTTTGGGTCATTACATTCAGAGCATTTTGTGTAGGGCCCATTGGAGATGGGTTGGTCAAACCTTTTTGGGCCTTTGGCCCAAGTCATTTGGACCTTTTGAGTTAAAAGCCCTTTTTTTGAATTTTGTAAAATTCATTAAAAAGAAGGGAGCCTTTCTTTGTAATTTAGATAAATCTTCACGTAAACCCAACCCTAAAAACATCCTATCATTTTTTCCTTGTACATACTTTTCTTGTATTCCTCTTCCCTATCTGTCCTCAGTAACCAAGCCTTAGCCATCTCCAAAGAACCTAGGCTCTCTAAAGGAAAGGAGGCTCCTCTACACCATCATTTCTTCATCTTCTTCCTTTCTCTTTGTTTCTCTTGATAGTGTTTGCAACCTCAGTAAGTCCCAATCTCTTAGATTGAATGCAGTACCTTTCAGATTGATTAGGGCATGTTCAATAGCTCAAGGAAATCTGTTTATCTTTTGGATATGTACCACTTTGTTTGGGGAATCAAATTCGGTAGGGGTTTGTGTGTGATGGGATCTAGCCATAGCAAATTTGAGTTTGGTACAAGATTTGAGCAAGTGGATAACTTCAAATAATGTTAATTAATTCAGTTTATTGTTTGATATGGTTGAAATCTAATTTAAATGGTTGATTTTGAATTCTTTATTAGAAATCTGGGGTTTCGTTTGTATAAGGATGAGTTTCAGAAGAAAATCCCAAAAAGGAGCAAATTCATGTGAACCTACAGCTCACATTTCAGTGAGCCATTTCTGGGCATTTTATGCTACGGCTAGCTGTAAGACTGGCTAGCTTAGCCGTAAGTGAACTACAGCTAAGTTGTAAGATGGCCACGGCTAGGTTGTAAAAGCCAGCAACCTTAACTAAAAATTGATAGTTGAATAGGTTAGGTCTGGTGACCACAATTGAAGAATCCATCTGCATGGATTGTACTACAGGTAAGTAACCCAAGGTATGTGACTTCTAGGTTGTAGGATCACATAACTCAATAACATGCCCAATGGTTAATTAATAATTGAATCAATATGTGACTTGGGCTGAAAATATGGTGATTCCCATTTGTAGGGAGGGTTAGTTAATGTACCCACGGAATTGAATTGGAGTTGGGATGGGAATGTGAGTTCCGGGATGCATCACATGATAGACACTGAAAATGGATCATTAGCATCGTGGGCTCACATTGTCATTTTGAGGAAATGTTTGACTCAATGTGTATACTTAACTTATTATGACTATTAGGTAGTGTAGAGCTTATCCACAGAATAATGAAAAATATCACATGAGCACAATACACTTTTAAATTATGCAACCTTATCACTTTAATTGTAATAGTATGGATATTAGGAGTTGGGGACTTCATAGCATGACTTCATTGAGCATCTGTATATATATATGTATTCGTATATATTTCTGATTGGCTGCAATTGAAGGTGGTCGTACTCCATCGGGTTAGCGTGTATTGTGGGATATAGTGCACAATTGTGCCATTTGTTATATCCGGTGGGAATACCCGTTTTTGTATATTGTATCTGGTGAGAATACCCAATTTTGTACATGCACTTCATTAGGTTTGCATTTGGCTTATTTTGGGTAAGAATAAAATATGATTTAATTCAGTTGGCTAACATCATTACTTGCAGTTTACCTCTTGTCAGATTACGTCAATTTGACCCACTACTTTTGGTGTTCAAGTCCCATTGCCAGTGCTGAACTGGAGGGTCAGGAGATGTAGTATAATCGAACAGATGGTGGAGTTGTTGAGTGGAACGTTGATGATATCATCTAAGGTGTCCTAGTAGTGGTGATGAGATCGGAACATTAGATTCTTATAATAAGGCCATATTTAGGGCCATTAGAGTAGTTATTCAATTTATTTGTTTGGGAATTGTAACTTTAATTTTTATGTTTTGGAATTCTTGACCATTTATTAATTATTATTGAGATTTGTTTATATGGTTTATAAATGATACTCAGCTGCGTAGATTATGGATTTTAGTTCTGCATGTGATTATGGTTGCTTGATCAATAAGCATAACCTCATGAAAGACTTCGATCAACCTAGAATTGGGACCCGTGTTGTATATTTAAGAAAATCATAAATTGGTCATAATTCTCACACCCCTAGGATGGGGTTTAGACATGACCCAGTTTTGGTGGGTGGTGGCTGTAAGGTCAAATTTCTCAGATCAGGTCAGATCTGATCAGACTCGGATTGACCTGTAAATCGAAATAGGTTGCTAGCTTTTAATTTGATTGAGAGAACTGGTTGGCAATTAGATGGGAACACCCCGAGCAACCCTAAACCAAGGGCAAAGAGAAACTATTAGAGGAAAGATGGTCGGGTGGGTCCAACCATGGGCCCTTCGATGGTAAGTTAGTGGATAATCCTTGAAAAATGGAATCCGACTAGATTTAGGGAATTTGCACATACCTCTTCATTTGCCTTTAGTTCCCTTTTTATTGCCATCGCCAAGTAGATTAGTCTCCTTGAATTTAGGATCCACTCCTCACTTATCCTTCTTCCCCGAGAGACTTAACGACACGTAATTCTCCACTTTAGAGGGCTTAAACCTATTCCCGAGATCTTCTGCGTGTTGGCCTTTTCGGGACATCACGTATCTGGAGTGGGAATGCCAGCTATCCTATGTTTCTTGAATTGATCAAATGCAACTGCCCATCAACACAGCTCTGCAATGTTGTAGGCCTCCTACTTTGCTTGGCTATGTAATCCTTCCCAAGCTGATTCTCGTTCTGCTCGACTATGGGGGTTATCCTAGGCTCACAGGTGTATAGTTCGGCTTGAGGTAGGACGTTTTTTATCCTCTTACAACTACCCCCGAGCCTTTGCCTTATCTTCTACGTAAGCGAAATTAGGCAAAGTTGTTAGTGTCACCTTCTAGGGCACGTGTCCACTTCCCCCCATTCCTCATTTCTTTTCAAATTTCAAAACTCTGATGTTTTGGCCCTGGCAGATTGGCTGGCCTTAAATTTCAGGATTTGGCGGACGATTCGTTCTCCACCGTTCCGTCTTCCCATGCTTATTACAACAGGTTCGACCACTGTGACCCATTGTCTTCCACGATTGATCCGGCCCTTTAAATCTTCATCTTTCTTTGTTCTTCTTGCTCACCTTCCCATGCTACTTCTCTTTTTCCCTGCATATTTCCCTTTTTCCGCTGTAAGTTTCCTCCTCTAGCAACTCTTTTCAATTCTTCTATGTATACCTTCCTTTTCTTTTAGAACGGGTAACCTTAGAAAATTGCTAAAATCTCCTGAACAAATCGAGGAGTTTAGGGATAGGTTCGGGATTGCCTCGGATGTTCATATCCAGCTTTCAAGACCAGAGGAATCATTCCTTGGATGCTCTAAGGGTAGAATACCCTTTCCTACCATAGCCATTGTGGAAGGTGGTGTCCACTTTCCCTTATGCCCCTTTCTTATTTAGTTTTTTTCATATGCAAATCTTCTTCCACTCTAATGCGCCCCCAACGTACTCTACATCTTTATCGGGGTTGCCGAGATCAATACTCTGCTCGGGATAAATCTCAGCATCGTTGATATCCTCTCTTGCTATTACTTAGTTCTTCTAAACAATAAGAGAGAAATCTTCTACCTGAAAGCTCCGGAGTGCAGCAGACTCCTAGTCCACTATCTCCTCGATACAAACAAAGCTAACAAGGGTGACATAGTGGTGTTCGGTGCGAATTGGGAGACATCGACCACCTGGGGGTGATTAGACATACAGTTCCTCGGTCCTTAGCGGAACCAGGTCGGCCCCCTTGAATTTTGTGCTCAATCTATTTTTTTAATCTCTCTTTTCTTACTAACCCTTTTTTTATTCTCACTTTGATGACAAATAGAGAGATCAACTGCATCCATCTTGTTGGCGTTAATGAAGAAGACCTCGAGAAGGTCTTCGCGTAGAGCGATCCTCTAAAACTTGAGGGCTGGGGCTGAGCTGTGCATGTCCTCCTCGGGTACACTTGCACGTATGACAGCTTTTCAGCCATCTCGATCTGGGACAATGTTACTAGCACTACTAACTAACCTTGGCTAAGAGCTAACTGAGCCAGCAAACAATTAGCTCATGCCAGACCCGGTGGTGCTTCAAGCGTTCCGTCCCCTTCTTCCACAAGCTCCTCCAGCCCCGCCTCTTTTTCTCATCAACATCTGCTCAAGCTTGCGTTATGCGTCCTTAAAGGGTTGCCATTGTTCTAAGCTCACAGAGCTCCTCCTCCTCGCTTCCCATGCATGACCCCGTGCTCATTGCTTCTGACAATGAGTCGTCTCCCGACTCTGGGTAGGTTTTCCTTCCACAACTCATGTTAAGTCACAAACCGAAAAACCTCTTAGCCGCGCTGGGAGGCTCACCCATGATACCGCCCCCTTTGTTCGCCACTCAGCTTCATCCCAATGGCCCTCGAAGTGACCTCTCGGCAGTTCTCCACAGGAGTCATCAACAAAGAGGCAAAGGTCCTCTTCAGTGGAGCTTGGCACCTTTACACTATGGTCGTACGATGACGCCCCTATCCTGCCTCTCAAGCCGTGTCCTCCTTCGACCAAAAAGCCTCCTACTACAGAAGGTCCCTCCCACCAAAAGGAGGGCATAACTAAATTGCCTGACGTGGCCTATAAAATGGCCCAGCTTTCCTTGCTTCCCTCTAACATTGAGCGGCACAATTCACTAACAGACTTCGAGCTCATGTCTTCTTGGATGTAGAAATGCCTTGTGGTAAGCTTCATCCCTTTTTTTCTTCGAATCCATTTGATCTTAGACTGTCTTCTACTATGCTAATCTGTTCCTACATAAACTAGGGGGTTCAACTTTGGTCGGTAACTTTCGATCAACTTGAGGCGGGCAGGAAGCATATCAAGAAGGTGGATGGAGAGGTGGCATCTTTGAAAAGTCAGCTTGTCCTCTCTCAGAAGGCCTTAAAGTTGGCTGAGGCTAAGGCTGGGTCGGCGACAACTAGAGCTCTTAGTGTAGAAAGCGCCCTCTTTACCAAGGAGCTTGAATTAAAGAGCTCCCGAGCTTGGAACTTGAAACTAGAAAAGGAGATGAAGGTGGCTGTAGAGCGAACTCAGGACGAGGGCTATGACGAGGCCGCAGCCGCTTACTTAGAACAGGTTGAGGAGATTTGTGCCATTCTCCTCAAGAGTGGCTACGATATGGGTTTGGATGAGGCTAGCATCCCAGCGAACTCTTCCTTCCAAGGAAGATAAGCAGCCCCCCACATATTCGACCACCATTCTCCCTCACCTCCTACCGACTAGGGTGCCCTCGAGCCTCCAACTGCTAATGTTGCCTCAGAGCCTTAAGTAGACCTTAGCCCTTCCAACTTTGACAACTCAATCGTTGAGGGTTCCACCACTAGTCGAGGTGCCACAGGATGTTGAGCTAGCTTATCCCGAGTCTTTTGTTACTAGTCTGAAGTTTTGTTATGACCTTAGTTTCCCATTTTGGCTCTGTTTGCTCTTTTTGTTTTTTTTTTATATGTGTGTGTGCTTGAGCTATGTGCCTTTTGGATACTTGTAATCTTAGCCCCTGCCATGGGCCCATTTTTATCAAGTGCTTGCTTCTTAAATATCTTTTCTATTTCCATTGTTAGAACTTTTTTGCACTCGACTTTGTTCTTAATGCTCACATCGTCATGCTAAGATATTAGACAAAAGAGATCTAGGCAGTGTACCCAGTTTGGGTGCTTTCCCCGTTAGTTTTTTATCCTTCGGTATGAAGTATAGGGTCATTGATGTAACCCCTTTCACTGGACCTTGATCCTGATTAGTGGCCGGATCTAGGTATCTTCTGAGGATACCTCCAGGCCACTATCCCCTCGCCCAACTTGCCTGGCTGGGACTCGAGGTACTATTCTGAATTTCGAAGCCTGCTCGACACACATTCTTTGGCACAAAGATAACAAATTCTCATAAAAAAATAATAGATTTTCATTTAATCAAATTCTTGGTATAAGAACTTGTATCCCCAAATCTTCTTGGTATAAGAAGTCACAACTAAATCTTTTGGTATAAAGATTAGAAGAAGAATTTCTTCAGGTTAGAGATATTCCAAGGCCTCGGGAGTGTCTTTCTGTTAAGTGTCTCAAGGTGATAAGCACCTGTTCCCTCTACGGAGGTGACTCGGTACACTCCTTCCCAATTCGGCCCTAATTTGCCGTGGTTGGGATTTTTTGTGTTCGGGAGAGCTTTTCTCAGTGGCAAATCACTGACCAAAGGCTCCCTTCCTTTTACCTTCTCCCAAAAACTCCGAGCTAGCTGTTGTTTGTAAGTCGCCAACTTGATTAGAGCAAGTTCCCTTTGTTCTTTTCGCAAGTCCAGCTGCTCGGCAATCATATCTCTATTTTCCTTATGATTGTAGTGCTCTATTCGCATAGTTGTTGGCAGGCCAATCTTTAGTGGGATTATCGCTTCCATTCCATATGCTAAGGAGAAGCGAGTCTCCCCGGTCGACTTGTGTGGCATGGTCCTGTAAGCCCATAAGACAGTGGAGAGTTCATTCGCCCAACACCCTTTGGCATCAACCAATCTTTTCTTTATGCCATCGAGTAAAGTCTTATTGGTGCTTTCAGCCTGGCCATTACTCTGCGGATACACTGGTGTTGAGAAGTAATGCTTATACCGAACTTTTCACACATGCCTCGGAAAACTCTTGCTTCAAATTTTTTGTCCTTGTCTGTAACCAGTGCTTGGGGAATCCTGAATTTGAAAATAATATTTTTCTAAACAAACTTCTCGGCATTGGTATCCTTGTTATGAACCAGTGGTTCCGCCTCTACCCACTTGGTGAAATAGTTGGTTGCCACTATTAGGAACCTAAAGTTCCCTGCTGACCTAGGCATGGGACCGACAATGTCAATCTCCCACTTGTTAAAGGGCCACAGAATGGTTATCATGTTTAGTTGCTAGGTCGACTGATGAATATCCTTACCAAATCGTTGACACTTTTCACATTTTTGTACGAATTGCAGTGCATCCTTTTGCATGTAGGGCCACTAGTACCCTTGCGACATGGCTCTATATGCCATGCTACGTCCTCCAATGTGTTCTTCGCAGCAACCTTCATGGATTTCCCATAAAAGATCTTCGACCATCAAGGGATGAATGCATCTCAGGAAAGGTCCCAAGTATGAATGCTGGTACAACCTTCCTTCAGGTGATAACTAGAACCTAGCCGACCTCCTCCTGATCTTCCAAGCTTCCCTTGCATCGCCGGGGAGTTCGTCATTCTTCAAGTACTTTAACAATAGTGTCATCCAACTAGCCTCTTCTTCCATTTCTATTGAGTATAAGATCCGTAAAGCTTCTTGACTGGGTATTAGTTGGAAATCGATAGTGCTTTCCCTCCTTAACTTAGTTTTAACGACTGTGGCTAAACAGGACAAGCTATTAACATGCGTGTTCCCCTTTTGACCAATCTATGTGATGGTGACATTACCAATCCTTTGGATTGCCCGATGAGCTTCTTTCAAATATGCAATCATTCTGTCGTCTTGAGCAGCGTATTCCCCTTTTAACTAGTTGGTGACCAACCGGGTGTCACAAAAAACAACAAACCATATACTCTTCAGCTCCTCAGCTAATCTCGACAGTAATGCCTCATACTCTGCCTCATTGTTTGATGCAGAAAAACAGAAGGAAACGACCTTTTCAATTACTGCTCCCTTTGGTGTAAAGAGCACCATTCCCACACCTTATCCTTAGTTGTTTGACGCCTAGTCCACATATAACTGCCATTCATTTTTTTCTCCTCTCGTACTACTGTCTATGGCGTCATGGTACCCAGTTTTTCTTTGGTCTTGTACAGGTTCTACTCTTGGAGTGAATTCTGCAATGAAATCTGCTAAGACTTAACCTTTGATGGCATTCCTCGGGACAATTTTAGTATCATGTTCCTTGAGCTCGATTGCCCCTTTGGCCATCCTTCGTGATAGATCTACCCTTTGCAATACAACCTTCAGTGGGTGTTCGATCAATGTTTTCACGGTGTGGGCTTGGAAGTAATGCCTGAGTTTCTGAGCTGCACACATCAAAGCTAGGGCCAGCTTCTCCAAAGGGAAGTACTTTGTTTCTGCATTGAGTAAGATTTTGTTGACAAAATAGATCGGAAGGTGATGCCTTTCCTCCTCTCATTAAGGCCACACTGATTGTGTGCTCGGACACAGCTAGGTACACAATAAGTTCCTCCTATATCCTTGGAATAGACAAAATAGGAGGGGAACTCAAATACTGCTTAATCTTTGCTAACGACAGATCGCACTACTCGTCCTATCTGCTTTCTTTTTTATAGTAAGAAACAATGGTTGACACATATCTGAGCTCCTCACAATAAAGTGGTTGAGTGCTGTTAGCATTTCGGTGAGCCTTTGGACATCTCTTTTTGAACTGGGCCGTTCCAACTTCTTAATGGCTTGGATCTATGCAGGATTCGCCTCTATTCCCCTCCATGTTACAATAAAGCTTAGGAATTTTCTTGAGCTAACCCCAAATGAGCATTTCGAGGTGTTGAGTTTCAACTTATATCTCCTCAAGATGTTAAATACCTCTTTCAAGTTGCTTAGATGACTAGCCTTTTCCCTACTTTTAATGACCATGTCATTGATATACACCTCCACAGTTTTCCCAATTAGCCCTTGGAGCATCCGGGTTACCAATTGCTGATAAGTTGCCCCCGTGTTCTTAAGTCTGAAAGGCATTCTTTTGTAATAAAAAATGCCCTTTGGAGTTGTGAACGGCGTTTTATCTTGGTCAGCCTTTTCCATTGCTATCTGGTGGTAATTTCGGTAGGCATCCAGAAAGCCAATTCTTTCATGACCCACGGTAGAGTCCACTAGTTGGTCAATTTTGGGGAGAACGAAGCTATCCTTCGGGCAAGCTTTGTTTAAATTAGTGCAATCGGCATATACCCTCCACCGCTTGTCCTTCTTTGGAACGACAACAGTATTTGATAACCATTTTGGATAATGAACCTCCCGAAATGCATCTGCCTCCATTAGTTTGTTGACCTGCTCGCATGTAGCAGCTTGGTGTTCTGGAGCGAGTTTTCTTTATTTCTAAATTACAGGCTTAGCATTTGGGTTAAAGCCGAGCTTGTGGCAAATGATTAGCGGGTTGATTGCAGGCATCTCATATGGAGTGTAGGTGAAGATGTCATAATTCTGGACGAGAAATTGTATTAACTCATCTAGTTCGCCTTTTTTCCAAGGAGGTTCCAACCAAGAAGTGTTTTACCGAGTCCCCTTCAGTGATTGGGACCTTTCTCAGTTCCTCTTCAGCTTTATCTACCACATTAATGCCCGGATGATCCAAACATGACCGACCAAGATGCAGTTGCTATTTCTGGTCGGTTTTTTTTTGTGAACCTGCTGCGCCATCGTTTTGCCTGTATTTTCCCTTAATGGCCACAATTAAACAACTACTTGAGGTGGCCTGATCACCCCTGATTTCCATGATGCCATTTGTTGTCTGGAATCTAATCCTCTGATGATAAGTGGACAGGACTGCCCTCATGTGTTGGGTCCAAGTTCGACCCATTATGGCATTGTAAGGGGGTGGGACACCTGCCACCAAGAATTCTGCCTGAAAGTTGATCGGGCTTGTTGCCACCAGTACATTGATCAGGCCCAATCGTTGGACTGTTTGGTCACTGAATCATAACAGTGGTATAGAGGATGGCTGTAGATCCGACCGTCAGAGTCTAAGCTTATTAAAGAGCTCGACGTACATGATTTCCGATGAACTGCCAGAATCAACGAGGATTCGTCGAACATCGAACTCCATTACTCATAAGGTGAGTACCAACACATCATTATGAGAGTGAACTACGTCTCGCAGGTCCTCATCCGAGAATGAGATTTCTCTTTTAATGTGCTCTTGCTTGCTTAATGATGTTTGGGTGCCCGTTCACCTGGTACACTTCTTTCAAGTGGGCTGCCATTTTCCTCTAACTTCTGATAGCTCATATTGTTACTTCCCTCGGGCTTGTCACCTCATGAACAACATCTATAACTCCCATTGGCGCTTTTTCCTCATTGGCCGACCCATGGTTTTGCCTTTTTGCTTTCGATGATTTCTTTACCCGGCCACCCTCTATGAATTCCTTTAGATAGCCCTGTTTCACTAGATCCTCAAGATGTTGCTTAAGCATTCTATAATTTTCCATGAGGTGCCCATTTTCACAATGATATGAGCACCACAGGTCTGGATTTCTTCTGCTGGGATCGCTCACCATCTTAGGAGGCCATTTGAAATAGGGCTTATCATTAATTTGAGTCAAGATCTTATATATAGGATCATTGAAAATGGTTATCACCCCTTCGTAGGCCCTTCGGGTGGGTTCGGTACAACCCAACCATCTGGTCAGCCTTTTTTTGAACTCCTTTCTTCCCTTCTGTTGAGATCCTTCTTCCTCTTGATGGGGCCATTTATACTCCGTTGGCCCCATGTCCTCCTCCAGCTTTATGAACTCTTTAATTCATCTCTTTAGGTCCTCTTGTGTGACTAAAGGTCGCTTGGCTAGAAACTATCAGGGCTGGCTCTCTTTCGAGAGTTTAAGCTTGTAGGTGGTGATCACCACTTGCTCGTTGCTACCTTCCACTTCATTGTACAGACCCTAATAATGTGTACTCTTTTAGGGTTTTTAAGTTGTCACATCTTAAGCCCAAGAATTTGGGTATTAGGATTAAACCTAAAATAGTGACATTTGTACTCCAGTATATACACACCTAAACCTAAGTCTAAGTGCGCACACACAAAGGAAAGACACACACGTGTGATTGTTACACTTTTGTCCAAGCATTTATGCACGGAAGCTGTCAGTATCATACAAAGAAACAAGAGGATACATACACGATACACAATAACTAGAAATACATTTATATGTACAAAGTGAAAAAGGAGCGTATCTTTATAAAAAGGGAAGTAAGTTTCTTAAAAGATGGATCATTTATACAGTAGACAAAAGTACATGGAATTATTGCCCATACATAACAAAATGAACTTAATGTAACCACAACCCAATGTAAGACCTATACTAGTCCAAGACACACTTTGTGGAGGATCAGTCAGATATTAATTCCTGTCCACTTGTCTAATCCCGATGGGACATTGGGGATCTCCTCTGAAGTCTTGTCGACCTTTGAGGGATCAGAAGATGAATCTGAGCCTATAACACCAACGAACAATGAGTGAATAAGACTATTCAGGAAAGCATAAGCAAAATTAAGGTAACACGTATTGTATCTACAAGAATCATTAACAGGTGATTATAGGTAAAATTTCAATTTAGTAGACTAGGAATGTTGTGCATTCGAATAGAGCATGTTATAAGATTCAATTAATAAAAATACTTTACTATGTAGGTCCTATATTTGTCATATCCTCCCTCTAGGGATCTATATGTTGAGAACATCATCGACCAGGCTAGGGTACGAATGGGTCTCTAGTTCTTGGAGTCCGAAAGCCACAAGAAAGGCACACTACACCGGCAACATTCATGCTACAACAAAGTCAACCTCGCCGGATATCATAAGGCTAAGGCTGAGTAAAGCCAGAACATTTCGATTCATTCATATATGTGAACTTGAGTAAATTATACAATTCGTTCGTATTTAATTCAATATCAAGGTTAATAGAATACGTACATAAAAAATAACATAATGAGAATCACTTGAGAAATGATCATTCAATTCAAAGCATTATTGGAAGAATAGAAGACAATAACCGAAACTCAATATGCTACGCAATTCAATTCAGTTCCATGGGATCAAGGTAGTGTACTAGCCACTCCTAATCTAGTCATTTATTGTTTCTAACCATGCAAGTTGATGTAGTTTTAAGTTATTCGATACATAGTTCTCTTTCTTTTGGTATTACATTGTATCGAGGATGCGTATCGAAGTCCTTTAAACCAATACCCATGGGGAGGTGCTTAACAATTGGACAATACACATGAATGAGTCTCAGCCGTCAATACCCTTCATGATATTCAGTTTTCCATGGGACCAGTTTATAAGGTAGAGGGATCCAAAATTAAGGCCCTATAAGGTCTCTTAATAGAACCTAGTTTAACCTTGGTTTTTAGAGGCCTCACGGCTTAGCCATGGTGACTTACGGCTTAGCCGTAGGCATCTTACGACTTAGCCGTAATATGCACTACGGCTTAGCCGTAGTTACCTAGATTCTCCCGCATTTACGGTTGAACCATGGTTCGTCTTACGGCTTAGCCGTATTTGTTCTACGTTTGGGCCACGGTTTGGCTACGGCTTAGCCGTAGCACATTATACGGCTTGACTGTGGCTTAGCCTTAGAAGGGTTTCGATTTTTCATGCTCTCGGGTTTTCAAACATTAAAATTTCTTATGGCTAGACCATGGCTAGGTTACGCGTAGCCATAGTACATCCTATGGCTTGGCCATAATACAAATGTCAAATTTGCTGCTCTTTGGAGTTTGAGCTGTGGAAGACTTACGGCGTAGCTGTAAGCTTTAGATTTTCTAGAGTAGTTCAATTTTGTTGCCGAACTTGGGAAACACATGCAAATTCAAACAAGGAAGATAGAAATAAAAAAGAAGGGTTGTAAAACACATTAAAATTGAGAAATTGTAGGAATCATAAAAATCAAGATGTACCAACATACATTCAACCAAAATTTTCTTATACTTGCCTTTAATTAAGCTTTTCAAGCTATTAATCCTTCCATTGGCTCAATTTGGGTATTTTTAGACCTAATTGCCATGAATGCAAAAATTGAGGAAAGAATTGAGTGCATGCAGTGAAATAAGAGTCCTCTAGACTTAAGGAAGTTGTATGGAAAACAAATTCTTACCTTAAAGATGGATTAGAAGAAAGAGATGCAGAGGAGAGCTTAAGGATGGAAAAGGAGAAGAAGAAGAAGACGACGTTGGAGAGGAATTGCATGCAAGAAGAGAAGATCGACTGGTTAGGTGAACCTTTTTATATGACATATGTTTTCTGAGATTTATAAGAAAGTCCCCATTTCTTGGGATAATTTCAGTTTAAGTCAAGTGAAGGACCAACTAATTCAAACGACTTCATTTGCATTCGAGTCAATTATGGAAGTTAACAGGCTTGACAAAACACATGTGATGATGCTAATATGATGCATGAATGACATATATTTACAAAGTCTAAAATTATGAAAAAGAGCTTGTATCTACCTAATCCAAGTTAAACTCAACCAAACTACCTATTCATAACCTGAAACATGACTCATTAAGGCAAAACATTCTTCGGAAAATCGCTAATAACTAAATCAGTTAGTCACTAAACATATTTAATTAGGGTTAGAGTGTTACATGAGTTATGTTTCCTGAGGGTGAATAGTGCCCTAATGTCTTTTGGCTTCTTGGAGTTTGTGACAAATAGTGTCACGAAGGAGCTTGCCAGCTCCCTGAAACTGCCAATGGACCTTGCCCTTAGTTGGGAAAACCATTTTACGGCCAAGTCCCCTAGGCTTAATGGGAAGACTTTGCACATCAACGTACGGCTCATTTCCGACCCATAATGCCATAGAGTGCTAGAATCGTTGAATGTGGTTGGTAGGGTCTAAGATGCCATCATAAACCTTCAGTTTTGGCATGCTAAGATGCAGAGGAGGCTCAGTTTTCTTAATCTTCTCCGAAAACGAGACATAAAATTTTGAACCATTTTCTAGCACTTCTCCATAATCGGGCTTTCGGGAGGAGGTGCGTGGTCTCTTTCTACAAGTGCTTTCTCTATGACTGCTTGGATATCATCTTCAACAATCATTCAAGCAGGTGTTTGCTCCCTTCGGTGACCCCTTAGGGATGCCTTTTCTTTGCTACGTTGCACAAGGCCTTCGCTGGCCCCTATCTCCTTCTGAGGTCGGAAGCTTAATGTCCTGCTTTCTTCGTCATCCATCTCCAAATGCGGGATCAGTGAGCCTTGGATTGGTGACCTTCCTTCCTTTGGTTGGGGTTCTAGACCCCCATTTTAGGAGTCGGTGATTAACCCTGGTGCCTTACCTCGGCAACCTTTCGTTCATCCTCCTTTTCTTGCCTAAGGTCTTCATGTTTACTGGCCTCAGCCTTTAGTTCCTCTAGCAGCCTACTGATCTTCTTTTGCTGCTGCCTTACCCTTTTTGCCAGGTCACGAACAGCATCATTATAGTTGCATTCGAGTTGTGCGTAAGAGTTGTACGAGAGTTTACGATCTGGGGACCTAGGATCTTGCCTTTATTGCACACCGCTTTGCCAGCTGAACATGCCCTCATCTAGCAGCGGGTGATGTGCCTCAGTTACTTTCCGAGCAAGGGACATAGTCATAATCCTCATTTTCGGAATAGATCACCAGGGGCTCCTTCCCTTGGCGGGAAGAATGCTTTTCAAGGTTTCCTTTTGCCGGTGATGACTGTTGCCTAACTAGGCGTGAAGAACTAGGGACTTGATTTCTGTTCGGCATCTTTCTCAGCTTAAAAAAATGTCAGTGGATTTTCACCTTCATTCCCACAGATGGTGCCAATTGTAAGGTCAAATTTCTCAGATCAGGTCGGATTTGGTCAAGCCCAGGCAGCAGCTGCTGCATTTTTCTTTTTCTTTTTTTCTTTTTTTTTCGTTGAGAAAGGTGATACAATTCTTAATCGTCACAAATATCAAATCCAAATCAAATAAAACATATGTATTTCTCTGTCTCAATCAAAATAAGATTTTCTTTATTAATCTATAACCCAAAACATTAAACCAAATCAAATGTATATCATGGTTAGAGCATGTGATACGAAAAGAAATCAAGAAAATATTGTTTACAGTTATCCACTTGCCTAGATCTTGAAGCCAAAAGCAAATCTGAAGATCAAAGCTTGGAAGACCCCACCTTGGTTTCCCCCTTAGAGAGCTTCTAGGATTTGGTTGAAGAAGAAAGGAAGAGGGTTGGAGAATGGGGAAAAAACCCTAAGAGTAGAGTTTATATAGAGAGAGGGTTTTTCCAAATTACAAGGGAGGGCTCCCGCTTTCTAGTGGGTTTTAAGAAATTCCAAAAAGAGTCCTTTGGCTTAAAAGGGTCCAATAACTCAGGCCCAATTGTGTTAATTCAATCCATTTGACCCTCTTAACCTAACTCAAACCCGACAAACCGGTATGAACCAATATAAAAATTTGGGACTCGACATCTCATCCCCCTTAAAGGACATTTGGTCCTCCAAATGACTAACATACATCAAGAAAAGGCGTGGATACTGACGCTGCACTTCGTCTCGAAGCTCCCACGTTGCTTCCTCCGGGTGATGATGGCTCCATTGAACCTTCATGCAATGGATGACACAGTTTCTCAACACCTGCTCTTTGGTGTCGACAATCCCCACTTGTTGCTCAACGTAAGTTGTATCATCCTGCACTTACAATGGCTCATATTGCAACACATGCGAACGATCTGCTATATACTTCCTCATCATAAAAACATGGAAGGTGTAATGAACACCCGACAGCTCTGGTGGCCATGCTAACCGATAAGCCACGTCATTAACCTTACTAATAATCTAGAATGGTCCCACATATCTTCCGGAGAGTTTTCCTTTTTGCCCAAACCGTAAAGTACCACGTGTAGGTGATACCTTCAAAAATACATGGTCACCAATCTCAAACTTTAACTCTCTCCCTCTTTTATCGGCATAACTCTTTTGGCGACTGCGGGTAACCTTCAACCTTTCCTGAATCTGTCTTATCTTGTCACTGGACTTTCTAACCTCAGACAGTCCATGAAAACCGCGAGCTCCAAAATTCGACCAACATATAGGGGTTTGACATCTTCTCCCATACAAAGCTTCAAAAGGTGCCATGCCAATGTTAGAGTGATAATTATTGTCGTACGCAAATTCACATAGAGCCAAGCTTTCATTCCAACTAGTCTTGAAATCCAAGACACATGCCCTTAACATATTCTCCAATGTTTGGTTTGTACGCTCTGTTTGTCCGTCTATTTGGGGATGATTGGCTGTACTAAAACTCAGCTTGGTTTCTAAGGCTTCCTACAGTGATACCTAAAATCTAGATACAAACTTACTATCCTAGTCAGAGACAATAGAAACTCGTTCTCCATCCAATGTCATCACTTCCACCAATAGTGATCCTTCAGATCTTGATACATCTTGGTATCTCCTCGATGAATAGTATACCGAGTATAATGTGCCTCTACCATGATTTCATCCTTCAATTCTGGAAAATTAGGCACACAAATTCTATCTTTATAAAATATTATCTTCCAACCTAAAATCAGGCCTCTCATTCATATGATCTTTAATTCTTGTTATCTCGGGGTCTAATAATTGGTATTCTTTGATCCTTGGAAGTAATTGGGGTTCTCACGGAAATATACTAGCTAACACTGCCTGTTCATTAACAGGTTGAAAATACACATCCATATCTTCTAATCATCGAATCAAGAAGCATTCTGCAATTAATCCTCCAGTAAACGCTGCTTTTCTACTTAGAGCATCTGCCACTACATTAGCTTTTTCCTGGGTGGTACTTCAACCCAAAATCGTAATCCCTAATATACTCCATCCATCTCCTCTGTCTCATATTCAAATCACCTTGGGTGAAGAGATATTGGAGGCTTTTATAGTCCGAATGCACTTCAAAGTGGCTACGTAAGGATAATGTCTCCATATCTTCAAAGCAAAAGCCACTGCTACTAGCTCCAAATAATGAGTTGCATACTTCGGTTTATGCTCCTTCAATTGTCTAGACCCATAAGCCACCACCTTCCCATGTTGCATGAGAACACAACCAAGTCCAACTCCGGATGCATCGGTGTAAATCACAAAACATCACTGCCGACAAGTATGGTCAGTATAGGAGCTGTGGTCAACCTCCTTTTCAACTCCTGAAAACTCTGCTCACAATCTTCATTTCACACAAAAGGAGCTTCTTTACGAGTCAATCTCGACAGTGGGGCTACTATTGTGGAAAATCCTTACATGAATTTGCAGTAAGAACATGTGAGGCCTAGGAAACTTTAGATTTTCGACGCTGTTTTTGGTCTATCCCACTTCACGACACTTACTTGCTTTAGCACACAATTGATGTTCCTTCAACAGTTGCAATGATGTACGAAGATGCTAAGCATGCTCTTCCCGACTCTTTGAATACACAAGTACGTCATCGATGTAATACCACCACAAACTTGTCCATGTACTGTGCAAAAACCCTATTCATCATAGTCATGAAAGCTGCCGGCGCATTTGTCAACCCAAAAGACATTACCAAAAATTCGTAGTGACCATATCTAGTTCTGAATACAGTTTTTGGGATATCTTGATCTCGTACCCTCAACTGATGATATCCTAACCTCAGATCAATCTTAGAAAAATACTGCGCACCTTGCAATTGATCAAATAATTCATCTATTCTCGGTGAAAGATACTTGTTCTTGATGGTCACTTGATTCAGTTGCCTATAATCAATACACATTCTCATATAACCATCATTTTTCTTCACAAATAACACTGGAGCCCCCCAAGAAGAGACACTTGGTCTAATAAAACCCTTGTTGAATAACTCGTGCAATTACTCCTTGAGTTCTCCCAACTCAGTTGTGTTGACCTATAAAAAATTGCAAATACTGCAGCGAAGACACCTCATCCCAGCTTAATTTAAGCTACAGAGGTTATTTGCAGATCATGGGGAATCACTGTGAGAACCAGCATTCCATGAAGGTCAAGGTAGCTGGAACTCTCAGAGAAAGTTCAAATTTCGGGTCGAACAGAGATCATCAAACTCAAAAGCCACAAGCATGTCAGCCTGAAGTCAATTTCCCCCAAGCCAGGGGGTCACTGACCAAAGTCCTGCTTCCCGATGTCCAAAATTAATGAAAATTTAGACGCGAAGCTTCAGTCATGCTCAGAAGATACTCTGCAAATTTTCAAAATGAAAAGACTCTGTTTGGCCTAAATTTCATTACATGTCAGCTTAGAGGACAGTAATCCTGAATTTGGGGATCATTGGCCAAAGATCTTACTTCCAGAAGGCCGAAGCAAATAAAATTTGGAACAAATGCTCAAAGAATGCCCCAAGTTATTCTTCCAAAGTTTCAAGTCAAGGGGAGGCTGTTCGGATAGAAAACAGGCTAACTATCTCAATGTGGAGTGAATAGTGACCTAACACATGCAATAAATAGGTTACTGTTCGAAATCCTACTTCCTCGAATCCAAACAGCATGAAATTTGGATGAATACTCCAAGATGTTCTTGACGTCAGTCCCTCCGAGTTTCAAATCAAACCGGGGTCATTTGGGCTTCAAACAGCTGAAACAAGGGCCCACTGCCATAAAAAGTAAACTGGAGAGTTGACCAAGTTCAGATGGTCAAACAAAGCTGAAACTTCTGTGACACACTCAAAATAGTGTCAAGAAGTATCCCTCCAAGTTTCGTGGCGATTGGACACCGTTTGGGCCCCGAACAGGCGGAAACAAGCCACATATGCAAAATTCCAAGAATGGGCCTTGGGAGTGACCGGGGGCCCACAAACAAAAGGAGTTGACCATGTTCAGATGGTCAAACAGAGCTGAAACTTGTGTGACACACTCAAAATAGTGTCAAGAAGCATCCATCCAAGTTTCGTGGCGATTGGACACTGTTTGGGCCCCGAACAGGCGGAAACAAGCCACATATGCAAAATTCCAAGAATGGGCCTTGGGAGTGACCGGGGGCCCACAAGCAAAAGGAGTTGACCATGTTCAGGTGGTCAAACAGAGCTGAAACTTCTGTGACACACTCAAAATAGTGTCAAGAAGCATCCCTCCAAGTTTTGTGGCGATTGGACACCGTTTGAGCCCCGAACAGGCGGAAACAAGCCACATATGCAAAATTCCAAGAATGGGCCTTGGGAGTGACCGGGGCCCACAAACAAAAGGAGTTGACCATGTTCAGGTGGTCAAACAGAGCTGAAACTTCTGTGACACACTCAAAATAGTGTCGAGAAGCATCCCTCCAAGTTTTGTGGCGATTGGACACCGTTTGAGCCCTGAACAGGCGGAAACAAGCCACATATGCAAAATTCCAAGAATGGGCCTTGGGAGTGACCGGGGGCCCACAAGCAAAAGGAGTTGACCATGTTCTGGTGGTCAAACAGAGCTGAAACTTTTGTGACACACTCAAAATAGTGTCAAGAAGCATCCATCCAAGTTTCGTGGCGATTGGACACCGTTTGGGCCCCGAACAGGCGGAAACAAGCCACATATGCAAAATTCCAAGAATGGGCCTTGGGAGTGACCGGGGGCCCACAAGCAAAAGGAGTTGACCATGTTCAGGTGGTCAAACAGAGCTGAAACTTCTGTGACGCACTCAAAATAGTGTTAAGAAGCATCCCTCCAAGTTTCGTGGCTATTGGACACCGTTTGAGCCCCGAACAGGCGGAAACAAGCCACATATGCAAAATTCCAAGAATGGGCCTTGGGAGTGACCGGGGGCCCACAAACAAAAGGAGTTGACCATGTTCAGGTGGTCAAACAGAGCTGAAACTTCTGTGACACACTCAAGATAGTGTCAAGAAGTATCCCTCCAAGTTTCGTGGCGATTGGACACTGTTTGGGCCCCGAACAGGCGGAAACAAGCCACATATGCAAAATTCCAAGAATGGGCCTTGGGAGTGACCGGGGGCCCACAAACAGAAGGAGTTGACCATGTTCAGGTGGTCAAACAGAGCTGAAACTTCTGTGACACACTCAAAATAGTGTCAAGAACTATCCATCCAAGTTTCGTGGCGATTGGACACCGTTTGGGCCCCGAACAGGCGGAAACAAGCCACATATGCAAAATTCCAAAAATGGGCCTTGGGAGTGACTGGGGCCCGCAAACAAAAGGAGTTGACCATGTTCAGGTGGTCAAACGGAGCTGAAATTTCTATGAAACACTCAAGATGGTTTCAAGCAACATCTCTCCAAGTTTCGTGATGATTGGACATCATTCGGGCCTCAAACAATGGAAAATAGACCGCATATGCAATGTTCCAAAAGTGGGCCTTGTCCGTGACCGGGGCCCAATTAATGAAAAAGTTGACCAACTTCCTGAATTCAAAATGGGCTGAAATTTTTATGACATGTAGAAAATAGTGTTAAGAAGCATCCCTCCAAGTTTGGTAGCAATCGGACTTCGTTTGAGCCCAAAACAGATGAAAATGGGCTACATACTCGAAAAACCTGAAATTGGGCCTCGTCCGTGGCCCAGTCTGCGGTCACGGACCTTCAAAAGAGGTTTCCCACGATTTTGGGTGGTTTCCCTCCACTCCTCTTCGAAATCCAACTCCCCACAACTGCTATTAACTCCCCAAAACTGCGCAAAACTGAAGGGGGAGTCTATAAAAAGAGAGAATTTGGAAGAAACAAGACACACACACACATAAGGAAGAAAAGTGAAGAAATTGAAGAAAGGCACCACCTAAGGCAACAAGAAGCAAACTCCAGCAGCACTTCCACGACCATTCCCACCTTCTTTTCTTAGTTCTAAAGGTGAGCAAGAAAATTCAGAAGGAGAGAAGGAAGGGAAATGGCCAAAGTCCATACCATGTCCGTACGATGCCAATTTTTGAGAGGATGACGTTGTCACCTCTGTTTCTCTCATTCGTAGGGCTTCTTAGCCATTACAAGAGTTGTGAAAGAAGCCTCTCTAGGCCTCATTTTGTTCCTTGAAAATGATAGGTTCAAATGACACAACTCCGGCTTCGAATTTGCCCATTTCGGACTTGAAACAAAAATGCAGTCCGTAAACACGAATGATGAGTTACAGCGGTTTCAATTGATTCCATGATAAAAAGTGATCTTCTTGATGGTTGTCCACCGCTCCAAAGTCATGAGAATGGAGTTCCGACACTTGAAAGAAGTTCCAAGAAAGAACCAGCGCGAACAGCACAAAAAAAAAGAGGAGGCACAGGGCCATTGTCTGTCAGTGACCGTGATCCCCGGTCACTGGCAGATTCCAGTGACCGCAGGTGAGTCACGGTCACTGGAAGGCCCCAGTGACCGCGGGTGAGTCACGGTCACTGGAAGGCCCCAGTGACCGCAGGTGAGTCACGGTCACTGGAAGGCCCGAGTGACCGCGGGTGAGTCACGGTCACCGGAAGGCCCGAGTGACCGCGGGTCACGGTCACCCCCATTTTTTCCCCTTTTTCCACATTTTCTTCCACCTTATGTACATTTTCTTGTATTTTCCAAATTGAGATCACATCTGAGACTTGAGGGAGGGGTTGTAAACTTTCAAAATGTATGTAAACAACCTGCATCCCCGCGGTCAGGGCACTTGAACCCATGTAAACAAAAGGGAAATTAATGATGAACTGTAATTATTTCCCATTCTTCTTAACGCTTAAAGTGCGTGAATGTAGGACCTTGATTCCGTAATTCATTTCCACGCCTAACATTTTTAAGCGCGATCAGAAGATTGGCGCCGTCTGTGGGAAATTATATGCCCTAATTTGTGATCAAATTTGATGAAAAATGCATGAAAGTGCTGAAAATTGCTGAAAACTGCTGCTGTTGCACTGAAAGTGCCGCTGTTGCACTGTGACTGCCGCTATTGCACTGAAAGTGCTGCTGTTGCCCTGAAAACTGCCGCTGTTGCACTGTAACTGCTGCTGTTGCACTGAAAGTGCCGCTGTTGCACTGTGACTGCCGCTATTGCACTGAAAGTGCTGCTGTTGCCCTGAAAATTGCTGCTATTGCACTGAAGTGTTGCTGTTGCACTGAAAGTGCCGCTGTTGCACTGTAACTGTTGCTATTTCTCTAAAAGTGCTGCTGTTGTGTTGAAGAGTGCTGCTGTTTCACTGAAACTGCTGCTGTTGCACTGAGAGTGCTGCTGTTTCACTGAAACTGCTGCTATTGCACTGTAACTGCTGCTATTGCACTAGAAACTGCCGCTGTTGTGCTAGAAACTGCTGCTGTTTCATTGAAAACTGCTGCTAAAAGCCTGTGACCGGGGCACACGGTCACTTATCCATTTTTATGATGACAAAGGCTTAGTTAACCTCCAATTACACCCATACAAGACCTTTGATGTCTGCAATGGGTTTGAAAATATCATTAAAGGACTTTTGCACCTTGAAGTGCATAATGTTCATACAAATGAAAGCATTGGGCACCTTGATGTGCATACATTTGCCATTTAATTGGAAGAATTCGCACCTTGATGTGCGTACATTTGCCATTTAATTGGAAGAATTTGCACCTTGATGTGCATGAACCAAATCATCACTCTTTTCACTTTAGAAGAGTGATGATTCAGTTCAAAGGGCTTCTGACCCATATAAAATGTTTATTAAATCAGTGATACGACCAACGACATTGTAATTATACATTGTCCGGCGTCAACCACTGGTGGATCTTGTGCGGTCATTGTGATGGTGGTGCAGGCATGATCCTGTGAGCCCTATCCCTTTGATTGATCCAACCCTCTCTTGCTTATAAGTCTGACACAGATAGTCCAGATATGCTGCTAAAATTTTGGTAGCCAGGACTAGTCAGCATAGCGTGCTTTTAAGCCTGACTAGATAAACCCGAAATGCTGCAGAAATTCTGACAGTAGGGATAGTCAGCATAGCATAATGAGATGGGATTTATGCCTATATCTAACCATTTCGGTTCAAAACCATGTTGGTCTAGATGGCATCTATAAACCATTCCGGCTAGCCCAAGAGGCAGCCATGTTAGTTATACTACTAATATAGTCTCATCGGCTAACTTTTTGCAGGAAACAGCATGGGTTCTTTGATCATTACTTTTGACGAAGCTAAAGAGAGATTGTTCAAAATCTCCATGGCTCAGACCACAAAGGCACCCAAAAGGGGTCGAATGAATACCAATGCTCCTGCATCAAGGGTCTCGGTCTTTCAAAGGCTTTCTACTCCTTCAAGCTACATGACCTCAACCCACGATGGGTCATCAGAAACCTTGAAGCCCGTCAAGAAGGCAAAGATTCCTCAAACTTGGGTCTCCAAATATGCCCAAAACCCCTTTGGAGTCTTTCACAAAGGTCACAATGACTTAAAACACAAAGTGAGGTTGGAAGGCAGTAATTTTCAGATCACCAAGCATCGACTGGGGGCAAGGCAGGTTCGGTTTACGAACAACAAAACAGAGATACCCGTTGGTTCACAGCAGGAGGCTTTGCAGAAACAAAGGGTACATCTCAAAAAGCAAACCACTCGCAAGCAAGCCCTAGCCCATGAAAAGGGTCAGAAGGATGTTGTTATTCGAAATTGCCGTATGTGGTCACCACAGCCACGTATGCAGAAGTCCAGAAAAGCTGAGGAGAAACCCTTGGCCCCACTTGAAAAGAATGTCTTTTACCCTTTGACCCAGAAGGAGGGACGGAGGTTCGGCAGGAGGCGCTTACCTTCTGTGATTGTGGCACCATCACCATCACTTTCAACCCAGCGCTCGTCATATGGCACTAAAAACAAGAAAAATGCTGAACGATTGGTCATCAAAAATTCGACCGATCTCGTTCAATTTAAAAATCTGCTTCAACAAAAGAAGGAGCAGAAGAAGAAAATTGAAAGAAATGCTGTTAACATCCTCTCACTTCCCATTTCCGACCCTATAGATTGGGAGCAAGTTGCTAGCACTTCTAGGCCATTAGTTGCTAGATTCAGAGATCAAACTCTAGCAGCCAGATTGGCCCAGCAGATAAAGAAGAGGGTTTTGTCTCGCTCCAAGAGGCATGCTCGGAAGCAGTCACAGCATAGAATCACTCAGAAATGGGTGATTAAAGAAGATGAGCCAAATTTAACCTCCTTATGTATGGTCGGACCTGGCTCAACCAGGAGAGTTACTCGGAGTATGGCTCGAACTCAGTCCCAAGATTCTGATTCGAACTCTCATTCAGATAGGACCTTTGATGATCATGGTTCTGATAAGGACTCAATAACTCTCCTGGATACCGAAGATAGTCAATCCACTCTTCCTACATCCTCTTACCCCCGTCAGTACACCGTATTTATGGCTGAAGGGAGTAGGACCGGTAATGAAGAGGATGCTGGTAGAGGCAAAGATGTTAGCGAAGAAAATGCTGACGAAAATCAAGAGAATGACGTCAGTGATGTTGTCAAGCAACAAGGAGCTAAAATTGACCACCTGACGGCTCAATTGAAAATCTTAGCAGACAAACTGGGTGGTCCAGCTGAAGCTCCTGTTAACTCCTTATTTGCTGATAGAAGAGAACAGGCAATGATCAGGAGGAATGCCACCAAAATTGACCTACTTACAGCACAAATCAAGGCACTAACAGATAAAGTAATCGCCTCAGGTTCAACTGGAGGTGATCACTCCTCAATCCTTGGTTTCCACGCAGATCCTGAAAAACCTGTAACTTTTAAAGAAGTGGAGGAAATTTTAAATAAATCAAAAGTGGAAACGAGGATGAAGAAAAAGGGTATTACATCTAAATACCCTCCGGAGTTTGATTTGGTTCCATTTCCGCCAGATTACAAACTTCCGACTTTCCAGCCTTACCTTGGAAAAGGGTCAGCCTATCAGCATATAGTGCATTTTAAGTCGCTCCTTGGCAGTTTACCCGAATTGGATGCACTAAAAATAAGGTTGTTTGTTGGTACATTGAAGGGAGTTGCTTTCGATTGGTACAAACAATTGCCAGAACTCTCCTTCACTACATGGCCAGTTACAGAAGAAAAGTTTCTACTTCACTTTCAGGAAGAGGATCAAACGGTCACCTTCGCTATGCTCAGTAGTACAAAGCAAGGGGATAATGAAACTGCACAAGCCTTTATTAATAGATGGAGAGCATTGTCTTACAGATGCCTAGAACAACCATCCCCAAAGGCGACAATTGAAATGTGCAAAACCAATTTACGGCCAGAGATTAAGGCTATCATACTTAGTCATAAAACTAAGTCTTTGGCCAGATTGGTTGAAGTAGCCACTGATGCGGAGTTAACCCTGAAAGAAATTAGCCAGAAGAAAGCAAGTTCCCGAAAAATGGAATCATCATCATCTTCTGCTCCAAAACCAACTGTGCCGAAACCCCAGAAGAAGCAGGAGGTATTCAATGTACAAACCTCCAAACCAGTTCCTCAAAAACCACAGAATGGTAAGACGGAGCAAAATAAAAAGGAAGAATATGAAAAGAGGAAACAAACTAAGTACCCTTTTGACGGGGACATTGAAGTCATCTTCCAAGCATTGATGGAGAACAACAGGCTCGAGCTTCCACCCATGAAAAAGCCAGAGCAAGCGGGTCGTGTTAATGATCCAAACTATTGTGCATACCATCGGATGGTATCTCATCCTTTGAAAGACTGCTTTATCTTAAAAGAAAAGGTCAATGAGATGTGGAAAAATAGAGTAATAACATTTGACCGAAAATATGATACGGCCCCAGTCAATATGATTTCCTTCGGACAATTTGCACCTGTGGCAATACCCGCTCCATCAAGGCCACCAATGGTCGAATTCCGGGTCATCAATGCACTACATAATGAACAGGGGTTGATACTTATCAAAGATTCTTCAGGGCAGGAAATGTGGGTTCACCCAGACTTAATAAATGATGAAGGATGGGAAAAAGTGAAAACTAAACCCACACCTGTGGAAAGAAGAAAGATCAAAAGGCAAATTAAAGGTCTCCAGAAAACTGCTCAAAAGAAACAAGAACAACAGTTTAAGCAGAAGAAAGACAAGGCGGTCGAGGCCCCAGTCTTAGAAAATCCTCCCAGATCAGCCAGAGGTCATTTTACTCTAGCCGACTACATCATTCCAATTCCAAAAGATGAGGAAGAACCAGCAATATCTAGCTGCAATCGGATATCATGGGATGGTACACCCCCTAACTCCGATGATGAAAATCAATGGTCGGATTACTCTGATCTTGAAGACGATCAATGGATCGATGATTATTTTGCTGATGAATACCCTTCTGATGAGGATGAGGATTTCGAACAAGCCTTTGACCCCGAGACGGGAACGCTTAATATCAAGCACGGTCTAAATACACTATCAGTGACCTTGTATGACATACACAGGCCAAGTTCAAGTGGCTGGTCGAATGATCCTCCTCTTTTTCCACTACCTCCAGAAGTTCATCCGGATCCACTACCATTAGTCGGGCACGATGAAGTTCAGGATCAGCAGACAGTTTTTCCTCCTTCTACGCCAGATGCTTCTTCCACATCTAATTTAGAGTTGATCTTTTCAAATGAAAATTCTGAATTAAGTAATCAGTTTGTCAGGGAACTTGGGTTACCGAAGAGACATAATAACCCTAGTATGAGTAATATTGTCGAGAATATCTCTGACTTTGAAGAGGAACTGTCAACGGCTCCTTCCCTGGTAGTTTTGAATGCTACCATAGAACCCCAAACATCGCAAGCTATTCCTAATGGTGTAAACCAAGAAGTAGGCTTGGAAGAGGTCAATCAGCTTTTCATCGAACCAGAAGAAGTCAATGCCATAAGAAGAGACGCCCGACCAGAAATTGACCGAAGCAACATGCTTAATGATGGCACTCTCTCTGGTCGTAACTACAGGGTCAACTATGATAAATCCTCTGCTCCTTCCTCTTCTTATGTAAACCCTTCGGGAGGCAATACCAATGTAAATGTAACTTCTCCAGAAGTAAATGATAATGCAAGGCCACCAAAGCCATTCACGTATGATGTTGTTGAACACCTTAAGCACATACCTGCACGACTCCACATTTTTGATCTCTTGCAGATGTCCAAGGAAACTCGTGACAACTTCATACGAGCACTACAAGCCTTGAATATTGAGAATCATACTCATATAACACAAGTGCATCAAATAGAAAAGAACTATTTGAAGGCAAAATCCAAGAAGCCTCAAAAGCAATGCAAGGAGTGTCTCTTAACTCACAATGCTTCTAAAGCTACTATCTCTTTCACCAAAGAGGATCTCCTCTTGGGAAATATGAAGCATACGAGGCCACTTTATTTCACGGCCTACATCAAAGATATGCCTGTTCCAAGAGTTCAAGTTGACCCAGGGTCAGCTCTAAATCTCATCACAATCACGGCCCTTCAAGAGCTCGGTATTCCAGTGAGCAAGTTGTCTGCTACAAAGACTTCTATTCAAGGTTATGATGGGGAAGTCCAGGATCCGATTGGTAAAATCCGAATTCGATTCCAGTTGGGAGATTTAGTCTCAGAGGCCACTCTGCATGTGGTAAAAACTCGTGCTTGCTATAACATCCTATTGGGGAGACGATGGCTTCATGATTATACCATAGTACCTTCTACTCTTCATCAATGCCTTAAATACATCGATAATGAGGGGAAGGTACATCGAGTCTTTGCAGAGGAAAAGCCATTCAAAGGAAAAGAGGTTTATTTCACAGACGCAGCAATGTATCAAGAAATGCCTACAAAATCCAACTCAGATACAAAGAATGCTGCTGTGAATGATAATCCTGCAGAACCTTTCACTATTTCAGCAAAGAAAGTTGGTCAAAAATCTGATCTCCCCATAAAGTTGGAAATGTGCAGAAAAATCTGCGGCAAAATGCGTAGATATCAAAGCTCCTTTGATAATTAAGGTGAAATCTGAAATCAAAAAGCCAGATCCACCTTTAATCATATCTACAAAGCTATCAAAAGTAAAAGATGCTGAACATCAGAAGTTTTCATTTTCGGCCAACATGGTATCCTCGAGCTCTAATAAAGAAAGCAATGATATACCTCCCCCTAATAGGGGAATATCACCTATAAAGCCTGATTCTCCTATCACTTTTAGTCAATTGATATTGACATCACAGCAGAGGGGAGAATTAGCCGACAGGTACATTGATAGATGGCTCCGTTTGGCTGAAAGATGTGAAAATCCTAAACACTGCTCCGCATGGATTCACTTGTGCTGGGTAGGTTTTCGGCCAGCTCTCCGCAGCTTAACCATGGCAATGGAATTTCAAACCTTTGATGAGATGTCTCGAATTGTATCATCTCTCGAAGTGGCACTCCACCGGCTGCGCAGGAGGTCTAGAAGAATGCGTCCAATACATGTCATTTCAATGATCAGAGATACAGATTCTGAGTTGGATTCTGAAGACGCTGAAGAAATGAGCACCTTCGTGCATTCTATGGTAGACTGCAATCTTCCGCTTATGCCGTGGCCTACTCCCTCTCACATTTATGAATTCGAAGGTTCTTGCTTTTTGGTACCTTCATCTAAGCAGTATAATCATCCGATTATTTTTCATCGGGCTGAAGATACTTCTCCACCAGATATCATTGACAAAATCAGTAATGAGGGAAACATCCGGCTCGATATTTATAATCCTGTGGTCTGTAACATGATGAAAAATATGGGGTATAATCTCAAGAAACCTATGGGTCTTGGATTAACTGCAAATGGCATACGGGCTCCTTTGGATGTCTTTACTCCAGAGATGAAAGAAGATCTCCAGACAGGGGGCAGAATTGAGCAGCTGCGTCATTGCATAGGATATGTTCCTTACAGTAACATTCCTAAATTTAAACAAAGTGTTAAAACCAGATCGGTAGTCTTCACTGAAGAATATGACTCGGATGACTCTCATGAAATTCATGTGCTTCAAGATCCCGTTGATTGGGCCATTTTTCAGCATCCTGAGGGGGCAAGTGATGAAGATGATGCTGCATCACAAATCACTGACTATTGGCCACCTGAACTCAACGAGGAAATAAGCCCGTCCCAACATGTCCGCTGGGAATGCTTAGCCCTTGATGTAAAAGCCGAAGAGCCTAAAAAACCAAATCCTTGGAAAAGGATCAGGCCTTGGCTAAAACCCCCAACTGAAACCCCAGAGGGTTTCACAGAGTTAGAAACTTCCAATAACAATGTAGAAACACTTCCTCCTAATCCTCCAACTGAGGACCAAGTACAAGAAATAAACTTGGGAACCCCAGAAAATCCTCGACCTACCTTTGTAAGCTCTCAAATTAAAGGAAGTGAACTTCATTTGTATGTGGGATTCTTGCGAGAGTTCATAGATTGCTTTGCATGGACTTATGCAGAAATGCGGGGCTTAGATCCAGAAATCTCCATACACAAATTAAATATAGCAGATGATGCTAAACCTGTAAAACAGGACCAAAGGAGGACTAAGCCTGAAATCATGGAGAAGATATAAGCAGAAGTTCAGAAACTCAAAGGCGTTAATTTCATCCATGAAGAACAGCATCCAGACTGGTTGGCTAATATAGTCCCAGTTACTAAAAAGAATGGACAAATCAGAATCTGTATTGACTTCAGAGATCTGAATAAAGCCTGCCCCAAAGATGATTTTCCATTACCTATACCAGAAATAATGATTGAAAATACTTTTGGGTTTGAAAGAATGTCATTCATGGATGGCTTCTCGGGGTATAATCAGATCAAAATGTTCAAAGAGGATGAGAAACACACTTCCTTTAGAACTCCATTCGGCATATACTGCTATACTGTCATGCCATTTGGTCTCAAAAATGCTGGAGCCACGTACCAAAGAGCAATGATGAAAATATTCAAGGACTTACAACATAAATCTGTTGAATGTTATGTTGATGATTTGGCAATCAAGAGCAAGCATAAATCAGACCATCTCGCCGATCTTCGCACTGTCTTTGAGAGATTACGAAAATTCAATCTTCGAATGAATCCCCTGAAATGTTTTTTCGGAGTTTCTTCCGGAAAGTTTCTAGGATTTGTGGTGCGAAAAGGGGGCATTGAAATAGATCCCGTCAAAATCAAAGCCATATTGGAAATGCCTTCGCCGAGAAATTTGAGAGAATTGAAAGGATTACAGGGAAGACTCGCCTACATCCGACGGTTCATTTCCAACTTGTCCGGAAAGTGCAGACCATTCTCCAAATTGATGAAGAAAGGAGTAGACTTTGTATGGGACAAAGCTTGTGAAAATGCTTTTCAGGATATCAAACAATATCTTACAAACCCGCCAGTTCTTTCAGCTCCAATTCCGGGCAAGCCTTTCATTCTTTATACAAGAGCTCTTGATCATTCCTTGGGAGCATTGTTAGCTCAAAAGAATAATGAAGGAAAGGAGGTGGCACTCTATTACCTGTCAAGGATGCTAGTTGGTGCTGAGCACAATTATCACCCAATAGAAAAAGAATGTCTAGTGCTTATGTTTGCAATACAAAAGCTGCGGCATTACATCCTCTCTAATGTGGTGTATCTGGTTTCCAATATTAATCCATTAAAGGTATTAGTGACAAAAGCCGGGGCGTTGAATGAACGTCTGGCCAAATGGTCAATCCTTCTTTCTCAATATGACATCAGATACACTCCTGCGAAAGCAGTAAAAGGACAAGCTCTTGCAGATTTTCTAGCAGAACATCCACTGTCAGAAGATTCTCAGTTCACAGACAATCTCCCTGATGAGTCAGTCTTCTTCACTGAACAAACACGGAAATCTACCATTGATTTAGATCTACATTGGACCATGCATTTTGATGGAGCTTCCAGGACTAATGAACGAGGAAAGCCAGTATCAGGGGTTGGAATTATTTTCTGCAGTCCAGAAAGATTTTACGTTCCTCACTCCTTTTCATTGATCAAACCATGCTCGAACAATGTGGCAGAATACACGGCATTAATTATGGGGCTTGAGTTAGCTTTAGATGCTAGCATTAACATGCTAGGGGTCTATGGAGATTCACAACTTGTGATTAAGCAAATGAATCACGAGTATGAAGTAAAGAAGCCAGACCTAATTCCCTATGAACTCAAACAGAGGTTTAAATCGATTGAGTTTCATCATGTTCCGAGATGCCAAAATGTCAAAGCAGACGCCTTAGCAAGCTTGGCAGCTTCAATGGCAATCCCTGAGAATGATAAGATGATATTGGAAGTTGTTGAGAGAAGACTTCTACCCCCACTCGATACTTACAAAGCAGTAGAAGATAGCTTCACTGTAATCAAAAATCGAATTTCATATTTCCAAAACTCATTCAGGGATTGGAGAGATCCTTTTATTGATTACATTCTGCTTGGAGTATTACCAGAGAATCCAAAAGATAGAACCAGTATTCAAAGGCGAGCTCTCAAATTCCATTTTGATTTGCCCTCAAAAACTCTTTATCGCAAATCATACGATGGAGTTCTACTTCGATGTTTGTCCCCGAAAGAAGCTGAACAAGTTCTCAGAGAAGTTCATGCGGGCCTATGTGGTGCTCACCAAGCTGGACCAAAACTTCATGATCAAATTCGAAGATTAGGCTACTATTGGCCTACCATGGTGTCCGATGCTATTAATTTTGCTAAAAGATGCAATGAGTGCCAAATTCATGGTGATTACATCCACCAGCCTCCTGAACATTTGCACCCTACGACCACTTCTTGGCCGTTTGAATCTTGGGGAATGGATATAGTGGGGAAGATCAGTCCACCCTCAGAACGTGGACATCAATTCATTTTGGCTGCAACCGATTACTTCTCCAAATGGGCAGAAGCAGTACCTCTCACAGAAGTCAAAACTGATACAGTCCTTAGCTTCCTGAAAACTCATGTCATTTGCCGTTTTGGGGTGCCCAAACGTCTGTATCATGACAATGGCCCGCAATTCAATAATAATAAATTTTACAGATTCTGTGACAAATACGGAATTCAGTGTTGTCCATCTACAACGTATAACCCCGCGGCCAACGGACTTGCTGAGGCTTTTAACAAAACCATTTGCAAGATTTTGAAGAAAATGGTCTCTGGCAACAAAAGGTTGGAGTACCAGGCTTCCTGAAGCATTATGGGCTTACAGAACTACAGTTTGTAGTCCTACCAAATCAACACCGTACTCCTTGGTCTATGGTTTGAAGCTGTAATACCTTTGGAAATTCAACTTCCCTCTTTTCGGGTAGCTATGATGAAAAATACACTGAAAAAAAAAAGAATACCAAGCTCAGACTCCAAGAGCTAAAGAGCCTTGATGAGAAAAGGCTTGCCGCTTGACAAAGCATCAAGCTCTATCACGCTCATATGACTGGATCTTTTGATAAGAAGGTCAAAAATACAGAGCTTACAAGAAAAGAGACTTAGTCCTTGCAGTCAAAAGGCAGATGTTCTCCACACACATGTCAAAAGGCAAGTTTAAAGTCAAATGGGAAGGACCTTTTATTGTCAACAAGGTTTACTCCAATGGTGCACGCGCACTCCTCAAACTCGAAGGAGACAGCTGCATGATGTTTATCAATGGAAAACTTCTCAAGAAATATATACCTGAATGTCATTGGTACACCCAAACCATATACAATGTACCCAAACCATGTATAGTGTACATTCTCACTCCTATCCAAAATCAAAATCCTCTGGTTTCGAGCCTCACAACCTATGACTCCCAACCAAAATTGTAATCCTTTGGTTTCGAGCCTTACAACCTATGACTCGTAACCAAAATCCCTCAGATTTGTATAAAATGACTGCGAGGATCAAGTCCTTCGACCCCTCTAGTCAAACCTTTGTTACTTGGATAATGTCCTTACAAGACCCCTTGTAACATCCTGCTATATAGCTTAAGTCTTTTTGCAGACTCTATATAGCAAAACTCAGCTATGTGGAATAAGTCTTTTTGCAGACCCCATATAGCTAATCCTTAGTTGTATAGAACAAGTCTTTTTGCAGACTCTATATGACTACCTTCAGTTATATAGAACAAGTCTTTTTGCAGACCCTGTATAACCAAAATCTAAACAAAAACCAAAACCAAATCTTTGTCCTAAGGAATAAGTCAAGGATCCCGGGGAAAGCCTCACACATGGGCACCGGATAACATCCACTTTGTTTGACCCCTTTCGACACCAAAAGGATCAAGTGATGGACCCTGGAGAAAGCCTCACACATGGGCACCGGATAACGTCCACTTATATGACTCCCTTATTTTCGATTTGTGGATCCAAAAGATCGCAAATCACACCCTCATACAAGTCTGAGAAAACCAAACCAAACAAACCATCTACATAAACCACATCAAACATCCACAAAAAATCAAACCAAACACCCATACCAATGACAAAAATAGAAAGAAAAACATTTTCCATTGATATCCATTTTAAAGTTTGAATACAAGCAGTGAAGTCAATGTACACATGGCCTCCAGGGCTAATCAGAAAAAGCAAAACCATCAAATGCAAGGTGTAGCAGAGAATCTCAGTCCAGGAACTTCTCCAGTTTCCCCTTAGCATTCAGTACTTCTGCCATGAGGATGCGCCCTTTGTAGCTTGCATAAGCTGGGATAGCAGTACTAATGTCAATCTCGTCCAGCTTACACCAATACGAATACCGGTTTCTTGATGACAAAGCCTTAGCTTTCTGGAGCCACAAATTGACATCAGATGCTTCATTTGGGTCTTTCGGATCAGGATCTCTTATGGTCTTACCCTTGGCACGACTTTTAGGTGCCGCGGCAGTGGCAGTTGCAGGTGCTTTACCCCTTCTATCTGCAAAACAAATCAAAAGAAAGGAAAGATGGGTATCAGTAACAATGATATGGAACTTTTCAAAAAAAAAAAATCGGCAACATCTCCCCTTAGTATAAGACCAAAAGCAGAAGGCAATACTCAGTTTTGAGACCAAGAATTGGCATCAAAGGCACACTTAAGTCTCAGAACCGAGGCTCCCGGTCCAAATAGATGTTCAAGCACCTTAAGACCTTTTCAGGGAGCAGCAGGTTCGTATTCAAGCACGAAAATGGCATTCTATAATTCCCACAGAGGCTCTGATCACAGAAAGTTAGATGCGTGTTCAGTGGTGTGCATGTTACTACTCAAAAACAGGTGGATGTTCACTGTGACAACGGCAACAAGTATTAGACAGTCAGGATTGACCGTGATTATGAAGAAGTTTTGATAGAGTTTAAGACACAAGGGTTCTTCTCAACGGGATATGGCTGTAAAAAAAAAAAGGGGCAGAGATGTTGGGTTTTAAATGCCCACGGTCTCTTCCCTGTTTTTCCTAAGTGGAGCCCGCTATTTGATGCCAGCACATGGAGCAGGGAAGTCCAAAATCAATTAATGGTCCAAAATTGGGAATTCCCCCTCAATTACTGTTTGGCCTCCTTCTCACAAATACAATTTGGTGAAAATCAGTGGAGTCTAAACCTTGATCAAGTCTCGATGGATTCGTCCCTCTTCATCTACGGTCTCTTGATTTTAAGCAATGGAATCCATAACATGATCATCTTTTGTTTGAAATTCTTATGATGGGTCCACTTGGAGTAATTTACAAAAGAAATAATCCTATTTTTTTAGGGTATTTCGAGGGAAATTATACAAAAAAAAAAAAGATGCTGAGTTTCTTTCCAAATCAACTTTAGGTCAAAATTTGATTTCAAACCAATGTCCCAAATTGTTTTTCATCAAAACTCATAAAAGCTAATCTCTTTCAAAATTACATCTCATTTTGTCAAAATTGCATCTCATTTTAAATCATGTCAAGCCAAGTCAAAACCCAAACTTTGATTTTTGAAAATGAACCAAAAATCCATGAAGATCCAAACCCAAATTCATTTTCTCTAAAACTTTTGAATTTCTTAAAACCTCAGGGAATCCTTTTTGTGAGTGTTCCCCACATCCCCACAGAGATACCACTTTGGATATCTGTGAAAAATAGGTCAAAAGAAAATCAAACTCATTTCCAAAATCCAAACAAAATTCATAAACTTCTGAATTTTCTAAATACCTAAGGGATTCCTTTGTGGGTGTTTCCCACAGTCCCCACGGAGATGCTACTTTTGATATCCGTGAAAATAGGGCAAAGAAATTCGGATTTCTTATGTCTTTTCAAAATTCCGTCATCAAACCCTTCATGTTTTTTTATCAAAATTTTCAAATCCCAAAGTTTAGGCCTACAACCTACCTTGACAAACTGTCTTTTCATCAAGCCATCCATCATTCCCACAGATTGGCTATTTCGAGGCACAATGATTATTATACCATAATCATTGCACCTCGAGGGGGCACTTGTTGACCTATAAAAAATTGCAAATACTGCAGCGAAGACACCTCATCCCAACTTAATTTAGGCTACAGAGGTTATTTGCAGATCATGGGGAATCACTGTGAGAACCAGCATTCCATGAAGGTCAAGGTAGCTGGAACTCTCAGAGAAAGTTCAAATTTCGGGTCGAACAGAGATCATCAAACTCAAAAGCCACAAGCATGTCAGCCTGAAGTCAATTTCCCCCAAGCCAGGGGGTCACTGACCAAAGTCCTGCTTCCCGATGTCCAAAATTAATGAAAATTTAGACGCGAAGCTTCAGTCATGCTCAGAAGATACTTTGCAAATTTTCAAAATGAAAAGACTCTGTTTGGCCTAAATTTCATTACATGTCAGCTTAGAGGACAGTAATCCTGAATTTGGGGATCATCGGCCAAAGATCTTACTTCCAGAAGGCCGAAGCAAATAAAATTTGGAACAAATGCTCAAAGAATGCCCCAAGTTATTCTTCCAAAGTTTCAAGTCAAGGGGAGGCTGTTCGGATAGAAAACAGGCTAACTATCTCAATGTGGAGTGAATAGTGACCTAACACATGCAATAAATAGGTTACTGTTCGAAATCCTACTTCCTCGAATCCAAACAGCATGAAATTTGGATGAATACTCCAAGATGTTCTTGACGTCAGTCCCTCCGAGTTTCAAATCAAACCGGGGCATTTGGGCTTCAAACAGCTGAAACAAGGGCCCACTGCCATAAAAAGTAAACTGGAGAGTTGACCAAGTTCAGATGGTCAAACAAAGTTGAAACTTCTGTGACACACTCAAAATAGTGTCAAGAAGTATCCCTCCAAGTTTCGTGGCAATTGGACACCGTTTGGGCCCCGAACAGGCGGAAACAAGCCACATATGCAAAATTCCAAGAATGGGCCTTGGGAGTGACCGGGGGCCCACAAACAAAAGGAGTTGACCACGTTCAGATGGTCAAACAGAGCTGAAACTTCTGTGACAACTCAAAATAGTGTCAAGAAGCATCCATCCAAGTTTCGTGGCGATTGGACACCGTTTGGGCCCCGAACAGGCGGAAACAAGCCACATATGCAAAATTCCAAGAATGGGCCTTGGGAGTGACCGGGGGCCCACAAGCAAAAGGAGTTGACCATGTTCAGGTGGTCAAACAGAGCTGAAACTTCTGTGACACACTCAAAATAGTGTCAAGAAGCATCCCTCCAAGTTTTGTGGCTATTGGACACCGTTTGAGCCCCGAACAGGCGGAAACAAGCCACATATGCAAAATTCCAAGAATGGGCCTTAGGAGTGACCGGGGGCCCACAAGCAAAAGGAGTTGACCATGTTCAGGTGGTCAAACAGAGCTGAAACTTCTGTGACACACTCAAAATAGTGTCAAGAAGCATCCCTCCAAGTTTCGTGGCGATTGGACACCGTTTGAGCCCCGAACAGGCGGAAACAAGCCACATATGCAAAATTCCAAGAATGGGCCTTGGGAGTGACCGGGGGCCCACAAACAAAAGGAGTTGACCATGTTCAGGTGGTCAAACAGAGCTGAAACTTCTGTGACACACTCAAAATAGTGTCAAGAAGCATCCCTCCAAGTTTCGTGGCGATTGAACACCGTTTGAGCCCCGAACAGGCGGAAACAAGCCACATATGCAAAATTCCAAGAATGGGCCTTGGGAGTGACCGGGGGCCCACAAACAAAAGGAGTTGACCATGTTCAGGTGGTCAAACAGAGCTGAAACTTCTGTGACACACTCAAGATAGTGTCAAGAAGTATCCCTCCAAGTTTCGTGGCGATTGGACACTGTTTGGGCCCCGAACAGGCGGAAACAAGCCACATATGCAAAATTCCAAGAATGGGCCTTGGGAGTGACCGGGGGCCCACAAACAGAAGGAGTTGACCATGTTCAGGTGGTCAAACAGAGCTGAAACTTCTGTGACACACTCAAAATAGTGTCAAGAACTATCCATCCAAGTCTCGTGGCGATTGGACACCGTTTGGGCCCCGAACAGGCGGAAACAAGCCACATATGCAAAATTCCAAAAATGGGCCTTGGGAGTGACCGGGGCCCACAAACAAAAGGAGTTGACCATGTTTAGGTGGTCAAACAGAGCTGAAATTTCTATGAAACACTCAAGATGGTGTCAGCCAACATCTCTCCAAGTTTCGTGATGATTGGACATCATTCGGGTCTCAAACAATGGAAAATAGACCGCATATGCAATGTTCCAAAAGTGGGCCTTGTCTGTGACCGGGGCCCAATTAATGAAAAAGTTGACCAACTTGCTGAAGTCAAAATGGGCTGAAATTTTTATGACATGTAGAAAATAGTGTTAAGAAGCATCCCTCCAAGTTTGGTGGCAATCGGACTTTGTTTGAGCCCAAAACAGATGAAAATGGGCTACATACGCGAAAAACTTGAAATTGGGCCTCGTCCGTGGCCTACTCTGCGGTCACGGACCTTCAAAAGAGGTTTCCCACGATTTTGGGTGGTTTCCCTCCACTCCTCTTCGAAATCCAACTCCCCACAACTGCTATTAACTCCCCAAAACTGCGCAAAACTGAAGGGGGAGTCTATAAAAAGAGAGAATTTGGAAGAAACAAGACACACACACACATAAGGAAGAAAAGTGAAGAAATTGAAGAAAGGCACCACCTAAGGCAACAAGAAGCAAACTCCAGCAGCACTTCCACGACCATTCCCACCTTCTTTTCTTAGTTCTAAAGGTGAGCAAGAAAATTCAGAAGGAGAGAAGGAAGGGAAATGGCCAAAGTCCATACCATGTCCGTACGATGCCAATTTTTGAGAGGATGACGTTGTCACCTCTGTTTCTCTCATTCGTAGGGCTTCTTAGCCATTACAAGAGTTGTGAAAGAAGCCTCTCTAGGCCTCATTTTGTTCCTTGAAAATGATAGGTTCAAATGACACAACTCCGGCTTCGAATTTGCCCATTTCGGACTTGAAACAAAAATGCAGTCCGTAAACACGAATGATGAGTTACAGCGGTTTCAATTGATTCCATGATAAAAAGTGATCTTCTTGATGGTTGTCCACCGCTCCAAAGTCATGAGAATGGAGTTCCGACACTTGAAAGAAGTTCCAAGAAAGAACCAGCGCGAACAGCACAAAAAAAAAGAGGAGGCACAGGGCCATTGTCTGTCAGTGACCGTGATCCCCGGTCACTGGCAGGTTCCAGTGACCGCAGGTGAGTCACGGTCACTGGAAGGCCCCAGTGACCGCGGGTGAGTCACGGTCACTGGAAGGCCCCAGTGACCGCAGGTGAGTCACAGTCACTGGAAGGCCCGAGTGACCGCGGGTGAGTCACGGTCACCGGAAGGCCCGAGTGACCGCGGGTCACGGTCACCCCCATTTTTTCCCCTTTTTCCACATTTTCTTCCACCTTATGTACATTTTCTTGTATTTTCCAAATTGAGATCACATCTGAGACTTGAGGGAGGGGTTGTAAACTTTCAAAATGTATGTACACAACCTGCATCCCCGCGGTCAGGGCACTTGAACCCATGTAAACAAAAGGGAAATTAATGATGAACTGTAATTATTTCCCATTCTTCTTAACGCTTAAAGTGCGTGAATGTAGGACCTTGATTCCGTAATTCATTTCCACGCCTAACATTTTTAAGCGCGATCAAGTTGGGGTCATTCTATAAGGGGCTTTCGATAGTGGAGCTGTACCCGACATAAGCTCAATTGCTAAGCTAATCTCACGGACCAGTGGCAATCCAGGAATATCATTAGGAAAAACATTGAAAAACTCAGATACCACTGGTATCTCCTCCACCGCTTTAGTCCGTTTATCCTCCGAGATAAACACTATATACCCTCAAAACCTTTCATCAATGACTCACAACCTTACTAATTGAAATCATTTGAATAACAACCTTCTTCTTTGATCCCACAATTGCACCTTGTGTCATCATCAGCTATAACTTAACTGTTTTTTTTTTTTTTTTTGTCTCCAACACTTAGTTGTAGGGGATTATTGCCACAAATGCCACAAGACTCGCTTTTTTGCTTATCAAATTGGTACTATGAAACCAAAGATGGAGTAACTTTCTGCTTGATTTGGCTTGTAGGGGCCATGCGTCCAATCACCTCCTCAACTCAATATGCCTTATCCAAAAATGCCTAGTAAGTATTTAGAACTTATGACTTGGCATGAAACAATATATCTGGTCGAAGGCCATCGAGAAACCGTCGAATCCTCTCGCTTTCTAGAGTAATGAAGGTTGGTGAGTAACGAAAGAGATGAATAAACTGTAGCTCATACTCACAAACAGACAGAGTCCCTTGCTTCAATCTATTAAACTCTAGTCGCTTCTGAATGTGAACATGCTCCAGTACGTACGTCTCGGGAAACTGATTACGAAAAGTAGTCCAAGCCACCTTTTTGGTGATCCCCTATATATTAGCGACTAAACGACCAAAAATGCGGAAAGTAAAGAACTCCTATAACCTCTAAACATTTGCTAAAGTTCGAATACGATTATGAACGCCAAAAACCCCCCAACATTCCCACTTAACGTTTCTAATCCTCACATCGGACCTACGTTCTAGCATCTTTTAGAACTTCTAGAACTTGACCAGCTCTGATACCATCTGTCACACCCCCAAAGCTGGGCCGGATCCAAACCCGGTTCCAGGGGTGTGAGAATTAAGGCTAATTAAAATTTTTCTAACATAAACAATACGGGCCCAAATTCCGGGTGGATCGAAGTCCTTCGTGAGGCTATGCTTGGTGATCAAGCAACCATAATCACACGAGGAACTAAAATCCATACTCATCGCAGACGGATATCATATAACAACCATGTAACAAATCTCATTTTATAATAAAATCAAGGTCAAGTGCTTCGAAGCATAACAATTAAAGTTATAATTTCAAAACAAATAAATTTAATAAATAAACTAATGGCCCAAACATGACTTTATTACATAATTTAACATTCCGATCTCTACACCAACTCTAAGACACCTCAGATGATGTCAACAGTGCTCCACTCAATAACTCCGCCATCTGGCGGGATCCCCTACATCGCTTGACCTCCGGTTCGACACCGGTAATGGGACCTAGACACCAAAAGTAATGGGTTAGATTAATGTAATTTGGCAAGAGGGTAAACTGCAAGCAATTGATTAATTAACTGAATTAAATAGAAGTATTCATTATGACCCAAAATATATTGATGCAAACCTCAATGGCATGAATGCACAGAAACAGGTAATTCCAACGGATAAATATACAGAAACGGGTAATCCCACGTACAGATAACAGAAACGGGTAATCCCGCAGATAATAACAAAATCGGGTAATCCCGCAAATAATAATAGAATAGGGTAATCCCGTAGATAATAACAGAAGGCACAGCTGTATATTATTATCCACAGTACACGCTGACCAATGGCGTATGTCCACCTCTGAACTACAGTCGGTCAGATATATATATATACATATTTACAAATACATACGTATACAGATGCAGAATGAACCATGATATGAAACCCTTAATCCCAATATTCAATCCAATATCAATTTGAGTATTTAGAGTACTCAATTTAAAGTGTATTATGAATTGTGTCTTCTCAAGTTCTCTGAGGAAAAATACTAATCCACCTATCAGTCATAGTTAGATAATATGCACATGAGAACTAGCCCTCTCTCACAATGAAAATGTGAGTCCACGATGCCAATATCCTACTTTCAGTGTCTATCATGTGGTGCATCCCGAACCTCGCATTCCCATTCTGAATTAAGTCTAATTTCCATGTGAATATTCAACCAACTTTTCTAAAAAACATAAATCATCTGATCCAATTATATTTGTTTAGTGAATTTTACAAATTAAGTAAAAGATGTTCAAATTCCAAATCCAAGTTTAAATCAAATTATGATAACAAAGGGCAGGAAACAATTAAACTCTCAATTAACCTTGTTGTGTATAATAAAGTACTTTATCATTTTACATAAAACGAAGGATCTAAATCGCGGATTCAAATTCAACATTTAAACTCAATATAAAAATCCAAATTAGGAATTCAAATGCTTTTTAATTAAGACTTACTCACTCCCAAATAAATCTTAATTAAATTCTATTCAATCTAAATAAGTATTAATCATAAGTAATTAAACCTCAATTAAGCTTATAAACAATTCTAACTAAATTTATAATAATTCATGATTAAGAATCAAATAATAAAATCAATTCACTACTAATATATCAAACCATTAATTAAAACACAACTTCCTAAATCCTTTTAAACAAATAACCTAAACCTTAATTACTTATTTAATTATTACTATTATTATTGTTATTTACATATATTTTTAAACAAAATGGGCCCACTGCAACCTGGGCCCGCCAGCCATGGCCCGCCAGCGACCCGGGCCCGCCAGGCAGCTAGCCCAGCCCAGCTGGGCCAGGCCAGCTGCCCAACTGGCCCAGGCTGCAGCAGGCAGCGCCTGGCAGCAGCCCAGGCAGCAGCTGCTGCATTTTTCTTTATTTTTTTTTTTTCATTGAGAAAGGTGATACAATTCTTAATCGTCACAAATATCAAATCCAAATCAAATAAAACATATGTATTTCTCTGTCTCAATCAAAATAAGATTTTCTTTATTAATCTATAACCCGAAACATTAAACCAAATCAAATGTATATCATGGTTAGAGCATGTGATACGAAAAGAAATCAAGAAAATGTTGTTTACAGTTATCCACTTGCCTAGATTTTGAAGCCAAAAGCAAATCTGAAGATCAAAGCTTGGAAGACCCCACCTTGGTTTCCCCCTTAGAGAGCTTCTAGGGTTTGGTTGAAGAAGAAAGGAAGAGGGTTGGAGAATGGGGAAAAAAACCCTAAGAGTAGAGTTTATATAGAGAGAGGGTTTTTCCAAATTACAAGGGAGGGCTCCCCGCTTTCTAGTGGGTTTTAAGAAATTCCAAAAAGAGTCCTTTGGCTTAAATGGGTCCAATAACTTAGGTCCAATTGTGTTAATTCAATCCATTTGACCCTCTTAACCTAACTCAAACCCAACAAACCAGTATGACCCAATATAAAAATTTGGGACTCGACAGTTGATGATGAGTAGACCAAGCGAAGGGTTTGCAAACGTTGAGATGGTGAGGAAGATGGGAGTAAGAGAAAAGTTGGTGTGGGTTGAGATGGGCATTCAGGCGGGGCGGTGCTTTTTATATATTTTTTTTCCTTTCCTTTCTTTTTTGTGTTTGGTTTGAGGGATGGATTGATGATAGTGAAGAGTGGCAATAAGGGCAGAGATGGACTGGAGATGATAATGGTAGGTGTGAAGATGGAGATGGGAGAATGGAATTAGATGGTGGATGTGAGACTGGTTTTCTTTGGGTTGTGGTGCAGTGGATGGCTCTCGGTTTGGGTGGGTCGATGATGGCAATGGAGTTGAGATGGGCGATTGTGTTAGGTGGCTGCTTCCAGGGTGAAAAGAGGATTGAGTTTGGTTGGTGAGGCACAAGAGACAGATGTTGGGTCGAGTTTGTTTGGATGGGGGTTCTGAGAGTTTTTGAAAATGAATGTGTTGGAAGCAGGTGGGTCTTGTGGATAGATTTTTAAAACTTTTGACCCACTTGACACAGTGATCAACTATCCATAAGACCAAAAACCCAATCCAGGATGCATTACCCTCAATCTCGTGACCATGTACAGGAAATATTCTATCTAAAAGATAGAATCAAATAGCACTAAATATCCACAATAATCTACGACATGAAAGAAGTAGATCATACCTTTGGAGATCCACAGTGCTCTAATGGAGAAGTTGCGACTCTACTTGATGATGAGAATCTTCAACACCTCTTAGCCTTCCATGCTATGACTCGAATTGGATTTCTTTTTTCAAGAAGAGTGGTGGAACCTTCAGGAGAAATCCCAACTCGAAACTCCAAGAAACTAGAAGAGAGAAGGAGAGAGAAACTCGTGTAACTCTTGCATGAATAGGGTTTTGGGAGTGAGAGAGAGTCTTATTGGACGTCCAAGAGATTTTATAGACTTTCAAATCTCTCTCTTATCTAATTGAAATAGAAGTCTTACTTCCAAAGCAATTAGCAACTTTCTCCTTTCCAAACTCTTCTTTCTAGAGTTCAAGTCAGATTAGTATTTTTCAATATCTTGGGCTAGCGTGGGGACCACTAGGGATTCTTTAGAAAGCTGGCTCCAACTGGAACACCGCGACCCCACATCTCATGTGCAATTCGGGCCCACAGTTAATTGCAAATAACACCACTATATAAATGCAATTGCACTTTAGTCTTAGGAATAAATCACAATGAAGACCCTAAACTTCCCAATTACCACAAGTAGGCCCCTCTATTAATATCCGTGCATCAATTGGAATAAATCCGTCTCTTCCAATCTAAGTTCCACATCTTATTATCCTTGAGCCCCAATTAATCACAGTAATCATCAGTACCATCCAATTAACTCTTAACTGAGATGGGTGCGCACTTACTAATGACAAATCCATTAACTGGCACAAGGGGATAATAGAGATAGATTTCATCTTGATCATTCAATGTTCCCACAGTTCTACTACCACATACTCAAGACACCGAGGTGTTAACCTAAAGTCGGCCTCACTCATTGGTGACTCAAAGCAAATGAATAGATACAAACTTGAGTTCATCAATGTCTCAGGATTGAGAGCCTATTGCTAGGGAATTATGAGAGCATACCTTGTTATTGAGACAGAATTCCATAAGGTGCATCTCATGGTCCTTCAATACATCCAATGTACCAGCACCATGATCCAGAATCTTACATTCTGATGATCGAGACAAATCACACTATCTCATAGTGATCAAAGTGCTGCAACTTATCAAATGAGACGCCCAGTCTCATTACTGGTTATGAAGCTATTTAAGTATAAGATTTGTGACATATATCTCCCCCGTGTGGATCTCATCCATGCACATAAATCACATCTAATATACTAATGGGACTCGGTTCAACTCATGAACCATTATGTCATATGTATTGGTCATGTGCATAAAGTAGTAAAATAATATTCATCTCATAAAAGTAAAGCATGATTTTATTGATAAATAAAGAAATTAATCAATTTATTACATCAACTGATGGATTGAGTCCACAAAATCTAACAGAATGTGAGGCTAAGACGGGTTTGGTTGTGAATAAGGTGGCTCGGTTTGATGAAAAGTCAAGATGTGGGAGAGTTGCAGAGTTGAAGTGGGTGTTTGACAGTCATGGTGCCAATGATGAGGGTGTGATGGAAGATAGTGAAGTTGCATGTGGGACGGTTTCAAATGGTGTTTGGCAGGTTGGATCGATGGGAGCTGCAAAGAGTGTGTTCTGTGTTTGGAGGAGAAGATGAGGAAGATGGTTTTGTGAAGGTGAAGATAGGGTTGAAAAATGTTAAATTGTGAGACAGAGATGAGATAGAAGTGAGATGGGGAGAGATGGGAAAGAGGATGAGGTGATGAGAAAAGGTGGGTTGCGGTGGTATTGAAGGAAGATGAAAGTGCGAATGGTGTGAGAGAGAACAGAGATGGTGAGGTAATGGGGAATGATGTTTTGTGTAAGTGAGTTGGCATGTTGTTTGGGTTGTGTCTGGAAGCATTTGTGAGAGTGCCTCTGCAAAGGTAGGTAGTTCAGTTGAATGGGCTCTATTGAGGCTCCATTTGAGTCAAAGATGGGGTGACGAGTGAACGTTTGGTTTGGGAGATTAGAAGTGAAGCAGAGAGACTATGTGGATGATTTTTGGTTGAGGGGGTTGAGCTGTATGTAGGAAGGTGACTAGGTTGTGACAGATAATGAGGGGTTGAAACATGGAAGGGAAAGACGATGGAGAAGGACATTCTCGTCATTTTTTACAAAGATGAAGCCGGGAGACACCAAAATTGACTGGTTGTCCCTTACTGATAGAAAGTTGGAAAACTTAAGGCCTAGTATGAAAAGTTGTAATTCTTGTGTCCCATTTTGAAATAAGCCAAATACTTAAGGCCTTTTTTGAAAATTTCCCTGATAATACTAACAATAATAGTAATTATTAATATTATTCTATATCAATGATTTGACCTCACTCATTTGTAGTGCAAGCTCATGAAAGATCTCTTATGGTTTTTAATAAAATATCAAATCTAAGGATCTTAATTTATACATTAAAAAATAGATAATCTCATGGATTAAAAGTGTACCTTGCGCCATGATGTTGATAACGAGCAGACCACCTTTCTCAAATATGGTTTTCTTTTATCTCCTTATCACCCACCCCAATATATGTGAGAGCTGATGGGTATTTTTACAAATCTTGTGAGTTGAAGAGAAAGGACGAGAAAATCAATTTTATAGATAAGTCTAGAGAAATTTCTTACCATTAAAGAAATTTATTAAAGATAAGTTTATTTAATTCCCTCAAACATTAGCCAAACAAGAGTCCTAAAAGATTGTGCTTCCTACAAGTGAATTCAAGATATATTTATTAAAATAAAAAATAAAGGGGCAAACAAATTAAATTAGTGGACTCAATGTATGGAGCACAAACAATGTTAGACATATGGTCAAGAGGACTAATAACGTCGAACAATCTTTCCCGTGGTCCGAATGATTACTCATTCGAACCAAGTGGGAGATTGTTAGACATGAGTGGTTCTCATGACCATATGTCTAACATTATTTTCACCCCGCGTGTTGAGCCCACTAATTTAACTTGCTTGCCCTTTTAGTTTTGATTTTCAATGGTATTACAGCAGATTGCCTTTTTCATATATGGTTTTCATCTATATCCCTTGTCACCTACTCTAATATTCGTGAGAGTTGATTAGTACTTTGCAAATATCGTTAGTTAAGAGAGACGACCGGAAAACCACATTTATAGATAAGGCCAGAGATATTTTTTTGCACCAAAGAAATCTATTAAAGGAAAGTTTACTTAATTTCCTCAAACATTAGCTAAACAAGAGTCCTAATAAATTGAACTTCCTAAAAGTGAATCCAAAATATATTTATTAAAATCAAAACTAAAGTAAAAAAACAGATTAAATTAGTGGACTCAATGTATGGGGCCCAAACGATATTAGATATGTGGTCATCGGGACCACTCACTTCTAATAATCTCCCATTTTGTCCGAATGACCACACATGTGATCTCCCACTTGGTCATTCAAACCAAGTGGGAGATTGTTAAACGTGACTAGTGTTCTTGACCATATGTTTAACATTGTTTTCGCCCCTTGAGTTGAGTCCACTAATTTAATTTGCTTTCCCCTTTAGTTTTGATTTTCAATGGTTATCAAAGCAGATCACCATTCTCAAATATGGTTTTCTTTTATATCCCTTATCACCCACTCCAATATGTGTGAGAGCTGATGGGTACTAGTAAATCTTGAGAGTTGAAGAGAGAGGACTGAAAAACCAATTTTATAGATAAACTTAGAGAGATTTCTTCCCATCAAAGAAATCTATTAAATGTAAGTTTCCTTAATACTCTCAAACATTAGCCAAACAAGAGTCCTAATAGATTAAGCTTCTTAAAAGTAAATTCAAGATGTATTTACTAAAATTAAAACAAAAGGTGAAAATAGATTAAATTAGTGGACTCAAGGCGTGGGGCCCAAATAATGTTAGACATGTGGTTATGAGGACCACTTACATCTAACAACTCACCCATTTTCCTAACTAGGCGAGCTAAAACATACTTAAGTTTCCTTTTTTGCCTTACATGTTAAGCGTCATTTTTGGTATTGAGAAATATTAACATACTTATATCTAGAAGGCTTCTAAATACACTAGGGTTTTCATTCTCCACACATAGGTACATTTTTTTAAAAAAAATCCCTAAACTAGCCCCACCATCCCCTCTGCCCACTCCCACCACCTTCACCCCTCTCCCTTTTTTTTAGTCTTTCTTTTTCCCCCACCTTCCCTCTCCTTCCCCTTTTATTTTTTTTTCTCCCTCCGTCCCTCCAATCCAGAGTCTCTCTCTCTCTCTCTCTCTCTCTCCCCCCTATTTGCACTCTCTCCTTGCCGAGGGAGGAAAAAAGAGAATAGAAGGGGAGGGAGGGTGGGAGAGAGGGGGAGAAATAGAGAGACTAGAGAGAGGGAGAGGGGCGGAGGTGGTGGGAGTGGGCGAAGAGGATGGTGGGGGAAGGGGAGGAGGAAGGAGGGGAGTGGAGGTAGTTTAGGGCCTATTTGGCATTGTTCCCGTGTTATTTCCAGTTTTGTACTCAGATCTAGTTGTGCCGAGACTAAACTCTGCAAAATTTGTTTAGTAACATTACATTGAAACACTCTTATGAGAATATGCCATATGGAACTTGGTTAGTAACGGTGTAAAAACTTTTCTCCAACGAACCGAAGTAAGAGTATTATAAAATCTAAAATGTGAGACCCACCTCTTAATATTTTGCCACTTTATTATGGCATAAATGAGACCCCACCTATAAAAGTTACAATGTAGTACCAACCTTTAAAAATTAGAATATGGGGCCCATATTTTAAAGGATTTATAAGGTGGGCTTACCTTTATAAGAATTATAATGTGGGCTCACCTTTTTTTAATATAAATATAATACCCATCTTTATAAATTACAGCATGGTACTCACCTTTTGAAATTAGAAGATGGGCCCACATTCATAGAATTTATAATGTAGGTCTATCTTTTATGATTGTTACTATATAACCTACATTTAGAAATTACATAATGAGCCACATTTTTTTATGATTTTGTACATAGGACCCACATTTAGAAATTACAATGTGGTGCTTTTCTTTGGAAATTGTAATAGATTATAATGTAGGACCATACTGTTTGTTGATTGTAAACATGAGACCCATTTTAAAAATTACGTGGTACCTACCTTTCGAAACTAGAATGTGGGACTCTATTAATAAGAATTACAATGTGATTCCACCTTCTATGATTTCTTTTTTGAAAGTTTTAATATTTTTTTAAAAGATTAATATTTTTTTAAAGTAGATTACACTTTTTTTTGAAAGATTATATATATTTTTTGATAGATTAAATAAGTTAAATTTTCTTGTAAGATTAAATATTTTTTTGAATGATTAAATATTTTTTTCGTAAGATTAAATACTTTTTTGAAGATTAAATATTTTTTTGAGATTAATTTTTTTTAATATTAGATTTTTTGGAAAGATTAAATATTTTATTATAGATTAGATATTTTCTTGAAAGATTAAATATATTTTAACCATATAACCTATATTAGAAATTAAAACATAAGGCTTACACTCAAAGAATTTATAATGTGGTCCCATCATCATAAGAAATTAGGATTTATAATATGAGTTCACCTTTTGGAATTGTTATCATGTGACTCACTTTAGAAATTAGGTAGTTGAGTTATTTGAAATAAGTAGAAATTAACTGTGCTGGCAAGTTGTTTAAAAAACACAGTTGTTTTTTTCCGAGGTTTTTATGCCAGCGGGTTAAAATTTTGAGAATCTTTCCAACGAGATTAAAATTTGAAATACTGATTTGCATATCTCGTGAGAACATCTGAATGGCAAGATGCCAAATGCACACTTAGGAATTTAAAAAACAAAGTGTTTTGTAAATAAACCTTAAGGTTTATAGAATTTGTAAATAAGCTCATGTGATTCTAATATTTGTTTCATTATAAATACCTTTTGTGTCCCCTAAAATCAGTAGACTTTCAGCCAACATACTTTTCTAGAGTGAAATAACACTTTTGGCTATATTTTTTTATCCATATATGCATAATTTTAAAAGCAAAGTATTTTTTCTCTTGTGAGATTAAGAGTTACATTTAGTGGGAGAGCATATTCTACATAAATCTAATTCTCTCAATCTATGGCTGATTTCATTAAGTCTAAATCCATCGTGATGATAATCAACACATGTGCTTATAATTAACTCTAATTTATCTTATCTATACATGGTCCACCATTTGATTGATGAAAGTTTTAAAATACATTATTAGACCTTATACGCATGAGAGAGTTATTGTGAGAGGCGCACTGCGACTTGGGATATTATCATAATATTTTTACAAATAATAATATATTCATTTTTGGTTTAATGGGTGTAAGGGTAAAGTTGTTATTTTTAAAAAAAATTAGACACAAGCCTCATGATAGTTGCCCATTTTTTTAGAAATATTTATTCTAGGGACTTGGAAGGTATTAAAATGGAAAAACATGGGCTTATTTATAAATACTCAAACTACAGAGGCATAATTATAAATTCTATAAACTTTAGAGGGGCATATACAAAAAACTTAAAAAAAAAAAAATACCAGCGTGTGTGGAGAGTTAAAACCTAATGTATATCTAAAGGAAATTTATGAGAGTCCACTTTCATGGTCTAGAAATACTTTATTAATTAGGCAATGTGCTACACTTCCATTAGTCTGTCCTATGGTGTAGATTTCCAATAAATGACCCTAGCTTATAAGCACCGGAAATTTCTCATGAGCCAAAGAAGGATTGCTCCTAAAAAGGGACGATGCCACGTACAATTTTATCAATAATTAAGAATCACATTATCAACCATAAGGCTAGTTCAGCTTGTGTAGGACGATAATTTAATTTTAAAAATTGTGGATTCAAATTGTGCTACCACATTGAGGTTACATGGAATTTATCTGCCTTTCCTTGGATCTAAAGGGGTTACTCTAGCCCTTAGGGCCAAGTCACCCTTCGATAGAAAAAAACAAAAAAAAAATTACATCATCAGCTTATAGTTTTAGGGCGAAATCAGTTCTTCTTGAAGTTATTTTGAGAGAGAGGGGATGAAATTTATTTTTAACCGTCCAAAGTATCAACAGGTAACCAACGTGGGCCCGGTGGTGTTGCAGGTGTCCCACTCACAATAAGCGTGTGGAAGACACTCACCAGATCTAATGAAAAAAACTGTAGAACGTGTCTACGAAGTCGATGCCACGTCGCTGGAATTATTACCGGGACTCTCTAACAAGATCTGATGCCAACCGCCCAGATTCTTTCACTTGGCATATGAACGGCTGAGATTAATGATATGGGCCCCATGCAACCCGAATCGTGACCTTCCACTTTGTAAACGCCTGTCCCGCCATTCGGGTGAAACCGCCGCTCTCTTTTCTTCTAATCTTGGAAAAAACTTCTCTCGCATCTCCAACACCCCAACAACAGACAAAGAAAGAAAGAAAAAATCACAGGAGCTCCTTCTCCGGATTATCTCTCACTTACATCTCGTATCTCTGTAAACAATTTCAATGTCGGTTAGTAATTCTCTAATGCCTCCATCTTATAGGAGAAAAATAAAATAAAATTATAGGATGGAGAAGGTCTGCTGATGATGTGAGATTAGTTTTAATAATAATAATTATTATTTTTTCTGTGTGATTTCTCAAAATTTGAAAAAGAAAAAAAGCAAGAAAGGGTATATGACTCAATGCATAGATCTGCTTTTGTAAATTTTTGGATTTTTTTGCAAAGTATATGATCATGGATTCGATCCCGAAATTTTGTTCTTTTATTTACATAGCAGATGAGGGAAATTGAGAAGCTTTGGTTTCTCTTCGAGTCGTTTGTGAAAAATTATTTATTTATTTATTATTATTATTATTTTTGCCATAGGGGGACTCTGCATGGTTGTTAATTTATTTTATGCCTTAAATTACATTTTTTTTCCTTCAACCAACCAACGGGTTTGATCCCATGAGAGAGCGTGCGCAAGCAAAAGTAAAGGCGCGCACACACGTAGAAAAAGAAACTAAAATAGTTTGGATGGTTGGTATTAGTTGAAAATAGTTTTGCATGAAGGAATTCAAAGAAAAGCAATTAGAGCAATTTCATCTTATCTTGAACCCTATTCAAACATTTGCAACTCATCTCAATTCAGAAAATGACCACTTCATTTTTATAGAAAATTATAAATCATTTTCATCTTTCCTTTTAAACTTCATGCTCCTCCCCTTCCATCTCTTCTATTCCCCTCTTTATCCAAACATCATATCCATTCCAATGAAAATCAAAATGTGATAGAATACTTTTAATTGCACCATAGTCTTCTTAGGTTATTATTATTTAATTCATCATCATCATCATCATCATCATCATCAACGTTGATTATAATTTGGAGTTCTAATCAGTTGGCACTGTCCTGAATTTCATTAAAATTTGTTTCCGAATAGTCAGTTCATTTTGTTCTGTGGATCAATAGGGAATCATTTGATCATTAAATTGGACCTTCAATACTTTGCACCCTGGACTTGATTTAATGAAACTCATAACTTTAGTTCTGTTATCTTGCTATGTACAACCAAAGGTTAATATGCTAAAAATGCATTCTAACTTGTGTCTGGATGGTCTCTGTTTGGCATGGCTTGTCTTTATTAAATGTTTTGGGGAAATATTATAAGGAGTATTCTTTCTGCTTTCAGGGTTGGAATTTTTCTAAATAAAAAGAATTTGCATCTTATTCTTGAATTAGTGTCCAATTCTGCATGATTACTTATCATTGTGCGGAACAACACTGGTGCAAATTGAATTCATATTGTTTCTAGTAGATTAAGATGATTTTGCGGGCCTATGTGATTGGTGGTTATCTGTGGATTGCTTTGCCATATCGTAGTACATCTACATGCATAACAAGTTTGGCCAAGTGGGCACCACAACACCGTTAGTTTTCTTTGTTTATGTGGAACTTTTGTTTATGCTGCTGTTATCGAGTATTCTTCGTGAACTGATCCTAATTTTTTTGAGGCTTTCATTCTTCTAAAATCTGTGCTAGCTGTGCTAGCATGATTGTATCTCCTTGAAAACATATTTTCACATTTTCCTTGAGGGTTAACAATTGTTAGATATATTCATATCGGTCTTTTCCACAAAGAGATGTTATTGTGTGCCAACGTGCGGTTAACACTCTACTCAAGGTTCTTCCATTCCCATTTGGGCAACTAGGTCCTAGGAGGGACAATGTTGTTGTTTTCCACTGCCTTAAATGAAAATGTAGCTTTCACAAATAGAAGGAAATTAAAAAAAAAAAATTAAGAACAACAGTTTGTTTTGCATTTTGTTAGTATAACCTCAGCATTCTTGGAGAGTGCATAAACTCATCTACTCTTACTAATGTTGCCACTCGGAGGCATCCAGCTATCAACATTCCTAGCTTCCATTTGAGTGACAAATGCATAAATCCTTTGCACTCTGGTTACTCATATCTAAATAATCATCTCATGCTGTCATCAATCATCTTTGTAATTTTGTAATTACAGATAAAGACAGTGAAGGTTAGCAATGTCTCCCTACGTGCATCTGAGCAAGACATAAAGGAGTTCTTTTCCTTCTCCGGTGACATTGAATATGTTGAAATGCAGAGGTTAGTTTGGTTCTTTCTATAGATTTTATTGTTTAATTCTTCTGTGTATTCTTTGACTTCCTGACCAGTATGCTGAATCTTCATTTGACTTGTTCCAGTACGAATGAGCAGTCTCAAATTGCATATGTCACCTTCAAGGACGCGCAAGGGGCAGACACCGCGCTTCTTCTTTCGGTGCATAAGCTCTCATGACTAATATAATCCATGTTCTTGTTGCTATTTTCTGAAGAAATGTTTATTAAATGTTATTATTTATTGTGACATGTCCAGATTGCGAGGATCCATGTTTTGGAAGTAGTCTAAAAATGTTGTGATTTTGACATCACCCGTTGTGCACATTTATGAATCACAAGATCAACAAGAACAAGCCACACACAAAAAGAGACACGAGATTTACGTGGTTCACCCAAACAGAGTTATATCCACGGGCACAGAGACGATCATCTTCACTATCACAAGTAAAGTATAGAGACTCTCACTCTCTCACATCGTCTCACCTACGTAGTGTGGGAACACCAAGGGCAAGAGAGCTTTCACCACTCTTCAATTGCGTAAGATCTAGGGTTACAGACTATACATATATATAATCTCCGCTTTCTTAGCCACCAAGAAAGCCCCGGTACAATTACCAAAGTACCATTGACCTTAAACAAGTCCCTGGCTAACCCAGTGGACTCATCCGGCTAAATCGGAATATAAGACATATACCCAACAATCTCCACCTTGGCTTGGATTCCATCCAACTTGAGCTATTAGAAGATAAAACCAGCAATGTCTTCACATACCTTGCTGAATGGTACGTTACTGCACCAACGATGCAGTCTTTTTCAACATTTTGATTTGTTGAACCAGCACATGAACTTTGAGCAAAGTTCATCTCGTCAAACTTCACCTCGAACTTAAAGCTCGAAACCATTGACGAATCTAACTGATATCATGAATCACTCACCATCCTGCCCCATCTTCAACATCACTTTGAAGATCCAACTACCACAACCATGCAAGCAAAACAGATCGGGAATACAAGTCCAGATGATTTCACAATTGCAGAAACCTCTGCCTCCGAGTGGTAAAAAAAACTCCATTTGACCGAGCCTCCGATCAATCAAACACATGTTTGACAACTGCTGATACATCAGCTCCTCCTTGCTGCTTTTCCAGCTTTGGCAAGATGAACAACATCACATGCAATCTAGAAAGCATGTGAACCCTCAAACGAACAACTTCGTTTGAATCAGCAAATCCTGTGCAACTAGGCCAGCGACTCCTACTATTGGGTTTGCAACAACAACCAAGTCGAGTAGACCCAATTCTAACCTGAATCCACATCTGTTCAAATCTCCTCCAAATTTCTGCATTAAGTTGTAAATCTCGTCAACGCGAGCACGCTGGAAGAAACGGATCTGAAATCCGAGTCCAGATGGCTCCGATATCGCAGAAACAAGTTTCTACGCTCCGATCTGTCAAACCTCCTTGTTGACTATCAAACAGCCAATCAACCTCTTCCACTGCGTAGATCTGCTCAAAACGAGTCCATAAGTGCAAACGGATCTCCGATTGGACGTCGGACAATCAAGATATCGCAGAAACAATTTCAGCCACAAATCTGGTCAAACCTACCTGTTGACCAATGCTGACATCACTGCTGACGTCACGGCTTGCTTTCTGCCAGGCTTCTACAACGGATCCGGGTCGGGTTCACCTGACCCGAATAGGAAAAATGCATTTTATGTAGTCAAATGATGACTATATACCTTTCGAGCACTGCTTTTTTTAGGGCATTATATATAGTTTTTTTTTAATGGTAACAAAGATTTCATTAAAAGAGGCGCACAAAAAATAAAAAAGAAAAAGATAATAAGGTATAAGAGAGGTGTACCCTGCTCACACCACAATTATATAACAAACCCCTCCCATGAAGTAATCCTTTCAACCCTTTGTTTAGCAAGAAAATCTGCTATTAAGTTAGCAGACCTATACTCATAATGGAAGGAGAAATTAGTTGAAGAAGTTAGATTTCGGGTCTCATTGAAGATGAATTGGAATTTCTAAAGAAACACATTTTGATTAGACACCCATGAAATCATATTAGAAGAGTCACTTTCTAGATAAGGTTGCCATGAAAAGATCTTGAGAAACATCGAAGAGCATCCAAAATAGCTAGTACTTTTGCTTTATTTAAATCACAAATACCAACATGCTTAGAGAACATGAACAAAACCTCGCCTTTATAATTGTGAAGAACCCCTCCAATACCTGCTAGTCCCAGCTTGCACTTTGGAGCTCCATCAACATTGAATTTGAGCATATTTAGAGGATGGGGAGACCATAGAAAAGATCTCTTCACCTCGGATGGGCCACACATTATACAAACTTCCCAATTAATAAGAATATCATTAAAAAAGAAAATAGAAAACTCATTTATAATTGAAGCCCACTTTGAAACTTTTAATGAGACATTGTCAATTAGATCTGTTAGAGAAGAAGAGACACTCCTAAATATCCTATCATTCCTTTCCCTCCCAATAGACCATTGTATGGCAAAGAGAGTTATTCTCCACAGAGTACGACTACAACCAACAAACCAATTTCCCATCCAAGACTCATTTGTTTCCACAATTGATTTCGGGCAACACTAAGCAATGCCATACGTAGCAATGAAATTACTCTAAATGGTAGCCACAACCTCATAATGGAGAAATAAATGATTGACAGTCTCCTCTTTCTTACAAAACACACATATATTGGAGATGTTTGCCATAGTCATACCTCTTTTTCTTAAGTTATCAGCTGTAGATATCTTCCTAGCAATAACCAACCAACAGAACACCTTAACTTAAGAAGGAATGAGACCCAAATAAACCGAAGTAGAAAGGGCTCTAGAAGGTTGAGTTCCTTCCAAGGCTAAGACAAAAGCTTTCGTTGAAAATTCTTCGGTTATATGTAGTTTCCAAATTCGAGAATCTTTAGAGTACCTACACAAAACAACATAAGAAGGAAAAGTAAATAATTCCTCATATGGGACCTCCTTTGAAGGGTATAGCCTTCTCCTAAAAAACATTTTGCACACAATACAACCATCCCCCTAGTGATAATTACAAACAGCTGACTTTTTATTAGACACCACTATGAAAATTCTAGAATACAAACCACACAGAGGACCTCCCGCCACCCAATCATCCAACCAAAATCTAACGTCCCTTCCATTCTCCACAAAAAAAAAAAAAAAAAACCAACCCCTTTACATAAGACTTTCCCTCATCACTTATGACTTAACCCCAACTGAAACAATACCACACCATAGAGCCGACCTATGGTGCCTCGGATCAGGAGTTGGCCACCACCCCCACTTGTCTTTCTCATACTTAGATGTAATAACCCTCTTCCAAAGAGGCGATGTAATAACCCTCTTCCAAAGAGCCTCTTTTTCCTCCCCAAACCTCAACCACCACTTAGCCAATAAAGCTCCATTTTTGTATGCCAAATTACCAAGACCCAAGCTGCCACTCCATTTTGGTATAATCACCTCACTCCACTTCAAGGGATGTAATTTTTTCTTATCACCTTGACCTTTCCAAAGAAAGATTTTGTGAATGTGGTCCATTTTCTCTACCATAGATGTAGGCATTTTGAAAAGAGACATGTAGTAAATAGGGAGATTAGATAAAGATGATTTAATCAGCACGATTCTTTTGGCCATTGACTAATAATGTGTCTTCCAAGAACATAAATTCCTCTCAAAGTTTTCAATGATAGGATCCTACAATGCTAAATACCTTGCCTTAGCCCCAATAGGAAAAACAAGGTAGAGAATGGAGAGTTTCCCTAATTTACATTGAACCAAGCTTGCAAAAAACCTAGTGGTTGCCTCAGAGTAACCAATCCCCACCAGCAAACTCTTAGAAATGTTAATCTTGTAACTCGAGATGAACTGAAAACATCGCATAATTCTCTTAAGTGCCAAAATTTCATCCCTCTTGGTTGAGCAAAAGAGGATGTTGTCATTTGCAAACTGCAAGTGAGTAATGGCGTCCCTGCTACAATTCATTTCAAAACCATGATTAACCCCAACTCCTTACCTTTCACCAAAAGGGTGCTCAAAGCCTCTAGCACCATAGTAAACAAAAAAGGAGAGAGGGGATCGCCTAGATGAATACCTTTGGAGGCTTGAATTAACCTTGAAGGATAACCATTAACTAGAACCGAGAAAGAGGTCGTAGAAATACATTCATGAATCCAACCACAACAAGTATCACCAAAACCAAATCTAAACAGTATATAATTGACAAAATTCCAATCCACATGATCATAAGCCTTTTCAAGAGTCGATGAGTTCATTGGGAATCAACACCCCATCAAGGATTTGCCGACTTGCAACAAAAACCCCTAGGAAAGGACTAATAATTAATGGGAGCACTTATTTCAGTCTATTCGCCAACACCTTAGCTAGCAGTTTATATTGACATCCCACCAAACTAATTGGTTCTATAATCCCGTAACTCCACTAGATTTGAAGCTTTAGGAATGAGAGTTAGAAAAGCTATTAGTTTATATTGACATCCCACCAAACTAATAGGTTCTATAATCCCGTAACTGCACTAGATTTGAAACTTTAGGAATGAGAAAAGTGGCATTCATCTCCCTATTGACCTCACCTTTTCTATGAAACTCAGAAAACATTATAAGTAAATCCTCCTTGAGAAACTCCCACCCTGCTTTGATGAAGGCAAAGTTAAAACCATCTGGACCTGGACCTTTATCACCATCACATTCTTTCAAAGCTTTAATTACTTCCTCCTCGTCAAACTCCCTTTCCAACCAACATCGAAGATCCCACGAGATCAAAAGGACGGGAACACCGTTAATTCTAAGTCTCACACCAATATCCTCCTTATATAATTCTTCGAAGAAGCAAACAACTTCATCATTGATCTCAATAGGATTCTCAAGAACTCTACCATTGCTTTTAATTTGGCCCATAAAATTAACTTTCCTTTTAAGGCTAGCAAGTTGGTGAAAGAACCTGGTGTTTTTATCTCCTTCATTAAGCCAACTTATTCTAGATTTCTTCCGCCAAGAAATTTCCTTTGTCCGATTATAACCCTAAATCTTTTCCATAGCTTCTTGTCGCATAACAGCCTCCTCCGGTTTCAACTCTCGACTTTCCCTTACGTTGTCAATATCTTCTGTATCTCTAGATAATGTCTCCCTTGACTCCTTAATACCTCCAAACACCTCGCTACTCCAGCTTTTGATGTTTTCTTTGAGAGCACAAAGCTTCTTGCAAATTCTATAACCTGCACGGCCTTTAACATCCACTTGCCTCCACCAAGATCTATCCAACCTAAACAAATCTTTATTTTTTAACCAATAATTCCCAAAATGGAAAGGTTTAGGTCCCCAGCCAATACTGTTAGAACACAATGTAATAAGACAATGGTCTGATATTAATCTTGGAACTGCCACCTGAATAACTCCACCATAGTGCTTATCCCATTCTTTAGAAAATAGAAACCTATCAATTCTACACATAACCACTTGTTCCTTGTTGTTGGTCCATGTAAACCTCCTCCCAAGAAGTAGAAGATTGATCAATTCATTAGCATTGATAGTCATTAAATAATTTCATTGAGTGAGTAATGGAAATGCCTCCTTTTTCTTTTTTTCTCATGAGGGTGCCTAATCATATTGCAATCATCACCAAAAACCCAAGGAACTGACCAACGTGATTTAAAATCATAAAGTAAATCCAAAAAAACTCTTCTATCCACCTTAATATGAGGCCTGTACACATTGGCTAAAGCCTAGACAAAACCATCTCTGATTTCCCTAACTTTAACTGCCAACATCCTTTGTTTCTGAAAAAACATCCTCTACACGTAACACCTCCTCATTCCACATAGAAATCAACCCACTAGAAGCTCCATCAAACCAGATCCGCCTCCACGCACACCTACGATTCCCCCAAACTTCCCTAATGATTCTTTGAATACCAGAAGCCACTTTAGTCTCCTAAAAAATCAAGCAATCCACTTTGTGTTTTCTCACCAATTTTATAATTGCCAACCTTTTTTCTGTCTTCCCAAGCCTCTTACATTTAAACTGACAATAATCATTAAATCAACTAAACAAGAAAAACCCCCAAGAAAATAGGCAAATTAAGAAACAATCATCTTACCCTCAATCTCAGCAGCCTCTATCTCAATGAGTGTGTGCATGATTTCAGCTCCATTCACCCCAAAGGAGGCCCAAATCATTAGTTACCTTACCAACTTGTGAAGCTTCTTCCTTAGCCTCCATCATTGCAATCTTGGCAATGTTTAAATCAGATTTGGGACTTCCATAAACTTTAATCATGTTTCGTTGCTCGTCCTCAACCATAGAAGAAAGACCCTGAACAGCCTTAAGATCACTACTCCCAATCCCCACCAAAGGCAAATTCTTAGGAGTTTGACTTGAATCATCAGATTTGGACACCTGCCTTCACAAAAAGCTTTTGCGCTTAGTCTGCATCAAGGAAGAAGTCCTCGCCTTAGTTGCCCTGAGAAAACGAGCATGTTTATGCAAATTCATCCTAGCATCAAGTGGAACGATCTCCCTTGTAAAAGAGATGTTCTTAGGCTCTTGTTCCAAATGTAGGACCCCACCACCAGGAGGGCCCTACATGATATCATTTACTAAAAGGGGGCACCAATTAGAAGATAAACTAAAGTGTGTATTGGGCTTTTCTTTTTCCGGGCCTAACTCACCTAGCTTGGCCACCAACTAACCCAAAGGGAGAGTAGTGAGTGGGTCCATCTGAGGCTGCCACTAGATTTGGGTGCTCCTCACACTTTTGCACCTATTTAGCTAGATGGGTGTTGTCCCTAGACCCAATCCCCAAGAAATGAGATATCCCTCTAGATGTATGCCTTGTAGACAACAAAGTTCTACCTTTTTAAAGCTTAGGTTAAAACTCTCTTGGACTAACAGAAATATAGGAGATCACATATTCTGGGATCTCACCTTTCCATGAATGGGGCATGTCATCAACATGTCTGACATGGTTCTTCCTCTGGTCTTCTTTCTCCAAAAGGAGATTTTTAGAATCGTCCACCTTGAATCCACCATTTAGCTCTAGTAAGCAGACTTCCTTCATACAACTTCTGTTCCTTGGAGAAAAGGTCCTACTAAGACTCTCCATGTCATCAGAGAGGCAAAGGGCTGGTATAGGCTTTGGTTTCGAGGTATGGGCTACCTCTACATCTCCAACATGGTTCTTGGCAGGGGTAGAGTCCCCCATCTCTAGAAACTGATTCCTCTTTCCCTTTGAGCAAAATTCCTCCCTCCTATTTGACAACCCACCAGAGATTCAAGGGTGCCCAAAATTACCCATTTCTATCAAACTTTGCATCCCAGCTTCTTCCCTCACCACCACCTTAAATGAAACACCAAAGTTGGAGATCTTCACCTCCTTAAAGATGAAAGAGAAGTCATCTATCTGGCCACAAATCCGACCACATTTCAAATATGATTTTTCCTGAGTTTCTCTGCCCACCCCTTTAACTTCCCTAAAAAACCCACCAGTAGCTTCAAACACCTCTACACTCTGACAATGGAGGGGAATGACAAAGCATTCGAGCCATACCTTTCTCAGACAAACAGTGGGTTTGGCACCCACCTCTCTAAAGAACTAGAGATTTCATTGCAATCAAAATCCTAACAAACCAAAGAATGTTTAGCCTCTTCCAAGTTCAAAAAAGAGAATAGAACGTTCTTCGCACCCAATTTGTAGACCTTCAAATCCCTTACGCCAGCTACTTCATAAATGCCAGAGATGGATGGAATAACTCCTTCCGATCTCACAATCCCCACGAAACTATTTGACAGCCACCCATAGTTGTTATATACTACCTTTTTAGGCATAGAAATAGAATTCAAACCCATGCAAACGATCCCCTTTAACGATATCAAGATAACTGGGTCTTTGCCTCCCTTTGCTCCAATCATAAAATCAATAGTCTATTGGGAAAAGCGGCGCAATGGAAACTTCTGCGATCGACGTCAACTACGATGAACACAAGCAATCACACCATCAAGCAATCACACACATGAATACAGTAATTTTACATGGTTTGGCAACCTTGCTTACGTCCACGGAGAAGAGAACTCATCTATCATAATCATATCTCAATCTCCTCATGATCTAGGGTTATAATACATCAATATATATAGTTTCCACTTTCTTGGCCAACAAAAAGACCCATACATAATAACTAAAATACTTCTAACCTTGAACCTTGGTTCTAACTAAACCAGACGACTGATCTAGCTAAACTGGAATATAAGACAAAACCCAACAACCTCCACCTTGGCTTGGATTCTGTAAATCCTCAGAGCTACCTTGAGATACCTGGTAATGTCTTCACGTACTTTGTTGAATGGTACATCACTACACTGATGGCGTAGTCTTCTTTCTTCAACACTCTAACATGTTGAACCAGCACTTCACGCACCTCGCTGAAAGGTATGCTTTTACACACGCTACTACCAATACGGCACCTGTACCTCCTAGCCTAAATGTACAGACAGTCTTAGCATTGTCTAGTGTCGATCAAGTCCAAACCGACTTGAAACTTCACATAATTGTCTCCGTTGACCTCAACACCACTGTCATGAACCTCCAAAGTGCTCTCTATTTGTTGCCACATGCATACATCATTGTAACACAATGAACCTAACTTTCATCTGTCAAGACAAAATGGAAGACCTCCCTGAATCTGGATCTCACTGGTACCTGTAAATCCTTTCTTCTGTCTCCATTTCGGTATTCTTTCTGTCAAACGTGCAACTGTCCTGTTCTAGCCTATTTTGGTGGGTTGGGAATTATACATGCAGGTTAGGTACAACCCGATGTTTAAACCGGCTTACTTTAACTCGAACAAGACTACCTTTTCTGAGAAAATCATATCTGTTTAGGTCTTCCTGGATTTCTGTTAGATGATATCATCCAAGACCCATCAATCCATCTTCCGATGATCAGTCACATCTAACTCCACTTGAACCACAGATTTCCTCCCCTGTTATTTAATATCTCCTTCACTGCTCCACCTGAAAAATCATCCCCTATCAACTTGTAGAGATTTTTGACTATCCCACCCTCCATGATAACCAATGTTCCCTTTTCTACCTTCATAACTCCACCCGCTACACTGCACTGCAGCCTTTGCAGTAAGGCACCCAAAGAAATCTAATTTCTTCGAAAACCTGAAACATATATCACATCTGTTAGTGTTTGAATAACATCATCTTACACCTGGATCTCTACCGCTTTTATCTCAAATACCCATTAATTGGTATACTCCCCCATAAAAATAGATCCATTAATAATGAAAATTATTTGCATTAAACCAATCTCTACTCAAACACATGATAGGAAGAATCTGCATGCCAAAACTGTGAATCATCAACTCGATCCATACTTGTAGTGACCAAAAGTGATTCCCCATCATCCGAATCAAAGCTTTCTTGCACACTACCTCCTTCCGATTTTGATTTTTTTGCTTTTCCTTCCACTTTGGCATGCCGGTCCTTCACGATCCCTTCGATGTGGATCTAAGCTTTTCATCAAAGTACTCGAACCAATCTCCTATTCATGACATCAAGTAAAGTTTTCAACTCTTGCTATGTCACATAGCCTAACACTCTTTCCTGCAATCCTTGAAGTTGTTTATTTATCAAACACTTCAACCTAACCCGTGATGCTTGAATGCATTGCTATCATCGTAAATCTGTTAGTTTCTTCAATCCCTAATTTTCTACTCATCAAACTGCTAATATTTGTTGTTTGCCGCGTAGGTCTAGTCATCACGAGCACACTGGAAAAAACTGATCTGAAATCCGGCTTCAAATGGCTTCGATATAGCAGAAATAGTTTTATGCACCCTGATTAGTTGAACCTTCCTGTTGACCACTGAATTACCCATCTTTTTCCAAATACGTGTAGATCTCCTCACAACGAGTGCATAGGCACAAACAGATCTCCGATCGGACATCAGATGATCAAGATATCGTAGAAACAATTTCAGCCGTTGAATCTCGCCAAACTACCCTTGACTAAATCCTGCTGACGTGTGCTGACATCAGCATTGTTGCTGGCAGGCTGGGCTTTGTGTCACACCTCGATCCTGGAAATTAGGGATTAGAATGGGGCCTCAGGGGGTGAATACGTAATCTCGTAGTAATACGTGCCATGTGAAGAGATACACGAATCACTACAAGGGAGATTCTATAGGAAAGTGTGAGGTAAGACCAACAACACGTAGATTAAATTCAACATAAAGCGGACACCTGTGAAATAGATCTGTAATGATCATAAGCAATATATAAAAGAGAATATCATACTATCGTATAATAATTTAAGTCTTTTGATTAAACATTCCCAAACATGTATATACCCATAAAACCGAAAACATGTCTTATACACAATGTCCAGTTTTAAACCATCTCCAAACACAGGACCATAGTCACAACTGATTAACCCAACAAAGTCACTTAATACTCTCCGTAGGATGACTAGTAGAAAACTTCGTTATCTTTCCATTCTTCTATACCCCAAGGTATCGTTGGGCCAACTTCCGGGGACGCGTTGACATTCGGGTTGGGGTCTGAAGCTATACCTGTAACACCAAGGGTAGCACTGTTAACACGATGGTTAAGCAAATATAGAGATACATAAGACTAGCATGTTGTATCAAATGAATTAAGAAATATGTGTATATATATATAGATTTAAAGAAGGCAATAAACACAAACTAGACATGTTGTACATGAGTAATCATGAGTAACGAATTATAAACAGAATATAGTACATACTAATTGGCATCTACGAGGGCTATATTCTCCCAAAAGAGAGTATTTCATCTAGAGAAAGTGTGCATATGGGACGCTAGGGGCTTAGACTAGCTTCCCGATGAGTGCCGATAACTCCTCCGTGGACTACTATAGTAGCGACATAAAGATACCTATATCGGTCTCATCTAACCTAATAAGGGCACAAGCTAAGTTGTGCCAACTCAACATATCAAAACCGACTTGAATTCATATCTTTTCATACATTTTAGGCGTACTTAACATATTATACATAAGGGAGTTCAGTCTTGAGATCACATTCATTCATAAAAATCGGAATTTAATAAGTATTTGATAATCAATTAATACATATTGAATTGAGCTAATCAAGTTGAGGGCATGGTTTCTTAACAATATGAATGCATTTAGATTGAGAAGGTATCAAGGAAAATTTACAAGCCAACCCTATACTAAATAATCCGTGAACCTAAGGTCATTCAACACGATGTATTCATAAGACTTCTGGTGTCATTGTGTCATCCTTCTTGGTGTTACATTGTGTATGCAAGGATACCTCTTCTTATGCCAACACCCATGAGTGGCATCGGGAATTCATCCAGAAAATTGAAGGGGATAAGTGACAGCTTTACACTCATCCTCCTTATCATTTAAACACCACTGGTCTAATTTAATTTAATTGTAGAAAAGGTGCTATTTCTAAAGCCCTACCAGGTCATTTGAAATTCCTAATATCCTAAGTTCACTGTGTTTTACATCTTAGCAATACATATGTTACGGCTTCGCCGAGTGGCTTAGTTTTTTCTTTAAATTCCTACGATTTACAGCTAATCGTATATTAACTTATAGCTTAGTCGTGCTAAGCCTACGGCTAGGCTACGGTTGAGATACGGCTCAGCCGTAGTACAATCCACGGCTTAGCCGTGGGTCAGCAGTAAAAGGAAAGTTGGGTTTGAAGTTCTTGGGAAAGCTTGCCATAAAATGGCTTACAGTTTGGTCACGAGATAGTTATGGCTTAGCCGTAGTTCATTCCACGGCTTAGCCGAGGGTTAACCATAGTATAAAAATGGGTTTTGGTACTCTCGGAACCTTGAGCCGTACACATTTACGACTTAACTGTGGCTTCACCGTAAGTTTAAGAAATTCTGAAGGTAATTCTAAAGCTCAAACTCAATACAAAGCTTTGAATGAATGGGGTTACAGGGAGCTTCCTAAGGCCTCAAAATGTCACTAAGGTTATCCCATACTCACACAACACCCACATTACCTATTCATGCTCTAATTCATTCAATTAAACATATATGTAAATATACTTAAATCAAAGAGGAAAGAGCTGTACCTTGGAATTAGAGTATTCAATCAAAGAATCAACAATTTAAACATGCATACAGTATCATATATACTCTAATACTTACCTTTGCCTTCTACATAATGCTTGACCTCACTAACTATTCCTTGGTGTGTGGTTAGAAAAAGCCTCAACAAAATAATGGGCCCTCTATATGAAAGACACGCAAATGGTGAATCTAGTGTAGAATGCATGCATGTTATATAATTAAGTCTCCTTGACTTTATTAAATCCAAAGAATTGAAATTGAGGTTGAGTCTTCACCTTAGGGAGTTATAACATGAAGGAGATGGTGATTCCTAAAGCAAAAATGCACAAGGAAAAAAGAAGAAGATGAGTGGAGGCTTCTACCATTTCATGCAAGGCTTCAAAGCTTTGCTTTTAGCTCCAAATCGAGGTGGAATGAAGAAGGGAGAAGGGTAGAAAAACTTCCAACGAAAACACCAAAGGAGAAATGAAAGAGAGACATTGGATCCTCCTTTTTAATCAAAATTTTTTGCAGTATTACATGCAAGCCCAACATTTATCAGAAATTATAGTTTAGGTCAAATGGACTCCATTTGAGCCCAGATGAGTTCAAATCAAGTCGAGTCCAACATGAAAGATGATCTACACAAAGAATTATAAGAGATGCAACTAATGAGGTGTCAATATGATGCAAGAATAAATTACAAAAGGGTCCTTGACTATCTAGGTAAGGTTCAAACCCAACCCAACGACCTATCCACGACCTAAGCCCAAAGGATCTGAGTTAAATTAACCTAAATACATTTTAATTAATGTAAAACAAGATTAATTAATATAAATCGAGGTTAGTTGGGATCAGGACTTTACACTTTGTATCATGGGTCGGGTCTGACCCGACCTGAACTGACCTAGACTGAATTGTTGTCGAGCTAGGCTTCTCTGCATAATGGGTTTGGTCTTACTTGACCTGACCTAGACTTGGCTACGCTAGGCTTGTTTCGGCTTCTCCATGGGTCAACTGACCTGACTCGAACATGACTCAACCTATGCTACTGCAGAACGGGTCAGGTTACCTGACCCAACCCGAGACCTGGATTGGACTTGGCCTCTTCTCCTTCCTCGCTGGTTCTTGTAACATGAACCCAATCCGCGAGCCACTCCATCTTCTTCATCAACGACTCTTGACGAACGACAATGGCAGTGACTGTAACCAGTGAGGGCAGAACTTAGCGACGAAGGTGGCAAAAGTGGCGACCTGTAGCGGGTAACCGCCCTTTTTCTTCTCAGGCACCAGCGAAACCCAAACCTGAATTTGGATCGCCCTTCTGTGCAGCAATGAACAGCTGCGAGCACCAGATGATGGGTGGTCAACCAATCCGGTGGTGGGGCAATGAGGTTGCAGTAACGATCGAAGCACGACAAACGAAGAGAACCAGTTGTTCTGCTTGCAGAAAATGACCAGAGATCCCGTCTTCTTTAATAATGGTTATAATCCAACATTTAAGATCGTCTGTTATGCGAGAACCCTTTTCGATCTTTAGCTTGCAACAGGAACTCAGAATCCACTTCTCGTCTTCTCCTTCGACCACAGCGAATGATCTAAACTGTCCGGATGCTCCGATCTTCTCCAATGACGACAATAGCCAAGAATACAATCCAAAGAACTCCTCATCTCTCCTCTGTTCCACAACAGAGTCTCCGATCCTCTCTGTCTTCTCTAAGAAAACCCAATCCAGTCTTTTCCTTTGGTGAGATGGCTGCGCAGGAGAGAGAAGCTAGATCCTCTTTCTCTAACAAGAACTGCAACTTTTACTTAGCTCCTCAAGATGGTTACGTGGGTAAGAGACGTTACATCCTCCTCTCTGACATAATCTACAACTTTTACCTATTTTCTCCACCTCCGACGTTAGCACATGGAGAGATCAAACCGATCCATCAATCATAATGCCCAAGCGATCTTCACCTCACTCTGATACCACTTGTTGGGAAAAACGGCACAATGGAAAATACTACGATCAACAAATCAACTACGATGAACATAAGCAATCACACACATGAACAAAATAATTTTACATAGTTTGGCAACCATGCCTACGTCCACGGAGGAGAAACTCATCTATCATGATCCCCTCTCAATTCCCTCAGGATCTAAGGTTACATTATATTAATATATAAAGTTTCCGCTTTCTTGGCCAATAAGAAACCTATATAAAATGACTAAAATACCCCTAACCCTGAACCTCGGTTTTTGCTAAATCAGACGACCGATCCGGCTAAATCGGAATATAAGACAAAACCCAATACACTCCTTATCTTCCTTAGGCCTGATAACTAACTTAGTGCATATTTGGCATTACTAATTTTAGGCTCTTTTTGTCTAAATGTCTAAACTTAATAGAGTTTGTAAAAATAAAAGCGTTTGGCATATGCTTTTGTGCTCCATCTAATTTAGATATGTAGAGGTTTTACCTCTATTTCCCACAGCCATTCTCATGATGCATTTTCAAATTAGAGGAAGAAAAAAAGAGGAGCTGCTACAGTAATTTATAAGGATCACATCCAGTTCGTTTTTTCAATTTTTCTCGAAATCCGAGAGGATAAATGTAGATCCAAACCGTTGAAAATGTTCATATGATCAAACACGACCATCCTTCCAAATTTCAGCCGTTAAATCATCATGAATCACGAGATATGTGCAAGAAAGCGTAAGCCATTGGATATTAGTTTTTGAATTCTGTGGGGCCCAAACACAAGATCCAAACCATTGGAAATGTTGGGAAGACTAAAAATGGCTATGGGGTCAATTTTCAAGTATTGATTCCTTGTGGATCTCGAGAAATTTGTGAAAAACTTTCAACCTTTAATTTAATATGCTCAATTTTAAACTAGTCCATAGGTAGTCCCTTTTTTTATTTATTATTATTATTTTTGGGACAATAAATAACAATCCAAACCATTGAAAATGTGTAGAAGGTCAATGACCATTGTAAAACCAAATTTCAGCCGTTAGATCATCACCAAACTTGAGATATTTATGTAAAAACGTGAATTATTAAATATTTTTTTTAAAAATTAGGGGCTCCAAATACAAGATCCAAACCGTTAGATCTCTTTAGGGGGCCAAACATGATTATGAAATAAAATTTCAAGGCTTGATACCCAGTAGATCTCAATATATTTGTGAAAAGCTTTTAACTATTGATTTAAAATGGTCTATTTAAAATAGATGCTTCCATTGCCAAACACATATTTTAATTCTAGCATCTTTTTTTATAGCTCTTTTTTTAATGGCTCTATTTTGGATGGTCTATAAAAATAAAATTAGACCAACCAAACAAGCCCTTAGCCTCATAATTAGATGTCTCATCCACAGCACTCACCCTATCCTTCCCCAGTACACCGGGACCCTTGCCTTTCTGATGCCAACCATATCAAGCAACATTTACTTCCAACTTCCTACCTGCAAAACTACCATTCATCATGTGTACAGCATTGACTGCAGTTTCCATATATCCAAACCGTACAAAACCAAGCAACTGCCCATACCTTTCTCGCTGAAAAGCAGGGACGAATGCATCATAAACTATACCTGCAGGGGAAAAGGCTGACCTCAACTGTACAGCTACTGTGACTTCAGGCAGATTGTTGACGAAAATCAACACCATATCCTCCCACTTGAGCTTTGTTCTACCCCTTCCTCTAGCTCATCCAGCCGTCCTCCCTTCTCCATCTCCCTCTCCATTACCCATTTTCCTCTGGTTTAAGGGAGAGTGCAATGCGATTAATGTTTAGAGAGAGAACTGAGGCATTGTATATGGTAGATTCAGATGTGTAGTGACGTGGAAACCTTTTTCTAGTTTTTCTTCAAGAAACTGAGGCCATTTATATTTTGCCCCTTCATGATAATGCTGTCCTTTTGTATGATTGTCACATTCGAATATTCATCCTTACATTGAAAATACACATTGTGCTGAGACAGGGAGCAACAATTGCTGATCTGTCTGTGACCATCGCACCCGCTTCAGATTATCAGTTGCCGCCTACAGCATCAACTCCCCCTGCTGTATGTACATTCTCTTCTTAATTTCTCTTCTGGTGTTTTTTAATGTTTTTAACATGAAAATGATCCCTTAACTGAAGGAAAAAGCGGTTGGCGGCGCTGAATCAGCTGTGCAGAAGGCTGAAGATGTTGTCACCAGCATGCTTGCGAAGGGATTTATCTTAGGCAAGGATGCTCTCACCAAAGCCAAAGAATTTGACGAGAAGCATCAGTTCACATCCACTGCCTCTGCCAAGGTTGCTGATCTCGACAAAAGGATTGGTCTCAGTGAGAAGATCAGCGTAGGAACATCTGTTGTCAATGATAAGTTCAAGGAAATGGATCAGAAGTATCAAGTATATGAGAAAACTAAATCAGCCCTCACAGCTGCTGAGCAGAAGGTCAGTAATGCTGGGTCTGCCATCATTAAAAACAGGTACATATTCACAGGGGCTTCTTGGGTGACTGGTGCCTTCAATAGGGTTGCCAAGGCAGCTGGGGAAGTGGGGTCAAAGACAAAAGAGAAGGTAGCTGGGGAAGTGGGGTCAAAGACAGAAGAGAAGGTAGGTGGGGACGTGGAGGCAACGACCAAAGACAATGAAGCTGAGGAAGTAGAGTCAAAGACAAAGGATAAGCTAACTGGGGCTGAGGAAGAACACATGAAAGGAGTAACAGAAGATGTTGCAAAGGTGCAGCTGACTGAATTCCCTAAAGCTGCAGCTGCTAGTGAGCATTCTCCTAAGCACCCACCTGCAGAAGGAATGAAGGATTGATCCTTTGACTGGGTTGGTTGTAAATTTTCATGTCTAAGCTGTGGATCCTATCATTTTCAATGTGTGATTTCTCTGTTTTGTTTGAAGGGTTCATTGTAGAACACTTTTCTCTTAATTGTTTGATAAGAAGATTGCTTTAACAGCTTGCTGAAGTTGGTTTGAACTAGTTATTTAATGGGATTGCTAGTTCATCCACAGGCAGAACACAATTTTATAAGTGAACCCCTTTGAGGAAGGTATTGAATTAGTTGCCTGCTGTTAGATTATATGAGACTTCTAATTAATTAGATCTAACTCTTTCTCTAAATTATCTTCTAAAATTCTGTTAAAAATGTTTTTATATCTAATGCTACTTTGGATCTAACATCTTGATTTCAAAAACTTAAGAATCGGAACTTTTCAAATTATGCCTTAAGTTCTCAAACTTTCCTTTTTGTTTGCTTACTTATCCCAGTGGCCAAAATTTGGAAGGAAAGGGCGCCTACTAGGATTCAAACCCTGGTGGGAGTTATGCGAGTGGGTGCCTTTTCCACAAGGACAATCTAATATTCCCCTCAAACTTTCTTTCAATAAAGAAAGGACCCAACAAATTTGGGTGTTTTCCAGCCATTTCTCTCTCTCTCTCTCTCTCTCTTTTTTAAGAAAATGGTGAGAATACACTTCTCCATCTTCTTTCCTTTCCTTTCCAAGCTTCAACCCTCACTTCTCCTCCTGTTTCATTGTGGCTAGGGAAGAGAGATGATGGTGAGTGTTTGGGCAGAAGTCGGATTGAATGGGAATGTCATGAGGGGGGAATGCTGTGAGGGCTGGTTGCGTGTATGGGTGATTTGTCAAGACTCAAGTGGGAGATGCAAGAAGGATTGCCGTAGGATGTTTGTTTGGAGGGATAAATACAAGAAATGAAGAAGATGATGGGCTTGTCAATGATGATCGTGGGTTCTGAGTAGGTTCTGTCCAGGAAAGGTGGGCTTAGGCTTGGTGAAGATGGTTGATGAAGGTAGTGTAATGTCCCATATCAAAAATATAAGATCGCCTAAATTAAATTGTATGCTAGCTAATTAAGCCTGATTAGAGTCTATGTGAGTTCGAATTACTGTTAGGATCGTGTGTGCGAATTTTCGTCCGATTTCGAGCTCGTTTGAGCACAGTAGGGGGTAGTTTGCAATTTTAGAAAGTCTAGAAGCCCCTTTTGTTGTTTTTTTTTCAATTTGCAAGGTCTTCGGCTCATTGGGTGGATAACCTACATCCATGAATTTTATCTTTCTACCTCGACTCAATCCAAACCTGTTTAGACCGCCAAATATCGCACCTAATCAAACTGAGGACTTTTTTGTCATTTACCAAAGCTTAAACCTAATAAAAGATAGACTACCAGCCCTTTTCTTTCTTTCTCTCTCATCTCTCTTTCGTTTCTATTCCTTTCTCTCTATCACTCTCTGCCACCCATGAATCCAAGTCACCAATGCCACCATCGTGTGCCATCATCTTCTTCCTCAAGCCCCTAACATCCTAAGTACGCCTTTCTTTAGCTCTCCCTCAGCCCAACCATCTCTAGGTAAGCTCTTGACCTTGCCATGGTTAGGTCTCCATGGATTTCAACCTTAGGAAGGGTCTCGCTTGCTCATTAGGTGCTCCTTTTTCCTTTAATAGCTTTGCTTGCTCATTAGGTGCTTCTTTTTCCTTTTATAGCTTTTTTTCGGTGGGTTATGTATTTTTTGTCACAACCAGAGCCCAGGAGATCGGGGGTTAGTAAAAACCTAACTCGTGACACACGTATTCCCATATATGTACCCCTAAACTTGGTCTAGGTGCACATATACAAGGGATCTATTACACGTGCAAACCATGTACGCGGAAGTTATATAGAATATCAGTGCACAAGAGATCATAGAATAGATCCAAGACATATGATCACAAGGAAAAACATAGACGTCGTAGGAACTACATAAGAAAGGAGTCAACAAATACATATACAAATACATATGCAGAAATGGGAATGCAAGATGCTCACTGGAGTGGGTCGATCACACCCACTCTCCGTCCCACTGGGGTCACTAAGATCTCCTCAGAAGTTAGGGTGATCTTCGAGGGATCGAGAACTGACTTAGATCTGACATACCTAAAACACCAAGAACAATGAATAAGTACGACGGCTCAGCAAAGTATAAACAACATAAAGATAACACGTGCTGTATCTAGAAGAATCAGTAACAGTTGATCATATAAGATGTCATTTCCATATACTAGGCAAATCGTGCAATGAATAAAGCATGCCACACGAATCAATAACAAAAACACTATAATAGGTGGTTACTACATATGCCATATGCTCCCAAAGAGGGATCTTATAACATACTGAGAACACCATGGGCCAGATGGGTCTCGATTTCCTGGGGTCCGGAATCCCCCAAGACATAAACTCGCTGCAGCAAGGCCATATATACTATGCCAAATTCAACCCATTGGACATCCTAAGGCTGAGACTTAGTAGTGCCAGACCATCTAAGATCAATCATATCAGACCGTGAATAGATCATATGAGTCTTATCATATCAAACATATGTCTTACATGTAGACATTCCAGTCATACATATCATGCTTCATTTCTTGAAACATATCAAACAATTGAATCAATCCAAACAAACTATATCAAACGGGCATACAAATGAGATACAAATATACAGAAGAGTAAAGGTCACAATTAGCTAGGTCAGATATCAAGTGAGTCATATCAAACAATTCATATCAAGGGACAATACACATACGGGTGTGTACAGACCGATAAACAAAAAATTATAGTATCCGAATTACCAGAAAACATGTCAAAACAAATCAATTAACATCGAACATGGATTCCGCTGTTTTCACCCAGGATTAACCATGGATAGAGCCCACGGGGAATATCCAATCATTTGCCCCAGCGCAGAATGCGTACCATGTGAATAGGAGGCAGAACCGTAATCAATATGCAATGCAAGGCAGATTGTTTAGCAGGAATCATGATCTTTTACTAGCCCACCCTAATCCAGTTATCTATCGTGACTAATCATATATGATGATGTAGTTTTAGGTTATCCGATACTCGGTTGTTCTTACTTTGGTGTCTCATTGTATTATTCAAAGCAGCGGAGTCCCTTAAACCAACACCCATGGGGAGGTGCTTAACAAATGGATAATATTCATGAATGCATCTCAGCCCTCAAGACTATTCATGATAGTTATGTGCTCAGTCATTAGTGTAGTCCATCTATCGGTCTCCAAGTCACATAAACGGGGTCAGGAAATTATATACATTGAATTCCTTACAGGTCTACAGGTGACTTACCCAATCGATCGGGTAAGTGTCTGACCGATCAGACCCCATCTAGAATCAAAAACCGACCGATCGGGGTTCAGGACCGACCAGTCAACCCTGAAGCTCCCTGATATGCGTGGGTTTAGTTCATAATTGACTTAGGGTTAGGGTAAAGGGAAGAAATCTAAGTCTTAAGGGCATGCAAAGGATGACATGGTCTTAACACACAATGGTGTGAGGTCCTTACCTGGTTTGTCGGCCTTTCCGTGCCGTATCCTAAAGTATAACCATGGCAGGTCTGAGAAGAAGACTCGGTCCTCTAATTATTTAACCCATTATGTAGCTTAACAATTAGGCCCCTAGGAGTTTCATGGAAAGCCTTTGGCTAGACGCGAATACATTAATACGAAGTACTTGCCTTACCAAATGTGTACGATTTGCACACGATTCGACTGATCGGGTACAAGTCCAACAGATCGGACCTGCTTCCAGAACATTAATTTGATCGGTCGAACTATCAGGACTAATCGGTCAGCCCTGATACATCGGTCTCGAACAGGGCTAGGTACCCACTGTTCTAACACTTGCCAACCTTTCTATTTCTCTTCCTACCAAGAGAGTGTAAAACATGCATAGACTAAGAGATTTGAAGTGATTCACAATTAACACAAGTTACCAACACGTATTCAACCAATTGTTATTTATACTTGCCTTAATTGACGAAGAATCAAGCCTCACTCGTTGCTAGACTCAAATTGAAGGAAATCGGCACGAGGAATCGAACTTGACGTCGGCCACGAGCGAAGAGGAGAGATGAACGAGAGAGAGACGAAGAAAAAGAAGGAGGGACGAAGAAGAGGAACGGAGAGGATAAGGCTGAAAAGGAGGCGGTAGTCATATATATATAAATATTTTTAGCCAATTACATTCAGGTCCAAAGGTTACACAATTTACAATTCGAGTCAATTGAGTACTAAAACATTTCAAACGACTCCAAATTATTCCGGGTCAGTTACGGAAGGTAACAGGCATTATGAAAGACACATGATGACATCAAGATGATGCCGAAATGACAAACTCCATTAAAATTAGAAATTACGAAAAAGGGCCCGAAGCTACCTAATCCAGGTAAAACTCAACCCAACTACCTATCCATAACTCGGAGCAAAACAAAAGAAAAGGCAAAACACAATTTGGCAACCAATTCATCATGAATTAGCCGTTAAACCGGATTAAGTTGGGTTGGAGTATTAAATTTTCTTTGAACTTGAGCTTTCATGGGCATCAATGGTGAGCTAGGGCATACCATTTTCATCAAGGACAAGTAAATATACACATAGTATTGATGATGTGCTCTCTTTAAATTGATTCTAGCATGATTTAATGTTATTTAGTTTCATTTAGCTCATTTGATATAAAATGCTAGAATTAGGTTTAAATGTTAATGTAATGGATGAATGGATGAATGGTTTGTGTGGGAAATGGAGAGTATTTGTCCCATTTTATTATATGTTATCAGATGGAAGTGATTGAGGGAATGGATCTCCCTAATTTTGATAGAAGCAGGGGTTCTATTTCTGATGCGGAGGATATCGGTTGACCGCGGGCACTAGGGCTATTGGGATAACTTTTCTGGACATGATTCTCGAAGTACCGTGGTTGATATCTTGGTTGACGGTGGGGTTGATCAAGGATGAAGGGTAGGAGAGCTATTACTCTCTGTCTAGGAAGAAAATACCAAACTTGTGGACAAATTTGGGGCATTTTAGGACCCTGGTTGACTCTACGATCGATTGCATTACTGGTCCTGCTCAACTGAGGGCACCTTGGTGTCGACTGTGGACATAAGGATTCTTCGAGAATTCCCTCTACCTTAGGACCTTGGGCTTGGATTCTAGGATCCTTTGGCCTATGATTGAGGGACTCATTGTAAACCTACAAGTAAAGGGCATTGTGAGTTAATGTGTCCCTTATGGATGGTATGGTTTGTGTATGGTGCACAGCCTATTTGTACACAGATGATGTGGGGACTCAAGACATTCCTTTATGGGCTATGCACCGACGAATGAAAGGAGATGCCTTGGTCTCATCTCACTCATGTTTTAGGTAGAGTTGTCAGGTGTGTGAATTGTCATTTTGACCTAAAGGGTCGTTTGTTAATTTCACATGTCATGTGAAAACGCTTTACATAGGTAAATGACTCACATATGAGTCATTTGCATATGCAATTGACTCACATGTGAAATGAATTCAATCGTTTGTCATTTTCACACCTCTTTATATGTAAATTAAAAGTAATCCAACGGTTCACCGTTTATCATAATATTTTTTCTACTTTTTATGATTTATCACAAATATCTTAAAATATATATAGAAAAGGACTACATCTCTAAGCCAAAAAAGGCATTCTAGAGAGTTTGGACGGTTCAGATCATTAAGATGGTGCCCATAAAATCAAGAATTTCAGATTTTTATTGTTAGATCTTTTTGTAAATATTTAAAAGTATATTATGATCCAACGGTTGAAAATTGGTCTCTAAGCCGTTTTTAGTCTTCACAAGAGTTTCAACGGTTCTGATTTATATTAGGGGGCCCACAGGAGTAAAAAAATCAAAAAAGGCGGACTATGTTCAATCACGGGTTCAATCACGTCCAATGGTCTCAACTGTTTTAATCATATCTCAAGTTGTATGATGATCCAATAGTTGAAAATTGGTCTCATGGCCGTTTTCAATCTTTACAAGAGTTTCAACGGTTCTGATTTACATTAAAGGGCCCACAAGAGTCAAAAAATAAAGAAAGACGGACTGGGTTCAATCACCGGTTCAACACATCCAACGATCTCAACTCTTTTGATCATAGCTCAAGTTATATGATGATCCAACAGCTGAAAATTGGTCTCTAAGCCATTTTTGACCTTTAGAAGAGTTGGACGGCTCAGATTGTTATTTTGGGGCCCACAAAATAAAAAAAATGCAAAAGGCAGACTACCAGTGGTAGTTACTATTCACCTGCCTCTCAACAGTGACATGAGTAATGTTTTCACACCTGTTGAGGTGTGAAAATTCTTACCTGATTTTCAAGCCATTATCATAACATTTTCACATCTACTTTACACATCTCATGCGTAAATGAGTGGAAATAAACGTGATGATGTGTAACCATTACACATGTGGTTCATTTACCTATGTAAATCAACCAAAACAAACGACCCCTAAGAGTTTGTATTACTCCTTGGCCTTGGGGTTTGCATCATTTCGTATTGTCCTTGTATTGTTACTTTCTCATACATGATCTTTACGGAGGAGACTTACGTAGTGAAAGTGAGAAAAAGACAACACATTGGCTTAAAAAGATTTTGATCAGAGAAAACGGTAAGCGTATATAAACTTTCCCTTTTTAACTTAAATTATGGATTTGTCTTGTAAAATTGCACTGATGACCTTTCGAGAGATATGGTCTTCAACAAATAAACCCCACCTGTTTGAAGATGTCAATTGGGTGCTTTTAGTGGATATGTGCAACATTATAGTAATAAGTCCAACTAATTTTTTTTTAATCCTTGAGACTCATTGCAAAACTTTTTAATTATTAGTTGATAATATTATAAGCAGTGAGAGTTGATGAATGGTCCGTAGGATATTTAGTGTGATCTAATGTGTGCAACCATGATCAAGGATTTGAATCAAAGGATCAATGGTGAACCCTAGTGTCACAACCTGAGCCCAGAAATCGGGGGTTAGAGAAAACCTAACCAATGACACACGTACTCCCATGCATGTACACCTAGACCTCATCCAAGTGTACACACACAGAGGATCAATCACACGTGCAAGCAAGTGTACGCAGAAGCTGTAAGTATTATGGCATACCACAAGATAATAAAAGACACGATGATTACAAAAGATTAGACTGATTTATAGCAATGTACAACAAACTAGAGGGATTAGTCAACAAAATCAAAATACAGGGATAAACCAAAACCCAAAATACAATCCATAAAACAATTCCCCAGATAAGCTAAGACACAAATGGAGGGGAAAACAAAATGATGCAAACCACTCTCAAAAGAATGGATCGAGTCCACTCCTCTAGGCCGGAGGGGGCCTCACGTGTCTTTCCTGGAGTCGGGTCGACCGATGCAGGATTGGGAGAGGGATTTGAGCCTGCAACACCAAGAACAACTCATAAGTACAACGACTTAGCAGAATATAAGCCACAAGAAGATAACATGAATTGTGTCTATCAATGAGCAAAAGTAGTAATATGCAAAGATCCATAGTGATCATGTCCGTATAAAGGCAAATAGTGCATATGAATAAGTATGCTATCAGAATCATACATAGATAACCTGTCAAAATGGCTACTACATTTGCCATATTCTCCATTTCGAAAGCAATCGATATGAGAACACCATCGACCGGGCTAGGGTACGAATGGGTCTTTAGTTCCCAGGGTCCGGAATCCCAGGACAAAAGCACTCTGCAGAGGTGGTCACACACTATGCCAAAGTCAACCCCGTCGAGTATCCTGAGGCTGAGGCTAAGCAGTGCCATATATAGACAATTTCAATCAAATCATATGATGCACATCAATCAATATCACATACATATCACAATCTATCACAACAAACAAAACAATAATAAGTGTATCACATCCTGATACTCAATACAAAGAGCCAATGCGAAAAAGCACTGACGAATGGTTACGAATAACGAATACTCATTGAGGCAATGACTAAGTCCTCCACATAAGCAATGATGAATACACATTAGTAGATTGTTCCTGCCCGGGCTTTGTTCTGGAGATGCTACTACATTTCCCACAGATTCAAGAGGTCCAGCGCAGAACGCGTAAGAGGGCAAAAACCGAAATCAAGATGCAATGCAATTTAGATTTACCTTAAGGAATCAAGGTCAATTACAAGCCAATCCTAACCTAGTTGTCCAGTGTTTCTAACCATGCATGCTGATGTAATTTTAAGGTATTCGATACACAGTTATTCAATCGAGGCATGTTGCATCTTATTCGTATGAAAGTGTACCAAAATCCCTTAAACCAACACCCGTGGGAAGGTGCTTAACAGTTGAACAACATACATGAATGAATCACAGTCCGAAGGATCATTCATGCTATATATAGATTCCATTGGGCAAGGTGAGTTACCAACATTCTACCTCGAAGGTCCTACAAGGTCTCAATATGAACCTATCCCATTCAATCAGTTTCATTGGGTATACGGCTTAGCCTTGCTTTGCTCTACGGCTTGGCCACGGCGAGATCACGGCTTAACTGTAGGCCAATGCACTGCTTAGCCGTAACTTGACTGTAGAAGAGTAGCAGATTTGCCAACTCTCAGTTATTTTAGGTGTCACCCTAATTGATCTACGACTAGGTCGCGGCTAGGCTTATGGCTTAGCCGTAGTGTATTTTACGGCTTAACCGTAGTACATTTCATGGCTTAACCGTGAGTGCGCTGGGTCGATTTCCTGATACAGAGGTACAAAAATAGCGAATTCTCAACTGAATGAAGCAAAAAAGAACAAAAATTACTTAATAGGGATGCACATCAATGATCCATACAAGAAGAGTACACATCCACACAATCAAAGCATTACCAATAAGTGTTCAAGCTATTTGTGCTTATACTTGCCTCAAATGGATATCACACACACACCAGTCGTTGTCTTGGGCTCAATCCGCTGTTCAAACATAATTCTACTTGTTAAACACTCAAAAATGCAAGGGCACATTGCATACATGCACCAAACTGATAGGAGGAAGACCAAAGAGGAAAACATAACGAAACACAAGACATACCGTCGAATTCACACGAAGATGACGAGTGCACTGCTCCTTTTCTCACTTAAACAAGGAAGAAATGAAAGAAAGAGAAAGAGAGGTGAATGAAAGATAGAGAAGAATAGAGAGAAGACGATGGAGAAGAAGGGAAGGCCGTGGTTGGGTCTTTTATAAGATAAAGATAGTCAAAATTGCAAGAAAGTCCACAAATTGACACACTTTAGAGTTCGAGTCAAGTAGTGATCTAACGGGAGTAAACGAGGTTGTTTGCATTTGAATCAATTATGAAGATTGATGAGCTCGACGACATACACGCGTTGACATCAAGATGACGCAAAACTGACACTGTCCGACAAAAGCAAAAATTACGAAAAAGGGCTCGAAACTACCTAATCAGGTCAAACGCAACCCAACTACCTATCCATTGCTCAAAACCAAAGAAAAGCAAAATCCAAACACACTTAACAACAATATCGCCATTACTTAGCTACTAATTTGGATTAAGTTGGGTCGGAGTGTTACACCTAGTTTTTCATTTGAAAAGGGGCAGACCCAAATATGTAGTTGGATTTGGTGGACTATTTGGATTTCTTTTTCATGTCAATTTTAAAGTGGACCTAAGTCCAATGGGGGCAATTGCACTCATATACCCAAATGAAATAATGTATGCGCAATCCACTGACACAAAAAGTCACTGAATCTCATTTAAAAATAATCTACGATGCAATAAAAGGAAATTGCATGATCAATTGTTGATTGAAAACTAGGTTGATTGAAATTTTTTAACAAAGTGTTGAGCACAGTGGGAAAATCAATGGATCAACGTTTTTTTAAGTTCTGTGTCTACTGTCAAGTTTTTCCACTTTTGTTGGAATGTGACTCTTAAATCCTAAGCCTCTTACAAAATGATTTATCCAGAAACTTTGAGGTAAAGAATGTAATGATTTGTTTAAATCATGGGATAAGAAAAAATGACAAAATAAACAACTTAATAGATTGAACACGGAGATTATAACTGTGGATCCCGGAAAGGCCGCTGAATAGAACTGGTAATGCCATTATGGATTTTCCATGTAATATCTAGGATAAGGATAAAAATCCAGAGATGTGAGCATCTATATAAAGTGTAAAATTTTAACTGACCAAAAAATAAATAAACAAATAAACCAAGTACATGGGTCCATTATAGTGTACAAATAGTTTCTTTTGGTAGATACTCTAATAATGCCTAGTTTGGAAATGCAAAAATTCCAAGGGAACCTATTGTTAATTGAATTTGATTAGAGGTAATATATATACAAATTTGTATACATAAGAGATTGTTAGTGTTTTGAATATCCGAGATGATTTGTAATGACTAAGGTATAGCATATGTGATGAAATCTTCTAATTGTGATTATTTTATATGTGTTGGATCTGTGGTTTGGCACAACTTGAATTCAAGAATAAGACACATCCATTGGGACAAAATAAATAGACTGGTTAAATAAGACTCATGCTGGCCCTTGGTATGAGAAAGATATCATATGCGAACCATGTCTAAATGGAAAAAGGCTTAGAGAAGAGAGAGTTTCTCCTGCATAAACTAGAAGTGCGGAGTTGTGATATCACTCACCTTGGTGAATGGTGGCCATTATAGAAAGTCCATAACTTAAAAGAGTTGGAAATTATTACTTGTATAGGTAGCTTCAGTAGATACAAACAGTTTGTCTGATTGGCATGAAATTAATTGTTTTTTTTTTTTTGAAAATGTTTGAATGCTATGCTGCTAAAGCACAAAACCTTAAAGGGCAAGAGATGAACGGATTTTATCTGAGTTAGGGGATGTGTGGATTAGTTATATAGATCAAATAATATTGAATGTTGTTCAATTATGTATGTACTGGGTTTGTTTTCATGCACCCCACTGAAAATAGTATTGCTAAAAGTGAAATGATAAGTCTTTAAAAATACATTATTGTCATTATCAATTTAGGATATTTAAGGAGTTAATCGTTAGAATTTTCTCCATTTAGTCGATAATCATGATTTCATAATTTTCTTTATCATCATATGCATTTCATTCAAAATTCATCAAAAAAATTACAATTTTTGTATAAAATCATGAAACATTTCATTTTTGGGTTGCCTTTGTGTAGGCATTTAAAAAAAGCGCCCACTTCACTTGCTTGGAGAATTCAAAGTCAAATGGAGGAAATTTCCAAGAAGATTCCATTAAGTATATTTCAAAAAGTTCCATGAAAATTTTTGCACATGAAGCAAAAAGACACAAAAAGAGAGGTTGCAGGTGGTATGGGATGTCCACCATGGCTTGGAGATAAGTCAATGATGTGCTCACTAATTTCAAGGGATTTTATATCTCCAAGTGCCAAGAGAAGAAAGGAACTAAGCAAAGAATATGTAAGGTGACTTTTCAAGGATATGAGGAAGGGCTATATTACAAAGAATAGTTGTTGCATAGTTATAATATTGGATCTAGGAAGAAAAAGTAGGGTGACCAAGACCCTATTTAAACCATGCATGGACGTTCAACACAACCATGAAAGAAAAAAACCTCCTCTCTCTAGCTTTCTCTCTCCACTCTCTCCATATCTCTCTTCTCCATAATTTCTCTTTCCTCAAGAAGGCTCTCCCCAACTTGAAGCTTCCACTAAAAGAGGATCTTTCATCCTAGATAATGTAATGTTTTTTTTTAATTCTCGATCTTTTATGTAAAACCATTCAAGTCTAGTAAGAGTGTATTGATTAGTTTCTCTATTTACTTCTTTTTATTCTTTGACAATGAATGCTTGATATTTTGTTTTTAACCTTGTTGTTTTTGGATTGGCAACCCAAAGAGCCTAAGAACATGATTCGAGCAAGCATGAATCTAGTTTAAAAGAAGAGTTTAGAAAAAAAATAAAAAAATACACTTCCACACTTTTATTTTATTGTTTATCCACACATTTATTTTTATTTATATCACCACACATTTAAATTCATTCACAATCCACACATTTAAATTCCTTGTTATTCCACACGTTTAGTCTCTTGCAATCCCAGCATTTCTATTTTCTTTTTATTCAATGGTCATGATAATTTTTAGTTTGGTTTATGCATAGTTTAGTGGCTGGATGTGTTTATCATTGCATGCATTAAAGTTTATAAAGTTTTCCATGTGTTTAAATGGCTGGAAATCTTGCTTTTAGATCTAAAATTAAAGTGCACAAATCAGATTTAATGTGTCAAGTGTGCCTTTCAAAACAGTTGGTGTTTCGGTAACTTTGAATCTCTAAAATCAGTTTGTGATTGAGTTATTCAATTGGGATTTCTTTAAGACAGATTAGGAGTCCGAATTAAGGACTTAAATACAGCAAGAAATCATGATTTGAATGGTGGAAGTCGGATAAACATAATGCTGTGGTTTAAACCCAAACTGGTCGCCAATCTGTGCGCAGAATTCTGCACTGCAGGAATTTTTTTTTTTTTTTTTTTTGTTAACTTTCATACATGCTTAACTTTCTTGTTTTAAAACCTTTTTCAGTTCCCTTTTCTTTTTTTTTTTTTGTTGGATTTATGAATCAGTTCAGTGTGTTCTTCACTATTAAATTTAGTTTTAGGTTGCATTGGATTAGGTTCATATTTTATAGAAGTTGGCACCTCATATAGAAACTTTGCGCTATGTCTTTGTCAAGGCATGCATTGCATTGCATTGGGTTGTTAACTTTTCTAACTTTATGTTAGTTACAAATTCTAATTTAGGAGAGTTTTTGAGCTAAATTTAGAAAGTAGGTTGTCTTCTCTTGATTGGTTTGATTTTTTAACTTTGGATTATTGTATTTTGTTATTTGTTTTATTTTTGGAAAGTCCTAATTCTAAAATGTTTCTAATTTGGTATTCTAATTTGTGTGTTTTTTTGTAGTGATTTGAGGTTTTCTCCTTTTTTAGATTATGATTTTTAGTTTTAATTTTTTTTCCTTTGGAGATGTATTTACTTTTTATTATAGTAGGAATGAATGTAATTAGTTTTTCTTAAGCTAGTTTTAGATTTTTCTTAGGACTGATTAGACATTGAGATTATCTTAAACACAAAAGCTCCCTGTGAATTGACTTAGTCTCACCAATTTATTACTACATTGCAGCTTTGCACTTGGAGGTCACGATTAAGTTTTTGGCATCGTTGCCAGGAAGTGTCATTTAAGGTGATTTTTCTAACTTTCCTCATTTATATCGCTTTGTGGGTGTGCTTTATTTTTAGCATCTTTCTAGACTTAGGAGGTGCATGCATGGAATGTTTGACCACCCTAATATGGATTAGAAAAGTGCATTAATTAGAAAGGACACATCAAGGTATTTTTTTTAGAAACTTTTTAAAAAGAAAATTTTAACTTGTTTTAACCTTCTTTGGAAGAAAATGAATCGAAAATTATCTAATTGCTACCTTAGATTAGTTAGAAAAGCCTTGTTCAGAATGTGGAGATAGCTAGATTGTTCAAGGCAAGGGTCCTCCAAACGGGTCCATTAAATGCACCCTACCCTTACCTAGGGGCTAATCTCACCGGGTTGATTTCATAGGGTCGGGTTGGTGAACTTAGGAAAACTTTTCAACCTTAGAAAATTAACTCAGTGCTACTTGTGTAGGTTAGGTTTTTCTTATAAAAAAAACCAAAAAAATAAAACTAAAAATTCCAAAAAGAAAGAACAAGCCCTCTCAACCAAGTTGGCAAAGAGATTCAGCGCATAGGTTAAAAAGAAAGGAATCTCCAGTATCTTTAGAAACAGCTAGACTCCGAGTCCTTCAAGGGAGTCTAAAATGGTGAGTGGGTCTAGTAGCGACCCCCACAATGATGGGGACCATAATGACAGGAAAGTCAACCAACCACCTAGGACTTTAAGTGACTATGTGAACCCCGCACGAGAAACCACACCATCATGCATAGTGGTGCCTACAATGATAGGCCAATTTGAGATCAAACTTGGCCAGTATGATCCAACTTCTGCCTTAGTTCCATGGGCTGGACTCTAAAAGTGCATACTTGCAGTTAAAAGAATTCGATGAAGTGTTTGCAACACTTTAATTACAATATGTAGCACTGGATGTAATCAAACGCAGATTATTTCTATTCTCTTTGAAAGATAAAGCAAGCGCTTGGCTCCATTCTCTTAGACCAAGTTCAATTAATACCTGGACTGGCCTTGAGACTGAATTTTTTTAAAAATTCTTCCCACAACACAAACCAACACTTTGAAGAGGGAGATCATAATGTTCAAATAAAATCTCAGGGAACCCTATTATAAGTGTTGGAAAAGATTTAATGAATTGATCCTTACATGTCTGCACCATGGTTATGAAACATATCGTCTCATCGAAATTTTTATTAAGGGTTTAACTCTCGATACTTGTCAACTTATTAAGATGATGTGCAATGGTCAATTTGATAAAAAAAAACAACTAGATGAAGAGTAGGAGTTTTTAGAATTAATGGTCGAAAATGCACAAAAATGGGCCTCATCTGATAGGGTAGATAAATCTAGGACATTGACTTAGTCTAAGGGAGGGGGGTTATATCAATTGAATAGCCAAACTGAAATCCAAGCCAAACTCACTATCCTTACGAGAGAAGTGGAAGCCCTAAAACTTGGAAAGAACAAGGACATAGTTATGGTTTGCGGTATTTGTGCTTCCAAAACTCACATGTCTGTAGACTGCCTAACTAGGCTTCCATTACAGGAAGTGATTAGGAAGCAATTATATGTGCATCAACAACATGACACACCTTATGCACCACATGCTCAAAATAGGTCATGGGAGGAGTCACTCAGTATGCTAATACAATCTCAACAACAATTTATGTAGAGCATGCATAATAATTAATAGATTATTTGAGTTAACTAGCAGGCTATCCAGAATAATCAGTAAGCTATCCAAAGGTTAGAAACCTCTGTTGAGCAAATCAAATGAAGCCTTCAAGGCAAGGGAAAGGGACCTTTCTGGTCTAACCCCTATCGATCCCAAAAGGCAGGTTTGAAGTGAACGACATAACTAACTCGAGCTGTCAGGAGCATGTTCAAGTTGTCACTCTACGTAGTGTCAAAAAGCTTCAAGACAATACGAAAAAACATAAACAACGTGTCTCCTTGGATTCAAATGATAATCTTGAAAAAGAAAAGGGTAGCAAAACTATATAGGTTGCTGTTGACATTGATAAAAATCTTGACCCCATGATTATTAAGTCGGTTTCCCCTTTTCCTAAGAGGTTGACCCATCCCAAACATAAATTCCCAAACTAAGAGATTTTGGATGTCTTCAAGGAAGTTAAGATCAATATCCCTTTGCTAGATGCCATTAAACAGGTCCCCACCTAATCTAAGTTCTTAAAAGATCTGTGTATTGCTAAGCGTAAGGTTTATGTTCTAAAGAAAGCATTTCTCATTAAACAGGTAACTGTATATCTGACTCAAATCACTCCTCCTAAATACAAAGATTTGGGATGCCCTACTATTTCGTGTGTTATTAGAAACCACTAAATAGGTCAAGCTTTGCTAGATTCAGGAGTGAGTGTAAACCTATTACCTTACTTGGTTTATCTGTAATTGGGGCTTACCAAGTTAAAACCAATAAGAACTTCTTTTCAACTTACCGATCGATCTGTTAAGAAATCAAGAGGAGTAATAGGAGATCTTTTGCTACAAATTGAACACTTTTTCTTCCCAGTAGATTTCTATGTGCTGGACACAGAACCATTACGAAATGGAAGTGGTGAAATTTCTATTATTCTGGGAAGACTATTCTTGGCCACTTCTAACGCTCTAATTAATTGTCGGAGTGGAAACCTCAAGCTTTCTTTTGGGAACATGATCTTGGACTTAGACATTTTTCAAATGTGCAAACAGCGATTACGAAATTGACTATCTTGATGTGGATTTTATTGATGCCTTAGTTGATGATAATCTAGAGGAGTGCATTAACTACCACCTTGTGTTGATTTTTGGAGAGGACATGGGCTATCTTGAGGACTTTCAACATGACACTGTGGAAAAAGCCCATGTAGTACGGAAACCCCAATTTAAGGAGCTTGTATTAATTGGTACGCCAACTCTTCCATCTCTAGTGAAACCACCCAAACTTGAGTTGAAGCCCCTCCCTGTGAACCTACGATATGCTTAAATAGGGGATGAGGAAATGTACCCATTAGTCATTTCTTCACTTCTTACTGAGGAAAAACAGGTCCAATTGTTGAATGTCCTCAAACAACATAAAAATGCAATTGCTTGGAATGTGACTAACATCAAGGGAATTGACCCTTAGTATGTATGCATTGCATCTACCTTAAACAGGATGATAAACCATATAGACATATGCAATGCTAGCTTAATCCAATGATGCAAGAAGTAGTTAGGGCTAAGGTACTTAAACTTTTGGATGTGGGTATTAACTATCCAATCTCGGATAACTAATGGGTCAACCTTATCTAAGTTGTTCCAAAAAAAGCCAGCATCACTGTAGTCAAGAACGCTCATGATGAAGTAGTCCCCACCGAGTATCCATGGGACGGAGGGTATGTATAGACTACAGAAAACTAAATGTAGTCACACGTAAGGATCATTTCCATTTACCCTTCTTGGACTAAATTTTGGAAAGGGTAGCTGGCCACCAGTATTAATCTTTTCTTGATGACTATTTTGGGTACAACTAGATTGAAATTGTTCTAGAAATTAGGAGAAGACCACATTCACATGCCCATTTGGTACCTTTGCCTATCGGAGAATGCCTTTTGGGTTATACAATGCTCTAGCCAACTTCCAGCACTGTATGCTGAATATTTTCAGTGATATGGTGGAGCAAATCCTTGAGGTCTTCATGGATGATTTCTCTGTGTTTGGAGACTAACTTGAGGACTATTTGAGTAACCTGAAAAAAGTCCTCACTAGATGTGAAGAAAAGAACTTGGTACTCAATTGGGAGAAGTGTTATTTCATGGTTCACCAGGGAATTGTTCTAGGCCATAATGTGTCACAAAGAGGTCTATAGAAGTAAATAAGTCTAAAACTGATTTTATCACCGACTTGCCTGCTCCCAAAACTATAAAGGATGTAAGATCTTTCTTAGGGAGTGCAGGATTTTACAAAAGGTTTATTAAAGACTTTAGTTCCATATCTAGACTTCTCTGTGAATTGCTATCTAAAGATACACAATTTGACTGGACAGAGGCATGCCAAGTGGCTTTCGAAAAATTGAAAGGCATGCTAATGTTTGCTCTGATTATGCAACCACCAAATTGGAACCTGCCCTTTAAAATCATGTGTGATGCTAGTGCTTATGCAGTTAGGGCTGTTTCAAGGCAACATAAGGAGAAAAAACCTTACATAATTTATTATGCAAGTAGGAGCTTGAATAGTGTACAGATCAACTATTCAACTACTAAGAAAGAATTGTTGGCAATGGTCTTTGCACTTCACAATTTTAGACCCTACTTAATTGGATCCAAGATTATGGTTTTCACCGATCATTATGCACTCAAGTACCTTCTTTCCATGAAGGATGCTAAGCCCAGACTCTTGTGAGGGATCCTTTTACTCCAATAATTTAACTTAGAAATTAATGATAAGAAAGGAGTAGAGAATGTTGTGGCTGATCATCTATCTAGGTTAGTCATTTTCAAGAAAGACGTTAAGCCCAGGCTCATACAATGGATCCTTTTACTCCAAGAATTTAACTTAGAAATTAAGGATAAGAAAGGAGGAGAGAATGTTGTGGTTGATCATCTATCTAGGCTGGTTCTTTTTGACATAACTGAATGAATACTGATCCAGGACAATTTCCCAAATGAACATCTATTTACTATTATTCAATCCCCTTGGTATGTCGATGTCACAAACTATCTTGCTACAGGTAACACTCCTGACCATTGGAATAAGCAAGATAAGGATTCTTTCTTTTCTTAGGTTCGATACTTTTTCTGGGATAATCCATATTTGATCAAGTATTGCCTAGATCAGATAATTAGGAGATGTGTACCAGATAATGATATACGCAGTGTCATCTCTTTTTGTCACACACATGCATGTGGGGGCCACTGTTCAAGCAAAAAGACAATTTACAAAATTTTGCAAAGTGGTTTTTACTTGCCCACTATATAAGGATGCTTATATTTTTGTAACGCCTGTGAACATTGCTAGAAGTTGGGCACAATTTCCAAAAGAAACATGATGCCATTGAACTCCATTCTGGAGTAAAGCTTTTTGATGTATCGGGCATTGATTTTATGGGTCTATATCCTCCTACTTTTGGTTATATCTATATCTTAGTAGCTATGGACAGTGTATCCAAATGGATTGAAGCTATTCCCTACCAGGAGAATGATTCAAAAATGTTCCTAAAATTTTTGATAGAAAATATTTTTTTTTCTCGGTTTGGTACTCCACGAGCCATCATTTGTGATGGAGGTTCACATTTTTGCAATCAAGCATTTGAGGTCCTAATGAAACAATATGGGATAACCCATAAAATTTGTACCCTTATCACCCACAAACCAGTGGGCAAGTGGAAATGTCTAATTGAGAAATTACGAGAATATTGGAGACTACAGTAAGCCCTATTCCAAAAGACTGGTCTGTATGATTGATGCTTTATGGGTTTACCAAACTGCTTTTAAAACTCCTATTGGAATGTCTCCATATCGGCTCATTTATAGAAAGCATGCCACCTTCCTGTGGAATTGGAACACAAAGCTTTTTAGGCCATCAAGCAATTCAACTTTGATATAAATGAATCTGGGATGAAGAGAACATTGCAATTAAATGAATTGGATGAGTTATGAGGGAAGCTTATGCAAATTTGAGAATTTATAAAGAGAGGAACAAGATCTTTCACGATAAAAACATTCTGCGGAAATGCTTTCAACCTAAACATAAGGTTCTCCTTTATATTTCCAAGCTTCATTTATTTCCTGGCAAACTTAGCTCCCGATGGACTAGACCTTTCATTGTGAAAGAAGTGTTTTCATATAATGCTTTGAGAACTTATGATCCAAAGGATGGCCAAACTTTCAAAGTCAATGGCCAAAGATTGAAGCCATTCTTGGAGATTACACCACCTAATGAGGAAGAAGTTTCTCTTGATGATCCTCTCTACAAGGATTGATCGGCACTAGATCTGACAAAGGCCATCTGCTGTGTGTTATGTATATTGTAGATTTTCTTTTGTTATTTTTGTTCTTTTGCTTAACCTTGGACAGGAAGTAGCACAGACATATTTCCAGGTGACTTTCTCCCTTTACTCTCCTTTAAATTTATGTTTCCTTATGTTACTTTTATTATTCTGCATTACATTTATAAACATTGAAGACAATGCACATAATAGGTTGGGGGGTGGGGACAAGCATGCTTATCCAATTTTAGGAAAAATTTTTGAAACTTTTATGTTATTTTTATCCTTTTTGTCGTTTTTAAGGAAAATTTTTAATTTTTAGGACCTTTTTTTTATTTTAGAAACTTTTTCCTACATTTATTTTTTATTTTAGAAAAGAAAGTTTTCAAAGGAATTGAAGCAATTTTAAGATATATAGAAATCTGGAATTTTCATACTTTTGGATGGAAGTAAAAAAGAAAGTTTGCATTTTCTAAAGGAGGAAATTGATCAGAAGAGTACCAAAACCTGTTTTCTACACATGCACATGTATACATTTTTATGAAGTTTTGGATAGAAAACTTTAATGCTATTTTGGAAATTTTTCAAGAGAATACAATGAGAAACCAAAATTTAGTTTGTAAATATTTTTTGTTTTCTGATTCATCTGGGTAGTTTTCATGAGATCACTAAAACCAGTGAATTAATTCGGCCGAATTGGAAAGGGCTACCTTTTGTTCAGGGATCAATATTCTTCTCCATATTAGTTATGTTATAAAAAAAAAGAAAAAAAACCGAGGAAAAAATAGATTGAGCTATGTAGCAAGTAGTAGTCTTAGTAAGAATAATATTTTGTGATTAGTTTAGGTTCATAGCCTTTAACTCGAGCTAATAAGCCCATAAGGGTTTGTCCATATTTAGTGCCCTAAAACCATCCAATTTGGGAGTCATTGGCCTAATGCTCATTACATGAGTTAATTAGAAAGCTTAAGGGACCTAGACCTTGCACAGTCACAAGAGATTAAAAAAAAAAAGAAAAAAGAGAGTATGTATATATGTAATTTGGAGAAAAGTTTTATGATCATTAACAGCAGTGTGAGAGCCATCATAGTAGTTTTGAGAGGAAATTATATTTTTTCTAAATTTTTGGGGATCAGACTATTTGAAGGAAAATTCTATTTTTGTGGCATTATCATGGAATATTTGGAATCATTTTTTTATGTATATATTTTTTACCGTGCACACAAGCTTGGTTTGAATTTGAGAAAGTTTCCAAAAATAAGAATTTTGAACCAAACATTGAAAAGTCTAAAAATTTAATCATTCTATTTTCAAAAATATCTAATATGAGTAGAGTTTATTTTGGAAATTTTCTTTTATTCTTGGTTTATAAAAAATTTTTTTTTATGGGTATATTCAGTGCAAACCCTTACAAGTATAACTCGTCTACTTGGGGGAACCAAGAGGTTAAAGGGCTTACTGCATACACTAAATGCAGTTGAGAGTACCAGCGAAAGTGGCTTTGCATTCATATTTAATTTATTACATTGCATTATTTTTAGGTTAGAGTAGGTCATGATGATGGAAGCCTCACATTTGTTGGCAGTTTTTGCTAGGAACTAGCAAAACACAGATTTTTTTTTTGGTGGGGGGGGGGGGGTGTACGATAAGTCTTTAAAATACATTATTTTCATTATCAATTTAGGATATTTAAGGACTTAATCATTAGAATTTGCTCCATTTAAAAATATATTAGATCTTTGTCGGGCATGCATTGCATTAGGTTGTTAACTTTTCTAACTTTCTAAGTTTATATTAGTTCCTTATTCTAATTTAGGAAAGTTTTTGAACTAATTTTAGAAAGTAGGTTGTCTTCTCATGATTAGTTTGACTTTTAACTTTGGATTATTGTATTTTGTTAGTTGTTTTATTTTTGGAAAGTTTTAATTCTAGAATGTTTTTAATTTGGTGTTCTAATCTATGTGTTCTTTTGTAGTGATTTGAGATTTTCTCCTTTTGAGATTAGGATTTTTAGTTTTAGATTTTTTTTACTTTAGGAATGTATGTAATTTTAATTATAGTAGGAATTAATGTAATTAGTTTTTCTGAGGCTGGTTTTAGATTTTTCTTAGGACAGGTTACACATTGAAATTACTTTAAACACAAAAGCTCCCTATAGATTGACTAAAGCTTACGATCTTGAAACAATTTCTTATTGACCATGCTATGTTCGTATTTAGACATACAAGTCTTCCGCTATGTTAGTGGGGAAAGAAGATTGATTGCACGATATATAGTGACCCAAGTACCCTTTAAATCTGTGCCCAAGACCCTTTATGAGAAGTTATAGGACTTGTGCCAAACCTAAACTTGGGGATATTTGTACACTTACCATTACAGCCATAAGAAAATATAAATTAAAAATGAGAATAAAGAGAGTCTTTTCTCATTAGAATTTCCCAAAGGAATATCGTATTTATAATCATGATAATTGGATGATGAATGAATGTTAGAATGATTATTTTCAATTGGATCTCAAAGCAATCACTGTGATAAGCCACAATATCTCAAAAGGATGATGGGTGTTGAGGTCAGTGGAAGTTTTCAATATAGATGATGTTGAATATGAAAGTCCAGGCCAGGGCCCACTTGATAAGAGATGACCTATATGATTTGGGAATCCTAGGAATGATAACATCTGACAAAGAGTGAAAAACTGCTATAATTTCATACAAACTGTGAAGGAATTGGAGCCGACACCTTACTCTTAAGCAGTCAGTGTGCACATTGCATAAAATTGACTAGAAGCCAAGGGAGAGGAAATAGAATGATTGATGAAAACCATGAATCACATGTGATGGATCTATATAAGATCGAGGCCATAGTTCTCAAGTGGGGGGAACTTGAATGAATAGAAAACGCAATTGGCTGTTAAAAGATTCAAAAATGGAAGGAATAAATTATGAGGAGGTATTTTCTCTAGTCATAAGATTCCTATACATAAAAATCTTATTGACAATGGTAGTTGAAGATGACTAGTAGTTGCACCGTATGAATGCAAACGCTACATTGTTCTTAAAAAGGTGATTAGGAAGAGCTTTACAAGTAACCTATGGGTTTTATGGTACAAAGTCACAATAATGGAAGTGTACAAATTTTTTGGTGACACTATGTGCATTTTTAAAATCGACGAGGCAGTCCCATGATAATGTCATTAAGTAAAATTTCAAAATTATTTGATCTCAAGATAGTGACATGTGTTATGACAATGCGGTGAGAGTAGTTTTGTTATTGTCATTAAATGACGTATTGATTGTTAGTGACGAATTGGAAGCCGTCAATGAAATCGAATAGTAGATAAAATCAAGATTTGAGATATAAGACATGTGTAGGGCACAGTGGGTGCTTGCTTGGCATAAAGGTAACCCATGATCTACCGAGTCAGTTATTGACTTATAACAAGGGATCTTACTTAAAAATATGGAGAAACTATTTGATAATACTAACAGCTAACCAATCGATCCTCCCATTTGCATGTATAAAATCTTTTCCAAAAATTAGCTTCTCACTAGTGCAAAGAAGGCAGGTTGTTGGCAATAAATAATTGGCCTTACATGAATATGGTGAGAGACGCATCATGTATGAGTTACTATGTGATCAGATTTACGAGATCAGTATTTGTAATCATCGTAGATCTCATATCAAATTCCTATGTAATCTAGATGTGCTACTTTGGCACCAATATGACAAGTGAATAAGTAAATAAAGAGGAATCTGATGTACATCAAATCATTTTCAATCTTATATGGCTTAATTGTTAACTTGGAACTATATAGTTATAAGAATGCCAATAAAGGTAGAATCTTGGACAATAGGAGTCCATATCCTCAAGTAAGTACTATTTTTCCAAGAAAAGAAAGAAATAGATCTTGGAAGCTCTGTCCCGAGCAGGAGTTGAGTACATAACCAGAAAATGCGGTACTAGTCCAAGTGTTCACAGGTTGGAACTTTTCATGGATAATCGAAGTTGATAAGAACCGATGAGTTGGTGCAAATGTTAAAGTCCACCATCACATCAATGAAATGAAACATTAATTCCATAGTGGCCCAATTGAACTAAGATCCCAAAGTATCTAAGATGTGGGCAAGAAATAATGAGATTACCTTCTCGGGTGTCCCACTTATGGAGTTGATTATTTGTTTATATTGAATTATTTCCAAGAAAGTCAGGCATGTGATCTACATGAGGACGGAGGAAGAATAGTTAATGTACATGACATTTTTGCCAAGTGAGAGATTATAAGAAATTGTGTGGCCGGCATGTCACGGGTCCCACTTCAAATTGAGCAGGATAGATGCCAGTAGAGGATACAATCCCATTTAGTATAGGAGTTGATCTGGCCCCACAATGAGACTCCCAATATGATCAGCGAATATGGGTTTCTAGTGAAAAATTCTCTAGTAATTGTGACTCTTTCAAACTTGCCTATATAAGGATAAGGGAGCCAAAGCCGGCTCTGATATTTTTGATACCCTAAGCAAAATCCCAAAATGGGGCCTTCCAAACATTAGAGTAAAAGTTTCTTTAAAATGTAGTTTTACATTTTTTGGTAAATCTTGACGGTGCAAGGAAATTTTATTTATATTTTGCAAGAAGTATATATAATCGAGGGGGACATAATGAATCTTATCTCATTAAATGCAATAAATACAACATGATATGCAAAAAATATCACTTAAAACATAACTCTTCTCACATGCTTAATTTTGTCCTTATACAAGAAATATAAATTTTAATAAGCAAAAATTATCCTATATTTTATGCATATTATATTTTAAAAGGATGGAAGATCAAAGATGGCACCTGTTGATTGCCAATTGGGTTCGATAGCTATGGTGGTAAGTAGTGGGATGGTAGTGAGAATGAGAAGTAGGTTTTTTCAATTCATGGGTGGAACATGAGTGTAAATTGGAGGGCAAGTAGATTTTTTAAATGACAAAATGGCGAGTCCATCAAACTAATTTTTTCTTGGAGTCAAAGTTACTTTGACTTTGTATTTATATTCATGACGTGGAATGTGGAGTGAAATTGTTGATGACAATTGTCTATGGGCTGGTAACAACTGAACATTAATTTGATTGTTGGGCTTTGGGAAAGAGAAATTTTGTCTTGAATTGGGCCCTGTGCAAAGTAACAGTCAACTTTTTTTCTTAAGGCTCATTTCTCATTTGGGGCCCTTTTAAGCAACAAAAAAATGGGGCCCCAAGTCACTGCTTTGGTGACTCGCCGTTCCTATAGGAAAACAAAAGGCAAAGAGATCTGTGAAACTTCTCAACCAACAATATGCACATCAATTTCGACGGAGTCTTTTGCGTCCAAATCCATCCCAAATTGATAACATAATTAACAATATCATTTGGTTTAGCAAAAAACCTCATCAAAGGTCTCATCATCTTTCATCTTAATTATTTCAAAGGCTGTAGTCAATTTTTGTAGTTTAAATTGCTTCACAATATTAATGCCCCCATGCATAGTCTGTAAAATATCACACGCTTCTTTTGCAGTTTTATAGGTAGAATTTCTACGTAACTAAAAAGCTAACACTTATTGCAATTGAAAGCATGTTTCTTTCTTTAGTCCATTATCCTTTATGTTTAGGAACAGATTTCCCTTCACTCACAATAATGGGTCTGAAATAACCATCATCAACAATATCACAGACATAATCATCAATGGACTAAAGAAAGCCAACCATTTTAACCTTTCAATAGGCATACTTAGAACCATCAAGAAAAGGTGGCTTGGTCATCGATGTGCTTTAACTTTGGTTGAATTTCATTTTAGAAATCACAATCAATCTACACACAGCAAATTCGTATGACCCGCTCTTATACCAATTAAAAGATCATCCTAAATCTGGACTTCTAGATTGCAGTTCAATTTATATGCGATAGAAGAAATAAACGAACTAGAAAAAATTAATCAACCACACAAGAGACAAAAGGCACACGAATTTTTACAATGAAACCTTATGCAGAAAAAACCATGAGTCCTCTGTAGACCAACAACCAAGCACAATGAATTAAATAGTTTTAAGATATAGTCACAATTGCTTTCCTTAAAGATAGTAGTTGTTCTTACACAACTTAGCGTTGCAATGACTCCACACCATTCACTGTTCTTCGAACTTGATCCAAACACCTTGAAACTGCAAGATGGTATGCTTGATCCAGGCACACCTTGAAAATGCAAGATTCTCAATCTTCTACAAGAGATGTAGAAGCTAAAAGTTTAGGACCGGATCTGGATATCTAGATTGCAGTTTAATTAACAATGGCGAAAATATAGAGGAACTAACAAAAATAATTCAACCACAAAAAAGACAAGAGGCACGTGATTTATACGTGGAAAACCCAAATAAGGAAAAAACCATAAGTCCTTTATGGACATACAAAATCAAGTACTATGAATCACATAGTTACAAGAGATATACTCACAACGTTTATCCAATTTTCGCACAACCTAAGGGCTTTAGCTATTCTTGCACAGTTTCACACTGCAACTATTTCACACCGTCCACTACAGTAGATCCATACTCCGCTTGATTTCACAATGTACTTAATAGGTACATTGTGCTTGGCTTAGGCCTAACTATGGCGAGCACACTTTGATATTTCGTTTATTGCAGATATGCCTTTTCTTGTAATTGCTGATTTAGTTAGTTGCTCAATTATTTGAATTGCCTTGAACATTGGTCACATTATCTTCTTAATATATTCGTATACTCGAACCATAACTCTAAATTTGTTTTTCTTAGATTATTACCTATTTGCTAGGTGTAACACTCCGACCCAGCTTGACCTCGTTTAGCGGTTAGTTAATCTTGTTTTCGTTGCTAATCGTGTTTTGGTTGTGTTTCGGTTTTCGTTACGGGTCATGGATAGGTAGTTGGGTTGAGTTTGACCTGGATTAAGTAGACCAAGCCCTTTTTCGTAATTTTAGCTTTTCTTAGACATGGTCATTTTTGCATCATCTTGATGTCAACACGTGTCTTTCGTTGAGCTCGTTAACTTTCGTAACTACGCCATTTGCAACCGAGGTCGTGTGATTCGATTGGACCCGGGTTTGACTCAAACTGTAAATACATTTCTAGCTTGGACTTCTTCACAAATTGGACAACCCATTGGAGTATATAATTTCACCATCGATCACAACTCACGTTCTTTCTCTCGTTCTCTCTCTCTGTTTCTTTGCAACTGCACGTGGAGTCTCTCTCTCTTCTCCTTCACTTGAATTTCTCCCCTCCATCGATCAAGAGGAATTGGGTTCTTGCATGTGAGGTAAGTGGATTCTTCCATGCCTCTCCTCTCCATTCTCTATCTCTCCTCCTCCTTGTTCTTATTGGTGTGTATGTCTTTGGAATTCTCTCCATCCTTCATGCATGCAGATGGTTTTGGTGTGTTAGGTTGTGTTTGGCTTGAGGACAACAATTGTGCAATTGAATTCTCTAATTTGAGGCAAGTATAACCATGACTTGAGAACCCATGTTGGTATGCATTTGACTTGGTTGATCTTACATGAATTGGTATGGAAAACATGTGTTTACAGCCCATTTGATATTCATTTGACTACTACTTGTCTATCTCCCTTGATAAATTGCAATTTGAATACTTTCCCAGACATTCTGTACATGTTTCAGATTTCTGAATTCGTGCAGGTACGGCTAAGCCGTATAACACCTACGGCTCACAATCCAGAGAGGAGAAAAACCCAGTTTTCCTCTACGGCTAGGGCACGGCTAAGCCGTGGATTGCCCTACGGCTAAGCCGAAGCCCAGCCGTGGCCCAGCCGTAGATCAATACAGGGTGTAATTTCTGAAATAACTGAGAGTCAGCAGCTGACCAACCTTCCACGGCCCAGCCACGGCTAAGCCGTAGACCACACACGGCTAAGCCGTAGCACACACACGGCTAAGCCGTATTCACTCTAGATTAATGAAAGAAAAATAAGGATAGGTGTAAAGAAAAGACCAATCTGGCCTTCATGAGGGAATGTAGAACACCTAGACTTGCCCGACGGAATGTGATACAACGCGTGAATGATCTCGAGGGCTGCGAATCATTCATGTTCGTTATCCGGATGTTAAGCACCTCCCCATGGGTGTTGGTTTAAGGGACTTCGTGCACTGCCCGATTCAATGCAACACTAGACAACGGTGCATCGAATAACTTAAAACTACATCATCATGCACGGTTAGAAACACCGGATAATTAGACTAGAATTGGCTTGTAACTAAAGAGGATTCGATTCGCATGATTTGTTGCATAACATATTGTATTCGATCATTGATCTCAATGTTCGAACTTGATTACCTGTATTCCGTTACTTTCACATTGTGATTTCTTTACCTTGAGTATGCATGTATAAGTTTCCAGATACAGATATGCACGTATGATATGTTGTCACGATCTACTCAGGGTTTTCATGATTGACTCCGTATAGTCAGGCACTACTTAGCCTCAGCCTTAGGATCCCGACGGGGTGAAATTGGTATAGTTTATATGGACCTGCTGCAGTATGGATTTGTCTTGGGGAACCGGACCCCAGGAAACCGAGACCCATTGTACCCTGGCCCGGACAATGGTGTTCTTTGCATGTTATAAGATCCCTCTTTTGGGAGCATATGGTAATGTAGTTGCCACTAGTTATGTATACAGCATGTATTCATTGATTCACTCAGCATATTTCTTTCTTGCATGACAGCCTAGTATACGAAAATGCCTTCTTTAATCACATAATGTTCTTTATTCCATTAGACACAGCGTGTGTTAACTTGCTATGGTTTATACTTTGCTGAATCTTCGTATTCACAGTTGTTTTTGGTGTTGCAGGCCCAGATCCCCCTGCCGAACCCTCGCAGGTCGGCCAGGCTCCAGTCGAGACCCCCGAGGCCCCATCAGGCCTAGAGGAGTGGATGTGATCACTCCACGGGAGAGCGCTCTTGGCATGCATTACATCGGAGTCCTGTTCATGTTGTTTTCTTTTTGAGGATCTCAGACTCGTGTTTATGATAGATTGTATATCGTATTTTGGTTCTTTTTGTAAAACTTCATATGTAATTATGTCAGTCCTTTCTTGTATCCTCTTCTTGCATTGTTAGTTTTATGTTTCTGATAATTACAGCTTCCGCGTACTTGCTTGGCACGTGTGAATGTTCCCTTGTGCGTGTGCATTTAGACTCGGTCTATGTGTGCATGCACGGGAGTACGTGTGTCATTAGGTTTGGCTTTTGCTAACCCCCAAACCCTGGGCTCGGGTTGTGACATACGTATTGTATGGTATCAGAGCATTCCTTGCTCATTCCTTGTTCTAGATGATAAGCATGTAGGCATGTAGGATCGTGGTGAGGATACGATTATTTCCTTGTGATCTTTCTAGATTTTGGGGCTTGTTGGGCGCTATTGTTTTGTGTTTGTGTCTGACTCTTTCCATTTTTACAGGATGGCATCAGGTTCTGGTTCTCAGCAGAATGCCGGAAATAATGAAAGCGGATCTGCACCGTCACCACAGACACAGAACACCGATGAACGCATTCTCATGCTATTTCAGTCCCTTCAGGCACAATCGCAATCAATGCAGAACTTGCAAGCCCAAGTGACGACCATGTTAGATCGACAAAGCCAAGTCCCAGCTCAGTCACATGTAGATCAGCAGGTGATTTTACAGCCTCGAGAAAGTGACCCGAATGCCCTCTACGGGAAATTTCGCAAGCGAGGAGCCATTGAGTTCTACGGAACAGAAGAGCCATTGAAGGCAGAACAGTGGTTAGAACAGACAGAGGATGTCTTTGAGACCGTTGTGTGCACGAACCGACAGAAGGTCGGACTAGCAACCTCTATGCTGAGAGACGTCGCTAAGACTTGGTGGAAGAGCGTGAAAGACTCATACAGAGACATTCCTAGCGCGACAGTGTGGGAGATGTTCAAGCAACAGTTCAGGAGGAAGTTCATCCCGGCTCATGTGTTTCGAGCCAAGGAGGTTGAGTTCCTAGCTCTCCGCCAGCAGCAGATGACAGTAGCAGAATATGTGAACAAGTTTATGCAGTTGTCGCTTTTTGCTCCGGACATGATCAGCACTGAAGAAAGGAAGGTGAACAGGTTTGTCGAAGGTTTGCATCCCCGGTACATGCATCACGTGACTGCGTTTCAGCGTCCGGCTACGTTTGACGACGCAGTGGACAGGGCCTATTCCGCTGAGGCCATCCACCAAGCTGTTAGAGCCGTTGAGCCCAAGAGACAGCCGCCCTTCAGTGCACGGGGACAAGTACAGAAGAAGACCAAAGGCCAGCAGAGTACTTCTAGTTCTACTGGAGTGACGTGTGGGTATTGTGGCAAGAACCACGCGACTGATGCGTGTTGGAGGAAGGCCGGTGCTTGTTTTATTTGCGGTTCGAGGGAGCATATGATAGCCAATTGTCCTCGATATAGAGCCTCCAGTATAGCTTCATCTGGTCCTACATCCGGCGCAGTTCCTAGCAGACCTAGTGCACCTCCAGCTCCGAGCAAGCCACAGTCAGTTCGTCCAGGCTCGAGACAGCCTCGCCAGACAGCCCGTGCTTACGCTGCTACCCACGAGAGTGCCGAGGATCCACAGGTGGTTGAAGGTACTGTTTTGATTTCGCGCGTCGAGGCCTTAGCTTTGTTTGATTCGGGGTCTACACGATCTTATGTAGCACCTCATTTTGCCGAGCGGTTACCTCAGCCGTCTAAGCCGTTGCCATATGTGTTGGTTGTATCCACCCCAGTTGGCAAGCGAGTGGAGTGTAGTGTATACTACCCCCATTGCGACGTGCAGATTGCAGGTCATCAGTTACCTGTTGATTTGATCCTGTTGTCGATGCTGGACTTCGACGTGATCCTTGGTATGGATTGGCTCGCTCGATATCGTGCCTGTGTTAACTGTTACAACAGGACGATCTTCTTCGATTTAGGCAAGGGCTTCCGTTTCGAGGGCAGTCAGCAGAGATGCCCCAGACGTGTGATTTCGGCGTGTAAGGCAGATCGCTTGATCCGCCGAGGGTGTGAAGGCTTCATTGCCTTTATCTCAGCGAAGAAGGAGACGAAGCAGCTAGGTGAGATCCAGGTGGTCTGTGACTTTCCAGATGTCTTTCCAGACGATGTGCCAGACTTACCCCCGGTTCGAGATGTGGAGTTCGCCATTGAGCTTATTAAGGATTATGACTTTCCGATTAAATATCAGCCAGGCAAGGGGAATGTGGTGGCAGATGCGCTCAGCAGGAAAACAGAGTCAGTGCAGCTATTGAGCAGTTTCCTCTTAGAGTTTCGTGGTCTCCCTGTTGAGGTTAAACTAGTGGATGAGTGCGTGACGTTGGCTAGTACGCTAGTGTTTCAGCCTGAGTTGATTCAGCAGATTAAGGACAAGCAGTTTGAAGATCTGACATTGAAGCGCATTCGAGACCACATTGGAGACCGACCCGATTTCAGACTCGAGGATGGTGTACTCTACTTTCGGAATAGGTTGTGCGTGCCAGCAGTTGAGGAGTTCAAGGAGAAGCTGATGAACGAAGCGCATTATGCTCGCTACGCGATGCATCCAGGCAGCACCAAGATGTTTCGGAATCTCAAAGATCGCTTCTGGTGGAATAACATGAAGAGAGAAGTAGCAGGATTTGTTGCTCGCTGTTTGACATGCCAGAAGGTGAAGGCAGATCATCAGAGACCGCCAGGCTCGTTGCATCCTTTGCACATACCGCAGTGGAAGTGGGAAAACATCACCATGGACTTCGTTTCCGGATTACCGCCGACGAGCAGGAAGAACAACGCCATTTGGGTGATCGTAGATCGATTGACGAAGTCAGCCCATTTCATTCCTTTTCGGAAGGGTATGACGTTTTCAGAGATGGCTAGGAAGTTCGTGGATGAGATCGTCAGGCTCCATGGTACCCCCGTGTCGATTGTATCCGATCGTGATAGCCGTTTTGTTTCGTCCTTCTGGAGAGTTTTCCATGAGGCTTTGGGTACGAAGTTGAGTTTCAGCACGGCATACCACCCACAGACGGATGGGCAATCAGAGCGGACGATTCAGACTTTGGAGGATATGTTGCGAGCCAGTGTGTTGAGCTATGAGAAAGAATGGGATCTTCATCTATCATTGTGCGAGTTCGCCTACAACAACAGTTTCCACGAGAGCATTAGGATGGCACCATATGAGGCATTGTACGGGAAGAAGTGTAGAAGTCCGGTTTGTTGGGAAGAAGTTGGAACCCGCAGTTTTCACGGACCGACGATCATTGCCGAGACTACGGAGAAGGTACAGAAAGCCATTGAGAACTTGAAAGTTGCTCGGTCAAGACAGAAGAGTTATGCAGACACCCGCAGACGACCCTTAGAGTTTCAGGTTGGCGAGTGGGTTTTTCTGAAGGTCTCACCGATGAAAGGTACGATCCGTTTCGGCCAGAAAGGCAAGTTAGCTCCACGCTATGTCGGACCGTTCGAGATCAAGAGTCGGATTGGCGATTTGGCCTATCGATTAGAGCTTCCCGAGATGTTTTCAGGAGTGCACAACGTTTTCCACGTTTCGATGCTTCGGAAATATGTTCATGATCCCTCCCATGTCATTCGTTACGATGAGATTCAGATCCAGCCGAGTGCTGCATACGTTGAGCGACCGCTCCGTATCGTGGGAACCCGAGAGCAGATACTCCGCACCAGGACAATTCGGTGGGTCAAAGTGCTTTGGGAGCATCACAGTCCTGATGAGGCTACTTGGGAGCTAGAAGAGCAGATGGCACGTCAGTATCACGATTTGTTTTCCCAGGTATGAGTGAATTAGTGTTCATTCCGAGGACGGAATGATTCGCAAGTAGGGGAGGATGTAACACTCCGACCCAGCTTGACCTCGTTTAGCGGTTAGTTAATCTTGTTTTCGTTGCTAATCGTGTTTTGGTTGTGTTTCGGTTTTCGTTACGGGTCATGGATAGGTAGTTGGGTTGAGTTTGACCTGGATTAAGTAGACCAAGCCCTTTTTCGTAATTTTAGCTTTTCTTAGACATGGTCATTTTTGCATCATCTTGATGTCAACACGTGTCTTTCGTTGAGCTCGTTAACTTTCGTAACTACGCCATTTGCAACCGAGGTCATGTGATTCGATTGGACCCGGGTTTGACTCAAACTGTAAATACATTTCTAGCTTGGACTTCTTCACAAATTGGACAACCCATTGGAGTATATAATTTCACCATCGATCACAACTCACGTTCTTTCTCTCGTTCTCTCTCTCTGTTTCTTTGCAACTGCACGTGGAGTCTCTCTCTCTTCTCCTTCACTTGAATTTCTCCCCTCCATCGATCAAGAGGAATTGGGTTCTTGCATGTGAGGTAAGTGGATTCTTCCATGCCTCTCCTCTCCATTCTCTATCTCTCCTCCTCCTTGTTCTTATTGGTGTGTATGTCTTTGGAATTCTCTCCATCCTTCATGCATGCAGATGGTTTTGGTGTGTTAGGTTGTGTTTGGCTTGAGGACAACAATTGTGCAATTGAATTCTCTAATTTGAGGCAAGTATAACCATGACTTGAGAACCCATGTTAGTATGCATTTGACTTGGTTGATCTTACATGAATTGGTATGGAAAACATGTGTTTACAGCCCATTTGATATTCATTTGACTACTACTTGTCTATCTCCCTTGATAAATTGCAATTTGAATACTTTCCCAGACATTCTGTACATGTTTCAGATTTCTGAATTCGTGCAGGTACGGCTAAGCCGTATAACACCTACGGCTCACAATCCAGAGAGGAGAAAAACCCAGTTTTCCTCTACGGCTAGGGCACGGCTAAGCCGTGGATTGCCCTACGGCTAAGCCGAAGCCCAGCCGTGGCCCAGCCGTAGATCAATACAGGGTGTAATTTCTGAAATAACTGAGAGTCAGCAACTGACCAACCTTCCACGGCCCAGCCACGGCTAAGCCGTAGACCACACACGGCTAAGCCGTAGCACACACACGGCTAAGCCGTATTCACTCTAGATTAATGAAAGAAAAATAAGGATAGGTGTAAAGAAAAGACCAATCTGGCCTTCATGAGGGAATGTAGAACACCTAGACTTGCCCGACGGAATGTGATACAACGCGTGAATGATCTCGAGGGCTGCGAATCATTCATGTTCGTTATCCGGATGTTAAGCACCTCCCCATGGGTGTTGGTTTAAGGGACTTCGTGCACTGCCCGATTCAATGCAACACTAGACAACGGTGCATCGAATAACTTAAAACTACATCATCATGCACGGTTAGAAACACCGGATAATTAGACTAGAATTGGCTTGTAACTAAAGAGGATTCGATTCGCATGATTTGTTGCATAACATATTGTATTCGATCATTGATCTCAATGTTCGGACATGATTACCTGTATTCCGTTACTTTCACATTGTGATTTCTTTACCTTGAGTATGCATGTATAAGTTTCCAGATACAGATATGCACGTATGATATGTTGTCACGATCTACTCAGGGTTTTCATGATTGACTCCGTATAGTCAGGCACTACTTAGCCTCAGCCTTAGGATCCCGACGGGGTGAAATTGGTATAGTTTATATGGACCTGCTGCAGTATGGATTTGTCTTGGGGAACCGGACCCCAGGAAACCGAGACCCATTGTACCCTGGCCCGGACAATGGTGTTCTTTGCATGTTATAAGATCCCTCTTTTGGGAGCATATGGTAATGTAGTTGCCACTAGTTATGTATACAGCATGTATTCATTGATTCACTCAGCATATTTCTTTCTTGCATGACAGCCTAGTATACGAAAATGCCTTCTTTAATCACATAATGTTCTTTATTCCATTAGACACAGCGTGTGTTAACTTGCTATGGTTTATACTTTGCTGAATCTTCGTATTCACAGTTGTTTTTGGTGTTGCAGGCCCAGATCCCCCTGCCGAACCCTCGCAGGTTAGCCAGGCTCCAGTCGAGACCCCCGAGGCCCCATCAGGCCTAGAGGAGTGGATGTGATCACTCCACGGGAGAGCGCTCTTGGCATGCATTACATCGGAGTCCTGTCATGTTGTTTTCTTTTTGAGGATCTCAGACTCGTGTTTATGATAGATTGTATATCGTATTTTGGTTCTTTTTGTAAAACTTCATATGTAATTATGTCAGTCCTTTCTTGTATCCTCTTCTTGCATTGTTAGTTTTATGTTTCTGATAATTACAGCTTCCGCGTACTTGCTTGGCACGTGTGAATGTTCCCTTGTGCGTGTGCATTTAGACTCGGTCTATGTGTGCATGCACGGGAGTACGTGTGTCATTAGGTTTGGATTTTGCTAACCCCCGAACCCTGGGCTCGGGTTGTGAGCTAGGTTTTATGGTTCGTATTACTTGTTGAGTTTTATTCACACTTGTTCACCCCCCCCCTCCCCCCCCCCCCCCCCCCCCCCCCCAACAAAAAAAAAAAAAGATTTTGAGGTTGAGCCGTAACCTGAGGAAAGCAAGCTTGTTTTGCAGAATCGAGACTGAGGGATGAGCTACAAAAACTTCAGCATTAGATTTGGAAGATTAATTTAGGGTTTTAGTAGAATTGAGAATTCCTTATTATATTTTGACGATCACTAGCACTTTAAATTTAATTCTTATGTTAATAGATTGATTTTATTATTTATTATTTCATTTTCATGGTTAGGATTGGCTTTGGCTTAGAGATTTGGGGGTTTTATTTCTTAGGGCTTGGATTAAGGAGAAGGCCTAGTCCAGCCCAGGCCTGAAAAACCAGGCCTTCTGCCCATTTAACCAGGCAGGCCCAATCCAGCCTAGGCCTGAATAACCAGGCCTGCTGCCCATTAGCTAGGCGGGCCCAGTCCAACACAGGTTTCACCCATCAGACCTGCTGTCCATTTCATATGGCAACCGGTTGAGCCTAGTAAATGTTGACAACTGTAGGCATTTATCTTACGAGTGCCCATTGTATTTTAGAATGGGCATTCCTTTGGTGAGTCAAAGTATTTTGGAATGAGCATTTCTTTGGTGTGTTAAGGCATTTAATAATGGGTGCACAAGAGAATTTCATACCTCATGAACCCATTGTATTTTGAGTGTATAGAATTTGAGTGGATGGAACAAGTGATCAATGGGCTATAGGAACAGCAAACCTCAAAAATTGCTACGACCATGTAGTGCCTCCACCCATGGAACCTTATATCTAATTATCACATGATTAATGAAAAATAGATTAATTAGATGATCCGTTTAGTTTTGATGCCATGCCTTCGTGTATCGGTACAAGGAGATCTGATGTCCGTCCTTATACACAATGCAATGTCAATGACAGGAGTACCTGATGTTAGGACCCTTGCAATCACACCGAATCCAAAGCCTAGGGACACGGACATCGCATGTTATGATTTACTAGTAAACAACCTTGAACTAAATATTTTGAAAACTGTGCATATTATCTTAATTCCTTCATAATCTCCATATTATCTTACCAATTGCATTTTCTTATGTTTCTCTTTATTGCTAATCCACTGTTATCTCTTATTTACGGCAACTTGATCTTGAGTACTATATATTTTACCATAAAAGAATGACAAGTATGGAATTACGGAAAGAATGAAAGTATAAATAATATCTTTGATTCTTTGCATCCTGCACTATTGAGCTTTAGCTCTTATTAGGCTTTCAAGCCAAATATGAATTTAGCATAATATCCAGTATTTCCTTCTAATGTAGTAGATTGAATGTTGGAGTGAGTCGATACACTCCCTAGGAACTCAGATTAGCTACCTGATTCCCTTGCATGTCTGCCAATATTGAATGCTCTCTATAGAGAGAATTTAGCGATGTGGGTTGCCAACTGGATATTATCTTTTATTCATGATTCCTTATATACATTCATGTTTTCTTATAACATGCCTAAATTTCGATAAATTATCTTTAATGGTTATACCTCTAAATGCTAATGATCATTGCACATGACTCTAATGTTGTTTATATTTGCTAAACATGTCTTTACGATCATATTATTGACATTGCAGGACTCCACGAGGACACGTTCCTTGAGCCACAATTGGAAAACACCGAAGTACCTCTAGTAGGCAACGTTCTTGACTTGAAAGAAATCTTTGATTAGCATCCCAAAGTGTGATATGGAGTTTCTTAGTTTAGGATTTTTGACCGAGTGATCCTACATCCATTTCATGCACTTATTATTGATAATATTGACTTATTATGGTATGTATTCTGGTCATAAGACCATTGATATTTTTACACTTTGACACTAGTGTTTCTCACTTACTCTTGAACCCTATAGGCATTTATCTTTATATGCATGCATTTTTAAAAGACTTCAATTTAAGTAGATGTTCATATGAATTGATTAGCAAGTGATTATTGATGTCTCTCTACTATGCCAGGTTATAGGAATGCATGTCGTATGTTGTTCTGCATCTTATGGAATATTATCTATGCTTAAGGATATTCCTTACACGTAAAATCTATGTTTTCTTCTCTTGTAGTAATTCAGTGTGCTATTACTTAATACAAATTGCTACGGGATACGTGTGTTACATCACGGGCCTGGTGTTTTTTCCCTAATCTCGGGCTCAGGTTGTGACAAAAAGACTGAAACCCGAATTCAATATTTTGATGCAACAAGCACTGAAGAAGAGTAGCTTGTCGGCAGCTGAGAGCCTTCAATGTGCATTTCTTCACGAAGAACATGGAGCTCTTCTATCAAAATTGGAGTAGACCTGGTTCGGATCAAAGTCTTGAATGGTCCATATTCAGAAGGCAAACCACTTAATGTACAGATGATGAGATCTTCATCATCTACTGGTGATGATACTGCTGCAAGATTGTCTGAAATTGGTTTGACCTTTTGAACATAATCCGAAAGGGTTTGAGGTCCGTCCTTTAGTGTCTGTAGTTGAGTTTTTAGCGGAATAACACGAGAGCGAGACAAGGAAGCAAATCTCCGCTCTAAGGCTAACCAAACTGCTCTGAATGATTGAAGCCCAACTACATGAGAAAGATCATCTGGAGACAAAATGGCATTAATCCAACAGTAGACATTTTGATCTTGTTGATGCCAAGAAATGAAATTAGGTTTAGGTTCTTGGGTGACTTTGCCATCTGGATCCATCAGGAACTCAGTAGGAGGTGAAGCAGAGCCATCGACAAAGCTTATCAGGCATTTGCCCGTAAAACTGGAAGAAATTGTGACTTCCAGAGCAGGTAGTTATGATTTTCCAGCTTAATGGAAATCAAACTACCAATGTTTGAGATGAGAAATGTAGATGATGCAGCGGGAAAGGAAGAAGATGTAGATGAAGCCATAGCAGATTCAAACCTGTCAAACAAAGAAAAAATGGTAAATCTCTTACAAATACCAGACCGATTAGATGAAAAGCGAACCAGATCTGTTTTAAGTAGATGATCTGATGCTTCAAGCAGTAGATCTCATTCTTTGACGAGTTGAAGAGCAGAAAATCCAAGAACGAAGACGAACTTCTTGAAATCCTATGCTTCAAGCTTTGATCTCAGTGAATCTGCAGTGCTTGATTTGATGATGAGGAAGACAAAACCTCACAGGATCTTGAAGATGACGTGAGCCTGCAAGCTTTGATACAAAACCTCACAGGATCCTATGTTCTCTTTTCTCACTGATAAGAGAGACCTTTAATTAGCATTTTTACGTGGCATTAGGAGTTCATATTAACTTCATATGGTTGGTCCAAGAAGCAAGATGGGGATCGGAAATTCTAAAACTTGAGGCTTAGGAGACCATGTTTTGCACTTATACCTGAATAAGTAAACTTGAAACTTTAGTTGAACAGTATTCATTAATATTTGAACCCAGATTGCATCGTTTCAGACTCACTGAAATTTTGAAACCTTTATTGCAGGAGCCTACATGCCTATTCTCAATTGTTGTTATAAATCTCATAACATATGATTTGATGGTAAAACCCGTCTTATGATTACTATAGATTTCCAATTCATGTAAAGAGATGATAAAATCGCGAAAGGGCTTTTACTGCTCGTTTGTTTTTCTTTGTCTATCGGAAAGCAACATGCTTGAATTTTTCCTCTCTTCGATGTAAAGGAAGAGAGTGAAAAAAATGAGTTTTGTGCACTATGATATAGATCTGGAATATCAAATCATTAGATATCCTACAGCCCTAAATTATCTTAAGATTTAAGGGCCTTTTTTTTTTACAAGAATTTCAAGAATTTATGCCTGGAGGAATTTTAAATTCTCCAAAGCTGTTCCCTTAAGTGGAATTTCAAATTCTTCCTTTCGGTAGAGCATTTGATATTCCAACAAAATACATATTCTAAAAGGTCACTTAAGACCATTTAGGTGACTGAAATTTAGAATTCTGATAAAAGAAACAATGCATTTTAAATTCCAAGTAATAGGATGTCGCATCAGTGGGCTCACAACTTGGGATACCGACTCACTATAGAAAATTTCGTACCACATATGTTTGCAGCTAGAATTTAACGAGTGGCCATCAAAGAAATACCAAAAGGTGCATAAGTCCTTGCCCCGTAGTGGACCATGGATGTCATTTCTGAGTTAATGTCGCCTTAATGAGGGTTTTTTTTTTCTTTACCTAGGTCGAGTGCCGAGACCCTAGCTTTTTGGTAAAGGAAATAGACCTTAAGTAAAAAAATGCAACAAATAAACGAAGGAAAAGAAGAATATGCTAATTATGGTTTTATCAAATGGTTAATCTTTACACTGGGCGCAATTGAACTTGTATTGGTGTACACCAAGTTTGAGTCTAGATCCTTCCAGTATTTCTTTGATAGTGACCATGGGTGGATCACTCATGATCTGCCACATCACCATTCGACAATTACTCATAAAATCTCAATTCACCAAGTTAAGTTTAGATAGGTCATGATGTACTACTTCGATGTGTGCAGTGTGTCAGTGTCACTCTTTTAACCCAGGACACCACCATCAATGCCTCCGGACTCCTCCATTGCAAGAAAGTCCAGATCCAAATATTACAATCTTTTCCAACTCTATGGAGGCCCACTTAATGATAATTTAAACCATCCAAGATGAGCATGATCCGCTCCAGCAATATATGCTCAAATATCATTCCAATTAAGTGGATTCCATCGTCCCATTAGTCACATGATTGGAACTGATTTAAACCAAGTCAACAGCCATGCTTCAGTCACATCCTCGACAATGTTTCCTATCACATGGTGGGGTCCACTTGGTCCGTCCTGGTCCGTTTGTGTGGGCTCCACTGCGACGGAAGATCTATCCGTTGGCGCACGATGATGCCACGTGGATAAGATCGCCGAGGGGACATGGATCTCGCTCGTCCAGCCTCCCATATGATAAATATCTCCTATCCCCCTTGGGGAATGCGAATTTCAAAGTTTTCTCGTCCTCCTTCCATCTCTTCAACTGCAAGATAAGAACACAAGACTCGCTCGTCTAGGGTTTCGATCTTCTTCCATCAAAATCCCTAATCTCTGATCTCTGAAATCGATCTTCAATGTCGGTGAGTTTCGCCTCTTCTTCTTCAGATCTCTCAATTTTCATCACAGAAATGGAAGATTATTAGTAGTAGTAGAAGAAGAAGATTGTTTCCTGAATGAGAGATTCCTGATTGTTGAAGTTTTTCTCGAACGTGAACAGATGGATCGCTTGTCTGTCGGATTTTGTTGCTGATGTAGTTATGATTTGTTCTGCTTATGCTGCTTTTGTTATAGAACGAAGCAGAGAAAGCACGGATCTTTCTATGTTTTGTTGTTGTTGTTAACTGGTGATTATTATTGTTGTTATTGCTCTTTTGGTATGATTTGTATGAATCAGTTAGTAGATCTGTTGCTTTAGTCAAGTTTTGTTTGAATGTTTCTTTGGATATGTGATTTTGACTTTTCTTCTCTATTCATCACGGAAGAGGCCAGGAAATGATACTGATTTAAGAAGGTTGCAGTGTCAATCTTCTGCTATTTCTTGATGCGGCCTTAAATTCCTATTTTTTAAAAAAAGATTTCTGGTGATCATTCAATTAATGTTAGATTTGTGTGTAGATCTACAGGGTCATAGTCTCAAATTCTTGTATTTTTTGTGAAGCGGGGGGAATTAGCAGATTTTGCTCTATCTCAAAACTGTTTGCAATAGATGCCTGAACTGTTATTAATGATTTCCTTCCCCATTATATTGTACTACAACACCAATAGAAGGTTGGATCGGATTCTATGTAGTTTTTCTGTTATGAACATGGTTTTGATGTCCATTTTGTTAATATAAGTGTCCTGTTATCTCCATATTCATCAAGATCTTGATTTTAGTTCCTCTTGGCCACCTAAGTCTTGGTCGGTGGTTGATAGTGGCGTTGAAGCAGGTTGACACTTGACAGACAGCGATCCTATTATTAGAGGGATAAGTTATTACCTCTTTTTTCCCTCCCATTTGGAGGGGTTTATCATCATAAAGAGACTACTTAATTGTAATGTGATTTAGATTTTTTCTGCCTAAAATTCACAACAAAACCGCCCACCACACCCCACCCCCCCCCCCCCCCCCCCCCCCCGCCCCCTCCTCCTTTGTTAGTGGTTCATTTTTTGAGGGCCCCAATAGGGTGGAAGCATTATCACATTGGTGCAGACGTGCAGTTAGATGGCTTTTGATGCCGTCCATCTAATGGTCCTGAGAATTAGTAATTTCAATGTATTGGAGAAGTTATGGCTAAATATATAGAGCAATGGTGGGTGGAGTTATTTGGTTATTTTGTAACTGTATATGGTGTTTTTAGCTGAAATAGATATAGAAGGGGAAAGTGAAATCAAGGAATTTTGTTTGAGATGGTTTGGGCGTGTACACAGAAAATCATAAACTGTCCATCTACAATAACGGTTACAAATTTAAGGAACTAGGAGAAGGGAAAGAGTAACGATTGCCGTAATTAAAGTTGGGAGGAGAGAAAGACGATTGTGGAGTTGCATAGAGAATGGCTTCAAATAGGCTTGAATGGAAAAGTAGAATCATAAGCCCAACCAAAATAGATGGGATAAGGTTTTGATGGTGATGTCGGTTTTATCAAAATGATAGGTCCGTTTGAAACATTGAAAACGCCTTTGCGAGCATTAAATGTCTAAAATTTCTTGTTTGTGTTATTTCCTTCTTATCACTCTTTGTTGGTTGGATGCTGATCATTCAAAATCAGAGCCACTCTAACTTAAGCAAGCAGATTATTAATGGATTGCTGATTTGAATTTGATGGAAACTGCTCGAATCCTTTGGCACTCCAATTGTCCATTTCAAATAATCCTCCCATTATCATATTTCTTTGTTAATCACAGATAAGGACGGTGAAGGTTAGCAATGTTTCTTTAGGTGCATCTCAGCAAGACATCAAGGAGTTTTTTTCCTTCTCTGGGGACATTGAATATGTTGAAATGCAAAGGTTAGTTTGCTTTTAATTATTGATGCCATTGTTTTTGTCTCTGAATGTTCAAAATTCTTGACCACTTACTGAATTCTCACTTCATTTATTTCAGCATGGATGATCAATCTCAAATTGCATATGTTACCTTCAAAGATTCACAAGGAGCAGAAACTGCGATGCTTCTTTCGGTGCAATAAGTTCTCTAGACTCTATTCTCTCTTTTTTTATTTAATTTAAACCACATCATTCGAGGGTGCATGGACTATTTTCTACAGAAATGTTATCATATAATTTTGTTTCTTTTAACATGCACAGATTTCAACTACTTATATTTTGATAGTGACCGAATTCCTTGTTTTTGGTGATTCTACACCTTCAGAAGGCTTCAGTTTAGGACATTATAATAGGACAAGTTTATATTTCTAGTGAGCTACTGCCTACATAAATTGTCATCCTTACCCCCACCTCCAACCCCACATGCATACACACCTTGTTAAGTAGTTAGCCTACCGTACCTTTAACACCTAAGCATTGTGGCTATTTTGCTTAGCAACTTGAGATGGTATTAGAGCCAACACGTCCTGTGTTCAAATCCTTGCAGGGCGAAAAAGGCTCCATGCCGTGTTTTGTGTGTGGGCTCATGTGCACAAGGCAAATAGGCCCCATGCCGCATCTTGAGTGGGGCATATGCTTCAAGCACAGTTTGAATCCCAGACAAAACCGGGTCGACTCACCAGCACTGACTGGAACGAAACATGGACCGGAATCCCGGTTTACCAATTCTCTTGGTAACATAAGGTGTATAAATATATATATATAATATCTTGCCTCAAATTCACAACCACATTGGATGGCCGGCTGGTGGATTGCATGTAGTTGGGTTCGAACCCCATCGCTAAGTTGTAGTTTTTTTTTTTTTAATACAAATTTTTGGTCCTCAATCCTCATATTTGATATGATCTTAAAAATATCCTTAATTTCATGTACTAACAACATATACAACCTCAAAATGACCTCTAGGATAGAAAAAGATACTTTTGCTTTATATATATATATATATATTACAAATAGGATAGAAAAAGATGCTATTGCTTTGTATTGTTTTATTTATATTTTGACATGACTTTAAAAAGTCTCCTCTAGTTTGTATATTTACTTAGATTTTTCATAACTAGCAATGAAATTGTATAGAAGCTAATTAGACCCCTTTTTTCCTATTTTTGACCAATTTACTTTAAGATCACTTCTCCCTTGAATTAAAAGATAAAAATATAAGTTTGCCGCTTAAAAATTAATAGTTCTATACATTTTTTTACTAATAGGAGCTTAGGCTTTTGCTTTGATTGTTTCTTTTTTACCTAAGAAAGTATTGACATAGACATGGGACACAAATACGATACAACACCAACATGCCGACATAGTATTTCTCAAAATAGGAGGACGCAGACACGTCGGGGACACGTTACTAATATATATTTATTTATATATATAATCATATATTAAAAAAGAAAAAACATTGGGCCAATAACGAAACATGATTAAAAAAAGAAGAGATCATAAAAATTATGTTGCTAGTTCTAAACATTGGCTATCAATAATTATTAAGGCAAGTTGGTTGTATGGTGCATACCAAATATCCACCCCAATTTTACTGGTGGCCATCGATAAGTTTAAACATTTTGTTGCTGGTCCTAGACATTGACCATCAATAATTTTAAAAATTTTGTTGCTGGTTCTAGACATTGGCCATCGATAATTATATTTTGACCCCCTTTTATTATATTTTAACTATCAAAATATTTTAAAATTCAAATTAATGCCCAGCCGTGTCCCCTACGTGTCCCAGCCGTGTCTAACATTAAAAAAAAACGACGCTTTTTTTGGTGTGTCAAACATGTATCTAGCCATGTCCAAGCTGTGTCAGTGTCCAACACGGACACGGTGACCTTTTTGGCGTGTCCGTGCTTCCTAGATTTTTACAAATGCTTGCATATATTTTGGCAAGCCTTTAAAAATGCTCATGTAGTTTGTATATTTACTAAAATCTCTTGTAACTAGCAATGAAATTGGATAGAGTTAATTAGGCTTTAGTTAATTAGGCCCTTATGCTATTTTTTTACAAATTTACTTTAAGAAGATGACTTCTCCCTTGAATTAAAGGATAAAATATAAGTTTACCTCTTAAAAATTAATATTTATATGTTAAGAAAATAAGCGACTCAGTGCCTCACTACTCTAAATATCACTATATTTAGATTCGATGCTTGTTAAATAATCCAGTCTTTACATTTTTATTAGTTTTCTATTATTTTCTCTCTTTTTTTTAAATTTTTTAGATTTTTTTTAGTACATTTAAGAGCTGCGCGACCATACCGTCCGGTATGGCCGACACCGACTCGTCCCAGTTTTGATCGGCACCAAAACCAGCAACAAAATTTAAAACCATGGCTTCTGGGCAGGGTCCTGCCCGAGGGGGGATGTTAAGTAGTTTGTTTCCCACACTTTTTAACACATAGGCAGTTTAGGTGTATTGATTAGCAACTTGAGACACCCAAGAGGAGTAAAGGAAAAAAAAAAGAAGGACCCTGAGTTTCATTTTGTCTTTTTCCTTTCTCCTAATAAAATTGCAGTGATCTCGGTTTTTCTAAGAACATGCTGATATTTGATTAGGAAGTTAACAATAACAATGAGCTTTTGTGATGATTAAGGGATATACGTTGATTTAAAATATTGTATGGATTAGTTCATGAATCAGGATTTTAGCTCTGTTTCTTTTGATAATGATTTGTCATTTTGGTGGCACAGGGAGCTACAATAGTTGATAAATCTGTCACCATCACACCTGCTACGGATTATCAGCCGCCGCCTGTTTCTTCAGCTCCACCTACTGTATGTCCTATGCATAAGTGTTCTCTTATTGATGGAATACGGTTAATGATGATCATGGGGATGTTTCAGATGTTTTTAACATGATTATTTTTCAATCCATATGTGAAGGAAAACAAGGCTGCCAGCGGTGCTGAATCGGCAGTCAAGAAGGCCGAAGATGTAGTTAGCAGCATGCTTGCCAAGGGATTTGTTTTAGGCAAAGATGCTGTTAACAAAGCCAAAGCGTTTGATGAGAAGCATCGGTTCACATCCACTGCCACTGCCAAGGTTGCTGATATTGACAAAAGGATTGGCCTCAGCGAGAAGATCAGTATAGGAACATCTGTTGTAAATGACAAGTTCAAAGAAATGGATCAGAGGTTCCAAGTATCTGAAAAAACTAAATCGGCCTTCACAGCTGCAGAGCAGCAGGTCAGTAGTGCTGGGTCTGCGATCATGAAGAACCGTTACGTGCTCACTGGGGCTTCCTGGGTGACCGGCGCCTTCAATAGGGTTGCCAAGGCGGCTGCAGATGTTGGAACCAAGACAAAAGAGAAGGTAGCCACGGCCGAGGAAGAACGGCAAGGGGAAGCGGTGGGGGATTATTCACCGATTCACCTGAATGATTCTCCTAAGGCTGCATCTGGTGAGCATTCTTCTAAGCCCCCTCCTGCCCAAGGCTTGATCCTTTGACTGCCTAAATTTCTGTACATATTCTAAGCATAGGCCTCCTACCCGCCAAAGGCCTAATCTTTCTAGTATCTTGATTTTCTTGTCGTTTTCTTCTCTCTAGTTTGAAGGTTGAATGTCTATTGTTATGTAATTGGATAAGGCTGCTATTAACTGCTTGCAGACCAGTTAGTTGTTTCAGATTTTAGAGGGCCTGAAAATTTCAATCCTGGCCGGCGCTTGTGGTTGTTTTGGTGTCCAAAAATCCAGGTCTTTTTTTCATATTTCTAATCAGGACGGAACTTCAGTCTCATTGGTGACAAGCAATCACTAAATATTGTAAGGCGTTTGTGCAGGATATAAATGGGATTTCGAAAAACGCTTGAGGATCCTTTTCATTTTAGCAGAAAATTGGGAATATCCGTTTGCCAAGGGGTCTGTTAGGCGCAACACTCTTGATCACTGTTTTAATCTCATTCTGTTCTATTCACACTTAACTGTTTTTCCTTTTCTTGATTTACATTCATCTCTAGTAGTCCGTCCATTCCTAGTGGCATGCTTTGTCCGAAGGTGGAAAAACATTTTCTGTATGGTTTTCCTTGGGATCGTATCTACTTTCCACAGTGGTAGATAATGCATATCTTAACTGCAGAAGATGGAAATCACAGGAAACATTAATAAGGAACAATGAAACTCACATTATCTCAGACAAATTTTCCGTTTTCCACTGAAAATGTGTGGCATGTTCCGTAAGGGTATGTTTTCAATTTTCCTATCTACAAAGCATAATCCTTGTTTTCAATAAGGAATCCACATTTGCACAATTTCACCTAGGAAAAATTATGCGCACCAAATATGAAATTTACTTTCGCTGAATTATTTTTATTAGGTATCCATTTACTATGGAAATTGCTTATGTGGCAATTTCCTCCTTTGGAAATGGTTTGTAAAAAAACATGCTCTAAAAGTACATTTTTTGTTTGCATTGGAGGGAATTTTGGTTTTCAATGTTTTGTTTTTCATTTGATTTCAGACACCCCGTTATTAACCAAAATGCTAATCATGAGATTTGTTCATTTATTTTTAATGGAAATCAACTAAACAATGCATTTAGTGGGTCCAGTGTATTAAAAACCGGACCAGCTTGCCCAGCCTACTTGAACAAGAGTACTATGTTTTGCAGTTTGGTTTAGCCAGAGCCACACCCTCAATAGAACCGTGTGATCTGTTCAAAGAGCTAGCCGACTGGTAATTTTGAAAAAAAAAATTGAAATACTAAATGTTCATAATTATATTTTTAATTCCATTTTGAGATTTTGAAAATATAATTCTAAATTCCCGTTTGAGCAAAATATTATTCTCATTTATTTATGATGATTGCATGTTGTCATGGGAATAAACCAATGGTTAGACCAGGTTGGCGGAACCTTAGACTTGACCAGTCTAACGGCCGCTGCGGCTTTTTAAAAACATTGATTTTGGCAGCCTTGGTAGAGTTCGTGGCGTTAGTGCCTTAACCCAAACTCAGAGGAGGGTTTATGCCTGCATGCATTAGTTTTGTTTCTTCCTCTGATGGAAAATTATTCAAATCCAAATATGACACTAAAGAAAAACCTCAAGATGGATATGCATCAACTGGGTTAGGTTCCAAGTTTTAGATGGTCTTCGATCTTCTTTCGATGATACTATTTTACCTAAAAACTTGATGGACATAATTCTAAAAGCAACTGTGGTTTAGCAGGATTGTAAACGCAATGCAGTAGATAACACAAACTATGCAGTTAGTTGAGATCACAAACAGGTAAAATACAGGTCTTTACAAGTATTGAGGACAAATGATCTCTTATAGAATTTGAAAACGTTTCAATTTTCTATTTTAAAAATCTTGAAAAATTATTTTGACTCTTTTTTTACCTTACTGCATGGAGATTCAAAATTACACACACTCATGTACATAACCCGCTACAATAGAAAGGCCATATTTTAGCTGTTTTGAGATGACATGATATAGGGGCAATATTTTGACTGTTTTAAGATGACATGATACCTCAGTAGGTGCTTGTTTGGCACGAGCTGTAGTGAAGGAACAAGAAGTAGGAGGATGCGGAGGCGTAGGAGCAAGGCGCAAGAAGCCAGGTGCTATCCCGGTGTGGTCTCCTACATGGTCTATTGGTAGTCATCTTTCATCTACTAGCGGTCTGAGGTAGGTGGTCTCCTGGCATTGGGTTAGCCTTAGCTCAGCCATTGCAAGTGGTCAGCTACACACATCGCTTTCATTTCCTCTTTTATATGCCACTCCCCGGTCAACGCAAATAGATTCTTTGCTTGTTTACCCAATCTGTTAGAAAGATGTGATCTCCTTGCACCCACTCTTACTAAAGGATTCTCGGCCTTCTTAGCTCTCTTCTTCCATCGGCTCTTCTTTCAGCTGGAAGAATGGGTCCTCTCTTGTTGGTGAATGCCCTTGCTATTGTTGTTTCACATATATATATATATATATATTTATTTATTTATATCCCATTCTTGCCTGTCCTGCGGCACATGTGGTACTAGCTCTTATTCTTGATGCGGCTTTTTCGGAAGTTGCGGAAGATAGTATAGATGCTCATGTTCTTTCTTAGGCAGTTGTTGATGCACTTTACTTCTCTCTGAGTATCGCGGTGCAGCTGTCTTGTTCAAGCTATGGATCCTATATAGAGGAGTGTGAAAGCTGGCTCTTGAAAGCAATGCAAGTTAGGCGCGAATCGAATCCTTGAGATTGGAATGAGATAGCGAGAAATTCATTCCCTTTCTCCATCAAGTCCTTGGTTCCTTTGCCCGCATAAACAAGGATTCAAAAATCTATTTTCAATGTTGCTCTCCTAAGCCCAGGATGCATTTGGTTGTTTAATCGATAGCTCAAGGAACTTTAGTGATTGGTCTTTGGACACATGACAACAAGGGCTGTACAATATCTTGGCCTTTAAGCCAAGGAGGGGAAGGAGGAAGATAAATCAAATACAACGTCATTATTCTCACCCTCCTCCAAATGACCTGTAAAGAGCTATATACTTATGATAGACACTTAACTCTAGCTCCCCTCATAGTTGGCTTACAGCTATCCCCACCCCTTCTAGTCTTGGATCCGCCAATGGTATCTCTGCCTTTGGTGGTGGTTACGAGTCCATCCGACTCGCCCCGGATTCATATCGAGGCTATGGGTATAGAACCAGAGGGGCTTCTAGGCAATATCATAATGGGTTCAAGCAAATCAATGGTTCCATTGTGGCAAATCATTCCGAATTCTGTGTGTACTTCAGCATTGCCTTTCAACTAACTGGTCTATCTGGCTAGTGCATCCTAATGGTTTTTTTAGTAGTTGACGTGCACTTTTCGACCACTAACCGCTCGGTGGGCCTTGTTACAGGAAGCATAGCTAGTGCGTACCTAGGAGCATTTGCACATCGATTCTGTCTGCAAAAGGCACTCAAGTCAGGGGCTTCTTCAGGTAGAACCAGGGTTGGGGAAAGTTGCAACATTGCAGAACTCCCTGTGGCGGAGACCCAAAGGCGGAGGTAAAAGCAGGGGTCCCAGGTGAGGTTGAATCAGCAATAGATTGAGATTGGATGCATAGGTGAAGGAGATTTATCTCAAGATCGTATTCAACCTTACCTTACGAAACCCACCCTCCCAGAATTAGAAGTTTCCTCTGTATTCGGCCGTAGATGCATAGACTTCTTTATGGGAGTTAAAGGCAAGGGCTGCGGGGTCTAACTCACTAGTGGCACAGGATAAGAGAGATTTTGTACGCGATAAGACATCTGATAGCTTTTGATTCCAAACCATGTTGAATCTTTCTGAATTTAATATTCTCATGGCACAACACCAGCACTGGAGGGACAATTAAAGCACGGTGGATTGGCCCCGGTAGTGGCGAATGATTGGAAGGACTAGCCACTAGCCGTAGGTAGAATGGTAAGGCTGGAAAGCCAGGGATGGAGAAAATATCTTGAAGCATGATGAGTGATCTCACTCATAGGTGGAGGAAAAACCAACACAAGAATGAGAAGGAAGCACCAATGCACAGATTTAGTTGTGGGGGAATAGAAAGATATGACAAATCTCCGAGTTGCTTGCATTTGATTACGACAACTCTGTCCCAGCAGTGAACAACATGGGTTGGGTAGAAGCGGCTGAGTGGAATAGTCGTATCCAATCAGGTTGAGAATGAGCCTTCAACCACACAAAGGAGCATTCCCCTCTGATGATGAGTCTTCTTATCCGGTAGCTGCTGCTGCGAGCATGAAAAGGTTCCCATACATTGATGGCTAAAAGAACCTATGCACTAAACTCAGCTTTATGCCGTGGTTCATCTTGAAGATTAGCCAGGCCGGTTTAGGTTTTGAAATCCATTTCGAACTAGAAAGGTATTCTCCATTCCTAGCTTTTGGAAGAGGCTCTTTTGAAGTAGAAGAAGTAGCCGCCCCTCCAACTCAAATACGATCCATGAAGCATTCCACCCCTACATTGTTGTCCCTTACCGTTTGGTCCCTTCGCTACACTTGCCTTAAACAACCTTCGGGTTAGGAAAGGTACTTCATCCAAGTCGCGTTTCAGGGCTCTTCTTCTGTCTTAGGTTTTGGAGGCCAGTTGTCTTCGATGGCAAAGCAAGGCATAACAGCTAGTTGGACACTAAGTCAAACTTCCCCTGCCTTCGAAAGAATCGGGTACAAGGAGTTGCAGCACTTAGAAGAGGGGGTCTTTAAAGACTGGAGGAAACTGACTTTTTTGCAACTTGTTAACTATGACTAGATAACAGTTGAAGAGATAGCTCGTCCTAAAGCTAAGAACCACTCCATGAAGACGCTCCATTTGGGCACCTCACTTGAGCTCATTCCACTAGCCTATGAGTGACGCACGGGTTAGCAAGGTGTCAGTCATTCGAAAAAAGCTTTTGACAACCGTAGCAACCATTACCTTAGTGGCTGCAGGAATAGCCAAGAGCCAATTAGACTTCCTGCTTTGTAGCGTGATTGTATTCTCTTCAATGACTTGTGGTTTTCTCTAATACTAGCTGGCTCTAGCTTGGATAAGCCAAAAAGGTCTTTTTAGTGTTCCGTCAGTCGGATTTTATGCATGAGTTCCGGCTCTGTTCCAACAGGAGGATGATCCCTGTTGCCTTCGGTGAAGTTAACTTCCTCCTGTTGCTAGCTCTTTGTCTAATATATATGGGGTTCAACCTTGCCCCATAGATTTCCTCTTCATCTTTTTTTGAATTGGATTTGCCTCTCTCAGGATTGTCCCCTACTTGAACCAAGTTATAGTGGCTGCATCTGGATTCTTACTTTTCTAACAATAGGGTTCAACATTTCCCATTGGCCTATCCCTTGTCGTTCAACAGCGGTCGCCTACAATAAATTTTACTAGGCTTAAACCATGAAATATGGACAAGCCAGTTAGATACACGTGATGTCAGCTAGGTCAGAATTTTGAAATTACCACACAAAAACCTTTAGCAAGCAGATTAGAAACACATGAAATGTTAGCTACGTCAGCTTGGATAAGGTTCGAGGTATATATTTACCCTTCACTTTTGTAGCACTGGTAGGTCTACTAGCTCCACTCATACAAGTCAATCGAGTTCAAGTCGAGACAGAAAGTACTGGCTCACAGGCGAGCATACCTTAAATAGGTTTCCCATGACCTATACACAAATCGGTGTAGGGATCATAGTTCCAAGTCAGTTCTCATTGTAGAAGCAAGTATCTTGGTTTCTCTTGCCAGTTACGCTTTTCCCTTAATTCTATATAAATGAGCCGCCCATTATCTATGTTGCTTATTGAACAGTATCCCACCATCCCTATGTTGATTCATACTGCCCTGAATATCTCAACTGTACCCACCACAAGTTAGAGTGCTAACAGTTTCAAATGGACTAGAACACTATACAATCCGAATAGCAGGCACACACTTGTGCTACTCGAACTACAATTCCTAAGTAGTCCCCTCTTACTTGCATTAAAAAAGGAATCCAATGCCCCATGCTCTGCTTCATGATTTGTATAATAACCGTGGATTGCCATTGACGTTGGTCCACAGTATTCATACAGTTGATAGGCTAAAGATGGGACTCACTTATCAACCTAAAGAGATACATCAAGGTCTAGGTGGAGATGTATATCGATTCAACTTGAAGTTCAACGCTAAGAGATTCATGTGTCCTGATAAACAATCCACTCAATATACAACAAGCCAAAGAACAAGAACATAGAGCAAGAAGATCAGGAACAGGAACAACGACAGGAACAAGCGAGAACAGGGATAAGAATAGTAACAGGCGCAGAAAGATGCTTTCAATACCAAGAAAGGGAATGGGAAACGAAAAACAACACGATTAATATGAGACAAGAGAAAGGCAATGAAGAGCTTCCCTCGAAAGAAGCTCAAGCTAGAGCATCAAAAAGAGAGACTGAAGGACTGGAACTGCCAAAAGTAGGAATGGTTTTATTAAGGTGGGACTTTTAAAGGAGGAGCTGAAAGAGCTCAAGGTGGAACTGTGGTAGGCCGATAGGTTGTATAACAACTAGAAACAAGCAAAACAAGAAAACGAGGAAACAGACCCACACCCAACACAACCAGCCAAGCCACTCCAGTCGTTAGGCCAGTCAAGATCTAAGAAACAAGCCACCGAAGGGGGTTCATGACCATTGTTTCTATTCTCTAGTTCTGCCTTGAATTCCCTCATTCAATGTAGAGGTAGGGGTTTGAATCGTCGAGCAAAGTAGCAGAAGCAGTCATTTATTTCTCTTGCAGGAAAGATAGGAAAGAATCGTCGTCAAAAGTTAAAGGGAATCCAGAAATTGGGAAATTGGTAGAATCACTTCCCGCACTAGCTACGTATTGGACCTAGACGAACTTGACTATGTCATGAGTTGGACTTAAACCAAGAAAGATGGATGAATTAAATACACCTAGTGCAAACTGCCTTTTCTTCGGATTGTGACTTTTGTTTACCTGGTTTCCCATGTGGGTGGGTACGTCCGGGGTCGGTAACTTGATGCTACCAAATGTTCTTCATCACAGAAGAAACTCTAATTTGAAACAGTCCCTTGGCTGTAACACCTAGGTGAGCAGTGGCTAAGTACAGGCGAGGCATTTTTAGAAATGGAAATGATGCTATTTATACTCCCCTTCTGAAGCAAGAATCCACCAAAAACAAATCCGCCTTCAAACAGCCCACGAAAGGCAGAAAGGCTGACTACGAAAAGTAGCTTCCCACACTCCGCGAACTTCAGGCATGACGCCCCTGCTTTAAAGCCTCCTCCCGCAGCTTCTACTTGCCCAGCCAACGCTGAATTGACTTGCCTTATTGACTCATTAGCTAGGTCTCCATATCCATGTTGCTGCACAGGCTTATAGAGCAATTCATTCATTGGTTCTAGGTACTCCCCTAGTTATTTATGAAATATAGAAATAAGGACTGCCTGTAATTATGTCTGCCCTTGCCGGAGAGCTATGAAAGAAGAGGCCAAGTCATTATTTTAGTGTTGTGTATCGTCAACATCCAAGGGAAAGGAAGCATTCTTAGATCCTAACTCTCAAAGGTTCGTTCATTTGACGAAAAAGGGGGGGCATTACTGAGGCCAACCAGTGATCGCTTGCACTAAAGACAAAAACATTGGCTTTGGATGCACTTATGGACCATAGTCTCAGATTTCGCAGATTCCATCCTTTCGGGGATGGGGGGAAGATCAACTTGGCAATTCTGACTTTGTTTGAGACTTGGGACTAGGCAAACAAAGCGGATTCCTTTTCGTATGCATTTCTCTAGCCTATCAAAAGGTCGGAGCAAATGACTATGGTGATGAGTGAGTCAAGTCAGTAAGTAAGTGAGTAATTGGAACCTGTATCGCTCCCCACCTTGGGATAGATCCTGCAAACGAGTAGACCTAGGTCAATGGGACAGATCTGGCTTACATTACGGTATGATATATCCATGTCTGCTGGAGGTTGAAAGAACCCAGTCCTCTATCTACTCCATGGGATTTTTGAGTTTAACCTTACTCAAGCTCCTTAAACTTAGATTGAAACTAGCAAGTTGATGGTTCCAAAACCATGAGAACAAAGAGTTATGTTGGTTTGCTATGCCCCAGCCTTGTCCAGATACACTAGGTCAGTGAGGCTGACTTAATCAATCGCATTATGCAACATCATACCACATCCGAAGAATGACCTACGATTAGGTGGGATATATGTATGGGGGGATAACCGGTTGAAGAAAACTAGTTAGGTGGGGCTTTATCATGGAGTTCCGCCGTCGACCCGGCTGCAAAGACTTCAGATTGGTTGGACCAGTTAAGAACCAGTCGATTGGATTACTATTCCTTGATAGCATTTCCTTATTTGTTGGATTTGTAGGATTGAAGGAGAAAGGTTGCTATCCTTATAATAGCTAATCGCCCACTAACAAAAAGGTAGGGATCTCATCCAAAACTATATTGACAAAGGCTTTACATTTCTTTCTTCACTTGGCTAGCTAGCCACTTAGATTGCACCCCCCTTCACTAAGCCCTAAAGCTATAACAATAGGGTAACTAGATGGAAAACCGGATACTAGTTTTATGCCACCACCTCAAGAACATCAATTTGGTCTCGATCCACAACCATTGGTAACTAAGGTCCGCACCTTTCTCTCGAGCTTGTCATTCATTTATAGATTCCAAAGTGAGCCCTTCTTTCATCATTTGCACTGTTTGCTAAGATCCGGTAGAACGGGGGTATTAAATCAAGCAGGAGTAGGGCTTTGGAGCTTCTTATCGACCTCCGTCACATAGCTCTACCTTGTTCCATTCTTTTCGATTCGAATCTAACCTCTCCGGGCGCCATTGAACCATTTGGTTGGTGTCTCACTGAGCTGGGGAAAGGGTTAAAGAAAGAGCATTTGAACAAACCTTTCCTCTCCATTCATTCTCGGTTCAACCCTAAACAATTCCTCTTTCCTTAAGCAAGGGTTGGTAAACTCGTTCCGCGTACTTCTAGTGGCGATATTCTATACTAAATACCAATCGATCGAAATCAATCCCTCATAGGCTCTAAAGGTAAGGCAAACATGCATAATTTGATGCTAATCCCCAACAAAAAAAATAGCATTGCAAGTGGATTAAGTTAGTCAGTCAATGCCTAGCTCTGTTGGTATGGAAGGCCAGTAATCTAGCTCTATTGGTATGGAAGGCCAGCAATCTCTCTTTTATACCAAAGGATGGCTTAACAGTGATAGCTGTCTGACTTCTCGGGTCTTCTAGTTCCTCTTTCTTTAGATCTTTTGAGATTTGAGGTTCTTCACGTATCATCATGGAGATAAACCACCTATGATAGATCATCTTTGGTGATGATGGACCTTCATCTGTCTGATTGCCTTACTTGTCGTCATTTCTGAAGGATGACTGTATTGCTCCGTCTTCTCTATTGCGAACATAGTCACTTCATGGGGCAACTAGACTTGGTCACTTCTCATTGTAATTCAACAACCAGACTTGAGGATAGAGTCTTGTAGACCCAATAACACAGCTTCCAAAAGAGTGCTATATTAACTGATCCTTTAAGCATGTCAAAACCCTTCATCTTTGTGTGGAGCCGAAGAGCCTGGTTCAAATGCCTCTCGGTCAAAGACTGTGAGACTGAGGTTGAAAAAGAAGGTTACCTTTCCTTTATCGAGAGCTGCTATGACCGGTGCAATCAAGGCTTGCTCGAACTGATTATGCCGGTAATCTACCACACACATCAGAATAGATATGTTTAGATTCATCCACATTAATGGTGTTATCATTACATCCAAGTGACCTATGTGGACAAAACAGAAGCCCTTCATCAAATAGTGACAAAGTTTCTGCAGATTCAAAACCAAGAGTTTCATCTTGTATTCACCTTCTTCCTTCATCTCACTGACTCCTTCCTCCATTTCGACATTATCAATGCTCTTAAGGCCTCCTGGAGCAGGCCTTTGGCTTGTAGATTTGGCATGGGTCAAACTTGAGGCGATACTGATCCATGTAATAATCTCCAAGAGACTTCCCAGTTTTAGAGAAAATCCTTTTAAGGACTAACTTTGAGTCTGGGGACGGCACATCATCGTCGGTGTTATCCCGACCTTGGCTTGCTACAAAGCTGGAGAATGTGACATAATTGCCATCACTAGTCATGGTATTGTATGAGGGGAGGTGATATAAAGGCTTGACTAACTGAAGAAAAGAAAAGAAAACCCTACTATACTAATACTCCCCCTAAAACTGGAACTTGGCTTTGATACTAGTTTGTGCCCAAGTACTTGAAAAAGGAAAACTCCAAAGAAACCAAACTAATACACCATATAAAAAAACAGGTAAGATTTCTTATAAGAAAATTCTTTGTTTTCTCCCACTGGTTCAATGCTTCCTTTTCGCCTTCTCCCTTATCCGTCATTGCAGATGCCTTTCGACGTAATGACATTTTCCACCAGCTTATAGACAACTGCACCAACCTTGAGCATTGGAGAAGGCTGTCGCATGTATCCAATTATGCACATGAATTAAGACTCATAAAGATGACATAATGGATCTGTATTTATTATATACTTTGTGAATCAATTGCGTATATCAAAGGTGAGGTGACATAGTATAGACATCCTTCTGAGGAAAATGTCCATGTCTATTCCCCTCCCTCCTTCCCTAGATCAGTGTTTTACTAATGCGACTTTGAAAATCATTTGTGATGTTTGTGAGGATTGGTGATTGTGGAAAATCCAAAATTCTATTCCTATGGGTGGAAGTATGGAAGAGCTTCAGTATGGTATTTCTTTAGAAGCTCCTAGCATATTTCAGGATAGCTTTCATTTCATATTCCAGTCTTGCAATATCCGAACAGGATTGAAAGGCTATGAACGTCGAATGGTCCCTTTGGCGCTTTTGCTCGCCCCTGAATAAGCAATAAGGTGTGGGCGCATTGGAACGATCCCACTTTGAAAGCTCAACCTCGGAAGAATCGGTTTGCTAGTCAAATGACTTGGCATACAAAGGCGAGTAAGGTTCTCCTCCATGTGGTGCACTCCCGCTTCTTCATACCCAGTAGGGAAATAAGTTTGAGATATTCTAAAGGACAGCTTTTTGATGCCAGATGAAGCTCTGAGTTGGCTAAGAACACAGAAAATCCTAATCTCTTTTGCGGGCTTGCTGATCAGGGAGGTAAGAGGCTTTCCAAAGGGCTGGGCTAGGAGAGTAGCCGCCTCTTCACCATCCTTCAACTGATTCAAATACCGAATCATATCTCTTGGAGAGAGGTGCAGAAGCTCCTGCTTTGACTCTAAGGGGCATTCTGCCACTTCGACTGTTGCGGACGTGGTTCCCTCGTCATGAAAGAAGTAATGAAAGGGAAGCCCGGGTCAACCTGCATTCGTTGTTGCCTGTATAGCTTTGTAGAGCAGAGATCTAGCAATGCATTCTAGACACGGATGATTGGTATTGGATGTATCGTTATGTTTTCCCGAGTCAAATTTGCTCTGCTTTTTTTCCATTGCAGAAAAGAGATCCCTTACCCCTGCTTTCAAAAATATTAATATGAAGTCCGGGAGGTTGTAGGTACTATGGATCATCTGACTCCCAATCGGGTTGCTTTCCTGGGTCTCGTCGGTGTTGCCTGCAGGTCATGATGTGCTTGGAGATGGCCGTCTCCTGTCTGTCCCCCTACTGGTGGGGAATCTGCTCCCGAGTCGTTGCTCTGCTGTGTCTAGCCCCACCTTTGGAACGCAGGGAGTGTGACAATGTACACGCTTCCCCAGTCCTTCTCATCAGTTGCAAGGTTTGGTGGCTTGAAATTGAGTTGGCTTTGCCAAAAGGCCTCATCTCTAGAAGCCTGGCTCATGAGGCGTCCCTCTTACAATAGGGAATCTCCCCCTTCGCCTCGCTCTTATAACATGCTATCTTGCCCTCTTCCATTCCCAAGTAAAGGGTGAGTCCTATGCGTCAGTTTGTGGATTGCAGTCTCACGCACTAATCCCTAAAGGTGCCCGTAGTAGGCTGGCTGCCCTACCTTATTGGTCCCTACGCCCCATTGCTGGAAAGGCTCGGCTTCAAAACCGTGGAGCTTCCGCCTCATACGGCTCCTCTAGGGATGGAGGTAGGCCAAACCCAGGCTTGTGCGGTTAACGTTGCTGTACACGAACTCATAAGAGAGTATTCCATTTTCGTTTTTCTAGAATGCATGTATTGTTCTATGATTTAGATATAATCAGTCAGGTAGTTTCTCTGACCCTTCAAAGTCCTTTTTCCGGTCTGTCATGGTTGTGCTGCTTTCCTACTGGTCTCCCCTTTTCTGCTTGCTCTTACTGATTGCCTGTTCTGCACTTGGGCAAATTAGCACTGGGATAATAGGTTCGTAGAATGTTGACGTGCGTCGCCCTTCTTTTGGGGTTGCTATGAGTTTCTTTCCAACAAAAGAACTCTTGGTATGAGACGCAATTACTCAGCTCTTATTTTTATTGGGCAAGTTTGGCTCCAGATCCATTATCCAAATTAAGACAGAAAATTTTACATGCGTCCAAAATATGCACTCATATCCTTCTATTATCAGCCAGATTTAGAAACGGACCCTGAGTGCCCATTAAACCGACTGAAAGCATATATAAGTCAACAAAAGCGATCATGTAAAAAGAAAGTGAGAAAATCAGCAGGTAGCATTGTGGCCTTTTCCCCCTATCTTTTGGCTTTGGATTGGCACAAAGCCCCCCTAATTTTGATTTTATTTTAGACACCGTTTCAGATAATTTACAAAAGTTAAAAATGTCCCCGTCTTAAGCATATGCCCTTTTGAGGATTGTATGTTGCATTTTATCAAAGGAAGAAATGTACCTCGGCATTCATTTGTTTACGTTCTTCATGCCTTCGTTAACTTTCAGTGTCATAAAACGAGCAGCACGTGATGGAGCCATTGGTACCCTTATAAAAACAACAGAACTACCATTTTTTTTTTTTATGACCTAAGATATTCCTCAGTCTTAACTTTCGGACCTTTAGCCTCCAAGCTAGGGGTTATGTAATTCTTACAAATAAAGACTACTCTCCAGGGGTACATATATGGCAACACAAATTGTATCCAAATAACGCAAAGGACAAGAGTCAAATTTAACCTTGGAAAGCAAATTCAAAGTACAAATCAATTGAGCCACCGCCTTAACGGCATAGAACTATCAATTTTTTTTAATGTAACAAAATTATATTAAGAAAAAGGGAAAATAGCAAATTACCACCCTTAAACTTTAATCCGATTGCAAAGTGCCTCCATCCTGAACTTAAAACTAAAATACAAAAGTGATGAAATTCGTTTATTTTGTTAGGATCTGCTATTTAAACACACAGAAAATTTCAGTTTACACACCCATTTTAAAAAAACTTAAAAACTTTGATAAAATACACCCCCCCCACCCCTCGTTTTTCATCCCTGTCATTCCTCCTTGCCGCCTGCCTAAAGCCGAAACATAAAAGAGTGGGTTTCTGCCCATTCTTTCCATTGAAATTTTTATATTTATTTATTTATTGAGTTGTGATTAGGACATTTAATTTGAAATTTATCTAGGAAAGATATAGTTTCTTGTTTGGGGAACTTCTAGCTTTAGAGTTCCTGTTTCCTTATATATGGATGTAATGCAGTAGGAAAATTCAAAGTACTAGATTAATCTACAGATTTAAACCGATCCAAGCCGTTGAAATAAAATATATATATTTATTTATTTTAGTAAAAAAAATATTAAAAGACAACATTTAAGCCATACATCATCCAACTTTCAATCTAAGCCATTCACTCTCACCATAAAATAGTAAAAAAATAGTTGGCACTAACGGTTTTAACCGAACCGAATCATTGATCTACAGTTCAGTTCGGTTTGGTTTTTAATAAGCAACGGATTGGCTACGAATTTTCTTAGATAAAGGATTGATTACGAATTAAGCTCAATCCAATCCAATCCAAACCGTGTACACCCCTACTCCGCTCTTATTTTCATTGGGCAAGTTTGGCTTCATGCCCATTATCCAAATTAAGACAGAAAATTTTACATGCGTCCAAAATATGCACTCATATCCTTCTATTATCGGCCAGATTTAGACAAAAACCCTGAGTGCCCATTAAACCGAAAAAAGGCACATAAGTCAACAGAAGCGATCATGTAAAAAGAAAGTTAAGAAAATCGGCCAGATTTAGACAAAAACCCTGAGTGCCCCTTAAACCGAATAAAAGCATATAAGTCAACAAAAGCGATCATGTAAAAAGAAAGTTGAGAAAATCAGCAGGTAGCCTTGTGGTTTTTTTCCCCATGTCTTTTGGCTTTGGATTGGCACAAAGCCCCTAAATTTGATTTTATTTTGGACGCCCTTTCAAATAATTTAAAAAAGTTAAATACGTCCCCGTCTTAAGCATAAGCCCTTTTGATGATAGTATGCTGCATTTTATCGAAGAATGAAATGTGCCTCCGCATTCTTTTTTTTATGTTCTTCATGCCTTCGTAACTTTCAGTGTCATACAATTAAAACGAGCAGCAGGTGATGGAGCCATTCGTACTGCATAAAATATAAACAAAGTAGAACTATCATTTTTTTTAATTAACCTTATAGCATCCCTCTCCAGCTCAGCCACCTTTGGCTTTCAATATGCGGTCCATCTAATTCTTACAAGTACTACTCCCTGCGCGTACATTTACAGCAACACAAATAGCACCCAAATTATGCAAATGGTGTGAGTCAAGCTTAACCTTAAGAAGTAAACTCAAAGCTCAAACCAACTAAGCCATTACCTTAACAGCGTAGAACTATTATTATTATTATTATTATTATTATTATTAGAATGGTAACAAGATTATATAAGAGAAAGGAAAAATAATAAATTACCCTCTTGTACTTTAACACAATTGCAAAGTGCCCCTATCACCTTTAAACTTCTGTACTAAACTAACTACCTTGGACTTAAAACTGAAGTACGAAAGTGACAAAATTCATTCACTCTGACAAGAGCTTTTATTTAAACAAACATAATTTACCAATTTACACAACCATTTAAAAAAAATAAAAACTTTTCCAAAATACCCCCACCCCTTCCTCCCCTCCCCCTCTCTCTCTTTCCCCCTTTCCTCCCAGCCTACCTAAACCCTAAATATAAAAGAGTGGGGTTTTGCCCATTCTTTCCATTGAAATGTTATATTTATTTATTTATCTAGTTGTGATTAGGGCATTTAATTTGAAATTTATATAGGTAAGATATAGTTTCTTGTTTGGGGAACTTCTAGTTTTAGAATTCCTATTTCCTTATATATGGATCTATGATACCCGGATACTTATACAAGCCCAACGTATCTGTATCGGACTGATACGATACTTGTACTGGTACCTGATACTACACCGATACTTCCGGAGTATAAATTTAGTATATCCAACTTAGCAAGTCTATTATTTCGTATATTTCTTTAAGTTTTCTTACTTTTCAACATGGAAAATGTTAAAATTGAACATAAACAATGATAATTTCATTCAATAAAATATAATTTAAAGGAAAATTTAGGACACCCATATCCGTATCCGTATCCTAAATTTTCCAAAGTGCAGAGTCGTATCCCCGATCCCCGTATCCGTGTCCGTACCCATGTTCGTATCCGAGCATCATAGATATGGATGTAATGGAGCAAGAAAATTCAGAGTAGCAGATTAAAAGCATTTTATACCTTCGAAGATATTTTTCCCTTGTGTTAGTCTCCAGGAGACCTGATATCATGCTTTAGCATTTTTATCCATCTTGATCAAGTCCTTTCCAAAAGGGTTTGCATCATTTCATTGTTATTTATTCGTTTGATCTGTATCATTTGTCTCGTCTCTATTTAGTTGCTTAACTGATTCACGTACTTGCCTTAGGTTCCTTTCACGAATGTCATTTACATTGAGCGTTCTGATTTTCGAACAAAGCCCTTGGTCGCATTACTAATCGGTATTCCCCTAACAATGAAAGCAATGGGCCAAGACATTGCAGCCATTCCAACAGAAACAACCCAAAGTCTCCAATCTAGGCGCTTTATCATCAGCACTTGCACAGAAACAAGCATCCCTACAATCCATAGAAACAATCTGTTATCTTGAATCCCCTCAAACACGTTCCTCATTTCTAAATTCCTCAAATCTAATAGATTGCAAACTTGGCACAAATAAATGTGTTGAATATAAGGGTGCCACTGATACTTCCATCCACATGAAAAATTGACGAGCTCTTGAATTGAAGGACCAACATGAGTATAATCAGATAAAGAGCTTGTGAGATGATGTTCTTCCACATGATTATTGGTTAAGAGTCTCTTGTGGAGAAATTGGCACTTTTAACATCAGTTCCTTGGTGGGACGCTCTGCAGCCAAAGCTAATGCACCTACTGTTTCTACTATCAGGCTCACCCACAGTACCTGGACTGCTGAGATTTGTATTTGGTAGGTAGAAACTGCTGTAATGCAATTTACGACTAGAGTAACAAAAAAGACTGAGCTATAGATGCACCTCCCACACTTAAAAAGTATTTCAATTGAAGCAAAACAACAAGAATGGGCAAAACCCCACTGGGGAGGGAGGGAGAGGGACGGAGGAAGAGGAGAAGGGGAGGAAGGGGATTAGGGGTATTTTGGAGAAGTTTTTCTTTATTTTTTAAATAGGTGTACAAACTAAGAAATTGTGTTTGTTTAAATACAAGCTCCCGTTAAAATAAATAGATTTCGTTACTTCAGTTTTAAGTTCAAGGTGATTTAGTACAAACGTTTTCAATTGATGGGGGCACTTTGCAATCGGGTCAAAACACGAGGGATAATTTCCTATTTTCCCTAAGAGAAAACAATAAAGGTACAAGAGAAAAGAAAGACAAAAGAAACAAGGAATAGAAACAAAGAAAAGGGAAGAAGGATAAAGCACAAGAGCATTCTACTACCCCCACCCTAATTACATCAATACACTCACCCATAGAGATAGCCTCTCAACCCCTTGCTTAGCTAATGTATCTACCATATGGTTAGCAAATCTAACCTCATGACAAAAATATACATTTAAATTAGCCAATAGCTCCCTAAGTTCATTGAACGGAATTAAGATTTCCAAGGAAACCCCTTCTGGTTAAACACCCATATGATCGCATTCATATAATTGTTTTCCACAACACAAGAACCAAAATATCTTCTTGAAAACAACTTCAGATCTTCCAAAATAACCAATACTTATACTTCATTTGAGTCACATATGCCCACATGCTTAGAAAAAAATAAATAATACCTTACCCTTACAATTACGAAACACACCTCCAACCCTGCCAGTCTCTGTTTTTCCCTCAAAGCTCCATCCACATTGAATGTTAAAGCACCAAAAGGAGAGGGAGACCAAGGCATGGATCTCTTTTCCTTAAACGGCTCCATACAAGCTTCCCAATTGAAAATAATATCGTTTAAGTGTAAGTTTACAAACTCCTTCCGAATCAAAGCCCATTTCGCAATCCTTAGGACAAGTTTAGAAATATCAATTTTTAGGATGGCCAACTCATGTCCAAGGCTCTAGAGCCCACATTTTTCACCAGATGATCAATCTAAATAGTCTAGACTCATTACCTCCCCATGAATTTGTTAGATTTTGTGGACTCAATTCATCAGTTGATGTAATAAATTGATTAATTTCTTTATTTATCAATAAAATCATGCTTTACTTTCATGAGATGAATGTTATTTTGCTACTTCATGCACATGACCAATACATATGACATAATGGTTCATGAGTTGAACCGGATCCCATTAGTATATTAGATGTGATATATGTGCATGGATGAGATCCACACGCGGGAGATATATGTCACAAATCTTATACTTAAGTAGCTTCACAACCAGTAATGAGACTGAGCATCTCATTTGATAAGATTGCAGCACTTTGATCACTATGAGATAGTGTGATTTGTCTCGATCATCAGAATGTAAGATTCTGGATCATGGTGCTGGTACATTGAATGTATTGAAGGACCATAGGATGCACCTTATGGAATTTTGTCTCAATAATAAGGTATGCTCTCATAATTCCCTAGCAATAGGCTCTCAATCCTGAGACATTGATGAACTCAAGTTTCTATCTATTCATGTGCTTTGAGTCACCAATGAGTGAAGCCGACTGTAGGTTAACACCTCGGTGTTTTGAGTATGTGGTAGTAAAACTGTGGGAACGTTGAATGATCAAGATGGAATCTATCTCTATTATCCCTTTATGCCAATTAATGGATTTGTCATTAGTAAGTGCGCACCCATATCAATTAAGAGTTAATTGGATGGTACTGATGATTACTATGATTAATTAGGGCTCAAGGATAATAAAATGTGGAACTTATATTGGAAGAGACAGATTTATTCCAAATGATCCACGGATATTGATAGAGGGACCTACTTGTAGTAATTGGGAAGTTTAGGATCTTCATTGTAATTTATTCATAAGACTGGAGTGCAATTGCATTTATATAGTGGTGTTATTTGCAATTAACTGTGGGCCCGGATTGCACATGAGATGTAGGGTCGCGGTGTTCCAGTTGGAGACAGCTTTCTAAGGAATCCCTAGTGGTCCCCACGTTAGCCCAAGTTATTAGAAAATACTAATCCGACTTGAACTCTAGAAAGAAGGGATTAGAAAGGAAAAAGTTGCTAATTGCTTTGAAAGTAAGACTTCTATTTCAATTAAACAAGGAAGAGACTTGAAAGTATATAAAAATCTCTTGGACGTCTATTAAGAGTCTCTCTCATGCCCAAAACCCTGTCCGTGCAAGAGTTGTACGAGTTTCTCTCTCCTTCTCTCTTCTAATTCCTTGGAGTTTCGAGTTGGGATTTCTTCTGGAGATTCCACCAATCTTCTTGAGAAAAGAAATCCAATTCAGGTCATAGCGTGGAAAGCTAAGAAGTGTTGAAGATTCTCATCATCAAGTAGAGTCGCAACTTCTCCATTAAAGCACTACGAATCTCCAAAGGTATGATCTACTTCTTACATGTCGTAGATTATTATAGATGTTTAGTGATCTTTTAGATAGAATATTTACTGTTCATGGTCATGAGATTGAGAGTAATGCATCCTGAATTGGGTTTTTTGTCTTATGGATAGTTGATCCCTGTGTCAAGTAGGTCAAAAGTTTTGAAAATCTATCCACGAGACCCACCTACTTCCAACAGAATTAACATTCATCCTAACTTGACCTCAGTCAAGATTTACATGCCCTCGTATTGAACCATGAATAATTCGCACCCAGCTAATATTATCAAATGGATAGGATATGAACGAATTTGAGAAACTAAAAAAAAAAAAAAAGCAGCTTTTATGCTCACAGCAACCCGTAGTTAGAGAAGTTTGAGTGGGCTTTGAAACCTAAATCTTAAAGAGTCTTGGCATTAAACCAACCATCATAATAAAGTCATGCTTTTCCTTGCTGGTTAAGCCTCTTTAGAATGCTCTGCTTAGCTTAGTTTGTAGATAACTTAATCCAGTTCTTTATGAATATTGTTGACGATAGAAGAGACAGAAGGACAAGTGGCCCGTGAATGACGGGACCACTTATGAAAGCACCAGTGTGAATACTTAGCATGATTGAGTGAAGCCAATGGCCTCAATCCGCTAGGGCAGACTAAATTATTAGTCAGTGGGCCACGACAAATTAGGCGGCCCTTTTTTAATATTCCTTACCAGTAGAATCATGACACGTTCACTGCTCTTTTTTAATTCTTCCTCACAAAAGTAGCTCAGCTGTCTGCCACGGGACCGCCCAATTTAATTCACTCTCTTTCAGTTATCCATTGTTAATGAATAGGTAGGATCCGAGCCCCTCAAAATAAGACTCTTCCTAAGCTAAATTTAGACTCACCATAGACAGAACTTATGATTAGGCACCAACCCAAAAAAAAACAGTTTTCTCGGCATGCAATGTACAAAACTCTAAAGCTACCTTGGGGGCAAATAGACGGTGAAAAAGACAATTAGCCTAGTTTAGGCATACATATGTTTGTAACCTAGTGTGCCACACTAAGCGCTTGGCCCCAACTCCGATGGCACTCGAATGTCAATAACTATCCCCAGTGGCACATGAAACCCTTACCCACATGTACCGGATAAAATTAAGAGAGGAGGCCAATGAAGGCAAAGCATCAAATACAAGACCTCTTCACTTTGAAATTCAATTTTGACCATTTTTTTTTAATTTTGACTTTTTCATCGAGCTTGGGTAAAGGCCAAAAATGTATGAGGTGCGCACAAGGGTGTGAGATTTAAAACTCATGATCTTTCCATTTAAATAACTAATCTTATCCACACAATATCAATATGTAATTAATTAACTATCCATCAGAAAATATCAAAAAGTAACAAAATGGAGTGGGGGCACTAACCATGTGGGTTATTTAAGTCTTACAAAAAGACCTATTAACCCCTGTTTATTAGTTTAATTAAAAATTAGGAAGGACAGGTCAAACAATACATGAACAAGACGAGTCGTAAATACTGAAATACTCACATGAGTGACAAACAGTCGCCGGGGAATTGGATAGCCGAAATGGGGATGATGCAACAGGCATGTGAATGTGAATGTGAATATGATTTGGCTTCTGAGTCCCAGAACCTTTCAGAAGAAGTCAGTGACAGTCAGATCCAGCTGGCATACGGAATAACTGACGCCGTTTAACTGAGCTGTGCATGAGGCCCACGTTAGTAAGGCGTCCAAAAGAAGCTTAGCCAAATCGAAAAAACAAATAAATAAACAACATTTACAAATCCAACATCACATAATTCCAATTCCTATTCCAGTGGACGACTGATGATCGATCTATACACGAACGAATCACACGTGTCACTGCGAGCAGCAGATGAAAGAGAAGCACGTGAATGGATAACACGACTGTTATTAGAAACCTCACAAATCACAATCTCACTAGAAATCCCCAAATTTCCTGTGGAGATTGGAAGGAGCTTGTTTTCCGACCTCCTGCAAACTCCGATGACTTCGCACCGCCAAAACCTCGCGTTTCTCCACTTCGAAAAGTCGCTCGAAATCCTCAATCCCTACAGAATCTGCCCCAAAAACAGGACAATTAGCGATAGAACAAGCTACAGATCGATCGGAAAGTTCAAAATCGACCTGAATCTCGATTTCTTATAAAAGAAAATTAGGCATTAGCTATAAAACAAGCTCTAAATCCATCGGAATCTCGATTTCAGAAAGAAAATTAGGCATGAAGCATCAAACAAGCTACAAATCGATCGGTGAGTTGAAAATCCATAAGAATCTCGATTTCTGCACTCGCATTTCACCTTTTTGAAGAGAAATCCCGTCGAAAGCTCCGATGCTCACCAAATCTGCACAAAAAAGAGCGGACACAAGATCAGATAACGAGATTTTGATATTTTGATATGAAGAGCGCGAAAAGCCGATCGATCGACGAAGATTGTGGATTTTTGCTTGCCTTTTTGAGACGGATCGTGAGAGACGAGGTAGAGGATGAGGAAGCATGAGATGATGAGAAGCGGAATGAGATGGATGGATTTGTCGGTTCGCGAGGTCGGTTTGAAGAGCTTATCGGCCTTTTTGTCCTCTTCGTATTCTTCTCCCTTTCGATTCTCCGCTCCTTCGAGCTTTTGCTCCTTTGCAACATGGATTTGGAGCTTCGAAGCTGGCGATCCGAGCGATTGTCGTTGCATACTGGAAATTGAAATTGGAGAAGAGAGCAGAGAAAAGAGCAGAGCGGTAGACAAACAAGTAACAGAGCAGGTTTTAATGTAATGTCCATTTCTAGGCCTTTTATATACGACGGTAAGTCTAATAATGCTGAAGGATAAAGGATAAATGACGTCTGAATTTAGCATAAAAATATATTCCATTGCCATGAAAGGCTGTGGGCCCAATGGTGGAATCTGAGCATCAATTTTTATTTTATTTCATTTATTTATTAATATTTTTTTATTTTTATCCCGGTAAGGTGGGCTTGAAGAAAAGTAAAGTTATTTAATTTTACATCAGCGTATGATAATGAGATACCAACACCATTCAATACCCGTTGCATTGTCTTTTTTAAAGAGATATATGCATGACCCGAAACAAATGGGAATGAAAATAGTTTAGCCTAAGCTGAGAGTCAAACACGAGATGTGTAAGCTAATTCCTGCTTTATGCAAGTGAAAAGAATTTGTTTATTTCTAGAATGGGTGAAATCAAAAGTGAAAAGAATTTATTTACCTGCAGAATGGGTAAAATGAAATAAAATTATAATTGTATAATTCTTATGCTTATCAAATAAATATTTAATTATCTGGAGGTATGGAATGTAGAAAATTGACTTTCAAATTTACTTTAGATTTTTTTTCATAAGAGTACGGATCCAAATTGCATAAATGAAATATGGATGATGGAGAGTTGATCTAAAAGTAAATTATAGTAGATCATTTGGATGGATTTTATTTTATTTTATTATTATTTTTTTACCGCATGTATTTTACATGTTGACCCACGGGTGGTTGATTGTTTACTCGCGCAATCTTTTGCGAATGCGATCGATCGGGACTCGGCAAATGATATGGGAAAGGGTAAAGGTGAAGGTGAAGTTGTTCTCGGCTGGATTGTTAATACTTTATACTTTATAAGTGTAGTTTACTATTTGGGGTGGTGATTGGTTAGCTGGCAATGGCTCCTTTCCGCATGGAGATTAAAAAACACAAAATGTTGTCATTGTCATGTTAGCACTGTAGGGTGCTGGGTGTAATTATTTCTTGCAGGGTTGCCTCGGCCTCTGTAGGGACCATCCATGGGGCCGTCCCAAAAGCTGGATCCCTGAACTTCACAGGCCCTCCACTAAAAAAAGTTAAAAACTTGAGTCAAGGTCCGTGAGAAGCACCCTCTCACGTGAAGGGAAGGAGTCTGGATCCTCTAGACAAATTAGAACGATAGAGATAAATCCTTCCGTGGATAAATATCCAAGTTTTCGTTAAAAGCGAGGAGACGAGCTAATAGAGGTGCAAAATGGGCCGCGTTGTACTTTAGTCATTGCAGCACTGTGTAGTCAACGGCACAATATGGCTACCACGGCACGAATGCACGGGCCGTCATGGGCCGATGGGCCCACAAGCACGGCAATGCATAAAGCACGGCCCCTTTTCAATATGTAGTTGTATGCGTCATATTTTTATGTAGGCTATATTTTTTTTTTTCTTTAGTGTAAATATAAAAAATATAGTCTTTTTCTTTATATTTTGTATTACCGATAAAAATTATAAAAGTTTTGAAAGTAATCTTATTGAAAAACTTTTAAGTAGAAGAAATTCAAATAATTTCTTTTTCAATGGAGTTGGTAATTTGACCAAACCAGTTAAATTTATATACCATTCTCTTCTTTATATGTATCTTCTAATTTTTTTGGTCTGAGACCTTAAAAAAATAGAAGCATAGTACAACAGAAAGGGCGGCACCTTTGACACAACACATTTGGTATTGCAGGGCACATAATGTCTCATGCCATGCCAATGGGCCGTGCTTGGCTGAGCTTTGTCGACAGTCGGCACGGCACGAAACACTGTGTGCGCCTTGCCAACACAAGGCACGGTTGGGCCATGGTTTTTCGTTCTATGATGTGTCTCTAGAGTGAAGGCACCAATTGTTTATCTATTCCCACCCAACATTTTAATTTTTTAAAAAATTACAAAATTGCCCCTTTGCTCGCTCTCCATAGCCACACCTCCTTCACCCCTCCCCACCCTCATCCGCCCCTCTTTCTCTCTCCCTCCCCCTTTTTCTCTCTCCCTCTCTCCCTTTTAACTACAACTTCAACATTAGATAGGAGGAGTTGACGGTGGCGAGTAGATCAGGCAGCTAGTAGGAGGATTGGGAGGCAACAGGGAGAGAGAAACCTAAGGGAGGGAGGGAGGGAGGGAGGGAGGGAGAGACCAAAAAGGGGGAGGGATCGGGGAATGCCGAGGGGATCTAGCAATGGAGGGAGAGAGGGAGTGGGAGAGGGAGAGGGAGAGAAAGACCACAGAGAGAGAGAGATGGACGATGGAGGGTGTAAAGCGGCAGAGGAAAGTGGGGAAGAGTGGAGGAGGTGGGGAGTGTGGAGGGAGAGGGAGTGGTAGTTTTGTATTTTTTTAAAAAATATTGAAATGGTAGGTGGTAATACATTCAATGTAGGTACCTTTAGACTCTCTAAAAGAGTGGTCCATCTGCTCCTTTAAGTACCTTGGTGGAAATGCAATTGAACACTAATGTGATGTTAATTACGTTTCCATCATAGTGCACAATTTAATAGTTGGACTCATTCCTTTTGAACCAAACTCGAGTAAATATCAGTGGAGGGGATTAGAATAATCTTTAATGGTCTGGATCTTCTCTAGGTGGGGCACACGATAGAGTTTCGTGCATGTACTGTTTTATGATTCTTTTCCTTTTTCTTTTTCTTTTCTTTCTTTCTTTTTTTTTTCTTTTTTTATAGAAAAAGTTACATTTGTAGAAATATTAAGAACAATATATAGCATCCACTAAAACATTTTGCCAAATTGATTCTGGAATGAAATACCACTACACTTCCATATCCTCTCTCATTCTTGTATGTTGAGCTAGCTTATGAGCTACTACATTACCTTCTCGCCCCATATAGATCACTTCATGACTATTAAAACATTTCAATAAAGATTGTATCTCGTCTATCAAAGGGCCTTGTCTCGACAAGTTTAGCAAAGAGGAGCTGATTGCTTCAATTGTCCTAAAAGAATCACCTATAATGATGATGTCATTCACACCAATATTGCAACTCATTTGTACATCCCTTAACATTGCAACTGCTTCCATATCATCTGCCCCATCCACCCAATTCTCCACTTTACTCATTGCCATAATAACTCTACCCATATCATCCCGAAGTACCACTCCTACACCCGCTTTCTGCATTTCATCAAAGATAGTTCTATCAACATTTAGTTTGAGCACAACTGGAAGAGGAGGATGCCAACACAGAATTTTCTTTGGTCTTTGATTTTTTTGGCCCAAACTTTTTCAAAATCTTGCACCACTCCTGCCTCCTTTGAGCTACCCTTTTTGGATCTTTTAGCTTGCCATTATGAATAAACTTTCTCTTGTTCCAAAAGCTCCATGACATTGTGAAAAATAATTCTAAACCAATCATATTATGTTCAATCAACTCCCACACAAGCATACCAAAAGAAGAACACAAATGAGAGGTAAAATATAGATTGAGGGGACATTCATGCCAAACCTTTTGCATATCCGGATATAAGCATAAGGCATGTAGACAATCTTTACAAGAGGCCATACACAAATCATAATTATTATTAGAAACAATTTTCCTCCAAAGTAGATTTTTCTTTGTAGGAAGAATATCCCTGCAGGCATGCCAAGCAAAAGTTTTCACCATGTTAAGAACATGCATGTTCCAAACTTTCATGCAAAACCTCCTATGTGACTCCATATTAGAGCACTCTCCCAAATCCCCTTTTGTCCGCATCCTTTGTGCCACTATATAAGCACTTTTAACCATAAACATCCCTCTTTTGTGCTCACTCCATATCAACTTATCTTCTAATAAGGATGGGTTCAAAGGAATCTTCAAGATAGTCTTAGCTTCAAACGGGAGGAAAATGGATTGAACTTTTTAACATCCCAACCACTTGTATTTTTATCAATTAAAGTATCCATTGTCTCATTCTCTTCAAGTATCCTCCTAGGACTTATAACTCAGCATGTAATCTAAGTGCGTATCCATTTGTCATCTCAAATTTTGATCAACTAGCCATTTCCGACCCTCCACCTATAGCCATCTTGCAGAATCTTCCTTGTTTCTAAAATTCCTTTCCAAGCATACGAAGAGCGGTTACTACCCGTTGCATGAAGAAAAGAGGCCGATGGAATATATTGGGCCTTAAACACTATAGAAAATCAACTAATGATCATGAATTAATCTCCATCCTTGCTCAGCTAGCAGAGCTAAATTGAAAGCCTCAAGGTTTCAAAATTCCATTCCTCCAATGTGTTTTGATACACTAAGTTTGTCCCAACTCACCCAATGAATTTTCTTATTAATGTTTTGCTGCACCCACTACTTGTCACAACCCGAGCCCAGGAGATCGAGGGTTAGCAAAAACCTAACCAGCGACACACGCACTCCCGTGCATATGCACTTAGACCCGGTCTAAATGCACACACACAAGGAAAAACACACGTGCAACACAAGTATGCAGAAGCTGCAAATATCAACATGTGACACGAGACACACAAGAAACAAAAGGAATGATATCCAAAGACTGACATAAAGGTCAGAACATACAAATTGGGATCTAATCACGATGTATAGGACATGAGTACAATCAATGACATGAAAAGAAAGCAATATGCATGTATGCAGAAAACAGTCGCCCTCTGGTGGAGTGATAACGCACACTCCGCGATCCTGAAGAGACAGCTGGAGTCTCCCCTGTAAACTGACGACCGACAAGAACACGGTCGAGGGTACCTGAGCCTGCAACACCAAGGACAACTCATGAATGCGACGATTCGGCAAGGTATAAGCAGTAACAAGTTAACATGTATAGTCTCTAATAGAATAAAAAGACATAAATAATCAGAACATGTCAATGTAGCAGTGTAGGCAGTTGTGCATTCAAATTAACATATGCTCTGTGAATCAATGTGTACGTAACCTAACATGTACATACTAGGTGGCAACTACGTAGGCCATATGCCCCCAAAGTAGGGATCTTGTAAACGTGATGAGAACACCATGGGCCAGATGGGTCTCGGTTTCCTGGGGTCCGGATTCCCCAAGACATATCCTTCTGCAGTAAGTTAATACAAACTATACCAAAGTCACCCCGTCGGGATCCTAACGTTGAGGCTCAGTAGTGCCGGACCATATCGAGTCAATCAATATAAGAACATGCATATCATACCGTGCATATCATTACGTGCATAGCTTAACATGTATATCTTATCAGAATGTGACGTGCATGTCTTGTTAAGCATATATCAAACAGATGTAAGAGATCATACCAGTTTAATTAATCAACAACTACATCAACTTTAGCAGATCAACAATATAATGGAGACCAACAGACTAGAAAGCATTAGATTAACCAATCATGATCTAATGTTTCTAACCGTGCATGATGATGTAGTTTTAAGTTGTCCGATGCACCGTTGTCTAGTGTTGCAGTGTATCTGGAATGTGCACCGAAGTCCCTTAAACCAACACCCATGGGGAGGTGCTAAACAACCGAATAACGTGCATGGATGATTCGCAGCCCTCGAGATCATTCATGTCATACATTCAGACCATTGGGGCAAGTCTAGGTGATTTACATTCTATCATGAAGGCCATATCAGTCTCCTCCTTACGCCTATCCTTGTTCTTCATTTTTTCAGGGGTGATATGGCTTAGCCGTAGGCATCTTATGGCATAGCCGTAATCTGCACTGCGGCTCCACCGCAGTTTCCTTTACTGTTTATCCGTAAGTACGGTTCACCCGTATTTTGTTCTACGGCTTAGCCGTGTGCTGTTCTACGGCTTAGCCGTGGCTGAGTCGTAGAAGGTCTGTCAATTGCTTGCTTTCAGTTAATTCAGAAAAAGGCACCCTGTACTGATCTACGGTTGGGTCATGGCTGAGATACGGCTTAACCGTAGGACAATATACGACTTAGTCGTGTCCTGGCAGTAGAAGAAAACTTGGTTTTTCCCTCTCTGGACTTTAAGCCGAAGGTGACTTACGGCTTAACCGGGGTACACACAGAAGCATTTTCTGAACTGATGATAAAATCACTGAAACACATCCAAACTGACGAAATCACATGTAATAGAGGGAATGATCACAAGATGGGCTGTAAACATAATTTATGAGCAAGAATACACGATTTGATCGTAATCAAACACATACCCACATGGTTTAGCCAAGTTATGCTTATACTTGCCTCAAATGAGTTCAAACAAGATCTGGTTGTCCTTGGGCTCAATTCTCACACTACCAACAAGCTTCTAATCGCCATACATGCAAGGAAAGAAGAAAAGAGAACCGTGAGTACAGTACCAAGAGATCATGAGAATAAGAGGAAGAAGGAAGAGAAGAAGCACAGCAAGAAACTCAAGCTCACCTCCAATCACACGAGTGATACTCGATGTGGACATGCACCGATGCTCACCCTGACTTGATCGACAGAAAGCAAGGAGAAACGAGAAGAAGAAGAAGACTCGAGAGAGAGAGAGAGAGAGAGATCTGTGACAGAGAAGAAGAAAAAGGTCAGTAGCATCGATATATATATAGATAAGGATAAAACAAATTACCAAAATGTCCAATTTGGTCAAGTTACTTCCAGTTCGAGTCAATTGCGGGTCTAACAGAAACAAGGACATATTTGGCAAACGACGTAGTTACAGAAATCGACAAGCATAACAAAAGACACACGTTAATACCAAGCTAATGCATGAAGGACGGCATCGAACAAAATCGAATATTACGAAAAAGGGCTTATATCGACCTAAACCAGGTTAAACGCAACTCAACTACCTATCCAGAACCTGAAACTAAACAAAAACAAGAACAAAACACAATTAGCAACCAAATCATCAGGAATTAACCGCTAATCCGGATCAAATCGGGTCGGAGTGTTACACTACCATAATTTAGCTATCAACTGTTCTAACTCTCGACATAATGATGTAGGTAACTTAAAGCAACTCATGGCATATGTAGGAATAGCTTGAGCTACAACTTTAACTAAGATTTCACGCCCTGCCTTTAGAGTAATTTCTCCTTCCAACCTTGAAGTTTCCGCCACACCCTTTCTCTAATCTCTCCAAATGTATGTTGTTTAGATCTTCCACCAGAGAAGGGACCCCCTAGTATTTTTCATATTATTTAATCAGCCCCACCCCCCATATATTCTTTATATTTTTAGAGTTTTATGATTCTAAAAATAAATAATTCAAAATAGAATGAGCAAAACTCTAGCGCCAGCAAGTCCATCCATGTAAGAGCCTCTCTGAATGATTATGATTAATATACATGAGAACTTCTAAATTTATTTTTGATATTACAATGGTACTTATTCTTATTGGTAGGTTTGGATAAAACTTGAGGATTTCTAGCGCCCAAGCAGCGCGATTATTTTGAATGACTCGGAACCCTGTGGATATCTTCACTACATAATTTTGCCCAAAGAACCTGCAATAGACAATTATTTTTTAATCTTGTTTAATCTATTTCAATTCAATATAAAAGTCATTTATTGAATGAAATTTAGTGCTACAATAAATGATAATGTGCTATTAGATCGATCATGCGCAAGGTAGGCACAAGTATTACGATGGAAGAATCCTAAATTTGAATCTATCTATTATATTTGTCAACTTAAAATAAGCTTTAGAGGTTATAAATATATTAATTTATTTTTAAATATATAAGCCATTGATGAATAGTCTCATGTTATAGTTTAGCATCTAGCTCAACTAATTATTTTATTTCATAAAAATCTATTGCTATTATAATTTTTCAACATAAAGTTTGTCATGAAGAAAGTTAAATAATGAAAATTTTTTTCGATTTTGTTAATGGTAACGTGAGTCAAGCAAATGAAAACCTAAGCCTGTCTTAAAGCTTGCTTGAGTCAAATCGATAAACCCATACCTACCTTGAAACCAACCAACTCAAGACCAAACCTGCTTCTAATTGTAAAATAATTCATATTTTAAATTTTAAAAATTTTATCCTTCTCAATATAATTTATACAAAAATCTCATATTTCGAGTTTCTGCTTAAAATTTTGTATTGATAATTTAATTAATATAATTGATTATTCTGTGTTTCATGATTATTCTGTGTTTCTCAATATAATTGATTATTCTGTGTTTCATGATTAGGACATATGACAATGGCATATCATCCTTTCTATTGGTGATTACAGCTTTAAATGTGTATAATCTTGATTTTTGAGAAATATTTCTATTTTAGATTTTCTATAAAATAAACATATGAAATCAAAATTAAAATTTCTTATTTATATCATAAAATTAATGATTTTTTTTGTATGACTATAATTGCCTGTGCTAAGCACGGGGGAATTTTGCTAGTCTATAATGAATGACATGTCTATGACCTCTAATTTTCATGTTATGGCTTCTAATTTAGATTTGCATTTATAAAATTCTTGCTCTAAGAATATTGCATAGTAGACTAACTGTGGCAAGGTCTTAGTAATGACAAAATTGCACTAAGAACATTTGTAATGCTCAATTATAAGTCTTAAAAGGCTATTATAGGAATTTAATTCTTTATACTTAATTTACCAAGAAATAAAAATAAAAATAAAAATCATGTCTTTAAACCATGCAATCAGTGGAGATTATTCATAGTTGTCGATGATTTTAACTGCAATTGAACATCTTTCACCCCACTCAAACGAAGGTCCCCCCTCCCCCCACTTTGACAACACTCAACGGATCAGCTCTTGCAAATTTTGTACTCTTGCTACATTACATTTTTTACATTGAAGAGAGGAGTTGCAACCAATCAAAACACTCTTTTGGACATGTTTGGTTAGAGCCTTAGAGGTATTTGAGAATTCTAGTTGCGGGGGAATTATGAATTTTCCAAGTCCTGTTAAGTGATTTTAAAATGCTTATTTACATCTAGCATCCAAGAAGCTGGAATTCTAAGGATTTCAAATGTAAAAAAGTGACCTTTGAGAGGTTAGTTGTCAAAATTCTAGTAATCAAGGGAGAGTTATTTCAGTATAGGTAAGTGATTTTGTTTTTTGGAAAGGTGAGTCATCAAAAGAAAGAATTCCATATGCTCTTGAGATAAAAAAAAAACTTCCATAGTTCATTATTTTATAAAGAAAGTTCCCATAACTTGGTACTCACTGTGGAAATAAAATATGTAAAGGTGAGGTGGCGTGTCTGAAATTAATGTCTAATGGATCTGACCCTTATGATCACATCATCAGATCAATGTTTCCTTTTCTTATCTTTTTTCGGTATTATAGATGTACGCATGGTTGATGATGATTAGGATCATCAAATGAGATGGCTCTAAAAATGAATAATTCACAATAGAAACAAAATGAGTATACAAAATCACACATTTTTTGCCTGGCCTCCATAAATTTGTGCCTCCTTTTCTCCTTACCATCAGCATTTTGAATAAGAGCTTCCATCCTCTCTTAGTAGAACGTGGCATATTTATTTAAACCATTGGTCCCATGAAATACTAAGAATCATTTATCTAAAATAGCATTTATCTAAAATAGGATTAATGTCATTACAAATAAACGAGCTATAAGCTATTTGGATAAATGACAAGTGGAGTAAAGTAGAGTAGATTTTGGCTAAATAAAGTGGAGGAGAAGTGTGTTAAGTGGATTACCATATCAAAATCCATAAAAAAAACGAATACAAACCAACATCCAACGGTTATCGTAACTTTTGAAGTCATTTTTTTCCAAAAATGGCTATGGCCATTGCAAAATTCACAAAAATAGGACACCGACGGACTTGAAATGAATTTTTTGACAGCTATAGGCCATCATTTTTTGAAAAATGATACATGAAAAAACGACGGCCAATGGTTGTTGTTTTTTACGAAAATTGATGTGCTTTGGAGTAGAATCTACTTTTATTCAAAGGGAATTGGAGTAGTATCTATTTTTACCAAAGAAAATTGAAGTATTGAGAGTTAAAGTTAAATGGACAGATAGTGGCCTAATAGCAATACTTCTATATGTTGGGCATACTCATAAAAATGGAATAGAGTTGAAATTGAAACTATTGGGGGTCATTTAATTTCACTTTACTCTATTTTTTACCTATCCAAACAAACGGGATCAATAAGCAATGCCTTCTATTGTTTTTGTACTAGAGTGCTCTCTCCAGATAGTTTTTACTAGATCTCAAACGAATTCCTTCTACCAACAACAAGAATAAACAAATAAAAAGATCTCATAGAAATTCTACTCATCTCCTTCAGGAGATTGACAACCCTACCACCAATGAATTGCATTATGCGAGAGAGAGAGAGAAGAAAGAGAGAGCGCCATTTTGTTTCTAGATCAGTACATTAGTTTAGGACACTCACATGGGTGGAGAGGCAAAATACAAGAGAGGTTATTACCAGGTACCCTTACAATTTCTAAAGAGGTTAGTGAATTAATTGTTTTTTTGTAGGTAGCTTTCAGGAGGGACCTGAGAAAAATTCCACCCATTTTATTTTGGTTGAACCCATTCAACAAAATCTTGATTTACAATTGGGTTGTAGAATTTTTGAAGGCAGCAATTAGGAAGGTGAGGGATGAGATGCACATGAGATCTTTTGGGCAAAGGTGGGTTATATTCACTTTGGTCATCCGCCTGAAATGCACCATTATAATCATAGTGTAGAAATTTTTTAATGTCAAGTTAAGGATACGTTTTTCTGATGCAAAGTCGAGGATCACTATTGCTCACAGTATTCATTTATGGATTGCACCAGTAGCAGTTCCCTATTGGTTGTGGGAACTTCTAGCATGAAAAGTGCCAGTGTCATGTGGGTTTCAAAACATTCTTGTTTTTCTCATTTTCTTTTTTCCTTAGTAAAAAGGCAAAAGAGAGCTCTGTGTATTTCAAGGATTCCACATTGGAAAAGTTCAAAATTTTTGAGGCTTATATATCCATTTCCTTGTTTTATGCTCCTCAAGATATTTGGATTCTTTTGCCACAGGCCGTATATGCACACACAGATTGAGCCAGGCCTGGAGGGTTGAATTCGGATATGATGGATTTATATTTGAATTTGAATTCAATTTTGTTTCAGTTGCCGTCATTCATCTTTTTAAATGATTTTTATGCTTTAGCTTTTAACGCTTCAACTCTATGCATAGTGTGAGCATACTATAATTGGAGTTCGACCTTCAAAATTTTGGACTGCGACCAAGCAATAAGAAGAAGGCCATTGTTTCCTGGGGTGGCTCACTAGACGTGCCTCAGTCGATCACCACTACCGCCAGTGCTCTTCGATTTTCGCCAACAATCAAGCCTTCTATAGATTGATATAATTGTTGTGCCCCAATTTCTATAGCTTTAATTCTGATAAAAAGCTCTTATAGATGATAGCTCGTTTTACATGATTTATAAAAATTGAGGGTAATAGCCTACCAAAGAATTTCTAGTCTCAGCCAGGGTCCACACCGGTTTTACTCCTAGTATCTTATGGGTTTTGGTGATGACAGTCCGTGCAACTGCTGGATCTGCTAGGTAGATTCTCCATGGGCTCCGAACTCCTTGAAACAGCAACCCCTGGAGTTACAGTTTGATATAGAAGAGTAACTAGGCCCCAACAAGAAGCTTAGCTTTTCACTAGGATGAGAAGATATCCACATTTGAGTTCGATGCCGTTCCAAAACTCATGACAGGAGGGTCATATGATTTCTACCAAATATCAAATTCTGATTGGTTAGTATAGGTATATGAATATATTCTTTTTAGTGGAACTAGGTTTATGAACATAATCCAGCAATAGAAATAAGGACCATGCAATTTATGACCCATTAAATCCAAACTACTTGTATTGGTTTCTCCCCACTCGCTCAACCATTTGCTCACATGCAAGCTGTAAAAACATGGTCTAAGAGGACTAGAACTCTTCTTCTGCACTTCAAGAGGTTTCAAGATTCTGAATTGTGGGGGTACTGTAGAAATGATTAAAAGTAGAAATGTGGATCCCAAAATAAACGTGTGGCTTCCGAAAACAAAAGGGCCTGAATAGCAGGTAGTACTTCTTGAAAGTAATGCTGAGAGAGCTTCTCTCCCAAGCAAGAAAAAAACCTATAAAAACTTTGTCATTGATAGTCACAAAAATCATGGAGGCACTGTAACATTGGGGTCTTTCATCTAGTAGGCCAGACGTTCGGTTATGAGAACAATCTTGGATTGCAATAACTTTCATTTTAAGAGACTAATCTATTTGTAGGCTTAAATCATAGGATGAGATTGAGATAAAAAGGTTGTTTTTCTTGCATGGGTGTTGGTTGGTTGGCATATGTTGGGTTTATGTCTTGTATTTTGGGTTCACCGGATTTGTCTATTAGGTTAGCTATGGATCGGGTTTTAGGTCAGGGCTATTTTGATTTTTGTACTGGACTTTCTTATGGGTTAAAAAAGAGAGTTATATATATGATATAACCTGTTATCTATGGAGGTATGGGCATCGCCGAACTACATAAATCTCTTGTGTGCTTCTCTCTCTTTTTGTGTGTGTGGCTTGATTGTCAAACGTAGGTTACTTGCTTCCGCATGTGCACAACAAGTGCTATCAGAGCCTAAGTTGTATTTAGCAATTGGCAAATTAGATTTCCTTGGAGATCTAGATTTCTGGTGATTGCAAAGAAGGTAGAGATCGATGGTGGTCGATCTCTGATTGGCCACAATTGGACAGAGAAGAGGAGAGAAGGTTAAGGCTCGGTGGCATCTTTGAAAGAAGGAGCAACTTTTTTCTTCTCAAGTTTTAAAAAGTGCAGTGGTTGGACTTGTTCTCTTTGTAGAAACGAAGAAGAGGGTTTTGTGCCTTTTGTAAAGAAAATGTGTCCTTGTCCTTTCCCTAGGGTGGAGAGGATATTTGCTTTAAGAAAAAGGGCTCTAATTTGAATTAGATAAGAGATTGGTTTGGGATCCTCTTCATCTTGCCAGATTCCTCACAGCTTGTCTCCGGAGTTATTGCCACCACTGCAGTGCAAAGCTGCCGTTACCATTGCTCGCTGCCGGTTGCCGACGATCTTCAGTTGCCGTAATTGAGGGAGAAGAAAGCAGGAGGTTCCATCCTTGTTTCTAAAGGAGAAGGAAGGAGACCGGCTTTTAGGGCTTGGGTTTTCTCAAATCAAGGTCAGTTTCAGGTTGGGTTAGACCTAACCTGTGGTCCAAGCCCAGTCTAGCAAAAGGTTCTAGGTTGGGTCAGGTTGACCCGATCCTTGTGTAGAGCCCAGCCCTTGCAACAGAGCAGTGTTGACGTCAGCTAGGTGATGTCATCATGTTAACATCAACAGGGACAGACAAAGGTAGTTTGACTAGGTTCGACGGCTGAAAAGTTTTTCTACGATATCTTGAACATCTTGTATCCGATCGAAGATTCATTTGCACCTACGAACTCGTTGCAAGTAAATCTTTGCAGTGGAAAAGCGAGAATGGGTGTTTGATGGTCAAGGAGGAGGTTTTACCGATTGGAGTGTATAAACCAGTTTCCGCTATGTCACAGCCATCCGAACTCGGATTTCAAATCCATTTCTTCTAGCGTACTTATGGTGACTAAATCTATAGCGCGGTACAAAAATTTTATAAGAATCGAAGCAAAACTTGAAGTTGAAAAACTCAACGACAAGAATGACTTTAGCTTGTAGCACATGAAGATAAATGCTTTATTGGTTTAGAAGGGGTTGCAGAAAGTATTGAAGGGAAAGAATGCCCTTCTTGCTACGATGTCAGAAGCCAAGGAGGTGGATATGATAAAGAAGGCATATGGAGTGATTTTATTATGCTTGAGCGATAGAATACTGAGAAAGGTTGCTCAAGAGAAAACCATTACTAGGTTATGGCTGATATTAGAGAAACTGTATATGACTAAGTCTTTAACGAACTATTTGTATCTAAACAAATGATTCTTCACTTTCCAGATGCAAGAAGGTATGTCCCTTAATACCCATCTTGATGCATTTGATAAAGTTGTCATGAATCTAAGAAACATAGATGTCTCAAGTGATGATGAGGACCAAGCTATTATGTTATTATATTCTTTACCACCGTCATATAAGCATTTATTGATACCATGATGTATGGTAGAGATACTCTTTCTAAGGATTATGTAGAAGCAGCTTTGAACTGTAAGGAGTTGAAGAAAAAGGTTGTGTTTGAAAATAATAATAACTCATGCGAGGGTTTGGTTACAAAAAGAAGAACAAATTACTCCAATAACAGAGGCAAACATAAATCTAAGTCTAGTTCTAACAGGAAAAACATTGAGTATTATTATTACTGTAAGAAATGGCACATTAGAAAGAACTATCCTAATAAATAGGCTAAAAAGAAAGAAATAGAAAATTTTGTACTTATGATTCGGTCAGTGTTATAGAAGGAAGATCAGATTTTTGATGCCAATAATGTACTTTCTGTGATTACAAATGGTATGCATCGTTAGGATGAATGGAGTCTTGATTCTGAATGTTCCTATCATATGTGTCCCAATAGGAATTGGTTTACCACTTATGATGAGATTAACATTGGTAGTGTCTTGATGGACAACAATGTTGCATATTAGACGGTTAAGATTGGAATAATTAGAATCAAGATGTATGATGAAATCATTAAAACAGTGGCAGAGGTTCGGCATGTCCCTAATCTGAAAAAGAATCTTATTTCTTTGGGTGTTTTCGACTCTGACGTTTGTAAATTCTCAACTGAAGGTAGAGTCATGAAGGTTACGAAGGGTGCTCCGGTTCTTATGAAAGGCAATAGAGTTGTTGGAAACTTGTACGTTTGGTTTTTTTCCCAGAAATACTATTTCTGTTGGAACTGCAGTGTTTTCATTAGATGGCTATGAATCTGTCTTAACATGCTTATGGCACTTGCGCATGGGTCATATGAGTGAGAACAGCTTGACAATGCTGATCAAGTAGAGTTTGCTATGTAGCACAAAAACATGCAAGTTGGATTTTTGTGAAAAATGTATATTCGGAAAGCACTGCAGGGTCAATTTCAAAATGGGTATTCATCGCAAGAAATGTATCCTTAATTATGTTTATTTAGATGTGTGGGGTCCTTTTAAGGTTTATTCCAAGGGTGGGTCCTGGCATATGTTAACTTTCATTGATAATTATTTAAAAAAAGTCTGGATTTATAAACTAAAGATGAAGGATCGACCTTTTAGATATTTAGGCGATGGAAGGGAATGGTTAAGAAACAAATCGGCAAAAAGTTGAGGAAGTTGAGAAAAGATAATGGCACTGAGTACATATGCAATGAGTTTGAGAACTATTGTAAGGATAGAAGCATAGTTTGGCATCACACTACCACAAGAACTCTATATTAAAATAGAGTTGAAGAGAGGATGAACATAATGATCTTATAAAGTGCTCATTGTATGCTATTTACCGTTGGATTGTCTAGGGAACTTTGGGCTGTGTAGTGTATACTATAGGCTACTAAGTTAATAGGTTTCCATACTCAGGCATTGGTTACAAAACACCCGAAGAAATGTGGTCAGGTAATCTAGCTGATTATTCTAACTTAGGGTTTTTGGTTGTCCAGTGTACGCTTCTGTGAAAACCGAAAAGTTAGAACCACGGGCTGTGAAATGCATCTTGGTTGGATATACTTCTAAGGTGAAAGGATGTAGGTTGTGGTAGACTGGTCGAGATTTACCTAGAGTTATCACTAGCAGGGATGTTACATTTCATGAGTATGCTTTACTCGATGCGAGAAAGTAGGTGGAGAAGACAGAGGTAGGTAATAGCAGTGGTATCGCTTAGTGGAGTCGGATATCCCAATTAGGAAGAGAATGCATCCAGCTCCTCCTGAGATATAGAAGATAGTCAGACTGAGTACCACACAGGTAGACCCTAGAGGGTGAAGAAATTACTAGTCAGATACAGTTTCAAGGAAATGTTGGTGACATATGATATGGTTGCATATGCCTTGACTGTTGACCCATGCACATATCTGGAATCAGTGGAAGGGCAGAAAAGTCATCACCAAGCAACAACTATAAATGAAGAGATGAAGTCTCTTGATGATGGAAATTTGGCCATCAGATGCAAGTGGGTCTATGAGGACAAGGAAAGAACTTCCCATGCATGTGAAGTGACGTTTCGGAATCCTAATCATGTTTGGAATTTTGAGAAATCATTGTATGGGTCGAAGCAAGCTTTTGAACAATGGTACAAGCAATTTGGGGCATTCATGATGAAATTGGTTAAGGACAAGTTCATGTCTTGCTTGTATTTGATCCGTGTCACTCATCATTGAAAAGTGAAGACTATGCTCAATGACAATGGGCACAGGGACGTACCTTTCAGTGAAATATGTGGAACTGAAGACATTGCCAGTTGTTCCTTCTGGTAGCTCGAGTTCCATGGAATTCAAGCTAAGGTGGAGATTATTGGGTTTATTTCGTATATTTCAGGCTCACTAGATTGGTTCATGAGATTAGCTATGGACCAGGTTTTGGGTTAACGGTATTTTGGTCTTTATACAGAGCATTTTTAAGAGTTAAAAAAGAAAGAGTTATATATATGATGTAACCTATAATCCTAAATCTAACAAAAAAAAGTGTAGTAAAATAGTAGAGTGCTCTTTTGGCTATGGAAGTAAGCGCATCGCCGAACCACGTAAATCTCATGTGTGCTCTTGTATGCATATCTCTCTTTTTGTATATGACTTGAGTGTTGATTGTAAGTTATGAGCTTTTGTACGAGCACAACAACATAAGATGTGGGTTTTCCCCCTGTTTTGGGTGTTCAACACCCTCCATATTTACTTAGTGCACATGTGTTGTGGGGTCATATGTACACCCGGGATTGCTACTGTTAGATTTAGATCTATTGCCATGGAGATGCCTTCAACAAAAATAATAGTAATAATAAAAGGTCGTTAAATGAATGTTTTTGGGGCGGTCATATATACCTTGGTTATCTGGTTAGAGAACATAAAAAATCGTCCAATGATTAAGGACAACTTGCACTGATGAACGTGAGATCGCTCTCTCAAAAGATTCACCTGTAGAGTTTTCTTAGAGAAGAGATAAAGCTATATCAAAGTCGATCAATCATAACCATGTCATCATTGGGGCGGAACCTCCTAGTCGTTGAGTCGAAATCATGGGCTACAATCAAGCAGCCACGGCCACACATTATGGTCCTTTTTAGTGTCACCCAATCCAGATAAAACATGCTACATGGTCCATTTCTCTAGCAAAGAAATAAAAGAGAAAGAAAAAAATTTCTGTGGTCCCTGCGTAGCTCTACCTGATATGAGAAATGTCAATCAATTGAATGATCTTAATCCCCTGTTTTATTTATTTATTTACTTATATACTATGTGAACTGTGAACTAATGTTTATATTTGTATAGAGGGGATGGATTATAGGCGGTGCAATAACTAAAGATAAATGGTCAGCTGTGAAAGGAGTGTTGGAAAGATTTCAAAGGATATATAGCAAGAGCTAAGAACTTCCCGTGACTAATGCTATTCATATTACCACTACAAGAATATTTACATTTTTAGCTACAAAACTTTTCATCGCCAAAAGATACAAAAACGTCGGTATATAAATTTACCGATGAAAATAGTTTCATCGGCCGAACGTTGGTAAAAAATCGTCATCAAAATATTTAACCGACGTAACCTAATTCCATCGGCGAAAAGTAATATTTACCGACAGTAAATTGGTCATTTACCGACGTTTTAAAACGTCGGCAATATCATTTCATTTTTTAAAATTTTAATTTCAATTTTACCGATTTTTTTCAAAGTTGGTAAAAAATTTATCCTATTTTTAAAATTTTAAAGTTTCATTTTACCGACATTAAAAACCGTCAGTAAATTAATTTCAATTTTTTAATTGCCCTTTTACTTTTGCTAATGTTTTTTAACGTCGGTAACCTCATTCCATTTTTTCAATTTTAATTTTAGCTTTTACCGATGTTTTTTAACATTGATAAAACATTTACACTATTTTTAAAATTTACAATTTCCTTTGGCCGACGTTAAGAAAACATTGGTAAATTAATTTCAGTTTTTTTAAATTTTCAATTGACTTTTGTTGACCATTTTAAACGTCAGAAAAGATCCTTAGAAATTTGCCAACGAAAAAAATGTCGGTAAATGTAATTTTTCATCGGCAAAATTTTTTTAAAATATATTATTTGTTTTCTCAATATAGTCTTCTTGTAAATCTATTTATGCACCTGTATCAAATTAAACCTATTCATGTACCTGTAGTTAACATAAGAAATCATTGCGTACAAGAGTTGCTAAATAAACAAACAGCCATCGCCATTTTTCATTAAGTCATTCATCTCATTTAACAAATATTACAATCAATGATACAGTCCCATTTAAATGTCCAATATAAAATACAAATAAACTAAAATGAAAATAAAATAGCCCTCTAAGCCTGCAACTGAACCTAAAGCATCCATCAATCTGCAATGACAAAAACAACATTAGAACTTTTTCAATGAATTAAATTACAAATATAAGAAAAACATATATATATATATATATAATCTTTTCCTATGTTTTTCGGCGGTTTGTTTTCCGGCCTAAGTATTGAGAATCAGGCGATTATTGCGTCTAATTCATTAAATGAGAGTCCGATTCATGAGCCGTCAATTCTTACAAGTTACTTTGGCCTTGAACAAGGTACTCATGCCTGTTTCTAAGCCGCCCGATGGCCGTTTCCTGTTTTGGACCTCCGGTGGCCTATCTTCAAGTCTAAGTGTTCGGAATCCAACATTTTTAAGTCTAATTCTCTAACTGGGAGTCCAATTTGTGAGCCGTCAGTTCCTATAAGTTAATTTGGCCTTAAGCAAGGTGCTTATGCCAGTTTCCATTTTTGGGGGGGCCGTTTCCCGTTTTAGACCTTCGGTGGCCAGTTTTAGAGTCTAAGTGTTGAAAATCCTAGGTTGTAGCATCAATTCTCTAACTAGGAGTGTAATTTACGACCTGTCAGTTCCTACAAGTTATTCTATCCTCGAGTGATGTGCTCGTGCTAGTTTTCAATTTTTCCGTGGGCTGTTTTCCATTCTGGAGCCCCAGCGGGCGGTTTTCAAGCCAAGTATTGGAAAATCCTAGGCTTTACCGTCTAATTCTCTATTCAGGAGACTGATTTGCAGACTGTCAGTTCCTACAAGTTACACTACCCTCAAGCGAAGTGCTCGTGCCGATTTCCTATTTTTCACAGGGCCGTTTCCCATTTTTGACCCCCCGATGGGTAGTTTTCAAGCCTAAGTCTTGGAAATCGTGGGTTTTTGCGTCAATTCTCTAACCGGGAGTCCTATTTGCTAACCATCAGTTCCTACAAGTTACTCTGCCTTCAAGCGAAGTGCTCGTGCTAGTTTCAAATTTTTCTAAAGGCCGTTTGCAGTTCTAGTCCTCTGGCGGGTGGTTTTTGAGCCTAAATGTCGGAAATTTGTAGGTTTTTGCTTCTAATTCTCTAACTGAGAGTCCAATTTGTGGACTGTTAGTTCCTACAAAATACTCTACCCTCGAAGGAAGTGCTCATGCCTATTTTTCATTTTTTTTGGGGGGGGGGGGGGTGCTATTCAAACTTTACCTAGGTAGTAAGGGCCTCTTGTACTTTTGAGTTCTTGCATCATATTGACACCTCATTAGTTGCATCTTGTGTAATTTTTCGTGTAGATCATCTTTCATGTTGGGCTCAACTTAATTCGAATTCATCTCAGCCCAATTAAAGTTCATTTGACCTAAACTGTAATTTTCTCAAAAAATGTGGACTTGCATATAAAACTTCAGGAAAATTGAGTTAAAAGGGAAGAACCCAACGTCCACCTTCATTTACCTTCCTGGTTTTTACTAGAACTATATCTCTTCTTCTCCCTTCTTCATCTCCACTTCACTTTGGAGCTGAAAACAAGGTCTTAAAGCCTTGCATACAAGAGTGATAGTCTCCATTCATCTCATTCTTCTTTGTTTTGCATCTCTCTTGTTGGAATCACCATCTTCTCCAAGTTACAACTCCTTAAGGTGGAATCTCTATCCCCATTTCAATTCTTTAGGTTTAATAGAGTTAAGGAGATTCAAAAGAACATCATGCATGCATTCTACATTAGTTTCATCATTTGCATGTCTTTCATGTAGAAAACCCATCTTCTTATCGAGGGTTCTTCTAACTATACATCGAGGAGAAGTTGGTAGGGTCAAGCACTGTGTTAAAGGCAAGTATTAGACTATATATAACAATGCATGTATGTCTAAATTGTTGATTCATGAACTAATCACTCTAATTTCAAGTTACAGTTGTTTCCTCTTTGATTTAAGTATATAAGTGTTGAATTAAATGAATTAGAGCATGATTATGTCACGTGGGTGATATGTGAACATTGTAAAATCCATAGTGGTATCTTGAGGCAATAGGAAGCTCATTATAACCTTAAAGTGAGAGTTTTATACTGAACTCTAGCCTTAGAATTATTTCTAGAATTTCTGAAGCTTACAGCAAAGCCACGGCCAAGCCGCAAGTCTTTATGGCTCATAATCTAGAGAGCACAAAAACTCACTTTTAAACTAAGACTAATCCTCGGCCAAGCCGTGGAATGAACTACGGCTGAGCTGTAACCATCTCATAACCAAGCCGTAAGTCATTTTACGGCAAGCTTTCCCGAGAACCTGAAATTCTATTTTTCTTCTACGGCTCACCTATGGTTAAACCGTGGATTGTACTATGGCTAAGCCGTAACCCAGCCGTAGCCTTAACACGGCTAAGCTATAACTGCGTATGAACTTGAAGGAAAAACTAAGCCATTCAGCTAAACTGTGACCTATATACGGCTAAGCCGTAAGAACACTATGAACTTAGAGTATTAGGGATTTTAAATGACTTTATAGGACTTTAGACATGACACATTTTCCTAAACTAAATTAGCCCAATGGTGATTAAATGATAGGAAGGACAAGTGTAGAGCTGTCACTTACCCCCTTTGATTTTTCAGACGAATTCTCGATGTCACATCATGGGTGTCCCTTGCATACATAATGTAATGTCAAGATTGGTAACACAATGATACCGGATGTTTTATGAATACATCATGTTGAATGACCTCGGTATCACAGATTATCTAACATAGGGTTGGCTAGTAAATCTTCTTGATATCTTCTCAATTTAAATGCATCCATATTGTAAGAAACCTTGCCTTTAATATGACGTAGTCATGTTCCCATTCTTCCTGGCAAACCTTGAGGCAATTGGTCGGGAGCTTATACTAAGTGTGTGTCCGTGAGCCAAACTGGGTGTACCTAAGGTCGAGAGGGTCTGTCTTTTCACTTAGGCAATTAATGGAAAAAAACCGAACAAAGAGGAAAAATCTGCATATGGTCTTTATCGATTTGGAAAAAGCTTATGATAGGTACCAAGGAATTTAATTTGGTGGGCTTAAAGAAAAGGAATGTCCCCAGAGGTTACAATGAAATTTTTAAGGATATGTACGAATGAGCAATAACAAATGTGAGAACCATATTTGAAGAAACAGGTGGATTCCCTGTGACTATAGGTTTGCATCAGAGATCAACCTTAAGCCCTTATCTCTTTACATTAATTATGGATGAGTTAACTGTGCATATCAAAGAAGAAGTACTATGGTGTATGTTGTTTGCAGATGATATAGTATTGGTGGATGAATCAAGAGAGGGTGTAAATACAAAGCTTGAGAAATGGTGGGGGGCGTTAGAATCTAGAAGCTTTAAAATAAGTCGTACAAAGACAGAATAGATGGATTGTAACTTCAGTGGACATGTACAAAGTGTTGAAACCACTGTCAAAATTGAAACCCATGAGATATCGCGTAGAGATTCTTTTCGGTACCTAGGCTCGATGATTAGTAAGATTAGAGAGATTGACGAAGATGTAGAGCATATGATAAAAGCTGGATGTAGCTTCGAGAGTGGTTTGTAACATACGAATGCCAATGAAATTGAAGGGTAAATTTTACAGGACAGTGGTTAGACCAGCTATGACATATGGAGCAGAATGTTGGCCAATCAAGAAGACGCATATTCATAAGATGGATGTAGCGAAAATGACAATACTTAGGTGGAGGTGGAGGTGTAGTAAAACTAAGAAAGATAAAATTAGAAATGAGCGCTTTCGAGAACATTTAGGGATAGCACCTATAGGGGATAAGATTAGAAAAACCCATTTAAGATGGTTTGGACATGTTGAGCATAAGCCAGTAATGGCACCGGTGAGAAAAAGTTTGAATATACAGGTGGATGGCCCATCAAGAGGTAGGAGCAGACCGAAGAAAACATGGATGGAAGTCATTAATTCAGATTTGAAGAAGTTTCACTTATCGACAGATTTAGCTCAAAATAGAACGGAATGAAGAAATAGAATTCATATAGCTGACCCCAACATGATTGGGATAAGGCTTTGATGATGATGATGACGACTAAGCCTTATCTGCTCCACTTGTAAGTCACTTTAGTTTAAGTGCCAGACAATGTCTTAGTGCTGATGAGAAAATTGAAGAAATGTCCAAGATAATATGCGATGTGGTGGGACATTTAATGTATGCCACTATTTTTCCAAGACCAGATATAGCTCAAGCAATAGGTGTAATGAGTAAGTACGTGGCAAAACTAGGAAAAGAACATTAGAATGTCGTAAAGTGGATTCTGAGGTACTTGAAGGGCACTACAGACCTGGGAATTTTGTCTAAAAGAAACCAGGGGTTAGAGTGTGTAGTTGGATATGTAGACTCTGAGTTTGCATGTGACCTAGACAAGAGAAGATCCACTACAGGATATGTTTACACGGTTGCTAGCGGATCGATAAGTTAGAGATTGGTGATCTAGTATACAACTGCATTATCTACTACAAAAGCAGAATATATAGCAGCTTCAGAGGCTTCTAAGGAAGTGATCTGGTTAAGAAGTTTGGTAAATGACATGGATATCAAGCAGAAATTAATCTTGCTATATTGTGATAGTTAGAGTGCAATATGCTTATCAAAGAATTAGATATATTATGCAAGGACAAAACACATAGCTATTATCTATCATGGAATTAGAGATTGGGTTGCTACAAGTGAGATTTCCATTTAGAAGATATACACAGAGGAAAATCCAGTTGACATGATTAAAAAGAAGTTCAAGCATTGTTTGGACTTGCTTAATTTCTATTTTTGTTAAAGAGTGAAGGTGCACCTCATCTACATTGGGGTGCAATCATGGTGGAATGGGGTTCCCATAAGGTATATGTGTTATAAACACATTTAAAAAATTCTTCATAGGGTCAAACATTTTTCTCCAAGGTGGAGATTGTTGGATTTGGCTCAAAAGGTCCTTAAAAGGTCTGTGAGTGGTTTACATTAGGGTTCAATTAATTAGGGCTAATCATACATATTTTCTTCTAGAGTTTATTCTTTGTAAGTAAAAAAACAAGTAGGGCAAATGGAACACAGAGAGATCTTGTAAAAGGGTGTGTGAGAGAAATTTCTTCAAAAGTGAAATTTTCGTACTTGTAGTATGGACAATGTGGCCAAACCACGTAAATCTTTACATTTTGTGTGTGATTGCTTGTTCTTTTTCTTGTGTGGTGTGTAATTGTATATGCTTAGCCTAGATCTAGATCTAACAAACAGTTGGTGCAGCCTAGATCTAGATCTAACAAACAGTTGGTGCAATCTAACTACAATGAAGAACTTAGATGTCGGTACATCATTTAAACAGAGTTCTCTAACACCCAATAGTGCTCCATATGTGTCTTGATTGATTTTAGCATTAACACATGAATCCCATTAGAATACACAAACAAAAATGGATGATTAAGAATAAAATAACTCTTCAGAGTTTGACATTTGACAAATATGTGTGGCCGATGATGAGCAAGAAAGATTTGGCATTGTAGAGTAGCCCAACTAAAGCATGTCTAGCATGTGGCAGTATCCGCATCATGTAAGGGCAGTGGCTGCATCCAAAAGCCTGTGAAACAAACCAAGACCCATATATCCACTTCTATGTGTAGGACATTGCCCACACAAATGAGTAAGGCAATGTCTTCCGTGAAATTTTAGGTGTTAGGTGCCTAGCACCTAAGAACTATTAATGTTTTCTTGCTTAAAGTTGAACCAATTTTTTTCCTTTTTCCAAAAAAATTCATAGATTTAAGTGTTCTTTCTTTTTCAATGGTAAATCATTTTTATTAATAAAAGAAATAAGATTAATAACAATTAAAGAACATGCAGTTAGAAAATGTAACATTCCGACCCAGCTTGACCTCGTTTAGCGGTTAATTAATCTTGTTTTCGTTGCTAATTGTGTTTTGTTTGCGTTTTGTTTTCGTTGCGGGACAGAAAATTAGAAAAAAGGGGAAATATTCAACTACCAAAATAGCAGTTCTATAAAATTTGATGAATAAAAATAACAAACTTAAGAATTTATTTTCATTATCTCTCTACATTGGACAGTCATGATCTAGATCATAGGTCCATTATAGCCGTCCTTAAGTACCTAATTCAAATATAGGAATGGGAATAAATAAAGGCTGGTTCTTACAAAATGAGGAAAGATAAGATGGAAAAATATAAAAACAATATAATGTATACAAGAGAATTTATTGGTGAATAATGCCTCCCTAATTCAAATTGTCCACTAACTCTGACACCAGAATCTTAATCTCTTTTATTGTTTGACCCAATGAACAATATAACAAAAAGATACTATGTAGGTTAATATACACAAGACACATATGCAATGGAAAACATATGACAAAGTAATGTAAATAAATCGATTTGCTTTAGTTATATGTTAAAGTGTTTGACTAGAACCCTAACTTGCCAATAAACAAAAAACATCACTGATAGGAGAAACTTGATTGTGATCTCTAAGTGCAAAGCCGTAATATAGTAATAAAAATTTATGAGACCAGATCAATCCTCAGGAAGCAATATATTTTAAGATCCCTTTCTGACTTGTACCTGCCTTAATTAAAATCTACAACTATCTTAATCTAAAAACTAACAAATTACAACCATTCTACTTTAATTAAAAGAAATCTAATTGCAAACCAATTAAAAGAAAAGAAACTTTCCTTAACTAGAAAACCTAAAACTAAAATCCTAACTAAAAACACATCTAACTAAGTTGCTGCAAAATAACACATAGGTTAGAACTTCCAATAATAAAACTTACAAAAAATAAAACTAACAATTAAAATTAGAATTAAATTTAAATTAAAAAAAACTTAAAGTTAGAAACTATCTAAGCTAACCAAATCAGAAATGACAATTGTGTGGAAATCTAGAAAACTTGCAATGCATATGACATGCCATGCAATGCTTGGGCAGATTTTTTTTTTTTTTTTAATGCATGCAACCTTATAACTAATGTTTATTGCTGAATTTAAACTGACCTAAGATGCCTACGTTTAATTAGGAAAACTCCACAAAGCAATGAACAATCAGAAACTAAAATCTGAATGCATGAATGGCGTGCATGCTCATTATGCATGAGATTAATAGGGAGCCAAGTTAGTTTCAGAAATCAATTTTAGTGTTCCTGATTTGATTCAATTTCAGATCTGAATCTACGTTTAATTAGGAAAACTCCACAAAGCAATGAACAATCAGAAACAAAAACCTGAATGCATGAATGGCATGTATGCTTATTATGCATGAGATTGATAGGGAGCCAAGTTAGTTTCAGAAATCAATTTTAATGGTCCTGATTTGATTCAGTTTCAAATCTGAATCTTCTTCTTTCTTTTATGCAGAAAATCAAATTTCAACTTGGTTCAAATAGTCTACACTTTTATCAGACAGTCAATGCTATAATTTGGCAAATAGTTTTATGGTTCCCAAATATGATTTGGCCACTTATTTTAGTATCAAATCTAAATTGTTAACAGGTGTTATTCAATTCTGATCTTAGGTTTAAAAACTATTTAAAACATTGGACACATGGCCTTCAAACAAGCACACAAATCCGATTGCATAATTCTGCCAGCACGGTTCGAGAATCAACTTAATTGTTGTGGACTGTTTTTGACATGCAAACTGTTGGCACAAAAATCTGAAACTTCCACTTCTGATCATAACATGAACATCATCCATTAACATGATATAAAAATTAAAATATGCATAAACCTAATGTAACTTTCAGCAGTAACAATCTTAACAAAACTATGTAAAAACTGTAACATAAAAAAGTACAGAAATTTAAGAAAAAGTACAAAAAAAATTAAAAGTGGTGAGAACAAGAATTGAAAGGTGATAAACTAAAAATCAAAGGTGGTGAACTGAAAACAAAGATGGTGATTTGCTTTCTCAATCTTCTCTCTCAATCTAGGCTTGAAAAGATAAAAAGTATTATCTTAGGGTCTCATTCCTCAACTTGGGTTGTCAATCTAAGTTGAGAATGATAAGTCGCCACTTTTTAATAAATAATTTTATTTTGGACTTCTAATTATTTTTGCTCAAGTCTCTGTAACTCCAATTTGCATTGCCTCTAAAAATACCATGTATCCGTAAAAAACACAGTATATTGAAAAGGTTACTAAGGTGAGTTGTTAGTGATGATTCCAAACTTGATCCAACTATTTAACCAAAAGCAAAAACTAACCCTACTGCATGGATCACAAAACTAATATTAAGAAACTACAAATTAAGACAAGAAAAATTAAAAAAGAAACAAATTTTGTTGCTAGTATGAAATTTCCTTTACAAGAGATGGAGATTTAAAAACAAGAAACCAACATAATAGGATGGATGAGAATTTCATCTTCTAGTTGAGCACTTAAGGTTGGTGGTGTGACTTTAGTACTAAGCCTCCTTGAAGACATAAGATGATGGGACAAGAAAGGAAAAGGTAGACTGTAGGAAATCTAGAGTGGTGGCTAATTCTTCGATCAAGAGAGTAGATGCCCGAGGGTTAAAATTATAGGAGTAGAGAGCCCCAAAACTTTCTTGTTTTGATCCTTTTTGGTGGCTAATAGATCTCCTTCAATTAGTAAGTTTCCTCCTTGGCTAACAATCTGGCTAGATTTTAAGAATTTTGAGGGAGAGAATCTTGCTTACCTATTCTTGAAAAATCTCTTGGCAACAAACTTTTTAAATTTGAAATCCAAGCAAATCAAACTTGATTGGACCCGACACTTGATGAATTCTTGATCTCCATAATTTGTTCTTTCAAAATCTTTAATTTTCTTCAATTGATGAGAAGTGCGGCCCGCCAAACAATGGTGTCCGTGCAACAACTTGAGGAACCAGCTATGGACGTCCGCTGCAAATGGGGATTTCAAACTCTCCCATTTTATGTAAAATTATCACCTCTTTCACCCACCATTGGTAAAAAAAAATCATTATACATGGTGTGCCCCACTTTTATTGTCATTCTTTCTCAACTAGGCATGAACTAGAGCCGACTGAAGGTGGCTGGCCGTGGAGTGATTTGGCTGGGTTGGATTGCACGCGCAACCCCTTGTTTCTCTCTTTCATAGTGTAGATTCCCTTCTTGTATTATCTCTTTCTTGAAATAGTATCAAGGTGTAATTGAGAGATAATGATAATCTAATTATTGCAAAAAAATTGGAATCAAATCCCATGTGGAGGTGAACATCTAGCAATCACAGCTTTCTACTCGTGTTCTCTTTGCTTCATGTGCAAAAATCTCTTCTTATTTGACTTTCTTCAATGGATTTTCTTGTTATTGGAAACTTTCTCAAAATATCTTCAAAGATTACTTGACTTGACTCAAGCAAAGGTCTCCCCTTGAATGTCTCACATGTGTGCAATCAAGAGTGGTGGATCCCGCTCATATCTGTCCAACACGTGTGAAACCACACATATGCATGTGTGTGGGACCTGTGATGCCAATTTTTTTTAAAATGCTATCTTCTCTTTTTTTTTTTTTTTATTTCTTTCTTCTGAATAACTTTCTTTGACTCGATTCTTACAAATGGAACCCATGACATCATTTTCTTAGAAGCAAAAAGTGACTACTATGTGAAAAGATAATTTTACTCTTATGTCACAAATACATAACTGTGGGCCCAACTTACATGAAATGATAGCATGAATGCACATCATTTTATATGTTTTGATTTAATTAAACTAAGGATGATAAAATATCATTTTATTTGATGAGAAAAGCACATATGTAAAAACTTTTCAAAAATGACACTCCAAAAATGGTAGTTTTTGTGAATCTATACAAAAAGTGTTATTTTTAAGCAAATTATGCAGGAAAATACTAAAATGAATTCAAAATAAATGAAATCATTATATTATACTAAATTAGGCTCCTTTAGTTTAATAAGTCCTTAAAACGTTCGAAACTAAATCGAAAAAATGCATTTTTGAGGACTTACCAGAACTCCTATCAGACTTTAAGAGAATATAAATATACATACGAACACGTCAACTTCTAGAGATGTGTTTTCAACTACCCCTTGATCATAGCTTGTGGAGATGTGAACTCACAATTGAAAATCTTTCTTAAGAAATTGTACCTGCAGTGGTGACTAGAGAGGATCTGGTGACGCCTGTGTGCTAGATAAGTGCTTGAAGATGAGGGGAGATGGCTGGTTCTATGCTTGGTGATGAGGGAGCGCAAATTGGGTTTTGGAGAAGAGGTGCAAGAGGGGAAAGGGATCTAACGCAAAGGGGTTTTGGGTTTTCTTTTTTCTTTAAATCTTTTAGGTTAAAGAAACAAGAGTTCAGCACTGTGGTTTTTAATGCAATAAACAAGTGCTTTAAATTGTTATATATATTAATAAATTTTCCCATATAGCAATGTGTGATTTATCTCTTACAAGAGTTTAAAGCTGTGGAATATAATCAAGTGCTAAAACCTATGGATTCTTATGCCAAATTAGTGCGAGATTTAACCCTTTTTGACGTAGTATGCACACCATTACTCAACAAAAGTTCAAGAATATAACTAAAAACAGAAAGAATCCATAGGCCATACTTAATGAATCTTAAAGTAAAAGATCTCCTCTAAACAGCATCAGTTAAACAAGAGAGAGAGTAATACCAACAAGAAAAAGTAGAGATTCAAGAATACCAACAATGATATTAAACATAAAAGTACCTAGAATAATAACTTAGAATTACAGATGAAAAAAGTGAACTTCAATGGAAGCCTGATTCAAACAAAAACTTAAGGAACTATTCATGATTGATAAAACAAAGAACACAACGATTCAACAGTGAAGTGTTCTAACAACAAAAATCATCACTAATACAGAGAAATTAAACAAGTATTACACGTAATAAATTACTAACTGATTAAGTAGACTTGCAACAATAGCGCACGAGTCATCCAAAGAATTACGTTAGCATGTTTTCAAGATTTTTCCAAATCATACACACACATGACAACATAACAAAAAAAAAAAAAAAGCACAAGAATTAAGATAAGGTAAAAACGGTGCATTCATTCATTGACCCAACAGAGTCAATTCCATCTCTTTCTATTCCAATATTTCAATTTTATCTATTCGTCACAGTGAACAGATCAATTTTATTTGTTCCCCACTATTTATATTCCAACTGATCAATAGACTTTATCTGTGGCATTTAACAGATTTTGTTTGCCTTTCCACATAAGCTTATATGTTATAAATAAACCAAGTAGAGAAATTTATTTGTTCCTTTCAATAGAAAAAAATTATATATTAGAAATACATCAAACAAATAAATTTATCTGTTGCTTTCAATAGCTTTTAATAGAAATATACAAAATAGATAAATTTATCTATTACTTTCAATAGAAATATACAAAACAAATAAAATCTTTTTTTTACGGAATTAAATAATCAACATAGACCTTGTTTTGTAGATTTCAAAAAAAGATTCTAAATATATAAATTTTAATATAAATGGATAAATGTAATAAAAGTTATAAAATTTTAGAACTTGCAAAAGGAAAAATCTCAAGTGATGTTACTATTGGCTAACGTCAATACAATCACAATAGAAGAGAGGCATTTTTGTCACTTTTTGTCCTGAATGCTAACTAAAAATAAAAAATGCAGTACTAAATTAATTCAGTTGGACTTGGTGAGTTAAGAAAAATGTAGTTTGACCTAATGTAGTATGAAGTTATTTATAGGGACCGGCCTCTAAATATGGGCTTTTGCGGGCCGAGCTGAGCCGGGCCTCTCATCAAATGGCTAGATTAATAGCCCTAAAAAGAATTAATGGATAATGGATAAAGAAGGTATGAATTGAACCTCACATCTAAATTAATGATGGTGTAAAAAAACTCGTATAATTGATACTTGGAGAGTCATGCAACTAGGACTGGTTTTGTGTATTGCCATGAGTGCGGTACATCCAATCACAATTCATATAAAACATGTGTGTACATCCGAAAACATGTATGTGCATCTGAAAAATGTTCATAAAAAATGTTCTAAATGGCAGCAGATGCGTGGTTATCTCCAATCCAGTTCACCCAAGGCCTAAAACAGAGTCCAAACTTCCATATGCGTATTTGACTTCGCATTTGAATTTATTTTTTATTTGCTCCAATTCTAGGGTCTACTTGGTTGAGGAATTAGGCTTTTAAAACCATTATTTAATTTCACAAAAAGAAAAAACACCTATTTAATTTCTTTTTGTCTCATTTCTAAAAAGCAGCTTGACAATGATATAATGTGGAAATATCTTGCAACATGAGATAGATAGTACAAGCAATTCCATTCCACTAATTCTTCAACCAAGTGGACCCTAGAATTGGATGCCGAACAGGGCTACAATGCATACTGTTATATTGTAGTATGGTGCAATGATTCATCTTTAATGGATGGTGGGTCCACCTTTTCAAAATCCAAGCCGTTATCAACCCTAAGATCTTTTGTAATGATCAGCCTATTTATAAATATATATGGCATATGATTTGATTTTGCAAATGAGCTCCACAATTCATTGAAAATTTTGAGCTTAACTTTGATGTTAATTTTAAATCAATTTCACTTGAGAGGCAGATTTTAGGGAATTGAGAGAATTTTTCAATTTTAGCCATCTAAATAAAGAGGTCAATCTAAAAAATATTTCTTTTTAAGGAGTCCAATCTTCCACGGTCTCTAATCAACCAATCCATATTTAGATTTTTTTCTTAATCTAAGGGTGTTTATAGATCAAGCTAGCCTTAGCCTATATCCAGCCCAGCTTAATTTAGCCAAGGCTTGGACCTTAAGTTTGTGTGCTCGAGCTAGGCTTGGATTATTTTGCTAGACCCATTTAACAGACGGGCTAGGCTTGGACTAGATGGTATAGAGACCAAGCCTGACCCAACCTAATTGTAAAAAATAATTGTAAGAAAAAAAAAGAGGCAGGCATTGAACAAATGACATCTCATTGAAGCACAAGTACCCAAACCAATTGAGATAATGGCAAGTATATATTAAAAGAGGCCTTTCTTGCTATAATGTTAACTTGGCTTGGGCTTAGGCTTATATTATTTAGGTGGGTTGGGCTTGAGCTAGCTAGTTATGGCCCAATTCAAGCGTAGGCCAAGCTTCGTCCAAAAGCTTAGAAGTCGAGCCAGGAATGGACATTCCTCAACCTCACCTAGCTTAGTTTATGAACACCCCTATTATCTATTGTCATGGGTAAGCAAATCTTATCTAATTCTATATTAAAGAGTCTATTATTTTAACCTTTCATTACTGGATTGTTTTCGACTAAAGTTGAGATTTAATTAGATCTACACACTTTAATCTCACTTCAATCACTTAATTCAAATTAACAAGAGTGAGTGGAACACGAAAATTCTCACAACTGCATTTTTAATGATGTCTTATATACGATCATGTCATACATCTTCCCTTTTCTTAAATTTTTTCTTTTTATTTATTTTTTTGTGTTTTAATGGTTTTTTTTAGTTCTGTTTTATTATTCTTTCAATTTTGGTGGGTTTGTTTTGCTTCTGTGGTGATAGGTTTTCACGGATGTATGTTTTTCATTTTATTTTTAACCTTTAATTTTTGGTTTGTAGGCATTATATTTTCATGGGTTTTTTGGTTGGATTGTTTATGAACTTTTGTTTTCACGTTGTATTTTGTAGTATTTTTATTAAATGTTATTTTTTAGGGGGTTTTACAAAAAAAATCCCACTACTCAGCATAACCACAATTAAAGACCCTAATTTTTTGTATTATCGGAGGAAGACCTCCCACCCAAATTTCATATTTTTTTCCCAAATTGCCCATAGTATATTAATGTCAACATAGCCCTAGAGTTTACATGTCGAATGGAAAGAAAAAGGAAAACATCTGGAGCTCATCTCCCATTCCCATGAAGCCCACTACGATTGTCTCCCTCGATGATTGTTCACTCTCTCCTTCACCACTATTAATGTAGGTTTGTGCAAAATTGGGTTTCTCTTTTTCCTCTTATCTTGTACAAAATTTGTGCAATGGCGGGATGGTGATATGCGGACGGCGGCAACAACAACAGCGGCCGGCACACTAGATCCTTTGATATTCTCCAGTGACGGTTGGAGTTGCAGCAACCCGTGTTTGATGTCCCTCTCCTTTTAGCAACCTGAAAACTTTTTTGTTTCTCTTTGGCAAAACCTACAACAATCCAAACAGCGGGGTGACTCTTTTCTTAATTCATAGCGAGGAATAGAACTAGACAGGACTCTCTCTTTCCGATCATCTTACAGCAACATTCGCAGCCAACTCTAAGATCTGCAACTCAAGAGACCCTCTGCAATCCGATCAAATAGAAACTCGAGAAAGCATTTTTTGGGGTTTTTGAGGAAATCATATTCCACATTTATTTGTTCCACATGTGCTCCAAGGATCAAGTTAAAATTTGAAATTTGACATATCCCAAGCACAATGGATATGATCATTTGGGTGGTCGAAAAGGGGTTACTTAACAAATCATGTTGTTATATCTATGGTGGCTAATGTTAAATAGGATATATTTCACAAAATTAAATTAGAATTTGAAATAGTTTCTAAATAAATTTTGAAATATGTCTTAACATGTCAAATTAGCTTTGAATTAAAATATCTAACAACAATGCACGTGCATTCGTTCTAACATTTTACTACAAAAGAGTGGGTTGTGTCTTTTCTTTCTTTCTTCTATTATGTGTATACTTAATGTTTCAACACATATACTTAATGTTATTTAGAACATTAAGGTGGAGTTGAGGACATTAGAAATGGATCCTTGTGGGTGTTTGTAGTAACAAGGTTTAGACTTGAGATGGCTTTTTGCTTGTTAGACGTAAATGCATATGGATTTATTTAACTCTTGAGGGTGTTCATGTTCACATGGTTAAGAGGGTTGTTGCAATTAGATGGTAATAGATTTCTTGGTGCTCTTTCTAAAATTTCTATTTTTTTGGTGCTTGATTAACCGCCAACATGTATCAATTGTCTTTGGAAGGCATATGCGTTGCGTTTGGATGTAGTCAATTTCAATAGATTGCAATATTGTGGATGAATATACACATACTCATTGCATTATGCATTTTGGATTGCTTGGAAATTAACAATCTTTCTCTAATATTGTTGCAATGCTTACTTCTCCCAAGTTGGAAAAATGTATCTAATCTATGTGATTATTTATGAATGATGGCAATCAAGTTCAACTTAGTAAAAGCTGTGCAGTAAAAATAATTTGTTTTGGACTAGTTGTAGTTTGAGACGGGGGGGGGGGGGGGGGGGGGGGGGGGGCGTGCAAACAACAGACCTTTACGTTTTGCAGTTTTCTGTTTATTTCACCTATTCAACTTGAAGCTTGTATTAATTGATTCAGCTTTCTGCATGTTTCTTACTCCAATTATTGACCAATTAAATAATTATTTGAGAAAACTGTGTACGCAATGAAAGAGCATTGACGCTTTAAAGCACAACAGATCAGAGTATTTGAAGATGAAAAAAGTGGAGAGATTTCAAACTTAAAAACATTGTTGGAAGACATTATGAGTATCTTGGTAAAAGTTAAGAAGGCTGAAATCAGAAAATTTGGCAAAGACTACAAAAGTAAATGAGATTGCAAAAATGGAGGAAAAGATTACACATTTAGAAGTAGGGGCTATGGTTAAGACTGCTAATGCCAATGATATTGTGGAAGTCATTAAACATGACTTAAGTTTGCCATTGTATGCAATTTGAGTTATATATAATGTTGATTAGTTGATGTTAATGTGGAAGTAATTTTGATGGTTTGATGTAATAGTGGTAGTGCCTTCAAATGTAATGTTTATTGTTTGATTTATATAGCGATGATTTTATGAATATAAGCGTTGAATTGAATGTAAGTATATAAGTGTTGAATTAAATGAATTAGAGCATAATTATGTAACGTGGGTGATATGTGAACATTGTAAAATCCATAGTGGTATCTTGAGGCAATAGGAAGCTCATTGTAACATTAAATTGAGAGTTCGATACTGAACTCTAACCTCAGAGTTATTTCCAGAATTTCTGAAGCTTACGGTAAAGCCACGGCCAAGCCGTAAGTCTTTATAGCTCATAATCCAAATAGCACAAAAACCCACTTTTGAAGTATGACTAATCCTCCACTAAGCCGTGGAATGAATTACAGCTAAGCTATAACCATCCCATAACCAAAGCCATAAGTCATTTTACGGCAAGCTTTCCCGAGAACTTGAAATTCTATTTTTCTTCTACGGCTCACCTACAGCTAAACCATGGATTGTACAACGGCTAAGCCGTAGCCCAGCCGTAGCCTGAGCACGGCTAAGCCGTAACTGTGTATGAACTTAAGGGAAAAACTAAGCCATTCAGCTAAGCTGTGACCTATATACAGCTAAGCCGTAAGAACACTGTGAACTTAGAGTATTAGGGATTTTAAATGACTTTGTAGGGCTTTAGACATGGCACCTTTTCCTAAATTAAATTAGCTCAATGGTGATTAAATGATAGGAAGGACAAGTAACTTAGAATGTATAGAGAAAACAAACAGCACATGCAACCACTCACAAACAATTAAAAATGGAACAAAAAATTAGTTAAGCATATAAAAGATAGAAAAAAAAACTTATATTGCTCACAATAGAAAAGCTCATCAACATAATATTTGTCCTTTTGATAGTTACACTTGGTCGATTATGGTATAACACAAAATAAAAAATGATGTGCATGAAAAGCTAACCAGGTTAGGCATCAAGTTTAATGATATGGAATTTTGAAGAATCTATCCTGCATTGATGGTCTTTAAGGCAAAGCAAATAAGAAGGGAAGGGTTTTCATTTCCTGCAACTTGTAAAAGGCAAAAGAGCAAGCAAAAATGGTATCCCAGAAGATATCAACATAACAACAAACTAAACAAGTATAACTGATGGATATATAAAAAAAATATAAGAAGTAAAGAATTAAAAAAATTTGAAGGAATGGATCAAACTTTGAATGAAGCAAATGATAAATTTGAAGGAATAGATCATTTGAATGGAGCTGTACTTGTTCTTTTTTCTATTTCTGATATTATCTTTTCATCACACTTTTTGCATCTTCTTTCTTGAGCAACTATCTCTCTTCTCTTGTTTTTTCTTTTCCTTTCTACTCTCTTTCAATTTATTCTTCTTGTTGTTTTCTTCTTTATCTTACTATTCAGTGATTTTAAATTCCACTATTCTACTTAGGCCCATATATTAAGTAGCAATGTAAATAGTATTAACAAAGAAGAAAAAGAACAAAGAAGTTGCAGAGAACATCTAATCTCATTTACTCAAAAGCTAATCTATTACAAAGGCTTTTCACTCTATTTATACAAAGAAGAGAACTAGTAACTGTGCACCAACTAAAGGAGGGGTCAAACCAATTTCATATGAGGTTGAGTGAAAATGGAGATGGTCACTTTTTAACAAATATGTCTAACTGTATTATATACTATCTTGTCATGTGGGAGTATGATCAAATAGTTGAAAATTGAAAGCACTTGGATCTGTGTGAATTTTAGGCTACTTCCTATTGCATCGGCTACTCATAGGAAAAAGTTTTGCATGCTGCTACAGTCCAGCCGAAAGCTTTCGAAATGAACACATTATCCTTCCATACACTTGTATGATTTCTCATACTAAAACCAGCAATCTCCATGAAGATCTTAATACTCTTACATCTCTACAGTGCATAATCAAAATTAGATCTTTAATTCTTAAGATAAACCATTCAAATTCTGATTGCTACAAAAAAGACTAAAGAGAAAGAGCAACAAAGGGCAAAAGAGTGAGAGATGCAGCTGTAGTTGTAAAGATAATTCTCTTGCCATGTTCATGTTTTGGTCCTATTTTATTTTATCATATTCTCATTCTAATTTTGGTTTTGAATAATGGATATTGGCAGAACCACTATCTTATTCAGCAATGATAATCTACAGTTCATATAGTTGTCTTGAAAATTTTTTTTGTTTCCACACAAGATCTTTTACTAGAATTAATCACTTTGATTAGTATGAAACTCTCTTTGTTAGTTTTATCAATTTAATCACTCTGTAGTGGAGTGCGTTTGGTGCTTTGAGCTCTCCCTTTGTGTTTATATCAATGAAATTGCCATGTTTTCAATTTTGAAAGCTATAAGTATTGAAGTGTTATAATCATCGTTGGTGTTAAACTTAGAGAGAGAGAGAGAGAGAGAGGGTTTGAAGGAACATATAGGGAGGGTACATCCTCTTCTACAACTTTATTATAAAGATAAGTTTTGTGAAGAGTTGCAGGTGGTTTGGCCATAAGTAAATAAGAAGAATGAGAAGAAGAAGAATATGGGCTATTGCTGTGTTTGGCAGTGGAAAAAGAAGATGAAAAGGAAGAGATTAAATTTGTCATTCTTGAGGAAAAAGATTAAAACATGAAAAAGATAATCATTTCTTTTTTGGGTTTGATTCTAATTGTTGTAATTTTCAATGAGGATTGAATTATATATCAGTTATGTTTACTTTATAATATGCCTATATCAGTTATGTTCCTTTAATGATATATAAGTTTCATTTGTTTGGCAGATTAGCAATGAATATGGATCATTGAGAAGCGGTTGCAGGGCTGTTTCCATTTTGTTGAATTGTTTGACCACAGTAGACTTTTTGGGGATGTTAAGTTGGACATTTGTAGTAATTTATGTAAATGTATTAACATTTGTAGCACAATAGACTTTTTCATTTATATATTTGAATTAAATTTGGGATTTTGGATGTTAATGTTTACTTGAGATGAAATTAGACAGCTTCATCTTTTTGAAATTGAAAACAGGTTATGTAGGATGGAATTGGAAATAGGTTCATTGTTTTGATAAAAAAAAAACATTTGGCGACAGACAAAATGCCTCGCTAAAAACCTATTATGTACCTTTTGGGACGAACATGTTCGTCCCAAAAGGTTTTTACCAACAATATACTTTGTCGTTAAAACGTTTTCACCAATGTCAATAAAAAAAGTTTTTGGTAACATTTACTTATTATTACCCGATGAAGAATGTCGTTGCAAAAGCTTACTCTACTGTCAGCCATCTCTCAGTATTTGGCGACAAACTGGTTACTGCGACATGAATTAGCGAAGATAATCGTTGTCGCTGAAGGGTTATTTTTTTAGCGACGACGGCTATAATTGTCTCTGTAGGACTTCGCAGACCAGGAATCTGTGATAGAATAGCGACGATTTTCTAGTCGTCGCTAAAAGTCTTTGGCAACAAAAGTAATTGTTTTAGCGACAAATTTTGTTGTTGCCAAAAGTGATTTTTCTTGTAGTGTCCCCTTTTAGCAACCTGAAAACTTTTTTATTTCTCTTTGGCAAAACCTACATCAATCCAGACAGCGGGGTGACTCTTTTCTTAATTCATAGTGAGGAATAGAACTAGACAGGACTCTCTCTTTCCGATCATCTTACAGCAACATTCGCGGCCAACTCCAAGATCTGCAACTCAAGAGACCCTCTGCAATCCGATCAAATAGAAACTCGAGAAAGCATTTTTTGGGGTTTTTGAGGAAATCATATTCCACATTTATTTGTTCCACATGTGCTCCAAGGATCAAGTTAAAATTTGAAATTTGACATATCCCAAGCACAATGGATATGATCATTTGGGTGGTCGAAAAGGGGTTACTTAACAAATCATGCTGTTATGTCTATGATGGCTGATGTTAAATAGGATATATTTCACAAAATTAAATTAGAATTTGAAATAGTTTCTAAATAAATTTTGAAATATGTCTTAACATGTCAAATTAGCTTTGAATTAAAATATCTAACAACAATGTACGTGCATTCGTTCTAACATTTTACTACAAAAGAGTGGGTTGTGTCTTTTCTTTCTTTCTTTTATTATGTGTATACTTAATGTTTCAACACATATACTTAATGTTATTTAGAACATTAAGGTGGAGTTGAGGACATTAGAAATGGATTTTTGTGGGTGTTTGTAGTAACAAGGTTTAGACTTGAGATGGCTTTTTGCTTGTTAGACGTAAATGCATATGGATTTATTTAACTCTTGAGGGTGTTCATGTTCACATAGTTAAAAGGGTTGTTGCAATTAGATGGTAATAGATTTCTTGGTGCTCTTTTTAAAATTTCTATTTTTTTGGTGCTTGATTAACCACCAACATGTATCAATTGTCTTTGGAAGGCATATGCGTTCCGTTTTGATGTAGTCAATTTCAATAGATTGCAATATTGTGGATGAACATACACATATTCATTGCATTATGCATTTTAGATTGCTTGGAAATTAACAATCTTTCTCTAATGATGATGCAGTGCTTACTTCTCCCAAGTTGGAAAAATATATCTAATTTATGTAATTATTTATGAATGATGGCAACCAAGTTCAACTTAGTAGGAGCTGTGTAGAGAAAATAATTTATTTTGAACTAGTTGTAGTTTGGGGGGGGGGGGGGGGGGGGGGGGCGCAAACAACAAACCTTTACTTTTTGCAGTTTTCTGTTTATTTCACCTATTTAACTTGAAGCTCGTATTAATTGATTCAGCTTTCTCCATGTTTCTTACCCTAATTATTGACCAACTATATAATTATTTGAGAAAACTGTGTATGCAATGAAAAAGTATTGACGCTTTAAAAGCACAACAGGTCAGAGTATTTGAAGATTAAAAAAGTGGAGAGATTTCAAACTTAAAAACATTGTTGGAAGACATTATGAGTATGCAGGTAAAAGTTAAGAAGGCTGAAATCAGAAAATTTGGCAAAGACTACAAAAGTAAATGAGATTGCAAAAATGGAGGAAAAGATTACACATTTAGAAGTAGGGGCTATGATAAAGACTGCTAATGCCAATGATATTGTGGAAGTCATTAAACATGACTTAAGTTTGCCATTGTATGTGATTTGAGTTATATATAATGTTGATTAGTTGATGTTAATGTGGAAGTAATTTTGATGGTTTGATGTAATAGTGGTAGTGCCTTCAAATGTAATGTTTATTGTTTGATTTATATAGCGATGATCTTATGGTTTTCGTTGCAATCAACAACTAATATGTTGATGTCAATGTAAATGGATAAAAAAATTGCACATAGAATCTGCATAACTGACCACTTTCATTGGCATCAACAAATAATATAGTGACATCAACAAACTATATGTTAATGTCAACATAGATGGATACAATATTAAATTTGTATAACTGAGCGTTTTTGTTGGCATCAACAAATATTGTATTGATGTTAATATAAATGAATATATGTATTGTACATAGAATCTGAATAACTGAGCGTTTTCATTACAATCAACAAATAATATATTGACATCTATAAATAATATATTGATGTCAACAAAAATGGACACAAAGATTGTACATAAAATATAAATGATTGAGCGTTTTCGTTAACATAAACAGATTATTTGTTGACATTAATAAATAATATGTTGATGTTAACATAAAATGATACAGAAAATGCATTCCTTTCTTTGTCTAGGTTTTGTCAATGTCAACATAATAAAGGCAGTTTCGGTATAAAAATATAAAATTTGGATGGGAGGTCCTCACTTGATATTATAAAAGTTTACGGATCTCAGTTGTGATTACCTTGATTAGTGGATTGTATTTTGTAAATCCCCTTATTTTTTATTATGGGCTTATTATTCTTGTTTCAAAAGAATATTTCAAGTAAAATACTTAACTGATTTTAAAAAAATTAAAGTGCTTTCATTTTGAAATTCCCAATTATTTATTATTGTTATTATTATTATAGGTTCTACTTTTGGTTGAAATTTTTACCACCTAAGTATAATTTACACTAAATATTATTTAAGATTTTTATTATTTTTAATATTATAATTATATACTGCCTATGCTAAGCGCAAACATGAATTTTCAATTGAGCTCCAATTTCACAATTAATTAAAAAAATTGAATCTCAATTTCCAAGTTAATTTTGAATCGATTTTAAGTTGAGGGAAAGATTTAAGGGATTTAAGATAAATTTCTTATTTTAAGCATCTAAATAAAGAGGTCAATCTGAAAGGAGTTTTGTTTTAAAGAGTCTAATCTTTCAGTGTCTCAAATCAATCAATCCAAATTTAAATTTTCTTCTTTAAAGGTGTTAATGGATTAGGCTAGCTTGAGCCTGTATCTGGCCAAGCCTACGTTAGCTCGAGCTTGGACCTTATGCTTGAGCACTTGGACCGGGCTTGAATTTTTTAATTGTGCCCATTTAATAGATAGGTTTGTTTGGATTAGATGGTAGTTAAAGAGACCAAGTCCGACCCAACCCAACTATAAAAATAATTGTGGCAAAAAGGAAAGAGACATTTGAATGCATGACATATTGATGAGACACAAGTATCCAAACCAATTGAGATAAGGACAATTTATATATATATATATATATAAAGAGAGAGAGACCTAACAATGTTAGAAAGGTGTTATGATATGTAATGGTTTTATCCTTTTGCAATTAATACTTTTCAAAAATGGAAGTGTCACTCACCATAGTGTAAATGACATATGCATAGTAATTTTATTCATATATATATATAAATATATATATATATATATAAAGACCTTTTTGGCTCAGGCTGGGAACGAGAGATTTCCACTTTATGCTTCTTTTTAGCTCAGGCTGGGAACGAGAGATTTCCACTTTATGCTTTCATCTGTTTATTCACATTTTAATTTTCAATGAAAAAATTTTAAAATAGGACTTAACTTTTCAGCATATTTCAAATCAAGACAAAAAAAAAAAAATAAAAAAAATCTACATTTTAAATCAAGACTTAAGCTTTTCACTTTTATTTTTGGATTAAGCATTTTATGGCGACTGCGACCTTTTAACACTATTTCCAAAATACCCTTAGCCTTTTAAGTTTGTAACTATTTTAACCCTTTCTTCTTCATTCTTCCCTCTTCCACCAACCTAATGGAGATAACGGCTTCTCTATTCCGGATCCAGGAATAAGACGATGAGGGTTTGGCGGATGTCCGATTCCAAGTGTCTGGAATTGATAGCCGCGCATGATGATGCGATCAGTTCCGTGTTCATTTGATTCAACGGTCTTATTTTCACAGGGCCGGCTGATGGGACGGTTAAGATCCGGAGGAGGAAATTGCAGGGGAAAAGTGTGAAGCACGTGCATTTGCAGACGCTGCTGAAGCAGGAGTCGGCAGTAACGACACTTGCCGTTAACCAGACGACGTCCGCTATCTACAACGGCTCATCAGACAGCCTGATTAATTTCTGGGAGCGAGGGAATCATCTATCGCATGGTGGTGTCCTTCGAGGGCACAAGCTGGCAGTGCTGTGCATGGCAGCTGCGGGGAGTCTATTGCTGAGCGCGAAAGCTGATAAGTCCATCTTCGTGTTGAAGAGAGAGGGTAGGACACACACGTCCCTGTCCCAGGAGGTGATTAGTGTGCTGACACTGCTGGCAGAAGAGAATGAAGAAAGGAAGAACAGGGAGAAGACGAGAAGAGAGGACTCAGAAAAGAAGAAGAAAGCAAGAAAACCAAAGAAGAAGAGAACAAGAAGTAAAGAATGCATGAAAGAATAGAAACAAAGGAAACAGGAATGAAGTAGCAGAAAGAAAACAGAAGAGAGGAAAAGGAGGGAACTAGAAACAGAAAAAAAAAAACAAAAAACATGACGAAGGAAGAAGACGAAGAAGGGGGGAATAGTTGCTGGCTCGATTTATGTTTAGAAAGACCGAAGTGGGCGATGGTGGGGTTGTTGCCTGGGCAAAACCGGAGATAGGGAAGAAGATGAAGGAAGAAACAAAAGAAAATGAAGGAGAAACACAGGAAACAGAACGAAGAAAATGACATGGGGCCTGTCTAGTGATTGGCCATGGAGGACGATTACGAATATGGGGTTAATTGGGAGAGATCCATGGTTGCCTATGGGCTTAGCCCACATATCTTAATTCATTTGGACTTTTAATTATGTTTTCAATAAATATAGTAAGATGTTTTAATCATAGCCATTGGTATGTTTAATGGTATAGATTAGTTTTAGGTTTTATCATTTGTCTATTTAGGCATTGTAAAGCCTTTTTAGTTATTTAAATATTGACTAATAAAAAAATTCTTAGAAAAAAAAAACTCAAACCCTATCAATTTTAAACCCCACACTCTATCAACTTCTCCTACCAACCCAACTCGAATACCGAACAACACTCAGCAAAAACTTAGCAGCACCTTACCCCTTTGCCTTCCATATCTTGTCTCTCCATTTGTATTCGTCCTGCATTTGGTATCTTGTTCTTCATTAATTGGTATTAAAGCCGAAAATGAAAACACATTGATGACTAGGATTAAAACATCTTATTAAATTTATTGCAAACATAATTAAAAGCCTAAATAAACTAATATAGGTAGGTTGGGCCCAAAAACGGTCTACCCATGGTGGACCACTGGTTTGTCTTGCATCACTGGTGATGATTGATGGTGGATCATGTATAGTGGTAGTGTTAAAAAGTCTATGAAGGTATGATGGTGTCTGAGCGAAGGAATTGATGATCAGATGACCCACATAATACTTGATACGAATGTAGAGATTTTACGAAATTATTTGGGTAAACATGGGGTACAATATTGAACTTTAGGTCAAAATAAGAGTGTTTTGGGGTTTTAAAAAAAGATAAGGATAAAAAGTTTTTGAAAAATGTTTAGTTTGGCGGTTTGCCTTGATCTAAAATAAAAGTAAAAAACTTAAGTTTTGATTTGAAATATAAATTTATTTTCGTCTGGATTTACAATGTGATAAAAAAAAAAAAAATAGGGCGCCATTCTGAAAATTTCCTTTTCTCAAACAGGGAAGGATTCAGTTGTCTGAATCCCGCAACATACATTGTACTTAGAAGAGAGACAAGGAAGAGGAAAGAGAAAAGATAAATGGCGGGAAGCGAAGATCCCTCTTTGGAGGCCGATCATGCTCAAGAAGCAATCATCGCCAGAATCGAACACAAATCGCGAAAGATCGAAAGTTTACTCAAACAGTCAGTAATCGTGAATTCTCTTCTGTTTTTTCTTAGATCTTCGTTTCCTTCTTCTTCTTCCGGAAAAACCCTAACCCTAGATCTCTTGATTTTGCATGCATCCCTAGGTATAAGCCGGTCGAGGCCCTCAAAACCGCTCTCGAAGGATCTCCTCCCAGCACCAATGACGAGAGATGCAAGGTTCTGTGTAAATTCTTTTCCCTCCTCCTTCTCTTTGAATTCGGTTTTGTTAGATTTTTATCTCATTTGGATTGGATGTGCAGGCGGCAAATTGGATAGTGGTGCATCGGGCCCTGATGGCGATCAAAGATGTGGATGGGATGTTCTCTTCTTTGGATCCAGAGTACTATGACATCCTCATGAAGTCAGCACTCTCTCTATCTCTTTCTCTGGTTCTCTGAATTGAATTTCTTTGCTTACTAGTATCAGTTGTCTTACTATTCTTTTCTCATGTCCACTCTGCATTTTCCATTAAATGCGATATTATTTGATGGTCAATTTTTTTTTTTAATCTTTACCATTGTTTCTTCAATTTAAACCACTTTTAGCAATAAATTCTGGGGTTTTACTTATATGAAACAAATGGGGCTTTAAAATTTTGGGGGAATCATGACATTGAAATTTTGATGTAAAGCAGGACTATTTTGAGATTCATTGCTCTGCAGAAAGGGGAGCCCTGTAGCATTTGGCCTTTAACTCAAGTGCTACCTTGGTTTGGTTTTTATTTTTTTCATTTGGGACTTTGATTTCGTGAGGCATAGCCTACTAAGCTGTCTTGGGATTTGTGGATCGCAAGATAAATGTTGACATCAAGGATTGTGTAGTATTTAAGGGTGAGATCTATGCCTAGAAGCAATGAAGAAAAAAATGTCTGGCTTTACATGCTTCTGTAGACGCCAGGTTTCTTTGTGCTTATGAAATGGTGAAATTGGTGTTTTTGTGCTCATTGTTTTATATTGATAAAATAGATGTGTTATGACATATGATTCATGCATGAATCCGTGAATGCAAATTTTGGGGGGAAAGCTGAGCTATTGATTGAGTAATATGATACATTCATGAACATTGAAGAAAAAAGGATACGATTATGAAAATGGAGCTCATGTGAAAAATTAAAGACTTCAAGTTTGAGTTGGATAATATTTATGGAAATAAGAGAGAGAGAGAGAGTGAAGTATAAGATTTTACTTTAATGGAAATTGTGTTGAGATCTAGATCTATGCAATATTGGGGACAAAGATATCTGTTTTTGCAACCTTTAGATAAGAAGCTATTCTTGGTGGAAAGATTGAAGCAGTGGTAGAAGCGTCTAAAGTTTCCATTTGCTTGTACAAATGGTAATCTTGTGAGGTTTACTGATGAATAAATGGAAATTCTTATGACACGAGAAGAATTACCATTTTCCTATCATAAATGAATATCCAAACACTGAAACTATATACTTTCTTGCAACCTAAATAAACAGAGGAGTACAAGCCAACCAAATCGTTAGGGGCACAGCTCAGTCTTCACTTTGCCCATCGCAAGTAGATATTACTTCCATACTGGGACTGATCCTCAGTAAACTCAAAACATCTTTTTACTTGGTTCAATTTGAAAAACACATTTCGAGGATGATATATCTCATAAAAATTGAAATTGCAGAAATTGTGACTACATTTTTTATGGTTAGTTTTCTTATTAGGTGACATTTTTAAGATGATGAACTTTACACTGGGCTAGTTCCTAGTTGGTTCAAATGTTTGTTCTCCTTTTTGTAAAACATTGTATTGTTTACTAAGCTGATCTTCTGGTCCTAATTGGGTAAACTCCTTATTGTATTCATATAACTTTAACAGCCTGTCTTTGAAAACCCAAAAAGGAGTCTGGTTGGGCTATGTTTTGAGTCAAATTAGTTCATTGTATTGCCCAGAACAAGGCAAACTATTTATTCAGTGAAAAGCCGACAAAACTACTTAAACTGATGTGAACCAGCAGCTGGATCAGGTTGAACAAGCAATCTTGACTCTCTTTTGCTAGTTTAGTTATTTTTTTCCTATGTTATTTTTTATGATGTCATTCCAATTGAACTGGTTGTACTGAACTAACCATAATTGTTTCAACCTCTTGTCATCATCATCATCATCATCAAAGCCTTACCCCAACCATGTTGGGGTCGGCTACATGAATTCTATTTCTCCATTCCGTTCTATTTTGAGCTAAATCTTTCGATAATTGCAACTTCTTCAAATCTGAATTAATGACTTCCATCCATGTTTTCTTCGGCCTACCCCTATCTCTTGATGGACCCTCCACCTGTATATCCAAACTTTTTCTCACCGGTGCCATTACTGGCCTACGCTCAACATGCCCAAACCATCTTAAACGAGTTTCTCTAATCTTATCTCCTATTGGTGCTACCCCTAAATGTTCTCGAAAGCGCTCATTTCTAATTTTATCTTTCCTAGTTTTACCACACATCCACCTAAGCATTCTCATTTCCGCTACATCCATCTTATTAATATGTGTCTTCTTAATTGGCCAACATTCTGCTCCATATGTCATAGCTGGTCTAACCACTGTCCTGTAAAATTTTCCCTTTAATTTTGTTGGCATTTGTCTATCACAAAGTACTCCCGAAGCTAGTCTCCACTTCAGCCATCCAGCTCTTATCCTATGCTCCACATCTTCGTCAATCTCCCCATCCTTACTAATCATCGAGCCTAGGTACCGAAAAGAATCTTTACGTGGTATCTCATGGGTTTCAATTTTGACAGTGGTTTCAACACTTTGTATATGTTTACTGAAATTGCAATCCATATATTCTGTCTTTGTACGATTTATTTTAAAGCCTCTAGATTCTAATGCCCTCCGCCATCTCTCAAGCTTTGCATTTACACTTTCTCTTGATTCATCCACCAATACTATATCATCTGCGAACAACATACACCATGGTACTTCTTCTTGAATATGCACAGTTAACTCATCCATAATTAATGCAAAGAGATAAGGGCTGAATGATGATCCCTGATGTAAGCCTATAGTCACGAGAAATCCTCCCGTTTCTCCACATGTGGTTTTCACATTTGTTATTGCACCTTCGTACATATCCTTTAAAATTTCAATGTAACCTCTTGGGACATTCCTTTTCTTTAAGACCCACCAAATTAAATTCCTCGGTACCCTATCATAGGCTTTTTCCAAATCGATAAAGTCCATATGTAGATTTTTCCTCTTTGCTCGGTATTTTTCCATTAATTGCCTAAGTGAAAAGATAGCTTCCATAGTTGATCTCCCTTGCATAAAACCAAATTGATTTTCCGAAATCTTAGTCTTTTTTCTCAGTCTTTGCTCCAGTATTCTCTCCCATAACTTCATAGTGTGACTCATAAGTTTAATCCCTCGATAGTTGGTACAATTTTGTATATCTCCTTTATTCTTATATATAGGTACTACAATGCTTCTTCTCCATTCATCCGGCATTTTCTTTGTCACAAGTATCTTATTGAATAGTCTACATAACCAACTTACTCCAATCTCTCCTAAGCATTTCCATACCTCTATCGGAACACCATCTGGGCCTGTTGCCTTTCCTGTCTTCATTCGCTTCAATGCTTCCTTCACTTCCACCCCTCTAATTCTACGGAGAAAAGTATACTCTTGTAATGAAGTATCCTCCTCTACTCTTGTATCGCCCAAATATTCTTCATTTAAAAGTTTACTAAAATATTCTTTCCACCTTTCTATAATATCGTTGTCCTTCACCAAAATATTTTTCTCATTGTTCTTGATACATTTGACATGATCTAAGTCCCTACTTTTCTTTTCTCTTATTTTTGCAAGCTTAAAAATATCCTTTTCTCCTTCTCTTGTTCCCAACCTATTATCGAGGTCATCGTTTGCTTTGAACTTTGCACTACTTACTACTTTCTTAACTTCTTTCTTTGCCTTCTTTTACAACTCAAAATTTTCTATACTCTTAGTCCCCTGCCAAACTTTGTAGTAATGTTTTTTTTTGTCGAATAACTTCCTGAACCTCCATACTCCACCACCATGTTTCTTTATTAATATGTCTCTTCCCTTTTGATTCTCCAAGTACCTCCTTTGCAACATTCCTAATGCAATTAGCCATTTGATTCCACATTACTGTAGTTTCTCCTTCAATATTCCATTCTCCTTTCTCAATCATTTTGTCCTTAAATATATTTGCTCTTTCCCCCTTCAAATCTCTCCACCTTGTTTTAGGGTTCATTTTGTTTACTCTTGCTCTCTTTTTACTCCTAATGCAAATATCTAAAACTCCAAGCCTATGTTGCGTAGTCAAACTCTCTCCTGGAATAATCTTACAATCTTTACAAGCTAATCGGTCCTGTTTTCTAACTAGAAAAAAGTTTATCTGACTCCTATTACTCCCACTTTTATATGTAATTAAATGCTCATCTCTCTTTTTAAAGTAAGTATTTGCTACTATAAGATCAAATGCCACTGCAAAGTCCAATATAGTGTTTCCGAATTCATTCTTTTCTCTAAATCCATGCCCTCCATGCACTCTCTCATATCCTCTATTATCTCTTCCTATATACCCGTTTAAATCCCCTCCAAGGAAAATTTTATCACTATTTGGGATTTCTCGCATTAAATCATCCATCTCCTCCCAAAATTGTCTTTTCACACTTTCTTCTAGTCCTACTTGGGGAGCATATGCACTAATGATATGAATTATGTCTTCCTCTAGTACTAGTTTAATTGCTATAATTCTATTACCAAACCTCTTTACCCCCACAATTCTCTTTTAAATCCTTATCTATAATTATACCCACTCCATTTCTTGTATCACTCTTTCCTGCATAGAAAAGCTTATACCCATCCATGAGCTCCTTGTATGTTGGTCAAATGGTAGATTGTCGTTTAGCTGATATTCTAGGTGTCATTGTTTTGCAAGTAGGCATTACTATTTTGATTATGGTTAGAAATATTGCCTGATACTTATAGTAATTGTTGATACATATCAGTTTGGAGACCAACTGATATAGTATATTGGCATGCAATTGGTAATGTTGAACAGAGGGGAGACGCGGGGCAGGCAAGGTAAAGATGAAGATAGAGGGAAAATTGGGCTCTCACCAAACCTCAATCTGGAGGCGTTAGGAAAATTGGCTCTCACCAAACGCCGATTTGAAGGTGTTAGGGATTTGGAGGAGAACTCCAAAAAGACTTGGGGAAGATCTCAAAACTTAAATTTCATTAATTATCAACTCAATAACTAGCCAAAGAGGCATTACATCATTTTATAGGAAAAGAAATAAGGCTAGGACTAATCTGGACCATCTAACCACATTGACGGCCAAGATTAAGATATCAAGTGGACAAATCTTTGATGTGCTTCTTGGTCTTTAACTCTTGGCATGCTTTGGAAGTTTTTATCAATCTTTTCATCCAGGTAGAAGGGCAATGGAGTCATGGCTTCTTCCGATGTTTGAGTCCAATATGGGCTATTGATCTGACCATTAGATGCATCAAGTGTTGGCTTTGAACTAGTAGATCACAATCTTCTTTTGTCAATAAGTTGTCCCTAAAAATGAAATCAATGTAATGAACTTCAATGAGTTGTACAACTTTTTGAGCACTATCCTTATTTTCTGTTGAGCTAGGCTTTTCTGAATGTGGTTCTACACTCATATCCATCAGATTTTTAGTTTGGTTGCTAACCATATCCAAGTCCTTAATTGAATTTGTTGCTTGTGTTTGTTGGTCAACACTATTCGAAGAAGGCAATTCTAAGACAATTGTAGTAAGGGTAAAGTTTAAAAAATCGGACTTGGGACTCGACTTAGTCATGACCGAGTCTGAGTCGACTCGGCCGAGTCTCATTAAGACTCGGCCGATCCCATAGGACTCATCCGAGTTGGCTGAGTCTTATGGCTGAGTTTGGTGAGTCATAGCCAAGTCAGGCCAACCCGACTCGGTTTGGGCCAAGCCAAAGTTGACTCGGATTCGGCTGATTTTTTAAACCATGAGTGAAAGAGGCTTCTGGGTTTTCTTCTTGTATCTCAATGTTCTTGTTAAACTCATAGTGATCTCCAATTTCATCATGAAGAGACCTGATGGGGACATCAGATCCGATCCCTCTCGCTCTTACAAAGTGTATCAAAGAAGAGGGCGCCGGACAGCAGATCATGCCTTAATTTGGATGGATGAACAATATTCAGGTTTTGATCACCAAGATATTACAAGTCCACTGTTGATCCGTTATTGCGAGGACATTCGACGGCTAGATTTTGAGGAAGACCCCATGTGAATTGATTGGAAGGCCAGCCCCATATTGAGAAGCCCACATGGGAGGAATAAAAGAGTTTTGTTTCTTTTTGTTTTGTTTAGAGGGGCCCAAGTAATTAAAAGAGTCTTATTATAAGAAAAGCGACCCATGTTTTTAATTATATATGTAATAAAAAGGGGGGTCTGCAACTTAAAGCCCAAAAGGGATGTGCCTTGGGATTCGTGCGCACATCCCATGCGCACGAAACCCAAGGACTTGATGCCAAGTTGTTTCTTTTTTATTTATTTTATTTTGTTTTCTTGGTTTGATGATGTTATCTTAGGGTTATATATATAAGGCATCTCTTGTACTCTTATGCTTATGTTATGTTATTCTATGGTATTGAATGAAAAGAAGCTTTTCCTTATTCTTCCAAGAGTCTCTTGAGCCACCTTTCTCTTGAGATCTGTTTAATGCCTCCGGATCGGAGTTTGGTGAGAGCCCAATAAAGGTAACGATATCTCTTTCACTTTTCTTTTTTCCAAGAGCATTTTGGATATTCTCATTCAGATCTAAAGCCATTCTAGTATTGTTATCATATCTAAACTACCTAAATTTGAATCCTGCAGATCTAGAATCCCCTGGTTACTAAACTTCAGATCTGAACCATAAACCATCCTAGATCTGAAACTTATTTCAGATCTTAACTTTTGTTAAATCTAGATCTCTTCTAGATCTGAAAATACTAGATCTGAATTTTGCCATCATAGATCTTCCCTTCAGACCATTGCCAAAACATTGGATGTGTATTACTGGCCCTAAGCAATCTGGAAGTTCTATCTTCCATTAAGATTATACTATTGTCTATACCAAGAAAGGAGTTTATTGTGGGATCTGTGAGATCATCTTGGACTGTAGATCTGTTATTTACTTGAAATCCATTGTTTAATTTACTTGGGCTGCTTATAACTGAATTTTAATTGTTCATTCAGATTTGATCTCTTTATGTTAGGTTAGATCTCATATTGTCCTGCATCAAGACCTCTCAATTTTCTCAATGGGTATCGTGATTTCCTCATGTTGCTCATTTTGTTTCTGTTGTGAAGCAATCATCTATGCAACATGTCTTGCACTTGATTGGCAAATTGATCTAAGATAGCTCTGATTTGGGAATAGTAATGAGTCTTGATTTCATTTGCCACGGTTTGCACAACGTGTACTTTTGTGGTTTGCAAAGAGTTTCCCACTTGAGACTTAGATTTTCGTATCGGAGACCGACATAGCATATGCTAAACACAATTTGCTTCTTTACGTGCTTCAAACTTGTCTTGACAATCTTCCATGTTTTCCAATATGTTTGGCGTCAAACCTCTGAGAAACCTAAGAAAATAATGTTGTCTTGTCTCTTCTAATCTGCATGATCTTTGCAATGATGAAAATTGCTCGAAATACTCATCAACGGTCAAATTTCCTTGCCTTGAATTAAAGAATTGCTTAAAGGTAGTTTCATTCGCATAATACCATGATCTATACTTCTTTTGATACAAATCCCTTTGAAGTTGATCATTGTAGTTCTCTTGTTGCAATTTCATATTGATTTGATGAAATAGGGATTTCAAAATCATTGCTTGTAACAATAAATCAACCTGACCTATTGTGTAGATTTCTTTGATTAAAGTTTGTAGGTGGGATCGGCAATCATAGTCCAGATGGCGATCTTGCCATTTGAAGATGGATGGTTGAAAATTGAAATTGAACTGACTGCGGACCCTTGATTGATGAAATCTGCATCAATACCTACACCATCGTCTAGATCTTGTCACCATGAGCACGTAGGATCAAACAGATTTGAAATCAAAGTCCGAATGGTCTTAATATTGCAAAAACAAGTTTCTGTAGTCTAATTTGGTCAAACCCACTCTTTGACTGAGGGTTAATGTAATGCTGACATCACCACTAACATCAGTGGTTTGGAACAACTTTGTTTTTGCCCAAAGGGTTGAGTTCGCTTGAACCAAGCTGGACCTGTACCTAAACTGGCGTTTTGATGCAGAACAATATGAGATCAATCCTAATATGAAGAGATCAAACTTGAATTAACAATTAAAATTCAGTTATAAGTAATCCAAGTAAATTAAAACATTGAATTTCTAGTAAATAATAGATCCACGGTCCAAGGTGATCTCATTGATCTTGCAGTAAACCCTTTCTTGGTATATAAAATAATAAGATTTTAATGGAATATAGAACTTCCAGGTTGCTTAGGGCCAGTAGTGCACATCCAATGATTTGGACAGTGGTCTAGGGGAAAGATCTATGATAACAAATTCACATCTAGTATTTTCAGATCTAGCAGGGTTCAGATCTAATAAAAATTCAGATCTGAAATAATTTTCTGATCCAGAATTGATTTTGGTAATAAAGTTCAGATCTGAAGTTTGGTAGCAAGGGAAGTCTGGATCTGCAAGGCTCAAGTCTAGGGTAGTTTAAATCTGACGTAGATATCAGGATGACTCTAGATCTAAGTGATAGTAACCAAAAGTGCTCTTGGAAAGAGGACAAGTGAAAGAGATATAGATACCTTTGTTGGGCCTTCACCAAACTTTGATTCGGGGGTGTTAGAAGAGATTTCAAGAGAAAGGTAGACTTTAGAGGCTCAAGGAAGAAGAAGAAGAAGCTTTTCTTTCATTCAATATCATAGCATAACATAGCGAAGAGGGTACAAGAGAAGTCTTTTTAATATAACCCTAAAGATGACATCATCAAAAGCAAACAAAATAAAATAAAAAAATAACAAAACTTGCGTCCAATGCCTTAGGATTCGTGCGCATGGGATGTGCGCACGAATCTCAAGGTGAAAGCCCTTTTTGTTTAAGTTGCGGAGCCCTCCTATTTATTACTTATGTCTTTAATAAAAAAAACATGGGTCCCCTTTCTTCTACTAAAGCTCTTTTATTTACTTGGGCCCCTCTAAAAAAAACAAAAGAAAAAAACAAAAACTCTTTTATTCCTCCCATGTGGGGCCTTCTCAATGAACTTCTGCCAAATCTAGTCGTCGGATGTCTTCGCAATAATTGATCAACGGTGGATTTATAATTTTTTCGCTATCAAAGCCTGGGCATTGTTCATCCATCCAAATTAAAGCTTGATCCGTTGTTCTGCACCCTCTTCTTTGACACGCCTTATAAGAACGAGAGGGATTAGATCTGATGTCCATATCAATTCCCATAGGCTAGAAAAGTCTCATCTTGGAGCAAGGGACGAAGTGGGCCTTCTTAGATAAGCGGTCTACGACAACCAGTATGGAGTTATGCTGTTTATTTGTCTTGGAAAGCCCAAGCACAAAATCCATACTAAGGTCTTGCCACGGTGCATGAGGCACTGGCAATGGAGTGTACAGCTCAGTGTTTTGCTTATGCTGTTTTGCCTGTTGGCAAGTGCGACAGCTTTCAATGGTGTGGGCTACGTCTTGCTTGAGACTCGGCCAATAAAAATGGTCCCACATCCATAGGGATTACATCACACCACAGCTGGTCTTGATAGGAGGACATGTGCAGTGGGACCAGGCAACGCTGAGTGATTGGAATAGATGTGGAATCTACCCATGACACACGATATGACTTGGGATGGGGTACTGGGGTCAAACCTAAGTGGGACAAATTGTTGGCAAAAATTACATTGGTACAACTCCCACTGACAATGATGACCTTACAGCTCTTATCATTGCATTTGACGTAGGTGTGAAAGATAGATGTTCTACGCCAGTCCTCATTTTCTTGGAGTGTCAATGCACACTGTATTACCATCACACGTGGTAGTGCACTCTCCAATTTATCTTGTGCATTCTATTCTCCATGATAAGAGGGAGCAAATCTAAGAAAAGATACTCGATCCTCCGGATCACCACAATCATCATCACTAGCACAAAATCCGGGAAGTAGGCATCCACTGTTGGGTCACTCTTATCCTCCACATCCTCGATGCAGAGATTTCGGGATGGGCAGTCATGAGCAAGGTGCTCACGACCATTGCAATTGTGGCAAGTAACAGAGTTGTTCCATTTAGAGTTTTCACCAACGATTCCCTTGCCTTTGTTATCTTTAAAGGCGGGCGGTAGGTATATTAGCAGGACTTCTAGGAGGTTGACCTCTAGAATTTGGTTTACCACTCGAAGGATGAGGCTTAGAGTTCGTTCCCTGGGAATCACTACGTCTAGCCTATTTGCTTTTCATGGCAGTCTCAAGGTTGAGCACTACCTCATAGATGTCCTCTAGGCTGGCTGTCTTAACCGTGATTAACTTTCTCTGAAATTCTTGACAAAGACCTGTTCTGAATTTAGATATTTAACTTGGAAGGTCTTCCTGAACGTTACATCGTAGGTTAAGTTCTTCAAACTTATTAATGTATTTTGTAACAGACATATTACCTTGTCGGAGGTTAGACCTTTGATCTAAAAGTCTATCCTGATAGGACTGGGGTAGGTATTTAACCTGCAAATGCAACTTCATCTCATCCTAGGTCACAATGGGTGCCTCTCGTCAGTTCTGCAAACTGTGCTCAACGTCAACCCAGTACAACCGCGCTTGACTCACCAGTTTCATTTTGGCAAATCTGACCCTTCTCTCTTTAGACATTTTATACCACTTATAGTGGTCCATATCTGATTCCCAATCAGAATAGGCTTTCGGATCGATCCGACCATCAAAAGATGGGGCTTCTACCTTGACATTCTTCAAAACCCAAACTTCTGGGTTTCCTCTTCTACCGCGGGCCCTATGATTGCTTCCAACCTTAGATTCGAGGTTGGTATCATCATCACGCTCATGTCCCCTATTCCTATCATGGTGCCTATCAGGGTTTTTGTTTCGACCGCGACGATGTGCATTATCACCATGTTGCGATGTCTCAATGTTCTCAAGGCTGGTATTGATTGCCTCCTCTCGAGTTTGTGACTCTTGTCGGAGAGCGGTTAGTTGGGTCATGATGGGCCCCAACATGTCCTGGACAATCTTAGTAACCTGTTCTGGGTTCATCTTGAGATATTCAAGTTGGATATCTTTACCACTCCGTGTGGGCATGCAAGATGGACAATTAAAATGAACAAAACTATTAATGCAATGCAGTAATGACTAATGATTATGATGAATCTAAATGCCTTGCTAAACAAACCTACGCTTTGATACCAAAATTGATGTAGGACAATATGAGATCTATCCTAATATGAAGAGAGATCAGACCTGGATTAACAATTAAAATTCAGTTATAAGCAATCCAAGTAAATTAAAACATTGAATTCCTAGTAAATAATGGATCCACGGTCCAAGGTGATCTCACAGATCTTGTAGTAAACCCTTTCTTGGTATATAAAATAGTAGGACCTTAATGGAAGATAGAACTTCCAGGTTGCTTTGGGCTAGTAGTGTATATCCAATGATTTGGATAGTGGTCTAGAGGGAAGATCTATGATAACAAAATTCAGATCTAGTATTTTCAGATCTAGCAGGGTTCAGATCTAATAAAAATTCAGATTTGAAATAATTTTCAGATCTAGAATGGATTTGATAATAAGGTTCAGATCTGAAGTTTGGTAACAAGGGAAGTCTAGATCTGCAAGACTCAAGTCTAGAGTAGTTTAAATCTGATGTAGATACCAGGATGGCTCTAGATCTAAGTGATAGTAACCAAAAGTGCTCTTGGAAAGAGGAAAAGTGAAAGAGATGTAGATACCTTTGTTAGGCTCTCACCAAACTCCGATCCAGAGGCGTTAGAAGAGATTTCAAGAAAAAGGTAGACTCTAGAGGCTCAAGGAAGAAGAAGAAGCTTTTCTTTCATTCAATATCATAGCATAACATAGCGCAGAGAGTACAAGAGAAGTCTTTTTAATATAACCCTAAAGATGACATCATCAAAAGCAAACAAAATAAAAAAAAAAAAAACAAAACTTGCGTCCAATGCCTTGGGATTCGTGCGCATGGGATGTGCGCATGAATCTCAAGGTGAAAGCCCTTTTTGTTTAAGTTGCGGAGCCCTCCTATTTATTACTTATGTCTTTAATAAAAAAACATGGATCCCCTTTCTTCTACTAAAGCTCTTTTATTTACTTGGGCCCCTCTAAACAAACAAAAGAGAAAAACAAAACTCTTTTATTCCTCCCATGTGGGGCCTTCTCAACGAGCTTCTGCGAAATCTAACCGTCAGATGTCTTCGCAATGATGGATCAAATGTAGATTTACAATTTCTTCGCGATCAAAGCATAGGCATCGTTCATCCATCCAAATGAAAGCTTGATCCGTTGTTCTATGCCTTCTTCTTTAATACACCTTATAAGAATGAGAGGGATCAGATCTGATGTCCCCATCACCCTTTCAATCCTGTAATTAGGGACCACAGTATATCATGGTGCTTTCGAGCACCATACTCAAGTCATTGTCTCACAAGAAAATGTTTTTTTTTTCTTTTCTTTTTTTCCTGTTCCGGTCTTTTTGCAACTAGAAACGGGATGTCTTCCTCAACGACCTGCTGCAAGGGTGAAACTGCAGGCCCTCTTCTTCCTCGACAGCGATGATAGGTGTCGGGTGGGACCGGCAATGGCAGATTGGCGGCGAGGCGGCAATTGGCGAGATGGAAACTACGGTACTAAAAAATCGGCAGCCCTCTTTTTCTCCAATCAGCACAATACTAAAGGCCAAACCAACAGCAATCTTCAACCAGACTGGTGACTGCACATGCAGGCAATGGTGGTGGTCTCTGGCGGCGCCTTTGCTAGGGTTAACAGGGCTCGAGGAAAAAATGACCAGCAATGACGATGCTATTGTCATGCGATTGTAGGGATTTGAAACCAGGTACGTTATTTTTCTCCTTTCTTCTATGATGCTTCTCATCTTTTCTTTTGCTCTTTTTTTTTTAGGATCCCAGAACTTAAATTTCATTAATCATCAACTCAATAATTAGCCAACGAGGCATTACATCATTATATAGGAAAAAGAACAACTCTAGGACTAATCTAGACCATCCAACCACATTGACAGCCAATATTAAAATATCTAATTAAAACAACCTAAAATATAAATAACCAAATAAATCCTAAATATACTAAGATAGGTCGGCTGGGCCCAAAAGCGGGTTGACCCATGGGAGCATGGTAGTGGGGTGGGGTTTGGCTGTAACGATGATGATTATGGGGAGGGTGTTTGGCATATGGTAATGAGTTTGGGATTCGACAATGGGTGTGGTGATGGATTTCGGGTTTAGTTGGGCTCGGGTGGGATGGTAGTGACGACAAGAAGATGGAGGATGGATATGGTTGTTGATTTGGAGATGGACTGCCGAATCTCGAATCCGGGATGAATTGCTCTTCATCTCTAAAACCAAATAATATGGAATAGAAAGGAGATGCGGGGCGGGCAAGGTAGAAGATGAAGACAGAGGGAATAATTGGGCTTTCACCGAACTCCGATCTGGAGGCATTAGGGATTTGAAGGAGAACTCCAAAAAGACTTGGGGAAGTTCCCAGAACTTAAATTTCATTAATAATCAACTCAATAATTAGCTAAAGAGGCATTACATCATTATATAGGAAAAGAAACAATCCTAGGACTAATCTGGACCATTGAACCACATTGTTGGCCAAGATTAAAATATTTTATTAAAACAACCTAAAGCATAAATAGCCAAATAAAGCCCTAAATAGACTAAGATAGGTGCGCTGGGTCCAAAGGTGGGTCGACCCATGGGGGACTATGGGTCTGTCCTGCATCAACTGCGTTTTTACCCCTGGTATGGTTCAAAATGTATCATCTTTGGTTGATGCCAACATGGCCTGCATAATGATAATTCGAACCATGACTTGCATACTCTATAGTCTTAGGGCATATCACATTGATACCGAAGAATTGAAACTTGTGGAAACCTGAGTTGAAACCTGAGTTGACTTGGTTTTTCTTTCCAACGTCCTGCTTCATTCAAACAAACAGTTACTGTAGGTACATTAATCTAGTCAGTTCATTATTCCGGAACTTCTCATAATTTTTTCATGCCATTAAACATCTGACTGGGTAGCCTCTGGCAATTTCATAGTTTCCTTGTTACCAATGTGTTTGACTACTAATGTTGACTGTGATTGTTTCATTGCTAGCTTTGATACCAATTGGAAATATTTTTACCCCAGGCTCTTGTTAGAATGCCATATGAATAAGTTTATTGGAAGCATCGCCTATGCTAAACTGTAGGGAAACATCTGATTACCTATTAGTTTAATATTATAATAGAAAAAAGACATGCCATTATGGATAATACGAAAATGTAATTTCTTCTTCTTTTTTTTTTTGGGTGATGTCAATGGTATTAGTTTTTTCTAAGGCCATCATTATCATCAAAGCCTTGTCCCAACTATGTTGGGGTTGGCTAAAACTTTTTGTTGAAAGTGGGAACTCAAATTTTGCTTATGCAAACACATCACAGCCAATTAAGCTACAACTAGTTATTAGTTTTTACAAAAGTGATTCTTTCAAAAATTAAATATCCTCTTCATGCAATGAAAAGACTTGCAATCTCACAAAATTAACTTCCCATTCTAGCAGGCAATTTCTTAATTTAACTTTATTGATCTGCTACCTATAGACCATGTACAGTCGTGTTATTTATTTATTTTGGTTGTACATGTAACTTCCGACTTCTACGCACGTGGAACCTCTGGTTATGACAGAACTGCCAATAGTATTGAGAATGCAGCAGGTCCGGCTATTTGTAGTTAAGGCTGTGCTAAATTCATTACCGAGAAGTTGCTCCAATAAATTGAGGGCAGCAAATAAAATCTGTGTGCTGGTTGGCAAGTTGTTGTCCCATACCGATTTGAGTTAAATCGAGTCTTGCTTTCGTTGAAAAGCTCGAGGCAAATCTAAACGAATCTTCAAAAAAAGATCTTCAAAAAAAGCCAAGTAATTGTAAAAGTTTCTTAATTTTCAATATTTGTTCAATCATGTTTTTTAAGAATCTTATGGGAAAATGTGAATATTCTCTTTTTTTTTTTATATATGAAATGTTTGTTTCCTTTTTGTTCATGTTAGTGTCCTATGGTGGACCATAGTTTTATCCTTGTTGAAAACTGAGTGGTGTTGCATGATATGATGGGGACCTCAAATCTGTTCCCCCTCGCTCTTATAAGGTATATCAAAGAAGAGGGCGCAAATCAGCGGATCAAGCTTTGATTTGGATGGATGACCAATACCCAGGCTTTGATCTCGAAGAAATTGTAAATCCACCGTTGATCAATCATCGCGAGGACATCCGACGGCTAGATTTCCGGAATCTTATTGAGAAGGCCCCATGTGTGCAATTGTCTTGAAGGTCCCATAATGTAAAGTGCCATATGGGAGGAAATAAAAGAGTTTTGAAGTTTAGAGGAGCCCAAGTAATTAAAAGAGTTTTAATAGAAGAAAGGGACCCGTTTTTTCTTGTTAAATGCATAAGTAACAAATAAGAGGGGCCCATAACTTAAAGAAGAAAAAAGAGGGTTTACCTTGGGATTCGTGTGCACATCTCATGTGCATGAAACCCAAGGCCTTTGGGCGCAAGTTTTTTTTTTTTTTTTTTTTTATTTGCTTTTGTTTTGATGATGTCATCTTTAGGGTATTATTAAAAGACCTCTATTGTATTCTTTTGGTGATGTTATGCTATGATATTGAATGAAAGAGAAGCTTCTTCTTCTTCTTCCTTGAGCCTCTAGAGTCTATATTTCTTTTGAGATCTCTTCTAACGCCTCCGGATCGGAGTTTAGTGGGAGCTCAATAAAGGTATCTATATTTCTTTCACTTTTCCTTTTCCAAGAGCACTTTGGGTTATAGCCATTAGATCTAGAGCCATCCTGGTATTTACATGAGACTTAAATTACCCCAGATCTGAGCCCTGCAGATCTAGAATCCCCTTGTTACTAAACTTCAGATCTGAATCTTATTATTATAAACCATTCTAGATCTGTAACTTATTTTAGATCTGAGCTTTTATTAGATCTGAACTTTTGTTAGATTTGAAACTAGTAGATCTGAACTTTGTTACCATAAATCTTCCCTTTAGATTATTGTCCAAATCATTGGATGTGCACTACTGGCCCTAAGCAACCTGGTAGTTCCACCTTCCATTAAGATCTTACCATTTTCCATACCAAGAAAGGGTTTACTGCGGGATCTGTGAGACTACCTTGGACCTTAGAGTTATTGTCTACTCGATATTCAATGTTCTAATTTAATTGGCATGTCTATAATCTGATTTTAATTGTTAATTTAGATCTGATCTCATCGTATTAGGATAGATCTCATATTGTCCTACATCATGATATGTGTAGGTTCCAGTCACCAATTTTTATGGAATTAGACTTTTGTCACTTTCATATTCTATATTATTAATTTATTTACATAAACAACACCTTAAGGATAAAAAAATTAAAATTTTTATTTCATAAACGATTTTCAATTCCTTTTCCTTTTAGAAAAGGGGACCAAAACAAACTGAAATTTCTTTAGAGGACTGGTCATAGATGATACTTGAAGGTTTTGAACCTTGCTTTTAAAACCAAGGCCTAGACAACTAATCTATTGCTTTTTCTTTCCTTTTCTCATGCTTGTTTATATCAATATATCTATGTTCTATTTAGTGTGTCACGTATGTAAAATTTTCTCATGATGTGTGATGTACGTTGTTGATAAATGATCCATATTATGCCAGCAATGCATTGGTGCTTTGGTTAGGTGTACCCTTCCCTAATGGAGGTACCAGGTACAAGCCATAGTCTACTTCCTCCCAGCTCGCTTGGCATCTAACATGTGTGAAGATTCATCTAACAAGTTGGAAAAAGAATCATATTTAATTGTGCTTGAATCAGATTTTAGTGATATTATTATTATTTTTTAAAATCATATGAAATGGCGTGTTTTGTGACAATTTATGAATGTTACTGGTGTTGTTTCTGTTGATGTCAATACTGGTCTAGAAAACGGATCTGTTGCATATTTTTATCTTTTCTCATGTTTTATATTCTCATTTAATATGTCAAGTATAATTATGTTGTCATGATGTATTTTGTTGATTAATGATCCTATATTTGTCTACAATGCCTCCATGTTTAAGAATACCTTTCTCCATTATTCGTATGCATTGGCCTAACCCCACTGAACAACGGGCTGCCATTTTGCTCTTTGGAAACAGTTTGAAACTTGTAACAGATATTAGCCATTGTCCTATTTTGTGAAATCTCTGGTATTGTCATGCGCAAACAAGCTGAGTAACATGTGCATTGAGAAGAGAGAATTTCCTCCGAACATGTCTTCTAGATTGCCTTCTTTGGAAGATTGTCAACTAACTTCTGCACCATTTCAAAATTGCAGGTATTTATATAGAGGATTGGCTACTGGTGACCGGCCAACATGTGACCAATGCTTGCGAATTCATGAAAAGCTGACAGAAAGAGCTGGTTTGGGCTGTATACTTCGTTCACTTGCAGATACTGTAAATACTGTTTGATGCTGCCGTTTTATCATTAATTTGATGTGCCCATTGTTGTCTCTAGTATATTGCTACATGTAATGTACTGTTACTGCTGTGACGGTTACTTGTTCACCTCTATTGGTCAACACTGTTGTATTTTATGGAAAATTTTTCTAGAGATTGGCCAGTTTGGGTGTTCATATTGTGAATAATAAAAAAACCTCAGAGAAAGTTGGGAGAATAAACCTAATGATTACTGTTTAGCTGTTTTACAACTTTAATGTGGAGACTATGCGCTCTACTTGCTACTGCTTACAGGAGCAACCTCACAAATTTCTTGAGAAGTTGGCTAATATATTTCATTTATCTTTTGTTTACTCAATATTGTTATGAGGTAATCGTAATCCACATATTTCAATACAATTATAAGGTTATGTGGTTGTGTTCCTGAGGTAATCGTAATCCACATTTTTCAGTACAGTTACAAGGTTATGTGTTCCTCCTAACTACAGGATTTGGTTTGGGAGATTTGGTGGCCCTATTCTCATTTGAAGTGGTGATTTCCACCATTTTTAGTTGGGAGGCCTTGCAATTTTTAGTGGATTTGCTCCCTGCCTGTCGAGTAATATCGTTTTGTCCAAACATTTGCTCTGGGCAGAAAATCGATACCTATCGATTGTATCAATGATACACATGAACTCAATTATCATATAGCTATGTTTTCGGTTAGAGCTCATATGGTAGAATCAGCTTCATCCTATCCATTCTATTGGCGACCAGTTAAGAACGATCTATATTGCATATCAGAAATCTCAAGAGGGCAGACCACCCGATCTAACTTATTTATTGCCCAAGGGTGGCGTTTTTGATGCTTAGGTAGCCTTTGATTGAACCATTTTAACGCCTAACCTGACGCTTTCAGGACTCTTCAAACAAGCAGTCACGTTGACTACTTAAGTAGTGACGTCCACTGTAACTGTTCCGTGTTTTGTGAAATTCTTCCAGCGTCAGATTGCAAGTAGAAAGTGAACTCCTAGTGTATTATTCAATCATAATCTAGCGATACTATATGTATCGGCTTTAACATTGGGTTTAATAATTATGTCTAGATTAAGATAACCAATAAAAGTCACATCACATGATGAGAACTTGGATTACCAGAAAAGCCCTGCACATGTTTGATTTGTAGTACATGTGTGACACCTGATTGCCCAACCCAACCCCCCACCTATAGAAAATTCCTGGCCTCTTCTATCTCCTAGTAACTAATACGTTTAATAACAAAAGACGAGAAAAAGACCTACCAGTGCCCATCTAACCACCAAAAGGATCTCATAAAATAAAAATAGAGACAGCAATAGTAGTAGTAGTAGTAACAACAACAGCAACAATAATAATAATACTAATAACAACAATAATAATAATGGAATGGGATTTTACCGAGGGGCCACATCTAAGGCGTGCGGATCAAAGGGGCAGCAGTTGGTACTCAGGGAGAGATGGCAATGGGGGCGTGGTTTTGATGAGTGGCTGCCTGATCAGAGACGACGACCCTCTCGCGAGAGGCAGGGGCGGACCTACTTGTGTGTGGTTGGGGCCTCGGCCCCCACAATTCAAATCTCTCTCTCTCCCTCTAATCAGCAACAGATAATTCCAATTGGCTCTGGTCGGCATCACAGCTTCTCTCTCCTTGCATATCGATCCTAAACAAATTTTAGTTGCTACTAGGGCTATTTTGTTAGGTGCTTGATCTCAAAAATATTTTTCAAAAACTGCGACTTTAGTAATGAGTGAATTTCTAGAAAACCTTCCTCTTCTAAAAATTTTAATGTTTTTTTTTTAAATGGGTTCTCTTGATTCATGAAATACTTTTAAGAAATGGGAAGTTTTTTTGAAAACTAAATATTTCTAAAAGTCTTCATTATTGAACTGGGTTCTCTTTATGAAATCGGGCTTTATTTAAAAAACAACACAAAAAAAAGAAGAAAAAAAAGCAAATATTCAAATTATAGATGGGGAGGAGATACACATCTAATCTATCATTATTGATTCTTACATATTGATGTGTGTTATTGATTGTTAGCTAATTTTCTTTAATTTTGATGTGTGATATTCAAATTAGATTTGAACAAACAAGTGAAATAAGATTAAATGATATTTTGGTTCCAAGATCGCTTCTTATCACAGTGCTCATACAACAATGGGTCAAATTCCATAAAATCCTTTATTAGTTTTTTTTTTCAATAGATTGCATGGATTTATTTTTAATAGTCATTTGAAAAATCTACTTTCAAAACTTTTCAAAGTGCCCAATGTTCAATTTTTCCACATAACAAATTAGCAACTTATTTGTTTGAACAATGAGAATAGAGGTCTATTATACTTTGGCACCTCTTGCAATAGAATTGCTACAAGTACAATTTGACTAAGAAATAAAAAAAATAATGAATATGTTTTTATTTTGTGGAAAATGCTAAACAAAGGTTAATTAACAAATATAATTTCATTATTTATAGGAAATTTTTAACCTCTAAATTCGTCAAACCTTTCGTTAAAAGGAAATTTTTACTTCTCACCTTTTGCTCCTACTAAATAAACTCTAGATTCCTTTATGATAACTCTTATATTCACATATTCACCGGACTGAAAACACACACACACACACATAATTGATTTGTTTGCCCATTACTTTATCTAAGATCTTGATTGATTATACTCTTCTAGAGATGAATACAAATATATAATTGACTGATTTTTCTCTTTTACCACTGCTACGGTGCGAAAAGTACAACAAAATAATGATTGAATTTTTAGTTGACCCCCCCCCCCCCCCCCCCAAAAAAACAAATGAAAATCTTAAGTCTGCCACTAACAAGCAAAGTTGCATGTGCAGATGAGGGGATATCTTACGGGCCCTCAACTTCTGGACCTCATTCTGCAGCCTCTGTTCTCCTCTTTCAGGCTCTCGTAGCACCTCTTTAGCAACTCACAGCCCACCTTTGTCTGCTTCGGCTTTGTTCTTATTGTATTTCAAATAAATAAGGCTCTATTACACAAAGAGCTTTTGTCACTACCCTAAGGCACCATTTGTGCATGGCTACAGAAGCCAGGAAAGGTTCTCCACATCATATTAATGTGCAAAACGTACTCCAATCTCATAGGAACCGTCTTTCCACGAAGCATGGAAAACTCAGGTTCCACCAAACTAGTTTTTAATGCAGCACAATAATCAGTGGCGGACCAAGGAGGTTTGAAAAAATCAATCTTTTTCTTTTTTAAAAAAAAAACCCCAAAAAACGAGTTTTTATAATAGTTTTTTATAACATAAAAATTAAAGTAGATAATTAAGCTAATATTAGATAAAGAGCCAACACCATATCAAATTCTCTATTCTCATTCTCTATCCTTTGATATGAAATGCATTTTGAAATGAATGAATCAAAAACAACACAACAATTGGCACATTCTTTTTAGCCATTCTTTAAAACTAAATCAACATAAGAAAAGGATCCCAATGAAAAGTGTTAATCAGTATGCCTAATATTGAGAAAGCTTAATTTCTAATATCAAGAAGGTCAATATAAAAATCCCCTAATAAAATCATACTATTGCTTGAAATCAAACAAAGAGGGAAGACAACTGCAAAAGAGTAAAATCGGACCATTTATCAGACCTTAACAAGAGAAAGCAAGAGAAGAATTTGTTTGTACTTATTTGCAAACTTTTGAACTTATTTCACGGCGGATAAATCATTATTTTTTATGGTAATAGTCATGTTAACAGTAGGGGATCTATCAAATAGTGGGACCCATAAAATGATAACCACCCAATGTTATTAATCACAATGAAAGCCCACCCTAATATTATATTTTTAGAACCCCTCCTAATATTGATAATTGATAAGCTAAGGGCTACATAATCATGATTTGATGATAGGACCACACATTAAACTTGTAGTCATCGTGGGACTAATCTAATATTGAGAGTCATAGTTGTACTTCCATAAAAATCATTGATGTTAAAACATATAGTGGGCTACTAGAATTAATAGTTGCTCAGGAACTTTCAAACGGGTTTTTACTGAACTCTAGATTTTTTTAAGCGAATATTGCATTATGCAACATTTCCTTGAATATTATAATATGAAGGCTTTTAGAAGAAAGTGAAATATACTAAGATAATTTCTCTTCTTTCTAGGTGAGTAAATTATATTCTAAACTAGTAGATAATATAGCAAAATCTCTTAAAATATCTTGTTTCCAAATACCCCCTCAAACAACAATGTTAGGAATTCCTAACACATGAAATTTCCTTTTAGAATTCCTATATAAGGACCCATTTGTGATTAGTGTCTCCATGTTTCCCATAATGTTGTCCCTCAATGTGGGGCGAGTGAGGTAGAACAGGGGTTGATATGTACAACTACAACATGTTAGAAACTCAATAATAAATATAAAATAAGATCAGCCTCTTTTCTGAGTGGTAAGAGGTGCTTATTCGTAAGTGTCTATCCAAGGTTCAAACTGGGTGACCTTTTCTTATCTAAGAATGTGCTACCTCACTAGAGGTTAACTCGCCTCACCAGAAAATTCCCCCGCCCCACCCAAGGTGTACTTCTGTCGCCAAAGGGCTAGAGGACGCAGCACCCATAATCAAAGATACCAGGAAAGAAAAACAATACATGGATTAGTTCACATTGCAAGAGATCTTAACCGTTCAATGTTTTTGTGAATGAATAATATACATTACGGTTCAAAAGACATTTAGTGAGTGCTCTCCTCCCGAGATTTATAAGTTTTTGTAATTGCCCTAGTAGGTGGTTTGGAAAAATCAATCTTTTTTCTTTTTTCAAAAAAATACCCAAAAAATAAGTTTTTATAATTGTTTTTAATAACATAAAAACTAAAGTAGATAATTAAGCTAATATTAGATAAAGAGCCACACCATATCAAGTTCTCTCTTCTCATTCTCTATCCTTTGAAATGAAACTCATTTTGAAATGAATGAATCGACAACAATACAATAATTGACGCATTCTTCTTAGCCATTCTTTAAAACTAAATCAAAATCAGAGAAGGAGCCAAATGAAAGGTGTTAATCAGTATGCCGAATATCAAGATAGCTTAACATCTAATATCAAGAAGGTCAATCATCAAAATCCCTTAATAAAATCATACGATTGCTTGAAATCAAACGGATATGGAAGAATACCCCAAAAGAGTAAAATCGGACCATTAATCAGACCCTACAAGAGATAGCAAGAGAAGAATTTGTTTGTACTTATTTGCAAACTTGAAAACTTATCTTACGGCGGAGAAATCATTATTATTGATGTTAGTTGTTATGTTAACAGTAGGAGAGCTATCAAATCATGGGACCAACAAAAATGGTGGCAATTTGATAATTGCAATAACATAATTCAATTTTGGTAATCAATGCGGGACCTAATTAATCTTGGCAATATGGGACCCACCTAATGTTATTAATCACAATGAAAGCCTATCCTAGTGTTATATTCTTAGGACCCACCTAATATTGATAATAAACAAGCTAAGGGCTATATAATCATGATTTGACTATAAGACCACATTAAACTTTAGACATTGTGGCACCAATCTAATATTATGAGTTATAGTTGTATTCCTATAAAAATCATTAATGTTAAAACTTGTAATGGGCTACTAGAATTAATGGTTGCTGATAAACTATGAAATGGGTTTTACTAAACTCTAGATTTTTTTAAGAGAATATTGTATTATACAACATTTCCTTGAATATTGTAATATGAAGGCTTTTGAAAGAAAGTGAAACATAGTAAGCTACTTTCATCTAAACACCTCCTTTTTTAGGTGAGTAGATTATGTTTTAAACTAATAAATAATATTACAAATCTCTTAAAATATCTTGTTTCCAAATACCCCCTTAAACAACAATGTCAGGAATTCCAAACATGTTATAAGATATATTATCATAGGTGGATGCCCACATTGGGACCCACATAAGATAAGAGGATTGCTTAGGGTTTAAGTCTTTCCCTATTAGGTTGCTTGGGGAGGAAGCAATCTTATTCTATAAATAAGATCCTCCTCCCCCCATTATGTACACACAGATCTAATGAATAAGAGCTCTCTCTCTCTCCCTCTCTATTCTAACACGTTATCAGCACGAAGAGCTCAGATTTAAATTGCTGCTCACGAAGAACTATGCGGTGTCGAGGGTTTGACACGCCGACTGGATCTGAAGAAGGAGCCATATGCGAGATGACCTTGTTGAAGGGTTTTTGCTCTGCTCTGATATCAGAAACGCTCAGATCCAGTCGGCGAGGAGGAGGAATAGCACTCATGGTAATGGGAATGGCGGGTGTCGCACGTGTGTCGATCGTCTTCTCCTTGTTCTGCCTAGCAGTTGTCGCACGTGCCGGATCTACGTTCGAGGAGGAGAATCTCATCCGTTGGGTCACAGATGGCCTTCTGGATCTGGATTCGACTATCCTCCAGTCCCTGGGCGGCGCCCGTCACGCCCTCACCTTCGCACGCTTTGCTCGAAGGAAATCAGAGTTGTTTGATCTCAGGGAGACGGAGGATGATCTCAGTTGGCCGCACAGGTGCACGCTGCAGATACCTCGGGGTCGCCCAAGTCTCGCTGCCCCCACGGTCATGATCGCCGGTGGTCCCCACGCCCGATGCCCCACTGCTGCAGCACTGCCAGGTGAGGAGAAGGATCCGCCGGAGATCTGCCAGGTGCTGCTGCCCGTGCGGCCTCCTCAGCGTCATCGTCCTCGCCGTCGTCCGACTGCCGACAAGACTCCGCCGGAAAGCGATCCAGAAGCATCGGGTTTCGTCTGCACCAGCAGCGGCGCCGAAGGCGAAGACGGTGACGACAGCGCCGCCGAGTGGATCTCCTCCCTTGGCTCGATCTCCATCTCCACCAATGGTTTCACCGACTCCATCCCCGCCAGATCTACGGAGGAGATCGCGTCTTCCGAGAACACGAACTCGACGCGGATTTTCAGTCGGTATTATGTATTTCAGCGTCCACACCTCCCGCGAGCTCCCGTCCCGGGACAGCACGCTGTTGGATCGGCTCAGATCCGCGGTCGGCGCGCCTCCGCCGCCGCCTCTTCGCCGGCCGAGCTCGAGTTCGTGAAGCGCCTCCAGCCGATGCTCTCTGAAATCCGGCGCGCCTACTCGTCGCCGGATTTTAGCCGGAAGGTTCTCCAGAAATGAAGCCCCAAGCCTCGAATTCGGATCGATCTCTCCACTATTAAGAAGGCGATCAAGGGGATTTCAGTATTGCAGATCGTGGCATTTAGGGACTGGGAATGATTCCAGGTCGAGTTCGCGTCAGGTCAAACCTGACCCGCTTCACACAGCCCAGCATTTGAAGCAGTTGTAGTTCAGGTCGGGTCAGTTCGACCTGAACCCGTTTGCAGCAGTCCAGTTTGAAGAGAAGTGCTGACATCAGCCTGCTGACGTCAGCAAGTCGTACGGTCAAACGTAGATTTGACCGGATCAATGGCAGAAACTTGTTTCTGCGATATCTTGACGATCAGGAGTCCGATTTGAGATCCGTTTGCGCCTACGGAAAGCTCGCGAGTAGATCTACGCATTTGCATCAAAACGAGGACAATTCAAAGGTTAAGTAATTTCTCCTTATTTTATGATCTCTTATTAGTTTGCATTTATCTTTATTCTTTTAGATCTGCAAATATTTATCATTTGATCCTTGTGATGATGATTCATTTTCTTTTATCGAAAAGAGACCATGATAAAATTGAAAATCATGGATCATAAATAGAACCAGAAGTTCTATGCAAGAAATTGGAACCCGAAGTTCCATACGATATTTAGAACTAGAAGTTCTATATGGAATCAATAATTCGGACTCGAAGTTCCGTAAATTATTTTAATTTAGAACCAGAAGTTCTAATTCGGACCAGAAGATCCGTTGGTTATTTTACTCCGAAACCAGAAGTTTTCAGATCTACAATACATACTCGAAGTTTCATATGATACTTAGAACTAGAAGTTCTGTATTGAATAAATAACCTGAACCTGCAGTTCTGTATGTTATTTTAATTTAGAACCAGAAGTTCTAACTCGGACCTGAAGATCCATGAATTATCTTAATATAGAACCTGAAGTTCTAATTTGTACTGAAAGATCCATGAACTACTTTAATTCAGAACCAGAAGTTCTGATTCTTAAGTTGAGAACCTAATGTTCTAAACTTCAAATTTCTCAATTCCTCATCACATTTTTATTATTATCTTTGATTGGATGTTAAGAACCTGAAGTTCTACATTTTATTTCTGTTTCTCACATACATTTATTTTTATATTCTATAACATTGTACTGCATGCTTGATATAATTACTTAGGTATCATTATCACTATATGATTATATGAAATTTTAGTCTTGATGAATTTGTTATTGCCAAAGCAGTAGTTGTGTATAATAGAACCTGAAGTTCTATATCCAATGAATAATCTGGACCCGAAGATCCATACATTATCTGGAACCAGAAGTTCTAAGATTTAGAATATGAACCCGAAGATTCATATTCATAATCAAACTTGGAGCTTTGATTTCCAAAGATTCAAAGTAGTGTAGATCGATACAACGGCCATGAAATCAAACCTGAAGTTTTGATAGAACCAGAAGTTGTGATTCAAACCTGCAGTTTTGATAGAACCAGTAGTTCTAAGAACCTGAAGTTCTATCACTAGCTTGAAGTATTGACAGAACTAGAAGTTCTGATTCATCAGTTGAGAACCCGAAGTTCTAACTTTCTGATTGGCCAATTCTTCATTATATTTTGTCATCGGATATTGAGAACCCGAAGTTCTCTGTTTGTTTGATTGTTATTAGTATATCGATCTTAACACACTCTAAAAGGCTTGGTGATACTATCAAAGTCGGAAATAATATATCCCTGAAGGATATGGCATACGCTCTTATTTTCCGCGCCATTATATCCTCATTAGACAGGGATGATCACCAGTAGATGATCATACACCCAATGCTTGAAATAAATGCCAGATTAGTCAATTAAAATCCCTCCAGAAGAGGTAGATATAATATGTTCTCCCGTAGAGATGAAATAAACCACCCCAGGAGAGGTGATTGAGAAGGCATTTTGTTTGGAAATTAGGGCGAACCACCAAGCATGGTCTGGAAGACCTACAACTACTTTTATGAGTTTGAACATTGAGTTCGGTTCTTAGATATTTTGTTGAGTGCTAGGACTTATTTTTAATCCCCCGTATATTATGTTATATTTGCTTTGAATGCTGAATTGTTTAGTTGTTCTTACTTTTATTTTTGCAATGCGATTACCTAGCTATGTGAATTTATTATTACTTGCTCTATGGCTCATGGAATACATAAAGTTGAGGATAATATATGTCCAGTAGACAGTGCAACAAAACACACTACATTGAAAAAACCAGAAGTTTTTCTCTAAATTAGTGTTTCATTCGTGCACGGCATCGATCATAGCTGTATCCGTACAAATACTTAAATGCTCCGGAAGAGTCCGCACATAATATTTGTACATCATTACTAGTATTGATAGCCAGAAGCTGATACTAGAAAAGCTAAGTGCATTCTCCTTCCATCTCTGAGTTATATTACAAGACAATCTCTAAAATCGAATCATATTCGATTATGAGCAAAACGACAAAGTTAAGCCAGAAGCTTGTTATTCTAGGGGTCCTATACTCTGGTAAATTATTTGATATTTCTGTTACGTACTTCTTAGAGTACCATCTATTGACCATCCTTTTCGCAAAGGATATTGTATGGCATTTATGAACCTATCTAATCCCGCCCATTAGCACATATTATTAAACCTAGGATACACATCCTTAAGCATGTTATTAAATTTATAAGGCTTGATAGCGTAGGTTTGTGACCTGCATGAACTCTAAACGTAGCCTCTATGTTGGTTATACTTCACCCTAATTAATGGATATCTAGACCCAATGACAGGAGATATATTCATTGTTCGTTTTTGCTGATTGTCATCTTGATGAGACAGTCTTCTCGCCGTTAGGGGGAGATAAGAGAGTTCCTGAAAAACACCTTGTTCCTGAAGAACAATCCGTTCCTGAAGAACGACGAGAATTAATGTGGAATACTTCCACTCAATCTCATCTAGATTTATGTACTTCACAATGTGAGAATGAAGTACGGAGAATTGTGCACTTAATTACAAATGAATTCCTTAATGCTTTTAATGATGCAGCAAAAGTGACTAGGTCACATGTATCGGCTATGAACACACAAGCACGAATTAATGTCCCTGTAGGACAAGTACGAATTAATGTTCCTGAAGAACAAAGTCCAAATATGGCAGCAAATGAATCTACACATGCCAGAAGCATGGTAGACTTATAGGTTTCAAGGACTCAACTCTCCAGAAGAAGAGAAATGAGCAATCATATCTCAATCATACTCCAGAAGAGGTATACTCCCGAAGAGTTTATGACAAAATCCACTCTCTCCAAATTCCTGAAGAAATTAATGTCCCGGAAGAGACATGAGTCCCAGAAGAGACTTTGGAAGCCCCTGAAGAGGCAATGGGTACCCAATAAATAAAGAGATCTCTATACTTTATAATTATTCAAGAGAGAGATGGGATAGAATGAAATTATCATCGATGACGCATTTGCATATGCGGTAGCTACTCAAATATCAATGGAAATTGAGAATGATGATTGGGATACGAACCACGTTCTATAAATGAATGTCGACAAAGAATATATTGGCCAAAATAAAGAGATGCCATTTGAGGAATTGCAGTCTCTCAATAGAAGTGGTATATATGAACCTATAGTACAAACCCCAAAAGGTGTTAACCCTGTAGGTTACAAATGGGTGTTTGTAAGGCAAATGAACGAAAGACAAACTTGTGATATAAGGTTTCCTGTAGAAACTTGGGATTGAAAACATACACAGACATATATATATGAAAATCCCAGAAGGATTTGCTTTGCCTGAAGCAAAGTCAGAGAGTATGTACTCAATATAAGTAAGACGTTCATTGTACAGCCTGAAGCATTCCAGAAGAATATGGTACAATTGTCTTAATGAATGTTTATATAAGGAAGAGTATGAAAACAATCCCATTTGCCTGTTCCTGTTTATACAATCCTTAAATGGATTTATAATAGTAGAAGTTTATAAATCTAATCGAGACTCCAGAAGAGCTCGAGAAAACTATTGACTATTTTATCTCGACCCGCAGATCGAGAGAAGTTCTAATGAGATTTTCACTCTTTATAAATATGCTTCCCATATATAGTTTTGCACCAAAGCTTTGGATTGGTATTATACAAATGTTATGACATGTTGTATGTTTCTTAATGGTTGCCATCATTGTTTTTGGTATTCTACTAAATTGACTATTGATAGCTACTTACTCTAACCATGCTGAGATTTTTAAGCCAGTGGGGAATGTGTATGGCAAAAATATTTAACTCAGCATATATGTAGTTCTTGTCAATTACCTCTTAGTACAGGTACTCCGAGCATTATTTGCAAAGACAATGGGGCATGTATTCAACAGATTAAAGAATGACACATTAAAGATGACAAGCCGAAGCACATTACTCCAAAGTTCTTCCTCACTCATGAGCTTCAGAAGAATAACAAGATTGAAGTTAAGCAAGTTCGTTCAAGCAGCAACCTGGCTGATCAGTTTACGAAGTTTTGCCAAAACTCAGTATTTTAGAAATTGTATACGAGATTGACATGCTTAATTATGTACAAAGATGTTATCATCAGGGGGAGTAGTAATCAGGGGGAGGCATCCTGAAGTATGCTACCCAGGACATATGTGCGCTGTACTCTTTTTCCTTCTCTAGGTTTTGTCCCACTGGGTTTTCCTAGTTAAGGTTTTAACGAGGCAGCATTATGCACGTCCAACACCAAGTCAATGATCCTGTAGAACGTTGTACTCTTTTTCCTTCGCTTTGGTTTTTATCCCACTGGGTTTTTCCTTTGCAAGGTTTTAATGAGGCAACTGTCATTGAATGGTGGTCATCCAAGGGGGAGTGTTATAAGATATATTATCATAGGTGGATGCCCACATTGGGACCCACATAAGATAAGAGGATTGCTTAGGGTTTAAGTCTTTCCCTATTAGGTTGCTTGGGGAGGAAGCAATCTTATTCTATAAATAAGATCCTCCTCCCCCCATTATGTACACACAGATCTAATGAATAAGAGCTCTCTCTCTCCCCCTCTCTATTCTAACAAAACACAAAATTTCCTTTCAGAATTCCTACAAGGCCCCATTTGTGATTAGTGTCTCCGTGTTTCCCATAATGTTGTCCCTTGATGTGGCTAAGGGCTCTTGAGAGAAGAGTGAGGTAGAACAGGGGTTGATATGTACAACTACAGCATGTTAGAAACTCAATAATAAACATAAAAAAGAAAAGAAAAAAAAAACAGCCTCTGTTCTTAGTAGTAGTAAGAGGTGTTTGTTCTTATATACCGATCCAGAGTTCGTACTTGGGTGACCTTTCCTCGACCAAGAATGTGCTACCTCACCAGCGGTTAACACCCTGCAGCAGAAAATTTCCCCACCCCACCCTAGGTGTACTCCCCTCATCGGAGGGCTAGACGACCCAGGCCCCGTAACCAAAGATACCAGGAAATGAAAACAATACATGGATTAGTACACATTCCAAGAGATCTTAACCGTTCAACGTTTTTGTGAATGAATAATATACATCACGGTTCAAAAGACATTAAGTGAGTGCTCTCCTCCCGAGATTTATCAGTTTTCAAATTGCCCTAGTAGGTGGTGGGTTTCTTTCTGGTGGTGAGCGATTGTTACTCCTACCGATGTATCTTTTGCTTCTTTGCTTTCTTGGAATGGACAACCCTCCTTTCAGCTAAAAAAACAAAGAGGAGATATTAAGTAATAAGCATTACAAAACTATCCCGCCTTTTTCTTTGAATCATTCATGTTCCAGATCCTGAATAGACTAGAGCTATGACCTGGGTATTATGGAAGTAAAAATCTGGGAGATGGATAGAAAGTCCACTTCTACAAATTGAACTATTCTACTTTGACATGAACAATTAATGACCCAAATCAAATTAAGAATACAACTTAGGATTTAGGAAGGATCAACATGGAGTAAGATAATCAAGCAAGCCAATTAAGTTGAAAATATGTACGATCCCATCTGATGCCCATTTGATATGTGGGATTTATAATAGCTCACCCCATCTAGGTTGTTTCAAATTCCACCCTCAAAAACATTCCCCACATCACCCAGCTACATTTTCTCATACAGTGCAGTCATCCCCAACCCAGGCAATTTATCATACATCATCCATGCAATTCCTCTATTGCTAAAGAAAAGTACAAACCAAAACAGAGAATGAGATCCAAAAAAGGGAAAGCGATGAAGCAGAACGCACCCAAAGAAAGATATCAGGTCCAGGAATTGTCGAAAGCAGCCGACGTGATCGCCTGAGAGAACTCCGAGAAGCTGATCCGACCGTCCCCATCGGTATCCGCCTCCTTGATCATCCCCGTCAGCTCCTTTACGGTCAGAGCGTGGCCGAGCCTCGCCATCGAATGCGCCAGCTCCGCCGCCGTGATGTAGCCGTCTCCGTCGCGGTCGAACAGCCGGAAGAGCTGCCGGAGCTGCTCCTCCGTGTAGGGAGACTTCTCCGGCAGGAGCTCCGGCGACACGAGAGCGACGAACTCGGAGAACTCGATGAGGCCGTTGCTGTTGGTGTCGGCCTTCTGGATGAGGGCTTCGAGCTGGTCGCAGCTAGGTTTTAGGCCGAGCGAGCGGAGCAGCGAGCCCAGCTCGAGCTGCGTGAGGCTGCCGTCGTTGTTCCGATCGAAGGTTCGGAAGATCTCGCGCAGCTCGGCGATCTGCTCGTCGTCGAGCTTCACGTCTTCTTTGCTATTCATTTCTCACGATCTTCTCAAACTCAAATCTTCTTCTTCTTCTTCTTCTTCTTCTTCTTCTTCTTCTTCCAGATCTCTGACAGTACAAGATCTGAAGATCGTATCTTGGATCAATTAGTCTTGCCTTTTTTCCTTTCACAGATCTGGCGCCGTATCAATTTTATTTTCCAGATCTCTTTCTTCATTCGATCGATCGATCGATCGACAAGATCTTCCGCTTCTGGTCGTTGGAATCGATTTTTCCGGTTTATTTCGTCCGTTTTCGGATTCGAGACGACTCGCTTCCGATTTTCGCTTTCCGCTACCTCAGAACTTCATATTAGCAAGGCCGATCGCGTTTTTCCTCTGTTCTTTCTCCTTCTCAAGCAAAAAAAATCTCATCTTTTTCGTCCGTTTCTTTCCCTTTCGATTCTTTCGTTCCTCTGAACGAAATCCTTCCGGAATTTCATGCCCGATTCGACCGAACCGTGTCTGCTGCGAGAAAGAGGAAGATGAAGAGAGAGGGGGAAAAGAGGGTGGTGGTGGGGGGTTTGGTGTGGACTTCGAAAAAGAAGAAAATGTCGTCTTCGATGTTGATTGATTTGTGTGTTTGTTTTTTCAACATTGAAGAAGACGAAGAAGACGACGATTAGGATCGGCATCTACCAATGTCAACAGTTTGATGGGAGCCCCAATCGTAACCCTAAAAAAAAAACCCCAAAAATTAGCGCCGAAAGCAGCGGGCTTGTCCGTGATGCTCGCGCGTTGCTGTTGTGGTCGTGTTTGAAGACTCCGTCAACCGTTTCTTCTTCCTCTTTAAATTTAAATTTACTGGTGGATAGAGCTGACTCGATCCTTGTCGTTGATCTAGTGGGCCTCGAATTTAAACTATGATGATGAAGATGATGATGATGGCTAATTATTTTTATTTTTTTATTTTATCTTCGTTGGAGATGGCTAATTATTCATTCCCCCATTTGTACATGGTTCAATATCCATTCTTCCACAAAGAAAATTATAAGCGTGCGCATATATATATATATATATATATAAACAGAAGCATTTGAGAATGGCCTCAGTGTAACAAAATGTCACTCCTTAATACTAAGGTGTAATTAGCCATTTTTTAAAAAAAAAAATATTGAGTGCATGTGGACTACCTATTGAACTCAAAATAAATGTCCGCTCCTTGGATGCTTATCCTCCAAATTTGCAAATAGAAAGTACTGGTGCCACTATTAAATAAAACATGATGGTTATTAAAATTTTGCAATCTTTTGCCGAGAACAACAAATGTTGGATTAGAATGCTGCAGAAAGCTTATTTTGAGCGACTTGAAATTTCAACAATGGGTCACCCTTTGAAATCCTGTTGATTTAACCAATGATTTCTGAAAGAAAAAGGATGAGGTAATTAAACTTCCCTCAATCTACCAAGTGATGACTGACCATGTTGCTAATCACCTGGTGCATCCTCATGAAATCACATATGTTGATGCACATGGGTCACGTTTGATTGATCAAGCCAATATGGTTAAGCCACCCCACCCCACAAAACCCTTTTTCTTTTTTGTTTTCTTTGTTTTTTTTATTTTTACCAATTTGAGTTGCTCGTGATGTTCGCAACTCTCATTTTTACCCCTCTTTTGTGAAAAAAAAAGATGCTCCTATTTTGATTATACAAACCACATTCTTGCTAGAAAGGATCCACAATGTCTTTTTATTTCTTCTTTTGCTCTTTATCCTTAATTTCCTCTCGTTTCAAACATCAAAACTGGCACTTGTTTTCCAAAATAAAAGAGCAAGCTAAGGGCCTAGCTAAGGGCCTAAGGACCTATTTCCCTTGTCATTGTAATATCCGCTGAAAAGGACATAGCATTAGCGTATAAAAAGTAACGTCTATGGGCAAGTCCGGCCTCATTGAAGAATTTGGCTGACCAGTCAAAACCATTGATATTAGCCATTCACTACAATAGCTACCCTCCAAATCCTATTTTGATTCTAGGCTTTTTGTGCAGCACCTATCGTGTCGAAATAGGTTGCCTCCCAAGTGAAACCTAACTCATGAGAAGTTTGGAGAATTTCGTGCTCTCCTGATTTCCAACTACTTCTACTAATAGTAGTACTGTAGTAGGCTTTAAGAAATGCTACTTTAGGAAATAATTAGAATTTTGAAAGTCAGAGAATATTAAAACCATTTTTAACTATCTTATTATACAAAGTTTAGATTTTTTTTAAACTTTGCCAATAAATAATTATCTAATGCTAATTTATGACATCTAGAAAATTCTAAGACTGCTTTAATGACTTTATTGTGGTAATTTTTGAGGATAGTTCTTTAAATTCTCCACCAATAAACAATCCAGATATGACATGGGCCCCATCTCTTGTCATTTGGAATTCGCTTTTTTTTTAAAGTTTTTTCCCTTGAATTCTCTATTTATTGTAAGTATTAAAGTATTAAAAAAACTCAACCTTATAATATGACTTATTTGGTTTACAGAATTTTCATAACAATGTAAAATTTTAGGTTTCAAAATGTTCAGATCGTCCTTGAGCATTTGCCATTCTCGATGGGACTTTGAGGGGCTTACATATCCTCTACCCAAATAGGCCATGGTCTAATAGAAAATTGAAATTCCTTTAGATAATCTTTTTAACTCTCCAGTCAAAAACAATTTAGAGACTTCAAAAGGACATGGTTTGATATAATCTTGAAGTAATTTTGATGATTTTTTATGCTCTCCACCAAAAAGAAACCATACGGTATTCACGTGGTTTGGCCTCTGTGGAGTAATTATGTAATAAAAATTGAGCCTGTGCATACAAACAACTAAAAATAGGTTATGCAATCCATGGTGGAGTGTGGACATGGAGAAAGGGTTCCTATTACGCAAAACTTTCTGTATTCTACATGGCCAACATCTAAGGACGGCAGTGATGAGGTGGAGGTCCCTACTTTAAATGTTTGGAGTCTTCATCTATTATAGACTTTGGACCCTAATTGATAGATGAGGCCTTTATTTTGCAACTTGTTTAGCCTAAGGTGGGATGATTCAGTACCTTATTGGACTAAGTTGGATTGCTCTGAGCCGGGTTGACCCAATTCTTAATTGGGTTGTGCCAATTTGCTCATGGGTTAGGTTGGACCTAACCACCAAGAAGGTGGTTGTCACTAGTTTAAAATAGTATTGATAGATTTTGATTTATGTATTGTCATGTGGGTCTTATCTATCATGCATTATGTAAATTATTTGAAAATCATCACCATACATTTTGTGAGTCATATGGTTCTGCTATTGGGTCCTTAAAGGGCCGATACACAGATCATGATCAGCACTTGTTGGGCTTTATTGTATCTTAGAGGTGGCCTGCTTGTTAATCCATTGCTGACTTGGTCCTGGATGTAAATATAATCAATCTACTTAAAATTACAAGTGTACAGTTGTGTGATTGAGATAATGGCAATTACAAGTCGATCTCACAAGGAGCACTTTTGAACTTTTTTTAAAATTAAAATGTGGTTTTTTCTTAAAAGAATTATCAATCAAAATAAATCAAGATATGAATGAGAAATCAAAATAAAGCTTCTATGCAAATAAATTGATGACAATGATAATAAAAGTAGATCAGAGCAACAAAGAATCCATCAAATAAATTTAATAACCAATCTATGTAATTTAATTTTATATTTAGTTTAAAAAATAACTCAGATTAGAAACAATTCAAATTTTCTGATCTGGAGGGTTTTTCTTTGTTAAAAACCAACTTTTAATAAAAAGAACCCAAGACCTCCATCACCTCATTAAAGTAAAAATTATTTTAAGCATTATTTATCAAATTAAGAATAAAATATCAAAAACATATAAGCCTAACCATGTTTTTTCAAAATAAAAATAATTGATCAGAAAATAATTTATGATGAACATAAAATGGAGTTTGCCTGAGGTGCAATGATAGAACTATTATTCTAAGCATGTATTATAGAGACATTAAAAGAATAAATTAAAAATATAAATTAAAAGCAAAATTACTTAACTTTATCATTGTGCTCTGACCTGAAAATCTATTCCTCCGTTGCAAAGAAAGTAAACTTTATTGATATTATCATGTGAGTACAAGGATTCTCTCCACATTCTCAGTCTACTTTTGGAACAGGACTCTAGAATACACAAATTAATTTTTTTTACACTAGAGAGAGAAGATAAGAAAGAGAGAGAGAGGAGAGAGAAGTGGAGAGAGAGAGATGGAGTGGGTTGGTGCTTGGACGTGTGATCCTCTTGGCTTGCCTCTATAGAATTCTTCAAAGAATTCTTTCTGAGTTTGCTTTTCTTGTTTAATTCACGTGATCTTCCGAACAAATTTCTAACTTCTTCTTTGCTAAGCTCCCTTTTATTTGGCTCCAAGCATGCAATTATTTAGGAGATGAGTGAGATGAAATTTTTTTTCCAATCTTGTACGAAAATCTCTTGACGCGCACTTTCCAAATAAAAAATGTGTACAAATCATACTTGAGATGGGATCTTGATTATCACCATGTGGCTTAATTTTCTCTTTACTATGCTTGAATTGTGGAGACGTGGAGCCCCACATATCATGGCTGGCCAAGTGTTGAGGTGTGGTGGTTTAGTGATAAGCCCATGTTGAAATTGGAATATAAATCTTTGACTAATTATATACCCAAGATAGGTTGGCATGATACATGAGACCCACTTTCCAATTCCGTACAGAAATGTTCTTATAATGGCAAGTTTGTAAAGGTACCATCCCATTTGGTTTCCCAACATACATGATCATGGCCCACTTATTTTCAAATCTCCTAAAACTTAGGAAGTAAATTTTGCAATAAGAACTGGGCTCCACCTCCTTGAAAGTTCAACATGGAATACCATGTCATATGTTGTTTTTTGTATGCTTTGTTTAAATTCCTTCCAAGATTTTCACTTCTTCAATAATCATAGTAACTAATATTATGTGAGTGGGACCCTCCCTTTGGCACAAGTGACAAGGCATGGAATGTGGCGTGCGGGTCCTGCTTGCTTCAATTTCGTTCTTTCTTCAATACAGGTCCCATATATATATATTTGCATATTTTAATTAAACCCATCAAATGCTGAAAAACGCACATTGAAGCGGTACTCGTCTGGACAAAGTTCTACTTCAATTGAGCTCTTCAGTGAAAAATTGCAAAAATTCTTAAATAATGTAGAAAATGTGTGAAAAATTATGTAAATTAAAGTTCCTAGGGAAAATTCGTGGAATGATGAATTTAAATGAATAATAATGTTATCCACCTAATTAAACTCCTAATTCTTCTTAAAATGATGGATAAATGTACAAATTTATGAACTTAATAGTCCTACTAAGGGGAGAGTGGAAAACATTTTAAGGAAAGCGATCACGCAGCTTGAAGCATTCAATACTTATTTTAAGGAAAATGATCACGTGGCTTGAAGCATTCATTTCTTCTCCCTCTTTCACAGATTAAGTCCACCAACACCAACAATCTTAAGACGTTTTTATTCTCAATGGTTAAATCTACACTACAACAAGATGCAGTTTTGGCGACGTTATTTACCGATGTTTTTAAAATTTCATCGCTAAAGGGTACCATTTACCGACGAATATTATTTTCATCGGTGAAAATTAGACATTTACCGATGTTTTTAGTAAAACGTCGGTAAAATTTAATTTTACTGACGATTATTTACTTGTGTCGGTAAATATTAGGCAAATTTTACCAACGTTTTATATAAAACGTCACTAAATGTCACTTTTATTGGCATTTTTCTATAACGTCGGCAAAAAATAGTCATAATTTGACCGACTAAGTTTTTACCCACGTGTAATATCGTCGGTAAAGGTTATGTATTTTCGACTAAAATTAGTTTTGTCGACGAAAACGTATTGTCGGTAAAACTTATATAAAATTCCGCACCTTCACTTTCCCCTTTTCCCTTCGCCCGCCCCCTTTTCGTTTCTCTCTCACTCTCAATTTAATCTGCCTCTGTCGCACGCTCGTTGGGTTTCTCTCTCTCTCTCTCTCACTCTCGATCTGCTCTGCGCTCTGATCTCGCTTGCTAGGTTCTCTCTCTCTCTCTCGCTCGCTCACTCTCTCCGATCTTTTCTCTCTCAGTTGCTCTCTCTCTCTCTCAGTCGATCTCACCCTCTCTCGGTCTCTCTCTCAGTCGCTCTCTCTTTGCTCTCTGCTCTCTCTCTTTGCTCTCTCTCTCTTAGTCGATCTCACCCTCTCTCGGTCTCTCTTTCAGTCGCTCTTTCTCTTTGCTCTCTGCTTTCTCTCTCTCACAGTCGATCTCACCCTCTCTCGGTCTCTCTCTTAGTCGCTCTTTCTCTCTGTCTCTCTCTCTCTCTCTCTCGGTCTCTCTAGTCGCTCTCTCTTTGCTCTTTGCTCTCTCTCTCTCTTAGTCGATCTCACCCACTCTCAGTCTCTCTCTCTCTCGCTCTTTCTCTTTGCTCTCTGATCTCTCTCTCTCTCAGTCGATCTCACCCTCTCTCGATCTCTCTCTGCTCTCTCTCTCTCGTTCTCTCCGATCTCTCGGTCTCTCTGGTCTTTCTCTCTCACTCTCTCTGATCTCTCTGCTCTCGCTTTCTCCATGCTCTCCCTCTGAACAGGGTAATTGTCTTTTTTACACTTTTAGTTCGTTCTCTTTATATTTGGGTCATTCAAAATCTAAGAGGCATAATATGATGACTTGCAGGTGAGATATTCAGTACAGTAGAGGATAGCATTTTTTTTTTTTTTTGAATGATCAGTAGAGGACAACTAACCATCTAAAGATTGAACAACCACTCCATATTAATGTGAGAATCACTTCGTGGCGTATGTCTTTGCTCCTGCTGTTCTGGTACCTCCCCTTGGTGCATTGAGTATAATTGAGTATAATTATATGTTTAAATGTCCTGTCACATTTTATCATGCGTTTTCTGTTGAAGAAATTAGTTCTTTTACATTTTATCATGCATGATGGCAGTAAATCTTTAGTAATTGAGGGGCTATAGTTTTTCATTTTTGATGCTGTGTTTGTCCACAGCATTTCTGTTTTATGCAGCGGCTACCATATCCTTCGTCGTAGCTTTGATTCTGCACTTTGAGCCTCGTTATGGCCAAAGAAACATATTGGTGATTTGGGTATCTGTTCTTTAAATGGCTCACTGACGGTGCCGTTTGTTTTTCTTAATTAACAGTGATGTTATTCTTTTGGGTTTTAGAAAAACTTGTATTGTTTAGTTGTGTAGTACTCCAGGTTCTATAATATTTTATCTTGTTGCTTGCAGGTTGTTAGCATAAAAGCCATTGGAATTGCCATAAAGTTAACTATAGAGGGAATAAGTCAGGTAGCTTGTCCTCAGACATGGATATTTGTTACAGTTGCAGTTGTCTATGTCATCACCCAGTTGAACTACCTCAACAAGGTCAGTTATGTGCTATTTATTTTGTTGAAAGCATACTGATCTTATTTTATGATTGATGTTCTATAAGAAATCAAAATGTTTTTATTTTTTATTAGATTGGTCTATTACCTTAGAGCTCCATTCTTCCATCAGCAATCGTAACTAAGGGTAGTAAGAGAACTAGAGACTATCTTATGCGATCTCAGATGCTGGAATTATATCTATTATGACTTTTAAGGGTTCTTATAACAATTACATTCTCAGAGATGCTGCTTATTGTTTTGTACATGCTTTAGAGCTTTGTGGATTTTCTTCTGTTTTATTTTAGATCAAATTCATTCTAGTTGTTTTATCCCCTCATTTGATGCCGCATTTGAAATTAAAAAAAAAATCTGCTGCAGTGCTTTTTTCTTCACAACTTACGGGCATGAATTGTGATGACATTAGACTCACTTCATCTATCATTCTGTCAGCTTATATCCATTCAAGTTATTTGCGGGTGACTGCTAGTGTATCATGTGCAGTAATGAGCAATGTCAATGAAACCTCCAATTAACGGTGTAAATTCTTATAGAGGACTGCTGTTTGATAATCAACAGTCAAGAGGGTGAAGAAAAGTTGCCTAGCCTTTTCATTCAAACTTTGAAACAACACAGAATGCAAACGATGCAGTTCGGAATGCTAGGACAAAATTGCCATTTTGAGAGATTGGGGAAGATGTCGAACATTCGAAATAGAGTTGGATGATTGAAGTGTGGATTGGCTTTTGGTGTGTGCTTTGTGATCAGCGCATACCAACAAGATTGAAGAAAATTTTATAAAGAGAATTAGACCATCTATGACCTATGAAAGAAAATGTTGGCCAATCCATGAGCAACACTAGCTCAAAATGAGTGGTAGAGATGAGAATAATAAGATGGATGTATGGTAAAATTAAGAAAGATAGAATCAGAAATGAATACTTTCAGGAGCATTTAGTGTAGCATCAATATGTGATAAATTAAGAAAACTCGTTTGAGTTAATTGGACATGTCTAATGTAGGGTGACAACAACATGTTGAGAAAAAATTTTTATATGTAGACATTAGGTCTTGGCTGTGGACCTTTTTGTGTTGGGCCTTGGACCTGGATATTGTTCTGTCCTTGTATGGGTTGGCTTGGGTTGGGATTTGGGCTTGGCTTCTCTCCTCTCTTGTCTGTTTTTTACCTTGAGAAAATATTCATCCACGATTACTCTGTTTTTGTCTTTTTCTTTCTTTTCATTTTTATCAGATCATGTAGTAGTAAAATTTATATGCTCCCACCCCCTCCTTTCTTTTATGATTCCTCTGATGCAGCCTGTGCCACCATGAAAGACAGAATTCATACAATTTCGTTACGCAAATATAAGCAGACTTGGGAACATGATTTTGAGTAGAAAATGAATTCCTTTACATTCCAATAGAAGTGCAATATTCATTATTCCTCCAACAAATTAATGGTTTTCAGGAACTAAGGTCACATGGAGTTGGCTTTGTTATATTGCTTAAACTACTTGACATATCATTTGAATCTATAGATATGATTTGAAGCTTAATTGCATTTTTGCTTTCTTTTTAGAATAATGTTTATTCTTAATCTGATTTCTTCCCTACCATGGCTATCTGCAGGTCTTGAATTAAATTGTATATGAACTTCCAGCTGAGCATCCTTTGTTTGATACATATCATTGCCGCTCTTTCTTTTTTGCCAAATGTAAAATGGAGCAGAACTTGTTAAGACTGTGATTTGATTACACCCAAAGTTGCTAAAGAAAGAAAGTTTTTGAATGATTTCAAGGTCATTGTTTCTTCTTTTTTGAGCTTGAAAGCTGTAGTATGAATTAGAATGAGAGGCTAGTTTTGGCTTCAAGTGAAAAGTAGTTAAAAGCAACATGCTTGATTGTAAGAAGATACATTTTTTGTAGTGAGTGGAGAACTAATACTTAAAACACTATTAAAAAGAAGAGTAAAAATCAGTCTATTCATTTTGCTGATAGACTATTATCCTATCTTTTCAAATGTTTATTGTCTTCTTTACACATGCAGCTAACCTAATTCGTGAAATTTAATTGCATGTAGAAATTTTTGTTATAAAACAAAATCAAAATCTTCTTTGCCATTTTCAGGGGCAATTTTTTTTATTAAAACTATTTTAGTGGCAGAAAAAAACTGTTGCTAAAAATGCTTAAAAAAGCACTATCCATTTTAAAAAAAATTTTTTTTAGTGGCATATTTTATATATTAATAGCGGCAGTTTTTTAACGTCGTTATTGCTTGTTTTACGCAGCATACACTTTTCTGCTGCAAAAGGTAGAGAGCAATAGTGACAGGGGGTTTCAGTGACACAAATAGTGGTGGACATTTATTTGCCGTAGTAAGGTTTTAGCGGCAGTTTTTATCTTTTAGCAACAGAAAAACTCTGCTGCTATTTTCTTTTTTTTTTAGTGGTATCATTGTAATATTTGTTAAATGTGATGAATGACTTGATGAAAAACAGTGATGGTTGTTTGTTTATCTAGCAATTCTTGTCTGGATAGATTTCTTATGTTAAATACGGGTATATGAATAGGTTTGTATTTGATACAGGTGTAAATATGTTTATTGGAAGATTATAATGGAAAAACAAATATTATATTAAAAAAAATTAAACCATTGCTGACGGAAATGACAAAAATGTCAACAAAAGTAAATCAAATTTTTAATGCGATTTCAAAATTTAAAAAATCCAAAAATTGTTTACCGACTTTAAAAAATCGTCGGTAAAAGTGAAATTAAATTTATAATTAATAAAATGATTTTTACCAACGTTTTATTAAAATGTCAGTAAAATGCGATTTTAAATTTTAAAAAATCCAAAAAAATTCTTTACCGATGTTAAAAATCGTCGGCAAAAGTTTAATTACAATTATAATTACATAAATTCATTTTTAGCAACGTTTTAATAACAACATCGGTAAAAGTATATTTTAAATTTTTGAAAATACAAAAAATCATTACCAACAAAAAAAAAATTGTCGGTAAAAGTTGAACTACAATTATAATTACATAAAGTGATTTTTACCAACGTTTTAACAAAAACGTCGGTAAAAGTATATTTAAAATTTTAAAAAATACAAAGAATCTTTACCGATGTTAAAAACTTGTCGGTAAAAGTTGAATTACAATTATAATTACATAAAGTTATTTTTACCAACGTTTTAAGAAAAACGTTGGTAAAAATATATTTTAAAATTTTAAAAATACAAAAATCTTTACCGACATTAAGAAATCGTCGGTAAAAGTAACATTAAAATTAAATAAAATGATTTTTACCAACGTGTTTTTACGTCGGTAAATATCGAATTTATCGTCGGTAAATCTTGTTTTCGCTGACGAAATCTTATTGCGTCGGTAAAATATTTTGCTAACCTTTTTTTTGCGATGAAAATTGTTTCGTTGGTAAAAGTGTGTACCGATGTTTTTGTATCTTGTGGCGACGAAATTTTTCGTAGCTAAAAATGTGTATTCTTGTAGTGCTAGATCATTTGAGAGATGGTGTATTCAACAGATGGATCACCACACATTTGCTTCCAATGGTTGGATCATCTCATTTGACATTACAAATTGAAAATCAAGATGCAAAGAGACATCAAGATGAAAAATGGTATGATAACATTAGTTGATTTACTCACATCTAGATCAATTTGTATGTAGTTGCGGTGAGTACTTTAGCATATCTTTATCACATATGAGCCTTTCAAATATGCTAATGGTGTTGTAATGTTATTTGGAACATTGCTCAGACGGTTCCATATCCAACATTAGTTGGGTATATGCTTTTGGTGGTCTCCAAATTTCTTAAGGAACTAAATGATAGACCTTTATAACCCACTGTACCACGGAATGTGCAAACTTACGGTAGGAGACAAGAGATAGGCGTGACAAGAAATTTACATATATAAATTCCATTTTGGTCACCAATTTATTTGTGTAGTGATAGTGATGCACCATGATCATGAGTGTACGGTGCATGTACATGGTTGTCCAGGCATATTAGACAAGTTCATAGCTATGTGGTTGAATTGCTTAATTGAGTGTGATCACTTTTAATCTTGTGAAGGTAAGGGATGTTAACTTCTATGGGGATGGGCTTACACCCACTAATTGATCATATATGATAGAAACTTGACTCAACAATTGTACTCTATATCCTGAGTTCAATGAGTAAAGTATATCATCAATTTGTACTGGCAATCACTAAATTTACTTATTTCATCTCCTTGACTAGAAGCATTGTTGGACTACTAATGGAAAATAAAAGGCTGAGTTGGGCTCTTAATGGACCTATAATACATTTCTGTTGTGGCATTTATGGAGGTGCCTCTGATAATTCCACCTACGGAAGTGTGGCTGCTTCCTATGAGGATCGAGTTTCCTCTAAAGCAATAATGAAACCAGGATAGACACATGGCTTGAGATAGTGTCGGCTTTATTTGAACTAAAAGCTAAGAAATTTTATGTATGATATTATTTCCAATATTGTCAGATGGAGCCACTAATTCAAAGCTATGACTATTAGGCACTTCGATTATACTTTGAGATCAATCACTAGTGAGGGTTGAAGTTCACAAGACACTTTTCATTTATGCATAAAATTTCAGGATGTCAATGGCAGTACATATTTACATGTTTGTATAGGTCATTTATAATTTTTAGAATCTAGGAGTCATTTGCAATTTCTAAAAACTATGGGATCCTTCAAAAATTTTCAAACCTGTGAGGGCAGATGCATTATTTGAATCTATGGTTTGTTGTTGTGTGTGGGGGGGGGGGGGGGGGGGGGGGGGGGGGGGGGGGGGTGGGTGGGTGGTGGGGGGGTTGTGTGTGGTGTGGAGTCTTTATACCTTCTTAATATTAATAGATTTGTTTACAATTTTCAAAATTGTGGGGGGTTATTTGAGATTTTTGAAGATTGTGTGAAACTTTTGGAAAACCCTTTTCATAGTTATTCATTTTTCATGTATGTATTGAAGATTCCTTGAGAAATAACCCCTTCGAGAACCCTTTTCTTATTTGGAAACTAACGTTGTTTTATATGTAGTCCACATCCTTCATCCAATATGTTATTGGAGGAAATGGACATTTATAAGAGATCTCATTAACTAATCTTGTTAAGCTATTATGAACTTGGACCTTAATTGGTGGACTTGAGCTTGGAGCTTTAATTTAGTATAAGGAGGTCTTTATTTTGCAACTTGTTCGGCATAAGTTAGGATGACTCTATCTTTTGTTAGGTTAAATTGGATGGCTCTAAGCTAGGTTGACCCGGTCATTAATTGGCTTGTGCCAATTTGCTCATACGTAGGTTGGACCTAAAGACCAAGAAGGTAGTTGTGGTTGGTTTCACTATCAATTGTAGTTATGTCCTGATGTCTCACACTCAAACTCTTTCACAAAACAAGTGGAGTCTCAGAGTTTTCAACATAATTTCAAGTCTCTTCTTAAGTTACACATCCTATCCCATTTCAATAGTCATGTTACAATTCAATTTCTATAAATTGGACACAACAACACAACGCGAATAGATTGTGATTTCTATATCATCATGTGGCTCTCATCTATCATGCATTATGCAAATCATTTGAAAATCATTACCATGTATTTTATGGGTCATATGATTTTGCTGTTGAGTCTTTAAAGGGCCAATGAGTTCAGGGTTGATCTTTAGACCAACAAACGCAGATCAACATCAACTTTAGTTGGGCTTTAATGTATCTTGGAGGCGGCCTACGTGTTAACCTAATATTGACCTAATCCCACCAAGGGGGTGGTAGAAAACGTCTTAAGAAAAGTGATCATGCACCTTGTAGCATTTATTGCTTCTCTCTTTTCTCAAATCCATGAGCCTCAGATTCTAGGACTGAAAAACTACCAAGCAACTGAGCCTTGATCTCCTAATGTTGAAGATGATCTTCCTTGAATTCATTTTTGAGTGAGTTTCTTGGAGACTTGACTTGGACTTTGACATATAATTGACAACTATGGAAAAGTGCAAATCTAATTATGGCACTAACATAATGAACCTAAGGGAACAAAAAATTATCAAAGGAGGCACTCATAGAACTCTAGCCCCATTCATAGGCAAGGTGGGACATCCTCCACTGGCCATCTCTCTCTCCTTCTTTTCTCCACCTCTCATCCTCCCATATTTTTTTATTATATTTTAAGATATTTTGGAGCATTGTTCCAGAAACTATGTTTTTTATAAGAGAGATTTATGAGAGAACGTTGTACAAGAGCTTGTTTTTAGTAAATATAGTTCTGATGTTTTTTGCAATGGTAGGTTGAGTTTCTTGAGCAAAGTGAAAGATGAAGTTAAGTGATCTTTCCATTTTAATTTATATTTGCTATTCTATTTTTTTCTGATTGTCTCTTTGAATGAGTTTTTAAAATAATAATAGGTCTGTCTTTATGCTAAATATAGCCTCTGTTTTATATTTCTAATGAATTGATTTTGATCATCTATGGTTATTTTGATAAATTATACTTAGGGTTGTATTTCCCTTGATAGTCTATGCTTAGTTTAATAGGTGATGCTGATGATGTTCATTGTTTTATGAGGTGAAGAAAATCTTGGGTTTTTTTACATGTTTTTAATTAAAAAAGATTTTTGTGAAGGACAAATCTTCCGAATTAGAAACATTGATTTGCTTCTGATCTGAATTATATTTGAAACAAAAGATAAAATAATTTAGAAACATTGATTTGTTTCTAATAGGAGTTAATTTGAGACCAAAGATAAAATAATTGTATGAATTGAATGATTTGATTATTTAATAAATTATAGTTTTGCTAGTCCCTTAGCAAAAGTTGCGAAAAAAAAGTTTGAAGTTCTTTAACTTAATATGAGAAAATAAGTATGAAAACAACACTACTTTCGCTAGTGCTCTCAATTGCACTTAGCGTATGCAACAAGCCTCTAAAGCCTTAGGTTCCCTTTAGTGGACGTGTTGTGCCTCATGAGGTTTTGTAATAAATCTACTTATAAAATTCTTTTTTCAAAAACAGCAAAGATGAAAGAAACTTCTCAAAAGAAAATCCACTCCTATTGGACACTTTTGAAATTTGGAATGATCGAAAATTCAAACTTTTCAAAATTCAGTCCACAATTCTATTTTAAAAAAATTCTCAAATTTACACTAAGACTTGTGTGCACAATGAAAAATGTATACATTACTATTAGTTTCAAATATTCCACACCAATGCCACTTAAATAGAATTTTCCTTTAAATTGTTTGATCTCCTAAAAATCCAGCCAAAATAAATTTCTTCCTCTTAAGGCTATATGACGGCTTCGCACTGCAGTTAAGGGTCTAAAAACTTCCCCATTCCTCTCCTTTTTTTTTTTTTTTTGGAACACAAACACCCCTTTTTAATCACATGTGATTGTGTAGTGCTCAGGTCTCTTAAGCTTTTTAATCAGCCCATGTAACAAGGTTAGGCCAATAACTTTAAAACCAGATGGCTTTAGGGCACTAGGTATGGGTATACTCCTGTGGGCTTGCTAGGTAGAGTTAAAAAGGCTATGAATCCAAACTAGTCACAAAACATTATTCTTCTCACTAACTACTTACTTGATGATAATACCTTTTTTTTACAACAAAAGAATGAGGATAGGTACTTCGATCCCTGAACAAAAGGCATCCTTTTTCAGTTTTTCCAAATTAATTCCCTTTTGATGAATTGGGAAAGAAAAATATTTATGGACTAAATTTCAGGTTCTCATCGAATCCTCCAGATAAATTTTAAAAGCAATTATTTTAACTTCATATCCAAACTTTGAGAAATGTAAAATGTATATAATGGGGACAAGTATAGGTAATCCTTTGATAGGCTTCGTCATTCAAAAAAAAAAAAAACGAACTTTATTTTTACTTCCAAGAGTGTGAAAATTCCATTCCTTATATATTTTCAATTTGCTTCAATTCCTTTAAAAAATTCCTTTTCTTGAATACTTTTTTTATTTAGAAAAAGAAATAAAATAACCTTAGACATAAAAGAAAATGTAAATTAAACTGGTCTACCCCGAACTGACATGAGGTTTTTAACGTTAGATTCTCAAACGAGTTGACTACCATGGTCATGTTTCATTTTGCCTCATCAAGTAATCATTTTGGTCCCTATCAATGTAACCCGTTTCATACCAAATTTCTTTGGTCTTACTCAGCAGTTCCCAGACCAATAGTCTTTTTTCTTCCTTACTTAATGAGGATCAAACTAATCCATTCCACTTTTTCCCATTTTCCATTAAAACTAAGTTGCAGTTTAATCTCGCACAATGGTAGCAATAACCTTTCCTTTTCACTCTACGTTTAATGGCATAGGGGCTTCTACCATTAAACGACAATGATTGCTTAACTTTCATTTCTTGCTCAAAAGCTTCCCTTATTTTCATCATGATGATGAACTTGATGTCAAAAGAAAGTACATCAAGCTTTGACATGATCTACATGCAGTGCACAAAATTAGAAACCATTGGGTTGCCTCCCAATAAGCACTATGTTTAACGTATTCAGCCAGATCAAATAGTCCCTTTTCTTTCTAGAAAAACTAAAGTAAAAAAAAAAATTTTGAAAAACAAGCGATTGAGTTGTGCGCACCCCAACCTAACCCTAACATTATTTTCAATGTTGTGAATGAAGAATGCAATGGGGTGAATGCGATGATGATGATAATTACTCTGGGTAAATGGGATCCTAAAAAAGGATCTCCTCAATATGTTTGTCTTCCAGCTCAAAAAGCGGTTTCAACCATTGACCATTGACTTTGAAAACATCTCCATTTTGAGGTTTTCAATTCCCATAGCACCCTGAAAGTAAATAGTTCTCAAAATAAATAGACCAGTCCGCCGTGTTCATAACTCCCTAGAAACATGTGTAACTGGGAGTTCCTCCATTGAATAGAATTTCAGCAATTTCTTCATAAAAATCATTAGATCTTGTGCTATAGTTCTCTCAAAAGTTCTCTCTTCTACTCCTAAGTTTTAGAACAAGGTTCTAGAATATCCAGAATATTTCTCAAATAACACTATATAGGGAGAAAAGAAAAGAGAGGAGAGAGAAGAGAGAGCAATTTCTTAATTAGAGGGGAGATGGGATGATTAGGAACCTTCCATGGTAGCCTCCTTTTATAGTTTTATAGCTCTTTAGGTTCATTGAATCTGAAGCTTTTTTTGGTGGATTGAGAGATAGGATCTATTACTTGTTGATTGGGTTTATCTCTTTAGATAAGAGAGATGTTGGAGATAAGATGAGGTGAAAGCTTTTGAAATTCTTATCTGATCTACAGATGACTTCCACAAAGAAATGTGCCCTAGTTATTCTTCACTGATGTAGATGCAATTGGAATCCCTTCTTCATTTTATCTTTGATTTTCACAATCTTAGGTTCCATGGACATGTACTTTGAATAAGCTTTCCAACAGTAGATCATTTGCTTTGATTGAACCCATGGCTTGAGAGTTATAGCCATTTTAAGATACGATGTTCTTAGAAAAACGGGATTAAATTTTGGATTTTGATTTGAAACGAACTCTGTCTCTCCAGTAGTTGTGACTAGTTAGTCAAGTCAGAAGAATATCCCTTGGCATAATAAAATGAGATAAGATCTACTAAAAGCCTTAGTTGATCTTCAGATGGGATCCACAGGCAGATGATCTCTAAGTGTGTAGATATTCCAGTAGTGGAATGCAAATCATCCTTAGGGTTCTGTGGGTCCTACAAATTTTATTTCCTGCACATTCTAATTAAACCCATTGGAAGTGCTTGAAATGATGATGAATGAAATAAAATCAAGTCGAAACATTTACACTTTCAAACACACAAAAGAATAGAAAAATAATTACAAATCATCATTAAATTCCCTTTTGTTTAAATGGGTTCAATGCTCTAACTTCTGGAATGCAGGTTATTTACAAGTGTTAGAAAATTACAACCCCTCCCTCTGGTCTTAAATGTGATCCAAATGAGGAAAAATAGGAAATTAAAAAATTACAACCCCTCCCTATGGTCTTAGATGTGGTCCAAACAAGGAAAAATAGGAAAATTACATTAAAAATGGAAAAAAAATGAAAAATGAAGAAATTGCGGGTGGTGGCTATGGCCCATTGTTATTATGCCTCTGTCAGTGATCGTTGCCCGGGTCATTGACAGACAGTGGTTGTTCTATTTCGATTATGCTTGCTTCCGCAGTGCTTTTAGGGTGCTAAAACTTGTGTCTTCTGACTTTAGGAGCATTGAATAATCACCAAGAGTATTGAATTCTATCTTAGAATCATCTAAAATATTTGGTAGTCACCACTTTGATTTTACGGATCATATTTATGCAAATCCAGAAGGGTTGCTTTTGTACAGACAATTATGGCTAGAGTTGTCATTCTAACTCTATGGTTTTCAAAGAGTAGAATGAAACCTAGAGATATTCGTTCACAACTTGGGAGATGGCCTAAACCCTTCAAGTGGGAGAGCCAAAAAGGATAGTTTCATCTTGTCAAACTCCTTTGACGCTTGGTAACCTTTGTTGACCCATAAAAAATTGTAAATACTGCAGCGAAGAAACTTCATCTCAGCTTAATTTAGGCTACAGAGGTTATTTGCCAGATCCCGGGGAATCACTGTGAGACCCGGCATTCCTACATGTCGAAGTGATAATATACTATGCTTTGTGAGTCTCTGTGTAGAGTGATCTCTCATGAAGACTAAACCAGTTATGATCGAGAGAAGCTCTACAAAGTTTTAAGACAAAATGGCATCATTCGACCCGAAAAAGCACAGAACATGTCTCTTGGGGTCACCGACCGAGGTCCTGCTTTCTGAGGTCCAAGATTGATGAAGCCTGGACACAAAGCTTCAATCATGCTCAGGAGATAATCTGCAAAGTTTCGGGTCAAATGGACATCATTTAACCTAAAAAGTTACAAGCATGTCTACTTGGGGTTCCCGACCGAGGTCCTGCTTCCCGAGGTCTAAAATTAATGAAATTTGGATGAACACTCCAAGATACTTCTAACATCAGTCCCTCCAAGTTTCAAATCAAACCGAGGTCATTTGGGCTTCAAACAGCTGAAACAAGGGCCCACTGTCATAAAAAGTCAACTGGAGAGTTGACCAAGTTCAGGTGGTCAAACAGAGCTGAAACTTTTGTGATACACTCAAAATAGTGTCAAGAAGCATTCCTCCAAGTTTCGTGACGATTGGACATAGTTCGGGCCCTAAACAGATGAAAATGGGTCACATACACAAAAGTCCAAAAACGGGCCTTGTCTGTGACCAGGGACTGTTCATCAAGGGAGTTGACCAACTTCAGGTGGTCCAAATGAGTTGAAACTTTTATGACATGCTCCAAATAGTGTCAAGAAGCATCCTACCAAGTTTCGTGGCAATTGGACTTCGTTCGGGCCCCAAACAGATGAAAATGGTTCACATACACAAAAGTCCGAAAACGGGCCTTGTCCGTGACCGGGGACTGTTCATCAAGGGAGTTGAGCAACTCCAGGTGGTCAAAATCAGTTGAAAATTTTATGACATGGTCAAAATAGTGTCAAAAAGCATCCTACCAAGTTTCGTGGCAATTGGACTTCGTTCGGGCTCCAAACAGATGAAAATGGGTCACATACACAAAAGTCCAAAAACGGGCCTTGTCTGTGACCGGGGACTTTTCATCAAGGGAGTTGACCAACTTTAGGTGGTCAAAATGAGCTTAGACTTTTATGACATGGTTGAAATAGTATCAATAAGTATCCTACCAAGTTTTGTGGCAATTGGAGTTCGTTCGGGCCCCAAACAGATGAAAATGGGTCACATACACAAAAGTCCGAAAACTGGCCTTATCTGTGACCGGGGACTGTTTATCAAGGGAGTTGACCAACTTTAGGTGGTCAAAATGAGCTGAAACTTTTATGAAATGCTCCAAATAGCATTAAGAAGCATCCTACCAAGTTTCGTGGCAATTGGACTTCGTTCGGGGCCCAAATAGATGAAAATGTGTCACATACACAAAAGTCTAAAAACGAGCCTTGTCCGTGACCGGGGCCCAATTAATGAAAAGGTTGACCAATTTCCCGAAGTCAAAACGGACTGAAGTTTTTAAGAAATGCAAAAAATAGTGTCAAGAAGCATCCCTCTAAGTTTCGTGGTAATCGGACTTCGTTTGAGCCCAAAACAGATGAAAATGGACCACATATGCGAAAGCCCAAAATTGGGCCTCGTCCGTGACCGGGCCTGCGGTCACGGACCTTCAAAAGATGTTTCCTACGACTTTAGGTGGTTTCTCTCCACTCCTCTTCAAAATCCAACTCCCCACAACTGCTATTAACTCCCCAAATTTGTACAAAACTAATTGGGAGTCTATAAAAGGTTGAAATTTTGAAGAAAAAAGGAAAGGAACACACATAAGGAAGAAAAGAGAAGAAATCAAAGAAAGAAAGCACTTAGCGCAACAAGAAGCAAACTCCAGCAGCACTTCCACAACCATTCCCACCTTCTTTTCTCAGTTTTGAAGGTGAGGAAGAAAGTTCAGAAGAAGAGAAGGAAGTGGAATGGCCAAATTTCATGATATGTTCGTATGTCGGCAATTTTTTAGAGGATGACATTGTCACCTCTGTTTCTCTTATTCGTAGGGCTTCCTAGCCATTACAAGAGTTGTGAAAGAAGCCTCTCTAGGCCTCATTTTGTCCCTTGAAAATAATAGGTTCAAAATGACACAACTCTGGCTTCATATTTGCCTATTTCGGACTTGAAACAAAAACGCAGTTCGTAAGCATGAATGATGAGTTACAGAGGTTTCGATTGATTCCATGGTTAAATGTGATCTTCTTGATGGTTGTCCACCACTCCAAAGTCAGGAAAATGGAGTTTCAACACTTGAAAGAAGTTCCAAGAAAGAACCGTCGCGAGTAGGATGAAACCGGGGGCGAAACAGTGACCAAACGGTCATTGTCTGCCAGTGACCGTAACCCACGGTCACTGGCCTGGGGCAGTGACCGCGGGTCACGGTCACCCCCCTTTTTTCCCTTTTTTTCTACATTTTTGCATTTTTTTTGTTATTTTATGTACTTTTCTTGAAAATTCCAAGTTGAGATCACATCTAAGACTTAAGGAAGGGGTTGTAAACTTTCAAAATGCAGGTAAACAACCTGCATCCCCACAGTCAGGGCACTTGAACCCATGTAAACAAAGGGAAATTAATGATGAACTGTAATTAATTCTCATTCTTCTTAACGCTTGAAGTGCGTGAATGTTAGACATTGAATCCATTACACATTTCCACGTCATTTTTAAGCGTGATCAGAAGATTGGTGCCGTCTGTGGGAAATATATTTGCCCCAATTTGTGATCAAATCTGGTGAAAAATGTGTGAAAGTGCTGAAAATTGCTGAAAGTGCTGCTGTTTCTGCTGAAACTGCTGCTATTGCACTGAAAACTGCCGCTGTTGTATTAAAGAAAATGCTGCTGTTGCACTAAAACTGCTGCTGTTGTGTTGAAACTGCTGCTGTTGCACTTAAAGTGCTGCTGTTGCGCTGAAAAATGCTGCTGTTGCGCTGAAAAGTGCTATGACCGTGGGAATCAGTGGAAAATGGGTAGTGACCGTGGGTTACGGTCACTGACCTGTTTTATGGCTAAAAATGACTTGTTTGACCTTTGAAGACACCCATGCAAGACCTTGATGGCTATGATGGGTTTGGAAACATTAATGAAGGAAATTTGCACCTTGAAGTGCATTCTTTTATCACGAAAATGAAGGCATTAAGCACCTTGACGTGCAAAATTTTGCCATTTAATTGGAGAACTTAATTGAGGGAATTTGCACCTTGATGTGCATGGACCAAATCATCACCCTTTTCACTTTAGAAGAGTGATGATTCAGTTTAAAGGGCTTCTGACCCATATAAAATGTTTATTAAATCAATGATAAGACCAACGACATTGTAATTATGTATTGTCCGGCGTCAACTACTGATGGATCTTATGTGGTCATTGTGATAGTGGTGCAGGCTTGATCCTGTGGGCCCTATCCCTTTGATTGATCCAACCCTCTCTTGCTTATAAGTCTGACACAGATAGTCCTGAAAGGCTGCTGAAACTTCGGTAGCCAGGTCTAGTCAGCAAAGCATGCTTTTAAGCCTGACTCGATAAACCCGAAATGCTATAGAAATTCTAACAACAGGGATAGTTAGTATACCATAATGAGATGGGATTTATGCCTATATCTAACCATTCTGGTTCAAAACCATGTTGGTCTAGATGGCATCTATAAATCATTTCGGCTAGCCCAACAGGCAGCTATGTTGGTTATACTACTAATATAGTCCTACCAGCTAACTTTTTGCAGAAAACAGCATGGGTTCTTTGATCATCACTTTCGACGAAGCCAAGGAGAGATTGTTCAAAATCTCCATGGCTCAGACCACATCATCAACAAGGGCACCCAAAAGGGGCCGAATGAACACCAGTGCTCCTGCATCAAGGGTTTCAGTCTTTCAGAGGCTTTCTACTCCTTTAAGCTACATGACCTCAGCCTACAAGGGGTCATCAAAAACCCTGAAGCCCATCAAGAAGGCAAAGACTCCTCAAACTTGGGTCTCCAAATATGCCCAGAACCCTTTTGGAGTCTTCCACAAAGGCCACTATGACCCAAAACTCAAAGTGAGGTCGGAAGGCAGTAATTTTCGTATCACCAAGCCTCGACTGGGGGCAAGGCAGGTTCGGTTTACGAACCACAAAATAGAGATACTTGTTGGTTCACAGCAGGAGGCCTTGCAGACTGCTAAGTCCTCATTTGTGCATCCTAATCAAAGGGTGCATCCTAAACAATATATGCATCTCAAAAAGCAAACCACTCGCGAGCAAGCCCTAGCCCATGAAAAGGGTTAGAAGCATGTTGTTATTCCAAATTACCGTATGTGGTCACCACAGCCACGCATGCAGAAGTCCAGAAAAGCTGAGGAGAAACCCTTGGCCCCACTTGAAAAGAATGTCTTTTACCATTTGACCCAGAAGGAGGGACGAAGATTTGGCAGGAGGCGCTTACCTTTTGTTATTGTGGCACCATCACCATCACTTTCAACCCAGCGCCCGGCATATGGCGCTAAAAACAAGAGATATGCTGAACGATTGGTCATCAAAAATTCGACCGATCTCGTTCAATTTAAAAATTTGCTTCAATAAAAGAAGGAACAGAAAAGGAAAATTGAAAGAAATGTTGTTAACATCCTTTCACTTCCTACTTCCGACCCTATGGATTGGGAGCAAGTTGCTAGCAATTCTAGGCCATTAGTTGCTAAATTCAGAGATCAAACTCTAGCAATCAGATTGGCCCAGCAAATAAAGAAGAGGGCTTTGGCTTACTCCAAAAGGCATGCTCGGAAGCAGTCACAACATACAATAACTCAAAAATGGGTGATTAAAGAAGATGAGCCAAACCTAACCTCCTCATGTATGGTCGGACCTGGCTCAACCAGGAGAGTCACTCGGAGTATGGCTTGGACTCAGTCCCAAGAGTCTGATTCTAACTCTCATTCAGATAGGACCTCTGACGAACATGGTTCTGATAAGGACTCAATAACTCTCCTGGACACCTAAGATAGTCAATCCACTCTTCTTACATCCTCTTATCCCCGTCAGTACACTGTATTTATGGCTGAAGGGAGTGGGACCGGTAATGAAGAGGATGCCAGTCGAGGCAAAGATGTTAGTGAAGAAAATGCTGACGAAAATCAAGAGAATGACGTCAGTGATGTTGTCAAGCAACAAGGAGCTAAAATTGACCACCTGACGACTCAGTTGAAAATCTTGGTAGATAAGTTGGGTAGTCCGGCTGAAGCTCCTGTTAACCCCTTATTTGTTGCTAGAAGAGAACAGGCAATAATCAGGAGGAGTGCCACCAAAATTGACCTACTCACAGCACAAATCAAGGCACTAACAGATAAAGTAATCGCCTCAGGTTCAGCTGGAGGTGATCACTCCTCAATCCTTGGTTTCCACACAGATCCTGAAAAACATGTAACTTTTAAAGAAGTGGAGGAAATATTAAATAAATCAAAAGTGGAGACCAGGATGAAGAAAAAGGGTATTACATCTAAATACCCTCCGAAGTTTGATTTGGTCCCATTTTCGCCAGATTACAAACTTCCGACTTTCCAGCCTTACTTTGGAAAAGGGTCAGCCTATCAGCATATAGTGCATTTTAAGTTGCTCCTTGGCAGTTTACCCAAACTGGATGCACTAAAAATAAGGCTATTTGTTGGTACATTGAAAGGAGTTGCTTTCGATTGGCACAAACAATTGCCAGAATTCTCCTTCACTACATGGCCAGTTACAGAAGAGAAGTTTCTACTTCACTTTTAGGAAGAAGATCAAACGGTCACCTTCGCTATGCTCAGTAGTACAAGCAAGGGTATAATGAAACTGCGCAAGCCTTTATCAATAGATGGAGAACATTGTCTTACAGATGCCTAGAACAACCATCTCCAAAGGCGACAATTGAAATGTGCAAAACCAATTTGTGGCCAGATATTAAGGCCATCATACTTAGTCATAAAACTAAGTCTTTGGCCAGATTGGTTGAGGTAGCTACTGATGCAGAGCTGACTCTGAAAGAAATTAACCAGAAGAAACCAAGTTCCCGAAAAATGAAATTATCATCATCTTCTGCTCCAAAACCAGCTGTGCCGAAACCTCAAAACAAGCAGGAGGTATTCAATGTACAAACCTCCAAACCACCTCCTCAAAAACCACAGAATGGTAAGACGGAGCAAAACAAAAAAGAAGAATATGAAAAGAGGAAGCAAACTAAATACCCTTTTGACGGGGACATTGAAGTCATCTTCCAACCATTGATGGAGAATAACAAGCTCAAGCTTCCACCCATGAAAAAGCCAGAGCAAGCGGGTCGTGTTAATGATCCAAACTATTGTGCATACCATCGGATGGTATCTCATCGTTTGAAAGATTGCTTTATCCTAAAGGAAAAGGTCAATGAGATGTGGAAAAATGGAGTAATAACATTTGATCGAAAATATGATGCGGCTCCAGTCAATATAATTTCCTTCGGGTAACTTGCACCTGTGGCAATACCCGTTCCATCAAGGCCACCAATGGTCGAATTCTGGGTCATCAATGCACTATATAGTGAACAGGGGTTGATACCTGTCAAAGATTCTTCAGGGGAGGAAATATGGGTTCACCTGGACTTAATAAATGATGAAGAATGGGAAAAAGTGAAAACTACACCCACACCTGTGGAAAGAAGAAAGATCAAAAGGCAAATTAAAGGTCTCCAGAAGACTGCTCAAAAGAAACAAGAACAGTAGTTTAAGCAGAAGAAAGACAAGGCGGTCGAGGCCCCAGTCTTAGAAAATCCTCCCAGATAAGCCAGAGGTCATTTTACTCTAGCCGACTACATCATTCCAATTCCAAAAGATGAGGAAGAACTAGTAATATCCAGCTGCAATCGGATATCATGGGATGGTACACCCCCTAACTCCGATGATGAAAATCAATGGTCGGATTACTCTGATCTTGAAGATGATCAATGGATCGATGATTATTTTGCTGATGAATACCCTTCTGATGAAGATGAGGATTTTGAACAAGCCTTTGACCCCGAGACGGGTATGCTTAATATCAAGCATGGTCTAAATACAATGTCGGTGACCTTGTATGACATACACAGGCCAAGTTCAAGTGGCTGGTCGAATGATCCTCCTCCTTTTCCACTACCTCCAGAAGTTCATCCGGATCCACTACCATTAGTCGGGCACGATGAAGTTCAGCATCAGCAGATGGTTTTTCCTCCTTCCACGCCAGATGTTTCTTCCACACCTAATTCAGAGTTGATTTTTTCAAATAAAAATTCTGAATTAAGTAATCAGTTGGTTAACTTTAACTCAACCAAGGAACTTAGGTTACCGAGACCCCAGTATTGGTAATATTGTCGAGAATATCTCTGACTTTGAAGAGGAACTGTCAACGGCTCCTACCCTAGTGGTTTTGAATGCTGCCATAGAGTCCCAAACATCGCAGGCTATTCCTAATGATGTAAATCAAGAAGTAGGCCTGGAAGAGGTCAATCAGCTTTTCATCGAACCAGAAGAAGTTAATGCCATAAGAAGAGATGCATGACCGGAAATTGACCGAAGCAACATGCTTAATGATGGCACTCGCTCTGGTCGCAACTACAGGGTCAACTATGATAAATACTCTGTTCCTTCCTCTTCTTATGTAAACCCTTCAGGAGGCAATATCAATGTAAATGTAACTTCTCCAAAAGTAAATGATAATGCAAGGCCATCAGAGCCATCACGTATGATGTTGTTGAACACCTTAAGCACATACCTGCACGACTCCACATTTTTGATCTCTTGCAGATGTCCAAGGAGACTCGTGACAACTTCATACGAGCACTACAGGCCTTGAATACTGAGAATCATACTTATATAGCACAAGTGCACCAAATAGAAAAGAACTATTTGAAGGCGAAATCCAAGAGGCCTCAAAGCAATGCAAGGAGTGTCTCTTAACTCACAATGCTTCTAAAGCTACTATCTCTTTCACTAAAGAGGACCTCCTCTTGGGCAACATGAAGCATACGAGGCCACTTTATTTTACGGCCTACATCAAAGATATGCCTGTCCCAAGAGTTCAAGTTGATCCAGGGTCAACTTTAAATCTCATCACAATCACGGCTTTTCAAGAGCTTGGTATTCCAGTGAGCAAGCTGTCTGTTACAAAGACTTCTATTCAAGGTTATGATGGGGAAGTCCAAGATCCGATTGGTAAAATCTAAATTCGATTCCAGTTGGGAGACTTAGTTTCGAAGGTCACCTTGCATGTAGTAAAAACTCGTGCTTGTTATAACATCCTCTTGGGAGACGATGGCTTCATGATTATGCCATAATACCTTCTACTCTCCATTAATGCCTTAAATACATCAATGATGAGAGGAAGGTACATCGAGTCTTTGCAGAGGAAAAGCCATTCAAAGGAAAGGAGGTTTATTTCACAGACGCAGCAATGTATCAAGAAAAGCCTACAAAATCCAACTCAGATACGAAGAATGCTCCTGTGAATGATAATCCTGCAGAACTTTTCACTATTTCAGCAGAGAAGGTTGGTAAAAAATCTAATCCTCCCATAAAGTTGGAATGTGCAGGAAAATCTGCGGCAAAATGCGTGGATATCAAAGCTCCTTTGATAATTAAGGTGAAATCTGAAATCAAAAAGCCAGATCCACCTTTAATCATATCCATAAAGCTATCAAAAGTAAAAGATGCTGAACGTCAGAGGTTTTCATTTTCGGCTAACATGGTATCCTCGACTAGCACTTCAAGCTCCAATCAAGAAAGCAATGATATACCTCCCTTTACTAGGGGAATATCGCCTATAGGCCTGATTCTCCTGTCACTTTTAGTCAATTGATATTGACATCACAGCAGAGAGGAGAATTAGCCTACAGGTACATTGATAGATGGCTCCGTTTGGCTGAAAGATGTGAAAATCCTCCACACTACTCCGCATGGATTCACTTGTGCTGGGTAGGTTTTCGGCCAGCTCTTCGCAGCTTAACCATGGCGATGGAATTTTAAACCTTTGATGAGATGTCTCGAATTGTGTCATCTCTTGAAGTGGCACTCCACCGGCTACGCGGGAGGTCTAGAAGAACGTGTCCAATACATGTCATTTCAATGATCAGAGATATAGATTCTGAGTCGGACTCTGAAGACGCTAAAGAAATGAGCACCTTTGTGCATTCTATGGTAGACTGTGATCTTCCACTTATGCCATGGCCTACTCTCTCTCATATTTATGAATTCGAAGGTTCTTGTTTTTCGGTACCTTCATCTAAGCAGTATAATCATCCGATTATTTTTCATCAGGCTGAAGATACTTCTCCACCAGATATTATTGACAAAATCAGTAATGAGGGAAAAATCCGGTTCGATATTTATAATCCCTTGGTCTGTAACATGATGAAGAATATGGGGTACAATCTCAAGAAACCTATGGGTCTTAAATTAAATGCAAATGGCATACGGGCTCCTTTGGATGTCTTTACTCCAGAGATGAAAGAAGATCTCCAAACAGGGGGCATAATTGAGCAGCTGCGTCATTGCATAGGATATGTTCCTTACAGTAACATTCTTAAATTTAAACAAAGTGTTAAAGCGAGATCGGTAGTCTTCACTAAAGAATATGACTCGGATGACTCTCATGAAATTCCTGTGCTTCAAGATCCCATTGATTGGGCCATTTTTCAGCATTCTGATGGGGCGAGTGATGAGGATGATGCTGCATCACAAATCACTGAATATTGGCCACCTGAACTCAACGAGGAAATAAGCCCGTCCCAACATGTCCGCTGGGAATGCTTAGCCCTTGATGTAAAAGCCAAAGAGCCTAAAAAACCAAATCCTTGGAAAGGGATCAGGCCTTGGCTAAAACCCCCAACTGAAACCCCAGAAGGTTTCGCAGAGTTAGAAACTTCCAGTAACAATGTAGAAACACTTTCTCCTAATCCTTCAACTGAGGACGAAGTACAAGAAATAAACTTGGGAACCCCAGAAAATCCCCGGCCTACCTTTGTAAGCTCTCAAATTAAAGGAAGTGAACTTGATCTGTATATGGGATTCTTGCGAGAGTTCATAGATTGCTTTGCAAGGACTTATGCAGAAATGCCAGGCCTAGATCCAGAAATTTCTGTACACAAATTAAATATAGCAGATGATGCTAAATCTGTAAAACAGGACCAAAGGAGGACAAAGCCTGAAATCATGGAGAAGATAGAAAAAGAAGTTTAGAAACTCAAGGGCATTAATTTCATTAGTGAAGAACAACACCCTGACTGGTTGGCTAATATAGTCCCAGTTACAAAAAAGAATGGACAAATCAGAGTCTGTATTGACTTCAGAGATCTGAATACAGCCTGCCCCAAAGATGATTTTCCATTACCTATACCAGAAATAATGATTGACAATACTTTTGGGTTCGAAAGAATGTCATTCATGGATGGCTTCTCGAGGTATAATCAAATCAAAATGTTCAAAGAGGATGAGAAACACACTTCCTTTAGAACTCCATTCGGCATATACTGCTATACTGTCATGCCATTTGGTCTCACAATGGCTGGAGCCACATACAAAAGAGCAATGATGAAAATATTCAAGGGCTTACAACATAAATCTGTTGAATGTTATGTTAATGATTTGGCAGTCAAGAGCAAGCATAAATAAGATCATCTGGCCGATCTCCGCATGGTTTTTGAGAGATTACGAAAATTCAATCTTCGAATGAATCCCCTGAAATGTTTTTTCGGAGTTTCTTCCAGAAAGTTTCTAGGATTTGTAGTGCGAAAAGGTGGCATTGAAATAGATCCCATCAAAATCAAAGCCATATTGAAAATGCTTTCGCCGAGAAATTTGAAAGAATTGAAAGGATTACAGGGAAGACTCGCCTATATCCGACGGTTCATTTTCAACTTGTCCGGAAAGTGCAAACCATTCTCCAAATTGATGAAGAAAGGAGTGGACTTTGTATAGGGCAAAGCTTGTGAAGATGCTTTTCAGGATATCAAGCAATATCTTACAAACCTGCCAGTTCTTTCAGCTCCAATTCTGGGCAAACCTTTCATTCTTTATACAAGGGCTCTTGATCTTTCCTTGGGAGCATTGTTAGCTCAACAGAATGATGAAGGAAAGGAGGTGGCACTCTATTACCTGTTGAGGATGCTGGTTGGTGCCGAGCACAATTATCACCCTATAGAAAAAGAATGTCTTGCGCTTATGTTTGCAATACAAAAGCTACGACATTACATCCTCTCTAATGTGGTGTATCTGGTTTCCAATATTAATCCATTAAAGGTATTAGTGACAAAAGCCAGGGCGTTGAGCGAACGTCTAGCCAAATGATCTATCCTTCTTTCTCAATATGACATCAGATATACTCCTGCGAAGGCAGTAAAAGGACAAGCTCTTGCAGATTTTCTAGCAGAACATCCACTGTCAGAAGATTCTGAGTTCATAGACAATCTCCCTGATGAGTCAGTTTTCTTCACTGAACAAACATGGAAATCCACCATTGAATCAGATCTACATTGGACCATGCATTTTGATGGAACTTCCAGGACTAATGAACGAGGAAAGCCAGTATCAGGGGTTGGAATTATTTTTGGTAGTCCAGGAAAACTTTATGTTCCTCACTCCTTCTCATTGATCAAGCCATGCTCGAACAATGTGGTAGAACACATGGCATTAATTATGGGGCTTGAGTTAGCTTTAGATGCTGGCATTAACATGCTAGGAGTCTATGGAGATTCACAACTTGTGATTAAGCAAATGAATTATGAGTATGAAGTAAAGAAACCAGACCTAGTTCCCCTTTTCAATAGGGCATATGAACTAAAGCAAAGGTTTAAATTGATTGCGTTTCATCATGTTCCGAGATGTCAGAATGTCAAAGTAGACGCCTTAGCAGGCTTGGCAGCTTCAATGTCAATCCCTGAGAATGACAAGATGATATTGGAAGTTATTGAGAGAAGACTTCTACCCCTACTCGATACTTACAAGGCAGTAGAAGATAGCTTCACTGTAATCAAAAATCGAATTTCATATTTCCAAAACTTATTCAGGGATTGGAGAGATCCTTTTATTGATTATATTCTGCATGGAGTATTACCAGAGAACCCTAAAGATAGAACCAGTGTTTAAAGGCGAGCTCTCAAATTCCATTTTGATTTGCCCTCAAAAACTCTTTATCGCAAGTCATACGATGGAGTTCTACTTCGTTGTTTGTCCCCAAAAAAAGCTGAGCAAGTTCTTAGAGAAGTTCATGCTGGCCTATGTGGTGCTCACCAAGCTGGACCAAAACTTCATGATCAAATTCGAAGATTAGACTACTATTGGTCTACCATGGTGTTCGACACTATTAGTTTTGCTAAAAGATGCAATGAGTGCCAAATTCATGGTGATTACATTCACCAGCCTCCTGAACATTTGCACCCTACGACCACTTCTTGGCCGTTTGAATCTTGGGGAATGGATATAGTGGGGAAGATCAGTCCACCCTCAGAACGTGGACATCAATTCATTTTGGCCGCAACCGATTACTTCTTCAAATGGGCAGAAGCAGTACCTCCCACAGAAGTTAAAACTGATATAGTCCTTAGCTTCCTGAAAACTCATGTCATTTGCCATTTTGGGGTGCCCAAACGTCTGTATCATGACAATGGCCCACAATTCAATAATAATAAATTTTATAGATTCTGTGACAAATACGGGATCCAGTGTTGTCCATCTACAGTGTATAACCCCGCGGCCAACGGACTTGCTGAAGCTCTTAACAAAACCATTTGCAAGATTTTAAAGAAAATGGTTTTTGACAACAAAAAGAGTTGGAGTACCAGGCTTCCTAAAGTATTATAGGCTTACAGAACTACAGTTTGGGGTCCTACTAAATCAACACCGTATTCCTTGGTCTATGGTTGTGAAGCTGTAATACCTTTGGAAATTCAGCTTCCCTCTTTTCAGGTGGCTATGATAAACAAATATACTGAAGAAAAGAATGCCAAACTCAGACTACAAGAGCTAAAAAGCCTTAATGAGAAAAGGCTTACCACTCGACAAAATATTGAGTTGTATCAAGCTCGTATGGCTGCATCTTTCAACAAAAAAGTCAAGTATAGAGCTTACAATAAGGGAGATCTAGTCCTTGCAGTTAGAAGACCTATGTTTTCCACGCATTCGTCGAGAGGCAAGTTTGAACCTAAATGGGAAGGACCTTTTGTTGTCGACAAGGTCTACTCTAATGGCGCCTATGCGCTCCTCACACTTGAAGGGGACAGATGCATGATGCCCATCAATGGAAAACTTCTCAAGAAATATTATACTTGAATGTCATTGGTGCACCCATGCCATGTACCCAAACCATGTACAGTATACATTTTCATTCCAAAACCAAAATTCTCTGGTTTTGAGCCTCACAACCTAGGACTCCTAACCAAAATCCCTCAGACTTGTATAAAATGACTGCGAGGATCAAGTCCTTCGACCCCTCTAGTCAAACCTTTGTTACTTGGATAATGTTCTTATAAGACCCCTTGTAACATCCTGCTATATAGATTAAGTCTTTTTGCAGACCCTATATAGCAAAACTCAGCTATGTGGAATAAGTCTTTTTGTAGACCCCATATAGCTAATCCTTAGTTGTATAGAGCAAGTCTTTTTGCAGACCCTATATGACTGCCTTCGGTTATGTAGAACAAGTCTTTTTGCAGATCTTGTATAACCAAAATCTAAACAAAAACCAAAACCAAATCTTTGTCCTAAGGAATAAGTCAAGGATCCCAGGAAAAGCCTCACACATGGGCACCGGATAACATCCACTTTGTTTGACCTCTTTCGATACTAAAAGGATCAAGTCATGGACCCTGGAGAAAGCCTCACACATGGGCACCGGATAACGTCCACCTATATGACTCCCTTATTTTCGATTTGTGGATCCAAAAGATCGCAAATCACACTCTCATACAAGTCTGAGAAAACTAAACCAAACAAACCATCCATACAAACCACATCAAACATCCACAAAAAATAAAACAAAACACCCATACCAATGACAAAATGGAGGAAAAGAAAGTTTTTCCGTTGATATTCATTTGAAGTTTAAGTACAAAGAATGAAGTCAGTGTATACATGGCCACCCAAGCTGATCAAGATAAAAGAGTCATACAAGAAGCTGCGGTAATAAAATCTAGTCCAAGAACTTCTCTAGTCTCCTCCCTCAGGGCATGCCCTTTATAGCTTGGATAAGCTGGGATAATAGCATCAACGTTAATTTCATTCAGTTTGATACTCATTTCACTTTCAAGGAATTAAACGAAGTCATTCAAGGTTGTCTGCTTTGCCTTTACTTTAGCGAGAATGCACTCTTCGTAGGCCTGGTTCTTTAAACTAGACTTTTCTAAGCCATCTATAGCGCCTTGAAGCTTCAGAACATCATCTTTCAAGGATGAAAGCTATTGCGACAATGTGATGATATATGGTTACCATGTTCCTCACAGCCAAATATCTGGTTCTGTCTCAAGACATAACATGGTGAACCTGCTTTGGGCATTTTGCGCCAAATAAAAATGTGTGTTTTCTTCAAAGCCAACTTAATCCAAATTTTAAGTTCATCTCGGAACAAACCCAATTTTGAGCCAAATTTGTCATCTCAAATTGCTTTGAATCAAAATTCACAAAAGCCAATCTTTTTCATACTTCCTCATGTCAAGCCAAGTCAAAACCTAAACTATGATTTTTGAAAATAAACCAAAAAAATCCATGAAAATTCCAAACCCAAATCCATTTTAAATTTAAACTTTGATTTTTCTTAAAACCTTAGGGATTTCTTTTGTGGATGTTCCCTACAGTCCCCACAGAGATGCTACTTTAGATATCTGTGATAAATAGGTCATAAGAGAATCAAATCTATTTCCAAAATCCAAACAAAAAATTCATAAACTTCTGAATTTTCTAAAATACCTCAGGGATTCTTTTGTGGGTGTTCCCCACAGTCCCCACAGAGATGCTACTTTTGCTATCTGTGCAAATGGGGCAAAGAAATTCGAAACTCTTATGTTTTTGCCAAATTCCATCTCAAACCCTTCATGTTTTTTTATCAAAATTTCCAAAATCCCAAGTTTAGGCCTACAACCTATCTTGACAAACTGTATTTTCTTCAAGCCATCCATCATTCCCATAGATTGGCTATTTCGAGGCACAATGATTATTATACTATAATCATTGCACCTTGAGGGGCACTTGTTGACCCATAAAAAATTGCAAATACTGCAGTGAAGACACCTCATCTCCGCTTAATTTAGGCTACAGAGGTTATTTGCCAGATCCTGGGGAATCACTGTGAGACCAGGCATTCCTACATGTCGAAGTGATAATATCCTATGCTCTGTGAGTCTCTGTGTAGAGTGACCTCTCATGAAGACTAAACCAGTTAAGACCGAGAGAAGCTCTGCAAAGTTTCAAGACAAAACGGCATCATTTGACCTGAAAAAGCACATAACATGTCTCTTGGGGTCACTGACCGAGGTCCTGCTTTCCGAGGTCCAAGATTGATGAAGCCTGGACACAAAGCTTCAATCATGCTCAGGAGATACTCTGCAAAGTTTCGGGTCAAATGGACATCATTTAACCTAAAAAGTTACAAGCATGTCTACTTGGGGTTCCCGACCGAGGTCCTGCTTCCCGAGGTCTAAAATCAATGAAATTTGGATGAACACTCCAAGATACCTCTAACGTTAGTCCCTCCAAGTTTCAAATCAAACTGAGGTCATTTGGGATTCAAATAACTGAAACAAGGGCCCACTGTCATAAAAAGTCAACTGGAGAGTTGACCAAGTTTGGGTGGTCAAACAGAGCTGGAACTTCTGTGATACACTCAAAATAGTGTCAAGAAGTATTCCTCCAAGTTTCGTGACGATTGGACATCGTTCGGGCCCTGAACAGATGAAAATGGGTCACATACACAAAAGTCCAAAAACGGGCCTTGTCTGTGACCGGGGACTGTTCATCAAGGGAGTTGACCAACTTCAGGTGGTCCAAATGAGTTGAAACTTTTATGACATGGTTCAAATAGTGTCAAGAAGCATCCTACCAAGTTTCGTGGCAATTGGGCTTCGTTCGGGCCCCAAACAGATGAAAATGGGTCACATACACAAAAGTCCGAAACGGGCCTTGCCCGTGACCGGGGACTGTTCATCAAGGGAGTTGAGCAACTTCAGGTGGTCAAAATGAGTTGAAACTTTTATGACATGGTCAAAATAGTGTCAAGAAGCATCCTACCAATTTTCGTGGCAATTGGACTACGTTCGGGCTCCAAACAGATGAAAATGGGTCACATACACAAAAGTCCAAAAACGGGCCTTGTCCGTGACCGGGGACTGTTCATCAAAAGAGTTGACCAACTTTAGGTGGTCAAAATGAGCTGAAACTTTTATGAAATGCTCCAAATAGCGTTAAGAAGCATCCTACCAAGTTTCGTGGCAATTGGAGTTCGTTCGGGCCCCAAACAGATGAAAATGGTTCACATACACAGAAGTCAGAAAACGGGCCTTGTCCGTGACCGGGGACTGTTCATCAAGGGAGTTGACCAACTTCAGGTGGTCAAAATGAGCTGAAACTTTTATGACATATTTAAAATAGTGTCAAGAAGCATCCTACCAAGTTTTGTGGTAATTGGACTTCGTTCGGGGCCCCAAACAGATGAAAATTGTTCACATACACAAAAGTCCGAAAACGGGCCTTGTCCATGAGCGGGGCCCAATTAATGAAAAAGTTGACCAGTTTCCCGAATTCAAAACGGGCTGAAATTTTTATGACATGCAGAAAATAGTGTCAAGAAGCATCCGTTCAAGTTTCGTGGCAATCGGACTTCGTTTGAGCCCAAGATAGGTGAAAATGGACCACATATGCGAAAGCCCAAAATTGGGCCTCGTCCGTGACCGGGCCTGCGGTCACGGACCTTCAAAAGATGTTTCCCACGACTTTAGGTGGTTTCTCTCCAGTCCTCTTCAAAATCCAACTCCCCACAACTGCTATTAACTCCCCAAAACTGTACAAAACTGATTGGGAGTCTATAAAAGGTTCAAATTTTGAAGAAAAAAGGAAAGGAACACACATAAGGAAGAAAAGAGAAGAAATCAAAGAAAGAAAGCACTTAGCGCAACAAGAAGCAAACTCCAGCAGCACTTCCACAACCATTCCCACCTTCTTTTCTCAGTTTTGAAGGTGAGGAAGAAAGTTCAGAAGAAGAGAAGGAAGTGGAATGGCCAAATTTCATGATATGTTCGTATGTCGGCAATTTTTTAGAGGATGACATTGTCACCTCTGTTTCTCTTATTCGTAGGGCTTCCTGGCCTTTGCAAGAGTTGTGAAAGAAGCCTCTTTAGGGTTCATTTTGTCCCTGGAAAATAATAGGTTCAAAATGACACAACTCCAGCTTCATATTTGCCCATTCCGGACTTGAAACAAAAACGCAGTCCGTAAGCACGAATGATGAGTTACAGAGGTTTCGATTGATTCCATGGTTAAATGTGATCTTCTTGATGGTTGTCCACCACTCCAAAGTCAGGAAAATGGAGTTTCAACACTTGAAAGAAGTTCTCAAAAAGAACTGTCGCGAATTAGACGAAATCGGAGGCGAAACAGTGACCAAACGGTCACGGTCACGGTCACTGGCCTAGGGCAGTGACCGCGGGTCACGGTCACCCTCGTTTTTTCCCTTTTTTTTCTACTTTTTTGCATTTTTTTGGTTATTTTATGTACTTTTCTTGAAAATTCCAAGTTGAGATCACATCTAAGACTTGAGGGAGGGGTTGTAAACTTTCAAAATGCATGTAAACAACCTGCATCCCCGCGGTCAAGGCACTTGAACCCATGTAAACAAAGGGAAATTAATGATGAACTGTAATTAATTCCCATTCTTCTTAACGCTTGAAGTGCATGAATGTTGGACATTGAATCCATTATACATTTCCACATCATTTTTAAGCGCGATCAACCTTGAAGTTTGGTTTCTATGAGCAACGACAAGACGTATCTTCAGTTTCCATGAGCATCGGCAATTCGTATCTTTTTTCCCAGAACTATTTCTCAAGAATAGAGAGAGCTTGGATGCTTGTGGAGGGAAAATGCATTCCCAATGCTTGTTGGAATCTTGTGGAACCTTAGAATTTTACTTGAACTGGCCCGGCCTTTTGTTTAGAGCCCTAGTGTGTCTTTTATAGCCTTAAAAGGCAGTTGGGACAGTTTTTAATAACTATTAGGTAGCTATATTTAGAAATAAAGTGAAATAACCTCCAAGAACCATCCATGACTCCTTTATAGGTGTCCATGATAGTGGCCACGGTCACGGACTAGCCCAATTTTAGGTTTTTTTTACTAGCCCAGTTTTAGGTTTTTTTTTTTTGTGTATGTGACTCATTTTTATCAGATTGGAGCTTGAACGATGTCCAATCTTCACAAGACTTGAAGGAATGTTTTATAACATCATTTTGATGGTTCCATAGAAATTTCATCATGTTTTGGCCTTTTGAAATTGGCCAACCCTTCATTTGACTTTCATGAAAGTGGGTCGTTGTTTAAGCTATTTGAGGTGCAAATGACCTTGGATTGACTTGGAACTTATAGAAGTTAATGTTAGGACCATCTTGAACAATCCTTCCAAATTTTGGGTGATTTATACTTGTGGAAGTAGGATTTTGATCATTGGCCCATTTGTTACATGTCCTTAGTCAATGTCCCTTTGTATTACTAGCAGTTGGTTGGTTTTTTAATCAAATGATATCTAACTGCTTTGAAACTTTGAGGAGTTGATATTGAGCACATTTTGAGTCTCTAGTCCAAATTTCATCAGCTTTAGCCTCCTAGAAGCAAGACTTTGGTTACTAATCCTAAGGTTTGGGGGTCACTGACTCCTAAGCTGACATATAGTTGAAGTAGGGTCAGATGACATTCGCTTAACTTGAAAATTTGTAGAGTTATTTTTGAACATGACTTGAGCTTTGTATCCTAATTTCATCATTTTTGGTCACTTGAAAGTAGGACTATTTCATCAATGACCCCAATGTTTAGGGGTCACTGACCCAAAGTTGACATACTTATTGAACTTGGGTCAAACAACATCCATTTGACTTAAAATCTCATAAAGCCACTCCTAAATATAATTTGAGCTTTCTCAAGGAAGTTCAGTTGATATGATCTTTATGAGGTGTCACTTTGCACAGTAACCCCAAAGATCGTAGTAAATAGACATTTGAGCAAATTTTAGGTCTAGATGATGTCCAAATGTTCTGAAACTTTAAAAGATAGTCCTTGAATATATTTGAAGATGTTCTTATGAGTTTCAATTGGTTTTAATATGTATGAGTGTCAGCTGCAGTAGTGACCCCAAGGAGCTAATAGATAGCCACTGAAGCTTGAGCTTGAATTGAAATGAAGTCCAAATGTTTTGAAACTTAGAAGCATCATTCCTGAGCATATTTTGGAGTTGCCATATGATTTTCAATTACTTTGGCAATCCATAAGCTTGAGTGTGTTTAATGACTCCATGATTTTGGGTCAATGCACTTTGAATTTGGTAGTTGGTGAGTTGAGTTATCAAATGGAGTTCACTAACTTTGAAAATTGGACTGCTGCACTTTGAGCTCATTTGAAATCTTTTGAGAGAGCTGCATTAGTTTTGAACATCTAGCTACAGTTCTTGATCAGGCATTCCATAATTCTAAGGTTTCTATGCCCTAAAGCTTGGAATTTGCTTGTGAGGTCTTCACTGTAACACTTGAAATGTTTGTGATTTTTTGTGGGTCAACACTCATCAAATACTAAAGAGCCCACAATAAAGCAGGACTTGTCCGGACAAAGTTCTACTCCAACTGAAACTCTTCAGAGAAAAATAACAAATATCCTTAATTAATACAGAAAATGTGTAAAAATTATGCAAATTTCAATTTCTAGGTGAAAATGAATGAAATGATGAAATTGAATGACTAATGATGCATTTAACCTAATTAAGTTCTTAAACCAACCTAAAATGATGCAAATTCATGAACTTAACATATAGTTGCTCTGATCTATTTGCATCATTTATTTTATTTTCTTTTAAATTGCATTTTTTTTCTAAGTTTTTAGTTCTACTTCAAATAAAACTCTTTGTTTTCTAAATGTTGGCTTAAAAATTCAGTTTTTAATTATTTGATACGGGTCTCTATGGGATCGACCTACTCTTGCCACTATCTATTATTGACAACTATACACTTGCGGTATTATTGATTTAAAATGACATTAAATATAGTTGTTATGGTATTAAGGTGTAGGCAATCTTTGATATTGATACAGAAAATTTAAGCATGCATCTGCATGGCAGTTACAATATAAGCAAGGAAATTTGTCTCTGGTACACAATATAAGCAGCTCATTGCTTCTTATTTGATTGTGGCAGGTCCAATTGAGTAAATGGGCCAGCGTAAACCCAACATTTATGGTACAAGTCAGGCTTCTACCAAATATATGCCCTATATTTCTAGCGAATGTGTGTTAAAAAATGGAATCACTATCCATCAAAAAGCATCCTAGATTTCACTAGAAAAATAAGAACAAATCTCACCAACTTGAATAGTAAACTAATAAATTGTATTAAACTTCATGGAGAAAATAAGTGGAGAAGCACTCAAAACACAATGCTTCTCCAGACTCCACCTTTGTCTTTTCTACCTTTTTTGTAAGTGTCGAAGCACTCAAAACACAACGTTTCTCCAGACTCAACCTTTGTCTTTTCTACCTTTTTTATACATTCAAATATATACAAAGGGCTCAAAACTCAAATGTAGAGAAAATGATATGAGTAAAAATTCCATTAAAAGGGGAATAAGAATAAAATTGTGGATCGAAAACTATCACATTTCTCTAATTGAGATTTTTTTTAATGTAAACTGAGAAAACTATTTAAGGGAAGATTATCCTAAAATATTTTGGGATAAAAAGTAAACATCAATTCGTTACTGTTAAATTTTATAAATGAAAATTAAAATCCAATTTCACTTTAGAAAAAAGTTGCTTTCTTTACCCCATATGCTTACATCTTGGAAATATTACTTTTCACCCTAGAAATTATTCCAAATGCAGGAAGACAGAGACCCCATAGGTATATACTGGTCATGATTGATGGTAACAATATATATAAATATATATATATAAACGGATAGGCTAGTACGGTTAAAGAAGTCAGCCCATGAGAAGAAGAGGAGGAATATGAAAATTAGTCTTGCTACTTGGAATGTATGAACCTTGACAGGCAAGAGCATGGAGTTGGTTGAAGTAATGAAAAGAAGAAGAATTAGTGTGATTTGTATATAAGAGATAAGATGGAAAGGGAATAAAGTTAAGCAGCTCACGGATGAGTATAAACTTTTCTATGCAGGAAAGAGTAATATAAGAAATGGAGTGGGTATAGTTGTAGATAAGGATTTGAAAGAGAAAATTGTGGGGGTAAAGATGTTTAGTGATAGAATTATAGCAATTAAACTCATGCTAGCAATTAAACTAATGCTAGAGGAGGACATAATTCATATCATCAGTGCATATGTGTCACGACCCGAGCCCAGAAATCGGGGGTTAGCGAAAAGCTAAACCAGTGACACACGTACTCTCGTGCACGTGCATCCAAACCCAGTCCAGATGCACACACACAAGGGATCTAACACGTGCGAACTAAGCGTACGCGGAAGCTGTACATATCATAGCAAGCAACAAAAGAAAATAGCAGAAGCCAAAGACAAATGCGGAACGGAAAAGACAAGGATAAATACACTACTGGAAAACCAAATACAAGTCTGAGTACACGACAAAGTAAAGATGTACAAATACACAGAGTACAAAGTCCAAAGTGCCAAGTGCCCAAAATACAAAATCTCAAAAACCAAAACTCAAAACAGAAGGCCATTGATATGCATGCACGCACTCGGCAGAGGTGATTAGGCCCAATCTGCCAAACCGGAGGGTGCCTCTACACTCGGCCCTGCAGCCTCCTCGACCGCCGGGGAGTCGGGCAAGGGATCTGTGCCTGCAACACCACAGACAACACAAATGAATACAACGATCCAGCAAATACAAGTAACAAGGATGAAACACTCATAGTATCAAAGTGAATAAAATAATGACAGAAGATTAAATACAGAGTTTCATCTTAGTATGCTAAGCAAATCGTGCATAGAATTAAAGCATGATAAGGGAATCAAAGTATAGAAATACTGAACTATGTTAACCATATTCTCTCCAATAGAGAGCAAAGCAGAGCAGATGAGAACACCACTGACCGGGCCAAGGGTACAAGTGGGTCTCGGTTTCCTGGGTTCCGGGGTCCCAAGACAAAGCGACACTGCAGTGATACAGAGATACAGAGATCTAAGCCAGAGGTACCCCCGTCGGGCATCCTAGGGCTGAGGCTGAGTAGAGACAGACTAATACCAATCAAATCAAATCTAAAAGAAGGGAGATTATCCGCTTTGGACTCACCGATGGCAAAGACCGGATCTTATCCTCACGTGTTAATCTCTGGGCAGAGCCACCAGGGAATACCCAAAATATACAAAGCCAGAAATATACAAAGCATAGCCAAAATACAGATCAGAGCATAGATTAAGTCAAAGCACAGCATAGATCAAAGCGTAGTGCAGAACGAAGAATAAAACAGATATACAGAACGAAAGCAAAATGACTGCGGAATGCATAGACATAGATTGACAGAACAGAGGGCAAAGCTGTAAACAATATGCAATGCATCTCAGATTAGTACGGAGTCAAGGTTTATTACAAACCAATACTAATTTAGTTGTTCACTGTCACTAACCGTGTATGTTGATGTAGTTTTAAGTTATTCAATGCACCGTTGCCATCAAAGTGTTGCAATGAAATCCTCACGTGCACCGAAGTCCCTTAAACCAACACCCATGGGGAGGTGCTTAACAGTGATCAACGCTCACATGAATAAGTCACAGCCTAACAGACTCTTCATGCGATCCAAAGAATCCATTGGGCCTGTTTACATGAGTGGTTAACCTGTATTTGAGCCCTACAAGTCTCACCATTATCCTAAGTTATATTTCAGAATTGCCATGCCTAACGGTTTAGCCATGAGGGACCTATGGTTGAGCCGAAGACATCTTACGCGCTCGTCGTAATATGCACTACGGCTTCACCTTGGTTCCATTCAAAACATAGCTAAACTGGTCATCATCCACCTCTGATCTGATACCTTTTTCGGCTGAGCTACAGTCAGTATACGGCTTAGCCGTAGACCAATCCACGGCTTGGCCGTAGCATTTCACGGCTTAGCCGTAGCCACACCGTAGGAGTACTGTATTGGAAAAGTTTCGACTAATCAGAGATTTAATTCACGGCTGGGTTACGGTTGGGTCACGGCTAGCTTACGGCTCAGCCGTAGGACAATTTACGGCTCAGCCGTAGCCTAGCCGTAGAACAAAATCGAAATTTCAAGTCTCTGGAACATGAGCCGTAGAAACTTACGGCTTAGCCGTACAATACAGAACACGAATTCGGGCTGAGTACAGAAACTGAAATTTGGTACAGAAACGTCTCAAAACAAGTTACAGAGGTTCCAAATTCACAAAAATTGGCTGTAAAACAATTCTATACAAAGAATAAGAGGGAATCAAAGCAATCAAACAAAACACCCATATGTGTTATCAAAGCCTGTACTTATACTTGCCTCAAACTCTGTCAATCCAATGAATCAAGCTCCAAATCAACTAAAATCAAAGCAAATCAAAGAAATAAACCATGCATGAGCTGTAGGAAACATACAGAGCTTGGAGAAGGAATCCAATTGGAGAGGAAGAATCCAAAACCCACTTACCTCAAGCAATAGACAGAGATGAGAGAGAAGAGGAAACCCAAATCAAGATGGGTGCAAGCTCCCAACACCAACCAAGACCGAAGAAGAGAATGAAGAGGGGAGAAGGAGTGGAAGAGAAAACGTGGAGCTCTCCTTGCATGCATGTTGAAGCCAAATGAGCAGGGAGAGAGACACCTGGGAGCTGACTCATTTATAAGTTCTGGAGTTTAAGTCAAAGTCCGGTAAGTTTCGGTTATTTACAAATCAAGTCACACGGGGGTCCAACTCCTCCAATTGACTCCAAATGGGTCTGACACAGTTACAGCAATTGACGAGCTCAATAAAATACACGTGCTGACACCAAGATGATGCAAAGATGATGCAAGCAAAGCAAAAGCAAAATTACGAAAAAGGGCTTAGAACTACCTATCTCAGGTCAAAGGTTACTTAACTACCTATCCAAGGCCCAAAACCAAGTCCAAAAGAATAAAACAACAGAAAAACACGCTAATGAGCCACTAATCCGGCTCAAAGGGGATCGGAGTGTTACAATAAGCTTTTTAAGTAGGAATAGAAGAAAGTGTAAAAATATAATTTTGGGAGAAGATGGATAATTTAATGCAAAAAATCCCAAATAGTGATATGATTTTCCTTGGAGGAGATTTTACGGGCATATAGGAAGAGATAATAGAGGATATAAGAGAGTGCATGGAGGGCAAGAATTTGGAGAAAAGAATGAATTCGGAAATACTATATTGGACTTTGTAGTAATATTTGATCTTGTAGTAGTAAATACTTACTTTAAAAAGAGAGATGAGCATTTAATTATCTATAAAAGTGAGAGTAATAGGAGTCAGATAGACTTTTCCTAATTAGAAAATATGACCGATTGGCTTGTAAAGATTGTAAGGTTATCTTAGGAGAGAGTTTGACCACACAATATAGGTTTAAAGTTTTAAATATTTGCATTAGAAGTAGAAAGAGAGCGTTAATAAACAAAATGGACCCTAAAACAACGTGGAGAAATTTGAAGGGGGAAAGAGCAAATATTTTTAAAGACAAGATGATTGAGAAAGGAGAATAGAATTTTAAAGGAAAAACTACAGTATTGTGAAATAAAATGGCTAACTGCATTAGGAATATTGCAAATGAGGTATTTGGAAAATAAAAAAGAAAGAGACATATTAATAAAGAAACATGGTAGTGGAATGTGGCGGTTCAAGAAGTTATTTGAGAGAAAAGACATTGTTATAAAGTGTGGCAGGGGACTAAGAGTATAGAAAATTTTGAGCTGTATAAGAAGGCAAAGAAAGAAGCTAAGAAAGTAGTAATTAGTGCAAAGTTTAAAGCATATGACGACCTCTATAACAGGTTGGGAACAAGAGAAGGAGAAAATAATATTTTTAAGCTCGCAAAAATAAGAAAAAAAAAGTAGGGACTTAGATCATGTCAAATGTATTAAGGACAACAAGGAAAATGTTTTAGTGAATGACAATAATATTAAAGAAATGTGGAAGGAATTTTTTAACAAACTTTTAAATAAAGAACATTTGGGGGATACAAGAGTTAAGGAGGATATTTTATTACTAGAGCATACTTTTTTCCGTAGAATTAGAGAGGTGGAAGTAAAGGAAGCATTGAAGCAAATAAAGATAAAAAAGGAAACAAGCGCAGATGGTATTCCTATAGAGGTATGGAAATGCTTATGAGAGGTTGGGGTGAGTTGGTTATGTAGACTATTTAATAAGATGCTTTGACAAAGAAAATGCCGGATGAATGGAAAAGAAGCATTGTAATACCTATATATAAGAATAAGGGAGATATACAAAATTGTACCAACTATCGGGGGATTAAACTTATGAGTCATACTATGAAGTTATGGAAAAGAATAATGGAGCAAAGACTTAGACAGAAGACGAAGATCTCTGAAAATCAATTTGGTTTTCTGTTAAGGAGATCAACTATGAAAGCTATTTTTTCACTTAGGCAATTAATGGAAAAATATCGAGCAAAGAGGAAAAATCTACATATGGTCTTTATGAATTTAGAAAAAGCTTATGATAGGGTACTGATGAATTTAATTTAGTGAGTTTTGAAGAAAAAGAATGCCCCCAGAGGTTACATTGAAAATTTTAAGGATATGTATGAAGGAGTAGTAACAAATGTGAGAATCACATGTGAAGAAACATGTGGATTCCTCGTGACTATAGGTTTACATCAGGGATTTACCTTAAGCCCTTATCTCTTTGCATTAGTTATGGATGAGTTAACTGTATTTATTCAAGAAGAGGTACCATGGTGTATGTTGTTTACAGATGATATAGTATTAGTGGATGAATCAAGAGATGGTATAAATGCAAAACTTGAGAGATGACAGGGGGCATTAGAATCTAAAGGCTTTAAAATAAGTCATATAAAGACAGAATATATGAATTGCAACTTCAGTGGACATATACAAAGTGTTGAAACTACCGTCGAAATTGAAACCCATGAGATACCACGTAGAGATTCTTTTCAGTACCTAGGCTTGATGATTAGTAAGGATGGGAAGATTGACGAAGATATAGAGCATAGGATAAAAGCTAAATGGTTGAAGTGGAGACTAACTTCTGGATTGCTTTGTAATAGACGAATGCCAACAAAATTGAAGGGCAAATTTTACAAGACAGTGGTTAGGCCAGTTATGACTATGGAGCAGAATATTAGCCAATTAAGAAGACGCATATTCGTAAGATGGATGTAGCGAAAATGAGAATGCTTAGCTGGATATATGGTAAAATTAGGAAAGATAAAATTAGACGACTTCAACATAGTTGGGATAAGGCTTTGATGATGATGATGATGATGATGATAGATAGATAGATAGATAGATAGATAGATAGATAGATAGATAGATTGCATGATCATCATAGAAGTTCATTTAATGTGAAAATCCATATGAGGCCTACTTATATAAAAAGTTTTAAGTCTATATGATCAAACTAACTTTTTATTGTATGGCTCTAAAATTTAATGATTTAGAAGTATCATTTTATTATGATTTCAATCCATCGATGAAATAAATTGGATGAGTGTCAATTTTGGACATGTGACCATACGTAAGAGGGTAGTATGTATGTAAAGACTAAATTGACTCAACATGCACCCTATGACCAAACAATAGAGGGGCAAAAAAAAATGAATGTTTTTAAAATGAGGCGTTTTTTAGGATTTTCCTATATATATATTTACATCTAGCACAAAACTAAAAAACATACTCTAAAACTCCCTCTTAGCTATCTTTGAGCTATGTTTTGCTACTTCTTTATTCTAAGAAGCAACTAAAATATAGTTTTCCTATTTTATTCTTTCATTATTTTTTAGATTTTTTTTCTCCTCATTAGAGCCTAATTGTAAATATATTAATCATTGAAAATAAATGTACCCCTCCTTCCTGTTGTTTGGTTCTTACCAAATTTTGCTCTTATACAATGTGGTCTAATGTTAAATTGACTACCACAAAACGCATTAAATATTTATAATAATTTATCATTTTATTCTATAAGTTATCAAAAAGATAATGAACCTAACTCCTCTTAGATCGAGTAAACTTATTGAAACACTATACAAGACAGTGACATTTATTTTAATCGATTTTATTACTAACATTTTCTCATAAGTGAGCCCAAATGATGAACAAATGAGGAATTTCTCTAGAGGGTAGGGAGGCTGTGGTGCAGCAACGGAGAGCACGTTCTTGCATTAAATAGCGAATCCATTGATATGTCCAAACTAAAAAATTGGACTAGCTCCGATCTGATTGACTTTCCTCAACTGGTCTATGCAAATGCCCATCCTGTCCATAGGACTCAGGACGTGTAGCCTATCCTTCAGAAATTTGGTAACCATGGTCATAGGTACTGATGTGTCTGCCAGCCATATTCAATGAGCCATATAGTTCATTCGGGCACCAACTTTGTCTCCTCAATCTTCATCTTCTCTTTATGCATTTTTCTGCATACTAGCTATCCTCCATGAGTAATGAATACCCCACCCCCAACACCACACGAGCAAGCAAAGGGCTCCTCGTGCAGTGGTAAGGAGTCAACTGGCTGCTCAGGGATTTAAACCTTGAGTACACCATATATATATTTTTAACATGTGTGGCCTTTTTTTATGTGTACGGGGCTCCCTCTTGGATCATCACAGTTTTCTAAGTTGGAGTACCAAAAAAGTAAAAAAAACTCACCACACATACACATACTTACAGAGTATGTGGCCATATGACCTACTACTTAGGGGCCATTTGTTTGGAGCTATATTTTTTCACCGGAATTCCTTGCATCACGAGTTCTCAACCCAAGATTACTGAATCCCCAGTTTGAATGGTGTGAACCGATAAATTAAATTAGTCCCATTAAATTGAATGTCATAAATGTCACTTTTGACTTGTAGTATTCTAACAATCTTAGTTTTCAAAACGTCACATTGTATTTGAACATTTGCAAAATCAGGAGTGAGAGGTGTGGAAACAACATTTGAGGTGTAGCATGATAGATAGGAAACTAACGAGTTCTCAACCCAAGATTACTGAATCCCCAGTTTGAATGGTGTGAACCGATAAATTAAATTAGTCCCATTAAATTGAATGTCATAAATGTCACTTTTGACTTGTAGTATTCTAACAATCTTAGTTTTCAAAACGTCACATTGTATTTGAACATTTGCAAAATCAGGAGTGAGAGGTGTGGAAACAACATTTGAGGTGTAGCATGATAGATAGGAAACTAGTTGTATTTTTCATGTAGCCCACTTATCTGTTGTTTCGTTCGACGCACTTTTATTGTGAAAAAATAAAAAATGAGCTAACTTTGCTCCGCAGAGATGATTTCATATCTTATGATGGAGGTGAAAATGCTGAATTCCAGTGTCATAAAAATATATCTTATAATGGAGGTGGAAATACTGACTTCGCTCTATTATAAAATGAAATTCTAATGAGCACATAATCCTCCTTTTGCACGACTAAAGGCTTGTTTGGTAGGTCTAATCTTATTTTTATAGACAATTCAAAATAGAGCCCTTAAAAAAAGAACTAAAAAAAAAGGAGGCTAGAATTAAAATATGTGTTTGGCAATGGAAGCATTTATTTTAAATAGACCATTTTAAATAAATAGTTAAAAGCTTTTCACAAATATATTAAGATCTACTAGGTATCGAGCCTTGAAATTTTACTTCATAACCATGTTTGGCCTCCCAAAGATATCTAACGGTTTGGATCTTGTGTTTGAGGCCCCTAATTTTTTTAAAAAATATTTAATAATTCATGTTTTTACATAAATATCTCAAGTTTGGTGATGATTCAACGGCTGAAATTTAGTCTCACAATGGTCATTGACCTTTTACACATTTTCAATGGTTTGGATTGTTATTTACTGTCCCAGAAATAATAATAAAAAATAAAAAAAGGGGCTGCCTGTAGACTAGTTACAAATTCAGCATATTAAATTCAATGGTTGAAAATTTTTCACAAATATCATGAGATCCACAAGGAATCAATCCTTGAAAATTGACCGCATAGCCGTTTTTAGTCTTCCCAACATTTCCAATGGTTTGGATCTTGTGTATGGGCCCCACAGAATTCAAAAACTAATATCTAACGGCTCACGCTTTCTTGCACATATCTCAAGATTCAGGATGAATTAATGGCTGAAATTTGGATGGGTGGCCGTAATTGATCATGTGAACATTTTCAACGGTTTGGATGTAGATTTAGGGGCTCGGATTTCGAAAAAAATTAAAAAAACATACTGGGCGTGATCCATAAAAACACTGTAGCTGGGCGCCTCTTATTTTTTTTTTCTCTTATTTGGAAATGCATCATGAGGCCTCCTTTTCAAAATAGAACTTTTAACTCTAATTCTCTAAATTAAATAGAGCTAAATACATATGCCAAACGTCTCTATTTTTTCAACGTTATAAATTTTAGACATTTAGACAATAAAAATCTAAAATTTAGACATGCCAAACATGCACTAAGTCCTTGTAGATTCTAAAAACAGATATCCCCACCCACCACACTTTTTCGAATACCTACCCATTACCTTTTTCATGCAAAGCAGACAGACAGCTAAGACATGCAGGCCCTCATTTTCTCACCATCCATCCATCCATAACGTGTCGCCCATCATCCTCCCGTCTGGTCAAAATGCCTCGGAAATAAACTATGCCCCAGACGGTCTCCATAAATGCACTCCCACTGCCCATCAGAATCTATCTGCAATGACAAATCTCTGCACAATGCTCCTACAGCTTGTTGAGTGATTAAAATCGTTCATCTGGTGGGACAGGGCAATGATGGGGTTGGGAGCTGTGAGGTCATCCATGTTTTTATTTATGCAAGAGAGCACAAATGTTGTATGACAGCCTGTTTATGTGGTTAAGGAATCTATTTGGGTAGAAAAAACAGCCTATACTAGTGAAAAGGGAGCCCACAAATATATAAAACAGGTAGGGTATCCTAATTTAGATCCTAGGCAGAAAGCTAAGTGGGAATTAACACACCTTACTATTAGGGTTAGAAGTTGTTCTCGTGAAGCCATCCCTTAATAGCCAGCGCGCTATAATAAAGTGTTGGAGATGATTCGATAGAGAAGGTCTTTGATGGGTTGCCTTCCAGATCCAAAGTGGACCCACCAAATGGCCCACTGAACTATTTTCGTTGAAAATGTAATGGCTAAGCGGGATCGTATTCCTCCTCCTCTAGCAGTTTCCATTTATTTATCCTTCGCCCTATTCCTATGAGAGTGAAAAAGAAGTGCATAATAGGGAAATATTCCATCGTTAAATAATAAATGTAGGCCAGCTCATAAATCCGACCTTGGTGCAAGTTTAACAATAGATTTAAGCAAATAAAAAGATCTCTTCATGGACTAGTGTGATCCAAAAAACAGTTCTATTAAATTATGGCAGCACTTGATTTGACAATATTACAATTTAATGACATCTTAATCATAGGCATATTTTCTTGAGATTCAATCAACAACGAGCAAATAATGTTCAAGAAGCATAAAGTGAGACAAATGCTGATAATGGAATGAAAATAGTATTAAATGGGCTACATTGATGAAAGGTAGGCCCAATAGGTCCCAAAGAGCTGGACTGCATTTTGTGATCATCACCATCCTAATCTCTGAGGGATTCATATGCAGGCTACAATATAATCTTTGTCTGCCTGGATGAAACATACTAGATAATCTATCTTCCATTTATTTTCCTGTCTGTGCATGCTGAGGTATCTAAATGATGATTTATTCCTTGAGCTCTACTCCCATGACAAGTGGTTGTTATGAATACTGCTCATTAAGATATTAGGTAGCGGTTGGTTTACTACAATGGAGGTCGGAATGAAATTGTCATTCCATTGGAGTGATTATTCCCACGTTTGGTTCGTGAAAAAGTGGTGGAATGACCATTACTGCAAGAATTACCATTTCTTTATATAGGAGAATCACCATTCCATTGTATGGGGGTGTGTGGAATGGCTATTCCATTCCTTTTTAATTTTTCCTTGAGTCCAAAATGCCCCTTTAAACATATCAAACAAAACCCTTTTGCCCAATCATTATTAAAACACCCAGCCCCGTTCCTCCTTCATCTCTGGCCTCTTTTTGCTTCTTTGATTTATCGCTGACCACATGCCATTGACTATACTAGGTATGATCTCTTCTTTTCTCACTCTCTCTCATTCTCTTCTATGTCTCCCTTTGTCTCTACTACAGATGCGCACACACATACCAAGATTTCTCACGAACCCTAGCTTTTGGGGCTTTTTTTTTTTTTTGGTTTATCACTAATCCTCCACCTCCCTTTTGTCACTATTTGCTGATGTCTCCCCCTTTTCTTCTTCACGAGCCCTATTAGGGTTTCTTCTTCATGATCTTCTTCTCCTGTCTCCATCATGATCTTCCTCACAAAGGGTGATAACTAGGCTTGTTAGGGTTTCATGTCATACCCTATAGATCTCATTGTGTGATTCACGATCCTCCTCACAAGCCCAAAATCATGCGATGCTGTCGACCTTCTATTGATGTAATTTCTGTGTGAGGAAGTGCTTCTGATATTCGTCCATTAGGTAAATCTCTGCTCTCAATTATATCGATCTCCCTGACCCAAACAGGTGCGAATTGTAGCAAAATATTTGAAAATTTTGTCCGAGTGTGCATTCTTTTAGTTTCTTATCACTTGATTTAACTTCATACGAAGGATCCAAAGTCCAAACTATTGGCTTTCTGATTTAATGGAATCAATTCAATCATATGATCTAAATGATTGAAGTCTGCTCAAATGGTGCAAATTTTTGGTTTCAACTTATTAAAGTCAACTTAGTCAAATGACTATCCAAACTAATATTTGTTGTATATTGTTACAATGTAGCTGATTCAAACTAATTTAATCAAATGGTTTTAGGCATAACTCCCCATTGCTAGCTGCATTGGGGAACAAATTGCACCTAGTTGTTTTTTTTTTTAAATCTAGTACCTACACAATAGGTGTTTGATGAAATTCCTCTGTGAAAGTAAAAGTAGCTCTTTTGTAATTTTATGTTCTAATCTATCTTCATCTTTTCTTTATTAGTGAAGTAATCTATGTTCACTAATGCCCTGATTTATTACTAGTTTTTAAGTAGATTTGTTTATTTTGATCTTGAGAGCATTATGTTCTACACCTATCATCTATTTGATGCAATTTCTCAAAGAAGATTTTATTAGTTTTGTAAAAGACTGCCAATGATGGGTAGCTATTTAACCTATAAAAATAGGGTATTATACTTATTTGGGAGCCATTTTTTTTTTTTAAGTCAAGGGTTGATCTATTCTATTGGACCCATAAATAAATTTTATATATTTGGAACCCATGGACCAAGTCCCATATCTACAATAGAGTTTTATATTCGAAAATTGTATACTCTTTTTCTATGCTCTTTTTGTTTGTATTTGAAAATTTGTTCTCATTTCCATCACTACCTATAGTCCTTAGCATTTAGTTTTCACACTTAATTTTGTTAGTGTATTATTTAATGTGTTGTTTTCTTGTTGCACATATTTTCAGGTCACACGTTTAGTAAATATCAAAAATCTTGAATTAGAAATTATTTTATTATTAAAATTTCTGTGGTCACTGATGCATGCATTAGGTCCCATTCATATAATACACAACATTCAAAGGATAAAGAATCCTAATTGTTTATTTAATTTTTTAGTGCTTTTTTTTCTTTTCACCAAGTGCTTTAATCAAGTCCTTAATGGTACATATTTTATATTAAATTAATTTATCATTCCTTTATTTCAGCTATGGCATGTCTTAGTTTAGCCAAAAAAAAATTGAAAGTGAAGAAATTGGCAATGGTTATGCAGTGGTGGTTGAATATTCTACATCTACTAAGGCTATTCATACAATTATCATATAAATTATTCAAAAAATAATGCATGCGTAGGATTAGATCTAGGCACTAATTAGATTACTATGGTAATAGAGAAATAATTGAAAATTGGGTGTATAAGAGTGATTACACATGTTTAAACAATTTTAAAATAATTAGACAACTATTTGTGAAGTTATATCACTTGCTTAACACAATTGGAAAGTTGGAACCAATCGGACACATGTTGGTTGATGAGCAAGTTGTAATTTCCTTATATATCCTTGCTCATTATGTCAAAAATACGGTAATTCAGAATAAGTATAATTGTTCAGCAGAGTCAATTAGTAGGCACTTCAAAAATTTTTTTGTTGCAATCATTAGGATACAAGGAGAGTTATATAAAAAACCTGAGCTAACATCAGAAAACTCGGTAGATAAAAATTGGAAGTGGTTTAAAGTAGATGATTTATATTTTTATACAATTGTAGCTGTGTAATTTATCATCTATGTGTATATATATTTTTAATGTGTTGTAATGTCTTGTAGGGATGTTTAGGAGCTTTAGATGGGACACAGATACCAGTCCATGTGCAGCCTATTGATAGACCTAGGTATCAAACTAGAAAAAATCTTATTACAACCAATGTTCTTGTAGCGTTTATCCAAGATCTACAATTTACTTATATATTGCTCAGGTGGGAGGGGTCAGCCGTTGATGGTCGAGTGTTATGGGATGCAATTGCTAGAAGACATGGTCTAGTTGTTCCACGTGGTAATACACAATATTATTACAAAATAAATAGTCATCTTATCTTTTTGGAAAAATTATAGATTACTAATATAATAAAAATATTCAATTTGTTTAAGGTAACTATTATTTAGCTGATGCTGGGTATACAAATGGTGAAGGATTTCTTGCATCATATAGAGGTCAACGTTACCATTTTATGAGTGGAAAAATGGACGTCAACCTACGAATCCGGGGGAATATTTTAACATGAAGCATTCAATTGCTAGAAATGTACTAGAAAGAGCCTTTGGGATATTGAAAAAATAATGGACAATTCTTAGGAGTCCTGCTTTTTATCCCATCAATACTCAAGTTCATATCATCTTGGCGTGTTGTTTTCTTCATAACTATGTAAGGAACGAGTTACTTGTGCACTCGTATGAAGATATAGAGCTAGACGAGGAGGACAACGAAGGAGATATAGATCTAATTGCAACGATTGAGACTTCATTTGACTAAACCTCATTTAGAGAACAAATGGCTGTTTCTATGTTTAATGCGTGGAGATGAAGTACTTGAATTTGTTTGTATTTTAGTGATAATGTTTGTAATGAATGTTTCTTCTATTTGCTTATATTGGAGTAACTATTTGTGATGGTTAACTTAAATTGCTACATCATATTATTTTTATACATTATAGTAATTCTGCCATTTTGCTATATTATGTTGTTGGTTCATGGCTAATTAAGTATAATATTGATCTGGATGTGGTTGTTCCAATATCAACGGGCATGGGTATGAATAAAGACATGGACATGAATGAGAAGGGGCCAGGGAAGAACAAAATAAATTAGACCAATGCTAAGGATAAGGTGTTGGTTAATGCTTTGTTTGACATGGTAAATGTCAGGACTCATAAGGCTGACAATGGGTTTAAGTCAGGTTTTCTTAAAGTGATTGAAGCAGTGTTGAAGTAAAAGTTATCTGAAAGTAGAATTAAAGCTAAACCACACATTGATTCTAGAATCAAGATAATGAAAAAGGACTTTCGTGTTGTATACGATATGCTTAATGGAGTGAATTGTAGTGGCTTTGGATGGGATCCACAAAAAAATATGGTGGTTGCCAATGATGAGGTTTGGAGCAGTTATGTGAAGGTATTGTCATTTTAAAATCAGCTCATAATGGTTGTTCATACTTTTTCAATGTTTGGTGTAGACACAATGCATAAATTTGATAAATTAGCTTAGGCTAGATTAAGTAAGAATTATTTGATGTATTCTTATCTGTCCTTTGAATATGATGCTCTATTTGTCTTATTTATATGTTATAGACCCACAAGGGTGCAAGTTAGTGAAGGAGTAGAAGTTTTTCATATTATGAAATCCTTTGCACTATCTTTGGAAAAGAATGTGGCGCAGGAAAAGGAGTTGCTATCACTGAAGATGTCTTGGATGAGCTGGCTAGGAATGAGGAAAATGAAGATACACAAAATTTGAGCATGAATTTTGAAGAAATGGAACAAGTAATTTCCATTGCTTCCATCAATAATGAAGGAACTAGTTAGAAAGGAAAGAGGAGGAGGAGCATCGATAATATGGATAGATTTCGAGAAGCAACCATGATTATAAGCAACAAGATTGAAGAAGATACTGAGAAGTTTAGTCGAGCTATTGGTGTTGATTTGGATATAGCAATGAATAGAGATAAAATCAATGAAGAGCTTTTCAAGCTTCCAAATCTATCAAGGGCGGTACTTCATAGAGCCTTGATTGCTATAGGTCGTGTCACGACCCGAGCCCGAGAAATTGGGGATTAGAGTTAAACTTAATCAGTGATACACATACTCCTGTGTATGTACACCGAGACGCAAGTCTAAGTGCACACACTCAAGGGAAAAACAGAAGTGTAATTGATATTAGTGTACCCTTGTCCAAGCATTCATACGTGGAAGCTGTTAGTAACATCACATAAACAAAAGGACACACCATGAATAAAATATATCTACAAGTAACAAGATTAAGAGGAAACATGTCTTTACAAAACAAGAAGAAAGAAAGTTTCTAACGAGATGGCACATTTGTATAGTACAACAAAAAATACAGAGAATCATGGCCCATACAAAAGAAAATAGACTTAATGTAACCCTAAAGCTAAAATAAGGCCAAGCCACACTCAGGGTGGATTAGTCAGATGTAAATTACAGTCCACTTGTCTAATCCCAAGGGACCCTTGAAAGTTCCTTCTTAGTCTCGCTGACCTTTGAGGGATCGGGAGTGGGATTTGAGCCTGCAACACCAAAGGACAATATGTAAATAAAATTATTCGGCAAAGCATAAGTAAAATTCAGGTAACACGTGTTGTATCTACAAGAATCACTAACAGGTGATCATATATAGATTTTCAATTTAGGATACTAAGCAAATCGTGCATTGGAATAGAATATGTTATAAGATTCAATGAATAGAAATACTTGACTATGTGGCTACTACATTTGTTATATCCTCCCACTAGGGATTTATGCATTGAGAACACCATTGACCGGACCAGGGTATGAATGGGTCTTTAGTTCTTGGAGTCCAAAAGCCCCAAGGCAAAGCACACTACAGTGGCAATAAACATGCTACACTAAAGTCAATCCTGCTGGGTATCATAAGGCGGAGGTTAAGTAGGGTCAGACCATTTCGATCCTTTTATGTATGTAAACTTAGGTAATTCATTCATATTCAATTCAATTCAATTTAAAGTCAATCAAACATATATATCAATATATACCACAAGAGGATCAATTACGAAATGATCATTCAAATCAAATCTAGAAGAATAGCAGGCAATAACCGTATTCAGCATGCTATGTAATTCAATTCAGTTTCATATGATCACGTAGTTTATTATCCAACCATAATTTAGTCATCCATTGTTTCTAACTGTGTATGTTGATGTAGTTTTAAGTTATTCGATACACAGTTATTCTTTTTTTGATGTCACATTGTATCAAAAATGTGTATGAAGTCTCTTAAACCAACACTCATTGAGATGTGTTTAATAATTGGACAACACACATGAATGAGTCCTAATCTTCAAGACCATTCATGATAGTCAATTATTCCGTGGGACCAGTTTATGAGGTAAATGGATCCAAAACTAAGGCCTAGAAGGTCTTTTAATAGTACTTAATTTCAACTTGGGTTTCAGTGGCCTCATGGCTTAGTCGTAGGCATTTTACGGCTTAGCCGTAATATGCACTACGGCTCAGCCGTAGTTACCCATATTCTCCTGCATTTACGGTTAAACCGTAGATTGTCTTATGGCTTAGCTATATTTATTTTATAATTAGGTCACGGTGTGGCTACGGCTTAGCCATAATACAATATACTGCTTGACCGTGACTTGGCTGTAGAAGAATTTTAATTTTTCATAGTCTTAGCTCTTCAAACCATAAACTTGCCTATGGCTAGGTCACGGCTTAGCCGTAGTACATCCTATGGCTTAGCCGTAGCTTGAACATAGTACAAATTTCAAATTTGCTGCTCTCTGGACAATGAGCTGTAGAAGACGTACGACTTAGCCGTAAGCTTCAGATGTTTTTCTGAAGCAGTATCAGAACTTGTTACATTACTGGCAATTTGACAATGAAACAAATGGCTGGAGAACACATTAATATTAAGAGATTTGTAAGTATCATAAGAATCATGGTATATCAATATGCATTCAACCAAAATTTGCTTATACTTGCCTTTAATTAAGCTTTTCAAGCTATTAATCCTCCCTTTGATTTAATATGGGTATACTTAGACCTAATAACCATGTATGCAAGAATTGAGAAAAAGATGAGTGCATGCAGTAAGATGAGAGTCCTCTAGACTCAAGGGAGCTGTAATCAAAATAAAATTCATACTTAATTCAAAATAAGAGAAGAGCTCAAGGATGAGGAAATAAGAGAAGAAGACTCTGGGTCACATAAGGAACGCTTCTACCTCCATGATGAAAGAACAAGGAGTGAAGAGATAGAAAAAGAAAAAGAAGAAGAAGAGGAAGAAAAAGAAGTCGTTGGAGAAGACTTGCATGCAGGAGATATAGAAGATACGATCGAATGGTTAGATGAACTGTTTTTATATAGTTTATAAGGTTTATAAGAAAGTCCCTATTTCTTAGGATAATTTCAGTTTAAGTCAAATAAATAACCAACTACTTCAAACGACTTCAGTCGCATTTGAGTCAGTTATAGAAGTTAACAGGTTTGACGAGATACACGTGATGATGCCAAGATGTTGCATAAATGACGTAATCTTAAAAAACCTAAAATTATAAAAAAGGGCTCGTATCTATTTAATCCATGTTAAACGCAATATAATTACCTATCCATAATTCGAAACATAATTCAAAAAGACAAAACAACATTAACTAAACGAATTCTCCGGAAAATCACTAATAATGGAATCAATTAGTCACTAAACTGGCTTACATAGGGTCGGAGTATTACAGGTCGTGATTATGAGATTATTGAAATTTTTTTTTACTTTCGAAAATGATGAGAAAGAAGAATTTTGTGAGGACTTTGCTAAGTGGAGGTCTGTGATTTACCTAGGTGCACTGATACATTTTCTATATTTTTTATTTGCTACTTTTATCACAAGCACTATGGATGTTATTTTTAAATTGTTGGATGAATGTTAACTTAATGACTTTGTTTAGCTAATTTATGTGATGTTTAAGTTTAGGAACATGTTATTTAGCTATTTTGATGATGTTTATTGTTACTGTCAGTGATATTTTAGGTGTGTTATTTTGTGATTGTTTTAGTGATAATCTATCAAAATAGATAAACAATTATGTTTTGGGTAGCTTGAAATAGGAAAATCTTTACAAAAAAAAAAAAAGAATAAAAAAAAGAAAAATCTTCACAGGGGTATTTTGGTTAGTTTTATGTAAATTTTATTCCATTCATAACATCATTTCAGTATACCAAGCACGGGAACTTGAATGAGAATCCTATTACTGTATTGATTTCTTTGTCTAACCAAATGTTGGAATGAGAATTACTATTCTTACCTCATTCTATTTTAGACTCATTATAGTCTCTATTCTATTCCTACCAAAAGTCATTCCAGCGAACCAAACGCTACCTTAAGGAATAAGAGAAATCATTGTCTTAAGACTAGTATTGATAATACCATTTTCTAATCAAAGTTGCTTTGATACAATAGACGCTAGGAATGGACTATGTTGTTTATGGAAAGAGTGAGTTTTTCTCTACCTTTCTGGATATTGTCAGGTTGTCCACCATTTTAAGGTGAGCGCCTTGAGTCCCATTTGTCGGGATGTATTTTAAATGGGAACTACCTATATGGGGAATTCCTAACTGTAGTAGTCTTTTAGACTCCTAAATTCTCTAATCGAATAATAAGAATTCATAAAATCAGCCTGTGAATATTTCACTATTTGGCTTATAGATTCCTCAAATTATATATATATATCTTAATTTTGGACGACTGGTCAATATTGTTTTTCTTCAGCATGAAGACTTGGGGAGCAATCACTGAACATACGTGTAAAATGAAGTGCCAACACAACCCCACTTAACCATTAATGCGTTGCCCCCCAAATTCCAATTTGTAGAATGAAACATTATAATGAAGAATATGTAAAATCAGGTGGGAATTCATAAAACCCCCAACAAGAATAGTCAAATTTCTTGCAAACAAATAGGCACTTGAGTGTGCCTAGTGCAAATGAAAGGGCCTACAAAGTGTTGGGTTTTGTCTTGTATTTCGGTTTAGCTGAATCGGTTGGTTAGTTAGAACCGGAGTTCAGGGTTAAGGGTATTTTAGACATTATGTATGGGTTTTCTTGGTGGCTAAGAAAACGGGTTCTATATATTAATATGATGTGTAACCCTAAATCCTAAGGAGGTGAAGTTGTGTCGAACACAGCAAAGACATAAAGGAATAGCATGTGCTTTTCTCCGTGGACGTAGACAAGGTTGCTGAATTACGTAATTGCTTGTGTGTCATAGTAGTAAATCCATTGATCGCGGGTAGTTTCCGTTGCGCTGCTTTTCCCAACACAAAGTCCTTATTGAGAGGCAGGGGTTGTAGATGTGAGCGTCAGTTGCTATTAGTCTTCTTGTTGGTGTTCTTTTTTCAATGTCAATGGAGACTCAGAACACATAAATTTTGGGTCATTTGTGCTCCACGGTTCACGTACTTTGTAGTTTGCTTTTCAATAGTCCACTCTTTCCCACCCACTGTGGCGTGGGCCTAGAGGTAAGAAGTGTCCATGTTCCCTGATGGTTTGGGCCAGGAAAAAGGTTGTTCAACCCAACCTATTTTGTTGAAGATTCTAATATTTAGGCCTACCTCCATTCAATAGCCCTCATAATAAGGCCTAGGCCCAGACTAGTTGCAAAATACAAACACTTCATTTGTGCTTAACGTGTCAAACCAGATCAGGCCCTGGAGGAAATAAAGGCCCAAGCTTAGCCCATTTAACAAATAGCCCGTTTACTGCTCATGAGCCTAAATGCAGATCCTAAATCCAATCAAATGATGAATTGAAGTTGGGTTGGTATCGGGCTAGTATGGCCAAGAGCACTTGTGCCTAGGGTCCGATGGTATATGAGAACTGTTTGTTCAGCATGTGGCCTTGCAAACATAGTTTTTGAACATCTGCTGAAAGCTGTAAGGGAGTTACGGGCAGCAATAACTGAGAGTTCCACGACCGCATTCAGCTGACTGATGCACTGTGGTGAGCTACGGTGTCCAATGCAATATAAATCAATTAGCAATAGGGCCCCCAAATGAGGGGTTTTTTTTTTTTTTTTTTAAAAGTCTAAGGGCTACCTGGGCTTCGAAAATACTATGCCTGACCCGCTTATTTTTCTTATTTATATATGTTTGGATTTATTTGAGCATATTGATGGGTTTATGTGAGCATGATTCTTATCTACGTTCTTATGTGATTTTCTTATGATTTCTTATATGATTTTTATGTAAATAAGCCCTGCATGATTCTTATGCATTTTTTTTCTAATTATGCCTTATCTACAAATAATTTTTATATATCTAGATTATTTGAACACGATTCTTATGTGGGATCTTAGTACCATGCATGGGATCATTTCTTTTTAGTTGTTGTCTCCAATGTTAAGCTTCATATTCAAATTCAACTCCAATGGCCCATCTCTCGGACGAGTAAAAACTTGTAAAACTAATTGTTATGAAATTTCAATAGCATGCTACAAAGGAAATTACGAGACCCATGCAAGACTTAGAGTAACATAAGGAATGGATTTGCTTCCCATTGTCCACTGTTTGGAACACCCAAGATGGTGTACATTTATATGGGTTTAGCAAGCGTCACCTAGGGATTAGTCTTGTTGGGTCAAAGACCTTAAAGACACCCATGCCATCAAAAAGGAGAGGAGATTACCATACAATTTTCTCGCCTTTATAGAAAGGATCCATTTTTTTTCATCCAGTATTTAATTTATGAGAATTTAAAGTAATGCATTCTATCAAGTGACCTTAAATTGATAGTAAATGATTTGCTAGTCATTAGCCTCCCAAAGAATGCAGTAAAGTGAGATTTTCATCTACCATTTATTGCTTCTAGAATTGAGGGTCCCAATCTCAGATAAATAACTAGGTGTAGCGTTAGGTTTATATTCAGCATCAAGTGATAGCATGGAACAAAAAAAGTTTTAAAACTGATTTTCTTCCTGTAAGCCCTAGGTCCTGACTTTGGCCCATATATGTTAAAGGTGCTTGGACAACCTCGGGGCCACCCCGGCCCCACATGCCCAATCAGGGGGCACACCGTTGAGATTCAGAACATTCAAAATCATCCCACTTACTTATTTTATCAATGAGGAAAATTCTACTTTAATTACAGTTACATTCGCTATTGGCCTGCTAAAGACGGCGGCGTCGGGATTGCCTGAGCCATACCGTCAACAAGTGTGAGCTTGGCCTTGAACTAGCTGAAGTCTTTGGAGGGCCTGCAATAGCTAGGCCCAAACTAGACCCTGGGCTTGAAGAGAAGAAAACCTTTATTTTTTTTTATTGTTTTTCTATGCTGCCACAAGGTACTAATTAGTGTATGCTTGATTGCATGATTGTTAGGTTCTAGTGTACTTTTCAATACGAAAGACGGGGTTGGCAATTTAAAAACTACATTCTCTAGCAACAATAAGTTTAAGCTCAAAATGTGATGAAGTTTCTATACTGGATGACGTACAATGTAATTATCTATCTTGAATAAAAAAACTCTATTTCCAACAGAAAAAAAAAAAGGAAAAGAAGTAGAAGCTTGCTGTTAACATTCCTCTATTCAAGCTTGGGACCATCGATTTAGTGCAACAAGAAAAATGGTGGTTGATGAGAAATTGTTTTACTACAATTTTATTGGGGTGATGGTTGGGCAATCATTTGCTATTGAAGATAAGAATATTGGATAGCAGTGAATATCTCATAACTCATCAATTCTGCGCTTATGATAGAATAAATTGCATTGAATTCTCACGATTTAAATGTTGGACAAAATAAATGGATTCTATATTAAAAAAAAAGAAAAAGAAAGAAAAAAGTTTCTTATAATTACCTTTAAAGTATGTTGTTAGAATTTTGTAGCACTTCGTTTCTGAAGCTCTTGCCCATCCAAGAAATGGGCTTATGGAGGGTTTTTTTTTTCTATAAATAAACATTTCATTAAACTAGATACAAAAGGAGCAAGGAATAAAATAGACTTAATCCCCAACTCTACAAATAACAGAGGTCCTCTTCCAATTTACATCATGTTTAGCATAATAACAAAACTTAACTAGCATATGTGCTCGCACATTTAGATCTCTTGTAATATAATTAAATTCTACAAAATAAAATAAGGAAGCCAATGCTTTAATGTCTAAGATAATGGGATTAATGGACCAATCTTGATTTTCTTTCAAGCCTTGTACCACTTCTTTAGCGTCCATCAAAACATGAACCCTGTCAAAACCATTTATCATTGCTTTTCCCAATGCAAATAAAATAGCCTACACTTTAGCTTCTTATGACAAAGCAACGTTTGGGCTCCTGGAGTTGAATCTAAACATGAGCATAAACTCAATGAGGAAAGAGAAGTAATCTCATGTTGATAAGAAGCTACATAAGAATCACATAGGAATTATCCTTATAAACTACCCACCTATATGCTCAAATAAATTCACAGATATTTTATTTTGAATAGTAAATAAATCACAATAACTGTATGTAAATAAATCACATCATGCATGACTTATTTACTTTAAAAGCATATAAGAATTACATGGAAATCACATGAGAATCATAGAAAAATAATACAATAATCACGTAAAAACCCCATATAAATATCACATAAGAATAAGGATAAAAAAACCTCATATATGCTAAAATATATCCACATAGATATAATAAGAAAAATGAAAATGGCGGGGGTGTGCCTACTATTGTCCAAGCCGGGCCCAAATTCGCAGGCCTTCAAGAACTTCATCCAAGCCTGTTCCTCAAACTTTTTAAGAAAACCAAAAGCTCTCATTTTAGGGGCACTTTGAGGGACCAGGCCAGGCCGATTCCCACGATTGGAGGGACCATTATATTAGCGTCCATCAATTGAGCAGGATAAAGGTCAATTAGACTGATCAAGATCATTGAACAGTGGCGACAAACAAATTAATCACATCATATAAGTACTCCACATCAAATCACACGCGGCTAGAAAGATGAGCATAACTCACCCTAACAGTGCCTTGAAATGTTGCAATATGGGCTGTAACTTCCCCTTCAATGAGTTTTGTCTCTGGAGTCTGTCACAGCCTTTTCCTAAGGTTACAGAGGCAAGAAAATTAATACGAAAAACATGAAACGGACGGTTCTTGGTGCTTTAAAGCCAATGGTCAGCAGAAACAAATGGCATTTTATTGAGATTTATTGGTCCCATCGGATGGTGTCTCCCAATAGTTATTTCTAACCATTTGATTCGATATGAAACACGGACAGTCACACTTAAAACAGAATAGACCATGCAGAAGAACTGTTGGATCATTCATAAATTTTCCTTGAGCCATGTCCACCTTTTGTGGAGCTTATGGCTTACTTGGATGAATAAAAATCTAGGAAGGCAGGGCGGACGGATGTTTGGACATGGATTAGAGTTATATGGAATACCAATCCAAAATTCTGCCCATGGCTTTAGGTCATTGAAGCAAAATAACTATATATTATGCAAATTTATTATGAAAATCTGATCTATCAGAGATTAATCCATGGATTGGTGCAATATATGACCAATGCCAATTCAAGGTGGTAAGCGTGTGGGTTGGTTGGTTAAATGTGGAGCTTCTCAGTCAAAGTAAGAGTATCAATAATAAAAATAATAATAAGATGCAAATGAAGGTGTTGGGGCATGTACCAGTAAAAACAACACCATTACTTAATTATATATGGGAATGAGCTTTGTTGGGGTTGGACAGATTCATTGTAGGTCCTATAAGACTTGGACTCTCATTATTGTCATCTTATCCTTATCCTACAATCTAAGGTAAGACTAGTATGAAAAGCATCTCGCTCTACTATCATTCAATAAATTAGGACTCCGCGATCTAGCCATTTAAAAAAAAGTTAGATTCAATGGATGTGCCTTATTTAAGGTTATAAAATAAATGAAGAAAATGAAAATTTTATTTATCCTTCCTTTTATAGCATAAAATCATATTTGGAAGCATGTAATTACCTTTTTCATTTCTAGACAGCAAAGATCTCTTTCTCTTGTATCCAATATTTCACGGAGGAGAAGAGTCGCTGCTCAGGCTGATGCATAGGATCCAGATATGGATAGGTAACTAAATGTACTATGCCAGGTAAGTAGATACACAGCTCTACAAGTGGGCACATGCAAAGCTCCGTGTGCCAACACAATCACTGTAGTTTGTATGCGTGTTGTATATAAAATGTGGGACCTTCCACCACTGAAAGCCCACCAATCTGACCATCTTTTCATTCTTCATGTTCATGGGTCCCAATAGGCGCGAATGTTTCCCACGAAACATCGTTTGACTGGCTCATGGGGCGCACTTGTGGCCCCACCAATCATGGAGGGATAGTTCTCAATGCAATCTATGTATGTGTAAAATTCCAATTGCTGTAAAAGCCCATGAGATCCCTCAAATATTGGTGGGTTGGCTTTGGATTGATGGGAGGGTGGAAAGGTGGGCCCCACCCGCACCTGAATATGGTCCACGTTCATGGTTTGCTCTTTCATTTGGCCTGTGGCTTCAAGATCATAGATCCACCCTCCCAGCAAAAGGACAAACATACCTCACCAAAATGCAAATCCCAGGCAACGTCACCAGCTGGGTTTTGGTGCTTAAAAGTCTAAAATACCTCACATAGAGGGTGTTATAATAGAAAAGGCGAGGCTAGTAATGTCTTTTCCAACAGGTATAAAAACACTTTCATGGCTCAACCTCTTTCTGTGCATCAGTAAGAACCAGTCACCATCTCCAGCAGTAGACAGCCCCCATTAAGTGGTTTACGGGACCACCTATTAAGTTCAATGTACAATTGTGTTGGGATCTCATCTAAACTGGCCATCTTAGCCGTTTATTGGTTAGCCCCATCGTATCAAATGATCTTTGAATCACCTGTTCCACTTAGGGGCTAGGGCAGTCAATCCATGCCTTTGAAAAGGGGGGGGGGGGGGGGGCGGGGGGGGGCGCAACCCACAAGTTTTTATCCTAAAGCCCCAAAGATAGGATATGACCCAATTTCAAAAGCCCGCAATGTTAAGTGCTGAGATAAGGTTTGACTTAACCGGTCCAGTCCTTTGTCTATTAAAATATAAGATAAATAATATGAATAATATAATATATAGGAATTTTACCACAAAACTATAAATAACTCTACTAAAGAAATTATTAATAAATTTGATATTTTTTCAAACAATAATAACTAAATCTTAGGTAAGATTTTTATCATAGCGATCCCCATAGATTATAATATTGTACATATGCTTAATTTTATACTTTCTTTTGAATGGTATGCTTAATTTTGCGTTTGCCAAACATGGATATATTCCTCAATAAAAAGAGAATTCATATTGTCATTCATTAGCTTGATTTTTATCAATATAAACTATTAATTTTTGAGAGTATAGATGGATAGCCATCTACAACAACATTGATTGGGGTTGAGTTTTATCCATTGGCCATTGATTTGTCCTTATTTCTTTCGATCTTTTTGCTTTCATAACAATGGTTCCATTCACGTAGGATATACATCTTGAGTTAAAAGTTTGTGACTCATGCATCAAATCAACTTAGTCATCCATCATTAGTAGTCAAAGTTTAATTTGTTTGTCATATAATCAAATAGTGATGTTTTAAAGAATTACAAGTTAAAGCTAATGCTAATTGAGAGTAGTTTAATATTTACTTGAACTGCACAAACTTAAAAAAATTATTTGAAAAACATTTTAATGTCTATTTGAAATAAATCTAATTGAATCATATGAGAATTGTCAAGCATTATCTGATGGCCATATTATTTATTTTATAAAAAAAAATATAATACATGAACTAATAAAAATTTGTACAACTAGTAGAACTTCAATTGTGATAATTTTACTAATAGCCTAATGACAAATAAAATTGGATACATTATTTAAACTCTGTAACCACTGCTAGTTTGGTGAGGTATTTAATAGGGTCTTCCATGTCCTTATTTCATGTTACAATATTATCAAATTAGTTTATTTCATTTAATCTTAAATAATATTTTTATATGAGGGCAAAGTAATTTATTTCAAGCATTCTTTTAGAAGTTACATAAAAATATTAACTTTTGCATTTCACTAGTCCTTAATTCAAACAAAGGAGAGTCACAGCATAATATAGAAAAATTTATATATATAATAATATTTAAAAAAAATCAAGGCCAAGCCCCAGCCCTTGAGGGTAGGGTAAGAGCTTTATTAATGTAGAAGTGTCGAGAAATCAAAGGGCTTTGGCTTAATTTAAGCCCAATCAGCATATATGAGTGTTGGGGGGCTTACTCCATGCATCCCGGTCTGGCCAAGCCAGGCCTACCCTGACTCTTTCACAGCCCTTGTTCCCTTTAATGGGGTTTTTTTTTTAGGACAAGCTTGTTTAACCATTATTGGAGTGGGATCATAGTACAAAATGGCCTGTTATATACTTTGCGGTTTTCATTTTCTATGCTACTAGCTATTTTGTTTTTTGATAGACACAATTTCCTTATCAAAAAAGAAAAATGTTAAAATTTTATGGGATAGAGAGAATTTCAGGCTCCTATGGAGGAGTCCGACTGCATGATAACAAAATTTCACAAAGTGTAGAATTTTCTCATTGCGAAAACAAACTCTTTAGACATGTTTGGAAATGGATGATAAATCTTAAGGAATCTATAGATGTAAGGAATACTGATTGCCACTTCACCAAGTTTTGCTCACTTGTATACCAACGATTTATATACTGAAAGAATGTGATATCGATTTCAATGCATATCAGTGTGTATGGGTTGGGCCTGAAAATAATCAAAAATGAAGACTTCCCTCGTCCAAATTCTCAAAGATTTGCAAATTGCCAAACATAAAATTTTAATCATTTAGTAGAAAATGGGAGAAAAACTAATTTCCCAAGAAAGCCTTTACACCATAACCAAACTCGGACATTTCCATATTGCTATTTACACCATTCTCAGTCCCCTTTATGGAGCGATGAATGGCAATTTTCTGGAAACAGTTGGGGGCCTACCAACCCCTTCAATCAAAACACATAACCGGACACACTTGTAATTTGTAAACAATGCCGGGCCCCACACGGTGTGTGACCAATTTAATAGCAGGTCCCGCAGGACACAGACCGTTTTACCTAAGAAAGGAAGGTTGACTTTGGCGCTTAGAAACGCACCCTTGCCCACTGCTGGAAGGACACGTGGCAGTAACAGTACAGAGGGAAATGAAATTTAGTAGAGGGGGATCGGTTTCTGTCGAGCGCAGTTAAAGTCCGCGTTTACCACGTACGGTAATTAATAATTACAGAGTAATGGCGAGGAGAGAGAAAGAGAGTGCTTGGTCTGAAAATCCAGCAAGAAATAGCTCCCTCCCTATTAGTTTTCCCATTTCATCTCTTCTGTCTTTCTCTTCTCTTGTTTTCCCTTCTTCTTCTAAACTCACCGACACTTGGTATTTATTTATCTCCTCACCTTTCCCTTCTCTGGGGTAAGTTTTTTTTTTTTCAATCTCTTGGAGCTTTCTTTCATGGAGGTTTTGTAGCTCCAAAGACCTCATCTTCTTTCTACAAGTGCATCAGTTCTTCAGGCATCCAAAACTTCTCTTTCTCTACTTTCCCTACTTTATCTCTGTTGCATTTGAAGTTCGTTTTGACTCTCTCTCTATCTCTCTCTGATTTTTAAGTGAGTTTTTGGTAGATTTGTTGGTGCATGTTGGTTTTTTTTTCCTTTTCTTTCCTTGTTTTGGGTTTTCACCATCTGTTTTTTTTTTAAGAAAAATATCAGGGTTTTGTTTTTACTGGAGAAACCTCAAGTGTTGTTTTGAGTTGTTTGGTTTGATCGAATGGGAGTTCTTTATGTTTTTCTCTGCTTCACTGGTTTAAAAGACGTTTTTTTTTTCTTTACTATTGATTGATAATGCTGTCTATTCTTCTTTGATTTTCAGAAGATATAGGTTTGGTTCGCGTGATGAGAGGAGAATAGAAGTTTCTTTTGTATTTTTTCCGGGTTGTTCTTGTGGGTTTGCAAGGATGTATGGAGATTGCCAGGTGATGTCATCAATGGGAGGAAACATGGTCTCTGACTCTATATTTTCGTCTCCGATCCAAAGCCCGAACTTAAATTTCATGAGCAACATGTCCTTTCATCCGTTTTCTAACATCATTCCGGTATGTTTGTCTTTTTTTTTATTCCCTTCAAACACCCTACAATGTTGTGTGAGTGAACTGAAATACTAGTGTTTTTTTCTCTTGGGTTTGTAGAAGGAAGAAGTGGGAATGATGAGAGGAAAAGAAGAGGAGATGGAGAGCGGGTCCGGAAGCGGTCCCATAGAAGGAGGCTCTGGAGATGAACAAGAAAATGAGCAGAAGCCCAAGAAGAAGCGTTATCACAGGCACACTGCTCGCCAGATTCAAGAAATGGAAGCGTAATCTCTCTCTCTCTCTCTCTCTCTCTCTCGTTCATTATGATTCAGTCTCTCTACTCTTACTTCTCTTTCCTTGTAGTCTCTAACAACTCTTTTCATGGATCTTTTTTAGCCTTTTCAAGGAATGCCCGCATCCGGACGAGAAGCAACGGATGAAACTAAGCCAAGATCTGGGCCTCAAACCTCGCCAAGTGAAGTTCTGGTTCCAAAACCGCCGAACCCAGATGAAGGTGCGCAATCTAGCATCATTGACCTCTTCCTTCTTAAAAATGTGCGCTGTCTTTGGACGTGTTTGTGCAATAAAAATGATCCATGGTCTGTAGCTTTCGATTTTCACTGGAAAGAGGAATTCAGCCTGCATTTGATTCTTACCGCTCCCATACGAAATTGAAATCCTATGTATTAGAGGCAATATTCACTCATTTTTTAATCCATATCCACAATAAAAATGTACTGGAATAGTAGAACCCAATCATGGCATAAACCCTAAAACTGCTCTGGAGTAGTTACCTTGTTACACAGCAGCACATTAGAAGCAGCCTTTACCTTTTTTGGTTTTGGTAGAAGAAGCATCTATTTTGAAGAACCAAAACCTGTATGATTAAGTTGTTTTGGTCTTGTGGTTCTTCAAGGCACAACAAGATCGAACAGATAATGTGATTCTGAGGGCTGAGAACGAGAATCTGAAGAACGATAACTACCGTCTTCAAGCTGCAATCAGGAACGTGATCTGCCCAAGCTGTGGTGGGCCAGCAATGTTGGCCGAGGTGCCGTTGGATGAGCAGCACCTTCGACTGGAAAACGCTCGACTCAAGGAAGAGGTGATACACACAAACTTCTGTGTAGATACGTTTTAAAGAGCTTTTGGTTGCATTTCTTCTAGGCATTGCAACACGTGCACATGCATGCATGTGGTTTTTCATGCCCTTCATTATGGGGAGCTTCTGCGTCTTAATTCCTTTGTAGGTCGATTAATGAATAAAAAGAGCAGGATACTTTCACCACCGCCTAGTTTTCAATGTTTGCTGCCCCGTTCCTATCATCTTTGTTATTCGTTTTTCTGAAATAAGGCTTTGAAGCCTACGGTGTGAAATCAATTTCTAAGGTCTTAAATAAAAGGTTGAAAGATGTTCTACCTCGTAAACGTTATTGGTATTCAATTTTTTTTCTTAAAAGAGTTAGATCTTATTTCCTTAAATAAACTACTTTTACAAAGTGGAACTGTTTTTGCAATTAGAACTTTATCTCATTCAGATGGTGTTGTACTATTTTTTTTTTAAAGGAAAGGTATCATTATTATTATTGGTGTTGTGATCTTGCATATCTCGAGTTTGTGTTAATGCTACTTTTCCATGTTAGAACTCTTGAGAGACTTCTTCTTCATTTTTTTTTTCCATAAAGGACTGTCAATCTAAGGCCAATCCTCATTTACATAGGGTTTGACTGGGCTATAAAAAATGTCACATGGAAGAGGAAAAACTCTTCGAAGTGGAATAGCGTCTAGTAATTTTATACCAAAATGAGCTTCATCTATCATTTAGCTAGATGTGATGTTGATATATTTCGTTGATCATAGAAAGATAACAATACATCACAATGAAATACATTTGAGCTCATGAAATTGCAAATGGTTTGCAGCTTGATCGGCTTTCTTGCATCACTTCACGATACTCAAACAGGCCATTACACGGGTTAGGGCCCGCGCCCCCTCTACTTCTGCCTTCGCTAGATCTCGACATGGGTGTCTACTCAAGGCATTTCAACGACCCCTTGCGATCTTGCCCAGAATTAATTCAAGCTCCTCCTCCCATGTCTGAGAACCCGCCCTTTTCAAGTGGCCTAATGGAGCATGAGAAGCCTATGGCACTTGATCTGGCCATATCTGCCATGGATGAGCTAGTGAGGATGAGCAGGACGAATGAGCCCCTTTGGATAAGAAGCGACAACAGTGCTAAAGAGATGCTTGACATTGGAGAACATTCAAGAATGTTCCCATGGCCGATGAGTCTCAAACAGAATCACAACGAATTCCGGACTGAGGCTACCCGAGGCAGCGCTGTTGTGATAATGAACAGCATCACATTGGTTGATGCTTTCTTGGATGCTGTAAGTATCTTGTAATTCCAGCCACCTGGAGAAGAACTGTAAATTTAGTTATAACTCTGACATAAATTTATTTAAAAAACTTTCCAGATACTCAAAGTACAAAGCTTAATTGATAGAGTAGTCTGCGGCATGTATAACATATATTAGTGATACCTAGGGTTTTAGGGTTTATAACACTATTTTACTACCGTGCTTGCGCTGAAACAAAATCATTCTTGGAATCAACGCTAAAATTAAAGAAAATGAAAAACTTGGGTCTACACCAATGAATCTTGGTAGCCCACATTTTGGGTTGTAACATTTTCACTCTACGACGTGGAAATTAACAGCAAGAGTTCAGTAAAAGAAGTAAACCAAGTAGAACAAATTTGGATGACAGCCCACCATCTGACTCTTTCAGGTCGGACATTGGACAAATATTGAATCTTTCTTTTGGTATAAAAAATTGTTATTCTTTCTTTTTCTTTTGTGTCTAATGTTTCTTTCCTACTAATTTTACAGAACAAATGGATGGAACTCTTCCCAGCCATAGTTTCTAGAGCGAAAACAATTGAAATCATCATTCCAGGAGTATCAGGACATGGGAACGGTTCCCTTCAGCTGGTAAGCATAGTGTATAAGAATCGTCATTGGGCAACTCTTCTCTTTGTATCTATTTGAATTGAAATTGATTTAAATAGATATTTCCATGATTTAGAGTGTTTGGAAATTTTTATTTAAATGTCTAAATCTTTTGCCTCTGTTTCAAAAAATAAGTAGAAGGTAACATTTTCATGCTAGATGTGAATGTTCTACTTTTACTTACAAATCTGCCATGCACTACTTTTACTATTGACAACGATTTTGCTCATATAATTTTCATTGCTTGCAAGTTTACTGTGTTATTTTTTTTTTACTCTTTGTATCTATTTGACTTAAAATTCATTTAAATATATATTTCCATAATTTATTGTCTTTGGAAAATTTTATTTATATGTCTAAACCTTTTGCCTCTAGTTCAAAAATAAGAAGCTAACATTTTCATACTAGATGTGAATGTACTACTTTTACTATAAATAACGATCTCATATAATTTTCATTGTTTGACGAGTTTACTTATTTTTGTTTTTAAATTATATTAGACAATGCCAAACATTCTCTGTATAAAAGGGGTTTCATGATTTCAAACAGATCCATTTTTAATCAGCTCTATGTCAAACTAATAAGACTTTCCAAATAGGCCATAAAAGTTTGAGCATTTGTGTTAAATTCAGAAGTTTACTAACCCTTGACAATTGTTGGTCTATACTATGTGGCAGATGTATGCAGAGCTGCAAGTTCTTTCGCCGTTGGTGCCAACGCGTGAAGCTCATTTCTTCCGGTATTGCCAGCAGAATGCTGAAGAGGGGACATGGGTGATTGTTGATTTTCCAGTCGATAACTTTCATGACAGCATCCAACCTACCTTTTCTTGTTACCGGAGGCGAACTTCTGGCTGTGTTATTCAAGATATGCCCAATGGATACTCAAAGGTGAGGTTCCTTGCCCTGTCTAAAGTCTTTGTTTATTACCAATTTACATTTTTTCATATTGGGTCATTTTGCCGAAAAACTGAAATTATTTGCATGTGTTCATTCTAAGGTGCATGACGACACCCTAGTCTTTTAACTTGCAGAGTCACACAAATTCACGAAAATTTGGGTCTAGCCAATGGATGTGACTCAGTCGAAGTGCTTACAACCACGATTAAACTTGATCATTTAGATGAGGGAGGACTAAATTTTCATCGACGTACTTCAAAACGTGGGCTTCGATCATAATAAATCTATCTACTTGCGGAAACTTACAGCAATAAGCTTTTTATTTTTCATCAACTGCAATGGACCTGCACATAGTTTGTGTAAAGAAAACTAATCTAAGGAAACACATCCTTCAAGGATTCTAACCTATCCTCTAAAAATTCTCGATATTCTCTAAAAAAATATATCGATATAAACACAAAATGACAATGTAAAAGAAGCTGGTCAAATTGGGCTTAGATGATTTGAAACAGGTGCTTGGTGTTGAGACTACATTGTGGTTTGGCTTATTTTCTATGCCCCTAGGAAAAAATGTCTTCCTTGCACTTGTACCCCACATTCTTGAGAGAGGAGAGACTTGGTTGAGATGATTGGACATGTTTGACTCAGGCCAATAATGGTGCAGGTGAGAAAAAAGTTTCTTTATGTTAAGTTGATAGCACGTGAATTAAAAGGAGAGCTGAAAATGATATGGAATGTAGAAATATGAATAGATAAAAAAAAAATACCTCCTATTAGAGGATTTGGCATATGAAAGACTCAAATGGAAAACCCTGGGGAAAACCGAATTGTACTCTACCAGTTGTTGGAACCTGACACTCCGGTGTACTGTATACTTTCAGATTGTTTGTAGAAAAAATTCCCATCATTCCCATTCAATGTATCAGAATCCAGTGCCTCATTATAAAACTATGAACAGAAATGACAGAATCAAAAGGGCATTCATGAAATAGATCTCTAAAAAATTGAATTTTGACAATATGGAATTTTAAGGCTGAGTTCTTTGGTGCCTCGATAATCCTACCCTCTATCAAAGAGCATCAAAACTTTACAATAGACCAAATCATCAAGGATCAATAAATCTTCACTATAAATCCATTACTTGACACAGGTGGGTGGATCACTCATTTTTAGGATAAATGTCAAAGTTGCAGGCTTTAAGGTCATCTTTGGAATTTTATAGTGTTGATATTCAATTAGAGTCTCTAGAACCCATTGAGTGATTCCGGAGGAATACCGTTGTGAAGATGTATTCACTATGGTTTGTGGCCTTAATCTTCAGAATTAGATAGCTACAGATATGCCTATCTGTTATATGGGGACAAATCATGTTGGATCATTTATAGTTTTGCTGTTCATCAGGTTGATAATGTCAATTAATTTACTGAAGATTCAATCTATGATTGTTGTGATCTTGACATCATCCGTTGATCTTTCGCGCACGAACCTCAAGCCTTAAGAGATCCTAGCCACGCTCTGATACTACTTCTTGTGAATTTGACACCACTTGTTATGCACAAATATGAATTACAAACAAGAAGACACATAGAGATTTACGTGGTTCACTCAAACCGGGCTATATCCACTGGCACAGAGTCGATCATCTTCACTATGACAAGTAAAGTATGCAGAGACTCTCACTCTCTCACATCATCTCTCTTATGTGATGTGGAAACACCATGAGCAAGAGAGCTCTCACCTATCTTCAACGCAAGATCTAGGGTTACGGATTATACACATATATAATTTCCACTTAGTTGGCTATTAAGAAAGCCCCAGTACAATTACTAAAATACACTTGACCTTAAACCGGTGGCTAACCCAGTGGACTTATTCGGCTAAACCGGAATACAAGACATAAACCCAACAATGATCAATTATCAAACAGGACCTGTTGATACTACCAAGTTAATTAAACCAAAACTCAACTAAATCTCCTCCCCCTCACTCAATTATCACAAACCATTTAATCAGCAAGCTGTTAAAGAACCTGCCAATGAGTAAAACTGAAGAATTTTTATTTCCGAACTAAATCCTAAATTCAAATTTTTAACGCTTTCAATTTTGAAACTTAAAATGTAACTTCTCATTTTTTTAACCTTAATATTTACTCTTTAATCTATATAGTCTGCAATTTATTTGTTTTCTACATCATTATGCTTTCATGATGGTATTCCCAATTCTACCTGAATGAACATTGATATCACTTCATCATCATCATCATCATCAAAACCTTATCCCAATCATGTTGGGGTCGGCTAAATTAATATCACTTATACGTGTAAATTTGCAACATATTTCATAATCAGGTCTCATCCTTCAATTGAATAAAATTGCTTAATGGGAGTGTTGTATCAAGTCTAGCTTTACTGGACAAGATTTGTGAGAGGTTATAAATGGAGGTGACACTAGCTTTACTGGACAAGATTTGTGAGAGGTTATAAATGGAGGTGACACTGTCATGCCTCCGGAGGGTTGGATGTGAAGAAAGAGTGATGAGTTACGTTGAGCAAACCAACGCATATATATATATATATATATAAAGATAGAAAGATAGATATACTTCAATCTATGGTGCTCTTTTTTAATCAGTGCGTGACAATCCGTATACGTTTGTTAACAAAAACTTATATATATATATATATAAGGGGAGATAGCAATTCAAATTTAAACTACTCCCTATCTCTACAGTAATTAATACATTTTTCTAACCAATCTAATCAGCTCTAAAACAACTCTTAATCAATTCTATTATCTCTAACTAAAAGGAGCCCTTTACCTGCCATGCAAAGAAAAATTGACACCAAATAATAAAAAAATTCTACCCCACCTTTGATTACAAAACTCACAGTCTCAAGTTCAAGGAAAAGGGATAATTTGGTGTTAAAAGACTAACTTGCAACCTTAGTTTTTTTATACAAAGTTGAAGATTAGCATGATATCTATCTCTGAAGTTAATTTTCATGAACTCTAGTTGAAGGAATTAATAAGATGCCCAAGATTTACTGATCACACCATCTTAAATTTAAAGTTGTACAAGAAAGTATAAGATGATTGCAATGAATTAAGTTTTATCAGAACTTGGAAAAAAAAAAAACTACTTCAATCCTAGTCAAACCATGATTTTAGGAATTGCAATTTATGTCAATTAAAGTGTGGGTGACTCATGATGCTAAGTTTCCCTCCTGAAAAGGGGGAAAAAGACATGGGGTCCTTTTGGCTTGTTTAGCTACCTTAAGGTTTGTACACACCCTTTCTGAGGAAAAAGGAAATTGCCATATTAGCAATTTTTAGCGGAAAGAGGAAATTACCGCATCAACAAAGTTCATAAAGTTATATTGTTATATTCAGGGATTCACTCAATGCCAATGTATTTTTCAACATCTAGTAACAAGTAAGATGAGTTATAAAAGAAGCTGTTATAACTTTTGTAAGTTGAATCTTCTTTGACAAAATATAGCATATATTTGTATTGTTGGTTTTCTAAAATTTTATTAAAAACTACAAAGAAAATTGCATCATTTCTTCACAATCTTTGTTACTCTAGATACTACACAAATTAATAAATAAAATCTTCTATAGAACCTCTTTCTCTAATGAAAGTCCTAGATCAACACTCTAAATAACTTGGATACAAAGCATCAGATAACTTGGATACAAAGCATCAGATGACACATGATAATGGCACTTTTTTTTTTTTATAACTTACACAGAGTGGGGACCTTTCTAGGGTAAAATTTTTTTTCTGACAAAATATAGCATGATTTGTATTGTTGGTCTTCTTAACTTTTACGAGAAGAAATAAAGAAAACAACTCTAATTCTTCACAATCTTACTCCACATACTACACAAATTAACGAATAAAAATCTTCTATAGAGCTTCTTTTTCTATTGAAAATCCCAAGTCAACAATCTAAATAACTTGGATACGTAGCATCAGATGACACATGATAATGACACTTATTTTTAAATTACACAGAGAGGGGTTGGGTTTGAAACATATAGACTAAAATGTTTCACTGATCGAGCTCCAAATTTACGTTCATCTCATTATAATACTTAGGTGATGATTTCATAATTGTAATTTTGAGCGAAAGAGAACATGTATTCTTAAATGTTTCGTGAGGTGATTTAGATCAATAGAGCACGTGCTTAAAACTTTTTTTGTTACATCATAATCAATAATTGAAAGTGATTATCCTATTATTTTTTCACGTTCATAATATTTAGTAGAGGGAGGATGGGAGATAATAAATGGTCTTGGTTGTTACTAACTGCTAATCCCATGACCAAAATATGGGGGGCGAAAGGCCTATGAGAGGTTTATCGTGTCATTAAAATGGGTTTGTAGAGAATAATGAAGCATTTGGTTAACGAAATAAATGGTTGTGTATAGCACACTGTTTGCTGACCAATTTTAGTTGATATTGTTGGAAGTAGGTGGGTGTCGTGGATAGATTTTCAAAACTTTTGACCCACTTGACACAGGGATCAACTATCCATAAGACCAAAACCCAATTCAGGATGCATTATCCTTAATCTCGTGACCATGTACAGTAAATATTCTACCAGCACTAAATATCCATAATAATCTACGACATGCAAGAAGTAGATCATACCTCTGGAGATCCGCAGTGCTCTAATGGATTTCTTCAACACCTCTTAGCCTTCCACGCTATGACCCGAATTGGATTTCTTTTCTCAAGAAGAATGGTGGAATTTTCAGGAGAAATCCCTACTCGAAACTCCAAGGAACTAGAAGAAAGAAGGAGAGAGTAACTCGTGTAACTCTTGCACGAAAGGGTTTTGGGCGTAAGAGAGACTCTTTTGGACTTCCAAGGAGATTTTATAAACTTTCAAATCTTGTCCTTGCCTAATTGAAATAGAAGTCTTACTTCCAAAGCAATTAGCAACTTTCTCCTTTCTTATCCCTTCTTTCTAGAGTTCGAGTCGGATTAGTATTTTCCAATAACTTGAGCTAGTGTGGGGACCACTAGGGATTCTTTAGAAAACTGGCTCCAACTGGAACACCGCGACCCCACATCTCATGTGCAATTCGGGCCCTTAGTTATTGCAAATAACACCACTATATAAATGCAATTGCACTCCAGTTTTAGGAATAAATTACAATGAAGACCCTAAACTTCCCAATTACCACAAGTAGACCCCTCTATCAATATTCGTTGATCAATTGGAATAAATCCGTCTCTTCTAATCTAAGTTCTACATCTTATTATCCTTGAGCCCCAATTAATCACAGTAATCATCAGTACCATCCGATTAACTCTTAATTGAGATGGGTGCGCACTTACTAATGACAAATCCATTAATTGGCACAAGGAGATAATAGAGATAGATTCCATCTTGATCATTCAACGTTCCCACAGTTCTACTACCACATACCTAAGATACCGAGGTGTTAACCTACAGTCGGCCTCACTCATTGGTGACTCAAAGCAAATGAATAGATAAAAACTTGAGTTCATCAATGTCTCAGGATTGAGAGCCTATTGCTAGGGAATTATGAGAACATACCTTATTATTGAGACGGAATTCCATAAGGTGCATCTCATGGTCCTTCAATACATCCAATGTACCAGCACCGTGATCCAGAATCTTACATTCTGATGATCGAGACAAATCACACTATTTCATAGTGATCAAAGTGCTGCAACCTTATCAAATGAGATGCCCAGTCTCATTATTGGTTGTGAAACTATTTAAGTATAATATTTGTGACATATATCTCCCGCGTGTGGATCTCATCTATGCACATATATCACATCTAATATACTAATGGGATCCGGTTCAACTCATGAACTATTATGTCATATGTATTGGTCATGTGCATAAATTAGTAAAATAACACTCATCTCATGAAAGCAAAGCATGATTTTATTGATAAATAAAGAAATTAATTAATTTATTACATCAACTGATGGATTGAGTCCACAAAATCTAACAGATATAGCTAATGATTTCATTTCTTACTGTACTATTTGCACATGAATAGACTAATAACTGTTATTATAGACAAACTCAATCAAGGGTATATACTTTTCCCATTCTCCTTTAAAATCTAAAACACAGACTCTCAACATATCCTCTAAGATCTGATTTGTCTACTCAGTTTGCCTGTTTGATTGCGGGTGAAATGCTGTACTAAAATTCAATTTGGTTTCTAAAGCTTCTTGCATGCCTCTCCACAAGCTCGATGTGTATCTAGAGTCTTTGTCTGAAACAACTGAAGCCGGTACCCCATGCAAACTCACTATCTCATTCACATAAAGCCTTGCCATATAGTCTAATGAAGCTTTTGTTTTGTATGGTAGGAAATAAGCTGATTTAGTAAGTCGGTCAACAATCACCTATATAACATTTTTACCTAAACTAGTCCTTGGTAAGCCAACAATAAAATCCATAGTAACGTGCTCCCTTTTCCATTTGGGTGTTGCTAAGAGCTGCACATTTCCTCTGGGTCTTTGATGTTCTACTTTTATCTCTTGACAAGTAAAACATCTGGAAACGTATTTAGCTATTTTTCTCTTCATATCATTCCACCAATATCTAGCTTTAAGTTATGACACATTTTGGTACTACCAGGGTGGACTGTATACTAAGTGTGGTGCGCGTTCGTTAAGATAATAGCTTTACACGCTGGAACATTTGGAACATATAATCTTCCTTTGAAATACAATACACCATCCTGAAGAGAAAAGTCTGGTCTTTTATCAATCCTCCTAATCAACTTCGCCAATTCCGGATCATCCATTTGTTTATCCTTGATTTGCTGGATCCAAGTTGGCTCGATTGTCATGCTTCCAATACGGACGTTATAAGCGATAACATCTACATCCAGGTCTAGGTCCTTGAAGTCCTTAATCAACTGCCATTCTTGAAATACCACACTTGCAACTATTTTTGAAGATTTTTTGCTTAGAGCATCAGCTACAACACTAGCTTTTTCTCGGGTGATATAAGATTTCAAAATCATAGTCCTTGATCAATTCTAACCACCTTCCTCTATCTTATATTTAACTCATTTTGTAAAAATAGATATTTCAGGCTCTTTTGATCAGTAAAGGCTTCAAAATAGAGATAATGCCTCCAAATTTTCAGTGCAAAGACATAGTTGTACACTCTTAAGTCATGTGTGGCATATCCTCTCTCATAATTCTTCAATTGCTTAGATCTATACACGATAACTTTGCCATGCTGCATTAACACATATTCTAATGGGATGCATCACTTTACACAAAAAATCCTCCATTGCCTTACAGTAGGGCCAAAATAGGTACTGGAGTAAGTCTCCTTAGCTTCTGAAAAATTTTCTCACATTCCTTCAACCACATAAATGGTTTATTTTTCCCGGTCAACTTGATTAAAGTTGCAGCTATCGAAGAAAATCCCTGAACAAATCGTATGTAATATCCTATCAAAAACCCAAAAAGCTCTGAATATCTGATCCTGACTTAAGTGTCTCTCAATTAACCACAGATTATATCTGTGCTGGGTCTACAGAAATACCATCCTTGGAGATAACTTGCCTCAAAACTATTACTTTGTGCATCCAGAAATTACACTTGTTGAGTTTAGCCTAGAGCTGATGTTCCCTAAAGAATTGCAAGGCAATTCTCAAATGTTGATCATATTCCTTTTTTGTTCCAGAATAAATCAAAATATCATCTACAAAGATCACAAAGAGCTGGCCCAAATGTTTCTTAAACACCCGATTCATCATATCCATGAATGCCGTCAGAGCATTGGTCAAACTAAATGACATCACTAGAAACTCATAATGCCCATATCTAGTCCGAAGAGTAGCCTTTGAAAATCCTCATCCTGAACTCAAAGCTAATGGTATCTGGATCTCAAATCAATTTTGGAGAAATACTGAGCCCCTCAAAGTTAGTAGAAAAGGTCATCAATCCTTGGTAGTGGATGCTTATTCTTAATTGTGACTTTGTTAAGCTGCCGATAGTCTATACACATAAGTATACTCTCATCTTTCTTTTAACAAATAGCATGGGTGCACCCCAAGGTAACACACTAGGCCTAATGAAACCCTTATCAAGTAAATCTTGTAGTTGTTCCTTCAATTCCCTAAGTTCTATAGGGACCATATGGTAGGGTGCTTTGGAAATAGGGGTAGTTCTAGGTATAAGGTCTATGGTAAAATCCATTTCACGTTTAGGGGGCAGTCTAGGATTTTCTTCCAGAAACACATCTGGAATTTTTTGCACCACCAGAATGTTTTCTAAACTCTTCTCTATTGACCCTTTAGTTACAAAAGCCAAGTAAATCCACAACCTTTATGGAGTAGTTTCTAGCTTCTCAGCCTTTATTGTCAAGATAAAGGTAATACTAAGGGCCTTTCTCTTTCCTTGGAGACTCGGTTGTCCATTAATCTTAAAAGTAATGGTTTTTTAAAAACAATCAATCGAAGCATAATAAGAGGCCAACTAATCCATTCCAAAATTATATCAAAGTCATGCACATCTAACAAGATAAGGTATGTTAAAAATTCATGCTCCCCGATTTTAACAACATTCGATAGATAAATACTACTAGTTTCAACACAATCACTGAATGGGGTAGCTACGGTCAATGAATAATCCATAGATGTAGGCATAACTTCTAATTTCTTAGCAAAAGAAGGTGAAAGAAAAAAGTGGGTGGAGCCTAGATCAAATAAAAACTTTAGCTTGGTGTTGAGCAATTGATAGTGTACTTTCCACCATTGCCTATGAGGCTTAGAATCCGCTAGGTCATTGCATAGACTCTGTCTCTGGTGGGTGCATTCTGATTATTCTGGGAAGCCTGCATTGATATTGAGCTTGTTGCTAAGGTTATTGTTGTTGTTGCTGTTGTTGTTGAGTTTGCTAATTTTGCCTCTGAGGGTTTGGGCTATCTTTGGCCATATGCCTAGATTTACAGTAGTTGAAGCATAATTTGTTCTTCTTGTAATAGTCTTTCTCATGATGACCACCTTGATAGAAAGTACATGTAATCACTGGAGTCCTATGGTTGTCAGTTTGTTGTTGCTTTTGGGGTTGACCCTGATTTGCCTGATTAACTCCATAGTTCCTATTTGGTGGTCTGCTCTTGCGGTTTCTGCTGTGGTCCTTGTTTTTGAGTTGCTATGTGAGTGCCAAAGTAGCTTCTACCTTGAATGCCTTAGCCACTAATTGATTATAGTCTTCCAACTCAAAACCAGCTGCATGTTTCATGATAATAGGCTTGAGCTCCTTTTCGAATTTGTCTACTTAGTCCCTTCGTCTGGAATCAAATGAGGTGCATACCTAGATAATTTTGTAAATGGACATGTTTCTTTGGATCAGGGTTTCAAATTCTTACACTTTCCATGCCATGTTATGCTTTGGAATATATTTATTATTAAACTTTTTCTTTGAAACAGCCCAAGTGATTTTAGTCTTTGCCTTATTCAAAGCTTCTTCTTCAAACCTTCACCAACGCTTGGACTCACATTTTATTTTAGAGAGGGCCACTAAACCTTATCAACTTCTGTACACTGCATTACCAAAAATACCTTCTCAATATCTCTTTGCCATGTTTCAACTTTCATTGGAATGGTGGTGCCACTGAAGGATGGTGGATGCCTTTGAACAATTTATACAGAAGTGGTTCTTGATGGGCCTTAGTTTGAGTAGTAATAATAGTGGCTACATCTCGAATAGCCGGTCAAACATCTTCAAGTTCGGAGTTTCCATTACTGCCTGTTGCTTGTGAATCTCCGTTTAATGCCATCAACAAAAGAACAATTATCAAGAAAATAACAAGGGTAAAGAATACAAAAGGCTCAAACTAAATTCCCAACCTAGGTGTTACCCATACTCTCATACTTTGTAGGGTTTCTACCCTATTTTACTTATTATAAACCTAGCTCTCTGATATCAAACCATCACGCCCCGAAAATCTGAGATCCTTAGGACCCTTAAGCCCTGGGGCACAATGGGTCTACAATGATTAACTAAATAAAATCAACTTTATTAAATCCTTCAAATATGACATCATCATAATAATCCTAAACATAAGATGAAGTCAATCCAACTGGAAACAAACAACAAGCCTAAATATGTCTATCACAATGATGACCATAATGGTTCTAATAGTAATCTCCAAGCAAAGCAAAGCAAATAGTGCCCTATTGCTGAATGCCACGGCTCATCACTATCTTGCCCTGCAAGCAACAAAATTCATATAATTGACTCATTCGGGGCAATGCTTTGATGATGATGATACTTGAAACTTAGGATTTTCATTTCTTGTTATTTGTTGGTAGCCAAACATTGACATACGAGTAGATAAAATGTCATGCATATTTACTGTCTGATCAACATATGTTTGACATTGACATACAAGTGCAGGCACTTTGCTCTTCATGTAATGTAGGTCCCAGTTCCATGACCCAACCTAGAGATTATGGGGCAAGCTTCTGACTTACTTGGCTTTTACAGGTAACATGGGTAGAACATGCAGAAGTAGAAGATAATCCAGTGCATCAGATATTCAACAACTTTGTAAACAGTAGAATGGCATTTGGGGCACAACGTTGGCTAGCGATTCTACAACGACAGTGCGAGAGGTTTGCAAGCCTCATGGCTCGAAATATCTCTGATCTCGGAGGTACTTGATCTATTAGAATCAGTTAGGATAGTGAGAAATATTAGAATTAAAATTTTGAATGTTTTATTAGAAAGAACCCTTAATTTTTTTCAAATCCTACGATTCATGGTACCATTCATGATCCGATTTGAATAATAGGTATGAATGATATGTGATAGGATTTCACGTTTTCAAAACTATGAATTTTATTGATTTGATAAAAATTTATTGTTACTCTTTTGCTGAAAGACAAATTATATTAAAGAGAAAAAGGAGCAACAGCTAAAAAAAGAAGCTCCCAAAAAGAAGATATAGAAGGATAAAAAAAAAAAAAGAAAAAAAAAATGGAATCCATGCTCAACAGGCCTGAGTAAAGTGAACAAAAAGAATGCAAAAATGGAAAAATTTACCGAGGAGCATCTCTCAAAAAATTAATGATAGAAGCGAGAGGAGATTCAAGATAAGGCTTTTGCAGTTATCTAAGGCTGAATTTAGCTAGATCTAAAGAAGCCTGTTTGAGACATGGGTGGAAGGAATTTTGTTCTCAAATCTATACATATTTCTTATTTGCCAAATGATATATATTGTAGAGAATAAAACAACAGCCATACCTTGTTTAATGTTGATTTGATCAAAATTTACTGTTACTAGGTACCCTTATTGGCACAGGTGCCAAAACTAAGCCTGTGACTAGAAGAAATCCAGCTGAATTGAAAGGGTGGAACTTAGTAGGACTTACAAATTGAAAATCCAAGCCTGCAAAATAAACACCCTATGACCTCAAATTCTACCCGATAGAAGTTGGTACCACTGAAACAAGTGATCATTTGATTAAAAATGTGATATATGGATAATATCCATAAAATTGTGCTTATCACAATTTTAATCAAATGGTTAGTTCTACTGTGGTACTTCAGTACATTGGAAGGATATTTATTTGAGCATTTGAGATTTTTAATAGGGCAGCCCTACTATGTAATTCACCTCCAACTATTGTCCTAAGTTAAAGAGAGAAGTATCAAAATGTCAAAGCGCCTTGCTCTCTCTTATTATTTGTCCATTCATTTGGTGGGCCACACCTCCTCTGTGAGCAATCCAAAACCCATGAAGTCGCTATCCCCACAGATGAGCATTCACCATGACTTGACAGTTGATGCACGTAATATTTTCTCATCTTAATGCCAAAAATATTGCCCAGGATGCTTCTAAACAGGCAGCGTATTTGGAATTGAGATCCTCTTAGTGTTTGCCCGGGATTCACATATTTGTGTGTCGTCAGATTGATACTCTTAACTTTCCGTGTAAAAGTCGTCCTTCCAATTTCAGGTCATGCATCTAGTATATCAGAACATTATAGATTGGAATGCTTAGATTAGCCCCTAGTTTTGCACATCCCAATGCGATACAGGCGCATCCAAGTGGCCTAGTAAAATTATTACAAAAGTTATATTCGACGACCTTAATCATTGAACTGTACGTGGCTGGGCCCAGTTGAGTGGACGGCTGATGTATACCTTTTAAATTAAATTATTTATGCTGATCCACCCATCTTCATTAATTTGTGATTCCTGGCCCTGAAATTTGCAGTGATACCGACACCGGAAGCGAGAAAGAATATGATGAGGCTGGCACAGAGGATGAAAAGAACATTTTGTGTCAACATCAGCTCTTCGGGAGGTCAGTCATGGACAGCTCTCTCGGATTCTCCTGATGACACTATTAGAATAACCACAAGGAAGAACATGGAACCCGGACAACCAAATGGTATAATCCTCACTGCTGTCTCCACCACATGGCTGCCCTTCTCTCATCACCAAGTATTCGATCTTCTGAGAGATGAGCAGAAGAGATCACAGGTAATCCAAAGCTGCTCAAGCATTCAATCACCATCTCTTTTACAAAGAAGAATACAAAGGGCTTGTTTGTTGAATACATAGGAATTGTTAGAACTCTATTACTAAAAATGGTTAAAATTGTAGAAACAAAAGCGAATTACCAAAAATTACCATGATATTATCTTCCACCAAATGGGAAATCAATCAGGGGAGGTGAGAAATGAATACCCGACCACCCTATTAATTCAAATCCTATCAAAGTGAACATTGCATCTGCATCCTACCTTTTATCCTGTATTGTTCGCTACCCCTTTAACGTTTTTAATTATCCTTAAGTGGAGCTCATTTGACCCATGATTTCCTATGTAGCTAGATTTCGTAGAATTTATGTTCAAATGAACTCAACCAAAGAACTATTAAAGAAGTAAGGGGTTAAAAATTTAAGGTGGAGATGTAGATTAGATATTGACTTCTTTAGGTCTTTATTTCCATCTTCCTTGATTCAATTTTAATCAAAGGGGAGGTTATTTGATGTTCAATTTTTTATATTCACCTTTGGTCTTCATTACTAACCAGTTATGAAATGAAATCCTTTATATTCTTAAAAATAAAAAAAATTAAGATATTTGAATAAAGGAGTGTTGCTAGTGTAACTTGATTATTTTTATCAATTGGTCCAAAATGCCTTAAAAAAATAAGTCCATTGCGTCGGCAGCTACGTAATAAGTGGTATAGGGTGTTTTCCATATTGAAAGTGATCATTCAAAGTCATTGTCATTTTTCATGACTGGACGATCACACTGTTGCCGTTCGTTCGGGGATCCTTTGATTTATAGCAATATTTAAAAATATCGAAATATGCAGGTCCAGAAATTTATCCCTTCAAAGGTTGGATTTTCGAGTGATCGGCTTGTGTCTTATCCTTTTTATTTTTTGTTAAATCTTTTATATTAGGGTAAATAGCCTTGACATAAATTTTTTATTTCATGAATTTATGAATTTTAAGAAAACGCGAATAGAGAAATAAAATTCATCAACTGACACAACATGGCTGCCACAAGGAAATCTACAACTACAAGATCATGCACTAATGCATTGGTTTCTTCTTTTTTGTTTTTTTCAGCTGGATGTTCTTTCCAACGGAAACTCGTTGCAGGAAGTGGCACACATTGCAAATGGCTCTGATCCGGGAAACTGTATTTCCCTTCTCCGTATAAATGTGAGTGATATTCTTCTAATTTGACAGTTGTAAACAACCACAACTACCTAAATTCTACATCTTCACAAATAAGAGTGGGAACGATTGTCACATTAGTCATCCATAAGAGGCATTCAAATTTTATGACATCTTTCTCACATGTTTTGTATCACATATAAATTTTTTCATAGTAGGCCTCGCTTTCATTGAAGTGAAATTTGGCCATGGCCTACTCAAGAAGAGCCTCCATTTTAATGCGCATAAAATAATTATTTATTTTGAACAGTTCAAATGCTTAACAGGAAAGTTCCGCCAAGACGCCTCAAATTTCTTGTGTATTATAATATAATCCATTAACTCCACAATCTCATGTCATTTTTCGACAGATAGAAGGAACTTTAGAGTATGTAATTATGATTATAATAATCTAAACCTTCTTTAAACCTACTGATGATTGATTCTCTCAGTTTCTCAACCCAAGTCAGCTTTTTTTGCTAAGTGAGATTGTGAGGTTAAAAAGAGGGTTATTTCTTAAAACTTAAGAAAGCAAATCATTTTTGCACTGTTTGTTCTCCTAACGTTGGTCTTCTGCATGTATGCAAATAGGCTGCCAGCAACTCCTCCCAGCACGTAGAACTGATGCTTCAGGAGAGCTGCACCGACCCCGCGGGCAGTCTTGTCGTCTACACGACGGTCGACGTCAATGCCATCCAGGTGGCGATGAGTGGCGAGGACCCATCCTACATTCCTCTCCTCCCCATCGGCTTTGTCTTGCTCCCCGCAGGGCCCAGCAGTGATAACAGCACCTGCAACCACGTCGACGGCTTGTCTCCTTCTAATGACTGCAATGGGCCTTCTTCCGGCTGCCTTCTTACTGTCGGCCTCCAGGTCTTGGCGAGCAGCGTCCCGACCGCAAATATTAACCTCTCCAGCGTCTCCGCCATCAACAACCACATATGCAATGTTATGCACCAGATCACCGCCGCACTAGGTGAAGCTGGAGCAGGCGTGTGCACGGAGCCGGTGGCGGCTTTGTCGGAGCAGTAGAACAGAAGTGGCAGAATTATCTGAAACCCCCTTCAGTTTGGGGAAAAAAAAAAAATTGCAGAAAGCACCATTGGCTTGCCATGAACACATGACAAAAACACCCTATGAAGCAAAAGAACATAAGTTCTCATAATTTACCATTTGAAATGAAAATTGAGTAGACTTTAAAGGAAGCCCTTGTAGTAGTAGTAAATGACCAGAGTGCCCTCATATTTTTGGCAGAATTGCTCGAAGGCATTGGGTCATTTATTATACTGCTAAGAGTGAATGACACTGTTTGGGCATTTTGTTTTGTAATTTGTACAAGTTCATTGCTTCAAGGGTGTTTTTGTCATTAGGTTGAAGCCTGTGGTCTAATTTCCAACCTCTGAAGATCTTCTTGAAAGGGAGGTTTTGGGTAATTTTCAGCCAAGGAATACAAAGAAGGAAGTAGAAATTTTTATCTCAGAAAGGTCAAGACTCTGTTGGGACTAGCCAGTTAGGAAATAAAAGAAACATTAGGGGAACTAGGAGGGTATTTTGTAATTTGGGAAGTAAAAGCAGGGTAGAAGAGGAAAAGGGAAGGGGGAAGTGGAGGGAGTCAAGAGCGCACCAGATGTGATCCTTGCTGCCTGGTAAGGCTAACGTGCGCATTGATGTTAAAATGTGCTTGGGGCTTCACCAGGTAGCAAGGGTGGTGGTTCGGGAATTGACTTCTGCTTGTTGATCTCTCCTTTCTTGTTATTTGTTATTACTATTTGTTCCTTTCGTTGTTTCTCTCTTTCTTTCTATGATTAGGTGTTGTTTGGTGCTTCATTTGGTATTAATATTTCTTTTCATCAATTTAGTTTTTTTATGGATTATGATGTTTACCACTTTTTTTTATTTTTCTTTTAATGTGATAATCATAAATAATAGCCACTATAGGGCACATTTTGGTGGGCCGATGACCCACTTAGAGTAATTTCAATTAATTTTTTTAAATATAATTTTCAATACCATTTTAAAAATAAACCTTATGGTATGTCTATTCAATTGAAAAAATATATATAAATAAAAGAAAACTTGTTATATAGTAAAGCTTGTATAGTCAAATTTGTCATGAGGTAGTAGTACATACAACCTTATCTAATATAGGTAGAGCATGTAATAAAAAACATGTGGCAAACTTGTTAAAAAGAAGTATAATTACTTTTAGCATAAGCTTCTTTGAAAAGGTTATAACTTAAAAGGAAAAAAAAAGGTTAAATGTCGATAAAATATCTACAATAATTTTTCAAACACTCTAAATTGACCAAAAAACTAACACCTAAAAACTATTAAAAACCAAGTTTCAAGGAAGGCGTTGGGTGATTTCCACATATATTTTTGTGATTTCTAGATCCTAGTATGATAAATTAGACTTCATTGGATCAAATAAAAAGAAAACCTTGATACGTAGTCTTGATATTTTTAAATCACTAACGAGAAAGGGTGAGCCTATGCATGTGTCGTCGTGTGGCCCAGTTGCGTATGAATCAGCATGCCTAACATTTTACATATGGATTGAAGCTCATTCTAACCATAACACAAATCGGCTTTATTTTGGTTACTATAGTGTTAACATAAAAATAGAGATATTTAGCTAAAAGTCTCTCCCATGACACAAATCAAAGGCACAATCTACTTACAAATTCCATTAAGGCTTGTAGTCCCTACCGCATAGATATATTTCAGGTGAAGGTCCTTACAGTGATCAGCTTACATTTTTTATGACTGATTTGCCCTTTTTGCAACTACTTTTGTCTTTCTGATTCAAAATTTTGAAAATTCATAACTTTTGCTTATGATATCTATTTTTGAAAAAAAAATTATATATTTGAAACCTACTCATTGAGACTTTTCAAACAATACCCCTGTTGCTTATGGAATTTTGTAAAAGGAAAAAAAATGCTCTGTAAAACTCATATAAATTCTCTGCAAAACTCATATAAATTCTCTACAAACTCAAAAAAATTCTTTGCAAACTTATATAATTTTGTTAAAAGAAATATCTACAAAACTCATATAAACTCTCTATAAAACTCATATAAATTCTTTGTAAACTGAGAAAATTTTTTTTAACCTTATAAATTCTCTGCAAACTCATATAAATTCTTTACAAAACTCATATAAATTCTATACAAACTTAGAAAAACTCTCTGCAAACTCATATAAATTCTGATCAGTGAATTAGATCTACACCATTGATCAACGTTGGCCACCTATATTTCCTCATGTCTATTCCTGATTGAGAAGCCCAGTTCAGAACACGAACCCATTTTTCTTCTTCCCATATTCCTTCTGTTTCCTTTTTTTCTTTCAATCTTCTTCTTTGTTCCACTCTATTCCCTTTTTCTCCATCAGCCAAGAAACTGGAGGCGGGAGGTTGCAAAGGCAATAGCGACTCCGGGGACAGTTTCTCTTGCTGCTTCTTCCCTTTTGTTCTTCCTCATGTTGGGTTGTCGGCAGCGGTGGTTGATGATTTGCGAGGTGGTGGTCGTTGTGTAGTCTAGCGATGATGAAGGCACTGGCAACAAATCTCATATCAACACAAAGAACCCCCTTCTCTTCGATCGGTGTGGGCCAATAGAGATTAAAACTGATCTTGATATCCTCTCTACAAGACAAAATAGAGGTCAGAACCCCTCTCTTCTTCTTCTGCAACTTGAGAACACTTTTACCCTTTTTCTCCTTTGACCATGGCGATGGTAAGAAGTGGCAGCAAATTGGGAGTCTAGGTGCTTCTGTTCTTCTCTGATGAAATCAAGCAACCAAGAACCCACTTGGATCCTTTGTGAACCTAATCCGAGAACCCAAAACCTTATCCTTTTCTTCTTAGTCATGGGTAAGATCGTTAGTAGGGCATTTTGGACCTTTTAAGTGTGTAAATTTGAAAAAGGATATCTACCTCAATGGCAATAGATCATGGACTATTCGCCATAATATGAAATGTTGAGGGACCTGTCGCCCAAAGCCCCCCAAATATATATCACATGTAACAGAGGGCATCAAACCCTCCATGAAGCAAAGTCATAACTGGGTTCAATGGATAATGGGAAGGACTTTCCTTAAGTTTTCAGGGTAAGAAGAGCTCAAAATAAAGAAAAAGCTCATTGCCATGCATCCACCGAACGTTGATGTCAGCATCTAATGGGAGACCTAGACAAGCATCTATGGGCGAATTGGACATGCGTCTACTAGGCGACAACATTAGCATCCACCAGGCGACGAACGCTGCAATCATTGGTTGGCCTCTTAGAGCATCTCTAAGGGAGATGTTATTTTAGAAATGCCAAATTTTATCTGATGGCTTATGTGGCATTTTGAAAGTATGAGATTTGGCATGCTTGGAAAGTGGGAACTCCAACTAATATGTCAAATTATTATTTCCTTATAAATATACATTCTTGCGGGACCAACATCATAAGAAACTTTACAAAATCTTTGTATTATTGTAGGGCCCATGTAATAAATAATTCAAAAGTAAAATTAGCATGTGACTTTATGGTATGTCAAATTTGATATCCCAAACCCATATGCCGAATGCTACATCACATTTGATAGTTCCCTTGGAGAGACTCACGTGCCTTTTTTCCTAAGTAGAGATGCCATATCACATTTGACATATGGGTTCACTACAAGAAAAAAGGCTTTTAGTGATGAGTACAATTCATTGCCAAATGAGTAAATTTCGTTGCTAAAAACATTTAGCCACGAATCAAAATTTGTCCCCCCGTTGTCTCAGAATCCCCGTCAGGGAATATATTTAGTGACGAATATTTGTTTGTCCCTAAATGTCGACCTTTAGGCATGAATTTTATTTGTCGCCTTATGGTGCTCATCGCCAAATGTTTTACTTGAGGTCCCTTGATATCCAACCTTTAGGCACGAATTCATTCGTCGCCCTATGGTGTTTGTTGCCAAATATATATTCTTTAGGCACAAATGCATTTGTCGCCAAAAATAGATAATCAGTGACAAGTAAAGATTTGCCCCCAAAAGTCCAACCTTTAAGCACAAAATTATTTGTCCCTAAAAAAGAGTTAATCAGTGATAGGTTTGTCCCCAAATGTCTATTCTTTAGACACGAATTTGTTTGTCACCCTATATAATAGTCATCACGCATTTGAAGAACGCAGTTGATCATTCAGCGGTGAAGGAATCGTCGCCTAAAACAGACAATTAGCAACAACAATTCATATTCACATCATATCCACAACAATTTGTATTCACATCATACCCACAACATTGACATCATCACAGAATAAAAATAATACATTCATCTAAATATCCATCCAATTATCCATCCAAATATAAAAACTAATACACAACAAATGTCCAAACACTAATATGAATATCCATTCAAATACTAATAAAAAAAGCCCTCATCAACAACAGACCATGCTCGCTCCATCGTCAATCTGTAAACAAAGTAAAAACAAAAAAAATTAGTATGTTATAAGAAATATTATCTACATGAAGTTTAGGTAATATGTACGGGAATTTTATATTTGTAGATACCATTGAACCCATTGACCTCAATAAAAAGTATGATTACCTTTATAACTTTTAGGGGATTGTAGCAAGAGAATTTCCCTTGTAGTATGTATTCAAGCATAATCTAATCCCCTTAGCATGTACTGATGCATAATCCAATTGCTCCTCTCCCTTTGATGCCTTGCCATTATAGCTCTGTTGACCAATAAAAGAATCTCTCTCAAAAGCTATGCTAACGTACACATGCAACTAAGTGGTTGACAATTGAGCACCATCCAAATGTGTTAGGTCACTTAACTGATTTATAAGATAAAGCAATATACTACAACACTACAATTTGCTTATATTAAACCTACCAATAGAGGGAACACTTTCTTAGCAGCAGGATGAGCAAATGAGAACCACCATGAGTACTAGTATTACGTGCAGTTAATGTCTTAGAGAAATAACTTGTGGGTCGTTTTCTTGCAATACCTAGTTTTGTTCTTGCTAAAGAAAACAATCTTCAGAATAATATTCAAATAAATGACGTAAAAAAATTAGTAGTAACCACAAATTGGTCTTACTGGGCTTTAAAGGTTGCAGGATTAGTTAAGCATAGACTTTAGCTATTTCCACATCTGCCTGAAGTTTTACAGCTGATCAACTTTCTAATTAACTATAATTTATACATGGCACTCGACACAACCAAGATGCTGCACAAACTATCATAACTTGATGTGAAGTCTATAGTTAAGATATAGGTTGCATTTGGTTTTGGTCACATGAAAAGGGAGACAGATAGTTAAATGTTAAAAACATATGCTTTTGTTCATTTTTTATATTCTCCACTCACAATTGTAGTCTTAGAATTCATTCTCAAGATAAGTTTTACTTGGAAGCATACATTAGAATACCATTAAAAACTTATCAAGTGTTTGCTGTTAAAAAAATGGACAAGCATTGTATGGCAACAACAAATGTTATGAAGCATGTGATTCCCCGTATACAAGCATTTTGAGACCAGTGTTGTAATCTAATGTGTCAACATCTATGCACTCTTTACACACTTTCTGACTTTGAGGGTTTAAGACCTCAAATCAACTTTTAGAACTTTTAGGTTCTTTTCTTTAAGGAAGGAATATGATATTCGTAGTTTGAAACACTAAAATTCTGGTTTTTTAAATAAAGAGCTTGTAGAGTTGCTTCACATTTAATTTTCGAAATGTATGTAATTAGTTGGGTTAGTCTTTTCTTTATATTTGTGCATATTTGGAAACATCTTCAAATCAACTTGAATCATGATCCAACCACACACATATAATTACAAATCATGTGCGATCTGCCAAATCTAACAAAATAAATGTTTCCTAGTTTTTTAGCAACTTTCTTAGGACTCTGCTTTATTTTTTATTTTTCACCAGCATTTAATCAAACAGTTATTGTGCACTACATAATGTAGTTGGAAAATTTATGTAATTACAAATTATCTATTGGGAATTTGGAATTTTCTAAGAGCAACTTGTGAATACAGAGAAAAGCAATGCCAGATAAAAAAAATAAAAATAAAAATAAACGCAAAGATTGTAAAACTGATTTTTTAAATGGGTTTTAATGATGAAAACTCTATGCATTTTGTGTTTTATTATTATTCTTTTTGGTCATATGTGGTTGCTACTTATTGTTGTAGTTTGACAATCATAGTCCATCCAACTTAGTGATCAATCATAGTCCATCCAACTTAGTGATCTTGCAGAATAGTTATTTTACTCACAACAATAGTATTTTCCAACCAAACATCACTAAACAAAGACCACATAATAAAAATTCTACCATGCTGTTGCAAGCATTCTAGAGATAAACACAATTCCGCAAACCCACAGCCAACACATTATAGGAAGATCAATCAAAAGGTTAAGATAGAAATAATCCTACAAAGCAGGAGCATCAAACACCCATAACAAAGACAACGCATATCACAATCAAAACAAACAACAGAAACATAAATAAATGAAGAACATCCTAATTCTATAGGTGATACCAATGATTGGGCTCTTTCCCAATCGCATACAGATGCATCTACACAATCAAACATAAGTTACCTGGATTTTGGCATCATGAGTTGCCACAAGAACCCCCATTCTCCCATCACCATTTAGATCAACTAGAACTGGTAGTGGAAGGCGGTCAGCTTCATATTTGATTGGGTATTCATCACAGAGATGGAACCCTGCCTCCTGGAATGAAAAATCCCCATCGTGCTGCAGCATAATGACAATCAGCATTGAAATCGGATAAAATAGAAAAATCAAACCTTTAAATAGTCAACGAAGCATTTCACCAAAAATAATTGAAAAAAAGAAATCAACTTGACTAGAAAACCATCCAAGTTTGTGTCACAACCCGAGCCCAGGGACCGGGGGTCAGAGAAAGTCTAACCAATGACACACGTACTCCCGTGCATGCACACCTGGACCCCGTCCAAGCATACACACACAAGGGATCATTCACACGTGCAAACAACTGTACGCGGAAGCTGTACGTATCAAGGCATACCACAAAATCAAGACATAGGAGATTACAAAACAACATTACATTGATGACAAGAATAATTACAAGAATGTATGACAGTAGAGCGGGCTTACAATAACCAAAAATCAAAAGTACATATATCACTCAGAGCCCACTTTACAGGTACAGAAAATCCCCTCGATAGACTCCAACACAAAGAATGGGGAAAACAAAATGATGCAAACCGTACTCTGGAGGATGGATCAAGTCCACTCCTCTAGGCCGGAGGGGGCCTCGCGAGCCTCTCCTGCAGTCGGGTCGACCGACGCAGGATCGGAAGAGGGATCTGAGCCTGCAACACACAAAGACAACTAATAAGTACAACGACTTAGCAAAGTATAAGCCAACAAGATGATAACACGAATTGTGTCTAATACTGAATAATATGGAACAATAGTCATAATGCAATATCCATAGAAAGCATGTTCGTAGACTAAACAAATTATGCAAATGAATAAGCATGCTGTACGAACCATAAACAGATAACAATCAAAGTGGCTACTACATTGGCCATTTTCTCCCTTACGAGAGCGGACGGAATGAGAACACCAGCGACCGGGCCAGGGTACGCATGGGTCTCTAGTTCCCGGGGTCCGGAGTCCCAGGACGGAAACACTCTGCAGAGGCAAACACATAACTACACTAAAGTTAACCCCGTCGGGTATCCTAAGGCTGAGGCTCAGTAGTGCCAATACCAATCACAATCAAGCGGATGATGCACCTCGATCACTTATCACTTATCACTTATCACTTACAGATCTCACATATCATACTGAACGAACAATAGAGAGTGCATCACATAAACTGATACTGAATGCAAATACTGAATGCATAATACGGATACTGATACGGATACTGATACTGATACGAAATGCAATACAGATACTGAAAGCAAATCATACGGATAACTGATACTGAATGCACATAAACTGATGCTGATACTCCAGTGGAGCAACGGTAAACACAATACACAATAATAGAATGGTTCCGCCCGGGCTTCGCTCTGGGGTTGCTGCATTTCCCACAGAATCGAGAGGTCCAGCGCAGAACACATAAGAGGGCATAACCGAAATCAATATGCTGTACAAATCAGAATGCTTATGCGAATCAAGGTCCATTACAAACCAATCCTACACTAATTATCCAGTGTCTCTAACCGTGCATGTTGATGTAGTTTTAAGTTGTTCGATGCACCATTGTCTAGTGTTGCAGTGTCTGGAGTGTGCACCGAAGTCCCTTAAACCAACACCCATGGGGAAGTGCTAAACAACTGGATAACAAGCATGAATGATTCACAGCCCATGAGATCATTCATGTCACTCAACATTCCATTGGGCATGTCCAGGTTAACTACATTCTAACATGAAAGTCATATGCGGTCTTTTACTTAAACCTAGTCCCTTTTCATTCAATTCTCAGGGTCTCACGGTGTAGCCGTAGGTAACCTTACGGCTTAGCCGTGGCATCTTACGGCTTAGCCGTACTATGCACTGCGGCTGAGCTGAGGTTTCCCAAATATCCATCCGGATTTACGGCTCAACCGTATTTTGCTCTACGGCTCAGCCGTATCCTGGTCCACGGCTTAGCCGTAAGACAATGTACGGCTTAGATCAGGCTGGGCCGTAGAAGAATGGCAAATTGCCAACATCCAGTTATTTTCAGCTAACAGTCTGTACTGTTCTACGGTTTGGTTTACGGTTGGGTCTCGGCTTAGCCGTAAGCCATTTTACGGCTTAGCCGTAGCACATTTCACGGCTTAGCCGTGAGTGCGCGGACTCATTTTCCTGAAATTGTCACAGTCATACAGAAACTGAAGGAAACGACTGAAAAATAGCAAATAACAGTGAAATGAACTCAATGGGGCTGTCCAATACTGAGAAACACAATGAAGCATAAAAACACAACAATCAAATCACTATCAATCGGTGTTCACACATCTTGGGCTTATACTTGCCTCACGGACGAAATCCACACGCTGATTGGCTCAGTCCACCGGAATCACACACACTGACGAGCTCCTTTCTTCCTCCCTCAAGCAGAGAAACAGAAATGGAGAAGGAGAGAAAGAGAGCTGACGAGAGAGAGATGAACTGGAGAGTGAGAAGAGAACGATCGAGAGAAATGGGAGAGTAGGTGAGATATTTATACTTAATTTGAGTCCAAATTACGGATAAGTCCAAGTCACTTACACAAATGTCAGTTTGAGTCAAATGACAGTCCAACGAGAGCAAACGAACTCATTCGGATCCAAGACTATTACGGAAAACGACAAGCTCAACGAAATACACGCGATGACGTCAGAATGACGCAAAATCGACAAGGTCAATCAAAAACCAAAATTACGAAAAAGGGCTCGATCTACTTAGACCAAGTCAAACTCAACCCAAACAATCTCTCTAAGACTCAAAACTCAAGGCAAACAAAACCAAAACACACTTAACGCTCAATTCACACGAAATTACCCACTAATCCGAATCAACTCGGGTCGGAGTGTTACATCCTCCCCCACTTGGACATCATTCCGTCCTCGGAATGAACGCGTACCTGAGCAAACAGATAAGGATACTGACGCGCCATCTGATCTTCTAATTCCCACGTGGCTTCATCAGGTCCATGATGTTCCCAAAGTACCTTGACCCATCGAATAGTCCTCGTACGCAAGAGCTGTTCTCTGGTCCCAACAATACGGAGCGGGCGCTCAACATATGACGCGTTAGGTTGCATTTGAATATCATCGTAACGAATCACGTGCGTCGGGTCTCGAACATACTTGTGAAGCATTGACACATGAAAAACGTCGTGTACTCCAGAAAACTCCACGGGTAGAATCAATCTGTACGCTAGATCACCAATCCGACTCTTGATCTCAAATGGACCCACATACCTCGGCGCTAACTTGCCTTTTTGACCGAATCGTACCGTACCTTTCATCGGTGAGACCTTCAAAAATACCCAATCTCCAACTTGAAATGCCAATGTTCTTCTTCGCGTATCTGCATAGCTCTTCTGTCTTGATCGGGCAATCTTCAAATTGTCAATGACTTTCTGCACTTTCTCTGTAGTCTCAGCAATGATCGTCGGTCCGTGGAAACTCCTTGTTCCAACTTCTTCCCAGCAAACAGGACTTCTACATTTCCGTCCATACAGAGCTTCATAGGGTGCCATACCAATACTCTCGTGGAAGCTGTTGTTATACGCAAACTCACACAACGAGAGATGCAAATCCCATTCTTTCTCAAAATTCAGTACACTGGCCCGTAACATGTCCTCGAGCGTCTGAATAGTTCGTTCTGACTGTCCATCAGTCTGCGGGTGATACGCCGTACTGAAGCTCAACTTCGTTCCCATGGCTTCCTGAAATGCTCTCCAAAATGAAGAAACAAAGCGGCTATCTCGATCTGACACAATCGACACGGGCGTACCATGTAGTCTAACGATCTCATCAACGAACTTCTTCGCCATCTCAGAAAATGTCATGCCTTTCTTGAATGGTAGAAAATGGGCTGTCTTCGTCAGTCTGTCCACGATCACCCAAATGTCACTGTTCTTCTTGCTCGTCAGGGGTAGACCTGAAATAAAGTCCATCGTAATGTGCTCCCATTTCCACTGGGGAATGTGCAAAGGATGTAAGGAACCTGGAGGTCTCTGATGGTCAGCTTTCACCTTTTGGCAAGTCAAACATCTGGCAACAAACCCAGCAATTTCTCTCTTCATGTTGTTCCACCAAAATCTGTCCTTGAGAGCTCGGTACATCTTCGTACTTCCAGGGTGCATAGAATAACGAGCATGGTGTGCTTCGGTCATCAAACTCTCCTTTAAAGCATCTACTGCTGGCACGCATAATCTGCTTCTGAAATACAAAACATCACCCTCCAAGCGGAAGTCTGGTCGATCTGCAATGCTATCTCGAATTCGCTTCAACATCGCATCCTCGAACTGCTGGTCTTTAATACGCTGAATAATGTCAGGCTGAAAGCTCACTGTGCTGGCAAGTGTCAAACAATTCTCCACCGATTGCAGTTCCACTGGCTGTGCATGCCTCACAAAATAAAGGCTGTCCAAAGCCTGAAGAATCTCCGATTTCCTACTCAAGGCATCTGCAACAACATTGCCTTTCCCTGGATGGTACTTGATGGGAAAATCAAAATCCTTAATCAACTCAAGCCACCTTCGTTGTCTCATATTCAACTCAGACTGCGTGAAGAGGTACTGTAGACTATGATGATCTGAATACACTTCAAATGTCACGCCATACAAATAGTGTCTCCACATCTTCAACGCAAAAACGATGGCTGCCAACTCTAAATCATGTGTAGCATAGTTCTTCTCGTGCTCTCGAAGTTGTCTCGAGCCATAGGCAATCACTTTGCCATGTTGCATCAAAACACATCCCAAACCGACTCGAGAAGCATCAGAGTAGATCATAAATCCTTCATGCCCATCTGGTAACGTCAAGACTGGAGCCGAAGTAAGCTTCTCCTTTAACATCTGGAAATGGCGCTCGCATTCGTCCGTCCACAGAAAAGGAACATTCTTCCTGGTCAATCGAGTCAACGGGGCTGAAATCTTGGCGAAATCTTGAATAAAGCGACGATAATATCCAGCTAATCCAAGAAAACTCCGTATCTCCGTCACAGTCTTTGGGCTGGGCCAATTCATCACTGCCTCAACTTTCATCTGATCCACTGCCAACCCATCTCGTGAAATGGTATGACCAAGAAAAGCTACCTGCTCGAGCCAAAAATCACACTTCGACAACTTGGCATATAAGCGATGCTTTTTCAACAACTGTAGGGCTCGACGTAGATGTTCCTCATGCTCCTCTGGGGTCTTCGAATATACCAGAATATCATCAATAAAGACCACCACGAAACGATCCAGAAAAGGAGCAAAAATCCTGTTCATCAAAGCCATGAAGGCAGCAGGCGCATTGGTTAATCCAAATGGCATCACGAGAAACTCAAAATGTCCATACCGTGTCCTGAAAGCAGTCTTCGCAATATCGTCTTCCTTCACCCGGAGTTGATGATACCCCGATCTCAGATCAATCTTGGAAAAGCAAGCGGCACCTTGAAGTTGGTCAAACAACTCATCAATACGCGGCAATGGGTATTTGTTCTTGATCGTGACTTTGTTCAATCGCCGGTAATCTATACACATCCGTAAAGTACCGTCCTTCTTCTTCACAAACAGCACTGGCGCTCCCCACGGTGACACACTCGGCCGTACGAAACCCTTCTCCAAAAGATCTTGCAATTGCGTCTTCAATTCGAGCAACTCAGCAGGGGCCATACGATAAGGAGCTAAACTAATGGGTGCTGTACCGGGCACTAGATCGATCGCAAACTCTACATCTCGGACAGGGGGTAACTCGGGTACTTCCTCCGGAAATACATCCGGGAACTCACGTATTACCGGAATATCGCTCAACTGCTTCACCTCCTTCTTCTCCGAGACGAAAGCAAGAAATCCTGCACAACCTCTGCGTATCAAACGATCTGCCTTGCATACGGAAATGACACGCCTCGGGCATCTCTCCTGATTGCCCTCGAAACGAAACCCCTTCGCAAAATCGAAGTAAATCGTCCTGTTGTAACAGTTAACACAGGCGCGATACCGCGCTAGCCAGTCCATTCCAAGGATCACATCGAAATCCAACATGGACAACAAGATCAAGTCAACTGGCAGCTGGCGACCTTCAATCACCACGTCGCACTGAGGGTAGTATACACTACACTCCACTCTCTTGCCCACAGGAGTGGACACCACTAGCAAATAGGGTAGCGGTCGAGGGGGTTGCGGTAACTGTTCCGCAAAACGAGGTGCAACATACGAACGCGTAGATCCCGTATCAAATAGGGTATGTGCTTCAGCTCGGGCAATGAGAACCTTACCTTCCACCACTTTCGCATCTTCTGCATGATCATGGGAGGCCGCATACACGCGAGCAGTCTGACGCTGTGGCTTCTGGCTTTGGCGAGACGAATGGGGGCTGTTCGAAGCTGCTGAACTGAGAGACTTAGATGACCCCATAGATCTAGATGACTGAAGAGGCCTAGCTGTCGGGCACTGAGCTATCTTATGCTCCCTCGATCCACAACTCAAACAAGCTCCGGACTTCTTCCAACATTTCTCCGTCGGATGTCCCAATCCACAAAACTCGCATCTGCTCCCAGAGAAACTCGAAGTGCCTTGCTTCCCTTTCCATTTCTTCTGAATCTGTCCCCTGGAACTCACAGGTGCACTCCTCTTAAAGTCCATGGCTCTCTCTGCTAGGTGGTTGGCTTCCGCAGCGTGTGCTCTGTCGACCGCATCATCGAAAGTAGCTGGTCTCTGAAAAGCAGTCACAAAATTCGCATATCTAGGATGCAGACCAGAAATAAAACGATTCACCTTCTTCTCCTCGGTATTTATCATGTCCTCAGCAAAATGGGACAATTGGGTAAAGCGGTGAATGTACTCTGAGACGGTCAGCTGCTGCTGCTGTAAGGCCAAAAACTCAACCTCCTTCACACGCCGGACATGAGCAGGAATGAACTTTCTTCTGAACTGCTTCTGGAACGTCTTCCACACTGTTTCACTTGGCATGGTCAGATAGGCTGCACTGACACTCTTCCACCACGTCTTTGCTATCTCTCGAAACATCGAGGCCGTAAGCAGAACCTTCTGCTGGTCATCACAAACAATGGTAGAAAAAAGATCTCCGGTATGCTCTAGCCACTGATCAGCCTTCATTGCATCTTCATTTCCATAGAATTCTGTGGCTCCACGTTTCCTGAATTTGTCGTACAACGCATTCGGATCGCTCTCCTTAGGCGGAAAGACCACTTGCTGCTCTGCAGGCCGAACTGGCGTTTGACTCTGTCGGTCTACGATCGAAACGACCTGCGCTTGCAAAGAATGAATCGCCTGTAGCATAGTCAAGAAGCGCTCGTCGAAATTCACGAGTGGCTGTGGAGCGGCTGACCCACTCTCGTTATCTCCCTGATCATTGTTGTTGTGTGTTCTAGATCCCGATGCCATAGCCTGCAAAACACAAAAGTCAATCTGCTATCCCACTCGGTAACTCACACAGACTCACAAGACAAGGAGACCACACACAACAGTCCAAACTGGACTACGAAATCTCACCACGTCCTATATGCCTACATGCTTACACACTAAGATAGAGACAATGCTCATAGAGACAAAGCTCTGAGAGACAATGCTCTGATACCATACAATACGTATGTCACAACCCGAGCCCAGGGACCGGGGGTCAGAGAAAGTCTAACCAATGACACACGTACTCCCGTGCATGCACACCTGGACCCCGTCCAAGCATACACACACAAGGGATCATTCACACGTGCAAACAACTGTACGCGGAAGCTGTACGTATCAAGGCATACCACAAAATCAAGACATAGGAGATTACAAAACAACATTACATTGATGACAAGAATAATTACAAGAATGTATGACAGTAGAGCGGGCTTACAATAACCAAAAATCAAAAGTACATATATCACTCAGAGCCCACTTTACAGGTACAGAAAATCCCCTCGATAGACTCCAACACAAAGAATGGGGAAAACAAAATGATGCAAACCGTACTCTGGAGGATGGATCAAGTCCACTCCTCTAGGCCGGAGGGGGCCTCGCGAGCCTCTCCTGCAGTCGGGTCGACCGACGCAGGATCGGAAGAGGGATCTGAGCCTGCAACACACAAAGACAACTAATAAGTACAACGACTTAGCAAAGTATAAGCCAACAAGATGATAACACGAATTGTGTCTAATACTGAATAATATGGAACAATAGTCATAATGCAATATCCATAGAAAGCATGTTCGTAGACTAAACAAATTATGCAAATGAATAAGCATGCTGTACGAACCATAAACAGATAACAATCAAAGTGGCTACTACATTGGCCATTTTCTCCCTTACGAGAGCGGACGGAATGAGAACACCAGCGACCGGGCCAGGGTACGCATGGGTCTCTAGTTCCCGGGGTCCGGAGTCCCAGGACGGAAACACTCTGCAGAGGCAAACACATAACTACACCAAAGTTAACCCCGTCGGGTATCCTAAGGCTGAGGCTCAGTAGTGCCAATACCAATCACAATCAAGCGGATGATGCACCTCGATCACTTATCACTTATCACTTATCACTTATCACTTATCACTTACAGATCTCACATATCATACTGAACGAACAATAGAGAGTGCATCACATAAACTGATACTGAATGCAAATACTGAATGCATAATACGGATACTGATACGGATACTGATACTGATACGAAATGCAATACAGATACTGAAAGCAAATCATACGGATAACTGATACTGAATGCACATAAACTGATGCTGATACTCCAGTGGAGCAACGGTAAACACAATACACAATAATAGAATGGTTCCGCCCGGGCTTCGCTCTGGGGTTGCTGCATTTCCCACAGAATCGAGAGGTCCAGCGCAGAACACATAAGAGGGCATAACCGAAATCAATATGCTGTACAAATCAGAATGCTTATGCGAATCAAGGTCCATTACAAACCAATCCTACACTAATTATCCAGTGTCTCTAACCGTGCATGTTGATGTAGTTTTAAGTTGTTCGATGCACCATTGTCTAGTGTTGCAGTGTCTGGAGTGTGCACCGAAGTCCCTTAAACCAACACCCATGGGGAAGTGCTAAACAACTGGATAACAAGCATGAATGATTCACAGCCCATGAGATCATTCATGTCACTCAACATTCCATTGGGCATGTCCAGGTTAACTACATTCTAACATGAAAGTCATATGCGGTCTTTTACTTAAACCTAGTCCCTTTTCATTCAATTCTCAGGGTCTCACGGTGTAGCCGTAGGTAACCTTACGGCTTAGCCGTGGCATCTTACGGCTTAGCCGTACTATGCACTGCGGCTGAGCTGAGGTTTCCCAAATATCCATCCGGATTTACGGCTCAACCGTATTTTGCTCTACGGCTCAGCCGTATCCTGGTCCACGGCTTAGCCGTAAGACAATGTACGGCTTAGATCAGGCTGGGCCGTAGAAGAATGGCAAATTGCCAACATCCAGTTATTTTCAGCTAACAGTCTGTACTGTTCTACGGTTTGGTTTACGGTTGGGTCTCGGCTTAGCCGTAAGCCATTTTACGGCTTAGCCGTAGCACATTTCACGGCTTAGCCGTGAGTGCGCGGACTCATTTTCCTGAAATTGTCACAGTCATACAGAAACTGAAGGAAACGACTGAAAAATAGCAAATAACAGTGAAATGAACTCAATGGGGCTGTCCAATACTGAGAAACACAATGAAGCATAAAAACACAACAATCAAATCACTATCAATCGGTGTTCACACATCTTGGGCTTATACTTGCCTCACGGACGAAATCCACACGCTGATTGGCTCAGTCCACCGGAATCACACACACTGACGAGCTCCTTTCTTCCTCCCTCAAGCAGAGAAACAGAAATGGAGAAGGAGAGAAAGAGAGCTGACGAGAGAGAGATGAACTGGAGAGTGAGAAGAGAACGATCGAGAGAAATGGGAGAGTAGGTGAGATATTTATACTTAATTTGAGTCCAAATTACGGATAAGTCCAAGTCACTTACACAAATGTCAGTTTGAGTCAAATGACAGTCCAACGAGAGCAAACGAACTCATTCGGATCCAAGACTATTACGGAAAACGACAAGCTCAACGAAATACACGCGATGACGTCAGAATGACGCAAAATCGACAAGGTCAATCAAAAACCAAAATTACGAAAAAGGGCTCGATCTACTTAGACCAAGTCAAACTCAACCCAAACAATCTCTCTAAGACTCAAAACTCAAGGCAAACAAAACCAAAACACACTTAACGCTCAATTCACACGAAATTACCCACTAATCCGAATCAACTCGGGTCGGAGTGTTACATCCTCCCCCACTTGGACATCATTCCGTCCTCGGATTGAACGCGTACCTGAGCAAACAGATAAGGATACTGACGCGCCATCTGATCTTCTAATTCCCACGTGGCTTCATCAGGTCCATGATGTTCCCAAAGTACCTTGACCCATCGAATAGTCCTCGTACGCAAGAGCTGTTCTCTGGTCCCAACAATACGGAGCGGGCGCTCAACATATGACGCGTTAGGTTGCATTTGAATATCATCGTAACGAATCACGTGCGTCGGGTCTCGAACATACTTGTGAAGCATTGACACATGAAAAACGTCGTGTACTCCAGAAAACTCCACGGGTAGAATCAATCTGTACGCTAGATCACCAATCCGACTCTTGATCTCAAATGGACCCACATACCTCGGCGCTAACTTGCCTTTTTGACCGAATCGTACCGTACCTTTCATCGGTGAGACCTTCAAAAATACCCAATCTCCAACTTGAAATGCCAATGTTCTTCTTCGCGTATCTGCATAGCTCTTCTGTCTTGATCGGGCAATCTTCAAATTGTCAATGACTTTCTGCACTTTCTCTGTAGTCTCAGCAATGATCGTCGGTCCGTGGAAACTCCTTGTTCCAACTTCTTCCCAGCAAACAGGACTTCTACATTTCCGTCCATACAGAGCTTCATAGGGTGCCATACCAATACTCTCGTGGAAGCTGTTGTTATACGCAAACTCACACAACGAGAGATGCAAATCCCATTCTTTCTCAAAATTCAGTACACTGGCCCGTAACATGTCCTCGAGCGTCTGAATAGTTCGTTCTGACTGTCCATCAGTCTGCGGGTGATACGCCGTACTGAAGCTCAACTTCGTTCCCATGGCTTCCTGAAATGCTCTCCAAAATGAAGAAACAAAGCGGCTATCTCGATCTGACACAATCGACACGGGCGTACCATGTAGTCTAACGATCTCATCAACGAACTTCTTCGCCATCTCAGAAAATGTCATGCCTTTCTTGAATGGTAGAAAATGGGCTGTCTTCGTCAGTCTGTCCACGATCACCCAAATGGCACTGTTCTTCTTGCTCGTCAGGGGTAGACCTGAAATAAAGTCCATCGTAATGTGCTCCCATTTCCACTGGGGAATGTGCAAAGGATGTAAGGAACCTGGAGGTCTCTGATGGTCAGCTTTCACCTTTTGGCAAGTCAAACATCTGGCAACAAACCCAGCAATTTCTCTCTTCATGTTGTTCCACCAAAATCTGTCCTTGAGAGCTCGGTACATCTTCGTACTTCCAGGGTGCATAGAATAACGAGCATGGTGTGCTTCGGTCATCAAACTCTCCTTTAAAGCATCTACTGCTGGCACGCATAATCTGCTTCTGAAATACAAAACATCACCCTCCAAGCGGAAGTCTGGTCGATCTGCAATGCTATCTCGAATTCGCTTCAACATCGCATCCTCGAACTGCTGGTCTTTAATACGCTGAATAATGTCAGGCTGAAAGCTCACTGTGCTGGCAAGTGTCAAACAATTCTCCACCGATTGCAGTTCCACTGGCTGTGCATGCCTCACAAAATAAAGGCTGTCCAAAGCCTGAAGAATCTCCGATTTCCTACTCAAGGCATCTGCAACAACATTGCCTTTCCCTGGATGGTACTTGATGGGAAAATCAAAATCCTTAATCAACTCAAGCCACCTTCGTTGTCTCATATTCAACTCAGACTGCGTGAAGAGGTACTGTAGACTATGATGATCTGAATACACTTCAAATGTCACGCCATACAAATAGTGTCTCCACATCTTCAACGCAAAAACGATGGCTGCCAACTCTAAATCATGTGTAGCATAGTTCTTCTCGTGCTCTCGAAGTTGTCTCGAGCCATAGGCAATCACTTTGCCATGTTGCATCAAAACACATCCCAAACCGACTCGAGAAGCATCAGAGTAGATCATAAATCCTTCATGCCCATCTGGTAACGTCAAGACTGGAGCCGAAGTAAGCTTCTCCTTTAACATCTGGAAATGGCGCTCGCATTCGTCCGTCCACAGAAAAGGAACATTCTTCCTGGTCAATCGAGTCAACGGGGCTGAAATCTTGGCGAAATCTTGAATAAAGCGACGATAATATCCAGCTAATCCAAGAAAACTCCGTATCTCCGTCACAGTCTTTGGGCTGGGCCAATTCATCACTGCCTCAACTTTCATCTGATCCACTGCCAACCCATCTCGTGAAATGGTATGACCAAGAAAAGCTACCTGCTCGAGCCAAAAATCACACTTCGACAACTTGGCATATAAGCGATGCTTTTTCAACAACTGTAGGGCTCGACGTAGATGTTCCTCATGCTCCTCTGGGGTCTTCGAATATACCAGAATATCATCAATAAAGACCACCACGAAACGATCCAGAAAAGGAGCAAAAATCCTGTTCATCAAAGCCATGAAGGCAGCAGGCGCATTGGTTAATCCAAATGGCATCACGAGAAACTCAAAATGTCCATACCGTGTCCTGAAAGCAGTCTTCGCAATATCGTCTTCCTTCACCCGGAGTTGATGATACCCCGATCTCAGATCAATCTTGGAAAAGCAAGCGGCACCTTGAAGTTGGTCAAACAACTCATCAATACGCGGCAATGGGTATTTGTTCTTGATCGTGACTTTGTTCAATCGCCGGTAATCTATACACATCCGTAAAGTACCGTCCTTCTTCTTCACAAACAGCACTGGCGCTCCCCACGGTGACACACTCGGCCGTACGAAACCCTTCTCCAAAAGATCTTGCAATTGCGTCTTCAATTCGAGCAACTCAGCAGGGGCCATACGATAAGGAGCTAAACTAATGGGTGCTGTACCGGGCACTAGATCGATCGCAAACTCTACATCTCGGACAGGGGGTAACTCGGGTACTTCCTCCGGAAATACATCCGGGAACTCACGTATTACCGGAATATCGCTCAACTGCTTCACCTCCTTCTTCTCCGAGACGAAAGCAAGAAATCCTGCACAACCTCTGCGTATCAAACGATCTGCCTTGCATACGGAAATGACACGCCTCGGGCATCTCTCCTGATTGCCCTCGAAACGAAACCCCTTCGCAAAATCGAAGTAAATCGTCCTGTTGTAACAGTTAACACAGGCGCGATACCGCGCTAGCCAGTCCATTCCAAGGATCACATCGAAATCCAACATGGACAACAAGATCAAGTCAACTGGCAGCTGGCGACCTTCAATCACCACGTCGCACTGAGGGTAGTATACACTACACTCCACTCTCTTGCCCACAGGAGTGGACACCACTAGCAAATAGGGTAGCGGTCGAGGGGGTTGCGGTAACTGTTCCGCAAAACGAGGTGCAACATACGAACGCGTAGATCCCGTATCAAATAGGGTATGTGCTTCAGCTCGGGCAATGAGAACCTTACCTTCCACCACTTTCGCATCTTCTGCATGATCATGGGAGGCCGCATACACGCGAGCAGTCTGACGCTGTGGCTTCTGGCTTTGGCGAGACGGATGGGGGATGTTCGAAGCTGCTGAACTGAGAGACTTAGATGACCCCATAGATCTAGATGACTGAAGAGGCCTAGCTGTCGGGCACTGAGCTATCTTATGCTCCCTCGATCCACAACTCAAACAAGCTCCGGACTTCTTCCAACATTTCTCCGTCGGATGTCCCAATCCACAAAACTCGCATCTGCTCCCAGAGAAACTCGAAGTGCCTTGCTTCCCTTTCCATTTCTTCTGAATCTGTCCCCTGGAACTCACAGGTGCACTCCTCTTAAAGTCCATGGCTCTCTCTGCTAGGTGGTTGGCTTCCGCAGCGTGTGCTCTGTCGACCGCATCATCGAAAGTAGCTGGTCTCTGAAAAGCAGTCACAAAATTCGCATATCTAGGATGCAGACCAGAAATAAAACGATTCACCTTCTTCTCCTCGGTATTTATCATGTCCTCAGCAAAATGGGACAATTGGGTAAAGCGGTGAATGTACTCTGAGACGGTCAGCTGCTGCTGCTGTAAGGCCAAAAACTCAACCTCCTTCACACGCCGGACATGAGCAGGAATGAACTTTCTTCTGAACTGCTTCTGGAACGTCTTCCACACTGTTTCACTTGGCATGGTCAGATAGGCTGCACTGACACTCTTCCACCACGTCTTTGCTATCTCTCGAAACATCGAGGCCGTAAGCAGAACCTTCTGCCGGTCATCACAAACAATGGTAGAAAAAAGATCTCCGGTATGCTCTAGCCACTGATCAGCCTTCAATGCATCTTCATTTCCATAGAATTCTGTGGCTCCACGTTTCCTGAATTTGTCGTACAACGCATTCGGATCGCTCTCCTTAGGCGGAAAGACCACTTGCTGCTCTGCAGGCCGAACTGGCGTTTGACTCTGTCGGTCTACGATCGAAACGACCTGCGCTTGCAAAGAATGAATCGCCTGTAGCATAGTCAAGAAGCGCTCGTCGAAATTCACGAGTGGCTGTGGAGCGGCTGACCCACTCTCGTTATCTCCCTGATCATTGTTGTTGTGTGTTCCAGATCCCGATGCCATAGCCTGCAAAACACAAAAGTCAATCTGCTATCCCACTCGGTAACTCACACAGACTCACAAGACAAGGAGACCACACACAACAGTCCAAACTGGACTACGAAATCTCACCACGTCCTATATGCCTACATGCTTACACACTAAGATAGAGACAATGCTCATAGAGACAAATCTCTGAGAGACAATGCTCTGATACCATACAATACGTATGTCACAACCCGAGCCCAGGGACCGGGGGTCAGAGAAAGTCTAACCAATGACACACGTACTCCCGTGCATGCACACCTGGACCCCGTCCAAGCATACACACACAAGGGATCATTCACACGTGCAAACAACTGTACGCGGAAGCTGTACGTATCAAGGCATACCACAAAATCAAGACATAGGAGATTACAAAACAACATTACATTGATGACAAGAATAATTACAAGAATGTATGACAGTAGAGCGGGCTTACAATAACCAAAAATCAAAAGTACATATATCACTCAGAGCCCACTTTACAGGTACAGAAAATCCCCTCGATAGACTCCAACACAAAGAATGGGGAAAACAAAATGATGCAAACCGTACTCTGGAGGATGGATCAAGTCCACTCCTCTAGGCCGGAGGGGGCCTCGCGAGCCTCTCCTGCAGTCGGGTCGACCGACGCAGGATCGGAAGAGGGATCTGAGCCTGCAACACACAAAGACAACTAATAAGTACAACGACTTAGCAAAGTATAAGCCAACAAGATGATAACACGAATTGTGTCTAATACTGAAAAATATGGAACAATAGTCATAATGCAATATCCATAGAAAGCATGTTCGTAGACTAAACAAATTATGCAAATGAATAAGCATGCTGTACGAACCATAAACAGATAACAATCAAAGTGGCTACTACATTGGCCATTTTTTCCCTTACGAGAGCGGACGGAATGAGAACACCAGCGACCGGGCCAGGGTACGCATGGGTCTCTAGTTCCCGGGGTCCGGAGTCCCAGGACGGAAACACTCTGCAGAGGCAAACACATAACTACACCAAAGTTAACCCCGTCGGGTATCCTAAGGCTGAGGCTCAGTAGTGCCAATACCAATCACAATCAAGCGGATGATGCACCTCGATCACTTATCACTTATCACTTATCACTTATCACTTATCACTTACAGATCTCACATATCATACTGAACGAACAATAGAGAGTGCATCACATAAACTGATACTGAATGCAAATACTGAATGCATAATACGGATACTGATACGGATACTGATACTGATACGAAATGCAATACAGATACTGAAAGCAAATCATACGGATAACTGATACTGAATGCACATAAACTGATGCTGATACTCCAGTGGAGCAACGGTAAACACAATACACAATAATAGAATGGTTCCGCCCGGGCTTCGCTCTGGGGTTGCTGCATTTCCCACAGAATCGAGAGGTCCAGCGCAGAACACATAAGAGGGCATAACCGAAATCAATATGCTGTACAAATCAGAATGCTTATGCGAATCAAGGTCCATTACAAACCAATCCTACACTAATTATCCAGTGTCTCTAACCGTGCATGTTGATGTAGTTTTAAGTTGTTCGATGCACCATTGTCTAGTGTTGCAGTGTCTGGAGTGTGCACCGAAGTCCCTTAAACCAACACCCATGGGGAAGTGCTAAACAACTGGATAACAAGCATGAATGATTCACAGCCCATGAGATCATTCATGTCACTCAACATTCCATTGGGCATGTCCAGGTTAACTACATTCTAACATGAAAGTCATATGCGGTCTTTTACTTAAACCTAGTCCCTTTTCATTCAATTCTCAGGGTCTCACGGTGTAGCCGTAGGTAACCTTACGGCTTAGCCGTGGCATCTTACGGCTTAGCCGTACTATGCACTGCGGCTGAGCTGAGGTTTCCCAAATATCCATCCGGATTTACGGCTCAACCGTATTTTGCTCTACGGCTCAGCCGTATCCTGGTCCACGGCTTAGCCGTAAGACAATGTACGGCTTAGATCAGGCTGGGCCGTAGAAGAATGGCAAATTGCCAACATCCAGTTATTTTCAGCTAACAGTCTGTACTGTTCTACGGTTTGGTTTACGGTTGGGTCTCGGCTTAGCCGTAAGCCATTTTACGGCTTAGCCGTAGCACATTTCACGGCTTAGCCGTGAGTGCGCGGACTCATTTTCCTGAAATTGTCACAGTCATACAGAAACTGAAGGAAACGACTGAAAAATAGCAAATAACAGTGAAATGAACTCAATGGGGCTGTCCAATACTGAGAAACACAATGAAGCATAAAAACACAACAATCAAATCACTATCAATCGGTGTTCACACATCTTGGGCTTATACTTGCCTCACGGACGAAATCCACACGCTGATTGGCTCAGTCCACCGGAATCACACACACTGACGAGCTCCTTTCTTCCTCCCTCAAGCAGAGAAACAGAAATGGAGAAGGAGAGAAAGAGAGCTGACGAGAGAGAGATGAACTGGAGAGTGAGAAGAGAACGATCGAGAGAAATGGGAGAGTAGGTGAGATATTTATACTTAATTTGAGTCCAAATTACGGATAAGTCCAAGTCACTTACACAAATGTCAGTTTGAGTCAAATGACAGTCCAACGAGAGCAAACGAACTCATTCGGATCCAAGACTATTACGGAAAACGACAAGCTCAACGAAATACACGCGATGACGTCAGAATGACGCAAAATCGACAAGGTCAATCAAAAACCAAAATTACGAAAAAGGGCTCGATCTACTTAGACCAAGTCAAACTCAACCCAAACAATCTCTCTAAGACTCAAAACTCAAGGCAAACAAAACCAAAACACACTTAACGCTCAATTCACACGAAATTACCCACTAATCCGAATCAACTCGGGTCGGAGTGTTACAGTTTGTAAATCATGCCTTAGAGAAAGATAATCACAATAGGATTTAACTAGATTAGAATAAATCAGCATGTGTATGCAAGAAACAAATACAAATGAATTTTCTGTATACTCTTATGTTTAACTGTGGATCATCTTGTAGGGCCATCCCACAATTGTCTAAACATCCTAAAACCACCAACACCAACCCTAAATTCCCCTCAACTCCAAAACCTAATTTCTAGTCCCTTTCTCTAAACCTCAGACCCAACATTCAAAACACCCATAACCCATGACCCCGCCTTGCCAACCACCGACACCACCACCGGCGTTCTGACATCATCTCCAACCACCACAAAGGAGAAAGCAGGGGAGGAATCTAAGAAAGAGAAGCGCTGCCTCCTAAAGAGTTCACAAACAAAGTCTTTATACATTGTAAGGGTTATGCGAAGAAGGTGAAGCGATGATCTCTGCGTGGATTCTTTAGTTAGGGTTTTGGAAATTGAAATCTCCCTTCAAAATCAAAATCATTCTCTCGGGATTTTGATCTTCACTTTGTTATTGTTGTTTTTCTCTTCGCTTCCCAAAACACCCCTCTTCTTTGCCAAAAAACGGCTCACTGTCATTGGAAATGCAGATAGCTGGGCTACGTCGCCTGATTCCAACGCACCCATTCCAGAAGACTTCATCCACATCTAAAACCCTAACGATCCCTAACTCACTACGATGAATCAAATCAAAACCCTAACACCAACAATAGTCCTAGCCTTAGAATGAGCACGAAATCCAAACCTACGAGCACCAAATCTAAGAAAATTAACATATCTGAGGACGAGACAGAATTAGGAGTGAGTACATTAGAGAAAATCTATGAATTGGCTACACAAAAGAGGAGATAGTATTATGCCTTTCAGCCGCTGTAGCAGAGCCCCAAACCTTAGTATTATGCCTTTCAGCCGCTGTAGCAGAGCCCCAAACCCAGAAAGAAAAAAAATACAAATAGAAAGAAGAAGAAGAAAAGGTAGAAGAAGGAGAAGAGAAGAGAGAGACAACGTACCTCTTGCATAGGTGATAGAGAAGGAGAAATGCTGGTGAGTGGTGACGAATTAGGGATAAAGTTAAGAAGGAAGAATAAGTTGGATTTTAACGTTTGGAGATCTAGCGAAAAACAAGAGTTTGCCGCTGAATAAAAATATATCATTTAGTAACAAACTGCAGTTGTCATTAAAAATAAACTTTTTTGCAAATTTTTGCTTATGGTTGGAAGTTGCTAGGTAAAACATTTTGAAATTAAAATTTTAAAAAAATGAAATGATTTTGCCGACATTTTGAAACATCTGTAAATGAACAATTTATCATCAGTAAAGATTAGTTCTCACCAATGGAATTACGTTCCGTCAGTAAAATATTTTGTTGATGAATTTCTACCAATGTTCGGTAACATAATATTTTCGTCAATAAATTTATATATTGACATTTTTGTATCTTTTGTTGAAAAAAATTTTCGTAGCAACAATATAAATTGTTGTAGTGAGCATCTCCAACCACTACAAGAAAATACTTCATTTGCGACAAGATTTGAGACAACCAAAGTTGTTCGTCCCTATATATTATCTTTTCCGCAACGAACAAAAATATTTAATAATCATTGTGCCTCGAAATAGCCAATCTGTGGGAATGATGGATGGCTTGATGAAAAAACAGTTTGTCAAGGTAGGTTGTAGGCCTAAACTTGGGATTTGAAAATTTTGATAAAAACCATGAAGGGTTTGATGATGGAATTTTGAAAAGACATCAGAAATCTGAATTTCTTTACCCTATTTTCACGGATATCAAAAGTAGCATCTCCGTGGGGACTGTGGGGAACACCTACAAAGGAATCCCTTAGGTATTTAGAAAATTCAGAAGTTTATGAATTTTGTTTGGATTTTGGAAATGAATTTGATTTTCTTTTGACTTATTTTTCACAGATATCCAGAGTGGCATCTCTGTGGGGACGTAGTGAACACCCACAAAAAGAATCCCTGAGGTTTTAAGAAAATCAAAAGTTTTAATAAAAATGGATTTGGGTTTGGATTTTCATGGATTTTTGGTTCATTTTCAAAAATCAAATTTTGGGTTTTGACTTGACTTGACATGATTTAAAATAAGATACAATTTTGACAAAATGAGATGTAGTTTTGAAAGAGATTAGCTTTTATGAGTTTTGATGAAAAACAATTTGGGACATTGGTTTGAAATCAAGTTTTGACCCAAAGTTGATTTGGAAAGAGACTCCGCATCTCTTTTTTTTTTGTATAATTTCCCTCAAAATACTCTAAAATAGGGTTATTTCATTTGTAAATTACCCCAAGTGGACCCCTCATAGGAATTTCAAAAGATCACAGAGATCGTAGATGAAGAAGGAGGAATCCATCGAGACTTGATCTTAGACTCCACTGATTTTAACCAAATTGTATTTGTGGGAAGGAGGCCAAACAGGGAAGAGACCGTGGGCATTTAAAACCCAACGTCTCTTTTTTTTTTTTTTTTTTTGCTGTTCAAACCAACAAAGAGAAAAAAAAACTGAGAAAAAGGGAGAGAGACCGAGAGAAAAAGAGAAATTGGGAGAAAGGGAGAGAAGGATCGAGAAAGAGGGAGAGAGACCGAGAGAGAGAGAAATTGGGAGGGAGAGAAGAAAAAGAGAGAGACCGGGAGAGAGAGAGAAAAATCAGGAGAGAGGGAGAAAAACAGAGACCGGGAGAGAGGGAAAAGAGACCGAGAGAGAGAGAAAGAGAGAGAGCGAAAGAAAAAAAGAGAGAGAGATCGGGAAAGAGGGAAAAAAGAAAAAGAGGAAGATCGGGTGAGAGAGAGAAAAAAGAGAGAGAGAGAGACCGGGAGAGAGAGAAACCGGGAGGGAGAGAAGAAAAAGAGAGAGACCGGGAGAGAGAGAGAAAAATTAGGAGAGAGGGAGAAAAACAGAGACCGGGAGAGAGGGAAAAGAGAGAGACCGAGTCCCCAAATTGAACCTATTGAGAGGGAGACAGACTGAGACTTCAAGCATTCAAGGGCGCCTATCATCTCAGTTTTCTTTCTCTTTCTTCCATCTTGTGGGTTTACTGATTGAAGATCATCACCATGGCTGGTAAGTTTCTACATCCTAGTTTCTTCAAGTTCTGTCATGGCCGAATGCGGAATCTACCCCCTCCTTTTTTTTTTGATGCAAAACCTGTGAATGAATTCTGGTATTGATCTCCCAGATTTGAAATACAGCCAATCTTAATGAACCCATGGTGATGGCCACGGTCACCAACTGTTTATCAAATTGTTTATTTGAAAACAAATTTATTTACTTTGCTGGATTCAACCAATTTTCTTGGCACATGAGAGAGCCCTGAATTTCATTCTCTGGTGAAGTCTTCATCGAGCAAGCCCACCGCCAAAACCACTGTTGTAGTCCATGGCCATGACTAAAACAATTTGTAAAGTGTTCACAGTCATGATTGAAGAAACTATACTAAATTTGCTTCTGACCTTTTGCTGTAGTCACAACCATTGCTGTCTTGGCTTGGTTAATTCCATGGTCACAGAGCACTCATGTAGACTGAATTGAATGGGCTGCAGTTCTTTTTCTCTTTGTGATATTTGTGTTCAAGTTCAGACTAGGTACTATCCAAATACAACCACGGACTATCCAAATACAACCACGGCATAGCTACTCTTAATCACAGGCCATTCAAATGATTTTATCTCTTGCCATGGCGACTCATATGAATTGACCTTGTCATTAGCGAGAATGCTTCAGACCAAACAGTGGTAAATCTAGCCACATATTCCAAGAGACTGTCATGACTCTTTTTTTTTTTTTAAGTTCCATATCATTGTTACTGATACCCATCTTTTCTTTCTTTTGATCTGTTTTGCAGATAGAAGGGGTAAAGCACCTACAACTGCAACTGCTAGGGCACCTAAAAGTCGTGCCAAGGGTAAGACCACAAGAGGGCCTGATCCGAAAGACCCAAATGAAGCATCTGATGTTAACTTAGCAACAGTTTTTATCTGTGAAAGATGATGTTCTGAAACTTTGAGTTACCGTAGATGGCTTAGAAAAGTCTAGTTCAAAGTTTAGGCCTATGAAGAGTGAATTCTCACCAAAGTAAAAGCGAAGCAGACAACCTTGAATGACTTTTTTCAATTCCTTGAAACTGAAATGAGTATCAAATTGAATGAAGTTGACGTTGATGCTATTGTCCGAAAGTAAAATGAGTATCAAACTGAATGAAATTGACGTTGATACTGTTGTCCCAGCTTAGCCAAGCTATAGAGGGCACATCCTGAGAGAGGCGACTTGAGAAGTTCTTGGACTAGATTTCATTGCCGCAGCTTCTTGTATAACTCTTTTATCTTGATCAGCTTGGGTGGCCATGTATACATTGACTTCATTCTTTGTACTTAAACTTCAAATGAATATCAACGGAAAAACTTTCTTTTCCTCCATTTTGTCATTGGTATGGGTGTTTTGTTTGATTTTTTGTGGATGTTTAATGTGGCTTGTGTGGATGGTTTGTTTGGTTTGGTTTTCTCAGACTTGTATGAGGGCGTGATTTGTGATCTTTTGGATCCACAAATAAAAAATAAGGGAGTCATATAGGTCGATGTTATCCGGTGCCCATGTGTGAGGCTTTCTCTAGGGTCCATGACTTGATCCTTTTGGTGTCGAAAGGGGTCAAACAAAGTGGATATTGTCCAGTGCCCATGTGTGAGGCTTTCCCCGGGATCCTTGACTTATTCCTTAGTACAAAGATTTGGTTTTGGTTTTTTGTTTAGATTTTGGTTATACAGGGTCTGCAAAAAGACTTATTCTATATAACCAAAGGTAGTCATATAGGGTCTACAAAAGACTTGTTCTATACAACTAAGGATTAGCTATATGGGGTCTGCAAAAAGACTTATTCCACACAGCTGAGTTTTGTTATACAGGGTCTGCAAAAAGACTTAATCTATATAGCAGGATGTTACAAGGGGTCTTGTAAGGACGTTATCCAAGTAACGAAAGTTTGACTAGAGGGGTCGATGGAACTTGATCCTCGTAGTCATTTCATACAAGTCTGAAGGATTTTGGTTAGGAGTCTTAGGTTGTGAGGCTCGAAACCAGAGAATTTTGGTTTTGGTTGGGAGTGAGAATGTACACTGTACATGGTTTAGATACATTGTACGTGGTTTGGGTATACCAATGACATTCAAGTATATTATTTCTTGAGAAGTTTTCCATTGATAAGCATCATACATTTATCTCCTTCGAGTGTGAGGAGTGCATGTGTACCATTAAAGCAAGCCTTGCTTCCTCATTGTTCTTTTGAGCTGGCAATGTGCTCAGAGAGTGATCAAGAACTCGAATGTAGAAGATGAGTGGTTTGCCTAGAATTAGAGCTGAAAAGATCAGTGGGTTTATGAGACACCATTTGATATCATCACAAGCTTTGTCCCACACAAATTCAATTCCTTTTTGTTTTATGAGTCTGGATAATGCTCTACACTTCCCAGATAAGTTTGAGATGAACGGATAAATGTAGGCAAGTCTGCCTTACAATCCCTTGAGTTATTTAAGAGTTCTCAGAGAAGGCATCTTCAATATAGCTTTGACTTTGACTAATCTTTTTGAGAGTCAGTTCTGCATCAATGGCAACTTCAACCAATCGGGCCAAAGACTTAGTTTTATGACTAAGTATGATAGCCTTGATTTCTGGTTGCAAATTGGTTTTGCACATTTCGATCGTTGCCCTTTGAGATGGTTGTTCCAAGCATTTATAGGATAATGCTTTCCATCTATTGATAAAGGCCTGTGCAGTTTCGTTGTCTCCCTGCCTTGTGCTGCTGAGCATAGAAAAGGTGACTGTTTGATCCTCCTCATGAAAATAGAGTAAGAACTTCTCTTCTGTGATCGGCCATGTCATGAATGAGAGTTCTGGTAACTGCTTGTACCAATCGAAGGCGACTCCTTTCAATGTGCCGACGAATAGTCTTATTTTTAGTGCATCTAACTCTGGTTGCTTCCTAGGAGTGATTTGAAATGCACAATGTGCTGATATGCTTACCCTTTCCCAAGGTATAGTTGGAAAGTCGGAAGTTTATAATCTGGTGGAAATGAAACCAGATCAAATTCCGGGGGATACTTGGGTGTAATACCTTTCTTTTTCATTCTGGTCTCCACTTTTGATTTTGTCAGTATCTCTTCAACTTTTTTGAAGGTCACATGTTTTTCAGGATTTGCATGAAGACCAAGGATTGATGAATGATCACCACCAGTAAAACCTGTAGCTATTACCTTGTCTGTTAGGGACTTAAATTTGGCTGTGAGAAGGTCAATTTTAGTGGCATTCTCCATGATCATTGCTTGTTCTCTTCGTTGGCGAACAGAGGATTTATTTGAGCTCCAACCGGACCACCTAGCTGATCTGTTAAGATTTTTACTTACGCAGTCAAGTGGTCGATCATAGCTCCTTGTTGTTTGACAACATCACTAACATTATCATTTTCATTTTCACTAGCATCTTTTTCGTCAGCATCTTTACTTCCACTAGCAACGTCATTTCCATCTTTGCTAGTTCCACTCCCTTCAGCCATAAACACAGTGTACTGACGAGGATAAGATGATGTTAATGCTTGAGGAGTGCATTGACTATCTTTTGCATTCAAGATAGTGATAGGATCATCGTCAGAATCAGTTTCGATATGACCTTCCAAAGTATTGCTTGAATGGGAGTCTGAATCAGACCCTTGTGATTGAGTTCGAGTCATACTCTGAGTAATTCTTCGAATTGAACCCGGCCCGACCATGTAAGACGAGGTCAAATCCGGATCATCTTCTTTAACCACCCATTTTTGAGTGATCTTGCACTGTGACAGCTTCTGAGTTTGGTGCTTGTAATGGGCTAAAGCTTTCTTCTTGAGTTGGTTAGCCATCTTGGCTGCTGAGGTCTGATCTTTAAACTTGGAAACCAACGACCTGAAAGTGCTTGTCATTCGTTCCCAATCCATAGAATCTGAAGTGGGAAGTGAAAGGATGTCAATAGCACCCCCCTTGTTCTTTTTCTTTTGCTCTTTCTTCTGTTGGAGTGAATCTTTGAAATAAGTGAGATTGGTCGAATTATTGATAACCAATCGCTCAGCTTGTTTGTTGCCTTCAGCGCCATATGATAAGCCTTGGGGTGAAGATAGCGGGGAAGGTGCCACTATGATAGAAGGTAGATGCCCCCTGCCAAACCTCCGTCCTTCTTTTTGAGTCAGAGGATAGAAAGTATTATCTTCAACTGAGGCCAAGAGTTTGTTCTCAGCCATATTGGATTTTGGAGTGTGTGGTTGAGGTGACCACATGCTGTATCTGGGGATGGATGCACCCTTCGGATCTTCTTACGAGTTAGGAATTGCCGGAAGTCCTTTGGTGTTTGCTTGGTAATGACCCGTTGTTTAGGCCTAGTAGGTGGTGACTTTAAGTATTGAGCAGTCACTGAATGTGACTTGTCAAGTACCACTGATTTATGATCCGTGGACCGGACCTGCCTTGCCCCGAGACGAGGCTTGGTGATATGAAGATTGCTGCCTTCTGACTTCAATTTGTGATTTGGTTCCTTCTGAACCTTGTTGAAAACTCCAAACGGATTCTGGGCGTATTTGGAAACCCAAGATTTAGGAGTTTTAGTCTTCTTGATGAATTTAAGGGTCACTGATGACCCATTTGAATCAGCCAAAGTTATAGAGCCTGTTGGAATAAAGAGTTTTTGAAATACTGAGACTCTTGACATAGGGGCAGTAAAGTCCATTCGAGCTTTTTTTTATGCTCTTACAGTCGGTTTGTTTTGGGTCATGGATATTTTAGAGAGCCTCTCCTTGGCCTCATCAAAAGTGATGATCAGGGAACCCATGATGTCTCTGCAAAAAGTAAGCCCACAGGACTATATTAGTGGTATAACCAACATGGCTGTCTCTTAGGCTAGCCGGAATGGTTTATAGATACCATCTAAACCAACATGGTTTTGAACCGGAATGGTTAGATATAGGCATAAATCCCATCTTATTATGCTATGCTGACTATCCCTGCTGTCAAAATTTCTGCAGCATTTCGGGTTATCGAGTCAGGCTTAAAAGCATGCTATGCTGACTAGTCCTGGCTACCAGCATTTCAGGACTATCTATGTCAGACTTATAAGCAAGAGAGGGTTGGATCAATCAAAGGGATAGGGCCCACGGGATCAAGCCTGCACCACTATCACAATGACCACACAAGATCCATCAGTGGTTGAAGCCGGACAATACATAATTACAATGTCGTTGGTCTTATCACTGATTTAATAAACATTTTATATGGGTCAGAAGCCCTTTGAACTGAATCATCACTCTTCTAAAGTGAAAAGGGTGATGATTTGGTCCATGCACATTAAGGTGCAAATTCTTCCAATCAAATGACAAGTGTATGCACATCAAGGTGCGAATTCATTCAATCAAGTCATGCACATCAAAGTGCAAATTCTTCCAATTAAATGGCAAGTGTACGCACATCAAGGTGCCCAATGCCTTCTTTTGTATGAACAATATGCACTTCAAGGTGCAAAAGTCATTTAATGATATTTTCAAACTCATTGTAGACATCAAAGGTCTTGTATGGGTGTAATTGGAGGTTAAATAAGCCTTTGTCATCATAAAAATAGGTAAGTGACCGTGTGCCCCGGTCACAGGCTTTTAGCAGCAGTTTTCAGTGAAATAGCAGCAGTTTTCAGCACAGCAGTGGCAGTTTCCAGTGCAACAGCAGCAGTTTCAATGCAATAGCAACAGTTTTAGTGAAACATCAGTACTTTTAGTGCAACAGCAGCAGTTACAGTGTAATAGCGGCACTTTCAGTGCAACAACAGCAGTTACAGCGCAATAGCAGCAGTTTCCAGCACAACAGCAGCACTTTTAGTGCAACAGCAGCAGTTACAGTGCAACAGCGGCACTTTCAGTGCAACAGCAGCAGTTACAGTGCAACAGCGGCAGTTTTCGGCAATTTTCAGCACTTTCATGCATTTTTTCACCAAATTTGATCACAAATTAGGGCAAATAATTCCCCACAGACGGCGCCAATCTTCTGATCGCGCTTAAAAAGTAGGCATGGAAAATGAATTACGGAATCAAGGTCCGACATTCACGCACTTCAAGCGTTAAGAAGAATAGGAAATAATTACAGTTCATCATTAATTTCCCTCTGTTTACATGGGTTCAAGTGCCCTGACCGCGGGGATGCAGGTTGTTTACATGCATTTTGAAAATTTACAACCCCTCCCTCAAGTCTTAGATGTGATCTTAATTTGAAAATTACAAGAAAATGTACATAAGGTGGAAAAAATGTGAAAAAAAGGAAAAAATGGGAGGTGACCGTGACCCGTGGTCACTGCCCCATTCTAGTGACCGTGACTCACCCACGATCACTGGGGCCTTCCAGTGACCGTGACTCACCCACGGTCACTGGGGCCTTCCAGTGACCGTGGGTCACGGTCATTGATAGACGGTGGCCGTGAAGCCACTGTTTGCCTCCATTTTTTATGCGGTTCACGCTGGTTCTTTCTTTGAACTTCTTTCAAGTGTTGGAACTCCATTTTTACGACTTTGGATGGTAGACAACCATCAGGAAGATCACATTTAACCATGGAATCAATTGAAACCTCTGTAACTCATCATTCGTGCTTACGGACTGCGTTTTTGTTTCAAGTCCGAAATGGGCAAATATGAAGCCAGAGTTGTGTCATCTTGAACCTATCATTTTCAAGGAACAAAATAAGGCATAGAGAGACTTCTTTCACAACTCTTATGATGGCTAAGAGGCCCTACGAATAAGAGAAATAGAGGTGACAATGTCATCCTCTCAGAAATTGCCGACGTACGAACATAGCATGAACTTTGGCCTTTCCACTTCCTTCTCTTCTTTGGAATTTTCTTCCTCACCTTCAAAACTGAGAAAAGAAGGTGGGACTAGTCGTGGAAGTGCTGCTGGAGTTTGCTTCTTTGTTGCTTTAAGTGCTTCTTTCTTTGATTTCTTCTCTTTTCTTCTTTGTGTATGTGTTCCTCCCTATTTCCTTCAAAATTTGAAGCTTTTATAGACTCCCAATCAGTTTTGTGCAGTTTTGGGGAGTTAATAACAGTTGTGGGGAGTTGGATTTTGAAGAGAAGTGGAGGGAAACTGCCCAAAATCGTGGGAAACATCTTTTGAAGGTCCGTGACCACAGGCAGGGTCACGGACAAGGCCCAATTTCGGGTTTTCGAGTATGTGGCCCATTTTCATCTATTTTGGGCCCAAACGAAGTCCGATTGCCATGAAAATTGGAGGGATGCTTCTTGACACTATTTTTTGCATGTCATAAAAATTTTAGCCTGTTTTCACTTCAGGAAGTTGGTCAACTTTTTCATTAATTGGGCCCCCTTCACGGACAAGGCCCACTTTTGGAACATTGCATATGCGGCCTATTTTCCACTGTTCGAGGCCAGAATGATGTCCAATCATCACGAAACTTGGAGAGATGTTGCTTGACACTACTTTAAGTGTTTCATAGAAGTTTCAGCTCTGTTTGACCACCTGAACTTGGTCACCTCCTTTTGTTTGTGGGCCTCGGTCACTCCCAAGGCCCATTCCTGAACTTTTGCATATGTGGCTTGTTTCCGCTTGTTCGGGGCCCAAACAGTGTCCAATTGCCACGAAACTTGGAGGAATGCTTCTTGACACTAATTTGAGTGTGTCACAGAAGTTTCAGCTCCGTTTGACCACCTGAACTTGGTCAACTCCTTTTGTTTGTGGGCCCCGGTCACTCCCAAGGCCCATTCTTGAAGTTTTGCATATGTAGCATGTTTCCGCTTGTTCGGGACCCAAACGGCGTCCAATCGCCATGAAACTTGGAGGAATGCTTCCTGACACTATTTTAAGTGTGTCACAGAAGTTTCAGCTCTGTTTGACCACCTGAACGTGGTCAACTCCTTTTGTTTGTGGGCCCCGGTCACTCCCAAGGCCTATTCTTGAACTTTTGCATGTGGCTTGTTTCCGCTTGTTCAGGGCCCAAACGGTGTCCGATAGCCACGAAACTTGGAGGAATGCTTCTTGACACTATTTTCAGTGTGTCATAGAAGTCTCAGCCCTGTTTGACCACCTGAACTTGGTCAACTACTTTTGTTTGTGGGCCCTGGTCACTCCCAAGGCCCATTCTTGAACTTTTGCATATGTGGCTTGTTTCCGCTTGTTCGGGGCCCAAACGGTGTCCAATCGCCACGAAACTTAGAGGAATGCTTTTTGACACTATTTTGAGTGTTTCACAAAAGTTTCAGCTCTGTCTGACCACCTGAACGTTGTCAACTCCTTTTGTTTGTGGGCCCTATTTGTTTGTGGGCCCTAGTCACTCCCAAGGCCCATTCTTGAACTTTTGCATATGTGGCTTGTTTCCGCTTGTTCGGGCCCAAACGGTGTCCAATCGTTACGAAACTTGGAGGAATGCTTCTTGACACTATTTTGAGTGTTTCACAAAAGTTTCAGCTCTGTTTGACTACCTGAACTTGGTCAACTCCTTTTGTTTGTGGGCCCCGATCACTCCCAAGGCCCATTCTTGAACTTTTGCATGTGGCTTGTTTCCACTTGTTTGGGGCCCAAACGGTGTCTAATCACCACAAAACCTGGAGGAATGCTTCTTGACACTATTTTGAGTGTGTCACAGAAGTTTTAGCCCTGTTTGACCACCTGAACGTGGTCAACTGATTTGTTTGTGGGCCCCGGTCACTCCCAAGGCCCATTCTTGAACTTTTGCATGTGGCTTGTTTCCGCTTGTTCAGGGCCCAAACGGTGTCCGATAGCCACGAAACCTGGAGGAATGTTTCTCGACACTATTTTGAGTGTGTCATAGAAGTCTCAGCCTTGTTTGACCACCTGAACTTGGTCAACTACTTTTGTTTGTGGGCCCTGGTCACTCCCAAGGCCCATTCTTGAACTTTTGCATATGTGGCTTGTTTCCGCTTGTTCGGGGCCCAAACGGTGTCCAATCACCACGACACTTACGGGAATGCTTCTTGACACTATTTTGAGTGTTTCACAAAAGTTTCAGCTCTGTCTGACAACTTGAACGTTGTCAACTCCTTTTGTTTGTGGGCCCTATTTGTTTGTGGGCCCTAGTCACTCCCAAGGCCCATTCTTGAACTTTTGCATATGTGGCTTGTTTTCGCTTGTTCGGGCCCAAACTGTGTCCAATCGTCACAAAACTTAGCGGAATGCTTCTTGACACTATTTTGAGTGTTTCACAAAAGTTTCGGCTCTGTTTGACCACCTGAACTTGGTCAACTCCTTTTGTTTGTGGGCCCCGATCACTCCCAAGGCCCATTCTTGAACTTTTGCGTGTGGCTTGTTTCCACTTGTTTGGGGCCCAAACGGTGTCTAATCACCAAAAAACTTGGAGGAATGCTTCTTGACACTATTTTGAGTGTGTCGCAAAAGTTTTAGCCCTGTTTGACCACCTGAACGTGGTCACCTCCTTTTGTTTGTGGGCCCCGGTTACTCCCAAGGCCCATTCTTGAACTTTTGCGTGTGGTTTGTTTCCGCTTGTTCGGGGCCCAAACGGTGTCCAATTGCCACGAAACTTGGAGGAATGCTTCTTGACACAAATTTGAGTGTGTCACAACAGTTTCAGCTCTGTTTGACCACCTGAACTTGGTCAACTCCTTTTGTTTGTGGGCCCCGGTCACTCCCAAGGCCCATTCTTGAAGTTTTGCATATGTAGCATGTTTCCGCTTGTTCGGGGCCCAAACCGTGTCCAATCGCTATGAAACTTGGAGGAATGCTTCTTGACACTATTCTAAGTGTGTCACAGAAGTCTCAGATATGGTTGACCACCTGAACGTGGTCAACTCCTTTTGTTTTTGGTCCCCGGTCACTCCCAAGGCCCATTCTTGAACTTTTGCATGTGGCTTGTTTCCGCTTGTTCGGGGCCCAAACGGTGTCCAATCGCCACGAAACTTGGAGGAATACTTCTTGACACTATTTTGAGTGTGTCACAGAAGTTTCTTCCCTGTTTGACTACCTGAACTTGGTCAACTCCTTTTGTTTGTGGGCCCCGGTCACTCCCAAGGCCCATTCTTGAACTTTTGCATATGTGGCTTGTTTCCGCTTGTTGGGGCCCAAACGGTGTCCAATCGTCACGAAACTTGGAGCAATGCTTCTTGACACTATTTTGAGTGTTTCACAAAAGTTTCAGCTCTGTTTGACCACCTGAACTTGGTCAACTTCTTTTGTTTGTGGGCCCCGATCACTCCCAAGGCCCATTCTTGAACTTTTGCATATGTGGCTTGTTTCCGCTTGTTCGGGCCCAAACGGTGTCCAATCGTTACAAAACTTGGAGGAATGCTTCTCGACACTATTTTGAGTGTTTCACAAAAGTTTTAGCTCTGTTTGACCAACTGAACGTGGTCAACTCCTTTTGTTTGTGGGCCCCGGTTACTCCCAAGGCCCATTCTTGAACTTTTGCATGTGGCTTGTTTCATCTTGTTCGGGGCCCAAACGGTGTCCAATCGCCACGAAACTTGGAGGAGTACTTCTCGACACTATTTTGAGTATGTCACAGAAGTTTTAACCCTGTTTGACCACCTGAACTTGGTCAACTCCTTTTGTTTGTGGCCCCCAGTCACTCCCAAGGCCCATTCTTAAAGTTTTGCATATGTGGCATGTTTCCGCTTGTTCGGGGCCCAAACGGTGTCCAATCGCTATGAAACTTGGAGAAATGCTTCTTGACACTAATTTGAGTGTGTCACAATAGTTTCAGCTCTGTTTGACCACCTGAACTTGGTCAACTCCTTTTGTTTGTGGGCCCCGGTCACTCCCAAGGCCCATTCTTGAAGTTTTGCATATGTAGCATGTTTCCGCTTGTTCGGGGCCCAAACAGTGTCCAATCGCTATGAAACTTGGAGGAATGCTTCTTGACACTATTCTAAGTGTGTCACAGAAGTCTCAGATATGTTTGACCACCTGAACGTGGTCAACTCCTTTTGTTTTTGGTCCCCGGTCACTCCTAAGGCCCATTCTTGAACTTTTGCATGTGGCTTGTTTCCGCTTGTTCCGGGCCCAAACGGTGTCCGATCGCCACGAAACTTGGAGGAATACTTCTTGACACTATTTTGAGTGTATCACAGAAGTTTCTTCCCTGTTTGACCACCTGAACTTGGTCAACTCCTTTTGTTTGTGGGCCCCGGTCACTCCCAAGGCCCATTCTTGAACTTTTGCATATGTGGCTTGTTTCCGCTTGTTTGGGGCCCAAACAGTGTCCAATCGCCACGAAACTTGGAGGAATGCTTCTTGACACTATTTTGAGTGTTTCACAAAAGTTTGAGCTCCGTCTGACCACCTGAACATTGTCAACTCCTTTTGTTTGTGGGCCCTAGTCACTCCCAAGGCCCATTCTTGAACTTTTGCATATGTGGCTTGTTTCCGCTTGTTCGGGCCGAAACGGTGTCCAATCGTCACGAAACTTGGAGGAATGCTTCTTGACACTATTTTGAGTGTTTCACAAACGTTTCAGCTCTGTTTGACCACCTGAACTTGGTCAACTTCTTTTGTTTGTGGGCCCCGATCACTCCCAAGGCCCATTCTTGAACTTTTGCATGTGGCTTGTTTCCACTTGTTTGGGGCCCAAACGGTGTCTAGTCACCCCAAAACTTGGAGGAATGCTTCTTGACACTATTTTGAGTGTGTCACAAAAGTTTTAGCCCTATTTGACCACCTGAACGTGGTCAACTCCTTTTGTTTGTGGGCCCCGGTTACTCCCAAGGCCCATTCTTGAACTTTTGCATGTGGCTTGTTTCCGCTTGTTCGGGGCCCAAACGGTGTCCAATCCCCACGAAACCTGGAGGAGTACTTCTCGACACTATTTTGAGTATGTCACAGATGTTTTAGCCCTGTTTGAGCACATGAACTTGGTCAACTCGTTTTGTTTGTGGGCCCCAGTCACTCCCAAGGCCCATTTTTGAAGTTTTGCATATGTGGCATGTTTCCTCTTGTTCGGGGCCCAAACGGTGTCCAATCGCTTTGAAACATGGAGGAATGTATCTTGACACTAATTTGAGTGTGTCACAGAAGTTTCAGCTCTGTTTGACCACCTGAACTTGGTCAACTCCTTCAGTTTGTGGGCCCCGGTCACTCCTAAGGCCCATTCTTGAAGTTTTGCATATGTAGCATGTTTCCGCTTGTTCGGGGCCTAAACAGTGTCCAATCGCTATGAAACTTGGAGGAATGCTTCTTGACACTATTCTAAGTGTGTCACAGAAGTCTCAGATATGTTTGACCACCTGAACGTGGTCAACTCTTTTTGTTTTTGGTCCCCGGTCACTCCTAAGGCCAATTCTTGAACTTTTGCATGTGGCTTGTTTCCGCTTGTTCGGGGCCCAAACGGTGTCCGATCGCCACGAAACTTGGAGGAATACTTCTTGACACTATTTTGAGTGTGTCACAGAAGTTTCTGCCCTGTTTGACCACCTGAACTTGGTCAACTCCTTTTGTTTGTGGGCCCCGGTCACTCCCAAGGCCCACTCTTGAACTTTTGCATATGTGGCTTGTTTCCGCTTGTTTGGGGCCCAAACAGTATCCAATCGCCACGAAACTTGGAGGAATGCTTCTTGACACTATTTTGAGTGTTTCACAAAAGTTTCAGCTCTGTCTGACCACCTGAACGTTGTCAACACCTTTTGTTTGTGGGCCCTAGTCACTCCCAAGGCCCATTCTTGAACTTTTGCATATGTGGCTTGTTTCCGCTTGTTCGGGCCCAAACGGTGTCCAATCGTCATGAAACTTGGAGGAATGCTTCTTGACACTATTTTGAGTGTTTCACAAAAGTTTCAGCTCTGTTTGACCACCTGAACTTGGTCAACTCCTTTTGTTTGTGGGCCCCGATCACTCCCAAGGCCCATTCTTGAACTTTTGCATGTGGCTTGTTTCCACTTGTTTGGGGCCCAAACGGTGTCTAATCACCACAAAACTTGGAGGAATGCTTCTTGACACTATTTTGAGTGTGTCGCAGTAGTTTTAGCCCTGTTTGACCACCTGAACGTGGTCAACTCCTTTTGTTTGTGGGCCCCGGTTACTCCCAAGGCCCATTCTTGAACTTTTGTATGTGGCTTGTTTCCACTTGTTCGGGGCCCAAACGGTGTCCAATCGCCACGAAACTTGGAGGAGTACTTCTCGACACTATTTTGAGTATGTCACAGAAGTTTTAGCCCTGTTTGACCACCTGAACTTGGTCAACTCCTTTTGTTTGTGGGCCCCAGTCACTCCCAAGTCCCATTCTTGAAGTTTTGCATATGTGGCATGTTTCCACTTGTTCGGGGCCCAAACGGTGTCCAATCGCTATGAAACTTAGAGGAATGCTTCTTGACACTATTTTAAGTGTGTCACAGAAGTCTCAGATATGTTTGACCACCTGAACGTGGTCAACTCATTTTGTTTTTGGTCCCTGGTCACTCCCAAGGCCCATTCTTGAACTTTTGCATGTGGCTTGTTTCCGCTTGTTCGGGGCCCAAACGGTGTCCGATCGCCACGAAACTTGGAGGAATACTTCTTGACACTATTCTGAGTGTGTCACAGAAGTTTCTGCCCTGTTTGACCACCTGAACTTGGTCAACTCCTTTTGTTTGTGGGCCCCGGTCACTCCCAAGGCCTATTCTTGAACTTTTGCATATGTGGCTTGTTTCCGCTTGTTTGGGGCCCAAACGGTGTCCAATCCCCACGAAACTTGGGGGAATGCTTTTTGACACTATTTTGAGTGTTTTGAAAAAGTTTCAACTCTGTCTGATGACCTGAGCATTGTCAACTCCTTTTGTTTGTGGGCCCTGGTCACTCCCAAGGCCCATTCTTGAACTTTTGCATATGTGGCTTGTTTCCGCTTGTTCGGGCCCAAACGGTGTCCAATCGTTACAAAACTTGGAGGAATGCTTCTCGACACTATTTTGAGTGTTTCACAAAAGTTTTAGCTCTGTTTGACCAACTGAACGTGGTCAACTCCTTTTGTTTGTGGGCCCCAGTTACTCCCAAGGCCCATTCTTGAACTTTTGCATGTGGCTTGTTTCCGCTTGTTCGGGGCCCAAACGGTGTCCAATTGCCACGAAACTTGGAGGAGTATTTCTCGACACTATTTTGAGTGTGTCATAGAAGTTTCAGCCCTATTTGACCACCTGAACTTGGTCAACTCCTTCTGTTTGTGGGCCCCGGTCACTCCCTAGGCCCATTCTTGAACTTTTGCATATGTCGCTTGTTTCCACTTGTTCGGGGCCCAAACGGTGTCCAATCGTCACGAAACTTGGAGGAATGTTTCTTGACACTATTTTGAGTGTTTCACAAAAGTTTTAGCTCTATTTGACCACCTGAACGTGGTCAACTCCTTTTGTTTGTGGGCCCCAGTCACTCCCAATGCCCATTCTTGAACTTTTGCATATGTGGCTTGTTTCCACTTGTTTGGGGCCCAAACGGTGTCCAATCACCACGAAACTTGGAGGAATGCTTCTTGACACTGTTTTGAGTTTGTTACAGAAGTTTCATCTCTGTTTGACTACCTAAACTTGGTCAACTCTCCAGTTGACTTTTTTTTTATGATAGTGGGCCCTTGTTTCATCTGTTTGAAGCCCAAATGATCTCGGTTTGATTTGAAACTTGGAGGGACTGATGTCAAGAACATCTTGGAGTATTCATCCAAATTTCATGCAGTTTGGATTTGAGGAAGTAGGATTTAGAATAGTGGCCTATTCATTGCATGCGTTAGGTCGCTATTCACTCCACATTGAGATAGTTAGCCTATTTTCTATCCGAACAGCCTCCACTTGACTTGAAACTTTGGGAGAATAACTTGGGGCATTCTTTGAGAATTTGTTCCAAATTTTATCTGCTTTGGCGTTCTGGAAGCCGATGACCCCCAAATTCAGGATTACTGTCCTTTAAGCTGACATGTAATGAAATTTAGACCAAACGGAGTCTTTTTGAGTTGAAAATTTGCAAAGTATCTTTTGAGCATGACTGAAGCTTCGCGCTCAAATTTCATCAATTTTGGACATCGGGAAGCAAGACTTTGGTTAGTGACCCCATGGCTTGGAGGGGAACTGACCTCAGGCTGACATGCTTGTGGCTTTTGGGTTTGATGATGTCTGTTCAACCCGAAATTTTGTAGGGCCTGTCTTGGGCATTATTTGAACTTCCTCCGAGAGTTCCAGCTACCTTGATCTCCATGGGATATCACTCTGCACAGGGATCCACAGAGGAATGCCAGTTCTCACTTCGACATGTAGGAATGCCAGTTCTCACAGTGATTCCCCAGGATCTGCAAATAACCTCTGTAGCCTAAATTAAGTTGAGATGAGGTGTCTTCGCTGCAGTATTTGTAATTTTTATAGGTCAACAAAATAGGATGCTTTTTTTTGTCCAATTCAGTTCTTCAGAGTCACGCGGTCTTTTCTTAGTCTTGCTAAACTTGATCGGTGTTAGTTCTTCTAACTGGTCTAGTACCTTCTGCACCGGTAAATCCAAAGAATTCTTTTCATGCTCAGGCAGACCATTGAAGGCCTTGCTTTTACACCATTGGTGGTTCAGTTCCAAGTATTTTTTTATGCCCAATGTACCCAATCTTATCTTTTAACTTCACCCCTAATTAGCTATCGTTACATGAGGGGCAAGTGTTATGACCTTTTGTGCTCCATCCAAATAAGTTGCCATATGCAGAAAAGTCATTTATCGTCCACATCACAGCCGCATGCATCGAAAGGTCTGTTTAGTGGAGGCATCATAAGTCGATACACCATTATCCCACAAGTCCTTCAACTCATCAACCAAGGGCCTTAGATATACATCAATCACGTTTCCTGGTGAGCTTGGTCCTGGAATAAGTGATGACATCATAAAAAATGACTCCTTCATGCACATCCATGGTGTTAAATTATAAGGTATAAGTATGATAGGCCACATTTTATAGGAGGTGCTCATGTTATTGAAATGGTTGAATCTATCGGTGGCTAACCTCAGCCTCACATTACGTGTCTCTTGGGCTAACTCTGAATATTTCTTATCAAATTCTTTCCATTCCAGGAGTCAGCCAGATGCCTCGCTATCTCATCATCGATGCACTTATCACTGTGCCATCTCATCTCTGTGGCTGTCTTTATTGACACGTACAATCTACACAACCTCAGTGCCAATAGGAAGTAACGGAGTACCTTATGAGGGATCTTTTTTTGCTTGCCATCATTGACCTAACACCTAGGCTCTTCACATTTTGAACATTTATCCAATTGAGCATTCTCCTTCTAATACAACACACAATCGTGTTTGCAAGCATCTATGTTCTTATATCCCATGCCCAAGTCATATAATAATTTCTTCCTCTCGTAAACTGAGGCTAACACCAAATGACCTTTGGGTAAGAAGTCCTTAAAAATCTGTAGGACCTTGTTGAACAACTTATTACTACATCCACTTTCGATCTTCACATGTAATATCTTGATGACAAACACTAACAGAGTATCTAAGCTCTTTCATCCTGGGTACAGGCCACGCTGGGAAGTTTTCAATAATTTTTCAAAATCTTGGACATCATCCCTCTCTTGAGTATCTTTCTCCAAGTAAGTATCCCTATGATGGTCCTCTATCAACTAATCGTATCAATCTTAATTCTCTTTCGATTCATCCTCGCTCTCATCCGAAGTAGCGGTCTGAACTATAGGTTCTTCGTAAACTATCCACTGTTGGTATGAGACCATCGTTCCATGAATGTGCAAATGATTTCTCACAATTCAATAGTCATGCTTCCGATGGTTACAACATTCGTTACATGGGCACCTAATCACAGCTGCCCCGTCCAAATTCACCTTTGCAAAATCAATAAATGAGTTCACCTCGGCCATCTACTACATAATAAATCGGTTCTAATAATGTAATATCCAACTCCTGTCTATATCTAACCTAATCATAAGCAATTAGAAATATTAGGAACAGAACTCTCAATAGGTACTAACAACCATGGTGTGATAATGTTTAGCATCCTTGACAAAAACCTACAGGATTGATATATGACAATAGGTTTTAATTAAATGTAACACCATGGTCCAACCTCCAAGAAAGAAATGTCTATTCCTTAGAACCAAAAGTTTGTCTAGCCTCATGATGGTGATTTCATTTGCTTCTTGTTGAGTTTTTATTTTATCGAAAACCCTTCAATGATTTTATATAACTGCTCAACATGAAAGTTACAGTTTTCATGCCCCCAAATATCTTTACTATGGACACATAAAAAGGTTGAGAGAGTCCTAGGTGTTTAAATTATATTATACAGCAAACAGGAGTAGATTTATTAAATATATTCTCCATTTATATCAAACAAGGCTTTAATACAAGGACTTGAATGGTAGACAAATTCCTTTACACTAGGGAAAGGAGAGAGACTGATCATTATGACTTGGTTGACAGGCACATCACCTCCCTTAGAAGGTAATACATTTCTTATAAAGAATGAAATCAATCATGTGCTTCAACCCTACCTATTGTGCGAGCTACTCCTCTACTTATTTTTAGATATTTCCTTTCCATGCAAGAAAGAAAAGGCTTTGTATGAGGTTTTATCACCTCCCATGAAAGCCAGGCAAACTCTTGTTTTAGCTTTTGATAACATGGGTCCATCACCATGCACATTTATTAAATATGTTATCCATTTATATCCAACAAGGCTTTAATACTAGGACTTAAATGATGGATTAGTACTCATAAGCAGGGAAACTTCATCATGCTCGAGCAAAGTCCACTTGGCCAAGTCGGCTTGAACTCAGCTAATAGGAACCAAGTCATCTCTAGGGTGCCTAGAGCCCCAGGCAATAAGCTTTTTAAAAAAGGATTCAGGCAGTAATGTCATCATATTTGTTTTTCTGGTATTAAAAATTAAATAGTACCTCTGTGATATTTAAATACTCAAATCTTCCACAAAGTGTGATAATGATCTTTCAAAACCAGAACCAAAATGCCCAAAAAAAACAACCCACATCTTATGACAGTATAAAATTGAGAAAAAATATATTAATTTTTTAACATTTTCCCTTTATAAACCAATAAGGAAGGATTTGTAATTTGTTGTTTATAGAACTTTTTTCTAAAGTTTTCTTTTAGACATTATAAAAGGGTAACATCAAACAGTTGAACAGACTAATATATCAATCCAACTATAAATCCAACAACTCATAAAGACACAGACTTAGGCCGATTCACTGTGTTAAACCCCCACATGAACTCACATAGAAAATCTAAAACGCTGAATAATAGAGAAAATCCAAAAATATAAAAAATTGTAGAAAGATGAGCAGAGTGAGATTTTTGCTGAAAACATACAAACCTGAAAAAATGTAGACCGGACTTTTGCAAAGGCAAGGTCCTTTCTCTTTCTCCCTTTTTTTCTCCTTCCCTCTTCTTGGCCAGCAAAAGCAGAGGCAGCAACAGTGGAATGCAGAGGCATCGGTAACAGATCGCAGAGGCACCGGAGCGGATTGCATAAGGAGAAAGATAGGAGCAGAGCGAGGATCAGAGGATTACAGGGGCAGTGGTAGTGGATTGCAGAGGCAGCGGTAGCGATAGCAAATTGCAGAGGTAGCAGCAATGCGTTAGATATCAGAGAGAGCAAGAGAGAGAGAGAAAGATAGGCAGAGAGATCGGAGAGAGCGAGAGAGAGAGAGAGAGAGAGAGAGAGCAGAGAGAGATGAGCAGAGAGATCGGAGAAAGCGAGAGAGAGAGCAAAAAGAGCGAGAGAGAGAGCAGAGAGATCGCAGAGAGAGGGAGAGAGAGAGAGCAGAAAGAGTGAGAGAGTGAGAGAGAGAGAGCAGCCAAAAAGAGAAGGCAGAGAGATCGGAGAGAGTGAGAGAAAGAGAGCAAAGAGAGAAACAAAATTGGAGGTGAAAGAGAGCAAGATATCAGAGAGAGTGAGAGAGAGAGAAAGCAGAGAGAGAAACGAAATTGGGGGTGGGGGAATGAAAAAGGGGAAATGGGGTGGCGCAAAGTTTTATATGATTTTTACCAATGATTAATTTTTGTCACAAAAGGTTAAAATTTCGTCAGCAAATGTTCTTCAATTTTTTTTAGAACTTTAGCTAAATAAGTTCAAAACTTTACCAACGTATGAATTCATCGGTAAACATTTTTCCATTTTTTCTAAAAATAAGTAAAAAATTATGTAACTTTACTGACATCTATCCATTTTACGTAGATAAAAGTGTTTTCATGTTTTGTACCGATGTTATATTTTTACGTCTGTAAAATAATACTATTAACGACAAAATTACAAACGTCAGAAAAAGTCCTCTCCTGAGCTTTAGCGACGATTATTTTTGTTGCTTAAACTAAAAAAATTCATTGGCAAAAATTTATTTTATTTTTTTTTATTCCAAAAATGAAGTTAATTCACTCTTGACCTTTGTCAACAAATTTTCAAATAACATTGGTAAAAGAACTAATTTTACAGACATTTTATATAAAATTTTGGTAAAATGCTTATTTTTACCGACGTTTAATGTAAAACGTTGGTAATTACCTAATTTTCACTGACAGAATTATTTGCATCGCTAAAGAATTGTCAAAGCTTAGTCTTTACCGATGAAATTATAAAAGCATCGCCGAAGAATAATGCCAAAAGTGCATCTTGTTATAGTGTCATAGGCAATTTATTACACGTTTTGAATTGTTCCAAGACTTGCAAACGAGATCCGACCACTAAATGACACATATACCGTTCCATAGTTGATCCATAGAATGTGGGAACGTTTTCTCTCTCCATTTTCTCCGGTTGCTTACACAAAAGAAAGTTTGTAAATGTTGTAAGCAACCTACACCCATGAGGTTATAGGGTAGAACCCACATAAAAATATACTTGAAAAGGGAAACAAATTTCATTTTTTACACTACTATATTTTTTTTCCATGTCTTCTTATTTTGGATCACTTTGAATTGCGAAATGATGGTTATTATGCAAATTCATTTTGGATAATAACATATAATTGATATAATCCTTATTTAGTTGTAACCTTCTCCGGTAACATTTCTTCTTATTAATGTCGAGGTTAGTTATTATGTCCATTAACCGTTGGTTAGGTTACTTGGGTGTTTTGATTGATCTTGATATATGCTTTTGTCTCGGTGGTGGAAAAAGAAAATTTTGATTGACTTCATCTTCTCCTCCATCATTATTATTGTAAACATATCAATTTTTGGATTGATGTTTTTAAATTTATAGGGTTAACAAAGTGGTCCCTTTTTTTTTTTCGCTAGAAGGTAAATGTTTGATTCAATGGAGATAAGAAAACAATGGTCGTGACCCCAAGAAAATACAGATACGATGCTAAGCACGTGGTCTAGAGACCCCATGTAACGTCCAACCCTAATTATTATATTAAATAATTGTTTAATTTTTAATAATTTATTATTTAGTATGTAATGGTTGTATTTTAATTAAACAGGGAATAGGTTTCACGTGGGATGGCCAAGTAAGTTTACTTGGGTTAGAAATAGTATTAGGCCATTAAGTGAAAGGATCCAGTAATTTACCTAGCCTCTTGGCCCACTTAGAATCTTATTAGAACTCTGCAACCCTAACCCTATTATTATAGATATCTCACTTTCTGCAGAAAATCCATTTATACAAAATAAAGGTTTCTTCTCTCCCAAAGTTCATTTTCATGCAAAACCCTCTTCCCTCACCCAAAACCCACCGGAGATGAAATGATCACCGGCGTAGGAGTGAGAGATTTGATCCCCAGGGCGTCACCTTTGCACCAAACACCATCAATTACGGATTTGAGGCAAGTGTTGGATGTAACTTGATGTAGTTTTGCTTGTTTTCCTTTGATTTCTTTAGTTCTTGATCATGTAGATCTGTCCCTAGCCCTACTAGGTGGATTAATAATGGTGACTTAATTTTGATCGAAAATATTAAAAAAAATTAGGTAGTGCAAGCAACGTGGTTGCGCGCATGCGCAGGTAGTGCATTGCCTGACATGAGCAGGCAGCATTTGTTGCCTTAGGCTGGAGAGCTTGTTGGCTACGGGTCTGCATAGCAGCCTTGCTGGGCTACAGCCTAGTGGACCGGCCTGCTGGGCCGAGCTTGGTGGGTTGGACCTATTGGGTGGGGCCAGCAAGTTAAGGGACTTGGATTTCTGGGCTTCATTAGAACTTGATTAGAACTTTGATTGGGGATTAAGTAAGGTTTAATTTAGATTTGATTCAGATTTAATTAAGATTTAATCAGGTTTGATTATAAGTTTTAATTAAGGCTTACTTAGGATTTCAATTTTGGGTTTGATTTTGGGTTTGGCATTGTTTTTATGTTTGATATAAAATAATTGGGTATTTTAGTACACATCAATGATGATTAAGAACAAAATTGTCCCCTCCCTTTTTTATCATAATCAAACTTAGTTTGGGTTTAGAATTTGATACAAACTTGAAAACTTTTTTCCCATATTTGTAAAACACATTGTACATAATTGGATTTGATGGGTTGGATGTAAATGTTTTTTTGATACTGTTATCCAAATCCTGTTAAACACGTTAACTTCACATAAATTGGTCAAACCTTAACATGAGGTCATGTTCTGGCACACAATTTTTACCAACCCTGGTTAATTACTTTTACAAACCACGTGAACCTTAGAAGGTGGCAATTCGAGGCATCCCTTTTGGAAGCCCTTAAATGGGTCTATGCATAAGAATTAGTGGGATGTGTCCAGTTGTACCTCACCCATGGTTCTAGCGGAATTGTCAAGTATGTGAACATGTGTCATTGGCCTTAGGTTAGATTTGTGGGTTTTTATTGACCTTCGCATATGCATGCTTGTGTTTCCTTCGGTTGTCTCAATTGGTGTGTATATTTCATTAATTTGACTAAGAGTAGCTTCATTTTAAAAACCAAATAAGCTAAGTTCTATTTAGACTAGACATTTGTATTACTTGGCAATCAGCCCTCTTCCCACACTTAGGTTTCTGTGCCGAGCAAGTATCATGTATATGGTTTATTTGTATTATTATTATTATTATATTGTGTCACTTTCTATATATATTTTTGGGGCAATTACACGGCTGCAATTTGTTTCTTTTTACATGACTAATGACAATTACGTTCTGTTTAATTTGAATATCTGTATGGTAGACCTGTTGTAACTATGCTAGCTAGGTCTAACCAACCAAAACGAAGGTTTGCTTCCATTTAAATATGATTGTTGCTCATTTGTTTAGCATGTTTTAGTAAATCCATTTATTTTTTTAATCTCCTAGTGTCATGATCATGTTTAATTAATGACATTAATCCCTATTGATCTTCCTTGTTATTTCAAATTATGTCTATAGCTTGCTTTTGACTTTATGTGTATGGTGCATAGGTACCGATGCCTACTTTATCGAAGTAGAGGAGAATGATCAAATGTTTCAAGCATTTGAGCCAGTTGATGAGACCGAGTGGGGTGCCAATGATGGATTTGGAGCCATCTAGAGCTAGACAAGAGTAAACGTCCTTTAGAGACATCATGACTCTTAATTAAGGATTTTATCACATACTTTTATTTGGATTGTTCTTTTAAATTAATTATTTGGAAGTCATGAATTTGATTTTAAGCGGTTGATTAGATTCAATACTTATTTATTTGAGACCTTTAAAACTTTATTATTTCTAATGTCACTTTAGATTTTGATTAAAATTTATTTTGTTTATATCATGACTTTGGTTTGGACCTACTATTGTAGGACTTGGTTTAAAAAAAAACTGTTGGTTGATTTCTTTTCCCTTGTTTATCCATGGTTTCAATTTGGGGGACGTGACAGTTGGTATCAAAGCCAAGTTGAGCTGGGTTCATACTTGTAGGGTTTTTTCAAAATTAAAATTGGATAGAAGTACTAGTATGCGGTGAAAATTTAGATACAGTCAATGGATTTTACATACTTAATGTAAAGTCTTTAATATTAATTGTTAGATTCACTGATTTTCTTCATAGTACTTAATGACACCGTAGGCCTCCTTTGCAATCATGGCACGACAAGGAAACCGATCCCAAGATGATCAAGATGACGATAGCAACAGAAATGAGCCAAACTCGCAAGATGAGAAGTTCAACAAGCTTCTTGAAGCCTGTACATGGTCCTAGGAGACCTTAGTAGCACAACAACAGACCCATGAAGTTGAACTGGCCACAAAACATGAAAGAAAAAGACAGGAAAGAGCAGCTGAGAACACTCGAGCGTATCAAGAAAGAGCAGACTTTTAGGCTCAGTTGTTTAACAGGGTAACACATTTACAGCAAGCCCAAGTTGTGATACCACTAAGAGTAATGGACCCTAATGATTTGTTTGAGAAATTCAGGAAGAGATTTCCCTTGGAATTCCACGGTTCGGAAGATCCTATGTGTTGGGTTTATGTCTTGTATTCCGGTTTAGCCGGATGAGTCACTGGGTTAGCCAGGGACTAGTTTAAGGTCAAGGGTATTTTGGTAATTGTACCGGGGCTTTCTTGGTAGCCAAAAAAGCGGAGATTATATATTGTATAGTCTGTAACCCTAGACCTTGCGGCGGCAGTTGCCCGTGGTGTTCCCATACCACGTAGGAGAGATGAGGTGAGAGTATGGGAATCTCTTGTATGCTTTACTTGTCATAGTGAAGATGTTCGTCCTCTTGTGCCCGTGGATGTAGCCCTATTTGGGTGAACCACGTAAATCTCGGTGTCTCTTCTATTGTGTGGTTGGTTGATTGTTGATCTTGTGATTCCGTGGATGCGCACAACGGGTGATTGTCAGAAAATCACAACACTATGTTGGCAGATGACTTTATTGAACACATGCAATAGATCGTTGCTTTTTTCCGGTGCATTCAGAAGGGAAACATAAATTTGGCTGCTTACATGTTTTGGGGCATCGCTCAACAGTGGTGGAATTTAGTGAAGGATGTAGTACAAGTAGATACAGTGGCTGAAGAAGATGCATGGAATACATTTACAAAAGAGTTCACAGATAAATTCATCCCTGATTATGTACAAGACCAGTGGAAGAGGGACTTCCATGATTTGAAACTGGAAAATATTGCAGTGCAGAAGTATAAGGAGCAGTTTACTCGTTTGGCTAAGTATACTTCCACTTTGATCACGCCAGATTCGGTGAAAGTGAACCGTTTCCTTCAGGGCCTATCAGTTGACATTTAAATGATGATTGGAAAGAATAAGCAGGAAGTGTTTCAGGATAATGTGAAGAATTCTAACTGTGCGGAAATAGCCCCTAAAAAAGAAAACAACCAAGATTCCAGAATCAGCAATAGATAGTCAAATAGCCAACCAGATCAAATAATGCAAATAGGCTGAAGTTTCAAGCCCTTGCTTCTATTGTGGCCAAGTGCGTCACCAGGTTAGGGACTGTCTTGTGCTGGAAAAGAAGAATCAGACATCTAAGGTAGTATTGGCATTGCTGTTTAGGCTCCACCAGTCATATCAATGGGCTTCATGGGCGCCACAACGACAACAATTTAGGGCATTTGCACCAGTGTGGACTCAGCAGTTCAGAGGACCAGCCCCATAGAGGTTGCAGGGTCAGTTCCAACAGTCGCATCCACAGCAACAATAGTAGAGACAGAACAACCATGCCAAGCCCCAGCAGACAGGTCGCATCTATTCAATAACACGAGGCTGCAGAGGCATTAGGAGAGTCAATGGAAGCTATCATTTTAATTCATGATATGAGGGTAAAGCGATTTTGACCCTGGTGCTGCACATTCTTTTGTTTCACATAGTTTTGCTAAACATACATCGGGGAAGGTAATTAGATCACTAGTTGCACTAGTTAAGGGTACACCTATGGGTACACAAGTCCAATGTCACCAATATTTCTCCCGTACAAAAGTAAAGATAGAAGAGTGTATTTTGCCTGTAGATTTAATCTTGTTGACCGTGAATGACTTCGATGTTATACTTGGTATGGACAAGTTACCACTTATAGAGTAATTATGGACTGTTTCAATAAGACAGTCAAGTTGAAAGTCAATTTAGACATAGTGGAGATAATTAGGCAGAGAAAGCATAATCCAGTTAGTAAAATTTCATCATTGAAGGTGGAGCACCGATTGAAGGCTGGTTGTATGGGTTATTTGGCATTTATCATAGAGGATAAACAATCTAAAAGGGTGGAAAAGATTCCCGTAGTTTGTGAGTTCCTAGATGTCGTTCTAGATGAAATTTCAGGATTAACCCCACATAGGGACATTGATTTTACCATTGAATTAGTTCCGGTACCACACCCTTATAAAAGGCTCCTTATAGAATGGCCCCATCAGAGCTTAAAGAGTTTAAAACCCAACAGAAGAATTATTGGACAAGGGTCTTGTTAGGCCAAGTTTGTCACCATGGGTACACCAGTCTTATTTGTTAAAAAGAAGGATGATTCGATGAGGATGTACATCGATTATAGACAATTGAATCAGGTTACAATTAAGATCAAGTACCCCATCTCAAGGATCGGTGAGTTGTTTGACCAATTATAGGGAGCAGAATTCTCCTCCAAGATAGACTTGAGTTTAGGGTACCATCAGCTTAGAGTTGGGAGCAAGACATTCTAAAGATAGCCTTTAGGACCAAATATAGTCACCACGAGTTTTTGGTGATGCCATTTGGGTTGACGAACACTCCAGGAGTATTTATGGCTTTGATGAACAAAGTGTTTTGCCCCTTGCCTTCATCAGTTTATAGTGGTCTTGATTGATGATGCTTTGGTATATCTCTATTTAGAGATGATCATGGGTAGCATTTGTAGATGGCCTATTAGACTTTGAGAGAGCACAAACTATATGCAAAGTTGAGTAAGTATGTGAGTTTTGGTTGGAGCAAGTGGCTTTGTTGGGCACATCATTAGCTAAGAAAGATTCCCAGTAGATTTTGCAAAGATTGAGGAAAATGTCAAGTGGCAAAGACCGATGTCGATGGTAGAAGTTGGCAGTTTCTTGGGTTTGGCTGGATATTATTGGAGATTTGTGAAGGGATTTTCATCTATTTAGGCACCATTGACTGAATTGACATGGAAAAAAGTGCCTTTCATATGGACTGATTAGTGTGACAAGACTTTTTAAGAGTTAAAAGATAGATTGACTATAGCTTCGGTGCTTAGCTTGCTGACGGATAGTGGGAATATTGTTATTTTTACAGATTCATCAAAGGTTGGCTTGGGTTGCGTGTTTATACAAAATAAAAAAATGGTGGCTTATGAGTCTCAATAGTTGAAAGAAGAAAAGAAATACGCCACACAAGATTTGGAACTTGCTGCAGTACTGATCGCTCTAAAATTGTGGCAACATTTCTTTTACAGAGAGAAATTTAAGGTGCATTCAGACCATAAAAGTCAACAATATTTATTTACTTAGCCCGAATTAAATATGAGATAGGTTTGATGGATGGAATACATGAAGGATCTGGACTTTCCAATTAAGTATCATGCCATGATTGCGAATGCGTTGGCAGACACGTTGAGCAGGATAGTAGGAACCAATGCATGTATGAGGTCAAAATGATCTTCGACAAAGATTTTTTTTGGACATGGGGGTAGATTTGAAACCCATTAGTGACACGGTAATACTAGCCAGCATGTGTCTTTGGGAGTTAGAAATTTTGAACCGGATCAAGAACATACATAAAGAAGATCCAAAATTGGCTAGACTAATTGAGTAGATTGATAGCGGCTAGAATTTAGATTTGTGAAAGGTGTTTTGTATTTTCAAGACCAGTTGTGTGTGTCGAACATTGAGGAATTAATTAATAGATATTGATAGAGGCGCACCATTCCGGATTTACTATCCATCCTAGAAGTATGAAGATGTATATCAATTTGAGAAATCACAACTAGCAGAACAACATGAAGAAGGAAGTAGCTTGTTTTGTGGCCAGATATTTAGTACGCTAGTAAGTGAAAGTAGAACGCAAGAAACCTCTATGTCTACTTCGATAATTGGAGGTCCCACATTGGAAATAGGAGCACATCATGATGGATTTTATCTCCAAATTGCCGCCATTGCACAATTAACTAGGATGCTATTTGGGTCATAGTTGATAGATTAACTGAGGTGGCGCATTTCTTGCCAATTTGCATAAAGACACCTTGAGATGAATTAGCCAAGATGTAGATGGATGAAGTAGTTTAGATTTATGGAGTTCCCTTATCGATAGTATCTGACAGATATCTGAGATTCTTGTGAAAATTTTGGACTAGACTTCAAGAAGCGCTGGACATGACATTGAAGTTTAGCACTTTATACTCCCCGCAGATCGATGAGCAGACCAAGAGGACCAATCAAATGTTGGAAGATATGCTTCGGGATTGTATTATGGATTTTAGAAAAGATTGCTAGAAAAATTTACCATTGTAAGAGTTTGCATACAATAACAGTTACTACTCTTGCATTAGCATGGCAATATTTGAAGTGTTGTATAGGTGTAGATGCAGGACTTCAATTTGCTCGGAAGAGAGAGGTGTTAGAAGTTTTATTGCCCATCGATTGTCAGTGACATTAGTGAGATAGTCAAGCAAATACATGATAGGTTAAAGATTTCTTGGAGTCAACAAAAGAGTCTGGCAAAGTTACAGAGGAGATCTCGAGTTTGCAGTGGGTGATCATGTGTTCCATAAAGTTTCATTGACCTGAGGAATACTAAGGTTTGGGTAGAAAGGGAAGCTATCTAGAAGTTACATTGGGCCATTTGAGATAATAAAGAGGATAGGAGATCTTTCTCAAAGATTGGTGCTACCACCAAATTTGGCAGGAGTTCATAACGTCTTTCACATCTCAATGTTGAAGAAGTATGTCCCGACCCATCACATGTGTTGCAATTTGAGCCGTTAGACGTATAACGTGATGTGACCTATGTCGAAAGGCTGCAGCAGAACATCGACACAAATGAACAAGTTTTGAGGTCTCAAACCATTCATTAGGTAAAAGTGTAGTGGGAACATCACAGTTTGAAGGAAGCAACTTTGGAGCTTTGCGATCAAGTGAAGAAGCAGTATCCAAAACTTTTCACAGAGGTGCGTTTCATTTGGAGGACCAAATGTCCTAACAGGGAACGATGTAATATCTAGCCCTAATTAGTATATTAAATAATTATTTAATAATTTATAATTATTATTTAATAAGTAATGGTTGTGTTTTAGTTACATGGGGATTAGGTTCCGTGTGCAACCCGTCAGGTGGGGTTTAGTTGGGTTTGAAATAGTTTTAGGCCATTAAGTGAAAGGATCTAGTAACTTACCCTGTTGGCCCACTTAAAATCTGATTAGAACTCTACAACCATAACCTTATTATTATAAATATCACATTTCTTGCAGAAAAATATTTTTACAAAATGAATGTTTCTTCTCTCTCAAGATTTCCTTTCTTGCAAAACCCTCTTCCCTCACCTAAAACCCACTGGAGAAGAAATGATAGCTAGTGTAAAAGCATAAGATTCAATCTCTAGACATCACCTTCATAGCAGGCACCATGAATCGCGGATTTAAGGCAAGTGTTATATATAACTTGATGCAGTTTTGCTTCTTTTTCCATGATTTGATTAGTTGCTAATCATGTAGATTTTCCCTAGCCCTATTAGGTGAATTAATAATGGTGATTTAATTTGATCGGAAATAGATAAAAAATATTAAAAAAGGTCAAGAGGCGCCGTTACCTGCATCCGCAGGCATTGTATTGCCTAACATGCGCAAGCAACCCTGCTACTCGAGACATTAGGCAACAATGCTTCTAGTGAGTTTGCATAATAGTGCTATTCGGCTCCGGCTTAATGGCCCTGTCCTTGTGGGCAGGGCTTGGTAGGTTGAACTTGCCGGATTGGGCTTGACAAGTAGGGGGACATGGATTTTTGGGCTTAATTAGAACTTGATTAGAATTGTGATTAGGGATTAATTAGGGTTTAATTTTGATTTAATTTGTGTTTGAATTAGTTTAATTAGGAATTAATCCGGGTTTGATTAGAATTTTTAATGAAGGCTTAATTAGGACCTCAATTTGGAGTTTGGTTTTGGGTTTGGCAATAGTTTTCTTTTTGATATAAAATAATTGGGTATTTTAGGTACACATCAATGATGATTAAGAACCAAATTGTCACCCCCCCCCCCCAACCCCACTCCCTGGCTTTTTTTTTAAATTTTTTTTATCATAATTGGACTTAGTTCAGGTTTGGAAATTGATACAAACTTGAATACTTTTCAATCAAATTTATAAAACACATTAACTTTACATAATTGGATTTAGATGTTGGTGTTTATACTTTTCCTCAAATATTGTTAAACACATTAACTTCACATAAATTGGTGAGACCTTAAAGTGAGGTTGTGTTAGTGCACATGATTTTCACGAACTATGGTTAATTACTCATACAAACCATGTGAACCCTTCTTGGTGGTACTTTGAGACATCCATTTTTGAAGCCCTTAAGTGGGTTTATGCATCGGAATAAGTGGGATGTGTTGGGTTGCGCTTCGCTCGTGGTTCTAGTGGAATTGTTAGGTAAGTAAATATGTGTCATTGGCCTTTCGTTGGATATGTAGGTTCTCATTGACCTGCGGGTTTGTATGCATTCTAGCCAATCGGAACGAAGGCCTACTTCCATGTAAATATGATTACCGCTCATTTAGCATGTTTTAGTATGTCTGTTTATTTCTATAATTTCCTATTGTCATGATCAAGTTTAATTACTAACATTAATCCCTATTGATCATTCTTACTATTTCAAATTATGTTTATAGCTTGCTTTGACTTTGTTTATATGGTGCATAGATACTGTTGCCTAATTTATGAAGGCAGAGGTGGATGATCAAATATTTCAAGTGTTTAAACTAGTTGATGTGTTCAAGTGGGCGGTGCCAATGACGGATTCAAAGCTGTCTTGAGCTACACAAGAGCGAACATCCTTTAGATACATCATGACTATTAATTAAGGATTTTATCATAGAGTTTTATTTGGATTGTTCTTTTAAATTAATTATTTAGGAGTCATAAATTTGATTTTAATTTGGTGGTTGATTAGATTCAATACTTATTTATTTGAAACCTTTACAATTCATTATTTTCTAATGCCACTTTGGATTTTGATTAAAACGTAGGTTGACTATGTTGTGACTTTGGTATGGACCTAGTATTAGAGGACTTGTTTAAAAAAAATTGTTAGTTTATTTCTTTTCTCATGTTTTTCCCAGTTTCAATTTGGGGGACGTGACAGTTGGTATCAAAGCCATGGTGAGCCGGTTCATACCTGTAGGGTTTTTAAAAAATTTAAATTGGATAGAAGTACTAATACGTGGTGAGGATTTCAATCCCGCAACATGGATTTTACATACTTAATATAAAGTCTCTAGTATTAATTGTTAGATTCATTGATTTTCTTCGTAGTACTAATGACAACATAGGCTTTTTCTTTCTAAACATGGCACAACAAGGAAACCAATCCCATGATCAAAATGATGGTAGTAATAGAAATGGGCCCAACTCGCAAGATGAGAAGTTCAACAGGCTTCTTGAATCATCCATATGGTCTGAGGAGACCTTACGAGCGCAACAATGGGCCCATGGGTTGAACAAGCCCCAGAATGTGAAAAAGAAAGACAAGAAAGAGTTATTGAGAAAGCTCAAGAAGATCAAGAAAGAATAGACTTTCAAACTTAGTTGTTGGAGACAATTAACAGGGCAACACAGCCACAGCAAGTTCAAGTTGTGATACCACCGAGAGTAATGGACCCTAATGATCTATATGAGAAATGCAGAAAGAGATTTCCCTAGGAATTCTATGGTTCTAAGGATCTATGGCGGTGGACAATTTTATTGAGCACATGTAATAGATCTTTGTTGTTTTTAGTGCACTTAAAAGGAGAAGGTAAATTTTGCTGCTTACATGTTGAGGGCATCACTTTACAATTATGGGATTCAGTGAAGGATGTAGTACAAGTAGATACTGTAGTTGAAGAAAATGCATGGAAGACCTTTGCAAAAGTGTTCATGGCTGAATTGATCCCTGATTATGTACAAGACTAGTGGAAGAGAGACTTCTAGGATTTGAAACACGGAAATATGTAAGGTCCAAATCCGAATAAATCCTACACTACAAGAAAATACACTTTCTGCAATGAAATTTAGAGACAATCAAAATTATTCGTCCCTAAATATTACCTTTTGCGTGACAAATATAATAATTCATCTCCAATTGTTGTCCCGATAAATTCCTGCCCTAGGATCAAATTCGCACTAACATTATTCTGTTTAACGACAAACACAATTCGTTGTTGAAGTGGAGCGATGAACTTTCACTCGTCACCAAATCTGTTATTAGTTTAGGACTTCCGTTTGGCATTTGGCACTTAGTGCAAAACATAGAAAAAAAAGAAGGAACCTCCAACATCGCTGTAAAGCCCTCCAAGGGTTTTTTTTTTTTTTTGGTTTCTGCTTCCCTAGCTGAAAAGCCCTCCAAGTTTCCAACTTTTGTTTTCCCGCTTCCAAATCTCTGCCTCCCTGCTCATTCCTCTCTGCTGGCTCTCATCTGCTCGGCGGCATCCCCAACCACCCCTCTCTGCTCACTCGCCCTATTGCTTAATCCCATCCAGCCGGCGGCACCCCCAATTGCAAGGCCTCTGTGGCGATAAATAACTTCTTCACTTATCTCCAATATGTCACTTCTCTTTCTCTTTCTCTGTCCTAACTAAGTGGAAGAGTGACATGATCCTTGCTGCTCTCTCTTTTTTGTGGTTTTTCTTACCAAAAAAGGGTATTTGGCCCTAAAAATACTTTTAGCATCAATTGTGCTTCTCCTTTTCTCCCTCTTCTTCTTTCTCTGCTTCTTGCACTCTGGTTTTTTTTTCCTATTGGTTGAAGGGTTTGACGAAAATGAGGCTCGGGCAGGGGTTTCGGCTGGGCTTTATGGAGATGGGCAGTGGGGTCGAGAGTGGCCAAATGGTGAAGGGCGAAGGTTGGGAAGTTGATCGAGAGTGGTCGGATGTTGCAGTGGGTTCTGGATGTCTTGGAACTTTAGGCAGACTAAAGGGATTTGGTGGTTTTGGGTTTATGGTTAAGTGCAAAATGATGGGGCTTTTTGGATGGCCTAGAGATGAAGGTTGCTGGTCCATAGATGGAGGTTGTGTGGGTTAAGGGTTTTGAGTGAGGCTTTGGTGGGGGTTGGGATGGTTTGGGCTTCTAATTAGGGTTTGGGGTTTCCAATTAAGGGCATGGGGCCATTGATGGAGGCTGAGGAGGTTGATGGATGTTGGATGGTTGTAGATAGGCTCTCCTCTGCATTTCCAATTCATCAAAGTAAGTGTTTTCTTTAGTTGCAATTGAGAATTTTTGCATATTGGCGGATGGTGGTTTGGTAGAATGTAGTTATAGTTATGATTTTTTATGGGTTTCTCTGTCTTCCTAAACCTAATTCAAGTATTTTTTTTTCTGTTATTTTTTTTATGGATAGTATTTTTTTTAGTTGTAATGGGAAATTTTTGGATATTTTTATTTGTTACTAGGAACACCAATTGTTTGATGTTTATCTTTGTTATTAATTACTATGTACACCAATTGTTTGATTATATAATTGGGTAGGATGAAATTTGATTTTGATTGATGGGTTTCTGTTTCTTCTTAATTGATGTAAAAGAAACTCATCATCTATTGTTTTTGAATCCTTTGTGCAAAGCCTGGTTGGTTTAATTTCAATAATGCAAACCTTAAATTAAGATGTCTTGTTATGCATATACTTGCAAGGATATTGATTATCTTGGAATGACTAAATAACTTTCCAAACTTTTGTCTATCACAACTATTTATACTATTACTAATTAGGAAAAAATAATAACAAAGGAGAAGTAGAGAAAAACATTACTCTGTAAACCTAGGTTTTCCTATAAGCCTTATGATTGACCTCAAGAGTGAGAAACAAATTTTTAGGTTTTGCAGTTTTGTACCTAGCTTGAATCCGAGTTCCAATTCTATATGCAATGTTTTTAGTTGATTTAGATGAATGATTATTCTAGTAGTGCCTTTCTTAAGTAAGAGGTTTTTTTCTTAAATAATTTAAGTTAATTTACAGTTCTTGTTTTTGAGTTTCTTTGTTTCCATCTCATTTTCTTTTGGGCTTTTTTCAGTTCCTGTTGTTGATGCATTTGAGAATATAGATTAAAGCCAAAAACGAATGTAGAGCCTTGGTGAGTTTTGATTCTTGAGATCTAATTAGCCCATTGATTTTCATTCTCTTCTCCTCCTTGATTCTTTGTTTTTTGTTGTTTCCTCAGTGAACTTGGTGATGTGGAGAGCCATATCTAAATCAACACTTATTTTTGGACTTGGAACCTTTATTCTTATCTCATCTTCATATACCAAAAATGTCAACTCAGGTTAAAAACCTATAAAATCAAGAAAAAAATTGTTATTTTTCCGTATGAATTCCCATCGTGCAGATCACTCATTCCCATTTTTCAATTTTCTACAGCTTTATTTCTGCAATTTCCTATCTGGGTCTTGTATATTTTGCTATAATATTCTAGGTTTTGCATATAGGTTTTGCTATTTATGATAGAGAAAGGCACTACCAGATTGTATATCTGCAATTTTTAAGTTTTGTAGTTTTGTACTCTGCTTGAACCCAATTCTAGATTGTACACAACATTTGGATTGCCTTTTCTCATTCTTTGACAATGCATGAAAGAAAGAATCTCAGCAGAGATGGCTAGAGGAAATGGAAAGATCTTTGTTGCATCAGCAAGGAGTCACAACAGCAAGTCCAAACAGACCACCTTCTTTTATTTTCCTTTTGGTGGTCCTTGTCTTGTATTGCATTTCTTTGCATGTAAGTACTTACATTTGTCCATTTCCCATCTTGCTAAGTTCTGTTGTTTTGTTCATCCTGGCTATTTCTTTTTATCATTTTATGTTGTTGGTTTTATTTGGGGTTCCTCTCTTTTTCGCCAATTCTTGGGAAGTTGGATGATGGGATGGTTCTGATTTGTCAGAGTTTTTTGTATCCATTGATACTGCTTGCTTCTTAGCTCTGTTCTTCCCTTTATTGCTCCTTTCTATCTGTATGCATTTTGCTAGTATTGAATGGTGGATCTTTGTTTCAAAAAAAGATTTGGATTTCGCAGCTATATCTATTTCCTTGAGGAAAAGGAGTTTCTTGTATCTATTACTGTATTGGGTATTTGTTGTTCTTAAAAATGCAGCACGTATCTGCCATACAACTTTTGTTTTACTACAAAGATATAACATAATGTGCAAGTGTAGGGGTCTTTATTGATATACTACTCTGGTTGAAACTGCTTCACTGTTCAGAGCATCACAGTGTGGGCTTTGAAGGAAAGCATCTTTAGTGTAAACTTTTCATGAGTGAAAATCTGGAAGAATGATCCATCACTTCTGTTGTTTGTCATTTATTTTTGTTGTCCCTTTTAGATATTGAAACCCCTTCACGATAAATCTTTCTTTTTTCTCTGCAGGTTTAGAACATCAGATTCATCAAAAAATGGAAATGGGAATTTAGAAGACCCAATAAAAACACCAATAAAATGAAGAAGAAAGGAAAGGCCAAATGGTCTTAAACAGAGTCCCTGTCTGGATGTTATTCAGTGCTCCATGAATGTTTACAGGGAGATGCATAAAATCACCTATCATATGAGACAAACCAATGGAAGTACTAAGTCTTTTTTTGTCCTTTTCAACCTCCTATTATGTTTCTTTTTTTCTTTTTTCTTTTTTTTCTGATATAGTTGATGGATAATGGTCCTTGAGTATGCAAAAAAGTCATTTGCTTACCATATCTTCTGTCCTGTGTGTGAAGAGTCTCAGTCCTTTGTCTTTCTTTGATGTGTCAATTTTAGATGTGAAAGCCTGAAGTCCATTGTATTTTCGGACGACACAAACTTAGGCAACTTGAGTGAGCAGCACTGAGCTTCTAAACAGTGCATTCTCAGTAATTTCACAGTCTCTTAGTATATAATTCTTACCAACTTAGTTTTAACTTATGAACAGTTTAGAACTACTTTACACATCCAACAAACTTTCAATAGACCCTTTGGCATTAAGAATATATTTAGACAAAACATTGATTTCTACAAAGAGAGGACTTCTCCCCCGTTACCAAACGTGCCCTCAAGGCATTTGAAGAAAGCAAGCTGTGGTCTTCCTCTTTTGTGGTAATTTCTTGATTTTTATTTCAGAAAGGGATGCATTTTTCTTTGATCTACTACATGTTTGGATGTCTCATTTTGTACTATATGTTGAATTGTGTGATAAATTGATGCGAATTTGTTGTAAATCTACTATTCCAAGTATTTTTTTCTTTTAATCTACGGCTTTGTTCTTATCGAAACCCTTAATATCATATCAAGTGATGGATTAGTGCTTATTTTGATTGTCATTGTAGTTTGTTTTGCAGGGATCAGTACTCCTGATAAAAGAAAAGTATAAATTCAATGTTTATAAGTTTATTCAAAGATAAGTAAATGGATTTTGCTGATCAAATTGATATCTAATGGTAGAAATTCGTAATGAACATAAGATAATTCACAACCTTACATAAAGTAAGTTTACTTTATTGTTTGATATATAATTAATTTGTAAAACAAAACACACGTGAGAACTTCCAATAAAACAAAATCTAAAATTAGAAACTTACTAAAAATAAAACTAAACAAAGTTAGGAACAAAATAAAAAAAAGTTAAAGAAAACAAAAACTTCCTAAATTAGAAACTAAATTAAACTAAGAACAAAAGGTTTCTAAATCCTATTCAAAATTAGAAAGAAATTGAAGTTTAGAAATACCACTAAATAGAAACCTAAAATCAAATTAGTAATCACCTAATGCTAAGCAAGTTTCTAAAACAAACTATACAATTGTACAAACAACTAAACAACACAACTTTCTAAATTAAAAAAAGATCTATCCTAAATTATCACATACGAAAATCTTTCTTAAAAATAAAAAAAATCTGAAACTTAAACTTTCCTAAACTACTCTTTGAATGAATGAATGCAAAATAAAAAAAAAACTGTATGAAAGAGTGGATGAGTAGGCATGTGCACATGTATACATGTGTATATGATGTATAGCCAAATTTTGCTTCAGAAATCAACCTTAATGGGCCTGTATTGATTCAGTTTTAGATCTGAAAAATCTAGAAAATCAGATTTTATCATGCTTCCAATAATCCCCAAAACAGTCCACACAAATTCAAGTAAAACTTGCCAAAACTAAACTCAGTTCTAATCAGATTTTTTTATTGAAATACAAGTTTAGGTTGTTAACAAATATGATTCAGTTCTGAATCCAGAAAACCATTATACATTAAACAGATGACTGCACAAATCTGCCATTCACGTGACTGTGTCACTTGTATTTTAATTCTGATTTCAGATTTCAAAAACTGCAAATTTCAAAAACTGTTTAAAACATTATACATTCAACTGCTGTAAACCGTCCAACATAGGCTTAATTCAGAATATTGTATGCAAAGAAATCTGAACTGTTTTCACTTGGGTCTCAAATCTGATTTCAGGTTTATAAAACAAAAACTAAAAAACTGCAGTGACTGTCAATCATTCATGTGCAAATAAATTGTCCACCAGTGCTTTTTGTTGAGACAAATTCCTACACAAATTTTTAATTCTGATTTTCATATTTGCCAATTTGACAACAACATTCTGAATTCTAGACTAAACAATTCGGCCAAACAAGTTACTGAATCATTACTTTCTAAGTTCTATTTTTTTTTTTCAGTGCAGTTTCCTACTTTCATCATAAATCCCGAAGTGAAGTAGTTTATTCTGCAAATCAGATTTCTGAATCAAATATGAATAACACCGCTAAACTTGATTTCAAAAATTGAAAGATGTATAATTCTAATGCAAGGTACAACAGTAAATACTACCAAACAAAACTCTGCAAGAACCTAGTGTGCAGAAATTTAAATAAAGTACAGGAAAATAAAAAGAAAAGTGCAGAAATTAAAATTGAGAAATTTCAGATTCAAAAGTGCAGTAAAATAAAAATTGCAGGAAGTCAAAGGCGGTAAACAATTGAAGTCAAAGGTGGTATACCATTGAAGTTAAGGTGGTATATTCACTCAAAATTCTTCCTTAGTCTAGGCCTAATAATTTCTTAAAGTATGCTCTTCTAACTGGGTCGTCAATCCAAACAAGAAAAAACACAAATCAAGCAATCATACAACCATAAGAATAAGAAGAATAACAAGATGAATATTATTGAACTAGTATGAGAATCCTTTACATAAGATGAAAAAAAATTAAAACAAAAGATTATACATACTAGGATGGAAAAGAATTCCTCCTTCTAGTTGATCTTCAAGGTTGGTGGTGTGGCTTTAGAGCTAAGCCTCCTTGATGACTTGAGATGGAGAGATAAGAGAGGGAGAGATAGAGTGTAGAAATCTAGAGGTGGGAGGCGGGTAATTTTTCCATGAAGAATATGGGAGAGAGGTGCCCTATTTATACTTTTTCAAGTCCTACTCCTTTTCAAACTCTAAAATCTTAAAAATAATAAAAAAAATGAAATAAAAAGGGTGCCAAACAATGCTTTGGACGTGACATATCTTTTGGGATTTTTTTTCTTTTTCTTTTTCTTTTTTTTCCTTACTTTCTTTGTTTGAAAGTCCCTCTTAGATGCTTCTTTCCTTTTTTGTATGTGCCACCTTGCTTTGAAATCTTTTGAGAGATAATTTAGGGATAAGAATCCTCTCTTGGAATCAAACTTAGCCCACATGAGGTGTATACCTTCCCTTTTTTATCTCTTTGCATTGTCAACTTTCCTATTTTTGAAAGTTCTTGGCTCCAAACTTGAAGAGATCTTTGAAGTTAACCCTCTTAATTTTTTTTCTTTTTCTTTTTCAATCAAAATCTGAATTAAATCCTCTTTTGGACATGGAATAGCTTGCTTGGATATATATTTTTTTAATTAAATCTTTTCCTTCTCCAAAAAGAACTCCTATGTGGCTTTCCTTATTCATCTTTGATGAGATATTTTTCAAATTCTCTTCAAAATCTCTTAAATATGTGCAAGAAATAAATGGACCCCATCTTGGATGTTTTACAAGTATACCCCACACATGTGTATGTGTGTGTGGGACTATGAAGCCAACTTTTTGCAATTTTCTTCCAATTTCTTTTTCTCTTCAATTCTTCTCTCCTTTCTCTTAAAAATCAATTCATTGCCTCAATTCTTTATAAATGTGACCCATATAATCAATTTCCTATAAAATAAATGTGAATTCATGTGAAAAGACCATTTTACCCCTAATATTACAAATGCATGAATGCGGGCCCATCTCTCATGAAATGACAATAAAAATGCACACCATTTTTCATAATTTTATCTGAATGAACTAATGATGATTAAAATTCAATTTATTTCATAAGAAAAATTATTTTCACAAAACTTTTCAAAAAAAGACTTTCCAAAAATAGCAGGTTTCATGAATATATATAAAAAGTGTGATTTTTAAACAATTTATACAGAAAAATATAAAAATGAATTTAAAATGCTTAAAACCACTACATCACACTAAATGAGGCTTTTTCAAGTTAATAAGTTCTTAAAATAGTTCAAAATGTGTATAAAAAATGCATTTTTAAGAACTTATCACACCCCCCAACTAGTATTTTGCAAGTCCCTAGCAAAAAAATGTGAAAAATATGAGGAATTCAGCATACGTAATCTAACCTAAAGCTAATTTAATGCAGGAAAAATAAACATGAATGCAATGCCACTTTCGCTGGCACTCTCAACTACATTTAACGTATGCAACAGGCCCTAAAACCCCTAGGTTCCCCCTAGTGGATGAGTTGTGCCTCATTAGGGTTTGCAGTGAATATACCCACAAAATTCTTTTTTTTTTTGGAAAACAAATAAACAAAAGTAAAGGAGAAAAGAAATTTCCCAAAAGAAAATTCACTCATATCGGATATTGTCGAAATCTTGAATAATTACACTTTCAAACTTTTCAAAGTCGAGTCCATAATTCTATTTTCAGAAACTTTCTCAAATTCATAACCAACTTGCATGCACAGTGAAAAATTGTATACATCAAAAACCGATTTCAAATACTCCACAATAAAGCTGCAAAAACAGAAATTTTCCTTCAAATAATCTGATCCCCTAAAATTTAGCAAAAAGAAATTTCCTCTCAAAGTTAGTAAGACAGCTGCTACTTTACTATTTACTTCGGTTGGCCTCTTTTTCTCTCACTATCTTTTTCCGACGCAAGAGTTCCCAAGTTCATACGATGTAAGAAAAGTTAGAATCCAGAGCGCAAATCTGGTCCTTATCCTTCCCCGCACATACTTACTTGCAAACATTTATGGATACTCTTCACTCTCTTACTTTTTCCAATATAGAATTTTCCAAGTTCATATGATATAGCAAAAGTTGGGATTTAAGGAGCAAACTTAGTGCTTATGCATTTTTGCACATATCCTTTGAAAATTTCTACAGACTCATATTGAGCCATAATTCATTTTTTTTTCTATGACTGTGCAATGTTTAGGTCCCTTAAGCTTTCTAATTAACCTGTGTAGTGAGCGTTAGGCCAATGACTCCCAAACCAGATGGCTTTAGGGTACTAGATATAAAAATATCCCTTTTGGGCTTACTAGCTCAAGTTAAAAAAGCTACGAACCCAAACTAGTCACAAACTACTCATTATACTTTTTTTTTTCACTTTCTTTTTTTTCATATTGAAAGTAAATACTAAGTGGTAGTTCTCATTTCACCCGAATTGATTCATTTTGGTTCTAATATATACAATTCACCAACAATGAACCAGGAAACAAAAATATTCTACAAACTAAATTTCAAGTTCACATTGTATTCTCCAGAAAAATTTCAAAAATAGCATTAAAGCTTCATATCCAAAATTTCAAAAAATGTATACATGTGTTTATGGGAAAAGCAAGTTTTGGTAATCTTTTGATAGGTTTCCTCTTTTAGAAAATGCAAACTTTCTTTTTATTTCCTTCCAAAAGTATGAAAATTCCAGATTTCTATATATCTTCAAATCGCTTCAATTCTTTTGAAAACTTTCTTTTTTAAAATGAATAATAGATGAAGAACAAATAAATGCAAAAGTAAATGAAAATGTAAAAAAAATGCCGGCAAAAATTCCTAAAACCAAAATAAAAGTCTAAAAATTGAAAAAAATGAAAAAAAATTCCTATATGCATAAAAGTATGCCTAAAATTGGACAAGTGTGCTTGTTCCCACCCCCCAACCCATTATGTGCATTGTCCTCGATGTATATAAATGGAATGTAAACAGAAAGAATAACATGAGGAAATGAAAAAGTAAAAAAGGGTAAGGAGAAGAGGCACCTGAAACTATGTCTGAGCTGCTCCTTATCCAAGGTTAGACAAAACAAAATTAACAAAAGAAAAAAACATAATATACATAATATACACAGCAAAAGGCCTCTGTCAGATCCGGGGCCGATCAATCCTTGTAGATAAGATTATCAAGAGGAATTTCATCCTCTTCAGGTGGTGTGATCTCCAAGAATGGCTTCAATCTTTGGCCATTGACTTTGAACATTTGGCCATCCTTTGGATCGAAAATCTCAACAACACCATATGGAAAAACTGTTTTGAAAATGTATGGACCAGTCCATCGAGAGTTGAGCTTGCCAGGAAACAAGCAAAGCCTAGAATTGTAAAGGAGGACTTTTTGCTCAGGGTGGAAATTTTTCCTGAGGATTTGATTATCATGAAAAACCTTTGTCCTCTCTTTGTATATTTTAGAATTAACATAGGCTTCCCTACGCAACTCTTCTAATTCATTCATTTATAATTTCCTATTAGATCCAGCTTTATCTATATCAAGGTTGAACTGTTTAATAGCCTAATAAGCTTTATGCTCAAGTTCCACTGGCAAGTGGCAAGCTTTCCCATAAATTAGCTGGGAAGGAGACATTCCAATAGGAGGAGTTTTTAAAGCTGTCCGATAAGCCCATAATGCATCGGTTAGTCGAGTAGACCAATCTTTCGATTAGGGTTTACGGTAGTCTCCCAAATCCACTTGATTTCACGATTTGATACTTCTACTTGCCCATTGGTTTGTGGGTGATAAGGGGTGGCCACTTTGTGAGTTATTCCATGTTGCTTCATAAGGGCCTCAAAAGTTCTATTACAAAAATGTGACAAGGGCCTCAAAAGTTTTATTACAAAAATGCAATCTCCCATCACTTATGATGTCACGAGGGGTTCCAAATCGTAAAAACACATCTTTCAAAAATCTCTATACGGTTCTAGCATCATTATTTTGGCAAGGAGTAGCTTCTATCCATTTTGAGACATAATCAACAGCAACCAAGATATAAATGAAACCAAAACTAGGAGGAAAAGGTCCCATAAAGTCCATACCCCATACATCAAAATTTTCAATTACCAAAATTGGGTTAAAAAATATCATGTTTCTTTTTGAAATATTACCCAATTTTTGGCAGCACTCACAGGTCTTGCAAAATTCATGAACATCCTTTAAAAAGTGTGGGCTAGTAAAAACCACATTGCAATATTTTGCATGATGGCTTTTTAGCATAAAAATGGCCTCCACAAGCCTATGAATGACAGAATGATATGACACTCGGAATCTCTTCATCTAGCACACATCTCCTAATAATTTGATCTGGGCAGTATTTGAACAGGTATGGATCATCCCAGAAAAAATGTTTCACCTCGGAAAAGAACAAATCTTTATCTTGCTTAGTCCAATGGCTAGGAATACTGCCCATAGCAAGATAATTTGCTATATTTGCAAACCAAGGGGGTTGGTATAATACAAAAGGTGTTCATCTGGAAAATTATCCCTAATTGGTGTTAGCTTATTAGGATCGGAAATGAAAAGTCTAGAAAAGTGATCTGCCACCGTATTTTCTACTCCCTTTTTATCCTTGATTTCTAAGCCAAATTCCTGGAGTAGAAGGATCCATCTAATCAGTCTGGGCTTAGTATTTTTTTTAGAAAGAAGATACTTTAGCGCGAAATGATTAGTAAACACCACAATCTTAGATCTAATCAAGTAAGAGTGAAATTTGTCAAGTGCAAAGACCATTGCCAACAATTCCTTCTCAGTGGTTGAATAGTTGATCTCTGTACTATTCAAGCTCTTACTTTTATAATAAATCACGTAAGGCTTTTTATCCTTACGTTGTCCCAAAACAGCCCCAACCGCATAATCACTGGCATCACACATGAGTTCGAAAGGAAGGTTCCAATTCAGAGGTTGCATAATTGGAGTAGCGTCAGCATACCTTTTAATTTTTCAAAAGCCACTTGGCATGCCTCAGTCCATTCAATTGTGCATCCTTGAATAACAGTTCATAGAGGGGGCGAGATATAGAACTAAAATCTCTAATGAACCTTCTGTAGAACCCTGCATGCCTTAAGAATGATCCTATATCTCTTACGGTTTTGGGTGTGGGTAAGTTGGCAATTAAATCAATTTTAGATTTGTTAACTTCTAGACCTTTTTCAGACACAATATGACCAAGGACAATTCCCTGGCGAACCATGAAATGGCATTTTTCCCAATTGAGTGCCAAGTTCTTTTTTTGCATCTAATGAGAAAAATCTCGAGGTTGGTCAAACAATCCTCAAATGAGTCACCAAACACAAAGAAATCATCCATGAAGACCTCGAGAATGCGTTCCACCATGTCACTAAAGATGCTCAGCATACAACGCTAAAATGTGGCAGGAGTATTACATAACCCAAAAGTCATTCACCGATAACCAAAAGTACCAAAGGGGCTTATGAATGTAGTTTTCTCCTGGTCTTCAAGGGAGATTTCTATTTTGTTATATCTGGAATATCCATCAAGAAAACAATAGTATTGGTGGCCAACTACCCTTTCCAAAATTTAGTCCATAAAGGGTAGAGGGAAATAATCATTACGTGTGACTGCATTAAGTTTCCTGTAGTCTATGCATACTCTCCATCCTATGGGGACTTAGGTAGGAACAAGTTCATTTTGAGTATTTTTTATTGCAGTGATACCGGCTTTGTTCGGAATGACCTGGGTAGGGCTGACCCACTAGCTATATGAGATGAGATAGATTATGCCCACATCAAGCAATTTAAGCACCTCAGCCCTAACCACTTCCTGCATGGTAGGATTAAGCCAACGTTGCATCTGCCTACATGGTTTTACATCCTCTTCAAGGTAGATGCGATGCGTACACACTAAAGGATCAATTCCTTTGATGTCAGCCACATTCCAAGTAATTGCATTCTTGTGTTGTTTGAGCACTTTCAATAATTGGGCCTCTTGATTCTCAGTAAGAAGCGAAGAAATAACTACTGGGTAGGTCTCCTCATCCCTAAAGTAAGCATATTTGAGGTTAGAAAGGAGGGGTTTCAACTCAGGTTTGGGTGGTTCAACTTGAGATGGAAGAGGTGGTGCACCATTTGGTACAAGCCCCTCAAACTTGAGTATCCAGATAGCATGAGCTTTTTCCATAGTGTCATCATCCATTTCCTCAAGAAAGTCCATATCCTCTTTGGCCTCAAGCATCAACACAATGTGGGAGTTAACACACTCCTCTAAATCATCCTCCAGCACAGTATTCACAAAGTTCATTTCAAGGAGATCATCATCAATATCCTCGGGATGCTTGTATAAATTGAATATGTTTAGTTCAATGGTCATGTTTCCAAAAGAAAGTTTTAACATTCCATTCCGGCAATTGATTAATGCATTTGATGTTGTTAAAAATGGTCTTCCCAAAATTACCAAAATTTGAGCATTGTGATTATGTACCGGTTGAGTGTCTAGTACATGAAAATTAGCAGGGAAATAGAATTTTCAATTTGCACTAGTACGTTTTCTATTACCCCCCTTGGTTTCTTTACCGAATGATCTGCTAGTTGTAGAGTAACCTTGATAGGTTTCAACTCGCCTAGCCCTAGTTGTTAATAAACCGAGTAGGGTAATAGATTAACACTAGCCTCCAGGTCTAATAAAGCCTGATCAATCTGGTAATTTCCAATGGTGTACGATATGGTGGGGCATCCCGAATCATTTTATTTTTGGGTTGTGCTACCGTTTAGGAGTGCACTAACTTGCTTACTAAAGAAATCTTTCTTTTATACATTCGTCCTACACTTGATAGTGCAAAGATCCTTAAGGAACTTAGGTAGGCTGGAATCTAATTAATTGCATCCAATAGAGGAATATTGACTTTAACTTCCTTGAAAATGTCTAAGATCTCTTGGTTTGGGATTGGCTTCTTAGGATGGGTCAATCTTTGTGGAAAAGGGGCAACGGGTGTGATAGTTGTGGGGTCAGGACCTTTTTCATTCTCAACAACAATTTTTGCATTAGCACTATCCTTTTTAATCTTTTCAATCAAATCCGAGGAGACATGTTGTTTATCTTTTTTTGGATTGTCTTTAAGCTCTTTGCCACTGCGTAGAGTGACTACCTGAACATGCTCTTGATAGTTTGGGTTAGTTATGTTGTTCACTTCAAACTGGCCTTTTGGATTCGGGAGAGGTTAAGCAGGAAATGTTTCTTTCCCTTGAACTTGAAGGCTATGTTTGATTTGTTTGACAGAAGCTTCTAACCTTTGGATAGCCTGCTAGTTATTCTGAATCATCTATTGATTATTTTGGATGTTTTGCATAAATTGTTATTGAGATTGCACTAGCATACTGAGGGACTCCTCTAATGACCTATTCTGAGCTTGTGGTGCTTAAGATGTATTATGCTGTGGAGACATGTATGGATCAAAATTTGATGGTCTTTGGGGATTGTACTTAGGTGTAGCAGTTGGTCTATTCCTCCAGCTAAAATTTGGGTGGTTTAGCCACGAAGGATTATGCGTGTTTCCCATGGTATTTGTATTGAACGGCTTTTGGTATGAGTTCAAAATGTTAGCCTGTTCTTGAATTGCTTCTTGTAATACAAGTCCAGTTGGACAGTCTACTAACAAATGATCTTCAGAAGCATAAATACCATAAACCATGATTGTATCCTTGTTCTTTCCAAGTTTCAGGGTTTCAATTTCTCTTGTAAGTGCAGCAACCTTGGCTTGAATTTCAGTTTGATTATTCAAATGATAGATTCCTCCTCCCTTAGATTGGTTTAATGACCTGAATTGATCTGCCCCATCAGACGAGGCCCATTTTTGCGCATTTTCGGCCATTAGTTCAAAAAATTCTCATGCTTCATCAATTTGCTTTTGATCAAATTGACCATTGCACATCATCTTAATAAATTGACAGGTATCAAGGGTTAAACCCTCAATAAAACTGTCAATGAGACGATATGTTTCATATCCATGATGAGGACATGCAAAGATCAATTCGTTAAATCTTTCCTAACACTTATAATAGGGTTCCTAGAGATTTTGTTTGAACATCATGATCTCCCTCTTTAAAGTGTTGGTCTTGTGTTGTGAGAAGAATTTCTCCAAAAATTCAGTCTTTAGGCCTTTCCAGGTATTGATTGAACTTGGTCTAAGAGAGTGGAGCCAAGTCTTAGCTTTATCTTTCAAAGAAAATGGAAATAATCAAAGTTTGATTACATCCGGCACTACATTTTGTAACTGAAGTGTTGAGCATACTTCATCAAATTCTTTTAGGTGCAAGTACGCACTTTCAAAGTCAAGCCCATGAAACTTGGGTAGAAGTTGGATCATGCCTCGTTTGATCTCAAGTTGACCCATAATTGGGGGCATCATTATACAGGATGGTGTAGTTTGTCGAGCGGGGCTCAAGTAATCACGTAGAGTCCTAGGCAGCTGATTAACCTCTACACCATTGCGGTCCCCATTGTTATTTCCATTCCTAAGTTGGGCATCATTGTTATCAGACCCACTCGCCATTGGAGACAATCTCAAAGGATTGGAGGGTCTAGGAGATTCTTTCCTTTCTAATTTATGCGCTAATCTTCATTGCCAAATTATCTGAGAGGGCTTGTCCTTTCTTTTTGTATTTTGAGATTTTTTTAAAATTTTTTTTAGAAAGAAAATGAAAAAAACCTAAGTTATGCAAACAACTAAGTAACTTTCCCTAGGGTTGAAAAGTTTCCTTAAGTTCTCCAATCTAGTCCTATGAAATCAACTCAGCTAGGTTAGCCACCAGGAAGTGGTAGAGTCATAGATGGACCCGTTTGAAGGACCAGTTTCTTGAACAGACAAGCTGTCGCACTATAGGGGTAAAGGTCTCCTTAGACATCGAGAAGATTTAGGACAGCAATTAGATCACTTTTGGTATACTTTCTTCCCAAAAGAAGTTGAGACAAGTTGAAAAATAGTAACTTTTTTTTCGATTTTAGAAAGTTTTTAAAAATAGCAGTGATGTGAGCTTTCTAACAATCCGTGCACTTCCCTATTCCAATTGAGGGCGGTTCAGCATTCTATGTATGTCCTCCTATTTTTAGAAAAATGCCAAAATTAAACTACACCCACAAAGGAATGTAAATAAGGAAAGTTAGAAAAGTTACCTTAAATGGCGCTCTCCAGCCACGGCACCAAAAACTTGTTCGTCAACTCCAAGTGCAGAACCACGATGTAGTAATATCTTATTAAGTACGAGGTCAAATCCACAAGGAGCTATGTATTTTAAAGTTCTATTTTCAACTTGTACCTTCCCTAAATAAAGTTCTAAAACTAGCCTAATTAAAATCTAACAAGTACATACATTCCTTAAAAAAACTACAATCACAATTCAAATAAAGAAAGTAAATCCTAAATCTAAAAGTTCCTAAAAATAAAATTAAATTTACTGCAAAACAAAACACACGTTAGAACTTCCAATAATGCTAAATCTAAAATTAGAAACTTACTAAAAATAAAACTAAACAAAGTTAAAGACAAAAACTTCCTAAATTAGAAACTAAATTAAACTAAGAACAAAAGGTTTCTAAGTCCTACTCAAAATTAGAATGAAATTGAAGTTTAGCAAGAACTCTAAATGGAAACCTAAAATCAAATTAGTAATCACCTAATGCTAAGCAAGTTTCTAAAAAAAACTATACAATTGTACAAACAACTAAACAACACAACTTTCTAAATTAAAAAAAAGAAATCTATCCTAAATTATCACATATGAAAATCTTTCTAAAAAATAAAAAAAAATCTGAAACTTAAACTTTCCTAAACTACTCTATGAATGAATGAATGCAAAATAAAAAAAAACTACATGAAAGAGTGGATGAGTAGGCATGTGCACATGTATACATGTGTATATGATGTATAGCCAAATTTTGCTTCAGAAATCAACCTTAATGGGGCTGTATTGATTCAGTTTTAGATCTGAAAAATCTAGAAAATCAGATTTTATCATGGTTTCAATAATCCCCAAATTAAACAGTCCACACAAATTCAAGTAAAACTTGCCAAAACTAAACTCAGTTCTAATCAGATTTTTTATTGAAATACAAGTTTGGGTTGTTAAAATTTATGATTCAGTTCTGAATCCAGAAAACCATTATACATTAAACAAATGTTCGTGAACTCCAAGTGTAGAGCTGCGATGTAGTAATATCCCAGTAAGTACGGGGTCGAATCCATGGGGAGCTATATTTAAAATATTTTCAACTTATCACCTGCCTAATTCAAACTCTAAAACTATCCTAATTTAAAATCTAAAAAATACATTCATTCCTAAGAATTAAATAATTACAATAACAATTCCTAATTCTAAAACTTCCTAAAAACAAAACTAAAAATTCTGCAAAAGAAAACACAACATTAGCACTTCCCATAAAACAAAACCTAAAAGTAGAACTTACTAAAAATAAAACTAAACAAAGTTAGTAACAAATAAGTTAGAAAGAAAACACAGCTTTCCTAAGTTAGAAACTATATTAGGTTAAAAATCTATACTTCCTAAAGCACAAAAGATTTCTAAATCCTATTCAAGAAAAAAATTTAAGTTTAGATGAAACTCTAAATGGAAAAAAAATCAAATTAATAATTTCCTAACGCTAAACAAGTTTCTAAAAACAAATTATACAATTGCACAATACAACTACACACAACAACTTTTTTTTTAAGAATGAATTTACTCAAACATGATAAACTAAAAAAATAAATAAATGCAAATCTGAAAACTTAATTTCCTAAAATAAACAAGATGCAAGAATGATGAAGAAAAATGGTGGACTCAATGCATGATCATGTAGTCTATTTCTAACATGGTGAAATGGCACATATGATGCATGATGCATGAACTAGAGGGGTTGCCAAAAAAAATTCAGAAATTAGTTTCTTAATGTTGTTTAGTTCAGTTTCAGATCTCAAACTTATTAATTAGACACAGAAATTTTGATGTATAACTGATACAAAAATAGGTCACAAAGACTCAACAATTTACCAACAATGATATATCACTGTTTATCATCTTTTTTCAGCACTTTTTCACCACAATTTCTCAATTAATTCACGAGTGGTTCAGGTTTTCAAAAACTGTTCCAACATTGACGATGTGTGCATGTAGAAAGATTATATATAATGATCATAATGCAATGCCTATTTTCAAACTGTTTTAGAACAGTTTCTGCACTGTTTTCAGCTGTGTTTTAAATCTTATTTCAGGCTTTGAAATCTGTTATAAACATCATGCATCCAAATACTATGAACATGTGCAATTGGTTTGTGAAAATTTCTTGTTCAATATGGACTTAATTGGACAATTTTCTGCACAAATATTTTGACCATTTTCACTTGTAATTCAGGTTCTAAAACTGATGAACATTGAGGACGAAACCATGTGCACAAATTGTTCATGAAAATAACAACATGCTGGCTGATAAATCTTAATATACTGCTAGTAAAATTCAGATCTGAATTTCATATTACAACTTTTGTCCAACCATTCTATACAAATAGATGTCAGATTTTCAGATTATCTGTCAATTCTGCTGGCACACTTTAGCAAGAAATATTTTCAGTTTCAATCTTGTTTTTGGACTGATTTCAAGTCAGAATTATGAAGCTAACACAACTGAAACATCTGATGTCTATCACTTTAGATGACCATCACCCCTAAACATGCTTTCAAAAATTGAAACTTGCATAATTCTAATGCAATTTACAACAGTAAATCAAACAAAATTGTATAAGAACCTAGTGTGCAGAAAATTGAAATAAAGTGTAGGAAAATAACAAGAAAAGTGCAGAAATTAAAATTGCAGAAATTTAAAATTCAAAAGTGCAGTAAAATAAAAAAATTGCAGGAAGTCAAAGGCGGTAAACAATGGAAGTCAAAGGCAATAAACAATTGAAGTTAAAGGTGGTATATTCACTCAGAATTCTCCCTCAGTCTAGGCCTAACAATTTCTTAAAGTATGCTCTTCTATTTAGGTCGTCAATCCAAACAAGAAAAACACAAATCAAGCAATCATACAACCATAAGAATAAGAAGAATAACAAGATGAATATTATTGAACTAGTATGAGAATCCTTTACATAAGATGGAAAAAAATTAAAACAAAAGATTATACATACTAGGGTGGAAAAGAATTCCTCCGTCTAGTTGATCTTCAAGGTTGGTGGTGTGGCTTTAGGGCTAAGCTTCCTTAATGACTTGAGATGGAGAGACAAAAGACGGAGAGATGGAGTATAGAAATTTAAAGGTGGGAGGTAGGTAATTCTTCCATGAAGGATATGAGAGAGGGGTGCCCTATTTATACCTTTTCAAGTCCTACTCCTTCTCAAACTCTAAAATCTTAAAAATAATAAAAAATGAAAGAAAAGGGACTCCAAACAACGCTTTGGATGTGCAATATCTTTTGGGATTTTTTTTTCTTTTTATTCTTCTTTTCTTTCGTTGCTTGCTTTGATTGGAAATCATTCTTGGATACTTCTTTCCTTCTTTGTCTTTGCCACCTTGCATTGAGATCTTTTGAGAGATAATTTAGGGATAAGAATCCTCTCTTGAAATCAAACTTGGCCCACATGAGGTGTAGAACTTCCCCTTTTATCTCTTTGCATCGTCAACTTTCTTTTCTTATAAAGTTCTCCTCGTTGGCTCCAAACTTGAAGAGATCTTTGAAGATAAGCCTCTTGATTTTTTTTCCTTTTCTTTTTTAGCCAAAATTTGAATTAAATCCTCTTTTGGACGTGGAATAGCTTGCTTGGATATTTTTTCATTTTTTTAATTAAATCTTTTCCTTCTCCAAAAAGAACTCCTATGTAGCTTTCCTTGTTTATCTTAGATGAGATATTCTTCAAATTCTCTTCAAAATCTCTTGAAAATGTGCAACAAATAAATGAACCCCATCTTGGACGTTTTACAAGTGTAACCCACACATGTGCATGTGTGTGTTGGACCATGAAGCCAACTTTTTGCAATTTTCTTCCAATTTCTTTTTCTCTTCAATTCTTCTCTTCTTTCTCTTGAAAATCAATTCCTTGCCTCAATTCTTTATAAATGGGACCCATATAATCGCTTTCCTACGAAAAAAATGTGAATTCATGTGAAAAAACCATTTTACCCCTAATATCACAAATGCATGAATGCAGGCCCATCTCTCATAAAATGACAATGAAAATGCACATCATTTTTCATAATTTTATGTGAATGAACTAATGATGATTAAAATTCAATTTATTTCATGAGAAAAATTATTTTACAAAAATTTCCAAAAATAGACTTTCCAAAAGTAGAGGTTTCATGAATATATACAAAAAGTGTGATTTTTAAACAATTTATGCAGAAAAATATAAAAATGAATTTAAAATGCTTGAAACCACTAGATCACACTAAATGAGGCTCTTTCAAGTTAATAAGTCCTTAAAATAGTTCAAAATGTGTATGAAAAAATGCATTTTTAAGAACTTATCAAGACAGAGCTTCTATTAAGCGTGAGCCCGTGAGCCAAGATAAGGTTAGCTAAGGTTGAGAGGGTTCAAGCTTTATTAGGTCAAATAATCATGCATTGTTTGAATAACAATTACTTTGTTTAAATCAGATTTTTATGACTGAATACGATCTCAAGACTGGTATATGTTTTTGTATAAAAATGAGTCGATCTTTATGTATGATAAGTATGAGAGTATGAATTCTAATCGGTCTTGATACATTCAGTTGACACCACTTAGCGTATACCCATAGGAGGTTCGAGGGGACTGAATGAGGGTATTCAATATGTAACCTACTGCAGTAGTTGTATGACAAGTTAGTTGGTGCTTTTAGAGTAGGTAGATGGTCTTGACCCAATCATTAGTAATTTCCTACTGTATGATATGCTCTCTTTCTAGAGAGAAGATAGCCATGTGGATGCTAGCTAGTATGTTTATGTATTTCCATTTATGATTCGTAACTCATGTTTATTCACATGCACAAGATGCCTAGCTTCTGTTATTGCTCTCTTTTAATGAATATGTTTCTAATTCAATTGATATATCATGCTAGTCTTATGTGCTATCCTTGGTGTTATAGGTATTGAATTCAATGCCAGCACAGCAGTCAACGCAGCCCTGAAGGGAACCCAACGGTACCTCGGGGTGTGGATGAGTGGAATGAAGATGACGTCTTTTACTAGCCATCCAACGTAGTGCGTCACATGGTTTCTTTTGGATTGTATAAAGAGTAGATCATGCCATCTTCATCATGTTATTTTGGAGTCAGAGATTGATGAACATGCAATTTTATATTTATGCATATGTTTATGTACCTTATTATATGTGCATGTGGATGGTTTAATTAACAAACCTTGGTTTATATTAATGAATAAATGAATGTTTTATTAATTCCTATGATGAATTGCAAGGTGAATTCTCCAGGTTTCTGCTTCATTATGAAAATGAGTGTTAAGTGTATATGGATCCTCCTTTCATATACCTATGGAATCTCCCTTGTAGTAGTTCGTATGTATATTGATATGGCATGGATTGCTACGGGTGACATGTGCCGTGCCTTGGGATTCACTCTAATCCCCAGTTCTTGGGTTCAGGGCATGAGAAAATTTGATAGTACAAAAGTATGTGGAGTGGTTAACTTGTCTGGGGTAAGTATGCTCCTACTTTGATTATGCCAGATTCGAAGAAAATAATGTGTTTCTTTGAGGCCTAGGCCCAACCATTAGCTCACCAGAAATCGGTATGTAATGTATGCATGAAGAATCATCTCACAAATTTGTGTTATAAAGGGATAAGTGCTTGTTTTCGTTGTGGCCAAGTGGAGCTCCAGGTTCAGGAAAGTCTAATGTCAAAAAGCAAAATCAAACATATCAAGTAGTATTAGCACCGCAGTTCAAGCCCAAGTAGTCATATCAACAGGCTCCAAGAGCCCAGCTACAACAACTGTTTAGAGCACCCTCACTAGCGCAAAGTCAGCAGTTCATGAAACCAACCAGCAAAGGCTTAAAGGTCAGTTCCAACAACCCCATCATAACAACACTAGCAGAGACAAAATCAATAAGCTAGGCCCTAGTAGATAGGTAGCATCTATGCAACAACAAATGAGATTGTAAAGGCATTAGGAGAGGCAATCAAATGTATGATTTTAATTCATGATGTAAAGGTTAAAGGAATTTTTGATCCTTATGCCGCACATTCATTTGTTTAACACACTTTCGCTAAAAGTATGTCAAGAAAGGTAGCTAGATTACAAGTTGCACTAGTTGTGGGTACACCTATGGGAAAACAAGTCCGATGTCACCAATATTCTACCCCTTCCCCCACCCATCCTTATAAAAATAAAGATAAGATGGTGTATTTTGCCCGCTGACCTAATCCTGTTGACCACGAATGACTTCAATGTTATAATTGGGATGGACTGGTTAGCCACATATAGAGCAATTATGGTTTGTTTCAATAAGACAATCAAGTTCAATGTAAATTTAGACATAGAGGAAACAATTTGGTAGAGAAAGCAGAATCTTATTAGTAGAAGTTTAGCCCAAAAGGCAAAGCGCCTATTAAAGGAAGGTTGTAAGTGTCATTTGGCATTCATCATGGAGGATAAACAATCTAAAGGGATGGAGGAGGTCCTTGTAGTCTGCAAGTTCCCTAATGTCTTTTCAGATGGAATTCCATGATTACCCCTACATAGGTACATTGATTTTACCATTGAACTAGTTCCCAATTCAGCACCAATATCAAAGGCTCCTTATAGAATTGCCCCATTAGAGCATAAAAAGTTGAAGACCCAATTAGAAGAATTGTTGGACAAGAGTTTTGTTTGGCCAAGTATGTCACCATGCACCACAACAAGATGCAGTTTTGGCAATGTTTTTCAGTGACACTTTTATAATTTTGTCGATAAAGACTAAGCTTGGATGATTATTTACCAATGCATATAATTTCGTCAGTGAAAATTACGTAATTATCGACGTTTTGAATGAAACATCGGTAAAAATCCAACATTATTTGCAAAATTCTTTGGCAAAGGTGGATAGTGAATTAACTTCATTTTTAGAAAAAAACTAAAATTAAAGAAATTTTTTCTAATAAATCTTTTTAGTTTAAGCGGCGAAAATAGGCATCGATAAATCTCTATAGCGCACTTTTTCTGACATTTTCAATTTTCATCATTAATAGTAGTATTTTACCGATGTAAAAATATAACATCAGCAAGAAACATGAAATACTTTTACTGACGTAAAATGGGTAGATGTCGGTAAAGTTATAGAATTTTTTACTAATTTTTTGAAAATAAGGGAAAAGTTTTGCCGATGAATTTGTACGTTGGTAAAAGTCAATTTTTTCTTAAGTTTTCATTAAACGTCAGTAAAAATTAATTTTACCGATGGAAAATAATATACGTTGGTAAAGTTTTCAAATTATTTACCGAAAGTCATTGAAAAAAATTGATAAAGATTTTCTGACAAAATTTTAAATTTTTGCGATGAAAATTAATTGTTGGTAAAATCCTTATAAAACTTTGCGCTACCCGTTTCCCCTTTTTGATTCCCCTGCCCCTAAATTCGTTTCTCTCTTTCATTCTTTGATATCTCGCTTTCTCTCTGGCTCCCAAATTCATTTCTCTCTCTCGGCTCTCTTTTTCTCACTTTCTTTGATGTCTCGCTCTCTCCGATCTCTTTGATCTCTCTCTCGCTTTCTCCGATCTCGCTGCTCTCTCTCTCGCTCTCTCTGCTTTCTCTTGCTCTCCTGCTTTCTCTCTCTCACTCTTTCTGATCTCTGACTTATCTCTCTTTCCAATCAGCGACCCACTATTGCTGCCTCTGCAATCCACTACCACTGCCGCTGTAATCCTCCAATCTTTGCCACGCTCCTATCTTTCTTGCTCTGCGATCCACTGCCGGTGCTTCTGCAATCCTTCTACTCTCTTCTGATCCCAGCACGAGAAGCTTCTGCGCACCGCTGTCTCCCTCTCCCTCTCTGTTGGCTGCCTCTGCCTCTGCCCCACTCTCTCATTGTTGGCCAAGAAGAGGAAGGAGAAAAGAAAGAAGAAAAAGAAAATCCAGAGGTCTGTGTGTTTTCCTCTCTTGATGAAATTTTACTTTTTTTTTTTTTGGATTTTCTCTATTATTTACCACATCTATCACTACTTCTGACTTTGCCAGCCAAGAGGAGGGAGAAAAGAAGGAAGAAATATAAAGGAATCGATTCACACCAGCCTCTGATCCCAGCTCTCACTTTGTAATCAGTCCCCTCTCTGCTTTCTCCCTCTCCCTTCTTTGCTCTCTTCCTCTCTCCTCTCTATGATTGGACTCCCTCTCTGTTATTGTTGCCTTTGCAAGTTCAAATCCAACACCAAGGTTAGGGTTTTCTTGATTGATTGATGCTTTGATTTTACATTTTTTTGATTTCGAAGTGCATGCATTCTCTTTTCTTCTCCCTAACTTCTTCTCAACGTGTAACATGAGAGATTGAGAAACCCAAGTTCTTCTTATTATTTTGTTGGCTCTATTCTTGTTCTTGTTATTGATGGGAGCTCTGTATTTGTTTGTTGTTGGATTATATTCTTCAAACATGAGATTGAAATCCAATACGGTTTGCAAATAAAAACTTGAAAAAAATATAATACGCTTTTTTTAAACTAGCACAACCAACTCTTTGATTCACACACAATTCATTGTCTTTCTCGGGCTTCTCCTCTAAAACAAAATCCATCCATGATGTTGTGAAACTTTCCAAATTTCAGACAAAGAGAAGAACACAAGAAGGAGATTGTTTTCTATTTTATATGTGTTTTTTTTATTTTTTTGGAAAATCCCTTAGTAAGTTCTCAATTAGTCCATTCAGTTGAGCCCCCTCCCTCACATAAACCAATTACATTCTTGGTTTACCCGCTATGCAAGTAAACTCTCTCTCTCTCATCTCTTCTCTCTTCATCTCTATCTGCCTCTACATCTCTTCCTTCTCTATTCCCCATTCATGTTTATCTCTCATCTCTCTTGGGATATAAATGCACATAACTCTAAATGGGTCTCCACTGATGAGTGGAAAAAGATGCAACTCTTATTGCTTTAAATTTGCACATTTGTTTCTATCCATATGTTGTCATGACTTTGAATTTTGTATCTTTATGGTATTGAACATGCTTTCCATTAATCCCAAATGTGAATGAAATAAAAGGCACAAGCCTGATGGTTTTTTTGTCCACAACTCAACTTTTTTTCTTGTAAATTGGAATGATATTTACTGTAACAAGTTGTCTGGTGTTTAATCTTTATTGCAAAGTTTGAAGTTGTGTTTGCATTTGAGTCGATGGGTGCTTTGATTTCTACTAAGCTATTGATTAGCATTGTTAGTTTTATGGAATTTGATGTCTATAGTCTATAATGGAAATCAGTTGAAGCATTTCCTCCAATTCTAGTCTATGTTGTTTTCTTTTGTAAAAATTTTCTCTCTCAATATGTTGGGTTTTTACATTTGAATGACAGGTAAATGACATTTGAATATCGCATTATTTGGTCTTAAAATACTATTTGGATAAATACGGATGGTGAAGTTCATTTTTTGTAAATGGGTTCATAGTCCAAACACGAATGCATTAAATATACAAGAGAGTAATTTTCTTCTTTGCAGAATTTTTGGCTATTGGGTTTTGGGTATTTGTTTCCTTTTTTAGAGCTAAAATTTATATGATGAAGTTTCAAGAGATTAGACCTACCCTCATTAAATGAAACCTCCTGTTAAAGATATCACACATGGAGCAATTTCTAACTTCTAATTGCATGTAATTATGTCAGATATGGACAGGAGTTGGATATTACATTATCAGAACCGATTTAGTGCGGAGTACAAGGCTGGGGTGAACTCATTTATTGATTTTGCAAAGGTAAATTCGAGTGGGACAACAGTCATTAGGTGCCCATGTAATGATTGCTATAACCATCGAAAGCATGACTATGGAATCATGAAAAAGCCATTTGCACATTCATGGAATGATGGTCTCATACTAACAGTGGATAGCTCACAGGGAACCTATAGTTGAACCCGATGATTTGGATGAGAGCGAAGATGAACCGGAAGAAAATCAAATGAATACGATGAGTTGATAGAGGACCATCGTAGAGGAACTTACTTGGAGGAAGATACTCGAGAGAGGGATGATGTGCAGGATTTTGAAAGATTGTTGCAAGCTTCTTAGCATGGCCTGTACCTAGGATACAAGAGCTCAGATACTCTGTTAATGTTTATCATCAAAATATTGCATGTGAAGGTCGAATGTGGGTGTAGTAATAAGTCGTTTGACAAGGTCCCGCAGATTTTTAAGGACTTTTTACGTAAAGGTCATGTGGTGCCAGCCTCAATTTACGAGGCAAAGAAATTATTATGTGACTTGGGATGGGAAACAAGAACATAGATGCTTGCAAATACGATTGTGTGTTGAATTAGAAGGAGAATGCTCAATTGGATAAATGTTCAGAATATCAAGAGCCTAGGTACGAGGTCAATGATGGTAAACGAAAGAAGATCCCTCATATGGTGCTCCATTACTTCCCATTGACACCGAGGTTGCGCAAATTGTATATGTCAAGGAAGATAGTCACAGAGATAAGATGGCACAGTGATAAGCGCGTTGATGATGGGATAGCGAGGCATCCGACTGACTTTGTGGAATGGAATGAATTTGATAAGAAATATCTAGAGTGTGCCCGACAAACACGTAATGTGAAGCTGGGGTTAGCCACCAATGGATTCAACCCTTTCGGTAACATAAGCACCTCTTATAGCATGTAACCTTTCATACTTATGCCTTATAATTTGCCACCACGGATGTGCATGAAGGAGCCATTTTTTATGATGTCATTACTTATTCCAGGACCAAGCTCACTCGGAAACAAGATCGATGAATATCTGAAACCCTTGGTTGATGAGTTGAAGGATTGTGGGATAATGGTGTATCGACTTTTGAAGCTCATCTAAATAGACCTTTCAGATGCATGTGGCGTGATGTGGACCATAAATGACTTTGCTGCTTATGGTAACTTTTCTGAGTGGAGCACAAAAGGTTATAACGCTTGCCCCTCATGTAACGACAGCTCATTAGGAGTGAAGTTGAAAGTTAAGACTGGGTACATTGGCCATCGAAAATACTTGGAACTGAACCACCAATGGCGTAGAGACAAGGCCTTTATCAGTCAGCCTGAGCATGAAAAGAATTCTTTGGATTTACTAGTGCAAAAGGTACTAGACTAGCTACAAAAACTAGCACAGGTCAAGTTTGGCAAGAGTAAGAAAAGACCGCGCGACTCTGGAGAACTGAATTGGACAAAGAAAAGCATCTTATTTAAATGGCCCTACTGGAGGTGCAAAAAACTTCGACACAACCTTGATCCTATGCACATTGAGAAGAACATTTTTGTAGCTTTGGTTGGAACACTTTTGGGCAAAAAGGCCAAGAACAAGGATACGGAGAAAGCGCGTAAGGATTTGAAAAACTATGGGCATCAAGACAGAGTTACATCTAGTGAAGAGGGGTGATAGATCCAACTTAAAGCCGCATGCCTCTTATACTTCGGAACCAAAACATAGAGATGAATTTTATGAATTCTTGAAGTCGATCAAAGACCCAGGTGGCTATGCGGCGAACCTCTTGAGGTGTGTAACCTCGAAAAATGGTAAATTATTTGATTTAAAGAACCATGATTGCCACATCCTTATCCAACGCATCCTTCCTATTGGTATGTGTAGCTTTCTAAATAAGGACATTTGTACAACATTGTTTGAGTTAGGCAGTTTTGTCCAAGACTTCTGTTCGAAAACACAAAGACACGATGATTTGAAAAAATTAGAAGAGCAGATAGTTTTAATATCGTTCAAACTGGAGAGGATTTTTCCTCCTACTTTTTTCATGTAATGGTACATCTGGCATGGCCATACTTAGTGGACCGGTGCAATATCGGTGGATGTACCTGATAGAAAGATGATAGTTAATGACCATTGATTAATTATTTATTTATTAGTGTAATTACCTTGTATTGAAAATCGTAATTGTTATCATTGGTTGTTTAAAGGTTTCTTAAGACCCTAAAAAGGTACATTCGCAACCAAGCTCGGCCAAAACGTTCGATCGCCAAGGCTTACATTGTCAAAGAGTGTCTTACTTTTTGTTCAATGTATTTAAGGCAAACTGATCAAGTTGAATGTTATGATGATGGTGGCGAACATGGCCCGGGAATGTCAGTATTCACACAAACTGTCCATCCAATCGGACTAATGGCAAGGGCATATGATCATTCGCAAGGAAAGCGTGACATGGCTCATTGGTTTGTGCTGAATAATACCCCTAAGGTGGAGCCGTATCTACAGTATGTGCTTCAATCGAACCATATTTATGCATTGCTTGTTAACTCTTTGATTTATTCTCTAGTTTGACTTATTCACTAAAAGCTACCTTGAGTAGGGAACACAAGAATTTAGTACAAAATCAAAGAGGTGGAGAAATCGAGCAGGTACAGCGAAAAGAATTTGAAATTGTTCAAACAACATGTAAGACATATAAAACACTATTATTTTTATTGCTAGACATTATTGGATTACACTTCAAATGACATTAGCATAATACATTTGTCTTAATCTACTTATGTAGATGGATCAATTGCAAACAAGTGGGTTAGTAGAAGCTACTGATGAGATTTGGTCATTAGCAAATGGCCCTAGATCACTAGTGAATCTGTATTAGGGGTGTGTTGTAATGGCATCCGATATCACACTAAAGACCATGAGAAATGCCGAAAAAGTCAGAGTAGTGGCTTGGTTGTGGAAGCGGAATACGAAGGAAAGAAACATGACTACCATGGATACATCCATGAAATCTGGGAATTGTCCTATTTGCATGGGGGTAAAGTGGTTTTATTTGAATGTGAATGGTACAACACTAGTACCAAGTACAAGATAAACATCGTAGAACATGTTACAAGCATTGATATCATGGGTCATTGGTGCAACGATGATCCATTTGTCCTACTAAGTCAAGTGACACAAGTCTTCTACGTCAATGAGACCAATAGAGGAAAAATTGGAGAGCTGTAGAACGGGTTAAGCCTCGGGGAGTATGGGATGTACCCGCTAAGTGGGATGACAATAACAATGATGATGTGCCCAATGATGTATTTCAGCAGGAACAAATGACATTTGTTGTCCCAGTCCTTGTCGATGGTACTAGTGTTTAATATTCTAGAGATGATATAGATTCCAAGATCATTCTCAGTAATAAGTTAGTAGACGAGGAGGCCCAAGATGAAGATGAAACACTGGCGGATTACGAAGATGAAAAAGACAATGATGTACTTAGTCAGTTTGACTTTGACATGGAATATGACATGCAGTGTTTGTTTCAGGTTTTGCACACGTAACGATTAAGTAAATTAATAAAGATCTTACTTTAAAGAATGACATTGTCTTCAATTTCATTTTCTCTTGTGATTTGTTCATATATGGTTAAAACATTTCTATATTTCACATTTTTATGCTTATTTATATAATCATAGTTGCAAACGATAGCAGACGGAGGGAAAAAATAGGTCAAACTAGGAGAGCTGTCCCGTCACATGCAAGTATTCAATTATTTATCAAAGAGAAAAAAGACAATTAAGCAAAATACAGATAAACTTGCATCTCTAGGGCTCCCGCCAACCACATGTGCTATATTTAGTTCAGCTAAAAAGGACAAACGAGAATGGAAAGAAAAATATTAATGGGAATGATAACGACGAGAACTACAGTCCCACACAATGATGATGACGTAGATGACAAGACATCTTCATCTGAATAGGATGAGGTAGTCTTTCTGTGAATGTATATGACATGCGCTTTAAAATATTAGTTTTGATAGTGACACTCATGTTAAAATGATTTTCATTTCCATTGAATGTAAATTGCTAACATTCACATTACTAATATTATTGATTTTTGCTAATAATTATTTATTTTCCTTGTCACTTTGGTCTCGGGAGAAGAGGCTTGACGTGCTCAGAGAATCGTAGCAACACTTGGGTTAACTCATGCAGAGAGCACACTCGAGGCTGTGACATAGTCTCTACTAATACGGCCTCTGACCACACAACCCTCGCCGACATAGCCTCCTACCACACAGCCCTCGTAGACCCAGCCTCCTACCACACAACCCTCGTCGACCTAGCCTTCGCCCTCCCTGCCTCCACCGAGTCCTCATATAGTTGGTAGAAGTGTTGGTGAGAAAATTATGACATTTTAAAATCCTGAATTCACCTCAATTTAATGATTTGTGTTTGCTAACTCATCTAGCACTATCATCTTAACAGCATCAGCCCTAGTCTCGGACGTTTCAAGCCATGTAAGGGGCACTATGCAAGGGAAGAAGGTGGCAAAGCGAAGGAGAGAGCTAGGTCATAACATCCTAGTTCTAATCCCTAGCTCGAGCCAAAGGCCAGAGGGGGAACATGCACCATCACTAGCTAACCATCTTGGGTTAGCCATTACAGAAATGGCCCTAGTCCGACCCCATGGCTGGAGGAAGCTTGAAAGTGGGATTAAGCTTGCCATCATTGGTTTAGTTCGGGTAAACTATAATTAGAATTATCAACCAAGTTGATCATAGTTGTGCTCGTCATTACAAGACATGGATTACATTTTATTATTACTAATCTTTATATGGCTCTCTCTTAATTGCAGCAAAATATCTGATATCGGGGACTACGAGGGCGATATGCAGCTTAGGGCGGATGTTGATCACTAGTGCGGGATTTTGTATAGGAGTTAGAAATACGAGCTGCATAGTCACTATCTCAAACTGTTGGAGTAGGGAGTTCCCCAACCCCAGGACCACCGAGCAGAGGGCTGTGATCCAGCCAACTGGTAGTTGATGGTCTCATAGTGATGGAAATCACCACAGTGGAGGGTAACATTTGGATGTTATCTACACCAATTAATTATATTCCAACGTAATTCTATTAGTTATGATTTGTTGAAGAAAGCTATTGTATTATTGTTCTTCTATGAGGGCTGTGATCAAGCTATTGTTCTTCAAGCCAAGCTGCCATACAATCATACTAGTGGCTCTAGTTCATTTGCATCAAGAATGTCGCTGATGGTACTAATTATATTCATATGCAGAAACTTGATTAAGTTTATTAATTTATCAATATGTAAGTTCATATCTAATACAAAATAATTTCGAATGACAGATGGCACAGAATGTCGATCAGGCACCACCTATTACTCGGTTCTTCCACGACACCCACTATAGGCAAAAGAGTAATGAGTGGGTAAATGACATGGCTTAGCAAAGACATGTATATTTGCTCTTCGATTCAATTTTGATCAACAATGCCACAAAAGCATTCTAAATCCCTTATTGATTTAAATGGCAGGAGGCCTTGGTGCAACAGACTGAGGAGAAGTCGCAACCCTCTATCACAGCTCCGATGATTGAGGAACAAACTGCTAATTGTTGTTGATGAGCTTGGGAAGAGGTCGGGTTACTAGAATGGGTACGATATATACACGAGGACCTCTTCATCTTCCACATAGTCACAGGTGCCGCATCCCAAGGTGAACGCCCTACACGAGTAGCTAGCTAAGCAGGCTAGGAGGCAGGCTACGCAGGACAAGTGGTAGGCTGAGTAGGACAGGAGGATAGCTACACTTGAGGCCCTCGTTCAACAGCTGGCAGCTACGGTAGGGATAGATTCGACGATCTGCTATAACATCTCTAGAGGGACCAGTTCTGCTAGTGATGTCATAGTTACTATAGAGCATGATGTGACCCCTTGGTTAGTATATTGTTCTCTTGAAATTTTAACATAATAACTCATTGAAATTTATAAACACTGAAAATGTAGGATTTTCAACACCTATAATTAGAGATACAGCCCTCGAAACAGGTTGAAATGGGAAATAGTCCCTGAAAAAATCAGCAACCAGCACATGCACTTCGCTTAAGGGTAGAGTAATTTGTAAGACCTGACATTCGCAAATTGGAGTCCCAGTTAGAGATTTACACTACATCAAAATTTGCAAAAAATAAGTGTTCCGAACTATCATTTAATTAAAAAAATGACGGTCCAAATTGTCATTTTGACCGTCGTTCATATTTGTGTAGCTTTTTGAAAATAAGTGTTCGTAGTTGTCATGTAAGTCTGAGCTCAACAAGTATGTCAAACTGTTAGTTTTTTAAGTGTCAGTAGCTCTCTTTTTTTTATAATGAAAACCACCGTTTTTTTATCAATTATTAATTTAAAAAAATTAAAAAATTATCAAGTTGTAAAAGCCATCATTTTTAAAAAGCATCTAGAATCTTTTTCAAATTATCCAGTGTTAGTAAGTATCGCTTTTTTTTGTTTTCTTAATAAAAAAGTATCTATATATAGAATTTATATAATTATCCTTTCAATAAATGTAAATAATAATCCATCCATAGCTACAAATAATAATACATTAGATACGAACAAACATCATTTAGCTTAATTAAAATCACTAGAATTAAAATTCAATCCAATACATATAACCAAAAGCTTCGAGTGAAGTCATTACAGGACAATAATTTAAACCAAAGTTGATAGTGCAACAAAGTCAAATAAAACTAATCTAAAGTTTTATACATGAGCCAATCAATCATATCACCCAAAGTGATATTTTCAAAAGTTTTATCTCCGCTAAGTAACTGAATCGAAGAATCAAGAATCTCATCCACAACAATCCTATAGCATCTTGGATAGTTAGGCGACAAACCAATCATAGTTCCATAAGCAACAATAACATCCTTCTGTAGCAAATGCATCAACCTATGCTGAATCAATCCTGTCCGTGGACTTACTTGTTCTGTCTGTGCCTCTTGATGTGGTGATTCATTATGAGCCTATAATATTATTAGAAAAAAAATGGTGTTAATACTTTATTAATTAAAATATTATTTATTTAATTATAGAAATCTAGAATATATGAAAAATAAATATTGTAAGTAACAATAATTCTATGATGGGTGGATGTCCACCGCATCACCATCCCACCTTGAGATAGATTTTGTTTTAGCTCATCCTTATCCTTCTGCTAGCCACCCATCTCCTCCATCAACTTTATCGTTTTCTTTCAATCTTTTTGTTTGAAACTTTTCATCTGCTAACGCTTTCATATATGGAGATGAATAACAGATACGAGTCCTAGAACACCCATGCCTAAGCCGCACACACATCCTCAAGAATCAAGACCAATGATCTATGCAAAAATAAAAGAAAATGATATCAATATTTAGACAAATATTAAATTGACACTTACCATGCTTTATCAACAAGAAAACTAAATTAATAATACCTTTGCAAGTGTGTCATTGTTTAGATCTTTTTGTACAAGAAATCTATCAGCCTCATGAAAACTTCTAATGGCATCCTACAAAACATATGATAAATAACAAGCACCAGAAAAATCGCAAATAAAAAATATTTTAAAAATTACAGCAGAGTCTCCTCTTAACCATAGGGCATTTAAATTTCTTCTTCAACCTATTAGTTAATTATACATAAAGAAAACACCTCATAAGAATGCTTCATTGCTCATACAAATTATAAATTTAATTTATACTCAACCATAGCACTTCCAAAACTAAATTTCATACATGATACGAAAACACAAAAATGAGTGTAACAATAAGATATTCATACTCACAAAAATAAAATATCATCCACAACATATTGAATCATATAAAATGCATTTATGTTAGTAATCCCTAATTCTTAGGCTCAGGGTGTGATAGGAATCCAACAACAAGAGTGTCTTATCTCTTTTTTATCCTAGTTAAGCTTGGAGGCTAAGCAACAAATCTCTCTCACATTGGGATAAAACTTTATCTACACAAAGGAGTCTAGGTTCAACATATCAAGGGAGCCCAAAACCGTAAAATGACCCCCCCTTGGATGTCCAACCTTATGAAGAAATTGAAAACCCCTCTCCCTCTAGGCACTCTCTCCCACATGCCCACTCATCCCTCGTTCTCCAGCTCTTCCATATTCCATCTCTCTCTTTAATAAGGTTGGCCACCAAGTTGAAGATTTGGGTCTAGAAGTTGAAATTTTCTTCATCCTAACTTTGTATGGTTCTTGTTTTAATCTCCTTTATTATATGTAAAGACCATCTATGTTACTAAAGTTTTGATTTCTTTTATCTTCATCTCATGGTTGTGTGCTTTTGATTTTCTAATTTTGCCAAATCTGTTAAAAGGTTAACTAGTTGTGCTTAGGGTAAGGTTAGTAAAAAGAGCACTTCAATACTATTGGCTTGGCTTAGTATCCTCCAACGTGTGCAAGGATTTCTGATCTCTTGCATATATGGGAGGCAATGCAAGTGAAGAAACCAAAGCGAATGATTTATGTGCATGTTTAATGTTTATGAACCCCTATGTCAAAAAGTGTTAGAAATGACAGCCCAGAGCTATCATTTATTTGGGTTATAAAGGAGAACATGTGAATGTTTGTTTAAGAATCTAGATTATGATGAAACATGTGCCAACATCAATGACAAAAATTATCAACTCACTAAGCTAAAAAAACTGCATTTCTTTTTTTAGGGCCTAGGCCCTCACTTAAAGTTTAATTTACCATTTTTTAACTATGCCAATGCTTTTGTAATTTCAACTCAAAGCCCACTTCTTGAGTAAATAGAGAAGGAAGAAATAAAACATCATTCTCTCTAGTAGTTTTTTTTCTTTTTATATCACAGAATAACATAGATTCTAGTAATTTTTCTTAATTACACTGCACCTTTGCTACCTTTCAAAAGAAACTAAATTTACATTCACTAGAGTTTGGATCCTCCCATTTTCAATTTAAATGTTGAAATAGGAAAAATAAAAGCACTTCTGCATTTTATTCCATACCCTCAAATTACTTAAAGTAAGCAATCCTAAACATATGTCAATGGCATTTCATTAGATATCTAGTGTTCATGCTAGTCAAGAAGGCATAGCACCATCACCCAAGCAAACTTGATCTTGTCACTTATATGATCCAAAACCCATTTCTTTTCCGGGTCATGAATACAGCACAAAACTTAAGAAAACAAAAGCAAAAATAGATACATAGGACTATTCATCTCATATAATCAACTCAAGAAATTATATGTCTAAACCACATCACTACAGCTAAGACACATTTTGGCAAGATAAAATGGCAAGCCATTCGATTTTCATGTGGTGTGAGTGTGTGAGTTCAATTCTGAAAAGCAAAAATAAATTAAAAGAAAAAACAAAAATAAATCAAAAGAAAGATCTTAGGCTCTACTAGAAGGCTTGTGAAGGGTTTGCTTTTTGGTCTAGGTTAGAGTGGGCAGACTTAATCCATCTAAATCGATTCAATCTTGCACATAGAGACCTCATCCTTAATATCCATGTGAAGACAACACTTCACCGAACCAACCAAGTCCAAATCAGAACTGTACTCAAACTACCCAAAACGAGTCCCATCACACTTGGCGAACCCAACCTAAAAAAGTCGATTCCCAAAAAAACAACCTTCTTCATCCTGGTGATTGTAAACCCACCATCCCTTTACTTACCTACTCCATCCCTCACTTTTGACATGAACCAAACAAATCCAAGCTCACAACTTATCCAAATCAAGCTAACACAGAGAAAAAGAGTGAGAAATATTACCCAAAATCAATTTGCGATACCAATGCAATAAAGGAAAAATCAGAATCATCACAGATAACAGTTATAATTGAAAACATGAAGAGAACATGGAGATTGGTACCAGAGGTGAGGAGGAGATACAGGCAGAGGGGAGGCAAGAAGAGAGAAACAGGTGCTGCAAGCGGTGATCCTTACTGCCAGTATAGATTGTTGCCCATGCCTATTAATCAAGAGAGAAAAAAATGTGTGGGGGATAAATAGGGAAAGGATTTTGGTGGGACGGGAAAGGGAAAGGCGCTAAACCAATTTCGAGCACTTTTCATTTTTTGTTTTAAGTACATAGGTCAAACTAAACAAGAGTCTAAAACAGTGGTATTTAACAACTTAATAAGTATCTAAAATTGACGTTTTTTCCAATAATATCTCCCACATCAAATGGTATGGTTTTTTCTTTTAACGAAATTGAGAATTGTGAAATATAAACAAGAGTTTGCAACTATTATTTTTAACATCAAAATGGTGTGGGATTTAAGACATTTTGACATTGTGTTAGATGCAAAAACCTACGATTTCCAAGACTTAGGCTTGAAAACCACCCGCCGGGGGTCCAGAACAGAAAACAGCCTTCGAGAAAATTGGCAACCATCATGAAGACTTCACTCAAGGGTAAAGTAATTATAGACACCAATGGTTAGCAAATTGAACTCCCAGTTAGAGAATTAGAAGCAAAAACCTATGATTTTCCAACACTTAGGCTTAAAAACCAGCCACCGAGGGACCAGAAGGGGAAATGGCCCTCGAAAAAATCGGCAACTAGCACGAGCACTTCGCTTGAGGGTAGAGTAACTTGTAGGAACTGACGGTTTGCAAATTAGAGTCCCAGTTAGAGATTTAGATGCAAAAACCTATGATTTGCAAGACTTAGACTCGAAAACCGCACATCAGGGGGTCAAACATGGGAAACAGCCCTCGGAAAATTCAAAAACCAACACGAGTACTTCACTCAAAGGTAGAGTAACTTGTAGGAACTGACAGTCCACAAATCAGACTCCCGATTAGAGAATTAAAAGCAAAAACCTATGATTTTCCAACACTTGGGCTCAAAAACTAGCCGCCAAGGGACCAAAATGGGAAATGGCCCCTGGAAAAATCAGCAACTAGCATGGGCACTTTGCTTGATGGTATAATAACTTGCAGGAACTAGAGATTCACAAATTGGAGTCCCGGTCAGAGATTTAGACACAAAAACCTACGATTTCCAAGATTTAGGCTCGAAAACCGCCCGTCAGAGGTCCAGAACGGAAAACAACCCTCGAAAAAATTAGCAACCATCACGAGGACCTCACTTAAGGGTAGAGTAACTCGTCAAAACTAACGGTCCATAAATTGGACTCCCAGTTAGAGAATTAGAAGTAAAAAACTATGATTTTCTAATAGTTAGGCTTAAAAACCACCTACTAGGGGACCAAAATGGGAAACAACCCCCGAAAAAATCAACAACAAACACAAGCACTTCGGTTGAGGGTAGAGTAACTTGTAGGAACTAACGGTTCACAAATTAGAGTCTCAGTTAGAGATTTAAATGCAAAAACCTATGATTCTAGGACTTAGGCTCGAAAACCGAGCACTGGAAGGTCAAAAATGGGAAATGGCTCCCAGGAAAACTAAAAACTGGCATGAGCACTTTGCTCGAGGTAGAGTAACATGTAGGAAATGACAGTCAGCAAATCGAACTACCGGTTAGAGAATTAGAAGCAAAAACCTATAATTTTTCAACAATTAGGCTCAAAAACCACCCAGTGGGGGACCAAAATGGGAAACGGCCCCCGAAAAGATTGGCAACAGGTGTGAGCACTTCACTTAATGATAGAATAACTTGTAGGAACTAACGGTTCGCAAATTAGAGTCCTAATTAGAGATTTAAATGCAAAAACCTATGATTTTCAAAACTTAGGCTTGAAAACCGCCCACCCTGGCATCAAAAATGGGAAACGGCCCCTAGAAAAATCAAAAACTACCATGAACACTTCGTTCGAGGGTAGAGTAACTTGCAGGAATTTACGGTTTGCAAATCGGACTCCCTGTTAGAGCATTAGATGCAAAAATCTATGATTTCCAAGACTTAGGCTCGAAAACCTCCCACCGAGGGTTAAAAATGGGAAACGGCCCCTAGAAAAATAAAAAGACGGTATGAGCACTTCAGTCGAGGGTAGAGTAACTTGTAGGAACTGATGGTCTGCAAATCGAACTCTCGGTTAGAGAATTAGAAGTAAAAACCTATGATTTTCCAACACTTTGGCGCAAAAACCACCTGCCGAGGGACTAGAACAGGAAACGGCCCATGGAAAAATTGGCAACTATCATAAGCACTTCGCTTGAGGGTAGAGTAACTTGTAAGAACTAATGGTTCATAAATTGGAGTCCCGTTTAGAGATTTAGATGCAAAAACCTATAATTTCCGCGACTTAGGCTCGAAAACTGCCCACCGGGGGGATCAAAAATGGAAAACAGCCCCTAGAAAAATAGAAAACAGGCACAAGCACTACGCTCGAGGGTTGAGTAACTTATAGGAACTGATGGTTTACAAATAGGATTCCTAGTTAGTGAATTAGACGCAAAAACCTATGATTTCCAAGACTTCGGCTTGAAAACCGCCCACCGGGGGGGGGGGTAAAAAACAAGAAACGGCCCCTAGAAAAACCGAAAACCAACACGAGCACTTCGGTCAAGGGTAGTGTAACTTGTAAGAACTGATGGTCCATAAATCGAACTCCTAGTTAGAGAATTAGAAGCTAAAGCCTAGGATTTTCCAACAATTAGGCTAGAAACTGCTCGTCGGGGGTCCCAAATGGAAAACGGCCCCCGAAAAAATAAAAAATCAGCACAAGCACATCGTTTGAGGGTAGAGTAACTTGTACGAATAGAAAATTTGCAAATCAAACTCCCAGTTAGAGAATTAGATGCTAAAATCTAGAATTTTCAACACTTGGGTGCTAAAACTGGCCGCCTGAGGTCCAAAACAGGAAATGGACCCCAAAAAAATGGAAATTGGCATGAGCACCTTGCCCACAAATTGGACTCCCAGTTAGAGAATTAGATTGAAAAACGTTGGATTCCAAACACTTAGGCTCAAAAATAGGCCACCGGAGGTTCAAAACGGGAAACGGCCATTGGGCGGCACGGAAACTAGCACGAGTACCTCGCTCAAGGCAAAAGTAACATGGAGGAATTGACGGCTCATGAATTGGACTCCCGGTTAATGAATTAGACGCAATAACAGCTAAATTCTCAATACTTAGGCTGGAAAACAAGTCACCAAAACACTTAGGAAAATATTATATATATACATGTTTATCTTACATTTGTAATTTAATTCATTGAAAAGGTTCTAATGTTATTTTTGTCATTACAAATTGATGGATGATTTGGATTCGGTTGCAGACTTGGAGGGGTGTTTTATTTTCATTTTAGTTTATTTGTATTTGTATATTGGATATTTATGTGGGACTGTATCATTGATTGTAATATTTGTTAAATGAGATGAATGACTTGATGAAAAATGGCGATGGTTGTTTGTTTATTTAGCAACACTTGTATGCATGGATTTCTTATGTTAAATATAGGTACATGAATAGGTTTATATTTGATAGAGGTATATAAACAGGTTTATAGGAAGACAATAATGAAAAATCAATTACTATATTTAAAAAAATAATCTATTACCGACAAAAAATGACATTTACCCATGTTTTTTTAACATTGGCAAAAGTAAATTAAAATTTAGAAAATAAATAAATTTACCGACCTTTTTGAACGTCGGCAAAAAGATATTGTAAAACTTAAAAATAAGGATAAATGTTTTACAAACGTTAAAAAACATCGATAAAAGCAAAAATTAAAATTAAAAAATGGAATGAGTTTGCCGATGTTAAAAAATGTCAGTAAAAATGAAAGGAAAATTAAAAAATTGAAATTAATTTGTCGATGTTTTTTTAGTGTCGGAAAAATAGAATTTTAAAATTTTGTGTAATTTTTTTATTAACATTAGAAAACGTCAGTAAAAATGAAATTGCCCACCTTTTTCTAATGTGGGTAAAATGAAATTTTAAAATTTTAAAAATAGTAAAAATTTTTTATTGTCATTTTCTAACGTCGGTAAAAATGAAATTGAAATTTAAAAAAAATAAAATAAGTTTGCCCATAATTTACTGACACTTTTTAATGTTGGTAAAATGAGATTTTAAAATTTCAAAATGGGGAAAATTTTTTATCGACATTAAAAAAAACGTCGGTGAGAGTGAAATTAAAATTGAAAAAAATGAAATGATTTTTGCCGACGTATTCTAATGTCGGTTAATGTCCAATTTATCATCCGTAAAGCTAGTTTTCGCCAATGTAATTTTATTCAGTCGGTAAAATATTTTACTGATGCTTTTTTAGCGACGTCTGACTGACGAAAATATTTCCATCGGTAAATTTATGTACCAACATTTTCTTATCTTTTGACGATGAAAAGTTTCATAGCTAAAAATGTAAATTGTTGTAGTGATGGGATGCACCAGTCTTGCTTGTTAAGAAAAAAGATGATTCAATGAGGTTGTGGATCGATTATAGATAGTTGAATTAGATTACAATTATAAACAAGTACCCCCTCCTGAGGATCAATGAGCTGTTTAACCAACTGCTGGTAGCAGAATTCTTCTCAAGATAGACTTGAGATCAAGGTACCATTAGCTGAGTTAAAAAGCAAGACATTCAAAAAACCGCCTTGAGGACCAGATATGGTCACTATGAGTTTTTGGTGATGCCATTTGGGTTGACAAATGCTTCAAGGGTATTTGTGGCGTTGACAAACAAAGTGTTTGCCTCTTGCCTTCTTCCATTTATAGTGGACTTTTGATTGTGAGTTCCAAGTGCAGAACCGCGATGTAGTAATAAAAACTGGTGAGATCAGGTCGATCCTCAGGGAGCAATATGTTTAAGGTTCCTTTTTCAAATTATACCAGCCCTAAATAAAAATCTAGAACTAGCCTCATTTAAAAACTAACAAATACAACCATTCCTATTTTGAAAAAAATAAAAATTAAAAAATTACAATCCAAATAAATAAAAATTCCTAAATTAGAAAACCTAAACCCAAAACTTCCTAAAATAAAACTAAGGTTGCTGCAAAATAAATGCACATTAGAACTTCCAATAAAATAAAACTAAAATTAGAAACTTACTAAAATAAAAACTAGACAAAGTTAGAAACTAATAGAATAAAAGTTAAAAACTTTCCTAAGCTAGAATTTCCAAAACTAGAATACTTTCTAATTTAAAATCTTTAGTTAAAAAAAGTTTAGAAAGATCTTTTAATTTTTGAAATTATCTAAAACAATAAAAGACATAAAACTAGAAACAAAATTAAAAGTAGAAAGTTGTTGACGTTGGTAATGCAATGCATGCTATGTAACTAATGCAAACTTTCCTAATATGGGATGCAAAATTTAAATAAAATATGATCCTAATCTAATGCAAACCTAATCTAAATTTAACAGATGAAAACACACTTAATGAATGCATGAATTCAACTAAAACAATTGCAAAGAAAAAGATTAAAAAATAGAAAAAATATGCTTGAATGAATGAACTAGTTATGCAAATTCTACAATGCAGAATTTTACAGTGTATATGGACCGTTCTTACATTTTTTCTTGTCTAAAACACCATGATTTTTAGGCTTACCTGAGATGAAAATCTCAGTGTTTGAAGGTGTTTCCAGCAATATTTATTGTTCATAAACTTCCTAATTTAAACAATCCAAGAATGCATGAGAACTTGACATGTGTAGGCACCAAACAAAGTTGCAGAATTTATGAATTATAAATGCTGGAACTCAGATTTCAAATCTGAAACATATTAAAAATCCTTCTCCAAATCATGAAATTTCAGATCTTTTAAGTCCTCAAATCTGATTCACAAGTTACCCAACTGAACACTCTAAAATATGAACTAATTGTTGCATCAAAATTTCTACAAATATGGATTGTTTTTGGAGTACCTTACTACACATTCAGTTCTGAATTTTAAATTTAGTCAAAACACCTATAAAATATGATCACTTTGGCACCTGACACATGTGAAGAAACTTACTAATAAGTGATGCATGCTATGACAAAACTTTCAACCATTAAATTATGCATACAACAAAACATTAAAATATAAAGAACATCAAAATTGCAGAAATCTAAATGAAGTAATTGCAAGAATTTAAATGTAGTAATGACAATTTAAATGTAGTATTGCAGGAAAAGTAAATGTAGTATTGCAGGAAAAGTAAATGTAGTAGATTTGCCATCTCAAGATCTAATCATTCATAAAATTCATCCATTAACTAGAACATAATCTCAAAGACTTATATCGTCAATCCAAGCATATCCATGAGCATTATAATCAAAGTATAGAGACAAACTATGCAAAAGAAAGATCTACAAGAAAGCATAACTTTACTAATGAAGTAGTCTCTATCAAAAGATACATAAATTGAAATAAAGATGCTACTTACACTAGGATGAGAAGCCTCTTTTAGATGAAAAAACCCAACAGTGTAGTATGATTTCCGGGCCAAATCTCCTAGAGGACTTCAATGGAGGAAGAGAGAGTTAAAGAAGATGAAGTATAATAATAATTCTAGAGAGAAGTGGTTTATCTTCCCATGCTTTAGACTACTACAAAGGTGTCCTATTTATAGTTTTTTTTTTCTTCTCTCTTTTTCAAAGAAGGTCTCTTATGTGGCTTTCCTTCTTTAAAATATCTTGAGATCTCTTGAAATTATCTTGAATTATCAAAAGATAATTTGGATGATACAATAAAAGATGGTGGACCCCTTCTTGGATGTCGCACAAGTGTACCCCCACACATGTGCATATATGCGGGACCATGAAGCCAATGTGGCAATTTCTCTTCTAACTTCTTTTTCTCTTTCCAATTCTTCTCTCCTTTCTTTTGAACATAAATTTCTTGCCTTAATTCTTTGAAAATAGGACCCATATCTTCAATTTCCTACAAAACTAATGTGAATTCATATAAAAAGACAATTTTAACCCTAATATCACAAATGCATGGATGCAAGTCTATCTCTCATGAAATGACAATAAAAATGCACACCATTTTTCATGATTTTATGTGAATAAACTAATGATGATTAAAATTTATTTTATTTCATGAGAATATAAATATTCACCAAACTTTCCAAAAATAGAACTCCAAAATTAACAGTTGTATAAATTCATGCAAAAAGTGTGATTTTTAAGAAAATTATGCAAAAAAATACTAAAATGAATTTAAAATATATGAAACCATGATATCACACTAAATGAAGCTCTTTCAAGTTAATAAGTCTTTAAAATGGTCCAAAATGTATATGAAAATATACATTTTTAAAGACTTATATATCAACTTGTATTGATGATGTTTTGGTATATTCTCAGTCTAGAGATGATCAGGGGCAACATTTGAGGATGGGCTTCTAAACTTTGAAAGACCACAGTTGTATTCAAAGTTAAGCAAGTGCGAGTTTTGGTTGGAGCATGTGGCATTCTTGAGCCACATCGTTAGCATAAAAGGATTATTAATAGATCATGCAAAGATTAAGGTTACTATTAAGAGGCAGAGACCATTGTCAGTGATAGAAGTTTGCAATTTCTTGGATTTGGCTGGATATTATCGAAGATCTGTGAAGGGATTTTCATCTATTGTAGCACCATTGACTAAATTGATGCAGAAAGATGTGCCTTTGTATGGTCAAACCCATATAGAAAGAGTTTTCAAGATTTGAAGGACAGATTGACTATAGCTCCAGTGCTAACTTTACTGACGTAGAATGGGAATTTTATTGTTTTTACAGACAGCTCAAAGGTTGGCTTGGGTTGTGTGCTTTTGCAGGAAGGAAAAGTGGTGGCCTATGGGTCTCGATAGTTGATAGAATATGAAAAGAAATTTCCATATATAATTTGGAACTTGCGGCAGTAGTTATCATTCTAAAAATGTGGTGACATTACATCTACGGAGAGAAATTTAAGGTGCATTCAGACCATAAAAGCCTCTAATATTTATTTAGTCAGCCATAATTAAATATGAGACTGGTTTGATGGATGGAATACATGAAGCATTTTGAGCTTTCAATTAAGTATCACCTCATGATTGTGAATGTGGTGGCAGACGTGTTGAGTAGGATAGTACCAACCAATGCATGTATGAAGTCAAAATGGTATAGGGCAGAGATTTTCTTGGTTATTGGAGTAGATTTGAAACCCACTAGTGACAAGATGATATTAGCTGGCACATAAGTTTGGGAGCCAGAAATTTTGAACCAGATCAAGAACAAACATAAAGAAGATCTAGAATTGGCCAAAGTAATTGAACAGATTGATAGCAGGCTGGAATTCAAACTTGTTGAGGGTGTTTTATATTTCCAAGACCGGTTGTGAGTGCCTAACATTGAGGAATTGAAGAATGAGACATTGACAGAGGTGCACCATTCCAAATTTATTCTCCACCCCAGAAGTATAAAGATGTATCACAATTTGAGAAATCACAACTAGTTGAACAACATGAAGAAGGAAGTAGCAGGTTTTGTGGCTAGATTTTAGTGTGTCTGTAAGTTAAAGTATAACACAAGAAACCTTCAGGTCTACTTCGACGTTTGGAGGTCCTAAATTAAAAATGGGAGTAGATAATGATGGATTTTATCTCCGGATTGTAGCCATTGCACAACAAAGAAAATATTTGGGTCATAGTTGACAAATTAACTAAGGTGGCACATATCTCGTCGATGAGTATGAAGACTCCCCAAGATGAATTAGCCAGGATGTATGTGGATGAATTAGTTCAGATTCATGGAATTCGCTTATCGATAGTATCTAATAGAATCCAAGATTCTTGGACAAATTTTGGACTCGACCTCAGGAAGCATTGGGCATGACGTTGAATTTCAACACAACATACCACCTGCATACCAATAGGTAAACTAAAAGGACCAATCAAATGTTGGAAGTTATGCTTCGAGCTTGTATCCTAGATTTTGGAAAAGATTGACAAAAAGGTTTACTGTTGTATGAGTTTGCATATAATAACAGTTACCACTTTGGTATTGGCATGAAATCTTTTGAAGCATTTTATGAGCATTGATGTAGCACTCAGATTTGTTGGGAAGTGTTAGGTTTTAAAAGCTTTTATGGTCCATCGATCGTTGGTGACACCGATGAGAATGTCAAGAAGATCCATAATAGGTTAAAGATTACTTGGAGTTAATAGAAGAGTCTGATAGATTTAAAGAGAAGAGATCTTGGGTTTGCAGTGTGTGATCACATGAGATCTCGGGTTTGCAGTGTGTGATCACGTGCTCCTTAAAGTTTCACTGACCCAAGGAATACTAAGGTCTGGGCAGAACGGGAAGCTATCTAGGAGATACATCAGGCCATTCGAGATCATATAGAGGATAGAAGATGTTGCTTAGAGCTTGGCACTGCCGCCAAATTAGGTTGGAGTTCATAACGTCATTCAAATCTCAATGTTGAAGAAGTATATCACTTACCCACTGCGTGTGTTGCAATTTAATCCATTGGAGGTACAACCAGATATGACCTATGTTAGAAAGTCGCTGCAGATCATCAATACCAAGGAACAAGTGTTGAGGACTTAGACCATTCATTGGGTCAAAGTGCAGTGGGTACATCACAGTCCGAAAGAAGTAACTTAGGAGCTATACAATCAAAAGAAGAAGCAATATTCAAAACTTCTCCTAGAGGTACGCTTCATTTGGAGGACAAAAAGAACAAAGAAGAGAAGGATATGACGTCCACGCCTAATTAGTTTATTAAATAATTATTTAATAATTTATAATTTATTATTTAGTATGTAAGGGTTGTATTTTAGTTAATTGGGGAATAGGTTTCACATGGGACCCATTTGGTGGGTTTAGTTGGGTTAGAAATAGTTTTTGGCTATTAAGTGAAACGATATAGTAACATACCCTGTTTGTCCACTTAGAATCCGATTAGAACTCTACAACCTTAACCATATTATTATAAATGTCCCAGTTTCTACGAAAAACCTAATTTTACAAAACAAATGTTTCTTTTAACCCAAAATTTTCTTTCCTGCAAAACCCTCTTCCCTCAACAAAACCCACCAAAGGAGAAATGCTGATGTGGGAGCGTGAGATTTGATCTCTAAGGGGTCACTTTCTAACTAAACACCATTAATTGTGGATTTAAGGCAAGTGTTAAATGTAACTTGATGTAATTTTGCTTGTTTTTCCTTGATTTGATTAATTCTTGATCTTGTTGATCTGTCCCTAGCCATATCTGGTGGATTAATAAAGGTGATTTAATTTTGATTAGGAATAAAATTAATGAAAAAATTCAGGAGATGCAGGCAACGCATTGCCTAACATGAGTAAGCAGCCCTATTGCCTAACACGTCAAATAGCATTGCAGCCTGCGGGTCTGCACATCAGCCATGCTGGGCTGCGGCCAATCGGACCTAGCTTGGCGAGCTGGGAGTGGTGGGTCAGACCTGCTAGGCTAGACCTGATAGGGTGGGTGACTTGGATTTTTTGGCTTAATTAGAACTTGAATAGAATTTTGATTGGGAATTAATTAGTAGATTTAATTAGGATTTAACCAGGATTTGAGTAGCATTTTTAATTAAGGCTTAATTAGGATTCTATTTGGATTACAATTTAGGTTTAGATTTCGGGTTTGGTATTTTTTTTCTTTTTGATTTAACATAATGGGGTATTTTAGTACATATCAATGATGATTAAAAAACAAATTGTCCCCTCCCTTTTGTATCATAATCGGACTTAGTTTGGGTTTTGAATTTGATACGAATTTGAATACTTTTTACCAAATCTGTAAAACACATTAACTTTATATGATTGGATTTAAAGGGTTGGATTTAGATTTGGGTTTCAATTCTTTTCCCCAAATTTTCTTAAACTCATTAACTTCACATAAATTGGTGAGACCTTAACGCGTGTTTGGGCACAGATTTTCACCATCCATAGGTAATTACTCGTACAAACCACGTGAACCCTTGAGCAATGGTAATTTGAGACATTCTTTTTGGGAACCCCTCAGTGGGTTGATGCACTGAAATTTGTGGGGTATGTCAAATTGTACCTCACTTGAAGTTCTATTAGAATGGTTAGGTAATTAAACAAGTGTCATTGGCCTTAGGTTGGATTTGTGGGTTCTTCATGACCTTCAGGTTTGTGTGCATGGGATACTTTCAGTTGTCTCAACTAGTGTGAACATTGCATTAATATGACTAAGAGTGGCTTGATTTTAGAAACAAGATAAGTTAAGTTATGTTTGGTCTAGACATTAGTATGTACTTGACAATCTGCCCTCTCCCTTGACTTTGATTTCTGTGTTGAGCAAGTGTCATCTATTCATTTTATCTGTATTATTATTATGTTATGCAACTTTATATATAGTTCTGGGGCAATTACACGGCTGCAGTTCGTTTTTGTTTTACACGGCTAGATGCCAATTAAGTTTTGCTTTGCTTGATTATCCATGTGATGGACACGCCATAACATTGCTAGCTAAGTCCAACCAACCAAAACCGAGGCTTTTTCCATGTCAATATGATTACTACTCATTTGTTTAGCATGTTTTAGTATGCCCGTTTATTTTTGTAATCTTCTACTATCACGATCATGTTTAATTAATGCCATTTTTCTCTATTAATCTTGCTTGTTATTTCAAATTATGTCTACAACTTTGCTTTGACTTTGTTTATTTGGTGCATAGGTACCGATGGCAAGTTTACCAAGGCAGAGATGGAGGATCAAACATTTATAGCGTTTGAGCTAGTTGATGAGACCGAGTGGGGTGCCAATGACGGATTCGGAATTGTCTAGAGCTGCACAAGAGTGAACATCCTTTAGATACATCATGACTTTTAATTAAGGATTTTATCATAGACTTTTAATTGGATTGTTCTTTTAAATTAATTGTTTGGAAGTCATGAATTTGATTTTAGGTGGTTGATTAGATTCAATACTTATTTATTTAAGACCTTTAAACTTTATTATTTTCTAATGTCACTTTGGATTTTGACTCTATCATGGCTTTAGTTTGGACCTACTATTGTGAGACTTGCTTTTGAAAAAAATTTTTGGCACATATCTTCTCCCATGTTTTCCCCGTTTCAATTTGGGGGACGTTATAGTTGGTTTCAAAGCCAAGTTTAGCCAGGTTCATACCAATTGGGTTTTTCAAATATTAAAATTGGATAGAATTAACTAGTATGCTGTGAGGATTTCGAAACCGTTAGATCGATTTTACATACTTAATATAAAGTCTTTAGTATTAATTGTTAGATTCATTGATTTTTGTCGTAGTACTTATGACACCATAGGATTCCTTTGAAAATCATGGCACCACAAGGAAACCAATCCCAAGATCAAGATAACAGTAGCAACAGAAATGGGCCCAACTTGAAAGATGAGAAGTTCAGCAAGCTTCTTGAAGCCTTTGTGCGACCCCAGGAGACCTTCCCAACACAACAACAGGCCCATGAGGTTGAATGGACCAGAGAACGTGAAAGAGAGACAGGAAAGAGCAGCTACGAAAGCTCGAAAGGATCAAGAAAGAGCAAACTTCCATGCTCAGTTGTTGGTGGCAACTAACAGCGCAACACAGCTGCAACAAGTTCAAGTTGTGATGCCACCAAGTGTAGTGGACCTTAATGATATGTATGAGAAATTCAGGAAGACATTTCTACAAGAATTCCATGGTTCGGAGGATCCTATGTCGGTGGATGACTTTATTGAGCACATGCAATAGATCTTTGTTGTTTTTCAGTGCACTTAGAAAGAGAAGTAAATTTGGTTGCTTACATGTTCAGGGGCATCGTTCTATAGTGATGGAATTTAGTGACGGATGTGGTACAAGCAGATACAGTGGTTGAAGAAGATTCATGGCAGACCTTTACAAAAGAGTTCACAGATAAATTCATCCCTAATTATGTAAAAGGCCAGTGGAAAAGGGACTTCTAGGACTTGAAACAAGGAAATATGACAGTACAGAAGTAGAAGCATCAGTTTACTCGTCTGGCTAAGTATGATCCCACTTTGATTACGCCAGATTCGGATCAAGTAAAGTGTTTCCTTGAGGGCATATCAGTTAACATTTATATGACGATTGGAAACAACAAGCAAGCAGTATTTCAAGATAATGTGAAGAATGTTAACTGAACGGAAGGAGCGCTCAAAAAGAAAACTACTGAAAGGCAGGCAAGATTCCAGCATTAGAAGCAGATAGTCAAATAGCCTACCGAATGAAATAATGCAAAGAGGCCCCCGAAGTTTCAGGCCCAACCAACTGCTGAGCAAAAATCGGTATGTAATGTATGCGGGAAGAATCACCTCACATTGTTATGTTATAAAGGGACAGCGGCATGCTTCCGTTGTGGCCAAGTCGGTCACCAGGTTAAGGATTGTCCTATGCCAGAAAAGCAGAACTAGAATCTCAGGTAGTATCGGCACCACAGTTCATATCCCAGCAGTCAGATCAACAATCTCCACGGGCACTGTAGCAACAGTAGCTTAGGGCGCCCGCATTAGTGTAGACTCAGTAGTTCGGGGGACCAGTCGTACAGATGCTACGAGGTTAGTTCCAACAGCCCCCAACCAAAGCAACAACAACAGAGACAAAATCAGCAAGCCAGGCTTTAGTAGACAGGTTGCATCAATGCGATAACAAATGAGACTGCAAAGACATTAGGAGAGGTGGTGGAAGGTAAGATTTTAATTCATGATGCAAAGGCTAAAGCCATTTTTGATCTTGAAGCCACACATTCTTTTTGTTTAACAAACTTTTGCTAAACAAATGTCGGGGAAGGTAGCTAAATTATAGGTTGCACTAGTTATGGGTACACCTATGGGTAAATAAGTCTGATGTCACCAATTTCCCCCATTCAAAAGGAAAGACGGGAGGGTGTATTTTGCTCACAGATCTAATCCTATTAACCACAAATGACTTCGATGTTATACTTAGGATGGACCGGTTTAGCCACATATGGAGCAGTTATGGACTATTTCAATAAGATGGTGAAGTTGAAAATCAATTCAAACAGAGTGGCGATAATTGGGCAAAGAAAACAAAATCTAGTCAGTAGAATTTCAACCCTAAAGGCAGAGTGCCTATCAATGGCAGGTTGGAAGGGTTATTTGGCATTTATCATGGAGGATAAATAGTCTAAAGGGGTGGAGGAGATCCCTGTAGTTTGTGAGTTCCCAGATGTCCTTTTGGATGAAATTCTAGTATTGCCCCCTCATAGGGACATTGATTTTCCCATTGAACTAGTTCCCGCTACCGCACCCATATCAAAGGCTCCTTTTAGAATGGCCCCATGAGAGCTTAAAGACTTGAAGACCCAATTAAAAAAATTGTTGGACAAGGGTTTTGTTAGGCCCAGTGTCACTATGTACCAGTCTTGTTTGTCAAGAAGATGGATGGTTCAATAAGGATGTGCATGGATTATATGCAGTTGAATGGGGTTACAATTAAGAAAAAGTACCCCCTTTTAAGAATTGATGAGTTGTTTGACCAGTTGCAAGGAGAGAAATTCTTCTCCAAGAAATAATTAAGATCAGGAAACCATCAGCTTAGAGTTAGGGAGCAAGAGTTTCAAAATACAGCATTCAGGACCTGATATGTGTTGACCCATAAAAAAATCACAGACATTACAAGAGTTGCAGTAAAGGCTTCACAAACAAAATTCCAAGCTCGAGGGCACACAAACTCTATGGTTGTGGGATGCAAGGTCAAATACTATAACCAAATGTTTAGAGCTGATACAACTCATTCAGAAGACTCCAGATGAGCTTAGAGCATAACAATTCGAATTTCAAAGTTAGCGGGCTTCATTTGGTCACTCAACTTTTCAACCACCAAAATCAAAGTTCATTCACTCAAAACCATAGATCACTAAACATACTCAAGCTTCTAGATTACCTAAGTGGCTAAAACTCACATGGCAACTCCAATGCATACTTAGGAATGATGCTATAAGCTTCAAAGCATTTGGACTTCATTACAACTCAAACTCAATCTTCAGTGACTGTCTGCCAGCCCTTTGGGGTGACTGTGGCAACCGACACTTTTATATGTTGAAATTAGCTAAAACTCTTAAAGGAAACTCAAATTATATTCAGGGGCGACTTTACAAAATTTTAGATTACGTGTATGTCATTTGACCCAAAGTCAACAAACATGTTAGTTTAGGAGTCAGTGACCTCCAAGCCATGGGGTCACTGACCAACTTCTGAATGACTAAAGTTGATGAAATCCAAATATAAAGTTCAAATCATGATTAGAAGTGACTCTACTGATATTCAAGCAAAAGGGACTTTATCTAACCCTACTTTAGCTAAATGTTAGCTTCAGGGTCATTAACCCCCAAATCCTTGGGGTCACTGATCAAAGTCCTACTTTTAGGAGGCCAAAGTTGATGAAATTTGGATCAGAGATTCAAAATATGCTCGAAGTCAACTCTTTAAAGTTTCAAATCAATCGGACATCATTTGGGTTAAAAACAAGCTAATTTCTTGCAATGCCAAAGGACATTGACTTAAAACATATAACAAGTCGGTCACTGGTCAAAATCATACTTCTACAAATCCAAATAATATGATATTTCAATGAAAACTTCAAGATGCTCCTAAAATCAATCCCTCCAAGTTTCAAGTTAATCTGAAATCATTTGGGCCTCAAAAGGTAAAGCAAGGGCCCATTTTCACATAAAGTCAAGGGAGGGTTGACAAACTTTAGACCGTTAAAAGAGTACAAAATTTATATGGAACACTCAAAATAGTGTTAGAAAATATCCTCCAAGTTTCATGAAGATTGGTCATCGTTCAGGCCCCAAATTGATAACAATAAGTCACAAATGCAAAAAAACCCAAAACTAAGCCTGTTCATGATCGCGGCCACAGTCACGAACACTTGTAAAGGAGTTATAGGTGGTGTCAAGGAGTTGTTTCACTTATTTTAAAACCTAACTACCTCACAACTACTGGGAATTGTCCCAGCTTCATCTGAATCTTATAAAAGGCACACTTGGGCTCTGAAGAATGGGTTCAAGCAAGGTTTGGAATATTCAAAAAGCTCCAACTAAGTTCCAAACAAAAATCTTTAAGTTCCCAAGGCACCACAAGCATCCAAGTCTATTTTTCTTCTCTTTCTCACTAACTTAAGGTGAGAAATAGTTAAAAGGAGGAGAAGATGCATGCCTATCACTCAGAGAAGATGAATGCCAAGGCCATCAAGCATATCAATAGATGAAACTATACTCCTTTGGTTCTCTCACTTAGAGGGACTCTAGGCCATCTTTAAGGTTGTGAACAAGCCTCTATATGCTTCATTCTATTCCTTGAAAATCATAGGATCAGAATGATACAACTTTGGCTTCAGTTTGCTTGTATAAAGCACCATTTTTGGATTTTTACAAAAGCAATTTGTTATAAAAAATTGATGATTACCAAAGGTCGTGAGCGATTCTACGATCGAATTAAATGCTCTTGACAATCATTCAACACTCCCAAAGTCAGAAAATATGAATTATAACACCCAAAAGGCACTACAGAAGTGAACTAAAGCAAAACTAGTACAAACGGTGGCCAAAATAGCCATCGTCTATTAGTGACTATGGGCCACGGTCACTCCCCCTATCTTCATGTTTTTTCTACATTTTATCCCTATTTTCATGTTTTTTTCTTTTTTAATTTTTTAGTTTGAATCACAACTAAGACATGAGAGAGGGGTTATAATTTTCTAAAACTTGTAAACAACCTATATCCCTGAGGTCAAAGCATTAAGCCCATGTAAATTAAAGGGAATCTAATAATGAGCAGTAATTATTTTTCCATTTTTCTTTGCACTTGAATGTGTGAATGTCAGACTTGAATCCGCTGCATTTCACATCACTTTCGAGCAGGATTAGAATATGGTCACTACGAGCTTTTGGTGATGCTATTTGGGTTGATGAATGCTCCAGGGGTGTTTATAGCATTGATGAACAAAGTGTTTGCCCCTTGCCATCATTATTTTATAGTGGTCCTTATTAATGATGTTTTGGTATATTCTCGGTTCAAAGATGATCATGGGTAGCATTTGTAGATGGCCTTGCATACTTTCAAAGACCACAAGCTATATGCAAAGTTGAGTAAGTGCGAGTTTCGGTTCGAGTAGGTGGCTTTCTTGGGCCACGTCATTAGCAGAGAAGGATTATCTATAGATCGTGCAAAGATTGAGGCATTTGTCAAGTGGCAAAGGCCGATGTCTGTGGTAGAAGTTTACAGTTTCTTGGGTTTGCTGGATATTACTAGAGATTTGTGATGGGATTTCATCTATTTCAACACCATTATCTAAATTGATGCCGAAGGATGTGCCTTTCATGTGGACTAACTAGTCTGAAAAGAGTTTTCAAGAGTTGAAAGACAGATTGACTACAACTACTGTGCTTACCTTGCTAATGGAGAACGGTAATTTTGTTTTTTTTTACTGATGCATCAAAGGTTGGCTTGGGTTGTGTGCTTATGCAGGACAAAAAGGTGGTGGCTTATGAGTCTCAATAGCTAAAATAATATACAAAGAAATGTGCCACACATCAATTGGAGCTTGCGGCAATAGTCATGGCACTAAAACTGTGGTTACATTACCTCTATAGAGTGAAATTTGATGTGCATTTAGACCATAGTAGTCTAATATTTATTTACTCAGCCAAAATTAAACATGAGATAGGTTCAATGGATGGAATAAATGAATGATTTTGACTTTCCAATTAAGTTTCACCCAAAAAATGCAAATGTAGTGGGAGACATGTTGAGTAGGAAAATAGCAACCAATGTGTGTGAGGTCAGAATGGTCTTGGGCAGAGATTCTCTTAGACATGGGAGTAGATTTGAAGCCCACTAATGACAAGGTGATACTAGCCAGCATGTGTGTTTAGGAGCTAGAAATTTTGAACTTGATCAAGAACAGAAAGAAAGAAGATCCGAAATTGGCTAGAGTGATTGAACAAATTGATAACAGGCAGAAATTCAGACTTGTGGAAGGTGTTTTATATTTCCAAGACTAGTTGTGTGTGCGTAACATTGAGGACTTTAGGAATGAGACCCCGATAGTGGCGCTCTATTCCAGATTTACTAGCTACCATGAAAGTACAAATATGTATCACAATTTGAGAGTCAATACTAGTGGAACAAAATAAAAAAGGAAGTAGCAGGTCTTATGGCCAAATATTAACCGTGTTAGTAAGTGAAAGCAGGACGAAGGAAACCTCTGAATTGACTAGATTGGAAATGGGAGCATGTCACGATGGATTTTATCTCTAGATTATTGCCGTTGCACAAGAAAGGCAATATTTGGGTCATAGTTGACAAATTGACAAAGATGAGGCATTTCTTGTCAATTAGGATGAAGACACTACGAGATGAATTACCCAGGATGTAAATGGAAGTAGTTTAGATTCATGGAGTTCCCTTATCAATAGTTTTTGATAGAGATCCAAGATTCTTGGGCAAATCTTGAACTCAACTTCAGGAAGCATTGGCACGATGCTAAACTTCAACACAATGTACCACCAATAGACCAATGGGTAGATGGAGAGGACAAATCAGACAATGGAAGATATGCTTAAGTTATGTGCTGGATTTTGGAAAGGATTTGCAGAAAAGTTTACCATTGTGCGAGTTTGTTTACAATAACAATTACCACTCCAGCATTAGCATGGAACTGTTTGAAGAATTGTACGAGTGGAGATGTAGAACTCCAATTTGCTAGGAAGAGATAGGTCAGAAGTTATAATGGCCCATCTATCGTCAGTGGCACTAGTCAGAAAGTCAAGTAGATCCATGATAGGTTGAAAATTGCTAGGAGTCAATAAAAGAGTCTAGCATATTTAAATAGAAGAGATCTCTAGTTTGCAGTGGGTCTTCACATGTTCATTCAAGTTTTTCTTACCCAAGGAACACTAAGGTTTGGACAAAAAGGAAAGCTATCCAAGAGATGGATCGAGTTGTTCAAGATCATTGAGAGGATAGAAGATGTTGCGTATAGATTAGTGCTACCACCAAATTTGGTAGGAGTTTGTAACGCCTTTCACATCTCGATGTTGAAGAATTATATCGCTGACCGTCGCCTATGTTGCAATTTGAGCTGTTGGAGGTACAACCGGATGTGACTTATCTCAAAAGGCCACTGCAGTTCATTGACACAATGGTACAAGTTTTGATTTCTTGGACCATTCATTGGCTAAAATGCAGTGGGAACATCAGAGAATGAGGGAAGCAACTTAGGATGATCAAGTGATGAAAAAGTATCTAGAACTTTTCCTAGAGGTACACTTCATTTGGAAGACCAAATATCCTCAGGGGGAAAGGTTGTATTGTCCAACCCTAATTAGTATATTAAAAAATCATTTAGTAATTTATAATATATTATTTGGAATGTAATGGTTGTATTTTAGTTAAATGGGGAATAGGTTTCGCGCAGGACCCATCAAGTGGGTTTAGTTGGGTTAGAAATAGTTTTAGGCCATTAAGTGAAAGGATCCAATAACTTACCCTCTTGGTCCACTTAGAATTCTATTAAAACTCCTTAACCCTAACCATATTATTATAAATATCCCACTTTCTACAAAAAAAAAAAACCTATTTCTACAAAACAAATGTTTCTTCTCTCCCAAAATGTCCTTTCATGCAAAACCCTCTTCCTCACCCAAAACCCATTGAATAAGAAAGGAGCACTGGCATAGGAGCATAAGATTCGATCTCTATGACACCACCTTCATACTAAACACTATCAATTGCGGATTTGAGGCAAGTGCTAGATGTAACTTGATGAAGTTTTCCTTGTTTTATTTTGATTTGATTAGTTTTTGTTCATGTAGATCTATCCCTAGCCCTATCAAGTGGATTAATAATTGTGATTTAAATTTGATAAAAAAATACATCAAAAATAAAAAAAAGTCAGGTTGCGTGGCTGCCTGTAAATTTGCGCAGATTCCCTACTAGGCTATGGCCTAGTGGGCTAGGCTGGTGGGCCAGACCCGCTGGGCTGGGCCAGCTAGGTTGGGGGACTTGGATTTTTTGGCTTAATTAGAACCTGATTAGAATTTTGATTAGGGATTAATTAGGGTTTAATTTAGATTTGATTTAGATTTAATCAAGGTTTGATTAGAATTTTTAATTGAGGCTTAATTTGGATTCAATTGGGATTTCAATTTCAAGTTTGATTTCAGGTTTGGCATTATTTTTCTTTTTGATATAAAATAATTGGGTATGTTAATAAATATCAATGATGATTAAGAACCAAATTGTCCCCTCCCTTTTTTTTTATCATAATCGGACTTAGTCGGGTTTGGAATTTGATACGAACTGGGAAACTTTTTCTCCAAATTTGTAAAACATATTAACTTTACATAATTTGATTTGATGGGTGGATTCAGATGTGGGTTTTGATGCTTTTCCTCAAATCAAACTTTAATACTTTTTCTCCAAATTGGTTAAACATGGTAACTTCAAATAAATTGGTGAGACCTTTACATGAGGTCGTGTTTGGGCACATAATTCTCACCAATCAGGGTTGTTTATTCATACAAACTATGCAACCCTTGTCCGGTGGTAATTCAAGACATCACTTTTGGGAGCCTTTAGGTGGGTGTATGCACCAAAATTAGTGCGATGTGTTGGGTTGTGCCTCACCTATGGTTCTAGAGGAATTGTTAGGTAAGTGAATATGTGTCATTGGCCATAGGCTGGATTTGTGGGTGTTTTTTGACCTTTGCGTTTGTACGCACGTGTTTCCTTCAATTGTCTCAACTAGTGTGTACATTGCATTAATATGACTTAGAGTGGCTTGATTTTAGAAACCAAATAAATTAAGTTATGTTTGGTCTTGACATTAGTATATACTTGGCAATCAACCCTCTCCCTAACTTAGGCTTCTGTATCAAGCGTCATTTTTGCCGTTTATCTGTATTACACACACACACACACACACACACACACACACACACACTTACTTCTTGGGCAATTACATGGCTACAGTTTGTTTCTATTTTACACTGCTAAATGCCAATTTTGTTTTATTCTGTTTGATTATCTATGTGGTGGACCTATTGTAACTCTACTAGCTAGGTCTAGCCAACCAAAATGGAGGCTTGCTTCCATGTAAATATGATTACTGCTCGTTTGTTTAGCATGTTTTAGTCTGCCAGTTTATTTCTATAATCTCCTGCTGTCATGATCATGTTTAGTTAATGGCATGATTCCCTATTGATCTTGTTTGCTATTTAAATTATGTCTATAACTTGCCTTTGACTTTGTTTATATGATGCATAGGTACCGATGCCTACTTTACCGAGGCAAAGTTGGAGAATCAAATTTTTCAAGCATTTGAGCCAGTTGATGAGACCAAGTGGGATGCCAATGATGTATTCGGAGCAGTCTAGAGCTGCACAAGAGTGAACATCCTTTAGATACATCATGACTCTTAATTAAGGATTTTATCAGGAACTTTTATTTGGATTGTTCTTTTAAATTAATTATTTGGGATTGTCATGAATTTGATATTAGATGGTTGATTAGATTCAATGCTTATTTATTTGAAACCTTTAAATATTATTATTTTCTAATGTCACTTTGAATTTTGATTAAGTCATGACTTTGGTTTGGACCTATCATTGTGACTTTAATTCTTTTAAAACCCCAACAAAAATGAAACAGGGGTCTTGAGGCAGCCTTTAAGCATGAGCTAGGATAATCAAGAGCGAATCAACAATATAGTCCGCTAGGTGCCTCATGGCTCATGAGAGGAACATAGTAGTGTTTCTGAAAGTGGATTCATTTCTTCTGGTCCATATGATTAAGATCATGCTGAAGAAAACCAAAGCAACTCATTCCCTCTCTCTACCTTTTCTTCCAAAGGAGAGTTGAGTCCAGGTTTTTATGTTGAATCTAGAGGATTAAGATCTTGCCCACGCTAGACAGTAACCAGTTCCATGGGTTTGATGCAAAACCACAGTCGAATACAAAATGAGAATCAGTTTCTTCATGAGATTGACACATTACACACCTCAATGCCATACTGACTCTGATTGATTTTGCCCACAATTGAGTTGGTAGCTTCCTATGAAACAATCTCCACTTGACGGTTGAAATTTTGGGCCCCATTAAGTAACTCCATACCAGGTGGCTCCAAGGAACTTGGTTTGCTTGGATCAAGTTCATTGCTTCTTAATTTATGGTCAGCCTGCTTGAGTTGTTATTTGACTAAATGGTTGAGTCTATGAGTGGCTCTGATGGGAGATAGAGAGAGGTAGCATGTCGCAGGTAAAGGACAATAGGCTCAGGCAGGTGCTTCAGAATTCGTCATTGATTGTCTTGAATTAGAGCAGAGAACCTTTCTGCACTGGAGAAACTAAATTGAGGAAAAATCTGAGCAATCGGAAAAGGTTCTAACCACCAGTCAAACCAAATACTTACTAGTTTCCCGTCACCGATTAACTGCTTACAGCAATTTTGAAGAAAGGAGCCTAACCTGCTAATAGTTTATCATATACAGAGGCCTGTTAAGGGAGTACAAGGATTCTACGGAGAACATTTTTTAAGACACCGTTCTTTGAACCATTTAGCCCATTTTTTTATATACCTTTCTTTGAACCATTTAGCCCAATTTTTAATATACCTTTCTTCAAATTTTCTAATTCCCAGCCCTTCCTTTGATTTGGGGAGGCAAACAAGTTCCCAATGTACTTGATTTCACTTTAATTGGATGCAAGCTGCTGACCACAAGAAGTTTATGAGAATGCTTTCAATTTGAATATTGCTAACCTGCTTTGGAAAAGGAATGGAGAGGGAGAGGGGAATTAATAACATGTTTGCTAACACATATCTGACCATTCATTACCTACTGCCAAAGACTTGCTTTTCCAGGCAGAAAGTTTTGACCTCAGGGAGTCTATCAATTTTACAACGTGAATTTATAAGAGAAATTAAGGAGACTAATTGCCCAAAAATCTGTATAGGAACTTGGGGAAGAGTTTTTAGGAATTAAAGCTAAGAAGTATGTGTTCCAAGCACGCAATAACCGACCAGATATGAAGAAGTTCTTAATGGCTAGAGACACATCTCTTCTTATTATGGGCCAGCAAGAAGTGAAAAAGGATCTTGTGTATCCATCCGGGCCTGGAGAGCTGCTCTTCTTCAGGCCAAAGACTTCCTCTTTGACCTCTGACTCAGAATGAACTGATACCAGGTGAGCACTTTGTTCAGTTGTGACAGAGGCATAAATCACATAAAAAAAAGTTTCATCGAGGGAGGTTGATGATTGAAAAGACCAAAGAAATTCTCCATAGCCTTGCCTTTGACCAAAGAGTTTCATCTACCAGCTTTAATAGATACGACTAATGTTGTCGTATCTATTAAAGCTGCCTTTAGCCTTTGTCCAAAGATGAAAGCAGGTGGTATTTTTGTCATCATCCCTCTGCCATTTAACTTTCGATTTTTGACTCCTGTGAACTTCTTCTGCTTGCAGCCAGTTGTACAAAAAGCCTTGAAAAGTCCAAGAAACTGCATTATTTTAGCATCATGTCATGTCATTTATAGACTCATTTGGAGTTAATTCTTTGGTTTTAGTACAAAATCATAATTTATGCTCTTGAAATCTGTTTTTGTATTTTAGTTTAATTTCATCATGAATCATTACGTTTTGGCATAAAATCCTGAAAATTCATTTTTCAGAAACCTTAGCCTTGGGAAAGCTCCTTAAAATCTTGTTTTTATTAAAAATGATATGATTTTTCACCATCATTAGCTTCTTTGAGTTAAAACATTATTATATATATTATAACAATACCCCCTTTCAGGGAAGAGCGACACGTGACACTTTTTTTTTACAGGAGAGTGACACGTGGCGCACTCTCATTAAAGTCCTAAGATTTTCCTTTCTTTAAAATCTACAAATACAATCTAATCCCAACAAATAAGGATCTGAAATTAAGAATGATATTCTCCATCTCACTCAAACTCTTTAATTTCGGATTCTTTACAGATTAAGTTTTCTACTTCATTATGAATTAGTATTTTTCCAATTTGCATGATTAGCAAATACATTATAAATAGAATCATAGTCTTCTTCTTTACAAATTATTTAATTTGACGGTCTGGCTAAAGCTCTCTCACGACTCCTTTTTCTCTTCTCCTTCAAGTTGTCTCCAGGTGTGTTTATCTTTTTTCTTCAATCAAAATTTATTTATTTATGTTAGTATGCCTTTATCATTGTCACGATGAAACCATCTCCAACTACAACTCCTTGCAGCCAGCCATCAATAATATATATATATATATCATCACATGGGTAAAGCTTTTTTTTCTTTCCCCTCTCGCTCTTGGTAGTTTCTTTTACTCATATATATCATCAACTTTCAACTAAGCCATTGACCCATCTCCAACTACAACTCTCTGGATTGTCCTTCCCAACCGGCCTTCGACCCATCTCAACTTTTGAGGCGCAACGTTCTCTTTTTCCTTTCCTTTTCTTCTTTCTTCTTTTCTTTCTTTTCTTCTCCATTTTCTTTCCCTTCATCTCTAATTGCAACTCTCTGCAGCCAAGCATCGATAATATATATATCATCACATGGGTAAAGATTTTGTTTCTTTCCCCTCTCTCTCCTAGTAGTTTCTTTTACACATATATATCATCAACTTTCAACCAGCCATGACCCATCTCTAACTGCCACTCTCTAGATCGTCCTTCCCAACCTACTATCAACCCATCTCAACTTTTGAGAAGCAACGTTCTCTTCTTCCTTTCTTTTTCTTCTTTCTTCTTTTCTTTCTTTTCTTCTCTGTTTTCTTTCCCTTCCTTCTTCACCATCTTCCTCCATATGCTCGATCATCCCTCCCAACCAGCCATTGACCCATCTCATCTGCCTTCTTTCTTTTTTACCCAAACAACAACCTAAGAGCCCATCTCTTTTTGTTATCCTATCCATCTCCTCTTCCTCGCTTAGTTATGAACTGGTGTGTGAGATGATGTCATGGTGGATGAGGAGTTGTAAATGCAGAGGTGATGATGGGTGCTTGCTGTTAGTGGATTGGAGAGATGAGATCTGTTAAAGGTGATAAAGTGGAGACTGGAGCACCGTTCTTCATTCAATCCTTCTCTTTTTTTTTTTTTTTTTTCTTCTTTCTTCTTTATTTCTTCTTTTCTTTCTTTTCTTGTCAGTTTTCTTTCCCTTCTTCACCTTCTTCCTCCATGTGCTCGATCGTCCCTCCCAGCCAGCCATCGACCCATCTCATCTACTTCTTTCTTTTTTTTTTTCTTTTTTTTCTTCTATGTTTTCTTTCCCTTCCTTCTTCACCATCTTCTTCCATGTGCTTGATCGTCCCTCCCAACCAGCCATGACCCACCTCAACTTTTGAGTTCAATCTCAACTTTTGAGTTCAATCCTTCTCTTTTGCCTTTCCTTTTCTTCTTTCTTCTTTTCTTTCTTTTTTTCTCTATTTTCTTTCCCTTCCTTATTCACTTTCTTCCTCCATGTGCTTGATCGTCCCTTCCAACTAGCCATCGACCCATCTCATCTGCTTCTTTCTTCTTTTCTTTCTTTTCTTCTCTGTTTTCTTTTCCTTCTTTCTTCACCTTCTTCCTCAATGTGCTCGATCGTCCCTCCCAACTAGCCATTGACCCATCTCATCTACCTTCTTTCTTTTTTACTCAAAGAACAACCTAAGAGGCCATCTCAAGTTTGATACAAGTCGCCCTAAAACTGAACCCACCAAATCACACCTACTCTAGCCTATACCCAACTCAGATTTGGAACGTGTTTATGTTGTGATACCAAATTTATTTAAAATTAGAAAGTTAAAGGTACGCTAGGCCATTGATTGTCGGTAATGGTAGTTTTATCCTGGTAATCTATTGAGTACAATCAATCTAAAGTATATCCAATTAGATGCAGTGACTGATATATTTCCCTAAAATCTCTCTCTCCCTTAGACGGACTCTTTCCTCTCAAGAAGGCTCAAAGATAGAAACTATATCTTTGATTTACTTGAGAATACGGTATCTTCCTTATATACATCAATCTCTATTCATCAATTCAACAACTAATCAACTGGGCCATTGATTGTCAATAGTAGTTGTTTCATCAACAACTATTCAGCTATTCATAATCCCCCTCTCTATTCAACACCAAGCTCTATTCCCCTGTTCAAGGTATGCTCTGTCCCTCTCTCTACTATTTGTATTAAAGCTCTATTCACCTATTCAACATCAAGCTCCATTTCTATACTCAATGTATGCTCTCTCCCTCTCTGTTATTTGTGTCAAATATATCTGTTTTTCCATTCATCCATTTTTCATGTTTTTACCCATGTGTTCTCTATATAATATATATATTCAAAATTCTTGTGTTTGCATTGATATCTTTGGTTTAAGTTGTGCTTTATAATATATATAAATATTCAAAATTCGTGTGTTTGCATTGATATCTCTAGTTTAAGTTGAATTTTTTTTTATCATGTTGGGTGACATCATATTTAAAGTCTTTTAGGGTTTAGCACATAGGATGGGATAAGGATTGTTGACAAGTTAAAATCAAAGCAAAGAGAAGACATAGATATAATATTAATCTTTAAATAAAGAAATCTTGAATGGTACAGCCTAACACAAAAAACCCAAGTAAAGTAAGTGGTGAAGAAGATGAATAAAATAGGGCCTAATAAACACATAGAATTAACCAAGTAAAAGCATAGATTTGGGCTAAATTGAAGGCATGTGGGCTGGGCCCATTCACTTGACATATATGCAGTTTGAGTCTAAGAGATGTCTATTTCAAAGCTTGGTATTATATGGGAAAAAAGATTTTTTTTCCTAATAGTCCTGAATATTATGACTAATAATTAAAAGGAAGGTTTCCCCATGGTGCTCCCTTTTAGTGACACATGGCATCCTAAAATCTAAAATATTTCCTCTCATAAAATCACAAAAAAGTGGACTCATATTATAATTTCTAACATAAAGAGCCCAATCAAATTCAAATTGTATATATTAAATCATTTTCTCTTTCTAAATTTGATATATTTTGTCATTATTTTAGCATTAAAATTAGAAAATAAAATGTGATGATTTTATTTAACAAAATACTAGTGCTTCAAGGCCCACACCCATAGATGGGGCCACAACTGAGTTAAGTCTCCATTGTCCTTATAGATAGTAATTGGGAGTTGGGCCATAGTTCTTTGACTCTGGATCAAATAAATCCAAATATAAAAGAATTTTTAAGATCTGGACCTTCTTTATCCCAAATATCTATGTGGCAATTGTTTTCTTTGTAAATGTTATTTAATAGTTATTGTTATTTAATAATGACTTTCTCCATGGAGCCACTATGGATTATTTATTATTGTAGCCTTTTGATCATGGACTAACTTGACCTACGTATGGCTTGTGGCGACTCAACATATGCCACCATCTTTACCAATTAGCCTAAACCACCTAATTGGAGAATTCCTATTCTCAAAGTACATACATTATATATTATTATATATATATTTCATATAATATAGTTATGTATTTTTTTTTTTTTGGATTACATGAACATACCCTCTCTAACTTTTTTCTGGGATTACTTATATGATTCCAGTATGTTTTAGAATTGATTATATAAGTCTTTGATTTTTTTTTATACTTTTTTGTTTAATTTTTATAATATAGTTTTTTTTTTTGGATTACATGAATATACCCTCTCTAACTTTTTTTTTGGATTACTTATATGATTCCGATTTGTTTTATAATTGATTATATGAGTCTTTGTATATTTTTTTATACTTTTTTGTATATTTTTTTATAATATAGTTATGTAATTAACATAATTTTATTTTCACCAATGAAAATATTTGGAAAACAAAACGTACAATCCAAAAGGACTTCAGTTTTGAAATGCAAACATGGTTTTGAAATATAGTTTAGTTGCAAGTTGAACCTTCACCACCAACATCTATATTGGTTTAAATATTTTATTCTCTTATGTGATTTCCACACACTATGTTGGAATTTCGGTTTTTGCATTCCATCAAGGGCTCACCTTTAATGTAAAGGGACATGCCAAGTGGACAACCATGATGAAAACATTTGCATGATAGTCTATGGGGAATCTTGATGTTATTTTCCATAATGTTTGTTTTCATAAATAATCCATATCATATTTCTTAAGATGACATCATTTAACTATATGTGTTTCATATAAAACATCCAATTTCCACATAAATAATCATATTTTGAACTAATTTTAATATATAGTATTTCCTATGTAAATTAAATAAAATTATCTTTTCTATAAATGCTATATATCATTTTATGAAAATCAATATTAACTTCTAAGAAGAGCTATCAATCCTAACATTTAGATGCATCAAACAAAAGTCAGTCCCAATTTTCAAATAATGACATTGAGATGCTCCAACATGATACAAATACAAAAGTGAAGAATATAAACATCCGAATAGATATTCTTATAGCGATATTATTTATGGTTCTCATTTAGTAATCTAATTATTTAGTAATATTTTATCGCATAATATTTATTAATATAGTGTTTACTATCATTGTCAGTCTACCAACGTAGTCATCAAGTATATGAACAACAACGTGAGGACAATCATTTAGTTGCTATGAATCAACAACATTTGTCATCTAAAAGTCAACATTATAGATATAAACTCGCTTGACAACAAAGGATAATGAAGATATGACATTGTCATACATCAAACCGTCAGGAATTACCAATTGTGTCAAATGCCACAAATTTTCATATAGAAAATGAGGTTTCATGAGTATATGAAGATATAGTTAATGACACAGAAGCACATGTTCAACAACATTTGTCATCTCAAAATTAACATTATCTATAGAAAATTGCTAGGCAACAAAGAATGATGAAGCTACGACATCATCGTCTATCAAAACATCAGGAATTACCAACTGTTTCAAATACCATAAATTTTCATGTGGGAAATGATGTGTCACTAGTACATGAAGACAGAGTTAATGACATAGAAGCACATGTTCAACAAATTTTATCATATCAAAATCAACACTATATATATAAACTCACTCGGCACCAAAGAATGATAAAACTATAACATCATCATCTATCAAACCGTCAAGAATTACTAACTCTTTCAAATACCATAGATTTACATGTGGGAAATGATGTATCACTAGTATATGAAGGCAAAATTAATGACACAGAAGCATGTGTTTCCTTAGAAAACTCAATACATTCGTTACAAAAAAGCATGTGGACATTTTAATACAAATTAGTATTTATATTTGTCTAATCATCAATTAACTACATCAAGTTAACGTTATTCTATTATGTAGAAAGAATTGTTGGGTGGAGAGATTTTGGGCCTCCCACTGAGCATGTATTAAATGTGGAGCTATAATGTGGAAGCAAGAGGGAGCTAAAAGAAAAAGTAATGATCGAAGAAACATTTTTTACAAATGTTATGAAGATGGGAAGATAGTATTACCCCTCTTAGAACACCCTCCAATGTATTTATGATCACTAATGGAAAATTCCAACAGTCAACAATCATCTAAATTCAAAAAGTCTATCCGAGCATATAAGAGTGCATTTTCATTTACTTCATTTGGTGCGAATATTAACTACAATGCACTAGATGGAGGAGGACCTTTTATATTTAGAACACATAGTCAAACTCACCACAAGATTGGCTCAATGCTACTAATGCCAGGGGAAAAGCCAAAGTTCACTCAACTTTATATCTATGATACAGAGCATGAAGTTCAACATAGAAATATTGCATCCTCACAACATGAAGAATCTGGAGGTTTGAATCATTTGATCATAGAAGGATTAAAACTTGATCTATATGCAATCAATCCATATGTAGGCTACTTCCAATCATTGCGAGATAGATTTGGAAAAGAATATCCAACTGATCTAATTATGAGAATACTGTATGATAGATATAAAGATGCAAGGTAATACAATCATCCACAGTAAATGAAGTAGCTACATTAATAATTGGTAAAGGATCTTCTGAATATAATAGTCGGGATATCATTTTTGAAACGGTTTTGGGATCTCTCTAAAGAATAAATGAACTACATCCAAGTTACAAACATATTATATAATCATCCTACACGGTCGTCAAATTCTAAAGTGCAATAAGAGAGCATTATTGTTACAAGTTACAACAAATGAACGAGGAAGAGAAGACAATTTTATTATCTGGATGACTTTTCCACTAGTTTATTGTAGATGCATATACAAGTATTAAGCAATGCAGATTAAAATACAAAAGAAATAATCAAAGTACATTTAAATGAGAACTTTTTCAAGGCATCTCAGATGGAGTAGTTCAAGGTGATACAAGAGCATTAGCAATTGGCAGACAAATCATTTTGTCTTCTTCATTCATAGGAGGACCACGCTATATGATTCAACAGTATCAAGATGCAATGGCAATATGTCGATAGCGTGGCTACCCAGTTATTTTTTTAACGTTTACATGCAAACCAAAATAGCAAAAAAATTAAACGCTTTAGGCTTATTTGTTGGACAATAAGTTTAAGACTGTCCAGACATTGTTGATAGGGTATTTCATATAAAACTAAAGAATTAATGGAAGATGTAAAGGATTGAAAGCTTTTCAGTACAGTTATTGTAGGTAAGGTCTTGTTTCCACTACACACTATTTCATTGTTTTAATAATTTACAATTTCTAATAGTTATATATTCCACCCTTTGAATTTCAGATATATATGCCATTGAGTTTTAAAATAAGGGCCTTCCACATGCACATATATTGATAACATTAGATAAAAATGATAAGATATCAACAACCGAGGAGATAGATAATGTTGTTTTAACAGAGACACGTGATGTTGATGTAGATCCAAAATTGTATGACACGATTAAGTGTTGTATGGTACATAGCCTACGTGGTTTATTAAATCCAGCTTCTCCATGTATGGTTGATCGTAAATGCAGTAAAAAATATCCTAAACATTTCAACCAATAGACCTCAATTGACAACAATGGTTATCTAATAGACAAGAGGAGAAATGATGGAAGGATTATTAAGATAAGAGATGTAGAACTTGATAATAGATGGGTAGTTCCTTATAATCCTTTTTTGACAAGAAAATATAATGCACATTTAAACATTGAAATTGTAGCCAAATATAAGTCATTAATTATTTATATAAATATATTCATAAAGAACCAAATAGAGCAACTATCGTTATTGAGGAAAGTATGCAGTCACTCGATGAAACTCGCCAAATGAGATATAGAGAGGTTGATGAAATCAAATAGTACTTTGATTGTTGTTATGTTTCAGCTCCAGAAGCATGTTAGTGAATATTTGAATTCAATCTACATAGTAGAAATCCATTTGTTGAGCGTTTACAATATCGTCTTGAAAATCAACAAATCAATGTTTTCAATGATTATGACAATTTTACATCTATACTAAATCAACCTAGAATCAAAGTTACCATGTTTAGTCAATGGTCTGAATCAAAACGTCAATATCCTGAAGCACAAAATCTTAGATATGTCAACTTTCCAGCAAAATGGACTTGGAAAAGTAATGAAAAAATGTGGTGCAAAAGAGAACATGGAAGATGCATTTGAAGACTATATTATGTTCATCTAACATCAGGTGAGAGATATTATTTAAAAATGTTGCTCCATATAATAAGAGGAGCTACATCCTATAAGGATTTAGGAACAGCCGATGGAGAAACTTAAAGTTCTTTTAAAGCAACCTGCATAGCACTTGGCTTATTAGATGATGACAATGAATGGGATATAACATTAATAGAAACATCATAGTGGGTGACAGCATATCAATTGAGAAATATGTTTGTAGAGATGCTTATATTTTGTGAAGTATCAAGTCCATTACAAGTTTGGAATAAACATTGGAAACCACTTTTTGATGATTTACAAATGAGACTACATAAACAAGAAATCTCAATCAATCTCAATTTATTAGATTCTACAACCCAAAATCAAACACTTATAGAGATTGAGTCAATTCTAAATGAAAATGGTAGATCGCTAAAAGAGTTTCATGATATGTCATTTCCATAATATGATCATAATCAACTTATATCAAACAATTTGATACATGAGGAAATGTCATACAATGTTGAAGATTCTGTATCTGAATTTAATGACTTGCATTTGAGATTAATCCGACAGCAAGCTACAATATTTGAGAAAGTTGTTAATTCATGTTTAAACGGTAAATGCGAGGTTTTCTTTGTCAATGGCAGTGGTGGGACCGAAAAGACATTCTTATGGAAAACAATAATTGCAAAGCTTCGAAGTCATGAAAAGATTATTTTAGCTGTCCCATCATCTGAAATTGCATCTTTGTTATTACCAGGTGGCCGGACTGCACATTCGCGCTTTAAGATAACTGTTACAAACTCATCAAGTGTCGTCTTGTGCTATTGGTAAAAAATCAAATTTAGCGAAGCTAATTCAAAAAACTTCTTTAATTTTATGGGATGAAGCACTTATGATGCATAAGAATGCATTTGACGGAGTTGACAGGACTCTAAGAGACATAGTCATATGCTACTGATATTAATTGTGGAAGAAATATATTTGGTAGACTAATTGTTGCATTGGGAGGGGATTTTAGACGGATTTTGCCAGTTGTTAAAACAGAAAAAGAGAAGATATAGTAGTAGCCTCATTAACAAGATTTGAAATTTGGAAACATTGTGAAGTCTTAAACCTCACAAAGAATATGCGTCTACAGAATTTCTCGAATAATGATGGAATTGCACACTTTGAAAAATGGGTATTGAAAATTGCAGATGGAGATTGTAATTCCTTATGTGCCAATATATATTCAAATGATGATTGGGTTGAGATTCTAAGCAAATTGAGAATAGATGCTATAATGATGATATTTTACCATTAATCATCTTTGTTTATGATAACTTAAATGCTAACACTAAGAATCATTATTATTTTAGAGACAGAGTAATATTAACACCATTGAATGATTATGTTGACAATATTAACAATGAAATCATTAATATGATTTCTGATGGACTTGATGAGAAGACATTGTTGACCTATAAAAATTGCAAATACTGCAGCGAAGACACCTCATCTCAGCTTAATTTAAGCTACAGAGGTTATTTGCAGATCCTGGGGAATCACTGAAGAACCGGCATTCCATGAAGATCAAGATAGCTGGAACTCTCAGAGGAAGTTCAAATTTTGGGTTGAACAGAGATCATCAAACTCAAAAGCCACAAACATGTCAGCCTGAAGTCAGTTCCCCCCCCCCCCCCCAAGCCAGGGGGTCACTGACCAAAGTCCTGCTTCCCAATGTCCAAAATTAATGAAATTTAGACGCGAAGCTTCAGTCATGCTCAGAAGATACTTTGCAAATTTTCAAGATGAAAAGACTCTGTTTGGCCTAAATTTCATTACATGTCAGCTTAGAGGACAGTAATCCCGAATTTGGGGGTCATCGGCTAAGATCTTACTTCCAGAAGGCCAAAGCAGATAAAATTTGGAACAAATGCTCAAAGAATGCCCCAAGTTATTCTCCCAAAGTTTCAAGTCAAGGGGAGGTTGTTCGGATAGAAAACAGGCTAACTATCTCAATGTGCAGTGAATAGTGACCTAATGCATGCAATGAATAGGTTACTGTTCGAAATCCTACTTCTTCAAATCCAAACTGCATGAAATTTGGAGGAATACTCCAAGATGTTCTTGACGTCAGTCCCTCCAAGTTTCAAATCAAACCGGGGTCATTTGGGCTTCAAACAGCTGAAACAAGGGCCACTGTCATAAAAAAGTCAACTGGATAGTTGACCAAGTTCAGATGGTCAAACAAAGCTGAAACTTCTGTTACACACTCAAAATAGTGTCAAGAAGTGTTCCTCCAAGTTTCGTGGCGATTGGACGTCGTTTGGACCCCGAACAGGCGGAAACAAGCCACATATGCAAAAGTTCAAAAATGGGCCTTGAGAGTGACTGAGGCCCACAAACAAAAGGAGTTGACCATGTTCAGGTGGTCAAAGAGAGCTGAAACTTTTGTGACACACTCAAAATAGTGTCAAGAAGCATCCCTCCAAGTTTCGTGGCGATTGGACACCGTTTGGGCCCCTAACAGGCGGAAACAAGCCACATATGCAAAAATCCAAGAATGGGCCTTGGGAGTGACCGGGGCCCAAAAACAAAAGGAGTTGACCATGTTCAGGTGGTCAAACAGAGCTGAAACTTCTGTGACACACTCAAAATAGTGTCAAGAAGCATCCCTCCAAGTTTCGTGGCAATTGGACACCATTTGGGCCCCGAACAGGCGGAAACAAGCCACATATGCAAAAATCTAAGAATGGGCCTTGGGAGTGACCGGGGCCCACAAACAAAAGGAGTTGACCATGTTCAGGTGGTCAAACAGAGCTGAAACTTCTATGAAACACTTAAAATGGTGTCAAGCAACATCTCTCCAAGTTTCGTGATGATTGGACATCATTCGGGCCTCAAACAATGGAAAATAGACCGCATATGCAATGTTCCAAAAGTGGGCCTTGTCCGTGACCGGGGCCCAATTAATGAAAAAGTTGACCAACTTCCTGAAGTCAAAACGGGCTGAAATTTTTATGACATGTAGAAAATAATGTTAAAAAGCATCCTTTCAAGTTTGGTGGCAATCGAACTTCGTTTGAGCCCAAAACAGATGAAAATGGGCCACATACACGAAAACCCGAAATTGGGCCTCGTCCGTGGCCCAGCCTGCGGTCACGGATCTTCAAAGGATGTTTCCCACGATTTTGGGTGGTTTCCCTCCACTCCTCTTCGAAATCCAACTCCCCACAACTGCTATTAACTCCCCAAAACTGTACAAACTGATTGGGAGTTTATAAAAAGAGAAAATTTTGAAGAAACAAAGGGGGAACACACATAAGGAAGAAAAGTGAAGAAATTAAAGAAAGTCACCACCTAAGGCAACAAAGAAGCAAACTCCAGTAGCACTTCCACGACCATTCCCACCTTTTTTTCTTAGTTTTGAAGGTGAGCAAGAAAATTCAGAAGGAGAGAAGGAAGTGGAATGGCCAAAGTCCATACTATGTTCGTCCGACGCCAATTTTTGAGAGGATGACATTGTCACCTCTGTTTCTCTTATTCGTAGGGCTTCTTAGCCATTACAAGAGTTGTGAAAGAAGTCTCTCTAGGCCTCATTTTGTTCCTTGAAAATGATAGATTCAAATGACACAACTCCGGCTTCAAATTTGCCCATTTCGTACTTGAAACAAAAATGCAGTCCGTAAGCTCGAATGATGAGTTACAGCGGTTTCAATTGATTCCATGGTTAAATGTGATCTTCTTGATGGTTGTCCACCACTCCAAAGTCATGAGAATGGAGTTCCAACACTTGAAAGAAGTTCCAAGAAAGAACCAGCGCGAACAGCACAAAAAACGGAGGCACAAGGCCATTGTCTGTCAGTGACCGTGACCCACGGTCACTGGCAGGTTCCAGTGACCGTGGGTGAGTCACGGTCACTGGAAGGCCCCAGTGACCGCGGGTGAGTCACGGTCACTGGAATGGGGCAGTGACCGCGGGTCACGGTCACCTCCCATTAATTCCCCTTTTTCACATTTTCTTCCACCTTATGTACATTTTCTTGTATTTTCCAAATTGAGATCACATCTAAGACTTGAGGGAGGGGTTGTAAACTTTCAAAATGTATGTAAACAACCTGCATCCCCGCGGTCAGGGCACTTGAACCCATGTAAACAAAAGGGAAATTAATGATGAACTGTAATTATTTCCCATTCTTCTTAACGCTTAAAGTGCGTGAATGTCGGACCTTGATTCCGTAATTCATTTCCACGCCTATATTTTTAAGCGCGATCAGAAGATTGGCGCCGTCTGTGGGAATTTTATATGCCCTAATTTGTGATCAAATTTGATGAAAAATGCATGAAAGCGCTGAAAATTATTGAAAAGTGCTGCTGTTGTCCTGAAAGTGCCGCTGTTGCACTGTAACTGCTGCTGTTGCACTGAAAGTGCTGCTGTTGCACTGAAAGTGCTGCTGTTGCCCTGAAAACTGCCGCTGTTGCATTGTAACTGCTGTTGTTGCACTGAAAGTGCCGCTGTTGCACTGTGACTGCTGCTGTTGCATTGAAAGTGCTGCTGTTGCCCTGAAAACTGCCGCTGTTGCACTGTAACTGCTGCTGTTGCACTGAAAGTGCCGCTGTTGCACTGTGACTGCTGCTGTTGCACTGAAAGTGCTGCTATTGCCTGAAAACTGCTGCTGTTGCACTGTAACTGCTGCTGTTGCACTAAAAGTGCCGCTGTTGCACTGTAACTGTTGCTATTTCACTGAAAGTGCTGCTGTTGTGTTAAAGAGTGCTGTTGTTTCACAGAAACTGCTGCTATTGTACTGTAACTGCTGCTATTGCACTGGAAACTGCCGCTGTTGTGCTGGAAACTGCTGTTGTTTCACTGAAAACTGCTGCTAAAAGCCTGTGACTGGGGCACACGGTCACTTACCTATTTTTATGATGACAAAGGCTTATTTAACCTCCAATTACACCCATACAAGACCTTTGATGTCTGCAATGGGTTTGAAAATATCATTAAAGGACTTTTGCACCTTGAAGTGCATATTGTTCATACAAATGAAGCCATTGGGCACCTTGATGTGCATACACTTGCCATTTAATTGGAAGAATTTGCACTTTGATGTGCATAACTTGATTGAATGAATTCGCACCTTGATGTGTATGGACCAAATCATCACCCTTTTCACTTTAGAAGAGTGATGATTCAGTTCAAAGGGCTTTTGACCCATATAAAAAGTTTATTAAATCAGTGATAGGACCAACAACATTGTAATTATGCATTGTCCGGCGTCAACCACTGATGGATCTTGTGTGATCATTGTGATAGTGGTGCAGGCTTGATCCTGTGGGCCCTATCCCTTTGATTGATCCAACCCTCTCTTGCTTATAAGTCTGACACAGATAGTCTAGATATGCTGCTGAAATTTTGGTAGCAAGGACTAGTCAGCATAGCATGCTTTTAAGCCTGACTTGATAAACCCGAAATGCTGCAGAAATTCTGACAGTAGGGATAGTCAGCATAGCATAATGAGATGGGATTTATGCCTATACCTAACCATTTCAGTTCAAAACCATGTTGGTCTAGATGGCATCTATAAACCATTCCAGCTAGCCCAAGAGGCAGCCATGTTGGTTATACTACTAATATAGTCTCATCGGCTAACTTTTTGCAGGAAACAACATGGGTTCTTTGATCATCACTTTCGACGAAGCTAAAGAGAGATTGTTCAAAATCTCCATGGCTCAGACCATAAGGGCACCCAAAAGGGGCCGAATGAACACCAATGCTCCTACATCAAGGGTCTCGGTCTTTCAAAGGCTTTCTACTCCTTTAAGCTACATGACCTCAGCCTACAATGGGTCATCAAAAACCCTGAAACCCATCAAGAAGGCAAAGACTCCTCAAACTTGGGTCTCCAAATATGCCCAAAACCCCTTTAGAGTCTTCCACAAAGGTCACTATGACTTAAAACACAAAGTGAGGTCGGAAGGCAGTAATTTTCATATCACCAAGCCTCGACTGGGGGGCAAGGCAAGTTCGATTTACGAACAACAAAACAGAGATACCTGTTGGTTCACAGCAGGAGACCTTGCAGACTACTAAGTCTTCATTTATGCATCCTAAACAAAGGGTACATCTCAAAAAGCAAACCACTCGCGAGTAAGCCCTAGCCCATGAAAAGGGTCAGAAGGATGTTGTTATTCCAAATTGCCGTATGTGGTCACCACAGCCACATATGCAGAAATCCAGAAAAACTGAGGAGAAACCCTTTGCCCCACTTGAAAAGAATGTCTTTTACCCTTTGACCCAGAAGGAGGGACGGAAGTTCGGCAGGAGGCGCTTACCTTCTGTGATTGTGGCACCATCACCATCACTTTCAACCCAGCGCCCGTCATATGGCACTAAAAACAAGAAATATGCTGAACGATTGGTCATCAAAAATTCGACCGATCTCGTTCAATTTAAAAATTTGCTTCAACAAAAGAAGGAGCAGAAGAAGAAAATTGAAAGAAATGCTGTTAACATCCTTTCACTTCCCACTTCCGACCCTATAGATTGGGAGCAAGTTGCTAGCACTTCTAGGCCATTAGTTGCTAGATTCAGAGATCAAACTCTAGTAGCCAGATTGGCCCAACAAATAAAGAAGAGGGCTTTGGCTCGCTCCAAGAGACATGCTCATAAGCAGTCACATCATAGAATCACTAAAAAATGGGTGATTAAAGAAGATGAGCCAAATCTAACCTCCTCATGTATGGTCGGACCTGGCTCAACCAGGAGAGTTACTCGGAGTATGGCTCGAACTCAGTCCCAAGATTCTGATTCGAACTCTCATTCAAATAGGACCTCTGACGATCATGGTTCTGATAAGGACTTAATAACTCTCCTGGACACCAAAGATAGTCAATCCACTCTTCCTACATCCTCTTACCCCCGTTAGTACACCGTATTTATGGCTGAAGGGAGTGGGACCGGTAATGAAGAGGATGCCGGTGGAGGCAAAGATGTTAGCGAAGAAAATGCTGACGAAAATCAAGAGAATGACATCAGTGATGTTGTCAAGCAACAAGGAGCTAAAATTGACCACCTGACAGCTCAATTGCAAATCTTAGCAGACAAACTGGGTAGTCCAACTGAAGCTCCTGTTAATTCCTTATTTGCTGATAGAAGAGAACAGGCAATGATCAGGAGGAATGCCACCAAAATTGACCTACTTACAGCACAAATCAAGGCACTAACAGATAAAGTAATCGCCTCAGGTTCAACTCGAGGTGATCACTCCTCAATCCTTGGTTTCCACGCAGATCCTGAAAAACCTGTAACTTTTAAAGAAGTGGAGGAAATTTTAAACAAATCAAAAGTGGAAACCAGGATGAAGAAAAAGGGTATTACATCTAAATACCCTTCGGAGTTTGATTTGGTTCCATTTCCGCCAGATTACAAACTTCCGACTTTCCAGCCTTACCTTGGAAAAGGGTCAGCCTATCATCATATAGTGCATTTTAAGTCGCTCCTTGGCAGTTTACCCGAATTGGATGCACTAAAAATAAGGCTATTTGTTGGTACATTGAAGGGAGTTGCTTTCGATTGGTACAAACAATTGCCAGAACTCTCCTTCACTACATGGCCAGTTACAGAAGAAAAGTTTCTACTTCACTTTCAGGAAGAAGATCAAACGGTCACCTTCGCTATGCTCAGTAGTACAAAGCAAGGGGATAATGAAACTGCACAAGCCTTTATCAATAGATGGAGAGCATTGTCTTACAGATGCCTAGAACAACCATCTCCAAAGGCGACAATTGAAATGTGCAAAACCAATTTACGGCTAGAAATTAAGGCTATCATACTTAGTCATAAAACTAAGTCTTTGGCCAGATTGGTTGAAGTAGCCACTGATGCAGAGTTAACCCTGAAAGAAATTAGCCAGAAGAAAGCAAGTTCTCGAAAAATGGAATCATCATCATCTTCTGCTCCAAAACCAACTGTGCCGAAACCCCAAAAAAAGCAGGAGGTATTCAATGTACAAACCTCCAAACCAGTTCCTCAAAAACCACAAAATGGTAAGACGGAGTAAAACAAAAAGGAAGAATATGAAAAGAGGAAGCAAACTAAGTACCCTTTTGACGGGGACATTGAAGTCATCTTCCAAGCATTGATGGAGAACAACAAGCTCGAGCTTCCACCCATGAAAAAGCCAGAGCAAGCGGGTAGTGTTAATGATTCAAACTATTGTGCATACCATCGGATGGCATCTCATCCTTTGAAAGATTGCTTTATCCTAAAAGAAAAGGTCAATGAGATGTGGAAAAATGGAGTAATAACATTTGATCGAAAATATGATACGGCCTCAGTTAATATGATTTCCTTCGGGCAATTTACACCTGTGGCAATACCCGCTCCATCAAGGCCACCAATGATCGAATTCCGGGTCATCAATGCACTACATAATGAACAGGGGTTGATACTTATCAAAGATTCTTCAGGGCAGGAAATGTGGGTTCACCCAGACTTAATAAATGATGAAGGATGGGAAAAAGTGAAAACTAAACCCACACCCGTGGAAAGAAGAAAGATCAAAAGGCAAATTAAAGGTCTCCAGAAAACTGCTCAAAAGAAACAAGAACAACAGTTTAAGCAGAAGAAAGACAAGGCGGTCGAGGCCCCAGTCTTAGAAAATCCTCCCAGATCAGTCAGAGGTTATTTTACTCTAGCCGACTACATCATTCCAATTCCAAAAGATGAGGAAGAACCGGCAATATCCAGCTGCAATCGGATATCATGGGATGGTACACCCCCTAACTCCGATGATGAAAATCAATGGTCGGATTACTCTGATCTTGAAGACGATCAATGGATCGATGATTATTTTGCTGATGAATACCCTTCTGATGAGGATGAGGATTTCGAACAAGCCTTTGACCCCGAGACAGGAACGCTTAATATCAAGCACGGTCTAAATACACTATCGGTGACCTTGTATGACATACACAGGCCAAGTTCAAGTGGCTGGTCGAATGATCCTCCTCCTTTTCCACTACCTCCAGAAGTTCATCCGGATCCACTACCATTAGTCGGGCACGATGAAGTTCATGATCAGCAGACGGTTTTTCCTCCTTCCACGCCAGATGCTTCTTCCACACCTAATTCAGAGTCGATCTTTTCAAATGAAAATTCTGAATTAAGTAATCAGTTTGTTGACTTTAACTCAGTCAGGGAACTTGGGTTATCGAGGAGACATAATAACCCAGTATTAGTAATATTGTCGAGAATATCTCTAACTTTGAAGAGGAACTGTCAACGGCTCCTTCCCTGGTGGTTTTGAATGCTGCCATAGAACCCCAAACATCGCAGGCTATTCCTAATGGTGTAAACCAAGAAGTAGGCCTGGAAGAGGTCAATCAGCTTTTCATCGAACCAGAAGAAGTCAATGCCATAAGAAGAGACGCATGACCAGAAATTGACCGAAGCAACATGCTTAATGATGGCACTCGCTCTGGTCGTAACTACAGGGTCAACTATGATAAACCCTCTGTTCCTTCCTCTTCTTATGTAAACCCTTCGGGAGGCAATACCAATGTAAATGTAACTTCTCCAGAAGTAAATGATAATGCAAGGCCACCAGAGCCATTCACGTATGATGTTGTTGAACACCTTAAGCACATACCTGCACGACTCCACATTTTTGATCTGTTGCAGATGTCCAAGGAGACTCATGACAACTTCATACGAGCACTACAGGCCTTGAATATTGAGAATCATACTCATATAGCACAAGTGCATCAAATAGAAAAGAACTATTTGAAGGCGAAATCCAAGAGGCCTCAAAAGCAATGCAAGGAATGTCTCTTAACTCAAAATGCTTCTAAAGCTACTATCTCTTTCACCAAAGAGGATCTCCTCTTGGGAAATATGAAGCATACGAGGCCACTTTATTTCACGGCCTACATCAAAGATATGCCTGTCCCAAGAGTTCAAGTTGACTCAGGGTCAGCTCTAAATCTCATCACAATCACGGCCTTTCAAGAGCTCGGTATTCCAGTGAGCAAGCTGTCTGCTACAAAGACTTCTATTCAAAGTTATGATGGGGAAGTCCAGGATCCGATTGGTAAAATCCGAATTCGGTTCCAGTTGGGAGATTTAGTCTCAGAGGCCACTCTGCATGTAGTAAAAACTCGTGCTTGCTATAACATCCTCTTGGGGAGACGATGGCTTCATGATTATGCCATAGTACCTTCTACTCTTCATCAATGCCTTAAATACATCGACAATGAAGGGAAGGTACATCGAGTCTTTGCAGAGGAAAAGCCATTCAAAGGAAAGGAGGTTTATTTCACAGACGCAGCAATGTATCAAGAAAAGCCTACAAAATCCAACTCAGATACAAAGAATGCTCCTATGAATGATAATCCTGCGGAACCTTTCACTATTTCAGCAAAGAAAGTTGGTCAAAAATCTAATCTCCCCATAAAGTTGGAATGTGCAGGAAAATCTGCAGCAAAATGCGTGGATATCAAAGCTCCTTAAGGTGAAATCTAAAATAAAAAAGTCAGATCCACCTTTAATCATATCCACAAAGTTATCAAAAGTAAAAGATGCTGAACATCAGAAGTTTTCATTTTCGGCCAACATGGTATCCTCGAACTCTAATCAAGAAAGCAATGATATACCTCCCCTTAATAGGGGAATATCGCCTATAAAGCCTGATTCTCCTATCACTTTTAGTCAATTGATATTGACATCACAGCAGAGGGGAGAATTAGCCGACAGGTACATTGATAGATGGCTCCGTTTGGCTGAAAGATGTGAAGATCGTCCACACTGCTCCGCATCGATTCACTTATGTTGGGTAGGTTTTCGGCTAGCTCTCCGCAGCTTAACCATGGCAATGGAATTTCAAACCTTTGATGAGATGTCTCGAATTGTATCATCTCTCGAAGTGGCACTCCACCGGCTGCGCAGGAGGTCTAGAAGAATGCGTCCAATACATGTCATTTCAATGATCAGAGACACAGATTCTAAGTTGGACTCTGAAGACGCTGAAGAAATGAGCACCTTCGTGCATTCTATGGTAGACTGCAATCTTCCGCTTATGCCATGGCCTACTCACTTTCACATTTATGAATTCGAAGGTTCTTGCTTTTTGGTACCTTCATCTAAACAGTATAATCATCCGATTATTTTTCATCAGGCTAAAGATACTTCTCCACCAGATATCATTAACAAAATCAGTAATGAGGGAAAAATCCGGCTCGATATTTATAATCCTGTGGTCTGTAACATGATGAAAAATATGGGGTACAATCTCAAGAAACCTATGGGTTTTGGATTAACTGCAAATGGCATACGGGCTCCTTTGGATGTCTTTACTCCAGAGATAAAAGAAGATCTCCAGACAGGGGGCAGAATTGAACAGCTGCGTCATTGCATAGGATATGTTCCTAACAGTAACATTCCTAAATTTAAACGAAGTGTTAAAGCCAGATCGGTGGTCTTCACTGAAGAATATGACTTGGATGACTCTCATGAAATTCCTGTGCTTCAAGATCCCGTTGATTGGGCCATTTTTCAGCATCCTGAGGGGGCAAGTGATGAAGATGATGCTGCATCACAAATCACTGACTATTGGCCACCTGAACTCAACGAGGAAATAAGCCTGTCCCAACATGTCCGCTGGGAATGCTTAGCCTTTGATGTAAAAGCCAAAGAGCCTAAAAAACCAAATCCTTGGAAAGGGATCAGGCCTTGGCTAAAACCCCCAACTGAAACCCCAGAGGGTTTTACAGAGTTAGAAACTACCAATAACAATGTAGAAACACTTCCTCCTAATCCTCCAACTGAGGAACAAGTACAAGAAATAAACTTGGGAACCCCAGAAAATCCCCGACCTACCTTTGTAAGCTCTCAAATTAAAGGAAGTGAACTTGATCTGTCTGTGGGATTCTTGCGAGAGTTCATAGATTGCTTTGCATGGACTTATGCAGAAATGCCGGGCTTAGATCCAGAAATCTCCATACACAAATTAAATATAGCAGATGATGCTAAACCTGTAAAACAGGACCAAAGGAGGACTAAGCCTGAAATCATGGAGAAGATAGAAGCAGAAGTTCAGAAACTCAAGGGCGTTAATTTCATCCGTGAAGAACAGCATCCAGACTGGTTGGCTAATATAGTCCCAGTTACTAAAAAGAATGGACAAATCAGAATCTGTATTGACTTCAGAGATCTGAATAAAGTCTGCCCCAAAGATGATTTTCCATTACCTATACCTGAAATAATGATTGACAGTACTTTTGGGTTCGAAAGAATGTCATTCATGGATGGCTTCTCGGGGTATAATCAGATCAAAATGTTTAAAGAGGATGAGAAACACACTTCCTTTAGAACTCCATTTGGCATATACTGCCATACTGTCATGCCATTTGGTCTCAAAAATGCTGGAGCCACGTACCAAAGAGCAATGATGAAAATATTCAAGGACTTACAACATAAATCTGTTGAATGTTATGTTGATGATTTGGCAGTCAAGAGCAAGCATAAATCAGACCATCTCGTCGATCTTCGCACTGTCTTTGAGAGATTACGGAAATTCAATCTTCGAATGAATCCCTTGAAATGTTTTTTCGGAGTTTCTTCCGGAAAGTTTCTAGGATTTGTGGTGCGAAAAGGGGGCATTGAAATAGATCCCGTCAAAATCAAAGCCATATTGGAAATGCCTTCGCCGAGAAATTTGAGAGAATTAAAAGGATTGCAGGGAAGACTCACCTACATCCGACGGTTCATTTCCAACTTGTCCGGAAAGTGCAGACCATTCTCCAAATTGATGAAGAAAGGAGTAGACTTTGTATGGGACAAAGCTTGTGAAAATGCTTTTCAGGATATCAAACAATATCTTACAAACCCGCCAGTTCTTTCAGCTCCAATTCCGGGCAAGCCTTTCATTCTTTATACAAGGGCTCTTGATCATTCCTTGGGATCATTGTTAGCTCAAAAGAATGATGAAGGAAAGGAGGTGGCACTCTATTACCTGTCAAGGATGCTAGTTGGTGCTGAGCACAATTATCACCCAATAGAAAAAGAATGTCTAGCGCTTATGTTTGCAATACAAAAGCTGCGGCATTACATCCTCTCTAATGTGGTGTATCTGGTTTCCAATATTAATCCATTAAAGGTATTAGTGACAAAAGCCGGGGCGTTGAGCTAACGTCTGGCCAAATGGTCCATCTTTCTTTCTCAATATGACATCAGATACACTCCTGCGAAAGCAGTAAAAGGACAAGCTCTTGCAGATTTTCTAGCAGAACATCCACTGTCAGAAGATTCTGAGTTCACAGACAATCTCCCTAATGAGTTAGTCTTCTTCACTGAACAAACACGGAAATCCACCATTGATTCAGATCTACATTGGACCATGCATTTTGATGGAGCTTCCAGGACTAATGAACGAAGAAAGCCAGTATCAGGGGTTGGAATTATTTTCTGCAGTCCAGGAAGATTTTATGTTCCTCACTCCTTTTCATTGATCAAGCCATTCTCGAACAATGTGGCAGAATACACGGCATTAATTATGGGGCTTGAGTTAGCTTTAGATGCTGGCATTAACATGCTAGGGGTCTATGGAGATTCACAACTTGTGATTAAGCAAATGAATAACGAGTATGAAGTAAAGAAGCCAGACCTAATTCCCCTTTTCAATAGGGCATATGAACTCAAACAAAGGTTTAAATTGATTGCGTTTCATCATGTTCCGAGATGCCAAAATGTCAAAGCAGATGCCTTAGCAAGCTTGGCAGCTTCAATAGCAATCCCTGAGAATGACAAGATGATATTGGAAGTTGTTGAGAGAAGACTTCTACCCCCACTCGATACTTACAAGGCAGTAGAAGATAGCTTCACTGTAATAAAAAATCGAATTTCATATTTCCAAAACTCATTCAGGGATTGGAGAGATCCTTTTATTGATTACATTCTGCATGGAGTATTACCAGAGAATCCTAAAGATAGAACCAGTATTCAAAGGCGAGCTCTCAAATTCCATTTTGATTTGCCCTCAAAAACTCTTTATCGCAAATCATACGATGGAGTTCTACTTCGATGTTTGTCCTCGAAAGAAGCTGAACAAGTTCTCAGAGAAGTTCATGTGGGCCTATGTGGTGCTCACCAAGCTGGACCAAAACTTCATGATCAAATTCGAAGATTAGGCTACTATTGGCCTACCATGGTGTCTGAAGCTATTAATTTTGCTAAAAGATGCAATGAGTGCCAAATTCATGGTGATTACATTCACCAGCCTCCTGAACATTTGCACCCTACGACCACTTCTTGGCCGTTTGAATCTTAGGGAATGGATATGTGGGGAAGATCAATCCACCCTCAAAACGTGGACATCAATTCATTTTGGCTGCAACCGATTACTTCTCCAAATGGGCAGAAGCAGTACCTCTCACAGAAGTTAAAACTGATACAGTCCTTAGCTTCCTGAAAACTCATGTCATTTGCCGTTTTGGGGTGCCCAAACGTCTGTATCATGACAATGGCCCGCAATTCAATAATAATAAATTTTACAGATTCTGTGACAAATACGGAATCCAGTGTTGTCCATCTACAGCGTATAACCCCGCGGCCAACGGACTTGCTGAGGCTTTTAACAAAACCATTTGCAAGATTTTGAAGAAAATGGTTTCTGACAACAAAAAGAGTTGGAGTACCAGGCTTCCTGAAGCATTATGGGCTTACAGAACTACAGTTCGTGGTCCTACCAAATCAACACCGTACTCCTTGGTCTATGGTTGTGAAGCTATAATACCTTTGGAAATTCAACTTCCCTATTTTCGGGTGGCTGTGATAAACAAATATACTGAAGAAAAGAATGCCAAACTCAGATTGCAAGAGCTAGAAAACCTTGATGAGAAAAGGCTTGCCGCTCGACAAAGTATTTGTTAGTTTTTGTGGACTCAATCCATCAGTTGATGTAATAAATTGATTAATTTCTTTATTTATCAATAAAATCATGCTTTACTTTCATGAGATGAATGTTATTTTACTACTTCATGCACATGACCAATACGTATGACGTAATGGTTCATGAGTTGAACCGGGTCCCATTAGTATATTAGATGTGATATATGTGCATGGATAAGATCCACACGCGGGAGATATATGTCACAAATCTTATACTTAAATAGCTTCACAACCAGTAATGAGACTGGGCATCTCATTTGATAAGGTTGCAGCACTTTGATCACTATGAGATAGTGTGATTTGTCTCAATCATCAGAATGTAAGATTCTGGATCAATGGTGCTGGTACATTGGATGTATTGAAGGACCATGAGATGCACCTTATGGTATTCCGTCTCAATAATAAGGTATGCTCTCATAATTCCCTTGCAATAGGCTCTCAATCCTGAGACATTGACGAACTCAAGTTTCTATCTATTCATTTGCTTTGAGTCACCAATGAGTGAGGCCGACTATAGGTTAACACCTCGGTGTCTTGGGTATGTGGTAGTAGAACTGTGGGAACGTTGAATGATCAAGATGGAATCTATCTCTATTATCCCCTTGTGCCAATTAATGGATTTGTCATTAGTAAGTGCGCACCCATCTCAATTAAGAGTTAATTGGATGGTACTGATGATTACTGTGATTAATTGGGGCTCAAGGATAATAAGATGTGGAACTTAGATTGGAAGAGACGGATTTATTCCAATTGATCCACGGATATTGATAGAGGGGCATACTTGTGGTAATTAGGAACTTGAGGGTCTTCATTGTAATTTATTCCTAAGACTGGAGTGCAATTGCATTTATATAGTGGTGTTATTTGCAATTAACTGTGGGCCCGGATTGCACATGAGATGTGGGGTCGCGGTGTTCCAGTTGGAGCCAGCTTTCTAAGGAATCCCTAGTGGTCCCCACGCTAGCCCAAGATATTGGAAAACACTAATCCGACTTGGACTCTAGAAATAAGAGTTTGGAAGGGAGAAAGTTGCTAATTGCTTTGGAAGTAAGACTTCTATTTCAATTAGACAAGGGAGAAATTTGGAAGTCTATAAAATCTCTTTGACGTCCAATAAGACCCTCTCCTCACGCCAAAAACCCTTTCGTGCAAGAGTTGTGCGAGTTACTCTCCTCTCCTTTCTTCTAGTTCCTTGGAGTCTCGAGTTGGGATTTTCTCCTGAAGATTCCACCATTCTTCTTGAGAAAAGAAATCCAATTCGGGTCATAGCGTGGAAGGCTAAGAGGTGTTGAAGAAATCCATTAGAGCACTGCGGATCTCCAAAGGTATGATCTACTTCTTGCATGTCGTAGGTTATTTTGGATGTTTAGTGCTGGTAGAATTTTTACTGTACATGGTCACTAGATTGAGGGTAACGCATCCTGGATTGGGTTTTGGTCTTATGTATAGTTGATCCCTGTGTCAAGTGGATCAAAAGTTTTGAAAATCTATTCACAAGACCCACCTACTTCCTTCAGTATTGAGTTGTATCAAGCTCGTATGGCTGCATCTTTCAACAAAAAGGTCAAGTATAGAGCTTATAAGAAGGGAGATTTAGTCCTTGCAGTTAGAAGACCTATGTTTTCCACGCACTTGTCGGGAGGCAAGTTCGAACCTAAATGGGAAGGACCTTTTGTTGTCGACAAGGTTTACTCCAATGGCGCCTATGCGCTCCTCACACTTGAAGGGGAAAGATGCATGATGCCTATCAATGGAAAACTTCTCAAGAAATACTATACCTGAATGTCATTGGTACACCCAAACCATGTACAATGTACCTAAACCATGTACAGTGTACATTCTCACTCCTAACCAAATTAAAATCCTTTGGTTTCGAGCCTTACAACCTATGACTCGTAACCAAAATCCCTCAGATTTGTATAAAATGACTGCGAGGATCAAGTCCTTCGACCCCTCTAGTCAAACCTTTGTTACTCGGATAATGTCCTTACAAGACCCCTTGTAACATCCTACTATATAGATTAAGTCTTTTTGCAGACTCTATATAGCAAAACTCAGCTATGTGGAATAAGTCTTTTTGCAGAACCCATATAGCTAATCCTTAGTTGTATAGAACAAGTCTTTTTGCAGACCCTATATGACTGCCTTCGGTTATATAGAACAAGTCTTTTTGTAGACCCTGTATAACCAAAATCTAAACAAAAACCAAAACCAAATCTTTGTCCTAAGGAATAAGTCAAGGATCCCGGGGAAAGCCTCACACATGGGCACCGGATAACATCCACTTTGACCCCTTTCGACACCAAAAGGATCAAGTCATGGACCCTGGAGAAAGCCTCACACATGGGCACCAGATAACGTCCACCTATATGACTTCCTTATTTTCAATTTGTGGATCCAAACGATCGCAAATCACACCCTCATACAAGTCTGAGAAAACCAAACCAAACAAACCATCCACATAAACCACATCAAAAATCCACAAAAAATCAAACCAAACACCCATACCAATGACAAAAATAGAAAGGAAAAACATTTTCCATTGATATCCATTTTAAAGTTTGAATATAAACAGTGAAGTCAATGTACACATGGCCCTTAGGGCTAATCAGAAAAAGCAAAACCATCAAATGGAAGGTGCAGCAGAGAATCTCATTCCAGGAACTTCTCCAGTTTCCCCTTAGCATTTAGTACTTCTGCCATGAGGATGCGCCCTTTGTAGCTTGCGTAAGCTGGGATAGCAGTACTAATGTCAATCTCGTCCAGCTTACACCAATACGAATACCAGTTTCTTGATGACAAAGCCTTAGCTCTCTGGAGCCACAAATTGACATCAGATGCTTCATCTGGGTCTTTCGGATCAGGCTCTCTTGTGGTCTTACCCTTGGCACGACTTTTAGGTGCCGCGGTAGTGGTAGTTGCAGGTGCTTTACCTCTTCTATCTGCAAAACAGATCAAAAGAAAGAAAAGATGGATATCAGTAACAATGATATGGAACTTCTCAAAAAAAAAAAAATTTCGGCAGCATCTCCCCTTAGTATAAGACCAAAAGCAGAAGGCAATACTCAGTTCTGAGACCACGAATTGGCATCAAAGGCACACTTAAGTCTCAGAACCGAGGCTCCCGGTCCAAACAGATGTTCAAGCACCTTAAGACCTTTTCAGGGAGCAGCAGGTTCGTGTTCAAGCACAAAAATGGCATTTTATAATTCCCACAGAGGCTCTGATCACAGAAAGTTAGATGCGTGTTCAGTGGTGTGCGTGTTACTACTCAAAAACAGGTGGATGTTCACTGTGACAACAGCAACAAGTATTAGACAGTCAGGATTGACTGTGATTATGAAGAAGTTCTGATAGAGTTTAAGACACAAGGGTTCTTCTCAACCGGATATGGCTGTAAAAAAAAAAAAAAGGATGCATCCAGAAATCCAGTCTTGGATCAGTCATGAACAAACACAAGAGAAGATGAAAAGGAAATTCTTACCAACCATAGTCTGTGCTTGAGATGATGAAAGAAACCCGAGTCCTGCTTAGAACTAAGAGGAAGATGCACCCAGCACCTCTCTGCTTCCACCCTCTTTCTCGGTCTTTTTTCTCTCTTCTCTTTCTCTCTCTCCCGGTCTATCTCTCTTTCTCGGTTTCTCTCTCTTCTGCTCTGTCTCACTCGGTCTCTCTCTCTCCCACTCTCTGTTTCTCTCGGTCTCTCTCTCTCTCTCTCAATTTTCTCTCTCTCCCGGTTTCTCTGTCCCTCCCGCTTTCTATCTCTCCCGTTCTCTCTTTTCTCTCTCTCTCCCGGTCTCTCTCTCTTTTCTCTCTCTCCCGGTCTCTCTCTTTTCTCTCTCTCAAATTTCTCTATCTCAGTCTCTCTCTCTCCTGGTCTCTCTTTTCTCTCTCTCTTTTCTCTTTCTCTCCCGGTTTCTCTGTCCCTCCCGCTTTCTTTCTCTCTCGTTCTCTCTCTTTTCTCTCCCGTTCTCTCTCTTTTTTCTCTCTTTCTTCTTTCTCCCGGTCACTCTCCCTCTTTCTCGGTTTTCCCTCTCTCTCAATTTCTCTTTCTCTCTCTCTCTCCCAGTCTCTCTGTTTTTCTCTCGGTCTTTCTCCCTCTTTCTCTTTTTCTTCTCTCTCTCCTAATTTCTCTCTTTCCCAATTTCTCTCTCTCTCGGTCTCTCTCTCTCCCGGTCTCTCTTTTCTCTCTCTCTCACGGTCTCTCTCCCTCTCTCTCAGTTTTTTTCTCTCTCGGTCTCTCTCCCTCTTTCTCTTTTTCTTCTCTTTCTCCCAATTTCTCTCTCTCTCTCCCGGTCTCTCTTTCTTTTCTCTCTCTCCATGTCTGCTTTTTTTTTCTCTCTCCCGATCTCTTTCTCTCTCCCGGTCTCTCCCTCTCCCGATTTCTTTCTCCCTCTCTCCTGATTTTTCTCCCTCTCGGTCTTTCTCCCTTTCTCCCAATTTATTTCTCTCTCTCTCCCAGTCAGTTCTCTCTCTCGGTCTTTCTTCCTCTCTTCCAATTTCTCTCTCTTCCGATCTCTCTCTCTCTCTCTCTCGGTCTCTCTCCCTCTTTCTCTTTTTCTTCTCTTTCTCCCAATTTCTCTCTCTCTCTCTCCCGGTCTCTCTTTTCTCTCTCTCTTTTCTCTCTCTCTCGGTCTCTCTCCCTCTTTCTCTTTTTCTTCTCTTTCTCCCAATTTCTCTCTTTCTCTCTCCCGGTCTCTCTTTCTTTTCTCGCTCCCTGTCTGTTTTTTTTTCTCTCTCCCGATCTCTTTCTCTCTCCCAGTCTCTCCCTCTCCCGATTTCTTTCTCCCTCTCTCCTGATTTCTCTCCCTTTCTCTCAGTTTTTTCTCTCTCCTCTGGTCTCCCTCTCTCCTGATTTCTCTCCCTCTCTCTCAATTTTTTTTTCTCTCTCGGTCTCTCTCCCTCTTTCTCTTTTTCTTCTCTCTCCCAATTTCTCTTTCTCTTTCGGTCTCCCTTTCTCTTTGTTGGTTTGAAAAAAAAAAAAAAAAAAGACAGAGATGTTGGGTTTTAAATGCCCACGGTCTCTTCCCTGTTTTTCCTAAGTGGAGCCCACTATTTGATGCCAGCACATGGAGCAGGGAAGTCCAAAATCAATTAATGGTCCAAAATTGGGAATTCCCCCTCAATTACTGTTTGGCCTCCTTCCCACAAATACAATTTGGTTAAAATCAGTGGAGTCTAGGATCAAGTCTTGATGGATTCCTCCTTCTTCATCTACGATCTCTGTGATCTTTTGCAAGTCCTATGAGGGGTCCACTTGGGGTAATTTACAAATGAAATAATCCTATTTTAGAGTATTTTGAGGGAAGTCATACAAAAAAAAAAGAGAGATGCGGAGTCTCTTTCCAAATCAACTTTGGGTCAAATTTTGATTTCAAACCAATGTCTTAAATTGTTTTTCATCAAAACCCATAAAAGCCAATTTCTTTCAAAATTACATCTCATTTTGTCAAAATTGCATCTCATTTTAAATCGTGTCAAGCCAAGTCAAAACCCAAACTTTAATCTTTGAAAATGAACCTAAAATCCATGAAGATCCAAACACAAATCCATTTTCTCTAAAACTTTTGAATTTCTTAAAACCTCAGGGATTCTTTTTGTGGGTGTTCCCCACATCCCCACAGAGACGCCACTCTGGATATCTGTGAAAAATAGGTCATAAGAAAATCAAATTCATTTCCAAAATCTAAACAAAATTCATAAACTTCTGAATTATCTAAATACCTGAAGGATTCCTTTGTGGGTGTTCACCACAGTCTCCATGGAGATGCTACTTTTGATATCCGTGAAAATAGGGGAAAGAAATTCAGATTTCTTATGTCTTTTTCAAGATTCCGTCATCAAACCCTTCATGGTTTTTATCAAAATTATCAAATCCCAAAGTTTAGGCCTATAACCTACCTTGACAAACTGTCTTTTCATCAAGCCATCCATCATTCCCACATATTGGCTATTTCGAGGCACAACGATTATTATACTATAATCATTACATCTCGAAGAGGCACTTGTTGACCTATAAAAATTGCAAATACTGCAGCGAAGACACCTCATCTCAGCTTAATTTAAGCTACAGAGGTTATTTGCAGATCCTGGGGAATCACTGAAGAACCGGCATTCCATGAAGATCAAGATAGCTGGAACTCTCAGAGGAAGTTCAAATTTCGGGTTGAACAGAGATCATCAAACTCAAAAGCCACAAACATATCAGCCTGAAGTCAGTTCCCCCCCAAGCCAGGGGGTCACTGACCAAAGTCCTGCTTCCCAATGTCCAAAATTAATGAAATTTAGACGCGAAGCTTCAGTCATGCTCAGAAGATACTTTGCAAATTTTCAAGATGAAAAGACTCTGTTTGGCCTAAATTTCATTACATGTCAGCTTAGAGGACAGTAATCCCGAATTTGGGGGTCATCGGCTAAGATCTTACTTCCAGAAGGCCAGAGCAGATAAAATTTGGAACAAATGCTCAAAGAATGCCCCAAGTTATTCTCCCAAAGTTTCAAGTCAAGGGAGGCTGTTCGGATAGAAAACAGGCTAACTATCTCAATGTAGAGTGAATAGTGACCTAACGCATGCAATGAATAGGTTACTGTTCGAAATCCTACTTCCTCAAATCCAAACTGCATGAAATTTGGATGAATACTTCAAGATGTTCTTGATGTCAGTCCCTCCAAGTTTCAAATCAAACCGGGGTCATTTGGGCTTCAAACAGCTGAAACAAGGGCCCATTGTCATAAAAAAGTCAACTGAAGAGTTGACCAAGTTCAGATGGTCAAACAAAGCTGAAACTTCTGTGACACAATCAAAATAGTTTCAAGAACTGTTCCTCCAAGTTTCGTGGCGATTGGACGTCGTTTGGACCCCGAACAGGCGGAAACAAGCCACATATGCAAAAGTTCAAGAATGGGCCTTGAGAGTGACCGAGGCCCACAAACAAAAGGAGTTGACCATGTTCAGGTGGTCAAACAGAGCTGAAACTTTTGTGACACACTCAAAATAGTGTCAAGAAGCATCCCTCCAAGTTTCGTGGCGATTGGACACCATTTGGGCCCCGAACATGCGGAAACAAGCCACATATGCAAAAATCCAAGAATGGGCCTTGGGAGTGACCAGGGCCCACAAACAAAAGGAAGTGACCATGTTCAGGTGGTCAAACAGAGCTAAAACTTCTGTGACACACTCAAAATAGTGTCAAGAAGCATCCCTCCAAGTTTCGTGGCGATTGGACACCGTTTGGGCCCCGAACAGGCGGAAACAAGCCACATATGCAAAAATCCAAGAATGGGCCTTGGGAGTGACCGGGGCCCACAAACAAAAGGAGTTGACCATGTTCAGGTGGTCAAACAGAGCTAAACCTTCTGAGACACACTCAAAATAGTGTCAAGAAGCATCCCTCCAAGTTTCGTGGCAATTGGACACCGTTTGGGCCCCGAACAGGTGGAAACAAGCCACATATGCAAAAATCCAAGAATGGGCCTTGGGAGTGACCGGGGCCCACAAACAAAAGGAGTTGACCATGTTCAGGTGGTCAAACAGAGCTGAAACTTCTATGAAACACTTAAAATGGTGTCAAGAAACATCTCTCCAAGTTTCGTGATGATTGGACATCATTCGGGCCTCAAACAATGGAAAATAGACCGCATATGCAATGTTCCAAAAGTGGGCCTTGTCCGTGACCGGGGCCCAATTAATGAAAATGTTGACCAACTTCCTGAAGTCAAAACGGGCTGAAATTTTTATGACAAGTAGAAAATAGTGTTAAAAAGTATCCCTCCTAGTTTGGTGGCAATCAGACTTCATTTGAGCCCAAAACAGATGAAAATGGGCCACATTCGCAAAAACCCAAAATTGGGCCTCATCTGTGGCCCAGCCTGCGGTCACGGACCTTCAAAGGATGTTTCCCACGATTTTGGGTAGTTTCCCTCCACTCCTCTTCGAAATCTAACTCCCCACAACTGCTATTAACTCCCAAAACTGCACAAAACTGATTGGGAGTCTATAAAAAGAGAAAATTTTGAAGAAACAAAGGGGGAACACACATAAGGAAGAAAAGTGAAGAAATTAAAGAAAGTCACCACCTAAGGCAACAAAGAAGCAAACTCCAGTAGCACTTCCATGACCATTCCCACCTTCTTTTCTTAGTTTTGAAGGTGAGCAAGAAAATTCAGAAGGAGAGAAGGAAGTGGAATGGCCAAAGTCCATACTATGTTCGTCCGACGCCAATTTTTGAGAGGATGACATCGTCACCTCTGTTTCTCTTATTCGTAGGGCTTCTTAGCCATTACAAGAGTTGTGAAAGAAGTCTCTCTAGGCCTCATTTTGTTCCTTGAAAATGATAGATTCAAATGACACAACTCCGGCTTCAAATTTGCCCATTTCGGACTTGAAACAAAAATGCAGTCCGTAAGCTTGAATGATGAGTTACAGCGGTTTCAATTGATTTCATGGTTAAATGTGATCTTCTTGATGGTTGTCCACTGCTCCAAAGTCATGAGAATGGAGTCCCAACACTTGAAAGAAGTTCCAAGAAAGAACCAGCGCGAACAGCACAAAAAACGGAGGCACAAGGCCATTGTCTGTCAGTGACCGTGACCCACAGTCACTGGCAGGTTCCAGTGACCGTGGGTGAGTCACGGTCACTGGAAGGCCCCAGTGACCGCGGGTGAGTCACGGTCACTGGAATGGGGCAGTGACCACGGGTCACGGTCACCTCCCATTAATTCCCCTTTTTCACATTTTCTTCCACCTTATGTACATTTTCTTGTATTTTCCAAATTGAGATCACATCTAAGACTTGAGGGAGGGGTTGTAAACTTTCAAAATGTATGTAAACAACCTGCATCCCCGCGGTCAGAGCACTTGAACCCATGTAAACAAAAGGGAAATTAATGATGAACTGTAATTATTTCCCATTCTTCTTAACGCTTAAAGTGCGTGAATGTCGGACCTTGATTTCGTAATTCATTTCCACGCCTACATTTTTAAGAGCGATTAGACATATCTAATTGTAGATACAATGGTTGAGATTGAGGTAGAGAAGTCAGTCAAGATGTATTGTATACCACAAAGTACTTAAACACTCTTAAATTTTCTAGTTTGCCAAATCATTCTTTAGAACTAAGAGTAGGTGCTCCTATTATGCTTTTGCGTAATTTAGATCAATCTATTAGATTATGCAATGGAACAAGATTAATTAATTATCACTTGATTGAGACAGCGAGCAATAGAAGCAGAGGTGATCATAGGGACAAAAACGGGCGATCGTGTAGCCATTCCACGAATAGTAATGGCAACTACTGATCCAGATTTGCCCTTTAACCTAAAAAGAATATAGTTTCCAGTTAAATTGGCATTTGTAATTACGAAAAACAAATGCCAAGGACAAACTCTACAAAAAATAGGTCTTTATCTCCCAAAGTCAGTCTTCTAGCATGGACAATTGTATGTGGCTCTATCTAGAGTCATAAATCAATCAAGCCTAAAAGTTTTATTAAGACAAAAAATACAATCTCAATTAGATATACAAAAATGATGTATACTGCAAAGTCTTAAATGAAGTGAAAAGCTATTCCACAAACTACTCTTGGAGGTATAAACAATTCATTTTCTTTTCATTATCAATAATCAAATAACTATAAGCCATACTTCAAACTTATTATTTCATTTTACTATAATTAAATTTTATATAATTGATTCACATTCTATAATTTCTATTGACAAGAACAAAAATATAACTATAAAAGAATAAAATAAATTAATGATAATTTTATTTTCTTTATTGTTAGATTATCGAAGAATAGCCAATGACAATTGTAAGATTTCATTGCCTCGAAAAATTGAATCTTTATAGTGACAGATGGTGCATTTAAGTGAGAGTAAGTAGAATAGTTGAAGATAGACATTACAACAATGCTAAAGGTTTGAAAAAAATAGATAAATTAATTCTCATTGATATCAAGGTAACATTATCTAAAAGTATTTATTTAAATTGCAAACAATTAGTACTTAGATTAATTTTTTTTATTTTATACTTTTAGGCAGATCAAATACTTCTAACATTGTTTAATGATGAAATCTAAAAATTTGGTGATCAATTGATCGAAGGAGATTGTTATACAATTAAAAATGTAAAGATTAAAGAAGCACCAAAAATATATAATGTCTCACCTCATCAATACAACTTTCATTAGCAAAAAATACAATTATCACAGAGATAACAAAATTATATGTAGATATTCCTCGTTACACATATTACTTTACTACACTCGATCAAATGCCACTATATCTTAATAGATTTAAGTATCTTCAAGGTATTATAGTTATCATAAAACTTTTATTTTTAAAAATTAGCTCAATTTTTAAATTATTATTTATTTAGATTACATTGATTCAGACATTATTGGACTTATTAAAGATGTAAGTGGCATATCATACATCAAAAAAGAACATCAAAAGAGCTTGCAAAGTTAGATATCATATTATGTGATAAAAGGTAATTTAAATTCAATAGTACTTATTTATTTATATTCTCTTCAAATTATATATATATTGATTACTAAACTTTCCTTTTACTCTTGTAGTTGTAAAAAAATGAATCTTACTTTATAGGGCGACCTTACTTTAAACAACTCTCCTTTCTTAAATTCAAATATGGGGAGATTTCTAATAAGAACATGAATTATGCTTAAAAAATACAATGGTAAAGTCATTTACCTTAAATAATTAATAATTCTACTAATTTTATATGGACATAATACAATTTTTTGAACCTATACACAAGAAACATTTATTTTAGTCCATCAACTGCTACAAAACTACTAATCAACCTTGATATTCCATTGGCAAGACATTTGCTACTATGGTAAAAATAATAGCTTTTTCATAAATATATATTTATTTTATTTATATTTCTTAATACTAATATATTTGCTAATTATCAAATTACAGTAATGAGCTTTTATTGTTGAATGATTTAACTTTAATCATATTATCATTTACAAGAATTATTTTCATTATTGGAGAATGTTGTCAAAGAGGTAAAATGTAATTCACATGCATTTTCCTTATTTACTAAAAAAAATTTTCAATTTTATCTAATTCAAGCTAGGAACTATTTTCTAATATAAAAATTTATAGGTCAAATATGTTGCGATAAAGGCTACAGTTGCAATGTTACATATAGATGTACCTTTAGCACAGCTCTTATGCAGTAAATGCGATAAGAAGATTTATAAAAATATAAATAACTGTCAGTGTATTCGTTGTAATGATACAACCATACCAACAAAAATAAGGTATGCAAATATACATGAACTAAAGATAACTTTAACATATTTATCTATTGCACATATTATCAAACAAATGTTTTTAATTCCTTTTATTGTCAGATACATTGCAACTATAACAGTTGTGAATCACACCAAACAAATATCATTCTTGTTGCACCATGAAGTACTTAAAATTTTCATAAATGTGACAGAAAAACAATTTCAAGAATGTGCAAATAAGGTATTTTACAATTAATTTTTATTTACATAAAGTTACTTCTTTATTTTAACTATCATCATGTATATATATTAATTTTTTTTATTTTACAAGTTAATTGGTATGAACTATTGGAAAATGAAATAAAAAAAGTATTGTGGAAGTAATATTTATTTTATATAAAACTAGACTCAACGATGAACAAACTAACGTCAGAAAGTAATATCTTGGTCAAAAAAATTGGAGAAATTAGTTACACTCAAGAATCAATCATTCTCTTATTAGAAATTAAAAATTATAAGTTTTATTTTAATGCCATCAACACAATGTGTTTTGTATCAATTTATTTTACTAATTTATTTGAATATTTACATGCAGTATCAAATTATAAAGAAAATGTGAAATTTTAAGATGTTGGGCCAAGTACTTCCGTTGCAATACCAAAAACAAATAACCTTATTGAGATAAGCGCAAAAATTGAAATAAGTGCAGGAGTTAAAAGATCTATACAAGTTGAAACAAGCGCAACTATCGAGACAAGACGAGAAGATGAACCAAGTGCAACTACTGAAATAAGTTCATGCCAATAAACAAATATAAATGGTTGGTTTTTACTTAGAATACATGTAAATCCTTTAATGATGCAAGGATGACTTAATATCAATGAGGTTTTTTTTTTTTTTTGTCACTCTTAACTTTGTAAATCTATGATTCAAAGAAAATATTTTCCTTTTTCAAAAGAATAAAAATTCAATATTTTAACTATGTTTTCGCTTTGATTTATATCATAGTATTCATTAATATTTTATTTAAATTATTAATAATTTCTAATAAGACTTAATTATTATTTTTTATGGCTAGCGTTGGGCGCGGGCCCTTAAGCACTAGTTATATCTATTATGACAATACCTCCTTTCGTGGGAGAGCGATACTTGACACATCTTTTCTACAGGAAAGCGACACGTGACACACTCCAATTAATGCCCTAAGATTCTATCCCATTTCCCTTTCCTGAAATCTCTCTATTTACTATTTAATCTCCTAAAAATCAACATAATCCTTATCCCTATCATTATCTTTCTCTTTCTAAAATCAATCTAAATCTTTCTTATTTAAAAAATACGATACCTTAAAAATTTTAATACAATCCCTTACATGTAATCTCATTATAATCTACTATTTATATCCATATCATATTTAATCTTAAAGAATGCCATATAGTCAAAAGGAGGAGTGCTTATACATCTCAAATGAATTTTCATACCACTCATCATATTAATTAGGCAAATTACCTTTATCTCATTTCACATGCCATTAAATCCTACTATCCAAATGGCAATTTTGTGGGTCCATTGGTTTCCTATTAAAATTATAATAGAGTTTAAATTGGTTACGGGTGTTCATAGGGCTGGGTCAGGATAGGCCAGGTCAGACTAAGTAATGTCCAAGCCTAGCCTAGATTTTGAACAATAGGCTCGAGCATGGAGAAAGCCTAACTAGGGCCATAAGTACCTACCCTAAGCCTAGCCCACCTAAAATGGTTTAAACTTGAGCCATACTGTACTATATTTAAAAAATGAAAATATTTGTTAGTTGGGATGTTTGTTTCTATGTGAGAGATTTCTTAGTGTCTCTCACTTGGACCGGATCGAGCATGGGCTTTCTACTACTAAATCTCAACCCAATTCAAAGTTTATATCTGGGCCCCGCTCGAGAAATTAATTCTCAAGCCCTAAAATTGTTAGATCTTCCATAAATTAATAATTTAGAATGATACTGCTAGGACGCAAGATTTCTAAAATTTCTCTCATTCTAAATCTTATCCCTTAAAGCTCAGAACAACCAACAATTTGGATTAGCCCTATCCAAGTGGCAATTTGTGAGTCCACAAGGTTTCCTATTAAAATCACAATAGAGTTTAAATTAGTCACGGGTGTTCATGGGGTTGGGCCAGGACGGGCCAGGCCAAGTAATATCCAGGCCTAACCTAAATTTTAAACAATAGGCCTGAGCCTAAGGAAAGCTTAACTTGGGCCATAAGTACCTACCCTGAGCCCAGCCTAGCCAGAATAGTTTAAACTTGAGTCATACTGTATTATATTTAACAATCACAGATAACTAAGTATGTGTTCACATATACTCATACTATGCAATCAATTTTGACTAACTAAATTAAACGGATTAGATAATAAACTCTAATCCGACCCATTTGACCATAGCTATACAAATCCATATTAGATGTGAATCAAATTTTGCAATAAAGATAAGATTATAGGTTAGGTTAGATTTTCTAGCCCTTTTATTTATGCCTAATAGTTTCAACTTAATCTTATTTTGGCTTCAAATGATCGCTGAGCATAGACTTTTGGAGCTTAGAAAATACTAAGCTCGGCCTCGCTAACTTTATATATATATGTATATATACACACGAGCATATATATGTTAATTTGAGCATGATTCTAATGTGGGGTTCTTATGTAATTGTTATATTATTTTTTTGTACAGAAAATGTAGACATTACAAATGCCATAGACCCCTCTTAATTGATATGGTACTAGGTGGGTTGACATGGAGTGTCATTCCTAAACTAGGAACCACGTTCATAATAGGAGCATATCTTGCAATTGCATTTATGTTGAATTGTCTCATAATAAGTGTTCTTTCCTAAGATAATTTATTTTGAATATGCTATGAACTAGACTCAAAATTAGATTTTCAAAAATTAATGTAGGGCCACCTCATGCAGGCCAATCAAAAGGGTTGGGCAAGATTGAGATTTCTTGATGTAGACTAGAGTGTTTTTATCATCACCATCTCTAAGAATCCTAATATTTGATAATTATAAATATTAAATCATATTAATAATTTACCCACCTATAATCCAAATCAAAACTTATCAATGTTGCCTCTTTTGATGATATAATTTTATATATCAAATGGGCTAAATTTTCTAACCCTTTTACTTAAGTCAAACAGTTGCAATGTAGTCTCCTTTTGAGTTCAAATAATAGCTGAGTAGAGATTTTTGCATTCTAGCATGTACAAATGTATGTGCAGTTCAGCTACCCCCACATTAGACTTGCACACGATAATTCACATCAAGCATGTAACAAAACATTGTGTATAAATTTTCTGATATTTGATATTTTAAATTTAAGATATTTTAAATTTAATTTTAACTATGCATGTGTTATGTTTTATATAATAATACTAATTTATATCTTATTAAAATATTAAAAAATCAAAAACTTTATTTTTTTTTCTGTGGCCTGTGCTAGTATTCAGTAATGTCATTTTATGCTATCATTTCATGTGAAATGGAGCTACATTCATAAATTATTGATTTTAGAGGTCAAATTGTTATTTCACACAAAATGTCACCATTTTCTACATGAAATCACTAAAATCAATGTTTATTGTATTTTCATAGACATTATAAATTAGTTTTCAAAATTTTGGAGAAATCTTAGTTGGATCAAAACTCCTCGCAAAGAGTCTCGTTTGACTAAAACTCTCATCTTTCCAGCTTTTCTTGCAGATGCCATGAAAACTAGGACCCATTGAACTCATTTGAAAATATAAATCTAACTCTAATAAAGAGTCTTACCGACATCAGGACTTTTGACTAGGACCCACTTGGAAGCCTATAATCCATCTTAGGCCCCTTTGTGAGGGAAGGGAGCTTTTAGTGAGGAAAGAAATAAAAAAGAAGAAGAGTTGAATCAAGTGGACCCCGTTCACATTCACACATGTGGGATCTCACACTGTGGCATGGCCAATTGCGGGGTCCACTCCTTCCCCAATTTCAATTGAATTGTCTTTTAAGATAATTTTAAGGAAATTTCTATGAAAGTCCATAATTTGTCAGAAAATCTAAGAAATGCAGAGTTATTGTGCAACAAGGAAGACGTGTAGCTAAATAATGGGACCCACACACATCTAGGGAATGTCCAACACACTCATTCCTTCTCAATCAAGAAGACTCTAGAATGCTCTAAAAGATTGCTTTTCACAGTCTTGTTCGAAGTAGAAGTTTATTAAAGAAGATCAAGCGATGAAGATTGAAGCAAAACAGAGGATGGTTGGCCCCACCATACCTTGTACGTCCCACACTCATTCTTACCCCACGGAGTTTGTTTCATACAATTCTATCTCTCCTTCTCTTAGGTTCAACTGTGATAAGACTTAGTAAGCAAGAAAGAGCAAGGAATAGGAAGATGAGTCTCAGAACGAGTCCACTCCACTTCGGACGTCCACTCTTGCTCTTTCAGTCTTTCTCATGCCTTGGACGACCAGCCACAATAATGGGCCCCACTTCTCTTTCTTATGAAGTTAAATTAAAGATTTGAAGGCCCTAATTAATGCAATATTGTTTCTCTAAACGTGGGCCTAGTTTTGGAAGAAATTCTCTGTAAACAAAGGGGTGTGCAAAGAAGTCTATATGTTTCTCTCTCCCTCTTCTTATCCCAATCTCATCTCAACTTGGAAATCAAGCAAAACTCTTTCTCACAGTTTGATAAAGTTTATTTTCCAACTGTCCTAAAGTGAGCCAAAGTGTAGTTGCAAAAATTATAAAAAGAGCCAAGGAGGGGGAAGGGGGACGTCCAACCCATGAAGAAAACTCCCCCTCTCTCTCTCTAGTCTTCCTTCCTCCACACGTCCACTCTCTCTCTCTCTCTCTCTCTCTCCCCTCTCCCCTCTCTATCTTCCTCGTCAACACTGCCTGTGCAAGATTGAAGATCTTATGGGAAAAGAAGACTTGTGTGGTTTGTTCAGATTTTAATTCGCTTTTATCTTATGCAATGAGAAACTTCATATTAGTGAAGATTTATTTCTATTGTCATTTTCTCTCTCTTTGTGTTTTTAATTGCTTGTTGATGGTAAGGTTAGCAGAGGGATCACATCTCACTAATAAAATCCTAATTTAGTATCCTTGATCTCACAAATTTGAGATCTTGATCTCTCTTTGTGATCTTAAGGCAATGCAAGTCAAAGATTAAGAGTATTTATGTGCCTCTAATGCTTATAAGCCGTACCCAAAAACTCCGTGTTGTTTGCATGCGGCTCCCGGACTAAATCTAGATTGATGACCCATGATAGAGGATCAAGACTCTTAGATTTAGATCCCTAGTTTTCATTAATCCTAAGTTGAAAAGGAAGATTGGATTTCAAATCTCACCACCTTTTACTTTTCCGCACTTATCAAACTTTACTTTTCTGCAAAATCACCACCGTTTACTTTTCCGTAAATCCCTTTTCAACTACCAACTTTTATTTTTCCAGCAATTACCAACTTTTATTTTCGCAAAATACCAACTTTTAAATTTCTAGCATCACCAACTTTTACTTTTATGCAATTTTATTTTTATGTTGTTTATTTGCATGATTAAATGATGGGATTAGTTTCCATAGCATGCGTCACTAGTTAGTTTTAAGTTTTTCATGTTTTTGTTCATGATAAGTTGAGGTTTCAGATCTGAAAATTCAAGGTACAAATCTGAGATTTTGAGAAATCTGCATCCATCACTACAAGAATTCACATTTTTAGCTATGAAAGTTTTCGTCGCCAAAAGATAACAAAACGTCGGCATATACATTTACCGATGAAAATATTTTTGTCATCCGAACATTGCCAAAAAAAGGTCAACAAAATATCTTACTGACGGAATGAAATTTCATCAGCGAAAACAATATTTACCAACAATAAATTGGACATTTACGGACATTAAAAACCGTCAACAAAAATCATTTAATTTATTTTCAATTTTAATTTCACTTTTACTGACGATTTTTTAACATAGGTAAAAATTTTTGTATTTTTTAAACTTTAAAATCTATTTTACCAACGTTTTAAAACATCGGTAAAAAAATTACTCAATCTTTAAACTTCCATTTTGCTGATGTTCAAAAAACGTCGACAAATTAATTTATATTTTTTAATATTTCTTTTACTTTTCCTGACGTTTGCTATCATCGGCAAACTCATTCATCTTTCCATTTTAATTTTCGTATTTTTAAAATTTTAAAATCTCATTTTACTAACATTTTAAAATGTTGGTAAAAAAATTACACAATATTTTAAAATTCCATTTTGCCGACATTAATAAAACGTCGGGAAATTAATTTATATTTTTTAATTTATATTTTACTTTTGCTAATGTTTTCTAATGTCGGTAAACTCATTCATTTTTTAATTTTAATTTTTTTTCTTTTATCGATGTTTTTTGACGCCGATAACACTTATCCCTATTTTTAAAATTTACAATATCGTTTTGCTGACGTTAAAAAACGTTGGCAAATATCATTTTTCATTAGCAAAAGTTCATTTTTTTAAAATATAGTAATTGTTTTTTCATTATAGTCTTCCAATAAACCTATTTATACACTTGTATCAAATATAAACCTATTTATGTACCTGTATTTAACATAAGAAATCCATCCATACAACAATCGCTAAAGAAACAAACAACCATCACCATTTTCCATTAAGCCGTACATCTCATTTAACAGATATTACAATGATACAGTCCCACATAAATATCTAATATACAAATACAAATAGACTAAAATCAAAATAAAACACCCCTCCAAGTCTGCAATTGAATCCAAATCGTCCATCAATCTGTAATGACAAAAATAACATGAGAACCTTTTCAATGAATTAAATTACAAATGTAAGATAAACATGTATATATGTAATATTTTACTAAGTTTTTCAGCGACTTGTTTCCTGGCCTAAGTATTGAAAATCAAGCGGTTATTGCATCTAATTCATTAGCTGGGAGTCCGATTCACGAGCCGTCAATTCGTATAAGTTACTTTTGCCTCGAGCGAGGTACTTGTGCCGGTTTCTAGGCCGTCCAATGGCTATTCCTCATTTTAGACCTATAGCGGCCTATGTTCAAGCCTAAGTATTCAGAATCCAACGTTTTTAGGTCTAATTCCCTAACCGGGAGTCCAATTTGTGAACCATCAATTCTTACAAGTTACTCTACTATCTAGCAAAGTGCCTGTGCCATTTTTTTATTTTTTCAGGGCTGTTTCCCATTTTTGACCCCTCGTGCCCCACCCTGTGGGCGGTTTTCGAGCCTAAGTCTTGGAAAATCATAGGTTTTTGCTTCTAATTCTCTAACTGGGAGTTTGATTTACGAGCCATTATTTCCTACAAGTTACTCTACCTCAAGCAAAGTGCTCGTGCTAGTTTTTTATTTTTCTGGGGCCGTTTCCCATTTTTTATCCCCCGGTTGGCGGTTTTCGAGCCTAAGTCTTGAAAAATCGTACATTTTTACTTCAATTCTCTAACTGGGAGTCCAATTTGTGGACTGTCAGTTCTTACAAGTTACTCTACGCTCGAGTGAAGTGCTCATGCTAACTTTTTATTTTTCTGAGGCCGTTTCCCACTTTTCACCCCTTGGTGGCCAATTTTCGAGCTTAAGTCTTAGAAATCATAGGTTTTTGCTTCTAATTCTCTAACCGAGAGTCTGGTTTGCAGACTACCAATTCCTACAAGTTGCTCTATGCTCGAGCGAGGTGCTCATGCCAGTTTTTTATTTTTCCGGGGCCGTTTCCCATTTTGACCCCTCAGTGGCTAGTTTTCGAGCCAAAGTCTTAAAAATCATAGGTTTTTGCCTCAATTCTTTAACCGGAAGTCCGATTTGCGGACTGCCAGTTCCTACAAGTTATTCTAGCCTCGAGTGAAGTGCTCGTGCTGGTTTTCTATTTTTTCGGTGCCGTTTCCCATTTTTGACCCCCTGATGGACAGTTTTTGAGCTTAAATCTTGGAAATCGTAGGTTTTTGCTTTTAATTCTCTAACAGAGTCGGATTTGCAGACCATTAGTTCCTATAAGTTACTTTACCTTTGAGCAAAGTGTTCGTGTTGGTTTTTTATTTTTTGGGGTCATTTCCCCTTTTTCACCCCCCGGTTCGTGGTTTTCGAGCCTAAGTCTTGGAAATCGTAGGCTTTTGTTTCTAATTCTCTAACCGGGAGTCCGATTTGCTGACCGTTAGTTCCTACAAGTTATTCTACCCTCAAACGAAGTGCTTATGCCAGTTTTTTATCTTTTCGAGGCCATTTCCCATTTTTTACCCCTCGATGGACAGTTTTCGAGCCTAAGTCTTGGAAATCGTAGGTTTTTACTTCTAATTATCTAACAGGGAGTCTGATTTGTGGACCATCAGTTCCTACAAGTTACTCTACCCTCGAGTGATGTGCTCGTGCTAGTTTTTTATTTTTTCTAGGGCTGTTTCCTATTTTTCACCCCTCGGTGGGCAGTTTTCAAGCTTAAGTCTTGGAAAATCGTAGGTTTTTGCTTCTAATTTTCTAACCAGGAGTCCAATTTGAAAACCGTCAATTCCTATAAGTTACTCTATGATGAGTCTTTAAAAATGCATATTTTCATACACATTTTGACCCATTTTAAGGACTTATTAACTTGAAAGAGCCTCATTTAGTGTGATATCATGGTTTAATTCATTTTAAATTCATCTTTATATTTTTCTGCATAAATTGCTTAAAAATCACACTTTTTGCATAAATTCATGAAACCTGCTATTTTTGGAAAGTCTATTTTTGGAAAGTTTTGTGAAAATAATTTTTATCATGAAATAAATTGAATTCTCTTCATCATTAGTTCATTCATACAAAATCATGAAGAATGATGTACATTTTTATTATCATTTCATGAGAAATGGGCCCACAGTCATGCATATGTGATGTTAGGGGTAAAATTGTCTTTTCACATGAATTCACATATGTTTTGTAGGAAATTGATTATATGGGTCCCATTTGTAAAGAATTGAGGCAAGGAATTGATTTTCAAGAAAAAAGAGAGCAGAATTGAAGAGAAAACGAAATTGGAAGAAAATTGTAAAAAGTCGGCTTCATGGTCCCACACACACATGCACATGTGTGGGGCACACTTGTAAAACATCCAAGATGGGGTCCATTTATTTGTTGCACATTTTCAAGAGATTTTGAAGAGAATTTGAAGAATATCTCATCAAAGATGGACAAGGAAAGCCACATAGGTGTTCTTTTTTGAGAAGGAGAAGATTTAATTGAAAAAAAATATAAAAAAATATCCAAGCAAGCTATTCCACGTCCAAAAGAGATTTTGGATCAGATTTTGATTGAAAAAGTAAAGGAAAAAATCAAGGGAGAATTATCTAGAAGATCTCTTCAAGTTAGGAGCCAACAAGGAGAACTTTCCAAAAAAGGAAAGTTGACGATGCAAAGAGATAAAAGGGGAAGTTCTACACCTCATGTGGGCCAAGTTTGATTCTAAGAGAGGATTCTTATCCCTATTTCATCTATCAAAAGATCTCAATGCAAGGTGGCAAAGACAAAGAAGGAAAGGAGCATCCAAGAGGGATTTCTGGATAAAACAAGCAAGGAAAGAAGAGAAAAATAAAAAGAAAAAAAAATCCCCAAGGATATTGCACGTCCAAAGCATTGGTTGGAGCCCTTTTTTCTTTCATTTTTTAATTATTCTTAATATTTTAAAGTTTGAGAAGGAGTAGGACTTGAAAAAGTAAAAATAGGGCACCCTTCTCCCATATTCTTCATGGAAGAATTACCCACCTCCCACCTCTAGATTTCTACACTCCATCTCTCCCTCTCTTGTTTCTACATCTCAAGTCATCAAGGAGGCTTAGCCCTAAAGCCACACCACTAACCTTGAAGTGTCAACTAGAAGGAGGAATTCTCATCCATCCTAGTATGTAATTGTTTGCTTTTTATTTCCAATCTTTTGTAAAACAATTTCATGCTAGTAAAGTTTGTTTCTATTCAATTGTTCTTGTCTTTGATTTTGTGGTGTTCATAATTTTAGTCTTGTTTGTGAATGGGTTAATTTTTGTTCTTGTTTAAATATTGGGACAGAATTGGAATCACAACTAGTAACCCATCTTAGTAACCTTTTTAATATACTTTGTCTCTTTAGATACATTGTATGTTTGGAGGCAATGCAAGATGGAGTTAAAGAGGTTTGAGTGAAAAAAGATTAGAGGCCAATTCTGAAATTTATTTCTACATAGAATGGAAATTTGTTATTCTCACTTAGATTGACGACCTAAAATGAAGAATAAGACCTTAAGACAACACTGCTAGTCTATTTTAGCCCAAATCAAGATAAGAAATTGAAAGAACAATCTACCGCCTTTGACTTCTTGTTATTACCGCCTTTGACTTCAGTTGTTTACCGCCTTTGACTTTCATGTTATTACCACCTTTGACTTCCTGCAATTTTATGTTATTTTCTGCAAATTTTACTAACTTTCTAATTTTAAATTTGTTTCTAGTTTTATGTTTTTGATTGTTTTAGTTAATTTTCATAATCAAAATATCTTCCTAAATTGTTTTAATTGAAGATTTTAAATTGAAAAGTTTTCCAGTTTTGGAAATTCTAATCTAGGAAAGTTTCTAATTTTTTTTATTTTGTTTCTTACATTGTTTAGTTTAGTTAGTTTCTAATTTTAGTTTTTTTTTTGGAAGTTCTAACTTGTGTTTTAGTTTTGCAGCAATTTTAGTTTTATTTTAGCTTTTTAGATTTAGGAAAGTTTCTTTCATTGGTTTGTAATTAATTTAATTTTGGTAAGTAGGACACTTGTATTTGTTAGATTTTAATTAGGTTAGTTTTAGATTTTTATTTTAAGGCAAGTCAAGTTGAAAAAAAAAATACCTTAAACACATTGCTCCCTGAGGATCGACCTGGTCTCACCAGTTTTATTACTACATCGCGGTTCTGCACTTGGAACTCACGATCAAGTTTTTGGCGCCGTTGCCGGGGAGCGCCATTTAAGGTAACTTATCTAACTTTCCTGATTTACATTACTTTGTGGGTGTGGTTTAATTTTGGCATCTTTCTAGAAATAGGAGGACATGCAGGGAATGATAGGCCGCCCTAATTTGGAATAGGAATGTGCATGGATTGCTAGAAAATACACATCATTGTTATTGTTAGAAACTTTCTAAAATCAAGAGAAGTTACTGTTTTTGAACTTGTCTCAACTTTTTTTTTTGGGAAGAAAGTATACCAAAAGTGATCTAATCATTGTCCTTAATCTTCTCGGTGTCTAAGAAAGCCTTTGCCCCTGTAGTGCGCGACAGCTTGTCTGTTCAGGAAACTGGTCCTTCAAACGGGTCCATCTGTGACTCTACCACTTCCTGGTGGCTAACTGGCCGAGTTGGTTTCATAGGACCAGATTGGAGAACTAGAGGAAACTTTTCAACCTTAAGGAGTTGCTTTGATGTTTATGTCTAACTTAGGTTTTTTTTTTCAAAATCTCAAAATTCAAAAAAAAAAAAAAACAAGTGATTCCAAAAAAAAAAAAAATGGATTGGTGGGAATCCACAAACATGAGGAGACTTAATAATGGGCAAACTAATGGGAATGGAATCAATACTGATGGCCCACCAAAGTCTTGGCGTGCCTTATGTGAACAAGAAAGAATTGAAAAGTTACATCAAAGAAATTGTTCAGCTGGATCTTATGAATGGGAATAGGCCAATCACTATGATCATTGTTACAATGAGGAATTTGAGGATTTTAATGGAATAGTTAGTTTAGATGATCAACCAATAAGGGTCCCACATGATTACCCACACCTCACATAATCATCCACTCATTCTGATACGGATGTGGGATTTCCATGGTGGACAGAATCAAATCAATGGCATTACCATAATGAAATGGATAACATGTGTGGTCCAAATTGGGATGATCACTCACTAAACAATTGGCGTAATGTGCCCAACATGGCTCATGTCTCTTATTCCCAAGAATTTACTCAGGCTGGGTCGTACGACTATCCCTCACAGGATACATCATATGTACCCCCTTCTTCTCCCTGGTCATATGCACCTCATAATCCCTCTCCGCCTGAATGGTCATATGAACCACCACCAACCCTGAAAAATTCTTTGGAAGATACTTTAGCCAAATTGGTTGAGTTCACACAAAATACCATGCAAACCATACAAAAAAATGAACACAACATGAAAAGCCTAATGACTTCGATTAATCAAACAAGGCTTGAAATGAGAAAACAAAATGCCACCGTTGGAATTAAAAATGATCCTACATTCATTAAAGAACTCGTAGATATGGATCACACAAATACACAGTCGATATCTAAGGGTGTACATGAGTACATGGATGATGGTGTGATGCATGAACCAATTGATGAATCACATGAGCCTATGTGCCCCACTTTTCCTCAGTACCGGCCATTCCATTTCATTAAAGAGGAATCTATGCCCTTTTACATAAATCCTTTCTATGATTCCGATTCCTCTGATGAATTTGGCATTGCAGTCTTTCACAAATTTGATGTTCCTACAATTGAAGAAACTGCAAATGAACCTACTAAGCCCCCAAAGGAAAACTATAATTGGGAGGATGACCCCATTTTTCAGATTTCTGAGTCGGATAATCTGGAATCTTTGGAATCATGTACTGACTTCTTTATGAAATCTGATGATCCAACCCTTAGAGAAATTGCCCTCGCATTTCTTGGCCCTCAATGTTATTCAGAAAAACTTGTAAAATTGGAGAATAGTGGTCCCATTCAAACACCCAAGTCCGACAATTTTGAATCCTTTGAGCTCGTGCCTAAACAGACTGTGGAAATCAATTTAAAAGAATTTGTGGTATGGGAGGACCTAGGGCCACCCAGTTTGTCATTACTTCATCTCCTATCTTTCAAAGATCTATTTTTAAGGGAGGAGGAAGAAATTTTCTTTATGGTCCCTTCTTCACACAGTCTACAGAAATATGCACTTCTCATGGTTTCATCTATTTCTATGCTTCTTGTCAATTGTGTGGAGGAAGATTTCATTTGGGACCCGGGTGGACTCCTGATTTCGGATCCAGTATTGTAGGTTTTGTTTCTTTTCTTTTTAGAGTAGATATTTCCTTTTAGAGTAGCTTCTTGTCTTTTTGTTCTTGTTTTTCTGTTTTATCTAACTTTGGACAGGGAGCAGCTCGAACACATCTTCAGGTGACTTTTTCTCTCTACTCTCATTTACATTTATATTTCCTCATGTTACTTTTACAGTTTTGCATTGCATGCATAAACATCGAGGACGATGTTCATCTTAGGATGGGGGGTGGGAACAAGCATGCTTGTCCAATTTTAGACAAAATTTTTTTTTTAATTTTTCTATCACTTTTATCATTTTAGTTAGTTTTTTTTAAAAAATTAGGACCTTTATTTCTTTTTCGTTGGTATTTATTTTTCATTTTGGAAAAGAAAGTTTTCAAAAGAATTGAAGCAATTTGAAGATATATAGAAATATGGAATTCTGATACTTTTGGAAGGAAGTAAAAAGAAAGTTTGCATTTTCTAAAGGAGAAGACCTATCAAAAGATTACCAAAACTTGCTCTTCACATACACACATGTATACATTTTTTGAAATTTTGGATATGAAGCTTTGATGCTATTTGTTTTTGGAATTTTTTTTGGAGAATACAATGTGAACTTGAAATTTAGTTTGTAGAATATTTTTGTTTCCTGATTCATTTTTGGTAAATTGTATATATTAGAACCAAGATGAATTAATTCAAGTGAAATGAGAATTGCCACCTAGTGTTTACTTTGGTTAAAAAAGAAGAAGAAAAAAGAGTGAAAATAAAAAAGAGCATATAATGAGCAATTTGTGACTAGTTTGAGTTCGTAGCCTTTTTAACTCGAGCTAGTAAGCCCAGAGGGATATTTCCATATCTAATGCCCTAAAGCCATCTGGTTTGGGAGTCATTGGCCTAACGCTCGCTACATGGGTTAAATAGAAAGCTTAAGGGACCTAAACATTGCACAGTCACAAGAAAGAAAAGAAAATAAAAGAAAATAAAGATGAATTATGGCCCAACGAGTGTCCGTAGAAATTTTCAAGGGATATGTGCGGAAATGCATAAGGACTAAGTTTGCTCCTTAGATCCCAACTTTTGCTATATCATATGAACTTGGAAAATTCTACATTGGAAAAAGTAAGAGAGTGAAGAGTGTCCGTAAGAGTTGCAAGGAAGTATGTGCGGGGAAGGACAAGGACTAGATCTGCTCTCTGGATTCTAACTTTTCTTATATCGTATAAACTTGGGAAGTCCTACGTCGGAAAAAGATAGTGAGAGAAAAAGAGGCCAACTGAAGTAAATAGTAAAGTGACAGCTATCTTAGTAACTCTGAGAGGAAATTTCTTTTTGCTAAATTTCAAGGGATCAGACTATTTGAAGGAAAAATTCTATTTTTGCAGCATTATTGTAGAATATCCGAAATAGGTTTTTGGTGTATACAATTTCGCATAATGCACGCAAGTTGGTTTGAAATTGAGAGAGTTTTTGAGAATAGAATTGTGGACTGGACTTTGAAAAGTCTGAAAGTGTAATTATTCCAGATTTTGAAAATATCTGATATGAGCGAATTTTCTTTTGGGGAATTTCTTTTCTCTTTTATTCATTTGTTTTTTTTTTCGTTAAACAAAAAAGAGAATTTTGTGGGTATATTCACTGCAAACCCTCACGAGGCACAACTCGTCCACTAGGGGGAACCTAGGGGTTTAAGGGCATGCTGTATAAGCTAAATCTAGTCGAGAGTGCCAGCGAAAGTGGCGTTGCATTCATGTTTAGTTTTATTGCATTGCATTAGTTTAAGATTAGATTAGGTTAGGATGGAAGCCTCATATTTTATCGCATTTTTTTGCTAGGGACTAGCAAAACGCTGGTTGGGGGGTGTGATGAGTCTTTAAAAATGCATATTTTCATATACATTTTGACCCATTTTAAGGACTTATTAACTTGAAAGAGCCTCATTTAGTGTGATATCATGGTTTAATTCATTTTAAATTCATCTTTATATTTTTCTGCATAAATTGCTTAAAAATCACACTTTTTGCATAAATTCATGAAACCTGCTATTTTTGGAAAGTCTATTTTTGGAAAGTTTTGTAAAAATAATTTTTATCATGAAATAAATTGAATTCTCTTCATCATTAGTTCATTCATACAAAATCATGAAGAATGATGTACATTTTTATTATCATTTCATGAGAAATGGGCCCACAGTCATGCATATGTGATGTTAGGGGTAAAATTGTCTTTTCACATGAATTCACATATGTTTTGTAGGAAATTGATTATATGGGTCCCATTTGTAAAGAATTGAGGCAAGGAATTGATTTTCAAGAAAAAAGAGAGCAGAATTGAAGAGAAACCGAAATTGGAAGAAAATTGTAAAAAGTCGGCTTCATGGTCCCACACACACATGCACATGTGTGGGGCACACTTGTAAAACATCCAAGATGGGGTCCATTTATTTGTTGCACATTTTCAAGAGATTTTGAAGAGAATTTGAAGAATATCTCATCAAAGATGGACAAGGAAAGCCACATAGGTGTTCTTTTTTGAGAAGGAGAAGATTTAATTGAAAAAAATATATAAAAAAATATCCAAGCAAGCTATTCCACGGCCAAAAGAGATTTTGGATCAGATTTTGATTGAAAAAGTAAAGGAAAAAATCAAGGGAGAATTATCTAGAAGATCTCTTCAAGTTAGGAGCCAACAAGGAGAACTTTCCAAAAAAGGAAAGTTGACGATGCAAAGAGATAAAAGGGGAAGTTCTACACCTCATGTGGGCCAAGTTTGATTCTAAGAGAGGATTCTTATCCCTATTTCATCTATCAAAAGATCTCAATGCAAGGTGGCAAAGACAAAGAAGGAAAGGAGCATCCAAGAGGGATTTCTGGACAAAACAAGCAAGGAAAGAAGAGAAAAATAAAAAGAAAAAAAATCCCCAAGGATATTGCACGTCCAAAGCATTGGTTGGAGCCCTTTTTTCTTTCATTTTTTAATTATTCTTAATATTCTAAAGTTTGAGAAGGAGTAGGACTTGAAAAAGTATAAATAGGGCACCCTTCTCCCATATTCTTCATGGAAGAATTACCCACCTCCCACCTCTAGATTTCTACACTCCATCTCTCCCTCTCTTGTTTCTACATCTCAAGTCATCAAGGAGGCTTAGCCCTAAAGCCACACCACTAACCTTGAAGTGTCAACTAGAAGGAGGAATTCTCATCCATCCTAGTATGTAATTGTTTGCTTTTTATTTCCAATCTTTTGTAAAACAATTTCATGCTAGTAAAGTTTGTTTCTATTCAATTGTTCTTGTCTTTGATTTTGTGGTGTTCATAATTTTAGTCTTGTTTGTGAATGGGTTAATTTTTGTTCTTGTTTAAATATTGGGACAGAATTGGAATCACAACTAGTAACCCATCTTAGTAACCTTTTTAATATACTTTGTCTCTTTAGATACATTGTATGTTTGGAGGCAATGCAAGATGGAGTTAAAGAGGTTTGAGTGAAAAAAGATTAGAGGCCAATTCTGAAATTTATTTCTACATAGAATGGAAATTTGTTATTCTCACTTAGATTGACGACCTAAGATGAAGAATAAGACCTTAAGACAACACTGCTAGTCTATTTTAGCCCAAATCAAGATAAGAAATTGAAAGAGCAATCTACCGCTTTTGACTTCTTGTTATTACCGCCTTTGACTTCAGTTGTTTACCGCCTTTGACTTTCATGTTATTACCGCCTTTGACTTCCTGCAATTTTATGTTATTTTCTGCAAATTTTACTAACTTTCTAATTTTAAATTTGTTTCTAGTTTTATGTTTTTGATTGTTTTAGTTAATTTTCATAATCAAAATATCTTCCTAAACTTGTTTTAATTGAAGATTTTAAATTGAAAAGTTTTCCAGTTTTGGAAATTCTAACCTAGGAAAGTTTCTAATTTTTTTTTATTTTGTTTCTTACATTGTTTAGTTTAGTTAGTTTCTAATTTTAGTTTTTATTTTTGGAAGTTCTAACTTGTGTTTTAGTTTTGCAGCAATTTTAGTTTTATTTTAGGTTTTTAGATTTAGGAAAGTTTCTTTCATTGGTTTGTAATTAATTTAATTTTGGTAAGTAGGACACTTGTATTTGTTAGATTTTAATTAGGTTAGTTTTAGATTTTTATTTTAAGGCAAGTCAAGTTGAAAAAAAAAATACCTTAAACACATTGCTCCCTGAGGATCGACCTGGTCTCACCAGTTTTATTACTACATCGCGGTTCTGCACTTGGAACTCACGATCACTCTACCCTCGAGAGAAGTTCTCATCCTAGTCTTTGATTTTTCTGGGGTTGTTTCCCGTTTTTGGCCCCTCAATGGGCAATTTTCGAGCCTAAGTCTTGGAAATCATAGATTTTTGTTTCTAATTCTCTAACCAGGAGTCCGATTTGAGGACCATCAGTTCCTGCATGTTACTCTACCCTCGAGCGAAGTGCTTGTACTGGTTTTTGATTTTTTTGGGGCCGTTTCCCATTTTTGATCCCCAGTAGGTGGTTTTAAGGGTCGTTTCCCATTTCGACTGGTTTCGAGGGCCGTATATCTAATCGTAGGTGTTGAAAATCCTACATTTTCAGTGTATATAAATTTCAACAAGTTATTATGTTAAAATTTCAAGAGAATAATATCTTAACCAAAGGGTTGCATCATGCTCTCCAGTAGTTGGGCCATCACCCACAAAATTGGTTCATCTAGAGATGTTGAAGTAGATCGTCGAATTTATCCATGCCGCAGCTGCCAGCTACTGTTCAAGGGCCTTGAGTGTAGCTATCCTCCTACCCTGCTCAGCCTGCCTCCTAGCCTACTTAGCTAGCTACTCGCGCAGGGCGATCACCTCAGGATACGCCGCCTAAGACTGTGTGGAAGATGAAGACGTCTTCATCTATATACCTTACCCTTTCAAGCAACCTGACCTCTTCCCATGCCCATCAACAGCAATTTGTTCCTCAGTCATCGGAGCTGTGACAGAGGGCTGCAACTGCTCCTAATTCTGCTTCACCAAAGCCTCCTGCTATTTAAATAAATAAGGGATTTAGAATGCTTTTGTAGCATTATTGATCAAAATTAAATCGAAGAGCAAACATACATGTCTCTGCTGAGCCACGTCATTTACCCATTCATTACTCTTTTGCCTATAATGGGTGTCGTGGAAGAACTGAGTAATAGGCGGTGCCTGAACGGCATTCTCTGCCATCTATCATTTGAAATTATTTTGTATTAGATATAAACCTACATACTGATAAATTAATAAACTAAATCAAGTTTATTCATATGACTATAATTAGTACCATCAGAGACATTCTTGATACAAATGACCTGGAGCCACTAGTATGATTGTATGGCGGCTTGGCTTAACTCTATTGAGCCTTCTTTGACTTCGCCTACACAGAAGAGCAATAATACAATAGCTTTTTCAACAAATCATAACTAATAAAATTACGTTGGAATATAATTAATTGTTGTGGATAACATCCAAATATTACCCTCCACTATGGTGATTCCCAGCACTGCGAGATCATCAACTACCAGTCAGCTGGATCACAGCCATCTACCGGGTGGTCCTGGGTTGGAGAACTCCCTGCTCCAACAACTCGAGATAGTGACTATGCGGCTCATATTTCCAACTCCTATACAAAATCCAGCACTGGTGGTGAATGTCCGCCTTGAGTTGCATATCGCCCTCGTAGTCCCTAATATCAAATATTTGCTACAATTTAGAAAGAGCCACATAAAGATTAGTAATAATAAATTATAATCCATGTCTTATAATGACAAGCACAACTATGATTAGTTTGGGTGATAATTCTCGTTATAGTTTACTTGAACTAAACCAATGACGACAAGCTTGATCCCACTATCAAGCTTCTTCTAGTCATGGGGTCAGACTAGGGCCATCTCTCTAATGGCCAACCTAAGATGGTTAACCAGTGATGGTGCATGTTCCCCCTTTGGCCTATGGCTCGAGCTGGGGATCGGAACTGGGATGTTATGACCTAGTTCTCTCCTTAGCTTTGCCACCTTCTTCCCTCGCATAGCGCCTCTTATACGGCTTCGATCCTCTGATATTAGGGTTGATGCTATTAAGATGACAGTGCTAAATGAGTTAGTAAACACAAATCATTAAATTAAGATGAATTCAGGATTTTAAAAGGTCATAATTTTCTCACCAACACTACTACCAACTGTATGAGGACTCGACGAAGGCAGGGACGGCAAAGGCTAGGTCGGCGAGGGCTGTGTGGTAGATAGCTGCATCGGCGAGGGTTTTGTGGTCAGAGGCTGCATCGGCAAAGGCTGTGTCACAGCCTCGGGTGTGCTTTCTGCACGAGCTAACCCAAGTACAGCTGCGACACTCTAAGCACGCCTAAGCCTCTTCTCTCGAGGCATATCTACAATCTAGCTTGGAGCAAGGTGACAAGAAAAATAAATAATTATAAGGAAAAATCAATAATATTAGTAAAGTGAATGTCAACAATTTAAATTCAATGGAAATGAAAATCATTTTAGCATGAGTGTTACTATTAACAACTAATATTTTAAAGCGTACGTCATAGACATTCACAGAATGATTACCTCATCTGATTCAGACGAAAATGTCTGGTCATCTACATCATCATCTTATGGGGGACTGTAGTTCTCGTCGTTATCATTCCCAGTAACCTTTTTCTTTCTGTTCTCGTTTGTCCCTTTAGCATAACCAAATATAGCATGTGCGGTCGGCGGGAGCCCTAGAGATGTAACTTTATTTGCATTCTACTTAATTGTCTTTTTTTTCTTTAGTAAATAATTGAATGCTTGCACGTGACAGGAAAACTCTCCTGGTTTGACCTATTTTTTCCTGCCGTTTGCCATTGTTTGCAACTATGATATATATAAATAAGCATAAAACGTAAAATATAAAAATGTTTTATCCATAAATGAACAAATCACAAGAGAAAATTAAATTGAAGACAATGTCATTCTGTAAGGTAACATCTTTATTAATTTACTTAATTGTTACATGTGCAAAACCTAAAACAAACACTACATGTCATATTCCATATAGAGTCAGACTGACTAAGCACATCATTGTCTTCTTCATCTTCTACTCCTCCAGTGTTTCATCCTTGTCTTAGCCCTCCTCATCTTCTGACTCATCACTGAGAATGATCTCAGGATCTATATCATCCCTAGAGTATTGGACACTAGTACCATCGACAAGGACTGGGACAACAACTGTCGTTTGGTCTTGCTGAAATGCATCATTAAGCGCACCATCATCGTCATCATCATCACGCTTAGCAGGTACATCCCATACTCCCCGAGGCTTGACCCATTCTACAACTCTCCAATTTTTTCCTCTAATGGTGTCATTGATGTAGAAGACTTGTATCACGTGACTTGATAGGACAAATGGATCATCCTTACACCAATGACCCGTGATATCAATGCTTATAACATATTCTTCAATGTTTATTTTATGCTTAGTACTAGTGTTGTCTTAGTACTAGTGTTGTACCATTCACATTCAAATAAGACCACTTTACCCCCGTGCAAGTAGGACAATTCCCAAATTCTGCGGATGTATCCATAGTAGTCATTTTTCTCTCCTTTGTATTCCCCGTTCATAACCAAGCCACTACTCTAACTTCTATGGCAATTCTCACGATCTTTAGGTGATATCAAACACTATTACAATCACACCCCTGATATAGATTCACTAGTCATCTAGGGCCATTTGCTAATGACCAAATCTCATCAGTAGCTTCAGTTGACCCACTAGTTCGCAATTGATTCATCTACATAAGTAGATTAAGACAAATATATTATGCTAATGTCATTTGAAGTGTAATCCAATAATGTACAGCACTTAAAATGATAATCTTTTATATGTCTTACATGTTGTTTGAACCATTTGGCAAATTCTTTTCATTGTACCTGCCTGATTTGCGGACCTCTTTCATTTTGTACTAAATTCTTGTGTACCCTACTCATGGCAGCTTTTAGTGAATAAGTAAAAGTAGAGAATAAATCAAAGAGTTAGCAAGCAATGCATAAATATGGTTAGATTGAAGCACACACTGTAGATACGGTTCCACCTCAGGGGCATTATTCAGCACAAACCAATGAGCCATGTCATGCTCTACCTACAAAGGATCATGAGCCCTTACCAACAGTCCGATTGGACAGACAGTTTGTGTAAATACTGACATCCTCGGGCCACGTTCACCACTATCATCATAACGTTCAACTCGATCAGTCTGCCTTAAATACATTAAACAAAAAGTAAGACATTCTTTGACAATGTAAGCCTCGGCAATCGAATCGTCTTGCTGAGCTCAGTTGTGAACGTACCCTTTTAGGGTCTTCAGAAACCTTTAAACAACCAATAATAATAATTATGATTTTCAATGCAAGGTAATTGCACTAATAAATAAATGATTAATCAATGGTCATTAACTATTACCTTTCTATTGGGTACATCTACCAATATTGCACCGGTCCACCAAGCATGGCCTCGCGTAGCAAGTAAACCGACAGATGAACCATTACATCAAAGAAAGCAGGAGAAAAATACTCTCCAGCTTACACAATATTAAAACTATCTGCTCCTCCAATTTTTTCAAATCATCATGTCTCTGTGTTTTCGAGCAAAGGTCTTGGAAAAAAGAGCCTAACTCAAATAATGTTGTACAAATATCTTTATTCAAAAAGGCGCGATACCAATAGGAAAGATGTGTTGGATAAGAATGTAGCAATCATAGCTCTTTAAACCAGATAATTTACCATTTTTTAAGGTTACACACCTCGAGATGTTGGCCGCATAGCCGTTTGGGTATTTGATTGACTTCAAGAATTCATAAAATTCATCTTTTTGTTTTGATTCCAAAGTGTAAGAGGCATGCGGATTCAAACTGGATCCATCGCCCCTCTCCACTCGCTGCAACTCTGGCCTGATGCCCACATTTTTTAAATCCTTATGCGCTTTCTCCATGTCCTTGCTTTTGCGCTTTATGCCCAAAATTGTTTCAACCAAAGCTACACAAATGTTCTTCTCAATGTGCATAGGATAAAGGTTGTATCGAAGTTTTTTGCACCTCCAGTGGGGCCATTCAAATAGGATGCTTTTTTTTTCTTGTCTAATTCAGTTCTCCAGAGTCATGCAGTTTTTTCTTATTCTTACCAAAGTTAACCGGCGCTAGTTCTTCTAGTTGGTCTAATACCTTCTGCACCAGTAAATCCAAAGAATTGTTTTCATGCTCAGGCTGACTGTTGAAGGCCTTGCTTTTACGCCATTGGTGGTTCAATTCCAAGTATTTTCGATGGCTAATATACCCAATCTTATCTTTCAACTTCACCCCTAGCAAGTTGTCATTAGATGAGGAGCAAACGTTATAACCTTTTGTGCTCCACCCAGACAAGTTGCCATATGCAGGAAAGTCATTTATAGTCTATATCACAGATGCATGCATCTGAAAGGTCAGTTTAGTGGAGGCATCAAAAGTGGATTCACCATTATCCCACAAGTCCTTCAACTCATCAACCAAGGGCCTCCGATATACATCAATCTTGTTTTCCGGTGAGCTTGGTCTGGGAATAAGTAAAGACATCATAAAAAATGGCTCCTTCATGCACATCCATAGTGGTAAATTATAAGGCATAAGTATGACAGGCCACATGTTATAGGAGGTACTCATGTTATCGAAAGGTTTGAATCCATCAGTGGCTAATCCCAGCCTCACATTACATGTCTTTCGGGCAAACTCTAGATATTTCTTATCAAATTCTTTCCATTCCACGGAGTCAGCCAGATGCCTCACTATCCCATCATCAATGCGCTTCTCACTGTGCCATCTCATATCTGTGGCTGTCTTCCTTGACATATAAAATCTGCACAACCTTGGTGTCAATGGGAAGTAACGGAGCACCTTATGAGGGATCTTTTTTCGCTTGCCATCATTGACCTTGTACCTAGGCTCTTAACATTATGGACATTTATCCAATTGAGCATTTTCCTTCCAATACAACACACAGTCATGTTTGCAGCCATCTATGTTCTTGTATCCCATGCCCAAGTTATGTAATAATTTCTTCGCCTTGTAAACTGAGGCTGACACCACATGACCTTCGGGTAAGAAGTCCTTAAAAATCTGTAGGACCTTGTCGAATGACTTATTGCTACACTCACTTTCGACCTTCACATGCAATATCTTGATAACAAATGCTAACAGAGTATCTGAGCTCTTGCATCCTAGGTACAGGCCATGCTGGGAAGCCTACAACAATCTTTCAAAATCTTGCATATCATCCCTCTCTTGAGTATCTTCTTCCAAGTAAGTTCCCCTACGATGGTCCTTTATCAGCTGATCGTATGCATCCTAATTCTCTTCCGATTCATCCTTGCTCTCATCCAAATCATCGGGTTAAACTATAGGTTCCACATGAGCTATCCACTGTTGGTATGAGACCATCATTCCATGAATGTGCAAATGACCTCTCACGATTCCATAGTCATGCTTCCGATGGTTACAACAATCATTACATGGGCACCTAATGACTGCTATCCCATTCAAATTCGCCTTTGCAAAATCAATAAATGAGTTCTCCCCGGCCGTGTACTCCACACTAAATTGGTTATGATAATGTAATATTCAACTCTTGTCCATATCTAACCTAATCACAAGCAATTAGAAGTTAGAAATTGCTCTATGTGTGATATCTTTGACAAAAGGTTTCATTTAATGATGGCAAGTATAATCTCTTGAAACTTCATCACATAAGTTTTAGCTCTAAAAGAGAAAACAAATACCCAAAACCCAATAGCTCAAAATTTTGTAAAGAAGAAGATTAGTCTCTTGTGTATATTAAATGCATTTATGTTTAAACTATGAACTAATATATGAAAAATGGACTTCACCCTCCTTATTTTGAGATAGTTAATGTAATATCAGAGATCCAAATGAAACCAACCCAAATGAAGTTAGTATGATACTATTAGTATGATATTTATTATGTTGTACTTGAGTGAAATTATCAGGGGTTGTGAAGCCTCTATTGTATAATTAGTTGTTAGTTGTGTAATTAGTTGTCAGTCCTATCGAGTCCAATTGGGGTAAACTAATCTGTGAATTGGCATTCATCTCACTTTGGCACTAATTAACCTTTTATTTGATATTGGATTGATCATTGTAAAACAATACATTTCATCCAAGGATGAGCAATTGTCAAACTATGAATCCTTTAAATGAGGGTTAAGATAATTAATTGTCCTCCAGTTTTGCACTTCATCTATTTTATAAACCATTATGTCACTTTATCCACAATTGTCATGCATACAAATGGGCTTCTTAAGGGACAGCTATTTGCGTGCAAGGGGTCACCCGCTTTGAATAGAAATAGTTGTTTAGTTATATTAATGTACAAGGTGTATCCCAATTAAATTTGATCAGGTCTGACTCCAGTGATTGGAATATGTAGTTGGATACTCCACCCGAACCTAATTAAAAACAATTTTATAGAAATTGTTCACAATCAACTAGATTATACCCAAACCAAATTGATTTACAGCCCTAACTTTATTACGTACGACAAGATAGTATTTTCATTGGACAATTAGGCCATGAGTTAAGCCATGTGGTCCATGGAAATGTACAAATGTGTGGGCCAAGCATACCATCAGATCTAGGATTGCCATCTGATAATTAGCTTGCTTCAATTGGGACAAAAGTTAGGTCATTAGAATTGTTTAGAATAATTATGGTCAACTTCTCTTACTTAGGCCCTAACCTATATTTAGCTTAGTTACATCATGATGGAGAACCTTGCCCTTGATTTTCTCAAGCCAAAAGATGGGTACAAGATGTTCTTTAATTATTTCATGAACATGGTGTGTGTGTGTGTGTGTGTGTGTGTGTGTAGAACAAACTTGGCAATGGCCAAGTTTTTTAGTCTACTATTTCTTATCCTTGTCATTTGACTTCTGAAGTTGCATCCATAGCATGTGTTTTTTTTATGAAAGGTAAAATTCATCAGAGAAAGCTAGCAGTACTATAAAGATACTGACAAGCTTATAATAGTCGTCGAAGACAAAACAATAGCTATCAAAAGAATGAACATAACAACAAACATACCATGTGTTTATATGCATACCAGAACAATGGTTTAATAAGCTTAGTAGAGGAAATGTTATACGCCAGACCAATTCAAAACAGAAAAAAGAAATGGTTATTATTTTGTATAAAAAACCACATGTCAAGGTTTAAGTTTCAGAAATGCGATTTGGTTGTTGAAAAGAAAATGGTTCTAAATAATAAATTTCATGGTATTAAATCGTAGCCTTAGGAGGATCTGATGGAGCTGAAACTCGATCCTATCCTCATCCTTAAGGTCGTGTTTACATCTCACTACCACCCATGAATTAACACCTATGAAGCTTGGGTACTTCCAACATTTTCTAGCTTAAAAAAAACCCAACATTTCTACAAATTAAACCAGCACGAAAAAAAAGAAAAACCAAAAACCCTTCCAACCTAGATTTCAAAGATTGAGGGAGGGAGGTATTACCTGAAGAGGCGATCAGAGAGGAGAGAGAGAGGACAAAAGAGGTCCACTCGCAGAGATGACCTCCTCTTGGCTGGCAGAGGCAATGGCAGTGGAATGCAGAGGCACGGGCAGTGGATTGTAGAGGCACTGGCAGTGGATCACAAAGGCACTGGCAGCGGATTACAAAGGCTGCGGATTGCAGAGACAGTGGTAGCGGCAGTGGGTAGCAGATCGGAGAGAGTGAGAGAGAAAGAGATTGGAGAGAAAGAGAGACAGTAGAGAGAGCGAGAGTAAGCAAAGAGAGAGAGAAAGAAAAGAGAGAGCAAGAGAAAGTAGAGACAAATAGCGAAAGAGAGAAAGAGCAAGAGAAAGCAGAGATAGAAAGAGAGAGAGAAAGAGAACAGTGAGATCGGAGAGAGTGAGAGAGAGATCGGAGAGAGAGAGAGAGCAGAGAGAGTAAGCAGAAAGAACAGAGAGAGCGAGAGAAAGCAGAGACAGAGAGTGAGAGAGAGAGAGAGCGAGAGAAAGCAGAGACAGAGAGCGAGAGAAAGCAAAGACAGAGAGCGAGAGAGAGAAAGCAGCGAGATTGGAGAGAGTGAGAGAGAGATTAGAGAGATCGGAGAGAGTGAAAGATCAGAGAGAGTGAGAGAAAAAGAGCAGAGAGATAGAAATGAATTTGGTGGCAAGAGAGAGAGCGAGAGAATAGAGAGAGAGAGAAACATATTTGGGGAGAGAGAGCGAGAGATCAGAAAGTGAGAAAGAAAAACGGATTTGGGGGTGGGGGAATGAAAAAGGGGAAAGGGGTGGCGCAAAGTTTGATAACATTCTTACCGACGATTAATTTTTGTCACAAAAATTTAAATTTCATCGGCAAATGTTCATCTTAATTTCAAATGTTTGCCACGTAAATCATTTTCCATCGGTAAAATTAATTTTTACTGATGATTAACAAAAAACGTTGGCAAAATCTGACTTTTACCGACATAAAAATTCGTCAGCAAAAAATTTTCCCTTTTTTGAAAAATTAAGTAAAAAATTCTGTAAATTTACTAACACCTACACATTTTACGTCTATACAAATATTACATGTTTCTTGCCGACGTTAGATTTTTATGTCAATAAAATACTAATATTAATGATGAAAACTAAAAACGTCGGAAAAAGTGCGCTTGAGATTTAGCAATGCTTATTCTCGCTGGTTAAAGTAGAAACCATTCGTCGGAAAATTTTGATTTTATTTTACTTTTTTCTAAAAATGAAGTTAATTGACTGTCCACCTTTGCCAATGAATGCAGCGAATAACGTCGGTAAAAGTTCAATGTTTACCAATGAAATTATTAAACATCGGTAATTATGTAATTTTCACCAATGAAACTATATGCGTCGGTAAATAGTTGTCCAAGCTTAGTCCTCACCGATGAAATTATGAAAGTGTTGCTAAAAAACGTTGCCAAAACTGCATCTTATTGTTGTGCATTTACGAATTACATGTTATAGTTAATGTTAATTCAAGAGTGGTCTAATGTTTATTTGAACTAACACATAAAAAATAATTTGTTCGGAAAATGTCTAATACCTATTTAAAATAACTTTAAATTAAATTAGAAGAGACTTGTTAAATATGTTCTGATGGTCCACATTATTGCTTTATAAAAGAAATATACTTCATAAACTAGTAAAATAGGCCACAACTAGCATAGTTAAAATTTCTACAATCTTACCAATGCCCTCACTACAAACAAAATTGGCCACATAACTTAGACTATGTAGCTGCTACTAGTGTGCTAAGGTATTTAATAGTATCTTATCTATCCTAATTTCATATCACAATACTATCAAATTAACTTATTTCATTTCTTTGTGAACAAAATTTTCTAAAAGGATAATGTAACTTATTTTGTGCATTCTTTTAGGAGTGGTACAAAAAGATTAACTTTTGCAATGCACCTCGAATAAAAAAGGGGCATCATGGTATAGAGAAATTATTATATATACTAAAAATTTTAAAAAAGCATCTCTTTAAGCCCTGGCCTAGCTATAGTGCGGCTCTGGCCCTTGAAAATAGGATAAGAGTTTTGATATTATAGACTCCTGTCGGCCCCAAGGGCTTTTGCTCAACCTAAGCCCAGCCCACATATATGAGAGAAGGGTAAGGGCTTACCCAGCCTAGGCTGAGCTTGACCCTTTGATAGCACTAGCTACTATATTAAGCATAAGGGATTTACCCGGCTCCCCATGGGCCCAAAGGGATTAGTTCGGCCCAAAGGATTGAAACACCCTCCATTATAAAAAAAAGATAAAAAATAAAAATTCAATCAATTGGGCCAAATTATGAAATCCAAATCATAATCGTTCCCTTTTCCTTGACTAATCTTGCAGCCAAATTTATGTCCAATTAACGCACTACTGTTCATTATTTTAATCTTGCACCCAAAGTGCCTCCCCTTGTAACACTCCGACCCAACTTAATCCGGTTTAGCAACTAATTAATGACGATTGAGTAGTAAATTGTGTTCTGACTTTGTATTGGTTTCGTTCCGGGTCATGGATATGTAGTTGGGTTGAGTTTAACCTGGATTAGGTAGGCATGAGGCCTTTTTCATAATTTTAGATTTTATAAGATGTTGTCATTCATGCATCATCTTGGCGTCATCATGTATCTTTTGTCGAGCTCTTTAACTTCCGTAACTAACTCGTATGTGAAAGATGTCATTTGTTTCTGTTGAACCATCATTTGAGTCGAAGTGTAACAAAATGTTGTGCAACTCAATTTACTCAAATCAAGATCATTTACTAGCCAACCCTAATTTAGTTATCCAGTGTTTCTAACCGTGCATGATGATGTAGTTTTAAGTTATCCGATACACAGTTGTCTAGTGTTGCATTGTATCATAAAGGTGTATTGGAGTCCCTTAAACTAACACCCATGGGGAGGTGCTTAATGACTGGATAATGTACATGAATGAGTCGCAGCCCTCGAGATCATTCATGCAATTTTGTCATATTCCATTGGGCAAGTCAAGGTCACCTACATTCTAACTTGAAGGCCCTATAAAGTTCATTAATTCCTAAATTTCTTGATTTTCAAAGGCCTTACGGCTCAGTCGTGCATAACCTACGGCTTAGCCGTATTATGTACTACGGCTCAACCATAGCCCCTAGACTGTTCCTCTGCATTTATGGTGAACCACGGTTAAACCGTATATTCTTCTATGGCGTCACCGTATTTGTTCTACGGCTTAGCCTCGGCTAGTCACGGCTTAGCCGTAACACACCACACGGCTTAGCCGTGGCTGGACTGTAGAAGGTCTTCTTCATTTTTTGCTCTCTGGAAGTCAAGCCGTAACTTGACTTACGGTGGGGTTACAGTTGACCTACGGCTTAGCCGTAGTGCAAGATACGGCTTCGCCGTAACCTAGCCGTAGAGTAAAGGTCAATTTTGTAGCTCTCTGGAAAGTGAGCCATAGGCAGTTATGGCTTAGCCGTACACTGCACAAGGTTGTTTCCTAAACCTATTACAAAACCAACTGAATGTACACAGAATCGAAACAATAACATCTAAAAGATGGAATTCAACACAATTGGGTTGTAAAACATCATTCACATGCAAGATCAATGAATTAATCACAATCAATCATATACCAACATGTGTTTTACCAAATCATGCTTATGCTTGCCTCAAATGAGTTCAAACACATAAACGGTTGTCCTTGGGCTCAAATCCGTCGTCTAAACACTGATCTAACAACTATGGATGCAAAAAGAAGGGAAAGAGAGAGACGTGAGTGCATGTAGCAGTAACTGATGAAGCAGAAAGAGAAGAAGAAGATAAAAAGACTAAAACACACCTGAAGTCACGTAAGAGATGGAACTGAACTAAGTGCACAAAATCTCTCTTACCGAATTTGAGCTAATGGTAGGGAAGAAGAAATAGAAGGGAAGGAATGAAGAAGGAAGAAAATGAGCATGGAATGGATGAAGTCGGTGCATGTACTGACTTATATAAGATAAGAATTAAACGAATTATAAGAAAGTCCAAAAGATTACATAAATTACAGTTCGAGTTAAATGACGGTCCAACAAAAACAAATGGCATCTTTCACATACGAGTTAGTTACGAAAGTTCAAGAGCTCGACAAAAGACAAGTGATGACGCCAAGATGATGCATGAATGACAACATCTTATAAAATCTAAAATTACAAAAAAGGGCTCATGCCTACCTAATCCAGGTTAAACTCAACCCAACTACCTATCCATGACTCGGAACGAAACCAAAACAAAGTCAAAACATAATTTACCACTAAGTCGATATGATCACAAATTCGCTTCAAAGTTAAATCATTGAATTGACTGTCCTTAATGTGTTGAATCACATCAGGTTGGAAGGCCAGAGTACTTACCAGCATCGCATAGTTGTCTGCCAATCTCACTTCAATCGGTTTGCAATGCATCATCAAAAGGAAACCGTCCAACACATTTACAGTCTTTGATTTTCGACTAAGTGCATCTGCTATCACATTACCTTTCCTCGGCTGATACTTAATCGGAAAATCATAATCCTTAATAAATTCAAGCCATCTGCGTTTGTCACAACCCGAGCCCAGAAATCGGGGGTTAGCGAAAAGCCAAACCAGTGACACACGTACTCCCGTGCACGTGCATCCAAACCCAGTCCAGATGCACACACACAAGGGATCTAGCACGTGCGGACTAAGCGTACGCGGAAGCTGTACATATCATAGCAGGCAACAAAGCAAATAACGGAAGCCAAAACAATTACGGATCGAAAGATAAAGATAAATACGCCGATATAAAATCCGAATACACACCCAAAATCATGATAAACAAAATATACAGAGTACAAAGTCCAAAGTCCAAAGTGCCCAAAATACAAAATCTCAAAACCAAACAACTAGGCCACTGGTGATATGCATGTACGCACTCGGCAGAAGTGATCAGGCCCACTCTGCCAAACCGGAGGGTGCCTCTAAACCCGGCCCTGCAGCCTCCTCGACTGCCGGGGAGTCGGGCAAGGGATCTGCGCCTGCAACACCACAGACAACACAAATGAATACAATGATCCAGCAAATACAAGTAACAGGGATGAAACACTTATAGTATCAAATAGAATAATGACAGAAGATTAAATACAGAGTTCCATCTGAGTATGCTAAGCAAATGTGCATAGAAGTAAAGCATGATAAGTGGATCAAAGCATAGAAATACTGAACTAAGTGGCTACTACGTTAACCATATTCTCTTCAATAGAGAGCAGAGCAGAGCAGAGGAGAACACCACTGACCGGGCCAGGGTACAAGTGGGTCTCAGTTTCCTGGGTTCCGGGGTCCCAAGACAAAGCGACACTGCAGTGATACAGATACAGAGATCTAAGCCAGAGGTAACCCCGTCGGGCATCCTAGGGCTGAGGCTGAGTAGCGCCAGACTAATACCAATCAAATCAAATCCATAGAAAGGAAGATTATCCCCTTTGGACTCACCGATGGCACAGACCGAATCTTATCCTCACGTTTTAATCTCTGGGCAGAGCCACCAAGGAATACCCAACTAAATCAGAGATATACAAGGCCAGAAATATACAGAGCATAGCATAGACTGAGTCAAAGCACCGAGCATAACACATAATACAGAACGAAGTCTAAACAGATGTACAAGATGAAAACAAAAGAATCTCGAAATGCGTGAACATAGATTAACAGAACAGAGGGCAAAACTGTAAACAATATGCAATGCATCTTAGATTAAGACGGAACCAAGGTCAATTACAAGCCAACCCTAACCTAGTTGTTCACTGTCACTAACCGTGCATGTTGATGTAGTTTTAAGTTATTCGATGCACTGTTGCCATCCTAGTGTTGCAATGTAATCCTCACGTGCACCGAAGTCCCTTAACCCAACACCCATGGGGAGGTGCTTAACAGTAAATCAACGCTCACATGAATAATTCACAGCCTAACAAACTATTCATGCGATCCGATGAATCCATTGGGCCGGTTTACGTGTATGGTTCCTTGTATATAAGCCCTACAAAGTCACACCATTATCCTAAGTTTAATTCATATTTTACAGGTCTTACGGTTTGGCCATGGGTGACCTACGGTTTAGCCGTATGCATCTTACGGCCTAGCCGTAACATGCACTACTGCTTAGCCGTGGTTTCCTTCAGAACACGGCTAAACTGTCATCTTCCACCTCTGATCTGATACATCTCACGGCTGGGTCACGGTTGGGTCACGGCTAGCTTACGGCTCAACCGTAGAACAAGTTACGGTTCAGCCGTAGCCTAGCCGTAGAACAAATTTCAAATTTCAGGTCTCTAGAATGTGAGCCGTACAAGGTTACGGCTTAGCCATACAATACAGAGAACCAATTCGGGTTGAGTACAGAAACTGAAATTTGGTACAGAAATGTCTCAAAACAAGCTCATCTGATCCTAACATCTTAGAAATTGGCTGTAAAACATTCTATACAAAGAATAAGAATGAATCAAAGCAATCAAACAAAACACCCATATGTGTTAAACAATCCTGTACTTATACTTGCCTCAAAACTCTGTCAAGCCACTGAATCAAGCTCCAAATCAACTAAAATCAAAGCAAATCAAAGAAACAACCCATGCATGAGATGAGGACACAGCAACAGAGAAGGAGAGTTACAATTGGAGAAGAAGAAGGAAGAACCCACTTACCCAAACAAGGACAAAGAAAGAGAAAGAGGAAAAACCCAAATCAAGATGGGTGCAAAATCCCAACTCCAACCAAGAACGAGAAGAGAAGAGAAGAAGAGAGACTGAAGACGTGGAACTCTCCTTACATGCACGTATCGAACGAAAATCAGCAGGGAGAAGACACCTGGGTCCTGACTCATATATATAGTTTCTGGAAGTTTAAAACACAGTCCAAGGAATTTGGTTATTTACAAATCGAGTCACACGGGGGTCCAACTTCTCCAATTGACTCCAAATGGGTCTGAAACAGTTACGGAAAATAACGAGCTCAACAAAATACACGTGCTGACACCAAGATGATGCAAAGATGATGCACTCAAAGGAAAAGCAAAATTACGAAAAAGGACTTAGAATTACCTATCTCAGGTCAAGGGTTACTTAACTACCTATTCAAGACCTGAAACCAAGTCCGAAGAATAAAACAATCGAAAAACACACTAATGAGCCACTAATCCGGCTCAAAGGGGATCGGAGTGTTACATCCTCCCCCACTAGGAATCATTCCATCCTCGGAATGACCACCTACCTGCGCAAAGAGCTGTGAGTACTGGCGCGCTAGCTGCTCCTCTAGCTCCCATGTAGCCTCATCTGGACCGTGATGCTCCCACAACACTTTAACCCATCTGATAGTCCTGGTACGGAGAATCTGTTCTCGGGTACCAACGATGCGAAGCGGACGCTCAACGTAAGTTGCATTAGACTGAATCTAAATATCATCGTAGCGAATCACATGGCTCGGATCTGGCACGTACTTACGAAGCATCGACACATGAAATACATCGTGAACACCGGAGAACTCAACTGGAAGCGTTAACCGATAGGCTAAATCTCCAACTCGGCTCTTGACTTCGAACGGTCCCACATATCTCGGAGCTAACTTGCCCTTCTGACCAAACCGCACCGTGCCCTTCATCGGAGAAACTTTAAGGAACACCCAATCTCCGACTTGGAATGCCAACGGTCTCCTGTGAGTATCCGCATAGCTCTTCTGCCTGGATCGAGCAATCTTCAGATTCTCTATCACTTTCTGCACTTTCTCTGTCGTCTCAGCAATGATTGTCGGACCATGGAAACTTCTTGTTCCTACCTCTTCCCAGCACACTGGGGTCCTGCACTTACGTCCGTATAGAGCTTCATAGGGTGCCATACCAATGCTTTCGTGGAAGTTGTTGTTGTAGACAAACTCACACAATGCCAGATGCATATCCCATTCCTTCTCAAAGTTCAGCACGCTCGCTCGGAGCATATCCTCCAACGTTTGAATGGTACGCTCCGATTGCCCATCAGTCTGGGGGTGGTATGCCGTACTAAAGCTTAACTTCGTGCCCATAGCTTCCTGAAATGCTCTCCAGAACGAAGACACAAAACAACTGTCGCGATCAGACACAATCGATACTGGGGTGCCATGTAATCTGACTATCTCGTCGACAAACTTCCTGGCCATCTCTGTGAATGTCATCCCTTTCTTGAACGGAAGGAAATGTGCTGACTTCGTCAATCTATCAACTATTACCCAGATCGCATTGTTCTTTCTACTGGTCGGCGGAAAACCAGAGACGAAATCCATGGTAATGTGCTCCCACTTCCACTGCGGAGTGTGTAATGGATGCAATGATCCTGGAGGTCACTGATGATCAGCTTTCACCATCTGACAGGTCAAACATCGAGCTACGAACCCTGCGATCTCCCACTTCATATTGTTCCACCAAAATCTATCCTTCAAGTTCTGGTACATCTTCGTACTCCCTGGGTGCATCGCATAACGGGCTTCGTGCGCATCTGTCATCAACTTTTCTTTCAGCTCATCCACAGCAGGAACACACAATCTATTCCTAAAGTACAAAACTCCATCTACCAAGCTGAAGTCAGGTCGATCTGTAATCCGATCTCTAAACGTCACCAGAAGGGGGTCCTCAAACTGGCGATCCTTAATCTGCTGAATCACCTCGGGCTGAAACACGACGGTAGTAGCTAATGTCACCAATTCACCTACCATCCGAACCTCAACAGGCTGATCATGTACCAGCATATAGAATCCTGCCAACACCTGAAGACTGTCTGTCCTCCTGCTAAGTGCATCTGCAACTACATTCCCCTTGCCTGGATGGTACTTGATCGGAAAGTCGTAATCTTTGATGAACTCCAACCACCTCCGCTGCCTCATATTCAAGTCATGCTGATCGAACAAATACTGGAGACTGTGATGATCGGAATGGACCTCGAACTTCACACAGTACAAGTAATGCCGCCACAACTTCAGTGCAAATACAATGCTGCTAGCTCCAGGTCATGGGTGGCATAGTTCTTCTCGTGCTCTTTCAGCTGTCTAGATCCATAGGCAATCACTTTCTGATTCTGCATCAGTACACAGCCTAGTCCAACTCGAGAGCCATCAAAATAAATCACGAATCCCTCACTACCATCCGGGAGAGTCAACACTGGCGTCGTAGTGAACTTTTCTTTTAACATCTGAAAACTACGCTCACACTTCTCTGTCCACTCATACGGGACCTTCTTCCGAGTCAACTGAGTCAGCGGGGCTGAAATCTTCGAGAAGTCCTGCACGAACCTGCGGTAATATCCCGCCAATCCCAGAAAACTCCGAATCTCTGTCACTGATCTAGGACGGGGCCAATGGACTACTGCCTCAATCTTAGCTGGATCCACCATCAATCCATCTCTAGAAATCACATGACCCAGAAATGCAACTTGCTCTAACCAGAACTCACATTTGGCCAACTTTGCATACAACTGGTGATCTCTAAGTAGCTGCAATGCCTTCCGCAGATGATCTATATGCTCCTCAGCAGTCTTCGAAAAGACCAATATATCATCTATGAAAATCACAACAAACTGGTCCAAGAAGGAAGTAAACACCCTATTCATCAATGCCATAAAAGCTGCGGGTGCATTCGTCAAACCAAAGGGCATGACAAGGAACTCGTAGTATCCATACCGAGTCCTGAAAGCTGTCTTAGGAACATCCTCATCCTTCACCCGAAGCTGGTGATACCCTGACCTCAAGTTAATCTTCGAGAAGTAAGCTGCACCCTGAAGCTGATCGAACAAATCATCGATCCTAGGTAATGGACATTTATTCTTGATGGTCACTTTGTTCAACTGCCTGTAGTCAATGCACATCCGGAAACTGCCATCCTTCTTCTTAACAAACAATACAGGAGCTCCCCAAGGTGAAACACTTGGGCGTATGAACCCTTTATCCAACAGATCCTGCAACTGTTTCTTCAATTCCAACAACTCTGCAGGTGCCATACGATATGGAGCTCTACTGATGGGTGCTGTACTGGGCATCAAGTCTATCGAGAACTCTACCTCTCGAACTGGTGGCAACTCTGGCACATCCTCCGGGAAGACATCCGGGAACTCGCTGACTACTGGGATCTCACTGAGCGGTCGCTGATCCTTCTTCTCTGAAATGAATGCAAGAAATCCCTCACATCCCCTACGAAGCATCCTGTCTGCTTTACAAGCAGAGATCACACGCCTTGGGCACTTTGTCTGGCTGCCCTCAAATCGAAATCCGCTGCCCAGATCAAAGTAGATAGCCTTGCTGTAGCAATTGATACAAGCATGATATCTCGCAAGCCAGTCCATACCAAGAATCACATCAAAATCCAGTGTCGTGAGCAACACGAGGTCTACCGGGAGCTGATGACCAGCTATCCGCACAGCGCACTGAGGGTAGAAAACACTGCACTCCACTAGTTTACCAACTGGAGTGGATACTATCAACAGGTATGGGAGCGGTGTGGGTCGCTGTCGAAGCTGCACAGCAAAATGGGGTGCTACGTACGAACGCGTAGACCCGGAGTCAAACAAAGCTAAAGCTTCAGCATCAAAAATTAAAATTTTACCTTCCACGACCGTAGCTTCCTCCGCGCCCTCATGCGTAGCAGCATAAGCTCGGGCTGTCTGGCGGTTCTGCTTCTGGGCTGGGCGAGCTGGCTGAGATTTGCCCTGCGCTGTAGATCCTGCATATCTCGTCTGTGGAGAGGACTGAAACTTCGGGCATTGGGCCCGCTTGTGGTCCGTAGAACCACAACCGAAACAGGCCCCACTCTTCCTCCAACATCTGTCTGTAGGGTGATCCTTCCCACAGTGACCACAAACCACCTGAGTACTGCTAGAACTACCCTGCTTACCCTTGAACTTCTTCTGAAACTGACTTCTGCCACTGGAACCTGCCGCCCTCTTAGCCTCAGTTCGCTCCTCCTCAAATATGGCCTCTGTATCGTAGGCCCTGTCAATAGCGTCATCCAAGGTAGCCGGCCACATACATGCAACTACATGGCGTTATGCTTCGGATTCAGACCATTGACGAAGCGAGTCACCTTCTTTTGTTCAGTGTTCACCATATCCTCTGCGAAATGAGACAACTCTGTAAACTTGTGTACATAATCTGCAACCGACAGCTGTCTCTGCTGAAGGTTGAAGAATTCCACTTCCTTAGCTCGCTAAATATGGAGAGGCATGAATTTCCGACGGAATTGCTGCTTGAAGGTCTCCCAAACTGTGGCACTGGGCATAGTCTGGAATGAGCTCTTGACACTCCTCCACCATGTCTTGGCTACACTCCGAAGCATAGAGGCTGTGAGTACTACTTTCTGTTTGTTGCTACACACTATTGTATCAAAAAGCTCTTCAGTCTGCTCCAACCATTGCTCAGCCTGCAATGCATCCTCTATCCCATGGAACTCAGTCGCCCCTCGCTTACGGAACTTATCAAAAAGAGCATTTGGATCTTATTCCTTGGGCTGGAAGATCACTTGCTGTTCTACACGAGGTGATGCTGACGCAGCAGCCTGACTCTGCCTATCCACCATGGATGCCATCTGAGCCTGCAATGACTGCATAGACTGCATCATCATCATCATACGCTCCTCACTACTTATATGTGGGGGTAACGATCCACTATCACCGTTATGGCCCTGTTGATTCTCATCCCGAGATCCTGATCCTGATGCCATCCTGCAAAAGGAAAAGAAACACAGCACACAAATATAAAATGCCCTGAGTTAGTCAAATCCCAAGAGTCAACATATTAGACTTAGACTCAACTAGTTGATAGCGTTATCTCACTACGATCTTAGATGCCTACATGCTTATAACTAGCATGCTCTGATACCAAACAATACGTATGTCACAACCCGAGCCCAGAAATCGGGGGTTAGTGAAAAGCCAAACCAGTGACACACGTACTCCCGTGCACGTGCATCCAAACCCAGTCCAGATGCACACACACAAGGGATCTAGCACGTGCGGACTAAGCGTACGTGGAAGCTGTACATATCATAGCAGGCAACAAAGCAAATAGCGGAAGCCAAAACAATTACGGAACGAAAGACAAAGATAAATACGCCGATATAAAATCCGAATACACACCCAAAATCATGATAAACAAAATATACAGAGTACAAAGTCCAAAGTCCAAAGTGCCCAAAATACAAAATCTCAAAACCAAACAACTAGGCCACTGGTGATATGCATGTACGCACTCAGCAGAAGTGATCAGGCCAAACCGGAGGGTGCCTCTAAACTCGGCCCTGCAGCCTCCTCGACCGCCGGGGAGTCGGGCAAGGGATCTGCGCCTGCAACACCACAGACAACACAAATGAATACAATGATCCAGCAAATACAAGTAACAGGGATGAAACATTTATAGTATCAAATAGAATAATGACAGAAGATTAAATACAGAGTTCCATCTGAGTATGCTAAGCAAATGTGCATAGAAGTAAAGCATGATAAGTGGATCAAAGCATAGAAATACTGAACTAAGTGGCTACTACGTTAACCATATTCTCTCCAATAGAGAGCAGAGCAGAGCAGAGGAGAACACCACTGACCGGGCCAGGGTACAAGTGGGTCTCGGTTTCCTGGGTTCCGGGGTCCCAAGACAAAGCGACACTGCAGTGATACAGATACAGAGATCTAAGCCAGAGGTAACCCCGTCGGGCATCCTAGGGCTGAGGCTGAGTAGCGCCAGACTAATACCAATCAAATCAAATCCATAGAAAGGGAGATTATCTGCTTTGGACTCACCGATGGCACAGACCGGATCTTATCCTCACGTTTTAATCTCTGGGCAGAGCCACCAAGGAATACCCAACTAAATCAGAGATATACAAGGCCAGAAATATACAGAGCATAGCATAGACTGAGTCAAAGCACCGAGCATAACGCATAATACAGAATGAAGTCTAAACAGATGTACAAGATGAAAACAAAAGAATCTCGAAATGCGTGAACATAGATTAACAGAACAGAGGGCAAAACTTTAAACAATATGCAATGCATCTTAGATTAAGACGGAACCAAGGTCAATTACAAGCCAACCCTAACCTAGTTGTTCACTGTCACTAACCGTGCATGTTGATGTAGTTTTAAGTTATTCGATGCACCGTTGCCATCCTAGTGTTGCAATGTAATCCTCACGTGCACCGAAGTCCCTTAACCCAACACCCATGGGGAGGTGCTTAACAGTAAATCAACGCTCACATGAATAAGTCACAGCTTAACAAACTATTCATGCGATCCGACGAATCCATTGGGCCGGTTTACGTGTATGGTTCCTTGTATATAAGCCCTACAAAGTCACACCATTATCCTAAGTTTAATTCATATTTTACAGGTCTTACGGTTTGGCCATGGGTGACCTATGGGTTAGCCGTATGCATCTTACGGCCTAGCCGTAACATGCACTACGGCTTAGCCGTGGTTTCCTTCAGAACACGGCTAAACTGTCATCTTCCACCTCTGATCTAATACATCTCACGGCTGGGTCACGGTTGGGTCACGGCTAGCTTACGGCTCAGCCGTAGAACAAGTTACGGTTCAGCCGTAGCCTAGCCGTAGAACAAATTTCAAATTTCAGGTCTCTGGAATGTGAGCTGTACAAGGTTACGGCTTAGCCGTACAATACAGAGAACCAATTCCGGTTGAGTACAGAAATTGAAATTTGGTACAGAAATGTCTTAAGACAAGCTCATCTGATCCTAACATCTTAGAAATTAGCTGTAAAACATTCTATACAAAGAATAAGAATGAATCAAAGCAATCAAACAAAACACCCATATGTGTTAAACAATCCTGTACTTATACTTGCCTCAAAACTCTGTCAAGCCACTGAATCAAGCTCCAAATCAACTAAAATCAAAGCAAATCAAAGAAACAACCCATGCATGAGATGAGGACACAGCAACAGAGAAGGAGAGTTACAATTGGAGAAGAAGAAGGAAGAACCCACTTACCCAAACAAGGACAAAGAAAGAGAAAGAGGAAAAACCCAAATCAAGATGGGTGCAAAATCCCAACTCCAACCAAGAACGAGAAGAGAAGAGAAGAAGAGAGACTGAAGACGTGGAGCTCTCCTTGCATGCACGTATAGAACGAAAATCAGCAGGGAGAAGACACCTGGGTCCTGACTCATATATATAGTTTCTGGAAGTTTAAAACATAGTCCAAGGAATTTGGTTATTTACAAATCGAGTCACACGGGGGTCCAACTTCTCCAATTGACTCCAAATGGGTCTGAAATAGTTACGGAAAATAACGAGCTCAATAAAATACACGTGCTGACACCAAGATGATGCAAAAATGATGCACTCAAAGCAAAAGCAAAATTACGAAAAAGGGCTTAGAACTACCTATCTCAGGTCAAGGGTTACTCAACTACCTATCTAAGACCCGAAACCAAGTCCGAAGAATAAAACAACCCAAAAACACACTAATGAGCCACTCATTCGGCTCAAAGGGGATCGGAGTGTTACAGCATTGCCTCATGTTCAATTCTTATTGGGTGAACAAGTATTGCAAACTATGGTGATCTGAATGAACTTCAAATTTCATGTCATACAAATAATGTCTCCAAAGCTTCGAAGCAAACACGATGGCTACCAGCTCTAAATCATGTGTGGCATAGTTCTTCTCATGCTCTCGGAGTTGCCTCGACCCATACACAATCACCCTGCCATGCTGCATCAAAACACATCTTAAGCTAATTCGCGAAGCATCTGAGTAGATGACAAATCCTTCATCATCCTCCAATAAGGCCAAGACTGGAGTAGTAGTCAACTTTTCCTTCAAAATCTGGAAACTCTTTTCACACTCTTCGGTCCAGTCAAAAAATACATTTTTCCGAGTCAACTTAGTCAAAGGAGCGGATATCTTAGCAAAGTTTTGAACAAATCTGCAATAGTACCCTACCAGTCGAAGAAAACTCCAAATTTCTGTCACAGATTTTAGACTTGGCCAATTTGCCACTGCTTCTACTTTAGCTGGATCAACTGCCAATCTTTCTCTTGAAATGATGTGACCTTGAAATGCTATCTGCTCAAGCCAAAAATTACATTTCGACAACTTGGCATATAGTCGGTGTTCTCTCAACAAAGTTAAGGCTTTCTTCAAAATGGTCCTTATGCTCCTCTACTGTCTTGGAGTACACCAAAATGTCATAGATGAACACAACCACAAACTGATCCAAGAAAGGAGCGAAAATCCGATTCATCAAAGCCAAAAAAGCTGCAGGTGCATTGGTTAACCCAAAAGGCATCACGAGGAATTCATAATGTCCATACCGTGTCCTGAAGGCAGTTTTGGGGATGTCCTCTTCTTTTACCCTTAACTGGTGATACCTAGACCTCAGATTAATCTTAGAAAAATATGCTGCACCCTGAAGTTGATCAAATAGCTCATCAATCCATGGTAGGGGATACTTGTTCTTTATTGTCACCCTATTTAACTGCCGGTAATCAATGCACATTTGAAAGGTGCCGTATTTCTTCTTGACAAGCAAAATCAGCGCTTCCCAAGGTGACACACTCGGACGTTTGAAACCCTTATCCAAAAGATCCTGCAGTTCTTCTTCAATTCCAACAATTCTGCTAGAGCCATACGATAGGGAGCTTTACTGATCGGTGCCGTGCCTGGAACAAGGTCAATGATGAATTCCACCTCTCGTACCAGGGGTAACTCGGGCACGTCATCGAGAAAGACATCAGGAAAATCGTACACTACCAGAATCTCTCCCAACTACTTCGAATATTTCTTCTCTGAGATAAAGGCAATAAAGCCTTCACACCCCTTGCTTATTATGCGATCCACTTTACATGCGGATATAACGCGCCTTGGGCATTTCTTCTGACTGCCTTCAAAACGGAACCCATTCCCCAGATCAAAGAAAATCATCATGTTGTAATAATTAATACAGGCACGATATCACGCGAGCCAATCCATTCCAAGGATTACGTCGAAGTCCAGCATCAATAGCAAAATTAGGTCAACTGGAAGTTGATGCCCTTTGATCCGCACATTGCATTGGGGGTAGTATATACCACACTCCACCCTCTCGCCAACAGGAGTGGACACCACCAACACACATGGTAGATGCTTAAGCGGCTGCTGTAACCGCTCAGCAAAATGAGGTGCTACGTATAAATGCATAGACCCCCGAATTAAACGGTGCAATAGCTTCTACTTGCGAAATCAAGATCATACCTTCCACCACATTTGCCTCCTCGGCACTCTCATGGGTAGCCGCATAAATGCTGGCAATCTGGCGTTGTGGTTTCTGGCCTTGACGAGATTGCTGAGGTTTACTAGAAGCTGGAGAGGCATTGGATCTGCCTAAACCCGTTGAAGCAGTTGGCCTAGACTGTTGAGATTGGGAAGAATTGTACCTCAGGAAGTTAGCCATCAGATGATCCATGGAGCCGCAAATAAAACAAGCTCCTGTCTTCCTCCAATATTGCTCTGACTTGTGGCCCTTGCCACAATACTCACATATCACACCGGCCTAACTAGATGTACCTTGTCTGCCCTTCATCTTTTTCTGTGCTTGCCCCTTTGCACCAAATGGTGCATGCCTCTTGGAATCAACAGCTCTTTCCTTTTGAATGTTGGCCTCTGCAGCATAAGCACAGTCCCCTGCATCATCAAAAGTAGCTGGCCGCTGGAAGGCTATCACATGATTCTTGTACTTGGGATTGAGGCCATCAATAAATCGATTCACCTTCTTTTCTTCGGTATTAATCATATCCTCAGCAAAGTGTGACAACTACGTGAACTTATGTACATACTCCGCCACTGTCATCTGCTACTGACGCAAAGCTAAAAATTCGACCTCTTTGGTTCTGTGCACATGAGCCGAAATGAATTTCCTTTTAAATTGCTTTTTGAATGTCTCCCAGACAGTTTCATTCAATAGGTCCTTATAGGACTCCTTCACACTCTTCCACCAAGTCTTCGTAACATTGCGGAACATTAAAGCCGTCAGTCCCACCTTCTGTCCATTAGTGCACACCACAGTCTCAAATAGATCTTTTGTGTGCTTTATTCACTGTTTCGCCTTCAGTGGATCTTCACTCCCATAGAATTCGGTGGCTCCTTTTTTTCGAAACTTGTCATAGAGCGCATTAGGGTCACTTTCCTTCAGTTGGAAGACCACTTGCTGCTCCACGTGAGGTAGAACTGATGCCGACTCTACCTGTCAGCAAGAGAAACAACTTGTGCTTGTAGAGAGTGGATCGCTTGTAACATTGCAAGGAGTCGGTCATCCTGGTTCTGTGCTTGTTATGGAGGAGTTGGCCCACTTTCGTTATCTCCATGGTTATTATTGGTACCTGAGCGAGAAGCCATATCCTGTAAAATTGAAAAAGGTCAGTATTCAAAGACAAGACGTTCCCCACTATATATCCCCAACAAAACATAGTATAAGACTCTAAGTCAAGTATTTAAAGTCGTGTCCTCACCGCATTCCTACACGCCTACATGCTTATCAACTAGAGCAAGAATGCTCTGATACCATATAATACATATGTCACAACCCGAGCCCAGGAGATCGGGGGTTAGTCTAAGCCTAACTGATGACTCACGTACTCCCGTGCATTTGCACTCAGACCCAGTCTAAATGCACACACATAAGGGAGTTTCACACGTGCCACACATGTGCCAATATATGTACGTGGAAGCTGTAGGTATCATTGCATAACAAAAGGAGATATACAAAATCAAAATAATATATATAAATGTTACATGAAGTTCTGAGTCATACAAAATGGGTCAAAAGACAAAACACAAAGATCATGAATAAACCCAAAATCCTCTGAAATCCCTAAATGAGAATGACCTATATGCATGCATGACACTATTGCGCTCCGATAGAGTGATCACATCCACTCCTCTAACCCTAATAGGGCATCTAGGGTCTCCCTTGGAGTCTGGTTGACCAACAAAGGGTCGGTTGAGGGATCTGAGCCTGCAACACCAAGGACAACATGTGAATACAATAATTCAGTAAAATATAAATAATGACAAGTTAACGCATGTTGTATCTAATAGAATAAGTACCAACAGATAAATGATAGAGTTCCAAATTCGTATACGAGGCAGTTGTGCAATAAATGAACATGCTATCAAAATCAAGGCTTACATAAGATGAACATAACTAGGTAGCTCCTACATTTGCCATATGCTCCTAAAAAGGGATCTTATATACATATTGAGAACACCATCAACCGAGCCAGGGTATGAATGGGTTTCAGATTCCTAGGGTCCGGAAGCCCAAGACATAAGCTCACTACAATGGTGCCATATAAACTACGCCAAATTCAACCCCGTCGGGTATCCTAAGGCTGAGGCTGAGTAGTGCCTGACTATGTGGAGTCAATCATATACTAGAACTTGAGTAGATCATGCATATCATATCGAGCATATGTCATACGTGCATACGTGCATACAGTCCATTCATACACACATACCTCAAGTTAACGGAAACATATTGAATATATAGAACATATCAATCAAACGAATCAACTTTCAGATCGAAAGGGGCATAACGAAAACTATGCAAACCAGACAAAATAAGGGAGATCAATGCTCATCATACAAAATGCTGTGCAACTAAATTTACTCAAATCAAGATCATTTATTAGCCTCGGGTTGTGACACCCCTCTTATGGTCCTCTTCAATTCCTTTTGTTTTAGGTATTTAACTTAGCCACATTTCAGATGTGGTAAATTTAACGATGGAGCAAAAATTTGCATGAGATAAACTTAGTGGGTGGGGTTATGCTTTTGAGCCATTTGGATTTCAAATGTGGGTCCATAGTGGATTTCTAGTGGTGGGATAGGTCTTTGCATCTTATTTGTGTATTTAATTAGTAGAGTAGAGTGTAGTGAGGCCTCCATTTAAGAGATATGAAATGATGAGGGGTCATATCAAAACTACAAAAATTAAAAAATTTTCTCTTTGTTTTTTTAAATGTCAAAAAGTAACCATCTCATCTCCTTTTTTTAAGAAAAATAAAAAAAGATTCCTTATCAGCGCATCTGCAGGCAAAAGCTATCACATTTTTATGCCCTTCATATTTTATGTAATATCTTTTGATTTGAAGCTTCACATAAACTCACTTGACAATACCATTAAACAGGCCAAGATATGGTCTCATCTCAGGGTTGACTTGAAGCTTTTGAAAGTCATCTAATAACAAACGATCCTATACTATTGTGGTAGGAGAACGGTTGATGATGACTTACTATTTATTTAAATCTAAATGAGCACCTTTGTATGATTCAACTCACTCATATTACCAGAAATCTAAATTATAATGTAAGGATGGGGATGACATCTTTGGAACCTACTACAATATAAGTTGAAGGCAAACCAGACTATTTTCTCTATGTCACTCTGAATCTCACAATTGGTAGTTATTTATTTATTCTGTGTCACCATTCTTTTAGGTGAAGGATAGGGAACGGACAAGCTGAACTATTCTCTAAGCAAGTCAATAACATTTAAATTGAAGTTGGAATTGAAAAAATAATTGAGAACAAGTGATTTTTTTCATTTGGTTGAAGGGCTACATGCGTAGATATAATCTTCTGCGTGGAGAAATTATTTGTTAAGTGTAATATGGCAAAATAGTCATCTCACAATATTCTAATGACATGTTTTTTCTTTTCCACCAAGCCAAGGGGTCATGACCCATGAAAGACTCCATCATAAGATAATACCATTTCATGGTCAAGGCAAAGCTCACGCTACGAAGGGAGAACCTTAGAACCGATCTCTAGGCCATAAGGTGAAAGGGGGTTTCCAACCAAGTGGGCAACCTCTCGTTCTCAAGGTTCTGGTGACTTGGGTGACAATATTAGTGCCTGTCATTGCTATGTAGATATGATAATTAGGTCTTTAAATAAGCCACGGGCTTAATGAGAAAAATTAGAATTCGGATCTACTTCGGGTTCAGGCTTTTAAATTTTGGTATTGAAATCGTTATTGGTCCCGTACCTAGATGTGTATTTGGTACAGGTCTGTGTCAGGAGACACTATTGACGATATTTAGAACCACTATTGACGATATTTAGAACCATTAAATCTCTATGGCAAGCGGACCTCGTAATAAATATTTTTAAGCAGAGAAACTTTTTAGAAATAAAACTTTATCACAAGCTTTTGTTTGATTTAGGCAAAAGGTAGGCAAAAGGTAGTAGTATACTGGTATTCTTGAAATTCTTGGGTAGACTCACTTTATCTCATGTTAATAGTTGGTGCTTGGAAGAATTGAAATATGAGAACCATTTAGATGACGAACCATCTCTCCAGTGGCGGAATTTTGAATCATTACTATTAAATTAATTATCATGATAGCTGTGCCAAAAGTACATTAAATGGTGGTGTAAACCTTGCCAACCCCAATGCCGCAAGTGTGTGTCTATATATAAATATATTCAATTAATTGTCATGATAGTGTATGTGGGCTCTTCCTATTTGAACCTACTGGAATGCATAATGACCATGAAAGTCCATTGAATGAAAGTAGTAATGTAAAACCTACGTATATGCAAAATCTTGACTCTATAAAATCAACCTAACTTTTGATCAGTGGCTCTAAAATGTAATGGTTTAGAGATAACATTTTATTTTGATTTCAATTGAATCGTAAATGAGGGGCCGGAGTTGGTGGGTTCCTCACCATAAAAAAAAAATTTTTGGATGAGTGTCCATGTTGAAATTGTGGCTTACTCATTTGGGGGTGGGGTGCTAGACTGACCCAACCTTCTTTTTCTTTACTCATCTCATTTTGTGAAACTTATGAAACCATCCAACTATTACTAAAAGTCCATGAAATTCTTTTACTCACTAATAAATTTTTGATATGCAACCAGGGTTTCCGACATGCATGCATAGAACCGACGCTTCGACCAAATGAAACTTTGTGTATTACGAATATTTCAAATTCTTTTACAAATACCACTCTGTTCATTGAAATCAAGAAAGTACACATCATTGGTCCCTTTTAATGGTAAAAGACACAGAGGACCATCAAATTGATTCAGCAAAACTCCAACAATATTGCCAGCTGAATACTAATACTTAGTCACACATAATCTGAACATCCCACAATCGAACGGGACCTGTCATTGCCGACCCTGCTTTTTGATTGATTCGCAAAATTATAGATGGCATAAGAGTCTGAAGATTATGATAAATTCACTCTCTAGCCGTTATCAAATTGTAACCATTTATTAAAATTTCAGGAAATCTATTTAGAGAAACAAACAGCCAACTAACACTACGATTTAGATTGTGTTCTAGTTTCTAAAGATTTGGGGTTATTGTTCTACATCAGAAATTTTAGAAGTTTGGGGTTTGGAGCTTACGGACCTAGAAATGACAGGGTTGTGGGGTTTTAGGATTAAGAATTTTTTTCATGCTTGGTTTCAGCAGTTTGGGACTGGGACTTTAATTGATTTTCAAAATTTTTGGATGTATGTCCATTTCTATTATAAAACATGTGTTTGATTTTCAATTTGGTATTAGGAATTGCAGAATCATTTTTCAAAATTTCTAAAAATTTATTGGAGTAGGAGAATCGATCTTAAAAATGTTGATGGGAATTTTTAGGAGCTGCAGAATCAGTTACTGATAATTGATGTGTCGATCCTTCATTGGAAGCATCATTTTCTGAATGTTTATGTGGGAACTTTGTTTAAAAAAAAAAAATACACTGTCGTAGTTGGGTCCACTATGGTGTAGGACAACCATAGCATGCAGCTTGAAGGAATAATCTAAATGAGATCCACCTTTGTAAGATCTTTTAACTCTATTAGATTATCCTAACCATTTGATTGATGACCTCAAAGTTTAATAAATTTAAAAGAGTTACTTTTATTTTTTATTTCAATCCAATGGTGAATAGAACTTGGATGACTGTGAAATTTAGAGCAGAGGTGGGTCAGATAGAGTCTTTTCAAACCCAACCCATTGATATAAACCCATCCTAAATGCACCGGCCACATGTCAGGTTTCATACGTTAAATTCAAATCCTCCTTGCAAAACGTTCATTAAACTTGATAGTCGATACCCTAAACCCATTGGGAAGATCAACGAGTCCTCATTTTGCATTAATAGTAGAAATGTCCTGACCCATCTGGAAGATCAATCAGTCCTCATTTTGCATAAAATAAGACAGGTTTTCTTGGAAATAGAATCATTGATGACTTGGTTCCTAGTTTGAAGGGGCAAAGCTAAGATTTAACTGGTGAGATGCATTTTAATAAAAAAAACTAATAGCTTGGGTCTTTAAAATTTTAAATGACTAATGAACTTAATCACTACTAGCTATAATGACCGGGGGTAGAAAGATGAAACTCGAGCCCACTTTAAAAGCTTGAACCCACAACGAGTTTCACTAATATCGAAACCCACCTTGAACCCAGAAACCACTATCAAAGTCAACTGATATCTTTATTAAAAAATGGAAAATTCTCAAATAAGATCTTAAGCTTTTACCTTATTTTAGAAAAGGATATAAGTTTTAAAATTTTTTAAATTAGTCTCTAAGTTTTTGAAGAAGCTTTCAATTAAGGATGTTTGTCCATTAAAAGGGATATTTGGCAACTTTTTCCTTCAATTTTCTTAAAATACCGGAAGTGCCAATCATTCAAAGCCAAGACATGGTTTCAGTACCAACTATATGTAGCCGATTACCTTAAAGACGTTAGTGATCCTTGATTATCATGAAAATCTCAAATAAGGAAATAAGGAGAATATCAAGAAATTTAATGAGAAATTTATTTTAATAAAGGGTAATTTGGATATTTTAAAAAAAATAGGAAAAAGTTATTGGAAAATAACTTTAGATGAACTAATGTCCTTAATTAAAAACTTCTTGAAAAACTTATGAATTAATTTGAAAAGTTTTAAAACTTGTATCTTTTTTTGAAGGCAAAAACTTAGGCCATATTTGAAAATTTTCCAAAAAAAATAACATTTAAAAAATTTACTCACGTGCACACCCAGAGAAAGAGAGACAGACAGACAGACAGTTTTGTCCACCCCGATACTGCCTTCAGAAGGAGTTTTAAAGATGAAGATTGTTATGATAAATCCCACTCGCGAAGGTATGCTTAGTATGCTATATGAAACTATACCATAAAGAAGAATATAATTATCACTGCCTTATCAGTAATTAACAGTGGCAATTAATGATAATACAATAAAATAAAATGATTCATAGATTAAGAATAGTGGAATAAATCATTACAAAGAAAATAAATTTAATTAAACTTAAAACACACAAAAATAGCGGCTAATACCCACGTGATGATTCTCTTGGCCCTGCTAGGGTGAGAATGTCCCATGAAATTGTGTCTTGGTGAAGGTGGCGCAGATGTGGCACTAGCATTTTAGTTGACTGAGGTAGAGTGAGCACAACACTGACCTTGTGAGATGACAATGGAGTTGGCGTAGGCACAACCGTCGCATTGCTGGATGACGCAAGTAGGGTAGCAGCAGCAGTGACATTGGATGATGATAGAGGCGATGCAGTCACAGCAGTCACATTTAACATTTTGACGTGATGGGGGTGGTGGTGTAGAGTCTCCGAGAAAAATTGGATTTATTCTTCTGGAGGAAACGGAACCATTGCTTTTCAATACAAGGAGAGAGCAGAGGAGGGCAAATGACAGTGTCCAGGCCTTCATTGTTCTGAATAACAAAGTGAGAATATAGTTAAAATTGTATACACATCAATTATCTATAGAGTTCCATTGCCAGTCGTAATGTGTATCAACCAATCTTAGACAACACCACATTCACTCAATACAATCCATGTCGGAAAAATTTCAGACATAAATTTTTGGAAAATAGATTTTAGGGCCAAACATGATGATCAATTCGAGGGGCCGTCCCCTGATCTATACTGATCCCATGGGTTTGAACCTTGAATGAACTGGTCCATTGTATCAATTGAATGTTTTTCCAATAAAAAGTCATCCAACTTGTTGATTCTATATTCTTTATTCTTTTAGATGATTCTCCCATACATATAGCCTGAAGGGATATCATAACATATTCAATTGTAAAACTGCTATAAAGATATATGAATATCTGCCAAGTTTCTAAAAATTCTTTAGAGAGATAGAGATAGAGATTAATTGAGATTTGGAGCCATAAAAAAAGGATAGTGGGAGATAGAAGTAAAAAAAGGATGAATAATGCTAGATACACTCCTCATCTCATAACTCATCTCACAATTGTCCTATGTGGCAGGTGTAAATCATTTGTTTTGTTTTTAACATTGTCACTACAACAATTTGTAGTTTTGGCAACGTTCATTACCGACGTTTTCAAAATTTCGTCGCTAAAGGCTACTTTTTACCGACGAAAAATTATTTCCATCGGTAAAAGTAATTTTTACCAACGTTTTTGGTAAAACGTCGGTAAAACACTAACTTTTACCGACGACATTTTTCTTTCGCCGGTAAATAACGAACTTTTAGCGACGACTTATTCGGAAACGTTGCTAAATTTAAATTTTGCTGGCCGACGTTTATCTTAAATGTCGGAAAATATAAAGAATTTTGCCAATGTTTATTAAAAACGTCGCTAAAAGTTATTTTCACCAACAAAAATTATGCATCGGTAAATTAAATATTTTTTGTGCTTTTTTAAAAATAATTTTGACCGACGTATTTTTTTGTTAGTAAAACAAAAACGTCGGTAATTTTTTGCCAATGAAATTTGGTTTTCACGACGAAAATATATCGTCGGTAATAATCCAGAAGTTTTTGATTTTCGTGCCCCTCTCTTTTCCCTTTTCCTTTGCCCGATCGCTCACTGGTCTCTCTCTGTCCCAATCTACTCAATCTGGTCGTTGGATTCTCCGCTGGCTCGCTCACTCTCTTCGGCTCACCGGGTTCTCTCTCTCCCGATCTGCTCCGATCGCTGAGTTTTCTCGCTGGCTGGCTGGCTCGCTCACTCGCTCTCTCCGATCTCTGATCTCTCGGTTGCTGGGTTCTCTCTCTCTGGCTCTCTCTCTACTCTCTCCCTTTCAGTTGATCTCACCCTCTCTCATCTCTCTCATTCGCTCTCTCCGATAGATCTCACCCTTCTCGATCTCTCTCTGTTACCCTCTCTCGGTCTCTCTCTGTCACTCTTTCTCTATGCTTTCTGTTCTCTCTCTCTCTCTCAGTTCATCTCACCCTCTCGGTCTCTCTCTCAGTCACTGTTTCTCTCTGCTCTCTGCTTTCTGATCTGTCTCTCGGTCTCTCTCGATCTCTCCCTCTCTCGGTCTCTCTCTGCTCTTTCTCTTTCAGTCTGTTCTCTCTCTCTGCTCTCTACTTTCTCTCTCTCAGGCGATCTCACCCTCTCTTGGTCTCTCTCTCAGTCACTATTTCTTTCTGCTATCTGTTTTCTAATCTGTCTCTCGGTCTCTCTCTGATCTCTCCCTCTCTCGGTCTCTCTCTGATTTCTCTCTCTTTCAGTCTGCTCTCTCTGCTCTCTGCTCTCTCTCTCAGGCGATCTCACCTTCTCTTGGTCTCTCTCAGTCACTGTTTCTCCCTGCTCTCTGCTCTTTACTCTGCCTCTCGGTCGCTCTCTGATCTCTCCCTCTCTTGGTCTCTCTCTGATCTCTCTCTTTCTCAATCTCTCTCTGCTCTCTCTCTTTCAGTCTGCTTTCTCTCTGCTCTCTGCTCTTTCTCTCTCTCAGGCGATCTCACCCTCTATTCTTCTCTCTCTCAGTCACTGTTTCTCTCTGCTCTCTCCTCTCTGATCTGCCTCTTGGTCTCTCTCTGATCTTTCCCTCTTTCGGTCTCTCTCTGCTCTCTCTCTGTCGATCTCTGCTCTGTCTCCCTCAGTTGATCTCACTGATCTACTCTCTCTCTTTGTCGCTTTCTGCTCTCTCTCTGCTCTCTGCTCTCTTGGTCTCTCTCTGTTGTTGCTGCCAACGAAGGTAAGGCTTTTCTGGTTATTCTTTTCTTAAACCCTTACAATTATTGGAGTCAACATAGAAGTAATGGAACTATGAATATGAGAATTTTCTAACTTTAGAGCCAGGATTTAGAGCCTTCAATGGGTTGATCTATCCTACACCATAGTCAAATGCTGATGTTGGAGTTTTGCCTTTCTTCATCTGAGAAGTTGAACGAAGAAATGTGTTATTTGGTTAGCATGATGATAGCTTGTCAATTACATTTCATTCATTCAGTTTTCCTTAACCAAATTCCTTCCCCATGAGGCATGAATGGCTCAACATAAGTTATTTTCCTCTTACGTGCAAGCAGTTGGAATATGAACTATTAATAGATGTTCTACTAAAGTTCCCAAGTGCTAGTCTTCATTTGTGAAACCTCATTGCAGTAAGACTTAACCTATGCACTCAACAGAAGAGTTATCAGTCCACTGTGGAAACAATGAGAGTGAAATAACCATTCTTGTCTATGGGGGAGATCTCCACTGAAATTGCTCGACAGGTCCTTTTTTTCATGCCTGGTTCATACTCTATTTCTAACTTTTTTGGAATAGGTTAGTTTGCATTTTTAGAATTAGTTGGCGTATGCATAAATGGATTACCAACCAAATTGGAATTAGGATTTTGCATGGAATGCTAGAAGCTCACATGTTTTTAATTAACTCCGAAGGGTATTAGTTTTCCAAAATTTTCTTTTCCTTTTTCTTGGAAAATTAGTTTAGGTAAACTCTTTAAGAAAACGATACAGCCGAGGCCAAAAACTAGGTTCTTTGGTTAAGCTCAATGTCCGAAGAAAAGCCTTTGTCAATGATGCTAAACATTATCACACCATGGTTAATAGTACCTATTGAGAGTTTTGTTTTAAATATTTCTAATTGCTTGTGATTAGGTCAGATATGGACAGGACTTGGAAATTACACTATCAAAACCGATTTAGTAAGGAGTACATTGCCGGGGTGAACTCATTTATTAATTTTACAAAGGTGAATTCGAATGGGGCAGCGGTTATTAGGTGCCCATGTAATGATTGCTGTAACCATCGGAGGCATGACTATGGAATCGTGAGAAGTCATTTGCACATTTATGGAATGATGGTCTCATACCAACGGTGGATAGCTCACGGGGAACCTATAATTCAACCCAATGATGCGGATGAGAGCGAGGATGAATCGGAAGAGAATCAGGATGAATACAATGAGTTGATAGAGGACCATCATAGAGGAACTTACTTACAGGAAGATACTCAAAAGAGGGATGATGTGCAAGATTTTGAAAGATAATTGCAAGCTTCCCAGTGTGGCTTGTACCCAGGATGCAAGAGCTCAGATACTCTGTTAGCGTTTGTTATTAGGATATTGCATGTGAAGGTCGAAAGTGGGTGTAGCACTAAGTAGTTCAACAAGGTCTTGCAGATTTTTAAGGACTTCTTACCTGAAGGTCATGTGGTGCCAGCCTAAATTTACGAGGCGAAGAAATTATTATGTTACTTGGGCATGGGGTACAAGAACATAGATGCTTGTAAATATAATTGTGTGTTGTATTGGAAGGAAAATGCTCAATTGGATAAATGTCTAGAATGTCAAGAGCCTAGGTACAAGGTCAATGATGGCAAGCGAAAGAAGATCCTTCATAAGGTGCTCCGTTACTTCCCATTGACACTGAGGTTGCGCAGATTATATATGTCAAGGAAGACAGCCACAGATATGAGATGGCATAGTGAGAAGCGTGTTGATGATAGGATAGCGAGGCATTCGGCTGACTCCGTGAAATGGAAAGAATTTGATAAGAAATATCCAGAGTTTGCTTGAGAGACACGTAATGTGAGGCTGGGGTTAGCTACCGATGGATTCAACCCTTTTGGTAACTTGAGCACCTCTTATAGCATGTGGCCTGTCATACTTATGCCTATAATTTGCCACCATGGATGTGCATGGAGGAGCCATTTTTTATGATGTCATTACTTATTCCCAAACCAAGCTCACCGAGAAATGAGATCGATGTATATCTGAGGCCCTTGGTTGATGAGTTGAAGGACTTGTGGGATAATGGTGTATCCACTTTTGATGCCTCAACTAAACAGACCTTTAAGATGTATGCGGTCGTGATGTGGACTATAAATGACTTTCCTGCGTTTGGCAACTTGTCTAGGTGAAGCACAAAAGGATATAATGCTTGCCCCTCATGTAACAACAGCTCGTTGGGGGTGAAGTTGAAAGATAAGATTGGGTATATTGGCCATCGAAAATACTTGGAACTGAACCACCAATGGCGTAGAAACAAGGCTTTCAACGATTAACTTGAGTATGAAAAAAATTCTTTGGATTTACTGGTGCAAAAGGTATTTAACCAACTAGAAGAACTAGCACCGATCCAGTTTGGCAGGAATAAGAAAAGACCGCGTGACTCTGGAGAACTGAATTGGACAAAGAAAAGCATCCTATATGAATGGCCCTACTAGAAGTGCAAAAAACTTCGGCACAACCTTGATCCTATGCACATTGAGAAGAATATTTGTGTAGCTTTGGTTGGAACAATTTTGGGCATAAAGGGCAAAACCAAGGATACGGAGAAAGCGCGTAAATATTTGAAAAATATGGGCATCAGGCCAGAGTTGCATCTTGTGGAGAAGGGCGATGGATCTAGCTTGAAGCCGCATGCCTCTTACACTTTGGAATTAAAACGGAGAGATGCATTTTATGAATTCTTGAAGTCAATCAAATATCCAGATGGCTATGCGGCGAACCTCTCAAGGTGTGTAACCTCGAAAAATGGTAATTTATCTAGTTTAAAAAGCCATGATTGCTATATCCTTATCCAACGCATCCTTCCTATTGGTATGCGTGGCTTTCTGAATATGGATATTTGTACAACATTGTTTGAGTTGGGCTCTTTTTCCAAGACCTCTGCTCGAAAACACAGAGACATGATGATTTGAAAAAATTAGAGGAGCATATATTTTAATATTGTGCAAGTTGGAGAGGATTTTTCCTCCTGCTTTCTTTGATGTAATGGTTTATCTATCGGTTCACGTACCGCACGAGGCCATGCTTGGTGGACTGGTGCAATATCGGTGGATGTACCCGATAGAAAGGTAATAGTTAATGACCATTGATTAATTGTTCATTTATTATTGCAATTGCCTTGCATTGAAAATCGTAAATGATATCATTGGTTGTTTAAAGGTTTTCGAAGACCCTAAAAGGGTATGTTCACAACCGAGCTCTGCCCGAAGGTTCGATCGCAGAGGCTTACATTGTCAAAGAGTGTCTTACTTTTCATTCAATGTATTTAAGGCATACTGATCGAGTTAAACGCTATGATGACGGTGGCGAACGTGGCCCGGGGATGTCAGTATTTAGACAAACTGTCCGTCCAATCGGACTGATGGCAAGGACACATGATCCTTCGCAGGAAGAGCGTGACAGGGCTCATTGGTTTGTGCTGAATAATACCCCTGAGGTGGAGCCGTATATACAGTATGTGCTTCAATCTAACTATATTTATGCATTGCTTGTTAACAGTTTGATTTATTCTCTACTTTTAATTTTTCACTAAAAGCTGCCTTGAGTAGGGTCCACATAAATTTAGTACAAAATCAGTACAGTGGAGAAATCGGGCGTGTATAGCGAAAAGAATTTGCCAAATGGTTCAAACAACATGTAAGACATATAAAATTTTATCATTTTAATTGCTATATATTATTGGATTACACTTCAAATGACATGAGCGTAATATATTTGTCTTAATGTGCTTATGTAGATGAACCAATTACGAACTAGTGGGTCACCCGAAGCTACTGAGGAGATTTGGTCATTACCAAATGGGCCCAGATCACTAGTAAATCTATATCAAGGGTGTGACAGCAATGGTGTCCGATATCACACTAAAGACCGCGAGAATTGTCGCATAAGTTAGAGTAGTGGCTTGGTTGTGAATGGGGAATATGAAGGGGAGAAACATGACTATTATGGATACATCCACAAAATCTGGGAGTTGTCCTATTTACACGGGGGTAAAGTAGTTTTATTTGAATGTGAATGGTACAACACTAGCACCAAGCACAAGATAAATATTGAAGAACATGTTACAAGCATTGATATAACAGGTCGTTGGTGTAAGGATGATCCATTTGTACTATCAAGTCAGGTGACACAAGTTTTCTACGTCAATGACACCATCAAAGGAAAAAATTGGAAAGTTGTAGAACGGGTCAAGCCTCGGGGAGTATGGGATGTACCTGCTAAGTGGGATGATGATAACAATGATGACGATGATGATGCATGTAATGATACATTTCAGCAGGACCAAACGACATATGTTGTCCCAATCCTCGTTGATGGTACTAATGTCCAAACTCTAGGGATGATATAGATCTTGAGATTGTTCTCAGTGATGAGTCAGAAGACGAGGAGGGACAAGACAAGGATGAAACACTGGTGGAGTATGAAGATGAAGAAGACAATGATGTACTTAGTCAGTCTGACTCTGACATGGGATATGACATGTAGTGTGTGATTCAAGTTTTGCACATGTAATGATTAAGTAAATTAATAAGGATCTTACCTTACATAATGACATTGTCTGAAAGTTCATTTTCTCTTGTGATTTGTTCATATATGGATAAAACATTTCTATATTTTACATTTTATGCTTATTTATATATATTATAGTTGCAAACGATGGCAAAAGGAGGGAAAAAATGGGTCAAACCAGGAAAGCTGTCCCGTCACGTACAAGCATTCAATTATTTATTAAAGAGAAAAGGGACAATTAAGCGGAATGCAGATAAACTTGTTTCTCTAGGGCTCCCGTCGACTGCACGTGCTATATTTGGTTTGGCTAAAGGGACAAACAAGAACAAAAAGAAAATGGTTAGTGGGAATGATAACGACAAGAACTGCGTGCCCCATAAGATGATGACGTAGATGACGAGACATTTTCATCAAAATCGGATGAGGTAATCTTTATGTGAATGTCTATGACATGCGCTTTAAAATATTAATTTTTGATAGTGACACCCATGCTAAAATGATTTTCATTTCCATGGAATGTAAATTGTTGACATTTACTTTACTAATATTATTGATTTGGGCTAATAAATATTTATTTTCCTTGTTACTTGGCTCTAAGTTAGGTTGCAGATATGCCTCAGCAGAAGAGGGTTAGGTGTGCTTGGAGGATCACAGCCGCACTTGTGTTAGCTCGTGCAGAGAGCACACCCGAGGCTGCAACACAGCCTCAATTACCGATACAGCCACTAACTACACAGGATATACCGTTGCAGCCGTCTACCACAAGCCCTCATTGACCCAGCCTCCTACCACACAGCCATTGCCGAGGGTATCTCCACCGTCCTTGACTCCGCCGAGTCCTCATACACTTGCTAGCAGTGTTGGTGAGAAAATTTTGACCTCTTAAAATCTTGGATTCACTTCAATTTAATGTTTTCTATTTACTAACTCATTTAGCCTTGTCATCTTAACAGCATCAGCCCCAGTCTTGGAGGTTTGGAGCCATGTAAGGGGAGTTACGCGAGGGAAGAATGCGGCAAAGCTGAGGAAAGAGTTGGGTCATAACATCCTAGTTCTGATCCCCAGTTCGAGTCATAAGCCAGAGGGGGAACATGCACCATCATTGGTTAACCATCTTGGGTTAGCCATTAGAGAGATGGCCCCAGTTCGACCTCATGGCTGGAAGAAGCTTGATAGTGGGATCAAGCTTGTGGTCATTGGATTAGTTTAGGTAAACTATAACGAGAATTATCAACCAAATTGATCATAATTGTACTTGTCATTAGAAGGCATGGATTATATTTTATTATTACTAATCGTTATATGGCTCTCTCTTAATTGTAGTAAGTATTTGATATGGGGGACTACGAGGGTAATATGCAGCTCAGGGCAGACATTGACCGCCAATGTGGGATTTTGTACAGGAGTTGGAAATATGAGCTGCATAGCCATTATCTCGAGCTTTTGGAGCAGGGAGTTCCCCGACCCCAGGACCACCCGGCGGATGGCTGTGATCCAACCGACTGGCAGTTGATGATCTCGCAATGTTGGGAATCACCACAGTGGAGGGTAACATTTGGATGTTGTCTATAATAGTTAATTGTATTTCAATGTAATTTTATTAGGTATGATTCCATGAAAAAGAGTTATTGTATTATTACTCTTCTATGTAGGCGAAGTCGAAGGAGGCTCAAGAAAGTCAAGCCAAACTGCCATACAATCATACTAGTGGCTCCAGGCCATTTGCATCGAAGATGTCTTTGATGGTACTAATTATATTCATATGAGCAAACTTGATTAAGTTTATTAATTTATCAATATGTAGGTTCATTTCTAATACAAGTTAATTTCAAATGACAGATGACACAGAATGCCGGTTAGGTGCCTCCTATTACTAATTTTTCCACGACACCCATTATAGGCAAAAGAGTAATTCGTGGGTAAATGACGTAGCTCAACAGAGATATGTATGTTTGCTCTTTAATTCAACTTTGATCAATAATTATGTTAGAAGCATTCTAAATCCCTTACTGATTTGAATGGCAGGAGGCCTTGGTGCAGTGAAATGAGGAGCAGTCACAGCCCTCTGTCACAGCTCTGATGACTGAGGAACAAATTGCTGTTGATGCGCTTGGGAAGAGGTCGGGTTATTTGAATGGGTATGGTATATACACAAGGACCTCTTCATCTTCTACACAGTCTCGAGCACAGCATCTTGAGGTGATCGCCCTGTGCGAGCAGCTAGCTGAGCAGGCTAGGAGGCAGGCTGAGTAGGACAAGCGGCAGGCTAAGTAGGATAGGAGGACAGTTGCAGTCAAGGCCCTCGTTTAACAGCTGGCAGCTGCAGCAGGGATAGATCTAACAATCTGCCTCAACATCTCTAGAGGGACCAATTCTGCTGGTGATGGCACAGCTACTGCAGGGCATGATGCCACCCCTTGGTTAGTATAATATTCTCTTGAAATATTAAAATGGCTATAATGGCAAGTATGTCAAGTAGTAGAATTTACATGTCAAATAAGTCAATGGCTAGGGGATTTGGCTAAACTTCCCCATCATCATTAATATCATGTTTCCCTGTTTCCCCATGGGGGATTGAATGCAAAGAATCCAAGGAAACTTCATTTGAAATGGAAGGAAGCATCATTATCATTTAGATGTGTGGGAACAGGTGTGCAATTCTATGAAGGAAATGTAGGTGGTCTTTCCAATTAAAGAGGTAAACATGATTGCTTGTAGAATGAGTGGCGATAATGATGATGACCCTAATTATGTTGGATGCAAAACTTTTAGAACGAAATGGTATGTCAACCTTTGATTTTGTAATGATTCTTCATGGTACTCATTGCGGGTGCCAGTGCCAACAAGGGACTTAAGATGTGCTCATAAAAGGAAGCTAAAATTGGAGCAACTCTCTTCATGTTAAGGTTGGGTCATGTTTTGCCACCTCTGTTCCTAGGGCATGCATGTTTTTAAAGAAGGTTCATTTAGGACATTAATGCCACATCTAGACCTCCATGCAACCTTCTATCAAAGGATGCAAAATTCAAAAGGAATGATGCATGTAAAGAGGCCTTTCGCAAGTCAAAGGGCATGTTGACTTCTGCTTTAATTATGCAACCACCTGATTAGAGGCCCTTCAAAATCATATTTGATGCCAATGATTATGCGGTTGGGCTATGTTAGGGCAACGCAAGGACAGGAAGCCTTGTGTAATATACTATGTAATTACAACCTTGAATAGTGCACAGATCAATTATTCTACAACTAAAAAATGAACTTTTGGCTATGGTCTTTGCACTGGACAAGTTTGAATCCTACTTGATAAGGTCTCACACAGTTGTATTTATTGATCATTCTACGCTTATGTACCTTTTTTTCTAAGAAGGATGGTAAACCACGACTAATCCAATATATCCTTCTACTCAAGGAATTTGACTTAGAAATACGTGATAAGAAAGGAGTAGAAAATGTAGTGGTAGATCATCTATCAAGGCTTACCCCTTTTGACTTGTTAGAGCATACGCCCATAAAGGACACTTTCCCTGACGAATGCAATTACCTAGTCACCCTAATATGCCAATATTGCCAACTATGTTGTTACGGGCACAATGCGAGATCATTGAACAAAATAAGATCAAAAATTCTTTACCGAGGTCCAACAATTTTTCTAGGATGATCCATATCATTTCAAATACTGCCAAGACTAGATCATTAGAAGATGTGTGCATGATAATGAACATTTTTCAGCCAAGAAAACTTCTGATAAAATCTAGCACAATGGATCCTATTGGCCAACACTATTCAAAGAACAAGTAGATTACCACTCTCTCTTTACCTTATACAAGACGAACACAAGCATTACTTTACATGCTTCATCTCACATTTACCATTGTTGTGATATGTACTTTACTTTTACATTATCACACATGCAAACAAAGAGTGTGTGAACTCAAATGGTTAAAAGTGCTCTTGTTTTAACCCCACCTTCTATTTGGTGGGGCCAATGATCAACTACTACAACCATGTGGCCACTTTTGTGCTTAAAGTGAAGATATAGCCAAAGAAAAGGTTTTAGAATCAAAGAGCATGATAGGTCGAAGAAATCTCCTGGTGGAGTTCATTTTCTTTTATAAAAAATAAAAAAGGTCAAAAGGTATCCATTTCCATGCCTTTATCTAATATCATTTATCTTTCATTTTATTGTATTCAATGATGTTACATTTGTAATTTTTTAATTCATTGAAAAGGTTCTAATGTTATTTTTGTCATTACAGATTGATGGACGAGTTCAGTTCAGTTCGGTTGCAGACATGGAGGAGTTTTTTTTTTTTCAATTTAGTCTATTTGTATTTGTATATTGGATATTTATATGGGATTGTATTATTGTAATATTTGCTAAATGAGATGAATGATTTGATGAGAAATGGTGATGTTTGTTTGTTTATTTAGTAATTCTTGTATGGATGGATTTCTTATTGTTAAATAAAGGTGCATGACTAACTTTATATTTGATACAGGTATAAACAGGTTTATCGGAAGATTATAATGAAAAAATAGTAAGTACATTATAAAAAAATTCAAATTATTGCCGACGAAAAAACACTTTTGCCGACATTTTAAAACGTCAGCAAAAGTCAATTTTAATTTATATTTTTTAAAAAAATATATAATTACTGACGTTTACTATCGTCGGCAAAAATAAAATAAGTTTTGACATATGAATACCTTACCGATGTTTTCTGCGTCGTCGATAAAAATGGAGAAAATAAAAACTAAAATCAAAGTTGAATTTACCGACATTATAAAACGTCGGTAAAAGAAAAACAAAAAATTAAAAAAATTTGAATTACTTTACCGACGAGCTATTAATGTCGGTAAATCTCGATTTTAAAATTTTCCTGTTTTCTGCAATGTCTCTAGAACATCGGTAACTATAAATTAAATTTGAAAATAATTAAAATTACTTACCGGTGTTAAAGTATCATCGGGCAATGTAAAATTTATATTATAATGATATTCAAACGTCCTAAATAAATGTTAATTAAAATCGTTATTACTTCACGACGTTACAAAACGTCGGTAATTTCTATGTTAAAATTTTCTCCGACGTTAAGGAAACGTTGGCAAATATTTACTTAAAATTACAATTAAATTAAATAATTTTTCCGACGTCAAATATCGTCGGTAAATGTCACTTTGGTAAGCATTAGTTTCGACGACGAAACATTTTTCGTCGGTAATAATTTTTTCCGACGTTAAGTACGTCGGTAACTGTTAATTTTATAACGTCGGTGAAAATTGTTTTCTACGAAGAAAGTTTTTCGTCGATAATAAGTGTTGTCGACATTAATTACGTTGGTAAATGTCATATTTTAACGTCGTTGATAACTTTTCGACGACGAAATTTTTTTTTGTCGGAAATAGTTTTTCCCGACGTGTAGGACCGTCAGTAAATGACAATCTATAACGTCAGTGAAATTTTGGTTTTCAACGACGATAATTTTTTCATTAGTAATAATATTCACCGACGTTATTTTTCATCGGTAAATGTCGAATTGTAACGTCGGTGAAAATTGTTTTCCACAAAGAAAAATTTTTGCGTCGTTGATGATTTTCGTTGACGTTTTTTTTTCCGATATTTTATATTTCGTCGGCAAAATTTTTGGCTGATGTTTTTATAATTTTTGGCGACGAAATTATTCGTAGCTAAAACTATTAATTGTTGTAGTGTATAGAGATGATAAAGAGGGAAAGTGCCACATAGGACGGTTGTGAGATAAGTTGTGAGATAGGGAGTGTGGTTAACATGACTGAAAAAGGATTGAGGACATGCGTAAATACGAGATCTCATGCAGATTTAGATATTTTTATAATTGGAAAGTAAAACTCTTATTTATTCCCTTTCCCTTTCCTGCTCGAACTTTCAACTAAAATATCAATCAGGAGGCATTGTTGGTAACATGAGAAAAATCCTACTAGAATAGGACTTTCCTCAAAAATGCAATCATTGATGATTTCTTCAATTGATGTTTGGTAATAATATCAATCTACGGAAAAAAAAAGAAAAACTAGAACTGTGTACTATTGAAAAAAGCTTAACCAAAAGAAAATTCGTGAGATAGAGACAAATCCTACAGGTTTACTTGTATAGTTTGTTATGAATCACCTACAGGGATTATTAAGTCAAAATTTGAAACCTTAACCAAATTGATATGACAGTGATATGTGTGTTGGAAATTTATACTAAAATCAGACTTTTATGCATTTGTCTTTGATTGACTTATTTATTAGTAAAGTTTGTCCTTTCATCTTAATAAGTATTCGTATGGGGCAAATAGTTGCATTGTTATTTATTATGCATATGCACATCTTTTATTCTATAACGTAGACAAGTTGGTATATAAAGTTCAGCTTACACACGGAAGACTTATTTGTCGATTCTTATAGAATATAAGTTATTATTGTTCACAATCTAGACGGAGTTGGACACACCATCGGTATGATTGTAATATAATATTTTAGTAGGCTTGTCTTGGTTGTGGGAAATGGTTTAGTTTCGACTCGTTATGCTAATATACTTTGTGTATATTGAATAGGACCAATTTTGGGTCTATTATCTTTATACTAACTATATAAGACAATTAACAAATAAATGGTTATTCTGAGTGCTTGCATTTTTAATCCCGATATAAATAATGGACACATACATTTAATATTTAGCATTGTGATTTACAAAGGAGTGAGACCTTTTATGAGTCAATAATCTCAGTAAATTGGATGATTGCACTACGTGTATGGTGGATATTAGTTTATTAATGGAATCTACTTTCCGTAATGATTCCCTTTGATGAAGCTTATAAGTTTTGATTATATCATACTCTACAGGTAGACTTTGTGTCCTACATATCAATAAGTTAAGTGTAAAGTCTCAAGGAATTACAAAGATATCGAATAAATATAGATGTTAGTAATTATTTAATTAATGGATATATAAAATCTTAACGTGAGGAGATTAATAAGCATTTAATAACAAGAAGCTCGAAATATTATATTGAGAATAAGAACAAGAGTGCAATTATAATTCTTTATTGGACTGAAGTGTAATTTATGGAATTAGGATTCTAATTTAGGTCGAATTAGGGTTTTCTACTTCTATAAAAATCCTATTTCTTATTTCCTTTTTAAGGTCCCTATTGTTGACTATAAATATGTGCTATTGCTTTTTAGGAAATATAACAAGAGAAATCTCATATTTTAGAGCAAAGAGAATTCGTAAAAGAGGCCCATACCCTAGTGCAGGTTTGAGCATAGAGGATTACAGTAGAATGTCTTGAGATTTTTGGGTTACTGTAAGACCGAGATCAAATCAAAGAGATCTCATAGGTATGGTTCTTGAATATCATCATCTAAAGTTATGTCTACAATAATCTGTACACAATATTAGGAAATCCTAGCTGTTGCCTTTTAACACCGAGGTCTTTGAGGCTGTGACACTCCGACTTAAGCTAAGCATGATTAGTAAGTAACTATTGTGATTATATGCTAATTAATGTGGTTTTATCGTAAATAAGTTTTTATTTGTTTTGGCGGAGTTTAGTGGGTCAAGTTCAAGTCATGGATAGGTAGTTTAGTTGGGTTTGACCTTACCTAAGTAGAAGAAAGCCCTTTTTCATAATTTTAGAATGTATGATTTCACGTCATACATGCATCATATTAACATCATCACGATGGTCTTGTTGAGATCATCAACTTTCGCACTTGACTTGAAAGCATTGGACATTATTTGAATCAATTGGATTCTCATTTGACTTACATTGGAAATAACATAAACAAAAAGGACCCTCTTATAAACCTGTAAGTTATATATATGTTGGCATGGGCTTGAATACCCATTTCATTTGTCCATTCCTCTCTTGCAATTGCCACAGTTCTTTGTTCCTCTTCACTTCATATCTTCCACACCATTTCCATCAACAACCAAAGATTATAGCTCACATGTGTAGTATGAAGCTCTCCTCTCCCACTCTCATTAACTTTTACACCTCCTCACTCTGTGAAGTGAATGATTCAAGCTCTTCTTCTTCCTAATCGTTCACTAAGTTAAGAGCACTTCTTAATATGTGGAGTTTTGGGTTTAAGGAGTCAGGAAGACTCTTTTCTCAAACATGCACTCACCTTTTCTTGCATCTTTTCTTGCATGCATAGCGTTGGGGTTCAAGATGTAGATGAATCTCCTCAAGTTGAGCCAAAAGAAATATTAATTAAATAAAACAGAATCAAAGGCAAGTATAAGCTAATTTTGGATGAATGCATGTTGGTAGTTTATGATTCCTACTTTTCTACTACATCCTAATGTTATGTCCTAGCCCTGTATCTCCATTCTTCCAAAATTCCTACGATATGATGAGCTTCTATAAATGCATGATGAAGTATGAATTAAAATGGACATTGGTAGGTAGAGCAGAGAAGTTCGCTGTAAGGGTTCAATTGTAGACTACCCCAGCGTTATGGGTTGAGGACTGAATTTTGTAATTAAAGGAATATCTGAAAACCAGAAGCTTACGGTTAAGTCGGAAGTAGGTTATGGCTCAAGGTCTAGAAAGGTGAAACATGTGGTTTTCTTCTACCGTTAAGCCAAAACTAAACTATAATATGTACTATGGCTAAGCTGTAGCCAAGCCGTAGTCTAGTCGTAAGGTATATATGGCTAAACTGTAAAAGAGAATACGGGTAAACCATAAATGTGGAGGAACAGTTGGGTACCTACTGTTAAGCCGTAGTACAATCTACGGCTAAGCTGTAAGACACCCACGGCTGAGCCATAGTGCCAATTACGGCTAAGCCTTAAGATGCCACGGTTAAGCCGTAAGACACCCATGGCTAATCCGTAAAGGTAGTGAAACTTAAGAGAAAATAGGTATTGTATGAGATCTTGTAGGACCTTAGATATTAGATCCTTTTACCTTAGTAACCAGCCCAAAAGAATAATTGAACATCGTCTTGAGGATTGAGACTCATTCATGTGGTATCGTCCATTCATTAAGCACCTCCCCATAGGTGTTAGTTTAGGGGACTTCGATACACCTTCCTAATATAATGTAATTGCAAAAGAAATATGACTGTGTATCGGATAACTTAGAACTACATCATCATGCACGATTAGAAACAATGGATGACTAGATTAGGATTGGCTAGTAAAGCTACCTTGATTCTATTTAATTGGATTGCATGGCATATTGGACGATAGTTATTGTTGTGCACTTTTATGAAAGGAATTGAATGATTATCGTATGTCTTGACTTCTAATCTTCCAATATTGTATGAATTGGATCTACTTGATATGTTTCTTGATATTCGATTGACATTGACTCTTGACATTGAATGGAATACGAACATTTGCAAGAATGAATGAAATGCATTGCATGATTATTCAAGCTCAATGATATGACTAAATCGACATGGTCCTGCTCTACTCAGCCTCAGCCTTATGATACTCAGTGCAGTTGACTTTGGTGTAGCATGAACGTTGCCACCGTAGTGTGCTTTTTTTGGGGCTTCTGGACCCTAGAAACTAGAGACCCATTCGAACCTTGGCCCAGTGAATGGTGTTCTCAACGTCTAGATCCCTAGAGGGAGGATATGACAAATGTAGTAGCCGCATAGTAAAGTATTTTTGTTATTTGAATCCTATACCATGCTTGTTTCAAAATGCATGACATGTCTAGTTACTAAATTGAACTCTATTAATCACATGTCATTAATTCTTTTAGATACAATACGTATTACCTTAATTATGCTTATACTTTGTTGAATAGTCTTATTCATAAATTGTCTAATTGTGTTACAGGTTCAGATCCCGAACCCGGTTTGGCATAGACCCATGAATCAGAGAAGGAGACCACAGTGGTTCCTTCAAATTTAATGGGTGGATAACAGAAGCTTACTGATTGGTCCTTATACTGAGAGCGACTCACTATTATTTTAAAAATGTGTAAATTGGGGTTTGTGAGGACTTGTAGCTTTTGCATTTATATAGACCATTACTTGCATATTTTGCTTCTCCTACGAATGTTCCTTGGTTTCTTGCACTTCAATGTTCTATATAGAATATTTTTCCTCGATCTCATTGCATGTATGTGCATAACATGTTTGGGTTGGACGGTTATTGCATAGAATTAACACCATCATCTTATGTTCTTTTAATATTATAAGTTTTTGGACTGTTCCATAGTTCTGATAATATTGTTGAACTGTTCAAGGAAAAGTGAAGAAAAATTAGTCGATATTGACAGGCTTCCGTGTATTGAATCCTTGGACAGTTGTTTGTTAAGAGCCTCACATGTGTAAGCATGTGAATATCCTTTATGTAATTCCATTCAGACTTGGTCTGAGTGTGAATTGCACGGGAGTACGTGTGTCACCGATTAGGTTTAACTTGATCCCTGATTTCTTTGGCTCGGGTCATACATATGTATAATATGGTATCAAAGCAGTCGCCATGAATAGTCCATAAGAAATTTCTATAAAAAATTAAGAACATAGGAACGTGGTGAGAATACATTAGAATAGGTCCGAATGTCAATTATTTGACTTTATTGTCTAATAAGTTGACTGGGTACATAGGTATGTTACTCCTAAATGAGATTCAGCGCTTTTATAGGTAATTGTCACATAAAAAAGTACAGAACTAGCGAACAAAATCATTTGATAAAACTCATGACAGACTATGACTTTCCAGAGCCTTACATAGATGTCCTCTGATGGGAGTTAGGATCTCTTAGAGGTATACCTTTTGCTATTCGAACACAGCTCTCGTTGACCTTCTTCGAGAAGCAGAATTGTCCAGAGAATGGTGTACTCTATAAGAGAGTATCAAGCGTCTTCTCCCAGATTCATATGAGGTTATTTGCAGAAGGAAACGACTCCTATCACGAGTATTCAAAGCACAAGAGATACTCAGGACGCATTTTAATTTCCTGCTATATAGAGCCTGGACGTTAAGCAACAATAATGTTACGCCTGAAGCACATTTCCACATTTGTATGGAAGCATTGCTATAAAAACATGATGATTACATCAGCAGCATCCAAGAAATTGTTATCTAGCATACCCTTCGCAGAGGATCACATGCTTTCATTGGACCATAGTGAAGGTAACGCCGTATGAACATTAAAATATCAATTGACATCATTTTTTCTTTCTATAATATAAGTTGAATGTGGTGGTTTACCTATTAGGATGTCATCTTGTCCCTTGGATGTGTAGTACTGAATCATAAGTGGGTAAATCAAGTGATTAGCATGTATGGTTTTTATCATCTTGTATTGATGTAGAATTGATCATTTATCGAGTGCATCCCAACTTCATAAAATATACTTTCAAGGCTAAATCTCATTGACTAATGAAAGAAAGTTTTAAAATCAAATATAGGTTTTGAAATCCTTAGTGATTTCACAGTTTTGATTAATGTCTAGATGGAAAGTTGATCTTTGAAGATTGAACTGTTTTCTTATTATTCAATTATTAAAGACTAGTCAATCAATATTCAGTGTAAGATGATTCTGGCAAATCGATTGAGATTTGAGTTCTTTCAGCTTAAAAGAACAAACTGGAAGGGATAAAAATATATTCGAGAATCAGAGATAAAGACATGTATTGGGAGTCATTGGTTAGATCCTTTGATCAAATTGATAGATGATAACAATCACGAGTGAAGAATAAAATTTGTTTTATTTACTAGATGACACAGAGGTGAATAGCATCCATAGTGTTTAGATGATCTAAATTTCTTACTGTCAATGTCGGAGGAATAAAGATGTACCATGACTTAAATGAGAACTCAGGATTAATCACGATGATCAATTGACGATTTGCTTCGCTCCTGCAAGTTACTCAATCTCAATGTGCACTAGGGAGAACTAAAGTTTTGATTGAAGTCGCATTAAATTGCAATTGAAGTCATTTAATCAGAAACCTTGGGGTTGTGAAGATTTTATTGTTGATTTTAGAAACTATATTCTAGAAGACTAATCTTTTTTATGGAATTATTGGAGAATTTCCTCCTGCCTGTTAGATGAATACAATTAAGCTCTAAGGTTTTGAAATCTAAACCGAACATTGAAGAATCTATCTTAAGCATATTCTAAGAATAAAGTGAGTTGAACACTATTGTGGAAAGTTAAAAGTGATTCATTGGATAATTTGGTAGCTTGAAGATTCAATTTGATTAAAAATGTAATTATAATAGAAGAGATCTTGCATTAGATTAGATGATGATGATCATGTGATTTGAAAGCAAATCGTAATCCTAATTTAAAGATTTAGAAAAGATTAAGGAAGTTATCTTGATCCGCAGTTAGACATCTTCCATACCTTGACTATTGCTATTTTACTAAGTGCATCATACCCGACTCATCTTGTACATATATCTGACTTATCTTGTACATCATTGTTGATTCTGACCAACATGATCCGAATCTTTGGTTTCCATTTGAACTCTAAGAGACTTACATGATATTTCATTCTAGCATCTAATCTATTGGGGAATTTCTTTAAAAGGGTTAGTAAAATCAACTAAGTCTTCTTCTATAATAAGTTTTCCTCACGACATATCCATTCAAACGATCCTTTCTATTCCTTTCTTATGTGACTGTTTGGAATTCACCTACAGAGTCCTACCTTTCCCTCTTTTGTTGACTAAAGCTAGTTTTATGTTCTCTCTATTTCTATAAGTAGTTTTGGTTCTTGTATTGTTTGGTTTTGTTTTATTTTCTGGAAATGAGAACCCAAGTTTAATTTGTCCCCTATTCTTGACTTAATTCTTTTCTCTCTATCCTTGTTCTTCTTCGATTGGAAGCTCAACTTATTATACCCAGATTATTAAATCTATAAAGTCTTATACCTATTACAATTAAAAATGAACTTTCCTGGCATATTCAAGTGTACCATCTCCCTACTAGAGCACCTGCCAGGATAATTCCCTTACTTGATATCGATAATGAAGTTCTAATCCTTAATGAATTCAACATATCTTCATTGTCTCATATTCGAGTCATGTTCTTCAAAAGGATATCGTAATCTGCAGTGATTTGAATAAACTTCAAACTTTTACATACGGATAATATCGTCCAAACTTTCATAGCAAAGACCCTACTCATCAAGCCATAAACCATGCAAGTACATGAGTCCAACTGAAGACTCAAAAGGAATCAGTAAAATTCATAGCGGCCGTACATCGATTTTAAGGTTGTTTTGCTAACAATGATCTTCTTTCATCTTCAACTGATGATAACAATAATCACCTTTACCTCGTACTAAAAACGATTAGATTTGATGGATCACATAATCTTGTTTGTATGTAATCCTATATTCTTGGATGCCTCGTTGTTTCCACCGACATCTTCCTTCTGAGAAGCTTGCTTGTTCTCATTTAGTATCTTGATTGAGAATTTGCCTTTTCTCCATTTTCTTTTGATTAAGAACCTGAGTGAAGAAACTTTACCTATAAATGAAATCTTATGTTTTTTTTATTTACTTTCTCTTCCTTACTTTTTTTGTACACAATTTGAATTGTTCTTCCGTCCCCTTATTCCCTCCTTATGAACTTAGGACTTCGAGATCTCAATGTGTGAATTAAAACCGAAATTTCTTTTCCACTTTCATATTAGTATTTTCGACTTTTGACTTTTCGAAACTCACTATTTTTCCTTCCTTAGATTTTCTTGTCAAAAGATAAAACCCTTTCTTCAAATGTTCTATTCCTGTGTTTTAATGAGTTCAGTACTTCTTTGGCTTGCATGCCAAACTCTGTGTTTTGAGACTCTTCTGTCTTCGACCACCAAAGAACTCAAACGCCTTTTTTATGGCAACATGCATTCCCATTTCATACTAATAATTGTTCATGGTGCAGTGATCTCTGGCAATTAGATTCAATTCGGTGCAGTACTACTACCTCTGCAGAACAACTTGATAAAATGAATCCATATAGCAAAAAGGCTTCATAAAGTTCGCATCATCATCATACAAGTCCAAGGAAGATTAAGGAATGTCATCCCAATAGAATAACCTTGCCAACAATCAATCGAGAAAACTCGAGTGAAGAATATCAGCTTGATGTTCTAGTCACTTTCATTTGCCCGACAAAAATCAGGATCTATAAGAGAATAATTCGGCTTCGATATGTAGGACATAGGTACATTAAATACTCTAACTGTTATCCAAATTTTGTTTTATTCAAAGGACCGAATGATTCTTAAGAGGGGGGATATAACACTCCGACCTAAGCTAAGCATGATTAACAAGTAACAAATTGTGATTACGAGCTAATTAATATGGTTTTATCATAAACAAGTGTATTTTTGCTTAGCAGAGTCTAGTGGGTCAAGTTCAAGTCATGGATAAGTAGTTGGGTTAGGTTTGACCTCACCTAAATAGAAGAAAGCCCATTTTCATAATTTTAGAATGCATGATTTCACGTCCTACATGCATCATATTCACATTATCATGATGGTCTTTGAGATCGTCAACTTTCTCACTTGACCTAAAAGCATTGGACATCATTTGAATCAATTGGACTCTAATTTGACTTACATTGGAAATAAAATAAACAAGAAGGACCTTCTTATATACTTGTAAGTTATATATGCTGGCATGGGCTTGAATACCCATTTCATTCGTCCATTCCTCTCTTGCAACTGCTACAGTTCTTTGTTCCTCTCCACTTCATCTCTTCCACACCATTTCCATCAACAACCAATGATTACAGCTTGCATGTGTAGTATGAAGTTCTCTTCTCCCGTTCTCATTACCTTTTAGACCTCCTCACTCTGTGAAGTGAATGCTTTGAGCTCTTTTTCTTCCTAATTGTTCACTAAGGTAAGAGCACTTCCTAATAAGTGGAGTTTTGCGTTCAAGGAGTCAAGAAGACTCTTTTCTCAAACATGCACTCACCTTCTTTATCTTTTCTTGCATGCATGGCATTGGGCTTCAAGATGTAGATGAATCTCCTCAAGTTGAGCCAAAGGAAAGATTAATTAGATGAAAGCTTAATCGAAGGCAAGTATAAGCTAATTTTGGATGAATGCATATTGTTAGTTTATGATTCCTACTTTTCTACTGCATCCTAATGTTATGTCCTAGCCCTGTATCTCCATTCTTCCAAAATTCCTACAGTATGATGAGCTTCTGTAAATGCATGATGAAGTATGAATTAAAATCGACATTGGTAAGTAGAGTAGAGAAGTCCGCTTACAGGGGTTCAATTGTAGACTACCCCCAGTGTTATGTTCTAAGGACTAAATTCTGTAACTGAAGGAATATCTAAAAACTCGAAGCTTATGGCTAAGCCATAAGTAGGTTACGGCTCAAGGTCCAGATAAGTGAAACATGTGGTTTTCTTCTATGGTTAAGCCAAAACTGAATCGTAATATGTGCTACGGCTAAGCCGTAGCCATGCCGTAGTCTACCCGAAAGGTATATACAGCTAAGCCGTAGAAGAGAGTACGGTTAAACCGTAAATGCAGAGGAACAGTTGGGTACCTACGGCTAAGCCATAGTGTAATCTATGGCTAAGCCATAAGATGCCATGGCTAAGCTGTAAGACACCCATGGCTGAGCCATAATGCAAATTACGACTAAGCCGTAAGACACCCATGGTTAATCTGTAAAGGCAGTGAAACTTAAGGGAAAATAGGTAGTGTATGAGACCTTATATGACCTTAGATATCGGATCCTTTTTCCTTAGTAACTGGCCTAAAGGAATAATTGAACATCATGAAGAGTCTAGAGGGCTGAGACTTATTCATGTGGTGTCATCCATTCGTTAAGCACCTCCCCATGGGTGTTGATTTAAAGGACTTCGATACACCTTCCTAATACAATGTAACAGCAAAAGAAAGATGACTGTGTATCGGATAACTTAAAACTACATCATCACGTATGATTAGAAACAATGGATGACTAAATTAGAGTTGGCTAGTAAAACTAGCTTGATTCTATTAAATTGGATTGCATGGCATATTGGACGACGGTTATTGTTCTGTACTCTTATGAAAGGAATTGAATGATTATCGTATGTCTTGACTTCTAATCTTCCAATATTGTATGTATTGGATCTATTTGATATGTTTCTTGATATTCAATTGACATTGACTCTTGACATTAAATGGAGTACGAATGTTTGCAAGAATGAATAAAATAAATTGCATGAATATTCAAGCTCAATGATATGACTAAATTGACATGGTCTTGCTCTATTCAACCTCAGCCTTATGACACTTGGTGGGGTTGACTTTGGTGTAACATGAAAGTTGCCATTATAATGTGCTTTTCTTGGGGTTTCCAGACTCTATGAACTAGAGACCTATTCATACCTTGGCCTGGTTGATGGTGTTCTCAATGCATAGATCCCTAGAGGGAGGATATGGCAATTGTAATAGCCACATAGTAAAGTATTTCTGTTATTTGAATCTTATAGCATGCTTGTTTCAAAATGCACAACATGCCTAGTTACTAAATTAAACTCTATTAATCATATGTCATTAATTCTTTTAGATACAACACATATTACCTTAATTATGCTTATACTTTGCTGAATAGTCTTGTTCACAAATTGTCTAATGGTGTTATAGGTTCAGATCCTGAACCTGGTCTGGCATAGGCCTAGGAGTCAGAGAAGGAGACCGTAGTGGTTCCTTCAAATTTAACGGGTAGATAGCAAAAGCTTACTGACTGGTCCTTAGGTTGAGAGTGACTCACTATTATTTTAAAAATGTGTAAATTGGGGTTTGTGGGGACTTGTAGCATTTGCATCTATATAGACCATTATTTGCATGTTTTGCTTCTCCTACGTATGTTCCTTGATTTCTTGCCCTTCTATATTCTACATAGAATGTTTATCCTTGATCTCATTGTATGCACGTGCATGTCATGTTTGGGTTGCACGGTTATTACGTAGAATTAACACCATCATCTTATGTTCTTTTCATATTAAGTTTTTGGACCATTCCTTGGTTATGATAATATTGTTGAACTGTTTAAGGAAAAGTGGAAAAAAATTATAGATGATATTGACAGGCTTCTGCATACTTAATGCTTGGACAGTTGTTTGTTAATCACCTCACACATGTAAGCATGTGAATATCTCTTGTATAATTCCATTCAAACTCTAGTTCGGGTGTGAATTGCATGGGAGTATGTGTGCCACTACTTAGGTTTAATCCCAATCTCCGATTTCTTGAGCTCGGGTTGTGATAGAGGCCACAAAAGGTGACCATGGTATTGAATTCATTCACAGACACTGTTAAAGGGGCCCTTATGCTAGGCTTTTACAAAGTAAGGAAAATGACATTTGTAAGGATTTTAGTATATCAGTTAAATTCACAAAATGAACAATACTCTAGTTCTAGTTAAAGTTGTATTTCTATTTATTTTAATCTAAAGTTTGAAAAGGTTAAGGAGTCCTAGAAGAGCTAGAATAAAGGGTATTTGGCTTGAAAATATCATATCTTAAAAATTGAGCTTCAAATTTGGGTAACCGACCTACTGTTGGAAACTCATTTTGAGTAGATATTCGTAAGTTCGAAGATTACGTCAATTAGAGCTAAAACAACAAATTTATAGCCTCAAGAAGTTTACAGAAATTATACGATCCAAAATTACAAAACTGCCATTACTTGAACTTCTATTCTTATTGTAAGTGGGACTTTCCTGTTTTGGGCCAATTCCTATCTTGGTAAGATTACCATTATGAGGCACAAAATTGGGGCTATAAAAGGAGTTTTCTCTCAACCCTAAGGTATCCATCTCCATATTTTGTGTTGAGATTTTACAATGAAGATTTTTTTTCTTCTTTAATGCATTCATTGAAAGACTGTGCTAAAGTTGTTAAGTTTTGATGAATATTGCCTCTTTTCTCTCGTAGAAGATTGTCTTCTCTCTTATAGAACATTATTTGTCTTGAGTAGCTTCAAGGCGTGTTTGATCAAGTGTAGAAAAGTAAATAGCATGTGTGCCGGCAAGAACTTCATTCCATTAGGTTGTGCTCAATTGGATAAAGGTAATAAGTAGATCTTGTAACCTCTCTTACATAATGCTTGATCTGAGTATGGACTGATGTTAGGTCCCGTGGTTTTTTTCCATTTTTGTTTTCTACGTAAAAATCGTGTCTTCATCTCTTGTCGTTGATTGCATTTTAACTTAGGCTAATTGTTTGTTTAACTACATATACAAAATCTATGTTGGGACCTTAACCTATGTCAAGATTAGAATCCTTTCAAGTGTTATCAAAGTAGGTTCACACAAGTTTTTCATGTGAGATCAAATCAGATTTCTAATATGGAGTTTGCTAGAAATGGCACTTCGATTATCGAGCATCCTATGTTATAAATGGATATAACTATGCAAACTAGAAAGTTAGAATGATTTCTTTTCTTCAATCTTATGATTTAAATGTTTGGTTAGCCATTCGTACTGCTTATAGTTCTCTTACTGTTATGTCTAATTGGGAAGTTGTGATTCCAAAACCTACGACCTAGTGAACAAATAAGATAAATAGGCATTCACCGCTAATAGTAGGGCACTTAAGCTATCTTTAATGGAGTTACACCCATAGAGTTCCATTGGGTCTCTAAGTGTAATAGTGCCAAGGATGCATGGGATACCTTGGAGATTGTTCATAAAGGTGCTGCAGGTGGGCTCCAGTTAAATATTTAAGATAAAACTTTGACCAAAGGTATTTCCCAAATTCAGACTCCAATTGATGAGCAATTTATTTCTACGGATTCATTGCAACAAGCATTACGTATTAGCAATAAAAAAAAAAAGACAACCCGTAATAAAAGAACAAAAAGAGTTTTGACCAACAAGACATCTTTAGATCAGAATACCACTTAGATGATGAATACGATTAGAAAGAAGCATATTGTAAGGTCCAAACCTGAACTAATCTTGATTTATAATAATTAATCTTATTTTATGCTAATTAATGCTCATTCAGACTAATCAACTCAAACCCCCTTGGGTTGGGTCATGGATAGGTAGTTGGGTCGAATTCGAACCTTATTTAGATAGCTAAGGACCTCCTTGTAGTTTAAAGTCATATGGTTACATCAATCTAACATCATATTAGTTGCATATGTGTATTTCATTTTGTGGATTATTTTTCATATTTGGCTCAACTTAATTTGGATCCATCTTAGCCCAATTGAATACTATTTGACTTAAACTCTAATATTATCAAAAGAAAGGGGACTTGCATGCAAACTCCAGAAAATTTAAGTTAAAAAGGAAGTAACCATTGTCCCTCTTCCTTACCGTCAAGTCTTTTTATGCTGGAGCTCCATCCTCTTTCTTCTCTCATCTCCTTTTCAAATTAGAACTGGAAATCAGGCCTTGAGGCTATGCATGTAGGAACCAAGGCACTCAACCTCTATTCCTCATCATCTCTTTACCTATCTTCTACCTTTGAAGCTAACCATTCCATCTCCTCTTCTTTCTCTTCTTTAATCTATAGCTCTTTTAGGTAAGAAACCACCCCCATTTCATTCCTTTGAGTTTAAAAAAGTCAAAGCGACTCAAATGAGCAGCATACATGTATCTTACACTTGATTAACCCATTACATGTCTTTGCATGTAGTAGGATTTCCTTCTAATGAGGCTTTTTTCATCTTCAAACCAAAGGAAAAATTGATTTGGGTAAAGCATTGGGATAAGGCAAGCATAAGAATATATATTACTTCATGCATGTTTAATTTGTTGATTGATGAAGTAGTTTCTCTAAATTATGAGAATATATGAGGTTTATGAGTCAATGGAGAATGAATAGTGGGTTTAAGAGAATGAGGACCTACTATGATGATATATAACTTAAAATGTGAAATGGTAGGAATGGATCACAGAAATTGGAACCAAAACTAAAGAGTTCTGTACTGAACTTATGCTTTAGAAACTGCTTCCAAAAATTCTGAAGCTTATGGCGAATCTTACTGCTAAGCCATAAGCATTCTACGGCTCAAAATCTAGAGAGCTCAAATTGTTATTTACTCTATGGCTAAGACCATGGGTAAGTCGTAACCACCCCGTGACCAAGCCGTAAGCCATTTTACGGCTAGCTTTCCAGATAACCCATATCCAGCTTTTTTCTATGGCTAACCCCATGGTCGTAGCTCAGCCATGGCCCAGCCATAGGCTTCATATAGCTAAGCTGTAGACTGGCATAGGGCTGATCTATAAATGCGGGTGAATTTAACCATAACTTATGCCCCACGGCTAAGCCATTACCTATACACTACTAAGCCGTAAGAACACTGTAAACTTATGAAATTAAGAATTTTCAAGAATTTGTAGGGCTTTAGATATGGCACCATTATCCCAATTAAATTAGCCCAATGATGATTAAATATAAGAAGGAAGAGTGAAGTGCTATCACTCATCCTCTTCGATTTTCCGTATGGTTTCTAGATGTCACGTCTTGGGTGTTGGCATAAGAAAAGGTGTCCTTTGCTTACATAATGTAACATCAAGATTTTCGGTAACAAAATGACACCGGACATTTTATGAATACATCGTCTTGAATGACCTCAAAAACACGGATTATCTAGCATAGGGTCGGCTAGTAAATATCCATGATAATTACTTAATCTAAATGCATTCATATTACTAAGAAATCCTTGCCTCAACATGATCTAATCATGAACTCAATTCTTCCTAGCGAACCTTGAGGCAAGATCCGAGCCAAAGCTTTTATGAGTGTGAGCTTGTGAGCCAAAATAGAGGTAACTAGGGTTGAGAGGGTTCAAGCTGTAATAGTTCATTGAGTATGCATTGTTTGAATGTTAGTTGCTTCGTTCAATTCTAATTTTTTTTTTTACTAAATACGAACTCAAGACCGGTATATGCTTTTGTGTAAGAAAGAGGTGATCATTATGTATGAGAAGTAAGAATGTAAGAGTTCTGATCGGTCTTGATACATTGAGTCGGCACCACTTAGCTTGTACCCATAAGAGGTTCGACAGGATCGAATGAGCATATCCTATACATTACCTACTGGAGCAGTTGTATGAAGAGTTGATCGGCGCTCTTTGGGTAGCCAGTGCTCTTGGCCCAACCACTAGTGATTTCCCATAATATGATATGTTTCCTTAGAGAGAAAATAATCACATAGATGGCAACTAATATGTTATAATATTCTGCTCCTAATTCATTATTCATGCTAATTTCATGCACAATATGCCTAGCTTTTGCTATTGCCTTTTTTTAATCAATATGTTCTCAATTTTAATTGATACAACATGATAGTCATATATATCTCTATATCTACTTAACCATCATGTTAACAGTGCTATTCTTGGTGTTACAGGTATCGAACCCAATGCCAGTTCTACAATCGATGCCCCCCCTCCTGGAAAGAACCTTAATGGTACCTCGAGGTGTAGATGAGTGAAATGAGGATAACGTATTCTACTAGTCATCCGGCGTATTGCATTGCAGGGTTATTTCGGTTATTTAAGTTTGGCTATGATTGGCCTTTAGATGAACCATGCTATCCTCCCTCATTGTTATTTTGGAGTCAAAGATTGATGGATATGTTATTTTGAATTATGTATGTGTTTAAATATTTTGTTGTCAAGTATATACAGATGGTTAAGCAACAAACTTTAAGTATATATTGTTAGATTTTGTGGACTCAATCCATCAGTTGATGTAATAAATTGATTAATTTCTTTATTTATCAATAAAAACATGCTTTACTTTCATGAGATGAATGTTATTTTACTACTTCATACACATGACCAATACGTATGACATAATGGTTCATGAGTTGAACCGGGTCCCATTAGTATATTAGATGTGATATATGTGCATGGATGAGATCCACACACGGGAGATATATGTCACAAATCTTATGCTTAAAATAGCTTCACAACCAGTAATGAGATTGGGCATCTCATTTGATAAGGTTGCAGCACTTTGATCACTATGAGATAGTGTGATTTGTCTCAATCATCAGAATGTAAGATTCTGGATCACGGTGCTGGTACATTGGATGTATTGAAGGACCATGAGATGCACCTTATGGAATTCCGTCTCAATAATAAGGTATGCTCTCATAATTCCCTAGCAATAGGCTCTCAATCCTGAGACATTGACAAACTCAAGTTTCTATCTATTCATTTGCTTTGAGTCACCAATGAGTGAGGCCGACTATAGGTTAACACCTCGGTGTCTTGGGTATATGGTAGTAGAACTGTGGAAACGTTGAATGATCAAGATGGAATCTATCTATATTATCCCCTTGTGCCAATTAATGGATTTGTCATTAGTAAGTGCGCACCCTTCTCAATTAAGAGTTAATTGGATGGTACTGATGATTACTGTGATTAATTGGGGCTCAAGGATAATAAGATGTGGAACTTAGATTGGAAGAGACGGGTTTATTCCAATTGATCCACGGATATTGATAGAGGGGCCTACTTGTGGTAATTGGGAAGTTTAGGGTCTTCATTGTAATTTATTCCTAAGACTGGAGTGCAATTGCATTTATATAGTGGTGTTATTTGCAGTTAACTGTGGGCCCGGATTGCACATGAGATGTGGGGTCGCGGTGTTCCAGTTGGAGCCAGCTTTCTAAGGAATCCCTAGTGGTCCCCACGCTAGCCCAAGTTATTGGAAAATAGTAATCCGACTCGAACTCTAGAAAGAAAGGATAAGAAAGGAGAAACTTGCTAATTGCTTTGGAAGTAAGACTTCTATTTCAATTAGACAAGGGAGAGATTTGGAAGTCTATAAAATATCCTTGGACGTCCAAAAGAGTCTCCCTCACGCCCAAAACCCTTTCGTGCAAGAGTTGCACGAGTTTCTCTCCTTCTCTCTTCTAGTTCCTTGAAGTTTCGAGTTGGGAATTTTCTCCTGAAGATTCCACCATTCTTCTTGAGAGAAGTAATCCAATTCGGGTCATAGCGTGGAAGGCTAAGAGGTGTAGAAGAAATCCATTAGAGCACTGCGGATCTCTAAAGGTATGATCTACTTCTTCTACGTAGTAGATTATTTTGGATGTCTAGTGTTGGTAGAATTTTTACTGTACATGGTCACGAGATTGAGGGTAACGCATCCTGGATTGGGTTTTGGTCTTGTGTATAGTTGATCCCTGTGTCAAGTGGATCAAAAGTTTTGAAAATCTATCTACGAGACCCACCTACTTCCTACATATATATGAATGGATGATGTTTTTATTATTACTCATGATAAATTACAAGTGTATTTCATAGGCCTCCGCTTTATTGTTTGAAATATAATATAAGTGTTGGTGGAAATTCCTCACACGTACCTGTAGAATCTCCCTTTTAGTGGTTCGTGCATGTCTTCACATGGTACGGATTGCTATGGGATTACGTGTGTCGCGCTCCAGGATCTATTCTAATCCCCAATTCTCGGGTTCAGGGTGTGATGCATATTGTATCTCAATTAATACTGCCACCTAGTTAGCCACATTGAATAATGAGATCAGAAAGAAGTGGAAAACTATAAAAAATCAGATTTTCTCTCTCAAGCAAGAATTAGAGGACGCACTTACAAAGGTATGTCTCTTAGAAAATTAGAAGAATAATTATCTAACAAATGAAAACCAAACAAATGAATTGTTGTATGAGGAATTTGAGAAATCCATAATAAATATGAAAACTTTGAAGACAGAGTTGCCGGCATATCGGCTGAAAATTTGATTTGATTGTTAAGAATAAGATAATCATGTTAGAGCTGACTTCTACAAAGTAATCATTGGACAAGATGAACACTAGCTCAAAGAGACTTGATAATATCATGTGTATTCAAAAGTTACCAAGTGACAAACAAAGTCATGGCTATGTAAAAAATGCATCTACCTTAAAAACCAAAGGTAAATCTGTATTTGGTAAACGTTCCACTTTGGTTTCCATGACTACATCTGCAAAACATGTTACTTATACTTCAAAGAAGAATGTATCTCATTTTGAATCTACACCCACATGTCCTCATTGTTGAATTAAAGGACACATTCGTCCCCATTGCAACAAACTGAGATGTTTATCGAAAAACAAGCAATGGAAAAAGCAATTGCCTCCACCTAAGATTAAGACAAGAGCTGTCTGGGTCAGAAGTCTGACTTACTTACTAAATTGGTCTACTATGTGCTATAAGTTCCAAATTTGCAAGTGTGGGTACTAAAATCTAAAAAACCCTGATCAAGAAGATCAAGCTTTCACCCCTATTGAAAATGACAATAAGGGAGAGTCACAATTGAAGGGGAGATACTGTTGGATCCTGATTAACAGATATGCTATATGTACACATCATTATCTTTGTCAATTATGGGGGGAAAATAAGAAAATTGGTGGGAGGGGGAGTGGAGATATAAATATGTGAAGATAAAGAGTTGTTGAAGATACATGGTATTAAAGTGGGAAGGTATAATGCTGAAAATTTAGATATTGAGAGACAGAGGAAGACAATACAGATGTACAAGTGGTGAATGGTAAATTTTTATTTTTGCTAAAAACTAAATGTATTTTGGGTTTTATTTCGTGTATATCAAATTGTATTTTCTGGGGAGTTTTATCCATGAATAGCTAAAAAAGGAGGTTGTAAGGATTTTAGTATAATGGCTAAATTCATGGATTGGGCAAAACTCTAGTTCTAGTCAAAGTTGTATTTCTATTTATTTTAGTCTAAGAGTTTGAATAGGTTAAAGAGTCCTAAAAGAGCTGGAATAAAGACATTTGGATTAAAAATATCATATCTCACAAATTGAGCGTTAGATTTGGACAACTAACCTATTATAGGAAAACTGGTTTCGAGTAGATATCCGTAGGTTCCAAGATTGCATTAATCAAAGCTAAAACAACAAAGTTATGTCCTTGGGAAGTTTACAGAAATTGTGTTATCTTAAATTATGAAGTTGCCATAACATAAATTTCTATTTCTATTTTAAGTGGGACTTTCCTGTTTTGTGCCAAATCCTATATTGGTTGGATTACCATTATAAGGCACGAAATTGAGGCTATAAAAAGGGGTTTTTTCTCAACCCTAGGGCATTCATCTCTATATTTTGAGTTAAGAGTTCACATTGGAGATTTCTTTCTTCTCTAAAGCATTCATTGAGAGGCTATACTGAAATTGTTGAGTACTAAAGAATATTTCTTCTACTATTTTGTAAAAAATTATCTTCTCTCTTGTAGAAGGGTGTTCGTCTTGAGTGTTCTCAGGGCATGTTAGATCAAGTGTGAAGATGGCGAACGGTGTGTGCATTGACAAGAAGAACTTCAATCCTTTAGGTTGTGTTCAACTAGACAAGGGTAGTGAGTAGATCATGTAACCTCTCTTATATAGTGCTTGATATGAATGTGGACCAGTGTTAGGTCACTTGGATTTTTCTCGTTTGAGTTTTCCACATAAAAATCATGTCTCTTTCTCTTATGGTTGATTGCTTTTAAACTTAGGCTAATTAATTGTTTAACTACATATACAAATTCTATGTTAGGACCTTAACTTGTGTCAAGGTTAGAAACATTTCAGCATTAAAATCACCCAGGATGCACCATGGAATGGAGGTTGAAGATGTTTGGGTAAGGTAGGACAGAGGTCTTTTCTAAAGATATAATTGGTTGAAGCATAAATTATAAAGAGAAGGATTTTAACTCCGTTAAATTTATTGGTGAAGGAAACTATGAGGTCCTAAGAAAAGCAATTAATAAATGCAGTGTTAAGATTTGATTTGCTTTTGTAAAAACACCACAAGTAGAAGGGAGGGTCAAGTTAGAAAAAAAACCATCAAAGCCCAAGGAGTTGAGGAAAGAAGGAGATGGAGATGCAATCATCGATTCAAATATAAAGGCAAATTCAAGATGATGGAAGAAAAAAAAAATGGTGAAGGGCCCTAGATGTGGGGGCATTTGTTATGCCCTTATAGTTCAAATAGAGGACATTAATCATTAGCTCGAGGGTGGGTGGTGGAGGAGACCTCTTGATCTTTTCGTCTTTGGACTATAGGAGGAAGCACTTTTTTTGGTTCTTGATTTCTTTCTGCTGCTAACCAAGAAAAAGGATAGATCAACCTCTAAAGAGATGGCCTGAGTATGTAAATATGCACCTTGAAGGGCTTCAGGAGTTGCTATGTTGATAGCCTAATTTTAGGTGTTAAAGACAAACATATTCTGATTTTCCAAAAGATGACATGCTTTTCCATGGGCGGGGATGGATCATTAAAGTTAGGTATTCCAAACTTGGTATTAAGAGAGATTTGGGTTCCAAAAGGGGTTTTAAGGTAGGGTCTGCTAAGGTGCAATGCTCTAATGTTGGGCTAGGGTTTGGTTTAGAAAATCAAAAGTATTATTAATGGAGGATCGATTTACCTTTATTGCAATAGTGTTCATTAGAGAAAGAATTGGGTTGGCCAATGCCATTAGGGATCTTGTTGAGGACACCATATGATGCTGGACTTCAAGAGTAGGGTGGTTGTTTTTGTTTGTAGGAGCTTCCATGAGCAGTTAGAGTCCCGTTGTAACACTTCGACCCTAATTAAGCATGCTTTTGACTAATTAAGTAAGGTATTCACTAATTACCATTGAATTAGGATGGATTTAACTTGTTTTATCTTTATTGGATTATGTTTAAGTTATGGACAGGTAGTTGGGTCGAATTTAACCTTCACTAGGTAGAAAAAGCCCTTTTTCGTAATTTTTGATTTCATGATTTTATATTATTCATGCATCATATTGACACCATCACATGTGTCTCATCAAACTCTTTAACTTTTGTACTTGACTCGAATACATTTGAGTTAGATGGATCCTCATTCGACTTAAACTGAGATTACCTTAAGAAATATGGACTTTCTTATAAACTTCAGAAAATAGTTTGTATATAAAGAGCCCACTGTTCCTGATCGAGATCTTTTCTCTCTAACACTCTTCTTGCCCTAAGACTAGTCTCCTTCTTTCCTCTATCATGATTATTCTCATATAAATCAAGAGAGTTGATCTTTGCATGTATGATTAGAGGCTCATCTTAAGCATCTCTAGTGTCTTTTAATCTAAGCACAAGCTGTGAAGTGAAAAATTCAAACAACATTCTTCTTTTATCAATCCCTAAAGGTAAGACCATTTTCCTTTCCACCAGTTTTGGTTCAAGGAGTGAGGAAGACTCCTCCTATAAGCTTGTACTCATCTCTTTCCTCATCGTTCACATGCATATCAGTTTTAGGTTCGAGAATTAGGGTGTCGTCTCAAGTTGAGCCAAGAGTAAAAGTAATGGTTTGAATTTTAAACCAAGGCAAATATAAGTAAATTTTGGTCCAATAGATGTTGGTATATTATAACATGTAATTTCACTGAATTTTATGCATTTGGCCCTAACGTCTTTATTTTTCTAAACTCTACTGTATGATACCCTCATTAACATCATCATTATCATCAAAGCCTTATCTTAACCATATTGGGGTCGGCTTGATGAATTCTATTTCTCCATTCGATTCTATTTTGAGCTAAATTCTTCGATAAGTTAAACTTCTTCATATTTGAATCAATGACCTCCATCAATATTTTCTTTCGCCTACCCCAACCTCTTGATGGGCCATCCACATGTACAGTCAAACTTTTTCTCATCGGTGCCATTACTAGCCTACATTCAACATGCTCAAACCATCTTAAATAGACTTCACTAATCTTATCCCCTATTGGTGCTACCCCTAAATGCTCTCGAAAGCGCTCATTTCTAATTTTATCTTTCGTAGTTTTTCTACACATCCACCTAAGCATTCTTATTTCTGCTACATCCATCTTATGAATATGCATATTCTTAGTTGGCCAATATTCTCCTCCATATGTCATAGTTGATCTAATTACTGTCGTGTAAAATTTGTCATTCAATTTCGTTAGCATTCGTCTGCACAAAGCAGTCCAGAAGCTAGTCTCCACTTCAGCCATCTAGCTTTTATCCTATGCTGCACATCTTCTTCAATCTCCCCATCATTACTAATCATCGAGCCTAAGTACTGGAAAGAATCTCTACGTGGTATCTCATGGGTTTCAATTTTGATAGTGGTTTCAACACTTTGTATATGTTTGCTGAAGTTGCAATCCGTATATTTTGTCATTGTACAACTTATTTTAAAGCCTTTAGATTCTAATATCCCCAGCCATCTCTAATGTTTTCCATTTACACCATCTCTTGATTCATCCACGAATACTACATCATCTGCAAATAACATACACCATGGTACTTCTTCTTGAATATGCATAATTAAGTCATCCATAATTAATGCAAAGAGATAAGGGCTTAAGGTTGATCCCTGATGTAAACCTATAGTCATAGGGAGTCCACCGGTTTCTCCACATGTGGTTCTCACATTTGTTACTGCTCTTTCATACATATCCTTAAAAATTTTTAATGTAACCTTTGGAGACATTTCTTTTCTTCAAAACCCACCAAATTAAATTCCCCGATACCCTATTATAAGCTTTTTCTAAATTGATAAAGACTATGTGTAGATTTTTCCTCTTTGATTGATATTTTTCCATTAATTGCCTAAGTGAAAAGATAGCTTCCATAATTGATCTCCCTGGCATAAAACCAAATTGATTTTTAGAGATCTTGGTCTTTCGTCTTAGTCTTTGCTCCATTATTCTCTCTCATGACTTCATAGTATGACTCATAAGTTTAATTCCTTAATAGTTGGTACAATTTTGTATATCTCCCTTATTTTTATATATAGGTACTACAATGCTTCTTCTCCATTCAACCAGCATTTTCTTTATCACAAGTATCTTATTGAATAGTTTACATAACCAACTTACCCCAACCTCTCCTAAGCATTTCTATACCCCTATCAGAATACCATCTAGGCTTATTGCCTTTCCTGATTTCATTCGCTTCAATGCTTCTTTTACTTTAACCCCTCTAATTCTACGAAGATAAGTATACTCTAGTGATGAAGTATCCTCCTTAACTCTTGTATCCCCCAAATGTTCTTCATTTAGAAGTTTGCTAAAATATTCCTTCCACCTTTATTTAATGTCATTGTCCTTCACCAGAACATTTTCCTCATTGTCCTTGATACATTTGACATGATCTAAGTCCCCATTTTTCTTTTCTCTTATTTTGCGAGCTTAAAAATATCCATTTCTCCTTCTTTTGTACAGTATGATACCCTATTGTACTCAATTTCTCTACACTTTCCTGTTTTATGAAGTTCAATGTTTCTGATATAGTATGAGTTTGAGCAAAAAATGAATGAATGAAATAGGTAGGAAATACCCTTTTTACATTTGAAATTTGCTTTAGATGTTAAAGTTACTTTAGAAAACTGAAGCTTATGGCTAAGCCATAAGAAGGTTACGGCTCAATGTCCTAAGATCCAAAATTTTATGTTTTCTTCTACGGCTAAGCCTAAGCTAAGCTGTATAATGTGCTATGCCTAAGCTGTAACCAAGTCGTGGCTCGGCTGTAGGATATACCGCTAAGCTGTTGAGGAGAATACAATTAAACCATAAATGCGGTGGAAAATTGGGGTACCTATGGCTAAGCCATAGTGCAACTTACGGCTAAGCCATAAGATGCCCATGGCTAAGCCATAAGTCACCCACGGCTAAGTAGTAAAGTCATTGAAACTTAAGGTTAAGTAGGTACTGGACGAGACCTTGTAGGACCCTAGCTGTTAGATGAAAGTCTTGAGGGCTGAGACTTATTCATGTGATGTTGTCCATTTGTTAAGCACCTCCCCATGGGTGTTGGCTTAAGGGACTTCGATGCACATTCCCAGCACAATGTAACACGAAAAGGAGACAATTATATATTGGATAACTTAAAACTATATCATCATGCATGGTTAGAAACAATGGATGACTAAATTAGTGTTAGCTAGTAAAACTACCTTGATCTTATGAAATTGAATTGCATGGCATATTGGATTACCGTTATTATCTTTTACTCTTCCAATAATGATTTGAGTTGAAATGATCATTGTATGCATTGAATCTATTTGAAATGTTTCTTGATATTACATTGACATTGATATTGAATTGAGTACGAACGTATTGCATGAATGAATTAAATGTATACAATTTAGTGTTGTTCTCACTCAATGAGTGAATTACATGATTCCTCAAGTTCAATTATATGACTCAATCAAAATGGTCTGGCTTTACTCAACTTCAACCTTATGATATCCGGCGAGGTTGACTTTGGTGTAGCATAAACGATGTCGCTCTAATGTACTTTTTTTGGAGCTTCTGGACTCCAAGTACGAGAGACCCATCGTACCTTGGCTCGGTCAATAGTGTTCTCAACGCAAAGATCCCTAGAGGGAGGATATGGCAAATGTAGTAGCCAAATAATAAAGTATTCGGTTAATTGATTCTTATAACATGATTACTTAATTGCAAAACATGCCTAGTATACTGAATTAACCTTTTTAATCATATGTTAATTATTCCTGTAGATATAATGCGTATTACCTGGATTGTACTTATACTTTGCTGAATAGTCTTATTCATTAGTTGTCTATGGTATTACAAGCTCAACTCCCAGCTCCAATCTTACGAAGATCGAGAAGACTCCAAAGGAAACTTTCGAAAAACCCTCTAGCTGAGAAGAGTGGACAGAGTTCATCTCTAATTAATCCATTACGGAGTGCGCAAAGAGCATACTAGGTCTTGTTTTGTGATGTAACTGTATTTAGGATATCATGACTTGCATTAGTTTTATTTTGTCCTACACAGTTCATGATCCCTTTTATTTTGGAAACTATGTAACTCTTTATACTATTTTGGTAAACTTTCTTTCCCTTTTCTAAAAGCATGCTCCATTACAACTCATGTTCATAACATCTCATATAGATGTATAATCGTTGGTTAAATTATCTTGTTTCATGAATGATATTAACAGGCTTCCGTGTTTGAATGCTTGGACATATGTCCATTATAAGCATCTCACCCGTGTAAGTAATGTAACTCTCCCTTGTGTAATTCCGCTTAGACTCGAGTCTAGGTGTGTATTACACGAGAGTATGTGTGTCACTATTTTGGGGCTAATCCTCATACAAAAATTCTTGGGCTCAGGTTGTGACACCTATCATGCCTCAAACCTAGGAATTGGGGATTTGGGTAGATCCTGAGGTGCGCCACACACAACACGTTGCAATCCGTGCCATATTAAAATATGTATGAGTTGTCACAATTGTAATTCCATAGGAATATGTGAGGAAAACTTATATACACGTGTCAGTTATGTTTAAAAATGATGCATAAACCTATGAAATACACCTATAATTGTCATAGACACTAATAAAATATTCGTTCATTCATATACTAGGATACTTAGATTAAAAGCCCATCCATTTTAGATTAAAAGCCCATCCATTTCTTATGACCAAGTCCCTGTGTACAAAAGTACTATAGCTATATTGACAAGATGCATGTACATAATGAACAAGGTCATATAAACAAATGCAAATCCAAAATAACATTTCTATCAATCTATCACTCCAAAAATAGCATGATGATAATTACTTGATATATCCAGAAGCCAAACATAGATTTAACCTAAATGAGCCAAAATGAACCCCCATGACACACTACAGAGGATGACTAGTAGTAAATGTCATCCTCGTTCCACTCCTCTATACCCCAAGGTACTGTTGTAGTCTTTTTGGGGGTCGCATTGATTGTCAAACTAGTAATGGGTTCTATACCTATAATGCCAAGGGTAGCACTGTTAAAAATGATAGTTTAGCCAATATAAATGTATATAAAGCTATCATGTTATATCAATCGAATTTAATGGCATATTAATTGAAAGAGAGTATTAATAGAAACTAGGCATGATGTGTATATAAATAAGCATGAATAAATAATCATAAATGGAATATAGTAACATACTAATTTTGCATCATGAGGCTATCTTCTCTCTAAAGAGAGCACGTATCATACAATGGAAATCACTAGCTATCAGGCCATGATCCATCTAGCTATCCGAAGAGTGCCGACCAACTATTCACATAACCACTACAGTAGGGAACAGATGGAATACCCTAATTTAGTCCTGTCAAACCTCCTATCGCTACAAGCTAAGTGGGGCGAACTCAATCTATTAAGACAGATCGAGATTTATAACCTTTTTACTTAACAGACGTAGCTATGATCTCAGACTAATACAGAAGCATGTTAGTCTTAAGATTGTACACAATTATAAAATCAAGATTGGATAGAGTTAGTGATAATCGAACGATGCATACCTAAATGAGCTAATAATGCTCAAACCCTCTAAACCTTGGTTACCCCTCTCTTAGCTCATAGGCTCACTCTCAGAAAAAGTTCTAACCCCAATATTTCCTTAAGGTTCACCCAAGATGAATACGTACATGATTTAATCATGTTGAGGGCAAAGTTTACCTTATAATATGAATGTATTTGTATTAAGGGGTTAACAAAGATATTTACTAGACAACCCTAACTAAGATAATTCATGTTTCCTTAGTCATTCAATACGGTGTATTCATAAAATGTCCAGTATTAATGTACTACCAAGTCTTAGTGTTACATTGAGTAGGCAATGGACACTAGTTCTTATACCAACACCCATGACATGACTTCGGAAATTGACCGGAAAACCAAGAGGGAAAAAGTGACAGCTCCACAGTCTTCCTTCTTAGGATTTAATTACCATTGGGCTAATTCATTTGAGGCGACGGTACCACTTCTAAAGTCCTACGTGATCTTTATTTATACTTAACCTCCTAAAGGTAAAACTGAGCTAAATCATCTCTCTAAGGTCATAAAGAAGGTTTGGATAGCTCCCAATTGATCCCCATTTAAAAAAACATAACTAAAGTTAGATGACAAAACAGGGGTACCAATCAATCAGATGGTTCTTCTCTCCATTCTCTAGTTTCTTCCTGCTAAGTTCAGGAATTTGCATATTTATGCATCATTTTATGATTACTTAGGGGTTTAATTAGGTGAGTAGCATCAGTATTCATCAAATTTCATTATTTCATGCATTTTCACCTAAGAACTTGAATTTTTTATATTTTTCACGCACTTTCTGCATTAATTTAGAAAATTACAAGTTTTCTCCGAAGAGTCCCAATTGGAGTAAAACTCTGTCTAGACAAGTCCCACTTCAATGTGGGCTCCTTAGTATTTTAGAGGTTTGCTTAGAATGTACAGGAAGATGTGAGCAAATCATGTGGGGCACACCATACAAGAAATCTGAAAGATTGGCTTATTGACCATCCCATAGACATGTGCACACATGCTTAGATGGTCAAAAGGGGTTCCCACTCTCAAGTTGTTGAAAAATTCAAATTTGCATTAGGAAAAAAATGCTAAGTGGAGAGAATTCAAGAAAAGGAAAGTCAAAAAAGAGGAATTCAAAAATAAAAAGTCAACCCTATTTTTCTTTGGACAGTATAGATTAAAACGTCATAATTCTCAAACCAAGCATTGGAATTGGACAATCTACCTACCATTGGAAAGCTCTTTTCGGGCAGATGTCCGTTGAATCAAAGATTATATCAATAAGTGAGGAGAAGATAAAATTATCGCATTGGGAATTCTACTATGTATTTTTAAACGAGATTGTAAAAACATTGGAAGCCTTTTTGATATTACACACCTTTGGGTGGGGTCCATCTCTCCTAAACTAAAGTATATTAAAGATTAAAGTAGGGTCCACCATCGTTGCATTCTTATTTTCAAGATAATTTAAAAAGATTTGAAGAAAATCCTCTAGAAATGAAAGAAGGAAAGCTTATTTAGAATATTTACTTACAAACAAGGGGAGAATCTTCTAAATATGAAAATTTTGTGTAGAGATTGGTTTTCAAAGGAAAGTAAGAACAAATCTCTCGAAAGTTGCTAAGTCTTTACTAACTTGGAGACCAAACCAAGAGACTTTTCCCAAAGAAGACTTTACAAGCTACAAAAGAGGAAAAAAATAAGGAAACAAAGGGGCTCAAAATCTTTTTTAATGAAACATAGGCGTCCGAGGAGGGCATGTTCTCTCTCTCTTCTCTAGCCACACTCTCTCTCCTCTCTCCTCCATCTCTCTTCCTCCCATTAATTTTCCATTTTTACTTTTGAGGTATTTTTTAAGCTTTGTTCCAAGAATAAGGAATTTAGAAGAGAAATTCTTAGAGAGTGGATATTGTACAAGAATTCTCTTAATGAAATTTTTGATGAAAATCTTGGCAATGTCTGGTTAGTCCTTTGGATCGGAGCATACAGATGAAGCTAAATCAATTTTTATTTTAATTCATTTGATAAATTTTTATTTTAACTCATGTTGTTTTTTCCCTTTTGTTTTTTTATTGTCTCTATTAAATGAATGCTCTATTAGAACAATTGATTTGTCTTCATGCCTTAGGCAACTTCTGTTTTGATTTCTAATAAAAATAATTTGATGATTTATACTTATGTTGATAGATTATGCTTAGGACTGAGATCCTTTGATAGTTTATACGTAATTTGATAATTCATGCTTACGATTTTTCATTCTTCTATGAGGTGAAAAGGTCTTGAGTAATGATTTTATTCTTTTTATTAAAAATTATTTTTTGCGAAAGACAATTCTTTTGGATCAGAAACATTGATTTGTTTCTAATATGAGTTATTTTTAGACAGAATAGAATAATTGCATGATTTGGTTATTGATCTTACTTAGTGCATTCTCGATGCTCTAATCTGTTGTCTCCATTGATTTTTCTTTACTTTCAATTGCATCATGTTTATGATATTCTTAGTTTTATTTCAAATCAATTTTCCAGTGAAAAGAAATTTCAAATTTTTAATTAAAAAAAGTTCAAAAGTACTCCTAGTGGAATCGACTTGTATTTGCCAATGTCTCAACAAGATAGATGTGCACTTGGAGTTTTAAGTAGGTTGACTAAATTCACATCAAGTTTTTTTTTTTTTTTTTTTTGCGCTGTTGTCAAAAAACTCAGATTTTTAATTAAAAAATGTTCAAAAGTGCTCCTTATGGGATCTACCGGTATTTGCCAAGGTCTAAACAAGATAGCTGTGCACTTGCAATTTTAAATAGATTGATTAAATTCACATCAAGTCTTTGGCGCCGTTGTCGGGGAGCTAAATCTAAAATTGTTTTTATTAAATCTATATTTTTTTTTCTAGGTGCATTCATATTTATCATTACGTTGCATTATTAGTTGTTCAATCATTTAGTTTGCTTCTTTAACTTTGTCCGCAATTAGTGGTAGTTTGTCTTTTATTTCATTGAGTTTTTGGAATTATAAAACAAATTTTAGAAAAGTTTTTTCCAAACTTCAGAAGTTAAAAAGTCTATAAAATAAATGTTTTTCTTTTTTCATCTTTTCAAGAGTAGGTTTTATTTTCTTTTAGGAGTCCCTTTGATAATCACATAAAAAATAAAAAAAAAGTATTTTTATTTTATTAGATTAGTTTGTGTTTTTCTTTGTTTGATTAGGTTAGTTCTAGTTGAATTTAAAATTTGATTAGTTTAAATAACTTTGTAATCTGTTAAAATCTTCATTAATTTGGTAACTTAGAGTTTTCATATATTTATCTCCCTTTTTTGGATAAGGATAATATTTCAATTTTTTTAAGATAGGAGTTTCATTCAAATTAGGAATTCGTAATAAGAATTTTTTTGGTAGTTTGCATTGCACGGTGAGATTTGATTAAAACAAGACACTGTGGGGTTTGCTATAAAAAAATGTCCAATAACATTGAATTGCTTGCAAAAATTGCTAAAAAGAAAATAAGTTTGTATAAGATAAGATTTGCATAGAACCAGTGTAAGATCTTCTATCCTTAACCCATGAATCTTTTTTTGCAAGTAGCCTTGGTTGATTTAAATTTTACAAACTGTAATTGCTTACGTGGCACACAATTTAAATTGGATCCACACACTTAGTCAAGGGCAACTCACTCCAAAAAAATAAGGACTGGATTTCATCATCAGTTCCTTACCAATTTAAGTTTAACTATCTCTCACATTAGGATCCTAACCTTAATTAAAATAAAGTATCAACGAGACCCTAGGATTCGGGCTCAGTAAGACAAAGACTATTAATGGTTGCATCAATTATGCTCTTTGACCGAAGTTGATGCCCAAGAAATCCTTTGCTCTTACGGGTACGACAGTTTGACTGTTTAGGGAATTTGTACTTAAGCGAGTTCATCCCCACTACTCCTTGGTGGCTGCTTGGTCAACTAAGATTTCATACGACCGAATTGGAGGCCAAAGTGTTATCTTTACCACTTAGGAGCTGTCTAGTGTCTAAGTTAACCCATGATCTTTCTTGTGCTTAATCCTTGTGCTTGACTTCTTGATTTGTATATCATATTAGGATCATTAGGACCCTGCATATAGATTAAGTTAATATTTTTTTTAGGGTTGAACCCGGTGCATCCAATCTAAACCTGAGAGGAAAAAATTATAGGAACTCAAAAACTATAGGTTGATCAGGATAAAGCCTGAGCTAGCCTTAACCATCGTAGCTAGTTCATCATTCTTTTTGAAAAAGAAATGCCTCATGGAGAGCAAGTGGACCCACCCATGACATTGAGGGACAACTTGTACCCCACCAAGACAACTCAACCTTCTTGCATCACCCTGCCTCATACTAATGCCACCTTTGAGCTGAAATCTAACATGATCCAGATGCTCTCAATGTTCCATGGGGTAGACCATGAGAACCCATATCAACATGTTAGGGAATTTGAGGACATCTATGGGACCATGAGAATGAATCATACAATGAAAGATACCCATAAGCTTATATTATTCCCTTTATCCTTGAAAGAAAAGGCTAAAGCTTAGCTTTATGCCTTACAAGTCGGGTCCATCACTACATGTGCTAAGCTAGTTGAAGAATTTGATAAGAAATTCTATTAAAAAAAAAGACCACATCGAGTAGGAAGACCATCAATGGCTTTTATCAAATGGATGGGGAGACACTCTATAATTATCTGTAATGGTTGCCATAGATTTGAAAAGATCCAATTGGTCCAAATTGTGTACAAGGGCATGGATTACCCAACAAAGCAAATGGTAGAATCTTTTTGTAGTGGAAATTTTACACAGAAAACAGCAGATGAAGCATGGATATTTTTGGAAGATACCACTAAAAACACATTACAATGCGCCCCTATCATGAAGGAGCCCACTAAAACCACTATTCTAGAAAAATAGGGGATTTTTAAAGTTGAACCCAAAACTGAGGCAAAGGCCAAGCTATCTACATTAATAAGGAGATTAGAGGCCTTAGAAATAAACCAAAAGCCCACTCCAAGCACTTCGGAGTCACTGAAGGATAGTAAGATTGTGAGTGGAGGGACTGAACCAACAACTTTAGGTCAAGCTGAATCTATTGAGGAAATAAATGCTCTTTCCCATTTTGATAATCATAAGAGGTATGACCCATACTCCAGTACCTATAACCCCGGTTAGAGGGACGACCCGAACTTTTCTTGGACCAATGGTCCAATTTAATGTGGCCCATAACATGTTAATCAATTTCAACCCATTCAATCTCAAGCCAATCTCCCACCTGGTTTCCTAAATGCCAACTTCAACCCCAGTCCATTGACCCAGATTGACCCAGAGGGTAGATTCTTTAGAAGAGGTCATAAAACTCATGTCTCAGAGTACTACTCAATTTCAGTAGACAACTACTCAACTTTTGAATGGCGACACTCAAACGCTTGCAAAATTGGAATTCCAAATGAGCCAACTATTCCTTGAGTATTAAAGACAAAAGAACCTTCCCTAGTTACCCAAACCCAACCCAAAGGGACAAATCATTCATGATACAAAAGGAAAAAGCCTGGATCAAGTTAACTCCATAACCAAACTCAGATCAGTTTAAGTTCCTAAAGGACATTGAGGAAAATCAAATTCTTGAGGAAAAACCAAGGAAGAATTTGGAAATTGAGGAACAAAGTGTGACCAACACTGAACCTAAGGTAGAACTATAGCCAATCAAGAAGAATCCAATCATAGTTGATCCATTTCCTAGTAAGCCATCTCATAGGACCTATATTCCCATGGCACCATACGCCCAAAGGTTATGCCCAACTAAGCCAATTGGCCAGTTGGATAAAATGTTAGAAATGTTTAAACAAGTGAGTATCAAATTCCACTTCTTGATGTTATCCAACAAATTCTGGCCTCTGCCAAATTCTTAAAGGATCTTTATACCTTTAAAAGGACTACCACTATGCCCAAAAAAGCTTTTCTACCTTAACAAGCTAGCTCGATCATTTTTGTCCCACGCCGATCAAATAAAAGGACACAAGGTGTCCTCATTTCATGTCAAATAGGGGACCATTATATTAAGCATGCCTTGTTGGATTTGAGGGCGAGTGTCAATTTGTTACCTTAATCGATTTATGAACGAATGGGCTTAGGTGAGCTAAAACTTACATAGGTGACCCCGCTGCTTGCTAATCAATTTGTAAAGAAATCTAAAGGAGTTATTGAAGATTTATTAGTCCAAATTTAGAAATTTTACTATCCAATTGATTTTGTAGTTTCGGATACACATTCGGTGGTGAATGCAAGTACATAAGTTTTGGTGATTTTAGGAAGACCTTTCTTGGCTACATTGAATGCAATAATTATTTGCCAGAATGGGGCCATGAAAATTTGTTTTGGTAACATGACTGCCAAACTTCAAATTTTCAATGTTGCAAACCAAGGTTTAGACACTGACCTGGACGAAGTCAATTTTTTAGGGGCATCTGTGAGGATCAGTTTTAAATTTTTAGTAAATCGATGCCTTGGAGCCTTTGGAATCATATCTAGATGATACCCAAATAATATAGTAAAATTGGGAGAATGACCTTATTCTTCAGATTTTGGAATCTGATACTTTAGAGTCGTTGGAATCCTATATTGAATATTTCATGAGTTCTAATGATCCTAGTCTTTGAGAGATTGCTCACGCATTTATTAGGCCGAATTATTATTCTAAGGAATTGTCGATATCAGAGAAAAATGGCCATCCTATTACTATTCTAAAAAATTTTCGGTATCAGAGAAAAATGGCCATCCTATGGAATTAGAGTCTAATACCTCAGATTCCTGCATGGCACCTTTTACCAATTCATATTCTGACAGTGCTAATCCATTTTCTGTGCTCGTGCTCGTGCCAAAGAAAATTGAGGAATATGATTTTGTGAAATTAATGGCATGGGAAAACCATGAATCATGTAGTTTTGAATTGATCCATCTCCCTTTCGAATTCAAATATCCATTTATAATTGAGGAAGAGATTTTCATTGAGGTCACAAATTCACCATATAAAACGAAACATGAGGACTACACATTCACTGTGCATAATGACTTCCTTGCTAACTCTATACAATTATTCTTTGATGCATACATAGAGGAAGATTTTGTTTGGGACCTAGGTGGATCCACAATTGTACATTTGTTAGAGTAGATTTGATTAATATTTTATGTTTAGTAGTTTTCCATCATTAGGTGCTTACTTTCTCATTTCCCTCCATCAATTAATTATTCCTCATGTTACTTCATTCATTTAGGTGTTACACTCCATGCATAACATCGAGGACGATGTTGCCTTTAGTGGGGCATGAGAACAAGCATGCTTGTCCATTTTCAAAATTTTTTTTTCAGTTTTTCTTATTATTCAAACACTTTTTCTCTTATTCTTGGTTATTAGGTTTTTTTTTCCAATTTTGTCAAAGTTTTTTGCTTTTATGGCTTTTAATGTGATCCTCAACAGGAAAGAGAGTAGGATACTACTGAGATAGGGAACCACTGAATAAGACCTTTGATCTGAGATGGGTTACATTAGTAGGCAAAACAATGATTTCTTACTATGGTGACCAATTCGTCCGAAAATCTGATATTAAAAGACCCCCATGTAAGTCCGAGGTGGACCAATTTATGTTGCATTTTCTTTTATGTCTTACATAATTTAATTTCATCTTCTATAAAAGAAAAGTTTTTAGGAAAATGAAGTTTTCAAAAGAATTGAAGCAAATTGAAAATATACAAGGAATCTGGAATTTTCAAACTTTTGGAAGGAAGTAAAAATAATGTCTACTTTTTTCTGAATGGCGAAGCTTATCAAAGGATTACCTAAACTTGTCCCCACTATACACACTTAATGTTTATCCAAGTTTTGATAGAAAGCTAAAATGATTGATTTCAGAATTTGTCTGAAAGATTTGATGAGAACCCGGAATTTAGTTTATAAATATTTTTTCTCTCCTTGTTCCTTAAAGTGAATTAACTCTGGCAAATTGGAAATGACTACCTTTTGTTGGGGGTTTAGAGTTCTTCTCCTCATTCTTTTACTAGAGTTAAAAAAAAGGTATTATTACTAAGTGAGAAGTTTTGGGAAGAGTAATGTTTTGTGTTTAGTTTATTCGTAGCTTTTTTAACTCTAGCTAATAAGCCCGTAGGGGTATATCCATACCTAGTTCCCTAAAGTCATCTGGTTTGAGAGTTATTGGCCTAACGCTCATTACATAGGTTAATTAGAAAGCTTAAGGGACTTAGGCATTGTACAACCACATGTAACTAAAAAGATTTGTGTGTGTTTTAAAAGAAAAAAGAAAAAAAAGAAAAAAAATAAATGAATAGAGATGTTTTCCGACCCTTAACAACATTGTGAAGCTGTCATAGTAATCTTAAGAGGAGGAACTTATTTTGGCTAGATTCTTGGGGGATTAGATGATTTAAAAGAAAATTTTGTTTAAGTAGCACTACTGTCGAATATTAGAAACTGATAGTGATGTATACATTTTTCACCATGAACACAAGTAATGGAATGAATTTAAGAAATTTCTTGAAACTAGAATTGTAGAACGGATTCTGAAAAGTTAGAATTTCTTTTCATTCAGGATTTCAAAAACGTCCGATAGGTGTGAATGTTCTTTCGAGAAATTTCTTTTACGTTGTTGCTTTTGAAAAGGAATTTTGTGGGTATATTCATTGTAAACCCTCACAAGGCACAACTTGTCCACTAAAGGGAACTTAGGGGTTTAAGGGCTTATTGTATACGCTAAATGCAATCGAGAATATTAGCAAAAGTAGTTTTGTTTTTCTTTTTTACTTGTTTTTAAGTCAAAGAACTTCAAACTTTTCATTTACAACTTTTACTGAAGGACTAGTAAAATAGACTTATGCAACATTTTATGATTGGTTGCATTTAATGAATTGCATAACTATTCATCAAATTTCATTATTTCATGCATTTTCACCTAAGAACTTGAATTTTTATATTTTTTACACACTTTCTGCATTAATTTAGAAATTTACAAGTTTTCTCCAAAGAGTCCCAATTGGAGTAAAACTCTGTTCGGACAGGCCCCGCTTCAATATGGGCTCTTCAGTATTTTTTGAGTTTGCTTAAAATGCACAAGAAGATGTGAGCAAATCATATGGGGCACACCATACAAGAAATCTAGAAGAATGGCTTCATGACAACCCCATAGACATGTGCGCACATGCTTAGATGGTCAGAGGGGATTCCCACGCTCAACTTGTTGAAATTTTCAAATTTGCATTAGGAAAAAAAAGCTTAAGTGGAGAGAATTCAAGAAAAGAAAAGTCAAAGAAGAGAAATTCAAAAATAAAAGTCAACCCCATTTTTCTTTGGACAATATAGATTAAAACCATCATAACTCTCAAACCAAGCATTGGAATTGGACAATCTACTTACCATTAGAAAGTTCTTTTCGGGTAGATGTCCGTCGGATCGAAGATTGTATCAATAGGAGTTGAGAAGATAAAGTTATTGCATTGGGAATTCTACTATGTATTTTTAGACGAGATGCAAAAACATTGGAAACTTTTTCCATGTTACACCTTTTGGGTGGGATCCATTTTCATAAAGTAAAGTATATTAAAGATTAAAGTGGGGTCCACCATCCTTGCATTCTTATTTTCAAGATAATTTAAAAAGATTTGAAGAAAATCCTCCAGAAATGAAAGAAGGAAAGCTTATTTAAAAGATTTACTTACAAACGCGAGGAGAATCTTCTAAATATGAAAATATTGTCTAGAGATTGGTTTTCGAAGGAAAGCAAGAACAAAACTCTCCAAAGTTGCTAAGCCTTTACTAACTTGGAGGCCAAACCAAGAGACCTTTCTAAAAGAAGATTTTACAAGCTACAAAAGAGGAAAAAAATAAGGAAACAAAGGGGCTCAAAATCTTTTTTAATGAAACATGGGCATTCAAGGAGGGCATGCTCACTCTTTCTCTTCCCTAACCACTCTCTCTCTTTCCTTTTTCCTCCATCTCTCTTCCTCCCATTAATTTTCTATTTTAAATTTTAAGGTATTTTTGGAGTCCTGTTCCAAGAACTAGAAATTTAGAAGAGAAATTCTTAGAGAGTGAATATTGCACAAGAATGCTCTTAATGAAATTTCTGATGAAGATCTTGGCAATGTCTGACTAGTCCTTTGCATCGAAGGACACAGATGAAGCTAAACAAATTTTCATTTTAATTCATGTGGTTTTTTTTTTTCTTATAGTCTCTTTTAACTTAATGCTCTATTATGCAACCTCTATTTTGATTTCTAATGAAAATAATCTAATGATTTATGCTTATTTTGATAGATTACGCTTAGGGTTAAGATCCTTTGATAGTTTATACTTAATTTGACAAGTCAAGCTTATGATTTTTCATTCTTTTATGTGGTGAAGGAGGATTTGGGTGATGATTTTATTCCTTTTATTAAAAATTTGTTTTTGCGAAAGACAAATCTTCTGAATCAGAAATGTTGATTTGTTTATAATTTGAGTTATTTTGAGAAAAAGAATAGAATAATTGCATGATTGGATTAACAATCTCGCTTAGTAGATTCTAGATGCTCGATCAATATTCTCCATTGATTTTTCATTACTTTCACTTGCATTAAGTTTCCAATATTCTTAGTTTTATTTCAAATCAATCGTCTAGTTAAAAAAAGTTTCATATTTTTAATTTAAAAAGGTTCAAAAGTGTTTTTGTGGCATCAACCTATATTTGCCATTGTCTTAACAAGACAATTGTGCACTTGAAGCTTTAAGTAGATTAATTCCGCCCCAATTCTTCAACTAGACTCATTCAACACCTCTTAGTACCTTTCTACTCCACAATTGGGTTTCAGCTTCATCTATTACCATCATTCATTTCATAATTATATCCATTAACACCTAAACAGTTGCATTAAAATTAAACAGCAGAAGATCTGTACCTTGGCATTGACATGGAATTTAACAAGAATCAACACATCTAACATGCATGCAATAACATTCTACACTTATACTTTCCTTTACTTCAGTGCTTTACCTAATTCAAGGTTCCTTTAGCTGAATGTACCTAATTCAAGGTTCCTTTAGCTCAATGGAGAATAAAAGGCCCAGACTATGCAAATCCTACACATGCAAAGGTATAAAGAAAATGAAAATGATGGAAATGGAATGTGTAACAATCCGCTCCGCACCATCGAGGTATTGTCCCCTTTGGACTTTCCAGGAGGTCACCCATCCTGAAATTGCTCTGATTCGAGCACGCTTAACTTTATAATTTTTATGGGAGTCCTCACGGTTTTGACCCCAAAAGGCCTCGTCAATGATGTGGGACTTTGTTCCTCCTCCTTCGTTCCCCCCTGTTTGTGGAGGGCAGGATTCGAGAGGGAGGCAGGATTCGAGCGGTCCTCTCCCACCACTCAGAGGAGAGCCATCCCCAACTCTGATACCATCTGTAATAATCCGCTCCGCACTATCTAGGTATTGTCCGCTTTGGACTTCCCAGGAGGTCACCCATCCTAAAATTGGTCTAACTCGAGCACGCTTAACTTTATAGTTTTTATGGAAGTCCTCACGGTTTTGTCCCCAAAAGGCGCCTTGATAGTTTAGAACAAATTATTACTTATATTCTTTCATTCAAATGTACTTTGGGATTGGGTCGTTACAGAATGCATGCACTAGAGAGGAGTCCTTTGACTCTTTCATGCTCAAGGAATTGAAGTAAGGGTGGGGCTCTTACCTTATACTTCTTGTAGACAACAAGAGGAGGTGGGATTATACGTTTTAAACGAAGAAAGAGACTATAAAAAAAGTGGGGAAGAAGATGGAGTACTCCAAAAGAACATGTAGTCTCCCTAAGGCTTGAGCTGATGAGAGAGAGTGAGAGGGAAGAAGGAGCTGCTCCAGCAGATTTTAAAGAAAGAGAAGAAAGAGTGTTGAATCAGTTTTTGGCCGTTTTTAAATCAAAGTTTCTAGGAATTACAAGCAAGTTAATTTCTTTGAGAGATTTACATATAGACTCAAATGGATCTTACTTGAGCCAAGATGGATCCAAATTGATTTAAGCGAAATACAATAGGTGACAAACATGTTGAAATACATATGATGCAATTAAAATGATGCCACTATGATGCAAGACCATGAAAATCTAAATTATAAAAAAGTCCTTGACTACCTATGTAAGGTTCAAACCCAACCCAACTACCTATCGTTGACCCAATCCCAAGAGATTTGGATTAAATTAGCCTAATTAAGTATTAATTAGGATAAAACAAAGGTAATTATAGTAAATTATGATTATCTCGGGTTTGGACCTTAAATCCTCTCCCTCTTTAAGAACATTCGGTCCTCCAAATGCAACATACCTCAGGTACAATTCCTGGATACTTCTTCCGGACCTGCTCCTTGAGTTTCCACATGGCCTCTTCTAGTTCCTGGTGCTTCCAAAGAACTTTGACCCATTTGATGGTCCGTGTCTATAAAAGTTGGTCCTTTGTGTTAATGACTCAAAGAGGATGCTCTTTATAGCTTGCATCTGACTTCACTTAAATGTCATCAATCTCAAAAACATGAGAAGAGTCTGGAAGGTACTTCCTGAGCATTGATACATGGAACACATTATGAACTCCAGCAAATTGAGTGGTAATTTTAATCGATAAGCCAATCTTCAACTTTATTCTTAATTTTGAAAGGTCCTACAAATCGTGGAGCAAGCTTGCCCTTCTGTCCAAGCCTTACCTTTCATTAAAGAGACTTTTAAGAAAACTATGTCTCCCACTTGGAATTCGAGAGGTCTATGGTGGTTATCGGCATAGCTCTTCTGATGAGATCTAACAACCTTCAACCTATCCAAAACCCTCTGTACCTTTTCCACTATATATGCAATGAGAGAAGGCCCATGGTAGCTTCTAACTCTGACTTCTTCCTAAGACACAACCATACAAAGCCTCAAACGGAGCCATTCCGATGCTCATGTGGTAGCTATTATTATAAGCAAATTCACACTAGGAGAGATGCTCATCCCACTCTTCCCCAAAGTCCAGTAACTCGAAGCATATCTCAAAAGTTTACATTGTGCACTTTAATTTTCCATTCTAAAGGTGGCATGTAGTGCCAAAGGTGAGCTTTGTGCCCATAGATTTCTGGAAAAATTACCAAAAAGAATATACGAATCTACTATCCTTGTCTGAGACTATAGAGACTGAGGTACCATGTAAACGAGTGATTTCATCTGTGAAGATCTTAGCCATTTCATGGAATTTCATCCCTTCCAGAATAGGAATAAAATCGGTTGACTTTGTTTGTCGATCAATAATTACCCATATAGCATCATGGCATTTACTCATCCAAAGTAGCCCCGAAACAAAATCCATCGAAATGTTTTTTCATTGCCACTTTGGAATATGTAGAGGGTCTAACAAACCAGGAGGCTTTTTATATTCAGCCTTCACATGCTGGTAAGTAAGACATCTTGCCACAAAACCGGTAACATCTCTCTTCATGTTATTCTACCAGAATCTACCATTCAAATTTTGGTATATTTTGGCACTCTCAGAGTGCATGGAATACCTTGCATGATGTGCTTTAGTCATAATTGCTTTTTTCATATTTCTAACTTCTGGAACACATAGTCTATCCCTAAAATACAACACACAGTCAACCATCCTAAAATCTAGCCTCTAAGATATATGATCACGAATCCTAATAAACTCTGGATCCTCAATCTGTCTTTCTTTAATTTGTTGCATTAAGGTTGGTTCAAAGATAGACATTGCTACTAGCATAATCTTGTCATCAACAAATTCAATTTCGACATCCAGGTCTTGGAATTCTTCCATAGAGACCACTCACCACATATAGTCGCCATCTCAAAAGATGATTTCTGCTAAGAGCATCAAGCACTACATTACCCTATCCCGGAGAGATTTTATTGGAAAATCATAGTTCTTTATGAACTCTAGCCAATGGCACTGTCTCATATTGAGGTCTTGTTGAAAGAAAATCTACTACAGACTATGATGATCACTATAAAACTTGAATTTCTCTCCATAAAAATAATGTTTCCATAATTTTAAAGCAAAAAATGATAGCTGCCAACTCTAGATTGTGTGCGGTCTAGTTCTTTTCATAATCTTTCAAATGTCAGGATCTGTATGATATTATCTTCCCATTTTGCATCAATACACATCCCAATTCGATTATTGAAGTATCAGTATATATAACAAATCCACCACTACCTTCTGGTAGGGATAGGATTGGAGCTGAGATCAATTTCTCCTAAGGAATTGGAAACTTGATTTACACTCATCCGACCAAACAAATAGTTCATTCTTCCAAGTCAATTTTGTCAATAGAGTAGCTATTCTTGAAAAATCCTTAATGAATCTTTGATAATAACCTGCAAGACCAATGAAACTCCACACTTCTACCACAGTCTTTGAACTTTACTAACTGGTTATTGCCTCAATTTTAATTTGGTCTACTACAAGTCCATCTTTAGAAACTATATGTCCTAGAAAAGCAACTTGTTTTTGCCAAAAGTCATACTTCTCCAACTTGGCGTATAATTGATGGTCTCTAATGTTTAACATGTTCATCTCTAGTCTTGGAATACATCAATATGTCATCAATGAAAACCACAACAAATTGATCGAGATAAGATGCAAAGATTCTATTCATTAAAGCCATGAATATAGCTGGGGCATTAGTTAATCCAAATGGCATGAGTAAGAATTCATAATGCCCATTTTTGGTCCTAGAAGCTCTCTTGGATTTATCTTGATCCCCAACTTGTAACTAATGATATCCAGACTTTACGTCAATCTTTGAGAAATGAGTTGCACCCTATAACTAATCAAACAATTCATCAATTCGAGGCAGTAGATATTTGTTTTTTATTGTGACTTGATTCAGCTACATAGTCTATACACATTCTAAGGGTGCCATCTTTCTTCATTACAAATAAAATTGGAGCTTCCCATGGTGATGTACTAGGACAAATAAATCATTTGTCTAATAAGTCTTGCAACTGTAATTTCAACTCATGCAACTCTGCAGGTGCCATCCTATATGGGACTCTAGAGATCGAGGCTGTGCCGGGTGCAAGTTCTATAGTGAAATTTACTTCCCTAACTAGAGGAAGATAGGGAACTTCATTTGGAAATACATTCGGGAACTCGCAAATTGCCGGAATCTCTTCTAACTTCTTGGGTGGCTTTTTCTCAATAATGAAAGCAACATAACCTTCCCAACCACTATGGATTAATCTTTACAATTGAAGAAAACACTTGGAACGGCTTCATCTACCTTCACAGTGATTATCTTATGAAAATAGCCTATACAAGCCCTATACTTAGAGAACTAGTCCTTGCCTAGGATTACATCGAATTCATGTATCGGTAACACGATGAGTTCCACTAGCAATAGTGCCTCATCAATTGAAACTTTATAGTTTGGGTAAAAGGCCTCACAAATCACTTTTTTGCAAATAGGGGTGATGACGATTAACACGTTCGATGGCTGTGCTAACGGCTCTCATAATCTACTAGAAAATTATGGTGCAACAATAGAATGCGAACATTTAAAATCAAATAACAGTTTAGCTTCTACATCACAAACGAGAACCTTACGCCTTGCCTCTGCTAGCCTTGTCTGTGCTAACCTTGACCTGGTCGTGCTTGTCCGTGGCCTTACCTTACTTGTTGCTGGAGATGTAAAGGAGTAGGTGGTGTTACCCTAGCAGATTGCTAATACTACCGTTGTGGGGCTTGACTAGTATTCTTTTTCTTCTTTGGACCTTCCAACAAGTGGTGTTCTATTGGACCACACTTGAAACAAGCTCCTATATCCTTCTAGCATTTACTCGTCTCGTGGTTCTTTTTACACATGCCATAACCTGGTCTCATTGACCTACTGGCAACTTCTATTTGTTTCTTGGAGTACTACTGATTTCTCCCAGAATATGGGGCATTTCTTGTCACGCCCTAAACTCGAGAATTGGAGATTTATAGTGGATCGCGAGGCGTAGCACATGGAACCTATGACAATTCGTGCCACATCAAGATACATACAAACTGTCACAAGGGTGATCCCATAGGTACGTGTGAGGAAGATCCATAAACACGTATCAAACATTTGAATAATTAAGTAGAAACCTAGAGAATTCACCTGTACATATCATAGACATTAATAAAACATTTGCTAATTCATTAATATAACCAAAGTCTGTTAATTACCCATCCACGTGCACATGGCACAAAATTTCTATAAACATATGCAAAATGCAAGATGACATGTTCTACTACAAGCCAAACCCTGTTCACACTAACAACCCCAAGAGATCCCTATTACACGCTGTGGAGGATGATTAATAAAAGATATCATCCTTGTTCCACTCGATTATATCCCGAGGTACCGTTGTGTTTTCCTCCGGGGGCGTTTCAACTATTATATCGCCACTAGGTTCCGTACCTGTAATACCAAGGGTAGCACTATTAACACAACGGTCATACAAATATAAGGGCACGTATGCTTATCATGATGTAACAATTGAAATTAAACAACATGATAATTAAAAGAGATCAATAGCAGAAGCTAGGCTTATAATGTGTGTGAATAAGCATGAATAAAGAATCATAGATAGAAAGACAACATTACACTAATTGACATCCACGTGGCTATCTTCTCTCTAATGAAAGAGCATATGTACTGTGGGAAATCACCAGCGATCGGGGCAAGACCGTCTAGTTACCCTAATACCGTCGACCAACTCTTCATATAACTAATGCAGTAGGTAACATATAGAATACCTACATTCGGGCCCGTCGAACCTCCTATGGGTACAAGCTAAGTGGTGCCGACTCAATATATCAAGACTGATCGGAATTCATACTTTCATACATAGCGATCGACTCATACTTATACAGAAACGTATATCAGTCTTAAGATCATTACTAATCATAGAATCAAAATTAATAGAGTAACTAATATCAACAATGCATACTTAAATGAGCTATCAGAGCTCGAACCCTCTCAACCTTAGTTACACCTATCTTGGCTCATGGGCTCACTCTCAGTAGAAACTCCGTCTCCGATTTTTGCCTCAAGGTTTACCAGGAGGAATGGGTACATGATTAAATCATGTTGAGGGCAAGGTTTACTTAATAATATGAATGCATTCAGATTGAGAGGTTATCAAGGAAATTTATGAGCCAACCTATGCTAAGACATTCTGTGTTTCCTTAGCCATTCAATACGGCATATTCATAAAGCGTCTGATGTCAACGTATTACCAAAATCTTAGTATTACATTGTATAAGTAATAGACACCACTTCTTATGCCAACACTAATGACATGACTTCAGGAATAATCAGAAGTCAAAAGGGAATGAGTGACAGCTCAACACTATTCCTTCCAAATATATATTATTACCGTTGGGCCAATTTTTTTTAGGTAAAGGTTCTACTTCTAAGGCCCTAAATGCACTTCGATTATACTTACAATCCTAAGGTAAGGTTAGCTTAAAATACCTTGACTTCACCAAGGTTCAAGGGTTATAGCCCCTCCTTATGCCACACTATGGCCTATGGTAGGCCTATGGTCAGTCATGGAACCAAGTTTTAAATAGAATCTCCAAGACAGAATTTTGGGCTACCCGACTGATCGGGTGTTGTGTTCAACCGGTTGGATACCTCCCAGAACAATAATTCGACCGATCGGGCTTCAGGACCGACCGATCGGCCCTGAAACACTCTGCTCAAGGTAGAATCAGTTTCAACTAGATTCTCTTTGCTCATTCTATTTCCCCTGCATTCAAACACCAATAGGACCCTTCAAGCTACATTTCGGGTCTTCTTATCATTCATTTTTATCATTTATTCAACAATCCAATCATTAATACTTAATCTAATCTTACACAATCTTAATTGAAGATTAAAAGTGCTATAAATTGGTACATGCAAAGATCTCATCAAGAATCAATAAATCAACCATACATATAGAGAATATGAATATGCACCCTTATACTTGGCTTAAGTGCAGTGCTTCACCCAAATCAAATTGCCTTTTGGTTAGATGGTGGAGAAGGCTTCAATAGGGTTGATCCAAAACATGCATTGATAGAAATGAGAATGTGAGGCATGCATGCCCCAAACTTGAATCTTTTTTACCCTATTGAACCCAAGAAAGGAGATGGTGATGGGATTTTCTTACCTCAAGGCTTCTACAAGCACAAGGAAGGAAATGATGCCTTAGATTCCAAGAAGGAGAACAAAAAGAGTGAAGAGAAAGAAGAAGAAGCTCAAACCCTTGCATGCAAAGTTTCTACTACCCATAAATGGAGACAAGGTGAGGAAGAGAGCATGGAAGACGAAAGGAAAACCAGTTGCTCCAACAGAAATGAGGGAAGGGGAAAAGGGACGAAGGTGGGTTTGGTGTTTTTAAATGGATTCGATTTTCTGGAAATTACAGACAGGCCCACTAATTCTCTATATTTCCAGTTTGAGTCAGTTGGGCTTAAAATGGGCCAAAATGAATCTAAATTGAGTTGGGCCAAACATGAAGGATGACCCTCAAGATGAGACACACTCGATGCAATTCATATGATGCCTTAATGATGCAAAACCATGAAATTCTAAAATAAAAAAAGGCTTTTGACTACCTAAGTAAGGTTCGAACTTGACCCGACCACCTATCCATGACCCAAACCTAAAAGGATTTGAGTTAAATTAACCTAATTACATATTAATTAAAGTAAAACAAAATTAATTATTATATATTATCATTAACTTGGGTTTGGACCTTACATTTCTCCTAGGTTGTCCCAAAAATTAACTCTTCTCTATTTCCTCAACTATGTAGGCTCTAGATAGTGTCATCATACTCTGTAGGATGCTAGAAAGCAGTTGCTTGTCCCTTTATAGCTAATCTCATACCTTTAAGAAACCTTTCAGTCTTCTTCTCCTCTGTGTTAATCAAACCTAAAGCAAATCAAGAAAGCTGACTAAAGACGTGTACATACTTCGCAACTGTCATAGTGTTTTGTTGTAAGTGAGGAATTCTACTTCCTTTTTGCAGTAGACATGCTATGGAATAAAGTTCTTCCTGAATTGCTTCCTGAAAGCATCCCAGCAAATAGCTTCTAGCATAGCTTTAATATGTTCATGGATACTCTTCCACCATGCATCTACTATATCTCTAAACATGGATGCAATTGGGATGACTTGTTGTTTCCTTGTATAGGTTAGCAAATCAAAGACAGTTTTCGTATGTACAAACCATTTATTTGTCTATAGTGGATCCTCTCTTTAGGTAAATTCCGTGGCCCCTCTTTTTTGAAACTTCTCATATAAGGAATTAGGATCATGTGCTTGACCATACATTTCCAATAAAGTTGCTAACTGCATTTTCATTGCTGCTAGATTTACATTGTTGCTACCAACTATTACATCATTAGCAAGAAGCGTTAATCTGTGGTATGATGAGATAGGGGCGGCAGAGGATCCACGTCCTCTAGCATGACATCTCACGATCATTATCTCCTAAATTGTTGTGTGTTCCTAATCCAGAAGCCATTTCCTGTAGGTATACTACTGGTCAGTCACCTACACCACCTTAATACATGAGGCAAACTATAACATCTTATACAAAATCTATTTTTACAACTGAACCTATCATATCCTCACCACGTATACTCGGATTGATAAGTCTTTTAATGACTTATTAATATCTCTAATACCATATTTACAGAAGTCACACCCTGAGCTTGAGAATTGGTGATTAGAGTGGAACCCAAGATGCGATAGATGTAACCAGTGGCAATCCATGCCATGTTACCTACGTACAAAAGTATTATAGCTATACTGACAAGATGCATGTACATGATGAACAAGGTCACATAAACATACACAAATCCAAAATAACATGTCCATCAATCTATGACTCCAAAAACAGTATGATGATAATGGCATGATCTATCCAGAAGACAAATATGGCTTTAACCTAAGTGAGCCAAAATGAACCCAATGATGCACTACGGAGGATGACTAGTAGTAAATATCATCCTTGTTCCACTCCTCTACACCCCGAGGTGCCATTGTGGTCTTTTCCAGGGTCGCATCGATTCTTGGATTGGCAATGGATTCTGTACCTATAACACCAAAGGTAGCACTGTTAAACATAACGGTTTAGCAATTATAAATGTATATAAATCTATCATGCAGTATCAGTTGAGTTTAAATACATATTAATTAAAAAAAAGCATTAACAGAAGCTAGGCATGTTGAGCATATGAATAAGTATGAATAAAGAATCATAAATAAAATACAATAACATACTAATTTGGCATGACAAGCCTATCTTCTCTCTAAAGAGAGCACAAATCATACGACGGAAATCACTAGCGGTCAGGCCAAGATTCGTCTAGCTACTCAAAAAGTGCCGACTAACTCTTCACAAAACTACTGCAGTAGGAAACAGATGGAATACCCTAATTTGGTCCCGTTGAACCTCCTATGGGTACAAATTAAGTGGTGCTAACTCAATATATCAGGACCAATCGAAATTCATAACTTTCAAACTTAACATACATAGCGATCGTCTCAGACTTATATGGAAGCATATCGGTCTTGAGATTGTATACAATCATAAAATCGGGATTGAATAGAGTTACTGATAATTGAACCATGCATAGCTAAATGAGATAATAGTGCTCGACCGTTTCAACCTTGGTTACCCCTCTTTTGCCTAATCAGGCCTCAAGGTTCACCCAAGATGAATGGGTACATGATTTAAACATGTTAAAAGCAAGGTTTATTGTATAATATGAATGCATTTGGATTGAGGGTTAACAATGATATTTACTAATCAACCCTAACTAAGATAATTCATGTTTTCTTAATCATCCAATACGGTGTATTCATAAAACATACAGTGCCAATGTACTACCAAGTCTTAGTGTTACATTGTGTAGGTGGTGGACACCACTTCTTATGCCAATACCTATGACATGATGTTGAAAACTGACCGGAGAATCAAGAGGGAAAGAGTGACAGCTCCACACTCTTTCTTCTTAATAATTAATTACTGGTGGGCTAATTCATTTAAGGTGACAATACCACTTCTTAGGTCCTACATGGTCTTTGTTTATACTTAATGTCCTAAGCGTAAAACCGGGTTACATCAACTCACTAAGGTCTTAAAAGAAGGTTTGGATAGCTCCCAATTGATCCCTACTTAAAAAACCTTAAACAAAGTTTGACGACAAAAGGGGGTACCCAATCAATCAAACCCCATCTGATCGATCGGATTCCTATCATGAGGGAGAATTTGATCGACTGGGCAAGGGCCCGATCGATCCACCCTATAGTCACTTTGGTCAGGCAGAATCAGTCCCAAATTGATTCTTTTCTCCTTTCTCTAGCTTCTCTCACTCCAATTCTTCAACTAGACCCATTCAACACCTTTCTAACACTTTTCTACACCACGATTGGGTTTCTCCATCATCCATTACCACCATTCATTGCATAATTACATTTATTAACTCCTAAACCATCTTATATTCTTAAAATTAAAGAGTTGTGGCATTGACATGGAATTTATCAAGAATCGACAAATCTAACATCCATGCAGTAATAATACACTTACGTTTACCTTTAGTTTAGTGCTTTACCTAATTCAAGGTTCGTTTAGCCCAATGGAGGAGCAAAGACCCAAATTATACAAATCCTACACATGCAAAGGTATAAAGAAGATGAAAATGATGGAAATGAAATGCATGCACTAGAGAAGAGTCCCTTGACTCATTTATGCTCAAAGAATTAAAGTATGGGTGGGCTTTTACCTTATGCTTCCTGTAGAGAGCAAGAGGAGATTGGATTATAGGTTCAAAAGGAAAAAGGAGACTATTGAGAGAGTGGGGAAGAAAATGGAGTATTCAAACCAAACATGCAGTCTCCCTAAGGCTTGAGCTGATGAGAGAAAGTGAGAGGGAAAAGGAACTACTCCAACAAATTTTGAAGAAGAAAAAGGAGGGTTGAATGGGTTTTTGGCTGTTATTAAGTCAAAGTTTCTGAGAATTGCAAACAAGTCCAGTTTGCTTGAAAGATTTACATATAGAGTCAAATGGGTCTCCTTGGGCCAAGATGGATCCGAATTGATTTGGGCCAAATACAAAAGGTGACCCACATGTTGCAATCCATATGATGCAATTAAAATGATGCCAGTATGATGCAAGACCATGAAAATCTAAATTACGAAAAGGTTCCTGACTACCAAAGTAAGGTTCAAACCCGAAGGTTCAAACCCTACTTGACGAGCTATCCATGACCTAATCCTAAGGGATTTGGATTAAATTAGACTATTAAGTATTAATTAGGGTAAAACAAGAGTAATTACAATTAACATGATTAGCTCGGATTTGGACCTTAGAAGTCCTTTGATATCACCTCCTGATGGACCATCTCCTAGAAGAGTTGTGCCAGGTAAGTTTCAATTGATGGGCCATTTAAAGCAGAGGTTGAAATTTTTGAAATCAAAATGGGCTGAGAACTAGGGGTTCCAGCTTTAGTGCAGTAAAAGGAAGAGTGTCCATGGGTAAGGCATTCCAAACATGGTATATTTTATTACAAAACTTGTGGTTCTACTTCTCCTTCATCTTCAAATTCAACCTTCATTATGAGAGGCCTTGGCTTAGAGATATCTAGATTGGTCAGAATCCGAGTATAAGAAACAATGTAATAAGTTGTTATGGTGTCATCCAGTCTAATGCTACTAGCTAAAGAGAAAAGCATATCCATGCTCCAACAGTGATAGGGATCCCTTTTAGATGAAACCAAGTTGGAGAGATTGAAGGCCATATCATCCCATCTTGAACTGGAGTCCATAGACACAGAATGATTTTTTTGTTGGTCAGAGATCATTGCGGAAGCTTTGGATTGAGTGTCATTTGATGCTACAATGTAAGGAACTGATCCATGCAAAAGGATAATATCACATATTCATCAAGAGGTCAGAGGAGATCTACTAGAAATCTCTCCCACTGAAATCACTCCCTATTGTCCCCAGGCTTAGAGATGGATGCCTGATGAATGAGCTAATGGGTGGAGAAGTTGGATCTCAAGAATAGATACAATGAAGAAGAATGTGTAGATTCTGGATCTAAATTTCTCTTTCTCTCAATATATCCTCTCATCTAACCATCCATAAAGAACCGTTGAAGAAAGGCAAAAAAGGTTTTCAATGCCTTTTTAATTTCCACATTAAAAAGAGAAAACAAAAGACCATCAAAGAGAAGGGCGTTATGTGCATTAGTGTCAACCAACATCATGGCCAACAATTGTAATGGGCTCAACCCACTAAGCCTAACATCTCCCACTAACACCGAATAGACTATTCTCAAGAAACATAGTTCCACCATCCAATTAGTGCATTCATACTCTCCATCACATCATACGTTTATCCTAAACTCGTATGGCCTCACCAAACTGAATGCATTTCATACCTTTGAGCTACATCCAACCTAATCATGCACGCTTATCTTGCTTATCAATTAAAATAGATTTTCAACAAATTATTTTGAAAACACTCTTAAAATATGCTATTTACATAATAAAATTTCTGAAGAAGTTTGTATAAAATCAAAAATCACTCAATATAGCTGCGGGGGACAAGAGGAGCAAGCATATAAATAAAAATTGAGTGTGATATCAAGAGATCTTCCTCACACTCATATAAAGCCTGACATCACCTCAATTGCTTTCCTAGCACGACGGCTTGTAGATCCCCACATAATCGGATCAATGGCCAATCCACGGCTAAAGTAGTGAATAGTGTGACTTATCCTCCCAACGCAGAGGTGAGTAGTTGGGGATATATAATTTATGGGATCCATAGAGGACAAACTATTTCATGAACCATTTATTGGGCTGACACTCACACAACATCAAGGACTTAGGGTTTATCCTTTCTCTCATAAGCACAGTCCATAAGAAAACATGCAATGTTAAAACCATGTGCCTTAGTGGAAATGCAAATGACTCACAAGTATGTCAATCGACACTGTGCAGGTTATTTGCCACGTACGCTATTAAACTCTATTAAATTACATACAACTCGATAATTAGCCTAATGGTATTGCTTCCCAAAGATTCTTATTGGATCTAATTCTTCAGTCACAAGTCCAACAGCACCCTTGTGTCCATGCGATCAGAAGCAGCAATCACAGAGGACTACACACCATCATTATCACCCATTGACTATGAAGATATATGATAAATCCTTGAAAATATGTATTTTCACATACATTTTGGACCATTTTAAGGACTTATTGACTCAAAAGAACCTCATTTAGATTAAAATCAAGTTTTTATGCATTTTAGAATCAATGTAGTGCTTTCATGCTAATTTTCCTCAAAAATTACAGTTTTTGCATAAAAGAAGAAGCTTGCCATTTTTAAAACTATATTTTTGGAAAGTTTTACAAAATTAGGTTTTCTCGTTAAATAAATCTAATTATCATCACCATTAGTTCATGCACATAAAATCATGTCTAATGATGTACATTCATGATATTATTTCATGTGAGTTGGGCCCGCAGTCATGGATTTGTGAGTTAAGGCTCGTAAGAAAATGAGAAATGGGTCCCACAAGATGCAACTGATGTAAAGAGAGCATTTTGGAATACAAGAATGAAAATAAAGAGAGGAGAAATAATTTTCAAGAAATGTTGGAAAATTGGCTTATGGGCCTCAAACACCAAACATACACATGTGAAGGCACACATGCGAGGGAGATCCATGGGTGTCCCCCATCCTTGCTTGAGCCAATTAAATTATCTTTTGAGATAATTAAGAGAAATCTCCAATGCAGTTCAAGAAAGCACATGAAAGGAAGGTCAACAAACAAAAGATTATTTTACACGGAGAAAATTGAAAAAATTGGAAAGTTGTGCGAGTATGAGGAACGTCCAAATCATCTTCATCTTAGTTCAAAGTCAAATTCCAGCCAACTCATGCACGATTCCTCTCCTTTAAAATTTATCCCTCATGATTGCAAAGTCAATGGAGGAAAAGGACTAGAATGGAAGGTAGCTTAGGGCCCATTTGGATCTAGGTGGAATATATTAATATTTATAGATTTAAATAACAATAGAATAAACTATTACAGAATCTAATAGTATAATATTATAATATTGTTGTTTGGCAATTTTTACAGAATTTGGCAGATTTTGAACTAATATGTTTGGCATTTTTTTGTTATTATAATATATGCTAAAAGTAAAAGTTATATGAATTTAAACTCAAACAACTATGTAGATTTATAATATTATCTCAAAATCTATAAAATTGTCTCAATGTTCTTAAAAAACAGTAAACAAGTTGGCCACTAAAATTTAAGAAAAATAGTTTATTAATGGCCATGCCAATCTCTTAGCCTTTTAGTGCGAATGATATTCATTCCACATAGAATTTGGAATTCCATGAAAATGTCCTATATCTATTATCTACATCTTTTTTATGAAGTGCAATTCTCTAGAATGAGAGAGATGGAGAGAGATGATGATGATAAGGATGATGACAATGATGGAGATTTGTGCCTTTTTTTCTTAGCAGAGTAAACCAAAACCACAAGTTCTCTAATTATATTCTATCAAACAAAACCAAACAAACTCATATGCCAAGAAAAATTCATAACATTGTTCTGGAAAGAACAGTAGTCGATCTTTCCACCAACACTCCAGAGAAAAATTACATAGTTTTCCAAAATAGTACCTAGATTAAGACAAACCGAAGTCATTAAAAAGGCTACATTAATAAAATGCCATGTAAAGGCAAGTGATCTATATGATGCCAATCTTGTTTGCCGCATCCAATGCATCATTGTCAGGCGTCAATATCATGTATCCCTTTCTGGTCCCATCAGGCCCGATGAAGGTGTTCACTGTCATACATCTTCTTCACTGCTGCCTTAATCATCTTTTTGTCGGCTTTGATGTCAACAATGAAAACCATAGCATTGTTGTCCGTCGTGAGGGGTATTTCAATATCCGGTATTGGTCAAGCTTATTCCTTAGTGCCACACTGATCGAGGGTACCTGGGGATCCTTTTTTTTTCCTTCAATGTCTCCAGCCGATGAAACTTAACAAACGTTCGGACCTTCTTAGCCTTCTTCGATGTTGAGGCACCAGATTTCACTGCCTTTGCAGATTCAAGGATTGTGTCTTTGGATCATTATTTAGAATTAGCTCTAGCAGGGAGAGCCATTGATCCTATGTCCACTATCCTCTCTCATCCAAGAAGGGGAGAAAGAAGAACGAGAGGAAAGGAAGATGCGGAAGAGGGAAAGGAAAGAGAAAGGGTGAAATATATTTTTCATATGCCCTAAGTCAAGACCTTGTGAAATCACATAAGATATTCTTATAAAATTCTTTCGTACAATATAGGGGTGAAGGAAACAATCTTCCAATATTTTATAAGTAAAGATGATAATATTTAAAATTCTCAAGCTGTCCATGTAGAGTTTTGTCTTGTATTCCAGTTTAGCCGAATCGGTTGTCTGGGTTAGCCAAACCAAGGTTCAGAGTTGGGGGTATTTTAGTCATTATATTTGGATTTTCTTGCTGGCCAAGAAAGTGGAAACTATATATTGATGTACTGAAATCCTAGATCTTGAGAAGATTGAGATGGAATCATGATAGATGAGTTCTATCCTCCATGGACGTAGGCAAGGTTGTCGAACCACATAAAATTGTTATATTTAAGTGTGTGATTGTTTGGTGGTGTGATTGCTTGTGTTCATCATGACTAATCCGTCAATCATTGGTAGTTTCCGTTACGCCGCTTTTCCCAACAAGTGGTATCAGAGAAGAAGACTTGGATTAAAAAAGGATTCTGGATCTTGGGCGGAGTTGCAAACCAGAGAAGGGGCTGTAACCAGTCGCAGATTGAAGGTCACTGCAATCCGCACCTCCAAGCCGGTAGTCACCAGGGTGCTGATGCCACAGGCCATTATAGCGCCTTCCTGGGCCCTGCCGGTCCACGGACGCCTACTTGCCACCGTCCTCAAAGCTTGCCACTGCCGAGGAAGAGAAGGCAAGAAGCCTTAGTTTGTTACAGAGAATCAGAGAGGGAAGAAGAGGCCTGAGTTTCCAAACCCAGCCCGAACCTGGTCCAAGTCAGGTTGGACCTGACCCGGTTGCCCAGCAGTGCAGGTTGGGGCCAGGTCAGGTCAGGTCAAACCTAACCCGACTGCTGCAAAGCATTGCAGGCCAATTCATGTCGAGTTGGCCTTGACCCGGTTGCAGCAAACCCAGCAGAGGAGGTTGGTTTTAGGTTGAGTCAAATTTGACTTGTGCGCACAGTCTAGCCTAGTGCGGCAGGTGCAGAGTATGTCAGCACACGTCAGCAGAGTACAGTCAAAGGCAGTTTTGACAAGATTTGTGGCTGAAATTATTTTCGTGATTACTTGATCACCCAATGTCCGATCGGAGATCTGTTTGTGCCGACGGACTTGTTATGAGGAGATCTACGTGCATGTGAATAAGATGGGAAGTTCAGCAGTCAACATGGATGTTTGACCAATTATAGTGCCAAAAACTATTTCTGCGATATCAAAACCATCTGGTGTCGGATTTCATATCCATTTCTTCCAGCATACTTGTGGTGACGAGATCTATGAGACAGATAAAAGATATTAGTAGTTTGATGGGCAAAAAATTGGAGACTGAAGAAACCAACAAATTCACGATGATAGTAATATATTCAAGCATCACAGGCCAGATTGAAGTGTTTGATGGAGAAACGACTTCAGAAATTGGAAAGAAAGAGTGTTAAACTCCGTGACGCAGCAAAGATTGAAATGTATTACTTGATGTCATGAATAAGAGATTGCTCTGAGAACTTTGATGGAAAGCTCAGATCAGCATCGAAAGGATTGGGAAGGAGCGAAGTGCAAAAGTGGAAGGAAAAGCAAAAGAATCAAAATCAGAAGGAGGTAGTGTGCAATAAAGCTTGAATTCGGATGACGGGGAATCACTTTCAAACACTACAGGTATGGATTGGGTTGATGATTCATGGTTTTGGGATTCAGATTATTCCTATCATGTGTTTGAGTAAAGATTGGTTTGACGCAAATAACTCTCATTGTTGATGGATCTGTTCTTATGGGAGAGAATGCAAATTGATGAGCATTTGAGATAAAAGCGGTAGAAATCCAGGTGTATGATGATGTTATTCAAACCCTAATGGATGTGATATATGTTCTGAGTTTACAAATAAATTGGATTTCTTTGGGTGCCTTAGACTTTAAAGTCTACAAGTGTACTATAGCGGGTGGAGTTACAAAGGTGGAAAAGGAAACACTGGTCATTATGGAGGGTGAGATGGTCAGAAATCTCTATAAGTTGATAAGGGATACTTTTTCAAGTGGAGCAGTGAAGGAGACATCAAATAATAAGGGAAGAAATCTATGGTTTAGGTGGAGTTAGATGTGATGGATCATCGAAAGATAGATTATGAGTCTTTGATGATATCATCTAGCAGAAATCAATGAAGACCTGAATGGAGATGATTTTCTTGGAAAAAGTAGTCTTGTTAAGGTCGGAGTAAGCCAGTTTAAGCATCGGGTTATACCTAACTCGCATGTACTATGCCCAACCCACCAGAATAGACTAGAACAAGACAGTTGCAGGTTTGACAGGAGGAACACCGAAATGAAGACCGAAAGAAGGATTCACAAGGTACCAGTGAGATCTGGATTCAGGAAGGTCTTCAGTTTTGTCTTGACGGATAGAAGTTAGGTTCATTGTGTTACAAGGATGCATGCATGTAACAATAAATGGAGGTCACTTTGGAGGTTCAAGATAATAGTGCTTGTTTAAATGATTATCTTTCATGTGAAGAATTTACATTATAGTAAAAGTGTCATTGGTTTATTTTCATTATTTTTTCTTCTTATTCTTGTCATGATGGATGTTTGTATTTTTGTTTTTATCCTTGTTACTCTTGGATTGACAACCCAAAGAGTCTAAAAATATGCTTCAAGTAGACTTTAATTTGATTTGAGAAAAGAGTCTTGAAAAAAGATTAATGCACTTCCACACTTTTGTTTTATTGTCTTTCCATACATTTAAATTTCTTTGTCTTACCACACATTTAATTTTATCGTACAATCCACACATTTAGTTTCCTGCAATCCAAACATTTAATTTCCCCTTACATTTTTTTTATTTTCTATCTATGCTCATGATGCTTCTTCTTTGTTTTTTTTTTTTTTTTCCTATAGGTTATGCATAGTTTGGTGGTTGAATGTGTATCACAGCACGCACTAGTTGTAGGTCTCAATTTTAATGGGTTTAAGGCATCAAAGTTTTCATATTCCAAATCTGATCTACATGGTCAAAAACTAAGAATTATCAAGTCACTACAACAATTTATATTTTTAGCTACAAAAATTTTAGTCACCAAAGGAGATAAAAACATCGGTAAATAAATTTGACTAAAAAAGTTACGAAATCATTTCATTTTTTTAATTTTCAGTTTATTTTTACACATCGGTAAAACCATTTCCCCCTTTTTTTCAATTTTTAATTTACTTTTACTGACATTAAAAAACGTCGTTAAAGTCATTTCATTTTTTTTAATTTTTAGTTTACATTGAAATCATTTCCCCCTTTTTAAAATTTTCAATTTACTTTTACTGACATTAAAAACATCGGTAAGGTCATTTTATTTTTTTTTTAATTTTTAGTTTTCTTTTACCGACATCAAAAAAACATCGATAAAATCATTTTCCCTTTTTTAAAATTTTCAATTAATTTTTACTAACATTTAAAAACATTAGTAAAAATCATTATATTTTTAAAAAAAGTGAAATAAATCTTTACTGGTGCTTTTTTACTTCGGTAAAATATTTATAATTGAAAAAAAATGTAATAAATCTTTATAGACGTAAAAAAAATGTCAGCAAAGATCTATTTTCATCAGCAAAATTCCCTTTTTATAAAATATGTACCATTTAATTTTTTAATATAATTTTTCTGCAAATTTGTTCATACACCTATATTAAATATAAACCTGTTCATATACCTGTATCAAACATAACAAATGCATACATACAAGAGTTACTAAACAAACAAACAACCACTGCTATTTAATTCATCAAGTCATTCATCTCATATAACTGATGAGTCTCTAAAAATGCTTATTTTGAACTATTTTAAGGATTTATTGATTTGAAAGAGCCTTATTTAGTGTGATCTAGTGGTTTCAAGCATCTTATATTCATTTTAGTATTTTTCTGCATAATTTGTTTAAAAATCACACTTTTTGCATACATTCATAAACTTGCCATTTTTTGAAAGTCTATTTTTGAAAAATTTTGTGAAAACAATTTTTCCCATGAATTAAATTTAATTTTAATCATCATTAGTTCATTCACATAAAATCATATAGAATGGTGTGCATTTTCATTGTCATTTCATAAAAAATGGGTCCGCATTCATGCATTTGTGATCTATGGGTAAAGTTGTCTTTTCACATGAATTCACATTTGTTTTATAGGAAATTGATGATATGGGTCTCATTTGTAAAGAATTGAGGCAAGGAATTGATTTTCAAGAGAAAGGAGAGAAGAATTGAAAAGAAAAAGAAATTGGAAGAAAATTGCAAAAAGTCGGCTTCACGATCTCACACATACATGCATATGTGTGGGGTACACTTGTAAAACATCCAAGATGGGGTCCATTTATTTGTTGCATATTTTTAAGAGATTTTGAAGAGAATTTGAAGAATATCTCATCAAAGATGGATAAGGAAAGCCACATAGGAGTTCTTTTTGGAGAAGGAGAAGATAAAAATAAATATCCAAGAAAGCTATTCCACGTCCAACTCATGTTTTGGATCAGATTTTGATTGAAAAAAATGAAGGAAAAAAATCAAGGGAGAATTATCTAGAAGATCTCTTTTAGTTTGAAGCCAACAAAGAGAACTTTCCAAAAAAGGAAAGTTGACATTGCAAAAAGATAGAAGGGGAAGTTCTACACCTCATGTGGGCTAAGTTTGATTCTAAGAGAGGATTCTTATCCCTACTTCATCTCTCAAAATATCTCCTTGCAAGGTGGCAAAGACAAAGAAGGAAAGAAGCATCTAAGAGACAAAGCAAACAAGGAAAGAAAAGAAAAAAAATAGAAAAAAAATCCCAAAAGATATGTCATGTCCAAAGCATTGTTTGGAGCCCTTTCTCTTTTATTTTTTTAATTATTTTTAAGATTTTAGAGTTTAAGATAAAAGGGCACCCCTCTCTCATATCCTTCATGGAAGAATTGCCCACCTCCCACCTCTAGATTTCTACACTCTATCTCTCCCTCTCTTGTCTCTCCATCTTAAGTTATCAAGGAGGTTTAACCCTAAAGCCATACCACCAACCTTGAAGTGTCAACTAGAAGGAGGAATTCTCATCTATCCTAGTATGTAATTGTTTACTTTTTATTTTCAATCTTTTGAAAAACAATTTTATGCTAGTAAAGTTTGTTTCTTTTCAATTTTTATTGTCTTTGATTTTGTGGTGTTCATAATTTTAGTCTCGTTTATGATTGGGTTAATTTTCAATCTTGTTTAAATATTGGGATAGAATTGGAATCACAACTAGTAGCCCATCTTAGTAAACTTTTTAATATACTTTGTCTCTTTATATACATTATATGTTTGGAGACAATGCAAGATAGAGTTAAAGTGGTTTGAGTGAAAAAAGATTAGAGGCTAATTCTGAAATTTATTTCTACATGGAATGGAAATTTGTTAGTCTCACTTAGATTGACGACCTAAAATGAAAAATGAGGCCTAAGGACAACACTTTTAATATTTTTGAGTCCAAATTAAGATAAAGGATTGAAAGGAGCAATCTCCCACCTTTGACTTCAGTTGTTTTACCGCCTTTGACTTCCTATTGTTTTACCGCACTTTTATTTCATTTTCTGCACTTTTGTTATTTTTCTTGTTATGTTCATGTTGATTTTAAGTTTTGTTTTTGCATAGTTTGATGGTTAGATTAGAGTTCATTGCATGTATTTTCATGTCATAAGATTTTGTGCATATTTAAGTTTCTGAAAATCAAGCTTTCAAATCTGAATCAAATAATAAAATTCGGACACAATATACAAACAACATAACTTAACAGTTTCAGCAAACTGCAGAAACAGTTTTTAACAAAAAGTTCGAAGTGGTTAGACCAGTCAAATCATGATATTTTTCTTTGAAAATTGGAAAAATTAAAGTTTAGGATGTGATCTTTCATTCCCTAAAATTTCAGATCAAAATAATTTCGGAAGGCTTGTGAACTAAAGGCTTTAACTTTGTCAATCAGTCAATTCGAATCAAAATTTCTGCATAGAATTTTGCAAAGTTGTCATATTCATGCATTCATAACTTTTTCATTTTAGATTTTTTTTTACTTATGTTTTTTTTTTTTTTTTGTTTCTTGCATCAATAAAGAATGATTTCCAGCCATTAAACTTAGATTTAGGATGCATTAGAATAGTTCAAATCATGCATAAAATTTGCATCAACATACTATTTTTTCAGACTTAGAATTTTTCAGCATCTCATGGCATGCATTGCATTACTAATTTTACTAACTTTCTAATTTTAAATTTGTTTCTAGTTTTATGTTTTTTATTGTTTTAGTTAATTTCCAAAATTAAAATATCTTTGTAAATTTGTTTTAATTGAAGATTTTAAATTGCAAAGTTTTCTAGTTTTGGAAATTCTAACTAAGGAAAGTTTTAAACTTTTGTTTACTTTGTTTCTAACATTGTTTAATTTAGTTAGTTTCTAATTTTAGTTTTAATTTTTGGAAGTTTCAACCTATGTTTTAGTTTTGCAGCAATTTTAGTTTTATTTTAGGAATTTTTAGATTTAGGTTTTCTAGATTTAGGAAAGTTTCTTTTCTTTTCATTAGTTTGTAATTAATTTAATTTTGGTAAAGTAGGATGGTTGTATTTTTTAGTTTTTAAATTAGGCTAGTTTTAGATTTTATTTAGGATAGGTTACAAGTTGAAAATACCTTAAAATACATAGCTCCCTGTGGATTCGACCTGATCTCACCAGTTTATTACTACATCACAGTTCTACACTTGGAACTCACGATCAATAACAAATATTACAATCAATGATACAATCCCATATAAATGCCCGATATACAAACACAAATAAACTAAGAAAAAAACAAAACACACCTACAAGTCTACAACCAACCTCAAAGCGTCCATCAATCTGCAATCACAAGAACAACATTAAACTCTTTTCAATGAATTAAATTACAAACGTAAGATAAACATGTATATATATAGAATCTTTTCCTAAGTCTTTTCGGCGACCTATTTTCCAGCCTAATTGTTGAGAATCCTACATTTTTGCATCTAAATCATAAACTGGGAGTCCAATTCATAAGCCGTCAGTTCCTACAAGATACTCTGGCCTCAAGCGAGGTACTTGTGCCAATTTCCGGGCTGTTTGGCAACACGTTTCCCATTTTCAACCTCTACTGGCCTGTTTACAAGCCTAACTATTGAAAAACCTAGGTATTTGCATCTAATTCTCCAACCGGGAGTCCGATTCATGAGCCATCAATTCCTACAAGTTACTTTGGCCTCGATCGAGGTGTTCATGATGGTTTTCGATTTTTTCAGGGGACGTTTCCCATTTTGGACCTTCGAGGGCCGATTTTCGAGCCTAAGTGTTAAAAATCTTAAGTTTTTCAGTCTAATTTGCAAACCGACAGTCTGATTTGTGAACCATCAGTTCTTACAAGTTACTTTGGCCTCGAGCGAAGTGCTTGTGCTAGTTTTCAATTTTTTCAAGGGCCGTTTCCCATTTTGGACCTCTGGTGGCCTGTTTTCGAGCCTAAGTGTTAACAATCCTAGGGTTTTCAGTCTAATTCACAAACCGGGAGTCCAATTTGCGATCCATTGGTTCTTATAAGTTACTTTGGCCTCGAACAAAGTGCTCATATGGTTTTTTATTTTTTCGAGGGCCATTTCCCTCTTTGGACCTCTGGTAGCTAATTTTCAAGCCTAAATATTAAAAATCGTAGGTTTTTCAATCTAACTCACAAACCAGGAGTTTGACTTGCAAGCCGTCAGTTCCTACAAGTTACTTTGGCCTCGAGCTAAATACTCATGTTGGTTTCCAATTTTTTCTAGGGCTTTTCCCATTTTGGACCTCCGACAGCTGGTTTTTAAGCTTAAGTGTTGAAAATCCTAGGTTTTTCAGTCTAATTCCCAAACCGGGAGTCCAATTTGCAAGCCATCAATTCCTACAAGTAACTTTGGCCTCTAACGAACTATTCAGACTTGTTTCTAATTTTTTCAGGGGTTGTTTCCCATTTTTGACCTCCGGTGGCCAAATTTCGAGCCTAAGCGTTAAAAGTCCTAGGTTTTTCAGTTTAATTCATAAACTTGGAGTTTGATTTGTGAGCCATCAGTTCCTACAGGTTACTTTGGCCTCTAGCAAAGTGCTTGTGACAGTTTCTGATTTTTTTCGAGGGTCGTGTCCAGTTTTAGCCCTCTGTGGCTGATTTTCAAGCCTAGGTGTTAAAATCCTGGGTTTTTCTATCTAATTCGCATTTTCAAGTGTGTATCTTAGGGCTTTTCATGTAAAGTATTAGCATTTTTATTCATAGAAATTAAAATGGGGACACTCAGTTTTTGAATTTTGACCTTGTGGATTCATGGTTCTCCCCTTCTTTTTTCTTTTTAAATATTTTTTGTTCAGTTTAACTTCAATGAACAAAAATCATGTTTTGAACAACAAAATTTTTGTTCAATTCTTTTGTTCATTAAAAAAAACTCTTTGAAAATCTTCGAAAATTAAACCTGTTTTGAACAACAAAAGTTAGCTAAAACCTTTTTCGCATACAGTTCCACACTGTTCTTAGGAAAATTAAACCTCTTTTGAACAACAGAAGTTAGCTCCCTAATTCTCCTCCACAAAACACCACAAAATTATTTCCTCCATACATTAGGTTGTATCTTGATTCATTTTGAATTACAATTGGCTCAAAAATTACATTTTTTTAAAGAGGGGTTGCCTAAGTGTTGAAAATTCTACATTTTTAGTGTTCATAAATTTCGATGAGCTATTTTGTTAAGATTTTAAGAAAATAATATACTAACCAACAAGTCATAACATGATCTCTAGTTGTTGTGCCATGAACAGGAGAACTAGTCCATCTAGAGATGTCCAAGTAGATCATGGGATCTATCCCTGCTGTAGCTACCAGTTGTTGAACGACGGCCTTAAGTGCAGCCTACCACTTGTCCTACTCAACCTGCCTCCTAGCCTACTCAGCTAACTGCTCCTGCAGGGTGATCACCTCAGGATTAGGTGCCCGAGACTGTGTGGAAGATGAAAAGGTCCTTGTGTATTTCCCATACCCATTCAAATATCCCGACCTCCTCCTAAGTACATCAACAATAATTTGTTCCTCAATCATCGAAGCTGTGACAGAGCGTTGTGACTACTCCTCAATTCGTCGCACCAAAACCTCCTACCATTTAAATCAATAAGGGATCTAGAAAGCTTTTGTGGCATTATTTATCAAAATTGATTAATTAGCAAATGTACATGTCTTTGCTAAGCCACTTCATTTACCCACTCATTATTCTTTTGCCTATAGTAAGTGTAGTGGAAGAACTGAGTAATAGGTAGCACCTAACCGGCATTCTATGTCGTCTGTCATTTGAAATTATTTTGTATTAGATATGAACATACATATTGATAAATTAATAAACTTAATCAAGTTTCTTCATATGAATATAATTAGTACCATCAGAGACATTCTCGATGCAAATGATCTGAAGCTACTGGTATGATTGTATGGCAGCTTAGCTTGACTCTCTTGAGCTTTCTTTGACTTCTCCTACATAGAAAAACAAAAACATAAATCATAACTAATAGAATTATGATGGAATATAATTAATTGATGTAGATAACATCCCAAAGTTACTCCACTCTAGTGAATCCCAGCACTGCAAGACCATCAACTGCCAGTCGGCTGGATTACAACCCTCTGTCGAGTAGTCCTAGGGTCAGGAAACCCCCTGCTTCAACAATTTGAGATAGTGACTATGCAGCTCATATTTCTAACTCCTATACAAAACCCTACATTGGCTGTCAATGTCCGCCCTGAGTTGCATATTACCATCGTAGTCCTCGATATCAAATAGTTGCTATAATTATTGGAGAGCCATATAAAGGTTAGCAATAACAAAATATAATCAGATATTGTAATGAGGAGCATAAATATCATCAGTTTGGTTGATATTTCTCATTTTAGTTTACCTGAACTGAAGCAATGACGGCAAGTTGATCCCACTATCAAACTTCCTCCAGCCATGGGGTCGGACTAGGGCAACCTATATAATGGCTAACCCAAGATGGTTCACCAGTGATAGGGCGTGCTCCCCCTCTAGCCTATGGCTCAAGATGGGAATGGAACTCGGATGTTATGACCAAGCTATCTCCTCAGCTTCACCGCCTTCTTCCCTTGCCTAAGGCCACTTACATGACTCAGAACCTCCGAGAATGCTATTAAGATAACAATGCTAAATGAGTTAGTAAACACAAATCATTAAAATAAGGTGAATTCAATATTTTAAAAGGTCATAATTTTCTCACCTACGCTGCTACCGACTATACGATGACTGGGCGGAGGCTGGGTCGATGGAGGCTGTGTGGTCGAACACTGTATCGGCGGAGGTTAGTGACTCCTAAATCAAGGGTGCTCTTTACGCCCCCAAACTATGTAACTAGAAGATGGATCGGCAGAGGCTATGTCGCAACCTCAAGTATGCTCTCTACACAAGCTAACCCAAGTGCAGCTACTATACTCCGAGCATGTCTAACCCTCTTTTCCCAAGGCATATCTGTAACCTAGCGTAGAGCAAAATGACAAGGAAAAAAGAATAATTATTAGCAAAAATCAATAATATTAGACAATGAATGTAAACAATCTACATTAATGGAAATGGAAATCATTTTAACATGAGTCATACTATCAAAACTAACATTTTAATGTGCACGTCATAGACATTCACAGAAAGATTACTTCATCCGATTGAGAACCAAATATCTCGGCAACCACATCATTATTTTCAAGGGGAATGTAGTTCTCGTCATTATCATTCCCATTAACCTTTTTCTTTCCCTTTCGTTTGTCCCCTTAGCCAAACCAAAGATAGCATAAACGGTCGGTCAGAGCCCTAGAGATGCAAGTTTATCTGTATTCTACTTACTTGTTTTTTTCTCTTTAACAAATAATTGGATGCTTGCACTTGACAGGACAACTCCCCTGGTTTGTCCCATTTTATCCCTCCGTTTGGTATCTTTTTCAACTATGATATATATAAATAAGCATAAAATGTGAAATACATAAATATTTTATCCATATATGAACAAATCACAGGCGAAAATGAAATTAAAGACAATGTCATGAATGTTAGGCAAGATCTTTATTAATTTACTTAATCATTACATGTGTAAAACCTAAAACAAACACTACATGTCATATTCCATGTCAGAGTCAAACTGACTATGTACATCATTGTCTTCTTCATCTTCATATTCTGCCAGTGTTTTATCCTTGTCATGGTCATCCCTGTATACTGACTCATCAATGAAAACGTTCTTAGGATCTATATCATCCCTAAAGTATTGCACACTAGTACAATCAACGAGGACTAAGAAATAAACGGCATTTTGTTTTGCTAAAATGCATCATTAGGCGCATCATCATCAACATTGAACTTAGCTGCGACATCCCATACTCCCCAAGGCTTGACCAGTTTTACAACTCTCCAATTTTTCCCTCTACTAGTGTCATTGAAGCAGAAGACTTGTGTCACCTGACTTGGTAGGACAAATGGATCATCCTTACACCAACAACCCATGATATCAATGATTGTAACATGTTCAGAGATATTTATCTTGTGCTTACTACTAGTGTTGTACCATTCACATTCGAATAAAAGCACTTTACACCCCCCCCCCCCAATGCACATAGGACAACTCCCAGACTTTGCAGAATATCCAAAGTAGTCATGTTTCTCCCCTTCGAATTCCCCTTCCATAACAAAGCCGCTACTTTGGCTCTTACGACTTTTCTCACAGTCTATAGTGTGGTATCGAATGCAATTGCAATCACACCCTGATAAAGATTCACTAGGGATCTAGGGCCACTTGCTAATGACTACATCTCATTAGTAGCTTATGGTGACCCTTGAGTTCGCAATTGATTCATCTACATAAGCAGATTGAGACAAATTTATTATGCTAATGTCATTTGAAATATAATCTAAAAATGTCTAGAAATTAAAATGATAATGTTTTATATGTCTTACATGTTGTTTGAACCATTTTGCAAATTGTTTTCAATGTATTTGTCCAATTTCTCCACCTCTTTAATTTTATATTAAATTCTTATGTTCCCTACTCAAGGCAACTTTTAATGAATAAATAAAGGTAGAGAATGAATCAAGGAGTTAACAAGCAATGTATAAATATGGTTAGATTAATGCATATAATCTAGATACGACTCCACGTCAAGGCTATTATTCAGCACAAACCAATGAGCCATGTCATGCTTGTTTTGAAAAGGATCAAATGTCGTTGCCATTAGTCTGATGGGACGGACAGTTTGTGTAAAGACCAACATCCCTAGGCCACATTCGCCGCCATCATCATAACGTTCTAATCGATCAGTATGCTTTAGATACATTGAACAAAAAGTATGATATCCTTTGACATTGTAAGCCACGGAGATTGAACCTTCTGGCCGAGCTCAGTTGGCAACGTACACTTTTAGGGCCTACAAAAACCTTTAAAAAACCAATGATAACAATTAAGATTATCAATGCAAGGCAATTACACTAATACACAAATAATTTATCAATGGTCATTAACTATTACCTTTCCATTACGTACATCCACCGGTATTACACCAGTCCACCAAGCATGGCCTTGCACGGCAAGTGAACTAATAGATGAACGATCACATTAAAGAAAGAAGGAGAAAAAATTCTCTCCAACTTTCACAATACTAAAACTATCTACTCCAATTTTTTCAAATCATCGTGTCTTTGTGTTTTTGAGCAGAGGTCTTAGAAAAAGCGGCCTAACTCAAACAATGTTGTACATATATCTTTATTTAGAAAACCACACATGCCAATTGTAAGGATGTGTTGGTTAAGGATGTGGCAATCATGGCTCTTTACACTAGATAATTTACCATTTTTCGAGATTACACATCTTGAGAGGTTCGCCGTATAGCCGTCTGGGTATTTGATTGACTTCAAGTATTCATAAAATCCATCTCTATGTTTCGATTCCAATGTGTAGAGGCATGGGGCTTCAAGCATGATCCATCGCCCCTCTCCACTAAATGAACACTGGCCTGATGCTCACATTTTTCAAATCCTTATGCATTTTCTCAGTGTCCTTGTTTTTGCCCTTTATGCCTAAAATTGGTCTAACTAAAGCTTCACAGATGTTCTTCGCAATGTGCATAGGATCAAGGTTGCACAGAAGTTTTTTGCACTTCCAGTATGGCCATTCAAATAAGATGCTTTTCTTTGCCCAATTCAGCTCTCCAGAGTCATGCAATCATTTTTTATTCTTGCCAAACCTAACCGACATTAGTCTCCTAACTGGTCTATTCGCTTTTGCACCAATAAATTCAAAGAATTTTTTTTAAGCTCAAGCTAACCATTGAAGGCCTTGCTTTTACGCCATTGGTGGTTCTCTTATAAGTGTTTTCGATGGCCAATATACCCAATCTTATCTTTCAACTTCACCCCTAACAAGCTGTTGTTACATGAGGGGTAAGCCTTATAAACTTTTATGCTCCATCCAGACAAGTTGCCATACGCAAGAATGTCATTTATGCTCCACATCATAGCTACATGAATCTGCAAGGTCTGTTTAGTGGAGGCATCATAAGTTGATACACCATCATCCTATAACTCCTTCAACACATCAACCAAGGGCCTCAAATATACATCGATCTCATTTCTCGGTGAGTTTGGTCCTGGAATAAGTAATGACATTATAGAAAATGGCTCCTTCATCCACATTCATGGTGGCAAATTTAGGGCATAAAAATGACAAGCCACATGCTATAGGAGGTGTTCATGTTACTGAAAGGGTTGAGTCCATCAATGGCTAACCCCAGCCTCACACTACATGTCTCTCGAGTAGACTCTCGATATTTCTTATCAAATTATTTTCATTCCATAGAGTCAGCCAGATGCCTTCCTTATCCCATCATCAACGTGCATAGCACTGTGCCATCTCATCTCTGTGGTTATCCTCCCTGACATATACTATAACAACCCAAGAATCTTGAACTCTTCAAATTCTCAAGACATTCTCAAATTTTTATAGCAACACCACATAAATCAAATTCCCATGAGCATCAAGGTCTAAAATATTCAAATTTCATTGTATTTAAATCATTAAGTATATTAGGAGTCTTAATAAAACTACTGAGTATAAGACAAATCTCTATTTGCAGTAAAATAAATAACTAAGTGTTGGGCTAATCCCATCTACTAATCTATTCTTCACTTCTTGCGCTTTAGATCAGCCACGCATGCCAAAATCCAACAGCTGGTCCCCGTCACTCCCCGCAACCTCTACAAATACATTACCTAGAGTAGGGCAAACCACTGGTCAATAACACTAGTGAGTAAAATAATTGAATATCAAGGTATAATACAAAATCAAACAATCACATGAACATTTATAAATTCAATAATAGAGTTAAACACAATGTCTTAATCATTTCTTTTCTAAGTATTTTTCCACCGCAAGCATCAAATGATTCTGATACCCCATACGGGTGTATCTACGTTTCTGTCAACAACATGGCTTATCATCCACCATGATTGTTGAGCCTGTTCCAATACTCCTTCACTGGAGTATCTACATTTCTATCAACAACATGGCTAATCTTACCGCCGTAATTGTTGAACCTACTTCCCTCGACCAACATCCACGGGGAAAGTTCGATACTCAATGCTAGCGGTTTGTTTACTTTATCTCAAACATCATGTTCAAAATAATCAATTACATCATCTTATTCATTTTTCTGGCCAGTACCACATAACACTGGTTAATCTCTGCCCCACTCCGAGTTGGAGTCGATACCAGGCTGTGGCATTACCCATATCTTATTTAGAAATTTAATTGTTCATCACAATATAATCATAGGAATTGAGATATAAGTTAACAAACTCAGAATAGAATATCTTCCAGTATATTTGATTATCCAGTAAACATTCCATGTTAACTTACATCACATTTATCTCCAATTCAGACGTGACAATAAAGTTTTAGCATTTATTACATTAGGTATCATTGTTAATTTAATTCTAGTAATAGTCCTTAGTTATTGTTCCTTACATATCCCAATAAAATATTAGCAATAAGGGGCTATTAATAAAATTTATATACATCAGGGACTATCCTTTAATTTCTAGAAACTTAATTTACGATTTGTGCCACTTAACAACTCATCCCAAGTTATACAGTACCCAGTCATCGTCAAGTATGCAATTTTGCCTAGGTACTTTGAAGCCTTTAGATGTGGCCCCCAACAGTCCAATCCTCATGGGACCCACACTCTAGTGGTCCCCTAAGGGTCTACCTTAAGAGATGTGGACCTGATCTATGATCAGGTGGCCCATGTGGTCCCACCACCCATGTCGACCTAGAGGTGTTTTTCATGACCTAAATCCATAAAAATTCGAATAAGGTTGAATATCTTTTGTAAATCTAGCATTCTTTCTTCCTAATCCAAAGTTTAGAAGTTTATTAATCATAGAAAATCAATTTCATAAAGGTTCCAAGACTGTTGATATTAATTGGAACCCACAATCACAGAAACTATTATCGCCAGGAACTCTATTCGTCAGACTTATTAATTAGTTTGTGGATGGTGGACCCCCAATGGTCCAATCCACATGAGGCCACCACGTCTGGGATCACCCAACAGTGCCCCACCAGCTGTGCGGTCCTAATCTCTCATCAAATGGGCCATGGGAATCCACAACTCAAGTCGACAGAATTGGGTTTTTTGACGACATGTTTCCAGAAATCTCCAAATCTGATTCCGATCATCCTTGCAACCATAGATCTCTGTGATCTACACCCATATTTATTAGATTACAAATCTCAGAGACCCAATTCGACAAACTTAATGGAGACCTTTGGAAGTCTAGATGATATCTTCAATTTTGGTATTACCGACAGCATTGTCACAGTAGTTTAAGTAGAGCACAGCCATCAATAGATTAGTTGTCACAGAGACTCATCAAATTCAAGCCTTAAATCATCAAGTTTTAGAAGTTCTACTCACCTTCTATAGAATTATGTTACTCGGGCAGTGATCGGTCGCTCGTCAAACATCCACTATGCGTCCCGCTATTGATCTTCTTCCCTTTCTAACAATTCCACAACTAAATCAATCTTCCACTATTCTCTCTTTCTCTCTCTCTTATAATTCTATTGTTGATGTGTGAGACAAGGGAAGCCTCTTGTCTAATATATATTAGTGCTTGGAGGAGAGTCCTGTTTGGAAACTACAGGAAAGTTTTATTAGCAAAAGTATTCCTAGAGAGAGAGGTCGGTTTGGGACTCCTTACTCTCCTAATAACCTTGTTCTTGCCTACTTTGGACTTACGAAGAGTCCTAATCCATGACTTGTAAGCATTCTGATCAAATTAAGACTCCTATTCTGACTTCAAATATGGTTGGGACTAATATGGCCCACCTTGTAAGGCTAGCCCACCAACGTCGGGTTGGTTATTACATACTCCCCTCCTTAGGAAATTTGGTCCTCCAAATTTAAATCATACCTGGTGGAAAAAGATGCGGATAGTTAACACAGACCTCCTCCTCTGACTCCCACGTAGCTTCGAGTTAATTATGATGTTGCCATAGAACTTTAACTAGTTGAATAGTTTTGTTCCGCAGAGCTCTTTCCTTTATCTCTAGAATAGGCTCTTTCCTTTATCTCTAGAATAGCCACCGGCGTCTCTTCATAGGACAAATCTTGCTGTAGTTGAAGTGGCTCAAAGTCAATAACATGTGATGGGTCTGGTTTGTATTTCTTTAGTACAGACACATGAAAAACATTGTGTACACCTAACAGTTGTGGTGGTAGTGCGAGCTCATAAGCATTTCCATCACTAACTCATCCTATTACTTCGAATGGTCCAATACAATGAGGACTCAACTTCCCCTTCTTCCCGAATCTCTCATAACTCCTTTGGTTAAGGAGACTTTGAGAAAAACATGGTCTCCCACAGTGAATTCCAATTCCCTCCTGCGATTATCAGTATAACTCTTCTGCTTGCTTTGAGCAATCTTAAGCCTATCTTGAATTTTCTTAATATTGTCCATTGAAATCTGCACCCAGTCTGGCCCAAGTATTCTTCGATCACCTACCTTTTCGAAGCAATTAGGGGTTCGACAATTTCGTCCATACAACGTCTCAAAAGGTGTCATCTAAATGCTTGAATGATAACTGTTATTATAAGCAAATTCCACAAGTGGTAAACTATTCATCCCAACTATCTTTGAAATCTAAAGCACATGCTCTCAGCATATCCTCAAGGGTCTAGTTGGTCCTTTCAGTCTGGCCGTCAGTTTGGGGACGATATGCTGTACTAAAATGCAACGTGTTCCCATAGCCATTTGTAATTTCCTCCAAAAGTTAGACACAAACCTGGAATCTCTATCTGAAACAATGGAAACCGAAATGCCATGTTACTGAACGATTTCCTTGACATATTTTTGTGATCATTCTATTATCGAAGTCTTACTCTTAAGGGGAATGAAGTGTGCAGATTTAGACAAACGGTCAACAATAACCCAACTTGCTTCATTGTTCTGGAAGGTTTGCAGGAATCCCGACACAAAATCCATAGTAATATGCTCCCATTTCCATTCAGGGATGGGAACTGGTTGCAATAATCCTCCCAGCTTCTGATGATCCACCTTTATTTGTTGACGTGTTAAACAGCATCCTACAAATTCTAAGATATCATTTTTCATACCAATCCACCAGAATCGTTTTCTAAGATTTTGATACATCTTGGTATTCCCTGGATGAATGGTGTACCGAGTATGGTACGATTCCCATAATATCTCGTCCTTGATCTCTCGAACATTAAGGACACATAACCTATCTCGGAAATACAAAGTACCATTGGCGAGTGAAAATTCAAGCTTGCTATCCATTTTGTTAAAAATTTCCAATAGTGCCTCATCATCCCTTTGGTGATCCTTAATCCACTATATGAGTTCTAGATGAACTTTAAAATTACCCACTAAGATCTTGTCACTTATGGGCCAAAGATTTACTTCCAGATCTCTGATCGTTTCTACCAATCTCCACTCCGCTGTCAAACAGGCTAGTTGAATTGATTTCCAACTCAAAGCATCGGCTACTACATTTACTCTACCAGGATGGTAGGAAATGGAGAAATCATAATCTTTTAGAAATTCCAACCATCGCCACTGCCTCAAGTTCAAGTCCTTCTGAGAGAAGAAATATTTTAGGCTCTTATGGTCAATATATACCTGAAATTCTTCTCCATAAAGATAGTGCCTCTAGATATTGAGAGCAAAAATGACTACAGCCAATTCTAAATCATGTGTCGCATAATTTTGTTCGCGAGTCTTCAATTGTTTGGATGCATAAGCAATCACTCTACCATGCTGCATGAGTGCACGCCCCAATTCATGAAGTAACACGTCACAAAATATCACAAAACCACCGCTGCCTGATGGCAAGGCCAGGATTGTTGCTGAAGTTAGCTTTTTTTTCAATGCCTAAAAACTAGATTCACATTTGTCATCTCAATTAAACTAGATATCTTTCCTAGTGAGCCGGGTCAAAGGTCCCGCAAGAGAAGAAAATCCCTTTACAAATCGTCTGTAATATCCTACGAGTCCTAAGAAACTTCAGACTTCTGCCACTGTGGTTGGTCATTTCCAATCAGTAATAGCTTCGATCTTTGCAAGATCCACTAACAAGCCTTCTTCCGAAATGATGTGGCATAAGAAATTTACCTATGCTAACCAGAAGTCACATTTACTCAACTTTACGTATAACTGATTATCTCTTAGCAATTGTAATGTAGTGCGCGAGTGATTCCCATGCTTCACTTCCATCTTTGAATAAATTAGAATGTCATCAATGAATACCACTATGAACTGATCCAAATACGACTTGAAAATTTGATTCATGACTGCCATGAACACCACTGGTGCATTTGTTAGCCCAAACGGTGTTACTAGGAACTCATAATGTCCGTACCATGTCCGGAATGCTGTCTTTGGTATATCCTCATCCCTCACCCTTCACTAATGGTATCTGGATTGTAAATCAATCTTAGAGAAGTATCTTACACCTTGAAGTTGGTTAAATAATTCGTCTATCCGTGGTAGTGGATAGTTATTCTTAATAGTGACCTGATTTAATTGTCGGTAATCGATGCACATGCTTAAGGTTCCATCTTTTTTCTTAACAAACAGTACAGGTGCTCCCCACAGTGAGACACTAGGTCTAATGAATCATTTATCCATCAATTCCTACAACTATTCTTTTACTTATCTTAGTTCAGCAGGTGCCATGTGGTAGGGTGCTTTAGAGACTGGGGCTGTTCCAGGTACTAATTTAATAGTGAAATCGACCTCCCGTATTAGCGGTAAACCGGGTAAGTCATCTTCGAAGACATCAAGGAATTCTCTCACTACCGGAATATCCTCCAACTTAGGTTTTTGTTTCTCCTTAATGAAAAATACGAGATATCCTTTGCATCCATTTCTTAGTAATTGACTGGCCTTGGTCGCCAAAATTACCCTAGACTTCACGGGTCTCCTGGTTCCCACTATACGTACATCTTTATATCCTTCTAATTTGAAGCGAACTATCTTATTTAAACAATCTAACATAGCCATATACTTTGCTAGCCAGTCCATTCACAAAATAATGTCAAAATCATGCATTGGTAATAATATTAAGTTTACGAGCATAGTGACTTTATCATGATTCGAGGGGCAGTCATAAAATATGGTTCTAGTGTTCACTTGTCCTCCAGTGGGGGTTAATACAATTAAAGCGTGGGGCAGTTTAGAGGGTTGCATGTTTAGTTTCGGGGCAAACACATGTAAAACAAAGCTGTGTGTAGAACCAGAATCAAATAGTATAGTGGCTTTAACACCAAAGATAAGGAGCATACCCTTTACTACATTGTTTGCCATGTCTACTTCCTGATGTGTGATTGCATAGGCCCTTGCATTGGGTTGTTCTCTCTGCTGATTTCCACCCTAATTGTTCCTTCCTTGATTATAATTTTGTCGCCTGTGGCGAATTCTATGGATATCCCTTCTGCTGGTTCTGATCGTTCTGTTGATTCTTCTGCTGCTGATTATATTGTTTACTTTATTATGGATTCCCTTGATTCCGGGGAGGGTAGTTTTGGTGGTTCTGACGTGGCTGTTGGAAATTTTGTTGGTTCTGATGCGATTGCTGTCCTTGTTGTTGCGTCTGATTCGTCTTTTGCCACTTTGGATAGTCCCTATGCCTATGCCCCACCTGGCCACATGTAAAGCATGCACCACGCTGCCATGGGCACTGCTCCAAGTCATGGTTCTCTCCGTAATGACTGCATTCAACTTAAGAATCCATGTTTTGCTTCTTTCGGGGTGGGTGGTTTCCTTAATTTCTCTTTCCATTTCCTATCATTTTGGGTGGAGTCAACCCATTGATTTCATCAGTAGCTTCTTCTGATACATAGGCCCTTTTTAAATCATCCGCATAGGTTTTTGGCTATCCCAGCCTATCCTTTTTTTTATCCAGACGCAATCCTTCAATGAACTTGTTAAGTTTCATCTCTTTTGTCGCTATCAAGCACTCCACAAAATGAGACAGCTCTGTAAATTTATTATTTTATTTCGTCACTGTCATGTCTCCCTGTATTATATTCTAGAATTCTCTTTTCTTTCTTTCCTAAGTGTGATCAGGTATAAACTTCATGACGAATGCCTTTTTAAAGAAAGCCCAAGTGATCTCACCCTCCAGACCTAGAGAGGTCTTCTTTGCAAATTTCCACTACTCTTTCGCATCTCCTTCCAGTTTAAAGGCTGCTAATCAAGCTTTTTGGTGATCCGAGCAGCCTATTACTTCAAAAATTGCTTCCATGTTCTCCATCCATTTGTTCGCCTCCCATGGGTTTATAGTTTCATCAAAGTATCGGGGACGAAACTCATTGAATATCTTGTACAAAGAGTCTCGTTCTTTGTCTCTGCCTCCACCAGCATTGACTCCGCCTTATGATCGATCATTGTCATTTGGATATTGTGCTAGAGTCTATACCTGTTCTTGCGCCTGATTATATGTTTTCATAAAAGTATAGAACATAGTCTTCACGTATTCGGGCACCTAAATTGGCCCCTCATTCAAATTTGACGTCCCACTTTCGGTTCCATTCTGATTGGTATTACGAATGGGGTTTCCTTAGGGAGTCACACTCTTTCTCCTACAATGGGAGTGCAGTAGTTAGTACATAGTACATAAATACCTTATCTATACACCCAATCCAAGACCTCACCGCATTGCCTTGTGGTTTCTAAGTCTTTTAGAGCGTGTCCAAGACCTTTTCTCTAATACCACTTTATACCGACCCAAGAATCTGAAGCTTTTTAGATTCTTAAGACGTTCTCAAATTTTTAAAACAACACCACATAAATCAAATTCCCATGAGCATCAAGGTCTAAAATATTCAAATTTCATTGTATTTAAATCATTAAGTATTTAGGAGTCTTAATAAAAACTAATGAGTATAAGACAAATCTTTATTTGCAGTAAAATAAATAATTGAGTGCTAGGCTAATCCCATCTACCAATCTATTCTTCGCTTCTTGCGCTTTAGATCAGTCACGCATGCCAAAATCCAACAGCTGGTCTCCATCACTCCCCGCAACCTCTACGAATACATTACCTAAAGTAGGGCGAACCACTGGTCAATAACACTAGTGAGTAAAATAATTGAATATCAAGGTATAATACAAAATCAAACGATCACATGAACATTTATAAATTCAATAATAGAGTTAAACACAATGTCTTAATCATTTCTTTTCTAAGTATTTTTCCACCGCAAGCATCAAATGATTCTGATACCCCATACGGGTGTATCTATGTTTCTGTTAACAACATGGCTTATCATCCACCATGATTGTTGAGTCTATTCCAATATTCCCTCACTAAAGTATCTACATTTCTATCAACAACATGGCTAATCCTACCACTATGATTGTTGAACCTACTTCCCTCGACCAACATCCATGATGAAAGTTCGATACTCAATGTTAGCGGTTTGTTTACTCTATCTCAAACATCAAGTTCAAAGTAATCAATTACATCATCTTATTCGTTTCTCTGGCCAGTACCACATAACACTGGTTAATCTTTGCCCCACTATGAGTCAAAGTCGGTACCAGGCTGTGGCATTACTCATATCTTATTGAGAAATTTAATTGTTCATCACAATATAATCATAGGAATCAAGATATAAGTTAACAAACTCATATTAGAATATCTTCCAGTATATTTGATTATCCAGTAAACACTCCATATTAACTTACATCACATTTATCTCCAAGTCAAACGTGACAATAAAGTTTTAGTATTTTTTATGTTAGGTATCATTGTTAGTTTCATTCTAGTAATAGTCCTTTGCTATTGTTCCTTACATATCCCTATAAAATATTAGCAACAAGGGGTTATTAATAAAATTTATATACATCAGGGACTATCTTGTAATTTCTAGAAACTTAGTTTATGATTTATGCCACTCGACAACTCATCCCAAGTTATACAGAACCCAGTCATCGTCAAGTACACAATTTCGCCTAGGTGCTTTGAAGCCTTTAGATGTGGCCCCCAATGGTCCAATCCTCATGGGACCCACACTCTAGTGGTCGCCCAGGAGTCTACCTTAAGATATGTGGGCCTGATCTATGATCAAGTGGCCTATGTGGTCCCACCACCCTTGTCGACCCAAAGGTGTTTTTGACGACCTGAATCCATAAAAATTCAAATAAGGTTGAATATCTGTTGTAAATCTAGCATTCTTTCTTCCTAATCCAAAGTTCAAAAGTTTATTAATCATAGGAAGTCAATTTCATAAAGTTTCCAAGACTGTTGATATTAATCGGAACCCACAATCACAGAAACTGTTATCGCCAGGAACTCTATTCGTCAAACTTATCAATTAGTGTGTGGATGGTGGACCCCCAATGGTCCAATCCACATGGGGCCACCACATCTAGGATTGCCTAACAGTGCCCCACCAAATGTGGGGTCCTAATCTCTCATCAGATGGGCCATGGGAATCCATAACTCAAGTCGACATAATTGGGTTTTTGACGACATGTTTGTAGAAATTTCCAAATCTGATTTTGATCATCCTTGCAACCATAGATCTCTGTGATCTACACCCATATTTATTAGATTACAAATCTCAGAGACCCAATTCGACAAACTTAATGGAGATCTTTGGAAGTCTAGATGATATCTTCAATTTTGGTATTACCGACAGCATTGTCACAGTAGTTTAAGTATAGCATAGCCATTAATAGATTAGTTATCACAGAGATTCATCAAATTCAGGCCTTACATCATCAAGTTTTAGAAGTTCTACTCACCTTCTATAGAAGTATGTTGCTTGGGCAATAATTGGTCTCTCATCAGACATTCGCTATGCGTCCTGCTATTGATCTTCTTCCCTTTCTAGCAATTCCACAACTAAATCAATATTCCACTCTTCTCTCTTTCTCTCTCTCTCTCTTATAATTCTATCGTTGATGTGTGAGATAAGGGAAGCTCTTGTCTAATATATATTAGTGCTTAGAGGAGAGTCCTGTTTGAAAACTACAGGAAAGTCTTATTGGCAAAAGTATTCCTAAAGAGAGAGAGGTTGGTTTAGGACCCCTTACTCTCCTAATAACCTTGTTCTTATGAAGAGTCCTAATCCATGACTTGAAAGTATTCTAATCAAATTAAGACTCCCATTCTGATTTCAAATATGGTTGGGACTAATATGGCCCACCTTGGCCCACCAAGGTAGGTTTGGTTATTACATATACAATCTCAGCAACCTTATTATCAATGGGAGGTAACGGAGCACCTTATGAGGGATCTTCTTTCGCTGACCTCATTAACGTTGTACGTAGGCTATTCACATTCTAAACATTTATTCGATTGAGCATTTTCATTCCAAAACAACACACAATCGTGTTTCTAGGCATCAATGTTCTTGTATCCCATGCCCAAGTCACGTAATAATATCTTCGCCTCATAAATTGAGGCTGGCACCACACGATCTTCGGGTAAGAAGTCCTTAAAAATCTGCAGAACCTTGTCGAATGACTTATTGCTACGCTCACTTTCTACCTTCACATGTTATATCTTGATGAAAAACAACTTCACATGTTATATCTTGATGACAAACAATAATAGAGCATCTGAACTTTTGTAGCTTGGGTATAAGCCACGCTGGGAAACCTTCAATAAATTTTTAAAATCCTACACATCATCCCTCTCTTGAGTATCTTCCTCTATGTAAGTTCCCCTACAATAGTCCTCTATCAGCTTACCGTATTCATCTTGATTCTATTCTAATTCATCCTCACTCTCATCCGAATCATCAGGTTGAACTATAGGTTCCCCGTGATGTATCCACTGTTGGTATGAGACCATCATTCCGTCAATGTGCAAATGATTTCTCACATTTCCATAGTCATGCTTCAAGCGGTTACAGCAATCACCACATGAGCACTTAATCACTGTATTCCCCTTTGAAAAATCAATAAATGAGTTCACCCCAGCTGTGTACTCCGCACTGAATCTGTTCTGATAATGTAATATCCAACTCCTGTCCATATATGACCTAATCACATGCAATTAGAAATTAAAAATTGCTCTATATGTGATATCTTTGATAAGCAGTTTCATTTAGTGATGGAAGGTCTAATCTCTTGAAACTTCATCAAACAAATTTTAGTTCTAAAAGAGGAAACAGAAATTCAAAACCCAGTAGCCAAAAATTTCGAGAAGAAGACCATTACTTTCTCATATTTATTAGGTACATTCGTGTTTGAACTATAAACCCATTTACGAAAAAGGGACTTCACCATCCCTATTTATGCAAATAGAATTTTTAGAACCTAAAATGGCATTGTTCTGGTCATAGTTCTGAATAGACCAAAATTTCGGCTAGAAACCTCAAATACCAATACCTCAAACACAAATCATTAAGAAAGAAAAAAAATTAATGAAAAAACAAAAAAAACACTCTGGAAAAGAGAGAAAAAGAATCAAGCACTTAGATAATGAAACCCTCTATTATAAAATAAAAGTAAAAATGATCTACTGACCAATATCAAGCAGATTACATGTGTTTATGAGGTCCAGTTCATTGGGCCTACATCAATTCTTTTTTCCAATGTAGCAGTCTTCAATTCATAACAAGATCAATATCTTGTGTTTCCAATTTTCTTCTCACTTTACTGAATGGAGCCTTTACAATATCAAATAAGCCAAACATAACACATGTTGCATTAAAAAAAAAACACAAAAACAATCACATTGACTTAGAGATACATGCTTGTGTATTCTTCCCTTATCCCTCCAACCAAACAGAGCAACAAACTGCTTGTGTATTATTGTGTAGATAAAAGCACTTTGTCCTAAATCTAAGCATGTGATATGTGCCTGACTAAATCATGGTAGTTATTGGATTAAAGTAGTGGGATCTATATTGAGTTACTTTTCTTTCAATTATTTGGTTACTTAGACCTTATATTTCATTGTTTTTCAATTTGCATGTGAATACTCTTATCCCTTGGAATATGCATCTCTGGAGTATGCAACAGTTAATTTCTCTAATCTCATCTATTTATTTTTTATTTCTGTCTTTCTATGCTTGTTAGAAATTCCAAACCGTGAGCATGACAGAAATAATCACTAACCATTGGATTGGACAATCCAAAGTCCAAACCATGTGGACTTGGTACCTCCATTTTTACCACCCCCATTCCCGCAGTCCATAAGAATCCAATAGAGGGACTTCGAAATCACTGTCTCCTACATTCTATTCAAAACTTTCCATAGCAGTACCTGAAGAGAACAGAAACAGAAAAACAAAGAAAGAGAAAAGGGCTGATGGTTTTCCATTTTTCTCTTTTCTTTTCCCCTCTTCCTACCAATCACTGTTGCAAGAGTGCCTGAAAATTTTACAACTTGCTTTGATTTTGATTCTTTATTCATTCATATGTTCTCATGTATAACCTTCTTGAAACCACTATGACCGTGTCTTGCTTTTCACCTTATAGATTGCAAAATATTGGGCCACAAATAAAAGAGCTATAAAAATACTAGAGAAGGTATTACTAATCTCATTTCTCATGGACATCTTAATGCTCTTGTCACGCCCCCAAAACTGGGCCAGGTCCAAACCTAGTTCTAAGGGTGTGAGAATTGGGGCCAATAAAAAATTTTCTTACATAAACGATACGGGCCCCAATTCTAGGTTGATCAAAGTCCTTCGTGAGGCAATGTTTGGTGATCAAGCAACCACAATTACATGTAGAACTGAAATCCATAATCATCGTAGAAGAATATCATATATCAACCAAAAAATAAATCTCAATAATAATAAAGTCAAGGTCAAGTGCTTCGAAGCATAGTAATTGAAGTTATAATTTCAAAACAAATAAATTAAATGAATAAACTAATGGCCCAAACATGGCCTTATTACATAATCTAAAGTTTCGATCTCTGCACTAACACTATGACACCTCAGACAATGTCATTGATGCTATATTCAACAACTCCGCCATCTGGTGGAATTTCCTGCATCGCCTGATCCTCCGGTTCGACATTGGTAACGGAACCTAGACACCAAAAATAGTGGGTCAGATTGACATAATCTGGCAAAAGAGTAAACTACAAGCAATAGTATTAATCAAATGAATTAAAACATAATAATCATCCTGACCCAACATATGCTGAATACAAACCCAATGGCATAAATGCACAAAAACGGGTAACCCCACAGATACAATATACCAAAACGGGTACTCCCATAAATATAATATACAAAAAAAAGTATTCCCGCAGACAAATATATAAACACGGGTATTCCCACAGTCAGATATACAAAAACGGGTATTCTTGCAGACAGATATACAAAAATGGGTATTCCCGCCAAATATAACAAATGGCATAGCTGTGTACCATAATCCACAGTACAAGTTAACCTGATGGCGTACATCTACCTCCGAACTATAGTCGGTCAAATATATATATAACTATACATATGCAAATACACACGTCTACTGATGCATAATAAACCATAATATAAAACCCTTAATTCATGATATCATCCAAAAATCAATTTAAGTATTTAGATTACTTAATTTAAAAGTGTATTATGATCGTGTGTCAATTCAAATTCTCTGAGGTAAGCACTAATCCACCTAACGGTCATAGTTACAGAAATATGGCACATGAGAACTAACTCTCTTTCACAATGGAAATAAGAGTTCATGATGCCAATATCCTACTTTCAGTGTCTATCATGTGGTATATCCCGTATCTTACATTTCCATTTTGAATTCAGTCTAATTCTCATGTGAACATTCAACCAACTTTTCTAAAAAGACAGGAAATCCATCTAATTCAATTATGTATAATTAGTGTGTGTCACAAATTGGGTAAAAGAATATTCAAATTCCAAATCAAAACTTGAATCAAATTATGATAAAAAAAGGGGAAGGTAATAATTAAGTCCTTGATTATCATTGTTGTGTATAAAAATACCTTATCATTTCATATAAAACAAAATATCTAAATCCCATATTCAATTTTGAAATTAAACTAAATCAAAAACCCAAAATTATAATTTCAAATACTTTCTAATTAAGATTTAATCTCTCCCAATTACATCTTAATTAAATTATAATCAAATTAAATAAGATATTAGTCATAAGTACTTAAACCTAAACTAAAGTTATAAAAAAACTTAATTAAGATTCTAATCACACTTAATTAATAATTAATTAATTCAATCAAGTCGCCTGAAAACCTTAAACAAAATTCTAGTTGAATCATAATTAATACAAAATGCCTTAATTTATATTTTTCTATATATTTTTTTAATTTAAATGGGCTCAGCCCAATTGAACCCAGCCCAGATCCCCTACCCGAGCCTGCCAAGCAGTCAGGCCCAGCCCTGCCTGGCATCCGCAAGCAGCAGCTGCGCTTCTACCGCTGAATTTTTTTTATTTTTTTTTATTTTTGTAATATAAATCAAAATCAAAAGAAATCAAAATATAAATCGAAATCAAAAGAAATCAATCTCCATCATTGAAACCTAATCAAGACATCCAAACCTACCCATTAAATCACATCTTAAAACATATTATTCAACGAAACATATATCACATCTCAAAGCATATTAATCAACAAAATAAGCAAAACCACATTGGCTACAGTTATTCGCTTGCCAGGATCTCGATGCAAAAAATGAATCTGAAAATCAAACCTTGGTTTCTCCCTGGAGAACTTCTAAGGCTTGGTTGCAAAAGAAAGGAAGAAGATGGGAGAATAGGGAAAACCTTAAGTGTTTATATTATTAAGAGGTTTTTTTCTAAATTACAAGGAAGGGCTCCTTGCTTTCTTGTAAGTTTTACCAAATTTCAAAAAAAAGTCTTTTTGGCTTAAAAAGGTCAAATAACTCAAGGCTAAGTCCCAAGAGTGTTTAAGCGGTCCATCTAACCCCTCTCAACCCAACTCAAACCAGATAAACTAACTTAACCCAAAAATCAAAATCTGGCGCCTGACATCTCATCCCCTTTAAAGGACATTTGGTCCTCCAAATGACTAACATACCTCAGGAAGAAGATTCGGATACTATCTCTGCACTTCGTCTCTAAGTTCCCACGTTACTTCCTCCGGGAGATAATGACTCCATTGAACCTTCACCCAATGGATAACGTAGTTTCTCAGCACCTGCTATTTGGTCTTAACAATCCCCATTGGCTACTCACTGCAGGTCATATCATCCTGCACTTGCAACAGCTCATACTGCAACACATGCGAAGGGTCTGCTACATAATTCCTCAACATAGAAACATGGAAAACTTTATGAACACCCAACAGCTCTGGTGGCATGCTAATCAATAAGCTACATCATTGACCTTGCTGATAATCTGGAATAGTCTCACATATCTTCTAGAAAGTTTCCCTTTCTGCCCAAACTGCAAAGTACCACGCGTAGGTGATAACTTCAGAAATACATGGTCACCAACCTCAAACTTCAGCTCTATCCTCCTCTTATTTGCGTAACTCTTTTGACAACTGTGGGCAACCTTCAATCTTTCCTAAATCTGTTTTACCTTGTCACTAGACCCTCCAACAACAAATGGTCCATGACAACCACGAGCTCCAAAATTCGACCAGCATATAGGAGTTCGACATCTTCTCCCGTACAAAGCTTCAAAAGGTGCCATGCCAATGCTAGAGTGGTAATTGTTGTTGTACGCAAATTCACATAAAGCAAAACTTTCATCCCAACTAGTCTTGAAATCCAAAACACACTCACTTAACATATCCTCCAATGTCTGGTTTATACACTCTGTTTGTTCGTCTATCTAGGGATGATAGGCTGTACTAAAACTAAACTTAGTTCCTAAGGCTTCTTGCAGTGACACACAAAACTGAGATACGAACTTGCTATCACGATCAGAGATTGTAAAAACTGGTGCTCCATGCAATCTCACCACTTCCTTGATGTACAAATCTTCCATTTTCTTCATTCCTTGACTAGTCTTGAACAGTACAAAGTGGGCTGACTTAGTCAAATGATCCACTATCACCTAAATAACATCAAATCCCTTTTTGGTGCTAGGCAATCCTAACACAAAGTCCATAGTGACGTGCTCACACTTCCACTGAGGAATCTTCAACGATGCAAAAGACCTGGGGGTCTCCTATAATCTGCCTTAATCTGCTGGCAAACCAAACACTTTCCAACAAATTTTGCAATATCCTTCTTCATATTCTTCCATCAGTAGTGATACTTCAAATCTTGATACATCTTAATACTACCTGGATGAATAGTATACCGAGTATAGTGTGCCTCGACCATGCTTTCATCCTTTAATTTTGGAAAATCAAGCACACAAATTCTACCTTTATAATACAAAATATTATCTTCCAACTTAAAATCAGGCATCTTATCCATATGATCTTTGATTCTTGTTATCTCGGGGTCTGATAACTGGTATTCTCTGATCCTCGGAGGTAATGCAGGTTCCCACAAGAATATGCTAGCCAACACTGCTTGTTCACTAATAGGCTGGAAATAAACAGCCATATCTTCCAAACATCGAATCTAGAAGTATTCTATAATTAATCCTCCAGTCAACGCTGCTTTTCTACTTAATACGTCTTGCACTACATTAGCCTTTTTTGGATGGTACTTCAACCCAAAATCGTAATCCTTAATATACTACATCTATCTCCTTTGTCTCATGTTCAAATCAGCCTACAGGAAGAGATATTGGAGACTCTTATGGTCTGAATGCACTTCAAAAGTGGCTTTGTAAACATAATGTCTCCACATCTTTAAAGCAAAGACCACTGCTGCTAGCGCCAAGTCATGGGTTGTATATTTCTGTTTATGTTCCTTTAACTGTTTGGACCCATAAGCCACCACCTTCCATGTTGCATTAGAACACAACCAAGTCCAACTCCGGATGCATCAGTGACAATCACAAAACCATCATTACCAACAGGTAGGGTCAAAACACGGGATGTGGTCAACCTTCTTTTCAACTCCTGGAAACTCTACTCACAATCATCATTCCACACAAAAGGAACTCCCTTACGAGTCAATCTCGACAGTGGCGCTGCTATTATGGAAAATCCTTCCACGAATCTACGGTAATAACCTGCGAGGCCTAGGAAACTTTGGATATCCGACATTGTTTTCGGTCTATCCCACTTCACCACTGCTTCAATCCTTGTTGGGTCCACCGCTAAACCTTCCTTGGAGATGATGTGACCAAGGAATCCTACCTGTTCCAACCAAAATTCACACTTACTTGCCTTAGCATACAATTGGTGTTTCCTCAACAGTTGCAATGAAGTACGAAGATGCTGAGCATGCTCTTCCCAACTCTTCAAATATACAAGTACATCGTCGATAAATACCGCCACAAACTTGTCCAAGTACTTACAAAAACCCTATGCATCATAGCCATAAAAGCTACTGGCGCATTAATTAGTCCAAAAGACATCACCAAAAATTTGTAATGACCATATCTAGTTCTGAATGCAGCTTTCAAAATATCCTGATCTCGTACCCTCAACTGATGATATCTTAATCTTAGATCGATCTTAGAAAAATACTGAGTACCCTGCAATTGATCAAATAATTTATCAATCCTAGGTAAAGGATACTTGTTCTTGATGGTTACTTGATTTAATTATCTATAATCAATACACATTCTCATAGAACCATCCTTTTTCTTCACAAATAACACTGGAGCCCCCCAAGGAGAGACACTCAGTCTAATAAAACCCTTGTTCAACAGCTCCTGCAATTGCTCCTTGAGTTTTCTCAACTTGGCTGGGGCCATCCTATAAAAGGTTTTCGAGATTAGAGCCATGCCCGACACAAGCTCAATTGCAAAGTCAATCTCACGGACCAGTGGTAATCCGGGAATATCATCGGGGAAAACATCCAGAAACTCAAACACTACTGGTATCTCCTCCACCACTTTAGTCCATTTATCCTCTGCGATAAATGCTATATACCCCTCAAAACCTCTCATTAACAACTTCATAGCCTTAATAACTGAGATCATACATGTAACAACCTTCTTCTTAGATCCCACAAATTACACCTCGGTGCCATCATCAGCTATTAACTTAACCATCTTAGCACGGCAATCCATTATGGCACTATAAGTAGCAAGCCAATCCATACCCAAAATGGCATCAAAGTCATTCATCATCAATAGTATTAAATTATCCTTAAACACAACTCCACTTATCACCAATTTGCATTTAGGGTAGTATTTCAAACAACTAACCTTTTTACCCACCGAGGTAACCACAATTAAATCAAAAGGCAACTCAACTGCTCTAACACCGATCTTCAAGGCAAAACTAAGAGAAATGTTGTAATGGGTAGAACCAGGAATAAATAAAGCTTTAGCATGACTATCACAAATAGAAATAGTACCTTCCACAAAGTTCTCAATAGCATCAACCTACTCCTGAGTCATGGCATACACTCTGCCTGCTTGCTGGGGCCTTGATTGCTGTCTATTAAGCCTTGGTGGTCGCTGAGGTTCTTTCTGAGGTCGGGGCTGCTGGGGAAGTCAGTACAACTACATTTGCTGCTGCAGTGCCTGGGGTCGTTGCTACAACGAGGGAGCTAGAGCTATCTATCTCAACAGCTGTACTTGAATAGGAGCTCCCCATGTATATGTCTACCAATACTGTTGGCCTTTCTTCTTAGGGCAATCTTTGACTTGATGACTAGTGTCTCCACAGTGAAAACACCCCATGTCTACCTCCACACTTAGATGTTGGGTGGTTATTACCACAAATGCCACAAGACTCTCTCTTCTGCTTCTTGAATTGGTGTTGTGGGCTGGAGACGAAGTAACTTTCTACTTGAGTTGGCTTGTAGGGGCCATGCACCCAATCACCTCCTTGGCCTAGTGTGCCTTATCCAAATATTCCTGGTAGGTTTTTAGAACTTGTGACTTTGCATGAAGTAATATATCTGGTCGAAGGCCATCAAGAAACCATCAAATCCTCTCGCTTACTAAAGTGATAAGAGTTGGTGCGAAACGAGAAAAACAGGTAAACTACAGCTCATACTCCCGAACAGACAAGTTCCCTTGCTTCAATCTATTAAACTCTATTCGTTTCTAAATGCGAACATGCTACAGTACATACTTATCACAGAACTGATTACGAAAAGTAATCCAAGCCACCTCTTCAGCGATCCCCTCATATGTTAACAACTAAACGACCAAAAATGTAGAAAGTAACGAACTCCTGTAACCTTTAAACAATTGCTAAAGTTCGAATACAATTACATGTGTCAAAACCCCAAACATTCCCACCTAGAATTTTTATTCCTTACATCGGACCTATGTTCTAGCATCTTTTAAAACTTCTAGAACTTAACTGTCTTTGATATCATCTGTCACGCCCTCAAAACTAGGCCGGATCCAAACCCCATTCTAAGGGTGTGAGAATTTGGGCCAATTAAAAGTTTTCTTACATAAACGATACGGGCCCCAATTCTGAGTAGATCGAAGTTCTTCGTAAGGCTATGCTTGGTGATTAAGTAACCATAATCACATGCAGAACTAAAATTCATAATCATCGCAGATGAATATTATACATCAACCAAAGAACAAATCTCAATAATAATAAAGTCAACGTCAAGTGCTTCAAAGCATAGTAATTAAAGTTATAATTTTAAAACAAATAAATTAAATGAATAAACTAATGGACCAAACATGGCCTTATTACATAATCTAAAGTTTCAGTCTCTGCACCAACACTATGACACCTCAAACTATGTCATCGGTGCTTTACTCAATAACTCTGCCATCTTGCGAAATTTCCTGCGTCGCTTAATCTTCCAGTTCAGCACTGGCAAGGGAACCTAGACACCAAAAGTAGTGGATCAGATTGACGTAATCTGGCCAAAGGGTAAATTGCAAGTAATGGTATTAATCAAATGAATTAAAACATAATAATCATCCTGACCGAACATATGCTGAATGCAAACCCAATGACATGAATGCACAAAAATGGGTAACCCCATAGATACAATATACCAAAACGGGTACTCCCACTCCCACAAATATAATATACATAAATGGGTATTCCTGCAAACAAATATATAAACACAGATATTCCCACAGTCAAACATACAAAAATGGGTATTCCCACAGACAGATATACAAAAACGGGTATTCTTGCCAAATATAACAAATGGTACAGCTGTGTACCATAATCCACAGTACATGCTGACCCGATGACGTACTTCCACCTCCGAACTGCAGTCAATCAAATATATATATGTATATCTATAAATATACATATGCAAACACATACGCCTACTGATGCATAATGAGCGATGATATGAAACCTTTAATTCATAATATCATCCCAAAATCAATTTAAGTATTTAGATTACTTAATTTAAAAGTGTATTATAACTGCGTGTCAATTCAAATTCTCTGAGGTAAGCACTAATCCACCTAACGGTCATAGTTAGAGAAATATGCACATGAGAACCAACCCTCTTTCACAATGGAAATGAGAGTCCATGATGCCAATATCCTACTTTCAATGTCTATCATGTGGTGCATCCCGTATCTCACATTTCCATTCTGAAGTCAGTCTAATTCTCATGTGAGCATTCAACCAACTTTTCTAAAAAGACAGGAAATCCATCTAATTCAATTATGTGTAATTAGTGTGTGTCACAAATTGGGTAAAAAAATATTCAAATTCCAAATCAAAACTTGAATCAAATTATGATAAAAAAGGGGAAGGTAATAATTAAGTCCTTGATTATCATTGTTGTGTATAAAAATACGTTATCATTTCATATAAAACAAAATATCTAAATCCCATATTCAATTTTGAAATTCAACTAAATCAAAAATCCAAAATTATAATTTCAAATGCTTTCTAATTAAAATTTAATCTCTCCCAATTACATCTTTATTAAATTATAATCAAATTAAATAAGATATTAGTCATAAGTACTTAAACCTAAACTAAAGTTATAAACAAACTTAATTAAAATTCTAATCACACTTAATTAATAATTAATTAATTCAATCAAGTCGCCTCAAAACCTTAAACAAAATTCTAGTTCAATCTTAATTAATACAAAAAGCCTTAATTTATATTTTTCTATATATATTTTTTAATTTAAATGGGCTCAACCCAATTGAACTTAGCCCAGATCCCTTATTCTGGCCTGCCAGGCAACCAGCCCAGCCCAGTCGGGCCAGGCCAGTTGCCCAGCCGGCCCAGGCAGCCAGCCCACAGGCTACCTGGGCATGCAAGGCAGCGCTGCCGCCTGGCATGCGCAAGCAACGGTTGCACTACTGCCACTAAATTTTTTTTTTTTTTTCATAATATAAATCGAAATCAAAAGAAATCAAAATATAAATCGAAATCAAAAGAAATCAATCTCCATCATTGAAACCTAATCAAGACATCCAAACCTACCCATTAAATCACATCTTAAAGCATATTGTTCAACGAAACATATATCACATCTCAAAGCATATTAATCAACAAAATAAGTAAAACCACATTGGTTACAGTTATCCACTTGCTTAGATCTCGATGCCAAAAGCGAATCTGAAGATCAAACCTTGGTTTCTCCCTGGAAAACTTCTAGGGCTTAGTTGCAAAAGAAAGGAAGAAGATGGGAGAATGGAAAAGCTCTAAGGATTTATATTATGAAGAGGTTTTTTCTAAATTATAAGGAAGGGCTCCCTGCTTTCTAGTAAATTTTATAAAATTTCAAAAAAAAAGTCTTTTTGGTTTTAAAATGTCAAATAACTCAAACCCAAGGCCTAAGAGTGTTTAAGCAGTCCATCTAACCTCTGTCAACCCAATTCAAACCCGACAAACTAACTCGAACCACAAATCAAATGCTGGGGTCTAACAGCTCTGACTTCTCACTGATCTTAATTGCATAGATTCCTTGAAGTATGGAGCCATAAGATTGGAAGTAAATGTTGATGGATCAGTATCATACCCTAAACCTCAATTTGCAACAAAGGATGGTGGAAGCACTGATCTTAATTATTAATTACCTTTCCTATTGCTTCTCCGTCTTGGTATAGCACTAGCACCAATTTCCTCCAATTTTGTGATATTCCTATGCCAATGACAATCTTATATTGTTTCATCTGCTTGCAGGCTCTCCATGTCGAAGTAGAGCAACTTATGCGTGTTTTCTAGTTAGGCTAAGATTCCCTCTACATTTCCCTATACATTTCCTAGGTTTTTAAAATTATTCTTTCTGATTTCGAGTGTTTACTATATGAACTTATTGCAAGACACTACAAAGAATGACAATCATGTTTGGAAAAACAAGTCAGGAGGGATTTTCAATATAGTTCTTCTCCCTCTTAGAGTGCTTCTTGATGGCTTCTTGTTGAACGTGCAATCAATCTGGTATCATAGCCAAACGAGCATCCTCATCAACGTTCTATCCAAGAAGAGATCGCGCCATATCTCTATAGAATATGTAGGTAGGGAGGATACTAGGAGAGCTATTTTTGGTCATTTTGGCCAAGGTCTAAGAGCCTTCTACTTCTCTTTTCCTCTACTATTTTGGTCTTTTGGCCACACCTATGTTCACCTGCTGCTATGTTTGGTTCCTGCTTTATTTTATTGATACCTCCTTTGATTGGGGCTTGGTTTTGGATGACAAAGAAGATGGAGGTAGTTAAAATCAACGAACTGGTTTTGGGTCTGCAAGATCCAAATCTTATATTATCCATTGCTGTAATCATTCTATGTTTAGTCCGGGTAGAAATATCATTTCCTTGTATCATGGGTAAAAAAAAATGTGGACATACCTTATTCTTAATATCATTAGTGGAATGCTACTAGTCACCCTCAACTTATAAGCCTTTGATGATAATGATGATGATGAATTTATGATGTAATGTGTATGATAAAGGCATTGTGGTGTGGCCATCCTTCCATTTTCTGTTATACAATTTTTATTTGTGAACGTTCTTGTGTTATTTGTGAGAAATAGTTTAATACTAATGACAGTATTGAAAGTTGCTAACTTGCAATATTGTTGTGTAGCCCTACACTTTTCTTCAGCTCGCCATCAAGGGGAAAAAGCCTTTGATTATCTTTTGTGATTTCTGACGAGAATCTCATTCTATCTAATAGGTTGGGTAACAGGAGAAAAATGTTTAGGAGTTGTATGCCTTAGCATTTTTACATTGGTTGGAATTGTGGGGTCTTAGCATTTTAACTGTGCAATGTTTAATAGTTATACCTATTGGGAGACTAATTGTCTGTCTAATTTATACTGAATAAAAGAGGGTTTAGCAAAGAAGAATTACAAAGGTGTGAGTTGAAGGTGGTTGGAGATCCAGCAGGTAGGTAATCATTTCTGACGAAGAGGAGATTATTTGACGAGATCGGCATTTAGTTCTGCACTTTTTTGGTCCATTAATAGCAAAGCATTAGTAAGACATCCTAAAAATTCATCACCAAATAAGAGCCCTTTTTATTATACGAACTTATAGTAAGAATTTTGTCGAATGGGTATTAAGGAGGAGAGACTAAAAGATATAAGGTAGAAATGTAGAGGGAACCTACATAAGTTGCTCCTCTTTAGCATTGTGTGTGTGGTCACTTCCATATATAAATTGACAATCAAACCCAAAAAAAAAAAAAAGGTCTACAAATACAATGAAAGGATAAAAACCCACACAAAAAAAAATCTACAAATACAATAAAAATAGGAGGAAAATGGATAGGTTTTTTTTTTTTTTTTTTTTGGAGCAAAATGGATAGGGCTTTTGGCATGCCACACAAACAAACTCATAGAAAAAGAAGAGGAGGAAGGAGGACCCGCAGCAAAGGAAGAATGGCAGAGGAGAGGGAAAGAGCAAAGAGATCAAGCAGCAGAGGAAGCACGGCAGAGAAGTGGAGAGGGAGACGAGCGAGAGAGATTAGCAGCGAGAAGAGAGCATGGTAGAGAAAGGGAGAGAGCAGAGAGAACGAGCAACAAAGGAAGAAGTTTGGCAGCACAGCAAAGAAGAAGATGCACGGCGAGCATAGTAGAGATCAGTAGCACGGCAAAGATCACAACGAGCATGGTAGAGATCAACAGTGAGGAAAGAGCAAAAATTGGGGCTTTTTGCTTTTAACCTTCTCACACGGATCAGAAGAGAGAAGAGAGAAGAGAGCAGAGAGGGAGGGAGGGAGGAAGAGAGGAGAAGGAGAGATAGAGGAGACAACGCCAGTGAGCAGAGACCGTCGGCTCGTAGAAAAGAGGAGATGATGGGGCAAGGAGGGAGAGAGCAGAGAGGCGAGGAGAGGGGGCGAGATCAAAGAATGCCGATGAGCAAGGAATGCCGATGAGCAGAGAATGCAAGGACAGAAGGAGAGTGGAGAACACGAGGAGAGCAAGAGAGATCACAGAGCAGAGAGGTAGAAAGTGGTTAATTTGCTTTTTTGGTGGCGGGGGAGTGAAAAAGGGGTTCCAGTTGGCTCCAATAAAAAGTAAATCTTCACCGACGACTTATTTTCGTTGCCAAAAGTCCAAAATTTATCGGTAAAAATTCATTTTATTTCAATTTTTTCTAACAATAAGTTATAAAGCACAACATTTTCCAATGCACTAATTACGTCTATATAAATAAAAATTTTATTGATGTTTAAAATTAATCATTGATAATAATAATTATCGATGATAATTGTCATCGCAAAAATCCAAAGCATCATTGGCTATAATTTTTTTATTTTAATTTTTTGTAAGAAAAAAAGTTAAAAGGGACTAACCTTTGCCAACGACTTTTTATGTTACGTCAGAAAAAATGTCACTTTGGCCAACGTTTTTTTAGAAAACATCAGCAAATATCCAGTTTCACCAACGAAATGTATATGTGTCGGTAAATAATTCCAATCCCAGATTCATGGCCAACACTCGTCACTGAAAAAGGTCGCTAAAACATCTTGTAGTGAGTTGAATAGTTGATAGTGGAGGTATAGAAATCTTCACTTTTAAAATCCTATTCACATAGTTTTGTCTTTACATATTTAGGTGTAAGGAAAAGTTAGAACCATTAAAAATCGGAGAAATTTTTTGGCTTGATTCAGTTCTGGAAACTGAAATAAATAATCAGATTCGTTGCCTCTTTTGATCATCCAAACTGATTTGAATGTGGCAGAATTTTCATGATTGGAAAACGGGTTATACAATAAAATATTTATGGAATTTGAATATGGCATGTTGAGAACGAGTTTGGATAGTTCTTGCGCATTCAGAGAAATGATTTTAATACAATTTTAATCTGATGTAAACTTGAAATCTGAGTTTACAGTACACGAACAGAAAAATCAGCAAACTTATATTCGCACCTAAACCTGTTAGTTTCTCATGCATTCACATATTGTTTGAGTCGGAAAGTTTGATTGGACAAGTTATACTACTGAAAACACCCTTAAAACTGATATTTTCATCTCAGGTATGCTCAAAAAACCTGGTGTTTCAGATGTAAAAACGGGCCAAGAACATCCTACATGCATAGCAAAATTCTGCACTTCAAAATTTTTGTAACTAATCTTCTTCATTCATGCATATCTTTCTTGTTTTTCAACCTTTTCCACGCTGTTTTTTTTATTATTATTGAATTCATGCATTCATTAAGTGTGCATATCAGGCATCAAATTTAGATTTAAGTTGCATTGGCTAGATTCAAATTTTTGTGAAAATTTGCATCTCATGTAGTAATTTGGCATTAGGAATATTTTCATGGCATGCATTGTGTTGCATAGTTAGTTTTCCTCTAACTTTCTAATTTTGATTTGATTTGTAAATCTTTGATCTTGGAAGGTCCTTAATTTTAGGGAGTTGACTAATTTAGTTCACTAACTTAGGAAAGTGAACGTGACCTAGTTGTTTAATCTAGTTTCTAATTTTAATTTAGGAAAGTTTCTACTTCAAGTTTTTTTTTAATTTTAGAAAGTGAATTGAATTGATTTTTTATATATATATATATTTATATAACATTGTTTGACTCTAACTTGGATTTTCTAATCACGTGTTTCTTTTTTTAGTCTTGTTTAGTTTTTAACTTTAATTAGTTGTTTTATTTTCAGTAAGCTTTTGGAATGTTTCTAATTTGTGTGCTCTTTTGCAGTTAATTAAGATTTCTTTTTAGATTATGAAGTTTTTTTTTTTTTTTTTTTTGAGAATGTATTTGATTTAAAGTAGGAATGATGAATGTAATTTTCTAGTTTTAGGCTAATTTTAAATTTTATTTAGGGCAAGTGACAAGTTAAGTTGGAAAATCTTATTTTAATAACTCCACGTGGATCGGCCTGGTCTCACCAATTATTACTACAATCGAAGTTCTATGCTTGGAATGACGATCTATATATATATATATATATATATCCTTAGTGTGCCTCATCCCAATCATCACAAAGATGATCGAGGTGGTCAATCTGTGCAATTAAGATGACCTCGCCTATTGACATCACATATGCAACAAATGCACACGCAAAGTTTGTTTACAACAGAATTAGTAGTTTGACATCCAAAAAACATGAACTTGAAACATGAGAACTAGAAATTAATATTTTATTAGTATCATCATGAAAATGAAGAATATACTCTCACCTACTAATAACATATTACATTAATCTCAATCTCATGCTTCTTACATGTAATGAAAAGAAAAATCTCTCTAGGCAATGGCTTAGTCATCGAGTCAGCTACCATTTCTTGCAAAGGAATGTAGCAAATGACGAATTCTTTATCTTTTTATTGTTTGTAGACAAAATGATACTTCTCGGTGATGTGTGTTGATTTCTTATGAAATCGTTAATTCTTTGCAAGGATCATAGCCAACATATTATCCACATTTAATGTAATGGGGTCTTTAGCACCCAAAACAATGCCCAAGTCTAAGAACAGTCATTGAATCCAAAGTGCTTCTAAAGCTACTGGAGAACTAGCAACATATTTGGATTCCGTAGGTGATTTCGCAGCCGAGTTCTGTTTCTTATTAGACCATGAAACAACTCCCTCCCTAGTAAGAAAATATATCCTGGCGTGGACTTAGAATCATCTGGATCATCTGAGAATGATGCCTTGATATATTGCTACACTGTAAGATCACCACCTTGATAACATAGCATATAATATTCTTTGTGCCTCTTTAATAGCAAAGAATTCTCTTAGCAGCCATATAATGTTAAAAATTGGAATTGCTCTGGAAATGGCTAACCAAACCTGTTGCATAACAAATATCGGGCCGAGTACATTACATGGTATACATTAGGATACCAGTAACACTGGCATAAGGTATCCAATTCATTTCACGAATTTTATCACCAATTTGAGGGCATTGTTTTTTTGCTAAACTTACGACTTTTATCTATTAGTGTATTAACTAATTTGACTTTGACATGTAAAACTTATGCTATACATTTTCAATTTATTGTCTTTGGAAAAGCCTAAGCAAATGCATTTTATGATCATGTATCATCTTAACTCCTATGACAAAGTCAACCTGACCCAAATCTTTCATCTCAAAAGCCTCTGAAAATTATTTATTGATCTCTAACAAAAATTTCATGTTTTACTAGCAATGATTATGTCATCAACATATTGAAAAAGTATCACAAATTGATGTTTTGATCGCTTAATAGAGATGTAGTGGTCCTCATAGCACATTTGAGAACCATTTGATAGAACAACATCTTGAGATTTTATATACCACTACCTCATGGATTGTTTAATTCCTTAAATGGATTTATTCAGTTTACAAACTTTATTTTTCTGACCTTTCTCAACATACCCAATTGGTTTTTGTATGTATATTTCTTCTTCAAACTTTTCATTAAGAAAAGCAGTCTTGACATCCATTTGATATAACTCAAGATCTAACTTCGCAATAATAAATAATGGGATGCGCACTTAGGGGAATGGTACAATAAGAGAAAATGTTTCATCGTAATATGCCTCCTCAATTTGGGTGAAACCCTTCACAAGTAGCTTGGCTTTAAATTTTTCAATAGATCCATCTGCTTTGCATTTTATCTTCAAGACCCATTTATTTGTAATGGCTTTACGTCTTGGTGGCAGATCAACAAGATCCCATGCTACAATTTTTTCGCATCCAACTGATCTCATCATTCATTGCAGTGATCCACTCCTTTGAATTCTTTGATTCAAGAGCTTGTTAAATGATTTTAGGCTCATCTTCATCAAGAGTGACATATGTATATGATTCCCCTTCAGTACTAAATTATTTCCAAGGAATCAGCCCACGAAGAGGATTATTATCTCATTTACTCTCACTTACTTCTGACTGGGGACATTAACACTTGGATTTGCATTTATATCAAGTTGGGAGTTTTCTTCCATTTCAAATAATTCAATTGGAACTTTTATTTTCTTCTTGTATGCGTATTAGAATTTAAAGAAGTTATCATTGTCTGATTCTATTTTAATCAACCGTGCACCTTGGTCTTCATAGACCATGACATATCCTTTAGACAATTAGGAATACCTACCAAAGATGCTATGAATAATCTTCAATTCTATCTTGTTAGGTTGAGAGATCATGACATATCCCATTTGACCCCTGTGGTCGTAGATTTGCCAACAAAGATTTTCTACCCATTCACACCTCATAAGATTTCTTCGGAATAGACTTAGATTAGACTTTATTCAAGATGTATACTATAGTTAAAAGTGCATCTCCCTAAAAAGAAGTGGGGAGATTCACATGGGTTATCATGGATCTGATGATATCCAATACAGTCCTATTTCTTCTTTCCGCTACCTTATTTTGCTATGGAGTGTATGCCATAGCCAATTGACGCATAGTCCCATTATTTTCATAAAAAGTCTAGAAAATATCTAAAGTGTATTAACCACCTCGATCAGCTCTAAGGGTTTTAATATTCTTGTTGAATTGGGTATGGGCTTCTTTAACAAAATTTGTAAAAACATGTATGCCTTCATATTTGTATGAAATCAAGTTAACATAGTCATAATGAGAATGGTCATCGATAAAAGTTATGAAATATCAAGCCTCTTGCCTTTTTTTGAAATCTAGGGGCTCACAGATGTCAGACCAAACTACCTCAAGAGTAGTTATGGGCCTTTGAGCTTTAAGAAATGATTTTCTAGTTGCTTTCCTAGCTACACATGATTCAAAAGATGGCAAAGATATTTGTTTCAATTGTCCAAGCATACCATCTTGAGCCAATCTGGTTATTTTGCCTTTACCAATATAATTTAATATAGCATTTCATTTTAAAGATTCTGACACATTATCACAAGTCATAAATGATACATTCAAAACCATTTTTTTAGACACATTATCACAAGTTCAAAACAGATAAGGTATTGAGTAAAGAACCTCATGCAAAGATAATGTTATTCACCCTAAAAGACAACTTATTTTTATTGAGTGAATATCAAATCCATATTCAACTAAGTAATAAATTGAAAGTGAATTCCGCCTCACGCCCAGGGAGTATAAAGTCTCATGTAGCACCAAATCATTTCCTTCAGACATACAAAGATGGTATTCTCCCACCCCTAAAACATCTTTAGAAAAATTATTGTCCATGTAAAACTTATAAGTACTCACATCAATGCTTCAGAATTCCTTGCATCCATTCTTATCCCACATCACATGTTCCGTTGCCCCGGAGTCTATAATCTAAAAATTGACATTTAGATCTACATTTAGGGATTCATCATAGACTAAAACATGCAATTGGGTCGAACGCTTAGCACTTGATGTTGGGACAGGTTTGGACCAAATGACCTAACTCCTTACATATGTAACATTGAACCTTTGCGAGGTCAACAAGCTTATTACATTAGCAATGCTTGTTAGGTAGATTCACAGTCCCATTCTAATTTTTGCCCTAATTAGGTTGATGATTCGATCGGTTGGCATTCAACAGATTTGAGGTCCTATTCTTGGGATTTTGATTTCAATGGTTATGTCCCCTACCACCTTTCCGTTTTCAACAATTACCCCAATTAGATCTAGGTCTTGGCTCTGCAAATAATGTTTTTCCTATTGTCTCTATCTTCAATATTTCAAACTCAATTTTAGGCATTTGATTCAACTCCTTTACATTTTTTATACATTTGTTCAAACCCAAGATTTGCTTGGTATTATTCCAAGAATCTGGTAGAGCTCGCAGAATAAAAATCATCTATTGTTCTTCAGATAGTGGGTTTCTTGCATGAGCCAAGTCCACAATCATATTAGTCATTTCCCGAATTTGATCCATGATCGACACCCCATGTGGCATATAATAATCATCAATTTGCATTGTAAGAATGTGGGCTTTTAATGCCAACCAAATTCCCTTTGATGTAAGGTATTTTTCATAAATGAGCATCATTTTAAAGTGCATAGATTGCAACATTATATTTCCTATGATGAAATTATCCTTTATCCACTTTTCATATCATGGAGTGCTGGCATAGGTGTTTGGTCCTTATCTACTAAATGTTGGTTCTTTTTTGTGTCCAGGGTGTAGGTAGCATCTTATTCATCACACATATAAATGTTGCTCCAATACCAACAATCATAATTGACGCATTGAAGTTTGTCCTTTTTAAGGTCATCAAAGAAGCTATTCTATGCCATCTCCATGGATGTAATGCAACAATGTATGACAATGATGTATACAATTTTTTGGCAAATAAACACATATCCTATTTTTGCAAACATATCACATCGAACCATCAAGATCCCAATCTAAAAATCTCATTTACCCAAATAGGCATAACAAAATAATCAAGTTTGAGAATCATGGTGCAAGAAATGCGTTGACATACAAAAAAGTTCGAAGAAATCTACAAGCAGTTCAATTGTGCAAAGTCAGAGTCAGGACTCAAACTTAGCTCAAGCCTAACAAAACAAAGCCCAAACAGCTCAAGGACAAAAAACAAAAGGACTCCTTCATGTTTGGAAAAGAAACCAAATAAAACACTTCAAAAAATGAAAATGTGTGCACTAGCCGACTGGACAAGCAAAGTGGCCAAGAGTATGCTAGTTGATTGAACAAGTCAATGGCTGATGGTATACTAGCATTAGTATAATTTAAGTCATCTAGATCGTTTATGATTGATTTCAAGCTGAATAGAATAATTCAAGTGATCCAGATCCAGATGCCACCTCATAAAGTTAATTATAGGAGGGTAGCTGACAATACAAATGCACGGTGACTACCCTCATATAAATCAGATTTCGCTCAATCTTTTCCCTGCCATAAATGACCAGAGTAAGTTCTTAGAGGCTATAAATACCCCCCTTAGGTGTCTATTGCAACAACAACACAATCCAGATCTAGTTAAATTGTTTTTAGTTGATTTCAAGCTGATTAACATAATCCAAGTGATCCAGATCGTTTATGATTGATTTCAAGCTGATTAGCATAATTCAAGTGATCTAGATCCGGATGCCACCTTGCAAAGTTGACTATGGGAGGGTAGCCAACCATATAAATACATGGTTAACTACCTCCCTACAAATCAGATTTTGCTCAATATTTTCCTTGCCATAAATGACCAGAAAAAGCTCTTTGAGACTATAAATACCCCCCCTTAGGTGTCCATTGCAACAACAATACGATCATCAAGTACAGCACAGCCACCAAGGCATTCAAGACTCCTCAGATTCTCTTCAAGAAGACTCAGACACTCCAACTTCTTTGGCTTCGACTCCAAAGACAAGGTATTTGGTCTTCTGAAAATGATTAGAAGAATAGTGCCTTGACTTGAGAAAATCTCCAAGGAAGTTAAGTCTTTCAAGACTTTCTTCATTTCCATCACTTGAGAGTTAAATGTAATATGGATACAACTATAGCCAACCCATTGGCATAACGTGATGAACGATCCCTAAGACAACCTTGACCATAAAATCTCCGTCTTAACTCCCCCTCGGAATTCCATCTCCAAGAAAAACAAGTGAAAGGTCACAAAGATTAATGCTCATTCGACTTAAACACTAAAAATGGCACACGTTCAATACACTCTAGATCAGCCACTCTTCAAAATCCTTTGTTTCCCTTTTGTTCATGTAAATTTTTCATGTATTTTGCAATCTTTTTGAGTGTTAGTCATCCAAGACTAAGTAGAGTAGTGTTGGGTTCATGTCTTGTATTCCAAGTTCGCTGAATTGGTCTATAAGGTTATTCCTAGACTAGGTTTAGTCCTGGACTAGGTTTTGGATCAGGGGTACTTTGTCCTTTGTACCGGGCTTTCTTAGGGGCTAAGAAAGAAAGAGTTATATATATGATGTACCTGTAACCCTAGACCTAAACAGAAAAGTGCAGTAAAAGAGTAGAGTATTCTTTTAGCCGTGAACGTAGGCATCTCGCCGAACGACGTAAATCTCGCGTGTGTGTGTGCTCTTGTGTGCTTATCTCTTCTTGTGTGTGGCTTTGATTGTTAATCACAGGTTACGCGCTTCCGCATGTGCACAACAAGTGGTATAAGAGCTTGGATTATGCCTTCCGATCTACGAAAATCTCATGTATTGAGATTGATCTCTATTTCATAAAACAGAAAGGGAGGTTGGATTCGCTCTGATCTCGATAAGCCATGCATCACAGTCACATCGGTGACTGGTTCGATTGTTTTCTACTTAAAGAAACAAAGAATTGAGAGTGTGATTGGTTTTTAAAAAAAAGGGTGTTGTAGAGAAACGGAGGAGTGTCTGTTTGAGAAGAAGAGTCACCATTCTTCTTCACCCGCATCTGCACGCCGGAGACCGTTACTACTATAGTCGTCATCACTGGGGAAGCCATCTCCATTCACCGTTGTCCGCTGCCGGTGCTACCGTATTCGATTGCTACAGCTGAGGTAGAAGGTCGGGTGGTTCACTCTGCAAATCTAGTTGCAGAACCATAATTGGAAGAGAAGAAGGAGAAGGGTCCAATGTTGGGCCAGTTTAGGTCTGGGTCAAAATGGAGTCGAGTTGCCTGACCTCTTAGCAGCAGCCCATCTAGAGACAAGTGCAGGTCAGGTCAGGTCGGGTCGACCTGATCTGAGCCCGACCTGATCTGAGTGCAAAACCCAGTTCAACAGCAAAGCAGTCGCTAACATCAACACAAGTCAGCAGGATTGTACGGTCAAAGCAGTTTGACAGTAAATCGAGGGAAAAAACTTCTTTCTACGATATCTTGATCATCCGGTGTCCGATTGGAGATCCATTTGTAACCACAGACTCGTTTTGAGCATTTCTACACAGTAGAAGATGGTGATTGGCTGTTTGAAGGTCAGCGAGGAGGTTAACCGATCAGAGCATAGAAACTTGTTTCTATGATATTGGAGCCATCCAGACTCAGATTTTAGATCCATTTCTTCCAATGTGCTCGTGATGACGAGATTTACAATGTGGTGCAGAAATTCTGCATGAATGGAAGCAAAATTTAAAGTTGAAATATTCAACAGCAGGAATGATTTCAGCTTGTGGCACGTGAAGATAAATGATTTGTTAGTTCAAAAAGGGCTACAAAAAGCATTGAAGGGAAAGAATGCCCTTTCTGCAATGATGTCAGAAGACAAAAAGGAGGATATACTGGAGAAGGCATATAGAGCAATTTTGTTATACTTGAGTGATGGAGTGCTTCAAAAGGTTGCTTAAGAGAAAACCGCTGCTGACTTATGGCTGAAATTAAAGAATCTGTACATGACCAAGTCTCTGAAACCGTTTATATCTGAAAAATGGTTGTACACTTTCCAGATGCAGGAAGTTATGTCCCTTGATACCCATCTTGATGAATTTGATAAAACTATTTTGGATCTGCCAAATATTGATGTTTTAATTGGTGATGAAGACCAAGTTATTATGTTGTTATGTTCTTTACCACCCTTATATGAGCATTTTGTTGATACCATGATGTATTATAAAGATACTCTTTCAAAAGAAGATGTAAAGGCAGCCTTGAACTCTAAGGAGTTGAAGGTAAAGGTTGTACCTGAAAACGATGATAACTCAAGTGAGATTTTGGTTGCAAGAGGAAGAACAAACAACTCCAGTAATAGGAGCAAATGTAGATCCAAGTCTATATCCAACAGAAAAAACATTGAATGCTATTATTGCCATAAGAAAGGGCACATTGAAAAGAATTGTCCTAACAAGCAGAGGAAAGGGAAAGAAATAGAAAATTCATCCTCTGATGATTTAGCCAGTGTTATAAAGGGAAGATCAGGTTTTGATTTAATAGTGCATTTTCTGTTATATCAAAAGGTATTCATTGTCAGGATGAATTGATTCTTGATTCTGGATGTTTACCATGTATGTCCCAATAGGGACTAGTTTACCACTTATCGCAAGATCAACAATGGTAGTGTCTTAATGGGCAACGATGTTTTATGTAAGACGATTAGGATTGGAACAATCAGAATAAAAATATATGATGGAATCGTTAGAACATTGGCAGGGGTTTGACATGTTCCTGGTCTAAAAAAAATCTTATTTCTTTAGGTGGCTTAGACTCCGACAGTTGTAAGTGCTCAGCTGAAGGTAGAGTCATAAAAGTTATGAAGGGTGCTATGGTTCTTATGAGAGGCAATAAAGTTAGAAAGTATGTTTTGTCTGGAAATACTGTTTCAGGTGGAGCTGTAGTGTCTTCATCAGATGATCATGAATTTGTTTCAACGCATTTATGACACTTGTGTATGGGTCACATCAGTGAGAAGAGCTTGACAATGCTGAGTAAGCGGAATTTACTATGTGGCACCTAGACAAGCAAGTTGGATTTTATGAAAAATGCATATTCAAAAAACACCATGGGGTCAATTTCAAAATGGGCATTCATCGCACAAACGGTATCTTTGATTACGTTCATTCAAATGTGTGGGGTCCTTTTAAAGTTTATTCCAAGGGTCTCGATTTATGTTGACTTTCATAAATGATTATTCAAGGAAAGTTTGGGTTTATACATTGAAGACGAAGGATCAGACCTTTGAAACATTCAAACGATGGAAGGCAATGGGTGAAAAAAAAACCGACAGGAAGGTGAAGAAGTTGAGGATAGAAAATGGCAAGGAGTACAGATCCAATGAGTTTGAGAACTACTGCAAAGATAGAAGCATAGTTCGGCATTACACCACCACAAGAACTCCACAATAGAATAAAGTTGCAGAGAGGATAAACAAAATGATCTTGGAAAGAACTCATTGTATGTTGTTTATTACAGGATTGTCCAAAGACTTTTAGGACGATATAAGACATGCTGCAGGCTATTTAGTTAATGGGTCTCCACACTCAGAGATTGGTTGCAAAATACCGGAAAAAATGTGGTCAGGTAATCTAGCTGATTATTCTAATTTGAGGCTTTTCGGTTGTCCAGCGTATACTCATGTAAAAACGGATAAGTTAGAACCAAGGGTTGTGAAGGGCATCTTGGCTGGATATGCTTATGGGGTAAAGGGACACAGGTTTTGGTGTACCGATCAGGATTCACCTAAATTTATGTGATAAAGGGACGCAGGTTGTGGTGTGCCGATCAGGATTCACCTAAATTTATCATCAACATGGATGTTACATTTCATAAGAATGCTTTGCTCGATTTGAGAAAGCAGGTAGAGAATACAAAAGTAGGTAGCAGCTATGGCACCATTCAAGTGGAGTCAAACATCTTAATTTGGAAAAGAGTGCATTCGACTCCTCCCGGGATACTAAGGATAGTCAAGCTGAGCAGCACACAGGTAGACTCCTAAGAGTGAGAAAACAACCAGTCAGATACAGTTTCGAGGATATGTTAGAACATATGATGTGGTTGCATATAATTGACAGTTGAGCCATCCACGTATCTGGAGTCAATGGAAGGGCAGAAAAGTAGTCAATAGGCAGCAATCATAGATGAAGAGATGAAGTCTCTTGATGATGGCAACCAAGCCATTAGATGCAAGCGGGTCTACGAGGATAAGAAACGAACTTCCCATGCAGGTGGAGTGAAGTTTCAAATTCCTGATCATGCATACGATTCAGAGGCATCGAAGTAAACTTCTGGACAATGGTACAAGCAATATGGGGCATTCATGATGACACTAGTTAAAGACAAGTTCAAGTCTTGCTTGGACTTGACCCATGTTACTCAACATTGAAGAGTGAGGACTGTACCTAGTGACAGTGGGCACAGGGACGTACCTTTCAGCAAGGTATGTGGAGCTAAAGATATTACTGGTTATTTTTCTTATGGCATGAGTTCTATGGAATCCAAGTCAAGGTGGAAATTGTTAGGTTTATGTTTTGTATTCCAGGTTCACCGGATTAGTCCGTAGGGATAGTCTTAGACCGGGCTTTGGATCATAGGTACTTTGGTCTTTGTTCCGGGCTTTCTTAAGGGGTTAAGAAAGAAAAAGTGACATATATGATGTAACCTATTACCTTAGACTTAAGCAGAAAAGTGTAGTAAAAGATTTTGGCTATGGATGTAAGTATCTCGCCAAACCACATAAATCTCTCATGTGTGTGCTCTTGTGTGCTTGTCTCTTCTTGTGTGTGGCTTTGATTGTTGATCGCAGGTTACGCGCTTTCGCACATACATAACAAGTAGTTATAAAAAAAATACATGTAAACAGCCTACACCTGAGAGGTTATAATGTAAAAGAACCTACAAAAATAAAGTCAGAATTAAAAGAGTCGAAAAGGTTAACATTCTCACTTTCCTTTTCCGTGTCTTTCCTCGTTCGTCAAAAAATGAGAGTTGGGATACGCTTTGTATCCCTCAATCTTCTCTTTTTTTGAGCGAACAAAATGATATGATGGCATCATGTAATTGGATACTAATTTGATGCAATAATAAAAAAAATCAATAATAGTACCTTTCCACTTGATAGATCCATTCATTAATGGTCAAATTTATTGAATTAGTACCAATGTGACCTTAGATAACCAAAGTGGGGCTCATATAAAGGTTAAACTCGAAAATCTAGATGTGCAATGGTGAGATATTATTATTGATAATTGTATCTAGGTGCTTTCATATTTAATTTTGGATATATCATTAGTGGGTCACACTTGATCATCATCATTAACATCATAGACCAAAATATTTGACATGACCCTAGTCTCACTTCCAATTCTACATTAGATGTAAAAAAAAAAAAAAAAAACTCTCAATATTCCCTGATATATCCTACTTGGGGCCCATAAAACAATGCCATGATGATAATAATATAATGGGCCACAAACTATCCATATCATGACAAACATGACCCCAAAAAAACAATATATGCATAAGAAATTAGGTGTCATTGATATCAAAGTATTTCTTAAAAGATAAAAAGAAATAAGTTGATATTTAATAAGTGGGCCTAATCTATCTAAGCAAATGCTAAAGAATGGCCCACCAAAAATATCTGAACTTTTGACACATAATTATTCTAGATAAATTAGAACAAGGGACTATGTAGCCCATTGCTTAAAATCATACAATTTTGGCTCAAAATTTAAAATGGGCCTCAATAATATATAAGTTCCATCCAAACTATATGATCCAAGCCCACTAAAGTCCCTCTTCTGTAGTCTACATGTACAAATGTTGCCATTTACTGCCAGAACCATCAAAACAGACTGCGACTTCACACCCCCTTTTTACGTTTAAACTTAAATAGGGAAAGCTGTTTTTACTTAAGATTTCATACAATCCGATGGGAATTAGAACCCAAAAAAGTCATAGGAAAGGAAATATGCAGTTTTGAGAATAATGAACTGTTCGGATTTCTCATCTGGGCCCCACAAAGATTGTAGAAAATTTAAAAAATCGAGATTATACATGCTTTATTTTTTTCTCAAAGAACTTCCAATCCGGGAGGATTTAATGGCTGATATTTCATCTTTGAGTTAATCTCTCTGCTCCAGATTAGTAAAACAATTCAAGTTTGGCATTTGATGAGATTTTAATTAAAACACAGAAGAAAAAATCTCTATTGTTATAAAAGAAAAAGTAGGAATACCTCAAACTTGATCTTTTGTAATAGACTCCTTACGTAAGTAAATTGGATTCAGGCTCTAAAACCAAATGTTGATCGGGTATCGCCAAGTAAGCATTGGATAGAGTTCCACGAGTCTACTACAACTTAAGGGGCCAATCCACGCATAGAATGAGATCGCATATTCGTCAAGAGGTCAAAAGAGATCTACTAGAAATCTCTCCCACTTATATCACTCCCTACTGTCCATGGGCTTAGAGATGGATGCCTGATGAATCAGCTATTGGGTGGAGGAGTTGGATCTCAAGAATAGATGTAACACCTCACCCTACATGCATGCATGATATTGTTCACTTTGGCTTTTGGACCTCACGATTTTCCTTTTGGTGGGCCTCAACCCATCAAAAGGCCTCATGCAAAGTACAGTGTGCAAGCTCTATATATAAACCCATTCACTTTCCTCTCTAAAGTCGATGTAGGACTCCAGAATGTCACAATCCACCCTCCTTAGGGCTGCACGTCTCTGTGCAATAGCCTGCCAGTCCATGTAACCTGCCAACCCTCTTGGCCCACCCACATATGAACCCACCCACTTGCACCAGACCACGGTAGGGACCCACACTTGAACTAATCGAGAGTCAGCTCTGATACAATTTATAACGCCCCACCCTACACACATGCATGATATTGTCCGCTTTGGCCCATGGGCCTCACAGCTTTACTTCTAGTGAGCCTCAACCCATCATAAGATTTCATGTAAAGTAATAATGCAAACTCTATATATAAACCCATCCACTTTCCTCTCTATAGTCGATGTGGGACTCCAGGATGTCACAATAGATACAATGAAAATGAAGATGAAGATTCTGAATATGTATTTCTCATTCCCTCGGCATGTCCTTGTGTAACCCTCCATAAAGAACCGCTAAAGAGATGCATAAAAGGTCAATGCCGTCTTTTGTTTCCTCATTGAAAAAGAGAAAATGGAAGACCATTCAAAATGAGGGGAGTTAATGTGCATTCGTGTGGCCCAACATCATGGTGTGGGCTCAACCCACTAAGCCTAACATTTACTTCCTGTCAATTGAGATAGAAGAGATACTTAGCAAATAATCTCTATCTTCTAAGTTATTAAGTCTAAAAATGAAATGCCCCTTATCAATAAGGGAGATCAAGAAAGGGCGAGAGAGATGCCATTAGAGAGGACCCTCTCTTAAAGCCATTCAAGAAAAGATCTTCTACAGTAATGCTATGGTGAAATGAAATGTTGATACAAAGCATTTGTATGCTGATGTATTGATACCATAGTTGGCTGAAGTAAATGCATAGGGTGGAAAGGTAGCCTATACTAGCTAATCATGGTATTGACAAATAAGCATGTAAATACTTTGTATCAACATATCATGTCACCCTAAAATTACTAGATCTTCTGCCAATAAAATGACCAATTACCGAGAATGCAAAGGAATCTTTGCTGGTAGATATCATCTTTGGGGCATCTTGACGTTGGGGACGCCATCCTTCCAAGAAGTAGGGAGAAGGTTGGAAGAGGGGGTGCGTGAAGGACTGGGTTAGAAGCTAGGCTAAGCAAAGCTTTTGCGTGGGTACTATGGGGCTATACGCATGCAGTTTGGGTTTTGTTCGGGAGCTTTCAAATGAACCCCTGGCTGTCGGTGGAGAGACTGGAGCTGAGTAGGATCTATTGGAAGAGGGGATGGGGTGGGCATGGAAAGAGCGTTAGCAGGAGATGCATCTGTTGAAGTGGCTTACGCAGGTGCAATGGCTACATTTGTAGAGGAGCTCAAGCCAATTGCAGTAAGGGGGGAAAATCAGAAGGGTGATCGAGGTGGCAGGGATGGTTAGGGTTCAGCTGATTAGGGTATGAAGGATGGGTGAGAGAGGGCAAGCGGGGATCACCCACTTGAAAATCTAGTATGGACGCGATGTTTTGGGTCGGTGCTTAAAATTTGATGGTTATAAATATGATGCAATCCATAATCCTTGAACTTGAAAGGCGAGATAATCCTTTTAGACATGCACATTGCCAAAGCACGCAAGTCTTGCGTGTTTGCCTTTGTGTGGTTTTTGTGACCGCGAGTTTTTGCTTGTGTACATTCACAACAATATTCCTTTTGTTGAATGCCTAATGTTTATCATGAATGGTTCATTAATCTTTTTACTCTTCTACTAGCTCTTGTGTACCTTGTCAGTTTATATTGGCGGTAATCTTTTGTGGCCAATCTACCTTCCCGTATCTACTCTGGCACTACTAGACTAGGGCTGGTTGGATGGGCATTTTAAGAACTCATTCGGTGAATCCAATTTTATATTATTTGAACATCATTTGACAAATGAATATGGGACCTAGGAAAATATTCTCCAGGCCTGTTTTACACAGGAGTTTAAGGTCAAATGGGCTTCAGCAAAGGATTATTAGTGAGGTAAAGAGTGAAAGAAAAAAGGCCCAGAGAAGCAGAGCTTGTCCATCTGGTTATTAAACATTTATATATGAAATAGTTGATTACCAGTTTATCATCTTGCTTCTGGGTACATGAGGAGAGATTGTGCCTCTGGTAGAATTCTCAATTCGAAAAACCTAACTTAAATGATCAATTAAGATATGCCATTCAACAACAACTGAGCCTAGTTTGTAGTCTATGAACTCAAGACTGATTATGTACATCAATGTTACTCCATTCTCTCAATGATTTGGGGATCCAAAAAGCTTAGGGCTAGAGGAGATAATGAAATAGCAAGGTCCATTAGACTGCAAGCTTGGTCTGATGAAGCTCACTGCATCAAAGAGCCCATTTGTTCCTGCTATGGACTGAGTTGGAACGAGTTGGACATGGTATATTGAGCTATACTGGCTGGTGGCACTAATTGATCTCTTATGTGACTGGATCTGCAATATTGGAGGATGGCTCTAATACCCACTTAACTACAACTTCTACAAATACAGATTACAAGGAGAACAAGAAGAACATACTTTATAAATTTTACACAATTACACTGTTATAATGCTTACAAGCAATACCCACTAATACGCCACTATATGGCTTACAAGCCACACAACAAATTATACAATGACACCTTAGCTCTCACACTTCTTACAAGAGGAGATACACTATACTTTCATGCAAGGGACCCTCACTTTCTTCAAAGGACCTCTTAATTTCTACACTTGCACTTCACTTGCGATTGTGCTTATGCTTCTTCACACTTGTGTGCAAATGACCCTGGTGCTCTATTTATAATTGCAAAGGGGGCCACGTCGATGGACCAAGTGGTATCTTCATGCCAAGCTCTTTTTTGAGTCTTATGAACGTGTCTGCTGGCAAAGCCTTAGTGAAGATGTCTGCCACTTATTCTGTACTACTACAATACTCTAGTTTACTGTCTTCTACTTTACATGATCCCTTATGAAGTGGAATTTAATACCAATGTGCTTACTCCTTCCATGCCGTATTGGATTCTTGGCAAGTTTGATGCAGACTTATTATCCACATATTTATTTGTGGATTCATCTTGCATATGATTAAATTCATTAACGAGGTTTCTCAACCATATTACTTCACAGACTGCTGCTAATACTGTGACATACTTGGCCTCACATGTGGATAAGGCCACAATACTTTGCTTCTTAGATACCCATGTGAAAGCTGTCGTTCCAAGGTAGAACACATATCCTGTAGTGCTCTTTCTTTGGTCTTGATCACCTCGGCAATCACTATCTGAATATCCATATAATTCTGCTTCATTGACATAGCCATAGAAAAGACCCATATCTATAGTACCTTTGATGTACCTTGGGATTCTTTTGGCTGCAGCCCAATGAGACTCCTTTGGTCTTTCCATATATTGGCTTAAAAGTCCGATACCATAGACAATGTTTGGCCTCTTGGTTGTAAGATACCTAAGACTTCCAATCAAGCTTTTGAATAGTGTCAGATTAACATTTCTTCATTCTCCTTCTTTTGTCAATTTCAAGCCCATTACTACAGGCGTGCTTACAGCATTGCAGTTGCTCATTCTAAATTTCTCCAGGATTTCTTTTGCTTATTTTTCCTGTAAGATGAGAATGCCATCCAATTGTTGCTTGATCTCTATAACCAGAAAGGAGGACATTAGTACACAATCGGTCATCTCAAATTACTTGAACATAGCATGCTTGAATTTTTCGAATATTTGCGGACTATTCCCAATTAATAGTAGATCATCCACATAGAGGCATGCTATGAGCATTTCTCCATGAGCATTTTTCTTTATATACACTGCATGCTCATATTGGCATTTGGAGAGGCCATTATCTTGTAGATAACTATCTATGTGAGCATTCCATGCTCGTGGGGCTTGCTTTAACCCATATAAAACTTTCTTTAAGTGGTATACTTTTTGCTCCTCTCCTTCTACTATAAAGCCTTCGGGCTGTTCTTCATATACTTCTTTATTAAGTATGCCATTTAAGAATCCTAATTTAACATCTAGTTGTTAGATTTTCCAACTATAATGTACTGCTGGAGATATTAGCATTCTTACCATATCCAGTCAAGCGACAAGAGTAAAAACTTCTTCATAGTCCACACCATTCTTCTATTTGTAGCCTTTAGTTACGAGCCACGCTTGTATCGATTTCTCCATTAGCTACGCGCTTTATTTTGTACAACTACTTGACACCAATAGCTTTTTGGCCTAGAGGGAGTGTAGTAAGCTCCCATGTGTCATTCTTCTCGATGGCGTGAATCTCTTCTTCCATGGCTCTTCTCCAATGATTTTCTTTAACTACTTCTTCGAAGTCAAGAGGCTCATGATTAGCAAAGAAATATAAGAGGTTTGTTTCTTTGGTTTCTTCATAGATATCTCTGAGGCTTCTCATTTTGATTGGGGTTATAGATGAGGAAGAGCTTCAAACAGATGAACTACTTAAGGATGATGATTCCCGCCCCTCTGGACTTCTTCAACTAGATGATGTTACACGTGGAGGTGCTCCGCATTTTGCTGCAAACCTTCAAGAGTTTGAGGATGTGTTTCTTATTACTCCATTTCAAGAGGCTTTTCTTAAACTGTGCCTTTTTCATTCCATTTCCATGTTTCTTCCTCACTAAAGTCTACATCTCTACTTACCACCACCTTTTTAGTAAGTGGATTATAGAGTTTGTAGGCTTTAGACTCCTCACTGTATCCAATGAATATATACTTTTCTCCACGATCATCAAGTTTCTTCCTCTTAGCATCTGGTACTTGGGCATATGCAACACGCCCAAAGATCCTTAAGTGTGCACACTCAGTTTATGGCCACTCTATGCCTCTTAAGGTGTCTTGTTCCTAACACTCTTTGTAAGGCATCTGTTGAGTAAGTAAGCAGTACATGTAGCTGCTTCTGCCCAAAATTCTTTTGGCAGACCTTTTTCTTTAGGTAAAGTCCTCGTCATGTCAAGGATGGTGCGATTTTTTCTTTTCGCTATATCATTCTGCTGTGGTGTGTAAGTAGTAGTAAACTGCTATCTGATGCCTTGTTGTTTACAATATTCTTGAAATTCTTTTAGGTGTATTCTCCACCTCTGTTAGATTTAGTGTTTTAATTTTACAACCACTTTCTACTTCAACATGGGCTTTAAAATTCTTAAAGGTTGTGAAGGTAGCAGACTTCTCTTTGATATAAAATGCTCAAAGCTTTCTACTATAGTCATCAATGAAAGTGATGAAGTGTCTATTGCCTCCAAGAGAAGGTGTCTCCAATGGTGTGACACTCCGACCCGAGTTGATCCGGATTAGTGGGTCATTACGTGTGTTTTTATCGTTAAGAGTGTTTTGGCTTTTGTTTTATTTAGTTTTGAGTTTTAGAGAGATTGTTTGGGTTGAGTTGACTTGGTCTAAGTAGGTCGAGCCCTTTTTCGTAATTTTGACTTTTGATTGACCTTGTCAGTTTTGCGTCATTCTGACGTCAGCGCGTGTATTTCGTTGAGCTTGTCGTTTTTCGTAACTGTCCTGGACCCGACCGATTTCGTTTGCTCTTGTTGGACCGTCATTTGACTCAAACTGACATTTGTGTAAGTGACTTGGACTTATATGTAATTTTGGCCTCTTTTTCCTTTAAATATCCCACCAACTCTCCCATTTCTCTCGATCGTCTCTCAGCTCACTCTCTGTCTCGTCTCTCTCTCTCGTCAGCTCTTTTTCTCTCCTTCTCCTTCTCTGTTCGATTGCTTGTGGGAGGAAGAAAAGAGCGAGTTGTGTGTGTTTTCCCGGTGGACTGAGCCAAGCAACGTGTGATTTTCGTCCGTGAGGCAAGTATAAGCTCAAGTTGTATAAACACCAATTGATATGGATTTGATTGTTGTGTTTTGATTCTTCATTGTGTTTCTCAGTGTTAGACAGCCCTATTGCACTCATTTCACTGTCATCTTGCTGTTTCCAGCCGTTTTGCACACTTTCTGTATGACTATGACAATTTCAGGAAAATGACTCAGTGCACTCACGGCTAAGCCGTGAAATGTGCTACGGCTAAGCCGTAAAATGGCTTACGGCTAAGCCGAGACCCAACCGTAACCCTAACCGTAGAACAGTACAGACTGTTATCTGAAAATAACTGAGAGTTGGCAAATTGCCATCCTTCTACGGCCCAGCCTGATCTAAGCCGTACATTGGCTTACGGCTAAGCCGTGGACCAAGATACGGCTGAGCCGTAGAGGAAAATTCGGTTGAGCCGTAAATCCGGGTGGATATTTGGGGAACCTCAGCTCAGCCGCAGTGTATATTACGGCTAAGCCGTAAGATGCCTCGGCTAAGCCGTAAGGTCACCTACGGCTACACCGTGAGACCCAGAGAATGGAATGAAAAGGATTAGGTTTAAGCAAAAGACCGTATATGACTTTCACATTAGAATGTAGCGAACCTGAATATGCCTAATGGAATGTCTGAATGACGTGAATGATCTCAAGGGCTGTGAATCATTCATGCGGTTATCCAGTTGTTTAGCACCTCCCCATGGGTGTTGGTTTAAGGGACTTCGGTGCACACTCCAGACACTGCAACACTAGACAATGGTGCATCGGATAACTTAAAACTACATCAACATGCACGGTTAGAAACACTGGATACTTAATGTAGGATTGGCTTGTAATTGATCCTTGATTCGTATAAGTACTTGATTGGTTTGATTGTACAGCATATTGATTACGGTTATGCCCTCTTATGTGTTCTGCGCTGGACCTCTCGATTCTGTGGGAAATGCAGCAACCCCAGAGCGAAGCCCGGGCGGGACCATTCTATTGTTGTGTATTGTGTTTTACCGTTGCTCCACTGGAGTACTACTTGCATCAGTGATTATTATTATTGGTACTTGAGTTTGTCAGTGCCTCTTTTATGGCTTAATTGCATTCAGTACCTTCAGTATCAGTATCAGCTTATTGTTCAGTATCAGTATGTGTGATGCACTCCTATTGTTTGTTCAGCGTGATGTGTGAGATCTGTATGTGGTATGTGAGATGACATGATTGATTGATTGAGGTGCATCATCCGATTTGATTGTGATTGGTATTGGCACTACTGAGCCTCGGCCTTAGGATACCCGACGGGGTTAACTTTGGTTTAGTTTATGTGTTTGCCTCTGCAGAGTGATCCGTCCTGGGACTCCGGACCCCGGGAACTAGAGACCCATGCGTACCCTGGCCCGGTCGCTGGTGTTCTCATTCTGACTGCTCTCGTAAGGGAGAAAATGGCCAATGTAGTAGCCACTTTGAATGTTATCTGTTTATGATTCTTACAGCATGCTTATTCATTTGCATATTTGCTTCGTATACGAACATGATTTCTGTAGATCCTGCATCATGACTATTGCTCACTTTAGATGCAATTCGTGTTATCGTCTTGTTGCTTATACTTTGCTAAGTCGTTATACTTATTAGTTGTCCTTGTGTGTTGCAGGCTCAGATCCCTCTCCCGATCCTGCGTCGGTCGACCCGACTCCAGGAGAGGCTCGTGAGGCCCCCTCCGGCCTAGAGGAGTGGACTTGATCCATCCTCCAGAGTACGGTTTGCATCATTTTGTTCTCCCCATTATTTGAGTCCGAGTCTATTTGAGGGGATTTTTCTGTACTTGTAAAGTGGGCTTTGAGTGATATTTGTATTTCGATTTTTGGATTGTTGTAAGCCCGCTATTTTGCCATACGTTCTTGTAACTTGTTCTTGTTATTAGTTCATAATCTTTTGTAATCCCCTATGTCGTGTTGGTACATTGTGGGTATGATGTTATATGCCTTGATACGTACAGCTTCCGCGTACAGTTGTTTGCACGTGTGAATGATCCCTTGTGTGTGTATGCCTGGACGGGGTCTAGGTGTGCATGCACGGGAGTACGTGTGTCATTGGTCAGACTTTCTCTGACCCCCGGTCCCTGGGCTCGGGTTGTGACAAATGGTCCACAAATTTCTATGTGAATCGACTGCAATGGTGCCTTAACTCTCTATGATTTTCCTACTAGAAATGAGTTTCTTTGTTGCTTACCAAGTGTGCAAGCCTCACACACATGCTTGAGCTTTTCAATGGTTGGCAAGCCATGCACCATATTTGCAATGGATAATAGTCTAAGCCCACTAAAGTAAAGATGCCCATATCGAAGATACCACTTCCATGATTCATTGTTTAAAAGTCCATGGAAGCATTTCTCTAGCTTTGTATTGAGATGGAGTGGAAATATGCAATTCTTCGCCATTTGGACTCTAGATATATGCCTCCCATGTATATCTCTCAATGACACAGAGAGATTCTCCATGTGTATTACATACCCTTTCTCTAAGAGTTGCCCAATACTGGGGATGTTAATTTTCATGTTGGGCACATAATATACATAAGAGATGTATGTAGGTACTCTATCTTTTTGATAAATCTTAATTTTTCGCTTACCTTGTATGGGAAGCTTTGATGAGTCTCCGAGACTTACTTTGCGACTGATATCTTCTGTAAACTCATCAAAGAGTTCTTTCCTTCCGCACATGTGGTTGCTTGCGCCGGAGTCTAAGTACCATATGTTTTCCTAGTCATAACCTTCTTCGTATACTAGAAGTACTGTGGAGACTGCTCTTTCTTGATCACTTGCTTCTGCAAAGTTGGAGTGCTCCTCCCGATCTACAGGTTTGCTCCAGCAATCTAAAGCATAGTGTCCAAACTTGTTGCAGTTGTAGCATTAGACACTTCTTGAATTACCATAACTGCGTGAGAATCTTCCTCGGCCCGTTTGTCTTCCGTGATTACTAGTGCCCCTCAATTGATTTTGCATTTAACTTTGAGGATTTACTCCCCCTCTACTTCTTCTAGGGTTGTTGAGCTACCACCCCTCTTCCAGTTTCCACAACCAGGCTTTCTCTCACTTAGAGTTAATTTCAACTCTAATGCTTGTTCCAAGACCATAGAGCTATCATTCTTTTGCATATGTTGCTCAAGATTTTGGAGTGATCCCATTAATTCTTCAATTGATAGAGTCTCCAAATCTTTTGACTCCTCCATAGCCATAGCCACATGTTCAAACTTGATTGTAAGGGATCGCAAGGCTTTTTCTACTACTCTGATATCTTCTATCTTTTCTCCATTTCTCTTTAATTTATTAACTGTTACTAGCAATCGGGAGAAACAATCAAAGATACTCTCACCTTCTTTCATATGAGCAGCTTCAAACTCTGCTTGGAGAGTTTATAGACAAACTCTCTTGACCCGATCAACTCCTTTGAAGATCATGCTGCGAGTCTCCCATGCCTTCTTGCTTGATGTCGCTTATGCAATCTTCCTGAAGGTTGATTCATCTGGCCCTTCATAGGTTAGGAACAAAGCCTTCTTGTCTTTCTCCTTTTAATCCTTAAGTGAGGTCTTTTGCTCTGTAGTGTAGGCAGTTGCTTGCTCCGCAGTGGGTTCTACATATCTATTAGTAACTATCTCCCATAGATCCTACGATCCAATTAGTGCCTTAATCTGGATACTCCAATTCTCGTAGTTCTCCTTCATCATCTTCAGGATCTGAGGTTGAAACAAGCTTGAGGCCATCTCTACTTGTAGGTGAAACCTGGCCCTGATACCAATTTGTTAGAGGATGGCTCTAATATCCACTTTATAACTTCTACAAATATAGATTACAAGGAGAACCAGGAGAACAAGAAGAACAAACTTTATAAATTTTACACAATTACCCTCTTACAATGCTTACAAGTAATACCACCCACTAATACACCACTATATGCCTTACTAGCCACACAACAAATTACACAATGACACCTTAGCTCTCACACCTCTTACGAGAGGAGACACACTATACTTTCACTCAAGGGACCCTCACTTTCTTCAAAGGACCTCTCAATTTCTACACTTGCACTTCACTTGCATTCGTGCTTATGCTTCTTCACACTTGCGTGCAAATGACCCTGGTGCTCTGTTTATAATTGCAAGGGGGGCCAAGTCGATGGACCAAGTGGTGCCCAAGTGGGACACTTGGCCCACTTCATCTCCATTCACAAGGTCGGTTTCTAGATGATTTTCAAAAAGTCGGTGATGAGCCATGGTGCTCTCTTCTTTAAGGCAAGGCTCAGTGCAGATTGAAAACCCATTGTCCTTACTCCAAGCCAGCTCATATTTACCCCCACCCATTTGTCACCAAATTAGATATTCTTGCGGGCCTGGCCGCCCCGAGTCTGAGTCGTCTAGTCTTCATTGGGATGGAAATACGCTGTGATTTTAGGCTCATGGGCCGGACTCCTGCATAATTTTCTCGCCAGATTAAAAGTCCATTTGTTATGCCCACTTCTGACCCACCATTCATCTCCGAATTAGGAGTGCTTACGGCCCCCAGCACAAGATTGGCCCGAGCTTGGGCTTCATTGGGCTTGGTGTGGCCTTCGATTCTATGCCCAAGGGTGGACCCAATCATAATTTTCTTGCCAGATGGTTAACGGGCTTGGCATGGTCCTAAGTATTTGGAGGGGCAGCCCAGTCTGAGATATCCAGCAAAAAAAGGGCTCACATAAATCTTTGAAGTTGGGCACGACTGGCGTGACTATTTGACCCATCGGCAGGATCCAGGCCAGAATACAAGAGAGCCTGCACCAGTTACTACCGGAGCCAATAACAACAAGACTTGTTTATTGATTTCCAGACTTTGGTTCTTGTTCACCTACCCATTACTGCGGTTAGGGGATTTGGTTGTCTAACCTGAGGCACTGACATTATTGCAATGGATCTCTCTCTCTCTCTCTCTCTCTCTCTCTCTCTCTCTCTCTCTCATGCAGGTAAAAGATCTTCATTTGCTATTAAGAAATAAAATATCTATTTATGTAGGCAAACTAAGCAATTGTTGAAATAAGAAAGCCGGTGAGAAGTGGATAAAATGGGCTACGCGTGGAAGGAAAGATTCCAACTGTGCAGTGCCTTCTATGTAAAGGTTGCAGAACTCAAGCTATCTACAAAAAATAAGGAGTGTACTTTCTCACCCTGTTAAAAAAAAATGAACACCAAAAGTAGTCACTTTCCTCTGCTTTTTCTCTAAAGCAAACCACCTTCTAAGCCACTTTAGTTGGTGGTCTCACCAAAACTCCTCATTCCCTTTATTTCATCTTTCCTTGTCCTCTTTCCTTTTTTTCATGTAATTCTATATTTAGTAGATTCATCACTGGTGAGTGATGGCTCTATTTTGAGTTAGTGGAGTAAGTTCTGCTAGTAGTATAACCAATGTTTTGAAAACTAGTAGCCATTTGAGGTTCTGTGATGGTGAAGCCAAGTGATTGTCAAGTCCTGACCATAGCCGAATCAGGCTCAACCAAAACCCAAAAACTTAAGTCACATTTGAGTAAAGGGCATATATGGTTAAGATGGAATTGAATACATAGAAATTCATGATTGAATGAGTATAAAGAGAATATTAAAGAGGTGAGGAGTAAAAAAAAGGTGAAAATCTCCTTATGACTCTAAAATTTTAACTGCTAGTGTGCCAGTTGGGCAGTCATTTGTGACCTCCCCTTAATTCATTTTTCATTAAAGGAAAAAAGTACTTGATCATTTTCATATATGCACTTCAATTTAACCACTCTTAGTAAACTTGTGGATCTTAAAATCCTATGAGTTTAATTACAAGAAACAAACAGGTAGATCGATCATAGTTCCAATGTTCCAATGACATTGGATCATTCCTCATTCAACAGATTAGATTTAGTAGAAATGCAAGACTTGCCCACGCTAGCATAATTTTCACACGCATACAAAATTTGGGCCAGTGGGTAGTCCCTACGGTCAAGCAAACAGCTTGGATCTCTTCTCCATGTGATTTTACTCACTCTTTGTTAGGGGCGGCAAACTGATAGGGTTGGATCAACGCTAGCAGGGTTGACAATGTAAATCTATGGTTTGAAGTTCTACCTATTTTTAAAACAGGGTAAAGGAAATTTTTTTTTTTCTAATAGAAAAGATTTGCAATATAACTTATTCAGAAGCCAACATAGAGTCGACAAATACAAGTTGTTAGGCAAGAGTGTCACCATACTAATATGCCATCTACAAACTAGGCATACCTAGCCAATTTACAAGCTACTACATTTACATCTCAACCTACATGTTGTACTATATAGCTGCAAAAAGTCTTCAACAAAAATTTAATCTATTCAATTAAGAGACAAGGGTCAAGGAACTTGAACCTGCACTCATGGTGGGTCAACCCACCTACAAAACCCACATTCATTGTAGGTCAAGCCATTTGAGCCGACCTGACCCATGAAAGCATGTCATAAAGGCATGTTGTAAACCTAAAATGTTTCAAACATTAAACCAATATTTGCATTAATTGCGGGGAAAACAACAACACATGTGCTTTCCATTTCGTACAAAATAAACTATTCGCCCACACATGCTCATCTTATCGCATATATAATAAATTATTCTAAGTTCTAAAATATTTAACCACCAAATTATTAATTGAATTAATTTATAAGGGTCAACCCTAAACCAACCCATTTAAATGGGTTGTGCAGGTTATGCTTGTTAACCCTAATTCGATCTATTTTCATCACAGGCAGCTTCTTGTAATTCATGATTGACCAATATAATGCAAGAGTATACCGGTGATAATGCAGTTGGAATTAGATTTGCGACCCCTACTCTCTGGGCCATGCATCAGAAGTCATGGGAGCCACCAGTGTTTCATTAGTACCCCTTACTTAAAATATACACAGGCACAAAACCCGGATTTCGTTCTCTCCAACCCAATATTCCCATAGCCACAAAAAGGAGCAGGAGTGTCCCAGCTGCTAAACAACACAATGAGCCCCACAAACCCTTATCATTATCCATTAATGAGGTCAAATGTGTCATCATATTCAACAAATAGAAAACAACCCTAATAAGGACTGGAAGCTGGGTGCGACTTGGTCTACTACCACATGCAAATACCACCTAATTCATGAATATAAAAGCACATGTGTAAAAACTACAAAAAAAGGCATTCAACAAAGTGGGGCTAATCATTTTCACCCGAAATCAAACAAAGAAAGAGTCTATTGGGTGGATGGAGTTTCACGGGTAACATGGGGCTGACCCTTTTCCTATGACCATCGTCCGTCCACATCACAGTGGTCTAAGTTAGGCAAGAAAATTTCCAACCATATATGTTGATGTAGCAAGGGTCGCTGGAGCATGGGAAAGTACAAGTTATCCTTTGTCAATTTCTAGCCCTTTTCCTAGTTTTGACTATTGAAAGATGAATACCGGCGCGTAAAGTACCGAGATTTCGTCTCTATGTTATGAAACTATGAACATTCTAAGAGAGAAGACAAAACTGTGGTAAAAAGAGGAGAAATGGCTCATGGAAGCCTTGAAGAAGCATCTCTAGCTCCACAGATAGGGATGTTGATACAACTCATTAATTGGCCCCCTTTTGGACTTGAATTTGGTGATTGGGTCAATTGTTAATTCATACCAGAATGTTCTATTATCAAAAGTGGTATATATAAAATATTATATATTATAAAAAGAAAAGTGGTATATATAAAGTATTAATATTATAAAAAGAGTGGTGCTCTCTTGCCTGTGTAGACAGGCTTGTGTGGCCCACCTCGGGGCCAATAATCATGCGGCAGTGGCGGACGGGAACATCTGAATATGCCCGTGAATGTGTAATATTTTAAGTACATTAAAAACTCTAACTCCTTAATCTATAACCCAAAGCTCAATAATTTTAGAAGATATCATTTTCCTTTTAATTTTTCAATATATCGGTCAATCACACATGGGTGTCAAGAACCTTGGGCAGATAAGCAGTGGTGTACATGGGGTTAGATAGATCATAGGTTAAACTTTATGTTATCATTCCAACATAAAAGTAAATCCAGATAAATGTATCAACAAATACTATCTTATTCAACATAAATTAACAAAGTAGATAGTCAAGGGCGATGCTATATTGAATTCAGTGGTGTCACTTGACATCACAAAAATTTGAGATTTTTTTATTTTCTATGTATAATTTTATTATTTTTGGGTGGTTTTTTGAAATTAATTCTAATGAAAATTTTAAAAAAGACTAAAAGTAGAAGTCATTCTAAAAATCTTTTTTCATGTCATTTAACAATGGTATTGAATGCTCCACTAACCTAAATTTCTAATTAGGCCACTGTAAATAGTACAAATGATATGGGCATTTTATTGTGACTTAATATTAAAAGTTAGAGCACATTTGTAAAATAATTATATATGAATTCACAGCTATCCGAATCCACAATATATTTCCCCTTTTTTCCTTTTTCTCATTTATAGTAGGCTCTAGAGCTAACAATGGCAGAGGTGAAAGAGAGAATGAATTTTTCATGAAAATAGTCAAACTTTCATAATCTCCAATATCATAAGTTTACTATGAGGCATTCTTCAACAAAAAATTACTGAAAAATTGCACCAAACATCAAATGAGCACACGTTTTAAAGAGCTCAACTTCACTGTAGAAATGCTGCGTCACAATTTCCCAAAACATCGACACCAGCAAAGCACTAGATTATGTTTTACTGGTAAAAATATAAACGATAAAGTGAAATAAGATGAAAAGAGGAGTAATGTGTACAGTCATACACATCCATACAAGGTAACAGGGTAAAACGAGTAAAAGATGGTGGGCGTTTTCATTTCGGTCAATAACGAGGAAGCTTCTATGGACGCTAATTTTTCCAATCAATCTAATAAATTCATAAAGGAATAAAGGCGTAGTTGACTGACCCACCCCTGCGACCTTTTGAACTCGAATGCAGACCATTGTCCTTAGCCTTTGACGGCTAGGCTCGGCTCAGCTCAGTCCAAGCCTCCAAAGGCACAGGGTCTGAACTATGTCCAATTTCATCTGTAGACCATGAGACTTTCAAGATAAGTTTCAACGCGTCTGTGGATCCACTTGCCTTTTGGAAGACCAAGTCAAAGATGAGTAATGGGACGGCTTTGAAGGTTTTGATTTGAGTCAGGTTCTTTTGGGGGTGCTGTAAATACTTGGCTGAAAATTGGAGCAGCTCAAAATGAAAACCGCCTCAAATGCCATTCATAGAATGCCTACAAATTATTTCATGTTGAAAGATGGATACAGCGTAAAATTAATTATTTATTTATTTAAAAACATCTTTAATGATATTTAAATGTTGTATTAATCATATTTTTAATTAATTGTGTGATGGATATCAAATTGTGAGGAAATCATGTTTTTAATTAATTGACCCAAAATTTTATATATATCCAATTGTGAGGGGATAGAGAGAGGAAAATCATTTTCAACACCTTAGATTTTCAATAGATTGGCTCTAATGTAGAGTTTTACTCTTTTCTCTATATCAATGTCTATAAGTCTCACACTCATTTAATTGATACTGAGGCACACAAAATTTGCGCTTGGCCTAAGTTGTGGAACCCATGTTCCCATCCTTGCAATTAATATAAGCCCTTCACACTCAATATTCACCAGGGATCAGCGCCTTGGAGCTGTGTAGGTCTTCTAGATCATGGCACTCATCTTCCTTCATCTAGCATGTAGGATTTAAACAACTTTGAAACATAACAAAATAGTATCTTTCACATTAATAAGTTATAGGGAGACCTTTTAAACCTCCAACGAAACATCTATCCAAAAAACTCGAGACTTCAACAATGAGAAAAAATATATATAATTTATGCTCTCGGTAGGCCCCACAAGTTGCCTTACCTTTTGCCTAAGTTCAATCATTCTCAAGTGCATTGTGCATATCATTTAGGAACACAATGGATGCCTCACATTGAAACATGCTTGCTATTCAACAGTGGTGCGCCCTCCCAAAATTTCTAAAATTTATGAAATTATGCTTATATTTTTAATATTTTTAAATTTTTTATACATCTGGCTCCCCAAAAAATTTTAGAAAACCCTCTATATATTTTAAAAATTATATTTAATTTTTATATGTGGTCCACCAAAACAAAAAATTATTTGGGTCCGCCCTCCTATACAATCTAAGAATGAAGAGGGCAGAAAATATTGTTACTTGTCACATGTCGGTTGGACCCTAGCCTGATATTTGCGAGGGCCAAAAGTCCAGTGTGTAAAAAAATCTAAATCCATTGGTCAAGAACAATGCCTTTGGAAGATCTTTTTGCGAGGGCAAATCTAAGGAGGGACCCAGTATTTAAATAACATTTCGATTTTCGATTAGCTCATACCACCTTCCAATGCTTTCCATGGAAGGTTGTTTGTAACATTGACATAAAAGTCTGCCAGAACAATCCATCCTACTCCAGTAGTGTGGGGCTGGAAGAACCAACCAAAAAGGTTGTTGGTAGGGCATCTTGTACAGCATGCATGACCTGAGGAAGGTCATGGGTCCTCTCTAGTCTCTCCCTGTCAGTGCTTGGAGATAAGGTGGGTGAGGTTCGTTATCTTACTATTGTCATATACACCTAACACAGGTCAACTCTATCCCCATTCATTGTCAATCACACAAGCCTCTTGACATTCACATTTTGAAGAGGCTATTTCTTTTAAATTTAACCACGTTGGTAAAATTTGTAGAGCCCATTTATTTTATCAAATAAAAGAATACTTAGAGATTCTACTAAAGGTTTTTTTAATGTGTAGGTGTTTGATCTAAAGTAATAAAATGGATCCAAATTCTATATTGATAAGTTCTTAACTTCAAATTAGATGGTTAGAAGTGATCGACCTAGATTTCCATTGATGGCCAATTTAGGAAGCCTCCTAGTGGGCAGGTGAGTCTCCAAACATGTAGTATGCCCTATTTCTATTTTGATAAAACCGCGATCAAGTTGTGCAATAAAGTTGTAGAGGTTGGTTATCAACTTTAGTTCAGCTCGTTAAGTGAAGGTCCTATTTAGGGAGTGAGAGTGAGCGAGTTTGGGTCTTCCTAGCATGTTAAAAGGAAAAGAAAACATTAAAGACTTTGAAATCTTATCTTTTATCTGTCCTTCAAGTAGATTGTATTGTGATTCCCAACGCAAACTCATTAGTCATCGCTTATGTAGGAGCCCCGCATTGTTGGGAATTGGCTTAGCTGTTTACTCAAACATTGTCATGGGACGTTGATGAAGCTTCTCACCAAATTAATGAATAATGGTTGGCTCAAAATAGAATGGAATGGAAAAATAGAATTCATATAGCCGACCCCAACATGGTTGGGATAAGGCTTTAATGATGATGATATGATGATGGTTGGCTTGTGGATTACATTTAATCAAAAGCGATTATTAGCCAACCAATTGAAATTTTTAATATGAACAGTTGCTGGAAAATATGTTTTCCTTTTACTTATAGCGTGAATTGAACCGTAAGGATTTTTGTAGGTTAGCTAATTTATAGGTTAGATAAAACTCTAGATCCATTAAATTGTATTTTATATTTCTTTTAAATAAACTGTGATTCATATCACCAGAACAATGAAGTAAAAAATTGGAAAAAATAGGGGTTACCCGATCGATTTGGAGGTAGAGGCAATACCCAATCAATCATGTATCTTTTTGATCGATCAGATGATGAAAAAAAACCCACCAACCTGCATTGAATTATTTCATATTTGTACCAAGATTGCTAAGTTGGGTTCTACAAAAAGTTTACTTATAAGGCACAAATTATGGTTATAAAAGGGTTCCTCTTTCAATTCTTAATTATCTCTTTCACTTTTCTAAGTTCGAAAGATCTTATGGAGAGACTCTTTTCATCTCTAAACCTTTCATTGGAAAGTTTAGTGTTAAAGCTTTGTTCGAGAAAGCTGCTGCTTCTATATCTCTTGTAGAATATCTTCTTCTTACATAGAAGATTGTGGAGTTAAGTAAAGTTTAGATCTGGTGCAGTCAGCGGTATGAAGTCATTGCTGTGTGAAGCTGTACAAAAAAATTTACAGTCCTTAAGTTGTGAGGACTGAAAAAGGGTTGTAAGTATATTGGAATCGTGTAATTCATAGTGCTTGATTATTGATCCCGTTTGGACTTGTGGTTTTTTTCCTCGTTTGGGTTTCCACAAATTGTGTCTTCTTATGATGGTTACTTGTTTGCTTTGTATTTATTTTCCACTACATATTGTTTGTTTGTTCGCAATTTAGAAAATCACATACTTTGGAGTATCCTCAAAACTTTTAACTGGCATTAGAAAGGGTTACACAAAGTTACTATGCAGATCTATTTGTGATTTTTAAAATGACATTCTACCACAAAACCACATTGAAGCCATGTGTCCTAAAAGATCAAAATTTTTACTTTTAGAAAATGCCCAAATCTAAGTCTAAGAAAAGAAACCTAGATGTATTCAATATTTTGAATAAAAAAGGTTTAGTCATAGAGCATCTAAGTGTCCAAATAAAAGGATAAAAAGACATGGTAAAGTCATTTATGATTTTAAAGATACAGAAAATCCACTTCTGGACACCACCAGTGCTACATATGTTACTTTCATGATGCGGTCTTCTCATGGCACATCTAACAATAGTTTTGATAGTGATATTGATGAAGTGTCAGATGATGACTGTAATTGGAAAGTATAATACAAAATTATCTTGAATAAATTTTTTAAGATGAACAGATTGTATAAGAAAGTTACCTTAAGTGGAAATCTGTTCAAAAAGAAAATTCACTCTTCAAGAAAGATTTGGAAAGAGCTCTTATAAAGATAAAACTCTTGGAAAATCAGAAAAACTTCAAGGCTAATAAGTTGACTACTAAGAATAATAAATATGAGTTGCTAAAAGACGATTTTGAGAAGTTTAAACAAGAAGTTAAAATTCTGAAGACAGAGTTAAAGACTTACCAAGTTAAGAAAGAAGATTTGAGTGGCAAATTGAAGATTGCATTGTTATAGTTGGAATTTACAGACGCTTATCTAAATAAGATGAATACTGATTCAAAAATTCTTGAAGAGATATGGACCAATCAAAAAAGGCCTAATTATACACTTAGTCTATGTTATGATCATAATGTATCTACTTTGAAGGTAAAAGGTAAAACTACTTTTGTAAAAAGTTCTTCTTTAAATTCCATAGCACATGTTACTTTACATATTGCATGCACAAATCATGTTTGGAGTAATTCAAAGAAGAAAAATGTGTTACGTTCTGCATACACATCCACTCATCATCATTGTAGAATAAAAGGACACATTCATTCCATTGTAATAAGCTGAGAGCTTTATTGAAAACCAAGCAATGGAGGAAGAATTTGGCTCCACCGAAAGTCAAAACAAGGACCATCTGGGTGAGAAAATCTAACTTGTCTATTAATTTTGGTATACATTGTGCTGAAAATTTCAAGTTCACAAGTGTAGGTGCCAAAGTCTGCAAGCCCCTAATCAAGAAAATCAAGCTTCCACCCCTAGTGTTGCTATGAAGATACAATTAAGGGAGAGTTGAGATTGGGGGGGAGCTATTACTGAATCCTAATTGACAGATATGCTGCATGTTAACATTAATAACTTTATCAATTATGGACAAAAAGGGGGATAGTGAGCAGGAAGAGAATGTGGAATACAAGGGAAGATATGAAGATTTTTTAATCATTCAAGTTGAAGATTAATGCATTCAATTGGTAATTGGCACACAGCTGAATTTTCTTCGACAGAAGCTGAAAAAAATTCAATGGATTTTGGATTTTTATTTTGGGTTGAACTTTTCATGTATTATAGAGTTTTGTCCATTAATTGCCAAAATGGGAGATTGTAAAGATTTTTTCCTGTTAGCTAATTGATGAGTTGAACAAAACTCTTGGTCTATTAAATTACATTTTATATTTCTTTTAGATGGATTGTGGTTCGTATTGCCAGAAGAGCTGAAGTGAAAAAAGTAAAAAAAATAGAGGCTCCCCGATCAATAAATTTGAAGGCAAAGGCGATACCTAAGCAATCAAGTATTTGTCCAATCGATTGGATGACAAAGAAAAACCCATTGACTTGAGCAAAATTATGTCTTATTTATGCCAGAATTAGTAAGTTGGGTTCTATAATGAGTAAATTGATGAGGCACAAATTGTGAATTATAAAAATGATTCCTCTCTTGACCATATAGTACCTCTCCCATTATTCTGAATCCAGATGATCTTATGGAAAGGCCCTTTCTTCTTTAGAACTTCATTGCAGGGTTTAGTACGGAAGCTTTGTTCTAGAGAGCTATTGCTTTAACATCTCTTATGGAAGATTATTTTCTTGTGTAGAATATTGCAAAGTCCGGTAAAGTTTAGATACGGTGCAGTCAATAATGTGAAGTCGTTGCAGTGTGAAGTTGTGCAAAAAATGTACAATTCTTAGGCTGCAAAAATCAGAAAAGGGTTGCGAGTATCTTCTAACTATGTAATTCATAATGCTTAATTATTAGAACCGTTTGGATTCATGGTTTTTTTTCATTTGAGTTTTCATATAAAAATCATGTCTTCTTGTAATAGTTACTTGTTTGCTTTACGTTTATTTTCTACTATATATTCTCTATTTGTTCACAATTTAAAAAATCACATACTTAGAAGCACCCCCCAAACTTTCAGAATATATAATCTTATGGTTGAAACAGTGAGTAGGCACCATTGTGCAGTCACAAAACTCATTAAAGAGTTCACAATCATAATAAGTTTATAATCATCTTTTCAACACTCAATTAATCTCAATGTTTAATCCACAAAGCCTATCTCTCGTTTGGTTGGTGAGCAAAACCATTCTGGCTTATATTACATTTTATATAGTTTAATCCATAGTTTTTGCTTATTTTATAGCTTAGGCCTGCCTCTTGTATTTCATCCCTTCTTTCTGGCTGGATATATAAGATGAAAGAATGAAGATACAGGCCAAAATGAGAAATCTATTTGCTTTTTCTTTTTTTAATTCCGGCCGGGAAGAGGGTCATATAAGACTTGTCGTATCCAAAATTAAATCCACGATTTAGGCAGTTTGCCACTATAAAGGAAAACAATGACACTTACATTGCAGTTCGTTTAATGGGCAAGGAAAAAGAAAAGCAAAACTCTCATTTTTGTCCTCTCCAAAGTGAGAAACCATCAAATGGTTTGTGCCACCATCCAAATAATTCGCCTATGTGTACTGTCTAATAGCTCCAATTAGTTGCATAAATCCTTACCCTGTTAAGAGAGGTCTTAGAGGTAGGATGGCAACGAGTTGTGTTTGGTATGAATTGCCTAAATTTGCCCTATTCTAAATTTATCCCATCCAAATTTAATTCTTTCCGTGATGGGTCACTAATATGCGATACCAATTCGGCCCATTTAAGTGGATTAAGTTGAATTTAAAATTTAAAAATTTTGAAATACATAAAAATGCATGAGAATTTGGAATTTGGCCTTGATTGTCAACTGTTCAACCCATTCTGATAGAGCCTTCCAGAAACTTCTTTTAAACTCATCGAAGTTACTCAACTTAAAGACTTTCCATTAAGTCAGCCATTATCATCAAACTTGGGGTGTTATAAATAAACCAGTATCAAGACTCTTTCAAAAGCAAATTTGAACGGCAGACAATTTTCTTCTGCAAGATGCACCCTTTTCATGGGGCCCATTTCTGGGGACATTAGTCCGGTGATGGTTTCAATATATGAGGAAATGAGGGTTAAGTAAGGCTTTTCAGATTTCTTTAATAAAAAAAATACCTTTTACAGTGGGCCCCTTTCTGCATATTTTTATTCCTCATTTTCATAGCAAAAGCCAGAAAGTAAAGGACAGTGACATGACGAGGAACTAAAGAGGGCCTCCATTAAATTCTGAAATACAACTAAAAGCACGAAAATCATATAGACAAGTCAAATGAGAAAGTGCCATGTAGATATTTTCTTTTCTCTCATAAACCCAATGCCGTTCTTTGAGAAGTTGTAAAATTTTAGGGCCCGTCTGGCATTCTTTTCCTATTGTTTTAAATTTTGTGCTCAACTCAAATTGTGCTGAAATCCAGTTATGTTGAGATTATATTCTATAAAATTTATTTGGCATTATTATATCAAATTATTCTACTAAAAATAAAATATATAAAAATTATTTTGTTATATTATAAAAGCTTTGATCTAAGGAATGGAAGTAAGAGAATCATAGGATGTGTAATGTGAGACCCACTTTATATTGCTTGTGGCACTTTATTATTATTGTACATAGAACCCACCAGTAGAAATTACAACATAGTATCTAATTTTATAAATTATGACATAGGGCCCATGTTTATAGGACTTACAATGTAGGCCTACCTTTATAAAAATTATAATGTAGGGCCACTTTTTTGTAAATATAAATATGAAAGCCTTTAGAAATTAAATTACAACATATTACACAACTTTAGATATTGCAATATGATGCCCACATACATAGTGTTTATAACATGAGTTTATCTTTTATGATCGTAACCATGTAACTTACATTTAATAATTATAAAGTTGAGCCACATTTTTTGTAAGAGTAGACATAAGACCACCTTGACAAATTATAATACGGTGCCCACCTTTAAAAATTAGAGAATGGAGGCACATTTATAGAATTTACATTGTGAGCTCATCTTTATAGAAATTTTAATGAGGACCCATCTTTTTAATTAATTGTGAACACAAGACCCACCTTTAAAAATTATAATGTCGTACCCACCTTTACAAATTAGAACATGCATCTATATTCATAAGATTCACAAAGTAGGCTTACATTCTTAGACATGTGGCTTCACCTTTGCATTGTGACCCACCTTTAAAAATTATAAAGTGGGGTCATCACTTCTGTGATTGTGGACAAGGGACCCAACTTTAGAAATTGCAATGTAATGCCTACCTTTAGAAATTAAAACATGAGCATTATTATGTGGTCCCACCATTATAAAAATTATAATATCGGCCACCTTTTGTGATTGTGACCATGTGACCCACCATTAGAAATTTCTAAGTGTTCTTTCAAATTGTGAATAGGGGCGTACATTTAGGATAAGTGAGAGGATTTGAAGTCTTTAAATATACTTGTTTAAAATATAAGAGATAAGTAGGATACCATTTAAAGTTTTCAGGATTTACAAATAGGCCCCTGTAGTTTTAGTATTTGTAAATAAGGCCCTGTCTTTTCATTTTAATACCTTCTATGTCCCCTAAATCAACGGCCTTTAAATTACCATAACTTTTTAGAGTGAAATGATACTTTTTAAAATCTCTTTAATATATATATATATAATTTCAAAAGCTTAGACTTATTTTTTTCTAAATTTTGTAATATTAACAATTACATTTAGTAATAGTAAATAACTTTACATAAATCTAATGTTCTCAATGTAGGGCCCATTTCATTAAATTAGAAATAATAAGTTATTATTGATTGAGTCTATCTCTAACCCACCATTGGATTGATGAAAATTGAAAATACATTATTACACACCACATTCATGAGAGAGCTATTGAGAGAGGAGTCGTAGGGACTTATAATTATATAATAGTATTTTCATAACTAATAATTTATTTATTTTTATTTAATGCATATAAGGGTAAAGTTGTCATTCTCATAAAAACTCAAGACATAATAACTCATTCTCATTAGATAAACTAATTTTGCCAACATGAAAGGTATTAAAATGAAAAATAGGTGCCTATTTACAAATACTGAAATTAGAAATCTTAAAAAGTTAGAGGTATATACAAAAAACCTCTAAAAAGAACAAAGTTTTTTTATTCCAAAATTCTTATGCTAGTTAGTTAAGATTTTAAAATTCCTCCAATAAGAACAAAATTCGGAACAGTAATTTACCCTTTCTATACATATTTTTCATAGCCTCATCCAATGGAAAAATGGAAATATCCGAGTGCCTTAATGTCAAATATGTCCTTAACTTGTGAACACTTTTTACACTTGTAGGTTTCTGCGCTCATGAATACTATCAAGTGTGAATGGGCTCTTAATTTGATTAGTTAAAGATTAGCACCTTCCATTGTCCGTGCCATAGGCTTTTGTCATTTGTAGAATTCCGATCTATTTGACTGCTTTCATTTTCACTGAAATATACTTTATTTGGAGTTAATGAAAAAATATTCGGTGTTAGGTTGTCTTGTCGTGGTGAGGGATAGCACCGGGTCTGATCTGGTATGATAATTTCTAAACATGAGCTCGAAATGCCCTGTGATGAATTTTAAGATCATACCCCGCTCAATACTCAACTTCATCCACAACTAATTTATGATTTTTAAGATCAAAACTGCCCTGTGATGATGGGTAAGTTTGATGCTTGCACACTTCAAGAAACAAACCTGCAACCTACTGCACTTGTTTTATACTTTCTAAGTTACTAGCATGTAAATCAGTCATTAAGTGGAGCACAGCAATCCTTATGTAAGATCAAAAGATAAAAACGCATAGTCACCCACGACCTCAAAACCTACTATTACCAAATCCAGGGATATTAACTATGATGCCCCGGTACGGCATGGATACGGAAAAGGACACATTGTGGACATAAATTTTACATACAAAAAGTAAAGTATCGGATACAATACGTTGGCCATTTTAACGTAACCGTACATTATAGGATGTAAATAGACACCATAGTGGACCCAAAACAAAGACCATCAATGAAAAGATGGAACTGAAATAGGTTGGGAAGCAATTTTTTTTTTTTTTGGAATAGAAAATCAAAGCAGAATTGGACCCTTTTTAGTATAGGGGATATGTCCAGATCCTGATTTGGATAAAGAATGATTTTGAAAAAATTTAGATTTTAGGAGGAATTATAAAGGAAAATTGAGATAATATATTAAATCCCAAGTCCACATCCGAAAAGTAAGGTGGAAGTAGACTTAGTGCATGTTTGGCAAGTCTAAAATTTAGGCTTTTATTGTCTAAATATCTAAAATTTATAGAGTTGGAAAAATGGAGGCGTTTGGCATGTGTTTTTAGCTCTATTTAATTTAGACAATAAGAGGTAAAAGCTCTATTTTGGAGAGGAGGCCATGTGATGCATTTCCAAATCAGAGGGAAAAAAAAAGAGGCGCCCAGCTACAGTAACTTGATGGATCACGCCCAGTACATTTTTTTATTTTTCTCGAAATCCGAGCCCCTAAATCTACATCCAAACCGTTGAAAATGTTCACATGATCAATTACGGCCACCCATCCAAATTTCAGCCGTTAATTCATCCTGAATCTCGAGATATGTGCAAGAAAACGTGAGCCATTGGATACTAGTTTTTGAATTCTGTGGGGCCCAAACACAAGATCCAAACCATTGGAAATGTTGGGAAGACTAAAAATGGCTATGGGGTCAATTTTCAAGGATTGATTCCTTGTGGATCTCAAGTTATTTGTGAAAAACTTTCAACCATTGAATTTAATATGCTAAATTTGTAACAAGTCCACAGGCAGCCCCTTTTTTATTTTTTCTTATTATTTCTGGGACAGTAAATAACAATCCAAACCATTGAAAATGTGTAGAAGGTCAATGACCATTATGAGACCAAATTTCAGCCGTTGGATCATCACCAAACTTGAGATATTTATGTAAAAACGTGAATTATTAAATATTTTTTAAAAAAAATTGGGGGCCTCAAACACAAATCCAAACCGTTAGATCTCTTTGGGAGGCCAAACGTGGTTATGAAGTAAAATTTCAAGGCTTAATACCTACTAGATATCAATATATTTGTGAAAAATTTTCAACTATTGATTTAAAATGGTTTATTTAAAATAGATGCTTTCATTGCCAAACACATATTTTAAATCTAGCCACTTTTTTTTTATAGCTCTTTTTTTAATAGCTCTATTTTAGATGGTCTATAAAAATAAGACTAGACCTACCAAACAAGCCCTTAGACATGTTTAAGTGATGGGTCTAAAAAAGAACCTAGTCCAGACGCATTTACTTATTGGAACCTAAATAAGAATCCATGCTCAGCTATTAACAAATCAAAACCTTTGAATAATCGAAGAATAAATAACCTATTTTCATCTAAACCCATTTACATCCAAATCCACCCTAAGGAGAAGGTCGTGGTTTTTAACTCGTTTCAGCTATTTAACCATACCCATTACATTTATGCTTCTGTATTCTTCTTTTTTCTTCTTCTTTCAGCAGAGGGCGCTATTTTTTGTATGTCTTTCTATTCTCCTGTAATAAGATTCATTTGCACCTTGAAAAGAAAATTTTCTGACCCATGACCATCTACAGTACATTTTCTATTGCATGTTGCCTCCCCCATTGCGCTTTTTTTTAGTATTCTTTATTTATTCAATCCATTGCAAGCTTTTTTTTCCCTCCTTTTGTAACCTAGCAAAGGGAACTAGGATCTAAATGGAGAATCCATACACACGTGAAAAAAGCCCACTTAAGTGGAAAAAAAGCCCAGACACATTTAAGAAAAAAGTATGTAAAAGTAAGAAAAAAATCTACACATATAGAAAAATATAACATACCCAAGGTTCAAATTCAAGCAGTCATGTAAGAAAATACACCTCTTACCATTAGGTAAAACAATAGATTTCTTATCCCTTTTCTAAATTTAGTTTCCTGAAATTGTATTAGATGTGTAGAATCACTCAAATTTGCCCTAGGGTCATCATCTTCTTTGCTTCTCCTTGAAAATGACTCTTATTCCTATTTTTTTGGGAAAAAGGTTATTAAAATTCGGTATGCTAAAGTTGTTGTTTCCCTGTCGCAATCAGTGGAGTTCCCGAAATATACCCTCAAACATAAGATATCTTTTTACTCTTTTATATATATATATATATATTCCAAACGCCAAGTAGCAAGTGGGCCACTGCTTTATTTCTCCCGTGACAACGTTGCCGTTGCACTTGTGGCGATATTGTTTGGCAATCCATTATTTTCATTGTAAGGCATCCAATGCAGAGTCCCAATCTGCTTATCACCCCACTGGCTGGTCAACCTCTAAGGGCCTGTTTGGTACGGAGAAATTTCGGTCCAAATTACATGCTTTTGAAATTCAATTGATGGAGCATTTGAAATTCTTTATTTAATTAATAAAGTTTTAAATATAGTGGTCGATCAATGTAACAAGGGAACCCATTACACGGGTGATTTCTAGCAATTTCTTTTTTTTAACGAGGAATCCAACCTTCTTACAGTTATTCATCGGTAAAACCTCAAATTTATAATATCAACCAGTAGCAATGTATTTCGGGTAACGTCCAAAACATTACAAGCAGGACTTCAAGTTCATTACTCGATAAACTTCCTAACCACTCAAAAGTTTAAGTATGGGTACAATTTAAGCGGGGGAATTTTAATGAATAGGGTGTACTGAGTTGTTGTACTTTTAATCTTTCCAAATATATGATCTTCACAGATAAAAATCATTTCAATATTGGTCCAAACGGCAGGCTCTCCTTAGATTGTATTTGGGGAGAAACAGACAATCCCCATATCAATCTCAGTGACTGGGTCAAGGTATGTGCCCAAGTGGGCCATTTACTAGCAGCCACATAATTCACTTCTGAAATAAAATGTACACCATCTTTGGGTCTTTCTTAAGTAGGTGATCTATTGTTTTTCTTAGTTAGATAGCCAAGTTGAGATAATCATCTCTCTCTCTCTCTCTCTCTCTCTCTCTCTCTCTAAGTAGACAAGCTACATGAGACATAACATCAGCACTTCCATCATTGTATCAAAATAAATTTATATGGGGCGGGCTCCTATGTGGATATCTCACATGGAACCCCATCCTAACTGCCTCATGAGGCCCAACTGGGCCACAACAATCATGGAAAAGTTTAGAGAATCGAAATATCCAAATGGAACCTACCTATTTGCAAAATTAAGTGTGTTCAATCATCTTAGTCCCTTGCGCCATAAGCCTCAAATTTAACAATTTTAGAAGGAATCACTTTTCTTTTTTCGTAAAAGAAAAAAGAACTACAAATAGCCGTTGACAATGGTGGTGGATAGGGGTGGTAGTGGTAGTGGTAAGTGAGAGGGATTTGACGAATAATGAGGGCTTAGGTGAGGCCCCACAATGTAGTTGGAATAGTGTACACATATACATTCTATTTTATAGTTAATCCTATGAGAAGTGTTCTCACACACATGCCGTTGAGAACTTTTTATAAGGCTCACTTGTGGATCTCATTTGAGGATGGGACCAAGAGAGATGAAAAGATCTATATGGGACCACTTTAACATCTAGTTTGTCTCTAATTATATATCCTTAACACCTTCATTAGTGGCCTACAAATACAATTCATTTGGATTGGTACATAATCAATCCAACGGTTCAGTAAATTCAGATTTGACCAAAACTTATGGCGTATGACTATAGGGGTCCTTGTGTATTACAAGACTTGAATTGAGTGATAAATGGGCCCCACCTAAACTTCTCACAAAGAGTGATGAGAACTAGTCTCATTGGATTATTTCCCTTATATATAAATATAAGGATTTTATGGGAAAAACCCCTTAATTGACTATTAAGCGTGATTAGCCCCTGATAAATTTTGTGCACAAATTAGATCCCCAGCACCTAATTTCATGCATTTTTTTTTTCATCCCTCCCGTTTTCTTCTTCCCTCTTTCTTTCTCTTTCTCCATCTCCTGTATGGTTGGTTTGAAAAAGAAAGGTGTATTGGACTGGCCGGTGAAACTTGCATTTTCTCCGCTGAGACAGAACGACGGCGGATGGGTGAAGTCCGGCGACAGCAGCGGTGCATAGGCAGCGGGAACAATGGGTGACGATACAGCGGCAGAAGCCGTCTTCTTCGGTGAAGGTGGGAAATCCAGCAAGGTTTGGATCCTCTGTCTCATTCCCTTTTGGGTGGCTGTTTCCAGCAGACCCCTTCTCGTCTTCTCCGACGAAGACAAGTAACATTCTGGCAGTGATCTGAGCGACCCACATCCCCTCTGCACAGACAACAGAATCAAGTAATCCTCTGCAATTTTCAAAAACCAACAAGCCCAAAACCCTCTTCTTTCTCTGTTTGAGTAAACCCAAACCAGAAAAGAACTGAAGACCCTCCGTGGAGTCTTCTTCTCCGATCATCACAGAGATCCAATAGGTCCTCTTAAGTTCTATCTGCACTGTTCGATTCTAGCCAAGAACCGGGAAGCGCCCGCCCCCCCCACAAAACCTTTTTTTTCCAACAAACGCAAACCGGAGATCCCACAATCCTCTACTCTTCTTTGTGGCCCACCGATGGCATCAGGGATAGCCCCGGACTCCCGGTGATGGCATACACTAGATATAGGCCATTGACTTGGTTCGTCGTCTTCTCGTCACAATCGCCGGCATACCAATCGTAACAATCTGTGTCGAGAAAACAATAGGGGAGAGAGTCGGGATGGCTATAGCCAGGGCACCCTTCATATCTTCATCTTCCACTCCGATGATGACGTTGGGAGAGAGAATACGAGGGAGCGACGAACATTACAAAAAATAATAATTTTTGTCGATCGCTCAGGTCTCTGCCGGAATAGTCACTTGTCTTCGTCGGAGAAGACGAGAAGGGGCCTGCCGGAATCACAGCTACCCAAAAGGGAATGAGACGGGGGATCCAAACTTTGCTGGATTTCCCACCTTTGTCGGAGAAGAAGAAACGCTGCATCGTCACCCGTTGTTCCCGCCGCCCGTGCACCGCTGTCGTTGCCAGACTTCACTCATCCGCCGCCGTTGTGTGTCAACGAAAAAGACGCAGGTTTCTCTCGGCCACACACCTTTCTGTTTCAAACCAACCAAACTGGAGATGAGGAAAGAGAAAGAAAGAGGGAAGAAGAAGCGTTGCTCCTCCCATCATTGCAGCAAGAAAAAATCACGAAATCAGGCCCCCAGGATCCAATTTGTGCACAAAATTAACCTATCACTAACAGCATGCAGTGGTCAACTAAAAGGAGTTTTTCCCGGCAAAATCCTCTATTTATATATATATATATATAGAGTGGTTTTCAGGTCTGCACTGTGCACATGGTGTGCAGTTATAATGGGGCTCACTATATGATCCATCCAAATAAACCACACACAGAGGCCCCCTGAATCCCCCTACCTAATTTTGGGTTCGATCCAAATAGCTGAAGAATTGGATTAACTACACACTCATCTGAATGGGCCGTAAACTGTTAAACTTGTGGGACTCAGATGAAGATGATGATACAAGAAATGGATGGGTCTAAGTTTTTAAAAAGCAAAAGGGCCCAAGGTGATCTTTTGATCCCCCCTAGTATCAAAACTAGGTGAGGCCACATGTGGGCCTCACGTCGATATGTGCACTATCATCTATTGGCGCTGATTTTCTGCATATACCTAACTCCCATCATGATCTTTCAATCTCTCATGCCCTTCATAGTTGGCACAACTCCAGGTGAGCCCTAAAAAGTCAATTCATATACTATACCATCTCACTAGATAGTTTCTCATATATATAAATGAGGAATATTTATGTGCATATGTCCCTCACCAAGGGATCATGCATATTTCTCTATGGGACCCATGGTGGACCCCACCAAGGGATGAGAACGGGGGGATGGAAAGATCCATACGGGACCATCCTAGATACTAAGTTTGGCCCGAATCACATGTCCCTAATCCATTCATCCATGACTTACAAATTCATTTCATTTGAATTGGTGCATAGTTGATCCAACGGTCCAAAAAATTCGAATTTGACAAAAAAATTGGTAAATGAGTTTAATTCAAGGGGGTCGTGTGTGTGATCCATTTGAATGGATCATATAGTGGGTCTTACCTAGAGTTTTCACGAAAACAATAGTGAGGGATATATGCAAATAGATATTCCCATATATAAATATATATGTATATCTCTGTGTGTGTGTGTGTGTGTGTGTGTGTGTGTGTGTGTGTGTGTGTGTGTGTGTGATTTGATCCTATGAGAACTGTTCCAACGGAGTTACCGTGAGAACTTTTTATGAGGCCCACTTATGGGTCTCATTTGGGGATGAGACAGAGAGGAAGGAAAGATCTATATGAGACTACCGCAAATATCAAGTTTGGCTCCAATCATATGTCCCTAACCCCTTCATCTATAGTTCACAAGTCTAATTCATTCAACTGGGTGTATAGTCGATCCAACGATTCAGTTTATTCAGATATAATCGAAATTTTGGGCATATGGCATTAGGAGATCCTCTATGCATTGCAAGATTTTGAATTAGGTGATAGATGGGCCCTACCTAAAGTTCTAAAAAAAAATGGTGAAAACTAGTTATCACTAGATTATTTCCTTATATATATATACACATCTATATATATATATGGGAAATGCTGATATACATTCTTCCCTCACCATAGAGTGGGGGGTGCTTGTATGAAATAATCCTGTAAGAAGTAGTATTCACCATTTTTTTGTGAGAACTCTAAATGGGGCCCATCTATCACCCAATTCAAACCTTATAATACATAATGACCCCTCTGATAGTCACGGGCTCCAAGTTTCAATCAAATCCAAGTATACTAAACCGTTAAATTAACTATACACCAATTCGAATAAATTGGATTTGTAGGCCACAGATGAAGTGATTAGGGACATGAGATTGAAGTTAAATATTTCGTAGATCTTTTTATCTCCATTGGTCTCATCCTCAAATAAGACCCATGAATGGGCCTCATAAAAAGTTTTCATGGTAGGTACGTGAGAACAATTCTCACAGAATCAAAACCCTATATATATACATATATATATATATTTTTCATGGAATCTTCATATACATCCATCCCTCATCGTTTTTTTTTTTTTTTTGTGAAAACTTTAGGTGGGGGCCATCTATCACTCAATCCAAATCTTACAACAAATAGGGAAACTCCTGATAGGCACACTAGAAGTTTCGGTCAGATTATAATTTATTAGACTATTAGATCGACTATACACCAAGCCGAATGAAATGGAAATATAGGTCACGAATGAAGGAGTTAGGGACATGTGATTGTGACCAAACTTGATATGTGGGCTGATCTCGCATGGATCTTTTTATCCCCCGGTTTCATCCCTTGGTGGGGCCTACAATGGGCCCTATGGAGAAGTGTGCACGAAAATTCCGTGAGAGATGGATGTACAAGAAGAGGCTGTGTGTGTGTGTGTGTGTATTTGTACTTGGGGGGGCACTACAAGTATTTTGTTTGACCCCCAATCTAATGCCTCTATCTCCTTCATCCATGACTCACAAGTTTAATGGCTTTATATTAAAAAATTTTCCAACTATCTATCCAACGGTCAAATCTATTCGGATGGGTATCAAACCTTGAGTTTAGTGACTATCAAGGGGGTCCTTATTTTTGCATGGTTTGGATGAATTGCTAAGTAGGCCCACCAATAGTTTTCACGAAAGCATGGTGAAAACTAGTTCTCAATTAAATATTTCCCTCACGAGCGGATATTAAAACATACAAAAGATGACACTGAAGCCATTGCACCCAAACACTTTCCAGAATACGTTGAAATTAGCTTCAAAGTTTACATAACCCTAATGAAATAAGTTACAGAGTAACAACTGCTCTTTTCAGTTATATTTTATGTTAAATTTATTTATCACTTTTAATACTGTTATTATTGGTGTTTTTATCAGCATACTTGGTCCTTTGGTACCAAAGTAAATACGATATAGCTTTTTTGTATTTTATATTTCATGTTGGCTCTTTTAATATCTTTGTTGTAGTTGTTGTTGCTTCCCTAATGGTGTTTTTTTTTTTCCTCCTTTGAGTATTTTAAGATTTGGTTATTATAATGTAGTGGTGACATAGTTATGATAAACTTGAATGATTGAACTGCTAACAACTTTGCCTTGAAGTGCTATGCAAATGCAGGTCAGCAGGTCTATTAAAATACTATTATTCCCCTAGGGATTTGGTTGGTTTGTAGTAATCTCCTAGTAATCTTTCTTTTCTTGTGGAAAATATCTAATTTCTAGGTTTAATACTATTCTAATTACAACTTTATCTGCTTTAGAGTCAAATTGGTTTAAATATGCAAATCGTTCTCAATGTGAGTTGGGAGTGTGAATCTCCTGGTCGGCGACATCTTCATGAGGTGACATGTTTGGAAGTCTCAGCTTTCAAACTTGACACTGCACTCACTGCTGTCGGACGCTTGTTGCGAACTCTTTGTTTAATGTAATGGCATATCTATATAGAACTGCATTTCTTTTAAGTGACTGGAAATGAAGAAGCTAAGGTGAATATAAAAAATGATCATTAAATAATATTTTCCATAATAGAAATAGAATATCTAGTAATTCAATAATAATAACAGTCAAAGTCTCACATAAATCTCCACCTTATATCCTCCACCATGAATTTCTTTAATAAGCATTCAGTGGGGCTCATTTCACCATGAATTTCTATGTATTTAATTTTTAATAGCTTTGTTTCATGCAATTGAAACCCTATTCCTAAGAATCCAAAGACTAGTATTTCTAGAAATGGTTAAAACTGAATAAACAAGAGTGAATACCCAAAAATGACAAGATTAAAAGTAAATCAAGGAAAGATGGAAAATGAATACTCCATCATCATCATAGTAATTTAAAGTCTAGAAAAGTTTCTTTTCTTTTGTAGAAATTCAATTATTCATTGAAAAATGAAGACAATAAAAGCGCTCAAGCCCTAATAGGGGTGAAGATCACGTAGGAATCATCCTTTAATAGTCTCTACATCTCTACTTTATATCTTTCATCCCTTACTTTGTTCACAAATTTTTTTCTTGGTGTACATTTCAACATGAATTTTTGTATATTTAATTCCATCCAAACAAATTGGCTGTTACGGGTAGAACTAGAAAACCTTCCTCGGGGGCCTCCTTGGTGGAAAAAAAAGGAAAAAGAAAAAATTCTTGGTGCGGCCATATGTAAAAAAACAAAAAAGGAAAAAACAACGAAAAAACCCCATAAAATGTGTGAGTCTTTATTCTTTTTCCATTTTTATGGTGTGGGGGGGGGGGGGGGGGGGGGGGGGGGGGGGGGGTGGTGCGCACCTCCATGGCCCTTAGGGTATGCTTGAATATGAGGATTTGATGGAATTCTAGAATCTTTAGATTTCTAAAAAATGATTAGATTTTGGAATTGAATTTCAATTGTCAAGTTCCAAAATCTAGAAGAATAAATTTTATTTTTGGATTTTGTTGGTTGTATGAGCATTCTTGAAATTTTCTATTTAAAATATCCACTTGTATTTTATATGATTATATTATTTTCTAGGTGCAGCATTTGTCATAAAAAGTGAAATTATTGTCACACTATATACCTTAATATATTCTAATAAATGTCATGTTATTGTAATCGACTGCAACATAATTGGGATAAGGCTTTAATGATGATGATGATGGTTATAACTAGGCTACATATATAGGATCCTTTCTACAAGAAAAAAATCCAAGCTATGGTTTTGGTTATAGGTATTCCAAAATAGCAAGGTAGGATATTTTGGTGCTCAAGATCTTCACTTTTGTACATTCACAAATTCATGACTTTTGTAAAAATGCACAGCCTTGTCCATCCAAACATGAGAGACCTTTATATGGATTCTCTAGTCAACACTCTTGGTTTTAAGTCCCATCATTCATTCTATTTTTATATGTTGGGGGCCATCTTTGACTAAGTAAAACTACTTGCACTCGCTTAGCACGCATTAGTTGGCACTCATCCCAATCTTATATTAATTCAATCACTAATGATAGTTCAACTTAATCTCATGTAAGTGATATTTGTACCACCTCTTATTAAAGAATGAGCTTCATCCGATGGAGAATATTAAAAAGCCTTTTTGCTGCCTCTATTAATACTTTGAGGTTTTGGTAATAATGGTTAGCAAAAGAAATTTAATATGGTATCAAAGCGAACTGGTTGTAAGCTCAAATCATAGGAGGAACAACTGGGTGAAAAAATAATAAAAAACGGGTGTGGCCAACAGTGTGCTAATTGGGTTCCACCTAAAGGGGAGTACTGAGGAGTGGGCTCCATCTATTAAAGTTTCTCGGCTGACCATTCCTACCAAAACCTCAAGGTGTTAGTAGAGGCAATGGAAATACTTTTCAATAATCTCATCAGGTAGAGCAACTTTTCAACACTCCCCCTCAGATGGAACCCAATCAGTACACTTTTGACAACATGCATTTTATTATTATTTTTTATTTTTTTCCTTTGAGTCGTTCTTCTTAAAGTTTGAACTCATGACCAATTGGCTTTGATACCATATTAAAATTCCCTCAGCTAGCTATTGCTACAAAACTTCTAGGTGTTAATAGAGGCAGTGGAAAAACTTTCAATATTCTCCATCGGGTGAAGCTGATTCCTTAATATTTCCCCCTCATGTGGAACCCGGTCAGCATACTTTTTGTGACATGCATTTTTTTTAGTGCCAAGTTGATCCTCTTGGGATTCAAATTCATGATTGGTTAACTCTAATACCATATTAAATTTCTTTAGGTAACCATTGTTAGCAAAACTAAGAGGTGCTACTAGAGGCAATAGAAATATTTTTTAATATTCTCCATTGGGTGAAGTCCATTCCTCAATACCGTTATCATAAGGCAACAAAGTTCCCAACACAACACACTAACCAAATTAGATTTTTTTAACATCCGGAGTTAATCTCACATGAAAGGCTTACCCAAATTGGATAGCTTTAGGGTGCATTTGTGCAACATTAGAACTTTGTGATTGTGAGAATTTTGTAGGTTAGCTAATTCATGAGTTAGACAAAACTCTAGGTCCATTAAGTTGTATTTTATATTTCTTTTAAATGGACTGTGGTTTACGTTGCCATAAGAGCTGAAGTGAAGAAATTAGAAAATAGGGTACCTGATTGATCCAATCATTACCCGATCGATTGATTTGGAGACAGGGGTTATATCCAATTGATCGAATGTCTGCTTGATCAACTAAATGATGGAGAAAAATACACAGACCTATGTCGAAATTATTTCCTATTTGTACCAGAATTAGTAAGTTGGATTAACAAAATATACTTATGAGGCTCAAATTGTGGGTTATAAAAATGATTCCTCTCTTAACCCTCAGGATGAAAAGCCTTTCTCATTGTTCTGAGTCTAGAAGATTTTATTGAGAGACTCTTTCTTCTGTAGAGCTTCCATTGGAAAGTTTAGTGCTAAAGCTTTATTCTAGAGAGCCGTTGCTTCTGCATCTCTTATAAGGGATCATCTTCTTACGTCGAAAATTGCGGAGTCAAGTAAGATTTGGATCTAGTACAGTCCACAGTGTGAAGTTGTTGCGATATGAAGTTGTGTAGAGAAATTTATGATCCAAGTTGTAAGATCCACAAAAGGGTTGTGAGTATCTTGCAAATATGTGATTCATAGTGCTTGATCATGGTCCTATTTGGACTCGTAGTTTTTTTCCAGTTTGGGTTTCTACGTTAAAATCGTGTATTTTTATGGTGGTTGCTTATTTGATTTATTTTATTTTCTGCTGCATATTGTGTGTTTGTTTATAATCTAGAAAATTACATATTTAGGAGCAGCCCCAAAACTTTTAATGATAAAAAGAAAATTGTTTAGATTCCCTATACAACCCACCATTCCATTATATTTTATTGAGTTAATTACACATATGGTCATCAAACTATTGACACCATTTTAAAATTGTCACTAAACTTTAGATTTTTTTTAATTTGGTCATCAAGTTCTAAAATCGTTGTAATGTGGCTTTTTCATCTAAATTGAACCGTTAAGACAATACAGGAGTAGTTCCCATGAGGTATTTGAGGGTGTTTTAGAACTTTTGCTTTAAAAAGTTGTCTTTTGGAACCAACTGTCCCTCTCAAAGGCACATGTCAGCACATGGCTTCTTTTTTCCATTAAAGAGGCTTCTAGGCCTCTATTTTCTGCATCAAAAAATATAGCACTACAACATGGGAGAGACTCTATTATGAATGCAAGAGAAATCTATGGATGCCTTGTGTGATTACAAAAAGAGGGTTGTGGTGAAAACATTCTGGACTGACAGTAATTCTGAAAGGAGGTTCATGAACTGTTCTAATGGTGTGGTGAGTGATTGTAATTATGATGTGCACGCGTTCAAGCCAAATCAATCTGGGACTCCTATAAAGAGTGAACAGAGTTGAGGTTAATAAGAGAAAGATCAGAAAAAAAGAAAAGATGATGTAGCTGGTAATAGGTGTTTTTGCTCTAGGAATTTGGCTTTTTGGTGGTGGAACCAAAGGATGCAATTTTTGATTGTGTTAGGAGTTGTGTTATGTGTTAGAATTCGACAAAATTGTAGTTAGAAGTTCTAAATGTATTAAAGTTCTATTAAGTTGTATACTGCATAATCTCTAATGTATTGAACTTCGATTATATCTCTGACTTGAGTGAAATCCATGACTTTATCATGTGTGTATTTAAATGTGCAGCATATTGAACCATTCACCTCAGTGCAAAAACGCATTGAACAATTGTTGAACCACCTATTGGCATGATTTGAATGTGGTTGCAAGTGTTCAGCATGTTGAGAACCGCCTGTTGGCATAATTTGAACATACGAACTGGGAATTCAATACACCAACACACTAACTTGGCATAAATTGAACCATTCCCCTATAACTATTAAAAATTACTTTCAAATTGATTCAAATTGATCCCACATGAAGGCATAATTAAGTTGAACCAACTGTCAGCATGATTTCAATGTGGTTTCAAGTGTTTAACATGTTTGAGAACCACCTGTAGGCAAAATTTGAACATACCAACTGGGAATCCAATACACCAACAAACAAACTTGCATAAATTGAACCATTGTCTTGTAACTATTATAAATCACTTTTAAATTGTTTCAAATTTATCCAACATGATAAGCAATAGCATTTTAATGTGCTAAATTGGAAATTGAAGCACACTCAATAAAGCAAAACATAGAGCAACCTATCCTAGTTTTAAGCTTTGTAACCCTTAAAGTGTAATTCCAATCAGTTTCAAGGCCAATCAATCCCAAACTCAACATCCACACTGCCCTAATACAGATAATTACAATAGAATCACCAGCTCTGTCGGTCCCTAGAACAAGTCTCCAAACCCATAAATAGACCCTATTACAGCACTTAACTCTTTCCCAACTTATTGAAACACCCAACAAAGTCCCCATTACAACTTACAACCCTTAACTCAGCCACTTATTAGCATTATATAAAGAAGTACTAAACTCATCCAATAAACATAGTCGGAATACCAGACTATGCCAACATGAAGGCATAATTAAATACAACCTAAATTTATATAATATAACTTCATTCAAAATATACGACCACACAACCATTCAAAAACATTATCCAAGCCATTTCATAGGCATAATTCAAAATATACAACCATGTTGGTATTCAGAAAAACATTGTTCAAAATTTAGTTGTAATGGATTCAAAATCTATAACCATTGAGGTGTGTCTATGGCTGTGGTTATGACTATGGTTGTGAATTTGGCAGTAATTGATTAGTAGACCTTGGTCTCTTGAATGGTGTTGGTTGGACCGTTGCTGCCTTCTTAACCTGCATGCATACAACATTGTATATTAGGCAAATGAGTTACTAAAGAATGAAACTCCAAATTACTCAAGGAGTTATTTATGCACTTACTAGTAACTTTCACTTATTTCTAACTTTAGCATGTTGAGTCTCAATTATATTGTGAGAATCAGTAGTTGCTTCATCTTCAATTGATAGCCACTGTTGAGAGTTAATAGTCACTTGCTTTGCCACTCTTCCACTTCTCTAAGATCCACCAACCCCCTCATTGGGTAAGAGCATTTTGAAAGGTGCCTTTCACTTGAGTTTATCATGTAAGCTAAAATGGCCCCTTAGGAAAAACTTTAACGGATTAGATTTGCATTCTGACAGATTGATTTGTATTATGAAAGACAACTAATATTGGGCATACCTGAATCCATCGCGAAACGGAGAAGAGATCCGCAACTTTAACTCTCTCAGTCTTCTCGTAATGCCTGCCGATTGATGGGTATGCTAAGCAGTGATTGTATGTATGAAGATGAGAGAGTTCCCAAGCCATTTATAGACTTCGTTAATGCTTTCCTCCCCATCAACGGAAAGCCTTCCATTATCGCACGACTGGAGAGTTTCCAGGAACGTGGCTTTAATGGGAAGACATACACTTTGAATAAATCAAAGTGAGTGGTGGTCATGTGGGCCACCACCCATGATATCCAACAATCTCCCACTTGGTCCATATGACCACCATTAATTCCTGTTTATTTTATAAAACTGTTGCAAATATAAGAAAAAACTTTGAAAGAAACAACTCTAACTGATGCGCATCATTTGAAAATACCGGTTTTCATGTAACTTTAATGTTAAGATCCTTTAATTTGTGATAAGGTTAGTCTATTAATGCGAACTGTAGCGGTTACACATCTTAAGTGATATGCTTCCTTCCACAATCACAACATTAATATTCTCGCCTAATCCAGCACTTAATAAGTATCTTTAATATGACTTACTTTAATGGGAACTGTAATGTCATAATGCTTTTATATTCTTACTTTATTTTACAATTACCACATGTGAGCCCATAACAAAGTAAGAATTGCAAAATCGTTTCTTTATTTGATCAATATATTAAGTGTCATACATCATTGACTTTTACAAGGCATTTCATTCAAGCCCATATTTATTACATGGTCCTTAAAATCCTTTGGCGCCAATGCCTTTGTTAATGGATCAGCAATCATGAGCTTCGATGGAGCTCCAACAACTGACACTAAACGATCTCGCACTTTCTCTTTGAGTACAAGATACTTTACTTCCAGATACTTTGATTTACTGGAACACTTGTCATTTTGAGCGAAACGCCTAGCAGCGTCGTTGTCGCAGTAAATCTTTATCGGTTCAGACATACTGCCCATAATTTCAAGTCCCATGATGTAGTTACGCATCCATAATGCGTGACCTGTGGCTTCAAAACATGCCACATACTCTGCATCAAATGTAGATGGAGTGATTAGCGTCTGCTTTGCACTCCTCCACGATACTGCCCCGCCGGCCAACAGAAAAATGTAATCTGATGTTGACCTCCTTGTATCGAGACATCCAGCAAAGTCTGAATCTGAATATCCAATGACCTCCAGTTGATTGGATCTTTGATATGTGAGCATATATCTTCTTGTTCCATTGAGGTAACGCATCACTTTCTTGACAGCTACCCAATGAGGCAAACCGGGATTACTTTGATATCTACTGAGCATTCCGACTGCAAAGCTAATGTCTGGCCTCGTGCAAGTCTGCAGGTACATTAGACATCCTACTGCTGCTGCATAGGGATATTTATTCATTTCTAACTTTTCTAAGTCAGTCATGGGGCATTGATCCTTACTAAACTTGTCTCCCTTAGTAATGGGTGCATTTTGTGGTCTGCTACTTTCCATTCGGAAACGTTTGAGAATAGTTTTGACATAGGCTTCTTGACACAACCCAAGTAATCCTCGAGATCGATCTCTAAATATCTCGATTCCTAATACAAAGGTTGCTTCACCCATATCTTTCATATCAAAATTATTCTCAAGATATATTTTAGTTTCTCGAATCATACTTAGGTCATTACTGGCTAGTAAAATATCATCTACATACAAGACTAAAATAAGAAATTTGCTCCCACTGACCTTGAGATATATACAATGGTCCACTGGATTTTCGGTAAAACCGAAAGATGTAATAACATGATTAAATTTTAAGTACCATTGTCTGGAAGCTTATTTTAGTCCGTATATCGATTTCTTTAATTTACAAACCAGTTTCCTTTCATTACCTCGTTGAACAAATCCTTCCGGTTGTTCCATATACACTTCTTCATCTAGATTCCCATTTAAGAAGGCAGTTTTTACATCCATCTGATATAGCTCTAGGTCATAATGAGCTACAAGTGCCATAATAATTCTAAATGAATCTTTCTTAGACACCGGAGAGTAGGTTTCATGATAATCGATACCTTCTTTCTGAGTGAATCCTTTAGCTACAAGTCGGGCATTAAATCGTTCAACTTTTCCTTTAGAGTCCCTTTTGGTCTTAAAGACCCATTTACAACCAACTGTTTTGGACCCTTCAGGTAGTTCAACGAGATCCCAAAATCCATTTATAAATATTGATTCTAACTCTTCATTCATAGCGTTTAACCACTTATCAGAATCTTTACTTTCTACTGCCTCTCTAAAAGTCTGTGGATCTTCTTTAATTCCAATATCTGATTCTTCGAGATACACAACATAATCATCTGAAATAGCTGGTCTTCTCGTACGAGTTGACCTTCTCAATTCCTCTGGATGTTCTTCAATAACAGGTGACTGTATTTCAGAAGTTGGTTGTGTATCTTGAGGAATCGGAATAACAGATCGTTCTGGGAAAACCTCTATATCAAGTGGAATCATTAATCCACCTTGAGAAGAGGATTGAGGCTCATTTCTAATCTCCTTATATCAATATTTCTAGCCTCAGAACTCCCACTGTTTTCATGATTCTCCAAAAACTTAGCATTATTGGACTCAACTATTCTTGTTGAATGATTAGGACAGTAAAATCGATACCCTTTAGACCTCTCTGGATATCCAATAAAATATTCGCTTACTGTTCTAGGGTCTAACTTCTTTTCTTGTGGGTTATAAACCCGCACTTCAAATGGGCATCCCCAAACTCGAAAATGGTTTAAGCTGGGTTTCCTCCCAGTCCATAACTCAAAAGGAGTTTTAGGAACTGCTTTAGTAGGAGCTCTGTTTAAAATATACATGGCTATCTTTAGTGCGTCATCCCACATAAATGTAGGTAACGATGTATTGCTAACCATACTCCTAACCATATCTAAAAGAGTCCTATTCCTTCTTTCAGCCACTCCATTCTGCTGAGGTGTTCCAGGCATTGTATATTGGGCAACAATACCTTCGGATTCTAGGAATCTAGAAAACGGGCCTGGATTACGACCTGTTTCAATGTACCTACCATAATACTCACCACCTCGATCTGATCTCACGATTTTGATCTTTCTATCTAATTGTTTTTCCACTTCTGCTTTGAATATTTTGAACATAGTCAAAGAATCAGACTTTTCCTTAATGAGATAGACAAAACCAAAACGTGAGTAATCATCTATAAATGTGATGAAATATTATTCTCCTGTGAAACAAGGTATATCTATTTTTCCACAAACATCCGTATGAATTAATTGCAGGAGTTCAGAACTTCGTGTGGCAGTTTTCTTGACTGTTTGTGTCTGTTTTCCTTTAATACAGTCAACACAGACACCGAAATTAGTGAAATCAAGGGTTGGTAATAACCCGTCTTTCACTAATCTCAATATCCTCTCTTTCGAGATGTGTCCCAACCGTTTATGTCACAACTTAGGGGAGTTCTCTTTTATTAGTCCTCTCTTCATGCCAACATTCATCCCATAAGTAACATGGTGTGCAGTTAGTGATTGTGTGTATAAAGTATCTAACCTTAACTTATACAAGCCATCACATAATAAACCACTACCAATCATTATATTATTGTGGAAAAGTTTCAAAGATCCTTGATCAAAGTTAAACACAAATCCTTTTACATCCAACTTTGAAATAGAAACCAGATTTTGGGAAATATCCGGAACATAAAAGGTGTTCGGCAGATCCAGAACAAATCCTGTATCTAGCACCAGCCTATACGTGCCTACTGCCTCGACTCTTGACTCCTTCCGATTTCCCATAACGATGGCTCTTTCTCCATCACTTGGCCTCCGGGTTGAAAGGAATCCCTGCATACAACCAGAAATGTGAACGGTTGCACCAGAGTCGACCCACCATGTATTGGATGGGACATCAATAACATTGGTTTCACATACAAGAGATAATTTTCTTTGCTTACCTCTTTTCTCAAACCAATTCTTCCTTTTGAGGCAGTCCTTCTTGAAATGTCCTTTCTTGCCACAAAAGTGACATTTTTCGGATCCTTTCTTTCCCTTACTCTTCACCGGTTTCTTACCTTTCGGATCTACCTTAGGCATGTTGGCATTAGTTTTGAATTTTCTAGGACCTTTCTTGCCCTTAGCATGGGAGACAAAGTTTACCTGAAGTTGCCCCTCGGCTTTAAGCCTCCTCTCTTCTTGATCACATCGTGCGATCAACTCAGTAATGGTCCACCGACTAGAGCTCTGATTGTATGTTACTTTAAATGGGCCAAATGCAGGGGGAAGGGAGTCCAGAATGAATTAGATCAAATATCCATCGGAAATACTCATGTCAACATCCTTTAATTTTGATGCTAGGTTGGACATGAGTAGGATATGTTCCCTGACTCCCTTTATCCCATCGTACTGCATGTTAGTCAATTTATTCATTAGGGTGGCACCTAATGCCTTGTCTGTCACTTCAAATTGTGACTTAATTTCATCTAAGAGTTCCTTGGCATGTTTTCCTTGATCAAGCGATCCCCTAATACTCTTAGAAACTGAAGTCATAATAATCTTTTGGCATTTTTTATCACATTTATGCCACTGATCATATTTGGCCTTTTCATATTCAGAGCTCTGTTCGGTAGGCGCAAGAGACATGGGTTCATCTAAAGCCATTTCTAAGTCTAGAAAAGTTATGGTTAATGACAGCATGTCTAACAAGTCAGGGTAGTTTGATCCGTCTAATGAAGGAATAGTTCCTAAGCATGAGGGAAGAGACAAAGATCTGGAGGAAGATGCTGTAAAAGAAGAGATAAACTATTATTCTCACAATTCTATAATGTTTTGAATTTAAAGGGAAACTTACAACAAAAATAATAGTTTTACATCATTACAAATAACCTTTGGGTCAAATGTAACATGTTAAATTTATTATTCTCGTTTATTTGATAAAACCACAATTTATTAAGTGACTAAGTGAGATCCCACCTTTGGGCATAGATCAACACGAATTCACAAAACATCTTTAATGTGTTTTATCCCAATCTCTAAATAATCGAAAGATAAACTCCTTTGGGTTGATTATCTATCTTTTAAGTGAAGTTGTAATTTTAGTGTCATTTATGGTATCTCTAATTCAATAATTGAAACATGAGTTTCATCATAACTGGGCCACTTTGGTGACTGCCTAGTTAACTCATAATTGAAACCTATGACACTAATTTTTTAGTCTTCTTATGATTTAAACGATTCTGATGCTCTATTTCTAATTTAATTGAGCATTTAATATTGTTAAATCTAAACATTTAGGAAAAACCTAACTTTAACAATTATCATATTATTATGAAAATGAGATTCCCTAAAATTAGTTGTCCAGATGAACATTGATCGAACCATTGATATTACAATAAGAATTTTTTCTTTAATCAATCTATCATAAGTTTGAATTTTACACTAATTTAGTCATTAAGCATGCATACATGTAACAAATATAACTTAAAAATAACATGGATCATGTAAACGATAAGCGAAAACATGAATTTGAATGAGTGAAACATGCATGATATCAATATTGAAAACATTCGATTAGGAATTAAATTCAGTAATATGATAGATCTCATTATAAGGGACACAACGAAAGAAACAGATCGAAAATCCGATATCATATGTGTCCATAATGATCAAAATACGATTTCGATCGTTCATTTTTCCTTGATCTGGCCTTGATCTGATGATATTTAAATTATTCAGTCCTATCAGAATGATTGGTGCATTTAAATGCATCAATTGGACGGTTCTGATCAGAGCAGATCACTTTCATAATAACCCAATTATTCAAAAACACATAAATATAATAATTTATTCAAACCAAGCCAGGCCAGTGGGTCGGGTCAGACCCAGGTCAGTAATTTGGACTGTTCAGTCCAGTCAATTCGGGTACAGGTAAAAGCCCAGTCCATTTATTTATTTATTAACTGAATCGGGTCGGATTAGGCCAGGTCGAACTGACCTGACGTTATAGAAATGAACCGGGTCGGTTCGGGTCGGATCCGGTCAGGTCAAACTGACCTGACGTTATATAAATGAATCGGGTCCGTTCGGGTCGGGTCAGGTCGGGTCAGACTGACCTGACCACACAGAACACAGGCCGGATCAGTTGGGTTGGGTCGGGTCAGATCCGTTAACCCAGTTCCTTTTCTTTAATAAACCTAACCGGGTCGGGTCGGGTCAGGTCCAAAAACAACCTGTCCTTATAAACAATGGACTGGGTCAATTAGGTCGGGTCGAGTCAGGTCGAACCGACCTGACCCGATCAGTTCATCCTCAACCTCCCGATAATGGGGCAATCGGTTAAAACCGATTGCCCTTTTACCTGTTCGTCACACCTCTGACGCCGACAACCTCGGCCGCAGCGGACTGAAGCGCCAACCGAAAATGTCGCCGGCTGGTTCCCGGCGGCAACAGAAAAAAAAAAATTTTTTTTTAATCTTGGGCGCTGCCGCTGGAACTACAACAGCGCCCTGCTGCAGCGCTGCAGCGCAGCGCCCTGCAGCAGCGCCCCACTGGGCACTGCGATCCTACTGTAACAAATTTTTTTTTTCTTTTATCTTGCTCTGTTTCTGCAAGAAGACTGGGCCCGACTGCGCCGCCCGCAGCCGCCGCCGCGCCGCACCCAGTCTGGCTCTGCAGTTTGGCCTTGCCTAAAAGTTCTGTCGCCGGCAGAAAATTTTTTTTTTTATATAAATTGTAAACCCCTTGATGCAAATCCAACCCTATCAATGGAAAACCATGGCTCTGATACTAATTGTAAGCTAAAATGGCCCCTTAGGAAAAACTTTAACGGATTAGATTTGCATTCTGACGGATTGATTTGTATTATAAAAGACAACCAATATTGGGCATACCTGAATCCATCGCGAAACGGAGAAGAGATCCGCAACTTTAACTCTCTCAGTCTTCTTGTAATGCCTGCCGATTGATGGGTATGCCAAGCAGTGATTGTATGTATGAAGATGAGAGAGTTCCCAAGCCATTTATAGACTTCGTTAATGCTTTCCTTCCCATCAACGGAAAGCCTTCCGTTATCGCACGACTGGAGAGTTTCCAGGAATGTAGCTTTAATGGGAAGACATACACTTTGAATAAATCAAAGTGAGTGGTGGTCATGTGGACCACCACCCATGATATCCAACATATCACTGAAAGGCCTTCTCATCTACTTGTTTCAACACTTTCAAATTCTTGTTGAAAATTGCTCTGTGCTTGATCTAGCACATTTCCAGAACATGTCTTTGTACTCTTTCCCTCTGAATTCTTTTTTGAAGTTATTGTGATGGTGTCCAGGACAAAGTGGTGTTGAAAACGTGGGGCAAGCATTTGCAATGCTAGTATTAGACAATTGCAAAAATATCTATATGAAATAAGATGATATGACATTTGAAAAAATATATATTTGTATGAAATCAGATGATATGTAATATACATTTTGCTGATTAGACATAAAAGTCCAATGAACATTATCTGGCATTCCTATGTCATCAAACAGTAGCTCCAAGAACCAAGTCCATGAAGCTCTGGTTTTTTTCTCCACAACTGCCTAGGTAAATGGCCATATGCCATTGTTAGCATCAACCCCCACTGTTGAAAGCAATTACCCTGGAATGGGCCTTTTGAAAAGCATCCATCCAGTCCAATGTGCCTCCCACAACCATTTAGAAATCCATTCTTTAGTGAAGAAAGACTACAATACAACCTCTAAAACTTGGGATTTTCATCTTCTCAAAAATTATTTTCATCCGCTTTCACTTTCATAGTGGACCTTGACATTGCACATTTGATCTTTGCATAGTAGTTATAAAGCCACTTAAACTGCTCATAATGTCTTCCTTCAGTAATTTTCTTGGCCTTTATAAAGCCACTTAAACTGCTCATAATGTCTTCCTTCAGTAATTTTCTTGGCCCTTAACTTAGCTCTCCACACTACAATACTGGTCACCCTATACTGCAATTCCTACAACACTCTTGCCCTAAATGCTTGGATAAGCCAATTAAGATTGTGCATAATCTTATCCATATAATAGTCAACTAAATATGAAAAAGTTAAAAATTTTTTAACCTAACATGGCCTGTAATTTTTGTGCTCATTGTGCAGAGTTATAACAATCAAAGTGTTTTCATCTTTGTACCTAGATGCATACACCTCCCACTTACATGGTTTTCTACATTTAGCTCTCGCTCTCCATTTCTCATTTGAGTAGAAATCTATATTCCTACGATTCAAAATCGAGTGCTACCTCACTATATCTTTGAACACTACAGAATTAGCATATTTCAAGCCAACTTCAAACACAAGATTCCTCATATCCCTCTCTGGATTAAATTCAAGGTATCTAGGCCTACTGTTTCCTTCTTCATTAGATGAATCAATACTCCAATTATCATCTGATGACCCTTAATTAGAGAGCGCATCATCATCACCCCCTATTTCAAGGTTATTTTTGCCTCTATTCACCTCATCTCTATCAGTTGGCCCATAACCTTTTCCATCACTTCCTCTAGCCCTCATATTACTTTCTCTACTCACATCAGTCCTAAATTTAGGCTGCTCAAATATTTGCTCAATATTAGCCTCATACAAGATGTCATCGTCAACATACTCACCATAATTTTCATTTTGGTTAACATGATTCCTTTCAACAGGTTCTTCACTGGTCAATTATTCCAAAATATTGGCCTCATTCAAGATGTCATCATCAACATACTCACTATAATTTTGATTTTGGTAGGCATCGTCCCTTTTAAAAAAATTTCAGTGGTCAAATGTTCCAAATAGATTTCTATTTTCTTGTTCTTGGAGACAAACTTCAATAATTCGCTAATGTCATCATCTTTCTCCAAAATCTTCAATCCATCCGTAAGGTTTAATCCTGAAACTCTAAACCAATAATTTATTATTTCAAACTCCTAGTCCAACTCTTTCACCATATTATTAATTTCATGCATTGACAAATAGTCAATATTAATGTAGTTGAAGTAATCAACTGAACCCCCAATATACTCCTTCCCACACCCCATTGTCCTAGCCTGACCCCTATGGTGAAACACTATTGTGAATAATATTGAGCGTGGAGTTGTCAAAAAAACAAATCCGTTAAAAACAATAGCAGAATAGTACCTAAAAAAAATCAACAATGGGGATTACAACAACAACAACTACTACTACTACAACAACAACAACATAAATGCATGCGTGCAACTTACAGCACAACTGATATGGGTTCGTATAACGACCAATGAGGATTCTCAACGTCCAGTCCATTGCTATTTCGTTTTTTATCGAGTTAGTCTTATATGATTGAAAAACTAAGAACAGTTAGGGCTTGATCTAGGGAGAGCAGTTAAGGCTTGATCTGGGCACATTTGAGTTTAGCCTGGGGAGAAATGAGAGGATCTCGGATTGAGACTTGGGAGAGAGATCGTACTTGGGAGAGAGAACGTACTTTGGAGGAAAAGAGGAGAGGGTAGGTGGTTGGCATTAATATAGGTTCACATATACCCTTTGACTACCTCACGTGAACCTCTTGTGTGTTGAAATTACTCTTACCCGATGTGGGAGGTTTTTTTTGCACGTTGGATCAAGAAAAACACACACACAAGCCTAGTAGAGTAAACTCATGCTCATACCAACATGGATCCAACATTTGGGCATGATGTGGAGCCTAATAAACCTATACATGCACATTACTCTTACTCAATACTATACAAACACATTACTTTTATCCAATATTGGACTTGTGTTTCTGCAAGTTGGATCCATTTTGGCATGAGCGTGGGTTTAGTTTAGCTAAAATTCCTTGATAGGCTGTAGAAAGGGCAAGGATGTAGGTTTGTCTCTCCTGTGAAAATAAAATCCATGAAGTAAAGAATCCTTGATCACATAAAGATGGACCTCATTGGCTCATATGAAGACATCCACGTGGCAACTTCCATGCGGCCAATAGTATTAAAGCATTCTTCACCTCTGAAATCTCATGCTAATTAAGGGTGTGTACCAAGTCCTAAGAAATAGGAACAAAAAGCACAAACCTAACTTTTATACCCAATTATATCCATTACACTAGTAGTTGAAAGTTGAGACTCTTTCAGATATTTGCTTGGGGGCAAAAACAGGATAATTTTTCTGACGGTCTTGATTTTGGTTTTTGCTTGGTAGAGATGAACCAGTTACTCATTTGTTGATGAAATCCAAAGTTGGAGTGCATTCAACTAAACCAAACTTAGCAAAGCACAAATATTTTAGACTTTTGTTCTCTTTGGATAAAATGGCAAAAAAATCAATTGTTATTTATAAGAGTTAGGCATGGTTTTATATTTGAAAAAGGTGAGTTAACTAACTTGGCCATTTTTCGTTTGTTTTCTTATCTAGTTGATATTAGTTGGGTGGACACTTGACCACAGAGAAAACATCAATGAAGAAATTTTATTTTTCTTGGAGCTTTATTCGCGGTAGTTAGAAAATAAGAGTCATGAATCCTTGAATTGAATGATTCACTTTATGAAACAATTGTAATTATCTAGTTGCTAATTGATGGATGTTAGAAAATCATCACCTCGATGAAATGTATGTAATGACAGATGGAGTTAGTCTTTTCTACATATGAGTATTGTGTGACATGACAAGAAAAAATGGCACTTTTATTTAGTGTCACCATTAAGGACCATGCACCTCCACACATATCCCATTTCCATTTCAACAATTAAATGGACCACATTGACTCGGCCTAGTTTAACATCATTGAATTTGAGAATCAGTGGTGGCCCAGTTGGTCGGTTTGGTACATATCCTCCCCTCTAAGCTTCAAACAATAAGAACTTTGCATAACTAAGTTTCTTATCAAATGAATTATCTCCTAAGGATGGGGTCTCTAGCACACAAAAATAAAATGAATCTAATCCAGAATTAGAGTATACGATTAATTTGTCTTAAAATGAAGTTATACATATTAAATTAAACTAATTTTTATCATACATCACATATAATTTCTAGGGTGAGTGGACAATTAATTTGTCTTAAAATGAAGTTATACATATTAAATTAAACTGGTTTTTACCATACATCACACATAACGTCTGCTCCTCAATAAAAAAAAAAAGAATGTGATCGTGATCAAGCATTGGTCAAAACTATCATTAAGTATCTAATTTATTGATACAAGATACATGTTACATGATTACAAATGATGAGACACGCAAAACAAACAATGAAGAGGTTTTATTTTTCTCTATTACCCGCTATGCCAACAATTATTTAGTTAGAGGGAAAATTAAATGGCAACATTGCTAAATTGAAAATAATTGTTTTAGAGAATAGTCATCCTCTTTCTCAAGTAAATGAGAGCAGTCATCCTCTTGGCTACTTATCTGACACGTGTAGGATTTTCCTTTGGTTTATGCAATGCATTCACATAACTTCCCTCACTTTATATACGGGCTAAGTACCAATAGTCAGCTTGTGGAGTAGAATAAAGAAAAGTAAAGTAAATCCCAAATCAAGAAAGAATAATATATGATGGGGTTATGATAACTTTTTATTTTACGTTGTTTAATAATGAATATTTTTGACCTTTTGTTTAAAAAGTAGATGTTTCTTATAATTTAATGGTTGCTTTTTGACTTTTTTTTAACAAGAAGGGGGAAATTCTAAACTTGTTTGAAAAAAAATGGTGGAGACTTGAATTTTAATTATTTTAATTTACTCGAAACCACAAACAAACATGCTTGACAGTTTAGGATTTTTTTTATTTGTTGTCTTGGCCTAGTGGCCGAGAGGGGAGATGACAATTTGCCCTCTGGGGTTCAAACCCTGGTGTGCGATATGGGAGTCACTACAACAAGATGCAGTTTTGGTGACGTTTTTTAGTGACGCTTTTATAATTTCATCGGTAAAGAGTAAACATGGACGATTATTTACCGACGCATATCATTTCGTCGATAAAAATTAGATAATTACCGATGTTTTATATAAAATGTCAGTAAAAGTCCAATTTTACTGACGTTATTTCAAAATTCGTAGGCAAAAATGGATAGTGAATTAACTTTACTTTTTTAAAAAAATAAAATAAAATAAAAATTTTCAGACTAATAGTTTATACTTTAACTGGCAAAAATAAGCGTCAGTAAATCTCCAGAGCGCTCTTTTACCGTTTTCAATTTTCGTCGTTAATAGGAGTATACTTTTACCGATGTAGAATGGTAGATGTTGGTAAATATACAGAATTTTTTACTTAATTTTTCAAAAATTGGGAAATTTTTTGCCAATGAATTTTTACTTCGGTAAAAGTTGATTTTTACAGACGATTTTTGGTAATCGTCAGTAAAAAGTAAATTTTATGGACGGAAAATGATTTACGTCGGTAAAGTTTTGAAAATTTTAAGGGTAATTTGATTAACATTTGCTGACGAAATTTTATACATTTGGCAAAAAAAATTAATTGTCGGTAAAAACTTCCCAATTTTGGGGCCACCCATTTTCCTTTTTCATTCCCCGCCCCCAAATCCGTTTCTCTCTCTCTGATCTCTCACTCTCTCTCTCTCTCTCACCCCCAAATTCGTTTATTTCTCTCTGCTCTCTTTCTCTCACTCTCTCTGATCTCTCGCTCTCTTCGATCTCTCTCGCTCTCTCCAATTTCGCTGCTCTCTCTCTCACTCTCTATCTCTGCTTTCTCTCGTTCTCTCTCTCTCTCGCTCTCTGTCTCTGCTTTCTCTCGCTTGCTCTCTCTGCTTTCTCTGCTTACTCTCACTCTCTCCGATCTCTTTCTCTCTCTCTCTCCGTTCTTTCTCTTTGCTCTCTCTTTCTCTCTTTCCCTCTGTTTCTCTCTCTCTCGTTATCTCTGAAGTCTCACTCGCTCTGCTCATCTCACTCTGATCCCAGCACCAGCCTCTGCCTTTGCCAGCCAAGAGGAGAAAGGAAAAAAGAGAAAGGAACATCAAAAATTGGCAGCGTCCCCTCTCTGCTCTCTCCCTCTCCGTCTGCTCTATTGCCCCTCTTGAGGTAATACCTCCCTCCTTCCCTCAATCTCTAAAAGTTTTTTGGTTTTTATTTTATTATTATTATTTTTTGTGTTGGTTTAATTTGTAGAAATGTTGGGTTTTTTGAAGCTAAAAACTGATGGTTTGTTTTTTTTTTTTTTTGGTTTAATTTGTAGAAATGTTGGGTTTTTTTAAGCTAGAAACTTATGTGTGGGTGATTGCATTCTAGTTGCTGAATTGCTGAATTTCATGTATTTGTGATAGAGAAAGTCCATTCTAATTGCAATATCTCCTCTCTATATCTCTGGCCTGTGATTTCATGTATCTTGGTTAATTGAATGTATTTCATGTATTTGTGTTTTTGTGCCCTCTCTCTGTCTCCGGCCCGTGATTTAATCTCCTCCCCAAAGGCAAAGACCAACTGCCCTTTTCTTTTTCTTTCCTTTTCAGTTTCTTTCCTCTTTAGCTACTGTTGTTGCAGTTGTTGTTGTTGCTGCTGCTGCTGCTGCATCTTCATCTCTTGTTCATCCAACCATCCATCTATCTATCAATCTTTTGCTTTTGAATCCAAATAGATAAATATATACATATATATATATATTACGATGATCATGCTTTCCTGGGTTTAATTTGAAAGAAATCAAGGAAATTGAAGGCAAGAATGAAAGTAGGCTTTCTTACGATGATCATGCTTTCCTAGGTTCAATTTGAAATTTTACTTGTAAATTATTCTAGGTTAATTTACTTAGTTCAACACAACCTATGTTTTGCTTGACAAGGTACATACTGAATTGGCTTGATATGGATGCCCTACAATTTGAAATCCTCCACTTCAACATCCAGTCTTGTTTGTATCTTGTGAATTAGAAGGAGGCTATGGATGTGGTTAATTAATGAATGGTTATTGGTCTACTTTTTCGTCCTTGCCTATGTATAAAGGATTTAGAGCACATATTGATCTCACATGTCTTGAGGAGGAGCCAGCATGAGCTTTGAAAACTAATAGATGTTGTTTCATTTTGTAGTAAAGCAATATGCAATATACAAATATTAGAATGACAAAAGAATGCTTTCATTTATGGCTTTTTTGCTTGTGCTAAAAGTGGCCACAGAAAGTGCCATTCAGTGGGCTTTTATTCACAATCATGGAGATCGACAAAATGGGTGGAATACTTTACACGCCTCTTTCATTTTTTGATCAATATGTCTTTTTTTTTTTTTTTTTGGTATATACTTATGGAGACTAATTCATAATCCAATTCTCTTGGCAAGGGTGGTTCCTCCTTTGCTATTTCTTTTGTGATGTATTTTGGCCTTAAAACTTATCAGTGAACTAGGTCTTTTGCTTAAAGAAGTGATGCAGTCCAAAGAACATGAAGAAGTGGACCAAACCGACAGTAAGGATTTGGCTGAATCCAAACGGATTCAAGAGCAATCACAATCACAAGAGAATACTCAAATCTCTAAAACAAATCTCAATTCATTAGTAAATCAAAAGGGTCTCTCCCAGAATTGGGACTTGCATGATCAAATTAAACTGGGTTCAATTCAGTATGTACCTTCAGTTTTATATTCTTTTGCTTTTGAATATACAGATATACATATAAATAATGTTCCATAGATAATTCTTGATAAAAACCAAATTATTTGATTGACTAATATAAAAAATGACATGACATTTGTGTATGCAATGACAAGGCCACCAAAGAAGTCAATATTGTAGTGTGCGAAATTTCTATATTTCACGTTTTATGCTTATTTATATATATCATAGTTACAAACGATGGAAAACGGAGGAAAAAAATGGGTCAAATCAAGAAAGTTATCTCGTCACGTGCAAGCATTCAATTATTTATTAAAGAGAAAAAAGACAATTAAGTAGAATGCAGATAAACTTGCATCTCTAGGGCTCCTGCCGACTGCACGTGCTATATTTGGTTCGGCTAAAGGGACAAATGAGAACAAAAAGAAAAAGGTTAGTGGGAATGATAACGATGAGAACTACAATCCCCCACAAGATGGTGATCTAGATGACGAGACATCTTCATCTGAATCCGATGAGGTAATCTTTCTGTTAATGTCTATGACATGTGCTTTAAAATATTAGTTTTGATAATGATACTCATGCTAAAATGATTTTAATTTCCATTGAATGTAAATTGCTGACATTCACTTTACTAATATTATTGATTTTCACTAATAATTATTTATTTTCCTTGTCACTTTGCTCTAAGCCAGATTGCAGGTATGCCTCAGAAAAAGAGAGTTAGATGTGCTCGAAGTATTGCAGCTGCACTTGGGTTAGCTTGTGTAGAGAGCACACCTGAGGTTGCGACACAGCTTTTGCCGATACAGCCTCTGACCACACAGCCCTCGCCGACACAGCCGTCTACCACACAGCCCTCGCCGACCCAGCCTCCTACCACACAGCCCTCACCGACCCAACCTCCACCGTCCCTGTCTCCGCCTGGTCTTCATACAGTTGGTAGTAGTGTTGGTGAGAAAATGATGACCTTTTAAAATCCTGAATTCACCTTAATTTAATGATTTGTGTTTACTAACTCATTTAGCACTGTCATCTTAATAGCATCAGCCCCAGACTTGGAGGTTCGGAGCCGTGTAAGGGGAGCTACGCGAGGGAAGAAGGCGGCAAAGCTAAGGAGACAGCTAGGTCATAACATCCCAGTTCCGATCCCCAGCTCGAGTCATAGGCCAGAAGGAGAACATGCACCATCACTGGTTAACCATCTTGGGTTAGCCATTAGAGAGATGGCCCTAGTTCGACCCCATGGTTGGAAGAAGCTTGATAGTGGGATTAAGCTTGCCGTCATTAGTTTAGTTTGGGTAAACTATAACAAAAATTATCAACCAAACTGATCATAATTGTGTTCGTCATTACAAGACATGGATTATATTTTATTATTACTAATCTTTATATGGCTTTTTCTTAATTGCAGCAAATATTTGATATCGAGGACTACGAGGGTGATATGCAGCTCAGGGAGGATATTGACCGCCAGTGCGGGATTTTGTATAGGAGTTGGAAATACGAACTGCATAGTCACTATCTCGAGCTATTGGAGCAAAGAGTTCCCCGACCCCAGGACCACCAGGCAGAGGGCTGTGATCCAACCGATTGGCAGTTGATGATCTCGCAGTGCTGGGAATCACAACAGTGGAGGGTAATATTTAGATGTTATTTATAATAATTAATTATATTCAAATGTAATTTTATTAGTTATGATTTGTTGAAGAAAGCTATTGTATTATTACTCTTCTATGTAGGTGAAGTCGAAGAAGGCTCAAGAAAGTCAAGCTAAGCTACCATACAATCATACTAGTGGCTCCAGGTCATTTACATCGAGAATGTCTCTAATGGTACTAATTATATTCATATGATCAAACTTGATTAAGTTTATTAATATTTAGGTTCATATTTAATACAAAATAATTTCAAATGACAGATGGCACAAAATGCCGATCAGGTGCCTCCTATTATTTAGTTTTTCCACGACACCCATTACAGGCAAAAGAGTAATGAGTGGGTAAATGACATGGCTCAGCAGAGACATGTATGTTTGCTCTTTGATTCAATTTTGATCAATAATGCCACAAAAAAATTCTAAATCCCGTATTGATTTAAATGGCAGGAGGCTTTGCTGCAGCGGACTAAGGAGTAGTCACAACCCTCTGTCACAGCTCCGATGACTGAGGAACAAATTACTGTTGATGTGCTTGAGAAGAGGTTGGGTTACTTGAATGGGTATGGTATATATATGAAGACCTTTTCATCTTCCACACAATCTCAAGAGCCACATCCTAAGGTGATCACTCTATGAGACCAGCTAGCTGAGCAGGCTAGGAGGCAAGCTGAGCAAGACAAGCGGCAAGCTGAGCAGGACAGGAGGACAACTGCACTCGAGGCCCTCGTTCAACAGCTACTAGCTGAGGCAGGGATAGATTCGACGATCTGCTTCAACATCTCTAGAGGACAGTTCTGCTATTGATGGCAAGGCTACAGGAGAGCATGATGCGACCCCTTGGTTAGTATATTATTCTCTTGAAATTTTATCATAATAACTCATTGACCCCTTGGTTAGTATATTATTCTCTTGAAATTTTATCATAATAACTCATTGAAATTTACAAACACTGAAAATGTAGGATTTTCAACACCTACGAATAAAGATACGGCCCTCGAAACCGATCGAAACGGGAAACAGCCGTGGAAAAATAAAAAATCTGTATAAGCACTTCGCTTGAGGATAGAATAACTTATAGGAACCGACGGTCAGCAAATTGGACTCCCAGTTAGAGAATTAGACGCAAAAACCAATGATTTCCAAGACTTAGGCTCGAAAACTACCCCTGGGGGGTCAAAAACGAGAAACGCCCCTAGAAAAATAAAAAGCCAGTATGAGCACTTCGCTCATGGGTAGAGTAACTTATAGGAACTACCGGTCTACAAATCGAACTCCCAGTTAGAGAATTAGAAGCAAAAACCTACGATTTCCAAGACTTAAGCTTGAAAACCGCCCACCGAAGGTTCAAAAATGGGAAACGGCCGCGGGAAAATCAAAAACCGGCACGAGCACTTTGCTTGAGGGTAGAGTAACTTGTAGGAACTGATGGTTCACAAATTGGACTCCTGGTTAGAGAATTAGACACAAAAATTTATGATTTTCAAGACTTAGGCTCAAAAACTGCCCACCGGGCGCTCAAAAACAGAAAATGGCCCTAGAAAATTCAAAAACTGGCATGAGCACTTCACTCGATGGTAAAGTAAATTGTAGGAATTGACGATCTGCAAATTGGACTCCTAGTTAGAGAATTAGAAGAAAAAGCATACGATTTCCAAGACTTAGGCTTGAAAACTGCCCACTGAGGAGTCGAAAATGGGAAACAGCCCTAGAATCAAACATCAAAATGAGCACTTTGCTCGAGGGTAAAGTAACTTGTAGGAACTGATGGTCCGCAAATCGGACTCTCGGTTAGAGAATTAGAAACAAAGACCTACGATTTCCAAGACTTAGGCTCGAAAACCGCCCACGAGGGGGTCAAAAATGGGAAATGGCTGCAAAAAAATCAAAAACTGACATAAGCACTTCGCTTGAGGGTAGAGTAACTTGTAAGAACTAACAGTTCACAAATCGGACTCCCGGTTAGATAATTAGACGTAAAAACCTACAATTTCCAAACTTAGATTCGAAAACCGCCCACCGAGGGATCAAAAACAGGAAACGGCCTCGAAAAAATAAAAAACTGACATGAGCACTTCACTCGAGAGTAGAGTAACTTATAGGAATTAATGGTCTGCAAATCAGACTCCCGGTTAGAGAATTAGAAGTAAAAACCTACGAATTCTAAGACTTAGGCTCGAAAACCGCCCACCAGGGGTCAAAAACCAAAAAAAAGCCCTAGAAAAATGAAAATAGGCATGAGTACTTCGCTCGAGGGTAGAGTAACTTGTAGAAACTAACGGTCTGCAAATCGGACTCCCGGTTAGAGAATTAGAAGCAAAAACCTATGATTTTCAAGACTTTTTTCTTAAAAACCACCCGTCGGGAGGTCAAAAACTGGAAACGGCCCCGGAAAAATAACAAACCGGCACGAGCACTTCACTTGAGGGTAGAGTAACTTGTAGGAACTGATGGTCTGAAAATCGGACTCCTGATTAGAGAATTAGAAGCAAAAACTTATGATTTCCAAGACTTTGGCTCGAAAACCGCCCATCTGTGGGGTCAAAAACTGGAATGGCCCTAGAAAAATCAAAAATTGGCATGAGCACTTTGCTCGAGGATAGAATAACTTGTAGGAACTGATGGTCCACAAATCGGACTCTCAGTTGGAGAATTAGAAGCAAAAACCTATGATTTCCAAGACTTAGGCTCGAAAACTGCCCACTGAGGGGTCAAAAATGAGAAACGAGTCTGGAAAAATCAAAAACTAGTACGAGCACTTTGCTCGAGGGTAGAGAACTTGTAGAAACTAATGGTTCACAAATCGGACTCCCAGTTAGAGAATTAAAAGCAAAAACTTACGATTTTTAAGACTTCGGCTCGAAAACCGCCAATCGGGGGGTCAAAAATGGGAAACGGCTGTAGAAAAATGAAAAACTGGCATGAGCACTTCGCTTGAGGGTAGAGTAACTTGTAGGAACTGATGGTTCACAAATTGAACTCCCTGTTAGAGAATTAGACGCAAAAACCTACGATTTCCAAGACTTAGGTTCGAAAACCTCCTACCAAGGGGGCAAAAATGAAAAACGGCCCCTAAAAAATAAAAAACTAGTGTGAGCACTTCGCTCGATGGTAGAGTAACTTATAGGAACTGACGGTCCGCAAATTGGACACCTAGTTAGAGAATTAGAAGCAAAAACCTACGATTTCCAAGACTTAGGCTCAAAAACCGCTTACCGGGGGGTCAAAAACGGGAACAGCCCTGGAAAAATCAAAAACCAAAATGAGCACTTTGCTCGAGGGTAGAGTAACTTGTAGAAACTAACGATCAATAAATCAGACTCTCGTTTAGAGAATTAGAAATAAAAACCTATGATTTCCAAGGCTTAGGCTCGAAAACTGCCCACCAGGGGGGTCAAAAACGAGAAACAGCCGCAGAAAAATAAAAAATGGCACAAGCATTTCGCGCGAGGGTAGAGTAACTTGTAGGAACTGACGATCCATAAATAAAACTCCCGGTTAGAGAATTAGACGCAAAAATCTACAATTTCCAAGACTTAGGCTCGAAAACCGCCTATCGGGAGGTAAAAAATGGGAAACGGCCCCGGAAAATAAAAAAATCAGTACGAGCACTTTGCTTGAAGGTAGAGTAACTTGTAGGGACTGACGGTCCACAAATCAGACTCCCGGTTAGAGAATTAGAAGCAAAAATGTATGATTTCTAAGACTTAGGCCGAAAAACAAGCCGCCGAAAATCTTAGGAAAATATTATATATATATATATGTTTATCTTTCATTTGTAATTTAATTCATTGGAAAGGTTCTAATGATATTTTTGTCATTAAAGATTGATGGACAATTTGGGTTCAGTTGCAGACTTGGAGGGTCTTTTATTTTCATTTTAGTCTATTTGTATTTGTATATTGGATATTTATATGGGACTGTATCATTATAATATTTGTTAAATGAGATAAATGACTTGATGAAAAATAGTGATAGTTGTTTGTTTATTTAGCAATTCTTATATGGATGGATTTCTTATGTTAAATACAGGTACATGAATCGGTTTATATTTGGTACAGGTGTATAAACAGGTTTATTGGAAGATTATAACGAAAAATAATTATTATATTTAAAAAAATAATTTATTATTGACGAAAAATGACATTTGCTGACATTTTTAACTTTGGCAAAAATAATCTAAAATTCAATAAAATGAATAATTTTTCGATGTTAAAAAAACGTCGGTAAAAGAAAAGAATTTAAATTGATAAATGAATTAGTTTACTAACATTAAAAAATGTAGGGAAAATAAAAAGAAAAATTAAAAATTTGGAATTAATTTGCCAACGTTTTGTAAAAAAATTTTTTAATTTTTATTACCGACGTTAAAAAACATTTATATTTTTTGTAATTTTAAATTTTTTTGTGGGGAAAGTGGAATTTTAAAATTTTTGTAATTTTATTACTAACATTGAAAAACGTCGGTAAAATTATATTTTAAAATTTAAAATATACGAAAATTTTTTACTATGTAAAAAAAAACTTCAATAAAAGTGGAATAATTTTAGCCGACATTCATAAATGTCGATAAATGTCATCGGTTAAATCAGATCTTAAAATTTTAAAAATACATAAATTTTTTACCAATGTTAAAACAATGTCGGTAAAAGTGAAATTAATATTGGAAAAATAAAATGATTTTTGCTGAAATTTTTTAACCTCGGTAAATGTCAACCTTATCGTCAGTAAATGAAAATTTTCATCAACGTAATTTTATTCCATCAGTAAAGTGCTTTGCTAACATTTTTTTTTTGCGATGTTCGGCCGATGAAAATGTTTTTGTCAGTAAAGGTGTATACCAACGTTTTGTTTGCTTTTGGCGACGAAAAGTTTCATAGCTAAAAATGTTCATTCTTGCTGTGAGAGGTTGTCTTATCCGCTAGGACAACTTAAGATTTTCAGTTTAGGATTGATTATGCTCAAAATGAATGCATGTACAAGAAAATTGTCAATCAACCCCAGCAGACTGGGGCCTTGAAGCTCGGCAAGGTCCAAACTAGCATTTGCCACCAAATTTATTATTAACATGGGACCATAGGATTCTTAGGCCTATTTTTAAGTTATTGATGTATCAACATTGCCAAAAATATTGTTTTTGGGAGTTTAACATCTTGGGAAAGATGTTATAATACGTACAAATTTGAAGTTATCTCGATTATTATGAGATTTTTTTTTTCTTTAGGGCATACACATCTCACACTCATACTATCCAAGTCCCGATCCAACACACATAGGAACTGAAAGATTTAGATGAGCCCATCTTTGTATAAATTTGAGGCCCATCAAATCATTGTAAACCATTAAGTTGTATCCCCACAACTTCAGTGATTTTTTTATCGGAAAGGGGTAGAGAGAGTGAGTTAATAACCCAATTGATTTGGATTGATGTAAAAGGAAAGGTGTGTGGGTGTCTATTCTGTTTTGGGTGGGGGGGGGGGGGGGGGTGATTATCAAGGGGTATGTTTGTTTTGCCCATTTGTAATTTATGATCAAGTGAACTCTATTGGGAAATGTGGTGTAGTGAAAAATACCCGCGATCAACAGATCAATCACAATAAACAAAAACAATCACTCCATCGCTTAATCACACACATGCACATAGTAATTTTACATATATCGACAAATTTGCCTACGTCCACAGAGGAGAGAAACTCATCTATCATTTTCCAATCTCAATCTCCTGAGAATCAGGGTTACAATACATAAGTATATATGGTTATTGCTTTCTTAACACCCAAGAAAACCCATATATAATGACTAAAATATCCATGACCTTATACCTTGGTCTTAGCTAAACCAGATGAACCGTCCGGACTAAGCCGGAATACAATACAAAATCCAATAATCTCTACCTTAGCTTGGATTCTATAAATCCTCGGAGCCACCCTGAAGATACCCCACAATGTCTTAGTCTTCCTCTATCTCACTAAAAGGTATGCCTCTGCACATGTTACGACCGAGTGTGGCTCCTAAACATCCTATCTCGAATGCACTGACAATATCAACTTTGGCAGATGTTGATAAAGGTCAAACCGACTTAAGATTTTCCACAGTTGTCTCCTTTAACCTAAACACATCCGTCTTGAACCTTGGAAGTGCCCTCAATTTGTTACCATTTTTGCATGTATGCTTGCAATATAATGAACCTTACTTTCATCCGTCAAGACAAAAGAGACATTCTTGAATTAAGATGTCACTGGCGCCTTGTAAGGTCCAAACCTGAAATAATCCTAATTTACCATAATTAATCTTATTTTACTTTAATTAAAGCATAATTTAGATAATTTAACTCAAACCCTTGGGGTTTGGGTTATAGATAGATAGTTGGATTGGGTTCGAACCTTACCTAGGTAGTCAAGGACCTTCTTGTAATTTAAAGTTGCATGATTTTACATCATTTTAGCACCATATAATTTACATCAAGTATATTTTTAACTTGTTGGCCAACTTTTATGTTTGGCCCAACTCAATTCAAAACCATCTTGGTTCAATTGAAGTTCAAATGCCCTAAACTGTAAATTCCATAAATTAAGTGGACATGCTTATAAATTCTAGAAAATCTGGATTTAAAACCCACTTAACAGCTCATTTCCCTCTTCACTCTCTTGAGATCTGCTAGAGCTCCATCTTTTCCTTCTCTCTCACTCTTTTTCTCATCAAATCTAAAGATTAGAGCTGTTACATGTTGGAGTCAAAGCTCCCATTGTCTTCCCCACCATCTTCTTGCTCACTTTCTACCTTTGGAACTCACAATTCCATATTCTTCTTCTTCCTTTTTTTTAATGCGTAGCTCTTTAAGGTAAGGGACAACTCTCATTTTAGTTCTTTGGGTTTATTGGAGTCAAGGAGACTCAATTTGGTGATATGCAAGCATCTCATACCCATTTCACCCATTGCATGTCTTAAATTGTCTTCTATTGAGGCTTTCTCACCCATCAAACCAAGGGAGAGGCTTGATTTGGGTGTAGCACTGAACTGACATAAGTATAAGAGTATATGTTATTACATGTATATCTAATTATGTTGATTATTAAAGAACATCTCTTTAAATGCCAATGTACATCTCTTTCACCCCATTTTAATTTAAAAATATGTGATGGTTGAGTGATAATGAACATGTTTATGAATAATGATGAAATGTGAGTATTGAAAATGTATGATGATAGTTTGGAGCAAAAAACCATAATAGAACTAAAGTGGAGAAGTTTTGTATTGAACTGAACTTTTGTACTAAAACAGCTTCAGCAATTTTGAAACTTACAGTTAAGTCGTAAACTATTCTACGGCTAGTTTTCTAGAGACCTAAAATCTGACATTCCTTCTACGACTAACCCCATGACTAAGCCGTGAAATGCACAACGGCCAAGCTGTAGTCACACCGTGGCCAAGCTGTAGCTAAACCACAGTTGAGTTATAACTGTGGGAAAATTATGTGAACCGCGGCCAAGTAGTAGGAACACAGGAACTTAGGCAAATTAGGAATATTTAAAGACTTCATAGGGCCTTAGATATGACACCTTCACTTTGAATAAATTATCCCAACGGCAATTAAATATTAAGAAGAAAGAATGTGGAGCAGTCACTCATTTCCTCTTGATTATCTGGATAGTTTTTATGTCACGTCATGGGGGTTGACATAAGAAGAGGTATCCATCGCCTAAACAATATAACATCAAGATTTGATAATGCATTAACACTAGACATTTTCTGATTACACCATATTGAATGACCAAGGAAATAAGAATGATCTTGTCTAGGATTTGCTAGTAAACATCCTTGTTAACCACTCAATCTAAATGCTTTCATATTGTTTAAGTAATCATTGCCCTCAATATGACTTAATCATATACCCATTCTATTGAATCTTGAGGCAAAATCGAAGATGAAATTTCTACTGAGCGTGAGCCCGTGAGCCAAGATAGGGTTAACTACGGTTAAGAGTGTTTGAGCTCTAATAGTTTATTTAAGTATACATTGTTTGATTTTTAGTTACTCTATTTAATTCTAAAGATTGGCATATATTTTTGTATGAGAATGAGTCGATCGCTATGTATGATAAGTGTGAAAGTATGAATTCTGATCGAACTTGAGACCATTGAGTCGACACCACTTAGCTTGTACCCATAAGAGGTTCGATAAGACCAAATGAGGGTATTCAATATGTTTCCTACTACAGTAGTTATAGAAAAAGTTAGTTGGTGCTGTTAGGGTAGCTAAATGGTTTTGGCCCAATTGCTAGTGATTTCCCACTGTATGATGTGTTATCTTTTTAGAGAGAAGATAGCCATGTGGATGCCAACTAGTATGTTATTATATTTCTATTTATATTCATTACTTATGCTTATTTACATACACAACATGCCTAACTTCTGTTATTGCTCTCCTTTAATCAATATGTTTTCTTAATTTGATTAATACAACATGATAGTCTTATATATTCTTATATTTGCTTAACCGTCATGTTACCAATGTTACCCTTGGTGTTACATGTACCGAACCCAATGCCAGCATGGAAATCGACGCGGCCTCGGAGGGAACCCTAATGGTACTTTAGGGTGTAGATGAGTAGAATGAGAATGATATCTTCCACGAATCATCCTACGTAGTGCGTCAAAGTTTCATTTTGGGTTTGCTTAGGTTTTAGCCATGTTTGGATCATACCATCATTATCATATAGTTTTGAAAGTCATTGATTGATGGACATGTTATTTTGGATTTGTATATGTTTATCTAGCTTTTGTATATCATTTACATGTTGATGGGCTACTTAAGAACTTTGGTACGTTAATGAATGAATGCTTTATCAATGTCTATGATATGTACAGGTGAATTCTCGAAGTTTCCACTTGCTTTTGCAAAATGATTGTTAAGTGTTTACGGATCTTCCTCACACGTACTTATGGAGTCACCCTTGTTGCAGTTCGCACGTGTCTTGACATAGCATGAATTACCACAGGTTATGTGTACCACGCCTCAGGATCCGCCTTAATCCCCAATTCTAAGATTCATAGTGACACGCCTTGTAAATCTTTCCTTTTTTGTCGCCATCTTAGTGTTCTTCCTGTCAAACGTACAACTGTCATTTTCAGTAATGGATTTTTGTTCTTCGCACTATGAAAAATTGAAACACAATTGCCCTCCTTTTCCGAGGAAAATCATCTTTGTACAGGTCCTCCTGGATAGTCGTTAAATAATTTCATTGAAGACCTTGTCAATCCATCTTCCTATGATATCATTGCATCTAACTCCACCTGAACAATGTATTTCCTCCTTGTATTATTTGATGTCTCCTTCATTGCTCCACTTGAAATGTACCACCCCTCAACCTGCAGAAATTTCTGACCATCTCACAGTTCATGATAAACAATGCTTCATTTATGGCCTTCACAACTCCACTTGCTGCAGTGCTTTATAGCCCTTGAAGTTTAAGAGTGCTTTATAGCCCTTGAAGTTTAAGGCACACAAAGTAATTCAATTTCTTTGCAAACCCAAGACATTCATAACATCCGTTATGGTCCAAATTAATAGTCTTATCATACACCTGAATATTTATCATTTTTATTCCAATACTCATCCACTCTCCATTGTCTCCAATAAGAATAGATCTATCAACAATGAGAGTTATTTACATCAAACCAATCTCTATTCGAACATGTGACAAGAAGAATTAGAATCATTAACTCGATCCATACTTGTAGTGACCGAAAGTTATTCTTTGCCGTTCGAATCCGAGCTTTCTGGCTCACTGTTTCCATCTGATTCTAATTCTTTTTGGTTTTCCATCTACTTTGGCATGTTGATCTTTCTCGATTCCTTCAACGTAGATCTAAACTTTCCATCATTAATCGACTATCATGTGCTAGCTTTCGAGCTACCCCAAAGTCCTAGAGCAATCTCTCGTCCATGACATCAAACAACACTTTTAAATCCTTGCTGCATCAAGGAGTTTATAACTATTTATTGCCATTTTCTGAGGTCGTTTCTCCATCAAACAATTCTAATTCGCTCATGATGCTTGAATCCATTCATATCTTTGTGCATCATTTGGTTTTTTAGTCCTCCAATTTTTTGCACATCAAACAACCGATCTCGTCCATTAATCTCGTAGATCCTATCACCGTGAGCATGCTGGAAAAAAAGGATTTGAAATTCGATTCTGGATGGCTCCGATATCGTAAAATGGTTTTCTATATTCCAATTAGTCAAACATCCATGTTGACAGTTCAATAACCAATTTTCTTCCATAAACGCATAGATCTGCTTACAACGAATCTGTAAGCTTAAACAGATCTTTGATCGAACATTAGATGATCAAAATATTGTAGAAACTGTCACAACCCGAGCCCACGAATTCGGGTATTAAGATTAAAACCTAAAAAGTGACACACGTACTCCAGTGTAATTCACACTTGGACTCGAGTCTAAGTGGAATTACACAAAAGATAGTCACATTACTTACACATGTGAGATGCTTAACGGACATCTGTCCAAGCATTTAAACGCAGAAGCCTGTTAATATCATTCATAAAACAAGAGGTCATAACACTAACTAAAACACGGCTATACATATACGAGTTACAATGAAGTTTGTCTTTACAAAATGGAAGAAAGTTTCAAAACAATTAGAAGGATTTATACAGGTTTCAGAATACAAAGGATCATGATCCATACACATGAAAATACAACTAATGCAAATCATTACACCCTAAATGCAACTACACCCAAAAAATGTGGCCTAAACTTGATCTCTGATGTTCTCCTGGGTGGATCGATAAAAAATGATTTGCCGTCCACTCATCTAAGTTGGAGAGGTTTTCGAAAGCCTTCTCTAAATTCTTCTCGATCTTCTCAAGGTCGGAATTGGGACTTAAGCCTGCAACACCATAAACAACTAGTGAATAAGACTATTTAGCAAAGTATGAGCATAATTAAAGTAATACGCGTTGTATCTAAAAGAATTAGTGACAATTGATAAATAGAAGTTAAGTCAGTACATTAGGAATGTTATGCATTGAACAAAGCATGTTATAAGAATCAACAAGACGATATACTTTACTATTGGGCTACTACATTTACCACATCCTCCTTCTAGGGATCTGTACATTAAGAACACCATCGACCAGGTCAAGGTATGAGTGGGTCTGTTCACGTATGGAGTCCGGAAGCTCCAAAGCACATTGCAGGGCCATCATTCATACTACACTAAAATCAACCCAGTTGGATATCATAAGGCCGAAGCTGAGTAAAGCTAGACCAATTCGATTCATTCAATTGCACTTTGAATAATATGTGCAGTTCATTCATTGAAAACAATACAATACTATGCAATGTACGTTCCATTCATTTGTACTCAATTCAATCTCAATGCATATCAAAAAACAATGCAAATAAAAACAAATCGTACGTGATCATTTCAAGTTGAACTTATTATTGGAATAATAAAAGGCAAATATTAGTAACGCAATATGCTATGCAATTCAATTGAATGGAATCAAGGTAGTTTATAAACCAACTCTAATCTAGTCATCCATTGTTTTTAACCATGCATGATGTTGTAATTTTAAGCTATCCCATGCACAGTTGTCTCTATTTTGGTGTTATATTATGTCAGAAAAATGTATTGACGTCTCTAAAACTAACACTCATGGAGAGGTACTTAACACATGGTAATGTCCCAGGAAAGAATCTTAGCCCTCAAGACTTTTAATGGTATTTAATTATTCCATTGGGCCAGTTAATAGGGTAAAGGGATTCAAAAGCTAAGGCCTTACAGAGTCTCGTACAGTACCTACTTAATCCTATGTTTTCATGACTTTACAGCTTAGTTGTAGGTGACTTACGGTTTAGCCGTAAAATACACTATGGCTTAGCCGTAGTTATCCAAAATGCCTCCGCATTTACGGTTGAACCGTCTTTTGTCTTACGGCTTAATCGTATTTGATCTACAGCTAGGCCATGGTTTGATTACGGCTTAGCCTCAATACATTCTACGGCTTAGCCGTAGCTTAGCTGTAGAAGAAAAATTAAAAATATAGCTCTCTAGATTGTGAGCCGTAACCTTCTTACTGCTTAGCCATAAGCTTCAGATTTCCTGAAGCGGAAGCATTGCACGTTCTGTTTCTTTTTAGAACTCTTCATCTTAGTTTCATTATAATGTACTTACCTACTTCATTCAGTCATTGTACACTCCTACTCCAATTCAGCTATTCATCAATTTCAAATTACTTATCATGCATTCGAAATAAGTAGAGTAAGGGCATAGGTAGGGGCTGAAAAATTCATTAGAAACCAATAGATTTACAGAAATCATGATGTACCAACATGTATTCAGCCAAGATTTGCTTATCTTACCTTAGATTAAAATCCAATTTACTATTCTTAGTTGGCTTAGTGGAGTAGTAAACCCAGTTTTAGAACCTACAGTGACATGTATGTTACATGTGATGAAACGGACGAGCGCATGTTGAAGGTGAGAGTCTTCTAACCTATTTTAACCTAAGAGAATTGTAATGGAAATCAATCTTACCTTAGAAAATGATTAAAAAGAGAAAGTATCCAAATCTTTCACTTTAAGGACTAAGAGAGCTAAACAATGATGGAAATGAGCGGTGAGAGCCTCAAATCACGCATGCAAACCTCTAGTCTCTTGATTAGATAAGAAACGGTGATGAAGAGATAGAAGGAAGAAGAAAGCCGAAGTGGAGAGAACACAGGGAGGGAAAGACTCGAATGGCAACAGTTGAGCTCTTATATTTAAAATACTTTTCTGAAGTTTATAAGAAAGTCCAAATTCCTTGGGATAATTTCAATTTAAGTTAAATGAGGGTTAAACTAATTCAAACGAATTTGTTTGCGTTCGAGTTAAGTACAGAAGTTGATGAGCTTGATGAGACACATGTGATGGTGTCAATATGATATATGATTGACGTAAAATTATGAAATAAAAAATTACAAAAAAAAAGGCTTTCATTACCTAGTTGAGGTTTAACTCAACCCAACTACTGATCCATGATCTGTACATAACCCATAAAGATAAAACAAGTTAAATCCATTCAAATTCAATGGTAAATAGCTGATAACTACATCATTAGTAGCTAAACACGCTTAGTTAGGGTCGGAGTGTTATAGAAACAAACTCAGCCACCGATCTAGACAATCCTACCAATTGACCTATGCTGACATCAACCTTGAAGTTATGCTGATGTCATCTACTAGCATCACTCCGACATCAGTGCTACTACTTTTGCAATGGATGGGTTCTGCAGCACGAGTTAGTTCCGACCTAACCTACAACTAACCTACAACTCTCCTGTTTTGGCCAGTTGGGCTCTGCACATATAAGTTAAGTATGATCTGAGGCTAAACTGGCTTACTTCGACCTGGCCTATGCTGCAACTGGGTCAGTTTCAACCCGACTTGAACCCGAAACCAACATGTACCTTCTTTGCTATTGGGTTGCTGTTGTAACTGGGTCAGGTTCAACCTGATCCAAACATAGACCAAGCCTGAAGAAGACCAGGCCCCTTTTTCTTCCCCTTCGCTGGTTCATGCCGCAGTACGAAAACCCCATCCCCTGCTTTTCCAACGAAGGCATAGCACCCGTGATACAGCGAGCAGCAGAGGCCTCAGTCGACTCCGGTGATGGTGAGGTGAAGGTTGCAACGGCTAAGGCAGTGAGCACTGATTGGCGATGGCAGCAGGCAGCAGCCTCCTTCGAATCCTTTTTGACAAAAAGGACCAATGTTCTCTCCTACGGCTGAAGCGAGAAACACAAGTCCCTCTGTTTCTACAACACAGCAGCCACGACCGTCCTCTCCAACGATGGCACATAACTTCTCCGGTGGTGACAACAGTGGCGCGACGCACAACTCCTAATCTTGACAACAGATCCCAATGATGCGGCGTACAACTCCAGTGATGGCGTGAGGATGTTGCTGCTCTATTTCAGGCAAGTGGAAACAAAGTCCTTCAATTTAAAACCTCCAACGCAGGCCGCCCTCGTTCCCAATCAAGATCTGTTTCGACAACGGCAGCCACGTGCAAGGGGTAAATCCCCTCTCTGCAACAACAACGAACCGATGTGTCCGACAGAGATCAAATTTCAAATCTGCTTCTGGAAGATATATCCGAACACTACCGTGCTGATCTTCTTCTTCCACATAGATTTGAATCTCAATCCGTAAACCATAGCACCCCCGCTTGCTTTGATACCACTTGGTTAAGAAAAACAGCACAGCTGAATATACTCAACAATCAATAGAACAATTACGATGAACAAACATAATCACACTATCAAGCGATAACATGTATGCATACAGTAATTTTACGTAGTTCAGCAAACTTGCTTATATTTAAAAGAAACTTATTTATCATTCTCTCATCTCCATTCCCTCGGACTTAGAGTTATAATACATCAAAAAATATAGTTATCACTTTTTTGGTACATAAGAAAATCTATATATAATAACTAAAATACCCTTAATCATAAACCTTGGTCTTGGTTAAATCAGACGAACCGATCTGGCTAAACTGAAATACAAGACAAAATATAACACACCCCACCAAGAAATGTGCACAATAAGATAAAGGAAAAGGTTGTGCACCCAGAATCTCTTTATATAGATTTGTTCCGATGCTAATAATTTTCACAAACGGTGTATACTTTTTATGGGTAATGTAAAGTATCAAGTTTGACCTAAATTGCATGCCATAACCTTTTATCCATAGCCCACAAGTCAAATCCATCTACATGGGTGTCAAACCCCCAGGCATAACGCTATTGGTTATCTATTTCATTGTAGGGTTTGAATTAGGCGTTATGTGGGCTCCACTTAGAACCAATCAAACCGTGTGAATAGTTAATCACCTAAATATTTTCCTATGTAAGATATTCAAAAGGTAGCTTAACTAACCTAGGCCCATAGTTTGCTACCACACTGAGGCCTTAAGAGATTTAACCGGCTTTTTATAGGCCTACAGAGATTAATCTGGCCGAAAGAGAATACCTTCCATTAGCAATATATATGACAAAATTATTATGCATTTATCTCTCACTTTATGGTGAAGGATACTTTAATATATATAAAAAGTATTAATGTGTAAAAAAATAAAATCATTACCTTTATAATATTTTTTTTCACATTGTAAGATCTAAAAAGAAAATTATCGCTCATTACAAAATATGGGATGAATGCTTAATAATCTTTTTCATATTAATATATAAATATATATATATATATCTTTCTCGAGACATGACCACTTTTCTCGAGGCTTCGAACCACCTAGGACGGTCTACATATTCCATGTGTCACAAGACAATACAGAAGAGGACACTTTTTAGAAGGTGGGGGGATCCTGATTCCATACAGACTCAAGCCGAAAAAGCCGAGTCGTAACATGTCAAATCAAAAGCTGTGAGCCAAGTCAGGGTCTGAAAGCCGCCTCTAGACTCCACTAGCTGACAGAAAATCAGAAAGATTAAAAAAATACCCAAAAAAGTACCACTTTCCCCCTTCCTCGATATCCCATCCCGCCTTCCCTTCCCCTGCCACATACACAAAACCCATCATGCACATGAAGAAAATAATACATAAGAGTTTATTCATTTATTATTTTTAAAAAAGGCCCCCATTCATTCGGACAACCTCAAAAAAGCCCTGCCTTTTTATTTTCTTACAATAAATTCCCTGATTTGATGGTGTCACATATGACATTTATTAGTTTTTTTTGGATCTATTACTAAATATCATTTATTTAAGCTAAGCAAATTTTACAAATTCCATATAATTTTAGCGAGGCCCACTTGCATTTTCAAAGACCAGGAGAGACTTATTATGGAAATGCTTGGATGTGTACTAAGAAAACATGCAATATCAAGGCATTAAAACTATGGTACCATTATTAATTCAGGGTCTTCAAGCTGATAATATCACTTTTGCCTTAGAAACTTACAAAGCAATAATAACAATAATATAAAAAAATATTCTACTCATATGTTTAAAGGGAAAAATCCACTTTTTATCTTTGACTCAAAGGAAAAATAGATCGAATGAATTTTTTTAGGCAATGCTGATGAGAACTTTTTTTTTTTAAAAAAGGGGGATTTAGTTATTTTTGTCCCTTTTGAAGTTGTGTGAAACTACAGAGGCCTTTATGAAAAAAAAAATTATGCTACCAATGCACACATGCCCAAAATTGATTTTCAGGTTGAAAGTATTATTTCAATAAAAATAATAATAATATTATTAAAATCTACCATACCCTCTGCCAAAATCTTCTATTTATCTATACTCAATGGAAACTCCCATTGACCATTCCACAGGGCATATCAGATTGTCTTGATTGCTTGATATGTTCTTCACATTGCCCACAAAACCTGGCCTGCTGCGGTAACAACATACGCCAGGGCCGCCCGATACCTGCTCTAACCGCCAGCGTACAGCACACAGTAAAACACAATAACAATAGCAAAATGACACCCTTGTCCCTCTGCCACTTGTCATAATTTACGCCCCTGGCACTGGTCAGTTTTCACCACGCGTCGCGTCGGTAATAAGAAGCGGCGGTTTCCAGTTTATGCACGCTACGTGCGATATTCTCGCGCGATATTTTGAGCTTTTTAGCGTTATGTTTCCGTGCTCGTCGAACCACCAGTTGGTGGTGGTATGCTGATGCTGTCCCAGTCAGAGATGGATATTGGCATACGTGTCGGTTGTCAACAGCCGACGTCTATAAGTCCATGCAGAAATGCCGCAAAGGGTACAGCTGTAGCTCTTCATGTATGGTTGAAGCCATGGTCAAATGGTCGGTAATCAACGCTGACCACCACCAAATCTAATTTCTTTCCCATCACATTTATTTTGCACAGCTCACTGGGATTCGTATGTCGACTTTCTTCACAAATTTCGATGCATGTTCTGTGGGCCTGTCAAATATTTATTTTCACACCTGAGGAGAATTTTCCCTTGATTTTTGTCGACTTTTCGGACCAATTTATATACAAAGAGCCCAATTCCAACCTAGAAAGGGAGGAAATAGGGATACATAAAAGAGTAAAAACTCAAAGAGAAAACAAGCATTTTCATGAAATCCAAAGTATAGAAAATTTTTTGTGTTTTTCCTCTACGCCGCACTTATTGAATTATATAAAAACTTTTATAATGCATTTATGCAACAAAAAAATTATTTAAAAGAAAATCCGCTATTATTCATCATGCAACCTATTGTTTCATTATTTGAAATTATATATGTATATATATTGTAATGAACCACATTAAATTTGTTGTCTTCTTTAATAATATTAATGGGAGAATATAGAATTCCTCTCTTCTATAAAATAGTTATCTATAGAACAAAGTTTTTTCTCATGACACAAATAAGTCTCTTTGATGAGCCATTGTGATCCTTGACCACGTGGGGTGCATTAGTCGTTCCATCATAGGGTCTTATTTTGTTTTATTATGCTATGCATAGTGTGAAAGATACGTTCGGTCCATCCTCTCTCAAAAACTTTCATATCGGAGGGAATTTCTATAGTTAACTTTCTATGGGCCCTTGAGATCCTTACTCCTTTAGGTCGGTTAGTGGTTCCATTTGTGAAAAGCTTTTATGGTGTTAAAGCCCCAACGTGCTTCACATTTGAGTATTATTAAACATCAAATGAAGGCTGATCAGATCTCTTTGATTGATGGAATTTTTCTTTTGCACTTAAGCATCGTTCAAAGGCATGATACAGTTGGTGAAAGTAGAGTGTTCAAGTAGGGAAAAATAGCAAAAAGAAAAAGAGGGGAAAGATTATATCCTGTTTGTTATTTTTAATGGCTTGTGAGTCGTAGCAAACGAAGGAAAAGGAAACGGCTCCCTCCCTTTACCAATTCCAAGTAACTAAATTATTCCGATTGCCTCTTTCCAGCCAAATGGAATGCATCAGAGTCTTGCAAGCGAATTTTGGGGGGACAAAAAGCTATCAACTACAACTAGCAATTCAAATATTCTCATTGGGAGAGTATAACTGATGGGAATTGTGCCTCTGGTTCTATTCAATATTTGGATCTGCCTTTATTTATATTTCTGTAGATGTTTTGAAGTTGATGTTGGAAATCGTGGGGCCCATTATGATAGTGGACTCCTAACAGTTGATGATCCTATTTGAGACTAACTAACAGTTGATAAAAGAAGTAAGAGATTGTAAAAATTATTGTTCCATTTTTTGGGTATCCCAGCTGTAAGGGGTTGGCCCCACTCTTAATGGAGGAAAGCGGATCTTAGAGAGCTAAATAGAGCTCTGGGGTGAGAGAAATGGATGGCCCTCATGTAAGGTAAACACAGGCCCTTTTGTGAGGGAAATGTGCCTTCCTAGGTTTGAACCCTGGTGAGGCAAATAATAATTATTACCTTTTACAATAAGGTAAGAGTCTATTTTTAAAATTATGAATGCAATAGAAAAAAAATTAACTACTCTAATTGCCATTTTTGATCTACTTTTTGAGTTCTCCAATGAAAATGGAGAGAATATAAGATTAAAGGGATATTATAAAAGATAGAATAGAAAAGAGTCCAATATAAGTCCTAATTGCTTTTCTCACATGAGATTATCCTATGGTCCAACACTATGAACAATCTAAACCCTCATGAATGCTACAAATGAACAATCATCCTATTCCATTTCAGCACAAATTTAACCACTATTTTATTGTGATCAATCCAGACTATACCCTTATCTAATCCAAACCTCACGTTAATTATGTGTAGACCATCATATAATGACCCCATTTGAATGCTATTCGAACCACCATTTAGACACTCAAAACCTCATTCCACTATGATCCACCCAAACTCTCACCTTCACTATACAAGTTGACACTCATGGATATCTCATTTCTCCACCATTTTTTATTTAAAAAGCGTGCTTCCAAAATATAAAACATAATCCAGATTGGTGAAAAGGAGACTCCAAAACTAGTAGTAGGCATGGGGCTAGATCAAGTATGGATCAATCAAGAATAATTCTCAACCGTCTATCTATCCTGTGCGTAATGTGGCTCACTTTTTTGCATGGTTCGGATGTAATATTGGCTAGAAATCGCACGGGAGAAATCGAGAAATTGTCCATGCAACTCTCTTTGGCTTCCTGCGTCATTGGAGGTTTTACTGTTTCTGATTCGCTGTATTGAAAAAGGTAGGTTTCGTAGCTATTGCCTACATTCTCGATTCCTTGTAATAAAATGATCATACTACGCCTCTCCGAACACCTCCCACGCCTTCCTCCTCACAAAAACTTCAGTTATCCCAATGGTAGTTTCATCAATGCACAAAAAATCTAGAGCCTTTTTGGTAATTTCACGAAAATAGGAAAGTGAGTCAACACGAAGAGATCGGTAACTACCAATGCATTTTCAAATCGAATTTAATCAAGGAAATATAAAAGAGTTTTTTTATGTGCCCCTGAATATTTTTAGGATTGATATATATATGCAACGGTGAACTTAATATTTGGTAATACATCCTTGCATTTTCGTGTTAATAGCTTAAATATCTCAAAATATGTAGCCTTGCACCCACCATAAGCTTTTATAAGGAAACGATATTTAAGCCTATCTCTTTATCCTTAAGTTGTGGCAAATTTATTTGTATTTGAAACATGTAACATTGATGACATTGACCGTTATAGTTATTTACTAGGATACAGTTATATAAATTCGTTCCTTCATCAACAAGGGAGTGTTTCATTAAATTCAAATCAATTATAATGATAATCGACATTCATATCTATAAAAATTTTATTATCGACCCGATCTATGCACGATGCGATGTTACACTGATAAAAATTTTAAAATACATAGGTAGCGTTTGGTTCGCTGGAATGATTGCTGGGAGGAATGGAATGGAGGCTGGAATGAGTCTGGAATGGAATGAGGCAAGAATGGTAATTCCTATTCCAACGTTTGGTTAGACAGAGGAATCATTCCAGTAATAAGACTCTCATTCCGATTCCTGTGTTTGGTATGATGGAATGATACCAGGAATGGAATAAAATTTATATTAAACTGACCAAATATAAAATTTATATTTTATTAAAATATTAAAAAATTAATAAATTTAGCTTTTTAAAATAAAATCTAATTTTTTTATGTGACCAAACATTGTATTTAATTTTATTCTTAAAATTTTGATATTTTAAATTTAATTTCAACTGTGTTAATTTTATGATTTATATAATAATATTTATTTATCTTTTATTAAAATATTAAAAAATTAATAAATTTAGCTTTTTAAAATAAAATTTAATTTTTTTATGTGACCAAACATTGTATTTAATTTTATTCTTAAAATTTTGATATTTTAAATTTAATTTCAACTATGTTTATTTTATGATTTATATAATAATATTTATTTATATTTTATTAAAATATTAAAAAATTAATAAATTTAGCTTTTTCAAATAAAATTTAATTTTTTTATGTGACCAAACATTGTATTTAATTTTATTCTTAAAATTTTGATATTTTAAATTTAATTTCAACTATGTTTATTTTATGATTTATATAATAATATTTATTTATCTTTTATTAAAATATTAAAAAATTAATAAATTTAGCTTTTTAAAATAAAATTTAATTTTTTTATGTGACCAAACATTGTATATAATTTTATTCTTAAAATTTTGATATTTTAAATTTAATTTCAACTATGTTTATTTTATGATTTATATAATAATATTTATTTATATTTTATTAAAATATTAATAAATTAATAAATTTAGCTTTTTCAAATAAAATTCGTCAAAGATAAAATTGGGAAAGGAATGGAATGGCCATTCCTCCGCCCCCCGGTGGAATGGTGATTCCTTTGTATAAAGGAATGGTGATTCCTGAAGTAATGGTCATTCCGCCGTTTTTTCACGAACCAAACGTGGGAATGGTCATTCCAATGGAATGGCCATTCCATTCCAGCCTTCATTACAGCGAACCAAACGCTACCATAGACTTCATGGGCAGGGGAGAGAGAGGCATGAAGGGGGAAATCCTTGAATATTTTTACAGTAAAACTGCCACTTTTTATGAAATTTTAACACGACCCTCACGATGATGGTCCATAGTCAGCGCTGATTTTGGAGACATGTAAGGCCCAAATTTATTTTCACCAAATACTCAAACTACAATGACCTTTGTACAAATGCAAAGCTCATTGGGTTAAAAATACCCATGTAAAAACAAAAAGCACCACCCTGCGCTGCCCTGGCTACATGATGTGAATGTGATTTCCAGGGTAGTTCAGTAATTGCGTGTCCGTCACGGAAAAGTGCATAACGGGTTCGGCATACGCGTCTCGATGGAAACGGTGCGGTTTGGTTTAACTCCCTTGCAACTACCGCGTTCGCTCTCTCTCTCCTGTTATCATCCAATCCGCTTTTTATATTGAATATATATATATATATAGATATATATAAATAAACGGCTCGTACCCTTTTTTCCGGTTTTCGAAGCCCCGTTTCCTGGTTTTGTACTATTCCTCCGTTCCTCCGCCGAGCATTTTGTTCGACGGAATACCTCCATTTTCGCGCCGGTAAACCGCCTCATCTGCCCTGCTAGCGTAGCTTCTCGCCGATATCTTGGCGTCGCGAGCAAGAAAGCTTCGATTTTTCGCGGATTTTCTTCTTCTTCGCTTTGGTAGGAAGGCTTGGATCTTCGTTTCTGATGCGGCCTGATTCGTTCTCTACACGGCAATGTGGTTTTTCGGCTTGTTGAAAACGGCGGTTTCTCGATCTTCAATGTTGGAAATCGGTTTCCAGGCTTTCGGTTCCGGAGGAATTTCGGTGGTTTTTGCCTGATTCGGTTCACGGTGGAGGTTTCGCCAACAGACGGTCGTTATGAAATGGTATGATCATCAGACTTCAATATGTTTTCTTTTCTCTTTTCTGTTACAGATTCCGTTTTCCTGTTGTGTTTGTTTTCCGATCTGGATTGTTTTTCGTTTTTCGCATTTATGGATGGATTTGTAGGGATTTTTTTTCTTTCTCGTTGTTGTTGCAATTTGAGGCGATTTTGCCTTCTCTGCCTTTCTTTCTTTCGGTGTTGGATGTTTGATCTGAAAGGAAAAAAAATTAGACGATTTGGAACGGTTCATGAGATCTGACAACTTTCTCTGTTCCGTGAAAACACGAACAGAATCATGAAATCGTTGCTATTTTGATCTTTCTGATCTCGTGTTTCTTGGTAGAGAACGTTCTTGTCTTTGAAATGCTGCGTGTTTTTAGGATAAGGATACATTGGATATTTGGCATTTTTTTGGTGATTTTAGCCCTGTCCGTTGAGGGGAAAGATTACATCTCTTTTGCGGGAAAAGATTGCATCTTCCTTCTCTTAGCCGATTGGAAGCTTCCTGTCTAAATTTGTTCGGTTGCAGAACTCAGATCTGTAGAAATCCCTTTTGTTTTGTTTTACCTGTTTCTGAAATCCTGTTTTGGGGAACTGTAACTGGTAATCTTAGAGTCAACTTTTCGTTACGGAAGCATGGAAATGGAAGTTGGAGGCAGCAAAGATTTTTTTGTTATTGTGAAGGATATTTTTTTTAAAAAGTTGATTTAAAAAAAATTTTTTGTTAGAAGTTTGTGAATTAATGGCCTTTGTGCAAGTATATGCACAAAGTAATTTTTTTTCTCTACTGAAACAGTGTGTGTACGTGTTTTTTTTTTTTTAATACTATAATAAGATATTTCTATTTTAGTGTTCTGTTTTGGGTGGGAAAAGCACGAAGATATTTTTCTTAGAAAAAGGAAAAAACATGTGGAAATTTTCTGAACCTCTCAATTAATTGGGAATTAGGGGGGGTGATGACTAAGGAAGATTCTTAAGGAAAGTTATGTGAAATACCAAACAAAAAGGTTGATACTGGTCCTGCAAAATTCATTGATAATTGCAGGGTAAAAGATGTAAACAAACAAATCATAGACTACTATGCTTTTGTAAATTCTTGGTATTCTCTCTCACTGTGCACTTGAAGAATCTGGTTTCTAAAGATATTGAGAGATTTGAGCATTGTAATTGCATTATGTGCATGTATGAATTGTGATGCCATTGGAAACAGTTTTAAGTGTGTCCTGAAGGTACAGTACATGATCCAATGCTACTGGTTGTTTCAAAGTTAATTATAAAGTTATATCATTATCTCTGTCCACCTTTCATCTGTCCTATGCCTTCCTTGATGGGCTGTAGTATGTTCCCTGTTTGTAAGATTGGAGGACTTCTTTCTGTGGACTGTGTATTTGGTGTTTTCAGATTTCTGGAACAACCCAATAGTGTATATTAGAATTCTTGCAATGGATGTTAATGACTTCTATTCATCGCCTACTAACTGGTTGTTTGAGAAGACTGTCTGGAACAGATCTGCGACATGTGTTCCATGTGAACCGATATAGACATTCTGAATGACAGAATATATATATATATATCTATATATTCTTTTCTTGAATAACATGCATGCAAGTTAGACAGAACTTTGCTGAATTCCTTATCTTGTTGTTTAACAGGTGGAAGGAAGGGTTTGTTTGTCTAGAGAGGCTAGGAATGCGCTTGAGATCTTGAAGCGTAAAAGACTCCAACGTATTAATTTGGGCTCTGTGCCTGAGGAAGTTGATGTTGTTAACATGATGAATAGAAGTGGAGGGGATGCTCTAAGAGCTTCAGCATCATGTGGAACAAGATTGCATGGAAATGGACATATAGCATCACAGCGTGGTGGTGCTTCAAGTGCAAAGGACATCTTTTCAAAACGGAAGGTTAAGAAATTTGACACAACTGATTTAGGATGGATAGAAAAAATTCCGGAATGTCCTGTGTTTAGTCCCACAAAGGAGGAATTTGAGGATCCCCTAGTTTATCTGCAACATATTGCTCCAGTAGCTTCAAAATATGGTAATCTGTTTGTCGCTATAATTAATTTTACTTACTGTTTGCATGTGTACCCTACACTATTCTTCTCTGAAATATTAACAATGGCTTTTCTTTACGATACTACAAAATCCACACTGCTTAGATGCTTGGCATGCCTTTCTATAGGACTCCTCTTTTTAGATTTCGAGCTATGTTTTGAACTAAAAAGAGCTTAAGTTTGACTTTTATCAAGCTCCCACTTTCATGTCACTTTAAAATTTCAGTTTTTCATTTGGGTGGCATGCTATCGTGGATGTGTTTCACTTTAGCTATCGTTTATTTTCTCTCTTGTTTTCTTTGCCCATACTTTTCTTGTCCAATAATTTCAATGAGTTAGAGTGCTTACTTTTGCTCTCTTCACTTCCATGCATTGCATTCTCAACTGCTTTGATCCAGCATTTTCTCCTAGAGTCAATTTAAGAAAGGTATTTGATGCACCGAACTAACTAATTGTGGAAGATTTTTGTTTTTGCATTGCTAATTATCATGTGGTATGCACATTTTCATTAAAAAAAAAAATCATGTGGTATGCTCTCCCAAGGTTGTAGAAGTAGTTTACATAACAAGATTTGAGGACATACTTCAGGTCATGCATAGTGCACGGGTGGATGTTTGAGGAAATATTTCCTTTATTTATCCATAATACAGTTGATATTGTCTTTTTTCTCTCCTTTTGTTTTCTTTCTTTCTTTCTTTCTCTCTCTCTCTCTCTTCCCCACCCCCACCCCACAAAAAGAAAAAAAAAGGTGGGGGGGGGGGGGGGGGGGGGGGGGTGGTTGGGGGGAGTCCTCATGTAAGCTGAACTTATGACCACGCGTAAGTGCCCTTCACAAGGTGCCATGCTTACCAGCTAAACACATTTTTGGTAGTTGATATTTCATTCCACCCAGTAGAACTGAAAGTGAAACCAATACTCAGTCCTTTCTGAATTTTTTACTACCTGTTCACACAGAGTGTATGATTTTTAGAAGTACAAGTACAACTCATGCTATGGGCTATATGGTAAAATTTTCTTGCTGTGTATATCATAAGTTGGGTTTGGGTCCTTTGGGAGACAAATACCTAGAAATATGGTCTGGGAAATTGTTTGATGTTGTTTCTGACAACTGTAGTTAACTGGCATGCCTTTTTGTTTCTTTCTTGAGTATCATGTATTGTGATGAAGCAAGTGGAATCTGTAACCAATTGCCTTCACAGTTGATTAAAACAGTCATTTTAAGTAACTGATTCATACTGTAAACTTGTCTGTATGTAGACATGTATCTGCGGCACCTGTATAGGAGTAGTTTACTATTACTATTATGTGCACTTTCTGGCAGTAACCATACTATCTGTTCCAATATTTTGTGCCCCAAGGAAAATAGCGTAGTTAAATTCCTCTGTGCATGACTGCTTGGAAAATCACCTAGTTCAATCAATGCCATGTGCTTTGTTCCTCAGTTTCTTACTCCTACAATTTACTAAATTAAAACTTTGACCTTATATAGGTATTTGCAAGATTATTTCCCCTTTAAGTGCTTCTGTACCTGCTGGTGTTGTATTGATGAAGGAGAAAGCTGGCTTCAAGTTTACAACTAGAGTACAGCCTTTAAGGCTTTCCGAGTGGGATGCAGATGATAGAGTTACCTTTTTCATGAGCGGGAGGTGCTTGCTCTGTTTCTCTCTCTCTCTCTCTCTCTGTCTCTCTCTCTCTCATATCTTACAAGTTTCTAAGGTGTATAAATATTGGCATGATTTTCAGGAAGTATTCATTCCGTGATTTTGAGAAAATGGCGACCAAAGTTTTTGCTCGAAGATACTTGAGTGCTGGATGTCTTCCTGCAAAATACTTGGAAGAGGAATTTTGGAATGAAATTGCTTGTGGCAAGACTGAAACTGTTGAGTATGCATGCGATATTGAAGGCAGTGCCTTTTCCTCTTCTCCTATTGATCAGCTTGGGAAAAGCAAATGGAACTTGGAGGTGTATATTCTTTTCATATTTCTCTTTTATTTGTTCTGTTATAAACTTTTCCTTCTATAATCTACAGTTGAGATTGCCCTGCTTCATTTCATGTTTGTATGAAAACAAGACTAGTTGAAGTTGCACAATCTAGTTTTTTATATTGATTTTTGTTTTCAGTTTCCTTTTAGGGCAGATACTGTAGTTTCTTTTACACATTAGTAATTATTATACAATCAATTTTTACTTTTTTATTTTCATTTTACAACTAACTGTTTATATTTTTCTTGTGATTTCAGAGGTTTTCTAGGCTGCCTAAGTCTGTACTGCGTTTGCTTACGGCTCCAATTCCGGTAATTTTATATGTTAATTTCTGATTTTTCTGAATTGTACAAACCGCTTCATTCTTTGAGTATCTTGGTTACTTTATTATCATAATCATTAATATTATTCTTTCAGGGAGTAACAGATCCCATGCTTTACATTGGAATGTTGTTCAGTATGTTTGCATGGCATGTGGAAGATCATTACTTGTACAGGTTTGTATCAATCTTCTCTGGTGTTCAGTGACATTTCTTATGCGTAGAATTCAGTTTATGCTGTTTACAACTTTTATTACATGAAAATTCTACCAAAAAATACTTTTATTACATGGTAACTATAGTTTTTTTTTTCATTTTCCTTTTTCAAATGAACCATTGTGCCTGTAATTTAAGTGCTTGTCTTGTCGTTGGTACATCTCTCCTGTACCGCTACAATAAGGAGGCTGTTTTGTTTGCCTGAATCTTACTTGTATTTGTTCTTTCTTCTATAAAATTTTACTGCTACCGAAAAAAAAAATTTGAATCATTGTGCTTGTTGTTGAGAATATGTTTTCCACTGTAATCTGGCAGCATCAATTACCATCACTGTGGAGCATCAAAAAGTTGGTATGGAGTTCCTGGTCATGGAGCTCCTGACTTTGAAAAGGTAGTCCGGGAGCATGTTTATACCAGCGAAATTCTATCCAGTGAAGTGGATGATGCAGCATTTGACTTACTTCTGGGGAAGACAACGATGTTCCCTCCAAATGTTTTGTTAGAACATGGTGTCCCTGTCTATAAAGCTGTACAGAAACCTGGCGAGTTTGTTATCACTTTTCCTAGAGCATATCATGCTGGATTCAGCCATGGTATGATGCTTTTTGCTTGAAAATATATCGTTTTATTTATCCGTTCCTCATATGCCTATGAATTGTTGTGTACTCAATTACATCTTATTTTACCTGTTCACTAACTTTTTTATGCATGAAACTTATTCTGTTCTCTATCTTTTGTATAACTTTAGGTTTTAATTGTGGTGAGGCGGTGAATTTTGCAATTGGTGATTGGTTTCCACTGGGAGAATTGGCTAGCCAACGATATGCACTTCTTAACCGGACACCCCTTCTGCCTCATGAGGAACTTCTCTGTAAAGAAGCGATGCTTATTTTTGAAAGAGCATCAAGTCCAACCACTGATCCTAGACATCTGTCCACAGATATAACTGAGCACTGCAAAATGGTTTCTTTTTCCCAACTTATGCGCTTCCATCATCGAGCACGATGGTTGCTCATGAAATCAAAAGCATGCACTAGCATTTCTCCAACTTCTGAGGGAACATTGTGCAGCCTGTGCAAACGTGACTGTTATGTGGCATACATCAAATGCGGCTGTTATATGCAAACGATCTGCCTTCGCCATGGTACACGCATCTGTCACTGTTTTACTGTCCATCTGTTCATTGGTGCTTTGTCTAAGTGTCTAAGGTCTAAGTTTTTCCTGATTGGTTCCATTGAATCTGGGGTTTGTACTTTTTTCAGAGGTTGAGGCTTGTGACTGTTCATGTGGACAAAATCGTGTTCTTTTTATGAGGGAGGACCTCGGTAAAATGGAAGCTGCATCCCAAATGTTTGAACAGGAATATGGGATATTAGAAGAGCTTCAACAGCAAAGGGGGCAAAGTGATGGCTCATCTCTGCAAACTAAGTTGTTACCATGCACGGGAGGAGATGAATACGTTCCGTATTGTGATATAAACTTTGAAAAGAATGCTGAACCAATGATGGAGCTACACGACCAACGGCCAGATTTTGATTGTATGTCTAGTAATGGAATAAAATTTATCAAATTTGATGCTCCAGCAGATGCTCCATCTCCTCCAGCACCAGCTGCTTGTTTAGGAAGTGATGAAAGCCTTTCTTTGCAGATTGTTGTAAGCTTTGTATTTCTATATCTAAAACTTTGAACCTATTTTTTATATCTGAATGGGAGGAAACAGCCTCCAATATTAAATTTCTAGTTCCTTGAAGTATGAATTCCATTGTTCTGTCATTTTGCAGGTGCCGATGAATGCTAAAAGTGGAGCGGTCATTTTAAAGGGTTCTGAAAAGGTATCAAGCTGTGCTGTTGAACCTTCAGAACCCCCTCCATCTTCTAACAGATTCTTAACTTCTGATCAAGACACTGACGATTCTGATTCAGAAGAAATATTTAGGGTGAAGCGTAGATCCTGTGTGAAAGTAGAAAAAAGAACAGTGGACATTGTGACAAACTTTAAGGCTCCTGAACTACAGGTATAGTTTGATGTACCATGGCTTTTTTCCCTCTTTGATGGATGATGCTTGATTTAATTGTGTTCTTGAAGGTGATTCTTTCTGTTACTTTGGCAGTGCATATGTGCAATGTTCTTTTCACTGTTGGATTCTCTGATTGCCTAAGCTTTTGAACCTTGTATCAGCTGTAATGGGTTTGATTCCTGTATTACAGAGAAAAATGACCAGAATTTAGCTCTGGGAACTACTGGGATGACCTTGCACTGTTGGAGAAAGAACTGCAGATCACTATCTCATATCCCACCATGTTCTCACTCTCAGTCCCTTTTCAGATAACTTTTTTTTTTGCCCCTTTTTGGAAAATTACTGAGCAGTAATCGATCCTCATGTGCTATTTTCTTGTGCTCTTGTGAACATCAAATCCTGGGACCTGGTTGTAGTTCCCATTATTACAGTTCCCATTATTAAGTCTTCACCCTTGCACCACATTTAGGCCTTCTGGAAATCAGTGCATTCCAACTTGTTAAGTGCTAACTTTAGTGTCACGTCCTAACTCCTAACTCTCAAATCATGGCCTGTGATGTTGTGCGTGTTTCAACAAAATCTCTTACCCCATCAGGCTTTCTTCTTTGGTACAATGGAATTTATGCCTTTTTATTGACTGGCCACTTTGATCATCTTTTAGAACTATTGTTGGCATATAAGGAAGTGTTTCTGTCTTGTTGTGTTGATGCATGAGGCATGATACATTGATTCAAACTGCTTTTCCTTGGTCCATGACAGCCTGTGTTCTCATGCTTCATCATTCCATCCCCCTTTGAGGAGTGATTTTCTGTTTGTGCAGCAGAAAGGTTAATTCAACGATTGACTTAAGCATTGTTTTTCTGTAGGTGCTCAAGCGGCTGAAGAAACTCCATCCAGTTGGAAGAAATGGCTACTTGGAACCATCAGATTGCACACCTGACAAGCTGGACCGGCTTGTTCCTCCCGCCACAGCTCAATCTAGTGATGCTCAGATTCTAACCCAAAAACATAGGTCAAGTGGGGGAGTTGCCACTATCTCCACCAAGTTCAGACCACCAGTGGTTGCAGAGATAAATCAAACCAAGGAGGATGTTATCAAGATGAAGTCAAGAGAGCTAATGGGAGGAAGGGATAATGACATAGGAAAGACTGTCAAGGAGCTACCAACCACTGATACTGGGCTGAAGCGTCTTAAGTTAGAGGCCCATCACTCCTTACCGACGAGCAGGCCGGTGGGTCAACATGTCAAATGCCTGGGGGATGATGAGAGAACCGACAGCCGTTTCACACTGGGGGCATCCTCTAGGTCATGACATGGCTAACCAAATTGGTAGTGGGCTTCTTCTAACAACAGAGCAAACTGGAATTGACTGCAGGATCATCAGTGATTAACAGTGCTTGCGCACGTTTAGGAGAGGGAAACTTCTCAAACCACGGATTCTTTGTGCAGAGGCCTTAAAATTGAGGCACTGACACGACGACCATTGAATTCTTGGGGTTCTTTCTCGGCCGGTGTTTTTCTTGATTTTTAATTAATCCTTTTCATCAATCTTTATTATTGTTTTAATTGACAAAGGTCATAGGCAGTGGGGACCTGGCTGGTGGCAAGAGGGGAGGGGAGGGGAGGCATTATTGAGATCTGTGTAGTTTATGCAGTATTTGTATATGATCTATATCTGATCAATTCTTTTGAGCAAGTGGGTATATTATATTTATTTTAATATATTCCACTCTGCCTCAACAACCTTCAGTCCACTGCACGTTCAATGTTCTTTAATTCTTTTTCTGTAACCTACTACCGGTCCTGTACAACGCCCCTTTGTACTTCTAAATAAAAATTAAATTTTAGATAACAGAGAATATTTTTCTCTTTATCCATTTTCTCTCCTTTCGTTTCTTTTCACACCATGTTTTCTTTCTTGCATTTTTGGGTAATGGTGACAGCTCTAATACGATAGTGGCAATAACAGTAGAAGGTGTTTGCCAGAGAAGAAAGCTCATTTTCCTTCTCTTTGGTTTCATGTGTTAATAGCATTTGATTGAGGAAGAAACTTGTTTCCTCTGTAGGTTTTTTTTTCTGCATATGTTGATGACATGGTTCCATAATCCATGATTCAAGGAAGTTTATTGGGTGGACTTTGAATAGAATAGAATGATTTCGGGCCTTTCGACTTGGATGGCCTCGCTTCTGAATGGTTAGTTTTAAGTTTATGGTAAATCGGCGGTGAGACCTGTAACATGTGCATTAGATTGCCACTACTACCGAATTCAGATCCAAGTATTCCATATCCACATTCGTCATAATTAAAGTGGAAAGCAAACTCTGATGTAAGTGGTCCAGGCCTATCCACCGGGGGCCTGTGGCCCACCTGAAAACAATGGAACCATTCCAAAAGCCCATCTTAGAATAGACGAAACCAGGTGCAGGTTTGTTATTGCCTTCTTCTGGGTTGTTCAATGGGGTTCTTAAAAGTAGGCCATATTGAAGAACACCTCAAGAGGATCAAGGGTTTTGGGGTGCCCATGGATCAGCTGCTTTGGGCTCGGTTGGTTTTAGCGCTTGGACCTGGCATGGACTTAAAGCATGGGCCTGTTTTATATTTGGGCATGGTTTGCAAGAAATGTTAGAAAACGAAAGCCAGGCCCAACCTAAATAGGTATTCCTCGTAGTTTGCTCTAAAAAACTGATAGAAACCCAGCTCGATCACTAGATGGGCTGGTTTGAGTGTGACATGATTGAGGCGAGTGGACTCAGTCTAGGAACTTGTAGCCCATGTTGGGGCTGGATAAGAGCTCCCTGCCCAAAATTGGGCTGGTCCTGGATATGCCTCAGAAAGGTCTGTCCTGGCCTATGAACACCCCATTGGCAACTCGTTGGATTGATTTTCATGACCGTAAGAGCTACACATGGGCCCTAGCCATGAACTCTTGTCCCTGATTGGGTGGGCCTAGTTTCCAAGCCCACATGCTCCCAAACAATAAAATGCTTGAATGGGTATCTGCAGATCTACCGGGTTGGTCTCCCAGGCTAGGTCCCAATTCCGATGGCCCTGTGTACAGGTGAATTTGGCTTAATCTGGTTAACATGAACCTGGGTCAGAATGCACAGGTCAACAAATTAGCTAGTAGTCTGGTTTTCAACTACTGTGGTCACGGCCCACATCCAGCACTAGGTGTACTACATGACTCCACTAGTTCAGTTACTGATGGCATGAAGGTTGGAAATTTGCATGACACATTCGTTCCAATAAACCAGTAGTCATGGGATACATTGCGGATGGAGTACTGTCCACAAGTCATGTTACCACTCTGGATGGCCAGGATCATCTTTTAGATTAGATAATCAGGATAACATCCATCCACAGCGCACCAATGATTTGGATGGTCTCAATTTGCTTGTAAATCGATTTAGAACGAAGACTTTCATCCCCAAGCAGTCCCAAAAGCTGATCAATTCTGCAAAGTATTCACACCAATTGCAATTTAAGGTACATCCGAATGCACCCAAAAATGCTGGATATGCATTTCAACAGCTAAAAGCTGCCTCCCACTCTTTTTGGGGCACATCTTTTGCCTTCTTTTATTCCATACTCCAATGAGGAAAGGACGAGCATGAAAGAACAGAATTCTGAGGCCAAACCAATTATTCTCTCCCTCAAAACAAATCGTGGGTTGGTTATAATGGAAAACCTGATAGTTGCCAACAAGCTTCCATTTGTAGGGCGTATTGATCTAAGATTGTCTATCTTGACTTCTATCTAATGAACACAGAAATATTAAACTGTCTTTCCTTCATTTAAATTCAGAAGAGGATCCAAGAGCATCCAAGACCTAATGCTTGGACTAAATGAGCCAAGTGGACCTGAAGATTATTGCAGGAATGTGTATAATTTTCTGGAAATAGAAGTTTCAAATGTGCTTACTATCTTTATTTTGCAGTTTCGTACATACTACGTTAGACGACATAAGTGGTCCACGACCACATCTCTAATATTGTAGGGCGTACTTTAGGTCCATTGATTTTAGATAAGCTTTCCTCTTTTGTTTTGATTTGATTAAATACGTCTTGGATTCACTTTCTATGAATCCGGTAATTTTTAGTTTAACAATTTTTGTGGTATGAATAGAATAGTAAAATATAAAGCCTCTAGACCTGTTAGGATATCTAATAAAATACCCACTAATATTTTAGGGTCCATTTTCCTTTCCTGTGAATTATAAATTTTATCTTCGGTTAGACCAACACAAACATGCAAATGTCTTAAACTTGATCTCCCATCTGTTTAGAACTCATAAGGAATTTTAGGAACAATCATAGTGGGTACACAGCTTAGTATATATGCAGTTGTTTTTAGGGTTTCTCTTCATATTAAGTTAGATAATATAGAACAAACTCATACTATTTCCATAAGCCTTCTATTACGGCTTTTAGCCACACTATTCTAATGTGGAGAGGTAGGCAAAGTTTATTCAGCATGAATGGCATGGCTTTCCAGGAATTTAGCAAATGGTAAGGATTTTGACCCATTTCATTATACTTCTCATAATACTCTCCATCCATATAAGATCTCACAGCCTTTAGTTTTTTGTTTAACTGATTTCCCACTTCACCCTTACAAATTTCAAAGGCTTTAAAAAATTTAGATTTCCCATATAACAGGTAGAGATATTCATATCTAGTGAATCATCGATAAAGATGATAAAGTATTTACCACTATAGCATTGCATGGGAAAATAACCACAAATATCTGTGTTGATTAATTCAAGTGGTTCAAAACATTTTGTGATCTTATTTTCATTGATATCTTTGGTTTGTTTACCTTTTATGCAATTTATAGAGATATGAAAATCAGTAAAATCTAGGGCTCGCAATATCATTTACTAATCTCTTTCATCTCTCTTGAGGGATGTGTCTTGATCTTTTATGCCACAAAATTGAGAAATTATCATTCAAAATTCCTTTTTTAACACCAACATTTATAATATCATTCTTATGCATGGTAAGTAAGAAACTAGCAAAACATGGATCCAAATTCAATTAATATAGATCATCATATAAAATACCACCAACATCTTATAAATACTCAAAGTACTTCATCCAAAAGAGAAGGTAAACCTTCCAAATCAAATTTAGATAAAGAGATCAAATTTCTACTAATTGTAGGAACATAAAAGTGGTTTTTCGGTCCTTCACTCTTGACAAATTGCACGGTACCCATCATCCCTCATGCATATCAAAGTGAGTGACAAAGGAAATAGGGAAAAACTCTATTTGGATTAGGTTGTTGATCGTTAGGTGAAATAGTCTAAAGATCAGAGATCCAAATCGCTAATCATCAAGATCATGCCGCAACGTACGCTTTTAGAATTTCAGATTATCTATTGTCTAATACTTAAGTCAAGAACCGTAGGTTTGATTTGGTTGCAAACCATATTAGATCTCATGTACTAAGTATATTTTAAACACTAAAATACAGGATAAGGGTTGTGAGAGATTTTGACCTTTAAGGGCACATTTGTTTTTGACAATTTTTGTGAAAGTTTATTTTCGCGGATGTCCCATTTCTATCAAAAAAATTCTCTCTTGAAAGTCGGAAAACGGTTGGAGAAAAAAAATCCCTTGTTCTCAGCCATCCTCTGTTCACATCAGCATCCCCAAATACTTCTGCAAGGAATAACTGCAGGGAAACGCCCCGTCAAGATAAAAACCTCTTTTGCCTCTTTCTCTTCCTCCTCTTTGGAGACGACCCTCTTGTAGAAAAACCGTCTTCTCCCTCCTCCCTGCGCGCTGGAAAGGCTTGAATGGCTTTCTCTCAACTTGCTTCTAAATGCCAAATCTATATGTAAATGAGGGCAGTGTTTGTTTTTAAACACTGTACCCCAACTGTTTGTTTGCTGACATTCCAGAAAGACAGAAAAGCAAAATTGGTGTTCTAAATAGGTAAATTGGAAGAGAGAAAGCATGCATTTGTTTTTCAGAGAAATTTTTGTAGGAACCTTATCAAGAGAGAACATATGGAAATAATAATTGGAAGACTTTTGTATTTACCCAAATTAACGAGTATCACTGCTTTATTTCTGGAGGACTCTTATTGTTTGTTTGCTTCAACAATTCCCATGTATGTAGGCAATCTATGTTGGAATGTCGCTGAATATTTTTCTATGATTACTGAATTGGTATAGTTGGCCTAAGTTGTGTAATATGTGTCTCAAGTGTGAGGCGTATGATCGAGCCAGTTGTATGAATTATGGAGTGTGAGGATCTATAATTTTATGAAACCTGAGAATTGCGGTCAGGTTTGCAAGTTTTTAGGGGGTATTTTGGTAGAGGCATGTTGTGACTGGAATATTCTAATCTGGAGATAATGGTGGGGCTACAAGAGGGATACGATAGATTTCTATTCAATCATCATTTTCAGGCTTTCACCATTTACCATAGCCAATTCAAGCAGTACTCAAGCAAAATTTACACATGGATTCTTACGTCAAATAATAGGCAAGTGTGTAGCTACGTCTTTCATATTTTTTTTAGATTCATGGCTGTTTCAAAGAAAATTTTATTAATGTCATGAAAATGCCATTTGTCATGTCAGAAGCCTAGCACAACACTTCTCTTGTTTAGAAGTATCCATGCAACAGAGATGATGATCCAATGCCTACCCACTTATAATTATTTAGGCTGGTTTTTTTGCTAAATTTCTTCAAATAAGATTCTCATTTGAGGTATTCAGAATGCATTTTGTTGCCATTTCTTTACCTATGGTATCTTTTGCTTTACTTACTGACAGGTGGTGTCAACGTATACGAAGTTCAAGGAGTGCAAGAGGCAAACAAACAAAAAGTCGATTCCCTTGTTTCTTTAGCGTAAATTATTCAAGAGTTACCCAAAAAATATGTTTAATGTTTTATTTCTTTGTGGTAGCTATTTACTTACTGTTGAATGTATACTTGTGACAACTTTGGTAGAAGAAGATGACAATGTTAGATTTTGTGGACTCAATCCATCAGTTGATGTAATAAATTGGTTAATTTCTTTACTTATCAATAAAATCATGCTTTACTTTCATGAGATGAATATTATTTTACTACTTTATGCACATGACCAATACATATGACATAATGGTTCATGAGTTGAACCGGGTTCCATTAGTATATTAGATGTGATATATATGCATGGATGAGATCCACACGCGGGAGATATATGTCACAAATCTTATACTTAAATAGCTTCACAACCAGTAATGAGACTTGGCATCTCATTTGATAAGGTTGCAGCACTTTGATCACTATGAGATAGTGTGATTTGTCTTGATCATCAGAATGTAAGATTTTGGATCACGGTGCTGATACATTGGATGTATTGAAGGACCATGAGATGCACCTTCTGGAATTCCGTCTCAATAATAAAGTATGCTCTCATAATTCCCTAGCAATAGGCTCTCAATCCTGAGACATTGATGAACTTAAGTTTCTATCTATTCATTTGCTTTGAGTCACCAATGAGTGAGGCCGACTATAGGTTAACACCTCGGTGTCTTGGGTATGTGGTAGTAGAACTGTGGGAACATTGAATGATCAAGATGGAATCTATCTCTATTATCCCCTTGTGCCAATTAATGGATTTGTCATTAGTAAGTGCGCACCCATTTCAATTAAGAGTTAATTGGATGGTACTGATGATTACTGTGATTAATTGGGGCTCAAGGATAATAAGATGTGGAACTTAGATTGGAAGAGACAGATTTATTCCAATTGATCCACATATATTGATAGAGGGGCCTACCTGTGGTAATTGGGAAGTTTAGGGTCTTCATTGTAATTTATTCCTAAGACTGGAGTGCAATTGCATTTATATAGTGGTGTTATTTGCAATTAACTGTGGGCCTGGATTGCACATGAGATGTGGGGTCGTGGTGTTCCAGTTGGAGCCAGCTTTCTAAGGAATCCCTAGTGGTCCCCATGCTAGCCCAAGATATTGGAAAATACTAATCCGACTTGAACTCTAGAAAGAAGAGTTTGGAAAGGAGAAAGTTGCTAATTACTTTGGAAGTAAGACTTCTATTTCAATTAGACAAGGGAGAGATTTGAAAATCTATAAAATCTCTTGGATGTCCAATAAGACTCTCACGCACAAAACCCTATTCGTGCAAGAGTTGATGAGTTTCTCTCTCCTTCTCTCTTCTAGTTCCTCGGAGTTTCGAGTTGGGATTTCTCCTGAAGATTTCACCAATCTTCTTGAGAAAAGAAATCCAATTCGGGTCATAGCGTGGAAGGCTAAGAGGTGTTGAAGATTCTCATCATCAAGTAGAGTCGCAACTTCTCCATTAGAACACTGCGGATCTCCAAAGGTATGATCTATTTCTTTCATGTCGTAGATTATTGTGGATATTTAGTGCTATTTGATTTTATCTTTTAGATAGAATATTTATTGTACATGGTCACGAGATTGAGGGTAATGCATCCTCGATTGGGTTTTTGATCTTATGGATAGTTGATCCTTGTGTCAAGTGGGTCAAAAGTTTTGAAAATCTATCCACAAAACCCACCTGCTTCTAACAGACAATGGCCGAGATATGACGGAGAAGCTTCCGAAGTTGAAACTTTATCTAATCAACTAAAAGAGCCGGAGGTAAAATTGAACGTTTTAGCTTTCCATATCTTTACTCCATAAAAGAGATTTAGGTTTAAGAAAAATGCGATTGGTCTGATGGCATGCAACATGATAATATTATTTAAGTACACACTCTGTATGTTCATCCCACTTATCACTAATGAATTCTATTGGACTTCGTCAACTGATTGAAGTATGGGCAGAGTCACGTACAAGCTCACTTAGTGAACAACGAAATTGAAAATACAAAATGGATTTTGCTAGTTTTGAAGACATGTTGTTTGGTCCTATTTATGTATAATTGTAACAATTTTTTGTTTCCGTTTTGTGTATACATACATTAAATTTAAGGTATTAAGTTTGTACGGCCAAGTCCAGACCTTTAATTCGTACGATCAAGTCAATTATATGCTTAGCATATTGATAAAAATATGTATATTAATATAATTATAAGGGAAGAAGAAAATAGGCCCTATTGAGTACTGATAATTAGGGAATATGGATTAAACTCATATCAACACCAATAATAACCCTGTCTGTAACGTTTCGTAACCTAATATGAGTATTAGTCTAATTAAATCGAATTTTAGCTAATTAAACTTCGTTAGAGTCTAGACAAGTCCGGTTTAACATTAAGATCGTGTGCATGAAGTATCGTCGAGTTTTGAGCTTATTTGAGAACAGTAGGAGGTAGTTTGCAATTCTTAAAAGTATAGCTCTTTTTCATATTTTACTATTTTACAAGGTTTTGGGTTCATCGGGTAGCTCTCCTAATTCTAAGACCATTATCCTTCTACCTCGAACCAAACTGAATCTGTTCAACCCGCCTTAGACCCGATCTACTAATGCTAAAATCTTATTTGTAATTTCCCTAAACCTACCCTTTTTGTAAACCAAAGCCCCAACGTATTCTTCTTCTTTGTTTTTCTTTCTTTTCCTCACTTACCTCCCTTGCCGTCACTGAATTTTGAGCCACCAAACTGTAAGATCGTTGCTCCCATCTTCTTCCCTAAGCTTCCCTCAACCCATGAACACCATTTTCATCTTCTTCCTCCAACTACTAGGTAAGCTTCTAATCTTTCCATTTATAGGTTTTTGTGATTTTTGAGCTTAGGAAGTCTAGAGCTCTCATTTAGCTCTCTTCTTTACTTTTGTTATGTGGTTTTGGTTTGGGTTGTGTATCTTCATCGTTTGAGCTCTGTCTAGGCATTATGGGGCTAGTGCATCTTCTATTTTTACCTCTTTCATCTAAGGCAAGTTGATATATATTCTCTTATATTGAAATGCATGTTTTCTTGTTGATTCTAGCATAGATGCTTCATTTAGATGGCTTGCCCATTTTAATGGAAATTGGATATAATCCTAGATTTAGATCTGATCTTGGATGGAGGATTGAATGGAGTGATTAAGGTGGTTTTGTGGATGATTTGGAGAGGGTAGGGCCCTATTTTATTACAGGAGAAATGAGGTCTCAATATAGGAAGAAGGATCCAAAAAAATAAAAAATAAATAAAAGTGGAAGAAACAGCGACTCCCAGTCAGATTCATCCTAGGCCTGATTGATCGGACCACTGCCCCATCGATCAGAGCTGGAACTAGTCAGGGCCAAGAACATTGATCCTATTGATCAGGTCTTTGCCTGATCGATCGAATTATAGTTTTGCCTCGGAGTTTGATTTTGGTCTTTGGGCTAGTGTAGTGATGTTTAATGGGTTCCTTGGGACCCATATTTCTCCTACATGGATAGTATATTACTGTTTCAATTGTGGGACCTCATTTGAACCAGATTTTGATAAACCTACTATAAATCACTAGGTAAGAGGCGTATTTGGGTGTACGTTCCTCTTACAAAACTCTAGATTAGTGCATAATGGACAATCTACCTTGCAATTAATTGAAATGAGAGTTGGGGCTACGCACCGTGGATATTTGACTTTAAATACCTCAAACTCACTTCAATCTTGGTTCAAGTAAGAGATGTCGCATACATAAACGATGACGGATTAAGCAAGAGTTGTTTGCTATGTACTCCTTGGTCTTTAAGTTGCATCTTCATATATTCTCGTGAGGTACACTCAATGTCCATGTCTATAGATTGCACCTTTGCATTTGGACTTAGACTTTGTAAAGGCTTGGCATTGTGGGTACTTGGGTACCAAAGGGTTACTAGTATTGTATATTTTCGAATTATGATTCTAGAGTTACTCATTTATTGATCCTGTGTGTGTTTGCAAGAAGCCAGCCCCTTTCACTTTGACTTAGGATTTGAGTCCGAGCGCATCTGAGTTTTGGTCAATAAATATACATATGTATCTTGAAGTCTATTGATGACTGCTACAAGGCGATATTAAATGGTTGATCTTTGTGATTGACAGATTGCTTGGCATTTGATATATATTGATGGGCTCTACTTGATATTGATAGGATTAACCCCCGAAACTGACATTGGAGTGCTTTCCTATAAATTGAAGGGTCAACTGCCCTATTGGTTGGACTTATGTTCTCACCGTGTAGAATGGATTAGGATTTCTTTCTTCTTCCTTATTGTTTACTGTCTCTTCTTCATATGATCACACTATTTATACTCCTTTCAATACTGTATGTTTATTATAGTTTATGTTATCTTCTTGTCGACTCATCTTAGTCTGATAATATTGTATTGGTACGTAGGTACCGATCCTTTCTACCCAGAGGAGGAGTTGCAAGGTGAAGTTCTACAAGCACTTGAGCTACCTGATGAGCCCTTGTGGGGTGCAGATGACGGTGTCAGACCCATCTAGCCTTGCACATGAGTAATCCTCATTGGGCTGCCTTCATTTTGGATTTTTATTGGGTTTATTCTTTTTGGGGCTTGAGTTTTTAGTGGGCTTGTAACTAATATACTTTGTTAATTTTGAAACCTTAACTTTAAATCCAGTATCTTTTGATGTGCATGCTCTGAACTGTATTTTGATACCAATTGCTAGATAACTCTTTCATAGGTAATGGTACATATTTAGCTTCATGAACTCACAGTGGACTAAGATCCTATGTGGGATTGATTAGGAGTAATGTGTTGCCTCAAACATGAAAAGGTTTTAATTGAACTTGATGAGTCTTTAAAAATGCATATTTTCATATATATTTTGGACCATTTTAAGGGTTTGTTGACTCAAAAGAGCCTCATTTAGAGTGTTATCATGGTTTCATGTATTTATATATCATTGTAATGCATTTCTGCATAATTTGTTTAAAAATCACACTCTTTGCTTACATTCATGAAATTTCCATTTTTCAAAATCTATTTTTGGTAAGTTTTGTGAGTATGTATATTCTCATGAAAAAAAATTTAAATTTTCATCATTATTAGTTCATTCACATAAAATTATGAAAAATGGTGTGCATTTTTATTGTCATTTTATGAGAGACGGCCTACATTCATGCATTTATGACCTTAGGATTAAAATTTTCTTTTCACATGAATTCACATTTGTTTTGTAGGAAATTGATGACATGGGTTCCATTTTCAAAGAATTGACGCAAGGAAATTCTTTTCAAAAGAAAGGAGAGAATAATTGGAGAAAGGAAAGAAGATAGAAGAAAAATTTGCAAAGTTGGCTTCATGATCCCACACACATATGCACATGTGTGGGGTTACACTTGTGGGACATTCAAGATGGGGTCCATCTAATTATTACACATTTCAAGATATTTTCAAGAAGATATGAAGAAAATCTCATCAAAAGATGGAGAAGGAAAGCCACATAAAAGTTCTTCTTTGAGAAGGAGTAGAATTGAAAAAAAAAACAAAAAATATCCGAGCAAGCATGGATGCCTAAGGAGATTTGGGATTAGATTTTTGTTGAAAAAAGAAAGAAAAAAAATCATGGAGAATTATCCTAAAAGATCTCTTTGATTTTGAAGCTAACAAAGAGAACCTTCCTAAGAAGGAACGTTGACAATGCAAGAGATAAAGGAGGAAGTTCTACACCTTATGTGGGCCATGTTTGATTCCAAGAGAAGATTCTTATCTCTAAGTTATCTCTTCAAAGATCTCAATGCAAAGTTGCAAATACAAAGATGGAAAGAAGAAGCAAAGAAGGACTTCCAAAGAAAAAAAAGAAAAAAATGGAAAAAAATCTAGCTAGGGATTCACTCCCAAAGCTTATTAGGGAGCTCATGTACTTTCAATTTTTATTATTTTTGAAGATATTATCATATCAAGTCAAGAGGGAAACCTTGGGCCTGGAAAAAGTTTAAATAGGGCACCCTTGTAGTAGTCTAAGGCATGAAAGAATTACTCACCTCCTACCTATAGATCTTTACATCCATCTCTCCCTTTCTTGTCTCTACATCTTAAGTCATCAAGAAAGCTTAGCCTTAAAGCTGCACCACTAACCTTGAAGTGTTCAACCAGAAGGAGGAATTCTCATCTATCCTAGTATGTAGTTGTTTGATTTTAATTTTCAATCTTATGTAAAACAATTTTAGGCTAATAATAAATTTTGTTTCTTTTCAATTTTTCTTGTTTTGATTTTGTGGTGATCTTAATATTAGTCTCGTGAACCATTGTAATTGGGTTAATTTTCATTCTTGTTTAAATATTGGGATTGAATTGAAATCACAACTATTAACCTATCTTCGTAACCTTTTTAATATATTTTGTCTATTCGGATATATTATATGTTTGGAGGCAATGTAAAATGGAGTTAAAGAGGTTTGGTGAGAAAGATTAGAGGCCAATTTTGAAATTTATTTTATATTGAATGGAAATTTGTTATTCTCACTTAGATTGACAACTTAAGATAAAAAATAAAGCCCTAGGATAGCACTTCTAATTTTTTTGGGCCCAAGTTGAGATAAGGAATTGAAAGAACAACTTACCACCTTTGACTTCTTGTTATACCGCGTTTGATTTCAGTTTTTACCGCCTTTGACTTTTGTTGCATACCGTTTAACTTCTTGCACAACCAGTTTTAAATTTCAGCACCTTTTATTTAAATTTGCTGCACTTTTACTTCATTTTCTGCACTTTTATTTCAATTTTCTGCACTCTTAACGTTTATGTTCCTTCATAGTTTTGCTTAAGTGATTGCATTCAGTTTTATGAGTATTTTCATTCATGTTTAGGGGTGATTATCAAGACAAGTTTAAAAATTAGATTTTTAGTTTCGACAGTTCCACAATTCTGAATTGAAAAACAGTCCATATGATCAAGTCAAACCTGAATCTGTCATGGCTGATTTGTGCACTCCAATGTGTGATTATTTTTTTAGTTCTGGTTGTCACCAAAAGGAAATCAGAATTTGAACATCAGGTTGAATAAAATTCAGAAGTGAAAATAGTCCTAATTTTGTGCAGAAAATAGTCTAAAACAGGTTCATGTTGGATGACCTTTCAAAAAACAGATGTGTACAAGTTCCTATCAGCTGAATGATTGACATTTACAAGAGTTTCAAACTTGGAATCAGAACTGAAATAACATTGAAAATAGTCTAAAATCAATTTTGAAAAAGTGAAGGAAGATGTCTTTTATTCAAGTGATTGTGTAATATGTTTGTGAATTGTTTCAATTATTCTTAAAATCTGATTTTCTACACATGAAATATGCAAGATTCAGATCTAGAACTAAATCAAACCAGCCCCATTAAATCTGATTTCTGAGGAAAATAAGGTCACCCATCATACTCATGCAAGCCTCACTTATTCATGTAGTATTATTATTATTATTATTATTTTAGTTTAGTTTGCATTTTCATCATTCATACTTCATAGATTAGTTTAGGAAAGTCAAGTTTCAGATTTTTGTTTTTTTTTTTTAGAAAGATTCTCATGCATGATAGTTTAGGATAAATTTGTTCTTAATTTAGGAAGTTGTTGTATTGTAGTTGATTTGTATGGTTGTATTGTATGTTTTTGTTTTAGAAATTGTTTAGCTTTAGGAGATTACTAATTTGATTGTCATTTAGATTTCTTTCTAAAATTACATTTCTTTCTAATTTGAATTGATGTTGCAAATCTTTTGTTGTAGAAAGTGTATACTATTAACTTAATTTAACTTTTAATTTAGGAAAGTGTTTGTTTTCTTTCACTTTAATTTCTAACTTTGTTTAGTTTTTTTGTTTAATTTTTAGTTAGTTTTCTAATATTAGTTTAGTTTTATTGGAAGTTCTAATGTGTGTTCTCTTTTGCAGAAATTTTACTTTTCTTTTTACGAAGTTTTAGATTTAGGATTTTTCATTTAGGAATTGTTATTGTAATTGTTTAATTTTTAGGAATGAATGTATTTGTTAGATTTTAAATTAGGTTAGTTTTAGAATTTTATTTAGGCAAGTAACAAGTTAAAAACATCTTTAAAACATTGCTCCCTGTGGATTTGACCCCATATTTTCCGGGATATTATTATGTCGCAGCTCTGCACTTACGATTGATGAACAAACCTTTAATCTCACGCTTTACACCAGATTATTATTTGGGGGCATGACAGTTGGTATTAGAGCCTTTTATGTGAGTGGTGATAGATTAACCAAGAGTTGTTTGGTATGTACGCCTTGGTTTTTAAGTTGCATCTTCACATATTCTCGTAAGGTACACTTGATGTACATGCCTATAGATTACACCCTTGCATTTGGACTTGAACTGTATAGAGGCTTGGCATTGTGGGTACTTGGATATCAAAGGGTTACTCGTATTGTATATGTTTGAATTATGATTCTTGAGTTACTCCTCATTTATTGATCTTGTGCGTATTCATAGGAAGCTAGCCCTTTTCACTTTGACTTAGGATTTGAGTCTGAGTGCCTTCGATATTGAACATGTGACCACTGCATTTGATAGATTGCATGGCATCCGATATATATTGATGGGTTCCGCTAGATACTGACAGGATTGACCCTACAAATTAACATTGGAATGCTTTTTGATGAATTGAAGGGTCGATTGCCCTATTGGTTGGACTTATGTGCTCATTCTGTAGAATGGATTAGGAGTCCTTTGTGCTTCCTTATTGTTTACCGTCGCTTCTTCATTTGATCACACTATTTCTATTCATTTCGATACTGTATGTTTATTCTAATTTTTGTTATCTTTCTATTGACTTATCGTATTATGATGATATTGTATTGGTGCATAGGTACTGTTCCTTTGTACCTTGAGAAGGAGGTGCAGGGTGAAGCACTAAAAGTGCTTGAGCTACGTGATGAGCTCATGTGGGGTGCAGATGATGGTGTTAGACCTGTCTAGCCTTGCACATCATTGATCCTCATTAGGCTGACTTCATTTTGGATTTTTATTGTGTTTATTCTTTTTTGGGCCCCAGTTTTTACTGGGCTTGTAGCTAATATACTTTGTTAACTTTGAAACCTTAACTTTAAATCTGGTACCTTTTAATGTGTATACTCTTTATTGTATTTTGATACCAATTTCTAGATAATGTTTCCGCAGGTATTAATATATGTTCAACTTCATGAACTCACTATGGACTAAAATCCTGTGTGGGATTCATTAGGAGTTACGTGTTGCCTTAAATACGAAAAAGCTTTTTTTTTTTACCCCTAATCTCACGCTTTACCCTGGATTACGATTTAGGGGCATGACATTGACACTATAATTTTGAAGCTTAACATTAAAAAAGGGCCATTTTTATTGATTGACAATTGATTTGAATATTAATTTTAAATAACTATTCAATTTAATAAGATTTAATCCGTGCATTGCACAGGCTTTAATGCTAGTAAAAGCTGAAAATTTCAATGTTTGTTGCAATGGAAAACTTGTGATCTAAAATCTATTTCTCTTGCTTGTATAACAACCAAATGAAATGGTTTCTACCCCTTAGGATGAATATGTTTTTATGTAAAAAGTGTGAAAATGCATTTATCCTATAAAACAAAAACCATGGAGATGTTAGTAACCAACAATTGAAAACCACATTGTCTTAAAAATAAAATTTCAATTTCACAAGAAAAAATCCATGGCATAAACATGCGGAAAAATAGTGATGACAAGTCTTAGAGATGACTGGGGTGGGTTAGGCATGAATGAGGTAAAGATCATACCAATTTTCTTTGGTCCCAACTGATGGGGTAATGATTTATGTGACACCCAAATTTTATCCCAATGCATTTGCTCAGGGCCTGTTCTTTTATAAGAATTCTTGCCAAGAATTTGGGTGGTTGGGGGTTTTGGGACATGATGTGGCATCTTGTCTCTTGGCATTTGCAAATACCATTTTCATTTTTTAGAATTTTTGAATTCCACCACTTGAAAGGACTCCATTAATCCTTTGGAATTTCATAACTCTACCTCCTTCATCTTTTGCTGGAATTCCTGAATGCTCATCCAGGAATTCCACTATGTCTAGGAATTTCAAAATTCCCTATACATGAATTTTTGGAATTCTAGCAAAAGAACAGGCCCTTAATGAATTGGTTTAATATGAGTTAAGCCATAGTCCCTTTCATGGAGAAGAAAGGTTAAGGTCCCATTTGGTAGTAGGTGAGGAATTCACAAATTTGAAGATTTCTCATTAGCTTTGGAACAAGTCTTTCCTCATTAAGAATTTGTATTGTAGAGGAATTTTGTCACACCCCAATCCTGAGAATTAGGGTTAGAATGGGCCCCATGAGGTGTGCATACGTAATCTCATAGCAATCTGTGTATGTGAAAACACACACAAATCACTACAAGGGAGATTCCATAGGAACGTGCAGAGAAGTTTCTCTAACACGTAAATTACGTTCAACAATAAGTGGAAGCCCTGTGTAATACACTTATAATGATCATAAGCAATAATAAAGAAATATCATCCATTTCATAAACAAGTTTGAAGTCTGTACTTAACCCTTCACCTTTACATGACAATAATTACTTACGCATATATAAGATCCAAAATCATATATATGTGTGTATCAAATTGATAAGTGCAAGAACAACCATAGTCCAAGCATGTCTAAGCTAAATAACCTAACAAGAAACCCATTATCGCTTTTCATAGGACGACTAAGAGAAACTAAATAGCCCAACAAGAAACCCATTATCGTTTTTCATAGGACGACTAAGGGAAGACATCGTCTTCATTACTCTCACTACTCCTCGAGGTTCCATTGAGGTTTCTGCCAAGGCGCATCATTCGCCTAACTGCATTGGGTCTACTATCTGTAACAACAAGGGTAGCACTGTTAACATGAAGGTTAAGCAAGTATAAAGAGACATATAATACCATTATGCCGTATCAAAGGAATTAAGAAATATATATAGATGAAAAGAAGGTAATGATCATAAACTAGGCATGTTGTGCATGAATAAACATGAGTAACGAATCATAAATAGGATATCAAATTATATTAGATGGCATCCATGAGGCTATGTTCTTAGAAAAAGAGAGCATATCATTTAGAAAGAGCATGCATGTAGGACGCTAGGGGATTAGGCTAGCTTCCGGAGGAGCGCCGACAACTCTTCCGTAGACTACTGCAGTAATGACAAAAAAGATACCCAAACTAGTCCCGTTGTACTTAATAAGGGTACAAGCTAAGTAGTGTCGACTCAATGTATCAAGACCGACTCGAATTCATATCTTTCATACATTTTAGTCATACTTATCATTTATACATAAGGGAGTCTTGGTCTTGAGATCACATTCATTCATAGAAATTAGAATTAACAAGTATCTGATAATCAATTAATGCATACTTAATTGAGCTACATTATGTTAAGGGCATGGTTTCTTAACAATATAAATGCATTTAGATTGAGTAAGCATTAAGGATAATTATTAGCCAACCCTATGCTAGATAATCCGTGATCTTGAGGGCATTTAACATGATGTATTCATAAAATGTTCAGTATCATTGTGTTGCCAAAATTTCGAAGTTACATTGTGTATGCAAGGGTACCTCTTCTTATGCCAACACCCATGACATGGCATTGGGAATTCATTTGGAAAATTGAAGGGGATAAGTGACAGTTCTACACTCGTCCTCCTTATCAATTGATCACTATTGGGCTAAGTTAATCGGGGAAAAGGTGCTAAATCTAAAACCCTACAAAGTCATTTGAAATCTTTAATGTCCTAAGTTCATAGTGTTCTTACGACTTAGCCGTACACATGTTATGGCTTAGTCGAGTGGCTCAGACTTCTTCTTAGTTCCATGTGCATTTACGGCTTAGCTGTGCTAAGCCTACGGTTAGGCTACAACTAGGATACGGCTTAGCTGTAGCACGATCCACAACTTAGTCGTGGGTGAGACGTAGAGTAATTCTTGGTTTTGGGGCTCTCTGGAAAGTTTACTGTAAAATGGCCTACGGCTTGGTCATGGGAGGTTTATGGCTTAGTCGACGGTTAGCCATACTTCAAAAATGGGTTTTGTGCTCTCTGAATTCTGAGCCATAAAGACTTACGGCTTAGCCGTGGGTTTTGCCGTAAGCTTCAGAATTTCTGAAAACGGTTCTAGAGCACGAGTTCCATATAGAATTGCTAGCTCTTGGTTCTAATAAGACTCCTTATGCTTTCAAATTTCCATTATAGGTTGTACATTGCCCAATATCATCAATGTTGTATAATCATACTCATTATCACCTAATCTAACATATATGTGTGCTTAACCATGGGCAAAAAGAGGTGTAACTTACATTTAGAAAGATCACTTCAAGAATCAACAAAATTTAAACATATACATGGTAATATATACTCTAATACTTGCCTTATATCAGTGCTTTACCCAAAATTAGCCTCTCCTTTGGTTTTTAGTTAGAGAAAGCCTTAATTAAAAATGGGTTCTCTACATGAAAGACATGCAAAAGGGTGATTCTCATATAGAATGCATGCATGTAGTATTTTTGAGTCTCCTTGACTCTAATAAACCCAAGGAAATGAAATGCAAGCTATCTCTTACCTTAAAAAGTTATAGACTGTGAACAAAAGATGAAGGAGATGCACAAGAGGATGAAGAAAGAGGTAGATGGAACCTATTCCTCCTGCATGCAGTGCTATTAAAATTGGATTTGGTGAAGAAGTCAGTAAGCGAAAGAAAGAAGATGAAGCTCCAAAATGAGAGCAGAGGGAAAATGGAGGGGGATGATGATTTCTTCCCTTTTAACTCAAAATTTTCAGGGGTTTACATGCAAGTTCATTTTCTTTAAGAAATTATAGTTTGAGTCAAATGGACTTCAATTGAAATAAGATGGTTCTGAATTGAGCCGGACCAAACATGGAAGTTGATCCACAAGATGAAACGCTCATGATGCAATTAATATGGTGTCAAAATGATGCAACAATGTAACTCTAATTTACAAGAAAGACCTCAACTACCTAAGTAAAGTTCGTACCTAACTACTTATCCAACTGAGACCCGCTAAAATTAAGAAAAATTTTTATTAAGACTAAAATACACATATTAATAGGAAATCAAGTTTAATTAATTAGCATAAATTAAAATCAAGTCGGGTTGGGACCTTACATCTCACCCTACTTAAGATCAATCAGTCCTCCAAATGAAACAAACTAATAAAATCAAATGCTAAAACAAATCGGGAATACTTACTGAACCTAATCGCTACGTAGATGACACTAAGAAGCTGTTCCACATACATTGCATCCGGTTCCACTTTGATCTCCCCATATTCAAGGAAGCAAAAAGAGCCGAGAATTATCTTGCAAAGCCTTGTCACAAGAAAGGCATTGAGAATTCCTATGAAGTCTGCCCAAAACGGGTTTCCTTCCTCATGAAACCTTTATGACTACTCTATCATCAGTCTGAAATTTGAGGACATTCTACGATTGTCAGTGAAACTTCCTGCTCGGAACAACATTCTTTGACTCTCAGACTTAATGCGTCGACTCCACTGCATTAACGACGATCGAAAACTTCAGGAATCTTCTAGATCCACTTCTTTTCAAACACAAAGACACACACTTCATTCCTTTAGAAGTCTGGATGGAAGGTCTGATTAGACATCTAACTTCGGTGGGTACTCAGTGTTGAGACCAAGACTTGCCACTAACAACTGAGGAATATCAATTACAATTATAAGGCAACCAACAAAACAAGGTGGACATTATTCCTACCTAGGAATTAGCAGCCTAATCAGCAAATGATCCAAGACCTCTGTAAAATTACTAACAATCAATAGTTATCCAACTTATTTTATCAAACAGACCCTTAGGTTTAAATATATTTCAGATGCTACATGGATGAAATGATAATCCTCACAACCAACATATTTGTTAACGAATTTGATGCATCAAAATATCATTGATAAGGGTAACCCTAAATTGCTCTCAAAGACAAAACAAAATTCTATTCGACAAAGACATAGATACATTTCAAAGTATTCGTCACCTCAATTATATATGGAAAAGGATATAACCCGAATAGGATTCTAGGGATTGATTCCAAGACACAATTTAATTAGATCCAAAATCACAGTTTTCAGATTATTATTTCATTGATTACATTTCGAAAGTAGAAAGAAGTCTTTAGGTGATCCACCTCTTCAATAGTAAGATCAGATTACGTCAGGATATCCTTAATAAACACCATAACCGATTTAAGAATATATGAGCATTCTATTAATCAAATCATAAATACCATCAAACTAATGGACCACCAAATAAATAGAAAGAATTTGTAATGCTCCTTTTGATTAGGACATTGCGTCAATTCACGTAGCTTTAGACGCTAAATTGATATCAATCGAACCTTGATCAATTTAAGTGACATCCTTTGCATGCTGGTTTGATTGAGCAATTCATTAATACTGACAGTAAGCAATTTGTTCTTACTAATCACATAACCCAACAACTCGATCAATAGGCCTTTGAATGATGCGAGTTTCCTTTTGTCAATTAATACCAAAGTCTTTTCTCTTATTTTTTTTCCACGAATTTACTAGGTGAAGAAACTTGTAATCCCATTTGGGATATGCTCCCAATAAACTCTAAGGAACTGAGTCTAGATAACAGTATCATTAATTATGTGATCAGTGACTCTAATCGAATCTAAATCCTCAACTACTTGATTATATCTGCTGGATCAATTCTAGTATTTGGATCATCACATAATTCTATTGATTCTCAAGGAATTAAAGAATTCATAAGGCTCAGAAGCTACGCTCACACCGGTCTATCAACATAAAGGATTATTCTTGCCAATCAATTAACATTGGAACTATAATTTGGGAATTCTCTTGCAATCCTATGATAACATCTTGTAAGACCATAAGGAGCTCCGAATCTAAGTAATTGACCTCGAACTTTGTCAACTAATAATAATCTCAAAATTACTGGATCCTTGATTAATCAACACAAGATATGATATAACTTAAGACCACATCTTGGTCACCCAGGAGTTATATCTCTACATTAGCAAAATCAATTAATCCTCAAGAGATGAAGAAAAGTCCTCAACGGATTATCACGAGCACTAACAAGTTGGAATACATCGGGATATCAATGATAATTGTAATCCACCAATCGATCCGTGTACGGAATAAGGATTCTACTCCTCAACTCACAATATATTTGGAACATTCATTAATCCAATAATGCATCCAAACTCCTCACGTCTAAATTTGATCTTAAGAGTTGATCTTTGAATATTTTATGCTCGAGCTTAAAGTTGAAATAACCTATCCTCAAATCAATTTGTTTGGAAGTTATCCTGCACCTTGAAATTAATGGGACAATGCATTGATATAAGGCGGTAATCACTTATACTCATTCGCCACCGATTTAACTGCCTTAATTAGTAGACATATGAAGGGTACCAACTATATCTTGAGAAGCAACACCAAATATCGTTATAGGATCACCAAGGAGAATAATTTTGGAATCTCACTTGAAAACTCATATACAACAAGTAGCTCGGAGAGTATCCTAAATAGTAAATTACATAGATCACTTATAACATCTATAGGCAAAAGAACAACAGAGAATAAAGGTAGTAGGTAAGGAGATCACCTTTGTTGGCGCTGCTTGCAACTTGATTTTAATGAGGTTGCTTAACTGATTGCTGCTGTTGGCACAATAGAGTTTCGTTGGCATTTTTCTTCCCTAGACATTTTGTTAGCCAATGCTCCCTCAAACCACAACGAAAACATGCTCCAGTCTTTCTCCAGCATTCATCTGTCTAATGGCCCTTGCCCCATAGATCACACATTGGTTTTCTAGAACTACGAGCCTTGGATTTCTATTTCTTCCACTGCTCTAGGTGCTCCTCTGAGGGTGATGCGTTTCTCTTAGATTTCTTCTTCAGAACATCTTGTAAGCTCTCCTTTATTGTTGCCAAATTCTGTTGCAGTTGAGCTTGTTTTACCATTATCGTTGTTAACTGCGCTTGCATTGCAGCTGGATTCTCACTAATCCTTGTTACTTGCCCTATCATCATCATTTACATGCTTTGCATCATTAAGAGGAATCGATTATCTACAGACGGAGAAGGTGGAGGGTTGCGATCCAAGTTCTTAATGAGAACATCCTCTAAATTAGCGTTCCTGGTGTTGCTCGAGGAACCTTGATGAGTATTCTTAACTCTTTAATTGGGGCCATTATATGTAAGAAAACTGTTATTATTTCAAAGCAAAGTAGTAGTAGACCCAAAACATCCTATACAACCCATATCCCAATGCACTTATCATATCCTCACCACGTTTCCTAAGTTTCTAAATCGTTTATTCAGATTTATTTATACCACAACACCATTCCTTAATTGCATATTTTACAAGATCCATGCTTGGATACCATTACTTATGTATGTCACACCCCGATCCCGGAAATTTGTGTTAGAATGGGCCCCATGGGGGTGTGCATAGTAATCCCATAGTAATTTGTGCATGTAAAAACTCACACAAATCACTACAAGGGAGATTCCATAGGAACGTGCAGAGTTGTTTCTCCAACACGTAAATTACGTTTCATAATAAGTGGAAGCTTGTGTAATACACTTGTAATGATCATAAGTAATAATAAAAAAAACATCATCCATTTCAAAAATAAGTCTGAAGTCAGTACTTTACCATTCACCTTTACATGACAATAATTATTTAAGCATATACAAGATCCAAAATCATATATACGTGTGTATCAAATTGCTAAGTGCAAGAACAACCATAATCCAAGTATGTCTAAGCTAAACAACACAATAAGAAACCCATTGTCGCTCTTCATAGGATGACTAAGAGAAGACGCCATCTTCATTACTCTCATTTACTCCTCAAGGTTCTATTGAGGTTCCTGTAAGGGCGCATCGTTCGCCTAACTGTGTTGGGTTTAGTACCTATAACACTAAGGGTAGTACTGTTAACATGACGGTTAAAGCAAGTATAGAGAGATATATAAGACCATTATGCTGTATCAAAGGAATTAAGAAATATATAAAGATTAAAAGAAGGCAATGATTGTAAACTTGGCATTATGTGCATGAGTAAACATGAGTAACGAATCATAAATAGGATAAAAAATCATACTAGATGGCATCCATGAGGTTATATTTTCCCAAAAGAGAGCATATCATCTAAAAAGAGGGTGCACATGGGACATTAGGGGATCAGGCTAGCTTCCTGAAGAGCGCCAACATCTCCTCCGTGGACTACTAAGTAGCAACATAAAAGATATTTAAATTGGTCTCGTCAAACCTAATAAGGGCACAAGCTAAGTGGTGCTAACTTAGTGTATCAAGACCCACTTGAATTGATATCTTTCATATATTTTAGTCATACTTATCATATTTTACATAAGGGACTTTTGGTCTTGAGATCACATTCATTCATAGAAATCAGAACTGACAAGTATCGATAATCAATTAATGCATACTTAGTTGAGCTACATCATGTTGAGGGCATAGTTTCTTAACTATATGAATGCATTTAGATTGAGTAAGCATCAAGCATAATTACTAACTAACCCTATGCTAGATAATCTGTGATCTCGAGGGCATTCAACATGATGTATTTATAAGACGTCCAGTGTCATTGTGTTACCAAAATTTCGGCATTACATTGTGTATGCAAGGGCACCTCTTCTTATGCCAACACCCATGACATGACATTAGGAATTCATCTGGATAATTGCATGAGATAAGTGACAACTCTACACTCGTCCTCCTTATCAGTTGATCACCATTGGGCTAAGTTGATTAGGGAAAAAGTGCCATATCTAAAGCCCTACAAAGTCATTTGAAATCCCTAATATTCTAAGTTCACAGTGCTCCTATGGCTTAGCCGAGTGGCTCAGATTTCTTCTTAGTTCCATGCTCATTTACGACTTAGTCATATGTTATCCTACAGCTTAGCTGTGCTAAGCCTACCGTTAGGCTACGGCTAGGATATGGCTTAGCCGTGGGTGAGTCGTAGAGTAGTTTTTTGTTTTGGGGCTCTCTGGAAAGTTTACCATAGAATGACCTATGGTTTTGTCATGAGAGGGTTACATCTTAGTCGTAGTTAGCTATAGTTCAAAAGTGGGTTTTGTGTTTTTTGGATTCTGCACCGTATAGACTTACAGCTTAGCCGTGGTCTTCACTGTAAGCTTCAGAATTTCTAAAAACGGTTTTGGAGCACGTATTCCATACATAACTATTAGCTCTTGGTTCCAATGGGACTCTTTATGATTTCAAATTTCCATTATAGGTCATACATTGCTCAATATCATTAATGTTTCATAATCATACTCATTATCACATAATGTAACTTATATGTGTGCTTAACCATGGGTGAAAAGAGGTGTAACTTACATTTAGAAGGATCACTTCAAGAATCAACAAAATTTAAACATATACATGGTAATATATACTCTAATACTTGCCTTATATCAATGCTTTACCCAAAACTAGCCTCTCCTTTGGTTTGTAGTTAGAGAAAGCCTCAATAGAAAATGGGTTCTTTACTTGAAAGAAATGCAAAAGGGTGATTCTCATATAGAATGCATGCATGTAGTATTTTTTAGTCTCCTTAACTCTAATAAACCCAAGGAAATGAAATGCAAGCTATCTCTTACCTTAGAGAGCCGTAGACTATGAGCAAAAGATGAATTTGGTGACTTCAACGAGGGAGATGCACAAGAGGATGAAGAAAGAGGTAGATGGAACCTATTCCTCCTGTATGCAAGACTAGTGAAGCTAGATTTGGTAAAGAAGTGAGCTAGGGGAAGGAAAAAGATGGAGCCCCAAAATGAGAGTAGATCGAAATTGGAGGGAGACGATGGTTTCTCCCCTTTTAACTTAAAATTTTCAGGGGTTTACATGCAAGTCCATTTTCTTCAGGAAATTATAGTTTAAGTCAAATGGACTTCAATTAGGTTAAGATTGTTTCAAATTGAGCCAGGCCAAACATGGAAGTTGACCCACAAGATGAAATGCTCATGATGCAATTAATGTGGTGCCAAAATGATGCAACAATTTGACTCTAATTTACAAGAAAGTCCTCAACTACATAAGTAAAGTTCGTACCTAACTACCTATCCAACTGAGACCCACTAAAATTAAGAAAAGATAGAATTAAGACTAAAATACACTTAATAGGAAATCAAATTTAGTTAACATAAATTACAATTAAATTGGGTTGGGACCTTCCAAATTTGACTTATTAATTCTAATGTATTCCATTTCGATGCAAACAAAAAAGGAGAGGCACCTCCACCGAGAGAGAGAGAGAGGTGTGTTCCCTCTCCACATCTCCTCTCCCATGTTCCATCTGCATCTCCTTTCTTCCAACTTTGCTTCTCAAAATACCCCACACTCCCTATTCTTCTTTGTCATCTTATGAACTCCATGTGTTATACAATTTAACAACCTTGGAAAGCCTTGATTGCTTATTGGATTGCAAGAAGATAGTGCAGCCCAATTGAGTCTCTTCCACTCCCTTTCCTTAAGTCTTGACCAATAGCCTTCATAGACCTGATCCCTCCTACTTACAAAGGGACACTCTAAGAAGGGAGGTTACTAGGAGTTTCTTCTAGAGGGGGGCAAAAAAAGAATTAGACTTTGAATAAATTAAATATGTCTAAAAAAGTAAGAAGCTATATTGACATAAACAATTATAAATCAATCAACCATTCAATTACATTAGTGTTTGTCAATTACGAATGAGAATTAGTGACCCTTTTTCACCTTATTTTGTTTTTCTATTTTGAACTTGTGTAAAACTTTATTTTTCACGATATTTACGAACACAATCAATCATGTAATCAATTGGACGATAGGCCCACTCCTATTGATATGAAATTTTAGGATATAACCTTAAATAGGATGGTAATCATTTTGAATGGTTTGGATTATAATTATATTGGCCCTATGATGGATTCCTGGAGACCTTTAAATCAACATAGAATAATAATTTTTGGATTTGGAAAAGAAGTACACTTTTTTATTGACAATTCTAACCTATAATAAGTTAGAGTGCCATAAGTGTAAATAATGAAACTTGTAAGTAATAACATTGGGGGTGTCATAAAGATTACCTTCTTTGATCTATGGGTTATCATTATTGCAAATCTAATCTATTCATTTATGTAGCCCTAGATTTTTAATCCAATCTAATACAAATCAATAATCTTGGCAGATTTAAATGATATGAAATCAAAAAATCACAACATAAAATAAAGAAAAAATAAATAACAAAAAATTAATTGTATTCAACAAAAACACATGAAGAAAAAAGAAAGGATTTTACTAGAAAAAATCCAACGATGGGTCCCACAATGAAAAAGTCCTTGTTCTAACAGCACCAGATTGATTATGTGGTAGTGATTTTCTTTTCTTTTTTTTTTTTTTTTTTTTTGAGTAAGCAGAGAAGAGATGTTGATGTCCCCTAGAGACATTAATGTCGTTATTTTATATGTTACTGGGATGTTAACCTTGATTAGTTTATATGTTATTAAAGAGTCATGTTAAGGTCCCTTAAAAGTGACTTTTTAGGTTTAAAAAAAAAATCATTTAAAGGAATGAGAAGTTTCTATCTGCAAACCTTTATTTTTGTATGACTTTTGAGCCGCTGCTACTGTCTTTTTCTCCACTAGGGTCCTTGAGCTCCTCATCTTTTTTAGATTTTCACATTTCCAACATTTTCAGTATATTCTAATCCAACTCATCTTCGTTTCTTTTTTGACATAGCTACATGTGGAGGTATTTACTTCTTGTTTAACCTTTGCATGCATGTTCGTATTTGGTTGTTTAGAGTTCTTATGTACTTGGTTTTTTAGGCTTCTCATGTACTTATCCGTTTCACTTTCTCATCCAACTCATCTTCTATGTTTGTTGTTGGTTAGAGATCTTATGGACATGTAGTTTTATGTACGGTTAACCTATTGAATATTTGATAATGTATATATGGATTATATTGTAGAACAACTTCATTCCGATATTGCATATTTTTGCAAACAATGAACCTTGATGAACCAGTCACTAGTATGTTGTTTTGGATACTTAAACATTGCCATGTTATTCATAGACAATATCTTTACATTGGGATGAAGTTGACGTGTGATGTGAATTATATGTAATTTAGCTTTATATATTATTTGAATTCATTAAAGTTTATAAATGGCTCAAAACACCTCCAAGAATGCTAAATCTTCACAGAATTCATTACCTTTGCTGTATTAACAACACAGTTATGTTAGCAAAGCAATTAGTAATGAAATCAATCACGGAACTTACAGAATTTTAAATACCAATTCGGATAGAGAAACATGCTCCTTTTCAGATCAGCAGAAAGCATGGGTGGCTGAATGCGGACTAGCACACTTTGTTAAGATAAATTACATGAGGATTTACCATTCTCTCATCATGGTTTACTGGAGAGATGATGGCCATAGACGAACACATTTTATTACCCTTCTGACGAGGCAATGATTGCGCTAGAAGACTTTGCATAACTATATAGAGTGCCCATCAATGGTTTCATGGTAACGAGCACCACTTTTTATAAGCATAAGGTTGGTCAGACAATGAAGAGTTACTCGGTATGGTTATGAAGCTCAATAGAGATACAGTTGGAGTAACCATAAAATTTAAATGGTTATAGGAGAACTTTAGGCCTGAGGTTGAAAAGGATGAGTTATTGAAGATAATGGCTTATATGTTCCTTTTAGTTAACGGCCAAATAGTAATGATTGCTAATGGTTCGAGGGGGCAACCATGGGTACTTGAATTATTTAGATAGTTCATACCCTATATGCATGGGGCCCCTAGCATGTCTCACAAACTTGTACATAATAGTTTCAAGCTTAATTACAATACTATGGAAAGATGATTTGAAACCAATGGATGGAGGTGTTGATTTAGATGTGGATGTCACTATGGGAAAGAAAAATCAAGAAAAGAAAATTATGTGATTCATACTCTTTCAGATCCTATTAATTAATTGTTACAGGTAATTAAAAGATATTATCATTCTCTTGTTTCAAGTTATTTCTTACCTTCACACTTATTGTAAACTAATTTATTTGATGAATTATGCAGATATGGGCCCATTCAAGAATAACAATTGGAATATGCCCTTCGCTAAATCCAAAAGACATTCAATTCCTTTCGTTTTGTAGGGTCGCACAAAGTCACCTCTCTTAGATATATTAGAGAGGAAATCAACAATTTTGCTGTGGATAGGGTAATCTAAGAACTATCTTTACTCATTTACCATGTATTCATTTCAATTATTTATTAATTAGCATCCTCATACAGCTTCACTTTTGAAATGCAGTTTATTTGTCAATCTTATGCCTATATGGGAAAAGGTTTCTACATCATATACCAAGGGATGATCGTGACTTGTTTACATCAAGCACCATCCTCTGTTATTATTGGGTTGTTGAAAGGCATCCCACAAGGCATGTGATGAAACAATTTGGCCTTAGACAAGACATTTCTCCAATGATTTACCCTCCAATAAGTCGTGTAAAGGGGGTTGAGCACATGGCATATAATTATGAAGATTTAGATGTTAAACTTCAAGGGATATGGGATCGGAGGAGAGATTTGGTACTAACGCACTAAAATAAAGATAATTCCAAAATACATAGCCAAGCATACTTATAGTGGTATCGAGCTAACACTGTCCTCAACAATTGAGGAATAAGGATAGAGGATTTTCCTTATCCAACTACAAAAAATCTACAAGTAAGGATAATAAGGAAGAAGGAGAAAAGAAGGAAAGGGTAGTAGAAATAAAAGAGAAAGAAAGGCAAGAAGAAAGAGGAGATTTGAATAAAGGAAGTGGTAGAAGCCAATGAAAGAAAAGGGTTCAATGATGAGGGAGTCTAAGCTAATGAAACTCATGCTATTGAAGTATGTATTTGTTTTGTGAAGCGTTTTACATTTCACTTTATAAGTTATCAATTGAATTGTTATGATTCTTCTTTAGCATATGAAGATAGCGTTCTCTGTTTTCTTTTATTTTTTTTATAGATGATAGGTTTTTTAGAGAGAGTCTCAAGATTTACATATTATTCAGAAGAAGTACAAAGTTCTATGTAAGAGAAAATCTATGGATTCAAAGATGTACTATTATCTTCTTTTATTAATTATGAAAAGGAAGAATAAGAAGTGAGCAATTAATTCTCGTGAAGAAATATGCATCTCCCTCATCATACGTGAATAAAGAGTATTCTCCCAAAAAGGCCAAAAAATAGCTTATCAAACGGAAGGCTTTTGAAGTTACTAAACCTCCAACAAGATAGTTAACTTATGAAGGGGAAGAATAAATTGTATATAGTCCCACTATGGTGGCATCTCCTTATGCATTGATTGTGTCTCCAAAAAATCTACCAATTGATGATGTTTTGAATTATCCAATTGACATATTGAGTGCTAGTCAGCCTACTCATTTACAAGATCCTTTGTTAGACATCAAGATCTTAATTGAAAGAATAAAACGCCTACAAAATGAGAAAAAGATTTGAAGACAACTTAATGTATTCGCTCAAGGACTCAATTGTTCTAAGTTTCAACCAACCAAGGGTGAATGCACTCTTCTTGATGGCTTCTTGGGGTTTCTCACTCACTTTAAAGAATTACAACACCAAACTCCCATTGTACTGTAAGTTTAAATCCCAAATATGAAGGATATGCTAAAAGAAAGGGAATGACTTGACGCTAATGCCATTTAGTAGTGGTTTGATGTGGAGAAACAATAGTGTTCGGATGCACTTTTTTTCAAGATGCACATTTTTTTGATCTGGGTGCTTTTGTAAGTTTTCATCCCCTCATTGTATATAGCACTTGTTTTTTTGATTGAATTATACTAGCTTATTTTATGTTTATTGATGACAGGAATGGTTTACTCACAATAATAAGGAAAGTTTTGTAGACCGAGTTTTTGGAGGTGAAGAAAGGTTATGCGAGATTAGGAATTCAAATACCATGATTTTTGTACTATGGAAATCATCCCACTTTACTCTTTTAGTGGGCTATAATGATTTGAAATTGTGGGTTTTTTTATAATAGCATCAAAACCCACTCGGAGACATTTTAGTATTTAAATGATTTTGTTAGTAATGTTAATCAATATTCATATTTTGTTTGAATTTTTCCTTGACATCATATTATTAGTAGTGTTTCCTTGATAGATAAAATGTTTTGAAGAATGTTGCAAAATTTTTATATGGACAAAGATCCAAAATTATAAGAAGATTGAAGTTAACGACATACCACGGCAATCAAACGGTTCCAATTGCAGTGTATTTGCAATTACATTTTCTTTGCATTGTGCGCAATGACAACAAATGACATTTAAATCTAAGGATATGACATATTATAGGTGTTAAATTATTGTAGATATACATATATTCAATTGGGTAAAAAATGGTAATTTGCTAGAGATTGATCCAATGAGAGACTGAGAGCAATGTTGTCATTGTTACTGTAATGGTGTATTGTAATTAATTTGTTGTAGCATTGAATTTGTCATGAAACAACTTTACTGTATGGAATGTGTTTACTGTATGGGACTTTGGATTGTTGGCATGGATTGTGAATTGTATTTAAGAATGTATAGATGGAGTGAATGTTATCAATTTATGAGAGTTGATTGTGATGTATATTATTGTGATTTAAGTTAATTATAGGAATGTGTTAAAGAGGTAGAAGATACTAAACAAAATCTCCTATTTTGAGTGTTATAGATAAGCAACATCAATGTCTCTTAAATTTAATGTTATAAATAAAAGACATCAAAGTCCCCAAGAGACTTTAACGTCACTTTTTAAAAACTATTACAAAAAAGTTAACGTTGCTCCCATATAAATGCTACAATTTTCCTATCAAGTATTAGTATAAAGTGAATGAAAGATGATGATACAAGAAACGGTGATTCATTTATCTTTCCCTTTTGGTGAGAGAGTGTATGCTGATATTCATTCTATAAGTCTGATATTCAGATAGGGATCTTAAAACAATATATCAACAAATTGGGTATAGCATTAGGCTTGTGTTTCATTTTGATGAACAGAAACCTTAGTTGCACCCATTTTATTCAACGTTCTACATAGTGATCCATATCTAAAGATCAAATTATTATATGATAACAACACTCATTCTCTCACCAAATGAAAAAGTTATACAAAATACCCATTTTTATACTTCGATTTCTCATTTATTCTGTTCTAAGGCTTGAAAGAAAATGGCAGTGTTCAAAACAAGAAGAAAGTAGAGAAGAATATTGTGTTAAAACTACATGAACATGGAGATAAGAGAAAAATTCTTACCAACGACATCATGTTTTGGTGGTGCCATCTCCAAATAGGTCTTCAACATCAGTCTTATATTTATAGAGGACAACATCATTGTCTCCTTAGTAAATGGGGATGTGAATGTCGCTCTTTAGTAACATATAAACTGAGCAAGATTAATGTTTCCAAGGGACATTAACTTTGGCATTTAGTAATATATTAAAGAGAGATGTTAACATCTCTAAGGGACGTTAACGTCACTTTCTACTTTCAACGTTGCTATTCTGCCTTCTTAAAAAAAAAAAACCATTTCACTGCCACAGGATCAATCTGATGCTGTCAGAACTAAAAAGGGCTTCTTCACTATGGGACCCATCTATTGGGTATTTTTTTTGGCAAAATACCCTAAAAAAAACTCAATATATGCATTTAAACGTATACTCATCAAAGAGGTAGCAAAAAATAAAATAAAAAAAAAGATGAAATGAAAGGAAATGAGTTCAAAGAGGAGAAGAACGAGTAGATAAACTTGCCTTCATAAGAAGAGCCAATGTTTTGTCTAAAGATGACTTACTTTTGAAGAAATTAAATTATGGCTCTATGCCCAATTTTTTTATAATCTTATTACTTGGCTGTGTCAAAAAGTGAGGAGAGACAAAAGTGATAAAAACAATAAAATCACCTATAGAAAAAACTCATCCAATGTTAAATTCTTAATTGTGGAGAGGCAACCCCTATGTAGATTTGTCCCTACATCTAATTTTTTTTTTCAGAAAATTTTATTTAACATCATGAAAAAGTAGAGCCGAAATGAATTGGGAGAGAGCTCCATCTCTAATGTCTAATTCCAACCATTAGAAATGTAATCCAAACTATGATGTTGTGTGATTGACCCTGATCACATATTTACACCATATTTTTTGACCCAGCTCACATATCCTTTTATTTTCTTTATTTTCCTTTTTTGTATGTTTCTATTAATTTGCTTGTTTCTTTTTCATCAGAAACCATAGATTGTGACTTGATTTTGTTTGCTTAGAGAATGCTTTTTACACTGGACCACAGGGGATTTACCCAGCTCCCCTAGGCCCGAAGGAATTAGTTCTGCCCAAAGCGCTGAGACAACATTAGCAAAAAAAAAAAAAAAAAAACAAAAAAAAAAGAGGGGAGAGGGGGGGGGGCAGATATTTAGAGGCCGGTCCCTATTCCTCACATTCTTATTACGTTAAATTCATATTATTTTGTGTTAAACTACTAGGGACCCCATTTAGATTTTTTCTTTGAGGGGAGGTCCTTTCTCTTTCTGTTAAAGATATTTCATACCAAAATGCTCTTAAATTGGTTTGTTATATTATTACTACAATTTAGGCACTAAAATCATGTTTTCATTTCAGTTTCAAATTGGAATCATTCGATCTGGTTGTATTTTCTTGGAGTGGCATGTATGTCCTTTTTCTCTCTTCTTTCTTCTTTCTTCCATGTCTTTTTGGTTTGATTCTTTTATTTTCTTCTTAGTTATATTGTTTCTTTTGTTCATTTATAATATATGTTCCTTTTCATTTGTTTGTTAATTGATGGATTTTTTTATTAATTTTCATTTGCTGTTCTTTATTTTTTGAATTTCTTTTTTTGTTCATGATGTTGTAGATCTGATTTTGATCATAGAAATCTTATCTATTTATAGTTGTAGTTTGATTTTGCTTTATGAAATGATAATCAGATCTAGTTTTACGTTTATATCAAACCACAAATTTATTGGTTGTTTATAGTGGATGATGATGCATAGTTGGTTTTGATCATTGATCCGATGTGTTTCATAATATATATTTTTGGATATCTTATTTGGTTGTAAAAGCATTTTGATTTTGTTCATTAATGTTCCAGTTTGTTTGTAATGATAATTAGATCTAGATCTGATGTCTGAGATAATATATGTTCTTTGAGTTTATATCAAACAGATTAAATCGTGAGTTTTGAAACAAATGAAAGTTGTTTCATTACTCATTTTGAATTTCATCTGTTTGTTTTTTTTATATAATATCAGATTTATTTGTGATTTTGGAAACAAATGAAGCTGTTTCACATTAAAAGATGGATTTCATCTGTTTTAGGTGTTTTGTAATTGTATCTATTTAAATGGATGATCTTTATTTTATTTTTAACATATCATACATTGTTGATGCAGACAGAATTTCAAACATTATTTTTTTTATATAATGAAACATACTCCACTTTGAAACATAGTTGAGATAGATAGAATTAAGAATTTTAAAAAGTTTTCAGTTGTTTATAATTCTATCTATTTGAATATATGTTATATATGTAGCTTGTGTAGATATGTACTTATGTTTAAAGTTTGATCTCTATTTTATTTTCAACTTATTGTTGTTTGTTGAGATAGATAGAATTTCAAACATTGATTTCATCTATTTGATATTTAGAATAAATTGACTGTTACGTGTTATAGATTTCATTTTAAAAAACATAGCAGCAAACAGATAGAATTGAAAGACACAACAGAAAATAGATATATAATTGAAAAAAAAAAGTAGCAAATAGATAGAATTAAAAGAAACAGTAGCAAACATATGAAATTGAAAAATAGAGTAGCAAACATATAGAATTACAAGAAAAAACAGCAAATAGATAGATTTAAAAAATACAGCAGCAAACAGATAGAATTGAAAGAAACAACAAATAGAATTAAGAATTTCAAAAAGTTTTCAGTTGTCTGTAATTTTATCTATTTGAATGTATGTTATATATTTAGATTGTGTAGAAATATACTTACGTTTGAAGTTTGATCTATAATTCATATTCAACATATCATAGATTAGTTGTGTTTGTTGAGATAGATAGAACATCAAACATAGATTTCATTTGTTTGATACTCAGAACAAATTGATAGTTACCGATTACAGATTTCATCTGTTTGTAATTATATTTGTTTGTATTTATATTGGATAAGGAGATGATTTAATTATCATTTTTAGCTTGACGTTTGAATTGTTTTTGATTGTAAATAGATCAATTATTGTAAAATTCTATATTTTATTGATGGTTTAATTATCATAATTAAGTTTATAGATGAATGATGGGCACATAAGTGATTTTACTATGCAAGTGTGGAATTTCAACAATTGTTGTCAAGGTTGTTGAATCATTTCAGTTTTTCGATTTGGTTGATATGATTTGTGAGAAGTGGAATAATTTTACTCGTGGATTTGTCTTTTTATGCTATTCTATTCCTGGACAACCCATATGTTTGGTGAACAATGATTTCGATTTTCAAAATATGTTGGCGTTATGTTTGTCTAAAGGTATTAATTGTATTGATATAATTGTATCTGAGAGAGATATTGATTCCACTTTGTCTAATTCCAAAACAAGTGATTTGAGGATTTGTTTGTTAGATAAAGGGAGGACATGCAACATTGAAACTGATTTGCTTCCTAAATATTCCGGCCAAGAGGAGACTGCTTTTTGGTCTCAAGGTATTAATGAGGTGGGAGAAAAATTTGAAGCTAGTGTGGAAGAGTCTTATATTACTCTTCAAAAGTATTTAATTGATCTTGGATTTAAGTACGATTATGTGGAGAATGGTTCCTTAAGGGTTATTGTTGAATGTACAATGAAAAATTCTATTGGATACATGTAGCATATTCATGCATCAAAAAAGCTTCAAATGGTTTTTTTTATTTAAAAAATTGAATAAGGAACATTCATGTGGATGTACGGTTTTTACCTTGAAGCACCCAAGGATGTCTTCTTCTTTGTTATCTAACTTTATACTTAATGACATTCGTGAAAAGCCTTTGATTGCCCCCATCAATGTGCAAAGACAATTTCTAAAGAATTATGGGTTGACCATCAGTTATCATTACGCATGGCTTGGTGTTGAAAAGGCTAAAAAACAATTGTATGGTGACTACATGGCTTCATTTAACAAACTGAGATGGTATATTGGAGCTGCTTTGGATGCAAATCTTGGTTCTAGATTTGTTCTAGATGTTGGGGAGGACATTAAATGATTCAAGAGATTAAATGATTCGTTGCCTTTAATGCAAGTATATGCGGCTTTAATCATTGCCATCCGATATTGTTTATAGATGACACCTTCTTTAGGGGTCGTTTCAAGGGTACTCTTCTAGCTGCGACATCTAAATATGAAAGTCAAGATGAATTTATGTGTTTATTTTTCATATTCTCTCAAATTATATTTGTTTGGCTAATTTAATCCGTTTGAATAGATTCATATATTTGTTATCATTTTAACAAATAAAAAATAGGTATATAGATTCCTTTTTCCAATTCTATATAATATGTTGACCTTTATATTTATATGTTAATATAAAGTGCACAATTTCATCTATTTTGATAATTTTATGTGTTGTATTTGCAAACAGATGAATTTACCCATTATTCAACAGATTATGATTGTATCTATATGTGAATAGTTATTCAGTTTGAATATTTTAAGAGTGATTTGATATGTTGTTGCAAACATTTAAAATAGATGAATTGATCTATTTTTGAATTAAACATGTTACTTATTATGTTGATCTCAGGTTTGTTTCCCTTTACTTTTTGCATTGTTGATTCCAAGAATAAAAATAATTGGATGTGGTTTCTTCAGTAATTATGTGAGATAGTTGCACCTAATTGCCCTATCACATTTATTTTTGATCAACATCTAGGCACTCTTTGTGATGTTGCATATGTATTCTTTACAGTACATTATGGATATTGTCTTCACCATTTGAAAATGAATTTAAGATTATTATATTCAAGTCTGTTTTGCAATTCCTTTAGAGATCTATGGTCTTTTTTCTACTTGAATGTGCATATGCATCGACAGTGGTAGCATTGAATTGTAAGATAGAAATTTTTAGAAAAGAAGGTGGTTTGACTGTCAAAATTTTTTGGATAATCTTCATCTTGATAGATGGTGTAATGCTTATTTCAAGGGCAATAATTATAGTGAGATGTATTCAAATGCAGCTGAATCCTTCAATTCTTGGATCCACTTAGACCGTCATCTGCTTATCACTAACTTGGTAGTTACCATTAGGCAGAAAATAATGGTTCAAATGTTTGAACAAAGGGAGCAAGCTAAAAAGTGGAACTCTACAATCTATCTGAGATAGATAAGAGGCGGTTTGAAGCATTAAATCAAGGAAGAACATGGCGTGTCAGCCGCTCGATAGATTCTATAGATAAAGTTCATTCCTCTCCATCTATTTCAATTGATCTTCGTAAACGAACATGTTGTTGCTTCGAATAGTAGCCCAATGGATTCCCATGCTCGCATGCTGCTACTGCTATTCATAAGAGTCGGAAAGATTTGAACTTGTTTGTGGAGAGATACTTCTATGTTGTTGCTTTTAAGGAGTCATATTCTGAGTCCATATTTCCTATTGCAATAGTGGAGAAACCTGAATGTAATGCAGAAGATGTAGAAATTTTTTCTTCTATTATGATCAACGTGGACCCTAAGTGCAAGGTCTTGATGTAGTTTTACCTGATGAGTCCGAGATCGTATCCACAAGGAGCTGGTATTCACAGAAAACCTATCCTATTTGAAAAACTAAAGCTATCCTAATAAAATCTAAAAAAAATTACACACTACTACTTCTGAAAATTAAAATTAAATTACAACTCCAAATCTGAAAAATAATCACAAATTAAATCTAACCTAAAAATCCTAAACTAAAAAAAATCCTAAAACTAGAAACTGCAAGACAATAAAATAGATCAAACCACTAATATAAAGAAATAAATAACCATGCAATAAATAAAAAAATTAGAAATAAAGCATTCAAATATAATAAAAAAATAAAATAAAAAGAATGATAGTTTCTCTTATTTTTGAAAGATTAAAACAATGTATTGGCAGAATAAAAAAATCCACAAAAACACTGCACCAAGTGCATTACTGTCACCACACACAAACACACGATGTCGATCCAAAGCGGAACACCTTGAGCTCACTAATTGTGTATTTAAATTTTAAACGAACCAATACACCCAATAGACTCCCAAAAATAATTACAACTAGAAAAAGAAAATCTACTCTTACCCTAGATTAAGACATCAACAAGAGGGGACTCTGCACACAATCCAATCTCTTTTCTTCAATCTTCACACCAAGGAGGATTAGATGGAAAGATGAGATGAAATGGATATGGTGGATCCAAGTGGGTTGGCCAAACCCTACTTTGGATTATGATGAGATGGAGGTGAGAGATGAAGTGGGTGTAGGAGTTGATGTGGTATGGTGGAGTATGAAGAAGAAAATAAGACAAAAAGGTGATGGGAGGATGGCTTGGACGTGTGATGTGGAGAAGAAAAGGAAGAGAGAGAAAGAGAGATGGGAGAGATGGGTGTGAGATGTTGGTATGGCTTCTGTTTTTCCTCCTTTATGCTATATATATAAACTAGGTGATGGGAAGTACAAGAGAAATATAAAAAGAAAGTGGTGTGCGGAATGGTATGGGACGTTGAGTATTTGAAAGAATGGGGATGGAAAGAGAGAAAAATAACATAGAAGAATAGAAAGTGGGCTAGTGAGATGACGTGAGGGAGAGAGTTTTATGGTATGTGGATTGGTTGAATGGGTTCATAAGGATATTGATCGGCTGGAATTAATATGAATGGTAGAGTGGCTGACATGGGAAGTGTCCTGGTGTGAATGTAAAATGTAAATTGTGTGGATGGTGGGACATGTGTTGGAATGTATGGAAGCCTAACATCCAATAAAGTAGAGGAAAATCCTCCACAATTCTCTCCTCTGTAAAACCTCTTTGAGCCATCTGTTCTTTGAGCTCCCACGTCTGTTCATCGGGACCATGGTGCTCCCAAAGGACTTTGACCCATCGTATGGTCCTTATACGTAGTATTTGCTCTCTCATACATATGATACGGAGTGGACGCTCGACGTATGATGCATTCTACTTAATTTGAACATCCTCGTACCGAATGACATGAGTAGGATCTCAAACGTACTTAGGGGTCGTTTGTTTATCCTATTTACATATGTAAACACTATACATGTGAAATGGTTTCACACATTTTATGTTTGTTTTCAAAATTTACACGTGGTGTGTAAATCATGTGTGGTTTTAGTGTGTAAATGCAATGCAAAAGAGAGTAGTCATTTTCACACCTCAAGAGGTCTAAATCCTTTACACAGCACTTCTGTTTTGGCAGTGCTATAGTGCCATCACGCCCATGACACCTTTTTTTTTTGTGGGAACCCCAATCATGATCTGAACCATCCAACATGTTAGAAATGTCAAAAAAGGCTATGGTAAAAAATTCCAGCGATTGGATCATCTTAAATCGTGAGATATTTAAGAAAACATCCAAGCCGTTGATCTTTACTTTTGGAACTTTTTGGGCCTCGTTTGCACGATTCGAACCGTTCATCTCATTCAAAAGGTGATTTCCAGATAGGAGGTCAAATTTCAAGTGCTAATTCAAAATATCTGTTGAGATATCTTCAAAACATATATCAATCATTTGATGCATGCACATAGTTGAACAGGCAGTTTGTTTTTTTTTTTTTTTTTTTTTCAAATTTGCTGATAATCTGAGCCTTAAAGGAGAGATCTGAATTGTTGAAACTCTTTACTAGGCCAAACATGGCTAGGGTACCAAATTTCAACCGTTGATCCTTTATGGATTGTGAGATTTTTACAAAAAATACTATACCATTTTCACATTTAAAAACATTTGAATAGGTGTAAAAATAACAAAAAAAAATTATGTTTCACATGTGAGTCATTTGCAAATGTAAATGACTCATATGTGAGTCATTTACATATGTAAATAATTTTCACATTAAATGTGAAATTAACAAACGACCCCTTACAGAGCATCGAGACATGAAACACATCATGAACTTTAGAGAATTCTATACGGAGTGCTAGTCTATAAGCCAAATCACTTACTTTACTCTTGATTTCGAATGGGCACATACCTCGGAGTCAACTTGCCCTTTTGGCCAAAATGAATTGTACCTTTCATAGGAGAGACTTTTAAAAAAACCCACTCACCAATTTGAAAGTCCAAGTCTCTTTTATGAGTATCAGCATAGCTCTTCTGTCATGAACAAGCAACTTTTATATTTTCAATCGCTCTTTGCACTTTTCAGTAGTTTCAGTGATTATAGTCGGTCCATGGAAACTTTCAACTTTTTCCTAACAAACTGGACTCTGACATTTGTGTCCATACAATGCTTCAAATGGAAACATGCCAATGCTTTTATGGAAACTGTTGTCATATGGAAATTCACGTAATGAAAGATGTTTATCCGATTACTTATCGAAGTTTAGGGCACTAGCACACAACATATCTTCCAATGTTTGAATAGTGCATTCAGATTATCTGTCTGTCTATGGATGGTATATGGTACTGAAATTGAGTTTGGTACCCATAGCTTCTTGAACGGCTTTCCAAAAGGATGATATAAATCTACTATCACATCGGAAACTATAGACACTAGCGTACCGTGCATCCTTACAATCTTATCCACAAACTTCTTAGCCATCTCTGAGAACGTCATGCCCTTCTTGAAAATGATTAAATGGGCTGACTTTGTTAGTCTATTGATGAGTATTTAAAAATGCATATTTTTATATACATTTTGGACCATTTTAAGGACTTATTAACTTAAAAGAGCATCATTTAGTTTGATATCATGGTTTCACGCATTCTAAAATCATTTTAGTATTTTTCTGTGTAATTTGCTTAACAATCACACTTTTTTGCATAAATTTATGAAACCTGCTATTTTTGGAAATATATTTTTGGAAATTTTTGTGAATACTTATATTCTCATAAATAAATTAAAATTTTCATCATCATTAGTTCATTCACATAAAATTATATAAAATAGTGTGCATTTTATTGTCATTTCATGGGAGATGGGCCCGCATTCATGCATTTGTGATCTTAGGGTTAAAATTGTCTTTTTACATGAATTCACATTAGTGTTGTAGGAAATTGATGATATGAGTCCCATTGTCAAAGAATTGAGGTAAAGGAATTTATTTTCAAAAGAAAGGAAAGAAGAATTGAATAGAGAAAAAAAGATGGAAGAAAAATGTAAAAATTGGCTTCATGGTCCCACACACATGCACATGTGTGGGGATACACATGTGGGATATCCAAGATGGGGCTCCATTTGATGCACATTTTAATATATTTTCAAGAAGATAAGAACAAAATCTCACCACCCAAACCTGAGTTGAAGCCCCTCCCTTCAAACCTCAAATATGCTTACCTTGGGGATGAGGAGACTTACCTAGTAGTCATGTGTTACTGAGAACTAAGAGGCCCAGCTATCGGAAGTGCTCAAACAACATAAGAATGCTATTGCTTGGAATGTGGCTGACATCAAAGGAATTGACCCTTTAGTGTGTACGCATTGCATCTACCATGAAGCGGATGCAAAACCATGTAGGCAGATGCAATACCAGCTTAATCCTACCATGCAGGAAGTGGTTAGGGCTGAGGTGTTTAAACTTCTAGATGTTGGAATAATCTATCCAATCTTGGATAGCTAGTGGGTCATCCTTACCCAAGCTGTTCCAAAGAAAGCCTGTGTCACTGTTGTCAAGAATAATCAAAATGAACTTGTTCCTACCCGAGTCGCCACAGGATGGAGGGCATGCATAGACTACAGGAAACTCAATGTGGTCACATGTAAGGACCATTTTCCTCTACCCTTCATGGACCAAATTTTAGAAAGGGTAGATGATCACCAATACTATTGTTTTCTTGATGGATATTCTGGGTATAACCAAATATAAATATCCCCTGAAAACCAGAAGAAAACCACATTCGCATGCCCTTTTGGTACTTTTGCTTATCAGCGAATGCCTTTTGGGTTATGTAATGCTCTTACCACATTTTAGTGTTATATGTTGAGTATATTCAGTGACATGGTGGAACGCATTCTTGAGGTCTTCATGGACAATTTCTCTGTGTTTGGTGATTCATTCGAGGACTGTTTGTGCAACCTTGAGATTGTTCTCACTAGATGTGAAGAAAAGAACTTGATACTTAATTGGGAACAATGTCATTTCATGGTTCACCTGGGAATTGTCCTTTGTCATATTGTGTTTGAAAAAGGTTTGAAAGTAGACAAGTTACAAATTGATTTAATCGCCAACTTACCCACACCCAAAGCCATAAGAGATATAAGATCATTCTTGGGGCATGTAGTATTCTACAGAAGTTTAATTAAAGATTTTAGTTCTATATCTTGCCCTTTCTGTGAACTTTTATCCAAGCATGCACAATTCGAATGGACTGAGGCATGCCAAGTGGCTTTTGAAAAATTGAAAGGCATGTTGACCTCTGCTCCAATTATGCAACCACCGGATTGGAACCTACCCTTTGAGCTCATGTGTGATGCCAGTGATTATGCGATTGGGGCTGTTTTTGGGCAACGTAAGGATAAAAGGCCTTATGTGATTTATTATGCAAGTGAGAGCTTGAATAATACACAGATCAACTATTTAACTATTGAGAAGGAATTATTAGTAGTGCTCTTTGCACTTGACAAATTTCGCTCTTACTTGATTAGATCCAAGATTGTGGTGTTTATTGTTTATTTGCGCTAAGGTATCTTTTTTCTAAAAAAGATGCTAAGCTCAAATTGATCAGATGAATTCTTCTACTCCAAGAATTTGACTTAGAAAATGTTGTGTCAGATCAGTAAACTCAGAGTAGAAAATGTTGTGGCAGATCACCTTTCTAGACTTGTCATTTCCGACCTTGTTAAGCCAACACAAATCAGGGACAAATTCCCAGATGAACATCTTTTTCCATTGTCCCAATCCCCTTGGCTTGCAAATATAGAAAATGTTCTTGCTATGGGCAGCATTCCTAACCATCGGACTAAGCAAGATAAAGATTTGTTCTTTTGCTGAGGTTAAACATTTTTTCTGGGATGATCCATACTTGTTTAAATATTGCCCAAATCAAATTATCAAGAGGTGTGTGCCAGATGATAAGATTCCTAGTATCATTTCCTTTTGTCATTCACAGGCTTGTGGGGGCCACTTTTCTACTAAAAAGACATCTTGCAAAATTTGCAGTGTGGTTTTCACTGGCCCGCGATTTTTAAGGATGTTCATGAATTTTGTAAGACCTGTGAGCGCTGCTAGAAATTGGGTAATATTTCAAAATGAAACATGATGCCCTTGAACCCAATTTTGATAGTTGAACTTTTTGATGTATGGGGTATAGATTTTAACGGACTTTTTCCTCCTAGCTTTGGCTTTATTTATATCTTGGTTGCTGTTGATTATGTCTTAACATGGATCGAAGCTATTCCCTGTTGGAATAATGATGCTAAAATAGTACAAAAATTTTTAAAGGAGAATGTGTTTTCATGATTTGGAATCCCTTGTGCCATCATAAGTGATGGGGGATCACATTTTTGTAATAGAACTTTTGAAGCCCTTATGAAGCAATATGGAGTAACTTACAAAGTGGCCAACCCTTATCACCTACAAACTAGTGGGCAACTAGAGGTATCAAATCGTGAAATCAAACGAATTTTGGAGACTATTGTAAACCCTAATCGAAAGGATTGGTCTACTCAACTAACCGATGCACTATGGGCTTATCAGACAGCATTCAAAACTCCCATCGGAATGTCTCCTAATCGGCTAATTTATGGAAAGCTTGCCACTTGCCAGTGGAACTTGAATATAGAGCTTATTGGGCTATTAAACAGTTCAACCTCGATATAAATAAGGCTGGATCTAACAAGAAATTATGAATGATTGAATTGGAAGAGTTACACAGGGAAGTAAATGTAAATTCTAAAATTTACAAAGAGAGGACAAAGGTTTTTCATGATAATCAAATTCCCAAGAAAAATTTTCACCTTGAGCAAAAAGTCCTTCTTTATAATTCTAGGCTTTGTTTGTTTCTTGGAAAGCTCAACTCTCAATGGATTGGTCCTTACATTGTCAAAACAGTGTAGACAGTGTTTCCATATGATACTGTAGAGATTTATGATCCCAAGGATGGCAAGCTATTCAAAGTCAATGACCAACGATTGAAGCCATTCTTGGAGATCGCACCACCTGAAGAGGAAGACATTCCTCTTGTTAAACTTGTCTATAAGGATTAATTGGCCTTGGAATTTTCTTTCGTTATTTTTGTTTTACCTAACCTTGGACAGGTAGCAGCTCAGATATATCTTCAGGTGCCTTCTTCTCTTTACCCTCCTTTACATTTTTATTTCCTGATGTAACTTTTATTGTTTTGCATTCGATTCATATACATTGAGGACGATGCATATTATTGGTTGGGAGGTGGGAACAAGCACGCTTGTCTAATTTTAGGCACTTCATAGGCACTCATAGGCACTTTAGGTAATTTTTTTTATTTATGTTATTTTTTCATTTTTTAGTAAATTTTTTGCATTTTTAGACTCGACTCTTATTTTGGTTTTAGGAATTTTTGCCAGCATTTATTTTACATTTACTTTTCATTTACCTTTGCATTTATTTTTTATTTTGGAAAAGAAAGTTTTCAAAAGAATTGAAGCGATTTGAAGATATATAGAAATTTGGAATTTTCATACCCTTAGAAGGAAGTAAAAAGAAACTTTGCATTTTCTAAAGGAGGAAACTTGTCAGAAGATTACCAAAACTTGCTCTTCACATACACACACGCATACGTTTTTCGACATTTTGGATCTGAAGCTTTAATGTTGTTTTTGAAATTTTTCTGAAGAATACAATGTGAACTTGAAATTTAGTTTGTAGAATATTTTTGTTTCCTGATTTATTTTTGGTGAGTTGTATATACTAGAACCAAAATAAATTAGTTCAAGTGAAATGAGAACTGTAACCAAGTGTTTACTTTCAAAAAACACAAAAAAGCATATAATGAGCAGTTTGTGACTAATTTGGGTTTGTAGCCTTTTTAATTCGAGCTAGTAAGCCCGTAGGGGTATTTTCATACCTAGTGCCCTAAAGCCATCTGGTTTGGGAGTTATTAGCCTAACACTCGTTACATGGATTAATTAGAAAACTTAAAGGACATAGACATTGCACAGTCACAACAAAATAATTTATTAGAAAAAAAAAAGAGAGAATGATGATTATGGCCCAATAAGTGTCTATAGAAATTTTCAAGAGATATGTGTAGAAATGCATAAGGACTAAGTTTGCTCCTCAGATCCTAACTTTTGTTATATCATATGAACTTGGAAATTTCTACGTTGGAAAAAATGAGTGAAGAGTGTTCGCAAGAGTTTATAAAGGAGTATGTGCAGGGAAGGACAAGGACTAGATTTGCTCTCTAGATTCTAACTCTTCTTATATCATATGATTGGAAACCCTTGCATGGGAAAAAGACAGTGAGAGAAAAAAAAGTCAATTGAAGTAAATAGTAAAGTGGCAGCCATCTACTAGCTTTGAGAGGAAATTTATTTTTGCATAATTTCGAAGGATCAGATTATTTGAAAGAAAACTTCCATTTTTACAGCATTAATGTGGAATATTTAAAATGAGTTTTTGATGTAAACATTTTTCACTGTGCACACAAGTTGGTTTAAATTTGAGAAAGTTCTCGAAAATAGAATTGTGAACTGGACTTTAAAAGGTCTGAAAGTGTAATTATTCTAGATTTCGAATTATCTGATGAGAGTGAATTTTCTTTTGGGAAATTTCTTTTATCTTCTACTTTTGTTTATTTCTCTTTTATTTTTCAAAAAATTTTTTTTTGGGTATATTCATTGCAAACCCTCACAAGGACAACTCATCCACTAAGGGGAACGTAGGCGTTTAAGGGCTTGTTTCATACGCTAAATGCAATGAGAGTGCTAGCGAAAGTGGCATTGCATTCATGTTTACTTTTATTGCATTGCATTAGTTTTAGGTTAGCTTAGGTCAAGATGAATTCCTCATATTTCTCATAATTTTGTTAGGGATTAGGAAAATGCTGGTTGGGGGGTGTGATGAGTATTTAAAAATGCATATTTTTATATACATTTTGACTATTTTAAGGACTTATTGACTTAAAAGAGCCTCATTTAGTGCGATATCATGGTTTCATGCGTTTTAAATTCATTTTTAGTAATTTTCTACATAATTTATTTAAAAATCATAGTTTTTGCACAAATTCATGAAACCTACCATTTTTGGAAATATATTTTTGGAAAGTTTTGTGAATATTTATATTCTCATGAAATAAATTAAAATTTTCATCGTCAGTAGTTCATTAACATAAAATCATATAAAATGATGTGCATTTTTATTGTCATTTCATGAGAGACGGGCTTGCATTAATGCATTTGTGATCTTAGGGTTAAAATTGTCTTTTCACATGAATTCACATTTGTTTTGTAGGAAATTGATGATATGTGTCCCAATGTTAAAGAATTGAGCCAAAGGAATTTATTTTCAATAGAAAGGAGAGAATAATTGAATAAAGAAAAGAAGATGAAAGAAAAATGCAAAAATTAGCTTCATGGTCCCATACACATACATATGTGTGGGGATACACATGTGGGACAACCAAGATGGGGTCTCGTTGCACATTTCAAGATATTTTCGAGAAGATAAGAATAAAATCTCATTAAAGATAAAGAAGGAAGGCCACATAGGAGTTTTTCTTTGAGAAGGAGAATATTTGAAAAAAAAATAAAAAAATAAAAAAATGGGCAAGAAGGATCCCACGCCCAACATTGATTTGGACCAGATTTTTGCTGAAAAAAAAAAGAAAGAAAAAAAAAATAAAAGAAGGTTATTCTAGAAGATCTCTTTGGGTTTGGAGCCAACAAGGAGAACTTTCCAAAGAAGGAAAGTAGACAAAGCAAAGGAAAAAGGAGGATGATTCTACACCTCATGCTGGCCAAGTTTAATTCCAAGAGAAAATTCTCATCATTAAGTTATCTATCCAAAGATCTTAATGCAAGGTGGCAAATATAAAGATGGAAAGAAGAAGCAAAGAAGGACTTATCAAGAAAAAAAGAAAAAAAAAGAAAGAAAAAAAAACCAGCTCAGGAATTCAAGGCCAAGCCATTATGGAGCCCATTTTTTTTCCAATTTTAATTTTTTTAAAGATTTTTTTATCAAATCAAGCTTCAAAAGGAGTATGACTTGGAAAAGTATAAATAGGGCACCCCTCTAATATACTCTTTATGGAAGAATTACCCACCTCCCACCTCTAGATCTCTACTTCCATCTCTCCCTTTCTTGTCTCTACATCTTAAGTCATCAAGGAGGCTTAGCCCTAAAGCCACACCACCAACCTTGAAGTGTTCAACTAGAAAGAGGAATTCTCATCCATCCTAGTTTGTAATTGTTTGCTTTTTATTTTTAATATTTTGTAAAAAAATGTCATGCTAGTAATAAAGTCTATTTCGTTTCAATTTTTCTTGTCTATACTTTTGTGGTATTCCTAATATTAGTTTGGTTTGTGATTGGGTTAATTTTCATTCCTGCTTAAATATTGGGATAGAATTGGAATCACAACTATTAACCCATCTTAGCAACCTTTTCAATATACTTTGTCTCTTTGGATACATTGTATGTTTGGAGGCAATGCAAGATGGAGTTAAAAAGGTTTGAATGAGAAAAGATTAGAGGCCAATTCTAACATTTATTTCTACATTGAATGGAGATTTTTTTATTCTCATTTGGATTGATGACCTAAGATGAAGAAGAAGGCGTTTAGACAACACTTCTAAACTTTTTGAGCCCAAATTGAGATAAGAAATTGAAAGAACAACTTACTGCCTTTGATTTCCATTGTTTACCGCCTTTGACTTCAGTTTATACTGCGTTTGACTTCCTTCACTTTTCTTTTTATTTCCTGCACTTTTATCTTCAATTTTCCTTCACTTTTAATTTATTTTCTGCACTTTTATTTAAATTTCTGCACTTTATGTTCTTGCACAGTTTTTTTGTTTAGTGGTGACTGCTGAATTTGCATTAGGTTTCATGCTTATTCAAAATTTTGAAGTCATGTTTAGGGATGTTGGTGAGATTGTATTTAGATATCAGATCTAAAAGTTGAATTGTTTATCTATGAAAACAGTCCACAAATCGGGTTTAAATTAGTTGAAAACAGTTCCACCATGGCTGAACCATATGTGCAATTGTTTTAGAAACTGATTTCCTGCAACACAAATTGAATCAATTTCAGATTTGAAAGGATTCCTTAAGTGTACAGAAAATTAGTTTCAATGAGGCTTATGTTGGATGACTTTACACAAACAGTTTTGCACATATTCATATTAGCTGAATGCTTGATCTCTACAACATTTTTTTAACTTCTGAAATCAGAAATAAAACACATTGAAAGCAGTCCAAATCAGACCTGAAACAGTGGTGGAAGTTAGCCTTTATTTATGTGAATGTTTGATGTATTTGTGAACTATTTAAATTAATCTTAAAAACTGATTTTCTGTGCTAGAATGTTGGAAGTTTAGAACTAAAACTAATCCAAATCAGTGGTTTAAAACAGAATTTTGATGTGCTAATACATATTCATCTAGTTCTCACACGCCCCACTCATTCATGCATCTTGTAAATTTTTTTCACAAAATAGTTTAGGAAAGCTTAGTTTCAGATTTTTGATTTTATTTTAAGAAAGATTCTCACACATGACAGTTTAGGATAAATTCATTCTTAATTTAGGAAGTTGTTGTATTGTAATTGTTTTGTTTAGTTGTATTGTATGTTTTCGTATTAAAAATTGTTTAGCTTTAGGAGATTACTAATTTGATTGTCATTTAAATTCCTTTCTAAAATTAACCTTGTTCTAATTTGAATTGATGTTGTAAATCTTTTGTTTTTAGAAAGTATATATTCTTAACTTAATTTAGCTTATAAATTTAGGAAAGTTTTTTTTTTCACTTTTGTTTAAGTAGTTTCTAACGTTGTTTTGTTTTTAGTTTAGTTAGTTTCTAACTTTAGTTTTTATTTATTGGAATTTTTAATGCGTGTTTCTTTTGCCGAAGTTTTAGTTTTATTTTTAGGAAGTTTTAGATCTAGGATTTTTAATTTAGGAATTGTTATTGTAAATGTTTAACTTTTTTAGGAATGAATTTATTTGTTAGATTTTAAATTAGGTTAGTTTTAGAATTTTATTTAGGCATGTAACAAGTTGAAAACATCTTTAAACATTTCTCCTTGTGGACTCAACCCCGTACTTATTGGGAAATTCCTACATCGTAGCTCTACACTTGGAGTTGATGAACATCTATCCTCAATTATGTATATTGCATTATTCTTCTTGCTTGTTAGTGGTAAACCGGAGATGAAATCCATCGTAATATGCTTGATAAGTCCTTAAAAATGCATATCTTTATATACATTTTAGACCATTTTAAGGACTTGTTAAGCAAAAGGAGTCTCATTTAGTGTGATTTAGTGGTTTCAAGCATTTTCAATTCATTCTAGTATTTCTCTAAACAATTTGTTTAAAAATCACACTTTTTGCATAAATTCATGCAACCTGCCATTTTTGGAAAGTCTATTTTTGGAAAGTTTTGTGAAAATTTATATTCTCATAAATTAAATTCAATTTTCATCATTATTAGTTCATTCATATAAAATCATGAAAAATGGTGTGCATTTTTGTTGTCATTTTATGAGAGATAGGCCCACATTCATGCATTTGTATTTTAGGGGTAAAACTATCTTTTCATATGAATTCACATTTGTTTTGCAGGAAATTGATGATATGGGTCCCATTTATAAATAATCGAGGTAAGGAATTGATTTTCAAAAGAAAGGAGAGAAGAATTGATGAGAGAAAAGAAATTTGAAGAAAATTAAAAAAGTTGACTTCATGGTCCTACACGCATATGCATATGTGAGGGGTACGCTTGTAAAACATCAAAGATGGTGTCCATTTATTTATTGCACATTTTCAAGATATTTTGAAGAGAATTTGAAGAATAACTCATCAAAGATGGACAAGGAAAGCCATAAAGGAGTTCTTTTTGGAGAAGGAGAAGATTTAATTGAAAAAAAATAAAAAAAAATCTCCAAGCAAGCATGGACGTCCAACACATCTTGTGGATCAGATTTTGTTTGAAAAAAACAGAGGAAAAAAAATCAAGGGAGAATTATCTAGAAGATCGCTTCAAGTTTGGAGCTAACTAGGAGTACTTTCCAAAAAAGGAAAGTTGACAATGTAAAGAGATAAAAGGGGAAGTTCTACCCCTCATGTGGGTCAAGTTTGATTCCAAGAAAGGATTCTTATCCATAAATTATCTCTCCAAAGATCTCAATGCAACGTAGCAAAAGACAAAGAAGGAAAGAAGTATGCAAGAAGAATTCCAAGCCAAGCAAAGCAAGGAAAGAAAAGAAAAATAAAAAGGAAAAAAAATCTCAAATGCAGATCTCACGCCCAAGCCATTGTATGGGGCCCATTTTTTTTTCAATTTTTTTATTATTTTTAAGATTTTAAAGTTTGAGAAGGAATAGGACTTGAAAAAGTATAAATAGGGCACCCCTCTCCATACTCTTCATGGAAAAAGAGCTCCTTCTCTAGATCTCTACACTTCATCTTCTTTATCTCTCTCCTTTCATCCTAGTCCTCAAAGAGGCTTAGCCCTAAAGCCACACTACACCCTTGGGAATTTCAATTAGAAGAGGTTCTTTTCTTTTCCATCATAGCATGTATTGTTATTAATTTTATTTGACAATCTTTTGTAAAGAATTTTTACATGTTAGTATATGTTGTTCTTCTTAAAGATTTTCTTCTTTTCTTATGGTTTGTGTGGACACTTTGAATGTTTCTTGTGCTTGGATTGACAACCTAATGTACTAAGATCATATTCGAAGAAATTATGAACCTAATTTAAAAGAGAATTTTGAGAAGATAACTTTACTGCCTTTACTACATTTAATTTTATGCAATACTACATTTAAATTCCTGCAATTTTATTTTACTTCCTGCATCTTTTTTTTTAAATGACTACTAATTTGTTTGTCATTTAGATTTCTTTCTAAAATTAATCTCTTTCTAATTTGAATAGGATTTAGAAATCTTTTATTTTTAGAAAGTATAGATTCTTAACCTAATGTAGTTTCTAACTTAGGAAAGTTGTGTATTCTTTCACTTTTGTTTATTTTGTTTCTAACTTTGTTTAGTTTTATTTTTTTAGTAAGTTTCTAATTTTATAGTTAGTTTTATTGGAAGTTCTAACGTGTGTTTTGTTTTGCAGTAAATTTAACTTTATTTCTTTTAGGAACTTTCAGATTTAGGATTTACTTTCTTTATTTGAATTGTGATTGTAATTATTATTTTTTTAAGGAATGTATGTATTTGTTAAATTTTAATTAGGATAGTTTTAGAATTTTGAATAGGCAAGTGACAAGTTGAAAATATTTTAAGCATAGCTCCCTGTGGATTGACCTGGTCTTACTAATATTTTGCTACATCGCAGCTCTGCACTTGGAGTTGACGAGCAATGCTTCCATTTCCACTAGGGAATATGCAATGGGTGCAAGGAACCAGGAGGTCTTTGATGGTCGGCTTTCACTTTCTGGCATGTAAGGCATCTAGCCATGAAACTTGCAATTTCTTTTTTCATGTTGTTCCACCAAAATCGATCCTTCAGATTTTGGTACATCTTCATGCTACCGAGATGCATCGCATACTTAGCATAGTGTGCATCTGTCATAAGGCTTTCCTTCATGCCATCGTGAGTTGGTACGCACAATGTATTTCTAAAATACAGAACACCATCTTCCAATCGGAAATCCAGTCTATCTGCCATATGATCTTTAATCCATACTAGATTAGGATCTTAAAACTATCTATTTTTTATTGCTTGAATTATTTTAGGTTGAAAAGCAATTGTAATTGCAAACATCACCAAGTTATCCACCAATTTTACTTTTACCGGCATGCTTTTGAATTCATCTTGTGTAAAAAATGTTGTACTCAATAAGGCATTGAGATTTATTGTTTTCTTGGTAAGAGCATCTGCTACGACATTCCCTTTTCTCAGATGATACCTGATAGGGAAGTCGTAATCCTTAATGAAGTCAAGCCATCTTTGTTGCCTCATGTTCAAATCATGTTGTTCAAAAAGATACTACAAACTGTGATGATCCAAATGTACCTCAAACTTTCCACCATATAGGTAATGTCGCCAAAGTTTTAAAGTAAAAACTATACCTGCTAGCTCCAAATCATGTGTGGCATAATTCTTTTCATGCTTTTAAATTGTTTAGAGCTATAAGAAATCACCTTGCCATTTTGCATCAACACACACACCAAACCAACTCTAGAAGTGTCTGAGTATATTACAAGGCCTTCACCTCCATCAAGTAATGTCATTTTGAGGGTGGTTGTTAACTTTTCCTTAAGAATTTTGAAGCATGACTTACATTCTTCATTCCAAACAAGTGGCACATTCTTCCGAGTCAGCTTTGTCAATGGAGTCGATTTTTTGGAGAAGTCTTGAATAAATCTTCTATAATAACCTGCAAGCCCAAGAAAACTCCTACTCTTTGTCACATTTTTTGGTCTTGGCCAATTTACAATTGCCTCAACTTTTGCATGATCAACTACCGAACCATCTCATGAAATGATATGACCTAGAAAAGCCACTTGCTCTAACCATAAATCACATTTCTCTAATTTTGCATATAATCAGTGTTCTCTTAACAATTATAGTGATTTTTCCAATGGTTTGCATGCTCCTTTGCTGTCTTTAAATAAACTAGGATGTCATCAATAAAAACTACAATGAATTGATCCAAGAAAGAAGCAAAAACTCTATTCATCAAAGCAATAAACATAGCAGGTGCATTAGTCAAACCAAAAGGCATCATGAGAAATTCATAGTGACTATACTTTGTTCTAAAGCCTATTTTGGCAATATCATCTTTTTTAACTCTTAACTGATGATGGCCAAATCATAAATTAATCTTTAAGAAAAATGTGGCACCTTGGAGTTGATCAAACAATTAATCATTGCGCGGCAGGGGATATTTGTTCTTTATAGTCCCTTTATTTAATTGCCGGTAGTCGATATACATCCTAAGAGTGTTGTCTTTCTTCTTTACAAATAGTACCGGGGCCCCCCACAGTGACACACTAGGAGGTATGAAACCCTTATCAATCAATTCCTGCAATTTTTTTATTCAATTCCTGTAACTCTGTAGGAGACATCCTTTATGGAGCTTTGCTAATTGGAGCTGTACCAGGCACTAGCTCTATAGAGAAATCACTTCTCTAACAAAGGGTAAACTAGGGACTTTATTAGGAAATATGTCTAGGAAGTCGCGTATAATGGGAATCTCCTCAAGCTTCGTGGGCTCTTTCTTTTCGGAGATAAAGGCAACGAAGCCTTCACAACCCTTGTGTATCATTCATCCATTTTGAATGCGAAATGATGTCTTGGACGTTTTCTTCTTAATTCCCTCAAAACGGAACCTATTACCTAAATCGAAGTGAATCATCCTGCTATAGTAATTCACATAGGCACGATATCTTGACAACTAATCCATATTAAGGATGACATCGAAATCTAACATAGAAAATAGAATTAAGTCAACTAGGAGTTGACAACCCTTGATTCAAACGTTGCATTGAAAGTAGTATAAACTACATTCCACTCTCTTGCCTATAGGAGGGGACACTATCAACACATACGGTAGCTGCTTAGGCGGCTTCTGTAGTTTCACAGCAAAATGCGGTGCTATGTACGAATGCGTAGACCCTGAATCGAACAATACTTGTGCTTCGTCATTAGCTATAGAGACAATACCTTCTACCACATCAACATCCTTGGCACTCTCATGAGTAACAGCATATGCACAGGCATTCTAGTGGTTCTACTTTGGGCCTTGACATGGCTGCTGCTATTTGCCCTAAGAAGTGGTTGCAGTAGGCTGTGATTGCTGGGTAGGATTGTAACTTGGACATTGAGCCATCTAATGTTCCATGGAAACACAAATTAGACAAGCTCTTGTGTTCCTCCAGCATGCCTCGGTCCTATGAGGCTTCCCATAATGACCACACTTCACAGCTACTTTACTCAGATTACCATGACCACCCTTCATCTTCTTTTGAGCTTGCCCTTTGCCTCTAAAAGTCGTGTTCCTTTTAAGATCCATAGCTCTTTTCTCACGGGCGTTAGCCTCCGTAGAATAAGCCCTATCTATAGCATCATCAAAGGTAACTAGCCTCTGAAAAGCTATGACATAATCCTTGTACATGGAATTCAGGCCAATGATAAACCTGTTGACCTTTTTCTCGTCCGTATTGATCATGTCTTCTACATATTGAGACAACTGAATAAAAGTATGTACATAGGATGCTACGGACATCTATTGTTGCTATAGTGCCATGAACTTTACTTCTTTTTCCCTGTGAACATAACCTTGAATAAACTTCCTTTTAAACTATTTCTTGAAAGTTTCCCACACTGTAGACCTAGGCATATCCTTATAAGAATCTCTTACATTTTTCCACCAAGTCTTTGCCACACCATGAAACATAGAAGCGGTGAGCAAGACCTTCTAATTGTTGGTGCAAACAATTGTGTCAAACATATCATCAATGTGCTCTAGCCATTTATCCGCTTGTAGAGCATATTTTTTGCCATGGAATTCTGTAGCCCCTCTCTTTCTAAACTTTTCATCTAGAGCATTGGGGTCATTTTCTTTAGGCTGAAACATGTTACTTTACATGAGGTTTTGACATTGCGAGCTGGCTTTGTCTCTCGACTACAGCAGCCATTTGAGCTTGTAACGCATTCATGGCTTGCATTTGTGCTTGCATCATTTAGGATTGCGCTTGGATTGGTTGCATTACCGTCATAAAATGATCTTCAGTATTTGAAGGTGGGGGTTGAAGAGCGGATCCAACCGTTTCCAGCAGCGGGTTCATACTACTCTTGCGTTGCTGTTATTATTATAAGTGAGATGGAGAATGGGACAATTGGTGTATTGTGAAAAAGTGGCTAGAATTAATATAAACATATATATAAGGGAAAACCTAGGCAAGCAGGTTCATATCACTCTCGTTGTTGTTGTTGGTACATGTGAGATGGAGAATGGGAAGGCTGGTGTGTTGTGAAAAGTGGCTGGAATTCATATATATATATATATATGGGAGAGCCTGGGTGTGGAATGGTGGAATGGGGAAGTGTAATTGGAAGTCTTTTCCAATATGGAAAGAGATTGGTTGTTGACTTGGAGTTAAAGAATATTTAGATGGAGAGAATCTTGGACGTGTTTGACTTGGAATGTAAGTGGGTTTATACATGGACACGAGGAGAAAAAATTGGGGAGGTTGTGAGGATTATGGACTGGAGAGTGACTGATGGGAAGAATAGATGAGATGCTGTATGGCAATATATGAAAGTGAATGGTGTTAAGGAACATGGAAAGTGGAGAGGATGGAATGAACTTTGAATGGGGATGGTCTGAACCTTTCTGGACGTGCACTTCCTTATATATATAATTTTTTTATGCTCTTTGGCTTTTTTCTTATAAGTCCTACAAATTTTCCTCTTTTTTGGTAAGTGGACTCCTAGCCAACAAGACTATGGAAATAAGTGTGTAATTTTTGTAAATTCTTGCTCCTTTCTTTCTCTTGCATGAGTCTTCCTCCATTGACTTTCCAAATATATTTCTTCAAAGAATTGTAATCAATGAAGCATGTGGAACCCTTCCTTGGGCATGGCTTGTATGTGTGAGCACATATGTGATGTGTGGGGTCCAATTGTGCTTCACTTTCCTTATTTCTTCAATTTTCTTATTCTTTTGAATTCTTGATTTTTAATGTCATTTTCAATTTTTCAATTTTCTTGAATTTTCTTGCACACAAAGTGATCTTTTTTTATTAAAGATAATAATTTTGACTAAAGTTACAAATGCATTAATGCGGACCCAATTCACATAAAATGACACTATAAATTCTCATCATTGATCATGATTTAACCTAAATAAACTAATGATGATAAAAAAAAAACTTTTGTCATTTTGATGTAAAAACTTGGATTTGAGAAAACTTCTAAAAATGGAAATCCAAAACTTGGAAATTTTTATGATTTTACAAAAAATTGATGATTTTTAATGATTTTTGAACGAAAACTCTAAAATGAATTTTAAAATTATAAAAGCTTGATTTCTAACTAAATGAAGAGATTTATAATGAATAAGTCCTTGAAATTCCTCAAAGTATGCATAGAATGATGCATTTTAAGGATTTATTAGTACCTGAACTAGAAGCCATTTTTTGCAAAATGAAATCAAACAGTCTTATCTTAGAATTACCCATCTATTCCCCCACAATACCAAATAAGAATATTAGACTATAGAGTCAAATATTTGATATTCACTTAATTCTATAGTATCCTCACCACGTTCTTGCATGTTTAAGTCTTTTAAACGACTGTTTCATGCTTTGATACCATACTAATACATATGTCACGACTTGAACCTGAGAATCATGGGTTTAGGTTAATCCCATGGCGTGGCATGTGTACTTCTGTGTACTTCACATTTGAACCTGGGTCAAGAAGAAAATACATAAGGGATATTCACATACTTACACGTGTGAGGTGCTTTGAATAGACATTTGTCCAAGCATTCAATATGCGGAAGCTTGTCAATATCATAATAAAATTTTCCTTAAAGGTACTTTAGTTCTAAGATATCATTTCATAAAATAAGATACTATAACACATAAAGTAACAAAAGATAATACACATTTATATAATATGTTATGTACAAGAGTTGTAAGGATGCATGTCTTTACAAGAAAAGAAGGAAAGTTTATGAACATTAAGAAAAATTTACATAGTCTCAAAACACAAGGGATCATGAGCTATGCATGATAAATAAAACTAATACAAATCATGAACCCTAATGCATTCACAACTGCAAAACAAAGGCCAAAACATGCTCGTGACTCACTCTGTATGTGGATCAATCAAAAAGTGTCCACTGTCTACTTGTCTAGGCCTGGTGGGACGTTGACGGCCTCCTCTGAAGTCTCCTTGATCTTCGCGAGATCGGAAGAAGGACCTGAGCCTGTAATACTACGAGATAATGAGTGAATAAGACTAATCAGCAAAGTATAAGCATAATTAAGGTAATACTCGCTGTCTAAAAAAATTAATAATAAGTGATCAATAGAAGTCAATTCAGTATACTAGGCATGTTATGCATTGAATAAAAGATCTTGTAAGAATCAATATTAGAAATACATTACTATGTAGCTACTACATTCGCTATATCTTCCCTCTAAGGATCTATGTATTAGGAAACACCAATGACCTGACTAAAGGTACAATTGGGTCCATACGTACATGGAATTCGGAAGCTTCAAAAGCACACTGCAGTGGCACTATGTTAATACTACACTAAAGTCAACCCCGCTGAATATCATAAAGCTGAAGTTGAGTAGAGCCGGACCAATTTGAGTCATATGATTGAATTTGAATAATTCGTGCAATTCATTTCATTGTAAATAATGTATTAGACATACAATTCATTTTTACTCAATTCAATACTAATATGTGAAAAACAACGTATATCAATGTAAACAATAACTGTCATGACCATCTCGTAATGATTTCAATGATAGAATAAGCAATTTAATGATAAAAGGCAACTATAAGAATCCAATATGCTATGCAGTTCAATTTAATAGAAGAATTCAGTTGATTTACAAGTCAACTGTAATCTAGTCATCCATTGTTTTTAGCCGTCCATGATAATGTAGTTTTAAGTTATCTAATATACAATTGTCTCACTTTGACGTTACATTGTACAAAATAAACGTGTATCAGAGTCCCTTAAACCAACACCCATTAGTAAGTGCTTAACAATGAACAACACTTCATGAATGTGTCTTAGCCCTCACGACACTTCATGGTGAGTAATTTTCTATTGGGCCAACTGAGTAGGGTAAAGGATTAAAAAAACCAAGGTCATACAAAGTCTTCTCAACATTCCTAATTTTCTTAGGCTTTCAGGGTTTATGACTTAGGTGGATGACCTATGGCTTAGCCATGGGCAGTTTACGGCTTAGCGGTAAAATACATAACGGCTTAGCCGTGATTTGCTTATTGTTCCCCTGCAAACTGTTAGTGTCATTGTAAGAGTGTGTTGTCAATTACGTGACCAAAGTGTAGTTCGATTCAAGAACGATGTAGTTCACCTCGGAAGTTCATTGAAGATCAAGTCAAGTTCAAAGAAGTTCAAGCTATTTCAAAACCATTCAAGGAAAACCTATCAATGAAGACTAAGCAAAGAAGTTCAACATCAAAGAAGATCATCTGTGAGTGCCAAGGGATAAGGTATCTGTGATCCCTAAGTGTCCATGGAAATAAACTAGAAAATTAGGTTTTTCAAACACCCTGTTTTGTTCTACGGCTTGGACCACGGCTAAGCCGTAGATCCTACGGCTCACTTTCCAGAGAGTGTATTTTGAAGCCTTTTTGTTCTACGGCTGACCCTACGGCTACACCGAAAAATGTTACGGCTAAGCCGTAGTGTGTTTCATGGCTAAGCCGTAAAATCTACGGGCCACAATCCAGAGAGTGTACTTGGCCAAATTATGCTTACGGTTGACCTTACGGCCAAGCCGAAAGGCCTTCACGGCTAAGCCGTAAGGTTATTCACGGCTAAGCCGTAAAGATTACGGGCCACTCTCCAGAGAGTTGTTTCTGGGAAATTTGAGCTTACGGTTGACCCACGGCTAGGCCGAAAGGTACTCACGGCTAAGCCGTAGAAGGATTTACGGCTAAGCCGTAAGCCTAACCGTAAGAAGGAATTTTTGTTGAATCTGGTCAAACTAGCCGTTGGATGCTGTCAGAACTTACGGCTAAGCCGTAAACCATTCTATTCTAAGCCGTAGAACTATCCGTTGGAGCTCATCTGTATTTAAAGAGGACCTCTCCCTTGCTCCAACTACTGAGTTTATTGCTGAGAAAATCACTAGTATAGCTGAGCCTTTGCACCTCCATTAAAATCATCTTCAAAGCTCCCACAACCACCTACTCTCCAACATCAAAGAGTGCCATTATTGTTACAAGTAGAGTAGTTGGTGACTTAGGAAAGGCTTCTTCAAATCTGAGAGAATACCTTAGCCTTCCAAACCCTCTTGGAACCTCTTCCCTTGGCTTAGCTCACATCTGAAGATCTTCATCTCCAAGGAGCAAGAACAAGAGGCCAAAGCTTGGAGGTAGTCTTCAAGCATCAAGAGCACCACTCAAAACCAAGGTATTCAATTCCTTGTTTAGGTGTTCTTTAATATTTCAATTCATATTGCTGTATTTGGTGGAAGACAAACCACCGCATCAAAAATTGTTGTAATTGGTGGACTAGATCAAGGATCAACCACCTGATCAAAAAACTCTAATTGGTGGAAGACAAACCACCGCATCAAAAATTGTTGCAAGAGGTGTATGTTATGTGAGTACCTCTTATTTAGTGGAACCAAGAGAGATTGCTCTTGAGAGTGGATGTAGGTCTAGGACCGAACCACTATAAATCATTGTATTTGTTGTTTGTTGTGTGTGGATGTTGCCTTGCTTTCTTGTCACTTGAGTTGATGATCTTTTATATGCTACATCTCTATTGCTCTAGTTGCATTTCTAGACACTCACAACTCTGATTATCTCTCTCAATTTTAATAATCTTTCAGATTGTTCTTTAATAACATCTAAGTTTTGAAAAGAAAATTTTAATAGTCCTATTCACCCCCCCTTTAGGACTTGGTGAGATCTAGTTATTGCACTTTCAATTGGTATCAGAGCGGGTTACTTCGTAAGGGTGTAATAACCTGAAGTAGATCCATCTTTTGCTAGATTCACCATGAATCCTGAAGGAAGTTCCATCACCCGACCACCTTTCTTCGATGGAACAAATTATGCATTTTGGAAAGCCCGGATGACAGCATTCTTAAAATCCATGGACTGGGCTGTTTGGGAGGCTATAGAGAATGGTTGGACGGAACCCACTGAAGATGTGTCTACAAATGGTGTCACAACCACTAAACCATTAGATCCAGCCAAATGGTCTCAAGCTCAGCTAAATCTTAGACAAAATAATGCTAGAGCGTACAATGCTATAGTGTGTGCCATGAATCAAGAAGAGTTTAAAAAGATCATGACAACCACTAATGCAAAACAGGCATGGAGAATCCTTGAAGTAACTTATGAGGGTACCTCAGTTGTCAAAAGATCTAAACTCCAAATGCTCACAAGTCAGTTCGAAAACATTTGCATGGAAGAAAATGAAATGTTTACTGACTTCCATACTAAGCTCATGAAAATTGTAAATGAAATGTGGGCTCTTGGGGAAACTCTTCCGGAAGGTAAAATTTGTAGTAAAATCTTGAGATCACTTCCGGAAAGATTCCATCCTAAGGTAACCTCTATAGAAGAACACAAGGATTCGGAACAAATGAAAATTGAAGATTTAGTGGGATCCCTTCAAACCTTTGAACTCAAATTTAACAATGACAAAAAGAAATCAATCGCTTTAATCACCTCTCATAACACATCTTCCTCTAAAGATGACATAGGAATAACTAGTAATGACGAGGATGAAGATGTGGCCCTTTTGGCTAAGATTTTTGAAACAATTTAAGAAAAAGAGGGTGAAAGAGTATAAAAATGAAACCACAAATGATAAATACAAAGGTCGGTCAAGTTCTCTCTCTAGAAGTAAATATAAGGAACCTATGTGTTACAGATGCAAGAAAATTGGACACATTTCCACCGATTGTCCTCAGAAAGGGAAATTCAAAAAGAAGAATCTTGTAGCCACTTGGGACGATTCATCTGAATCAGATTCTGACTCAGATGAATCACATCAAAATGAATCAGACAAATATACAGTTCTGATGGCTACCACTGCCACCTTCAACCTTTCTGAAGAAATGATTAAAATATCGAATGAAGAAATCTCAGGCAGTGAGTCAGAGAGTGAGTATGAAAATTCAGATGATGAGGATAATGACAACACCACGGATTCCTATGAACTACTCTATGAGGGAACATGTAGGCTCGTTGAAACTGTAAGCAATCAACAAAACAAAATTAAAAATTTAAAGGAAAAGGTTGATAGTATTAATGCTGAAAAGGAAGAATTGCTCAAAGAACTCGAAAGTGTAAAAATTCAATTATCAACAGAAAGAGAAAATGTACTCAAATTAAGAGAACATGAAAAATCCCTTTTAAAAATAAAAGATGAAAATAATGCTCTCCACAATGAAGTGACTATTCTGAAACGGTATAAAGAAAAGTATGAGTACAGATTTACTCAAAATGATGAGAAATACATTAGACTATTCAAAATTGGGAAAGCTTATAAAGACATGACTGGTCTTGGATATGACAAAAATGCTAATCAGCCCCCAAGTTCCGGAACTGTTTTTGTTAAAAGTGCTTTAAAGGATGAAGATATTAGTGCTCAAAACACTGTGGATAAGGCATCTACTAGTACTCATATCATTTCGTCAAATGTTCTCTGTCATTATTGTGGAAAAAGAGGTCATTTCAAAATGGAGTGCAAATTAAGAAAAATTCATTGTAACATCAGTCAGAAAATTGAGAAAAACACCACGAAGAAAGTGGAACCTGAAAACAAAAAACAAAAGTCTCAAATAAACACATTTCCCTTAAACCAATAGATGAATAATTTATTAAAAGAAGTCCATAAGTTAAGAAAACAATTTGAAATATACAAAAAGAATGGAACAAACATTCTTATTCCCCAACATAAAACTTTTCAAGTGAAACACCAAAAATCAACTGTGATCCCTACTACTAGTACACTCAAATGGATACCCAAAAACAAGAATCTAGTGGTTCACACAGCTTTTAAAGCTGCAGAACAATCAAGATGGTATCTGGATAGTGGATGCTCAAAACATATGACTGGTGATAAATCTTGTTTATCTAAAATGATTGAATTCGATGGAGGCACAGTTACTTTTGGTGATGGCAGTACTGCGAAAATTGTTGGGAAAGGAACTTTAAATGTTCCAAACTTACCACCTTTTGAGAATGTTTTGTGCGTTGATGGGTTAAAACATAATTTACTTAGCATATCTCAAATCTGTGATAAAGATTATGCCGTAAACTTTAGTAGTCATAGCTGTGAGATCTCAAGGAATGGAAAGATAATATTGAGAGGTCTTAGAACTTCTGATAACTGTTATGTGGTGGGAAAAACAAATGCTTCATCGTCTGCTTCTTGCCTACTAACTAGTATTGATGAAGCTAAGTTGTGGCATCAAAGACTTGGGCATGTAAACTACAGAGACTTATCCCATCTAAACAAATATGTTGAAGGACTGCCCAAGATCAGTAGTCAAGAAAAGATGATCTGTGGAGAGTGCCTTCAAGGAAAACAAATTAGAAGTGCCCATAAAATGGTGAATGCTATGAAAACTACTCGACCTCTAGAACTTATTCACATGGACTTGGTTGGACCAACTAAAAGAGAAAGTCGAGGTAAGAAAAGGTACTTTCTTGTTATGGTAGATGATTTCTCTAGATTCACTTGGGTTGCCTTCTTGAGAGAAAAATCTGAAGCCTTTGGAGAATTCAAAAGGATTGTAAAACAAATTCAGACTGAAAAAGGTACTTCAGTAGCCCGAATCAGAAGTGATCATGGTGGAGAATTTGAGAATGATCAATTTGACAAATTTTGTGAGAAATATGGGATTCATCATGAATATTCGGCCCCCAAAACTCCCCAGCAAAATGGGGTAGCTGAAAGAAAAAATAGAGTTCTCCAAGACATGGCCACAGTCATGCTTCATAGTAAGAATCTCCCTAGAGACTTATGGGCCGAAGCTGTTAATACTAGTTGCTACATCATCAACCGAGTTTATCTTAGGACTGGTACAAATCAGATAGCTTATGAATTGTGGCATGGGAAGAAACCAAATGTAAAATATTTTAAGGTCTTTGGAAGCAAATGTTACATCTTGAAGGATAGAGAACAACTGAGTAAATTTGACTCAAAAAGTGATGAAGGTATATTCTTAGGCTATTCAACAAGGAGTCGAGCCTATCGTGTTCTAAATATGAGAACCGGAGTCATTCAAGAGTCAATAAATGTCATTATAGATGATGAATCCACAATGTCAGACAATGTTGATGAAGTGGAAGTGCCCTCGATGATTGAACCCACACGATCCACAATAAAAACTGATGCACCTATCACTACTGAAAATTTGGTGAATGTAAAAGATCATCCTATAGATCAGATTATTGGTGACCCCCTAACAGGTGTAAAAACTAGGAAACAATTGGAGAACATTATGAGCCACTTGTGCTTTACTTCTGTTTTAGAACCTACCTGCATTGATGAAGCTTTTTCAGACAATGATTGGATAAAAGCTATGCAAGAAGAATTGAATCAGTTTACAAGAAGTGATGTTTGGTACCTAGTGCCCAGACCAAAGGATAAAAATGTGATAGGCACTAAATGGATCTTCAAAAATAAACTTGATGAAAATGGAGTGATTGTTAGGAACAAAGCTAGGTTGGTAGCTCAGGGATATTCTCAAATTGAAGGTATTGACTTTGACGAGACCTTTGCTCCAGTTGCTCGTTTAGAATCAATTAGAATCTTACTATCTATGGCTTGTTTTTTGAAGTTCAAATTGTTTCAAATGGATGTTAAGAGTGCTTTTCTAAATGGAATTTTGAATGAGGAAGTGTATGTTGAACAACCTAAAGGTTTTATAGACTCAAAATTCCCCAATCATGTGTTTAGACTGAAGAAAGCTTTGTACGGTCTTAAGCAAGCACCACGTGCTTGGTATGAAAGGTTGACAAAATTCTTGTTAGACAATAATTTTCAAAGAGGTAGTGTTGATAAAACCCTTTTTATTCAAAAGACAAGAAAGTCAGTGTTAATAGCGCAAATATATGTAGATGATATCATCTTTGGTTCCACATCTAATGACTTGACTACTCAGTTCGCTAATCTAATGCAATCTGAATTCGAAATGAGTATGGTTGGCGAATTAAATTTCTTCTTAGGCCTACAAGTCAAACAATTACGTGATGGCATCTTCATTTCCCAGTCCAAGTATGCTAAAGAGCTGGTGAAACGATTTGGTCTAATGACTGCGAAACATGTCAAAACCCCCATGAGTACAACCATCAAACTTACTAAAGATGCAAATGGGAAAGGGGTTGACTCTAGCCTATATAGAAGTATGATTGGCAGCCTGTTGTACCTTACTGCAAGTAGGCCAGACATAGCATTTAGCGTGGGAGCATGTGCTCGATATCAAGCGGATCCAAAAGAATCTCATCTAACTGCTGTAAAAAGAATCATTAAGTACATTGCCGATACAACTGAATATGGTCTGTGGTATCCTCATGACTCCTCATCCTCCATTGCTGGATACTCAGATGCTGATTGGGCAGGAAACTTAGATGATAGAAAATCCACAAGTGGCGGCTGTTTTTATGTTGGAAATTGTCTAGTAGCTTGGCATAGTAAAAAGCAAAATTCGATATCTCTCTCCACTGCCGAGGCTGAATACATAGCTACTGGAAGCTGCTGTTCTCAACTCTTGTGGATGAAGCAGATGCTTATGGACTATGCCATTACACAAGGAATAATGAGCTTGTATTGTGATAACACGAGTGCCATACACATTTCTAAAAATCCGGTCCAGCACTCTCGCACCAAACACATTGATATTCGACATCATTTCATTAGAGAATTGGTTGAAGAAGGAATCATTGAGCTCGAATTTATTCAGACTGAAAAACAACTTGCAGACATCTTGACTAAACCTCTTGATGTGTTAAAATTTGAAAATTTAAGGAAATCTATTGGCGTTTGCTGTTTGGATTAACTTGTGTTTTTGCCCAGGGTCTACGGCTAAGCCGTACACCACTTTACGGCTGAGCCGTAAAACACTCTACGGCTAAGCCGTAAGTGCTTTTTTTCCGTCCTCGTTCTGCGCGCCGAGCCTTCTTAACCCGACGCTTCGTTTTCTCTCTTTTTTCTGCGCGAACCCTCGTCTGCTCTTTTCTTCTTTTCCTCTATTCTCCTCCGGTCTTCCCCTCTAGCGCCTTCCTCCTCCTCCTTCCTTGCCGGCGTACTCCTTTTCCGGCATCTTCCTCCTCCTTTCTTCCACGGCCTCCACGCCCAAATCCGCGGCCAAGTCCTCGGTCTCCCCGGTCTCCACGCCCGCATCCTCGGTCTCCACGGTCTCCATGGCCTCCACGCCCGGATCCGGCGTTCTCCTCTCTGTTTGATCTCTGTCTTGTTCTCCTTTCTCTGTTTGTTTTTTTCTCTCTTTTCCCTCACTGTTACATTCGGTTACTGTGCTCTGTTTCATTCCCTCACTGTGTGCGTTTTTTTTTCCTCCTGTCTGTGGTGTGTGGCCCTCTCTCTGTGTCTCACTATGCCTCCGCGCTCCAAGAATGCCTACCCTCCGGGTAAGAGGCCTCGTGCCTCCGGTAGCTCCTCCCGGGCTCGACAGCCCTCGCCACCCTCTCCACGAGTCTTGGTTCCACGGGAACCCACTTCTGATCGGTCTTCCTTTTCGAGACCCATCACTGTCGAGCGGGATGTTAACATTCTAGCTGTTGAGGCCTACGGCGTACACACACTTCTCACTCATGTTGGGTGGGAAAACATTCTGAAGTGGGGTGGTCCTGGCTTCCCCTTCATTGTGCGCACCATGTATGCATCTATCTCCCGTGCATCGATAGACACCATGTCCTTTGACATTGGGTTCAGTGATGGCACGAACACCATCACCCCTGCCATCATCTCCTCTCTGTTATGTGTGCCTCTCTTTGATTCTCCTTCGGTCATCTCGGATTCTCTATCCGAAGAGGAGCGACACACTGCCACCTTCGCCCTCTGTGGCGCCTCTATTCCATGGAAGGCCAAGGGGTTCCTTCCTGTCGTCTTATTGCTTCCTCACTATCGGATCCTCCATGCCATCTTCACCTATAACATCTACCCTCGGAGGGGGAACTTCTCTGACCTCACCCCGTTCATGGTGAATGTCCTCTATTCCGTCCACATGGGGGTTAGAGTGTGTCTTCCATCACTCATCTGTGCCACCATTATTCGTTTTTGGCAGTGCCCAGGCAGAGGCACCAATGCATGTGTATTTGGGTATCTCATGACTCGCCTCGCCTCTCAATGTGGCGTCACTTTACCTACCGATGAGGCTCCTGAGTCTCACCCCACCTTTGGGACCGTTAACATCCAGAACATGCGCTTCTCCAAACAGCAGGCAGCTGCTCCCCGCCTTCCTGACTCCGGCGACGAAGACGATTCACCCGTTGCGTCTCCTTCTGCAGCACCCTCTGCCACTTCCCCGGTTCCGGTTCCTCCCCCGGCTTTTTCCTCTTCTTCGTTTGAAGCTCGTTTGGCCGCCCTCGAACAGAGGCAAACTAAGATGGAGAAGCTCTTGAAGAAATCCTTTCAGTACTTGTCAAAGATCTCCAAGAGCTGCCGGCGCGACGATGTGGCGATTCCTTCCCCTTCTCCTCCTTCAGATTGATGTCTATTCTTGTTGTTTTGTTTGTACTTTGGGAAATGGCTGTACCTCACCTGTTAGTCTTTATTGTTATCTCATGTATGCTTATGGGTGATGTATTGTTTTACTATGGTTGTACTTCATTTCTACATCTAATATAGCCATTGTTTCTCTATGTGTGCATTTCTGTTCTCAATTATGCTTTGTCAATCTTGTGCCAAAAAGGGGGAGAATTGTATGCATGTGTTTAGGGGGAGCCTTCTAACCTCCCACCTGTCTAGTAGATTGTGTTTGCAGCCTTTTGCAGGTTAAGCATCGTCAAAGGGGGAGTTTCAAAGTATGTAGATGTGGGCGCTTACGGTGTATTCACTAATGCAATACTTTGTTGTATCTCAAACGTTGAGCTCATATGTTGTATCTTCTTAACTTTATGTAATTTTGTCAAGAAATTGACAAAGGGGGAGATTTTTAGTGTCATTGTAAGAGTGTGTTGTCAATCACGTGACCAAAGTGTAGTTCGATTCAAGAACGATGTAGTTCACCTCAGAAGTTCATTGAAGATCAAGTCAAGTTCAAAGAAGTTCAAGCTATTTCAAAACCATTCAAGGAAAACCTATCAATGAAGACTAAGCAAAGAAGTTCAACATCAAAGAAGATCATCTGTGAGTGCCAAGGGATAAGGTATCTGTGATCCCTAAGTGTCCATGGAAATAAACTAGAAAATTAGGTTTTTCAAACACCCTGTTTTGTTCTACGGCTTGGACCACGGCTAAGCCGTAGATCCTACGGCTCACTTTCCAGAGAGTGTATTTTGAAGCCTTTTTGTTCTACGGCTGACCCTACGGCTACACCGAAAAATGTTACGGCTAAGCCGTAGTGTGTTTCATGGCTAAGCCGTAAAATCTACGGGCCACAATCCAGAGAGTGTACTTGGCCAAATTATGCTTACGGTTGACCTTACGGCCAAGCCGAAAGGCCTTCACGGCTAAGCCGTAAGGTTATTCACGGCTAAGCCGTAAAGATTACGGGCCACTCTCCAGAGAGTTGTTTCTGGGAAATTTGAGCTTACGGTTGACCCACGGCTAGGCCGAAAGGTACTCACGGCTAAGCCGTAGAAGGATTTACGGCTAAGCCGTAAGCCTAACCGTAAGAAGGAATTTTTGTTGAATCTGGTCAAACTAGCCGTTGGATGCTGTCAGAACTTACGGCTAAGCCGTAAACCATTCTATTCTAAGCCGTAGAACTATCCGTTGGAGCTCATCTGTATTTAAAGAGGACCTCTCCCTTGCTCCAACTACTGAGTTTATTGCTGAGAAAATCACTAGTATAGCTGAGCCTTTGCACCTCCATTAAAATCATCTTCAAAGCTCCCACAACCACCTACTCTCCAACATCAAAGAGTGCCATTATTGTTACAAGTAGAGTAGTTGGTGACTTAGGAAAGGCTTCTTCAAATCTGAGAGAATACCTTAGCCTTCCAAACCCTCTTGGAACCTCTTCCCTTAGCTTAGCTCACATCTGAAGATCTTCATCTCCAAGGAGCAAGAACAAGAGGCCAAAGCTTGGAGGTAGTCTTCAAGCATCAAGAGCACCACTCAAAACCAAGGTATTCAATTCCTTGTTTAGGTGTTCTTTAATATTTCAATTCATATTACTGTATTTGGTGGAAGACAAACCACCGCATCAAAAATTGTTGTAATTGGTGGACTAGATCAAGGATCAACCACCTGATCAAAAAACTCTAATTGGTGGAAGACAAACCACCGCATCAAAAATTGTTGCAAGAGGTGTATGTTATGGGAGTACCTCTTATTTAGTGGAACCAAGAGAGATTGCTCTTGAGAGTGGATGTAGGTCTAGGACCGAACCACTATAAATCATTGTATTTATTGTTTGTTGTGTGTGGATGTTGCCTTGCTTTCTTATCACTTGAGTTGATGATCTTTTATATGCTACATCTCTATTGCTCTAGTTGCATTTCTAGACACTCACAACTCTGATTATCTCTCTCAATTTTAATAATCTTTCAGATTGTTCTTTAATAACATCTAAGTTTTGAAAAGAAATTTTTAATAGTCCTATTCACCCCCCCTCTAGGACTTGGTGAGATCTAGTTATTGCACTTTCACAAACATGACTTAGCCATGAAATAGCCTATAGCTTAGCCGTGGTTGGCCTACAGTTAAACCGTAGGTTGGCTACGGCATAGCCATGTACAATTCATGGCCTAGCCATGAGCTCAGCTTAGCTGTAGAAGGGATTTCAAATTTGAGCCTCGGTTTTCATTGCTATAGTGCAAAACTACTCTCTGGATTCCCAGCGGTGGTACAACTTACGGTTGAGGTGTAAGCTTCAAAGATTCTGATGTTCGTTTAGTTACAAAATTTTTTCTTTAACCATAATGCTAGTTAGTTTACAATTGAACCTTCTGTAGATTTCTCTGCTCCATCTACCAATGTCCATTTCAATTTCACACTTCATTATTCATTAAGGAAAGCTCATCATGTAGGAGAAGTTTGGAAGATTGAAGATATAGGGGCTGGTATTTCATGTTAAGGATTCAAGAGATTTACAAGAATCATAAAATACCAACATACATTTAATCAAAATTAGCTTATACTTGCTTTCGATTTATATTCAAATCACTATTCTTCTCTTGGCTCAACTTGAGAAGAATAACATTACAATTTGACCTTAAAATGACATGCATGTAAGAAAAGATAAAGAAAATGATGCATGCTTGATAAAGAGCCTCATTGACCCTATTTCTAATCCACAAGAGCTGTAATGAGAGGAGATCTTACCTTAGAGATTGACTAGAAAGAGAAGGTGCCTAAATCCTTCACTTTAAAGGGATGAGGAGAGCGAGAAGATGATGGGAATGGGAGATGAGAGACTCCAATCACACATGTAAGCTAATCCTTTGATTTAATGAAAAGATGGTGAAGAAGCGAAGAAGGAAGAAAAGTTCTATAGTAGGGAGGAGAGGAAAGATCAAATGACTACAGTTGGACTCTTTTATATATGAGAATTTTCCAAAGTTTATAAGAAAGTCCACATTCCTTTATGTGTTTCTAGTTTAAGTCAATTAAGGGTCCAACAGATGCAAACGAGATCGAACGTGTTCAAGTCAAGTACAAAAGTTGATGAGCTCAATGAGACAAATGCAATGGTATCAATATGATGTGTATATGACGCAAAACCATGAAATCTAAAATTATGAAAAAGGGCTCTCATCTACCTAGTTAAGGTTAAACTCACCCTACTACCTATCCATAACGTGAACATGACCCATTAGCCTCAATAAGACATAAATTAACTAAGTCTAGCCTAATGAAACATTAAACATCCTTATGTAGATAAAATCTACTTTAATTAGCTAATAATTTGGTTTGGTGTGTTACAATTGAAAATTAAAACAAATGAAATTTGAAGCATATGGAATTGAGCATACTGAATTAAAACAAATTAAATTCGAATCAAATGAAGTTAAACAAATTGGATTGAAATAGATGAAATATATGAAAAAATTGTGATTGAAACAGATTAAATTTGAAACAGTTGAAACAATTGCAACAGATGAAATAACTGAAACAGATGAAATTGAAAGAGTTGAAATAATTGAAATAGATGAAATTGGAACAAATTAAATTGAAACAATTGACACAATTGAAACAAATGAATTTCTAAACAGATGAAATGTAATGAAACAACCCCAATAGATATATCAATATAGGATGTGTACTTACCCAAGAAAAACTTATCACATAGAAGGATTTGTCCATTTGAAAAGGTGCTCTTGGATTTGCCTTGAGATTTGCTAACTCATACTTCTTTTTTTCAGGATATAGGATTTCACCAAATCCATCAAGTATCTGTGTATATTATAACAAATTAAATCAGAGTTAATAATTTCATCCGTTATGAATAGATTAAATTACGTTATTTTATGTTCTTACACTGCTTGAGATCTCTTTACTCTTAAGCATATCTCTAATATCTTCCATTGTTGCCGTGCCCAATTCATTAAAGCCCCATACTATTTCACTGCATTGCATACCACAAAATTATCTGATTTAAATAAAAAAAAGGTTTTTTGAAACAAAAATGTTACCTACCCTTCTCCTTCTAACTCTAATATCTCTCTGATTAAATTTATTTCTTCTTCATCTAAGAATTGATCGACAAGAGACTTTCACGAAGATCCACTTTTTTTTTTTTTTTGTGTGGTTTGGTCATTTGGATTTTTAGTTACCTCACCTCAATAATTTCATCTATTTTGAGAGGCAAATCCATTTGTTTCTGTACCTTCTTAATCTTTGGATTTTTTCTTTCATATTCAAATTGGGGATCCTTCTTTTCTTTTCTTCCTTTCACCTTCAATTTTTTTATCATTGAAGATGGCCTTTTTGTCAAAGATTTGCCATTTTTCATTTGAGGTGTGTCTTCATAGATTTCATCTGTCATCACCCCTTTTTCTATAGTCTCCTTCTTGGAATTTTTTTCTTCAATTTGAACCATCATAGCAGCTAGGCTTCCATTTAGATCTAGTTTTTTAGTTTGAAGAATCTCAACTTTGCTCTTTAGCATTAATTTCGGCTTCCTTTTATTTGATAGTCTTTACAAAAATTTTTGTTGCTGCTATTTTATTTTCTTCAATCAAATCTTGTATTTCAGCTTGTAGGAGATCAATTGTGTTATCCATATTCTTTATTTCATCATCCTTCTTCAATATATCATTCATATTTTTTTCATTTTCTTTTGCCCTTTTTGAAGGATTTGATACTTATTGCTCATATCATTCATATCAACATCCTTTTCTTGTAGTTTCTTATCCATCATCTTATTTTTGTCTTTTTGTTCTTGAAGTTGTACTTTCAACTTTTCTTCTAGCTCAATTATTTTGTTCCTCTTGTACTTATTCTTTTTTTTTACATTTTGACATATATTCATTTCCAAACTCTCAATCTTGCAAAATGCTTCTTGATTTGCAAGTTCTAAATCCATGCAGAGATCCTTAAATTCTTTATTTTCTGCAAAATCTCCTTCTGGTATATCTGTCAGACATCTCTTTAATGAAAGCAACTATTGATTTTCTAACATCGGTGGACTTGTGTTAATAGCATCTGCCAAAATATTCAACTAATGCTCATTTTTAGGCTGTGTGAAAATAATGCTCAGTGTGAGGTCATCACATATTTGTCCAATGTCAGCAGTGATATCCTCATATTGTTTTCTTTCATCTAACACTTCATTTTCTAAAACTTGTTCTTCTTCACTTTCCCTTTTATCATTGTTTTCGAATAAATGAGATTTACTTGAATGCTCAGTTTCCATTTTCTTTGCTTTCTCTTTTGTTGGACTTTTTTTTGTTGTTTAACTTTTTATTGTTTGCTTCCTCCTTCATTTGACTCAAAGTCACTGTCTTCTTCTATGACAACATGCTTCCTCTTTTTCCCTTTATGAATAGTTGCTGCAGATTTGATGCATTGTTCTTCTGACAAGGTTTTTTCAAGTTCATCATTAACCTGAACAAAAAAAATAAAAAAAATTAGTTAGAATAAAGTTAATTTAATCTGTTCCATGCAAACGGATAAGTTATTTGAATCTGATGCAATTAAAACATATGAAATTGAAAAAGTTGAGATTGAAACAGATGAGGTTGAAACAAATCAAATAGATGAGATTGAAATAGATGAAATTGAAAGTGAGATGAATAAAACAGATGAGATTGAAAGAAAAGAAACATATGAGATTTAAAATAGATAAAATTGAAAGAAATGAATGACATGAAATTGAAATAAATGAAATTGAAAGATAAATGATTAAAATAGTTGAGATTTAAAGAAATGAGGCAGATGAGATTGAATATAGATAAAATTGAAAGAAATGAAAGACACAAGATTGAAACAGATGAAATTGAAAGAAATGAAAGATACGGGATTGAAACAGATGAAACTTGAAACAGATGAAATAATATAATCGGTAAATCATTAGAAATGAAATAGATATATTCCAAACATCAAACATATGAAAAGAATATTGAAAGATACAGAACTAAATATAAAACAGTAACAGATGGATTTCATCTGTTCTATATTTAAAGCAAAAAGATGTATTCATCTAGTTGTTAATTATAACAATATATTATATGTTCTAGTACACAGATATATTATATTTGTTTGATTGTTATACCTTTCAATCCTCAGGGGTATCAATGCTTACAATTGTTGTCAAGTACCCTATATCGATCATCAAGATTCCATTTCAAAACCTTGGGAAGTTGTTGGTTATATTCAAAGGGGCTACAATCATTGAATGCCCACATAGCCAATACTGTTTCAAAAGAAATAATGTTAAAATGATTTATATGTTTAATCGAGCAATAGTAATATGTAAAGATTTTTTTTTTGTTTTTTAACAGATAAAAGCATGTGCTTACAGTAGTGCTATAGCACATCTTATAATAGTAGCTAGATCTGTAAACTTCTTAGCTATTATTTGCATTAGATAGTCACTTATAGCTTTTGACCAATTATGCTTTTTTATCTGGGGAAGGTCTTTAACAAAGTTCATAGACACCCATGTAAGTGTGTGTGATGTCTTTGAAAAGAATAGAGTAGCACACATATAATATGTGATTAGTCTAGCAACATCAGCCTTGTCTTCATCTGTGTTCTTTATGACTATTATCATCAACTTATCCCTTATATTCTTAGTTGTTAGCCCTTCTTCTTCTTGGAACCATTTTGTGGTAAACTTTGATTGCGGTTTCTTTTGATAACCAATCTGCATCTCAGTATCACCAGATTGAATACCAAATATCAATGATGTATTATTGCTCATTAGTTTAACGAATTCGTTCCCAATCTTGAATGCTTATCTTTTTTTTTTTGTTATATCTAATGATGATTGCCACCACATCATCATCATTTTTCCTGCAAGCCTTCTTGTCAACTTTGTTATTTTTTATGACATCAATCATATTCCATAACGGTGTCTTTTTTAGATGAACATTATCTTGATTTGTCAGCTGACTTTTTTCCTTAATAGCTTCAAACAGCCTCAATATTGCCAATAGATTTGATCTAAACTAAGGCTTGTATTTTTTCTAGTTCTTATAGTTGTTGGCTCTGGTTTAGGTGCAACCCATGATCTCCTACTTGTTTGTTTTCTAGTTCTTCTTACCAGTTGTGGTTATCTGCCTGAAACAAATGAGATTGAAAGAAATTAATTTGAAAACAAATGAAAGACACGAGATTGAAACAGATGAGATTGAAAGAAATCATATTGAAAACAAATGAGATTGTAATATATGAGATTGAAAGAAATGAGATAGATGAGAATGAAATATATTAAATTGCACGTAATCAAATTAAAACAGATGAGATTGAATGAAATGAAACAGATGAGATTGAAACAGATTAAATTGAAAGATACGAGGTTGAAACAGATGGAATTGAAAAAATATTTAATTGAAAGAAATGAAAGACACAAGAGTAAAATAGATGAGATTGGAAACAGATGAAATTGAAAAAAAAATGAAAGATACGAGAGTGAAATAGATGAAATTGAAAATAGATGAGATTGAAAACAGACAGTTGCAAATAGATGAAATTGAAACAGATGAAAGACACGAGATTGAAACAGATGAGATTGAATGAAATTGATCTGCAAGCATATGAGATTGTAAAATATGAGATTGACAGAAATGAAAGACGCAAGATTGAGATTGATCAAATTTGAAACAAATGAAATAATATACTTGATGAATCATTAGAAATGAAACAAATATATTCCAAACATCAAGCGTATGAAATGAAAATTAAAAGATACAGAACTAAATATAAAACAATAATAGATATGATTGAAGAAAAAAAAAACATATGTCGAATATGTTTGTCTTATGAAATAGATTGATTTGTAAAAGTGGTAACACAAACAGATGAAATCTAATATTTCTAAAGATTATGTATGCATTGCTATACTTTTTAACTTCGAAAGCATCTATTATCCTTTGTTTATCATCATTTCATTGAAATCAACACACATGCAAACACTAGTTTCAAGTCTTTGTTTCAAAAGATGAAACAGAATGATTTGTAAAAGTGCTAACACAAATAGATGAAATCTAATATTTCTAAAGATCGTGTATGCATTGCTACAAATTTTAACTTCAAAATCGTTTATTATCTCTGTTTATCATCAATTTGGTGAGATCGAAACACATACAAATCCTAGTTTCTAGTTTTTTTTTTTAACAAAATATGAAACAAATTGATTTGTAAATGTGGTAACACAAACAGATGAAATCTAATTTTTATAAAGATCATATATGCATTGCTACTATTTCTAACTTCGAAATCGTATATTATCATTGATCATTATCTTCAATTCATTGAAAACGGACAAATGCAAACCCAAGTTTCATTTGTTTGTTTAGATTCTTGATGCTATGATGAATCTTCAGGAAGTGACATGGAGAAGAAGACCTGACATTGTGAAGAATCTTCAGAAAGAAACGATGGAGAAGATGATCATATGCTTTGATGGATTTGCTTGATGCGATGAGCAAATTTCGATTCAAAAGCTAAATTGTTGCAAAAAAGGAAATGAGAGCATCTTTATGAAATGGAAAATATTGAGTGACGGACTTAATAAGCAAAAGGGGTCATTTTTGTAAAAATACTATTGCTTTTTTAACTTAAGGACTTATCGTAGCTATGATTATTTCAAAGGACGTATGATACTTCGGTAAAATATCTAGGGACCTTTGGCTGAAGTGTCCAAAAAGAAAAAAGAAAAAAGAAAAAAAAAACTTAGTTGAAATTGGTCAAACCAATAATATATGGAGCTAAAAATATATCATTTTGTTTGACATATATTCTTTCAACTCATCTTTGAGTAAATCAGTTGCCAGTCCAATAAAAAACACAATCAAATATTCTCTTACAGCCTAAATCCTGCTGGAGGAGGGACCTTTTTTTCCTTGAAAGATGGATGTTGCTAAGAACACTCGCCCATTTAATCAGACATATTGCATCCTAATTCTAATTACTAATAATCTCTAAATGATTAAATAAGCCATGATACTGATATACTAGTATAGGTCCAACATATCCATATGTATAGGACCGATATGACACATGTATTGGTACCTGACATTGCTTAGTTGTTTAAATTTTCTTACTTCTCACCACAAAAAAAAAAAAAAAAGGAAGCTAGTAAGGGACAAAACCAATGATAATTTCATTGATTCAAAAGTTATATGAAGAAAATTTTATGACACTATCCGAACCCATGTCCTGAATTTTCAGTAGTGTGGAGTAAGACAAAACCAATATGATTTCATTGATTCAAAAGTGATATATATGAAAAAAAAAAAAAATAAGACACTCATGTCTAGATGTGTGTACTAGATTTTTAAAAGCGAGGAGTCATACTTGAATGCCCGATCCCGTGTTGGGCATCATAGTAAATAAGTACTTAATTTAGAGTTACCAAATGGGTCCTTTATCATGTTTTTAAAGTATTTCATGTAACAATTATATTTTAGAGCCTTCAGCTGGCATTAAATGTATGTCCAGGCCCATCCCTTTTAATTGTTGCTCCTAATATTTATGTTTGGATCAGCCCATAGGCCTAAAAGTCATGGCTGCAATACTTACCATTTTGTGCTATGTATCCCGACCTGGACTGGGCCTTTTCCTATAAAGGCTTCCAAGCTAATCCAGTTAACTACAGATAGAGATGGCAATGGATTGGGTTAAAACAGGCCAATGCCCTGATCCGATCCTATTAGGGCAGGTTTCGTATAGTGGATCTATCCGCGGGTTTGGGGTGGTAGTATGTTCAGACTTTTAAATGATGCGTTCCGGGTGGGTTTCCGTTTTTGATCTACCTGACACACCCTTCCTCGATTACATACTTTATACGCAATTTGTACTTCTTTTTCTGAAATCCCATTGAAGCGGAACTGGTACCAGCCTCTGAGGGACCATCAAAACCAACCCATACTTCTCATGGGTTGGGTGAATATAGAAAAATTAAACCTGCCACAGGTTCGATCTGGGCTGGGGAAATGGTATATGTCAGTCGGGCCATCTAAACCTGAGTCTGGCCCAATCTGTTGCCATCCCTAGCTACTGGGTCAGAAAATTATGCTTGGCCCAGCCCACAGGCCTAAAAATACAACCTACTCCATCCTAATGTGGTTTGAGCTGTCCTAGTCTGTAAGCAACCCAGGCTAAGAGTTCCTACGACCACAGGACTACACAAATGTCAGTATACCATTCTATACAATTATTATTAACTCCGACTTCTACTATCCATAAACTTGAATTGCACGCGCCTGGGTGATTAGGACTCGAAAAAGAATCCCACTTTAGTCGTTTGATCAAAACACTTTATCATATATTTTCGTTCATTAGCTAAGATGGAAGCATCATTTCTCTTTTTGGGCAGTGAATTGTATGGAGTACGGGCCTTCTGAAAATCACTTGAGACTTCAGAGGTACCCTAAACAATTCAATGATACCCTCAATGCTTCTTGATCCACATTCCAGAGAACCAAATGCAATGAGTTCTGTCTAATAAGAGAAATAAAGGGTCAAAGGAATCTGAGTGTGTTAGAATAGAATGTAACATCAATGCTAGAAAAAAAGAGTATCATTTAAAACCGAATGCCTATCATGTTGCTAAGCATGCAAAAGAACCTACAAGGGCTGTAGTGATTTGATACAAGCAGAATATATGTAATGCACACAAGATTATCATATTTGTAACACTATTTAGCAATTGGAGAGAGAGAGAGAGAGAGAGAGAGAGAGAGAGAGAGAGAGAGAGAGAAGAATGACTGGGTGCGTGATGATTGAGGAGAAAGAGAGAAGAATGACTGGGTGAGTTATGATTCAGGAGAGAGAGAAGAATAACTGGGTGTATGATGATTGAGGATTTTTTTTTAATTAAGTCATCTTCAATTTAACAACTAGAGAATTTTCAATATTGTCCCTATTTTCTTTTCCATCATCATCAAAGTCTTGGCCCAATTATGTTGGGGTCACCACATGAATTCTCTTTCTCCATTTTGACCTATCTTGAATCAAATCCTTAGATCAATTATATTTCTTCAGGTCTATTTAATTACTCAGTTTAATTATTCAGTTCACGTCCTCTTCCACTGACCCCTTCCTCTTGGTGTCCCTATTTTTATCATTACTTCATTATTTGTTTTTTTGGCTAGCTAAGGGGGCTAAGATCTAGGAGAAAGCACATACACATGGGAAGATAGCCCACTCATGTGGAAAAGGAGACTGCACACACTGGCTGCACACACTGGAATAGAGCGAACACAAGTGAAAAGGGAGCTTGCACATGCGCAAAGAGGTGGCGCACCCAAAGTTCAAACCCTGGGCATCCAGGTGAGAACCACTGCTCCCTACCACTCAAGTAAGGAGTCGCTTGCTAGTTCCCTATTTATTAATCCAACTTGCTACATATTTTTAGTCATCTCAAACTATGGCTTATCAAAGCCCCTACCCTACCCACAGGGGCCATATATTACCCTACCGAAGCCCTTGAAATGATTTTTTAAATAACATTATTATTAAATATTAAATTTTCTATATCATGATGTTGACGATCTCCTTTATTCGAGCTATGTTCATGTGCAATACTGATTTAACTAGGTTTATTTCAAATAGACATTAGACTTTTTCCAAATAAATTATGTAGCATGTATAGCTCAAATAAACAATAGATTACTCTCGAATTAGCATTAACCCTAATTTGTAATCTTTTGAGACATTATCATTGGATTTCAAAACCGAAGTAACGAAACTTTGACTATCACAACTGAATGACTAAGATGATTTGATGTATGAGTCACAAGCTTTACATTCAGATGTGGGGTCCACTTAAATGAAACAATAGTCATGAAAGTAAGGGCATAGAGAAAAGTTGATACCAATCGATGGCTAGTGGATAAAACTCAACTGCACTCAATAATGATGTTGATAACTATCTCTCTAAACTCTCAAATTTCAATAGTTAACATTGGTAAAAATCAATCTAATGAAATGACATTGAATTATCTTTTCATTAAAGAATATGTCAATGTTATGCAAATGTAGAATCAAACATACTATTCAAAAGAAAACAAAGAATTACACATAGGTATACTATTGTGATCTATGGGGATATGCATAAAATAAATTCACCTAATATTTGGCTATTGTTGTTTGACAAAATATTAATTCTCTATTATTAATTGCTAATTAAAGAATAGTTTATAAATTTTTTGGTAAAAATTCATATTCCTATATATTTATTACGTTAAGAAATGCTAGTATGCATCATTTCCTCACCATAGTATGAGGGGCACTTCCATATTAAATGATGGAAGGATGCATACTAACATTTCCCATTTATTATATATATTAATATACAAAGGGCTGGTCCAGGCCTTGCCCTTAGGCCGGTTAAGTCAAGCCTTGACTTGGCTCTTGAGCCCTACCCTGGCCTTGGGCTTTAAGGTCTCTTGTAGGTTGAGTTAAGTCGGGCCCCTTCATCAAAAAGCAGGATTGTAAGCCCTAACTCTAGATCCTACCAAGTGAAAAGCTTATTTGGCAAGTATTATTTGTTTGAGTTTATTTGAAAAATCTTGTCTATTTAAAATAGAGTTTTTTTTCCTGAAAGGTAATTATATTAAAAAATAAGGAAAGGAAACATAGCCTTTAAGAGAAAAGTCTCCAAAGAGACCACCAAAGGCCCAAAAGCAAAGATAAAAGGAAAACATACACAGTGATTTAGGGAGGAACCTAAACAATTAAATTGAGTAATTAGTTAGTAGAGTGTGAACTGCCAGAAGAAAATGAATAAAGTTTTGAAGTTGATACCCATTGAAAGGCTTGGCGATGTTACTCAAGGTGACAAGCAGAAAATTATGGAGCCATTTTATGAGTTTTGACTTAGAAGGAATAATTTATTTAAACATTTCTTCATTCCCTGCTTTCCATAAGAAGAACATAACTAATAGGAAAACCGACACTAAAGCGTTTTTGGCCAGAATATCACTGGTTGCTGCAAGAGATATCCAGATGACTGTTGGAGTGGAGATTAGAGGAACTCAGGCTCTCGCAATGCTAAGAATCAATTTCTAGAGAGCTATAGCAAAGACAACATCTTGAGGTAATGGAGAACACTGACCCTAATCCTGAGTAGGGGTTCTCTGCTCTAGCTAAAGCATGAAATGCAAGGAAGACAGAAATTGGTCCAGATGAAAGGAGCCCGATTGACAGTGGAGCCTCTCAATCTAAGAAGATGAAAAGCTACTTTGAGGGATAAGATAACATCACTGTAAGATTTCTAGGACAGGGTGTCAACTGCATTTTAGTTAAGCATAAGAGACTGAGAGGCCTGCATTAGAAGGGATTGAGCTTCAGTCTTCAGATGGCAGATGGCAGATGGGTTGGGATGCATCAGGAGTGATTAAGAAAGATTTAAATGGATTTATTTAGAGGAAAGTTATTTCAATTAGACTTTTTAAAAAAATATTATTTTTTTAGATTTAATTAGAAAAAGAAAATTTGTTATGTTAAGTTGTCTTGTAGTAAAAATAGTATTAGCAAATTTATTATAAAATAAAAATAGTACAAACAAAATTTTCGTATTGTAAAAACTATATGGGCAAATTTGTCAAAAAAAAGGCTTATTGCGTCATACATTCATTTTTTCATAAAATTTTCAAATACACAAAATGTTTTGACATTGATTAAATTAGACATGAAAAAAAAGGCCAAACAGGCCAAAGCAATCAAATTTATTTGAATCCATTTAATTTAAACAGATACAAAAAAGTACACTTTACAAAGAGCACAAAATCCTATGTTAGGTTTCGGTGTAAGACCAAATAGTGGATACACCAGGACAACTTGGACAATCTATCCTAGGACAAACTTAGCTCATGTTTGGCATCACTATTTTTAGGCTCTATTTGTCTAAAAGTCTAAAGTGGGCGAAGATTTAAAAAATAAAAGTGCTTGGAATATGTTTTTATTCTCTACCAAGTTTTGATAAGTAGAGGCTTTACCTCTATTTCTCACAGCCCCCACAAGGATGCATGTGAAAAATAGAGGTTAAAAATAAAAGGCGGAGCTATAGTAACATTTAGTGGATCAAGCCCATACCATTTTTTCTTTTTTTTTTTTCTTGAAATCCTAGAGAGTAAATCAAGATCCAAACCGTTGAAAATGTTTAAAAGATCAAACACGGCTATGACACCAAATTTGAGCCATTGGATCCTCACCAAACTCGGGATATGTACAAAAAAGTGAGCCATTGAATATTATTTTCTAAATTCTATGTGCCCCAAAACCAAGATCCAAACTGACGGAAATGTTTGGAAGGTGAACACAGCTATGAGGCCAATTTTCAGGAGTTTATGCCTCGTGGAACTTGAGAAATTTGTGAAAAACGTTCAACCATTGATGTATACATGCTCAATTTTAACTTAGTCCATAAGGAGTACCCCTTTTCATTATTATTATTTTTTTGGGGCATATATATCACGATCCAAACCTTTAAATTGTTTATAACATCAATTTTCAAGGCTTTATGCCTTGTGGATCTTAAGAAATTTGTAAAAAACGTTCAACCATTGATTTACACATGCTCAATTTTAATTTGGTCTATAGGTAGTACCTTTTTTTCTTTATTATTACTTTTTTAGGGCTAATAAGTCACAATCCAAACCTTTAAAACTATTTATAAGGTCAATGTTCACTATGAGATCAAATTTTAACTGTTGGATCATAGCCAATCTTGAGATATTTGTTAAAAAGCGTGAATTATTGGATATTATTTTAAAAAAATTTTGGGCTGCAAACACAAGATCCAAACCATTAGATCTATTTGAAAAGCTGAACATGGCTATGGAGTTAAATTTCCATGCTTTATATCTTGTAGATCTCGAGAAATTTGTGAAAAACTTTCAACCATTGATTTAAAAATGTCTAATTAAAATATATTATTTCATTATCAAACACATACTTTTATTTTAGCCTTTTTTTTACTCATGACTCTTTTTTTAATGACTCTATTTTGAAAGGTCTATGAGAAAAGGAGTATACTTACTGAACAAGCCCTTATCCAGAAGATGCAGAGTGTCCCTTATACACAAGTATTTCTTGGGACTATCTTATCCCTTGGACAAATGTAGAGAATTTTCTCCTTCAAGGGGATTGCATACGGTTTCACTATAAGGAAAAATAGTTTTGGCGATGACTTGTTGCGACAAACTAATTATATTGTCGCCTTAAGGTCACATTTTGCGACAAACGTGTATTATTGTCACCTAATATAAGTCTTTTCACGACGAACGTTGTTAATCGTCTCCATATGTCCTCTTTTGCTCACCCGTGCCATCAGGAATTTCACACCAATTTGTGGGAAAGGTTTTGGCTACAACTATTCATGCTTTTGGTGATAATATATTTCCATTGAGGTTGATAAATTTGAGGCGACAATTAACATGGCGTCACCAAAAGTGAAAAAAATTTTCATCGCTTTTACGCTAGTGGGAACCAGGAAACCCACTTATGACAACAAAGAGTAGTTGTCGCCTAAAGATTTTCACAGCTTTAGGTGACGATAGTTATTGTCGTAGGAGGATTTTTATTAGTTTTGGTGACGACAATTTGTCGTTGTGGCAAGCCTTTTAATATTGGTGCGAGGGCGAAATCCTTTCATTAGGGTACCCATTGAAAAACTATTCAGAAGTTCTCGCGATCACTTCTCTGAACCACGGTGCTCCTAAAATCATCTCTGGCTTCGACATCAGCGGTGGCACACTGGTTGCCTTCTCTCCGCCAGGTAATATTCTAGCCACTTCTCCCAAAATGTTTGGCAGTGCACCAGTTTGTTTTTTTTTCCTTTTCTCCCCATCTCTATCTCTCTCTGGCAGTGGGGATGCCTTTGGTAGTGAGACTCTTTCTTGCTCCTCCTGTCTCAATAGTAAACAATATCTCTCCCAAAACCATCTTCTTTCATCGCCATCATTATCTTCACTCACCCTTGTAATCAGGAGGCGTTTTTTATGAGGAGTCGCTACGCGAGATGGGTGCTCCCTTGTTGTGCTTTCCTTTCCATCATTTCCTTTTCAATGTGATTGGAAACCCAAACTACAATGGATGCTCGTTTGCTTTATTTTCGTTGCCTTCTCTTTGACTTTCCTTTGTCATTATCTTGTTTCCGCGATTAATTCCAAATCTCATACAAATTTTCAATCTTTCGGTTTGGGTTATTTCTCTGTTGGTAAAATCTTACCTATGGAAGCTACCATCTAAAGAATCGCATAGGCTTTCCATAAAAAATAGTAGCTTTGATCATCTTTTCCTTTGTATGTGTTGTTTTTATCTTTCAATTGAAGGCTACATTTGTCAAGCTAGTTTTTTCTTAATTGGGTTTTGAATTTGAGTTTGGTTGGAATGTTTAAACTGAGTTTGCCCAAGTTTGTTGTTCTGTGTGTCCGTTTTTTAATGTGGTTTTTTTTTTCGGTTGTTGGAGTTTTGGTGAAATGGGTTTTTTTGTTTTGAGTTTACTGAACATGTTTATTTGATTATTGGTTTGGGGGGTATTCAGGTTTCATTTTTTTTATTTATCAGTTCAATGAAATGGGTCTTTCTTCTTTCCTTAATTTTGTTATAGGCTGGGTTTTATGGGACAAATTGTATACTTCTATATATAGATTTATCTTTGCTGGTTGGAGTTTATTATGTATAGGTATTTTTTTTAGTTTATTTTCTATAGTTGATCATGGAACAAATGGGTGTCATTTTCTTCTCAGCCAAGAAGAAGAAACGAGAGAGATTGGCAGGGTAGAGAATGTAGTAGAGTTGGAGGACCTAGGGGTTGATTATTTGGAGGAGCTACTCATTTCTTCTTGATAAGATTGTCTTAATTCTCAGACCTCAGCTTGTTCATGCTTCATCCACCCTTTTGTCCAACAAAAAAAAAAAAAAAACCAAAGATCAAGGGCTGTCTAAATTAATGAATGTAAAAACGAGATTTGGCGATGTCTAAAACAAGAGAGAGGAATAGCTTCTACTTCCTCTCCCACACTTGTGTCTCCTACAACCATGACCAAAACTACCTTTGGCCCTTTTCAAGAACAAGAACAACAACCCAAGTCTTAACTATTTGCGTTTCTCATGGTGGGCCTGTAGAAAATCACAATCTTTGGAAAAAAGATAGCTACTAACAAATGTCTTATTTTGGAAGTGTGGAAGTCATTCCACTATCTTATATTTATTTTATCAAGGATGAAGATGTTGACCTATTTGTGTTTTATTTCTATTTATAGACTTTTTCATCTAACAAAATAATGGAATGAGAGATTATACCAAACATCTTTTATTTTGAATGAAACAAAACGAAGGCCCTGTTTTGAGATCATTCAAACCAAATCACATGTGTCACCATTTCTATGAGACTCCTCATCAAATGAGTAAGTTGGATAGAATATTGCATCCTGTGTTTGCTCCAAACACTACAATAATTCACATTTTTAGCTACAAAACTTTTCGTTGCCAAAAGATAACAAAACGTTGGTATATAAATTTACCGATGAAAATATTTTCATCTGCCGAACATCGCCAAAAAAAAGTTAGCAAAATATTTTAACAATGGAATAAAATTACGTTGGCAAAAACTATATTTACCAATGATAAATTGGCCCTTTACCGACATTAAAAGACGTCGGCAAAAATCATTTCATTTTTTTCAATTTTAATTTCACTTCTACCGATGTTTTTTAACGTTAGAAAAATTTTTTATTTTTAAAATTTTAAAATTTCATTTTACTGACTTTAAAAAACGTCAGTAAATCATGGGCTAACTCAATTCATATGTTTTTAAATTTCAATTTCATTTTTACTGACATTTTAAAACATCAATAAAAAAAATTACATAAAATTTTAAAATTCCATTTTGTTGATGTTAAAAAAACATTGGCAAATTAATTTCAAATTTTTTAATTTTTCTTTTACTTTTCCTGATGTTTTTTAACGTCAGTAAACTCATTCCTTTTTCAATTTTAATTTTTTACTTTTACCGACGTTGTTTAACGTCGGTAATGTTTATTCCTATTTTTAAAATTTACAATAGCTTTTTGCCAACATTAAAAAATGTCGGCAAATGTCATTTTTTTTGGCAATAGATTATTTTTTAAAATATAATAATTGTTTTTTCATTATAGTCTTCTAATAAACTTGTTTATACACCTATATCAAATATAAACCTATTCATGCACCTGTATTTAACAAAAGTAATCTATCTATACAAGAATTACTAAATAAACAAACAACCATCACCATTTTTCATCAAGTCATTCACCTCATTTAACAAATATTACAATGATACAGTCCCATATAAATATCCAATATATAAATACAAATAGACTAAAATGAAACTAAAACACCCCTCCAAGTCTGTAATCGAACCCAAATCATCCATCAATCTGTAATGACAAAATAACATTAAGACATGTTCAATGAATTAAATTACAAATGTAAGAAAAATATGTATATATATAATATTTTTCTAAGTTTTTTGGCGGCTTGTTTTCCGGCCTAAGTACTAAAAATTAAGGGGTTATTGCGTCTAATTCGCTAACGGGGAGTCCAATTCATGAGCCGTCAATTTGTACAAGTTACTTTTGCCTCGAGCCAGGTACTCGTGCCAGTTTCTGGGCCGCCCAATTGCTGTTTCCCATTTTGAACATCCAGCGGCCTATTTTCGGGCCTAAGTGTTCGGAATCCAATGTTTTTAGGTCTAATTCTCTAACCGGGAGTCCAATTTGTGTGCCATCAGTTCCTACAAGTTAATTTGGCCTTGAGTGAGGTGCTCGTGCTAGTTTCCATTTTTCTTAGGGGCCGTTTCCTATTTTGGACCTTCGGCGGCTAGTTTAAAGCCTAAGTGTTGAAAATTCTAGGTTTTAGAGTCTAATTCTCTAACCGGGAGTCTTATTTGTGAACCATTAATTTCTATAAGTTACTCTACCCTCGAGCGAAGTGCTCGTGCCAATTTTTGATTATTCTAGGGCCGTTTCCCTTTTTTGACCCCTCGATAGGTGGTTTTCGAGCCTAAGTCTTGGAAATTGTAGGTTTTTGCTTCTAATTCTCTAATTGGGAGTCCAATTCATGAACTGTCAGTTCTTACATGTTACTCTACCCTCGAGTGAAGTGCTCGTACCAGTTTTTGATTTTTTCATGGCCGTTTCCCATTTCTGACCCCTTGGTGGATGGTTTTTGAGCCTAAGTCTTGGAAATCATAGGTTTTTGCATCTAACTCTCTAACCGGGACTTCAATTTGTAAACTGTCAGTTCCTACAAGTTACTTTACCCTTGAACGAAGTGCTCATGCCGGTTTTTTATTTTTCTAGGCCGTTTCCCATTTTTAAGCCGCCGATGGGTGATTTTCAAACCTAAGTCTTGGAAATCGTAGGTTTTTTCTTTTAATTCTCCAACCGGGAGTCTGATTTGCAGATCGTCAGTTCCTACAAGTTGCTCTACGCTTGAGCGAAGTACTTGTGCTAGTTTTTTATTTTTCCGGGGCCGTTTCCCATTTTTAATCCCCTTGTGGGAAGTTTTCAAGCCTAAGTCTTGGAAATCGTAGGTTTTTGCTTCTAATTCTCTAACCGGGAGTCCAATTTGTGGATTGTCAATTCCTATAAGTTACTCTAACCTTGAGCGAAGTGCTTGTGCCAATTTTTTATCTTTTTTGGGGCCATTTCCCATTTTGACCCCCCAGTGGGTAGGTTTCGAGCCGAAGTCTTGGAAATCATGGGTTTTTGCTTCTAATACTCTAACCGGGAGTTTGATTTGGGGACCATCAATTCCTACAAGTTACTCTACCCTCGAGCGAAGTGCTTGTGCTAGTTTTTAATTTTTCTGGGGCCGTTTCCTTTTTTTGACTCCCCAGTGGGTGGTTTTCAATCCTAAGTATTGGAAATCGTAGGTTTTTGCTTCTAATTCTCTAACTAGGAGTCTGATTTGCGGACTGTCGGTTCGTACAAGTTACTTCACCCTCAAGCAAAGTACTCGTGCTGGTTTTTTATTTTTCTAGGCCGTTTCCCCTTTCGACCTGTTTCGAGGGCTGTATCTCTAGTCGCAGGTGTTGAAAATTGTACATTTTTAGTGTTTATAAATTTAAATGAGTTATTATGTTAAAATTTCAAGAGAATAATATACTAACCAAGGGGTCACATCATGCTCTCCAGTAGCTATGTTAAGATGATAGTGCTAAATGAGTTAGTAAACATAAATCATTAAATTGAGGTGAATTTAGGATTTTAGAAGGTCATAATTTTCTCACTAACACTGCTACAACTGCATGAGGACTCGGTGGAGGCAGGGACGGTGGAGGCTCGGTCAGTGAGGGCTATGTGGTGGGAGGCTGGGTTGGCGAGGGCTGTGTGGTAGACGGCTGCTTCGGCGAGGGCTGTGTGGTCAGAGGTTGTATCGGCAAAGGCTATGTCGCAGCCTCGGGTGTGCTTTCTGCACGAGCTAACCCAAGTGTAGCTGCGATATTTCGAGCACGTCAACCCTCTTCTCCCAAGGCATATCTGCAATGTGGCTTAGAATAAAGTGACCAGGAAAATAAATAATTATTAGCAAAAATCAATAATATTTATAAAGTGAATGTCAGTAATTTACATTCAATGGAAATGAAAATCATTTTAGTATGAGTGTCACTATCAAAACTAATATTTTAAAGCGCATGTCATAGACATCACAGAAAGATTACCTCATCCGATTCAGACGAAGATGTCTCGTCATTTACATCATCATCTTGTGGGGGATTATAGTTTTCGTCATTATCATTCCCACTAACCATTTTCTTTCCGTTCTCGTTTGTCCCTTTAGCCGAACCAAATATAGCACATGCAGTTGATGGGAGCCCTAGAGATACAAGTTTATCTGTATTCTGCTTAATTGTCTTTTTTCTCTTTAATCAATAATTGAATGCTTGCACGTGATGGGACAACTCTCCTGGTTTGACCCATTTTTCCCTCTGTTTGCCATCGTTTGCAACTATAATATATAAATAAGCATAAAATGTGAAATATAGAAATGTTTTATCCATATATGAACAAATCACAAGAGAAAATGAAATTGAAGATAATGTCATTCTATTAGGTAAGATCTTTATAAATTTACTCAATTGTTACATGTACAAAACCTAAAAAAAACACTACATGTCATATTCCATGTCAAAGTCAAACTGACTAAGTACATCATTGTCATCTTCATCTTTGTACGCTGCCAGTGTTTCATCCTCATCTTGGCCCTCATCATATTCAGACTCATCACTGAGAACAATCTCAGGATCTATATCGTCCCTCGATATTGGACACTAGTACCATCGACGAGGATTGGGACAACAGATGTCATTTGGTCCTGCTGAAATGCATCATTAGGTGCATCATCATCATAATCATCATCATCTCGCTTAGCAGGTACATCACATACTCCCCGATGCTTGACCCGTTTTACAACTCTTCAGTTTTTCCCTCTATTGGTATCATTGACGTAGAAGACTTGTGTTACCTAACTTGGTAGGACAAATGGATCATCCTTACACCAATGACCCGTGATATCAATGCTTATAACATGTTCTTCGATGTTTATCATGTGCTTGGTATTAGTGTTGTACCATTCACATTCAAATAAAGCCACTTTACCCTTGTGCAAATAGGATAATTCCCAGATTTTGCGGATGTATCCATAGTAGTCATGTTTCTTTCCTTCGTATTCCCCTTCCACAACCAAGCCACTACTTTGACTCCTACGGCATGTCTCATGGTCTAATATCGATCCCTGAATTCGCCTTTGCAAAATCAATAAATGAGTTCACCCCAGTTGTGTACTCCACATTCACCCCAGTTGTGTACTCCACACTAAATTGGTTCTGATAATGTAATATCCAACTCCTGTCCATATTTGACCTAATCACATGTAATTAAAAGTTAGAAATTGCTCCATGTGTGATATCTTTGACAGGGGGTTTCATTTAATGATGGCAGGTCTAATCTCTTGATATCTTTGACAGGGGGTTTCATTTAATAGTGTATGCATTCTAATGAAGCCCATCATATAAAAGTGGTAAGCATTTTCTTATTTAGTAGATCTACCTCACACAAACACAAATTTATTTTCCAAAATACTACATGTTTGCAGTAAGCATTGCAACATTAGTCTCTCCAAGAGTTATATCACGTAGTAGATAAGTCTAATAGCACAAGACTTTGCACAATTCCAAACATACCATTTGTTCTTATAAATCATGGCCACAATGTTCTTCCTCCATGCATTTTTCTTCTCGTTTTAAAATTTTCTATGGATAATTTGATTAACCAGTCTTCCAATTTCACCCATCAAAACCAATACTTAAAAAAATTATTGAAAAAAAAGGAAACTAAGCAAAACATAATGGACGCCTGCATAAAAACATCTAATCATGAAAATCTAAAAAACATTTTCTAATAAAAAAATAAAAAACAAATTCACCATATTCATTAATCACATCTCGATAATATGCTTAGTGTGGCATTAGGACCAATTCATTTTAGGGTAAAGTTTGAGGGTAATGATTTTGAGCTGCTTTACTTTTTATTAGGTGGGCCCCACTATGAGGTCCACTCCTTCTAATCACTGGAAGTGTGTGGCAGATTATTCAGGGCATCCAAACTCCAATTTCAGGTGTCACTTGGTTCACCTTATAAAGCTATTTTTTTATCATCTAATTTGAAAAGAAATTTCAAACCAATGTCGCATTCACATATATCTTGTGCTTTTTTTTTTTTTTTTTTTGGATATTTTACTCACGTCAATCTTTCCATTGTCAAGACGATGAACCTCACCCCCATTCCAGGCGGCCCATCTTCCTACGATCATGTGTGTAGGGAATCGTAAATGTTTCCAATGTGGTTTTTGCTTGTCTACGAAATGAGTCACGGAATCGCTAACTGATGATTGAAGTCTCATTCAAATGTCAAAACTTCCGTTCAATGGGTGGCCTCTTGCCTTTATATATTCAATAAAAACTAAGCACATCTCTCTCTCTCTCTCTCTCTCTCTCTCTCTCTCTCTCTCTCCCTCTCTCTCTCCTGTTAAAGACTTTCTCCAGAAAACCTCTAAAAAAGCCATTAAGACAGCTCTCTAAAAGCGCTATTAATCCCCCCAAATAAGCTCTCTACAAGCACTAATCAAAATGTTCTATAAAGACACTATTAAAAAAAACTCTTTTCCCATCCCCACACAACTTAAAGACATTTCTCACCTTTCTATAGACATCTCTCTCTTTCATTTGGGAAGAAACCAGAAAGACGACAGGGTCATAGGACTCAATTCACATTAGAAACTTCATAATCTTGTTTTTCATCTCTTCCTCTTCTTATTAGCCTTTGGTTTGGTTTTTTCAATCATAGCTAGTTTCTCTCTCAAAAGCTTCTCATTAACTAGACTCACACCCCAATTCTCTCGTTTCCCTTCCCCATCATCACCACCATCCACTCCGCCGCTGTTGCCTACTTCACTGTTATCATCATAGGTATCATCATCACCACTACCACCACCACAACCACCACCATTTTTAGACCTGCATGTTGTTAGGCATGACATGTCTGATGTGGAGTTGCTACTAAGAGCGTCGATAGTCTCACGAGCACACAAATTCCCCTACAAAGGGACTTCTAAGGTTGCATTCATGTTCTTGACAAGGGGCCCACTTGTTATGGCTCCTTTGTGGGAGCAGTTCCTCAGAGGGAATGAGGGACTATACTTAATTTATGTTCACTTGCATCCCTCTTTCAATGAAATAGTCCTTGAAAACTTAATTTTCTTTGGGCGAAGAATTCCAAGTAAGGTTTGTTTCCTTTTCACCTACGTAAAGAGTTTTTGTGATTACTTCTAGTTCATTTTATTTTTCTTTCTTTTTTTGTTTCTATTTTGTTGTGTTCTAAAGCTATGGTTATGTTTAAGGCTAGAGCTTTTAGGGAGTATCTCCACATTACCAACAACTTTGTTCTTACTTTACAGTTAGACTACACATCTGTTAAAGGCTGCCCAAAATCTAATGCCATGACATATTTTCAAGCTTTATTCGTATTTCATTGTGTTCATCTAAATGAAAATTTAGTTGCCGATTAGGGGAAACCATAAAAGAAGGTTGGTTACAACTCAAATCTGATAAAGCTAATGCAAATAAATATAAAAGCATCATACACCTTTCTCATCCTTTTGGTCAAGATCAAATATAAAAGCATCATCTATAATTATAAAACCTGAAAATGTATCAATTTATAAGGTCATAAATTGGCTGGTGGTTTCCATCCTTCACAAAAAGAAAAAAGTTACACAATATGAGCTGTTATACAATATTACAGTCTATTTCTGTTTGTTTGAGCAATATGACAGTTATGGGCTATGCAGTGAGACATTACCTTTGATTTATTTTATTGCTTATTATTGTTGTATGATAGGGTAATGAAGAAGAGATATGGTGTAGGGGACCTTTTGAGATGAATTGGAGGAACACAAAATGTCAAGCGAATCAAATGATCCTATCCATTGTTTTATGTTTTCAAATTTTTATTGTTATAAACAGTACAAATTCATAAGATTCATTTTTAATGTTGGATAGGCATCATATTGTGAAATTGAAACTTAAGGTACAGATAGGTGTGTGAAAATAAAACTCATACTTTTCAATCAAATATCAATGTGTATGAGTATCTACAGTGCAATATTGTACTCTAGCTAAGCTGATGATCGACAGTGATATACAATTAACCCATGAATGAGAGACTGGCATCTGATGTTGCTTCTGCATGGTCAAATATCATGATTTAATTACTTAATTAACTGTTCATTGCCTTCAATTTTTAGGTCAACTGCTTATTTTTTTGTTTAACATGCGCAGATGAGTAACTTAAGATGAAGTAGATGTTTGTAGTAAAATCCTTAGTTGCATAAATGTAGGCTGTGATACAATATCACAGCCTACATTTCATTAGCATTTTGGAAATTTATTCAATTTTATTTTAAAATATATGTGTCTTAACAAAATTTCTCCCTTTATACATACCAACTGTGGTTATGTAAAATTCCTTTATGCCCTCTAAAATCCTCAAGGAAAAAATAGAAGAAGAAACCAAGAAAACAAATCTCCATTGATGCGGTAAATAACAGAGAAAATCCAAAAAAAAAAAAAAAGAGTAAAAATTACTTGAGAGAGGGGAAAACACACAAACCTCCAGATTTTCTCTTTTTTCCTTCTCTTCTCCTTCCTCTTCTTGGCCAACAGTGAGAGAGCGGTGCAAAGGCAGAGGCAGCCAATAGTGTGGGAGAGGGAGAGAGCGGTGCGCAGAGGCTTCTCGTGTGACACTCCGACCCCTAAGTAAGCCCATTTAATGTTTGTTGTTTTGTCTTTTCAATTATGTTTCGGGTCATGGATAGGTAGTTGGGTTGAGTTTAACCTGGATTAGGTAGACACAAGCCTTTTTTCGTAATTTTTGACTTTGTAAGATTTCGTCATTCATGTATCATATTGGTGTCATCACGTGTATCTCGTCAAGCTTGTTGATTTCCGTAATTGACTTGCATGCAAAAGACTTCATTTGTCTCCATTGGATGTTTATTTGACTCAAACTGAAATTTCTTTAAACTACAGGGATTGTCTTATAAATGCTATATATATTGTCTTATAAAAGATGAATTCATCGACTCATCTCATTCTCTCTCAACTCATCATAAGTCTTTTCTCCTCTCTCTCAAAATACGTTATTTTCTTCTCTCTTATCTTCTCTTCTTCTGCTATCAAAGCAAAGAAGGGGGGGATCCTTTTTGCACCCATTTTACAATTCATCCCTTGGTGTGGTCTAAGGTAAGAATTTGTTTCATTCTAACATCCATGATTCTAGAGACCTCTTCATGCACTGAATGCACTCATCTTTTCTCCCTTCTTACATGCATGGTTAGTAGGGCTACTTATAGATATCCAATTTGAGCCAAAGGACGGTGATTCACTTCAAAAAGCTCAATTGAGGCAAGTATAAGCACTTTATGGATGAACACATGTTGGTAGACTATGATTGTTATTATTCTTCTCAATCTTTCAAGATTCTTGTGTTTTACAGCCTTTCTGTATACATTTATATGCTTTCGCTTCCAATTGTTTAAAAATCCATTCATTTCTGAACTGTACGTGAAGCTCTTGCATTTTAATGTTCTAAAGTCTACGGCTAAGCCGTAGGAGTTTCACAGCTCAGACTCTAGAGAGCAACCTAATTTGAATTTACACTACGGTCAAGCTACAGCTAAGTCATAGAATGTACTACGAGCTGAACCGTATGCTAGCTGTGACCCCACCGTAAGTCAAACTACGGCTTGATATCCCAAGAGTAGGAAAAAAAGGAAATCCTTCTACGGTCCAGCCCCGGTAAAGCCGTATGGTGTGCTACAGCTAAGCTGTATCCAACCCATGGATAAACATAGAACAATCACAGCCCAGCGGTAAGAGAAAGCACGGTTTAACCATGGGTCGCCGCAATTGCGAGAGAAATTCTGAAAAACCACAGCTAAGCCGTAGTGCATAATATGGCTAAGCCGTAAGATGCCTACGGCTAAGCCGTAAGTCACCTATGGCTTAGCCGTGAGGCCACTGGAAATTAAGGAAAAAGGTAAGTATTATTAAGTGACCTTATAAGGCCTTCGTGTTGGATCCCAGTACCCCTTAACTTGTCCAATGGAATACATGAATATCATGAATGGTCTTGAGGGCTGTGACTCATTTATGTGTGTTGTCTAGTTGTTAAGCACCTCCCCATGGGTGTTGGTTTAAGGGACTTCGATACACCTTCTCTATACAATGTAACACCCAGAAGATGGACAACCGTATATTGAATAACTTAAAACGACATCATCATGCACAGTTAGAAACAATGGACAATTAGCTTAGGGTTGGCTAATAAACTATCATGGTGCGATGAGAATGAATCGAGTTGTATAGCATGTTGGTTCTGGTTATTGCCTTCTATTCTTTTACTCTTGCTTTGACTTGCATGATTATTGATTTGACTTGAAAGATCATGTCCCTTGTGATTAAGCTTATTATGGTCCTTCTTGAAATATATGTTCGACTTTGACTTGCATTGAATGGACTTGCATATGAATGTATTACGCAAGATGATATGATTGACAAGGTCTGGCTCTATTTAGCCTCAGCCTTATGATACCCGGCGGAGTTGACTTTAGTGTAACTTGTTTGTGCCACTGCAGTGTGCTCTTGCCTTAGGGGTTCGGACCCCAGGAACTAAAGACCCATTCATACCCTAGCTCGATCAATAGTTTTCTCAACAAATAGATCCTTAGAGGGAGGATATGGCAAATGTGGTAGCCACATATTAAAGTATATCTGTTCAATGATTCTTATATCATGCTTTATTTAAATGTACAATTTGCTTAGTATAATAAATTAGAACTCTATGTGTAATCACTTGTTAATGATTCTTGTAGATACAACATGTGTTACCTTACTATTGCTTATGCTTTGCTGGTTGTCCTTGGTATTGCAGACTCAGATCCCACTCCTAATCCCTCGACAATAGCCAGACTTCAGAGGCGATCGTAAAGGCCCCATCGGGGCTAGATGAGTGGACATGATCAATCCACCCCGGAGAACGGCATGGATTAGGATAGGCCTCATTTTGATCTGTGGGCTACCTTTTGTTATGTATTGGAGTATATCTCCCTGCATTTTGTATCATATAAAAACTTCCTTCTCACTCTTGTAAAGATAATGTTTTCTTTTAGCTTGGTGTGTCCTCGGAATTATGTGATGATACTGACAGCTTCCGCGTACAATGCTATTGCATATGTGATTTTCCCTTGTATGTGTGCACTTGGATTGGGTTTGGGTGTGTATGCATGGGAGTATGTGTGTCACTGATTAGGTTTAAACTTAATCCTCAATTTCTTGGGCTTGGGTCGTGACATCTCGTTCTGGGATCGGAAAAGAGTAGAGAGGGAGGTATCGTAGAGGCACTGGCAGTGGATCGTAGAGGCACCGGCAGTGGATCATAGAGCAAGAAAGAGAGGAGCATAGCAAGGATTGGAGGATTACAGCGGCAGCGGTAGCAGATTGCAGAGGCAGTGGCAACGGGTCATAGATCAGAGAGAAAGAGATCAGAAAAAGCAAGAGAGAGAGTAAAGAGAGCGAGAGTAAGTAGAGAGAGCAGAGAGAGAGCGAGAGAAAGCAGAGACAGAGAGCGAAAGAGAGAGGAGCGAGATCAGACAGAGCAAGTAAGAGATCAGAGAGATCCAAGAGAGTGAGAGATTAGAGAGAGTTAGAGAAAGAGACCAGAGAGAGAAACGAATATGGGGGTGAAAGAGAGCTAGAGATCAGAGAGTGAGAGAGAGAAACGGATTTGGGGGCGGGGGAATGAAAAAGGGGAAACGGGTGGTGCGAAGTTTGATAACGTTTTTACCGACAATTAATTTTTGTCGCCAAAATTTAAATTTTGTCGGCAAATGTTCATCAAATTTCAGTAAATAATTTCAAAACTTTACTGATGTAAATCATTTTTCGTTGGTAGAAATTAATTTTTACCGATGGTTAACAAAAATTGTCGGTAAAAATCAACTTTTACCGATGTAAAAATTCGTCAGCAAAAAATTTCCCATTTTTTGAAAAATTTAGTAAAAGATTCTATATATTTACCGACATCTACCCATTTTAAGTCGGTAAAAGTATTTCATGTTTCCTGCCGACCTTATATTTTTACGACGATAAAATACTACTATTAACAACGAAAATTAAAAACATCAGCAAAAGTCTGCTCTTGAGATTTAGTGACGCTTATTTTCGCTAGTTAAAGTAAAAACTATTCATCAAAAATATTTTATTTTATTTCTAAAAATGAAGTTAATTCACTATCCACCTTTGTTGATGAATGTTACAAATAATGTCGGTAAAAGTCTACTTTTACCAACATTTTATATAAAACGTTGGTAATTATCTAATTTTCACTGACAAAATGATATGCGTCGGTAAATAATTTCCAAGCTTAGTCTTTACCGATGAAATTATAAAAGTATCACTAAAAAATGTTGCCAAAACTGCACCTTGTTGTACTAAAATGATGCATGTCTTTCTACGTTTGCTCCAATACATTTTTTTTTATTTTAGCCTCTTTTTTTTAATGGCTTTGTTGGAATACGAGTAGAGAGAGATACCAAACATGACCTTTGTCTTCTCTCTCTCTCTCTTGTTGTTTTGGTGTACGTATGTGTATTGACTGCTGAGGTTCTCTATTTTTTTTTTGTTTTTTTTTCTTTTCTTTATTTTATGTCCTAAACAGCAACTAAATCAAATGGAGGAAAAACCTATGACACTATATGGGTTTGTTTGTTTATGGAATCTCCAATTATCCTTTGTTGGGAATTTCTCATATATCATATAAAAGGAATTGTTGTTTTGTGAGAATTCTATATTTTTTTTTATTTGAATAGTAAGAATTCGTAAAGTTTGCATTGTTGTAAAAATGTCATATATGGCCTGCAAACTTCTTAGATGAATGCATTGACTATACCTAATTATGATGAATGCACTCATTTGCTCACTTTGTGAAATTCTTAGATGAATGTATTTATTGATTAGATGAACGCATTTATTGATTATGATGAATGCATTTCTCCTTGCATGTGTAATTTACTTGATGGATGAGGGATCTACTAGGTGGAATTAGATATTGATTTTGAAGGGGGTTGATGTTGAAGGAAGGGGGTTTTTTGATTTAGGGTGGAGATTAGAGATTTGCTTGGTTTATCATTTGCTTCTTTTCTTTGTGTTTTCTGTTCAACAATAGTATACTTCTCAACAACATATATGTATAGTTCACTGCTCCTCCTAATTCTATACATGTTGGTCCATGTGTTAAGTATTTTAGATTGAACACCCAATTATTCAAGGGATCAAGATTTATATTATTGAAATGCTCATTAAAAAGATTGATGACCTTACAAAGATCTAAAAAAATTGAAGGTCTAGCCAATCTATTCTTAGGCCTTACAATGAATGTATCTATTTTCTTTATCTACTACAAGTAGATGTTAAAAAGGAATGATCCTCGTTCAATAACATGAATCTGACATGAATCTCAAGAAAAAAAATTTTATTTAAGACTTGGAAATCCTTCTTGGTTTGTAGGGACAAATTACAACAAAAGATATAGATTTGTTTACTTTACTTCCACTACTACTATTCTCATTCATCCCTTGTTATTTCTGAAAGGAAAACCCAATTTCATCTTCATCTAAGTATGAAATCTTCTTATTCTTTATCCCACATGTGGTTCTTTCTTTTTTCATGCAAGTAAGAAATATTTTAAATGGTTGAACTGTTTGTTTTTTAATTTATTTATTTGGATTTGGTTTTCTGAACAGATTGAAAGATGATGGAAATCAAGCTAATAGTTCATTCCCATTTTTTTGTTAATTCTTTTTAGAAGAGGAATGAATGGGAATAGAATGAGGATGGTCTCATTCTCTTGTAATCAGTTTAATTTTAGCTCTTTATTTCTTGCTGAATCAATGCTCGACTCTAAATCTATGAATTGAGTTTCTTAGAATATAATTTCTTTTTTCTATATATATATATTTTTACAGCAAAATTTTTGTCATATTTGGCACTTGTAAAATACTCATAACAGTTGAATTCGATTTGATTATAATCAGTGTACCCGTGGTAGAGATTAGAGACTTTCAAATAAGCTACATTTAATCCACCAAGTGAATGAGCAAAAAGTATATTGAAAGTGCACAACTATCAAAGTGAACTTTCAAGAAGAGTGTCGCCTTTCCAAGCCTAGAATAGTCTCTCTATCTCTCTAAATCTCCTTCAAGTAATCACTTCTCTTTATCTCTCTAAATCTCCATCTCCATTTTCTCATGATTTAGATTGTGTGGTTCTTCTTTGTCTTGGGTTTTAACCTTTGGGTTCTTTTTTTTTTTAATCTTCTAATTGTATTTTGATGGGTAGTAATGATTTTTGGAAGTGGATATTGTGCTTAGGATAAGGATTCCTAACATGTGGGAATACATATTGAGGCTTTCTTTTGTTAGCAAATAGTTTTCATTGACACTTTGATTTTGAGTGATTAGGTTACGATTTTCAATGAAGGAAGTAGTGCATATGAGATTATTTGTTCTTTTTCTTCTTCTTCTTCTTTATTACGATGAAGCTTTGGAAGTAAAAGAATTTTCAACTATGTGATGAAGCTTTAGAAGCTTGATTTGGGGAGTTTTGTTTTTGGTTATTTATACTTGTTAAGATTTGGTTTTTACATGAAATTTGATGTTTATGAAAGTTAGCCAAGAACTGTCTCATGGATGCATGAAAAAAAAAACATGTATTGGGGTTATTAATTTCCTCCTAAAAAAACCCACCATAAAACCTCTTGGTATTGTTTTTCCATGATTTTTTAGTTTTACAAATTTCTTATCTACTAGTTTCTTCAAAGAAGATGGGGGTTACTAATTTCTTCCTCAAAAAGACATGTTTGCTCCTTTTCTTATTCCTCTTTGGGGGTATAAAGTATAAAATTTTATCATTTTACTACATGGGTTTAAAATTTTATCATTTTATTGTATGTTGTATGTGCATCGTCACCAGGGAAGTGTTCTTTATGGATGTCTTTCTTTTATGAGATTTCCAAGGCCCAGCTATGAATAAGAGTTGGATGCAACTTACTAGCAGATGAAGCTAGCCTTAATAGGATGGGGTTAAGTCATTCATTGAATTTGCAATGGCCAATTCAACAAAGGATAACAAGATTCGTTACCTTTGTATGGACTACATGCACTTTGAGTGGCATACCAATGAAGTTGTGGAATATCATCTGGACCTGAGGGAGATAGATCTGGGTTACACGACTTGGTTACACCATGGGGAACTTGAACCCGAGAATGAGGCACACATATTGGATGATAACGAATATGATGAGGGTGAAGATGTTGGGGATGGAATGGGATGTGATGAACAGATTGCGGATAAGGATGAATTATTTGACATGTTGGAAGATTATTACATGAGGAATATCTGGATTGATGACCTAGATGAACTGCATAATAGCGTCAAGAGTGAGAATGTGCAGAACTTTGAGAAATTGCTCACTGATGCAGAATGTGAACTGTACCCAAGTTGCAAAAAGTTTATGTTGTTGTCATTCGTGATTAAGATGCTTCACTTAAAGGTGTTGAACAAGTGGAGCAACAAGTCATTTGATATGTTGTTGACACTTTTGAAAGACCTTTTACCAGAAAGTTATCACATTATTCCATTTTCCCTTTATAAAGCTAAAAAGTTTTTATGTGACTTGGGTTTGGGATATGTGTGCATTCATGCCTATCGTTATCATTGTGCACTTTTCTGGAAGGAGAATGTAGCTTTAAAAAACTGTTTAGTGTGTGAGGAGTCTAGATATAAGCTCAATGATGGAAAGGGTAAGAAGATCCCCCACAAATATTGCGGTACTTCCTGTTGACACCCAGATTGAAGAGATTGTATATGTAAAGGAAAATAGCTATAGATATGAGACGGCATAAGGACAAATGCGTAGAAGATGGGTTATCGAGGCATCCAGTTGATAATGGTGAGTGGAAGCTGTTTGATCGGAAGTATCCAGAGTTCGCCCAAGATCCATGCAATGTGAGGCTAGGGCTGGCCACTAATGGTTTTAACCCTTTTGGAAACATGAGCACCTCCTACAGTATGTGGCCTGTCATAGTGATGCCCTATAACCTACCACCGTAGAAGTGTATGAAAGAGTCATTTTGCATGATGTCTTTATTGATTCTTGGACCAGTGGCCCCGTGAAAAGAGTTTGATGTCTGCTTGCAACCATTAGTTAATGAGTTGAAAAAGTTGTGGGAAGATGGTATGCTTACTTATGATGCCTTAACCAAACAAACTTTTAGAACGCATGCAATTGTTATGTGGACCATTAACGACCTTCCTGCATGTGGTGACTTTTCTAGGTGGACAACCAAAGGTTATTTGGCATGTCTCACTTGTAACAAGGATGCATCATCAGAAAAGCTAGAAGGGAAGCTAGCATACATGGGCATTTGCCATTTCTTAGCTGAGGACTGCCTTTGGCGAAGAAGTAAGTTCTTTTTAATGGTAAGATCGAGAACCAATCAAGACCTTTGGAGTTATCAGGGGAACAAATACTGGAGTAGCTAGATTCCTTAATTTTTGGACAGTTAGGGAAGCATCTAAGGACCAGGAAAAGGAAAAGGTCTCTTCCTATCTTGAATTGGGTAAAGAGAAGCACTCTGTTTGAGCTACCGTACTGAAAGGATTTGAACCTTCGGCACAACATTGATGTCATGCACTTAGAGAAGAATATATGTGACAATCTCACTTGGATGACGTTGAGCATAGATGGGAAGAATAAGGACAACAAAAAAGCAAGTGTGGACTTGAAGAAAATGAAAATAAGGAAGGAGTTGCATCAAAAGAGACGTGCGGATGGGTCCTACGAAAAGCCCCCATCACAGTACACATTATCCCTAAGGGAGAGACATGGCTTCCAGGAGTTTTTAGAATCGATTAAGTTTCCAAATGGCTATGCAGCAAACATCTCAAAGTGCGTGAGCACCAATGGTGGTAAGTTGACGGGCCTAAAAAGTCATGATTGTCATGTCCTCCTGCAACAGCTTCTTCCAGTTGGGATGCATGGGTACCCTAACAAGGATATCTATTCCACATTGTTTGCATTGGGGAATCTCTTCCAAGATCTGTGCTTGAAAACATTGAAGATGATGGATCTTCAAAAACTAGAGGATCACATAGTAATCATACTTTGCAAACTAGAAAAGATTTTTCCTCCAGTGCTTTTTGATGTGATGGTCCATCTGGCCATTCACTTGCCTTGCGAGGCTATGCTTACGGGTCCAGTGCAATATAGATAGACATATGCCATTGGAAGGTAATTATTAGCGTCTTAGGGCTCGTATAAACTTAAAGTCAAAGTTTTGTTTAATTGTTTGGTATAATTAATATACTTTTATGTTGCTTTCATTTATGAAGACAACTTGGGACTCTAAAACGTTATGTTACCAACCGAGCTCGCCCAGAGGGTTCAATCACAGAGGCTTACATGGTCAAAAAGTCTCTTACTTGTTGCTCAATGTACCTAGGTGGGATCGAAACTATATTTGATCGTGGTGAAAGGAATGACGATGGAGGTGAGTATGGCCTAGGGTTAGAGGCTTTCACATTGCGTCTCAGTCCATATGCTCAAATCACAAGGGCTTACGATGTGTCCCAAGAGGAATGTGACATGGCTGATTGGTTTATCTTGTATAATAGCTCCGAATTGGATGACTATTTAGAGTACGTATCTACCTTTGATATAGTGTATGTGTAACTTTAAATTTTGTCCACGATGTTCAATAGTAATTAATATGGTATTATTGAATTTCTTTTGTATAAGTAGGAAACAAAAGTATTTGTTAGAGAGTTAAGGTGTACGTGACATCAAAAAGAGACAAAAAGAAGAATTGCCTATATGGTTTAAAAATCGAGTAAGATATAGAGATGTGTTTCGAAGAACTATACCTTATTCATCTATACTTGAATTGTTATTAACATGTGGTACTTGTCTCATGATATTTTCGTAGATAATTAATTATGACGTTAAGGTTCACCAGAAGCAACCGATGAATTGTGGTCATTAACCAATGTCCTTATGCAATAGTGGACATGTACTTTGGTTGCTCTGTAATGGCATCGATACCATCCCAAAGACAGAGAATACTATCGTATGACTCAAAATAGTGGGTTGGTTGTGGAAGGGGTCCATGAAAGATGTACAATTGACTTTTATGGTTACTTGTGTGATGTATAGGAACTTCATTATATGTATAGGCATCGGGTTGTTTTGTTCTAATGTCACTAGTATAACATTGGTGGTAACAGGACAATGCAGAATGATGCACATTGCATAAGCATTAATGTAAGAAGTCATTGGTATGATGAAGACCCCAGTGTCTTACTAAGTCAAGTGCAATAAGTCTTCTATGTGAATGATACAAAATATGGCGAACATTGGAAAGTTGTACAACAAGCCAAACATCGAGGAATATGGGATATGCCAGAGCTGGATGATGCAGGTTGAATTGTTCGATCTCGATGATGTGTTCCAGCTAGAAGAATCCACCGGGGTTATACCAATCGTTGGGGATGATCCCGTTACGTTCCCTTTATGTAGGAATGATATTGCTCTTAAAAATATTCCAAGTGATGGGGTTTTGGAACAACTCAATGAAGAAGATGAGGGTGATTTGATCTTTGATGATGAAGATGAATGTGATGGGGAACCTAACAATGATGAAAAAGAAGAGTTGCATGATCATTTTGATTCTAATATAGATCCTGATATAGAACCTTTATGTAATGAGTTATTATTAATGAATTCACTTTTTATTCCCATGAGTTAATGATGGCTTTCCAAACCCAGGTTTGATTGTTAAAAATATACCCTCAATGCTATTTGACCCAGATCTTTTGGAATTTCTGGTCCCATTTAACTAGTGTAGGGAATATAATAGTCTTCCTTTTGAACTTCAAAACCTTCATCAAAGTTATAAATTCGTTTAGAGGTTCTTACTTACAAAATTTAAACCTCAATGTTGGAGTGGAATTTGACTCCCATGCAATACGAGGTGGAACAACAATATACACAACTGAAAATTAAGAACAATCCAAGTTCTTTATCCCTTATTCCATCAACTTGTAAATAAACCTATTTCCCATCATCAATAGAGCATAGATCAGATGTCAACACCAATATAAAATGATGCAAACTTTTACAAAAGCATAAAAACTACCTCACCAAACAAAAAATCAAATACATTATAAGAATTCTCCTACAGATGAAAGCTAGGCATGCTTCCCAAACATGATATATTCTTGTATATCTGATTTACTAATCACTATTGTTTTACTAGATTCCATCCATGCCTCCCAAACATATCAGTACATTGTCTACGGCCACCAGTCCACCTACACTGGATGTGCCTACCCTCCATACCCAGTTAGACATGCCTAGTAGCATCTACCACCCACACCAGCACTAGCAGTATAGGTAAGTGACATTTAAATCTAATACACACACACACATGCGCGCGTGCATGCGCACAGAGCGTAAGTAAGTCACATGTTTTTTTTGTCTTGGCCAGGTTCAAATCTGAAATGGGTATGTGGTAAGTCATGCGGGAAGGAAACTGCACAGATTTTAAGAAAGAATGGAGGCCAAAAGTTGCCAGCATTGGTTCCTGATCAGGTCAATGCACCAACTGGGTATCGTGCCAACAAGGTGGCTAGTCAAATTGGTAAAGAAATTCGTTTGTCGGCACCTATTGAGGGAGTGATTGTGTGGGATCAGATCGATGGTGGGAAGACTAAGGCTTCCATCATATAGGCAGTCCTGATAATTACACATTGGATCCATTTAAATTATTTTTGTATAGAAGTAGTGTTCTTATATTTGAGTACTTAATGCTATGCTCAAAATGGCATTAACCATGCATGTAGGATAAATTTGATATTGCAGGGTATGACAAGAATCCAAATGTACAAGCAACAATTAGCTGGAAGTGCAAGGAGAGGTATAGGGATTGGCGCTGTGGCATGAGAAAATGCTAGCTACAATTGTTGGAGGATGGCGTTGACCCATATAACAAGCCTTTACATGGGGTTACAGAGCGAGCGTGGAGGTGGCTGATTGATGTTGATTGGAAGGATAAAAAACTCTTAGTAATATTGTATAAAACTTTTTTGTTTATTTTATTCGATATCAAATACATTTATACTGAAATTATATTTTAGAAATGATGTGAGAAAAATAGTGAAAACCGGAAGTGCTTACCTTACAATCATTCCATGGGGTCAAGATCCTTTCCAGATGCGATGTCAATTAAGGTGACGAGAATTAAAGTTCCCATACATCTTACTTCTGAATATGATGCATACATATATAAACTAATGTTTTAAAAGTAATGGAATTAGGCAGCCGAGAATAATGGTGAGAGGCCCCATATTGCAGACTTTTTTAAGGAGTCTCATTGCAAAAAGAAGACGTATGATCAGTAGCCCGGTGTGTGCTGCAAACATGTACATCTAACAAAAATGGGTCACTAGTCATTTTATTCCTACATATATTATTATTTGGGAAAAAAACCTAATTGCTTAAATCTTGAGTTGGATGGCAGGAGTAGTTTGAAAAGCTTCATGACCAAAGTTCACAAATAGAATCATCTCAAGAGATGACGTAGGAGAAGATGGCTATTGAGGTGCTTGGAAGCAAGTGAAGTTACATGTGGGGATTCAGAGTTGGCCCGAAGCACCCTAACTACTCCTCACATACTTGCACTGCTTCACGGGCACATGATCAAGCCATGAAAACCCTAAGGGAGGAGTTGGATTCACTAAGAGGTTTGACCTAGACCTAGCAAGCACAGATTGAGGCACAAAATAAGAAGTATGCCGATCTTGAGTTCGGGATGCAGGTGCAGATGGAGCAGATGATCATGAACATGCTTGTGACTGGTGGAGGGGTGCAATCATCTGTTGGCGACCGACCATCCACCTCTCTTGGTGAGTACATTTAGGTTGTTCATAACCTTATTTTTTCACATACTTTGAATATTGAGTGTAATTTTCAAAGTTTCAAACACTCATTGAATACCCAGTAAAGTGTCAAAGACAATAGTTACAATAATAAAAGTTAATAGCAGTAAACACTCATTGCAGTCCTTCCCTCCTACCACATTCAATATGCCAATCCAAATGCTCCCCATTTCCTTTCAATGCTTCCTCTCCCTATGGCTGTGGAAGCTTGTGTTGTTATATTGAGATTCATTTCTTTGAATCTCACTGATTGAACTGAGCTTTCTCTTTTTTCTCTTCTCCATTTCTAATCTAGGTCTTTTACAGTTTCAATCCAGATCAATAATCTTACCGTTGCATCTTTGTTTCTACTTCTATTCTAGTGCTATTTGAAATAGTAAAAAAAAAAAAAACCATTTTCTATTGTTGTTTTCAACTGTGCATGGTGTAGTTGAATTGGAATATGTGTTTTTGATAGCAATTTCTATTTCTACTGCAAACAATGCTAAATGGATTTATATACTTTATAGTGTGACTTATGGATTTTTATGGGCTTGCTAGATTATTTTTTGTGGTCACATATTCTCATCGGGTTTTACTAGAAATAATATGGCTTTCTAATGTCAATAGTGTAGATATGATTCTCACCTATTTCTTGTTAATATCCTTTTATATTTTGTGTTGAAACTGGAGCTACTATGAATTTATAATCCTTTTTTCCGAAAAAATAGAAAAAGAAAATTGTATTGCTTTGCTCCTCTTATTCCATATGCTTCAAACCAACAAAAATGTAAGATTCTCCAAAGAATTCTTCCTTATTTTAATTATCTTTTCCAACTCCAAGTTTTTAGCTGTTTTTTTCTTTGTGATAACTTCTTCTGTGCCAATTGGGTTTAATTTATTGTAAACCTTTCCTTTATAATTGATTCAAAGTCATTGGATTTGATTCATTTGTTTCTGGATTTCATAAGATTTGGTCATGACATTTGTAAGGAGGGATAATGCTTTTTGCTAGTGGATTTCATAAGACTTGGTCATGAAACCTATTACTGTTTCCATCAAACAAGGCCTTAGTCAAAAGATCAATCAACCATCAGGCACTAGGATTGACTTTTCAATGTTCAATGAGTCTGAGTTGATTAAAGAGGGAGAAATGGAAGTGTATCCCCTTATAGTTGAGGCAAAGATAGCTCCATTTGGGGATGGTGGATCCATAATTGTAAATTCTTAAATCACACTTGCAGTATTTAAATAGAAGAAGGGTTTTTCTTATGAAGAGTTTGTGGGCTGTCTAGTCTGTTTACTAAAGTGTAGGAAGTGTTTTCCTACACATTAGATGAACAAGTTTTAGAACTGAAACTTGACTATAGTAGCACCATTGCAATTGAATTCTATTTACCAAATGATTCTTGCGCATTAGATGAAAATGCTTAAGTGGGAAATGTTGGCCAAGTGGGTCCAGACCAATTGGGTTTAGTATCTTGGGTGGTTTCCCTAATTATATTAGGAATTTCCTGTTTGTTAAACAATAGTTTCTTAATAGGTTAGGACTTTCCTTTTTCTACGATAGAGTTCTTGGGGGATAAGGAAGTGATGATTATATATATGATGTAATTTGTAACCTTGTATAGGAGCTGAGATTCCAAGGCTGTGGTTTCACAGATTGGAGGAGAACCTAGTGGAAATTGGTTTCTCATGGACGTAAGCATCTTTTCCGAACCACATAAATCTCTTGTCTTCTTACGTGGTTGATTGTTTATCTTGGTTGTTTACGCACACAAGCTCACAACAATTGGTATCAGAGCGTGGAAGTTATGCGTGGAAGATCATCGGGAAAAAGAGATCAATGTGTTGATCTCTGCCACACACGATCAGCGAAGAAGAAGAGTGGGTTCTCAATTATGCTAGATCTCTTTGTTGGAAAGGCATTTTTGGGTGTCGAATTTCTATAAGAAAAAGACTATCTTCAAGAACAAAAAAAAAAAAAAAAAAACTCACCGGATGCCAACTGCCGGTCACCGTGAGCCCGCCACTAGTTGTCGTCGCCGTCACCGCGAGCAGCCGCTCGTCACCGGACTAGTCTGCCGGAGCCGAAGCAGACGGGGGCTTGCAACCTTCTCTGTTCGGTTGCAGGACATAGAGATGCGTTGAGGTTGAAGACGACCCAGGGGGGTTCCAGGTTTCGGGTTGGGTCAGTTTGACCGACTCGTGAAGTATAAGCCTAGCAGAATAGGTGTAGGTTCGGCTTTTCGGGTCAGCTCGTTGCAACCCAACCCGTAGTGCAAGCCTAGTCAAGCAGCACATGTTTCTGTTTGGGTCGGGTCGACCTGATCCCGTTTGTAATCCGTCCAGCCCATTAGCCACTGATGACATCAACAGAGTGACGTCATCAGGCTGACGTCAGCCCACGTCATTAGACTAACAGTCAAAGGCCAGAGTTGACCAGATTGACGACGAAATTTTATTTTTACGATATCTTAATCATCTGACGTCCGATCGAAGATCCGTTTGCGCCACGAACTTGTTTTGAGCAGATCTACGTGTTTATGAAAAAAGATTGGCTGTTAGACAGTCAACAAGGAGTTTGACCAAACTGGAAGTGCAGAAAACCGTTTTTGCTATATCGGAGCCATTCGGGGTCAAATTTCAGATATGTTTCTTTCAGCATGCTCGTGTTGACGAGATCTAAAGCTTGGTGTAGGAGTTGAGGTCAATGTTAGTTGTTTGTTTTTTACTGTTGCTTAAGTTAATTAAGATGAAGAGCAATACTATCAACACTACCATGATTAAGCTCAACCATTCCAATTGGTTGATCTGGAAACCGAAGATGGAGGATATTCTTTATTGTAAAGACCTTCATCATCCCGTTGAAGAGGATAGTGCCCGACCAAAAGATATGCAAGTTGCTGATTAGAACAAGTTGCATAGAAAAGCGATTGGTCAATTAGACCGTGGGTTGATAACAATATATTTCACCATGTGTCTATTGAAACCAATGCAAATACCTTTTGGAAAAAGCTAGAAGCAATGTATGATAAAAAGACCACAGTGAACAAAACCTTTTTGATCAGAAAGCTTATGAACATGAAATTCAAGAATGGTGGTCAGATCGAAGATCACATCAATGAGTTCTAAAAGCGTGGTAAATCAATTAGCCACTACGAAGATGGTCCATCATGATGAGATGCAAGCTTTGTTGCTTCTGAGTTTTTTGCCAGATACATGGGAGGCATTAATTGTTTCCGTGAGCAACTCTACTCTAGATGGTGTGTTGTCCATGAGTCAGGTTCCTAGTAGTCTACAAAATGAAGAAACTAGAAGGAAATCTGTAGGGACAGATAATGCACAGGCCTTTGTTACTAAGAACAGGGGGAGGAGTAAGAGTAAAGGACCAAAAGGGGGTCATGGCAAATCTAAAGGTGAATCACAGGCCAAGTTTAGTGGTGAATCACTGACCAAGAAAAAGTCAGTGAAATACTTTTTTTATGGCAAGATGGGCCACATCTAGAAAAATTACTTTGCCTTGAAGGAATAAAAAGGATCCAACAATGAGAAAAAGGATAACAGTGACAACACTATAGTTACTTTGGAAGAAGAAGTAGTGGTACTCGCCAGTGATAATGATAAGTGTTTGAGTGTTGTAGATGGTCAGGCTGAGTGGGTTGTTGACACAGCAGCATCTTACCATGCTACTCCTTGCAGGGAGATGTTTATGACGTACAAAGCAGGTGACTTTGGTACTATGAAGATGGGCAACACGAGTCATTCAGAGATTGTTGGTATCGGTGATGTCTACATTAAAACCGATATTTGTTGTACAATGACACTGAAAGATGTGCAACATGTTCCTGATCTGCCGTTGAATCTGATTCCCGGGACTGCATTAGATCGTGCAGGTTATAAGAATTATTTCGGAAATGGCAGATGGAACCTTACTCAAGGGTCTCTTGTTATTGCGAGAGGAAAAATGGGTAATACACTTTATAAAACACAAGTAAAGCTGTGCAAAGGTGTGTTGAATGCAGTTCAAGGTAGTTCCTCTCTGAATCTGTGGCATAAGAGGCTAGGCTATATGAGTGAGAAAGGCCTGCAGATGTTGGCAAAGAAGGATTTAATTCCTTGCTCCAAAGGTATATCCTTTGACCCTTGTGATTATTGTTTGTACGGCAACAACATAGGGTTGCTTTCTCTTTGACATCAAAATTGAAATCAAATGTGTTGGATTTTGTATATTCTGATGTTTGTAGTCCCATGGAGGTAGAATCATTAGGTGGCAATAAGTTCTTTATCACATTCAGCGATGATGCATCCAGGAAAGTCTGGGTTTAACCATTGAAATCAAAGGATCAAGTGTTCCAGATTTTTTCAATAGTTTCATGTCAAGGTTGGAAGAGAAACAGGTAAACTCTTGAAATGTCTCTGCACAGATAATGGGGGTGAGTACATATCCAACCAGTTTAAAAGCTATTACTTGAAGCATGGCATGCGACATGAAAAGACAGTTCCCGGTACTTCACAGCACAATGGTGTGGCAGAGAGAATGAACCGCACTATTCTTGAGAAGATGAGATGTATGATGAGATTAACACGGTTGCCTAAGTCATTCTGTGGTGAAGCCGTTCTAACTGCCAGTTATCTGATTAACAGATCTTTCTCAGTTCCTTTGAATTATGATTTTCCAGAGAAAAGATGCACAGGTAAAAATGCTTCCTATTCACACTTGAAGGTGTTTGGGTGTAAGGTGTTTGCACATGTGCCAAAGGAGCAGCGTTCTAAGTTGGACGATAAGGCAGTGAGTTGCATCTTTCTTGGCTATGGTGGAGATGAGTTTGGCTACTGTTCTAGGATCCAGAAAAGAGGAAAATTATCAGAAGTAGGGATGTGGTGTTCCATAAAGACCAGTTTTTTGGAGATGTAAAGAAGATTGATAAGTCTTATGAGATAGTTGATAGAGTGGTTGATCTCACACCGACTCCTTCTCCGGTGCAGATTATAGGTAGAGAAGGTGGACAAAACGATCCGGATCATGATGAAGCACAGGGGTTGCTAGATGATAAAGGTGTTGAGCAAGGGGAGCTGTAGTCTCCTCGGTTGGAAACCACGGAACCTCAAGTTAGGAGGTCTACACGAGAGTGTCAACCATCAACTAAGTATCCTGCATCCAAATATGTTTTGCTTACTGATGATGGGGAGCCAGAAAGCTTCCGAGAAGCAATGACTCATGCTGATAAAGATGAGTGGATGAAGCCTATGCAGAATGAGATGAGTTTTTTAAAGAAGAACAAGACATATGAGCTATTGCAACTTCTAAAAGATAGGAATGTTCTGGGAAAACAAATGGATGTTCAAGTTAAAAAGGGATGAGAATGGAAAACTGGTGAAGCACAAAGCACGATTAGTGGTAAAAGGCTTCGCATAGACGAAGGGAATCAACTTTAGTGATGTTTTCTCTTCTATTGTGAAAACGACTTCTGTCAGAGTCGTCTTGGGTTTAACCGCCAGCATGGACCTTGAGTTTGAACAGATGGACGTGAAGACAGCGTTTCTTTATGATGACTTGAAAGAAGAGATCTACATGAGTCAGCCAGAGGAGTTTTAGGTAGAAAGAAAAGAACAGATGGTTTGCAAGTTGAAGAAGAGTCTCTACGGGCTGAAGCAAGCACCGAGACAGTCGTACAAGAAGTTTGATTCATTTATGTTGAGTCATGGGTGCCGGAGGACAGATGCAGATCATTATGTCTATTTTCGTCGATTTATCGATGGCAAGTTCATCATCCTTCTTTTATACGTAGATGATATGCTGATAGTTAGACATGATAGCAAGTTGATTAGCAAGTTAAAAGAGGAGATGTCAAAGTCGTTTGACATGAAAGACTTAGGTCCCGCACGAATGATAGTGGGCATGCAAATACGTCGTGGCAAGAGTTCGAAGCAACTGTGGTTGTCACAGAAGAAATATGTTGAACGAGTGCTCGAGCGGTTTAACATGAAGAATGCTAAGCCAGTTCGCATGCCTCTAGCCAATCACTTCAAACTAAGCAAGCACTTGTGTTTAACTACAGATGATGAAAAGGAACGAATGGCATGTGTTTTTTACTCCTCTGCTGCGGGGAGTCTTATGTATGCCATTGTTTGTCCACAGCCAGACATTGCTCATGCTGTGAGTTTAGTAAGTAGATTTCTCTCTAACCGTGGAAAAGAACATTGGGAAGTAGTGAAGTGGATCTTTAGGAATTTGAAAGGTACTTCCAAAGTGTGCTTGTGTTTCGGAGGTTCAAAACCAGTGGTTAAAGGTTATACTGATGCTAATTTTGCAGGCGATCTTGATCGTCGGTTGTCGACTTCTGGTTATTTGTTTACTCTTGTAAGAGGAGCTATCTCCTGGCAATCGAAGTTACAAAAGTGTACAGCATAATCTATAATTGAAGCGGAATACATAACTGCCAATGAAGCAGGGAGAGAGATGCTTTGGTTGAAGAGAGTCCTTCAAAAACTAGGTTTGAAGCAAGAAGAATATGTAGTTTACTGTGATAGTCAGAGTGCTATGGATTTCAGTGAGAATGCTACATATCATGGTTGCATGAAGCACGTTGATATCAAGTTCCATTGGATTCGTGAGGTGCTTGGGAAGAACTTCATGAAGCCGAAAAAGATTCAATTGGACAAGAATCCCTCGAATATGATGACAAAGGTTGTGTCTAAGGGAAAGCTGGAACTGTGTTCAGATTTAGCAGGGCTGAATTCTCAGTAAAGGGTTAGAGCGTCTTTCCCATGGTCTGAAGAGGGTGATTGTTGGCCAAGTGGGTCCAGACCAATTGGGTTTAGTATCTTGGGTGGTTTCCCTAATTATAATAGGAATTTCCTGTTTGTTAAACAGTAATATCTTAATATGTTAGGACTTTCCTTTTTTCTAAGATAGAGTTCTTGGGGGATAAAGAAGTGATGATTATATATATGATGTAATTTGTAACCCTATATAAGGGCTGAGATTCCAAGGTTGTGTTTCACAGATTGGATGAGAGCCTAGTGGAAATTGGTTTCCCGTGGACGTAGGCATCTTTGCCGAACCATGTAAATCTCTTATCTTCTTGTGTGGTTAATTGTTGATCTTAGTTGCTTACGCACACATGCGCACAACAGGATGTTATTCTTTTCTTCATTTTCTTTCAGTCTGTTTTCTATTTATTCTTCTCTTCCTGGTTTGTTTCCATCTTTCTTCATGTTCTATTTCTATTTCTTTTCTATTTTAATACTTTGCATGACTTTACTGTTACACACACACATATTTTACCATAGGTTCCTAGGTAAGTTAGTGGACTTATCATGTGTGGTTGTCTCATTTTTAGATTTCATCCTCTATTAAAGCATTTCCAAGGCAATTTTTTTATCAATAGGAAGTAAGCTGCTCCTAACATTTATGTTCAATCCTAACGAATTTTGTATAGGTACAACCTTTTTTGTGAAATAGATTCAGAAAATGGGTGAGTATTTTTGGAAAAAAAAGACCCAGTTTGGATGACTGATGTAGTTGGAAATACATGAGTATTTAGAATCTGTGGTACATTGAATTTAAGAAAAAAGACCCCCAAAATATTTTCAAACCAAACATCACAATAAGCCCCACACTCTCACCTGATACTGCTGTGAATTATGCCTCTTATGCTGTGTCAACAATCCACTTTCATGTCTTGCAGCTTAAGAATTCTCAATAAAGTTTAATTTTTGGAATTTTTACCATATAGTTGTCCTTTGACCTCAAGTTATCGTGAGAGTGCTTGAATTTTGAATTTACTGGACTGGTATTCCTACTAGTGCGGATTGCTGAAGTGCCCATTTTTCTGCATCAGTATCCATGATATCACTTTAAACAAACTGTCTAGCCAAAAAAGCTTTAGCATCAGTTTTCCTTTCAGCTATGTCGTTTTTATGGAAAGCAAGGATTGAAGAAATGTTTAAAGGAATTCTTCCTTCTTAGTCAAAATCAACTTCAAAATTTGATTCATTTTTTGGGAGTTCACACTCATTCACTCCACTAACTATATCAATGTAATTTTTTAGGCTTCCCCTTAAAGGACCTCTGTGTATCTCCACTTTTTTCTTTTGCTTTTCAGCCTCTGATGGCCTCTCTGGGGACTCCTTTTTGGAAGTCTATGCTTCTTTCCTTATTTTTTTAAATATATTTACCTTTCAGTAAATAACCAAATGCATGTCGTTGCACCGGCAGGAACTTTACTTTCTTTGCACCACACAAAAAGGGTGGTTCAGCAATTTGCACATGTAAAAACACTTACCCAATAGAATCTTAAAACCCTCAACACTTGCTAGGTATATTTAGGTGTTGGAGGACAATTCATCATCATGTGCCTTGTCCCAATGATTTTGGGATTGGATACGTATGAATTCCAAGGGCACCTCTACAAAATCAACACTGCAAAACTAGTGATGTTTATTCTTCTCTTCACAGTTTGTTTTTGTCTTTATTCTTGTTATATTTCTGTTTCTTGTCTATTTTAATACTTTGCATGACTTTACTGTTACACACATACACACACACACATATTTTACCATAAGTTCCTAGGTAAGCTAACTAATTCCAAGCAAAAAAAAAAAAAAAACACTACCATTAGCCAAGAAAATCTATGGGCACAACTCTAGATAGAATATTAGTTTCAGACATAATAAAACGTAGCATGAAATTAATTTGCACTATTTAGATTTCAAGTGTAAAATAGATTCAAAAATGCTGTGTGGCATGCCAAAGGTAATCCAAATAGGAGTCCACTTGAACCATAGTAAAATTTCAACTTATTCCTATTTGGGTCTGAGTTGGGTTAATTTTATTTTCGATGTCGACTGTGGAGTATGCACTACATATTATATACTTTTGTGATTATCTGAATATGAGCAACTTAAATGGGCATATCTGAACATGAAACTGTAAATTTCTAGAGTTTTGCCTTCTTTTTACAAGTTTGTGGTTGGTATACTTAATGTACATTTGAATTTATTTGTAATAGTTAGATACAGTCCCGTTTGTCTTTTAACATCTGTAACAGTTATCTTGAGCCTAGGTTTATAATTAATACCTTGTTCTTGGTGAAACCCTTTGTCCGCCAAATGTGCCTTGTGGCGAGCTATAGACCTATCTAATCGCATTCGAAACGTGATGTGAAATGTAATGGATTTGAGTTCAACATTCACACACTTCAAGTGTTAAGAAGAATGGGAAATAATTATAGTTCATCATTATTTTCCCTTTGTTTACATGGGTTCAAGTGCTTTGACCGTGGGGATGCAGGTTGTTTACAAGTTTTGAAAATTTTATAAACCCTCCCTCTAGTCTCAGATGTGATCCAAACTCAGAAAGTATAAGAAAATACTTGAAAAATGAGAAAAAAATGCAAAAAAAGAGAGTGCAGGGAGAGAATGACCGTGGGCCATGGTCATTGGCCGATAGTGGCTGAAAAGCCACTGTTTGCTTTTGTTTTCTCTCTGTTTCGCTTCTATAACTTCTTCAGAGTGCTGGAACTTGCTTCCTTCAACTCTTGGAGTGTTGAACGACCACCAAAAGCACTTGATTTGGCTGTGGAATGAACTTAAATCTTTGATAATCATCACTTTTTGGTTACGGATTGTTTTTATACAAATTCAAAAAGGGTGCATAAACTAGCAGAAATGAGCCAAAGTTGTATCATTCTAAACCTATAATTTTTAAGGAGCAACATGAAGCCTAAAAAGGCTTGTTTACAACTTCCAGGTTGGCCCAAAACTCTTCCCAAGTAAGAAAATCAAAGGAAGAAGCCTTCATCTAAGTGGCCCTTACCCTTTCCTTCCTCAAGTGAGAGGCATGCTTATTCTCTTTCTCTGAAATATTTCTCACCATAAGATAGTGAGAAAGGAGAAGAAGAAGTAGGCTTAAAGTGCTGGAAGTGCTTTTGAAGTCTTGTGGATGCTTGAAACTAGGCTTGTAACTTGTTGGAAGTGATTGATTGCTAGGAACATTTTCGAATCTTGCTTCAAACTTGCTTCCACCTTACTTCAACCTTGTTTCCAACCACTTCTTTAGAGCCTAGGTGTGCCTTTTATAGGCTTTAGAGGAAGTTTACTTTGAAATAAAGTGAAATAAATCCCAAAAACCGTCCAGGACCAAGTCACATGTGTCTGTGACTGAGGGGCTCAGTCACTCACAAGGCCCATTTTTTGAATTTTGCACATGTGACCCGTTTTCGCCTGTTTAGGGCCTGAATGATGTCCGATCTTCATGAAACTTAGAGGGATTCTTTTTAACACTATTTTGAGTGTGTCATAGAAATTTCACTATTTTGACCTTCTGAAGTTGGTCAACTCTCCCATTGACTTTTCATGAAAATGGGCCATTGTTTCATCTATTTGAGGCTCAAATGACCTCGGTTTGGTTTGAAACTTGGAGGGACTAATGTTAGATGTATCTTGGAGTGTCCATCCAAATTTCATACAATTTGGATTTGTAGAAGTAGGATTTCAATAGCGACCGACTTGTTGCATGTTCCAAGTCACTATTCACCTCAAATTGTAGGCAATTAGCTTTTTTTTACATGGATGATGTTCAATTAACTTGAGACTTTGAGAAATTAACTTTGAATACATTTTAAATCTTTATTTTGAATTTCATCAGCTTTGGCCTTCTAGAAACAGACCTTTAGTCTGTGACCCCTAACTCGAAAGTAACGGACTCCAAGTTGACAAATTATTGAAGTAGGCTCAAACGAAATGTTTTTTCCTTGAAAATTTGTAGAATCTCTTTTGAGCATGACTGAAGCTTTATGTCCAAATTTTATGGATTTGGGGCATTAGAAAGCAGGACTTTGGTTATTGACCCCCATATCTTGGGGTCATTGACCTAAAGTTGACATATTTGTAGACTTTGGGTCAAATGATGTCCGTTTGATTTGAAACTTTGTAGAGCCTCCCTTGAGTATAATTTGAGCTTACTTCAGGAGTTTCAATTGATTTGATCTTCACGAGATGTCACTTTGCACAGTGACCCCATAAAGCTTAGTAGATGACCATCTGAACTGAGTTTGGGTCCAAATGACATCCAAATGTTCTGAAACTTTGAAGGATAGTCTTTGAATGTATTTAAAGGCATCCCTCTAAGTATCAGCTTTTTTCAACGTCTAGAAGTGTCAATTTCCATCGTGACCCCCCAAAGAGCTAGCGAACAATCACTAAAGCTTAGTTTGAACTAAAATGAAGTCCAAATGCTTTAAAGCTTTGAAATATTATTCCTAAGCATGTTTTTGAAGTTTCCATGAGATTTTCAACCATTTTGGTAACCTCAAAGCTTGAATTTGTTTGGTGACTCTAGGGTTTGAGTCATTGAACCTCAAACTTGGTGTTTGGTGAGTTGAGTGACCAAATGAAGTCCACTAACTCTGAAACTTGAACTACTGCATTCTAAGCTCATCTGAAGTCTTTTGAGTGGATTGTATTAGCTCTAAACATGTGGATACAATACTTGACCTAGCATTCTGAAATCCTAGGGTTATGTGTTCTGTGACTTGGAATTTGCTTGTACTGTCTTCACTGCAGCATTTGTGATTTTTTTATGGGTCAACACCATCAGTTTTATGCTTTAATTTGTACACCCAATGATAGCCTACTATGTCATGAGATGGAGTGTGGGGAAGTAAAGACCAAGTACCCTTTCTCTGAAGAGCAGAGAACTCTTCCGACATTGCTTTTCTCCATTATTCAGACTTGATGTTTCTGTATAAGATGTTGGTTCTTTGCTGTCATAGTAGATATGTGGAGGTAAAGAAATTGGATGCTTAATAGTTAATGGGACCTTCTTTTTGCTCTTGCATGTGCTATTCTCAGACCTTTGCCATTGCCAACAAATGAGACTACAACCAACCTCTTGGTATGTGCTTAATTTTTTGGACATAGTCATTAATAGATACTGATCCTTTCTTGATGGATTGGAGTTGAGTTTTAAGCTAGATGATGTGAGAATGAGAGAGAGATGCAAACTTCATTCTAGAGCAACCCAAACATCTTTATTATCATCAAACCAACAACATGTGCACAAGTACAGATTCTGAAAGTGTTGCATTGATCCAACACAAGACATTTTGGTCTTGTTGGATCCAGACATTATATAGTGCTGATGTGGAACGAAGATTAGAATAATATAGATGAGTGAATCCCCAACTAATTCAATGAGACATCTATATTGCAAGTTTTCAATGCATCTGACAATTAGGTTCTCCACTTGCCACTTCTCTCTTACTGGCATTTTACTGGAGGAGGCATTGTTAGAAGAAATCAACTTTTTATTTTTATTTTTGTTAATTTTAAGAAGTTTTTTGAATAAAATAAAGATGTTGAAAGCAACTAACCTATTTTATCCTGAATTGGGTCATTTCTCTTTTCAATGATAGTCAGACCCATTGAAGGTCTTGCTGGAAAGGGAAAAGGGAGGGAGAAGGTCCCTCTTTGAGGAATGGAAATGCAAGAGATGAGGATTTTGAAATTGGGATTTATTGAAATGGGCATAAAGGAAAGAGATGGGGTTTTTGAAACCAAGAAAAATAGTAAAAGGGAAAGAGGAGGAGAATGAAAAAAAGAATAAAAATGTGAGAAGTAGAGGAAAAGAAATGCCTATATGCATGCTTAAAGTTCTGTGCTTTAAGTTGTTTAATTTGATGGAAGTGGTTTGCGTGTCTATAGTCACAACCAATCTAAACCTATTAACTATTTGAACTAAAAAACAATGTTTGTTCCACGACATGCTCATTGCTTAATACATGTGATGAAGTACAATAAAACAATGACTATGTTTGTATCCATTTTGATGGAATTCATTTTCTCTTTTGTTGTTTTCTCTCTCTCTTTTTTTTTTTTTTTTTGGTTTGATGCTAAAAGTTGTAATTTTCAATGAGGCATGAATTATATATCAGTTATGTCTATTTTCTAATATGCCTATATTAGTTATGTTCCTTTAATGATAGATAAGTTTCATTTGTTTTGTAGATTAGCGATGGATATGGATAATTAAGATGCAGTTACAGGGCTGTTTCCATTTTGTTGAATTGTTTAACTACAATAGACTTTTGGGGGATGTTAAGTTGGACATTTATACTAGTATTGACATTTGTAGCACGGTAGACTTTATCATGTATATCTATTTGGATGGTTGTTAGTTTGAATTAAATTTGGGATTTTGGATGTTGATGCTTACTTGAGGTGAAATCAGACAACTTCATGTCTTTGAAATTGGAAATAAGTCATGCAGAATGGAATTGGAAACAGGTTTTGCAGAATGGAACTGGAAATAGGTTATGCAGAATGGAATTGGAAATAGGCTCGTCATGTGAAAAAAAAAAAAGAAAACATTTGGCGACGAACATTCCTGTCACTAAAACCTTGGCAGGCATTTTTTGGCGACAACCATAATTTGTCCCAAAAGGTTTTTGGCAACGACAAATTGTTGTCCCAACAAGTTTTTAGCGACAATTCCTTTTGTCGGAAAAGAGTTTCCAAGTAATTCTTCACTCTTGCTTAAAAAAAGTATTGGCGACATTTACATATAATTGCTGACGAATCATGTCGTCGCAAAAGGATAGTCTCGGTCAACTATCTCTCACTATTCGGCGACGTACTTAGCTACTGCGACACCAATTAGCGATGACTATAGTTGTCACGAAAGGTCTAATTTTCAGTGACGATTAAAACAGTTGTCCCTAGAGGACTTCCCAGACTAGGGTTTTGTGATAGAATAGCGACAACTTTGTGTCCATCACCAAACGACAATAGTTGTTTTAGCAACGACGGATGTTGTCGCCAAAAGTGGTTTTTCGTGTAGTGTTTATATGCACCCATAGGTCTCATCTAGATTCAGTCTATAAGTGGGGTGGGATGGGGATGGAGACAAGGATAAGGATTAGGCGAAAAATCTACCCCATTGAGTTATTTAACCTTATATGGCTAAAAAAATTATTTAGTTAATAGTCACAAAGTTTACAGATTTTCATTTATTGGTAACAAAAGCATTCATTAAAATGAAAAAAAATAATGAAGGAAAAATAAGAATTGTGAGTAAATGTTACAAGAGTGTCAAACTGGTTATGAGCTGGACTCCAAATGATTAGGTATGCAAAAAAACCTAGTGATGAAGAAAGTGCCCTCCTGGCACAATAGCAAATGAACAAAGTTGGATTGAACCATCACCTTGTGAGTAACAATTGTGGTTGTGAGTAACAATTGTGGTTAGATCCCAAATAAAATTATAATTTGCATTTCCATAAAACTTTTTTTTTTCAAAAAGAAGATAGCATCTGTTAAAAGTTAAGAAAGTTAAGCTATTCCGCAAGATCCACCTGGGGTTTGGTTTAATTGCATAAAATGTGGGTTTGGTCTCCAAATTGACTGTGTTTGAAATTATCCGAGATTTATCCGATGTGCATTTATATAGATTTAGTGGGCACCAGTTGGAGGATTATTCCTATTGAATCAAAGATCTCAAAAACATCCACATCATTAAAAAAACAATAAAAACAATAAGCTAACTAAATACAAAAATATAATAAGCTGCTTGTGATCATATCAACTTTAAGGACCCTGCCTTCGCAAATTGCAAGTGAACCAGCCTCAACATTCCGCTCCTTCAAATATGAGCAAACATGACATTAAGACCCCAAATTCAGGTTACAATCTAAAGACGTTTAAACCTCAAATCAATTTCTATATTTTTCTCCTTTTCAGTCATGAAAAAACATCAAAACAACTAATTAACTAGAGCACATCATATAGACATATCTAGTGAGCCCAAAGGTTCCATGTACATAACTATGAAATTTGCTAATTTTAATAGGGGTGTTCATGGCCCAGGCTGGGCCAGCCTAAGGCATATCCAGGCCCTGCCTGCCTTTAGAAACATTGGCCCAGTCCCGGCCCAAGCTTGACACGGGCCAACACTAAGGCCCGGGCCCACCCATTTAATCAATCCGCCCAGGCCAAACTGTGCTTTTAATCAATTTTATGGCCTTTTGAGTAATTATTTGTACTAACTGAATTTAACTACATGGGCCGGGCCGATTTTGGGCGTTCTACCACTTAATCCAATTCTGGACCAATTATTAATGGGCCCTAGAAACATATCCAAGCCTGGCCAAAGCAGGCTGGGCCCATATCGGGCTTGGGCTGAGTGAGCCCATGCACAACCCTAAATTTTATGCATCAACATTTCCAAACTGCAGCAAAAGAAGTTAAGCCCATACGCGCAACCCGATTTTGTCCATTTCATTATGACATTTTCAAAATCTTTCATATGATGGTTTACTTCCGAAAGAGAGATTTTAGAAAGGATTTCTATTTCCTACTCAGCAAAATCTATTATAAATTCATCAAAATCCTTGGTGAATTAAATGTAATCACATGGTGTGGAAGGTCCAAGCCATTCCGAACTCAAGGTGAACCAAGACCCAATATTTCAGCACCGTTTATCTAGTATTAAGTATTGATCATCGAAGATTCTTTCCAGTCTCAGACAGAGTCTGCAACAATTCCTGGCTAATGGGTTGTCAGATTAGATGCTTCTACTCTTTTTGGAGTTCCTTAACATCTGATCATTTCCAAGGAGTTGACATTGATTGCTTAGTTACTTATAGTACTCCACTCTGCTCATACTTGATTCTACAGCCATAAATTTTTGATGTAGAAAACAATATGTTGTCAGTCTTTGATCTCTATTGTGTCTAGTGCCATCCACATTAAAATAAGTAACGGTAATATACAAATATACATCTCTACATGCATAATAGGGGCACGACTTCAGTGTTGTCTGACATCTTGTGGGAACCAGAGAAAGTTTTTTAATTGACAGATTCTTCTGAGCAACATCTAGTTTCCTTTTTTCTTATGGGGATCCCCATGTTAATGACAATGATGTCCCATAAAAAATCCAATGTTCTTGGATTTTCCCTAGGGTTGGTAAAACTTTACTTGATTCGTAGCCAACCCCAAATAACTTAACACACATCTGATAGACTCTAATTTATGGGGGCCGGGTGACATTTGATCCATCTAACACTACAACAAAAGAGACATATAGCGGCAATTTTTTTCTGTCGCTAAAAGATAAAATCTGCCACTAAAACTCTATTGCGGCAGACATTTGTCTGCCACTATATTTGTCACTAATACCCTCTGTCACTATTTCTCACTACCTTTTTGCGGTGGAAAAATGTCTGCCACTAAAAATAAGAAAATAGCAGCAGTTGCACAACTGCCACTGTTAATATTAAAATGTGCCACTAAAAAAGTTTTTTAAAATCCGGAGAGTGCTTTTTTAAGCAGTTTTAGCGGCAGTTTTTTTCTGCCGCTAAAATGATTTTTATAAAAAAAATAATTTTGGGCCCTACAAATGGCAAAAAGGGTTGTGAATTTCAGAGAAAGTAGCTTACAAAAGGATCCTCTGTACTTATCTTAAAATACCAAATGTTGAAAAATGTAAAACATGCATCCCTTTAAATCATTCACCCAATGCTGCAAAATGCGATGTTCTACATATATGTTTCTTGCAATACTCCCTGCATCTGCTCCTAAACTAGCAACAATGTCTCGGATGCACATTACTAACCAAAGCAGGAAGATGCTTCACCATTTGTCTTCCTGAGATAGAATTTGATCCATCTTCAAAATTCAACATATATTTCGAACCCAAATCACCACAGCATCCTCGTAAACTTCAACTATCTTTATAATCATCTTGTGTGGGTTAGTGGCAATTGGTCGACACAGGTGATCAAATCTGAGATGCAAAATTTCCCCTTAGGGTGATGATGGACAATTGGATCAGAATACAAATGTTTCTCAGATTTGAGTAATAGTTGGGCAAGGTGCATCTTTAGCAAAGGGAGTTCTAATCCAATTGTCTATCATGATAAGATGGGAGCCCCACACCACAGTACATATCTGGATTGCCTGCGTCACAAACTTCACAAACCTATGCCATGCCACATGCATTTGACAATTCCTCTATTTGGTATTTAGCTACTATGCCATGTCTGACATCTAACATCTCGCCTCAGCAGATTTCACGTTAATGGGGTCCAAGGGACTGGCAAGTCACTGAACTATTACTGCAAGAACAATAAGACTATTTTGTTTTTGACAAACTGTAAAAACAACATATGCTGAAATAATCCTTTTTTTATAGAAAGATAACCACAGAGGCCTTTAGATTTGACCAAATAATACAGCTTTATTGCAGTCTGGCAAAGAGTAAATGAAACATCACATTGAAGACTTAACATCCTTGGTGTAGATGAGTGAGTTCCATGACCGATTCCGGGGAAGAAATGTGTCCTGCAATGTAAAAGGTAAAGCTCAATTATAATGAATAATATGGTTAATGATTGCGTTTGGTTAACAATAACATCACGACTATCAAAGTTGTGTAACAAAAAATGAGCAAAGCTTGTTTTTATTCTCTTTTTGAATTTATTTAATCACAACTGAGGGAATCACTGTAAGATCCTCTGTACTTATCTGCAAATTCAAAGACTTGCATTTCAAAGAAAGTAGCTTACAAAAGGATCGATGAAGAGAATTTCTGAGTCTTGATTGAATCCACTTGTGAGGGAGGATTACTTTCATGGCAGTGTGAAGTAATTCTGTGGAGTAATTAGTGACACACATTGATACTTACAAGAGTTTAGCTTGTTTTTGTGCATGACAGTTTTCTGCAACATCTTATTCCCCAGTGATTTCATTTTCTACAGAAAATAGAAACAGAAGACAACATTTTCTTGGAATCACTAGCAATAAAAAAAAAATTTTGTGACCTTCACATCTCTTCCTCTGTAAGAAGACATACATTACCCAAATAAACCACATTTACTGGAATTCTTAATCCATATGATCCATCACCCTTATAGCAGGCACTCATCAGTTAAATGGTCAGACATTTATGTCCAGGAGACAACCCGCTAAGTTGGTACGCAGGAATCCTCCATCTGGGGTGGCCCATCACTTCAATATTCATCATTTAACCCCAACCACAATTAACCCATACCCAATTCCCAACAATTAGATTCCTCTAAGAAAAAAACCAAGAAACCGGCCACAAGTGGGAGAGAGAGAGAGAGAGAGAGAGAGAGAGAGAGAGAGAGAGAGAGGCATCAGCACTAACCTCTGCTAAAGGAGAAGCCATCCCCAATAGAAACAAGAGCATCTATCAAATAATCCTGCAAAAAACAACACTGCAAATGTAACGTTTGATTCCTAAAGAAAATATGTACAAAAATTCTACTAAGATCGAGTAGAAAGCAGAGAGTAAGTACATTATCATTGTCACCGCGATTTGCCCTGCAACTAAAACCAAATTTCTTCCATTTCAAAATGAGTTGAATGGCACCAAAGAAAGTTGGATAAAATTGCACCATAAACTTGACTTGAGCATAAATTGGATGGAGTTGATGCCAATAGCATTTTTGGTACGACGTAGAAGGATCCGCTTCTCCATCCGCTCGCGTTCCCTAGACTCCTCTTCCAATTGTTCTCTAAGCTGAATGTGTTGTTCCCTTAGCTCATCCACAGCAGTTTTAATGGCTGCTTGTGATGCCTGCGCATATCTTCTGTATGGAGTAGAATGATGAAGCATAGTTTTGGAGACACCCATACCCATGCCTCGTTCACAGCCTCGATTATCACGGCCAAAAGCCTATGAAAAAGGGAGAAAAACGTCAATATCTACTCACACCATGATATTACATGATTTCTAAATATTAATTATCTATAAGAAATCTAAATAAGAGTAGAAGATAATTCACCTACCAATGCCACCGGATCATGATCAAGGTCTTTTTTCACAATGGTGGGGTCATCATCAATCAGATTATGAATGACATCCTATAAAGTAATAAACTCTTATGGTGAAATTAATCTTGGCATCTTTATTCCAAACAAATCAATCATCCTGAAAATTAACAATATATAGAAGAAAGAAAGTGAAAAATAATGAGAGCTACAAAAAAAAAAAAAAAACACACATTTTTGGTGCCTAAAATCTTGGTAGTCCATTCCAATAAGTCCAAAGATACTGTATCTTGTTGGAGGCCTGGTTGCTTGGTTAGTCCATTCCAATAAGTCGAAAGATACAGTGTAAGCGGTTATGTCGGTTGCAAAGTCAGAGCATCTGGGTTGGGAGGATCTGAAATCTTTTGCTGGATTGGTTCTTGATGGTTTTCTTCTTCCTCAAATTCTACTGAACTTGTTTTGGGACTCCAAAGACAAGGCTCTTGCCCCTTCCTACTATGGCGGAACCACCCTTATTCGGGCATTGCCACATGCTTATGATGCTTATAGAGCTCACAAGAGTCTGCCTTATATGAATTCGACTTACATCTATGCAGACCATTGTTGGGATTTGTATTCCTCTGCTTGGGATGTCATTATTCCCTGTGGAGGATTGTTGTTTGCTTTCCTCATTTTCTTACAGCAGTGGTTTGGTGGTGCGTTCGTCCTTCGTGGGTGGTCCATAACCAGAAATTAAGCTAGTCACATTGTGCTTCGGCTAAACTAAATCCATTTAGCAAGGACATAAGAATGCCAGAATTATTATAATCCATCCAATAAGTACCAAACATCATGTAATGGGGCACCATAGACTTACCTAATAACCTCAGTAACAAATATTTTTGTTGACTTTGTATGATAATTGATAAATGCACCAAAAATCACTAGTTTGTGGTTTGAATGACCTGCAGAATGCATTGGTTAACTTTCCAATATATATCAGTGGTAAAAAGAACTGGGAAAATACATTAGGTAGTAGGATTCGTTTCTTCCAATACAACTCAATATCAGCAAATTGTGATGAGAAATGTGGTGGAAACGGCAGGAAACAGTATCCCAGCAAACGATTTTATTAGATTTCTGCACCAAAACACACAGTGGTACAGATGACCATAGCATAGACTCTAGAAGTCATTAACATATAATCAAGGAACTGAAACCCATCATCAAAAGAGAGGTTATGTTCCCATTTGGGTGGCAGAATCTTCAGGGCTTGCCTGCATTCATTCAGAAGCAATATACACCTCCAAACTTGCTGAATTCAAGAATCCACAAAAAATAAATAATTTATGTGAGTGCATTGTTTGAATTGGACTCGAACGTTTCTAAAACATGATTGAGTTGACTTTCTAATCAAAGCATTAAAAAAAAGTAAAACCGTCGAACAAGACACCCATAGCAGCCAGGCCCTAGAATTCTCCGTTGATTGAATATTCTTGGTATCCAAGACATGGGATACTAGGATCAATGTTCTAAACCACATACATGTTGGACCACATTTGAATGGGAAAACCATACCAGCACACTGGCACCTTGTAAGCATCTAAACTTTTCCTAATCATGGCACCCCTACTGTTCAGATGTGATTCTAAACCTCCTTTTTCAATACAAATGAAAACTCTCCTGTGACCCAGCCCATCAAGATGCACCTGCCGTGTTTCTTACACCAGACACCAGGTTTTTCCTGGCATGCCTGTATTTGCAGCAACCTGCACAACAGTTTCCATGGAGAAGCTATTCTTTTAAAGATAGAGAGATCTACCATATCTTAGATGCCAAAAGAACTTATCTTTAACAAATGCATGATCCATCAATTCCTACAAAAGGCAGTGTTTACTTCTTAGTTATGAATCTGAGCACCTTCCAATTTTGCTACAGGATCTTACCGCCTACTAAAGGCAATGTTGGGAAGATTGTTCAAAGAAAATATATTGTGACCAACCTATCAACATATTCAAGTCTGCACGTGAAACTGGAGTTGGAACCCATTCAATTAATTTCCAGTTTCTTCCATACAAAAGTAAATTCATGTAATCAACTGTATGAAATTTCTTCTTCTTCTTTTGGGTGAAAACTGAGGGTATTACAATAGGAAGGCACAGCAGTTTTTCCCTTTTAGATTGGCCACCACATTAGCTAGAGTTGACTTAAGTTTCTCAGGGAGGCAGATGAGAGCCCAGACACTATATCTCCTCAAAGAAGAAGTAGTACTCAACAACCAGAGTAAAGAGTAACACTGTAGGCAAAGGCATGACATTTTTGAGTTGCATGCTGCTGATGCACTAGGTGCTCCAATGACCACATATTACAAATCTAATTGGAATAGTTGAATGAAGTCAAGAGGTCCATACAACTCATGCAGTGTAAAGTTAGTTTGAAAAAAGATCTCAGAGCCAACAAAAGATCAATAATATCTGCATTTGGAGGACATTTGACCAACTGATCAGTTCAAATCCGGAAAATCATCAGTGAAACCATAAAAAATCCTGTTCCTTTTTTTCAAATTTTTATATTTTAATCTTGATGCAATTTTTACTCCCTTCCAAAATCATTAATGTAGCTTGCTTTGACGGAACGTAACGCAAATCAGACACCAACAAAATTGGTTTTCTCCAGCTTTTTTTTTCCCTTATCATCCAGACAGAAGTGGAAAATGGATTGAATATCCAAGTGAGATTCATAACATCCTATGATGTGCACTAATTTCATGACCACTTCACTAAAAGTACTTTACAACAATTTTAACATTACCATTAGTCACTTTATCCATCTTCCTATCATTCCCAACACATAAAATGAAACTTATCCATCTCATTCTACAGCCCTTTTTTTAAAACAAAAGAAAAAAAAAACCTCCTCTGTAACATAAATCAAAAGAAAAAAAGAACAAAACATGTAATTTTGAAGAATATATGGAACTTGATATTAGAAAAATAAATAGCAATCCACCATTGCTAGAAATATTCATTCATTCACTGAGAGACAGAAAAATCTGCAGCAACTGACGATCAAAACAGTATTCAAAATCAAACTAGATGTACACAAACTCTTGAAAGAATCACTTTTTAATGCTCTGAATCATAAGAACAATAACACCAATTCTGTGAATTCACTCACAAGCAATTAAAGTTTAACTAAATATTTAGCTCATCTTCAAACAAAACTTTGTACAAAAAACACAAAAAACAAAATCTTTCATCCAATTTTACTCATTGAAACTTCATTCCTTGAATTCTTCAAGAAAGCCATCAGTTCAACAAACCTTATCTCCAGATCTACCAAGACTAAAGACAAGCAGAGTTGTACAGCTAAAACCTAATTCCTCTCTTTCCCTAGACCACACAAAATCAGACATTCCTCTAATCTCAGAACTAAAACACACAAATCCACCAGAAAAAAAGAAGCAGCTAATCAGCTAACACTACATTCATCTCAGTGAGATCTCACATTCAACAAAGGAAGGAAGGCAAATCAACGAAACAAAAGCATTGAAAAACATCAAACTGAAAGGAAAAGCAAGATTCGAAGTGGAATTGCAAAGGAAAGAAGGAGATTTCACGACGAATCAAGTTGGAGAACATCGAAATCAAAGATTACCTGTAATGATGATGAAAACGCGCAAAAATGTGAGGGATCTCGCAGCTGAATTGTAACTCTCTCCTCTTCTCCCTCACCAACTTTGAGAGAGAGAGTTGCTGCCTCTCTTTGCATGCTTTTCTTTCCATCTTTCTATTGAATAGGAAGATGGAAAGGCTCTTCCTTTTTCTCTAGTACTACCTGATAAAGCTTAAGGACTTGTGTGATTTGTAGATAGATTGTGATATATCTGTCATCTTATTTGCCCCCGGGAAGAGGCCCATCAAAGGAACCGACCATCAAACAAGGAACATCCTCAATCAATTCAACCATGTCATCGATGAGACATTTTTCCTAAAAAGAGATTCATAGACAGCATCATCACCATATATTACAACCAGAAATGTAATCCAAAAATGCTACCAAAAACATGTCGACTACAGCATTCCCAGTCAAAAATCCACTAGATCAAATGCTACCAAAAACATGTCGACACAGAGCTGCTGCAACAGAGAACAATTAAAAGGCAACAGATTTGCTGATACATTAAACAAAAAACCCTACAATCAATAAAAAGCCAACGCATTTTCAAATCAGAAAATAGAATCAAACAAGGAAATGAATTGCTGAAATGCCGCATTTCACAGATCTGCTGCAACACAGAACAGATCTGCTGATACATTGAACAATGGAGATCAAATCGCCACATTTCACAGGAAGATGAAATGCTGCATGAAGATCAAAACCTAAAAAGATCGAGAAAGAAATCAAACCTTGAAACCCTAGAGAGCGAGATCGACAAGAGAGATACGGAGAAGAAACGCCAACGAGAGATCTAGGGTTTAGGCTTTCGGCAAGATGAGGAGAAGAAACGCCAAAGAGAGATGCGGAGAAGAAATGCAACAGAGAGATTGGTAAGAGAAAGAAAAGAGGATTTGGGTGATGAGACATCGGGTGATAAGGCGTCGGTATATGGGGGCGAGATTAAATGACGGTCATTAGGCAGTCGATCATTTAAAGAAGGGGGGAATTTGTTTTCCGCAGGAAACACCGGGTGAAAATCCGTCGAGGAACGAACGACGGGCCTGGTCCGTCGTTCTTCTTTACACTCTGCAGTCGCTAAATTCCCCTTTTGACGTAGTGCACATCAGAACGGGTCAAACCCGTTTCAAGTCAAGAACGGCCCAAAACTGAGCCCATAGTCCGTTCCAAACCTGTATTTTTGGTGTAGTGTGTGATAATTAATGTAGGGCTATTGTTTAATAGTTCAAAGAAATTGGAGCCGTTTGATCTGACGATGGACATTGTTTAATAGATTATTTCATTATACAAGCAACTTAGCTAACGATCCAAAGCAAAACACGAGATCCAACCCCATTGGAAATTTTTGTACACGAGCCTAAAATTGGGCTATTTTATTTTTGTAAATGACTATTTCCAGCCTGATGTTGCATATATTATTTTTTTAGTGTAAAAAATTAATTAAATAAGTCAATAGTGCACCGATAAAAATCAATAGTGCACCCACTAACTAAAATTCTAACTATATAATTTATGTTTCTATATATAATTCTCTAAACCTCTCTTGAGTAGGATATAATATATTATACTGTTATATATAAGCTTTTTCAATTACTTATATAACACCTACTTATCTATTATATACCTTTATAGCAGCAAACAAAATTGTCTGCTGTTGTATATATTATTTTTCCACTATTATAGTAGCATACAATACTGTCTGCTGCTATATACAGTAATATTATATATTTATTAGCAATAAATAATGATTTATGAAACTTTAGCGGCAAATATTATTTTGTGCTGTTGGAGAGAAGTATTTTTTTTAACTTACAGTGGCAAATAGCAAATATGCTGCTGATAAAGACATTTAGCGATGGAATTTCAATACCTACTTACCTATTACATATCTTTATAGCAGCAAACAATATTGTCTGCTGTTGTATATATTAATTTTCCACTACTATAGCGGCATACAATACTATCTGCTGCTATATACACTACAGGATAATGAGTTATGACGAAACTTTAGTAGCAAACATTTTTTTGTGCTATTATAGAGGTGTAAATTTTTAACTTACAGTGGCAAATAGTAGAGTGTGCTGCTGATGAAGACATTTAGCGGCAGAATCTAAAAATTGCCGCTATAAAAGTGTTGCTAATTGTCCTTTTTCTTGTAGTGTAATGGATGTGTCGAGCACCAACTAGATCTAAACCTGCATATTTTCCCTTCAACCTAACCTGTTTGAAAGGTTGGTAAAATGTAGTTGACCCATATAACTTGGCCTGCATCTGATCCTCAAATATTCAGGACACCCACACTTATGTAAGGCTGCCAAAGGGCCAGGCTAGGTTGTGCCTAGGGTTGTCCTTATCCTACCCTTAATATATGCAAAGCCAAACCTAGGTAGGCTGAAACCCTAGAAGGGGCTGCACTACCTAGGCCCTTACTCTACTCTTGAGAGCCTAGCTTGGGCTCAAGACTTCAAGAAAGAAAATCATTCTTTTACATCGTTACTAAATATGAAGGGTTGACCGAATGTTATCTTGTCTAACCTTTATTACGAGCATACCATTAAGAAAACGTTTGAAGAGTAGAATTTTCCATTTTCACATACCAAATCATTTCCAGCAAAAGTCTTTTCTTTGAAAATTGTAAACCATTTATATTCACCAGCCTTTTATGAATTGACATTATATATATATATTTTTTGATGATGGGATAATTCGTTAGGAGTGACACCTTCAACTTCAAGATCCAAGGGCCAATCCTTGGGCATGTATATGAAACTAAAGTGCCAATGTCACTCTACCATGAGTGTTAACAAATTGACATTGTTAGAATTAAGAGTGTTGGCTAATTCATGGGTTAGACAAAACTCTAGGTCTATCAATTTTTAATTTTATGTTTCTTTTAGAATCGATTGTGGTATATTTTGCTGGATACATTGAAGTGACAACATGATGAAAAAAATACAAATTGAAGTGTTTTTCTTAGGACTACTAAGATTAAAATGGTCATAACTCATAAACCAAGCGTTATATCAGGGAAAGCTACTTACTGTTAGAAACTCTTTAGAGTAGATATCCATAGGTTCCAAATTGCGTCAATTAGAGCTAAAATGATAAAATTATGGCCTCAGGAAGTTTGCAGAATTTTGTGCTGAATCTTATCTGATCGATCAGGTAATTTAGCTAATCAATCATACCTGACAGGATTCATAAGATTAAACAGAAGTTTTACTGAATTGATCCAATCTTTGCCTAATGGATCTGATGATGAAAAGAAACCCACTTTCCTGTTTGTGAAATATTTCCTATTTGTGTCAGGATTTCTATTTTGTGTTCTATGCAAACTGTAACATTAAAGTTCAAATTGTGGGTTATTTAAAAGGTATTTCTCTCAACCCTAAGGTACCTTTGTCATTATTTAGAAGACAGAAAACCTAATTGAAAGATCACTCCTTCTCTAGAGCATCCATTGGAGAGATCGTAATGAAGCCTTGTCTTCTAGAGCTTGTGGCTTCTACGTCCTTGTAAAAGATCATCTTATCTTGTAAAGGATTGTGTGTCTTGCATTTTCAAGGTGATTAGATCCAGGTGGAGATCAGTGAATGGTGACGAAAAGTCATTGCAATAAGGAGTTGTGCAAGAAGAACTTCAACCCTTAGGTTGGGAAAACTGGAAAAGGGATTGTAAGTATATCTTGTAACTGTTCGTTATTAGTGCTTAGTTTTTACTAGTTCGCGTAAGACTTATGGTTTTTCCTATGTACGGTTTCCATGTTAAAACATCTACATGCCTTCTTCTTGTAGTGTGTGATTGATTTATTTGCTAGTTCTTTTATTCTTCTACCGCATATAATTTGAACTGTAATATAAAAATTCAGATCTGGGACATTCTTTTAATTAGTATCTAGAAGGTAATAGAAATTTGTTGTGTGTATACCTTTTGAGATTTCGATAATACAATTCAATGAGAAGGCATATATACAAGCAAGCCACCATTGTTTAATGGATCTAACTATGCTTATTGGAAAGTTATAATGATTAGCTTTCTTGTAAATCCATTGATGATGTTGATGATGATGTTTGGGATTGTGTTGAGGAAGGCTATGCCAAATCCACTATTGCGATTGAAGGGAAATCCATTCCTAAACGTAAAGTACAATAGATTAAAGAAGAAAAGCATGCCTCAAATTGTAATAACAAGGATTTGAATGCTCTTTACAATGGAGTGTTTGCTTCTGAATATAGAAGGATCTTTATCTGCAAATTTGCTAAGCATGGGATATCTTGTAGCCTGTTCATGAGGCTATTGATATTGTCAAACAGTCTAAACTACAGAAATTGATTGCAGCTTTTGAAACCATTAAGATGGAAGATGATGAGACATTTGATGAGTTTTATGCTAAGTGAAATGATATTGTGAATTCTGTTTTCAATTTGGGTAAGCCTATTCTTGAAAATAAGATTGTCAAAAAGATTTTGAGATCTCTACCTGAAATGTTTAATTCAAAAGTTGTGGCTATTGAGGAAACTAGGAATCTTGACACCCTCATGGTAGATTAGTTAGTTGAAAATCTTCAGACCTTTGAGGTTAAACCGTAGGAGTAAGGGAAAATCTAAAGGAGTTGCCTTGAGAGTTATGAAGGAATCCACAAATAAAGTTACAAGTAACTCAGATTTTGATTCTGAGGAAATTGATCCACAAGAATCGATTCTACTTCTGAAAAAGTTTAAGAAATTGTGCAAAGTAAATAAATTTGGTTTGAGGAAAAAGAAATTTGGTTTGAAGAAATCTTAGAAAAAAACTGCTAAGTCAAACCCAAAATCTATTTAGTGTTATGAATGCCAAGGTTATGGTCATATTTCTCGTGATTGTGGAAACAAAAAATCAAAGACCAAGAGTAAGGCTTTCACAGTGAAGACTTGGGATGATTCTTTTGATTATGAGGAAGAAACTACTAAGAATGAGACTACTCCTAACACTGCCAATGTGAAGTTTATTGCTTGCATGACCAGGACTAATTCTCTCTCTCCTCATAGTTCTAACAATGGTTCTAATGATGATAGTGATAATGATAATAGTTCTAATGTTGTTCAAAATTGGGAAGAAGCATACAAATGATAGTTAAAAGAATCTTTGAAGATAACCAAAGGCCATGAGAAAATTGCCATTAAGTGGAAAATTGCTCAAGAAAACACAACCACTCTCAAGACAAAATTGGATGCAGCACTGTCAAAGGTTAGTCTCTTGGAGGATCAAAAGAATAGAATGATTGACAAGCTGACGAATAAAGCTTAAAATTAAGACTCGTTGTATGATGATTTTGAAAAATACAAGAACTAGTAGGAAGCTTTGAAAAGGGAGTTGCAGACATGTCAAATAGAGAAAGCTGATTTGGATGGCAAAACGAATATAGCCATGTTAGAGCTGACTACTACAAAGGCGTCATGACAAACACTGACTCAAAGAAACTTGACAACATCCTATGTAGTCAAAAGTTATCTAATGACAAACGATTTCCTGGTTATGATCATGGTGCATCCACATCGAAGCTAAATGTAAAGCTGTTTTTGTTAACAGTTCAACTAATACTAAGCCAGTTTATGCTCAACGTGCTTTTGGTACTTCAAAGAAGAAAAATGTGTCACATCTTGTATCTACACCCACATGTCACCATTGTGGAATCAAAGAACACACTCATACCCATTGCAATAAGCTGCGAAGTCTACTGAAAAATAGGCAATGGAGGAAGTCATTGTCTCCACCAAAAGTAAAGACTAGAGCTTTTTGGGTTAGAAAGTCTAATTTTCCAAAAGAAGTTGCTCACATTGCCCTGAAAGTTCAAACTGTGCAGTTGTGGGCGGCTACATGCAAACATCCTTGATCAAGAAGATTAAGCTCTCACCTCTAGCACTAAAAAGAAGATGACATTGAGGGGCACTCACAATTGAGGAGGAGCTATTGATCCTAATTGATAAATATGCTGCATGTTGACATCATTATCTTTGTCAATTATGGACAAAAAGGGCGAGATATAAAGTTTGAAGATAGAGAGATAATTTGATAAATTGTATGTTCTAGGGGAATTTTGTCCATGAATTGCCAAAAGGGGATCCAGAGATTGTTAAAATTAAGAGTCTTGGCTAATTCATGGGTTAGGCAAAATTCTAGGTTCATTGAGTTGTGATTTTATATATATTTTTTAGAATGAACTATGGTTTATATCGTCGAATATGCTGAAACTAAGACATGAAGAAAAAATGCAAATTGAAGTGTTTTTCTTAGACAACTTGGATTAAAATGGTCATAACTCACAAGCTGAGCTTTAGATCGGGGCAAGCTACCTACCATTGGAAACTGCTTTTTGAGCAGATATTAGTAGGTTCTAAGATTGTGTCAATCGAAATTTTGTAGAAATTTATGCTGAATTCCATTCAATCAATCAGGTAGTTCATCCAATCGATCATTCTTGATAGGATTTAAAAAATTTGTTAGATAGAAACTTTACCCGATTGATCCAATCTTTGCCCAATCGATCAGATAACAAAAAGAAACCCACTATCATATTTGCAAAATATTTCCTATTTGTGCTAGGATTATTATTTTGTATTTTATACAAACCCTAAGGCACAAATTGTGGGTTATTTAAAGGGTGTTTCTTTCAACCCTAAGGTACCTCTCTCATTATTCTGAAGATAGAAAACCTAATTGAGATATCACTTCTTCTCTAGAATATTCATTGGAGAGTAGTGTTGAAGTTTTGTGTTCTAGAGCTTGTGGCTTTTGCATCCTCATAGAAGATCATCCTCTCTTGTTAAAGGTTGTGTGCCTTGTGGTTTTAAGGTGATTGGATCAAGCACAAAAAGCAGTGAACGGTTGCAATAGGGAGTTATGCAAGAAGAACTTCAATCCTTAGGTTGAAAAGACTGGGAAAGTGATTGTGAGTATATCTTATAACTATTCATTATTAGTGCTTAGTTTTTGCTGGTTTGTGAAGGACTCATGGTTTTTCCCATGTAGAGTTTCCACATTAAAAAAACTACGTGCCTTCTTCTTGTGACGTGTGATTGATTTATTTGCCAATTCTTTTATTCTTCTGCTGCATATAATTTAAACTGCAATCTAGAAATCCAAATCTGGAATGATCTTTCAGACATTATTTTTAGTTTAACATTGATCTAATAATTAAGTGTTGTCAAAATTTCATCTACAAAAATAAATACACTTTAAAACCCATTATTAGTTTATACTTTAAAAACTTGGAAGATAGAAATCTAATTAAAAGCATATTTGGAGTGCCCCATTTAGTTGAAGTTTTATCCTAAGCAAATTTATAGAGGAAAATGTACCCTTAGTAATAGTACACCTCTTTTGCATTGGCAAGAATATATAAAAATAATACAAAAAGTCTAAATAAGAAGCAATCAAACTAGAAAAAAGGGCATTCAATTAAGTGTAGTAAAGTAATATGCATAGAGAGGAATATCTACATATAATTCTATTATCTTTGTAACAATTGCATCTCTTGCTAATGAGAGTTGGTATTAATGGGGAATGAAATTATATGTTTTTTGTGATTCTTTTACATTCAGAATTTTAATTATATAACATCTTCCTTCAATCAAGTCATCACCAAATTTTGGGATTTCATCATTAAACAATGTAAGAAGTATCTAATTTGCCTGAAATTTTAATATGAAGAAAATTAATCTAAGTGTCATGTACTCATTAATTGTATGTGACTAAAATAAATTCTTTTAAATAATGTTACCTTTATACTAATAAGAATTTATTTATTTATTCTCCTTGAACCTCTAGCATTGTTATATTGTCTATCATCAATTAGTATGCTTACTCTTAATTTAATGCACCATTTGTCACTATAAGGATGCAGTTCCTCGAGACGATGAAATCTGGTTGTTGCCATTGATTATTGTTCGATAATCTAACAATGAAAATATCAAATTGTCATTAGTTTTTTTTTATTTTTAACCTTGATATTTCTAATTTACTAAATGGTATTGATAGATATTTTAGTATATGTAGCAATGACATTAAATTTATTTACAATAAAATGAAAGAAGAAATTTGAAGCATAACTCATTTTTATTTCATTAGTTAAAAAAAAGAAAATGAATTGTTTATACCTCTACGAGTAATTTGTGCGATGGCTTTCCATTTCATTAAGACTTCTTGATATACAACATTTTTAGTATACCCAATCGGGATGGTATTATCTATCTTTAATAAAATTTTTAGCCTTGATTTATTTGTGACTTTTGATAGAGCCTCATAGAGTTGTTCATGCGAGAAGACTAGCCTTGGGAGATATATAAAAACTTGCTTTTGTAGAGTCTGTCCTTGACTTTTGTTCACCGTGATTGTAAATTGCAATTTAACTAGAAATTATCTTCTTTTTAGGGTGAAGGGTAAATTTGTATTAGTAGTTGACATTAATATTCATAGAATGAATACACGATCGCTTGAATTTGTCCTTGTGATTACCTCTGCTTCTATTGTTCTTTATCCCATTCTGGTGAAAATTAATCTTGTTCCATTGCATAATCTAATAGATTAATCAAAATTATGCAAAAGCATAATAGGGGCACCCACTCTTAGTTCTAAAGAATGATTTGAAAATTCTGCAAATTTAAGAGTGTTTAAGTACTTTGTGGTGCACAATATATCTTGACTTACTTTTGTACCCTTGATCTCAACCATTGTTTCTAGACTTATAATGTCTTCTTATCAAGCTCATCAGAAAGGATATTAAGAATTTCATCATTAGTCTTATTAACATAATCATTCAATGGAGTTAATTTTACTCTATCTCTAAAATAAGAATGATTCTTAATGTTGACATTTAAGTTATCATAGACAAAATTGATTAAGGGCGATGCATTAGAGGTGCTTCATTCCATATAATTAAAGATGTTTTTTGAATTAGCTTGGCCAAATTTGTGTTTTTCCCAATAGCACAGCATGAGATTTCATGAGTTTATACAGTATCCTAAAATGCAAATGTCCAATCCGACTGTCTGATAACAACGAAGATGAGATTCTGAATGATGCGATAGATAAAATCATTTTTTTCTCTACTTTGAAACTTTGCATTTATTGTTTTCCATAAGAATATCTTTCTAGTCCCACCACCGTCATTGACAAAGAAAACCTTACCTTTACCATTAAGATATGAATTAATAATTTTCTCAAATATTATTGCTTACTGTAGGTTTAATCTTGAATGCAAGATATTAAATTTAGATGCAAGATATTCAACATTGTATGACATCTCGTCATGTAGTAGATTGTTTGATATAAAGCGACCACGCTCATACTATGGAAACAAGATATCGTGAAATTCTTTTAACAATCTACTAGTTTTATTTAGATTTGACTGAATCTCTATAAGTGCTTGATTTTGAAATGCATAATTTGATAAATTGAGATTGATTGAGATTTCCTATACATGTAGTCTTAATTGTATGTCATCAGAAAGTGACTTCTAGTGTTTGTTCCATACTTGTAATGCATTTGATATTTCTACAAACATTTTTCTCGACTCATATGTTGTCGCTCACTGTGATGTTTCTGTTGAAGATATCTCCCATTCATTGTCATCATCTAATAAATCAAGTGCTATGCATGCTGCTTTAAAAGAATTGCAAGTTTCTTTATCCACTATTCTCAAATCCTTATAGGATCTAGCTACTTGATTATATAGAGTAACATTTTTTAATAATATCTCTCACCAATGTTGGATGTGCATAATATAGTCTTCCAATGCATCTACATGTTTTTTTTTTTTTTTTTTGCACCACACTTTTTCATTAATTTCTCAAGTCCATTTGGTTGGAAAGTCAACATATCTTAGATTTTGTGCATCAGGATAATGATGATTTGTTTCAAACCATTGAATGGACATGGTAACCTCTATTCTCAATCGATTTAATATAGTTTTTAAATTGACATAATCATTGAAACAATGATTTGTTGATTTTTAAGATGATATGGTAAATACTCAATAGACTGAGTTTTGCTCCGAAGGTTGAACTCAAATATTTGTCAAAATGCTTTTGGTACTGCAATATACTGACAATCAGAGTGTTTTTTGATTTCATTAACCTTTCTATGTCTCATTTGGAGAGTTGCATCAAGTGACTACATACTTTTCTCAATAACGATAGCTACTCTATTTAGACCTATATGAATATAATTTTTCAAAATATTTAATGACTTATATTTGGCTACAAATTGCAATATTTAGCTGCACATTATATATTCTTGACAAAAAAGGAATGTAAGGAACCACTCATCTATTATCAAGTTCCACATCTCTTATTTTAATGGTCCTTCCATTATTTCTCCTCATGTATGTTGGATAACCATTAGAGTCAATTGAGGTTTGCTGTTTGAAATGTTTAGGATATTTGTTTACTTCATTACTTCATTTACCATCAACCATACATGGAGAAGTCAGATTTATTGGACCACATGTGCCATGTATCATACAATGCCTAATTGTGTCATACAACTATGGATCCTTAACAACATAGGGTATCTTGGGTGAAACAAAATTATTTATCTCCTTGGTTGTTGATATCTTATCACTTTATCTACTGTTATTAATATATGTGCATGTGGAAGGCCTCTGTTTTGAAATTCAAAGACATATATCTGTAAATTGGAAGAAAAAAAATCTAAATATTAAAAATTGAAATTTATTAAAACAATGGAATATTGCGTAGTGGAAAGAAGACTCAACTGGCAATAACTCTCCCCAAAAGCTTTCCATCCTTTATCTTATCCATTAATTATTTCAGTTTTATATGAAATTCCCCATCAACAATGTTAGGATAGTGTTGAACTTTTTTTCCTAGAAAATAAGACTAAAAGTTTTGGATTTCCTTCCAATTTGGGTTGCATGTCAGCATTAAAATAATGTCTGGGCAAATAGTGTGTGATAGAGATAACTAGAGGAAAAAAACCAGAAAAATTGAAAAGCAACCTGATCCATGAGCCTGTTGCTTATGACCATCTGCTTATCAATGATCCTGATTGTTATCTTCTCATGAGTCTCCATTTTCACCGCTACGTTGACCTTTGCAAAGGCACCTTCACCAATTGTTTTGCCTAGTTGATACTTTCCTATGTTGGTTGCATAATCCAACTCTTACCAGATTAATGTTGATTCAATGGGCCTCTTGATCAAGCACTTGTACTTGATGAATGTGACGTTGACTTCTTTATCTTTTGAAGTTTAAATGACTTGAATCATATATGTCTTCATCGTCAACCTAAATGGAATCCAAAAAGACCAAGCTATCGAGATATGGACTTCTCCCTGCCTCATTGCCTTGGGTCTTTAACGCAAAAAAAGCATGAGTGAATTAAATTTCATTCCTGATTATTGTTATTGCATGCATGGAAGACTAGTAGTTGGGAAAGAAAGGGAAATATGTTATGAATGAAAGATGTTAGTGACTTTCGCTTTCTTTCCTCAATATTTTATATGGGGTCATGCTTTTATGATTGATCAAGATCATAATGTAGGAATTTCCCCAATGTCCTAAAGATTTTCCCTCTTGGTATCTTCTAGGTTGTGATTAACTTGTCCATTATTTATTTATTAAATTAGTGTGCAAGATGTGGATTAATTTTTATATTTTTGATAGTTATAAAAGTTTTCTCAAATTAGATCTTAAAACTCATACAAATTCAAAAATCAGAAGCTTTAGATGATAATGATAAGATAGTACCAACCTTGAGCCTTTGGTGGTGGAACGTCTCCTGGGGGTCTAATTTTTATCCAAAATCACCGCCAAGTTATTATCTTGGTCTAATTCTTTTCAAAACAAGGGCCAGGATCTTATGTCTGGTTCATCTTTTATGTCCTTTTTAATGTATTATTAGTTTGGGAAAATATTGATGGGATGGAGAAGGGGGTGATCAGTCTTCTTCTTTCTATAACTACTCTTTTGGAAAGTAACTTTTAAAAATCATCTTTGATTTTTATGTATCTTACTAGGACTCTTGAGAATTGAAGTTCATAGTCTTTTGCGATTCAAATCTTAGAAAACAACTAAAAATAATATTTATATTTGATCAAACTAATGGTGATGTGGCCCTCTTTAGTTAACTATAACAAAACTTACTACTAAGTTCAAAGATATAAGATAGCTCTAAACATTGTGCTGTATGGACACTTGGAAATACAATTTCTTGTGACTCATTTTATTTGGAATGAGGCACATCAAAGAATTGTCACTTACAGGTACCTTAGATTATCCAAAGCTATAGCCTTGATTTATTTAGAATGATCAAAGACAACCCCATGAATTGTTCATCAAACCAACGATCTATTTCCCCTTGCCATAGGTTGATCACAGTCCAAAAAAATAGAAGGGGTGACAATGTGGGACCATACTTGGACACTGGTCATTGACATATTTGATCCAGGTTCAGGTTTCATGACTTATAGCGGTATCTGAATTATAAAAGAAAAAACCTAAATCCAAACTCTAATAAAAGATTTGGGCCCAACAATCAAATTGGGCCATTATATATTATTAGTAAACTTCTCCGAGCAAACATGTTATTCTTATTTAGTCTTGCTTGGAGGAACCAGCTAGATGCATGCCAATCAATGGTGGTAGACTGATCAAACAAATGGTTGCACAAGTGGGCCCCATAAAGTTGAACTACAAAAGGCATTTTGATAGCAGGAGGTGAAATTTTCGCATGTTGGTATGACTATGATACATTATAACTAGCACTTCAAAGCTTGCGCCTAATGCGGGCCACGGAAAAAAAATTAAATTTATTAAAAATGATTAATATTTTAATAAAATATAAATGAAAATTATCATATAAATCATAAGACAAACATAATTAAAATTAAATTTAAAAAATAAAATATTTTAAGATGAAATATTATAAGGTAGTTCCTGCACTTGTTTTTAACACTTGTAGTTGTTTCAACTCTTATAGCACTTGTTTAATGTCGTCCACTTGTTTTAGCTCCTGCATTTATTTCAAAACTTACATTTGTTTCAACTCCCATAACACTTGTTTCATGTCATGCACTTGCTTATGCTGTTGCACTTGGATCAACTGATCTTGCGCTTTTATCAGCAAAGTTATCTCCTACACTTGTTTCGACACTTGCACTTATTTCAACTTGTTCCTTGTGTAATTGTTTAGCACTTGCACTTGTTTCAACTCCTGCACTTGTCTTAGCAAAGTTATTTTTTTCGGTATTGTGTTAGAAATACTTTGTCCAACATCTTGGAATTTCATGTTTTCTGGATAATTTGATATTGCATATTCAACATTGAAAACGATTAGTAAAAGTAACTAGTATATAAAAAGTTGTGTTGATGATATTAAAATAAAACTTACATCTTTCAATTTTTGTCAACAAAATTGTTGATTCTTTATTGCAGTCGATTTCTTCTATTATGACTAGGATGCTGCTTTCAAATGTTAGTTTTTCATAGTTGAATCCATTTTTATATAAAATAAAAATTATTTCCATAGTACTTTTTTATTTCATTTTCCAGTAGTTCATTCCTATTAACTTGCAAAATAGTTGAAAATTATATATATATACACACGCACACACATAAACATGATGGTTACAGAAATAAACATTTAAAATAAATAAATTATATTGGTAATTAAAATAAATTTAAAATACTTTATTTGCACATTCTTGAAAATCTTTTTCCGTTACAATTATGAGATTTTAAGTACGTCATCATGTAACAATAATGTTGTTTGCTTGGTGTGATCCACAATTGCTATACTTGTGATATATCTGACAATATAATAGAAATATTGTACAATAGATAAATATGCTGCATGTTTCTTATTTTCATGCCTTATTTGTGTACCTCATCTTTGCTAGTATGGTTGAATCATTACAACAAATACATTGACCGTTATTGACATTTTCATAAATATTTTTATTGCATTTACTGCATGAAAAATGTGTTAAAGTTGTTTCCATATGTGATATTACAACCAAAGCCTTTATTACAGCATGTTTAATCTATATCTTTTATAATAAAAAATAGTACTTAGTTTAAATTATATAGATTAAAAAATATTAATTAAGAGAAAAAGTATGTGAATTTAATTTTACCTCTTTGACACCATTCTTAAATATTGAAAATAATTCTTTTAATGATAATTTTATAGAGGTTGAATTGTTCAACAGTAAGTGCTCATTATTGTATTTTGATGTTTCACAAATATGTTAGTATTATGAAATAGAAATAAAATAAATATTTATTAATGAAAAGGTTAATTGTTTACAATTGTAGGAAACATTTTGTCGATAGAATATTGGGGTTTGTTAGTAGTTTGGTAGCAGTTAATGGGCTTAGATAAATTTTTCCTGCTCATAAATTTTGTAGCGATTGCATATAAAATATGTGGAAGTATTAATCATGTACTGTAATTGACTTTACCCATAATTGATGTTACTATAATAAATCTCCCTAAAATTGAATTTAAGAAGCAAAAATTGTTTAAAGCGAAGTCACCCAATAATGTATGATTCATTCTCTTATAACTAGAGGAATACAACAAATGTTTAGTAATCAATTTATTTTAACTAAAAAACATATACATAATTTAGTACAATTGAATTTAAATTACCTTTCATTACATAATGTGATATCTAACTTCACAAGCTCCGTTTGATGTTGTTTCCTAATGTATGGTATGCCACTTAAATATTCAGTAAGTCCAATTATATTTGTACCATTATCATGCAAATGAATAACCATCTCAAAATATTTTTAATTTTAAGAATAAAATTGGTTATGAGAATTAAAATACTTTGAAGATGAAGGAACCTGGATGAGGGTTTCAGGTCTGAATAGAATTCTAGTATGCAGTTCAAACAACTTACGAAGTAAACGAACTAAAATAAACCAACCTACCACATAGAGAAAACACCGAGATTATTATTTTTTACATGAAAAATCCTAGCACTGAGTATTATTGCTTACGCCCATACCAAGGTTATATCTGCTTGTTATGGGATGTGGATGAACCTGTATCAAGGATAATTTTTACTTGGTTCCTATATTGCTAGGACTTACATCTTAGAACTTACATTCCTATGGAAACACAAAAGAACTTACGTCTAAACCGAGGTTATTTCTACTTGTTATGGGATGTGGATAAACCCATATCGAGGATTATTGCAACGTGGTTGCCATATTACTAGGACTTATACATGTAGAACTCATAATTATGATTCATAACATGCTTTACTTTCTACTGCACTAACATGCCTAAAATTACTAATATTGTGCTTTGTTAATCCAATTGTCTTTATTCTATTTGATGCATTGAGCTTTCATTATCGACACCTTGCCGGATTTTTTTTTTTACATACATTTGGTGCTAAATGGTAGGTATTGCCTTGCCCTATGCTTCGTGTTTTGAGTTGACTGATACATTAATGTTGGACGTGAGTGACTATCATGCAGGTGATGTCATATAGACACTAGACATGTCATAACAGATATCATAACCTTTGGGATTACTTGTGTTTTGGGTTTGGTTTACTTTTGTACTAGCCTCTATTGGCCTTTATTTTGTGAAATGAAATTAATACATCTTTTGCACTTTGAAACTTGAATAAATGAGAATAAAATATCATTTTTATTTGTCTAGCTTTGTTATTTATTGATCATGTTTATATCAAATTGAGAAATACTATACATGCAATGCCTTAGTGAGACAACATATATGGAATCCGATGAGCTTCGTACTTCAAGTTGCACCACGATTTAAGCTTCCACTAAATGTTCCATATGGTGATGGACTTGTATCCTCACACACACGCGAAAAAACCCTGGGAAAGATATTACACTAACCCCGAGGGGGTCATAGCCTAAAAACCACACCATTATACCAGACCAATTTGGGGTTGTGATGGACCAGTATCAGAGCTAGACAAGTTTCTAGGATTATAAAAGATGTTAGAAACCTTAAGTTACAATGTGAGGATTCGCTAGAACTAAGATGCGCATCGTGCTCCATTGAGATCTCCTTTAGGGTAATTGTGTTCATATTGTTCCTCCATTCAGACAATGACGAAACCTAACAAGTCTAAACCCTCAACTCCTTAAAGTTAGAGTGGAACTAATGATGATTGTGTTTCAACGTACTATGAGAGATCCTTACCCAGTAGCAAATCATATCCGAACAACTCTCACAACACCTCGACATTTTCAAACAAGAAGCAGATCATGACCTAGAACCTTGATTGGACTTTCAACAATTGAAACAAGAAGATATGATGGTGTTAGAGTACGTTCCCAAGTTTGAGGCACTATCCAATTATGCCCAAAATTTGGTTGATTCTGAGGCCAAAAAGATTGAACGGTTTCTTAGTGGATTCAAACCATCTCTACATAATGATGTCCTTCCCATGAACACACAAACTTTTGGTGATGCATTTCAATGTGCAGCTTGGTCTCATGTAGAAAGTAAAAGACTATCTGACAAAGCCGCTTTGGAGACTTCACAAGCAACAACCCTTAAAGATGATAATCAAACCACTTAAAAGAGTAAGAGTGCAAAATACCATGATCAATCTTGTGGTAAGATCACTTGTGGCCACTGTGGGAAGAACCACTAGACTTCAATGTGTCGCCACTGTAAGAACCACTAGACTTCAATGTGTTGCCCCTATACTAGAGGTTGTTTTCGACACGGTTCCATGGACCATGCAGTCAAAGACTGCTTGTAGCAGCAGAGGCCCGTGTAGCCATCAACTATGCCAACACAAATGGTTTCTCCCAAACAACCATAAAATAATTGCCAACCTAATAGTTAGTGTTATTCAACTTTGCTTTCCTTATATGTGGATGTCAAGTTTAGTTAATTGCAAATTTGGTGGACCAAATTCTCAAGTGGGGGAGAAATTAATGTCTTCATACCCATATTATAACGTTTGTGTCCATCTTTACATTTGAGATTGAATTTTCCTATGATTAGTTAGCTGTTATCGAAGATTTCATGAGGGATTTTTGACTTCAGTGCCATTGATGGAGTTAGACAACAAAAGTGTGTTCTTTTGGAATAGAAAGGATAAATGCAATCAGTAGTTGAAGATTTTTCTACGAGTTGAAGGATTATGAAAAGGAAATACTAACCGAGTAAGGATGATTTTTGGAATTAGTTCACCCATTCCATGTGTTAAAGTGTCCAAAGAGCTCAATGATTGATGGATTTTAAAAGAATAGAGGCCCTTGTATGCCCAAAAAGTAAAGAAAAGTGTTCTATGTTCAAATTTTGAAAAGGCAAGGCTCACAGTCTTGTGGATTTTAAGGATCATTTCAGTATTTTACCAAGGGATTTCAACCAATTACTACTCCTTGATGAAGTTTTCTAAGAAGTTAAGTCATTAATGAGGAAAGAGCACTGCGATAGTAGGGATATTAAGGTATCAATTGCTAGTTTGCTTAGGAGTCTAGTGGAAATGTGAGAAGTAGTAAGGACATAAGTGTCAATGAAAGCTATGCTGTAATGTAAAGTGTAAACTAGTAGAACAGCCAAAGAGGACAACTAGAGAATTTTATTGAACAAGTGTAACACTTTGACCCTAATCAAGCATACTTAATGTCTAATTAAATAAGTTTTTTTACTAATTACCATTGAATTAGGTTGGATTTAACTTTTTCTGTCTTGTAGGTTATGTTTAAGTTATAGATAGGTAGTTGGGTCAAATTTAACATTACCTACATATTAAAAGCCATTTTTCATAATTTTTGGGCTTACGAGTTTACGTCATTCATGCATCATATTAACATCATCACATTCATATCATTGAACTCGTCAACTTTCGTACTTGACTCAAATACGTTTGAGTTTGTTTGTGTTAGTTGGACCTTCATTTGACTTGAACTGTAATTACTTTAAGAAATAAAGACTTTCTCATAAATTCTAGAAAATGTCCTGTATATATAAGGATCTACTGTTCTCAATCGATACTTTACCTCTCTAACACTCTTAGTTTTGCCCTAAAGTTTTATTTTTCTCTCCTATCATGATTCTCTCATCAAATTAAGAAAATTGAGGCTGTATTGTAGGATTTGGAGGCTTATATTAGCACTTCAGTGTTTATTCTCATCTCCTTCTTCAGTTTGCATATACATATCAGTTAGGTTTGAGAATTGGAGTGTCCTCAAGTCGAGCCAAGAGTAAGTGTAGTGACTTAAATTCTAAATCAAGGTAAGTATAAGCAAATTTTGGTTTAATACATGTTGGTATATTATGATTTTTATAAATTCACAAAATTCTGTGTATTCATCCCTAACTGTATGATACCCTATTATTTCCTAATTTAACTACACTCTACTATATTATGAAGTTCAGTGTTTCTGAAAGTATTAGTTTGAACAAAGAATCGATGAAGGCAATACGTAGGGAATACCCTAATAAGAACCCGAGTTGAAAGGCATTGATTTTGCCTCAGATATTGAATATGCTTTAGAAAACTGAAGCTTATGGTTAAGCCGTAAGAAGTTTACGGCTTATAGTCTAGTGATCAAAAATTTTGAATTTTGTTCTACTGCTAAGCCAAACCTGAACTGTAGAATATGCTACGGCTAAGTCGTAGCTAACTGTGGCTCAACCGTAGAACATACATGCCTAAGCAATAGAAGAATATACAGTTAAACTGTAACTACGGAGGAAAATTGGGTACCTATGGTTAAGCCGTAGTGCAAGTTATGGCTAAGCCGTAAGATGCACACAGCTAAGCCTTAACTCACCTACGGCTAAGCCACAAAAATCATTGAAACTTAGGATTAAATAGGCACTGTGCGAGACCTTGTAGGACCTTAGTTATTGGATCATTTTACACTTTTAACCGACCCAATGGAATAATGAAAGATTATGAAAGTCTTGAGGGCTGAGACCTTTTCATGTGATGTTGTCCATTTGTTAAGCACCTCCCTATGGGTGTTAGTTCAAGGAACTTTGATACACACTCCAGATACAATGTAATAACACCAAAAGGAGACAACTATGTATCGAATAATTTAAAACTATATTATCATGTACGGTTAGAAACAATGGATGACTAGATTAGGGTTAACTAGTAAAATTACCTTGATTCTATTAAATTGAATTGCATGGCCTATTGAATGACTGTTATTGTCTTCCACTCTTATGATTGGAATTGAAATGATCATTGTATGTATTGACTTCTAATCTTCCAAAAATGATTTGAATTGAAATGCTCATTGTATGCATTGTATCTATTTGATATGTTTCATGATATTCTTGATATTATGTTGACATTGAGTTGAGTATAAACATATTGCATGAACGAATTGAATGTATACAGCTTGTTATTGTTCTCACTCAATGAATGACTTATGTGATTGCTCAAGTTAACTATATATTGAATCGAAATAGTTTGGCTCTACTCAGCCTTAGCCTTTTGATACTCGGCGGGGCTGATTTTTGTGTAGCACAAACGTTGCCACTACAGTGTGATATTTTGGAGCTTCAAACTCCATGTACGAGAGACCCATTCGTACTTTGGCCCGGTCGATGGTGTTCTCAATGCATAGATCCCTCTAGGGAGGATATGGCAAATGTAGTATCCAACTAGTAAAGTATTTCTGTTATTTGATTCTTATAGCATGATTACTCAATTGCACAACATGCCTAGTATATTGAATTGACCTCTCTAATCACATGTAATGACTTTTTTTAGATACAATGCGTGTTACCTTGATTTTGCTTATACTTTGCTGAATAATCTTATTCATTATTTGTCTATGGTATTACAGGCTCAGCTCCCGGTCACGATTTTTCAAAGATAGAGAAGACTCCAAAGGAGGCTTTTGAGGACCCTTTCGACCTAGGCGAGTAGACAACGGATTAGTGCTGATTGATCCACCACAGAGTGCGCTAGAGCATATTAGGTTTTCTTTCGAGCTTTTGGGAAACGACTGCATTTAGGGTATCATGACTTGCATTTAACTTTAGTTTGTCATATTCAAGATCCCATGTCTTTTGGAAATTGTGTCACTCTTGTATCTTGTTCAGGAACTTTCTTTCCTTTTGTAAACTATATGTTCCATTATAACTCTTGTTTACAGCATTTCATGTCAATGTGTGAAATAGTTGGTTAAATTATCTTGTTTCGTGAATGATATTAATAAGCTTCCTCATTTGAATGCTTGGACAGATGTTCATTATAAGCATCTCACCCGTATAAGTAATGTGACTCTCCCTTGTGTAATCCCACTTAGACTCGAGTCCAGGTGTGTATTACACGGGACTACGTGTGTCACTATTTGGGGCTAATCCTCATACCTAAATTCTTGGGCTCGGGTTCTGACAATATGAATGAGGAACAACAATGATTATGTTGGTTTTGAAGAAGTTGAGGCAGTATTGGTACAAATGAAAGTTGAAGTAACTATGAGCAAAGTTCTTGACCCTAGGATGCAATGGAAAGGATAGGTAATAGTGCCAAAGTTTAGAGAAAGGTTAAGGCTAAGGTAATTTATAGTGGATTATTGAATTAGAATAAGATTGATGAGATTGAGTAAGACATTGATGGTTCTTGTAAAGAATTTGAAACACAAGTTGGTGTTTTATTTTATTTATTTAAATATTTGAATAAAAACACTATTTCAAGAAATTGTGTATTATCTTTATATATATTTGGATTTTTCAACCCCAACATCATAAGAATAATTTTCAAAAATCTCCATTGAAAGATGGAGTTAGATGTCATTTTTCTGTTCACTCGAATTACAAAAAAAAGATATAATTTTTTAAATAAATTTTTAAAGGGTAAATAAATTCAAATTTTGGTTTGGCTATTTCACAAAAAAATGTAAATTTTTGTTGACTTAAAAAAAACATTAGTTTGAATTAAATTGAGATTCCATAGAATATCTTATGAATATTTTTCCAAGACTAGATAAAATAGTTTTTCTACACAATAATGTATTTAATCTCAAAATTATATTTTTTGTTCTGAAAACTTCACTAAATCAAGTTGGCTTTATTCGGTCAATGATGATCAATGGAAATAAAAGGAAGTTATCATTATAGTGACTTGTGATTTTTCTTGACTCGAAGAATCGGCAATTAAAACCATGCGGCCAGAAAAGGGTTACACAGTTGGGGACACCTAATGCTGTGTATATCTAACACATGTAGGGGGGACCTTGCATGTTATCATGAATTCTAACATCTATTCAGAGTGTGTCATCGAGATCGCAAGATGAAAATTCAACCAGCAAATTACAGTTGACCCCTGCTCCACAGGGGTAAAATGCATGGTCCTTTTCCTAGTTGGATGAAGCATTAGGGTTTGGTGTTTGGTATTATTTGGATAAACTTATAAATATCAATAATATTGGTTTTTTTTTTTAATGATCTAGATAGTGGATTTGTCCTATCTGGATTTAGGTTGTTAAAAATTTGGTACCAAAGACAAAGGTTTATTGATTTAATAACACTCTTGGAATTTTAGATCACGCTCTGTGATCGAGTTGATCTTAGGATTACAAGCTAACGACTAGCGTTGTGTCCTTTCTTTTAGTTATATTTCTCTTGTTTACCACAGGATGGTAAGGACAAGAGGTATGGCGACAAATTCTACCAATGAGAATTCAGAAGGAAGTCAAGGGAATAATTTTGACCAAACCTTTCAGAACTTTGCAAAGGTCTTTGAGCAACATGCTGCTTTCCAGAATCAATTTCAGGTTCAAATGCTAGAGCGAATAAGGAATAATGGAAATGGAACCAAGAATGACATTAACCGTGGTGAGGCCAATAATGGGCAGGTCAACAACAACAATAATGCCAACCCAAGAGAAGGCATGTGTGTGGAGTGGTGCACTACAAAAGCTATTACAAGAGATTCAAGGAACTTGGACCAACTAATTTCGGTGGCATTGTGGAGAAATGGCTCAAACAATTAGGTAAGATCCTTAGGGTGATGAAATACCTTGAGGGGGAGAAGACCAACCTCATAAGCTTAATAATGGAAGGTGAGGCTGATAACTCGTTGGAGGTCACTCGAAGTAACTATGAATATCTTGGTGAGAAATTTACTTAGGAAATATTTGAAAAGGAATTTTGAGAAATGCACATCCCTGAGCATGTACACAACCAAAAGCTGGCTGACTTTGAAGCATTATATCAAGGAAAGATGACAGTAGCTCAATATAAGATGAAGTTTTCTAACTTGTCTAGCTATGCTCCTCAATTGGTCATAACTAATAAAGAGAAGAGATGCAGATTCATCAATGGGCTGAAATCACAGCTAAAGGAGGGAGTCACACTAGCCTGACTAACCAGCTTTGCTGATATGGTTAAGCATAGTTATCTAACAGAAGCTACTCTCACTAACATCCAACAAATCAGAGATAAGTCAACTTGGAACTCCAAGCCTCAAGGGAGTAAAGTGACTCAGAATGTAAGCAAGAAGCTAGGAATTGACAATAAGGTCAAGCGGGTCATAGTCTCTTGTTCCTTTTGCTGTAAACCAGATCATGATGTTAGCACTTGTCATGTAAAGGCAAGAGCATGCTTTTTTTGTGGTGAACAAGGTCATATGGTTAATGCATGTCCAAAACCATTAAGGCAGTATCAATGACAACCTTAGAGGCCACAAGAACAGCAAAGGACCAATAAAGACAACAATTGGCCTAATAATAATGGAGGTACAAAGAAACTGTAAGCAGCAAGGAAAGTTTTCGCGATGAATCAATGGGGCGCTGAAGCAACTGTCAATGTTATTGAAAGTACAGTTTACATTTGTGAAAAAAAAGATTAAGCACTATTTGACCTGGTTCAACACATTCATATGTCTCCCTTACTTTTGCATTAAAACTAAATGTGCCTCCTGCTTCTTTATATGTGCTTTTAACTATGACAATCCCTATAGGAGATACTCTAGACATAGACACTATTTATAAAAATTGTTTAGTGACAATAGTGAATGATCAATTTTTGGTGAACTTGATCCTTCTTAGTATGAATGATTATTATGTGATACTTGGTATGGATTGGCTGGCGAGTTACCATGCTCACATGGATTGCTTCAAGAAAATTATCAAGTTCAACATTGAAGGAGGATCCAAAACTGGCTACTTTCAAGGAATGAGGCTAAGAGTCCTAACTCATTCGATTTTTGCTTTGAAAGGTAATCATTTATTAAAGGGAGGATGTGAAGGTAATTTAGCATTTGTCATTGAGGATAAAGATAAGCCTAGAATGGAAGATTTTCTAGTTTTGAAAGAATTCCTAGATGTATTTTGATAGGAAATTCCAGATTTAGCCTCAGTAAGAGAATGGACTTCACTATCGAGTTGATGATGGGCACTACACCAAATTAGAAGGCACCTTATAAAATGGCCCCTATAGAACTTAAAGAGTTAAAAGACCATTACAAGATCTTTTGGAAAATGGTTTTTTAGAACTAGTGTCTCACCATGGGGCGTACCTGTCATATTTGTTAAAAAAAAATTGGGACAATGAGGATGTGTATAGACTACCGTCAACTCAATCAAATCACTATCAAGAATAAGTACCCATTTCCAAGAATTGATGAACTCTTTGATCAACTCCAAGGAGCTAAGTATTTTTCAAAGATAGATCTAAGATCAAGTACCATCAAATCTGAGAACAAGCTAAAGATGTGCCAAAAAACTGCTTTTCGCACTTGATATGGCTGAATTCAATTGTTGGTTATGTCTTTTGGATTGACAAATGCACTTGCCATTTTTATGGAGTTGATGAACAGGGTTTATAAACTATACTTGGACAAGTTCGTGGTGGTCTTTATAGATGACATCTTGATTTATTCTAAATCTGACAAAGAACATGAAAAACATTTGAGAACTGCTTTGCAAACTTTGAGAGAGCATAAGTTGTATGCAAAACTTAGTAAATGTGAGTTTTGGAATAGACAAGTTATGTTTTTAGGCCATGTGATTTCAAAAGATGGAGTTTCGGTAGACCTTGCCAAGATTGAACCTGTGGTAAATTGGGAAAGGCCAACTAATGTTATATAGATACTAAGCTTCCTTGGATCAGCTGGATATTATCGAAGATTCATGGAGAAATTCTCATTTATTGCAGCACCATTGACCAAGTTGACAAAAAAGAGTGCACCTTTTGTATGGAATGAAGAATGTGTGCAAAGTGTTCAAACAGTTAAAGGGAGATTGACATTAGCACTAGTTCTCACTTTACCTATAGGAAATGATGGTTTTGTTATATATAGTGACACATCAAACAAAGGTCTGGGATGTGTCCTTATGCAAAATAGAAAGGTGATTGCCTATGCTTCAAGGTAACTAAAGGGCCATGAGAAAAATTATCCAACCCATGATTTAGAGTTGCCAGCCGTGGTCATCGCATTGAAATCTTGGTGTCATTATATTTATGGAAGTAAATTGGAGGTTTTCACTGACCACAAGAGCTTAAAATATGTATTTTCTCATAAGGACTTGAACATGAGTCAGAGGAGATGGATAGAATTATTATTAAAGGACTATGATTTCAAATTGGATTACTATCCTGGTAAGGCAAATGTAGTAGCTGGCGCATTGAGCTAGAAGACTATCAATATAGCAAGTCTTATGATCTATATGTAAGAATGGAGCTTGCTTGAACATATTGTGGACTTAGATTTACAATCATTTATTGAAGGATCCTGGGTATTTGTCGCAAAGATAAAAACGGAACCAACCATCATTAAAAAGATTAAGGAGCTGAAATCATGAATTACTAGGAAGATCAATGAGAGGCTGGATTTCGTGATGTTCGATAGTATTTTATATTTTGCGGAAAGGTTGTGTGTCCCAAATGACCCGGAGATCAAGAAAGAAATTCTCAATAAAACTCATCATTCAAAGTCCACCATTAATCCGGGGAGCACTAAGATGTATTACAATCTGAAAGCAAGATATTGGTGGTGTAACATGAAAGGGAAATTCTAAAATATGTGTCTCAATGTTTGATATGTCAGCAAATCAAGGCAAAGCATCGAAAACCTGGAGGTTTGGTTCAACCTTTGGATATCCCAGAATGTATATGGGAGCATGTATCCATGGATTTCATCAGTGGGTTAGCCAAGACTCAAAAGGGAAATAATATAATATGGGTAATTGTGGATAGATTGACCAAGTCCATCCATTTTCTACCATTGAAGACTACCTCACCAGAACATTTGCCAAGATCTATGTTTAAGAGATTATCAAGCTACATGGTATACCAGTTTCTATCATGTCTAATAAAGATGCATTTTTCACTTCAAGACTTTAACGAAGTCTTCAGGAAGCTCTCAGTACAAAGCTTAATTTTAGAACAACATATCACCCACAAATAGACGAGCAGACAGAAATGACTAATCAAACTCTTGAGGATATGCTGAGGGCACACTTGACTTCAAAGGGAATTGGGATGAACATCTTGCTTTTATATGGAGATTGCATATAATAATAGCTATCACTCAAGTATACAGATGGCACCATATGAAGCACTATATGGAAGAAACTATGGAACACCAGTTTCATTGGCCCATTTGAAATGCTTGATTATATGGAGAAGTTGCGTATCGTCTTGCGCTGTCACCTCAACCTTTAGGAATGCATGATGTCTTTCATGTCTCCATGCTAAGGAAGTATGAACCGGATCTGTCGCATGTATTGAATTAGAAGCCTATCTCTATTAAGGATGACTTAACCCTTGAAGAGAAACCAATCCAAATTCTTGATCATATGGAAAACGTTCAAAGGCAAAAGACTATTCCTTTGGTGAAGGTTCTATAGCAATATCATGATATGAAAGAAACGACGTGGAAACTTGAATAAGAAGAAATTCAAAAGAAATATCCTCAGCTATTTATTTAAGGTACAAATTTAATTTGGAGGATTAAATTTCCTAAGAACAGGAGGATGTTAGGACCCAACCTCAAAAATTGGCATTTGGGTATCGATCAACTAATGCACCCCACTTGTATATAAATTAATTACTATTTATTTATCTTATATATAAATAGAATTAGAAATAAATATGGAATTAGACTCATTATCAAATATAATTAATCATGTGGACCCCACTTTGTTAAATTATTAAAAATTAAATAACCATGTGCCAAAATTATTTATTTAAAAACTAATGTTTCTTTAAGTTAATATTTAGTAACAAATATATTAGTTAATATGAGTTAATAACATATTTGTTTAGTTAATAAATAGTCTTAAAATTAAATTTACTTATAATAAGTAAGAGAAGTCAAGTGGTTGTCTACACCTACGAAAAGAAAACGTTGAACTCAAGTTGGGTTCAAAGTGGATCTAAAAGAAAAGCAAATGCTTTAATAAAGATTGAGTTTTAAAGTCTTTAAGTAAACTTGTATTTATTATGAAACCCCCACTTGAAGCCCTTACTCTACATATAAAACACGTTCCCACAATGTTGTTGGGCTTAAGGAACATAAATTGAGTTTAAGAAGAGGATTTAAAGTAGCATCAACAGAGTCTAAGCTATACACCTAACTCACCCCAACTCCATGGTATTTATACCCCACACATCTCTACTTTAGCAATTCACAATTCTTGGTTCTAGAGAAAAGAGTAGAGAAAGTTAGAGAAGTAAAACTAGAGAGAGAAGAGGTTGGGTGAAAACTAGAGGTCTATATACCCAGGCTGACCCAATTTCTGTTTGAAGCTCTATGGTAGATAGTTCATACTTAACTTAAACTTTACATGCTTATGTCATTTTCAATTTGATGTGCTGTGATGTATTCTTGATACATAATACAATCACATAGATATAAAGAGCTTAATGTTGTTGATGAATTATTGGTACTGGAATTTTGAGATTTTTCTAAGATTATATCATAAATTTGAGAGTTTCTATGCAGTTGGTTTTAATTTTATCTCAACATCCAAAGACTCAATTTCAATTCTTGTTATCCTTAAAATCCAACCATTTTTATTGTCTTTATTTTGTGCTAAGTTCATTGATCTTTTATTCTATATTATTATCCAAATTGAGAATTTTACTAAATCCTATGTAAGTACTGCTAGGATTTAAATTTTTAGAGATTTACCATTAATGGATATATGCTTGAAATCAATTCATTGTTCTTGGAAATAATTTGAAACAAAAGTTGGTGTTTTATTTTATTTATTTACATATTTGAATAAAAACACTATTTCAAGAAAGTGTATATAATCTTTATATATATTTGGGTTTTTTAATCTGGACATTATAGTAATGATTTTAAGGAATTCCATCGAAAGTTGGAGTTAGATGTCAGTTTTCTACTCACTAGATTACAAAAAAAAAAAAGAAGAAAAAAGATATAATTTCTAAAATGAATTTTTAGAGGCTAAATAAATTGGAATTTTGATTTGACTATTTCATGAAACAATGTAAATTTTTGTTAGCTTAAAAAAAAAGAAAAAGTTTGAATTAAATTGAGATTCTATTGAATATCTTATGAATATTTTCCAAGACTAGACAAAACAGTTTTTCTACACAATAATATATTTTCTCACAAAACTATATATTTTTGTCTAAAAACTTCACAAGCCAAGTCAAGTTGGCTTTATTCAATCAATTATGATCAATGGAAATAAAAATATGTTAACATTATAGTGACTTTTGATTTTTCTTGACTCGATAAGTCACACTTAAAACCATGCAGCCCAAAATGGCTTACTTAGTAAGGGACACCTAATGCTATGTATAGCTTACACACGTAGTGGGGGACCTTACATATAATTGTGAATTGTAACATCTATTCAAATGGTGTCATCAAGCTAGCGAGATGAAAATTCAATCGGCAGGATGCGGTTGACCATGGCTTCACAGGGGTAAAATGTGTGGACCTTTTTCTAATTGGAGGAAGCACTAGGGCTTGGTATTCGGTAATATTTTCATAAACTTATAGATATAAATAATATTGGTTTTTTTGTTAATGGTCTAGCTAGTGAATTTGTCCTATCCCAACTTGGGCCATTCCAATATATTTTGTTAATAAATTTCTCCAAGCAAGCGGCATGTTACGACCTAGTTGTGCCAATAATTGGAGGTAGACTAATCAAACAAATGGGTCCACAAGTGGGCCCCATAAAGGTGAACTACTAAAGGCAGTTTGTGTCACATCCCAAAATAAGGCAGTTTGACTTTCTTATGGAAATTTATCTCCTCACCAACCCCACAAGATATCACGGGTGAGTTTTGTGTGTGAAACATTTAAACATGCCATACTTTTCCTGTGAAAGTCAAGATTGAAATCAACCCACTTGATATAATAACTACTAGTGCTTCAGGGCCCACGCCCAACGCGGGCCTTGTTTAATAATTATATTATTTATAAATAAAAATATTTAAATGATTTGTAAATTAATATTAGCATAAAATTCATTACACAACCATAATTTTAAATATTTTAGTGCACACTTAAAAAATTAAATATCATATTAGTAAAACTAAATAAAAAAGAAAAACAATGTACCCGTAGAGTTTATTGTAATATTATTAAAAAGAGTTAGATCATATTTACTTAAATTTGTAAACTCAACTTAAGAGTAAAAAATATGATATGGTAAAAAAATTTAGATGGAATAGTCCAATATACAAAGAATAATTAGGTCAATCAACCAACTCACTATAAAAAAAATTAATTAGTTGGAATTGAATAGAAAAGAAAATGATCCATATGAAACACAGCCCATTTAAAAATATATATACTAAATAAGTAAAATAAAAACATAGCCCAAACCACTATAGTGAGGGCTTCGATGCTGGGCTCAGGCTAAACCTAGATATGATCATGCACTGCCAATGGCTAGGCCATGTTGGGCCATCCCAAGTTCAACAACGTTCAGGTCATTATGTATTAAAAAGTAATTATATTTTAAAATAAAACCATTTAAATCAATTATAAAAATATTATATGGTAAAAATATTATGCCCATAGAGTCTCATCAGAATATTAATAAAAAAAATAATATCATTTTTCCTTTAATCCAGAAGCTCAACTTAAGAGAAAAAGAAATATTATATAGTAAAAAAAAATTAGATAGAATAGTCCAATGTACAAGAATCATTAGGTCAACTAACGCTCTCACTATGAAAAAATTGATCAGTTGGAATTGAATAGACAAGTAAATAGACCAATGTCCAGTGTTGTCCATTTGATAAATATATGTAGGTGGGCGCCTTGCCTTCCTACTCCTGGCCATTGGGCCAACTTAGGAAAGAAAAAAAAAACTAAATCATAAAGAGTGTTAAGATGTGTAGAGAATTTTTAGTAGTGTTTACATGGGCCAGGCCAAGTTGGGCCAGGCCAAGGTATATTCAAGTCTGACCCAACTTTAGAAGCATTGCCTAGGCCTGGCCGAAGCCCGACATGACCTGTAAAATTCAGGCCTAAGCCAACCATTTAATTAATCGGGCAGGCTAAATCATTAAAAAAATTAAAAGGTTTTATACATGGAAGTAGAATAGCTGTAGTCGAATGTCATCTATAGAGAAAAATAGAGTAGTTTGGACCAAGTGAACTATATTAAGATTTTAGGCACAGAAAACCATGTATTGGGAAAGATTTTAGGACTAATTAAGAAATCAAGATTAGCAAGTAGTGCTTTAAGGAATGAGTGGTCTTAAATAAATTTAAATTCCAAATATATAAAGGTGATTACTCGTGGGTAAAAAGAAAAAAAAGATATAAAAAAGTTGGAGATATGAATGAATAGCAGAAAGAACTAAAAAAAGTTGTGGCCCAATGGAAGCAATAGGCCGATGAAATATCAAAACATCTTAAGACCAATACATGGACCCATGCATTAATAAATTTAATGCATGTGAGGCTCATATTTTATGAATCTCATTGACTTACATTATATATATATTTTAAATGAGTATGGGTACATCCTGTCAGGCCCAACCAACTACAACTCACATCCATTGATATTGAGTTAGAAATTTAGAGGATTTGACATGGATTCTGTATGCATGACTTTTTTTCCCTTTCTATCCATATCAGATTGGCAATATACACCGACATTGATTATAAATGTAAACAAAGATCTTGAACAAGACAATATTAGTTTTATTTTAAATCTATACCAAAGAATAAACAAAGAATTAAAAATCTCAAATGAAGGAGTATTATGATGTCCAGTGCAAGATGTATGACTTAGTGTCACACTTGTGTCCCAATGATGAACGGTTAGGATTAGTCTAAGATTTTGAATTAATGTGGCTCAGAACTTTGATCATATGGGATCCTTTCGATTTTGGTCCAGGTACATAGAGGACCCAGAACCAAAATCATGAAAAAGAAGCCAATCTAAATAGTTATTTTCATTAAAAAATATTAAAGCGGTGATAACATGGTGTTCCAAAAAAGGCACAAAAAATGGCGAGATTTTAGAGAGGTGGTATGGCTATATGAGTTAAGAGTCCTTTAGAGAATAGATAAGGATAAAGTTGTAGAGGGATGAGAGAGAGAAATTAGGGAGGAAGAGATTTCATAGAAAACCAAGGAGAGATTTTAAGAAAATTGAGAGATTTTAGAGATGTGATATGGATAAAATTTAGCTAATATGGATGGAATATTTAGATTGCGCCACATGTCGCTCTTTCATAAAGAGAATTGCACCACGTGTCACCCTCCCATGAAAAGGGGTATTGTCATAATATATATAGTAGCACTTCAGGGCCCGTGCCCAACACGGGCCTTACTTAATAATTATATTATTTTATAAAATCCATTAAAATCTTTATTTTTTAAAAGAAGATTCACAAAACAGAAAGAAGAATCATATGCTAGTGGATTTGGGAAATCCAAAACATATCAATGACAATAAGATCTTGCTCTCCTAGCTAGGAAAAAATGACATATACAAAACCCTAATGAAATCCACAAAATGTGATCCTTTCAAAAACAAAATACACGAATGATTAATCTAACTATATCACACAATACTATGAAAATTAGTAATATAAAAAGGAAAAACCAAATGGACTTAGAAAAATAAAGAAAAAAGTAAAAAAAAGGTAAAAAAAATTAAAAAGTCATTTTTAATACGCACCACATGTTGACAGGAAAAAAAAAGGTCCTTTGAAAAGTAAAAGAGTAAAAATAAATAAATATATATTACGTATTGGAAAAACCTTGTATCCGACGTTCTACCCATTCCCTAAAATTGACAATATCATCAAAGTGGGCCCCACGAATCAATAAACCCAGCAAAAGATTTTGTAAATTTGATGTCTGCGTAAATTTGATGTTTGCGTCGATTTATTATCTCTTCTTAACCATCATTGGTAGGTAACAGGGTAAAAGAGATTTCAACCTAAGAGAGAGTTGAGCTAAACAAATCCAAGTTAAAGGCCATCATGGTAAATTGTGAGGGTTCGTCCTACACCCCTAATGTGGTTTTAGAATTTCAATGGGCAGACCATTATTTCAATTGATTAACATAGTTTCCATCAATAGGTGGGTTACTAGTTTCCATCAATAGGTGGGTTACACTAACATTCCTATCAATGAATGTAACTCATTGGGTTTTCATGATGTAGGCAGGGCAACAAAGTTTTATATTAATGTGGGAGCCAGCAATCGTTTGTAGGAGATTAAATAGTGAATGAGTTTTCTACTATTTAATCTCTCTTATAATTTTAGGTAAGAGATAAGAGATAAAAGAGGTTTCTAGGGAAGGGAATAAATTTTAGGGAAGGAGATCACTTGAGGTTGTTTATGAGATAAAATATAAGGTTTTCTATTATTCAATTTCTCTTATCATGAAAGGTGAGAGATAAGAGAGATTTTTGGGGAGGGGATTAAATTCTAAGAAAGCACCATCAAGAAATCAATGTTGAATTAATATCAAAAGACGCTGGATCAGTGATGTGTAATCCCCAACACAGTCCACTTTACCATACCTTCCCGATGTGGATCTCTTATATTCACAAACAATTTTCACACTTAAGATCAAAATGAATAGTATTCACAAAACAATCACTTCATAACAGGGAATAAAACTTCAGTGACCATCACAAGAGAAAGTTTGCGATGGCCTTTAAAATGATTTTACCTTTCTTCTACGAAAACAGTTTCGAAGATCCATTAACCATGAACTCTGTGGCAGTTGCTAAAGTTCCCTCAGGACCATCATGAACTATAGCATAGGAATAAACAACATTGGAATGACATAATGAACTTAATATCAAAGCCTCCTTGCACAAGTATGCAATCTGTTAGAGCAACAGAACAAATCCATAAATCAACTTACATCTAAATATTAAAGATAAACAATGAAAAGGGAAAAAAAATCTAATACCATTCTTGAGGCCATAAGATTTTTTGGCAAGACTCAGACAATCAAGTACATGGGTTGTTAAGATTTGAGGGAAGATTTGGATCCTCTAGCATAGATTACAATATAAAGACTTACTTCCTATTTATAAAGAAAGAAAATAAATTTCATGGGAGTTGGTGTATTAAGAGAATTGGTAGCTAGAGGGAGAGATTGTAAGGGGTGATGGAGAAACCGTGGAAAAGGGAGACACTTTAGTGGGGGCGAGATTTTAGGGGATAGACTTTAGTGGGGGGAGAGATTTTAAGTAAATAAATCAAATAGATGAGAGAGGATAGAGGGAGATAAGAGATTTTAGGGTTGATGAAAAAATGGTAGGGGATAGATTTGAGGAAAACCATTTCATTCATGGGGGAATGCCACGCTTAAGATGTTTGCTCAATTGGAGTACTAGGCCTGATGGCTTCTTGTGCAATTCCCAAATCACCATTCGTCTCAACCAATGCAATCCCCAAGCCCCACCACAATTACTAATTGTTAATGGAAAGGGCCCACATATGATCAATCCAATAAATAATATAGATTTAGATAAAATACTATTATCTGCCATTGGATATAAAAAAATATGTACATATATATATTTATACCTCTTTGAGGCCTAAAATAAGATAGATTTAGATAGAATACTATAAGACCCACTTTAATAGGTTCGACCATTATCTACCACTGTTGATCATAGCCATCTAATTGGGCTATTGACATTTGGGTTTTACTTTATCTGATGAGAAAGATTTAGATAAACTACATTGATCATAGCCATCAAGGGAAATAGATCTATATATTATTAGTTATAGATTGATTTTAAAAAGAGAGAATTGTTGGAATGAGGATGTGACCACACCATGAAAAATAGAATGATCATAGTAGCATTCTGATAATGCATTAATCATCATCCCAAATAATGTATCACTCCATCCCATATTGCTCTGCAAAATAATTTCAATCTTTTAATTTTATGTTGAGAGAAATTAGTGAAGGAGAGATTTTATAGAAATTCAATGAGAGATTTTAGGAAAATTGAGAGATTTTAGAAAGGTAATATGGGTAAAGTCTTGGTAATATGGATAAAATCCTTAAATTGCACCACGTGTCGCCTTGAGAGATTTTAGAAAGGTAATATGGGTAAAGTCTTGCTAATATGGATAAAATCCTTAGATTGCGCCACGTGTCGCCTTCTTATGAAGAGTGATGTGCCATATGTCATCCTCCCGCCAAAGGGGGTATTGTTATAATATATATAATACTAGTGCTTCAGAGCCTGTGCCCAACGCGGGCCATTAAAAATAAGAATTAAATCTTATTAAAAATTATTAATAATTTAAATAAAATATTAATGAATATTATGACATAAATCATAGCGCAAACATAGTTAAAATATTGAATCTTTATTTTTTTGAAAGGAGAAAATATTTTCATTGAATCATAAATGTATAAAAGTTAAGACTGAAAAAAAAACCATTTATATTAAGTCATCCTTGAATGATTAAAGGAATTACATGTAGCTTAAGGAAAAAAAAAAACATTGATATTTGTTTATTGGCATGCATTTATTTCAATGTTGCCCTTGGTCCATCTTCTCCATTATCTGAACAGTTGCGCTTGTTTCATCTTATGCAGATCTTTTAACTCCTGTACTTATTTCAATTTGTGCATTTTCTCAATAAAGTTGTTTGTTTTCAGTATTGCAATGGAAATACTTGGTCCAACATCTTAGAATTTCACATGTTCTTTATAATTCAATGCTTTTTTATTTCATGTTTCAATAGTTTATACCAACTAACATGCAAAATAATTAAAATTTTAATATTTATAAATATACATGATGATAGTTAAAATAAAGAAGTAACTTTATGTAAATAAAAATAAATGTAAAATGCCTTATTTGAACATTCCTGAAATTCTTCTTCTGTCGCATTTATAAAAATTTTAAGTACTTCATTATACAATAAAAATGATGTTTGCTTGATGTGATCTACAACTGTTATAGTTGCAATGTATCTGATAATAAAAAAAATTAAAAACAATTATTTTATAATATGTGTAATAGGTAAATATGTTAACTTGGTTAACATAATAGCTAGACTTGGAGATATGAATGAACAGAAGAAAAAACCTTAAAAACTTGTGGCCATTGGAAGATAAAATAGGCGGATGAAATATAAAAACATCTCAAGACCAATATATGGACCCATGCATTAAAAAATTTAATGCATGTGAGGCTCATATTTTATGAATCTCACCGACTTATATTACCTTTTTTTTTAAATGAGTATGGGTCCATCCTGTCAATCCCAACCAATTGCAACTCAAATCCACTGATACTAGGTTAAAATTTTAGAGGATCTGACATGGGTTCTGTATGAATGGCTTTTTTCCCTTTCTATTTATAGTAGATTGGCAATCTATATCAACATTGATTATAAATGTAAACAAAGATCTTGAAAAATACAATATTAGTTTTATTTTAAATCTATACTAAAAAATAAGTGAAGAATTAAAAATCTCAAATGAAAATTAAAGATCCTTTTAGACCTTGGAATGAGAGAAGCGAAGATATATAATCAGTTTAGATATTACTGACTTAGATCCCCATAACAACTAAATTTTATGGGTTTGGATGTAGGTAAAGAAAAAAAAAGACTTTGATTTGGGTTTGTCTTGTATTCTTCCATATGTTGAGAAAGATTTTAGGAAAATTAAGAGATTTTAGGAGGAGATATGGACAAAGTCTAGCTAATATAGATAGAATCCTCAGATTAAACTACGTGTCACCCTCCCACGAAGAGGTCTGCACCACGTGTCGCTCTCCTATAAAAGGGATATTGTTATAATATATGTACTAGCGCTTCAGGGCTCACGCCCAACGTGGGCCTCATTTAATAATTATATTATTTGTGAATAATAATATTATAATTATTTAAATAATTTTTAATTTAATATTAACATTAAATTCATTTTACAATCATATTATTTACTACAAAAAATCAACAAAATGCGATTGAAAATTAGGGCGCAACGGATGGTCCATATCAGCTGGGATGGAGCAATAATTTGGATTGAGCCATTGAGATAGGATCCATTGTGGCCCAATCACTGATGCTTGACTCAGCGGTACAGATCAGGTTGATATTGATGCCACTTTGGTGGGCCAAATCCCACACATAAAATATTAAAATGTAAAAAATCATTTGAACAAGTGATGATTGAGGGTAAAAAAAAAATCTTCATAAATTAAAATTAAAAATTCTAAGAAAAAATTAGTTCTTTATAAAGAAAGCATCAATTGGAGAAATAAATATACCTTTGATTGATTGGTTGATATGAAAAGTGATTAACCATTGCAAGCTCTTGATCTGATAAAAAACAAATAGAAAATAATAATAAGCATTAATGAACATTTTACAGTGTGTAGGATCATGTTTAGTTAAACAATGAAAAAAAATAGAAAAAATGAAAATGCATGATGACAGATGGCATAAGGATGTTATAAGAAAAACAATTTCAACAGTATAAACTATAAAAAACACGAACACCTTGAAAGCAGTTTCAAAACATACTTCACCACCATTCTTAGATCAAACGTGCAGCAACATGGCAAGATGGAAAACCCAACAATCTTTGATTTCATATTGATAAAATAGCACCATGATCATTTAAGATTTTCAATGGAAGATAGTACGATAATCATCTGAACTAAGATCATATCCACAAACATCCATTTTTTTAATTAACCATTATCTAACTTTCATGAGCACGTACCATGTGGGCCCATATATGAAAAAACCACCCTCCTTGCACACTCGAACTAATGTCCGATGTGTTTTGGCATTAAACCTGATGTGATACTCATCAGAGGTGTATCCACCATTGGATTAATGGAGAAAAATAATTCACTAAAAATCCCATTAAAATCAAAGGCCCTTAATTCAACAGTTGCCAGAGTTAGATGGGCCTTTTTAGATCCATCAAGCATGATGAAGGCTTTCCATTCCCTTTTTTTTTTTTTTGCTGCAAAAGTAGATATCATTACTTAAAATAGCAAGGGATTACATAACAGAGAGTTCAATCCCAGTAATATGCAAAACCTGGGATGAGAGTGGGCTTGGCATAGAAAGCATTACAGTGCAAAGGGTGGAAAACAAAAGGGAGCAAAATCTGACCAAGGTGAATGAGCATGCTGTAGCATAAAAAGAAATATAAACCATTTGACTAAAACCACACCAGTGAGAGACGCTGCCTACTGGAGTAAGCTTATTGTCCGCGCCTTTGATGTCCAATGTCCACTGATTCATCTGAGATGTGAATTAGAATGTTGGATTCTTTCATGGGAGGTTCAAAGTGGTAGCAGTAGGCTCTAGTGTACGACATTACTCGTTGTTGTTCGGCCTAGTATTGAAGGTGAATATGCATAGGCAATTTGGCACAGAAGGCTTGCATGAATGGGGAGTCAAATATGGCTAGGTTTAAACACCGTTAGGGTAAACAACTGTGTATTAAAAGAGAGATAGGATGATGGTAGAGGTTTATGGAGAGATTTTAGGGGCTTATAAGGATTTGAATGAATGTTTGAATTATAAAATCTAAAGAAAGAATGATTCTATAATTTAAAAGAGATAAGATGAAATCGGAATTGAGTAAGGAGAAATTGGAGATTTGGTCTATATATTGAGACTTCTTAGATTTATTTTAGTTATGCCACATCTTTTATCCTCCTTCTCTCTCATCAAGGGGTGAATTCTCTTGGAATGAGAGATTTTAGGAAGAGAGATTTTGTAGGGGAGGAGAATATGGAGTAACAAATCCAATTTGAATGAGAGATTTTAGGAAGAGAGAGATTTTGTAAGATTTGTTTATGATTTTAATGACATTATGCTACGTGTTGCACTCACACGAAAAGATTATGCCACGTGTCTCCCTCTCGCGAAGAGGGTGCGCCATGTGCCGCCCTCCCGCGAAAGGGGGGATTGCTTTAATATATATAAATAGCATTTCAAGGCCTGCATGTTTACTAATTATATTATTTGTAAGTAAAAATATTTATAAATATTTAAATGATTTGTAAATTAATATTAATATAAAAGTCATCACACAATCATAATTTTAAATATTTTAATGAACATTTCAAAAATTAAATATCATATTAGTAAAAACTAAATAAAAAAGAAAAATAATGTGCGCATAGAATATTATTATAATATTATGAAAAAAAAGTTAGATCATTTTTCTTTAAATCTGTAAACTCAAATCAAGAGAAAAAATATTATATGGTAAAAAAATTTAGATGGAATAGTTCAATATACAAAGAATCATTAAGTCAATCAACCCTCTCACTATGAAAAAAATTAATTAGTTGGAATTGAACAGAAAATATATGTACCTTCTAAGTAAAATAGAAACATAACACAAACCACCACGATGAGGGTTTCAATGCTGGGCTCAAGCTAAGCCTAAATTTGATCATGCACTACCAATGGCTAAGCCATGTTGGGCCCTGCCAAGTTCAACAAAGTCCAGGTCAATACCTATTAAAAAGTAATTATATTTTAAAATAAAACCATTTAAATCAATTGTAAAAAGATTATATGGTAAAAATAATATACCCATAGCGTCTCATTAGAATATTAATAAAAAAAAGTTAGATCATTTTTTCTTTAATCCAGAAGCTCAACTTAAGAGGAAAAGAAATATTATATGGTAAAAAAATTAGACAAAATAGTCCAATGTACAAGAATCATTAGGTCAACCAACCCTCTCACTATGAAAAAAAATTGATCAATCAAATCGAATAGGAAAAAAAATAGGTTAATGTCCAATACTATTCATTTGATAAATATATGTAGGTAGGCACCTTGCCTTCCCACTCCTGGCCGTTGGGACAACTTAGAAAAAAAAAAAAAACTAAATCATAAAGAGTGTTAAGATGTGTAGAAAATTTTTAGTAGGGGATTGCATGGGCCAGGCTAGGCTAAGCCAAACTAAGGCATATTCAAGCCTGACCCAACTTTAGAAACATTGGCCGAGGCCTGGCTGAAGCCCGACATGACCTATAAAATTCAGGCCTGAGCCCGCCATTTAATTTATCGGGCCCAGTCAAATCATTAAAAAAAATTATACATGAAAATAGAATAGGTGTAGTCGGATGTCATCTATAGAGAAAATTAGAGTAGTTTGGACCAAGTGAATTTTATTAAGATTTTAGGCAAAGAAAACCATGTATTAGGAAAGATTTTAAGCAGAATTAAGCAATCAAGATTAGCAGGTAGTACTTTAAGGAATGAGTGGTCTTAAGTAAATTGAAATTTCAAATATATAAAGGTGATTACTCATGGGAAAAAAGAAATAGTTCATTTTAAATATGCTTAATGATATTCACACTTAGGAGACAAAAAAAATCTAAATATGCTTTTGAAAATAGATAATATATGAGATAAGAGTCCTTTAGAAAATAGATAGGGATAAAGTTATAGAGCGATGAGAGAGAAATTAGGGAGGGAGAGATCTTATAGAAAGGCAAGGAGAGATTTTAGGAAAATTGAGAGATTTTAAAGATGTGGTATAGATGGAGTTTAGCTAAAATGGATGGAATCTTTACATGTGCCACGTGTCACTCTCTCATGAAGTGAATTATACCACGTGTCGTCCTCCCACGAAAGAGGGTATTGTTATTATGTATATACTAGCTCTTCAAGGCCCATGCTCAATGTGGGCCATGAAAAAAAATTAAATTTTATTTTAAAAAACTAAATTTATTAATTTTTTAATATTTTAATAAAATATAAATAAATATTATTATATAAATCATAAAATAAACATAGTTGAAATTAAATTTAAAATATCAAAATTTTAAGAATAAAATTATATACAATGTTTAGTCACATGCTTCTAACCTTGATATGAATTACCACTTGTAGATTTAATGTGGGAGTGGCTGAATCGCACATTGTAAATATGTTTACACATGTTAAAAAACAAAAATCTCTACTCAGCCATCATTTGAAGCCAAAATAAGATTAAGTTGCAACTACTTGAGACAGTCAAAAAATCTAACCTATCTGATATATAAAGTTATATTTGCAAAGGAGTTGGGAGTAGGAGGCTTTGATTTGGATGATAGGTGGGTCAATTATTAATAGGATATGATATTTATAATCATTAAATATTATAATTCTTAAAGATAGTGATGATGTTTGTCTCTCTAATTTACATTAATAAATCTCAATTCCACCCTACTTTCTAAATTTTGTAACCCTCATTCATAACGTAGTTAGACATGATGGGTGACGCCGTGAGGGAACTATACCATGTATTTCACATCACATATAAATTCCTAGAGACAAAAGAGAAAGAAATATGATTTATAATCTCTTTGAATTTTACTTTGGTTGATTGCTTCAATTATAGAGTCCATTTGGTAGTATTAAATACATGATATGTCACGTCTCTTGTGTTATCGATTTGTCATGACAATTATCAGTAGGTTAAGTAGTTTTTTGTTAAAGTAAGAAAGCATAAAAAAGCACTAAAAAAAGAAATTTTTATTAAAATTTAATGATTTTAAAATATATATAATAAATAAAAAGAAGTCCAAAACATATAAATATGTCATTTAACCTTGTCTACTAAAAAGGATTAAAAAATGAAACAATCCATATTGGTGGGTGAGATACATTATGTAAGTAAGATCTTATGTTGGCCGAATATGGTTGACTTAGGATTGGATCCTCGTTAGCCGTATAATTTTATAGTTTTTGTATGAATTGCAAACTTAGCAACAAAGTATAAAGGAGCCTATTGTCCCATCTACCAACCTAAGAAGAGCAACATACAAAAACTATAAAGAATTGTATAATTGATAACCTTAGATATGTATGGATATAGTTCACACGTACTTGGGCTTCAATGAGATCCTTGATCTCAAATTTCTTTTTTGTGCCAAGACACAAAAAAATCTACTAAAAAATACAAATAAATGATACAAGTAGAAGGCAACATTTTTTTAAGGTGTTATGTAAAAGATTACCGTGGATGAAGAGTTGCATGGAAAAAAAAGGAAGGAAAGAAGCACTATAAAAAAAAACTGACATCCAAAATAGGGAATCATATAAGTGACTCAACATAAAAATAAAAAGAAAACAATGTGGAGGATCAAATTGACTATGGACAGGCCACATATTACACAAAATGGTAGATGTGATATAGATCATCATTCTATCTTAGACAATTGATACAATAGTAAAACAAGAGTGAATATTTCATATAAATACAAAAACGCCTGTTATCATTGATCATTCTAATCGATGAACTGCCATAGATGGTAAATCCAATACTAATATAAAACTGAATTTTTTTTTGACAAATAAACACAAGAAGGCATTTGATCATTGATATAGTGGAAAGAAAGTAAATCATAATGAAATGTCCTAGGAAAGAGAGATTATCAAGAGGGAAGAGAATATTCCATGGGTGGTGAGAGATAATAGGAGTAGTTATTCAAATTTACTTTTCAATTAAATTCCGAGATAGAGATTTTAGGAATGAAACTTGACTGATAAGATTAGGGAGAGAGATTTTTGGGGAGTTAACATCTCAAACACGTTCATATCAATCAATTATATAAAGCAAGTGCCTATCTCACACATGATGAATAGATAAATTTTTAGTAGTATGGTGTATGGGGACTGGGGTTGTGTCAAAGCTTTTTTAAGGTCCTAAATTGATACCTAAAAAGGCTTTTTTAGTTAATATACATTAGCATATTAAAATTGATACTTATAAAAAATGTAATGAATATGGCTTCGAGAGATATAGAGAGAAAAGAGAAATTAAATAATTAAGAAGAAAAAAATATCATAACTATCTTTTTAACATTTAAAACAAATATATATATGTAGAATATTCATGTGTATATGTCCCTCACCATTTTTTTCATGAGAACTCTAGGTGAGACCCACTATATGGTTCATCCAAATGGACTACACATACGACCCCCTTGAATTGAACTCGTTTATCAATTTTTGGTCAAATCCGAATTTATTGGACTGTTGCATCGACTATGCACCCATTCGAATAGAATGAATTTGTGGGTTTTGGATGAAGAGGTTAGGAACATGTGATTGGGGCCAAACTTTATATCTAAGGTAGTCCTGCATGGAGCTTTTCATCCCTTGGTGGGGTCCACCATGGGCCTTATAGAAAAGTATGCACGGTCCCTTGGTGAGGGACATGTGCACATAAATATTCCCCTATATATAAACTATTAGAATTTTTAGTGTTTAAAGAGAACAGAACTGCACTTACTTTTAGTGGTGAGTTGTTTGATGGTGTCTCCATACATATACAATACTTCACATTCTCATGTAAAACCTATAGGCTAATGAACTGGTCGTTCTCTGTTTTTTTTTTTTTTATTCTCCTTCCATTGTTATATGGAAAAGTTGAATTTCAACACCCACCCATTCATGGCGAGTGGAATCAAAATAAAAAATGAATATAATTGTCTACCTTCCAAAGGTTCTACCAATATAACCACAAGAGATGTTGTATATAAAATTGAAAGATTTTATGATAAGAGATAAAGATTCATTAGTTTATGTAAAATTTAAAATAAAGTGAGAGTATTAATCCAAATTTAAAATTATTATGCCAGGGCTAATCCAAATTATTGGTTGTTTTGGGTTTTATGGGACATGATTTAGAATGAGAGAGATTTTAGAAATCTTGCCTCCTAGTAGTATCATTCTAAGTGGTTAATTTAGGAAAGATTTAGTAATTTTAGAGCTTGAGCATTAACTTACTCGAATAGTTCAAGTAACATATAAACTTTGAATTGAGTTGGGATTTAGCCCAAGCCCAATTTGGTCCAAGTGAGAGACACTAAGAAATCTTTAACATAGAAACAACCATTTTAACCAACAAATGTTTTCATTTTTAAAATATAATACAGTATGGCTCAAGTTTAAACTATTATAAGTGGGCTGGGCTCAAGGTAGATACTTATGGTCCGAGTTAGGCTTTCTTCAGGCTTAGGCCTATTGTTCAAAATCTAGGCTAAGACTGGATATTATTTGGCCCGGCTCAGCCCGTCTTGGCCCGGCCTTATGAACACCCATGACCAATTTAGACTTTATTGAGATTTTAGTAGGAAACCCTGTGAACCCACAAATTACCACTTGGATAGTGGAATTTAATGGCATGTGAAATGAGATAAAGGTAATTTACCTAATTAATATGATGAGTGGTATGAAAGTTCGTTTGAGATGTATGAGAACTCATCTTTTCTTTAAGATTAAATATGATATGGATATCAATAGTAAATTATAATGAGATTGCATGTAAGGGATTGCATTGAAATTTTTAAGGTATTGTATTCTTCAAACACAAAAGATATAGATTTATTTTAGAAAAAGAGAGCTAATGATAGGGATAAGGATTATGCTGATTTTTAGGAGATTAAATAGTAAAAAGAGAGATTTCAAGGGAGATTGTGAGGCCCACCTGTGCTGCAACTTTGATTAAAAAATTATGTGGAACCCACTTCTCAAAAACTGATTGAGAATGAGAGAAATTAGGAAGGCAGAGATTTTATAGAAAACCAAGGAGAGATTTTAGGAAAATTGAGAGATTTTAGGGATTTGTTATGGATAGAGTTTACCTAATATGGATGGAGTTCTTAGATTGCGCCACGTGTCGCATTCTCACGAAGAGGTCGCGCCACGTGTCGCCCTCCCACAAAAGGGGGGATTGCTTTAATATATATAATAATTTGAGATGTGCAGAGCATATGAAGTTTCAAAAATATTTATAGCTGCAAAAGTCTATTAGTTACATTTACAAGCTGTGTTTTATTTACATATAGACAACATCAACTGGTCCATCTAACCGCCATCAGAATTTTCCACGAAACTCCACCATCCATCCAATACTATCCCTGCTGAGCTCTCATCTCCACTAAACTGCATCATCAGATCTCCACTCACCTACCTTTGGTTTTACTTCCTCACACACCTCCGATGTCAAGGTACAAGTATAGGATGGGTCTCTTGTAACTTTAATCAACACATCAATATAAAGAAAGTAAACAAGAATCTGTAATGTATTAGAAAATGATCAAATCAGTTGATTAACAATAAGAAATTCAAAAACTAGAAACATAAATTAGAGTAGAGTAGGAAATAAACAATGTAATCATCATGATGTATAAATAGAAGGTTGAAAAAATACCAATGATTCACAGCAATAGAATAGGCAACCCACCATTGCTAAATACAAAAACAAATAATAAACAAAAAGTAAACAAAATTAAATACCATCACAAAATAGAATGATGGCCACTTTACCTACTTAATATCAAAAGTGATGTACCAGTGAAACCTACAATAGGACTAAGCTACAGCTAGTGTACACGATACATCCAATCCATCACAATGCCCAATTCTGAATAGAAAGAGCTATGTGGTGCCAAAATGATATTAATGCAGAATACGTGATTGAATTTGTACTACAATGCTTTTAAATATAAAAAATACAAAAATGTTATCAGTAAACAAGAGCGTGTATCTCGAGGTTTATTAATTGATGTTACACATATAACTGACCAAATAACCATCTGGATTATTACAAGATTGTTCATTGACCATAAACCGGATTTAAACAACATCAATGATAAAACTAAAAAAAAAACAGAACTATTATAAACAAGTCCTACAATGTTTTCCTGGAGTTTTAGAATCATTGGAAAACCATAAGTAAAACAATCTAAATCTAGAAAATTACATAATTTGTGTAATGTCCACGGTGGACCCTGTGGTTGGCCTCAGTCGACCGGGTACCTAGACTAAGTAGAAAAGTTGAAACTTTTCTGTGTAGATAGTGTTCGCGGTCGGCACCACGGTCGAGTATGAGACCTTTCACGGTTGACCGGGGTTCTGTAGAAAAAATTTGCAAATATCCGATTTCACCTCGAATTTGAATTTCTTCATTCCTTCTCCTTTCTAACAAGTTGCAAACTCTATAAAACAATGAAATAAACATGTTTGCATTAATATGAATCACCAAAAATCATTTAAGAAGTATAAAGTTGTGAAATTCAACTTACAATGAAATTCATGGTAATTCATCAAAAAATCTATTTAAATTCAAATCCCTCGATTACTTATCTCAATTCCAAGTTTTAAAAAGTAATCTTTCGACTTCCTTAACTCCTAATACCTGTAAATTTACTCCTTGAAGAAGAACCAAAGCCACAACCAATAGAAAAAGAACGGGGAGAAAAAGAAGTGTAAACAGTAATAACAGAGAAAAAGAAACAAAAGAAGAAGAAGATTACAAAAAAATTGCAATAGTATGCTTAGGCTCTCTCTCTCAATTCCTCTCTACTCAAACTCTCCCTCATTGAATGGATAAGGAAGAAAGAAAAGAAGGAAAGAAGAAGAAGGCAAGAGAGAAAAGAACAAAAGAAGAAGGTAAGAGAAGAGAAGATAATCGATGGGATGTTCGAAACAGTGTTTGGCCGGAAAGTAAAAGGAAATTTCAAATTAGTCGCTTTTACAAATAACCCCCCTTTTTAAATCACTAATAGATAGATCTTTAATGTTTGTAATCTAACAAAATACTAATCCAAATTTTCTCTAACATAACAATCTAAGTAATTACCAATAACATCATTAATACACAATTAATCATGCATGAAAAAGCAGGATCTCACAGTTTTATAGCAATAGGTGGAATTTTTACATATTTGTATGACTATGAAACATTATAACTACTGCTTCAAGGCCCACATGGAAAAATAAATTTCATTAAAAAAATTAAATTTTTCTAAAAATTATTAATGTTTTAATAACATATAAATGAAAATTATCATATAAATCATGAGACAAACATAGTTAAAACTAATTTTAAAAAGTCAAGTATTTTAAGAAGAAATATTATAAGTCATTTCTTGCATTTGTTTTAACACTTGCAATTGTTTCAACTCCTATAGCACTTGTTTCATGTCGTCCACTTATTTCAGCTCCTACACTTGGTTACTGCACATGTTTCAACACTTGCACTTGTTTCAACTCCTATAGCACCTATATCATGTCATGCACTTGTTTCAGCTATTGCACTTGGTTCAACTCTTATGGTCATCTCGGCAAAGTTATTTCATGCACTTGTTTCCATACTTGCACTTGTTTCAACTCCTTTTGCACTTGTTTTATCTTGTGCAGTTGATGTTTCAACTCCTACACTTGTCTCAGTAAAGGTCTTTGTTTTTAGTATTGCATTGGAAATACTTGGTTCAACATCTTAAAATTTCACGTTTTCTTGACAATTTGATACTGCATATTCAACATTTAAAAAATTAGTAAAAGAAATTGGTATGTAAAAAATTGTTTTGATGATATTAAAAATAAAACCTACATCTTTCAGTTTCTGTCAACAAAAATGCTAATTCTTTACTATAGTCAATTTCTTCTATTTTCTTAACTGTGATGCTGCTATCAAATGTTAGTTTGTTCATAGTTGAGTCAATTTTTATATGAAATAAAAAAATTCCATGGTGTTTTTTTTATTCCATTTTCCAGTAGTTCATACCAATTAACCTACAAAATAGTTGAAAATTATACATATACACACACACACATGATGGCTACGACATAAACATTTAAAATAAAGAACTTAGTTTATGCAAATGAGAATGAATTTAAAATACCTTATTTACACGTTCTTGAAATTCTTCTTCGATTGCATTTATAAAATTTTTAAGTACTTCATCATGCAACAATAATGATGTTTACTTGGTGTGATCCACAACTTTTATAGTTGCAATGCATCTAACAATATAAAAGAAATATTAAAAACAACCGTATTGAAATATGTACAATAGATAAATATGCTTCAGTTTTTTTATTTTCATATAACATTTGTGTACCTCATCTTTGTTGGTTTGGTTGAATTATTACAAAGAATACATTAACCGTTACTGACGTTTTCATAAATCTTCTTATCACATTCACTGCATGAAAGATGTGCTAAAGGTGTTTTTATACGTAACATTGCCATTACAAGAAAATGCATTATTTATGTCGAAATTTAGCGATGCATCAATATTTCACAACTATTGATTAAGAATCCACAACGCAATACTATTTCATCGACAAAAAATTCTAGTTTTACAACAAAATAGTATTTTGTCACCTAAAGTTAGTCATTGGCAACGAGATCTAGATTTCATGAATAATTTCAAAAAATACATGACTTTAGCTGAAGAAAATGTTTTCGTCGCCCAAAGTGTAAAATACATGACAAAATATAAATTTCGTCACCATTTACAAAAAATACAAAAAAAAATGCATCATTTTTCCCGTGAAAATGCTAGGGAAATTTTTGGCAAAGAAACTGACTTCGTCACTGTAAGCCCATTCACCTTTTAAACCCATCCCCATTTACCTTATAAACTCTCCTCTCAACACTATTCTTCTTCTTTTTGAAAACTATGAGACTAAGAGAGAGAGAGAAGTACTGGAGAGTTGAAGACTGCCTAGATGACACCAACATCCACAACTGGCACTGGTCCAAGACCAACTACCTCTAATGGTCCCACAACCTGCTCTCCGACCTCCTCTCCAACATCCGTAAGGACAAGATCATCCCTAGTTACAAGATCTCCCTCTCCCTCTCCTGGGAAGTTGAAGCCCTGCCAATAGTCACAACCTCCTCACCCACTATGAGATCTCCCTCTCCCTTCCTTTGGCAAGAAGGCCCCTATGCCTAATGTGGCTACTACGTCCTCTGTTATAGCTGCAGCTTTTGCACATGTGGTGGCGATTGAGTAAGAGAGAAATAGAGGGAGATGGAGAAAAAAAGGGAGGGATTGTGTCAAGCCTCAGATTTTTAATTTGGATCAAATCGATTTGTCGGGTTTGAGTCAGGTTGAGAGAGGTTAGATGGGTGATTAATAGATGATTTTAGAGATTTGAATCCTTGCATGCATGGTAGTTTTCTGTAGGGCCCATTGGAGATAGGCTGATTAAACATTCTTAGGCTTTGGGCCTAAGTTATTTGACCCTTTTAAGCCTCAAGCCCTTTTTTGAAATTTTGTAAAACTCACTAAAAGGCAAAGAGCCCTTCCTTGTAATTTAGAAAAATTTTTACATAATATAACCCTAAAGGCTTTCGATCATCTTTTCTTCGTATACCATATTCTTCCATCTTCTCCTTTTCCTCTGCAACCAAGCCCTGGCAGTTATCCGAGAGAAACTATGGTTTTATCTTTAGATCTACGTTTGGCATCGAAATCCAGGCAAGTGGATAACTGTAAGCAATGTCTTTTTAGTTTATTTGTTGAATGACATGCTTTATATATGATTTATTTGATTTGGGTTTAATGTCTTGATTGTGTATTAATAATGAAGATTGATTTTTAATTGAGATAAAGAATATACATATAAATAATAAAATAAAAAAAGATAAAAAAATAAATAAATAAAACAGGGCATCAGCACTACCTGCGCTGCCCAAGCAGCAGCGTTTACTACCTGCCCAGCTAAGTTGCAGCTGGGCCTAGCAGCACCCCAGTCGGGCTGCTACTGGGTCCAGCCGCAGCTAGGCTGGGTTGGGCCTGGGTTGTTGGCTGGGTTGATTTTTGATGGGGCCCAATCTGATTAGAATTTTAATTAAGTTTGTTTATAATTTTGATTGGGGTTTAGTTACTTGTGATTTGACCATTAATTTTCAATTGATTATAATATTAATTTAGGTTTAATCATGACTTGATTAGAATATTAATTAATATTTAATTAGGTATGATTAGTATTTTAATTAGTTCAATTGGGATTTAATTAAGATGTAATTAAGACTGATTAGAATGTTAATTAGATTGTATTTAGGATTTTAATTTGGATTTTAATTTGACTTTAAATTTTGAATCTGAATCCCGAATTTGGATCTTTTGTTTTATATAAAATAAGAAGGCGTTTTTATACACAACAATGAAGATTAAGGACCTAATTGTTCTTCTCCCTCTAATCATAATTTGGTTTAGTTCGGATTAGAAATTTGAATACTTTTATCTAATTTTTAAAACACCCTAACTTTACATAATTGGATTAGATGGATTCTATTTTTTTTTAAGCTGGTTTGAATGTTCATATGAAAATTGAACTAAAGTTAGAATGGGAATGTGAAATTCAAAATGCACCACATGATAGACACTAAAAGTAGGATATTGGCACCCTGGACTCTCATTACCATTGTGAAAGAGGATTAGTTCTTATATGTATATTTGATTAACTATAATCGTTAGGTAGATTAGTGCTTACTCGCAAGGAACTTGAAGTGACACATGGTCATAAAATACTTTTAAATTAAGCATTTTAATCATTTAAATTAATAATGGTTTGGATATTATAAATTAAGGATTTCATGGCATGATTAATTATGCATTCGTCTATAGTATGTATTTATATATATTTGACTGATTGTAGTTGGAGTTGGTCGTACGCCATCAGGACAGCGTATACTGTGGGATATAGTACACAGCGGTGCCATTTGTTATATATACTGGGAATACCCGTTTTCGTATATTATATCTGCGAGAATACCTGTTTTTGTATATTATATCGGCGGGAATACCTGTTTTTGTATATTATATTTATGGGAATACCCGTTTTTAGTATATTGTATCTACGTGAATACCCGTTTTTTTTTTCCATTCATGCCATTGGGTTTACATTCAGTGTATTTTGGGGCAGAATGTAAAATACATTTTAATTCGATTAATTGACATCATTGCTTGCAGTTTACCCTCTTACCAGATTATGTCAATCCGACCCATTACAGGTGCTGAATTGAAGGGTCAAGCGACGTAAAAGATTCCACCAGATGGCGGAGTTGTTGAGTGGAGCGCCGGTGACATCGTCTGAGGTGTCCTAGTGTTAGTGTTGAGATCGAAACATTAGATTAGCCATGTTTGGGGCCATTAGTTTATTCATTAAATTTATTTATCTTGGAATTAGAACTTTAGTTATTTTGCTTTGAAGCACTTGACCTTGATTTTATTATTATTGGGATTTGTTATATGGTTGGTCTATGATACTCATCTGTGCAGATTATGGATTTTAATTCCACATGTGATTATGGTTGCTTGATTACCAAGCATAGCTTTACGAAGGACTTCGATCCACCTAAAATTTGAGCCGATATTGTTTATATAAGAAAAAATTTAATTGGCCCTATTTCTCATGCCCTAAAACCAAGTTTGGATCTGGCCTAGTTTTGGGGGCATGACAGATGGTATCAGAGTGGTCAAGTTTCTAGAAGTTCTAAAAGATGCTAGAGATGTAGGTCCAATGTGAGGATTAGAGATTTTCAGTGAAAACGTATGCGTATAATCGTATATGAACTTTAGTATTGTTTAGAGGTTATAGGAGTTTGTGACTTTTCACAATTTTGGTCGTTTAGTCTCTAATGAATAGTTGTTTTACAGACATGGCACCTAGAACGAGGAAAACAAAAGCTAACTTGTCCAGTTCGGAGTCAGGTGAGCCTAGGAGTACAACTGATGACCCGATATAAACTCTGGTCCAAACTATATTGGCCCATCAGTAATGTCAAGATCAGCAGATGGCATAGTTGTTGGAAGTTGTGCAGAGGATGAATCAACTTCATGTGTCGTATGCAACTCAGCCACCAATAACGTTGTAACCAATGTTTGTGGTACGACCCAAAGTAGCAGATTAGGCAACATTTCAAACCATTGTACTTAAGGCTTTGTAGAGGATTGGGCAGCCTCAAGTTGTTGTTGCCCCTAGATTCTAGGATTCAAATGACATTTTTGAAAAGTTTAAGAAAAGGTGTGCACCGGAATTCAATGGGAGTGAAGATCCAATGGTAGCAGAAGAATTTCTCATCCAAGTTGAGATGATATTTGAAACCCTAGCCTGCACGGGGGTACAGAAGGTTAAGTTGGAAACTTCTATATTTCAACATATGGCAAAAAGGTGGTGGACTATTGTTAAGGAAATGTATAAGGGGATCGCTAAAGAGGTGGCTTGGACTACTTTTTGTAATTAGTTTCCCAAGAAGTACGCATCGAAGCATGTTCATATTCAAAAAAGGATAGAGTTTGATAGACTAAAGCAAGGGAATTTGTTTGTTTGGGAGTATGAGCTGTAGTTCACCCGTCCCTTTTGTTTCACACCAACTTTATTCACTCCATAAAATAAGAAGATTCGATGTTTCTCGATGGCCTTTGACTAAATATACTACTACATGCTAAGTCACTAGTTCTGAATACCTACTAGGAATATTTGGATAAGGCATATTAGGCCGAGAAGATAATTAGGCGCATGGCCCCTCCGAGCCAATCCAAGCAAAAAGTTGCTCTGTCTCTAGCCCCACAACACCAATTCAAGAAGTAGAAAAGGGAGTCTTGTGGCATTTGTGGCATTAACCACCCAACATCTAAGTGTCGTAGGCAAACAAGAAGGTGTTTTCATTGTGGAGACACTAGTCATCAGGTCAAGGACTGCCCTAAGAAGAAAGGCCAACAGTATTGGCAAACATCTACATAGGGAGCTCCTATTCAAGCACAGCTATTGAGACAGATAACACTTGCTCCTCCAAAGCCACCACGACCTGAAGCATTGTAGCAACAAATGTAGTTGTACTGACCTCCCCAGTAGCCCCGACCTCAAAGAGGACCCCAGCAACCTCCAGGGCTTAATAGACAGCAGCCAAGGCCCTAATGGGTAGACAGAGTGTATGCCATGACTCAGGAGCAGGCTGATGCTGCAAAAAACATTGTGGATGGTTGATCGCACTCGAAAATGTGATATGAAATGCAACCGATTTGAGTCCAACATTCACACACTTCAAACGTTAAGAAGAATGGGAAATAACTACAATTCATCATTATTTTTCCTTTTGTTTACATGGGTTCAAATGATCTAACCGCAAGGATGCAAGTTGTTTATAAGTTTTGAAATATTTACAACCCCTCCCTCTAGTCTTAGATGTGATCTAAACTTGAATTTTACAAGAAAATGCATGAAAAATAACAAAAATTACAAAAAAGGGAAAACTGCTTAGTAGTGACTACGAGAAAGTGACCGCGAGAGACTAACCGCGAGCCATGGTCATTGGCAGATAGTGGCTACAAATCCACTGTTTGCTTTGTTTTCTTTTTATTTCACTCCGTGACTTCTTCATAGTACTGGAACTTACTTCCTTTGATTCTTAGAGTATTGAATGACCATCAAAAGTGCTTGATTTGGCTGTGGAATCAACTTAAACCTTTGATAATCATCACCTTTTGGTTACGGAGTATTTTGGTATAAATTCGAAAAAGGTACTATTTGAAGCCAAAGTTGTGTCATTTTGACCCTATGATTTTCAAGGGTCAGAATGAAGCCTATAGAGGCTTGTTCATAACTCCCATGATGGCCCAAAACCCTTCTCAAGTGAGAAATCAAAGGAAGAAGCCTTCATCTAAGTGGTCCTTGCCTTTGCCTTTTTTAAGTGAGATGCATGATTCTTTTCTTCTCTGAATTGTTTCTCAGCTTAAGTTAGTGAGAAAGGAGAAGAAGAAGTAAGCTTGAAGTGCTAAAAGTGCTTTGGAAGTCTTGTGGATGCTTAGAACTGGGCTTGTGACTTATTGAACTTAGTATGCAATTGATTGGAACTTACTTCAACCTTGCTTCCTTTGTTTTAACCCCTTTTTTGGAGCCCAAGTGTGTCTTTTATAGGCTTCAAAGGAAGTTGGGATGGTTCCCAGTAGTTGTAAAGGAGTTACACTTTGAAAGAAAGTGAAATAACTCCTAGAATCCATCAGGGACCAAGTCACAAGTGGGAGTGACCGCGGGCCAGGGTCACTCCCAAGGCCCATTTTTGGACTTTTACATACGTGACCCATTTTTTGCCTGTTTAGAGCCTGAACAAAGTCCAATCCTCACCAAACTTGAAGTGATTCTTTTTTTCACTATTTTGAGTGTGTCATAGAAATTTCAGCCCATTTTGACCTTCTAAAGTTGGTCAACTCCCCTGTTGACTTTTCATAGAAATAGGCCCTTGTTTCAATTGTTTGAGGCCCAAATAACCTCGGTTTCGTTTGAAACTTGGCGGGACTGATGTCAAGGATATCTTAAAATGTCCATCCAGATTCCATCCAGTTTAGATATGTGGAAGTACGACTTAGAGCAATGACCCACTTATTGCATGTTCTAAGTCACTATTCACCCCACACTGTAAGTAGTTAGCTTGTTTTCTACCCGAACAAAGTTCAATTGACTTCAAATTCTGTGAAATTCATTTCAAACATATTTTGAATATCTATTCCAAATTTCATTAGCTATGGCTCCCTGAAAGTAGGATTTTAGCCAATGACCTTCATGGCTCGGGGGCACTTCTAAACTGACAAGCAGTAGAAGTAGGTCCAAACAAAGGTCTCTTAACTTAAAATTTTGTAAAATCTCTCTTGAGCATGACTAAAGCTTTGTATCTAAATTTTATCAATTTTGGACATCAAAAAGTAGGACTTTGGTCAGTGACCCCATGACTTGGGGGTCACTAACCCAAAATTGACATGTTTGTAGACTTTGGGTCAAATGATGTCCGTTTGACCTAAAATTTTGCAGAGCCCCCCTTGAGCATAATTTGAGCTCCTTTCAGGAGTTTTAGCTTATTTGATCTTCGTGAGATATCACTTTGCACAGTGATCCTATAGAGCTTAGTAAATGACTACCTGAATTAAGTTTGGGTCCAAATCATGTTCAAACACTCTGAAATTTTGAAGGATAATCTTGAATGTAGTTGAATGCATTCCCTAAGCTTGAGCTTGGTCTGACATGTAGAAGTGTCAATTTCTACAATGACCCCCAAGGAGCTGGCAAACAGTCACTGAAGTTTGGTTTGAGTGAGATGAAGTCCAAATGTTTTGAAACTTTGAAACATCATTCCCAAGCATGTTTTGGAGTTTCCATGTGATTTTCATCCACTTCGGTAATCCAAAACCTTAAGTGTGTCAGTGACCCTTTGTTTTTTAGCCAATGAACTCTGAATTTGATATTTGGTGAGTTGAGTGACGAAATGAAGTCCAATAACTCTGACGTTTGAAATGCTGCATTTTGAACTCATTTGAAGTCTTTTGAGTGGATTACACTAGCTTTAAACATGTGGATACAATGTTTGACTTGCCATTCCACAATCTTAAGGTTTATGTATCCTTGGTTTGGAATTTGCTTGTAATGTCTTCGCTGCAACATTTGTAATTTTTTTATAAGTCAACAATGTTATTATTTCTGTTTGTGATAATAATGCTAAAGCTTTATTTGATCCTGGCTCTACCCATTCTTATATTTCATTTAGTTTTGCCTAAAAGATTAGTGTTAAAGCAGCTGAGCTGCCTTTTGATTTAGTTGTGACTACCCCAGTGGGTAAGAAAGTTAGTTGTTTGAAGTATTACCCTAAATGCAAATTGGTGATAAGTGGCTTTGTGTTAAAGGTTAATTTAATACTGTTGATTACAAATGACTTTGATGCCATTTTTGGGTATGGGTTGGCTTGCTACTCATAATGTAGTGATGGATTGCTGTGTTAAGATAGTTAAGTTAACAGCTGAAGATGGCACTAAGGTGCAATTTGTGAGATCTAAGAAGAAGGTTGTTACTCATATGATCTCAACTATTAAAGCTATGAAGTTGTTGATGAAAGGTTCTGAGAGGTATATAGCATTTATCACGGAGGATAAACGAACCAAAGTGGTGGAGGAGACACTAGTGGTATTTGAGTTTCCAGATGTTTTTCCCGATGACATTCCCGGATTGCCGCCGGTCCATGAGATTGACTTTATAATTGAATTTGTACTGGGCATAACTCTGATCTTGAAATCTCTTTATAGGATGGCTCTGGCTCAATTGAGAGAACTCAAGGAGCAATTATAGGAGCCGTTGAACAAGGGTTTTATTAGACCAAGTGTCTTTCCTTGGGGGGCTCCAGTTTTATTTGTAAAAAAGAAGGATAGTTCTATGAGAATGTGCATTGACTCAGACAACTTAATAAAGTGATCATCAATAACAAGTACCCTTTACCTAGAATCAATGAATTGCTTGATCAATTGCAGGGTCCTCAATATTTTTCCAAGATCGATCTAAGGTCAAGATATCATCGGTCAAGAGTACAAGACTAGGACATTCGAAGATTGCCTTCAGAACTAGATATGGTCACTACAAATTTTATTTTGGGTTGACAAATGTGCCAATAGCTTTTATGGCAGTGATGAATAGAGTTTTTGCATAGCACTTGGACCAATTTGTAGTGGTATTTATCGACGATGTACTTGTATATGCAAAGAGTGGAAAAAAACATACTCAGCATCTTCACACTTCATTGCAACTGTTGAGGGAACACCAATTGTACGTTAAGGCAAGTAAGTATGAATTTTGATTGGAGCAGGTAAGATTCTATATCATCTCCAAGGAAGGTTTAACGGTGGACTCAATGAAGATTACGGCAATCGTAAAGTGGGAAAGACCAAAAATAATGTTAGAGATCTGAAGTTTCTTAGGCCTAACAAGTTATTATCACCGATTTGTAGAAGGATTTTCAACAATAGTAGCCCCACTGTCGAGATTGACTTGTAAGGAAGTTCTTTTTGTGTGGAATGATGAGACTGCGCAGGGATTTCAGGAGTTGAAAAGAAGGTTGACCACAACCTCTGTTTTGACCTTACCTGTAGGTAATGAATGTTTTGTGATTGTCACTGATGCATCTAGAGTTGAACTTGGTTGTGTCCTTATGCAAAATAGGAAGGTGGTAGCATATGAGTCCAAACAGTTGAAGAAGCATGAACTGAAGTATGCAACCCATGACTTGGAGCTAACAATAGTGATCTTTGCTTTGAAGATGTGGAGACATTATCTTTATGGAGCCACTTTTGAAGTGCATTCAGACCATAAGATCCTTTAGTATCTCTTTACATAGGGTGAATTGAACATGAGACAAAGGAGATGGATGGAATATATTATGGATTACGATTTTGGGTTAAAGTACCATCCACGCAAGACTAATGCAGTGGCAGATTCTCTAAGTAGAAAAGCAGCGTTCACTAGCAGATTGACTGCAAAATACTTCTGGATTCGATGTTTGGAAGATATGAATATTTATTTCTAGCCTATCAATGAGCAGGCATTGTTGGCTAGTATAATCTCGTAGGAACGGAAATTAATTCTGAGGATTAAAGAATACCAGTTACTAAACCTCGAGATAACAAGAATCAAAGATCATATGGATTAGTTGGAATATGATATTTTGTATTATAAAGGCAGAATTTGTGTGATTAATTTTCCAGACTCAAAGGTAGAGGCACACCATACTCAGTATATTATTCATCCAGGCAATACCAAGATGTATCAAGATCTAAAGGATCACTATTGGTGGAATAATATGAAGAAGGATATTGCAGAATTTGTTGGAAAATGTTTGGTTTACCAACAAATCAAGGCAAATTATAAAAGACCCCATGTCTTTTGCATCAGTTGGAGATTCCTCAGTGGAAGTGGAAGCACATTACTATGGACTTTGTATCAAGATTGCCTAATACCAAGAAGGGTTTTGATGCAGTTTAAGTGACAGTGTACCGCTTGACTAAGTCAGCTCACTTTGTACCGTTTAAGATGAGTCAGGGAATGGAGAAGATGACAGACCTCTATATCAAGGAAGTGGTAAGATTACACGAAACACCAGTTTCTATTATCTCTGATCGGGATAACAAGTTCATATCTCAGTTCTTGGTATCACTACAGAAAGTTTTGGGAACCAGATTGAGTTTCAATACAACCTATCAACCCCAGACAGACAGACAGACAGAGCGTACAAACCAAACATTGGAGGATATGTTGAGAGCCTATCTCTTGGATTTCAAAACCAGCTAGGATGAAAGCTTGACCTTGTGTGAATCTGTGTATAATAACAATTACCACTCCAGCATTAGCATGGCGCCTTTCGAGGCCTTGTACGGAAAAAGATGCAAAACGCCTATATGTTAAGCAAACTTTGGAGTCGTGGTCTTCTTAAATAATCTATGGTTGGAGAGTCGAGCGAGAAGGTCAAACGGATTTGAGAAAGGCCGAAGGTTGCCTATAGTCGCCAAAAGAGTTACGCAGATAAGAGGAGGAGAGAGTTGAAGTTTAAGGTTAGTGACCATGTGTTTCTAAAGGTGGCACCTACACGTGGTACCTTATTATTTAGGCAGAAAAGGAAACTCTCTAGAAGATATATGTGACCGTTCCAGATTATCAGCGAGGTTAACGAGGTGGCTTATCGGTTAGCACTGCAACCTGAGTTATCTGGAGCTCATAACGTCTGTCATGTTTCTATGCTGAGGAAGTATATAATAGACTCTTCGCATGTATTGCAGTATGAACCATTGCAAGTGCAAGATGACACGACCTACACTGAGCAGCCAAAGGGGATTGTCGACACCAAAGAGCAGGTGAGGAACCGCATCATCAATTGGGTGAAGATTCAATGGAGTCATCATCACCTGAAAGAAGCAACGTGGGAGTTCGGAGACAAAGTGAAGAGACAATATCTGCACTTTCTTCCTGAGGAATGTTAGTAATTTAGAAGACCAAATGTCCTTTAAGAGGGATGAGATGTCAGGGCCCAGATTTTTAATTTGGATCAAATTAGTTTGTTAGGTTTAAGTCGGGTTGAGAGAGGTTAGATGGGTGATTAATGGGTCATTTTAGAGATTTGGATCCTTGCATGCATGGTAGTTTTGTGTAGGGCCCATTGGATATGGGCTGATTAAACATTCTTGGGCCTTGGGCCTGAGTTATTTGACCCTTTTAAGCCTAAAGCCCTTTTTTGAAATTTTGTAAAACTCACTGAAAAGCAAGAAGCCATTCCTTGTAATTTAGAAAAACCTTTACATAATATAACCCTAAAGGCTTTCGATCGTCTTTTTTTCATACGCCTAATTCTTCCATCTTCTTCCTTTCCTCTATAACCAAACTCTAACAGTTCTCCAGGGAAAGCGAAAGTTTGATCTTCAGATCTCCGTTTAACATCAAAATCCAGACAAGTGGAAAAATGTAAACAATATCTTTTTGGTTGCTTTGTTAAATGACATGCTTTATATATGATTTATTTCATTTGGATTTAATGTCTTGATTGTGGATTAATAATGAAGATTGATTTTTAATTGAGATAAAGAATATACATATAAACAAAAAAATTAAAAAAAAGATAAAAAAAATAGGATAGCAGTGTCTGCTGCTTGGCCAGCCGGGCAACGTCTTGCTGCGGCTGGACCTGGTAGTGCCTAGGCTGGGCTACTACTAGGTAGCCTAGGCACTACCAGGTCCAGCTGCAGCTCGGCTGGGCTAGCCTTGCGCTCTTGGCTGGGTTGATTTCTGATGGGGCCCAATCCAATTAGAATTTTAATTAGGCTTGTTTATAATTTTAATTGGGGTTTAATTACTTGTGATTAAAACATTAAATTACAATTATTAAAATATTAATTTGGGTTTAATTATGACTTGATTAGAATATTAATTAATATTTAATTAGGTATGATTAGTATTTTAAATAGTTCAATTGGGATTTAATTAAGATGGAATTGGAATGATTGGAATCTTAATTAGACTATATTTGGAATTTTAATTTGGATTTTAATTTGACTTTAAATTTAAAATATGAATCCGGGATTTGGATCTTTTGTTTTATATAAAATCACTAGGTATTTTTATACACAACAATGAAGATTAAGACCTAATTGTTCCCTCTCCCTCTAATCATAAGTTAGTTTAGTCTGGATTAGAAATTTGGATACTTTTACACAATTTCTAAAATACCCTAACTTTACATAATTGAATTAGATGGATTCCGTTTTCTTTTCTTTTTTTCTTTTTTTTTTTTTTGAAGAGTTGGTTGAATGTTCATATGAGAATTAGACTAAAGTCAGAATAAGAATGTAAGATTCGGGATGCACTACATAATAGACACTGAAAGTAGGATATTGGCATCGGGGATTCTCATTACCATTGTGAAAGAGGGTTGATTCTCATGTGCATATTTGACTAACTATGAACATTAGGTGGATTAGTGCCTACCCTTAGGGAACTTACAATGGCACATGATCATAATATACTTTTAAATTACGCATTCTAAGAACTTAAATTAATAATGGTTTTGATATTATGAATTAAGGATTTCATGGCATGATTAATTATGCATTCATATAGTATATATATATATTTGACCAACTGCAGTTAAAAGTGGTCGTATGCCATCGGGACAGTGTGTACTATGGGATATAGTACACAGCAGTGCCATTTTTTATAGGAATACCCGTTTTTATAGGAATACCCACTACAAGAAAAAACTTTTTGTCAACGCATTTATGCGTTGGCAAAGGTTAGTATTTACGTTGCTAAACACATTCTGCAACATAATTGAGTGCGTTGCCAGCATGTTGCCAAAGCTTCGTCAATAAAAGTATTCCGCGACGCAATTTGACCACGTTGGGAAAAGTTAACTTTTCAGCAACGTAATATTCGTTGCGAAAATACGTTGCCGAATCATTTTAAACGCTGCTAAAAGATGATTTGTTGTAAAAATTAGTTGACATACGCTGACGCAATAGGTGCGTTGGCAAAAGTTTTGAACCTTTGCCAACGCATGTGGCGCGTTGGCAAAAGTCCACTTTCCACAACGCGCGAGGCGTGTTGGCAAAAGTCTACTTTCCGCAACACACTTGTTGCATTGGCAAATATTCACTTTTCGCAACGCACATGGTGCGTTGGCAAAAAAATTACTTTCCGTAGCGCACGCGGCACGTTGGCAAAAGTTTACTTTTCCCATCGCACGTGACTCGTTGGCAAAAGTCTACTTTCTGAAACGCACTTGGCGTGTTGTTAAAAGTCCACTTTTAGCAACGCAGTATCTACGTTGGCAAATAATCTTTTTCCTTCGCAACACAAATAAGTGCGTTGGAAACATTATTACATATCATATAAGCATGTTTAAAATTTGCTTTCGCCAATGCCATTATTAGCATTAGCAAAGGTATAACATCACACCTCATATTTTCTAATTTTTTATACACAACCTGTATTCATATAAACTAATTGCAATTGAAAATAATTTCTCAATCTCAAATATAAAAATAAAAAACCAACCTCAATGTGCATTCATAATAAAATTCATTCAAACCTCAAACATTTGCATTTATTATAAAATTATATCCAATTCAATTCTAAAACATACCTCCCCTAAATATCAAAATAAAAAAAAAGACAAAATAAAAATATTCAAATAGTTTCTAGACAATGTATCAAAATTCAAGCAGATTCTCTCTTTCTCTCTCTCATGTTTCATCAAAGCTGCCATGCATTCCATAATGTCGCTTATCCATCTGTGACAAAAGAAAAAAGAAATGTATCAAACATGTTTTCAAGCACATTTCGAGTATAATATACGTGCAGAAAATTTAGACTGAAATTAAAGAAGCCATTGGAGTTTTTAATTAAGCAACTCAATAAATAAAAATGAAAATTTTATTCTGAACTAAAATAGAAATTCTAAAATTGATGTATTAAAATTCATATAATAAACATGAATTTACTAACCAAGAAGGCTCTGCACGATCAGCTTCCGACACGCTTGCCCCACCAGGTGATGATGTTGAAAAGAATCCTGCCCGCTGTAGGGCTTCCATTGCCATAGCCTGAAAAGCCGAGAATTCTTCAATTCTTTTATTTGCAACTTCAATCTGCTCTTTGAGACTCTGCACCTCATAATCACGTGCTCGAGTGTCAATGACACTCCTAGAAGACGAGGGCTTCGGTCCAACCCCAAATCCCTTTAAGTACCCCGGTCTCGGTCCAAGCACCTCAATCGACATCTCCTCCTCACTCATTGGGGTCGCACCGGGCTGTGAACACCTATCTCGCAACTTTACTAATTTATCCTGTTATTTTTACAAGGAATTAACAATTAATTATATTGAGAAATAATATTATTACCATCTAAATAGATTAAAAACCAAAGTAAAAAAATAATAACCAATATTACATATGTAATATGCTATAAGCACACTATAAACAAAGTAGTCTATCCACTGCATTATAGCTAGTATCACAGGATTCTAGTGATACATGTACACACACACACACACATACTCATTATATACATACATGATTTTCCTTGCATTTTGGATTCACCCAATCGTTCTTTGATTTACTCCAATGAGAGTCTTTATAAAAGTCCACAAAGTGGGGCTTTTGGCCTCCATTCTCTGCCGCCTGATTTCATTAATTAGTTTCATGAGAAAGGTTATATATAAGTATTATAATCTAATTAACATTAGTTTTTGAAATTATCAAGAATTAACATCACCATGATATACAACGTTGATGGAAAGGACCTCGACCCGCATGCATGATTGTAGGGCAGAAGTGCATGAGATGCTTTGGCTTTCTCTGACTTAGCCTACCAAAATCAAGTAGAAAATAAAAAAAAAGTTAGTAAATCTCAATCATGTTAAATCTTAACCAATAGACATTCATGACAAATAACTTAGTGACATATATAACGCATAGATATTACCTTCCACTTCTCATCAGTCCATACATGATCGATCATGTAGTTCCAATGCTCTGACTTAATGTTATTAGGCGGTTCAATTTTGGGGTCAACACCTTTTTCCAACATATTCTTATACTTAAGGTGCAAGCTACACTTCCAGCCCCTATATAATGTTTGACATTTTTTATCAACTGCCGCCTGTACTTTAGGATCAGTTGTATAATCCTTGATATCAAACTTCTCCTGCAAACATAATATTAGTGTATTGATACCTATTAAATAATACAAATTAATGTTATTAGTTAATTAATAAATTTCAATTACCAAAGCTCGTTGTATGATGGCCGCTCTAAGTGAACTATCAATATCAGTCCATGTATTAATGCCCTGTAGTGGTGCTACCCCTCTAATCTCTTTGCCAAGCTCCATTGCAAAAGAAGGGGCATTAAGCCCCACTGGCACATTGCAATCATCTGGGAACTCCACTGGGAGTTTTTTACCTGATCGCGCTACAAGCCTCTCAGTCCTCCTACCTTTTGTAGGACCTCGTACAGACCTTTTGGTCGAGCTTGAGGCTGTAAAGACAAAAATGTTGTTTATGCTTGTATGCATAATATATTAGAGTAAGATAAAAATTATAAGCGAAGAACATTAGATTCTTACCTACACTGCTGACCTGGGTGGTTGGTGTATTCACTAAAGGCACATGTTGGGTCAGTGCAAGTTGGGACTGTGCCAAAGGAAGATTTGGGGTCTGTGCAAGTAGGGACTGTGTGGGTATGGAAACTGGTAGATGACGAGCCGATTGACGTTTAGCAATCATCGATGTGACTTGAAAGGAGAGAAAATAATAGATTACGTGTACATATATCACTAATTATCAATAATCAACATATTATGGGTACAATATCACTAATTATTGATAATACAAAGAAGTGTATACCACACTAATTAATTGTTGGTAAATATAAAATCAGTCTTAGATGCACACTCACGCACATTACCTTTTTCATTTGAGATCCAGAACACTTATCATCACCATCATTACCATACTCTTCATCATCCTCATTGGAGTAACTCGAGCCTTCCTCACTCTCTGGTGGACTGTACTCCTCATCATCTTCCTCAACCATGTTTCTTTTTCTCTTGTTAACTGAATTCATATGGGTGATCTTCTTAACCGACGCCCTCCAAGAATTTGCCACCTTGTGCAACCCCAAAGCTTTAAGTCTCAATTGATTTTCCGCAATGGTAGCCATTCTTTCTTTTTCAATATCTGACATCTTCTGCCTTAGAGACCCGGGTTTGACCCACAATTTTTCATTCTTAGGCATTTTAGCAAATACTAGTTACTGGAAAATGATGAAAACATGTATGAATATCAACTAACATCAAAATATCATTAAGAATAAAATGTTGGCATATATTTAACCATCTACATAGCTTGCCAGTGAGAAAACATCGGCATTAATATATTTGTAACAAATATAGAGCCAAAAACTGAATAAAGGTAAATAGCAAATTTCTAAAAGTTAAGCTGAATAAAACATTTATCCATATGCAAATGACAAATTTATTAAGAACATTTATCCATATGTAAAGGAAAAAACATACTACATATCGCATTCTAAATCGGGATCTATATCTGAATCAGAATGCCTTTGTTGGACATGTTCTTCATCATCTGTATTCTCTGTCATTGTTTCATCCTCGTTATCATTATGGTCTATCATTTGTGCATCACCAATATGTACTTCGTTGCTTGAATGCAAAACCCTATTTCTTGGAATAATCTCGGGATCAATACCATCCCTACGATATTGAATATGAGTATCCTCAATAAAAATTTGCATAGCTCTGGTCATTTCTTCTTGCTGGTATGCATCATTATGTTCGGATGCTTCTACTAAGCTATGTTCATCACCACCCAACTCTGGTACATCCCAAAATCCTCAATGTCGAACTCGTTGTACGACTTGCCAATTTGTACCTAATTTTGTATCTTTAACGTAGAAGACTTGCTGCACTTGACTTGGCAAAACAAAGGGATCACTTTGATACCACCGATTTCTGACATCAATACTTGTACAATGGGCATCTGTTTGTATTGTTCTCCTACTATCAGTCTTGAACCATTCACATTGGAACAAAACAACTTTGTGCCCATACAAGTATTTCAGTTCCCAAACTTTGCATAAGTATCCATAGAAGTCAATCATTTGTCCCTTATGGTTGCCTTGTACAACCAACCCACTATTTTGGGTTTTACGACGGTTGTCTCGATCTCTAGTATGGAATCGGATTCCATTACAAATGCAACCTGAATAAAGATTGACTATTGTATCGGGACCATTTGCTAATGACCAGAGGTCATCAGTTGCTTCTGGTGACCCTTGCGACCGCATTTGATTCATCTACATCAACAACATATAGTAGATGTATTAAGTTACTGTTAAGTCAAGCATAATAAAAAATATCTTATATATCTTACACGTAATTTAAACCAGTTCGGAAAATCTTGTCGTTGTAACTGAGTGATATCACGTCCGCTTGAATTCTGTAGTAGATTTTTGTGTTCCATAATTATAAAAATTTGAATCATAAGTAAATAAACTCAAAAACTCAAAAAATTTTACAAGTTATGCATATACTTGATTAGATAACCACATACTCTAGGTACTTCTCTACTTCGATGCTATTATATAACACAAACCACTGCGCCATATTAAGTTCCTTCTCGGACACCTCGGGAGCCCTTGTCAATCGTCCAAAAGGATGAACATTTTGTGTGAAGATTGTTAATCCCAGACCATGATGACCACCATCAGCATTCCGTTCATCTCGATTAAATACAGTTTCGACTTCATTAAGGTACATTGAGCAAAAAGTTAGACATTCTTTGACAATATAAGCCTCAGCAATTGAACCTTCAGGCCGAGCTCTATTGGTGACGTACCCTTTCAAAGTCCCTAAAAATCTTCAAACAATCACCAGCTAGAATTAAATTACAAACGCAACACAATTAGACAAAAATATAATTTTAAAATCACACTAGAGTAGTAACAATTACCTTTCAATTGGGTACATCCAACGATACTGCACTGGTCCTGCAAGCATAGCCTCACGTGGCAAGTGGACTGCTAAATGGAGCATCACATCGAAGAATGCTGGAGGAAAAATCTTTTCCAACTTGCAAAGTATAAGAACTATGCGCTCCTCTAATTTCTCCAAATCATTTTTCCTCAATGTCTTGGAGCATAACTCCTCAAAAAAATTACCCAACTCGAATAATGTAGTACAAATATCCTTGTTGAGGTACCCACGCATCCTAATCGGCATAAGTCGTTGTAGAAGGACATGACAATCATGGCTTTTCAAACCCGATAATCTACCATTTGTTGTGGTCACACATCTCGAGATATTTGCTGCATAGCCATCTGGAAACTTAATTGATTTCAAGAATTCACAAAAACCCTCTCTCTCCTTCGGAGACAATGTGTACATTGCCGGGGGCATCACATATTCACCATCGGCACGCTTTTGTATGTGCAATTCTTTTCTAATGCCCATGTCCTCCAAATCTCGACGAGCTTTTTCTGTGTCTTTGTTTTTCCTATCTATATTCAATAATGTTCCAAGGAACTGATCACATATATTTTTTTCGATGTGCATGACGTCTAGGTTGTGTCGGAGTTTTAGTTTCTTCCAGTACTGAAGCTCATAAAAGATGCTTTTTTTTGTCCAATTCAGTTCTTCAATGCTACGAGGTCTCTTCTTGTTGCTTTTATGCTTCCCAAACTTGGCAGTTGGCAAGCGATCTAGTTGCTCTAGTGTCTTCTCCACTGGTAACTCCAAGGATTTTATTTGGAGCTCAACCTTTCCATTAAAGGCCTTACTCTTTCGCCAAAGGTGGTCCTCAGGCAAGTAACATCGATGGCCCGTGTACCCAATCTTACTTCTCAAACCTTGTGACAATGGATTATCATTACAATTTGGACATGCTAAATAACCTTTTGTACTCCAGCTAGACAAGTTACCATATGCAGGAAAGTCGTTTATGGTCCACATTATAGCTGCATGCATTCGAAAAGTCTGTTTGCTGAAGGCATCATAAGTCAGTATACCATTTTCCCACAATTCATTCAACTCATCAATTAGCGGTCGCATGTAAACATCGATCTCTCTTCCAGGTGCTTGCGGTCCTGGAATAAGTAAGGACATCATGAAAAATGGCTCCTTCATGCACTTCCAGGATGGAAGGTTGTAGGGCATAAGTATTACAGGCCACCTACTATAGGAGGTGCTCATGTTTCCAAAAGGATTGAATCCATCTGTGGCAAGCCCTAGTCTTACATTACGAGGCTCAGATGCGAACTCGGGATATTTTATATCAAAGTCCTTCCACTCTTGACAATCAGCAGGATGTCTCAATATTCCATCATCAACGCGCTTATCACTTTGCCATCTCATATCCATAGCTGTCTTCCTAGACATGTACAATCTCTGTAACCTTGGAGTCAATTGGAAGTAACGCAAGACTTTATGAGGGATCTTCTTACCATTACCATCATTGACTTTGTATCTAGACTCTCCACATGTCGGACATTTTTCTAGATTTGCATTCTCTTTCCAAAATAGTGCACAATCATGCTGACAAGCATGGATGACCTCGTATCCCATGCCTAACTCACGTAGGAACTTCTTGGCTTCATAGATTGAACTTGGAACTAAATTATCTTCTGGTAAAAGATCTATCAATACCCCCATCAACATGTCAAATGACTTATTGCTCCACTTGCTCAATACCTTTACATGAAGCATTGTAATCACAAACTTCAAAAGAGTATACTTTTTGCAACCTGGATACACCTCACGCTGGGCAGCTTCCATCAGTTTTTCAATGTTTTTTGCCTCTTCCCTCTGGACGGTATTAGCAACTTGTGCAGATCCGGATTCTCCCCAATCACGGTCCATGTAAGTCCCCTTGTAATAATCTTCCATTAATTCAGGGAGTTCATCCTCAACATCATCTTCATTACTTGCTATTTCATTATTACCATCATCATCGTCACCATCATCCAATACATAGGGGTCGTTATCAGGAACGGGTTCACCATGGTAGACCCAATGCTTGTAAGATAGCATCATCCCATGAAGGGTCAAATGATTTTTCACAACTTCACTGGTATACCAATCAACGTTCAAACACTTGTTACACGGGCACCGAATCTTACCATCTTGACCTGCATTCTCCATTGCAAACTCAACAAATGACCTAACCCCTTCACGATACTGCTCACTTAATCTCTGTCTAAACCCAATTAAGGTCATCCAACTCTTGTCCATAGCTGATTACATATAAGATCATATTAGAAAGAATGTGATCATATTAGATTACAAGTGTTATATATTAAGCCTCAAAGAAACAAAGGCTAAGATTTCAGTTCTACACAACTGATTGGAGCCTAATTAGTTTAGGATCCAGACTTGAAATGGCCTATATAAAACCCTATATCAGAGCCAAATTATAAAGCATGCGGGCTAGGTCCATCCACTTGACAAATACATAATTTGAGTTTGAGATGTGCAAGTCCCAGTAATATATAAAAAAATATACATTTTTTATAATGATCACGAATATTATGACTGATAATCAAAAGCTCCCATTTTGCAGAAGGTCTAACCCATGTGTCGCTGTAATCCTTTTCAAAATTCACATTACGTTATATATATATTTATATTTAAATTTCCTACAATTAAATATGACATTACCGGATTCATATTTCTTCAATTTAAAATTTTCATTCATTTTACAGTTAAATAGATCTATCTCTTTTTAATAATGGCAATGCAGATCGGAATGTATAAAATTTAAATGATATAAAAAAAAATTATGTACATCTTTGAAAATTGGTTTTATGACTTTAGATTTAGTAACTTATTAAGAGATGAAATGAACATTAATTTAACTTAACATGTTTTCTCAATTTTTCAATCTTAACATTGATTCAAAAATAATTGTAGGTTTATAATTTTACATCACTACTTACTTTTTAAATAAGTTTTTAGGTATGGAATTTTTTTAATGCTAAATACAATATAATTTTCTTTATATAAGTACTAGATTTATGTATTTTATATTTATTCTCTTTTCATTAATATTGGAATAGAATATATATATATTCTATTAAAAAGTTTTCTAAGCCCGGGCCATTTCTTTAGTAAACACATGACGAAAACAAAAAGAAATTATATCCATAGTCAATCGAATAATAAAAGCAATTAATAACCAATCAAACCCATGAACACCTAGTACTTTAGGATAAAAATATTGAATCTAAAAATAAGACACATGGATTGTAGATCCCCACGGTCGCCCATTAACCCTTTCCCAGATGAGTGTATTGGATATATGATCAAGTGGGACAAGTGGGCCCACAAGGCTTGGCAACCATTACCAATTTAATGTGAGAAAAGCTAAGGTTGAATCTGTTTCTCTTCCCCAATTTATAGATTGATAGTGTGGGGATCTATGCATAAAGATTGTTGATCTCTTAGAAAGGGAATTTATCAAACCCAACTTCCAGATTTGAGGTTTCTAACACCTAATCAATTTTTTCCTTAATATGAGTAGATTTAGGACAGTTGGATAGTGGGCCATAGGGACCCTAATCACATACGAGTCCATCATGTTTAGGGTCGCCCATGTGTGGTCTAGTGGATGATCGGATTAGATCTTCCATCATGTGATCTTACTACATGAATCTATAAAAAAAAAAAAAACAACAACAACAACAAAAACGCTGGACTGAACATGAACAGAGATGCACAAGACGGTGGAAGTTTGAAAGTTGCAATCATGTTAAGGTTGGACGGTGAAAGATGCACAAGACGGTGGAAGGTTGGAAAGTGGAGGCAAATAGTGGAAACAACCTGTATGTGTTCTCCTCCTTTGCTACTATTGCACGTCCTCTTCTTCTTTGTTACTGTTGCACGTCTTCTTCTTATTTGCTACTGTTGCACAAGAAGAGATGGCTAGAAGAGATGGCTGCTCTTCCTCTTCTCTTGTATTAACGTATCTTCTTCTTGCCTTAAAATCTTGCTAGGTTTAGGGTGCTAGATTTTAAGGCTAAAAATAGAGGGAGAGGTTATTGGATCTAAGAAATATTATACTATATATAGGAAAACTAAGTGGGTTTATTATTCTTTTTTTTTTCTATATAGAAGAGGGTGGTACAACTGTTTGGGCTAGATTAATCCCCTTCACTACGTCAAAATTCGCAAAAAATGAGAGATTTTGCTCGTCACCCTATCCCTGTAGGAAGAAATCTTTAAGATTAAATTTCTGTAATTTGAGGGCCTCTAATCATCAGTAAAAAAAAAAGGGGATGTTTCTTCATTTCTCCCTCCCTTTGTTATTGCCCTGGACTCCTCTCCTCCTTTTCTCTCTCTGCTCCCTCTTTCCCTCTCCCAATTATGTTCATTCCTCTTAATCTTCTCCTCCCTGTCCCTCTTCAATTTATTACATTTTTGAAAATAAAGATTTAATAATTTAACTATGTCTCTTTTATGATTTATATAATTAAATGATAATATTAATTTATATTTTATTAAAAATTAATAACTTTTAATAAAAACATAAATTTTATTTTTCATGGCCTGCGTTGGGCATGAGCCTTGATGCGTTAGTAAAATTTTAAAATAAGAATTGGACGTAAAGGTTTGAATAGTGCTGCTGGGCTTTGCGTAGTGGGTCAGGTTGGACCTGACCTGAAACAGGACCTGGTTTGGCACCCAGGTCCAGTTCATCGATCGTCTCCTTCACGCTGTCTTCTTCAATGGCGTTCTGTAACCAAAAACTGAAACCCTTCAAACATGGCTTCTGTTTCTCGGTAGCGGTGGACAGAGGACTGTTAAGGTAGTGAGTGGCGAAGGGCTCCTCCGTCGATCGCAGTGGCATCACTCCGGCGACGATGTTGGAAGCGGCGATCGCCGTGGCGCAACACCATCAGTCGGTTGCCCTGTTCTCCGTGTTCTTCTTCTCAGTCGACTGAGAAGCACAAACACAGCGCTTCATCTTCTTCTTTGTGGTCATTAACAAGTGAGGGCTGATCGATGGCCAAGATCACAGTCCTCTGTTCTGCCCATCAATAGAGCACTGAAACCAATTCAGTCTTCTCTGTCTTCTCCGACCAGGATCCAATGAAGAACCCACTTTGCAATCCTTTTTTTCGATCGCTTAATATGTAATGTAAGTGCATGATCATTGAGAAAAACAATTATCTTATGAGAGAACACATCCCATCTTCAACTACAGAAACGTCCCTAGCCTCTTTCCTTTTTTCTTTTGAGAAAACAGAACCCATCTACTGCAGTTAAGTGTCGTCCCTAGCCCATTCGTTTTTTTTTTCTTCTTTTCTGTTGATGTGCAATGAGCAGACCCAAACGACATTGAAGAAGATAGTAAGAAGGAACGTGCTTTTTCTTTAAACATGTTTGAATAAGATGTGTATGAGAAGCAGATCGTGTATAGACAAAGATGAGAAGACTGAAACTAAAAGAGGAGAGACATACATACCGATTTGTATTGGCTGTTCTTGGTGTCGATTGAGGGAAGAATGAGGAGTGATCTGGCTGTTCTTGGTGTCGATTGAGGGAAGAATGAGGAGAACCACTGTAACAACTGCAAACGTAAAAGATGAAAACGAGAGGAGCCCTAGATCCCGATCCTGCGTTCACTTAATCTTTATCCAAATTACGCGCCAAAGGGGAGATAAGTATGAGAGGGATTTTTTCTCCATACTTATTGGTAAGTTTTTTGGTAATTTTTTTTAAATCTTTTTGGTAAGTTTTTTCTTTAATCTTTTAGGTTAAAAATAATAAGTGTACAAAGCTATGGTTTTTAGTATAATAAACAAGTGCTTATTTTTTTTATTAATAACTTTTCCCACATAACAATATGTAGTTTTTTTTTAATAAGAGTTGAGAACTGTGGGATATAATCAAGTACTAAATTAGTGTGGGATTTAACCCCTTTTGACGTAGTTCTTGTGCCCAAAAAAAAAAAGGGTAATATCACTTCCTCCTAACAAGCACTACAAAATTAAAATATTCGGACAGGTCTGCAATAATTGTCCAACCTTAACTTGTTTAGTTATCCTATTTTCCAATTTTATATTCAGTGCATGGACCGTTAAGCCTAGGTCTGACTTGTTCAACTATCTATATTGGAAATCAGTCCTAAGTTTCGAAATTAGTCCCTAGCCCCTATAGGAATTAATCTCTGAGGTGAATAGTCATATTAAAAGACAAAAAAAGAAAAGGAAGGAGATCAAACCTTACTATATATTGATTTAAATCTAAAAAAAAAGTTTTATTATAAAAGAATCATTAAAATTTAACGCCATTGAATTATACGATAGTTTGAATCGCAAAAAATTATAAAATAAGAATATGACTTTAGATAATTAGGATGGGTCTTCACCAACGCACATAATACGTTGGCAATTAAGATGCGTCTTTGCCAACGCACATTGTGCGTTGGTAATTAAGATTGATCTTCGCCAACGCACATAGTGTGTTGGCAATGTTGAGGGTGCCTTTTCCAACGCATCTATGTACGTTGCAAATAAGTCAAACCATTGCCAACATATTATTTACGTTGCCAAAGGGTAACATTTCGTTGCCAAAATCTTTACTCTTTTTAGGGGGAGTTTTTTTTTATAATCTTGACACCTTTTGCCAACACAGCCTTATTTGCGTTGGCAAAAGTATATAATTTTGTGACTTTTGCCAACGCATTGTTATTTTCGTTGGCAAAAGATAACGTTTAGCAACGCCTTTTGGATGACGTTGGTAAAAAGCGTTGGAGATTGCGCAATTTGTTGTAGTGACCCATTTTTGTATATTATATCTACGGGAATACCCTTTTTTGGTATATTATATTTGCAGGAATACCCATTTTTTTGTATTTATGCCATTGGGTTTGCATTTGGTGTGTTTTGGGGCAGAACGTAAAATATCTTTTAATTCAATTGATTAACATCATTGCTTGCAGTTTACCCTCTTACCAAATTACATCAATCTGACCCACTATATTTGGATTCTAGGTTTCGTTACTGGTCCCAAACCAGAGGGTCAGGCAATGCGGGGGATTTCGCCAGATAGCAGAGTTGTTGAGTGAAGCGCTGGTGACAGCATCTGAGGTGTCCTGGTGTTGGTACTGAGATCAAAACATTAGATTACGTAATAAGGCCATGTTTGGGGCTATTAGTTTATTCCTTAAATTTATTTGTCTTGGAATTACAACTTTAATTATTATGCTTCGAAGCACTTGACCATGATTTTATTATTGTTGAGATTTGTTATATAGTTGATATATGATACTCATCTGCATAGAGTATGGATTTCAGTTCCGCATGTGATTATGGTTGCTTGATCACCAAGCATAGCCTCACAAATGACTTCCATCTAACTTGAAGTGAGGCCCATATTGTTTATGTAAGAAAATTTTTAATTGGCCCTATTTCTCATACGCCTGGAACTGGGTTTGAATACGGCCCAATTTTGGGGGCGTGACAAATTGGGCAACTGGGGGATAGGCCACTAGGGAGAGAGAGATCAAAGAGGGGGAGAGGAAGAGAGGTAGGTAGGGAGAAAGAAGAGAGAGAACAAAGATGGGGAGAGATAGAGAGAGGCAGGGAAAGGGAAGGAGAGGGAAGAGAGAGAGAATAGGATGGGGAGGAGGGGGAGCGAGAGGGAGGGAGAGAGAGAAATAGAGGGAGAAGGAGAGGAGGTGGGATAGGGCAGTAAGGTGTTAGGCTGCAAAGGAGAAAAAGATCAAAGAGGGAGGTAAGGAGAGGAAAAAAGAGAGAGTACAATGATGGAGGCAGAGGGAAGAGAGGATAAAAAGGATGAGGGAGGAAGAGAGAAAGGGGTAGCGGAGAGGGAGACGGAGAGGGAGGGTGGGGAGGGGCGGCTTAGGTGGTGGAGAGAGAGAGAGGGTACAAAATTTAAAAATAATTTTTTTTAATTCCTTTTGATTTTATCGCAAAATGTATTTTTATCTTTTTTAGAAATACATTTAGTGACGAAAGGTTAATCCTTTTGCGATGTAATAATTTCATCGCTAAAAGTATTTTCATCATTTTTTAAAATACTGTTAGTGACGAAATTATTGCATTGCCAAAATGTCAAGCTTTTGGCAAGCAATTATTTTTCCAGTGATTATTTTTAATTCTCTCCTTGTAATATTTTTACAATGAAATATAATATATAGCGACGAAATTCTAGTATATTTAGCAATGAAATAAAACATTGTAGATTGCAATGTTATGGCAACAAAACCATATTTCATCGTCAAATCCCAAAATTGTTATAGTGTGTGGCCGTAGCCTTTATTGCAACTTATTTTAACTATACCTTTTTACAATAGAAAATAGTACTTAGCTTACATTTTATAGATTAAAAAAATATTAATTAAGATATGTGAACTTAATTTTACCTCCTTGACACCATTCTCTAATAATGAAAATAATTTCTATAATTATAATCTGATAGAGGTTGAATCATTCAACAATAAGAGCTCATTACTATAATTTGATGTTTCACAAATAGTGAGTATTAAGAAATAGAAATAAAAATAAATATTTATTAATAAAAAAGTTAATCGCTTACCATAGTAGCAAATGTTTCACCAATGGAATAGCAGGGTTGATTAGTAGTGTTCTAGCATTTGATGGGCTAAGATAAATGTTTTATGCACATAGCTCATAAATTTTGTAGTAATTACATACAAAGTATATAAAAATATTAATTATGTAAAGTAATTGACTCTATCATTATATTCTTTAATAATAATTGATGTTGCTACAAAAACTTTTACCGGCCTGCGTCGAATGCGATCCTTATTTAAAACACTGTGGCATGTCCTTGATAGGTACCAGTACCAGTACCAGTACCACTTGAAGTTTCAATTTCATCCCTCCAATATCTACCATTTCAATGGTAAACAGCATCACTTAATTGTCAAAGAAATTGAGTGTAGGAACCTATCAAGGACAGGCCAAATTTTAATTGAGTCAATTACTAGTGTTTCAGGGCTGATAGGTACCACTTAAAAGTTTAAATCTCATCTGTCCGATGTCTACCATGTCAATGGTAAACTGTCTCACTTAATTGTCAAAGAAGAGCCGCGGGTGTCACTCAATTAAGTGGTATCTATCAGCCCTGAAGTACTAGTATTTGACTCCACCATTATGAACTTTAACCATAATTGACTCTAACCGCGTTGGCTGCTGTCATTAAAAAAATTTAGTTTTGTTTTCCCATGAATTTTAATGTGGGATGAGCTCAAACTAGAAACGTTAGTATCAAAATGAAGCTTTTCCTCAAATTGAATAACGATTGTTTTTCTTCATGATTTATATGTCATTTTACCCCAATATAACTGTGGGTGTGAAATTTTGAAACCCAAGAAGAAATTGATGGGTTTTCTTCTTGACATGACATATATAAAAGGCATTTCTATTTGTGCATCTAGTCTAGGCATTTGTTGACCACATGACTGTCGGCTAATGAAGGCACCCCATGATCCCATGTTTGCTTGTTTGTATCCATGGAGCTGGATATTAAGATAAGGCACAAAAAGCGAAGTACGCCTCTAGCAATACAACTTGCAGATGTTGGGGACACTGTAAAAGCATTAAAAGCTCCAGCTGAGTGTGATGTCTTTTTCGCATTTCTTATTCCAAATTTTCTACTGGGTAGGTGGGTGTAAATTCTCTGTGGTCAAAGTGGGCCACTTGATTTATAGGGTGGGTGCAATGCAACAAAGGATTTTCTATTCAAAGGGTTTATTAGGTTTCACCGGCTCTTCTTTGACAATCAAGTAATACTTTTACCGTTGAAATGGAGGGATGAAATCGAAACTCCTGTAGAGGAGAAACTGACGGACAGACTAGCCTGGCCCGAACTCAACCCACATAACTTAACCTTCAACATATATGAGTCATTAGGTGGGTCAACAAAATTTAACCTTCATTTAAACGAGCCCCAGTTACGGTCAAACTACTCACCCTGTGTAACCAACCTAACCTATTTAAATGGTTTGGTTCTAACTAGCATTATCTAACCGTATTTAAACAATTTGTTAGTTTAATGTTTTGGTTAGAATAGTCTATTTTATGAGAATGAGTGGAGCTTCTGTTTATTGGGGCCATAACTTTACTCAGATATAATATTTTTAATGAATTGAGTTTGAGCCAAGATTCTACAGGTTGAATTGAGTTAGCAGCAAGTAATCAAATATTAAGGACATATTCTTGCGTCAGTATTCTTGAGTCAGTAAGTATCGCATATGTGACTTAATATCTTCTTCACTCCACTACAGGATTTAGCTTGTTTGACAAAACCACATGTGATAAGAAAATGATTCATATGTGCAAATGATAAGCATGTGATTCAGTTCCATATGCATCTAAGTCCCTAGGAAAAACATTTTATTGTTTGTTATTTTTCACATATGCTTCAAAATAACTTTAAAAAAAAGGTCATTTTCCATCAAATGACTAACATTTTTCTCTAATTTCTCAAAATCCATGTTGAATCAAAACTTGAAATTCATTTCTCTTTCATATTCTTGCCTTGCAAATAGGCTCAATGGTTGGGATCATGGAAATGAACCCCACAAAAGTCTAGAATCTAAAATTTTAGGGTTTGGACTGTTTCACAAAATAACTCAAAATTCGTGATAGATCAACGGACGAAATTTGACCACATAAACAATTTTAGCCTTGTTGAGAGTTTAAACGGTTTAGATCTTTCTTTTTTGGTGTGAATAATTTAAAAAAAGTGGAAAAAGAAGAACTGTAGTTAAGGACGCCCATAAAACATATCAGATAAATTGTTCAACACAACAATTCTACTTTTTTTCTGATTTCTCAAAATTCGTAAGACTTTAAGATGTAAAAATTCACCCCCTAGCCGTTTTTGGCCTTCTAAAAATGATTGACATTCCGATCAAGAAAATGGGCCCCACAAAAGTTCAAAATTGTAGATTTTTAATATTTAGACTTTTTTAAAAATACCTCCAAATATTTGATGAATCAATGATTGAAAATTGACCTTCTAGCTGTGTTTGGCCTTATAAAGAATTGAACAGTTTGGATCTTGATTAGGGAGCCCATACAATTCAAAAAAAAAAAAAAAAAAGGGCAGGGCATTCTTGATATCATGTACTGTAGTACCACCTCATGGTTCCTTCTTTTCTCACACATATGCAGTTCCTTTTCACATCACTTGAGGTGTGAAAAATTGGGGCTTAAAATGCACACCATTTCTACACCCATTTCACATTTCATTTATGTATGTGATGCGTAAATCAATGCAGCCAAATATAAATTGATGTAATTTCATTACACACCTACCATTTTCATACCAACCACTCAACCCAGGAGATTCTTGAGTTTAACATGTTATTTTCTTTGGAGTACAGTAATTCTTTCCCTCTTGATATAGTGAAACCATATCCTCATTATGAGTGGAGGTAGCCTTTGAAAATGAATGATGTGGATCTTCTTGTACCTCATGTGGTATTATTTTTACTTCTATTGCACGCGTCTAACACAAATTCTCTTCAAAAATCTAAAACCCAAACATTTAGATGGAGAAGTTTGATGAAAGAAATAGACAAAATGGATTACCTCAAGAAAATCGGTTGCCTTTTGTTTCGAAAAAGATTTAATGAATGTATGGCCTGTTTGTTTTGTGGGATTTATGGCAAGAATTGCAAGTTTTGGAAATTTTTTGTGCCGGTCCAAAGCAAATTTTTAGAGCGTTGAAGATTCTATATTCCAGTGGTAGAATTATAAGAATTAATCTCTTAAAAAGTTACTTTTGGAATCCACTTGGAAGACCAAACTAAGAGAATTTATAATTCTCCCGGAAGAAAAATGATCAAGGCTGTTCTAACTGAAACAGCAAGGGATTACTTACTTGGTTGAAAACCCATTATGTCACCCAGGTGGCCAATGATCGATACCCAAGGTATGTCATTCTTTCCAAATTGGAAGCTACCTTTTTTCACTTGTGTGGGCTTTTCATCCCATTTTATAAAAGCTCTCTTTCTTACCGTGTGAGCTTACTTTCTTACCGTGTGAGTTTACTCCTCCCACTTGTACAGGGCTCTCTTGAGAGGTTGGGTCAAAAGTCATAATAATAATAATGATAATAATAATAATAATAAAGAAAGGAAACGAAGGAATTATTGGTAAAACTTTAAAAAAAATTATATTAGTAGGATAGAATCCTCGTAAAGCCTTGTTTTGAAAAGTTATTACTCGCATTTTCCAGGAAAGATCTCATGGTATTTATTTCCTAGTTCAATGGTAATTCTAGTTAGTGATCAGTCTTCATGACTACTTTCTTTAATTTAAAAAAAATTTATTTTTTAAATTTTACTTTAGAGATAATTTACTCTGCCTCTATTTAAGAGAGGTACTAACATCAGCTGTGGTGCTCAGTGGGCCACATGCAATGCTCAAATCGATGCCATGGTGGGGTGGTTAAGAAAATGAGTGTGATTGAATTTACATAGGGATATAGTTAAATCCATGGTGGGTCCCACACATGTATGCTGCAAGTAAACTAGTACACATGTAACTATGTAGGGGTACAGGCTCTATACCAATGTTTCTCCTACATACCGGTTTCTGTGCTTGAACTACAGTGCACTGGGCAATAGGTTTAGCTATACACTACGAACTCCAGACTCTATGAAATGTGGCATGGGACACAAAAGACTTCGAAATAGAACCATCCACTTCTCCAAAAATGGAAATGGGGCCAGGATTTCATGACTAACTGGCCCCACTAGCAGCTAGCTACACAAGATACAAGGATTTTCGTAAATTTCTCACTTTCTCTTGGAAACTATATTTTTTTGAATTTGAGATTTCTATAGATCCATTGTAAATTCATACAAAATAAATTAATTTTGAAACAGTCAAACGAATAAAAATTCAACTAAAAGATATTACAATCAGTTTTTCCTTATTGTTCTCATTTTTATGTTTTTTTATAATTTTCTTATAAATTTTAAATCTGAGTAGTGTTCTAACATAGGAAGTAGAGATGTAAGAGTTCTATATCTTAGTTGGCATCATTTTGGAAATATGTCATTTTGAAATGAATGAAGAAAAACTTATTTGGAGGGGATTTTGGGAGAGATAATTTAGAGAGGCAGAGAGACAACAGCGATAGAGAGAAATTTACTGATTTGCACAAAGGTGGGGAGAGAGAGAGAGAATTCTTCTATTTCCCATTTAATAGAATGGTAGAAATATTTTTAAGAAATGATACCAAATAGACCCTAAATATTGCCCATTGGGACACACAATTGAAAGCCAGAGCCCCTCCCCCATTTATTAGATGTCTTTAAATTTTATTTCAATTGGAGTTTGTTTTATTGTAAGATTGAACATATGACTAGGTGATTAATGATGCATGAAATTAAGTTAATTATATATTTATCATAGACCCTATCATACAGTGAGATCAAATCTTATTGGAGTAAAACTCAAGTACATCCCATACGTGTACATGGGAAGAATGCTCATTTTGAGCGGCTTGAGTTTTGATATTGCCGGGTATTCCACACCCTTATAGATTGAATCACCCACAGGTGGTGTGCCGTCCATTTTGACTAGTATCATTAGTGCTTAGACATTTGCTTATCTTTATCTTTCAGTTTTTCTTCATATGAAGCAAATAGAAACTGGAAATGAGAAAGCGCACGAAATGTGGAGACAAGAGAGGGAAGCAACCCCAAAGAAGGGTGCAGTCTTTCAAGAGAGTGTTAATGTGGTTTGAGAGTGATACAAGTCAAAGTGATTTATTAATAGAAAGCAAAAGAGTAAAAGCCAATTTTAATTAGATGTGTGGGAACTATCAAGGACACGCCAAATTTTGTGCTATGCTTAAACCATACAAGTTCAAACTATCAAATTAGGGTTTTTTTTTCCGAAAATTAACCTTCAATTCAAGTTCATTTAGGTCTAGTTGTATGCATTCAATTGAATTCCTAAGAATTTTAAAAAATGCATTCTCTTGCTAAAATTGTAGAATAAAAGGGCAAAGAATACAAATGTCAATTGAATAAGATCTCCTTTCATCGCAAATGATAACCCAACTATCAATCGAGTGAATCAATGTAAAAATTTCAAGTCACATTCTACACCTTATGTCCTCCACCTCTTATGTTTTTTTTTGCTTAATGGCAAAGATATATATTAAGAAAAGGCACAAAAGACCCCCAAATAAAAAACCAACCATCAAGAAAGCCAGTGTTGGATCTACATCTCTACCTTACCTCATTCACTACTTATCTTCTTAATATTTCTTTGTTGGAACCCATTATAGAATTTTATACACCCATTGAGCTACCATTCCTACCAAAACTAAGTGGTGATGGTAGAGGCATAACTTAATGTTTTCAGACATATGACATTCGAGATCGCACCCACAAACCTGTTGTTAGAGTTGTCAAAGGGAACGGCATTGTGGCACGCCTCTGCCTAACAATCCCCTCTTCACGATGGTACTCCCACAACTCAAACCATGACTTGGAGCTTTAATATCATTTGTAGGTTCCTATGCATCCATTGAGCTACCATTGCTACCAAACCAATTGGCAATGGTAGAGTCACAACTCGATATTTTAAGGCGTACGGCATTCAATATCACACCTGTAAGCCTGTTTTTAGAATAGTCGCAGGAAGCGGCATTGTGGCACACCTTTGCCTAACACCCATTATACACTACATTCATAGGAATCCAATTCCATGAAACGACCCTAAAGGGAGACTACCTAGCAGGTTAGTAGTTTAAAGTGGATCCTAATCACCTTCATAGGTTTTGCAAAAGGAAATCTTTTAATAACCTTTAAAATAGCACACTTTGTATGGTTAATGGAGGCCTATTACTGTCACGCCCCGATCCCGGGAAATTGGGGATTTGCGTGAGCCCCCAGGGCTTGGATACGTAATCCCATAGAAATCCGTGCTCTGAAGAATTATGCATGAATTCCTACCAGGAAGATTCCACAGGAACGTGTGAGGTATGCTGACACACGTACAACATAACTTATCATAAGCGAAATCCTGCGCAATACTTAGTAATTATCAAGGGCATGTTAAGTTCATAGTCTGTTAACTTTCATAAGTAACAAATATACATACAATAGTGTTAAAGTCTTCAATTACATTCCAAAATACTATTTAGGAGTGTGATACAAAAGGTCCCAAGCATAACAATATTATCTCCCAAGAATAAACGCGCTCCGCAGGATTGGTAGTAAAAGACGTCGCCATTTTTCCACCGTCTACACCCCGAGGAACCGTTGGGGTACCCTCCGAGGGCGCGTCAGTGTCCGCGTTGGGACCGAGAGCTGGACCTGCAATACCAAGGGTAACACTGTTAACACGACGGTTAAGCAAGTACTGAGGCATATGAAACAATTATAACAATATATACATATAACAAAAGTACTTAACAGTATACACTGATTTAAAAGAACAATGGTGACGTGCTAAACACATAATGCAGGAGTGGCAATGAATGAGAAATTACCGTTAAAACATCATACATACTGATTGGCAACCACGGGGCTTTATTCTCCCAAAAGGGAGCATACATATCATATGAGTCGCTAGGGGATCAAGCTAGCTTCTCGAGGAGTGCCGACTACTCCTTTGTAAACCTACTGCAGTGGTGACATACATAACATATACCCAAAAGGGCATAAGCTGAGTGGTGCCGACTTAGGTTCAATCGTATCAGTCATATCATACCCTTGGCTAGCAAGCTCGCACTCATTAGAAGCTCTGGCTTGTCAGACACGTGCTCATTAGAAGCTCAGGTCTGATTGCCTCAGGGTTTTGCTAAAGGAAGTAATTCATGTTGAAGGTGGTATATTATAGTAATATGGATGCATTCAGCTTAAGTGAGTACCCAAGGAATTACTACCTTCACCCCCTATAATAAGTAACCTATAGTCCCCAAGGACATTCAACACGATGTACGCATAAGACATTCGGTGCCGTTATGTTACCATATCTTGGTATTGCCTTATGTGCATACGGGACACCCTTCTTATGCCAACATCCATGACTTGCCATTGGGAGACCTTCCGGGAATCATTTATTCTCCCCAACATGTACTTACCATTGGGCCTGTGTAGTGGTATAGAAGATGCCAATACTAAGGTCCTACAAAATCATTGAGAGTCCCTAACATCCTATTTCACTAGGTTCTTACGGCTTAGCTGTGTACAAGGCTACGGCTTAGCCGAGTGGGTCAAATTCCTTCCGGATTTTCAGGCGCAATTACGGCCCAACCGTATGTTGGCCTACGGCTTAGCCATGCTAAGCCTACGGCTAGGTTACGGGGAGGTTACGGTGTAGCCATAGTGTATTCCATGGTGTAGCCGTGTGCAAGCCGTATAAGAAACTGGGTTCCATGAGCTCTCTGGAAAGTTTGCCGCAGGAAGACCTACGGCTTGGGTACGGGCTGGATACGGCTTATCAGTAGTGAAATACACGGCTTAGCCGTAGGTGAGCCGTAGTACAAAATCGGGTTTTATTGCTCTCTGGACTTTGAGCCATAAATGCTCACGGCTTAGCCGTAGCTTCGCCGTAAGCTTCAGAAACCTGAATACAGTTCTGTAGCTCAATTCCGATTTCAGTCAGTACAGAACCTATGTTGGGAGGGGGTTCTATGACTTACTAAGAGTACCCAATTAAGGTGTTCTGTACTCCCACACCCTCTATTCCCATTTATTTCCATTCCCACTTGATTCATACCCCACTGGCACCCAAGTAACAATTTAATTCATACACACCCATTAAGAAGAGATTGCAATGGGAAAATTGGAAGAACTAACTCAACATGCAATGAACAATTATACATGCAGTGCATATAAGCTCAAGTACTTGCCTTGTTACCAGTGTTTAGCCCCTTTCTAACTCTTCTTGTCCTGTGGGTAGAGGGAAAACTCCAAATCGAAATGGGTTCCCTACAATAGAACATGAAAGTGTGGAATATGGGGTTTAGATCCACATGCATGTCGTGTAAATTGGTTCCTCATGACTCTCATAACTCCAAATACATAAAATGGAGGCGGATCTTTACCTTAAACAGCTAGCTTACAGGAGAGAACAGTACAGAGAAATGGCTTAGGGAGGAGAAGGAGGAAGAAGAAGATCCCCAAGCCGAGTGGCTCCTCAAATCTTAAGAAGGAGGAAGTTCGGGAGGAGAGGGAGAAGGCACTGCTCTAGCAACTCAAATGAAACAAATCGAAAGAAGGGAGGAAGATACGTTGAGCTCCCATTTAAACATGAATTTCTCTGGAAGTTACATGCAAGTCCAATCTTTTCATGAAATTTCAATTTATGCCAAATGCACCTCAGTTGGACTAAGATAAGTCCGGATCAAGTCGGACCCAACACGAAAGATGATCCACGCAAAAAGTTACACGAAAAGAAATGGACGAGGTGTCCAAGAGGTGCAAAGACAAATTACGAAAAGGCCCTTAACTACTAAATTGGGGCTGAACTCCGCCCAACTCCCTATCCAAGGCCCAAACCCGATAATTATTGGATTAAATTAGCCTTAATCGAGTTCAATTAATATAGAATGAGCTTAATTAATGTAAATCAAGATTAGTGGAATTTAGGACCTTACAATTACTGACCAAATATAAAAAGGGTTTTCTGATCTAAGCCACTACAAGGAAAATCATGTACATTTAGACGAAAAATTGTTCTAATCTTTCCAAGGCTTATTGTTGGATTTGGTGTGCATTAAGCAGAAGTTTTCCTACTTTAAATGCATGAGTTTCATCCTTACTTTTCCTAATTTCTCTTTGTTCCACATCAGTCGTTTTTAATTCTTTATGAGGAGTTTATTAATGATTCCCCATATGCTTACATTGTTTGTCTTTCAAGTGGGTATTGTCGTGGTAGCCACACACGGGCACTCACGTTGTTTGGCTGTGTGTGTGGGTCGAACCCAACATGACCCATGTTTTTTGAGTTGCTTATGGGGGTCGACTGGACCTAGTCCTCCTTGTGCGTAAGGCCTTACCTCACTCGTATATTTTTGGACCAGATGTGGATTCGGATCCGGATCTACTTATTGACAACCCACTTCCTCCTAGCTAACAATATTTGACCATTCAAGAGAGCGCTTGTATGAACACATCTAAACACCTAAGAATCTGTCTACAACCTATTGTATGAGAATCTATATGCAACTTGTTGTCTGTGAGATATCTATATGTAAGCTAAGATTTGTTGTTTGTCAGGCATCTTCCTATGTTTATGATAAGGAAGCCCTATTATTTGATTTGCAATTGTTTTTCTTCTACTCTGATTTCTTTCCATATTTCTTTTTTTGGTTTGCTGCTATTGTGAGTTTGCAAAAGTGGTCCCTTTCAGATTCAAGTACTCTTTAGCCAATTGAGTGCATGATTGCTAGAGATTCCAATCAGAGAAGCCATCTTACCATGAGGCAAATATCCAAAAGTCCATCTGCATCTATGGTAGGAAAAAATTTGCTTAAAGAAAGCATCTCCAAAAATGTAATTCGGCTACCAATTGTTTTGGTGACTTCTAACATTTTCCTCAGTTATTTAGTTTTGTAGCTATTTTCAGTAATCTACATACACCAGAATCCAACATTTTAGGCAAATTTTGATTAATTATCTACCAAACCCCTAGCCTCTTTGCTTCCACAAAAGTCCTATACAAATTTTTCTAGTCAGCTCAGAAGCCACATCTCTTATCTTAGTATAAGCGGTTTACAGCTTAGCAGAGATCAAGAGTTGAGTATACTTAGCTCTTAGTCCTCCTTCTCTATTAAAGGGAAGTGGTGCCGAAATTCCGATAAAAACTTATAGATTACTGAAAATGATTGCTAGAGATTATTATCCTAAGTTTTTTAACTTTGACGATCAGCATTTCAAAATGTGAAGAATGAAAATGGAATATCTTCTAAAAGTCAAAAAGATTCTCTATGTGTTAACTAAAACATGCTCCAAACCACAAGGAGATGGGCCCACTGGCGCTTATGAAAAAGATAGGTGAAAATCTAATGATTTTGATTGTAGAAATGAGATTCTCAATAATTTAGATAATTCCTTAGATAGCGTATTCTCAAAATAAAAAACCCCAAGGAATTATGGGATACACTAATCAAGGAATATGCCACTAAAGATGCCAGTACAAGGAAATACGCAATTAAACAATTTCTATACTTCCAAACAAAAGAAGGAAAATATGTGGTTGCACAAATGAGAGATTTTAAGAAAATAATCCATGAAGTGCAAATTGAGGGAATGAAATGATCTGAACAATTTGTAGCCTGCAGTACTATCCATAAGCTACCACCATCATACAAAGCCTTTGGGATCACCCTGAAACACAAGAAAAAGGAACTGAAGTTGGAAGATCTCATCACTGAACGTAGAATCTAAGAGCATCACCGGGAACGCGACTTGAAGAGTAAGGATTTTGAACATGTGGGTAGGGCCAATCTTACTAAAACTAAAACCAAATAGAAAAGGCCTAAACTCAACATAACCAAAACTAGGAAATGTTAGAAGAAAAACCAAAATCAAGCTCTTAAGCCCCACAGAGATATGGAAAAAAGAAAAAAAAAGAAAAGATGTTGAATGCTTTTGTATGTGGGAAAAAAGGGCCATTATTCAAAAGAATACCGCCATAGAAAGGGAACCAAAAGAAAGTATCAAAGTAATCTCGTGGAGAACTTTGTGGTGGTAGTGATAGAGGTGAATCTTATGGGCAACTGTAGAGATTGGTGGGTTAACATTAGTGCAACTCGGCATATCTGTGGTGACAAAGTGCATTCGTCTCCTATGAGCAAGTAGGAGATAATTAGAAACTCTACATGGAAAACTCCTTAACAGCCAAAGTAATTGGTTAGGGGAAACTGATTCTACATCTCTCATCCAACAAATCTTTGACTTTGACCGAACTGCTACATGTGCCTGATGTACAAAAAAACTTGATGTCTGGCTCCATGCTAAGCAAGAATGGCTTCAAGATGGAGTTTGAAACAAATAAACTTACAATTAACAAGAATGGAGTTTTTGTTGGGAAAGTCTATCTTGCTAAAAGCCTTTTCAAGCTAAATGTAAATCCCATTGATAATAAAGCTGTAACTTCTGCTTATATTGTTCAGTCTTTTAAATTATGGCATGCTAGATTAGGTCATGTGAAGTATTCTTCTGTAAAAAAACATAATGGATTTAGGTTTGATTTCTAAAATTGATTTTCAACCTAATTCATGCGAGATTTGTGTTCAATCAAAGTATTTTAAAAAACCTTTTAAAACTGTTGAAAGATGTTATGAACTATTAGGTTTGATTCACAATGACATTTGTGAATTAAATGGTACCATCACAAGAGGTGGTAAAAAGTATTTTATTACTTTTATTGATGATTTTTCTAGATTTTGTTATGTATATTTACTTAAACATAAATCTAAGGCCCTTGAGAAGTTTAACCTCTTTAGAGTTGAAGTTAAGAATCAATTGGGCAACAAGAGTAAGACTTTGAAGTCTAATTGAGGAGGTAAATACTTGTCCAATGAATTCATTGAGACTTGTAATACCTTACGAATAATTTATGAAGTGACAACACCACACTCCCCATAACATAATGGTGTAGCTGAAAGGATGAACAGAACATTGGTAGAAATGGTTAATACAATGTTAAATAATTCTGGACTACCCAAGAACTTTTTCTTGGTTTTGTGGGGGGGGGGGGGGGGGGGACTCTTCTAACAACCTATTTTTGACCCATAAAAAATAACAAATGTTGCAGTGAAGACATTACAATCAAATTCCAAACTAAGGGAACATAAAGCCGAGGATTGTGGAATGCCAAGTCAAGTACTGCATCCAGATGTTCAGAGCCAATGTAATCCACTCAAAGGACTTTAGATGAGCCTAGAGTGTAGTAGTTCAAATTTCATAGTTAGTGGACTTCATGTGGTCACTCGGCTCACTAAACTTCAAATTCAAGGTTCATTGGCTCAAAGTCTTTGGGTCATCGAACACGTTCAAGCTTCTGAGCTATCAAAGTGGCTAAAAATCATGTAGAAACTCTAAATTATCCTAGGAATGATGCTTCACAATTTCAAAGCATTTGAACTTCATTTCAATTCAAAGTCAAGCTTTAGTGACTATCTTCCAGCTCCTAGGTGTCACTGTGACAACAGACACTTCTACATGTCAAAATCAGCTGAAACTCCTCAAGGCAACTCAAATTATGCTTATGGGAGGCTCTGTAAAATTCCAGGTCAAACGGACAACATTTGACCCAAAATCAACAAATATGTCAACTTTGGGTCAATGACCCCCAAGGCATGGGGTCACTGACCAAAGTCTTGATTCCAAGTGACCAAAATTGATGAAATTTGGACACAAATCTTCAGTCATGCTTAGAAAAGATTTTGCAAATTTTTAAATCTAAAAGACTTCACCTGATCCTACTTCAATAACATGTCAGCTAGGAGTTCGTGACTTCCAAGTCACGAGGGTCACTGATCAAAATCCTACTTCTAGGACGTCAAAGCTGATAAAGTTTGAATCAGATACTCAGAATATGTTCAAAGTCAATCTTCAAATTTTCAAATCAATTGAACATCATTTGGGTAGAAAACAAGCTAACTGCCTACAACACAAGATAATATTGACTTAGAAAATATAACAAGTGGGTCGCTCTTCAAAATCCTACCTCCACAAATTCAAACTGAATGAAATTAGGAAGGACATTTCAAAATTCCCCTGACATCAGTCGCTCTAAGTTTCAAATCAAACCGAGGTCATTTGGGCCTCAAATAGCTAAAACAAGGGCCCATTTTCATAAAGAGTCAACGGGAGAGTTAACCAACTTCAGAACATCAAAACGGGGTGAAACTTTTATGACACACTCAAAATAGTGCAAAAAAGCATTCCTCCAAGTTTCATGAAGATCGGACATCGGTCAAGCCCCAAACAGGTGAAAATGAGCCACATATGCAAAAAAAAAAAAAAAAACCCAAAATTGGGCTATTAGTGGCCACAGCTGCGGTCAGTCACTGACACCTATGAAGCGGTTCCCAATAGTTTTCTCTACTTCATTTCGAACTCCAACCTCCCATAACTCCCCAAACCACCTCTAGAGTCTATAAAATGAAGGTTTTTGAACTTGAGAAGAGTTCGAAGTACGTTCCAAGCAAATCCACACTAGTTCAACAAGTTAATAGGCATTAACAAGCATAGTTTCAAGCATTCACAAGGCTCCCAAGGCACTTCAAGCACTCCAAGTCCACTACTTCTTCTCTTTTCTCACAAACGTAAGGTGAAAAATAGTTCAAAGAAGGAGAAAAAGCATGCATCTCACTTAGAAAAGACAAATGCAAAAGCCAGGAGGATGAAGTCTATTTCCTTTGATTTTCTCACTTGGGAGGGGTTTTGGGCTATCTCAAAAGTTGTGAACAAGTTTCTTTAGACTTCATTCTATTCCTTGAAAATTATAGATTCAAAATAACACAACTTTGGCTCCATTTTGGTTGTATAAGCTCCTTTTTTATTTGTACAAAAACAGTTAGTAACCAAAAGGTGATGATTATCAAAGGTTTTAGTCGATTCCACCACCAAATTGAGCACTCTTGGTGGTCATTCAACACTCAAAAGTCGAAGAACATAAGCTGTAGCAGTCTGAAGGCATTGTAGAGGTGAAACAGAGAAGAAACAGGGGGAAATAGTAGCCTTTTTGCCCACTGTCTACCAGTGACTTTGGGCCATGGTCACTAGCAGTCACTAGCAAGGGGCCAGTGACTATGGGCCACGGTCACTACTCCCTTATTTTTCATTTTTTGCATTTTTATGCTCTTTTTCATGTATTTGCTTATGTTTTCAGGTTTGGATCACATCTGAGATTAAAAGGAGGAGTTGTAATTTTTCAAAACTTGTAAACAACCTGCATCCTCGCGGTCAAAGCGTTTGAACTCATGTAAAGAAAAGGAAAATAATAATAATCTTAGTTATTTTCATTTTTCTTAACGCTTAAAGTGCATGAGTGTTGGACTCGAATCCGTTGCATTTCACATCATGTTTCAAGCGCAATCAGAAGATAGGCACCGTTTGTTGGAAACTTTGCTCTAATTTGTGATCAAATTTGGCCAAAAGACATGAAAAGTTAATGAAATGCATGACAATTGCTGAAAAAGTGCTGAAATGTGCTAGTGTGAGCCAATGGCCATGGGATGCTATGTAAAATAGCCTGTGGCCGTGGGGAATTGTGTAAATTAGCTTGTGACTATGGAGGACTATGCAAAAAGTGCTGTGAGTTTAGGAAACAATGTAAAATGGGCAGTGACTGTGGGCCTACGGTCACTGACCTATTTTGCTCCAATTTGACTTGTTGGACTTTTGAAGATACCCATGTAAGACTTTGAAGTCTATGATGGGTTAGGGAGCTTAAATGAAGGCACTTTGCACCTCGAAGTGCATTCATTTATCATTCAAATGAAGGCACTAGGCACCTCAAAGTACATACTCTTACCACTTAAATGATTGAACCATGCACCTCGAAGTGCACAGACCAAATCAACACTATTTTATGCAATACAAGAGTGTTGATTCTGTCCAGAAGGCATTACGTTACTGGTTGTTTGATCAGTAGTTCATTTATAAGACCTAAGCAAATATTTATATTAAATCAGTTATAAGAACAACGACATTGTAGTCATGCATTGTCTAGCGTCTTGCACTGATGGATCCCATATGATCACTGTGGTAATGGTGCAGGCTCGATCTTGTGGGCCCTATCCCTTTGATTGGATCCAATCCTCTCTTACTTATAAGTCTGACGTAGATAACCATGAAATGCTGCCAAAATTTTGGTAGCCAAATCTAGTCAGCTTAGTATGCTTTTAAGCCTGACTATGCAGTCCCGAAATGCTACATAAATTCTTACAGCTAGGATGGTTAGCATACCACAATGAGATGGGGTTTATGCCTATAATTCACCATTCCGATTTAAAACCATGTTGGTTTAGAAGGCATTCACAAACCATTTCGGCTAGCCCAAAAGGTAGCCATGTTGGTTATGACACTAATATAGTCCTTCGGGCTTACTATTTTCTAAAGATATCATGGGTTCTTTGATCATCACTTTTGATGAGGCTAAGGAGAGGCTTTTCAAAATCTCCATGACCCAAAACAAACCATCTGAAAAAGCACCAAAGAGGGCTCGAATTGACTTTGCTACCCCTACTTCAAAAGTTTCAGTCTTCCAGAAACTCTCCACTCCTATGGGCTCCGTGATTTCTTTCGATCTGAACAGATCAAATGCATCAAGATGATTGAGATTCTTAAACCCGTCTCTAAATATGCCCAGAATCCATTTGGAGTTTTCAATAAGGTTCAGGAGGAACCTAAACACAAACTGATGGCATGAAGCAATAGCCTTCATATCACAAGTTTCATTTGGGGGTAAGACAGGTCTGGTTCACGGATCATAAGCCAATAGCACTTGGCAAGTCACGTTTAGTGGCTGCCCAAGGCTTAAAATCATCATCTATGTGACCCAAACAACTGGTCGTTAACAAGCAAATACCATGGGACCTTCGGCAACTCTTAACTTGCAAGAAGGCCCAAAAGCATGCATCCATTCCTGGATTCAGCACGTGGTCACCTCACTCACATACTTCAAAATTGAACGAGGCTGAGAACAAACTCTTGGCCTCACTTGAAAACAATACCTTCTACCCTCTGACTTAGAAAGAAGGACGAAGTTTTGGCAAGATGCGTCTACCCTCTATCATTATAGGACCAACCCCATCATCTTCACCCCAGCGTCTATCATATGACACTAAAGACAAAAACAAAGTTGAGTGGTTGGTTATCAATAATTTGACCGATCTCGCTCGTTTCAAAGATTCGCTCCAATGAAAGAAGGAGCAAAAGAAAAAGAACAAGAGATGTGTTGTTGACATCCTTTTGGCTTCCCACTTCTGATGCCATAGATTGGAAACGAGTTGCTGGCATTTCTAGGCCACCGGTTGCCAAGTTCAAAGATCAAACCTTGGCAGCCAAACTGGCTAATCAAATAAAGAAAAAAGCTTTGGCTCACCACAGGGATTAAACCCAAAAGCTGTCACAACATAAAATCACTCAAAAATGGGTATTTAAAGAAGATGATCCGAACTTGACCTCATCATGCATGGTTGGACCAAGTCCAACTCGGAGGATTACCTGAGTATGGCTTAAACTCAATCACAAAAGTTTGACTCCAACTCCTATTCAGGCAAGACTTCTGAAGGTCATGTTGAAACAGACTCTGATGAGGATCCTATCACTATCTTGACACAAAAGAGAGTCAATCCACTCCTCCTACATTAACATCCTCTTACCCCTGTCAGTACACCGTGTTCATGATTGAAGGGAGTGGGACAAGTAAGGATGGAAATAATGATGCTAGTGGGAGCAAAGACGTCGGTGAAGAAGATGCTGGTGAAAATCAAGAGGACGACATCAGTAACTTTGTCAAGCAACAAGGAGCTAAAATTGATCACTTGACTGCCTAGTTGAAAATCTTGGTAAATAAGTTAGGTGGTCCAGCTAAAGCTTTAGTAAATCCTCTTTTTCCTATAAAAGAGAATAGGCAATGATCAGGAGAAGTGCCACTAAATTTGACGTGCTCATAGCTCAAATCAAGTCCCTGATAGACAAGATGATAGCTGCAAGTTCCTTAGGTGGTGATCATTCGTCAATCCTTGGTCTTCATGCAGATCCTAAAAAGCATGTAACCTTCAAGGAAGTTGAAAAGATACTAACAAAATCAAAAGTAGAGACCAGGATGAAAAGGAAGGGTATCACACCTAAGCATCCTCCCGAATTCGATCTAGTTCCATTCCCACTAGATTATAAACTTTCAATTTTCCAACCCGACCTTTGGAAGGGGTCAGCATATTAGCATTTTGTGCATTTCAAATCACTCCTCGGAAGCTTCTAGAGTTGGATGCACTAAAGATAATGCTGTTCAGTAACACATTGAAAGGGGTAGCTTTTGATTGGTACAAGCAATTATCATAACTCACTTTCATGATATGGCCTATTACAAAAGAAAAGTGTTTACTCCATTTCCAAGAGGAGGATCAAACAGTCACCTTTGCCATGCTCAGCAGTACAAGGCAAGGAGACAATGAATCTACATAATCCTTTATTAACAGATAGAGAGCATTATCCTACAGATGCTTGGAATAACCATCTCAAAGGGCAACCATTGAAATGTGCAAAAACCAATTTACGACCAGAGATCAAGGCTATCATACTTAGTCACAAAGCAAAGTCTCTAGCCCAATTGGTTGAAGTGACCACTGATGTAGAGGTGACCCTTAAAAGGATCAGTCAGAAGAAGGCAAGTTCCCAAAAAGCAAACCCATTTTCATCTTTTACTCCAAAACTGAAGAAGAAATAGGAGGTCTTCAATATGCAAACCTCCAAACCTCCTCAAAAGCCTCAGAATGCAAAAACTGATCAAACCAAGAAAGCGGAGTATGAAGAAAAAAAGAAACTAGATATCCTTTTGACAAGGATAATAATAAGATTAAACTTCCACCAATGAAGAAGCCTAAACAAGCGGGTCGCGTTAATGACCCAAACTACTATGCATACCACCAGATGGTGTCGCATCCTCTCAAAGACTACTTCTTTCTGAAAGAGAAAGGTAATGAGATGTAGAAAAATAGAGTGATAACTTTTGATCGAAAATACGATCTTACCCCGGTCAACATGATCTTTTTTGGACAATTCGCCAATATGGTAGTATCTACTCCACCAAAACTAATGGCGGTTGAATTCCGTGTCGTCAATACAACAGATGATGAATAAGGTTTAATACCAGTCAAAACTTCTTCAGGGGAAGAAATGTGGGTTCACATAGACCTAGTGAATGATGAAGACTGGGAGAAGGTTAAAACCAAACCCACACCTACAAAAATAAGGAAGGTTAAAAGGCAACTTAAGAACCTTCAAAAAGCTTCCTAAAGCCGCTTGATCAAACGAAAGGCTAAAGAGAAGAATGAAAAAGTGGTCAAAGTTTCAGTTTCAGAAAAACCTCCCAAACTAATCAGAGGTAACTTTACTTTGGCTGACTTCATCATTTTAATTCCAAAGGATGAGGAAGAGCAACTAATTCAAATGGTAATAGGATATCATGGGATGGCACACCTCCTAATTCAGATGGTAAGGAAGATTGGTCAGACTATTCTGATTTTGAAGATGATTAGTGGATTGATGACTACTTCGATGACAAATACCCTTCTGATGAGGATGAAAGTTTTGAACAAACTTTTGATCCTGAGATGAATACTCTCAAAATCAAGCACAGTCTCAATGTACCGTTAGTAGCTCTTTATGATATACACAGACTGAGCACAAGTGATTAGTCGAATGATCCCCCTCCTTTTCCACTACCTCCATAAGTTCATCCGAATCCCTTGCCATTGGTTGAATCTGATAAAGCACAGCAACTAGAAGTATCATCTTCTTGTTCACATGCAATAATCTATATGCTAGATGTTTCTCTTGAACCAACTGTTGAGCCAATTTCTTTGAAGTTAGATTTTGAACTAATAACTTAGCTTATTGTTCCTAACTCAACTGATAAGCTTGAGTTGCAAGAAGAGCACAATGAGCTCAACATTGGCAGTCCTACCGTACCTTATGAAGTCTTCCAAGTTCAGGATAACCTCTTTGATTCAAAAGAAGAGATGCCATTGGCTCCTGCTTTGGTGGTTATTAGCACTTCTGCTGATGAACCCCAAACATCTCAAACTACTCCTGACAATGAAGATTAAGAAGTAGGCTTGGAAAAAGTCAGTCAACTTATTGCTGAATCTGAAGAAGTCAATGCATTAAGAAGAGATACTCACCCAGAAGTTGATCGAAACAACATAGTCAACGACGGCACTCATTCCGGTCTTAACTATAAAGTCAACTATGATAGCCTTCTTGTTATTCTTATGTAAACCCTTCGGGGAATAACACAAATGTAAATGTAATTTCTTCGATGTAAATACTAATACAAGGCCACTAGAGCTGTTCACGTATGATGTTGTTAAACGCCTCAAGCACATACCTGCACGAGTTCATATCTTTTATCTTTTGCAAATGTCTAAAAAGACTCATAACAACTTCATACGAGCTCAGCATGCTTTGAATACAAACAATCAAACTCATGTGACACAAGTTCATCAGATAAAAAAGCAGTATATGAAAGAAAAATCCAAGAAGCCTCAGAAGTAGTGTACGGAATGTCTTTCCATTCACAACGCTTCCAAAGCCACCATTTCCTTCGCCAAAGACGATCTCCTCATAGGCGACATGAAGCACACAAGGCCACTCTATTCCACGACCTACACCAAAGATATACCTGTTTCGAGAGTTCAAGTTGACCCAAGATCAGCTCTAAACCTTATCACAATTACAACTCTTCAAGAACTTGGTATCCCGGTGAGCAAGCTATCTGCTATAAAACCCTCGATCCCAGGCTATGATGGGGAGGTCCACGATCCAATTAGCAAGATTCAGATTTGGGTCCAAGTGGGTGATCTAACTTCATAAGCTACTTTACACATGGTAAAGACTCGTGCTTGCTACAATATCCTCATGGGAAGGCTTCATAATTACTCCATAGTACCTTCTACACTCTATCAATGCATCAAATATATTGATGATGGGGGTCAGGTGCATCGAGTCTTTGTAGATGAAAAAACATTCAAAGGCAAAGAGGTATACTTCACCTATGCAGCCATGTATCAAAAAGACCTACAAAGTTTAAACCAGACAAAAATAGCTCTCTAGTGGCTGATAATCCTGCAGAACCTTTCACCATCTCAACAAAAAAGAAAATCTATCAAGGTTTGGCAAAAGATCTGATCCCGTCTGAAAGTTACAGTCCACAAAAAAGCTAGCAATCAAGTTTATGGATACCAAAGCTCCTTTGGTGATCAAGGTCAAATCTGAAATCAAACAATCAGATCAACCTTTCGTCATATCCATAAATCTATCAAATAGGCATTGTTATCCACACAAGCAAGACATATAGTCCGGTTATATATATAATGCCTACTCAGAATGGAGAACTACCTGTTGCAAGACATTAGAGGCTCTCATATTTAGCACATGTGATTTCCTTGGTTGGTAACTTAGATTCTGACCAAGAAAGTAATGATGTACCTCGTCCTATCAAGGGAATGTCACAAATGAGGCTTGATTCTCCTATCACTTTCAGTCAACTTGTGACAACATCACAACAAAGGGGTGAACTATCTTATAGATACATTGATTGATGGCTTTGTTTGGCTAAAAGATGTAATAATCATCCACACTACTTAGCATGAATTCATCTGTGCTGGATAGGCTTCGGGCCAGCCCTTCGTAGCTTGATAATGGCAATGGAGTTTTAAACCTTTGATGAGATGTCTTGACTTGTTTCATCTCATGAAGTGGCACTCTATCATTTGCGCGGAAAGTCTAGACAGATGCGCCCAGTGCATGTCATCTTAGTGGTCAGAGATTTAGATTGAGTCGGATTTTGAGGATGCTAAAAAGATGGATACCTCTGTGCACTCTATCACAAAGTGGGATCCTCTGCTTTTGTCGTGGCCCACTCGATCCCAAATTTATAATTTTGGAAGTTGTTGTTTCTTCGTGCCTCTATCCAAGCAATACAATCACTCGATAGTTTTCCATTGAGCCGAAGATGCTTCTGCTCATGTCCTATCGACAAGATCACTAATGATAGGAGAATAAGGCCTGACATCTACAGTCCTGTGGTCTGCAACATGATGAAGAACATGGGGTATAATCTCAAGAATCCCAAAGGCCTCGAATTGAGTGCAAATGGGGTTCAGATCCCTTTTGATGTCTTCACTCCAGAAATGAAAAAAGATCTCAAAAGGGGACGCAAAATTGAACAGCTGCAGCATTGCATAGGATATGTTCCCTACAGCAACTTTCCTAAGTTAAATCAAGATTTTAAAGCAAGATCTGTGATCTTCACTGAAGGGTATGACTCGGATGACACTCAAAAGACCATTGTCCTCTAAGATCCTACTGATTAGGTTACTTTTCAACATCCTGAAGGGCAAGTGATGATGATGATATAATGTAACAAGTCACTGAACATTGGCCACTTGAACTGAATGAAGAAATAAATCCATCTCAACACACTCGTTGGGAATGTTAGCCCTTGATGTAAAAGCTAAAAAGCCTAAAAAACTGAATCCATGGAAAAGGATCAAGCCTTGGCTTAAACCCCCAAATGAAACCCCAAAAGGTTTCACGAAGTAGGAAACTTCAGAAAATACTGTGGAAGAACCTCCTCCCGAACCTCTAACTAAGGACCAAGTACAAGAAATAAACTTGGGAACCATAGAAAATCCTCATCCTACCTTTGTAAGCACTCAAATCAAAGGAAAAGAACTTGGTGTGTATATGAGTTTCTACGAGAGTTCATGGATTGCTTTGAATGGACCTATGCAAAAATACCAGGTCTAGATCTAGAAATTTCCATGCACAAATTGAATATAGCAGATGATACTAAACCTTTAAAGCAAGATCAAAGAAGGACAAAACCAAAAATCATGGATAAAATAGAAAAATAAATCCAAAAACTTAGAGATGTTCACTTCATCTGTGAAGAGCAACATCCTGGCTGGCTGGCTAACATAGTACCAGTCACCAAAAAGAATGGGTAAATCAAAGTCTGCACCAACTTCAAATATCTAAACAAAGCCTATCCTAAAGATGATTTTCCATTACCTATACCAGAAATCATGATTGAAACTACTTTCGTATTTGAAAGGATGTCGCTCATGGATGGGTTTTTAGGATACAATCAAATCAAGATGTACAAGGAGGACGAAAAGCACACATCCTTCAGAACCCCCTTTGGCGTGTATTCCTACACCGCCATGGCTTTTGGTCTCAAGAATGCTAGAGCTACATACTAAAGGGCGATAATGAAAATTTTCAAAGACATGCAACATAAATCTATCGAATGCTATGGCGATGACTTGGCAGTCAAGAGCAAACAGAAGTCAAATCATCTAGTTGATCTTCGCACAGTCTTTAAGAAGTTGCTCAAATTCAACTTTCGAACAAACCCTTTGAAGTGTTTCTTTGGAGTCTCTTCCAGGAAATTCCTAGGATTTGTGGTTCGAAAAGGTTGCATCGAACTAGATCCAGTCAAAGTTAAAGCTATATTGGCGATGCCTTCTCCAAGAACTCTTAAATAACTCGAGGGATTACAGGGCAGACTTGCCTACATTCTCAGGTTCATCTCAAACTTGTCAGAAAAGTGCAAAGCATTCTCCAGTCTGATGAAGAAAGTAGTATATTTTGTATGGGATAAAACTTACGAAGATGCCTTTCAAGATATCAAACGGTATCTCATAAACTCACTAGTTCTTTTAACTCTGATTCCAGGAAAACCTTTTATCTTCTATATTCAAGCTTTTGATCACTCTGTGGGGGGCATTATTAGCTCAAAAGAATGATGAAGGTAAGGAGGTGTCTCTTTATTATTTGTTACAGATGCTGGTTGGTGCTGAGCATAATTATCATCTAGTGGAAAGAATGTCTTGCACTAATATTCACAATACAAAAACTACATCACTACATCCTCTCTAATAAAGTGCACTTAGTTCCCAATATTAACCCACTGAAGACACTTGTAACAAAAGTCAAAGCACTGAGTGATCGTCTAGCCAAATGGTCTATTCTCTCGGTATGACAACAAATATACCCCGTAAAAGTGGTAAAAGGGTAGGGTCTTGCTGATTTTCTAGCTAAACATCCACTCTTGCAAGATTTTGAATTCAGGAACAATTTCCCTGATGAGCCAATCTTCTTTATTGAGCAACTATGGAAACCCATTATTAATCTAAACTTACATTGGATCATGCATTTTGATAGATCTTCCAGAACTAATGAGTTAGGAGATCCAGTTTCTGGGGTTGAAATCATTTTTTGCAGTGCAAAACGATTTTATGCCCCTCACTCATTCCCATCAATCAAGCCATGTTCGAATAATGTGGCATAATATAGGGCATTGATTATGGGTCTTAAGCTAGCTTTGGAATCCGATATCCATATGCTTAGAGTTTATGGAGGTTCACAATTGGTAATCAAATAAATGAATCTTGAGTATGAGGTGAAGAAACTAGACTTGCTTCATTTCTTCAACAAAGCTTGTGAACTCAAGGAAATGTTTATGCTAATTGAGTCTCACCATATTCTAAGACATCAAAATGTCAAAGCAAATGCACTGGCAGGATTGGAAACCACAATTCCAATCCCTAAAAATGACAAAATGGCTTTAGAAGTAGTAGAAAGAAGATTTCTACCTCCACTCAGTGCCCATAAATCAGTAGCAGATTGCTTCAATGTGATCAAGAACCGGATTTTAACGTTGCGAAATTCATTCAAAGATTGGAGAGATCCTTTTATTGATTATATTCTTCATGGTGTCTTGCCAGAGAATGCTAAAGACAGTACTAGTTTTCAAAGGCAAGCTCTAAAGTTTTCCATCGATTTGGCTTCAGAGACTCTTTATCACAAATCATATGCTGGAGTTCTTCTCCATTGCTTGTCATCGAAAATCAGATCAAGTACTCAAAGAAGTTCATTCTAGCTTATGCAGTGCTCATCAGGCTAGACCAAAGCTTCACAATCAAATTCGAAGGTCAAGCAACTATTGGCCTACCATGGTGTCAATGCTATCAGTTTTGCAAAAAGATTTAATGAATGCCAAATCCACAGTGATTTCATTCATCAACTGCTTAAATATTTACATCCTACATCCACCTCTTAACCGTTTAAGTCTTAGGGGATGGATTTAGTTGGAAAAATTAATCAACCATTGGGACGTGGTCGTCAATTCATTTTAGCCACAACAGATTACTTGTCCAAATGGGTAGAAGCATGCCCTTGAAGAAGTCAAAATAGATATAATCCTCATTTTCTTAAAAATTCATATCATATGTCTTTTTTGGGTGCCTAAACGTCTTCATCATGACAACGGCCCTCAATTTAACAATGGCAAATTCTATAGATTCTGTGATAACTATGGAATCCAATGATGTCTTTCCATGGCATATAACCCTGTAGCTAGTGGACTTGCTAAGCTTTCAATAAGACTATTTGCAAAATTCTGAAAACAATGTTCTTTGACAACAAAAGGAGTTGGAGTACCAAACTTCCTGAAGCTTTATAGGCTTATAGAATTACAATTCGAGATCCAACAAAATCAACACCATATTCCTTGGTTTATGGCTATGAAGATGTGATACCCTTGAAACCCAACTCCCTTCTCTTCGGGTAGCTGTGATAAACAAATACACTGAAGAAAAGAATGCCAAGCTCAGACTTCAGAGTTAGAAAGCCTTGATGAAAAGAGGCTTGCTGCTTGGTAAAGCATTGTGTTATATCAAGCTCATATGCTGGGTCATTCGACGAAAAGGTCAAACACAGAACCTACAAGAAAGGAGACTTAGTCCTTGTAGTCAATAGACCCATGTTCTCCACACACTTTTCAAAAGGTAAGTTTGAATCCAAATGGGAAGGACCTTTCATCATCGACAGGGTCTACTCCAACGGCACCTACGCACTCCTCACACTTGAAGGAGATAGATGCATGATGCCTATCAATGGAAAACTATGCTTGAATGTCATTAGCAAACCTAAACCATGTACAATGTACATTCTCACCCCAAAAATCTTTGGTTTTAAGCCACACAACCCATGACTTTTAACCAAAATCCCTCAGACTTATACATAACGACTAGAGGACAAGGCCCATTGGCCTCTCTAGTCAACCTTTGTTACTTGGATAAGGTCCCTATAAGACCCCTTGTAGCATCCTGCTGTATAGACCAAGTCCTTTTGCAGACCCTATATAGCGAAGCTCAGCTGTATGAAATAAGTCTTTTTATAGAACCCACATGGCTAACCTTCAGCTATATAGAGCAAGTCATTTTGTAGACCCTATATATAACTACCCTCCGTTCCACTGTTTAGAACAAGGTTTTTCGCAAACCCTATATAGCTATCCTCCGTTATGTGGAATAAGTCTTTTTACAGACCCCATATTACCAAAATCCAAACAAAACCTAAAAACCAAAATTCTATCCAAAAGGATTAAGTCATGAACCCTTGAGAAAGCCTCATATACGGGCACCAGATAATGTCCACCTATAAGAATCCTTTCTTTGTTGATTTGTAAATCCAAAAGATTGCAAGTCACACCCCATACAAGTCTGTAAAAAAAAAATCAAAACAAAGCATCCAAACCATACACACATCCAAATATCCATACAAACCATATAAACATCCACACAAAATTAAAGCAAATATTCCATGCCAATGACAAAGTGGATTGAGATAAAAAGAAATTTCCATTAATATTCATTTGGAGTTTAATACAAAATTGAAGTCAATGTACATGGCCATCCAGGCTAATCAAAATGAAAAGAAAAAGACAAAAGAGCCAAGCAAAAGCTGTAGCAAGGAGAATCATCCAAGAATTTCTCCAGTTGCCTTCTCCTGTTTAGAACACCTTCCATCAAAGGCACCCTTTATAGCTTACATAATTTTGTGCGGCAGTATTCATGTCAATCTCATCCAATTTGATATTCATTTCACTTTCTGGAGACTAAACAAAATCATCCAAAGCTATTCGCTTTGCCTCCACATGTGCAAGTAGATCATTTCTGTGCTGGTCGTCCTATGAGATAGATTTCTTCAAATTATCAATGTTATCTTCCAAAGGAGAGAGTTATTACTGCAACACAGTGATTTGTTATTGTATATGTTCACGCTCAGTCATACACATAGCTATCTCCTATGTTTTGTTTATCCGTTCTGCATCTGCTATCCGTATCTCTTCCTCAATGCTCTCAATCTCTGCGGCCAGCTAAATTCTATGCCTCGGCACTACATCATAAAAAGCTTTGGGATGATCAACACTTCTGTCCCAGATGTCCTTTTCTTCAAGATTTCTGAAGAAAATGACAAAAGCATAGTGAAAACCACTCAAAACAGTTTCAACACCAAAAGATATCAACATATCAATTAATGCTTTGGCACCCTGAATTTTCTCCGGAGTAAGATTTCCTTGGAAGAGTGTGGCCAAGATGCTATGAATGGCCATTTTCATGGCAAAGTTTATGACAGATTGGGGCTTTGGAGCATTGCCAAACAAACCAGACTCCTTAGAGATGGAAAGATTTGACTCATACTCTTACAAATTTCACTAAGTCTGAGAACTTATACAGTTATCTCCTTCCTTCTCAACATTTGCATCCTCACCCTCATGAATAGCCAACGTTTCCTCACGAACAGAAAGTGAGTCATGCGACCCTTACGAAGATAAATTTAAGGAAGGATCCCTATTTATGTGCGGTGTTACTATAACATTCAATAATGTTTTTCGTGATCCTCCACCTTCAGCAGCAAAAGCTTCATCTGATATCTTTTGCACAGCTGGATCTTCGATCACCTTCATAGGTGATGATTGATTAGCCTTGAAATGAACTCTTGAAGGTGTCATAGCCTTAGGTGGTGTGAAGCTACTAGTAACTAGAGGCAAGCCACTAGCAACTACCATTGTAGGAATATCATCTTCCATAGGTTCTGCAACCTCATCTTCAAGAATCAACTTCCTCTAAGTAAGAGAGCAAGTATTTGCTATGATCGGCTTTGTCACAACAGCCTCCTCAGTTGGGACCATCTCAATATCAACTTCCTTTTCTACTACACCAATAGGTTCAATGCTTGGTTCCGTCTGAATATCCAACGCTTCATCGGCCCTTGGTACTTTATCAATCCTTGGCATATCAGCAGCCACGGAAGGTTTACTCATAGGAGATCCTAAATCTGAATCCAAACTCACCAGGGGAATCACACCTGGTATGAATGCAAGCTTAACGTTGATGGGGTACAATGAATGCTGATGATAACTCCAGATAATTGTTGACACTTTTGGTTAGCAATTTTAAGGAAGAGAAATCTTCCAAGAGCATTCACAAAGCGCTCTTTAGAGTACTGGTCATAGATGCCTCGAGGTATCTACTACGAACAGAAATGTCATTCAAATCAATTGGAGCTTCGAGACCCCTCTCCCTACTGGCTCTTCAATCAGTGATCCAAAAGGCTTTCTCACTAAAGTAGGAGGCATAATAGGAGCATTCTCATCCATTCGGGTACCTAAGAAAAAATGAATGAGATCAAATTACAATGTTGGAACAAAATCTCCAATTTCCAAATAGTCAGCTCAAAGGTAACCTTTAGGAGTTGGATCTACCAGAATTCCTTCAACAGTACTAAGGATCTCTTCCTTTTCCATTGAGGCTTCAGCAATAGGCTCCTCAGAAATTTTAAGAGGAATTTATTGATGTTATGTCCAAAGGGCAACATCTCCTTCAGAAGTAGTAGCAACATCCATTTGAACTCTGCTGCTACTCATCTACTCCAAAACTGGTTCCATGGGTACGTCGCTATTGGTTGCTTTGTTAATAATAATAGCAGCACCCATATCATCACCAAATTTCTCCACAGTAATGAACTTTATCGACATACCTGCCATAGCTCTTCTCCCAGACTAAGGCATCATTTCCTGGTCAAACATGTCTTTCTCAAAATCGAACTTGCTATTAATATCATTATCGATTTGTTCTTTGGTAGTGGGTGTATCAAAGCTGTTATCTCTCTCATCACCTTTGTCTAAGGCATAGTCTTCAATAATCTCAACCACCTTTAGCACGACTCCTCCAACGGTCAAAGTTTGAGCTGATAAGGTTGCAAGACAAAATGTAGACATCAAAATAAGAGCGAAAGATAATCAGATGATAGTGTCATATAAAGAAATAAAGAAGTGTTACCATCTTCAGCCTTTAGGAATGACAAGCTCAAGTGTTTTTAGCCTTTCTCTTCTTTAAAGGAGCTCTTTTGCTCCCAGGGGATCTGGTTACATGTTTTGAGTGTATTGCTCAAAGCTTCTTATGTAGAACCGAACTCGCTGGAGGTTTTGTTGTAACTGTAACCAGTGGCCTTAATCTAGTAGTTGCTTCGGTTGACTGAGCTTTTTCTATTGGACTTGGACCTGTCTGTGACTCTATTGGTAATGAAGCAGCAGTAGTAGTCTTTAGCAAAATTTGATGAGCAAATTGGTGGCTAAACGCTTAATGGCCTACTTTTCTTCAAATTTACTTATTTGCTCGCCAACTGAAACTTTGGTTCTAGTAGAACGAGAATCAAATCCAAAATCTAGCACAACTCTATCAGATTGCCCAACCATAGCTAGAATCTCCCGCTCGTGTAGGTTCTCATTCATAGCCCACTGCATCCTTGCTACAGTCACATTAGGAGGAGGCAAGAATTCCTTATCTTCTTTACCTCTCAAAAAGCGGTGAACTTTACAGACATCAGACCCTGCCATGAATCCAATTTGCCATTTATTTCCATCGTATAATCAATTCTCAAAGTTAACCAAGATGAAACGATCTTTTTCCACCTTCTCTCCTTTTTTAGAAGTAGCTAAAGGGCACCATTTGAAATAAGGATTGCTTCTATATGTCTTTATAATGGCAGTGGTACATTTTGCATACCATTGTGTGAAACCACTCATATATCTAGGATTTGGGAGATGAGGGTAACCTAACTAGCCCCAAAACTAAGCGCTTAATAGAATTCCCAAACATTTTGAGCATCCTACAAAGAACCAAGAGTGCCTCAACTCCGGCCGACTGCTCCCATAATGGCTTGATGGAAGTTAAATTGTCTACAGAATTTCACAGGTATATAAGGTTGAATGTTAATGTCCGAATTCTTCCTATGTACCAAGTCTACATGTCTCAAGCTTAAAAACCAACTCTTCTTTTCATCAGATAAGTCAACATCCAAACCAACCTCCCCAACTTTGTTAATCGGCGATTCTACAGCATTTCTCATGTGAGTTAGAACTTTAACGTTAGGCACAGTGTCGCGAGAAGCGGCATAATTATGAAGATTATGCAAATGTTGGCGTAATTTAGTCATGGAATAGATATTGATCAAATAGTTGCCACCTACCACACCCTCCATATAGATGCTCCCTGGTGCTATGCTATGTGAATGAAGCCCATTGCAGTGGTATGTAAACTAAGTATACAACAAGTGCTCGGCATAATACCGGTTGAAAGCTTTCCCCTCTCTGGCAGTGAAACTGGACAGCTTTAACTCGGTTAACATATATGCTATGAAGGCAGGGCCTAGGGTAAGACTATGTCCAAATACCATTTCGAGCGCCGGATATATGCAGCCAGGCCTAAGGTCAACCCCAGAACCCAGAAAAAGAATATCTAACAACCATGCTGCAAAAAATGTAGCAAGCCAACACTTCCGCCTCAAATATGGATACTTGGCAAAAATACATGGTAAGAAATTCGGATCCTCATGATAGATAATTGTTGGCTCCTTCTTGGTGCCCTTGTTAGGGTTAATCTCTTCCCATTTAAAATATCCACCACCATTCACAAAGAAAGGGCTAATGACGCTCTTCACCCGACTCATCCATTGGACAACTTTGCCTCAACTCTGGCTAGTTGTTTGGATTGAATCTTTAAGAGCAAAGAGGAGATAATATGCAGCTCGAAATTCATCGTCCAAGGTGGCCAACTCTTCATTAGGTAGAATGGTTTCACCATAGACTTCACCATATGGTGCCTAACCAAATATTTTCTTCACTTCCCATAAAGAAAACCCCAGCTCCATGTTTGGAGTAATGAAGGTACCGATTGCCGGGCAAACTAATTCCAAAATAACCCTGCATATGTTCTTGTTCTCATAAAGGACTTTCTGTGTGGTGGCATTTTTAGTGTCGAAGATACTGACCACTCTCAAATCCTCTTCATAATGGTTTTTGATCAGAGTCACCCAACCTTGCCAGTCTTAGATGCAGTTAAACCATCCATGAGACTAGTGTCTTTCACCAAGCCAGGTATTCCCATCTTCAGTATAGATACCAAGCCTAATTATCCTCCATTGCAAATTCATGATACCCACTACAAGGTTTATGGTACACAGTTCGATCACTTCTATCTCCGACTTTGGGACCTCCGTGAAGTAATATGGAGGCTAGGGCATAAATTTGCCAGTTTTGAAGTGGATATGATGCTTTATCCATGAAAATGGATCATTCCTTGCTGGTATACTCGAAGCCATCTTCATTAGCCTTGGGTACCACTAGATAGACCGAACGGTGGTCACTTATGAGAAACTTCTGCTATGTCTACATAGTGATACTGTACGCTGTTAGGAGGCTGTTTCATGGTCTCTTTTATGGCATCCCCTAATATACAATGTGGCTTACCAAAACTCACTTTATCATTATTCTCCTAATTGGTGTTATTCGCCAGACACCAATATGTGTACCAATTCCTTCTTATTAGGGCTTTGGTTCTTTGATTTTGCAAAGTAGCAACAGATACTTCATATGGATCTTTTAGATCAGGATCACTTGTAGTCTTGCCTTTTGCACAGCTCTTTGATGCCCTAGAAGTTGAAGTCACAAATTCTTTGCCTTTTCTATCTACAAAACAAAAAGAAAATGAAAGAAGAATATCAGTAACAATAAAAATGAGTATGGCGCAGAATTCTACCAATTCAACAACATCATCGCCCCTTAACAAAAAACCAAAAGGAGAAAATAGTACTTAGTTCTAAGACCAATAATTGGCATCAAGGCACACTTAAGTCCCAAAACTGAGGCTCCCGGTCCAACCAGGTGTTCGAGCAACATAAGACCTTTTAGGGGGCAATTTGATTCATGTTTGAGCACAAAGTTGCAACATCCAATGCAAGAAATGCATGCACAATACAAACAAAGCATGACAGCAGCTATATTCAGCACAAAGCAAAAACAAGCTCAAACATGTATGAAAGTACAACATATGAAAGTATATGGCATATTTTCAACAAAGTCAACAAAGAGCAACATCAATTTTAAAGCATTAAAAACAAAAGTAAGTGCTATAGGTCCAATGGTAACCACATTCGGTTACTCCTCATAGTTTCATTAGACTTACCTACAACAGTTGGAGATTGTTTTACTCTCCACACTCAAACTCGAATCCAACTGAACGATTTCCACATTCCTAAGACTGTATCTCTAACAAATTTTAGCAAACCAAGTCCCGTGCAATGATTTGCTATGATGGGACCATTAGATATTCTTGTGAGATTTCAAAAGTGTACTATTTTCAGTGTATATAGAGCTAATGAAGGAAATATTGCTCTGCAAAGTTAATTTCAAAACAAAGATCATCAACTATTATCAATAATCGGAAGGTGATATTGTGTATGTTAGCCTCCCACAAAGATGGTCAGTATCACTCAAATTGACTTGGAGAGTACACTTCGAGTCGGTATCGAAAAAGACAATGAATGGTGAATTAACCCTAGAATTTTAAGTTGAGAAAGATAGTGTCAAATATCTCATTCAAAGCTACATCCAACCACTCAACTAGAGGTTCATCCTATTATTATCAGTTTCTTTAACCAGCTGCTCATTTTCCAGTGATTTATACTTCTCATGTTTATTAAGATTTAAGGGGAGTAACATTCTCAGCAAAAGCAAATGAAATATGCCCTATGGCTATCCAATTTATTTCCCATGAAATAATCATTATAGAAGCTATGTTGGTCAAGTTTGTGTTCACCTCATGTTAGTGAACGGGCAAACTACTACAAATCAATCCCCTATAATTCCCACAGAAGATGTGATGACTCAACTCATGCTTACACTAGGCTAGGAACGAGTGGATGCCATTTCTTAATACCCTTACACCTCCCACAGTCCGCAAAGGTCAGGTGTGTGCTCAGATTATGTTAGTGTTCAAGCAAAATGGGTGGGTGTGATTCACCAAGTTCAACAACGAAGTGGTGAAGCCTGATACTCAATCAAAGCTTTACATACCCCCAGACAGAGCTTGTTCACTATAACTTTATTGAAAGATGATTTCTTTATAAACCTTTTGAAGCTCAAGGCTTCATATGCTATTCGAATTATTTCAGATAAGTCATGTGCATTCTACCTTGAACAATTATGGTTTTTCAAATCTAAAGGACAGAAGGCAATTTTTGGCTTCACATCTAGTTCATTCAGTTACGGCTGTGGCTATCACTGTGGGTATAACCTTGGATAGTGCTTGGACATGGTGAAATTCAAAGAAAACTACCCTAGAGAGGGCATTCAAAGAGGAATTCATACAACCTAATTCCAAAAGCAATTTTGAAGTCAAGGACATCACATTAAACAAGTGGTGGCCTTGAGATGATCTGGACACCCTCCCAGCTTGCATAGTCTTCATGAATTGCAAATTTCAATTTATGCCAGTCACCAAGAAAAATTGCAACTAAAAAAAAGAAGTAAAAATGTCATTAAGGAGTGGTGACCGTGAGCATGCCTAGACAACAATGGCTTGGTGTTGGAATTGGGATGATATTATGAGCCATCTTACATCAAGAAGATCAAAGAGATCAAGCATCTCAAAACACCAAAAAAAAAAAAAAAAAAGAAAAAAGAAGAAGAAGAAGAGAGAGAAAGGAAGAAGAAAAGAAGGGTCTTGGTAGTGACCCTGGAGCCCCATGTGAAGTGTTGGTAGTGGCAGTGGACCTGTCCACTGTTTTGATATAGCAAGAACTTCATCACACCTTTCACAAAAATGAATGTCAAAGCACTACCATACATTGAGAAAGGGTTGACTGAGCCAAACATCAAAACAAAAACAAAAAAAAAAAAAAAGGGAGAAAGTCACTCAAACACTGCACCAAACAGGTTGTGATCAAAAGTGCAACTACACAGTCATGAATATATTTGAGGACGCAGTCATCATCAAAATTTGATGACACCAAACACCAAATCAAAGATTAAATCCAATACCTCAAAGCCATAAAAAAAAAAAAAAACAACAACAACACAAAAAAAAAAAAAAAGACAGAAAAAAAGGTTTGTGACCATGGGATTTCCCACGAACAGTGATGGCCATGATCATGGGCTATCTGGATGGTGCCCCATTAATTCAAGCAACTTGCCAAGAACAAAGTTCAAGTAGAACTATAATATTAAGGGAAACCCAGAAGCAAGAAATGGAAATCCAAAACAAGAAGGGCCAAGCTCTAGCCCCAACTCGCCACCCATGACCCAAGCCATAGTGGTCTCTAAAGCTTTAGGCCTACCTTGGTGCAAAGCAAAAATAAATAAATAAATAAATAAAGAGAGAGAAAGGGATAGGGATCAAATGCAGGAGTGTGGAAGGTGCTTCCCTTACATGAAACACGGAATCAAAGGAAAATTGAACAAAAGATTAAAAAAAAAAAAAGGAGCACCGTCAACAGTGCCCATTTGGCCATGGATAAATACAAAGAAAAGATGAAGTTCAAGATCCTTACCTACCATAGTAGCTTACTCAAGATGGAGAAAATTGCAAGAACAAGCCTGGAGGAGATGCTTGCCTACTGCTATTCTTGTTTTCAGCCACAACTTAGAAAATTTGAAAACAACAGAATGAAAGGGAAAACAGAGACACGAGCATTATATAAATTGTGCACAAGACTTCCTGAAGCCCATAGTCACTGCGTGGAATCATCAATGGGGTCAACAGTCACTAGTGGCCTCCCCCTTGGTTCATGGAAACTGTTGTTTTAAGCATTGGGACCCATTGCTTAATGGACAATTCTCTCTAATGTCCTCATTTAAGTCCATGTTCACTAATATTTCACCCTTATCTCCCACGCACACTGCATGATCAAAGTGATGGCATCTACAATCATTGATGCTTCACTCTCTTCCCATAGACACAAGTTATTTTAGCAATGGGGTCCATAGCTTGGTCAAGTCCACCAAGACACTATTCTATTTTCTCAAGGTCACTATGATTTTTAGCAGTGGGACCCACTACTTAGTGGCCCACCTGTCACAAACCGATCCTAGGAAAATCGGGGATTAGGATCTACCCAATCAGTGACACACGTATTCCTGTGTACATACACCTGAACCCAATCCAGATGCACATACACAAGGGAAGCATCAACACGTGTAAGCATTATAGCGGAAGCAGCAAATATCATTACATGAAAAACAAAACAAGGGGATACGACAAAACATATCATCACTGGAATTTATACAAAGCTACAATAGATACACAAGAGAGGGACATGCTAAGGAGATCTAATAACGTCATGTTACACTGTCATGCAACAAGATGCGAACAGGTTGATGCCAAGACGCTCTCCGGAGTGGATCCATCATGTCCACTCATCTAGCCCAGATGGGGTCTCTACAACCTCCTCTGAAGTCTGGCTGACCTTCGAAAAATTGGAAATGGAATCTGAGCCTGAAACACCAAGAAACAACGTGTGAATACAACGATTCAGCAAAGCATAAGCAACATAGAGTTAATACGTGTTGTGTCTAAAAAAAATCATGACAAGTAAACTAAGTAGAAGTGCAAGTTCGTATGCTAGGCGAATCGTGCAATTGAATAATGGATGTAGCAGATTCAAGGGAGAGAAATACTATACTAGGTGGCTACTACATATGTCATATTCTCCCAAATTTGAGAGCGTGATGTGAGAGAGCACCTTCGACTAGGCTAGGGTACGAATGGGTCTCGGTTTCCTAGGGTTCGAAATCCCCAAAACGTGAGCACACTATAGCGGCAACAAGCATGCTAGGCCAAATTCAACCCCGTCGGGTATCCTAAGACCTAGGCTGAGTAGAGCCAGACACAGCCAATCAGGCAGATATCAGGACATTGCATAAAAATAACGAAAGCAAATAACATATAATGACTATACTCAAATGCAAACGTACAAGTCAATGTCCATAACTATATCAAGATCTCGAGGAGAATACAACAAAAAACAAGCCAATACTTATTCATTTTCTTAATCAAGAATTGAGGGCAAGTATAATACTGCAAGATTCTATGTAATTCAAGTTAATAGAAGCAAGGTTAGTTACTAGCCAACCCTAATCTAATTATACACCGTTACTAATCATGCATGATGATGTAGTTTTAAGGTGTTCGATACTCGATTGTTCTTCCTTTGGTGTCTCATCATAAGAGAAAAGAGTACCGAGGTCCCTTCAACCAACACCCATGAGGGGGTGCTTAACAAATGGATAACACTCATGAATACATCTCAACCCCCAAGACTATTCATAATATGCCCAGAAGTAATCAATAGTGGGGTCCATTCTTAGGTCTCCAGGTAGCCTATGGTCAGTTAAAAAAGTCATTTATATGAAGTTCCACAATCTTGTAATTTTGCTCATCCAACTGATTGTTGAGGTATCCGACCAGTTGGACACCTTCCAGAACCAAAATTTGACCCATCGGGCTTCAAGACCAACCAGTTAGCCCTGAAGCAAGCGGATACGAATAAAAGTAGTTCGAAAATATGTTCTCTGTTAACAAATGAAGGCATAAACAACAAGGGGCTATTATACCATGCATACACTAAGCATAAGTGAAGTAAATCATAGCCACCATGGTATACCAACATGTATTCATCCAATAGTTGCTTCTACTTGCATTACACGATTCATTACCAAGCTTTCACTTGTTCTAGGCTCAAATTTCGGAAAAACTAGCACGAACGATCGAGGCGGCACCGAGACAAGAATAACAAAGCAGAAGAAGAATGGAAGAAGAAGAAGACGACGATGAAAAGAGAATGAAATGGAGGAGATAAGGATGAACGGAGGGGTTAGGTAAGATATATATAGTTTAGCCATTTATAACCAAGTCCAAAGGTTATACAAATTACAATTCGAGTCAAATGAACACTAACAATTTCAATTGGCTTCCAAACACTTTCGAGTTAATTATGGAAATTAATGAGCGTGACAAAAGATACGCGATGACATAAAGATGATGCCCAAACAACAAATGCAAACAAAATAAAAAATTGCAAAAACGGGCTGAAGCTACCTAATCTAGGTTAAACTCAACCCAACTACCTATCCAAGTCCCTTAACATAACCCAAGAAGAACAAAACACAATGACCCAATAAAATCCTCAATAAGTTGCTAAGCACACAATTAAACAACCTCTAAACCTGCTATTTGGCGTCAGGGTGTTACACCACCCTCTCAAATATGATCATTCAAATTCCCACAACACATAGTGGGCCCACTTCGAGTATTTTACAACAAACAGAAAAGAAAAGAATTTCCCACAGCATGGTAGTTTGCCCAAAACAAAAAATGTTTTCCCACAGCGGAGTGAACCTACTTTGGGGTATATATTTATTTTCAAAAAAAAAAGGGGGAGGGGGGTTTCTCTTTCAAAACCAACCCAAATTTCAATTTATCTTGGGTCAAACTAGATTTTGAGCCATCATCTAAAACTGCCATTAGATCAAAACCAAAGCCAATCTTTTTCAAATTTTCATCTTATTTTGACTTATGTCAAGCCAAGTTAAAACCTTAACTTTGATTTTTTGAAAATGAACCAAAAAATCCATGAAAATCTAAACCCAAATCCATTTCAAACCAAGCCTTTCATTTTCTTAAAACCTCAAGGATTCTTTTTGTGAGTGTTCCCCACAATCCCCACAGAGATGTCACTCTGGATATCTGTGGCAAATAGTTCATGAGAAAATCAAATCTATCTCCAAAATCCAAAATCCAAAACCAAATTTATAAATTTTTTATTTTTCTAATACCCTAAGGATTCTTTTTGTGGGTGTTCTCCACAATCCATACAGAGATGCTACTTTTGATATCTATGAAAATAGGGCGAATAAATTCAAATTTCTTAAGTTTTTACCAAATTCCATCTCTAAACCCTTCATGGTTTTTTTGATCAAAATTTCAAATTTTCAAGTTTGCCTACAACCTACCTTGATAAAACTACATTTTCATCAAACCATTCATCATTCCCACAAATTGACTATTTTGAGGCACAATAATTGTCATACTGTAATCATTGCACCTTGAGGGGGCACTTGTTGACCCATGAAAAAATTAAAAATGTTACAGTGAAGACATTACAATCAAATTCCAAACTAAGAGTAAGTAAACCCTGGGATTATAGAATATCAAGTCAAGTACTGCATCTAGATGTTTAGAGCTATTGTAATCCACTTAAAGGACTTCAAATGAGTTCAGAGTGTAGTAGTTCAAATGTCAGAATTAGTAGACTTCATTTGATCACTCGGCTTACTAAACTTTAAATTCAAGGTTCATTGGCTCAAAGTCTAAGGTCATCGAACACACTCAAACTTTTGAGTTACCAAAGTGGCTAAAAATAATGTGGCAACTCCAAATTATGCTTAGGAATAATGTTTCAAAATCTTAAAGTATTTAGACCTCATTTCAATTCAAAGTCAAGCTTTAGTGACTGTCTTCCAGCTCCTTGGGGTCATTGTGATAACAGACACTTTTACATGTTAAAATTAATTGAAACTCCTTGAGAAAACTCAAATTATGCTTAGGGATGCCTTTGCAAAATTTCAAGTCAAACAGACATCATTTGACCCAAAGTCAACAAACATGTCAACATTGGGTCAATAACCCCCAAGGGATGGGGTCACTGACCAAAGTCCTGCTTCTAGTTTACCAAAATTGATGAAATTTGGACACAAAGTTATAGTCATGCTCCAAAGAGATTTTTCAAATTTTTAAGTCAAAAGGACTTCGTTTGATCCTACTTCAATGACATATTAGCTAGGAGTTCATGACTTTCGAGTCATGGGGGTCATTAACGAGAATCCTACTTCAACGAGGCCAAAGTTGATGAAATTCGGATCACATAATCAAAATATGTTCAAAGTCAATTTTACAAAACTTCAAATCAATTGAACATCATTGGGTAGAAAACAAGCTAACTGCCTACAATATAAGAGAATAATGACTTACAACATACAACAAGTGGGTCACTATTTGTAAGGTTCAAACCCGAGTTAATTATAATTTATTCTAATTAATCTTGTTTTATCTTAATTAGGCTAATTAAGCCCAAATCACAAGAGGTTTGGATCATGAATGGGTAGTTGGGTCGGGTTCGAACCTTATTAGGTAGTCTAGGACCTTTTGTATTTTAGCATATTCATGATATTGTATCATTAATACATCATATTGGTGGCATTAGGTGAGTTTCATCTTGTGGGACATCTTTCATGTTTTGCCCCATTCCATTTGGATTTATTCCAGCCCATTTAAGCCCAATTGATTTAAACTAGATATATATAAAAACCAGAAGGGCTTACTTGCAATTCCCAGAAACCCATTCATTTAAAAACCCCAACCCACCAATGACCCTCTCCTCCTCTCCTTCCTTTAACTTGTTGCAGCAATGGCTTCTCCCTTCTTCCTTCATTCTCTTCCTCATCTAGCCTCCATTCTTGGTGATTAAAGACTTGCATGCAACAAGTTGAGCTTCTTTCTTCCTCCTCTTTGGTCTTCTTGCCTCCTTCTTGAAATCAAGGCACCATCTTCTTCCTTTTGCTTGTGGGAGACTTAAGGTAAGAAAAGCCCACTACCATTGCATTTCTTGAGTTCAATGAGGACCAAGAGATTTGAGTTATAAGCATGCATGCATCACATTCTCATTCTTCTCCATGCATGTGCTAGATTCTTCATTAGTGAAGCCTCCTCCACCATCTAGCCAAGGGGCAACTAGATTTGACTGAAGCACCAAGCCTAAGGCAAGTATAAGGATATATTTTCTTTACATGCATGGCTTTATTTTTTGATTCTTGATGGATTCTTATGGATTACCCTTTTTACATCTCAATGGATAATGCATGCAATTTATTCATGATTTTAATGATTTGGATGAATAAAATGATAGTGGTCCTTGAGGGAATCTAAGAATGTGGAATGGAAGTTTTTAAGTTGGTTTGATTACAGGTGGAATGATAGATTGGAAGACAAAACCCATTGGAGACTAAACACGCCCATAGTAGAGTGTTTCAGGGCCAACCGGTCTGTCCTGAAGCCAGATCGGTCGAATTGTCTTGCGGGTAGTCCGACCAGTCAGCCATTCTGCCCGACCGGTCAAATTTCCCTTTTGGACACGGTCCAATCGATCGGACCCAGACCCGATCAGTCTGGAAAGCCTAACCTGTAGTTTATAGAAATGTGTTCCAAAAATGATATTTTGCCTAACTATGGACTTTCTATAGTCTACGGAGTAGCCTAGTGATGAGTTACACCCTTTTACCTTAGAAAGAGACTAAAGTATCCACCCACCCTTACCACAGGATTGTTGATTTAACCCCAGGCCATTTATGACCATAGAAGTGGATCCTTTGTTACACCAACCAGCCCAACGGTAACTGAACGTGGAGAAGGAAGAGTGTTAAGCTGTCACTCTTTCCCTCTTGATTCTTCTGTTAGTTTTCAATGTCACGTCATGGGTGTTGACATAAGATGAAGTGTTCTTCATATACATGAGGTAACACCGATAATGGTAATACAATGACACCGAATGTCTTATGAATACACCGTAATGAATGACCTTGGAAATCCGGATTATCTAGCATAAGGTTGGCTAGTAACCATCCTTAACGACCTCTCAATTTAATTGCATTCATATTGATAGCAACCTTGACCTCAACATGATAGCTTATATCAATATGCATTATTAATATCAGTACTGTACTTAGTTGTGATTTTATGATTGATATTTTTATAGAGATTGAAATACATTTCTGAATAAGTATAAACTGATCAATATACGTTGAACATGAGTATGAAATTAATTCCGACATGCTTAGAGTCGGCGCCACTTAGCTTATACCCCATAGGAGGTTCAACAGGACCAAATGGGAGTATTTTATTAATTGTCTACTGCAGTAGTTATCAGAAAAGTGAGTCAACCCTCTTAGGGTAGCTAGTCGGTTCTAGCCCGATCGCTAGTGATTTCCCACATATCAGTTTACTCTCTCACTAGAGAGAAGAGATAGCAATGCGGTTGCCATTTGGTATGATATTCTCTTATTTATGATTCCTTATTCATGCTTACTCATATGCATAAGTGCTTAAATTTCGATATTACTCTCTTTTAATCATTATGTCATTCTAATTCAATTGATCTATCATATTAAGCTCATGTATCATTGTCTTTGCTTAACCGTTGTCTTAACAAAGTTACCATGGTGTTACAGGTGCAGAACCCGTTGCCAGTTCGGCATTTAGAGCGCTCCCAGAGGGAACCCCAGCATTACCTCAGGATGTGAACGAGTGGAACGAGGAAGATGTCTTTTCTTGATCCTCGTCAACAGCGCGAAACAGGGTTATTTTGGGAAGACTTAGCTTAGCCATGGATTGGCTTAGGGTTCATCTTGGTATTTTGTATTATTCATGGATTTTCTTACCTATGCATGTAGTCAGGATAATTAACAGACTTTGTTTTATTTAATGAGCTGAAGTTAATATTTTATTGATGCGTATAATATGTACAACTGAATTCTTCAGGTTTCCACTTAATCAAATTGTACTTATTAATACGTATTTACAGATCTTCCTCACACTACCTGTGGGATCACCCTTGTGACAGTTCGTATGTGTCTGGTTATGACACGAATTGTCACGGGTACGTGTGTTACACCTCAGAATCCATAATAAATCCCCAATTCTTAGATTAGGGTCGTGACATACATAAGTATGGTATCAGAGCATTGGTAAGTCAATTAAAAGACTTAGCAGCCCTATGAAACGTGGTGAGGATACGATAAATTTAGTTGGGGAATAGATTTTTGCATAAGGATTTGTAGTTTACCCTCTGTATTAGTGTTGATTGAGACTAATTACTATTATAATTTCAGATAATGGCTTTTGGATCAGGAACAGGTAACAACATGGGGGATGATAAACGTGATAATGTAGAGATAGAGGGTGTTGATCCTCCACCAACTCCACCTTCTCGTCCTACATATACAACAGAGGAACGCTTCATGATGATGATGCATCAGTTGGCGGCGAGCAATGCCAACCAAGCAATGATGCCAATGCAGCTAGCAGCCTTGTTAGAAAGACAGAATCAAGCAGGAGACCTAAACTCTCTATACGAGAAGTTTAGAAAGAGAGGAGCCACTGAATTCACGGGAAGAAAAGACCCATTGCAAGCGGATGAATGGCTTGAGCACATAGAAAATGTCTTTGAATCATTGACTTGTACAAGAGCACAGCAAGTAATATTGACAGCCTCTATGTTTAGAGATGTGGCGGATGTTTGGTGGAAGACTGTCCGTGATCACATCAAGGCTATTCCTGAAGCAACAATTTGGGATGCCTTCAAAAAGCAATTCAAGAACAAGTTTATCCCTGAGCATGTCTCCCGTAAGAAGAAGGCAGAATTCCTCTCTTTGCAGCAAGGTACCATGATGGTAGCGGAGTAGGTGCATATCTTTAGTCAGCTTTCTTGGTTTGCTACAAATTTGATTGGTACCGAAGGAAAGAGAGTTGAAATGTTTCTCGAGGGATTAAGGCCAGCCATTAGGGGACACGCTACGACCTTCTAGCATCCGGTAGAGTATGATGATGCTGTGGAGAGGGCCTACGCAGCGAAAGAGATTGAAAGGAGCTTGTTCTTAAGTGAACCAAGGAAAAGTGCCCCATCTTTAGGAAAGAACCAGCAATACTCCAAGAAGCAGAAGGGAACTGTCAGTGGTCCTTCAAGGCCAGTTTGTAATGTACGTGGGAAGAATCATGAGACCAACAAGTGTTGGAGAGTGATAGGAGGGCGTTACATTTGTGGCTCTATGGGTCATTAAAGATTCGAATGACTGAGGAAGAGGAGTGCAGAACAAGGCTCACAATAGCAATAGTCTTCGCAGTCTTCCAAGACTATGCCATCTGCTCATGTACGACAGTAAGCACTTGCAAAGCTGAGTCAAAGGCCATCACGATCAGGACAGAGCCAACCGAGACAAGGCCAATAGAAGCAAGGATAACCTAACCGACCTCAACGACAGGGCCGTGCATATGCAGTTACTTCCGAGGAAGCTGAAGCGGCAGATCATACGGTTGTAGGTAAGGTCTCTGTCTGTGGCGTAGAAGCTAAGGTGCTGTTTGATTCAGCATCATTGCATTCATTTATTTCACCTCAGTTTTCTATTAGAATACGAGAGCCACCAGCACAGCTACCGTATGAGTTGCATGTTTTCACCCCTTTAGACAAGAAGGTGATTTGCGAGGTACACTACTCTAGTTGTAAGGTCTTGATTACTAAGATGTCATTTCCAGCAGAACTCATTGTGTTACCTATGCATGATTTCGGTGTGATCTTAGGCATGGACTGGTTGAACAAGTATATGGCCTGTTTGGATTATTTCCATAAGACCGTTACTGTGAGGGTTGATGAAGCCGGTCCAAGTGTTATTTTCCAAGGTGAGAAAAAGAGTTTAAACACAAGGATAATTTCTGCACTTCGAGCAGAGAGGCTAATTCATAGTGGTTGTGAGGGATACATTGTTTTTATTACTGAGAAGAGGCCACCTACGAAGTTAGAAGAGATTTCGGTAGTCTGTAAGTTTCCGGATGTGTTTCCAGACGAAGTTCCTGGTCTTTCTCCAATTAGGGAAGTAGATTTCTCTATAGAGCTTATGTCCGGTACAACCCCGATTTCTAGAGCCCCGTATAGAATGGCGACTGCAGAACTACATGAGCTTAAGGTGCAGCTGCAAGATTTATTGGACAAGGAATTTATTCGTCCCAGTACATCGCCATGGGGAGCTCCAGTTCTATTTGTGAAGAAGAAAGATGGCACCCTTAGGATGTGTATTGATTACAGGCAGTTGAACCATGTGATAATCAAGAACAAATATCCATTGCCTCGAATAGATGAGTTATTTGATCAATTGCAGGGTGCAACATATTTCTCTAAGATTAACTTGAGGTCTGGGTATCACCGGTTGCAAGTTAGAGATCAAGATACACCTCAGACAGCTTTCAGAATTAGATATGGGCATTATGAGTTTTTAGTTATGCCATTTGGGTTAACCAATGCCCCTACTACATTCACGGCTTTGATGAACAGAATCTTTTCTCCCTATCTTGACCGATTTGTGGTGATTTTCATTGATGATGTATTGGTATATTCCAAGACCAGAGATGAGCATGCTGGGCATTTAATGACTTCACTTCAGTTATTGAAATACCATCGATTGTATGCCAAACTGGACAAGTGTGATTTCTAGCTTAGACAAGTTGTTTTCTTAGGACATATTATTTCAAAGGATGGACTTGCAATAGACCCAGCCAAAATTGAGGCAATAACCAGTTGGCAAAGCCCAAAGACAATTACTGAAGTTAGAAGCTTTATGGGTCTTACAGGTTATTACCAGAGATTTGTTAAAGACTTCTCCAAGATTGCAGCCCCATTAACTAAGTTGACTCGAAAGAATGAACCATTCGTTTGGTCGAATGAATGCGAGTCGAGTTTTTGATTGCTTAAGGAAAAGCTGATCTTGGCCTCAATCCTGCCTTTACCAGAAGGTAGTGGTGGATTCGTTATATATACAGATGCTTCTAGGATTGGATTAGGGTGTGTCTTGATGCGGAATGGAAAGGTTATACCATATGGATCTCAGCAGCTAAGGGAGCATGAGAAAAACTATGCCACCCATGATCTAAAGTTATTTGAAGTTATGGAGACATTACTTGTTTGGAGAGAGATTTGAGGTTCATAGTGACCATCGCAGTCTTCAATACTTATTCTCTCAACATGATCTTAATATAAGATAGCGTCGGTGGTTAGAGTTTATAAAGGACTATGACTTTCCGATCAAGTACCTTCTGGGGAAGGGCAAATCGGTGGCTGATGCTTTAAGTAGGAAATTGACGGTTGAGATGGCAGCATTGTTTGGTGGGTGGTCTTTAGTAGAAGAATTTCGAGATTTGGATGTAGAAGTCGAACTTGTGGATGATAAGGTTATGTTAGTAGCTATGTCTATCTTTGAACCAACTCTAATTCAACATATTAAAGAGAGACAGTTTGAGAACCCAGAGTTCGTCAAAATCCGAGAGCATATAACTCTAAGGCCAAACTTCAGATTGGTTGAGGGTGTGCTGTATTTCTAGGGTAGATTGTGTGTTCCAGCAGTCCAAAATCTAAATGAAGCAATCATGGCCGAAGCACATCATTCTAGATATTATATGCATCCCAGGAGTACTAAGATGTATCGGAATTTGAATGGCAGGTTTTGGTGAAACAATATGAAGAGAGACATTACAGGTTTTGTGGCTAAATGTCTTACTTGCCAGCGTGTGAATGCTAAACATAAGAAGCCTCCCGGTTTGTTACATCTCCTACATATCCCTGAGTGGAAATGGGAGAACATTTCGATGGATTTTGTTTTAGGGTTACCTCGGATTAGTAGACGTCATGATGCTATTTGGGTGATTGTTGACCGATTGAAGAAATCAGCCCATTTTATTCCTTTTAAGAAGGGGATGAAATTTCATGAGATGGCCAAGATATTTATCGATAAGGTTACGAGGTTGCATGGCACCCCAGTGTCTATAGTTTCAGACCGAGATAATAGATTTGTTTCCTCTTTTTGGCAATTTTTTTAGGAATCCATGGGTACCCAGCTCAACTTCAACACAACGTACCATCCTCAGACCGATGGACAATCGAAGCGTACGATACAGACTTCGGAGGATATACTTCGAGCCAATGTGCTAGACTTTGGAAAGGAGTGGGACGAACACCTCTCTTCGTGCGAATTTGCATATAAAAACAGCTATCATGCGAGCATCGGAATGGTTCCATTCGAAGCTTTAGATGGACGCAAGTGTCGTACACCGGTGTGTTGGGAAGAAGTTGGAGTTAGGAGTTTTCATGGACCTTCTATTGTTGTAGATACAGCGAAAAAGGTGCGAAAAGTTCAAGACATATAGAAGATTGCAAGGTCTCGTTAGAAGAACTATGTAGACAATCGTCGAAGACCTCTCGAGTCCTTGGCAGGAGATAAGGTTTTTTTGAAAGTTACTCCAATGAAGGGCACTATCAGGTTTGGTCAGAAAGGCAAGTTTGCTCCACGATTTATTGGTCCATTCGAGATTCAGAGTAGCGTTGGAGATTTAGAGTATCGGTTGGAGCTACCGCCTTTACTCGCCAGAGTTCATAACGTATTCCACGTATCGATGCTTAGGAAATATCTTCCAGACCCCTCTCACGTTCTCGTGATGGACGACATTTAAGTGAAGTCAGATGTGAGCTATGAAGAACGACCTCTTCGTGTCATTGACACCAAAGATCAAGTGCTTCATACCCGAACGATCAAGTGGGTCAAGATCCTTTGGGAGCATCATGGACCCGAAGAAGCTACGTGGGAGCTTGAAGAGCAAGTTCGCGAGAAGTATCCAAGACTTTTACCAGAGGTAAGTTGCATTCGGAGGACCGAATGTTCTTTTAAAGGGGGAGGATGTAAGGTCCAAACCCGAGTTAATTACGATTTATTCTAATTACTCCTGTTCTATCTTAATTAGGCTAATTGAGCCCAAATCTCAAGAGGTTTGGGTCATGGATAGGTAGTTGGGTCGGGTTCGAACCTTATTAGGTAGTCCAGGACCTTTTTATTTTAGCATTTTCATGATATTGTATCATTAATGCATCATATTGGTGGCATTAGGTGAGTTTCATCTTGTGGGACATCTTTCATGTTTGGCCCAATTTCATTTGGATTTATTCCAGCCCATTTAAGCCCAATTGATTTAAACTAGATAGATATAGAACCCAGAAGGGCTTACTTGCAATTCCCAGAAACCCATTCATTTAAAAACCCTAACCCACCAATGACCCTCTCTTCCTCTCCTTCATTCATCTTGTTGCAGCAACGGTTTCTCCCTTCTTCCTTCATTCTCTTCCTCATCTAGCCTCCATTCTTGGCGATTGAAGACTTGCATTTAACAAGTTGAGCTTCTTTCTTCTTCCTCTTTGGTCCTTTTACCCTCCTTCTTGAAATCAAGGCACTATCTTGTAACACTCCGACCCGAGTTGACCCGGTTTAGTGGGTAATTGTGTGTGTTTTATCGCTAAGAGTGTTTTGATTTTTGTTTCTGTTTGGTTTGAGTTGTAGAGAGATCGTTTGGGTTGAGTTTGACTTGGTCTAGTTAGTTTGAGCCCTTTTTCGTAATTTTGGCTTTTGATTGACCTTGTCAGTTTTGCGTCATTTTGACGTCAGCGCGTGTATTTCATTGAGCTTGTCGTTTTTCGTAACTGCCTTGGATCCGAATGAGTTCGTTTGCTCTCGTTGGACCGTCATTTGACTCAAACTGATAATTGGATAAGCTAATTGGACTTGTTTGCAAATTTGGCTCAACTTAAGTTATAAATATCCCCACCAACTCCATCTCTCTCTCGATCGTCTCTCTCGCTCTCTGTTCGTCTCTCTCTCTCGACAGCTCTCTTTCTCTCCTTCTCCATTTCTGTTTCTGTGCTTGAGGGAGGAAGAAAGAAGCTCGTTAGTGTGTGTGATCCCGGTGGACTGAGCCAATCAGCGTGTGGATTTCGTCCGTGAGGCAAGTATAAGCCCAAGTTGTATGAACATCAATTGATAGTGAATTGATTGTTGTGTTCTTGTTCTTTATTGTGTTTCTCAGTATTAGACAGCCCCATTCAGTTCATTTCACTGTTATCTTTCGGTTTCCAGCCATTTCGCACACTTTCTGTATGACTGTAACAAGTTCAGGAAAATGAGTCCGTGCACTCACGGCTAAGCCGTGAAATGTGCTACGGCTAAGCCGTAAAATGGCTTACGGCTAAGCCGAGACCCAACCGTAACCCTAACCGTAGAGCAGTACAGACTGTTAGCTGAAAATAACTGGATGTTGGCAATTTGACATTCTTCTACGGTCCAGCCTGATCTACGCCGTACATTGGCTTACGGCTAAGCCGTGGACCAGGATACGGCTGAGCCGTAGAGCAAAATACGGTTGAGCCGTAAATCCGAAGGGATATCTGGGGAACCTCAGCTCAGCCGCAGTGCATATTACGGCTAAGCCGTAAGATGCCACGGCTAAGCCGTAAGGTTACCTACGGCTACACCGTGAGACCCTGAGAATTGACTGAAAAGGGACTAGGTTTAAGCAAACGACCGTATATGACTTTCATGTTAGAATGTAGCTAACCTGGACATGCCCAATGGAATGTTTGAATGACGTGAATGATCTCATGGGCTGTGAATCATTCATGCTGGTTATCCAGATGTTTAGCACCTCCCCATGGGTGTTGGTTTAAGGGACTTCGGTGCACACTCCAGACACTGCAACACTAGACAATGGTGCATCGAACATCTTAAAACTACATCAACATGCACGGTTAGAAGCACTGGATAATTAGTATAGGATTGGTTTGTAATTGACCTTGATTCGTATAAGCATTCTGAATTGTACAGCATATTGATTTCGGTTATGCCCTCTTATGTGTTCTGCGCTGGACCTCTCGATTCTGTGGGAAATGCAGCAACCCCAGAGCGAAGCCCGGGCGGAACCATTCTATTATTGTGTATTATGTTTACCGTTGCTCCACTGGAGTACTTGCATCAGTTATGAGTCAGTGATTGTGATTGCTACTTAGTGTCAGCACTTCTTGTACTTGTTTATGTACATTCAGTATCAGTTAGTGTCCTTATGATTTGCATTTCGTATCAGCTTCAGTATCCGTATCAGTATCCGTATTATGTGCATGCAGTATTTGCATTCAGTATCAGTTATGTGATGCACTTCCTATTGTTCGTTCAGTATGATAAGTGATAAGTGATAAGTGATAAGTGATAAGTAATAAGTGATCGAGGTGCATCAGCTATTTGATTGTGATTGGTATTGGCACTACTGAGCCTCAGCCTTAGGATACCCGACGGGGTTGACTTTGGTATAGTTTATGTGTTTGCCTCTGCAGAGTGTTTCCGTCCTGGGACTCCGGACCCCGGGAACTAGAGACCCATGCGTGCCCTGGCCCGGTCGCTGGTGTTCTCATTCCGTCCGCTCTCGTAAGGGAGAAAATGGCCAATGTAGTTGCCACTTTGAGTGTTATCTGTTTGTGATTCTGATAGCATGCTTATTCATTATGCATTTGCACACTTGCTTAGTATACGATCATGGTTTCTATGGATATTGCATCATGACTATTGTTCAGTATTATTCAGTATTAGACACGATTCGTGTTATCATCTTGTTGGCTTATACTTTGCTAAGTCGTCGTACTTATGTGTTTGTCTTGTGTGTTGCAGGCTCAGATCCCTCTTCCGAACCTGCGTCGGTCGACCCGACTGCAGGAGAGGCTCGCGAGGCCCCCTCCGGCCTAGAGGAGTGGACTTGATCCATCCTCCAGAGTACGGTTTGCATCATTTTGTTTTCCCCATTCTTTGTGTTGGCGTCTATTGAGGGGATTTTCTGTACTTGTGAAGTGGGCCTTGAGTAATACCTGTATTTTGATTTTTGGATTGTTGTAAGCCCGCTCTATTGTCATACGTTCATGTATTTGTTCTTATCATCAGTGTATATCGTTTTGTAATCTCCTATGTCTTTTGGTATATTTGTGGTATGCCTTGATACGTACAGCTTCCGCGTTCAGTCTTTTGCTCGTGTGATTGATCCCTTGTGTGTGCATGTTTGGACGGGGTCTAGGTGTGCATGCACGGGAGTACGTGTGTCACTGGTTAGACCTTCCTCTGACCCCCGGTCCCTGGGCTCGGGTCGTGACATACGTATTGTATGGTATCAGAGCATTGTCTCTCAGAGCTTTGTCTCTCAGGGCATTGTCTCTATCTTAGTGTGTCAGCATGTAGGCATATAGGACGTGGTGAGATTTCGTAGTCCAGTTCTGGACTGTTGTGTGGGTCCCCTTGTCTTGTGAGTCTGTGTGAGTTATCGAGTGTGTTAGCAGATTGACTTTTGTGTTTTGCAGGCTATGGCATCGGGATCTGGAACACACAACAACAATGATCAGGGAGATAACGAGAGTGGGTCAGCCGCTCCACAGCCACTTGTGAATTTCGATGAGCGCTTCTTGACTATGCTACAGGCGATCCATTCTTTGCAAGCGCAGGTCGTTTCGATCGTAGACCGACAGAGTCAAACGCCAGTTCGGCCTGCAGAGCAGCAAGTGGTCTTTCCGCCTAAGGAGAGCGATCCGAATGCGTTATACGACAAATTCAGGAAACGTGGAGCCACAGAATTCTACGGCAATGAAGATGCGTTGAAAGCTGATCAGTGGCTAGAGCATACTGGAGATCTCTTCTCTACCATCGTCTGTGACGACCGGCAGAAGGTTATGCTTACGGCCTCGATGTTTCGAGAGATGGCTAAGACCTGGTGGAAGAGCGTTAGTACAGCCTATCTGACCATGCCGAGTGAAACAGTGTGGGAGACGTTCCAGAAACAGTTTAGAAGGAAGTTCATTCCTGCTCATGTTCGACGTGTGAAGGAGGTTGAGTTTCTGGCCTTACAGCAGCAGCAGCTTACCGTCTCGGAGTACATTCACCGCTTTACCCAGTTGTCCCATTTTGCTGAGGACATGATCAATACCGAGGAGAAGAAGGTGAATCGTTTTATTTCTGGTCTACATCCGAGATATGCGAATTTTGTGACTGCTTTTCAGAGACCAGCTACTTTCGATGATGCGGTCGACAGAGCACACGCTGCGGAAGCCAACCACCTAGCAGAGAGAGCCATGGACTTTAAGAGGAGTGCACCTGTGAGTTCCAGGGGACAGAGTCAGAAGAAATGGAAAGGGAAGCAAGGCACTTCGAGTTTCTCTGGGAGCAGATGCGAGTTTTGTGGATTGGGACATCCGACAGAGAGATGTTGGAAGAAGTCCGGAGCTTGTTTGAGTTGCGGATCGAGGGAGCATAAGATAGCTCAGTGCCCGACAGCTAGGCCTCTCCAGTCATCTAGATCTATGGGGTCATCCAAGTCTCTCAGTTCAGCAGCTTCGAACAGCCCCCATCCGTCTCGCCAGAGTCAGAAGCCCCAGCGTCAGACTGCTCGTGTGTATGCAGCCTCTCATGATCATGCAGAAGATGCAAAAGTGGTGGAAGGTAAAGTTCTCATTGCCCGAGCTGAAGCACATACACTATTTGATTCGGGATCTACGCGTTCCTATGTTGCCCCTCGTTTTGCGGAACAGTTACCGCAACCCCCTCAGCCGCTACCCTATGTGTTAGTAGTGTCCACTCCTGTGGGCAAGAGAGTGGAGTGTAGTGTATACTACTCTCAGTGCGACGTGGTGATTGAAGGTCGCCAGCTGCCAGTTGATTTGATTCTGTTGTCCATGTTGGATTTCGATGTGATCCTTGGAATGGACTGGCTAGCGCGGTATCGTGCCTGTGTTAACTGTTACAACAGGTCGATTTACTTCGATTTTGCGAAGGGGTTTCGTTTCGAGGGCAATCAGGAGAGATGCCCGAGGCGTGTCATCTCCGCATGCAAGGCGGATCGTTTGATACGCAGAGGTTGTGCAGGATTTCTTGCTTTTGTCTCGGAGAAGAAGGAGGTGAAGCAGTTGAGTGATATTTCGGTAGTACGTGAGTTCCCGGATGTATTTCCGGAGGAAGTACCCGAGTTGCCCCCTGTCCGAGATGTAGAGTTCGCGATCGATCTAGTGCCCGGTACAGCACCCATTAGTTTAGCTCCTTATCGTATGGCCCCTGCTGAGTTACTCGAATTGAAGACGCAATTGCAAGATCTTTTGGAGAAGGGTTTCGTACGGCCAAGTGTGTCACCGTGGGGAGCGCCAGTGCTGTTTGTGAAGAAGAAGGACGGTACCTTACGGATGTGCATAGATTACCGGCGATTGAACAAAGTTACGATCAAGAACAAATACCCATTGCCGCGTATTGATGAGTTGTTTGATCAACTTCAAGGTGCTGCCTATTTTTCCAAGATTGATCTGAGATCGGGGTATCATCAACTCCGGGTGAAGGAAGAAGATATTATGAAGACTGCTTTCAGGACACGGTACGGACATTTTGAGTTTCTCGTGATGCCATTTGGATTAACCAATGCGCCTGCTGCCTTTATGGCTTTGATGAACAGGATCTTCGCTCCTTTTCTGGATCGATTTGTGGTGGTCTTTATTGATGATATTTTGGTATATTCGAAGACCCCAGAGGAGCATGAGGAACATCTACGTCGAGCCTTACTGTTGTTGAAAGAACATCGTTTATATGCCAAATTGTCGAAGTGTGATTTCTGGCTCGAGCAGGTAGCTTTTCTTGGTCATACCATTTCACGAGATGGGTTGGCAGTGGATCAGATGAAAGTAGAGGCAGTGATGAATTGGCCCAGCCCAAGGACTGTGACGGAGATACGGAGTTTTCTTGGATTAGCTGGATATTATCGTCGCTTTATTCAAGATTTTGCCAAGATTTCAGCCCCGTTGACTCGATTGACCAGGAAGAATGTTCCTTTTCTGTGGACGGACGAGTGTGAACGCCATTTCCAGATGTTGAAGGAGAAGCTTACTTCGGCTCCAGTTTTGACGTTACCAGATGGGTATGAAGGATTTATGATCTATTCAGATGCTTCTCGAGTCGGTTTGGGATGCGTTTTGATGCAACATGGCAAAGTGATTGCCTATGGCTCGAGACAACTTCGGGAGCACGAGAAGAACTATGCTACGCACGATTTAGAGTTGGCAGCCATCGTTTTTGCGTTGAAGATGTGGAGACACTATTTGTATGGCGTGACATTTGAAGTGCATTCAGATCACCATAGTCTACAGTACCTCTTCACGCAGTCCGAGTTGAATATGCGACAGCGAAGGTGGCTTGAGTTGATTAAGGATTTTGATTTCCCCATCAAGTACCATCCAGGGAAAGGCAACGTTGTTGCAGATGCTTTGAGTAGGAAGTCGGAGATTCTTCAGGCCTTGGATAGTCTCTATTTTGTGAGACATGCACAACCAGTGGAACTGCAATCGGTGGAGAATGGTTTGACACTTGCCAGTACAGTGAGCTTTCAGCCGGACATTATTCAGCTTATTAAAGACCAGCAGTTTGAAGATGCGATGTTGAAGCGAATCCGAGATAGCATTGCAGATCGACCAGACTTTCGTTTGGAGGGTGATGTTTTGTATTTCAGGAGCAGATTATGTGTGCCAGCAGTAGATGCCTTGAAAGAGAGTTTGATGACAGAAGCACACCATGCACGTTATTCTATGCATCCTGGAAGTACGAAGATGTACCGAGCTCTCAAGGATAGATTCTGGTGGAACAACATGAAGAGAGAAATTGCTGGGTTTGTTGCCAGATGTTTGACTTGCCAAAAGGTGAAAGCTGACCATCAGAGACCTCCAGGTTCCTTACATCCTTTGCACATTCCCCAGTGGAAATGGGAGCACATTACGATGGACTTTGTTTCGGGTTTGCCTCTGACGAGCAAGAAGAACAGTGCCATTTGGGTGATCGTGGACAGATTGACGAAGACAGCTCATTTTCTTCCATTCAAGAAAGGCATGACATTTTCCGAGATGGCGAAGAAGTTCGTTGATGAGATCGTGAGACTACATGGTACGCCCGTGTCGATTGTGTCAGATCGAGATAACCGCTTTGTTTCTTCATTTTGGAAAGCATTTCAGGAAGCCATGGGAACGAAGTTGAGCTTCAGTACGGCGTATCACCCGCAGACTGATGGACAGTCGGAACGAACTATTCAGACGCTCGAAGACATGTTACGGGCCAGTGTGCTGAATTTCGAGAAAGAATGGGATTTGCATCTCTCGTTGTGTGAGTTTGCGTATAATAATAGTTTCCACGAGAGTATTGGAATGGCACCCTATGAAGCTCTGTATGGACGGAAATGTAGGAGTCCTGTTTGCTGGGAAGAAGTTGGAACAAGGAGTTTCCACGGACCGACAATCATTGCTGAGACTACAGAGAAAGTTCAGAAAGTTATTGACAATTTGAAGATTGCCCGATCGAGACAGAAGAGCTATGCAAATACGCGCAGAAGAACCTTGACATTTCAGGTTGGAGATTGGGTATTCTTGAAGGTCTCACCGATGAAAGGTACGGTACGATTCGGTCAAAAAGGCAAGTTAGCGCCAAGATATGTGGGTCCATTTGAGATCAAGAGTCGGATTGGTGATCTAGCGTACAGATTGATTCTACCCGTGGAGTTTTCTGGAGTACACGATGTTTTTCATGTGTCTATGCTTCGCAAGTATGTTCGAGACCCGACGCACGTGATTCGATACGATGACATTCAGATGCAACCTAATGCGTCATACGTTGAGCGTCCGCTCCGTATTGTTGGGACCAGAGAACAGCTCTTGCGTACGAGGACTATTCGATGGGTTAAGGTACTTTGGGAACATCATGGACCTGATGAAGCCACGTGGGAATTAGAAGATCAGATGGCGCGTCAGTATCCTTCTCTGTTTGCTCAGGTACGCTTTCATTCCGAGGACGGAATGATGTCCAAGTGGGGGAGGATGTAACACTCCGACCCGAGTTGACCCGGTTTAGTGGGTAATTGTGTGTGTTTTATCGCTAAGAGTGTTTTGATTTTTGTTTCTGTTTGGTTTGAGTTGTAGAGAGATCGTTTGGGTTGAGTTTGACTTGGTCTAGTTAGTTTGAGCCCTTTTTCGTAATTTTGGCTTTTGATTGACCTTGTCAGTTTTGCGTCATTTTGACGTCAGCGCGTGTATTTCATTGAGCTTGTCGTTTTTCGTAACTGCCTTGGATCCGAATGAGTTCGTTTGCTCTCGTTGGACCGTCATTTGACTCAAACTGATAATTGGATAAGCTAATTGGACTTGTTTGCAAATTTGGCTCAACTTAAGTTATAAATATCCCCACCAACTCCATCTCTCTCTCGATCGTCTCTCTCGCTCTCTGTTCGTCTCTCTCTCTCGACAGCTCTCTTTCTCTCCTTCTCCATTTCTGTTTCTGTGCTTGAGGGAGGAAGAAAGAAGCTCGTTAGTGTGTGTGATCCCGGTGGACTGAGCCAATCAGCGTGTGGATTTCGTCCGTGAGGCAAGTATAAGCCCAAGTTGTATGAACATCAATTGATAGTGAATTGATTGTTGTGTTCTTGTTCTTTATTGTGTTTCTCAGTATTAGACAGCCCCATTCAGTTCATTTCACTGTTATCTTTCGGTTTCCAGCCATTTCGCACACTTTCTGTATGACTGTAACAAGTTCAGGAAAATGAGTCCGTGCACTCACGGCTAAGCCGTGAAATGTGCTACGGCTAAGCCGTAAAATGGCTTACGGCTAAGCCGAGACCCAACCGTAACCCTAACCGTAGAGCAGTACAGACTGTTAGCTGAAAATAACTGGATGTTGGCAATTTGACATTCTTCTACGGTCCAGCCTGATCTACGCCGTACATTGGCTTACGGCTAAGCCGTGGACCAGGATACGGCTGAGCCGTAGAGCAAAATACGGTTGAGCCGTAAATCCGAAGGGATATCTGGGGAACCTCAGCTCAGCCGCAGTGCATATTACGGCTAAGCCGTAAGATGCCACGGCTAAGCCGTAAGGTTACCTACGGCTACACCGTGAGACCCTGAGAATTGACTGAAAAGGGACTAGGTTTAAGCAAACGACCGTATATGACTTTCATGTTAGAATGTAGCTAACCTGGACATGCCCAATGGAATGTTTGAATGACGTGAATGATCTCATGGGCTGTGAATCATTCATGCTGGTTATCCAGATGTTTAGCACCTCCCCATGGGTGTTGGTTTAAGGGACTTCGGTGCACACTCCAGACACTGCAACACTAGACAATGGTGCATCGAACATCTTAAAACTACATCAACATGCACGGTTAGAAGCACTGGATAATTAGTATAGGATTGGTTTGTAATTGACCTTGATTCGTATAAGCATTCTGAATTGTACAGCATATTGATTTCGGTTATGCCCTCTTATGTGTTCTGCGCTGGACCTCTCGATTCTGTGGGAAATGCAGCAACCCCAGAGCGAAGCCCGGGCGGAACCATTCTATTATTGTGTATTATGTTTACCGTTGCTCCACTGGAGTACTTGCATCAGTTATGAGTCAGTGATTGTGATTGCTACTTAGTGTCAGCACTTCTTGTACTTGTTTATGTACATTCAGTATCAGTTAGTGTCCTTATGATTTGCATTTCGTATCAGCTTCAGTATCCGTATCAGTATCCGTATTATGTGCATGCAGTATTTGCATTCAGTATCAGTTATGTGATGCACTTCCTATTGTTCGTTCAGTATGATAAGTGATAAGTGATAAGTGATAAGTGATAAGTAATAAGTGATCGAGGTGCATCAGCTATTTGATTGTGATTGGTATTGGCACTACTGAGCCTCAGCCTTAGGATACCCGACGGGGTTGACTTTGGTATAGTTTATGTGTTTGCCTCTGCAGAGTGTTTCCGTCCTGGGACTCCGGACCCCGGGAACTAGAGACCCATGCGTGCCCTGGCCCGGTCGCTGGTGTTCTCATTCCGTCCGCTCTCGTAAGGGAGAAAATGGCCAATGTAGTTGCCACTTTGAGTGTTATCTGTTTGTGATTCTGATAGCATGCTTATTCATTATGCATTTGCACACTTGCTTAGTATACGATCATGGTTTCTATGGATATTGCATCATGACTATTGTTCAGTATTATTCAGTATTAGACACGATTCGTGTTATCATCTTGTTGGCTTATACTTTGCTAAGTCGTCGTACTTATGTGTTTGTCTTGTGTGTTGCAGGCTCAGATCCCTCTTCCGAACCTGCGTCGGTCGACCCGACTGCAGGAGAGGCTCGCGAGGCCCCCTCCGGCCTAGAGGAGTGGACTTGATCCATCCTCCAGAGTACGGTTTGCATCATTTTGTTTTCCCCATTCTTTGTGTTGGCGTCTATTGAGGGGATTTTCTGTACTTGTGAAGTGGGCCTTGAGTAATACCTGTATTTTGATTTTTGGATTGTTGTAAGCCCGCTCTATTGTCATACGTTCATGTATTTGTTCTTATCATCAGTGTATATCGTTTTGTAATCTCCTATGTCTTTTGGTATATTTGTGGTATGCCTTGATACGTACAGCTTCCGCGTTCAGTCTTTTGCTCGTGTGATTGATCCCTTGTGTGTGCATGTTTGGACGGGGTCTAGGTGTGCATGCACGGGAGTACGTGTGTCACTGGTTAGACCTTCCTCTGACCCCCGGTCCCTGGGCTCGGGTCGTGACATATCTTCTTCCTTTTGCCTTGGGAGACTTGAGGTAAGAAAAGCCCACTACCATTGCATTTCTTGAGTTCAATGAGGGCCAAGGGATTCGAGTTTTAAGCATGCATGCATCACATTCTCATTCTTCTCCATTATGTGTTAGGTTCTTCATTAGTGAAGCCTCCTCCACCGTCTAGCCAAGGGGTAACTTGATTTGACTGAAGCACCAAGCCTAAGGTAAGTATAAGGATACATTTTCTTTACATGCATGGCTTTATTCTTTGATTCTTGATGGATTCTTGTGGATTACCCCTTTTACAGCTCAATGGATAATGCATGCAATCAATTCATGATTTTAATGATTTGGATGAATAAAATGATAGTGGTCCTTGAGGGAATCTAAGAATATGGAATGGAAGTTTTTAAGTTGGTTTGATTGTAGGTGGAATGATAGATTGGAAGACAAAACCCATTGGAGACTAAACACGCCCGTAGCAGAGTGTTTCAGGGCCTACCGGTCTGTCCTGAAGCCAGATTGATCGAATTGCCTTGCGGGTAGTCCGACCGGTCGACCACTTGGCCCGACCAGTCGAATTTTCCTTCTGGACATGGTCCAATAGGTCGGGTAAGCCTAACTTGTAGTTTATAGAAATGTGTTCCAAAAATAATATTTTTCTTGACTATAGACTTTCTATAGTCTACGGAGTAGCCTAGTGATGGATTACACCCTTTTACCCTAGAAAGAGACCAAGGTATCCACCACCCTTACCATAGGATTGTAGGTTTATCCCCAGGCCATTTGTGACCATAAAAGTGAATCCTTTGTTACACCAACCAACCCAGCAGTAACTGAACGTGGAGAAGGAAGAGTGTTGAGCTGTCACTCTTTCCCTCTTGATTCTCCGGTTAGTTTTCAATGTCACATCATGGGTGTTGACATAAGATGAAGTGTTCTTCATATACGTGAGGTAACACCGATAATGATAATACAATGACACCGAATGTCTTATGAATACACCGTAATGAATGACCTTGGAAACCCGGATTATCTAACATAGGTTTGGCTAGTAACTATCCTTGACAACCTCTCAATTTAATTGCATTCATATTGATAACAACCTTGACCTCAATATGATAGCTTATATCAATATGCATTATTGATGATCAGTACTCTACTTAGTTGTGATTTTATGATTGATATTTCTATAGAGATTGAAATACATTTCTGAATAAGTATAAACTGATCAATATACGTTGAACATGAGTATGAAATTAATTCCGACATGCTTAGAGTCGGCGCCACTTAGCTTATACCCCATAGGAGGTTCAACGGGACCAAATGGGAGTATTTTATCAATTATCTACTGCAGTAGTTATCAGAAGAGTGAGTCGACACTCTTAGGGTAGCTAGTCGGTTCTGGCCCGATCGCTAGTGATTTCCCACATATCAGTTTACTCTCTCACTAGAGAGAAGAGATAGCAATGCGGTTGCCATTTGGTATGATATTCTCTTATTTATGATTCCTTATTCATGCTTACTCATATGCATGAGTGCTTAAATTTTGATATTACTCTCTTTTAATCATTATGTCATTCTAATTCAATTGATCTATCATATTAAGCTCATGTATCATTGTCTTTGCTTAACCGTTGTGTTAACAAAGTTACCATGGTGTTACAGGTGAAGAACCCGTTGCCAGTTCGGCATTTAGAGCGCTCCCGGAGGGAACCCCAGCATTACCTCGGGATGTGAACGAGTGGAACGAGGAAGATGTCTTTTCTTGATCCTCGTCAATAGCGCGAAACAGGGTTATTTTGGGAAGACTTAGCTTAGCCATGGATTGGCTTAGGGTTCATCTTGGTATTTTGTATTATTCATGGATTTTCGTACCTATGCATGTAGTCGGGATAATTAATAGACTTTGTTTTATTTAATGAACTGAAGTTAATATTTTATTGATGCCTATAATATGTACAGCTGAATTCTCTAGGTTTCCGCTTAATTAAATTGTACTTGTTCATACATGTTTACGGATCTTCCTCACACGTACCTATGGGATCAGCCTTGTGATAGTTCTTACGTGTCTAGTCATGACACGAATTGTTACGGTGTTCGTGTGTTACGCCTTGGAATCCACAATAAATTCCCAATTCTCGGATTCAGGGCGTGACACTATTCAAAATCCTGCTTCCATAAATTCAAACTACATGAAATTAGGTCAACATTGCAAGATTCCCTTGACATCAATCCCTCCAAGTTTTAAATCAAATAGAGATTATTTGGGCCTCAAACAGCTGAAACAGGGGTCCATTCTCATGAAAAGTCAACAGGGGGTTGACCAACTTCAGGACAACAAAACAGGGTGAAATGTTTATAACGCACTCAAAATAGTGTCAAAAAGTATCCCTCCAAGTTTCATGAAGATGGAACATCATTTGGGCCCCAAACAAGCAAAAACGGGTCACATATACAGAAAAACCCAAAATTGGGTCTGTCAGTGGCCGTGGTTGCTGTCACTGACACCTATGAAGTGGTTTCCAATAGTTTTCAGCTGTTTTTTCCACTTCATTTCGAACTCCAACTCCCCAAACCACCTTTGGAGTCTATAAAAGAAAGATTTTCCCACTTAGAAAATGTTTGAAACAAGTTCCAAGCAAATCCACACTAGTTCAACAAGTTAAAAGGCATTAACAAGCATAGTTCCAAGCATTCACAAGGCTCTCAAAGCACTTCAATCACTCCAAGCCCACTTTTTCTTCTATTTTCTCACTAACTTAAGGTAAGAAATAGTTCAGAGAAGGAGAAGAAGCATGCATCTCACTTAGAGATGACAAATGCAAGGGCCACAAGGTTGAAGTCTATTTCCTCTATTTTCTCACTTGTGAGGGGTATTGGGCCATCTTGGAAGTTGTGAACAAGCCTCTTTAGGCTTCATTCTATTCCTTGAAGATTACAAGTTCAAAATGACACAACTTTGGCTCCATTTTGCTTGTATAAGCACCCTTTTCGGATTTATACAAAAACAATCCGTAATCAAAAAGTGATGATTATCAAAAGTTTTAGTCAATTCCATGGCCAAATTGAGCACTCTTGGTGGTTATTTAATACTCTAAAAGTCAAAAAACACAAGCTCCAGCACTTTAAAGGCATTACAGAAGTGAAACAAAGAAGAAACAAGGGCAAACAGTATCCGTTTTGACCACTATCTACCAATGACCATGGGCCACGTCACTGCACCCCTGTTTTCCATTTTTTGCAATTTATGCTCCTTTTTCATGTATTTTCTTATATTTTCAAGTTTGGTTCACATTTGAAACTAGAGGGAGGGGTTGTAATTTTTCAAAAACTTTTAAACAGCCTGCATCCCCACGGTCAAAGTGTTTGAACCCATGTAAACAAAGTGAAAATAATGATGAACTGCAGTTCTTTCCTATTCTTCTTAAAGCTTAAAGTATGTGAATATTGGACTCGAATCTACTACATTTCACATCATGTTTTGAGCGGAATCACCTGTCACATCCTGAATTGAATTCCCTCTAAAAGGACAAATAAAACTCTATATAAGTTATGGAAAGGTAGGACCCCTAACTTGGAATAACTAAGGTGCTTAGTCCATGTTACAGTTCCAAGTCTTAAGAGGACTAGACTTGGACCCAACACACATGAAAGTGTATTCTTAAGATATGCCTTGCATAGTAAGGCTTATAAACTCCTTATGATCTCATATTCAGACATATATTCAATCATTGAACCTAGAGATGCAGTTTTCTTTGAAAATGTTTTTTTTTTAATTGGATTTCCAAATTCTAATAGCAACAATGATGTTGTTTTACCATCCATCCCCCACTAATGATTTTGAGTTTGTAGATATAGAACCTCTAGGAGTAAAAGTCATAATTTCATCACTTACATTCTGAAAAATGACCATGCGTTCTCTTGATGCTGTTTTTTGGAAAAAGGCTCTTAATAGTGAAACAGAGTCTATACTTGCCAATCATTCAAGGGAATTGGTTGATCTCTCCCCGGGAACCAAGCCATTGGGTTGTAAATGGATATTAAAAAAGAAATTAGGAACGGATGGCTAGATTGAGAAATTTAAAGCAAAACTAGTTGTTAAAGGATTTAAACAAAAAGGAGAAGACTTCTTTGATATATATGCTCCCGTAACCAAGATTACTACCATACGGGTCTTAATTGCAATATCTTTCATTCACAACATGATCATCTATTAAATGGATGTGAAAACCACATTTCTAAATGATAATTTGGAAGAAAAAATATATATGGAATAACCCAAAGGTTTTACATTACCAAAAAAATAAAGTTTGCAAACTAATTAAATCCTTATATGGCCTAAAGCAAGCTCATAAATAATGGTATGAAAAGGTTGACCAAGTGATGATTGTTGAAGGTTTCAAAATTAATGAATCTGAAAAAAGTGTTTATTATAAAGACTTTGGTAGTTCTTGCATTATAATATGCTTATATGTAGATGATATGCTTATATTTAGTCTTCAATTGAGAACACTAAGAGGTTTCTTTGTTCTCGGTTTGACATGAAAGACATAGGTTAGGCTAATATAATATTGGGTATCAAAATACATAAACACTCTAAAGGCATTGTATTGCCTTGGTCTCACTATGTTAAAAAAGTTCTTCAAAGGTTTAATATATTTGTTGGGAATAGTGTTTACACTCCTTATTATCTAAGTGTCAAATTATCAAAGAACAAAAGAGAATGTGTATCTGATCAATCAGACTATTCCAAACCTCTTGGATGTCTTATGTATATCATGAATTGCACTAAGCCTAACTTGCATATGCAGTAAGCAAGTTAAATAGGTATGCAAGTAATCCCAGTGATGAGCACTGGACAACTATAATCCGAGTGTTCAAATGCCTAATGAAAACCATGGATTATAGTTTGTATGATAAGAAATACCTTATTGTACTTGAAAGGTATAGCGATGGCGATGATAACTAGATATCGGATTCGAAAGAATTCAAGTCCACGAGCGGCTATGTATTTTCCCTCAGTAATGCAATCATCTTTTGGAAATCGAAGAAACAATCGTGTATTTTTCAATCCACGATGGATGCAGAGATGATTGGAATGGCATTGGTCAATATAGAATTCGAATGGTTGAAGAACCATTTGGCAACCATTCCTTTATGGAATAAACCAGTTCCAGCCATAACTTTGCATAAAGACTCGAAATCAGTAATTGACAAGGTAAACAACAAAACCTATGATGGAAAATCCAGACATATACGTCTAAAGCATAATTTGCTTAAACAATTACTCAAGTAAAGAGTAATTACTTTGCATTTTATGAGTTCGCTAGAAAATTTAGCAGATCCACTAGGAAAAGAACTCACTAGAGATCAAGTACTTTCTACTTCAAAGGAATAGGATTTAAGCCTATTAAAGACAAGTCACCAATAATGGACACCCAACTTGTTTGATTGGAGATGTCATGGGACAGGTTCAATGGAAAAAATGAAGTTATCAATGGGTGGCACCAAAGGAATACTTCAAAACCCTCACATGTGTACATATCCATTCCTATAATGTGATATGTTGATAACATGTCTAAACAGTTAGCAAAAACTCCGTCTTTTATAAATGGGGTGTTGTACAGGAACATCCTTGATAGCTTCTACCTATATGAGTGTAGAAGTCATACCGCTTCCTATATATGAGAGTATAAGCTTCTCTCTAAAGCACTGATGAACACTAGGAGAGCACAAGGCCATTAAAGTGTACAGTTTAGTTAGAAATCCTTAAACTCCTAAGGCCATGTGTATATTGTGTACGATTTACCAAATAAGCTCTTGGTTCAAGATCCTAGTTCACTATAGAGTTTTGGTACTTCAAAATAAACTATACTAAGTGTAGGTTCAAGACTTTTTCACCTTCATTTATGCGTAGTCCCATAAGTTTGACTTACAGCAGCATCTTTTTATTCCTCTGTTTTATTCTTTTCTTGTACTGTGTGGGGATTATTGGATATGGTATGCATTGAGCACAAGTTTCCCCACTTTAAATGCATGAATTTCCTCCTCCTTTACTTCTTTTTATTTATCTTTGTCCCACATCAGTTGTTTACAATTTTTTATGAGAGGTTTATTAATGATTCCTCATATACTTGCATTGTTTGTCTTCCAAGTGGGTATTGTGGTGGTAACTACACGCGTGCACCATCCAGCCGACCGGCAGGCGGGCCAGGGCTAAGGCCGATGCTGTGCATTGTAGGTCAGGTCGGCCCTGGCAGGCCACCGTTATAGGTCAGGAATGTTTTTTAGGTCGCCTGTGGGGATGGCCTGGTCCTAGTCCTCATCGAGGGTTAGGCCTTGCTCCATTTGTGTATTTTTTTGACCGAAGGTAGATTTAGATCCGAATCCACTTATCAACAACCAAGTTCCTCCTAGTTGTTAGTGTAACATTTCCACATTAATATGTGTTAACATTACTTGACCGTTGCGTAGAGAGTTATTATGTGCATCGATTATGTTTGCATAACTCCCTCTTGGCTGTTTACCTAGAAACCTCTATCATCTGAACACCTACGAGTCTATCTACAATTCTTGTCTATGAGATATTTATCTGCAACCTGAGATCTATTATCTGTTAAGCATCTTTCTGCGTTTTATGCTAAGGAAGCCTTGTTATTCAATATAGATCTTCTTCTTCTTTTCTGATTTCTTTCTCTACTTCCTTTGGTTTGTTGCTGATATGAGTCTGCAAAAGTGGCCCCTTTGGGATTCAAGTACTCTTCAGCCAAACAAATGCATGATTGTTTTGGATTCCAATTATTTAAGTCATCTTATCCTGGGCAAACGTCCATCAGTCTATCTGTATCTATGTGGGGGCGAAATGTACCTAAAGAAAATGTCTCCAATGATGTGATTCAGCTACCAAATGTTTTGATGACTTCTAGCATTTTCTTCAGTTATTTGGTTTTGCAGCTAGTTTCAGTATTCCTCATACACCGGAATCCAACATTTAGTGCGACACATTAAACTTATTTTATTCAATAAAGAATATTTTGGTTTCCTACAAGAAGGATAGGAGCTAAGGATTCCATTCTGCTAAGAAAATAGATATTTGCAGAGTGCCAAATCCTCTTGTTGCAAATACAAACCCTAGATCTCTCTCTAATAAAGTGGTTTGACTTTCCAATTTTATGGCCTTTAATTTACAATGGACACAAACAGCTAATGACATTGATTGACTTTTGTATACAGTTGGATTCCAAAGCTTTATTGTATTTAGAAACAGGTGAGCAATTCAAAGTTCGAACTATTTAATTAATACTTTTCATTTTTTTTAGGAAAAGAAAAATTAGAAGAAACAGTAAAAGACCTTCCTGTTGCCCAATCGCAGAGGATCTGAATCCTAGGTGCATACTTAGTCCCACATGGTAAAGCCTACACAAAAATTCCCTTTTAACAAAGCAAAAAAGCGACAAAGAAATGAAGACTCCGCTTATTTATCACCTCCCCCTCTTTTCCTTGCACCCACACCCACGTCCATAATCAATCACCTAACTTGCCTTTCTCTCTCTCTCTCCCACTCTTTTTTTTTCTACATTTCTTTATCCTTCTGTAACTGTCATTTTCATCTCTATCCTCACACAATCAAACAAGAAAAAAAAAAGGAAAGAGATATGAAAACAAGCCCATTTCATTTTATCATTATTTCTACCCTTCTCTCAGATCTCCTCCATCTTCCATCCAGCCCATCTCTAGAAAACCCAACATTCCTACCTTAAAAACTCTCCAAACTGTCATCCAGAGGCAGGACCTTTTTGGAGTACTTAGAGGAGAAGACTAGCCATTGAAGGGGATCTAGAGGTCCAATGGAGCTTTTTCCATCACAACTTGATTTGTCCCTTCAAATCAGCCCTCCAAAGGGCAAACCCACATCAGCTTGGAGAAGAACAGATGAAGAGATGAACTTGGGGTTTGTTAGAAGAGCTTTGGACACCAATATCACCTTCCCTTCCAAGGAAAAACAAGATGGAGTATTTGAGCTTTGTTTGACAAATCCAAAGGTCTCAGAACCAAGTTACTCTGATAGCCTTCATGGTCATCATTTCCAAAGCCACCAATCTCTTCACCATCATCAAAAACAGCAAGGACAAAATCTTTATCAGCATCCTCAAGAGCTTCGTTTCTTCGGTCCTATTAGAGGAGTTCCTCTCTATCATAGTCCTCCTTCATACCCTTTTGCCCAACAACAGTCATCTGCTACTTCAACATCTTTTTCTTCTCAAAGTTTTGCTGGTAGATCGAGATTTCTATCAAGATATCAGACCAAGAGAAGCATGAGAGCGCCACGAATGCGATGGACTACTACCCTCCATGCCCGCTTTGTCCACGCAGTCGAGCTCTTGGGTGGGCATGAAAGTAGGACTATATAATCTTGTCTGTTTTTTTTTTCTTTCCAATTTTCTCCTTGTACTACCATCTGTTCTCAGTCTATGTGCTCTTGGATTTCTCCAGAATTGAAGCATTGAGATTTTTTGTTTTTCCATTTTATCTTCTGGGTTTTAGGGGCTACACCAAAGTCCGTTCTTGAGCTCATGGACGTAAAAGATCTCACCTTGGCTCATGTGAAATCCCATTTACAGGTAACAACAACTTCCAATTCCAATTCCTTAATAATTTCAGATTCTTTATCAAATTCCAAGAAAACCCAATGAATAAAAATGGCAGAAATTTCTGATTTACGGTTACCGATTTGCTTTCTCTTCTGTGTTTCTTTTCTATCAAGCTTTGGTGAATGGTCTTTTCTCTTTTCTCTTTTCTTTTTTTCTCTTGGTGTAAATGCATCCAGGAGTTTCTTACATGTAGTGAACAAAGAAAAGACCTTTGTCTATTCCCAGACCAAACCCTCCTCTCCTTCTTTTTTTTCTCTTTGTCCTCTTGACATTCTTTAGTTCTTCAAGTTAAGGAGCAGCTTTTTGCTTGGCAATGGAAACGACACCAATAACAGTAACAGAAAAAAGAAGAATATACGACAGTAATCAGAGGACAACCCCAGTGCAGGACTCATCTTGATACGTTCTTTTTTTTTTTTTTTTTTTTTTTTTTTGTGGTTAAGGATTTATATAACTAAAATTTAAAGGTTAAACTATAACCACGTCCCAAGACACAAATTTCTGTTCGTATCAAGTACTATCTGCATAAAGAAAGAAAATTTGTTTTGTGTGCTTCTTTTTTCTTCTTTTCTTTTCCTTTTGGGTTTTGTTTCAAATCACAATAAATAGCAAGATGTTCATTGGGTTCACTTTTGAAACATACGTCTAAGAATTCATATGAATAGTAGACATCTTACTTAACAATATAAGCCATAAGACAGGTGCCCTTGTCCACATGTATAGGAAGATATATTAATTGTATTATTTTAAGGAGTATTTTTTCTGGCATTCATCGCATAACTACAATTAATGCAATCAGATAAATAATCTTAAAAATTACACGTATGACTGCCCGCAGATGTACCGGACTGTGAAGACTACCGACCGTCCAGTGGCTGCTTCAGGTAACACCGTCTTTCTGATTCACTTCAGCTAAAATTTTATTTGTTTGGAAATTAATTTGATCCTATAGAGAATATTGTTTGTTCTTATTCCAGGCCAGTCGAATGGCTTTGAGAATGGGTCAGCAGGAGAAATCTCTGATGAACTCTTGCAAGATATTCATAAGCCTCATGGATCCACTGCAAATCAGGGAACAGATTACAATGGCCTATGGAGCAATTCTTCCAGGTTGTAATCCAGCCATTCAGTTCTTTGGTTTCTTTATTCGGAGGTTGAGCGATGTTATGTTTGAGATTATGTGATTTTAAAATCTCTCAATTTAGCTTCTAAGATCTTGTGCACTTTAGTGATAAAGAGACTATATAGTGGAATAGATTATGATAATCTTATGGGAAAACGAAACTTTCTTAAAATATTATTGTTTCTCTTTTAGCAGCATTTATTGTTAGAATGGGCTGTGGAATAGTAATGTTCAATGCTGTTTAAGAACATGTCAGTTTGAGGATTTAAGTTAAAATATTGTGCTCCTACTGTAATGGAGGAATGTCTCAGTCGCAACAAATTAGGCACCTTTGAGATAGGAGATTGAATCTTCAAAAATTAATTTCTATTTAGGTAAGCATGTCACATACCGTAGAGATGGAGATAGAAATTTCATCTAATCATTCTGGTTTCTTTTCAAAAAATGAAAAAATAAATAAATAAAGGTTATCATAGGTTCTCATCAATAGGTGATCCAGATTGTTAATTTGCCAGACACAAAACAAAATAGAGGACACTTCTTCTTGGGGGAATTGTGTGTGGGAAGTTCTCATAAGCGATGAATACATTAGCCATTAACAATGACAATGTACACAGAACATTAACCTGCATTTGAAATTCTTCAAGGGTGTTCATTTTATTTGTATTCATTGTTCAGAATTCATGTGAGAAGGTCTATTGGAAGGATGAAGCTATTCAATGGTCATGGACTCATGGGTGAAGGAAGATATAGCGGGGAACCATCAATATCGTAGGATTTAGCATACTAGGGTGATAGATAATCATTTTCTATCAAAATAATTTATTTTGATTGTTCTTTGTGCATCACCACCTTTAATCTTTAGATTTGGATCGACTTTGATAGGCATACATTGCCTAGAGGATCACAAGAAGTCAGTACTTACTGTACAGGAAGGCCCTTAAGAGTTCAAGCCCTAAGCCCCATTTCAGATCTCAGACATGAATTCAAGCCCTAAACCCCATTTCAGATCTCAGACATCTCTCTCTCTCTCTCTCTCTCTCTCTCTCTCTCTCTCTCTCTCTCTCTCTCTCTCTCTCATGAAAGTGATAATGAAAAGGTACTATTAACCTTTGTCCTCTCAGGCAAAGTTGGGTGACCATGGAAGTTCTATACTTTTTTTTCTTTGTCAAATGTTAGATGAACATGGAAGTTTTATGATGGGATCATGATCCTGTCAAGTAGTTAAAACATACAGGACAACAAGGTGCAGTGTCTACCTCAATTTCCAAACATTGATCCATTGGATAAAATCTGCCTGCATTTGTGAACCTTTACACGAGATTTTGTGTGGGAACCTATTGCATGCAAATGGGCCCAAAAGGTATTCAAAAGCAAAGTCCTCTGAAGCTTCCTTGTAGTTTCCTCTTGTCGATGTTGGGGTCTCACATGGGATTCATCTTTATTTCAATCAGAATATTTCTAAAGCAACGAAATTACTCGTTAACAAAAGATAAGAAAAGATAGCTTTCTTTTCTTGTGTTCTTTTCTGCATGCATGGACTTCCACTGATGGAAATATTCTTCATGCTGGTTTGCAGTAGGGGAGCCTGGTTGAATGACATTTCAAGAGATTCTTTGCAAAACAAACCATCTTTTGAGGTACCCACTTAGACCCATCACCTGAATGTTCTATGTAAAAATTACTGAAACATACTTGGGTTCAAATGGGCGTATTGATGATTCCCTTTGTTCCAAAGAACCTTGAATTCCCTTCTGAACAGTAAATAAACCATACTTCCCATGAGAATAAGGTAACAATTGTCACGCACCCAGATCATAAAGGGAATAGTTTTTTGTTTTTTTCTTTTTTTTAGTTTCAGTTTAGGCGTAGCAGTGATAAAGCAGTAGATGCAAACAACGTTTCAAGGGAAGTTTCATCCTTCTTGAGGGAAGTTTCATCCGCAAAGAAATCAAGGGACATATTTGCGTCTTCTCTAAAAGATATTGATCTATCAGGTCCATTGGGCATTTTTAGTTGTATGATTTAAGACTGTAAAATGAATCATCATTGTCATCATTATCAGACCCATGTCCCAACTATAATGGCGGGGGTCAGTTAGGGCCATGAAATGGAAATCAATATAAAAACTGCTCACTCTATCTGTGACCTTGAATCAGAAACTAGACATGCATAATGGATGATGAAATGGATGATGTCTTTAGATGATTGGTCCCAAAGCAGTAGAGGGTGATATGGATCCTCTTCAGGATGGAGAGAGTGGTACCAATCTTTGAACCCCCCCCCCCCCCCCCCCCCCCCCCCCCCCCCCCCGTCTTCTTGTACATGCTCCTAATCATGCAACCATAGAGACACAAAGAAGCTTGGTGATAATATGGATCCTCTATTGCTTCAACATACATAATGTTTTGTAAACATTGTTAGATCCCAAGGCTCTCTTACTTTTTGCAGGATAGTGGGGCCCACCAACTATTTCACATGTCTTTTTATCTGGGTTAACCTAGTGGCCAAAAGTGGAAATAACAAAGATCCTTGGTGGGCGCTGTGGGAATGGGCAGCCTATCCACTAGGCTGACCCTCTAGTCTCTATTTCATATGTCTTACTTTAAGGAGCTATAGAGTCAGTTCCATCGTGCAATGTAGGGAATTTATCTCAACCTTTGCCCTAAAAATTATGACAATTAATGTTACTTTAGTTTTTCTTACTACATAAAAAATTTAAAAATTCTTTTTATTTCCACAGGAGATTGACCCAAAATGCCTAAGCTATGAAAGAATATCAGATTTGAATGCATCAACGCTTTCAGTGACCAGCCCCAGGAAACCCAATCTGGAGTTCACATTGGGGAGGTCTCATTGATTCCCATGTACTCGTTTTCAAATCATTATCTAAAGGACTGTGATGAGCGTGTACGTGATACCCACTTCAAAATCAGAGAAAGAAAGGAAGATATAGAGAGAGACAAATAGACAAAAGAGACAAAGCAAAAAAGGAGGAAAGATGAAAAAGCATGTCCATATCAACCTGTGATAGCTAAAGCATACTATATTCCCCTCAATACAAGCTCTAATTATTTTTTGAAAAGTTGCATTATGAGAGAGAGAGAGAGAGAGAGAGAGAGAGAGAGAGAGAGAGACTTTCTTTCACTATCACAAAGCAAGACGTGATCCTCGGCAATCGTATTTGTCCCTTTTGATGAAGAACTTGATTTTAGAAAAGGTGTAGAGAGAGGCTCTTTCTTCATTCCTTGCATGGTCACTTGTTTGCTTTATACTTATCGGACAAAGTAGAAGGAAGGAGGAAATTGGGGAGGAATGAGAAGGAAAATATTGTATAGACAAAACTGCCTTTATCCCCCTGCAAGCTTTACTTCTTGGCTATGGTATCTTAGAGAAAGTTAATTCCAAGAATTTAAAGAATTTGTGTGAAAAGGGCTACTCAAATGTACTATTTTGAGAAAAAAAATGGAAATTAGCTATATCTGAATTTGTATGTTTTTAAGTGATTTTTCTTTTCTTTTCTTTGTTTTCTTTTTTTCTGCCGCCCTCATCACAATGTGGCTATACAGTACTACGCAGCACCTACACAGGTCCAAACATGAATCATTTTTAAGTGAATTATGCCCCTTTTACCTCAATTTGATCTGATTATGCCCATTATGAAAGCCTTCCATAAGTGGACACACTTGCAGACCCAAAAGCAAATTCAGCAGTTTTTTCTTTGGGGGCCAAGGCTAGTTCCAACCATGTGAACACCTTACTTGCAAGTAACATACAACTCAAAATCAATCTATAGATTATGCATATCTCTTGATCATAAATGGACCACATAAATAAAAACAAAGCAAAAATCTATTTTTCTCATCTTATGTTTTAGACAAAAAATAATAATCTTGAACTAAAAATGTAAGTTCCCCTTAATTTTTTTAGAGGCTGAAGCTCTTGTTCTAATCAAATGAGAAATGCAATTAGAGGTTTATCAAACACTCTAAATAATAACAACATAAAAAATGGAATAAGAGCTTATTTTTAAAGTTTTCAAATGCCCCTATTGAAATCACCAATTTTGAAAAGTGGGATTTTTATAAAAAGTCCACTGAAAGGTGGAAAGTTGAAAAAAAAAATTTTAGACACAACCAATGATGCTCCAACTAGCTCACGCAATAATGCCATCCGATTGCTCCAATGGTAAGAGGCAGCGGTTCTTAGCTGGTTACCTAAGATTCGAACACGTGCATCCACCTTCTCTCACCCAAAGATTATCTTACCTCAATTGAGGTCTATTTTCCTCACCAACCAGCTGGGTCCCAATCACCCTAAGCTACGTAAAAAGAAAATGCTATGATTTTTATCTTTAAATGGGTTAACTGCTATTTTAGCATCAAGATGACACTAGTTCTCATAACTGACTGGAGTGACCCTTATATGTTTGGAGGTCTCCATTGCCATTGGAGTCATAAGGTGGAGCCTTGTTATATGAACCACCAAGTTTTCCATCATTGGATTATCTTACTATGTTACTCATCATTTAGGACTTGTTTGTTTGAAAGAAATTATGACAAGAATTTGAGATGTTGGGGTTCTTGAGACATGATGTGTTGTTTTTTGTCCCCCCAAGCATTTCAAATGCTTTGTTTGATACAAAATTGAGAATTCCATTCCACATGAAAAGCCACTTTTAACCTTGTAAATTCCCCAAATTCTAGGATTCCAAATGCTAGAGGGGGGTTAAGCATTTGGAATTCTCTTTGGGAGCAACATTTGAAATTTTTTGAATTCTTCTATAAGAATTCTTAGAATTCTTGTAAACAAACAGGTCTGTAATGGCACACTGCATGAATGTCTTCCCTTCCACATCATTAATATAGATGTCATTAACGTGACGGACAAAACTAAACCGTTCTTGGTGCATAGTACAATCTGAACATGCGTGTGGAGCCCACCTGATTAATGGTGATCTGATTTGTGGGACCCACCAGATGCTTTCCTTGGATTTTGTGGATTACCACCGCGTCAGCACATGTGGAGGAGAATTAGCAAACACCAATAATTTTGGTCGAGGGAATTCACTCTCTGATCCGAGCCAGCCAACAACCAAAACAGTATGAGAGATTGTCATTTTGACTGATTAATGTCTTTGATAATGGCTTCTGTCACATTGTCTCTCACAAATTGCATGTTTGCAACTAACTCTTTACTTTACTTTAGGGAAGTTGATGGTGCATAAAATGCTCCAGATAGGGTATAATTCATCACATTCAAGTCTTGATGGGGGTTGTTGAGTCTAAAGACTTTTATGCAAGGTGAGCTGTAAGTGTTGCACCTTCTCTTTTACAAAGGTGAGATTACTGGTGGGCACTAGAGCGATCCTGGTGAGCGCCTTATCTTTTCCCACTCTTGGCCACAAGGCTAAATTAGCAAAAGAAAAGCTAAGATAACTTGTCATAAAAAGATTGGGGACTTAACTAAGGGCACGTCTGTTAACTTGGGAGAAATCCACATATTTTAAGATTCCTTATTGTGAATAGGGGTTTTCACAAAGAATTTACTTGGGAGAAATCCACATATTTTAAGATTCCTCATTGTAAATAAGGGTTTTCACAAAGCATTTATATAGTTGAGGATTTCACATTAATACCGGTGATATAGATGCATATAATAAGTTAAAAACATCATTATTGGTATGAACATCTGCCAAAAAAAGAGAATATCTAGATTCTATTTGGGGTTGAACCTAAAAGTCCTCAAAATACTAATTTCTACTGGCTCAAATCCTCAGGAATTTATAATTGTCAAACACATGTATACTATAATATTATGGAAAGTTGCTAAGAAATCACTAAGGACTTGATTGCCAAATTTGATGTAAGAGCATCTTTGTTTGGAGTTATTTCTCACTAGAATTCTTTGTATTGGGATTATCTAATAGCAATGTCATTCATTTGTTATCCCCCAAGAATCCTAAATGCGCAATTTGAATGGTGAGAGTTCATGGAACCAGCATTATAAATTATCACTTTTGACGTATATAATTCTACAATTCCAATTTCTAAAATGCCAATTATACTTGAGTATTCTAGAAACCAAGTGGGGGCATAATTTTGGGTATTCATAAAACCCTCCAACGTGATAATTCTTGCACAACAAAAGGTGAAATTTTCAGGTACTAGGTGCCTAGCACCTACAAACTACTCCAAAAATAGGCCTGAAGGGGAAAAACTGTAGTTTACGAATAAATTGAGATATCTTTCCTCATTTACAAGTTGACTTGTCCTATGTCTAGTTTCCTACTTTTTTCTCGCTCATAAAAGAATGTCTTTTTTTACATAATTGCATGTGAGTCATAAACGAGCTGCATGTGGGTGAGTAAATACTTACTTACATAAAGGAAAAAAGAGAGAGGTTATGGAAGAAATGAAAAAGAAAGAAATTCATGATAAATAAAATATGATGTTGGAATCCAACTATATATTCATTGATGATTCTGTACCCATACAGCTGAGTGAAGTTTCAATTGTATGATTGTATCCTTATTGGTGATGACCAAGGTAAAACTAGAGTGGAATATTTTTAATACTAAAGAATTCCCCTAAAAAGAACACGCATCACAATCATTTATAAGTATAATGAACACCCCCAACAGGATATATTTGTTGTTAGAGAGTTATGTTTTAGTTATTGATTAATTGTAAACACCCCTTTAGATAGTCTCTTTTTTATATTTGTATCTACATATAGCTCACCTTTAAAAAGATCCTTGCATATGCTGACTTGAGGATATAGATGACGGGCCTCGATAGCTTGAGTCACATAGATATATATTTAAAAGTCTTAGCTTTAATCATATATCATTTAATAGTCCACTAAAAAGTTTATTTTCAAATTTTGAAACTTTTTTATCCGATTTGCACATTCTGTTTTGAATACATACTTAGAACTGAATTAATATTTTTTAAGTAGATGTAAAATATGACATAGGTTCCACACCCCACCCCCCGCCCCCCAAAACAAATCCCTCAAAATAAAAATAAAAAAAAAACTATTTGAATCATCACCAAGCCACCCCCCCCCCCCCAAACCAAACCCATTTTGAATCCTCACTAAGGGCCCACATAAAAGAGAGGGATTCTTAATGTCCTGTAAGAAAGCCATGTAAATTTCTTTCGAGTCCAAGTCCTAAAAGATCATGTAAGGATTTTTGTGTGTTGGTTAATTCACGGTTTGGACAAGACTCTAAGTTCATTGAGTTGTATTTTGCAATTTATTTTAGAATGAACCATGGTTCATGCCATCGGAAGAATTGAACACGAAGAATCAAAAAACAAGGCTACATGTGCTCAAGTAGACCTGCATGCACACTCAAGTGGTGGCAGATAGAAGCTTATGTGCTCAAGCTAATGTTGCATGGGCTCAGGAATTGCACTGAACAAAAATAACTGGATGTTTATTTCACCCATTCGAATGGATGCTCACACACACTCAAGCGGATAATAAAGAAAACCCCACCAACCTAATTCGAAATTGTTTCCTTTTATGCTAGATCTACTATTTTGAATTCTATACGAACCCGGAGACTAAGGCATGAAATTGGGGTTATATATATATATATATGGGGTCTCTCTCAACCCTAAAGCAAGTCTCTCATTGTTTTGAGTGGAGAATTCACATTGGAAATCACATTCGTCTCTAGAAGTTAAATTATAGAGGTTAGGTTGAAGTTTTATTTTAGAGAATATTGCTTCTACATCTCTTATAAAAGATCATTTTCTGTTTATCCAATTTATCCAATTTGCATATTCTATTTGAATACATACCTGGAACTGAATTAATAATTTTTAAGTATATGTAAAATATGACATAGGTTCCCACACACCCTACAACAACACCTTCCCCCCCACCAACCCATTTGAATCCTTGGTAATTGCCCACCCCCCACCAACCCATTTGAATCCTTGGTAATGGCCCACATAAAAGAGAGGGATTCTTAATGTCCTGTAAGAAAGCCTTATGAATTTCTTTCGAGTCCAAGTCTTAAAAGATCATGTAAGGATGTTTGTGTGTTAGTCAATTCATGGGTTGGACAAAACTCTGAGTTCATTAAATTGTATTTTGCAATTTATTTTAGAATAAACTGTGGTTCGTGCCATCAGAAGAACTAAACTCAAAGAATCAAAAAATAGGGTTATAGGCGCTTAAGCAAACCTGCATGCGAGCTCAAGCGGTGGCAGATAGAATCTTTTGTGCTCAAGCTGATGTTGTATGGGCTCAAGCAGGCCTGATAGGAATTGCATTGAATGAAAATAACTAGATGTTTATTTTACCCATTCAAATGGATGCTCACACACACTTGAGCGGACAATGAAGAAAACCCCACCAATCTAATGCAAAATTGTTTCCTTTTATGCCAGATCTACTATTTTGCATTCTACACAAACCCGAAAATTAAGGCATGAAATTAGGGTTATATATATGAGGAATATTCATATGCATATGTCCTTCACCAAGGTACCATATATACTCTTCTGTGGGGCCCATGGTGGACCCCACCATGGGATGAGATTGGGGGGGATGGAACGATCCATGCGGGACCACCCTACATACCAAGTTTGGCCCCAACACATGTCCCTAACTCCTTCATCCGTGACCCACAAATTCATTCTATTTGAATGGGTGGATAGTCGATCTAACGGTCCAATAAATTCAGATGTCATCAAAATTTGGTAAATCTGTTCAATTTAAGGGGTCGTGTGTATGATCTATTTGGATGGACTATACAATGGGTCCCACCTAGAGTTCTCATGAAAAAAAATTGTGAGAGACATATGCATATGAATATTCCCCTCTATATATGTGTTCTCCCTTAACCTAAAGCAAATCTCTCATTGTTTTGAGTGAAGAATTCACATTGGAGATCACATTACATCTGTAGAGCTTAAATTATAAAGGTTAGATTGAAGCTTTGTTTTAGAGAATATTGCTTCTACATGTCTTGTAAAAGATCATTTTCTTTCGTAGAAGATTGAGAGATCAAACGTAGTGCCAAGTAGTTTCTAGGTGTTTGGATTAGTTGAGTGGTGCAGAAGATGATAGCAAGTCGTTGTAGCCTGAAATTGTTCAAGAAGAACTACAATGCTTAGGTTGTGAAGATCTAGGGATGATTTGTGAGTAGATATTGTAACTGTGTAATTCATAGTGCCTAATTTTGGTGCATGGTAGGACTCATGATTTTTTTTCCTGTTAGGGTTTTTACACGTTAAAATTGGGTGCCTCTTGCTTGTGTGGTTGCTTGATTTATTTTGCTAGTTTATTTATTTTTCCACTCATATAATTTGAACTGCAATATGAAAATCACATTCAAAAATAGAATTTTCAATTGGTATTAGAGAGGGTCGCACTGATTTACTATGTATTGATCAATTGAGATATCTAGAATAAAATTCAACAACTGTGAAAGCACATCAACTACCAAGCCACCTTTGCTTGACAATTCTGACTAAGCCTATTGGAAGGTTAAAATGGTTTGATTTCTTAAGTCCATTGTTGATGATATCTGTGATTGTGTAGAAGATGGTTATACTAGACCTACTATTTTGACTAAAGGAAACTCTATTCCTAAACCTAAGTCACAATACACTAAAGAAGAGAAATAAGCCTCGAACTGCAATAATAAGACTATGAATGTTATTTACAATGGAGTGTTAGCTTCTGAGCTTCATATATAGAATTTAGCTTCTAAGCTTCATAGAATATATACTTGCAAATCTACTAAGGAAGCATGGGATATTTTGTAAACTATGCATAAGGGCACGGATGTCGTCAAGCAGTCTAAATTGCAGAAATTGACTACAGCCCTCTAAATTCATTCAGATGGAAGATGAAGAGACCTTGGATGAGTTTTATGTGAAGATAAATGATATTGTCAATTTTGTTTCTAATTTGGTAAGCCAATCCCTAAAAATAAGATTGTCAAAAAGATTCTAAGGTATCTGCTTGAAAGTCTTGATTTAAAGGTTATGGCCATTAAGAAGAATAGAAATCTTGATACCCTCAAGGTAAATTAATTGGTTGGAAATCTTCAGACGTTTGAGGCAAGCCTTAGAGCTAAGAAAAGATCTAAATCTAAAGGTATTGCTTTGAAAGTTTTCAAGGAATTAGCAAAAAGAGTTTAAAGCAATTCATATTATGGTTCTGAGGAAATTGATCCCCAAGAAGTTGTTACGTTTATGAAAAAAAAAATTCAAGCAACTCATGAGAGGGAAGAAAACTAATTTGAAGGTTCCAAAACTTGAGAACAAGTCTTCAAAAGGGGTTTAGTGCTTTGAATGCCAAGGATATGGTCACCATGCTATTAAATGTGTGAACAAGAAAAAGAATACAAAGAAATAGGCTCTCAATATAACATCGTATGAATCTTCTGAAGAAGATGAGGCAAATTCTGAGGATAGGACTACTGCTCCTGACGTTGGCAATTCAAAATTGTTACTTTCATGGTTAGATCCTTTCAATGTTCTTCTAACAATTGTACAAATAATGAAGATGATTAAGTGTCAAATGAAGAACTAGATTAAGAGGAGAAATACAATGCTATGTACAAAGATTATCTCAAGTTGACCAATTTTTTCAATAAGATCGCAATTAAGTAGAAAGCTGCAAAAGAATAGAATACCTCTCTCAAGGATGACTTTGTAAAAGCACTTTCTACGTTTTGTCTTTTGGAATAACATAAGGGTTATGTGGCTGATAAGTTTGACTATTGAAAGTTAAAATTCTAAGAAAACTGAACAAGAGATTGAGACCTTGAAGAAAATGTGGAAAACTTGCCAAGCTGAAAAAGATTATTTGAATAGCAAACTAAAAATGGCTTAATCTGAGCTGGATGCAACTAAAGGTTCGCTGAACAAAATAAACACTGATTGAAAAAATTTAATGACATCTCATGCCGTCATAAGTTGCCTAATTACAAATGCGATCTCGGTTATGATTTCGATGCATCCACATCAAAAACTAAAGGTAAACTGCTAAAGGTAAACTGTCTTTTTTAAAAGTTTTGCATTGATCACTAAGGCACCCAATACTTCACATGTTGCATAAGTTAATCATGTTGGGAGATCTTTGAAGAAGAAGAATGTGTCATGTCCTACTTCTAGACCCACTTGCCATCATTATGGAATTAAAGGATATATTTGACCCCATTAAAATAAACTGTGAAGTTTACCAAAACACAAGCAATAGAGGAAGAATGTGGCTCCACTAAAGGTCAAGACTAGAGCCATCTAGGTGAGAAAGATTGACTTTGTAATGACCCGAATTTTTTATTTTTGAATTGAGTAAATCTGGACCCTTGTTTTCCCCCCATAGATTTCAAGCTTCAGTTAAAAACTAAGAAAACCTAGCCTATTTATGGAACCAAGATTGAGGAATAAGCTGCGAGACTTTAGCCTTAAATTAGTGGATTGATTTAGGATTTTATTTACAGAGAGGATTTCATTTTTTTTAACTTGTTAATCACTACTAGATGGGATTTTTTTGTTATTTTGATTTTGGGTAATTGTCATGACTTCTTATTTGTTTTATTTAATAAAGTTGATTTTATTTAGTTAATTATTATGTACCAATTGTGCTTCGTGATATGAGGGTCCCAAGGACCTCAGATTTCGAGGCGTGATAGATTAGTATCAAAGCACTAAGTTTTGTGAATAAGTAAATTTTGGTAGAAACCTTAAAACATGTGAGATCACTGGGTAGAGAAATTAGAATGGGTTTGGTGTTCATTTTCTTGACCTTAGGTATGTATTATCTAGCTCTACTCATGTAGTTATTTTGGTATCATTGTTTTTTTTTTCTCTAATTTTCATGTCTGTTTCCTTTATTAGTCATGCTTTCTAGCATTAGATTATAATGTTTAACATGTTGATCTATATAGATTTACTCTTCCACCGATGAAAAAAAAAAAAAAAACAATGAGTTCATGTTCCAATGTTATTTAGTCAACAACCTATGCTTTTCTTTACAATAAATTGTAGTTTTTATAAATAGTATTTTGTCATAAGATTTAGTGATTCAAAATACATATAGAAAATAAAGTCGTAATTTCTTGTTTTCGAATACAGTTAAATGGTTTTACTTTCGAATCATTTCATTACTTATAAATGTTAATTATCCTATTGATATTTTAACAAATGATAGGCCTGGAATATTTTGTTCTTTTGTGCATGTGTCACTTTAAGTGATAAGACCTAAATAAGAGTTTCACCTATGTTTATGATTAAAAAAAAATTTTTGGTGGACCAAATTTCTTTCAATGGGGAAGGATGTAATACCCCACCTAGTTGCTCCTCTAATTTCTTGTTAATTGTCTAATTAGAATTTGGAGGATCAAATTCCTTAAGGTGGGAAGTATGTAATGACCGAAGTTTTTTTTTTTTCTTATTTGAGTAAATCTAGACCCTTGTTCTTCCCCACACAAATTTCGAAATTGAGCCAGAAACTAAGGAAACCTAGCATGATTATGGAACTAGGATTGGGGGATGAGCTGCAAGACTTCAGCCTTAAATTAGTGGATTGATTTAGGATTTTATTTACAATTTGAGAGAATTTCATTTTTTGACTTGTTAATCACTATTAGATAAGATTTATTTTGTTATTTTGATTTTCAAAAATCGTCTTGACATCTTATTTGTTTATTTGATAGAGTTGATTTTATTTAGTTAATTACAGTGGACCCATCATGCCTTGTGATTTGACAATCCCAAGGATCTCAGATTTCGAAGCGTGACAAACTTGCTTGCTGAATTGATACACACTGCATTGAAAGCTTCTAATTTGCAAGTGTCAATACCAAAGTCTAAACACCCTTGATTAAAAAGATCAAGCTCCCACCCCAGTGCTGGTATGGAGATGACATTAAGGGAGAGTTAAAACTGAGGGAGAGCTACTATTGGATCTTGACTGATAGATATATTGCATGCTGACATTATTATCTTTATCAACTGTGAACAAAAAGGGAGAGATAAAGTGAGACAAAATGCAGAGCTAGGGCTGCATGATATATTTTTTAGCTATAGGTACATTCATTCTACAAGTTTTGAATGGAAATTCAATGTATTTTGGGTTTTTATTTTGGGGAGATGATATGTGCTGTTTTAGGAAATTTTCCCCATGAATTGGCAAAGGGGGAGATTGTAAAGATTTTGAGGATTTTGGCTAATTCATTAATTGCCATTGAATTATATTTTGAAATTTATTTTAGAATGAACGGTAGTTCATATCACCGGAAGAAATGAACATGAAAATAAAAAAATAGGGCTACAGGCACCCACGCTGGAGTGGACCTAGACGCAAGCTCGAACAGTTGTAGACAGAAGCTTATGCGCTCAAGCTAAGGTTATATAAGCTCAGGTGGGCCTAACAAGAATTGCACTAAATGAAAATAACTAGATATTTATTTTACATGCTCAAGCGAGCAGCGAAGAAAACCCCATCGACCTAATTTAGATTTGTTTCATTTTTTTGCTAGAACTTTTACTTTGTATTTTACACAAACTTTAAGACTAAGGCACAAAATTAGAGTTATATATGTATGTGTTCTCTCTTGACCCTAAAATAAGGATCTCATTATTTTGAATGGAAAATTCACATTGGAGATTACATTACTTCTCTAGGACTTTCATTGGATAAATTGGGCTGAATCTGTGTGCTACAGAATACTATTTCTACATCTCTTATAAAAGATCATATTCTTTTATAAAAGATTGAGAGATCAAGTGCAGTGCTTAGGAATTTCTAGGTGTTTGGATTAGTTCAGTGGTGCAGTGGATAGCAGGGAGTCGTAACAGCATGAAGTTGTGCAAGAAAAACTACAGTTCATAAGTTGTGAAAATCTAGGGAAAGGTCTATAAGTATATTTTATAACTGTATGATTCATAATACTTGATTTTAGTCTACGGTAGGACTCGTTGTTTTTTTCTAATCAGGGTTTTCCATGTTAAAATTGTGTGGTGTGGTTGATTAATTTGTTTTCCTAGTTCATTTATTTTTCTGCTTTATGTAATTTAAACAGCAATTTAGAAATCACATCCGCAAATAAAACTTTTAGATAAAATCACCCAACTATATAAAATTAATTGGGAAATTTCATTTTTCTTTTTTTAACTCAGCTAGGGAGTTGCTACCCAAAAAACATTCACACACACACATTGGAATAGTGGTATACTAAGGGATCAATCACCCAGAGTGAGATGTGGGGTCCAAAACCAACACTGCAACTCAATGTTGTAGGGAATCTTGTAGTTGGTTGTGACATCTGCCCTGCAGCCAAAACTCAAAGCCGGCTCATTTGGACCATCCATATTGACTGCACGACAAAGTCTAAATAGTTTTATTGTATCCCGACAAAATTATTGAGAGAATATCTTTCATCTTTTGAGAATAGTACAGTGAAAGATACCTTGCACGGGTTTCTTGTCACACAAGTACTATTTCTCATGTCTTCGTTTTGATCCTTTGATTTGAATTGCATCCATTGATGAATTCAAAAAACTAAGAGAAGACAATTGATAAATCCATTAAAATATTGAACCATAAATAAAGGGTTATGACAGATGCGGTCTAACATTCTATAAGCCTATCATGATTAGCTTTACACCCATCTGTTTAGGTATGATTGTATATGAGTTCACAAATTTTTTTATTATTTGAAGGTTACAACTAATTAAGAATCAAGTTTGAATCTTCATTTAAATTTCAGTAAGTAAATAGATTTAAGTTTAAATCCTATTTTTAGACTTGTAACTTAAATAATTTCAGATCTACTTCTACCTTAATTTTAGCCTGCAAATCTGAGTCCTAACATATTACATTTGTTTTTGAAAAAATATTTCTCTAAAAGTTTGTTTTTCGTTTCCAAAGAATTTTCTATACAAATATGGACCTAAAGCTAGAAAAGCCAACTCAATCCATTTCTAACCTGTCTAACCCGACTGTTTAATACAGAGGGCAATCACGGGTTAGGATTTACCGACCTATACAAATATGGGTCGGGGAGAGTTGACCCATCTAACTAACCCATTTAGATTTTACCTATTTACCATGAATTTTTAATTTTCATATGACTTCTTTTATTCATGTAAGTTATAAACCATGTGACTCTTAGTCTTATGTGAAAGAGTTATCCAATATTTTGACACTTAAAATATAAAACTTAGTTTTTTTATTTAACAATATGAAACTTTTGAACTGAAAATATTGATTTGTGTCTTTTATTTTTATGTAGGCATAGAAAATTTCCACTAAAATAATATTATGAATAGAATACAATAACGTTAATCAGTCATACTCATGGTCAATTATAGCATTATAAAATTAATCAAAATTTGAAAAGAAATTGTCTCAATAAATGAGCTTAATTGTTAATGAATTTTGGCACCAGTTTCTACACCTTGATAATTTTTAAATTATAAATAGATAATCAATACAACTTTTAAAATAAATTTAGATCTAAGAAAACCTTTATAAATAAAAGTGGGCAACATAAAATGAGTTGAACCACACACAAATAAAAAATTAAATAGGTCAGGTCAGGTCAACTCAACCCAACCCACATTAAAATTCAAGTTAGTTAGGTCAGGTTAGGTTGGCCAGGCACAGGTGCTGGCTAAAGGTTTCCAACCCGTTTTAAAAACAAGTCAAGCAAGGATTGTAACTAACAAATTTGGGTTCGGATGAACTCGATCCAAATTTGCTAAACTAGACCCATTTGTTAGGTCTATCCAGACTTGGATACAAACCTGAACTAACCCCATACTCGAAACTAATTCTGATTTCATGTTCTTATTAATGATTCCGGTTTCAAAACCAAAAAATTGGTTCTGAATCAGTTTAGGTTCCTAGTCCATTTTCTCATTAACAATTTCGATTCTAGGTCCGCCACAAACTTGACCAAAACCGACCTATTTACAATCCTTTATTTTGGCTTGCTATTTATGGATGATTTTCTCCTCTAGTCATGCACTCTATAGGTCATTTAAATCAGTGTCGATTATCATAGGGGAGCACATGAAATTCGGAGGAATATTACATTGAAATCTCACCTTTAGTACGGTCTAGATGGGCGCTCAAACGTTGCCGTGCGTAGGAAAAAATTTTCCTCCCATTCATATTATACCCTTGATTGAGCAACTACCAAGATGGCCCCATCGTGGAAAATGTCCCTTTATATAGTAGACAGTGGCAGACGCGGGGTTTGGTCAGGAGGACTTGTAAAGGAACGAGTTGTGAGAGTGACAGTGCCGTAGCCTTCAAGAACAGGCATGGAACGGACCCTGGTCACATTAAGCACCCACCTCCCTCCTCCACAATGGTCATCATGAGCAGATCACCTTGGAGTCCTACAAAGGCACTCCTAAGGGCCTGTTTGATTAGAAGAATACTTAGAATACTTACAAATTACAATGGTCATCATGAACAGAATCAGATGCTCTAAAAATTTACTTTGGCACTAGCATCAATGATTCTCAGCACATGCTTTTCTCATTAGACGTTCCCCTAAACAAATACGTCCCAAGGCATTTGGACTCTACGGGTACCAGAAACTCAGATTTTTACTTCCCTTCAAAGAGAAACTTTTTGTCTTTCTACCACCCCTTACATATGAAATCAAAATCAATTCTACGTAGGAAAATCATAGCTTCATCTTTTCTTCTTCACAAGAAAAATGCATTACACCAAAACTGCCCAAAACAAGATTATAATGAAATACAAATTCTATATCATATTTGATCCTTTTATCACATAAACACACCAGAAAAAGACTAGAATAATGATTTCATTTACACGAAATTGAAAATAAATTGATTTTGATAAGGATTTTGACCATAAAACAGTTAAGCCCAATGGTGTTATAACAAAACGTGGGACAATATTTTTCAAAACAAAGAAGAAGAATCGGCAAGGGGTGGCAATTTTCACAAAGGTACAAGGTGATGTAACAAAAGTGTAAGAATTCAAAATTTCTCCCTTCTCGTTAAAAATTAAAAAGTAAAAAAAAAACAATATTCTCAATTTAATAAATGATAAAAAACTCATGAACTTTTTATTATCAAAAATTCAAAAAAAATTTCATCAGATCACGAAAAGAAATTATAATTAAATAATTTATATTTTATTTTTTCTTAATTTGATCCTCCACCTAACCGAGAAACGACCAATATTACTTTACTTGCCATGCGCCTATCCTAGCTATCCGTCATGCCACACACGTCCTTGTCGTCTAGGGTGCCTACTGCAATCACAGAGTCAAAACACGTGTCAGAGACTGTCAGTCAGGGCAGGGCTCGCGAAACTCGAGGGAGAGAGTGATAGTAAAAATGATTTTGCACTCCATTACTTTATGATTGACTCGTTGACCAGAGGCACCGTGGCCTGGCCTGCCCTGCCCTGCCCTACCGGGCAAAGCGGGCAGGTAGGTTAGATGGCGTCGTGACGGGGACGGGCAGGGGAGTCCTGCACCAAGCCGCTGCCAATGTCCGGGTCGAAGCAGGTTTTGAATTTGACCTGTCAAAAAAATACACAGAGACGAAGATGAAGCGTAGCTTTCAAATGTGTATAGACTAGCATAGAGTATCTGTAAATTTTTACCTAGGTGGTACGGCATAGATGGATGTGGCCCATGCGATGTGACCAAAAGCAAGGTTTTTGTTTTTGTTTTTTTTTTTTTTTGCCCCCATCTTTGGTTAACATAACATGCTTGTTTGTGAATGCTGTTGCCAAAGTTCTCTCTTTCCTGAATTTGTTTTTCTATTTTTTTCCATCACCTCCTATAATAATTTATTTTACAAGGAATCACGAAAAACTTAGTGCATTTTTGCACGTTGCATTTGCACCATATATATATAGGTTTTAGTTTAACGTAGAATTCAATTTCTCCAATTATCACATTTTATGTTGATGATGAGATCTGCCTACTTAACGTGCCTTTATGGTTTTTTGGTTGGAAACATTTGGACAGTTTTTGTTGGGCTAATTTGGAGCTTATGTTGTCTCCAAATAGAATTTTAAAATACTTTTAAAGACTATGTAGCATTTGGATTGTCCAATTTTTAAAAAATTTACATTGCAAAAGTAGTGTATGAAATGTCAATTTTGTAAATTCTTCTAATTGAAATAGAGGATTCGGAGTTTTGCTTAGATAAAATCAACACCCTTGCGAGGAATTATTTGCAAGGAGAATTCCTATCGGAAAAGCTTGCACCCAAATATGTCCGTCGCGGACCAGCCATTATTTAATCATTAATATAACAGCTCATGTAGTGACTTTTAAATATCAATTTTTAGGGCCTTTCATAAGGTTTTCATCAGATCTCATGTGAGCCCATTCAGGATAATGTCTACCAATCATCTTCTGTCCCACCATTTGCTTGCATTTGGTTGAAAACTGATCCAACCATTACAGCTACCCTCAAAGTTGAAATATCATCACAAGGGTTTGTCCCCATTATTTCTTGGGTTGGCTAGCTATTATTCATTTGGTTCTCCATTGCCGTTTATCCTGGTTAAATTTCTTTGAATAGATTGCACTTCTTTAGATGTCTTAGGCTTACATTTACTTCTAATTTAATTTTGATTAAATTTATGCTCATGGGAGAATCTATTTTAGATATAATTGTTGTAACGGTCAAAATTACTTTAATTGGAGTGGAAATTAGCATAAAAGTTATAAATGGTACGACAATATTTATAAGTAATTCTGATTTCATTGGATGGCCCCACATATGGAGTTACAGAAGAGATCCTTTGGAGTCCTATACTAGAGACGGTTTGGATTTCAGTTTTAAGGATACGTTAATGTGACAAGAGGATTCTACAATACAAAGTAAAATCCCTTATTTGTTGCAACATATTTCCTCACTAGAGAGGATTTTTTATATTTCCTGAATTCATGTATAATGTAAATTTAATTTCCTTAATCCTCTCATCATTCCGAGAAGTCCAAAAAAATGTCGATCTCTTTCTTGTTTAGGGACATCCTTGCTATCAAATCCAAGGGAGAATTGTTAGCAGGGACCACTTTTAGCAGACTCATTAGCCACTTTCCATAGCAGGTAGGGCCAATCTGTGCCTTTGCCAGGCAGACTCAACATAATTAAAAAATAAATAAAAACATACTGATTTCTTTTTAGGTAAAGACATACTGATGTTTATTATATGAAAATGAACGATATATACCAATTATAAACCAGACTTTGGCCTTGTTTATCTTCTATTCCTGAGGATTGGAGTCCCTTTTGAAATAAAAGAGTGTTATATATATAGGGTTACGCAACAAAACTCCTTAGGCATTCTTCACAAAAAAAATGCCCCTTTTTTGGCTTATCAAATTTTAACACGTATCATCAATATCTCCTTAAAATTAACTATCCCTTATTTCTTGCATTTCACTTGTGAGGTGGTAGATTTTTATTGGATATGTCGAAAGGAGTATAAACTCCCCTTTTTTAAATGGGGAGTTTTTTAGAATTCCTCATATATATATATATATTCCTATCTCTAAGATGTAAACACTTGAAAAGTTTTGTTTACAACAAACACTTAATAAGGGTGTGACTTGGGTTGGGGTAAATCTAAACCTTCAATGTATGATCTAACTAGAAGTAAAATTTAGGTTACAATTGTTAGGGTTTGTGTCAAGCTTGGGCCTGTGTTTCAAAATGTGAGATATTCGGGTTGTGTTTAGGTTTTGGACATTAGGGACCCAAACTAAACCCATATACCAATATACATATAAACATATGTACCATGTATATGCATATTGTGTAATAAATGCGATAGTGTTATGTAAGGTTTCAAAACATTATTCTTTCTTTCTCTTTGCTTTTCTTCTTTGCCAAAAGCAAAATAGAACTTTTTTTATTTGCAAGAGTCCCACAATGAAAAAATGTATAACTTTTGAGCACTATATAAGTACTTCCTTATGTTATACACTTTAAGATCTTTTCTGCTCTTTTGCCACAAGCTCTATGCTCACGCATGAATCTGGCCTAGCCCTTGGGGGTTGGATCAGGAAACCATTTCACCGAGCACATGTTTGAGATGAGCATCGTACATGCTCATCGCACGCACGGAGTTGAAATCCCAGCCCGACCTACCTTAGGGGACCCAAACTATATTCTAAAATAGATTTTAAAGCATTACTACACTAATGGCCCAAACAACAATATTTTACGTTATAAAATAGGATGGGGTTCTAAGAACAAATAGCATCTTTGCACAAAACTCTTCTCCTTCTCCTTTTCTTTGTACTCTGTAACTTTTGAGCATCCTGTGTTTGCTGGAGTTCAATATAATCTTGCTGTGCAACCAAGATAAATCCATGTTTGAGAGCCGTTGTATCCAGGGAGCAATTACCGCCGAGATTCTTCATATCTGGGTTTACTCCTAAGGGACAGAACTCATCCAAAAGAGAGCATTTGATGATGTGCCTCGAGAGATTGTTGCAATTGCCAATCCTCTACAATCACTGACAACAATTCCGCCAATAGTCAACACTTATTTCCTATAAATCTGTTTAATTATTCTGTAACTCTATTTTTACAATACGCCCAAATTTTTATAGCTATACTTCCAACAATTTTAGGACTAACATGGCTACATCTGGGATTAAATTCATGCATTAGGACTTGGTATGGTTAGATAGCTTTAATGGATCCAATTTCCATCGCTGGTAGCAGAAAGTATTAATTCTGCTAACATCCCTGAAAATAGCATACTTTCTGAACAAACCATGCCATAAAATGAAGAAAGTCTAGGTGGCTTATTTGCATTGAAGAAATGGAAAGAAGATGATTACTTATGCTAGAACCACATTCTGAATCTAGTGGCAAGGAATATATACAACTTGTATTAGGAATCACAATCTGCAAAAGACCTCTGGAAAAGAAATACAAGACTGAAGAATCAGAGGGTAAGAAATATGCAATAGGTCAATACTTAAATTTCAAGATGGTAGATGATAAACTAATTCTACCCCAAGCACATGATTTACAGACCATTGTGAATGAAATTGTTAAATAGGGGATCCGAGTTGATGAATAATTCCAAGTGGCAATCATCATTGAAAAATTACCACACACTTGGAAAGACATTCAAAAGGCTCTTCAGCACAAAAGGAGAGATTATTCCTTGGAGCACCTTCAGCGCTACTGATGTGGATTCAATCAATGTACTTAAAACTGTAAGCACACAGTTGTCTTGTTGAGGCAATGGCAAGTACAGGTTAAATTTACAGGGAGCACTTTTGAAACTTCTTTTTAACTAAGATATGATTTTTTTAACAATAAAAAAGGATGAATGAGATAAAGAATAACTTGAAAAATCTAATTGTAAAGTGCAGGAAAATCTATAATGAAATGCAAATTAGAATATCATGAATCTATCAAATAATCACACCACCATTCGATGCAACCAATAAGATAGATCTATCTCCACAAACCCTTCAGATCATAAACAAATCAATTTTTCTGATCCAGATAATTTCTCCATCACAAAGCACAATACTTTTACAATTTATTTAAGGTAAAAATCCCCTTCACCTAATAAAATTATGAACTAACTAAATATCATATATTAATCAAAGATAGATTATCAAAAAACTTAATCTAAGCATAACCTATTAAGAAAATATATTTGAATAAAGCATTATTCAATTCAAATTAAATGGCATAGGTTGTCTAAGACAAAAAGCAGATTTATTATTCTAATTAAGCATGCAAGAGACAAAAATATTTAAATTACATCACTTAAAAGAATGGTGAGATGTACTTAACTTCATCTGACACTTTGATCAAAAGATTTACTCTTCCATTGAAAAAGATGTGAATTTCATTGAATCTTTAAGATGATTACAAGCTTTCAATACTCTCTTCCAGCCTAGTGTCTAAAACAGGGCTCTAGAATACCCAAATTAGTTTTCTATTTTTTTCACACTAGAGAGAGAAGAGAGAGGAGAGACAAGTGGAGAGAGAGAATGGAGAGAGATGCTCCCTTGGACATCCAAGCCATAGGTTAATATAGGCCATGTAATGCCATCTTTTCTCTCCCTAGTTCCTATTTTGTAGCTAGCCTATATCTTGGTGAAGTAGGCTTTCTTTTCTTGTCTCCTTTATTTTTCTCCTTTTTGCAATAGCCTTACAGCTTCCTTCCTTTTTTAAGGAATCTACTTTTGACCTTTGGATTTTTGAGTGATTTTTTGGAAAGAGCATCTAGTGATGAGGTAGCCTTCTTTTCTTGAAAATATCTCGTATTTTCTTAAATCTTTTTAAATTATCTTGAAAATAATGTAAGCAAGGATTGTAAACCCCACTTGATTTTCAATGTACTTCACTTGAAGAAAGATGGACCCCACCCAAAGGTGTGTAACATGGCCTCAAAATTTCTAATCTTTTTGCAATCCTATCTAAAAACATATAGCCAACTTCCTGAAGCCATAACTTTGTCATTTCAGCTCCGATTAATTAATCATGGATCCTACGAACATCTACTCTTAAAAAGCTTTCCAACTGTAAATAGATTGTCTGATTCTGATACTTGGTTTGAGAGTTATGACTGTTTTAATCTATGTTGTCTAAAGAAAAACATGATCACTTTCCATTTTTTAATTCCTCTTCTTTAACTTTTCTTTTCTTAAATTCTCTCCATTTTGGCTTTCTTTTCTTGATTTAAATTTGAATTCTTTTAACAACTTGAAAGTGGAACCCCCTTTTGATCATCCAAGCATATGTGCACATGTGTGTGGGGTCCTCATAAAGCCAATCTTCTAAATTTCTTACAGGTGTGCCTCACATGATATGCTCACATCTTCATGTACAATCTAAGCAAACTCATAAAATACTAAAGAGCTCACATTTAAGTGAGACCCATCCAGATAGAGTTTTATTCCAATTGAGACTCTTCAAAGAAAAATTGTGAATTTCTAAATTAATGCAAAAGATGTGTAAAATTTGTGGGAATTTCAATGCATAGGTGAAAATACTTAAAATGATGAAAATACATGAAAATTCATACAAATCACCTAATTAAGTCCCTAATTCACACTAATTCAAACTAAAATGATGCAATTTCATGACCTTGATAGCTACTTGAGAATTGAGGGGAAGGCCCAAATCAATAATAAAAAAATCAGGCTAGAAATGGTGGAAAAGTTCATGTTGTTGAAACTAAACCCAAAGAGAATGATGAGAAAAAAGAGAAGTTTGATCAAAATCTAAGTAGAAATAAGAAAAACAGTGTCTCTTTCAAACGTCAAAATAATAATAAGCATAACAATAAGAGGACCAATAAAGGGACTGACAAGCCGCAAGTAAAGGTTCTTCAGCAGTTTGAGTTTACAAAGCCGCAAGCTAATGTTACTGAGGAGGAACATCTAGTTACTGTTATTTCTAAAGTAAATACCATCAGCACGGCTACGAGTAAAAGATGGTGATTGACACAAGAGCTACCATAGATGTCACCTATGATAGAGATGTATTTAAAACTTATGAGGTGGTCACTAATACTTGTAAGCTTGCTTTTGAAACTACCGTAACAACCCTAGTAGTCAATAAAGGGAAGGTTGAACTTCAGTTCACTTTCAAAAAAACTATGACTTTGCTAAATGTTCACTACACCAAAATTCGGTATCAACAACAGTGGGTTGGAACAGACCTCATCTATCTCAAAATAGGAACGAACTAAATCACTACCAGCCGTTAAAAACCCATTCATCTTTTAAAGAATGGCAATTGGGTTACAAAAATAGTGCAGAAATCGTTCGCGCCTAACGTTTCCTCCTCGCACCTTTTTTTTTCTCTTAACGTGCCCTAACCCCAAAAACGCCTATTTGCACAAAACATCGTCTCCCATCCCATTCCTTCCTTCTCCATTTTGTACAAAACATTAGTCCATTTCCCTTCCTTTCTGATTCCCGTTGTGAAGGGTGCCATGCTACCCCAAGGAGCCACCATGACGTGCTGCTCCTCTTCCCCATCAACTGGCTTCCCCTTTTCAGGTATGATCCCATGCCTTGCCATCATCTCATCCACATATGGTTTTTGATTAGTTGCTTGGAGAACAAACTTCATCCCACATTTTTGGTGTTCTGCCACCACTTGATAAAGGGCCATTGAGATTCGATGGCTTCAACAAAATCATGGAAAAAGTATTGCAGGTATGGGCATTCAATGCCATTTCTACTACAACTAGGAAAGAATATTGTGCACGCCATTTTTCTATTTTTCTAGCCTTATTTCGATTTATATCTGAGAGGAACATATATCTATAAATGGACCACAATCGGTCTAAAGCAAAGGCTGAAAATCAATTGCTGTAATTTCGATTTAGATTTGTCCACCTCTTGCTATATTTAATTGTTTAAGTGTGGATCTTAGCAAGTAGTTCCATAGTTTTTTTCCAGATGGGCATTATGGTCCATGCCACAGTTCTAGCTTGTTGGATATCAGCTATAATTGACATGCAATCCCCTTTTATGATAAGAGATGCGATCTGTAGAGATATATAGAGCTGGAGCCCTTTGTGAAGAGCTAGGAGTTCAGTTTGGAGGGAATGGGTAGCAGCAACCTTCCCTGTAAAAGAGAAACGCATATGTCCTAGACAATCATGAATAGTTCCTCCTATACCCCATGAGAAGGTATTTGGAAGGAAATAGACATCAAAGTTTAACTTAAACCAGGTGTTGGAGGAATCCATTTGTCTGGCAATGCTCCAATGGTTGAATCCAGACCTGCAAAAGCATGAGATAAGTTCCATTCTAAGATGGAGTTAGTAGCTAGCTTGATAATATGATAAGGGTTGCCTCTTATTTATGTTAGATAAGATGAGCTCTATCTTTGATCATCTAGGGCAGAAAATAACTGAAAACAACACTCTGATGGCCTATTATGTGGAACAATTGGATGTGGGAAATTCAGGTGGACCAAGCCATCTTTGGCCAATTGCAAGGACAATCGTCTTGTAAACTCTAATATTCAAATGTGAAATTAATACATAGAAAAGATAGTATCAGTGCTTACATACCCAAAACACATGCCAATGTCTAAAAGTGGGGGCCATGTTCCCAATGATAAAATATGGCCCCACTAGTAATTTCTAAAGGTGCATCACATGATCCCAATAACAATTTGGGTTCACATTTTAATTCCTATAAAGGTGGGCTCCATTTCTAGTTACTAAAGGTGGGCCCCATTTCTAGTTATTAAAGGTAGGTAAAATGTTATAAGTATAAAGATGGGCCCTATTTGTAGCTACTCAAGGTGGGCATAACGTAATAAGTCTAAAGGTAGATCCCATGCATAATGATCCCTATATGGGCTATAATTCCTACATGTGGGTCCCATATATAGTGATATAAATTTAACATTATTGATAATATGAATTTTTTGCTTTTGTTTCTTTGAAAAAAATTGTTATGTCGTTGCCAAACAAGTTCCGCATAGCTTATTCTCAATGGAACATTTTAAGAGCATGTTGCCAAACAAATTCCAAGTAGACTAGTCTTGGCACAACTTAATCTCGACACAAAACCAAGAACAACACTGAAACAATGTCAAACGAGGCTTGAGTTTTTTTTTTTTTTTTTTTTTGTTATGCTAAGTTGTTTCATATCATGCTAGTGAATATGGATTTGGGTCATTTTTCATCTCTTTGGATAGTGCAGGTATATTCTCTTCTTCTTGATGTTTCTTTTATGTTAACTTGTTTCTTTGTTGGGCTTTTGATATACAGGTTTTGTGCATGACATTCTGATAGAATCCTCTTTTTGCTAAGGTACAATTTTGTTAACTTGATACAATTTTGTTAAGGCATGAATTGCTTTATATGTGAAGCATGAAATGATAATCTTAATGGTCCTTTTAAATCTACGCTTTGACCATTCACCTAATTTCTTTGATAAATATCTTTTTCTAAATTGTATATACAATCATTATTAAATTGAATAGTTCACTAAATCTCCATTTTAAGTATATGATAATGCTTCATAGATAATGATATGTTACCTTATTGATTGCAGAATGTAGTCACCGGGTAATAAAACGTGGATGAGCAAACATAAATTAAGTCCAGAGTATTTGAATGGGCTTGTTCATTTCATTGAGTTTGCAAAGAAAAATGGTGGTGGATTTAATCATTTTCCATATCCATGTGCTAAATGTCGAAATGTGCGTGGAATGATTAACCTTGAATTGATTCATGATTATTTGCTCATTAATGATATTGATCAATCATATACACAATGGATTTTCTATGGAGAGAGTATCTTGAAAACTAATAAGAAGCCATCTATATTAAAGTATGGAATTCACCCCGATGATATGTATCCTAGAATGGAGAAACTTGTAAATGATGTGTTTGGAAGAATTGGGGAACATGCTGACTCTCTCATAGACGATCTCGTAAGGAATGAAGATTTTCATGAATAAATACAGAGTTTAAAGGGCATCAAGACCATGAAACAAGAACGTACAAGTCTTTATTTGATGATGCAAGGCAACCTTTATATCCTTCTTGTCAAGGGAACTCACAAAATTATTAGTTACTGTTGAGTTTTATAGTTTGCAGGCATAAAATGGTTGGTCAGACAATAGTTTTAATGAGCTACTTCAATTGGTGAAGAAGTTGCTCCCACTAGGAAACACTTTGCCAGAAAGCACATATCATGCTAAGAAGATGATTAACTCGCTTGGAATGACCTATGAGTCCATACATGCATACCCAAATGATTGCATTCTTTATTGGAAAGAGTATAAAGATAGACAAAATTGTCCAGTATGTCATACATCTAGATGGAGGTCAGATTACTTGGCAAAAAGAAAAAACAATTGTTAAAGTTCCATTAAAGGTTTTGAGATATTTTCCTTTAGGACCAAGGCTACAAAGGCTATATAGGTTAGATTTTGAAGGTTAAATATAGTTTCCTGGTTATCCTAATTGTGTATGGGTATTAAATTTGATAATTATTTATTTTTCTAACTTTATTATGCAGTGTGCCATGGATTGCGGAGCAAATGACTTGGTATGCTCGATCGAAAGAATATAGTGGTGTGATGCATCACCCATCTGATTCTTCAAGTTGGATGGTAATAAATGGCAAGTGGCCAAAATTTTTAAAGGAACATCGTAACGTCCATCTAGGACTTGCGACTGATGCTTTTAACCCTTTTGGACATCTCAGTAGTGTTTATAGTTGTTGGCATGTTATTTTAGTACCTTACAATCTTCCTCCCTCGATGCGCATGAAAAGAGAATTTTCAATGTTGACAGTGTTGATACCAGGACCAAAAGGACCAAGTAAAGACATTAATGTTTACTTACAACCATTGGTTGATGAGTTAAAGGGATTATGGCTTGATGGAGTGTTAATATATGATTCTCATTCGAGGATAGTTTTTAATCTCAGAGCAATGTTGATGTGGGGGATTCATGATTTTCCTGCGTATTTGGAGTTTATCAGGTTGTGTAACACTTGCACAATATGCTTGCCCCGTTTGTGGTGAGGGAACCATTGCTGAATGTCTTAAGAGTGGCAAGGAGTACTCCTACCAGGGTCATCGAAGATTTCTTCCAACTAATCATATTTTTAAGGCCCAAAAGTCAGCTTTCAATAATAAATCGGAAGAAGGAAGACCTCCACAACGATTGAGTGGTTTAGAAGTTGAAGAGAAGGTAAGGAGTATTCAAATGGATATAGGTAAATCAAGGGAGAAAACACGAAAAAGTTATATTGATGAGTCAAGTAAATATATAACTACTTGGTACAAGAGATCGATCCTATTTGACCTACCATATTGGAAGGTGATTTCCATAATTTTGTATTGTATTTCATATACTTGTATTTTAATGAATAGTAAGTTAAAAATTAATCTGAAATATGATTTGACAAGATTTGCCAGTTCATCATAACTTGGATGTGATGCATGTTGTAAAGAATGTTGGTGACCATCTTTTATCAACAATCTTAGATGTCAAAGATAAAACAAAGGATGACAAAAGTGCACATGAGGATTTAAAAAGCATGAACATTTGAAAAGAACTATGCTTACAAGAATTGGATGGTAGAACTATTAAACCAAAAGCACCTTTCACTCTAAGTTGTAAGGAAAAAGAAATATTCTGTCATACTTTGCATGACTTGAAGGTTCCAGCAGGGTATAGTTCAAGATTTAAACATCTAGTGAACCTACAAAACCTTGAGATAAAGGGACTCAAGTTATATGATTATCACATGATAATGCAACAGTTATTACCTGTTTTGCTACAGCATGCTTCCTCAGAACATAAGATATTAAAAGGTGCTATTGTTCAAATTTGTAACTTTTTTTATATATTATGTTCGAAGACCATCAGCACAGATAATATCATTGTTGCCAAACAACGAATTACCGAGACAATGTGCATTTTGGAGAAGTTCTTTCCACCTTCATTTTTTGTTATTAGCATTCACCTCATGGTGCATCTAGCTGATGAAGCATTAGCTTGCGGTCTAATTAGATTTCGTTGGATGTATCCCTTTGAACAGTAAAGCTCTAACTCTAAATATGTTTTCTTTTACTTGTATAATACTATGCTAATTTGACATATTTCAACAAGTTAATGAAAATTCATAAAGGATATGTGAAAAATGCAGCACACCCTGAAGGGTGCATTGCAGAGCGCTACATTGTAGAGGAATCTATTTTTTATTGTATAGAATACATGCCAGATGGTGGTAAAGGCAATCACAAGAAGACGCGCCAAAGGTTCCTGGACAATGATGGTGAATGTGATGAAGAGCCTTTGGATAAAGGCAACAGTGTTTACTTAAGTAACATACAACATCAACAAGGTCGTAGATGGGTTCTGCTGTTATGATAAGATTGCAAGCTGGAAAATGTGAGTAGATACATTTTATATAATAACATTGTAGTTTTAGAAATTAGATAAAATGTAGTTAGATATACATAATAATGTACCTGTCATTGATTTAGGAAATATGAAACATATATAAAAGCAACATCTTCAAAGGGACAAGGAAAGAAGGGCAATGTGTCTAAGAATGATAAACCTGATTTCATTAGTTGGTTGCGGAAGGAGATATTATTTATTTATTCAATTTAAAATATTGGATGATATGCATGCTCATATTGCCAAGTATTATGAAATTCCCCTTTTTATATGCAGATGGAATCTGTTGATGGCGAGCCAACTTTGAAGCGACTAGCAGATGGCCTAATATTTAAGGCAAAATGTTATAACAAATATCGTGTTAATGGTTTCATATTCTCTCCAATCGAATATGAACCTAATAAGTCAACACAAAATAGCGGGGTCTCAATGAAAGCCATCACTAAATAGAAGGCAAGTGCTAGAGATAAGAATTACAGGGCAGGTGTATTTATTGTGGGGTTGTTGAACAGATAATTGAGTTGGATTACATTGACTTCTGTCAAACAGTTTTTTATTGTGACTAGTTCAAAGTAGAGGACAGGACCAATAGCTGCATTGTTGATCCCGAGACAAATTTGATAATGATAAACACAGAGAAAATTAAAAGAAATGATAAGGAAGAAAATGAGCCATTCATATTAGCATCTCAGGCAAGTCAAGTGTTCTACTCCAAAGGTCAAACAAGGCCTGCATAGTCTATTGTTCTAATAGCCCCAAAGCGACTAACAAAAGATGTAAATGCACTTAAAGATCTTAGTCACTTTCCTTCCTTTATTGGTGAAAATGCAAACTTAGAAAATGTTCTAAAAGAAATTAACTATGAATTGTAAAGTTGGACACGTTTACTTATGATTTCCAATTTTTCATGCTTGATGGTATTATCTACTTATTAATATATACTTTATGCTTATACTTGTGCTTATGGTGCCTTGATTATGATCATGCTTATTATTAGAAGTTCCATTTAATGCAATTTTTGTTCATTTTTTTTATTATTAACTATAAATTGCTTATGCCAAGTGACATATGTCATGTGAGACATACATGTTGTAATGGAAGTGGAAGGTAACACAAGTTCTATAAATGTAGGTTTAAAAGATTTGGATTTCACTGTTTAAACACTATCATACTTTTTTTTAATAGTATTTTTTTATATAACATTCTTTTTCTATTTGTTAGGAACTTCCACATTGCTAAAACATAGGCTGGTGATTACCTTAAATAAATGTGGCCTACCTGTGGGCGATAATTCAATCAAGTCAGTATCAAGATGTGAGGAGATTGTTTGCACTCATGTTCCTATTTCCATTAAGGACTGGCGTGCCGTACCTAAGAGCAAGAAAGATGAACTTTGGAATCTCCTTTTGGTATGAATTACAATGCTATCTTCATTGGAAATGGATGGAATACTCATCTTATTTTCTATAAAGTTATCGATTCTAAATTTTTATTTTAACAAAAGGATTTTGATGTTTCTCAATCCTATAAGGACAAGTGCCTCAAGAACATGTGTGAAATGATGAGAAAGTATAAGACAAAATTGAGGTAAAAATACCTTGATCCTTATATAAGTCATGAAGAAAAATTAAACAATCGTCCTCAAGGAGTTACGCCTGAAGATTGGGCAGCATTTGTTGAGCATAATTTAGGTCCCAACATAATAGAACAACGAAAAAAGAACACGGAGGTGAGAAAGAAAATGAAAATTTATCATACAATTGGTAGGTATGGCCACGCGAGGCTCGAGAAAAAATTGGTAAGTACTTGTATCTGTAGATAACATATATGTCTAGTTGCTTTGTATATTAAAAACTAATAATATAAAACATGTTCACCTATAGAGATGCCAAAAGATAGAGAATGAACCCCTAATTACTGGGTTGAAGTGTGGATCGCAGGCCACACGAGAAAGGATGGTTCTATCCCCAGTTCTGTGTCTTCACATGTGGTAAATTCATCATCTTATATTTAACTTGATAAGATAGAAAATAACATAAGAAGTTTCCTTATTTGATGAATGCATAATTTGACAGGAAAGATTAAAAGAGATACTTTCTAGTCAAGTTGAAATAAATTCCCATGACATCCCCAATGAACCATTGACTCAAGTATTTGGTATTGATACAAGAGGTCGTGTTCGTGGTGTTGAGAATATCGTATCAAGAACTCAAATTCTAGGGTCCTCTTTTGCTCTTGAAAAACTAGCCGTCAATGAAAAAAATGCAACTGAGCAGTCAACCTCAATCAAGAATCTGCAGTCCCAAGTAAATCACTTACTTGAAGAACAAAAAAACCTTGTTGAAAAACTTAGTGGAATCCAACAATTGCTTGAAGTAAGTCTCTATTAGAATTATAGATTTGTATTTAAATTTTCATTATATTATATTTTTTTTACATGTACTCATGAGTAAATTAATAACATATTTTTAAAATAAATTTACAGCAACATGTGACTTTAGGATCTCAAGGAAGCACATCATTCCCATTAAAGATGCCAAGTTAGTTGCGGCTTCGAACGTAGTAGTGAATAATTAGGCTTCAATGAGATTGCGCCCATGCAAATTGATAGATTGGTGTCACGAGGTTGTTACTCGTGGAAGGGCCTATATAGGGAATGGATCCCTACAAATTCATTTAAAACCTCTTCCGAAAGATACATACAATGTTATAGTTGATATCATTGACAAAAGAGAAATCAAACTACCATATCCAGATGGTTATCATTCAACTTTAGGCGAAGTTGGGAATGGATCCTTTGTAGCGTGGCCTATGAATTTTACCAAATTCACGGATTAGAAATTCCTCATTTTGTTAAAATTTGGTCATATACACTCAAGGGCTATGTTTTTGTTAGACTTGTATATTTTGTTAAACTTAGATCATATGATAATTATCTTTTGCAAAAGGCCTGTTCCTTCCTGTTGATTATTATTATTATTGTTACTGCTTTTTTTTTCTGTGGTTTGTGCATTCTTTTTAGTTTGGTATCTTGGTTTTGTGGTAAGTAATTTTGCATTGATCAAGTATTAGAAAATGATAAGGAGAGGGTGGAAAAGTTAGAATTGATATGCCTATGCAAACAAGTTTTATTTTCTACAAATAGGTACACTCATTAGGTATCAATTTTGATAATTGAAAGGCATTGAGAAAAGTGAATTGAATGAGTTTTTGTACATGCTACAAATCTAAAGTACAGTTTATGGTAACCAAAATACAGAATTTCTATAACTTTGTTTAGTGCCTAGGAATATTTCATTGTATTTGCAGACAACACAAACGTAAGCAACTTGAGTGATATCCAATCACGTTGGAAATTGTGAGTAGAACATGCTTTTGGATCCTGGGATTCAGATCTAAATTCGGATTCATGGATATTGATTTATAATGTATGTATGCTTTTGGATCTGGTAATCATAAAGCTTTGGATTGCTACAGTTTCTTACCATTGGTCCTTCCATGTTATAGCCTGTTGATTAAATGATGCAGATTGGCCAACAAATTTGCTTACAATGGCGTATTTGATATTTTTTTTTACTAAATATTACTTTCTATTTGGTGGGTTTGATGACTTCTTTTTGTAATACAGGTAGGACAAATATAGTTTCATGTCTTAAGAGTGTCTTGGAGGTACCCCAATTCCCAAATCACAACTGGACGGGTTCCTTGGGAGAAAATTAATCTATTTTACTGGTTGAGGTGAAAAACTTACAGTGGCCAGGTGTATCAGTTTTTTTCTTCTCTGCACTAGATGTAAGATCAACCACTTTGTTGGAATTGATTTGATTGTACAAGTGCGATCAAGTCATGCTTTCAGTTTTTATGTTGTAGAATTGCTCTTCTTTTGGTTAAGAACCTATGAATTGTACTGAATTTGGTATGATTGCTTTGAATCTTGCATTATGTTGATAATTGCTTCAGTTATGATTAGAAATATTTGATTATGGTGTCAAATTTATCTTTTGTGAAGTGTGGGATTTTGCATGCTATGGATTCTGCTTTCTATCAAATTGGTGTGTGCTTTTTTGGGTATCGGTTATTTTTGTTCCATTTGGGTTTTGTTATTCTTGAATTAGTTAAGCTTGTTTGTAATCTGTAGGTTAGGGGCCAAATTTGTTCGAGCCCAAATATGAGGCGAACTCGGGATAGGAAGTCTATGTTGTTTCTTTTTAAGATCTTCCTTCATGAGTTGTTTTGTTAATGGTCTCCTACTTTATATCCCAGTCTCAATGTTATTTGAAATGGTTTCCCTCATTTCCTCTTATTCGTACTCTTGAAATTCAAATATCAGGCTCACTTAGTTTGTATGGAGCTATGAAGTATGGACATCGAATTAGTGGTGGACCCCACCAAGTGCAAGACCACCCTTCGGTGACCAAGGGGGTGCTCTGTTTGATAGGTCCGACAGTCCCCTGTTTCTGTTTGTTTACATAGATGAGCTTGTCAAAGTTTATAAAATACCCCTCTACTATGATATTAAAATTTAAAACAGTACCTAGGTGATGAAAAACATAGAAAACATAGGCTTCTCTAATTAGATAGGGCTTTTCACACATGGGTTAGGGCCCTATGTGGTTGAACAAATGCCTCCTAGGTATGCCTGTGCTGCTCATTTATGTGCACTTTTCAGTATCAATCTTATTTGTGCCATCTTCATTGCTTACGCTAGCATTTAACCAGAATCTCCTTCGCAAAGCTTACCTATGTAACTCCTGAGACTCTTCATATGTGAGTTGCCACAAACTGTTCTGTCTACTGACAACTTGAGTAGATCAAATAATCCTTAGAGCGTTGAAAATTGAAGTCCATACCCTAGTGCAGAGCCACCATATTAATACTAAGTAAAACATTTTTCTTTTTTTGCAGAAAATTATGGAGTCTTGTTAAGTGTGAACGTGTCTCAAATTTCCCTTTTATGATTGCTATCACTATAATAATTGTTTGTATTAAGTTTCCTTATTTAATTTTCAATCACTGTACCACCTGCACCATTGATATTTGATACTATGATTGTGGTTAGTCATAACACTTTCATTCTGCTTTAGGCTCAAATTTTCGAGTGGAAGGAGCCAATTTAGTCTCTTTCAATTTTTCAAAAATTGATAATTTTCAAGGTACATATTCAAGTCCCCGTCCATTCGCCACATTCAGATTTCATATAGATTATCTTTGTTTATTGTGTAATATAGAACTCATTGTTTAACAAGAAAAATCATGAATTGGATGTGGTTTCAAATTTTCCTGTTTCACTTAGGGTGGGATGAGTTCTGGGTATAAGAGATTCATCTATGAAAGTGGAAGTGTCAATGAAACATATGATGAAGATAAGACATCTTTTTTAAGAGTTCAAGGACCAGGTCCTGAAAAAATGCAAGCCATCAAAGTTGATCTAGTAAGTTAAATATTGATACCTTTTTGAAGTGACATTAATAAGGATCTCTTTTCTGAATAACAACTTACTGAATTATGAGATTGGTAATATTGACAAGGGCTTATAGCACATATGGAAGGTGCAAATTGTTGCAATGTCTGGTTTCAAGTCATGATACTTAACCAAAATTAAAAAAAGAAATAACTTATCGACAAGCATTTAATAGTATAATGGGTGAATTAAATAGACTTTTTGAAGAAATGACTTGATGTGGCCAATCGGGAATTGATCAAGTTTGATCTATCATTTCTTCTTGAACTGTGTGATTATGTTTCATTTCTTATTGAACTATGAGATTATGTTTATTCTATAATATTAAATATTAAATACTAATAATACTGATCTTGGAGAATAGACCCTGCTACAGTACTGCTTGAACTACAAACTTATCTTCCATATTAGAGATAGAGAAACAAAAAGTGAGGTATGCACTAGATACAAGTGTCTCTGAACAAATTTCTCCTTATGTTGATTCACCGAAGAGTGGAACCCATATTTGTCATGCTAAACATCGGTAATGCTGATGAAATGTAAGTGAGCATGAGAATGTGGTCGAAACTAGAGAAATGAAATGATATTTGGTGAACAAATGGTGAAGAGGCTCTCTAAAACAACTTTGTCACTGGGTTCATGTGTGTGAGCTTTGCCCACCATGAATGTGTTATTGGTCTAAAATATAAGGCCTGTCTATACATCAGGTTTTCCACACTTGTATGGTAAACATGTATAGGTAGGGAAAAATAAAGTGGACAACTGTACATTTTCAGTATTTCCATGTCCCTATGTGGCGGGCCTGATGCATGGGAAGCTTGACTTATACGCCGATCATTGATTCAGGTGCTTCTAAAAACATGATGGTAACTTTCATCTTTTAACCTCCTTTTCTTCATTTTTCATTGCGTGGATGGCTCTCTTTCCAGTAAGGAAAGCTTGCACTACACCTCTTCAATAGGCTTCCTCTTCCACCTAATTTTTTTTCTGGCTTTTAAATAAAATCATTATCCAGAGGCTGAAGCCAATTAACAGTCTTTAAGTTGTCGCATGTATCCTTCTTGGCTTTACACCTCAGGATTTGAAAAACTATAATAGAATTGGTCATCAGTCCAAGTACCAACACAGAAATGTTATAAGCTCATTTGCTTGTTTCAGAGAAAGCTGTCTTCTATGTTAACCTGCATTTGTCGGAAACAATTATATAAGTTTGTTTACAGTGTCTGTTCTAAGTTGCTCTGAATCTGTTGAATGTTAATCTCTCTCTGTTGTTCTTCTAAGTAGGTCATCTGACTTCATATTTTTATTTTTATTTTTTGAAATGGGACTCTATAGTTTGCTATAAGTTAAGTGTGTGAGAAAAATAACAAACACCCATTACTTAGGCAACCTCTTGTTCCACACAACAGCACACCCAACAAGTTTGCTTCCATTCTCATTATTTTCCTGAACCTGGTCACATGATAAATTCATGACAAATGGCTTTATGAAATTTTGTTCACTTGTGATATTGTTGGCATTTGTTAATTGCATTTGCAACATCAATTTTTGTGACTAACTAGACAAAGTTCCAAGTTTCTGGTTCACTCAGTTCATCAAATTGTTACATTCTACAAGCTGGAGCATCTATCTACACTTGGGTTGGGAATCTTTCTTCTGTAAGAGACCATGATCTTCTTGACAGGATGGTGGACCACCTATATGTATGTAGTTGCCTCACACAAAATTAATGCTGTGTTATTTTTTTTCTTCCTTTTCTGGATGTCTCTTGCCCCAAAAGATTTGATATTAGACTCTTTTTTTTTTGCTGATAATTTATATTAGACTTAATTTGGATAGGACATAACTTGTAAGTATTTTGTTACATGCATTGAATGGTGATCTTAGGTCTATGTAATGGCCTATTGCATAAAGATTATGTTATATAAAGTCGACTTTTCAATTCCCCAAATCATAGCCTTGAATGGGTAGAAACACTTCCTTTAAACAAAACTTCTTGAATAGTTCTAGGATAGTGAACACATCACTTTTACAAAGAAACTTCTTTGATGAGTTTAGATGAACTCCATTTTTTTCATTGGCATTCCTGATTATGGCAGATTTATATTACTTGGGTTTAAATATATAATTAATTTCTGCTGCTGTTCTGGGATGTGTTAAGATTTTTTTTTTCAATATTTTTTTAATATCAATATCTAGACATATTAATTTACCATTTAATAAAAGTACCACTACTTTTACTACTTGTTTGGATTTCATCCTTTAAAATCTTTGGGTACATACTTCTGAGAAGGCAATGAGTTTTTTTGGGTCTTACACAATGATCAAACTTGATGATTATTTTATTTTGGAAAAAGTTTCCAAAATATTTATCCATGTCGTTAATATCTTAATAATCTGCTGTTGGAGTTTCATGTAGTTTGAATCATTAGGAACTAAACTTTAGAGATCTTCAATTGTTTTAGATTTTATATTAATCTCAAACTTAATACAATGGCTATCTCCATTCTTGCAGCAATCAACATGGGGTCGCTGTAAACACAAGGCACGCGTAACCATCCATGGGGTCGACATCAACACAAATCTACAGCAAAATGAAGGTTAAAGAGAGGGAAAGCATTTTTGCATTTCAACCTGTACTTATCTTCATTCATGCAGCTTCATATTCTTCTGCTCCTTCCCCTCTATAACAAGCCTCCATATCAAATACTATGTGATGAGAAGTGGAGGAGACGGAGGAGAAGCAGTTTCAATTTTTGTAGCAATTATTTTTTAGGCTTGACTTTATTTGTAATGAATGTTAATTTAATTAATAAAATTTATTCTTAAGCAAAAGATACATTATTTGCATCTTTTGATGTACATTGATGATTGTAATAAATAAATGTAACCATTGATGAGCAATGTTAATTTAGTATGAATGTAAATTCAGTTGTTGGATGATTAAATGATTTTTTCTATATCTTTATCTGCTTAAAATCATTTTAATCATTTGAAATGAAATATAAATAGCCCTCTAAAATTTGTATCCAAATAAAAAAATAGTTAGAAACTTTTTTTTTTTGGAACGGATTTAGAATTATTTAGGAACTGATTTTCAACTGTGATGAACCGTTCCAAATCAAATGTAAAAGTGTTCCATACATACTTTTAGGAACAAATTCAAAAATATCAGGCACAGTTAGAAACCGTTCCAGAAAAATGAATCTGGAACGGATTAAGGCCGTTCCTGATTTATATTTATGAAACGGTCTTAATCTGTTCTAGTTTTTCTGTGATGCCCTTATCTAGAACGGCTTAAAACTGTTCCAGATTTTGTTTGGAACAGATTTAAGCCGTTCCTAATTGTACATTTTAGTGTAGTGGTTTTGCATTCCCTAGAGATGAGAAAGAACCTAGCCTCAGGTTTTCTTTTGAGTAAGGCTGGATTTAAATAGGTGATTACATTCGACCAATTTGTAATCACCAAGAAGGGTGTATTTGTTGGTAAAGGTTATGCTTGTGATGGCATGTTCAAACTGAATATTATTAATAATAATGTTGCATCACCTTCTGCTTAAATTGTTACTTCTATTGATGAATGGCATGGTAGATTAGGACACATCAATTTTAAAACTATAAAAAAAAATATGAGTAATAGTAGCTTGATTGATAAATATCCTAATGAATATAAGAAATGTGTAATCTGTTCTCAAGCTAAGATTACTCACAAGCCTTTTCATACTCTGGAAAAGCAATCTGAGTTGCTACAACTAGTGCATTCTGATATTTGTTATTTAAGTAATATTATGACTAAATGTGGTAAATATTATTATTTTTCTTTTATTGATAACTGTTCTTGATATACTTATATATATGTACTAAAAACTAAAGATGAAGCACTATCTAAGTTTAAAATTTATGTTAGTCAATTTGAAAATAAAATGGATAAAAAAGTGGTAATAGTTAGGAGTGATAGAGGTGGTGAATACACCTCAAAAGAATCTCTAGATTTTTATGAATCTAAAGTAATTAAGAGAACCAGTACTGCCCCTATACACTACAACAAAATGGAATAATAGAAAGAAAAAAATAGGACTTTGATTGAAATGGTTAATTGCATACTGATTTCATCTGATAGTCCAAAATATCTGTGAGGTGAAGCTTTGTTGACTGCATGTTACATCTTAAATAGAACTTTGTATTCTAAGACTAACAATACACCATTTAAGATTTGGGAAAGGAGGAAGTCTAACCTAAGATATTTTAAAGTTTGAGGTTGTTTGGGCCATGTTAAGATAGTAAATCCAAAAAGGCCTAAGTTAGGACCCCACTCATAGAAATATGTTTTCATAGGATATGCACAAGATAGTGCTACCTATAGATTTCATAAGTTAGATGACTAAAACCTAGTTCTAGAGATGCAAATTTCTTTGAAACTATGGTCCCTTTTAAATCTAGGCTCACATCAAAGCCTACTCATCCAAAAGAGTTTTAGAAATTCTCAAGGAAGAGGAATTTCAACCTAGAAGGAGTAAAAAACTTAGGATTGTCACTAGTTTTGGCCTTGATTTTGAAATAAACCTAGTTGAACAAAACTAATCTACTATTAAGGATGCTATGGCTTCTCATGATGTCACTTTTTGGAAGGATGCATTAGATGATGAGATAGAATCCATTTTGGCAAATAATACTTGTGAATTAATTGACTTTCCATTAGGTACTAAACCTTTAGGATGCAAATGGGTTTTTAAGACCCAATAATCAATAGAGAAGTACAAAGCTAAGCTTGTAGCCAAAGGCTTTAGACAAAAAGTGAGTAGATTTTTTTTTCAACACTTATTTTCCAGTGTCAAGAATTAACTCAATTAGAATTTTGCTTGCTGTTGCTGTTGTTCATAGTTTGGATATATATCAAATGGATGTTAAAACTGCCTTTCTAAATGAATGTTTAGATGAAGAAATTTATATGGAACAACCAGAAAGTTATGTCATAAAAGGACAAGAGCATAAGGTGTGCAAGTTGATAAAGTTCTTATATAGACTAAAATAAGCACCTAAAAAATGGCATTAGATATTTGATGAGGTTTTTTTATTTAATAGCTTCAAAGTTAATGAAAATCTCATGGCAATTCAACAATAATATTGTGCTTGTATGTTGAAGATTTGCTTAATTTTGGAACTAACATGGATTGTGTAGAAGAAACCAAGATACTTCTCTCATATTTTGATATGAAAAACTTGGGAGAAGCAAGTGTTATATTGGGAATCAAAATAAGTAGAGATGACACTAGAATCAAGTTGTCCCAATCAAATTATATAAAAAAAGTGTTAAGATTTTTTGAACACTTTCATTGTAAGTAAGTGTCTACTCCTTTTGATCCTAATATTAAATTAGTTAAAAATGATGGTGATAGTGTAGCTCAACTTGATTATGGTAGTGTAATTGGAGGTTTAATGTACACTATGAGCTGTACTCACGCTGATGTTGCATATGCTATAAGTAAATTGAGTAGATATACAAGCAATCCTGGTACTAAATATTTGAATGTTGTATCTAGAGTACTTAAATATTTAAAGTACACTATGGACTATGCATTGTGTTATTCTAGTTATCCACTAATAGTTGAGTGGTACAGTGATGCTGATTGGAAATCAAACTTGGATGATTCTAAGTCAACAAAAGGATATATTTTTACATTAGGAGGTGCTGCAATATCTTGGAAATCTAAGAAACAAATTTCCATTTCACATTCCACTAAGAATTCAGAATTCCTGGCTCTGAGAGCCACTGCAACGGAAGCTGAATAGATTATGAATTTATTATTTGATATTCTTTTCTAGACTAAACCAATTCCTCTAATTATTATTCATGTGATGACATTGCAACAATTATTAATGCAAACAATGCTACATATAATGGAAAGTTTAGACAACTAAAATTGCAACATAGCTATGTGAGACAATTACTAGGTTGGGGGTGTAATTGCAATTGATTATGTAAGATCAAAGGACAACAAAAGACAATTTAGCTGATCCTTTTACAGAAAGCCTCATAAGGGAAAAGATAAAGGAAACAACTAAAGGAATGGCTTAAGCCCATAAATCATTAATAGCGGGAACCCAACCCAATGACCAGAGTGTTGTGCGCATGTGTGCAAACGCAATCAAGATCAACAATCACCACACAAAAAGACGAGAGATTTACGTGGTTCGGCAAAGATGCCTACGTCCACGGGAAACTAACTTCCACTAGGTTCTCCTCCAATCTGTGAAACCACAGCCTTGGAATCTCAACCACTCTCAGCCTCTCTCTAGGGTTACAGATTACATGCCACTCTCAGCCTCTCTCTAGGGTTACAGATTACATCATATATATAACCATTATATCCTTATCCCCCAAGAACTCTATCTCATGAAAAAGGAAAGTCCTAACCTATTAGAAAATTGCTGTTTGACAAAACAGGAAGTTCCTAATATCATTAGGGAAACCACCCCAGATACTGAACCCACTAATGGTCTGGACCCACATGGCCAACAATCTCCCCCTCCAGACCATAGGGAAGATGCCCTGAACCCCTTATTGGGAATTCAGCCCTGCTAATTCTGAACACAGCTCCAACTTTCCCTTAGACACAACCTTGGTCATCATGTCCGAGGGATTTTTGTCCGAATGAATCTTTTCCAACTTCATGAAGTTCTTCTCAATCACCTCACGAATCCAATGGTACTTAATATCAACGTGCTTCATGCGACCATGATATATAGCATTCTCATTGAAATTCATAGCACTCTGACTATCACAGTAAACTACATATTCTTCTTGCTTCAAACCTGGTTCTTGAAGGAATCTTTTTAACCAAAGCATCTCTCTCCCTGCTTCATTAGCAGCTATGTATTCCGCTTCAGTTGTAAACTGTGCTGTACACTTCTGCAACTTCGATTGCCAGGAGATAGCTCCCCTATGAAAGTAAACAAATAACCAGAAGTCGACAACCGACGATCAAAATCGCCTGTAAAATCAGCATCAGTATAACCTTCCATGACTAGTTTTGAGCCTCCGAAACATAAGCACACCTTGGAAGTACCTCTCAAATACCTAAAGATCCATTTCACTGCTTCCCAATGCTCTTTTCCAGGGTTTGTGAGAAATCTACTCACTAAACTCACAGCATGAGCAATGTCTAGCCGTGTACAAACCATGGCATACATGAGACTCCCCACAGTAGAAGAATAAGGAACACATGCCATCCGCTCCTTTTCATCATCTGTAGTAAGACACAAGCGCTTGCTTAGTTTGAAGTGACTGGCTAGAGGTCTGCTAACTGGCTTAGCATTTTTCATGTTGAACCATTCGAGCACTCGTTCAACATATTTCTCCTGTGACAACCACAGCTGCTTGGAACTCCTATCACGACGTATTTGCATGCCTAATATCGTTCATGCGGGACCCAAGTCTTTCATGTCAAACGACTTTGACATCTCCTCTTTCAACTTGCTATCCTGTCCAACTATCAGCATATCATCTACATATAAAAGAAGGATGATGAACCTACCATCGATAAATCGATGAACATAGACACAATGATCTGCAACCATCCTCCAGTGCCCATGACTCAACATGAATGAATCAAATTTCTTGTACCACTGTCTCGGTGCTTACTTTAGCCTATAGAGACTCTTGTTCAATTTGCAAACCATCTGTTCTTTTCCTTCTACCTCAAACCCCTCTGGCTGAGTCATGTAGATTTCTTCTTTCAAGTTACCATAAAGAAATGCGGTCTTCACGTCCATTTGTTCAAGCTCAAGGTCCATGCTGGCGACTAGACCCAAAATGACTCTAATAGAAGTCATTTTCACAACAGGAGAGAAAACATCACTGAAGTCGATACCCTTCGTCTATGCGAAGCCTTTTACCACTAACCGGGCTTTGTGCTTCACTAGTTTTCCATTCTCATCCTTTTTCAGCTTGAACACCCATTTGTTTTTTAGAACATTCCTATCTTTAGGAAGTTACACCAGCTCATATGTCTTGTTCTTTTTCAAAGAACTCATCTCATCCTGCATAGCCTTCATCCACTCATCTTTATCAGCATGAGTCATTGCTTCGCGGAAGCTATCTAGCTCTCCCTTATCAGTAAGCAAAACATATTCAGATGCAGGATACCTAGTTGATGGTTAACGCTCTCGGGGAGACCTCCTAACTTGAGGTTCCGTGGTTTCAATCTGAGGAGACTGCTGCTCCCCCTGTTCAACACCCTCATCATCTGGCAAACCCTGTGCTTCATCACGATCCGGATCGTTTTGTCCACCTTCTCCACCTGTAGTCTGCACCGGAGAAGGAGTCGGTGTGAGATCAACCACTCCATCAACTTTTTTAGAAGACTTATCAATCTTCTCAACATCTCCAAAGAATTGGTTTTCATGGAAAACCACATCCCTACTTCTGATAAGTTTCCTCTTCTCTGGAACCCATAATTTATAGCCAAACTCATCTCCACCATAGCCAAGAAAGATGCAACTCACTGCCTTATCGGCCAACTTGGAACACTGCTCCTTTGGTACATGCACAAATGCTTTACACCCAAACACCTTCAAATGTGAATAGGAAACATTTTTACCTGTCCATCTTCTCTCTGGAAGATCATAATTCAAAGGAACTGAGAAAGATCTGTTAATCAGATAAACGGCAGTCAGAATGGCTTCACCCCAGAATGACTTAGGCAATCGCACTAATCTTATCATGCATCTCATCTTCTCAAGAATAGTGTGGTTCATTCTCTCTGCCACACCATTATGCTGTGGAGTACCAGGAACTGTCTTTTCATGTCGAATGACATGCTTCAAGCAATAGCTTTTGAACTGGTTGGATGTGTACTCTCCTCCATTATCTGAACGGAGACACTTCAAGAGTTTGCCTGTTTCTCTTTCAACCTTGACATGAAACTGTTGAAACATCTGGAATACTTGATTCTTTGATTTTAACGGATAAACCCAGACTTTCCTAGATACATCATCGATGAACGTGACAAAGAACTTATTGCCACCCAATGATTCTACCTCTATGGGACCACAAACATCAGAATATACCAAATCCAACACATTTGATTTTAATTTTGATGTCGAAGAGAAAGCAACCCTATGCTGTTTACCATACAAACAATAATCATAAGGGTCAAGGGATATACCTTTGGAGCAAGGAATTAAATTTTTCTTTGCCAACATCTGCAAGCCTTTCTCACTCATATGACCAAGCCTCTTATGCCACAAATTCAGAGAGGAATTATCTTGAACTGCATTCAATGCATCTGTGCACAACTTTACTTGTGTTTTATAAAGAGCATTTCCTACTGTACCTCTCGCAATAACAAGAGACCCTTTAGTGAGCTTCCATCTGCTATTTCCGAAGTAATTCTCATAACCTGCACAGTCCAATGCAGTCCCGGAAATCAAATTCAACCGCAGATCAGGAACATGTCGCACATCTTTCAGCGTTATTGTGCAACCAATATCGATTTTAATGCAGACATCACCGATACCAACAATATCTGAATGACTCGTGTTGCCCATCTTCACAGTACCAAAGTCACCTACCTTGTACGCCGTGAACATCTCCCTGCAGGGAGTAGCATGGTCGAATGCTGCTGTGTCAACAACCCACTCAACCTGACCATCTGCAACACTTAAACACTTATCATCATCGCCGGCGAGCACCACTACTTCCTGTTCCTTCATGGCAAAACAATTTTTCCTGACGTGGCCCATCTTGCCACATACAAAGCATTTTACAGACTTTTTCTTGCTCTGTGATTCACTGCTAGACTTAGATGTGATTCACCTCTAGACTTGCCATGACCCCCCTTTGGACCTCTACTCTTACTCCTCCCCCTATTCTCAGTAACAAAGGCTTGTGCATTATCTGTCCCTGCAGATTTCCTTCTAGTTCTTCATTCTGTAGACTACTGGTAACCTGACTCATAGATAACACACCATCTGGAGTAGAGTTGCTCAAGGAAACAACCAATGTCTCCCATGTATCCGGTAAAGAACTCAGAAGCAACAAAGCTTGCATCTCATCATCAAGGGTCATCTTCATAGTGGTTAACTGATTTACCACACTTTTGAACTCATTGATGTGATCTTCGATCTGACTACCATCCTTGAATTTCATGTTCACAAGCTTTCTGATCAAAAAGGTTTTGTTCACTGAGGTCTTTTTATCATACATTGCTTCTAGCTTTTTCCAAAGGGTATTCGCATTGGTTTCATTAGACATGTGATAAAATATACTGTTATCAACCCACTATCTGATGTGACCAATCGTTTTTCTATGCAATTTGTTCCAGTCAGCATCTTGCATATCTTTCGGTCTGGCATTATCTCCCTCAACGAGATCATGGAGGTCTTTACATTGAGAATATCCTCCATCTTCGGTTTCCAGATCAACCAATTGGAATGGTTGAGCTTAACCATGGTAGTATTGATAGTATTGTTCTCAATCTTAATCAAATTAAGTAACAGGAAAAACAAACAACTAACACTGACCTCAACTTCTGCACCAAGCTGTAGATCTCGTCAACACGAGCACGCTGGAAGAAATGGATCTAAAATCCGACTCCGGATGCCTCCGATATCGGAAAAACGGTTTTCTGCGCTCCGATTTGGTCAAACTCCTTGTTGACCATCAAATAGCCAATCTTCTTCCACTAACACATAGATCTGCTCGAAACGAGTCCGTAGGGGCAAACGTATCTCTGATCGGACGTCGGATGATCAAGATATCGTAGAAACAAACCTCTGCCGTCAATCGGGTCAACTCTAGCCGTTGACCGTCTGTCCGATGATGTGGGCTGACGTCAGCTGGATGACGTCACGCTGCTGACGTCTGCGGTGGCTGACGGGCTGGACCGTCAGCAAACGGGTTCAAGTCGACCCGACCTGAACTGAAACCGTTAACCTGCGCTGCTGGACTTTTGCTTCACGGGTTGGGTTGAACTGACCCGACCCGAAACTGAATTCGGAGCCTGTTGCTGCCGGGCTTTCTCTACAATGTGGGTCAACTCGACTGACCCGACCTGAAACCCAATTGACCTGAACTTGGGTCGTCTTCTTCAACGAAGACTCTGTGCTGGGTCTGCAACCCAATTGCAGACGCTGCGATGCAGCGGCCGGCTGTGCAGCTGCTGCGCGAGCTTGGCTGGTCCGGCGACCAGCGGAAACGGGAGGCGACGGCCACTGCATCAGTGACGTGTGGACTGCCAGCGATCGCTAGCAGCGGCGACCGATAAGTACAGAGTTTTTTTTTTTTTTCTTCCGGTCTTCCTCCCTCAGAACCGGCAATCAATTATTCTTCGCCAACGAAGATGTCCAACCAGCAGCAGAACCCTCCTTTGTCTTCTTCTTCTTCACTGATCGTGCAAGAAAAGATGATTTTCTCTGTTTCCGGAAACAGAGAAACCGCAGTGTGTGGCCCGGTAGAGATCAACGTTGATCTCTCCTCTTCCCGTTGATCTTCCACGCACAAACTTCAGCTCTGATACCACTTGTTGTGCGCGTGTGTGCAAACGCAATCAAGATCAACAATCACCACACAAAAAGACAAGAGATTTACGTGGTTCGGTAAAAATGCCTACGTCCACGGCAAACCAATTTCCACTAGGTTCTCCTCCAATCTGTGAAACCACAGCCTTGGAATCTCAGCCACTCTCAGCCTCTCTCTAGGGTTACAGATTACATCATATATATAACCATTACATCCTTATCCCCCAAGAACTCTATCTCAAGAAAAAGGAAAGTCCTAACCTATTAGAAAACTGCTGCTTGATAAAACAGAAAGTTCCTAATATCATTAGGGAAACCACCCCAGATACTAAACCCACTAATAATCTGGACCCACATGGCCAACACGGAGATCCTGAGAAATAAATTCAATGAAAAAAACATTCTATTTTGATGATTGGAGTACTGACAAAAATGGGAATATGCGTTTCTCAAAACTCATCGTTATCAAGTTATATTATGTGAGATTAAGTGTTAGTACATAACCTGTAGCGAGTGAGCTTGGATTTAATCCTTAATAAGATCTATAGCTTATATGGTGGGCAAACCTGCAAGAGCACTCTTGACAGACTTACCTATATGAGTGTGATAGTGGGACCGCTTTCTATGAGAATCTAGGCTAATTCTCTAGAACACTCATGAAATCCGAGATATAAGCACATGGCGGTAAAGTGCTAACCTATGGACTCCAACTATTAACTTGTCATACTTTGAACTGATATAAAGAGTTGAAGTTCAAGACTTTGGTCACTTTAACTCTTAAAGGTTTGAAAATATAATATGATGGTGAGGTTCAAGCTTTGTCACCTTACCATTGGAATGCTTAGTGAAAATTTTGAAAGAGGGGGGGGATTGTTAGTGTTATGTGTGGTTTTAAAATATTATTCATCCTTTCTCTTTGTTTTTCTTCTTTCCCAAAAGTAAAAGAGAACTTTGTGTATTTGCAAAAGTCCCATATTGAAAAAGTGCAAAACTTTTGAGCACTATATCAGTACTTCGTTTTAAACATTCAAATTAAATTTTAAATGTCATTTTAATGTTCTTGATTGTCTTTAAATGATGTGAGTTTTTTGCTTTTAATATTCTTAATTGTGTTTAAACGTTGTGGGTTTATTGCTGCACTAATGGCCCAAACGGCAATATTTTATATTATAAAATGGACTTGCTTTCTAAAAACAAACTATGCAAGACTCTTCTTCTCATTTTCTTTTTACTCTGTAACTTCTTAGCATCCTTTGTCTGCTGCAGTAAGATCTAACCTTAGTGTATGACCGAGATAGATCCATGTGTGGGGGCCATTGTATTCTGGGTCAATTGCCGCTAAGGCCCTTTGCATTTGGATTTACTCTTAGGAGGCGAAACTTTTCTTAAAGAGACCATCTGACGACATGCCTCGGCCGATTATTGCAGCCACTGATTCTCTGCGATTACTAACAACAGTTCTGCCAATGGTCAACACTTCTTTCCTGGAAATCAGTACAATTGTTTTGTAACTCTAGTTTTACAGTAGCCCCAAATTTCTATAGCTATATTTTCAACAAAAAGGTGTCCATGTGTGTGGGTAATCCTAGCCAACGAGGCCTAAAGACCAGGCTACCTTGGCCCACTTTTAGCTTTACATCTGAAGTGATAACAAAGTATATTTGTAGAAATTTTCACTGTGAGTTTATTTAGTTTATTTTATTTTTAGCTAAAAGAATATTTACTTGCACAAACTTGAAGAATATTATATTATTATTACTTTTATGCCAGTTTTGCTCCCAAGTCCCAAGATAAGATGAGTTGGAAGTTTCTTCTTCTTTTTCACCATTACTTGTGCAATGCAAGTGGGTCCAATTGGGAATAGGACTTCATTCATAAAAGCTGAGTCAAACAAATCAAGTCTGGGACCAAGTTCACGTCAATGGCTGGACGAAGGCTCAAAATTATCATTATAGTATGCTTATTATATTTCTGTACGTAATCTATTCTAGGTTAAAATGCAAGGACTGACCTAAACTTGACTGATTGGATCCAGGTGTGGAGCCTTTAAGCAGAACTAAACTTGGACTTGAAGTTTAACTCATTTGAATTTAATTGGGTCAGGGTCAAGGACCTAGACCAATTAAAGTTATAATTTTTAGTCTCACAGTCCTTTATGATACCATTAGGCTTTCGTAAATGTTTAATCTTTTTAATTTTTTGGTAAACCAGCAAAAGGGGCTGGGAACCAAGAGAGCTCGCACACGCGAGAAGAAACATACAGAAGTGGGAAGAAAGCCTATACACATAGGAAGAAAATGCATAGAGTGGAAAGGCAGCCCATACATGTGAGAAGAAAGGCGGTGTACCCAGGGTTCGAACTGTAAAAAACCAGGTAAAAACAATCTCTCTGTTATCGCTTACCACTAGGGTAAGCTGTTCTTATAAATGGTTACACTTAAAAGTGTCACACTGACATGCTCCCTTTGGAAAAGATGTGACAATGGGCCTAGATCTAACCCCAACCCGATATGCACTTGGCCTGATACAGCATGCATGGGGATAGATATGTGTCCAATGGGCTTGTAATTAGCTTCAGAAAAAGGTTTGTTAAGGCCTAGGTTAGGCCTGATACAGCCTAGGCATACATATGTGTCCAATGGGCTTGGATTTTGCTTCAAACAAAAGCCCACTTATAAATGGATTGGGCTGGGGCTAGGTCATAGGCCTACTGAACGATATAGTAGTCTATTTTGTGTGATTATTTAAATATTATGTATGTATAAATTTAGGGATTTTTATGAATCAATTCATCCTAAATATGAATTAGACGATTTAATTATGAAAAACATATATATAACGAATTAGGTGTTGTACATTTTTCTTGAAAAATTTTCCCTCATAAAAAAGGGTAACAATATTGTTACCTAAAAATTATAATACTTGCTGGGAAAATACATATATGGGTCAAATTGTAGTATCCTTTTCTATATTTATTCACCTCAGTATAAAGATATTATGACTCAGATGTTGAAAAACAAAATTGAGCGTATAATCTATAAAGAATGGTAATGATATCATTACATGAAAATTATATATTTGTAAGGAAAAAATTTTTTTGGTCAAATTTTAGTGTCATTTTCAGTATAATTTAAATTAAGTGCTCTCTCTCTCTCTCTCTCTCTCTCTCTCTCTCTCTCTCTCTTATAATTAAACTTTTAGTAAACAAAAAACCTAATAAATTTAAGCAATTATTTCTACACCTAATTTAACTAGCGCTTATTTAATTACATCGTAGTTTCACCATTAGGAGAAAGAGTAGTTTATAGTTTCCAATTGGACTCAAGGAATTGACTCGAGATGCATTGAATTCGAACCACATTGTTGGGGAAAAGAAATAAAAATATGTACATACTACTAACTGAAGTACTATACATCAACTCGCTAATAATGATCTAGGCACCCATCCAAGATTTTAGGTTGGCACATTGCTTAAAAAATTAAACCATTTAGGCCATGTCAATTGATTTGGCTAAAAGTTTTTTTCCATTTTCAACGTTTACATGATCAATTATAAGTACCTTTAGCAACTCAAAACTTAAAAAGGTACATCAGAACCATTAAAACACATGAACCTCTTTAAGATTTTATTTGAGTGCATTTTACGTGTCCTTAGAGTGAGAAATATTTACTTGGGCATGCACACTGCGCATCTGAATCATCGTATGAGATGGGACCCACCAGCTGAGTTTCATGCATGTCATCCAAAACTACGTCAACACATGTGAACATTTTCCTCTTTAGAGTAAATAAAAAATATTAAATGAAACATTGTGATATCTTGTATGAGGGACTAGGGAGTGAGAGATATGCATTTCAGGTGGGTCCACCATGTTGGAAAGATTTCTTAAGAAGAACATGTATTTTGAGAATGAATAAATAAATAATATGTTACTAAAGGTTTTTTGTTTACTAAAGGTTTGGGGAAATGTTTCTGGGTGTAATTTGAAAAATATTTCCAACTGTTCTTTCTCTCCAAAAAAAAAAAAAAAACCTTTTGGCGATTGTTTTGACCCTGAACTATATAATTTTCTAATAACAATTCTTTACAGATTCTACGCCCATTTTTTGTCTCCACCATCTAATTCATAATATCTTTTTGCTGGTGTGTATAAATGCTGAAAAAGACATTAAAATTTAAACAAAAAATGTTTTTCCCCTTGCATATATATAATTTTTAGGTAATGATATCATTACTAGTTTTATAGATTCTATGTCCAATTTTGGTTTCCAACATCTGAGTTATAAAATCTTTAACTAAGGTGAATAAACATAAAAAAAAGACAGTAGAATTTGACCCAAATATGTTTTTTCCGTAGAAGTGTATAATTTTCAGGTAACGACATCGTTACTATTTTTATGAGGGTAAGTTTGTCCAAAAAATTTACCACACGCTAATTCGTTATATATATATATGTCTTTCATAATCAAATCGTCAAATTTATATTTAGAATGAATTTATTAGTGAAAATCCCATAAATTTATTACTAGTTGCGAAAAATGAACCAGCTTAATGCCTTTAATAGTCTGCATGCGGTTAGCAAATAGAGCCCGAAACTAGCTAGTAGAATGGCCATGCTTGAGTAGTGGAGGCCCATGCCTATCCCTAATGTGAATAAAGTGGTATTTCCTTGCACTCTTTTACATATATATATATATATATATATGTGTGTGTGTGTGTGCATTCTGGTCCATGCAGTGAAAAAAAATGATGTAACCGCCTAACATTTTTGCATGATCATTCATTGATGAGGTATTTAAAACAAGGACATTTTCATATATATATATATATATAACTTTATCTCCTCAAGCAGTTCAAAATGTAGCCCTGAAAATATTTAGTAATTCATGTATAAAAATACTCATAGATTTTAAGATATACGAAGATTTTCATGAATAATTCGAATTAACCAACATTTACTCATGTGAAAATGATACTTTCAAATAAATAACCCAATCCAGTTTTTGGTAATAGACTAAGTAGACTAGGAGTCCTGAATCTAAGTTCAAATTGAGGCCCAATAACTAACAGGGATAGGGCTTAGGCTTGGGCTTGTGCAAAATGCCAACCCATCCAACCAACCCCAACATTTAAAAAACAAAAAGGGATTTTTACCAAATAATTAAGATTATAGTGTTATTAATCAATTTTATGAAAAATAATAACAAAAAAAAACATTTAGTAGTTCATACTTTTTTTTTACCATTTTGGCCCTATTGATGATATCATCAACTAATAAGGATATCAACGACACACCTTCGGTCAAAAACTACGTCTAACTCCCTGGCTACAATTTTCACAAAGGAAGAGAGCTTGAAGACTTGGTGAGCGCAAGTATGGCTCATTTGTTCTCCTTTATTCTCGCAAGTATGGCTCATTTCTTTGCCTTTATTCTTTCTTATTATATGACTCATTTCTTCTCATTGTTAGAAGATTTGGAGCTTTGTTTGCACTCATGCGGTTTTCAATATTTGCTTAACTTGATTAGTGTATCGAATGGTCTAATAGTATCCTCTGGATTGTGATTCCTCCTATTTGCAAACATGAATTTTGTGAGAAACTTATATACGTTATGGGCCTCTCGATTTTGCTCAGGTTTTCTGTCCATTAGTACTTCAACCAGTTTTGAGCTACTCAAAAACATCTTCCGATTTACACAAGAGCAGGCTAGGTAAGTCATTAAACATCTATTTTTCCTGCGTTTGCTCAATGGCAGCATTGGGTTGGCAAATTTTCAGTAACAGCCTAAGTAATACAATTGTTGGCCCTTTTTCAGTTTGATTATTTTCTTAAGCTAATTTTTCAAATTTATTGTTCATCTTATTTTAGTGAAGTGGAGGTGAAAAAAACGCAATGAATCCAATAACTAGAAACAGAGTACTCAAGTTAAAATGTAGAAGGGCCTTTTATGCCATTTTCATATAAAACTTTCTAAGATTTCGATTAGGCTTCTTACTGTTTTTGTAAGCATATGTGATAGATAGATGAAATAGGTGTGAATGCTTACATATGGTTGGGTGCAAAGCGCTTTGGGCATACGTACCTATCAACTTGTTAGAACTCATATGACCTAAGGTGGGTTTGTCATGAGTTGATTTGGCAGAAAAGAAAAAATCAACTATTGATGGACAAAGAAATGGTTTTGGGGTAAGAAGCGAACACCTTTACAATTGTGGACCAGACCCAAGACTATTGCTGCTTTTTTCTTTTTTTTTTTTTGCATGTTTTCCTTTTCCTTTACATGTGGGTCATGGATGCTTCAATCCTCACAAATTTTGAAACATATAGCGGAGGATATAGGTTTATTCTAGAAAGGAGTCACTGTGAAGACCAAATGACCATTTTATTTTGTCTTATGTATGGCTTTCTTGTTCATTCACATGCAATTCTACTTAAATAGTGCACATCATATATACGTAAAAATGGCTTTTTGGCAGGGAATTAATAAACAGATCATAAAGTGCCTTTTGTAAAAAAATAATAATAATAATCAAACCAAAAATTTCTCCCTCTAGGTTGCAAGTTTCACAAAGGAAGAGAGATTGAAGGCTTGGAGTTTGTAGCTGCGACTCGTTTCTTTTTCTTTATTCTTTTACCCCTTTAGTTTTTTTATTTTTTCTTCCTATTCATATTATTCGAGAGAATTGGAGAAAATGTTGGTGGTGCTGTTGACCTTCTTCTTCGTGTAGAGAGGGGTTGGCAAGATGGCCCTTTCGTTGGAAGTTGATGCAGATAACTTGGATAAAATGCATTAGCCTTTAGTGCTCTGCATTTTTTTTAGAGGGGCATTACAAGAGAGCCAACAAACAACAAGGGGGTTTGGGAAGAAGGCCCTTTCGATGGAATTAATTGTTGAATGAGGATTTCGTAATGTCCAATAGTCGTCATGTGCAAAATTAAAGCCCCTTTTGGCCTATTGTGCATGTCCTCCAACAGGCCCATTACCATAAACCCCACAAATCATAATGTTATGGGTCTACCCCACATCATCTTGATAAGAAATGAAATGAATTTTTATAAGTTGATATTTTAAAGTAGATTTTCGAGGTTTCACTGTGTTTCTTTATAAAACAATCTAATTATAATATACTCTTAATTATTTGGTAAAATTTTCTAAAACAAACTTCACTTGGATTATTAAAGAAGTGAAATGTGAATGATTATGACTAAAGGGGTCAAGGATGTGATGCAGCAATGAAGATGAGAAATTCACTTTCTCAGGATTTTCATCAACAATAATAATGTGGATACACTTTTTAGTAGCTTAATCAACATGTGCATGATCCTCCTCTTCCTTCGTAAATAAACTTTTCCATATCACTTTTAAGTCTGGCATGTGCCAAGTAACTGATTGATTTGTTTGTTTTTACCATTTTAGTCCTATTGATAATATCATCAACTAGCAGGTATAGCCTCTTCTCTAACTTAATGAAAACTCTTCATATTGTTTTGTTTTGCAAATGACAGATTTCAATCCTGGCCCATTAGATGGCTCTGTTTAATACAATCCCAAAAAACGTATCTCTAAGCAGATCTAGAATGGGAAGGTATGATCGAAAGAGTTCGTTCGAATCTTGAAGACTTTATATTTATGTCAAATAATGTAAAGTGATGAGATTCAATTTACACATTTTAGGAGCATGACCCTCCACGTGACATTCATATCAACAACCAAAAAGATACATGGAGCTAAATGAAAGATAGTGGGTACTCATTAGATAGGCAAGTCTCCACCATTCCGCTAAGATTGAAAAAATATAGATTAACCATTCCCTAATATCGAATTTGGTTGAAAGATGGAGACTAGAGATGAATATGTTTCATCTGAACAATGAGGAGGCAACAGTCACAGTTGAATATGTTGGATTTATATATGGTCTCCTTATTGATGGGTCCTAATTACCGATCGTGCCTTTTACATCCATTGATACTGTGCAATCTGTATGTAATGAGTTGTTGAGAACTACACCAAATGTCAAATGTAATTGTAGCGGAATGTATACTAAGTTGAAATGGCTTAGTGATAACTTTGTCACGGCACACAAGACTTGCATAAAGGACAATGATCATAAACAGACTTGGGCATATTTATTTTATCTCATGACGGGGCATATTTTTTGAAATGCATCAAGTGCCACAAGTGTTGCATATATATTGGAGCTTTTTAGAAAATTTGAGAAGTTTGCATGGGCTCCGACATGCTTGGCAAGTCTTTACAGGAATTTAACAACGATAACAACTATATTAAAGACAAGAAAACCAAGTGGCAAAAAGAATGAGGGCAAGGATGAAGATCCTTCAAGTAAGACTTTAACTGCGCCATTACAATTACTTTGGGTAAACAAATATAATGTGCAATAAGGAAATGATCCCAAGTCCATAAATTAATCTATACTTTCTAACATCCATATAATATTTTTTTAATAAATTTGGGCTTATTCTCATATGAGAATAGGTAGACCCAAAAGTGAAAAATGGTAAAAGGACTTTCACTTCCCATTTCATAGAAGATGTGGGTGAAGAGACTTCGAAGCTATCACAACCTAACAATTATTTCATAAGTTAGAGCACAACTTGATAGCCAAAGTGAAAATGATGTTAGTAATTGCCAGGACAATGTTCAACTTGTTGGTAATCTCTTCATGTAATCTTTTAATTGAAACTGGGTATTATGTTTGCAGTCTGTTTGGACACCTTATCGTAATTTTAAGGACCTAGTGAGATTTGTGAATAAGGCAGATAAAGCTCTTTTCACCTCATTTGTTATTGGGTTGTTGAGTGCCACTATTCAGAAAGAGTGATGAAAAAGTTTGAACTTGTACAAATTGTCCCACCACATTTTTTGAGGCCTTTGGACCAAATGGAAAGGACCACTCTAATACAAGTGAATTATAAAGATTAGTTGAAAAAAATAAAATGAAAAATAAAATGTGTAATAAAAGGTTGAAATATCTAGTTAAAGGAAATATTGATGGCAGAGGCCCACACTTAGACCTGTACTTTAAATGGTACAAATATATGACCAAGCTCCATATTGGGCATCCGCATATGGTAACTACTCGAGAAGATCTTCTCATCGCTAACAATGATTAATATTCAATTGTCCCTCCTGAAGGTATAAAAAGTTGTGCCAAGATTTATATCTACCTATGTAAGTCTAACTCAATTGGATTTTTTTTATTGTGGATTCCAACAACCCCGTTTACTAAATCAATTTTGATTCACTCAAGCAGATTTTTAGATTTTTCGATAGTCTCCCTTTATCCATTAAAGCGACAACTAAGTGTAAGGACTAAAAACAATGAAAAATCTTATGAGTGGCATGCGTCGTAAAATAAGAAATTTAAAAGCTCCTTGTGCTACAGGGTTTGAGAATTAAACCCCTGATGATTCTATACACAATCAACTTGATGATAAACTGCTGAAGGCTAAATCACATTTTTGTTAATTTCTTTGGCCTCATACTTCACTTTGCCTATAATTGAGTCCTTATGGTAATGTGTTGTTGTGTTGTAAAAACAAAAGATGGATGTAGGGGCAAAAGAAAAGGTCCAATCCCCTCCGTCTGCATACACAAGCCAATCATTTATGACACCAAAGATTCCACACACTTCTACTTCTCAACATGGTACTGCTTTAAGAAGCCCAGACATGTTCATTCAAATTAGTTTGGAATACATGAAAAGTCCTCATGTTTCTCGTTTAAACAGTCCAATGAATCCAAGCCTCCTATCAATCCATGAGATACTTTCCACTCCATCACCTTAAATTTTGCTTTTTCCAGATGTCAAGTGCTCCCCGACGACGAACATTCCAAGTTTGATTATAAAGGTTGAAATGCTTTAAACCTTGACACAGGTTAAGGTCCCAACAAGATTTTGCTATGAAGATAAACAATAATTAAATATGAGTTAACTATCAATCACCACAAGGAAAATAAATACACAATTTTTACGAGGAAAACCAAAATGGGAAAAACCACGGGACCAACCACCTATCCACTAAGAACAAGCACTATACAAGAGAGGTTACAAGAACTACTTACTATCTTTTTCCTAGTTGAACACAACCTAAAGGACTAGAAGCTCTTCTTGTCAACTCACAAGCCGTTAACCTTTTTCATGCTTAATCTTCATGCCTTGAAGCCTCTCAAGACGAATCTCCATAGAGGAAGAAGAAAATGGATCTCAGTAACTTACTATGCAGCACAGCAATGGAAGAGAAGCTTCAGAGAAGAAGGAATCTCTCAAAGGATTTCTAGGGTTTTGAATACAGAGAGAGGTACTTTGAGTAAAAAGGATTGAACCATATACTCCAAATCTGTGGTATCCTCTTAGATATGGTTTCCAAGAAGATAAAGGATGATTTGAACTCATGGGAAAGTAGATATAAATTTTCAGATGCAAACAAGTGCCCCATCCGACCTAGCCAACCGATCAAATGGGATGTCCGACCGATCGGGCATGGGTCTAATCGGTCGAGCACCTCATCCAACTGGATGATCTTCTATTCTGCCTAGGTGACATAGGATTCAGTTAATTCGATCGATCTGCCAAAAATCTAACCGATCCGATAGAGAAAAAATGCGATTTACACCTTTAAATAGTAGAACTTGATTTGTAACACTAGTCGGCACTTTAGTCCTTCTAGAAAGTAAAATTTAAACCTAAGTTTTGTCCAACCAATGAACTTGCCAATATTACATTTCTTACAATCTCCTCCTTTCGCAATTCATGGACATAACTTCCTAGACTTAACAATCTATGCAGACATACCCAAAACAACCTTTCTAACACTATGTTTCTTCAATTTTGCACATTTGGAACTTGAAAAATAAAAATTTTCTAGACACAAGACACAAGATCAGGTTAATGAAGCATAAAAGAGAAAAACTAAAATATAATTAAAATGTGATGTGTAGTGTAAAGTACTAAAATGTTCTCCCCCTTTTTGTTCATAAATTGACAAGAGAAACACAGGAAAACATAAGGGAAGAAAAAAAACAATAGAATAATCGATTTGAAATGCCAAAAAGAAAAGACAAGCAAAAGGCAATCACCGTCGATGAAGATGCTCCAGAATAGAGTCAAGCTTCATATCGCGCTGATCAAAACGACCATGCAAAGACTGAACTTCTCCATGGATTATGTCAAGATAAGCAGCCTAGTCAGATTCCTCAAAAGTTGACAATCTAACAGGTATGGATGAAGAAACAAGCTCATCCTCCTCAACGACTGGTGCAGGAATAGGCCCTCGAGGAACATGCGGATGAACTTGTGAACGAGACTGCATCAATGTACTCAAAGTAATAGGATTGGGAATAGGACCGTAACATCGTGTAAATCGGATAACACATCATGAGAAATGAGAAACCAAGAGAGAAAAACTCTAAAAGGCAACGAAGCATTATTAGCGACGGAATGAGCTCGAAAAATAGTGTCAAAGATGACCTGGGGAAGATCAATGGGAAGACCATTACCAATTAACAGTAGATAGCTAGCTTCATGGTACATCTCTGAGTGATGAACCCTAGGCTCAATTTTGTTCTTGACAAAAATGTTGTGCAACCGATAGGAGTCAGTGAGTTCACTCTACTATAACAAAGAACCAGTTAGCCAAACGCGAGGCTGACCACAAAGCACTGAACCAACCTCAACATAGTTGATGGCAGGAGCATTGTCATCCATAGTGGTTGAGTCATGATCAAGAATAGGATACTTGGGATTTGCAGTCCGGTCAATTCCCAAAAAGTGGCCGAGAGAAGTGGAAGTGATGGTCAAATCCTTGCCTCAAACATAGGATTTGATGAGCCCTCCAGAATGCATACATGTTATTATAAAATTCGGAGACCAAGTCAAGAAACACTTCATTATCAAAGGAGTAAAGTGAAGTCCAATGTCACCGAGCAAGCCATCCACCGAACGGATTAGTTCCAAATTCCATAGGATTCACTGGGCGTTCAAAGAGTACCACCCTTTTTCGGAAGATGTTGTCATACTAAGAACCACGTTCTTCAAATTTAAATCTATTGGCAATAAAAGCTTCAAAAGAAAAACCACTAGCCACACTCTTCCTCTTTGAAGCAGAGGCCTTTTTTGGAGCCATGATGTGCTTTGAGGAATGTATCTAGAAGAGGAGACCAAAGTAGCACAATACAGGGTTAAAGAACATAGAGAATAAGGCTAAACAATCATTGGAGCATTTCGACAAACAGCCTATGTGCACAAGCAGTCTCAAGCTTGAAACAATACAATCCTAGTGTAAAGGAATGCCATAGTCTACATAATAACAAGAGTAAGAGTAACCATTGTAATGAAGATGTCACGACCCGGGCCCAGAAATCGGGGGTTAGCGAAAAGCTAAACCAGTGACACACGTACTCCCGTGCACGTAAATCCAAACCCAGTCCAGATACAAGCACACAAGGGATCTAACACGTGCGAACTAAGCGTACGCGGAAGCTGTACATATCATAGCAGGCGACAAAGGAAAATAGCGGAAGCCAAAACAGATGCGGAACGGAAAAGACAAAGATAATTACAATACTGGAAACCAAATACAAGTCTAAGTACACGACAAAATAAAAATGTACAAATATACAGAGTCCAAAGTCCAAAGTGCCAAAAATACAAAATCTCAAAAACCAAAACCAAACAACTAGGCCACTGATATGCATGCACGCACTCGGCAGAGGTGATCAGGCCCACTCTGCCAAACCGGAGGGTGCCTCTACACTCGGCCCTGCAGCCCCCTCCACCGCCGGGGAGTCGGGCAAGGGATCTGTGCCTCCAACACCACAGACAACACAGATGAATACAACGATCCAGCAAATACAAGTAACAGGGATGAAACACTCATAGTATCAAATAGAATAATGACAGAAGATTAAATACAGAGTTTCGTCTTAGTATGCTAAGCAAATCGTGCATAGAAGTAAAGCATGATAAGTGAATCAGAACATAGAAAGACTGAACTAAGTGGCTACTACGTTAACCATATTCTCTCCAATAGAGAGCAAAGCAGAGCAGATGAAAACACCACTGACCGGGCCAAGTGTACAAGTGGGTCTCGGTTTCCTGGGTTCCGGGGTCCCAAGACAAAGCGACACTGCAGTGATACAGAGATACAGAGATCTAAGACAGAGGTAACCCCGTCGGGCATCCTAGGGCTGAGGCTGAGTAGAGCCAGACTAATACCAATCAAATCAAATCTAAAAGAAGGGAGATTATCCGCTTTGGACTCACCGATGGCAAAGACCGGATCTTATCCTCACGTGTTAATCTCTGGGCAGAGCCACCAGGGAATACCCAAAATATACAAAGCCAGAAATATACAAAGCATAGTCAAAATACAGATCAGAACATAGATTAAGTCAAAGCACAGCATAGATCAAAGCATAGTGCAAATCGAAGAATAAAACAGAGATACAGGACGAAAGCAAAATGACTGCGGAATGCATAGACATAGATTGGCAGAACAGAGGGCAAAACTGTAAACAATATGCAATGCATCTCAGATTAATACGGAGTCAAGGTTAATTACAAGCCAATACTAATATAGTTGCTCACTGTCACTAACCGTGCATGTTGATGTCGTTTAAGTTATTCAATGCACCGTTGCCATTAAAGTGTTGCAATGAAATCTTTGCGTGCACCGAAGTCCCTTAACCCAACACCCATGGGGAGGTGCTTAACAGTGAATCAACGCTCACATGAATGAGTCACAGCCTAACAGACTATTCATGCGATCCAATAATCCATTGGGCCGGTTTACGTGTATGGTTCCTTATATATAAGCCCTACAAAGTCACACCATTATCCTAAGTTATATTTCTGATTTGCCACGCCTAACGGTTTAGCCATGAGTGACCTATGGTTGAGCCGGAGACATCTTACGCGCTCGTCGTAATATGCACTACGGCTTAACCGTGGTTCCATTGAAAGCACAGCTAAACTGGCCATCTACACACTCCGATCTGATACCTTTTTCGGCTGAGCTACGGTCAGTATACGGCTTAGCCGTAGACCAATCCACGGCTTAGTCGTAGCACTTCACGGCTTAGCCGTAGCCACACCGTAGGAGTACTGTATCGGGAAAGTTTCGACTGATCAGAGATTTAATTCACGGCTGGGTTACGGTTGGGTCACGGCTAGCTTACGGCTCAGCCGTAGGACAAGTTACGGCTCAGCCGTAGCCTAGCCGTAGAATAAAAGTGAAATTTCAAATCTCTGGAGTTTGAGCCGTAGAAAGTTACGGCTTAGCCGTACAATACAGAAGCGAATTCGGGTTGAGTACAGAAACGAGAATTTGGTACAGAAGCTGAACAAAACGAGTTACAGAGGTTCCAAATTCACAAAAATTGGCTGTAAAACATTTGTATACAGAGAATAAGAAGGAATCAAAGCAATCAAAGAAAACACCCATATGTGTTATCAAATCCTGTACTTATACTTGCCTCAAACTCTGTCAATCCGCTGACTCAAACTCCAAATCAACTAAAATCAAAACAAATCAAAGAAATAAACCATGCATGAGGTGTAGGAAAACACACAGAGCTTGGAGAAGGAATCCAATTGGAGAGGAAGACTTCAAAACCCACTTACCCAAAGCAAAGACAGAGAGGGAAAGAGAGAAGTGGAAACCCAAATCAAGATGGGTGCAAGCTCCCAACACCAACCAAGACCGAAGAAGAGAATGAAGAGGGGAGAAGGAGTGGAAGAGAAAACGTGGAGCTCTCCTTGCATGCACGTTGAAGCCAAATGAGCAGGGAGAGAGACACCTGGGAGCTGACTCATTTATATATAAAGGTTTTGGAGTTTAAGTCAAAGTCCGGTAAGTTTCGGTTATTTACAAATCGAGTCACACGGGGGTCCAACTTCTCCAATTGACTCCAAATGGGTCTGACACAGTTATGGAATATAACGAGCTCACAAAATACACGTGCAGACACCAAGATGATGCAAATATGATGCAAGCAAAGCAAAAGCAAAATTACGAAAAAGGGCTTAGAACTACCTATCTCAGGTCAAAGGTTACTCAACTACCTATACAAGGCCCAAAATCAAGTCCGAAAGAATAAAACAACAGAAAAACACACTAATGAGCCACTAATCTGGCTCAAAGGGGATCGGAGTGTTACATCCTCCCCCATTAGGACTCATTCCGTCCTCGGAATGACTACCTACCTGCGCAAAGAGCTGTGGGTACTGGCGCGCTAGCTGCTCCTCTAGCTCCCATGTAGCCTCATCTGGACCATGATGTTCCCATAACACTTTAACCCATCTGATGGTCCTGGTATGGAGAATCTGCTCTCGGGTCCCAACGATGCGAAGCGGACGCTCAACGTAAGTTGCATTAGGCTGAATCTGAATATCGTCGTAGCGAATCACATGGCTCGGATCTGACACGTACTTACGGAGCATTGACACATGGAATACATCGTGAACACCGGAGAACTCAACTGGAAGTGTCAAACGATAGGCTAAATCTCCAACTCGGCTCTTGACTTCAAACGGTCCTACATATCTCGGAGCTAACTTGCCCTTCTGACCAAACCGCACCGTGCCCTTCATCGGAGAAACTTTAAGGAACACCCAATCTCCGACTTGGAATGCCAAAGGTCTCCTCCGAGTATCCGCATAGCTCTTCTGCCTGGATCGAGCAATCTTCAGATTCTCTATCACTTTCTGCACTTTCTCTGTCGTCTCAGCAATGATTGTCAGACCATGGAAACTTCTTGTTCCAACTTCCTCCCAGCACACTGGAGTCCTGCACTTGCGTCCGTATAGAGCCTCATAAGGTGCCATACCAATGCTCTCGTGGAAGCTGTTGTTGTAGGCAAACTCACACAATGCCAAATGCATATCCCATTCTTTCTCAAAGTTCAGCACGCTGGCTCTAAGCATATCCTCCAATGTCTGAATGGTACGCTCCGACTGCCCATCCGTCTGGGGGTGGTATGCCGTACTAAAACTCAGCTTCGTGCCCATAGCTTCCTGAAATGCTCTCCAGAATGAAGACACAAAACGACTGTCGCGATCAGACACAATCGATACTGGAGTGCCATGCAATCTGACTATCTCATCAACAAACTTCCTGGCCATCTTTGTGAATGTCATCCCTTTCTTGAACGGAATGAAATGTGCTGACTTCGTCAATCTGTCCACTATTACCCATATCGCATTGTTCTTTCTGCTGGTCGGCGGAAAACCGGAGACGAAATCCATGGTAATGTCTCCCACTTCCACTGCGGAGTGTGCAAGGGATGCAATGATCCTGGAGGTCGCTGATGATCAGCTTTTACTCTCTGACAGGTCAAACATCGAGCTACGAACCCTACGATCTCCCGCTTCATATTATGCCACCAAAATCTATCTTTCAAGTTCCGGTACATCTTCGTACTCCCTGGGTGCATCGCATAACGGGCTTCGTGCACATCTGTCATCAACTTTTCTTTCAGCTCATCCACAGCGAGAACACACAATCTACTCCTGAAGTACAAAACTCCATCTACCAAGCTGAAATCCGGTCGATCTGAAATCCGATCTCTGAACGTCACCAGAAGGGGGTCCTCAAACTGGCGATCCTTGATCTGCTGAATCACCTCAGGCTGAAACACGACGGTAGTAGTTAATGTCACCAATTCGCCTACCATCTGAACCTCAACAGGCTGATCATACACAAGCATATAAAATCCTGCCAACACCTGAAGACTGTCTGTCCTCCTGCTAAGTGCATTTGCAACTACATTCCCCTTGCCTGGGTGGTACTTGATCGGAAAGTCGTAGTCCTTGATGAACTCCAACCACCTTCGCTGCCTCATATTCAAGTCATGCTGATCGAACAAATACTGGAGACTGTGATGATCGGAATGGACCTCGAACTTCACACCGTACAAGTAATGTCGCCACAACTTTAGTGCAAATACAATAGCTGCTAGCTCCAGGTCATGTGTGGCATAGTTCTTCTCATGTTCTTTCAGCTGTCTGGATCCATAGGCAATCACTTTCTGATTCTGCATCAGTACACAGCCTAGTCCAACTCGAGAAGCATCGGAATAAATCACCAATCCCTCACTACCATCCGGGAGAGTCAACACTGGCGCCGTAGTGAGCTTTTCTTTCAACATCTGGAAACTACGCTCACACTTCTCTGTCCACTCATACGGGACCTTCTTCCGAGTCAACTGAGTCAGCGGGGCTGAAATCTTCGAGAAGTCCTGCACGAACCTGCGGTAATATCCCGCCAAACCCAGAAAACTCCGAATCTCTGTCACTGATCTAGGACGGGGCCAATGGACTACTGCCTCAATCTTAGCCGGATCCACCATCAATCCCTCTCTAGAAATCTTATGACCCAGAAATGCAACTTGCTCTAGCCAGAAGTCACACTTAGACAACTTTGCATACAACTTGTGATCTCTAAGCAGCTGCAATGCTTTCCTCAGATGGTCCGAGTGCTCCTCAGCAGTCTTCGAATAGACCAATATGTCATCGATGAAAACCACAACGAACTGGTCCAAGAAGGAAGTAAACACCCTATTCATCAATGCCATAAAAGCGGCGGGTGCATTCGTCAAACCAAAAGGCATGACAAGGAACTCGTAGTGTCCATACCGAGTCCTGAAAGCTGTCTTAGGAACATCCTCATCCTTCACCCAGAGCTGGTGATACCCTGACCTTAAGTCAATCTTCGAGAAGTAAGCTGCACCCTCAAGCTGATCGAACAACTCATCGATCCTAGGCAATGGATATTTGTTCTTGATGGTCACTTTGTTCAACTGCCTGTAGTCAATGCACATCCGGAAACTGCCATCCTTCTTCTTAACAAATAATACAGGAGCTCCCCAAGGTGAAACACTTGGGCGTATGAACCCTTTATCCAACAGATCCTGCAACTGTTTCTTCAATTCCAACAACTCTGCAGGTGCCATACGATATGGAGCTCTACTGATAGGTGTTGTACCTGGCATCAAGTCGATCGAGAACTCTACCTCTCGAACTGGTGGTAACTCTGGCACATCCTCCAGAAAGACATCCGGGAACTCGCTGACTACTGGGATCTCACTGAGCTGTCGCTGATCTTTCTTCTCTGAAATGAATGTAAGAAATCCCTCACATCCCCTACGAAGCATCCTGTCCGCTTTACAAGCAGATATCACACGCCTTGGGCACTTCGTCTGGCTGCCCTCAAATCGAAATCCGCTGCCCAGATCAAAGTAGATAGCCTTGCTGTAGCAATTGATACAAGCATGATATCTCGCAAGCCAGTCCATACCAAGAATCACATCAAAATCCAGTGTCGTGAGCAACACGAGGTCTACCGGGAGCTGATGACCAGCTATCCGCACATCACACTGAGGGTAGAAAACACTGCACTCCACCCGCTTACCAACCGGAGTGGATACTAGCAACAAGTACGGGAGCGGTGTGGGTCGCTGTCGAAGCTGCACAGCAAAATGGGGTGCTACGTACGAACGCGTAGACCCGGAGTCAGATAAGGCTAAAGCTTCAGCATCAGAAATTAAAATTTTACCTTCCACGACCGTAGCTTCCTCCGCGCCCTCATGCGTAGCAGCATAAGCTCGGGCTGTCTGGCGGTTCTGCTTCTCGGCTGGGCGAGCTGGCTGGGATTTGCCCTGCGCTGTAGATCCTACAGATCTCGTCTGTGGAGAGGACTGAAACTTCGGGCATTGGGCCCGCTTGTGGTCCGTAGAGCCACAACCAAAACAAGCCCCACTCTTCCTCCAACATCTGTCTGTCGGGTGATCCTTCCCACAGTGACCACAAACCACCTGAGTGCTGCTCGAACTGCCCTGCTTACCCTTGAACTTCTTCTGGAACTGACTTCTGCCACTGGAACCTGCTGCCCTCTTAGCCTCTGTTCGCTCCTCCTCAAATATGGCCTCTGCATCATAGGCCCTGTCAATAGCGTCATCCAAGGTAGCCGGCCACATACATGCAACTACGTGGCGTTTATGCCTCGGATTCAGGCCGTTGACGAAGCAAGTCACCTTCTTATGCTCCGTGTTCACCATGTCCTCTGCAAAGTGAGACAACTCTGTAAACTTGTGTACATAATCTGCAACTGACATCTGTCTCTACTGAAGGTTGTAGAATTCCACTTCCTTGGCTCGCTGAATATGGAGAGGCATGAACTTCCGACGGAATTGCTGCTTGAAGGTCTCCCAAACTGTGGCACTGGGCATAGTCTGGAATGAGTTCTTAACACTCCTCCACCATGTCTTGGCTACACTCCGAAGCATAGAGGCTGTGAGTACTACTTTCTGTTTGTTACTGCACACAATTGTATCAAAAAGCTCTTCAGTCTGCTCCAACCATTGCTCAGCCTGCAATGCATCCTCTATCCCATGGAACTCAGTCGCCCCTCGCTTACGGAACTTGTCAAAAAGAGCATTTGGGTCTGCTTCCTTGGGCTGGAAGATCACTTGCTGGTCTATACGAGGTGATGCTGACGCGGCAGCCTGACTCTGCCTATCTACCATGGACGCCATCCGCGCCTGTAATGACTGCATAGACTGCATCATCATCATCATACGCTCCTCACTACTGATATGTGGGGGTAACGATCCACTATCACCGTTATGGCCCTGTTGATTCTCATCCCGAGATCCTGATCCTGATGCCATCCTGCAAAAAGAAAAGAAACACAGTACACAAATATAAAATGCCCTGAGTTAGTCAAATCCCAAAAGTCAACATATTAGACTTCGAGTCAAATAGTTGATAGCGTTATCTCACCACGATCTTAGATGCCTACATGCTTATAACTAGCATGCTTTGATACCATACAATACGTATGTCATGACCCGGGCCCAGAAATCGGGGGTTAGCGAAAAGCTAAACCAGTGACACACGTACTCCCGTGCACGTAAATCCAAACCCAGTCCAGATACAAGCACACAAGGGATCTAACACGTGCGAACTAAGCGTACGCAGAAGCTGTACATATCATAGCAGGCGACAAAGGAAAATAGCGGAAGCCAAAACAGATGTGGAACGGAAAAGACAAAGATAATTACAATACTGGAAACCAAATACAAGTCTAAGTACACGACAAAATAAAAATGTACAAATATACAGAGTCCAAAGTCCAAAGTGCCAAAAATACAAAATCTCAAAAACCAAAACCAAACAACTAGGCCACTGATATGCATGCACGCACTCGGCAGAGGTGATCAGGCCCACTCTGCCAAACCGGAGGGTGCCTCTACACTCAGCCCTGCAGCCTCCTCGACCGCCGGGGAGTCGGGCAAGGGATCTGTGCCTGCAACACCACAGACAACACAGATGAATACAACGATCCAGCAAATACAAGTAACAGGGATGAAACACTCATAGTATCAAATAGAATAATGACAGAAGATTAAATACAGAGTTTCATCTTAGTATGCTAAGCAAATCGTGCATAGAAGTAAAGCATGATAAGTGAATCAGAACATAGAAAGACTGAACTAAGTGGCTACTACGTTAACCATATTCTCTCCAATAGAGAGCAAAGCAGAGCAGATGAAAACACCACTGACCGGGCCAAGGGTACAAGTGGGTCTCGGTTTCCTGGGTTCCGGGGTCCCAAGACAAAGCGACACTGCAGTGATACAGAGATACAGAGATCTAAGACAGAGGTAACCCCGTCGGGCATCCTAGGGCTGAGGCTGAGTAGAGCCAGACTAATACCAATCAAATCAAATCTAAAAGAAGGGAGATTATCCGCTTTGGACTCACCGATGGCAAAGACCGGATCTTATCCTCACGTGTTAATCTCTGGGCAGAGCCACCAGGGAATACCCAAAATATACAAAGCCAGAAATATACAAAGCATAGTCAAAATACAGATCAGAACATAGATTAAGTCAAAGCACAGCATAGATCAAAGCATAGTGCAGATCGAAGAATAAAACAGAGATACAGGACGAAAGCAAAATGACTGCGGAATGCATAGACATAGATTGGCGGAACAGAGGGCAAAACTGTAAACAATATGCAATGCATCTCAGATTGATACGGAGTCAAGGTTAATTACAAGCCAATACTAATATAGTTGCTCACTGTCACTAACCGTGCATGTTGATGTCGTTTAAGTTATTCAATGCACCGTTGCCATTAAAGTGTTGCAATGAAATCTTTGCGTGCACCGAAGTCCCTTAACCCAACACCCATGGGGAGGTGCTTAACAGTGAATCAACGCTCACATGAATGAGTCACAGCCTAACAGACTATTCATGCGATCCAATAATCCATTGGGCCGGTTTACGTGTATGGTTCCTTATATATAAGCCCTACAAAGTCACACCATTATCCTAAGTTATATTTCTGATTTGCCACGCCTAACGGTTTAGCCATGAGTGACCTATGGTTGAGCCGGAGACATCTTACGCGCTCGTCGTAATATGCACTACGGCTTAACCGTGGTTCCATTGAAAGCACAGCTAAACTGGCCATCTACACACTCCGATCTGATACCTTTTTCGGCTGAGCTACGGTCAGTATACGGCTTAGCCGTAGACCAATCCACGGCTTAGCCGTAGCACTTCACGGCTTAGCCGTAGCCACACCGTAAGAGTACTGTATCGGGAAAGTTTCGACTGATCAGAGATTTAATTCACTGCTGGGTTACGGTTGGGTCACGGCTAGCTTACGGCTCAGCCGTAGGACAAGTTACGGCTCAGCCGTAGCCTAGCCGTAGAATAAAAGTGAAATTTCAAATCTCTGGAGTTTGAGCCGTAGAAAGTTACGGCTTAGCCGTACAATACAGAAGCAAATTCGGGTTGAGTACAGAAATGGGAATTTGGTACAGAAGCTGAACAAAACGAGTTACAGAGGTTCCAAATTCACAAAAATTGGCTGTAAAACATTTGTATACAGAGAATAAGAAGGAATCAAAGCAATCAAAGAAAACACCCATATGTGTTATCAAATCCTGTACTTATACTTGCCTCAAACTCTGTCAATCCGCTGACTCAAGCTCCAAATCAACTAAAATCAAAACAAATCAAAGAAATAAACCATGCATGAGGTGTAGGAAAACACACAGAGCTTGGAGAAAGAATCCAATTGGAGAGGAAGACTTCAAAACCCACTTACCCAAAGCAAAGACAGAGAGGGAAAGAGAGAAGAGGAAACCCAAATCAAGATGGGTGCAAGCTCCCAACACCAACCAAGACCGAAGAAGAGAATGAAGAGGGGAGAAGGAGTGGAAGAGAAAACGTGGAGCTCTCCTTGCATGCACGTTGAAGCCAAATGAGCAGGGAGAGAGACACCTGGGAGCTGACTCATTTATATATAAAGGTTTTGGAGTTTAAGTCAAAGTCCGGTAAGTTTCGGTTATTTACAAATCGAGTCACACGGGGGTCCAACTTCTCCAATTGACTCCAAATGGGTCTGACATAGTTATGGAATATAACGAGCTCACAAAATACACGTGCAGACACCAAGATGATGCAAATATGATGCAAGCAAAGCAAAAGCAAAATTACGAAAAAGGGCTTAGAACTACCTATCTCAGGTCAAAGGTTACTCAACTACCTATCCAAGGCCCAAAATCAAGTTTGAAAGAATAGAACAACAGAAAAACACACTAATAAGCCACTAATCTGGCTCAAAGGGGATCGGAGTGTTACAGAAGATATTTGTCAAAAACTAGAAGAAAATGGCAATGCTAAAGAGCACAAGAACCCAACCTTAATAACCATGGTGAAAAGAAGAAACAATAAAGTAGATGGAAGGGTATATCATCATGAATGGGAATTGAAATGTAAATGAGTAACCTTGGAGCAAAGCAAAAACATTGGAGATCAAGGAAATGTAGGTGTAGTAAATAACCAAGAAGAGCAGAGAAGAAAGTAATACAATGTGTTGAAGGCTAGGTAAAAAGGACATACGCACTGTGGGTATTTATGAAGCCAGACGTGCCCGACCTATCAAATGGAAGACCCAACCGATCGGATTTCACTTATGTGAACTTCTTCTTCTTCTTTTTTTTTTAAGAAAAACCAATAAGGTGAAGGAGGAGTAAGAGATGGATGGGGGAAACATATTTAAGCTGCAACGATGCAAGAAACATAGTCAAGCTCACAGCATGAAAATTTTCAATGGTGAGTTATAATGTTTTGCAAAATTTAATAAGACCAACGACATCGAGGCAACACAGACTAAAAGAGATGTGTGAAATCATGTGTATATCTTCCTTGTGGTGATTGATAGTTAACTTAGATTTAATTGTTGTTTATCTTCATGGCAAAATCTTATTGCGACCTTAACCTTTGTCAAGGTTTAAAGCATTTCAAGTGGTATCAGAGCAAGGTTCATACAAGTTCTTTATGTGAGATCTATTCAGATTTATGCTATGGAGATTCCTAGAGATGGTACTTCAACTAATAAACCTCTTCATTTGGATGGAACAAACTATGCCAACTAGAAAGTCGTAATGGTTGCCTTTTTACAAACCCTTGATATAAATGTCTAGCAATCCACTCACACTGCTTATGTTCCACAAACTGTTGTTTCTGATGGGAATATTGAGATTCCAAAGCCTATGGCTCAATGGACCAAAGAAGAGAAAACTGCATTCCTTGCTAATTGTAAGGTCATGAATTCTATCTTTAATGGTGTTTCACCTACTGAGTTCAAAAGAATCTCTAAGTGTAACGTTGCTAAAGAAGCTTGGAGTATCTTGGAAAAAGTCCATGAAGGAACTAGAAGGGTCAAATGGTCAAAACTGCAGAAACTAACTACTATTTTTGAAACCTTGTTCATGGAAGACAATGAGACTTTTGATGAGTTTTATGCTAAACTTAATGACGTTGTAAATTCAACCTTTAACTTAAGAGAGATCATTCCTGAAATTAAGATAGTTAAAAAAATCCTACGGTCTCTTCCTGAAAGTTTGACTCCAAGGTTATGGCAATTAAGGAAACTAGTGACTTAGATACTCTTTAGGTTGATGAGCTTGTTGGTAACTTACATACTTTTGAAGCTAATCTCCGGTCAACCAGAAAATCTAAGGGAATGGCCCTAGTCTCTGCAAAGGTAAACAATGATAGTGATGTTTCTAAACTAAACTCTGATGATCCTAAGTTTGATGCTTTTTTAGTAAGAAAGTTTAAAAAGGCTATAAGAAGTTTTGACAAAAAGGATTGGAAAAAGGCTTATAAGAAGAATAAAGCTAAGAATATATCTAATTTCACATTGAATGTTAAGCCAAACTCTAATCCCTTGTCAAAGCCTGAAAAGAATTCTTCTAAGATTCCTCCCAAGAATACTTGATGTTTCGAATGTAAATGTTTTTGTCATTATGCATCCCAATGTATCAATCGAACTTTTAGAAATCAAGGGAATCAAGGTAAAGTGTTAAATGCCACTTAGGATGATGATTCAGAAGAAGAAGAACACATTACAGAACCTGAATCTTCTGAAAATAGTAAATTCATCGCTTTTATGACTAAGTCTAACAATTCTATTGTCAAAGATACTAATGGTGCAAGTTCTAATTCAGATTATGATAGTGATGATTCCTTAGATGATATGCCTCAATTTGAAAAAGAGTTATTGGAAGCTCATGATAAATTGTTGAAAGACTCTAGAAGAGTCACATTGATTAATGATGCTCTTGGGTTGAAACTAGAGTCTTTTGAAAAAGTGATCTCACTACTCAAGAAAGAACTGAAAGAAGCTTATGGTAAGATATCTTCCTTAGACTCCAATCGAGTTATCTTGACTAACAAGCTATCTCATCGAAGTAATAACTAGACCTTATTGGATGACCAATCTATTAAAACATCTGAAGAATTGGAAACCCTCAGAGAAGAGCTCAGATCTAGTAAAGAAGAAAATGCATCATTAAGCCACAAGCTACACTTAACTGCTTTAGAACTTCTTGATGCTAAAGCTGATCTAACAAGGATGAACACGGGCTCAAAGAAATTAGAAATACTAGGTGTTCAAAAATCTAGTACTAACAGACGTGGCCTTGGGTTCGAACATGGTTCGACATCACAAAGTATAGGTAAGTTCATAAAAGGCACTTGTCTGATCTCCATGATACATACCATTCATACACCTTCTCAAGTAAATCTTATACATAAATCAAAATGGAATATGACACTTCTCACATTTATACCAGTATGTCATTTCTGTGGGATTAAGGGACATATAAGACCACACTGTACTAAACTGTGAAATATGTACAGGAATCAACAGAGGATGAGATCCTACTCTCCTCAAAAGATCAAGATTAAGCAAATTTGGATTCACAAGTCTAACTTTCGCTATAATGTGGTTCTTACAGCTCTTCAAGCACAAATTCACATGCGTGGTACTTGGATAGTGGGTGTTCTAAACACATTTCTAGAGATAGATCATTGTTTATTTCTCTTGAGAAGTGCAACTGTGGTAGCATTCAATTTGGTGATGGTAATAAATCAAAAGTTATTAGTAAGGGCACTGTTAACATAGCTAGTATGTCTTCTATCCATAATGTGTTTCTTGTAAATAGTCTTAAAACAAATCTCCTAAGTATCAGTCAACCCTATGAATATGAGCATGAAGTGCATTTTCCCTTAAATGACTGCATTATTATGAACAAAGAAGGAAAAAAGGCACCACATGTCAAGAAATATTGTGATAATTGCTATGTTGTTGGGACTTCTGATAGTTTCACGTGTAACTTAACTACATTAGACACTATTGATTTATTGAATCAACATTTGGGAATATGAATTATACCGAGCTTGAACTTCTCTCTAAACAAGAGCTAGTTTGATGGTTGCCCAAAATTTAGAAGCCCTTAAATATTGTTTATGGCCCGTGTTGACTTGATAAGCAAACTCGCTCATCTCATAAAAAGCTTGACCAATTAACTACGTCAAGACCATTGGAATTATTACACATGGATCTGATGGGCCCTTTTCAGATTCAAAGTATCGAGGGAAAAAATACATCTTTCTTACTATTGAAGATTTCTCTCGTTACACTTGGGTTCAATTTCTAAAAGAAAAATCAGAAACATTTGATGCCTTTCATTACTTATGGCTTCATTTGATTGCAGATAAAGGTGCAAATTTCGGTGCTATTTCCAGAATTAGATCTAATCATGGAACAGCTTTGAAATTTTCTTTTTTCAGTCTTTTTTGTGCGGAAAATGGGATCAAACATGAATTCTTAGCACCAAAGACTCCTCAAAAAAATGGAATTGTTGAACAAAAAAACTAGGTTGTTCAAGAAATGGCCTATGTTATGCTTCATAGTAAAAATATTCCACAAAAATTTTGGGCTGAGTCAATTCAAACTGCAATTCATGTAATTAATCGAGTTTATCTTACGCCTAGAACTGAGACCGCTCCATATGAAATCTGAAATGGTAGGAAACCTACAGTTAAATACTTCAGAATTCGAGAATAATTGTTACATTTTTAAAGATCGGGAACATCTTGGTAAATTTGACTCCCAAAGTGATGAAGTGTGTTCCTTAGATATTCTTTGGATAGCAAAGCATATCGACTATTTAACTTGAGAAATTCAACTGTTATGGAGTCATTTAATGTGATTGTTGTTGATGCAGGCTCACATTTCACTTCCGATGATGAAGTGATTTTTATTCCTCTTTTCTCACAAGAGGATAACTCTGATGTAGTTCAGAAGGTTGTTCCAGCAGTGAATAACACAGATAAGAAGCCACCTAGTACAGAATCGGGAGACTCATCCAAAAGAAAACAAGAACCAAAGACACCCACTGTTAATAAAAGCCCCTCATCAGAACTTGTTATTTCTAACTCTCCATCAAATATTCCTTGTCGAGGTACATCTTCCAAGATAAATCCAAAAACTAGAGCTTGAAAACATCACTCTCTATCAGATATTATTTGAGATATCAATGAGCCTAGACGTACTCATCAACAGGTAAGTTTCTTATGTTATATGTCTTCTATTGAACCTCACAATATCTATGAAGCACTTGAAGATGACTCATGGATAAATGCCATGCATGAGGAATTGGAACAATTTGAACGAAACGATGTATGGCAACTTGTTCCTCGACTAACTTACACTAATGTCATTGGTACAAAATGGATTTTCAAAAACAAAACCGATGAATAGGGTCAAGTCGTTAGGAACAAAGCTTGGCTTCTAGCACAAGGGTATACCCAAGTTGATGGTATTGATTTTGATGGAACTGTTACTCCTATAACCAAACTTGAGTCAATTCGTATCTTACTAACCATCGCTTATGCACTAAACTTCAAACTTTTTCAAATAGATGTCAAAAGTGCATTTTTTATTGGGTTTTTGAATGCAGAAGTTTATGTTAAGCAGCCCAAAGGATTTCAAGATCAGCAGTTTCCTGGTCATGATATAAACTCAACATGGCATTGTATGGTTTGAAGCAAGCCCTCATGTATTGTATGAATAGTTAACCACCTTCTTTCTTGAAAATCATTTCTGACGGAAAGGTGCTGACAAAACATTATTTATCAAGAATGAGGATACTAACATTCTAATTACTCAAGTGTACGTGGATGATATTATGTTCGGGTCAACTTCATAATACTTGGCAAATGTGTTCTCTGATATTATGACTAGTGAATTTGAGTTGAGTGTGGTGGGTGTAACACTCCGATCCAACTTAACCCGGTTTAGTGCATACTTAATGTTTTTTTGAGTGATTTTCAAGCGAATTAGTTTTACGTTTGTTGTTTTGTCATTCTCAGTTTCGTTTCAGGTCATGGCTAGGTAGTTGGGTTGATCTTAAACTGGTTTAGGTAGACATGAGCCCTTTTTCATAATTTTCGATTTTGTAAGAGTTTGTCTTTCATGCATCATATTGGTGTCAACACATGTATCTCATCAAGCTCGTTGACTTCTGTAACTGACTCATAGGTAAATGACTTTGTTTGCTTCCGTTGGATGGTTATTTGACTCGAACTATAACTCTCATTAACCTTTGGACTTTTATATAAATTTTTCAATACTTATCCTATATAACTAGATGTATGCACCAACTGTGGTTGCCTCTTATTTCTTCTCTCTCCATTTTCAACGTCTTCTCTTTTTCCTTCGTTTCTTCTTCTTGTTTTTTTTACGATCACAGTCAGGAAAGGGAAAACCCTTGTGCAACCATTCCATCAATCCATTCTTTGTGGACTCTAAAGTAAGAGTTGGGTTCTTGCTCATCTTTATGATTTTTCACTTCTTCTCATCCTTCTTATGCTCTACATGCACTCAGCTCCTATTTCTTCTTTCATGCATATCTGTTAGAGCTATGTTTATCTGTCAATTTGAGCCAAATGACAACTAATTCATGGGAAAAGCTCAATTGAGGCACGTATAAGCACGTTATGGATGAACACGTGTCGTTACAAATTCATTGTTATTAATCTTATTTATCTCATCGTTTCAATCTATTACAGCCCTCGTGTGTGCATGTGATTTCACTTATCAGTTCTCTCTATTGTTCTCTTTGAGTCGACTTCAGTTCCATCTGTCACAGGTCGCAATCATGACAGTTCTAAAGCTGCCCAATACAGAGTTCTGTTACCCTACTGATCGGGTACGGTGTCCAACCGATCAGACCCCTTCCAGAACTAAAATCCGATCGATCGGGCTTCAGGACCGACCGATCGGCCCTGAAGCACTCTGCTCCGGAAGATTTAGTTTTAGACTGAATTCTCTTCCTGCTCATTCTCATTCTCCTACATTTGAACACTAAAAAGGACCCTTTTTATGCTATATTCTCAGGGCTATATGCTCATTAATTACTTAGAGAAAGTCTTATACGGCCAACCATGGCTAAGCTGTAAGATGTCTACCGCTAAGCCGTAGGTCACCCATGGTCAAGCCGTGAAATCAGTAAACATCAATAAAAGGTAGGTATGAAAGAGACCTTGTAGGGCCTTCAAGTTATAATGTTGGTAACCCTTGACTTGCCCAACAGAATATGGTAACAACATGAATGGTCTTAGGGGCTGTGACTCATTCATGTGTGTTGTCCAATTGTTAAGCACCTCCCCATGGGTGTTAGTTTAAGGAACTTTGATATACGTTTCTCGATACATTGCAATACCACAAGACGGACAACTGTGTATCGAACAACTTAAAACTATATCATCATGCACGGTCAGAAACAATGGATAACTAACTTAGGGTTGGCTAGAAAACAATCCTGATTCCCTAAAATAACTTGACTTGCATTGCATGTTGATGTCGGTTATTACCATCCATTCATTATTATTGTTTCGACTTGTATAAGTAATTGTCTTGAAAAAGTTGATATTGCTATTAACCTTACTGTGATATGACGTGATACACGTACTGTACAGCTTGAATGTGACTTGACATGATTGATACAGTCTGGCTCTACTTAGCCTCAGCCTCAGGATACCCGATGGGGTTGACTTTGGCGTAGCCTACTTGTTGCCGCTGCAGTGTGCTCCTATCCTGGGACTTCTGGACCCCAGGAACCAGAGACCCATTCGTGCCATGGCCGATCGATGGTGTTCTCAACACCTGCTTTCAATAAAGAGAATATGGCAAATGCAGTAACCACCTAGCAAATACATTTGTTGTATGATTCTGATAGCATGCTTTTTATTCTTATGCACAACTTGCCTAGTATACGAAAGTGACACTCATTGCACTATCACCTGTTTGCTTACTCTTGTAGATACAACGCGTGGTACCTTATTGTTTGCTTATTCCTTGCTGAATCGTCTATTCATTAATTACCCTTGGTGTTATAGGCTCAGATCCCACTGCCGACCCCTCGTCGGTCGACAAGACTTCAGAAGAGATAGTAGAAGCCCCGTCATAGCTAGAGGAGTGGGTGTGATCACTCCACCGAAGAGCGGACTGACACTTGCATAAGTCTCTTTCTATTGTTTGGGTTACATTTAGTTTTGTACCATGGGATTGGTCTACTATCTACATTTTGTATCTCCTCACATAGACACTGTTTCCTCACTTTGGTTTTATACCTCTTGTAATGAATGTAATCTTGTGTACATATTGTTTTGCATAGTGTGTCCTTCATGCAATGATACTTACAGCTTCCGCATACACTATGTTTACACGTGTGAAATTTTCCCTTGGGCGTGTACATTTAGACGAGGTTAATGTGTGTAAGCACGGGAGTATGTGTGTCACTGGTTCGGTTTTTTCTAACCCCCAATTTCTGGGCTTGGGTCGTGACAATGCATGAATTAGCATTCTTTTTGTGCTTGCAAATCAAGCAAAGTGCAGATGTTATATTTATTTCACAATCCAAATATGCCACTAACTTACTCAAGAAGTTTGGCATGCACTCATCGAAGCAGGAATGGATTCCCATGAGTACTTCAGTTAAACTCAACTTAGATTCAGAAAGAACAGATGTAATGATACACTGTATCAAAGCATGATTGGAAGTCTTTTATGTCTTACCTCAAGTAGACCGGATATAGCATTCAGTGTGAATATCTATGCCCGATATCAATCACAACGTAAAGGACTAGAAACTTTTCTTGTCGATGCACACGCCATTAACCTTCTTCACGCTTAATCTTCATGCCTTGAAGCCTCTCAAGACGAATCTCCACAGAGGAAAAAGAAAATGGATCTCTGTAACCTACTATGCAACATAGCAATGGAAGAGAAGCTCCAAAGAAGAAGGGATCTCTCAAAGGATTTCTAGGGTTTTGAATACAAAGAGGGGTACTTTGAGTAGAGAGGGTTGAACCATATATACCCCAAATCCATGGTATCCTCTTAGATCTAGTTTCCAAAATGATAAAGGATGATTTGAACTCACAGGAAAGTAGATCCAAATTTTTAGATGCAAAAAAGTGCCCCAGCCGACCGAACAAATGGGATGTCCGACTAGTTGGGTAGCTCATCCAATCAAATGGTCTTCTATTCTGTGTGGGTGATGCAGGATCCAGCTAATTTGACCAATTTGCCAAAAATCCGACTGATCCGACAGAGGAAAAATGTAATTTTCACCTTTAAATAGTAGAACTTGATCTGTAACACTGGTAAGAACTTTAGTCCTTCTAGAAAGTAAACTTAGGACACATTTAAACCCAATTTTTGTCCAACCAATGAACTTGCCAATATTTCATTCCTTACAAAGGTCAAATGACATTGGCAGAATAAAAGACGTCCACTTAGGCTTAGAAATTATGATTGCAAGGGTACTTAGTTTCACAAAGAAGAGTACAATCTAATGCAAATAGAGAAAGATGTCCTCTAAATCATTTGAAACCAATATAATGATAAGTAAGTTTATCTATAAGTTTCCGCATATTGAGTTTCTCGAGATTTTCTAATTTTGACTTTACATCAACTTGTACATTCAAGGTCTGTTAAGATAAAGTTTTAGGGAGAAGTAGAGCAGAGTAAGTTGTCAAATCAGTGGAAAGTTAGGATAAATTTAGGATAGAGCTGAAAAACTAACTTTACTCCATGTGTGTTTGGAAAGAAATGGTAGAGTTAAATTAAAATCTTAATTTTTTTTATAAGAGGCTAACTTGCAAAAGCCATCGCTACAACTCTGGGACCTACACAAAGTCTACTTACAAAACCCCATCCCCATCTAAATTTGTCCCATTTGAAGCCATCTGTACAAATCAACATAGCCACCTCTTCCAACTCATCTTGTTCCTCATATCTCTAATTCACCTAAACAAACCCATCTCAGCCCAACATCATCTCCAAAAAAAAAATGAAAAAAAAAACATCTTTTTAAAACCCATTTGCCAGAAGGAAAAAAACCTCAACACCATCTAAAGTTGCCCTATTCAATCCCATTATGCAACTCAACCAAGCCATCCAAGTAGCTCTTCACCTCTTCCATCTCATCTTCTGCCTCGTCTCTCTACTCCACCTTCATAGAATCTACTTGCAAAAATCCATCTGCAGAGCTCTCCTGAACAAAACCCATTTGCAAGAAATCCATACCCATCTAAACATTATCCATTTAGACCAATCTTCCATCCACATCTTCCATTTGCCAAACACCCAAATCCTTGAAAGAATGCCTCATATGCAAGGAAAGTGGGCAAGTAAATGAGAACACATATGACCATAGGGCTACAAAGGCTTAGGCAAATAGTAATCCGGTCATCCATAGCCTCAATCCCCATACTAACCTTTCTAGCATCCTCTCCATCATATGGCGCATAGAGGATGCACTCTCCATCCTTGCCCTTAACTCAGCCTCATCCACTAGCTCCATGGGGACAATGTCCAATTGCCGATTCACCTTGCTTGGTGAAGATAAATAAGCTACAAATCGGCTAGCTGTTGTAAAACTGAGAGGAGATGTTCAATTGAAAAAAGGGGAATAGAGTAAAAGGAGACGTGACCTGGCACAGTCCCATCCAAAATAGCTGGTAGTATTAAAAATCCAACCGTTATTTGTAACTTTATTTCCATTCTACACTTCCCATCCAAACGAGTATCATGTAAAAACTTAGACAGTTAAGCAAGACTTTACTCTATTCCATCTTCTTTCATCGGAAAACAAACACGTCGAATATCTTTATAAAGTGTGTATGACTATAGACCTCAAACATATTAGCACTTTTTGGGGGCTTATTGGTTGGATAATTTTGTGAGGCCTCCTTATGACTCTACAATTAAGTACTTAAGTAATTATTTGCTAATAATGTAACTTATCTCAAAGTTGGTTTATTTTTATATTTTGTATAAACAATTGAAATCTAGCTAGATGGTCTGAAGGAATAGTTTTCACATGCTCATATGTTTGTTACATACTACAAGAAAATCCCTTTTTGTCAACGCATTTATGCGGTGGCAAAGGTTAGTATCTACATTGCTAAATACATTATGCAACGTAATTGAGTGCGTTGCTAGCATATTGCCAAAGCCTCGTCAATAAAAGTATTCTGCAACGCAAGATGATCACATTGGGGAAAGTTAACTCTTCCGCAACGCAATATTCGTTGCAAAAATACATTACAGAATCATTTTAAACATTGTCAAAAGATAGTTTGTTGGGGAAATTAGTTGACATACGCTAAAGCGTTGGGGATTTGCCAAGGCATGTAGCGTGTTGGCAAAAGTCTACTTTCTATAATGCACGTAGCGGGTTGGCAAAAGTCTATTTTCTGCAATGCACACTTCACATTGGCAAATGTTCACTTTCCACAACACACGCGGTGCGTTAGCAAAAGTCTACTTTCCGCAATGCACACGGTGCATTAGCAAAAGTCCATTTCCACAATGCACGTAACTCATTGGCAAAAGTCCACTTTCTGCAACGCACCTGGTGTGTTGTTAAAAGTCTACTTTCAGCAACACAATATCTGCATTGGCAATTAATTTTTTTGCTCCGCCAACACAAATAATTGCTTTGGAAAAAATATTACATATCATGTTAGCATGTTCAAAATTTGCTTTTGCCAACACCGCTATTAGCATTAGCAAATGTATAACATCACACCTAACATTCCCTAATATTTTATACACAACCTGTATTCATATAAACTTATTGCAATTGAAAATAATTTCTCAATCTCAAATATCAAAATAAAAAACCAACATCAATGTGCATTCATAATGAAATTCATTCAAACCTCAAACCATTTACATTTATACTAAAATTATATCTAATTCAATTCCAAAACATACCTCAATCCTAAATATCAAAATAAAAAAAGACAAAATAAAAATATTCAAATAGTATATAGACAATGTATTAAATTAAAGCAGATTCTCTCATTCTCTCTCTCTCTCTCATGTTTCATCAAAGCTGCCATGCATTCCATGATGTCGCTCATCCAACTGTGAAAAAGAAGAAAGAAATACATCAAACATTTTTTCAAGCACATTTCAAGTATAATATATGTGCAAAAAAATTAGACTGTGATTAGAGAAGCCATTGGAGTTTTTAATCAAGCTACTCAATGAATATAAATGCATTTTTATTCCAAACTAAAACAAAAATTCTAAAATTGATGTATTAAAATTCATACGATAAACATGAATTTACTAACCAAGAAGTCTCGACATAATTAGCTCCCAATGCGTTTGCCCTACTAGGCGATGATGTCAAAAAGAATCCCGCCCGTTGTAAGGCCTCCATTGTCATAGCTTGGAAAGCCGAGAATTATTCAATTCTTTTGTTTGCAACATCAATTTGCTCTTTGAGGCTCCGCACCTCATAATCACATGCTTAAGTCTAAATGACACTCCTAGAAAACAAAGGCTTCAGTCCTACCCTGAATCGCTTCAAGTATCCCGGTCTCGTGCCAAGCACCTTAATCGACGTCTCCTCCTCACTCATCGGGGCTACACCGGGCTGTCAACACCTATCTCGCACCTTTACTAATTCATTATGTCATTTTTACAAGGAATTAACAATTAATTATATTGAGAAATAATATTATTACCATCTAAATGGATTAAGAACCAAAGTAAAAAAATAATAACCAACATTACATATGTAACATGCTATAAGTAAGTGTAACACTCCGATCCCCTTTGAGCTGGTTTAGTGGCTCATTAGTGTGTTTTTGTGTTGTTTATTTCTTTTGGGCTTGGTTTCGGATCTTGGATAGGTAGTTAGTAGCCTTTGACCTGGGATGGGTTAGGTTCTAAGCCCTTTTTCGTAATTTTGCAATTGTTTTGAATGCATCATATTGCATCATCTTGGTGTCAGCACGTGTATTTTGTTGAGCTCATTATTTTCCATAACTGTCTCAGACCCATTCGGAGTTAATTGGAGGAGTTGGACCTTCATGTGACTTGAATCGTAAATAGCTTAAACCATCGAACTTTGTTTTAAACTCCAAAACTATATAATGAGTCATCAGCCAGATATCTTCTCTCCCTGCTCATTTCCTTCAACGTGCATGCAACAAACTCCAGGGAGAGCTCCACGTCCATTTTCTCTTCTCTTCACTTCTCTTCCTCTCTGGGTTGGTGTTGGGATTTTCCACCCATTTCGATTGGGTTCTCTCTCTCCCTCCTCTCTGTCTATGCTTTGAGGTAAGTGGGTTCTTCAATTCTTCTTCTCCAATTTGGATTTTGCATCTCCCTTACTGTGTTCTCATACTTGCATGTGTTGTTGCTTTGCTTTGCTTGGGTTTTTAGTTGGATTGGAGCTTGCCTTCAGTGGTTTCACAAAGCTTTAAGGCAAGTATAAGTACAGAGCTGTATAACACATATGGGTAGATTGTTGATTGTTGTGATTCTCTTGTTCTTACATGCTTGATATTATCTACAACCTAATTCTATCACTTTGGCTTCATTGGAGCTTGTTTTGCTTCATTTGCACATGAAATTGCAGTCTCTGTAACTGTCCCGATTTCGTTTTCTGTATTGTACGACTAAGTCGTAATGTTGTATGGCTCAAAATCCAGAGACTCGAATTCTGAATTTTGTCCTACGGCTAGGCTACGGCTGAACCGTAAATTGTTCTACGGCTGAGCCGTAATCTAACCGTGACCCAGCTGTGAATTAACACTCTGATCAGTCGAAACTTTCTGATTCCAGTACTCTTACAGTGAAGTTACGACTAAGCCGTGGACTCCACCATAGCTCAACCGTAAAAAGGCATCAAATCAGAAGTGGAAGATGACCAGTTTAGCCGTGTTCTGAAGGAAACCACGGCTAAGCCGTTATGCATCTTATGGCTAGGCCGTAAGCTGTCGACGGCTAAGTCGTAGGTCACCCACGGCTAAACCGTAAGACCTGGAAAAAGTTTGAAATTAAACTTAGGCTAATGGTGTGACCTTGTAGGGCTTATATACAGGTAACCACTCATATAAACTGGCCCAATGGATTCCTTGGACCACATGAATAGTCTGTCAGGCTGTAACTCATTCATGTGAGTGTTGGTTTACTGTTAAACACCTCCCCATGGGTGTTGGTTTAAGGGACTTCGGTGCACGTGAAAATTACATTGCAACATTTTAATGGCAACGGTACATCAAATAACTTAAAACTACATCATCATGCACGGTTAGTGACAGTGAACAACTAGATTTGAGTTGGCTTGTAATTACCCTTGATTCCGTGTTAATCTGAGATGCATTGCATATTGCTTACAATTTTGTTCTCTATTCTGCTGATCTATGTTTATGCATGACGAGATCATTTTGCTTTTGTTCTGTATAATTGTTTTATTCTTCGGTCTGTACTATGCTTTGATCTACGCAGTGCTTTGACTCATTTTACGCTATGGTTGTATACCTCTGGCTTTGTACATCTCTGATTCACTGGGTATTCCCAAGTGGCTCTGCCCAGAGATTTATACGTGAGAATAAGATCCAACCTTTGCCGTCGGTGAGTCCAAAGCGGAAAATCTCCCTTCTTTTGGATTGATTTGATTGGTATTAGTCTGGCTTTACTCAGCTTCAACCCTAGGATGCCCGACGGGGTACCTCTGGCTTGGTTCTTTATTCTCTGTATCGCTGCAACGTAGCTTTGTCTTAGGACTCCGAAACCCAGGAAACCGAGACCCACTTGTACCCATGGCCAGGTCAGTGGTGTTCTCATCTGTCTGCTCTGTCTGCTCTCTATGTGAGAGAATATGGTTAATGTAGTAGCCACTTAGTTCAGTATTTCTATGTATTGATTCATTATCATGCCTTACTTCTATGCACGATTTGCTTAGCAAGCTAATATGAAACTCTGTATTTAATCTTCTGTCATTATTCACTTTGATACTATGAGTGTTTCGTCCCTGTTACTTATAATTGCTGGATCGTTGTATTCATTGAGTTATCTGTGGTGTTGCAGGCACAGATCCCTTGTCCGGCTCCCCGGCGGTCGAAGAGACTGCAGGGCAGGACCTAGAGACACCCTCCGGTATGGCAGAGTGGGCTTGATCATTCTGCCGAGTGCGTTCCTGCATTTTGTATTATGTGTTTTGGTTTTTTTGGAGATTTTGTATTTTGTACTTCGGACTTTGTTACTCTGTATTATTTTTGTACATCATGTTTTTTTTATGTGTACTCAGCTATGTATTTGGATTTATATCTGTGTGTGTTATCTACGTCTTTTTCCCATTTTGCATTTTGGTTTTCCGCTCGTTCTCTTTTGTTATGCTTGCTATGATATCTACAGCTTCCGCATTCGCTTGCTTCGCACGTGTTAGATCCCTTGTGTGCATGTATTTGGACTGGGTTTGGATGCACATGCACGGGAGTACGTGTGTCACTAGTTTGGCTTTTCGCTAACCCCCGATTTCTGGGCTCGGGTTGTAACAGTAAGCTATAAACAAAATAATCTATCCACTAGATTACAGCTAGTATCACAGGATTCTAGTGATACATGTGCACACACAAACACACATATATATACATACATATATGATTTTCCTTGCATTTCTGACTAACCCAATCATTCTTCGATTTACTCCAGTGGGATCCTTATAAAAGTCCACAAAGTGGGGTTTTTGGCCGCCATTCTTTGTCGCCCCGATTTCGTTAATTAGTTTTATGAGTATGGTTATATGTAAGTACTAGAAAGTAATTAACATTATTTTGTTAAAATTATCAAGAATTAACATCACCATGATATACATTGTTGATGGAAAGGACCTCGACCCACATGCATGATTGTAAGGCAAAAGTCCATGGGATACTTTTTCTTTTTTTGACTTAGCCTACCAAAATTTAAAAAAATAAAAAAAAGTTAGCAAATCCCAATCATGTTAAATCTGAACCAATAGAGATTTACAATAAATAGCATAGTGACATATATAACACATAGATGTTATCTTCCACTTCTCATCGATCCATACATGGTCGATCATGTAGTTCCAATGCTCTGGCTTAACGTTATTAGGCGACTAAGTTTTGGGTTTAATACCTTCTTCCAACATATTTTTATACTTAAGGTGCAAACTGCACTTCCAACCCCTGTATAATGTTTGACAGTTTTTATCAACTGCTGCCTATATTTTAGGATTAGTTGTGTAATCCTTAATCTTAAACATCTCCTGCAAACATAATATTAGTATATTGATATCTATTAAACAATATAAATTAACCTTATTAGTTAATTAATAAATTTCAATTACCAAAGCTCATTGTATGATGGCCGCTCTAAGTGAACTATCAATATCAGTCCGTGTATTGATGCCCTGTAGCGGTGCGACCCCTCTAATCTCTTTGCCAAGCTCTATCGCCAAAGAAGGGGTATTAAGCCCCACTGGCACATTGCAGTCATCTAAGAACTCCATTGGGGGGTTTTTATCGGATTGTGCTACAAGCCTTTCAATCCTCCTATCTTTTGTCGGGCCTCGTACAGACCTTCTAGTCGAGCTTGAGGCTGGAAAGACAAAAATATTGTTTAAGCTTGTATGCATAATACATTAGAGTAAGATATAAAATATAAGCAAAGAACATTAGATTCTTGTGCAAGTTGGGACTGTGCCAAAGGAGCATGTGAGGTTTATGCAGTTTAGGATTGTGCCTCTTGGATTAGATTATGTGGGTGTGGAAACTGGTAGATGACCAACCGATTGACATTTGGTAGTCATCGATCTGACTTGAAAGAAAATAAAATAATAGATTATATGTACATATATTACTAATTGTTAATAATTAACATATTATGTGCACAATATCATTAATTATCAATAATACAAAAAAGTGTATACCACATTAATTAACCGTTCGACAAGATAAAATTAGTCTTAGATGCACACTCACACACATTACCTTTTTCATTCGAAATCCAGAACACTCATCATCACCATCACTAGCGTACTCTGCATCATCCTCACCGGAGTAACTCTATCTTCCTCACCCTCCAACGAACTGTACTCCTCATCATCTTCCTCAACCATGTTTCTTTTTCTCTTCTTAACTGAATTCGTGTGGGTGATTTTCTCAACAGATACCTTCCAAGAATTCGCCGCCCTGTGCACAACCCCAAAGCTTTAAGTTTCACTTGGTTTTCCGCAATGGTAGCCATTCTTTCCTTCTCAATATCTAACATCTTCTACCTCAAAGACCCTGGTTTAACCCACAATTTCCCATTCTTAAGCATTTTAACAAATTCTAGTTACTAAAAAATAATGGAAATATGCATGAATAGTCAACTAACAACAAAATCTGATTAAGAATAAATGTTGGCATATATTTAACCATCTACTAGCTTGCCAGTAAGAAAACATCGGAATCAATATATTTGTAACAAATACAAAACCAAAACACGAAATAAAGATAAATAGCAAATTTCTAGAAGTTAGGCTGAACAGAACATTTATCCATATGCAAAGAAAAACAAACACTACATATCACATTCTATATCAGGATCTATATCCAAATCAAAATGCCTTGGTTGGACATCTTCTTCATCATCTCCATTCTTTGTCATTATTTCATCATCGTCATCACTATGGTCCATCATTTGTGCATCACCAATATGTACTCGGCTGCTTGAATGCAAAACCCTATCTCTTGGAATAATCTCGGGATCAATACATCCCTACGATATTGAATATTAGTATCTTCATTGACCATTTGGACAGCCCTGGTTGTTTCTTCATGCTGGTACGCATCATTAGGTTCGAATACTTCTACTAAGTTACATTCATCACCATCCAACTCTGGTACATCCTATAATCCTCGATGTCGGATTCGTTGTATGACTTGCCAATTTGTACCTAATTTTGTAATGTAGAAGGCCTGTTGCACCTAACTTGGCAAGATAAAGGGATCACTTTGATAGCACCGATTGCTGACATCAATACTTGTGCAATGGGGATCTGTTTGTATTGTTCTCCTACTATCGATCTTGAACCATTCACATTGGAACAAAACAACTTTATGCCTATACAGGTATTTCATTTCCCAAACTTTGCATAAGTATCCGTAGAAGTCAATCATTTGCCCCTTATGGTCGCCTTGTACAACCAACCCACTATTTTGGGTTTTATGATGGTTGTATCGATCTCTAGTATGGAATTAGATTCCATTAGAAATGCAACCCGAATAAATATTAACTATTACATCAAGACCATTTGTTAATGACCAAAGGTTGTCAGTCGCTTCTGGAGACCCTTACGACTGCATTTGATTCATTTGCGTCAACAACATATAATAGATGTATTAAGTTAGTGTTAAGTCAAGTATAATCAAAAATATCTTATATATCTTACACGTAATTTAAACTAGTTTGGAAAATCCTGTCGTTGTATCTGAGTGATATCACGTCCTCTTGGATTCTGTAGTAGAATCTTGTGTTCCCTAATTATAGAAATTTGAATCATAAGTAAAAATCTTAAAAACTAACAAAGTTTACAAGTTATGCATACGCTTGATTAGATGACAACATACTCTAGGAACTGCTCTACTTCAATGCTATTATACAACACAAACCAATGCACCATATTCAGTTCCTTCTCGGACACCTTAAAAGCACTTGTGAATCATCCAAAAGGACAAATGTTTTGTGTGAAGACCGTTAATCCCAGACCACGATGACTACCATCAGCATTCCATTCATCTTGATTAAATATGATTTTGACCTCATTAAGGTCCATTGAACAAAAAGTTAGACATTTTTTGACAATATAACCCTCAGCAATTGAACCTTTAGGCCAAGCTCGATTGGTGACATACTCTTTCAAAGTCCCTAGAAATCTTTAACAAACACCAGCTAGAATTAAGTGACAAACGCAACACGATTAGACTAAAATATAACTTTAAAATCACACTAGAATGGTAACAATTACCTTTCAATTGGATACATCCAACGATATTGCACTTGTCCTGCAAGCATGGCCTTAGGAGGCAAGTGGACCGCTAAATGGAGCTTCACATCAAAGAATGCTGGAGGAAAAATCTTTTCTAACTTGCAAAGTATGAAAACTATGCATTCCTCTAATTTCTCCAAATCATTCTTCCTCAATATCTTGGAGCATAACTCCTCAAAAAAATTTCCCAACACGAATAATATAGTACAAATATCCTTGCTGAGGTACTCACGCATCCCAATCGACATAAGTCATTATAGAAAGACATGATAATCATAGCTTTTGAAACCCTATAATCTACCATTTATTGTGGTCACACATCTGGAGATGTTTGCTACATAGCCATCTGAAAATTTTATAGATTTCAAGAATTCACAAAAGCCCTCTCTCTCCTTCGGGGTCAATGTGTACATCGCTAGGGGCATCATAAATTCACCATTGGCACGCTTCTATATGTGCAATTCTCTTCTAATGCCCACATCCTCCAAATCTCAACATGCTTTTTCTGTGTCCTTGTTCTTCCTATCTATGTTTAATAAAGTTCTAAAGAACTCATCATATATATTTTTCTCAATGTGCATGACATCTAGGTTGTGTCAGAGTTTTAGTTTCTTCCAATACTGAAGCTCATAAAAGATACCTTTTTTTGTCCAATTCAGTTCTTCAATGCTACAAGGTCTCTTCTTGTTTGCTCTTATGTTTCCCAAACTTGACAATTAGCAAGCGATCCATCTACTCTAATGTCTTTTCCACCGGTAACTCCAAGGATTTTGCTCGAAGCTCAACCTTACCATAAAAGGCCTTACTCCTTCACCAAGGGTGGATTTTGTTTGGAGCTCAACCTTACCATTAAAGGCCTTACTCCTTCACCAAGGGTGGTTCTCAGGCAAGTAACATTGATGGCCCGTATACCCAATCTTACTTCTCAAACCTTGCAACGATGGATTATCATTACAAGTTGGACAAGCCAAATAACCTTTTGTACTCCAGGTAAACAAGTTACCATATGCAAGAAAGTCATTTATGGTCCACATTATATCTGCATGCATTCGAAAAGTCTATTTGCTGAAGGCATCATAAGTCAGTATACCATTTTCCCACAATTCATTCAACTCATCAATTAGCAGTAGCATGTAAACATCGATCTCTCTCCAAGTGCTTGTGATCCTGGAATAAGTAAGGACATCTAAAAAATTACTCCTTCATGCACTTCCTAGATGGAAGGTTATAGGGCATAAGTATTACAAGCCACATACTATAGCAGTTGCTCATATTTCCAAAAGGATTGAATCCATCTATGGCCAACCCTAGTCTTACATTACAGGGCTCAGATGCGAACTCGGGATATTTTATGTCAAAGTCCTTCCACTCCTGACAATCAATTGGATGCCTCAGTATCCCATCATCAACGTGCTTATCATTATGCCATCTCATATCCATAACTGTCTTTCCAGACATGTACAATCTCTGCAATCTTGGAGTCAGCTGGAAGTAACACAGGACTTTATGAGGGATCTTCTTACAATTGCCATCATTGACTTTGTATCTAGACTCCCCACGTATCAAACATTTTTCTAGATTTGCATTCTCTTTCCAAAATAGTGCACAATCATACTGATAAGCATGGATGACCTCATATCCCATGCCTAACTCACGTAGGAACTTCTTGGCTTCATAGATTGAACTTGGAACTAAATTACCTTCTGGTAAAAGATTTAGCAATACCTCCATCAACATGTCAAATGACTTATTGCTCCACTTGCATACCTTCACATGAAGCATTGTAATCATGAACTTCAAAAGAGTATACTTTATGCAACCTAGGTACACCTCACGCTGAGCAGCCTCCAATAGTTTTCAATATTTTGTACCTCCTCCCTTTGGACTGTATCAGCAACTTATGCAGATCTAGATTCTCCCTAGTCACGGTCCATGGAAGTCCTCCTGTAATAGTCTTCCATAAATTTAGGAAGTTAATCCCCAACAACGTCTTCATTATCTGTTGTTTCATTATTACCATCATTATTGTCATCATCATCCGATACATAGGGGTGACTATCAGGAACGTGTTCACCATGGTAGGCCCAATGCTTTTAAGATAGCATCATCCCATGAAGGGTCAAATGATTTTTTACAACTTCACTAGTGTACCAATCAACATTCAAATACTTGTTACACGAACACTGAATCTTACAATCCTGACCCACTCCATTGCAGGCTCAACAAATGACCTAACCCCTTCACGATACTGCTCACTTAATCTTTGTCTAAACCCAATTAAGGTCATCCATTTCTTGTCCATAGCTGATTACATGCAAGATCAAGTTTAAGTCAAATGTCATATCACTATGATTTGAGTTTGAACATCATTTTTTCTTGAATTTTTTTAATAACTCTTAGGTTTCCATAACCCTAGACATGTTTCAAGAAATTTTGGATTGAGTTGTCAAACTATAAAGACATGAATTATCATGGGTTTCATTAGACCCATTTCAAAGCAATAACAGAGCAAGAAGATTTCATGAGACCCATTTCAAAGCAAGAGAAAAACCCAAAAAAGAAAGAATGTGATCATATTAGATTACAAGTGCTATATATCAGCCCTCAAAGAAACAAAGTCTAAGATTTCAATTCTAGGCAACCGATTGAAAAAGAAACTTGGACAAGCAATATGGATCTTAAAGCCTTAAAAATGTTGATGTTTGAAGCAATTTATCGATCGCATGTACAACTGTTAAACAATAGGACACGGGTATGATGATGATGATAAAGATGATGATGTGCATCTTTTAAATTATCATTCTACCTTGGAAACCATTTTCAATTTCCACAGAAAACACTCCTAACAGGAACAGCCATTGAAATTACCCATTGAAACCCTTTCCCTCATGCATGCCCTTTTAAAATCCATCATTGATCAAGGTTAAAGTAATTTTTGCAATTTTTGCAAAAGCAATTTGAAACCCAGGATTTAGAAAATCATTTTCTATAATCTTATACAAGTGACAAACACATATGACTGAAGTTTCACCACACCAAAAAATAGAAACCAAAACCCAATCGGTCATGCCACAGGGGAGTTTGAGTTGTGAGATGGTGGAGCTAAATGCTCAAGCCAAACTTGACAACTCTAGATAGACGGTTGTAAGTCCAAATATCAAATGAGCAGGCTTGTTCACCAATGCAACCTAGGTTGACAACTTCTCACCTATATGCATTTGCTCTGTCCTAGTTGATTAGCTCATAATTCCGATGGCATTCCTCTGAAGATAACTTAGCGCACTAGAAATTTGTATTTTTTTCACTCTGTGAGGTTATATACCTTGTTTAATCATGCCGAACACCTTTTATTTGAACTAAATTATATATTCCTCGTAAAAAGCAAATCTTACAAATAAATATATTATCAAGAATAAGTGGAGGGAATTAAATTATGATGGATTACACAATCATTAAATAATATTTTTATTTTTAAAAGAAAATCTAGAAAAACAAAACCCTATATGCTAGTGGATTTGGAAAAAAGCCCAACATATCAACAAAAATAATATTTTGCTCTCCTTAAAAAAAAGAATGTACAAAAAAAAGCAATGAAGTTTACAAAATCTGATCATAATCTATTAGATAAACAAAACACAAAAAAAAAACAATAAATGGATAATAATGAAATTTTAATATCTTGGAAAAAAACTAACAAAGCCCATACACATTATTTGAGACTTTACCTGAAATCTGGATTTGAAAATTATTTTTAACGTTCTCCTACAAAGAGAAGACGTAACATAAGTAAGCTTGTGAAACATAATAAAGGTTTTAATTAAAAATCAAATAACCAAAGATAACATTATTAAAAAGTTAGACACTACATTAGATTGCAATGGGACCAAAAACTGACTTATAATTAATGAAGAAATGTGAAAAAAAAGAATTTACAAAAAGTGAAAAAGAAAAATAGCCACAAATATCAGAAGACATCCGCTATTAGGAGAGGTGAGTCACTGATGGAATGGAGAGAGACTTTTATTCTCATATCCACTTATACTCACCTGTGGACTTTCGTAAAAAGAATATACTTCCCCATTGAACCTAGCATCAGGGAGATAAAAATGTGAGCATTAAAAAAACTATAAAATCCATAGAACACAAATAAATTAAAAACATATAAATGAAAAATTATAGAGAATCAACAATAAAATAAGTTCAAATAAAATAAGAACCAATGAGAACCTAATCCTAAAAACCAAATTTTAAAATAACAATGAAAAATAAAAAGCCACAAATCTATGAAAATTTATCACCAAGAAAATTAAATTAGCATTGTAAATTAAATAATAATGATGATAATAAAATAAATTCAAAATAAAAGAAGTAAATCCCATAAACACATGACAAAAATATAAAGAAATTATATCCATAGTCAATCCAATAATAAAAGCAATTTATAACCTGCCAAAACCATGAGCACCTAATACCCTAGGATAAAAAAATTGAATATAAAAGAAAATAAAATGCCCACAAATCTATGAGAACCCATCAACATGAATACTAAAGAACCAATCTATCTAAAAAAATTTTAAAAAAAATAAACCCATGATAACAGATGAACTTTTCTCTATCCATTAAAGATTGGATAAATATCATATTCTTAGGTTCCTTTGAAAGGCTTTGGATACCTAATTGCGAGGGCCTAGTAGTAGTTTACATAAAGTGGGAGGGCTTACTTGCAATTTTAAAAAACTACGCAAGACTCAAAACCAAATAGGAGATGAGCCCGCTTTTTCCAAGTTGCAGAGCAGCATTTTTTTCCTTACTTCTTCTTATCAATCACATGGATGGTGGGTCCCAGTGGACCCATCCACAAGGGAACTAGATCCCCAAGGTCGTCCAGTAACCCTTTCCCAGATAAGTGTCTTGGATCTCTGATCAAGTGGGACAAGTGGGCCCACAAGGCTTGGTAACCAAACTAGACACTACTGATGGAAGCTTTGAAAAGCTCAAGTTTCATCTAGTTCTCTTCCCCTATTTACAAATTGGTAGTGTGGGGATCATTGCATAAAGACTGTTGATCTCTTAGAAAGGCAATTTATCAAACCCCATGTCCAGATTTGAGGTTTCTAACACCTAATCTCTACCATTGAGTGACATCAGTTTCTTCCTTAATATGGGTGGATTTAGGCTAGTTCGATAATGGGCCACAGGGACCCTAGTCCATGTGGGTCCCTCATCACTAGGGTAGCCCATGTGTGGTTCAGTGTATGATCAGATTAGATCGTCCATCAAGTGGTCTCACAACATATATGTAAAACAAAAAAAAAAAACAAAAACAGAAAAACTGGAATGACCAAAGATGCAGAGTCTACGTTTTTTTAACACAGAAATAGTGGAATAACAAGAGATTCAGAGTGGGAGTTTTTAACACAGAAACAAAAGCTGGGTTATGAACTTCCAAATTCAAAAACACAAAACGTATCAAGCCTGCGCTCTGAACTTCCAGATTCAAAGTCTACTTTTTTTAACACAAAAACAAAATCTGGGTTCTAAACTTCCAGATTCAAAAACACAAAAACATATCATGCTTGGGTTCTAAAGTTCCAGATTCAGACTCTGTGTTTTGATCATATTCTGAACATTTTTTATCAAAATGCAGAATTGACATCAACTTTGCCTTTAGTATTTTGTGATGAAAACAACATCCAAGATTTGAATTAAGCCTAGAAATTTAGGACATCAACTTCTAAAATCAAGAACTAGGTTTTTATGAGTTATTACAAATAGAGATTGATCACATGATCCTACCCACCTATTTGTTTTCCCCTTGATCTACTGTTGCACGCACTGTAGCACGAGCAGAGATGGCTTGCTCCTCCTCTTCTCTGGCATCAACTAGATCTTCTTCTTATCTCAAAATCTTGGCTAGGTTTAGGGCACTCAGTTTTAAGGCTAAAAATAGAGGGAGAGGTTCTTGGATTTTAAGTAATATTTTACCATAAATTGAAAAACTAAGTGGGCCCACATTCTTTTTTTTTTTTTAATAGAGGAGGGTGATCCAACTCTTTGGGCTGGACTAATCCCTTTGTACCCAAGAAAAAATGGGTAATATTCCTAATGGCATTACTGTGGTAGTGCGCCTGAACTCTAAAACCTCTAAGTTGAATTATTCTTTTCTTCTTATATATATATATAGAAAAGTCTAATTTAATAAAATAAATAGCAAGTTTTACTCGAATATAGTTTTCCAAATTTTCACTTCCACTTGACAAGCACTACAAAATTGAAATATTTGGACAAATCTGCAACAGTTGTCTAACCCTAGCTTGTTTAGTTATTAGCGCCTATTTTCCCGATCTGTATTCATCGCATGGACCTTTAGGACCAGGCCTGCCTTATTCAACCATCTATATAAGAAATTAGTCCTAAGCCTAGAAATTAGTCCTAAGCCCATGTGAAAACTAATCTCAAAGTGAGGTGAACAATCATATTTAAAGACAAAAAAGGAAAGGAAAGAGATCAAACCAAAAGCTTATGGCTTTCTAATTAAGTTTAGATTGGGCAAGGGGCCTAATTTTACACTCATCAAACCATCACTTACTACTTGCTATATATTGAATTAAATCTAAAAAAGTTGTATTATAAAAGAACCATTAAAATTTAAGGCCATTGAATTATATGATAATTTGAATGGAAAAAAAATTATAAAATGAGAATATGACTACAGATAATTAGGATGAGTCTCTGCCAACGCACATAGTGCATTAACAATTAAGATGGGTCTTTGCCAATGCACATAGTGCGTTGGCAATTAAGATTGGTCTTGGCCAATGCCCACAGTGCATTTTGGTAATGTTCAGAGTGGCTTTCCCAACGTACCTATGTGCATTGCAAATAGGTCAAACCATTGCCAACATATTATTTACGTCACCAGAGGGTAATGTTTCGTTGCCAAAATCTTTACTGTCTTCATAGGGGAATTTGTGCATAATTTCGACACCTTTTACCAACACAGCCTCATTTGCATTGGCAAAAGTCTATAATTTTGTGACTTCTGCCAACGCATTTTTATTTACGTTGCCAAAAGGTAACATTTAGTAACGCCTTTGAGATGACGTTGGCAAAAGGCATTGGGGATTGAGCAATTTGTTGTAAGTGGAATTTCTATTATTATTTAGAATCAACTTAGTGATATAAAGACTAAGTTATGTGCATTTAACTATTATTCTACATGTATACATATGTTAACATTTGTATGTATGTCCAAAAGGCTATGAAGCACTCATACAACAATGTTTTGAAGAGCCTAAATAGAAGTTTAAATATCTAACCAATGAGGGAGATAATAGTCATCCCAATATGGAGCAAAGAGTATTTCTTCTTACTTGTGGGAAATGTGGACAGCTTAAAATGCAAATGCTAGAACAAAATGTCTCACAAAGACGATGCTACTTTTGTTGATGTTTATGTGAATATTCGCCTCACCAAATTTAGGCCTAACTGCTACAATTCGCATTATGGATCTCAACTAACATTATGTGATGAACATTACAAATATTTTGGTTTGAACAAACGATTCTGACAAATGTGTTGACGGGAAATGGTATTATGGGATTTTCAATTCTTGGATTGTCCACAACAAATGAACAATTAGCATTCTATCACTTTTTGTTTTCCACCTCTTCTTATAAGAATTTTTATATAATTAATTCAGTTATGATTGCAATGATAATTGTGGGTTCTTCATGCTAGCATTCATTGATCACATTTTATATAAAAGGCCCCTGTCCTTCATGCAAGAAGACATACCGTACTACCATGCAAAGATTGGCAATGATTGCTATGTGTGGCAATTTGATATTAAGCTAAGAAGATAGCCAAATTAGTTGAAGGAGCCTAGTCATGAAACACGATTCATTTCTTTTTTACAACATTTTAGTGTAATATGTATAGGAAATAGCAAAAAACAAATGAACCTATTCTGTTTTGCTAGTGGCGGAATTTTAGTATACTCTGTACTATTCACCTTGGAAAATACTGAAGTGATCATGTAAGATTATTGTCCGTGGACTGACTATTATCACAAAATATTTATGTGAACAATGTAATGATATGATCCAGGTGTATGACACTGTCCGTGAATGTATTTTCGTTTTGCAGTAAGTTATAAGTGGATGGATAGTCAATGATTACAATGGATTCCAAGTTATAGTATGGATGTGTCTATGAGTGTTTATTCTTATTGCAATAAGTTGTAAGAAGATGGTCAATGATTGCAATAGATTCCAAGTTATAATATGGGTGCATCTATGATTGCAATGCATTTCAGGTTTTAGTATGGACATATAGTAAATTGTAAGTGAATGGAATGTCAATGATTGCAATGGATTCCAGGCTATAGTTTGGATGTGTCTCTTTACGAAGAAGTTTATCCACATAAGAAGTAACCTATGTTAGCATGCCTTGGACATTTTCACAGCGAAGTTGAAAAAATTCCATCAATTTATCCTGGATCACTATATTAGTTGTATAATAGGAAGCTCTCTTGTTTCCTTGAACAAGCTATTTGTGGACTCTGCAATGTTTGTTGTAAGTATATCATACTGACATCCCTCGATAAATGTATTTGCTCAATGTTCCTTTCTAATAGCTTTAATATAATCATAAGTTCCTTGGTCCACATCCCTAATTTTAGCTATGTACCTCTTGTACTCATATAAGCAATATGCTCTTGCAAAGCACCAAAATTTGATGACGATACCTTCATTTTTAAACTTTCCTTGAATGTTACTAGAAATGTGTTTGTAGCAGTAGTAATGCTATGCACTCAAAAGCACATCCTTGACAGCTTATGCGAGACCCTTCATCCGATTAGACAAAATTCTTAAAATTTTGCACCCCGCCCTGACCAACATCCAAATTTGCAAGGAACTAGGACCAAGTATCATTACACTCTGACTACACTACTACAAGGGCAATGGGGAATAGACCGTGATCCCCATCTTGAGACACCGCTAGAAGTTATGAGATGAGATATTTACAATAAAGATGTGACCTGTCGAGTGCTATGAAAGTAAGGTTGCAAAAGGGTCGATTCTGGTCCAGGTCCATTGTGGACCCAAAAGCGGAACCATTAATGAGAAGATTGACTTGGAACCTAAATCCTAACCTATATGGGGCAAGTATAGGTTCGAGTATGTGTAAAGTATGTTTTGGAGAAAACCTAACTTTTAGAAGGAAAAAAATCTTGAAAACTAAGGTAATATGTTGGGTTTCAAGTCCACAGGCGAGAACCAAGGTGAAACCAAACTTAGACCTTTTTAAGTCATGTGTCCAAAACTAGGATCCAAACCCAAACCCATTTACTTATTGAGACCCAACTAAGGACCCAAACCCAGTTATTAACAAGTCGAAACCTCTGGGAAATTGGAGAATTTGAAAGGCCTCAATATAGTTTTGAAGGAACGGATACATGCACCAAAAGCATCAAAAAAACCTTTTCAATAAGCCATCTTCTTCCCACCATAGTTTGGTGTAGGTCCCCAGATTAATCCTCTTTAGTTCCAAGATATAATGAAGAAGGATGGAGAAGGATTCTTCATAAGGATCCCGTATGTCATGCATAGCTATCTCTTTTGCTATATGAGCCTTCCTAAGTTATCTTATTGCTGAGATCCCTTTGCTAATCAGACATTATTTGCTTTTGTCTATAATCTAAGTGTTGTCTAAGCCTTTCCTTGATGAATTCTGCTATCAACATACATGAATGTTGCTTGACAATGAGCAAATTCAATCAATGGCCTTGAACATGTGTGTGATGCATTGTAAGTCTTGATTAGAACTGCAGTTTTGACTCTAGAACTGAAGCACGAATGTGCCATGGACAACTTTCATCACTGTACTTAGGTGTAACCTCCCATCTAATTGTCCTTATTGGCTTAAAAGTATAATTACGAAATAAAGCAAATTTAGACAAAGTACTTTTGAACGCATCATGGCTCTAAAATACCCTTACCTTCCACAATTCACGAGATGAATCCTCGGCTGGTGACATACAAATTAGGTCTTTTGCAGCTACCAAGATGTCAAATATTTGAGTATTTTTAACCAAATTTGATGGAATTGTATCGCTTACCAAGTTATATGAATCTGCAACTCTCATCACATTAGATGACTCTCTATCTTTCAACACAATGGAAGGTTCCTCATCTCCAACCACAATGGATAGAATTTTATCTCTCAAGACAATGAATGGCTGTTAATCTCTAATGATATTAGATGGTGGAACATCTTGCAAAGCCTCTTCAGTAAGGGAGATGACCTTGCATCTAAGAAAATTGCATCATCGCAGGTTTTAATATCAACTTTGAAGGCCCCCCCCCCCCCCCCCCCCCCCCTTGACCTCTAGTTCATTGCTAAATTGTAATTTAGTGTGGCTAAGATGTGCATTTTTATATGTTCTATTCAATGAGTTTACAAAAGAAAAGGGCTTGCATTCATCATCTCCAAGGTCAACAGATAGATACAAACGAGATAATGCAGGGACTTTGTGAGGTAGAGTTTTTTCAAAGAAAAGTTTTTCTAAAGTAGGCAAAACATTGCACCTGCACATTTTTTTTAAGAAAAAAATTGTTATAAGTCACGATATAGGACATTATTTGAAAAAAAATTACTTTAAAATAAAACAAACTATTAGTGATGAAAACCTTTGGATTGCACATATTACCGGGCTTGCTTCTTTCACTTTTAGGGGATTTGACAATCAATCAATTTGATTGTTAGCCATACTCGTTCTACTATAAATGTAATAAAAAAAATGTCAAAATTCATTCACAGTAATAGTTCGTTTTAATTTACAGTATCCAATTGCTAATGACCTTTTCTACCAAAGAATCTTCAATGTCTCCTAATTTTTATTTTTGCTACCAAATATAAATAGAAAATATTAATTTATATGGCTAAACCATTTGTTAGGGTATTAATAAAGAGTAGAGAAAAAAAAACAATTATTGCAAACCTTGAAGTTGCAAGCAAGGCTCCTATTTATTATTACAGGCTTTATAGAGGTCTAAATATCTTGAACTTGTCGCACCTGCAGATGCTCTAAATGTTACGTGGACATCATCATCATCTCTTACTCAAACCAATGCCTAGCATGCCCATTTTGATGTAGGTATTTTATAGATGTTACATCTTCTTGTACTAACTATTTTGTCACTTCTAAATTGTTTTCAATAAGTTTTTGAAAATGTTAAATTGCTTCTCAAATGTAACATCTTTTCACCACTATCAATGTAGATTGGATTTTTACTATCCCAATTGAACTCACCACCAAAGTGGAATACAGTTACTACCTCAAATTTACACATCAAGTTGGGTTGGCAAAAGGAGCAAGATATTATAAAATGGGGTATTGGTAAACAACCAGGGGTGGAATAAAAAAGTTTTTATTGGGGGCCAAAGTTTCTTTATCTACCATGGATAGAACTCCATTTGGATTAAAATTTCTCATGATAGTACAATAAAAATAGGAAGTGATTTCGAGCAGGTTGGATTTCAATAATGAGCCCCATTAATTGAAAAGACATAGTGAAGCATGGAGGATTAATATAATAACAATTGTAAATTCATAAGGCAAAAAAAAACCATTCTTAAAGTGGGTTCTCGATTTTCTCCTCTATTTTATACATACTACTGTATAATAACCAAAAGGTAATCAATAGTTATGACCCATATTTGAAATCCAAACCATTTAACTTGATATTAATAATCAAATTTAAACATGAAAAATAAAAAAAATCTATCTATGGTGGATATAATTCCAACCAGTTTAAAGTTTTTTGTTCTAGTAGAACAAAAATAGGAAGTAAGTTTGAATGGGTTAGATTTCAAGTATAAGCTTCAAGAGTGGAAAGAAAAAGATGTATATTAGTTCTTCTTTTGAAGGCCCAAATATTCCTAGTATTTATTTTTTGATAATATTGAAAAGGCCATCCATTAAAGGATTACTATTATAAGGAGGGGCCAAAGGAGATATATATATAGGACAATATTTAAGTGCATACTTCCCTCACCATTTTGGTAAGAGACACTTCCATATTTGGAAAGTATTAATATGCAAAAGGACAAAATCTCATACCATATCACACCTTTTTCACCTTGATATATATTTATATGTTATAAACAAGAAAAGTCCAAAATAAAGGGAGGGCCATGCCTCCTGCTAGGTCCCCTTAATTCCACCAATGTATACAACATTCTCTCATATAATTTACAATGTTTCTCAACAAAACTTATAGGGTAAAAGAATTTAAGAGTAAATGACTCAGTTTTGATATCCTAAAAGAATACAATCAAGGGTGAGATAGTAGGACATGAATACAAGGATACAATTATAATAAATGAGTATATATGAATTCAAGGGTCTATGATAGTCTATTTTAGTGGGAAAGGAATTTGAGTAATTCTAATGTTTATCCATTGACCTAATAGTCCAATAATAGGAAGATAAAGGTCTATTCTATGTCCAAATCATATTTCCATCCATATACTATTAGCAAAAAGCTGCCGTGCTTAGCACGAGAAACATAGTTTATGTGTTAAATATTAAAAATATATTATAAAATTTAAACAATACAGTGGTATTTAAATTCAAATGACTAAAATAAGAAATCAACGAAGTTGTTTAAAGTTAAATTATCCTAGTTAAAAAGATACAAGAGTTATTTATTACACATTTTTGAAAAGAAAAATCAAGTTGCATCCACCTAAAGTAGAAGATAACAAATGTGAGAAAAGCTAAGAAAAGCAGTGAGAAATCAAAATGGAAATAAATATAATAAAGGAGAAACACCAAAAGATTTGACCTATAATGTCAACTGTCGCTATTGACAATATCACCTGCAATAATAAAGATCAAGTTTCCAATACATTATATCTATAAGAATAACAAACCTTCAAATGTGCATAAGCATAACAAAAGAAAGACATGAGAGTAAATAAATATTTTGTTGTTCCTTTCCTTCAGCAAAGCTCAAAGTGGCTATATCCAAGACATGTATTAACTTAAGAAACTTCCAACATTGATTCCTTCCCTCAACCTCCAATAGTGTGTTCCACCAATTTCTTTACAGCATATCCATTTGAGTTTGATCATTAGGATCCCTTGAGATATTGGATCAATAACTAAATACCAAAATTTTCAACAACCTCAGTAAATTTATAATCCGTTTGCTAACTAATCTAGCTAGTCCCAAATATCATATGGCCACTACTCTATGTCACTAGAGATAATTGAAGAAATGATTTTGTATGTAACCAGAGAACCAGAGATAATTGAAGAAATGATTTTTTATGGTTTGCATTCGTTACAAATTACATAATTTATGTTTCCAATTTTTTGTGTTTTGGAATCTTAATCTCTATTATTTTTAAAATTGTAAAGGTCTTCAAAGTTTATTGCTTAAAAAGCATGTTGATGAGTATATCCTGTAGATCTTGTACAATAGTTGAAATGGTAATTTATCCAAAGGAGCACATGATCACCTCAAGTGGTGGAGGTCTGTACCAATAGTGTAATAATCTACAATGAGTAGGGAAATGAAAAGAAAAAAAAAGAAAAAGAAATGATAATCCAAACTGAAATTTTCACACACTAATGAAATGTGTGTTATAAAAAAGGTCATTATCCCTGTTCATTTTCAAATACAAACCTCATGTGTAATTCTTAAGGTTGATGGTGAAGTCTCTTCAAAACCCAAGATTTACATATTTCAATATCTCACTTTCTCTCTTTGTCCACTGATATATTTTAAGGTTTCAAATTTCTAATACAGCAAATTTCATTATATCAAGCTCATTATATATTGTGTACATGCAGACGCACGAAACGTGCGATCAACAATCAAGACACACATAAGAGATGAGAAAACACATGAGTATGCACGAGACATTTACATAGTTTGGAGATGTACCTCCATCCATGCCCAAATAGAACTACACTCTTTATTGCACTATGCTTAGGTCTAGAGTTACGAGTTCATGGCAATTATAACTCCCACTTTCTTAGCCCTTAAGAAAGCCCGGTACGAAAACCAAAATACCATTGACCCACAACCTGGTCCAAGACTAACCTAATGGACCAATCCTATGAACCCGGAATACAAGACATAAACCCAATACTATATCATGAAATAACGCAACTATATATTTTTGGGAACAACTTTGATGAAAAAATGGTGAAATGGAAGGACTTATAATCTTAGAACCTAAGAAGAACACCATGACAAACAATAAGGCAGTTTGGAAAAATGGCTAAAAAAACCTCTGAGAACAATGAAACAAATAAATTTATGTAAACAATATGCTCCATATACACTTGCCACTCTAGATATGTGCAATCTAGAAAATCTGTCATGATAAACATATACAAAGTTGTGGATTAAATTTCAAGTTTAAAGAAAAAAAATAGTAATAGCTTGGAGACAATCTAAAAATATAAAGATCAATGTCTGAAACCTCAAACAACCATTATAACAGCACCAAGGTTTGGGCACATTTGGATATATCAAATTGGATTAAAGTGTCATCCACATCATCATCATCATCATCATCATCATCATCAAAGCCTTATCCCAACCATATTGGGGTCAGCTACATGAATTTTGTTTCTTCATTCTGTTCTATTTTGAACCAAATCCTTCGATAAGTTAAACTTCTTCAAATCTAAATCAATGACCTCCATCAATGTTTTCTTCGGCCTACCCCTACCTCTTGATGGGCCATCCACCTGTGTAGGCAAACTTTTTCTCACCGATGCCATTACCGGCCTACACTCAACTTGTTAAAGTGTCGTCCACATAAAAATAATAAATAAAAAACAACAACAATAGGATGGAAAGCATTTAATTAGCTTAACAATTCCATGAGCAACAAAAAAAATGATAGGAAGGGAAACATTCAATGAGCTTAAACAATTCCATGAGCAACAAAGAAATTGGAATCAAGGAGAATTTATTACATATAAAATGTTTACCAAGTGATCAAATACAATAAAAGTTGTGATGTGTGAGCCAACTTGAACTATATATACTTCTCTCATGGTGAGAGGTGTGACATTCTACACTGATGGCGGTTGATGAAGAGAAATAATAAAAAGATTGAGTGAGAGATAAAAGAGATACAAATAAATAAGAAAAAGGAGAGCAAACAAAATGCCACTGAAAATACCATATATATATATATATCTTCAGTTTATGACTTTCTTCATGGCAAATAAAAAGGGTCAGAAACAAACAGATAATGCTCATTTCATTTTATTTTGAGAATAACAATGACTTGCATGCCCATGTTGAAAACGAATAACTTATTGCATTTATCAATCATCTTTACATGATTTCATAACTTGAACAATGAGATTATAGAGCCCACACAAATGAAATAGCTCAAGAATTTCAAAATAAAACCCTTTTTCTTTCTGTCACTGGTATGTCAATGACAGCGGTTACCTTATTTGAGCTGTAACAACACCACACAAGCAAAATAAAGATGGGCTAAAACACATTTTTAGAAAAGCCAAATGTATGTAATAATAAAAATAATGGTAGGAGAACAAAATGGAAACTGGTGGATGGTGAACATGAGAGGATGGTAAAATACAGATGCAGGTTAATTGTGTATAGGAGAGGATGCAGAAGATGCATTTTCAAGAATGTGGAGAAATTGGTTGGATCTCTGCTGGAGGATTCACTCGCACAACAACTAATCATTTTCTATTTCTCTATTTAAATCAAAGACCCATATTTGATTTTCATATCTAGTATATGGATAGATCAAAAGATCTCAAGACGAAGAAGACGAATGCTCTACTTTTATGAGATAATAATAATAATTGTATGGGAGTTGGTGAAATGGATATTCAAATTCAAAAGATAGTGATGCTAGTTATGGAAAGTGACCTTGACCATTTATCATTTTGAAGTCAATTGACAGATGAGTCACCAAAAAAAATCACATCCATCCTCACAATTCATCTTTGCAATGGTGGCTAAAATCAAAATAGGAAAATGCATCAAACAAACTCAATGTGTCACTTCAAACATAAACTTAAAAAAAAAAAAAAAAAACTCTTCTTCAAAACGTCCAAAGCACCTAAGGATGGGAAACATAATGCACGGAATGGGTTTGAAAGACAATTTCTACTAGGCAAGATCTTCGTTGTCCTTGTCTCCAGAAATCTAGCTTGTAGAGAAATGACATCAGCAATAAAACCCTAGCTACACCATTGAATATAGAGATTGTCTGTGAGAGAAAGGAGAGGTGTTGAAATGTGAATGATAGAGAGGCAAAAATCCACAAACAAAAAAGAGTTTCTTTCCTTTTGGCAGAGGAAGCATCAGCAGTTATGAAATTGAATAGGTGCACATGTCAGAGAAATTAAGATAAGATGGCTACAATTATGGAGAATAAGTATACGTGTGGAAGCTAAGGGGCTGATCAAAATAAGGTCAAAATTAAATTGAATGGAAGCCACTGATTACTGTAATTGAATCCTTTTAGCTTCATATATTATAATTGCAATCCATGAAAACCTAATAAAAAAAAGAAAAGAAAAGAAAAGAAATGCACAAAACCCCATAAAATTTAGAAATAGAATAGACAAATAACAAAATAATTTAGGGGACTAGAAGTGGATGTAAGCCAAAATAAGAAAAGTATCTAAACCTTGCATCCAATCATATTGTAAAACAAATAAATAAGGTAGAACAAAGAACCTTTTTGCCTAAGAATCAACCCATTCTCTAATAAAGAATAAAAGAAGAAACCACACAACAAATAATCAAAAAAAGAACATACCTATTGTCGGAGATTCATTCTCATAATAAAGTCAAGAAAAATCTATGAGTAAGAAAGAGTTAAACTAGAAAATGAATTAAGGGAAAAAAAATAGAGTACTTTAAAAAAAAAGATGATTTGCAGTAGAAAACTCATACTCTGTTATAAGAAATGTTATCATTGGTGGATGCCCACATTTGGGCCTACATTACATAAGAAAAGCACTTAACGTTGGAGTCCTGCAATATTAGTTTGCTTGGGGAGAAAGCAATCTTATTCTATAAAAAAGACTATCCTCCTCTCGTTATGATGTACACCTCTCTCATTAGTAAAATTTCTCTCTTCTCTTCTCAAAACGTTATCAACATGAGTAAAGGCGCCCCTTCCTCCTCATCTTCGAGGTGCATGCAAAATACTGCCATCCCCCCCTCTCCCTTTTGTCCTTGACCAATGTGCTAGAACACAAGCCCCCAAGGCACCTTTTTGTTATTATTTTGGCCTTGACCGGTTTCTCCCTTCTCCCGCATACAACAAAGCCCTCCCACATAAACCTTTTTTTCTGCCTCGATCCACATGTAGGACAAGACTTCCCTCACCTTTATGCCATCTGATCTGATGTAAGAAAGCAAAAAGTAAACAAAACCCAAAACAAATGTGTCTTGTTATCCCATCACAGTGTTCTCCTTCCCGTTACATCACTATGAGACAACCAGAAGCCAACTCAACCCAACCCAACTGGGACTAACCCAACTAAGCGAGATCCACTTACTGCACTGACATCAATAGTGATGCAGGTAGAAGCATAGGTCATCATTAGAACTTCAAATCGTGATATCTTAACCGTCCGACATCCGATCACGCTCCATTTGAATCACGGAAAGCTCGTGAGCAAATTTACACATTGCAAGTTTAAAGAGGCAAAATCAACATTCTTGCATAATATCGAATTTAGCCAAACTTGAATTCAAATCTCTTCACATTACCAGGGACAATTACTTATCCTGGTACTTGGATGCAAAAATACACTTGCAATCTAAGAAACTGTGAGAGAAAATAATAGAGGGTAATGAAGAGTTTCCAGAAAACAAGGCGTTGGCACTTATCTTCTTGTGTCATCATATACATGATGACCTCAAGAACAAATACCTCACTGAGGAGGACCCAGCAGGTCTTTGGAAATCCTTGAAGGTCTTTGGAAATCCCTGAATGATAGCTTTAATTACCCAAAAGATGGTCATATTACCAGTAGCTCAGAACGAATGGCTAAACCTGATATTTCAGGACTATAAATCAATATCTGAGTATAACTCTGCTCTTTTCAACATTGTTTTCCAGTTAAGATTGTGTAGGGAACGTAACACTTCGTCCCCAATTTAGCACATTAGTGATTAATTAAGTTATTAGCTAATGATTTTACAATTAGCCTAACTAAAACTGTTTAACATGCTATTAGGATGGATTTAATTTAGTCTATCTTACGAGGTCATGTTTAGGTCCTGAATAGGTAGTTGGGTTGAATTTAACCTTAATTAGGTAGATACGAGCCCTTTTTCGTAATTTTGGACTTTATAAGTTTACGTCATTTATGCATCATATTAATACAATCACATGTGTCTCATTAAGCTCGTCAACTTTCGTACTTGACTCGAACATATTTGACTTTGTTTATAATAGTTGAAACCTCATTTGACTTAAACTGAAATTATCCTAAGGAATATGGAACTCCTTATAACTTCAGAAAAGTATTTCATCTATAAAGGCCTAACTGTTATCATTTGAATTTCTTCTCTCTGGGTTCTCCTTGCTCTAACATTCTTCTTCTTCTTCTTCCTTCTATCTCTTCACCACCATTTCTCATCAAAGTAAGAGAATATAGGATTGCATGTGTGATCTGAGGTTCTCACCTTCCTTTTTCATCCTTGTCTAGCTCTCAACCCTTAAAATGAAAAACTTGGGTATCTTCTTCTTTTGATCAATTTTCGAAGTAGGATTGATTTTCAATACAGCTCTCTTGAATCTAGAGGACTCTCATTCTAACACATGTACTCATCTCCTTACTCATTTCTTGCATGCATGGCATTTAGGTTCAAGAATTGGGTATTCCTCCACAAGTTGAGATAATAGAAAATTAGTTAGTTGAAAGGTTAATCTAAGGCAAGTATACGTAGATTTTGGTTGAATGTATGTTGGTATATCATTTTTGTAAATCTATCAATTTTAATGTGTTTTACAACCCTTAATTGTACTTTTATCCTACTGATTCGGAAATGCATGTTAAGGTATCAAGTTTTGAAATGAACTAGACTTACTTCAGGAAACCTGAAGCTTATGGCTAAGCCGCAGGAGAGTTACGACTCAAATTTTAAAGAGCATACAAATTGAAAATCCTTCTACGGCTAAGCCCTATAATGTGCCACGGCTAAGCCGTAACCAAGCCGTGACTCAACCGTAAACCAAATATGGCTAAGCCGTAAGACAAAACACAATTCAACGGTGAATACAGGGAAAATTTTGGGTAAGTATGGCCAAGCCGTAGTACAATTTATGGCCAAGCCATAAGATGCCCACAACTAAGCCATAAGTCACCCACAACTAAGCCATAAAGCCACTAAAAATTAAGATTAAATAAGTACTGTTGTGAGACCTTGTAAAGCCTTAGCTTTTGAATCCTTTTACCCTATTAACTGGCCCAAAGAAATGACTGAACATCTTAAAGGGTCTTGAAGGCTGAGACTCTTTTATGTGATTTTGTCCATTCGTTAAGCACCTCCTTATCGGTGTTGGTTTAGGGGCTTCGATATACATTTCCGACACAATGTAATAGCAATCGAAAAATAACTGTGTATCAAATGACTTAAAATTATATCATCATGTACAGTTGGAAATGATGTATGTCTAAACTAGGGTTGGTTAGTAAAACTACCTTGATTCCCTTTAATTTAAACTGCATAGCATATTCAATTACTATTTTTTACTTCTGTTATTCCAATATTAATTTTTTATTTGAAATGATCATACACAAGTTGATTCTATTTGAATTGTTTCTTAACAAACTTGAATTGAGTATGAAAGAAAGTATCAAGTTCTAAAATGAATTGGACTTGCTTTAGGAAATCTGAAGGTTACGGCTAAGCCATAGGAGAGTTACGGCTCAAATTCCAGATAGCATACAAATCGAAAATCCTTCTACGGCTAAGCCGTATAATGTGCCACGACTAAGCTGTAGCCAAGCCGTGGCTAAGTCATAGACCAAACATGACTAAGCCATAAGACAAAACATGGTACAACCGTGAATGCAGGGGAGATTCTGGATAACTACGGCCAAACCATAGTACAATTTACGGCTAAGTCGTAAGATGCACACGGCTAAGCCGTAAGTCACCCATTGCTAAGCCATAAGGCCACTAAAAATTAGGATTAAATAAGTACTGTTGTGAGATCTTGTAGGGCCTTAGCTTTTGGATCTCTATACCCTATTAACTAGCCTAAAGGAATGATTAAACATCATGAAGGGTCTTGAAGGCTAAAATTCTTTTATGTGGTGTCATCCATTCATTAAGCACCTCCCCATAAGTATTGATTTAAGGGACTTCGATACATATTTCTGATACAATATAACACCAATAGAAAAACACATGTGTATAGAATAACTTAAAACTACATCATCATACACGATTAGAAATGATGGATGACTAGATTAGAGTTGGTTAGTAAAACTTCCTTAATTCCCTTTAATTTGAACCGCATAGCATATTTGATTACCGTTATTGACTTCTATTATTCCAATATTAATTTTTTATTTGAAATGATCATGTACGAGTTTATTCTATTTAAACTGTTTTTTAACAGACGTTTTACATTGACATTGACTTGAATTGAGTATGAACGAAAGTATCAAGTTCTAAAACGAACTGGACTTATTTCAAGAAATTTGAAGCTTCGGGCTAAGCCGTAGGAGAGTTACAGCTCAAATTCCAGAGAGCATACAAATCGAAAATCCTTTTACGGCTAAGCCGTGTAATGTGCCACGGCTAAGTTGTAGCCAAGTCGTGACTCAGCCATAGATCAAATACAAGTAAGCCGTAAGACAAAACAAGGTTCAACCGTGAATACGGGGGAGATTCTAGGTAACTACTGCTAAGCCATAGTACAAGTTACGGCTAACCCATAAAATGCCCACAGCTAAACCGTAAGTCACCCATGGCTAAACCGTAAAGCCACTAAAAATTAGGATTAAATAAGTACTTTTATGAGACCTTGTAAGGCCTTAGTTTTGGGATCCCTATATCCTTTTAACTAGCCTAAAGGAATGATTGAACATCATAAAGGGTCTTGAGCGCTGAGACTCTTTTATGTGGTGTCATCCATTCGTTAAGCACCTCTCCATATGTGTTGGTTTAAGAGACTTCGATACACATTTTCGACACAATGTAACACCAATAGAAAAATAACTGAGTATTAAATAACTTAAAACTACATCATCATGCACGGTCAAAAATAATGGACGACTAGATTAGGGTTAGTTAGTAAAACTTCCTTGATTTCCTTTAATTTGAACTGCATAGCATATTTGCATACCATTATTGACCTTTATTGTTCCAGTATTGATATTTGATTTGAAATGATCATGTATGATTTTATTCTATTTGAATTGTTTCTTAATAGACATGTTACATTGACATTGACTTGAATTGAGTATGAACAAAAGTATCAAGTTTTGAAAGAACTGGACTTGCTTTAGGAAATCTGAAGCTTATGGAAAAGTCGTAAGAGAGTTACAGCTCAAATTCTAGAGAGCATACAAATCAAAAATCCTTCTACGGCTAAACCACATAATGTAGCACGGCTAAGCCGCAGCCATGACATGGCTATTGAGTTGAATTGAGTATGAACGAAAGCATACGAATGAATTGAACGTATATTGTCTTGTATTGTTCTCAATGAATAAATTACACACATTATTCTAGGTTCAATTGACTTAATCAAAATGGTCTGGCTTTACTCAGCTTCAGCCTTATGATACTCGATGGCTTATGATACTCGATGGGGTTGACTTTAGTGTAGTAATGAACGATGGCCCTGCAATGTGCTTTGGAGCTTCCGGACTCCATATATGAAAAGACCCATTCGTACCTTGGCCTGGTCGATAATGTTCTTAACGTAAAGATCCCTAGAGGGAGAATATAACAAATGTAGTGGCCACTTCATAAAGTATTTCTATTAAATGATTCTCATAGCACAATTATGTAATCGCACAACATGCCTAATATATTAATTTGACCTCTTTAATTACATGTTAATGATTCTTACAAATACAACACGTATTACCTTAATCATGCTTATATTTTGTTGAATAGTCTTATTCACTAATTATTTTTGGTGTTACAAGCCCAAATCCAGTTTCCAATCTTGAGAAGATCGAGAAGAATTCAAAGGAGGCCTTCAAGAACCCCTCCAACCTAGATAAGTGAACGGTGGATCATTTTTTATCGATCCAACCACAGAGAGCATCAAGGATTAAAGTTTAAACCTCATTTTCGGATATAACTGCATCTAGGGTTCATGACTACATCAGTTTTATTTTGATCTGCATAGATCATGACCCTTTTGTATTTAGAAATGGTGTAACTCATCCCTTTTTGTTCGGAAATTTTCTTCCATTTTGTAAAGACATGTTTATTTTAACTCTTATATACATAGATGTATTTTAGTCTAATGTTATGATAACTTGTTCTATGATTAATATTGACAGCTTCCACATATTGTATGTTTGGACAGATGTCCACTAATAGCATCTCGCATGTGCAAGTAAGATGACTATCCCTTGTGTAATTCCGCTTAGACTCGGGTCTAGCTGTGAATTATACGGAAGTACGTGTGTCACTTTTTAGGTTATAATCCTAATACTAAATTCCTGGGCTCGGGTTGTGGCAGGGAAAAGATTATGGAGCACAGATGTTAGAGGAAATGCTGTCTACTTTACATGCATCAAATGTAATCTTGCAGCAACAGTACTATGAACGGCGGTTCTCTAAATACTCAAAACTAATTTCTTATCTTCTTGTTGCTGAGCAAAATAGCAAAGTCTTGATAAAGAAACATAACTCCAGACCAACTGGATCTATGGCAATGCTTGAAGCAAATACCAATTTCAATTCTAATAAAGACAAAGGAAGGGGAAGTGGGAGAAACAATCCCTCCAGAAGAGGTGGAAAAAACAACTCCTTTAAAAACGAGGAGGATTTCAAGGTCCCCCATCCCCCCCGCCCCCTCACCCCAAATTTAAAAACCACCAGAAGTGGTCTGATCCTCAGAAAAAGCAAAATCAAGATTAAAATCAAAATCCACCAAATAGATCTATCCATCGTTCTGATGACCCTTGCTACAAATGTGGAAAGAATGGGCATTGGTCACGCAACTATCATGCACCAAAAAAAATGGTGGAACAATATAAAGCATATAAGGCCTCTATTCATTCTACAGAATCAAATAGTCTGAAAGATTGGGATTTGGATATAATCTTACAAAATGATAATTACTAGTTGGATATTACAAACTTAGAGACTAGAGGTTTTTCTTGAAGACGAGAATGGCCAACCGCTGAGCAATGAGGCATTTAATATTAAAATCAAAACCCCTACTGGTATGGTCTAGAAGACCAAATAAATTTTTTCTTATTATTATTTTTGTTGAATCTCTATTTAGAATAATGTTTTTTAGATATTTACTTTTTCATGGATATTTATGATGGATCATTTATTATTTTTCAATTTATTAATTTGATAAACTTTTTATGGATTTTTTTATATCATGTGATTGCTTAGTTACATTCTTTTATTTTTGTTTTGTTTTTTCATTTAAAGGTATGGAACATGAAAATGGGAATACTCACTTTCTTGAAGATAGTGCCATAACACATACCATTATGAAAAACCAGAAGCTTTTTTCAGAATTGGTATTCAATCCATGAAAGGTGTCCACCATAGTTAGACCTATGCAAATAATTGAAGGCTCCAAAAAAGCCCACATGATGTTACCTAATAGCACTCATTTATTCATTAAAGATGCATTATTCTCCAGCACTTCCCAAAAAAACTTACTCAATTTCGAAGACATCAGAATAAATAGATACCATGTAAAGATTGTTATCAAGGTAACAAGGAGATGTTACTTATCATTACTAGTATTGAAAGCCAGAAGCAAATACTAGAAACATTAAGTGGACTCTCTACAGGGTTATATTATACGACAATATCTACCGTCGAATCACATTCAATTTTGAGCAAAACGATACAGTTAAGCCCAAAGCTTAACAAACCTCAGACTTTATTACTTTGACATAATAGGTTAAGACACTCCAGAGTCACCATGTTAAAGAAAATCATTGATAACTCTGTTAACCACAAATTGACCATACCTCAAGGAAGACTAATTACAACTTAGTGCGTGAGGACGTGCTATGTTAAATGCATCAATACTCATTAAACTCCGACCAACGGCATACCATCAATACTCCCATACACAACTTATATCAAGACATTAACCTAATATCTCCCATTTGCGCAAGTTTAGTTGCACAGTCTTCGTCTACATCCCACCCCCTCAGCCCACTAAGATGAGACGACAATGTAAGTTGAGAATCTATGTAAGTTATAACTCTCCTTTGATTATTCACTTATTAGAACCAATGACAGGAGATGTTTTTACTGCTCGTTTTGCTGATTGTCAATTTGATGATTCAAAATTCCCGCCATTAAGGGGAGATAAAGAATATATTGTTCCTGCAGAAAAATCCCTTCATGAAAAACGACATGAACTAACATGGAATACTTCCACTTTGTCTTATCTGAACCCACATACTTTACAATGTGAAAATGAAGTACGTAGAATTATACACTTACAAGAAATTGCAAATAGATTACCTAATACATTTAACGATGCAGCAAAGGTAACCAAGTCACATGTGCCAGCTATGAATGCATTTGTTAGAATTGATGTCCCTGTAAGACAAAGCCAGAAAGTGGTGATAAAAGAATCTACAATATGCCAGAAGCGTGGTAGACCTATAGGTTCAAAGGATACAGTTCCGCGGAAAAGGAGAAATGTACAATCATCATCATGTCCTCCCAAAGATCCGCTTAACACTCCTGAAGAATTTTCTCCCGAAAAGGCACATAACGCTTGCGAAGAAGTTATGACAAAACCCGCTCTTTCTAAAATAACAAAAGTCCTTGATGAGACTTTAAAAGCCCCTGAAGAGGCACCGGTACCAGATAATGAAGAGATCTCTATACTCTATAATTATTTAAGAAAGAGATGAGATAAAAAGATAATTATCATTGATGACACATTTGCATATGTGGTAGCTATAAAAATACCAAAGGAACATGGGATAATGATTAGGATACAGAATCACGTACTGTGAATGAATGTCGACAAATGAAATATTGGCCAAAATGGAAAAGTGCCATTATAGCAAAGTTAGATTTTCTCAATAAACGTGGTGCATTCGGACCTATAGTACAAACCCCAAAGGGTGTTAACCCTATAGGTTACAAGTGGGTATTTGTAAGGAAAATGAACGAAATGAATGAAATTATTTAGTACAAGGCAAGACTTGTGGCACAAGGTTTCCTACAGAAACCTATGATTTATTATGAGAAAACATATTCCCCTATTATGGATATAACAACATTCAGATATCTGATAAGTTTAGCGGTTTTTGAAAATTTAAACATGAGACTCATAGATGTTGTAACCGTTTACTTGTATGGGGAGTTAGACGCAGAAATTTATATGAAAATCCTACAAAGATTTACTTTGCCTTATGCAAAGCACAAGAGTACGTACTCAATACAACTGAGACGATCTTTGTACGGCCTGAAGCAATTCGAAAGAATATAGTACAATCGTCTCAGTAAATATTTGTCTAAGGAAGGATATGAGAACAATCCCATTTAACCATGTATCTACATTAAAAAATTCCTTAAAAGGATTTGCAATAGTGGCAATTTATGTTGATAACATAAATTTGATCGGGACTCCAGAGAGCTCGAAATAGCTGCTGATTATTTAAAAAGAGAGTTTGAAATGAAAGATTTTGAAAAAACAAAATTTTGTCTCGACTTACAGATCAAGAAAAGTTCTAGTGGGATATTAGTTTATCAGTCTAATTATACCAAGAATGTCTTGAAATGCTTTGGTATGGACAAAGCATATCCACTAAGTACTCCCATAGTTGTTCGGCTTTTAGATACAAACAAAGATTCATATCGTCTAATTGAGGATAATAAAAAGGTATTGGGTCCTAAAGTACCATACCTAAGTACTATTGGTGCTTCAATGTATTTAGCACAATGCAATAAACCAGACATTTCATTCTTAGTGAATCTCCTTATCAATATGGTTCTACACCAATGCAAACGCACTGGACTGGTATCAAACATATCCTACACTATTTACGTAGTTTAATTGATTTAGGACTCTTATTATAAAGCTTTCAAGTTCGTAGGATATGCAAATTCAGGATATCCACTGATCCTTATAAGGGTCGATCATAGACAGGTTATGTATTTCTTAATAGTAATACTGCTATTTCTTAGTGCTCTAGTAAACAGACTTTGGTAGTTACTTCTTCTAACCATGCTGAAATTTTAGCTCTCTATGAAGCCAGCAGAAAATGTGTGTGGCTAAAATCTTTAATTCAGAACATTCGTAGTTATTGTCAATTGCCTCTTAGTACAAGTACCCCGAGCATTATCTACGAAGACAGAGACATGTATTCAATAGATTAAAAAAATGATACATTAAAGGTGACAAGACGAAACATATTGCACCAAAGTTCTTGTTCACACATAAGTTTCAAAAGAACAATGAGATTGAAGTAAAGTAAATTCGTTCAAGCAACAACATGGCCGATTTGTTTATCAAGTCATTACCAAAGTCAATATTTCAGAAGTTTGTATATGAGATTGGTATGCGTAAAGTATATCATCAAACAATATAAAGGTTATTGTTGCTAGGAAGAGTAACTGATCAGAGGTAAGTACTCTGAAGCATGCTACCCAAGACATATGTGCGCTATACTCTTTTTCCTTTTTTAGATTTTATCCCATTGGGTTTTTCTAGTTAATGTTTTAAAGAAACAGCATTATGTACGTTCAACACTAATTCAATGATTCTGTAGAAAGTTGTACTCTTTTTCCTTGGCTTTGGTTTTTATCCCACTGGGTTTTTTCTTTTCAAGGTTTTAATGAGACAATCGTTATTGAATCGTGGTCATCCAAAGGGAAGTGTTATAAATAATATTATCATAGATAAATGCCCGCATTGGGGCTCATATTAAATAAAGAAAGCACTTAGGATTAGAGTCCTCCCATATTAGTTTGCTTGAAAAAGAAGCAATTTTATACTATAAATAAGACCCTCCTCTCCCCTTATGATGTACACCTCTCTCGTTAATAAAATTTCTCTCTTCTTCTCTTCTTACTATACTGTTAATTTTTTTGGTAAAATTCTCATAAAAGAGGGTTAGCAGTGCTCTGGCACGTGCTGAACCGAAATGTGACCCTGGTAACACGTGTGACGGCCTCTTGAATAAAGGTTAAAAAGAGAGAAACAAGTGAGAAAAACCATTTTATCCTTCATTTGCGTTTGTAGTGGGGTTGGGGAAATGGGAAAGGGTACAGAGCTGTGGGACGACTCCGCTCTCATCAATGCATTCGAAAGCGCCATCACCAAATACAAAGTTTCTTTCTTTTCAATTCCAATCTCATTTCTACACAACGTTCTCATTGTGTTTCTCCAGCTTTCCCCCTAATCAAGTCCTTGTAATCTACTTTCCAGACAATGCATGGAGAAACTTACACAGGCAATTCCACCAGGGAAGAAGAAGAACAACAACAACAACAACAAGAACAAGAACAAGAAAAAGAAGTCTTGAAGGGCACTGAAGAAAATGTGCAAAACCCAAATCAGAGGTAAGTCTATATACCTGTTTTTCTTCCTGTGCTTTTGAAGTGAGGGTTTACTTAAATTATCTGAAAATTGGAAATCTTGCAGGTTGTATTCATTGGGTAAAATTAGGGTTAGAAGAAATTATAAGAGAACTGAATGTTACTTGGACAGTAGAACATGGGCCTTGGAGTGGGGTTGGTTTGCAAGTCTTTGAGCTTCAAGATGTTGGGGTTTTCTTGGAATCTAATGGAAGATTTTTTTGAAAATAAAATAATTATGATTTCTTTGAAATGATATTTGGAACAGGTTTTAGATAAACCCATGTGAAGATTTTGCAAGATTCTCTAAGTTGGGGCAATGGTTTGAAAATGACCATAATATTTTTTTTTATCTTGCATTTTGTTGCTGTGTGATTTATTTAGTACCATCTTTTATGAATCTTATCTTGCCATAGTATGACTTTATCCTCCTCAAGATGTTTTCTCTGGGAATTTTTTGCCTACCCATTTTTTGCTGAGTGAGGTACCATCTTTGTTAAGTATCTCTGTATGGAAGATTTTAATATACAAATAGCCCATTGGGTTTTTCATGAATGAACAGCCCATTATATATTGATGTGGGCCTGTTTCTGTATAGTGATTCATGTGATGCTCTATTGTGCTGAAATCGATACGTTGTTTATTTACTTGCGATGGTATGGGGATTATGTGCAGAAGAAAAAGAATTGTAATCATTAGGAATTGAGACCTCTAGTAGGGGGAATTTAATCTTGAAAGTGGTAAAAAGAGCAATGCATCTTTAGGCTTTCAGTGGGGTGCTATATGGAGTTTCCACTTTTTATTGTTTCAGCACAAGTTTCCATTGGGTGAAACTGATGATGAGGGGACAACACCATTAGTGCAGGAGGTTATGATCAAGATCCATGTGGAATGTTACCTATCTACCAATGAATTGATTGCTTGAGCTTCTGCAGAATTCGAGTTAGGGAATTGACTTTGGGTTCGCCCATCAATTGGGCTTTACCCTTGGTTGTGTCAACCACCTAGCTGCATCAGCTAGGGATACTCTCCTCCATAGAGGAGATACAGAGTTCAAGCTCTCATTAGGTCTTCTGACTAATGTTCTTTCTTGTTCCTTTTGCAAAGACATATGGAACTCGGTAACATCAATGATTTTAAACACAGGGTGACAGAGGCATGCCTATTCTCTGACAATACTGGAGCAACTAATGAACTTCCACCAATTCAAAATAATCAGCTTGGTGCAGAATCTTCTGCAAAAGTAACTAACAAGCACTCATCAAGTGGCCCTGATGCCCATGAAACTTTGAATGGTCATTTACAACATGCTGAGTACAACCAAAAACTTACCCAGTATTACGAGCACATGGAGCAGATGCAGAAGCTTTCAGATGAACTGTATCGTGCAAGCTCCTGGAATTACCAAAATGACATCGTAGGTTCTGCTCCTCATCTCCCGTGGAATGAATGGTGTGCCGCTTCTCAGTCACAACTCCCTTTGCATCATGCATGCTACTCCTATTGTCCTGGATCTGGATGTTCTTGCCACTGCTTATCTGCCTCATGTTCTCCAATACCCACTTGTGCCATTTGTGATAAATGCTCTAGTGGAAATGGCACTGATGCTGTTTCCAAAGCATGTAAAGCTGACCCTGTGGGATCGTCCCCATGTTCAAGTGATTATATTCTTAAAGCCGCAAAGGAGTCTGCAGAAAGAGCAATATCTTCCATCAAGTTGAAAACTTCTATGACACCCGGTGTTTGTGAAGGTGAGCAGATGTTCTTTAACAACAGTGTAATTTAATTGCACTATTCTGATGCATAAACTCCATGTGTCCCCTTGTATTTTGGCTAGCATGTGTTTATGTGTTCATGGCATGTTCAACCAATTCAGTTAGCCAATCAGGTCATAAAGATTGATTAGTTTGGCAGGAGAAACAAGCACCAACATCACTTGGTTTAATTGTATGCATTTTGCTGTTATGGATTTTGTGTTGTGCCCTTAAAATGTTCAACTTGCTGATTGACTCAATGACTTAGAAATCAGCCATTTGACCTAGATCTCTCATGTCTTGAAACCTAGTCCTAAACCTTAGCAAGGGAGAGGAAAAGTGCAATTCAAATTTGGTCAAATCTGTCCTATTAATATTTTCGTGTTGATTTCCCTGTTAATTAGGCTTCAGTCAATTAGCTCATATTTTGTAGCCCTAATTTAAGTGCCCTGTCATTAACAGTCTAATTGTAGTGTTTTTATTAGGAATATCCTAGAGTAGCTGTCCATAACTGGAAAAGGACCAATATTCCTTGTTTCATGTGCCACCCTATTCCTATATAAGTAAGCACATGGTCATTAATAATCTAATGCTGATTATTTCAAAGAAATTTGGGTTTTTTCCCACTTCCCTTGGAATCTTCTTGAAGTAATCCCCAACCTGATGGTGTGAAGTCATGAGTCATGACAATACTCAGGCTAGAGATGGAACTGTTATAATATGTTTTTCAATGATTAACACCCCAGAAGAGTTTTTAAATGGTTATAGAACAGCAACACACTGGTGAACAACTTCCTTTTATATTTTAACAAAGACCTCAATACATGGAGGAATTGTTTGGACGTACTTCTGAATGCGGACACTACAGACTCTGCATCTATCATTCTGCATGTTGGCATTTTGAGGAAGCAGAGTGCGATGGAGATGTGTGATCCATCTCCAAATGGGGTGTAGCCTGTCCCACCATCATATCTCTTATGTCTGGTGTGACTGATGTTACCATAGTGAAAAATGAAAATTTTGCCAATGCCATGTGTTGAATACTTGAAATACATGGGCCTATTCTTTGTTTCTATAAGAAAATAGGCCTACTGGTCTTGAATATGTTATATTGCCTAATTCTTGTATGGTATAGGACATGTTTGTGCACAGAAGGATTTCACAACTGTTCAGCAAGAAAGAGGAATCCTGCATTCCGAGCCCTCCCGTAGCAAATCAAAATCCTCTATCAAGACCATCAGTTCATTTTGTTCCTTTTCTACATAGAAAAATGTTGCACAAAATGACCAAAGAACAGGTTGCACAGAAAATCAGTTTTATTTTCCTCTCTATCACAGAAGCCTCTCCTTGCACAAACATGCCCATGATGTTCTACAACTATTATTTAATAGGGAACAGAAACTTTATTAGAAAACTGTATGCTAACTTTTATGCTATCTTATGTGGTACCCAAAAAGAAAACGAAGAAAAAGCAACAGAAAGAAAAGAGGGTTCAGATACATCGGATGGCGGCGCCCCACAGAATTGTGGCTCTGAGACAGACCTTACTGTTGTTCTGAATGCTTGGTTCTCAGCAGGCTTCTACACGGCCAAGTAATATTTCTCTCAGATGAAATTGTACTTTATCTTACCTAACTTCCAGGGACTGATCTTTTCAAAGTTTTTAAAATGTTAAGGCCAAGTTGCATTGCCCTGCAATGGACACTCTGAGTTGCAAGCAGTTAAAAAGTTACTTTTTGAGTTCTATAAATTGGTAGTTGCTGATTGGTCATTCTGTGAATTATCATGTGCTTCTTTCAGCCTTAAGTTCCTAAAAGCTTGTATTTTCTTCAAATGCAGGTATCTCTCTGAGCAGTCTCGTTCCAAGGGCCAGCCCTAGATTTTGTGTGCAGTCATCACTAGTAGCCGCATCAGTTGCATTAGTCTTGAAATATTGTTGAGATGAATTAGGGGATAGGTGCTTTGTGCAAGGAAAGGATGAATATGGAACATACTCAAGATCGTATTGCTGAATCATTCCCAGCCATCAGGGCTGCTCCTTTCCCTGCTATACTCATTGAAGTTTGCCATTGTCAATTAGCAGCAAATTCCAAATTCATGAATGTGGTATTGCTTTTGTTTTGCACAGTATATTGCCTTGTTTTTTTTTCCCCAGCTCTGTTTCTGGTTAAACAATATGAAGCATCATCCCTGTGGCTTATAGCTTCTAATGGAATTGAAAAGCATGTGTAGATTCTGATGTTATTTCACTTAAAAGAAAAGGTGAAAACCATTCCTAACTTCTGTTGGCTATAGACTCTGTTATCATAACTAGGAATTCTGAGAGTAAAGTGGAGTTGTAACTCTCTTTGACAATGTAATTTCAGGAAAATTGTGTATGTCATTGGCTGTTTCCTAATATTTTTTTGGCACGTCACCTGTCGACTACTCTATATGATGGAACCAGCTGCGTGCATCATCTTTAAATTTAGCACTAAGTAATCTTCATGTATATGTATCATGCTATTGTATCAAGTTACTCGAGCTGGACCCGGATCCTATGTGCAATCATTTGGATAGAAGTGTTTCTTTGGTTGCCCTTGTTTATTATTTAACATTTTTGCACTGCCACTTTCATTTGTGATCAAATTGAGCTCTACATGTTGGTCAACTCAAATATAGAATGTTGATTCATTTCTCATTTAGGAAGATTCGGGGGATTTGAATACCTTGCTTCCCTTTAATGGGATTTGGAAATGCGGAGTTTGGGGAAAAAAATTATCTAGGCAAATTGTTAAGGGCCTTTTAATATATAGGAATTCATCATCAAATGAACTCCACCGAAGGATAATGAGATGGGACCTTGACTGACTATGAGGTAGTGATTCAGATGGTACCATGACTTCCTAGGAATTAGATTAATAGGGTGATGGTTGGATCTTTATTTCACATTCTACTGTGATTTAATTTATTTGATGGTAATTTTGAAGATTCAGCCTTTGAATCTACATATTTAATCATTATGGGAATGCAGTCTTGGAACTCCTTGGACTTGAACATCCAAAAGTAAAGAAATACAATGATTGGGTCAGGAAACAAACAGGTCGCAAAAGAAACCCAAAGATTTTGACTGAGGTAACCGTCCACAGTCCACCCCAATATGAGTCTCACATAAGAGTGGGCAGAAGACATGTTAGATTTTTTTTATTTTTTATTTTTTTATTTTTTTTAAGAAGACATGTTAGTTGAAATCAGTTGCTACCCTTGGAACCGTTTTATATTTGAATAAGACTTGTGCTTCCTAAACTTGATTTGACATATTTCATCAGTCCCAGGGATTTTGGCCTATTCATTAGATCCAGACCCCCATACTTAACTATAGTTATAGTTACTATGCTACCACGCACGCATGTTTTATCTTTAAAGAAAGGAACCCGAGGCATAAATTTGGACTCCAGTTCATACTGAATTAAAAAAAATAGACCTCCATAGATTGCACAATAAATTCGAACTTGGAGAGCCTCTTCAAAGCCACATTTCAACATAAGCATTACTTAGGGATGCATTTTGATGCTACCCAGATCAATCGGCATGAATATTTGGCAGAAAGAATAAAATGCTTCTGTGTCGGCGCTTGCGTGGAATCTGACAAATACTTGGTGGGTATTGTGTCACTCACATTTTCGCAACAAAACTTTGTGGTGACCAAGGGTGTACAAAAAAATCTATCGATCCGTGAAATCGATCCAATTAGATCCGCAATTTTTTTAATTGATCTGATGGTTAATTGATTGGTGATGGATTTAAAAAATTCTAATCAGTTAGTCGTAGTTTGATAAAGGATTTTACCCTTAATCCGCATATTCAAACCAATCCGAACCGTTAAAATATATATATTTATTTATTTATCCTTATATAAAAAATTTTTAAAAATAATAATTTTCATTGTAATTTTCTTATAACAGTGGATAAAATGTGTAAAATAATGAGAAAAACTACTAATGGATTAAACGATTTAAACCGATTTGAACTATTGATCCATGGTTTGGTGCGAATTAGTTTTAATGGGCAACGGACCGGTAATGGATTACAAAATGGACAATCCATAGGTAATGATTTGGTGACGGATTTGGCTTAATCCGATCTAATCCGAACCACGTACACCCATAGTGGTGACCATTAGAAGCCAAACAGGGCAAAAATGGGAGAAAAAAAGAAAAAAAAAAAAAAAAGGCCCCACCTGGTATCATTTTCGCAACAAAACTTTGTGGTGACTTGGAGTGCATGAGTACTATAAAAAAAAAAGACAAAAGATAAAAAGAGTACCCATCCATGCATCCAAATTTACACAAATCGCTTGCTATACAAGCCAAGGTAAAAATCTGCAGTATCCAGGCTTGTTTATAAGAACTTGGCATAGAAATCAATTGGGTCAGGTTTCCAATTTACTAACAAAGCTAAAGGCATCAGCCACTATGTACTCACTAGCAAGTAGCAAGTACCGCGGCAAAATAGCAGCTAAAAAATCTTTAACTGAACATGGTTTAATTGATCAAGACAAAAAAAGAGAAACATCCAATATCTTTAGCTGAATGCATAAAGACCAAAACATTCAACACAGTAGCTGTGCTTAGACATGACAATATCAATGAGAAAAAGTCAGAAATATCAAAAGCCAAGAGTAATATAATGTACATTTCCCTCGGTGGCAATGACTGCTTGGCCAGCAAGTGCCTATAAATATCTCATTTGTAAAGGCAGAGAACTATCATTGATTATCTCATCTCTTACTAAAAAACACAGGCATTAATAAATTCATTAGGTCCCCTCGCTAGAAACAAATGATAATTTCAATGAAGACCCTTGTTTCACACCCTGACCTTAGCAGCAGCTTCCTTGATCTGCTCAATTGTGAAAACACCAAAGACATCATCATCTGTCACTGCATTAATAACTGCCAATGCAACATCATCTACACTAACAGGTGGTGCTAACAGGAGATCAGAAGCTGGAAGTGAATTCAAAGGCCTCATAATATTTTCAGTTGCCTGCAGGAACCTTTCCAATGGTTCTCCTATCAGATCAAGTGGAATTTCAAAGCCATCTACTCTTCGTTTCCCATATATGAAACCTGGCCTTAATACAACACCTGACAGGTCCAAAATTCAGAAATTGAACAATAGTATTAAAAAAACAAAAAAACAAAAAAAAAAAACACACACACACACACACTAAGCAAGCAAGAAAGGATGATGTATCTGTTGACTAAGATTGAGAATTACCAGAGTTTGGGTATTTGCCGAGAACCTCTGATTCGGCTTTCCTCTTTCCGGTGAAGTATCCAGATGAAAGTAGGAATGATGGCAGATTGTAATCATGCACAGATATCAGGATAAACTTAGGAATTCCTGCAATGAAAAACAAGACACGTGAATATGAAGAATTTTAAGTCCTTAGAGCCAGAAGTCTAAAATGTGCACTTTGAAATGGGACATGAGATTAACTTCCCACAAACAAAACATACAACATAACACAGCATGTAAGACGGCAAAGCATAAGCCAACAACTCAGGTAGCAAGTTGATAAAGTGGCTCCTTTTGTTCAAGTCTGATTGTCGCACTAGCTCTGGTTCCCCTGAACTGGGTGTAGTCTCAACCCCCCATCTTCCCCCAAACCTTCCTATTCCCAGTGGGAATTCACATCTTTGACACAACACATTATCAACTTATAATGAATAAAATACTTCTTACATCACCATCAAATCCTAATCCCATCTATCTGGTGCCAACCCTGTTAATTCTACTTTTCCACCAAAGGACTATGTTCTCTATCACTTCATGATATAACATGTCATATGTAATTTTAACTACTACACTTTTACCGTTCTGACCTTCTCCTACTTCTCTGTAGGGAGAATGTCTGAGGTCCTAGCAATAGTAAATACATGCATGCTGGAACCATGTAAGTGGCTTTACAAATAATCTTCGCCTGGAGACATACTCAATTCCATTCCTATAGTTTCTTGTTACCTTGCACCCTGATGTGCTTTTTTGTGTTATCAATCAATAAGCGCTTTATCTTATCAAAATAAAACAAGGCTATGTTTTAGCTTCCTAAGAAAATAAAAAATATATCATTTTGAAAGCTTCATTTCTTTTTCTTTTTTTTTTAATTCAATTTATCAACATCAGCAGCAGCATCTTTTCTTGGAAATGAGATTCAAAAGGATGTGAAGTTGTGAACAATTGATCATGAAGTTTTCTTCTTGCAAGCAACTTCAACCATTAAATCTACATATTTGAAGTTTCATTTCTTGTATTACAAGTCTGCAATGATTCTTCACATCATTAGAACCAAATCAAAACAAATAATAAAGAAGAGGAGAGCTGATCATCAACATCAAAGCCTTACCCACCTATCCAGAGTCGGTTGCAATTAATGTAAGTACTAAAATCCATTATAGATCCCACCATGGTATATCATCCATAAACACATATTTGAACATATAGCTTAAATCATTTTCTACTGTAGTTTCTCAATCTTATGGCAGCCAAGGGTAAGGAAATGGGTGAAAAAGATATGAGTAAAAAATATGATAGGATTCCACTGTCATAGGCATCATCATTTAAGAAAATGAAACCTGGAAAAGCCCTCACCGAATTCTTTAGCAGCAGCAACTGCCGAAACATTTGCTTCACCATTTATCTTCTTCATCTGCTCCTCACTACCAAAACCACCAAGAGTTGAAACAACTGCTGTAGCCCCAACCAGCACTTCATCCCATCTAGCATAGAAAACATCTCCTGAAAAAAATAAGAATGCTAAGTTTAGAAAATTCATGCTCAATGAATTGCTATGTATATGAGTTTTTAAAAGGAACAAAATTAAAATTTTTGACAAAATCATACATTTATAGCCAACAGAAGTGAATCAGCATCAATGCCTTGATGTTCGACTATCATCCTTTCCATAAAATCATATCCCATCTACCCAGAGTTTGCCGAGTGCTATTTTCCCCAAAATAGACTTGATGTTTTGGTTTGGCAAGTGTTTTAGAGCTGACTATCAATCTGACACTACAACTCACCCTTTATCCAGGGTGCGGAGCAACAAGCAGATCAATAAAAACAAGTCGTCAAAAAGAAGTGAATGGAAGATTAGTGGAAAAGGAGACCATCCCTATCCATTTTCAAAAAAAATAGAATTTAAATGGACTAGGTTGTAAATTCAGGTCAAACAAATACTGGCTTTCGACTGGAAACAGGACAAAGCTCAATTGCATTCATAATCAGCTCATTTTATATAACGAAAGTTCACAAATGAATTCCATATGGCTCAAACAAGAGTAATCACATTTTGGGGAAAAATATTTGAAAAACATAAAGCATACTTAAAGAGAGAGGGTCCTCATCATCATCATCATCATCATTAGAGCCTTATCCAACCATGTTGGGGTCAACTACATGAATTCTGTTTCTCCATTCTATTCTATTTTGAGCCAAATCTTTAGATAAGTTAAACTTCTTCAAATATGATTTAATGACCTCCATCAATGTTTTCTTCGGCTTACCCCTACCTCTTGATGGGCAATCTATCTGGATAGCCAAAACTTTTTCTCATCGGTGCCAAAACCAGCCTACACTTAACATACCCAAATAATCTTAAACGAGTTTCTCTAATCTTATCCCTATTAGTGCTACCCCTAAATACTTTCAAAAGCGCTTATTTCTAATTTTATCTTTTCTAGTTTTACTACACACCCACCTAAGCATTCTCATCTCCGCCACGTCCATCTTATGTATATGCATCTTCTTAATTGGCCAATATTCTACTCCATATGTCATAGCTGGTCTAACCACTGTCCTACAAAATTTGCCTTTCAATTTCATTGACATTCGTCTGTCACAAAGCACTCCAGAAGCTAGTCTCCACTTCAGCTATCCAGCTTTTATCCTACACTCAACATCTTCGTTAATCACCCGATTCTTACTAATCATCGAGCCTAGATACTGAAAAGAATCTCTACGTGGTATCTCATGGGTTTCAATTTTGACAATGGTTTCAACACTTTGTATATGTCCACTAATGTTACAATCCATATATTTTGTTATTGTACGACTTATTTTAAAGCCTCTAGATTTTAATACTCCCCGCCATTTCTCGAGGTTTGTATTTACACCATCTCTTTATTCATCCACCAATACTATATCATCTGCAAACAACATACACCATGGTACTTCTTCTTGAATATGCACGGTTAACTCATCTATAATCAATGCAAAGAGATAAAAGCCTAAGACTGATCCCTGATGCAAACCTATATAGTCATGAAAAATCCACTTGTTTCTCTATATGTGGTTCTCACATTTGTTACTGCTCCTTCATATATATCCTTAAAAATTTCAATGTAACAGCTGAAGACATTCCTTTTCTTCAAAACCCACCAAATTAAATCCCTCAATACCCTATCATAGGCTTTGTCTAAATCGATAAAGACCATGTATAGATTTTCCCTCTTTACTCGATATTTTTCCATTAATTGCCTAAGTGAAAAGCTAACTTCCATAGTTGACCTCCCTGGCAATAAAACCATATTGACTTAAAGAGAGAGGGTATGTGACATAAATTAGGTTCTTGACTAAGGCCAGACCAGCAAGACCAGCCAAACCAAGCACAAGCCTACCAAACCCATGCCTCTACAAGTCCAATTAAAACCAGACCAAACCCTTATAGGCTAGTCAACTGAGCTTAGGGTGCTATTGGTCCCAGTGGCGGACCCAGGATTTTCGTTCAAGGGGAGCTAATGATGGTCAATTGAAAAAGTTAATAATTTCATGTCATGCTAAAGGGACTGAAAGGAAGTGATAAAAGGGGAAACCCCTTTTCATTTTGTTGAAATGAAGTAACTTCTCTCCTATATATTTTCTGAAAGGAATAGTTTGGCATACAACTGATTCTAGTTATCTTCTTCCTTAAATTATTAAATTCCACTTGCTTGGTGACTTTGTGAGTAGGGATTGAACAATTAAAGTGTTAAATTAGTCAAACCAATGGTCAAGGAAAGAGAATGGGAATGAGAGAATAAGGGAATGGAAGTGTAAAATCAGTTGAAAGCCATTGGATGAATCTAGAATTGCCAAAAGTACTCAGTAGAAGTCATTGATTGGAATGAGCGAACATATTCTCCTGCAATGTTGCCTCAAGCAAATAAAGAAATTTTTCAAACAATAACAATAATAAAAGTAAGGTAAATCAGATGCACTTTCAAGAATCATCCCTGCAAAGTAATTTAGGGAATTAGGTATTTGATTTCTAGAGTTTCTAAGAATCATATTTCTATAAAAAGGGGCTAAAACAACATTTGATGCTTTTATCTCCCTTGGTAAAAGACTATTACTACACTATCCCCTATAAAAAAAAAAAAAATGGGTTGTAACCCCTTCAATAAATTCTTGGTTGCATATCCTACCATAAGTTACTTCAATTTTAATTTTATTTGGCTAATCAATCATTAAGAAAAAAAAAAAAAAGAAGACCAACTCTAAATTACCTCACATTAGTCATGAACAAATATATTTCATGAAAGTTTAGTCTCAGAAGAATATCTAGATGCAATTATAAATACCTGTTTCAAATTCCAAAGGATGATCACAACCCAAAGAATTCAAAGTAAAGAAAGATGCATATTACATAACCAAAAGCAATGGTTTTAAAAAGTAAAAAGCAAGCAATCATAGAATTAATGAAGAAGAACTAACCAATTCAAACAAAGAACGAAAACTTAATTTGACACTCTTGCTTTGTAAGCCTCCATAGGGTTCCGAATTCCAATCAACATCACCCTCTTTGTAAAGATGGGAGAGAACATTAAAGGGATAAGTTAGGGTTTTGATAGAGAGGAATCAAGAAGGAGAGGAAGAGGGAGAGGAGGGGGTCGATACCGAGAGAGATCCTAAAAGAGAGGGAGAGAGGGGGGGCATTGATAGAGAGGGATCTAGAAAGAAGAATGCCTGATGGAGAAAGAGCACACGATGCGCCAATGATGAACGGGATTATCCATTGCAGCATTCTCTTGAGAAAAAGGAAGGAGAGAAACCACACAGGGGCTAAGGCTTTCTTTTGATAGGGGCTGGGCTGGATGGCCCATAAAGAAGGGAGAGAAACAGAATGGGGGCTCAGGGGTCTCTTTCGATGGTGGCTAGGCCAAATGGCCTATATAACTCCAACAGGGTTTTTTTAGGCCTGCAAGTGGGTCTGCCCATGGCTGGTGCAGTTATGCACCAGCAATCTCAGCTGAACTCAAGAACCCTAGGGTAAATCTTAGTGTCTATAGGACTGTTTTATTTTGCTCTATAGAAATCCTTTTTTACACATAAGAAAAGGATGACATAATATTCGGAATAATTTATTGGGGAGTCTTCCTGTGCATACATTCCTCACGGACATTTCATGCACACCTTTCGTTGGGCCCACTGTGGACCCCACCAAGGGATGAGACCGAGGGGATGAAAAGATCCATGCAGGGCCACCCTACATATCAAGTTTGGTCCCAATCACATGTTCATAACCCCTTCATCTATAACCCACAAATCCAGTCCATTCGGAGCGGTGTACAGTCAATCCAACGGCCTAATAAATTTGGATCTGACTGAAACTTGGAGCGTGTGCCTATCAGGGGGTCCCCTTTGTATTGGAAGGTTTGGATTGGGTGATAGATGGGCCCCATCTAGAGTTCTCATGAAAAAAATGGTGAGGGACGGATGCGCATGAAGATTCGCCTAATTTATTATATGGCATATTTTTAGAAATACTATATTGAGTTAGGAAGTATCCAACTAGATTAGGAGTACTTGTTAACTTAAACTCAGATTCATTTAGACTAGGAGATTAGTCAAGTTTTTTAAAGTATGAGTGGTCAGTTTCTTTGTATATCAGTTTCAGATTTTTTTTAACTAAATTCCTGGTTATAGTCATGTGAAATTTTTCGGGAACTACGCTTGACTTCATCCATATTTTGCTAAGTATAGCCGCACAAATATCACTTTTGTTGGTTCCAATCCAGTAGTCTAGCTCCATAAATAATCATTCCTGACCACGAACTCAAGAGAATCCAACAGCTGGTGGTTTTTTGCCCATGTGCAACCGTCAGGTTCTGGAAATTGTAAAGATCTCAAATAGCAAGCCAGATAAAAGAGGATACTGCCTATACCATCTAGAAAGTTTCATGTTCTGCTGGTCAGTAGTTTAGATAGGTATTCTAATTTATCTCCAACTTTAGGTTGGCATTTTCAGTTAATTCATCCCTAGCAAACTTACAGTAGCAGTTGAATGATTAAACCCATTAATACTGCAATGGATTTAGTCAATTTATTGCCCAAACTAATGCAGAACTGTCCCCACTCCCCATCTAATAACGGAACTAGTTGACTGTTGTAAGGATTTTTGTGTTAGCAAATTCATGGGTTGGACAAAACTTGAGTCCATTAGTATTGTGTTTTATATATCTTTGAGTATGAATAATGATTTGAGTCACCGGATGCATAAAGTAAAGAAATTAAAAAAAAAAAAAAAGCGACAAAGTGAAGTGATTTTCTACTAACAACATGAATTAAAAAGGTCATATCTCACAAACCGAGCGTCGGATATGGGCATGCAACCTACCATTGGAAAGCTCGTTTCGAGTAGATATCCGTATAGCCTAAGATTGCCTTAATCGGAGCTGAAACGAGAAAGTTATGGCCTCCAAAAGTTTACAGAAAAAATATTGAAATTTTCACACGGGCAAAAGTATAATCCGACCAATCGAACCATTCATCCGATCTATCGGACAGGTGCAGAAAGTTGACCAACTTGTGATTTTTTAGTTCGATTTGAAAAGGAACTTGCCTGTTTCATGCCAACTCCTTTCCTAATTAAAATATACTTATAAGAGACGAATTTTGAACTATAAAAAGGGTTCTCTCTCAACCCTAGGATAGAGATCTCATTGTTCTGAGTGGAGAATATATTTTAGAAATCATCTCCTCTAGAGTTTTTTTGAGAGTTGAAGGGCTGAAGTTTTACTCTAGAAATTCATGTCTTCTACTTCTCTGAATATAAAAGATTGCTATGGGGAGTCAAGTGCTAAATCTAAAAGACGTCTAGGTGCTTGGATCTGTAACAAAGAACAGTAGGGTGTCGTTACAGTAGGGAACTGTGCAAGGAAATGACAAAGTCCTTAGGTTGAGGGACAACTGAATAAGGGTTGTGAGTATTCTCTTGTAACTGTAGTATAATTCATAGTGTTTGATTCTTGGCCATGGTTTTTTTTCCAGTTTGGGTTCCACGTAAAATCTGTCTTCTTGTAGTGTATGCTTTTGTTTGATTTATTTCCGCTACATAAATGATTGTTTGCACCTATGAAGTACGGGTACTTCCAAAATTTACACGTACCCGTACCGGGTACTTATCCATATACGTACCGAAAATGAGTACGGCAAAAAATATATCGAGTACAGTAAAATGTACCCTATATGTTTTGACTTTGTAAGTATGGGATAGGTACGTTTCTAGTACTTTTATAAGAATTTTTTTTATTTTTGTAAAAACTTTTGTAAGAGTTTGAAAAAGCTAAAAATATAACTTTTAACTTTAGCCCTAACCCTTCCTGACAAACTTAAAAAGAAAAGGGCTTAGCCCTAACCCATCTCTAATCCCCTCATTTCCAACCAAAAAAAAAAAAAAAAGAAAATAAAAAGGAGGAAGAAGAAAAAGGAAGGAAGGAACGCTGGATTATGAAATATAAAAAATAATATTGTTGTTGCTCTTTTTTTTCCATTAGGTTGAATTTGTGATGGTATTAAGTTATTGTTGGCTTGTTGCATCTAAGAATTCTAACCTATTTTAATTATTAGCATATTGCATTATTAAAATTTTAAAAAATATAATTCTTTAATGGACGTACCCTAGCGGTACCCGTATCTTGTTTTTTTGGAAATTTGCCGTATCGACATACCCGTAGGGTACCCGTATCGGTACCTGTACCGGTACCCGTGCTTCATAGATTTGCACACATAATATTAAGATTGGCATTAATCCATTCTAGAAGATCTCCCAAAAATCTTCAACTGTTATCTTCAAATAGTAATGATTTTATTCAAGAAGAAGAATTTGCAGTATAAGACAAAGATATACAGACAAGGATGAGGGCACCTACCAAATTCTAGCAAACACACCGCCCAAATCCACATTGTCAAATACTGTATCCAGCCACCCATCTCCCTGCCTAGCCAAAATGTCGAATCCACATTATCTGGCCAGGATGCAAGCACAAAAGAGACTTGGACTACCCTAGCCAACTAATTGATGGTCCAAACTCTAATTAACATCTAAGTGCGAGCTATCAGATTAATTCACTGGTTTAGGATTTGGATCCATTTGGTTCTATGCTTAAATAAACTTTGAAGTCAAAGCTAGATTCCCTTGTTTCAATCTGTTTGCAAGTTCGATATGGTCCAAGACTGTGAAGAGGGGATTAATTTTTCTGCAACTGAGCTCGAATTCTGTCTCTCATTAGAACATACATAAATTTCAAAGGGAACATGTGTGAGTAAATGCACCAAATAGTGCCAGCAGTTGTTTGCCAACTTATGAACGGCCATTTGAGAATGTTGAAAGCACATTCAGAACTGCTATCCAACCAGAATATCAGCTCCATTCCTGGCTTCCCACTAAACCCATACCAATCAATGGAGCCTGAGGTTTAAGAAGAGGTCAACAGAGTACAATGATCTCGTAAATTGTCAAAGCGCTTTACATAAGTAGGACCAATAGTTCATGCATTTTTCTATTACTAATTGATTTTGTAAATCAAATTGTAGAAAAGTACTCAGTAACAAAAGCAACCCATTCCAACATCATTCGGATAAGCCCCTTTAGTAGGCAATTTCATGTATCAACTGACGGGAAACAGTTTCCAAGACATATATTTGAAAAATTATCTCATTTCTCAAACTAAGGAAATGTAAAAACCCAATTAAACCAGACGATAGTACACAAGCATACCTGTTTTCCATGTAACCTGATCAGCCCATGAATCAGTAATAGGGGGCCGCCCTGATCTGAAATAAAAAACGAAATCAAAATCCATGTTATTTCTAGCATGAAAAGAATATGAAAGGGAAAAAACTGAAGTACCAGGTTTCATATTTAAGTCAAAGTACAAATCTATGCTTTGATATTCCCACTCTAGCCAGAGGGGAATGAGGATGCACTCCACCAAAATTTACCAATGGGATAACTTTACTGACTTGAAGTTATTCGGACAGGAAATGTGCCTTTTATGGATCTGATTCTAAAGTCAGCTGACTGTGGCCTCCACAAAAAAATAAAAATAATAAAATAAAATAGCCCAACTGTTAATCTACATCACCAAAGGTGTCAGACCCCAATGGAATTTGGGACAATCAATATAATACTCCCCATAATAAGAGTAGTTCTCTACAACATTTCACTAAGGACCTAGCCAGACGGCCGTCCATATCCTAGCCCGATGGCCATCCATATCATTGCCTAGAAAGGATGGTAAGTAGTAACCACTGGTGCAGTTTAAGGTAAAATGCTAATCCACAGCCCATCAATGTTTTTGGTAGGCACTACCAAGACTGCAAAATCATTTGTTCCATGAATCAACAATCAACAACTAATGTAAGGTAGAGAAAAGCATAATTGTCACAAGAAATGGATACAAAAAAGAGATGGTGGTTTGGATGCACCTGCTCAGGCTGATGACTTCTATACCCTTGGAGACTGCAGCCTTGCATATTGCAGAGCCAACAAAGCCACTGCCCCCCAAGACTACAACCTACTAAAACCAAAAATACTGTGAGATCGACACAGCAAGGACTTTCTAGATTCAGATACCATTCTATATGAGGAAAAGGAAAAGGAAATTGAGATTATATGCTTCCTGTTCTGACCCTTTCACTCTTCACATCCGCCACAACATCTATTGGAGCAGGAGGGTAGTCCTCAGTTATGTTTGCTGCAGCATTGCATCTCACATTAACCCTACACAAGCTATAAGAAAGAAAACAAGTCCTACATAAGAAAATGTGCTTGCAAAGTATAAGGAAACACACAAAATTTGCTTAACTCATATACAAGCCTGAAAATCCAATTCATTTCAACTAACTACAAAACACTTGATGGGCTCTGTTAATGTCTGACGAGCCAATACATCCCAAAAGCTTAATCCGTTAGGAAGTAGAAAACCTATCTACTTAACACCCCTGTTTGAATTCGCAACCCTCAAATGCCTACCCACACGACGCAATACATGCCTGCCCATACAGCATTGGGGAACACCACCTTCCTCAGGTTTGAACTCGAACTCTAGATCTGGCGTGGCTATGATACCATGTCAAATCCAAGTAAACAGTAAGTCTCAAAAGCTTAAGTTGTTAGGAAGTAGAAAACCAATCTACTTAACACCCGTCTTGTATAGGGCACCATTTGAATTCGCAACCCACACATGCCTACCCATGCAATATGCACATGCCCACACGGCAGCCTTGCAGAACAACACTTCCTTGGAGTTCGAACTCCAGACCTGGCATGGCTCTGATACCACATGAAGTCTGACTAGCCAACAAATCCCAAACAAGTATCTACTTAATAGGCACAACTTCAAGACATTGAAACAGTAATTCTACTAATTGGGCTGGTAGCTGCATCCATACACTTCAAAATGAGAAACATTAGGCATTCAGCTCTTTGATTTGAAGCCTACAGCTTAAAATAAAAGAAAGGAAAAGCGTAAGAAGCAGTCATTCTCATCTCTCTATGCACCCACATCACCAAATTAGAAGACATCAGCAGCAACATTCAACTACAATTCTACAAGCACATTCCCCGCGCCATTTGAAAAACACTTTTTTACAGTGGGATAGTTACCCCACACCTAAATAACCCACATACTAATTTCAAATTCCATAAACTTCAAGCAGGCTCAAATTCCAGTATGGGTGGTTTGCTCATGACAACACCAATTCAAGGAAACAGGCATTTGACACATTTTAAACTGCTGGGTGTTTGTTTTCCCTCCCCTCGCATGGAACCCCAATTGTGGGAATTTCTCTAATGGGTGACCTTGACCCACCAAAAGCCCTCGTACTTAAATGGACATGCAGAGCTTCATCTTCCCCCCAATAATCCAATTATCCAATTCCCAACACTAGCACAGCAGAGACCTAAAAAATAAAAAAAATGATAAAAATAAAAACATTTTCGCAAACAGATAGTTGAGGAAGTGATCTAACCGCTTGAGAGTGGGCCGAGGAGAGCGAGAGAAGCAGGTGGACGGAGCCTGAAGCATGGTGGATTTGTTGATTGAGAGGCGAGGACTAAAGCTGGGAACGAGTAGCGTCGTGAGAGAAGACATTTTCGCAAACAGTTGGAGGGCAAAAGGAGCAGCACGTGAACGATGATCAGCCGAAATGGAGAAAGAAAGGGGTTTGCTAAGAATGCTTGCCTTTTTTGCTATTTTTCTCACTCTCACTTAAGGTGCATGGTGCGTTTCTGCTCACTCCTGCGCGCTATATATGGCCTTGTCCAGAGACTCTGATTCTGTGAATGTCGCACACGTGGCACTTTCTTGCGGTTCCAGTGACACCCAGTGCCAGGCTCGGAGGCTTCGAAAGTATTGTGAAATTCAACCGCTCAAAATAAATCTTCTCGGCCTTTATACTAAAATAATAGGTGATTTATCATTTTAAAATTCTTAAGCTATCAATTATGTTTAATAATAATGATAGAAACATTTCATACATCTAGGCCTTTCTCTCTTCTATTTTGTCTCAAATAGCGGATAAGGTTGTTCCCATGGCATTTGACCCAATGGAGCTAATCCTTTAGACACGCTTTCGTTGCGGCCTGGTAAATTTGCGAGGTGTTGAATGTAAATAGCAAATATACATGTGGGTAATGGCAAACCCAAATGTAATAACGTGGGTGTGGTCGAAAAATATCTTATAAATAAGGCCTTAATATTTTTTATTTTATTTTTCAACTTTTTTATTTTATCATTGTCCGCACCACTCAAATAAAATTTACAATACAGGCCTCCCATTCATTAATTTAGAATTTTAATGAATGAGCTGGGCTTTTGAATTCCACTCCGCCACTCACAAGGCCACAAGTGAGAAATTAGGATCACTGAGAAAGACTTAGGCATTTCATCATTGACTCCTGATCCTTTTTGGCGTAAACTAGGCTCCCTTGTGGGCCCACTCCTGCAAAATTTTATCCTTAAAACATATGACTTGCTGACTTTGATAAAAGTTGGACATTTGGACCTGTCGTCAATTTAATTAATTTAGAACACTTTAGTTTTTTATATAATATGTTATGGACATGTGTAGTAAGTGCTTCATTTGACAGCTTCATTGACATTTCATAAATGTATGCATAAGTAATATTTACAAATAATCACTTGGCTTTTATGTTTGCGTTTTGGAGGTTTTTTCTAAAAAAAAATTCCTTTAGACTGATTGTGGAACATAAAGAACCCAAATAAGTGATCTCCTAGGCCCTTTCTAGATTTTTTAAAATATTATTCATGAGCAATGATATCTATGCTCGCACGAAACCTTTTTCTTCATCTTCCTCATCCCTTCTTTTCCTCCATCAGCAATAGCGACAATTGATTGTAGTAGGTAGATCGTGATGGCCTCAATGGCAGAGGAAGAACAGAAGAAAAGAGAAAGAAAAAAGAAGAAGAGGAAAGAAACAGGGAAGAGAGATGGCAGTGGGACAATGAGTTTGCTGTTTGGAATAGCAGGGATGGGAATAAGAAGTGGATTTGGTATTGTGCCTGAGAAGGAATAAAGAACAGAAGAAAAAGATGGCAAAGGCTGTTTAGCCATGGACAAATTGGTTATGGGTTTGAGTAGAGGTGACGATGGTGGTGGAAACTAGGAGGAGAAGAAGAAGGAAAAGAGACAAGAGAAGAAGATGAAGCAGAGGAATGACAGAGCGGGATAAGCAAGGTGAGGGAGAACCAAAGAACAAAGAAAACAAGAAAACGAGAGAAAAAGGGAAGGATAGCAAATCAGGATAATGAAGGATAGAAAGAAACAGAGAAGATGCGTTACAGTGTGGGGGGGGGGGGGGGGGGGTGTTGTCTAGGCAAAACTGGAGGAAGAAGAAGAGAACGTAGAAGAAGAAACAAGAAAAGAAAGGAAGCAAAAATGGGGAAGGGAAGAAAGGTGAAGGGAAGGGAAGAAAGAGAAGCAAACAGAAAAGATAGGACATAAAGAAAGAAGATGATGGCTAGTTTTTTTTCAGGAAAAGGAGAAGGAAGAAGTTGCAGAAAACAGAAAGGTGGGAACAATGAACAGAAACAGAGAAGAAAGAAAAAGAAAGAACAAAGAGAAGATGGAGAAGGGAGAATGGAAAAAAGACCATTATAGAAATCTTTTGTATGCTCAAACTTGTACTTGTCCATACACCACTTTTGTAGTTGGTAAGCTAGGAAGGTATTAATCTAACCCTAGCTTGGCACAATGGAAGGCAGCAAAGAAAGTCGTGCAATATTTATAAAGGACTAAAAAATATATGCTCACTTATAGTAAATCTAATCATTTGTAAGTAAATGGATATTCAAATTCAGATTTTGCTAGATGCTTTGATACAAGGAGATCTACATCAACATACATTTTTCTCCTTATTGGTGGGGCTATTTTGTGAAAAAGCATTAAACAAATTAGAATTTCTTCTTCTATATTTCAAGCTGAACTTGCGGCATGCTTTGAGGCCACTAATCAAACTATATGGCCGCAAAATTTTTTTTCAGGGCTTCAGATCGTGGACGCCATTTCTAATTCGCTAAAAATTTAGTGTGATAACACCTCAATTGTTCCCTTCTTTAATAACGACAAGAGTTCCAACGCTGCAAAACATTTTCAAATAAAATATTTTGCAGTTAGAGAGATTTTCGAAATGATCTAGTTTCTATAGACCAAATAAGTACAAGGTTCATAATTGCACATCCTATGACCAAAGAATTACCAGCAAAGACCTATAATGATCATGAAAAAGACATAAGTCTCATTGTGTTATCATAATGTGTGTGGTCGAAAGGATTTATGCAAATTTATTAGACACTTTTTAGTTGATTAATTTTTATAATGATGATTCTGTTATCTTGCTTATTTTTATGTGCACAATTAATTAATTATTGAAAAGCAAGATAAATTTCATTTGGACCAATAAATAAGAATTTTAGTCCACTCCTATTCTTTTTCTCACTTTATGACTTGATCATATAATATTATTAATGTTGTAGTACATGGAAGGAATTATGTCGCATAATTGATGTTTGTTGCCATGATTAGCATTAATGATTTTATTTCATTACAATATATAAGAATTAGCGTATATATGATTGATTGGGTTGTTTTTCAAATGAGTGGCTACTCGTTGGGATTTCTAAATTTAGTTGAATCAAAGTTGAGTTAATTTTTTTTCAAAACTAGTTTTCAAAATATTTATAATAATATAAGGTAAATTACATTTATGTGATCGTCATGATCAAGTGGGAAATCACATATGTGTGGTTATTTAGACCAAGTGGGAGACTGTTAGGCATAATTAGTCCTTATGATCACATGTCTAATATTATTTGGGCTTCGCACATTGAGTCCATTAATTTAATCTACTTTCCTCTTTAGCTTTGATTTTAATAAATCTATTTTGAATTCACTTTTAGGAAACCTATCTATTAGGACTCTTGTTTTGCTAATCGTTGAGGGAATTAAGAAAACTTACCCTTAATAAATTTCTTTAATGGGAAGAAATCTCTATAGGTTTTATCTATACAAGTAGTTTTTTTATCTTCTCTCTTAACCTATGAGTTTTGCAAAGTATCTATCAATTCTCACGCACCTTGAAGTGGGTAAGAGGGAGATAGGGAGATAGGAGAAAACTCAATTTGAGAAAAGCGATCTACTCATCATTGAGATCATAGTACAAGGTATGCTTTTAGTATTTCAGATTATATATTATTTAATGCTTAAATCTAAATCCATAAGGTTTGATGTTTTATTACAAACCATATTAAATCTTATAGGTTTCATATAAAAACAGACATCGCTGCTTATGAATAATATTTAAAAAAAAAATCGGAAAGGGCCTGGGGATTACTTCGGGCAATATATTTATTTGGCGTCCTTTTTGTTCCACAACAAGGCTAAGGGGATTTTTCTAAAAAAATCACTTGAGAGATTTTTTTTTATTTTTAGAAAACTTTCTTAGTTTTGAGGATTTCTTAAGATACATAAAACAAATTTATGACAAAAAAAAAACATAATCAACATAAAAAGAAATAATGGATTCATATAAATTGAAACTAGTACAATATTGGGCGAATTCATATCGAAATGCCATAAGAACTTTGCCATGAAATTCTCAAAATCTCAGTATATACTAGTAAGAGAAGTGTAGGATTTTAATTAGAAGATATATTTGGGCCCATTTATGAATATGAAAACAATTTAAGCATGAAAAGAAAGTATACTTACACCAAAAGGTAAAAAAAAGACATGAGATATTAGGTAAAATAATCCAAGGCAATGTAGTAAGATAACATTTTCGATAATATTTATAAAAAAATTGCTAGAAAATTTTGAGATTTCAAAAAATATTGATGATGGGGATTGCACTTAGTGACACTGAATAGTTTTGTCAGTAAATATGAAAAGAGATGATCAAGAAAAAAAATAGATATCTCAGAATAATACTCAGATTCCCAATCTTAATAATTTTCGCAAATTTCACCATTTTTCGACAAAAAGCATAAAATTCTTAAAACTATTAATAATAGCCACCACCCTTAATACATCTATTTTTAGACCCAAGTTTGGTTAAAATATTAATAAGCTTTCATTGAAAATTTGTTTTTACAGATTAGAAAATAAGGCTATTTGAGAATATGGATTTTTTTTTTCTGATGCTTTTCCTCTTTTTTGAAATCAATAAAATAACTATATGATGTTCAGGGGGTGAAAGCGGGTTGGGATTTGGGGTGTGGATCCAAACTTGGATCCATCAGCTTTGTCTATTCGAATTCAGATTCGACATGGAACTCATCTTCATTATCTGAATCCATAATCAACTTAAAACTATGGGACCCGATTCGAGATTCGGATCCAAATAAGATATGAGGAGCATTAGTGTGACGGGACAAAAGAGCTTGAAAATCAGATGGATCCACTTGGATCCATCTTCATTATTTCCGGATCTGGATTCGACATGGAACTCATTCTTAGTATCCAAATCCGTCATCAACTTAAAACTAACGGATCCAATTCCAGATTCTGATCCGAAAAAAGACATGAGGAGCATAAGTGGAACGAGACAAAAGAGTTTGAAAATAATATAACTGTAACTTATTAAAAGCTATTGGGTCTTTAAAATAGATAAGACTTTGATGATGATAAAATTGATTTTTAGTATAAAAATGTAGTCTTCCTATATTGAATCCTTCAATTCAATTGAAATATTAAGGATCTGAATTCAGCTCCAAATCATGTTCTGGATCCTACATCCATATATTCAATCCAAATTTTCCCCGGATCCAAAAATGGCTTCTATACCTGATTTTATTCATAGCGAGACTGCTAATACTCAGATATACCTGATTTTATTCATAGCAAGACTTCTAATACTCATATAATGGGATGCCCATTTCCAATTTTAATGATGTCAGGCACAATGTGTTTAAGCGAAGATTCTCAATTATATAACCATCCCATATGACCTACCTTTCCATCCCACCTCATAATTATGAATTCTTGAACCAAACGGCCCTTAATTCCGGTTCATGAATATGGGATGAGAAGAGCAAATCTCGCATGTCACTCATATGATCTAACGCCTGGCCTAAAATATTTTTGCTTACATAGCTAGTAGTGGTTGATTTCGGGACTCCTCATGCCATAAGAGTAGCATCGGCAACACACTCATGGTTGAGTGGTTTTGGCACCGTAATATTATATAAATGTCCATAGATCTTTCAATATTGGGTCTTCAAGTTTGAGGCATTACTTCTTACCAGTAGCCCAACTTAGAGGAAAAAAAAATATAAAGGAAAGAGAGAGAGAGAGAGAGAGAGAGAGAGTGTGTGTGTGTGTGTGATGGTATCATCTAAGTCTCCTCCATACAGCATATTCTTGTGGAGCGTTTTCGATGGAAAATGAAAATAGTTGTTTTAGAGAAAGTTTGTTGTTCCATGTTAATAGTTATCATGAGTTATCATGAGTTTCATTTTACTAAGGTGAAAGCATTTTTTTCTAAGAATAAGAGGGGCCCAAGTGTTGTAGAACTACTTTTTCAATCTGGCATAAAGGGTGAGATTGGATTAAGTCATATCTACTTTAAAAACACATGCACGTATCAAGGCCAAGCCCAACATGGGCCATAAGTGCCTGGCTGAAGCCCCATCAAGCCAGGCTTTCTATCACATCTTTAGGAATTCTGTTACTTGTTTTTGGCTAATTAATTGTTAAGTGACAAGCAATAAGCAACAGGTTGTGCTAGAGGCTTGTGGATTTCTATAACTTAGGGCTTGTTTGGTATTCTTACCTTTTTTTTTCCTGACAGACCCATCTAAAACTAAAACAGAACTATTAAAAAAAGAGTCATATAAAAAGAGGTTGGAATTAAAACAAACGTGTTTATAATGCAATGATTTATTTTTAATAGACTTTTTTAAATAAATGGTTGAAAGTTTTTTACAAATCTCTCAAGATCCATGAGGTATTAAGCTTTGAAATTAGAAACCATAGTCGCGTTCAGCCTTCTAAAGAGCTCTAACGATTTGAATCGTGTGTGGGCCCATAGTTTCCAAAAAATAATATCAAATAGTTTACATTTTTTACAAATACCTCAAGATTGGTAATGATCCAACAATTGAAATTAATTTGGACCCAGAGCAATGACCTTCTGAACATTTTTAACAGTTTGGATCATGATTTATTATCCTAAAAATTAAAAAAAAGGGAGGAAAACGGGATTGCCTATGGACTACTCCAAAGTTGAGCATGTTACATCAAAAAAATTGACACCATAAATCTGTTTAGCCTTCCAAAGAGATACACAGTTTGGATCTTGTGTTTGGGGCCCATAGAATCCAAAAAATAATATCAAATGGATTCACATTGTTTATTCAAATATTTCGAAAGTGGTGATGACCTAGTAGCTGAAATTTGTACCCATAGCTATGTTCTTTGGAGCAATTACAATGGTTTGGATCTTGATTTACTCTGATAGATTTTAAAAATAAAATAAAAAATGAAAAACGGATTAGGTCATCAATAGTTAAAAAATAGAGCATTGTTCACTCGTCTCTATTTTTTCCCCTTTACTATTCAACTGCAGTTGATTTTTGAGTTTTAGATGTTTTGCCTTTAATTCTCTAAAATGGGTAGAAGGTAGTTATGGGTGCCAAACACTCTAATTTATCAAAACTTCTATCCACTTTAGACATTTAGAGGAGTAGATGCTAAAAATAAAGATGCCTCCAAGCCCCACTTACATATTAAATTGGCCCAAATTAAAAACCCAAGCCCAAACTGATCGAATCCAGCTGGGTTGTTCACACGAGCTCCCTAGTCTCACAGAACTATGCCAGTCTAAACTACACATGCTTCCCTAGTCTCACAGAACTATAGCAGTCTAAAGTATATAAGCTTCCTAATCCTGTCTCTAGATTGTTTCAATCTTCAGTTCCAGTGTTTATTCCTTTGTTCTTTGTATTGTTTTGCTCTCCTGCTGTTTCTTCCGTGTTCCCCTGAACATAATAAGCAAGGGGGCAACCTGATTGGATTCGCATCCAGTAAATTATGCCTTATAAGCCAGCATTCTCTACTTTAGAGTCCTGCTAAACAAACACTGGTTTTGACTCAAAATAGTCAGCCAAACAAAAAAAAACCCAAAGATTTCCAGCGCATCTCGCTGCACAGCAAGATGTGCGGTGGGGAGGGAGGGAGAGGGGGAGAGAGAGAATAGCAGCGAGATGCGCGGAGGGGGAGGAAGGGGGAGTGAGGAGAGAGGGAGAGAGAGAGAGAATAAAGGGAGGATGAGGAAGAGGAAGAAGAAGAGGGAGAGCGAGGGGAAAAGAAAGAGGAAGAGAAGGAGGCAGATGAAGAGCCCCCTCCAGGCCAGAGCTCATCTCGGGCTGGAGGGGAAGGCGAGGAGAGAGGGAGAGGAAGGCGAGGGTATTCTGAAAATTTTTGGATTTTTTTTTTGGGCTAACTATATTGTGTCAAAATCTATGTTTGCTTAGCAAACCTCTTACTCTAACCTCTACTTTCATGTGATGAAATGTACGCCAGTGGTCCATCAAAGGATTGTAATTGAATGGTCCAGAAATGACTCTGTAAAAAAGACAACTGCCCAATGACCACAATCAATATCAAAAGAAACATTAGATTGACAGTCAACATGCTTGATTGAATAATGTTGGCCCCTTAGTCTCACCACGATAATGTTTAGGTTTCAAGTGAAAGTATCACACGCATACAACTAGCCAACACTTTGAATAAAATACTGTTGATTGTTTAATATTAACTAGTTATCAAGTTTCCTCTTTACCATACATTTGATGGGAACATGCTGAAGTCAAAGGGAGACTGTTTGGATGTACATTCTCTCATTTTCAGTGTTTGGAAGTGAATACTCTTGTTTGTAACTACATTTTCTGTCTTATTGTGAAGTATTGCCAGGTAAATTTTATTTTCGAAGTTTAGTAGACAAAAATGGCATTTATGGCAGCAATCAGCAGCGAGAGTACAAAACTGCACTAGAGTGACCTCATGTTTATGTTTCTCCTGAAAAGAGAGGAATTTGCATTTATACATATAAAAACTATTTTATATTTAATATTTTTATTTACATGGTGGTCCTTTTTAATAAAAATTTTAATGGGTCTGCATGATTGATTTCATCACAATCACATGTTCCAACGGCTTGAATTAAGATCATTCTTGATAATCAATGATCTCACTACTTTGTGCAGTACATGAAACAAACGGCAAAGATTTACGGATGCAGATGCGGCTCTGTGGAAACCAGATGAACGTGTGTCTCGTTCTCATCCTTCCACGTATAACAAACACGAGCAATCATGACCACAAATCAATAAAAACCCTCCAAGTGGCAGCACCCCATTCGCCGAAACCGTCTTCTCAAATCCAACTGATTGAAACTCTCGCTAGTGAGTGGCGCCTCGTTTCTCATTCTTCTTCTTCTGCTCTTTGGAATCTAGATCAGAGAAAGAACCAAGAAAACGGGGGGTGAAATTGTCACAATCGAGGGCCGAAAGTATCATCACCTTATGTCGTGCTCTACTGTATCATTTCCCACTCTTCTTCTTTTTCTTCTTCTCCTTTGGGTAACGAAGTTTTGAGGAAAGGCCAAGAAAGCGGGGGGTGAAATTGTCACAATCGAGGGTCTAAAGGATCAACACCTTCTGCAAAACAACAAATGTCTTCGTAACTGCTTCGTTTTCTTCGAATTCCCACTCATTAGAAGAAATCCCGCGTTTTCTTTTTTCTTTTGAAGTTGAAGATTCGAGCTTTGGATCATAACTTGATTTGATTTGCATTTGCATTCCAGAGTTGTTGATTTGTGGAACGATGTCGATTGGTTCGTTGGCTACTTCGGTTTCGGGATCCTTTTCAAGAGCTAGGGTTTTCCAACCATATGCTTCTAGGAGTCTATCTCAGTTTTCCTGGGCGTTTTTGGGCCGATCGAGCGGTGGGGATTGCCAGTGTAAGTTGAATGTGCTGAGGGTTAGGGCGACGGCAAAATTGGTGGAAGATAAGGAGTTGATAGGCAGAGTGCAGGAAGGCGTGCCGGAAATTGCGTTGTGTTTGGTGTCGGAGAAGGAAGTCGGGCATTCGCGGACGTTTGTTGATGTTCGGAGCGAAGAAGGTGATGGCTCATTGTTTTCTTTAACATTTTGTCATATTTAGAATAGATAGGAATTGAATCCATATGAATTCACGGTCAAATGAGCTTGAATATAGGCGGATTGAAGAGGAGAAGGGCGAATGATATAAGCAAGTGATGTAGATGCAATCCTCACTTTCCTAGGATTTGAATTACACAGGTGGATGCTGCGTATTCATTTCCCACCTACCCTTGGTTCATTTTTCCATTAGAGGTTATAATTTCATGGTCATTTTGGAAATTCATATTTGTTTCTTCAATCTTAATCATTTTTAGAAATATAGCTTTTACAATTCCTATACATTTGATTAAATGAAACAAAATGGCCCTTAATATCTTTGTCAATCTACTTTTGTTTAGTTTTTGTGCTTATTGTTTAATTGTTTCTTCTGCTTTCTTGTTTTCTTGATGTTATATGTAGTGGTTCCGGTTATCTTTGAATGAGTTTTCACTTCATTTTGGAGAGCTTGAATTTATTTATTTATTTATTTATTTAATGTAATGTTGGGATATTGGTCTAGGAATGATACTTTTTAACTTGAAAACCTAGGGATCAGTCCTTGGACATGTGTGTGAAACTAAGGTGCCATCACCACTCAACCATGAGTATGTTGGCTTGGAGAGCTTGAATGTTGAGCAATGTCGACAATAAGTTAAAATGTCCACACCATTTGGATACTGGCAGACACCATGAATTACCAAGTGATACTTTGGTTTTAACTGTGACTTACTGGAAATGCTAGTGGGAGTTTTGTCATGTGAATTGCAGTTTTATAGGAAGCTCTTTTGTTTAAATTTTTGAGAATTGAGGTTAGGTTCTCCATCTCACCCTCCCACCGCGCGCCACCACACCGCCCCCCCCCCCCCCCCCCCCCCCCCCCCCCCCCCCCACCCCCCCACAAACCCAACAAACAACTCTTTTTTTTTTTTTTTGTTGTTGTTGTGCTTGCTATTGGTTTCAACTGATTAATATCATATTAAGTATTGCTGGCTGTTGGATGGATTCTGGATTATGTGGTGTATGTTCTGAAAGTGGGTGGAGTTACTAAGAACATATACTGTAGATAGGGTTGAGTGGAAAAGTAGAGTTCACAGTGTGTCAACCCTGGATAAAGGGAATAAGGCTTTGAAGATGGTGGTGGTGGGTGTTGATTTGATGAGGTTTTCTATTCAAAATCATCATCAAAGCTTTATCCCAACCATGTTGGGGTCGGCTTTCTTTTCAAAGTTATAATGGATGTTAATTTGTGCAATTCCTGTTTGTTACTCGATCTGCAATAGTTGCTTGCTTTGTACTGCTTCATTTTTTATGGAATTATATCTGCAGAGCTGCTTTCTGGTGTTAGAAAGGAAATGGAAGCTGGAAGGCTGCCTCCAAATGTTGCTGCTATGATGGAGGAAATATATCACAATTATAGGAATGCAATAAGTAAGCAGATCTAAATACATGCCAAAAAGTATGTTTTTCTTGCATATTTTTTTCTATTTAGAATATGTTTTTCTTATGCATGGTTGTTTCTATTTAGAATAATATTTGCATAGTGTATTAGCATGTTCTATATATTTAGGGCTTGGATTCTTGTGAGGAAAATAGTCATTGGGTACCCGAGTCTGTTCTAGCATCACTGAGTATGTTTATAAGACCTTTATGCTCCTTTTAAGTCTTTGATATTGCTCTACATCTCTCTTGAATGGTAATGAATGCTTCATTTAAATTGTATTTGCTTATTCACCTTTTAAATGTCCATTTGATAGCCACCCCCTTAATGAAGGTCAACTAGGCAGCATGATGCTTGCGTATGCTCCAACTATGGGACTGGATGCTCTAGATTGGATTGCTCGTATGCATCATTTTGATCCCTTAGTTTCAGAACACTACGAAAGTTTTGCATTCTGGAAGATGCATATTGGGGATTGTTGAAAAAAGAGTCCAGCCTTTTCAGTTAAAATGGTTGCTTGTTGTTCCACATTCACCATATGTTATGATGAGTCATAGCAGTCTAATTGGTTCTTACTCATAAGAAAAGAAGATGGTTTTTGTTTTGCTGTTGACTGGGTATGCTATTTGATTAATTGGCATGCGTGCCTAGGTTCTGAACTTCATAGACACGTAAGTCTCAAGTTAGTGGTCATTTGGTGCTTTGAAGTGGAGGGAATGAATTGCAGATATTTCAGGTAAAGTACTTTGAAAATTAAAATAAATTCCACAAAAATGGGAATTTTACTGAAATGCTCAAATCTGCTTGTTTTTGTGTCATTTTGAAGACATGGAATGCTGCAATCAGTTTCACAGAGAGGTGCTAAGCAATTATTTCAAGATCCAATTGAAAACCTTTGAGATAGGTAATGACAGGATATTAAAGTTGTATGGGGAGCTTATCTGATCGCATGAATTCCCATGAGCTCATTGATATTCCTTTAGCTGGTACCCAGTTTATGCAGTTAAATTATCAAGTTTCTCCCTTGATGTAAAGGATAGACGGCTGTTAGTTGGTGTGGATTGGACATTCCTGTTCCCTCTGGCCTTTTGCGCCCTTCCTAAGCCAACTATGGACCACGGTCCCATCATTTTAGAGTTGATGGGGGATTATTAGGGCCAAGGTTTAAAATCAGACTAGCTCGGCTTCAAGATGACAAGAGCTTTTTTTGTGAATGGTGAAGGTTGATGGAGATTTGAAGGTTGGGCTGGTCTATCACCTAGCAGTTTAACTTAGGCTGATTAAAGTAAATATCAATGATTTGTTGATGCATAAGTATGGAAAGGTGGAAAGTCTCAAGCAGCTGATCCTCTTGGAAATTCAGGCCATTGACAGAGGAGCAAGGACCAATTTTGGCAGATATGACAAATTATGGCTGTTTCCTTAATCATTCTTGCAAACACGAATTTCTAGCAGATGAAATTGCTTCACATCAGCATTTTAGATATTGATGGCTTAAAGAGAGATATCCGAATATGAAGTTTTTCCATGGGATGGCTTCATCTTGTTAATGGTTTAACAGCATTGCATCATTATTGTGGTTGATAGAATCCTTGAAGGGAGGATAACAAATTCTTAGATAGAATCCTTGAAGGGAGGATAACAAATTCTTCTACTTTTGTTATATTCTTTCAGAACCTCTACAGTGAAGGGATGGGATCAATGTTAATCTTAGTAACTTGAAGCTCAACACGAAGGGAATAAATTGGCTCAAGAGAAAATTGAAAAGCAGGAAATGAAGGAGGCCTTTTTGTTAGGAACATAGAGCTCTTAACCCTGATGGTTTCCTACCACCTTAAAAGGGGTAAATAGAAAATTTAAAAACAAATGTAAGTTGAATAAATTGGCCAATTGTCTGAGGCCCAGTTGGGCACCGGTGCTAAGGCACACCAGGTGCGTGCATAATTATGAGGTCTAACCTGAACCCTAGAGAGGTAGCCTTCGCGAGCCTAGATGTGCCATTAACTATACATTGATTTGGATCATTTTCCAAATATGTCCTAATTTTTTTCTTTCAGAAGGATCACCAATTATATCCACTTCAGATTTCAACATTCTATTTAACATAGTGCTTCCTTAATATCTGCTTGGCATCACAACATTTTTTTTTTCTATATTTTTAGTAGATCTGCCGTAACTTATCAGGTTTTTCAAAGTGGAACTCCCACGGTGAGTGAGATTGTATTGTCAAACACTGCTGTTGCTTTTGACCGGATGCTGCTCGCTGTGGAGGTTGGGTCATTAACTCATTCACTCATGTCAGTTTGTTTTGTGTGTGCGAACTGTTGTGCTTGCATTCTATATCCGTTTCTGTTGATGCAAGTCTTCTGTATTGAATATTTATGACCATCTTATGTCACAAAGCACTTTATGTTTGCCTATGAAGCATGGACACGGACATAGGACACAGATACGACACGACACGGACACGGCGATACGGCAAATCCTAAAAAAGTAGGATATGGACACGGTTGGGACATGGCAAATAATAAATATATATTTTTTAATATATAATCATAAAATTAAAGAATAGTTATATTTTTAGCCAAATTAAAAAGCATAATGTCACAATTAATAAAGAAAAAACATAACTAACATTGGAAAAATAAAAAATAAAATCCATAATGCATAATGTAATGTAATAGTAGGCCATAGGCCCATAGTACATCAATCATCACCAACATTACATGTCACGATTACATCATAATCAAAACAACAAAAATGGATTCCTCCTCCATTACCCCACTTCATAAAAGAAAAAAATAATAATAATCCTCGCTTCATTCATGATTCATCATTGGAGACAACTTCAACGGCATCATCATCCCCACCAACACTCCCATTATCAATAAATAGCACAGCATCTAATTCTGGCTCATCAAGTGGGAGATTTGCAACCTCAAGTACTCCAATGTCCTCAAGGGATTCAAATGCATCTCCTGCAATATCCCACATCTTAGTTCGTCCTTGAATGTACTGTGGGGTTTTTCTTGATAGAAGACGAAGATTACTATGAATGAATACCAAATCTTCAGTACGTTGTGGTAATATTTTGTTCCTTTTCAGCGAGTGAATAAAGGAGTAAATACTCCAATTCCTCTCACAACAAGATGAGGAAGAAGGTTGCACAAGTAACTTTAAAGCTAAGGTCTGAAGCGATGGAGCAAATGCACCATAAATAACCCACCAACTTTTTGGATCCATGGTAGATCTATTATGTATGAAATCAACCTCTGAAAACCCCCCAGAATTAGTTAAGAAAGTTGCATACTCCAATTGAATTTTTTTGTCTCTCTTCTGAGTCAACATAATATCTTTTTAAGCACTTTGTTCTCTCTCATGAAACCTCCAAATCTTTATGTGGAGGAACTCGATTTGGGTCCTCATGAAGCCACGCATTGCTATAGTACCTTAAATACAAGAATGAAAGTTATATGATTAGTTTATATTTTTTAATTAATAGTTTTTCTATAAAAAAAAATGCTAAGTCTTAGAGGTTGCCTTGGGTTTAATGAATGTACTAAGCAATGAAGCAGAGTGTTGTTCTTATTCTAACGGTCAACTAGAATCTGATGCACCACATCATAGAAGGTTGATGTCTCATCTTGCCGCTTCCCTTTATGCCTATATATTGCCAACTTTACTTTCTTTATCATTGAATCCCACATATCATAAACTAAGTAAAGAGAAGGCTTATCTGTATCCAAGGATGAAAATAGCGGTTGCGGCAGGCGTAGCGGCCCGTCGCCAAAACAATACGTAGCGGGCGATACGTAGCGGTAGCGGCGATACGTAGCGGCGTAGCGGTGTGATTTAAAAAAGTTTTCAAAAAAATCGGAAAAAATTCCAGAAAATCCAGAATATTGGAAAATGATGGAATATGTGTTTGTTTTGCAAAAGCAACTAGCATATGAGTATGTAGCGGTCCCTGTTAGATTTTGTGGACTCAATTCATCAGTTGATGTAATAAATTGATTAATTTCTTTATTTATCAATAAAATCATGCTTTACTTTCATGAGATGAATGTTATTTTACTACTTCATGCACATGACCAATACGTATGACATAATGGTTCATGAGTTGAACCGGATCCCATTAGTATATTAGATGTGATATATGTGCATGGATGAGATCCACACGCGGGAGATATATGTCATAAATCTTATACTTAAAATAGCTTCACAACCAGTAATGAGATTGGGCATCTCATTTGATAAGGTTGCAGCACTTTGATCACTATGAGATAGTGTGATTTGTCTCGATCATCAGAATGTAAGATTCTGGATCACGGTGCTGGTACATTGGATGTATTGAAGGACCATGAGATGCACCTTATGGAATTCCGTCTTAATAATAAGGTATGCTCTCATAATTCCCTAGCAATAGGCTCTCAATCCTGAGACATTGACGAACTCAAGTTTCTATCTATTCATTTGCTTTGAGTCACCAATGAGTGAGGCCGATTGTAGGTTAACACCTCGGTGTCTTGGGTATGTGGTAGTAGAACTGTGGGAACGTTGAATGATCAAGATGGAATCTATCTCTATTATCCCTTTGTGCCAATTAATGGATTTGTCATTAGTAAGTGCGCACCCATCTCAATTAAGAGTTAATTGGATGGTACTGATGATTACTGTGATTAATTGGGGCTCAAGGATAATAAGATGTGGAACTTAGATTGGAAGAGACAGATTTGTTCCAATTGATCCACGGATATTGATAGAGGGGCCTACTTGTGGTAATTGGGAAGTTTAGGGTCTTCATTGTAATTTATTCCTAAGACTGGAGTGCAATTGCATTTATATAGTGGTGTTATTTGCAATTAACTGTGGGCCCGGATTGCACATGAGATGTGGGGTCGCGGTATTCCAGTTGGAGCCAGCTTTCTAAGGAATCCCTAGTGGTCCCCACGCTAGCCCAAGATATTGGAAAACACTAATCCGACTTGGACTCTAGAAATAAGAGTTTGGAAAGGAGAAAGCCGCTAATTGCTTTGGAAGTAAGACTTCTATTTCAATTAGACAAGGGAGAGATTTGGAAGTCTATAAAATCTCTTGGACGTCCAATAAGACTCTCCCTCACGCCCAAAACCTTTTCGTGCAAGAGTTGCACGAGTTTCTCTCCTTCTCTCTTCTAGTTCCTTGGAGTTTCGAGTTGGGATTTCTTCTGAAGATTCCACCACTCTTCTTGAGAAAAGAAATCCAATTCGGGTCATAGCGTGGAAGGCTAAGAGGTGTTGAAGAAATCCATTAGAGCACTGCGGATCTCCAAAGGTATGATCTACTTCTTGCATGTTGTAGATTATTATGGATGTCTAGTGTTGGTAGAATATTTACTGTACATGGTCACGAGATTGAGGGTAATGCATCCTGGATTGGGTTTTGGTCTTATGGATAGTTGATCCTTGTGTCAAGTGGGTCAAAAGTTTTGAAAATCTATCAACGAGACCCACCTACTTCCAACAGTCCCCTCATTGCATGAGATCTTGTATCGCTGTATCAATAGAAAAGAATATGAATAATCAATGTTTTTCATATGGATTCATGTTGTTTAGTTATGTCAACTTAAATAGTAACTTAAGGCTTATAAAACAATGTTATAAACAAATTCATCAAGATTCATTCAAGAATGAAAGATAAACTATGTTCAAACTTTATAGAAAAACAATATACTAATCTACTTAAAGAGCAAAGACTTTGTAATGGAGGAATACCTTGCTGATTAGCTCTAATCTAATACCAAAGGGAATGTCTTCCAGGAATCACATTGCTTTGGATGTTTTTGTTGATGATTTTACTGTTTTTTTGAAAGGATTTGAAAAATGGAGGCAAGGAAAGGGGCTTGGAGCAGTGAAGAGGGGAGAGGATAAAAGTTAAAAGGGAAAAAGTAGGTCAAAAAATCGGCGGGGGGGGGGGGGGGGTTTAACCCCCCCAGCCGATACGTATCGGCCGATACAAAATGTATCGGCCCGTATCATGCGTATCGGCCGATACATTTGTGAGCGGCGATATTTTCCAAATAGCGTAGCGCCCATTGGCGCTACGCCCGATTTATCGGCTGATACGCTTCGTATCGGCCGATATTTATATCCTTGTCTGTATCACAAGCCCGAAGCATGTTGAAGCATATCGGCCGATATTTATATCCTTGTCTGTATCACAAGCTCGAAGCATGTTATAAATAGGCAAGGCAAAAGTAAGAATGTAATCAATCGTATCCCACCAAATGTCATCTAACACCTTTTCTTTCACAAACTAGGCTTTTCCAACGTCATCATCCCTATAAGAAGACCAATTGTCACAAATTACCATGGCTTGAAGACCACCCTTCATCAATTTGAATCTTTTAAGCATCACAATCATCGAAGCAAAGTGTGTCTCAGCAATTGAAAGCAATTTCAAACTAACAAAGTCCTTGAACATAGACAATCTCATTGAATGATTCATGATAAAATGTTTTATCATCATGACGTCCCCAACAACATCGGTAATCCAACTGCACTCTACAGAAGTTATTTCATTTGTTTCCACATTTTTTGCTGCACAAATGTTTTTTAGGGCAAGATTCAATGTGTATACTACACATGGTGTCCAAACAATGTGAGAAAATATCCCTTCAATAAGTTGCCCTGCTCCTTGGTAGTTTTTGGCATTATTGGTAATCACTTGAACCACGTTTTGGGGCCCAACTTGAAGGATGACTTCCTTCATCCAGTTAGCAATGAAAAATTTATCCCTGACTTCACCTGAACAATCAACTGCTTTTAAAAATATAGGCCTCCCTTCTGTCACTGTCATAAAATTAATTAATGGCCTCCTTTATGGGTCTCCAACCATCACTAACAATGCTAACCCCCTTTTCCTTCCATGTGCCTCTAATTGGTTACAATAATTTGTCAATGTTTGCCCTCTTTCTTTAACGATGAGGCAAATAACCCGAAATCTGATTATTGGTAGCAAAGTTGTAGGAACTAACATAATAGGGGTTCCTAGCTAGGTGAAAGGGCAAGCCCTCAGAATAAAACATCCTAGCTATTTCACTTCCACTGCCTTCTTAATGGCACTTCCACTTCCACTTCCACTGCCACTCCTCGACCGCTTCTTTGATTTAAAGAGGCCCAGCCCTTGACTAGTAGTCATGCCATCCAAAGATGCTCTAGGAGGGGGCAAAGGAACTTTTTTTTAGCTTAAGGCTTTGTAATCTAGCTTCAGCTTCTTCAACAACTTTTTGCATTTCAGCCGTATCTTTAGGAGTGACTTTAGAACATATTTGAATCCTTGACCACTAGTTTTTAGCAAATGTGCGTTTACCCTAGTATATTAGCCCTTAAAAGCTTTGTGGCAAAATTTGCATTGGAAATGAAAATTCCCTCCTCCCCTTCCAATTTTCTCCAACTTCATTGTATAGTTCCAAAGGGGTTTATTTTGATCTTGATCTGAGCCCTCGGCTGGTATGGGGCTACTAGCTCCCGTAGAAGAGAATGACATATTCTCAAATCAATTTCCTATCACATTGAAAAATAAACTATCACATTGAAAAATAAATTAGGAAAAAAAATGCAGCAATTCTGGAAAAAAAATGCAGCAGCAGCAGTTCTAAAAAAAAAAAAACAAATAAAAAAAAGAAAACAGCAGCAACAATACAACAGTTCCATGGAAAAAAAAACAGCAGCACTAAAAAAAAAGTAGTAGCAGCACAGCAGTCCCATTTAAAAAAAAAACACTGAAAAAAACATAACAATAGCAGCAATTCGAAAAAGAAAAAGAAAGAAAACAGCACCAGTAGCAGCAAAGCAGTCCCATGGAAGAAAAAAAAAATAGCAGCACTGAAAGAAAAAAAAAATAAAGAAAGAAAACATCAACAACACAGGCATCCCATGGAAAAAAAAAATAGCGGTAAAAAAAAACAGCAGCAGCATTGAAGAAAAACAACAGCAGCAGTAGTCAGATGGAAGAAAAAAGTAAAAAAGAAAACAGGAGTTCAAAAGAAAAAAAAAGAAGAAGAAAGAAAGCAGCAGCAGCATAGCAGTACTTCGAAAAACAGAAAGAAAGAAAACAGCATAGCATAGCAACATTGGAGAAAAAAAAAACAGCAGCAACAAAAAAAAAAAGCAATACCTGTTCTTCCTCCTCCTCCTTCTTCTTCTTCCATGCGCAGGTGTAGATCTTCCTCATGCTTCTTCCACGCAGATCTTCCTCACGCTCAGATCTTCCTCAAGCTCAGATTTTCCACGCATCTTCCTCAAGCTCAGATCTTCCACATGCAGGCGTAGATCTTCCTCATGCTGTCTTCTTCTTCTTATTTTTCTTCGTTTCACTGCTGGCGGCGATTCCCCCTTTTCATCTTCTTTTTCTCCATCTCCCAGATGCAGCGATTCCCCCTTTTTGATTTCACAAACGAGGAGTGAATAAAAACATTAGTGTTATAAGTTAAAAAAATTACATTTACCCCCTTCCTCTTTTTTTTTTTTTCTAATTTTAACCCAAGTTGAGCCGATTGTTATTATATTTCAGTCCCGCCGTGTCCACAACGTGTCTAAGCTGTGTCCCGCCGTGTCCACCCCATATCCGAGCCGAATCTGAAATTTAACAAATAAAAAAAATTCCAAGACACTTTTTTGGCGTGTAGGACACATGTCCCGGCGTGTCGGAGCCGCGTCCGTATCCGTCATGTGTCTGACACTGACATGGGGGCCATTTTGGAGCGTCCGTGCTTCATTGCAGGACCCTTTTACCTTTTCACCTTTTAAGAAAGCAATACGGGAGCCTTTTGACTACTATATGTTTGGTCAAACTTATTTTTAGCCACTGATAGATTTCAGGTAATTAGGTTGTCGATCAATCTTGATGTTTTGGTTTATTTTTTGCTTTCAAGACTTCATTAAAAAAACCAAAAAATTGTTGTGCTTTTCGTGGTGGTCTATGCTATGCTTTTGTAGATTGGGGTTGAGCCATTTGTTCAGCTTGTAGTCAACATAGAAACCTGGAGGTCGTGGACTTACAACTTATGGCTTAATCCCATTTCCCAGGATACTTGCCTAAAGATTAAGTTTTAATAAATAGAAGACTTTTGATACATCCAGGTCGTTCAACGGGCTAATTATTGATTAGGCTTACATCTACCCAAGTTGTTCTAGTCCTGCTTGGGTCATGAAAGTCAAAAGTTTTAATTAGCAAAAACTTTGCCAATTGTTGCTGCTGGTTCCAAGCGCGGGTGAAAGAGGAGGGTTGCGTTAGATAAGTTGACAACCAACCTAAAACTTTGTCACAACCCAAATATGAATTCTGAGTAAAGAATTTGGCTCAAAATAGAACGGAATGGAGAAACAGAATTCATGTAGCTGACCTCAACGTTGTTGAAATAAGGCTTTGATGATGATGATGATAACTTGATGAATGTTTCTTTATTAAAATAGATCCAGTAGGCATGTTTCAAACACAATGGGCGATGTTTTCCTTTTGCTTGTTTTCTTGGTATTTCTTGAGCTTGTTATCTCTTGTTCTTCAGAAGATCATATGTAGGCAATATTGCATATTTCCATGAGATGGAAAAGCAGCTGCAACAGGTGCTTACTTTAGTTGTTTATCTTTGAATTATGTTCTCTCGGTTGGCACTAGGAAATAGAAATGAAAAAGGATTACTTGTATTCTATGATACCTAGGTACTTGTTTTTGTGCTTAGTGTCCAGAGGATAAAATGAATGGGCTGTCCCATTATTTCAAATATATTTAGTTTGTTTTGCAAACCATAATATATTTAGTTTTTTTTTTCTGTATTACAACTATATTATAACATATATATATGTGGGAGGAAACCTTGAGGCACAGTCTAAGATAGGAGGGATCTTTACATTTTTATTGTTCTTTTCTTCCTTCCTTACACGTAGTTTGTTGCTGAACTCTTGCTCTTCTCCTCTCTCTCATAAAGTTCTTAGGTTTCAAAAAGAAAGTGAAAATTTCAATGCTAAACGATGCATTAGTATGCTAAATAAAATGTTGGACAATTAAAAAACAAAGAAAAACTAAAATGATATGTTAGTATGATTTGTTACAATTTTTATGTCATCAAGATGATATATCTAATTGGTTGAACATTTTTAAATCTTCAAGTTTTCTGCTTGATTCATCCTTATGGTAGTACACATTATGCAGGGTTTCCTCATATTGAAAGGATGGCCTGGCCATATCAATGCCTTAAATTTTTGGAATCTGCTAGTTGTAGATTCATATTTGTGTTGGTTTCAGGTTAACAATGAAAATGCCCTAGTCATTTTATAGAAAATCAGTAAATTGAAAATGTTGGTAATTATCTTAATCTACAGCATTTAAATTTTACTGTTGGTGGGCTGGCTGTTGTTATTGTTATTGTTCGAAGTCTATTTGTCATCATTTAATTGTATAGTTGGTATCTTAGTCATGTTACTCATGTAGATTTAATTGGACTTTTTATTCTTTTCTTTTTCCTGTTTGCCCCTGCTCTTCCTCATTCTTGACATGTATGATCTAATTGTATGAGTTGGTGTTCGTTCTTTTCTACCACATATGTAATAAATGCTTATGCATTGTAGGGCGATAATGTGGTCTTGATCTCCAATCATCAAACTGAAGCAGATCCTGCGATAATTGCTTTGTTGCTTGAGACAACGAATCTGCATCTTGCTGAGAAGATGGTAACTAGTCTGTTCTATGTGGTGCTACAGAGCAGATTTCGTCATGATTATTTAACTCAATATTGTTGCGCTTACAACAGACCTTTGTTGCGGGAGATAGAGTTCTGACAGATCCTGTTTGCAAGCCCTTTGGCATGGGAAGGTGCTCACGAGGCCTTCTGATATGTAGTGGGAAAAGCTCCTTTTACTTTATTCTTCTTCTTCTTCTTCTTCTTCTTCTTCTTCTTATATTTTAATTTTTGTAATGCTTTATCATACTAGAAATCTTCTGTGTGTATACTCAAAGAAGCACACGAATGATATTCCTGAGCTCAGTGAGATGAAGAGGAGAGCAAGTACCCGAAGTCTGAAGGAGATGGCTTTGCTCTTAAGGTATGTTTGACTTTCCTTTTGCTGATCATACACCTGGTGATTGGGAAATGCCTGCAGTCTGAAGAAGAGAGCAAACACTTGAAGTCACAAGTGTGTGCCTATAGACAAATAGCATCTGATCACCTTTACCTTTTGTTGCATGATGTTTGCACTTCTGGATTCTGGTAATTCTAAGTAGGAGTGGAGCACAGTTAATATGGATTGTCCCAAGTGGTGGAAGGGACTGCCCTGACCCTCTCACTGGAGAGTGGTATCCAGTAAGTTCTGTTGCACTTTATGTTGTTTCATTGGAATGCTTATCATTCATCACATTTCCTTCTCATAAAGTGGCTAGTCCAAGAAGCAAGAATGTTGTAATCTTTCATGATAGTGTTTATCTATTGGATTTCATATTTTGTTGTGACAGTGCTACTATTGAAGCTTCTTTTAACTGTCTTCCAGCACTTCCAATTTATATTACCTTGTTTCATTTCCATTTTCTTAATAGATATCATTATAGATAAGTAGCTACTAGAGCCTTTGGTTTCTTATTATTGATTCTAGCAAATCTCCATCTGTTTCTGGTCGCTCTCAATCAAAGGGTGTTGCTTGGTAATCTAGAACGGGAACCTCTGAAGTTCCGGGCACTACAATTGAATTGGTTCTATATACTTATATCTAGGTAATATTCACCTGCACAATCTCATCTCTATCTATTTTACCTGGGTGATGGTGCGTGAACGGGATGGCCTTTGCTTTGGCCCTACCAACAGTTAGATTGAAATGACCTAAGATAGATATGGGCTCCTCTAAATTGACATTTCAGTCCAATGTTGGGGACAACCCTGAGCAGTGACAAATTGGGTTTGGTGGCAATTCATGACTTTTCAATCCTATGGTGAGGACAACCGTCATCAGTGTCAAATTGGGTTTGGCTGCAATTCAAGAGTCTTGTTGTGTGGGCTGTTGTGGTACATTATTTCGTCCAGGAACAAAGGTTATATATACTTGTATTTATTGAGCTGAGCTGGGCCATTTTGACTCCAACGCTGAGTTGAGCAAGGCCCTCCTTAAGCTCAGCTCATTATCTAAATGCACTAATAAAATAGACTCTGCTCAAGCTTGAGCTATTGAAAAATGAGCTTGAGCTCAAGCTGAGCTGACTTGAGCCAAGAAAGCCCATGAGCTAGCTTGTCTCATTGACAAACGTAAGCTTTCTTATATTTATGGGCAGATGATAAGATGTCTGGTGAAGTGCAAAGCATTGCATTTCTAGAGCCAGAGTTTATGCAACACCCCTAGTGAATAGGCTCAAGTGTGAATGTTGGAGTGTTATGAAAGTAGAATTTAGTAAATATTCTTTTGTTTGTGTCCCATATCTTTTGTCCGCAAATCACCAATCATTTAGAAAGGGAGCTGCTATATGTACAATACTTCTAACTCTTCCTACAGAGCCAAAAACAAAAAAAAAAACAAAACTTTCCAAAATGTCCCCACTCCTTCTCTCCCTACATACCTTCTCTCTTCCTTACTCCTCTCTCCTCCCCATCCCCACCCCCCCTTCCAGGTGGCGATGAGCTCTGGCCGGCGGAGGGAAGTCACTATCTTTCTCTCTCCCTTCCTTGTCCTTTTCCTCTTCCTCTTCCTCCTCTTCCTATCCCTCTATTGTTTCTTGTGACACTCTGTTACAACTTAATCATGTTTAATACTAATTAAACCTAATTTTATTTTAATTAATCTTGTTTAGATGCCTAATTATATTAAATTATTTTAGTTTTATCCTATTATTTCTAGTGGGTCGAGTTCGGATCTTTGATAGGCAGTTTGGGCTAGATTTAATTAAACCTAGGTGGGATTTATGGCCATTTCAGTGTTTTGCATGTCATCAGCCATGCATTCATTGGACACGCCATTCATGTATAATCTTGATCCATGGAATAGAGAAAATCACTTCATCTGACTTTCATACTCATCTCATAACCAGTTGACGCTCTGAAATTGCATATTTTATGATTTTTGCACAAGTAAGGGTAAAACAATCTTTTCACTTAATCTAAGCAAAATTTGTGATATTCCAAAAGGGTGCCAAAATTATACTTATTAGAAATTAGATTTAATTTCAAGTATATTTATCTTTTGCGTTGAAGTGATTTGAGCCCTAGAAGACCAAGTTTTAATCCCTCAAAAGTTTACATAAGGTGGGCCCCATTTCTAATACCTCATATAAGCATACACCCTTCTTCCTCCTCCATTTTCACTCTCCAACGATTACAGCAGCCTAGCACCACCGAGCTCTTCTCCTTTTCCCCTTCTTGCTTCTTTCTCCTCCAAATCGACTCTAACCTTTATCAAATTAAAGATCTAAGTCTACCATGTTGTTTCTCATCTTCCCAGCTCTCCAAGGACCTCATTTTCATAGAATAGGGTGCTTGGGCACTCCTCCATTTTCGAGTTCCTTGCTGGTTCGACCACTTGCAGGTAAGGGGTGATCTTCATTTCTTAGATTATGCGTCTTTAGGCTCTAAATAGTCCATTAACACTACATGCAAAAGGGTTTTGCTTCTTCCTTCCTATCTTCCATTTTCGGATGAAATTAGGTGAGTATTTGGGGGTTTTTGTCCAGGTAATCTTTAGCCATATTAGAGCATTTTAGAGATGTTTGGCAAGCCTCACAAATCAATGGCAAATGACTGGAACATGCCTCACAAATCAATGGCAAATGACTGGAACACACTATGTGATGTGCATGTTCAGATTTCCACATCTTCACCTCCATTTCTTATTGCATGTCTAGGATTGGCTTAAATTGAGAATTTCTACATCAAAAAATACAAGAGAAGTCAATTGAGGTTGAAGCTCTTAGTTACAAAGGTAAGTATAAGCAAAAGTTTGTGAATGCATGCTATCAGTAGGATGAATTATATTCTGTTGTGGTTACTTTCAACCCTTCTTCTATATTTGATTTGTTATATTGAATGGACGTGCTTTTAATGAATTGATGAATGAGGTTGGAATGGAAGGTATTGAAAATTAGTAATCAATACAAAATAGGACGATGTTTCAGTGAAACGTGAAGTTTTATTGCAGGTACAAGAGGAGTAGGGAATGAACTTCAGAAAATCTGAAGTCTTTTCGTGACCTGCCTGATCGATCGGACCTGGAGTCCGACCAGTCGGACCACCCTTTTAGATTTTGAAGATGCATATATATATATATATATCTACCGATTGTTGCTTGCACCACATGGGAGCAATTGTGAGAATATGTGGGTTTGTGAATAGCCTCCAGATGCTGAGATCATCTACAATGCAAAAATCAATCACCTCAAGAATTGATTTTCCTTTTGATTTTGTGAGAGTCAATTTCTAAACCGAAGCATATTTTGTTCTTGATTGCATAACATGAGCAATCGTGTTATAGCGGCCATCTGAGCCATCTTATATTTGATTAATTTCTAACCAGCTTCTACACTTGAAAGTGTATTCATCCTGGTGATGTAAAATTTCAAACATTTTATTAGACTAGACAAATAGGATGTACTTTTATTACCAAAGTAATCCGACCTATTTTTATGTATTGATCCTGAATTTTTTTTGCTCTCCAGATGATTGATGTTTTCATCATTTTCTTTTATATTATATTTTTAAATTTTTTTCTATGTACTCTTCAACATGACACTAATTTTTCATATTAGTAACTTTTTTTAGCCCCCTTTAAGTACACCTGCAGTTGTTATTTTAGCTTACCCCAAATTTGCTTTTTTTGTAGTTTTTTTAATTTAACTTTGGACCCTTATTGTTTCGATTATTATTATTTTTTCTTGTTTTTATTTTACTAGACAGATAGGTTGAAATTTTATTACCAAAGTAAGCCTACCTATTTGTAGTAATTGATCATCATTGATGTTTTCATCATTTCCATTTGTTTATTATTCTTCTATCTTTTTTTTTCTGTGGGCCCTTTAACTTGACACTAATGTTTCATAGTTGTATTGTTTATTTTTTATTATCTTTTGAGCTTCTTCAATAGACTTAATTTTTATTGCATAACGTACTGCTTCTCGCAACTCTGTTAGGATAAAAAAAAACATAAATAACCGCAACATAGAAATCTATAGCAACCCAAACTTGTTCAGACGCAACCCAAACAACTGGTTGATGCTTCCACACATGATACGCTGCCCAACACACATGACCCTTGTAATTAATTCTTATGTAGCTTTCTTCCCCTTCGGCTGGCTTGAACCCAACCCAGGATCAATTTCCTATGTTGTCTATCCTTTTTTTTAAAAACATAATTTGAATATGCTGTTTTCGTGTTGGCAGTGTCTGCCTATGGGTAGTGGAATGGTTGTGTAGGTTTGAAGGTAGTGGAGTTGATGTATTGCGTGCAATGTTAGAGTCTAGTTTTAGTTAGTGTTTGGAGGTGAATGTGACACAGTAGTTTTAATGGTGGTGAAGATGGGTTGAGTGGTTGGCAAGGTGCTATTTAATGGGTGAGGTATAGTTGTATGACAAAAGGTGGAATGAGTGTGAAGGGTATAGTGTGTGTAAGAATGTGTAAATAAAATATGGATTTGGGTTTATTCCGTCACAATGCATATTGATGAGACTAACTAAAGAACACCTTAGGCAATTTTTTCTTAAAAAGAAAAAAAAAAGAGAAAAAAATGGCCACCTATCTATAAGCCAATCTCATCTGAAGACATGCACCATCATAGTCACTTGGATAATCTGAAGCCCTAGAATTTAGCACATAAAGAACACAATAGTAGTTGATAAGCATAAGAAATGCTACTTTTGTAAACCAAAAAAAAAAAAAAAATGGAATCACCAACAGATTGTTTGTTGAAAGCAAACAATATCAACAAATGAATAATCTAACATGATCATGTGCCAATAACAAAGAAGTTTAAAGACGATACACGTACAAATATTGAGATAGGAAACAACAAATTTTATTTTTGTTACGATTGTCATGAACACCACATAGGTGTGGGTTGGCCAGACCAATCCTAGCTTGCATTTTGAACTTATGTGTAAAATGATATCAAATCATGAACAAAGCCAAGGCACTGGTAGGGCTAGACTTGCTTTACTTTAATGTATGTAGGCCTAGCTTAGGCGCCGCTGGTCTTGCCATCTTTTTTTTTTTTTTCATCAAAATCCAGTAAAATAGCATTGGGCTCTTTTTTTTTTTTTTTGGCCGGGTGAGACTTCTACATTACTCTTGCCATGAGAAACCAAAATGGTGAAGTAAAAATTTTGATAGTTTGGATTACTTTCCGACACATTTTAGAGTATTTCTTTTGAAAAACAAATATCTCGAGGTAGTTTTCAAATGGGTCCTAGCCACTAAATGATCACCATGCTTTCAAGAAATAATTAAATGGTGGTCTCAGGCTTGACATAATTGAGGCAGGGAAGGTCGGGCCAGAAGTTGTCTATCCTTTTTTTTTTTTTTAAAGCATAATTCGAATATGTTGCTTTTGTGGTGGTAGCGTCTGCCTACGGGTAGTAGAATGGTTGTGCAAGGTTGAAGGTAGTGGAGTTGATGTACTATGTGCAATGTTGAGTCTAGTTTTAGAGAGTGTTAGGAGGTGAATGTGACACAGTGGGTTTAATGGCGGTGAAGATGAGTTGCATGGGTGGCAGGGTATTGTTTAATGCGTGAGATGTAGTTGTGTGACAAAGGTGGAGTGAGTGTGACGGATATGGTGTGTGTAAGAATATATGTAAATAAAATATAGATTTGGGCTTATTCCATCACAATGCATATGATGAGACTGACTAAAGAATACCTTAGGTAATTTTTTCTTTAAAAAGAGAGAGAGAGAGAGAGAGAGAGAGAGAGAGAGAGAGAGAGAGAATGGCCACTTGTCTATAAGCCAATCTCATATGAAGACGTGCACCATCATATTCACTTGGACAATCCAAAGCCCTGGAATTTACCATATAAAGAAAGCAATAATAGCTTATAAGCATGAGAACTGCTACTTTTGCAAACCACACACACAAAAAATAAATAAATAAATAAATAAATAATCATCACCAACATATTGTTTGTTGAAAACAAACAATATTTATAAAATGGATAATCTAACGCGATCATGTGCCAATAACAAAGAAGTTTACGGAACAAACACATACAAATAATGAGATAAGAAACAATAAAATTTATTTCAATTACAATTGTCATGAACACCACATAGGTGTAGGTAGGCCAGACCAATCCTAGCCCACATGTTGAATTTGTGTAAAATGGTTTCAAATCATGAACAAAACCAAAGCACAGGTGGGGCCAGACTTGCTTTGTTTTAAGGCATATAGGCCTGGCTTAGGGGCTGCTGGGCTTGCCACCTTTTTTTTTCATCAAAATTCAGAAAATAGCATTGGGCTTTTTTTTTTTTTTTTGGCAGGGTGAGGCTTCTATATTCCACTTGCTATGAGAAACCAAAATGGGTGAAGTAAACAATTTGACAATTTGGATTACTTTCCACACATTTTAGAGTATTATTCTTTAAAAACAAATATCTCTAGGTAGCTTTCAAATGGTTCCTAGCCACTAAATTATCACCATGCTTAATTAAATGGCGGTCTCACGCTTGACATAATTGAAGCGGCAAGGTCGGGCCAGAAACTTACTCCCCGTGTCCTGAATGGGACAGATAGAGGCTAATATTTCTTAAACTGGGCTAGCCATTGGGCTGGGCTTGTATTTCCCTCTATCCGGCCCTTGAGAACCACTATGTAGCTTCCCAACTTACTGATTTTATCTATCTTAGCACCTCCACTGCTCAACATTTTTTAGCCCATGCCAAGTTTCATCTTCTTTTTAATTTTCCGTATTGCTAACAATGGCATAGAAGATGGCCTTCGGCCAATCCTTATATCATCTCATTTACTCTTTCTATTCTTTTTTTTATTTAATTTTTTTTTACTTTTCTTTCATAGTATGAGATAGAAGAGTAGAATATGCCAATATGGTACTGCCAAATTATGTTTGGGTGAATTTGGTGAGTTTTAGAGTTCAATTGAATGAAGAAAATAATAATATTATTATTACAAGTTTCAATTTTTGTGAAGAAAATAATAATAATAAAATTAATTTTGGTTTTTTTAAGTGTGTGTGTTTTTTGTGGTTCTTCGATCTGTGCATCACACATGTTGATTCTAATCATCCATCTTCTTGGCAATACCATATGGATGGTCAATGGACAATTATTTCAACTGTTGTGGGTTCCACCAGCAATATCCCAATCCAATCCACCACAACATGGCCTCTCAAGGAGGCCCCATGTTTGGTATTAATCCAAACAATTGATCTGATAGTCCAAACCGATAAATCTTGGAAAAAAAAAAATATATCCAACATTGGTTTTTATGTAGTTTTTTATTCCATAATATTGTCCCTCGCACTATTTTGAGGGTGGCACCACATACATCCCATGCAAACCAGAGCAAAGCAGAAGATGGAAAGGAGTTTTAGAAAGATGTTGCTGCCCTTCTCCTTGTCCCTGTGCTGGGTCTTGAAGGGAAGGACTCTCCACAGCAGGCCCAAGGTCTCTCACCCCGAGAAATTCTTTGGGGGAGTTGGGGACCTATTATGGACCCTAGGGTAGGTGGTGGACAGTGCCACAGGTTTGCCTGTGCCCCATGCTTGGATTTGGAGGTCTCCACACCCCCCCCCCACCCCCCCCCCCCCCCCCCCCCCCACAACAAAAACACAATCCAATTTGGCAGTGTCTCAGTGCATGGTGGGCCTGTTGTTGGAGCCAACTCCCCTTGATCTAGAACTATTACTTTCATTGGGTGTCTTAGAATATTTAATGTGTAACGGAGTTCTGTTTGTTTGAGTTGGTTGATTTTATATGGGTTCTGTTGTCTCTGTTGGCAGCTCTACTTTTTAGTTTCCATGTGTCTTGTCAGCGTTTTCTTTACTTTGATGGTTTTAGCTGTTCAATGTCATTTCCCATACATAAATACTAGGCTGGCATAGTTTGTATCCAAATACCTCACTGTTTTCCAAATGCTATGCTAAATGTGTTTTAATGCAACGTACCTTTTATCGTAGCTTACTTTATGAACTGGTCTTTTATGGATCACTTTTCTTCTCAAACCCCATTTTTCTTGGTCATGCCCTGAGCTTGAGATTAAGTCATTACGGATAGTTCCGTGACGTGGCATGCGTAATCATATAGTTATCCACACTACACTAAGGCAAGCATGGACCACTATAAGGGAATTTTTAAACTTTTATCATATGTGCGAAAAATCCATAATATGTACACATTCAAATCAAACTGCAGAACTTAGTACTTAATAAACACACTGTTATAGTATAAGAGCCTAAACAAATACCTGTTTAACATCCTATAATTAAACTACTTAAAGAATTATCAAGATGATCATAATCCCATATATAAACTACATGTTTAAATACATATAAAGTAATAAAGTGCGGAAATGCATAACGGTTAAAGACTAAAAGTATAATATGTATCCTCAAATGAAATAAACATAAATTAAGTTTATAGTCATGTTGATAAGATAAAGCGAGCTATCATAGTTTAAATCCTAAATGCCCAAAGGAAGCTTTACGGATATGTTTAATAGAAGACGTCATTTGGTCTTTACTCAACTAGTCTTGAAGGTATCATTGTGGCAACCTCCGGAGTTGTGTCTATAATTGGGTCTAGACTAGGGCCTGTTCCTGCAACACCAAGGGCAGCACCCTAAACATGACAGCTTAACAAGAAATAAGCAAGTGATACACTAAACATATTGTTCCAAATAGAGTTAAAGATAATATCAATTGAACAGCCCAAAAGCTAAATCTAAGCATGTTAGCATAAGATAAATTATAATTATAAGAAATCAAGATAATAGAAATATAACAACTAGATGGCAAACCACATGGCTACAATCCTCCTCGAAGAGAGATAGATAGATATCAAAACAAAACAGGAGATCATGTAACTAATCTGATCGCCTAAATGAGCGTCGACTTACTCCATAGAAAATCAACTGCAGTAGTGCACAGAATTTCAACCCATACTTAGCCCCGCTAGGCATCAAGGAGTCCAGCTCAATGTTGCCGACTCTATGAATCAATATAGTTAGAACAGATAGCACCATTGTACTCTCATATTTAATTTCTCAACAGAACTGATTGACTTAACATTTACAGTAACAGAAACATAATGATATCAATAACTAACAATAATAACAAAAACAAATGTGAAGGTAATGAAAAAAATCTAACTGAACTGATAACATAAATGAAAGGAATATAATTGAACTGATAACATAATGAGAGAACATAACTGAACTGATAACATAATGAATGAACATAACTGAACTAATGGCATAAATAAGTACAGGATTTAGAAGTCATCGAAATATGCATAGTCTCAATTAATTAAGGAACAAGGATAATTTATAATCCAAGCAAACTAAGATGTTCGTGTCATTAGTTTTCCACTTTGGGATAATCATAAAGATTTCGATGTCATTTGTTACCAAATCTTGGTGTCACATTGTGTATAAATATAGACACCGACTCTTTATACCTATACATGAAAGGCATAACATGAGAACTAACCTAATCATGTAACAAGGATAAGTGACAACTAACACTTTCATTGTTTATCCTATTTGATTTCGTTGGATAAGATTTAAAGTATAATGGTTTCAAGAAACAAGGTCCTACATAGTCATAGGGCTCACCTTATAAATCTAAGGTAATATTTAACCACGGGTCAAGTCCCAATATGCCTAATGAAAGTTCCAGTATAGCCAATCCAACTCAGATGGAGATTGGAATAATAAATAATTAATTAAATAAATGAATAAATAATTAAATAAATAAATTAGGTGTGCGCTCAAGTACGCGCGGTTGAGCTTGCTCTTGAGCAGGCTTTATAGAGACTAATGCGCTTGAGCATAAATGAGTAGGCGCTCGAGCTTGAAACACAGTATTCAAAATAACTAAGAATTTTAACTGTTCGCTCAAGTGCACTAGCTTGGGAGCTAGATCTGCATCTCTGTTTTGCATCTGAGTTCCTACAGTTTCAACCTCATACTTCCACCTGCATTAATACATGCATTCATATCCTGAATCTTTCACATTTATGGCCATTCAACCTCATTCCAAATCATTTAATCCTAACATTCATTTATTTCATTAAAAATCCATTTCTTACCTACCATAATATTCTCATTTATGAAACAAGTAGAGAATGAGCTGTACTAATATTCTAAAACATAGAAATCCCAAAGAATCAAGCTTAAATACAATCATATATGTTATTACTTGCTTAAACTTGCCTAGTGGTACTCTTAAAATCCAAATACAAGGCTCTTAAGTGCACACCTCCAAATCCCTATCTCCAGTAAACTCCTAATCATGAAAATGACATGAAAAAGAGATAAATGATGAGATGAATCTTATGAAAGGATGAGTAAATGAAGCTAAGCTTGAGAAAAAAATCTATTACTACACTATTTAATGGCTCAAATACCAAGATGGGTTGTATTTCTTACCTCAAAAGTTGAGCAAAAACGGTGGAGATGACCTTTTCTCTCCAAACAAACAACAAATAAATAAAAGGGAACGTGGGGGAGAAGATGGATCTAACTTCTAATGAATGAAATCTCTCTCTCTCTCTCTCTCTCTCTCTCTCACACACACACACACACACACACACTCTAAGTTTGTAGGAGGAAGGAAGATAGAGTAGGGAGAGCTTGAAGGCTAGGTTTTTAGCTAAGAGGCACAATGAGCTCTCTCTTTAGGAAGAGTGTCTTTTGTATAATATTAGGGTTGCTAAAACTCTTGGATATTTACTAGCAAGTCTATAGGTTTATGTTATTTACTAAAAGAGAACACATGGGTCCCACCTAGGTGACTTAGGTATTAAATGAAATGGGTCCACCAATGTATTATGATAATGCAAATGGCATGATTAATGAGATGATGAGATAATGCATATTAGGCCAGTTAAATTACCAATTAGTCCTAAAAAACTACCTAATTAAGAGTAAGTTCCCCCCAATCTATCTACCAATTATGTAATTAAGATTAAAATATCATTAATTAGCAATAAGAACGAAAGATTAGCAATTAAATCCTAGATTTGGGGCCGGAATATTACATTTGGTATCTGTTTCTTACTTTCCTTCTTATTTTTTACTTTGCTTCTTTTGTCTTGGTCTTTTTTTGGAGAAGTTGGAATCTGAATGGGGTGATAGTGACGTGAGGGAAAGAGGGTAGGGAGAAGGGTGTGGGAGAAAGAAAAGATGAAGTTTACTCTGTCTAGAGATGGGGATGTGAGGGAGGGAGAGTAGGTAGAGGGGTGTGGGAGAAAGAGAGGGTGAGGGAGTTGGTGTAGTTATTTAGTTGTAGGAGCGAGGGAGAAGGGGGAGGTAGAGACATGAGAGGGAGGGAGAAATAGCCATCTATTTTTTTTTCCTTTTTTTCAAAAATTCAAGAAAATTTTGATTAGTGTTTTGGCTTCTTGTGGTCAATTGAAGTACAACCACATTCCGACAGATATATAGATTTACTCTATAAATTCAATTTTTTTAAAGCATCTTGTTACAAAGAACGATGGTGTAAGGACTACAAGAATCATCTGGAAATTTGTTTTCAAAAGCTAAGTTGTGAATGGCTTAGTGGTAACTAGGTTTTGTAATTTATTGGTGATTTCCCAATTTTCAATCATCTAATGGGAAAGATATGCTTATTTTTCCTCTTATAAGGAACTGTCATATTCACTTTTTATACGTCTCAGCAAAGTAAATTAAAAGACGCCCACCATTCATTGATGTAAATTGCTGGATTAAACTTTGAACGGGGGTTATAGTTGTAAATCAATGCTGTCTAGGATGTAGCATTGAAGGTGTGATTACCCTAATGAGAAATCACCATTTTCCAGTATATCAATCCATTAGGGCCTGTTTGTTTGCTTGGAATTGAATTCCTAGAAATTATTGGTAAAATGGGTTTTAGTGTAGGAATTTTGAAGGAGGTAAGTGGTGAATGGATATATGGTGGAGATTTGAGCACCCTTAACTTTCCTTGGATTTGATTTACTAGGTTGATGACTTAACAATCATTTTCCACTATAGGAAAGATAATTTGATGGCCATTTGTGAATCTTTACTTTTGTTTTTTCAATTTTGGTCACTTTGATAGGAACATATTTCTTAATTATTTTGTTTTACATTGCACTTGTCCTTAATGATTATAATAACCCAGCTGCTAAAAAAGCCTAGAAAACCTAAAATTTTGTTAGGTTAACAAACCACCATCAATAACCACTTAACTTTACTTGTTATGTGTGACATAATATCTACTTCTGCATTATGAAGTTCTCCTATAATTTTAAGTGTGTTCAATCTATTAGAGGGGAACATGTGGCAAGTTGGTGGTTTTCACCAAAAGACAAACATTGCAATGCACTTGGTAAAAGGTGATTGAAGGGATGTGAATAATTAATCTATCAAATGAGTTCACTCTTGCAATTAACGTTTTGAAGATTTAAGGCAATTAACCATGATCATTGCCATCTAGATAGGACATCGCCGTTGGTCAACGTCTCCCATGTCGTGATTCAGATGTCTATTTCGTATAATTCATACTCCAGATCATATAGATTATTTCTTGCATTCACCTCCTTTCGATAATAAACTAGTGGGAGAAATGGTCCTATGTATGGATGTGGTTTTGTCATCTGGTTACAGTGCCTCCATCTGTTGTGTACTACATCATTTAGGACAATTTTTTTGGATCCTAATCTCTAAAATGCATTATTAGAAATTTTAGAATGGCCCCATTTTTTTGTATTTTTAGCTTCAGTAATACATTAATAGCTCCATCTGCTTTGAGATAAGTTCAGAATTTTTTTTCAAAAGGAATACCAATTCCACATACTTGATGGACTTATCTGCCACCTCCATTTGGAAGATACACAAACCGTAGAAGATCCGCCAGTAGGAGTATCTTATTTCACAAATGAAAGTGTACGTAGTTCTAGTCACATTTCATAACAGTATATTTTTATACAATCTGACTTTTTTTACACTTTCTTTTCATGAAATGAAACTACTCAACTACAACCTAACCTTACAACCGAAGGAAACTTTACCGAATAGTACAAGAAACCTTTGATTATTTAACCAATCGATAGAGACTACTAAAAATATTCTAAGTCTATTAGCTAAAGAATCTTTGCTAATGTGATTAGCTGGAGCAACTCTCTTTTGAACAGTCTGTTCGTGGTAATTTGAAGAGGCATCTGACGAATTTAATAAATAAAGGCTATTGTTCAAGTTAAAAAAAAGGTTTTTGCTTGAAGAGTTTGCATGCCCATGATTTGGAATATATATATATATTTTTTGATAACTTAGGTATCCCTTGCTAGTTTAGCCTAACGACTTTTAGCCTTCGGGCCTAGTTTATCTAATTCTAATGAGCAAAGACTATTTCCTATGGATATTAATATATGGCTGCACAAATATTGCGGGCAAGGGGTAAAAGTTGAACTTAAAACATTGGAGAGTAAATCCAAAACTTAAACCAACTGAATGGAAAATGTATATAAAATAAATGAAAGGAAGTTCCCACACATCACTTCTCATTCCTCTTTTATATATGGGATATGAAAATAGGATATGCAAATGTAATATTTGGAAATTACCTTGTTTGTTTGGAAGCACGATTTCCATTTGATCAAATCAAGCATTTTTAGTGTGAAAATCTTCATATGAAAATAGTCATTACCACCTCATTTCGACTTGGGAGTTGGGATGCATATATAAGCCCGAACAAACATGCATATGTGCAATGCATACCCATGTAATTGGGTGCGAAGAGTCTACCTATATAAATGGGCGTGAACAAATGACCCTTTATTATTTTCTAAGCAAGGAAACATAAGAGTTATTGCTCATTTAAGTGTAAACCTCTATAATTTTCATAATATTTTATGTTTTATAAGCGCGTAATTTTATTGCTCGACTCATCTTCATGATCAAAGTCCCATCCAAAAAGAAGAATTTATTTATTCTAAGTTCTCATAAATGGGGCCAACTTCATAAGGAGTCAACTTCTGAAGGAGTCTGATCCTCTAAGTTTGAAGGCTCAACTTCCCTCTCCTGAGATGGATGGATTGGGTGGGTGACCCCCATTTTCTTTCATTGCAAGTCATTAAGTTGTCATTATAGGAACACTATATTTTCCCTGTGAGTGACTTAATAGAAGCACTTTGGAAGATGGAGATGATCTGGCCAGCAGCCGAAGGGAATATGGAGATGATCTGGCCAGCAGACGAAGGGTTTTAATCCTGTACAAGAAATTCTATTTAGAACGAAAAAAGTGACAAAGCAGATTTGATCTTACGTTGTGTGGTTTTATAAGTCAAAATCATTGACAAAAGGAAAGAATTTCAATCGAGATAGTAGGAAGGGGACTTCTCACATAATGATGCTACCATTTTTGGCCTTAAGTGTGGCCCAATGATCACATGCCCATGTGGATCCCTTTGACCAATTCACTCATATTGGTAAGTTTTATTTTTAATATATCTTTATTATTTAAAGGAAAGCTGTTGACCTAATATAAATGTTTAGAGCAATCTAAATCCTAATTAAATTAGAACTCCATTATGGGAAAGGAGTAACCTGTGTGGCCTCACCTGTTATCAAGTGTGACCTTAAATTTAGGAGGAATAGGATGGGCGTCACTAGTCATTCTAACCTGTCCATTCAATCAGATTTACATATAATCTGGCCCGGGCATGGACCTGTCTAGGTAAACCCATAGATTGAAACGTTACCCAAAATCAGTTTAAACTGTACGCAGTTCATGTCTTTGATTAAATAAATGGGTGAAGCCCAATGTTTGTATACATCACCCTAATTTCACAGGCCGAAATATGTGTTGTGTGATCATCAATCACTGTATCTCAAGAGTACAGATCCTCTTAAGGCATAGTGAGACTCACCAGATATAAGTCTGGGACCCACCAAAAAAACAAGAGTCTTCAAGTTTTACGTATTAAAAATTCAACTGCTCAAAATAAATGCGCACAACTCAAATCGGCCGAACAATATTTGCTCTAATTAAAGTTGAGTCCCCGTCAAATTAATTACTTATAAATTCCGATCCCACCAATCATAGTAGAGGCCATTGTCAAATTAACCACTTACAAAATAAGGAAATAAAATATTCAAAATCTTTAACCGAAAAAATTAATATGATCAAATCCAGCGGTGTGTTGAACTCTAAACTTTCCCATGACCCGTGAGAGGGAGCTTGAACGGTTGAGATATTTCATTAGTGGGCCACACCACCTAGCCACAGGAATTTCCTGTGACTCCAACCAGACTCATCTTTCAGGCATGAAAGAAGGCCATGAAATTGCTCGTAAATGTCAGGAATTTGTAGTCCAAGTCCAAATACGCGTTTTCCCCTCTGGATTTCCGCCACAGAATTCCCTTCAGTCCGTGTCATCACCAGCCTTGACTTGGAAAAATCCTGATTTGAAAGGGTGGACCTCCTATTGAGATTCAAACAGTTCAAAATAAATATTTTTTTTTAAGTATGAACCAGAGAAATTTGTCTCAATACTAGTTGACCTTGCCATTATCTTGACCATTTAATAAAAATTTTAAATATGTAAAATAGTATTTCAATCATATTTTTAATCAAATGGTTAATCTTGAGATCAATTTGAATTGAAGTAAAAAATATTTTAGTAATACTTATTTTTTAAAATAATATTTATTTTAAACGGTTCAGATTTTAATATTTTTCGCTATTTTCAACTCACGATTATTCAAAGTCAAACCCTGAGAGAATCCCCACTAAAGACTCGTAATAAAATCAGTAGGGCCGGCAATCAATCCAACGGCTACCGACAAAGCTCTTTGTTTGTAAAATCCAACGGATCAAAACACCCCAAATAATAGAAAAGTAGTCTTCTTCAAGTCAAAAAGCTCTAAACAAGAAGAAACAGGTTAACGTGAGAGAAGGGTCTTTGTCCTCCTCCTCCTCTTCCACTTTCTCTCTCTCTCTTCCTCTTCTCTTCCTTCTTCATTGCTCTTTCAATTTCCAGGTATTTTAATTTAATTTAAATCTTGATTTTAGTCTTTTTCTAATATTTTTTTCATTCATTATTACTGTTTGTTGCACTGGGGTATTTGGGGTAGGAGTAAAAGTTGTTGTAGGGTGGTCAGAAATTGTGTTCTGGTTTGTTTGCCCTCATATTTTTCTTCCAATGTATGGGAGTCTTGTTGTTATCTTGATGTTTTGGATGAAAAAGTTGCAATCTTTGCCTGGGTTTCTTGGAAAGTCTTTTGTGGGGTGGTTGGATATTTTTCCCTTTTTTTCTTTTTTTTTTTTTTGGTTGGAGTTGTTATTTGTTGATTTGCATGATGGCATCGGCTTTTCTTGATAGAATTTCAACCAATTCTACAGAATTTATCTTGGGTTTGTTGTGATTTGCTGATTTTGTTGATAGTTTGATGTTAAGTAGTGACCGTTGAGTGGGTTTTGGTGAAGTTGGTGGAGTATACTTTATACTTGTTGTTGGATTTGGTTTTTGGGTTTTTCTGATATTTCTTATTCTGTTACTCTCTTGCTTGTAGATGATAGCGTGACGTTGTTCAGTCGGATGTTGTTATGTTCTGCAGAATATTTGTTGGGGTTTATATTTGGATCTTCCCCTTCTTTTCTTTGCCATTATTGCCATCATGGTTGTTGATATTGTTATTATCGTATGAAGTTGTGATTTTTCTTTGAGATTTCTTAACTTTGGTGGAAAGAATTTTATGGGTGTGGTTTGGTTCTTAGATCTCTTCTTTCCATCAGTTTGTTGGATTTACTGTTCTCCTTTTGATGGTTAAACGATAGATTTTAAGGAATTTCCACATATGACATATTCCTTGTTTGCTTTTATTTTCGGAAGGCAAATCGTGCATTTGAACCATTTATTTATTTGTTTATCTTTTCAGGTTTGAAGTGTCTGAAATCCTTGAATTTAGGGTTTCTGGAGAGGAAAGCAGTTGTGTCTTTTAAGTGGATTGATTTTTGTGTTAAAGGGTTTGAAGATGAGTGACAATCTAATGGAGAAAGTTAGTGCTCTTGGCGAGCGCCTCAAGATTGGAGGTGCTGAGATGGGTCGGAAGATGACGGCCGGTGTGACCTCCATGAGCTTCAAGATGAAAGAGCTCTTCCAGGGCCAGAATCAGGCTGAGAAAGTCGTTGAGGAAGCAACTGCGGAGACGTTGGAAGAGCCTGATTGGGCTGCCAACCTTGAGATCTGTGACATGATTAACACTGAGAGGATCAACAGTGTTGAACTGGTCAGGGGTATCAAGAAGCGGATCATGCTGAAGAACCCTAGGGTGCAGTATTTGGCCTTAGTTTTGCTTGAGACATGTGTGAAGAATTGCGAGAAGGCATTCTCAGAGGTTGCCGCGGAGCGGGTCCTTGATGAGATGGTGAAGTTGATTGACGATCCTCAGACTGTTGTGAATAACCGGAACAAAGCCCTCATTCTGATTGAAGCATGGGGGGAGTCAGCCAGCGAGCTCCGATATTTGCCCGTTTATGAAGAAACATACAAGGTATTCAGTTTGGAGACCATTGTCCTTGATAATCGGTACATATGGATGTTTATCAAATTGCATGGTTATAACATTTTAGCGCTATGGGTATATGCCCATTTTGCTTAGTGCATTGGGTGGTATGGGGATTGGAAAGTGCACCATTTAGGATACCATTTTGTTTTCTAGTTTTTCCCACTAAATACTTGTCGGTGACAATTGCTAGAGCTTTTAGAGGTATTAAATTTGGAAAAACAAACGTAGCTTAACAGATGCCATGCTTGATTTTCATGACATCCCAAATGCACAGTAGAATGGCAAACTATTTGCTTTAGTAAAAATGAATTACCTTATATCGAATATTTAGACTTAATTTTTATTGGTTTTTGTTTCTGAGATGTTCTTCATTGTTCTTTGTCCATTTTTACTTATTATAGAGTTTGAAATCGAGAGGCATTCGTTTTCCTGGACGTGATAATGAGAGTTTGGCTCCAATATTTACTCCGCCTCGTTCAGTTTCTGTGATAGAATCAGAGACTGCTCTGCCACAGCCTCAGGCTCCCCGTGATGCTCCTGTCCAGAGTTTTTCCCCAGAACAAACAAAGGAGGCATTTGACGTAGCTCGCAACAGTGTAGAGCTTCTATCAACAGTTCTGTCATCTTCCCCCCCGCAAGATGCGCTGGAGGTGATTTTGTTTTCATGTTAAATCATATAACCGTACGCTTACTGCTTTTGTGTCATTATTTACTCTTTCTGTTAGAAACTTTGGTGCTTGACTGCATAAATCTTCCTATTTTCTCAGGAATGCTTATTTTCGAGGATTGATTTTCCTTAGTTTCAGTTCTCCACTCCTCCCCTGAGAAACCCATGTACCTCATAGTCATAAGCTCAAAGGATGACTACCTAGGAACCTTAGTTTCCTATGTTCAGGGTTTACCAAATAAGGAACCAGTACCAACCAGGTGTCAGGTTTTCACAGTCTAAGCAATTCTTCTCATAAATTAACATTATGCCTGTAAATGTTGTACCTGTTGTGTTCTTGTGAATCTTCATTGTCTTTTATTGGAATTCTTTCAAAAATTCTATTGGAATGTTCTTTCAAAAGTTCTATCTGCCTATAATTCATTTTGATTCTTCTGCTGCTATTCACACACACACACGCACACACACACACACACACACACACACACCCCTCTGCTTCATTGAAATGTTTTAAGTAATCATTAATAAATGTTCCAAATATTTTTAAATATCTTGTTACAGAAATGTTTTTCATGCTCCCATTACTCTGTGATGGCTTTGTTGCTTTTTGGTAGAAATAGTTTTCTGGTGATTGTTTCCAATGATTAAATTCTGCTTTCCTGAAACCAACTAGTAAACTATTTTAGCCCTGTATTTTTAATTTCCCTAATACTCCTTCTCTTTTCCACCTTACTAATATTGTTCGTAGTAGACGTGCATGGGTACATGGGTATTAGTTTAATAATAAGTCTGTGGAGCTTTAGCAATGTAATGGATGCAGACCAGCTAGTGAAGTACAAGTGGCTTTTTTATGAGATGACAATTAGACCGATTTTTCTTTATGGAACTGAATGCTGGGTGATGACAAAATGAGAGGTGAAAGTCCAGGTGGCTGACAAGTGCGTACCAATATGGTGTGTTGATTGGATAGGACTAGGAATAAGCACGTAAGAGGAAACTGATGGGTGACTATGGTAGAAGGGGAAAATCAAAGAATACTGTTTGAGATGGTTTCACAGCAAATGCATGGAAGATCAGAAAGAGCGCATGTATAATGTTGAAGGTTTACAAGTTCGGGAGACCTATAAAGTAGTGAGGAAAGCTAGGCTCACAAAGCCAACCCTAGAGTGATGGGATAAGGCTTTGATGAAGATGATGGTTTTGAGTTATTTGTTCAAATGATTAGGAACTCAAGCTTTTGTGCTTATATTCAAACCTTGGTTTTCCATTATATCTGTCACAATAGCTTTTTCCTTTTACTATGGTGTCTAGGTTTAGACGCTTTTGTTGATATCTTTATGGAACTTTTTATTGGCAATGTGCTTAAATTGGCTACTTTGGTCCTCCACTTCAATCATGAATTATTATGACCCCCTTTTTATTCCTCATTTTATGTCATTAGCTAGTTGTGGTTCCTGATAAATGAAAATATGATGAACACTGACAGGCTTTGTACCTCTTCCAGTCCCTTAAGCTACTGTGCAAAAACTGTATTTTTAATGAGATCCATGTCCTAAGGATAGTGTGCTTTAGGTTTCCATGTGCAAGGAACAGGGACAAAAAAGGTCCCTGAAAACAGCTCCATGCATAGGTATGGGTATGTGTATTAAATTTGAGTGTTTGGTCCAATTTGGTGCTGATGACCTGCATATTGATACGTCGACGTTTAGTGGAGTTTGATTTCCATCCATACACCAAGCTCTGACAAAACAAATGTTCTAAAGCACTGCCTGTCACTGAAGGGAAAGGGGGATATTACCCTAGTGGTCTCCAAAGGGAAATGCGAGAAGTAGAAGTAGAATGGAAGCAAAGAGAGAATGAGGATGGAGAGAGGGAGCAAGGTCTATAGATTCTAGAAAATAAATTTAGATGGCGTCTCAAGTGCCGAAACTGTGCCTTTGGTCTTTGGTAGAATGCTTTTATTTAATAGGATCCCTTTGGTTGCTTCTTGAGTGGATTTTTTTTTCTCATATCTTTCATGATTTATGAAGTCATTTGTTACGAATAATAAAAAAGCGCCTAAAATGCCCTTCTTTTTCATACAAATGACATTTATGCCATTCAGATTTTTGGGTATTGGCATGCAGGAATGAACAATATGGTCTTGGACCTGGATCCGAATTCATTTGGGTCTAAAGTAGTGAAGCTGGACCCAGGTCCAAATTCAAAATGAGTGTAAATCATGGACCATGCTCTTTTTTTTTAGGGATGGGTGGAGAACCCATTTGATGAATCCTTTATGTGTAATGGATTCTGAAGGACATACATGTCCTTATTCTGCTTAGGATTTTACATCCAAAACTGAAGTACAGCGTACCATTTTACCTTTGGATTTACCATAAAAAATTTTATGCATCAAATAAAATGCTTGAAAGATTTACTTGATTGTACTTGGGTTATGTTTGGGAGAGCAGGAATACTTCTCCATGGGAATTTCCTGTTGTATGCTTCATGTCAGATTTGGGTCTCACATGTTTGTCTGTTGGCCACTGTACGATTGTTCTGTTATGTGTACTCCACACAATCAACACAATCAGGTGGGGACTTTGGTTTGCTCCACTCAGTCAACACAATCGGGTGGGAAATTTGGATTTTGTTCTGGCTTGAATATGTACATCTTGTATTGTTTTTTCCTTGATTTGTAGGAAGACACATAGATGGAAAGACTGCACTTGAGTTTGGGGTTAACATATAGAGAAGTGCAAACCAGGATGAAGGATTAACATATATGCCAAAAAACTAAAGCTGGAGACTGAAAGGGTATCTTCTGTAGAATATTGAATTTCTCTAAGTAGTTATATACCTCTTGGTAGCTCTGAATCTTAAACACCAGGCTAGTGACTTCATAACTACGGTGCTAAATTCACTTGATAAGACAGCTGTATTTCCAGAAAGAGTTATAACTTATTATTCTTCCTACTACAACGTCCTTGTTCGGTTTGGGTTTATGTCTCGCATTAAGGTTTCATTAGGTTGGTTCATTGGGTTAGCCAATGACCATGTTCAGGTTCATGGGTATTTTGGTAATTGTACTGGGGCTTTTTTGTTAACTAAGATAGGGTTTCTTGGGGGCCAAGAAAGTGGAGATTATAGATTGCTGTAATCTGTAACCCTAGTCTTTGGTAAGAGAGGTGAGAGAGGTGAGAGCTCTCTTTCCAAGAAAAGCTGAGAACCCTTTCCTCTTCTTAGACTCCGACGAGTCTCTATGGCCCACCAAGAGATCACGGCCAACCTCTTCTTCTCTGTTTCTAGATGAAATGAAGATCAATCTCTATTGAACCTTGAGATCTAATCCATTGATCGAGTATCACAACTCCAGCCCTATGAAACCCTAGGCTGTAATAATTCTGAGCAATCTCAGGCTCTAATAATTCTAAGCGATCTCCACCTTGCTCCATAACCCGTGGGTCTCCTCGACCTCTCTGTGATACCAATTGTTGTACTCCCTGATACCAATTGTTGTGGCTTTGATGCCACTAGTTAGATTGGATTAGGGCAAGCAATCAATCACAAGCACCACAAAGAGAAGAAGAAAAGCATGCAACCATGACAATAGGTATTTTTATGTGGTTCACCATAAGGTTTTGTCCATGGACCATGAGTATCTGCTCAGTTTCACTGTGAAGAAATTGGGCTACTCGTTACAAGGTTTCTCAATCCTCTAATTCGTAGCCTACTTACTATTCACAATTCTCAATCTTTCTCTCACAGCCCCTTGCCACAAGTGGTGGGCTCTCTACCCTGTGGTGCTTGGTGTTTGACCCACCACATTGGGCTAAATAGTGGAAAGCAGTTTTCTGTAGATGTAGGCAATCTTGCAAAACTATGTAAATCTCTATTTGTTTTTCTCTTATTGTGTAGCTTGATTGATTGTTGATCATGGTTTGCTTACACTTTTGCACACATGCGTACAACAAGTGGTATCAGAGCGAGGTTGAGATCCTTGGGTTAGATTGCATGGCGAGGTTGAAGAGCCTTAGATTTTAAGTGAGGTGGAGATCGTTTTGATTTTGCCTAGAGCTTGGAGTTGCACGCGATCCAGTACTAAGATCGGATTGGATCTTGTTTGGTTTCTTTGGGATAAAGCAAACATAGAGGATTCGAACCTGTTGACTGTGCTTGGAGTGCTCTTGTTTTATTTGCAGTTGCTGGAGAAGAAGACACCAAGAGGATCCATAGTTCGAGTCGGATCTGCACAAGAACAAAGTTGTTGATCAAGTGGATAAGGAGGCCTAGGGTGGAGTTCTCTGTTCTTTGGTTGCTGCAGAAGCCAGAGATGAAAGAGAGAAACAAATCTCTTCGACTCCTTCTTTCACATCGGTTAGGGCAGATTTGACAAAAAAGAGTTGGTTTCGATCTTTGTAGGCCACACGAATTCCAAGGTGGCTCTCAGATTGGAGAAATCAGAGTAATGGATTAGATCTGGTTTAGATCAGATTAATTTCTTTGCTGGATCTGGTGTCCCTGTGCATTGGAACCAGAACAGAGATTGGTTCCTGTCGCTGGAAATGATGATCAGACGATCTGGTCTCTCCCCTGCACTTCCTTATTGTCTGTGGAGAAGAAGACCGGAGATGGGGAGGCCTCCTGTAAAGACCCGAAATTTTGGATTTCTGGAGAAGTCTGCATTTTAGGCCGTAATTTTCTTTTCCTGCACAATTGCGAGATTAGGTCACATAGAACAGCAGTGGAATTCTTTATCAATCATCAAATAACAAATATTCATAATAGAGCACAAGTTTAATAATTCTAATTCATTAACAAACATAATTTGTCTAACAATCTCAAAAGAAATCAAACTAAATAATCCTTGTGAAGCGTTCTTGCATGTCTCTAGACTACGTCGTCCGCACTCTTTCTTTACACTCTTGCGGTTCCAATCAACCACAATAACATTCAGTGTCTACTTCTTCACCTACAAGCGCCAATCATAGGGGGTCATATATTCCATCAAGTGGGCCATGTGGGCCCCACAAGAAAATTTAGAAAGACTGTATAGAGACCGCCTGTGTTCTGAAATCCACAATTTCAGATTGAATTTCTCAAATTTTTTGTGAATTTGGGTGGTAATAGCTTTCTGGATGGCCCATCAAGAGGTAAGGGTAGGCCAAAGGAAACATTGATGAAGGTCCTTGAATCCGATTTGAAGAAGTTTAACTTATCTAGAGATTTGGCTCAAAATAGAATGGAATGGAAAAACAGAATTCATATAGCCGACTCCAACATGGTTGGGATAAGGCTTTGATGATGATGATGATGATGGGTGGTAATAGCTTTCTAGTGATCCTATCAACAATGAGAACACACCAAGGTGAATTCGTGTGCTGAAGAAACAGATTTCTATCTCCCTATCACCATCTACATGACAACATGGATGGGTTTGCTACAGTACCTTAACTATCACTTTGTTTATTTACTCTTGACTTCAGGCCCAATTTACAAACAATAACAACACCATATGCTAAATCAGATTTGAGATAGGTAGAATTACTAGCTCAAAGTAAACGTCAAATTGAATTATACACAGGTTCAAAAATCTACTTTTTGTTTCAAAAGATAAATTGTATAATAATTAAATCAGGTAGGAAACATAAAATTGGGTTTGTACACTTGCCTTATTCGCCGGATTTATCGAAATTCCAAATCGTAGAGAGCCCTAAGTCAATCCCATACATATCCTTGCTTGCCCCAAATTCCCAACCCTAATTAGGGTTGCAAATCTCTAATTTGAGAGAGAACTAGAAGAGGATCTAGAAAGAGTATCTAGGGAGAGAGAGAATATTGCACATGAGTGCAGAGGGTGGGGGCTGTGTACATATATATATGAGGCTGTAATTGGACTTGAAGTCCAAAGTAGAATATAACTCTTCTCTCTTCATTAGAATTCTAATATAACTCTTATATTGTTTCGTTGTATCAGAATTACACTCACACTTGGTCGACACTTCCAACTTACATTCTCTTTTGGGTTTTGCTATCTCCTATGCCATATATGTGGGTCCCACTTCACTAATGTCATAGTTAACCTAAAAGTCTGTCGTCGAGGTACTAGATCTACCCGAATGGGTTTGCACCTTAGGAGAAAGTTTCGTAATTAACCATTCTCTATCCATTGAGCCCCATATTGACTATGTTTTGAAATTACCAAAAACCCTTCATATTTTCCTAAATATTACAAATAGGTCCTATGATTCCCAAATCAAGGCCTAATGAAGTTTATGCCCTAATTTTGCCCTAATTGTTAATGCGAGTATATTTCTCTTAATTCAACCGTAATTTTCCCCATATTCAAAGCGGTCATATTCTAGTTTTCTACTAATCCAATATTTAATTTACAAATTTAATTAAAATTATTTAAAAATAATATATGGGGACGGGTCCTTACATACTCCCCCACTTAAAGAAATTTGGTACCCCCAAATTTTAATATTGAGATCTTACATTGCTGCTGCCCATTTCCAGGCTCCATCCTCCGTTGTTGATTGCTAGTGCAGGGCACTGCATCCAAGGACGGACCCACATAATATTATCTGGATGTGGTTCCCCCAGGTAAGATTAAAAAATGCTTTAGAGGGCCTTGCTTTTGATGGGCCACATACCCGCCCTATCCCTTATATCGTTGCCCCATATCCATTCAAAAGTCAAAACATCTCTTCCACTCACAAGAAAACGCAGAAACACAAGACAAGAAAGTGGAAACCTAACTCATCCACTCCGGCCCCTCTCTGCCTCCGCAAGTTGCAACGATCGTTGGTCGCAAGCACAGATCAGCACATCGCGGCCATCTCTCTTTCTCTTCAAGGTAGAAAACCCCCAAATCGCAGAGGGCAAAAAAACCCCCAAATCGCAGTGAAGATAGGTATGCTCTAACATCTAATCTCATGTTTATTGTTGGGAGTGTGTAGTTGATCATCCATATATAAGATTTGATTGATTATATGGTCCTTTGGTATGTTCTGAGAAGAAAGTTTAAAAGAGCTTTGAGAATGGGGGTCTATCCAAGCATTGGTCTCTGATTTGCATTGCTGTTTGTTTCAAGTGAAGCTTAGATTTTGTCACATAAAAATATAACATCTGAAACATCACTCTCTCAAAAACAAAATGGTGAATTGATTTCTCATCATTTTTTTAATCAAAAGAACAGCTCATGTGAGAATGCCTTGTAATTGGCATTTGGTTGCTACTATCTGCATATGATTCAGCTAATCAGTGTTCTACAATGACAAAACTTCCTAAGTGAAAGCAAAGACCAATATCTAACAATGTTACAAGCCACAATAAAATTATATCAACTGTCCACGATAAATTCAAATATATAATGAGGATAACTAGCATTCCTAACAAATGGTCAATTTATAAATAGCTAACTGTAATAAAATGATAAGAAAAGAATCCCTAAGAGAGGGGGAAAAAAACTAATCGGATATCACCAACCTCCAAACAAAAGCAGGAAGAATCTTTTAAACTTCACAAAGAATACACAGAATATGTGATATAAACAGCTGTCAGCGAATTGGTACATAGTTTACTCATTGTAACTCATGTTTATTAGTAGGTTTTTTTTTAATGAAAAAAAATGATTTCATTAAAGAAGAAGAAACATCCAACAAACAAATTAACCACCTTCAAGATAATCACAAAAAACAAATTGTAATTATGAAGCGACTGAACTTTGATTTCTGGAAATTAAGAGTTAAGATCCGGATTGAACACCTTGCTAATATTTCGATATAGTTTGACTATCGATATAAAGATTCAATTTAAGAGTCACACCATTGACTGCTTATAGCCTTATATGTCGTATAATATGTGAAGCTATGGGTTTTGTGTTTTTTAGGTTCCAACTAAGCTATGTGTTCCAACTAAGATACGTGTATTTGAGGCTAGTGTTGATTTTGATGAAGTTTTCTTTATCTTTTAATCAGATAAGGAAAAATATTTCCAAAGAAAATCAACTCCTAGCATATCGTCTTCGACTCTTTTAGAGAATGATAACAATGATCAAGTGCCATTGTCCTCAAAGAACAGTCGTGTAGAGGTTAACTTGGAAAATCTTTCTGCGGATCTTGGGTTACGAAATTCAATCTTGAGTTATCATCCCATGGACCAGGACCAAATTTCGAAGAGCATATTTACAAAAGGGCCCTTGTCCACCATGTGACCATAAATTTTCTTATATTGGGTTGGGACAAGATAAGAAACGATTTAATCCTACTTGGTTTAAAGATTATGGTAGTTGATTGGAGTATAGCATATAAAAAGACGCTGTATTTTGCCTATGTTGTTATCTTTTTGGAGAGCAAGCACGTCACAATGCTTTTATAACTCAAGGATTTAATGTTGGAGGAAAAAGGGAAGAACTGAAGACCATGTGGGAGGCCCGAATAGTTCTCACAATCAAGCATATGAGAAGTGTCAGAATTTATTGAATTAGAAGCAACAAATTGAGACAATTATTATCAAACAATTGGATCAAACTCTAATAGAGTATCGAGTCCGTTTGAAGGCAACACTTAATGCCATTCGCTTTCTTCTGCGACAAAGGTTGTTACCATTTCGTGGTCAAGATGAATTTGAGGATTCCAAAAATGTGGGTAATTTCCTTGAGCTTTTGCAAGTGCTTGCCAATCAAAATGATGATATTAAAAGAGTATTGCGAAATGCTCTTGAAAATTTGAAATTGACCTCACCTAAGATTCAAAAAAACATTGTGAGTGCGGCTGCTATGGGAACCACTCAAGCTATCATTTCTGAGCTTGAAGATACCTCATTTACCTTTTTGGTGGATGAATCTTGGGATGTTTCTACTAAGGATCAAATGACTCTTGTTATACGCTATGTGGATAAGTGGGGATGTGTTATTGAGCGTTTTTTGGCCATTGAACATGTCACAAACACTTAAGCTCAATCACTTAAAGTGGCCATTGAAGCAATATTGTCTCGGCATGGATTGGGCATAAAAAGTTTACATGGGCAAGGTTGTGATGGGCTGGTAATATGAAGGGGCCTTCAAAGCCTCATTCAGAATGAAAATCCCACCACATTCTATGTTCATTGCTTTGCACATCAACTTCAGTTGACACTTGTTGCTCTTGCAAAAGATCATAAACCAATTACCCTTTCTTCGACTAAGTTTATATGTTGTTGAATGTCATTGGAGGCTCTTGCAAATGCCATGACATGTTTCAAATTATACAAGCTGTTAAAGTCGTTGAAGCCATCAATGCTAGTGTATTGAATAGTGGAAACGGTTTGAATAAGGAAGCTAGGCTCAAACGGTTGGCTCAAACGGTTGGGAGAGACATGCTGGGGTTTGCATTATGGTACATTGATTAATTTGATACTCATGTTCTCCTCTGTGGTTGATATGCTTGAAATTATTTCAGATGGTAATATAAGCAAACATAAGGGTTCTATGACTAACTTGTTGCATGTGTTGGAAGATTTTGATTTTTGTTTAAAATGCATTTGATGAGAGATATATTGGGGGATCACGGATGAACTATCAAAAGAATTGCAGTGAAAAAATCAAGATATTGTCAATGCCATGGAACTAGTGAGAATATCAAAGGAACAACTGCAAATCATGAGAGACAATGGGTGGGATTCTCTCTACTTTGAAGTTAATACATTTTGTAATAAAAATGAAATCATCATTCCCAATATGGATGATCTGTTTGTTGAATGAAAGCGATCACGTCACAAAGCTGAATTGACGAATCTACATTAGTTTAAAGTTGATATATTCTTTGTTGTTATTGATGTACAACTTTGAGAGCTCAATTGCCGCTTTAATGAGGTGAATACCGAGTTTCTTCTTTGTGTGGCTTGTCTGAATTCAAATGATTCATCCTCCACTTCTGATGATAAAAATTTGATCAGCTTTTCTTAGCTATATCCAGACAATTTTTCAGACATAAATCGGGTGCAACTTGGTAATCAGCTTTAGACTTATATTGAGGAAATGTGCACCAATTGTAAGTTTGTAGAAGTCAAAGGGGTTAGTGGCCTTACTTAGAAGATTGTTGGTAAAAAAAAAACGACATTGTATATCCTTTAGTTTATTTGCTTTTGAAATTAGCACTAACTGTACTAGTTGCCACCTAATGTTGAGAGGGTATTTTTTGCTGTGAAAATTGTGAAGAATTGATTTTGCAATTGAATGAAAATTGAGTGGATGAATGATTGTTTGCTTGAGTATATCGAGACGAAAATATTTAATAGCATTGATGATGAGACAATCATGCAATGCTTTTAAAACATGAAAAACCATCGAGGGCAATTATAAAACCTTTGTTTGAGTTAATATAACTTTTGATGAGGGAAATGTATGTGAGTTGATGCAATAAACGTTTTTTTATCTATTTAATTGAAATATATTTTTTCTTTTGTCATTATTAATGTGAAAAAAATCTAGCAAAAGTTTATCACTATTAAAGCCTAGCAAAGTTAAGCACCACCCAAATAAAAATCTTGGGTCCGTAATGCTGAACGGAATGGAGACTCGGGGTGAGGAAGGTAGAAGATGGAGATACAGGGGAAAATTGGGTTCTTATCAAATTCCGGTCACAGGAGGCATTAGAAAATTGTGCTCTCACCAAACTCCAATCCAGGAGGCATTAGGAATTTTGAGGAGAACTAGAAGAAACTTGAGGAAGATCCCAAAACTTTGCATTAATCATTCATAACTAACTGAGCCAAAAAAGTTTTACAATGCTTAAATAGATAAAAGACTTAACCCTAGGACTAATATGAACCATCCAAACATTTTGACGGTCAAGATTCAAATATCTTATTAAAACAGCTGTCAAGATTCAAATATCTTATTAAAACAACTTAAAGCAAATAAAACCCTAAATAAACTAGGATAGGTGGGCTGGGCCTAAAGATAGGTCGACCCATGGGGGACCATGAGTCTGTCCTGCATTAATTCTCTTTTTTAAGAAAACTCGACCTCTTCTCATGCTGTGGAAGCTGTAATCAATCTTTTTATCCAGATAGAAAGGGACTGGAGGTATGGTTTCTTCCTAGGAAGCACAGACACCTCTCCAGGGCCGGCGTGTCCGTGTGCGACACCTCCGGGATACACAAAAAGCGTCCTATTTTTTTAAAACTTATTTTTTAAATTACAGACACGACTTGGACAGGGCCTGGACACGGCCCGACACGGCGGGCCCAAGAAATTTGTGAAGCCCATGCTTTTTTTCATTAAAGTTAGAAAGAGAAAAATGAAGGGGGGTAAATGAAAATTTCCCACGTTATAAGCCATTCATTTCGATCCCCAAACCCATTTCCCCAAAATATCCCTCCTAAAACCCTTTCTCCCTCTCGGTGCCGAAACCCTATCTCGCAACGAGACCCCATCCCGGCAGCAAAATCGCAGAGCCCATTGAAGCCCCATCCCGTCTGCGAAACCCCAAGAACCATCGACGAGCAGAGGGAACGGGGCTGTCGACGAACAGAGGGAACCTGGCAGTAAATCTGACGATGAAAAAGAAGAAGAAGAAGAAGCACCCACCATTTGCAGATAAGGAGAAAAAGAAGAAGAAGAACCAACCACCATCTACAGAGCAACACCCACACTCTGCGGGAAGCAGAAGAAGAAGAAGAAGAAGAATAAGAATAAGAAGGAGCAGGAGAATAAAGGGAAAGAAAAAAAAAAAGCACCCAAGTATTGAAGTCACAGAGGGAACCCTGCTCGGTACTCCTTTCTGTTGTTCTAGCTCGGGCATTCCAAGCACCTAGGTATTGATTTTTGCTCTGTTTTTCCAATACAGCGTTTTGTTTTTTTTTTTTTTAAACACTCCTACTCGGTACTCCTGTTTGTAATGTCTTTTTTTTTTTTTTTTTTTACTTTTGCTTGGTACTCCTATCTGTGATGTCTTCTTCTTTTTTTTTTTTAAATTTTCACTCCTGCTCGGTACTCCTGTTTGTGAAATCATTTCTGTTCATTTTTTATTTTGTTACTGCCATCTTTTTTTATTTTGTTGCTGTGCTAGGGCTTGTTTGCTGTGCAATATCATTTTATTTTGCTGCCATCATTTTTTTTATGAAATGGTGTTGAAAAGCTTGCCTGCCTTTACCTTTGCCTTGCCTACCTTTGCCTGTATGTGGCCTTTTTTCTTCCTGCTGTGCACTGTACTTTTTTTTAAAAATTAATGTTGGAAGCTTTCTTCCTGCCTTTGCCTACTTTTTTTTTTTTTTGGCTGTTATCTGTTGTTAATTTGATACTATGCCTGTTAATTTGTTGTTAATGCTGGTGCCTGGTGCTAATTTGCTGTTATACTATATAGATTTGGGATTTGACAATATGAGTTCCATTTGTTGCTCTAGCTCTCACCCCCATAATGAAGAAGATATAAACAAGCCTCCGTGGAGATATGTAACCAAGTTTGATAAACTTAGTGATGGAGGGGGGAATATTACTTGGCAATGCAATTTTTGCAATCAAATAAAAAAGAGTTCATACACAAGGGTTAAGGTTCACTTGTTAAAATTGCTAAGTTTGATTTTTTTTATTGATTATATATAAATAAATATATATTATTAACGTATTAACGTGTTCCCAACGTGTCCGTGTCCTACTTTTTTGAGAAATGCCGTGTCAGCGTGTCCGTGTAGTATCGTATCCATGTCTCGTGTCTGTGTCCATGCTTCATAGGTTTCTGCTGATGTTTGACTTCAACATTGATGTGTGATTTGACCGTTAGATGTAGCAATTGTTGGTGTTGAAGCAGTAGATTGTAGTCTTCTATTGTCAACATTATATCCCCAAAAATGAAATCAATGTGAGGGATATCAATGAGTTGCGCAACTTTTTCAACACTGGCTTTTTCTTTGGTGGAGACAAGCTTTTTTGAATCTGATTGTATAGTCATATTCATTGGATCTTCAGGTTGATTACTAACTATATTCAAGTCTTCAAATTTACTTATTGCTGGCATCTGTTGATCATCATTTTCAACCTTCAAAGCAACCTGTTCGACTGATGATGTATTTTACTCTTCAAGAAGTGGACTTATGATCAGGTCCACGAGATGATGAGACTTCTTGTGGTTTTCTTCATTGTGTATTTCCTTTTGTTCCTCTTGCATACTTGATCAGCACCGTCTGAATTGATCATGAGATCATTTTTTTCTTGCTTTTGTTTCTCAATATCAGCCTGAATATTCTCCAGAGATGATTCCACAACATTGAATTTTTCCTCTTGTAACTTAACTTTTCGGAGGCGATATTATTTTATCTTAACTTTTCGGAGGCGATATTATTTTATCAAACGTTCGACACGAATCGCTTCCCAAATTGCTTCATACACATCTTTACACTCATTTTGCATATTTTTCCATACACTTGGTCTCAAACCTCCAACAAAGATAGTACAATAATGTTCATCACTCCCATGTCATCCACATAATGCTTGTAGTCATGAAAATTCATCACCGTATTCAAGAACTAATAGCTTCTTACCTTGTCTCAAATTTAGAAATTGATTGAAGTAGGCTTTATTATCAGCATACCATTGTCCATACTTAAGTGAATATGTTACTCTAAGCACAGCACAGTGAATTATCAACATTAGCTCTTCTACCGATTCCATATGAAAGACTTTCTAGAATAATGCACTTTCAAAAAAAATAAATAAATGAATCTATCTTGTTGTGTAGATCTTTTTAAAACAAGCACACAGGAGCAAACATATCTGAAATTGGAGTCTAGATGGAGGAGATCTTATGATTTGAAGATGAATGATTGAGATTGAATTTACGGGTCCTTGATTGATGAGATTTGCCTCAATACCTTCACTACTGTGTAGATCTTGTCACCACGATCGCGTATGATCAAACGGATATGAAATCGGAGTCCAGATGGTGGAGATTTTGCAAAATCAAGTTCTGTCTGTCGATCTGGTCAAAACTGCTGTTGGACCCTCCTGCTGACGTCAGGCTAATGTCACAGGCTACTGTAGATTGCTGAAATGGGTTTCTCAAATAGTTCAAGTCAGACTTGAAATTAAACTGCTAGGGTTGGGTCAACCCGACCTAGACTGTACCTGAACTAACCCAAGTTTTTTTTTTTTTTTTTTCACTTGGGGCTTGAGCCCGAAAGAGAGAAAGGGGTCAGAGCTTCCTCACCTCACTGTTGCTGCTTCTTGAGGAGAAAGGGAGAGGTGAGTGGGGGTGGTGGGGATGGCGATGGAAAAGGGTGATGTCAAGGATGGTGTTTGGGGGGGGGGGGTGTCGGTGTCCGTCGGGATTGGTAGTGTCTTGTGGCGAACACAGTGATGATGAAGGAGACGACGAAAGCCGCAAGGCATGGACGATGGTTGATGGACATGGTCACTGGTGCTGGGCCGTTCGCTATGGCGCCTTCAGTGCAGGTACGCTCTTCTCTCTCTTTGTGATTCTTTTTTTTTTTTTTTTTTTCGCTGGCCTTTGCTCTTGCTTTCCTATCTACATTTTTTTTTTGGCTGAATGGGTAAAGAAAGTGACTAAAAGAGGGAGGGCTGGGGTGTCCTAGTGGCTGGGTGGGTTGATGGCGATCTCGGTGAAGGTGATGCGGTCCTGGGGTTGACGATGGGGACTGGATTTTCAGATCTCAGATTTGGGATAGGTATGGAATGGGCATTAGATCTGAGGATTTTGGGGTTGGGGTTTCAGATTTAGTAGATCTGGGTTATAGGGGCTGTTATGGGGTTTCTTAAGGATGAGATCTAAGGCTTGTGGTGATGATCAGCCATTATGAGTTGGTCTTTAGTAACCGAGATGGAGATTATGAATGTAGTTGGCTGCGCAAACGATGAATGCTGGCGAGGATCCGAGGATGTTGGGATTGCCCGAATCTCAAATCCATGGTGGATCGCTCTTCGGCTCTAATACCAAATAATGCAGAACGGAATGGAGACTCGGGGTGGGCAAGGTGGAAGATGGAGATATAGGGGAAAATTCGGCTCTCACCAAACTCCAGTCATAAGAGGCATTAGAAAATTGGGCTCTCACCAAACTCCAATCCAGGAAGTATTAGGAATTTTGAGAAGAACTCGAAGAAACTTGAGGAAGATCCCAAACTTTGCATTAATCATTCATAACTAACTGAGCCAAAGAGGCTTTACAATGCTTAAATAGATAAAAGACTTAACTTTAGGACTAATCTGGACCATCCAAACATTTTGACGGTCAAGATTCAACTGTCTTATTAAAACAACTTAAAGCATATAAAATCCTAAATAAACTAGGATAGGTGGGTTGGGCCCAAAGATGGGTCGACCCACAATGGACCATGGGTCTGTCCTACATCAGTCCGCCACTGGCTGCATCTGCCGCCCACTGTTCATGTAGATGAAGTAAAGAGAAAGAGAGGGCACTCACTGCCCTCACATCGCCTGAGAAAAAAGGATCCGGGTGGTTTGGAATTCCATCGCCGTTGCCTTCGCCGGAGCAAGTTGCCTGTCTCCGTTGCCATTGTTGCAATGTCTATCACTATCAAGGGAGGACACTAAGATTGGTTCTTTTCTAGTTGTAGGAACAGAATGGAGGAAGAGAAGGGTCTTGGGCTTGGGTTGTCCTAGGTTTGAGTCGGGTTTGACCTACTTTTTTTTTAAGAAGCCCAAGTCAGATCCAGTTCGGGTCAAGTTTGACTTGACCCATAAAGCAAAGGCCAGTAGCTGAATTGATGACATCAACTAGGTGACATCAGCAGGTTACGCAAGTAGTGACGTCATCATTCATATGATCAAAGACAATTTGATCGTGATCAACGGTGAAATTGTTTTCCTACTATATCTTGATCATTTGAAGTCCAATCTGAGATCTATTTGCGCTTACAGTCTTGTTGTGAGCAGATCTACAGGGTTGTCGAAGAAGATTGGCAATTCAATGGTCAACAAGGAAGTTTGATCAGAGCGCAAAAAGGTGTTTTTGTGATATTGGAGCTATCCGGGGTCGAATTTCATGTTTGTTTCTTTCAACGTGCTTGTAGTGATGAGATTTATGGCATTGTGTAGCAATTAAGAAAGGAGAAGATGGTTGCTCACCACTCACCTAAGTTGGAGAAATCTAGATCTGCATGCCTCGCTAGGAGACATCCTGTCTTGATTGTAGAAGGAAGAAGTTCAAGCAACACCAACTTCTTGGGTGGAGAAGCTCTGAACAGGTGAGGTTTAGGTTATGTTCTAGTCAACTTGACTGAATTGCAAAAGCATGCCCAATCAGTAAGAATTGCTGACATCATCAAGGGAAGGTTAAATGTGGCTAGGTTTGACCAAATTGAGGAGGGTTTGCAGATTCAAACAAAGTTATTCATTTGAAAGATACATTTCTAGATTGCATGTGATGTCGTTCATCTTGCCAAAGCCCAAGCCAATGAAGAAGCAACAAGGAGGAGATGATGCCATGCATGCCTGTATAAGCAGTTGTTAAAGAAGCATCAATGAGGAGTTGATGCCATGCATACCTACATTAGCAGTTGTCAAACATTGTTTTGACTAATCGGAGACAAGGAAATTGATTAGGTCAAATAGAAATTTTGGCTGCTCGAGGCAGAGGTTGGTCTGCAATTATGGAGTCATTTGGACTCGGATCCCCGATCCGTTTTTGTTTGCATGCTTGTGGTGATTGGATCTTCACAATGGTGTTGAAATTGAGGCAATTTGACAGTTGGATAGTGAGTGATTCAAATATTGATATCACTCAGACTCGTCAATGGATTTGAGCCTCAAGTTTGAGGTGGAGTTTGACGAAAAGATGAACTTTACTCAAAGTTCAAGTGCTAGTTCAACAAGTCTGAGTATTGAAGAATCAAGTCTATGCCATTGGTGTAGGGTCATTACCATTTAGCAAGCTATGAGAAGACATTGTCTAATATTCCTGTGGCTTGAATTTTGCGGAATCTAAGCCAAGGTAGAGATTGTTGGGTTTATTTTTGGTATTTTGGTTTAACCGGGTCGGTTTATTGGGTTAGCCAATGACCAGGTTTAGGGTCATGGTTATTTTGGTAATCATATTGGGACTTTCTTGTTGACTAAGATAGAGTTTTTTGAGGGCCAAGATAGTGGAGATTATATATTGATGTAATCTATAATCCTAGACTTTGTGTGAGAGAGGTGAGAGCTCTCTCTCCCATGGTGCTCAGAGTTTGACCCACCACGTTGGGTTGAATAGTGGAAGTGGATGTAGGCAATATGACCGAACCACGTCAATCTCTGTGTGTTTTTTCTCTTCTTGTGTGGTTTGATTGATTGTCGATCATGATTTGCTCAAGCTTCCGCACACATGCGCACAACAGTCCTTACCTCTGGAAAGATACATATGATTAGATATCACTTATGCCATCATGATCCTTGTTTTTTCTTCCTCCTTTGAAACTGTTTTGAGCATGAGAAATCTTAGTTTCACAAGTGATGGGGACATGAAATTTGATCCCCCTTGTTCTTATAGGGTCTACCAAAGATCAAGGGGCAGGATCAATGATCAAGCTGCGTTATGGTTGGATGATTCATACCTGGGCTTTGATGGCGAAGAAATTGTAAATCCACCATCAGATCATCACCGTGAGGGCATCCAACTGCTGGATTTCAAGAAATCTCATCTTTGAAGAAGTGAAGGCCCCATTTGCGCAATCACCTTGAAGGCCCCACATTGGGAGGTGCCACATGGGAGGAAATAAAAGAGTTTTTGATGTTTAGAGGGACCCAAGTTAATTAAATGAATAGTAGAAGAATAAAAGGTGGACCTATGTTTTTTTAAAAGAATAAGTAATAAAGAAGGAGGGGGGCCACAGCTTAAAAAGGGTTTTACCCTTGGGATCCATGCGCACATTCCTTATGCATGAATCCTAAGGTCTTGGTGCAAGCAATTTTTTTATTATTATTTTCTTTTGTTTTTTTTTTAATGTGGTGATGTCATCTCTTTAGGGTATTATTAAAACTGCTATTGTCTTTTTCTTGGACATGTTATGTTTATGTTATTGAATGAAAAGAAGACTTCTTCTTTTATCTTGCTCCTTTGGAGCTAAGAAGCACGGACACTTTTAAGAAAGTGACGTATCCGTGTTGGACACGTATCGGACACCGACACTTCTCGGACACTATTGGACACGTGTCCGATACTAATTTAGCCGTGTCCATAATTAAAAACTAAATATTTTAATTTCGGACATTTGTCCGATACTCTTTTTGCAATGTGTCCCATAATTCCTAGTTCGTGTCTATGACTAAAAGATAAATATGTGGCTGATATTTCTTAAACACTTGTTAACATGTGGTTACTAATACTTATAAACTTGATATATGACAATTTTATACCATCGACAAATGTATGATTGTTAATATTAATTATATCACAAGCACAAGACAAATAAATCTTTTACTAAAAAATAAGCCTTGAGATTAGCATTTTTTTTTTTTTTTGCTTTTTGTTTTTTTTAAGGGAGGGAAAAGAGACGATCCTCCATTTTCTTTCTATGAATTTTATGGAACTATGAATATTTCACGTTTAATGATTATGAATTATGTTTTAGTGTTGTATTGATATTTGATAATTTGATATCTTTGTTAGTACTTGAATTTTTATTTTTTGATTGCTAAATTGATAAAAAAGTTAAAATTATATATTTTTTTAGTATGTGATTATATATAGATAAATGTATATTATTAACATGTCCCCCGACGTGTCCGTATCCAACTTTTTTGACAAATCTGTGTCGAGGTATCCGTGTCGTGTCGTATCTGTGTCCCGTGTCCGTGTCTGTGCTTCTTTGCTTGGGTGTTTACTTTTTCTTGATATCTTTTCTAACGCCTCCGGATCAAAATTTGGTAAGAGCCCAATAAAAGTATCTTCTAACTCTTTCACTTTTCTGTTTCCAAGAGCACTATTGATCATTGCCATCCATATCTAGGGCCACCTTGTTATCAACATCAGATCTGAACTATCCTTGTGCAGATTTGAACCTTACAGATCTAGAGCCACCTTGTTACCAAACATCAGATCTGAACCAACCCTGTCTAGATCTTTACCTTATTTATCATAGGCCTCTCATCTAAACCATTGGACATACATTATTAGCCCTAAGCACCCCGGAAGTTCTATCTTCTATTAAGATCTTACCATTTTCCTTACAAAAAAGGGTTTACAGTGGGATTTGTGAGACTACCTTGGACCTTAGATTTATTATTTACTTGATATTCAATGTCCTATTTTAATTGGCATGCCTATAACTCGATTTTAATTGTTAATTCAGATCTGATCTCATCATATTAGGATAGATCTCATATTGTCCTGCATCAACAAGCCGACCCCAATATGGTTAGGATAAGGCTTTGATGATGATGATGATGATGATGATCATGATCAACAAGTTAGCTGCAACTTGCCTAATTATCAAGCGTGCGGTGCAAAGATTATTCATGGGCTGCGAAGTGGTGTGCAAAAATTTGATGATTGATCAACTTTTCAGTACCGTTAATGCTTTTATCAATCACTCTATGTTCACCAACTATACAAATCACTCATTGGTTGGGCACCTCCCACTAGGAGGGCTGGTCCTGGAATCATGTTTGCAGTGGATGTACTGGTCTGGATCTTGCCTGGATTGACCACTATGCCAAAAGAAAAACAAATTGCTCTCCTTTTTTAATGCCTTGATTTATTGTGAACTTTGCCTTCTGCACGAGCTTCCTATTTGCTGATGATTGTTTCTTAAGCTTCTGCGAAAATGAGCAAGTTTTCCAATTGACGCTGCCTGCTAGTAAGGATTTCTGACTTATTTGATATGGACAGTTTTAACTTCATAAGGAGGAGCTGAATATAGCCAACATCAGATTTCAGGTTTTGTATCTTTTGGACGACTGCACCCGGAAGCTGTCATCAACTTACCCTAAGTAGCTTGAACTACATATTGAATACCCTTAAACATCCATGATCAATCATATACATACAAATCCACACAATATATACCCACCTAAATATGCATTTGAAACATGTTAATACTTTTTTTTTCGTAGCGAATACTGTTGCTACCGTGCATATGCGCATTTGTATCACTCTTACGAACCTAACTGACTAGGTAGCTGTAAAACTCATCAAGTCATCCCTGATTCAAGGAAGACGGATTAAGTTAATTGTTAGTTCTGGTTTTTAATCCATGTTTAAATCAATCTGGGTACTTGTCCTTGATCATAGGTGGAGTGCACCAATGTCAGGTCTTATTTGCAGCCAACTTGGACTTGGATCCTCCATTCCCCCGTTCCCCTTTGGGTTCTCCACATGATTTATTTTTGTATGGCTTTTCATGTCTTTGTTATTGACTGGTTTTCTTTTCCTATGCAGGATGACTTGACAGCAACCCTTGTTCAACAGTGCCGTCAATCTCAGTCCACTGTACTGAGAATCATTGAGACGGCTGTCGACAACGAGACCTTGCTATTGGAGGCCTTGAATGTGAATGATGAAATTGTGAAGGTCCTCTCCAAGTACGAAGAACTGAAGAAACCTTTTGTAGCATCACCTCAGCCAGAGCCTGCCATGATACCCGTTTCTGTTGAGCCTGAAGAGTCCCCTCGAGTTGGGAAAGAAGATACATTGGTAAGAAAACCGGCAGCCTCTCGGGCACGAGGGGAGGATGATGACATCCTGCATGATCTTGATGAGATGATTTTTGGTAAGAAGGGTGGCCCATCTGAAGGGCAGGATCCAAAGAAGCAGCAGAAAGATGATCTAATCAGCTTTTAAGTTTCGAAATCGTACCCATATTTTAAGGCAAGGCTCTTTGATGTTTGTTTCTATGCCTTGTGGGGTGAAAGTATGTCATTTTGCTACATCATTACCAGTGAAGAGTATGAGGAGTGGGGTCTTGGCTTTTTTTTTTTTTTTTTTTGTTTAATTGAAAGAAAGAAATTTCTGCACATTTTGTGTAAATAAATCTGTCTCTTATCATCACAGATGTTTGAAATCTTCAAAAATGTTATTTCATGTGCTCTTTTTTGTTTTATTTTTTTTTTCCTGGGGGTTATATGGCATATATGCTTCTTATGCCTAGAAAAAAAATATAATTTGCAAGTTACTGTTCTTAGTATAGTATATGTGCCATATATGACTGCTGACTGATCCTAACAGAATGGTGATTACTGGGACACATCATTTGCTAATGGTAATGGGTGTGGGGTCATGAAAGGACCTTCCTCATCTTGGGGCCCTGGTGGACTCATTTATTATTCTTACATAATCATGACAATGAGATTGTGCAACAGGGACGTGAAGTGCATCCGCCAAATGTTCATTGTATACATCCTAATACGCGATGAATTCCCCCCCCCCCCCCCCCCCCCCCTTTTTTTTTTTTGGGTGGCTTAAGTTATGAGGATTTCTTCTTTCTCCATAATAACTATCACTCTCTGAAACTGACAATTCTATAAGCTTCTTTTTTATTCAGTTAATAACTTGCGATCATTCAATTGAACTTGCTTGAAAGACCTTCCTCAATTCTCTTTGTAGTAGTATCTTTTCACTATTAGAGCTGGAATGATTTCTCCTTGTACTTTGCTAATGGTACCTTGGGATCAGAAAAATGGGGGCCTGCACACATTCAAATTGGTCCAAGACCGATCTTCCCCTGATCAGAAAAGGACCCAGAAAGATGATCCAAAGATTCATCCAGAGGTGGCTACAATGCAGAAATAAGACATGATGAGTCCAATAGCGGCCTCATCTCATGCATTGGCGTCTTTTTCTGACTTGAAGCCAAGGCTGAGGCCACCATAAAGTCCCTGGCCCAGTGAAATTCTTTTGCGCAGGCACTAAAACATGGACTCCATTTGCACTAAAACCATCGAGGCAGTCGATTAGTTGGTTTGAGACTTGGGTTTACTCCCCAATGTCTCAAGTTCAACTCCCGCCCCTTGTGTTATCCGGGTACTTTGTGTGAGGTCATATATATACCTCCGTAGGAAATAGTCCTTGCTTGTTAGAAGCGGGTAACTCTCGAGCCGGAGGCCAAAGATCCGAAAGCTAACTTGGCAAAGAATACCCTAGGTCATCAAAAAAAATATATATATATATATATTTGTGCAACTTACGTGCATAGGCTCAGCTCCAAGCTGCCAAGTCATGAAAAAAAACTCTCTTCATGCTTGGTTTTTGCAATGCACTTCAGTGGCCTGTTTGGGATCTTCAGAATTCAATTGCTTTGCACTCAGTCTACCTTACATCTAAGTAAAAGTAACTTTTTATTTATGATAAATTATAGCTATCTTCATGTGATTTTCTTTTGTGTGTTTGTGTGATTTAATTGTCCATAGCAAGTTAATCCGCTCCTACAAAATGAACACAAAACAGTCCCAAGGGCAAAGTAAAATTTGGTTATCCAAATGCATGAAAGCCAACGGGAGCCGTTATATGGACACCACTTGGACTCTTCATACACAAAAAAAAAAAAAAAAAAAAAAAACTACTTCTCAAAATGCCCCCACCCCTTCTCTCCCTATACACCTTCTCTCTCTCTCTCTCCTCTCTCTCTCTATCTCTCTCTCCCATCCCCTTTTCCACCTCCCCCTCAGGCCGGCGGAGGGGAGTCTCCCTCTCTCTCTTTTCCTCTTCCTCCTATTCTTCTTTCTCCTCTTCATCTCTCCCTCCCTCTTCTTCTCCTCTCCTTTCCCTCCCTCTTCCTCTCTTCTCCCTCCTCCTATTCTTCTTTCACCTCCTCTTCCTCTTCCTCTATTCTTTCTCTCCTTCTCTCTCCCTCCCTCTTTCCTACCTTCCCCCTTTCTCCCCATCCTTACATTCAGCCTCCTCGCAGTAGGGACACCAGCATCTCCTTGCTGAGGGGAGATCCTGGTCTCTTTGCTGCGAGGGGGAGAAAGGGGGAAGGAAGGAAAGAGGGGGGGAATGTGAAAGAGAGAGAGAATAGAGGGAAAGAGAGGAAGAAGAGGAGGAAGAGGGAGAGCCCCTCCACTGGCCGGAGCTCATTGCTAGCGGGGGGGGGGGGGGGGGGGGGGGGGGGGAGGGAGAGAGGGAGAAGGTGTGTAAGGAGAGAAGCAGTGGGGTCATTTTGGAAAGTTATGAATTTTTTTTTTGTTTTTTTATTCTACCGTGTAGGAAGAATTTAAAGTGGTGTACATATCGAGGCTCCTAAGCTAATTTACATTAAAAACAAAGTTACCTCACCCCATTTGAGGAGGTCCAAGCATGCCCAAGCTTGTGAATATTTCATCAAATGGCCTTGGTCTTTCTTTTCCTGGAATTTTCTAAGTGCTACACATCAAACTCGATTTCATATGAAGAGAGGAGAAATATATTATCAACTTCCAAGAAGTTCCTCGACAAAACAAAGCATGCATGCATCTTTGTTTTTTATGTTTGCATCCACGAGGTTTTCGAATAATCACACATTTTCATGCAATAGAAAACTGCTTTAATGGATTCATTTGTCGTCCTCCCTCTCAGGCTATTACAGAAAGTGGCCCATATTTTGATTGGCCCGTTCAAAGTAATCGTACAGACATGAAAAGATTAGATTAAATGGAATAAGGTTTTGATGATGATAATAAAGCGGTGAATGTGGAATTTTTGCTCGAGGGGTTTGAGCCAAATTGGTAGTTCAGTTTTGGGGACAAATCTTGGATTTTTATATAGATTTTGGTAGTAAACCCTTGATTTTCATGTGGATTTTAGAAGCATGATAAAGTTATTTTTTATTTTTTTGTCAATTTATTCTTTTACTACTAACTCCCTCTACTTGTTCCTTTGTTTTTAGATGACACTTATTTTTATCTTATATTCCTTTATCATACAACTAAAAACGCCATAAAGTTTAGATCCTCAAAAGCTTTGATATAGAGAAATCTTGAATCGAAGAAGTGGAACTCTGCACTAGAGTTTCTCTATTCAAGGTCCCACCTACGCAAAACAAATGTCCTCCCATAAGATGTCTTTAAGTTTTACTCCGCTACCTTAGACTCGAAGGGATTAGTCCGGCCAAAATGATTGGGACACCTTTTATTATAAAAAAAAAAATTTTCACTCCACATTAGATTGACTGTTTAAATGAAAACATGAGTGGCAGAGTCTTGGGGTATATTTGAATAAACTCCACATAGTTTGAAATGCATTTGTTTTGATGCCTTGGAGGTTCAATAGGTAGGCCCAACTGCTCAATATCACCCCCTCAACTCCAGGATTTCTCCCGGGCAAAGTCTTAGAGAGTCTTACATTTCCATCAATCACAACCATTGAATCACAAGTGTGCAAAAATCAACCACTTCATCGAACTGTTCTAGCCATTTATATGGGGCCTTCCTATCAGACGGTTAACTAAATGCAAACCATCCCTTCTAATCCAACCATAAAACATACATAAAATCATCTGAAACTGGCCCACAAATCCAACGACTTAGATCAACAACCATTTCAGGAACCCATGCAGCAAAACGGATTAAATAATCTTCCTGTGATTCCCTTCGCATTTTATCGTATCGTGGAGAATATGAAATTCTCGTCTACCAACTTCACAAACTTTTTCTCTTTTATTTAAAGGTCACTTGTACAACCACTCACTGACTCACACACTCTCACAAGAGCCGGATCCTATGAGGATTTTTAAGATGGTGACCGGGGGTGGACCACTTATGGTCCACCACATCACTGTCAGCCTCCTAACACTATCACGGTCATGGGAGGGAGGTACATTACAAATTAAGCTTGTAGGTCAAGTAGCACGCAATCTGTTGATGAATGGATGCGAGAAATTTTGAATTCAAATTCTCATGAGGCCCACCTTTAAAATATCCTGTCGTTCAAAATGAAAATCTTCTCTCCCTAACTGATTATTTTCAAATTCTGCCTCAATACAGTCGATTCCACATGGAATTGGTCATACAACAAAAAGTTTAATTAAGACAATCATATACATATTAAACAATATAACTATCGTATTTTTAATTATATGCTGAATTTCATTTTCATCGGTTAGGATCTTCCATAGGGAGTTCCATTGTGAGTTCTATTACTGGCACCGGTGTGAGGGACCACTCAGAGGAGGCGGACACGGTATATTTGGATACGAACATATCGTGATAAATTGGTACCCGTATGAACTGACAAGGAATCAGGGAAGTTTGGACTTTGGACTGTCTGAGCTTTGTTTGGATTTGGATTGTTTCGAGCTTTTGCTCTCTCTTTCTCTCTCTCTCTCTCTCTCTCACATCAGCTCCTGTATTCCCTCTCAAGCTACTGCAAGTTCCTGTCACCACCCCCACCTGCTATTTTCTCTCTTTCTTTCTCTCTCTAGAATACAACAGGCTCCAAATAGAGAAGAGAAGACAAAACCCTAAAACACTCCATCATCTCTCTCAAGAAAACTAAACCCAAGTGACAAAAAACCCTAAACACTCCTCTGCAACTCCCTAACTCTTTTTAGGAAGAGAAACAAGAGGTAAAACTCACCAAAAACCCCATCTTTCGCTCTCTTTCAACAAACCCACATACAAAAACCTCATGAAAATTTCTACTTTGCTTCCCAAACACCCACATTTCGGTCTATAACTGAAGACCCACTTTCAAAATCCAATCTTTTTCACTTGTGATGCCTCTTTTCCCACATGCATTTGCATTTTGTGATGTGGGTCGATGAAAGGAGCTGCTTTTGACGCTTTTGGGGTGAAATGGGGTGCTGGGTATCGCGTCTTGCGGCGAAATTCGCCTTCTTCCCGCCCAATCCGGCGACTTACCAGGTGAAGAAGGAGGAAGATGGGTGGGTGGTGGTTTCTGGGATTCCTCGGGACAGTCCGATGGATGTTTTGATGATCGATACGAAGAGAGGGAACAAGATCGTGGGGTTCTATTTGAAGAATCCGCATGCTCGGCTGACGGTGCTGTATTCGCATGGCAATGCGGCGGATCTCGGCCAGCTTTATGATCTCTTTGTGCAGCTCCAGGGCAATCTCAGGGTTAATGTGATGGGGTAATTTTTTTCTTACTGATAATTCTATTTTCTGGGTTTTTTTTTTAAAATTTTTAACCTCTCATATAGTCTGAAGATGTGTTTTTTAGAACTATATTTGCCCTATTATCTGATAGTTTTTGTTGCATCTGTTTGATGAAGTTGGTGAAGTGCTGCCTCTAAGTCTAAGTTCCTCTTGGGTTTCATTTTTATTTTTATTTTTATTTATTTCTTTTTTATTTTTAATTTTTTAATGACGATTTGCTTTGGTAGTAGAATTTGGTTTGTTTTCTTTTTCATTGTCAATTTATTTTGGTGTAGGGCTGGAAGAAGATCCCTTTCTGGGTTCTTCCCTTACTGCATTCCCTCTTTTTATTTTTTCGATGGTGATGGACGTGGGTGGAAAATTTGTCCCTTCTTTATTTTTGATGGTGATGGAAGTTGGTGGAAAGTTAGTCCCTTTTGTTTATTCTTGCATGTTTTTCTTGAGATGGTTTTAATTTTAGTAATAAAGGTTGATCCTGTGTCCCATTGGAACCTCTTTCTCTTGTTCTTTTATGTAGTTTGTCTGGTTCTAGGAGTGGCTGTTATTCATTGGTTTGCCTTTTGGCGACTTTCTATGTTTTCTTTCCAATTTTTTTTTATTTAGAATCTGGTTTAGGTAGTGGTGATTTATAACTTCTCTGAGAGTTCCTTAAGCTTTTGTTTTGAAATGTTTTGGATGTAATATGCCCCTTAAGGGCCCTACTTATTAAGGTTCCGCATCTTTTATGGGACTTTCAATTCTTTCTCTGTTTTTTTCTTTTCTGGTTGAAGAGACATTTCATTAAACCAGAAAAAAAGATAGATGTATAACAACCATCCGGCACTAAGCAGAACAGGGAGGAAAAGAAGCTATTGACTATGTGCTCAGTATCTCAAAACATAAAAGAGTTATTACAAGTCCCCTTATCACTAAATCCAGAGTCTCCACAGTTTAGGGGACCAGCTCCCATGGGCCACAGAAGCGGTCTTTAATTTGTAGAACCACCGGCAATTTCTCTGCTTGACAATGACTCTTTTCCAATTCCCTCATGCATAATTAATGCAGATAAATGTTTTCCTTGAAATAAAAATAATTTTTCCTTTTCTAGTTCCACTAAAAGTAGAACTCCTTAGGATGGCCCCAGTGCAATGGGATAGAGCTCCTATGATGGTGAAGATGATATAGAGAGAGGTCTATAATAAAACCCAACGTTTAGTTATGAAAGTGCTCCCCTTTTGTGGGGCCCATTGGGATGCATACAAATCATTTGTGTAGGGGGAGGATGGGAAAGGGATTAGTGTGGATTTGGGGTTGGCTTAATATTATTCCGATCAAATTGATCCCGACTAGTGTTGTTAGTGTCTTAACAGTTTAATTGTGTTGTACAAGCAGTTCTTACCATGATCTATTCTACCTGATAAATGGATAATTTTTGCATTGGGAATAATGATAATTCACAATAGTGTTGGTGTGTGAGGCTTGAGATCAATCTTAGGTGGGCCTTTTTGTACTATTATTTATCATCATGGGCTAATCTAGTGTGGAGAGAGAGAGAGAGAGAGAGTATTTTCTTAGTGGCCCAGCCTGTGGGTGTCACGTCCCTCAAAAACAACCTGGAGCCGATGTGAAAATTAGGGCTAATTTAAAATTTCCCTCGTGTTTAACACAACATGTACAACAATAGTGGGCCCACATAGGATCGTAGGCCCGAGGTGAGTCAAAATAAACACATATGCGGAAACGGTTAGTAACAATTGGTACCATAGTGTCATTTATTCATATATAAGCATGCTTAACAATAATAATCTTAAAGGTTCAAGTTGCAAATAAAATTACAAACAATTTATGAATAAAGTTCGACTATAGTCTAAATAACATATAAGTATAAATAATAGTCTACTAAAGTGTCATATGATCGCAAGTCACTCTTGTGCTAGTCTAAATGGCTCCGTAGCCGTTGTCGACACCCCATTCGGGCTCATCAACTGGCTTAAATGCTTGAAACATTTGATCCTCCGCCTGCGCCTCGGTAAAGTAGGCATCGGTACCTATGCAGCATATGAACGAAGTGCAAGACAAGCTATAGACATAATTAGAATAGCAAGCAAGATCAATAAATATTAATTCACATTGTTGGACATGATTAAGATAGTAGAAGATTACTGAAATAAATGGAACATACTAAACATGCTAAGCATATGAGTAGTAATCATGTGTACACGAAAGCAAAGGCTCTGTTTTGGGTGGTTAACCCTAGCTAACTAAGTATGGCGGGTCCACCGTCAGAGAATCAAATAGAACAGAACTGAATTTGGCAATAAGCTGTGCAAAACTAAAATAAACTGCAGTCGTGTAATTGCCCCTGAGTGATATATATAAAGTTGCCTACGTAATAATAATACAGATAAACCATATAAATGATACTTGCTCGACATGGAAACCTAAGTCAGAAAAGAGGGCTAACTGGCAAGTACATACTAATGTCCAGGTCAAACATAACTGATTTGATTTCCAAAGTTAAGCCACTCTTAATCATATCAATGCAAGGTATGCGATAATTAAGGCAACCAAAGGAAACACATGCATGCAAAACCGAAGGTCAAAGGAAACCCACAAATCTAACCTATGGCTAGAGACCATGTTCACTTACCCAACAATTCCACTAAAATCACGGGTGAGGTACAACCCGATACATCCCACTAATTCCGGTGCATAGTCCCACTTAAGGGCTCCCAAAAGGGATGTCTCGAATTACCGCCGCACAAGGGTTCACATGAATTGTACGAGTAATTAATCATGATCGGTGAGAATTGTGTGCTCGAACACGGCCTTACGTTAAGGTCTCACCAATTTATGTGAAGTTAACGTTTAGCGAAATTCGGGGAAAAGAATCAAAACCTACATCTAATTTCAAACATCTAATCCAACTATGTGACGTTAATGGGTTTTACAAATTTGGGTAAAAAGTATTCAAGTTCCTATCAAATTCCAACTCGAGCTAAGTTCGATTATTATCAAAGAGGGAGGGGACAATTAGGTTCTTAATTATTGATGTGTACTAAAATACCTAGTGGTTTTATGTCAAAAGGAAAAATATGCTAAGCCCAAAATCAAACCTGAACCAAACCCGGATTTTAAACCCGAAATTAAAAACCCGAAAACAAATCCGAAGCAAGAACTCGGAACCAAAAATGAAACAAACCCAAATTAAACCCTAATTAAAATCCTAATTAGACCCTAATTAAGATCCTATCCAAACCATAATTTGAACCCTAATTCAAATTCTAAACATACCTTGATTAATCCCTAATTAAAATTATACTCATACATATTTAAAATTCTAATAACATATATTTAAATTTAACTTAAAACCATAATTAAAATTCTAATTGCACCATAATTAATTTGGGTTAAAACCCTAATTAAAATCCCTATTCAAAATTCTAATAAATTCCTAATTAAACCCCTCCAAAAAAATAAAAAATAAAATCTCCAAACCTATTGTGGCCAGCCCAACTAGTCGGGCCCAGTCCGGCTGGTCGGCCAGCCCACTAGGCAACAGCCGATGCCTCCGCAGCATGCCAGGCAGTGTTGCTGCTTGTGTGCAATGTTTGTGGCAATGACTTTTTTTTTCCTAATAAAAAAATCTAATCGCTTTTATTAATCCAACGAGAGGGCTAGGGACGGGATCTACTTGATCAAGAACCAACCAAATCAAGGAAAAGCACACAATAGTATATCAAGTTACATCTAACACTTGCCTCAGATCCACGGTTGATGGTATTTAGTGCGAAGGTGATGCCCTAGAGATCGAATCCCATACTCTTACGCCAGTGATCCTTTTCCGACTCTCCTACGCCAGCGATCCTTTTTTCTTCAGTGGGTTTTGGTTGAAGGAAAAAGGTTTTGTAGTACGGGGGGTTTTGGGAGAGGAGAAACCTTTGTTTTGTGAAAATAGGTTTTTTGCAGATTGTGGGATATTTATAATAATAGGGTTAGGGTTGTAGGTCTAATAGGGTTCTAAGTGGGCCAAGAGGGTGAGTTAATGTATCCTTTCACTTAATGGCCCAAAACTAATTCTAACCCAACTAGATCTCTAACTAATGGGTCCCATGCGAATCCTAATCCCAATTTAACTAAAATACAAACAATACACTATAAATTATAAATTGTGAATTATTAAATAATTATTAATTATAAAATAGGGTTGGACGTTACATCTTGCCTGCCCCATTAGGACATTTGGTCCTCCAAATGAAAGTGTTCCTCTTGGAGAAGTTTTGGATATTGCTTCTTTACTTGATCGCGGAGCTCCCAAGTTGCTTCCCTCGGACTATGGTGTTCCCAATGTACTTTTACCCAATGAATGGTCAGAGACCTCAAAACTTGTTCCTTTATGTCAATAATCTGCAATGGCCTTTCAACATAGGTCACATCCGGTTGTATCTTTAATGGCTCATATTGTAACACATGTGATGGGTTGGCAACGTACTTCTTCAGCATCGAGATTTGAAAGACGTTACGAACTGTTACCAAATTTGGCGGTAGCGCCAATCTGTAAGCAACACCTCCAATGGCCTGATGTATCTTCTGGATATCTTCTCTTTTTGCCCAAACCTTAGTGTTCCTTGAATCGGTTAGACTTTAAGGAACATGCGATCACCTACTGCAAACTCTAGACCTCTTCTCTTCAAATTTGCCAAACTCTTCGGTCGACTCCGAGCAATCTCCAACCTATCGTGGATCTGTTTGACTTTCTCACTAGTGTCTATGGGCCATAAAAACTTCTGACACCTATCTCTTCCTAGTAAATCAGAAACCTGCATCTGCGCCCATACAATGCCTCAAACGATGCTATGCCAATGCTAGAGTGGTAATTGTTTTTGTATGCAAACTCACAGAATGGTAAACTTTTCTGCCAATCTTTTCCAAAATCTAGCACACAAGCTCGAAGCATATCTTTCAACGTCTGATTGGTCTTCTCGGTCTGTGGGTGGTATGCTGTGCTGAAATTCATAGCATCTTGCCCAACGCTTCTTGGAGTCGAGTCTAAAATTTGCCCAAGAATCTTGGATCTTTGTCAAATACTATCAATAAGGGAACTCAATGAATCCGAACTACTTCATCCATGTACATCCTGGCTAGTTCATCTCGGGGTGTCTTCATACTCATTGGCAAGAAATGCGCCACCTTAGTCAACCTGTCAACTATAACCCAAATACTGTCTTTATTGTGCAATGGTGGTAATCCGGAGATAAAATTCATCGTGACGTACTCCCATTTCCAATCTAGGACATCCAACTATTAGAGTAGACCCGGAGGCTTCTTGCGTTCTACTTTCACTTGTTGACACACTAAACATCTGGCCACAAAACCTCCCACTTCCTTCAACATGTTGTTCCATCAGTCGAGATTTCGCAAATCTTGATACTTCTTTGGACTTCTAGGGTGGATAGTAAATCTGGAATGGTGCGCCTCTATCAATATCTCAGTCTTCAATTCCTCAATTTTAGGAACACACAACCAGTCTTGGAAAATACAAAACACCTTCCACAAGTTTGAAATTCAGCTTTTTATCAATTTGCTTAATCACTCTAGCCAATTTTGGATCTTCTTCTGTCTCTTATTGATCATTATCATCATCATCATCATCATCATCAAAGCCTTATCCCAACTATGTTGGGGTCGGCTACATGAATTCTGTTTCTTCATTCCGTTCTATTTTGAGCCAAATCCTTCGATAAGTTAAACTTTTTCAAATCTGAATTAATGACTTCCATCAATGTTTTCTTCGCCCTACCCCTACCTCTTGATGGGCCATTCACCTGTATAGCCAAACTTTTTCTCACAGTTGCCATTACTGGCCTACGCTCAACTTCTGTCTCTTCTTGATCCGGTTCAGAATTTCTTGCTCCCAAGCACATATGCTAGCTAGGATCACCTTGTCACTAGGGGTAATACTTCCATGTCCAAGAAAAATCTCTGTCGATGACCATTCTGACCTCATGCATGCATTGGTTGCTACCATGCTTCTCAGCGCGGCTGCCACCACATTCGCATACCCGGAGTGGTATTTAATTGGAAAATCTAAATCTTTGATGTCCTCCACTGGTTTGGATTGTTTATCCTCTGTGATAAACACCAAATAACCTTCACAATCCGCTCCTCAGCAAACTATCTGCCCTCAATGTCGAAATCCTGCTCGTTTGAATCCATTTCCTCTGCCCAACTTTGTCTAAATTCAACCTCAACCTGATGGACTTGTTAAACAATCCTTCACTACTCTGCATGATTGGGTTTACCATCCCCATTACCTGAAGATCGAGTACCACGATATGCCATGATTTGCACAAGAATTCAGAGGTCTAGATCCTACAAACCATAGCTAGAAAACAATACTTTTACATTAAGCAGTAAAATCCATCTAACGAAATCGAAATCCTAACCACATCCTAGCATTTCTATCTAGTTTTAAGTTTCCGGAAACATGCTGTCTCTGATACCAACCATCACGTCCCCCAAAATACAACTCGGGGTCAACGTGAAAAATAGGGCTAATTTAAAATTTTCCGTGTGTTTAACACAACACGCACCACGACAGTGGACTCACACAGGATCATAGGTCGGTGGTGAGTCAAAATAATTGCATTTACAGAAATAGTTAGTAACAATTGGTACCATAGTGTCATTTATTTAAATATAAGCATGCTTAACAATAATAATCTTAGAGGTTCAGGTTGCAAATAAAATAAAAAACAATTTATGAATAAAGTTCGACTATAGTTTGAATAACATCTAATTATAAATAATGGTCTACTAAAGTATCCTATGATGGCGAGTTACTCCTGTGCTGGTCTAAATGGCTTCTTAGCCATCGTCTGCACCCCATTTGGGCTCATCAATTGGCTCAAATACTTGAAACATTTGATCCTCCGCTTGCGCCTCAGTAAAGTGGGCATCGGTGCCTATGCATCATATGAACAAGTCAAAGGCAGGCTATCGACATAATTTGAATAACAAGAAAGATCAATAAAGATTAATTCACATTAATTAGACATGATTAAGACAGTAAAAGATTACCGAAATAAACGGAACATACTAAACATGCTAAACAAATGAGTAAGAAGAAAGCAAAGCCTTCGTTTTGGGTGGTTAACCCTTGCTAACTAAGTACTGCGGGTCCACCGTTAGATAATCAAATAGAACTGAACTGGATTTGGCAATAAGTCGTGCAAAACTAAAGTGAATTGCAGTCGTGTAATTGCCCCTGAGTGATACATATAAATTTGCCTACATAATAATAATATAGATAAAAATAATAATATAGATAAACCATATACATAATACTTGCTCGACAAGAAAACGTAAGTCAGAAAAGAGGGTTGATTGGCAATTACATACTAATGTCCAGGCCGAACTTAACTTATTTGATTTCCAAAGTCAAGCCACTCTTAATCATATCAATGCAAAGTACACGCTAATTGAGGCAACCAAAGGAAACACATGCATGCAAAACCAAAGGTCAAAGGAAACCTGCAAATCTAACCTAAGGCTATAGACCATGTTCACTTACCTAACAATTCTACTAAAATCACGGGTGAGGTACAACCCAACACATCCTACAAATTCCGATGCATAGTCCCGCTTAAGGGCTTCTAAAAGGGATGTCTTGAATTACCATTGCACAAGGGTTTATATGGTTTGTACGAGTAATTAATCATGATCAGTGAGAATCGCGTGCCCGAACACGGCCTTATGTTAAGGTCTCATCAATTTATGTGAACTTAACTTTTTTAGCAAAATTCGGGGAAAAGTATCAAAACCCACATCTAATTTCAACTACCTAATCCAATTATGTAATGTTAATGTGTTTTTAAAAAGTATTCAAGTTCATATCAAATTCCAATTTGAGCTATTCAAATTTGAGATAAGTCCGATTATGATCAAAGAGGGAGGGGATGATTAGGTTCTTAATTATTGATGTGTAGTAGAATACCTAATGGTTCTATGTCAAAGGGAAAAACCGGTCAAACCCAAAATTAGACCTGAACCAAACCCGGATTTAAAACCCAAAATTAAAAACCCGAAAACAAATCCGAAACAAGAACTCGGAACCAAAAATTAAACAAACCCAAATTAAACCCTAATTAAAATCCTAATTAGACCCTAATTAAATCCTAATTAAGATCTTAACCAAACCATAATTTGAACCCTAATTCAAATTGTAAACATACCTTAATTAATGCCTAATTAAAATTATACACATACTTATTTAAAATTCTATTCACATATAATTAAATCTAACTTTAAACCCTAATTAAAATTCTAATTGAATCATAATTAATTCGGGTTAAAACCCTAATTAAAATCCCTGATCAAAATTCTAATAAAATTCTAATTAAACCACCCTTAAAAAATTCAAATCTCAAACCTATTGGCCTAGTCCAACCAACTCGGCCTGCCAGTCGGGCTCGCTAGGCAGCAACCACTTCTTGCGCATGTGCGCTTGGTAGCAATGTTGCCTACGATAGGGGCATTTTTTTTTTCTCTTGATAAAAAAATCTAATCATGTTTATTAATCCAACGAGAGGGCTAGGGATGGGATCTACATGATCAAGAACCAACTAAATCAAGGAAAAGCACGCAATACTACATCAACTTACATCTAACACTTTCCCTAGATCCATGGTTGATGGTATTTGGTGCGAAGGTGATGCCCTAGAGATCGAATCTCACTCCTACGTCAGCGATCCTTTCTTTTCTGATGGATTTTGGTTGAGGGAGAAGGGTTTTACAGAAAAGGAGGTTTTGTGTCACGCCCCCAAAACTGGACTAGATCTAAATCCTGTCTTAGGGCTGTAAGAATTAGGGCCAATTTAAAATTTTCTTGGATATCCAACATGGGCTCCAATTTCGGGTGGATCAAAGTCCTTCTTGAGGCTATGCTTGTTAATCAAGCAACCATAATCACACGCGGAACTAAAAATCCATATACTGCACCGATGGGTATCATATACACTATATAAACAAGTCACAATAATAATTAAATAAACAGTTGAGTACTCCGAAGCAAATCGGTTAAAGTTATAATTCCTAATATAGATAAATTAAATGACTACATGGCTTTATTACAAAGTTCAAATAGTCTGAACTATGCATTCACTTTTAGACATTTCAAACGATGTCATTGGCGCTCCACTCAGCAATTTCGTCATTTGGTAGAATCTCTTATGTTTCCTAACTCTCTGGTTCGGCACCAACATTGGGTACTAGACACCAAAGTAGTTAGTCAGATTGATGTAGTCTGCCAAGAGGTAAACTATAAGTAACGATGTTAATCAACTTAGATAATTCGCATTTTATAACTTAAACCAATATAATGTATGTCGAACAAATGCAATGAATGCACAAACATGGGTACTCTAGCTAGATACAATATACAAACACGAGTATTCTCGCCATCTATAACAAATAGCATAACTATATACTATATTACATAGCACACGCTGGCTTGATGGCGTACGACCACCTCTAACTACAGTCAATTAGATATATATGTATATATGAATACATACATATATAGATGCTCAATGAAATCATGCCATGAAATCCTCAACTCATATCACCGAGACCCATTAACACTTAAAGTGATAATGTTACGTAATTTAGAGGTATATTATCTTCATGTGATAATTTTCATTTCCTAAAGGTAAGCACTACACCACCAAATAGTCATAGTTAGTTAAGTATACACATCGAATCAAACCTTTATGCGAAATGACAATGTGAGCCCACGATGCTATTGATCCAATTTCTGTGTGTATCATGAGATGCATCTCGGAACTCACATTCCCATATCGAGTCCAGTCCAACCATCACATGTACCTTAGCTAACTTCCATTAAGGATTGAACCTCTCTTATTTTCAATCCCATATCTCATACCAATTTACTTGTTAATTAATCATTGGGAATGATCTAAGGTTCGATGATGTAACCCCTTAGAGGTCACTTACCTAGGGTCACTTGCCTATAACGTAGTCGGTGCGACTGAAGCCCTTGACTATAGTAATCACTCTAACCTATCATACTACCAATTAAGCTTACAATTACTTATCACTCACGGCTTAGCTGTAGTTAATTCACAGCTGGGCCGTAGTTGACCTACGGCTTAGTTAGCTGCTCTTACGGCTTAGCCATAAATTTTCTTACGGTGTAGCCATAAAAGCATTTATGGCTAGCCGTAAGGCTCGCCTAGCACAATAACCCCAAAAATGGCTCTAGAATGTGACCCGTAGGCTAGCCGTAAATTGGCCTACGGCTTAGCCGTAGGTGCGTACAATCTTTCTCCTTTTGGGTGTTTCATCCAAAAACCAACCCATATACATCTAAACACGAATCTGTAGATTTCCCAACACATCATACTCTCAATATTCATTCATAAAGAATATTTATCAAGGAAAAACTAATATTAAACCATTAGTTGCAATTATCCACTTGCCTAGGTGCCAATGCTCAAAAATCAAATCTGAAGATGAAAAAAGGTTGATCTGAACACGAATTCCCACCCCAAATCCGAACTATGATTGAAACCTTCTATAATCCCACATGTAACACAACAATACTAATTTATTAATGTATGCCGTAGTGAAACGAAAGGATCTAATGGTGGTTTCAAGATAGATACTTACTGGAGTTGCAGACTATCAAATCAGACGAGGGAATGGAAGAGGATGAATAGATGATGATGGTGGATGAGTCTCCTTTCATCTTGAGAGCTTGGGTTCTTAAAGATGGCTAGGTTAGTTGCAGAACAGAGACAGGGAAGAGGAATGGAAGAAAAAGGGGTTTATAAGGCAAAAATGATCGGACGATTTAGGGTTAAGTTAACGTAAAGGTTTATCTAAATTACAAGAAAAGGCTACTTGCTCTTCAGTGAGTTTTACGAAAGTTGGAAAAAGGGCTTTTGGCTCACAAAGGTCCAATGACTTAGGCCCATGGCCCAAGTAGGGTTTGACCAGCCCATCTCCAATGGGCCCTACACAAGGTGCCATACATGCAATGATTCAAACTTCTAAAATGACATAGCAAACATCCATCTAACCCTCTCAACTCAACTCAAACCCGACAAACAGACCCGACCCGGAATTAAAAGAACTGGGGCCTGATATTTTGGGAGAGGAGAAACCTTCATTTTGTAAAAATAGGTTTTCTGTTGAAAGTGTGATAGTTATAATAATAGGGTTAGGGTTGCAGAGACCTAATAGGATTCTAAGTGGGCCAAGAGGTTAAGTTAATAGATCCTTTCACTTAATGGCCCAAAACTAATTCTAACCCAACTAGATCTCTAATGAATGGGTCCCATGTGAATCCTAATCCCAATTTAACTAAAGTACAAACAATACACTATAAATTATAAATTGTGAATTATTAAAAAATTATTAATTATAAAATAGGGCTGGACGTTACAGTGGGACCTACTTGCATGGATACGTGAACCAACTGATCTTTTGAACCCTTTAATTGATGGCCTTGAAGTTGAACTATTTGAGCCCTAGAGTAGGTGCTTGATTTTATTTATTTTATTTTTGTTTTGCATGATCAATCTATTGGTTTTGTAGAGATCAGATGACTGATGAAAATATGGATTGCCAATTCTATTCTTTTCTTTTTTCTTTGTTACTTTTTTTTTTCTGGGGTGGGGTGGTGGTGGTGTTGTTGTGAGTGGAGTTGGGGTGGTTTGGGTTCCACTCATTATGGTGAACGTAGAAAATGTTGGATGAGAACTACTCTGTGCAAGTTACAAATTTATGCTTAACCCCCATTTGCATGAAATGGGACCAAGTGCTGAGAGGGGCACAATTCACAGTTGGGGGAGCCACAATTTTCAAGTGTTACTCACAATTGAATTGATCACTTCAACTAGATGGTGAATATCAAAGTGATTTGGGTGATATTTGGGCCTGCTGTGAATAGGGGGATGGTTTTGATACATGAAAGAGGCTATGTTTCCATTGAAGTTTCACTGTATCTTTCATTAAAGGGAAAGCATCCTAATTTGTACAAGAGGAAACTATTCAAAATTCAAATCTAACCTTAAAAGTTCAATTCAAAACTAACGTCTTTAACAAACTTAATCTGTCGTATGATATCTGTTTCACTCTCTACTCTCTAGCAACGGCATAGCCCTTTCATGGAAAAAGATTATGCAATTATTATCATAAAAAAGAAGAAAACTCGATCTCTTGTACTATCTTGCACAACCATCAACTTTGTCTATCACCATCTATCTTGTAGAGTCTATCATTGTCATTACCCACTTTTTTTGAATTTGTCGGTGGCGTTGGCCTACTAGTTCAATCGTAATTTTTCCAAATTCATTCATCTTTGAGCCTGACATGATCATGAGGTTGGACTAATGTGTGGACAAGGGGAATGCTGGATTTTTGTTCATGAGAAGAAAAAAATTGATGTCTAGAATGAGATCATTATGAAAGCGTAAACGACAAGATTATGGCCGACTTGAACGTAGAATCGCTACTGGGCTGTAGCTCTTATACCATATAGAAAGTCTAACAAGACTACATTTCACTGTATCTTTCATTAAAGGGAAAGCATTTTAATTTATGCATGTTGTGCACGTGTGGAAGCGCATAACCTGCAATTGGCAATCAAAGCCACACACAAAAAGAGATAAGTACATAAGAGCACACATGAGAGATTTACGTGGTTTGGCGAGATGCCTACGTCTACGGCCAAAAGAGAACTCTACTCTTTTACTACACTTTTCTGCTTAAATCTAGAGTTACAGGTTACATCATATATAACTCTTATCTTTCTTAGCCCCTAAGAAGGCCCAATATAAAGACCAAGATATCCCTGATCCAAAGCCCCGTCCGAGACTAACCCTATGGACCAATCCGGGGACCTCGGAATACATGATATAAACCCAACAATCTTCACCTTGGCTTGAATCCATAGAACTCAAGCCACCAGAAGAATAACTGGCAATGTCTTCAGCTCCACGTATCTTGCTGAAAGGTACATCCCTATGTCCACTGTCACCGGGCACAGTCTTTACTCTTTAATGATGAGTGACACGGATGAAGTCCAAGCAAGACTTGAACTTGTCCTTAACTAGTGTCATCATGAATGCCCCAAATAGTTTGTACCATTGTCTAGAAGCTTATTTCGATCCATACAATGATTTCTCTAAATTGCATGCATGATCAGGAATCTGAAATTTTACTCCGCCTTCATGGGAAGTTTCTTCCTTATCCTTTTAGACCCGCTTGCATCCAATGGCCTATTTGCGATCATCAAGAGACTCCATCTCTTCATTTATGATTGCTACCTGTTGATCACTTTCTGCCCTTCCACTGACGCCAGATACGTGAATGGCTCAACCGTTAATGCATATGCAATCACATCATATGTCACCAACATATCCTCGAAATCATATCTTAGTGGAGGCTTCTTCACTCTCAACGGTCTACCTGTGTGCTGCTCAGTTTGACTATGCTTAGTATCCAGGAGGAGCTGGATGTACTCTCCTTTCGAACTGGGATGTCTGACTTTAGCTGAACGATGCCACTGCTGCTACCTACTTCTGTATTCTCCACCTGTTTTCTTGCATTGAGTAAAGCATCTTCATGACATGTAACATCCCTGTTGATGATAAATTTGGGTGAATCCCCATTGGTACACTACAATTTCTATCCCTTCACCTCATAAGCATATCCAACTAAGATGTACTTCACAGCCCTTGGTTCTAACTTATCCGTTTTCACATGAGCATACATTGGACAACGGAAAACCCTCAAATTAGAATAATTAGCTGGATTACCTGACCATATTTCTTCTGGTGTTTTGCAACCAATCTTTGAGTGTAGAGACCTATTAACCAAGTAACCTGCAGCATGTATTGCATTAGCCCAAAAGTCTTTGGACAATCTTGCAGTAGACAACATACGACTTGCTCTTTCCAAGATCGTTCTGTTTATCCTCTCTGCAACTCTATTTTGTTGTGGAGTTTGTGTGGTGGTGTAATGCCGAATTATGCCTCTATCCTTGCAATAGTTTTCAAACTCATTAGATTTGTACTCCTTGCTATTATCTGTCCTCAACTTCCTCACCTTCCTGCTTTAAAAAGAGAGATGAGCATTTAATTACTTATAAAAGTGGGAGTAATAGGAGTCAGATAGACTTTTTTCTAGTTAGAAAACATGACTGATTGGCTTGAAAAGATTGCAAGGTTATCCTAGGAGAGAGTTTGACTATGCAATATAGGCTTGGAGTTTTAGATATTTGTATTAGAAGTAAAAAGAGAGCGGTAGTAAGCAAAATGGAGCCTAAAACAAGGTGGAGAGATTTGAAGGGGGAAATAGCAAATATATTTAAGGACAAAATGATTAAGAATGGAGAATAGAATCTTGAAGGAGAAACTACAGTAATGTGGAATCAAATAGCAAATTGCATTACGAATGTTGCAAAGGAGGTACTTGAAGAATCAAAAGGAAAGAGACATTAATAAAGAAACATGATGGTGGAGTGTAGAGGTTTAGGAAGTTATTCAACAGAAAAGACATATATATCAAGGACAATAAGGAAAATGTTCTGGTAAAGGACAACGACATTAAAAAAAGGTGGAATGGAGAAGAAGCATTATAGTACCTATATATAAGAATAAGGGAGATATACAAAATTGTACCAACTATCAAGGGATTAAACTTATGAGTCATACTATGAAGTTATGGGAGAGAATAATGGAGCAAATATTGAGACGGAAGACCAAGATCTCTGAAAATCAATTTGGTTTTATGTCAGGGAGATCAACTATGGAAACTATTTTTTCACTTAGGTAATTAATGGAAAAATATCGAGCAAAGAGGAAAAATCTACACATGGTCTTTATGGATTTAGAAAAAGCCTATGATAGGGTACCGAGGAATTTAATTTGGTGAGTTTTGAAGAAAAGGAATATTGCCAGAGGTTATATTGAAAATTTTAAAGATATATATGAAGGAGCAGTAACAAATGTGAGAACCACATGTGGGGAAACAGATGGATTTCCTATGACTATAGGTTTATATGAAGGATCAACCTTAAGCCCTTATCTCTTTGTATTAATTATTAATGAGTTAACTGTGCATATTCAAGAAGAAGTACTATGGTGTATGTTATTTGCAGATGATATAGTATTGGTGGATGAATCAAAAGATGGTGTAAATGCAAAACTTGAGAGATGGTGGGGGGGCATTAGAATCTAGAGGCTTTAAAATAAGTTGTATAAAGACAGAATATATGGATTGCAACTTCAGCGGACATATACAAAGTGTTAAAACCACTGTCAAAATTAAAATCTATGAGATACCACGTAGAGATTCTTTTCGGTACTTAGGCTCGATAATTAGTAAGGATGTGGAGATTGACGAAAATGTGGAGCATAGGATAAAAGCTGGATGGCTGAAGTGGAGACTAGCTTTTGGAATGCTTTGTGATAGACGAATGCCAACAAAATTGAAGAGCAAATTTTACAGGACAGTGGTTAGACCAGCTATGACATATGGAACAGAATGTTGGCCAATTAAGAAGACGCATATTCATAAGATGGATGTAGTAGAAATGAGAATGCTTAGGTGGATGTGTGGTGAAATTAGGATAGATAAAATTAGAAATGAGTACTTTCGAGAGCATTTAGGGGTAGCACCAATAGGGGATAAGATTAGAGAAACTCGTTTAAGATGGTTTGGGCATATTGAGCGTAGGCCGGTAATGGCACCGGTGAGAAAAAGTTTGGCTATACAGGTAGATAGCCCATCAAGAGGTAGGGGTAAACCGAAGAAAACATTGATGGAGGTCATTGATTTAGATTTAAAGAAGTTTAACTTATGGAAGGATTTAGCACAAAATAGAATGGAATGGAAAAATAGAATTCATGCAGCCGAAACCAACATGATTGGGATAAGGCTTTGATGATGATGATGATGAACTTCCTCACCTTGCTGCTGGTCTGTTTCTTAACCATTGTCTTCCATCGTTTGAATAATTTAAAGGTATGATCCTTCGGCTTCAGTGTATAAATCCAGACTTTCCTTAAATAATCATCGATGAAAGTCAACATAAATCTGGACCCACCCTCGAATTAAACCTTAGTAAGACCCCACACATCTGAATGAACGTAATCAAGGATACCTTTCGTGCGATGAATACCTGTCTTGAAACTGACCTTGCGATGTTTTCTGAATATGCATTTCTCACAGAAATCCAACTTTCCTGTCCTGGTGCCACATAGCAAATTTCGCTTGCTCAGCATTATCAAGCCCTTATCATTGACGTGACCCATATGTAAGTGCCATAAACACGTTGAAATGGATTCATGGTCATTTGATGAAGATATTGCAGCTCCACCTGAAACAGCATTTGTAGACAAAACATGCAAGTTTCCAACTCTATTGCCTCTCATAAGAGCCAGAGCACCCTTCACAACCTTCATGACTACACCTTTAGCTGAGAACTTACAACCGTCGGAGTCCAAGGCACCTTAAGAAATAAGATTCATTTTCAAATTAGGGACAGGCTGAACCTCTGCCAATGTTCCGACGATTCAATCGTACATCTTTATTCTGATTGTTTCAATATCAATCGTCTTACAAGCATCATCGTTGCCCATCAAGACACTACCACCGTTGATCTCTGGATAAGTGGTTAACCAGTCCCTATTGGGACACATATGGTAGGAACATCCAGAATCAAGAATCCATTCATCTTGACAGTAATACCTTTTGTAATCATAGAAAATGCACTATCGACATTAAAACCTGATTTTCCCTCTACAACACTGATTGAATCATCAGAGGATGAATCTTCTATTTCTTTCCTTTTCCTCTGTCTATCAGGACAGTTCCTTCGAATATGCCCTTTCTTATGGTAATAATAACATTCAATGTTCTTCTTATTGGATTTAGACTTGGATCTATATTTGCCTCTGTTACTGGAGTATTTTGTTTTTTCTCTTGCAACCAAACGCTCACCCAAGTTATCATTGTTTTCAAGCATAACCTTTTTCTTTAACTCCTTAGAGTTCAAGGTTGCCCTTATTTCTTCTTTTGAAAGAGTGTCTCTACCATGCGTCATGGTATAAAAAAAATACTCATATGATGGTGGTATAGAACATAATAGCATAATAGCTTAGTCTTCATTACTAATTGAAACATCAATCTTTTCTAGATCCATGATAGTTTTATCAAATGCATCAAGATGGGCATCAAGGGACATACCTTCCTGCATCTGGAGAGTGTACAACCATTTCTTCAGATACAAACAGTTTGTCAGAGACTTGGTCATGTACAGATTCTCTAATTTCAGCCATATCCTAGCAGCGGTTTTCTTTTGAGCAACCTTTCGCAACACTCCATCGCTCAAGTATAATAAAATCGCTTTATATGCCTTCTTCAGCATATCCTCCTTTTCATCTTCTGACATCGTCGCAGAAAGGGCATTCTTTCCTTTCAATGCTTTCTTTAGCTTGTTTTGAACTAACAAAGCATTCATCTTCATGCGCCACAAGCTAAAATCATTCCTGCCGTTGAATTTTTCAACTTCAAAATTTTTTTTCATTCCTGTAAAATTTCTACACCACATTGTAGATCTTGTCACCACAAGTACGCTGGAAGAAACGGATCTGAAATCCGAATTTGGATAGCTCCAATATTGCAGAAATAAGTTTCTATGCTCCGATCGCTCAAACCTCCTCGTTGATGGTCAAACAACCAATCACCCTCTTTCACTGAGTAGATCTACTCAAAACGAGTCCGTAGGCGCAAACAGATCCCTGATCGGACACCAGATGATCAAGATATCACAGAAAGAAGTTTCTGCTGTCAATTCACGGGCGAATTGCGTTGACCGTACCTGCTGATGTGGCGCTACATCTGCTACGGGCTGGGCTTTGCTCATGGATCAGGTTGACCCGACCTGACCTACACCCGTCTTTGACTGGGCTACTGCTAACAGGTCAGTCAACCCGACTTGACTTTGACCCAGATCCAACTGGCCCAAGGCCTCGACCCTAATCCTTCCTCTCCGCTTTTGGTTCTCTGCAACCAAAAGACTGCAAACGGCCAAGCTCCTTTTTCTTCTTAGCGACGGCATATGGAGGACAGGCAATGCTGCTTCTCCGGCGACGACTAGTAGTCCAACAAAGGGAGATGGTGACAACGAGAAACCCGGCGAAGATTCCGGTGAGAATCTCGTGTTTCTCAGAAACACGAACAATAGCCCCTTGTCAACACTTGTCAACACAAGATGACAAAGACAACCTTTTGTTTTATCTTTTCGTTTTGATCTCGTCCTTAGTTTCTATAAGGTAGAAACAGAAAAAAAAAAAAAACCACCATGGCTTATTGTGGTTCCTCCACCGAAAAACACTAGTCTGGTGCCCTCTTTCTGCCGCAAACCGAAACTTGAGAGGATTCCTCCCCTTGTCTCTAAACCGCAACCAAGCCTAGCCTTCTCCGTCAATTGCGTGGCACAATCCAGGCTCTGATACCATTTGTTGTGCACGTGTGGAAGTGCATAACCTGCGATCGACAATCAAAGCGACACATAAAAAGACACAAGCACACAAAAGAACATACGAGAGATTTAAGTGGTTCGGCAAGATGCTTATGTCCATGGCCAAAAGAGAACTCTATTCTTTTACTGCACTCTTCTGCTTAGATCTAGGGTTATAGGTTACATCATATTTATTACTCTGATCTTTCTTAGCCCATAAGAAAGCCTGGTACAAAGACCAAAATACCCCTGACCAAAAGCCTTGTCCAAGACTAATCCTATAGACCAATCCGGGGAACCTAAAATACAAGACATAAACCCAACAATACAAGAGGAAACTATTCAAAATTTAACTTAGTAAACTCTTACACGATCTAGCTTACAGTAAAATGATTCTTGTGGTGCAGTTTCTTTTTTGGGTTGGGGAATATATCAATGCTTCCCTTTCATTGTCTACACACGATCTTCTCCCTCCCCCCATGCCCCCCTTTCTCTCTCTCATATTTACTCATTTCTTCTATTTTGGTTAAAATCTGTATGTACTTTCATATTGTTTACAGCTTGTTGTATGTCCCCTTTACTGTGCTGAGTTAATTTCTAATTTGGTGTTCTGTTTCAATCTGCAGATATGACTATTCTGGATATGGAGCCTCAACTGGTAAGGTGGGTATTGTCCTATTGGCTTCCTTCATTGCACTTTCTATTTATTATTTTTGTTGACATCTGTTGATGAGGCCCACATGTGATCATATGTGGGTGGACCCCAATCACCAGTCAGCACGCCCCTTACATTTGGGTTATGGATAGAAGCCTTTTTTGTTTCCTATTTTGGAAACCATATCATTAAGCTCCCAAATCTCTCTTTTTTATTGATCACCTAGAAATAAGAATAGTGATTGCTAATCACAATCCAGTTATACTTAGATCAAGGATTTCTATCTCTTTTTAAGGGGACTGAAATTATGACTCAAAATAGGTGTAGAAAAACTAGAAGATTTGTAGAGAGAATAGAGAGAAAAAGTTCATTGAGAAAACTATACTTTAGATTCGATCTATCTGATTCAAGCCATCCATCATCTCAATCCACAATCAGGGCGTTCTTCCTTGCCTTTGGATTGTGCATAGTGAAATAGATGGGATCAGTCTCTAGTAAATGATTTCAGATGTCCACAATCAGTTCCCTATCCTACTGGACTTGCAGTCTGTGTTTGCATTCATAGTGTCATATGCTTTTGTGACCCAACCTTATGAATTGTCTTGGCTTTACACTATTTTGTTAGTGCTTTGGGGATTTTGTGATTTGGACATCTTAGTTATTAGGTTTCAAGTAAGGTAAAAGATCAATAATACTTTTAAATGGTAAAGTATTACTAAATTTGTGAGATAAGAACATGAATATGTTCATTGTGGTAGTTGTTTTTTAGATTTGAAGTGGTGCCTATAATACCAGCATACTTGTATGTGCCTATAGCAAACTCATATTAACAGGATATAATGGCAATCAAATGAGAAGATGAATGTAGAAAAAGTTTCACAATGGAATTGCTTACTTTATTCATTACATAACAACACAATAAGGATAGAAGGAAAAAGGAAGGAGATAAGCTTCCAATCAATTACACTCTCAATTAGTGGGCCAAAAAGATATTAATTAGTCTGTCCTAATCAATATTAAATTTAACCTTATCAAGATAAAGTATATCCTCATTAGTTTGGTACACACTGGTACTATAATATTACAATGATCCTTTATGGTATGGTGGTAGTCCATAGGACTATTTCAAACACAATACCAATACTGATGCTATACTGCATGAACATTAGGATAGCTTTTTGGTGTATCTTGTATAAAATGTCCATTATTTTAAAGTTCTATCAATTTTCATACTTCTCATCGTACAAGTGTTTGAGGTGAATGTATTAATAAACCAGTCACTGCAATCATTCCATGAATCACTCCACTAAACTGTGAATTGCACAATCAGTTGCTGCAATCACTGATTGGTACTCCAGTAACTGATTTGTGTGATATACAGTTTGGTGGAGTGATTTATGGAATGATGTAGTGACTATTTACTAAGTATGTGACAATACTTTCATGAAATTCAGGAACGTTCTAATGAAGAGAAGTATTATTTGTGGAAAAGCAATTTAGTTACTTGCATGGCATGAACTGTTGCTAATAAAATCATAATATTGAATGTAGAACATGCTAGGATAATATGCCTGTACCTGTTTCCAGATCTTCGATATTCAAAAGTGCAGAGTTATGCCCCTGTTCCCCATATTCATATCTGAAGCTAGGTATCGTAATTGGCTACTTTTATTGGCATTGATGTGCTTCCTTCGATTTTGGACTTCTATCCACCTCCTTTATCTTCTAGTAGATTACCTTAGTGAACATGGGATATAATTAGGAAAGTACCTGAATTTCTGTTCATTTGCTATATGATTTGCTTCTCAATGAATACAGAAAGTTACAATCATTTCCTTCTATGGAAAGATTGATTGCTGCTCTGTAGTTTAGCAATTTCAAATGAAGTATTTACTGAGGGTCTGTCTTTTCTGTGAGATTCAGCCAAGTGAATCCAACACGTATGCTGACATTGAAGCTGTGTACCAGTGCCTTGAAACTGAATATGGAATCAGTCAGGAAGATCTGATTCTGTATGGGCAATCTGTTGGTAGTGGCCCAACTTTGCACTTGGCGGCTAAGTTGCCAAGGCTGAGAGGTGTTGTTCTTCACAGTGGCATACTGTCAGGCCTTCGTGTACTCTGCCATGTGAAGGCTACTTTATGCTTTGACATTTACAAGGTATGCCAATCTATCAACTGCTACAGTTGAGTGATCATGTTCTTGTACGTCAGCTTTAGCTGGTTTGAATTACTAATTTTTCTGTCTCCAAATGCAGAATATCAACAAAATTCAAAAAGTGAAGTGTCCAGTGCTTGTAATACATGTGAGTTACATAAAACTTGAGATTATATGACTTTTATTATTTAAGCTCTTTGACATTTCGACTCTCTACAGACCAATTAGCATACTATCTGCTCCTTGAACAGTTGTCTTTTAGTCATCCCCTCACAAAACAAAAACAAAAGTTCCTTTTGAGGATGTGAAAACAATGTTTAGGGAAACAAAACAGTATATTACACCAGGGAGGGCAACAATGCAAGATCTCTCCCAACATGCATATAAAATTAAGACAGTATAAAATCCATATCTCTAGTCACATGGTCGAACATTTGTTGAAACGATGTTTAATTTTTGGATTCCGTCAAAGATGTACATCAATTTTTGCACCTTGGAGCTGAAAGTAGAAACCCGCCATGAGTTCTCTTCCACCATGACTCCACTAGAAAACTGTAGAAAGTGGCCAAAAATGTAAATTATCTCGTGAAACATTCTTTTTGTTCTTTTCCACCATGAGCTCTAGTTGCTGTGCTTCTTGATTACACCTTGGTGCTATTATTTTGTATTTTTCAACATGTATTTGGGTAGTTACCTAGTTGGTGGTCTGTTTTTCAGATTTTTTTAAATGTTTGATTGATTCAACTGGCAAAATGGTCATGAGAATGAGATTGGGATAACCTGATTAGGGAAAATCTTCACCTATGAGCAGTCTGCATACCATGCTTTTGTGGTCCCATTCATGGGTCCATGTAGATGCATTCCTTTCGGCGGGGATAAGAATTAAGATAGATGGAAAGGTCTCTTTATGAATAAGGGCGATGAAAATATAAGGCCAATCAGATTATCCTAGCCTTTGAGTTAGCAGCCTTTGATAGTCCTTCAACCATAGATTTTGTTGGGATTCAACTCAACAGTGAGTAGAGGTTCAATGACCATAAAATTGGGCATGGTGTGAGATCATGGGGGATAAGAGTGTGAAAGGAACTGCAATGATCAAAGGTGGGCCCAAGTGCATCCAGTTTTGGATGTTACACCGACTCTTCTCGGAGAAGAGAATTCTCCCCTGATCAGATAGTTACCTAGTAGGCTATCAGTCTGATTTTCAAGTCGTGTAGTATGAAGTTGAAAGATAAGCGGGGTTTGAGTAAAATGCTTGTGCTTGAGTTAGCAAAAACTATCTTTTGGTAATCTTCAATCACTAGAAAGTTGGAAGAATTCTCTCCTGATTAGATAGTTACTTAGTAGCTATCAGTCTGATTTTCAAGTAGTGTTGTATGAAGTTGAAAGATAAGTGGGGGTTTTGAGTAAAATGCTTGTTCTGGAGTTAGCAAAAACAATATTTTGGTAATCTTCAATCACTAGAAAGTTAGAACAACACTGTTGAAAAGCAAGTAAAAGTGTTTCACTACACAAAACTGGGCACTGTTAATTATTTTTATTTATTAATATTAGCAGTAAATAAACTCAATTAATTGTATAACAAAAAGTGTGGACTTGTGTAGCAAAATTTGATAGGACTTAAATGCCAGAATTTTAGCAAATTTCCAAAAGCACTTGTTTAGTTGTGAGAGTGTTGTGCACGTGCGGAAGTGCGTAACTTATGATCAACAATCAAAAGCCACACATAAGAAGAAACAGGCACACAAGAGCACGCAGGAGATATTTATGTGGTTCGGTAAGATGCCTACATCCACGATAAAAAAAGAACTCTACTATTTTACTGCACTCTTTTGCTTAGGTCTAGGGTTACAGGTTGCATCATATATATATATATATAACTTTCTCTTTCTTTGCCCCTAAGGAAGTCTAGTATAAAGACCAAAATACCCTTGACCCAAAGCCTGATCTATGACTAACCCTATGGACCAATCTGGTGAACTCGAAATACAAGACATAAACCCAACAAAGAGGTATATCTGTGAAAGCTTGAAAAACCCCATGGACCCAAAATAAAAGGTGCTTTAGTTGGAGCTAGTGGGCCAGTTTGAATAATGGACTATGTGCTAATTCAATATCAAAGGTAATATGAACTGACGTTATATGAGCCAGAATTACATGAAAATCCTTCTAAAAAGGAAATTGGAAGTTAAAAAAAAATTGGAGTCTATTTTTCCAAAATGATTAAATGAATGAAACTATGAAGGAAATTGAGTAAATTGCTTAAAACTATGAAACCACTTCAAAAAAAACCACATTCAATTATTACATAAAGAATACAATTCATGTAAACTGAAATATGCTGGAGTGTGGCGGATCATGTGAACAAAAATGCTTATAATGGACCAGGAAATGGATATTGGATTTGCCTGTGAAATTGTCTTTAGAACGTGAACATAAGGAAAAAGGACAAGAATTCTGTTCTTTGCTTGTAAATAAAAGCAAACCACATCAGAAAAAGGAAAAAAAAGAAATTTCTTGAAAAGCTCAACAAAAATTAAAAAAAAAAAAAATTAAGAGCAAGGGCATGAATCAGCAGATCAAATTCTAATGCCAAATGTTGTGTTGTAAGCCTGGCCACCTTAAATGTGATTGCAGACACAAGGATAAAGATTAAATAAGAAGTGGGAAAGGCGGCATATCTGGTAGTGGCAATCACACTAAGGAGGTGACATGTGCAAAGTAGTTGTTTGCATTGTCTTCGAATATTTTTATCCAGACTATGGAGATTTTGAACGTGGATCAATTCAGATGCAAACTGTCATTGCTAGCTCAAAGACGTTGTTTGAACTTGAAGACTTTGACAGAGATCAACCCCGTAGAAAAGATCTACATATAAAATAACAGCCATTCCCATGTAGGGGTGTGGGAACCTATCGATTAAACATTGGGTTGTTGGATATTGTATTTGGTACGTTTTTTCCCTTTTCTTTTTTTGGTGTGTGTGTGGTTGGGGTTTTTTTTTGTGGGGGGGGGGGGGGGGGGGGGGGGGGGGGCGGGGGCGCTGTGTTTTGGGCGCGGTGGGTGGGAAAGGGGCATTGGGTAGTGTCCCTCTACTAGTGCTTAAGAGATTTAATGTTCACTTTGGGAAAGGTCAGAAAGCACAGTTGAGTCATGGTTTGGGAACGTTAGTGGAAGGTCCCAATATATTTGTCTTTAATAATGGATGTAATAAATTCCATTGGTAATAAAATGGCTTTCACTTGCTCTTGCATGGTTTCTATGGGAATGATTGTTTGCTTGTTTATCCATAATCTCAGTATCTTGCTTTTCTTGGTGCATCCTGTTTATGCACTCATCAGCTAAGCACTAAAACTTATACATCTTCAGCATGAGGGTGATGGTCCAGTCAGGTTCAACCCTCGCATGACCCTAAGATACAAGCTTGAGTTGGAGAACAGATGTCCAACTAGGACGCAACATAACTTTGAATTCATCAATGCCAAGCATGGCTCAGTATCTATCACTTGTTTGCATATGATAAATGATCTATGTACATGCCACCTGGATATGAGCTTTACAACTATATATCACCTTAATAACTTTCTGCACTTACTGTCAATGTAAACTGTTGGTTCAAGATCACCCTTGTGAATGGTGGCTCGCCCCAATACTAATCCGATCGAAGTGCAATTCACCATAAAACTGAAAGCAATCTGTCACATATGAATTCACATTTTACTTCAGGGCAAGATCCTGTAACATGGTTAGAGGATGCTCATTGTTGGACAAAAATGTTCCCATAAAACTGCCAGGGAAGTTTGATGGTGACTAGGCTAAAATCATCCTCTATCACGACCTTGTAGTTGGATAAGTGCCTGTAGCACAGTTTGAAAGTGCTCATTCTTGCAACCATGAGGTTGCATATTCCAGTCACATTATCACTCAGGAAAAAAAAAATCGGAACTGTGTTTATGATTTGATGTCAAGAGGCTACATGAACATGAGCTCATACCGATTTGATATTGTTGCTGAATGAATCTGTTGGTGACAGGGTACTGAAGATGATGTTGTGAACTGGTTCCATGGGAATGCACTTTGGAAGCTGGCAAAGGAACCATATGAGCCCTTATGGATCAAAGGAGGTGGGCACTGCAACTTGGAGATGTACCCAGACTACATTCAACATCTTCGCAGATTTGTCCAGGAGATGGAGAACATAACCACACAGAGTCGTCTCAAGAAGATCAAGCAGAGCCTCTGCCAACGAACATCTACCTGTAGTGAGTGCTTCTGTAAATGCAGTTTCCAGCGTCCCAAATGTTCAAGAGCCAGTTGTTGCTCGTGCTGTTCAAGACCCAGTTGTTGCTCGTGCCCTTCCAGACCTAGTTGTTGCTCGTGCCCTTCAATGCCCAGTTGTTGCTCGTGCCCTTCCAGACCTAGTTGTTGCTCGTGCCCTTCAATGCCCAGTTGTTGCTCGTGCCCTTCCAGACCCAGTTGTTGCTCGTGCCCTTCAATGCCCAGTTGTTGCTTGTGCCCTTCCAGACCCAGTTGTTGCTCGTGCCCTTCAATGCCCAGTTGTTGCTCATGCCCTTCAATTCCCAGTTGTTGCTCGTGCCCTTCAATTCCCAGTTGTTGCTCGTGCCCTTCAATACCCGGTTGTTGCTGGTTCCCTTCAAGACCCGGTTGTTGCTCGTGCCCTTCAAGACCCGGTAGTTGCTTGTGCAGTTCAAGATCTGGTTGTTGCTTCTGCAGTTCAAGACCCGGTTGTTGCATAGCATTATCTTTCCAGAGATGCATGTCATGTGGTGGAGAGTAGAGAAGGTGGGCAATATGGGGATGGTGTTTGTACAGGATTTTTTTCTAACTTACCCCTATATGTGCAGTGGCAAGCAGGAAGAAGTGTAGTTGATGTTCCTTTCTTGGTGTAAGAATCAAATCTGTATGGATGGTTTTGTTGTTTGCTATATTGGTTCTGAGTTGTAGGTCCCCATGAGGCCATGACCATTTTTGAAGAAAGATATTTTATTTATTTCCTGTTATTGGCTTCCTATCTCATATGACATAATGGTGGTTGGGGTGGGGGAAATGTTCTATTGTCAGACACCTATTATTGTTTTAAGTTTCACATTGTTATTACAGGTGGGATTTCACTGCTTCTTTCCTTTTGCTTGATATCCTGTTTCACAGAGCATGTCATTTTAGCTTACTGTGTAGGTGGAACTTGTTATTTGAGAACCCCTCCATGCTACAATGCACTAAATACATAGAACAGGAAAGTTTGTCGCTTGTTATGTTTCATTCCAATCGAGGGCCAATTTGTGCTCTCAGCAGATATATGGTTTTATGGTAATTTCATTTTCTGCATCATTTGATATGAAATTGCATATTTCAAGATAATGTATTTCAACCATCTATAAAACGTTATCATTGGACTTTGCTAGCTATTATATTAGACTGGCCCAAGGTCATATGGATTGAGCTTGAACATGCATGTTTAGGCCTAATCTAAACTTGGCTTAGCTCAATCTCACCTGTGGTTTTTATATTCCCCTCCTCTAGTGCCAAGGAGTGAAACTGTACCCAAGTTTAATGGCGTCTTAACCATAGATTGTTTATTTATTAATTTTTTTTCAGTTTCTGATAATCAATCTTAACATTGAGTGAAAGTTGAATGACTGTAAAATTAGGCCTCATTCGGGATCATATATTGAAAAGATTTTCAAAAGAGCTGTACTGATCAAATCAAAGTGGGGGCCATGTGTGGGGTTGGAGAATATTTTCCAAAGAGTGAATGCATCCTAATACCAGAGGCAAACCACACCTAAATCTTAGGTGTGCTTCTCAAGTCCTCCATTAATTAATCAATGAAGCAAGACTTTAATGTTGACGGTGGGTTCCAACTACCAGTCATTGATGGGGATTACACAGACCAATTTTTATGTCCCAAGTGTGTGGAACACATCATCCGTAGCTGGGTCTACAGTCTACTGTTACATTTATTAGTATTACGTATTAGGATTGCTTGCATGTTTTATTGATGGTTAGAATGGAAAATGGGGCACCAATGCATCTATATATCTCTCTGTGTAGATGGCTAGGATCCAAGTCTTCGTACAATGCGTCCACTTGATCATAAGCTCGATGGATATGTGATGATCATGTCTGGTCAAAAAGATTGGTCTAAGGCCCAACAAATAATCGTAAGTGTTTGATCAGAGGGAACAGTCGGTGTTATCATTGTGACAAATGTGGCCCATCTCTAAGATGGTTAAGATTACGTTTAGGAGACGGACCACACCATCTAAAGACGAGTGGCACTTACAACCAGAACATCTATCTCTTATTGGGACGAATTGGGCCACCAATAACTAGGGCCTTTTTTACTTCTCCAGATGCCCAAGGCATAGCCCAATTGTTAAAAAGCCCACCACCTTAACGACCAAGCAGGAGAAGACACAACCCACCCTGACCTGACCCTTGTCCGGCCAAATTTGCTCCTACTGACGTTCATTTGAATTAGTAAGTTCATATTTATTCTAATCCCATGTAAGCAAACAGGCCCATCCACCAATGAATTCCTATGATTCCAATTCACCAATCCCATCCGAATCAAAAATTCCCGACGTACAAAGAGGCCCATCCATCAATGAAATTCCTACGATTCCAATTCACCAATCCCATCCGAATCAATAAATCTCCCATGTACAAACAGGCCCATCCATCAATGAAATTCCTATACATATCAAAGCACACAGTCAACCTAATAATTCCATGCAAAAAAGCAAGCCCTTGGGAGACTAACAATCTCTTTGCATTCCAATTTCATGCAAACTACATGCCCATTCCACAATGAATTCTCATATATCCAATCCTATTTGCATACAAACGGGTACATGAATACATACGTTCCAATTCCAACAAAAAAAAAAGTCCATTTGATAAATACTCATTTAAAAGCATAGATAGAAATGAAAACAAAAAATCTTACCTGTATAACTGCCCTTAAATTTGACATTTGGACCAGAATAAGTAAAGTTTATATTTTCTACAGAGTTGTTCTCATTGGAAAGGATATGGCACGAACAATTCTATAACAAATATTCAAACTACGATAGTTTATTGATGAATGTTAAATATAAGAACAGCTGTACAGGCAATATATCGAAAAACAATTATGTTCTTGGAGCCCCACCCAAGAGCGTAGGGTAAAGGCCTAGGCCCAGCCATTTGAAAGCCCAATTCGTCGTGGTCTCCCAAAGATCAAACAATCAGTTCGTTTCGGTATAGATGTGTAAAACGGTTGAAGGGGAGAGAGAGAGAGAGAGAGAGAGAGAGAGAGAGAGGATGAAGCGATAGGCTTTTCATTTCAACATTGAAAGAGGCCGTCTTGATTTTCTTATGCCTCGTGTCAGAAGCTAATGAATTTACATACTGTAGAATCCAATCAGGGTGAATTTCTTATGCCTTTCCTTTCCAATTAGAAAAAGACCCTTCAATTCATTTCTCTCTTTCTTTTGTTTTTTTTCTTTCCTATGATTCCTTTTTCAGATTACATTTGCTCAAATCCTTCAAATTATCAGGTGCATTTTAATAAATGATTGATTCTCACACTTCCCCTGTTTTTTCTTATCAATTCTCATGTGGGTTTTTAGCAGCAACTGTTTTTCATTCATATTGGATACATGGGTTCTTTCTGGTATGTTGTTGATGTTGGGCGGATTCATGTTTATTGGTTTCGTTGCTTTCTGATTATATAGGTCATTCTTGTGTATTGGGTATTTGGTTTGTGTAATGTTGTTGGTGTTTTTGTTCTTCCAATTTTTGCTAATCTGATGTATGTGTTAATGGGTTTTGGTTTATGGTTGATTAATTTTTCTGGGTTTTTGAATTTCAGCTTCTTTGCTTTATAAATAATTTATTTTATTATTATTTTGGTTTTTTTTTCTTTTTTTTTTAAATTTTTTAATGTTTTTTAATTCGCTCTAGTCAGATATATCTCTAAGATCATGCTTTTGATATTTTGATCAATTTTTTTTCCTGGATCTCAAATTTTAGCTACTTCTTTTTTATGTAAGTAATGAATCATCATCATCATCATTATTTTGCTGGCTGCTGTCTGTATACTGTCATCTCTTTTGAATATAAATCTATGTTTTTAGCTGGATTTTATAGTTGTGTTGCATGTTTGATGAAGTGGGATAAAGTTTATTGTAATTTTCATATGGAAGTTTCTAATGTGTTGTCTTATTTGTTTTCCTGGCTTATAGAGCGTATTCCTTGTACGAGTCTTGTGGATATTTCCGTCCTCTGTCTGACTACCTTGGTTTCTACTTCAAATACTATGTCAAATAGAAAAATATATAGTTTTGGTAGTTCTAGTACAGTTGTAGTATATGATTGAGTGACTGACATCACTGAGTCCATATCAGGTTCTGCTGAGAGGACATAATTTAAAGCTAGGATTTTGGACCTTTCAATATAACGGATTTATTGGTAAGTGGATTCTGACCATATTTTTCTAATCATGGCTATCTTTTTTCTCTTAGGTGAATGCTTTGTCCTGTTGTCTTAGAATGAAAATAGTGAGATCCAAGGCGTCCATTAATTGTCTATATCAGGAGAATAGTGGAAAAGTTTTGAACACTTACAAAAGTACTTATCCTCCATTTTTAATTGGAGCTTGAGTCTTTAACGAACAAATAAACTTTGACTCTAATGTAATTTGAACAAGGGTACACATCTAGGTGTTGGGCTCGAATGTGATGTGTTGGGGCATGGCAAACTCAAGAAGCCTGATATCAGTGATATGCCTACCTCTCCATACCAATGTGCTGAGATATACAAGTTTTATATAATGTTTTACCATAACAATTTATGTACGTGGAGCATCATCATAGTTGTCATTGTCATCCCATCCTCATAGCCTTGCAACTGTCTCTAATTATTGGGTCTAAAGTCACATGACCTTGAGAAAGAAGAAGATGTTCTTGGGTCACGTAGGAGCTCGTCTCTGTAATGTCAACTTCCTTTGTATCAAATTTCTTTTTCGTTATGCTTAGGTTGTTCAGACTAAAGTTTCTTCTCTGTAACTTGTTAGACCTCATCTTTATTAACCTTGACAGAATGTTTTATATCCTTGATTTTCTGGATGTCTGTGATCAGAAATAGTGCCAGGCAATACCATGTTTATTGAAGGAATGATGTCGTCCCTCTTATTTTGGAGTGAGGGATGATGACATGGAGAAGAAAAGAATATCTGATGAATTTGAACCTGGATCACTTCCGCCAACAAGGCCATTAGACAGATTTGGATTTGTAAAGCAGGAGCAAAGTTACTCTCCTGAAGGATTAACCAAATCTAGAGCTACCTATGAACGAGAGAGGTATGAATCACCAGAATTATTCTTTCCTGAACATGATTGATTATTACTTTATCGCATGGGATGATGTGTGAGTTGTTACGAGAATAAGATGTGTACTCAATGGAGACAAAGGATCCCTTCTTGCTCTTTTATTCTGTTTACCTGCTCTAAAGGATACATCTGAATAGCCCCATACAAGCTTTGCTGTATCATCCCATGCAAACAACATCCAAAATGAGGGACGTTTTTTGCAGTAGAAAACATTCGATGAACATTGTTCCACTGAATGTGGTTCCTTGTTACTGCAATCTGCAGTCTACACAGCTCTAAATAGTCACACTTAGATCAACCATGTACTTATTTGATTATCTGCATGGACAGTGTTTTCATATTCATCAAGGTGGACCTTGAAATATTTATATTAACTAAATTAGATAAATGACTTTTTTCTTTTATTTTTTAACAGTTGCCTTTTCCTTTATTATTGGTGGCAGTTACATGCACATCTGAAATCTGTCTAAACAATACTTATTTTTGTAAGATAACCCTATAGTTGTTACATGAAATCAAGAGGCCATTGCCACTATATCTTAGGAAAACGAAAGGGTAAAAAAATGACACATGCACATATATGGAGGACCCTATGTGGCCACCTAGTCCTCATGACAATTTCAAGTAGCTCACAATCTTCCAACTAACATGCTACCACTTGGGAAATGCTCTTCGATGTTGAGTCAAAATATAATTTTGCATGGTTATTTTATTTAGATTAAGGGTTTGAGATTAAAAAGTCTTTAGGTTTTTTTTAATGAATTTTGTCAATGGCTTAGGGTTTTAGTACGGTATTATGTTGAGATATGTCTATTAATCTGAAAGGCCTTCCGTACTGTGAAGGCCAAAACACTCAACAATGAATTCAAGGAAAGGTGTTTAAGCAATGTATGGAATGAGTTGTGCACATGTTGAGCTCACAAATGGCATTTTGAGTCTTCTATTAGGAATCCTATAGTTTAATGTTTGTGTTTCAGTTATGGAATGAGTTATAACTAATTTCAACTAGTTTCAAGAATCCAAAATAAGGAAGAATAGAGGTGGAACAATGAACCTCACAGGGGCTGGTCAACCACTGCCCTCCTCTATAAATAAGTGTGCTTTGTTTATTTCTTGATGATATTGATAAAATTTCAAAGATTGTCTCTCCAATTGTGTTTCTGTGTGCTTTTTGTTTTTGATTTGAGGTGGTAAATCCTAGATCATATTCAAGTTTCAGCTTGTGATCCAAATCTGCTGTCAAACTCTCCACTTTTCTCCATCAATTTTGGTGTTAGAGACTTAAGAGTTTCTGGCCCTATCAATTTTGGTTTCTAAGAGAATTAGCAGAGCCTATAGCTACCAAGTCACATTGCAAGGCTATGCCTTTAGGCTTGTGATGTATTGAATGATTCTTCGTATGTTATTTTTGTTACAACTTACAAATGTGCTTCAATTTCCATCGCAGAACTAAAAAATTAGGCTTATCTTGAACATCCTATGCCATTATACGCCAATGATTATCGATGACAATTTGTTTTATATGTTGTTCTTTTCATTTGTTATTATGAGATGATTCTGTTGCTAACAATGATCATAGTCTTATTAACTATGTAATATTTGACCAATACGATTTCATATTTCATTTAATTGAACTTTGTTGATTTTTTTATTTAGCCATGAGCGGTACACTTGCTAATGTGCTGTTTGAATGTGCATCATTTTCAGGGAGGAGAGGAGGGTTAGGAAATGGAGGAAAATGATTGGGGTTGGTGGAAGTGACTGGAAGCATTATGTTAGAAGGAAACCTCATGTAGTTAAAAGACGTATAAGAAAGGGAATTCCTGATTGCTTAAGAGGTCTTGTGTGGCAGCTGATTTCTGGGAGTAGAGACCTTTTGCTGATGAACCCTGGGGTTTATGAGGTAACCTTTTTCAGTCTTCTTTTTTCTATGATCTTGCAGAGATATATATAGAGAAATTCTCAAAACCTCCCCCTTTCAAAAAAGGGAGTTTTTACCCCTCTTGATTCGTCCACTGAGATCATTCCACCCCACCTTTACATGCTAACTCATATTAAGAGAAAAAATAGGCATGTTTAAATGGTTTGACTCCCTAAATAGTAGTGCAAGAGGAACACATTAGCTATTTAGAGAAGAGGCATTTTTCTAGTGTACCTGATGCGGAGTGGGGTATAGATGTGGTGTGGATAAAGATGGAGAGATTCGAGATGGAAGGTGGAGGGGGTAGGTCAGGGAAACCTTGAAAATTTTGGCCTCACGCCAAATTCTCCATCGCGGACAAGGAAGAACATAACTACGGGAAACACAAAAGCACTTTGAAAATATTTTTGTTCATTAATCAATAATTCTCTCTTTGCAAGAGGCATTACATTGTTATATAGGGAAAAAAAAAAAGAATCTAAAACTAATCTGAACTATTCAAACATACTGATGGCCAGAATTAAAACGACCAACTAAAATAATTGAAAAACATAATAAAAAATCCTAAATAAACTAAGTTAAGTGGGCTGTGCCCAAACTCGGGTTGACCCATGGGACACCACTGGTTTGTTAGCATCAACTCTCCCCTTCTTGGAGAGAACTTGACCCTCGAGTTCTATAGGAGTCCTCTAGGATCCAATATCAATCACACAAACTTTTGATGTGCCGCTTGACTGCTGCTTTGTTGGCATAGTGTGGAGGCTTCATGTGAGTTGTTCTTCCAACTCAAAGTAGATCGGAGGCTTCATGTGAGTTGTTCTTCCAACTCAAAGTAGATCGGAGGCATTGCTTTTTCTGGTTTCTAAATTCAGCTTGGAGGTGCAATCTTCCCATAAAAATTTGAATTTCAACATGTTGCACACAACCTTTAAATATGAATAAGTGATCAATGAAGATGAAATCAATATGTAGAACACCAATGATTTGATCATCATTTTCAACTTTCAAAACAACAACCCTTTCTTCTGATAGTTTATTTTGCTCTTCAGGAAGTGGACTTATGATGGATTCTAGCGCATGACCAGTTGGTTTGCTAATTGTATCCAATTCACCATTATCCACTGTTTCCTTAGTTTCTACTTGCACTAATGGAGCAACACTAGCAAAAAAAGGCTCAAATTCTTTTTCTTCCACTTCACCTGAATTTAATGTGGATTAACTGTTCCATGCTGTTGTTCCTCAATTCTCTACAATTTGTTCCACAACATGGGCTTTTGGGGTTTGCAGAGACTTTTCTTGTTGCATCTTAGCTTGTCGGAGGTGATATCGTGTTATTAAGCACTCAACACGGATTGCCTCTCAAAATGCGTCATACAGATCTTTACATTCTTTTGCGATATTATTCTGTATGCTTGGCCTCAAACCTTCGGTAAAGATAATGACATAGTTCGTCTTCCGATGCCATATGGAAGACTTCTAAAATAAATTTATTTTTTTCAAAAACTGATGGACCTAATGTGTAGATCTCACAGATTGGAGTTCATAGATGAAGACGGATTGTTGATTGGATTTTAGATGGTGAAGATATCACTAATTGAAAATGAATGGTTGGAACTGACTAATATGAAGCCCACACATTTCTGCATTGGGCTTCTGCAATGTGGAGGATGATGGGTTCACTGCTTGGCTCCACAAACACGTAGGTGAAGACGGATTTAAAATTGGATGGCAGATTGTTCTGAAATCGGAAGAATAAATTCTAGCCCTTGAGTGATCAAATTTGTGCCTTGATTGCCCTTTGATGATGTAGTGATGAGGTTAGCTGTTAATGTAAGGCAAGTTTGTTGTTGTGGGATTTTTTTTCCCTTGTTTCTATATGGGCTTTGGATACTGGTTGGGTTAACTGGATTTGGGCTGAACTGATAACAAACTCAAGCCGACTCAAAAGCTTAATACATGTGAATTGAGAACATGTGGGAAGAGTGTTCCTCTTCTTTCTTGAATTTGTCTTGGAGTTCGAGCAGCAAGAGAAGAAAACAACTGTGCTTGCTATGGTTGAGGAAGGAAAGAAAAACGAAGGGGCTAGTGTTGGAGAAGGAGATGGTGTTGGCGACCTTGACCTTGGTGATGGCAGTGGCATGATGTGGTGGCCTACGATTGGCGGGATGTTCACGACATGGTGATGGAAGCTGCTGCTGGTCACCAATCGGGTTGGCCGTAGGCAGTATTGGAGACGAGAAGATGCGGCGTGGCAAACGTGTCAGGGATGATGATAAGCAGCCAACGACGGTGGGGTTGAATCACTTATACTGCGTACGCTTTTCTTTTTTCTTCCCTTCTTTTTTGTTACTTTTTTTTTGGGTTTTGAAAGGTTGACAGAAGGTGGGTTTGGAAGTTGTCAGTGGGTTTGGGAAGAGGCGAGGTTTGGATTCATGGGTTTGTGTTTCGGGTTTTGGGAGGGTGATGGGCAACGATGGGCGGGTCGATCTTTGTCAGGTCCATCCGGCTGATGTACACAAAAATTAGACATGCTCTTTTCCTATTAGGGCTAGTAAATCTCTACATAGAGAATCAGCTTCTTCTGCTTCGGCTAGGGAAGTGACCGACGGTTGAAACCCTGACTTCCTTGTCAAGTCCAGCCGGCTATAAGTGATGGGGGATCTGTTGCAAACTCCTGGGAAGTAGGGTGCTTCTGACCATTTCCATTTTGAGCTTGCTGGGACACAGGGCGGGGAGATTGAAGATAAGGTTCATCACAGAAAAGGTTTTAGGAGAGAAAAAAGTCAAAAGGGCAACTTGGTCAAAAATTCTGCAATGGTTGCTGGTCAGGTGTCACCTTTTGAGATTGCTTTTTGTCAGGAGGTGGATGTTGAAGGGAGCTAACGTGTATCACTTGCTTTTTCTGAACTTTTTTTTGGCAAAGGTGGCAAGATGGAGTGTAGATATCCACATTCTTAATAGGATGGAGAAGATTAATGATTCACTTTCCATGGAATCGGATGGTGGGAGCCCAGTGACATGGCAAAGTGCTTCGCTAGATGTGCTTTGTCACTCTCTAGGCAGCTAGTGGCAAGAAATCCTTTGGGCCTCTTATCTAATGAGCCAGGGACTTTAAATATTGGGATTTTGGGCCTAGGCTTTGGGTTGGAAGGGGACTTTTCTAACCCAGTTCATGCCTAGCCTAGAGGTCTTTCATTTGTTAATGAGAACCAAGATCAAAATGTGGGTTCTTATCAGGAGGCAGTAATCAGCTTTTTTTTGGGTAGTCTGACAGTTATCGACCAGGGCACTACAGCTCGGAATTCAGTGTCTTTCCCTCTTCTCAAATCTAAGCTTAGAAAGTTGAATGGATTATCGCAAGTCTTTTTGCAATGCTCATTTTAGGAGGGTGGCTACAATTCTAGCATCTTCTACAATTGCAGTATCTAATTTTGATGATGTGTGGTGTAATAATGTGGATTTTGCTGGGGAAGCTAAGGAGGTGGCTAGAGTGGGAAAATAGATAGGGGTTTCTTTTGGCACCCATGAGGCAAAAATTTTCATCGAATTGAAGGATTGGAAGCTAGGGTTGGAGATGACAAAGGTAAGAAGAATAGATAGTCAATTCTAATTAATGGGGGAGGACGAGGAGTTTGACCTAATAGGGTAGAGGATGTCTGGGTTTTTTATTTCCTTTCTATGATTATTGTTAGTTGAAATGTTAGAGGGTTGGGAAAGCCGGCGAGAAGGGTGACAATTAGGAGGTTGGTGAGAACTTATAATGTTGATTTACTATTTCTTCAAGAGACTAAAATTCATTCTCATATTGAAAACATTATTCTTAGTGTTTGGGGTTCTAGGAGGTGTGGTTGGGATTGGGTGCCATCGGAGGGAGCTTCAGTGGGTTTCATCTCAATTTGGAATGAGGACACTTTGAGGAAAAAGGATGTCACCTGTTCCCAAAGGGTGTTGGCTATAAAATTCCTATTGGTGAATGATCATTTCAAGTGGACAGCAGCTAATGCATATGGGCCAATGAGGACTCTATTAGAAGCTTTCTTTAGGACTCCTTTTCTTCTATTTGCAGGTTTTGGTTAGTGCCATTGTGTGTTGGTGGAGACTTTCATATGGTTTGTTTCCCTCATGAGAAAAAAGGGGCGACTTATATTGCACGAAGCATGGAAAGGTTCTTAGATTTTATTGAGGATAATGAGTTTATTGATCTACCTCTTTCAGGGTCTAAATTTACTTGTCGAATAATCAAATCAGGGTGGCTTTGAGCAGGATCGATCGATTCCTTGTTTCCGAGGAATTCACTTCATTGGTAAAATTAAAGGGGCAGTGGATTCTCTTATGACCCAGAGATAATTAAAGAAGAGGTTGTTTGCCATTTCGAGCAGTTGTATTTGAGTGATGTTTTTCCAAGGCCTACTTCAATGGGACTGTCTTTCCCATCTATTTCTGATGGATACAGGGCATGGTTTTAAAGAGAGTTTGAAGAAGAGATTAAGATTGCTTTATTTGAGTGTGGGGGAGAAAAAGCTTCTGGGCCAGTTGGATTTAATTTCTCTTTTATCAAGGCGGCTTGGGAGGTGGTGAAAAGAGACTTTCATGAGATGTTGTCTAAGTTCTATAGGAGGGGGAGATTGAAGGAGATTAATGCAACTTTTTTGACACTTATCCCGAAGGTTGCTAATGCAGTGGATCTTAAGGAGTATAGACCTATTAGTTCGGTGGGTGTTGTTGTTGGGAAAAGTCCAACGTCCCATATCACCGAAATGGGTTTGACATGGCTTCATATACTTGTTTGGGCCTTCCACCTATTAGCTTAAGCTTTTGGGTTGGTACATGGTTTCTCACATGGTATCAGAGAGTATCGTTCTTGTGTAACCCACATGGCAGGCCCGTCCATGAAATCTATTGGGCCTGCACATGAGGGGGAGTGTTGGAAATAGTGCCACGACCCACATCACCGAAATGGGTTTGACATGGCTTCATATACTTGTTTGGGCCTTCCACCTATCAACTTAAGTTTTTGGGTTGATACATGGTTTTTTTACAGTTGTATGAAAGTTGTTAAAAAAAATCCTTGCCAATAGAATGAAGAAGGTTTTGCCCTTTATTAGGGGCCTTTGTTCATAAAAGGCAGATTCTTATAGCCAATGAGCTTATCCGTGCTAGAAAGCAATCCCGAAAAGCAGGGGTTATTCTCAAAATAGATATGGAAAATGCTTATGACCATGTCGAATGGGGTTTGTGGATTATATGTTGAGGAGGTTTGGTTTTGGGGAGAGGTGGTGCTCATGGATTCAAGAATGTATTTCGACAACATCCATGTTTGTTTTTGGTGAATGGTCCTCTTTCTCGTCTCTTCAAAGCTTCTAGGGGCCTTAGGCATGGGGATCCTCTCTTGCCATTTCTATTTTCCATAGGGGTGGAAGCCCGTAGTGTTTTACTCTCTAAGGCTAAAGATTGTGGACTTTTGGAAGGCTTCGAGGTTGGTAGAGGGAAAGAAGTTATTATCTATCTTCAATTCTCTTTAGTTCGATAAGGTGGGAGGAGGTTGTTTCTTAAAAATGGATTCTTAGGTGCTTTGAACTAATTTTGGATCTAAAGACAAGTCTTTCCAAGAGTTTGATAGTGGGGTTGGGTCAACAATCGGAGAAATTCAGGTTCTGGTTGATAAATTTCCTTGCTACTCTAGTAAGTTGCCATTGTTATACCTAGGCTTGCCTACTGGGGGCAAGGCAAAATCCATAGATGTATGGAAACCAGTGGTGGAAAATTTCAAGAGGAAATTATCTGTGGAAAAGAAACTCTCTCGTTAGGCAGAAGAATTACCTTAATCAGAGTTTCTTTTTCTAATTTGCCTATCTACTATGTCTCTATGGTGAATGCTAGTGGCGGTTAGGAAAAAGTTCGATTGTTTAACGGGCAGGGCAGGGGGGGGGGGGTGGTTGATAATAGAAAATTGCACTTAATAAAATGGGAGGAAGTTGTCAGGCCAAAGGAAAAGGAAGTAGGGGGTTTAGGGTTGGGAAATATGGATTTTAAAAATTGGGCTCTTTTGGCTAAATGCTGGAGGAGATTTAAGGAGGAGAGGGAAGCATTATGGAGAAGAGTCATTACAGCAAAATATGGAGAGGATGAGTGGGGCTGGGAGCCTATCAGAGTTCCTAGACATCATGTGTCAAGTCCATGGGGTGATATTTTGAGGATGGGGGAGCTATCTTTTGTATTCGGGGGGAGTTGTTTAGGAGAGGGGTGGGCTTCAAAGTGGGGCAGGGAGTAGGTTTCGTTTTTGGGTTGATGATTGGATGGGGGTTGTAACATTGGCTTCTTTTTTTCCTTGGTTATTTAGGTAGGCAGGAAATAAGGGGGTTTTGGTTAAAGGATGTTAAGTGGGTGAAGGGGGATTAGGTTCTTGGGCCGTATCTTTTAGAAGACCCTTGCATCAATTTGAGGAGTCAGAGTATGAGTCAATGATTAGTCTTCTTTCTAACATTTTTATTTGTAGGGATCTAATTGACTCTCGTATTTGGAAGCCCTACTATTCTGGTGTGTTTTCTTGTATGTCTTTCTACAGAGAGTTGGAGGGCCACACTGCTACTTGAGTGTTGGCTCCTCCTAGAGTGAAGGCCTTTGCTTCGTTTGCTATCTTGGGAAAGATCTTAACGGCTGACAATCTTGGGAGAAAGGTGTTAGTTTCAGAGGCTATTTCAAATTTTTGTGTTTTGTGTGGGAAGGAGTCAATTGACCATCTATTTATCCATTGCAAGCTCTCTCATTCCTTACGGTGTAGTTTTCTTTGGAGGTGTGGTGTTTTATGGTGTAGCCCAAGGTTGTTGGCAGGGATGATTGAAGCATAGAGATATTCTTCTTTATCTAGGTGTGGTTTGGTTTTTTGGAGACTTATCCCTTTCACTATCTTATGGTCAGTATGGAAGGAGAGGAATGATAGAGTTTTCAATAGATCATTGTTGGCTGTGGAAGATATATCTTAGTTAGTGGTGGTCCGAATTACCAAATGGGCCTCCTTCAAAAGTGATTAAGGAATTCGATAGTCGAAAGACATAGGTTGTGTTTTGTAATTGGGAGGCTTCCTTAATTTGTTGATGCAGGCTAGACTAATGGGCCACATTCGAAAGTTTATACCCTCAGGCCCAAGTCTAATTAATAGTTTACTTTAGTAGTAATAGTTGCTTTCTTAAGTTTTAGAAATTACTTTTATATTAGGACTCCTTATTTGGATCGAACTGGTATGTTTCTTTATTTAGAAAGTAGTTTAGTTATAAATAATTGAAATTAATTCAACCCACAGGAAGAAGAAAACTGAAATCTTAATTCAATAATAATGTAATATATCCCATGAGAAGGGATTACAATTATTTATAACTAAACAATTGTAATCCCTTCTCATGGGATATATTACATTATTATTGAATTAAGATTTCAGTTTTCTTCTTCCTGTGGGTTGAATTAATTTCAATTTTCTTCTCCCTGTTAGTTGAATTTCTGTCTTTGGTATGAGACCTAGATAGATTATCCTAAACTTTTGACTTGGAGAATAGCCCGTTGGCTGTTCTTTTTCTTGGTGCTGCATCAATTGGTATCAGAGCAGAGATCCGTTTTTCGGTCGCCGCTCCGTTCGCTGATCAGAGATAATCCAAGTATCCCCATCTCCTTCTTTTCGTTACTGCCATCCATTCATAATCCTCATCATCACAGCTTCGTGTCTAACCCCGCCGACCCATCCACAGTCCCTATCCGCCAACCATCACACCCCGCCGACCCATCCTACCTACTGGAACCACTTATGCACGTCCTCAACCCCCCCACGAAACCCTAAATCCCTCTAAACCCATCCCTGCCTGTCGCCGAGCCAATCATCAGCCACCCTAAACCCCAATACCCTGCCGAGACCAAACCCCAGACCCTTCGACCTTTTTCCCAACCCTTCGCCTGAATCCTACTCCCCTCACTGAACCCGAACCCTAATCCCCTCTCAAACCCTAACCAAATGCCACACTCGAACCATCTTTCCATTATTTCCTTCATCCTCATCTCCCCCATTTAACTACCTTTCCAACTCCCTCCCTCTGCCTTCTGATCCTCGAACCAGACAGAAAAAAAAAAAAAGAAAAGAAAAAGAGATAAGATAAGAAAAAGAGGCGAGGAAAGAAGCATGCCGTGAACCGGAGGTCGCCTTCCCACGGTCGCACACCGAGCACCCGACGCTGCTCTTTCCCTCTCCCTCCCTTACTGCTATTTCCCTTCACCTTCTTGCAGTAGCCAAGCCTTATAGAGAAATGGGCTGGAGCCCTTTCTCCCTTCCTTCCACTCTCGGCCCTTTCTATTTTCCTTCCACTAATCTCGGGTCGGTCTCAAGGCCCCCGAATCCGATTCTAAAGAAGCAGCAGTCAAGCCACCTTTTGGGCCTTCCTTCGGGTTGGGTTTAACCTGTTTAGTTGATAGGTAAAAAAGAAAAAAAAAACCAATCAGCAAATCTTCGTAGCTAGCACCATGTCTACTCACACCGGCGCAAACTTTGGAGGCAAATTCAATGACCATCTATGTGATACCTATATCACGGAGTTGATGGACAGAGTGGATTGCATTGAAAAGATTATTGCTGTCAAACAATAGACTCCAGCTTCACAAGGCAACAAAACTAATGGCCAAGCTGGATCTTCCAACAATGACAAAGGAAAAGATCCTCAAGCGGAAACTCTACCACAATTAGAGCACTCGGTTGTTGGTGAGCCTCAAGAGACTTGTCAACAGTTTATGGAACACATGATGGAAGGCTCTGCCTATGATGACTATCACAGTCGCTGGGATGACATCACAAAAAAGGTATGTGTTGATGCTCTTTACTTTTACGGGCGCACAGATGTCAAGGTCTTTACCAATTGGATTACAGCACTTGAGGATTATTTTGAGTGGTACAATATGGATGAAGACAAGTGTTTTCCCTTTGTGAAAATGAAATTGAAAGGTGCAGCACGCGTTTGGTGGCGAAGTATAGATGAGAGGAACGCCACTCATGGAAGATGCCCTATAAACACTTAGGATGAGATGAAAGAAAAACTCAAAGATAAATACCTACCAATTGATTATGTTGATTCCCTTTTTGATCAACTAGTTGATTGTAGGTAAGGGAACTCCACTATGGATGAATTCATAGAGCAGTTCTATGATCTCATGGTACGATGCAAAGTGTTCGAACAAGATCGCCAAGCAATTACAAGGTACAAGAAAGTCTTTTGTTAAGATATTTAGAGAGAATTGACTGCCCTTAATTTCCACAGCATTGAGGAAGTTCATCATATGGCCCTTCGCGTTGAAGAGAAGTTACAATCTCCCTACTCTCAGCGTTTTTGAGAACTTCTTCAGAGGAAAAACTCCAATATGACCTATCAGCAAGTCGCACCTTCACAAAGCTCCAACAGGCAAGCTCCATAGCACAATTTTAATAGGTAAGCACCGCCTCAAAATTAAGCATGACCTCCTCCAAACAATGTAAATAAAGGAAAGAATGTGAGTACTTTTTAGCCAAAGCAAGACATCACTTGCTTTGGATGCAAAGGTAAAGGTCATTATGCTCTGGAATGCCCAGGTATAAAAAATCTTCATTATGCACAAAATGATGAAGACGGCTATGAATCAAAGCCTGTTGATGAAGCATATGATGTTGAAACTCAATATGACAATCCTGAGTCTCCATTTGAGCAAGAAGATTATTCTTTCTATCAAGGTGACGAAGAAGGTCAAGTTTTATTTATTCGTCGCCTCTTTGTCACTACTGAACAGGAAGCGGAAGATTAGAGACGAGCCACTATATTTCGTACCGTGGCAACATGTTGTAACAGCTGTGCAATTTGGTCATTAATGGTGGAAGTGAAATGAATATGGTACCCAAGAAGTAATTGATAAGCTAAAGCTTTCAACGGAAACTCATCCGAAGCTGTACAAAATCTCTTGAGTGAATGATACATCAATACCGGTAGTGAAAAGGTGTTACGTAACATTTAAAATTGGTGGTTATAAAGATACTATTTAGTGTGACATTATTGGCTGAAGTGGAGACTAGCTTCTGGAGTGCTTTGTGATATACAAATGCCAATTAAATTGAAGGGTAAATTTTACCGGACAGTGATTAGACCTGCTATGACATATGGAGCAGAATGTTGGCCAATTAAGAAGATGCATATTCATAAGATGGATGTAGCAGAAATGAGAATGCTTAGGTGGATGTGTGATAAAACTAGGAAAGATAAAATTAGAAATGAGCGATTTCGAAAGCATTTAGGGGTAGCACCAATAGGGGATAAGATTAGAGAAACCCGTTTAAGATAGTTTAAGCATGTTGAGCGTAGGCCGGTAATGGCACCGGTGAGAAAAGGTTTGGCTATATAGGTGGTTAGCCCATCAAGAGGTAGGAATAGGCTAAAGAAAACATGGATGGAGGTCATTGATTTAGATTTGAAGAAGTTTAACTTATCGAAGGATTTGGCTTAAACTAGAACGAAATGGAGAAACAGGATTCATGTAGCCGACCCCAACATAGTTGGGATAAGGCTTTGATGATGATGATTTAGTGTGACATTATTCCTATGAATGTTACTCATATTTTGTTGAGAAGACTTTGGTTCTTTGATAACAAGGTACAAAGTGATGGAGAAGCTAATACTCATACTTTCAAGTATCAGGGCAGAAAAGTCACTTTTCTCCCACATAAACCACCAACCATTTCAAACAAGTGAGCCTCCTCTACCCTGGTAAAGAAACCAGCACTACATTCCGATTCTCGCATTCTGTCTATGCAAAAATTTGAATCAGAAAGCCAAAAACAAGGAGTTGTTTATGCTTTTGTTCTAAAAGAATTCAAGGAGACAGATGATACAAAACAGGTATCTACACCATCAGAGATCAAGTCCTTGCTTCATGATTTTTCAGACTTAATTCTAGCAAAGCTTCCTAAAGAGCTGCCACCTATGAGGGACATTCAGTATGCTATTGATTTAGTCCCAGGTTCTTCCCTCCTTAATCTACCTGCTTATCGCATGAGTCCAACTGAACATGCCAAATTGCAACGACAGGTTAAAGACTTACTTCAGAAGGGTTATCTCCGAGAAAGCATGAGTCCTTGTGCAGTTCTAGCTCTTTTAACACCAGAGAAAGACGGTTCCTAGTGAATGTGTGTCTATAGCCGAGCAATCAACAAGATCACCATCGAGTATTGGTTTCCGATTCCCCGAGTGGACGACATGCTTGATATGATGGTCGGTTCATCCGTATTCTCCAAGATTGATCTTAGAAGTGGATATCATCAAATTCGTGTTCGTCCAGGAGATGAATGGAAAACTGCATTTAAAAATAAAGATGGATTATATGAATGGTTAGTTATGCCATTTGGTTTATCCAATGCTCTTAGCACTTTTGTGAGAGTGATGACAGCTTTTACGGCATTTTCTTGGCAAATTTGTTGTGGTATATTTTGATGATGTCTTGATCTTTAGCAAATCCAAAGAAGCTCATCTTGACCATTTGATGTATGTCATGCATACACTTCGTGAAGAAAAATTTTACATTAATTTGAAAAAGTGTACATTTTTTAGTTCCAAAGTTATATTTTTAGGATTTGTTATATTGGCCCAAGGGGTAGAAGCTAATCCAGAGAAAATCAAAGCGATTATTGATTGGCCCCTTCCTAAAAGTATTTAAGAAGTCCAGAGCTTTCATGGATTAGCCACTTTCTATAGGAGATTTATTCGTAATTTCAGTTCAATCATGACTCATATCACTGATTGCATGAAGATAGAAGATTTCATTTTGACAAAAGCAGCCTTTCGAGCTTTTGAACAGATTAAGAAGAAAATGACCGAAGCACCTATTTTAAAACTTTTCGACTCTGAGAAAGTCTTCGAAGTCAGTTGTGACGCTTCATAAGTAGGTGTTGGAGTTTTGAGTCAAGACGGTCATCCAGTTGCTTACTTTAGTAAGAAATTGAATGATTCTCGCAAAAAGTATTCGCCCTATGATCTGGAATATTATGCAGTTGTCAAAGCTCTATGTTATTGGCGCCATTATTTGATTGGACGAGAGTTTGTCTTGTATTTTGATCACGAAGCTTCGCAACATTTAAATTCTCAAGAGAAGATGAGTGTTAATCGTGTCAAATGGAGTGCATATTTGCAGGAGTTCTCATTTGTTCTGCTCCATAAATCTGGAACGGAAAATAAAGTTGCCGATGCATTAAGTAGTCGTTCTTACATTCTCATAACCATTTCTGTTACAGTTCCAGGCTTTAAAGAAATACGTAGAGAATATGCGGCTGATCATGACTTTGGTTGGATTTACATAGATCTTTTGAACGGTGAGTTTTCTTAACATCCGAAATTTTCTATTCATGATGGTTATCTATTTCGTGGAAATCAATTATATTTGCCAGCTACATCTATTTGAGAGTTTGTCTTATGTGAATTACATGGTGGCGGATATAGTGGACATCTCGGACGTGATAAAACATTGGCTATTGTGGAAGATTGCTTCCTTTGGCCACGTTTGAAAACAGATGTTGCTCGAATTTGTGACTTACGTAGATTATGCCATCTTGCAAAATGGCAAAAGAAGAACATTGGTTTATATTAGCTCCTTCCTATTCCACGTGAACCATGGCAAGATTTAAGCATGGATTTTGTCTTGGGTTTACCCAAAATAGTAAGGAAGGTAGACTCGATATTTGTTATTGTTGATCGTTTTTCCAAGATGGCACATTTTATTCCATGTTCTTACACATCAGATGCGAAGAAAATTGCTACTCTTTTTTTCAAAGAGGTCGTTCGTCTACATGGTCTTCCCAAGACAATTGTGTCTAACAGAGATACAAAATTCATGAGTTTCTTCTGGAAAACATTATGGCACATGATGCACACAAAGCTCTAATATTCCAGTACATGCCATCCACAAACTGATGGCCAAACAGAGGTTGTCAATGGTAGTTTGGGATATCTTCTTTGATGTCTTATCCGAGATTATATTTACTTCGTGGGATCTTATTTTACCCATGGCGGATTTCGCTTACAATAATTCTGTCAACAGAGCCACTGGAAGATCGCCATTTGAAGTTATTATTGGTGTCAAGTCATCCTATTGACTTAAGCCCATTACCAGTTGATGCTAGGTCAAGTCAAGAAACTGAACAATTTGCACAACACATGAAGCAAGTCCATGATGAAGTTCGCCAACAGATTGCTATGCGTACCGAGACTTACAAGCAGCATGTAGATTCACAGCAACGTCATATTGAATTTGATGAAGGAGACTTGGTCATGGTTCATTTGAAGCTAGAACGGTTTCTTGCAGGAAAATATAAGAAGTTACACCCAAGAAGTACAGGACCATTCAAGATTCTGAAGAAAATCAGCTCCAATGCATATGTTCTAGACGTTCTTTTAGACATGCATAAAAGCTCCACATTTAATGTGGAAGATTTGACAATTTATCATGGTCATCATGCAGATGAATCTTTTGAATAAGCTCTCAGGCTTCCCATCAATACATATCCTTCGGAAGAAATTGAAGATGTTTTTGATGATCAACTTGTTTCTACGAAGAATGGTGGATTACACAAGTTCTTAGTCAAGTGGAAAGGAAAACCATTTTCTGAAGCGACATGGATTACGGCTTCTGACTTTCAGGGACTCAATTCGGATCTATATGAAAAGTACAAAGCTAACAACTCGCCGGAGTCGAGTTTTTTCAAGTCGAGGCCAGCTGATGCAGGCCAGACCAATGGGCCACGTTTGAAATTTTATACCCGCAAGCCCAATTCTAATTAATAGTTTGCTTTATTAGTAATAGTTGCTTTCTTAAGTTTTAGAAGTTGCTTTTATATTAGGACTCCTTATTTGGGTTGAACTGGTTTGTTTTTTTATTTGGAAAGTAGTTTAGTTATAAATAATTGTAATCCCTTCTTATGGGATAGATTACATTTTTATTGAATTAAGATTTCAGTTTTCTTCTCTCTGTGGGTTGAATTGATTTCAGTTTTCTTCTCTATGTGGGTTGAATTCCTATCTTTGATGTGAGACACAGACAGATTATCCTAAGCTTTTGGCTTGGAGAATATCCCGTTGGCTGTTCTTTTTCTTGGTGCTGCGTCATTTGTGGGACTAAGAAGGTGAAAAAAGGCTAATTTGGGCTCCTCCCTCAGTTAGTAAGTTAAAATTTAATGTGGATGGAGCGGCAAGGGGAAAGCCTGGACTAGCAGGTATCAGTGGAGTGTTTCATAATAGTGAAGGAATTGTATTGGCAATTTTTTCCAAACATGTGGGATGTATGGAGTGTAATGAAGCAGAGGTTTTAGCCATCTTACATGCTATTCGGATGTTTGTCTCCTCATCTTTTCAATCAAGATTAATGGTGAAAAGTGACTCTCTCAATGCTATTTCGTGGGTGACATTCTCAGTATTGCATCCTTCAAGATTTCAGTTCTATTTGAACAAGATTAGAGCTTTATGGCCTTCATTGCAAGTGTCTTTTCATCATGTTAAGTGGGAGCTCAACAGTTTTGTAGATTCATTAGCTAAGCAAGGGATGGATAGGTCTTATAATTTGGCAGCTCTTACCATGTAGTTTGTTGTCATTTTCTTTGTGTTGGTTTTTTTCCCCTTGGTATATTTCTCTTATACCTTTCCCCTTTTAGGGCCTTTCGTATCTTTCTTTTTTCCCTTAATATAATGTGTTGTTACCAATAAAAAAAAAAGAAAAAAACAATAGATGGGTCGAGATGGGTATGGGATGGTGACAAGGGTGTTGGGTTAGGGATTGTTGCAAGTAGGCAACGGAAGAGGGGATGAGGGGACTGGTTGAGTTCGGTTGTGAGGAAGATGGAGTTAGGTTCTTATTAGGGTTTAGGGATGGAGTTATGGTGGCAGTGGTTGGATGAGGGTTTGATGATAGGGTTTCGGTGGGTTTGTGAAAAGGGCTGGTCTGGTGTCGGATCAGGATTGGACTTGGCTGAGGGATGGGTATAGGATTGCAGGTTGGTGATGGTGGATGAATCAGCAACAACGAGGAATGCCGAAAATCAAATTCGGGGTTGGATCGATCTTCAGCTTAGATACCAAATGATCTAAAGGGGGGTTCCAGATGTGGAGCGAACAGAGATAGAGTGATCAGATATGGAAGGTGGAGGGGGTTAGGTCAGGGAAACCTTAAAAATCTTGGCCTCACATCAATCCCTCATCGCGGGCAAGGAAGAATATAATTTCAGGGAACCCAAAAGCACCTTAGAAAATATTTTTTTCATTAATCAATAACTCTCTCTCTTCCAAGAGGCATTACATCATTATATAGGAAAATTTACAAAAAAACTAAAACTAATTTGGACCATTCAAACACACTGATGGCCGGGATTAAAACAACTAACTAAAATAACCGAAAAACATAATAAAAAATTCTAAATAAATTAAGATAGGTGGGTTAGGCCCAAAGGCACTTGCATAAAGTAAGAGAGAGTTATTACATCATTATTTAGGAATATAAAAAAAAATTAAAACTAATCTGGACCATTCAAACACACTGATGGCCAGGATTAAAACAACCAACTAAAATAATGAAAAAACATAATAAAAAATTCTAAATAAACTAAGATAGGTGGGCTGGGCTCAAAGGTGGGTCGACCCATTGGGGACTATGGGACTGTCCTGCATTAGTACCTTTTATATATATAGGGTCTTGATCCGGTGAGAACTGTTCTCATGGACTTATTAAGAGAACTTTTTATAGGGCCCACTTGGGAGTCCCATTTGGGAATGGGACCTGGGGGATGAAAAGATCTATGTAGGACCACCTTAAATATCAAGTTTGGCTCCAATCACATGTCGTGAACCCCTTCATTTGTGGCCCACAAATCCAGTCCATTCGGATTAATGCAGAGTTGATCTAATAGTCTAGTATATTTGACCGAAACTTGGGGCGTGCAACTATCAGGGGGGTTCCTGTGTATTGCAAGGTTTGGATTGGGTGATAGATGGGCCTCACTTAGAGTTCTCACAAAAAAAAATGGTGAGAACTAGTTCTCATTGGACCATTTCCTATATATATAATATTACACTTAGATAAAGTCTCCTGCTTTCAAATGGTGTCATTTTCTGAATAAAACAACTAAAATACTTCACATTGTTTATAAGAAGAGAATGTTTTCACTTTGTTTGTGAGAAGAGAATGCTTTGTGGTGAAGTTATAAATGCATGTCTCATTGTATTGGGATTTTATTGGTATAGAATCATTAGGCAACGTATGCAAAGTATTGAATTACAAAAATACCAATAATTCCTTTCCCTCCTTAGTGACAAGAGTTAAGATATACTTATTAGATGGAGTTTTACTATTTTTTTGATTTCTTGAGTTCTTTAACTAAAATAAAATCAAAATGAAATGATGTAGCACAACTAGTTTATTTTAATTAAAAAAAAAACCCTTATCTGGTATTTGTTTCCTTTTTAAGCATGTGGACACTTGAATAAAATTCTTAGTTTGAATCTTTTATCCTTTTATACTATCATATTTATAGGGTGCAACTCAGCTTGACTGGATTGGGCTTGCTCTGATGCCTTTGGTAAGCCTAAGCTCAAATGAAACTCAATTTGTTAAACCCAATCCTATGCCTGAATTCAAAATCAGAGCCATACCTCAAATTCAAAAGTACCCCATAATAAAAAGAAGTAAACCCCAAAGAGGGAAGAACCCGGAATAGAAAAGGAGCTTGGGGATCCAAAGCAACTTCAAATCCATGAACTATTTTTGCGTTCACATGGTATAGAGTTCCACAGTTGGGGTTTCTTTGCTAGCAGGGACAAATTTATCGTCACCATCATCATCAAAACTTTGTCACAACTATGTTGGGGTTGGCTTCATGAATTCTGTTTCTCCATTCCTATCTATCATGAGTCAAATCCTTACATAATTTGCACTTCGTTAGATCTATTTTTACTACTTCCATCCACGCCCTCTTCTCCTTAGTGGGCTATCAACCTGCATAGCCAAACTTTTCTTGACCGGCGCTATCGGCTTGTATGGGACATACCTGTGTTTTTCTAATTTTATCCCTTATTGATGCTACCATGAAATTCTCTCGAAAGCTCTCATTTCTAATTTTATCCATCATAGTTTTACTACACATCCACCTCAACATTCTCATCTTTGCTATATCCATTTTGTGCATATGTTGCTTCTTGATTGACCAATATTCTGGTCCATCGGTCATAGCTGGTCTAATTATTGTCCTATTGATTTTTTTTTCTTTAATCTTGTTGGCATTTGTTGGTCACAAAGTGATGCAGGACGGACCAATGTCCCCATGGGTTGACCCACCTTTGGCCCAACCCACCTATCCTAGTTCATTTAGGGTTTTATTCGCTTATGTTTTTAAGTTGTTTCAATAAGATGTTTTAATCTTAACCGTCAAAGTGTTTGGATGGTCTAGATTAGTCCTACAATTATATATATATATTTTTATCTATTTAAGCACTGTAAAGCCTCTTTGGAATCTTCCCCAAGTTTTTTCGAATTTTCTTTGAAATCTTTAACGCCTCCTGAATTGGAGTTTGGTGAAAGCCTAATTTTTCTAACGCCTTATGCGATTTGAGTTTGGTGAGAGCCCAATTTTCCCTTTATCTCCATCTTCCACCTTGCCCACCCCACATCTCCATCCCGTTCTGCATTACAAAGCACTCAAGAAGAAAGTTTCCACTTCAATTAACCAGCTTTTATTTATCCATCTTTTATTCTATGTTTGACATCTTCTTCAATCTCCCCATCCATACGAATTTTGGGTCTCAGTGTGTGCGCGCACATAAATAAACCTTGGTCAAGTTTCTTATTTTCATGCTGGTCGGGGCACGTGGGCTTAGAGGTTTTTCATAGTTTAAGTTGCATCCCTAATTTTATGTTGATATTGAACATTTGAATATATTTTAATGGATGTATCATATTAGGTTAATCGGTCTTGTATCTGATTTTTTGTTCATTGGTCTTACATTGTTTGACAACTATGTTTGTCCATTTTGCATTGAGATGAACATGTCAAGCATAATATTGAATTTCATCATATGCATTGCAATTTCAATACTTTGTATGAGGTTGTCGTGGTAATACATTATGCTAAAATGGTATCTTAATCACCAGCATTCGATGGTGGATTCACACTTGGGCGGTGCTATGTTTACGTGGTCTAATCATCAGTCTACTCCATTGTTGTTGCGTCTTAATAGATTTCTAATCTCAAGTGAATGGCTAGATTCATTTCTTGAGGTCTGCCAAATTGCTCTCCAAGACCAACCTTAGATCACTGTCCGATTCTGTTGGACTTCAAATGTGAAAGGTGGGGTTCTGCTCCTTTATGCTTTGAGTTATTGTGGTTGGAGGAGAAGCCTTTTTTTTTTTTTTTTTTTTTTTTTGTATTAAAGTGTGGTGGGAGAAAATCAAAGTTCATGGTCGTGCTGGGATTAGACTGATGCTTAAGCCTAAAATTTTAAAAGAGGTTGGCTAAAAGTCACTTTGGGGATGTTAGGAGTGCAAAAAATGACATCCTTGAAAAAAATTAAGAGTTTAGATAGCCAAGAGGAATCTCATCCTTTTGAGTGAGGAAGATTAAACCAAGAGGGCTTCATTGAAAATTGAATTTGAAATGAAAGTGAAAGTGGAAGAAATAAAATGGAGGCAAAGATCAAGGTGCAGGTGGCTTAAAGAAGGGGATAAGAATACCAAGTTTTTTCATGGGATGGGCGTCAACTAGTTTGAGAAAGAACAGGATTACTTCTTTGATGGTTGGGGACTCGATGTTATCGGATCAGGAGGAAATCATTAACCACATCAAGAACTTATTTGCTACTTTGTATGCTAGGGAGTAGGGAAGACTAGGACAGACCCACCATGCACAATCTACAGGTCGGTACCATTGCGGAAGTTAATGCTGCTATTTTGGAGAAACAGTTTGAGAAAAAGGAAGTGAGGTCGGCTGTGTTTGCTGTTGGAGGGGAAAGAGCTCCAGGTCCCGATGGGTTTTCGATTGCCTTTTTCAACGCTCCTGGGGTACTATTAAAGAGGATTTTATGGCTCTATTCAAGGAATTTCATCTGATAGCTAAGCTCCTCAAAAACATTGGCGCCTCCTTCATTACTCTTATTCCAAAGAAGGAAGGTGCCAACTGATTAAAAGATTTTAGACCAATTAGCCTGCTTGGTATCATCTATAATATCCTGGCTAAGGACTTGGCAGTGAGACTGATTAAAGTCATGCCTTCTATCATCTCTCAATCACAAGGTGCTTTCGTGTTGGGGAGACAAATCCTCAATGGGGTACTTAATTGCCAATGAGTGGCTTCATTTGAGTCATAAGGACAAGATGCCATGGTTCTTATGTATACTAGACCTTGAAAAAGCTTATTATAATTTTGATTGGGGCTTCCTGTCATAGATGATGTGCAGAATGGGATTTGGACCCAAGTGGCAGGGTTGGATCCTCAAATGCGTTATCTTTTGCCAAATTCTCAATTTTGATTAATGGATCTCCCATGGATACTTTGCTGCCCTAGAAGGGCCTTTGTCAAGGTGATCCTCTTTCTTTGCTCCTGTTTGCCATCGTTGGAGAGACCCTTAGTTGGATGATCTCAATGGCAGATGAAGCTAACTTGTTTTATGGCTTCAAACTGGAGATTTATGGCCCAATAGTCACTCACTTGCAGTTTGCAGCAGGGTTTAAAAAACCAGACTTTGGACCTGACTCGGCCGACTTGGGCAAGTTGCACAAAACTCGGCCGAGTTGGGCTCCGACTCCTGCACTGTAGTAAAAAAATATAAGGAATTAAAAAAAAAAAAAGGGAAGACCCAACCCTAGCCAAGTGAGAAAGTGTGTGGGTGAGGTGGGAAAAGAGAGGAAGAGAAAAAGGAGAAAAAAAACAGAGAGAGAGAGAGAGAGAGAGAGAGAGAGAGAGAGAAGAATGCGTACCTGGTCGGAGCAGCTGGTGGCAGCGTGAGCAACAAGCGATTGCAGCACCTGGAGTAGTGAGCTAGAGTAGTGAGAGAGAGGCAGCGGCTGGAGTAGCAACCAGCAAGCGGCAGTATGAGCAACCAGCAATGGTGACAGGAGCACCTAGCAAGATTGGGAGCAGTGCAATTCCCGGACCTACACGGATATGCGTGGAATTACAAAGCAAAAGTGAAGGACTATATGGAAAAGGGAAGCCAATCAGGTTCTATGGGGTCCAATCTATAGAAGAAATCTGTTTGAGTAGGAAGAAAACCACCTTATGAGCATGCTGGATAGACTTGGTAATATTTTCATCCCTGAACAAGGGGAGGATAGTAGAGTGTGGGATGCCTCAGAGAACGGTATCTTCTCGGTTGCTTCTTTTTTCCTCTCACTTTCCAACAGTCATAACTCCCAGAATCAGCTTGATTTCATGTGGAAGACCAAGGTTCCTCCTAGAGTTCTTGCATTTGGGTGGTTAGTTCTTTCGAGGTAGGATCCTCACTGTGGATAACCTCCGCCGTTGTAAGGTGATTCTAATCCATGCCTGCCTGCCCTACCTGCCTCTCAGCGAAGGAGTCAGTTGATCACCTTTTGCTTAAGTTCAAGATGGCTCACGCTTTTTGGACTTCGACCCTTTCCAGCTTCCGCTGTAGCTGGGTTCTCACCCAGTCCATTTTGGAGCTGTTTGAAGCTTGGAAATTTGGCTTTTGGTCCAATAGAGGAAAACTTCCTTGGCTCTCATCGTTTTTTCGTTAACATTTGGGCAATTTGGCAGGAAAGGAATAGGCAATGCTTTGAAGGCTTTTCATCCTCTTCTGCAATTGTTGCTGCTAAAGTTAGGTTCCTTGCTGCTTCATGGGTCTCTATTTTGCCAGAATTTTGGGGTGTGGCAGTGGAAACCATTCTGCTTAATTGGAGGGAAGTGGTTTCTCCTTAGATATCTGCTCCTTTGTCCTTTTTGTCTGTTTCTGGTCTGCTGCCCTGGGTTTTAGGTGCATCAGTGTCTCTTCTTTTCCTTGGATGGCGCATTTGCTTTCTCTATTTTTTTCTATGCATCTCAGTATATGCCTTTTGTATTGGCTTTGCCTTGATTAATACAACACACCATTCCAAAAAAAAAAAGGTATCTTAATATTGTTATGGGTTGCTCTGATTCAAGTATGCTTCTGCTGCAGCAACTAGTAATATATGAGACATCAGCATCAGAATTGGACATAATTCGGGATATTTCTCGTACCTTCCCTTCCCATGTTTTCTTTCAGCAGAGGCACGGACCAGGTCAAAGGTCCCTATATAATGTTTTGAAGGCATACTCTGTGTATGACAGAGATGTTGGTTATGTTCAGGTTTGGGTCTAATGAACTTGTTGTGACGTTGTGGGTTGTGATTTAGGAATATATTTTAATATCACTGCTGGTAAAATGCAGGGAATGGGGTTTTTGGCAGGTTTATTGCTTCTATACATGAGTGAAGAAGATGCTTTCTGGCTATTAGTTGCTTTGTTGAAAGGTGCTGTTCATGCACCAATGGAAGGATTATATCAGGTAGTGCTGCATTCATTCTGAAAATTCTCAGCATTTTCTCCTCATCTCGTATGATTGATTTAGTTAGTCTATTGAAACTTCAGATAATTGGTATTGTAGCAGGTAAGTAAGTTATTTTTCTTTGGTTCTCAATGTATTTAATAATATTAGTTCCATTTTTTTTTTCTGTGGTTGTAACTAGGTGGGATTGCCACTTGTGCAACAATATCTCTCCCAGTTTGAGCAATTGGTGAAAGAGAATTTACCAAAGTTGGGAGATCACTTCTCACGTGAAATGATTAATCCAAGCATGTATGCTAGTCAGTGGTTCATAACTGTTTTCTCATACTCTTTCCCTTTCCACTTGGCTCTCCGAATCTGGGATGTTTTCCTTTATGAGGTTAGTTGTCCAAATGTATCTATTTTTATGTTTTTTTTCATTTTTATATTCCTTTCCTTGTGGAAGAGGATTCAGGTTTTGGGAATGAGACTTAATTTAGTATCATTCAATGGCTAGCTTCTGTGCTTCAATTTTTTCATTATCATGAATACTAATTTAAAAAATTCTCTCATATGAAACTAAAGCATTTTCATTTTTCCATCTCATGTTCGAGTCCTTTGGGGATGTCTGTGAGATGTTTTTGCCAAGCCTGCATGTCTGCGTTGCAGATTGCAATGCATATAGTGTGTATGTGCACCTTGATCAACCGATCTACATTTTATGATAAATATAGATAGCTGAAAAGGTAGTCTTAGGTTTACATTCATAACATGCACACTAAAATTGACAGTTACATATGTTGCTGTCAAACCTTCACCTCACAGTTGTAACGTCTGAGTGGATGATTACGAATTGACAAACCTTTTAATTTAATTTCACCATTTTTCTTCTAGGTTTCCATTAAGGTTCCTATACTCTTCTATAATCGAGTATCGTTTGCTTTCTATAATCTTTTTCAAAGTTTTCTTATACATATGGCCAACTGATAAGTTTATATTCATCAGACTATCAAGGCAATGAAATTTCACTTTGATTCAAAATTGGCATAGTATAATTCTGGGGAAACAATCCAGGATGAAATTGGCAAAGTATAAACTAGGTGGCAAAGCAGTCCAGGAATATTATAGTGGATTCCCCTGGTTGGCAAAGAGAAATGAGGATGCTTCTCAATATATACCTCTAACGATAACAGGCAGAAGGAACAAGATTTGAGCTCTATTCATTACTTGCGAAGCAACAGATAGCCTAAAACCATTTGCTACCCAATCTATGTATTATTTTTCAGTGATATAGATTCTGATAAATATTCTTCAGGGATGTAGTTACTTCCAATTGTTATCAAATGATGTTAGTACTTACATTTCTGAATGGGTTTTTAACTTACTGATTAACTGCACACAGGGTGTCAAGATTGTGTTCAAAGTTGGATTGGCCTTGTTGAGATATTGCGAGGAGGAATTAGTGAGTACTACTGTATTTTAGTTTACTTTGAGCACAACACGATTCATACATTATGGTTTCTACTTCTCTAAGACATCCTTTTTTTCATTAGATCAAATTACCTTTCGAGAAGCTTATACATGCTTTGCGTAACTTCCCAGAGGATGCAATGAATCCAGACACACTACTGCCAATGGCATACTCAGTCAAGGTGTGGATCCTTCATTATTTGTGCTAACATTCTACAGAGTAATACTATGTCCAAACTTGGATGCATCACATGATGGCCAATGGTGTGGAATATATATTAAGGTTGGTCCTGCAATGGATATGCACCACAAGTCCTGTGGATTGGCCAGTTCTACATGACAGTCAAACTTTTTTCCTTTAATTTCTCAATGCTGACTATCGCTAGCAGCCTTTCCCGTTCCATTTGAGGGATACCACTCAGCCAGTGAAGACTTGTTTGGATAGCGAGTTTCTTATCTTTTAACTGAACCTTGGTGGGACCCACCTGATGAATCTCCCTGATCATTGACCATCATGCCACATCTGTAGGTCTTAGTGCCGCACATTGGATTACTTAGGGATAGCTGAACTTTCTTTGTACTGACCCTTATTGCACTTCTGTCTTTAAATCTGTGCTTTGCTCATAGCATAGGTGGTACAGTGGGGTTAGCAGTACCAATTTTTTGTTAGTCAAATTTCATATTCCATCTTTCACTAATTGTGAGGGGACAACTTGTTGAAAATAATATTCTATTTGGAGATTAGGTTGTTTCTTAACGGAAATCTAGCAGAAATTTGAGCCAACCAACAATGATGACCTCTATAAATAGAATGGAATCCTAATTTCATCTGAGAAATTTGTTGCAAATCTTATGTCTGTGAAGTAAGAGGATGCAAGGTAAAGTTTCGGCATTTGTTTTGTTTCCAGAGAAACTCTGGTGGACTGCCCTGTTTGTATCTCACGGACTGCCTTGTTCAGAAGCAATATAACTAGAACCGTTGCCCTTTCGTTCCATCTGTGATGCCTAGAAATCATGGAATAAAAAATCCCAAGTCGGACCAGGCTGACTTGGGATCGGTTTAGTGGGACTCGGCCAAGTCCGCACAGTGACGGACGTGGCCGACACATATAGTCCCTTTGGAGCTCCAATTTTTCATTTCTCTTGTTTCAAAGGAAAGGATAGGCTAGGAGAGGTTTTTTCTTGCTTGGAGAAGACTATTTCTACGAAGATCTTAGTTTAAATCCCCTTTTGATGCAGGCCCTAGGGTTAGGGCTTGCGTGGAGGTGCCTAAGCACATGTCCAAGGACATTTCGAATCGTCACGAAGACTTCAACACACACGAGGACGCACCTCTCAAGGGTAAAACCCAATTCTAGTAATCAACCAAATTTGAGAATCTCTTCTTTACAATGCCATATATATAGTAAAAGCAAACTTAATGTATAAGAAAATCCTACGCTATTAATAGAAACTTTCCTAATAACAATTCTACTAATAAAAATAATATAATCCTAATCTAATTTGAAGAGGGGTTGCTTGTGGGGCCTAGACTGCATCATCTTTTTTGAAAGATTCAAGCTTCCAAAGATCAAGAAGCACTATTCATTCAAGAGGGATTTTGAAATCTTGCTTTTTGAGGTATGTATTTTCGTTTTCTCTCCCATTATAACCTAAGGTTGAGGGCAAGAAACCTCCAAAGAAGGGATAACGGAGACTATGATCCAATTAGTTTGGATTATATATTCGAAGAAGATGACCCTTTAAAGGACTTGTTAATTGAAAGAGAGGCTGTCGTTTTACCAAATACAGATTTCCTAGATGAATATATGATCCTGATGAAACCAAGCCCCCAGACATGAATTGGAACACCCCACCCCGACCTACCATTCGCAGATTTGCTACCTTATGGGAAAAGGGCAAGAGTGTGGCAGAGGAGCCCTCACAAGGCTCATGCCATGAGCCAAAGATGACATGTTCTGGTTTAGAACTTATTAAAGGGGCTAAGGATAAGTCAGGTTCAAGTGGTATTTCAACCCTCTCTAAAGCCAAACAATGGCTTAAAGGCCCAACTTTCCTATACAAGAGGAAGACAAAAGGTAAGGTCAAGCAAGCAAATATTTAGCCACTCATAAAAGAGAAAAAGAACGCTAGGCATCATCTTCAAGGAAAAGTGGCTCACCACAAGGAGATCAAGGTTGTTATGCACAACAAGGAGATGATGGTGGTGATGATGAAGAATTTCAGGATAATTTCACTATCCATGACATGGGTGGTGAATCTAAGCCTGCTGGTGGATAAGGAAGAGAGTGATCAAAACAATTTCATGAGGAACCACATCAACTAGCATCAAGTTCATATGGAGGACGGCAATATGGTGACTATGGGTAGTTACAAGTTAATCTCTCATATGGGCAGTATGGTGCATAGGTGGTATTTTGCATGGGTATGGCAGGCAAGAGCAGTATGGAGTTATTATGATACCTATGCAACAAATGCCACAACCAACTCACTATCCTTATGGTCATAAATAAGGCCATAGCACAAAGAGGACAAGGGTTCCTCAATTTTGATATCGCTTAATACTATCATCAACAACAACATGATGGTGATGACAACGGTGACATCCAACTAGCAAGGCATTCAACATGGTATTAAATTCTATGAAGAATGTGTTAAGGACTAAGCTATGTTATGTGTTAAGGACTAAGCTATGTTACTTTGTTTACTATTTGATATTTGTTTTTTCATAGTTGATAATTGATACTTGAAGCTTGTTAGTTGATACGTGATACTCCATACTTGAGTGTTCAATTTGATTTTAATTGATATTCATCTTATAGTTCATAGTTCATACTTCACATTTGATTTCAATTTTCACAAATCACAGTCCACGATCTATTGTTGGCCGTTGCATAAATATATCAACAGAGTTAAGGGACGGGCTCGTAAGGGTACTCTCCTATTTTTTATAATTTTTGGCAAATTTTTAACATTTTTTAAAGCTTTAAAAAAAGGGGCCCGACTCAGCCGAGTCAACTCAGACTCGGCTACGCCTGAGTTAGGTCCTGAGTTTGAGTCTTGAAACCTTGCTAGAAATGTCATAGATAGGGCATGGACACAGATTTTACACAACGAGTGAAGCATTGGATAGGATATGACATGAGACTTTGCCCGTTTTGAAGTATTTGGCTGTTGTAGCTTTCCATCAAAGGTAAAAAAAACCATCCAGCCCTGGACACTGATGTTACGCATAAAGTTAAGTATCGGATAAGATACAATGCGAGTTTTTTCTATTTTTTATTTTTGAAGTATCTGGGCATTGTAGCTTTCCGTCAATGGTAAGAAAAACTATGCAGACCTGTTCAAACAAGGGTAGGTGAACGTATATTTTTCTGGCCACAGGTCAAAAGCTGTACATACCTGGTGAATAGTGCCTCAACATGCTTATCCCTTTTCCTCTTTCCATTGTCAACATATTGACATTATGCTCGACCTAGGAACAAGCCTGTGGTCAGACCAGTTTAGATTGAATCGTTCACTTGACATTTTGACCTTCATAATTAAAATTTTGAGACCATCTCATAATGTAACATTCTTCCAATGTACTAAAATTATTATCTATCAACAAAAAAAAAAAAAAGAGAAAAAAAGAAAAGAAAGAAAGAAAGAAAGAAAGAACTGAATGTGTATGAAAACATTGCGATATCATTTACAGGTTGGTTTTTTAGACTGGAGAAAGGAAAATGATCCATGCTTTGCAACGGAAGAATAAATTTAAAATATATATATGTGTGTGTGTAGATCTGTCATAACTCTGATAAATCAGCTGTCGATAGGTATCAAGACGCTTGCAGGAGCTCACACGGGAATATGAAAAGAGAGACAATGAAAACCCGCGGACAAGTGAGTCTAGTGAGAAGCAGGTCCTGGCTGTGAGGCTGAAACCGCTCAATCTTAGGCGTTGAATGTGCACATCTGGTAGAATCACCTGCTTGAAAGAGATGGTACAGTTGAAACATGCCAGAAGAGACTGTTTAAAAATGTATTTGTACCAAATTACTGCCTAACCGAGTTAAGTATTGATTGACTAGTAATATGAATATTCATTTTTTTACCCCATTTGTCAAACTTGGTGCTGTTAGCCTTGTCAATAACCACTCATCTGTTAAAAAAATAATAATAATAGAGTCTAGGTATGGTTCCCCATCCACCTGTGAATTTCAAGCGAGTCAATGGCAGATAAATGAGTCACAAGGACACACTTATTGCCATTAGATAGCATGATCATGATCATGAATGGGTTTAATAAATTGATTTTTGCAAAATTGAGAGTTTGAGTCAAGTAAGTGGTTTGTGGTGTGGGTTTAGAGTGCCACTTTGATTGATGGGTGCTTTTATAAGATGATGATGATGATAGGGCATGTTATGTTATGTGGGACTGAATGTTGGGCGACGAAGAATGGGTTTAAAACAGGTCAGTACTTCTAGCCTACGTGATGTGGGTCAACCTGACCCTACCTATGTAACCCGCATTTAATCCAGGTCAGCTAATTTAACCCGCTCAACTTGTAGAACTGTGGCTCAAACCCAATCCATTTCAAATATTAAAGCTATTTTTATATTAAAATATAGGAAAGGGAGGCTGAACTTTTTATTATGGGAAGATCACAATTGCAAAAAATAGTGCAATTTATATTTTTGTTGGTGGGACGTAAAGTATAGATGGGCATGTAATTGGGTTTGATTGGCCAATTGCTGGTACCTATCATTGTTCTGAAATCTTATGAGTTGTGCTAGAAGGGCCTATGCCATTTTCGATTTCGCTCTGATGGTCTAGGCAGGTTTTCTAGAATGGGACTTCTACAAAGATGGTAATGTGGTAAAAGACCTTCATTTTTTATCCTTCTGTATATCTCTTTGTAAATCTCTTTATTTGAGGATGCATTTTTGCTGAGTTTGTTTGGATTTTTGAAAATATTTCTAATAAGAAAAATGAGATTTGGATTTTATGGATTTAAATGAACATTTTCAATTTTGAGAAGAACCCATAAAATATTTCTGATAACGTGCATGTATTTTTTTTCTAGATTAATCCCTGTTGCAATCATGACATGTATTTGTTCATTTGGTTGTTGGGTAGAACACTCATCAGAAAATGAGAACTTGGTTTTATTTGATTCGAATGAATAATGTCAATTTCATGAAGTAACTCAATAAATTTCAAAACTTAGAAGCGTTGGTTTTTGCCACTTTTATTATATGATGAATGACAAAGAAAATTAGAGTTTGATACAAAATTTTACTTATTAATTTCTTGCCACAAAGCATCACACATAAGTAATTGGAGATTAAATGAAGCACCTTCAAATTTTTATTTATTTATTTGTTTGTTTGTTTTGTTATTAGGTTTTGATCATTAGTGCATGATACTATTAAAAGAAAAAAGAATGCGCTACAGCTATTCCCTATTATTTAGTAGAGAAGAAACTCTGTGATCAACAAATATAATGGCACCTCTATATGTATTCATGTTTTGCCTTAAAAATTGATATATATATATTTTATTAATCTCCCTTATCTGCTGGTATCCCTGATGTTTTGTGGTAAAATGAAAGTTTATCTAGACTTCTGATTAGGTAAATGATATCATCCATTCTTCTAACTAGTACTTTATTATTATTATTTAAGAATTCATTTAAAGGGCTTTCATTTTAAAAAATAATTACTTTTTTTTATTAACGCCTGGGCTGGGCATGGGCATGCTTTTATTTATATTAATTTGTAATCAAAATCATTCTTCTCTTTATAATTTTTTTATACCAATTTTGAAGGTATATGACATTAATATTTCAATTTGCGTGTGTAAATAATTTAGTTTAGTTGTAGGCCCGAGTTTAACGGCTCCCTTTTGCTAACTAATATAATTATTTATTCTTAATTCTGATTTATTAGTTAATTTAATTAAAGTGTTAATTTCTTGGCCTGGAGTTTATATGGGCCTTTGTTGCTAGTATTTAAGTTAAATTGTATGCCAAATAAAGCTAAACACAATCTTGACTCATTCTATATAAAATAGGCTATTCCAAGTACCAAAATGCTTAAAGAAGAATTCTCAAAAACTCTTCATTTAAAAAAAGAGAGTTTATGCCCCTTTCGACATGTCCAAGAATAATTGACTTCCTCACAAGTGCAAAGCAAAAAATAAGGGATAGCTAATTTTAAGGAAATGTGATAACACGTGTTAAAATCTCATAGGCCAAAAAATGGGCCTTTTCTTTTATTGAAAAATGCCTGGGGAGTTTTGCAGCGTGACCCTTGTTTATATGCAGGTTGATCCTCACCCAACTCATTCAAATAGTTTAGCGGGTTATGTGGGTTCCCCTCTACGTGGGGTGGGGGTTTTCAGGCCCCAGATTTTATTCTAAATTGCAATTCAATAACCACTTTTATGCAGCGGAAAATAAAAATAATCAATCACACAAAAAAGGTGACATGATAGTTAACGTGGAAACCCAAATGAAAAAAAGCCACATGTCCAAAGTGGACAAAATCAAACACTAACTTTTCCAATTACAAGACATACTCACAACCCTATAGTCAGTCCTTCGATATAAGGCATTGTAGTTATTCTTGCTAGATTCCCTCAACATACAGTACCTCGTTACAACATTATTAGTGCTTTGATCACCACCTAAAATGAATCTTTTCAGCGAGAGAACAATATCCTACGAAGATGTAGAATTAATAAATCTCCTACAATGAAGTAGAAGCACCAACTTTAAAACTTAAAGCCTTCAGGCCAACTTTGCAATAGAAGCTCTATATGAAATCTCCAATGTGAGATCTCAACTCAGATTATAAAGATATATGTGGATATTTTAGGGTTGAGAGAAATACCTTTTTTAAGACCCACAATTCATGCCTTAGGGTTAGAGTCCAAGAATGAACAAACACAGGCAATTCTAATACAAACAGGAAACAATTTCGCATTAGGTTGGTGGGTTAATTTTCGCCATCCGATCAATCGGGCAATGCCTTTGGTCCAATTCTATCGATCCGGCAGCCAAGTGATCAATTGGGCACTTTATATTTTTCTAATCTTCGAATTTCTTATCTTTAGTTCTTCTGGTGATTTGAACTATAGTCCATCATCAAAGAATATAAAATACAACTTCAATGGACTCAAGTTTTGTCCAACACACAAATTAGCCAATAAGAAAATCCTTACAATCTCATCCTTTGATAATTCATGGATAAAACTTCCTATACATTTAATCTACCCAAAAACAAAACCAAAAATACATTAAGTGCATTGAATTGACAAAAAAATTCCGCATATTAGCTTTGCACCAATTGCAAAACAAATTTGAATCAATCTTCAGCTCCATCTATCATCTGAATTTATCTTGAATATCCTATTCTGCCCCCTTTTTTTTCCATAGTTGACAAACTTAAAGATGTTAACTTGGAGCATAACCGTCAATAAAGATTCTAACAGTAGCTCCCTCTCAATTTTGATTATCCCATAATGATATCCTCAAAGCAACTGGGGTGGGAGCTTGATCTTCTTAATTAGGGGCTGTTAAATTTTAGTATCCACACTTGCGAATTAAAGAACTTTAACATAGTGTAAACCAATATAGAGGATAAATCTTTCTTCTTAACCCACACTGCACATAATTTGACTGTAAGCACAAAAACCTATGTTCTTCATTGCATATTTTGTGGTGAAGCTCTTAGCTTATTGCAATAGGAACGCTGTCCTTTTATTCCACAATGTTAACATGTGCGTGCTCGTACAAATATAGGACTAGACTCATTCTTTGATTCATAATCAACACGTTTCTTCTATGCAATATGATGTGCAGTACGTGCCTTTACTGTGCTTTTGACAAAAATAGTTTTCCCTAATGACTTTAACGTTGATGCACTATTAATGTAATCAAGACTAGTCTTGTCATGATGTAACTTCTAAACACTTAAGATGTTGTCAAGTACAACTAGTATACAGTTTGGTTCAAAGTAGCTTTTGTAGGCTCTAACTCTATCAAAGCCATCTTTAACTTTCTATTCAAATCTTCATTCTCAACTCGGTTCTTCAACACTTTCTTTTTCAAAAACTCATTTTCTTATTTCTCAAAAGCCAAAGTTTCAATCAGAGAACCTTTTTGTTCTTCAACAAGAATAATCTGTCCATGTGCCTCTTCTAAATTTATCCCTAGAGATAAAATTTCAGCATCAGATTCTTCAACCTATTTCATAAGTTTTGCAGCATGCATCCTTCGTTTTTTTGTTTTGTCCATATAAAAACTTATACTATGCTTTTTGTCACGACCTGAGCCCAAGAATTCGGGTATTAAGGTTAAACCCAAATAGTGACACATGTATTCCCATACCATTTACACTTAGACCGGAGTTTGAATGTAATTACACAAGTAATATTCACATACTTACATGTGTGAGGTGCTGAATGGACATGTGTTCAAGCTTTTAACACGTGGAAGCCTGTCAATATCACCTATAAGTTTTCATTTTTCATTGAACAGTTCAAAATATCATTACAACCATGAAAAAGTCCAAATCTTAACATTAAAAAAAATAAGACTATTATATTAATTCTACTCATCATCTATAAAATTTAAACATAATATAAACATGTTTGCATCTATACAAAGGATACGCATTCTATGTAAAAAAAGTAAAACAATGAAGTATAAGAAACCAAAAGACGTTCGTAGAAAGATCAGACCATGCAGGTAATAATCTTATATATATGCTAAATGTCTGAAAATACCAAAAAAAAAAAAAAAAGAAACACATTTCTAAGATAATAGTGTGTCGCCCTCGGCATATGAATCAAGCAGTAAGCTTCTACTGTCCACTCGTTAAACTTGAAGGAACTATTGCGGTCTCCCACTCTGACTCATGCATTTCTGCAAGACTAGGATTGGTACCTAAGCTTGTAACACAATTAGACAACTGTGAATAAGACTATCTAACAAAGCATAAGCATAATTAAGGTAATACTGTAATACTCTAACCCAAGTTTAGCTTGATTAGTGAGTAAGTAATTAGGATTACTAGCTAATTAATGCAGTTTTATCTTAAATAAGTCTATTTTAGTCTTGTGGAGTCTAGTGGACAAGTTCAGGTCATGGATAGGTAGTTGGATTGGGTTTAACCATACCTAGGTAGATGAAAGCCCTTTTTCGTAATTTTAGATTTCATGATTTTACATCATACATGCATCATATTGATACCATCACGATTGTCTTGTTGAGCTCGTCAACTTTTATACTTGACTCGAATGGATTCGACTTCGTTTGAATCAGTTGGACCCTCATTTGACTTATATTGAAAATATAATAAAGGAGATGGGTTTTCTTATAAACTTCAGATGTCTTTTTGTATAAAAAAGGCCAGTCAGTTATTTGGGCTCCTCTCCTTTTCAACTACAGCAACAAGCCTTCTTCCTCACAGTTCTTCTTCCCTTTTGTCACTGTGAGCAAGATGGGTCTTGTATGCATGATCTCAAGCACCCATTTCTTTATCCCATCCCTCTTTTTCTTTCTTTCCTTCTTGAAATAAAAGATGGTGGCTTGCACCTCTCCCTATAGCTCCCTAGTTGATCTCTTAGTAAGATCTCTTACCCATTCACAGAGTTCCTTGGTTTAGTAGAATTAATGAAATCAAGAGACTTTTAGTCTCAAACATGCACTCAACTTTTTAATCATTTCTAACATGCATGTCATTTTAGGATCAATAATCGGGTGTTCCTTCTCAAACTAAGCCAAGAGGAGAATTAGTGATTTGAATTCGAAGATAAGGCAAGTATACTTGCATCCATGCAGATTGTTATATGCATAATTTGATTTCGTTATGTATGTCTTTGTTTCCTTGTACTTCATTGTACTACCTTCTGTTCATAGAACGTTTATCCTTCGTATAGTTGCATATATGTGCATATCACGTTTGGATTGTACATGTGATGTGTAGAATAAATATAATGACCTTATGTTTTTTAAATGTTAAGAATTGGATTGTTTTATGGATGGAATGATATTTTTGAACAGTTTAATAAAAAGTGAAAAATTATAGGCGATATTGATAAGCTTCCGCATATTGAATGTTTGGACAAATGTTTCGTTCAGCACCTCACTTGTGCAAGCATGTGATATCCCATGTGTAATTTCATTCAAACTTAGGTTCGGGTGTGAATTGTACGGGAGTACGTGTGTCACTATTTGGGTTTAACTCTAATACCTGAATTCTTGAGCTCAAGTCGTGACAAATATGTATTATATCTAAAGAATTAATAATAATTGATTAATAGAAGTCAATTTAATACACTAGGCGTGTTGTGCATTAAATAAAGAATATTATAAGAATCAACAAGATGAATTACTTTGCTACTTGGCTACCACATTTGTCATATCCTCCCTTTCGGGATTTTTACGTTAAGAACATCATCGACCGGGCCAGGGTATGAATGAATCTTTTCATTTATGGAGTCCGGAAGCTCTAAAGGCATATAGCAACAACATTTTTCGTTACTATAATAAAGCCAAGCCCACCGGTATCTTAAGGCTGAGGCTGAATAAAGCCAGACCATTTCGATTCATTCATATAGTTGAACTTAAGTAAATCATGCAATTCATTCATTGAGAACAATACCAAACCGTATACATTCAATTCATTCGTTCAATTCGTTCTTGCTTAATTCAATATCAATGTCAATATAAAACATATATCAAGAAACAATTCAAATAGAATTAATTTAGACATGATCATTTCAATTTATAATTATTATTGGAATAATAGAAGATAATAATGGTAATCCAATATGCTATATAATTCAATTTAATAGAATCAAGGTAGTTTTAAGTTATTCGATACACAGTTGTCTCCTGTTAATGTTACATTGTGCCGGGAATATGTATCGAAGTCCTTTAAACTAATACTCATCGAGAGGTGCTTAACAAATGGATAATACCACATGAATAAGTCTCAGCCCCCAAGACTTTTTATGATATTTAATTATTCCATTGGGCCGGTGTATAGGGAAAGCGATCCAAGAACTAAGGCCCTACAAGGTCTTGTAATAATTCCTAATTAACTTGGAGTTTTGAGTTCTCACGGCTTAGCCGTGGATTCCCTACAGCTTAACCGTAGATTACACTATGGCTGAGTCGTAAATTCATTCCTATTCACCCACACCTACAGCTAAAAGGTAGAATAACCTATGGTTTAGCCATATGGTGTTTACAGTTGAGTCATGGCTACGTTATGGCTTAGCCGTACCACATTTCACAGTTTAGCTGTAAAAAAAATTCGTACTTTTTAGTTTTTTGGAAAGTTAGCCATAGTATTCTTACGGCTTAGCCGTAAGCTTCAAGGTTGTTGAAGCTATTTCTGTATTGGCATACAATTCGGTACAAAATCCTCGTAGCTCCATGCTACTATGATTTCTATCATTCTTATTCATTTTTCATTCTCAAGCTCACACTTTGATTCATAAATCATCATATATTAATAAACTTTATCTTACAGTAAAAGATTAGAAGAACGAGGGGGTGTGGGCTGAATGCATTTTATGGATGAAATAGACTTGCTAAAGTCATGAAATACTAACATGCATTCAACCAAAATTAGCTTATGCTTGCCTTTGATTATGATATGAAGTCACTATCCTTCTCTTAACTCAACTTGAGAAGAAGAGTCCATTGTTCTTGACCCTAAAATGATGTGCATATAAAAGAATGGAAAGCATGAGTGCATGCAGTTAAGATGAGAGTCTTCTTAACTCCATTATTTTATAAATTCTGCAGGAAGCTAAGAGTTTTACCTTAGAGATTGACTTCAAAGAAGAAAAGGCTTGAACTCCTGCACTTTAGAATGCAAGGAATGGAGAGGAGATGACAAGGATGAAAGTGACATCCTTTGATCTTACATGCAAGAGCCCAATAGCTTTGTTTTTTTTTTTTTTTTTTTTTGGGGAGAAGGAGGTAAAATGAAGAAGGAGGAATATTTATGTAGCAAGAAAGAGAAGAGGATGGATTGAATGGCTACAGTTGGCCTCTTTTATGCATCAGAATTTCTAAGGTTTATAAGAAAATCCGTTTTTCTTGAGGTATTTTCAATTTAAGCCAAATGAGGGTCCAACTAGTTCAAACAAAATCGAATACATTCAAGTCAAGCACAAAAGTTGACTAGCTCGACAAGAAAAATGCGACGATAGCAATATGATGCATGTATGACGTAAACCCATAAAATCTAAAATTACAAAAAAGGACTTTCATTTACCTAGATAAGGTTAAACCTAACCCAACTGCCTATCCATGACCTGGACTGACCCATTGAATTTCACAAGACCAAAATGAGCTTATTTAAGATAAAAATCACATTACTTAGCTAGTGATTATAATTAGTTACTCACTAATCAAGCTTAACTTGTGTTGGAGTGTTACACTTCCTAGTCTACATTTTCATCATTATTGTTTTCATTAGAATTATCTCCAGATGGTGAAGATCTAGCCATGAAGGCCACATATTTGCCATTTACAATATGGGACAGGTCAACCTTAGGCATCTCTTTTTCTTCAGTAAAAGTATCATTATCCAGATGGTATTCAAGGCCTTTTTATTGCTTGGTTTCGGCTTCTTTTTCTTATTAACACAATCATTAGTTATATGCTCAAAACCTTGACATTCAAAACACTAAACTCTTTTTGAAGAACTTTGCGTCTCAGTTGGCACAAGTTTAAATCTAGTGTTCTTCCCTTTTATAAGTTTGTTAAACTATTATACCAACACAGAAAACAATTGTATATCCCCTTCCTTAAAATTAGAATCAGATTTAACTTTCACTTTTTTCGCTGATCCCTTGGAAAATTAGAAAATTTTGGAAGCTTTAAAGGCAAGTCCTTGAGGTTTTGATTGTTGATTAATGAATTCACCTTCAAAAGTTTGCAAGTTTCCTACCAACTCATCAAGTTTCAATGTTTTCAGTTTATTGGCCTTAGTAATTGCAATAACCATGGGATTGAAATTAGTAGAGAGAGACATAAGAACCTTTTTCACTATTTTTTCTTCAAGAATTGGTTCCCCTAAGTTGTGATTTAAATTGATTATGTTTTTCAATTTAGCATAGAAATCATCATACCGATCCTCTTCACTTATCCTTAATAGTTCAAAAGTAAATAAGAAACTTTGCATCTTAGCCTTTTTTCCTTTTTCAGTCCCCTCATGAACTGTTTGAAAGACGTCTCATGCCTTTTTCGCATTCTTACAAGTGGAGATTTTATAAGATTCAGTAATTAATACTTTATTGTGGATTGCATTTATTGCCTTATTGTTACAATTGTAAGCATAAATTTTCACGTTGGACCTTGGAGCCATTGGCTTTTTAGTTGTTTGTCCATTAATAGTAATAGTGGATAAGGAATATCCATTCAGCATTATTCCCCAAACCCCTTTATCTACTGACCTCAAAAGGCTATCTATATGCTTTCCAATAAGCATAATTAATAACATCTTTCAGTAAAAAATGTTTCACAATAGAAAAGCATTCTTCATTATTTAATTCTATTATAGAAAATCCCTTTGATCAACACATAGTAACTTCATGTGAGCCCTCTCTGATACCAATTGAGGGTTTTGAAGCCCCGAATTTATTCTAAATTGTAGTTTAATAACTACTTTTATACAGCATAAAATAAAAGCAATCAACTACACAAAGAATGTGACACAATATTTAACATAGAAACCCAAAAAGGAAAAAACCACTGAGTCCAAAGTGAACAAAATTAAGCACTAACTTTTGCAGTTACAAAATATACTCACAACTTTACAACCAGTCCCTCAACAAAAGGCATTGTAGTTGTTCTTGTTAGATTCCCTCAACACGTAATCCCTCGGTGCCCCACTATTAGTGCATTGATCATCAACTCAAACGAATCTTTTCATCGAAAAAACATTCTCCTATGAAGATACAGAAGCAACGAGTCTCTCTACAACGAAATAGAAGCACCAATTCTAAGACTTGAAGCTTTAAGCCCAATTCGCTAATAGAAGTGCTAGTTAAAATCTCCAATATAAAATCTTAACTCAAATTATGAAGATGTATGTGGATATCTTAGGATTGAAAGAAACATTCTTTTTATAACCCACAATTATTGCCTTAGGTTAAATTCCAAATATGAACAAAATAGACAACTCTAGCACAAACAGAAAAAAATTCTGCATAACATTGGTGGATTAATTTCCGCCATCTAATGATCGGGCAATGCCCCTACCTCAATTCGATCAATTGGGCAGACATGCGATTGACTGGGCACTCTAGATTTTTCTAAACTTCGAATTTCTTCTCTTCAGTTTTTCTGGCTACTTGGACTATAGTCCATCATAAAAGAAATATAAAATATAACTTTAATTACTCAAGTTTTGTCGAACACATGAATTAGCCAATACAAAAATCCTTACAAAGGGACCATCCCTTTGGACTATCCTAACCACTAAATTGATTGCTTGATTTGCAATGATCAATGTACATGACAAACACAATATATATGGCGGACACCATAGATGGACGAAGGAGTGTTAAGAAACTACAAAGAAGAAGTATTGTTTATGTTTTCAAAACACATTGGGATCAAAGATTCTAAAGGAAACATAAGTTTTAGCTATTCCAAACGCTCGTTGGATCGTTAATTAAGATTTTTTTTTCCCCACAAAGTAAAATAGTGGTTTCTGACTCTTTTAATGCTATTTCATGTGTAAAATCCTTTGAGGTTCATTGGAAGATTAAATTCTACTTCAACGAGATTCAGGCTATTACTGTATTACAGCTACACTCTAGGTATTTTTTGTTCATGCTAGTAGATTTGCCAATGGAATGGCGGTGGACTCTACAAGGGGTAGATTTTGTGTGCACCTATTGTTTAGTATTGGGTTGGGTTCCAATACTAATATATATATATATATATATTGTATTTTGCTTTATGATGATGGTTGGTTTAATTTCTTTTCCTTTTAATAAAAGTCACTATTATTGGAAAAAAAAAGGGGCTGGAGTCTCTAGAACTAAGACTTGTTCTAGATTTATGGCTCCGGTTAATGTTAGAATTATTTATTTATTTGACATAAGATCATCGTGAGATTGACATAAAGATAGAGTAGCAGGAAGATTGAAATACCAAAACTTTGATTGACATCAAGATAGAGTAACTTGTATTGTTTATAAATATAATTTATATCTAAAGGTTGTAAATAATATTGGTATCAAATTTGGCATTAATATATGGGTGGCATTTTTCAGGGGAGAAGTTTCTTCTGAACTTGAGCACTCAATCACCTAAGTGTATATATCAAAACTTTTGTTGAACTGGTTTTGCTAGATTTAAGGAATATAGATAGGACAGAAAGGGGATATAGGACGGACCGCAAGGATGAATTTTTCCGAACATGTGATACACATATCACCATCACCTTCAAGCCAAAGCCGCGTGCTAAATATCCTTGTTTGGAAAATTAGAGCTTTCACACACATGCCGCAGGAAATGAACAAGTCAACAAGTCACCACGCCATTTCTTTCTTCTCTTTCTTCCTTTTTTTTTTAATCTCTACAAGTTTCTATTACCAACTCCTATTCAACTTGATAGTGTCAATATCTTTTATTAATAGACAAATTAATATTATTACATGACTAGAACTTCAATGTGCTTCTTAAGCTAATAGTTTATTTACTGAATTAGGTTGTCATGTTAGCATAGTAGTCAAATTCAGTTCGTTTAGATTAAATCAGTCGAAACTATTCAGTTTAGTTAGTGCAACGAACGGAACAGCCCCAAAAAATATTCGATGCAAAATTTCAGGCTTTTTTAAGATCAAGATCTTCATATCAAATTCAATTTGTTTAAATTCAATCAGCCAAAATTATTCATTTCAGTTAGTGTACCAAACCGACAGCCACCAAAAAATATTAGATGCAAAATTTAAAGCTTTTTAAATCAAGATCTTCATTCCAAACTCAATTTGTTTAGATCGATTGAAATAGCCAAATTTATTCATTTCAGTTACCCTATTGAACTCACCCACCCACCCACCCCAAAAAAAAAAAAAAAAACACACACACACACACACGCAAATGCTTAGGTGCAAAATTGTAGATTTTTTTTAAACTCAAAATCTTCATTTTGGTTTTGAATTCATCATTCCAATTTTATTGACAAAGATGGCATCCATTAGGGTGACAATTCAATAGTTCTTTTCGGTCTGTTGTGAATGGGAAAGAGATTTTAGCCATCGAAAATCCTAGTTTTATAAAGTTCATATCATTGGGATTTACTATTTAGTTTACTGAGGACGTGATAGCCTACTTTTTTCTTTAAATATATAGTTTGTTAACTTTTATTTTTTTTGCAGTATGTGTAGTGCTAAATTGTTAATATTTTTGAAACAAAACTCCGAAATGAAACACTAAAATGCCAAATCCGCCCAGACGTTTCAAATGTAGAGTCAAAACCAAAACAATCTCTCAAACAAAATTGACAACTATGCATGTTAGTCTTCCAGATTGTACCACCCTTTGTGGTAACTAGGGATGCAATTCAGGTGGGTTGGGTACCCGTTCAACCAAAGCCCAACCGTATCTCAATTAAGGAAGCCCAATCCCAAGCTTACTTCATAAAAGAGAGTGAAAAGGCTGAATTGAGCTGGGTCAGACCCGGGTTTCGAATTTCCTACTGAAATACAATTTGGCTTGATCTGGGCTGACTGAGGTCAGGGTGTCTAATTTTCTTGTTTGGTTTGGTTTCCAAAGGACATATGTATATATTAGGTACGCAATATCTTATAAGGGTGGCGAAATACGACTAGACCAATATTTGACTCGTATAACCTGACCCCACAATATATAGGTCAGTTGTGTTGGATTAGACTCTACCGCACATCTAAACCCATCTAAACCCTTTTGTACTTAGAATAGTCTATTTTATATGGAATGGGCTTAACTCATGTTGGCCTTTTTGGGTCCTGCAACTTAACATAAGAATAGCATTTATGAGAAACGGTTGGGTTTGGGCCAAGATTCTACAAGTTGGGTCGAATTAAATGGGTTGACCCACACTAATGCATGTCAGGATGACTCACATGGAGTGAGGGCTGAGCTTACTTAAGACTTTAAAAATTGGTCAGATATGTGTTGGACTTAAACGCAAAGGTACAACCACTTGTCAACTCGACCTATTTTGGCCCGACTTGAGCCAATTTGCCACACAGGCATGCTGACACATTTTTATAGATGTTGAGACTCAGCTCAAACTGATCAGTATTCGAACCTCAAAATCCAATTCTGACCCAAATTTCGTTTGAGTTTCAAAATCCAGTCCTAGCCCAACCTAACCTAAACAAATGTAACCAGACTTTCACTTTGATTGGGGAGGGACCATGCAGTCCCACCCAAGTTGCACCCCTAGTGATACATGGTGCCCCTCTTCCCACCACACACTTGGCTTACAAATGTGACGACTATCTATGCACATACGTTCAATTGGTCACATTGGATATTGTTCAGACTTCCTTGTGAGGCCATCCATGTGAACGGCGATGATGATATATAATATAATTCCATATATAGAATTTCATAAAGGACATGCATAAGCATGCTTTTACTTGTTCTAATCACAAAGCTTTTGAAGTGTGCTTACACTAGAATAAAATAAAAACCATCGTTTGCTTGTCTTTTTAGTTAGATGTCGACGTACAACAAATGCAAGCCTCATTTTCCTAGTTTCTAGTTTGACCATGAAAGAACAAGAAACAGGCCTTTATTTATTCAGTCTTGTTTTTTATTATTTTTTTTCTCTTTCTAATTTGCATTAGTTGGTTCATATGCCTATATTTCTTAGAATTGATGCAAGCTGTCCAAACAAAATATTGCATAGGCAAATATGTTTGTACAACTAAGAAGAAGAGAAGAAACAGAACAAGGAAACGACGACAGAAGTAAATGTTACACAAAATGCTTTGATGGTGTGCACACACAAGAAGTTGTCCATGGGCTTACAAAAATCTCCAGTTTTCCTCCTCAATTACCATCCATCATGTAGGTCCTGCCATACTGGATGATGAAGGCTAAACATTGGAGCCTTTGACCAACATTGGCTACTTAGCATCTCAAGTGCCTTATTACTGGCCGCTTCACAAAAATTAATATATCAGCTGAAGAAGGCCAAAACTCGCGTGCAACTACATCGCTTGGTATTGTGAGAAGCAAGTGCTGCTATAGGGCCCACCTGGGGTCCTGAATCGCAATATATGAAAAGATTTATGTGGGGCCATCCGATATATTAAATTTCAATTTATTTTGATAATTCTAACCCCTCCCTTGTTACCTACAAGTTTCACGGTTTCATATCAAAATTTTTTTTTAACAATTCGATCGCAATGGATTGGTGCAACTCCATGGGATCCAGTAGTGTATAAGGGGCTGGGGGTTGGATGGTTGGATGGTTCATTTGGATTTGTGATCAGGTGGGCCCATGGCAGCTTCACACGTTAAGATCAACAGCCGGTGGACGTCCAAGAGCATTGTGCATTAGAGAATATTTTAGAGAAGATCAGATATGGAAAGAATCAGTTAATATTAGATTAGCTTACATTAAATTTAGTTCGTTTGAAGCCAGTGTTATATTATGATTATGCTTCTTATTATTATGTGATTTCGTTTCCTATTAAATTTGTGATTAAGTTTCATCATTCAATGAAGATTTCCTCAAAGAATTGGCAAAATGTAATCTATTTATCTTTTAAGACTAGATATTAAGTAGGTTATAAATATGGGCCTACTATGGTGCATTGCAAACACGACGCCTTTATTTAGGATGGGTAATGCATGAAGCTTTCTTTTGCTTTTTTAAAACTAGTGCGTCTTCACCCCCATGCCCAACATAGGCCATGGAACAAATAAAATTTTATTGAAAAAAATAAAATTATTAATATTTTAATAAAATATAAATGAATATTATCATATAAATCATAATACAAACATAGTTAAAATTAAATTGAGCTGCATATTTAATTTCAAAACCCAAATCCCTAATTACCTTTTGTGTGATCCATAATCCTTAATCTCCAATCCACATAAAAATAATAACTTCTTGCTTAATTGAATACATATAAATAAGGGTTTAATCAAGTGAAAAAATCATCGGATTCATGAAGTTTTTGCAAGTGATAATATTAGCACCTTCTTGTAATTTAGAGTCATATGGTTTGCATCACATTTTGACACCATATTAGTTGTATTATATGTATTTTATCTTGTGGATCATCATTCATATTTGGCCCAACTTAATTTGGATCCATCTTGGCCCAATTGAAGACTATTTGACGCAAATTGAAATTTTCCTGAAACCAGTGGACTTGCACGCAAGACTTTAGAAAACTTTGAATTAAAATAGGAAACCATCGTCCCTCTCCATTTTCTCAAGTCTTCCTCTTGCTGGAGCTATTTCATCTTCATACTACTCTCCCTCTCCTCTTTAGATTTGAGTTAGAATCCAACTCCTGGAGCCTTATATGTGCTCCTACTAGGTTCCACCTTCCTCTTCTTCATTCTCTTATTTATCTTCTTCCTTTGAAACTCACAAATTCAACTCCTCATTTTCTCTACAGCTCCCTAAGGTAAGAACTCCAATACCATTTCATTTCTTTGGGTCCAATAGAGTCAAGGAGACTCAATTTGGTGACATATATATATCTTACACTAGATTCATCCATTGAATGTCTTTGCATGTAATAGAAATTCCTTTTATTGAGGCTTTCTGCATCATCAAACTAAAGGAGTGGCTAGTTTTGAGTCAAGCACTGATACAAGGCAAGTATAAGAATATATATTACTACATGCATGTTTAATTTGTTGATTCTTAAAGTGATCACTCTAAATGCAAATTCACAACTCTTTCATCCATTAATCAAGTATATATGTATTGGATTAAGTAAATATAAGTATGAATATATAATATTGATGATATGTGGACATTATAAGACCTATTGTGATACTTTGGAGCAAAAGAAAGCTCACTGGAACCAAATTGTAGAGAGTTATGTATCGAACACGAGCTTCATGAACAGCTACTAAAAATTCTGAAGCTTACAGTGAAGCTCACGGCTAAGCCGTAAGTATTCTATGGTTCAAAATCTAGAGAACCAAATTCTGGATTTGAACTACGACTAACCCATGGCCAAACCGTGAAATAAACTACATCTAAGCCAAAACAACCTCGTGATCAAGCCATGAGCCATTTTACGGCTAACTTTCTCGAGAACACCCAAATCTAGTTTCCTTCTACGACTAACTCTCAATTAAACCGTGGTTGTGCTATGGCTAAGTTAGACCCAAGCCGTAGCCTAGCCGTAGGTTTCATACGGCGAAGCCATAGGCCAAAATATAGTTGAACCGTAAATGCGTACGAAATTAAGGTGAAACCTATGCTACACGGCTAAGCCGTAACCCATACACAGCTAAGCCATAAGAACACAAAGACTTAGGGAAATTAGTGACTCTCAAAGACTTATAGGGCTTTGGATATGGCACCTTTACCCCAATTAAATTAGCCCAATGGTGATCAAATGATAAGGAGGAAAAGTGTTGAGCTATCACTCATCCCCTTTGATTTTCCGAATGGTTTTTTGATGTTACGTCATGAGTGTTGGCATAAGAAGAGGTGTCCTTTGCTACACAATGTAACACTGAGATTTTGGTAATATAATGACACTAAATATTTTATGAATACATTGTGTTGAATGACCTCGGAAACACGGATTATCTAGCATAGGGTTGGCTAGTAAATATCATCGATACTCACTCAATGTAAATGCATTCATATTGTTAAGCAACCTTTCTCTCAACATGATCTAATCATCTACTCATTCTTCTTGGTGAACCTTGAAGCAAAATCGGACCCAAAGCTTCTATAGAGTGTGCACCTGTAAGCCAATATGGGTGTAGCTAAGGTGGAGAAGGTTCGAGCTCAAATAGCTCATTTAAGTATGCATTGTCTGATTATCGGTCACTTTGTTTGATTCTGATTTTTATGATTGAATATAATCTCAAGACCAAAACTCTTTTATGCATGATATGGTAAGTATGAATGATTATGTACGAATATGAGATAATCATTATGATTGGTGATAAGTATCTGTGATATGAATTCGAGTCGGTTGATACGTTGAATCAGCACCACTTAGCTTATACCCTTATTAGGTTCTACGGGACCAATTTGGGTATCCCTTATGTCACTGCTGTAGTAGTTTATGAACAAGTTAGTCGGCACTTCTTGGGAAACTAGACTGATCCCCTAATAATATTCCCTTCTGTATATTATATGCTCTCCTTAGAGAGAATATAGCCTTATGGATGCCAACTAGTATATTATAATATTCTGTTCATGATTTGTTATTTATGCTTATTTCATGCACAACATGCCTAGCTTACGATTATTGCTTTTTTTCAAACAATATGCTATCTAACTCATTTGATATATCATGATGGCCTCATATATCTCTATATTTGCTTAACCATCATGTTAACAGTGCTATCCTTGGTATTACAGGTACCGAACCCAATGCTAGTACGACAATTGACGCGCCCCCGGAAGGAACCTTAACAGTACCTAAGGGTGTAGATAAGTGGAACAAAGACGACGTTTTCTATTAGTCATCTTACGAAGGGCGTCAATGGAACTTTCTTGTTGGGTTGTTGAGTTTAGTCATTCTTAGACTTGTAGCTAACCATGCCATCTCTATCGTGTTGCTTTGGGCTTAAGATTTGATGGCATGTTTTTTGGATTTTGTATAACTAAGTTTTAGTATTTTGTAGTTTTGTGTGTAAGTGGTTGGATAAGCAACAAACCTTAGATTTATCTATGAATGAATGATGTTTTATTAATAGTTATGATCATTATAGGTGTATTTCACAGGCTTCTACTTTACTATTGAAACTTGATATACGTGTGTGTGGAACTTCCTCACACATTCCTGTGGAATCTCCCTTGTAGTGGTTCGTGCGTGTCTTTACATGGCACCGATTGCTATAGGATTACATGTGCCACTCCTTGGGACCCATTCTAATCTTCAATTTTTGGGTTCGGGACGTGACAAAAAGTGATATAGAGAATAGCAACAAATGCCCGCGCTACACTCAGGCCCAAAAAAAATTGTCAAAATCTTTGTTTTGTTTAAAATATTTTAAGAGAAATAAATCTTAAATAAATAAATATATTATATATTTATCTTTTATCATTAATATTAATTCTATGCACCAGGATTCTAAATTAAAAAAAGAAAAAATTACGAAAAATACAAACCAAATCCAAAATTATAAATTTCCGCCCATATTTTTCAAGTCATTTTTTTTAAAAGAAGAAATAAATATGCTAAAAGCCTTCCAAAATTTGGTGGCCAAGCACCTCGCAAAATCTAAATCTTAAAATGATATATTTTGGAGAGCAAGAAGCTACTATAGAGGATTCAGCTCCTTTAAAAAGAAATAAATGGAGGTTTTTTTTCACCTATTTGCCCACCAATGTTAGCCCCCAAAGCATCTATAATTCCTTCATCACTTCTGAGCTTCTTGAAAAACTTTATCTTCTTAAGTCATCTATAGTTAAGTTGGAGTATTTTGTTAGTAAACATTGATTATAAAGTAGGACTTGGTTCCAAAAGAGTGGTTCAAAAGATGAACAGGGACCTTTTGGTAATGAAGAAGAAAATGTGATGGGCCCTATCTTTAATGGGAAAAGATGCACAAATGATAAAAGAAAAGAAAATATCTCGATAAAGAGCCATGAACATTCACATAGTCTGTTATAAGCTGAACAAAGCATGCTTAGGTCCTGTTAAATTCTAAACAATGAATCATAACATTCAGATCTTTCAAACCAAATAGAAATACTGATTAAAAACAACATTCTTTCTCCATGAAAAGCCACAAGAAATAGCATTCAAACTATTTATAACCGAATAGATGCTAAACAAAATGCACAAATGTCTTTTGTAATAAGCATTCAAACCATTCTTACAATTTGCTATTAAAAATAAGTCCCAACAGAAATTCTAATGCATAATTCAAAATCATTTATACAACCAAATTCCAAATAATAAAAATTTAAATTATATATTATACAATCAATTAGTTCTAACAATCATAAATCATAGTTATTTGCCTTCATCTATAACATGATATTTACCTTTGCAACTCACTTGCAAAATCAAAATTCAAATTTATGTCAAACATCAACCTGGATAAATAAAAACCTTGATTAACAAAAGCAAAAACAAGAAAGTTTAAGCCTTTATTTGTGATGAATACAAAAGTCGATGATCATAAAATGTGTGTTTAGGTTGGGGGGGGGGGGGGGGGGGTGTCGTAGTCTTTATATGAGTGAAATCAATATAACTGGATGGTGAATACATAAATAAATAAACCCAGCATCATATTCGAATGGCTGAAATTTAATGCAATGTTTAGAGACCTACTGTCATTAAAGAAGATGTGTGAGCTTCTGTCGATCCAAGGCACCATTCCTATTGCTTTAAGAGCATCTGAAAGGAGGCTCTCAAAATCTTGTTGGCGTAGATCGAAGATGTTAAGTTTATGAATTTGCATGATTTAGGCATCATTTTAGATTAGATTAGAAAAATTAGGTTAAATGCATAATTATTCATTCAATTTTATCATTTCATGCATTTTTACCTACCAATTGGAATTTGTACAATTTTTGCACATTTTATGCATTAATTAAGAATGTTTGCAATTTTTCTTCGAAAAATCCCAATTGGAGTAGAACTCTATCTGGACGGGTCCCGCTTCAATGTGGGCTCTTCAATATTTGATGAGTTTAATTAAAATGTGCAGAAAATGAAATTTGAGACCCACAAAACTCTAGAATGATTTGAGTCTCATTGCTTGAAGATCTACACACTTAGAGTTCATCTGCTTATGGATCCCACGTGAAGATTAATTAAGACTTCCAGAAGATCTCATCTCATCCTATTGTGTTAAGAAATACTCTTCTGACTTGGTTAACAAATCACAACCACTATAGAGAAAGAGTCCATTACAATTTTAAATTCAAAATTCAACCCCGTTTTTCACAAGATAGCCTATCGAAAATGACCATAACTCTCAATTTGGACATTGTATTGATGTAAATGACTCACTGTTGGAAAGCTTATTCAAAGTAGATGTTCATGGAGCCCAAGATTGAACAAATAAGAGCTAAAATGAGAAAGTTATGGGCTTGGAAAGTTTCATGTACATTTTTAAGCGGGATTGCAAATGCATCTACACCATTGAAGTATAACTATTGTACATTTATCTGTGGACCCTCATATGAAGATTAGATAAGCATATCAAAAGTTTCCACCTTATCTTATCTCCCAGATCTCTCTCATTTTATGAGATAAACCTAGTCAACATGCAGCATATCTTATATCTCAATCTACCAAAAAGAGGTCTAGATTCAATAAACCTGAGGAGCCAGAAAACTATAAAAAGAGGCCATGAGAGGCTCCTCCTCATTCTCAGCCAGGTCTGGAAATTCCATATCTCTCTCTCCCTCTCTTCTTCACCTCTCCACTCCATTAATTTCTAATTTTATTTTAAAGGTATTTTGGAGCCTTTTTTTAGAAACTAGGATCAAGAAAAGAGAATTTTAAGAAACCATTGTATAAGAAGAAGAAATCAATGAAATTATTTTTGAAGTTCTTTGCAATGGTGGACTGAGTTTCTGATTGAAGCAAAAGATGAAACTGAGTATTTTAATGTTCTAGTTTATATTTATTATTTTACTCTTTTCTGTTTCTTGTTAATGTGCTTTTAAAAGATAATAATAGGTCTATCTTCATGCCAAAGGCAAACTTTTGATTTATATTCTTAATGAATAAATTTTGATCATTTATACTTACTTTGATAGATTATGCTTAGATCTTTAACTATCTTTGATAGTCTATACTTAGTTTAATATATGTTGTTTAGGATGTTCATTCTTTTATGAGGTGAAAGAGGTCTTGAGTATTGATTTTGTTTTTTTCTTAATCAAAAATTGATTTTTGCAATAGTCAAATCATCTGAATCAAAAACATTGATTTGTTTTTTATCTGAGTAATAATTGAGACAAAAAGGGTAAATTAATTGCATAAATTATATTTTTGAATAACTTAGTGGATTTTGGCTACTCTGATCTGTTTCTTATCATTGTTATTAATTTATTTAGTTTCTAATTTACATACCACACTTCTCTTTTATTATTGTTTTTCTTTTGAAAAAATTCAGATTTTTAATTAAAAAGTTGAAAAGTGCTCTTCGTGGGATCAACCTGTATTTGCCACTGTCTCAATAAAACAACTGTGCACTTGCATTTTTAAGTAGAATGATTAAATTTACATTAGAAGAAAGCGGTCATCATCGTTAGAGAAAGGGATTTTTGGATCCTCATCAGATTCGAAATGGAAGCTCTCTCAATTAGATTGGTTACATGTCGAAATTGAGACATGAGATGATCATTATACAATAGGGCAAAGAGAAGAAAATGGCACCATCCTCTATCTCTCTTCTTGCAATAACAATCAGTTATAATAATAAATATATGACCGTGCAAGATTTTAGGGAAACATATCACTTCCAATGGCATATGTTGATTTTCATTCCAATGGTGTAAAAGGAAACCTACGAAAAGTCCACCATCAACGATGACATGATATGTCAAATGTGTTGATTTTCATTCCAATGACAGCTACTAACTTATGACAAAAGTAAACCAATGAAGGAGTCCTCCATCAACAATAAGATAGTTAAACCAATTTAGTGGGGCAAAGATTTTGAATTTTAAAAATATGAAGGAGTAATTTTAAGGTGACAGTTGGAAAAGGAAAATATTTTAGAATATAAGGAAATGATTTTAGGGTGATAGTTAGTAAAGGGAGAGATTTTAGTAGAGCTATGCTACTTGTCATTTTCTGAAAATATGACATGGCACTCTAGAAAAAGGAAAAATAAGAGTATTGATGTAGCAGCATTTACAGGCCTCCATTATTGTGACTTTAATATATATAATAAGACATTGCATGCTCAATTCATAAGATTCAAGGCCAATTGATCCATTTGGAGTGCCTTCCTAATTAGACAAAGTGCAAATGCTCAAGTGACCTGATTGATTGGCATCTATAAATTTCATTAGAGATATTTATTTGATATTTATTTTTTTGGATTCAAAAGCAAAAGAATAACCATATTAACATCATCACTGGCTCTTACATATAGATAGATAGATAGATGGATGGATGGATGAACAAGAGATGAAGATGCAGCACAAGCAGCAACAACAACAATAACTGTAACAACAGTAGCAGAAGAGGAAAGAACTTGAAAAAGAAAGAAAGAGAAAAGGGCAGTTGGTCTTATCTTTGGGGAGGAGATTAAATCACAGGACAGAGACAAAGAGCGAGCACAAAAACACAAATACATGAAATACATTCAATTAACCGAGAGACATGAAATTGTAGGCTAGAGATAGGGAGGAGATATTGCAATTAGAATGGACTTTCTCTATCACAAATACATGAAATTCAGCAATTCAGAAACTATAGTACAATCACCTACACATCAGTTTCTAGCTTTAAAAAAACGCAACATGTCTACAAATTAAACAAAAAAAAAAAAAAAACAACAGTTTCTAGCTTAAAAAAAACCCAACATTTCTACAAATTAAACCGACACAAAAAAAAATCAATAACCCTTCCAACCTAGATTTCAAAGATTGAGGGAGGAAGGTGTTACTGAAAAGGGGCAGCAGAGGCGATTAGAGAGGAGACAGAGAGAGCGGCATGCACAGAAGAGGTCCACTCACAAAGATGACTGATGAGGCAAAGAGGAGACACAGAGGGGGAGAGAGCAAAGAGGGGACGCTGTCGATTTTTATTGTTCCTTTTTCTTTCTTCCTTCCTCCTCTTGGCCGGTAGAGGTAGAGGCCGGTGCTAGGATTGAAGTGAGATGAGCAGAGCAAGAGTGAGACCTCGGAGATAGCAAGAGAGAGAGGAGCAGAGCGAAAAAGAGAGAGAGCAAAGAAAAAGAGCAGAGAGAGAAAAGATCGAATAGAGCAGAAGGAGATGAGCCAAGCAAGTGAGAGATCAGAGAGACCGAGAAAGAGAGAGAGAGATGAGCCAAGCGAGTAAGAGATCTGAGAGAGAGAGAGAGCAGAGAAAGCGAGAGAGAGATGAGTAAAGAGAGCGAGAGAGAGAGAGAGAGAAATGAAATTTGGGGGCGCCAGAGTGAAATAGCGATTTCGCTCTGGCGCCAATATTGAGGATACCTTCACCAACGACTCATTTTCGTCCCCAACAAAGAATTTCATCGGCAAACTTTTTATATTTCTACAGGAACTTAAAAACTTGAATTTTACCGACGTTTAAATTAACACGTCAGTAATAATTTATCTTCTTTTCCTTTTTCTAAAAAGTTCATTATAAGATGTTGAGCGACGCTTTTATATTTATGTCAATAAAAATAGAACTTAAAAAATACCAACGAAATCTTTTGCCGTAAAGATTTCAATAATTTGTCAAAACTAATTTACTTTATTTTAATTTTTTCTAAAAAATAAGTTAAAATGTCCTAACAATTGCCGACGAATTTTACCTAAAACATCGGTAAAAATCTATTTTTTATTGACATTTTATAGAAAATGTCAGTAAATATCCTACTTTTATCGATGTTTTTTAATAAAACGTCAGAAAAAAGTCCCTTTAATTTTTAGGGCCGACATTATATTTATTATGTCGGTCAAATTATACTATTACCGATGAAAGTTTGAGCCCGTCGCTAAAAAACATCAGCAAAACTACTGCTTCTTGTAGTGTGAAAGGCCAATGGGATTATGTTTCCTAGTTTAGGTTGATTGTACCTATTTGCTTGATTTTATTCAAGCTCATTATTTTCTTTGCTTAGATATTGTTTGGCAAGTCTTACCTGTTTAAAATAGAGCTGACTCGAATATATCTGTTTGAAATAGAAACTGTTTTAATGGAGCATTTTACAAATAGAAAGCTTGGTATATCTAATTCATTTAGAAGAAGCAAAGGCGCTATAGCTTATACAAGAAAAGTTGCCATATGGTAAAAATATGCAAACAAAATTAGCATAAAGTAAAACTAGTCTACACAAACTTGTCTCATATTCTTTTCTATAGGCAAAGTTAGCAAAAGAAAGAAAAACAATGCACATGATTGTTTCAAACATTCTTGACTATTTAAAAGATTTACCTTTTGGTTGCTTTTTAAAAAAGAAGAGACAAAAAGTCTTTAAAGCTAATTCAATCAAACATCCCAATTACAGAAAAAAGAAAAAAAAATATGTCAAACCATATATAATTCAGATATCTGAAGTTAACCTAGAATGCACACTTGCCAAACAACACCTTAGATTAAATGGATAATTTAAAACATTGAGACTACAAAACCCAATTGTAGCCCACCGGCCAGTAACATGTCACCTATTTAATTTTAAGATTTTAAGTAGAGAGAGAGAGAAAGAGGGGGAGAGAGAGAGAGAGTAAAAGACACAAAATGAAAAAATATGTCACCCTTTTTTCATTTCTTTCAATTTGAACATTTACTTTACTCCAGTCCATCCCTCACAAACAAATATGCAAATGGCCTTGATTGTATCTAACTATATTTGGGCATTCGTTCAACATAGAAATAGTCAAAGCAGAGAGAGACGCCAGCCAATCTCTTTTGGATTGGCATGCAACATTTCAATTATGGAATACTATATTTATATATACAACATTTAATACGCTAGTTGTACGGCAGGTGATTTCCACTACATTGCTCCAAACATGGCTTCTGCTTGAATAAACAACAGCCTTTCATGATCGTTTCTATATATTTACTTGTTTAAAACTTAACTTCTTCTTCCTCTCTTTCTTGGAAATCAGTTTCTTATATCCTCATATTTTGAGGGGAATGATTCCACGAGAGACTATTCTTTCTTACATGGTAATCTTATCTTTACGATGTTTCCTAAGTTTCTTTTTCTTTGTACTTGTCTTTGTCATTAATAGTATTGATAAAGTAAGCAAAACACCTTTTTCCATGGAGGGCCCAAATTAAATAGCTACAAACAAGTCCACAATAATGGCGATACAGAAGTTACATTCTTATATTCAAATATGGGGATAAAATCAATGGACCCAACCGATTGAATCAGCGGGGAACTTTCACAACCAGGCCTTCGATCAATCACAAATGCGCCAATTTAAAGGAGTTGGATCATGATTCATGGATTCTGGTTTGAGCTATCATTCCTGATCAGATAATTTGTAATGTTTGATTTTGGGGTCTTAAACGTGGTTATTTTTGCAAGTACACATTTTTAATTGTGATTCCGTCAAATGGTGGATAGTGGTCAAATCAAGGGCTAATTTTATTAACAGCATTAGGAGAGGTAAATGTATATTGGAGGTTTTTGACTGACATTGAGTGAGCCATTTCTAGGATAGGAAAAGTGATTTTTGACTTTTCCTAAAAAGGCAAAAAGTCTTCTCGAGTGTTTTGTATGGCAAAACCTGCATATCTAAAGCGAGGAGGTTTTCTTCATTGGAACCATTATTTTCTTCATGAGAACCATTCTCATAGATAATCATGTTAGAACTATTCTGGAAGATCCACATGGACTAACCTATCATCAATCACCATCCTCACACACAAACTAATCCTTGTGAGTTGGCACTAACCAAATTTGACAGTCATCCTTTTTATTGAAAAGCCTAATTTATATATTGCTAACTTATATTATATGAAGCTTGTATGGCTTTTTTTTTTTTTTTTTTGGGAACCCAATTTACAGGGTTGTGACCCATGAGAGACACAACCATGAAGAAAAAAGCTTGCCTCCATGAGGAACTTATAGATCAAACCTTAAGTAATTAAGGGAAATTTGGGAACCAAACCAACTAGGTAAATGTGAGTTGGGGCAGGTTTAAGGTCCCGATTTATTGCTGTCCTGATATTTTAAGGCAGAAATGATAGCGTTTGAACAAATTCTATGCACAAGGAGATCAAAAGGCTGACTTGGAAAAAAAAAATAAAAAAACACTGTTTCCTATGTATCCTAATGTTCTATGTTTAGTTGTTTTAATGAAATCCGCTTTCCATGAAAATAAAAAAGTAGGCCAAGTGGCCAAGTGATGTTGCTTGCAGCCCAGTTGCTTAGTGGATATTAAGCATGGGAGGCCCTGTATGATGGTGAAAACAAGTGGGACATTTGCCACTCGTAGATATGATTTGGTTTCTGACAACACTATATGCTAATTATATATATTAATGCTCGAAGAATGGAGGCCTTTGGTCAGCACCCTTATTTTCCTTTTTTTCTAAAGCGCCACCTCAGCATTTTAACATACTAAAATCTCTCCTCATATAATCTTTCTCCCTCCCTTTTATCTTTTAGGCAATTAATATTTTTTAAATTTGATTCTTCTAAAATCTCTCTTTTCATCCTCTAAAATCTCTAATTGATTTTCCTACCCTGGCCCCAAGGTGCCATATTAACATTAAGCTTTCTCCTCATTATGCTTAGAGATCTTATTCACCAAAAGGTATGATTTTATTTCATTTTGCACTTTATCATACTCCTTTTTCTTTTCTATTTTGCTTTTTTCTTTTGTACTATGTTTTCCTTTTTTTTTTTTTTGTTGTAGTTAATGCACCAATTGTTGTAGATTCAAGAGGGGATGTGGTAGAGGAATGATTTTCTTTTCTACTGTATTTTGTTATAGATTTTTTTGTTATAGTTTTTCCTATTTTATTTTGTTATTTTTATTGTAGTACATGTTTACACTTGAAAATTTCTTTTTTCTTTGGTCTTTTTTGATGATTCATGGATTTCTTTCATTTTATTTTTTCCTTCGATTTCTATTATTAAATCCTGTGCCATTCTTTTAATCATATTTCCTTTCTATATCTCATATATTATTTTATTCTTTTTTATTTTATTTTAATATTTTTTCTTTTGTCACCCGGGCCTCACGGTGTCATATTAACATAAAGCTTTCTCCTCATCATGCCAAGTTATGGTGGCCCTTTTTGTAGCAATCCCATGCATAAATTAATTATGATATTTATCATAAGTAACTTATGTAAAACTCACTTAATTTTTACATTTATTTTTTATTCCAATTTACAAATTTATAAATGATCTTTTTTCTTAAATTATAAATTAAAAAATGAGAATTATAAACAAGAATTTTATTTATAGATTGTTTAAGTTTTATTTTTCGTCTTCTTTATATTTTGTTAAATAAAATTTAAGAATAATTAATAACATAGTAGTGTTCATTTTAAAACTATCCTTCTCAATAATATGCATAAGAATTTAATATATTATAACTTTTTGGCAGGTGCTTAGCATGGCCTTTGTTGCTAGTCTATTAAATATGATTGATTGTGAGCAAATCTCATTGAATGTACCATAAAAGGAGATGGGGATGTAAAAGAGAGGCCCACATGAGCAAATTGGGACATGTTGATGTTTATGGGTGGCCCACCAGGCATCAATCCCAAATTTTGATCAACTTTGGCATTTGCAGCCCACCCGCAATCTTCTGCCCTTTTTCCCAACAAAAAGTCTCTAACTTCTTCACAATTACTAGGCATAATTATATACATTGGATCTAACAAGAATGTCAATTGGATATACAGGAGACGAAAAGTCATACGATCCAACGACATTAGACATCACATTAATGTACATTAACTGAAAGTCTATAAAAGGTGTGGATGTGATCAGTGGTCCAAATGTACGGAAAAATCAGATGGCTTGGATTGTCCAATCATCAGGTTTTCAATTAAAACGACGGGGATAGCTTGTGCACAGCGACCCTGGGGGTCTTTCCCTACGCAATTGCATTAATCCACATCAGCATGTAGTTATAAATTCAATATGGACTCTTTTTCCTTCTTTATTAAGCCACACTCAACTGCATTCATTTTTATTCAAAAACCATCATTCTTAATTTCTTAACAAGTCCATCTACAATTTCTATAAAAAAAAAAGAAAAAAAAAGTCCATTTACAATAAAATCTTTTGAAACCCTCTATCATTTAAAGGTGGGTCCCATATACTAAGTTTCTAAAAGCTAAGTCAGATTAATTTTTTAAAGGAGCCCTATGTTAGCATTTTTAACGGTGAATCCCTTATTCACATCCCAAAAGGGGTTTCATGTTGTAATTTTTATAAATGTGGGCCTTATATTGTCATTCCAAATTTTGAGTCTGTAATTTCTCAGTATTTTTAACAATAGGTCCATTATTCACATTACAAAAAGTACTCCACCTTAATTTTTATAAAGGTGGGCTTTATGTTGTCACTCCTAAATGTAGTCTCTTACTGTAATTTTTCATTATTTTTAATGGTGGGTCCATTATTTACACCACAAAAGGTGTATCACATTGTAATTTTTGTAAATATGGGCCTTATGTTGTCTTTTCTAAATGTGAGTCTCCTACTGTAATTTCTAAACTTGTGTCCAATATTATAATATCTAGAGATGGGCTTTACATATGACAATTCCTAAAGTAGAACCCCATGTTTTGATTCCTAAAGATAAGTACTATGTAATTTTTAAAGTCTAACATGTCCACTTCATAACATCTCAAGTGCTCAAATTCATCTTTTAGTTTAATTTTCTTAAAAAACGTAAAAACTTTATTAGTTGGGTATACTATAGTTAGAGTTTTTTTAAGATAAGTTAATTTGATGAATGTGTTATAATCCATCCAATTTTATAATTTTTTATTAGACAGTTGTTGCTATCCATTTGCTCCAAACTTTTTTATTATAGCTCATCCAACAAAATATGCTAAATCAATTGTCAAATTACTCAGGCCAGGAATATGTACAATGATTGCTTTGTTCACACATTATACGTGAAATCAATTTATAGTGTATTCACATGTTAAAGTTGAAAGTTGGCCCTTATTATTTTTTTTTTAATATTTTCATATTTCATAAAAAATACATGCTCAATCTCATGGTTGAGAGTTCCTAAAGGGTAGTGTTGGAAATGAATTTGTTAAAAAATTAGAAAGGGTTACAAAATTTTAAAAACTAGGTGGATACTTTACATTGTAAACGTGGGCTCCATGTCCTGATTCCTAAAAGAAGATCTCATGTACTTTTTAAATACTAACAATGGATCCACATTTTAACATCTATGCTGGTCCAAACTCATCATATTTTGAAAGGTATGTAAATGTTTTATTAAGAGAGGAAAAATCCCTTGAAATACAACAACCATAAGATCACTAGATCTTAAGCAAAGAGACCACCAATCATGACACAAATAGCCCACATCTCGGGCACCAGGAATCAACAGAGAACCATGATCAAAAAGCCCACATCCCATTATAAATGATAAAGAATTGAAGCAAATTATTAAATAACAAAAAGTATATTACACATTTTTGAATAAATAATTAAGGATTGAAAACAAAAAAATGTGTAACAAATTTTAAACAAACAATAAATGATTAAATGGAAAAGTGATTAATCATTTTAAAAGAATGATAAAGAAAATAAATAATTATAATATGATTGGGTTTAAGCTTTAGTTGGATTTAGGTATTTAATAGGCGCAGACCGAGGCCTTATATATTTTTATCGAAGAGGAATCAAATTTGGGATCTAGTGCATGTAACAAACTTGTACCCATATTTGAATCAAACAAACTTATATAAGTGAAAATACTAATTGGACCATACTCGACCACGAGAATGAACATGTATTTTTATAAAATATGAAAATATTAAAAATAATAATAATAAGGGTCGGGTTTCAACTATAACATGTGAATTGAACTGAGTTTAAGATGGGAATGTGAGGTTCGAGATGCACGACATGATAGACACTGAAAGTAGGATATTGGCATCGTGGACTCACATTTCTATTGTGAAAGAAAATTGGTTGTTATGTGTATATTTAATTAACCATGACAGTTAGATGATTTAGTGCATACCCTCAGAGAACTTGAATTGACACACGATCATAATACACTTTCAAATTTAAAAGTCTAAATACTTAAATTAATATTAGGTTGAATATTGGGATTAGGGGTTTCATATCATGGTTCATTCTGCATCGGTAGATGTATGTGCTTGTAAATATATATATTTATATATATATATGTATATTTGACCGACTGCAATTTGGAGATGGACATACGCCATTGGGTCAGTATGTATTGTAGAATATGGTATACAGCTGTGCCATTTGTTATATTTGGTGGGAATACCCATTTTTGTCTATCTGTCCGCGGGAATACCCGTTTCTGTATATCTGTTTGCGGAGATACCCATTTTTGTATATTATATCTACAGGAGTATCTGTTTTTGGTAAATTGTATCTGCAGGGTTACTTGTTTTTGTGCATTCATGCTATCGGGTTGCATTTAGTATATGTTGGGCAATGATGAATATTATGTTTTAATTTAATTAATTAACACAACTGCATATTGCTTACCCTCTTGCCAGATTACGCAATCTAACCCACTACTTTTGGTGTCTAGGTTCCTTTACTAATACCGAACTGGAGGGTCAGATGACGCAAGAGATTCCGCCAGATGGCGGAGTTGTTGAGTGGAGCACCGATGACATTGTCTGAGGTGCCTTAGAGTTAGTGTAGAGATCAGAAACTTTAGATTATGTAATAATGTCATATTTGAGGCCATTAGTTATTCATTTAAATTTATTTGTCTTGGAATTATAACTTTAATTACTATACATCGAAGCACTTGACCTTGACTTTATTATTATTGAAATTTGTTCTTTGGTTGATGTATAATGTTCATTTGCGATGATTATGGATTTCAGTTCCGCGTGTAATTATGGTTGCTTGATCACCAAACATAGCCTCATGCAGAATTTCGATCCACCCAGAATTAGGGCCTGTATTGTTTATGTAAGAAAAACTTTAATTGGCCCAATTCTTACACCCTTAGAACCGGGTTTGGATCCGGCCTAGTTTTAACAATTCCTAGCATGATTATTTTAACAATTAATTAATAAGCTCATAAGAAAATATAATCTTATAAGAGAATTTTTCCGAAACGACTGGTCTCCACATCCTTTTTTACCCTATTGCTTGGAGCACTATATGCTCTCTTAAGACTAAAGGTGGCCTAGGTATCTTGCCTCTGAGAAAGATGAATGAAGCAAGCCTCCTTCGCCAATTGTGGAATATTGCGGCATTAAAAGATAATTGCTGGATTCTGTGGGTTTGGGTTAAATACCTTAAGCAGCGATCCTTTGGGAGGTCCCTCTCCCTATGGCTGCCTCCTAGGGGTGGAAATCTATCATTTAGTTGAGAGAGCAAGCTAAGCCACACATCAGACATCTAATTGGAAATGGGTCTAGCACTTTCTTTTTGCATGACCCTTGGCTCCTAGCAGGTCCTCTTACATCCCTTACAGCCAATACAGCTATTTCAAACCTGGGCCTCGGCAAAAATATTAAAGTTTATCACATTGTGGGTTTTAATGGCTGGTGTATCCCTTCAGTTATGCTTCAGAATCAAAACCACATTGTTCAGCTTATTCATCAGATGCCACCTCCTGAGATTTCCTTAAATGATGAAGTAGTCTGGACTTGTCAAGAGTCGACGATCTTCTCCTTTGCATCTACCATACAACAGGTCTCCTTCCATGCAGTTCTCCCTGACATTCAGTGGGCTCCTCTTATCTGGTTTAAAGGCTATATTCCGAAACATTCAATATGTGCATGGATGTGCTTTTTGGGAAGGCTAAAAACAAGAATATTCCTGCGGTCTAGGGGAATTCAATGTGATTTGAACTGTCCCTTGTGATGGGGATAAGGAGGATTTAGAACACGTACTTCTCCACTGCCCTTTCTCCGAACAGATTTGGAATGGCTTGCTTTTGAGAGTGGGGCTTAACTCTCCCCACCCCTGCCTTTTGCATGATAAAATCAGCTATACAATCTCTGCCTTGCAAGGTATTTCTGCTGGAGTGGACTACTTAGCTCACCTCATCTTCCCAACCTTTGCTTGGACTTTGTGGAGAGAAAGGAATAGGAGGATTTTTCACCAGCTTTATCAGAGGCCACATCATCTCCTAGCAGATATAATTCAACAAATTCAAAGCCGCATGTTTCACTTGCACTCTCACCTTCCTTCCCCTTTTCAGCAATGATGGAACTTCCCTCCGGAACCGGAACCTGCTCTTGGCCTCTTCTACCATGCAAGACGTCCAGCCATTGCTGTTGGTTGGAGAATTTCTCTCCTCTAAATGCGGAATGCGGGAATAGGGATTCTTTGGAACCCCTCTAGTTGTCCTATTTCAGCTTTCTTGCAGTCGGATGATTGCGATCCTACCAGCATTTTGGACCTTGTTCAGAATACGTTGCAGCATTCCTCAAACCAAGTTTGGATTGAAGTGGAAGGAAGTATTTCTGAAGTCCTTCGTTATCCAGATCGATTCCCTTGGCGTACTCGCTTTACTTATCGGAAGATTGCCAAGATGCTAAAGGAGTTTGACACTTGTACCTTTGCTGGGCCTTCAACTCCTGCAAGGAGACTAGCGAAGAAGATCATGTTGCACTACCGCCCCCCCCCCCCAAAAAAAAAAAAAAAAAAAAAAAGCTTCCACTTCCATGATTGTGCTTCTGTGTTAGACGACTGACTGTCGTGCTCTTTGTTTCGTCCTCTGAGCTCTATCCCGGTTGTAGGTGGGAGGCTCTTATTTCTTATTTTCTTTGGCCTTTTCTCTGTTTGGGTCATCTTTTTGGAGCCTTTCTGGCTGTGTAAGGTTTTTCTTCTTAATATGAATTACTAAGCTTTCCAAACATATATATATATATATAACAATTGATTTAGCAGATTTTGTTGGATGAGCTATAAAGAAAAACGTTAGGTGGAAATGGATAAAATTATGAGTTTACTTCGAAAATTTATATAAAATATTTATGTCTGCCCCCAAATCCACATGAAAATTTTGTATTTATTCCTAAAACACAATTGCGTATTTGGTTCCACACCCTTCAAATGAAGACTCTAGGTCAACCACTGACTAAGCCTTTATTTCAAAGTAACATGAGTGAACCTTACACATGATATTCTGGAATTCTAGTATTTCATAATCTTTGCCCCCATAATTGTCAAATGCAAATCATCAACTTAAATTTGAATTGAAATGATGGATAAGTTATGGGAAATCACTTCAATCAAGATTTATATTCATCAATAGATTTATCAAGTTGAATAAAATATGATTCAGTCTAGAAAAAAGAAATTAAATTAATTACATTTTTTGCTCCAATGTTTTGATTAAGCTCGCAAACTTTTACAGGGTACCATAGCTTTGCTATTCACTTGAGCCATGTATCTGTAAATACCACTTTGGAGAGAATTCATTTTTATTTAATTGTATGATATGGGGAAAATTCATTTTTATCTAATTGTAAGATATCATTGATTAATAGCTGGCCCCACATGAATGGTTGTTGGGGCAACTCCTTACTTGTTAAAGGGCAATAGAGGAACAAAATCAAATTGTGAAATCTGTAGAAGCCACAGTATCGTGCAGTGGTGTTGCACTGGATCCCGGCCCTAAAACGACGCCCAAATGCGCCTGCAGCTATTACACAGAACCACGTGTCACATGTTCAGAACTCTATTGTGGCCTTCACATAGAGATAATCCAAATTGTTTGGTATTAATCCAATACCTTCCATGGATGTATTCTAGAATTTCAAATAACTATGCATAGGCATTGACGTGGCATCGACTCTAATGTCATGCTAATGTGACATTAATTACATTTCCATCATGTGCTCCGTTGGATGGTGGGATCCACTCGTATTAAGATGAAATTTTAGAATATATTGCCAAAGTAGATGAGATTAATGTTAAATTATTTGAATTATCTCTATGTCAGCCCCATAATAGGCTTCCTATAATGTATTACACAATTCATTTGTAATAGCTACTACAACAGGTTTGAACTCATAACTGTGGCAAATGTGGTTGTCTTGGTAGGTTGCCGTTGAGGAAGCTAGGAAGGAGGGATTCCATATCCTCTTAAAACTCTAAACCCGCAAAAGTCTCTTTCTGTGTATGGGATATTTTCAAATTTCACTCTAATAAAAGTTATTTCACTTAAAATCGACTATTTGATTAAACAGATTGTTTATACAAACTTACTCATTAATCATATTTTTCTCAAACGACCTATCTCAGTGGAACCAATTCTAAATGGAATAAAATTTTCAAGTACTTCATAAAAACTTAGAGCATTTAAATTATATTCCACAACGACTCAGAAAAACATTCATAAAAACTTAGCAAAATCCCCGCAGCAGAGTTCCACACCAACTTAGGGTTTTTCTAAATCAATGCGTCCGATGATCCCGAACCCAGCAGCTGCGAAGTGGGTCCCGCAGGGACAATGTGGTCTACATGCTGAACTTAGACCGACACGACAAAGTCGTGCGAGCACGACCGAGCAAAAACCGCCAGTTGGAACATGACCACTCCACTCGGCCGCGGGCAAGTCAAAAGACTTGGGCCGGACCATTTTTTATTAAATGACGAAACTATCCATGCAATAGTGCCATTATTCCTTCATGTGGATGATGATGATGACAGGGACAATGTGTTTTTTCTAACTGATGACTAATGAATGATACATTTGGCGTCCAAATGTAAGAAATGAAATCGGCATCCGTGTGAATTTTTTAAAAAGTGGAATAACCTGCAACTACTTCACCATGTGATTGCTTTACAAGTGGGACCCATAATTTGATAATCCAAGGTATTGGACAAAACGTGCCTCATTGTATCTGGAGAATATTCTGAAACATAGTTCATGCGTTTTAGATTCTGCACTACATTTGCTTGGGCACTGAGCGTGTCACGTTTGCTTGATAAAACAGGAATAGTATTAATGGTCTTATATGGAATGACAAAATCACCAAATCTTGAAGGCGAAATCATTAGACAACTAACAATCACCATATTAGTAAAGAACGCAGTAATATAGATATATATGAGTCTTCATATGCATATGTCCCTCACTATTTTGGTGAGGAACACTTTCTTTTTTGAACTTTTTAAATATAAAAAGACGTGAAATTTTGTTTTCTTACTTATTAATACTTTCCAAAAAAGGAGTGTCCCTCACCAAAATGGTGAATGACATATGCACATGAATATTCTCCATATATATATATATCGGTCCACTATAAAACTTTTTGGATGTTTTTCTCAAAAAAAAAATCTCTTTTTTATAGCCTATTAGATTTTAACATATGTCAACAACATCTCCGTAAAATTAGTCATCCCTTACTTTTTTGCATTTCACTTGTAAGATAATAGATTTTATTAGATATGTCGAAAAGGGCATAAACTCCATTTTTTTAAATGGAGAGTCTTTGAGAATTCCTCATATATATAATGGGATGTGTTTGGAAATCGGATAAATTTTTTGTTGGATTGGATAGTAAATACCATTTAATGGTATTATTGCATGATATGAGACTATTTATTCCATAGATGAATTTAATCTAATATTTAGTTGCGTTACATAAATGGGAGACAAGGAAAAAACACATAAAAAATATAATCTACCTCTTAAGTGGGATTATCTAAGCCGAAAAACTAGATATTATGTTGGGACTAGGATAATATAATATTGGGCACTAAAAATATAAACAAACAAGAGATAAGTAAGATAAAATACAAAAAATAGATTATCTCTCCACTTATCACCCCGTCGCCCGGCTTCCAAACACAACAAAGGGCACATTTAAAAAAAAGTGAGAAATCTAATGATTCCAAACATTCTTATTGTCCTGGAACAACTATTACAATGAGAATTTGTATAGCCAAGGATATTTGCATAAGAAAATTATAGATTTAAGAATTTTATATTTTCCATTGGAGTCAACACCTAACAGCACAAAAGAGTCCTAACCCCCTGTCGCACTTATTACACGAGAATCATGTAAAATATTTAGTGGGGCCCACAGAGTTAATTCAGACCATTAACCATAAAATTCCATGTTAAAAGAAGCAGGTCCCATTATCCTGTTGAGAAGCATGATGGAAATGTGATTAACACCCTATTAGCACCATTCCAAGCTGGTGGCCGTCATGGTTTTAGATAGTGGGGCCTACTCTGTTTAGACCGAAATTCTAGGATATGCGCATGTATGGAATAGTATTAATTTTTAACAGTTTGTATTATCTTTATGTGGGCTTCAAAATAGAGTTTTGGAATTTGTCATCCTATTACTCATAATAAAATTTAAGGATCTCAAATGGCCAAGATCTTCTAAAATCTAGAACTATAGAAAAATGATTTTCTATGGTTTCAGGAAAAAGGAAAGGTTTTTTTTTTCTAGAGAATACAGTGCTGCCTTGGTGGCTGAGGCACCTATTCCCTGGTTGACCTCCTTTTGTTTCCAACTCCTAGCTACTGGTCAACTAGAAAAAAATATCTTTTTTCCACTAACTTAATATTAGTTCACAAGATTATTATAGATTACGAATCAATATATATATATATGAGCTTTGTTTTAGGGAGAACGGTTCTCACGTAGTTACTGTGAGAACTTTTATGAGGCCCACTTTTGGGTCCCATATGGGGATGGAATTATGGGGATGGAAAGATTTATGTTGAACCATCACAACTATCAAATTCAATTCGAATCACATGCCCTTAATCCTTTTATTCATGACTCACAAATTTAATGTTTTAAAAAAAAAAATTTCAACTCTCCAGCTAACGATCTAATTCATTCAATGAGTGCCAAACTTTAAGACTAGTAACTATAAGGAGGAATCCTTGTTTAAGCACGGTTGGACTGGATTGTCAGGTGGGCCCCACTAATATTTCTCGCGAGAGCAGGGTTGAATATTAGAGGGAAGGAAAAAAGCTCTAAACTTCAAATTAAGGAGTCGAACTACTAAACCCCAATCTTTAGACTCTCAACACATTTCGCCAACCTTAAACTTTTGGCCGCATTCTTGATGCGTCCCACAAAACCCCTCCACACCCATCATCATTACATACAAGAAAAAAATTTAAAAAGACAAAAAGAGAAAAACTTCCAAACTACCGCGTTTGGGCGTTCACATCAGCATAAAGAAATCTTACCAATCTCACACGAGTAAGAAACTTCTTAGACTTGGCTCTCTCTCTCTCTCTCTCTCTCTAATCTCACACGAGTAAGAAACTTCTTAGACTTGGCTCTCTCTCTCTCTCTCTCTCTCTCTCTCTCTAGCTATATATACACGCATTCATTCACCACCTCCTGCGAAGCTCCCTCGAAAATCTCCGCTGCCATTTTCTCTCCAGAAATCGCGATTTCTGACGATTTGACGAAGAACACGGTTTCCGACCTTTCTCCATTAAAAAAACACTGCAGAGAAGCGAGTTTGTTTGGACTTTTGTACAAGACCGAGTCGCCATGAAAGCTTCAGAAAGAGAGAACGAGAGTTGGTGATTACTTCTAATACCATCTCTTTTGAACGCTTCAGACACTGGACACCACTTCCTCCTTATTATAATCGCTCCTGTTGTTTGTTTACTCTCTTCTATAAGTCTCATCTTCCCAAAAGCTCATTTCGTAGTCTCTCTATCTGCGGATTGTGATAAAGACTTGGTCTCGGATGGAGATTTCTTGAGATTCTCGCTCGAAAGAGGTGAGCTTCGTCGATTGGGTCGTCTTTGCTTTCGAAACAGTTTCACATTCTAGTTTTTTTTCGGGTCGAGATTTGTCGATTCAGTACTTTTTGAGGGGTCTGAAGATGAGAGGCCCATCTCGGATGGAGATTTTGCTGGAAAGGAGTGAGCTTTTTCGATTGAATCGCTTCACATTCTGATTTTTTTTTTTTTTTTTTGAGATTGATGGAGATTTTGTTGGAAAGATTTGATCTTTCTGTTTGGGACTTTCTATCTTGAGAATGAAATGAGATTTTCTTCGATTTTGTTCTGTTTTCCTCTGATTGCTCCCAAGGATTGGGAGTTTCTATCTTGAGTAAGTGGCTCTTTCCTTTCTCAGAATAGGATTTTTTAGCGCTCTGTGCTTCTGTTTAGGCATATTCAATGCTGAAGCTTGTAGAGAATTTTGCGTTTAGGGTCTTTTTTTTTTTTTGGTCGTACAAAAGGTTTAGTGTATCCTGAAATAGAGGATGATGCTTTTAAGTTTTTCTTAGCTTCAGTTGTGATTTTAGGGAGTTTTGAACTAGAAAGATTGAATTGGGAGTTGGGTTTCTATTTTGAGAAATCATGGAGTTTGTATGGTTTCTGTTGTGATTCTGAAGAACTTTGTGCTGCAGAGACTAAAGCTTATTGCTTTCTTGGACTAGTCTCAGGTTTTCGTGATTCGGTAGCCTCTGCAAGTGTTTCCATTCAGATTTTTGAAGTTTTTCTTGGTTTCTGCTTTAATTTTAGAGAGTTTAGAACTGCAGAGATTGCACAAAGATTTGATTTTTTTTTTTTTTTTGTTTTGTGAAAATCTTAAGGACTTTAATTTATATAGTTTCTGAAGTAATTTTGAGGAGTTTTGAATTGCAAAGACTAAATGGAATTGGGTTTTTGTATTGGTTTCAGGTTTTGGTGATTGATAAATCTCTGCAAGTGTTTGAACATGGCTTCTAATTCTTACGATCCTAGCCGGCCCTCTCGATCACGGGCATCAGCCGCAGACTTAGAAATGCAGCAGAATAGGCCTCCCATCCCTCCAACTGCAACCTTTGGAAGGAGAACTTCCTCTGGTAGATACATCAGCTACTCAAGAGATGATCTTGACAGTGAACTTGAAAGCAGTGAGTTTGTGAACTACACTGTCCACATCCCTCCAACCCCTGACAACCAGCCCATGGATCCATCCATCTCTGCTAAGGTGGAAGAGCAGTATGTATCCAATTCTCTCTTCACCGGTGGATTCAACAGTGTCATCCGAGCTCACCTCATGGACAAGGTGACTGAGTCCGAGGCGAGTCATCCCCAGATGGCTGGTGCGAAGGGATCTTCTTGTGCAGTTCGCGGGTGCAATTCAAAGGTCATGAGGGATGAGCGTGGAGTGGACATACTCCCCTGTGAGTGTGATTTCAAGATATGTAGGGAGTGTTATATTGACACCATTAAGACAGGAGGGGGAATTTGCCCAGGATGTAAAGATCCCTACAAGGAGACTGATTTGGATGAGACCAGCATGGAAACAGGGCATCGGCTGTCCCTGCCGCCACCGTCAAATGGGGGGTCGAAGATGGAGAGGAGGCTGTCTTTGATGAAGCCTACCAAGTCAATGTTGCTGAAGAGCCAAACAGGGGATTTTGATCACAATAGATGGTTGTTTGAAACCAAGGGGACTTATGGCTATGGGAATGTTATGTGGCCAGAGGAAGGGGGTCTTGGACATGAGAATGATGGAGAAGCAGCATCGAAGCTGTTGAACAAGCCATGGAGGCCACTCACGCGCAAACTGAAGATCCCTGCAGCAGTTCTTAGTCCATATAGGTATTGGCATTTTCTAAATGATAATTCAAATTACATTATTTTTCTCCTTTTCAAAACTTTTATCAGTATTACGATAGTGCCTTTCTTTGCGGTCTTTCATCTTTTTTCAGCTTGATGGTGGACAAGAGAACAGACTACAAGTTCCCTGCACTTTTCCTTGCATCGCATTAATATACGTGCATCCTATCTTTATTTAGTTTATTCCTTTGCTGTTATAAATAATGGATTAAAAAGTAGAGCTCTGATACCTATTTTCAAATCTTCTTGCCTCTGGAACATTTCTTGTCTTTGATTTCTCCAGATTATTGGCTATCTTTTACATGATAAAAGCTTAATTATTACGGTTTTGCATTTTTTTTTTTGTCGAAAGGTCTCATTAGTTAGTTTTTTTTCTTTTTCTTTTTCACATTGTTAATTAATTTTAAGTTCGCATTGTAATCCATGCACCAGGCAATGAATCCTGAATCTACCCAGGATATAATTTTTTGAGACTGAAGATTCCTGTGACATCCATGTCTTTTTTTCATCTCAAATTGCATGCTTTACACATTTTTTTAACGTTGCATTTAAATTGGTTCGGACTGGCTTCTCACTTCTGTATTCTTTCTAACATTTACCCATATACATTTTCCAACAGGCTTCTCATTTTTGTTCGGATGGCTGTCCTAGGCCTGTTTCTGGCATGGAGAATCAAGCATCCAAATGAGGATGCAATCTGGTTGTGGGGTATGTCTGTTGTATGTGAGCTTTGGTTTGCATTCTCTTGGTTGCTTGATCAGCTACCCAAGTTGTGCCCCATCAACCGTGCTACTGATCTCACGGTCCTAAAGGAGAAATTTGAAGAGCCAGGCCCTCACAATCCCACTGGAAAATCTGATCTTCCTGGAATAGATATGTTTGTATCTACTGCTGACCCGGAGAAGGAGCCCCCGTTGGTCACTGCAAATACCATTCTTTCCATTCTTGCAGCTGATTACCCTGTTGAGAAGCTCTCTTGCTATGTTTCAGACGATGGAGGAGCTCTTCTGACCTTTGAAGCGATGGCTGAAGCTGCAAGCTTTGCTGACCTTTGGGTCCCATTCTGCAGGAAACATGACATTGAGCCCAGGAATCCAGAGAGCTATTTCAATTCCAAGAGGGATCCTTACAAGAACAAGGTGCGCCCTGATTTTGTCAAGGACCGAAGACGAGTAAAGCGCGAGTATGATGAGTTCAAAGTCCGAATCAATGGCCTTCCAGATTCAATTCGGCGGCGATCTGATGCATTTCACGCTCGTGAGGAGATTAAGGCAATGAAGCTTCAAAGACAAAATGAAGGCGATGAACCTGTTGAAAGGGTGAAGATCCCTAGGGCTACTTGGATGGCTGATGGCACACACTGGCCAGGCACTTGGCTTGTGCCTGCCCCAGAACATTCTAAAGGCGATCATGCTGGAATCATACAGGTAATAATCTGATTATTAATTTGTTTAATATGTTTTCATTATTTCTTTATCTAGATTGGGATCATATTCTTCATTGGGTTTGGTTCGGATAAGTGTATCTGTTTTGTCATAGCCTTGCATGTTTCTATATACAGGTCATGCTGAAACCTCCAAGTGATGAACCATTGCAAGGGATCTCTGATGACACCACGATACTTGACTTCACTGATGTTGACATCCGTTTGCCGATGCTGGTTTACGTCTCCCGTGAAAAGCGCCCTGGGTATGACCACAACAAGAAGGCAGGTGCCATGAATGCTCTTGTCCGAGCCTCCGCTGTCATGTCTAATGGGCCCTTCATCCTCAACCTTGACTGTGATCACTATATTTACAATTCCCAGGCCTTGAGGGAAGGCATGTGTTTCATGATGGACCGAGGTGGGGATCGAATCTGCTATGTCCAATTCCCACAGAGATTTGAAGGCATCGATCCCTCCGATCGTTATGCAAACAACAACACTGTCTTCTTTGATGTCAACATGCGTGCTTTGGATGGCCTCCAAGGCCCTGTCTATGTTGGAACCGGATGCCTTTTCCGGCGGATTGCTCTTTATGGCTTTGACCCACCTCGCTCCAAGGAAAATCCTGGCTGTTTCAGTTGTTGCTTTGCCCAACGTAAGAGGCCTGCGACTGTTGCTGCAGCCTCAGAAGATAACCATGCACTTAGAATGGGAGACCCTGATGAAGAGGAAATGAACATGTCACTGCTTCCAAAGAAGTTTGGTAACTCAGCTCTCCTAGTTGATTCAATCCCAGTGGCCGAGTTTCGAGGTAGGCCTCTTGCTGATCATCCATCAGTGAAAAATGGTCGCAGACCTGGAGAGCTCACTAAACCTCGCGAGCTGCTTGATGCATCAATAGTTGCAGAAGCAATCAGTGTCATTTCTTGCTGGTATGAAGATAAGACTGAATGGGGCCAGCGTGTTGGGTGGATTTACGGGTCTGTGACAGAAGACGTGGTCACTGGTTACCGGATGCATAACAGAGGATGGAAGTCGGTTTATTGTGTGACTAAGCGTGATGCTTTCCGTGGTACTGCTCCCATCAACCTCACTGATAGGCTACACCAGGTTCTCCGTTGGGCTACTGGCTCAGTTGAGATCTTCTTCTCTCGCAACAATGCTTTTCTTGCAAGTTCAAAAATGAAGTTCCTTCAAAGAGTTGCATATCTAAACGTTGGAATATACCCATTTACATCATTCTTCCTGATTGTCTACTGTTTCCTTCCTGCACTGTCGCTCTTCTCTGGCCAATTCATAGTCCAGACACTCAACGTCACCTTCCTTGTCTACCTTTTGGTCATCACATTAACCCTCTGCATGCTAGCTGTGCTTGAGATCAAGTGGTCAGGGATTGAACTGGAGGAGTGGTGGCGAAATGAACAGTTCTGGTTGATTGGGGGGACAAGTGCACATCTTGCTGCAGTTCTTCAAGGTCTTTTAAAGGTGCTTGCTGGGATTGAAATATCGTTCACCCTGACTTCAAAATCAGTTGGTGATGATGTAGACGATGAATTTGCTGACCTCTACATAGTTAAGTGGACATCACTCATGATACCACCAATTACCATCATGATGACTAACCTGATTGCGATTGCCGTTGGTGTCAGCCGAACTATATACAGCACCATTCCACAATGGAGCCGGCTCCTTGGGGGTGTATTCTTCAGCTTCTGGGTCTTGGCACACCTCTACCCATTTGCTAAGGGCCTGATGGGAAGGAGGGGAAGGACGCCAACAATTGTATTTGTGTGGTCAGGACTCATTGCTATTACCATCTCACTCCTCTGGGTGGCTATCAACCCTCCATCACAAACTTCTCAGATTGGTGGGTCATTCCAGTTCCCATGATTTATCATTGTAACTTTTCCGAGTGGATATGGATTGGCTGAATTTTGATAAGTTCACCAATGGGCTTGATCTCTTGATTGCTTCAAATCATCCATCTCTTTCTGTCGGCAAGATTTGTCCAAGCTATTTATGCAGATAGGAGGCAGGCATAGAGGATGCTTACCGTAAGTATGATATGGACCAACTTGAAATATGTGAGAATTTTGTTACATATCATCATTTTTTATTTTTTCCCACTTGAATTTTACTTTCTGTAAAGGACAAAACAGCATCATAGTATACAGCATTGGTACATGACCTTCCGCTAGCATTCATTGATTTACAGAAGAGACAACATTTTGTAATTGATTATTGAAATTTAACTAATTCTGGTTGGCAGTTCAGCCGGATTGCAAAAATACTTTTTTTTCATTTGGAAGTTCTTGATTTTCACCTAGAAAGAGAATGCTTGCTGCCTAGTTTTTGTTAGTATATCCACTTGCAAGTAGATGTCTATCTCTATGCTACTTTCACATTTAGTATGGGTTAGTTCAAGTTTCTGTATTGATCCTTGCAACTCAGTTGCTGTGTATGTACTCGTAATAATTATCATCATCATTCATCAAAGCCGTAGTCCTTCAATCTGGGTTTGGTTAACAGAGTTTTTGTTAGATTTTGTGGACTCAATCCATCAGTTGATGTAATAAATTGATTAATTTCTTTATTTATCAATAATATCATGCTTTACTTTCATGAGATGAATGTTATTTTACTACTTCATGCATATGACCAATATATATGATATAATGGTTCATGAGTTGAACTGGGTCCCATTAGTATATTAGATGTGATATATGTGCATGGATAAGATCCACACGCCGGAGATATATGTCACAAATCTTATACTTAAATAGCTTCACAACTAGAAATGAGACTGAGCATCTTATTTGATAAGGTTGCAGCACTTTGATCACTATGAGATAGTGTGATTTGTCTCGATCATCAGAATGTAAGATTCTGGATCACGGTGCTGGTACATTGGATGTATTGAAGAACCATGAGATGCACTTTATGGAATTCTGTCTCAATAATAAGGTATGCTCTCATAATTCCCTAGTCATAGGCTCTCAATCCTGAGACATTGATGAATTCAAGTTTCTATCTGTTCATTTGCTTTGAGTCACCAATAAATGAGGCCGACTGTAGGTTAACACCTCGGTGTCTTGGGTATGTGGTAGTAGAACTGTGGGAACCTTGAATGATCAAGATGGAATCTATCTCTATTATCCCCTTGTGCCAATTAATGGATTTGTCATTAGTAAGTGCGCACCCATCTCAATTAAGAGTTAATTGGATGGTACTGATGATTACTGTGATTAATTGGAGCTCAAGGATAATAAGATGTGGAACTTACATTGGAAGAGACAGATTTATTCCAATTGATCTACGGATATTGATAGATGGGCTTACTTGTGGTAATTGGGAAGTTTAGGGTCTTCATTGTAATTTAATTCCTAAGAATGGAGTGCAATTGCATTTATATAGTGGTGTTATTTGCAATTAACTGTGGGCCCGGATTGCACATGAGATGTGGGGTCGCGGTGTTCCAGTCGGAGGCAGCTTTCTAAGGAATCCCTAGTGGTCCCCACGCTAGCCCAAGTTATTGGAAAATACTAATCCGACTTGAACTCTAGAAAGAAGGTTTTAGAAAAGAGAAAGTTGCTAATTGCTTTGGAAGTAAGACTTCTATTTCAATTATGCAAGGAAGAGATTTGAATATATATAAAATCTCTTGGACGTCCAATAAGAGTCTCTCTTATGCCCAAAACCTTGTTCGTGCAAGAGTTGCATGAGTTTCTCTCTCTTCTCTCTTCTAGTTCCTTGGAGTTTCGAGTTGGGATTTCTCCTGAAGATTCCACCAATCTTCTTGAGAAAAGAAATTCAATTCGGGTCACAGCGTGGAAGGCTAAGAGGTGTTGAAGATTCTCATCATCAAGCAGAGTCGCAACTTCTCCATTAGAGCACTACAGATCTCCAAAGGTATGATCTACTTCTTGCATGTCGTAGATTATTATGGATGTTTAGTGCTGTTTGATTCTGTCTTTTAGATAGAATAGTTACTGTACATGGTCACGAGATTGAGGGTAATGCATTTTGGATTGGGTTTTTGGTCTTATGGATAGTTGATCCCTGTGTCAAGTGGGTCAAAAGTTTTGAAAATCTATCTACGAGACCCACCTACTTCCAACAGTTTTTTCTCCTACATTCTCCAATACCCAAAAAAGAAAGCCTGGAACTAATACTACATACTAAACAAACTCCTACAAGCTAACAACAAGAGTGCAAGATTACTCACCATGTGCATTTGTGTAAGAATGAGAAATTCTCTCTGCCCAGTATATGATGATAGCATGATATGGAATTCTGTATGCCACTCGTCTTCAGTTTTGTGAAACCCATCTACTTAGTGTCACCTTTGTGAGTTGTGTTCTTCAACTAACCCTATTCAACAACATACTCTAAATTACGCACAGAATGACATGATTCCTCACTGCTACATTGCAGGTCTTGAATGTCCTCCCTCTTCTCCCAGTTCATCTTACAAAGGCAATTTAACGTTCTCTAAAATTTTTTCCTTCAATTGTATTTTCTTGATATTCTAATTTACTTTTTTTTTAAATAACTTCTTTTATATTGATATCACACATCCTTCTATGTTTTCACATCTTGGCCATATGAGCTTTAGCCTGTTTCCAATTTCTAGTTTTCCTTACATTCAGCTGTATATGGCATTCTTGTAGTAATAACTGCATTACATTCCACTAGCTTGTCTCCACTTAAGTCCATTTTGTACTGATGTTAATAGTTAGATTTGACTCAACTGTAATTGAAGTCGTCTAAATTTTCCAAACAAATTTTCTTAGTTGCTGAATTACAAATGGCAACTGTTGCTGACCCGTCAGTTAGAGAGGCCTGCATTTTATAACAATGTTATCAGTTTACTTGTTATTCTACTTATTGGTAACTGTAGGGTCACTGGTCACGAATATGGGTTGGGTTGACCAAGTTGCTTGACCCGTTTTACAGCAGGTGAGATATGGGTTAGACTTCAAACCATAGATTTTCCTTGTCTCTGATCCATTTGCCTCCATTTTTTTTTTTTTTTGAAATGTTAACGATGAAGTATATTAAAGGAAGAAAGGAGAATACAAGGACCCCTCTTTAAAAAGGAAAAGAGAGACAAAAAGGTATAAAAGCATTATACCAAAAACAAAATTATAAAGTGAAAGCAATCAAATGAGAAATCCTATTCACTTCTTGCTTAGCTAGTGAGTCTATAAAACCATTGGTGTACGTACCAACATGCTTAAACAAATTCATTTGCTACCCCCTTCCAATACGTTTGATTGTTATTGGTTATGGCGAAGAACAAAATAATTGTAACTTACAAGTGACCCAGGTTGTCCAATGCATGAACCCTCATTTATATGTAAATTGATTTATGTGCACTTGGGGTTAATGTTAGGGACAAGAATCTAGCGCAAGCAATCATGTGGCTCATCTGTTAAAGAACGCCAAATTGCTCCAGGGCATATACTGGCACTGTAAAATTTCTATTTGATCTAAAATGGACCAACCATTGAGATTGATTAGAATTACCCTAAACAAAACTGTAGACCAAGTATCCAGATTGACCCTCAACCTAGTGGGCCCTTAGGTTTCTCTTGGTAGGAATCACCATGTCCAGTTCATTGTGATCTCCGGTTTGCCCGCAAGAGTCAACCATGCAAAACAACTCTCCTCGCTTAACCAGACTTAGAATTTCTGGTCTAGAGTTCACTGGTGATGACATTTGGTACATTAGGAAGTTCAGTTGTAATGTAAAATTAAAATGACGGGTCACTTTAAGAGTCGAGAAAAGAAGTGGGATTTTATTAAAAAGTACAAAATCTCAAAATTCACATTCTTCACCTTTTGTCATTTTGTAGAAACTTTTTTGACTTGTTGGTTATAAAGAAGAGTCTTTTTATTATTATTATTTTATTAGAATGAAAGATTAATGTTTTGATTTTTTTTTTCCTATTTTTTCCTAAAAAAAAGAAAAGAAAAAGTGATTTTGAGATTTTATATTTTTTTCTAAAACCCCTTTTCTTTTCTTATTTCTTAAAAGTGACTATTCACTTTGAGTTCATTCTACTAGAGGAGTGAAGTGAATGGTCATTTCAAGACAATAAAAGAAAAGGGGTCAAATTTCTTTTTTTCATATTTCAAAAAACACCTCCACTTTTTACCAAAAAAAAAAATCAAAAAATTTTGACAAAAACTCATTTTCTTTTCTAAAAAAAAAGGTACAAAAATTACCATCTCATTTCATTAATGATAAAAGGTGAAAACTTTTTCATCTGATCCCTTTTCTTTTTTTATTTATTTGCTTTACTAGTGAAGTTATTGAACAAACCAAAGCAATGGCTTATCAAGATTGCAAGATATTGATGTGTCTTGGATTCGCAACATGGCTATATCTCTATCTCTCTCTTTATTTTTTTTTCAAGAAGGGAGGTGGCACTTACACCTGATGATGGTCTAAACTTGAAGGCGAAAAGGCTTAGCAGTTTATTCATGCAAAAAATATATCATAGTTACTGGATAATCATGCTATTTTAAACTCATGTACAAAATTTGGCCTGAGAAACAAATGATCTGCTCAGTCAAAAACATAGAGTATCAATTAGAGAATGTGGGTTCAAGTCCAATCGTATCAAACCCATCGATAAGAAAAAGAAAAAAAAATTTTTTTTTTATGTTGTCCTTTCCTCGCCCCATTTTGGGATTTTTCTTGTGATTCCAAAGAAAGAGGGATTGGGGACTGCTTGGTGAAAGAAATAGAGGGATATTGCTTAGAGCATTAGTTACTTATAGGGCTGTTCATGGACCGGATTGAGTCTGGTTGAGGTATATCTAAGTTCGGTCCAAATTACTAAAATGTGTGTTCAATCCTGAATCTGGCCTTAAGTGGTTGGCCAAAGCCTGGCCCATCTGGAAATGAGTAAGCCTGAGTCCAGCCCGAATTGCTTTATAAAAAATAAAAATGGGCTTAATTGTAAAGTTTCAAGTTGTAGCTAAAGTAGTGATTACACTAATGCATGTGTGAGATGGAAGGTTTTTGAGTCCCCAAGACTCCCTACCAATAGTTGATCTTTGGCCTCTACCAATGAATCCCATATATTAAATGGACCTAAATAAATTGTCTGAGGCCATCTCGAGTTCAGAACCCTATCGCCCAAGCCTAGCCCGAAGAGAGCTAGGACCATGAACACTGCTAGCCTTAAAGCACATTCGGCAAATTTCTACTAAAATATGGAAGCCTATAGAAAAGGCCTTTTACTGAAAGAGAAAGATGTACACCGCAATATCGATTCCTAGGTTTCGTTTTATAGGTTGAAGTGGTCATTTCTTTATTTGGGCATTTAACTAGTAGAGTAGAATGGAGAATGACTCCTTACCTTGAGTGTATGTTCACATTGGGAGGTCATGGGTTTAAACCTACCCTCCTCCTTTACTTAACTTTACTTCACTTTACAATACCATTAACAAAACATGTTTTAGGAAGATTTTTCTACCGTCCCATCCATTTGTACCTCCACTTTAATCCAAAGACTATTTTCATTATATACCATACTTTCTCAAAATTTTAAGTAGGATGCTATAGAAAAAAAATTTTTTTTTTTTGGGTAAAAGAACATTTCATTCAACAACCAAGATAGAAAAAACAACTTGACACCGAACTCCACAAAGCATGACCCTACACAATCAACTACCATCACCTAAGAACAGCAATACCTTTTTTCCAATCTATGTCTTGATTACTCAAATAAGAAAGCTTAGCCAAGGAATGAGCTACTAAGTAAAACCTTCTGGGAAGCAAAACTTTACATGAGCTCTAAGCTAAGTAGCTTGAAGAGTTCTTGATTTTGGATTCTAATAAACCTACTAAAGAAAGCTGCAGACGGTTGATTTTGTTTTTTATTTCCACTTGCATGGGGGATTTGTTCATCCCCCTGACATTCCAAATAAGGAAACTTATTTAGTTACCTGGGGGGAGATTGGGATGCTCCCTGAGTCACGACTCTGATTCATCACAATTGGTTAGAGGCCTCAAACCCGGAGATAGGATCTTCAAAACGTATTTGGATCCTTTGGGATCCAAAGGTCCTAAATGTAACAATTCTTCATACTTCTTATCAGGCTATGCACTGTCTCATCACTACCGCTCAAAGCCAGTTTTACTTAACCGTTTGCTATGGAGCCAACTCCTATGTTTTGCGGCGTGAACTCTGGCATAATATTATCCAGTATGCTAGATCAGTTAATGACAACATTCCATGGATTCTAGGAGGAGACTTCAACCAATTGTGGTGGTCTTCAGAGAAAATTTGGGGGGCCAGTTCCAAGGTTTGCTAGTATGATGGAATTCAATGAGTGTGTGAATGAGGCTGGACTGCAGGACATCCCAATGGCTGGTCACAGCACCACTTGGTCTACTGCTTCTTCGGGTCCTGGCAGGATATCTTGCAAGTTGGTAGAGGTTTGGGGAACTCTGCATTCTTGCAACACAGGCCCTTTATGTGTGAAAATCTCTCGGCTGGACTGTCTGACCACTCTCCTTTGCTCTTCACTCCTGATGTCTCCTGGAAATACAAAACTCCATTCAGATTTTTCAACTGCTGGCCCAAGCTAGAAGGGTTCTTCCCTTTAGTTAGGGAGGTTTGGAAAGAGGAGGTCAGAGGTACACCAATGTTTATAGTCATCACAAAGCTAAAAATTCGGAAGTGCAGACTGAAGCAATGGTTGAGGAATAACATCTCCTTGCCCACCAAAATCCAGGAAGTTAGAAGCCGATTGGAGTCCATTCAGTACCAGCTTGATTTGGATCCCAGCAGTTTCCATTTGCAGGAAGAAGAAAAGTAGGCAAAAAGATCCCTCAATAGCCTTCTTCTTTTCGAGGAGAGCATGATTAAGCAAAAATCCAGGGACCAATCCATAAACCTGGTAGATAGCACCACAAAATATTTCTATAATTTGATGAGGAAATGCCAAGCCTCCTCTTTCATTTCTACTATCTCAGATACAGAGGGTCATCAAGCTCAGGAGCCCTCCGAAGTTGCTGATGTTTTTGTGAAATACTTCAAAGATCTGATGGGCTTAGACACTGGTGGAATCAGCTCGAACTTTCAGCTGGAACCTGTTCATCGCCTCTCAAACTCGGATATCAGCATGCTGGAAAAGCTTGTTACCATAGAAGAAATTGAGAAAGCTGTTAAATTGGGAAATCCAAATAAAGCCCTTGGTCCGGATGGATTTAATGCCCTTTTTTCAAACTATGCTGGCCCATCATTGGAAGGGATGTTACATTAGCTATTCAGGACTTCTTCCTCTCTTCAAAAATGTTGAGCCAAATCAAGCACACCTTCATTGTCATGATCCCCAGAATGGAGAATGCTGCCACCCCGGATAGATTCAGGCCTATAGCTCTAATGAATGAGCTATACAAGATTGTCACTCGGATTTTAGTTAGCAGGATGAAACCTCTCATGAGAAAGCTTGTCGGACCTGCTCAATCAACCTTCATCCCAGGAAGATCAATAAGTGATAATATTCTCCTTGCCCAAGATCTGCTCAATCGTTTTCATATGAAAAGTGGCAAGCCCAGGATGTGCCTAAAGTTAGATCTAGCCAATGCTTATGACAGCATCAAGTGGGAATTTGTTTATGAGGTTCTCAAGGCAATGCAATTCTTGGACCATTTCATAAGACTCATTATGACATGTATTACTAATCCCTCCTATTCTATCTTGGTGAAAGGCAGGCGGAAGGTTACTTCTCAAGCAAGAGAGGTCTCAGGCAAGGATGCCCCCTCTTCCCTTTTCTTTTCACTCTTGTGATGGAGTTCTTTTCAATCCAGTTGGACTCTCTGGCTAAAACAAGGGTCATCCCTTCCTCCTACTGTAAGGCTAGGGTTTTAGTATCTTACCTCCTGTTTGCTGATGATATCATCCTTTTTAGTTTGAGTAGCCTCTAGGCAATAAGAAACATCAAAGAATTCTTAGAGGATTTTTGCATAGCGTTTGGCCTAATAGTTAATTGGAAGAAAAGTTTTGCTTCATTCTCCAATACCTCTAGTGAAATGACTCAAGAAATTTTACATACTCCTCATATGGATCAAGGAAAACCGCCTTTTCGATATTTGGGAGTCCCTCTATCTATGAAGAAGCTGAGTTTTCTGGATTATGCTGGCATTGTAGAAAAGTTTCACAAGAAATTTGTGGGTTGGAAAGCAACTAATATTTCCTATGCAGGGCGTCTAGAGCTTATCAAATCAATTCTCAACTCAACTGTTCTTTTCTAGGCTAATGTCTACCAACTACCCTTATCTTTACTTGATGGCCTGGATCAAATCATTTAAAGGTTTTTCTGGAATAATTGGTCAAAGAAACCTTTTTATCCAATTTCCTGGGACACTATCTGCTCGCCTAAAGATAAAGGAGGTCTGGGCCTTGTTAAGATGAGAAAGGTGAGCATTGCAACACTCCTTAGGCAAGTGTGGAACTTAGCAGTCTTCAGAGATAGTTGCTGGTCAAATTGGGTGAGAGTCAAATACCTCAAGTAGAAATCTTTATGGCAGGCTCCTTTGCCTTCTGCTACTTCTTGGGGCTAGAAATCCATCCTCCTCTTAAGGGATGAGGCTTTTCCCCTTATCAGACACCTTATTGGAGATGGGTCCTCAACTTCCTTCTGGTATGACCCTTGGCTTCCTCAAGGCAAATTAGTTGACTATGTTCCAAATAGAGTTGTCTTTAATCTAAGGTATGGAAGGAACGTCAAAGTGAAAGCTTTTGTTGATTCCAATAGGTGGTCTCTCCCTACTTCCCTAATTAATGACATCCCTACTGCGTCTCATTTAATCCAGCAACTCCCTAATCCTGAGAGCTCTCTACCCAATGAATTTGTTTAGATAGGGGAAGACAATGCAGTGTTTTCTTTTTCATTAGCCATTCAGAAGGTTTGTAATTTTGGCAATCGCCCTCATGTAGAGTGGGTGGATTTCATCTGGTTCAAAGGACACACACCAAAGCAATCCCTTTGTGCCTGGATGTGTTCCCGGGGGAGCCTCAAAACCAAAATGTTTCTTCGTGCCCAGGGGGATTCCTTGTAGTTTTCATTGTATTCTTTGTAATAGCCCTCAAGAAGACTTGGAACATCTGCTCCTTCATTGCCCTTTCAGCCAAGAAGTCTGGATGGCCCTGCTTTGGAAGGTGGGTATTTACTCTCCCCAACCCAACTCTCTCTTGGCTAGAGTTTCATCTCTTCTAATTTCCCTCCAAGGAATCTCGGCATCAGTAGACTGTCTAGCTCACCTCATCTTCTCGGTGTTTGTTTGGAACATTTGGAGAGAAAGAAACAAGAGAGTTTTCTCAAATGTGGCTCAGTCTACTACAAAGGTAAGCTCTGATATCTCCTTCCAGATTCAAACTCGGCTGACATTCCTGCATTCTAGCCTTCCTCTTCCTTTCTCCCATTGGTGGGACTGCCCCCCTATTCAGACAGCTGCTCCCACACGCTGCTTTTTTCAACCAACCACAGTTGTAGGATGGCGTCTTGCTTGCTTTGAAATGTAGGATTGTTCCTTGGGAGTGATATGGCATCCCTCAAGAATCTCGATTTCAGCGGTCATCTCAAATGAAAAGTCGCATCTCCTTATGCTGAACCTCCTGCAATCAGCTAGACATTTTCTCATATCTCATGTGTGTTTTGAGGTGGAGGGACAGATGGCGGAAGCTCTCAAGTACCCTGGTTGGTCACTGTGGCAAGCTCGATTCATCTTTAGGAAAATCATCAGGATAATGCATGACCTGGAATCTTATGATATTCTGCCAATCTCCTTTCCAAGCAAGGCAGTTGGAAGCAAAATCAAGCACATCTACAATCCCCCCAAATTGTTAAACTCTTGTGAGTGTGCCTCTTTAATGTAACTTTATTGTTGTTGTTTTCTTTCCTGCTGGAATCTCTTCTAGTTCGGTAGGTGTTTTTTCGTCTTTGGGCTAGGCTCTTTTTGTTCTTCTTGCTGTTCGGTCTATGGCAGCCTTTTGTATTCTTTCTGTTGTTTCAATGGATTCCTAATCTTTCCAAAAAAAAAAAAAAACAAACAAAAAAACAAAAAAAACAAAAACAAAAACTTTACATGAGCAAAATTCAAAACAAGATAAGAATGGTTTTTCACATTTCCTTCCATTGGGTCTTTCTGGAGGTCGACTCCTACCCCCGTGACCTTTCTCAAGTTTTTAATTGATAAAAACGCCCTTTGATTAGTAAGAGGGGGGTAGCATTTTGTCTCATGCACTTTTCCTCTTCCTTCCTCCTTCTTGAAGGGAAATTAATAGGAAATTTAATGATGGAGACATTGTTTAAAAATTGAAATCTATCATTAAGTGTCCAATTTATAATGAGATCTAAAACTCCCTTTGATCACTGCTTCTAGAAGTCACTTGATCCATAAAGAATATGAGCCCTTGAAGGAAGGAAGAGAGAAAAAGAAGATAAAGGAGTGAAACAAAACCTAGCCTCCTTTTCCTATCAAAGGACCTTTCTATTATTTAAAAAATTGTAAAAAAGGCCCCATATGAATTTGACAAACACCACAAGGAAATTGTTATTTACCCACCAAATCAAGCATGTGAAGTAAAAATCATGGTCTCTTGTGGATTTCATCCTCGACTCTTCACCCCCTTTGAACAAGTCCCTTTTTTAATATAATCCTCACAATAATGGCATGTTACCCAGCCTCCTTTTTTTTCTTTTTTACCAAAGGACATTTCTGTCATTTAAAAAATTATAAAAAAGGCCCCATATCAACCACCACTAGGAAATTGTTATTTATCCACCAAATCAAGCATGTGAAGAAAAAATCATGGTAACTTGTGGATTTCAACCTTGACCCTTCACCCCCTTTGAACAAGTCCCTTTTTTAATATAATCCATTCAATACTGCCAAACATGCCCCCTTAGATTTTGAACTTACATCATAAATGGAATTGGCCTGGACCGAGCATAGATTAGGATTAGGATTAGGACCAAGGCCCTACTAATATCGCTTATTGCCCATCGATCTACGAGTGCTAGACTGCTAATACCAATAGATTATATGCACAATCTACTCGCGATCAACATAATCAATCAAAGGATCCAAATTTCAACCTAGAGCTCCACAATTCATGAGACGTCTTACCTGGAACTTAGAACAAGCTTGCCCATAAAACATGGGAGAAACAAGATGGGAAAAGGGGGATGTTTTGACTTGCTGGCATGGTACCTGATTTGAGGTGTTCATGGAGCATGAGAAATAGTGTTGTAGCCCTTTTCTTTTCATGAATGAGTAATTGATTATTAAAAGAAATAATGATTTTCTCAATACCTCCTTTAGTCAAATTCCCCTTTTCTCTGGACATGCTACAGCCAATAACTATTTTTCAAGGATGTAATTTTTTTAAAATGTTGTCAAAGTATTCCAACTGAGCATTCAACTTTAACTTTACAATTCTACCAAACAAAAACTTTGATTTTGCAATTCCTTGGGAATCAATAGGCTCAACATATGGTTTCTTTAGGAACTTAGTTTCTAAATTCAAAATACCCTTTTTTTCATAAAGGATTGGCTTGTGAAATGAGAGGATTCCATGCTCTCAAGATTCCTATTTCCATGGGAGAAATGAATCCTGCATTCTTACTTCTTAAAGAAAATCGAAATGCTCTCTATTATATGAGATCCATTCATTTTTTTACTTAAACCCACAAGAAGAACATGCAGCACCAAACAATTGAACAATAGGCTCAATGGAAAATGAGAATAATTCTCCTCCCTATCATGTAATCCTCTTATGATATTGAGTGGGAAGTGGCTAAAGCCACTCAATGAGTAGACAGTGACTACAATGATATGGGGACTATCCTCACTATTATCCTGACTACATATCAGGTTATGCCATACTAGTCTTCTAAAAAATAATATCACTTTCTACTTCCGCTAAAAAAACAAAAAGGTTCACATGGTAGTCCCATACCATAGCTCAGCTGGTCAGGGACACCCAATGGCTAGAGCGCAAGACTATGAGTTTGAGTTCTTCCTAATAGTAGTAGTAGTAGTAGTAGTAGTAGTAGTAGTAGTAATAGAACATCTTAGCCTACCTAGCCACTACTCAGGCCCAAATGCCCGTCTTGGAGCCTAGAGGGTAAAAGTGTGCAAGCTTGGGTCTTCACTAGAATAAGTAACAATAATAAGAAGATTAACTTACCTAGCCACTAATCCAGCACAACCCAATCTTAACACGGAGTACATCCTAATCTCAGTAAAGAATTGAGAACAATACAAAAAACCAACCTTGAAAAGCCTTAAAGCTTTCTTCAATTTCGTTTTTGTTCTACAATTGTTTAGTTATTTTTGTTCAAAGATATCACATTTTCTTTCCATAAGCTCCAAGTTCTTAAAGATGTAAGATCTAATATGGTTTGTAATAAAACATCAAACCTAAGGATCTAGATTTATGCATTAAACAATATATGATCTCAAAGAAAATAAATATATACCTTGCGTCATGATCTTGATGATGAGTAGATCGTGATTCTCAAATTAGATTTTCTCCTATCTCCCTTATCACCCACTCCAAGATGCGTGAGAGTTAATGAGTAATTTCAGATCTCGTAGGTTAAGAGAGAGGACCAAAAAAATACTTTTCTAGATAAGCCCTAGAGAGATTTCTTCCCATCAAAGAAATCCATTAAAGGTAAGTTTCTTTAATTCCCTAAAAAATTAGTCAAACAGGATTTCTTAATTAATTAGGCTTACTAAAATTGAATCCAAGATATATTTAGTAAAATAAAAAACTAAAAGGAGAGAGCATCTTAAATTAGTGGGCTCAAGTTGTGTGCCCCTAAAATATTAGACATGTGGTCATAAGGACCACATACGTCCAACAAAAGATTCTTTAGAAGAGGGGCACTTTCCTCTTTGCATTTACTGTAGGAATGTATTTATCAAAACAGTTGTTTTCTTCTTCTTTTCAAGCAACCAATGATGTCAATGGATAACCACATGTAGAACAAGTGCCTTTAAAGGAGCTTAGAACATAACACTTGCTGAAGAGAGTAGCTTCTTGTAAGGTCATGTTCAGCCTCCAAATCCTAAAGAAAAAGTTTTTCGCCCAGTGTGGATGTTAAAATAGTCATCTAAAAGGGGGTAATAGAAATTCATCAAATCTGTAGATTTCTCGCATGTTACCAAAAGTTTTGATCATAGAGAAATCTCGTGTATACAAATCAACAAGGAGAAAAGCCCTATTCTAGGGAAGTGAAGGATCCTCAACTCTGTAGTTTCTTTATTCACATGTTACCAAAGGTGACACAAAATTTGAATATTTACTATCCCATGAGAATATAAAGGAAAGGAATGGGAGAACTTTAAATGTCCTAATCTCGAAGTATGGGGAACCAAAAAATGGACAGACAATTGAAAATGCCTAGTCAGCTTTCATGTCCCACATTGAAAGCCCAGAGGCCTTCAACCAGCTGGCAACATTTGACCCTCAGCCACCCAAAAAAACCACCATATGCTGGAATACCATATCTAGAAGCTAGGAAACATTCTGATTAGGCCATAGACCCACTCAACAATTGGAATTTCAGAACAGAGACACCCTCCACCCACTTAACAACAATGATAGCAGATGTTTCTACAAAAAAAAAAAGCAAAAAAAAAAAAAAAACCAATGATAGCAAATATGATGCTCAAATTAGTCCTCAATGCACCATGTATTCTTGGTTTCATTAAAATATTGATAAAAACTGGGCTTACACAGTCATAATCTTTAATGATCAAGAGCATTCACTAGAGGATTCTGCGGGCTCAATATTACTGACAATTAAGTGTAAATTGGCCAGTAAGAACCAGTCATGGTCTTGATCCAGCAATAGATTTGTTGAGCCCTCTATGGACTCCAATCCACTTACCATTGTGTGGAGACTATGACTAGCGTCCCGATCTTATAAAAGTCTCTGACATGATCTAATGATAATGCAAGCTATGTGGCCCACACAACCCACAATCTCATTCTTCAGACTACCATGGGAATGTCTTAAAGAAAGGTAAAGATGTGCTCTCATGATATTCCACCATATATAGTTGATGTAGGGCACCTTTGTGTAGCATTCATCGAAATTAAAATACTTTTTTCAGAATCATGAAACTAAACAATTATGCTTATTCTTCCAAAAAAATAAAAACTTTTGCACCAAATGATGGATAAAATTTTTACAGAAAAACGTCTCACTTTTCCTTTTCGATTCCTTAAGGGAGGAATTACACAATGGTTTTAACAAAGTCAACAGAGAATGCAACGGGTAATGGATCTTTCTAAAATTACAAACTAAACCGATTTTTTTCCTTTTCACTAAAATGATCCCAAGGACAACCTCACCCTAGTCTTTGAAAACGATCAAACACCTGACCCCATTACTAACATCAACAACACCAATATAAGGAAACAATGAAAGAATTAAACGAACGAACAAATGTGATTCAATTGAACTTCCTTACTCAACCTCTCACATACTTTCTATGCATTTTTATGCACGTCGTAGGTATCACATTCCTGTTGCTGCATGATTGTTGGTGGAGGACGTCCGACTGTGTCTCTTTGAGCGGTGGCGACTGCGGTGTCTTCCAAACTTTAGGTGGCCAGAGTCTCTAAAGCGGTGCTTCTCTGTGGGTAATATGACACACTCCGGTAGGGGGACCGGGTAGCGGAGGATGTCATAGCAATAAGAATAGGTCATGTAGTTGTGGCGGAAATTGTTCATGGCAAGGCGGTGCGCCGGTGTGAGGGTGGCATAGTTTGCACTTGAGACGTCGTGGCATTTGTTTGTGGAGGGTGTTTTCTGAATGGGATTGACGGAGCAACCATGGAGGATGAGACCAGTGAACTCAGATACGAATGGCGCATAGCTGTAGTTGACCTTGTATCGGCCACCGGAGGTTGCCCAAGTTGATCCATCCCATATGGTGGCATAGAGAGACATGGGCTTGGATGGGTAGTCGCCACCCATCGCTTCCCTTCGCACCACCTCTCTAATTGGCACCTCATCAATGTAGAAGCTGGAGAGGGAAAAAAAAAAAAACCATTCATAACACATACATAAACTACTCATATAGGGTGGTTAAGAAGCAAATTATTATCATCATGAAAGCCTTATTTTAACCATGTGAAGCTGCATGATTCTATTTCACTATTTCATTATATTTGGTCATGAATTAGATGCAAACAAAATAACAAAATAAAATATGGCTCTGTTTGATTCCTTCATATATGAATGGCATTGTTGGAAGAAAGCAATTAATAGAAAAAGAGTGTCCAACAGCTTTGATATCAGTAATTTCTCAATGTCATCTAAAATAAGACCTGTGGGTGTGGCATATTTTTGAAAGTACCAATGACTCATGACTGAGAGCCAGCAAGAGATGAATGAATAATAACCTTGAAAAGGTAGTTTGAAACAGCTGTTTCTTGCTAAAGAAACAAACTATTTAATAACCTTGGGAAGGATGGGCCCTACGTACACTAGCAAGGGTCCTTAAAATATGGACAGAGCTTCCAACCAGAGTAGACGCAGAGGATCGGATGACCAAAACAGTCAGCCCCCACTCGGTTTCTCGACTGAAAGGGACATAAGAACGAGTTCATATCTGGGGCTGTGACTATGAGAATTTCAAGTTGAACACTAGGACATTTTAATAGAAGTTGGTCATACGGTAAAATTGATAGTTTCATTTTAAAAAATTAATAATTAATATACATAAATTATATTAATTACATTTTTAATCAGAGAGGGTTTAATCTCAAAGTCAAAGCAATGGAATCCGGGCTAGGAAATTGAACAAGCAATGGTGTCAGAATATGGATCACATAGCCATGGGTCCCACTCATCATGTGCTAGTGGAAAACTAAGAAACAACCTACTAAAACCACCAAACCGAGTGGAAAAGAACCTCTTGTGCAAATCCTCCTAAAGTAAAGCAAACAAATGGATGCAGGTGTACTTGTCCTAGTTTAGGGGAGGAAAACTAGAACACGTTTATTGCTTTTCTTGTATTTCGGTTAACCTTTTCTATCAAACGCTCCCAAATGGAACAAAAACCCAAGACCCACGCCCACTCCTCCTCAAATGAATTTCCTCTCCATCTCAAGCAATTACACATCAATCAAAAAGAAAGCAAAGGGCACTCTGCACCCAAGAAAATCATTTCCATGAAAAAATTTTTTTTTCTTTCATTTTTTTCATAGAAAACCTTTTTCAACCACCCTATCAAAAATGGTTTTCTTTGCAATTGTAAAAAATTTAATTTATTTTTTGAATTTTTAGAAAGAAAAAAGTGGCAGCACCATACCGCAACTTTTGAAAGTGAGTGGAAAAATATTTCTACTTTATATACATTTTCCATAGAAAACTATGCACCAAGAAGTAAATGATAAAGATTGAAGGAATATTCTTTTGTGCTAAAGGAGAGAATTCTACATTTGGTATGAACACTTTTATTTTATGAAAACTCGTTTTCTAAAAAAAGAAAAAACTAAAAATAGAAGAAATTACATGATGTTCTTGGCTGTCCACAAGATGCTATAGCGATGAAACTCTTTAGAAGGATCAAACCAAAGCTGATATCTCTCTTCCCGTCCTCTACTCACACTCCCGTTCCCATAAACATTTGTCTGCACCTTCCATTCTTTCCCTCCTATATTCCCCAAAAACTCAAAATCCAACTCGTCATGGGTCTTCTCAAACACGTCTCCATTTGACGCCTGCAAAAGAAAAAAAGAAAAAAAAAATCTCATTAGTTTTCTCAAACAATCACAAGCAAACTGTTAAAAGAAAAAAAATCTCAAACTCCATCCAATGATGATCTAAATAAAACTAACATAGAAGGCGACAACAACACCAGCCGTGTAATTAGACGGGAGCTTGATAGAAGCACTGAACAAGCCATGATGATACATATCCGACGATATAAAACCAGAACCTGAATCAAAACAAAAACAAAAAGATAAGTGAACGTCAAATGGAGAAGATGATGGTGGTAATTCAAATTGACGATCGAATTCTATATACCTGTGAATCGACCGAGCAATAGACGGAGGGATTTGCCGTCAGATGAACGGACCAGATTTCCATCGCCAAAGAGAGGAGAATAGGCTTCGTCAAAGGAGAGAGTGGAAACGTCGTCAAAAGCTCGCGTGAGAGTAGGGGACAGAGAAAGGCAAAAGAAGAAGAGAAAGATACAACAAAGAGAAAGAGGAGGAGAGAGCGCCATTTTCTTTGTATACGTTTGGTTATAGATTTGCTTGTATGCTCTCTCTTTATAGAGAGATGAGTTCATATGGGAATAGTTAATTTTACCGAGCTGGATTACAGGGTGTGATTTGTTGGAGGGCACTGTGTAGGCAGATGGATTTTGGATACTGGCCGTCCAGGTTGGGAAGGTTAGGATGGGAGTTATTTTTGGAAGTGGTAAGAGAGTGGGAGAGCTGGCAGGTTTCAAAATTTTTTGAAGAAGGGACCATGCAACGACAACGGTCAGCTGATAAGTATGGTCATTTTGGATATGATCCAATTTAAGTGGGTTACCCTCACACTAAATTGTTGTGAATTGGGGGTTGTTGATGGGAATGGGTTGGGTCACAGGTATATGGGGCTGAATTCAAACCTTGCTTCTCTTGTTGGTCTGATTAAGATCACAATTAAGACCTCAAGTCAGAAGGTGCAAACTAAAACCATAATGATCAGATTGGGTTAGTGCACCGTTGACTAGTCGAGGGGGTGTTTATTTGGTGGGATTTCTAATGATAATTGTGGGTGTTGGAGATTTCTAACGTGGGTGTCAGACCATGCCTTCTAAGCATTCCAAATGTTTTGTTTGATTGCCGAAATTCTATAATTCATATGCTCCAAAAGTCACAAAAATCTGAAAATGCTAAAACTAAGCCTTAGCATTACAAATTATAATTGAGACCGCATTTAGAAGATTCCAAAATATTATTTTAGACAAGAATTCCTAGAATTCTACAAGTAGGCCATTAGGGTGTTTAGAAAATTTTATATCATGTCTTAGAGCTTATATTTTTTAGAATGTTTGATTTATATCTAATTGCAATTTTCATTTCACTTGAATCAAAGTTTCAGCTTTTAAAATGCAAGAAAAGGGGCCTTATCTTTTAATTACAATTTCTCTTGTAAAGTGATAGGAGGAAAGCATAATTTTGTCTTTTTATTTTCACTTATTTGGCTCACTTATGATCAATTCAAATCCTTTCTAATTAGTTGATAAGAATACTCTCCCTGATTTACAGGCAACCTTTGAAAGACGATAAGGGTGTATTTGTAGTTTTATTAAAGCTTGAGGGCTATCTGACAATTTCCTCCCGTCCATGGAGTAAATAATAGAGAAAGCGTCTAGATGTTCATGGAAACCACCACACCATAGGGTACTAGTGGCGGCTAGACCAGTGGCATGCTGGCAGGCACAAAGCTTTTGATTCCCTATGCGAATTCGAGAATCCCACGCCTAAATTCGAATTCGAATTCGGATTTCTTGGCTGGCATTTGCATTGATTGTTTGGGCCCAACCCAGGATTTCCTGCCTGAATTAAAAGCAAGAAAGGTGGATGATGAGAAGGAAAAACATGAATTAATGCAGAAAGAAACCTTTCTAGGATTTGAATGTATCTGCCAATCGAGCATGTGGATTACGTGTATAATTAAGATTGCAAATGGGCATCTGATTACTGAAGCCTTGCATTCCAAATACAACAAACATATGATATTTATTTTTAAGATCACAAAATATAAATACAAATGTAGAATCAAACATATAATATCTCGAAGATTAAGGTGGGAATTAGGATTCCTATATGTTTAATAGAAAGTTAGAATCCACAACAATTGCATCTATATATTAACAATATATAATAGGGTGTTAGGGCTCAACATAACATGATTTAAGTTGATATTTGAGAGTCTAGTTAGCTTTAATCAATAATTTCATTTGTCTATTAAAAAATATTTTAAAATCCTCTTTTGAATTATACTAATGTAGTCCATATCTTATTTTCAATCTGGATAAAGAATCAAATCGAAGTATATATTTATATATGAGGATTCTAACAAGCGCCCCACTTTAAAAACGTTCATTTTTTCTCCCCTCTTCTATTTGGTCATGGGGATTATGTTGATTTAATCTAGTCTTTTCATATACACTACCCCCTATGAATGGTTATAAGTCCAAATTTGACACTCATCCTTCCTTTTTTCACCGTTAGATTGAAATCATCATAAAATGATGCTTCTAAACCATTAAATTTTATGATTATAGATAAAAATGTTAGGATTATCTTATGGACTCAAAATTTTACATATAAATAGGCCTCATATGAATATTTATATTCAATGAACTTTCATAATCATCATGCATTTTAGTAGGCCCCAATGAGGAGGAGCAATTTTTCTTTAAAAAACACCCGGGCACTGTGTAGCGCTCTCCATATATATATATATATATTTGTTGACATCAGATTCATATACAATAAACAAGTTTTGTGATGGATCTAGATCTAATTGATGAATATAGGTCAACTTGAGATCCGCCGTAGTGTTATCCCAGGTCTAAACCCTTTGCGTCCCAATCTATGTAGAAGGCATCCTTTGGAATGGGCTAGCCCAATCCAATCAAAGGACAAAAAACATTCAAACTTTTTTTTTCCTTTTAACCATGACCAGCATCTAGGACTAATTTCTCGGCCTCTTTGTAAAATGAGCAATGCTTGGGTCTACCATGGTTAAAGGCCCAGCTTGGCCCTACGTTAAACATAAAGGGGCAAGCATATTTTGCAAACGGGTGTTACCTAGATTTAAGTTTAGTCCTACTCTACTTGCCCATATACACCCTCCGGGAAGAGCAATAGATGGAGATGTTCTCTCCCTCTTGGAGAGTAAGTGGTAATAACCAAAACTAATAATAATAAATAAATAAATAAAAATAAAAGTCCTGTCAATTCTAACTTAGTATTTATTCGGATAATGTCTTAGAATGGAAGATTGGGTTTTCCGCTTTTGCTGATATAGTTTCGTATCTATCGAGTCCGGAACACCGAATAGTCAGTCTGTCACGTAGACATTGTGCATGGTAAAAACAAGTGAATCTCTTGTTGCTTTCCTCGCTCCGCAAACACTCCGAGGAACGGTGTTGGAAAATTCAACACCTAGTCTGCCCCCGTTTCCGAGAATATCACGGCTGCACAGGCAAACCCTTAATTGTAGAAATTGGCTGCCTTCTTTTTCATTGACAAAAGCAAATAAGTTGCGGAACGCCTAAGTAATTGATCATTGAGTGGCTGAACATAACGTTCTTAATTGGAATAAGGCCGTTACGACGAGGATGATGATCATGATCATGATCATGATCATGACCAACTGAATGTTCATTGGATGGTTACAATCAACCTTACCTTGGAGCCTCTAATTTCTAACTCAAAAGTGTGACTAAAATACTGTTGTAGTTTTTAATTGCCGCACACCTCTACCACCAACTCATAAACTAAAAATGGATCATGGGTCTACATTTGCACCCTTAGTTGGAGAAATTGAAAAAAAAAAAAAAACGGGTTAAAAAGTGTCCCACTACACTATGCTAAAAGGATTTGAATTGACAATCATACAATCCAAACCTATCTCTAACCACCTTTGATGGCTGAAAAATGGGTAGGTCTCAATCAATCATTACCAGCCACGTATAAGGACTGATGTGTGACAGCTATTGGTTGACCTTTTCTTGGGTCATTATCAGGGTGGTGTGGATTCCTTGCCAATGAAATCACCACTGGGACCTACAATCACCAACTGCAAATGCTTATACAGTAAACTTATAAATATATAAATAGATAATACAAAGAAGAAACAATTAGAAAAGGGGTGGTTTGTTTTACGGTTGAGAGTAGAGACGCCAACCGCCGCCAAAAAAACTTTTCAAAACAAAGCTGTTAACCAACAAACACAAGAGTCTGGAGACTATCATAATAAAAATATCAGTAGTGGGTCCCACAAGTCTCTCACCTGCTCTTGACTCTTCAATAAAAATGGATGGACGGATATTGGGAGTGGGCATAGGAATCAATCTTCTACTAATGACAAGATGCTTAGACTAAAAATAACATTATGAGGTGGCAACCTATAAGATCGTACTAGTGCTTCAGGGACCACGCCCAACATGGACCTTATTTAATAATTATATTATTTGTAAATAAAAATACTTAAATGATTTGTAAACTAATATTAACATAGAATTCATTACACAACCATAACTTTAAATATTTTAGTGCACACTTAAAAAATTACAAATCATATTAGTAAAACTAAATAAAAAAGAAAAATAATGTACCTATAGAGTTTTATTATAATATTATTAAAAAAAAGTTAGATCATTTTTCTTTAAATTTGTGAGCTCAACTCAAGAGAAAAAAATATTATATGGTAAAAAAATTTAGATGAAATAGTTCAATATACAAAGAATCATTAGGTCAATCAACCAACTCAATATAAAAAAATTGATTAGTTGGAATTTGATATAAGAGAAAATGATTCATACAAAATGCAGCCCATTTGAAAATATATGTACTATATAAGTAAATAAAAACATAGCCCAACCCACGATAGTGAGAGCTTTGATGTTGGGCTCAGGCTAAGCCCAAATATGATCATGCACTGTTAATGGCTAGGCCATGTTGGGCCATGCCAAGTTCAACAAAGTCCAGGTCAATACCTATTAAAAAGTAATTATAGTTTAAAATAAAACCATTTAAATCAATTGTAAAAATATTATGTAGTAAAAATATTATACTCATAAAGTCTTATCAGAATATTAATAAAAAAAGTTAGATCATTTTTCCTTTAATCCAAAAGCTCAACTTAAGAAGAAAAGAAATATTATATAGTAAAAAAAAAATAGATAGAATAGTCTAATGTACGAGAATCATTAGGTCAACCAACCCTCTCAATATGAAAAAAATTGATAAATTGGAATAGAATAGAAAAGAAAATAGACCAACGTCCAATGCTGTCTATTTGATAAATATATGTAGGTGGGCGCCTTACCTTCTCACTCTTGGCCATTGGGCCAACTTATGGAAAAAGAAAAATTAAATCATAGCGAGTGTTAGGATGTGTAGAGAGTTTTTAATTAGGGTCTTAATGGGCCAGGCTAAGTCGGGCTAGCGTAAGGCATATTCAAGCCTGACCCAACTTTAGAAGCATTGGCCTAAACTGGCCCAAGCCTGACACAACCTCTAAAATTCAGGCCTGAGTTTTCTATTTAATTAATTGGGCCTAGCCAGATTATTAAAAAAATTAAAAAGATTTATATATGGAAATAGAATAAGTGTAGTCGGATGTCAGCTATAGAGAAAAATATAGTAGTTTGGATCAACTGAATTTTATTAAGATTTTAAGCATAAAAGACTTTGTATTAGGAAAGATTTTAGGGAGAATTAAGAAATCAAGATTAGTAAGTAATGCTTTAAGGACTGAGTGATCTCAAAAAAATTTAAATTTCAAATATAAAAAGGTGATTACTCATGGGAAAAAAAGATAAAAAAACAAAATATATAAAAAACTTGGAGATTTGAATGAATAGAAAGAACTTTAAAAAACTTGTGGCCCAATGAAAGATAAAATTGGCCGACGAAATATAAAAAACATCTCAAGACCAATACATGGACCCATGCATTAAGAAATTTAATTCATTTAAGGCTCATATTTTATAAATCCCATCGACTTATAATACATTTTTTTTCAATGAGTAATGAATCCATCTTGTTAGGCCCAATTCAACTCAAATCCACTAATACTGGGTTATAAATTTGGAGGATCTAACATGGGTTTCGTATGCATGGCCTCTCTATTGATAACAGATTGGCAATCTACACCGACATTGATTATAAATGAAAATAAAGATATTGAACAATGCAATATTAGTTTTATTTTAAATTTATAAAAAAAAATAAGCAAAAAATTAAAAATCTCAAATGAAAATTAAAGATCCCTTTAAACCTTGGAATGAGAAAAGTGAAGATATATAGTGCATTTATATATTACCAACTTGGATCTTCATATTGAAACTAAATTTTATGGGTTTGGATGTAGGTAAAGAAAGAAAAGAGTTTAATTTGGGTTTGTCTCTGTATTCTTTCAGATGTTGAGAAAGGTTTTAGGAAAATTGAGAGATTTTAGAGAGGTGGTATGAATAGAGCCTAGCTAATATGGATAAAACCCTTAGATTGTGCCATGTGTTACCCTCTCACAAAGAAGGCTGCGCTACGTATCACTCTCCCACGAAAAGGGGTATCGTTATAATATATATAACTAGTGCTTCAGGGCCCGTGCCCAACGCGGGCCTTTTTTTTATAATTATATTATTTGTAAATAAGAATATTTAAAATTACCCTAAAAGATTTTAAATTTAATGTCACCCAACATGATAAAAAAATTTCAGCTAACTTAAACCAGAGATATCAATGCAAACACACGAATTTTGAATATATACATATATATATACATATTATACAGAGCAACTTTAACCAAAGATATCAATGCAAACACAAGAATTTTAAATATATATATTATAAAGAAAACACATGGGTAAAAATATGAAATAGAGATGAATGGAAAAATAGATATATTTGACACAAATAACAGAGAACGAGAGAGCATACCTTGAGTATCGGAATAGAGCTTGATGTTAAATAGGTGAATAGAGCTTTGATACAAATAGTAGAGAGAGGAAGAGAGTACACCTTGAACAGGGGAATAGAGCTTAGTGTTGAATAGAGAGGGGTATTCTGAATAGCTAAATAGTTGTTGATGAAACTACTATTACCGACAATCAATGATCTAACTGAAAAATTGAGATTTTAAGGAAAGATATCAGTCAGTGCATCTAAAACTTGGCCCCATTAAGAAAATAAATGTGGCGTGTTCCTTTGATTGATATACATTAGTTAATAAATAAAGGAGGGGCAGAAGACGTGTTTGCAATTGATCGATTTGAATTAAAAAGATGTACCCTAACTGATGCTTTTTTGATTTAGAACTTATGTCGATTAAAGTGGGAGAGAAACTTCAAGATCTGTTGTTTCTAAAGGATGAGTAAATAGAACAGAATGAAAGATCAAAATCTGGAATCAGTTGCCCCCCTTTCATTCACCCACACCCATATTGAGATGGTAAATCATCAGGTTGGGCTTTACCCATCAACCAGTAGACCTATTAACCCATGTACCCACCTCTGCATCTTGTTCTTCTCCTTTACTACCCTCTTCACCACTTAACCCCCAATGTGTTGGCCGGTAAATTCCACAGTTGACCCATCATCATAATAGGATTTAGCATTATACAAGCAAGTAGGCCTAGAGCATTTGCTCTGAAAAGGATCTGTACATTTTCATACGGGAATGTTAGTGTTAGGAGAGAGAGTCCGTGTGAGTGGTAGACACGTGCAAAGAGCAGCCGCATGTCGGGCTGCATGCGGGTGGGGCCCATGTGTCACGTGAAGGCTTGAGCCATGTGGCCGACTTTCCCGACTTACGGATCTTCTCATCTCCTCTCCTCCAAACAACTCTCATTTAATTTTTAACTTTTTTTTATTTATTCCTTCTCCCTAAAATCTTTCAAATTTAAATAGAATGCCTAAAATATTTCATGGATACCCACAAATGCTTTCTTTAATGTCTATCAAAGAAAAGTTGTTGGCCTTGAAATCAAATAGTAGTTGAAAAGACAATGGGTTCACAACTTCGGCTGGGATTAGATTCAAAAACTAAATAAAATGTCATGGTTTTCTTTACATATAACGTTAGAAATATTGTTATGGTGAATAAAGTAATCCCTTCTAAAGCAAAAAAATGTCAGGGCGTAATTTATACAAATGGGGAATAAAGCCACCCCTTTTCAGGAAAAAAAGTTATGGGGTAATTTATACTTACTGTTTTTATTATTTTTTATAAAAATACTGTTGAAATAATAATTTAATTTTAAATTAAAATAAATATCACCAAAATATTATATTTATAATTTATATGTTGAGGAGGAAAAAGAAACAAAAAACAAAAAAGTTAGCATTTGTAGTTCTCTAGGCTGGTAAGTATTGCACTACTCCTTTTAAGTTATTAGGACTTTTCAACAAAAAAAAATATCGTATAAAATTGATAATAATTGAATCTGCTGTGATAATATTTCGATGAGGCATTCTTTAAAAATACAATATATATATATATAAACCTCTGCCGACTACCAGGTGCTCACGATAGTTTTAATAAGATAAGAATCAATGTTTAGGGGTGTTCATGGGCCAGGCTTGGCTGGGCGACGGCATATATAGGCCCACCCTAGATTTTAGAAGCCATGGCTTACACTTAACCCAAGACCAACACAGACAGTAAAAGCTAGGTCTAAGCCTATCTATTTAATCAATCAGGCTGGTCCGAATGCTAAGTTACGAGCATTTATATATTTAAAGATAATTAATTAATAGACATAAAGTTTTAGAGATTTATATTTATCTTTCACGATATAGGTTATAGAGATTGCTTAGATAGATTAAAAGATTTGAGTCTAAACTCACATATGAACCTTAGGTACTCTGTCTGTGCAAGTAGATGGACCAAAATATTAAACATGAAGACGCAAATTGCATCTCTCGATCCCTATTAAACATGAAAGACCCAAATGACACCAATATCTGATCACTAAAGTAATTATTTATGAATGGTGCTGCTGATTTTGGTCACACCATCCATCTTATAGTCCCATGATTAAAAAACAAAAACTTAGCATCCTTAAAACATTTTCATTTATAATTTATTTAAATATTTCTATTAAAAAATATATGCATTTCTTATAGGGTTGGACACAGGCCCCTTTGTGAGAGAATAACTCATGGCTCTCTATTTATTTATTAGGAAATTTGTTTCCTTCTTTAATACCGATCATAAATTTTTGTAGTCTAAAGAGAGCATGATTCAGTTGGTTGGTTGTGGTGTTATCACGTGTTATTCATGCACATCCTCTTAAGATTCATTACACATCATAATTCTAAATATTTTAGCAAACTCTTAAGAAACTAAATATCATATTAATAAACCAAAATAAAAAAGAAAAATAATGTACCTGTATAGTTTCATTAGAATATTAATAAAAAAAAGTTAGATCATTTTTTCTTTAGTCCGGAAACTCAACTCAAGAAAAAAAAATATTATATGGTAAAAAAGTAAATAGATTGAATAGTCAAACATATAAATAATCATCAGGTCAACCAACCCAATTATTATGAAAACAATTAATGAGGAATTGAATAGAAAAGAAAAGGACTCATGCATAACGCGGCCCATTTGAGAAATATATATGTACCATATGAGTAAAATATGTCAATGGCAAGCTTTAAAGACTATAGGGCATCTCAAACTCGGCTTACTTAATAATCAGGCCTGAGCCTTTAGGTGCAGCCTGCGATCCCAAAAATTTATTATTGGAATCAAGACTATTGTAAAGCTTGTATTATTGGATTATTGGATAGAGACACATATGGGACTTAAGACTTTGGACATGCTCCTCAGTTGCATGGCTAAAGATACATAAATAGAAGAGTGTTGGTGGCCAAGCAAAAGTAATATTTTTCTAGTAGGGGGTGAGATGATTTTGGAGTGGAGAGATATGGGAGATATTGATGGCCCGATCTGGAAACATGATTCATTTTTGTGTGGGCCCATTAGGATTTTCTTACCAAAATCTTTAACTTTGACTTATTCCATACAGTCAACATGCCCCCTCATTGTGGCCTGCGCTATTCAAGAACCAAGACATGAATGAACCCAACATAGCCTTCATGAAAATTTAGAGACCACCATTGAGGTGCTAGAGCAAATGACAAGGTACGTTAAAAAGGCCTATGATATGCTTCAAGCTTTGAAACAATTGTGGCGTGCATGAATATAAACATTCAAGACAACCTCAATGTCCCCTTTAGGCTAGCCTTTCAAGTTCTAACTTTGAGACAAACTTGGTGTATATATATATATATATTTTCAGTAGAACCCAAATTTGCTTTTAATAGAAACTTCGGTTACGTGAAAGATCATACCTGGAAAAGTTGGGTATGGAGCATTTTTGGCTCAATCAACATAGACCAACTTCTAATCGATTGTGCTGTTTTAGATTTTAAGGAGACTATTTCTATAATATTTAGGACTTTGTTAGAGATAAGGGAAATTTAAAATTTTAAAGAGAGTTATTTTAGGGAGAAGATTTCTATCTATAATATTTAAGACTTTAATGAAAGTATAATATTTAGGACTTTAATGAGAGTGCGCCATGTGTCGCCCTCTCGCAAAGAGGGGGCGCCACGTGTTGCCCTCCCGCAAAAGGGGGGATTGCTTTAATATATATAAAGGTGTAATTTTGCTACGCGTGCAATGGCTTATTCTGGTCCCAGCAAGGACTTCTTTCTTTCTTTTTTTTCTTCTTGTTTTTTTTTTCATTTTGGTGTAGATTAGAGTAAATTCAAACTCACTTTGTTTGGGAATTTGGTAAGGATTATAGTAAATCCAAACTCGCCTCACTTTAGATTTATCTTAACCAAATTCGTCCCATGTGGAGCAAGTTAAACTCGAACTTTGAATCTATTAACCCATGTAAAAATAGATAAAAATGTGTGTACTAGACTTTGAATATGTCACGTTCTCTTTCTACATGCTTTATGTTGAAGTCCAAAACCATCTACATCACTGAGTTTTATTTATTACTATAGTAATAATTATATAAATATTATATATTCAGGCGGGGGAGGTTGGGTCAATAAAATCTAAAACCGCCCCGCTTAAAAAAAAAAACCACTATTAAATCCAACTCTAATATGAGTGGGCAGGTTTTATTTATACCCGACCTATTGCCATCCATACATTCTTTCAATGAAATGGAATTATAAATTATCCTAGTCTATCGAAGTAGAGGGGATCCCCGGATTCCTCGATGCGCTTTGCTTTTGCCCTTTGTTTGACTAAACTTGTGATCATGCTTTGCACGGTGCCAGGCGGGCGATGCTCGTGAGTCGTGACCACTTAAGTCATCCACCTTTTTCATTGCTGTTAAGTTTAGTTTGGATTTTCACGGGCCTAAAAACCGTACGCTTCCTCAAATGGATTCCCTAAAAAATATGGATTCCCTAAAGCAATGACTTTCGAGAAATTTTGATTAAAAAGAACTCTAGAGTGAGATCCATTTATTGAAAATTTTAGCCATTTAAAATAAATACCCTTATAGAGCACAAGTGTCTAATAATTTTACATCCCTAGAATTAGTCTCACATACAATTATTCATTCAATAAAAAATGTGATTAATGAATACTATATAAGATTGTTATAATTTTAATCATATCATTAATGTTACAATAGAACCAACTCTTATTTGCTGTAAAATTTAGGAATACCGCATACACTAGAGTGTAAAAGGGAGTTTATTTGGATAAAAGCTCAAATTTTCATTAGGTGGGTCCTATTGTAGAGGCCCACTTCATTGCCTCAGGTTTCTTTTAAGTCAAGTCCACAAAGAATCTAAACTCATCTTCCTCACCACTATAAAATATAAATAATGTCTTGCTCTTATCTTGGTCAAATTTCTTCATCGTCTCCTTGGTGACGTATAAATTATGTTCAAAGATTTTCACCTGTGAGCAAATCTCACGTTGTGCCTCAGCAGTCTTGCCATGTAGGGTCCACTTTGATGCATTTCCATCATTGGGGGTCAGATGAAAAGGTCTTTTATGGAATGGGTCATTTTGAAAATGAGCCCAATTATCCTAGCTCTTGATTTAAAAACCTTAAAATTTAAAGAGCTTTTAACCATAGAATTCTTTTTGAAATTTAATTCAATGGCGTGTAAAAATTTAATAAACATAAAATTGGATATGATGTTAGATGATAAGGGGATAAGAGTGTGAATGAAGATGCACTGATCAAGAATGGGTCCAAGTGGACCCTAAAACTGGATTGCGTTTGTAGTTCTCTCTTAGGAGAAAATTTTCGAGATTATGTAATGATGTTTTGTGCTTTACATGTGATCAATATATGTAAGAGGAGAAACACATGAAATTATTTATTTTGGTTTATCTAATTGGAGGGAAGTAAACCCCTTGAATGGTTTTCAAATTTTCTCGCCACTTATAATCCCTTATTCATCAAACAAAGGAAAAAGAAAGAAAATCAATAGGATAAAAGTGAAATTTTTGGTGCATGGTTAACTCATAGAGGTTTGGTGTTGCCCACAAATTTTAGGGAGGTGTTTTTATACAATAATTTCTGATAAGATATCTTGTCGCCAGAAATTCTCCAAATTCCTACTTATCCAGCTTTCAAAATGCTCGAAGTGCTTAAGCATTAGTAACTTGTGAGTGTTCCTGGTAGAAATTCTTAAAATTTTAGCAACCAAATGAGTGTTGGGTTTTGTCTTGTATTTTGGTTTACTTGGATCGTTCGTCTAGGTTAGCCAGAATTGAGGTTCAGAGTTAATGGTACTTAAGTCATTATGTATGAGTTCTCTTGATGGCCAAGAAAATGGGACCTATATATTAATGTAATATGTAACCCTAAATCCTAGAGCAAAGTTGTGTTGAACACAGTAGAGAGAGAAAGGAATTAAGTAAGCTGTCTTCGTATACGTAGGCAAGGTTGTAGAACCATGTAATTGTATGTGTATCATTTTCTTTGTGGTTGCTTGATTGATTGCTTGTGATAGTGTTAATTTGTGCATGCTGCAGTTGATCGCAGATCCTGGATATATTTCTCAACAAGTGGCATTAGAGCCTAGGGTTGTGTTAACTAATTGGATAGGGTTTTTTTTTTCTGTTTTTTGCAAAGAAGAAGAGATCTGAGGGTTAATCTCTAGTGGGCCACATGGATTGAAGAGAGGAGAGGATTCTCTGATTTGCAGAGGAGAACTCAAAAGGTTTTCTATTTTGCTTGGGTTTTCTAGGATTGGGTTGGCAGAGAGGCTTTGGGATCTCGCGCGCTTCAAATCTGCAACGAAAAAGAGAAGAAGAGGGCATTCCGGCCCTCACGTTGACTCAGAAGAAGACCCACACGCACTGCTTATCGAAATCAACACCGGTTGCCATCGTCCGTGGCGCTGTTGCCATCTGCCCACTGCTTTGCCTCTGCCAGAGCATTAGTCTCAGAGGATCTCTTTAAGTCCTTGTCGCGGAAGTCAAGGAAAAAATGTCATGCCCCTAATAATGGGCCAAATCCAAACCTGGTCCTAGGAGGAGCATTAGGGTCAATTTAAAATTTTTTTGAATGTACAACATGGGCTCCAATTCCGGTTACATTGAAGCCCTTTGTAAGGTTATGCTTGTTGATCAAGCAACTATAATTACACACAGAACCAAAAATTCATAATTTACGTAGCCGAGTATCATAAACAACCATATAATAAATCTCAAAGATGATTAATAAATGGTCAAGAATTTCGAAGCATAGCAATTAAAGTTATAATTCCCAAAACAAAAAATTGAATAACTCCTCTAATGGCTCCAAACATGGCCTTATTACATAGTCTAGTATTCCGATCTCAACACCATCACTAAGATACCTTAGACGACGTTATCAGCGCTCCAATCAACAACTCTGCCATTTGGTGGAATCCCTCATGTCTCTTGACCCTTCGGTTTGGCATCGGCAACGGGACTTAGACACCAAAAGTAGTGGGTCAGATTGACGTAATCTTGCAAAAGGTAGACTGCAAGTAATGATGTTAATCAATTGAATTAAAGCATATTTTACATTCTACCCCAAGATATACCGAATGCAAATCCAATGGTATGAATGCACAAAAACCGGTATTCCTATAGATACAATATACAAAATAGGTATTCTCACCATATGTAACAAATGGCACCGTTGTGTACTATATCCAACAGTACACGTTGTCCCAATGGCATACGACCACCTCCAACTGCACTTGATCAAATATATATATAAATACATGTTATATATGAATCCATAATGAATCATGCTATAAAACCCTTAATTCACAATATCCAACCCATTATCAATTTAAATGCTTAGATTATTTAATTTAAAAGTATATTATGATCGTGTGTCATTTCAAATTCTCTGAGGGCAAGTACTAATCCACCTAACGGTTATAGTTGGTTAAAGATACACAGGTGAACCAACCCTCTTTCACAATGATAATGAGAGCCCATAATACCAATATCCTACTTTCAGTGTCTATCCTGAGTGCATCCTGGATCTCACGTTTCCATTCTGAATCTAGTTCAATCCTTATATAAACATTCAACCAGCTTTTCTAAAAACAAAAGGGAACCCATTTAATCCAATTATATAATGTTAGTGTGTTTTACAAATTGTGTAAAAAGTATTCAAATTCAAAATCTAAACTAAATCAAATTATGATAAAAAAGATGGAGGGAACAATTAAGTTCTTAATTATCATTGATATGTATTAAAACACCTAATTATTTTATGTCAAAAAAAAAAAAAAACTAAAACCCGAGTTCAAAATTGCAATTTAACTCAAATTAAAACCCAAATTAGAATACCAAATATAGTCTAATCAAGATTCTAATAATCCCTCATTACATCTTAATTAAATTCTAATTGAACTAATTAAAATACTAATTACACATAGCTAATTAAATCCCAATTAAATTTATAAATAAATTAAATTACAATTCTAATCACACCTAATTAAATATTAATTAAGATTCCAATCATGTCATAATTAAATCCTAATCAATAATTTAATCAAATTATAATCAAATATTCTAACCATACTCACTTACTATAGGAACCCAAAATAAAAGTCCAAAATAAAATAAAATAAAATCCCCACCAGTACTCTAACTTTCAGTCCCCTTGGGCTAGCTCCACTGCTAGGACCACCAGATATGCAGCCCAACCTCCATCCAACCTAGCTCTAACTAGCCCAGCCCAACCAACGGGTTCAAGTCCGCTAGCAGCCAACCCAGCCCAGTCGACTGGCCTAGGCCTCCAGCAAGCAGTGCAACCCATGCAACACCTGCTGCCTGGCTGTCGGGAACCCCCTTTTTTATTTTTTATTTATTTTATCTTATTCAATTAAAATCAATACTAAGTTAGATTTTTAAGCATATCAATCAAAACAATGAAAATAACATTATTCACGGTTTTCCACTTACCTGGATTTTGATGCCCAAAAGTAGATGTGGAGATCAAACCTTAGTTCTCTTGAAAAACTGTTAGGGCTTGGTTGCAGAGGAAAAGAAGAAGACGGAATAATTTAGCATAGGAAGAAAAGACGATCGAAAGCCTTTAGGGTTATATTATATAAAGGTTTTTCTAAATTACAAGGAAGGGCTCTTTATTTTTTAGTGAGTTTTACAAAATTCCAGAAAAGGGCTTTTGGCTTAAAAGGGTCAAATAACTCAGGCCCAAGGCCTAAGAATGTCTAATTAGCCCATCTCCAATGAGCCTTAAACAAAACTATCATGCATGCAAGGATCCAAATCTCTAAAATGGCCTAATAAGCATCCATCTAACACTCTCAACCCGACTCAAACCCGATAAACCAATTCGACCTAAAATTAAAAATATTGGGCCTGATGGAGGAGGACCTGATTCTGGTTTCTTGTTGTAGGAACCTGTTAGGAAAAAGACCATCTGGGCCTGGTTTTAGAAGCAGGTCGGTTCGAGGTTGGGTGAAGGTCGAATTAGCTTGACCTGTTATAGTAGAGACAAGCTTGTAGTTCGAGTTCGGATCAGGTGAGACCTGAACCATGTGTAGAGCCCGGCCACCCAGTAGGAGTAAGGCTGACGTCAACGACGATCAAATAGGAGGTTTGACTAGATTAATGGCCAGAATTGTTTTGCGAATTTCAGGGTCATTTGGACTCATATTTGAACCATGTTTTATTCCATGAACTCGTTGCTAGGAGATCTATGCGTTTGTGGAAGAAGATAAGGAGTTTGATGGTCAATAGGAGAGTTTAATCAAATTGCAGCATGGAATACTGTTTCTGTGATATCAAAGTCATCCAGAGTCAGATTTCAGATCCATTTTTTCTAATGTGCTCGCAGTGAAAAGATCTACGAGATAGACTGAGGAGATTGACCGTTTGTTAGACAGAAAAAAGGGCAATTCAGAAGGCACAAATTGGGATACACAATCGGGTCAAGCAATGAGTAAAAGATTGAAATGTTTACCGAGTTGAACAATTTCAGTTTTTGGCTACGAAGGATGAAGGATGTCTTAATTCAAAAGGGTCTGAAGAAGGCTTTAAATGGTAAATTGAAAAAGCCAGTGAAGATGTCCAATGATGATTGGGAGGATTTAGACGAAAGAGTTGTAAGTGCATTGATCTTACCCTCCACGATGACATTCTCTGCAATGTCATGAGAATTAATGCTACTTCAAAATTATGGGTTGAATTAAAGAGCCTGTATATGTGTCACGCCCCGAGATCTGAGATCCTTGGGACCCTCAAATCCCTATGCATGACGGGACCACAAAAGATAAATTGAATAATTTCTAAATTTTATTAATGTAATTCAAATGATCTCACATAATCAATATCCTAAATCAAACCTCCGAAAAGTTCAAAATAAGAGTAATTCTTTAAAGCATAAAAATAAACATTCCATAATTATAAATCGTTAATTAAATCTGCTGGAATCTAATATAATTCCGTAGCTCTTCTCACAACCACGACTCCCGCAAAGCAAGCTAGTTTTCCTCGGGTTCTGGCTCAACCTCAAGACCTGTGGGGGTAAAAACATATGTGAGTAAAACTCAATAAGTAATGCAAACCATAAAACCTAGCAAAACAGGTAACAGTCAAAGAAATCAAATCCAGAGCCATGGTTTTGAATAAATTAACAAAAGCGGAATATAGCAATCTCAAGGGTGACAAAGTAGGCTAATGAGAGCAGAACAAATACAAATTGACACAAAATCGAATTTCACAAGATGAGGAAATAATTAAGATAATCCAATCAAAATATCAAATTCAGAGTAACATACTAAAACCAAACTAAGATAAGGCATCTCCGCAGTAAACAAAATAACAAAGTGTGCTCGCCAGAGTTAAGCCTGAGCCAAGCACAAGGTACCCGCTAGGTACAAGCCATTTCATATCCAAAGTGGCACGAAGCCTGAGATTCCAGAAATCTCCAAAACAAAGTGAGCTAGCTGCAGACTAGAAATATCGCACAAAGGGGTCCCAATCCCAATGTCATACACAAAAGGGGCTAAAATCCGCGTGTGAGCGTCCCCACGGTGCGTTGCCCATACTTTAGAGAATGCCTTGAGGTCAAAGATGTACGAGCAACAAATTCCAATAATCCACGAATTTTCAATTTACAAGCAAGGTAAGGTTGGAAACACAAATCAAGTCATACATCATCAAATCTTTGAACAAATCCAACCTTCTCAATCAAGTATCAATAATTTACTGAGAAATTTTATTCATGACAAAATAGTGTCCAAAGATCAATATCAAATCTAACAATAAGTAAATCCGAAACAAATCAAATGACAGCACGAAAATATCAAATCTGATGATCAACAAATCAAATGTAACAAAATATCCTAAGAATCTAGGATTATTTCAATAGCTCACAATCTCACGTAATTAAATAAAAAAAAAGAGACAAGGCTTGAAAACTCTATGACTAAGGAATCATGGTAAGACTACTTGCTTAGGTTATTAGCAATTGAAGAGTTCGGCTTGACTTGGTCTGGAAACCCAATGTGAGTTCCTGATAATGATCGGTAACATATAATCAGGGTTTAGACTTGTGCAATTAATTTGGGTCTGGTCTACGCACAACCTGGTGTAATGATTTAACACATACTAGTTTTGGCGCGGGTCATTTAGATAATGCAAATGGGCTTGAGTAGTTTGGGTCATCCATGCATCCAAGTGTGGTGGTTAAACTTGGGCCATGGGCAGTGTGCCATATGGGATCAGCTGAGTGGGCTTGTGTTCATAGGTTGCGCAGTAATTCACTGTGTGGCCCCATAGCTTTGCTTAAATGGGCCAGAGTCATATGGACTTAGGGTCACCAAAAATGTTGGAGAATCAATGAATGGGCCAAAGTTACTAGATCATATCGGTGGGCCTGAATGACCTGAATTAAACGTATATGCCAGGTGGGCCAAATCTGTGGGTCAACTGGGTTAAATAACAAGAAAATATAGGAGAAAAAGAGAAAAATGGTTTCACTGCCTATTGCAAAGATGGGCACGGTGTCAGCAGAAGGATCAGTGGATTCATTAGCAGCAAAAGAAGATCAATATACATGTAAGAAATTAAAATAAGAAGTGGGAAGACAAGAACAAGAAAAAGGAAAACGATGAAGAAGAAGGGAAGGAGAAAAAGAGAAGAAACAGGGAAGGAATGAGATGAAGAAGTCATCGCAGAAGAGATTAAGAAAGAAGAAAGAGGGCGTGCTTGGTTTGGGAACAAGGAAAGAAAAGAATCATGGAAGGTATGTTCTGTTTGGATAGAAGGAAACCAGAAAAGAAGAGAGAAAAGCTGAAACGAGAAGAAAAAAACAGAGAAGAGGCTGAGCACGATGAAGAAGGAGAACACAGAGATGGGTGTTCGGCTCGGTTTCAGTTGTGAACAGAAGGGAGAGAACAGAGAAAAGAGGATGGAAACAGGGAGAAGAAGAAGAAGAAAGAAACAAGAAGAAGAATGAGAAGTGGGTATAGAGAGAAGAAGGAGACGATGATGATTGGGTTGGTCTTGTTGTGCACAAAGGAAGGAAGGGAAGAAGACTGGTGATTGAGAGAGGAAGAGTAAGAGCCGTTTGTTTGCAGGGACTGAGGTGGTTGCTGTTTGGCTTCTCCAACTCGAGACAAGGAGAAGAAGAATACAGAAAGGAGAGGAACAAGATGGGTTACACGGCTAATGGTGATGATGAAGGATGGCCCAATGATGATGATGATGCACATATAAAATAAGCATGAGGAAAAACTTACAGAAATAGGATGTTAACCAATTATAACAATTTGAAAAAAAAGAATGGAGAAAGAAGAAAATATCATACCTTAAGAAAAAAGTGAACACTCTAAATGAGAGAGAGGCTTGGGGGTACGTAGTTGGAATTCAAGGGGGAGAGAGAGTTTTCTATTTGTAGTAAAAATAAAAGCAAGGTTTCACAAGAGTTTTAGTCCTATCCAACTTGGCCCAAAGGAGTTCAATTCGAATAGAATTTTATCCTCAAATAAAGTTTGCATAAGTCAAGATAATCTAAGGTTTAATTCAAATAAAATTTCAAATTTCTAAGCACATCTCTAAAATTTTCAAATTCTAATAACTTATGGGACCTACAGATTAACTAAGTAATTATCCAAAAATAAAATAGCACAAAATCATAAATATTTTAACATGTGGGGTCCATCACAGATCAAATCAAAGGTCAAGTTTAATTCTAATTTAAAATCCAAAATCCGGGTTGCTACAACATGCCTAAGTCCTTGACAACAAATTGTTTTTAAAGAAACAGTTGTATTCCCTGAAGATGATAGAAGGGTCATGGTTGTCGAAGCATGTTAATAAGTTCAATAAGCTCATATACAACTATTAAGCATTAAGGTTAAGTTTGAGGAAGCGGACAAAGCACTATTGTTTTTGTTTTCATTGCCTTGGTCGTATCAGCACTTGGTGATAACGCTGATGTACGAGAAAGATATTTTGAGCGTGAATGATGTCACTTCAGCTCTTGTATCCAGTGAGATCTGAAAAGCGACAGTGAAGAATTTTGTGGAGAAAGTATTAATATAGCATCAGGTTCAAACCAGAGAAGGGGGGATGAAAATCGAAGAATAGGGGATCAGAAGGTCGGAATCGCTCAAAGTCAAAAGGGAAAGGCAAGGTCTTCACTTGCTATTACTGTGATGAGAAAGGCCATATCAGGAGGGATTGTCTGAAGTGGAAGAAGGACTTGGAAAAGGAAAAAGAATCTGATTCAAACAGTATGAGTGTGATATAAAGTTCAGATGGCTATGAGTTACCATGTTTTGTAGAATTTGCTTTGATCATCAAAGGTACAGATCACACTAAAGGTTCCAAGATTTTAGATTCTGGTAATGACTGTCATATGTACTATAGTAGAAACATGTTTGACACTCATACAATTTATGAGCGTAAATCTATTTTCATGGCAAACAATACGGAATCCAAGTGTATCGGAGTTGAAATAGTGAAAGTCAAGATATTTTATGGGATGGTACGAACGAATGTGATGCATGTTTTGGATTTATGAAGAAATTTTATTTCTTTGGGAGCCATAGGCTTCAAGGGCTGTAAGTACAGTATAGTAGGTGGAGTTATATGGAAAATTGGAAGATGGTACAACAGACATTTTTAAGAAGGCCATTAACAAAGAACCAAAATTATAGAAACACAAGGTTAAAGGTAAAGTACAGAAGATCCTCAATGCTGTGGGCCCAAAGAAACGCTCAGTCGAAAGGATGGTTACTCTTGCTTTACCAGATGAAGGTGAAAAGTCATCATATTGCAAAGATACTAGCAAGGTTGACAACAGATGGACGGGATCACTTTAGAAGACCGAGTTAAAGGTGTTCGGAAAGTCGATGAAGGAGAAGTTCGAGCCATGCTTGGACTTGATTGTTTCACCACATTGATGAGAATGTGGGTGTACCTTGAGCTAAGGGGGTATAAGAGCCACGATCGATAGTAGTGGGTGTGGAGGCGTACCTTTTAGTGAGGTACGAGAGATCTCAAGTCAATTTGGACTTGATCGATATCGGACAATGTTGAGATTGTTGGTGTAAGAGCAGTGCTTGGTTGTAGCACGTGCGGATGCGTACTTTTCAGTGAGGTACGGGAAGACAAATACATTAACGAGTATCTCAAGGTGGCTCTAGGGATTTACGGAATCCAAGCCAATATGGAGATTGTTGGGTTTTGTCTTGTATTCTGGTTTAGACGGATCGGTTGTTTGGATTAGCCAGAACCAAGGCTCAGGGTTAAGGGTACTTTAGTCATTATGTATGGGTTTTTTTTATGGCCAAGAAAACAGGATCTATATATTAATGTGATTTGTAACCCTAAACCTTAGGGTGGAGTTATGTTGAAAACAATAGGGAGAAAAAGGAATTGAGCGAGCTTTCGCTATGGATGTGGGCAAGGTTGCCAAATCACGTAATTGCATGTGTCATCTTCTTCGTAGTTGCTTGATTGATTGCTTGTGATTGTGTTAATTTGTGCATGCCGTGGTTGATCGCAGATCCTGGGTATATTTCCCAACAATAAGCCCTCAGATTTGTTGGATTGTAAATTGATTGCACAATTACATCCTATATTTCTTGTTCTCAGGACTTGCAAGGTCTAGGGCTCAATGTAATTTGGTTTACTTGTCTTCATATTTGATTGAAGGACTTACTTCCCAATAGCTTCTTTGACGCTGCTTTTTGAAAGAAGGATATGTGATAGATCTATTTGATTCGAATCAAATAAGGAGTACTTTGAGGACTAACCATTTAAAATTAAATAGTATGTTGACCCATAAAATTTTGCAAATAATGCAGCGAAGGCATTACAAGCTTTAGATTATAAAGTTCCGAAGTTTTTAAAGCACTTGGACCTCATCTCAGCTGAAGTCAGCTTCAGAGACTCTTTGCTAGCTCCTTGAGAATCACTGCGAGACGTGGCACTTTCACATGTTGAAGTAAGCTCCTATTCAACGAAATACTTTCAAGTACATTTAAAAGCTACTCCTCAAGGATTCAGAGCATTTGGACATCATTTGGATCCAAACTTAGTCCAGATGATTATATACCATGCTCTGTGGGTCCCTGTGCAGAGTGACCTCTTATGAAGATCAAATTAGCTGAAACTCTCAAAGGAAGCTTAAATGATGCCCAAGACAGGCCCTACAAAATTTCGAGTTGAACAGACATCATCGAACCTAAAAGCCACAAGCATGTCAACTTGGGGTCAATCCCCCCCAAGCCATGGGGTCACTGACCAAAGTGCTGCTTCCTGATATCCAAAATTGATGAAATTTAGGCGCGAATCTTCAGTTATACTCAGAAGATATTCTACAAATTTTCAAGTTAAAAGGACTCCGTTTGGTCTAAATTTCACTGCATGTCAGCTTAGAGGACAGTGACACCAAGTTATGGAGGTCACTACCTAAAATCTTACTTTCAGGAGGCCAAAGCTGATGAAATTCGCAAAAATGCTTAAAGAATGCTCAAAGTTACTTTTCAAATTTTCAAGTCAATTGGATACTGTTCGGGTACAAAATAAGCTGACTACCTACAGTGTGGGGTGAATAGTGACTTAATACATGCAATGAATAGGCCACTACTCGAAATCCTACTTGTCATAACCCGAGCCCAGAAATCGGGGGTTAGAGAAAACCTAACCAATGACACATATACTCCCGTGCACATACACCTAGACCTTATCCAAGTGTACACACACAAGGGATCATCACACGTGCAAGCAAGTGTACGCGGAACTTGTAAGTATCATGGCATACCACAAGTTAATAAAAGACACGATGATTCCAAAAGATTAGACTAATTTACAGCAATGTACAACAAAATCGAGGGACTAGTCCATAACTGCAAACTACAAGTATAAACCAAAACCCAAAATACAATCCACAGAAAAATTCCCCAGATAAGCTAAGACATGAATGGAAGGGAAAACAAAATGATGCAAACCGCTATCAGAAAAATGGATCAAGTCCACTCCTCTAGGCCGGAGGGGGCCTCACGTGTCTCTCCTGGAGTCGGGTCGACCGACGCAGGATCGGGAGAGGGATGTGAGCCTACAACACCAAGAACAACTCATAAGTACAACGACTTAGCAAAATATAAGCCACAAGAAGATAACACGAATTGTGTCTAACAATGAGCAAAAGTAGTAATATACAAAGATCCATAGTGATCATGTCTATATACTAGGCAAATAGTGCATAGGAATAAGTATGCTATCAAAATCATACACAGACAACCTGTCAAAGTGGTTACTACATTTGCTATATTCTCCCTTTCGAGAGCAATCGATATGAGAACACCATCAACCGGGCCAGGGTACGAATGGGTCTCTAGTTCTCAGGGTCCGGAATCCCAGGACAAAAGCACTTTCCAGAGGCGGTCACACACTATGCCAAAGTCAACCCCGTCGGGTATCATGAGGCTGAGGCTAAGTAGTGCCATATATAGACAATCTCAATCAAATCATATGATGCACATTAATCAAACCATAGTAAGTGCATCACATCCTGATACTCCATACGAATAAGCACTGACAGATGGATCTGAATAACAATACGAAGAACCAATGCGAATAAGCACTGACGAATGGATACGAATAATGAATAATCACTGAGGCAATGACTAAGTCCTCCTCATAAGCAATGATGAATACACATTAGTAGATTGTTCCTGCCCGGGCTTCGTTCTGGGGATGTTGCTACATTTCCCACAGATTCAAGAGGTCCAGCGCAGAACGCTTCAGAGGGCAAAACCGAACTCAATATGCAGTGCAATTCAGATTTACCTTAAGGAATCAAGGTCAATTACAAGCTAATCCTAACCTAGTTGTCCAGTGTTTCTAACCGTGCATGCTGATGTAGTTTTAAGGTATTTGACACACAGTTGTTCAAGCGAGGTGTGTTGCATCTTCTTATGAAAGTGTACCAAATTCCCTTAAACCAACACCCATGGAAAGGTGCTTAACAATTGGACAACACACATGAATGAATCACAGCCCCAAGGATCATTCATGTGATATATATATCTTCCATTGGGCAAGTCGAGTTACCTGCATTCTACCTTGATTGCCCTACAAGGTCTCAATGTGAACCTATCCCATTCAGTCATTTTCACTGGGTATACGGCTTAGCTTTGCTTTGCTCTACGGCTTGGCCACGGCAAGGTCACGGCTTAGCCATAGGCCAATGCACGGCTTAGCCGTAGCTTAACCGTAGAAGAGTAGCAGATTTGCCAACTCTCAGTTATTTCAGGTGTCACCCTGTATTGATCTACGGCTAGGTCACGGCTGGGCTTACGGCTTAGCCATAGTGTATTTTACGGCTCAACCGTAGCACATTTCACGGCTTAACCGTGAGTGCGCTGGGTCGATTTCTTGATACAAAAGTACAGAAATAGCAAATTCTCACCTGAATGAAGCAAATAAGAACAAAACTTACTCAATAGGGCTGTACATCAATGATCCATACAAGAAGAGTACACATACAGACAATCAAAGCATTACCAATAAGTGTTCGAGCTACTTGTGCTTATACTTACCTCACATGAAAATCACACACACCAGTCGCTGTCTTGGGCTCGATCCGCTGTCCAAACACAATTCTACTCGTCAAACACTCAAGAACTCAAAGGCACATTGCATACATGCACCAAACTGACATAAGAGGAAGACCAAATAGGAAAAACACAACAAAACACAAAACATACGGTCGAATTCACGCGAAAATGACAAGTGCACTGCTCCCTTTCTCACTTCAACAAGGAAGAAATGAAAGAAAGAGAAAGAGAGATGAACGAGAGAGAGAAGAACAGAGAGAAGATGATGGAGAAGAAAGGAAGGCGGTGGTTGGGTCTTTTATAAGATAAAGATGAGTCCAAATTGCAAGAAAGTCCACATGTTTACACAATTTACAGTTCGAGTCAAGTAGCGATCTAAAGGGAGTAAATAAGGTCGTTTGCGTTCGAATCAATTATGAAAATTGACGAGCTCGACGAAATACACGCGTTGACATCAAGATGACGCAAAACTGACAATATCTGACAAAAGCAAAAATTACGAAAAAGGGCTCGAACTACCTAAACCAGGTTAAACTCAACCCAACTACCTATCCATTGTTCAAAACCAAAGAAAAGCAAAACCAAAACACACTTAACAACAATATCAAAATTAATTAGCCACTAATTGGGATTAAGTTGGGTCGGAGTGTTACACTACTTTCTCAACTCTAAACTGTATGAGATTTGGATGAATACTCTAAGATACCCCTGATGTCAGTTCCTCCAAGTTTCGAGCCAAACTGAAGTCATTTGGGCCTCAAACAACTGAGACAAGGGCACACTTTCATAAAAAGTCAACTAGAGAGTTGACCGACATTCAAAAGTCAAAATAGATTGAAACTTCTATGACATGCTTAAAATAATGTCAAGAAGCAGCCCTCCAAGTTTTGTGGTGATCAGACATCGTTCGGGCCCTAAACTGGCGAAAATGGGTAACATATACAATAGTCCGAAAACAGGCCTTGTCTGTGACCACAGACCAATCAATGAAGGAGTTGGCCAACTCCAGATGATTAAAGTGAGCCAAATCTTCTATGACACACTCAAAATAGTGTTAAGAAGCATCCCTCCAAGTTTCGTGGCGATTGGACTTCGTTTAGGCCCCAAACAAGTGAAAACGGATCGCAAATGCAAAAATCTAAAAATGGGCCTTGGGAGTGACTGTGGCCTGTTCATCAAGGGAGTTGACCAACTTCAGGTGTTCAAAACAAGCTGAAACTTCTATGAAACACTCAAAATAGTGAAGCATCCTTCCAAGTTTCATCAAAATTGGACTTCGTTTGGACTCCCAACAGGTGAAAATGGGTCACAAGTGCATAAGTCCAAAAATGGGCCTGATCGCGCTTAAAAAGGAGGCGTGGAAATGAATTACGGAATCAAGGTCCGACATTCACACACTTTAAGCGTTAAGAAGAATGGGAAATAATTACAGTTCATCCTTAATTTCCCTTTTGTTTACATGGGTTCAAGTGCCCTGACCGCGGGGATGCAGGTTGTTTACATAAATTTTGAAAGTTTACAACCCCTCCCTCAAGTCTTAGATGTGATCTCAATTTGGAAAATACAAGAAAATATACATAAGGTGGAAGAAAATGTGAAAAAGAGGAAAAAATGGGGAGTGACCGTGACCCGCGGTCACTACCCCATTCCAGTGACTGTGACTCACTCACGGTCACTGGGGCCTTCCAGTGACCGTGACTCACCCACGGTCACTAGAACCTGCCAGTGACCGTGGGTCACGGTCACTGACAGACAATGGCCGTGAAGCCACTGTTTGCCTCCGTTTTTTTGTGCTGTTCGCGCTGGTTCTTTCTTGCAACTTCTTTCAAGTGTTGAAACTTCTTTTTTACTACTTTGGAGTGGTGGACAACCATCAAGAAGATCACATTTAACCATGAAATCAATCGAAACCTCTGTAACTCATCATTCGTGCTTACGGATTGCGTTTTGTTTCAAGTCCGAAATGGGCAAATATGAAGCCGGAGTTGTGTCATCTTGAACCTATCATTTTCAAGGAACAAAATGAGACCTAGAGAGACTTCTTTCACAACTCTTGCGATGGCTAAGAGGCCCTACGAATAAGAGAAACAAAGGTGACAATGTCATCCTCTCAAAAATTGGCGTCATACGAACATAGTATGGACTTTGGCCATTCCACTTCCTTCTCTCCTTCTGAATTTTCTTGCTCACCTTCAAAACTAAGAAAAGAAGGTGGGAATGGTCATGGAAGTGCTGCTGGAGTTTGCTTCTTTGTTGCTTTAAGTGCTTCTTTCTTTGGTTTCTTCTCTTTTCTTCTTTGTGTATGTGTTCCTCCCTCTCTTGTTCCTTCAAAATTTCCTCTTTTTATAGACTCCCAATCAGTTTTGTGCAGTTTTGGGGAGTTAATAGCAGTTGTGGGGAGTTGGATTTCGAAGAGGAGTGGAGGGAAACCACCCAAAATCGTGGGAAACATCTTTTGAAGGTCCGTGACCGCAAGCTGGGTCACGGACGAGGCCCAATTTTGGGTTTTCGCATATGTGGCCCACTTTCATCTATTTTGGGCTCAAACGAAGTCCGATTGCCATGAAACTTGGAGGGATGCTTCTTGACACTATTTTCTACATGTCATAAAAATTTCAGCCCGTTTTGACTTCGAGAAGTTGGTCCACTTTTTCATTAATTGGGCCCCGGTCATGGACAAGGCCCACTTTTGGAACATTGCATATGCGATCTATTTTCAACTGTTTGAGGCCCGAATGATGTCCAATCATCACGAAACTTGGAGAGATGCTGATTGACACTCTTTTAAGTGTTTTATAGAAGTTTCAGCTCTGTTTGACCACCTGAACTTGGTCAACTCCTTTTGTTTGTGGGCCCGGGTCACTCCCAAGGCCCGTTCTTGGATTTTTGCATATGTGGCTTGTTTCCACCTGTTCGGGGCCTAAACGGTGTCCAATTGCCACAAAACTTGAAGGAATGCTTTCTGACACTATTTTGAGTGTGTTGCAGAAGTTACAGCTCTGTTTGACCACCTGAACTTGGTCAACTCCTTTCGTTTGTGGGCCCCAGTCACTCCCAAGGCCCATTCTTGAACTTTTGCATATGTGGCTTGTTAATGCCTGTTCGGGGTCCAAACGACGTCCAATCACTACGAAACTTGGAGGAACACTTCTTGACACTATTTTAAGTGCATCACAGGAGTTTTAGCTCTGTTTGACCACCTGAACTTGGTCAACTCCTTTTGTTTGTGGGCCCCGGTCACTCCCGAGGCCCATTCTTGGATTTTTGCATATGTGGCTTGTTTCCGCCTGTTCGGGGTCCAAACGACGTCCAATCGCCACGAAACTTGGAGGAACACTTCTTGATACTATTTTGAGAGTTTCACAGAAGTTTCAGTTCTGTTTGACCACCTGAACTTGGTCAACTCCTTCTGTTTGTAGGCCCCGGTCACTCCCAAGGCCCATTCTTGAACTTTTGCATATGTGGCTTGTTTCTGCCTGTTCGGGGTCCAAACGACGTCCAATCGCCATGAAACTTAGAGGAACAGTTCTTGACACTATTTTGAGTGTGTCACAGTAGTTTCAGTTCTATTTGACCACCTGAACTTGGTCAACTCCTTTTGTTTGTGGGCCCCGGTCACTCCCAAGGCCCATTCTTGAACTTTCGCATATGTGGCTTTTTTCCGCCTGTTCGTGGTCCAAACGACGTCTAATCACCACGAAACTTAGAGGAACACTTCTTGACACTATTTTGAGTGTGTCACAGAAGTTTCAGTTCTATTTGACCACCTGAACTTGGTCAACTCCTTTTGTTTGTGGGCCCCGGTCACTCCCAAGGCCCATTCTTGAACTTTTGCATATGTGGCTTGTTTCCGCCTGTTCGTGGTCCAAATGACGTCCAATCGCCACAAAACTTGGAGGAACACTTCTTGACACTATTTTGAGTGTGTCACAGGAGTTTTAGCTCTGTTTGGCCACCTGAACTTAGTCAACTCCTTTTGCTTGTGGGCCCCGGTCACTCCCGAGGCCCATTCTTGGATTTTTGCATATGTGGCTTGTTTCAGCCTGTTCGGGGTCCAAACGACGTCCAATCACCACGAAACTTGGAGGAACACTTCTTGACACTATTTTGAGAGTTTTAAAGAAGTTTCAGTTCTGTTTGACCACCTGAACTTGGTCAACTCCTTTTGTTTGTGGGCCCCGGTCACTCCCAAGGCCCATTCTTGAACTTTTGCATATGTGGCTTGTTTGCGCCTGTTCGGGGTCCAAATGACGTCCAATCACCACGAAACTTGGAGGAACACTTCTTGACACTATTTTGAGTGTGTCACAGTAGTTTTAGCTCTGTTTGACCACCTGAAATTGGTCAACTCCTTTTGTTTGTGGGCCCCGGTCACTCCCAAGGCCCATTCTTGAACTTTTGCATATGTGGCTTGTTTCCGCCTGTTCGTGGTCCAAACGACGTCCAATCGCCACAAAACTTGGAGGAACACTTCTTGACACTATTTTGAGTGTGTCACAGGTGTTTCAGCTTTGTTTGACCATCTGAATTTGGTCAACTCTCCCGTTGACTTTTTTATGACAGTGGGCCCTTGTTTCAGCTGTTTGAAGCCCAAATGATCTTGGTTTGATTTGAAACTTGGAGGGACTGACGTCAAGAATATCTTGGAGTATTCATCCAAATTTCATACAGTTTGGATTTGAGGAAGTAGGATTTCAAACAGTAACCTATTCATTGCATGCGTTAGGTCACTATTCACTCCACATTGAGATAGTTAGCCTGTTTTCTATCCGAACAGCCTCCACTTGACTCGAAACTTTGGGAGAATCACTTGGGGCATTCTTTGAGCATTCATTCCAAATTTTATCTGCTTTGGCTTTCTGGAAGCGAGATCTTAGTTGGTGACCCCCAAATTTGAGATTACTGTCCTCTAAGCTGACATGTAATGAAATCTAGACCAAACGGAGTCTTTTCAACTTGAAAATTTGCAAAGTTTCTTCTAAGCATGACTAAAGTTTCATGCCCAAATTTCATCAATTTTGGACATCGGGAAGCAGGACTTTGGTCAGTGACCCCCTGGCTTGGGGGGAACTGACCTCAGGCTGACATGCTTGTGGCTTTTGAGTTCGATGATGTCTGTTCAACCCGAAATTTAAACTTCCTCTAAGAGTTCCAGCTACCTTGATCTTCATGGAATGCCGGTTCTCACAATGATTCCCCAGGATCTGTAAATAACCTCTGTAGCCTAAATTAAGCTGAGATGAGGTGTCTTCGCTGCAATATTTACAATTTTTATAGGTCAACAAGTGCCCCCTCGAGGTGCAATGATTATAGTATAATAATTGTTGTCCCTCGAAATAGCCAATCTGTGGGAATGATGGATGGCTTGATGAAAAGATAGTTTGTCAAGGTAGGTTATAGGCCTAAACTTTGGGATTTGAAAATTTTGATAAAAACCATGAAGGGTTTGATGACGGAATTTTGAAAAGACATAAGAAATCTGAATTTCTTTGCCCTATTTTCACGGATATCAAAAGTAGCATCTCCGTGGGGACTGTGGGGAACACCCACAAAGGAATCCCTTAGGTATTTAGAAATTTCAGAAGTTTATGAATTTTGTTTGGATTTTGGAAATGAATTTGATTTTCTTTTGACCTATTTTTCACAGATATCCAGAGTGGCGTCTCTGTGGGGATGTGGGGAACACCCACAAAAAGAATCCCTGAGGTTTTAAGAAATTCAAAAGTTTTAGAGAAAATGGATTTGGGTTTGGATCTTCATGGATTTTTGGTTCATTTTCAAAAATCAAAGTTTGGGTTTTGACTTGGCTTGACATGATTTAAAATGAGATGCAATTTTGACATAATGAGATGTAGTTTTAAAAGAGATTGGCTTTTATGAGTTTTGATGAAAAACAATTTGGGACATTGGTTTTGAAATAAAATTTTGACCCAAAGTTGATTTGGAAAGAGACTCCGCATCTTTTTTTTTATATAATTTCCCTCGAAATACCCTAAAAATAGGATTATTTCTTTGGTAAATTGCTCTAAGTGGACCCATCATGAGAATTTCAAACAAAAGATGATCATGTTATGGATTCCATTGCTTAAAATCACAGAGATCGTAGATACAGAAAGACGAATCCATCGAGACTTGATCAAGGAGGGTGACGTGTGGGAAGGAGGGTGACGCGTCAACTACCTGAGCTTGAGGGGATTCGACAATGAGCTTCACTAGTTCAAGTTTGCAATGACCGTGGGAAATGAAAAGCGGTTAACAGTAATCGTGGGAGGAATGACCAATAGTAATTGAGGGGGAATTCCCAATTTTGGACCATTAATTGATTTTGGGCCTCCCTATTCTATGTGCTGGCATCAAATAGTGGGCTCCACTTAGGAATAGCAGTGACCGTGGGTAAGGAAGCCAAACAGAAAAATTTTTTTTTTTCAAACCAACAAAGAGAAAGGGAGCTGAGAGTTTTTTTTTTTTTTTTGCTCAAACCAACAAAGAGAAAGGGAGACCGAGAGTTTTTTTTTTTTTTGCTCAAACCAACAAAGAAAAAAAAACCGGGAAAAAGGGAAGAGACCGAGAGAAAGAGAAAAGAGAGAGAGACTGGGAGAGTGAGAGAGAGACCGAGAGAGAGAGAAATTGGGAGAGAGAGAAACCGGGAGGGAGAGAAGAAAAGAGAGAGAGACTGGGAGAGAGAGAAAAGAGAGAGAGAAGAAAAAGAGAAAGAGGGAGAGAGACCGAGAGAAAAACAGAGAGACTGGGAGAGAGAGAGAGAAAGAGAAATTGAGAGAGAGGGAAAACTGAGAAAGAAGGAGAGAGACCGAGAGAGAGAGAAACCGTGAGAGAGAGAAAAGAGAGAGAGACAGAGAGAGAGAGAAATTGGGAGAGAGAGAAGAAAAGGAGAAAGAGGGAGAGAGACCGAGAGAAAAACAGAGAGACTAGGAGAGAGAGAGAAAGAGAAATTGAGAGAGGGAAAACTGTGAAAGAGGGAGAGAAGGACCGGGAAAGAGAGAGAAAAGAGAGAGAGAAAAGAGAGAAAGACCGGGAGAGAGAGAGAAAAGAGAAAAAGAAAGAGACCGGGAGAAAGAGAGAAAAGAGAAAAAAGAAAGAGAACGAGAGAGAAAAAAGAGAGAACGGGAGAGACAGAGCGGGAGAGACAGAGAAACCGGGAGGGAGAGAGAAAAAAGAGAGAGAGAAAAGAGAGACCGGGAGAGAAAGAGACCGGGAGAGAGAGAAAATTGAGAGAGAGAAAAGAGTGAAAAGAGAGAGATCGGGAGAGAGAGAAAAGAGCGAGAGACCGGGAGAGAGAAAAAAAAGAGAGAAAAGAGGGAAAAGGAGACCGAGTGAGCAGAGAGTGGGAGAGAGAGAAAACCGAAAGAGAGAGAAAGAAATCAGAAAAGAGGGAGAAAGAGAGAGACAGAGAAATCGAGAGCCCAAATTGAACCGATTGAGAAAGATAGACTGAGACTTCAAGCTTCATCTCAGTTCTCTTCTTCCACCTTCCATCTTGTGGATTTGTTGACTGAAGATAATTGCATGGCCGGTAAGTTTCTGTATCTCAACTTCTCCAAACTCTGTCATGGCCAAATAGACAACTTGAGTTTTGCCTGGAATTTCTTCATTCTTCTTTTGGATGCATAACACGATCTAATTTTGCATGATGAATGTTTTCAAATTGTGGCACAGTTCGGGCAAACACTGTGGTCATGGCTGATTTGTGACTGACTGTGTGAGCGCACTTACGGTTACAGCGAATGGCAAGATGGAATTGAATCTGGGCTCTGTTCCGCCCTTTTGCTTTCTTCTTTCTGGTTTTCTTATGCCAAAACCCATATTTCCATTCGGATTACAACCTGCACTATCTGCAAGGGGCTCCTGGTCACCAGCTGTTTGATGGAATGCTCAATTGAAAAATTTGCTGAATTCACTTCCCGTCTTCTGCTATGGTGCTGTTTTATTAAATTTGGGATTGCCCAAATGCATTCTCAATCACAGCCATTACTGTCTTGCTGGATTCAACCGATTTTCTTGGCACATGATGGAGCCCTGAATTCCATTCTCTGGTAGAGTCCACATCGAGCAAGCCAAGACAGCTGTTGTAATCCATGGTCATGACTGAAACAATTTGTAAAGTGTTCACAGTCATGACTAAAAAAACTTTGCTAAATTTGCTTCTGACCTTTTGCTGTCTTGGCTTGGTTAATTCCATGGTCGCAGAGTACTCATGTAGACTGAATTGAATGGGCTGCAGTTCTTTTTCTCTTTCTGATATTTGTGTTCAAGTTCAGGCTAGGCATTATCCAAATACAACCATGGCACAACGGCTCTTAATCACAGGCCATCCAAATGATTTTATCTCCTGCTATGGTGACTTATATGAATTGACTTTGTTATTAGCGAGAATGCTTCTGACCAAACAGTGGTAAAGCTAGCCACAGATTCCAAGAGACTATTGTGACTTCTTTTTTTTTTAGCATAGTGAAAGCATAAATCGAATCACCATAGCCTCTGTGGGAATTATAGAATGCCATTTTTGTGCTTGAACACGAACCTGCTGCCCCCTGAAAAGGTCTTAAGATGCTTGAACATCTGTTTGGACCGGGAGTTTCGTTTTTGAGACTTAAGTGTGCCTTTGATGCCAATTCTTAGTCTCAGAACTGAGTATTGCCTTCTCCTTTTGGCCTTATACTAAGGGGAGATGCTGCCGAATTTTTTTTTTTTTGAGAAGTTCCATATCATTGTTACTGATACCCATCTTTCCTTTCTTTTGATTTGTTTTGCAGATAGAAGGGGTAAAGCACCTGCAACTGCCACTGCTGCGACACCTAAAAGTCGTGCCAAGGGTAAGACCACAAGAGAGCCTGATTCGAAAGACCCAAATGAAGCATCTGATGTCAATTTGTGGCTCCAGAGAGCTAAGGCTTTGTCATCAAGAAACTGGTATTCGTATTGGTGTAAGCTGGACGAGATTGACATTAGTACTGCTATCCCAGCTTATGCAAGTTACAAAGGGCGCATCCTCATGGCAGAAGTACTGAATGCTAAGGGAAACTGGAGAAGTTCCTGGACTGAGATTCTCTGCTGCACCTTCCATTTGATGGTTTTGCTTTTTCTGATTAGCCCTGGAGGCCATGTGTACATTGACTTCACTGCTTGTATTCGAACTTTAAAATGGATATCAATGGAAAATGTTTTTCTTTCTATTTTTGTCATTGGTATGGGTGTTTGGGTTGATTTTTTGTGGAGGTTTGATATGGTTTATGTGGATGGTTTGTTTGGTTTGGTTTTCTCAGACTTGTATGAGGGTGTGATTTGTGATCTTTTGGATCCACAAATCGAAAATAAGGGAGTCATATAGGTGGACGTTATCCGGTGCCCATGTGTGAGGCTTTCTCCAGGGTCCATGACTTGATCCTTTTGGTGTCGAAAGGGGTCAAACAAAGTGGATGTTATCCGGTGCCCATGTGTGAGGCTTTTCCCGGGATCCTTGACTTATTCCTTAGGACAAAGATTTGGTTTTGGTTTTTGTTTAGATTTTGGTTATACAGGGTTTGCAAAAAGACTTATTCTATATAACCGAAGGTAGTCATATAGGGTCTGCAAAAAGACTTGTTCTATACAACTAAGGATTAGCTATATGGGGTCTGCAAAAAGACTTATTCCACATAGCTGGGTTTTGCTATATAGAGTCTGCAAAAAGACTTAATTTATATAGCAGGATGTTACAAGGGGTCTGGTAAGGACATTATCCAATTAACAAAGGTTTGACTAGAGGGGTCGAAGGACTTGATCCTCGCAGTCATTTTATACAAATCTGAGGGATTTTGGTTACGAGTCATAGGTTGTAAGCCTCGAAACCAAAGGATTGCAATTTTGGTTGGGAGTCATAGGTTGTGAGGCTCGAAACCAAAGGATTTTGATTTTGGTTAGGAGTGAGAATGTACACTGTACATAGTTTGGGTACATTGTATATGGTTTGGGTGTACCAATGACATTCAGGTATATATTTTGTGAGAAGTTTTCCATTGATAAACATCATGCATCTGTCTCCTTCGAGTTTGAGGAGTGCGCGTGCACCATTGGAGTAAACCTTGTTGACAATAAAAGGTCCTTCCCATTTGACTTTAAACTTGCCTTTTGACATGTGTGTGGAGAACATCTGCCTTTTGACTGCAAGGACTAAGTCTCTTTTCTTGTAAGCTCTGTATTTTTGACCTTCTTATCAAAAGATCCAGTCATATGAGCATGATAGAGCTCGATGCTTTGTCAAGCGGCAAGCCTTTTCTCATCAAGGCTCTTTAGCTCTTGGAGTCTGAGCTTGGTATTCTTTTTTTTTTTTTCAGTGTATTTTTTCATCATAGCTACCCGAAGAGAAGGAAGTTGAATTTATAAGGGTATCACAGTTTCACAACCATAAACCAACGAATATGGTGTTGACTTGGTCGGACTACGAACAGTAGTTTTGTATGCCCATAATGCTTCTGGAAGTTTGGTACTCCAACCTTTTGTTGCTAGAGACTATTTTCTTCAAAATTTTGCAAATAGTCTTGTTGAAAGCTGCAACAAGTCCATTACCTGCAGTGTTCTATGCCATGGAGGGACAGCATTGGATTCTTTACAGCAGTTCATATTGAGAGAAAATAATAGATCATTTGGATAGACGATCACCCAATGCACCAGCTTTTGTCACAAATGCTTTCAGTGGATTGGTGTTGGAAACCAAATACATTTCATTGGAAATAATATAGTGGTGTAATTTCCTTGTTTTTCTTTTGAGTTGGCAATGCCCCCAGAGAGTGATCAAGAGCTCGAATGTAGAGGATGAGAGGTTTGCCTGGAGTTGAGGCTGCAAATGTAGGCAAGTTTACCCTGCAATCCCTTGAGTTATTTAAGAGTTCTCAGATAAGGCATCTTCAATATAGTTTTGACTTTGACTGATCGCTTTGAGAGTTAGTTCTGCATCAGTGGCAACTTCAACCAATCGAGCCAAAGACTTAGTTTTATGACTAAGTATGATAGCCTTAATTTCTGGTCGCAAATTGGTTTTGCACATTTCGATCGTTGCCCTTTGAGATGGTTGTTCCAAGCATTTATAGGATAATGCTCTCCATCTATTGATAAAGGCCTGTGCAGTTTCGTTGTCTCCCTGCCTTGTGCTGCTGAGCATAGCAAAGGTGACTGTTTGATCTTCCTCCTGAAAATGGAGTAAGAACTTCTCTTCTGTGATCGGCCATGTCATGAATGAGAGTTCTGGTAACTGCTTGTACCAATCGAAGGCGACTACTTTCAATGTGCCGACGAATAGTCTTATTTTTAGTGCATCTAACTCTGGCAGGCTTCCTAGGAGTGATTTGAAATGCACAATATGCTGATATGCCGACCCTTTGCCAAGGTATAGTTGGAAAGTCGGAAGTTTATAATCTGGTGGAAATGGAACCAGATCAAATTCCGGGGGATACTTGGGTGTAATACCTTTCTTTTTCATTCTGGTCTCCACTTTTGATTTTGTCAGTATCTCTTCAACTTCTTTGAAGGTCACATGTTTTTCAGGATTTGCATGAAGACCAAGGATTGATGAATGATCACCACCAGTAAAACCTGCAGCTACTACCTTGTCTGTTAGGGACTTAAATTGGGCTGTGAGAAGGTCAATTTTAGTGGCATTCTCCATGATCATTGCTTGTTCTCTTCTGTTGGCGAACAGAGGATTTATTTGAGCTCCAACCGGACCACCTAGCTTATCTGTTAAGATTTTTACTTGGGCAGTTAAGTGGTCGATCATAGCTCCTTGTTGTTTGACAACATCACTGACATTGTCATTTTCATTTTCATTAGCATCTTTTTCGTGAGCATCTTTACTTCCACTAGCATCGTCATTTCCATCCTTGCTAGTTCCACTCCCTTCAGCCATAAACACAGTGTACTGACGGAGATAGGATGATGTTAATGCCTGAGGAGTAGATTGACTATCTTTTGTATCCAAGATAGTGATAGGATCATCGTCAGAATCAATTTCGACATGACCTTCAGAAGTACTCCTTGAATGGGAGTCTGAATCAGATCCCTGTGATTGAGTTCGAGTCATACTCCGAGCAATTCTTCGAATTGAACCTGGCCCGACCATGTAAGATGAGGTCAAGTCCGGTTCATCTTCTTTAATCACCCATTTTTGAGTGATCTTGCACTGTGACAGCTTCTGAGTTTGGTCCTTGTAATGGGCTAAAGCTTTCTTCTTGAGTTGGTTAGCCATCCTGGCTGCTGAGGTCTGATCTTTAAACTTGGCAACCAACGGCCTGGAAGTGCTTGTCACTCGTTCCCAATCCATGGAATCTGAAGTGGGAAGTGAAAAGATGTCAATAGCACCCCCTTGTTCTTTTTCTTTTGTTCTTTCTTTTGTTGGAGCGAATCTTTGAAATGAGCAAGATCGGTCGAATTATTGATAACCAATCGCTCAACTTGTTTGTTGCCTTCAGCGCCATATGATAAGCCTTGGGGTGAAGATAGCGAAGAAGGTGCCACTATGATAGAAGGTAGATGCCCCCTGCCAAACCTCCCTCCTTCTTTTTGAGCCAGAGGATAGAAAGTATTATCTTCAACTGAGGCCAAGAGTTTGTTCTCAGCCATATTGGATTTTGGAGTGTGTGGTTGAGGTGACCATGAGCTGTATATGGGGATGGATGCACCCTTCTGGATCTTCTTACGAGTTAGGAATTGCCGGAAGTCCTTTGGTGTTTGCTTGATAATGACCCACTGTTTGGGCCTAGTAGGTGGTGACTTTAAGCATTGAACAGTCACTGAACGTGACTTGTCAAGTACCACTGATTTATGATCCATGGACATGACCTGCCTTGCCCCCAGACGAGGCTTGGTGTTATGAAGATTACTACGTTCTGACTTCAGTTTGTGATTTGGTTCATTCTGAACCTTGTTGAAAACTCCAAACGGACTCTGGGCGTATTTGGAAACCCAAGATTTGAGAGTTTTAGTCTTCTTGATGAATTTAAGGGTCACTGATGACCCATTTGGATCAGTCGAAGTTATAGAGCCTGTTGGAATAGAGAGTCTCTGAAATACTGAGACTCTTGACATAGGGGCAGTAAAGTCCATTCGAGCCTTTTTTGATGCTCTTACAGTTGGTTTGTTTTGGGTTATGGATATTTTAGAGAGCCTCTCCTTGGCCTCATCAAAAGTGATGATCAGGGAACCCATGATGTCTCTGCAAAAAGTAAGCCCACAGGACTATATTAGTGGTATAACCAACATGGCTGCCTCTTGGGCTAGCCGGAATGGTTTATAGATGCCATCTAGACCAACATGGTTTTGAACCGAAATGGTTAGATATAGGCATAAATCTCATCTCATTATGCTATGCTAACTATCCCTACTGTCAGAATTTTTGCAGCATTTCGGGTTTATCGAGTCAGGCTTAAAAGCATGCTACGCTGACTAGTCCTGGCTACCAAAATTTCAGCAGCATATCTGGACTATCTGTGTCAGACTTATAAGCAAGAGAGGGTTGGATCAATCAAAGGGATAGGGCCCACAGGATCAAGCCTGCACCACTATCACAATGACCACACAAGATCCATCAGTGGTTGACGCCGGACAATGCATAATTACAATGTCGTTGGTCTTATCACTGATTTAATAAACATTTTATATAGGTCAGAAACCCTTTGAATTGAATCATCACTCTTTTAAAGTGAAAAGGGTGATGATTTGGTTCATGCACATCAAGGTGCAAATTCTTCCAATCAAATGGCAAATGTACGCACATCAAGGTGCGAATTCTTCCAATTAAATGGCAAATATATGCACATCAAGGTGCCCAGTGCTTTCATTTGTATGAACAATATGCACTTCAAAGTGCAAAAGTCATTTAATGATATTTTCAAACCCATTGCAGACATCAAAGGTCTTGTATGGGTGTAATTGGAGGTTAAATAAGCCTTTGTCATCATAAAAATAGGTAAGCGACCGTGTGCCCCAGTCACAGGCTTTTAGCAGCAGTTTTCAGTGAAACAGCAGCAGTTTCCAGCACAACAGCGGCAGTTTCCCGTGCAATAGCAGCAGTTACAGTGCAATAGCAGCGGTTTCAGTGAAACAGCAGCATTCTCAGTGCAACAGCAGCAGTTTCAATGAAACAACAGCACTCTTTAACACAACAGCAGCACTTTCAGTGCAATAGCAGCAATTACAGTGCAACAGCGGCAGTTACAGTGCAACAGCGGCACTCTTCAACACAACAGCAGTACTTTCAGTGCAATAGCAGCAGTTACAGTGCAACAGCGGCACTTTCAGTGCAACAACAGCAGTTACAGTGCAACAGCGGCAATTTTCAGGGCAACAGCAGCACTTTCAGTGCAACAGCAGCAGTCACAGTGCAACAGTGGCACTTTCAGTGCAACAGCAGCAGTTACAGTGCAACAGCGGCAGTTTTCAGGGCAACAGCAGCACTTTCAGTGCAACAGCAGCAGTTACAGTGCAACAGCGGCAGTTTTCAGTGCAACAGCAGCACTTTTCAGCAATTTTCAGCGCTTTCATGCATTTTTCATCAAATTTGATCACAAATTAGGGCATATAATTTCCCACAGACGGCGCCAATCTTCTGATCGCGCTTAAAAAAGAGGCGTGAAAATGAATTACGGAATCAAGGTTCGACATTCACGCACTTTAAACGTTAAGAAGAATGGGAAATAATTACAGTTCATCATTAATTTCTCTTTTGTTTACATGGGTTCAAGTGCCCTGACCGCGGGGATGCAGGTTGTTTACATAAATTTTGAAAGTTTACAACCCCTCCCTCAAGTCTTAGATGTGATCTCAATTTGGAAAATACAAGAAAATATACATAAGGTGGAAGAAAATGTGAAAAAGAGGAAAAAATGGGGAGTGACCGTGACCCGCGGTCACTACCCCATTCCAGTGACCGTGACTCACCCACGGTCACTGGGGCCTTCCAGTGACCGTGACTCACCCACGGTCACTGGAACCTGCCAGTGACCGTGGGTCACGGTCACTGACAGACAATGGCCGTGAAGCCACTGTTTGCCTCCGTTTTTTTGTGCTGTTCGCGCTGATTCTTTCTTGGAACTTCTTTCAAGTGTTGAAACTTCATTTTCATGACTTTGGAGTGGTGGACAACCATCAAGAAGATCACATTTAACCATGAAATCAATCGAAACCTCTGTAACTCATCATTCGTGCTTACGGACTGCGTTTTTTGTTTCAAGTCCGAATGGGCAAATATGAAGCCGGAGTTGTGTCATCTTGAACCTATCACTTTCAAGGAACAAAATGAGGCCTAGAGAGACTTCTTTCACAACTCTTGCGATGGCTAAGAGGCCCTACGAATAAGAGAAACAGAGGTGACAATGTCATCCTCTCAAAAATTGGCGTCGTACGAACATAATATGGACTTTGGCCATTCCAGTTCCTTCTCTCCTTCTGAATTTTCTTGCTCACCTTCAAAACTAAGAAAAGAAGGTGGGAATGGTCGTGGAAGTGCTGCTGGAGTTTGCTTCTTTGTTGCTTTAAGTGCTTCTTTCTTTGATTTCTTCTCTTTTCTTCTTCGTGTATGTGTTCCTCCCTCCCTTGTTCCTTCAAAATTTCCTCTTTTTATAGACTCCCAATCAGTTTTGTGCAGTTTTGGGGAGTTAATAGCAGTTGTGGGGAGTTGGATTTCGAAGATGAGTGGAGGGAAACCACCCAAAATCGTGGGAAACATCTTTTGAAGGTTCGTGACCGCAAGCTAGGTCACGGACGAGGCCCAATTTTGGGTTTTCGCGTATGTGGCCCATTCCGATTGCCATGAAACTTGGAGGGATATTTTTTGACACTATTTTCTACATGTCATAAAAATTTTAGCCCGTTTTGACTTCGGGAAGTTGGTCAACTTTTTCATCAATTGGGCCCCGGTCACGGACAAGGCCCACTTTTGGAACATTGCATATGCGATCTATTTTCAACTGTTTGAGGCCCGAATGATGTCCAATCATCACGAAACTTGGAGAGATACTGCTTGACACTATTTTAAGTTTTTCACAGAAGTCTCAGCTCTGTTTGACCACCTGAACTTGGTCAACTCCTTTTGTTTGTGGGCCCTGGTCACTCCCAAGGCCCATTCTTGGATTTTTGCATATGTGGCTTGTTTCTGCCTGTTCGGGGGCCAAACAGTGTCCAATTGCCACGAAACTTGGTGGAATGCTTCTTGACACTATTTTGAGTGTGTCATAGAAGTGTCAGCTCTGTTTGACCACCTGAACTTGGTCAACTCCTTTTGTTTATGGGCCCCGGTCACTCCTAAGGCCCATTCCTGAACTTTTGCATATGTGGCTTGTTTCCGCCTGTTCGGGGTCCAAACAACGTCCAATTGCCACGAAACTTAGAGGAACACTTCTTGACACTATTTTGAGTGTGTCGCAGAAGTTTCAGTTCTGTATGACCACCTGAACTTGGTCAACCCCTTTTGTTTGTGGGCCCCGGTCACTCCTAAGGCCCATTCTTGAACTTTTGCATATGTGGCTTGTTTCCGCCTGTTCGTGGTCCAAACGACGTCCGATCGCCATAAAACTTGGAGGAACAGTTCTTGACACTATTTTGAGTGTGTCACAAAAGTTTCAGCTCTGTTTGGCCACCTAAACTTGGTCAACTCCTTTTGTTTGTGGGCCCCAGTCACTCCCAAGGCCCATTCTTGGATTTTTGCATATATGGCTTGTTTCTGCCTGTTCGGGGTCCAAACGACGTCCAATCGCCACGAAACTTGGAGGAACACTTCTTAACACTATTTTGAGTGTGTCTCAGGAGTTTGAGCTCTGTTTGACCAGCTGAACTTGGTCAACTCCTTTTGTTTGTGGGCCCCGGTCACTCCTAAGGCCCATTCTTAAACTTTTGCATAAGCGGCTTGTTTCCGCCTATTTGTGGTCCAAACGACGTCCAATCACCATAAAACTTGGAGGAACAGTTCTTGACGCTATTTTGAGTGTGTCACAAATGTTTCAGCTCTGTTTGGCCACCTAAACTTGGTCAACTCGTTTTGTTTGTGGGCCCCGGTCACTCCTAAGGCCTATTCTTGGATTTTTGCATATGTGGCTTGTTTCCGCCTGTTCGGGGTCCAAACGACGTCCAATCGCCACAGAACTTGGAGCAACACTTCTTGACACTATTTTGAGTGTGTCTCAAGAGTTTCAGCTCTCTTTGACCAGCTGAACTTGGTCAACTCCTTTTGTTTGTTCGCCTCGGTCACTCCCAAGGCCCATTCTTGAACTTTTGTATATGTGGCTTGTTTCCGCCTGTTCGGGGTCCAAACGACGTCCAATCGCCATAAAACATGGAGGAACACTTCTTGACACTATTCTGAGTGTGTCACAGGAGTTTCAGCTCTGTTTGACCACCTGAACTTGGTCAACTCCTTTTGTTTTTGGGCCTCGGTCACTCCTAAGGCCCATTCTTGAACTTTTGTATATGTGGCTTGTTTCCACCTGTTTGGGGTCCGAACGATGTCCAATCGCCATGAAACTTAGAGGAACACTTCTTGACACTATTTTGAGTGTGTCATAGAAGTTTCAGTTCTGTTTGACCACCTAGACTTGGTCAACTCCTTTTGTTTGTGGGCCCCAGTCACTCCCAAGGCCCATTCTTGGATTTTTGCATATGTTGCTTGTTTCCACTTGTTCGGGGTCCAAACGACGTCCAATGACCACGAAATTTGGAGGAACACTTCTTGACACTATTTCAAGTGTGTCGCAGGAGTTTTGGCTCTGTTTGACCACCTGAACTTGGTCAACTCCTTTTGTTTGTTGGCCCCGGTCACTCCCAAGGCCAATTCTTGGATTTTTGCATATGTGGCCTGTTTCCGCTTGTTCGGGGTCCAAACGACGTCCAATCGCCACTAAACTTGGAGGAACACTTCTTGACACAACTTTAAGTGTGTTGTAGGAGTTTCAGCTCTGTTTGACCACCTAAACTTGGCCAACTCCTTTTGTTTGTGGGCCCCGATCACTCCTAAGGCCCACTCTTGAACTTTTGCATATGTGGCTTGTTTCCGCATGTTTGGGGTCCAAATGATGTCCAATCGCCACGAAACTTGGGGGAACACTTCTTGACTCTATTTTGAGTATGTCATAGAAGTGTCAGTTCCGTTTGACCACCTAAACTTGGTCAACTCCTTTTGTTTGTGGGCCCTAGTCACTCCCAAGGCCCATTCTTGTATTTTTGCATAAGTGGCTTGTTTCCGCCTGTTCGGGGTCCAAATGACGTCCAATCGTGACAAAACTTGGAGGAACACTTCTTGAGACTATTTTGAGTGTGTCGGAGGAGTTTCAACTCTGTTTGACAGCCTGAACTTGGTCAACTCCCTTTGTTTGTGGGCCCCGGTCACTCCCAAGGCCCATTCTTGAACTTTTGGATTTGTGGCTTGTTTCCTTCTGTTTGGGGTCCAAACGATGTCCAATCGCCACGAAACTTGGAAGTACACTTCTTGACACTATTTTGAGTGTGTCACAGGAGTATCAGCTCTGTTTGACCACCTGAACTTGGTCAACTCCTTTTGTTTGTGGGCCCTAGTTACTCCCAAGGCCCATTCTTGGATTTTTGCATATGTGGCTTGTTTCCGCCTGTTCGGGGTCCAACCGACTTCCAATCGCCACGAAACTTGGAGGAATGCTTCTTGACACAATTTTGAGTGTGTCAGAGGAGTTTTAGCTTTGTTTGACCTCCTAAACTTTGTCAACTCCTTTTGTTTATGGGCCACGGTCACTCCTAAGGCCCATTCTTGAACTTTTGCATATGTGGCTTGTTTCCGCCTGTTCGGGGTCCAAACGGCGTCCAATTGCCACGAAACTTAGAGGACACTTCTTAACACTATTTTGAGTGTGTCGCAAAAGTTTCAGTTCTGTTTGACCACCTGAACTTGGTCAACTCCTTTTGTTTGTGGGCCCCGGTCACTCCTAAGGCCCATTCTTGAACTTTTCCATATGTGGCTTGTTTTCGCCTGTTCGTGGTCCAAACGACGTCCCATCGCCATAAAACTAGGAGGAACAGTTCTTGACACTATTTTGAGTGTGTCACAAAAGTTTCAGCTCTGTTTGGCCACCTAAACTTGGTCAACTCCTTTTGTTTATGGGCCCCGGTCACTCCCAAGGCCCATTCTTGGATTTTTGCAGATGTGGCTTGTTTCCGCCTGTTCGGGGTCCAAACGACGTCCAATTGCCACGAAACTTAGAGGAACACTTATTGACACTATTCTGAGTGTGTCACAGAAGTTTCAATTCTGTTTGACCACCTGAACTTGGTTAACTCCGTTTGTTTGTGGGCCTCGGTCACTCCTAAGGCCCATTCTTGACCTTTTGCATATGTGGCTTGTTTCCGCCTGTTCCTGGTCCAAACGGCGTCCAATCACCATAAAACTTGGAGGAACAGTTCTTGACACAATTTTGAGTGTGTCACAAAAGCTTCAGATCTGTTTGGACACCTAAACTTGGTCAACTCCTTTTGTTTGTGGGCCCCGGTCACTCCAAAGGCCCATTCTTAGATTTTTGCATATGTGGCTTGTTTCCGCCTGTTCGGGGTCCAAACGACGTCCAATCGCCACGAAACTTGGAGGAACACTTCTTGAAACTATTTGGAGCGTCTCTCAGGAGTTTCAGCTCTGTTTGACCAGCTGAACTTGGTTAACTCCTTTTGTTTGTGGGCCCCGGTCACTCCTAAGGCCCATTCTTAAACTTTTGCATATGCGGCTTGTTTCCGCCTGTTCGTGGTCCAAACGACGTCCAATCACTATAGAACTTGGAGGAGCAGTTCTTGACACTATTTTGAGTGTGTCACAAAAGTTTCAGCTCTGTTTAGCCACCTAAACTTGGTTAACTCCTTTTGTTTGTGGGCCCCGGTCACTCCCAAGGCCCATTCTTGGATTTTTGCATATGTGGCTTGTTTCCGCCTGTTCGGGGTCCAAACGACGTTCAATCGCCACGAAACTTGGAGGAACACTTTTTGACACTATTCTAAGTGTGTCACAGGAGTTTCAACTCTCTTTGACCTCTTGAACTTGGTCAACTCCTTTTGTTTGTTGGCCCCGGTCACTCCCAAGGCCCATTCTTGGATTTTTGCATATGTGCCCTGTTTCCTCCTGTTCGGGGTCCAAACGACGTCCAATCGCCACGAAACTTGGAGGACCATTTTTTGACACTACTTTGAGTGTGTTGTAGGAGTTTGAACTCTGTTTGACCACCTGAACTTGGTCAACTCCTTTTGTTTGTGGGCCCCGGTCACTCCTAAGGCCCATTCTTGAACTTTTGCATATGTGGCTTGTTTCCGCCTGTTTGGGGACCAACCGATGTCCAATCGCCACGAAAATTGGGGGAACACTTCTTGACACTATTTTGAGTATGTCATAGAAGTCTCAGTTCCGTTTGACCACCTAAAGTTGGTCAACTCCTTTTGTTTGTGGGCCCCAGTCACTCCCAAGGCCCATTCTTGGATTTTTGCATATGTGGCTTGTTTCCACCTGTTCGGGGTCCAAACGTCGTCCAATCGCCACGAAACTTGGAGGAACACTTCTTGACACTATTTTAAGTGTGTCACAGGAGTTTCAGCTCTGTCTGACAACCTAAACTTGGTCAACTCCTTTTGTTTGTTGGCCCCGGTCACTCCCAAGGCCCATTCTTGGATTTTTGCATATGTGGCCTGTTTCCGGCTGTTCGGGGTCCAAACGACGTCCAATCGCCACGAAACTTGGAGGAACACTTTTGGACACTACTTCGAGTGTGTCGTAGGAGTTTCAACTCTGTTTGACCACCTGAACTTGGTCAACTCCTTTTGTTTTTGGGCCCCGGTCACTCCTAAGGCCCATTCTTGAACTTTTGCATATGTGGCTTGTTTCCGCCTGTTTGGGGTCCAAACGATGTCCAATTGCCACGAAACTTGGGGGAACACTTCTTGACACTATTTTGAGTATGTCAACGAAGTCTCAGTTCCATTTGACCACCCAAACTTGGTCAACTCCTTTTGTTTGTGGGCCCCAGTCACTCCCAAGGCCCATTCTTGGATTTTTGCATATGTGGCTTGTTTCCGCCTGTTCGGGGTCCAAACAACGTCCAATCGCCACAAAACTTGGAGGAACACTTTTTGAGACTATTTTGAGTGTGTCGAAGGAGTTTCAACTCTGTTTGACCACCTGAACTTGGTCAACTCCTTTTGTTTGTGGGCCCCGGTCACTCCCATGGCCCATTCTTGAACTTTTAGATATGTGGCTTGTTTCCTCCTGTTTGGGGTCCAAACGATGTCCAATCGCCACGAAACTTGGAGGAACACTTCTTGACACTATTTTGAGTGTGTCGTAGGAGTTTCAGCTCTGTTTGACCACCCGAACTTGGTTAACTCCTTTTGTTTGTGGGCCCCAGTCACTCCCAAGGCCCATTCTTGGATTTTTGCATGTGTGGCTTGTTTCCGCCTGTTCGGGGTCCAAACGACGTCCAATCACCACGAAACTTGGAGGAACACTTCTTGACACTATTATGAGTGTGTCGGAGGAGTTTCAGCTCTGTTTGACAGCCTGAACTTGGTCAACTCCTTTTGTTTGTGGGCCCCGGTCACTCCCAAGGCCCATTCTTGAACTTTTGCATATGTGGCTTGTTTCCGCCTGTTTGGAGTCCAAACGATGTCCAATCACCACGAAACCTGGAGGAACACTTCCTGACACTATTTTGAGTGTGTCACAGATGTTTCAGCTCTGTTTGACCACCTGAACTTGGTCAACTCCGTTTGTTTGTGGGCCCCGGTCACTCCCAAGGCCCATTCTTGAACTTTTGCATATGTGGCTTGTTTCCGCCTGTTTGGGGTCCAAACAATGGCCAATCGTCACGAAACTTGGAGGAGCACTTCTTGACACTATTTTGAGTGTGTCACAGATGTTTCAGTTCTTTTTGACCACCTGAACTTGGTCAACTCCTTTTGTTTGTGGGCCCCGGTCACTCCCAAGGCCCATTCTTGAACTTTTGCATATGTGGCTTGTTTCCGCCTGTTCGGGGTCCAAACGATGTCCAATCACCACGAAACTTAGAGGAACTCTTCTTGACACTATTTTGAGTGTGGCACAGAAGTTTCAGTTCTGTTTGACCACCTGAACTTGGTCAACTCCGTTTGTTTGTGGGCCCCGGTCACTCCCAAGGCCCATTCTTGAACTTTTGCATATGTGGCTTGTTTCGGCTAGTTCGGGGTCCAAACGATGTCCAATCGCCACGAAACTTGGAGGAACACTTCTTGACACTATTTTGAGTGTGTCACAGATGTTTCAGTTCTGTTTGACCACCTGAACTTGGTCAACTCCTTTTGTTTGTGGGACCCGGTCATTCCGAAGGCCCATTCTTGAACTTTTGCATATGTGGCTTGTTTCCGCCTGTTCGGGGTCTAAACGACGTCCAATCGCCACAAAACTTGGAGGAACACTTCTTGACACTATTTTGAGTGTTTCGCAGAAGTTTCAGCTTTGTTTGACCATTTGAACTTGGTCAACTCTCCCGTTGACGTTTTATGACAGTGGGCCCTTGTTTCAGCTGTTTGAAGCCCAAATGACCTCGGTTTGATTTGAAACTTGGAGGGACTGACGTCAAGAAAATCTTGGAGTATTCATCCAAATTTTATGCAGTTTGGATTTGAGGAAGTAGGATTTTGAGCAGTAACCTATTCATTGCATGCGTTAGGTCACTATTCACTCTACATTGAGATAGTTAGCCTGTTTTCTATCCGAACAGCCTCCACTTGACTCGAAACTTTGGGAGAATCACTTGGGGCATTCTTTGAGCATTCGTTCCAAATTTTATCTGCTTTGGCTTTCTGAAATCAAGATCTTAGCTGGTGACCCCCATATTTGGGATTACTGTCCTCTAAACTGACATGTAATGAAATTTAGACCAAACGGAGTCTTTTCAACTTGAAAATTTGCAAAGTATCTTCTGAGCATGACTGAAGTTTCATGCCCAAATTTCATCAATTTTGGACATCGGGAAGCAGGACTTTGGTCAGTGACCCCCTGACTTAGGGGGAACTGACCTCAGGCTGACATGCTTGTGGCTTTTGAGTTCGATGATGTCTGTTCAACCCGAAATTTGAACTTCCTCTGAGAATTCCAACTACCTTGATCTTCATGGAATGCCGGTTCTCACAGTGATTCCCTAGGATCTGTAAATAACCTCTGTAGCCTAAATTAAGCTGAGATGAGGTGTCTTTGCTGCAGTATTTGCAATTTTTATAGGTCAACAGGGCCTTGGGAGTAACCTCGGCCTGTTCATCAAAGGAGTTGACCAATGTCAGGTGGTCAAAACGAACTAAAACTTCTATGACACACTCAAAATAGTTTCAAAAAGCATCCTTCCAAGTTTCATCAAGATTGGACTTCGTTCGGACCCCAAACAAGTGAGAACGGATCACAAATGCAAAAATCCAAAAAATGGGCTTTGGTACTGACCGCGGCCTGTTCATCAAATGAGTTGACCAACTTCCGATGGTCAAAATGAGCTGAAACTTTTATGACATGGTCAAAATAGTGTCAAGAAGCATCCCTCCAAGTTTCGTGGCGATTGGACTTAGTTTGGGCCCCAAACAAGTGAAAACGGGTCACAAATGTAAAAACTAAAAATTGGGCCTTGTCCGTGACCACGGCTGCGGTCACGGACCCCCAAAAGGTACTTCCTGCAGTTTTGGACGGTTCTTCTCTACTTATTTTCGAAGTGTAACCTCCCACAACCTCCTTTAACTCCCTGGAACTGTCAGAAACTGCTGGGGGAGTCTATAAAAGGCTAAGATTTTGAAAAGAAAAAAAAAGAGAAGAGGAAGAAGACACAGAAAATTTTAAGAACAGAACCACTCAAAAGCATCCAAAGGAAGAGATACAGCAGCATTCCGTGATTCTCTTTTTTCTCAGTTACCAAGGTGAGCAAGAAGGTTTAGAGGAAGAGGAGAAGGGAAGGGAGACTAAAGAACAAACTATGTTCATGTAATAACAACTATTCGAAGGATGACGTTGTCATCTTTGTTTTTCTCATTCAAGGGGTTTCTTGGCCGTCACAAAGGTTGTGAACAAGCCCCTTTGGGCCTCATTTTGTTCCTTGAAAGCCATAGGTTCAGAATGACACAACCTTGGCTTCCTGTAATACCCTTTTTGGAGTTGAACGAAAGACAGTCCGTAAACATGAATGATGAATTACAAAGTTTTCAATTGATTCCATAGTCGAATTTGATCTTCTCAGTAGTCATTCAACACCTAAGATGTTATAAAACAGAGTTTCAACACTTAAAAAAAGTTTGAAAGAAGAATCAGCACGAACAAAGCGAAAACAACGGCACAACAGTGACTTCAAGGTCACTGTCTATCAGTGACCGTGACTCACGGTCACTGGCAAGTGCCAATGACTGTGACCCGCAGTCACTGGCCTAGGGCAGTGACCGCAGGTCACGGTCACCTCATTTTTTCCCTTTTTTTTTGCATTTTTTCCTACTTTATGTGCATTTTCTTGTATTTTCCAAAGGGAGATCACATTTAAGACTTGAGGAAGGGGTTGTAAACTTTGCAAACTTATGTAAACAACCTGCATCACCGCGGTCAGGGCATTAGAACCCATGTAAACAAAGGGAAATTAATGATTAATTGTAATTAATTCCCATTATTTTTAACGCTTGAAGTACGTGAATGTTGGACATCGAATCCATTACACATTTCCATGCCATTTTTAAGCGCAATCAGAAGATTGGCGCCGTCTGTGGGGATTTAGTTGCCCTAATTTGTGATCAAATTTGGCTAAAAATGCATGAACAATGCTGAAAAGTGCTATGCTGAAAAGTGCTGTTGTTTTGCTGAAAAGTGCTGCTAAAAGCTTGTGACCGTGGGGAACTATGTAAAATGTGCTGTGACCGCGAGAATCAATGGATAATGGGCAGTGACCATGGGTCATGGTCACTGACCTGTTTTATTGCTAAAAATGGCTTATTTGACCTTTGAAGACACCCATGCAAGACCTTGATGTCTACGGTGGGTTTCGAAACATTAATGAAGAAATTTTGCACCTTGAAGTGCATTCTTTTATCATTCAAATAAAGGCATTAGGCACCTCGAAGTGCATATTTTTGCCATTTAATTGGAAGATTTAGTTGAGGGAACTTGCACCTTGATGTGCACGGACCAAATCACACCCTTTCATGCTTTAGAAGAGTGGTGATTCAGTCCAAGGGGCTTTGACCCAAATAAATGTTTTATTAAATCAGTGATAAGACCAACGACATTGCAGTTATGCACTGTCCGGCATCATGCACTGATGGATCCTGTTTGATCATTGTGGTAGTGGTGTAGGCTCGATCCTGTGAGGCCTATCCCTTTGATTAGATCCAACCCTCTCTTGCTTATAAGATTGACACAGATGGCCCTGAAATGCTGCCAAATTTGCGGTAGCCAGGTCTACTCAGCTTAGCATGCTTTTAAGTCTGACTATATGATTCCAAAATGCTGCAGAAATTCTGACAGCTAGGACAGTCAGCATAACACGATGAGATGAGATTTATGCTTATATCTAACCATTCCGGTTCAAAACCATGTTGGTTCAGATGGCATCTATGAACCATTCCGGCTAGCCCAAGAGGCAGCCATATTGGTTATGCCACTAATATAGTCCATTGGGCTTTTTTTTCCAGAGACATAATGAGTTCCTTAATCATCACTTTTAATGAGGCCAAGGAAAGGCTCTTTAAAATCTTCATGACTCAAAACCAATCAACTGCAAGAGCACCCAAAAAGGCTCGAAAGGACTCTACTGCCCCTACGTCAAGAGTCTAAGTCTTCCAAAGACTCTCTTCTCTAATGGGCTTCATGACTTTGGTTGATCCAAATGGGTCATCGATGACCTTTAAATCCATCAAGAAAACTGAGACTCCCAAATCCTGGGTTTCCAAATATGCTCAGAATCCGTTTGGAGTTTTCAACAAGGTTCAGGAGGAACCAAATCACAAGCTGAAGTCAGAAGGCAGTAACCTTTATATCACCAAATCTCGTCTGGGGGCAAGGCAAGTCCGGTTCACGGATCATAAGTTAGTGACACTTGGCAAGTCACATTCAGTAATTGCTCAATGCTTAAAGTCATCACCTACTTGGCCCAAACAACAAGTTGTTACCAAGCAAACACCAGAGGGGCTTCGACAGTTCCTAACTCTTAAGAAGACCTAGAACGGTGGATCCAGCCCAAGATACAACATGTGGTCACCTCAGCCGCGCACTCCAAAATCCAGTAAGGCTAACAACAAACCCTAGGCCACACTTAAAGAGAATACCTTTTACCCTCTGACTCAAAAAGATGGATGGAGGTTTGGCAGGAGGCATCTACCCTCGATCATTGTGGCACCATTGCCGCCATCTTCGCGCCAAGGCTTATCACATGGCGCTAAAGACAAAAGGCAAGCTGAGCGATTGGTCATCAATAATTTGATTGATCTCGCTTGTTTCAAGGATTCACTCTAACATAAGAAGGAGCAAAAGAAAAAGAATAAGAGGGGAGCTATTGACATCCTTTCACTTTCCACTTCTAATTCCATGGATTGGGAACGAGTTGCTAGCACTTCCAGGCCGCTGGTTGCCAAGTTTAAAGATCAAGCCTTGGCAGTTCGGATGGCTAACCAAATCAAGAAGAAAGCTTTAGCCCACCGTAATAACCAAACGCAGAAGCTATCGCAACGCAAGATCACTCGGAAATGGCTGGTTAAAGAAGATGATTCGGACTTGACCTCATCTTACATGGTCGAGTCAGGTTCAATTTAAAGAATTACTTGGAGTATGACTCGAACTCAATCACAGGGGTCTGATTAAGACTCCCATTCAACTAGTACTTCTGAAGTACATGTCAAAACTAATTCTGATGATGATCTTATCACTATCTTGAATGCAAAAGATAGTCAATGCACTCCTTAGGCATTAACATCATCTTATCCCCGTCAGTACATTGTGTTTATGGTTGAGGGGAGTGGAACTAGCAATGATGAAAATGACAATGCTAGTGGACGTAAAAATGTTGATGAAAAAGATGCTGGTAAAAATGAAGATGACAATGTCAGTGATGTTGTCAAACAATAAGGAGCTATGATCGACCACTTAACTGCCCAATTGAAAATCTTAACAGATAAGCTAGGTGGTTCGGTTGAAGCTCAAATAAATTCTCTTTTGGCCAACCGAAGAGAACAAGCAATGGTCATGAAGAACACCACTAAAATTGACCTTCTCACAGCTCAATTTAAGTCCCTAACAAACAAGGTGATAGCTGCAGGTTTTACTGGTGGTGATCATTCATCAATCCTTAGTCACCATGCAGATCCTGAAAAACATGTAACCTTTAAAGAAGTTGAAGAGATACTGACAAAATCAAAAGTAGAGACCATGAAAAAGAAAGGTATTACACCTAAGTATCCTCTAGAATTTGATCTGGTTCCATTTCCACCAGATTATAAACTTCCGACTTTCCAACTATACCTTGGGAAGGGTTTAGCATATCAATATATTGTGCATTTTAAATTGATCGCGCTTAAAATGCGACATGGAAATGTGTAATGGATTCAATGTCCAACATTCACGCACTTCAAGCGTTAAGAAGAATGAGAATTAATTACAGTTCATCATTAAGTTCCCTTTTGTTTACATGGGTTTTAATGCCCTGACCGCGGGGATGCAGGTTGTTTACACAAGTTTACAAAGTTTACAACCCCTCCCTCAAGTCTTAGATGTGATCTCAATTTGAAAATTATAAGAAAATGTACATAAAGTAGGAAAAAATGCAAAAAGGAGGGAAAAATGGGGGTGACCGTGACTCACGGTCACTGGCACTTGCCAGTGACCGTGGGCCACGGTCACTGGCAAACAGTGACTTAAACAGTGACCATGAAGTCACTGTTTGCCTTCATTTTTCGTGCCGTTCGTGCTGGTTTTTCTTTCAAACTTTTTCAAGTGTTGAAACTCCCTCTCATGACATCTTGGGGTGTTGGATGACCATTGAGAAGATCGAATTCGACTATGGAATCGATTGAAAACTTTGTAATTCATCATTCTTGTTTGCAGACTGTCTTTTGTTCAAGTCCGAAGAGGGTATCGCAGGAAGCCAAAGTTGTGTCATTCTAAACCTATGGCTTTCAAGGAACAAAATGAGGCCCAAAGGGGCTCATTCACAACCTCTGTGATGGCCAAGAAATTCCCCCGAATGAGAAAAACAAAGATGACAACGTCATCCTTCGAATAGTCGTTACTGCATGTACATAGTGTGTTCTGTAACTACCCCACCCTTCTCTTCTTCTTTTGAATCTTTTTGCTCACCTTGGTGACTAAAAAAGGAAGGGAATGGTCATGGGATGCTGCTTTTCTTGCTTGAATGCTCTTGCATTCGTTCAAATCTCTTTTTTTCTCTCCTGTGTCTCCTCCCTGTCTCTCTCAAACACTGTTCTTTTTATAGAGGCCCCAGGTGGTTTTTGGCGGTTCTTGGGAGTTGAGGGGAGTTGTGGGAAATTGGATTTCGAAAGGAAGTGGAGAGAAACTGCCCAACACCGAAGGAAGTATCCTTTGGGGGTCAGTGACCATAGCCACAGTCACGGACGAGGCCCAATTTTGAGTTTTTGCAGTTGCGACCCGTTTTCACCTATTTTGGGCCCAAACGAAGTCCGATCGCCACAAAACTTGGAGGGATGCCTCTTTACACTATTTTGAGTGTGTCATAAAAGTTTTAGCTTGTTTTGACTATCTGAAGTTGGTCAACTTCTTTGATGAACAGGCCGCGGTCACTCCCAAGGCCCATTTTTGGATTTTTACATTTGTGACCCATTTTCACCTGTTTGGGGTCGGAACGAAGTCCAGTCTTGACGAAACTTAGAAGGATGCTTCTTGACACTATTTTGAGTGTTTCATAGAAGTTACAGCTCATTTTGACCACCTGAATTGGTCAACTCCTTCATTGATTGGGCCACAATCACGGACAAGGCCCATTTTCGAACTTTTGTATATGTGACCCATTTTCGCTAGTTTAGGGCCCGAATGATGTTCGATCGCCACGAAACTTGAAGGGTTTATTCTTGAAACTATTTTGAGTGTGTCATAGAAGTTTTAACCTGTTTTGACCCTTTGAAATCAGTCAACTCTCCAATTGACTTTTCATGAAAGTGGGCCCTTGTTTTAGCTGTTTGAGGCCCAAATGACCTTCGTTTGGTTTGAAACTTGGAGGGACTAACCTCAAGAACATCTTGGAGTATTTGCCCAAATTTCATCAATTTTGGACATTGGAAAGCAGGACTTTGATCAGTGACCCCATGGCTTGAGAGGCAATGCTCCAAGTTGACTTGCTTATGGCTTTTGGGTTTGATGATGTCTGTTCAACCCAAAATTTTGTAGGGCCTGTCTCGGGCATCATTTGAACTTCCTCTGAGAGTTTTAGTTAATTTGATCTTCATGGGCTGTCACTCTGCACAGGAACCCACAGAGCATAGTACATGATCATCTGCACGAAGTTTGGATCCAAATGATGTCTAAATGCTCTAAATCCTTGAGGAGTAGTCTTCAAATGTACTTGAAAGTATTTCGTTGAATAGGAGCTTGCTTCAACATGCGGAAGTGCTAGGTCCCGCAGTGATTCCCAAGGAGCTAGCAAAGAGTCTCTAAAGCTTATTTCAGCTGAGATGAGGTCCAAGTGCTTTGAAAAGTTTGGAACTTTATAATCCAAAGCTTGTAATGCCTTCGCTACAATATTTATAAAATTTTATGGGTCAATACAAATCACTCCTTGGAAGCCTGCCACAATTAGATGCACTAAAAATAAGACTGTTCGTCGGCACATTGAAAGGAGTTGCCTTCGATTGGTACAAGCAATTACCAGAGCTTTCCTTCATGACATGGCCAATCACAGAAGAGAAGTTCTTACTCCATTTTCAGGAGGAGGATCAGACAGTCACCTTTGTTATGCTCAGCAGTACAAGGCAGGGAGACAATGAAACTGCACAGGCCTTTATTAATAGATGGAGAGCATTATCTTATAAATGCTTGGAACAACCATCTCAAAGGGCAACGATCGAAATGTGCAAAACAAATTTGCGACCAGAAATCAAGGTTAGCATACTTAGTCATAAAACTAAGTCTTTGGCCCAATAGGTTGAAGTTGCCACTAATGCAGAACTGACTCTCAAAGAGATCAATTAAAGTCAAAGCTATATTGAAGATGCCTTATTTGAGAACTCTTAAATAACTCAAGGTATTGCAGGGCAGACTTGCCTACATTTGTCGGTTCATCTCAAACTTATCTAAGAAGCGTAAAGCATTATCCAGACTCATGAAGAAAGAAATTGAATTTGTGTGGGATAAAGCTTATGAAAATATCAAATGGTGTCTCATAAACCCACTGATCATTTCAGTCCCAATTCTAGGCAAACCTCTCATCCTCCATATTCGAACTCTTGATCACTCTCTGGGGGCATTGCCAACTCATAAAAAAAATGAGGAAATTATGTCGCTATATTATTTCCAATGAAATGTACTTAGTTTCCAACACCAATCCACTGAAGGCACTTATGACAAAGGCTAGTGCACTGAGTGATTGTCTAGCCAAATGATCTATTAGTTGCTCTCAATATGACATTAGATCATGCACTCTGATGGAGCTTCCAAGACAAATGAATTTGGAGATCTAGTTGCCAGGGTTGGGATCATTTTCTGCAACCCAGAAAGATTCCATGTGCCCCACTCCTTCTCATTAATCAAGCCATGTTCATTAATTGAAGAATCCGGTATCACTATATAGAGATTCGCAACTTGTAATCAAATAAAGGAATCTCAAATATAAAGTGAAGAAACTGGACATGTTTCCTTTCTTCAACGAAGCTTATGAAATCAAGGAGAGATTTGTGCTAATTGAATTTCACCACATTGCAAGACATCAAAATGTCAAAATAGATACAGTCCTCTACTTCTTGAAGACTTACATCATTTGTCGTTTTGGGGTACCTAAACGTCTACATCATGACAGTGGTCCTCAGTTCAATAGAGATAAATTCTACATATTTTATGATAAATGCAGAATCCAATGCTGTCCCTCCACGGCATATAACGCTGCAGCTAATGGACTTGCTAAAGCTTTCAACAAAATTATTTGCAAAATTTTGAAGAAAATGGTCAACAAAAGAGTTAGAGTACCAAACTTCCTGAAGCATTGTGGGCATACAAAACTACTGTTCGTGGTCCGACCAAATCAATACCATATTCCTTGGTTTATGGCTCTGTAAAGCTGTAATACCCTTAGCTATTCAACTTCCTTCTCTTCGAGTAGCTGTGATGAACAAATATACTGGAGAAAAAAATACCAAGCTCAGACTTCAAGAGTTGGAAAATCTTAATGAAAAGAGGCTTGTTGCTTGACAAAGCATCGAGCTCTATCAAGCTCATATGACTAGATCTTTCAACAAGAAGGTCAAAATACAGAGCTCACAAGAAAAGAGACTTAGTCCTTGCAGTGAAAAGGCCAATGTTCTCCAGACACATGTCAAAAGGAAAATTCGAATTCAAATGAGAATGACCTTTTGTTGTCGACAAGGTTTACTCCAATGGTGCACACGCACTCCTCACACTCGAAGGAGACAGATGCATGATGCTTATCAATAGAAAACTTCTCAAGAAATACTATACTTGAATGTCATTAGTATACCCAAACCACGTACAATGTACCCAAACCATGTACAGTGTACATTCTCACTCCTAACCAAAATCAAAATCCTCTGGTTTTGAGCCTCACAACCTATGACTTCTAACTAAAATCAAAGTCCTCTGTTTTCGAGCCTCACAACCTATGACTCCTAACCAAAATCAAAATCCTCTGATTTCAAGCCTCACAACCTATGACTTGTAACCAAAATCCCTTAGATTTGTATAAATGACTGCAAGGATCAAGTCCTTCGACCCCTCTAGTCAAACCTTTGTTACTTGGATAATGTCCTTACAAGACCCCTTGCAACATTCTACTATATAGATTAAGTCTTTTTATAGACCCTATATAGCAAAACTCAGCTATGGGGAATAAGTCTTTTTGCAGACTCCATATAGATAATTCTTAGTTGTATAGAACAAGTCTTTTTGCAGACCCTATATGACTACCTTTAGTTATATAGAACAAGTCTTTTTGCAAACCCTGTATAACCAAAATCTAAACAAAAACCAAAACCAAATCTTTGTCCTAAGGAATAAGTCAAGGATCCCGGGGAAAGCCTCACACATGAGCACCGGATAACATCCACTTTGTTTGACCCCTTTCGACACCAAAAGGATCAAGTCATGGACCTTGGAGAAAGCCTCACACATGGACACCGGATAACGTCCACCTATATGACTCCCTTATTTTCAATTTGTAGATCCAAAAGATCGCAAATTACACCCTTATACAAGTCTGAGAAAACCAAACCAAACAAACCATCCACATAAACCACATCAAACATCCACAAAAAATCAAACCAAACACCCATACCAATGACAAAATGGAGGAAAAGAAAGTTTTTCCGTTGATATTCATTTGAAGTTTAAGTACAAAGAATGAAGTCAATGTATACATGGCCACGTAGACTAATCAAGATAAAAGAGTCATACAAGAAGCTGCGGCGATAAAATCTAGTCCAAGAACTTCTCAAGTCGCCTCCCTCAGGATGTGCCCTTTATAGCTTCGATAAGCTGCGATAACAGCATCAACGTCAATTTCATTCAGTTTGATACTCATTGTACTTTCAAGGAATTAAACGAAGTCATTCAAGGTTGTCTGCTTCGCCTTTACTTTGGCGAGAATGCACTCTTCGTCAGCCCGGTTCTTTGAACTAGACTTTTCTAAGCCATCTACGGTGCCTCGAAGCTTTAGAACATCATCTTTCAAGGATGAAAACTGTTGCTACAATGTGATAATCTATGGTTGCAATGTTCCTCATAGCCAAAGTTTTGGTTCTATCTCAAGACACAACATGGTGAATCCCCTTTGGGCATTTTGCCCTAAACAAAAGTATGCATTTTCTTAAAAGCCAACTTAATCCAAATTTTAAATTCATCTTGGGGCAAACCTAATCTTGAGCCAAATATGTCATTTTAAATTGCTTTGGATCAAGATCTATAAAAGCCAAAAGCCAATCTCTTTCAAATTTGCATCTCACTTTGAATCATGTCAAGCCAAGTCAAAACCCAAACTTTGATTTTTGAAAATGAACAAAAAATCCATGAAAATCCAAACCCAAATCCATTTTAAACTAAAACCTTTGATTTTCTTAAAACCTCAGAGATTCTTTTTTGTGGGTGTTCCCTACATCCCCACAGAGATGCCACTCTGGATATCTGTGAAAAATAGGTCAAAAGAAAATCAAATTCATTTCTAAAATCCAAACAAAATTCATAAACTTCTGAATTTTTTAAATACCTAAGGGATTCCTTTGTAGGTGTTCCCTACAGTCCCCCATGGAGATGCTACTTTTGATATCCGTGAAAATAGGGCAAAGAAATTCAGAATTCTTATATTTTTTCAAAATTCCATCATCAAACCCTTCATGGTTTTTATCAAAATTTTCAAATCCCAAGTTTAGGTCTACAACCTACCTTGACAAACTGTCTTTTCATCAGGTCATCCATCATTCCCACAGATTGGTTATTTCGAGGCACAATGATTATTACACTATAATTATTGTACCTCGAGGGGGCACTTGTTGACCCATAAAATTTTACAAATAATGCAGCGAAGGCATTACAAGGTTTGGGTTATAAAGTTCCAAAGTTTTCAAAGCACTTGGATCTCATCTCAGTTGAAATTAGCTTCAGAGACTCTTTGTTAGCTCCGTGGGAATCACTGCGAGACCTGGCACTTCCACATGTTGAAGCAAGCTCCTATTCAACGAAATACTTTCAAGTACATTTAAAGACTACTCCTCAAGGATTCAGAGCATTTGGACATCATTTGGATCCAAACTTGGTCCAGATGATCATATACCATGCTCTGTGGGTCCCTGTGCAAAATGACATCCCATGAAGATCAAATTAGATGAAACTCTCAGAGGAAGCTTAAATGATGCCCAAGACAGGCCCTACAAATTTTCGGGTTGAACAGACATCATCGAACCCAAAAGCTACAAGTATGTCAACTTGAGGTCAATCCCCCCGAAGCCATAGGGTCACTGACCAAAGTCCTCCTTTCTGAAATCCAAAATTGATGAAATTTGGGCGCGAATCTTCAGTTATACTCAGAAGATACTCTGCAAATTTTTAAATTAAAAGGACTCCGTTTGATCTGAATTTCACTGCATGTCAGCTTAGAGGACAGTGACACCGAGTTATGGAGGTCACTATCTAAAATCTTACTTCCAGGAGGCCAAAGCTGATGAAATTTGGAACAAATGCTCAAAGACCGCTCAAAGTTACTCTTCCAAATTTCCAAGCCAATGTGGAGATAGTTGGGTTTTGTCTTGTATTTTAGTTTAGCCGGATCGGTCGTTTGGATTAGTCAGAACCAAGGTTCAGGGTTAAGGGTACTTTAGTCATTATGTATGGGTTTTCTTGGTGGCCAAGAAAACATGATCTATATATTAATGTGATTTGTAACCCTAAACCTTAGGGTGGAGTTATGTTGAAAACAATAGGGAGAAAAAGGAATTGAGCGAGCTTTCTCTATGGATGTGGCAAGGGTTCCGAACCACGTAATTGCATGTGTCATCTCCTTCGTAGTTGCTTGCTTGATTGCTTGTGATTGTGTTAATTTGTGCGTGCCGTGGTTGATCGCAGATCCTGGGTATATTTCCCAATAATAAACCCTTAGATTTGTTGGATTGTAGATTGATTGCACAATTACGTCCTATATTTCTTGTTCTCAGGACTTGCAAGGTCTAGGGTTCAATGTAATTTGGTTTACTTGTCTTCATATTTGATTGAAGGACTTACTTCCCAATAACTTCTTTGACGCTGCTTTTTGAAAGAAGGATATGTGATAGATCTATTTGATTCAAATAAAATAAAGAGTGCTTTAAGGACTAACCATTTAAAATTAAATAGTATGTTGACCCATAAAATTTTGCAAATAATGCAATGAAGGCATTACAAGCTTTGGATTATAAAGTTCCAAAGTTTTTAAAGCACTTGGACCTCATCTCAGCTGAAATCAGCTTCAAAGACTCTTTGCTAGCTTCTTGAGAATCACTGCGAGACCTGGCACTTTCACATGTTGAAGCAAGCTCCTATTCAACGAAATACTTTCAAGTACATTTAAAAGCTACTCCTCAAGGATTCAGAGCATTTGGACATCATTTGGATCCAAACTTGGTCCAGATGATTATATACCATGCTCTGTGGGTCCCTGCGCAGAGTGACATCCCATGAAGATCAAATTAGCTGAAACTCTCAAAGGAAGCTTAAATGATGCCCAAGACAGGCCCTACAAAATTGCGGGTTGAACAGACATCATCGAACCTAAAAGCCACAAGCATGTCAACTTGGGGTCAGTCCCCCCCAAGCCATGAGGTCACTGACCAAAGTGCTGCTTCCTGATATCCAAAATTGATAAAATTTGGGTGCAAATCTTCAGTTATACTCAGAAGATATTCTACAAATTTTCAGGTTAAGAGGACTCTGTTTGGTCCGAATTTCACTGCATGTCAGCTTAGAGGACAATGACACCGAGTTATGGAGGTCATTAGCTAAAATCATACTTCCAGGAGGCCAAAGCTGATGAATTTTGGAAAAAATGCTCAAATAATGGTCAAAGTTAATTTTCCAAATTTTGAAGCCAATTGGATACTGTTCGGGTAGAAAATAAGCTGACTACCTACAGTGTGGGGTGAATAGTGACTTAACACATGCAATGAATAGGCCACTGCTCGAAATCCTACTTCCTCAAATCCAAACTGCATGAAATTTAGATGAATACTCCAAGATACCCCTGATGTCAGTTCCTTCAAGTTTCGAACCAAAACCGAAGTCATTTGGGCCTCAAACAGCTGAGATAAGGGCACACTTTCATAAAAAGTCAATTGGAGAGTTGACCAACTTTCGAAAGTCAAAACAGGTTGAAACTTCTATGAAATGCTTAAAATAGTGTCAAGAAGCAGCCCTCCAAGTTTTGTGGTGATCAGACATCGTTCGGGCCCTAAACTAGCGAAAACAGGTCACATATATAATAGTCCGAAAATTTGGCCTTGTACGTGACCGCAGCCCAATCAATGAAGGAGTTGACCAACTCCAGATGGTCAAATCAAGCCAAAACTTCTATGACACACTCAAAATAGTGTCATGAAGCATCCCTCCAAGTTCCGTGGCGAGTGGACTTCGTTTCGACTCCAAACAAGTGAAAACGGGTCGCAGATGCAAAAATCCAAAAATAGGCCTTGGGAATGACGTGGCCTGTTCATCAAGGGAGTTGACCAACTTCAGGTGGTCAAAACGAGCTGAAACTTCTATGACACACTCAAAATAGTGAAGCATCCTTCAAAGTTTCGTCAAGATTGGACTTCGTTCGGACCCCCAACAGGTGAAAATGGGTCACAAATGTATAAGTCCAAAAATGGGCCTTGGGAGTAACCGCGGCCTGTTTATCAAAGGAGTTGACCAACTTCAGGTGGTCAAACTGAGCTAAAACTTCTGTGACACACTCAAAATAATTTCAAAAAGTATCCTTCCAAGTTTCGTCGAGATTGGACTTCGTTCGGACCCCAAACAAGTGAGAACGGATCACAAATGCAAAAATCCAAAAATGGGCTTTGGTAGTGACTGCGGCCTGTTCATTAAAGGAATTGACCAACTTCTGATGGTCAAAATAAGCTAAAACTTTTATGACATGGACAAGATAGTGTCAAGAAGCATCCCTCCAAGTTTCGTGGCAATTGGACTTAGTTTGGGCCCCAAACAGGTAAAAACGGTTCACAAATGCAAAAACTTGAAATTGGGTCTTATCCGTGGCCACGGCTGCGGTCACGGACCCCCAAAAGGCACTTCCTGCAGTTTTGGGCGGTTCTTCTCCACTTCTTTTCAAAGTGTAACCTCCTTTAACTCCCTAGTACTGTCTGAAACTGCTGGGGGAGTCTATAAAAGGCTAAGATTTTGAAAAGAAAAAAAAGAGAAGAGGAAGAAGACACAGAAAATTTCAAGAACAGAACCACTCAAAAGCATCCAAAGGAAGAGATACAGCAGCATTCCACGATTCTCTTTTTTCTCAGTTACCAAGGTGAGCAAGAAGGTTTAGATGAAGAGGAGAAGGGAAGGGTGACTAAAGAACAAACTATGTTCATGTGGTAATGACTATACGAAGGATAACGTTGTCATCTTTGTTTTTCTCATTCAGGGGGTTTCTTGGCCGTCACAAAGGTTGTGAACAAGCCCCTTTGAGCCTCATTTTGTTCCTTGAAAGCCATAGGTTCAGAATGACACAACCTTGGCTTCCTGCAATACCCTTTTCGGACTTGAACAAAAGACAGTCCGTAAACATGAATGATGAATTACAAATTTTTCAATCGATTCCATAGTCGAATTTGATCTTCTCAATAGTCATTCAACACCCCAAGATGTCATAAAACGGAGTTTCAACACTTGAAAAAAGTTTGGAAGAAGAATCAGCACGAACAGAGCGAAAACAAAGGCACAAGAGTGACTTCAAGGTCACTGTTTGTCAGTGACAGTGACTCACGGTCACTGACAGGTGATAGTGACCGTGACTCATGGTCATTGGCAAGTGCCAGTGACCATGACGCACGGTCACTAGCCTAGGACAGTGATCGCGGGTCACGGTCACCCCATTTTTTTCCCTTTTTTTTGTATTTTTTCCTATTTTATGTACATTTTCTTGTATTTTCCAAAGGGAGATCACATCTAAAACTTGAGGGAGGGGTTATAAACTTTGCAAACTCATGTAAACAACCTGTATCCCCACAGCAGTGCATTAGAACCCATGTAAACAAAGGAAAATTAATGATGAACTGTAATTGATTCTCATTCTTTTTAATGCTTGAAGTACGTGAATGTTGGACATCGAATCCATTACACATTTCCACGCCATTTTTAAGCGCGATCATAGTAAAGTCACCATTAGAATACATTTTTCTCATTTAAATCCATGAAGTGGAGCTATCCAAAGATTCTATTTTGTCAATAAACCATACAGCTTACCGCCTACTCCAAATCAATAAGATGAAACTAGAGATGATGACTTCCACTTATCTACCAATTCACACAAAGAAATTTGTAGTTCTTCAATGTCAATAAGATCTCAAGAGCTTCATTTAGAGGATGTAGAGACAGGTGAGTTTAATTAGATGGTATGTAATTAGCATTTAGGATGTATTGGATGGCAGATAAGAATAGGCAGGGATAAGTATAGTGAACCTTTTCAAGTTTCTGAATGAGGGTGGTGTGTTTGTGCTAAGGTTAAGCAAAGCCTAGACCATATAGCAACCTAGCTTAAATATTCGAAGCTAGATCTGACTGATGGGCATGAAGTTAGGCTACAACATAGTCCACAAACAAAGTATATATACTCCTTCATGCTAGTTAGATCAAACTGTGCTGGACTTTTAAGCATTAAAAGGCCAATGGCGGATCCATTCAACTATCAGGCCATTTGTCACAACCCGAGCCTAGGGGATTAGGGATTAGGAGAAAACCTAATCAGTGACACACGTACACCCGTATATATACCCCTAAACCTGGTCTAGGTGCACATGTACAAGGGATCTATCACACGTGCAATCCATGCATGCGGAAGCTGTAGAGAGTATCATTGCACAAAAGAGCATAGAAAATGTATAAGAAACATATCATTAGGAAAAATGGATGTCACAAGAAATACATGAGAGAAGAGTCAACAAATACATATACAAATACATATGCAAAAATGGGAATGCAAGGCGCTCACTGAAGCGGATCGATCACACCCACTCCCCGTCCCACTGGGGTCACCATGATCTCCTCCGAAGTCAGGATGATCTTCGAGGGATCGGAAACTGACTCAGATCCTGAAACACCAAGAACAACGAGTGAGTACGATGACTCAGCAAGGTATAAACAACATAAAGATAACACGTGCTGTGTTTAGAAGAATTAGTAATAGGTAATCATATAAGATATCAATTCCGTATACTAGGCATATCGTGCAATGAATCAAGCATGCCACATGAATCAATAGCATTAATACTGTACTAGGTGGCTACTACATATGCCATGTGCTCCCAAAAAGGGATCTTATATCCGTACTGAGAACACCATGGGCCAAATGGGTCTCGATTTCCTGGGGTCCGGAATCCCCAAGACATAAACTCGCTACAGTGAGGCCATATAAACTACGCCAAAGTCAACCCCGTCGAGCATCCTAAGGCTGAGGTTGAGTAGTGTCGGACCTTACAGAACCAAACAAATACTAGAACTTAAGTAGATCATGCATACCGTATTATATCAAATCAAACATATGTCATACGTGCATATAGTCAAGTCATGCATATAGTGCTCAAGTTCTTGAAACATATCGAACAGTCGAACCAATCGAACAAGCGAACCAATAGAACATACTATATCAAATGGGCATACGAATAAGATGCAAACATATAAAAAAGTAGAGGTTACCATTTATCCAAGCAAGATATCATGTGAATCATATCAAATAAATCATATCAAGGCACAATACTTATACGGGTGTACATGGATAGACAGGTAGGGTAGTATCTGTGTCAAGTCTATGTCAAGATTAAGGTATCCCGAAACATGTCAAGGCAAATCAACTCACATAAATTAGACGGTTAGCATCGAACATGGAATCTGCTGTTTCCACCCAGGATTAACCATGGACAGAGACGCGGGGAATATCCAATCGTTTGCCCTAGCGTAGAACGCGTACCATGTAGATAAGAGGGCAAAACCGTAGTCAATATGCAATGCAAGTCAGATTATTTAGTAGGAATCACGATCTTTTACTAGCTAGCCCTAATTCGGTTATCCATCGTTACTAACCGTGCATGATGATGTAGTTTTAAGTTATCCGATACTCGGTTGTTCTTAATTTGGTGTCTCATTGTATCATTCGGAGCATCGGAGTCCCTTAAACCAACACCCATGAGGAGGTGTTTAACAAATGAATAACATTCATGAATATATCTCAGCCCTCAAGACCATTCATGATATTCGTATGCTCAGTCATTAGTGTAGTTCATCTATCGGTCTCCAAGTAGCATAAACAGAGTCAGGAAATTATATACATTAAATTCCCTACATATTTACAGGTGACTCACCCGACTGATCAGGTAAGTGTTCGACCGATCAGACTCCATCCAGAATTAGAATCCGACCGATCGGAGTTCAGGACCGACCGGTTGGCGCTGAAACTCTCTGATACGAACAGAGTTGGTTCACAACTGACTCAAGACTAAGGTAAAGGTAATAAATCGAAGTCTTAAAGGCATGCTAAGTCTGATATGGTCTGTAACACACTAGGGTGTGAGGTATTTTCCCTATCTTCCAGCTTTACTGTACCAAATCCTATGATCTAAGGGCTAAGAGGAAATCACGGTCCTCTGATAATAAGACCGCAAGGGTTTCTTCAATCCATTACGTAGCCTAACGATCAGGCCACTAGGAGGTTCATGGAAGACCTCTAGTTAAGCTCGAAAACATTTATACGAAGTACCTACATGAACGAAATGTACACAATATGTACACGATTCGATCGATCGGGTACAGGTCCGACCGATCAAACCTGCTCCAAGAACCTTAATTCGACCAGTCGGCTATCAGGACCGATCGGTCGGCCCTGATATGGCCAGTCTCGTGCAGAAGCAGTTGCCGACGGTTCCAAGGCTTGCAGACCTTCTACTCCTCTTCCTAACAATGAAAAGAAAAATAAGAGGGCTGCGAACCATGCATAGACTAAGAGATTTGAAGTAAATCACAATCAACATAAGTTACCAACATTTATTCAACCAATCGTTGTTTATACTTGCCTTAACTGACAATGAATCAGGCTTCACTCATTCTAGACTCAAATTGAGGAAACTCGGTGTGAGGAATTGGAGCTTGACTCCGACTAGGAGACGAAGATGGACGAAGAACGAGAGATTGAATGAAGAAGAAGAAATAGGAAGCGAAGAAAAAGAAAGAAACGAAGAAGATAAGAACGAATGAAAGGCGATGGGTATATATATCTATTTGCAACCAAGTCCAAAAGTTATACAAATTACAATTCGAGTCAAATGAATACTTACATCTTTCAAATGACTCCGGATGATTCCAGGTTAGTTATGGAAAGTAACAAGCATTATGAAAGACACATGATGACATTAAGATGACGCCGAAATGACAAACTCCATAAAAAAATTACGAAAAAGGGCCCGAAGCTACTTAATCCAGGTAAAATTTAACCCAACTACTTATTCATAACCCGGAGCAAAACAAAAAACAAAGGCAAAACACAATTAGCAACCAATTTATCATTAATTAGTCGCTAAACTGGATTAAGTTGGGTCGGAGTGTTACACCATTAATGAAGGTTGGCTCTAGTGTGGGTGTCACCCCTTGAACCCAAGATTAGGTCAACACAGATAGATCTGTGACATGGTATGGGTAATCTCATAGTAATTCATACTGCATTAAGGTAAACATGGACCACTACAAAGAAATTTTCACAATTCCTATATGTGCGAAAGATCCACAATACATGCACATTCAAATCTAACTATGAAACTTAGTGCTTAGTGCACCTAATGAACACCCTGTGATAGTATAAGAGCCTAAACAAATTCCTGTTTAAATATTTTATAATTAAACTATTTAAAGAGTTATCAAAATGATCATAATCCCATACATAAACTACATGATTGAGTGCATGTCAAATGATAAAGTGCAAAAGTGCATAGCGGGTAATGACGAAAAGTTTAATATATAGACCTCAAAAGAAATAAGCATAAATCAAATCTAAAGTCATGATTATATGATAACAAGAGCTATCGTAGCCCATATCCTAGATGCCAAACAAAACCGATGTCACTCTATGATTAGATGACTAGTAAAAGATGTCGTTCAGTCCCTAATCGTCTAATCCTTATGGTACCGCTGTGGCAACTTTTGGGAGTGTGTCGATAATTTTGTCTATACCAAGATCGGGTTCTACAACTCCAAGGATAGCACCATAAGTATGACAACTCAACAAGAAATAGACAAGTAGTACATTAAACATATTGTTTCAAATATAATTAAGGATATACTAATTGAATATGACAAAAGTGAAATCTAAAGGCCATGCGTATGACAACTCAATAAGAAATAAGCAAGTAGTACACTAAACGTGTTGTTCCAAATAGAATTAAGGATATACAAATTAAATATGGCAAAAGTGAAATCTAAGCATATTAGTATAAGATAAAATATAAAGTGAAGAATCAAGATGACATAAGTATAAAAACTAGATGGCAGACCACATGGCTACAATCTTCCCCGAAGAGAAACAAATATTAGAACACAACGGGAGATCAGCTAGCTAATCTGATTGCCCAAAAGAGTATTGACCTACTTCATAGAAAACTAACAAAAGCGGTGCATAGAATTTCAACCCATACTTAGCTCCGCTAGGCCTCATAGAGTGCAGCTCAATAGTGCCAACTCCTTGAGTCAATACAGACAAAACATATAGCATTATCATGCTCTCGTATTTACCTTTTTAATAAAACTTACTGACTTAACATTTACAGTAACAGAAGCATAATTATATCAATAACAATCAGTAATAACAAAAAACAATTGTGAAAGTAATAAAAGGAATATAACTGAACTGATAACATAAGTGAAGAATTTAGAAGTCATTGAAATATGCATAATTTCCATTTAATTAAGAAGCAAGGATAAATTACAACCCAAGTTAATTAAGATGCCCGTGTCCTTAGTTTTCCACTTCGGCAAGACCATAAGGATCTCAATACTATGTGTTACCAAAATCTTGGTATCGCATTGTATATGAATCCGGACACTGGGCTTCTTTATACTCATAAATGAAGGGCAAAACATTAAAACTAACATAATCATCTAACAATGATGAATGACAGCTAATATTTTCCTTATTTACTCAATTTAATTTCGTTGGACAAGTGTAAGGTACAAGGGTTCCAAAGTCAAGGTCCTACAAGGTCATAACGTCCACTTAGTATTCTAACATGTCACTTGACCCAATGATCAAGCTCAAGGTTCATAAATATATTTGACTTAGTCAAATCAAATTAGATTAGGTTATAAGGAGTATGCAATTTAGAAATTGATTTAGAATGAATAATAAATAGATAGATAAATAAATAACTAAACAGGTTGAACCCCACCTAATCGATCCTAGAAGGGTAATTCAATTGATCGGATGTCTATTCAGTTAATTGGGTGTTGTGAATTTTCGATTAAATTCCTAAAACACCGCATCCGATCAATTTGGTATGTGTCCAATCGATTGGGCCCGGGACGAGATCTTAGATCTAACTCGTTTCGAGTCTGAATGTCACCACAATCAATCCCATCCTTTCCTTGTACAAAACCCATCATTTCAAAGTCATTTACTTTTATTCCATTGCATTAAATCCAAACCCTCATTTCTTCATTTAAAATCCATTTCCACCCACTAAGACATCCTCATTTATGAAACAAGAAGAGGATGAGTTGTATCAATGTACTAAAACATAAGAATCTCAAATAATCAATTAATAATATATCCATGCATATTGCCACTTGCTTATACTTGCCTTAAGTACTTCCACAATTCAAATCAATGCTTTTAGAGTGCAAACCCTAAAAAATATAGCTTAAATAAATCCCTGGAAATGATATAAAAAAGAGATGAATGATGAGATGAATGCCATGAAAAGATGATGTGATGAGTGACAAGCTAGAAAAATACTCTACCTCATTTAAATGAGCTAGGTTTCTTACCTTGAAAGGTGTGCAAAAAGGGTAAAGATGAGATTTTCACTCCAAACAAACACTAAGTGGGTAAAAGGGCGTGTGGAGGAGAAGATGAAAACAGTTTGAGGCAACAAATTTTTGTAGAATAATTTTTCCACATATGGACACTGTGTCTGTGCACTTATTATATAGAAGCGTAAATGGTTACAAAGTATATATCAATGATAAGATACAGATGGTAAAGATTAGATGAGAGGAAAGTTAACTATTATTGTTATTAGTTGAGATAGGAACAATAGTGGGCTTTGACTCTTTCCCCTTAATAGCCCCCTCAAGTGAGATTGGTCGGCATGAGCAATGAGCTTTTTGCGTAGGTTGGAGAACCGTGTAGAGCTGAGTGGTTTTGTAAAAGTATCTGCGAGCTGATATGTGGTAGAAAGATAACGAACATCAAGTCTTCGCTTCCTGACAAGGTCGCGGACAAAATGCAGATCTATTCCAACATGTTTTGTTCTACCATGAAAAACTGGAATGGCAGACAGATAAATGGCACCTATGTTGTTACACCAAACAATAGTGGGCGAACGAATAGAGAATCCAAGCTCACAAAGCACATATTGAACCCACAACAGTTTACAGGAGACGAGTAACCCCTGTATTTAGTTTCTGTGCTGGACCTGGCCACAATTGATTGTTTCTTTGAGCTCCAGGTGAGAAGATTAGGGCCTAGAAAAATGACATAACCGCTAGTGGATTTTCGATCATCAGGGCACCCAGCCCAATCTGCGTTAGTGTAACCATGAAGCTGCAAATGAGTGATGGGCTGTAAAAGGAGGCCATAATTGATAGTGTACTTGAGATAATGTAAGATACGTTTCACAGCATCCCAGTGATCTTCATTTGGAAATTGCATAGATTGAGAAACCTTATTAACAGAGGGCGAGTGATTTTAAGGTATTACAAAGCACCCACTAGACTGCGGTACAAGTGTGGATCAAAAAATGTTGATAAGCCAGAGAAGTGACTAAGATAATCACTACCAGAGGCCATAGGTGTGGTCACTAGCTTCGCACCATCCATCTTTGATTTAAGAAGCATATCACGAATGTATTGACTCTAGATAGTAGCGGGCCTGAACTATTTCGAATAATTTCAACACCCAGGAAGAAATGGAGAACACCAAGATCCTTAATTGCAAATTCTGAGTCTGACAACTGTAGAAGATCAGTTGTTTGATGTATATCGCTCCCAGTGATGATAATATCATTAACATAAATTAACATAAGAAGAACAGAGCTCCTTTTCTGCTTAAAAAAGAGTGAAGTGTCAGAGCAGGAACTGAGAAATCCAATAGATAGAAGGAAAGAACTCAGCCTGTGGTACCAAGCCCGAGGGGCCTGTTTGAGGCCATAGCGGCCTTTTCGCAACTTGCATATATGATTAGGATAGCGAGTATCTATGAAACCAGCTGGTTGCATCATGAAAGCATCTTCACTGAGGAAACCATTTAAGAAGGCATTCTAAACATCTAGTTGACGTAGTGACCATTTGAATGTAAGAGCAAGACTTAAAATTAGTCGAATAGTTTCTTATCCAAAAAAAAAAAAAAAAAGTGGTCGAATAGTTGTGGGCTTAATGACCGGGCTAAAAGTCTATTTGAAGTCAACTCCCAGCTGTTGATGAAAGCCCTTGGCCACCAATCTAGCCTTACAGCTATCAATATTACCATCAGCTTTTCTTTTAATGCGAAACACCCACTTACATTAACCTATGAGGTTCATATGTGGGCGCGAGGGAACTAACTGCCATGTGCCATTGCGCATAACGGCATTAAATTCATCTTCAAATGCAACCCGCCATTTTGAATCCTTATTGGCCTGAGTAAAACAGGTAGGCTCAACAGTATCCAGAGAACACTGTGCAACCAGTACACTGGGTAGTGGATAACCGTGTGGTAACATAATCTGGAAATTCTTTGGGCCATCTGGCATGATCTTTATTTCTTGTAATCATGTGATGAAAAGGCAATAGAGGATCAGACATTGGGGATGAATGATCGTACTGTGGAGAAGGTGGACTAGTGGTCGAGTCCGATTGTAGAGAATGGGCAACACTATCAGTTGGTGGTGATTGAGTAAGCGGTGATGCAGGAGCAAGTGCATTGGACGCCCCCTGACTTGAAGGTAAGGTAGATGGGGGAAATGCGGTAACAACCAATGGAGGAGGTGAGCCGGAGGAAACTATGGTAGTGGTAGGTTTGGAGAATGGGTAATGGTGCTCATTAAAGATGACGTCTCTTGAGATATAAAGACAACCAGTGGTAATGTCAAGACATTTGTAGCCTTTGTGCATGTTAGAATACCCCATGAAGACACAACCTATGGACCGTGGCTGAAGTGTATTTTTTTCTTATATCGTCTGAGGTTTGTAAAGCAGGCACATCCAAACACACGTAGAAGAGAGAAATCTGGAGGGTTGCCAAAAGAAGAGAGAAATCTGAAGGTTTGCCAAAAAGTACTTCATTGGGTGATACATTTGATGATACAGGTTTGGGCATGCGATTTATTTGGTGAGCTGCAGTAGTGAAAGGTTCAACCCAGTATTGCAATGAAACAGAGGCGCGTGTTAAAAGTGTAAGCCCAGTTTCCACTAGGTGCCAATGCTTACATTCGGCCAACCCATTTTAAGCATGTGTATGTGGACAAGAGAACCTGTGTGTAATACCATGAAAGGAAAGAAAATTTTAAAATTTTTAATATTCACCACCACCATCAGATTGTAACTGTTTGATGGGGAACCCAAGCAGTTTTTCAATGTGCAACTTGAAAGAAATAAATACGGGAAGCGCATCAGATTTCCGTTGTAAAGGAAATACCCAGATACTAAAATGGTCGGTAAAATGAATGTAATAGCGATGTCCACCAACTGCAGTGATTGGGGATGGACCCCAAAGATCCAAATGAATCAATTCAAGTGGATGATTACAAATAGAAGAAAAAAAAGCAAAAGGTAGCTGTTTGCTCTTATTACAATGACATGAATCACAAAATGTAGAAATAGTAGAAGAAAAAGGCAAACAATACTTATTGCCAACTTCTGCGGGAATTTTATTCGAGGGATGGCCTAAATGAGCATGACAAATGTCTGCAGACGTACGTTCACCGACGAGTGCGAATGGAGAAACTAAGTCCAAAGGATCAAGGACATAAAGACCAGCTCTAATTGTCCAGTGAAGAAGAGTGCGGCCGTTCACTTGATCCTTAACAACCAAAAGGATGAAATTCAAAGATAACATTATTATCTTGAGTGAACTGACGAACAAAAAGTAAGTTTTTGGGAATAGTTAGTAACCTTGGTAATAGTTAGTAACCTCAACAAATTGATTAAACGAAAAATTTTAGAAGAAGACTGGAGGAACTAGTCTGTGTAATGGGCACAGCATTACCATTGCCAACAAGAACTTGATCAGGACCATGATTTTCTGAATGAGTGGATAAGTTGGCCATGTCGGCAGTGAGGTGGTACCTAGCGCCGGAGTCTGGTTACTAAGCTGTGTTAGGGCCAATAGAAGAGCCAGCTATCATTGCCGCAGGCGCATGATTTTCACCTTGAAAGTCAGGTTCAAACCTGTGATAACAGTGGATTGTAGTATGGCCAGGTTTATTGTAAACCTGACAAATAGATTGGCCAGATTGAGGAGGAGCAGATTGTTTGTAGTCATAGCTGTTTCGACCACGACTGCACGACCACGGTTTCTACCAGGTTGAGACCGTCCTCCACCTCTGCAGCGAAGTGTGTTGCCATATTAGCTGTAGGAAGATCAGCAGAGGAGAATGTTTCCTCAAGACGAGCTTTTTGTGAAAAAAGGAATCCAATTAATTCATCAAGAGAAATAGGTTCAGCTTGAGTAGTCATGGAGGGGATAAAGGCCTCATATTCAAAGCCAAGGCCGCTAAGAAGACAGGATGCAAGATATGAGTCAAGAACTGGTTGTGCTACATGTCACGCCCCAAAACTAGGCCGGATCCAAATCCGATTCTAAGGATGTGAGAATTAGGGCCAATTAGAATTTTTCTAACATAAACGACACAAGCCCCAATTCCGAGTGGATCGAAGTCCTTTATGAGACTATACTTGATGATCAAGCAACCATAATTACATGCGGAACTAAAATCCATAAACTTCACAAATAAATATCATATACTAACTATATAACAAATCTCAATAATAATAAAGTCAAGGTTAAGTGCTTCTAAGCATAATAATTAAAGTTGCAATTCCAAGACAAATAAATTTAATAAATGAACTAATGGCTTCAAACATGGCCTTATTACATAATTTAAAGTTTCCGATCCATGCACCAACACTAAGACACCTTAGACGATGTCATTGGTGCTCTACTTAACTACTCCGCAATCTGGCGGAATCTCCTATGTTGCCTGACTCTCCGGTTCGACACCGGTAATGGAACCTAGACACCAAAAGTAGTGAGTTAGATTAACGTAATCTGACAAGAGGGTAAACTGCAAGTAATGGTATTAATCAATTAAATTAAAACATACTTTTCATTTTGAGCCAAATTATACTGAGTGCAAACCCAATGGCATGAATGCACAAAAACGAGCATCCCCGCAGATAAAATATACTAAAAACGGATACTTCCACAGATATAATACACAAAAAAGGATATTCCCATAGACAAGTATACAAAAATGGGTATTCTCGCCAAATATAACGAATGACATAACTGTGTACTATATTTCATAATATATGCTGATCCGATGAACTGCAATCAGTCAGATAAACATATATATAAATATCTATGCAAATGTATACGTCTACTGATGCACAACAAATCATGATATGAAACCCTTAATCCCAATATCAACTTCAGTATTTAGATTACTTAATTTGAAAGTGCATTATGATTGAATGTCAATTCAAGTTCTCTAAGGGTAAGCATTAATCCACCTAACGGTCATAACTAGATAAATATATACATAAAAACCAACCCTCTTTCACAATGGAAATGTGAGTCTACAATGCCAATATCCTACTTTCAGTGTCTATCATGTGGTACATTCCGAATCTCACATTCCCATCCTAAATTCACTCCAATTTTCATGTGAATATTCAATCAACTTTTCTAAAAAGAAAGGAATCCATCTAATCCAATTATATATAGTTAACATATTTTACAAATTGGGTAAAAGATGTTCAAATTCCAAATCCAAACTTAAATCAAATTATGATTGATAAGAGAAGAGAACAATTAAGTTCTTAATTAACCTTTTTTTGTATAAAAATACCTCATTGTCTTATATAAAACAAAAGATCCAAATCCTAGATTCAAATTCGAAATTTAAACTCAATCAAAATTCAAATTAGAAATTCAAATACCTTTTAATTAAGACTTATTCACGCCCGATTATATCTTAATTAGATTTCAATCAATCTAAATACATTATTAATCACAAGCAATTAAACCTCATTTAAATTTATAAACAATTCTAACTAAATTTTTAATAACACCTAATCAAGAATTAATTCATCATCATCATCATCATCAAAGCCTTATTCCAACTATATTGGGGTCGGCTACATGAATTCTATTTCTCCATTCCGTTCTATTTTAAGCTAAATCTTTCGATAAGTAAAACTTCTTTAAATCTGAATTAATGACTTCCATCCATGTTTTTGTCAGTCTACCCCTACCTCTTAATGGGCCCTCCACCTGTATATCCAAACTTTTTCTCACCGGTGCCATTACTGGCCTACGCTCAACATGCCCAAACCATCTTAAACGAGTTTCTCTAATCTTGTCCCTTATTGGCGCTACCCCTAAATGTTCTCGCAAACGCTCATTTCTAATTTTATCTTTCCTAGTTTTACCACATATCCACCTAAGCATTCTCATTTCCGCTACATCCATCTTATGAATATGCGTCTTCTTAATTAGCCAATATTCTGCTCCATATGTCATAGTTTGTCTAACCACTGTCCTGTAAAATTTGCCCTTCAATTTCATTGGCATTCGTCTATCACAAAGCACTCTCGAAGTTAGTCTCCACTTCAGCCATCCAGCTTTTATCTTATGCTCCACATTTTCGTCAATTTCCCAATCCTTACTAATCATCAAGCCTAGATACCGAAAATTAAATCACTATTGATATACTAAACCATTAATCAAAACCCAACATTCTAAATTATTTATAAATAGTATCCTAAATCCTACTTACTTATTTATGTATTATTATTTTTTTTATTATTGTTTTAAATGGGCCCAACCCATCAAACCCAGCCCAGACCCGCCACCAAATCCGCTAGGTAGCCAGCCCAGCCCAGCCGGGCTAGGCCGCTGCCCAACGGCCCAGGCAGTAGGCCCGCTGCCTGGGCATGCCAGGCAGCCGTGCCACCTAGCATGCACAGGCAGCGCCTGCACTGCTGATGCCATTTTTTTATATATAAATACAAATTCTTTATTTTATGGAACAAAAATCAAATCTTAATTCTTAGTCACAAATCAATATATTAAACATAAACAAAGAAATCATATAGAAAGTATGTTATTCAACAAGCAACCCAAGCAACCCGAAAGATATTATAAGTAACTAAAAGACATTGTGGCAACAGTAGATCTGAAGATCAAACCTTAGTTTAAGAAAACTCATAAAAGTTTTTCTAAATTACAAGGAAGGGCTCTTTGCTCTCTAATGAGTTTTACAAAATTTCAAAAAAAATCTTTTTTGCTTAAAAGTGTCAAATAACTCAGGCCCAAGGTCCAAGAGTGTTTAATGTCAAGTCCCAAATTTTAATATTGGGTCATACCAGTTTGTCGGGTTTGAGTTGGGTTAAGAGGGTCAAATAGATCGGTTTAACACAAGTGGGGCCTGAGTTAATGGACCCTTTTTGGGCCAGAGACTCTTTTTGAAACTTCTTAAAACCCACTAGAAGCAGGAGGCCCTTCTTTGTAATTTAAAAAAACCCCCTCTCTTATATAAACTCTACTCTTAGGGTTTTCCCCATTCTTTCATCTTTTTCCTCTCTTCTGCAACCAAGCTCTAGAAGTTCTCCAGGGGAAAACCAAGGTTGGATCTTCTGCTCTTTAGATTTGCTTTTGACTTCGAGATCCAGGTAAGTGGATAACTATAAACAATGGCTTTTGGTTATTTGTAATATCTTTTTGTTGTTTGTTGGATAATATGCTTTTAGAGGATTTCTTCGTTTAGATTTAAACTTTCATATGATTTCATTGTTTTGATTTGGTGCCTTGATTTGGATTAATAAACGGGGTGTGATTTCTTTCTTTTATATAATATAAAATTATGTTTTTCAAAAAAAAAAAAAAAAGGGAGCAGTGCGCTGGCCCGGCTGGGCTGGGCTGCCTGCCTGGCGGGCCCGGGTCGCTGGCGGGCCATGGCTAGCGGGCCCAGGTTGATGTGGGGCCCATTTTGTAAAAATATATATATATATAACAATAATAATAGTAATAATTAAATAAGTAATTAAGGTTTAGGTTATTTGTTTAAAATGATTTAGGAACTTGTGTTTTAATTAATGGTTTGATATATCAGTAGTGAATTGATTTTATTATTTGGTTCTTAATCATGAATTATTATAAATTTAGTTAGAATTGTTTATAAACTTAATTGAGGTTTAATTACTTATGATTAATACTTATTTAGATTGAATAGAATTTAATTAAGATTTATTTGGGAGTGAGTAAGTCTTAATTAAAAAGCATTTGAATTCCTAATTTGGATTTTTATATTGAGTATAAATGTTGAATTTGAATCCGCAATTTATATTCTTCGTTTTATGTAAAATGATAAAGTATTTTCTTATACACAACAAGGTTAATTAAGAGTTTAATTATTTCCTCCCCTTTGTTATCATAATTTGATTTAAAGTTGGATTGGAATTTGAACATCTTTTACACAATTTGTAAAATTCACTAAACAAATATAATTGGATCAGATGACTTATGTTTCTTAGGAAAGTTAGTTGAATGTTCACATGAGAATTAGATTACATGCAGAATGGGAATGTGAGATTCGAAATGCACCACATGATAGGCATCAAAAGTAGTATATCGGCATCGTGGACTTACATTTTCATTGTGAAAGAGGGTTGGTTCTCATGTGTATATTTAATTAATTATGACCGTTAGGTGGTCTAGTGCTTACTCTTGGAAAAACTGGAATTGATACGTGTACATAATACATTTTCAATTATAAAAGTTTATGTACCCAAATTGATAATAGTATGAATATTGGGATTAAGGGTGTCATATCATGATTCATTCTGCATCGATATATATATACATTTGTAAATATATATATGTATATATATATCTGACCGACTGCAGTTCGGAGGTGGACGTACGCCATCGGGTCAGCGTGTACTGTGGATTATAATACACAGCTGTGCCTTCTGTTATTATCTGCGGGAATACCCGATTCTGTTATTATCTACGGGATTACCCGTTTCTGTTATTATCTGCGGGATTACCCGTTTCTGTTATCTGTATGCGGGATTACTCGTTTCTGTATATTTATCCGCGGGAATATCCGTTTCTGTGCATTCATGCCATTGAGATGTGCATTTGATATATTTTTTGTCATAATGAATACTTCTGTTTAATTCAGTTGATTAATCTATTGCTTGCAGTTTACCCTCTTGCCAGATTACGTCAATCTGACCCACTACTTTTGGTGTCTAGGTTCCGTTGCCGGTGCCGAACCGGAGGGTCAGGCGACGCAAGAAATTCCGCCAGATGGCGGAGTTGTTGAGTGGAGCACCGATGACATCATCTGAGGTGTCCTAGTGCGGTGCTGAGTTCGAAAACTTTAGATTATGTAATAAGGCCATGTCTGGGCCATTAGTTTATTAATTTAAGTTTGGTTGTTTTGAAATTTAACTCTAATTGTGATGCTTCGAAGCACTTGACTTTGGTTTTATTATTAATGAGATTGATTATCTTATTGTGATGTAATATCCGTCTGCGATGAGCATGGATTTTAGTTCCGCGTATGATTATGGTTGCTTGATCACCAAGCATAGCCTCACGAAGGACTTCGATCCACCCGGAATTGGGGCCCGTGCTGTTTATGTTTAGAAAAATTTTAATTGGCCCCAATTCTCATACCCCTGGAACCGGGTTTGGATCCGGCCCAGTTTTGGGGGCGTGACATTTAATTAATCCATTTAACCCCTCTCAATCTGATTCAAACTCAACAAACCGGGCTTGACCCAAAAATAAAAATCTGGGGCCTGACACTACAGTAGCCAGCGATAGTTTTCTTCTTTCGCACATAGTCAGACATAGGCAGTGACCCTTTTTAGAGGGTGTGCATCTGATACTTCGAAGTCATTATCTTGGCTCGAGACTGAGCCGAATATGTTTTCTGAAGAGTTTACCAAACTTCATTGGCTGTAGACAAACCTACCACTTGACCAAGCACAGGCTTTGTGAGAGATGAGAGGAACCAGCTATGCAAATTGTGGTCATGAGTTTGCCATTTGAGAAAATCGTGGTTAATAGCAGAGGTGGAGTTGCCATATTTGTTAAGGACAAACTGAGGAGGTGGTGGAGGAGCCATCGACATAACCATAGCAATGTGGATTCTCAGAATGGGTAAGAACTGAGAATGGCACAGCGAAAAATTGTTTTTGTCAAGTATGACAGGTAGCACATGAGAAATATTTGGGGCAAATGAAGGAAAGGTGAAGGATGATGGAAGAGGGGAAGATGGGGTGGATGAAGAGGAAGAGGATGAGTTTGCCATTTTGGTTTTGCTGGACGATGGTCCTATTAGGCTAAGTTTGAGGCGACAGATTTCCATAGAATAGTTTTTCCACACATAGATGCAGTGTGTGCGCTTTTATTATATAGAAGATTAAATGGTTACAGAGTATAGAAGATAAGATCTAGATGGTAAAGATAAGATGAAATAAGAGGAAAGCTAGTTATTATTGTTATTTGTTTAGATAGGAATGACAGTGGGCTTGATTCTTTTTCCATAACAAAAACAATATCTAATGGATGGATTCTCTCTCACATACTCTAGGAGGAAAGGAGAAGGAGATAGAGGCTAGCGTTTTAGCTAAGGAGGCACAAGAGGCTCTAACTTGAAAAGTGTGTCTTATATAGAGTGAGGATTGCTAGAAACTGTGGGTATTTATTAGAAAGTCCATTAGGCTCATGTTATTTACAAAAAGAGGTCATGGGTCCCACATAGGTGACTTAGGTTTAAATGAAATGGGTCCACTAATGTATTATGATAATAATTATTAATGAACACAACATAATTAATGAGATGATACAAATTAGGCTAGTTAAGTTATAAATTGGTCCTTAGAGCTACCTAATCAAGAGTAGGGTTCCACCAATATACCTATCCAAGGTCCAATTAGAATAAAAACACCACTAATTAGTAATAAGCAAGAAAGATTAGTAAACAAATCCTAGATTCGAGGCTGGGATCTTAAAATGGCTTCTGAAAAAGAATAATCTAGCCTAATGCAGGTCAAGTGGTTGGGATCAAATGGTTCAATCAATGAGCACCTCTAGTTCAAGTAGGGGCTGACCCACATATATCTATGTGGGTGTACCTACACTCATTAGGTTTGATGAAACCCTTAGAGGGGCTATCGGCCTTTTGGCCCATGCACCCATTGTTGGCCCATCATGCACCCCACAATTTAAGCTCATGCGCAACCCTTTTGTTCCATCGAAACCGTCTTCATTTTCGAAAACTCTTTGTTCCAAAATGAAAGCCCTTAATCTTTCTCTCCTCCATCTTCATCGAAAATCACCTTCATTGGAATTCAGAGCGACAACTTGACTCTTGGCAACCGCTCTCCGATAAGCGTTCTCTCTCTTTCTCTTTCTCCTTCTTTCTTTTGCAATCACTTGATTTCTTGAATGTTTGTCTCTATGGGGTTCTTGGCTTGGCAAGGATTTCCAAATATATGTCTTTTGGGAGGATCTCGATATGATGACCTTTAAACGCTCCTCCTCTATCTCTGTTATCTCCACATCCACCTTTAGGATATCCTCAGCTTACTGTTATGAAACTATAGATTGGAACTTGTGGCTATATATATATATATATATATGGAAATTTCATTCGTACATTACGTATGTAATACTATAATCTGTGATCTGCAATATTCAATTTATTTATTTCATTTTTAGATTATTGTTCTAAAAACGCCCTAGAGAGGTGGATTCATGTGTTTTTGATGTGGAGAGATATTCAATTATTCTTTGAATTTAAATGTTGACATGGTTTGAAATAAAATAAATAAATTACTACCATCTAGTTTTTAAAATATTGACCACTTTTTTTTCCCTTATTTTTCCTTTCCTAGTTTGAAGAAATGTATTTGTTTTTTTTTTTCTCATCCTATGTAAAATATTTGAACCAAAACCCTATTAATATGAAACAATTCCCAACTACAAGCCCTGCACTGCAGGTAATGATGATGTAGTCCAAATATGGTTAAGATGACCTGATCCAAACCCATCTATTCATAAATAATCTTGTCGCCTGTAACCCATTTCCTCAGCTTAACTTTATTCATTGATTTACTAATGTACTTACGTACCCATTCCATGCATTGTTGCTGCAACTGTCTTGCTATGTAAGAGAAACATCTCATATGTTGTAGTGCAAATGTGCAATGTGCAATGTGCATGTGCAGAAGCCATAAGCATTAGCACCCACGGAGATTTTTACCTTTTAATATGCTGGTTGCTCAATTGGGTTTATTATCGCCACACTTGGGGCATATTTGGGTAACATTCTTTAAGAAGAATCCTTGGGTAAAGACAGGAAAATCGAGAGAGGATTGTCATAATCCTCCCAAATCCTAAAAAATCCTTGCTAAGGATGATTCCTCGGTCTCTATCTCCCCGCATCGAATTCTCTCTGTCCTCACAAGTGTCAAAGGCATCACTTTAGAGGTTATTTGTTTTGAAACCTAACTTATGGGTCCTATAATCACAATACAAATCATTAATCTTGTTTAGAAGGTCCAAAAAGGCTATTAGGAGAATTTTATGCCGTTGATTCATTATATGTTTTAAAATATTTATAAAAAGTCCACATTATAAAAATAATTTTTAGAGTTTTTGTGGGACCTGAATGGAAATTTGAACCTTCCATCATTTGTGGTAGGCCAAGAATTAAAAAGGATTTAAATTTTAGGGCTTAGTTCATCACGGATTGTGAGAAAATTGTAAAAGAACTTGTGACCGCTGGATCTCGTATATGTAAATATAAAAATCCTTTTGTTTGCCAAAGGTGGATTATAATTATTGTCTCCCTCAGAAATTCTTAGAGAGGATACATTGGTTCCAAGAATGTGAAAGGAATCCTCGGGCTAAAGGATTGTCTCTGTTTACCAAACATGCCCTTGATGAATGTTTTGACTTTTGGCAACTATTTTTGTAAATCTTGATGCCAATTATTATTTGTTTGTGTTTGTGTAAAAACTTCTATACATTTTCTATCCAGGACAATTGTAAACACTGTTATTTAGAGTTGAGATGTGACTCTTTGATAAGAAAATGTTACTTATTGACACAATTATATATGTTGTATCCATTTAAATGTAAACATGTTTTCTTTTTTTCGTTATTAATTTGAAGAAGTACAACAAAATAATTATTATGGCATTTTCAATTGACCCTTGTCCACAACCCATAGATGAAAATCTTGGGTCTGCCACTGCGTTCAGGTACGGATATTCATTGTGAATCCAAGAATAATGCCTGAGTCAATTTGTAAGTCTGGTACGTAAGGATTCGAGTCAAGTACATATGGACTCCCCCTATCCTGTTACCATTTCCAAGCATGAACGTGGATGGGGACTTTCTCAAATGCCTATGTCTCACAAGCTTTACAACATGCTTGTTCAATGCCAGGGATTCCTAAATAGCAAGGAAAACCTTCCAATCTTTTGTGCTTGCCACAATTTTGTTATTCGGTGTGACACTTTTCCATGATGAAAGAGGAACAACAACACCATTATGAGTGCGCAAAAACATAACTAGGAAGTTTTAAACGTATGAATTTTAAAAATACAGGTAAAATTCTTAGGAAGTACTTTATAAGTCAAAAACTGCGAAAATACCTATTGTATTCCTTTGGATGTCAATGAACCCATTTATTTTATAATAAGGCCTCAAAATAGGTTTCGCCCAGCTCTATGGAACATGTCTAGTCTAGCCTGGTCTTCTGGTCGAGAATGTTTATTTAGCTTAGCTAAATATGGATCATCTCTTTAAGTTCTTGTAACTTTTTTGAGGATGCAAGATTGGGTCACTTGAAAACTCTAAAAATGAGATCATAGTTTATGATTTAGGGCTTCTTTAAATGTTAAACTGATTGGTAAACTTATAACTGCATTTTTATGTAAAGCTTATATACATATTGAGCCTTTGTCTTAAAAAATAGAGCTAAAGGGGCTGCTTTTCTAATTTTAGAGCTTTTTTTTAGTAAAAGCGGATGCAGGTTGACAATACAATATCTACAAGTTTTTTTTTAATGAAAATAACCTATGAAAGTTTTAAAATTATGCAATTAGCAAGTTCTACATTGTAATTCCACAAGTTACGCTCCAATAACTACAATTTTCTAATGTAAGTTTCATATTTACAGTCATAAAAGATGACTTCACTTTATAATTTTTAAAGATAAATCTTATGTTCGCAATTACGTGTAGACCCACAAGAGGCCAGTCTTGTGTGGTCGCTCCAGATGGCCCACAAAATCCCCAAAAAAACTTATAATTGGCACCTGGCCCGGTCGCGCCCCATGTATTTAAAAAAAGCCTGCTCCGCTCCGGAAACATTTTCTACCTCTGCCCATGGACTAAAACACTTCCACGTGCATACAGTCAGACCACACTTTCTACCTCCATGGGCCCACTTATATCTAGTCTATGTATGCTGGACAGTTATCTGGAAAGTGTGGCCCCAATCTAACTAAGACACCTGTAGAAATAACTAATATAATAAAATTATAAAAGTAGTGTCCTACAAGCATCTGAAAACTAAAAAAGTCATCATGGGAGTCTTGTTGAAATGAAGTGCCATGACACCTGAAAAGTGCCTATTGGTAAGAACAAACTAGTGAAAGTGTGAAACTAATATCACATTTCAACACCACAGCCCCCCTTTTGTTTTGTGATAACCTCTTTTCTTGCCGTTTAGCTTAGTGAAACTAATATCACATTTCAACATCACAGCCCCCTTTTGTTTTGTGATAACCTCTTTGCTTGCCGTTCAGCTTAGTGAAACTAATATCACATTTCAACATCACAGCCCCCTTTTGTTTTGTGATAACCTCTTTGCTTGCCGTTCAGCTTTTGATTTTGCAATATTTTATAACGGTTTTCTTGAAAGTGCAAGTGCTGCCGGAGGACCAAAAGCCTTCTTGCCTGAAGAGGTTGAAATGAGGTCGAAACTCTTTGCACTAAATGCAGTAAAAGAATGTGGGCTTTGGAGAATTATTTTATGCATAAATGCTTAGGATGTAGTTAAGCTTTTAGAGAGGGGGTTTTCATTTAAAGATCCAGGCAATCATCAGAGATATCTAGACTTCTAATTACCATTTTGAGTCAATAAAAGCTTTTTACTTCCCTAGAAGACTAAATATGGTGGCCCACTATCTTGCCAAATGGAGTCAAGCAAGTCTCAAATATGTGTCGGCTAGGGACCACTATCACTTGGGTTATTCTTGTGAGCAATTTTTGGGGTTGGTGGGACTAATGCTTGCAGTTGTTTTGGATCAACTCCTTGTGTTTTTGTGTTTGATTATTAAATCTTTTCTTTAAAAAAAAAGAAAAAAAACACATCGCAACCCCATTAGTGTAGAGATCTCCATACGAGTTAGTCCATTGACTGATTAATCATTTGATAAAAAATGAAAATAAATATGCATAAAGTTGTGTTAATCATGTTTTTATCAAAAAGACAATCGAGTGGTTGGATTAATTCTGATTCTGGATAACCTAAACGTTTGAAGGGGCTTTTTTTTTTGTTTTGTGTGTTTTTTTTTTTTTTTTTTTTTTTTTTTTTTTTTTTGAGAATGGTTTGGATAGTAAATGGGCTCTACTATAATGTTCCACTCTTTTTTCTGGATATATGGCCAAGTGCAATGAAAAGCTCAATTTGTTCAAACCAAGGTTAGAACTATATGAGAACAAAGGGGGTATTTTTGTGGCAAGAGGATCATTGGATGCTTTACACTAGCCCCACTAAACAATATCGGTTGTTCCATCCCATTCATCAAATCAAAAAGTCTATCACACATAAAAATATGGAAATTATAGAAATTGAGGTTTAACTATTTATTTCTTCTTCTTTTCTAAATGCAATACATTTTTTCTTTTATTATTGTTAATGTTGAAAAAGTCTAGAAAAGTTTAACCCTACCCAAATAAAAATCTTGGTCCACCACAGCCACAAAAGTTGGGCCAATATTATAATTCCTATGAGGTGGGCCCACAATGTGGTTCTTCTAAAGGTCTCTAATTTCTAAAAATGGGTTCCATGCTACAATTTCTATAGGAGGGTCCCATGTACATTGGTTCCTATGTGGGTCTTTGTTGTAATTCTAAATGTGCGCTCGCTGTAATACTTAAAGGAGGGTCTCATGCTCTAATACTCATAAAAGTGGGCCCCATGCTTTAATTCCTAATGGTGAGTCAAAGTTGTAATTTCTAAAGGTGGGCTCAATTACAGCAATTCACAAAGGTGAGCAAAGTTTTAACTCTAGAAGCACGTTTCACCTCTAATGAAGATGGGTTCAGAATTGAACCTCCTTTAATTTAAGTGGATAAAATTAAGTATGAAGTTGATTCAAACCGTCCTCAATTAGTCCAATGAATACCATACATAAGTCAGCTTCCTTTATCATTGTTTTCATCATACTACATGTGCAATTCGGCCATAGTGTTCATATATTTAAATATGATTTCAGCCCCTGCTCCTCATTGTTTATAGGTCAAACTCATGTTTGATTTTTGAATCTTTGTTTTTCATTAAACACTTAACAAGCAAGAGTGGAAAATTCAAATAAATCTGATTGTGAATAACGGCTAAAACAAATTTAGATTTGGTCTCAACTGTGGACTGTTCTTGGCACTTTAAGCACTTGATTTATAGCACTTTAAATCTGATTTCCAAATCCTAATCGTGAGAGACACATTAAACAAGAACTAAAAATATGTATGCAACTTTTAGCAGCAAATTGAATCTCTAAAAGAACTATATTGGAACTTAAGTTTTAAAGTATACAGAAAATAAAAGTGCAGAAAATAAAGGTAGTGTGATGAAATTGAAAGGTGACTGTAATATCTCTACTATGACTCTTAGTAAAATTATAATTAGACTAAATTAATGTCATTAGAAGGCTAAGAATTTCAAACAGGACTTTCTCTTAAAAATACACTCCTAGAAGGACTCCCATGTAGTCCCAAACAGGACTCCTAGCGTAGGACTGTTTAAATACTAGTATATATAAATGGAAGCTTGTTTTGTTCTACACACCAATGATAGAGAGAGAGAGAGAGAGAGATTGATCTCAATTGTAAAATTTGTAGAAGAAGAAGAGGATCGTGAAAGGGGTGAGGAAGATCAAGAGCGGGACGTGTAATGGAAGTCAGGTTCAAGGCCACTCACTGCTTGGGCAACGAATTTTTATTCCTGGTTAGTAGAACTTCTAAACTGGATGATGTAAGGATTGGATTGATGAAATTGTGTGATATTTGATCCATTGATAACCTGTGCTCTACCTGATACCTCTGTAACAATGCTGTCGGCATTAACAAGCTGGAAGACATCATCCAAAATTAGAATTTGATTAACGTTGAGTCCATGTCATTAGAACTCAATTTTGTTGACAAAATTAAGTTCGATGACATGGACTCAACATTAATCAAATTTTGATTTTGATCACCACAGAAACCCTTGATCTCCAGTATCCAATCTCATATTCAGCAAACCTACTTATCATAGAAACCCAATTCAATAAGTTCTACTTAAGATTCATGAGTTTCTAGATGATGTTTTTCATTCTGTTAATGCCGACAACATTGTTACAGAGGTATTAGGTAGAGCACAGCTCATCAATGGATCAAATATCACACGGTTTCATCAATCCAATCCTTATATAATCCAGTTCAGAAGTTCTATTCACCTGATATAGAAATTCGTTGCCTGAGCAGTAAGTGGCCTTGAATCGGACATTCGTTACGCGTCCCGCTGTTGATCTTCCTCCCCCCTTTCGCAATCCTCTTCTTCTTCTACAGATTTTACAATTGAGATCAGTCTCTCTCTCTCTTTCTTTGTCTCTCAATCGTTGGTGTGTAGAACAAAATAAGCTTCCATATATATATATGCTAGTATTTAGATAGTCCTACACTAGGAGTCTTGTTTGGGACTACATAGGAGTCCTAGGAGTGTATTTTTGAGAGAGAGTCCTATTTGAAAATCTTAGTCTTCTAATAACCTTAATTTAGTCTAATTATAATTCTACTAAAAGTCCTAATAGGAATAGTACACCTTCTAGGAGTGTATTTTTGAGAGAAAGTCCTGTTTGAAATTTTTAGTCTTCTAATGACCTAAATTTAGTCTAATTATAATTCTACTAAGAGTCCTAGTAGGGTATTGCAGTGGTAACCTAAAATTCAAGGCTGGTGAAGCAGAAATTCAAAGGTGGTAGTGCAAAAATTAAATGTAGTTCAATTAGTATGTATATTCTCTCAAAATCCTCCCTTAATCCTAGTCCAAAAATCACTTTAAATATGCTATTATGGACTTGGCCGTCAATCCAGGCACAAAAACACAAATCAAGCAACAAGAAAATCCAAAAAAGTGAGATTAATAATGAGATGGATATATTAAGCTAGCATGGCAATTCTTTATACAAGATGAAAAAGAAATTTAAAATAAAGAAACTACACATATTAGGATGGAAAATAATTCCTCCTTCTAGTTGAGCACTCAAGGGTATAGTATGGATTTAGGGCTAAGCCTCCTTGATGACTTAAGATGTAGAGATAAGAGGGGAAGAGATGAGTATAGGAGATCTAAAGGTGAGAGGTGGCCAATTCTTCCATGGGTTGGAATGCTAAAGGGGTAGGTTATTTATATTTTTTTAAGCCCTTTCCTTCCTTTCTTGTTCTCTTAATTATAGCCAGTAAAATTCTTCTCTTGGAAAGACACCTTCCTTAGCACCCAAGCTAGCAAAAAGTTAGAAATTTGCGTGAGAAAGTCTTGGTTTGCAAATCCACTTTCTATACGACTTTGCATTTTATTTGGATTATTCCACATGTGCAAATGATCTCCACCATTGACCTTCCTTCTTTGAAACTTTTTAGAGATTTCTTCAAATCTTTGTGATCTTCTTCAGATTATCCAAAATATGCAGAGAATGTGGACCCACATAGCCGTCCTACATGTGTGAAGTCACACATGTTCATGTGTGGGACCCGTGAAACCAATTTTTGTAATTTCTTCAAAAATTCTTCTTCTCTCTTTTTCTTTCTTTCTTTACTTTCAAAATATTTTCTTTACATTATTCCTTTGTTGTGGGACCCATTTATCCAATTACCTACAAGTAAAATGTGGAATTCGTGTGAAAAGACAATTTTTACCCAAAATTCACAAATGCATGACTGTGAGCTCATCTCTCATAAAATGATCACATGTGATGATATCTGTGTGCATGATTTTAATTGAATAAATTAATGATGAAAAAAAATGATTTATTTCATGAGAATATAAATTTTCACAAAACTTTCCAAAAATAGATTTTCAAAATTGGCAAGTTTATGATTTTATGAAAAATGTGTGATTTTAAGAGCAATTTGTGCAAGAAAATACTACAATGAGTTTAAAATTCATTAAAATATGATATTTCACTAAATGAGGTTATCTTGGCCTGATAAGTCTATAAAACTTCCGAAAATAACCTTGAAAAAAATACATTTTTGAGGACTTATCAGTTTTATTTTATGAAAAAATTATTCAATGGTAGACATTTTTAGGACCATAATAGCTAGTAGAGTGATCAACAATATGCAAATATTATATTTCACATTATGGGTTCCACTTAGGGAGAGCCGTATCTTACAAGAGGATTGCATATAGCTTACATAAAGTTCAGTTAATGGGGCTTACTTAGACACAAGCTTATCAATGGGAGGAGAGCAGGTGGAAAGGTCTCCTCATCAGCAAGGGGTATCAAAAAATTGGCCCTAGGATATTATCCTCGCCCTTGATTTAATAGCCTTAAAATTTAATGACATTTTAACTATAGATTTTTCTTGAGATTCAATCCAACGAGTAAGGTTCAATGAGTGTAGAACTGGCCCTAAAATCAAATAACAAGATGAAAAGGGTATCAAAAGGTCTCATTAATGAAAAGTTGGCCCAAGTAGGCCCCACAGTGGAGGCTTGAATTATGGACCAATCTTTACAAATTTCAAAATATAGTCGTTCTGCCCAAATTCAATACGAAGACATTTATATGTGGATCCCACCTAGTAGTAAAATGGAAAAGATGCTTGTGGGGCCCTTATCTGAATTTTGCAGAATAAACACTTGTCAAAATTTTTGGTAAATAAACAAGCCCTAGAACTTATTTTTTAGTCCCTTAGATTTTGACACCACTCAAATTAGCACAAATAAGGCTCTCAATGATTGATTTATAAAATTCTTCAGCCATATTTTTTTTTAGAGTAACCCAGCCAAGGGGGCTAGGACCTAAATATAGAGACCATACACACCAGAATAAAGTCCACTCAAGTGGGAAGTAAAACCCGCACAAACAAAAAGAAAGCTCACAAAAGTGAATAAGAAGTACACACACATGGAAAGAGGTGACATATCCAGAGTTTAAACCCAGGGCAGTTAGATAAAAACACACACTTCTTACCACTAGGGTAAAGGGGCAATTCTTTAGACATGTTAATTTATATTAGAATACATAAAAATTGAATACATAGAATTTATAATATAAATTGTTAAAAATGAAGAGCAAAAATGAATTTCCAAAAATAAGTGTTAAATAATATTTTTAGTTACAAAAATAAAATCAAAAGAAAATGAATAATGAATATGCAGCTATCACCTAATAATTCAGATCTAGAAAAGCATAGGTCCTATACATCTCCAACTTATCTCCTTCACCCTCTTCCACTTTATATGGTTCTTTGATAGTTCCTCTAGAAAAGCATAGTTCTTTGATATGGTTCATTTCATCATACTTCCCATGTATTGTGATGTGAAAAAGCCGGCACTAGACCCCTGCTTATGGTCCCCAAAACTTGCATAACCATTTGTAAGCTTTTGCTGCCAGTCTGGATCTACAGTATTGGACTAAAAAAATCTGAGTGCTGAATGTAAGTCCATGGACACAAGTCATGACTTGACCAAGTCATTTACTCACAAGCTGCCAGGATGGATCTACTGTATTGGACTAAACATACTGAGTGCTGAATGCAAGTCCATGGAAACAAGTCATGAATTGACCCAAGTCATTTACTCTCTCTCTCTCTCTCTCTCTCTCTCTCTCTCTCTCCGGAGTGCAATTTATACCATAGTTTCAGTATTTTCTGGACCCATCCTGTAGACTCCCTCTCTGGTTTTTTAGTGAAATAACTTTGGGCAATTCTCCAAAACACCCCACTTTAAAATCACAAGTTCAATTTTGACATCATCCAACTTCTCTTCACCATTAAATTGAAATCACAAGAAAATATTACCTCTAAAACCATTAAATTTTGGGGTAATGAATAAGAGGGTTAAGATGATCTCATGGAGTGTAGATTTTGCATATAAGTATGTCTCACATAGATCTTTATTTCCATCTAATAGACTTGATAATCATCATGGATCCCTGTGGATCCTATTAAGAGAGGCATTTTCTCCTTAAAACACCAGGGGTGCTTTCTAGTGCTGACCATTAACTTTACATACAGTGTGACAACATTGTTGTCAATGGGAATTGGGGAATTGACCCAAACAATACAGTATAGTCCATATTCAAGACCCAATATATGGTGATCCTATGATAATGGGCCTCACTTGGATTGAAAAAAAGGTAGTAGAATTATATATTTTTTAGTTGAAGTAATAAAATTATATTATTACAGTATGTATATCTTTATTATATGTTAAGTCAAATTAGATTACAACCATGGACCTGCGACATAGCCCCCACGCACAGGTCTAAATTTGGTTGTTAGGAGTATATAACCATAGATCACTTGTATAATTCACTTGTAAAATGAACTCAAGTGAATGGTCCCTTTAAGAAACAACAGAAGGAGAAGGCTTTATCAAAAAGGTATAAAATTTCAAAAATTACCTTTTTGACATTCTCATTTTGTTGCATTTGAAGCAAATTTTTTGACTTTTTAAACAAAAAGAATAGGTCATTTCTCTCTTTTTTTTTAGTGGAATGAGAGATTAACATTTTTACTTAAAAAAGGTGACTTTTCTTATATCTTAAAAGTCACTCTTAACTTGAACAAGTGAGTTACCTAAATCGGCTTCGGCTTGTATAACTGTACTGAGTTGGATTGTTGAGTACATTTAGACTTGTTAAATTTTCAGAATTCCAAAAGAGCAATTTCTTTCCAATTATAAGAAAATCCCAATAGATACAGAAAACCTTTATTTTCCTAGCAAATGAAAGAGCACAACCATATGGAAGCTCCATTTCCTTCTTTTGGCTTTGACCCCAACTAGCATTTCTGTCAGTTTCACTCCCTTTTCCACAAGAAATTGGGAAATATAGACAGAAAGGGATAGAATACAGACATCTCAAAGCTCCATTTCCTTCTTTTGGCTTTGACCCCAACTAGCATTTCTGTCAAATTTACTCTCTTTTCCACAAGAAATTGGGAGATATAGACAGAAAGAGAGAATACAAACATCACACATATGAGAGAGAGAGAGAGAGAGAGAGAGAGAGAGAAGGAGCGCTATCATCACAAATACATCTAGGAAGGTGAACCTGTAGCCAATTTGGCTCTCAGATCTTTTCTTAAAATCTTTCCAGAAGCAGACTTTGGAATGGCATGGACAAAGTAGACCTTGTGCAGTCTCTTGTAGAACACCACCTGTCAACACACACAAGAACAAGCTAAATAGATTGCTGAGAATGAACAAAGCTACTGCAAGCAAAGGATGGCCCAATCTCATTTTGTTCAGCTTCCCAACCCCACATTGTACAATATTATTACATCAGAGTGACCCATTAAACTGATAAAATCCGCTAGAAATGAATTTTGAACAATTTACAGTTTGAATTACGGACTATTCTCATACGTTCTGTAAGCTGAATGCTTGAATCCTATAGATTCATTAATTCAAAACATGAAATTCTAACTTGAGATCACATATAATCAGGTTTTTACTTATATCATAAAAAAATATCAAAATCTTGTAAAGATTAAATAAAATAAAATCGTGTATGCATATGAAGGAGCATGCACGGGCCTTCCATGAGAGATGCATGTATGCGGAGTTCTCATGAAAAACTCTGTGAGAATTATTTTCACTTGATTATTACCGATATATATGTATGTATGTATTGTTAGAATTATTGGGCTTATGTGTGGCCTAATGATCACATGCCAATGTGGGTTCCGCTCTTTAGTAGACCATTATCAATTAGGACTCCAATATTGGTAAGTCTCTTTGATGGAAATTACTCAGGTTTTTCGATAAAGTTACTAACCTTATAGCCTTTTTTATGCTAAGAGGAATCTAAATCTTAATTAAGTAAGATTTCATGATGGGAAAGGAGTTGTCTATGAAAACCTATATAAATGATTTAGAGGTTACAACTCCTCTCTACACATTACATTGATTATGGCACGCCTCAATGCATATATGATATTGTTTACTTTGGCCTATGAGCCTCACGGCTTTGCTTTTGGTGGTATTCAACCTACCAAAATGCCTCATCTTGGACGGCCGCAAGCATGAAATTATTGTGCCCAACTATAATCAAAGTGCACAAAGAATGTTTTGTTTGTCACTGGGCAGGTAAGAAAACTCACTAGCAAGACATGTCTAGGCACAAGACCTCATGCAAGATAAGGGTGTAAACTCTATATTTAAACCCAGTCACTTTCCTCCCTTTAGTCTATATGGAAATCCAAGACGTCACAATCCACACCCCCCCCCCCCCCCCTTAGGGTAACATGTCCCTGTGCAGTAGCTTGCCAATCCCTATAGCTTACTAGTCCTTATGGCCCGCCCATATGGATCTCACCCATTTACACCTGACCACAATAGGGTCCCGCACTCGAACTAGTCAAGAGTTGGTTCTGATATCGTTTGTGATGTTCCAACTTACACGCATATATGATATTGTCCGCTTTGGCCCATGGGCCTCACGGTTTTGCTTCTGGTGATACTCAACCCACCAAATGATCTTATCTTGGAAGGGCCTAAGTATAATATTGTCATATCCAATTGTCATCAGAGTGCACAGCAGAAGTTTTGTTTGTCATTAGACAAGCAAGCAAACACATTAGCAAGACAAGTTCCCAGGCACAAGGCCTCATGTAAAGTAAGTGTGAAAGTTTTATATATAAGCTCGATCACTTTCCTCTCTATAGTCGATGTAGGGCCTCGGGACATCACAAATTATCCCATCAAGATCACATATTTGAGCCGTAGTCGAAGAGTAGTAAATCTCCAGGCAAAGATTCAAATTATGGTGATATTAGTTTTATACTAACATATGGTATTAGAGCGGGTTGTTTTTTGACGGCTAAAATCTTGCAATAGGTTGGGGATAGTCTCCTCCATCATTTTCCTTTTAGGCTTCTGTTTTTACTGTAATCCTCCCAAAATGAAAGCGCCTTTTTATTATTTTCTCCTCCCACTTAGATGATTAAAAATTAACGGTGAGAAATAAGTCTTTCGGATTCACTTTTCGTTTTTAGAGTCTTGTCTTTTCTTCATTAGAAGACAAAAGTCGAGCCAAACTCGAAAGTGAGCGGAGCCAAACCTCATTCTGGACAAAAGAAGAAGAACGTGTGCACCTGCTCACCCTTTTCTGTAGCGTCGGAATCCCACCTACAAAGGTGGGTGGTTCTTCTAAGGTAGGTCAGGCAAGGTCAGTTTGGACCTAACCAATTATAAAGCTAAGCCCAACCCGCAGCAGAAGCAACAAGATGCTGAAAGCATTGCTACGATCGGTGATTTCTCAGTGACATCAGTGCAATTTCTCAGTGACCTGGCAATATCTTGCGCATCTAGAATCCAATCGATGTGCAGTTTGGTTCTACGGTTTCGTGGAGACGAGCACTATGGAGCAACAGTAAAAAAAATAAAAAAAACAATCCAACAGTCAAAAGAAAAAGGTTTTGGTTTGCATGAATGGTTAGCATACAGAAACCCTTATTTTTATTTAGATAATGGATTATCATGTATAGTTGTAGTGCATAACCATGCTACAGAGAAGTTATGCTTTTCACATCTTTCATTCAATGTTAAATGAATTAGGACATAATTAAATAATGATTATTTTGACTTATGTGGGACCCTTCTGCTGATAACCATGAATCAAATCATTAATAAATATAAGCCAATTTTAATTCTTGATTTCATTCTAAACTATATTATACCCATATTATTTTTGAATCATTGGATGGTTTAAAGAAAATCTATGATCTGTTAGTTTTATCATATGTCAGTTTAAGTGACTAGATTTTGATCCAAAGGCCCAATTAAGGTTAATCAGAAGCTATGATTGTATAAATGACTAATAAATATTTGCATAATATGATCAATTTGTGACATGTCATTGGGTTGTCATCGGTACTAATAGCACAAATCAAAGTGCATATATAATCTAATTATTCATTACATCATGTGACAAATTTTTATCGATGAACTATCAATGACATATTAGATAATACTCGATGATATTATATGCGTCAATTAAATCTCAATTTTGATTGGTTGCGCAGCCGCCAAAGTGTCCAAGTCATGATTAATTGTAGACTTTTGAAATATGTTACTACTATTTATAGTAGAATAGATAATATCATTGAAATTGTAGGAGCCAATTAGGAGATCGAGGATCGCCACAAATGTTCAATCGCCTTTCAATCACTTTAAAACTAGGATAAGGTGTCTTTAAATGTTCTTTCTAATGAAAACAGATGCACAATTTTATTACACCACTGCGGTGAGAGCATCATGTCTACTAAAACAAGTATAAAAGCAAATATCAATTTTACAACTTGTGTTATCAATAGATATAAAAGTGATTAAAGTTTAGAACATTTGTGAGTAGCTAAGAAAGTGTTAAGGTATCTTGAAGGCACGATGAATTTTATGCTCACATATAAATGATCAAATCAATTGAAAGTAATTGGGTACTCACATACAGAGTTTTCGGGATGTCTTGATATTATGAAATTTACATCTGGTTATGTTTTTCTATTTCTTGAAGGCTTAATTTCAGAAAATCTATATTTGATGCCGAGTACGTGGTTTGCTTTAAAGTTACATGGCAAGCATAATGGTTGAGAAATTTAATTTTGTATAATTGATTATATTTCGGAGCCAACTAGGACAACACCTCAACCATTAGATTATCCAATAATAATAAGAGTTTAAGTAGTTCCAAACATTTAGAAGTTAAGTATCTTGTCTCCAATATTGGTAAGTCTCCCTGATGGAGATTAGTTTGGTGTTTGGGCAAAGTTGCTAACTTTATAGTATTTTGTATGTTAAGAGGAATTTAAATCTTAATTGAAGTAAGACTTTATGATGGGAATGGAGCTATCTATGAAAACCTATATATAACATTTAAAAGTTATAGCTCCTCTTTATACATTATATTGATTATCCCATCAAGATCACGTATTTGAGTTGTAATCGAGGAGTGTACTAAATCCCCAGTCAAAAATCCAAATTATGGTTATATTTGTTTTATACTAGTATGTATTCCATGAATTGCATCGCCATATCATGGGACTATATAAGTGAAATTGAGGATACATTATTAGTGAGGATGATATTAATCTTGAACTGTCCGGATTATTGGCATGTGTGGAGTCTCGCATCCATCATTTAGTTCGTATGTAATTGTCGCAACAGTGGATCTAACATTCTAAGAAAAAAAAATAGTGGATCTGCACGGACTCTCCAAGCATAGACTATACCTTTTCTTATGAGAAAACTTAAATAAAAAAAACAAAAACAGACTTAAGTTTCATAACTTTTCATTTGATAGTTTTAAGGTTTTCAAAATATTTTCAATTAAGGACATCTATAAAAAAAAAAGGAAAACATTAGGCTCATTAAAAATTGATGAAAATGACCGTAATGGCTTCCAAACAAGAATAAGTTTGTTCCCTCCCAAGCTTTACTGACACTACTTTCTATCTAACTTTAATTAGAGTTGGTCCCACCTTCAGGGTGCTCAGTAGTAAAACATGAGATTCTACTTCGATTTTTATTTTAACCATGTATCTGGCATTGTTGTAAAGTTTGTGCCGGGGAAATTGTAAAGTGGATTAATTATTTTTAGTGTTTTTCCTTGTTGGTGGGCTCTTGCAATAGACTTATAGGATAGACAGAGATGGATTAGTGCATTGATCATAGAACTTGAACTCCAAATCAAACAAAATGAGAAGCGAATCAAATGAACATATTCCATCAAATTTTCTTATCAATCTAAGTCTCAAATTCTGAATTGCAGACATGAATGCGAATAAATCACGCTGCACGAGGAAACTATGTTTTGGACTATAGCTATACATAGGAACAGAAGCAGTAAGGAAAAGAAATTTTTTTTATTGGTTCTATATCTTTCAAGGTCTTTAAGGTCGATCAAGCTGTGGTATTGTTTTGAGAGGTACTTATTAAAATAACAAGAGATGGATTGCTTCAAACTCACCTGTTTAGATATGAATTCTTTTATAGCCTCCTCAGTGAGCTCAAAGCCGTTCGATCGAACGACAAATGCAACTGGAACTTCCCCAGCAGCTTCATCTTTTTGCCTATATTAGTAACAAATGTAAGTTCTTAAATACTCTTCAAAGGAGCTAAAATTGATTAGTTACTAAGTTAATCAAACTTACGGCACAACAGCAGCATCTGCAATAGAGGAATGGCTTATCAGGAGGGCCTCAAGCTCTGCAGGGGGCACCTGATAGGATTATCAAAAATAAGAAAAGGTTTCTTTAAGATTCATTGTTGTAATCAACAATTAGTGCATTGATCTTATTGGGGTATATACAATTGATGAGAGAGGCCTAGTTGGGTTGGTTTAGGAAACCATCATCTCAGCCTTATCCTATCAATCTGGTGCATGCTCAAATGTATTTACAAAATTAAAATTTGCCCAGAGATACTATGCATTTCATGGTGTCAATGACCATGTAATTCCTCCTCACTTAGGAGGGAAGATAACAAAAGAATCAAAAGAGTACCTGAAAGCCTTTAAATTTGATGAGCTCCTTCACTCTATCTACTATGAAAACCTCATCATCATCATCTACATAACCAACATCACCGGTGTGCAGCCAACCTTCGACATCAACTGTGGATGCTGTGGCCTCAACATCATTCAAATAACCTACAAGGTGATGACAAGTGGACACGGTCAGTACCATCCAAATGGCCTATAAGATGTTGACAAGTGTTGCATCAGGTTCATTCTATGTATGCCTAGGTACTGTGGAAATATGCCATTAGAAACAAGCATTAAACAAACAAGGTTGATCTGTACATTATGCAAAAGAGAGTAGAGTTGGATCGACCTTTCATAATCTGAGGTCCTCGAATGCAGATCTCGCCAGGCTGGTTATACTGGAGTGAGAAACCAGTTTCAGGGTCAATGACCTTGAGCTCAGCATTTCTTACGACGGTGCCACATGATCCAGATTTGGTTGGAAATGGCTGTTTAGCGAATCCAAGGCACATTGATAGCACTGGACCAGCTTCTGTCATTCCATAACCCTGCGCGAAAAAACCCGGTACCCTGTAAGTAAATCTATAGTTACATGCACACTTATTATCCATGACAACGTAGCAATTTGGTTGTGACATTTGTCTATGTTCAAATGCACTGTCCAGTAAAATAGATGGCGAAAAGAAATGGATCATCATCATCACTCTTTTCATCATATTAACCTTATCCCTTCAATCTGTGGTTGGTTTGTTGCTTTTATGGCTTCTACTCAGAGGAAAATCAAGATAATCAAAACCAATCATTCAGACAAAAGGAATGATGACGTTGCCTTCGTAGTAGGCTTAGTGGCTTATTATAACTGTTACGGCTGTAGGTGATAGCAAGCCTTGGTACAACAGGGTCAGCAGTGACATACATATATTAGTCATCCTAGTGGCTTTGAATCTCAGTGTTCTCAGCAAATTCTAGTCAACACCCATGAATCCATAATTTACACACAATGCAGCCTCAAATGACTAGCATAGAAAAGCTATCAAACAGTAACTGTGTCAAAAATTCGAACAAAAGAAAGCAACTTAAATGTCACAATTCTCCAGCCAAGGCTATACAGTAAGCAACATAACACAAGAGCTTGGGTTTAAATACCTGCCCAAAATTTGCCTGTGGGAGCCGACTATGGAGGGCCTCCTCCAACTCTTTCCCAAGCGGTGCTGCTCCAGACAAGACGATTCGAATTGAACTCAAGTCAAAGCTCGAAACCATCGGATTCTTTGCTAGTGCCAGAACCAACGGTGGGACGACTGGTGCCACTGAAACCCGGTATCTTTGAATCAATTCCAGAAGTGAGCCAATCTCAAACTTGTGCATCAACAGAACTCCTGCCCCAGCTCTAAGAGAACAGAGTAAAACAGAGTTCAAGGAATATATGTGAAACAGAGGCAGCACACAGAGAACAATGTCATCAGTTTTCAAATACAGGTTGGGGTTCTCTCCATCTACTTGTTGAGCTACACTTGAAATTAAACTCTTGTGGGTCAGGATCACGCCTTTCGGGAGTCCAGTTGTCCCCGAAGAGAATGGGAGGGCAACTGGGTCATCTGGATCAATGGAAACAGATGGAATTTCTCTCTCATCAGCCCCTGAAATGACAGAGAAGTGCAGACAACTCTCTGGAGGGTCATCAACAGTGATGACTGTAAAATCCTCTCCAATCTTTGGGAATTTCTCTCGAGCGTCACGGAGCTTATCAACATACTGGGATTGGGTGATGACCATCGTCGCACGGGATGCGGAGAATTGCTTGAAGATCTCAGCTGGAGTGCAGAAGGGATTGGCGGTAGTCGTTATGGCCCCGATCATTGAGGCACCCATGAAAGCGAATGCAAATTCGGGCGAGTTTTGGAGGAGGATCATGATCACATCGCCTTTCTTGATGCCAAGCTGCGATAGCCCAGCTGCGGATTTCTGGCATATGAGATGGGTCTCGGCGAATGTGTATATTCGGCCACTGGAACCGGAGATCAGACATGGTGAGTCGGAGAATTCTGCGATTTTCTCAAAGCAGTAAGTGTGAAGGGGGAGATGGTTGGAGATGGGGATGTCTGGGAGTTTGGACCTGAAGATGAAGTTCTCCGCAGGAGGGTTTTCGGGGGTTGGTGTAGGGGATGGTATCTGAGATTGGGTTTCAGGAGAGGCAACAGATAACATGATTGCAGAGAAAACAGATGAAAACAGAGGAGAACACCTCTCTCTCTCTCTCTCTCTCTCTCTTATAAGAAAGAAAATGGGAAAAGGGAAAGAAAGAGGGTGCAATAAATACAAGGAGGAAGAAGAGTTAGGTGGGAAAAATGAGACAAGAACGGGTAGCTGTGAGATGAGGTCGTAGGAGTTGGCACGCCCATCTCACCTTCAAGAAAGAAGACTAGGCGTCTTTCCCTTTCCCCCCATAAACATACTCCACCTAACATTCATTTCATGGCATTTCCCACCAGCACCCATTGCTTTCCACCAACGTAACCTTGCATGGCCAAGGCCTCCATCTCTTCTTACTTACCCCCACAATTAAATGACACTCATCTGCCAATGAAATGTCTTCAATACACCCCCGTCATGTCATCATCATTCTCAAATGTCAACAGTACCCTCCATAATAATGTTTTTCTCCTACTTCATTGTGTACTTTTTTTCTTAGGTAAATCTTCGCAGTGTTCTTGTTGTACGTGTGTTGTGCTGCTTGTGCACGTTGAAAGTTAAATGAGGGAGTAGATTGCATAAGGTCCACCTACCACACCATTGTGAAGACCTGAAATCTAAAGGAAGAAAACTGCTCACAGTTCAAATGTATATTGCTCACAATTAAGGTTCGTTTGTGCAGTGCTACAATTTTAAAGGTTCCTCCTCTTCTACCGGCCCCACTCTTATTGGGAATGCTTTTCTATGGAACCACAGAAAATTTAGGTAGTGTTTGGTTCGCTGGAATGAAGGTCGGAATGGAATGGTCATTTCGTTGGAATGACCATTCCCACGTTTGGTTCGTGAAAAAGCGGCGGAATGACCATTACTTCAGGAATCACCATTCCTTTATACAAGGGAATCACCATTCCTTTTGGGGGTAGAGGAATGGACATTTCATTCCATTGTAATTTTCCTTTGAGTCCAAAATACCCCTTTCATCAAACAAAATCTTTAGATGTCCAATCATAAGACCTAGCCTCATTCCTCTTTGTCTCTGACCTCTCATTCTAGGGGTATTTTGGTCAATTTTATGTAATTTTTTTAAGGGTATTTTGATCAATTTTATGTAATTTTTATTCCATTCCTGGCATCATTCAAGCATGACCTGAGATGTCCAATCATAAGACCTAGTGTCCTTCCTCTTCGTCTCTAACCTCTTATTCCAAGGGTATTTTGGTCAATTTTATGTAATTTTTATAGGGGTATTTTGGTCAATTTTATGTAATTTTTATTCCATTCCTGGCATCATTCAAGCATGCCAAACACAGGAACTAGAATGAAAATCCTATTACTGGATTGATTCCTTTGTCCAACCAAACGTTGGAATGAGAATTACTATTCCTGCCTCATTTCATTCCAGGCTCATTCCAGCTTCCATTCCATTCCTCTCAGCAATCATTCTAGCGAACCAAACGGTACCTTAGAGCATTGTGGGTATTTTCTTTTGGAATGACGACCCCACCAAATGTGAAAAATTCTTCTCGGACAAAGCGGCTAACTTTTCCTGCCCTTTTCTACAGTAACATGCCTGACAAACTTTTTTTTTTCTTTTTTTTCTTTTTTAACTTTTTTGGTGTCTAAATGGTCTCAGGGCACATTTGGAAACGGCTGAGCATCCTTAGTTTACAAATTCATGATGGACTTTTCCGATTATATTGAAATTGTAAACTCCACATTCCACATGCCTCTTTTTCTTTCTTTCTTTTTTTGTTTTGTTTGTCAGATGCATTGAAGACTCAAATACAGGTACTCCGGGTCACGCAACATGTCCTAACTCCCAATCAACTAAGCTACAACTCGGGAAAAATTTCACAAATCTTTCAAGCTGCACTTCTTTGCTTGATTTGTCGGTCCAATCTCTCTCCCTCAAAATTTAAAATTCTTAAAAAGAATGCAAGATTTTGGTCTTTTTTTTTTTCTGGCAACATGGCCACAAACTTTTTTACATCACAAAAAATTTTCTGTTTTTCTTTTTTTTTTTTAAACAAATGACACTAGGATTTCCTGCTAGGGGAGTGTCTCGGGTACTGGTAGGCGTGTTGGGTAGATAGTAAGTTTGAGTAAGCTGGCAATATCTAATGGATATAATTTTAATAGAAAATTTATACACACCTTGTATTTGGTTTGACTAGGTAGGCCATGTTAGATTTCAACTAGCATACTTAAATTAAATTTTCACAATAATAGGCCATGTTAGATTTCGATTAGCGAACTCAAACCAAATCTTCATAATAATCGGATAGATTTGAATAACATAACATCTCAATCTTATATTTAGGTTTTCCTATACAACTCTCCTCCTATCATTGAGTTCTAACTTTAATTAGGATTTTATTAAAATTTTTTTTTTTTGATTTGGCCTAGTGGCGGGGAGTGTTAAAAATAGGGCACCTGCCAGGATCGATCTCTGGTGGGTGTTATGAGAATGGATGTCTAATCTATTGAGGAGTGAGCTCCACCTGATGGGGAATATTGAAAAGTATTTTAACTTCCTCTACTAACACCTCGAGGTTTTGGTATAATGGTTAGCTAAAAGAAATTTAATATGGTATCAAAAACAACCGGTTGTGAGTTAGAATCCCAGTAGGAACGGCTCGGCGCTTCAAAATATTTGTACCACCAAAAGTACGCAGACTAGTTTCACTTAAAAGGGAGTATTGAAGAATGGGGTTCACCCCATGGAGAATATTGAAAAGTATTTCCGTTGTATCTACTTACAACTCGAGGTTTTAGTACAAATGATTAGCTGAAGGAAATTTAATGCTATCCACCAAGACAACCCTCTTGTCTCTTTTAATTAGAATTTAGATTTCTGATATTCAAAGGAGGAAACCCATATGGGCATGTGATCATCACTCAAGCCCAATTATTTTAATAGGCCGCACAAAGGAGAAATGATATGTACACATACTAAAATGCACACAAATTTCTCTCTTTCGCACACACTAACACCAATGCATGGGATAAATACATTTAAATTCAATAACCAATGGGCCTAGTGCATAGATTACGTTCCTCCATTTGATGGGGTCCATCTTACATTGCATGTACCTTCTTACAATGGATCATAAAGTAACAATATTGATAGTGGGATCCACTTTTTATTGGGTACAAATGTATTTATCCCATGAATTAGTATTGGTGTGTGTGAAAGAGAGGAAAAAAAAAGTGAGGCATAAATGCTAATGTGAGGTGCCACATAAACTTATGTGCATTTTAGTGTGTGCACATATCATTTCTCCACACAAAATGATGCCTTTGTATAAAGTGGGTTTGGACTTTTGTTAACTTTTTGACAATTGGGCACATGTCCAAATGGGTCACATCGGGCTTCACAAAGGGGTTCTTTTTGCATGGCCACCAATAGGGTAGGATCTTCCCGAGCCCTAACTAAAGACCAGCTATTTACTCACAAGTTTTTCTACAACTTTCATACTATGAGTACCCAGGTGATCAAAGATTTTGTGAAATCACAAGGCTACTTTACGCGAAATCGCAAGTTAGTTATTTATGTTAACATTGCCTAGACTCGTTTTCTCTCCTTTCACCTCTTGCCAACTTGTTTGCTAATATGCAATATTGATCACCTTGGTAGAGCTTCGATTGGGATTCTTGGGTCTTACATCCCTTGGAGATTGTGATTTTGCTGAACCCTAAATCGTCAAAGCCTTAATATCTATCTTCCTCTCCATTGTCTTTGTCATAGGTAACCACTAGACTAGCCATTTGCTTTTTGAAATGGAAGTTTTTTAGACACGAGTGCAAGATTGCATTGGTGAACAACACACGGAGAGCCTTCTCCGTAGCTCTATTTTTCTGTATCTTTGTTTCTTCAATTATGTTTTCACTGTTGAAAGTTTCTAAGAATGATTTCACAATCTCTATTGAAAATTTGAAACAAAACTAATATACAAAAAACTAAGGAAAAATAAGGCTATCTTAAGAACTTGGTTCTCTGATGTCTATACATTTCATCGTTGGGGCCTTTATCAGTAAAATCAAAGCTAGATGAATCACTTTGTAGGGGGTTCATACTGTTAAAGCAGGCATCGATGTTTTGTGCAACACACATTTTATTTTTTATTTTTGAAACTTTTGTGTGAAAATTTCAGAGGATGTGGCTTTTCAGGCTTTTGATATATATGAAGATATTTGTTATGAGAGTTCTTAACCTATAAAAAATTCCACTATATAAAACATGATCAGTGCTTAGAAAATATATTTTTTTAATATACTGTTTGTGATACCAAAGAGATCTAGACCTTAAATGTGATTGTTGCTTACTTGTATTTGTTTAATTTTTGCTATGCAAATACAAAAATATAGATTCACTTCCATTTTTAAATAATCTGAACATTCAACAGAGATCATCATATCTTCTACAGTTATGAATGTAAAACTTTGATGATTATGAATACTAATATTGCTTGTTTATATGCTCATTATGAAGCTCCCAACTAGTTTATTCAATTATCATTCCAATTAGTAATTTTTATATTTAGAAAAAGAAAAATATTCTATAACATGCACATTTAAATTTAAAAAAGTGACAACAAAGGAGTTGCTTAGTTGCTTCGTAACCCAACTTATCTAGTCTCCTCTTCTCACACATGTGGGTTACCTTATGTTTTAGCAACTTTGGGTAATGCTTAAAAAGAAAGAAAAGAAAGAAAGAAAGAAGAAAAAAAGAGAATTTTACCAAATAATTAAGAGCATATTGTTATTAATCAAGTTCATGGAAAATAACAAGTAAAAAACAATTTAGTGGTTCGTAATTTTTTTGTGACCATTTTAGCTCTATTGATGATATCATCAACTGGTAAGGATATCATCAACATGTCTTAGGTCAAAAAGCCCCAAATGTTCAAAGAACCTCAAACGAATGAGAGAGACTTTATCTTCTTGCCTGCTTGAAATTTTCACAAAGGGAGAGAGCTTCACAGGTATGGCTTATTAGAATATATATTGTCAGCTTGCCAAATCTACTTGAGATCTTAACTCCGATTCTCTTTATTTCTTTGTGCAAACCACAAACCCTAAGTTCATGGATGACTCTTTCCCTCTCACATCCACGGAACTTTTCTTCCTTCTTCCCAGTCAAAAGGCAAAATTAGATTTAGAGGATTGCTGGATAAACAAGTGTTTAGTCTCTCTACACACAGTTTCTCTCTACACACAATTAAAATTTTAAAAAATTACATTTTTTTCTCTCTTAACACACCCTACATCCCTAAAATACCCAAATCCCTCATTTCTCCTCTCTTTACACACATTCAACCCAAATCCCTCTTTCTCTTCTCCTTCTCTACAGCAACTCTCTTCTCCTTCAACTTCTTTCACTTATTCTTCTTCCATTGCAAGGTAAGTCTTCCTTTTCACTTATTTCTTTCACTTCTTTTTCTTCCATTGCACTAAGATCCTCCTCCATTGCAAGGTAAGTCTTCCTTTTCATCCTCTTTTCTTATTTATTTTTGTGTGTTAGAAGTAAAACCTAGGGTTATGATCTACATCTTATGGGACTATTTTTGAGGTTGTGTGTTGTGAACCTTTGATGCTTCACTGATCTTGGACCATTTGTTTCAGAGATCTCAAATCCGTTCGGCCAAGGAGGGCCGAACTGAACCCACATGTTTGGTTTTTTTTCTTTTTTTTAGAATAGACTGATGCATTATTTGTGATTCACAGATATAGACTGACCTAGTTTTTCAAGAGTGAGACCTATAGCTTCCAATAGGAGGCGTCGCCATAGGGTGGAAGAGCCTATATAAGAAGATTGTGAAATTGAAGAACATATATCCTTTGAAGACAATGACTAACAAGAAGAGGAGGTTACAATTGGGCCTACTGATTGAAGCTTACTGAAGAGTTTCCACACTGATGTTGCATATTTCCTGTGGAAGGGCGAAGTGTGTTTTTAGTAATATATTTTCTCTAAAGAATAATCTATTTGTTGAATGAGGAATAGCTAATTAGAAATTTATGTTTGAATGCAGGATCGCAGAATATTGAAATGCCTAAGGGGTCATTTGTTTGTGACCATTTACGTATGTAAATGAATCACGTGGGTAACAATCATGCATAAATCACGTTTGTTTGGTGTGAATCCAATCTACATATGTAAAACTCATATGTAAATGATGTGAAAAACAACTCACAAAAGGGTCTTCATTTTCACATCTCATCAGATGGTCATCCTTTACACACAACACTGTTACTACGCGCTGCTATAGTACCGCGACGTCAAAATGGGGGTTACCGTGTTTTTGATTTTTTTCACTATTACCGGACCCAAAACAATAATCTAAACCGTTAATAATGTTCATAAGGCTCAAAACGGCTGCTATATGAAATTTCAGTCGTTGGATCACCCTAGGTTGTGAGATATTTCGCAAACAATACAGAGCATTAGATCTATAATCTAGATTTCTATGAGCTCCCTTTGCAAGATCCAAAACGTTCATTAGCTCTAAAATGGCGAGAACGGCTAGAAAGTCAAGTTTCAGATTACGAATCCTCATGATCTATGAGAAAATAATGACAAATATTTATGACCGTTGATATCCTTCTTTCAGCCTGACGTGATTTAGTGTGTACACTGCCCAGTCCTGTTTTCTTTTTTTTAAAATTTATTTGGCCTTTTATTTCAAGATCTGAACCTTCTATCCTTTTTAGAATATCCAAAATGGCTCTTAAATCAAATTTCAGCTGTTGGATCGTCCTACATTATGAGATATTTGGCAATCAATTCGAACCATAGATCTAAAATCTGGGTTTCTGTGGGGCCGCTTTTCAAGATCTGAACCGTTCATCATCTTTGAAATATCGAGAACAGCTAGGTAGTCAAATTTCAGATCATAATTCTTCAAAACCTAGGAAAAAATTGTGAAAACCTTTATAACTGTTGATGTATTTTAAATTCACATGTGTAAATTGGTGAAATTGACAAACAATGAAATTTGAATCACATGTGAGTCTTTTGCATATGTAATTAATTCACATGTGATTCATTTACTCATGTGAATCATTTTCACACAAAACAAACGACCCATAAGTCACGGGCAAAAACTAAATTTGTAGCCATTAAATGATCGTAATCGTTTTAAGCATGCCTGAAACAAACACCTTCCACATGCCTTTCGGTGAGATGACAATCACCTTCGATGATGTTTCATACATCTTGAAGATTCCCATTATTGGTTCTCCTACAACGAATTTAGAGAAATTGACATACCCCGACACCATAGATCTTGTTGTTGATGCATTGAGAATCTCTACTGATGAAGCAAGAGAAGAATTGTACAGTCAAAGAGGCCAATCACTAAAATTAGAATGGCTTAGAGAGAATTTTGCTGGAGTGAATGATGATGCTAGAGAGGATGGTATTAACTGTGTAGTCAGGCCTACCTTTTTTATTTACTTGGTTGTACGCTCTTTATTGACAAGACCCGAACAAGAATTTCATGCATATACTTGAAGCTATTGAGGGATTTAGAAAATGTCAAGAACTATGCATGGGGTGCTGGTGCACTAGCATATTTTTACCATCAGTTGGGCTTAGCAAACCAGAATGAGGTCAAACAAATGGCTGGATAATTGACACTTCTTGAAGCGTGGGTATACGAGCACTTTGAAACACTAGCTCCGACTGCCAACGTATCATACTCAATGAGGCAGCCTCGTGCGATGCATTGGATTCCTCGTAGAGAGACCAGTTTGATTTTACAAGGTTTGCGAGAGAAACTATAGTTTTTAAGCATTGATAAGGTAAATCACTCTTTAATTGATCATATTATGTCATTCTATGATGATTCAATTTATTTACAATGATTCTCATGGTGCAGGTCACATGGGAGCTTTATCTTTCTTGTAAGCACGATCATCCTTACATCAAATTGTTTTTTTACTGTAGATGCCTAACGCACGTAGATATTGTAGAGCCCTACCATCCAGATAGGGTTCTTCGGCAATTTGGTCAGGTCCAAATGATTCCCATTGGACCTTTAGAGCCGATACGTGGTTTGAGGGGTAATATAACAACATCAATCAATGCATCGTCCGAGTTTATGATCAAACATGGTATCAGTGACGTAATCACTTATTGGCCCAAGTAAACCGGAGTATACCTGTCCGTCGTCCTTGGGATTGCGTACTAAATTACATGGATTGGTACACTACTGTGTCATGGAGAATATTAACAAAACCCGAAATGCTGTTCAGTTTTTGTCAAAGTGAGCCAGAGCCACAAGCATATAGTATAATCGATTATGAACTGCGCAACAGAAATGCTTTTCGAATTTACGAAGGAATTGGGGTAAGGGTTAAAGAAGCATTTGCACAAGATAGGCATAGTTTGTATTGAGATGTTAGACATATGGCCCGGGCTTTGCGCATACTTACCATTGAGGAAGAGGGTGAATCAAATAGAGACCCCCGTATGACATCACATACTTACTCTTGTCTGACTAGACAAAAGAGATGAATTTTTTTCATTTGGTGTCAAGTTCACTTTTCATGTCATGAATTTTATGTAATGAATTATGATGTAATAAACCATTCAAGTTAATGAAATTTGTCGTCTTTGTGCAACATGATATTCAATTACATCAAGTCTATAAACTTTACATTTTTATTCTAGATTAATACTTTCACATGTAGTTACATTAGGATTGACAAGTTCTCTAAATCGCTCGATGCGATCTGTATATGTAGTTTTCCATCCACTCGCACAAGAATGATGGAATTCTCACCACTTATTTGCAATTTGTGGTATTAGATGATCGGGTACCAAGAAAACCTAAAAGAATAGACTAAAACATTAGAATGAAGAAGAAGATGACAAACATAATGAAACATACTAAGGCGTAGTAGTTATATCGTACCTGAACAAAATGACAACCGCGAACAAAACCTATAGCTATCTCTCTCGTATTAGGAATAGACACATGAGTCGACCTTAGAGGAAAAAAAGTAAGGCACTATTCACTACTCAAATGATACAAGACCAAATTATAACGAGATGCTCTAAGATGACCCATATCAGGCATAGTTATCCAATGATCATATGGTGGGTGATCTGCATAGTATGATAATGATGCTATTAGATCTTTAACTCTGTTTTCTACTCCATACAATGCTTTATAATGATCCAAATTTGTAATAAGCTCTCCTACAACCTCTCTTTGAATCTGTTGCCAACTTTCTTCATTGAACCAAGTAATCCTGCAATAGCTCATAATCTACAATTACCGTCAGCTGCTATGTCTTTGACAATGCTTATATAAGGCTTTATTCCTTGTGGAAATGAATCATGCTAGGATGAAGTCTTCGAGATATTCGATCTTGTTCAAATTGATAACTTTCTAACCTTCTCTTTCTTCTTTGCTTTGGTCTTGGAGTCCACCACTTCTGTGCATACAATATTATAACTATCCTGTATAGATGGGACCAACTCAAAAGCACTTGGGGCACGTTTAGTTAATGTATCATGTTTCAATGGAGGCCTACCCCGCGTCTTTGATTTCCTTTTTGGTTCTTGTAAAAATGTAATAGAAGGCCTAAATATCTCTCATGATTTATTCAACACTTGTATTTTATGAGGAAAATCAGAAGCTCTGAACATTGATTGAATATAAGACAACTCCGCCGTCAAATCTATATCCATAGTTTGATCATTTGTTGTATGAGTAGGTATCATATCAAGCTTAGACTAATGAGGATGTATGCATTGGAAAGGAATCGGTTGACCTTCAATCATATACTATGCAATCTCATAAGCATAAGGTAAACCATGTGTACGTCTCATAACGCACTGATAGGCCTTTGTATCAGTTTCAACAACATTTGCTCTTTTACTTTCTATTAATATTTTGTCCAATGCATTCTTTGATATGTTCCTACGTAGCTCTTTAAATTCCTTCGGCTTGAAGTTATGTTGGACAAGTGTTTTACTTTTTTCAAATGATGCTTTTAATACCTGTGTGTTGCAATTCAAGCAAACTATGGATCTTTGCCCAATTTGATTCAAAATTGCCTTGACTAGATTGGATGTGCCTCTTTAACTGCGCATGCAAACTCTCTGCCCTGTAAATAATAGAGTATTAAAAAACATTTGTAATTCATAATGTTAGAAAACTTATTAACCATACTTGTTCAACGTAGTATTGCTAAAATGCATATAATTGTCCGTCCATGCTAAAACAAATCTTTCTTTGTATGGGTCAAGGCAGTTGTCTTTGACATATTTAAGTGCCACTGGATATGTACTGAAATTTTCATTTAGCTTTGTTAACTGTTCGATATACTCTTTTTCCGTTAATGAATTTGTTAGCATATTCCAATGCGTAATGAATTTGTCCAAACTTTGCTTTGTTTCGAACAACTTCTTGCATTTAACAAGCACATTTTTATTGATGTACCATTTGCATTATAAATGTGTAGCATTTGAAAAGACTTTTTCAATCGCATTTATCAGTGCCAATTCTCTGTCTGTCACAATAATAACCGAAAGAACACATTTCCTAATTACAGAGCGTAAGATACTTAATACCCACATATAGTTGTCTTCACATTCAGCTTCTATATATGCAAAACATGTAGAGAATATCATGTTTGTAGATGTTACACCAACAACTTCCAATAGAGGCAAGCGATACCGATTGGTCTTGTAAGTGCAATCAATTATCAATATGTATGGAAATGCATGTAACAAGTCAATACTGGTTGGGTGCGTCCAAAAAAGATCCTTCACAATGTTGGAATTTTCACAATTTCTATGTCATTCAATGTAATTATTTTCTGTCAACTTTCCTAACAGAAGCTACATTTGACTTCTCCCGCCTCGCTCAATGACTTTATGCCTATGCCGTGCATTGTAAATCGCCTTCATTGTTGTCACATTAAGTTCATTTCTTCGATTCAAGGCAATCAAAATCTCTTTTGGTTTGACATCTAGTAGACATATCAACCAACAACTTCGTTTTCTCTTCTGATAATCTACCTACATATGAATGACTCTCTAGATATTGTGCTGCAGAATAATTATGTACACCACAAAGAACTTTTAACATCCAATCGTCATTTGTTTCTAATTTTTTACCCTTTAATGAAAATGGGCATCCACATTTCTTTGTGCTTGTTTGCTTGATCTTCTTCTTAACAGGCTCCTCATCAGTGATCTTTTTTGTATTATAGTATCAATTTCTCTCATATGCAAGTAATACTATAGGTTTTACTCCAACCCCAGCCGCATTAGAAACTTTAATAATAATGACAAAGCCATTTTTCCTTCCAATAGTACGAGCTCAATCTATCATTGCCTCATGACTGTGGAAGATCTAAAAATGCAAAACTTATAAAAAAGTTTAGTAAATAAACTTTTAAAATAATGTTTACGAAGTGTTTTGGTAAAAACTATGACGAATCGTCCTTACCTCGTGAGTAATAAACTCATTCGTATAATCCTTAATGCATTCAAAGCCTAAATCGCTTTCTTCTGTAAGAGCCTGTGGAACAAATGATTCACAAAAATAAAAACAAAAAAAAAAAAAACAAAAAAAAAATGTTCATGTTCTGTTCAGCCATAGGTGGCCGAACAGAACAAGTATATTTGGCCATGAGTGGCTGAATAGACTGGCCATGTTCGGTGATGAGGTGGACAAAAAAATTTTAACTTAATACAAAACTTAAAAAAAAATATAAAAAGTAACCAAAATCATAGTACATTAACCTCGCCATTCGTCAGGGGGAGTGTAAACCACCAAAATCCTTGTTCATTTTCTCCTCCATTGCACCTTTTGATTAGTAATATCCTTATCCAAGTAAGTTGTAGGAATAATAAGTTGTAAGTGAGTAGTGGGGGAAGAAGATAGAGGAAAAAGGTGTAGGAAGAAGATGGAAGAAGAAGAGATGATGAGAGGCTTTAAATGTGTATGAAGAAGATGGAAAAAGAAGAGATGATAAGAGGTTTTGATTGCATAGAAAAGAACTTGTGTGTGAAGAGTAGAAATTCTGTGTATTTTGGAGGAAATTGGTTAATTTTGTAATTTTATATAAGGATAAAATTAGATTAAAAAATATAATAAAACGATGTATTAGGATAGAAATTTTGTGTGTTAAGATAGCAGCCTTCTTAGAATTAACAGTCAGTAACGTGAAATTCAAAAGAAAAAGGCAAAGCCCGCACACATTCTCCCGACTCCCCAAAACCCCAAATGCCTCCAAAACCCTAACAATCATCTCCATTTCTCCACTTTTGAGCTTTGGGTAGGTTTCTCTCTCTCTCTCTCTCTCTCTCTCTCTCTCTCTCTTTCTTCTTCTTCTTCTTCTTCTTCTTCTTCGTCATTTCCATTTCTAAGGCTTCTTCTTTTCTGGGTTTCTCTGTTCTCTTTGTTGTTTCCTCTTTTGCAGGACTCGATCGCTTTCAATCAAAGACTCTGCATCTTTTCTTCTCTCTGGTACGATTCCATCGATCTTGTTTTTTTTTTCTTTTTTTCGTGATCTAGTTTTGATTGAGTCAGATGGTATCTCATGAATAGTAGGGCTTTGATTTTGCATCTGTTATCTTATATTCACTCTTGAAATGATTCATCTGCTCTGATGATTCTCCTGATTTGATTTGGAGTAGATCTAGTTTCGTTTGGATGAAACTTTATTTATAAGAAATAGAAGGCTGAGATGACATAGGTTGATAAATGATGCTTATGTGATCTGGGTGAAGTTGGGTCGTTGGATTATTTTCTTTCTGCAAGTTGTTTGATTGGTTTATTTGAGGGAGCTTTTTTTTTTTGGTTTCCGATTCTGGCATGGGGATGGGATTTTGATGATTGGGTCGATTAGGCCTTTGGAGTATGGTGGGTTTTATGAATGAATTGGAATTTGTTAGGTTGGATTGTGTTTTGGGAGCATTTGTATCAATGGGTTATTGGAGTTTGGACATCTTCATGATGAGGGTATTTCTGTGGTCGGTTTTTAGGAAATATTGAAGATTCCTCTCTGTAAGCTCTCTCTTTCTCTTTCTCTTTTTCTCTTAGATTGTGATTTTGTATTGAATTTGTTTCAAAACAGATCGAGATCATTGTCAGAAGAGTTTCCTTTATATGCTATGTTGTGGATATTAGGTGTTAATTGGATGATTCTTGCTTCTGCTTTAGATCTTGATCTTCTCACATGTGATCAGTATTTCAACTATGATCTGATTGGTCTCTGTTTTGATTCTTGCTCGTTGATTTAGGTTTTAGCTTTTTTGGATTTTGGATTAGGTTCTTTGGTGTATTCTGTTGAAGGGGATAGTGCGGATATATGTATGGATCTAGTGTTTTGTTTTCATATTTGGGAATCAAAATCTGTGGTGAACACCAGCATATAAAAGTCCTTGATTGGGATTGGTCATTCCTACCTGTCCAATTGGTAGGCCTTTTTGTCTTTGATCCTTGCTCTAAAAATGTTGTTTTTAGAAATTTTTCTTTGTTTTGGTAGTTTACTGATTGTTGATTTAAGATTTCTTTTTATAGATTGAGATCTCTCTCATTGGTAGTTTCTATTATGAGGCCCACCACTAAATGGTGAGGATTGTGGACTTTTTCCCGTCACTTATTCAATTTGAATGCAGTGATACCATGTAAGGAAAGTGGTTCACTGTTTCTAAGGATTCAAAGCCAGTGTAAACCTCGTAGCTGATTCCTAGATTTTACTACAGAGAAATAGGTCACCGTGGGATCCATCAATCTCCTTTACCGATTCTTCTCCCAGATATGCCGTGGGATCTGTGATCCTTTCTGGCCTCCTCGAGGAAAGCCTAATTCAAATTGTTTGTCATTAAAATCACTTTCTCCCTCGTCTGGTGGTTTCTCATCAGCTGTATCTCCTTCTACAAAAAGTAGCAGCAGATCACTACTTGGCCAAGGAGGAGGACTGCATTTACGATCACAAGACCATTGTCAATTCTCTTATTGTTTTTGTCTGTGATTGGTGTGTGGTTTCTACTTATAGTTGTTTATTTCAGTTTTTTTCATCTACGAGATCTTTTAATGATCAAATGAATTGACAAGGAAGATTTAATAAATTCAAATTCACTTAGAAGGATTTGCATTGCTCCTAGGAAACTACTTTGCTAAGGAGGAGAAAATTGATGAGAACATTATTATCAAATCTCTCACCTTTTCTTTATGACTGCTGTGTTGTTTCTACTTCTTGTTTTGTTTAGGGTTTTTTTTTTTTTTTTTTGGGCCTAAGAGATCTTATAATTATCAGATGAATTGACATGAAGGATTGATAAACTTGAATTCAATTTAGGAAAGTTTCATTATTTGTTTGGGGATTAGATTGGTACAGTGAATTGGGTAGTTTGTTGGATTTTCTGATTTTTTTTTAAAGTCTTTAAGATAGAATCTATTCGGACCTCCACCACTCTTATGACATGACAATCTCTCCGAATAGGCAACTTTCCAATTTCCCTCTGAGCTCAACAAATCCCATTTATGGAGATTTGTTTTTTACTTTTTAATTTTTCATATTTTCTTTTCAAAAAGATTAAGAGAATAGCTTATATAAATGAGATGAGTCATTTTTCCTAATGTTCTATAAAGTTAGGGGTTTACATTAGCAACAATCTCACTGATTAATTTTCTTGAATCACAAACTAAATTGGGATCTTTATAGTCCAAGAAATCAAGTCTTGAATAATATCCCCTCATTATGTCAATCAAAGAACTAAATTCCAAAATTCAATAGAATTGGATAGTTTGAATGGGTAGAAAATGAAATGTAATGACAAGTATATATGTTCTCTATTTTAAAGCAACTTTTTTATATCTACTTTATTCATTCTACTTATATGGAAAGGGAAAAGCGAAGGAGAAAAATGGTATTACCTATATGGTTCTCCTTATCTTTGCTTTTTGGATATCTGTATAGGTTGCCCACATTTTTCCTACCTTTCTATAGATATTTTTACACTTGGGAATGCCTATGAAATTGTATTGTAGTTGTTCTATAGATTTTTAGGTGGTTTGACTGCATTATTTTTTACATATAATTTCTTCATTTTACCTATACTTAAAAGGGAAAAGGTATGGGGAAGGAAATGGCATTACCCATATTTTTCCATATCTTTGCCTTCAGTTGTTTTTTCATAGGTTGCCCAGTTTTTTCAAAACTTGTTATAAACGTTTTTTTTTTCCGGATTACATTGCCATAGACATTTTTTTTTCCATAGATTGTATGGCTAAATGGGGATAGAGAGAATCACCATGCCTTCATAATAATGATTTTGAATTTTGATCGCAAACTATATAGCATAATTTGAAGGAAGATTTGACTCATATTTACTTTCTATATTAGATTGTGTATGTAAATTATACAAAACTCATACACATAGCTATTTCGTATTGTACATTTTCTTTGAAAGCAAAATACAAGGAACCTCTAATTCAACAGAGAACAAGGTTTTAAAGTGGACATGGAGTATTTGTTATTAAAAGTATATCAATTCCATATATACAATTAAATAAAGAAACGATCGTATGTCTCGTCTTCAATACAACAATGGTTGCTAACTAGGCTACTAGTGCCACGTTGAATTTGCAAGCATGTGAGGAGCTTTTCAAAATAATAAAAGGGATGTCTAAAATCTTAAGTCCCATGGGCATTTAGGAATCACATAGGGAGATGTTGGTTATTAAAGAGGCTTTGAGGCTTTCTTCATGTTTTTTTTTTCTGGGTTTCTACGTGTGCTTTTATTAGTAGTCCACTTAGCATAATCTCATCTATTTGGGTTCACCTTGAAGAGCTCTGCTATTGAACTTTATAAAATCTATTATAAAGTTATAGAAGGGTTTACATTGAAGAGATCTTCCATTGAGCTTTATAAAATCTGTTATAAAGTTATTGAAGATAATTGGGATTTTTATATTGGAAAAATTAAAATGAATTTTTTTATTGGTGATTGTTAATAATCGTGAACCTATTTATAGGCATTAAGACCATGCTTGAGATTCAAATAGCCTTAAAACTCAGTTTTTATCAACTCCAACCAACCCCACCCTTTGGGTATATGTCCCTATCAACTTTTTAGAACTCATATGACCTGAGGTGGGTTTGCTATGAGTTGATTAGGTAGGAAAGTGAAGAGCAACTATTGATGGATGCATAAATGGTTTTGGGATAAGTAGCAAACACCTTTACAATAGTAATGTAGACCCAAAACTAAGAGGTATAGCGTCTTCTCTAACTTAACGAAAACTTTTTATAATTTTTTATTTTATAGATGGCAGACTTCAATCCCGATCCACTAGATGACTCTATCTTATTCAATCAAGAAAATCATATATTTGAGCAAATTTGGAAAGGGAAGGTAAGATCGAAAGAGTTGTTTAATATTTTGAAGTCTTTTATATTTGTGTCAAATATAGTTTAGTGATGAGATTCAATTTATGCATTTTAAGAGCGTGGCCCTCTTCGTGCCATTCCGATCACCAACAAAGAAAATACATGAGAGTTAAATGAAAGACAATGGGAACTCATTAGAAAAATAGGACTCCACCATTTGGCTAAGGTTGAAAAAATATAGATTGATCATTCCCTGTTATCGGGTCTTGTTGAAAAATGGAGACCAAAGATGAATACATTTCATCTAAATAGTAGGGAGGCAACAATTACATTTAAAGATGTTGCTTATATATATGGTCTCCCTATAGATGGACCATCAGTTACTGGTCGTGCTTTTTCATCCACTAATACTGTACAATCTGTCTATAGTGAGTTGTTGGAAATGGCACCTGCCAAATGTGATTGTCGCATATTAAGTTGAAATAGCTTAGGGACAACTTTGCCACGGGCCCAAGACTTGCATAAATGATCATGATCATAGGCAAACTCGTGCATATTTATTTTGTCTTGTAACAGGGCATATTTTTGAAAGTGCATCTGGTGTCACAGGTGTTGCATATATATTAGAGCTTTTGAAAAATTTTGAAAAGTATGCATGGGGTCCAGCTTGCTTGGCAAGTCTTTATAGGAATTTGGCAAAGATAATGACCATATCAAAGGTAGGAAAACCAATTAGGGGTAAAAAGAATAAGGCCAAAGATGAAGATTCTTCTAGTATGACCTTAACTGGGTCATTACAGTTGCTTCAGGTAAATAAATATAATGTACATTACTAAAATGATCTCAAGTCCATAAATTAATCTATACTTTCTGACGTCTATATGATTTTGTTTATAGATTTGGGCTTATTCATATATGAGGATAGGTAGACCCATAAGTGAACTCCAAAAAGGGGAAAAGAACTTTCAATTTCCATTGTGAAAGATGTGGGCGAAGAAATTTCGAAGCCATCATGACCTAACAGTTATTTTAGAGGTTAGAGCGCAGCTTGATGGACAGAGTGCAAATGATGTAAGTTATTGCTATGACAATGTCCAATTTGTTGGTAATCTCTTAAATGTATGTATTATTTTAATTGAAAGTAGTATTTTGCTTGCAGTTTGTCTAGACACCTTATCGTAAATTCAAGAGTGTCGTGAAATATATAGATAAGGCAGAGAAAGCTTTTTCATGTCATCCATAGTATTGATTTGTTATTGGGTTGTCGAGCGCCACTGTTCAAAAAGAGTGATGAAGCAGTTTAGACTTGTACAAATTGTCCCACCTCAATTTTTTAGGCCTTTGGTCCAAACGGAAAGGACAACTCTAATGCAAGTGGATTATAAAAATCAAATGAGGAAAAACAATGAAACGTGGAATAAAAAGTTGAGAAATATCGTTGAAGGAGATCTTGATAGCGGAGGCCTATTGTCAGCCTTGTACTTTGAATGGTGCAAGGGTATAACTAGACTTTGTATTGGGTGTCCACATATAGCAAATACTCAAATGGATTTTCTCGCCGATGACATTGGTAAATATTCAAATGTCCCTCACGAAAGAAAAATGACTATGCCAGGATTTATAGCTGCCTATGTAAGTCTAACTTCAGTTGGATTTTAACTTAATGGATTCTAATAACCCTTTTACTAAATGAACTACTGATTCATTCATGTAGATTTTGCGATTTTGCGACAATCTCCTGTCATCCATTGAAGAGGTATCTAAGTGTGAGGATCAAGAACAATTGGACAATCTTATGAGTGGTATGCGTTATAAAGTAAGCAAATTAAAAGTTGCTTGTGCAGCGAGGTTTGAGAATTGTACTCTTGTTGAGTATGTATGCAGTCAACCCGATGATAAACAAATAAAGGTTAGATAACATTTTTATTTATTTCATTTGCCTCATCCTTCACTTTGCATATAATGCAATCTTTATGGTAACGTATTATTGTGTTGCAGAAACAAAAAATGGATGTACAGGCAGAAGAGAAGGTCCAATCTCCCCCATCTATGGATGCAGGCCAGTCATTTATGACGCCAAATCTTCTACACACTTCTACATCTCAACATGACAATGCTTTAAGAAGCCTAGATATGTCCACCCCATATAGTCCAAAATACATGAAAAGTCCTTGTGCTTGTCGTTTAGACAGTCCTTTGAATCCAAGCCTTTTCTTGGTCCATGATATACTTTTCACTCCATCTCCTTAGATTCTAATTTTTCCAGATGTGAGTGGTCCCTGACAACAGACATTCCAAGCATGATTATAAAGGTCAAAGGATATATGCGGAAAAACAGACTTCCTCCTAGGCTAGTAGATTATGATTGCAAGGGTGGTTGGGTTCGCAATGAACAATACAATTTAACTCAAACAGAGAAAGATGTATTCGAAATATTTTGGAATCAATATAATGTTAAGTAAGTTTATCACTAAATTTTTTCATATTGAATTTCTCAAGATTTTCTCATTTTGATGTTTACATCAACTTTTACAATTAAGGATGAACATCTTTATACATGTGTACAACTATTAACCCCGATGTGATGCGACAATTTTTGGGTTCTCATTGGCTGGATAATTTTGTAAGGCCTTTACAATTAAGTTCTCATATAATTATCTGCTAATTATTCAACTTATTTCAGAGGTGATTTATTTTTATGCAATCATTTGTGCAAACAATTGATTTATGGTTGGATGGTTTAAAGGAAAATTTTCTACATGTTCATATGCTTGCTACATATTTAGCTGTAAGTATAATTTCTATTAGTGTTTATAATCAACTTATTGATATAATTGCTGAAATTATGTTTTTAACTATTATTTTACATGTGTACATATGTTAGTATTTGTATGTACATTCAGAAGGCCATAAAGGGCTCATACAACATCAGTGTTTTGAAGAGCTAGAGAAAAAGTTTAAATATCACATCAGTGAGATGGAAAGAATATTCTTCCCAACATAGAACAAAGAGCATTTCTTCCTTGTTGTGGGAAATGTGGAAGGCTTAAAATGGGAATGTTATAATAGTATGCCTCACGAAGATGATGTAATTATGGTTGAGAGTTATGTGAGTATTCTTCTCACCAAATATAGGCTTAATTGTTTCAATTCAAGTTATGGATCTCAACTAACAGTTTGTAATGGACATTATAGAGGATTTAGTTAAATAGGCAATTCTCACAAATGGATTAGGGCGAAATGTTACTATGGGATCTTCAATTCATGGACTGTTCACAATAATTGAACATGTGTGCATTCTCTCTCTTTCTCACCTCTTCTCAGTTTATATCTATATAATTAATTCACTTATGATTGCAGCGATGATTGTGGATTCTTTGTGTGTGCATTCATTGATCACATTTTACAGAAGATGCCCATGCGATCCACGCAAAATGACATACCTTACTATCGTGCAAAGATTGGCTATGATTGATATGTAAGACAATTTGATATTTAGCTAAAAAGAGACGCGAAATTAGCTGCAGGATCCCAGCCATAAAACATACATCATTTCTTTTTGTAGCATTTTGGTTTAATATTCAATTTATGTAACTAAAATCAAATGAACGTGTCATTTTTTGCCAGTGGGGTGATTTTGGTATACTCTTGTAGTATGAAAGTGTATAGTGAATGTATTTGACTTCTTATTGTAAACAGTTATGCAATTATTTGAAAAATTTTATGAATGTAAATTGTTATTGCAGTAAGTTGTAATTAAATGGATAGATAATGATTAGTTTGGTTTCCTTGCTATAGTATGGACTTATCTGTGATTGCATTGGATTCCAGGTTATTGGATGGAAATATCTAGGAATGTAGTCACTCTATCTTGTATCTAGTGGCAATTTGACAGATTAATCTACATGTGTTCCAAATGTGCTAGAATGCAGTTATATAATGAACATGGGGAGATGAAAAAGCTTGACAGCTTTGGGAGATGGATGATTTATGAAATTAGGAGAAAGGTTATAAAACTGTGATGAATGGTAAAAATGTGATAACTCACTGATGGCTTCGGATTCATGCATTTATTAGAATGGAATTGTATTTTGAAATTATATTTTTCATATGAAAGTATAACTCATTAACATTAGAGTTGTTGATAATATCTGTTTAGCTGATAATATCGTCAACTTTGTATTATAGTGGCTGTACAGAGTTGATGATATCGTCAACTACTGATACTTTGTATGCCTAGATTGAATCACTCTCACTACATCAAATCACCTTTTTTAATTATTAAGATATAAAAAACTACAAAGGATGGCTTCTCCTATATAGGTAAGTACATAGTGTAATTCTAACCAGTAACTTTCCAATGATATGGCATCTATGGATTCTTCTATTCACTTAAATATCCCATTCTGTATTGGCTTCAAGTTGCTCGGATCCCTATTCCTAATTTACAGTGACTACAATTGGACATGCAGTTTATTACATTCAGGACTGAAATTTCAATCATGGCCTTAATTAGTAGTTGCACTCTAAAAACAACATTGTATTACCAAATTTTGGTAAAAGTTGAGGTTGAGCATTTTAATTGTTATTTGTAAAAAAAAATGGGCCAAATTTAAACATGAACTACTCAAAAGGGATTGGGCCAAACTTTACATAAAACCATATTTAGATGATTCATAAAGAGTTATCTGGAGCATCATTCTTGTTGAATAACCCTTATTATCAAAATTTGAAGATATAAATAGGGATCATTAGCTGGAGTTTACAAAACATCTTCATGTATTTATTTTCACATATTTCATCTTTATGTATATACATACAAGTTTACAAAACATATATTCATCTTATTTACATATATTCATTTTCATGTAAATAAATACAAGTTTACGAAACATCTTCAAAACATCATTACTAGAAGGTGTGATCCAACACTTGTAACATGGCTTAAAATCATTTTGCAAATAGATGTCAACCATGTGGTGAAGGATCCCTGTATGTTTGCCTATAATGACCTTTTTTTTGCAATGAGAACAAGTAACTTATCGACGCAGGCGATCTTCTGTCCTTATCCGATTCTTTTTTGGCCTCCCTGGTTGCCTGCGTGCTTGTGGTGGTAAGATTCGTTGTCCACATCTTTGATCTTATTGGAGTCTATCACGAGTGCCATGTATTTGTCATTATATGCTTGTCGGTACATCTCAGTTGAGAATCAATGCTCACAAAAATTATCAGGATTATAACGTTTAAGTTTAATTGCTGAAATTGCATGTGAACAAGGTACTCCAGTCAAGTCCCACATACAACATGTACATATTTTCTTATCGAAATGGACGATATCTGTGTACTCTCCTAATAATACCTGAATATCATATTGACCAGCCTGACGAGGTTCAATCCTATGAGAAATCTCAGTCTCCTTGTGAATAAGCTTATCCGCATAAGGAGTAACAGGTGTTTTCATCTTTTGAGCATTTCCATAGCGGAGCTAGAAAATTTTCATCAATTTATTCCGAATCGACTTAATTAGTTATGTGATAGGAAGCTCTCTAGTTTCCTTGAACAAGCTATTTGTAGACATTGCAATATTTATTGTGAGCATATCATAACAAAGGTCCTAAATAAATGCATTTGCCTAGTGTTTTGTTCCTATAACTTTAATGTAATCATAACTTGCTTGGTTCACATCCCTAATTTCAGCCATATACCTCTCATACTCACATAAACGAGATGTTTTTGCGGTACATTAGAATTTGATGACGATGCTTTTATTTTTAAACTTTGCTTGAATATTACTACAAATGTGTTTGTAGTAAAAGCAATGCTTTGTATTTGAAAGCACTTCTTTGATAGTTGGTGTGAGGCCCTTCATCTGATCAAACAAAATTGTTAAAATTTGCACACCTTCAAGAGAAACGTCCAAATTTGCAAGGAACCATGACCAAGTACTATAACACTCTGACACCACCATTGCAAAGGCAATGGGGAATAGACTGTGATCCCCATCTCGAGACATTCCTATAAGTAATGAGCAAGGATATTTGACTCGAAGATATGACCCGTTGAGTGCTATGAGAGGCCTCAATTCAGATTTGAAGGAATTGATACATGGATCAAAAGCAACAAAAAACCTTTGAAATGAGTCATCTTCTTCCCACCATAGTTTGGTGTAGGTCCTCGGATTAGTCTTTTTTAGCTCCAATATATAATCGGGAAGGATGGCGAAGGATTCCTCATAAGAACCCCATTTGTCATGCACAGCTATCTCTTTTGCAATATGAGCCTTCCTATAAGTTATCTGACAGCCGAATTCCCTTTGCTAATCAAACATTATTTCCCTTGGTTTGTAATCTGAGTGTTGTCTGAGCCTTTCCTTGATGAAATTTGCTATCAACCTGGATATTGTGTTGTGATGAGCAACTTCATTCAATGGCCTTGAACATGTGTGTGTTGCATTGTAAGTCCTGATTTGAAATTGTGGTCTTCACTCTATTACTGAAGCATGAATACGCCATGGACATCTTTCATCACTGTACTTAGCTGTAACCTCCCATTTGGCTATCCTGATTGGTTTAAAACTAAAATTACTATATAAAGCGAATTTGGACAAAGCACTCTTTAATGCATCACGGTTCTAAAATACCCTTCCGTTTCACATTTCACTGGATGAACCCTCCGCCGGTGGAACACTAATTAAATCTTCTACAGTTAATAAGGTGTCAAATATTGTCACGACTGGAGCCCAGAAATCGGGGGTTAGTTAAAACCTAACTAGTGACACACGTACTTCTGTGTACGCACACTTAGACCTCGTCTAAGTGTACACACACAAGGGACATTCACACGTGCAAACATGGTGTACGTGGAAGTAGTAGGCATCATTGCAAGAAAAGAGAATGCACAACGAGATCCAACAAGTACCAAAAGTTGCATTAATTACAGAATGTACAAATCAAAATAGGAAGACAGTATTTTCGAGATAAAAATGCAAGGTATACAAGGAAACCTAAAAGCCCAAATCGAGCCCCGCACGTAACTAACCCAAATGCAAGGTCGCTCTCCACTGGAGGGACCACATCCACTCCTTTAGCCCTGACTGGGCCTCTCGTGTCTCTTTTGGAGTCTGGTAGACCGATGAGGGGTCGATAAAGGGATCTGGGCGGCAACACCAAAACCAACTCATGAATACAATGATTCGGCAAAGTATAAGCAATAAGAAGTTAACATCCGTTGTGTCTAGCAGAATAGTTAACAGATACTAATGCATCGAGTTCATAATCGTATACTAGGCAAGTCATGCATAGAAATAAGCATGCTATCAGAATCATAAAACAGATAAACTAGCTAGGTGGCTACTTCATTACCATATTCTCTCTATTGAGAGCAAGCAGAATAAGAACACCATCGACCGGGCCAGGATACGAATGCGTCTTTGGTTCATGAAGTCCGGAATCCCAGGATAAGAGCACACTGCAGTGGCAACAAGTAGGTTACGCCAAAGTCAACCCCGTCGGGTATCCTGAGGCTGATGCTGAGTAGAGCCAGACCAAATCAATCATATCAAATGATGCACATCAATTCAATGTCACATTCATGCAGTACAGTGCATGTATCATATCACAAGCATGCAATACAAGTGCGTGCATCGTACTAGGTTCAAACACCAAACTCAAGTCTTGCAATACTGTCGTTACAAGCGAACAATTACAAGTTAAGTGGATAGTTATAAGTCAAAACAAGAATAAAAGCATGGAAGGCAATAATCGAACCCAATATGCAATGCAAGTCAAGTTAGTAGTGAGAATCACGATTGTTTATTAGCCAACCCTAACCTAGTTGTCCAATGTTTCTAGCTGTGTATAATGATGTAGTTTTAAGTTATTCGATACACAGTTGCTCATTTCGTGGGTGTTCCACTATATTGATCAACATGTATCGAAGTCCCTTAAACCAACACCCATGGGGAGGTGCTTAACAATTGGAAACACACATGAATGTGTCACATCCCACAAGACCATTCATGCTTTTAAGGTACTCCGTTAGGCAAGTTATGTGATTGAGAAATCCAGGTAAAGGCCCTATAAGGCCACATCATTAACCCTATCTTTTCTCCAATTCATTCAAGAGTAAAGAGACCAGAAGGTAGCATAAAAAGGTCCTTTGGGTGTGAAAGAAGCAAGAACATAAGAATGAGCAAGAATAGCATTTAGTTGGACCCTAAATCTCCCGGAACAAAAGTGCTTCAGGGCCGACCGGTTGGCTCTGAAGCCCGATTGGTCGGATTTCGATTCTAGGAGTGTTCGATCGGTCAGATCCCACGCCCGATCGGTCGGGTAACATAACTCTGTACAGAACAACTGAACTGAATTTCTTGTACTCTTGGAACCGACATATATCACATTAATATCAAGCTAAAGGGGCTGTCCATAACCACACACTTGAAAGAGGAATAAAAAGAAACAATAACAATCAACGTGTACCAACATTTGCTCATCCATACTGTGCTTATACTTACCTTAAACAAGCTTTTTCCTTAACTTAGTTGTTCTTTGGCCTAATCGATCTCGGAGATGCAGTCTTACCACCATGCATGCTAAGAGTGAGCAAAAGAAAGGTATGCATGCAGTGCAATCACATCTTAGACTCACATAGGATTGCATGACTTCAAAGCTTACCGTAGAACACACAATAAACGAAGAAGAGGAGAAGTGGAAGAAAAAACAAAGGAGGAAACATAAAAACGCATCAAGATGAGCAAGAACCCTCTCTTACCTTAGAATGCTCCAAGAAGCAAGAAGAAGAAACAAAGGAAGAAGAGAAGACGTGTCAACTGAGTGCACAAGAATTTCCCTTTCTCTAGATCGTGAGAAGAAGAAGGAAAGGAAAGAAAGAAACCAAGAGCAAGAGAGAGAGAGAAAACTAGCGTTGAGAGAGATGAAACAAGGAAGAGTCGGTGGATATCTACTATTATAGAAGATAAGGAGGACTCAATTTATAAATAAGTCCACAAGCTTATGAGAATTACAGTTCAAGTCAATTAACGGTCCAACAGAAACAAACGACATCGTTTGCAAGCAAGTCAGTGACCGAAGTTAACGAGCTCGACAAGATACACGTGTTGACACCAAGATGATGCATAAATGACGAATTCTTACAAAATCAAAAATTATGAAAAAGGGCTCATGTCTACCTAGTCCATGTTAAACTCAACCCAACTACCTATCCATGACTCGAAACGAATCTCAAAAGGACAAAACAACAAGCATAAACCTAATTCGCTATAAATGGATCCAAAACCACATTTATTAGTCCCTAAACTGGATTAAGCTGGGCCGGAGTGTTATAAATATTTGGATATCTTTAACCAAATTTGAAGGAATTATATCATTCACCAAATTAGATGACTCTGTAGCTCTCATCACATTAGATGACTCTTTATCTTTAAGCACAATGAATGATTTCTTATCTCCAACTACAATTGATGGCTCTTTATCTCTCACAACAATGGATGGCTCTTGATCTCTAATGATAAAAGGTAGTGAAAGATCTTGCATAGCTTCTTCAGTAGGGGGAGATGACCTTTCTTCTAAGAAAACTACATCATTAAAGGTTTTAATACCGACTTTGAAGGCCCCCCATCGACCTCTACGTCATTGTTGAATTGTAATTTCATATGGTTGAGATGTGCATTTTCATGTATGCTATTCAATGAGTTTGTAAAAGAAAAGGGATTGCATTTATCATCTTTGAGGTCAATAGATGGATACATATGAGACAATGCAGGATCCTCGTGAGCTACATTTTGTGTAAAGGAAAGCTTTTATGATCTGGGCAAAACATTGTGCCTACATATTATTTAAGAAAAAAATTATTACAAGTCACTATAGAAGACATTATTTGCTACAAAAATTACTTTAAATTATAGGAACCTTTCGATTGCAAGTGTTACTGGGCTTGCTTATTTACTTTTAGGAAATCTAATGATCCATTAATTCGATTGCTATCCATGTTCGTTCTATTATAAAAAAAAGTTGTTATTTATTCACAGTAATAGCTTGTTTTAATTTGTAGTATCTGATTGGTAATTACCTTATCTGTTGAAGAGGTAAAGTGCTAGAAATTTCAATGTCTACGTGCTCCTATTTTGTGTTTTTGTTGCCACATATAAATATAAAATATTAATTAATACAACTATATGATTTGTTATGGCATTAATAAAGAGTTGAAGCAAAATTATTATTGCGCACCTAGAAGTTCATTGGCAAGGCTTCAATTTGTTATTTCAGGGTTTATGGATGTATAAATATACTGAACTTGTTGCACCTCCATATACTCTAAACATTATACGGACATGATTGTCATCTCTCACTTAAACCAATGTCCTCACATGCCCATTTTGATGCAGGTATTTTATAGATATTTCATCTTCTTCTACTACCCATTTTGTCACTTCTAAAAGTTTTTCAAAATGTTCATGAAACGTTAAACCGCTTCTCAAAAATAACATCTTTTCATTGCCGTAGATGTTGACTGGATTTCCATTGTCTCAATTGAACTCTCCACCAAAATGGAATATAGTTAATAACTCATATTCACACATCAAGTTGGGCTGCCAAAAAAAGTGAGATATTGTAAAATGGGGTATTGGCATACAATATTCTTACATATAATTTACATTATTTCTCAACAAAACTTGTTAGGTAGAAGAATTTAAGAGTAGGTGACTCAATTTGGGTAGAATAAAAGAATAAGTAGGTCATGAATACAGGGGTAGTATTATAGTAAATGAAGACATAAGAATTTAAGGGTATATATAGTCTATTTTCATTGGATAGAAATTTTTATCCATTGACCTAGTATTCCAATACTTAGAAAGATAAATGCCTATTCTACATTCTAACCATGTTTCCATCCATCTGCCACTACAATCCATGAAAATCTATTAACAAAATAACCCATTTTTTAGAACAAATAAGCCTTTTTGTGTAATAACCAACCCATTCTCTAATTATGGGTTAGAGAAGATACCACAAAAGAATAATCAGAAAAAGGACATACCATTTGTTCGAGGTTTATTTTACATTATAGATTCAAGAAAAACCTGAGTGATCAAAGTGATAATCCATAAATGCATAAAGTGGAGAAAAAAATTCAGAGTTCTTGGCGCCTTTGAGAAGATGAGATCTAAAATTCACACTTAGATATAGATAATTGACGATATCATCAACTAAGTTGATGATATCATCAACTCAGTTGATGATATCATCAACTCAGTTGATGATATCGTTATTTATGTTATTATTGTAAAAAAAAAAGTATGAACAAGTAATTGGAGGTTTCATTGCATTTCTTCATAAAAAAAAGTTTAATTATTATATACTCTTAATTATTTGGTAAACCTCCCAAAAAGAAAAAAGAGTAGTAAGAGAAGCATACCTTAGTGGAGGGAGGAATGAGAAAGTCAAAAACCATAAACTAAGGTGAAATTGAAATGAAAATATGAGTAGAGAAGGAAGGCTTTGGATGACTTTTTAGAAAATCATTTTGCGATATCGCATAAAGTTATTTGGCGATATCGCAAGAAGTTAATTTCTTATACTAGCCAACGGTACTACAAAAAAAACCCCCTTCACGGATCATAAAATTAGGGATCTCTTGCTCAATGCATGACCATGTGAACATAAATCCTATGATCCATAATTTCAATATGATGGGCTACACCAAGATAAAGGATCATGCGTGATGCCCAAAATGTACTATTAGTAATATTCTTTGCATTGAATCTAGATTCTCCAAGGACAGATCTTGGAGAATTCTCTCTCTCTCTCTCTCTCTCTCTCTCTCTCTCTCTCTTTTCGCTTAAAGGTAATATTTGTATTAAAAGAAAAAGAGGGATTGTAGATTCACTGGAAGAAATAAAATTCTCACGTTCCATTGCTATGGGTTTGTTTGTTTGGTAAAATACATAAGACTTTATGGTGAAATGAACTCCACCAGTGAAGGATATAAGGTGGAGTCATAAATGAAACATTAACATTCCTAGAAAAAAATTATTAGGGTGATGATTCATTTCCCATCTTGACTTAATTCAATTTTCATTAAAAAGGGCATTCATTTGATAATCATTTCTAGATATTTACCTTTTGTTCCTTATTTTTAATTGCATATAGAAATACCATCTTAATCATTCATGAAAAAAATAGTCCCATAAATTCAAATTGGGTCTACACTCCAATCCTTCTATATCAGCTTAAGAATCAAGTACATAACCTAATACTTACAAGAGTCATGGTCACATTTATATTTCCACTTTATATTCTTTATGCCTCACCTCATACTTCTCACCATGCAATGACCAGGATGCACTATATTTGTTTATTTGAAAAACTTGAAAAAGAAAAGGAAGAATAAAAAAGAAAAGATTGTAAGTATTTGGCCCTAATCCTAACACGATCAATATTAATTTGAACAGTGTATTGAATTATAGAAAAGTATGTGTAAATGGAATGGACTAATAGCACCTCTGGTTAAAACCTTTTTCCCTACCATCTTACCTTCAAACCATTTATTATAAATGTGGGACTTATAATGTGAATGTAACACTCCGACCCAACTTAAACCCGGTTTAACGTTTAATTAACCCTCCTTGCGGTTTAATCTTAGTGGATTAGTTTTGTGAATGTTGTTTTCTTGTTTTGAATCCTGTTCCGGGTCATGGATAGATAGTTGGGTTGAATTTGACCTTGTTCAAATAAACATAAGCCCTTTTTCATAATTTTTGATTTTATTGGATGTTGCCAGTCATACATCATCTTAGCGTCAACACGTGTATTTCACTGAGTTCGTTAACTCCCGTAACTGACTCATACGCAAACGACTTCGTTTGCTTCTGTTGGATAGTTGTTTGACTTGAACTATAATTCTTGTAAACTGTCAGACTTTTATATAATTGTGTCAATCCTTATCTCATATATATAACCACCAACTCTCTCCCTCTTCTCTTTAATTACGTTGGTTTCTCTCCTTTCTCTTCTCGTTGTTTCTTCTCTCCTTGTTTCTTCTTGACGATCAAGTTTAAGAAAGGGAGATGTTGTGGACCTAGTTTGCAAACCCTTTCTTGTGTGGATTAAGGTAAGTTGGGTTCTTGGTTTTCTTCTTCTTCTCTTTCTTCTTCTCGTCAGTTACTGCATGTGTTCAATGTTTTCTTCTTCTTTTGCATGCATGGGTGTTAGAACAGTGGGTTGACGTCGGATTTGAGCCTTAGAACAACTGTTCGTGTGTTTGATCCCAGTTGAGGCAAGTATAAGCACAATTTAGATGAACACTTGTTGATAATGATTTGATTGGTTTTATTCTTATTACTCTTGCATGGTTTGTTGATTTTACAGCCTTGGTAGATCAATTTGCATCTGTTGTTATCATATGTCCAATTTGTATCCAAATTCTCAAGTTTTTGTAACAGGTTCAGAAGTTCAGTTCTTGAAACTTACGGCTAAGCCGTAAGATTTTACGGCTCAATGTCCCGAGAGTTGAAAACTCAACTTTTACCCTACGGTAAGGCTACGGCTAAGCCGCAGGTTAGTAGTGACCCAGCCGTAGGTCAGTTTACGGCTGGAATTCCAGATAGCTGACAATGCAGAAGACCTTCTACGGTCTAGCCATGTTGAAACCGTGAAATATACTGCGGCTAAGCCGTAGAACAAAACACGGCTGAGCCGTAGAACAAAATACTGTTAAACCATACATGCGGATGAACAGTAAGGGGAACCGCGGTTGAGCCGCAGTGCATATTATGGCTAAGCCGTACGTTCACCTATGGCTAAGCCGTACAACCCCTGAGAATGAATAAAAAGGGATAGGTTTGATAAAAGACTTAGTAGGGCCTTCGATCTAGAATGTAGGTAACCTGGACTTGCCCAATGGTATGTAAGAAGCGCATGAATGGTCTTTCGGGCTGTGACTCATTCATGTGTGGTGTCCATTTGTTAAGCACCTCCACATAGGTGTTGGTTTAAGGGACTTCGATACACATTCATTAATACATTGCAACACTCACGAATTGAACAACTGTGTATCGAATAACTTCAAACTGCATCATTATGCACGGTTAGAAACATTGGACAACTAGCTTAGGGTTGGCTAGTAAACAACCTTGATTCAGCATAATAACTAGACTTGCATTGCATATTGCTGTCGGTTATTACCTTCTATGTTCTCATTCCTGTTTGACTTGTAATTGTTCGCTTGTGATAATATGGTAAGGTTAATGATTTCTTTTCATGTGATGCACACATTGTATTGCTCACTGACATGTACTGCACCGTACTGCACTGCCTGATTGACTGACTGACATCGATTAATGTGCATCATACGATATTGACCGATCTTGTCTGTCTGGCTCTACTCAGCTTCAGCTTCAGGATACCTGCCGGGGTTGACTTTGGCGTAGACTGTTTATTGCCTTTGTAGAGTGCTCCTATCCTGGGATTCCGGACCCGGGGAACTAGAGCCCCATTCGTACCTTGGCTCGATCGATGGTGTTCTCTTCCTGACTGCTCTCGATAGGGAGAATATGGTAAATGTAGTAGCCACCTAGCCAGTTTACCTGTTTGTGATTCTGACAGCATGCTTATATTTATGCACAACCTGCCTACTATATGAACATGATCTCTATGCATGGTTAATTGTTAACTGTTATCTATTTTGCTAAATACAACGCGTGTTAACTTATTGCTGCTTATGCTTTGGTGAGTCGTCGTACTTAGTAATTGTTGTCGGTGTTGTAGGCTCAGATCCCTCTACCGACCCCTCGTCGGTCGGCCAGACTCCAGGAGAGGTACGAGAGACCTAGTCAGGGTTAGAGGAGTGGAGTTGATCCCTTCTTAGGAGAGCGGCTTTGCATTACATCAGTTTTTCTCATCGTCTGTTCTGCATCAAGGATTGTGACTTGACATGTTCATCTTGTATTTTGACATCGAGAAACTCCATCTATTTTGATTGTACATACTGTAATTAATGTTATTTTTGTTAATCCAGCATCGTGGTGTATCCTTTTCTTTACATGCAATGATACTTACAGATTCCGTGTACATCTTCCTTGCACGTGTGAGTATCCCTTGTGTGTGTACACTTGGAACAAGTCTAAGTATGTGCGCACGCGAGTACGTGTGTCACTGGTTAGGTTTTTACTAACCCTCAATTTCTGGGCTCGGGTTGTGGTAGTGAATTCATTCATCATCTTATCTGCATGAGACCCATCCATGTGAGATTCCCCGGACAAAAATATTCGTAGAACTCTTACCTTTTATGGGGCTCACTATCACTATATCTAACATTTCCACCCATCTACATGACCAACAAAATAATATCAAATCATCCATCGCTCCAGCTCATCACAACCATCCATTCAGCTGCATGGAACTATTGGATGAAAGATTCGACTGTCTAATCTTACCATCGTTCGTATCTACACCCGAGCCAATTGATCTGATTCACTCATATACCCATCCTTGTGGGACCCACTTGTTGAAGATCCCAGACATCCGGTTTTGAACGAGACACGAGTACCCAACTTGCTTGCCTAGCCTGCCATGTATGCCAGAACCATCAAATCTAACACATCTACTCTTTCTATGTGAATCATCTACTGGGTTCCATATAGATGGGTAGATTGATCGGATCTAATGGGTCTCATGTGGATCCCATAGATAGGTAAATAGGTTTCCTTGGAGAGTGCCCACCTTACTACACTATTACATGATCCGACGATGGTTATGGCATTTGGGCTTGTTTGCATTAATTCCATCATTTGTGTGGGCCGGTTTTATTACATCATTTAGTGGGACACTATGCGTGGAAGGGGAGAGAGATTAAAGTTAGGTATAAACGATAATTTCTGTCACCTTTGAGGAAATTATCAGATATAGTTAGGGGGGAATTCTGAGATATAGTTAGGTACATTGTCAAGTTAGATTTCAGCATTCTGTGTTGTTTATGACTATATGTGATGGCTTTAAGAGCGTCAATCAAAGAAGCGCATTGTGGGAGTGTAGGCTAGAATGTGCAGCAAACACTTCTCCATGGGTATTGGACGGGGATTTTAACACGATTAGAAACTGTGATGAAAAAAGAGGAGGGACTGCTCCATCAACTAATAGCATGCTGGAATTTATATCCATGAGGCGGGACTAACAGAACGTCATCTTTCTGGTCCAACATTGACCTGGTCTAACTCTACTCATGGTCAGAACCGCATTGAAATCAAGCTAGACGGAGTGCTCGTAAATGAAAGCTTCATAGGGGCGCCATTCCTTCAAGGAGAAGTGCCACTGCCAGCCATATCTGGCCATTCACCAATTTTCATGAAATATGCAGTGGGATATAAACCAAGGACACCTTTTCGCTACTTCAACTTCTGAGCAAAAGGTGTGGGATTTTTTCATGTCATATTGTAAAACAGGCGTGGGGTATGGAGGTAGAAGGATCACCAATATTTAAAGTAGTCTCAAAACTGAAGCATGTGAAAAGAGCTTATTTGAGGAGTGGGCTTTACCTGATGAAAAATATTGAAAGCTATTTCCGCTGCCTCTACTAATATCTCGAGATTTTAATAGCAATGGTTAGTTAAGTAAATTTAATATGATATCAAAGCTGGTTGTGAGTTCGAATCTTAAGAGGAACAACTCAGTGCAAAGAAAAAAAAAGAAAAAGAAAAAAAAATGCGTGTCGTCAAAAGTGCGCTAACTGGGTTCAATGTGAGGGAAAGTATTGAAGAGTGGGCTCCACCCAATGGGAAATATTGAAAAGTATTTTCGCTGCCTCTTCCAATACCTTTGAGGTTTTGATAGCAATGGTTAGCTGAAGAAATTTAATAAAGCCTTAATTAAATAGGGGAAAACTTGAGTCCCTACCTAACACTATATCATCGGCTAGATGTTACTAAGGGATGAGGAAAACTAGTTGTCACGCCCTCAAAATTAGGTCGGATCCAAACCTGGTTCCAGGGGTGTGAGAATTAGGGCTAATTAAAAATTTTCTTACATAAAGACACGAGCCCTAATTCCGGGTGAATCGAAGTCCTTTGTTAGGCTATGCTTGGTGATCGAGCAACTATAATCACACGTGAAACTAAAATCCAAACTCATTGCAGACGGATATCATATAACAATCATATAATAATCTCATTAATAATAAAAAAAAATCAAGGTCAAGTGCTTCGAAGCATAATAATGAAAGTTATAATTTCAAAACAAATAAATTTAATTAAATAAACTGAAGGCCCAAACATCGCCTTATTACACAATTTAAAGTTTTCGATCTTTGCACCACATTAGGACACCTCAGATGATGTCATCGATGCTCCACTCAATAACTTCGCCATCTAACGGAATTTCCTACATCGCCCTATCCTCCGGTTCGGCACCGATAATGGAACTTAGACACCAAAAGCGGTGGATCAGAAAGACATAATTTGGCAAGAGCGTAAACTGCAAGCAATAGATTAATCAACTGAATTCAACATAATATTCATTTTAACCCAAAATATACCAGATGCAAGCCCCAATGGTATAAATGCATAGAAATGGGTATTCCCGCGGATAAATATACAGAAATGGGTAATCCCGCATATAGATAACAGAAACGGGTAAACCCGCATATAGATAACAGAAACGGGTAGTCCCGCATACAGATAATAGAAATGGGTAGTCCCGCATACAGATAACAGAATCGGGTAATCCCGCAGATAATAACAGAATTAGGTATTCCCGCAGATAATGACAAAAACGAGTAATCCCGCAGTTAATAACAGAAATGGATATTCCCGCAGATAATATACATATTTACAAATACATACGTATACTGATACAGAATGAATTATGATATGACATCCTTAATCTCAATAATCAAATCGTTAACAATTTGAGTACTTAGACTTTTATAATTGAAAATGTATTATGAATGTGTGTCAATTCAAGTTTTCCGAGGGTAAGTACTAAACCACCTAACGGTCATAATTGATTAAACATACACATGATAACCAACCCTCTATCACAATGACATGTGAGTCCACGATGCCGATATACTGCTTTTGGTGCCTATCATGTGGTGCATCTCGAACCTCACATTCTCATTCTGGATTTAATCTAATTCTCATATGAACATTCAACTAACTTTCCTAAAAGACATAATTCATCTAATCCAATTATGCATATTTAGTATATTTTACAAATTAGGTAAAAGATGTTCAACTTCTAAATCCAAAGTTAAATCAAGTCATGTTCAAAAGGGGAAAGGGAATAATTAATTCCTTAATATCGTTGTTGTGTATAAACACACCTTATTATTTTATACGAAACAAAAGGTACAAATCTTGGACTCCAGTTTAAAATCAAATTCAAATTAGAAATCCAAATTAGAATTATAAACACAATCTAATTAAGGTCTAATAATTACCAAATACATTTTAGTTAATTTCAAATCAATCTAAATAAACATTAATCAAAATCAAATAATTCTCAATTAAAGTTATAAATAATCCAAGCTAAATTTCTAATAACATCGAATTAAAATTAATTTAATGGAATCAAATCTCTATTAGCATACTAGAACCGTTAACCAAACTATAATCCTCTAAACACTATAATTAATATTAAAAAAATTCTAATAATTTTTATTTACATAAATATATACATGTATTATTTTTTTAAACTGGGCTGACTCGGCCTAGACCCGCCACCTGGGCTCGGCTGGGCTGGGCCAGCTTCCTAGCTGGCCCAGGCAGCAGGCTCGCTGCTTGGGCATGTCAGGCAGCCGTGCCGCCTAGCATGCGCAGGCAACGCTGCTGGCGATTTTCTTTTTTTTTAATTAATAAACAGATTATATTGTTTAAAGAAAAGAAAAAAAAATCAATTATCCTTTGTTGCTCCCAAATCAAGATATTAAATCAAACGATGAAATCAAACAAAAGTTTGAACCCAAACGAAGAAACTCTACAACGCATATTAACCAAGATGCAACCAAAAATATATTACAAGTAACCAAAATCCATTACTTACAACTATCCATTTGCTTAGATCTTGATGCCAAAAGCAAATCTGAATAACAAGCTTGAAAGATCCAACGTTGGTTTCCCTCCGGAGAGCTTCTAGGGTTTGGTTGAAGAAAAAAGGAAGAAGATGAGAGAATGGGGAAAACCCTAAGGATTTATTCTGAGAGGAGGTTTTTTTTTTAATTTCAAGGAAAGGCTCCTTGCTTTCTATTAAGTTTTACAAAATTTCAAAAAGAGTCTATTAGCCTAAAAGGGTCAAATAACATAAACCCCAGGCCCAAAAGTGATTACTTAGACCATATTCCCTTCTCAACCTAACTCAGACCCGATGGACTGCTATGACCCAAAATAAAAATCTGAGGCATGACATCTCACCCCCTTTAAAGAACATTTGGTCCTCCAAATGACTAACATACCTCAGGAAGAAGGTGCGAATATTGTCGCTGCACTTTATCTCTAAGCTCCCATGTTGCTTCCTCCGGGCGATGATGACTCCATTGAACCTTCACCCAATGGATGACACGGCTTCTCGGCACCTGCTCCTTGGTATCGACAATCCCCACAGGCTGCTCAGCGTATGTTGTATCATCTTGCACTTGTAATGGCTCATATTGCAACACATGCGAAGGGTCTGCTACATACTTCCTCAGCATAGAAACATGGAAGGCGTTATGAACACCTGACAGCTCTGGTGACAGTGCTAACTGATAAGCCACGTCACTGACCTTGCTGATAATCTGGAATGGTTCCACATATCTTCTGGAGAGTTTCCCTTTTTGCCCAAACCATAAAGTACCACGTGTAGGTGATACCTTTAGAAATACATGGTCACCAACCTCGAACTTTAACTCTCTCCTCCTTTTATATGCATAACTCTTTTGGCGACTGCGGGCAACCTTTAACCTTTCCCGAATCTGTTTTATCTTGTCACTGGACTCTCTAACCACAGACGGCCCATGAAAACCGCGAGCTCCAAAATTCGACCAACATATAGGGGTTCGACATCTCGTTCCGTACAAAGCTTCAAAAGGCGCCATGCCAATGCTAGAGTGGTAACTGTTGTTGTACGCGAATTCACATAGAGCCAAACTTTCATCCCAACTAGTCTTGAAATCCAAGACACATGCCCTTAGCATATCCTCCAATGTTTGATTTGTCCGCTCTGTTTGTCCGTCTGTTTGAGGATGATAGGCTGTACTAAAACTCAACTTGGTTCCTAAGGCTTCCTGGAGTGATACCCAAAACCAAGATACAAACTTACTATCCCAATTAGAGACAATAGAAACCGGTGCTCTATGCAATTTCACCACTTCCTCAATATACAAATCTGTCATTTCCTCCATTCCTTTATCAGTCTTGAATGGTATGAAGTGGGCTGACTTAGTCAAACGGTTTACTATCACCCAAATAACATCAAATCCCTTTCTAGTATTTGGCAATCCTGACACAATGTCCATAGTGACATTCTCCCACTTCCACTAAGGAATCTCCAACTGCTGCAAAAGACCTGGGGGTCTCCTATATTCTGCTTTAATCTGCTCGCTGACCAAACATTTTCTAAGAAATTTTACGATATCTTTTTTCATATTTTTCCACCAATAATGACCCTTCAGATCTTGATATATCTTGGTACTACCTAGATGAATAGTATACCTAGTATAGTGTGCCTCGACCATGATTTCATCCTTCAATTCTGGAAATTGGGCAAACAAATTCTGCCTTTATAATACAAAATATTATCTTCCAACTTAAAATCAGGCCTCTCATCCATATGATCTTTGATTCTTGTTAGCTTTGGGTCTAGTAATTGGTATTCTCTAATCCTCGGAAGTAACTCGGGTTCCCACGAGAATATACTAGCCAACACTACTTGCTCATTGATAGGCTAGAAGTAAACATTTATATCTTCCAAACATCGAATCCAGAAGTATTCTGCAATTAATCCTCCAGTGAACACTGTTTTTCTACTTAGAGCATCTGCCATTACATTAGCCTTATCTAGATGGTGCTTCAACCCAAAATCGTAATTCCTAATATACTCCATCCATCTCGTCTGTCTCATTTTCAAATCACCCAGTGTAAAGAGATATTGAAGGCTCTTATGGTCTGAATGTACTTCTAAAGTGGCTCCGTAAAGATAATGTCTCCACATTTTTAAAGCAAAGACCACTGCAGCTATCTTCAAGTCATGGGTTACATATTTCCGTTCATGATCCTTCAACTGTCTGGACCTATAAGCCACCACTTTCCCATATTGCATGAGAACACAACCAAGTCCAACTCCAGATGCAACGGTGTAAATCACAAAACCATCATTACCAGCAGGTACGGTTAAAATAGGGGCTGTGGTTAACCTTCTTTTTAACTCTTGGAAACTTTGCTCACAATCCTCACTCCACACAAAAGGAACTCCCTTATGAGTTAATCTTGATAGTGGGGCTGCTATTGAGGAAAATCTTTCCACGAATCTAAGGTAATAACCTGCGAGGCCTAGGAAACTTCGGATCTCTGACACTATTTTTGGTCTATCCCACTTTACCACTACTCCAATCTTCGCTGGGTCCACTGCTAAACCTTCCTTAGAGATGATGTGACCAAGAAATCCTACCTGTTCCAACCAAAATTTATACTTACTTGCCTTAGCATACAATTGGTGTTCCCTCAATAGCTGCAATGAAGTACGAAGATGCTGAGTATGCTCTTCCCAACTTTTCAAATAAACAAGTACATCGTCGATAAATACCACCACAAACTTGTCTAAGTACTGTGCAAAAACCCTATTCATCATAGCCATAACAACTGCCGGCGCATTTGTCAAGCCAAAAGACATCACCAAAAATTCGTAGTAACCATATCTAGTTCTGAATGTAGTTTTTGGAATATCCTGATCTCGTACTCTCAACTGATGATATCCTGACCTCAAATCAATCTTAGAAAAATACTGAGCACCTTGCAATTGATCAAACAATTCATTGATTCTCGGTAAAGGATACTTGTTCTTGATGGTCACTTATTTAGTTATCTATAATGAATACATATTCTCATAGAACCATCATTTTTCTTCACAAATAATACTGGAGCCCCCCAAGGAGAGACACTCGATCTAATACCCTTGTTCAATAGCTCTTGCAATTGCTCCTTGAGTTCTTTCAACTCAGCTGGGGCCATTCTATAAGGGGCTTTTGAGATCAAAGTTGTGCCCGATACAAGTTCAATTGCAAAGTCAATCTCACAGACTGGCGGCAATCCGGGAATATCATCGGGAAAAATATCCGGAAACTCAAACACCACTGGTATCTCCTCCACCGCTCTAGTTCGTTTATCTTCCGTGATAAACGCTATATACCCTTCAGAACCTTTTATCAACAACTTCATAGCCTTAATAACTGAAATCACATGAGTAACAACCTTCTTGGCATGGCACCTTGGTGCCGTTATCAGCTATTAACTTAACCGTCTTGGCATGGCAATTCATAATTGTACTATGAGTAGCAAGCCAATCCATACCCAAAATGGCGTCAAAGTTATTCATCACCAACAGTATTAAATTAGCCTTAAACACAACTCCACTTATCACCAATTTGCAATTAGGGTAGTACTTCAAACAACTAATCTTTTTACCCATTGGGGTGGCCACATTTAAATCAAAAGGTAGCTCAGCTGCTTTAACACCAATCTTCAATGCAAAACTAGGAGAAATATAAGAATGCGTAGAACCAGGTGATCGCGCTTAAAAATGATGTGGAAGTGTGTAATGGATTCAATGTCTGACATTCATACACTTCAAGCGTTAAGAAGAATGAGAATTAATTACAGTTCATCATTAATTTCCCTTTTGTTTACATGGATTCTAATGCCCTGACCGCGGGGATGCAGGTTGTTTACATAAGTTTACAAAGTTTATAACCCTTCCATTAAGTCTTACATGTGATCTCAATTTGGAAATTACAAGACAAGGTACACAGAATATGAAAATGCAAAAAAAAGAAGGAGAAAAAAGGGGGGTGACCGTGACCCGCAGTCACTGCCCCAAGCTAGTGACCGTAAGTCACGGTCACTGGGACCTGCCAGTGACCGTGGGTCACGGTCACTGATAGACAGTGACTTTACAGTCACTTTTTTGCCTCCGATTTTTCGCTGCTCATGCTGATTCTTCTTCCAAACTTTTTTCAAGTGCTGAGACTCCATTTTGATGACTTTTGGAGTTTTGAAAAACCGTGGAGAAGATTGAATTCAACCATGGAATTGATTGAAAACTTTGTAATTCATCATTCATGTTTGCGAACTGTCTTTTGTTCAAGTCCGAAGAGGGTATCGCAGGAAGCCAAAGTTGTGTCATTCTAAACCTATGGCTTTCAAGGAACAAAATGAGGCCCAAAGGGGCTTGTTCACAACCTTTGTGATGGCCACGAAACCCCTCCGAATGAGAAAAACAAAGATGACAACGTCATTCTTCGAATAGTTGTTACTGCATGAACATGGTTTGTTCTTTAGTCACCCTCTCCATTCCTCCTCCTTTGAACCTTCTTGCTCACCTTTGTAATTGAGAAAAGGAGAGGAAAAATGATGTGGAATACTGTTGTCCTTTCTTGAATGCTTTTGTGTTTTTCGAATTCTCTATACGTTCATCCTGTGCGTTCACTGTTCTCCACCTCCGTTTCTTTTTCAAATCTTAGCCTTTTATAGACTCCACAGCATTTTATAGCAGTTCTAGGGAGTTAATGGAGGTTGTGAGAGGTTACACTTCAAAAGGAAGTGGAGAAGAACCGTCCAAAACCGCAGGAAGTGCCCTTTGGGGGTCCGTGACCGCAGCTACGGTCACGGACAAGGCCCAATTTCGGGTTTTTCCATTTGCAAATTATTTTCACCAGTTTGGGGCCCAAATGAAGTCCAATCGTCACGAAACTTGGAGGGATGCTTTTTGACACTATTTTGACCATGCCATAAAAGTTTTAGCTCGTTTTGACCATCGAAAGTTGGCCAACTCCCTTGTTGAACAGGCAATGGTCACTACCAAGGCCCATTTTTGGATTTTTGCATTTGTGATCCGTTCTCACCTGTTCGGGGTCCGAACGAAGTCCAATCCTCACGAAACTTGGAGGGATGCCTTTTGACACTATTTTAAGTGTTTCAAAGAAGTTTCAAATTGTTTTGACCACCTGAAGTTGGTCAACTCCCTTGATGAACATGCCATGGTCACGGACAAGGCCCATTTTTGGACTTTGCATTTGTGACCCATTTTCATCTATTTGGAGTCTGAACGAAGTCCAATCGCCACAAAACTTGGAGGGATGCATCTTGACACTATTTTAAGTGTGTCATAGAAGTTTTAACTCACTTTGACCATCTAAAGTTAGTCAACTCCCTCATTGATTGGGCCGCGGTCACGGACAAGGCCCGTTTTTGGACTTTTGTATATGTGACCCGTTTTCGCCAGTTTAGGGCTCGAACGATGTTTGATCGCCATGAAACTTGGAGGGTTGCTTCTTGACACTATTTTGAGCATGTCACAGAAGTTTCAACCTATTTTGACTTTCAAAAGTTGGTCAACTCTCCAGTTGACTTTTTATGAACGTGGGCCTTGTCTCAGCTGTTTGAGGCCGAAATGACTTCAGTTTGGTTCGAAACTTGGTGGAATTGACATCAGGGATATCTTGAAGTATTCATCCAAATTTAATCAGTTTTGGATATCAGGAAGCAGAACTTTGGTCAGTGACCCCAAGGCTTGGGGGGGACTGACCCCAAGTTGACATGCTTGTGGCTTTTGGGTTCGATGATGTCTGTTCAACCCAAAATTTTGTAAGGCCTATTTTGGGCATCATTTGAGCTTTCTTTGAGAGCTTCAGCTAGTTTGATCTTCATGGGATGTCACTTTGCACAGGGACCCACAGACCATAGTATATGATCATCCGGACCAAGTTTGGATCCAAATGATGTCTAACTGCTCTGAATCCTTGAGGAGTAGTCTTTAAATGTACTTGAAAGTATTTCATTGAATAGGAGCTTGCTTCAACATGTGGAAGTGTCAGGTCCCACAGTGATTCCCAAGGAGCTATCAAAGAGTCTCTGAAGCTGATTTTAGCTAAGATGAGGTCCAAGTGCTTTGAAAACTTTGGAACTTTATAATCCAAAGCTTGTAATGCTTTCGCTCCATTATTTGCAAAATTTTATGGGTCAACACCAGGATCAAATAAAGTTTAACATGACTATCACAAATAGAAATAGTACCTTCCACAATGTTCTCTGCAACATCAGCTTGCTTTTGGGTCATGGCATGCACTCCGCCTGCCTGCTGCGGCCTTGCTTGCTATCTGTTAGGCCCTGGTGGTCGCTGAGGTCCTTTCTGAGGTCGGGGCTACTTGGGAGGTCGGTACAACTGCATTTGTTGCTGCGTTGCTTAGGTTCGTTGCTGCTATGAGGGAGCTAGAGCCATCTGTCTTAGCGGCTGTGCCTGAATAGGAGCTCCCTGGGTAGATGTCTGCCCATACTGCTGACTCCTTGACCTGATGACTAGTGTCGCCATAGTAAAAGCACCCCCCTGTTTGTCTCCAACACTTAGATGTAGATTGATTATTGCCACAAATGCCACAAGACTCCCTCTTTTGCTTTTTGAATTGGTGCTGTGGGGCCGAAGACAAAATAACTTTCTGCTTGGGTTGACTCATACGGACCATGCGCCCAATCACCTCCTTGGCCCAATATGCTTTACCCAAATATTCCTAGTAAGTATTCAGAACTTGTGACTTGGCATGAAGTAGTATATCTGGTTGAAGGCCATTGAGAAACCGTTGAATCCTCTCGCTTTCTGGAGTAATGAGAGTTCGTGCAAAGCAAGAAAGACGGGTAAACTGCGGCTCATACTCTCGAACAGACAAATTCTCTTGCTTTAACCTATCAAACTCTATTCGCTTTTGAATGCAAATATGCTCCGATACATACTTATCATGGAACTGATTACGAAAAGTAGTCCAAGCTACCTCTTCAGCGATCCCCTCATATGTTTCCTTAACTGTAGTCCACCACTTGTCTGCTACAGCTCAAAACATAGAAGCTACCAACTTAACTTTCTATACCCCTGTGTAGACTAGGTTCTCAAATATCTTCTCAACCTAGATGAGAAATTCTTCGGTCACCATTGGATCTTCACCCCCATTAAACTTCGGCGGACCCCTCTTCTTAAACTTTTCAAAAATATCATTTGGATCATGGGGTTTGGGGGTAACAACAACCTGAGGCTGCCCAATCCTCTGCAAAGCTTCAAGTACACCAGTTTGAAATGCAGCTTGATCCACTACTTGAGGTCGCACCACAGGAGTTGATTGCAGCGTTATCGGTGGCTGAGTTACATGTGTCGCATGGGGTTGATTCATTCTCTGCACAACTTCCAAAAACTGTGCTATCTGTTGATCTTGACGCTGCTGATGAGCTAACATAGTCTGAAGCAGAGCCTGTATCGGATCATTGGCAGTACCGCTAGGCTCACTCGACTTCGAACTGGCCGGGTTGGTTTCGTTTTCCTTGTCCTAGGTGCCATGTCTGCAAAACAACTATTCGTTAAAGACTAAAAGACGAAAAATACGGAAGGTAACAAGCTTCTGTAACCTCTAAACCATTCTAAAGTTCGTATACAGTTATACGCATCAAAACCCCATCGCCCCCATTTAAAATTTCTAATCCTCACATCGAATCTATGTTCTAGCATCTTTTAGAACTTTTAGAACTTGAACAGCTCTGATATCATTTGTCACGCCCCCAAAACTGGGCCGGATCCAAACCCAGTTCTAGGGGTGTGAGAATTAAGGCTAATTAAAATTTTTCTTACATAAATAACACGAGCCCTAATTCCGAATGGATCAAAGTCCTTCGTGAGGCTATGCTTGGTGATCAAAGAACCATAATCATATGCGGAACTAAAATCCACTCATTGCAGACGGATATCACATAACAATTATGTAACAATCTCATTAATAATAAAAAATAAGGTCAAGTGCTTCGAAGCATAACAATTAAAGTTATAATTTCAAAACAAATAAATTTAATTAAATAAACTAATGGCCCAAACATGGCTTTATTACACAATCTAAAGTTTTCGATCTCTGCACCACAGTAGGACACCTCAGATGATGTCATCGGCGCTCCACTCAACAACTCCGCCATCTAGTGGAACTTCCTGCATCGCCTAATCATCCGGTTCGGCACCGATAACGAAACGTAGACACCAAAAGCAGTGGATCAGATAGATATAATCTGGCAAGAAGGTAAACGACAAGTAATGGATTAATCAATTGAATTCAACATAATATTTATTTTAACCCAAAATATACCAGATGCAAGGCCCAATGGCATGAAAACACAGAAACAGGTATTCCCGCAGATAAATATACAGAAACAGGTAATCCCGCATATAGATAGCAGAAATAGGTAAACTCGCATATAAATAACAGAAACGGGTAGTTCCGCATACAGATAACAAAAACGGGTAGACCCACCTATAGATAACAGAAAGGGGTAGTCTCGCATAGAGATAACAGAATCGGGTAATCCTACAGATAATAACAGAATTGGGTATTCCCACAGATAATAACAGAAACGGGTAATCCCGCAGTTAATAACAGAAATGGGTATTCCCGTAGATAATATACATATCTACAAATACATACGTATACTGATGTAGAATGAATTATGATATGACACCCTTAATCCCAATAATTAAACCGTTAACAATTTGAGTACTTAGACTTTTATAATTGAAAATGTATTATGAACGTATGTCAATTCAAGTTTTCCGAGAGTAAGCACTAAACCACCTAATGGTCATAATTGGTTAAACATACACATGATAACCAACCTTCTATCACAATGACATGTGAGTCCACGATGCCGATATACTACTTTTGGTACCTATCATGTGGAGCATCCTGAACCTTACATTCCCATTCTGCATTTAATCTAATTCACATATGAACATTCAGCTAACTTTCCTAAAAGACATAATTCATCTAATCTATATATGTATATTTAGTGTGTTTGACAAATTAGGTAAAAGATGTTCAACTTCCAAATCCAAAGTTAAATCAAGTCATGTTCAAAAGGGAAAGGGAATAATTAATTCCTTAATATCATTGTTGTGTATAAATACACCATATTATTTTATACGAAACAAAAGGTACAAATCTTAGACCCTAGTTTGAAATCAAACTCAAATTAGAAATCCAAATTAGAATTATAAACACAATCTAATTAAGGTTTAATAATTACCAAATACATTTTAGTTAATTTCAAATCAATCTAATTAAACATTAATCAAAATCAAATAATTCTCAATTAAAGTTATAAATAATCCAAGCTAAATTTCTAATAACATCGAATTAAAATTAATTTAATGGAATCAAATCTCTATTAGCATACTAGAACCGTTAACCAAACTATAATCCTCTAAACATTATAATTAATATTCAAAAATTCTAATCATTTTTATTTACATAAATATATACATGTATTATTTTTTTTAAACTGGGCTGACTTGGCCCAGACCTGCCACCTGGCCCGCCAGGCAGCCGGCTCGGCTGGGCAGTAGGCCCGCTGCCTGGGCATGCCAAGCAACCGTGTCACCTGGCATGTGCAGGCAGCGCTGCTGGCGATTTTTTTTAATAATAAACAGATTTATATTGTTTAAAGAAAAGAAAAAAAAATTAATTATCCTTTGTTGCTCCCAAATAAAAAAAAAATCAATTATCCTTTGTTGCTCCCACATCAAGATATTAAATCAAACAACGAAATCAAACAAAAGTTTGAACCCAAACGAAGAAACTCTACAACGCATATTAACCAAGATGCAACCAAAAATATATTACAAGTAACCAAAATCCATTACTTACAACTATCCACTTGGCTGGATCTTGAAGCCAAAAGCAAATTTGAATAATAAGCTTGAAAGATTCAACCTTGGTTTTCCCCTGGAGAGCTTCTAGGGTTTGGTTGAAGAAGAAAGGAAGAAGATGGGAGAATGGGAAAAACCCTAAGGGTTTATATTGAGAGGAGGTTTTTTTTAATTTCAAGGAAAGGCTCCCTGCTTTCTATTAAGTTTTACAAAATTTCAAAAAGAATCTATTAGCCTAAAAGGGTTAAATAACGTAAACCCAAGGCCCAAAAGTGATTACTTAGACTATATACCCTTCTCAACCCAACTTAAACCTGACGGACTAGTATGACCCAAAATAAAAATATGGGGCATGACACTAGTACAAACAAAATTCCCCTGATATTCATGTAATTCTGGGATGGAAACACAGGGTACTTTCATGGATTGATGAAAAACGTCAAAACGTCATTCTCAGTCTTTTATCTCACAAATTACTGATGCTGAAGCTATCACATATGCTGACCCTAGCTATTGCTCGAGTGTTTGTCGCCTTTTTTAAAAAGCTCTCTTTGACCCAAAGCATGACAGGCTAGGTTGTGATCTATCCCATGTGGAACCATTTGGCAAAATCTCTTCCGAGGACGTTGAAGCACTACTAAAGCCTGTAACTATTGAAAAGATTGAGCTATCGGTTAGACATGCAAACCTTCATAAGGCTCGGGACCTGATGGCTTTAGTGCACTTTTTTGTATAGTGGGCTGGCCTATAATTGGTGATGATGTGTGCAATGCTATTAAAATTCCTTTACGTCGGGTTGCATGCTGTCTCGGTTAAAAGCATCCTTTATAGCCTCAGTGTCAAAGGAGGAAAATGCAATTTCTCCTGACAAATACCGCCCAAGTGTATAAGATCATCAGCAGAACCCTTTTTCTTTTTTTTCTTTTTTTGAACCGCTGAAACCTATCATTGGAAGTTTGGTGGGACCCAGCTTTCATCGCTGGCAGGAGTGTTGCAGATAACAAACTAGTAGTGCAAGATTTGATTCACAACTTTCATCTAAGGACAGGGAAAGGCCGTATGTGTGTCAAATTGGATCTTTCAAAAGCATGTGACAGCATCCGTTGGGAATTTCTTGAAGCGGCACTGAAGACAGCAATTTCCACCTCATTTTATCTCCTTGATAATCGCTTCTGTAACTGGGCCACAATTCTCAGCAACAAGAAATGGATCAGCGGAATCGGAGGTCATGCGGGTTGAAGCAAGGATGTCTCATGATCGATGGCCCCAAGTGCAAGGCCTCAATTATAGTTTTATCTGGTGAGTTCGAAATCGTATTCACATGAGCTAATATTCGCAGAAAACTTATCCCAATTGAAAAACTGATGCTAGCCTAATAAAATCTATAAAAATAGACACTACTAATTTTGAAAATTAAATTTAAAGTATAATCCCAAATTTGAAAATTAAATAACAAATCACAAATTAAACCTAATCTAAAAATCCTAAACTAAAAGTAACCTAAACTAATTACTGTAAAACAAATAGCCACCTCAAACCAACAATTGATTGATATTAAAATTGAATAAAATAAATCTAAAAATTAAAATAAAATGCAACAAAATAAAAAAGAAAAAGATGGATTTTATTTATCTAAATCTGAATTTAAAAACTTATTTGATAGAATAAAGTAAAATTAGGTTCACCGTACTAAATACATAATGTCACTACGTATAAACATACGATGTTGACTCTATGGTGAAAACTATGACATCATTAACTTTATTTATCAATAAAAATCTCAATTCAAATAATCAACAATTCAAATTTATTAAATTAAAATAAATGCATCAAAACCTACCTTAATGATCATAAATTTCAAGAAAGAATCGTTGCTCGCTTAGCTCTTCAACTAGTCTTCTCTTCCAATCATGCTCCAAGTGTAAGGAAGATAGTGGAAGAAAATAGATGGCGATGAATCCAAAAGGGTTGGCCAAACTCCTTTTGGGGTGGAAGAGAGAGAGCAAGGGAGAGATGTGGGACGGTTGGTGTGGATTGGGAAGAAGATGGATGGCTGGGACGTGTGATGGTGTCTCTCCTTTTTGAATAGGTGAGCGGCTGGCGTATATATATAGGTTTGAGTGGTGATCTTAGCCATGAGAATAGTATGGGACGTGATAAAGAATGCTGATATGGGAAGTGGAAATATGGAAAGTGTGGCTGCTGACTTGGAATTAGAGAATGGTTAGATGGAGAGAATCTTGGACGTGTTTAACTTGGAATGGATGTGAATTTATATATGGACAGGAGGAGAGAAAATTGGGGTGGTTGTGAGTATGAAAAGTGGGTAGATGATGAGTTCTGTAACGTGTAATGTGTATGGGTGGAGATGTGTGGGAGAAAGATTTTTGATGTGTGATTTGGTTGACTGGCCTCACATATATATATATATAGGCACATATATATATATATAGGTGAGAGAGAGATATATATATATATGTGGTGTGCAGTAGATGGCTAGGATTAAGTAATGGGTATGGAAAAAAACTGACGTGGAATAGTGGTGAATTAGTGGAATGGGAGTGGAGAGATTCTGGGTGTGTGATGGTGATCTTGGACTGGTCCCAAGTTCAGCCATAAGAAGTTTTATTTATAAGATGGAATGCTCCCCTTTTGATATATCCTCCAACTAGGATTTGGATTTTTGAAGATAACTATGAGATAACAATTCTCTAATCTAAACACAAATTCCTGAATTTGGATCTCAGCTGAAGTGCATATCCAAGCATGCCTGAGTTCATGTTCCAAATTTGCAAAAATTCTCTCCTGTTTTCTCTCATACAAGAAGACCTTCTATCTATGACTTTCTTTTCTTATCATCAATAATCTTTCTTGGAGATTTCCTTGAATCTGCTTAGAAATAGTTGGCTTGAATTAAAGTTACAAGAATTAAGAGCACGTGGGTCCTCCCTTGGATGTGCTGGCATGTGCAAATTAATTCACATGTTTGCATGTCGGTGGGGTCTAATTGTGCGTCAATTTCTTCCTCCGTTTTTCTTAGATATCTTCACAAATAATTCCTTAGCATCGGATTTTGATCACAGGTCCAATTTCTTCAATTCTCTACAAAGAAAACTAACATTTTATTGCAAATAATGATTTTTACCAAAAATCACAATTGTACTAATGTGGGCCTAATTCACATAAAATGACACAATAAATTCACATCATTGATTATGATTTATCTTTAAATAACTAATGATGATGAGAAGTTTTATCATTTCATGTAAAAATCATGAATTTGAAAAACCTTCTAAAAATGAAAATCCAAAAACGGAAAGTTTTATGATTTTACAAAAAGTTGATGATTTTTAATAATTTTTGCAAGAAAACTTTAAAATGAATTCTAAATTCATAAAAGCTTAATTTCTAACTAAATAAAGAGATTTCTAATGAATAAGTCCTTAAAACCCCTTAAAGTGAATATAAAATGCTGCATTTTTAAGGACTTATCATCTCCTATCCCCCCGTTCTCTTTACTATTACTATGGAGTTTTTCTCATCTATGATGTCCACTTACGCCTCATCTTCTTTGATACACAAAAGGATGATATTACAATATCCCATTTAATGTTTCCTGATGATCTCATGGTTTTTAGTGCAACAGGTACCCATGCAGCCTATTACTTGCACAACGTCTTATATAATTTCAAGTTGTTTTCAGGATTGGGACTTGGGAATTCCCTTGCATTCAAAAGAGCTATCACTAAATGATTGTCAACTACTTACTGAGAAAATTACATCTAGTCTCACTGGTTGGAAATCAAAGCTCTTATCCTATGCAGGAAGGGTGGAGTTAGTTCGTTCTACTTTGTCCACTCTGCGCATCTATTGGGCCACGGTTTTCCTTTTACCACAGGTGATGTGGTCGACTGTCATATTAGAGATTTCTTCTAGAACAACTGATCAAGAAGAAGATACTTTCACCCAATAACTTGGGATGTGATTTGCAGACCTGTAGCTCAAGGAGGCCTTGGGATAAAATCTGTTCATGTTTTGTCTCAAGTTGCTATTGTAAAGATTTTTGTATTTGCTAATTTATGGGTTAGACAAAACTTGAGTCTATTGGTTGTATTTTATATATCTTTTAGTATGAACAGTGATTTGAGTCGCCGAATACACTGAAGTGAAAAAATCAAAGAAAGAGTGACAAATTTAAGTGAATTTCTATGGATAATATGGTTTAAAATATTATATCTCACAAACCAAGCATTGGATATAGGTGAGCTATCTACTGTTGAAAAGCTCATTTCTAGTAGATATCCGTAGAGCCCAAAATTATGTCAATTGGAGATAAAACGACAAAATTATAGCCTTGGGAAGTTTGCAAAAATTTGTGTTAAATTTCATCTGATCAATTAGGCAGATATCCGATTGATCCGACTTGAGATAGTAGCTTAATCTGATCGATCGAATCACTACCCGATCAATCGGGCACTATGCAAAAACTTACTGACTTGTATGAAAACTTTTCCTGTTTGTGCTAGAGTTGCTTGTTTTGTTTCTACTTGGACTCTAATCCTAAGGCACAAATTGTGGGCTATAAAAAGGGGTTCTCTCTCAACTCTAAGGCATAAAATATAGATTTGTCTGTTCTAAGTTGAGATTACTTTTTTGGAGATCATCTTCTCTAAAAGCTTTAATTTGAGAGTTGAAGAGCTGTAGCTTTGCTCTAAAGATCCTTATCTTTTACATCTTTGGGCATTAAAGATTGTTGTGAGGAGTCAAGTACAATATCTAGAATAGGTGCTTGGATTTGTAACAAAGGACAACAGGGAGTTATTGTAGCGAGGTGTTGTGTAAGGAGAATTACAAGTCTTTAGGTTATGCGATAATTGGATAAGGGTTGTAAGTATATCTTTTGTAATTGTAGTATGATTCATTGTGCTTGATTTTTTTGTCGTAGTTTTTTTTTCCAATTTGGGTTTCCACTTAAAAATTGTATTTTCTTATAGTGTGTGCTTTTGTTTGACTTGTTTTTTCACTACGTAATTTATTGTTTGTACACAGAATATTGAAATTGATTGCATCCCCCCAAAAGCCTTCAACTATGCTATGACAAGTATGGAATATAGCTTCGAGAGGTGCGAATTGCTGGAATCCATTGCTGAAAGACAAATATATACATACATAACAAATCCATTTGGGATGTCCCAACTCCTACAAACGCCTCTTGGGGATGGAATAGTATCCTAAAAATGCGACCGAAAGCTCTTCCATTAATCAAGCATCTAATTGGCAATGAAGCTGCTACTTCCCTCTGGTATGATAAATGGCTCGATGAAGGAAGACTGATTGACATCTATGGAAATAGAGCACAGTATGATCTCGGAATGGGGAACTTAGTAACAGTTAGCCAGTTTGTGACTGATAATGCATGGGATCTTCCCCCACTAACTTCTTGGAAGGAAAAAAGAACAATTATTTGGGATAAAACCAAGAATGAAGTTAATCCATGTGAGGAATTCTCAGGTAAAATTGTGTGGACAACATAGACCAGTGCGAGATTCACTCTTAAGTCGACCTACCAAGTTATAGGAAGCCATCAAACAGTCCCCCACCTCCTTGGCTTCAGTGGATTTGGCTTAGGGGATGCATTAAAAAATATGTTATATGTACATGGATGGCGCTTAAAGGATGCTTGAAAACGAAAGATTTTCTTTTGCAACAACATGAGGAATGCAAGTCTATGTGTTCTTTGTGGCTGTACTTCCCAGTGCACCTACTTGAAGTGGGCTTCTTCAGAAGTTTTCCCTCCTAGTAGTACCATGTGACAATATTGCTGATATGGGCCAATCTACCTTAGAAAGGCTGGACGCTCAAAATTCAAGTTTGCAACTTCTTGGAAAGCTTGCTTTTCAGGCTTTTGTGTGGCATATATGGCAAGAACGAAATACCAGGATCTCCAAAAACAAGCAGGCTCTGCCAAATAATTGCTGCAAGTCATTTTGAGCAATGTTCAAAGTAGAGCAGTGTTTTTGGGGCTTTCTGTCCTGAATAATCTGTGCAACCTATGGAACCTTCTAAGCCATCATTGACCAGAATGCCCAGCAAAATTACTCCACCAGAAGGTAATTCCCTTTCCTTTGTGATCTTGCAACAACTCATGATAGGTTTGTTTTGGAGAGTAAAGGCTCAGCCACAGAAGGCATTATTCCTTCCAAATTTGAATATCTATACAACGGCTCAAAGCATGCTTCAACTGGTCCCTACCGAAATATCAATGATCACAATAGCGGTTGACAGTAGTCTGATAAAGATTCTCAAACACTCAAACCAGTATGGTTGGAGAGAGATTCCAAGAAAGGATAATGGTTTCTAAACTATCAAGATCCTATGAAGTCAAACTCGCAGATCTCTCTAGAGCTATGCAGTTGAGCAAGAAGGTAAAGAGTATACATCAGTCATCATCATACCTAACAGGGGCAGTGTCACGCCCCCAAAACTGGGCCGGATCCAAACCCGGTTCCAGGGGTGTGAGAATTGGGGCCAATTAAAGTTTTTCTAATCATAAATAGCACGGGCCCCAATTCCAGGTGAATCGAAGTCCTTCATGAGGCTATGCTTGGTGATCAAGCAACCATAATCATACGCGGAACTAAAATCCATACTCAACGCAGACGAATATCACATCGCAATAAGGTAACAAATCTCATTAATAATAAAACCAGAGTCAAGTGCTTCGAAGCATTACAATTAGAGTTAAAATTTCAAAACAACCAAACTTAAATTAATAAACTGATGGCCCAGACATGACCTTGTTACATAATCTAAAGTTTTCGAACTTAGCATCGCACTAGGACACCTCAGATGATGTCATCGGTGCTCCACTCAACAAATCCGCCATCTGACGGAATTTCCTGCGTCGCATGACCCTCCGGTTCAGCACCGGTAATGGAACCTAGACACCCAAAAGTAGTGGGTCAAATTGACATAATCTGGCAAGAGGGTAAGCTGCAAACAATGGATTAATCAACTGAATTAAATATAAGTATTCATTATGATCCAAATTATATCAGATGCAAACCCCAATGGCATGAATGCACAGAAACGGGTATTCCCGCGGATAAATATAACAGAAACGGGTAGTCCTGCATACAGATAATAGAATTGGGTAATCTCGAAGATAATAACAGAAACGGGTATTCCCGCAGATAATAACAGAAACGGGTAATCCCGCCGATAATAACAGAAGGCACAGCTGTATACTATTATCCACAGTATACGCTGACCCGATGGCATACGTCCACATCCGAACTGCAGTTGGTCAGATACATATATACAAATATACATATTTACAAATGCATACGTATATCGATGCAGAATGAACCATGATATGAAACCCTTAATCCCAACATTCAATCCAATATCATTTTGAGTATTTAGAGTACTTAAATTTGAAAGTGTATTATGAACGTGTGTCAATTCAAATTCTTTGAGGATAAGCACTAATCCACCAACAGTCAAGTTAGATAAATATGCACATGAGAACTAACTCTCTATCACAATGGAATTATGAGTCCACGATGCCGATATCCTACTTTTGGTGCCTATCATGTGGTGCATTCCGAACCTCACATTCCCATTCTGCATTTAGTTTAATTCTCATGTGAACATTCAACTAACATTCCTAAAAGACATAATTCATCTAATCCAATTATATATAATTAGTGTGTTTTACAAATTAGGTAAAAGATGTTCAATTTCTGAATCCAAAGTTAAATCAAGTCACGATAAAAAAGGGGAAAGAAAATAATTAATTCCTTAATATCATTGTTGTGTACAAATACACCTTATCATTTTATACAAAAAAAAAAGATACAATTTTCGGATCCCAAATTGAAATCTAACTCAATTAAGAATCCAAATTAAAATTATAAATGTATTATATTTACAGTTTAATCGCTACCAAATACATCTTAGTTTATTCCAAATCAATCTAAATGAATATTAATCAAAATTTCATAATTCTCAATTAAATTTATAAATAATCCAAGATACATTTCTAATAACATCGAATTAAAATTAATTTAATAAAATTTAATCTCCATTAAAATACTAAGCCATTAATCAAAATATAATATTTTTAATTCTTTATAAGAATATCCTAACCTAATTATTTATTTAGTAATATGTGTATAAATATACATATTTAATAATAATTTTTTTTAAGAAAAGAAAATGGGCTGACGGGCCTAGACCCGCACCCGGGCCCAGACCAGCCAGGCCGGGCCCAGACTAGCTGGCCGGGCCAGACCCACCAGGCTGGCCGGACCCACCAGGCCTGCTGCCCAGCAGCAGCTACTGCCAGGCGGCTGCTGCTAGGGTAGCGATGTCTCCAAATTTTTTTTTTTTTTAACAAAACACAAACATAAATCATCTTTATAAGTTTGGAAGAAAATCAAACCACAACTATTACCCCCAAAAGCCATTAATCCAAACAAGAAGAAGTCATGCCAAAAAGTGTGTTAATCAACAAGCAACTAAGACATATTGCAAGAACCAAAAACCATTGTTTTAGCTATCCACTTGCCTGGATCTTGAAGCCAAAGTAGATCTGAAGATCAAAACTTGGAAGAGCCCACCTTGGTTTCCCCCTTAGAGAGCCTCTAGGGTTTTGGTTGAAGAAGAAAAGAAGAGGGTAGGAGAAAGGGGGAGAAACCCTAAGAGTAGACTTTATATAAGAGAGGGGGTTTTTCTAAATTATAAGGAAGGGCCCCTTGCTTTCTAGTGGGTTTTAAGAAATTTAAAAAAGAGTCCTCTGGTCCAAAAAGGGTCCATTAACTCAGGCCCAATTGTGTTAAACCGATCTATTTGACTCTCTTAACCCAACTCAAACCCGACAACCGATATGCCCCAATAAAAAAAATTCGGGACTTGACAGGTAGACCTTCAATCGTTGAGATGATCCCATGTCTTCGTTGGTATTTGAATCCATGAGTTCCCTCTTTATTTGATGTATTGTAGTTAAACGGGGTATGCCCCATTGAGGCAAACTAAACTGACTTTGTGTGGTTACCTAGCATTCTGTAAATTATGCTCCTATGAATGAAAAGATATACCTGCCTTTCAAAAAAATATAAAAAATTCTGAGAAACCTTTTCTTAGGAGAATTATAAGTTCTTCAAATGTTGTTCCTTAAGTGATTACCACGGATTGACAAAAAGGGGTTACTTCCTACATGTGTAGCCCAGGATTCACTCCCTAGATGTGTCGATTTCTCTTTCCATGTGTGGGCTACTCTACCCACTTGTGTGGGGTTGTGTGGGTTATCGTTCCCATGGTGTCAGCTCTCATGTGTCCCAGCTCCTAGGTTAGGTTAACCAAAAAAAAAAAAAGTTCCAAATGCCAAAAGTAACTTTTGGGTTATTAATCTTCAGAATCCTAAGATGCGAATAGAGAATTTCAAGTGCTCTAATGATCTGATCTCACACTAGTATAAAAAATTTTTAGCACTTGCAATTTTCCTAAAAAAAAAAACATCCAAACAAACAAGAATAAAGCATTTTGTTAGTATCTAAAAAATTAATTTGTATTTTAAAATAGAGGAGTCTTCATGTGTATATGTCCCTCACCATTTTAGTGAGGAATACTTCCTTTTTTGGACCTATCAAGCTTAAAAAGGTGTGAAGTTTTGTTTTCTTACATATTAATACTTTCCAAAGAAGGAGTGTCTCTCACCAAAATGCTAAGAGACACATGCATATGAATATTCTCCTTTAAAATATATCTGTTTTAAAGAGGCGCCTCTTTTATTGTTAGTTTTGACCACAGTTCCTTTTATACCGGGTCCAATGTATTGAATCATATATTTGTGCCCATATATATCATCATCCTCTGAATGTTGGATGGATGAATGAATTCCTGATTTTGCTGATAATATATTTCTACTGGTCCCGCCTATTTATGCAACAAACTGTCTCTTTTCCAAATTAATACAGTTATCATGCCCATGGGTCTTCATTAATTTATTTTTCCCCCTTTCTCCCAACCCATTTCCATCAACCTTCATGGGTGTCCATTAATTTATTTCTTACCCTTTTGTAGCCCATCTACTATCTCTATTCACCTTGGATTGGCTCTTTTAATTTTTCATTATGTCTCAAATCTCATTTCGGGTCTGTTTGTCCATGACCTCTTCCTAAATTTCTAGAAATCTAAGGTGTACAAAATTACGGGTTAGAAATATGAAAAGGCAAAAATACGAATATCAATTTACCAATTGAACTTTTAGAACGGTAGACGTTTATTTCTAAAAGGTGTTTAAAGCAAATAACTAAAGATGCATATTGAAAACATGACTATAAAATTTTCTTATTTTTAATGAAAAAGGAACCACCAGTTGATGGAAAATGAATACCAAGCTATTTCCAGGTTAGGTCAAGTTTTAGAAAAGTCGAGGTCCATCTACATCTTTATTTTATATCCCTCACAACTCACCTTTTTAATAATATTTTGTTGGAGCCCATTTAGATATGAATTTATATGAATTGATTGGATTCAACTCCATGCAAACAATCCTATTAGTGTATTTGATAGGGTAGTGTGTATTTGATTGAGTCTTTGATACATCAAAATTATGAATTTTGTTTCTAAAAGTGCACCCTCTAAGTCAATAACATGCAAGTAGAGTAATAAATAAGCATTTGCTTTATTGAGGTTCCTCGATCAACATTACGACTAACTAAATTTAGTTTTTTATATTAAATTTTCTTTGAAATATAAACACTTTACAATATTGGATCCCTTTTGGGTGGAGCTCATTTTCACGTTGAGTCATTCCTCATAAACCGGTTAACTGTGATACCATATTAAATTTTTTTCGTTAACCATTCTTATGAGAACCTCGAGATATTGGTAGAGGCAACATATATGCTTTTCAATACTTTCAATTGAATTTCTACAACTATTCAATTCATTCATTAGTACAATGAACCTAACAACCCCTCTAAAAGTTATCTGTTCAAAGAGTTGGACTAGATTGGTGGAAATTTGTATTCGAATTCTAAATGTCGATTGAAGTCAAATCTTACACAAATGCTATTTTTATTTGGACAAAAATGCTCTCTCTCCATTTGAGCAAAACTCATGTTGACTTAGTGTTTTTGTGAAAAAAAAGAGGGAGTTTAGCCTCCCAAAATCACGATGACTTTATATCCTAAAATTCAATTTATTCGAGTGATGGGCTATTTTGTTAAGTTTATATCATTTATTCATTTTTAGTACTTTTCCAATGTATAAAAAAATTTTATTTTTAATATACTTTAGAGAAACAAAATGAAACATCAAAATGTCAAACTGTCCAAAAACAAAAGCATCAAAATATACTTTAGAATCAGATTATCATATTTTTGTTTCATTGCAATTTGGAAATTGCTTTATGGAAGTCACTCATTTCAAAGGGTGAATCTCTTGTACTAGCAAGTCTGTTTGTAGATTCCATCTCGTATCTTTCAATAGATAGAGATGTAATTGGAAGAAATAGTTGCAACAACAATCTTCTTCACCTCATCTCCATTTTATGGACACTTTGAAATGACTTTAGGTTCAACACCATTTGCCCTTTTCTTTCAAGAGATAAAATCTTTTCTCTTGAAGCAGCTCTCAGATATGGCTAATTATCTCCTAGATTGTGAAACCCTAATTTTCTTGTGTGGTTAGTTATATGATACTCTTGTTTATTAGTTAATAATCCATATTGTAATGTCAGATTTAAATTAGGTAAGTTCTTGGTGGGGTTTTGGCCATAGTTGGAACTATTTGTAATTTGAGAGAACGTTAGGGGGTTATATGTAAATATTAATTTTTTATTTATTTGTATCATTGGTTCAGGAACATTATTTTGAGCTTCTTTTTTTCTTTGTTTCAGTGTGTAATTTGATAAAAAATAATCCATTTTTGTGAAAAATGGATTATTTTCAAATTTCAAAAAGCTTTCCTTCCAATTTACTGTTACAAGAGAGTTTATTAAACTTCCTTTTGTTTCTTCTGCTTTTCTTTCTCTCCTACTTCATTACAGCCTGTAGCACTCATTCTTCTCTAAGAAGTTAACATGATTGTGTCAAGAGTAAGAGACATTGAGAAACAACTCCTTAAGAACTTTAATTGAAGTAAGGAACTAAAATTTGGTTTAATTTCTTGTTTTATATACTGGTTTCAACTAATTTTCCCATTTCAATAGAAAATTTGAATTTTTGCAAATTTTAAATGCATTTACATTTTCTATTATGCAAAAATGATTGAAACATATTGCAAGGTCCAAGCCCGAGTTAATAAGAATTAACTATAATTAATCTTATTTTACTTCAAATGATACTTAACTATGCTAATTTAATCCAAACTCTCTTGAATTGGGTTATAGATAATTAAGTAGTCGGGTAGGGTTTGAACCTTATGTAGGTAGCCAAAGACCTTTTTTTAATTCAGGTTTTTATGGTTTTGCATCATATTGGCATAATTTTAAATTGCATCATATGTATTTTAACATGTGGGTCATCTTTCATGTTGGCCCAACTTAATTTGGATCCATCTTGGCTAACTAGAGTTCATTTGACTCAAATTATAAATTTCATAAAACAAGTGGGGGCCTGCTTGTAAATTTCTCCTTTCCTCTCAAATTCTGCTAGAGCTACTACCATCCTCTTCTTTTTTACTTTTCTTCTATTCCCTCATTTTTGTCTTCATCAATTGGGGCTAATGTAGCTTGCGTGTGTGAGGGACTAACTGTAACACTCCGACCCAGCTTGACCCCGTTTAGCGGTTAGTTAATCTTGTTTTCGTTCCTAATTGTGTTTTGTTTGTGTTTTCTTTTCGTTACGGGTCATGGATAGGTAGTTGGGTTGAGTTTGACCTGGATTAAGTAGACCAAGCCCTTTTTCGTAATTTTAGCTTTTCTTAGACATGGTCATTTTTGCATCATCTTGATGTCAACACGTGTCTTTCGTTGAGCTCGTTAACTTTCGTAACTACGTCATTGGCAACCGAGGTCGTGTGATTCGATGGGACCCGAGTTTGACTCAAACTGAAAATACACTTTTCACTTGGCCTTCATTGCAATTTGGACAACCATTGACTTGTATAAGTGCATCCATCGACCAACTCATGCTCTCTCTCTTGTTCTCTCTCGTTTTCTCTCTTTCTCTTCACTGCACGTGGAGCTCCACTCTCTCTCCCTACCTCACTTGAATTTCTCTCCTCCATCGATCAAGAGGAATTGGGTTCTTGCATGTGAAGTAAGTGGATCTCCTTCCATTCCCCTTCTCTCCATTCTCTATCTCTTCTCCTTCTTGTTTCTCATTTGCATGGTGTATCTGTGTAGTGGATTTTTCTCCATCCCTCATGCATGCATTGTGGTTTGATTTGGTTTAGGTTGTGTTTGGGCTTGAGGGCAACAAGTGTGTCATTGATTTCCAAATCGAGGCAAGTATAACCATAACATTGAGAACCCATGTTGGTATGCATTGAATTTGGTTGATCTTACATGAATTGATGTGGAAACAAGTGTTTACAGCCCATTTGATACTCATTGGTTCAGTACTTGTGTATTCCCATTGATAAATTGCATTTCTGATGCATTCCCAGACATTCTGTACAGGTTGCAGGAAATTGAATTCGTACAGGTACGGCTAAGCCGTATGCACCTTACGGCTCATAATCCAGAGAAGAGAAAAACCCAGTTTTTCTCTACGGCTAGGGCACGGCTAAGCCGTGGATTGCCCTACGGCTAAGCCGAAGCCCAGCCGTGGCCCAGCCGTAGAACAATACAGGGTGCAATTTCTGGAATAACTGAGAGTCAACGACTGACAGGTCTTCTACGGCCCACACACGGCTAAGCCGTAGCACACACACGGCTAAGCCGTAATCACACTAGAATAAAAATGGAGAATAAGGGTAGGTGTAAAGAAAAGACCAATATGGCCTTCATGATGGAATGTAGAACACCTAGACTTGCCCAACGGAATGTGATACAACGCATGAATGATCTCGAGGACTGCGAACCATTCATGTTCGTTATCCGGATGTTAAGCACCTCCCCATGGGTGTTGGTTTAAGGGACTTCGTGCACCGCCGATTCAAGGCAACACTAGACAACGGTGCATCAATACCTTAAAAACTACATCATCATGCACGGTTAGAAACACCGGATAATTAGATTAGAATTGGTTTGTAACTAAATATGATTCGATTTCGCATGGTTTGTTGCACAACATATTGCATTCGATCATTGATCTCAACGCTCTACATGATTACGTGTGTTTCGTTACTTTCACATCGTGGTTTAATTACCTTGAGTATGCATGTATGATATGTTCACTCACAGATATGCACGTATGATATGTTGTCACGATCTACTCAGGGTTTTCATGATTGCAGGCACTACTTAGCCTCAGCCTTAGGATCCCGACGGGGTGAATTTGGTATAGTTATATGGACCTGCTGCAGTATGGGTTTGTCTTGGGGAACCGGACCCCAGGAAACCGAGACCCATTGTACCCTGGCCCGGACAATGGTGTTCTTTGCATGTTATAAGATCCCTCTTTTGGGAGCATATGGTAATGTAGTTGCCGCTAGTATGTACACAGTATGTATTCATTGATTCACTCAGCATATTTCTTTCTTGCATGACAGCCTAGTATACGAAAATACCTTCTTTAATCACATGATGTTCTTTATTCTATTAGACACAGCGTGTGTTAACTTGCTATGGTTTATACTTTGCTGAATCTTCGTATTCACAGTTGTTTTTGGTGTTGCAGGCCCAGATCCCCCTGCCGAACCCCCGCAGGTCGGCCAGGCTCCAGATGAGACCCCCGGGGCCCCATCAGGCCTAGAGGAGTGGATGTGATCACTCCACGGGAGAGCGCTCTTGGCATGCATTGCATCGGAGTCTTGTTCATGTTGTTATCTTTTTGAGGATCTCAGACTTGTATATATGTCAGATTGTATATGTTATTTTGTTCTTTTTTGTAAAACTTTCATATGTTCACATGTAATTATATCAGTCCTTTCTTCGTACTCTCTTCTTGCTTGTTAGTTTTATGTTTCTGATATTTGCAGCTTCCGCATACTTGCTTGGCACGTGTGCTTGTTCCCTTGTGCGTGTGCATTTAGACCCGGTCTACGTGTGCATGCACGGGAGTACGTGTGTCATTAGGTTTGGCTTTTGCTAACCCCCGAACCCTGGGCTCGGGTTGTGACATACGTATTGTATGGTATCAGAGCATTTCTTGCTCATTCCTTGTTCTAGATGATAAGCATGTAGGCATGTAGGATCGTGGTGAGGATACGATTACTTCTTTGTGATCTTTCTAGATTTTGGGGCTTGTTGGGCGCTATTGTTTTGTGTTTGTGTCTGACTCTTTTCATTTTACAGGATGGCGTCAGGTTCGGGTTCTCAGCAGAACGCCGGAAATAACGAGAGCGGATCTGCACCGTCACCGCAGACACCGAATACAGATGAACGCATTCTTATGCTATTCCAGTCCCTTCAGGCACAATCGCAATCGATGCAGAACTTGCAGGCTCAAGTGACAACGATGTTAGACCGACAAAGTCAAGCCCCAGTTCAGTCTCATGTAGACCAGCAGGTGATCTTACAGCCTCGAGAGAGTGACCCGAATGCCCTCTATGGGAAATTTCGCAAGCGAGGGGCTATTGAGTTCTATGGAACCGAAGAGCCACTGAAGGCAGAACAGTGGTTAGAGCAGACAGAAGATGTTTTTGAGACCGTCGTGTGCACAAACCGGCAGAAGGTCGGACTAGCAACTTCTATGTTCAGAGACGTCGCAAAAACTTGGTGGAAGAGCGTGAAAGACTCATACAGAGACATTCCTAGTGCAACGGTGTGGGAGATGTTCAAGCAGCAGTTCAGGAGGAAGTTCATCCCGGCTCATGTGTTTCGAGCCAAGGAGGTTGAGTTTTTAGCACTCCGTCAGCAACAGATGACAGTAGCAGAATATGTGAACAAGTTTATGCAGTTGTCGCATTTTGCTCCGGACATGATCAATACTGAAGAAAGGAAGGTGAACCGGTTTGTTGAAGGTTTGCATCCCCGGTACATGCACCACGTGACAGCGTTTCAGCGTCCGGCTACGTTTGACGACGCAGTGGACAGGGCCTATTCTGCCGAGGCCATCCACCAAGCTGCGAGAGCCGTTGAGTCTAAGCGACAGCCGCCTTTCAGTGCACGAGGACAAGTCCAGAAGAAGACCAAAGGCCAGCAGAGTGCTTCTAGTTCTACTGGAGTGACTTGTGGATATTGTGGTAAGAACCACGCGACTGACGCGTGTTGGAGGAAGGCCGGTGCTTGTTTTATCTGTGGTTCGAGGGAGCATATGATCGCCAATTGTCCTCGACATAGAGCCTCCGGAGCAGCTCCATCTGGTCCTACTTCCGGTGTAGTCCCTAGCAGACCCAGCGCACCTACAGCTCCGAGCAAGCCACAGTCAGCTCGTCCAGGCTCGAGACAGCCTCGCCAGACAGCCCGTGCGTACGCTGCTACCCATGAGAGTGCCGAGGATCCACAGGTGGTTGAAGGTACTGTTTTGATTTCGCGCGTCGAGGCTTTAGCTTTGTTCGATTCGGGGTCTACACGGTCTTATGTAGCACCTCATTTTGCCGAGCGGTTACCTCAGCCGTCTAAGTCGTTGCCATATGTGCTGGTTGTATCCACCCCAGTTGGCAAGCGAGTGGAGTGTAGTATGTACTACCCCCATTGCAACGTGCAGATTGCAGGTCATCAGTTACCTGTTGATTTGATCCTGTTGTCGATGCTGGACTTCGACGTGATCCTTGGTATGGATTGGCTCGCCCGATATCGTGCCTGTGTTAACTGTTACAACAGGACGATTTTCTTCGATTTAGGCAAGGGCTTCCGTTTTGAGGGCAGTCAGCAGAGATGCCCCAGACGTGTGATTTCGGCGTGTAAGGCAGATCGCTTGAGCCGCCGAGGGTGTGAAGGCTTCATTGCCTTTGTCTCAGCGAAGAAGGAGACGAAGCAGTTAGGTGAGATCCAGGTGGTCTGTGACTTTCCCGATATCTTTCCAGATGATGTGCCAGACTTACCCCCGGTTCGAGATGTGGAGTTCGCCATTGAGCTTGTTCCCGGCACGGCACCGATCAGCAAGGCTCCGTACCGCATGGCCCCAGCTGAGTTATCAGAGTTGAAGAAGCAATTGCAGGAGCTTTTGGACAAGGGTTTCATACGCCCGAGCGTTTCACCTTGGGGAGCACCAGTCTTGTTTGTCAAGAAGAAGGATGGTACTTTTCGGATGTGCATAGACTATCGACAACTGAACAAAGTGACTATCAAGAACAAGTACCCCCTACCCAGGATCGATGAGCTGTTTGATCAACTTCAGGGTGCTGCATATTTTTCGAAGATTGATTTGAGATCTGGATATCACCAGTTGAGAGTCAAAGAAGATGACATTCCTAAGACTGCCTTCAGGACTCGTTATGGACATTATGAATTCCTCGTGATGCCTTTTGGACTAACCAACGCACCTGCAGCTTTTATGGCATTGATGAATCAGATTTTTGCTCCTTTCCTGGACCAATTCGTAGTTGTGTTTATTGATGACATACTGATCTACTCTAAGTCAGCAGAGGAGCATAGGGAGCATTTGAGAAAAGCCTTGTCGTTGTTGAGAGAACATCGATTGTTTGCTAAGTTGTCGAAGTGTGATTTTTGGCTTGAGCAGGTGTCATTTTTAGGTCATATCATTTCACGAGAGGGATTGGCAGTTGATCCATCCAAAGTAGAGGCAGTGGTGAATTGGCCTAGCCCCAAGACAGTGACAGAGGTTCGCAGTTTCCTTGGTCTAGCGGGTTATTATCGTCGATTTGTCCAGGACTTTGCTAAGATCTCTTCTCCTTTGACGAAGTTGACCAGGAAGAACGTACCATTTGATTGGACTGAGGAGTGTGAAGCCAGTTTCCGGATTTTGAAAGAGAAGTTGACTACAGTCCCAGTGTTAGCCTTGCCAGATGGTAGTGAAGGATTCGTGGTTTATTCAGATGCTTCTCGAGTTGGTCTAGGCTGTGTGTTGATGCAGCATGGGAAGGTTATTGCATATGGATCGAGACAGTTGCGAGATCATGAGAAGAATTACGCCACCCATGATTTGGAATTGGCAGCCATCGTGTTTGCATTGAAGCTGTGGAGACATTATCTGTATGGTGTGCAGTTTGAGGTTCGTTCTGACCACTACAGTTTACAGTACTTATTCACACAGCAGGAGCTGAACATGAGACAGCGGAGATGGCTTGAGCTTATTAAGGATTATGATTTCCCGATCAAATATCAGCCAGGCAAGGGGAATGTGGTGGCAGATGCGCTCAGCAGGAAAGCCGAGTCAGTGCAGCTTTTGAGCAGTTTCCTCTTAGAGTTCCAGGGTCTCCCTGTTGAAGTTAAACTAGTGGATGAGTGCGTGACTTTGGCTAGTACGCTAGTGTTTCAGCCTGAGATGATTCAGCAGATTAAAGACAGGCAGTTTGAGGATCTAACCTTGAAGCGCATTCGAGACCACATTGGAGACAGACCCGATTTCAGACTCGAGGATGGTGTACTCTATTTTCGGAGTAGGTTGTGCATGCCAGCAGTTGATGATTTCAAGGAGAAGCTGATGAACGAAGCGCATTATGCTCGCTACGCGATGCATCCAGGCAGCACCAAGATGTTCCGGAATCTCAAAGATCGCTTCTGGTGGAACAACATGAAGAGAGAAGTCGCAGGATTTGTTGCTCGCTGTTTGACTTGTCAGAAGGTGAAGGCAGATCATCAGAGACCGCCAGGCTCGTTGCATCCTTTGCACATACCGCAGTGGAAGTGGGAAAACATCACCATGGACTTCGTTTCCGGATTACCGCCGACGAGCAGGAAGAACAACGCCATTTGGGTAATTGTAGATCGATTGACGAAGTCAGCCCATTTCATTCCTTTCCGGAAGGGTATGACATTTTCCGAGATGGCTAGGAAGTTCGTGGATGAGATCGTCAGGCTCCATGGTACCCCCGTGTCGATTGTATCCGATCGTGACAGCCGTTTTGTTTCCTCGTTCTGGAGAGCATTCCAAGAGGCGTTGGGTACGAAGTTGAGTTTCAGCACGGCATATCACCCACAGACGGATGGGCAATCCGAGCGGACGATTCAGACTTTGGAGGATATGTTGCGAGCCAGTGTGTTGAGCTACGAGAAAGAATGGGATCTTCATCTATCGTTGTGCGAGTTCGCCTACAACAACAGCTTCCACGAGAGCATTGGGATGGCACCATATGAAGCATTGTACGGGAAGAAATGTAGAAGTCCGGTATGTTGGGAAGAAGTTGGAACTCGAAGTTTTCACGGATCGACGATCATTGCCGAGACTACGGAGAAGGTACAGAAAGCCATTGAGAATTTGAAAGTTGCTCGGTCGAGGCAGAAGAGTTATGCAAACACCCGCAGACGACCATTAGAGTTTCAGGTTGGCGAGTGGGTTTTTCTGAAGGTCTCACCGATGAAGGGTACGATCCGTTTCGGCCAGAAAGGCAAGTTAGCTCCACGCTATGTCGGACCGTTTGAGATCAAGAGTCGGATTGGTGATTTAGCCTATCGATTAGAGCTTCCCGAGATGTTTTCAGGAGTGCACAACGTTTTCCACGTTTCGTTGCTTCGGAAATATGTTCATGATCCCTCCCATGTCATTCGTTACGACGAGGTTCAGATTCAGCCGAGTGCTGCATACGTTGAGCGACCGCTCCGTATCGTGGGGACCCGAGAACAGATACTCCGCACCAGGACAATTCGATGGGTCAAAGTGCTTTGGGAGCATCACAGTCCCGATGAGGCTACTTGGGAGTTAGAAGAGCAGATGGCACGTCAGTAGCCCGATTTGTTTTCCCAGGTATGAGTGAGTTAGTGTGCATTCCGAGGACGGAATGATTCTCAAGTAGGGGAGGATGTAACACTCCGACCCAGCTTGACCCCGTTTAGCGGTTAGTTAATCTTGTTTTCGTTCCTAATTGTGTTTTGTTTGTGTTTTCTTTTCGTTACGGGTCATGGATAGGTAGTTGAGTTGAGTTTGACCTGGATTAAGTAGACCAAGCCCTTTTTCGTAATTTTAGCTTTTCTTAGACATGGTCATTTTTGCATCATCTTGATGTCAACACGTGTCTTTCGTTGAGGTCGTTAACTTTCGTAACTACGTCATTGGCAACCGAGGTCGTGTGATTCGATGAGACCCAAGTTTGACTCAAACTGAAAATACACTTTTCACTTGGCCTTCATTGCAATTTGGACAACCATTGACTTGTATAAGTGCATCCATCGACCAACTCATGCTCTCTCTCTTGTTCTCTCTCGTTTTCTCTCTTTCTCTTCACTGCACGTGGAGCTCCACTCTCTCTCCCTACCTCACTTGAATTTCTCTCCTCCATCGATCAAGAGGAATTGGGTTCTTGCATGTGAAGTAAGTGGATCTCCTTCCATTCCCCTTCTCTCCATTCTCTATCTCTTCTCCTTCTTGTTTCTCATTTGTATGGTGTATCTGTGTAGTGGATTTTTCTCCATCCCTCATGCATGCATTGTGGTTTGATTTGGTTTAGGTTGTGTTTGGGCTTGAGGGCAACAAGTGTGTCATTGATTTCCAAATCGAGGCAAGTATAACCATAACATTGAGAACCCATGTTGGTATGCATTGAATTTGGTTGATCTTACATGAATTGATGTGGAAACAAGTGTTTACAGCCCATTTGATACTCATTGGTTCAGTACTTGTGTATTCCCATTGATAAATTGCATTTCTGATGCATTCCCAGACATTCTGTACAGGTTGCAGGAAATTGAATTCGTACAGGTACGGCTAAGCCGTATGCACCTTACGGCTCACAATCCAGAGAAGAGAAAAACCCAGTTTTTCTCTACGGCTAGGGCACGGCTAAGCCGTGGATTGCCCTACGGCTAAGCCGAAGCCCAGCCGTGGCCCAGCCGTAGAACAATACAGGGTGCAATTTCTGGAATAACTGAGAGTCAGCGACTGACAGGTCTTCTACGGCCCACACACGGCTAAGCCGTAGCACACACACGGCTAAGCCGTAATCACACTAGAATAAAAATGGAGAATAAGGATAGGTGTAAAGAAAAGACCAATATGGCCTTCATGATGGAATGTAGAACACCTAGACTTGCCCAACGGAATGTGATACAACGCATGAATGATCTCGAGGACTGCGAACCATTCATGTTCGTTATCCGGATGTTAAGCACCTCCCCATGGGTGTTGGTTTAAGGGACTTCGTGCACCGCCGATTCAAGGCAACACTAGACAACGGTGCATCAATACCTTAAAAACTACATCATCATGCACGGTTAGAAACACCGGATAATTAGATTAGAATTGGTTTGTAACTAAATATGATTCGATTTCGCATGGTTTGTTGCACAACATATTGCATTCGATCATTGATCTCAACGCTCTACATGATTACGTGTGTTTCGTTACTTTCACATCGTGGTTTAATTACCTTGAGTATGCATGTATGATATGTTCACTCACAGATATGCACGTATGATATGTTGTCACGATCTACTCAGGGTTTTCATGATTGCAGGCACTACTTAGCCTCAGCCTTAGGATCCCGACGGGGTGAATTTGGTATAGTTATATGGACCTGCTGCAGTATGGGTTTGTCTTGGGGAACCGGACCCCAGGAAACCGAGACCCATTGTACCCTGGCCCGGACAATGGTGTTCTTTGCATGTTATAAGATCCCTCTTTTGGGAGCATATGGTAATGTAGTTGCCGCTAGTATGTACACAGTATGTATTCATTGATTCACTCAGCATATTTCTTTCTTGCATGACAGCCTAGTATACGAAAATACCTTCTTTAATCACATGATGTTCTTTATTCTATTAGACACAGCGTGTGTTAACTTGCTATGGTTTATACTTTGCTGAATCTTCGTATTCACAGTTGTTTTTGGTGTTGCAGGCCCAGATCCCCCTGCCGAACCCCCGCAGGTCGGCCAGGCTCCAGATGAGACCCCCGGGGCCCCATCAGGCCTAGAGGAGTGGATGTGATCACTCCACGGGAGAGCGCTCTTGGCATGCATTGCATCGGAGTCTTGTTCATGTTGTTATCTTTTTGAGGATCTCAGACTTGTATATATGTCAGATTGTATATGTTATTTTGTTCTTTTTTGTAAAACTTTCATATGTTCACATGTAATTATATCAGTCCTTTCTTCGTACTCTCTTCTTGCTTGTTAGTTTTATGTTTCTGATATTTGCAGCTTCCGCATACTTGCTTGGCACGTGTGCTTGTTCCCTTGTGCGTGTGCATTTAGACCCGGTCTACGTGTGCATGCACGGGAGTACGTGTGTCATTAGGTTTGGCTTTTGCTAACCCCCGAACCCTGGGCTCGGGTTGTGACATACGTATTGTATGGTATCAGAGCATTTCTTGCTCATTCCTTGTTCTAGATGATAAGCATGTAGGCATGTAGGATCGTGGTGAGGATACGATTACTTCTTTGTGATCTTTCTAGATTTTGGGGCTTGTTGGGCGCTATTGTTTTGTGTTTGTGTCTGACTCTTTTCATTTTACAGGATGGCGTCAGGTTCGGGTTCTCAGCAGCACGCCGGAAATAACGAGAGCGGATCTGCACCGTCACCGCAGACACCGAATACAGATGAACGCATTCTTATGCTATTCCAGTCCCTTCAGGCACAATCGCAATCGATGCAGAACTTGCAGGCTCAAGTGACAACGATGTTAGACCGACAAAGTCAAGCCCCAGTTCAGTCTCATGTAGACCAGCAGGTGATCTTACAGCCTCGAGAGAGTGACCCGAATGCCCTCTATGGGAAATTTCGCAAGCGAGGGGCTATTGAGTTCTATGGAACCGAAGAGCCACTGAAGGCAGAACAGTGGTTAGAGCAGACAGAAGATGTTTTTGAGACCGTCGTGTGCACGAACCGGCAGAAGGTCGGACTAGCAACTTCTATGTTCAGAGACGTCGCAAAAACTTGGTGGAAGAGCGTGAAAGACTCATACAGAGACATTCCTAGTGCAACGGTGTGGGAGATGTTCAAGCAGCAGTTCAGGAGGAAGTTCATCCCGGCTCATGTGTTTCGAGCCAAGGAGGTTGAGTTTTTAGCACTCCGTCAGCAACAGATGACAGTAGCAGAATATGTGAACAAGTTTATGCAGTTGTCGCATTTTGCTCCGGACATGATCAATACTGAAGAAAGGAAGGTGAACCGGTTTGTTGAAGGTTTGCATCCCCGGTACATGCACCACGTGACAGCGTTTCAGCGTCCGGCTACGTTTGACGACGCAGTGGACAGGGCCTATTCTGCCGAGGCCATCCACCAAGCTGCGAGAGCCGTTGAGTCTAAGCGACAGCCGCCTTTCAGTGCACGAGGACAAGTCCAGAAGAAGACCAAAGGCCAGCAGAGTGCTTCTAGTTCTACTGGAGTGACTTGTGGATATTGTGGTAAGAACCACGCGACTGACGCGTGTTGGAGGAAGGCCGGTGCTTGTTTTATCTGTGGTTCGAGGGAGCATATGATCGCCAATTGTCCTCGACATAGAGCCTCCGGAGCAGCTCCATCTGGTCCTACTTCCGGTGCAGTCCTTAGCAGACCCAGCGCACCTACAGCTCCGAGCAAGCCACAGTCAGCTCGTCCAGGCTCGAGACAGCCTCGCCAGATAGCCCGTGCGTACGCTGCTACCCATGAGAGTGCCGAGGATCCACAGGTGGTTGAAGGTACTGTTTTGATTTCGCGCGTCGAGGCTTTAGCTTTGTTCGATTCGGGGTCTACACGGTCTTATGTAGCACCTCATTTTGCCGAGCGGTTACCTCAGCCGTCTAAGTCGTTGCCATATGTGCTGGTTGTATCCACCCCAGTTGGCAAGTGAGTGGAGTGTAGTATGTACTACCCCCATTGCAACGTGCAGATTGCAGGTCATCAGTTACCTGTTGATTTGATCCTGTTGTCGATGCTGGACTTCGACGTGATCCTTGGTATGGATTGGCTCGCCCGATATCGTGCCTGTGTTAACTGTTACAACAGGACGATTTTCTTCGATTTAGGCAAGGGCTTCCGTTTTGAGGGCAGTCAGCAGAGATGCCCCAGACGTGTGATTTCGGCGTGTAAGGCAGATCGCTTGAGCCGCCGAGGGTGTGAAGGCTTCATTGCCTTTGTCTCAGCGAAGAAGGAGACGAAGCAGTTAGGTGAGATCCAGGTGGTCTGTGACTTTCCCGATATCTTTCCAGATGATGTGCCAGACTTACCCCCGGTTCGAGATGTGGAGTTCGCCATTGAGCTTGTTCCCGGCACGGCACCGATCAGCAAGGCTCCGTACCGCATGGCCCCAGCTGAGTTATCAGAGTTGAAGAAGCAATTGCAGGAGCTTTTGGACAAGGGTTTCATACGCCCGAGCGTTTCACCTTGGGGAGCACCAGTCTTGTTTGTCAAGAAGAAGGATGGTACTTTTCGGATGTGCATAGACTATCGACAACTGAACAAAGTGACTATCAAGAACAAGTACCCCCTACCCAGGATCGATGAGCTGTTTGATCAACTTCAGGGTGCTGCATATTTTTCGAAGATTGATTTGAGATCTGGATATCACCAGTTGAGAGTCAAAGAAGATGACATTCCTAAGACTGCCTTCAGGACTCGTTATGGACATTATGAATTCCTCGTGATGCCTTTTGGACTAACCAACGCACCTGCAGCTTTTATGGCATTGATGAATCAAATTTTTGCTCCTTTCCTGGACCAATTCGTAGTTGTGTTTATTGATGACATACTGATCTACTCTAAGTCAGCAGAGGAGCATAGGGAGCATTTGAGAAAAGCCTTGTCGTTGTTGAGAGAACATCGATTGTTTGCTAAGTTGTCGAAGTGTGATTTTTGGCTTGAGCAGGTGTCATTTTTAGGTCATATCATTTCACGAGAGGGATTGGCAGTTGATCCATCCAAAGTAGAGGCAGTGGTGAATTGGCCTAGCCCCAAGACAGTGACAGAGGTTCGCAGTTTCCTTGGTCTAGCGGGTTACTATCGTCGATTTGTCCAGGACTTTGCTAAGATCTCTTCTCCTTTGACGAAGTTGACCAGGAAGAACGTACCATTTGATTGGACTGAGGAGTGTGAAGCCAGTTTCCGGATTTTGAAAGAGAAGTTGACTACAGTCCCAGTGTTAGCCTTGCCAGATGGTAGTGAAGGATTCGTGGTTTATTCAGATGCTTCTCGAGTTGGTCTAGGCTGTGTGTTGATGCAGCATGGGAAGGTTATTGCATATGGATCGAGACAGTTGCGAGATCATGAGAAGAATTACGCCACCCATGATTTGGAATTGGCAGCCATCGTGTTTGCATTGAAGCTGTGGAGACATTATCTGTATGGTGTGCAGTTTGAGGTTCATTCTGACCACCACAGTTTACAGTACTTATTCACACAGTAGGAGCTGAACATGAGACAGCGGAGATGGCTTGAGCTTATTAAGGATTATGATTTCCCGATCAAATATCAGCCAGGCAAGGGGAATGTGGTGGCAGATGCGCTCAGCAGGAAAGCCGAGTCAGTGCAGCTTTTGAGCAGTTTCCTCTTAGAGTTCCAGGGTCTCCCTGTTGAAGTTAAACTAGTGGATGAGTGCGTGACTTTGGCTAGTACGCTAGTGTTTCAGCCTGAGATGATTCAGCAGATTAAAGACAGGCAGTTTGAGGATCTAACCTTGAAGCGCATTCGAGACCACATTGGAGACAGACCCGATTTTAGACTCGAGGATGGTGTACTCTATTTTCGGAGTAGGTTGTGCGTGCCAGCAGTTGATGATTTCAAGGAGAAGCTGATGAACGAAGCGCATTATGCTCGCTACGCGATGCATCCAGGCAGCACCAAGATGTTCCGGAATCTCAAAGATCGCTTCTGGTGGAACAACATGAAGAGAGAAGTCGCAGGATTTGTTGCTCGCTGTTTGACTTGTCAGAAGGTGAAGGCAGATCATCAGAGACCGCCAGGCTCGTTGCATCCTTTGCACATACCGCAGTGGAAGTGGGAAAACATCACCATGGACTTCGTTTCCGGATTACCGCCGACGAGCAGGAAGAACAACGCCATTTGGGTAATTGTAGATCGATTGACGAAGTCAGCCCATTTCATTCCTTTCCGGAAGGGTATGACATTTTCCGAGATGGCTAGGAAGTTCGTGGATGAGATCGTCAGGCTCCATGGTACCCCCGTGTCGATTGTATCCGATCGTGACAGCCGTTTTGTTTCCTCGTTCTGGAGAGCATTCCAAGAGGCGTTGGGTACGAAGTTGAGTTTCAGCACGGCATATCACCCACAGACGGATGGGCAATCCGAGCGGACGATTCAGACTTTGGAGGATATGTTGCGAGCCAGTGTGTTGAGCTACGAGAAAGAATGGGATCTTCATCTATCGTTGTGCGAGTTCGCCTACAACAACAGCTTCCACGAGAGCATTGGGATGGCACCATATGAAGCATTGTACGGGAAGAAGTGTAGAAGTCCGGTATGTTGGGAAGAAGTTGGAACTCGAAGTTTTCACGGACCGACGATCATTGCCGAGACTACGGAGAAGGTACAGAAAGCCATTGAGAATTTGAAAGTTGCTCGGTCGAGGCAGAAGAGTTATGCAAACACCCGCAGACGACCATTAGAGTTTCAGGTTGGCGAGTGGGTTTTTCTGAAGGTCTCACCGATGAAGGGTACGATCCGTTTCGGCCAGAAAGGCAAGTTAGCTCCACGCTATGTCAGACCGTTTGAGATCAAGAGTCGGATTGGTGATTTAGCCTATCGATTAGAGCTTCCCGAGATGTTTTCAGGAGTGCACAACGTTTTCCACGTTTCGATGCTTCGGAAATATGTTCATGATCCCTCCCATGTCATTCGTTACGACGAGGTTCAGATTCAGCCGAGTGCTGCATACGTTGAGCGACCGCTCCGTATCGTGGGGACCCGAGAACAGATACTCCGCACCAGGACAATTCGATGGGTCAAAGTGCTTTGGGAGCATCACAGTCCCGATGAGGCTACTTGGGAGTTAGAAGAGCAGATGGCACGTCAGTATCCCGATTTGTTTTCCCAGGTATGAGTGAGTTAGTGTGCATTCCGAGGACGGAATGATTCTCAAGTAGGGGAGGATGTAACACTCCGACCCAGCTTGACCCCGTTTAGCGGTTAGTTAATCTTGTTTTCGTTCCTAATTGTGTTTTGTTTGTGTTTTCTTTTCGTTACGGGTCATGGATAGGTAGTTGGGTTGAGTTTGACCTGGATTAAGTAGACCAAGCCCTTTTTCGTAATTTTAGCTTTTCTTAGACATGGTCATTTTTGCATCATCTTGATGTCAACACGTGTCTTTCGTTGAGCTCGTTAACTTTCGTAACTACGTCATTGGCAACCGAGGTCGTGTGATTCGATGGGACCCGAGTTTGACTCAAACTGAAAATACACTTTTCACTTGGCCTTCATTGCAATTTGGACAACCATTGACTTGTATAAGTGCATCCATCGACCAACTCATGCTCTCTCTCTTGTTCTCTCTCGTTTTCTCTCTTTCTCTTCACTGCACGTGGAGCTCCACTCTCTCTCCCTACCTCACTTGAATTTCTCTCCTCCATCGATCAAGAGGAATTGGGTTCTTGCATGTGAAGTAAGTGGATCTCCTTCCATTCCCCTTCTCTCCATTCTCTATCTCTTCTCCTTCTTGTTTCTCATTTGCATGGTGTATCTGTGTAGTGGATTTTTCTCCATCCCTCATGCATGCATTGTGGTTTGATTTGGTTTAGGTTGTGTTTGGGCTTGAGGGCAACAAGTGTGTCATTGATTTCCAAATCGAGGCAAGTATAACCATAACATTGAGAACCCATGTTGGTATGCATTGAATTTGGTTGATCTTACATGAATTGATGTGGAAACAAGTGTTTACAGCCCATTTGATACTCATTGGTTCAGTACTTGTGTATTCCCATTGATAAATTGCATTTCTGATGCATTCCCAGACATTCTGTACAGGTTGCAGGAAATTGAATTCGTACAGGTACGGCTAAGCCGTATGCACCTTACGGCTCACAATCCAGAGAAGAGAAAAACCCAGTTTTTCTCTACGGCTAGGGCACGGCTAAGCCGTGGATTGCCCTACGGCTAAGCCGAAGCCCAGCCGTGGCCCAGCCGTAGAACAATACAGGGTGCAATTTCTGGAATAACTGAGAGTCAGCGACTGACAGGTCTTCTACGGCCCACACACGGCTAAGCCGTAATCACACTAGAATAAAAATGGAGAATAAGGATAGGTGTAAAGAAAAGACCAATATGGCCTTCATGATGGAATGTAGAACACCTAGACTTGCCCAACGGAATGTGATACAACGCATGAATGATCTCGAGGACTGCGAACCATTCATGTTCGTTATCCGGATGTTAAGCACCTCCCCATGGGTGTTGGTTTAAGGGACTTCGTGCACCGCCGATTCAAGGCAACACTAGACAACGGTGCATCAATACCTTAAAAACTACATCATCATGCACGGTTAGAAACACCGGATAATTAGATTAGAATTGGTTTGTAACTAAATATGATTCGATTTCGCATGGTTTGTTGCACAACATATTGCATTCGATCATTGATCTCAACGCTCTACATGATTACGTGTGTTTCGTTACTTTCACATCGTGGTTTAATTACCTTGAGTATGCATGTATGATATGTTCACTCACAGATATGCACGTATGATATGTTGTCACGATCTACTCAGGGTTTTCATGATTGACTCCGTATAGTCAGGCACTACTTAGCCTCAGCCTTAGGATCCCGACGGGGTGAATTTGGTATAGTTATATGGACCTGCTGCAGTATGGATTTGTCTTGGGGAACCGGACCCCAGGAAACCGAGACCCATTGTACCCTGGCCCGGACAATGGTGTTCTTTGCATGTTATAAGATCCCTCTTTTGGGAGCATATGGTAATGTAGTTGCCGCTAGTATGTACACAGTATGTATTCATTGATTCACTCAGCATATTTCTTTCTTGCATGACAGCCTAGTATACGAAAATACCTTCTTTAATCACATGATGTTCTTTATTCTATTAGACACAGCGTGTGTTAACTTGCTATGGTTTATACTTTGCTGAATCTTCGTATTCACAGTTGTTTTTGGTGTTGCAGGCCCAGATCCCCCTGCCGAACCCCCGCAGGTCGGCCAGGCTCCAGATGAAACCCCCGGGGCTCCATCAGGCCTAGAGGAGTGGATGTGATCACTCCACGGGAGAGCGCTCTTGGCATGCATTGCATCGGAGTCTTGTTCATGTTGTTATCTTTTTGAGGATCTCAGACTTGTATATATGTCAGATTGTATATGTTATTTTGTTCTTTTTTGTAAAACTTTCATATGTTCACATGTAATTATATTAGTCCTTTCTTCGTACTCTCTTCTTACTTGTTAGTTTTATGTTTCTGATATTTGCAGCTTCCGCATACTTGCTTGGCACGTGTGCTTGTTCCCTTGTGCGTGTGCATTTAGACCCGGTCTACGTGTGCATGCACGGGAGTACGTGTGTCATTAGGTTTGGCTTTTGCTAACCCCCGAACCCTGGGCTCGGGTTGTGACACTAACTCCATCACTTTCCCTCATCTTCCTTAAACCATCTTGGTAAAGTGGAACCCTTCTTGTCTACAGCCATTTTTGTCTCTACAATTATAACGGTAAGGAGCATCTTTCTTGGTTATTTTCTTTGAATTTAGTAGAGTCAAGGAGATTCAAATCTGCAGCATGCGTTCATCTCATGATTCATTTGATCTCTTGCATGTCTTAGGGTTTGCATAATTTAGGGTTTTTTCTCCATTAAGCCAAGAAGGCTTAGGCTTTGGGTAAAGCTTTTATCAAAGCAAGTATAAATGTATAATATTTCTGCATGTATGATTTTATACGTTGATTCATATCAATTCAATGTACCATGTAAATGTACAGTTCTCTTCTCTTCTTTAATTCATGTAATTGAGATGGTTTAAGTATTAATGATTAATAAAAATGTAGTTATGGCTGAATGAAGGTAATGGAGGAAGGAGATCGTGGAGTAGAAAGGTGTTTAGTGGACGACAAGGGGATTTAATTGATGTTTTGGTGCAGGGAAAGCCAAAGAAAATAGAGGAGAATCAATTTGGAACTCAATCTTCTCAAAGCCAAAGTGCCCCACGACTGATTGATTAAGTAAGAGCTCGATCTATTGAATTAGCCCTCCCGATGGTGTCGATGGATCGGACAGGGGCTCGATTGATCGGGTACCATAATTTTTGACCAAAATTTTATTTCTTTTATTTTGATTTGGGGAAACTATCCTAATCTTCTCTTAAGCCCTTGTAGAGATGCTTTAAGCCAATCTTACTTTTAGGACACTAGATTTATCCAAAGACCTTATAGGACATTACAATTGACACTTTGCCTTGATCTGATTGGCTTAATGGTGAATAATACTAAAAGGAAGAGTATGGAGCTGTCACTCATTCTCTCTTAATTTTTGAACTAGTTTCTAATATCACATCATGGATATTGGCATAATAAGTGGTGTTCATCACTTATACAATATAATACTAAGACTTTGGTAGAACAATGATACTGGATGTTTTATGAATATCAAAACTACTGTACTCCCACTTCCACCCTTCCATTCCATCATTTTTTTTAATCATAAATCATCAAAACCCCAACCATCTAACCTATCACCTTCATTTAGCATTTAAATTGGCATTACATAAGACACCTATATCATGATGGAATCAAAGAGTCAATGTAAATCATTATGAGATATGGGTAGTCACTTACCTTAGATGAAGATTGACAAAGAAGAAGATGACCCTAGCCTTAACGCAAGGCCAACGTACCCTAACGAAGAAGATGGAGATTGTGGAGATCCGGTGTTCCAGTAGCTTGGGATGGGTTGGCCGTGAGGTTAAGGGAGAGAAAGAAAAAAATGAAAATGAGAGGGATGGTGGCTGGTTCTCTCGAGAGTTATAAAAAAGATTGAGGTCCCTAAAGTTTGAGGAAAATACAAGCAAAGGACTGGTTTGGGTCAATTGGATTCTACAGGTCCAGGATGGGTCTAAATCGGGTTGGGTCAAACTATAAGGTCTCACAAATCTAGATCCTCTACCCTGTTAGCTCAAAACCCAAAAGAAAACTAAAATATTTCTAATCAACCCCAATTTAATAAAAATAAAACTCAATTAGATTAAAATGTAGATAATTTATATAAATAATTAACTAGGGTACAGAACGTTACACATCAGTTGGGTGTGTTTGGTCACGGAAATTCAGTTTTATATTCATAGTTCCAACTCTGTATTTTTTTGCTTTTCTTTTTGGTGGTCTTGTTGCTTTTTTTTTAGTTGGGGGCAAAAACTCTTATTATTTGTTTTTTAGATGCTTTTCCCTAATTTTTCATTTTTTTTTTCTAGGGGTTTTTTATGGAAAAATCCCCTTAGAATTTTTATAGAATGAAAAGGATCTCAAAGATTTTTATAGCCCAGAATGGTCCCTTGAGCCATTTTTGGGTTTTTTTTTGTTCAATATTATTCATGAGCATGGATATCTATGCTCAAGTGTAACATATATTAAATCATTCTTCCTATTCCTTTTTCCACTTCATCATCTCTTCTTTTTAGTTTGCTCGAGGGTTTTGTTTAGGTCCTGTCTGGGGCAAAGACGGGAAAATTAGAAGCAAAAAAAAGAGAAAGAAAACAAAAACAAAAGAAAAAGAGAAGACAAGGAAGATGATGAAGGAAGAAGAACAGAGAAAAAGAAGAATAAGGAAGAAGAAGAAATGTTTGGAGGAGAAAGAGAATGTGGGTATAATAAAAGGTGAAATAAGAAGAAAAAATCAAGAAGAGAAATAAGCAGAAGAGATGAGGCAGAGAATTAGCAGAAAGAACAAAAATAAAAAGAAAAAGGGAGAAAAAGAAATATTACGCTTGAGCATAGATATCTATACTCAAGCGTAATATATCTAAAGCAAATATGATTTATTTAGATATTGTTAATGAGCATAGATATCGTTGTTTATCAATAATGTCTAAAAAAAGATACCTTGACTCTGCTTTGGGTATATTACTCTTAAGTATAGATATCTATGCTCAAGCGTAGTATATGCAAAACTCTTTTCCCATTCCTTGTTCTTGGTTTAGTAGAGGGTTCCATTTGTATTATGTTTGGGATGAAGAGGGAAAAATCAAGAAGAAGAAAAAGCGATAGAGAAAATAAAATAAAGAGAGAAGATAAGGAAGATAAGGAAGGAAGAAGAAAAGAAGAAGAAGAAATGCTGAGAGGAGAAAGTTTAGGTTCTCCTTTTCTTTTATTTTCTTGTTCTTTTTTGCTTCTCCTTGAATTTCCCCTCCTTACCAGGAAGAACACAAATGAAACCCTTTGCCAAACTACGAAGAAGAGATGATGATGAAGAAAAAGGAATGAGGAAAGGGTTTTGTGTATACTACGCTTGAGCATAAATATTTATGTTCAAGTGTAATATACGCAAAGCAGAATCAAATGTTTTTTTTTTGTATTTTGTTTTTTTAAACATTGTTGATGAGAAGCAATATCTATGCTCATCAACAATGTTTAAAAAAAATTATGATTCTTTTTAGGTATATTACGCTTGAGTATATACATCTATGCTCAAGCATAATATTTTTTCTTCTCCAGTTTTTTTTCTTATTTTTGTTCCTTATTCTGATTCTCCTCCCCATCTCTTCTACTTATTTCTCTTCTTGATTTTTTCATCTTATTTTACTTTCATTACACACTCTCGTTCTCTTTTCTCGTCCCAACATTTCTTTTTCTTCCTTTTTTTCGTCTTCTCTTTTCTTCTTCCTTCATCATCTTCCTTGTTTTTTCTTTCTCTTTTGTTCCTATTTTCTTTCTCTTTTTTTTTCTTCTTCTTGATTTTCCTCTCTTTGCCTCAACAGAACCGAAACAAAACCCTTGTCAAACCAAGAAGAAGAGATAATTAAAAGGAAGAAGGAATAAGGAAATAATTTAATGTATGTTACTCTTGAGCATAGATATCTATGTTTATAAATAATATTGTAAAAAAAAAAATCAGAAAAAGCTCAAGGTACCATTTAGGCCATAAAAATCTTTAGGGTTTTTTCTGTTCCATAAAAACTCTAACGGGTATTTTCAAGAAAAACCCCTTCCTTCGAATATACAAACAACCTTCAGCGAAAGAACAACATTGTATAAAATGAAATAGACAGCATTAGCAATGATTGTCCTACACGTTGAAGTTGGTAGGTTGAAAATTTTATGGTCCATTTAATATTGAATAGGATACTTTTCAGTTTCCAAAGTAGTTGGTGGATCATGTGGAAAGGAGTGGCTCAAGTTTCTTCTTATATCCCTAAGATCATTCTATGCTCAATTGATGGGCCATCAAAGAGAAGCAAAACTTAATGATTTATATGTCAAATTCTTCAAGATGATTAGATGACTTAAGAGAGAAACCATTTAACTCATGTCAACATTCTCTCAGCCTCAGCTGATACGGCACTCATCCCACTGTCTCCAGGGATGACAGAGTAACTTCTTTGAAAGGCCCAAAATGTTGCATCATGTAAAAAACGTGCAAGCAGGCATGCAAAGATTGTACAACATCAAACAATTAACACACACGTTTCCATTTCACCTAACTAAACCAACAATTCTTATCCATCTTTCTGGGAAGAAGATAGTGGTCTTGGTTAGGTCAACCAAACATACAGCACATGATAAGTTGTTCCAACCATCTTTTTCATTCTTGTTACTCTAATTTAATACACTACCCATTTGGTGAGGTAGATAAGCCATTTTTCTTGGTAAAACTGACCTGATCTGAAACTTTGAGGCTATTAAATCCTGACCTTTACGCACCATTGAATTTAATCTCAAAAAATATTCAAATGAGAAAGTTACACTTGGAGGCTAACAGCTCAAAAGTATGGATAATTATATTATGAGCTGATTTGTTACCCGACCTTTTCAACATGTTTGGATAATCACATTTTTGTGGAAATGCCAAAAAAAAAAAAAATTCAAAACATTTTTTCTTAGAAAAGTTTTTTCATCATTTGGTGCAAAAGAGAAGGCACCAAACCAATGTTATTTTTATTGGTTATGGGGAAAATTGTTTGTAATTATGGACAGGGGAAAATTTTCTGCAGGAAGGGCTTTGTTGGAGGAAGTAACACGAAATTGTCGTTATTGAAACCTTTTGTATCAAACTGTCCCTTTTTGATAGCCATGCATTTAGGTGGTGTGCTAGCCGTGCCATCTTGGTGGCCCCTCATAGCTTTAATGTTGCAGAAGCACATATTTGTGATTGTAGCGCTGCTACAAACATAATCAAGATTTTGTCCACTTGGATCAAGCACTAAATATAGGGATTCGTGACTGTCTAAAAGAGATTAGATTAGTAACGTATGATTTATTCTTCATGATTCAATGATGAACACCCTAGTCGTAGAGAATGATGATGGATGGTTTTGATCTAATCTTTACTCTCATTTAGGCTTGTTATTGCTTATGAGTATTAAGGTTTAGTCCCATATGTATCAATAATGCTAACCACACTTTCCATCTCACAACTCAACTCACAACTCTCTTTTTTTTTTCTTTTGTTTTGTTTTATAGCATTTGAATTAATGGGTGTTAAACTCCAATTCAAGTTTAAAAAGAGAGATAAGGTTAAAGAGTTGGATCAAACTCAAATAAATCCTATCCTTACCATCATACAAGGATTGACACATCCTATTAAATTCAAATATTATCCTTGTGAGGAGTGTCTCTTTGTGTTGGGGTCCACCCACATGTAAACACGAGTGGGCCCATCACATATGTCAATAGCTCCCACAAGGAGGGTCGCATGAAAAAGTAACGTACTCTAGTACTTGTAGGGAAAAATGTGCTTACACATCAATGCTACACATGAGGGATGCAATATTATTTTAAGGAGCCAATTCTCCTACAAGAGTCCCCACCCTGCTATACATGAGTTTTTGTACCCATCATTCATAGGGAGGGTTCCTTGACTTAGCGGGGTTTTCTATTTTTTATTTTTAGTAGCCCCATTTTGCTAGCACAACTCGAACTTACAACCTCCACGAGAAATTCATGGGAGAAATTCATGGTCCTAGGCGGTGATAGGAATAGAAAATCTAGCACTGTACAATAGTTAATATTAAATTTCCACCACTAACCATTGCTACTAAAACCTTAAGGTGTTAGTAGAGGTAGCGAAAATACTTTTTAATAGTCCCCATTGGGTGGAGCGACTCACATCTTTTTTGTTTTTTTGCACCGAGTCGTTTCCCCTAGGATTTGAACTTGTGACTGATTGGCTTTGATATCATATTAAATTTCTTCATCTATCCATTACTATCAAAATCTTAAGATGTTCATAGAGGTAGTGAAAATACTTTTCAATATTCTTCATTGGGTGGAGCCCACTCCTCAATTGTTAAAGAGTCCCTTAGGTGAAGAAAGTGCTGGTGAACATGTGCATTAAAGCACTTGTTTTTCCCTTTGCTTGTTTTCTCTTTATTTCTTAAAGTCCTACAGTGGAAGCAGAGAACTTTTTAGAAGGCATTTACTTTGAATTCCTCATATGCTTCTAGTGTTTTTCTTGGTAGTGGACTTAAGTAGTAGTGACCACTGCGTGCACCGGTTGGCTGTGTCATCTGTGCATGCGGGTGTGTCTTCTCCACGTTAATGCGGAATACGCCTTGTATGGCCCTTGAGGCAAGTCCATTTGCACTTATGTGAAAGGCGTGAATCGGCTATCTAATTTATTTTTCAATTATCTGCAAACAAGATTTCTCCAACATCAAGTGCATATTTAATCGTTTTGTACTTCATTTTTGTCTGTGTTCCTTGTTTTGTTGTTTGCCTTAGAAAACAGAAAATTAGTTTCAAATCACCTCCTCAAATCACAGTACCAGAACCCCAAACTAGTAGTCAGGTAAAAGGCATTGTGTATCGGTCAACCTAGTAGTCACAAACTAAATTTCGTTTCTTGAAAGAGGAAAATTTTCAAATGATTAAAAAGGTAATTGCATAGAATTATTGTATTCAAGAAGTTTTAACTGATACTAAAATTCTTGTCTAAAAAGATCCACCTAATTGTTTTTTTCCTTTTTTTTTATAGGAAAATTCAATATTCATAGGGTGGAATATCAACATAAGATTTTTGTTTTTATAGAAATGATAGTTCATTAAAGAGACCAAGGAAAAAAAAAGAACAATTGTGGGACATCAAAGGACAACAAAAAAACCAAAAAGAGCTACCTAAGTGACACATAAACTCATCCTGTCCCTTCTAGACCTGCAAAAACACCCACCCATAAGATTTGTTGGTGAATGGACCAATCCATTGACCCATTGATGGCCTGAATCACTTTGAGGATGACCGGCAAAAGGTGGATCTTGCAAAAGCCCCACATGCTTGCCTCCTTTAGAATGCATAAGATAGCCCTTGATTCGATATCTTTTGAAGAAGAAATGTTGGATCCTTCATGCAATCTTGCATGCATCCAAACAATGGCGAGGCTGTGGGGGTGGGGTGCGCAGGCGCCATGGCCCCTTCGGCTAGGGAAGACCTACATTATGTAGGTACCCAAAAAAAATTTTAAAAATGCCTATTGGGCTCTTGGTAAGTTTGTCCCAGCCCCTCCTTAAAAATCCCTAAGCCCCCACTCCCTCTTGATTAAAAAGACTTGATAGATTCCTCTTTCTCTCTCTCAACTTTCAAGCCTCCAAAAACTCAAAATGCCAAAACAGGAGACCTTTCCCTTCCCGGTTTGAGGTTCTCCTCAGTATGGGCATGATAACAATGCACACCAAAACACACGCAAACAAGAAGCCAATATCTCCCATGAACCCTTCTTCTTTGATTTTTAGGAACAGAGAGGCTTTAATTTTAGGTATGTGTATTTAACCTTTTAACCTGAGTTGGTACTTCTCTTTAAACTTCTCTGGTCTCTCAATGGTTTATCTAGTCTCTTGCTAAAAGGCTTCAATGTATCTTGGTCTATTAATTGAGGCCAATACAAGGTTGAAACTTAAAAGCCTTCTAGGATCCTATTTGGGGAAAGCTTGAAACCAGGCTTTGAGAAATGGTGAAAACAAAGAAGGGAGATATCAATAGTTGGTGGATGTGAGAAGCGTAAGATGAAATGGAAAGAAGGGGGAAATAGCACAAACGGTTGGTGGAATGGTGGGTTACATGGACATGTGAGTGCTGGTTGAAAAACAGTTGTCATAGTAGACTTATCGAGAACTATTTTAATTGATTGATCACTTTTGTGTATTAAGAAAACTACATTTGTTGTTTTGCAAATTTAAAATCAAAAAGAAATTCATTACAATTTCTGTATACTAGATTGTTTTACGAATATTTTGTTGGCTTCAGCCCCCTCCACTATAGAATCCTGGCTTTGCCACTGCACCCAAATCCAAATACCATCAACACAAATAGCGAAGCCAAAACCTTCTTTGCCATCCAAAGCTCTAAAGGAGGCATCTAAGAAAACTTGGTCCATGCTACTAAGGCTCTTCTTACTAACTTCCTATTAATGGGATAAGGGTTCTTTATAGATCTTTTTAGGTTTGGCCATAGATTTCACATTCATTTTTCTAGCATAGATAATTGTGCTAGTAGGTTTTATACTCATCCCTCTAGTTATAAAATCATTCTTGCCCTTCCACAAGGCCCACTAGTGAGTTAGAGCCAAAGCTTTAGCTTGAGGGTGAATTGGTGGACTTGTCGTGTCACATAGTTGGATAAAAGAGTTCCACCAATCCCTAATCCTTAAAGGAGTAAAGGAATGTGAAAACATTTCTATGTTGGACCAAAACCAAGAGGGGACACTTGCATGATCACAAAGAAATAGAGCATGCTCAATTGATTCTTCGGAGGTTATACAAATAGGACACAAGGTATCTTCATAAAAAAAATGCAGAGCATTTGACGCACTTGAATTGCATTATTAAGACATTTCTAATCAAATAGAAGAATCCTTTGTGATATAGACTGATATGCCACAATGTCTTCCAATTAATGGGAGAGTTGTTGGTATATGCTCCTATGGGGAATTTTCATCCCATGCCAGCAGGCTACATATGATCAGTGGGATAACATATGGTCATACGTTAACTCGTTGGACCCACCTAGATACACGTCTTGTATAGCAGACGGAATTTACCCCCCAGCTGGGGGTGGGAGGCTAAACATTCAGCTATTTATGTACCAAAATTGCACACGAATATGCAATAAGTATGGCTCTATTAGCAACTCTCAAATTCAGCTATATATATGTACCGAGTTTGGAGGCGAATGTGCCATATGTACGGCTCTATTAACAGTTGAGAGTATTGATACCATCATTATCATCAACTTGCCCTTCATCCCATCAATCTGCTTCAGCTAGAGTCAGTTGCTGATAGTCTCAAGTCTCAACTCTCCTATAAATTTAATTTTCCATCATTACAGCCGAGTAGTATTGTCTTTTATCAGCTTCTGGAACTACAATAGAGTCCGAAAGATTTGAAGAAAATTATTCATTCTCAAATGTGGATGGGTTCTGCTGCCCCCACCACATTTGGATCATTGAATTCCAAGACTTGATAAACGATCTAGTTGTTTCGTCAAATCCCCGTTCAAGATTTTTCCATTTTAAGGCACGTTGTGTAGCACAGCCATTTTTGCGCGCAACCTTTTTTGTGTTTCCTGGAAAAATTACAATCCAGACATACTTTTAGGGCATGTTTGTGCAATACTATCGAAAATTGGTTCCATGAATAACTGTTTTTGCCATTTTGCGAAACACCCATTCTAACCGCTCAATTGGAAACACTTTTCCATGGAAACCCAACAAATTTGATTTATTTTGCTGCTTTCCCTTGCAAAAATGACCACACCAAGCATGACACTTTTTTCATTGTCGAAAAACATTTTCAATTTTCCTGCTTATTTTTGATAGAATCGGTTGCACAAACCAGCCTTTAGAACATATTTGTGAAAAGAAAGTATTTTATAATATAGAGGAAAATCATTTTGATTTTTCTGGCAAGTGACCATTCTCTTATTTAGTGCAACAAATTTTTCTTATAGAAACTAAATAAAATGAGATGATTTTTCTCAATGAAGAGGAATTCATTTTTCTTTATATGAAAGGGATAGGAATGGCAAAATCCCTCCTATGAAATTAGAAATCCATAGAGTGCAAAATCCTCTCCTAATACAAATATGTCCTTTCAAAAACTACCACAACAAATAATAGTCATGAGTAAGAGTGTCAAAAAGGTCGTATTGGACCGACGACTGGATTGTATGTGCATGTGAGGAGCCCAGTGTCTCCCTCACACTTCCGTGGATGTGGAAGGAGTAGAACTCCGAAGTGGGGCCTTCTTATTAAAAGAAGAACATGCTCAAATGAACGTACTCCTTATTTTATCCACATTTCTCAATTTTACTACAATATAAGTCAGATCCACCATGAGATTGATTATATGAATGTAATTAAGATAATCTTAAACATATTAATTGTATGCAATAATAATGTTCATAATCATATTATCCATCTTATGATGGGAGTGACTTAAATTGTGATAAAATTTGAAAATATTCATACATAAAAGACCGTTCATTTTGGATGGCTCAGCTTTTAATACATAGCCCAAAGTGGCTTCTACTCACCAAAAGCCAAAGGGAACATGTGAGTGGTTATTTGAGAGCATATCCAACTACTAGCCTGAAAGTTTTTGGGGTGCTCTCAATTATGTGATTTTCTAAATTTTAAGCAAACACACAATATGTAGTCAAAATAAAATAAAATAAACAAGTAACCACTACAACAAGACACAAATTTTATGTGAAAAACCAAACCGAAAAAAAACCACTAGTTCAACCTAGACCAACAATTAAGCACTATGAATCTTACAGAGCAATACAAAAACATATACTCACAACCCTTATCTGGTTCTCATGCAACCTAAAGACTATGATTATTCATACACAAATTCGCTTTGTCACTACCTCCTACTGCTTACTGCAAATAAATCCAATCAACTAGACACTTTTTAGTTGTAATACTTGACTTCCTAGATGATTTTCCACAAAGAGATGTGGAAGACTAGAACTTCTAGAATAAAGTTTCAGCACTTTTTACTCCAATGGATGCTCTAGAGAATAAGGGTTCTCTCAATAAGATCTTCTGCATTCAAAATAATGAGAGGTTTTCCATGCCTTAGGTTGAGAGAGAACTCCTTATTATAACCTACAATTTGTACCTTAAAAGACTACTACTTATAGAAACAAAACTGTCAATTCCTTAAAAGAATACTCTTTGTAGAATAAGAACCACCAGCTCTGGCAATGACAGAAAACAAACCGGAAATAGAACAGTGGATTCCTCAATTAATCTAAAAGAAATATAGAATAAGATTTAATGGACCCTGATATTTGTCCAATCCATGAGTTAGCCAATGTACAAAATCCTTTCAGTCTCCCTCTTTGGCAACTTATGGACAAAACTCCCTATACATTTAATTTACCAAAAAATAACATCAAAATTACATTGAATAACATAAAAACATATTTGTACCATTAGCACTGTCTGTACCAACAATCAATTAAATACCATATGTCTTCAGCAGCTTAATGAATCTTCAAATTTTCTTATCTCCCCATGAATTTCTTATTCTCTCCCTTTTTATCCATAGTTGATAAAGATAATGATGTCAGCATGTAGCATATCTATCAATCATGATCCAACAGTATATAACTCTCCTTCAATTTCAACTCCCCTTTAATTGTAGCAGTACTAGGGGCGGAAGCTTGATTTTCTTAATCAAAGGTTTTTGCATGTAACTATCCACAATTGTGTAGTTTGAGTTTTTAACATAGTGTGAGCAACTTCTTTTGGAAAATCAGACTCTCTGACCCATATTTCTATAGTCTTGTGGAGAAAAATTCTTCTGTTATTGCTTGGTCTTTAGTAGACTTCCTAACTTATTGCAATAAGAACGAATGTGTCTTTTGATTCCACAATGATGATAGGTGGATGTGCATGCAGAATGTGACACAATCTTTTTTGTTGAACTACTCCCAACATTATATATGCATGCAGCATGTGGAGCAGTATGTGCCATTGAATTTAAAACAAAACTGTTAACAAAAGTAGTTTTACCCTTCATCTTTGAAGTAGATATACCATGATTATAACCAGGACTACATGTGTTATTAGGCATTTTTTTATTGCACCAGATGTCTTCAAGAACTTTTGAACCAGTATTCATCTTGTTTAAACAAGCCTTTGTAGATTTCAGTTCAGACAATGCAATCTTCAGTTTTCCATTCAAATCTTCTTTCTCAGCTTGGTATGTCTTCAACTCTGTCTTCAAGGTCTCAAAAGACTCAAAAATACTACATGCATGAATTCTACATGAGAATCACCCTTTTGCATGTTTTCATGTAGAGAACCCATTTTCTATTAAGGCTTTCTCTAACTACAAACTAAAGGAGAAGCTAGTTTTGGATAAAGCACTAATATAAGACAAGTATTAGAGTATATATTACCTTCTGTATATTTAAATTTTGTTAATTATATAAATGATCCTTCTAAATGTAGGTTACAGCTCATTTACCCTTGATTAAGCACACATATATGTTGAATTAGGTTATAATGAGTATAATTATGCAACATTAATGATATTGGGCAATGTAAAACCGATTATGGGAATTTGGAAGCATAAGGAACCCCATTGGAACCAAGAGCTAGGAGTTCTATGTTGAACTCGTGCTCCAGAGCCGTTTTCAGAAATTCTTAAGCTTACAATAAAGCCCACGGCTAAGCCGTAAGTGTTTTATAGCTCAGAATTCAGATAGCCAAATTGTTGTATTTGAGCTATGGCTAAACCACGGCTACGCCGTAAATTGAACTACAGCTAAGCCATAACCCTCCCGTGATAAAGCCGTAAGCCATTTTATGGTGAATTTTCCTGAGAACCCAAAACCAAGAATTTCTTTGGTTAGCCATAGATTATTCTACGACTCACCCATGGCTAAGCCATAGATTATTCTACGGCTAAGCCGTATCCTAGCACGGCTAAGTCGTAGGATAATATACAGGTGAGCCATAAATGCGCATCAAATTAAGAAGAAATCTAAGCCACTTGGCTGAACCGTAACATGCATACGGCTAAGCCGTAAGAACACTGTGAACTTAGGATATTAGGGATTTTGAATGACTTTGTAGGGCCTTAAATATGGCACCTTCTATCCAATTAAATTAGCCCAATGGTGATTAAATGATAAGGAGGACGAGTGTAAAGCTGTCACTTATCCCATTCGATTTGATAAATTCCCGATATCATGTCATGAGTGTTAGCATAAGAAGGGGTGTCCTTTGCATACACAATGTAACACCAAGATTTTGGTAATGTAATGACATTGGACGTTTTATGAATATATCGTGTTGAGTGCCCTCGAGATCACAGATTATCTAGCATAGGGTTGGCTAGTAATTATCCTTGATGCTTACTCAATCTAAATGCATTCATATTGTTATGAAACCATGCCCTCAACATAATGTATCTCAATTAAGTATGCATTAATTGATTATCAGATATTTGTTAATTCTAATTTCTATGAATGAATGTATTCTCAAGACCGAAACTCCCTTATATATGATATGATAAATATGACTGAAATGTACGAAAGCTATGAATTTGAGTCGGACTTGATACGTTGAATCGGCACCACTTAGTTTGCACCCTTATTAGGTTCGACAAGACCAATTTGGGTATCTCTTGTATCGCTACTGCAGTAGTCCACGGAGGAGTTGCGGCGCTCCTTGGGAAGCTAGTTCAATCCCCTAGCGCCTATATGCACATTCTTTCTAAATGATATGTTCTCTTTTGGGAGAATAGAGCCTTGTGGGTACCAATTAATATGTATGATATCCTATTTATGATTCGCCACTCATATTTACTCACGCACAACATGCCTAGTTTTCGATCATTGCCTTATTTTAATCTATATACATTTCTTAATTCTTTTGATACAGCATAATGATTTTATATATGATGAGTCTTTAAAAATGCATATTTTCATATATACTTTGGACCATTTTAAGGACTTATTGACTTGGAAGAGCCTTATTTAGTGTGATATTATGGTCTCAAGCATTTTAAATTCATTGTAATGCATTCCTGCATAATTTGTTTTAAAATCACACTTTTTGCATAAATTCATAAAACCTGCTATTTTTGGAAAACCTATTTTTGGAAAGTTTTTGTGAATATTTAGTTTTCTCATGAATTAAATTCAATTTTTATCATCATTAGTTCATTCATATAAAATCATATAGAATGGTGTGCATTTTCATTGTCATTTCATGATAGATGGGCCCACAGTCATGCATTTGTGATCTTAGGGTTAAAATTATCTTTTTACATAAATTTACATTTGTTTTGTAGAAAATTGATGATATGGGTCCCATTTGTAAAGAATTGAGGCAAAGAAATAATTTTCAAAAGAGAGAAGAATTGAAGAGAGGAAAGAAGAAAGTGGAAAATTGCAAAGTTGGCTTCGTGGTCTCACGCACATATTCACATATGTGGGGACACACTTGTGGAATGTTCAAGAATGAAGTCCCACTCTTCAATTGTTGCAAGAAATCAAAATTAATGTAAGAAAAGAAAGCCAAGGTGGAGAGAATTCAAGGAAAGCAAAGTCAAAGAAGGAGAATTTAAAATTAGAAAGTCAATCCCGTTTTTATTTAGATAGCATACATTAAAATGGTCATAACTCTGAAATTGAGCATCGAATTTGGACAATCTACCTACCGTTAGAAAGCTCTTTTCGAGTAGATATCCGTAGGATCCAAGATTGTACCAATCTGGGTTAAAATAATAAAGATATGAGCTTGAAAATTTACTATACATTTTTAGGCAGGATTGAGATTGTCTCATCAAAGGCGGGCCCTATCCTTTGGCAAGTGTTAGCTAAGAAAGATGGATACACTTAAAATTCCAGTAAGAAAAGGAATCTTATCTCATCTTAAACTTGGAAGACTGGTTGGCCAAGAAAAGGACTTACCTAAAGAAGGTAAGCCACATATAAGACCTTCTTTGAAAAGGAGTAGAAGAAAAAAAGTATAAATAGGGAACCCCTTTCCAATACTCTTCATGGAAGAATCACCCACCTCCCACCTCTAGAATTTCTACACTCCACCTCTCCCTTTCTTGTTCTCTACATCTCAAGTCATCAAGGAGGCTTAGCCCTAAAGCCACACCACCAACCTTAAAGATCAACTAGAAGAAGGAATTCTTTTCCATCCTAGTATGTGTAATCTTTTGTTTTAATTTTTTTCATCTTATGTAAAGGATTCTCATACTAGTTCAAAAATATTTGTCTTGATATTCTTCTTATTCTTATGGTTACATGATTGCTTGATTTGTGTTTCTCTTGTTTGGATTGACGACCCAAATAAAGAGCATATTTTAAGAAATTGTTAAGCCTTGATAAGGGAGAATTTTGAGTGAATATACTGCTTTTGACTTCCTGTTATTACCCTATTTGACTTTACTTCTACCGCCTTTGACTTCCATTGTTTACCGCTTTTGACTTCCTGCACTTTTATTTTATTTTCTGCACTTCTGTTATTTTTCTTGTTATGTTCATGTTGATTTTAAGTTTTTTTTTTTTACATAGTTTGATGGTTGGATTAGAATTCATTGCATGTATTTTCATATCATAAGATTTTGTGCATATTTAAGTTGCTGAAAATCAAGCCTTCAGATCTGAATTTAATAATAAAATTTGGACTCAATGCACAAACAGCATAACTTAACAGTTTCAGCAAACTGCTAAGAAACAGTTTTTGACAAAAAGTTTGAAGTGGGTAGACCAGTCAAATCGTAATATTTTTCGTTGAAACTAGGTAATATTAAAGTTTAGTACGTGGTCTTTCATTCGCTAGAATTTCATATCAAAATAATTTCGGAAGGCTTGTGAACCAGAGGCTTAAACTTTGCCAATTAGTCAATTCAGATCAGAATTTCTGCACAGAATTTTACAAAGTTGTCATGTTCATGCATTCATAACTTTTTCGTTTTAGATCTTTTTTCACTTCTGCTTTTTTTTTTTGTTAGTTTCTTGCATTAGTAGAGCATGATTTCTAAATATTAAACTTATATTTAGGATGCATTAGAATAGTTCAATCATGCATAAAATTTGCATCAGCATACTAGTTTTTCAAACTTAGAATTTTTCAGCATCTCATGGCATGTATTGCATTGCTAATTTTACTAATGCATTGCATTGCTAATTTTACTAACTTTCTAATTTTAAATTTGTTTTTAGTTTTATGTTTTTGATTGTTTTAGATAATTTCCAGAATTAAAATATCTTTCTAAATTTGTTTCAATTGAAGATTTTAAATTGGAAAGTTTTCTAATTTTGGAAATTCTAACTTAGGAAAGTTTTAAGCTTTTGTTTACTTTGTTTCTAACATTGTTTAGTTTAGTTACTTTCTAATTTCAGTTTTTATTTTTGGAAGTTGTAACTTGTGTTTTAGTTTTGCAACAATTTTAGGTTTATTTTAGGAATTTTAAATTTAGGTTTTTAGATTTAGGAAAGTTTCTTTTCTTTTTATTGGTTTGTAATTAATTTAATTTTGGCAAGTAGGATGGTTGTATTTTTTTAGTTTTTAAATTAGGCTAGTTTTAGATTTTATTTAGGATAGGTTACAAGTTAAAAATACTTTAAACACATTGCTTCCTAAGGATCGACCTAGTCTCACCAGTTTTATTACTACATCGCGGTTTTATACTTAGAACTCATGATCAATATAACTCTCTATACTTGATTAAGTGTCATGTTAATAGTGCTACCTTTGGTGTTACAGGTACTAAAGCCAACCCAGTAAGGTGAATGATGCGCCCCAGGAGGAACCTCAACAAAACCTCGGGGAGTAGATGAGAGTCATGAAGACGACGTCTTCTCTTAATCATCCTATGAAAAGCAACAACAATTCATTCCTTGTTGGCTTGTCTAGCTTAGACATGCTTGGATTATAGTTGTTCTTACACTTAGCAATTTGATACGCATATATATAAGATTTTGGATTTTGTATATGCTTAAGTAATTGTTGTCATGAAAATGTGGATGGTTAAGTACAGACTTCAGACTTATTTATGAAATGTATGATATTTCTTTATTATTGCTTATGATCATTATAAGTGCATTACACAGTCTTTCACTTGTTGTTGAACATAATTTACGTGTTGAAGAAACTCTCTACACGTTCCTGTGAAATCTTCCTTGTAGTGATTTGTATGTGTGTTTTCATATACACAGATTACTACGAAATTATGTATGTATACCCTGTGGAGCCCATTCTAACCCCCTTTCCCAGGATTGGGGCATGACAATTACTAAGTTTTAGAGTTAGTTTAAGCTTCGGGCTTAATGATGTCATTTTGGTTATAATAGAATGTAATTCAACGATGATATTGTTGTATAATATAACCTTGAGTAGAGCGTACTTAATATTTTTAATATTTGCTTCTGGCTAGCAATACCAGTAACGATAAATAATATTTCCTTATTATCTTGACTTGCAGTCTTAATGTGGTATCCATTTACTCTAATGTCTTTGAAACTAAGTAAGTTTCTTCAAGAACTGCTTGAGAACAATGTATCCTTAATGAATAAATTGGTTACCATTAAGTAACGTCACATGGGATCTTTTGGAACCTTTAATGATTTTCACATGTCTAGCTATAGTGGATACCTTATATGGATTGAATACCAATTCTGAGAAATGCTTTTGGTTTTCAGAATGACGTGTGTTGTGGCATTATCTACAAGACAGTGAGTATCCCCAATTTCATGATACATACCTTAAACAAAGATAGTAAAGAAATGTAACTAAGCAATGACATAATAAAAATTAAATATCCATGAAATTTCCATCAAACTAATAAACTTAAAATAAATCATTCATCATTAAAGGAAACATATCTATAAAAAATAAATATCTTAAAACATCCTTCTAAAGTTAACTGAAATTTTACAAAATTAAAAAAACTTGTTTGGTCTTCTAGACCTTGCCAGGGGGGATTCCTAACTTAGCATCAAGCGCCTATTGCTCAGACGTTGGCTGTTTTCGTCTTCAAAGAAGTCTCAAGCTCCAAGTTTGTGATATCCAAATGAAAATCATCATTTTTTAGGACTATATCCCAATTCAATCTTCTAGATCATTTGACTCTGCGGAATGAATAGAAGCCTTGTATGCTTTATATTTTTCCACCACTTTCTTTGGTGCATGACAATTGTGTGACTAATGCCCTTTTTTTCCATATTTGTGGCAAGGGTCATCAGAATGGTGGGTGGATTTATTTAGTGGATTCTGATTTTGATTGTGCTTTTTCTAAGGATCAAATCACTTTTAGTGATTTTTGAATTTTGGGAGGGGGACCCCGAAAACCTCCTCGTCTAGAGGAGTTCTTTCTTCCACCCTACTAAAGGGATGATGCCTCCCACCTTTCCTTCATCTACCTCTATTTGAATTGAAATTAGTACTAACTTAAGGCATTGCCATAGATCCAGTTGGTCTGAAATTGTGATTTTTTATCAAAAGTTCATTGTTTTACTCAGTAACAAGAAGACGAGAAATGAGTTCTGAGTATCTAGAGAAACATCATTCATGATACAGCTGCTGCAGGATCACATTCGATGAGCGAAAAGTGGATTAACATTTTCTCCGACATCAGCTCTTTCGTAATTTTTTCCCCACACAATCTTAATCGGAAAATAATATTAAAAAGAGCAGAGTTGCACTTAGATACTATTTTGTAATCCTGAAATATGACCAGCATTTGGTTATATGACCAGCATTTGGTGATTATACCTATGCTTTAGGGATTTTTAAAGACTTGCTGGGTCCTCATAGTGAGGTATTTGTTTTTGAGGTCATTGTGTATATGATGACACAAGATAAGTGCTAACGCCTTACTTTCCGGGGATTCCTTATTACCCTCTACTATGGTCTCTCTAAGTATTTTGGATTGCAAGTGGATTTTTGCATCCAAATACCAAGATAAGTAGTTGTCCTCAATAATGTAAATTGATTTAAATTCAAGTTTAGCCAAGTTCGACATCATGCAAGAACTGTAAAAGATATATATTGTCACACCCCGATTACGGGAATTGGGGATTAGAGTGGGCCCCCAGGGTGTGAATACGTAATCCCGTAGTAATACATGCCATGTGAAGATACGCACGAATTACTACAAAGGAGATTCCACAGGAACATGTGAGGTAATACCAACAACACGTAGATTAAATTCAATATAAAGCGGATACCAGTGAAATACATCTGTAATGATTACAAGCAAAACAAAAAAGAGTGTATCATACCAGCATATATAATAACTTAATTTTTGTAGCTAGTTCTCATCACCAGCAAAAACACAAAATTCTTATCAAACCTTATACACAATAAACAATTCACATGTCTCCATAAACAAGACCAATATAGCTAGCCCAATATAACTATTTGACGCACTCTGAAAGATGACTAGTAGAATACGTTGTCATCATTCCATGCTTCTATACCCTTAGGTACCGTTAGGGCACCCTATGGAGACGCGTCAACCTTCATGTCGGGATTTGATTCTGTGCCTGTAATACCAAGGGTAGCACTGTTAACACAACGGTTAAGCAAGTGTAGAGATATATAAGACTAGCATGCTATATCAAATGAATTAAAACATATATAGATTAAAGAATGCAATAATGTAAACTAGGCATATTGTGCATGAGTAAAGGCATATTGTGCATGAGTAATCATGAGTAATGAATCATAAACAGGATATCATACATGCCAGTTGGCAACTACGAGGCTCTATTCTCCTAAAAGAGAGCATATCATCTAGAGAGAGCATGGATATGGGTCGCTAGAGCATCAAATTAGATTCCCAAGAAGCGTCGAAAACTCTTTCGTGGACTACTACAGTAGTGACATAAAGATACCCAAATCGGTCCCATCGAACCCAATAGGGGCACAAGCTAAGTGGTGCCAACTCAACGTATCAAGACCTACTCGAATTCACATCTTTCATAAATTAAAGTTGTACTTATCATATCATGCATAAGGAAGTTCGGTTGAGATAACACTCATTCATAAAAATCAAAATTTAATAATTAATGCATATTGGATTGAGCAACATTATGTTGAGGGCATGGTTTCTTAACAATATGAATGCATTTAAATTGAGAGGGTATCAAGGAAATTTACAAACCAACCCTATCTACTAGACGATCTGTGAACCCGAGGTCATTCAACACGATGTATTCATAAGATGTCCGGTATTGTTGTGTTACCAATTCTTGGTATTACATTGTGTATGTAAAAGACACCTCTTCTTATGCTAACACCTATGACGTGACATCAGAAATTTATCTGGAAACATCGAAGGGAATAAGTGACAGCTCTACACTCGTCCTCCATATCATTTGATCACCATTAGGCTCATCTAATTAGAGAGAATGTGCCATCACTAAGGCCCAACAAGGTCATTGTAAATCTCTAATATCCTAAGTTCACAGTGTTCTTATAACTTAACCGTATGCATGTTACGACTTAGCCGAGTGGCTCAGGTTTTACCCCTAATTTCATACGCATTTATGGTTCAACCGTATGTTAACTTGCACCTTAGCAGTGCTAAGCCTACGGTTAGGGTTAGGGCTAGGTACAGCTTAGCTATAGTGCATTCCACAATATAGCCGTGGATAAGCTGTAGTTGGAAGTTGGATTTTCAGGCTCTCAGGAAAGCTCGCCGTAAAATGGCTTACAGCTCGATCATGGGATAAGTATGGCTTAGCTGTAGTTCATTCCACATTGTAGCCGTGGGTAAACCGTAGTACAAATTTGGGTTTTAGTACTCTCGAGACTTTGAGCTATACACATTTACGACTTAGCCGTAGCTTCGCCGTAAGTTTCAGAAATTCTGGAGTTGACTCTGAAGCTCATTTCAATACAGAATTCTGAATATAGAAGGTCATAGTGAGTTCCTATGGTTTCAAAATGTCCCTAAGAGTTATTCACATAACACTCCCATTTCACATTCATACCCTAATTCATTCAATTCTACATATATATACACTTAAAATAAAAGGGAAGGAGCTGTAACTTGAGATTAGAATGCTAAATCCAAGAATCAAAATTGTAATCACACATGCAGCATCATATGTACTCTACTACTTGCCTTTTTCACAGTGCTTGCCCTCGCTAACTCTTCCTTGGTGTGTGGTTGAGGAAAGCCTCAACAAGAGAATGGATGCACTACATGAAAGACATGCAAAAGAATAAATCTAATGTGGAATGCATGCATGATGTATGATTGAGTCTCATTGACTCTATTAAATCCAAAGAAGTGAAATGGAGGTAGAGTTTCACCTTAAGGAGGTTATAGCTTCAAGAAGAAGATGCTTCCAAGGAGAAAGATGCATAAGGGAAGAAGAAGATGAAGAATGGAGGCTCCTATTAATACATGCAAGGTTTCAAATCCTTGTTTGCAGCTTCACAAGTAGAGGAAAGTGAAGAAGAGTAAAGAGGAAAAGTGCTTTCATTGTACACAGAAAGAGAATGAGAAGGAACGTTGAGTTTCATTCTTTTAAAGGGTATTTCCTGTAGTTACATGCAAGTCCAAATTTTTTAGATATTTACAGTTTAGGTCACATGGCCTCAATTGGGCCAAGATGAGTCCGAATCAAGTCGGTCCCAACATGAAAGATGATCTACATGAAAAATTACACAAGATGCACCTAATGAGATATCCATATGGTGCAAGAACAATTACAAAAAGGTCCTTAACTACCTAGATAAAATTTGAACCAGACCCGACTACCTATCCCTAACACTAGCTCAAAGGGCTTGAGTTAAATTAGCCCAAATAAGGTTTAGTATAAATCGAGGTTAGTGGGAATCAAGACCTTACATCCTCCCCGCCACTTAAGATCATTCGGTCCTTTGAATGCAACGTACCTCAGGTAGGAGCTCTGGATATTTTTCCCGAATTTGATCTTTAAGCTCCCAAGTAGGTTCCTCTTGTCCATGATGCTCCCATAGGACCTTAACCCATTTGATCGTCCGAGTACGCAGCAGTTGCTCTTTAGTGTGAATGACACAAAGGGGTCACTCTTCGTAGCTTACATCGGGCTTAACTTGAATGTCGTCTAATTCAAGAACATGTGAAGGATCTGGGAGGTACTTCCTAAGCATCAATACATGGAATACATTATGAACTCCTGCGAGTTGAGGTTGTAGCTCCAACCTATAAGCCAAATCTCCAACTCTGCTCTGTATCTCAAAAGACCCTATAAACTGTGGAGCTAGCTTGCCATTCTGCCCAAACTTGATAGTACACTTCATGGGAGAAATCTTCAAGAAGACTTTGTCTCCTACTTGGAATTCAAGGGGTCTACGGTGGTTGTCTGCATAACTCTTCTGATGAGATTGCGCAACCTTCAATCTGTCTTGCACCTTTCACACCTTTTCCGCCATATCCGCAACTAGAAAAGGTCCATGAAAGCTTCAAACTCCTACTTCCTCCCAACAGACCGGCGTATAGCACTTACGACCATATAAAGCTTCGAATGGAGCCATTCTAATACTTGCGTGATAACTATTGTTATACGCAAATTCACATAAGGAGAGGTGTTCATCCCACTCATTCCTAAAGTCCAACACGCTAGCTCATAGCATATCTTCAAGAGTTGCGATTGCCCATCGGTCTGTGAATGATAAGCAGTACTGAAATTAAGTTTGGTACACATGGATTTCTGGAAAAACTGCCAAAAGGAATACACAAACCTACTGTCACGGTTAGATATAATTGAAACTGGAGTACCGTGTAACCACACAATCTTATCAATGAAGATCTTGGCCATCTTATGAAATTTCATCCCTTTCCTAATGGGACTAAAGTGGGCTGACTTTGTTAGTTGATCGACAATCACCTATACATCATGATGTTTGCTTGTTCGAGACAGCCCTGAAACAAAATCCATCGTTAGATTCTTTCATTTCCACTTTGGAATTTATAAAGGATGCAGCAAACTGGGAGGGTTTCTATGTTCAGCCTTTACTCGTTGACAGGTAAGACACCTTGCAACAAAGCCTGCAATGTCTCGTTTCATGTTATTCCACCAAAACTTGCCATGTAAATTTCGGTACATTTTGGTATTCCTGAGGTGCATGGAATATCTAGCGTGATGTGCTTCGGTCATAATTGCTTCCTTCAAATTCTGATTTTGGATCGCTGGAACACACAGCCTGTCTCTGAAGTACAATACACCATCTACTATCCTGAAATCTGGCCTTTGTGATATGCGGTCGTGAATCTTAATAAATTCTGGGTCTTCAAACCGTCTCTCTTTAATTTTCTGTATTAAGGTGGGTTCAAAGATGGACATAGCCACTAACATGACCTTGTCATCCACAAATTTCATTTTCACATCCAGATCCCAGAATTCTTCTACTAGAGACCATTCACTACACATGGCTATCATCTCAACAGTTGATTTCCTACTTAGAGCATCAGCCACTAGGTTCCCTTTTCCTAGAAAATATTTAATCTGAAAATAATAGTCCTTTATGGATTCTAACTATCTACGCTGTCTCATGTTAAGATCATGCTGAGAGAATAAATCTTGGAGACTACAATGATCACTATGGACTTCAAATCTTTTCCCATACAAATAGTGTCTCCACAACTTCAAGGTGAAGACAACAGTAGCCAACTCTAAGTCATGTGTGGCATAATTCTTGTCATGTTCCTTTAATTGTTGAGATCCATATGCGATAGGTTCCCTTATATATATAGATCCAATATCACGATAGGTTCTTCAATAAAAGACCAATCATCTTGAATCTGAAGTGGTTCGAAGTCAATCACATGAGATGGGTCCAAAGTATACTTCTTGAGCATCGAAACATGGAAGACATTATGTACATTGGCAAATTAAGGTGGCAAAGCAAAACGATAGGCGACTTCTCCGATTCTCTTAAGTATTTCAAATGGTCCCACATACCGGGGATTCAGTTTTCCCTTTTTACCAAATCGGATGACTCCTTTAGAGGGAGAAACCTTCAAAAATACATGATCACCTTTTTGGAATTCGAGAGGTCTTCTTCGTTTGTCTGCATAACTCTTTCGCCTGTCCTGTGCAATTCAGAGTTTTTCACGAATAGTCTGGATCTTATCTGTCATATCTTTAACCTGATCAGGATCGTACAACCGCTTTTCACCGACCTCATCCCAACATATTGGAGAGCGGCAGTTTCTTCCATATAGAGTTTCAAATGGTGCCATTTTGATGCTAGACTGATAGCTATTGTTATAGGCAAATTCAATCAATGGTATGTATTTTTCCCAATCTCCTTTGAAGTCTAAAACACAAGCTCTCAACATATCCTCCAAAATCTTATTCATCCACTCAATTTGGCCGTCTGTCTACGGGTGAAATGCCGTACTAAAATTCAATTTGGTCCCCAAAGCTTCTTGCATGCCTCTCCATAAGCTTGAAGTGTATCTAAGGTCTCTGTCAAAAACAATTGATGATGGTACTCGATGCAATCTTACTATCTCATTCACATAAAGACGTGCCATGTAGTCAAACGAAGCTCCCGTCTTGTACAGTAGGAAATGAGCTGATTTGGTGAGTCGGTCTACAATGACCCATAAAGCATTTTTCCCGGAACTAGTTCTTCGTAATCCAACTATAATATCCATAGCCACGTGCTCCCATTTCCATTCAGGTATTGCTAGGGGCTGCAAATTTCCTCCGAGTCTTTGGTGTTCTGCTTTAACCTTCTGGCAAGTGAGACATCTAGAGACATACTTAGCTATTTCCCGCTTCATATCATTCCACCAATACCTAGCCTTTAAATTATGGTACATTTTGGTACTACCAGGGTGGACTGTATACTGAGTGTGGTGTGCTTCCTTTAAAATAATATTTTTCAACTCTGGAAAATTTGGAACACATAATCTTTCTTTGAAATACAACACACCATCTTGAAGAGAAAAGTTTGGCCATTCATCAATTTTCCTAACCAGTTTAACCAATTCCGGATCATCCATCTGTTTGTCCTTTATTTGCTGAATCAAAGTTGGCCTGATTAACATGTTAGCAAGGCAGATCTTGTCATTGGAAACCAAAAATATTCAAGTCCAAGTCCTTGAAGTCCTCAATTAGCTGTCATTCTTGATACATCAAACTTGCTACTAATCCAAAGGATTTTCTGCTTAAGGCATCAACCACAAGATTGGCTTTCCCTGGGTGGCACAAGATTTCAAAGTCATAATCCTTGATGAATTCCAACCACCATCTCTGTCTCATACTTAGGTCATGTTGCGACATCAGATACTTCAGGCTCTTATGGTCAGTAAAAGCTTCAAATTTCACACCATAAAGATAATGCTGCCAAATTTTTAATGCAAAGACAATAGCTGCAAGTTCTAGATCATGTGTGGCATATCATTTTTCATGATTCTTTAATTGCCTCAATCCATAGGCGATAACCTTACCATGTTGCATTAATACGCACCCTAACCCTGTATGGGATGCAACACTATACGCAACAAACCCATCGTCACTTGATGGTAAGGCCAAAATAGGGGCTGAAGTAAGTCACTTCTTTAATTCTTGAAAACTCTTTTCACACTCTTCTGACCACACAAAGGGTTCATTCTTCCTGGTTAACTTAGTCAAAGGTGCAGCTATCGAAGAAAATCCCTGAACAAAACATCGGTAGTGTCCTACCAAACCCAAAAAGCTCTGAATATCTGATGCTGACTTAGGTGTCTCCCAACTAAGGACAGTTTCTATCTTGGCCGAGTCTACTGAAACGCCATCTTTAGAGATAACATGCCCAAAAATACTACTTTGTCCATCCAGAAATCACATTTACTGAGTTTAGCATAAAGTTGATGTTCCCTTAACAATTGCAAGGCAATCCTCAAATGTCGCTCATGTTCCTCCTTGGTCCCGGAATAAATCAAGATATCATCTATAAATATCATAATGAACTGGTCCAGATACTGCTTAAACACCCAATTCATTATATCCATGAAAGCTGCCGGAGCATCAGTCAAACCAAATGACATCACTAGAAACTCATAGTGCCCGTATCTAGTCCGGAAAGCAGTCTTGGGAATATCCTCATCCCGAACTCTGAGCTGATGGTACCCAGATCTCAAATCGATCTTAGAGAAATACTGGGCCCCTCGAAGTTGATTGAAAAGGTCATCGATCCTTGGCAGTGGATACTTATTCTTAATGGTGACCTTGTTAAGCTGCCGATAGTCTATACACATGCACATACTTCCATCTTTCTTTTTAACAAACAACATGAGTGCACCCCAAGGTGACACACTGGGCCTAATGAAACCCTTATCTAATAAGTCTTGGAGCTGCTCCTTCAATTTTCTAAGTTCTGTAGGGGCCATACGATAAGGTGCTTTGGAGATAGGGGCGGTTCCAGGGACAAGATCTATAATAAAATCCATATCCCGTTTTGGGGGCAATCCTGGAATTTCATCCGGAAACACATATGGAAATTCTCTCACCACAGGAATATCTTCTATACTTTTCCCCTTAGACCCTTCGGTTACAAAAGCCAGGTAGCATCCACAACCCTTTCTAAGTAGTTCTTCGCCTTCATTGCTGAGATTCGAGTAACCCCAAGAGCTTTTCTTTTTCCTTAGAAAGCGGGTTGTCCAACAATCTTGAAGGTAATAGTTTTCGCAAAACAATCAATAGAAGCATGAAAAGAGGCTAACCAATCCATTCCCAAAATTACATCAAAGTCATGCATGTCTAATAGAATAAGATCGGCTAAAAAGTTATGTTCCCCAATTTTAACAATAGTCAATCGATAAATGGCATTAGTTTCAACTTGATGACCGATAGGAGTAACTATGGTCAATGATTGATTCATGATTGCAGGCTTAAGTCCTAACTTAGTAGCAAAAGCAGGTGCAACAAAAGAGTGGGTGGAGCCCGGATCAAATAAAACTTTAGCATGGTGTTGGGCTATTAGTAGCGTACCTTCCACCACCGCCTATGAGGCATCGGCATCCGCCTCTGTTATAGCATAAACCCTGCCCCTGCTAGGTGCATTCTGATTACTCTGGGGAGTTTTGCACTGCTGTTGAGGCTGTTGCTGAGGTCGCTACTGCTGTTGCTGGGGCTTTGGTTGCTGGTTTTGCTGAGTTTGCTGCTGGTTCTGCCGCTAAGGGTTTGGGCAATCTTTGATCATATGCCCCAGCTTACCGCAGTTGAAGCACAACTTGTTCTTCTTATAGCAATCCCTCTCATGGTGACGCCCTTGACAAAAGGTACATGTAACTATTGGGGTCCTCTGGTTATCAGTTCGCTGCTACTTCGATGGTTGACCCCTATTTGCTTGACTAGTTCCATAGTTCTTATTTGGTGGTCCCCTCTTATGATTTCTGCCATGATCCCTTTTGTCTCTAAACTACTCAATGAGTGCTAAAGTAACTTCAACTTTGAGTGCCTTGGCCACCAATTGGCTGTAGTCCTCCAGTTTGAAGCTGGCCACTTGCTTCATGATGATAGGCCTGAGGCCCTTTTCGAACTTGTCTGCCTTAGTTGCTTCATCCAGAATCAGGTGAGGTGCGTACCTAGACAATTCTGCAAACTTAGCCTCATACTATGCAACAAACATGTTCCCTTGGATCAGGGTTACGAATTCCTGTGCTTTCTGTGCCCTGACGTGCTTTAGGATGTATTTGTTATTAAACTTTTCCTTGAAAACAGCCCAAGTAATGTCAGTGTTTGTCTTTTTCAAGGCTTCTTCTTCGAACTCCCACCAATGCTTGGCCTCACCCTTAATTTTATAGGTGGCCAAGCGCACCTTATCAACTTATGCACATTTCATCGCCTGGAATGCCTTCTCAATATCCCTTAGCCATGTCTCAGCTATCATAGGATCAGTGGTCCTACCAAATGATGGGGGATCATAACCCTTGAACTTTTTGTATAAATCCGGCTCCTAACGCGCCTCGGTCTGGGCAGGAACTACGATGGCCATGTCTCGAAGAGCCCGTCGAACATCTTCAAGTTCCGCATTTCCACTGATGCTTATTGCTTGCGAGTTTCCATTCAATGCCATCTATAAAAATATGATTATCTGGAAGTGTAACAAGAGTGAAGAGTACAAAAGGTTTGAACTAGTTCCCAACCTAGGTGTTACCCAAACTCTCATGCGTCGTAAGGTTTCTACAAAATTTTACTTAATCTTAAAACCTTTGGCTCTGATACCAAACTGTCATGCCCTGAGATCTGAGATCCTTGGGACCCTCAAATCCCTAGGCATGACAGGTCCACAGCAAATAAATTGAATGATTTCTAAATTTTATTAACATAATTCAAATGATCTCACATAATCAATATCCTAAACCAATCCACTGAAAAGTTCAAAATAAGAGTAATTCTCAAAAGCATAAAATAAACATCCCATAATTATATAAATCCTTAATCAAATCTGTTGAAATCTAATATAATTCCGTAGCTCTTCTCACAATCCCGATTCCTGCAAGGTAAGTTAGGTTTCCTCGAGTTTTGGCTCAACCTCGAAACCTGTGGGGTAAAAACATGTGTGAGTAAAACTCAACAAATAATGCAAACCAAAAAACCTAGCAAAACAGGTAACAATCAAAGAAATCAAATCTAAAGCCACGGTTTCGAACAAATTAACAAAAGCAGAATATGGCACTTTCAACGGTGACAAAGTTGGCTAATAAGATTAGATCAAATGCAAATTGGCAAAAATCGAATTTCACAAGGCAAGGAAATAAGCAAGATAATCCATTAATTAATCAAATATCCTAAATTCAGAGCGACATACTAAAACCAAACTAAGATAAGGCATCTCCGCGGCAAACAAAATAACAAAATGTGCTCGCCAGAGTTAAGCCTGAACCAAGCATGAGGTACTTGCCAGGTACAAACCATTTCACATCTAAAGTGGCACAAAGCTTGAGAATACCGGTAATCTCCAAAACAAAGTGGGCTAGCTGCAGACTAAAAATATCGCACAAAGGGGTCCCAAACCTAATGTCATACCCAAAAGGGGCTAAAATCCGCGTGTGAGCGTCCTCACGGTGCGTTGCCCATACTTTAGAGAATGCCTTAAGAATGTATGTATTAGATTCGAAATTCAAAGCCTTTTCAATCACAAGATAGCAAATGGTTGAAATCATACTTGAATATCATAGTACCAAAGTTTCTCACATTTTTCAGCGTTTTAGCTTCAATGATCAAAATAAATTTTTCTGAAAATCCAATGAGCATAATGGTGGCAAGGAGACAAGATCAAGTCTAATGTAAGCAACATATATAAGCATAACAAAGGAACAAAATATCCTAATAATCTAAGATTATTTCAATAGTTCATAATTTCACGTAATTAAATCAAAATGAGACAAGGCTTGGAAACTCTATGGCTAAGGAACCATAGTAAGACTACTTGCCTGGATAAATGGTGGTCAAAGGGTCAAACCCACTTTATCTTGTATCTTCTGGAATCTCGATGTGAAGCCCTGATAATAATAGTTAACAATAAATTTAGCAATTGGGCCCGATGATAAAGTTCATGCACTAAATACTGGCCATGGGTCATGCTTGGATTTGGGTCATGTAGCATGGGTCATCACACAAAGAATGGAACTATAGATCAGGTGGGCCAAGAACAATGGGCTTAGATCAGGGTAGACAAGGATCGTTAAGGAAATTGTTTCAAGTCAAGAATGATTTGAATCTGGTCTATATTCTCGTGCCACTACAGCTCAAGACTCAAATTTCAAATGGGTCCAATAGGGCTTGGCTCGGGTTAGGTTGAAAGTTGGCTTGAGCCCGAGTTGATCTGGATGCCTGGTTTCAGTTTTGGTCTAAGGAAACAGGGTTATCATATAATAAATCAAGGTGTTATACTGGAAGCACAGCTGGAGACAAGATATGCTCGGTTTGTGAAGATGGATTCGGATAAGTCATGAAGCGTGGGTACTGCCGGGATAAGTAAGAGATGATGATTCAAAGCGCATGAGGAAGAAGCAGAGAATGGAGGAAGGCGGTACAGAATAAAGAGAGACAGAGGAGGAGACGAAGAAGAAAGAAAGGAAAGTAAGAAGAGGAACAAAAAAAAAAAAAAAAAAAGAGAAGATGAAACAGGGAAGAGAAGCGGAACAGAGAAAACGGAAGAGAGAGAGAAGAAAAGAAACAGAGAAGAAGATGGAAGGAGGAAAAAGATGAAGAGAAGACGCTGGCTGCTGGGTTGTCTGGGCAGAAACGGAAGAAAGAGGACAATGAAAACAGAATAAAAGAAAAGAAAACAATGAAGGAGGAGAGAGGGTGACGCGGTGGAGAAGAAAGGAGATGAGTACAGAGACGAGAGTGCAGGTGGGTTCGGTTACAGTGGCTGATATGGGAAAGAATAAGGAAAGGAAGAAACGAGAGCCAGGAGAGAGAGATAAAAATCAGACGAAGAAGAAGAAGTCATGGCCGAGATTTCAGATGGGTTCTGCACTGGTGGAGGGAAACGAAACGATAACTGGGTTGCCTAGCCGGTCTGACGATGAGCTTAACTGAGTTGCAGAGGTGGAGAAAAAGACGATGAAGAGAGAAAAACATAAAACAGGAAGAAGGAGAGGCTTGCAGTGGGTTCGGGTGCTGGCGGAGAGATGGGTTCTGGGTGATGATAGAGAAGAGGAAAAACAGATGAAGGAGAAAAGAGAAAGCAACAGGAAGAGGGGAAAGGAAAAGAAGAACCGATGGTTGTGACGGTCTGGGTTGTTTGGCAAGAAGAAGAAAGGCAGAGATGAATGGAAAAAGAGCAAAAGAAAAGTCAAACGAAATCAGAAGGAGAAGATGAAGAAGACGGTAGACCATGGAGAACAAAGAAGAAGAACAGAGGGGCGATGGTGGTGACACAAGTGGGGGCTAGCTGGTGGGCATCGGCTACTGCTCGTGATGGCAATGAACACACAGAAGTATGGGTTGCAGGTTTTCAAAACAGGGAGATGGGTGGTTTCACAAAAACTGCCGAAATCAGAAAGCGGTGAAAGGAGGAAAGAAGAACCACGATGCAGAAAAGAAGTGGAAATGAAACGATGGGGAAGGAAGCTGCTCGCTGCCTGATTCGCAAGGTGGAGATGGTATCCGGTTAAGTGGACTGAGATGATGAGGTCTCGGTGATGGGTTGTTGGTGAGCATGAAGTTCTGAAGACGGCAAGAGTGTTCGGCCATGATCTTAGGGAAAAGGAAGAAAGCAAAACGATGGAGAAGAAAAGAAGGAAAAGAAGAGCTTGGGAAAGAAAGCAGAGAAATAAGAGAATGAGAGGGAGATGACGATGCAGAACGAGAGGAAGATGATGATGCAGGTGGGCTGGGTTCGGGTCAGCCTGGCCCGACTATGGTGGGGTCTGGGACCATCAGAGCTCGTCCACAAGTTGATGGATTCAAGTTGAGTCTGTTGAAAGGTGAACGATGAGAGGATTGATGATGATGAAGGATGGCCCAATGATGATGATGATGCAGTCATGACATGCGTAGAATTATAAGATGCACATCTAAAATAAGCACGAAGAAAGCTAACCAATTATAATAATTTAAAAAGGGAACGGAGAAAGAAGAAAATATCATACTTTAAGAAGAAGGTGAACACTCTATGCAAATGAGAGTAAGAGCTTGGGGCACGTAGTTGGGATTCAAGGGAATGGAAGTAGTTCTATTTATAGGAGGAGATAAGCAAAATTTCAAAAAAGTTTTGGTCATATCCAACTTAACCAAAGGAGATCAAATTCAAATGAAACTTCATCCAAAGAAGTTCAAATTCAAATGGAATTTCACCCTCAAAAAGAGTTTAAATCAGTCAAGATAATCTAAGGTTTAATTCAAATAAAATTTCAAATTTTTAAGCACATCTCTAAGATTTTCAAATTCTAATAACTTATGGGACCCACAGAGTGATAGCATAAAATCATGTGGGGTCCATCAAGATTAAATCAAGGGTCAAGATTAATTCAAATTTAAAAATAAAAATTTGGGTCTTTACATCAACCCTTCTAGGAACCTCTTAACTCTTTTCTCCTTGGTGTCGATCAAGTCCAAAGCAAACTGAGAGAGTTAGCTGAATATATGCACGTACTTCGCAACTGTCAAGGAATTCTACTGTCGGGTGAGAACTCGGCCTTCTTCTTACTGGTTTCATGCTCGGGAATAAACGTCTTCCTAAACTGCCTCTTAAAAGCTTTCCATACAGTAGCATCTGGCACAACCCTAATATGATCATGGATACTCTTCCACAATGTATCTGCGATATCTTTAAACATGGATACTGTGAGGACCACTTGCTGCCTTGGTGTACAAATTAGTGTATCAAAAACGTACTTTGTATGAATGAACCATTCGTCAGCTTGTAACAGATCCTCTCGTCCCATAAACTATGTTGCTCCTCTCTTTTGAAACTTCTCATATAAGGAAATAGGGTCCCTAGGCTGATTTTGCCTTTCCAAAAGAGTGGCCAACTACATTTGAATGGCTGCTTGATTTGCATTACTGGCAGCTAATTGATGCATCAGCATCATGAATCGCTCTTCGGTGTTGTACACCGGTTGAGGAGGAGGTGGTGGTGGAGGATCCACACCTTCCAATTCGATGTTGTTGCGGTCATTACCGCTCGAACTATTGTTTGTACAGAACCCAGATGCCATTTACCTGCAATTATGACGGTAATTAGTCATAACCAATATCTTAGAAAAGGTATGTCATAAGCCTTCACACAAAATCTATCCCCAATCAAACCTATCGTAACCTCACAACGTTTCCTAGAGTTGCTAAGCCTTTTAATTGACTTCTTAGTCACTCTGATACCATTACTTATGTATGTCACACTCCGAATCCCGGGAATTGGGGATTAGAGTGGGCCCCCAAGGTGTGAATACGTAATCCCTAGTAATACATGCTATGTGAAGATACGTACAAATCACTACAAGGGAGATTCCATAGGAACGTGTAAGGTAATACCAATAACATATAGATTAAATTTAATAGAAAGCGGACACCTGTGAAATATATCTATAATGATCACAAGCAAAATATAGAAGAGTATAACATACCATCATATATAATAACCTAAGTCTTATAGTTAAACATTTCCCATCACCAATATAAACTCAAAACTCTTAACAAGTCTTATACACAATATACAGCTCAAGCGTCTCCACACACAAGACCAGCATAGCTAGCCCAACATAACTACTTGACGCACTCCGGAAGATGACCAGTAGAATACGTCATCATCATTCCACGCTTCCATACCCCTAGGTACCGTTGGGGCACCCTCCGTGGACGCATCAACCTTCGTGTCGGGATTTGATTCTATGCCTGTAACTCTAAGGGTAGCATCGTCAATACAACGATTAAGCAAATGTAGAGATACATAAGACTAGCATATTGTATCAAATGAATTAGGACATATAGATTAAAGAATGCAATAACGTAAACTAGGCATATTGCGCATGAGTAATCAAGAGTAACCAATCATAAACAAGATATTATACATACTAGTTAGCAACTACGAGGCTCTATTCTCCCAAAAAAGAGCATATCATGTAGAGAGAGCGTGCATATGGGTTGCTAAGGGATCAGATTAGCTTCTTGAGGAGCCCGACAACTCCTCTGTAGACTACTGAAGTAGTGACATAAAGATATCCAAATTGGTCCCGTCGAACCTAATAATGGCACAAGCTTAGTGTTGCTGACTCAACGTATCAAGACCGACTCAAATTCACATCTTTCATACATTACAGTCGTATTTATCCTATCATACATAAGGGAGTTCGGTCTTGAGATAACATTCATTCGTAAAAATTGAAATTTAATAATTACTGCATACTGAATTGAGCAACATCATGTTGAGGGCATAGTTTTTTAACAATATGAATGCATTTAAATTGAGAGGGTAATAAGGAAATTTACAAACCAACCCTATTTACTAGATGATCCATGAACCCGAGGTCATTCAATATGATATATTCATAAGATGTCCGGTGTCATTGTGTCACCAATTCTTGGCATTATATTGTATACGTAAAAGACACCTCTTCTTATGCCAACACCCATGACGTGACATTGGAAATTCATCTAGAAACATTGAAGGGGATAAGTGACAGCTCTACACTCGTCCTCCTTATCATTTGATCACCATTAGACTCATCTAATTGGAGAGACCGTGGCATCACTAAGACCCTACCAGGTCATTGGGAATCCCTAATATCCTAAGTTCATAGTGTTCTTATGGCTTAGCCGTGTACATGTTACGGCTTAGCCGAGTGGCTCAGATTTTCTCCCTAATTTCATACGCATTTACGGTTCAATCATATGTTGACTTACAGCTTAGTCGTGCTAAGCCTACAGCTAGGGTTACAACTAGGTACAGGTTAGCCGCAATGCATTCCACGGTCTAGCTGTGGATAAGCCGTAGTTGGAAGTTGGATTTTCAGGCTCTCAAGAAAGCTCGCCATAAAATGGCTTACGGCTTGGTCACGGGATGGGTACGGCTTAGCCATAGTTCATTCCACGGTGTAGCCGTGGGTAAGCCATAGTACAAAATTGGGTTTTAGTACTCTCAGGACTTTGACCCGTACAAACTTACGGCTTAGCCATAGCTTCGCCATAAGCTTCAAAAATTCTAGAATTGACTCTAAAGCTCAATTTCAGTACAAAATTCTGAATATAGAGGATCATAGTGAGTTCCTATAGCTTCAAGATGTCCCTAAGAGTTATCTAGTATTAACATAACACTCCCATTTCACATTCATACCCTAATTCATTCAATTTTACATATGTATACACTTAAAATAAAAGGGGGAAGGAGCTGTAACTTGAGATTAGAATGCTAAATCCAAGAATCAAAATTGTAATCACACATGCAGTATCATATGTACTCTACTACTTGCCTTTTTCACAGTGCTTACCCTCGCTAACTCTTCCTTGGTGTGTGCTTGAGGAAAGCCTCAACAAGAGAATGGGTGCACTACATGAAAGACATGCAAAAGAATAAATCTAATGTGGAATGCATGCATGATGTATGATTGAGTCTCATTGACTCTATTAAATCCAAAGTAGTGAAATGGAGGTAGAGTTTCACCTTAAGGAGGTTATAGCTTTAGGAAGAAGATGCTTCCAAGGAGAAAGATGCATAAGGGAAGAAGAAGATGAAGAATGGAGGCTCCTATTAATACATACAAGATTTCAAATCCTTGTTTGCAGCTTCACAAGTAGAGGAAAGTGAAGAAGAGTAAAGAGGAAAAGTGCTTTCAATGTACACAAAAGGAGAATGAGAAGGAACGTTGAGTTTCATTCTTTTAAATGGTATTTCCTGCAGTTACATGCAAGTCCAAATTTTTGAGATATTTACAGTTTAGGTCACATGGCCTTAATTGGGCCAAGATGAGTCCGAATTAAGTTGGTCCCAACATGAAAGATGATCTACATGAAAAATTACACAAGATGCACCTAATGAGATATCCATATGGTGCAAGAACAATTACAAAAAGGTCATTAACTACCTAGGTAAAATTTGAACCAGACCCGACTACCTATCCCTGACACTAGCTCAAAGGGCTTGAGTTAAATTAGCCCAAACAAGGTTTAATTAATATAAAACAAGATTGATTAGTATAAATCGAGGTTAGTGGGAATCAAGACCTTACATATATAATTATTGATATGCAGGGAATTATAAAAGATAAATAATGAAGCTTTAGAACACTTAAAATAAAGTAAGAGATAAGTCATATCAGATCAAGTTAGCTAGTTTAAAGTTGAAATGTCAGGTTATCAACTTTAATTATCAAAACAATGGGTTTTGGTAAGACTTTTGACTCGATTTAGAACTTCAGGTTCATGAATTAGAACTTTAGGTTCTATCAATTAGAATTTCAGTATTTATGAAGACTCTAGGCTTGATTTTATAGCTTAATTAATATTAATTGGTTTTATTTTTGGATCTAACTATCAAACTTTAGGTTTGACTCAAAATATTAATCTTCGGGTGCATATAAAGTTCTTATGTTAAAGTGCACAACTTCAAGTCGGGGTTAATATAAAACTTTTCGTTCTATTCAAAATCTATTGATCCTATCTTGATCTTCTTTCGATAAGAGACATAACCATTCATCTCCAAAGAATATTCTAATTATATGTAGATCTAGAAAGAAATAAAGATAAAAGCATATGAATAATTCTTAAACTAAGAAAGATCATAAAGAACGAAAATTACTTCACCATTGGATCTTCCTCTTTTCGCTTTGAACATGTAGATTTGGTCGTGAGCTTTTCGTACGTAGGTTTAAACGGATTATCGATTGGACTCTGAACGACCAAGATATCGTGATTTAAAGTTTATTCGAGCAAAAATCTTTTTGCCCACGTCATTGCTACAGCGGGCTAGCCATTGCTAGTAGCTGTTGGCAGCTTGGCTAGCTCTACTATGAGCTGTTTTTCTTTTTCTTTTCTTTTCTTTTTTTTTTCAACTAAAAAAAGAGGAGTTCATGCTGATAATGTGTTAAGAAATAAGAAAACCAAAGAGAAAGGAATATAGAGGAATGAAGAGAGATCTTCTTCTTATTTAAAGATGTGTACATACTAACGGGGGAGGGGGATCTTATTTATAGAATAAGATCGCTTCCTCTCCTAATATGATAGAACTCTAACCCTAAATACTCTTCTTATCTCATGTGGGTCTCATTATAGGCATCCACCTATGATAATACATCTTATAACAGACAAGGATTTTAAGATTCTATTTTTTAGCAATCCCATACATTCTCTTTCCTATTGTCTCATGAGTCACAAGCTTCTTTCCTATCTAGTTTTTTATATGGTCATCTCTATCCTAAATGGGGACTTAGAGAGTAGATTTGGAGAAGAGATTTGGAGAGGTGTAGTATAGCCCACATCGTCAAAGCCAAGTTCTGTATGAATTTGCTGAGCATTTTCTTAAAAGAAGAACTCATGGGTGCTAACGTGACGCCCTCTCCAGCCTCCATTTCCTTTGCTTTAATATATGTAATTACAAAAGTAACTACCTCCATATACATTTTTCAAGTTCACTTATCCTACATTGAAAGAATGAATGAAAGTTGTATCATCATATCCAAACGCAAAATAAAACAAAAAAAAAAAAGGACAAAATCCAAATACAGACCAATTAAACCTAAACAATGCAAAAAGATTTTGAGCTTGTGAAACCAAGCATGTCGCATTTCCTACGCACATTGCCCTCCGCACATAGCATATTTAGAATCATGGTAAACGAAAATGAAATATAATGAAATGATCCTTAAAAAAAATCATAAAGCTAGCTAGAAAGTTAAACACTAATGATCAAATAAAAAAATAAACATAAAAATGGGGCAAGAATTTAAAAAAAAAACTCATGCAGAAAACATATCTACCTAAAATGTAGGAGAGATAGGTGATAAAAATGATGTTAAAATAATCCATGAGATCCATTTACTCGAGTACATGATTATCATCATTTGATCATGGTGAGATCTAGTGCACTTCTAATCTCCATGATATCTTCTATTTTACTCGGCAATTGAGGTATCAACGTGGATGTAAGTAGGCACTCTAGACAGTGCCCTCCATACCTTTCATGTATTTGATAAAGTCTGGTGAGGGGTTGGTGAAGCCTGATTTTGGCATATAATTTATTTACATAATAAAAGGTTAAATTCGACAATTGTAGACGTCTGGGTGTTTAATTAGGGTATCTGTATTTTTCTGAGTAGTGTGTGAGAGGGTTTGTGCGGTTGAGAAAGAATCATAGGGAAGGGTTTTTGCAACTCTTGTAATCATAAAAAGGAGGTTTGTTCCTCTTATGTGGTAATCTTCAAAAATAGTGAACCGGCTTTAATTTCCGTGGATCTAACTCACGTTAGGTGAACCATATAAATCATGTGTGTTTTTTATGTGATTGTGTGCTTTTTGTTCTTCTTCATCCCTAACAACTAGTATCATAGTGAACGTTCAGAACTTTCGTGGATGTTGTCATTGTGATAGAAAGTAGTCCCCAGATCTTGAAGAAGCCACGTATTGAACAACTTGAAAGGAAGTTGTGTTTTATTTTCGCACGCGAAAGAAAACATCGAAGAGAGAATGGGTGGCTATAGGTCTTCGATTGTTTTTTGCAGAGACTTGCCATTATTGACAAGTGGAGAGAAAAGAAGTATTTTCTTGGTTTGGTGCTCTGGGAAAGGATACAGTGAAGCTTGTCTTTGGTTCTTGGATAAAAACTAGACACAGGGCTTGGTTTGCATCACCCAGTTCGCCAGATGCAATTGTTTCATCGCCCACCTCATTGAAGGAGAAGTACTCTTCGTCAGAGAAGAGAACGAGGTCACCGGTGTTGTTTCATCACCGAAAAAAGATGCATCGTCCCTTGCCTTGACGGTGTCGATCGGTGTTGCAGGGTTCTGTAATTCTGTTGCAGAACATAAGGAAGAAGACCCGATCTTGGGTCTGTTGTGCTTTGAATCGAGCTTAGGTTAAGTTTGACCTGTTACCCAACAAGCCCAATCCAGCAACTAACCAGGTCAGTTCTGACCTGAACCGCATCTAAGGAGCCCAGTAGCCCTGCAGCAAAAGCCAGTTGGGTCAAACAATCAGACTTGATCGGATTCAACGGCTAAAATTCAATTGTGACTCTTGAGGTCATCCAAACTCAGAATTGTGCTCCATTTTTTTATTCATTTTCTCATAGAGACGTGATCTACGAGATAAATAAAATAGATTAACTGTTTGGTAAACAGAAAAATAATCAAGCAAACAAAGCTTTGGTTTGAGTAGGAGCAATGACTGATGACATAAAGCTGACAATTGAAAATTTTAATCGCCAAAATTCTACATTCTGGAAAATATAGATAGAGGATCTCCTCTACCAAAAAAACTTCTACTTGCCACTTGGAGGAAAAGCAAAGAAGCCTGCTACAATGTCAAATCCTTATTGGGAGGTACTTGACAGAAAAGCCTTAGGTATTATTAGACTTTCTCTAACAAAGTCTACTGCTTTCAATATTTCAAAAGAGCAAACCACTGAAGGTGTTTTTGGTTACCCTTTCACGAATGTATGAAAAACCATCTACTTCAAATAAAGTCCATTTGATAAAAGGATTGTTTAACATGAAGATGATTGAAGGTGAGATTGTTGTTAAACACATAAATAAGTTCAACACAGTCATAGGCTAGTTGTCATCATTAAAAATACAGTTTGATGATGAGATTTGGGCACTATTGCTTTTATCTTCTTTACTAGATAGTTAGGGTGGTATAGTACTTCACTGAGTAATTCATCAAGATTAAGCAAACTAAAATTTGATGATGTGAGTGCTATCATCGATGAAGAACTTCATAGGAAACCCTCAAGAGAATCATTAAGAAGTGCATTGAATGTGAAAAACGGAAAAAGTAAAACTTAGATAGGGCAAAGTCGTGGACGATCTAAATCAAGGAGTAAGTCAAGATAAGCCAAAGGTGGAATCATATGTTGGAATTATGGTAAGAATGGACACATAAAAAATGACTACAGAGCTCCACCAAAGAAATACTAGGAAAAAAACAGTGACAATGATAGTGACAATGAAAATGCTTCTGCAAATGTTCCAAGTGATATTATTCAAGATGCTTCAATTCTTTATTTTCATTATAAATATGAATCTTAGGTTAAAAATTCTGGTGTGTCCTTTCATGCCACTACACACAAAATATCTCAAAAATTATTTGAAAGGTGATTTTGGAAAATTCTATCTTTGTGATGATAAACCTTGTGATATAAGATCATAAGAGATGTTTAAATCAAATTGCTAAATGGAGCTATATGGCAATTGAATGATGTCAAGCATGTTTTGAGCCTAAGAAGAAATCTTATATCTATTGATCAACTTACAAACTCTGGTTATGTAACAATCTTCGCAAGTGACTCATAGAATGTTACAAAAGGAAGTATGGTTGTTGCTTGTGATAACAAAGAATGAACTCTTTATTTGACTGATAGCAGTACTAGTTCCATTGCAATTTGTAGATAAATATAGGCTCAAACACATGGCACTGTAGACTTGGACATATAAATGAAAAGAATGAAAATTCTTCACTCTAATGGTAAGCTACAAGGCCTCAAATTCTTGGACTTCGAGCTCTGTGAAAACTGTGTTTTTGGAAAGCAGAATAAAGTTACTATCTCTAAAATAGAAAGGCCACCAAAATCAGAAATGTTGAAACTAGTTCACACAAATTTGTGGGGGCAAACACAGGTACCTTCTCTTGGTAGATCTTCTTACTTTGTTACATTCTTTGATAATACTACTAAAAAATTATGAGTTTACCCCATGAAACATAAGTCTAATGTGTTTGGTGTTTTCAAAAGGCGTAAAGCTTTGGTTGAAAATAAACAAGTCTGAAATTGAAATGTCTAAGATCTGACAATGGAGGAGAGTATTGCTACAAAAAATTTAAAGAGTATTGCTTCACAAATGGGATTATACACTACAACAAAATGTTGTGGCAAAGCACATGAACAGGACAATTATAGAACATACTAGTAGTGCTGCATACTGGATTACCTAAACAATTTTGGACAAAAGCAGTGCATACTGCTGCATACTTGATCAATAATGGGCCTTTAGTCCCTTTGGATGGTGGATTGCCAAAGGAAGCTTGGATTGGAAAAGAAGTAAATCTTTCACATTTAAAAGTATTTGGTTGTACCTCTTATGTTTATATTGAACCTGAAAACATGGAAAGGTTAGGGACATGGAAAGGTTAGATCCTAAATCTAGAAAATGCATTTTCATTAGATATGATTCTGATGAATTTGGTTATCACTTTTGGGATGAAGAATATAAAAAAATCATTAGAAGTAAAAACATTGTATTTAATGAGAAAGTCATGCATAAGGATAAGGACAAGGTGTAAAAGGACAATATAGAGTACTTAGACCTAGAGGATGTTTCTGAAAATGATGTGCCCGAAGTATATGAAAATGAAAACCCATAGGTAGATCCTCATATACCTGCTATGGTAAGAAGGTCCTCCAGGATTTCTAAGCTTACACAATATTATTCACCTTCATTGCATTACTTGTTGTTAACTGAAGGTGGTGAGCCAAAATGTTATAAAGAAACATTACATGTTGAGACTAAGGTTAAGTGGGAACAAGGAATGAAAGATGAAATGCAATCTTTATAGTCAAACCAAACATGGGACTTAGTTCATTTACTTTAGGGACATAAAGCATTGCACAATAAGTGGGTGTACAGGTTGAAGGATGAACATTACGATAGCAAGAGATATAAGGATAGGCTAGTTGCTTAAGGCTTCCAGCAGAAGAGATGTATTGATTATTCTGAATTATTTTCTCCTGTGGTTAAATTAAATACAATCAAAAGTATTTTGAGCATTGTGAAAGTAGAGGATTTACATCTTGAACAATTAGATGTTAAAACTACTTTTCTCCATAGCGACTTAGAAGAAGATATTTACATACATCAACCATAAGGATATGCTGTCATGGGAAAGGAAGACATGGTGTGTAAACTCAAAAAGAGTTTATCTGGATTAAAGCAGGCCCCAAGACAATGGTACAGTAAACTTAACATGTTTATTTGCAACGCAGGTTATAAAAGATGTCATGCAGACCATTGTTATTATTATAAAAGCTTTGATGACTGTTATATCATTCTTGTTTCATATGTAGACGACATGCTTGTTATAGCATCGAACGTACATGAAATAAATAATCTGAAGAAACAGTTGTCAAAAGAGTTTGAAATGAACGATTTGAGTGATGCGAATCAAATTCTTCGTATCAGAATCAGCATGAGAATCAGTAGAGACAAAACAAACCACATACTTAAGTTGTCTTAAGCAGAATATGTTGAAAAGGTTCTAAACAAGTTCAACATGCAAGATGCTAAACTAGTTAGCACTCAACTAGCTAGCCATTTCAAAGTATCAAAAGGGTTGTTCCTTAAAACAGAGCAAGAGAAAGACGATATGTCCAAGTTACCATATACTTCAATTGTTGGCATCTTAATGTATGCTACGGTCAACACAAGAACGAACATTGCTCATGTAGTGGGAGTTGTAAGCATATTTATGGGCAACCCTGGAAAAACACATTAGGAGGCAGTTAAGTGGATTCTCGGATATTTGAAAGGTACCATAATGAAGCATTGTGTTTTGGAGGATTAGAAATCAGACTGTAAAGTTATGTTGACTCAGACGTGGCAGAAAATCTTGATAGAAGTAGAAGCAATATAGGATATATCTTCAGCTTAGGCAGTGCAACAATCAGTTGGAAATCATAATTACAGGATGTTGTTGCACTTTCAACTACAAAAGCGGATTATGTTGCTGTTGTAGAAGTTTGTAAGAAATTGATTTGGTTTTAGGATTTAATGGACGAGTTAGGCAAGAAGCAAGAGGATAACAAGCTGTACAGTGATAGTCAGAGTGCTATTTATTTTACGAAGATTTCAGCATTTCATCCAAAAACCACGCATATTCACATTAAATATCACTTCATATAATGGTTTCTAGAAGAAAAGGTATTGAAATTGAAAATGATTCTCTTAAGTCAGAATCCCACAAATATATTCACAAAGGTGGTGAATATAGATAAACTAAAGTTGTGCTCAGCTTCAGTTAGACGTCTTATTTAAAGTCAAGGTGTTGAAATTTAAAGTCGTGTTCTGTTGTTGTCATTGCCATTTAGTTTGATTAGTCTTCAAGTGGTAGATTGATGGGTTGGTGAAGCCTGATAATTTAATCTGGGCCTTTTGTTATAAGGCCAGATCTAATGGTTGTATATGTATAAAAAAAAAAAAAGGAGGGGGGTGCAGCTCATTGCATGAGGCTCCCTCTTAGCGAGCTCTGGGGAGAGCAAGATGTACATAGCCTTACCTTCATTTTGAAGAAATTGTTTCCATGACTTGAACCTGTGTCTTCCAGAACGCTATCGGTAAGCATTTACCGTTGGGCCAAGCCACCCTTCTAGGTGTTTGTAGGTGTCTAGTTTTTTAATTAGGACTTTGAGTTTGTACGGCTAAGAGAGAATCACATGGAAAGGTCTTTGCAACTCTTGTAATCACAAGAAGGAGGTTTGTTCCTCTTGTGTGGTGATCTCTAAGTATAGTGAACTAACTTATTACTCCATGGACATCGGATGAACCACGTAAATCTCGTGTGTTTTCTGTGTGTGAATGTGTGCTTCTTTGTTCTTTTTCATCCTTAACATCCGGATCCTTTGAAGGAAAACCACACTGTGACCTTTCAGGGTTTGCCATGTCACTGCGGGTAGCTTGCTATACACACGGGGTTGCTACCCCATCCAAGGCAGGGGCTACCCGAGGTGATGCGGCGGACCCAAATAGTCCAATCCACCCATGATCACTGTGGGCTTCCCCCTCAAAGTATCCCTATTCGCAGTTGATATGATAAGCCTGCGTGAAGCTAGTAGGGTCCACCTTCTTAAAGGCTCCTTCCAAGTCAACATGCATGCTTAGAGGCTCATTTCAGGTCATTCACATCGGAACCAATAATTTATGTCACACCAAACATTTGCTTCTCTATACAGTCATCCATTCTCAATGTGAATTATCCAACTAAGGCTCTCTTGACTCATCGCCCATCCACTATACGTCCCATCGCCCACCCACTATACGTCCCATCATTTGAGCGATCAAAGCATACTAAAAGTGGGGCCCATATGTACAAAAGCAAAAGTGGATGGATCAGATTAGTCTAAGATACAATGTGCAGGTTAGAGCCTATTTGGCATCATTTTATGCTAAGACTATTTAATATTTCCACTTTAAAAGTGAGTTGTGGTGAGAATGATCCTATTTTGAAAATGGGTCATGGAGAACATGTTGGGCAACATTTTACTAGAATTGCTCTAGGGAGCATAAACAATAAAATCTGAAAAAAGAATATCAACGAACAATCATTTTCCTAGATGCTTTTGATAATTGGAAGATGTGTATTGGAGCCCATTTTAACATGTGACTTCTTAAAATTGAAGTCCATGTAAACAAAGGGCACTTCAAAGGCTTTAAATAGTTGAAAAGGATTTTGACACTTGCACTTTGTGTGTGTGTATTTTTTTTAATCTTTTTAGATATTTGAAACTCATTTTCATATAAATTTTTAGGAATTGAATTCCACGTTACTCTAAACAATCCCAAAAATACCTCAAATGGTAAAACAGGATTTCATCATTTGTTCTACTGCTCGTGGGTCACTAGGTCAAAGTTGTTAAATCAAACCATTCTCGAATGGATCAATGGAATGTTGAGTGTGTGCAACTTCAACCATGAAGAGTGGCACTAACATTTGGATACATATCAAAAAATAGGTTGGCTCTTCATCAATTATGAGTCTACATATGATAATTCCAACCAAAGAAAGAGACACACACACAGAGAGAAGACCAAAAATTTCACAACGAAAACTTTACCTTCTCCTTTCCACTCCCAAGGACCAACTAGAATGCCAAAGAGGCTAAGCTGAGAGAACCATATGAATTAGGGAAAAAAGTCAACCTAATGATGCAGATATAAAACACAACACAAACAACAAGAAAAGGTAATCCACAATCTCTAGTGCTCATATGTACCATTTTTTGACGTCTTAGCAATGTCCAAACAATTGTCAAGACAAAGAAAATAGAGCATGATCAGCATCAACAACATTAACATGATTGAGTTCAAGGCATCAAATCAAATCTTTCTAGTTTAAGATCAATAAGATTTAATGTAAATGCAAGAGAGGAAGGCAAGATTAGAAAAATAAGAATTTCATGAAACATGTTCTTATTGTTCTTACCTTGATACACTTATAGATCTTGATGAATCCACTGATCAATATGATCTTGGAAAAGTAGAGGAAAGGAGGAGATAAGATTTTTTTATTATTGAGAGATGCAAATTGGACCATGTTGAAATGCTTAGAAATGAGGTTAAAGATAAAAATTCATGTGATGTATCATTCCTCATAGAAATTCATGTGATGTATCATTCCTTCTTAGTGTTTCAGAAACAGATGGATCATTTGTAAATGCTTTAAACGGAAATAATGGCTTCTTTTTTGAGGTATTATATAAATAGTATTAAACAATGGGTTTGGGTTATAATAAGCAATCGATGAGAGATGGGGGAGAACCGTTACAATCTGGAAATGTGGAAGAGAGATGGATGACTTAATTAAGTGAAATTAGGAATAGATCTAAAAGGAAAAGAGTTTATAAATTGCCATGAGGGACTAGACAGTTGGCCTGGTGGATAGGCCACCCATTTTCATAGCACCTACCAAGAATCGATCCCTGGTGGGTGCTCTATTCTTGCCACTCCTGACCATTGGACCAACTCGGCAAAAAAACAAAAAAAAAAAAAAAGAAATCTTGCCACGGTCAAAATCAATTAAGGCTGATTTCAATTGGAATTAAACTCTTTCATATAAAGTAGGAGTTTTAACACGAAAATTCCCCTTAGACGGCAGATACACTGTGTTAAACCAAATAGTTCTGACCACAACAGATTGGTCCTTAAGGCCCTTCAAGTTTAAAAAATATAACTTGGAGAGCATTGCTAGTGATTCTTATCTATTCATTAATATGGTGAGGTAAGGAGGCCCTTATATGAGAAAAGGCGGCCTCAGGGTTGGGGAAGGTGGCATTTCCACCTCCTTAAGACTAGCTCACCAACTCATGCTGGAGTTGCACATCAGGAGGATGAGACTCTTAACCATTCTCTACAAAAGGTTTCAAAGCAGGACAGCATGCAAGAAGAGAAACTCTGTTGAAAATAGAAAGGTAATAACCTCATAAGATAGTCTCACAAAATAAAGAAGTTCCACTACCATGATTTAATTATTTTGTTCAACCACACATAAAGAGGAAATAGCCTCACAAGATAATGGGACTGTTTGGACTTAGCAACTAAAACAAACCTAGCTTGTTCTCTTTGTTTCTGATGGAGATGGGTCCTGTAAGTGGCTTTCTACTCCAATAGATTAGAGGAAGAAAAAGAAGATCCGAGTACAGTGGGTGGGTTTTTTTGTATTTTTTAATAATCGAAACTTCTCAAACTGATAGATTAGAGGAAGCAATGCTCGAGCAATGCTAACAATGCTTATCACTCATTAAAAACAAAAATTTGGTGGAAGCACCTTCTTGTTGCGTTGCCAATATCTTGGATCTTCTTTTTCCTCTAATCTATCAGTTGGAGAAGTTTTGATTATTAAAAAAAATCTACGTCAATCAGATGAGAATTTGGAGGATGTTAGGAAAAAGTGGGGGATTACTCTTGCCCCAATACCAAATCATAGTTGAGTTGAAGCAAATCCATGCTCAAATCTTCAGAATAGGCCAACTAGTCCTCAAACACCCAAAATCTTTTCCATTTCCAAAAAATCCTCTCAATCCTAGGGTTTTCTCCTCTAATGCAATCACACTAGAGACTAACTACTACTGTTCAGGTGAAACTATAGATCCAAACAAGTCATTATATGAATTATAGAGATTGGCAACAAGAAATCACATATCCAATACAAACTCAAAGAATCTAGAACCACCAAAAGAAGATTCATAACCCTAGCATCTAAACTTCGCAAACTATTTTTTATGTTTGAAAAGCCTCCAAATCCTTGCTCCAAACCTAATTTTTTGAAGAAAAAGATAAAGATTAGGAGGAAGGAAAGTGAGAGCTCTACAGAATCATCGATGCCTTTGGTAAAAGAGGAGATTTTTAGTCCAAAAGAGTTTTTCCCTGATATGGTATTATTAGTGAACCATTCGTGTGGAAAAGGATACCTAAGTAGAGCAAATTTTTTGCAAGAGGGTTGCTAGCGACTCTCAATTACGAAGAGTGGGAAGAGGAGAGCCACTAGTGACTCCATCGTACTTTTTTTTTTTTACACCTGAAAGCTACCAGAGGAACAATCTCGTTTGGTTAGAATTACTAGGTATAATGCAGTGTAGGTACCATCTAAGGGAAGATTTTGGGTAAAATCCTCTATATAATAACTAGAGGTGCATTTAATACCTTGCAATCTCCTACTAGAAAAAAAAATGTCTTCTTTCATTAGAGATGCATTTGGAGGTGGGTTTTATCTTCTTCTTTCTTGTTATTTTTATTTCTTTGAATTGATTATATATCTTACTAGATTGAGAGTTGCGTTATCTATGATTTTTTAAAAGGATTTTGCATAGTTTGAACAAGATTTTTATCTTTTGAGAGATGGTGTTTTGAAAGTGCGTTTCATCTTTCTTTTTCTTTTCTTTTTTCTTTAATAGATTTTCTTCATCTCTTGTATTGAAAATTGGGTTGTCTTTGATTTTTTGAGAAGGGTTTATGCATTGATTGAAGATATCTCCTATGCTATGAGAGAATGTCTTAAAGGTGAGTTTCATCTTCTTCTTCTTTTTCTTTCTTTAATTTTTTGAAATAGATTTTCTTCATCTCTTGGATTAGGAATTGGATTATCTATAGTTTTTTAAATAGATTTTGTTGATTTTTAATGCAAAGGTGCTGAGAGGCCAAAGTAAGATGGGGAAACAAAATTTGTGGGAATTGATGCTCGTGTGACTTTAATTCACAGGGGAAAGCAGGATAATACAAATTTTCAAATTCTCCAGAGTTGAATATCTCATTCAATATATTTTTTTATCCAATCCGTAGGAATCAATAGGCAAGGCAAATCCCTTATGATAGGCCAAACCCAGTTATTGATAGAGTGAATAGGTATGACATTTCTTAAAATCTATCTTCTTATTCAAAATCATGGTGTAACTCATATCCCCTTTTGCTCTGACCACTGAATAGATAAAATAAATAAAAAATGTACTATCAAAAAAGTATTCATAGAAATATTTGCAAGGAAACATATTCATAGAACTATTTGGAAGGAAACGGGATATAATCCACGACAACAAGTTTTATTTTTATCTAAATTTATTTTCATTGGGCATTCAAAAAGGTTTTTTTTCCTCAACAAACAAGTAATAAAGCCTGTGAATAATCTAAGTGGGCATGTTGTAATGAGAGGGAGGGAAAAAACACTGGTTTCTCAGCATAACAAAGAATTAAATTAGAAGTTTTAGAAAGAAAAAACAAAAAATCACCATACAATAAAAGGCAAGAGAGTAAATCTCAAAGAAGATGAAGAACCATGTTGTAATTGGTGCAACACACTCAGGATGTCGCATTCTCCGAGCCCCTCTTCTATTATTTAATTTTCTAGCTTTTTATATATACCCTGCTATGATTTCTAAAATTTGCAAATAGGCCCTTGTAGTTTTAGTATCTGTAAATAGGCCTATGCTTATGCATTTTAATACCTTTTATATCCCCCAAAAGACTAGATTTCATGGTAAAGAGAAAAGTCATCATATTTTTGCTCAATTTTTATAAAAATGATATTTTTGCCCCTACAACCATTAATTATATCTACCCCCTAAGGTTTCAAATATTTCTAATAGGCCCATGTGTTGGGCTAAAGAATAAGATACTCTTCTCTATTATTATGGTGGGTTAAATTTTCTCAATCCTATAAACACATTGCTCCTCTCTTGCTTGTCTCAGTTGGGATTGATGACTTTAATTATTTCCTATCTTTGTCACATGTATGCCAAGGTGTTGCATGAGGGCAAACCATGTTTGTAATTGATTGCATTTAAGAACCATTTTAGTAGACTAAGTGGTTAAGTGAGGTTTCATTTTGTCTGTTGATATCCACCATTAATTGTTGTTCTTATTATTTTCACTAAAAATAATTTATTCATTTAAATGGGTGGCTACTAAAATTCTATTTCAATTGGCACTTTTTACTTTTTATATATTGGACTAATATCTAGCTAAAAGTGAAATTGTCAAATGTATCACCACATGGATAGGCACCACACGAACTCGACTAACCTGATGCCACACCCACTTCAAATTTGGAAAGGATTCGAGCAAAGACTGGTTAAAGGGAGTCCCTATTTAATTTCACCCAATTGTCATATCCCAAATTGAAAACTCATTTCATAATTCGTACCCTATTTAATTTCACCCAATTGTCATCCCAAATTGAAAACTCATTTCGCAACTCTTATAAGTAGCATCAAAGTATCAATAAAAAATCACATTGTGCTAATACAAATAAACAAAAAAAAAATTACATCTACGTGTTTGGCTATTATAAATATCTATGGCACGGCAGGTCACAAAGATATGTTAACGATCATCGAATACCACTTACCACTAGCTTCATGTCAATGGATTATGGGTTTTATAAGCGCAACAACCATCAAAACATACAAAATATTTTTTTATTACATATAAAAACTCAATTCGAGGCAATCCCAACTCAACAATGTTACAAGGTACATCATCTAATACATGCTAAGTACAACAGTTAGAAGTAAAACTGAATTTTTTTTATGCATTTGACACTTATTTTGAAATGGGGAATACCACTATGCATGGTGAGGGACAATAACGTGGCTTTCCCTCTTTACATATAAAAAAAATTTATAATACAATAAATGTCTTTTCTTCTTTTGTGCATGATTCTTTTCAAATATGCATTTATCCATCACCATATGGTAAGAAAATGATGTATAGTAATATTCCTCTTTTGAAATATAACATGAATATTTAATTTCCCCACTTTTGATTTAAATTTCAAATTCTAAAGCATGAGATTAATTGAATACCTTAATCCTTATCATGAAATCAGTATATTATACAAGATAGAATTCCCTCAAAAACATGTGGCGTGCATTATTGGAATCACTCTTATGTTTTTAGTTCAGATCTGAAATTCATCCTTTGATTATTATCTGCTTTTAGTAGGTTGGTTCACAAATTTTGCTCTCAACTAAAGACGTACATTTCTTTGTTTATAAGACCACTAGCAACTCTTCTATCACAGGAAAATCTATCCCTTTCTAAATGCTGGTTCCCTTCATTAGCTTTGCATAGCTGTTTTTCCTCATCCAAGTTCTCAATACAAATATTGCTTACCTTCCCCCCAGAAAGAATATAGTTTATAAATGTTGAATATTTATTAATTAAAGATTAAAAATTAATTCATTTTATGTTTTATTTCCCAAATTTGAGAATATCCCAACATTTATCTGAAAACAATTATTATTACCCTATAATCCAAAACCTATAGGAATGTCTACAACATGATTCACTCTATTCACTAGATAACAAAAAATAAATAAATAAATAAATAATTGATTACTCTAACGGTGGACCCAATCACACTATAGAGAGATAAGTTGCCGTCTAGTGACTACATAGGATTACTGAAATTAGAGGCCTCTATCCCTAGGTTGATGAGAACCTGGTCATATGAAAATTCCGTAAGTAGGATAGACCGAAACACCGTTGCACTTGCATCTCTTGTGTTTCCAAATAAACAAAACCCCCATGCACACACCACCTTCCGCGACAAAGCCATGTGCACAAACAGGGTAGAAAAGGGTCGAATCCTTTTTGGAAGTTGGCGGACTTTAATGGGAGGGAAAGGGACTCAAAAGTGTGGACAATTGTATTCATTGGCAATGCACAAGTACAACACCAGTAGTGTCTCATCACATCGAAGTTAATAAATTCCCCAATTTCAAGCATCAGGCTTTAGCCAGTTCACTCTTGGGGTTTGCAGTTCTCTAATCCACGAACAGGACACCAGTGAAATTTAAATGGCAGTTCACTGTTGGCATTGAATGTAGAACCAATGCAATCTAAATGGAAGACTCAAAGGAATAGAGACATGAAGATAGAAGAAAGAAAAATAAGAAAATAACAAAGGAGGAACTCATACCTGATCAAAGGAGAGAAAACATGCAGAGAGAGGGTGTTATGATCTGAACCCGAGAATTTTTATATTGGATTAATTTTTGAAGTGTGATACACGTGCTCCCATGAAATTCATACATGTACCTAAGTGTAGAAAGAATTCTATAATGGATATTCACATTCAAACACGTGTGAGGCTTATTTAACAAACATTTGTCTGTACCATATACACGAAAGCCTGTCAATATCACCTATATATTTTTCACTTCCAAAGACATTTCAATAGTCTTAAATCATGAAATAGTCCATATTAAAACATTTAGGTGTACCAAAAGAGATACATATTCATTTCTATATTTTATAACCTATACATCCCAACTATATAATATGAGCATGTATGCATGTCTATACAAAAGATAAACATCTATGGACAAGTAACAAAAGATATACATCATCTATATTAGACTATACAAAAGAATTGCCTAGCATGCATGTATAGAACTAGTGCAAAACAACATAGTATCCCCCAAAAACCCAATATACAAAACCACAGGTGCATTCATGTCGCTCTATGAGCCATGGATTAGTCATAGAGTCTCTACTGTCCACTCATCAAGATCTAAAGGAAATATTGCAGTCTCCTCCTTTGCCTCATTGGTCTCAGTAAGACCAGTACTAGGATTTGAGCCTATAACAACAATTTAGACAACTGTGAATAAAATTATTCAGCAAAACATAAATATAATTACAGTAATACAAGTTGTGTGTAATAAAATTAATTGACAATTGATTGTAAGAGGTCAATTAAGGTAAACTAGGCATTAGCAGTGACTAGAACATGCCATACAAATCAATTAAAAGAAATAAACTGTCAAGTTGGCTACTATGTTTGTTAAATCCTCCCGATAGGGATCTTACTGTTGGAAACACCAATGCGCCCAAGTACAACAAGTCCTTGTTTTCTGGAGTCCAAAATTCCAAATACCTATTGCAGTGATAACAGTCAGTTTACACTAGATTCAACCCCGTCGAGTGTTGTAAGGTGAAAGCTAAGTAGTGTCAGACCAATTTGAGTCAATCAATAGAAATTGAATAAGGATTCACATCCAGATCAGTTAATATCAATTATAGTCTATTTCAATCACTCCTACTCAATTGAATTCCTATTAGTGTCATTAGAATAGTAAGGAATATACAATTGAACATAGTATCATCCATAGATAACATTTCAGTTATAATAATAGAGGACAACTGTCAAACTATCAATATGCAATACATCAGTTATAGAAATCAAAGTATTTTTACTAACCAATCCTAATCTAATCACCAATAGTCTCTAACTATCCATTTCAATGTAGTTTTAGATTTTTTTGATACACTTTTATCTTTGTTTCATGTTACAGAAGCCCTAGTTAATTTAGAAGTAGTATAAAATAGACTCTTCAAAAATCGCAGGGCGTGCTCGAGCGTAGCCCAGGGCGTGCTCGAGCACCCATGCTTTTGGCTCCAACAAGTTTCGACGGACAAAATTTAGATAGACTTACTACACGCTCAAGCACAAGCTCATCTACGCTTGAGCCCGTGTTCTAGAATTCTATCTGTGAAGTTTATAACACACATACTTCTCTTCCATGCCATTTCCTGCAATTGGAACCTTATGTCCCATTTCAAAATCCCCATTCTACAGCAATTGTCATTATCTAACACCCCAACCACTCATATTCATCAGCCAATCTCCATTCTATATAATTCATCTCCATATACAACAAACAAAAAAGAAAAGGATGATATATCAATCAGTTTTGAACTAAATTACAGAATCACTAACTATCAGCATGTATTTAACATCAAAATGCTTATACTTGCCTTAGATTTGATGTTTGTACCAAAATCCCTTCTTATGGCTCAATTAGAAGAAGACACCCAATTCTTTACCCTAATATGTAAAATGACTAATATGAAGATGATATGAGTTGCATGCAATGAATAGGAGTTTAAATGGCTCATTTTAAACCAAAATTCTGTATTCTATGAGTTGGTAAGAATCCTACCTTAGGGACTAATTTAGAAGAAGAAATACTTAAATTCCTTTAGTTCAAGGACGTGCAGAGAAATAGAAGATGATGAGGTTAGGTCCTCTAATCATACATCCAAACCCTCCTTAGGTCTCAACTTAGAAGCAATTGAGAACGTAGTGAAGAAGGTAAGTAAATGTCAATAACTCTAGCAATAGAAAAAGGATCAAATGCAAGGTGAGGTTCCTTTTATATAACAATTTTTTTGGATTTTGCATCTAACTCCAATTTGCTTTGTTTATTTTCAATTTGAGTCAATTCAATGTCCGACTTATTCAATTCAAATCAAATGAGTTTAAGCCAAATACGAAGTTCGATGGACTCGACAAGATGAACACGATGGTAACAATCTGATGCATGTATAATACAAAACCACAAATCTAGAATTATAAAAAAAAAAAAAGGGCTTTATATACCTAATTACGGTTAAACTCGGACCAAACTACCTATCCATGATCAGAAATCGACCCACTAAACTCAATAGGACAAAAAAAAACCTAATTCTAATTTAATTAAATAGAAAACATAATTATTTAAAATAAATCTATATTAATTAACTACTAATAATACTTAATTTGAGTCGAAGAAGAGGGCATCTATCAGAATGGAGGAGAAGGACTTCTTCATATAAGCTATTAAAAGGTATTTTCACATGTTGCCCAAGAAAGGAATATGTGTTTTCCCTCCCCAAACCAAGTCTTCCCTCCAGTGTTTTGAAATATTGAATTATCTTAGAATCTACAATATTCACTCATCCCCAAAAGAAAGCAATATCCAACTTTTCTAAAGAATATCTAATATTATAACTTATAACATACTCTTTCCAAACACTACTAAATAAAAATGAAATGTTATTATCTAACATATAAAAAAAATATCTTAAAATCTTTAACAATATACGATTACCAAACACCTCCTTAATATTAACCAAACCTCTAATATCACCCATTAACTGATTTTCACTGTCCCACATTACTCCCCCTAATGGATTCCAAAGTGTTTTGTAACTTTTCTATTTCTTCATCTTGGAAAAAAAAAACCATAGGGCATGTTTGCTTAACCATTTTCTATGGAATAGGAAATCGTTTTCTTTGGAAAAACCATTTTTAATGTGTTTGTATTTGTCAACTCCAAGTGCAAAGCCGCGATGTAATAATATCCAAGTAAGTACAAGGTCGAATCCACAGGGAGTTATGTTTAAAGAAGTTTTCAACTTGTCCCTACCTAAATAAAACTCTAAAACTATCCTAATTTAAAATATAACAGATACAATCATTCTCAAAAATTAAGCACATACAACAACAATTCCTAAATTTAAAATCCTAATTCTAAAACTTCCTAAAAATAAAAACTAAAGCTTTTGCAAAACAAAACAAACATCAGAACTTCTAATAAAACAAAAACTAAAATTAGAAACTAACTAAAAATTAAAAAAAAATCTAAACAATGTTAGAAACAAATTAAACAATGTTAGAAACTTTCCTAAATTAAATGTTAATTAAGTTACATCAAGAATCTACACTTCCTACAACAAAAAATTTCTAAATCCTATTCAAATTAGAAAGAGGTTAATTTACCTAATGCATGTACCAAATCATACATGATAAAACTAAACAAGAATGTATCAAATCATACATGATAAAACTAAACAAGAATGCAAATCTAAAATCTAAAATTTCTAAGGTAAACAAGATGCAAGAAGAATTGAAACAATTTACCTAATGCATGAATATGTAATCTACATATGATGATATCAAACATGAATGAGATGTGTTACCAATAAACATTCAGAAATCAGATTTGGAAGACTGATTTCCATGAATTTCAGAACTGAAATCTCTTCAATTTAAGTACAAAAATTAAGGTTCAAACAGTTCACAATTCTTCCGTCGAATTCTATTCATAGATCGATCATCATATATCTTATTCAAATATGAATTCAAGTCTTGATATTCAGGTGTGCTTCAATTCCACTTTTTAAGTTGCTGAATTTTTTCAAAAGTCAAGCATATAATAGGTGAAAAAGTGTACAAATCTGATGTGAATTTCATCCAATATATGGCTCATTGTAAAATTCAGATTTGGTTTGATTTATGGATTGTTTTCACACGTAAACAACTCAACTTTCAGACCTTCAATTCTGATTTCTAAATCTAATCTAACCAACACCCTTAAACATGATTTGAGTATGCATGAAACCCAATGAAATTTTCAACAGTAAACAAACTATGAAATAACATGAACATATATGAGTAGAAATTTAAAATAAAAATGCAAAAAATAAAGTAAAAGTGCAAGAAAACTTAAAATAAAAGTGCAAGAAATACAAATAAAAGTGCAAGAAGTCAAATGCGGTAAACAACGGAAGCCAAAGGCAGTAAATAACAAAAGTCAAAGGTAGTAAACAACGGAACTCAAAGACTGTAAAGTTGTTCTTTTCAATTTTTTTTTATCTCAACTTGGGCTCAAAAAGATTAGAAGTGTTGTCCAAAGGCCTTATTCTTCATCTCAGGTCGTCAAACTAAGTGAGAATAACTAATTTCCATTCTTTATAGAAATAAATTTCAGAATTGGCCTCTAATTTTTTTTCGCTCAAATCTCTTTAACTCCATCTTGCATTACCTCAAACATATTATATATACGAAGAGAAAAAGTATATTGAAAAGGGCACTAAGATGGTTACTAGTTGTGATTCCAATTCTATCCCAATATTTAAACAAGAATGAAAATTAACCAAATTACAAACAAGACTAAAATTATGAACACTACAAAATTAAAGACAACAAAAATTAAAAAGAAACAAATTTCACTAACATAAAATTGTTTTACAAAAGATTGAAAATAAAAAGCAAACAATTACATACTATGTTGAATGCGAATTCCTCCTTCTAGTTGACACTTCATGGTCAGTGGTGTAGCTTTAGGTTTAAGCCTCCTTGATGATCTCCAGACAAGAGAGGGAGAAATAAAGTGTAGAAATCTAGAGGTGAAACGTAAGTAATTCTTCCATGAAAACTGTGCTAGAGGGGTGCCCGATTTATATTTTTTCAAGCCTCAAAGTTTCCATCCTCTCTTGATACGATAATATCTTCAAAAAAATAATAAAAATAAAAAAATGGGGCTGTACATGATGGCTTGTGTGTGAGTCTCCATGCTAGAATTTTTTTTCTTTTTTTGTTTTTTTTTTCTTTTCTTTCTTTCTTGAGAAGTCCTTCGTTGCTTCTTTTTTATTTCTTTGCCTCTACTACCTTGCATTGAAATCTCTTGAGAAATAAGTTAGGGATAAAAATCCTTTCTTGGAATTAAACTTGGCCCATATGTGGTTTAGAACTTCCCCCTTTATCTTTTTGCATTGTCAACTTTTCTTCTTTTAAAAGTACTCCTTATCTGCTCCAAATTCAAAAGATATGCTAAGATAATTCTCTTGATTTTTTTTCTCGCTTTTTTCAACCAAAATCTAATGCAAATCTTCTTTTGGGTGTGGAATAGCTTGCTACCTTTTTTTATTGTTTTTTAAATCTTCTGCCTCTTAAATAAGCTTTCCTTCTCCATCTTTGAAGAGATATTCTTCAAATTCTCTTAAAAATACCTTGAAGATGTGTAACAATCAAATGGACCCCGTCTTGGAAGTTTTACAAGTGTACCCCACATATGTGCATATGTGTGTGGGACCATGAAGCCAACTTTTGCATTTTTCTTCTAATTTCTTTTCTCTCTTCAATTCTTTTCTCCTTTCTTTTGAAAATGATTTTTTTGCCTTAATCCTTTACAAATGGGACCTATATCATTAATTTCCTACAAAATAAATGTGAATTCATGTAAAAAGATAATTTTAACTCTAAGATCACAATGCATGACTGTCACAACCCGAGCCAAGAAATTGGGGGTTAGCGAAAAGCCAAACAAGTGACTCTCATACTCCCGTGCACGTGCATCCAAACCCAGTCCAAATACATGCACACAAGGGATCTAACAAGTGCGAAGCAAACAAACGCGGAAGCTGTAGATATCATAGCAAGCACAACAAAAGAGAACGGGCGAAAAACCAAAATGCGAAATGGGAAAAAGACGTAGATAACACACACAAATATAAAACCAAATACAAGACTGAGTACACACCAAAAACATGATGTATAAAAATAATACAGAGTAACAAAGTCCGAAGTACAAGATACAAAATCTCCAAGGAAGTAAAATACTGATGATATGTAGGTACGCACTCGGTAGAAGTGATCAAGCCCACTCTGCCATACCGGAGGGTGTCTCTAGGTCCTGTCCTGCAGTCTCTTCAACCGCCGGGGAGCCAGACAAGGGATCTGTGCCTACAACACCACAGACAACTCAATGAATACAACGATCCAGCAATTATAAGTAACATGGACGAAACACTCATAGTATCAAAGTGAATAATGACAGAAGATTAAATGCAGAGTTTCATATTAGTATGCTAAGCAAATCGTGCATAGAAGTAAGGCATGATAAATGAATCAAAACATAAAAATACTGAACTAAGTGGCTACTACATTAACCATATTCTCTCACGTAGAGAGCAGACAGAGCAGACAGATGAGAACACCACCGACCTGGCCATGGGTACAAGTGGGTCTCGGTTTCCTGGGTTCCGGAGTCCCAAGACAAAGCTACACTACAGCGATACAGAGAACAAAGAACCAAGCCAGAGGTAACCCCGTCGGGCATCCTAGGGCTGAGGCTAAGTAAAGCCAGACTAATACCAATCAAATCAAATCCAAAAGAAGGGAGATTATCCACTTGGGACTCACCGACAGCAAAGGCCGGATCTTATCCTCACGTATAAATCTCTGGGCAGAGCCACTCAGGAATACCCAGTGAATCAGAGATGTACAAAGTCAGAGGTATACAAAGCATAGCGTAAAATGAGTCAAAGCATGGCGTAGATCAAAACATAGTACAGACTAAAGAATAAAACAATTATACAGAACAAAAGCAAAATGATCTCGTCATGCATAAACATAGATCAGCAGAACAGAGAGCAAAACTATAAGCAATATGCAATGCATCTCAGATTAACACGGAATCAAGGGTAATTACAAGCCAACTTAAATCTAGTTGTTCAATGTCACTAACCATGCATGATGATGTAGTTTTAAGTTATTCGATGCACCGTTGCTATCAAAGTGTTCCAATGTAATCCTCACGTGCACCGAAGTCCCTTAAACCAACACCCATGGGGAGGTGCTTAACAGTAAACCAACGCTCACATGAATGAGTCACAGCCTAACAGACTATTCATGCGGTCCAAAGAATCCATTGGGCCGGTTTATATGAGTGGTTACCTGTATATAGGCCCTACAAGGTCACACCATTAACCTAAGTTTAATTTCAAACTTTTTCCAGATCTTACGGCTTAGCCGTGTGTGACCTACGGCTTAGCCGTCGACAGCTTACGTCCTAGTCATAATATGCACAACGGCTTAGCCGTGGTTTCCTTCAGAACACGGCTAAGCTGGTCATCTTCCACCTCTAATCTGATACTTTTTACGGCTGAGTTACGGTGGATTCCACGGCTTAGCCGTAGCTTCACCGTAAGAGTACGGGAACCAGAAAGTTTCGACTGATCAGAGTGTTAATTCACGGCTGGGTCACGGTTAGCTTACGGCTCAGCCGTAGAACAATTTACGGTTCAGTCGTAGCCTAGCCGTAGGACAAAATTCAAAACTCGAGTCTCTGGAGTCTAAGCCGTACAACGTTATGGCTTAGCCATACAATACAGAAAACGAAATCGAGATAGTTATAGAAACTGCAATTTCATGTGCAAATTAAGCAAAACAAGCTCCAATGGAGCCAAAGTGATAGAATTAGGCTGTAGATCATGTCAAGTATGTAATAACAAGAGAATCACAGCAATCAACAATATACCCATATGTGTTATACATTTCTGTACTTATACTTGCCTCAAAACTTTGTCAAACCACTGAAGGCAAGCTTCAATCCAACTAAAAACCCAAGTAAAGCAAAGCAACAACACATGCAAGTATGAGAACACATCAAGAGAGATGGAAAATCCAAATTGGAGAAGAAAAATTGAAGAACCCACTTACCTCAAAGCATAGACAGAGAGGAGGGAGAGAGAGAACCCAATCGAAATGGGTGGAAAACCCAATACCAACCCAGAGAGGAAGAGAAGTGAAGAGGAGGGACTAAAGACGTGGAGCTCTCCCTGGGTTTATGCATGCACATTGAAGGAAACGAGCAGGAATGAAGACATCTGGACTGATGACTCGTATATATAGTTTTGGAGTTTAAAACAAAGTCCGATGGTTTAAGCTATTTACGATTCAAGTCACATGAGGGTCCAACTCCTCCAATTGACTCTGAATGGGTCTAAGACAGTTATGGAAAATAACAAGCTCAACAAAATACACGTGCTGACACCAAGATGATGCAAATATGATGCATTCAAAGCAATTACAAAATTACGAAAAGGTGCTTAGACCCTATCCCAAGTCAAAGGCTACTCAACTACCTATCCATGACCCGAAACCAAGCCCAAAAGAAATAAACAACATAAAAACACACTAATGAGCCACTAAACCAGCTCAAAGGGGATCGGAGTGTTACAATGACTATGGGCCTATCTCTCATGAAATGACAATGAAAATATACACCATTCTTCATGATTTTATATGAATGAACTAATGATGATTAAAATTCAATTTATTTTATAAAAATATAAATTTTTACAAAACTTTCCAAAAATCCTCCCAAGCAATATCGACTTACTCCAAACATGCATAATAACTATTACAGTAGGGTAAACTTGCATCATGTAATCAACTCATACGTAGCTCAAATAGCCCCATAAGAGGCATAGCTAGTGGTGCCAACTCTATCAATAAAAAATAAATGAGTTAATTACATACTTGTACTTATAATTGCATACTTGACTTACTTGTATGTTTGCATTACATTCGCACTTGATATCATATTAGAGACAACAGGCAAGTAGTAATAATAATAATGATAAATAGAACGGTAATCAATGCATCAATAAGACAAGATATAGAACAAAAATAAGATGCAAGAGTGTCCCCTTTTTTTTGGGAAAGATAATTATTCCATATAACGCAAAAAGGAAACCTTTACAAAGCCTCAAAGGCTCCAAAAAAGAAGACCCAAAAAAGAAACCAAAGAAACAACAAGTAACAAAAGCCTCACACAACAGCAAAACTGGGCTAAAACTCAAAGAAAGATCCAGAAAGAACGGCAGTCAACCGGCTAATAGAGAGGCACAATCATGGGAGTGAAAACTTCTTGGGCAGAGTGACACAGCATAATCTTTTTCACAAGCCTCCTTGCAGGATTTGAATTCTCAGCAAAGGTACAAGTGTCAAACTCCTTAAGCATCTTTGTAACCTTCTTGTAAGTAAAGTGAGCACGCCAAGAGGATCCATCTGGATAACAGAGAGCTTCAGAAATACTTCCTTCCACCTCAAAGCAGACTTGGTTTAAGGAATGCTGCAATGTATTCTGGATAAGCTCCAAAATGCCGATAGGATAGCAGTCACCCAACTGCAGGAAAGCTGAAATAGGACGTCAGGAGGGGTGCTAAAGAATCGTTATTCCCGCATTCTGTATTTGGAGGAGAGAAATTCTCCAACTGAAAGCAATGGCTGGTTGTCTTCAATGGTGCAACAACCCAGAAGTAGTTCCCGGTGGGAAATCCCACCATTGCTAAAACAAGGAAAGAAGGTGAGAATGCAGGTAGAAAATGCGGCTTTGAATTTGTTGAGTTATAACCAAGAGTTGATGTGGCCTCCGATAAAGCTAGTGAAAGATCCTCCTATTCCTTTATCTCCAAAGAGTCTAAACAAAGGCTGGGAAGAATAGGTGAGCCAAGCAGTCCACGCCAGCATAAATACCTTACAGTCCAGAAATTGTATAGCTGATTCTATCAAACAAAGAAAGAGGGTGAGGAGGATGAAGCCCCACTCTCAACAGCGAGCCAATCCAAATCTCTTGGGAGAAAGGCCAGTGGAGAAATAAGTATTCTAAATCCTCCCTATCCCCATCACAAAGAACACAGTTCAAAACACATTGAATTCCCCTGGACTATAGGAGCATTCTTGTTTTCAGCTTTCCCTACAAGCACATCCATGCACAGATTGAGTGCTTCGAAATATGGCCCTTAAACTAGATGAAAGGAGCCCACTGAACATCAAGGAGAGCTGAATAAGAGTTGACCAGCTGTATGGCAGAGGCAAAAGAAAAAATCCCTGACTCTTGACAAGTCCAAACAACTTCATCATTTAAGGAATTCTCAGGAGGCGGCATCTAATGAATGAACTAAGTAATGTAGTTTAGAGACTAAAGCATGACTGAAGGGTTACACCAGCCATTTAAACCCACGAACTGATGAACTTTAATATTTCTACCAAAGCCTAGATCTGAAATAGCTCTACTGGGTGTGAAAGATGTAAGAGGACCTGCTGGGAGCCAAGGGTCATGCCAAAAGAAAGTGTTGGGTTTGGCTCAAAAGGTCCTTATTGGGCCTGAGTGGAGGGCCCAGTTGATTAGGGTTAGCATCATATATATATTCTCTTCTTGATGTCTTTTGTTCTAGGGCAACTAAGAGGGCAAGAAGAGGGGAAGAGAAGAACACAATCAGGGAAGGGGACACTGAGAGCATTGTAAGGGGGTGAGAGAGAGATTTCTAAATAGTGAAATCTTGTGCCCGTGGATGTAGGCAATCTTGCCGAACCACGTAAATCCTTGTGTGCTCTTTGTGTGTGATTGCTTGGTAGTTTTTCTTCTTTGTGGTGTGTGCATGGCTAGATCAAGAACAACAAGTGGTATCAGAGCTAGATCTGTAGAAATCGAAAGAGGGGCACTCCAGATCTGAGTTGTTTTTTGCCCAATCTAAGAGTGGGTTGTCTTTCCCAGATCTATTGCTTTTCGCCGTGCACAGTCGCCGTGCACAGTCACCGGATCTGTGCATCTCCGTGTCCGCTGCCGGGGAAGAACTGCAATCGGAGAACCGAACCACAGCCATCAACAACTGCCTTGAAGCAGACGCAGTTACAGACAGAATCGTCTGCAAAAAGAAAAAAAAAGGGGATTTCACCGGTGGTCGCCGCCGGTCCCCGCTAGGCGTCGCCGTTGCCGCCTGCCCGCCGCCACGCCGTTGCCGCGCTGCTGTCGCCGGACCGGCCAAGCCGGAGCCGCAACAGACAGCCGCCGCAAGTTCCGCCTGCAACCCGGAGAGGTTGAAGACGACCTGGGATTTTTAAATCCCAGGTCGGTTTCGTAGTCTTGGGTTGGGCCCGACCCAACCCCTGGAGAAAAAGCCCGGCAAAACAGAAGTTGCAGGTTCCGGATCTGTCCAGGTCGGGTCGAACCGACCCAGTTTCAGAAGCCCAGTCCAGCGCAGCAGATCGGGTTACAGGTCAGGTCAGGCGGACCTGACCCACATCAGAACCCAGCCCAGCCTCAGCCGGATCCAGGTCACACTTCGGTCAGGTCAACCTGACCCGGTTCCGCAGCCCAGTCGGAAGAACAGCCAACTTTTCAGTTCGGGTCAGTCTGACCCTAACCCGTCTGCAGCAGCCCGACCCGCCAGCGGTGCTGACGTCATCCAACGTCAGCAGTTGACCAGTTTGACCAGATTCAACGGTCAAAATTCAAACTCAATTTTCGGAGCCATCCAGACTCGGAATTGAGCCCCGTTTTTTCCAGTGGACTCCTGGCGACGAGATCTACGACGTGAACGGAGTAGATTCACAGTTTGACAAGCAGATATTTGAGTGAGTTGTTTTTTGAGTTATCTTCATATTTATCATGGCCACAGCGGGGACTTCTACTGCAGGAGGCATCAAATTTGAAATTGAAAATTTTGATGAAAGAATAAACTTTGGTTTATGGCAGCGGAAGATGAAAAATATCTTGATTCAACAAAGAATTAAGGTGGCAATATTAGGCAAAGAAAAGAAGCCTGCTAAGATAAACGATGAAGATTGGGCAGACATAGATGAAAAGGCAGTCAGCTCTATTCAATTCTACCTTTCTGACGAAGTCATGCACAATGTCATGGAAGTAGAGACTGCAAAGGGTCTATGGGACATGTTGGAGAGTCTTTACATGGGTAAGAATCTCACAAACAAGCTGCATCTCAAGAAACAGTTGTATGGGTTGAAAATGGAAGAAGGTTGTGATGTGCTGGAGCATATGAATACTTTCAACAGAATGATTAATGACTTGTTGAGGCTCGATGTGAAATTCGATGATGAAGACAAGTCTTTGCTGTTGTTGAATTCTCTTCCTGACTCATATGATCATTTTGTGACTACCTTGCTATATGGAAAGGATACACTTAAATTTGAGGATGTTAGGCAAGACATCATCTCTAATGAGGCAAGGAAGAAGGCTTCTAAAACCAAGTCACATGCAGAAGGACTTCTAGTAAAGGAAAGCTCCAGTCAACGTGGCAGGTCCAGCGATAGAGGCAAAGCAAAGAGGAACAACTCCAGATCAAATCACGAAGCAAGAAAAATTCAGAGTGCTTCTTTTGTAAAAAGAAAGGACATTGGAAGAAAGATTGCAGGGAATACAAGGCATCCAAAGATGGGAAAAATAAAGCTGCAAACAGTGACTCCGCCAGCATTGCTTCAGAAACTGAAGTGGAACTCCTATCGGTCTCGCAAGGTAACCATTTATCTGATGCTTGGATTTTAGATTCTGGTTGTTCTTATCACATGTGCCCTAATCGTGATTGGTTTGAGACCTATGAGGAGTGTAATGGTGGTAGTGTTCTAATGGGCAATGATGCACCCTGTAAGACCATTGGAATTGGCACCATTAATATTAAAATGGCAGATGGAGTTGTGAGAACCCTAGGTGATGTGAGGCATGTGCCAGCACTCAAGAAAAACCTAATCTCGTTAGGCTTGCTTGAATCAAAAGGGTGCACATTCACAGCAAAAGATGGTTTGCTGAAAGTTACAAAAGGTGTTCTGGTATTAATGAAAGGTACCAGAGTTGAAAACAATCTGTACAGACTTATGGGAAACACAGTTGTAGGTGGAGCGGCAGTCTCCACAGATGATAAAACCAGTGATGATGAGTCTCAGCTATGGCATATGCGTCTAGGGCATATAAGTGAGAGAGGCATGTTAGAACTACACAAAAGACAGTTGTTGAAAGGTGTAAAAACATGCAAGCTGGACTTTTGTAAATACTGTGTTTTTTGGCAAGCAGAAAAGGGTGTCATTCCAAACTGCAGGCAACAGTTGTAGAAGCAGTGGTATTCTAGATTATATTCACTCCAATGTGTGGGGACCAGCCCCGGTTATGTCAAAAGGTGGAGCATATTACTTTGTGACATTCATTGATGATTTTTCAAGAAAGGTTTGGGTCTACTTTATAAAAGAAAAATCTGAAGTCTTCACCAAGTTCAAAGAGTGGAAGGCAAAAGTAGAAAATCAAACAGGCAGAAAAATCAAATATCTGAGATCAGATAATGGGGGTGAATACAGAAATGGCAGGTTTCTACAGTTTTGCAAGGATGAAGGCATCATAAGGCACTTCACTGTTCCAAAGAATCCTCAGCAAAACGCAGTTGCAGAAAGGATAAACAGAACACTTCTAGAAAGAGCAAGGAGTATGAGACTTCATGCAGGGTTGCCTGAAAGTTTTTGGGCAGAAGCAGTTAACCACGCATGCTACGTGGTTAATCGGTCACCATCAAAACCCCTTGATTGTAAAGTTGCAGAAGAAGTGTGGACAGGTAAAGAGGTGGACTATTCTTCATTGAAGGTATTCGGTTGTCCAGCTTATGTACACATTCCTAGTGATGAAAGATCCAAGTTAGGCTCCAAGTCACTCAAATGCATATTCCTTGGCTTTGAGAAAGGTGTAAAGGGGTATAAACTATGGGATCCAGAAAATAGGAAAAAGATCTGCAGCAGAGATGTTGTGTTTGATGAAGCTTCTATGCTGAATAGAGAACATAACAGTGAAGTCAAAGGGCACAATGTTGAAAAAGTGGTCACCGAAGTAATTCCTCTTGTAGATAATACAACCAAGGAACAAGGTCAAAGTTCATCAGAGGTTGGTACATCTGGAGGTGAGGAACAATGTGAGGATCAGCAGGAACCCTCAAGTCTAGCACAAAGAAGGGCAAAGAGAACCATCAAGCCACCTCAACGGTATGGATGGGATGAGGATGAAGTACACTTTGCTCTTATTACCAGCAGTGGTGATCCGACCTCATTTCAAGAAGCAATGGAAAGCAGTGAAGGACAATGTTGGATGGGTGCTATGATGGATGAGATGGAATCTCTCCAAAAGAACTCAGTGTGGGAGTTAGTTCCTAAACCCAAAGACAGAACAACAGTTGGCTACAAATGGGTGTTTAGGAGAAAAGAAGCTTCGCAAGAAAATGAAGAACCAAGGTTCAAGGCACGTTTAGTAGCAAAGGGGTACTCACAAAAGGAAGGGGTTGATTATGATGAGATCTTTTCTCTAGTTGTGAAACACACTTCTATCAGGGTGTTGTTGGCATTGGTAGCACAGTTTGACATGGAGCTCGAACAATTGGATGTAAAGACAGCATTCCTTCATGGTGACTTGGAGGAAACAATTTACATGGAGCAACCCGAAGGATTCAAGGAAGTCGGAAAAGAACACCATGTGTGTAAGTTGAAGAGATCATTGTACGGACTGAAACAATATCCAAGACAATGGTACAAGCGTTTCGACTCTTACATGTTGCAGATCGGCTACCATCAATGTGAGTATGACTGTTGTGTTTATTACAGAATTTTAGATGATAATTCTGTTATTATTTTGCTGCTTTATGTGGATGATATGCTCATTGCATGTAACGATATGTCAAAAGTTGATGAACTCAAATCTCATTTGAGAAAAGAATTTGACATGAAGGACCTTGGGGCAGCCACAAAAATGTTGGGCATGGAAATTAGGAGAGACAGGAAGGCTGGAAAGCTGTGGTTATCACAGAAAAAGTACATATCAAAGGTACTTGAAAAATTCAATATGCTAAATGCTAAGCCTGTGTCTACTCCACTTGCAAGTCACTTCAGTTTAAGTGCTAAACAATGTCCAAGTGATGATGAGGAAATTGAAGAAATGTCCAGAATACCGTATGCAAATGCGGTAGGATGTTTGATGTATGCCATGGTTTGTACTAGACCAGATATAGCTCAAGCAGTGGGTGTAGTGAGTAAGTACATGGCGAATCCAGGAAAAGAGCATTGGAATGCCGTAAAGTGGATTCTGAGGTACTTGAAGGGCACCAAAGACTTGAGTATTCTGTTTGAAAGAAAACAAGGGTCAGAGTGTGTAGTTGGATATGTAGATTCTGATTTTGCAGGAGACCTAGACAAAAGAAGATCCACTACCGGATACGTCTACACACTTGCTAGTGGACCGATAAGTTGGAGGTCGGTGCTTCAGTCTATAACTGCATTGTCCACTACAGAGGCAGAGTACATGGCAGCTTCAGAGGCTTCTAAGGAAGCAATATGGATGAGAGGTTTGGTAAATGACATGGGTATCAAACAGAAATCAATCTTGCTACACTGTAACAGTCAAAGTGCAATATGCCTATCAAAGAATCAGGTATATCACGCAAGGACAATACACATAGCTGTTACCTATCACAGAATTCGAGATTGGATTGCTACAGGTGAGATCTCCATTCAGAAGATTCACACAGATGATAATCCAGCTGACATGCTTACCAAGCCAGTGACTACAGAGAAGTTCAAGCATTGCTTGGACTTGCTCAATCTCTCCTCTTGTTAAAGAGTGAAGGTGCACCTCATCTCCCTTCGGTGCAGTCATGGTGGGATTGCATTCCCACAAGGTATGTGTTTCAAACACTTCAACAATTCTTCAAAGGGTCGGACATTTTTCGCCAAGGTGGAGATTGTTGGGTTTGGCTCAAAAGGTCCTTATTGGGCCTGAGTGGAGGGCCCAGTTGATTAGGGTTAGCATCATATATATATTCTCTTCTTGATGTCTTTTGTTCTAGGGCAACCAAGAGGGCAAGGAGAGGGGAAGAGAAGAACACAATCAGGGAAGGGGACACTGAGAGCATTGTAAGGGGGTGAGAGAGAGATTTCTAGATAGTGAAATCTTGTGCCCGTGGATGTAGGCAATCTTGCCGAACCACGTAAATCCTTGTGTGCTCTTTGTGTGTGATTGCTTGGTAGTTTTTCTTCTTTGTGGTGTGTGCATGGCTAGATCAAGAACAACAGAAAGTGCCAGACCCGTTTCTAATTAGATGTCTAATATGTGGCTTATCTTATTCTCTCAACTAAAGAATAGATTTCCACCCCCAGAAAGCAGCCATAGGGATAGGGATCTCCCAAAAGGAACGCTGCTTAAGGTATTTAACTTGAACTCAACGTATCCAGTAGTTATCTTTTGAGGCCACAACATTCCATAATTAACGAAGGAGGCCTACCTTATTCATCTTTCTTAAAGGCAAGATACTTAGGCCACCTTTGGTCTTAGGAGAGCATATAGTATTCCAAGCAATAGGGTAAAAAGGGTAGGGGAACCAGTGATTCTTGAAAAATTTTCTTATGAGCTTATCAAGAGTGTCTAGGAGGGATATAGGTAGTTGGAACACATTGACCCAATGCATTAGTATCATAGATAAAGATGATTTTATAAGTTCAACTCTCCCTGCAAAAGATAGGACTTTTGCTCTCCATCCTACAAGCTTTTGATGGGACTTTTCCAAATGGGGGTAAGCCCAAAAAAGAGAGCTTTTTCATAGACAAAGGCACCCCCAGGTACCAAAAAGGGAACTTCCCTTCTTCTATGTGGAGAGTGTTTATGATGGTTTGTTTTACATCAGCAAGGGTAATGGAGAAGAAGAAGAGACTCGTATCCCAGTTTACCCTCAAACCTGACATGTGATGAAACTACTCTAGGAAATCTCTAATGTGCCTGGTAGCTTGAGGAGTACTCAAACTAAAAAGGATCACATCATCTGCGAACAGCAAGTGAGAAACGAAATGGCCAGCTTTACAATAAGGTGTATGGATAGTTTTCATTCTCGTTAGAGCATTCACCTGAGTAAAGAAGAAATCCATAGTCAAAGTGTATAAGAAGGGGGAGAGAGGACAGCCTTGTCTGAGCCCTCACTTGCCTGGAAAGAAACCTTTAAGCTAACTATTCACTGAGACCGAGTAATAGGGACTCTTGACACAAGCCATGATCCAGCTTATAAAGAAGTCAGGGAAGCCCATCTTCTGCAGAGCATAAGATAGAAAAGCCAAACTAGCACTATCATAGGCATTGGCGACATCCAACTTTAAGCACATGCTAAGCTTTACTCTATTCATATAAAATCAATGAAGTAGATCCTGAGCAAGAAGAATGTTGTCACAGATGGATCTCCCAGGGATGAAAGCTGATTGTGCAGGACCCACCAGCTTGGCCATCAAAGGTTGAAGCCTTCTTATTATGATTCTAGTGATAATCTTGTAGAGCTCATTTCTAAGGGATATGGGTCTATACCTCTTTAGGGTGAGACCATTTCCCATCTTCGGGATAAGAACTATGAAGGTGTGCTTAAGTTGACCCAAGAGCTTGGAGGAGAGGAAAAAATCTTGAATGGCATTACATATATCCTTTCCAATAATTGGCCAACAGATTTTGTAGAAGTTGGCATTAAACCAATTAGGGCTAGGGGCATCGTGAGGGTTTCCTAGTTTAACAGTCGATTCAATTTCTTTAATTGTGATTGGAGTCCCCAGCTAATGAATGTCCCCTTCTGATAATCGCGTAGGAGGTTGACAATGGGGGGTAGTGAAGTCCACTCCATGATCAAATCCCAACAGACCTTTAAAGTAATCCACAAACACAGCAGCAATAGCATTATGTTCTCGGATCTAAGTGCCATTAGTATCATTGACAGTAGGAATAAAGGCTAAGGCTTGGCGTTGTCTCATCAGACCATGAAAATAGTTGGTGTTGCTATCTCCCAGATTTATAGTTTGGTCCCTGGATTTCTATTTTAGCCTACTCTCTTCCATCCTTAGCACATGGTCCATAGCTATTTGAGCATGCTTTTCATCCTTCTGTAACTGAATGTTTATAGGGTCCATCTGTAGCTGACACTGAATAGAATCCAGCTGCATTTGAGCAATCAGAATTTTTGTGGACATGGATAGTTGCCCCTTGATCTAGTCTTTTAGTTTCCCCTTTCAAGTTCTTTAACTTAGTGACCACCCTAAACATAGAGGTTCCTGAGATTTCCAAGCTCCAAGCTTCCCTAACCACTTCAAAGAACCCATCCTTTGTGACCCAATAAATAAAGTACCTTAAAGGAGCCTTTCACTACTTGGAAGTTTAGGGATTGAACAGCAAAGCAAAATGGTTAGATAAACCAACTGGGAGAGCTTCACAACTGAAAGGTTTAAAATGGAAAAATGCTGCATTACCCATCCCTTTATGAAGCTTGCTGGTAATTCTAGAGGAACCCGTGGCTAAGTTAGTCCATGTGAAAAACTCTCAACGGAAGGGATATCCTGCAGCCCCGCATCATCCATAGAATTATTAAACTCCATCATGTTTTGCACACGAGGGGGGCCCCTCCTATCTTTTTTGAGGGCCATCTCACTTGGTTGAACTCACCCCCAACAATCCATAGAGTGTTTTCAGGAATAGAGTCGGAGTACTCATCAATTTTACTCCAAAGATCACAACAAATGACAGAGTAATCTGCACCATAGCAGATAGTGAGAAAGAACTGACCTTGAGAAGAGACAATCTGGCAATGCATTGTCTGATAAGAAGTGTGGAAGACTTTAAAAGAGAAAACCTTTAGGTCTCAGAGGATCCAAACCCTTTTTGTATTCCCTATCTCCATGTTTGAAGCTTCCATCTAGTGATTTGGGGCCACTATTTGCTGGACCATGTAGCTTGAAGAATATTTTATTTTGGCTTCTATAAGACCTACTAAGTAAAGCTTCATCAACTTAATTTTATTGCTTATATCTACCTACATGGGAGATCTATTCATCTCCCTAATGTTCCAAAGTTTGAAGCTCATTTTACAGTGTAAGTAGAGGGAGGATCTCCCTTTTTCTCAATTCTTTGTTTTGACTGATGACCCCTTTGCCCTTGAATAAGAAGAAGTTCCTGAAGCTCCTCCAGAATCATCTCTACCTATAGGAGTATCCATTTATTACAGTACAATGATGAATTACTAGCTAATCATATACTAAGATACCCCTTATCCCGAGCCTTCCAACTTATATGACCATAAGGTCCCCAATGTCAAGTACTCCCATATCTTAGCGTTGCATTGTAAATGAGACAGACATTGGATCTTTATGCCCATTCTCAAATGGCATGGCGTTAAAACTACTAGGTACATCTAACAAGGAAGGACAATAGCTCCGCACTTCCTTTGTTGTGTTAATTTCTCCACTGGTCATGTGTTAGTAATGAATATGTCCTTAGGTAAGACTCTACAAAGTTATAAGAGTACATATAAAATCTAAGGCATGTCGTAACCCCATGGTAAGCTCAATTATAAACTACAGGCACTTAGTTAGTACAGTATGATCGAGATTAGACTCTAGAAGAAATTATTTACATGAAAATGAATTAAATAGGCTTGTCAGCTAAGCATGCTTGAGCGGGGATAAGCATGCACTTAAGCAGGCTTAAACAGGGGAGCATGTGCTTGAGCGCGCTGAAGGTGCACTTGATTCTGAGGACCTGATTTTGCAAAAGTCAACTTTCCCTAGATTTTCCCAGGCCCACTTGAGCAGGGTTGAGCATGCGCTCGTGTACGTGCTCATTTACTATAGTAGGGATTTCCCGATTTGTACTCATTTTCCTTATTTCACCATTGAATTCACTTGCAATAAATTGCCATAAATCAGCTTATTTCACCACATGGCATATATTTCTCCTTCATTCATTCAACCATTACTTCCAATTATTGGATTTTCCCCAAATCCACCACTCATACCACAAGCATTCATTTTAAGCCATTACATTAAGCATAAAATACTAAATGGGCTATTAGACATTAATAAGCATGAGAATAACTTGTAGAATCAAGATCTAATCATGCAAACACTCTAAGACTCGTTTATACTTGCCTTAGTGGAATGCTTAGCCCAAACCTAAGCTCCAAGAGAAAAAATTCTCAAATCTCTAGTCAAATCCAAATCCTAATTATAGATGTATGAGAAAAGAAATGCGTAATGATATGTATGAGATGAATAAGCTTTCTTTTGGCAAATCATTGGAACAAACTTCAAGAAATATTAGCTCTGTACCTTGGAAAGTGTGCTAGCAAACTTCTTCTTTACCCAAACACCCAAATAAGCCCTTTTCTCTCCAAACAAACACAAGATGGGGTGAGAGGAGATGGAGAAGATGATGGTGAAACTTTCTAATGAAAGGGATTAACTCTCTCACACCCTTTCTAGGGATGGATGAGGAGGGGAGGCAAGGTTGGGAAGATGGACGCTAGGCTTTTACACAAGAGGCACTAGGGTTCCTTACTTTGGGAAGTAAGTCTTTTTTGTAGCTATTGTTATTTTGTAAATTACAAGCAAAGCCATTCTTTTAAGCAATTTATAACAAAGGTCAAGGAGGGCTTTCTTTAGATACATAACTTAGTCTTGTTAGACCTTAGGGAGATTTAGTGTTAGTGACATGATGAGATGATGCAACATGATGAATCACATGCCTGGTCCCACTAATCTACCTAATCAACCCAATTTACGCATTGTTTAAGTTAACATGATAGTAATTAGATGTAAAACATGATTAATTAGGAATTTAGCCCTAAATTGAGGGTTAAGATCTTACAGGTCTAAAAACACTCAAGCCGCATTTTGACATAGAATGGGGAGCCCAAAATAGAAATGTATGAGTCATGGGTCCAATGTACAGGGGTGGACTTGGCATGTCAATGCACCTAGTAACATACTGGGACACCCTAACCTAGGATCCAATCATCTCGAGGATCAAAACGAGCACATGTGCACTAAATGCCTCCGAGCATAACCTAATGGTTCCTAGAATTCGAACAAATTCATCTAAGTTCGGTCCATATGAAGAAGGTCGAATCATGACACAAAGACATGAACAATAGCTTCACAACTAGCATGGTAATGGTGGACAATGGGAGTAACCAAAATATGGAAACATGTTTCAATCAAGGAACCATTACAAGTATCATTTTCAGGTCATGCATCACCATTGACAAGGCGAGACTTCGATGTTCATTTCACATGCATTTACAACCCAAATGTCGGATTTTTATAACCCGTTGGTGCTTCTGAAGTTTGATTGATATTACGAGTCTGTAAGTGCATGGATTCAAATTAAAGAAGCCCAACTCAAGTCTCTGGATAATAATCCAATGGGTAATCCACCTATTTGTCATTCTAGGTTAGGTTCGATCTCATTCTCAAGTGGTTCGGGGCTCATTCATCCAAGTTACATGTTTTTCAAGACTTGAACCATTCAAGTTAATAAATTAATTGTCTAATTGGAAGGGAAATGGACAGCCAATCATTCATTTTAGTTTGCAATTTAATTCCCAAAATATTGGGGAAAAGGGCCTTGAAAATCCCTCTAAAACCCCCCTTGGAAATGGACTTTCAAACCCCAAATGGGGCACCCGCCCATTATGCCAGTGTCCGGGCTACCCGGTTACTGACCTAGGGTCCAGTGACCAGCCAGCCATTGTGGTCTGATTTAGCCATGACCCGGGGCAGAAAATAGGCCTTTTCCAATGACTGGCCAGCCGCTTGGCTTTGGCACAATTCACCCATGACCTAGGGCAAAACATAGGGTTGTTTCAGCCCTTATTTTAGGTACCTTCCTTAACCAATTCTTGAAGGCATTTTCCATCCTCCTTAGGGTGGCTTTTAGGCCATTAAATATCGTTCTAATTATACTTAATCCCCTTGCAAAACCACTTTAATTAGGGTCAAGTGTAACATGAACATGGAGAATACATAAAGTCAAGAAAGTAAAGCTGAACCACTTCTTACATGCAATCCAATTCAGTTAAATCAGTCACTTGCCTAACTTCAAGAACTCACAAATTCACCTCTAAACACTCCAATTAAGCTAAGAACACCCCTAGCACAGAAATCCCCAAAAACACCCATTAATCCAACCAAAAATAAAAGACAAGGAAAAGAAGGAGAACCAACTTACATGCAAGATCAAAGACTCCTACGGGCCTGAAGAAGTGTATTCCAAGAGATGGGAGTCATCGCTTATCTAAAAATGGTGAAACCAGCAAAGAGTTTAGATTTGGAGAAGCTATGTCCAATATATTTCAACAAAATGGTATGTAGGTGGAGAAGAAAAGATGGAGAATGAAAACGTGGGAGTAAATCTTTAATTTAGGGAGGATTGGAGCTTGATTTAGAGAGAAAAAGCAAAAAGAAGTGGAAGAGGAGCTCCTACAGGACATTCTAGGAGGCTACCAGTAGAGTGAGGGAGGAGAAAGATGAAGGATAGGGTTGGAGTCTTATTTATGAGTGGGTATGTGGGGCCCACAACTTGAATGAGTTTGTCGAGCCATATTGGCATGTTTTTAGGAAGTTGGGATTTAAATCAAATTTCAATAGGTTTGACCAATTTTGACTTCAACAATCACATTTCGATGAAATGATGCGTTTGAAGACTCCAAATAAATGTGGACAAAACATGGAAGTTGTAGCGGATGATTTTTTTCTATCAAATGAAGTCAAAATGGGAATTTTATGAAATTACGAATAAATCTCAAGAATTCTCCAAAATTATAAATCAGACCATATTAGTGGCAAACTAAGCTTAAAGGCTCTGAAAACTCTCTAAAGCTATACAAAAGCTACTCTAACCCTTAAAAAAAAGATATTTAGCATCTAATCCAACTTATTAAACTAATCATACACTTAATTATCTCTAAATCCAAGAATTATAGATTTCAAACTTATGAGCATATACTTTTCAAGCAACCAACTTAACCACTACACCATCAAAGTCTTTCACATAGACATTTATTTTAAAAAGCCTAAATAGATGGGTAAAGGACCTTAGCTATTAAAACTACTTTAAACATTGACTAACACTTTGAGTTTATTTATGATGTATTTATAAAACTAACTATATTGTAGAATACTAAACCCTATAAATATTATTTTTTTATGCTTATGTATTCTACTTTAAGTACATCTGGTCAAGTTTTTTAAATAATCATTATTTATGATTTTCTATATATTTATTAATTTTAATGATAATTGTAACACTCCAAACCCAATTAAGTATGATTACAACTAATCCAGTAGGTTACTAGCTAATTAATATCAATCAGTCTTGTTGTGTCTCATGAGATGAGTTCAAGTCATGGATAGGTAGTAGTATTGAGGCTATCCTTAACTCGGTAGTGCAAGCCCATTTTCATAACTTTCGATTGCATGGTTTCACCTTATTCATGCATCATATTAATCTCATCACATTTTTCTCATTGAGCTCGTTAACTTTTGTACTTAACTCGAACGTAAACGACGTCGTTTGAATTGGTTGGACTCTCATTTGACTTAAACTGAAATTACCTTAAGAAATATGGATTTTTTATAAACTTCAAAAATTTTCCTCTATAAAAAAGGAAACTGTAGTCATTCAACCTTTCTCTTCTTGCTACTCTCTCTTGGCCTCTGCTTCACTGGTGAGCATTAGTGCCTTAGCAACTAAAGCCATAGTGGTTGTATGTGTCACTACAAGCTTCCACTTACCACCACCATCATCCCTTTCATCATCTTACAGCCAGGATTGTAGAGTCTTAGTTTTTAACTCCAAAAGCAGTTACAACAGTAAGACCTCTTTCCCTTCCCACAAGTCTTAGATTTAAGGAGTAAAAAAGACTCCTCCTGTAAGCATGTACTCATTTTCTTCCTCATTCCTTACATGCATGATAGTTTTTAGGATCAAGAATTAGGTGTATCATCTCAAGTTGAGCCAAGAGCAAGAGTAGTAGTTTGAATTTTAAACCTAAGGCAAGTATAAGTAAATTTTGGTTCAAAGCATGTTGATATGTTATGGTTCTTGTAATTTTACTGAATCCTAATGTGCATGTAGCCCTAATGTCCCCGTTCTTCTAAATTTCTCTAAATGCTACTATATGATGAGGTTTCAGTGTTGCTGATGGATTATAAGTCTAAAAAGAGGATATCTGAATGAAGTAGGTTCATCATAATGGAAACAAAGAGAACTGAATCTGTGTTGATTCTACTTCAGAAAATCTTAGCTGTAAGTATTTTATGGCTTGAAATCCAGAGAGCCAAAAATTGGATAATCCTTCTATAGCTGAGTAGTAGCCAAGCCATAATTCAGCAATAGGTTAAGTACGGTTAAGCTGTAGATTAATATATGATTAAATAGTGAATGCGGAGGAAAATTTTGTCTAATCTCGGCTTAGCCATAATGCAGTCTACGGCTAAGTGTTGACACATAAAAAAATTACAAATGTTGCAGGAAGACATTATAAGTAAATTCCAAGCCAGGGATACATAAACCTTGGGATTGTGGGATGGCAAGTCAAGTACTGCATCTATATGCTCGAAGCTAGTGTAATTAATTCAGAAGACTTCAGATGAGCTCAGAATACAGCATTTCAAACTTCAGAGTTAGTGGATTTTGTTTCGTCACTCAACTCACCAAATAGCAAATTTAGGGTTCATTGACCCAAAAACTAGGGGTCACTAAATACACTCAAGGTTCTGGATCATCAAAGTGGGTGAAAGTCACATGGCAATTCCAAGGCATGCACGGGAATGATGTTTCAAAGTTTCAAAGCATTTGAACTTCATCTTATTTAAACCAAGCTTCAATGACTGTTTGCCAGCTTCTTGGGTCAATGTGGGATTTGACACTGCCATATGCCAAAACAAGCTCAAACTCAGAGGAATGCCTTCAAATGCACCCAAAGATTGTTTTTCAAGATTTCAGAGCATTTGGACACCATTTGGATCCAAGCTCAGTCCAGTTGATTATCTACTATGCTCGGTGGGGTCACTGTGCAAAGTGACACCTTTTAAAGATCAAATCAGCTGAAACTCTCGAAGAAAGCTCAAATTATACTCAAGGAAGGTTTCACAAAATTTCAAGTTAAACAGACATCATTTGACCCAAAGTCTACAAGCATGTTAACTTCGGGTCGGTGACCCCAAACTATGAAGTCTCTAATCAAAGTCTTGTTTCCGGATGTCTAAAATTGATGAAACTTGGACACAAAGCTTCAATCATGCTCAAAAGCTATTCTGCCAGTTTTCAAGTTAAAAAGGCTTCACTTGATCTGACTTCCATTGCATGTCAACTTTTAGAAGACAATGACCCCCAAGCCATGGAGGTCGCTAGCCAAAATCCTGCTTCCAGGGGGGTCAGAGCTGATGAAATATGGAACAAATACTCAAAATATGTTCAAAGTCATTCTCCCAAAATTTTGAGCCGATTGGACACCATTCGGGTAAAAAACAAGCTGACTACCTGCAGTGTGAAGTCAATAGTGACTTAAAACATGTAATAAATGGGTTACTGTTCGAAATCCTACTTCCTCAAATCCAAAATGTATGAAATTTGGATGAACACTCCAATATGCCTCTAACGTCAATCCCTTAAAGTTTCAAACAAAAACAAGGTCATTTGGGCCTCAAACAGCTGAAACAAGGGGCCTATTTTTATGAAAAGTCAATGGGAGAGTTAACTAACTTCAGGAGGTCAAAACAGGCTGAAACTTCTATGACACACTCAAAATAGTGTCAAGAAGTATCTCTCTAGGTTTTGTGAAGATTGGACATCTTTCGGGCCCCAAATAGGTGAAAACAAGTCACATATGCAAAAGTCCAAAAATGGGCCTTGGGAGTGACCGCGGCCCGTTCATCAAGGGAGTTGACCAACTTCAGATGGTCAAAACCAGCTAAAACTTTAATGACATACTCAAAATAGTGTCAAGAAGCATCCCTCCAAGTTTTGTGGCGATTGGACATCGTTTGGACCCTAAACAGGCGAAAACGAGTCACATATACAAAAGTCCAAAAATGGGACTTAGGAGTGACTGCGGCCCGTTCATCGAGGAGTTGACCGACTTCAGATGGTCAAACAAGCTGAAACATTTATGATATGTTCAAAATAATGTCAAGAAGTATCCCTCTAAGTTTCGTGGCGATTGGACATCGTTTGGGTGCCAAACATGCAAAAATGAGTCACATATGCAAAAGTCTAAAAATGGGCCTTGGGAGTGACCTCGGCCGGTTCATCGAGGAGGGAGTTGACCAACTTCAGATGGTCCAAACAAGTCAGAACTTCTATGAGACACTAAAAATAATGTCAAGAAGCATTCTACCAAGTTTCGTGAAGATTGGACATCGTTCGGGCCCTAAACAGGCAAAAACGAGTCACATATGCAAAAGTCCAAAAATGGGCCTTGGGAGTGACCGCGGCCAAATGAACGAGGGAGTTGACCAACTCCAGAGGATCAAATCTAGCTGAGACTTCTATGACACACTCAAAATAGTTTCAAGAAGCATCCCTACAAGTTTCTAAAGATTGGACATCGTTCGGGTCCAAAATAGGCAAAGACAAGTTACATATGCAAAAGTCCAAAAATGGGCCTTGTCCGTGACCACGGCCTGATCAACGAGGCAATTGACCAACTTTAGATGGTCAAATCAAGCTAAAACTTCTATGACACACTCAAAATAGTGTCAAGAAGCATCTCCATGTTTCGTGAAGATTGGACATCGTTCGGGCCCCAAACAGGCTAAAACAGGTCAGAAATGCAAAAGTCCAAAAATGGGCCTTGTCCGTGACCACGACCCAATCAAAAAGGAAGTTGACCAACTTTAGATGGTCAAAATGAGCTAAAACTTCTATGAAACACTCAAAATAGTGTCAAGAGGTATCCCTCCAAGTTTAGTGGCGATTAGACATCATTCGGCCCCAAACAGACGAAAACGAGTCACAAATGCAAAAGCCTGAAATTGGACCTTGTCCATGACCACGGCTACGATCACAGACCTCCAAAGGACACTTCTTGTGGTTTTGAATGGTTCTTCTCCACTTCCTTTCAAAGTGTAACTTCTCACAACCACTCTTAACTCCCTAGAATTGCTAGAAACTACTAGGAGAGTCTATAAAAGGCTACCATTTGAATAGAAGTAAGAAAGAGACAAAGAATTCTAAGAACAAAAAGCAACCAAAAGCATTCAAGCAAGGGGGACAGCAGCATTCCACGACCTTTTCCTTTTCTTTCCTCAATTACCAAGGTGAGCAAGAAGGTTCAAAGGAGGAGAAAAAGATGGGGGTGGCAAAAGAACAAACCATGTTCATACATTGAAGACTATTTGAAGGATGACGCTGTCACCGTTGTTTTTCTCATTCAGAGGGTTTCTTAGCCATTACAAATGTTGTGAACAAGCCTCTTTAGGCCTCATTCTGTTCCTTGAAAGCTATAGGTTTAGAATGACACAACTTCGACTTCCTATGATATCCTTTTCATACTTGAACAAAAAACAGTCTGTAAATATGAATGATGAATTACAAAGTTTTCAGTCGATTCCATGGTTGAATTTGATCTTCTCAATAGTTGTCCAACACCCCAAGAGTCATAAAAAGGAGTCTTAGCACTTGAAAAGAGTTGGAAAGAATGACCAGCATGAAAACGGAGCAAAACAGTGGCTGTAAAGTCACTATCTGCTAGTGACGGTGACTGGCAAGTGCCAGTGACTATGGGTCACGGTCACTGGCCTGGGGGAGTGACCGTGGGTCACGATCACCTCATCTTTCCTTCTTTTTTTTTTTTTTTTTTTTTTTTGCATTTTTTCCCACTTTGTGTATATTGTCTTGTATTTTCCAAATTGAGATCACATCTAAGACTTGAGGGAGGGGTTGTAAACTTTGCAAACTCATGTAAACAACCTGCATCCCCGCAGTCAGGGTATTAGAACCAATGTAAACAAAGGGAAATTAATGATGAACTATAGTTAATTCTTATTTTTCTTAACGCTTGAAGTGCGTGAATGGTAGACATTGAATCCATTACACATTTTCACGCCATTTTAAGCGCAATCACTAAGCCGTAGGCTACTCACGGCTAGGCCATAGGTCACCTATGGCTAAGCCGTAAGCCATTAAAACTTAGGGTTAATTAGGGGCCATTACAAGACCTTGTAAAGCCTTAACTCCTAGATCTGTCTATCCTATGAACTAGCCTAATGGAATAATTAAATACCATGAAAAGTCTTGAGGGCTGAGACTTATTCATGTGGTATTGTCCATTTGTTAAGTACATTCCCATAGGTGTTGGTTTAAGGGACTTCGATACAAATCCTTTATACAACGTGACACTAAAAGAAAGATAACTATGCATTAGATAACTAAAACTATATTATTATATACGGTTAGAAATAATGAATGACTAAATTAGGGTTGGTTTGTAAAACTATCTTGATTTTTTTTAATTTGAATTGCATGCCATATTGGATTACCATTATTGCCTTCTATTATTCCATAATAATTTTGAATTGAAATGATCATATATACATTGATTCTAATTGAATTGTTTTTTGATATGCATTTTATATTGACATTGACATTAAATTGAGTAAGAACAAATTGAACGAATTCATTGAACATATACTGTATTATTGTTCTTTTGAATGAATTGCATGATTTACTCAAATTCAATTTTATGAATCAATATGGTCTAGCTCTACTCAACCTCAGTCTTATGATACTTGACGGGGTTGACTTTGGGGTTGTAAATAAACAGTGCCACTGCAGTATGCCTTTGGAGCTTCCGGACTCCATGTATTCAGAAACCCAATCGTACCTTTGGCTAGGTCATTGGTGTTCCCAACGTAAAGATACCTACAGGGAGGATATGGCAAATGTAGTAGCCAAATAAAAGTATTTATATTATTTGATTTTTATAGCATGCTTTATTCACTTACACAACATTCTAATATACTAAATTGACCCTATAATCATTTATTAATGATTCTTGTAGATACAACACGTTTTACCTTAATTATGCATATACTTTGTTGAATAGTCTTATTCACTAATTGTTTATGGTATTACAGGCTCAAATTCCAGTCATGGTCGAGAAGATCGAGAAGATTCCAAATGAGGCCTTCGGGATCCCCTTAGCCAAGACAAATGGGCAGCGGATATTCTCTGACTGATCTACCTACGGAGTGAGGTTTCATTACTTGCATTTGTATTAGTCTATCATGTATAATTTATAAGCCATTGTATTTTGAGACTTATTGTTCATAAACTTTCCTTCCTTTTTATAAAAACATGTCCCATTACAACTCTTGTACATAACAGATCATATAGATGTGTATTAATTTTGTGTTATGGTATCTTGTTCATAAAATGATATCTTGGAACTAAAGAACCTTTGAGAAAAAATGTTATGATGATATTGACAGATTTCCGCATATTGAATGCTTAGACAAATGTCTGTTAAAAGCACCTCACATGTGTAAACATGTGAATATCCCTTGTGTAATTCTGCATAGACTCGGGTTCAGGTGTGTATTACACGGGAGTACGTGAGTCACTATTTGAGTTTAATCATAATGCCCTAATTCTTAAGCTCGGGTTGTGACAATAATCATTCTATAATAAAACTAAACCCAAATGAATATACAATTTATGGAATTGAAAATTAATAATAATAAGCTATTATATTTTATAAAAAATAACATTATTTAAAAAAAGACAAAGCTGATAGAGCTTTGCATTTGCAAATGCTATAAAAAAATTCTAGTTCTACTCATTTCAATCTAGCCAATTAATAGCCATTCAAATTCAAACAAAAATAAGACGTGATTATAATTTATAAAAAGAAAATTATTGAAAAAAGATAAACTGGCACCAACAATGTGGAGCTAAATAAAAGTAGAAAACCTATCATGTAACTAATGTGTTCTATGAAAGCTTGTAGAGGGACAAAAAGTGGAGTTTGGATTTTTTGTTTTTTTTTAGTGTGTGTGTAGCTTTTACTTTTATAAATTGTGATGTAAATGGAGAAGAACACTACAACTCACCTATTAAAAATGCTGTCATTGAAACAAACATCCTTACTACTTGTGGGATATCCCCAAATTTCATCTCAAATCTTGATTATTTCCACCGTCAAACTAAAATAAATCTTATATCCATATTCATTATCATGTTTTTCATCGAACAATTAATCCAATGATGGGACTATCTCCGATGGAGATAAAATTTCAGGTTGTCCTTTTTTCCTGAAATTTTTTTTACTTTTAACAGTTGAAATTCAATACTTGGTCCCCACCATGACATTCAAACCCTTTAACTTACAATTTATCAAATTCAGAGCCTTAGATTGAGTGAGTTGTAGCTTTTTATTTGTAGAACGATTGGAAAATAAGATTAACAATGATAAAATTAGCAAATGGCTAACGCGTGTCAACTTAATCTCATGTTTTGTGCATGAAGGAAAACTTTTGTTCCCCTCCTTCAATGTTTATTCATGTTAGATATTTGCAAAAGCTTTAAAGAAAGGAATGAATAAGTGAATAGATATATCTACATAAGATCCTACTCTCACAATTTAATCACTGATTCCAATAAAATATTCATATCCCATAAATATAAATATACATATAAAAGACTATATATGAGTCATGCGGGTTAGGAAGGTCAACCCATTTTTTATGGGTAAAAAAAAGATAACCCGTGACCGGCTTGTATTTTATGCGGGTCAAATATGGGTCAAGTTAAGGCTGGGCCACTTTTTGCCACCTCTACGTCTCAAGTCCAAGCATGGGTGGAACCAATGGTTCAATACTTTTTTAAATTTTAAGATATGCACCCCCCCCCCCCCCCAAAACAAAAATGTTTTTAAAAAAACCCTAATATATTTTGAAAAGTGGGAGGCTATTTGGCATTATTCCTACATTGTTCCCAATATTATGTTGAGATAGTGTTGTGTCACGCTCCAATCCCGGGAAATGGGGATTTAAGTGGACCCTCATGATGTAAATACATAATCCCGTAGTAATCCATGCCATGAAAGGATTATGCACAAATTCCTACAAGGGAGATTTCACAAGAATGCGTGAGGTATGCCCAAACATACGTAGAATTAGAACTCATCATAAGCGGACTCATACGAAATACTCTGTAATGATCATGAGCAAGACACAGAGAAGCATATCCCACAACATTCATATATACATATATATATATACTTAAGACTTTAATTAACATTTCATGCAACCAAACCACCATTTAACAATTCGGGTACATAAGGTCCAATTTAAACATCTCCAGGTGAAAGGCCAGAATTTGCAACTATATCACATCCAAAACACTGGGCACACTTTGTAGGATGACTAATAAAAGACATCATCATCCTTCCATTCTTCTATACCCGGAGATACCATTGGGGGACCCTCCGGGGATGCGTCAGCAACCGAGTTGGGGTTTGGTTCTGTACCTGCAACACTAAGGGTAAAACTGTTAACAAGACGGTTAAGCAAGTACAGAGGCATATGAAATTGGCATAATGTATCAAATGAACATAATAATATACACTAATCAAAGAGGGCAATAACAGTCTACTAGACATGTTGTGCAAAAGTAACAATGAGTTAGGAATCATAAGTAAGATATCGTATACACTAATTGGCAACCATAAGACTCAATTCTCCCAAAAGGGAGCATACATTTGAGTTGCTAGGGGATCAAGCTAGCTTCCCGAGGAGCATCGACAACTCCTCCGTAAACTACTGCAGTAGTGACATAGGGGTACCCAAAGGGCACAAGCTAAGTGGTGCCAACTCGGAATCACCTCTTTCATACTTTTCAATCATACTCGTCGTATCATGCATAAGGAATATCGGTCTAAAGGTATAATCAATCCTGAAAATAGAGATAGTAAAGTGACGAATAATTAGACTAAACATGCTTCTACGAAGGCTCGAACCCTCTCAACCTCGGTTATACCCATTTGGCTAGCAAGCACACACTCGGTAGAAGCTCTGGCTTGTCAGACACACACTCATTAGAAGCTCAGGTTTGAATTGCCTCAAGGTTTGGCTAGAGGGCGTGGATACGTAAATAAATCATGTTGAGGACAAGGTATCTTATTAATATGAATGCATTCGGATTGAATAAGTGTCAAAGAAATTACTAGCCAACCCTATACTAGATAGTTCCATGATCCCCAAGGTCATTCAACACGTACGTACTTATAAAACGTTCGATGTCATTGTGTTACCATATCTTAGTATTACGTTATGTACATAGTGGACACCCCTTCTTATGCCAACATCCATGACTTGACATTGGGAGATCCTTCGGAAAAGCAAGGGATGAACGACAACTCTACACTCATCCTCTTATCGTTTAATTACCATTGGGCTAGTGTGGTTGTAAAGAATGTGCCAATACTAAGGCCCTACAAGGTCATGGAGAATTCCTAATATCCTAAATTCACTGGGTTCTTACTGTTTAGCAGTGTATAATGTTACGGCTTAGCTGAGTGGTTTAGGTTCCCTTCTTAATTTCAGGCGCACTTACGGCTTAATCATATGTTGCCCTACTACTTAGCTGTGCTAAGCCTGCGGCTCGGGTTGCGACTCGGTTACGGCTCAGCCGTAGGGCATTACATGATGTAGCCGTGTGTAAGCCATAGAAGAAAACAAGTTTTTCAAGCTCTCGGGAAAGTTAGCCATAAGAAGGCTTACGGCTTGGGCATGGGCTGGGCACGGCTTAGCTGTAGTTCATTTTACGATGTAGTCGTAGGTAAGCCGTAGTATAAAAGCAGATTGTGTTGCTCTTGGGACTTTGAGCCATAACCACTTACGACTTAGCCGTGACTTCGCCGCGCGCTTCAGAAAACCTAAAGTTAGTTCTGTAACTCATTTCCAACACAGAAATCTGAATTATGGGGAGTTCCTACGACTTAATCAAGGTGTCCCTGAAGGTATTCAATACTCACACACCCTCCTAGTCCATATTTACATTCTAACTCATCCCACGCCTCATACATGGATATGCATTGAACAAGGTAAAGAGCTATAATCTGAGATTGAAAGAACTAGTCTAAGAATCAACAACTTAAACACCCATGCAGCATATATGCACTTTAATACTTGCCTTTTAACAGTGCTTGCCCTCTCCAATCCTTTCTTCTTGTGTAATTAGGGAAAACCTCCAATGAAAAGTGGGTTCTCTATATAAAAACATGCAAATGGTGAATGTGATGCAATAATGAATGCATGTTATAAATTTGAGTCTCCTTGACTCCAACAAACCTTAAAATATGAAATGGAAGTAAAGCCCTCACCTTAATGGACTTTAGGTTGAAGAAGGAGGCATTTCCCCAAAGAAAAAACATTCCTATGAAGAAAGGGATGATGGGTAAAGACTATCCTTAACGCATGCAAAACTCTCAACCCTAGTAGCTCTTCAAAATTTGAACTGAAGATGGAGAAATTAAGAAGAGAGGAACAGCTCCAGCAGCTAGGAAAGGAAGAAAGAAGAAAGGGACATTGAGTTCCCTCTTTTAAAATGAAATTTTCTCCTGCTCTTGCATGCAAACCCCTTTCTTTGAGATATTTACAGTTTAAGTCACGTGGCCTTAATTAGCCCAAGATGAATCCAAATCAAGTTGGGTCCAACACGAAAGATGATCTACACGAAAAATTACATAAGAGGTGATTAATAAGATGTCCATATGATGTACGAACAAATTACAAAAAAGGTCCTCAACTACTTAGGTAAAGTTCGAACCCAACCCAGCTACCTATCCAAGACCCAAGCCCAAGAGTTTTGAATTAAATTTGCCCTAACAAGATTTAATTAATATAGATTAATTAGTGTAGATTGAGATTAGTGGAATTCAGGACCTTACATGTTGTGCCGAGACTATACTCTAAAAAATTTGTTTAGCAACTTTATATTACAATACTCTACTTAGAATATGTAACACTTCGACCCTAACCAAGCATGCCTAGAGACTAATTAAGTAAGTTTTTTGCTAATTGCCATTGAATTAGGTTGGATTTAATTTGTTTTATCTTTGTGGGTTATGTTTAGGTCATGGATAAGCAGTTGCGTTGAGTTTAACCTTATATAGGTAGTGGAAGCCCTTTTTCGTAATTTTAGAGTTCATGAGTTTACATCATTCATGCATCATATTGACATCATCACATTCGTCCCGCCAAGCTCGTCAACTTTCATACTTGATTCGAATACGTTTGAGCTCATTTATGTTAGTTGGACCTTCATTTGACTTGAGCTGTAATTACCTTAAAAAATAAGGACTTTCTTATGAACTCAGAAAATATTCTGTATATATAAAAAACCAATTGTTCTTAATCGATATTTTTATCTCTCTGATACTTCTTTTGCCCTAATACACTTGTGCTCCTTTCCTCGATCACAATTCTCTCATCAACATAAGAGAATTAATGTTTGTATGTGTGAATAAAGGCTCTTATTAGCATCTCCAATGTCTTTTCTCATCTCTTCTTCATTTTTTGCAAGCATATCAGTTAGGTTCAAAAATTGGAGTATCCTTAAGTTGAGCTAAAAGTAAGCATAGTGACTTGAATTATAAATTAAGGCAAGTATAAGCAAATTTTGGTTTAATACATGTTGGTATATTATGATCCTTGTAATTTCACTGAAAGCACAGAATTCAACCCTAATGTTATCAATTTTTAAAACTTTACCGTATGATGCCTAATGTTCTCAGCTGTTCGAAACTCTACAATATGATAAAGGTCAGTATTCTGATGAATGAATGAAATAGGTAGGGAATACCTTTTGCAACAGAAATTGGCTTCAAACGATTGAATGTATTTCAGAAACTGAAGCTTACGGCTAAGCTGAAAGTGTTACGACTCATAATCCATAAAGCTGAAATTATGAATTTTGTTCTACGGCTAAGCCAGACCTAAATCATAAAGTGTGTTACAGGTAAGCCGTAGCTAAGCCTTGGCTTAGCCATAGGGCATATATGTTAAGCCATAAAAAAGAATACGGTTAAACAGTAAATGCGGAGGAAAATTAGGATACTTACGGCTAAGCCGTATTGCAACTTACGGTTAAGCTATAAGATACCACGGCTAAGCCATAAGTCATCCATGGCTAAGCCATAAATCACTACGACTAAGCCATAAAACCTTTAAAACTAAGGATCGAATAGGCACTGTACGAAACCTTGTAAGACCTTAGTCACTTAATCATTTTACTCTATTAACTAGCCCAATGGAATAATGAAAGATCATAAAAAGTCTAAAGGGCTGGACTTATTCATGTGATGTTGTTCATTTGTTAAGCACCTCTCTATGGGTATTGGTTTAAGGGACTTCGATGTACATTTCCAACACAATGTAAGACCAAAAGGAGATAACTGTATATTAGATAACTTAAAACTACATCATCATGCATGGTTAGAAATAATATATGACTAAATTAGGGTTGGCTAGTAAAACTACTTTGATTCTATTAAATTGAATTACATGGCAAATTAGATGACTATTATTGTCTTCCATTCTTACTATTTGAATTGAAATGATTATTGTATCTATTGAATCCTCTTGAAACAATTTTTGATAGTCTTGATCTTGTATTAACATTGAATAGAATACGAACGTATTGCACGTATGAACTGAATGTGTATGGTTTGTTATTGTTCTCACTCAATGAATGACTTACATGATTGCTCAAGTTCAATTAGATATTGAATCAAGATGGTCTGGCTCTACTCAGCTTCAGCCCTATAATATTCGACAGGGTTGACTTTAGTATAGCACGAACATTGCCACTGCAGTGTACTATTTTGGAGCTTCCAGACTTTATGTACGAAAGACCCATTCTCACCTTAGCCCAGTCGGTGGTGTTCTCAATGCATAGATCCCGAAAAGAAGGATATGGTAAATATAATAGCCAACTAGTAAAGTATTTCTATTATTTGATTCTTATCGCATACTTATTTAATTGCACAATATGCTTAGTGTACAAAATTGATTTTTTTAAATCACATGTTAATACTTTCTATAGATACAATGCGTATTATCTAGATTATGCTTATGCTTTGTTGAATAGTCTTATTCATTAGTTGTCTATGGTTTTACAGGCTCAGCTCCCGGTTCCGATCTTACGAAGATCGAGAAAACTCTAGAAAAGACATTCGGGAACCCCTCCGGCTTAGACAAGTGAATAGCATATTGGTGCTGATTAATCCACCACAGAGTGCACCAAAACATATTAGGCTTTCTTTTGTATTTTGTTTCGGAATTACTGCATTTAGGGTGTCATAACTTGCATTTAACTTTAATTTGTCACGTACAGTTTGTGATTCCTTATGTGTTGGAATCTAGTTTACTCTTGTATACTGAACTTTATTTCTTTTTATAAATACATGTTCCTTACCAATCATATTCATGTCATATCATAGATGTGTATAATAGGTTAAAATTCTTTTGTTTCATGAATGTTACTCACAAGCTTCCGCGTTTGAATGCTTAGATGGATGTCTATTATAAGCATCTCACCCATATTAGTAATATGACTCTTCCTTATGTAATTTTGCTTGGACTTGAATTTAGGTGTGTATTACACGGGAGTACATGTGTCACTATTTAAGGCTAATCCTCACACGTGAATTCTTGGGCTCGAGTTATGACAGAATATGCTATACAAAACTTATTAGGTAACAGTGTAAAAAATTTTCTCCAATAATTGAAAGCAAGAGAATCATAGGGTATAAAACATGGGATCTAACTTTTAATGTTTACATCACTTTATTATTGGTATATATGGGACCCATCTATAGAAGTTTCAACATAATACTCATATTTAAAAATTATAAAATGGGGCCCATATTCATAGGATTTATAAGTTGGGCCTACCTTTATAAAAATTATAATGTGGGCTCACCTGCTTTTTAATGTAAATGTGGGACACATCTTTATAAATTTTAGTATAGTACACACCTTTAGAAATTAGAATATGAACCTACATTCATAGGATTTGTAATGTAAGTCAACTTTTTATGATCGTGACTACATGCACTAACATTTTGGTGATTTTGAAAAAAAATCTACATTTAGAAATTACAATGTGATGCCCACCTTTGGTGGTTATAATAGATTATAATATAGGTTATTTTGTTTGTTGATTGTGAACATGAGACTCACTTTAAAAATTACGTGGAACCCATCTTTAGAAATTATAACATGGGGCCACATTCATATAATTCACAATGTAGGTCACATTAATAGGAATTACAATGTGGTTTCACCTTTTGTGTTTTTTTTATAGATTAAATATGTTTTTTGAAAGATTTTTTTTGAAAGAAATTTTTTTAAAGATTAAATTTTTTTTGAAAGCTTAAATTTATTTTAAAAGATTAAATTTTCTTTTTTTTTGAAATATTAAATTTTTTGAAAGATTAAATACTTTGTTTGAAAGATTAAATATTTTTTTTTGAAAGATTGAATAATTTTTTTGAAAGATTGAATATTTTTTTGAAAGATTGAGTATTTTTTGAATGATTACTTTTCTCTTTAAAGATTATTTTTTTTAAAGATAATATTTTTTTACCACATAATCCACATTTAGAAATTAAAATATTGGACCCATACTTAAATGATTTATAATGTAGTCCCACCATTACAAGAAACTAGAAATGATAATATCGCTTCACATTTTATGATTATTTCCATGTGAATCACTTTCGAAATTAGGTAGCATAGTCCCTTTTAAGTAGAAAATAACTATGACAACAAATTGTTTAAAATAAATAAATAAAATTTTTTATCCCGAATATCTTATCCCAACGGTTTAAGATCTTGAGATTCCTTTCGGCAAAATCAACATTTAAAATAGTGATTTGCATATATCAAATATGTTTTCTGCATACTTATCTTATTAGAATGTGAGAACATCTAAAATGGCACGATACTAAATGCACCCCCCCCCCCCCTTAATGCGTGGTGTTCCAAGTTCCAAGAACACAATGGCTCGATCCAAGCGTACCCCCTAACCTCACTCACGACTCACGTTAACCCATAGGCCTTAGATACGAGCCCGCCCCACTGTATCCTAACTCGCGTAAGGCTACGAATTCGTATACCTTTTAGTTTAAGGTAGAAAGAAGCGAAATCGAAGAGAGAGAAAGCCAAAGCGTTTGGTTTCCGGATTCTCCATGCAAAATTCCCCAAAAATGTAACCCTAATTCCATCTTTTCTCTGTTCAATTTGATTCAATTTCTTCTTACCCACTGCCTTTCTCAATGGATTTGTTCAATCGAAGCTGAAAGTTTGCATTTTTTTTTCATCATATTCTAGGGTTTCGATTAGCTAGGTCTTTGTTCCCAAATTCGGATCTTCTTTCTCAACGTAACCCGATACAGATCGTTACAGTTATCTTTTTTTAATGGCAATTCGATGGTTGGAGCGTCCGATTATTGCTGGTTTGATCCTGTTTCAAATGGAAATTGACTCGAATTGTATGCCTGCTATTGTAGATTGGCTTTGATAGACTGGTCTGAGAGCTGAGCTTGAATCATGGGAAGTACTGAGATGGATACATCTGAAAAGGGGTCAAAGGCTTCTGAAAAGGTTTATCTCTGCAACAATGGCTTCTTAGAGCTTGTTATTGATTGTTGGGTTTCTTTGATTGATTACTTATAATAATTTCTGTTGGTAATTTGGGTTTTGCTCAGGAACAGACTCCTACAACTAGCAGTTCGACAGCTTATCCGGATTGGACTGGATTTCAGGTGCTTACTGAGCTAATTTGCTATTGCTTGTTCTGTTTTGGGAAATTTTACTGATTTTTGTTGTCATTGGCCTCATTGATTGTTGGGTGTTTTTTTTTCTTCCTTTCTTTCTTTCTTTTTTTAATCTTTGCGATAGGCGTATTCACCGATTCCGCCGCAGTTCTTTCATTCTCCCATGGCATCAAGTCCCCAGCCTCATCCTTACATGTGGGGGGCTCAGGTAAAACACTTTATGTTAGTTGCTGGTTATATGTGTCTGCTCTGCTTTATAGATTGACGAAGTAATTCTAAAATAGGATCAAACTTAAGTACCGAGTTATTCGTTTGGGTTCAGTCAACCAATGAATCAATCTTTCTGATTGTCTACAAGTTACATGAAGACGAAGTTGAGTTCTTGTGTCGGTCCTTTGACTGGTCAAAGTTGAGACCGCGGCACCTTTATTTGAATTCCATGACTCCAAGTTTTGATAGAGTTTGTGCAATTTGTGAAATATCGAACAAGAAGAATCAATCGTTTCTTTTTTTCTATTTTATTTTTAGCAGGAGTGAGTGAAACCCAAAAAAATAATAAGATGGACTAAAAATGAAAAAATAGGGTACTTTGAACCCCGGTTGTCTTGAAATCATCAGACTTGGAACTGGATGGAACAATATAAGTGGACAAGTCATGCATGGGGAAAGAAGAGGTGGATATCTGAAAATGAAAATACATGATTGATTTGAAGCAAGGAGATAATTCTGGTCTTTTTTTTTTCACTTTATCTTTTGAAGTATTTTCAGTTTTCTTAAAACACCCTTCTGGTACTTATTTCTTCTTTCATTCCTTTCTGTTTTCTTCATTTATTTTCTTGTAGCAATTTATGCCTCCATATGGGACCCCTCCACATCCATATGTTGCTATGTATCCTCATGGTGGATTATACCCTCATCCATCCATCCCACCGGTAATTTCTTGTCAAACACATCCGGCACCTTTTTTTCTCTGAAATTTCTCATGGTGATTGTAAATTATTCTATGCCTCTTGTTGCATTTTTGGATCCTATTCACACTACCTTTGAACCAGGGATCTCATCCATTTAGTCCTTATGCAATGCCTTCTCCAAATGGACATGCTGAAGCTTCTGTGAGTTGCCTGCTAAACTTCTTCTTGTTTGCCCAAGGGATGCTATGCAGTTGGTGTTAAAATCTGCATGCATGCAAGTATGTATGCTGGGTATTACATAACAGAAATTTATCTTTTCAGGGAGCCATGCTTGGTGGGGTAGATACGGATGGTAAGTCCCCTGAAGGCAAAGATAGGAGCCCCTTAAAGAGATCAAAAGGGAGTTTAGGGAGTTTGAATATGCTTATAGGCAAGAATAATAATGATGATCAAGGCAAAACATCAGGACCATCTACGAATGGATTCATCTCCCAAAGGTATTGTCAGTTCATATGGAACATTTATACTTCACAGCTTTGATAGGATTTTTTCTTTATTATGTATATGGCTGGTTGTGATTGAGAGGAAACCTGAAATCTACAGTGGGGAGAGTGCAAGTGAAGGTTCAAGTGAAGGAAGTGATACCAATTCTCAGAATGTAAGTACCTTAGCATCTCAGACTCAGTTCTTTTGGTTTTTGAATGAAGTCAATGTAACCACATATAATGGTTAACTAAAAAAGGCATGCAAGGGGCATGAAAAGATATGTGCATGTTTTTGGCTCTTATGCATCCAAAGTTAATGGCACCATGCCTAATATGATTCTCGCAAACTTTCCAGTGATATTAGCCTAGGCATCACATAACCAAGCGTAAACAGTGGTTAGCAGCTAAGAATTTTTGTTTTATACTAACATTCTTCACTTGCAACTGGATTTGTTGTTTGATGGCATCTAAACTTTTAGTCCTGGAAAATGTGCGACCATATCTAGTAATCGAACTATCTATTTATGTAGGTCTGTCTCGAATTTATAATCCAATTATGACCAAGTTCCAAGTTTGTGTATGCGAAGTGTGTTCTTTGGAAAGGTTTTTAGTACATCACAGTTGATGTAAATACAGGGATTTAAATGGTGCAAATCTGTAGTGGAGGGAAGATTCTTCTCGTGTTAAGAGTGTGCATCTATTATTTATTGGGACTTGGAAAATACTAACAATCCAGCTTAGCCTGTGTTTTCCATTTGGCGTTTTTTTCTTCTTTTTAAATATCATTTCTAGAGAGACTTATTTTAGATTGTTCTTAGAAATCCCATCCTTCCGGACTGAGTCTTGAAATTCATAGTATAAAAGGAAATACATCATCATCATCACCCAAGACGTAAGAATTATGTAAATGCCTCATATTCATAATTTCATAAGTTTGGTGCAGGAGTCACAACAGAAGAAATCTTGCGGGCAAGATTCTGAGGAAGGTAAAGTTATCAGACATGGTCTCAGTCACAGCGCTAACTGGGGTTTTTTTTTTCTTTTTTTCTTTTTTTTTTCTTACTAAGATACAGTTATTTTTACCATGAATTTCAGCTGAGGCATCCCAGTATAGGAGTTCTGCTAATAATCATCAAAACGGCGTAGCTCATCCTCCACATTCAATTTTGAATCAGACAATGCCTATCATGCCAATTCCAGCACATGGTGTTCCTGCAGGTGTTACTGGTCCTACTACAAACTTAAATATTGGGATGGACTATTGGGGTGGACCAACTGCAATGCCCATTCCTGTGATGCGGGGGAAGATTCCTGCGACCACAGCTGGGGGAACAGTCGTGCCCACTGGTCTTGTTGGACCTCGTGAATCAGAGCTTTGGCCACAGGTTATATTTTTCTATAGGGTTATAAAGAGTTCAGGGCCCCTTTTTAATTAACATTTAGAAAATAAATTAAAATGAAAATTCAAATGTGAACATCAGATCAGACCTCATGTTCTCTGTTTATACTCTTCGTATTGGATTTGTCTTTGTCTTTGATATTTTTAAATTATTATATACATCAGCCTTTTAACTGTTTTGATTCACCTTGGTTATGACAACTTAACAGCAGATATCCAAGATAAAGGTCCTTTTCATGTTTTGTTTGCAATCGATGTGATACATAGTGATCCGACAAGAAAGCTATTCACTGATAAGCTTGGGACTTAGAGAAACGCTTTCAAGCCGAATAAATTGATAATCAGCAGATCAAAGACCGAACACATATGAAGTATAATCTCATGGATATGAGTGGGAAGATAGATTGGTAAAAGTTGAAATGAGCTTAGTGCCACAACGTAATAAATTATGATAACTGGGATCGTGTATTGAGTAAATGAACGGTTTGAGTTATTTGACAAAACAAATGGGATCAACCTTGCGTAGAGAAGTGAGACAAGCTATGCTGGGTGTTATGTGATTGTTGAGTGCCATTTTGATTATAGGGACATTTTTGTAACACAACATTTCAACATGCTTTGTTGTATGGAGCTGAATTTGTATCACCAAAGAAACATCGGTGCAGGTATATTTGGTTGAAATGACAGGCTAAGGTGGACGTGTGGAGACAAAAAATAATAAAAGTGGAACTGTCCACAATAATGGAAACTTAGAGGTTACTCCAGTAAAAAAGTGATGGACATTTGAGATGGTTGCAACACATAAAAGGTACAGTAAATAAAAAAAAAAAAAAAAAAAAAGCAACCCTTGTATGATGTATTGAAGGGTTACGACTTACAAGTTCAAACTACTAGGTGCACCTGGGGAGGGACCAATAGAAACCTTTAATGAAGAGAGAAAAGACATGATATTGATAGATTGTGTAGTTCTAGGGAAAATAAAACAACCCACAAAACCTATCCTAGATAGATAGGTTAAGACTTCAATGACAATGATGACCATCGTTCAAGTAGTCGACAGTTGCATGCCTTGCCAGCCTTGGAGACACAAGTCACTCAGTGGTAACTGGTCTGGGTTATCTCACTCTCACCTAGATGCCAAGGATCGACCCCTAGCACTAGCGGATCACATATGCAGGAGCACTCGAGGATGAATCCTTGGAATGAAAGATTAGGTGGCTTTAGGACTAGGATAGTTTACACTTCCTTCCAAGTAATAACCAAAATAGCTTGCCTTGAATTCTTTGTTGTTTCTTCTCAGGCATATTTTATAGCATCATGTAAATTGATAATGGGCCCTGGTATCTCTAACTTGTTTGATCCTACTTTGAGCATTTTGTATACATTTCTGAGCTTCATTCTAAATGTATGAATTTTAAGTATTTCATGGATTTCAAGAGGTGTGTGAAAGGGTGCCAAGGCAACTAATTTGGTTGGTATTGAAGAACAAGTGCACCTATAATGGTTATATTGAAACTGTGCGAGACTTGTAAGAAGGGGCAAAGGCATTACTCTGTCAGTGGTGAAACGACCGAATGCTCACTTGGATTGCACTAAGACATGCTTTGAGGCTTGAGCCCTTATTTATTTCCATTTGTTACAGATAACTTGATCCTTAGTATCTGTATTAAGTTCCTTGGTTCCCAGATAAAGTTCTTTTGTATGTGTTGTTTGCAAATGATGTGAGATTAATTGGCGATACAAGATCTTAACTAAAATGATAAGTGAAAATGTTGGAGTGAGGCCTTTTTTAAGCCAAATGGCTTAGGAATTAGAATAACAAAGACCAAATATTATAGAGCAAAGTTTGGCAGTTCCACTAGGGAGGAGGGTCAAGTTGAAATTGAAAACATTCAAGTGCCACCAAGACCATTAGCTGTCAGTGTGATGGATTTCAGCCAAACTCACCTGTGTCCTGGTCCAAGCCCATTTAAAATTAAGAAGTCTTCAGTCCAGTAAAGCACTGATTTGAGCCCACCTGATTGGGAAATCCTTAGGTACAAGCATATACTTTTTCCCCTCTCTTTAAAACTATTGTGTACATGTAATGCAGACGCAGATCTGGCTTTAGGCGCGAGTCTGAATTATAAAAGCTAAGTAATCATAAAAAGTAAAAGACAAAACTTTTTGTGTTAGATGCAATGTATACATGGTTATAAGTCCAATGGCATTCTGATGGGCATGGATGTGGCCCAGTTGTGTGGATCCGGTCCAGGCCATCAACCGCATGCATGTCCAGTTCCGCCTATACATACCCAGATCCAGGCTGGATTCAGCCTTAAGTTCCACATAGTGGTATTTTCCAACACTCAGGATTAACTATAGATTAAAAAAAGGGCTTTCAGGTTCTTCTAGATAAATTAGTGCAGAGTGGGTGAGGAAAAGTCAACCTTGTCTAGTATTACATGAGTATTGAGTGCCACTTATATTAGAGGGCCATTTTTATAAGACAACAACTATACCTGCCTTGTTGTATAAAGCTGATCGTGTCTACGAAGAAACAATGAGAAGACAAGAGTACATGTGGCTGAGATGTGGATGCTATGATATAGGTGTGGGGTGACGAGCAAGGATGGTGTTAGGAATAGGTGCACATGATGTAATCTATATGTGAACTCAATACAAACGAAAAAACAACAAATATTTTCTAGATGGTCTCGGCAAGTGCCTAGTAGAGTAGAAACATTCATTACAGAAAGAACTTGATTGTTGTAAGTACCAGGTACTGGGAGTGGGAAGAGACCAATAAAGACTTGGAAGGAACTGGTTAGAAGTGAAATGTTTGATTGTGGGGCAAGAGAAATTAGCGCTTAGAGGAGACACGGAGAATTAGAACTGACAAAAGCAATTCGGATAGATTGGACAATGCTTCAGTGATAATGATCAGTTTTCATTTGCCTCTTTTCTGAAGCTGTCTGAATGCATGATCCTTGATTCTTGGGGATGAATTCTATGGGTTTAAGGTCTTGAGAATATATTTCTAAGAGCTTAAAAATCAGCACTGACTGATGTTCACCATTTGTGGTGCTAACTCTGGTTTAAACTTGTTACTACTAAAACCATTTATGGTTTAAAATTCTATACTGATGTTATTCTTTTCCTCAAACACAGGATGAAAGAGAACTAAAGAGACAGAAAAGAAAGCAGTCAAACAGGGAGTCGGCACGGCGTTCCAGGCTGCGCAAGCAGGTATCCATCATTTACCAGACATGGCACTTTATGCCATCTCTCTTTCATGGAGTTGTTTAAGATGTTTATGAGTCTAATGGGTTTCAGGCAGAGTGTGAAGAGTTAGGCCAACGTGTTGGTATTCTGAAAGAGGAAAAAACTGCTCTAATAGAAGAAGTGAATCGCATCAAAGAAGAATGCGAGCGACTTGTTGCTGAGAATACTGCCCTTAAGGTGGCTTGTGCTTTTCTCTTTTGTTATACGCTGACCCGTTTATTAGCAGTACATAAGCATTAACGGCAACAGAAATTTGCAGGATAGACTAGGGAAAATCCCTAGGGGACATGAAGATTCAAGATCTGACAGGAACGGTCAACCTTCCAGCAATAATGATCATCAGAGACACCAGGCATCTGGCACGCAAGCAGGCCAAAAAGAACCTGCATAGAGTGGTCATTGAGAGTCTTAAGGTTAAACCTGTTTCAGATACATTTCCTTGAGCGTAACCTAATCCATTATAGCAAATCCTTATTATAGACCAAGTTCAAAACCAAACAAAAGTTGTTGGAGTTGGTTGTCACTTGGTTGTAGTGTCTTCAATGCTGGACTTTTATGGTTGTGGTTCTGTTTAAGCTTCAGCTTGCATTATAATTTTCTACTAATTGTTAACTGTTGTTCAAGCCAGACTTGTAGAGTAGGAATCCTGTATTGTCTGTTTCAGTGAGGGTGTAAACTTTTTCTAAACTGTCTTCTTTGTATGACCTATTGTTTGGTTTAATGTATAACTAAGGAGAGATTATTCATGACTATTACGTACCCAGTGAAGTTCCAATTTTTCTAGAAGAATTTCGTGAAATTATAATGCCAAAAAAAAAAAAAAGAGGCATCTTGAATGGCTATGTAAAATGTATGAAACTTGTGCTTTATTTTAATTTTACAGTAAGCAAATTCTCTTTGCTTATTTGGGGCATGGCATCAAAACAAAAGGCTCTAAACTCAGTTTTCCTGGTTACATAATCTTTTATGTATTAACTTTGTACTTTATTGAGTTTGAAGCATTGAACTGACATTAAAACCTCTAGTTTCAGTTTTTGGAAATAAAGCTATGTTTCTGGGAGTCTGTTTTGGCTAATTATGTGAATATATTACTGTTTCAATTATTGGTGTATGCCATGTTGGAAGGTTTTTTGGCAAGCGGAGTAGACTTACATTCCAAACAATTACTAATGTTTTCAATGTTGAGGGAGTTGCTATGTCAGGTGACACAGACCGTCTTCAACGTTTAAATGTTTATATATATTGGTCTAAACAATGGTGGCAGCAGCTCAACAGGTGCATGGAAGACAAAATGCCCATCCTTCCAGACAGGCACTGAGGTTGACTTGGGAGATCATGCCTAGTCTCTGATCATACTATAATGTGATTTGGTCATCAGGTAGTATAGGCAGTGACTCTTAACTGATCAATTTTCAGCTTTTTTTTTTTCTCTAGTTTTTTATTTCATTTACTTAGCTTCTGAAATATGTCAATTTGTAGAATCATGGAGATTGTTTAAAGCTTCAAGATAGAGTGCTGGGGAGCTGATATCCTGATCTAGTTTGGGAAATGCTGAGATGCAAATGATTACTGATGGTTCTATGAGCCTCTATTTGACAATGCAACCATGACTGAGATGCAAAAATTCAATGGCAGGCATTCAGGAAATTATAATACCCATTAGTCTTCAGTACAAATCAGAGGGATCAGCCTTGTCCCAGATTCTATCTGCTGGTAGTGGAGTGACCATGAAAACTGGATTAGGGCACTTGCTGGAGTTGGTGCAGCTGCAATCTGTGGAGTTGAAAAAGGATGGAGGGTGGGGTGGAATAGTCCAGATCTGGTATTCTCAGCTGTCAAATGCAGCAACTCATTTATACCTGGGCAACCAACTGAAACTTCAACTTGGCATTTGGAATGACAATCTTGACATCCTTGGGGCAAAATCTTCTGTTCTCGTTGGAGACTAAGCATGAATTGTGGATTACAAGTTGCAATCATGGTTCTAGTTAATGAAGTTTCAGATAATCAGATGATGTAGTCATATGGATTGAATGCCTCAACGGTAAGTATAAAACTGAATTGTCCGGTGCTGAAACCTTTGATTCCTTCTTATCATTGGGCATCAAGAAGGTGGGACAACATCCTGCGGCATTTATCAGCATGAGGAGCAAAATAGTTGGTTTGCCACCTCTCCTTAAGTGGGATGTCAAGATCCTTGTCTCTAGGCCCATCATCTGCTGATGCAGTTATGGTCATCAGCAAAATCAGGGATAGAAAGTGGCTGTGGAATATTTTCCCAAAGGTTATAACTCTATCAGCTGGTCAGTTTATGCTTGAATCTTGTTGGGCCAAAATGTTAAAAGCTCCTCAGTCGCTTCAACAACTACGTGCAAAAATCTTGTTTTTTTTTTTCTTTTCTGGGGGGCTGCCCCAACCAGTGCACCATTTCTTTACCAAAAAAGGCCAGTGCACTATTTATAAAATATGTACATAATTAGTAGTAAAATGTAGGACTTTGATTAAAATGTTTGTGTTTCAAAAAAAAAAAAAAAAGAGAGGCATGGGATGACCCAGATCAGACCGGTCAGTGTCTCCTTTTTTTATTGGTTTGGTTAGATGTGCATCCAGTGCAACAAGATTTGGATCCCCAAGCCCATTTGCCCCACATTCAGTTTTTAAGCTAAATTTATTTCCCTGTAATGATGTTTGCCGATTATCAGTTACCAGAGAACATAGCAAATCTCATTTGTAACTAAGAAAATTGGCAACAATTTTTTGTGGAATTCTTTTCCCTCAAATTGACATCTATAAGCGAGAAACGTGAGACACTAGTGGCAAGGGTGTCTCATCTAACACAGCTACCATGGGATCACAGGTCGTATGCCACTCACCTATCTAGCAAAAATTTAAAAACGAAAAATAAAATTGACATCTATAATTGGGATAAACAATCTGGACCTCTCCAAATTCTTGCAACTGCGGGTCCAAAGTCCACATAAAGACGAGGTTGCGTAGCCAAAGCACTCATATGCCAATAAACAAAAGAGGAGGTTGCTTCAGGTAGGGCTAGCTAACATAAAACTTTTGTCACGATCACAACTTAAATTTTAAGAGATCATGAATCAGCATCGTAAACCCACTGATAATGAATCAGAAAAGAGTATCCTACTGAAAATTGTTTCTGCCATGCCAATCATCCATTCCTTGTAGCTGATTGCAATAGACAATCTATTCACCAAGAGTCTCCACAGGAGCATGTTCCATCCTCAAAAAGGTGGAACCGATTTCGTTCCCTAATTGTGATTTTTCGCCTGAAAATCTTGGAAACCAATCGCGTAAATGTATGACAATCATCACACATCCGAAGGTTCTTGATTATTCTTATTGGTGATCCTTGTCCTGTATGTATGAATGCGAAAGCAATAGCAAGCTTTTGGCTGTGTCCCACTAGTAGTTGCCTCTTCTCCTCCTCATCTACATCAAACAGAACCTGAGATGTATCTGGAGAATAACCCGCAAATCTCAATTGCCATCCAATTTGATGGAGCATTTCAGATACTTCATAGCTTTGAGGGTGTGACATATCTTGAGAGACAAACTTGCGTAGCTTTCTCTTCACCTCTACCATGCTAAACCCAGGAATCTGTACTGACCCCCTACACACCATCGCTGTTTGGATCTTCGCTACATCATCCCACCTGCAAGCACGAGCGTATATGTTTGAGAGAAGCACGTAATCACCCACATTATGTGGGCTAATTTGGATTAGGTTTCTGATTGTGCATTCTCCCAGCTCCAAATTATGGTGGACTCTACAGGCACTAAGCAGACAGCGCCACACCACATCATTGGGCTCCATGGGCATGCTCTGGATGAACTCATATGCTTCATTGAGCTTCCCTGCACGGCCTAACAGGTCAACCATGCACCCATAATGTTCAATTGTAGGTACAATCTGATGCTCAATTCTCATTTTATCGAAATATCGACAACCCTCATCCACAAGACCTGCATGACTACACGCGCTCAAGATACCCACATAAACAACACCATCAGGCCTCAGCCCTTCCTCAAGCATACATGAAAAGACCCGTATCGCCTTTTCACCTTCTCCATACATCGCAAGCCCTGAGATTATGACACTGTAGGTGACAATGGTCTTCTCCGGCATGTTTTCTGAAACACAAAGCCCCTTCTCCAGATACCCACATTTCATATACATGTCAATTAGAGACGTCTGTACTATTACATTGATGCCACACATGTTCCTGATCAAATAGCCATGGGTGCACCTCCCCAAATCAAGTGCCCCCAAATGTGCACATGAAGACACAACACTAACCAATGTACTCTCATCAGCTCTCCAACCCTCATTACTCATTTCCCCAAACAGCCTAAGACACTCGTCCCACAGACCCAAACTAGTATAGGCTGCAATAAGGGCACTCCAAGAAGCAATAGTCCATTGCTCCATCCGATCAAACACTCTGCTTGATAGATTGATATCCCCACATTTTCCATACAAGTTGATCAAACTGTTCTGCACATAAACATCAGAATCAAACCCAAGTTTAAAAACATGTCCATGAATCTGCATTCCTTCTCCAAGAGCTGATAGAAGGGCACAGCCCTTTAGGAGAGATGGGTACGTGTGGTTGTCTGGTTCCACCTCTCTCTCAATCATCTCTCTATACAAGAGCAGTGCTGCATTTGGTGCGTGGTCCTTGACATAGCCTCTGATCATGGTGTTGAATGCAAATGGGGTTGGTTCATTAATCTGGTGAAAAATTGAGCAAGCATAGTCCATGCTGCCCCACCCCGAGAGAGCGCAGGCCGCTATGAGATTGTCAGCCACATGGGCACCGCTTTCGAGCCCAAGCTTGAGGATTTGGGCATGGGTCTGTTTGAATTGATCCATGTTAATGCATTTGTGCAGGAGATAGAAGCCTTCCTGTCCCCTTGGTTTCAGTTCCAAGCTGTTGGTGATTTCCTCTGGCACTGTGAAAGGATGGGCCTGGTGAAGGACTGAACCAGTACTCATGGTACCATTGATGCTAGTGTTACCATCACAATCACCACGCAAATCACCATTTTCATTGAAGAATGATCATCTTGATAATCAAGTAATATCTATATTAAAGAAAGCCACCCCCATTATTATATCATCATATGCTTGCCATAATTACCTTTCCTATGGACTTCTACAGATCATCATCAAGATTAAGTTTCGCATGTTAAAGAAAAAAGGAAGATACCACAACCATATCATCACCATTACCTTATAGTTGCAGGTTCGTTCTATGAATTCTATGGATTCCAACAGTAAAAGTGCCTGCTTCTGGGGTGATGATCATATGAAAAAACTTGTGTCAGAATAAAAAACCATCATGATCTAGAACTGAAAAATCAACTGGGAATTTGAAATGAAGGGAGAGTAAGAGGGACTTGCTGTCTCTGGTGTGGTGTAAGGTTTCCTACATTTCTGAGGCCCAAAAGGGTTGGAGATCTATCAGAACTTTAAATTTTGTCCATGTAATAGTTTAGAAATAAGCAGGAGAGAATCATGAAATGGTGACATTGGATATGGGTATGTGGATAAGACATGATGCTGATAAGATAAAGGTTGAATAAAAGAATACTGTCCTCGGTCTCTAACTTAGGACTGGTGGGAGCGCACGATTCAATCATCCAGACCGTTGATCAGGTGGGCCTTCCTTTGGATGTGGGAGTACTTGTTAATTTTCAGATTGGGCAACTGTGATACCCAAATACTTATACAAGCCAATATATTCATGGACCGATATGACACTCATTTCGATACTCTACAGTCTATACTGATACTTTTAAGGGTACAAGTTTAGCATACCCTAGTAATCCTGCTCCCTAAGTCCATTATTTCAAATAGTTCTTTTAATTTTCTTACTTATTGACTTAAAAAATGTCAGAGAGGAATGGTAAGTGGTCTAAAGAGAATTAGGATTCATATCCATGTCATAGATTTTTAGAAGTGCAAAATTATATATCCTCGATCCCCATATCACGTCCATGCCCATATCAGTATCTTGGCACCATAGTTGGGCACCATAGTAGGGCAAACTTCCTAAATTAGAATTTAGACGTGGCTCTTGGTGAATGTTTTTACTAGTAAGCTACTGGTGCATTCCCTTGTGAATGAATAGAAGGGTCAAGAACTATGTTGTCAACTTAACCTGTTATGTATTCTATAAATTCATTTTACTCATAAAATTCCTCTTTAGAATTTCTGATAAAATAATTCCAAAATGAGTAGCAAGAACAAAATAACCCATATGAATCCAATTGGCAAGATCCAACATCAGGGCAAAATAAGAAGTGCTCACTATTGCAACTTTGAGATTATGGGTTAAAGCCCCATAAAAGTATATAATATATATATATATATATAGGGAAATGCTAGTATGGATCCTTTCCTCATAGAGTGAGTGATACTTACATGGCTTTCCTTTGTACATGAGCATTCATCTTTTTTATATACCTTTTTGTCTTTTGTATATGAATATTTTTAATTATGTAAATGTCCTTCACCCTATGATGAGGAAATAATGCATATTAGCATTTCCCATATATATATATATATATATATACATCTATTGGAAAAAATGGATTGAGCATCCTTATACTTCATGAGTAGATTAAGATTATATATAGGTTGCTCAAATTCATTAATGAGTGAATGAGAAATTGACTTCAAACATCACTACTTGAATACGGTAACACATGGAAACTTAAGTTTATGGAAAATTTGAATCCCACATTGGTTTTGAACATAACTAGGGCATGGGCAAGCTCCAAGTGAGGTTGGTCCTGGGCCTTGGCTCAAGGATGTGTTTCTTTGTTACCAAAGTAACCAATCTGAATAAATATGACTGAATCAACAATTGCATCTCTTTGGCTAGTGACTGTTCAGTGAAAGGATGTGTTCCTTTGTTGCCAAAGTGACCAATCTGAATAGATGTAACTGATTCAATAGTTGCATCTCTTTGAATAGTGCTTGTTTAGTCAAAGAATGTGTTCCTCTATTACCAAAGTGACAAATCCAAATAGATATAACTGATTCAACAGTTGCAACTCTTTGGCTAGTGACTATAACGAACAGTCACTTTTTCCTCTTTAAATACTCATTCCTCTACTGCATTTGGGCATTCAATTTATTCCATCCAGTCAATGAAATTCAAGTTCCCATATACTATGTCAAGAGTGAGTCTACCACAAGTTTGGTTCACCAGCAACATAGCTTGAATTGCTCCTACTGTATGAAGTGAGAGCATTGTATCCTAGGGAATAGACGCCACAGAAGCTCATAAGCACCACTACGAGGGTGAATTTTGTCTTAAAAACATAGTGTATAACACTAGCATTGATCGTCTTCCACCTTCTTATTCTACCAACTTTCTATAAGTGTAATTGTAATTCCAAATTTAGAAAACTAGTAATAATTCTGGGCAACAATCTAAAACAAAATTCTTTTGTGTTCTTTTATTATCGATTTTACTTCAATTCTACATTTTATTTTTTTTATTTTAAAATATCAGTTTGTACTCTGATTTTTCAATTCTTGTTTAGTTTTTCTAAATGGTTGCCAAGAAAACTATCCCTATCACTGTTGTGGCACCTGTCCCTGCTCCTATTATGGTGAACCATGGGGAAAAGCTTGAGAAATTCAATGGCACTGACTTTAAGAGATGGCAACAAAAAGTGTTGTTCTATCTCACAACATTGAATTTGGCTCCGTTCCTCCATGAGAATGCTCCTACTTTGAAAGAAGATGAGACTGACAAGATAGTAGTTGCAGCTGTAGATGTCTGGAAGCATGCTGGTTTCCTCTATCGGAACTACATCCTTAATGGACTGGACAGCACATTGTACAATGTGTAATGTACAATAAAGACTGCAAGGGAACTATGAGATTCACTTGACAAGAAGTACAAAACGGAAGATGCTGGAATGAAGAAATTCGTTGTTGGAAGATTCCTAGACTACAAGATGGTAGATTAAAAAACAGTCATCAATCAGGTTCAGGATTTTCAAGTAATTCTTCATGAAATTCATGCAGAAGGGATGTCTCTTAGTGAATCCTTTCAAGTAGTTGCAATCATTGAAAATTTACCACTGTAATGGAAGGGCTTTAAAAATTACTTAAAACACAAATGTAAAGAGATAAATCTTGAAGACTTGTCTATTAGGCTAAGGACAGAGGAAGACAATCGTACATCTAAAATGAAAGTAGGAAAAACCATCATAGAAGCAAAGGCCAATTTTGTGTAACAAAGGCAGAATCCAAAAAAGAGGAAAAACCCTAGCAATGGTCCTAAACAAGGTCTCAATAACATTAATAAGAAATTCAAAGGCAAGTGCTATGTGTACGACAAACCAAGCCACCATGCAAAGGAGTGTCATAAGTGCAAGGGCCAAGGGAACACTAGTAAAAAACCAACCCAGACCGATGTGACAGAAGTGAACAACCTCTCTAATGATGTTTTAGACATGAATCTGTCAGCAATGATCTCCGAGGTCAATTTGGTTGGTAACACTAGGGAATGGCAGGTGGGCACTCATGCCACTCGCCATGTTTTCTTAAACAAGGAGACGTTTTTGCCATATCATCTTATAAATAATGGAGAACAACTCTTCATGGAAAACTCCAATGCTTTCAAGGTAGAGGGTCAACGAAAGGTGGTGTTGAAGATGACTTCTGACAATGAACTCAATCTCAATAATGTGCTGCACGTGCCAAACATTCAAAAGAACCTTATGTCTAGATCCTTATTGAGTAAACAAGTTATCAAATTGGTCTTTGTATCTAATAGATTTGTCCTTACTAAAAGTGGCATGCATGTGGGAAATGGCTACATGAGCAATGGACTCTTCAAAATGAATGTAATGACTATAATCCCTTCTAATAATAAAGAAAATTCTTATGCTTATATGTTTGAGTCTTCTAATGCGTGGCGTGGTAAATTAGGCCATGTTAACTATGATATATTGTTTAGATTAGTTAATATGGAATATTTACCTAAAGTTGAGATTAATTCCAATCACAAATGTGAAACTTGTGTGGAAGCAAAGCTTATAAGAACCTCCCTTCAAACCATTGAAAGAAATATTGAACCCCTTTAGTTAATACATTTTGACATTTGTGATTTGAAGTTTGTCCAAACTAAAGGTAGTAAGAAATACTTTCTTACATTTATTGATGATTGCATATGATACTATTATGTTTACTTATTGAGAAGTAAAGATGAGGCATTGGAAATGTTTAAAAATTACAAGAATAAGGTTGAGAATCAACTTAATAAGAAGATTAAGGTACTGAGAAGAGATAGAGGTGGTGATTACAAATCACCATTTGGTGAATTCTATTCACAATATAGTTATACACAAAATTACTGTGCCCTATTCACCTTACCAAAATGGTATTACTGAAAGGAAAAATAGAGCTTTAAAAGAAATAATGAACGCTGTGTTAATAAGTTCTGAATTACCTCAGAATTTATGGGGGGAAGCTATACTCTCCACAAATTATATTCTCAATCAAATACCTCAAAAGAGAACCAATAAGACCCCTCATGAGTTTTGGAAAGGTTGAAGACCTTCCTACAAATACTTAAAAGTATGAGGGTGTTTGGCTAAAGTAGAGGTTCCTACACCTAAAAATGTTAAAATAAGACCAAATACGGTTAATTGTTATTCATAGGGTATGCTCATAATATAGTGCATCTAGGGTTCTTATTCATAAGCCTGAGATTCCCGACATACATTTGAACACTATTATTGAGTCAAGGAGTGCATCGCTCTTTGAATATGTATTTCCCAACAATATCTAGCAGGAATCGAGTTCTCTTAAAAGAACACTCAGCAGTAATCAGGACTAATAAGAGATTGATGAACCTAGAAGTAGCAAAAGGGCTAAAACATCAACTAGGTTTGGTCTAGATTTTGTAACATTTCTATTAGAAAATGAGCCTCAAAGCTTTAAAGAAGCTATGTCTAGTCCTAAAGGTTCATATTGGAAAGAGGTAATAAATAGTGAAATTCAATCCATCATGCAAAACCATACATGGAAACTAATGGATCTTTCACCAGGTTGTAAATGTCATTCACGATGCTATGATGTAGAGAAAATAGAAAGAAAATAGTAAGAGAGAAATGTATGGAGTGGAGACAATTCAGTGCCCCTTGGGAGTCGACTAAAGCTTCATTTATAATGCCTTATTGTCTTAATCAAGGCTTAAATCAACACAATTACAATCCTATACATATCTAGCATATTATACAAAAGGAGAAAGATAGGATTCCCTTTGACTGTAGTGATTCTAAAACTGGAATGGGTCAAGACCCATTCAAAATACATGGGCTTTTATACATGGGCCAATGTTAACATCGCCCCTCAAATTGATGCTAATCGACCAGTAACAATTTGCAAACCAGAAACTCATGTCGTAGCCTAAGAAACCCTTTAGTGAAGATATCAACCAATTGAAGTTCAATGGAGGCATGAGGAAGAGTGATGACTTTGCGATCATATTCATCTCGAATAAAATGACAGTCCACTTCAATGTGCTTCGTCCGTTCATGAAATGTGGGATTCTCAGTAATACGAATGATGCTTGTATTGTCAAACATAGAGTGGGGTAGAAGTATTTTGAGGAAAGCCAAGGTTAGACAGCGGCCCATGTAACCAAAAAATCTTAAAACAGGCGGCCAACATAGCCCATTTATTAGAGTCAGTGGAGGACTTTGATACTTTATCTTGCTTCTTGCATTTTCATGAAATTCGAGATTTGCCCAAGTAAACATACTAGCCAGTCAAAAAGCAACTGGTGTCTAGACATCCAACCCAATTGGCATTTAAATAAACATTAAGAGTGAGAGGAGTGCCAACCAGAAAGAAGAGACCATGTGGTGGAGACCCAATGAGATAGCGAATAATGAGTTTCACAATGGCTAAATGTAGATGTGTTGGTGCAATCATAAACTGACTCACCACATTCACAGCATAGGAGATGTCAGGACGAGTAATGGTTAAGCAGACCATACTCTCAACGAGGCGACAATAAGTCGTCGGTTCAGGAAGAAGATCACTTGCATCTTTATACAATTTAACAATGACTTCAAAGCGGTGCCCACTGGAGTGGCCTGCGGAAGATTTGCCAATTCGATTAAGTCAGTGATATATTTATGTTGCTGAAGAAAAAGCCCTTTTTTACTTTGCTGAACTTCGAGTCCCAAAATATAGGTTAATGGACCAAGGTCTTTCATGTGAAAAGCCTCTCAGAAAAAAGGTTGTAGCTTATGTATCATGTCACTATGGGTCCCTGTAATAATAATATCATCAATGTACACCAGGAATATGGTAATCCATTTAAGAGTAGTTAGTGTGAACATTGATGAGTCATAAGAATTTTGCAAAAAACAAAAATCATGCAAAGCAACACAAAATTTTTCAAACCAAGCTCTTGGTGCCTGTTTAAGACCATATAAAGAGCGTCATAACCAGACAACATCATGTTTAGAAGTTGATGGATAACCTTGTTGGAGACGCATATAAACCTCCCCTCATAATCCCCATGAAGAAAGGCATTTTTCAGATCGAACTGATATAGGGGCCACGACTGAGTGGCAACAAGAGAAAGAATTGTGTGAACCGTAGTCATCTTGGCCACCGGAGCAAAGGTCTCCTCATAATTCAGTCCATATTCCTGTCGATTTCCCAAGGCGACTAACCAAGCCTCATAACAAGCCAACGAGCCATCGGGGTTTAATTTTATAGAACAAACCCACTTACATCCAATTGATCTACTAAAAGATGGACAAGGCACCACATCCTAAGTGTGATTTTCCTATAAAGCATCAAGTTCCTTTTGCATAGCTTTGTTCCAACAATCATGCTGCACCACTTGCCCGTAGGAGGTAGGAATGTAAACAGATAGAGAGTTATAAGTAAAGAAGTTTGAGTAAAACCCAAATGATTAGGTGGCCGTGAGGGTCTTGTTGACCTTCTAAGAGGAATCGGAGTAGCCACAGGAGGATCAAGTGTAGAGTCGATAATAGTATCAAGTGGCTTCGGTGCAGTGTCTCTTTGTATTCTATGTCTTACAAACACCATATTAGGTTTAAATATTCTGTCAACAAGAGAAATTGAATGAGAGAAGTGAGAAAGAAAGGCAATTGGGGATGGTTTAATTTTGTCAACATGATTTTGAAAGAAATACTAGTGTTCAAAGAAAATAATATTCCGTGACACCCTGAAGTGGTTTGCCATAGGATCATAGCAAAGAAACCCCGTTTTGGTTAGTAGTGTATCTTAGAAAAATACAACAAAATGACTAAGCAGATAATTTTTTTTGCTTAGATGGAGGAAGAAGAACAAAGCATATACAATCAAAAGTGTGAAGATGAGAGTATATAGTTTGTTCTTAAAAGAGTCTAAAATATGGAGTTTCGTTAGCAATGCGAGGAGAAGATAACCTATTAATTAAAAGTACCGCTGTAGAAAGTGCCTCTGGCCAAAATCAGGCAGGAACAAAAGATTCCAAGAGTAGAGAATGAACATTATCCAATAAATGTCGATTTTTCCATTCAGACATTCCATTTTATTGTGGAGTGTATGGACATGTTCGTTGGGAGATAATACCCTTTTGTTGTAAGAAGTTTTGAAACTCCTTAGACATATTTTCTCCTCCAAAACCTGTCCGAAGTATTGTAATAGAGGTGGAGAATTGGCTTTCCATATATGCTAAGAAGACTTGAAAAGTTGAAAAAACTTCAAATTTGGAGCAAAGAAAATAAATCCATGTAAATCTACTATGATCATCAATAAAAGTGATAAAGTATATAAAATGAGAATGAGAAAGCACGGTGCAATGCCCAATACATCACTGTGAACAATCAAAAGTCTTTAAAACTAAAGAGTAATGTGTTGAAAAAGGTAAAGTTTTAGTTTTTCCTATCTTACAACTATTGAAATCAAGACACATTAAACGAGATTTTATTCCCATCATGAAGCAAAGTAGAGTTTAATAAAAACAGTAAAGTCTTCGAAGGTACAATATTTTTTATTGCACTAGTAGAGACATGTCCATATTTCTGACAACTATAGCATTGAACCTTGCTCATATCATGACCATGCGGTTTATCGTGTGTAGCATATGCCACATCAATTGGTCCTCCCAGTGCTTTTTGTATAAGTATAGCCTGGGTGACAAGTCTTTGTTCCTCATGTAGGAGTTCTGCCAAGCATATTTTGATCGAAGGAGACGGCACACGACTCATGAGATTTGACCTTATAATTTCAAACTCGAGCCTTAGTTTCATCAAGAATTGATCCCTCCGAATTGATCCCTCTGACTTGTGTTATGAATATCTTGAATAGTAGGCAAAGAGGTGGGAGAAAATTCTGCATAAAAAAATCTTGTATAATCAGTCCACAAGCTTACAAACTGAGAATAATATTCCTAAATGGATAAAGGCACTTGAATAAATTGAGAAATCTCATGTTCTAAGTGAAATTCGCAAGCAGAATCCTTTTGTTGATAAATAGTTTTTAGGTAATTCCACATATCTTTTGCAATCCGATAGGGACAGAGATGTAGAATAAAGTAAGGGTCAACGGACCCTAAAACGCAACTCATGATTTGTGCATCTTTGGCCTCCCATTTTCCTAAATCCTTATTGCCGATTGGTTTAGCATTGGTCCCATCAATATGGCCTCACAACTCTTTTCCCTTAAGATAAATTTGGAGTTGGAAAGCCCATGAAGTATAATTCTTGCTATTAAACTTAACGAATGCAATGTCACATTTCTCCACATTCAAGGACAATGTAAATAGTAATTGCAAACACCAGTCACCACCAAAATTTAGAAATAAAGAAGAGAAGGTTGCCCAAGATTGCCTTAAATCATATAAATCAATTATAAAAAAAGCATCAAGAACATAACTTATAGGCATTGCAATCAGAAGAACAGAAACTTACAAAAGTGTGAATTATGGCAAAACACGGCAACAGAATCAATATATCTATGAACTTATCACAGATTTGTCCAAAAATATCCCACACAGCACAGCAAAATAACAAGATCTCAGAGGAAAAAATGTGATGCAAGGAAAAATTGCTGATTTAAGATCAAAAAACAATGGTCGATTTCACTATTATTAAATATTCTAAGAAAATAGTGACTAGAATCAATTTATACCAGTAGCAGATAATGCAAGAACTAGTATACTAGAAAAATGACCCAATGGCCCACCTATAATCTTCAAAAAAATCTAAAAAATATACCAAAAAATACCAAATAACCAGGTGACCAGGGAAATGAATATTCTCTAACCAGATCTGATCATCTAATGGTGGCCCACTGTTGATCTTCTAACAAGAAGTAGTCAGGAACAAGAACCCTCCATTCATATGCTCTAATACCATGTCATTCACAATGCTATGATGCAAAGAAAATAAAGAAAAAATAATAAGAAAGATATGTATTGAGTGGATAGAGTTCAGTGCCCCTTGGGAGTCGACTAATGCTTCATTTATAATGCCTTATCACCTTAATCAAGGCTCAAATCAATGCAATTACAATCCTATACATAGCTAGCATATCATATAAAAGGGGAAAGATAGGATTCCCTTTGACTGTAGTTGATTCTAACATTGGAATGGGTCAAGACCCATTTAATATACATGGGCCAATGTTAACAATAAACCTCTTGAGTATAAATTCATATTTAAGAGAAAAATGAAAACCGATGGATCAACTGATAAATACAAGACTAAGCTTGTTGTTCAAGGATATAGATAACAAAAAGGCGTGGACTATTTCGACACATATTCACCAATTAGGAGGATAACATCCATTCATATGTTAATAGCTATTTCAACTATATACAATTTAGAGATACATCAAATGGATGTTAAGACAACTTTCTTAAATAGTGAATTAAATGAGAATTATATATGCAACAAGCAAAAGGGTTCAATGCTTCAAGCCAAGAAAAGAAAGTATGTCAGCTTGTTGAATCCCTTTATGGACTAAAACAAGCACCAAAGTAGCAGCATGAGAAATTCAATAGTGTAATGATGTCAAATGGATTGAAGATAAATGACTGTGACAAGTGTGTTTATGTCATTGTTTGTACGTATGTTGATGATTTGCTCATTATAAATTAGAATAATGAAGTCATTAAAGCTACCAAGAGTATGTTGAACAATGAGTTTAACATGAAAGATGTAGGTGTTGCCGATGTCATATTAGGAATAAAGATTTCTAGAACATTTGATAGACTAATATTATCTCAATCACACTATATTGAGAAAATACTTCAGAAATTTAATTAATATAATAGCAATCCAACGAGAACAGATGTAGTTATAAGTTTACATTTATCCAAAAATAATGGAAAAAGTATATCACAATTGGAATATGCATAAATAATTGACAACAGAATGTATCTAATGAATTGCACTTGTCTAGATGGAGCACATGCTGCAAACAAATTGACCAGATACATAACTAACCCGTGGACAAACCATTGGAAGGCAACAATTAGAGTTTTAAGATATTTGAAATACACTCAAAACTGTAGATTGCACTACTCAAGATATCCAGCTATAACTGAATGCTGTAGTGATGCTAATTGGTTATGACATAACAGTGATTCAAAGTCCAAAGTGGTTATCTATTTACACTTGGTGGTGTAGCGGTATCTTAGAAATCATCTAAACAAACATACATTGCTAGATCAACGATAGAAACTAAATTTATTGCATTAGATAAGACTAGTAAAGAAGCTGAGTGGCTGTGTCACTTTATAGAAAATATTCCAATGTAATCAAAACCTATGCTAGCTATCTATATTCATTGTGATAGTCGATCAGCGATTGGAAGGGCAAGAGTCAAATTTATAACAATAAGTCTCGATATATTCGTCAAAGGCATAATATTGTGAAACAACTGCTCTCTAATAGCATTATGACCATTGCGTACATAATATCAAAAGACAATATTGAGGATCTATTAACCAAAGTTTACCTAGAGAGCAAGTAAATCGCTCATCGAGGGATATGGGTTTAAAACCTATAAATTAACGTTGACATAATGGCAATCCAACCTAGCTGACTGGACATCCTAAGATCAAAGTTCAAAGGGACAACTGAATTGTGTTTGATTCAACGATATCACTATGGAGATAGATTCTCCTACTCATTCCTATGATAGAAATAGTGATGCCTGCCATGGTTGTTAGAATAAGCTAAGCTCTTAACGATTCTTATATCTTGGTAACACAAGTGGGGTATAACAAGATATTCTTAATAAGAATCACCTATGTGAGTTTAAACTAGGCCAATTCTATGAGAATGATAAGGCTAAATTCTCGAAATGCAATCATGAAAACCAAGAATTGTTCAAGGCCAAAATGAACACAATCATAAGAACCTACTGTGTCCGGAAAGATTTTGTGTAAATTCTATTGTTTTGGTTTACACAAAACATAGAGTAGTTCAAGACATTATGTTCACAAATCAACCGGTAAATCTAATAGTTCTTCACAAGGGAAGGTTCAGGGCCAAAAGCTACCTTTCTTCATGCAGAAAATTTCTAATTGTACTCTCTCAGTATACTCTCTCAATGTCTGCATGTCATTTACTTTTTCTTTTAGTCAATTTCATTCATGTGGGGTATTGTTGGAAAAAATGGATTGAGCATCCTTATATTCTATGAGTTGATTAAGATCATATATTGGGTTGTTGAAATTCATTAATGAGTGAATGAGAAATTGACTCCAAACATCACTACCTGAATATGGTAACACATGGAAACTTTAAGTCTATGGAAAACTTGAATCCCACATTGGTTTTAAACAAAACCTAGGTTTGGGCACACACTAGCTTGGGTCCGTCCTGGGCCTGGGCTAAAAGACATGTTCCTTTGTTACCAAAGTAACCAATCTGAATAGATGTGACTAATTCAACAATTGCATCTCTTTGGCTAGTGACTATTCAGTGAAAGGATGTGTTCCTTTTCTGCTAAAGTGACTAATCCAAATAGATGTAATTGATTCAATAGTTGCATCTCTTTGGCTTGTGACTGTACAGTCAAAGAATATGTTCCTTTGTTACTAAAGTGACAAATCCAAATAGATGTGACTTATTCAATAGTTGCATCCCTTTGACTGGTAACTGTAGCAAATAGTCACTTTTTCCTCTTTAAATAGCCAATCCTCTACTACATTTGGGCTTTCAATTCATTCCATCCAATCAGTGAAATTCAAATTCCTGCATACTGTGTCAAGAGTGAGTCTACCACAAGTTCAATTCACTGGCCATATAATTTGAAGTGCTTCTAGTATGTGAAGTAAGATAAGCACCATTGTAAGGGCAAATTTTGTCTAAAGGACATAGTGTATTACACTAGCTTTGATCTTTCGCTTTCTTATTATGCCTACATTCTGTAAGTGTAATTGTAGTTTCAGATTTAGAAAATTGGTAATAATTTTGGGCAACGATATATATATATATATATATATGGCGAATATTATCGTGCATCATTTCCTCACCTCTCAACTTATGGTGAGGGATGCTTACATGGCTTTCCTTATTTATATATAAGCATTCCTCTTTTTCATATACATTTTTGTCTTTTGCACATGACTATTTCCAATTGTACAAATGTCTCTCATCCTATGGTGATGGATGAATGCATACTAACATTCTCTTATTTATTATATGAGGAATTCTAAAAAACTCTCCATTTAAAAAAAAGGGAGTTTATGCCCCTTTCAACATATCAAATAAAAATCTGCCACCTCACAAATGAAAAGCAAAAAATAAGAGATAGCTAATTTTAAAGAGATGTTGATGATCACATGTTAAAATCTGATAGGTTAAACGAGGGGCATTTTTTTTGTAAAAAATGCCCAAAAAGTTTTGCAGCTGCTCTATTGATTACAGGTCTGGTGGGCACCACTTTCTTGCAGTGCCCACATATGTCACCAAGGGGAATTGAAGGTCCCCCCCCCCCCCAAAAAGCCAACTTTCTTGTGGGGCCCACGTATGTACGTGACCAAGGGGGATTGAAGGATCTCCACCCCCCCCCCCCCCCCCCCCCCCCCCCCCCCTCTTTTTCTATGGCGATGGAAGCTCAAATCATCATCACAAGCATTTTGATCAATGGCCAACAAGTTCTTCACCATCAAAAATGAGTAAAAGCCGATCCTACGGTCTAATCAGTTTAGATGAGTGTCAAACTAAATATCGGTAACTATCATAGAGAGTACTTATTTTATGGTCCACTTGGAAAACTAAGCTCCTCCCATACGTGGGGCTAAATCACACTAATTGGAAGGGCAAACTCCTCACAGACGTGGGGCTAAATCACACCCACCTAAATAGACTTATCGATGGACGGACCGACTTGGATTTTGGCTCAGGGCACTCATCATCTACCAGACCCAACTTGTGTGCTGCCTTCGCAGCTGTCTTACTAACCATCCTTCCAATGACCATAGACTTCCTACTATGGTTTGGATCTAGAAAATGCCTAACCTAGAGTGTAAACCTTTACTGGGTGGTCCCAGTAGGGAACCGGCGGAGGATCCGTCCCCGACAAAAAATGCTGGAGCGAGAAATGATAAACCTCGACTGTCACCCGGAAAATTTGGAATACTTTACCATCATCATATAGCTCGTCATTACTTTGCGGACGAAAGTTCGCAGCCAAAACAAACGATAGACCCAAAAATAAGCAACATATGTGAGGTCCTCTTGCAACAAATGTGAAGTCAAAAACAGCCTCTTACACTAATAGTAGGAGGCATCAGCTCTTGACTGCCTTAGATTCAAACCCAGGCATCTTTCCCTCACTCAAGGTCTTCTTCCCTCACCAAAGGGCCAAAGGTCTTCTTCCCTCACCGGAGGGCTAGGTCCCTTCCCCAAACGCTGGGTACCCAAAAAAAATTTTTAAATAAATAAACAAATGAAGTCATCTACAGTCTCCCACAGTTGTGTCTCCATCACATCACATAAGAAACTGCCACCAGAAAATATTAACATCACGCAAGTGACATTAGAAACAAAATATTCGGCAGACCTTAGTTAACAAAAAACATACCAATAATACGTGATTAACAGCAATACAGAACAGACATCGTGCATTCAGCAGACCTCGTCAACCCCCTGAAGCTAATGCAACAGAATTCCCTAATCACACAATTAATTTTCAGCGAAGGGCACCTCAAAATCTTTTGAGTTCCCAAAATTTTTAAAACAGCAAAATATTCTCTTTGGAGACAAACGAACATGAGAGAAATATAACCCAAAATGGTCCATAAAAGACTAATATGGTCGTTCTAATCCTCCATTCAACAACAACGCGGATGAATTTAAAAAACTACAGGCCTCACTGCCAGTCACTAAGCTGTCCCTCCGCAAAAACAGTGAGTAAATTGGGCCAAAAAGAAGTAGCCGAAGGAACTGAAGCAGGAGCCATGGATCTGTCTGCTTCGTTTCTTCTAAGGGTAGATTGTTACAGAGGTTGGAAAATACGAGCCAAAAAACAGCAGATCATGATGCCACAAGGTCAGGGATTTCAGCTTCCACGGATACCAAAGTAGTGCGGACCCTTTCTATCCAACCATCCAGCCGATTCCGCAGTGAATTAATCTGTGGTATTCCCAAAACTCTTGGCTGTACCCACGAAACATAAACAGTTCCTGTAACTTGATCAATGATGCCCTCGATTAGATGAACCTGCACCATAGGTTTTCAATTGATTTATGTTGTTTTAATCCATAATATTCCAATACTGATCACATCAACATTTTTATAGAATTACTGCTGTAAAAATCAAACAAAATAGAAACAAATAGTTATTTTCAAGCATATGAAAATAAAAATACCTTGATGAATCATGTTTCAAACTAACTACTACAGATACAAATAAATAATGCAAACACATGCTACATTTCCAATGAGAAGAACCAGGTTCAAACTCAAAGAAAAGCAGAGATTCTGAGCTCTTCAAAATAGATAGATAAATAAATAAACCTAAGGATCTTGTTCCCTGATTCTATGAATTGAGATTTCTATTTAATAGACTGTTCCAATTCTTGGTTTCATTACAAGTACTCAATGATTCTAATTTCATGTAGCGAATAATAATTTTATGCATAATTATCAAAATCCTACGATTCGTATTCCAAATCTTAAGAAAAACGATTCATATCTTTCAACGAATCCGATTTTAAGGTGAATCTTAGCATTCAAGTGTGAATCTTATGATTCGATACTCATTTCAATGAATCCTACGATTTAAGCGATTCAGCTGACTAAGAATAGATACAACTAATAAGTTAACACTAACAATTTTTTACCTTTTTCCTTCTTTTTCTTTCTTTCTTTTAGCATTTTTACTTTTAAATGTTTATTTAGTTGTTAACTAAACTTCTTAAGAATTTTCATCCCTTTGAAGAGGCTTTAGACATGAACAAAGAATATGGATTTAATTAAAGCATTAAACTATACATTTGGTGCTTGTCTATATCTTTCTTTTAAACCTTCTTTTGTTTTTTTTCTCTTCATGAACACTTTCTTAACTTCAAAAGATATCTTATTGTATACGATTCATGGTATGAATTTTATTTTTACTTTTATATTTTGATTTAATGACAACAATAGATATATATAAATACCTAAAACTTATTTAACTATTTACACATACATTTATTATTTATTAATATATGTCATGATGTTCTTGATACAATTGTATGATAGACTTATTCAATTATTTTTCATTATATTTTTACTGCTATAAATGGAAAATTGGATGGGTATTCATATGAATGAATTCTTTTTTTTTTTTGCTTTTAACTTTTAACTATTGTTCATTTTTATTAGAAAAATGAAAAAAAAATCCTACAATTCAAAATACGTTTTAGGATTCAATTTAATTTATGGGCATGAACAATTTGCAATACAATTCCAATTTTCAAAACTATGAAGAAGCTAATATTTATTATACATTGATGTTGATATAGATGAAAAATAGATAGATTGTGGATTTCTATCATCTTTCCTATTTTTCAAGATTTTTTTTAGATTTTTCTTATCTATATTAAAAAAAAGTAGAAAATATCCTATGATTCACAATTCGATTCACGATTCGATTCAATTCAACCTCTTGAACGATTCGCAATACATTCTCGATTTGACAACTATGATTTTATGTGACAATCGTACTCCTTGGTCTCACCCAGGAGTGTATGTGTCGTGTGTTACATAATATGGATTCAAATTTGCATCTAGGTCAGGAATTCCAGCATTTGCTTCTGTAAGAGATGTTAGCCATTGGTAGGTTAGGGAAAGGGAAATCAGAGATATCAAAATAAAAAATTAAAAGCCGAGGAAATTGGGAATTGGAGTTCCAAAGACATTAAGTTAAAAAAGTTACTTACAGATAGGCTTTTCATGAGAAGATGCTCTACATCCTCTATAGAGAGTTTAGTGCGTTCTGCAATGACCTTTAATGGAATGGTGCGGTCTTCCGAGGGGCGACTGCAAGAAAACAAGATTGAAGTTACTTAATAATGATATCAATACTGAACAGAAAATGAGCGTTGTAGCAGATAAAAGAAGAAAAATGCATACTTAAACCATAGCCAAACTCAAGTCCTACAACACTACTCACCTAAAGATGATTTCCATCAAACAAAGAATATTAATTTTCTCCAGCAATTTCTTCTCGTTTTCTACTAATGCAGGCTGTGCACTTAGTGCAGCTCTATGGACAAGGCAGAGATCTTGATATCGAACCAAATCACCAGCATTAAATGCCTGCAGTATATAATAAAGCCACTCCACTTTTGTCCCCAAAAGACTTTTGATCTGCATGCACCGTACAGGTGGTAAATCAGTTCTCTTATATAACATCCAGTTCCGTATAATGGACTACTGTATCACATGCAAATAGGCAAATGTAAAGGGATCACACAAACTACTCACATGAGAACTATGGAGTGTTTGGTGACTATACTAATTTGGTGTTTACACCTTCTAATTAATGATGAGTTTGTTAATAACTATAATGAAAAAGTAAATGTACAGTGTAAGACAAATATTGATATGCTACAAGTCCCCATAACAAGAGGAAAAAAAAAAAGATGAGAGATACAAATAAGCATAGCATGAAGTAATCATCATTAATTATAACCAAATGTTGATGTGCATCTCCTTCCTTGGTTAAAAAATCTACTCCTGAATTTGCAATCCACTTGACATGGGAGAAAGAAGCAAGAATATGGCAAGCTAAGCCCACCACTTCTTCCACCACATGCTATTCCCCACAAAGCCTTACAAAGAGACCTGATGCCCACCAAATTTACTATTACTAGTGTCTGAATTTTACCTTGCTGCTATCCCAAGAGACCAAGGAGCTAGCAAGATGAGCTGAGTAGTATATGGAACAACCTTTTTACTATTTTTTGAAAATGGTAATGGATAACTTTTATCAGGCCAAACAAATGCGTATACAACTTTACATGTGTAGACAAGCTGTCCCTACCAAAATAAGATGCAGTAGCTTTGTGGGGCCCCCCAAGGACCATCCACATGGTCAATGGGGGGCAGGATACAAAGGACCTAATGTTGACACTCGATGGCCATAAATCATCACAATCATCGGCACCAATTTAACGCCTTTTTTTGTTTAGTAATATGTCTCAAAAGTCGAACCTGTGCCTCAAGATTGCAATAGTGAGCATCTTCCACTGTGGCACAGGCTCTTGTCATCAATCTAACACCATTCAAAATAAGTTATACTCTTGTTTTGCAAGCCCCTCACATGAAGGCCAACATTGTCCAATTTGTGTAATTCTTTGGCAATCAATAATTCATTGTGAACAATAATTTAACAAAAAATATACCATGGTGGACCTTGTTATTCCCCTCCCACAACCCAGTGTCAATGCATTGGTAAGAATCAAACAAGAATGGAGAGAGAGAGAGAGAGAGAGAGAGAGAGAGAGAGCATAGGAAGCAAACTAAAATAAGCCAACAGAGAAGCATTTCAACACACATCCGCACAGTTTGAAACTCAAATGAAAACAATAGGGATGGCTTACTGGTTCAGATACATGAAATGTTTCCAAATTCAAATCGAATAAAAAAGGCGTTTCCAAATGACTGAATGAGAACAGCAAAACCATCGAAGTAAAACAATGCCCTTGAGCCGCCAAATAGCTAAAACCCAAACTGTTCTTAGGCAATTGACCACTTACAATTTGGTGGGCTAACAGTTCACCAAAGTTGTAGATGTTGTCCCCCAGTAATGCAGAAAGGGAGAGATCAAATGCCAAGTCCTGGAATATGCAAAATAAAAGGAAATCAATATAGAATGATATATTAAGGAAATATTCAATGACAACATTAATCCCTCAAAGTTTGAAAATGTCAAGACAAGGGATCACATACCTTAAAATATATATATATATACAAGTCATGCTGATACTTACCTTAAAGCTCACAAAAGGAGTAATAGCTGCATTTTATAGACTAAAAGAGGTCGCAAAGAATGGAGAAAGAATAAGTAGTACAGAATTGGATAACAACAAAGACATCACCTCAGGCAGAACTTTTAGTAACAATGCAATTTTCTATAAAGCTCGCTTGACCAGATAATTCACAAACTAATTTTAACCTACAAATGATTTACTATTCTTATACAATGTTACCAAAGATCTGTATTCTACAATAAACAAAAAAAAAAAAAGAACCAATTTCATCCATGGATGTCCGGTATCAGAAGTAAGAGAGATTCACAAAGAATAGTCACTAAATGAAGCATACTGAATTGAATGTAGAACACAATTTTGGAAAGATACTTCTGCCAACTTTATGTAAAGAACTAGCCACTGTTGTGAATGGACTAGTTCATACCAGTACAGGTGTCCCCATTAGTCAAAAAGAATGCCATATTGGAAACTGGCAAGAACTGAAAAGTGCTGGAAAAAGAGAGTATAGCCTAGATTGCAACTTATCTCCCCAGTTATTAAACAGAAATAATAATAATAATAATAATATTGTAATGTGTGTAGTTTTTTTTCTCGACAGTTAGCTGGTATAGGACCCAAACCTAAAATCAACAGAAAGTTCTCTTCATACCAACAGATTCTATCATTAAATACCATTACCATATAGACTAATATATTGTTGGTGACTAATTACTACACAATATGTCTCTCTAGACGCAAGGAATGTAAACCTAGTGGTTGTACCTTGCAAGACCAGAGCAATTAGGCAAGTTCTTTGTTTGTTTGAAATAAACAGTTAAAAACACCAAATTAGTGAAACTGCAGCTGGGTTAGTGTTAGCAACATGATATCAATTAATTGCTCATATCCAGCACTCTGGATGAACATTGCCAGTTTGCCACACCAATGTCATTACAATTATGAGATAGAGGAGTGTCATATACAACCACTGATTAGAAAGGAGCATACCATCTTGAATGTTTCTGAAAGAGATTCCACTTTTGTGTAAGCCAAATACAGCAGGGCGCTTTTATAGAACTCAGCAAATTCCTTACGAGATTTATGGTACTGAGACGAGACCCAGTGATAACTTGCATAAACTGAAGGATCAATTTCAGTCATGCTATCCAGTGTAGTCTTCCCGTCATCCAGAAGTTTCTTGCACTCCTTCTGGTCTCCCATCTCAAGTCTAAATGCAGCTATTTGCATCTTGATGTACAGGATTGGCTCTTCTATGCGCATCTCCTTGGTAGCACGAATCTTTTCAATCACTCCCTCAAGATAGGCTATGCCAGCCTCCCTCTCTGAATATTGCCGAGAAACAATGACAGCAAAATATGCAAGCTTTAGAAGATTGATCTTTGTCTCAAAGTCGGTGATGAAGTTATGATATAACTGTATGAGAGAATCTCCAGCCTGTAATTTGAATAAATAAATATATCTGAGTGGTGAAAAAAAAAATCCATAGGAGTTAAAGATGCAAAGAAGTCATGACCACTTAAAAAAACATGAAGATTCATTTATAACATGAGACAGAGAATAATTCAATCCATGCCAAAACCCCAACTTTCTCACCAGAGATGGTATACAGCCTATAACAGTTCTGCATACAATATAACACTTCCAAATGAATGCACATCTTGGACACAAACCCGTCTTTAAATATTAATGAAAAGGGCCATTCAAAAAGAAATAAATGAAGAAGACAAAGTAAACAAAACTTAACATAAGGGCCAAAATTCATAGATTAGACTCTAAAGAGATTAACTGAAACAAAGTCAACTGGATCTAGAGCAAATTAGGTTCCCACTGAACGCATAGAAAGTCAAGACAAGAATGTAACGATGAGCTGACGCAACCTATGGAGAAAGGACCCATCCGTACTCAGACCCAAGGTTCATCCATTTTCTTATTCCAGCATGAGAACATCCATGTTGGCCTTTTTCAATAAGACTACTGATTTCTATATGTTTAATTGTTGGAGAAAGGGAATTTGGAAGCAAATTAGGCATTGGTTTAACTTTTGGTGTAACAGGTTTTATTGAATTGAAACTTGTAAGCCAAGACTAAGATATCTCTTGCCCCTTCAAAATACTGATTGGTCATCGGGATCATGGTGGGCAGTTCTTCTTACTTTCCCACTATGTTTATAAACAATATAGATCCCTGCTCCTTAGTTTTTTTTTTTTATTTTATATATAAAAAAACTCCCAATTTTCCTGGATCCGATTTTATAAATAACTACATTGGAAAATTTCATAAGAGAGACGTCTTTCTTCTAAAGAAAGATAAGTCTCTCTTCTTGAAGGCATGGAAGCTCCTGTGCTGGGCGCATCACATACCAGTCATATCTAACCCAGACCAGCAACAGCATAAATTGCTCACCAATGCACACAGATTATGCTCCTAACAAACCTAGACGCGATATGCTATAATGTCATCAAATGCGCCATACAATATTTCAATGCATATCTTTTAAATGTAATTAGCTCCGGCATCAAACACCCAAAACCCTTCCACGCGCAAAGTGCTAGACTTTGTGCTTTCAAATTTCCTACTCTCCCTTTCATTTCTTTAGAGTTGTAGGGCATATACATTGGGGGTGAGATCCCTAGGGCTCGGAGATGAAAACCAAGGGTTATTTCACGAGGAAAACCGAAGCCTAGGGCTCTCTTCACAACTATCCTTTGCAACCACATCTATCTTCTACTTACGAGATCAAAACAACAGCAACAGCACAAAACACACCCATAAAGAAGCGATTATCAACTTTCAACTAATAATTGCTTCAAAAACATCGAACCCAGATCTGAAACCCGAATTCTCCCGCTTAAAAATCAAAACTTTCCCACAACCCACTTCACCGTCAAACGCCCCAAGAACCTAAACAATCACAGTACCAAAACCAAACAAAGCAAAGGGGGAAAATCCAAACAACAACAACAACAACACAAACAGATTGAAATCTCAATCGAAACCTGAAAGGCGGCTAGGGCTACGAACTCCTCGAGCTTGAGAGTCAGCTGGTGCCATAGCTTCTTCTGATACAGATCTGCAAGCGAATTGTACCAATCTGCGAGCTCCGGGTGCGCATTGCGCTGCGATTCGAGATACTGGAGAGCGGACATCTGATTCGATCGATCGTCGAAACCGAAGGGAGAAATCTAAAACCTAAAACCCTAGAAAGGAGGAAAAGATGAGGAAGATTTGAAGCCGAAGGGGTTTTGTAGGTTTTAGATTTTGGGTTGCGAAGAAGACCTAAAACCCAAAAATCACCCTTTTTGATGTTCTTTTCGTGTGGAGGGGGAAAGAGTAGATCATACCGAGGCTCGCTTTTGGGTGCGGTTCGTATACGACCGAGGGGCTTTTTGGTTCTAACCGCGGAGGAGGGTCGAACCCACCTTTTTTATGTTTTTGGTTGGATGGCCCATTGGTTGGATTGTGATGATTGATGTTTGATTGTATATGAATGAGTTTTAATTTTGATTTTTTTTTAGCGATGGTGACCCTTGAATCGGGGGGGGGGGGGGGGGGGGGGGGGGGGGGGGGGTGGTGTTAATGAATGAATGGATGGCCCTCACCAAATGAATATGATCATCTATTTTGAGTAAGGGAGCTTCTAAAAGTATACTGGATTTAAAAAAAATTTAAAACTTTCCAAAATGCCCTTCTCTCTATACACACCTTCTCTCCCTTCTCTGGCCGGCGATCAACTCATTGCCAGTCGACGGCTCTCTCCCTCCCCTCCCTCTCTCTCCTTCCTCCCCTCCCTCTCCATCTCCCCATTCTCTCTCTCTTTCCTCCCTCCCCCTTTCCGCCGTCTTCCCGCCGTCTTCCTTCAACAGGGAGACAAGATCAGTCTCCCTGTAGCAGGGAGACCCCAATCTCCCTGCTACGAGGACACTGGGCAGGGAGATGATCCGGTCTCCCCGCAGCAGGGAGACTAAGATCTCCCCACAGAAGGAAGGCCGGATCGGCCTCCGCGAGGAGATCTCAGTGAGAAGCCGGTGGTGACAAGGGGAGAAAGGGGAAAGGAGGGAAGGAGGGAGAGGAAAAAAGAGAGAGAATAGAGGGAAGGAGAGGAAGAGGAAGAGGAGGAGGAAAAGGAAAAGAAAGAGGGAGGGAGGGAGAAGAAGAGGCCCGGTGAAGCTCATCGTTGTTGGTCGGAGATCAGTCAATGGGGAGATGCTGGTCTCCCCGCTGCAGGGAGGCTGGCTGCAGCAATGGGAATGGGAAGGGAGGAAAGAGGGAGGCAGAGAGAAGGAGTGAGAATAGAGGGAGGAGGAGGAGGAGGAGGAATAGGAGGAAGAGGAAGAGGAAGGAGGAGGAGAAAAAGGAAGAGGGAGAGAGAGGGAGGGAGATCCCTCCACCGGCCGGAGCTTGTCGCCAGCCAGAAGGGAGGAAGGAAGAGAAATGTGTATGGTGAGAATAGATGAGGGTAATTTGGAAAGTTTTATTTTATTTTATTTTTTGTCTTTTTGGCTGGTGTAAGAAGAGAAGAAGGTGGAGTACAAATAGCAGGACTCTTTGAGTATTTATAAGAAACTCATTTTGTATGATATGGGTAGGGCCCTCAATGGGCCACGGCTGAGGTAAGCCCTTATCCTAGTGCATTCTAAGTCTAAGCCAGGAAAAGCCCTTGAATTTCACTCTATAATTTATAGCCCCTTACTACCTCAAGGGCCATGGCTAAAAGAAAAGAAAATTCTTTTTTAAAAAATAAATAAATAAACATATCCTATGTCACCACCGGCTTCCAACTTAATGCTAAACTTTTCTCATTTGTCTGGTCTGAAGACTACTGATGCAATGCAAAAGGCAACATGATGAAGTTAAAACTTTTTTTATTGGAAGGCTAGTGGTGGGATAAAATAATTTTTATAATATAAAACATAAAGCATATGATAATAATTATAAAGGATTTTACTGGTAAAAACCCAATAAAGTCCCTTAGCATTTTAGCTTCCAAATTTAGTTTTTTTTTAATGCATCTAAAAAGCAATGTCAAATTCAATATTTAGTTTTAATGCCAATATCGAATTCGACATAGCTCTGTTCCTCTTTAACGTGGATGAAATCCTGTGGGTATTTATACTTCCAATTTGAGACTTTTTAGTGTAATTGAGATCCAACAGTGCAACCCTCAGAGGACCCACTCATAGGGTTACCCATCAGTTCCTACATGATGTGAGGACTTGATCCTTAATCAGGTGGGCCATGTGGGCCCATCACTGATTTAGAAAAAAAGCCCAATTTTTTTCCTCCAGGTATCGAATTCAATGTAACGGCCTTTTCTTCCTCTCTCTCCTCATTCCATGTTTTTCTACGGTAGGTACGATGAAGCTCCCTCATGCTCTTCATCTACTATGACGTGGTGAACAATGGCCAAAGGTATAGTAGAACTCTGGCACACTAGAACACCTGATTCTGGAGCTTGATCTTGCGCCTTGAGTTGGCATTGAGGGTGGCAATTTCCCACGAGAAAAAACCGAAAGTGGTGGACTGGGGTGACATTACAGACGGCAGTGGAAGGGGATGGAGGGACAAGGCCGTAGGCGCAGTTGTAGCAGTGGAAGGGGTAGAAGGAGAAAGAGTGACGGGGGAGGTGGGCGGCTCTCGGGCAATGTCGGGGGTAGTGGCGACAGGCGGAGTAAAGGATCTAGACAAGGTCTCTGCTATGTTGGCAACAAGGAGGACGTTTGGATGAGGGGTGCCAAGGCAGAGATGGAAAAGGTACTGGCTGGGGAAAATGGAGGCATGGAGGGCGAAAAGGTGGTGGGGGTTGGAGGAGAGGGCTTGGGAGCGAGTAAGAGAGGGATTTCGGTGGAGGAGGCGTAGTTTGAGGTAACCAGGTTCGGCTTCTTCTCGTCAGAAATCGCCACTTGATTTGGTATTGAGGGTGGCGATTTCCCACGAGAAAAAGCAAGAAGTAGTGGATTGGTCATTGTAAGGGCGGGCGACGTTGTAGGTGATAGTGGAGGGGGACATAGGGATGAGGCGGCAAGCACAATTAAAGAGGAACAAAACTGCATCGAATTTGACATTGGTAACCCAATGTCGAATTCAACATTACTTTTTAGATGCATAATTATATATAGATAAAACTACTATACATATATTCCTCATATTATGGTGATAGACACTTCCTTTTTTTAAAAATATTAATATACAAGAAGACAAAATTATCACATCTCATGACGCCTTTTTGACCTTATTAGGTCTAAAAAAGGAATTGTTCCTTCCCATAGTGTAAGAAATATATGCATAGTAGTCTTTCCCATATATATATACATATATATATCACAAACAAACCAAAGTGATCCCGAAAGCTAAAATACTAAGGGCCTTTTTTAGGTTCAAGGGCCACCTAAGCGGTTTTACCAGTAAAATCCTCATAATTATATAAATGATAATACATATAAACAAATAACAATAATTACTTATTTAATTATTTAATCTACTTTTAAATATCTAAAAGATCATCTAATGCTTTATTATCATTGTCTTGTTGCGAATGGATCCAATCTTGTGCACAAACTAGACTTCTATAGTCTCAAATTTTAGACAATCTCTATACTAGTAGAGTACTCTTTTTCCTGTACTAAATGGAATTGCTAAAATGCCCATGAGTCATTTTTTAAATGACTATAGATATTTTGCTAAATTGACTTTCCAACAATCCAATAAGTTATTTCTTAAAAAAAGAAAAACAATCCAATAAATTGATGAGTAATTTTGACTAGTGAGATTGAGAGTGGGAGCAAGAAGAAGAAGAAAAATGTGAGTTAGTACTACAACTCTGGAATTTTGAGAGCGAGATCAAAAGCAACTTCAAAATCAAGAAAGAGAGAGAGAGAGAGAGAGAGAGAGAGAGATTAAAAACGTGAAGAAGATGACGAGACTGGTTCTTGGAATGTACGGTTTGAGAGTTGATGATAAAGAAATAGTTATAGATGTGTATTTTAGAATTTTCATGACCAAAATACCAAATTACCCCTCAACACAACCGTTACACTTTAAACTATGAGGGGTAATTATGACTTTTTGATGAAAAAGAAGTCTAAAATACACTCCTTTAATATGATTGTTGTAAAAAAATGTGATTGTTGTCTAGGTATTATAATGATTTATGATTGTTGTAAATACAGAAAAGGAAAGGCTTTGGTGGGTGTTGCAAGATTTTTAAAATGGCCAAATTGCTTAGATATATTATAAATGTATTGTATATTATAATTTTATATTAATATTTAATGAACAGTGGGCCGGGCCCCCTTGGACTAGATGAATCAAGCTCTAACTTGACCCTCAAGACTACTGGCTTTTCAAAATAGGTCCCTACCCTATCCTCGGACTTTAGGACAAAAACAAAAAAAAAAGAATAAAAAGAAAAAAACCCTCTCTTTGCGCGCTTTTGCAAGCTAAGCCGAGCTGAGCCAAGCCTAGCCCCCTTGTCAAAGGGCTGGATTGACAGCCCTAGACATGAGTGGTTTATGATGCCCCCTCTTTTTTTATGAACTTACAAAAAATTCCTTTATATGAGCAATTTTTTACCATTTCGTTTATTATTGAAATTAAAATACTCCATTTGGAGGAAAGAACTAAGATCTCCTTTCGGGGAAAATTTTACAAACACACTTCTCTATTTGTGTTTAATTAAAAAAAACCCTCTAGATAAACTTTTAAAAAGATGCACACTTGCTATTAATTTACAATAGTATCAATCTATTTTATGGAAAATTGCAAGGTTCAATCTTTTTTCATGTTTTAATTTTGAATAAACAGCTTTATCTTTTGTTATGACTAAAATTCTTTTATGTTGGCAATTGACTCACACCTAGGTCTATGAAAGCACCAAGCCGAGCTAGAGTTATCCCTACAATATCCTCAATATATGGAAGACCAAGCTGAGGTGAGCCAAAACCCTCAAAGCACTTTACATAGGGCCTTACCCTACAATCAAGGGTTGAGTCAGACCAAGGCAAGGCCTAGGACATAAAAAAAAGAATATTAATTTTTAATTTTCAATAATTAGAGCATACTTCTTTTGAATGGGTGATTTATGACACTCCCTCTCCTTTTTATGAAGTTGCGTGCATGTGCATACCCACACACAAAAATATATATATATATATATATATACTAGCAATTTACTGATATCCCTTTCTTTCGTGGAATTATAAATTACACCTTTCGGAGGGAAGTTTATAAGTACCCCTCTCTTTTTGTTGGAATTGTGAACTCTTTTTGGGAGGAAAATTTTAAAAACACACTCCTTTATTCGCATTCATTTGTAAAAATAAAAAAAAATCATTTTGATGGGTAATTTATAACACAATTCTTTAATTGTGCAAATGCTCGTTTGGGATATAGACATTGTCGGTGAAAACTTAATCAAGAAATCACTAGATATACTATTAAAAAGATGTGATTTTGTTAATTTACAACGACACTGTTATATTCGCGACCACCCCCCCCCCCCCCCCGGCCCGGCCCGGGGGGCTTTCTTTTTCTTTCTTTTTTTTTTTTTGTTAAAAGGAAGTTCATTATTGAAAGCAGTCAACATAAGTATTAAAGATACAACAACGTGGGCCAAACATATGGCTTGATAAAACATATCTGAAATAAACAAACGGCAAAAACTACTATCTTAGCAAAATTAGTCCGAGATCACTGGACTTAGAGGTAGAGGACATCCTACATCCTGAGAGCCTTCCCTCTGCCAACCATTAGAGCACTCATCGCCCACCAGAAGATAGTTACCTGTTCCAATCTCCAGTATATAAGCATGAAGACAAGAGAAAGGAACATAGGAGTGCCAAAGAAGCTTTGTTGGGGGCTTGAGATGGGATATGGTGTCAGCTAATCAGTTGGCCTCTGGCCTGCAGTTACCAACTATTTACCTCCTTCAAGCTTAACATTATCTTCTTCCATATTGTTGTTCCCATCCATGAGGTCCTTTAATAGTGATTGTGCATCTCCCTCTAAGATGACGTTTTGCAATCTGTGTTCCTTGTAAAGGTTTAGACCCTTTAGGAGAGCAAGCATTTTTACTTCTATTGGACTTGAGGCTTGAATTTGAATTGCACAAGCTAGCTGAATAAGACCTGCTTGGTTTTGAAATGCCACACCTACACCCGCATTGTTTTTGTTGGTGTAATCAAAAGAACCATCAAAATTCATTTTAGTCCAGCCATTTGGAAGAGGGAACCACTTATTAGTGGGGAGAAGTTTGTTTGTGACAAGGCACATCAAATCCCTCACAATCATCCATGCCTGATAAAGTTTTAAACTCTTTTGAATAGTAAGCTTGGGATATAGGGGCTATTGAGTGAAGATGATGAGGTTTTTGCTTTTCCATATGAACCAAGAGATGATCGCTCGCAATTGTCGAGCTTTACTCGTAGTTGAACAAATCCAGTTATGAATGGATAATTGTTGGAATGGGCTAGTTGAGAGGGGCTTGATGCCATGGGTTTGGGACCAAACTTGTGTTGGGTTTTGTCTTGTATTCCAGTTTAGCCGGATTGGTCGTCTGGTTTAGCTAGAACCGAGGCTCGGGGTTAGGGGTATTTTAGTCATTATGTATGGGTTTTCTTATTGGCCAAGAAAGCGAAAATTATATATATTGATGTATTGTAACCCTAAATTCTGAGGGGGATCGAGATGGGATCATAGTAGATAAGTTCTCTCCTCCCGTAGACGTAGGCAAGGTTGCCGAACCACGTAAAATTGCTGTGTTCATGTGTGTGATTGCTTGGTGGTGTGATTGCTGTGTATTCATCATGGTTGATCCGTTGATCGTGGGTTAGTTTTCGTTGCGTCGTTTTTCCCAACAAGTGGTATCAGAGCGAGGTTGAGATCGCTCGGATTTGCGATTAACGGAGCAAATAGTGAGGGAAGAAGAGGATCAGCAGTTGATTGGTAGTTTCGCTCGGATCCATCTTCCTGTTGAAGATCAAGGTTGTGATCAAGGGTTGTGATCAAGAAGGCGGGCTTGTACTCGAGTTACAGAACCCTCACGGGGTTTCTTGAAACAAAGAAGATCAACACCGAAGTAGCAGGATGGCAGAAGTTGCAGAGGGACTAAGAAAGCACGCCGAACCGTTCTCCATCGCTGGAACTAGAGAAGAAACCTTGCAGCTGCAACCGTACAATCGTTGCCTGACTCTGACGGTCATCGTCGCGTCGTCTTTTGTTGCCGCTGTCAAGGAAGACAAGAAGGGGCCTGGTGTTTCGGTCTCTGCTGATTGTGGAAATAGAAAAGAAAGGAAGAAGTCGGGTGCCAGATTTCTCTTCGTCGTCGCCGAAGAAGACACTGCCGCTTGCCACTGCTAGCATCGCTGTCACCGAACGAACTATCCCTTGCCGGTTGTTATTCGCCTGCGGGTTGCCGGCCCACTGATCCCCCGCTGCCGGATCGGAGGAAGGGTTCGGCGTTACTGGGTTCTGTTTCAGAACCCAGATCGGTTGAGGAAGACGAAGAGCAGGTCCGGGTCGGGTCGGACCTGACCCGATTGTAGAAACCCTAGCATTGCAGGCCAGGTTTGGGCTTGGGTCAAGGTCAGATCGGGTTGACCTGACCAGTCAATGGCCAAGCCTAGGCAACGCAGGCTCCAGGTTCGGGTCCAGGTCGGGTTAGACTTGACCCGGTAACAGCTGCAGCCCAGAAAAGCCACAGAGAAGCCCAGGTCGATTCCGGGTGGCGGGTTGGGGCAGTTTGATGACCCGTGGAGAAAGTAGCACAGGCAGCCAGATTCCAGGTCGGGTCTTGTTCCAGATTAGGGTGACCTGACCCATTAGTACCAGAGCCCAGCGAGCAGTTCAGTTCAGTTCCAGGTCAGCTGAACCCGACCTGGATCCGTCTCAAAAGCCCAGTTTGCCAGCAAGCCATGACGTCAGCACTGTCAACAGGCAGGTTTGACCAGATTCAACGGCTGAAATTGTTTCTGCAATATCTTAATCGTTCGATGTCCGATCGGAGATCCGTTTGAGCCTACGGACTCGTTGTGAGGAGATCTATGCATATGTGGAAGAAGATGGGCTGTTCAACGGTCAACATGGAGGTTTGACCAATTGGAGTGTAGAAAATTATTTTCTATGATATCGAAGCCATCCGGAGTCGGATTTCAGATCCATTTCTTCTAGCGTGCTCACGTTGATGAGATCTACGAGGCAGACAAAAGATATTGGCAGTTTGATGGGCAGAAAACTAAGGGACTAAAGAAACTAACAGATTCACGATAATAGCAATGGATTCAAGCATCACGGGCTAGATTGAAGTGTTTGATGGAGAAATGACTTCAGGGATTTGCAGGGAAGAGTGTTAAACTCCGTGACACAGCAATGATTGAAAAGTGTTACTTGATGTCATGAATAGTAGACTGTTCCGAGTACTTTGATGGAAAGCTCAGATCCGTGTCGAATGGATCGGGAAGGAGCGACATGCCAAAGTGGAAGACAAAGCAAAAGGAATCAGAATTGGAAGGAGATAGTGTGCAAGAAAGCTCGGATTCGGTAGACAAGGAATTAGTTTTGGTCGCTACAGGTATGGATTGGGTTGATGATTCATTGAATTGGGATTCAGATTCTTTCTATCATATGTTCACGTAGAGTTTGGTTTGATGCAAATAACTCTCATTATTGATGAATTTGTTCTTATAGGGGAGAATGCAAATTGATGAGCATTTGAGATAGGAACGGTGAGATCCAAGTGTATGATGATGTTATTCAAACCCTAACGGATGTGATATATGTTCCGGGATTACGAAGAAATTGGATTTCTTTGGGTGTCTTAGACTTCAAAGGCTGCAAGTGCACTGTAGCGGGTGGAGTTACGAAAGTGGAAAAGGGAACATTGGTTATCATGGAGGGTGAGATGGTCAAAAATCTCTGCAGGTTGATAGAGGATGTTTTTTCAGGTGGAGCAGTGAAGGAGACATCAAATAACAGGGGAAGAAATCTGTGGTTCAGGTGGAGTTAGATGCGACGGATCATCAGAAGATGGATTGATGGGTCTTCGATGATATCATCTAGCGGAAATCCAGGAAGCCTTGAATGAAGATGATTTTCTTGGGAAAAGGTAGTCTTGTTAAGGTCGGAGTAAGCCAATTTAAGCATCGGGTCATACCTAACCCGCATGTACTGTGCCCAACCCACCAGAACAAGCTAAAACAGGACAGTTGCAGGTTTGACAAAAAGAACACCGAGATAGGGACAGAAGGAAGGATCCACAAGGTACTAGTGAGATCCGGATTCGGGGAGGTCTTCAGTTTTGTCTTGACGGATAGAAGTTGGGTTCATTGTGCTGCAAGGATGCATGCATGTGGCAACAAATGGAGAGTACTTCAGAGGTTCAAGACGGTGGTGTTGAGGTCAAAGGAGGCAACTGTGGCCACGCTAGGTCGTAGCGTGTGCAAAGGCGTACCTTTCAGCGAGGTATGTGAAGTGCTGGTTCAACAAGTTAAGTGTTGAAGAAAGAAGACTGCGCCATCGGTGTAGTGACGTACCCTTCAGCAAGGTGCGTGAAGACATTACCGGGTATCTCAAGGAGGCTCTAAGGATTTGCAGAATCCAAGCTAAGGTGGAGATTGTTGGGTTTTGTCTTGTATTCCGGTTTAGCCGGATTGGTCATCTGGTTTAGCCAGAACCGAGGCTCAGGGTTAAAGATATTTTAGTCATTATGTATGGGTTTTCTTGTTGGCCAAGAAAGTGAAAACTATATATATTGATGTACTGTAACCCTAGATTCTGAGGGGGATCGAGATGGGATCATAGTAGATGAGTTCTCTCCTCCCGTGGACGTAGGCAAAGTTGCCGAACAATGTAAAATTGCTGTGTTCATGTGTGTGATTGCTTGATGGTGTGATTGCTGTGAATTCATCGTGGTTGATCCGTTGATCGTGGGTTAGTTTCCGTTGCGCCGCTTTTCCCAACAGCTTGTTTGGCGAAGGCACATTCTCGAAAGACTTGATCTATTGTCTCATCATCCTTGCCACACAGTTGACAAAGGCTTGATGGTAGAATTTTGTATTTGTGGCGGTAGTGGCTAGTTTGTAATTTGTTTTGTAAAAGCCTCCACATGAAGAACTTTATTTTGGAAGTCACTTGTAGCTACCATATTTTATGCCAAGGGAGATTTGGGCCTATAATGGTTGGGGCCATGGATTGGTATAGGCCTTTAATGGTGCAAGAGCCAGCTTTTTTCTTCTTCCAGTATGGGTGTATGGTCCGCTAATGGGTATAGATAGGATAACTTGGGCTATGTTTGGTTTGAAAAGTTGAAGAATTATCCCCCTATCCCAAACCTTTGTGTCTGATGGATTTATGAGGTCCCAAACCAGGGTTGGGATTTGATATGGTAGAACATTAGTATTCAGGTCAGAATATGATAAGGTATGGACATTCGGGATCCATCTATCATTAAAAATCCTGATCTGGTTACCATCACCAACTGACCAGGATAAATCCTGTAAAATGATGTGTCTGTGGGTTATCAATCGTTTCATAATGGGGATGCAGACTTTTTCGGTAAGCAGGAACGGAAGTCACTAGTTTTGAGGTAGTTTTGGAAGAGGAGTTGGACTGACCACGCATCGGTTTTTATGATAAAACACCAGATTAGTTGGCCTGTCAATGCCAGGATGTCAAGATTTCATTTCCCCTGTCCACTAGTTTGTCGAGGTTTTATAACATGCTCCCAAGTGATGGGGGTAAAATGTCTGTGTTGTGTATTAGTACCCATCCAAAGGAAAGAAGACTTCATGGATTTAATGAATCCACTAGCTTGCTTGGTGAGATGTTGATGAGGGAGCCAATAGTTTGGGATGGCTGAAGATACCAATTTGATGATAATGGTTCGACCTGCTGGGTTGAGGTAACTGCCTTTCTAGTTGGAAATTTTGTTTTGAATTTTGGGGATAACTTTGCCAAAGTTTGGATATATATGTTCTTTGAATACTATGCGGCACATTTCTGTAGAATAGAATCTAACTTTTGTGAAGGTTAATGCATTGTCCACCTTCGATAGAGAATTTACCCAAGAAGTTAATACATTTATCTGATATTTTTGAGAAAATGGCTATATCATCCGCGAATTGTAGTTTTGGGATTGGGCTTCCACCTGGTGTTAGTTTGGCTAGTGGGACTTTTTGTTGCGCTCCAATATGATGTATTCATCTGCTCAAAGCTTCTTCATAGAGAATATATAAGTATGCGGAAGGAGGGTCGCCTTATCTATGGCCTCTATAAGGAGTTATTGTATCTATGGGGCTACCATTAAATATGATGTATTGATCGGCTCAAAGCTTCTTCATAGAGAATATATAAGTATGGGGAAAGAGGGTCACCTTATCTAAGGCCTCTATAAGGGTTTATTGTATCTATGGGGCTATCATTAATCAGAATGTTGTAACATATTAATGTGACACACTCCATGATCCAACCAATGAAAGTAGAGTCGAACTCAAAATTTTGCAAGCATATCTGGAGGAAAGACCAAGACAAAGAATTATATGCTTTTTCGATGTCCAATTTGATAGCCATAAGATAAGTTTTCTGTTTGTTCTATTTCATAACATGAAGCATTTCCTTAGCTATAAAATGTGGTTTAACACTCTTCTATCTTTCACAAAGCCCCTTGAGTGCCACCTATTGCTTTCGGTAGGAGTTTCTGCAGTCGTGTGACGAAAATCCTCAATATGATTTTGTAGAGGACATTGCAGAGGCTTATGGGGTGATAATCTTTAATTTTTGGGGATAAGAACAATATTAGTTTTGTTTACGTTTATTGGGAAAGTTGATGTTCGGAAGAAGTGTCTACGAATGTAGTCAAATCATCTTGGAGAACATCCCAAAAATATTGAAAAAAGGATGCTGGGTATCCATCTGGGCCAATGCTTTTATTGGGATTCATGGAGAATAAGGCCCTCTGAATCTCATTTTAACTTATCATTTTACTCGGGGGATATTAGGGGCTTGATGTTTGAGGGGAAGAACGTTGGGGGTTGGGGGGGGGGGGGGGGGGGGGGGGCGGGGGTGGAAGATTGGAAGAATTCGGGATAGTAATTGTGACAGAATCCCCTAATGTCCTCCAGATTGGTGAGAGTAGTTCCATTCGGGGTATTTAGTTGAAGAATTTGATTTGACCTAGATCGTATCTTAGCTGCTTGATGAAAAAACTTGGTGCTTTTGTCTCCTAGCTTTAACTAGTTTAGCTTGGACTGTTGTGCCCAAAAAACTTCGAGCTGCACCAATCTGGTAGTGTGTTCCCTGAGTAATTGTTGTTCTAGTTAGTGGAGGTAAGTTGAAGTAGGATAGTTATTTGAATTTTGGATGTCGGTTATTCTGTTCTTCAATTTGTTTGTTTCATAAATTATATTTCCTGCATTGGTTTTGTTCCATTTAAGAAGATGAGGAGATAAGTGGATAATGGCTTCATGAAGATCATGGCTAGGGACTTGGGATAATCGAATCCAAGACCATTGGTTTTCGACCCAAGGTTTAAAGATTAGATTTGTGTGCCACATAACCTCATAATGAAAATGTTTTTAGTGTGTATAGTGGTTAGATGGGAAAGGAGGAGTGGGTTGTGCTCTAACTCGATCCTAGGAAGATGGGATCTGGATAATTGTTCAAATTGATTGATCCAATTAGTATTGCCTAGCCCCAATTAGTATTACCTAGCCCGTGGTCTGACCATTCAAGTATTCTACCTTGACCGCTTATGTTGTTAGACCAAGTAAAGGAAGCACCCTTGAAACCCAAGTCAGTTAGTTGAGATAGATTGAGAAAATTGTGGAAATCTTTGACGGGAGTAGTTAGCTTGAATGGAGACCCTCCTCGTTTTTCCTTGGCTGAGAGGATGCAATTGAAATCTCCCTGCAGCACCCAGCAGACTGGGCCTGTGCTGTTGTTATTGATATTGTGGAGGTATACTACAACTATTGACGGTGAATCAAAATAGTGGAAGCATAAACTCCAGAGAGGAAGAAGGGCGGAACCGAACTTGAGCTAAGGCAAACCAGGACAATAACATGCTAGTCAAACTGACCTGTTGTTTGGACGGTCATCTTTTGGGGGTTCCAGCAAAGCCACATACCTCCCTTATTCCCTCAGCCTAGGAGAAAGGAAGCGATAGTCTTCAGTGTTCGGGAGTTTGACGTTGTAGCAGTCCGAGTTTCTACGAGAATCAGCATATCCGGTTTGTGAACTTGAAGATACCTTTTAATGTGAGGCCGAGTAGGAGTTTTCTATGATCCCCTCACATTCCACATTATCATTTTTGGATGATCCATAAAACATGAAAAAGACAGTGGTGAAACAGATTGAGAGTGTTCATACATTGCCCGATTGTGTGTCCGTGGAGGCATCCTCCTCTTTTGAGCAAATGGTTACTGAGGAAGGAGCTGATGGATAGGGTTGCAGGATGACCTCCATTGCTGCATCTAGGTTTTTAAGTTTGAGGTGAACGGGAGAGGCCAAGGTGGGCCACTTTTATTTTCGTTGAGGGACATGTTGCTATAGAAGAGCTCTTCGAGTTCAAGTAGTGGAGCGGAGTTGGCTATCGGCAGTATCGCTCTTTTTGTGGAGGGCTCTCCATGGTATTGGTTTTGATTTCCGATGTGAAGCTGTTCAGGAAGAGGCTCCAGACGAGCAGTATCTCAGTTTAGCCAGAAATTGAAAGGTGTCTGGCGTACCATGGGAAGGGTTGGTAGCAGGGTCAGAGGTGGATGGACACAAGGTGGGTTGAATGCCGCTGAGTAGAGAACAGATAGAGGGTTGAGGATTTGTCTGGTGGAGGGATTTCAGAAGGTGACTACCCAAAACTAGGCCAGGTTGTCCTCTCGTCTCTATTGCCAGTTTGAGATCGCATTCCTTATCAGCTCTTCTGCCTGAGGCCATAACACTCCAACCCTAACCAAATATGCTTTAGTCACAAATTAAGTAAGATTTTCGCTAATTACCATTGAATTAGATTGGATTTAATTTATTTTGTCTTTGTGGTTTATGTTTTGGTCATGGATAGGGAGTTGGGTTGAGTTTAACTTTAACTAGGTGGTGGAAGCCCTTTTTCGTAATTTTTGAGTTCATGAGTTTACGTCATTCATGCATCATATTGATATCATCACATCCATTTCATTGAGCTTGTCAACTTTCGTACTTACTCGAATGTGTTTGAGCTCATTTGTGTTAGTTGGACCTTCATTTGACTTGAACTGTAATTACTTTAATAAATTAGGACTTTCTTATAAACTCCAGAAAATATCCTGTATATATAAAGAATCACTGTTCCTAATCGATGTTTTATCTCCCTGATACTCCTTTTACCCTAATACACCTATGTTTCTTTTCTCCATTACGATTCTTTAATCAAATCAAGAGAATTGATGTTTGTATGTGTGATTAAAGACTCCTATTAGCATCTCTAGTGTTTATTTTCATCTTCTTCTTCATTATTCACATGCATATCAGTAAATGATCGAGAATTGAAATGTCCTCAAGTTGAGCCAAGAGTAAGCGTAGTGACTTGAATTCTAAATCAAGGCAAGTAAAAGCAAATTTTGGTTTAATATATATTAGTATATTATGATTCTTGTAATTTCACTGAATGCACAGAATTCAGCCCTAGTGTTATCAATTTTTAAAACTTTACCGTATGATGCCTAATATTCTTAGCTATTATAAACTCTACAATATGATAAAGGTCAGTATTCTAATGAAGTATGAGTTAAAACAAAGAATAAATCAATGAAATAGGTAGGGAATACCTTTTGCAATAGAAATTGGCTTCAGATGATTGAATGTGTTTCAGAAACCAAAGCTTACGGCTAAGCCATAAGGTGTTGCAGCTTACAGTCCAGAGAGGTAATATTTTGAATTTTGTTGTACGGTTAAGCCAAATGTGAACCATAAAGTGTGCTACGGTTAAGCCGTAGCTAAGTCGTGGCTCAGCCGTAGGGCATATATGCCAAGCCGTAGAGGAGAATATGGTTAAACTGTAAATGTAGAGGAAAAATTGGGATACCTATAGCTAAACCGTAGTGCGACTTATGGTTAAGCCGTAAGATGCCATTGATAAGCCATAGTGCAAGTTACAGTTAAGCCGCAAGATGCACATGGTTAAGCCATAAGCCACCCATGACAAAGCCATAAAACCATTGAAACTTAGGATCAATAGGCACTGTATGAGACCTTGTAGGACCTCAGTCACTGAATCCTTTAACCTATTAACCGGCCCAATGGAATAATGAAAGATCACGAAAAGTTTTGAGGGTTGAGACTTATTCATATGATGTTGTCTATTTGTTAAGCACCTCCCTATTGGTGTTGATTTAAGGAACTTCGATACACAATCTCGACACAATGTAGCACTAAAAGAAGACAACTGTGTATCAGATAATTTAAAACTACATTATCATGTACGGTTAGAAACAATGGATGACTAGATTAGGGTTGGTTAGTTTGTTACTTAGATCCTATTCAATTGAATTGCATGGCATATTGGATTAACGATATTGTCTTCTACGTCTCCAATAATGATTTGAATTAAAATGATCATTGCATACATTGAATTTATTTGAAATATTTCTTGATATTATCTTGATTAACATGGAATTGAGTACAAACATTTTGCACGAATGAATTGAATGTATTACATGGTTATCAAGCTTAATATTATGACTGAATTGCAATGTCTAACTCTACTCAACCTCAGCCTTATGATACCCGACGGGGTTGACTTTGGTGTAGCACATACGTTACCACTGCAGTGTGCTATTTTGGAGCTTCCGAATTCCATGTACGGGAGACCCATTCGTACCTTGGCTCAGTCGATGGTGTTCTTAACACATAAATCCCTAAAGAGAGAATATGGCAAATGTAGTAGCTAAATAGTAAAGTATTTCTATTATTTGATTCTTATAACATGCTTATTTAATTGCACAACATGCCTAGTATACGAAATTGACTTCTTTAAATCACATGTTAATGATTCCTATAGATACAATATATATTACCTTGATTGTATTTATACTTTGCTAAATAATCTTATTCATTAGTCGTTTATAGTGTTACAGGTTCAGCTCCCTGTTCCAATCTTACGAAGATGGAGAAGACTCGAGAGGAGACTTTCGGGAACCCCTCCGGTTTAGACGACTAGACAACATATTAGTGTTGATTGATCCACCACAGAGTGTGCCAGAGCATAGTAGACTTTCTTTTGGGTTTTTGAGAAATAACTGTATTTAAGGTATCATGACTTGCATTTAACTTTATTTTGTCATGTATGGTTCTTAATTCCCTATGTGTTTAGACCTATTTCACTCTGGTGTACTGAACTTTATTTCCTCTTGTAAATATATGTTCTATACCAATCATGTTCATATCATATTATATAGAGGAGTAGTAATTTGGTTAAGTTTATCGTGTTTCATGAAAGTTACTCGCAAGCTCCCGTGTTTGAATGCTTGGACGGATGTCTATTATAAGCATCTCACCCGTGTAAGTAATGTGACTCTCCCTTGTGTAATTATGCTTAGACTCGAGCCCAGGTGTACATTACTTAGGAGTACGTGTGTCATTATTTGAGGCTAATCTTCATACCCGAATTCTTGGGCTCGGGTTGTGACACACATAAGAATGGTATCAGAGCATGAAACAGTTAGTTAAAAGACTTAGGCATGTAGAAACGTGGTGAAGATACGATAGAATTCCCTGTATATCAACTATTTGACTCTATAGTTTGAATATATTGATAAATGGGTATTTCTAAGTTGAGATGATTTTCTTTGTTGCAAGAAATGGCTTCAGGATTGGGTAATAATAATTACAATGAGGTTAGCATGAACCCATTTCCAGAGACTAGCGGATCTGCTCCTCTACAGCCACCTCCAAATACAGACGATCGTTTTATGATGATGATGCAAGCAATTCAGGCGCAGTCTCATGCAATGCAAGTATAGATGCAAGCTATGCAGTCTTTTCAAGCACAAATGGCTTCTATAGCTGAACGACAGAGTCAGCTGTCAGTTCAACCACACGTAGAGTAACAGGTGGTGTTTCAGCTTAAGAAAATGATCTTAATGTTCTATACGAGAAGTTTAGGAAAAGAGGTGTAATAGAATTCCATAGCAAAGAAGATGCTTTACAAGTAGATGAGTGGTTAGAGCATACTGATGACATGTTTGATGCAGTTGTTTGTACTAACAGGCAAAGGTTTTACTCACCACCTTTATGTTTCGTGGTGTGGCTAAGACCTGGCGGAAAAGTGTAAGAGATTCATATAAAGATATGCCTGGTGCTATAATGTGAGAAACTTTTAATAAACAGTTTAGAAGGAAGTTTATCCCGGCTTATGTTCAGAGGAAAAAGGAGGTAGAATTCTTGGCATTACAGCAAAGACAAATGTTAGTGGCAGATTATGTCCATACTTTCATTCAATTGTCACAATATGCAGAAGATATGATTAATATGGAGGAGAAATAGGTCAACAGGTTTATCATTGGCCTAAATCTCATATACAATGATTATCTTACAGCTTTCTAGAGCCCAGCTACATCTGATGATGCAGTAGATAGAGCTTACTCGGCGGAGGCTAATGCTCGGGAGAAAAGAGCAATGAATCTCAAAAGAAACACATCTTTTAGTGGCAAAGGACAAGTACAGAAGAAGATGAAGGGTGGTCAAGATAGCTCGAGTAAAGCAATGGTGAAGTATGGTCATTGTGGGAAGTCCTATAAGACTAAGACATGATGGAGAAATTGTCATGCCCCAATCCCGGGAATTTGGGGATTTGAGTGGGCCCCCAGGGCATGGATACGTAATCCCGTAGAAATCCGTGCCGTAAAGAATTTTGCACGAATTCCTACAAAGGAGATTCCACAGGAACGTGTGAGGTATGCTGACACACGTACAAACATAAATTATCATAATCGAGAACCTGTGAAATACTCAATAATCATCAAGAGCACATAAGGTTCATAGTCTGTTAAAACATATTTACATACAATAGTGTTATAATCTTTTAAGTACATTCCCAAAATCAGTTCTTAAAGGGTGATACAAAAGTCCTCAACATAATATTCCCAGAAGAGATGCTCTCTGTAGGATGGCTAGTAGTAGACGTCGCCATCCATCTATTCGCCTACACTCCAAGGTACTGTTGGGGTACCCTCCGGGGCCGCGTCATTGTTCGTGTCGGGAACGGGTGCTAGATCTGCAATACCAAGGGTAACACTGTTAACACGACAGACACTGTTAACACGACAGTTAAGCAAGTACTAAGGTATATGAAACTAATATAGCATAATACATTAGCAAGAACAATCACTAAACATGATGCATGAGTGAAACTTAAATATCATACATACTGATTGGCAACCACGATGCTCTATTCTCCCAAAAGGGAGCATACATAATGTATGGGTCGCTAGGGGATCAAGCTAGCTTCCCGAGGAGTGTCGACAACCCCTACGTAAACCGACTGCAGTGGTGACATACATATACCCAAAAAGGGCAAAAGCTAAGTGGTGCCGACTCGGAGTCAAACATACTAGTCATAACACACATGAGGACAGTTAATCATGAAGCAACGAATGCTTAAACGAAACACTTGCATATGGGCTACAAGGCCCGAGCCTTGGCTATACCTTGGGCTAGCAAACACACACTCAATAGAAGCTCTGGTTTGTCAGACACACACTCATTAGAAGCTCAGGTTTGAATTGCCTCGGGGCTTGCCAGAAGAAGTGAATCCAATAATAATTCATGTCAAAGGTAGTATAGCATAACAATATGAATGTATTCAGACGAAGTAGTATCTCCGGATTCCCAAGGACATTCAATCCGATGTATTCATAAGACGCTCGGTGTCAAGGTATTGCCACTTCTTGGTATTGCCTTGTGTACGTAAAGAACACCCCTTCCTATGCCAACATCCATGACTTGTCTTTGAGGAATCATCTGGAATTCATTTATCCTCTTAATGTGTCCTTACCGTCGGGCCCATGTAGAAGTAAGAGGGTGCCAATACAAGGTCCTACAAATCATAGAGGTTCCTAACATCCTATACATCCGATGGGTTCTTACGGTTTAGCCGTATATAAGGCTACGGCTTAGCCGAGGGGGAGTCACTGTTCATCCGGATTTTCGGTGTATTTACGGTTCACCCGTATATTGGCCTACGGCTTAGCCGTGCTAAGCCTACGGCTAGGTCACGGGGAGGTTATGGCTTAGCCGTAGGGTATATCATGGTGCAGCCGTCTACAAGCCGTAGAAGAAACTGGGTTCTATGAGCTCTCTGGAAAGCTCGCCGTAGAAAGACCTACGGCTAGGTTACGGGCTGGATACGGCATAGCCGTAGTGAATTTCACGGCTTAGCCGTATTGAGCCGTAGTACAAAATCAGATTGCTGCTCTCTGGACTTTGAGCCGTAGATGCTCACGGCTTAGCCGTAGCTTCGCCGTAAGCTTCAGAAACTTGAACGTAGTTCTGTAGCGCAAATCCTGATTTTGGTCAGTACAGAACCTATATTGGGAGGGGTTTTGTAACTCACTAGTAATATCCAATGGAGGTATTCTGTACTCCCACACCCTCTATTCCCATTTCCATCATTCCCACTTGATTCATACACACATATTAAGAAGAACTGGAATGGGAAACATTGGAAGATCTAAATTAACATGCAATGAACAATCACACATGCAGTGCATATAAGCTTAAGTACTTGCCTTGTTACAGTGTTTAGCACCTTTCTAATTCTTCTTGTCGTGTGGACAGAGGGAACACTCCAAATCGAATTGGGTCCTCTACAATAGCACACGAATTGTGGTACATGGAACTTAGATTTGCATGCATGTCAAGAAATGAAGACTCTAATAACTCAAGACAATAAAAGGAGGAACCCATTCCTCACCTTATTGCTGTAGCTCGGAGAAGAGTGTGATTTCTAGGGGAATAGAAGTGTCCAAGAAGAAGATGAAGAAGGTGGATGCTACAAACATCACATGCAGACTCTAATTCTCCCTTCCCAGCTCTAATATGAGAAAGAGAGAGAGTGCAGGAGCTCCAACAGCTGAAACGAAGAAGAAGGAACATAGTACGTGGAGCTCCCCCTTTTAACATAATTTCCCCTGAAGTTCCATGCAAGTCCACTAGTTTTCCGAAATTTTAATTTAGACCGAAAGGACCTCAATTGGCCCAAAACGAGTCCGGGTCAACTCGGGCCCAACACGAAAGACGATCTATGCGATAAATTATACGCAAGGAAATGGACGGGGTATCCAAGAGGTGCAAAGACAATTTACGAAAAAGCCCTTAACTACTAAAGTGGGACCGAACTCCACCAAACTCCCTATCCAAGGCCCAAACCCGATAAATTTTGGATTAAATTAGCCTTAATCAAGTTCAATTAATATAAAACGAGCTTAATTAACGTAAATCAAGTTTAGTGGGATTCTGGACCTTACAGAAATTCAGGAGCTTGCTTGATTTGTGGCTCGATGGAGCATCGGATGACTCAATGTCTTAGGTATAAGCCCAACCAGCAATCGCAACCTACCGCACCTACTTCTCAAGGCAAACAGCGACAATCACGTCAAGGGTAGAGACAAAATCTCCAAAATGCCCGTGCTTATGCTGTTACTCATGAGAGCACGGAAGAAGCTGTTGTGGTAGACTGTATTGTTCCCATTGATAATAAAGAAGCACAAGCATTGTTTGATTCGGGGACTACGCGTTAGTAGGTAGCACCTCATTTTGCTGTGAAACTATGGAAGCAACCTAAACCAGTACCATATGTATTGGTGGTATCCACTCCTGTCTGCAAGAGGGTGGAGTGTAGTTTATACTACCCCCAATGCGATGTACAGATTGAGGGTCGTCAACTCCACGTTGACTTGATTTTGCTTTCGATGATAGATTTCGACGTTATCCTTGGAATAAATTGGTTAGCGAGGTACCACACCAGTGTGAATTATTATAACAATACGATTCACTTTGATTTGGGTCATGTGTTCCGTTTCGAGAGAAGCAGGAAGAATTCACCTAACGGAATCATCTCGCATTCAAAGTGGATAGGATGATCCGTAAGGGTTGTGAAGCTTCATTGCCTTTATTTCTGAAAAGAAAGAACTCAAGAAGCTCGAAGAAACTTCCGTTGTATGCGACTTTCCGGACATATTTCCCAATGAGATTCCAGGGTTACCTTCTGACAGAGAAGTTGAGTTTTCTATAGAACTCATTCTAGGTACAGCACCGATATGCAAAGCTCCGTATCGCATGGTGTCACAACCTGAGCCCAGGGTTCGGGGGTTAGCAAAAGCCAAACCTAATGACACACGTACTCCCGTGCATGCACACGTAGACCGAGTCTAAATGCACACGCACAAGGGAACATTCACATGTGCCAAACATGTACGCGGAAGTTGTAAATATCAGAAACATTAAACTATCAGTGCAAGAAGAGGATATCGAGGACGAACTGACATAATTACATATGAAAGTCTTACAGAAAGAACAAAATAATATATGCAATAATGACATGTCATGCCAAATACAAGTCTGAAAATCCACAAAACAAGACTCCAATGATGCATGCCAAGAACGCTCTCCCGTGGAGTGATCACATCCACTCCTCTAGGCCTGATGGGGCCCCGGGGGTCTCATCTGGAGTCTGGCCGACCGGCGAGGGTTCGGCAGGGGTATCTGGGCCTGCAACACCAAAACAACTGTGAATACGAAGATTCAGCAAAGTATAAACCATAGCAAGTTAACACACGCTGTGTCTAATAGAATAAAGAGCATCATGTGATTAAAGAAGGCATTTTCGTATACTAGGCTGTCATGCAAGAAAGAAATATGCGAAGTGAATCAATGAATACATGCTGTGTACATGACTAGTGGCTACTACATTACCATATGCTCCCAAAGGAGGGATCTTATAACATGCAAAGAACACCATTGTCCGGGCCAGGGTACAATGGGTCTCGGTTTCCTGGGGTCCGGTTCCCCAAGACAAATCCATACTGCAGCAGGCCATATAAACTATACCAAATTCACCCCGTCGGGATCCTAAGGCTGAGGCTAAGTAGAGCCTGACCATACAGAGTCAATCATGGAAACCTTGAGTCGATCGTGACGATAAATCATACGTGCGTATCTGTGAACATATTATACATGCATACTCAAGGTAAAGAACCACAATGTGAATAGAACTGAACACCAGTAAACATGTTAGAGAGTTGAGATCACGGATCGAATGCAATATGTTGTGCAACAACTCATGTGAAATCGAATCATCTGTATTTACAAACCAATTCTAATCTAATCATCCGGTGTTTCTAACCGTGCATGATGATGTAGTTTTAAGTTATTCGATGCACCGTTGTCTAGTGTTGCATTGAATCTAGCAGTGCACGAAGTCCCTTAAACCAACACCCATGGGGAGGTGCTTAACATCCGGATAATGAACATGAATGATTCGCAGCCCTCGAGATCATTCACTCGTTGTATCATATTCCATTGGGCAGGTCTAGGTGTCCTACATTCTATCATGAAGGCCATATGGGTCTTTCCATTACACCTATCCTTGTTTTTCTTTCATTAGTCTAGTGTGGATACGGCTTAGCCGTGTGTGTGCTACGGCTTAGCCGTGTGTGGTCTACGGCTTAGCCGTGGCAGGGCCATAGAGGATCTGTCAGTTGCTGACTCTCAGTTATTCCAGAAAGTGCACCCTGTATTGATCTACGGCTGGGCCACGGCTGAGCTTCGGCTTAGCCGTAGGGCAATCCACGGCTTAGCCGTGCCCTAGCCGTAGAGGAAAACTGGGTTTTTCTCCTCTTTGGACTTTGAGCCGTAAGGGTCATACGGCTTAGCCGTACCTGCACGAAGTTAAATTCCTGAAATATGTACAGAAATCTGGGAACTCATCAGAAGTGAAATTTATCAATAGAAAGGGATAGCATATGAACCAAATGGGCTGTAAACACATTGTCCCCTACAAATTCAAGTAAATTAACCAAAATCAAAAGCATACCAACATGGGTTCTCAAAGTTATGGTTATACTTGCCTTAATTGGAAATCAATTGCCCAACTGAAGTTCTTGGATCCAAACACAACCTGACACACATCAAACCACATGCATGCATGAGGATTGGAAAGAAATCCACAACACAGACACACCATGCAACGATGGAAATAAGAAGGAGAAGAAATAGAGAAAGGAGATGAGAGGGATGAATGGATTTCCAACTCACCTCACATGCAAGAACCCAAATTCCTCTTGATCGATGGAGGAGAGAAATTTGGAGAAGAGAATTCAAGTGAAAGAGAAGAACTCCACGTGCACAGTGAGGAGAAAGAGAGAGAACGAGAGAGAGAAGAGAGCCAACTTGTCGATCATAAGAAGTGGATGAAGTTATATAAGCAATGGGTTGCTCAAATTACAATGAAGGCCAAGTGAGAATACTAATTTCAGTTTGAGTCGAATCAGGGTCCATTGGAATCACACGACATCGGTTGCAAGTGACGTAGTTACGAAAGTTAACGAGCTCAACGAAAGACACGTGTTGACATCAAGATGATGCAAAAATGGCCATGTCTAAGAAAAGCTAAAATTACGAAAAAGGGCTTAGTCTACTTAATCCAGGTCAAACTCAACCCAACTACCTATCCATGACCCGTAACGAAAATAAAACACAAACAAAACACGATTGGCAACGAAAACAAGATTAATTACCCACTAAACGAGGTCAAGCTGGGTCGGATGTTACATCCTCCCCTACTTGAGAATCATTCCGTCCTCGGAATGCACACTAACTCACTCATACCTGGGAAAACAAATCGGGGTACTGTCGTGCCATCTGCTCTTCTAACTCCCAAGTAGCCTCATCGGGACTGTGATGCTCCCAAAGCACTTTGACCCATCGAATTGTCCTGGTGCGGAGTATCTGCTCTCGGGTTCCCACGATACGGAGCGGTCGCTCAACGTATGCAGCACTCGGCTGAATCTGAACCTCGTCGTAACGAATGACATGGGAGGGATCATGAACATATTTCCGAAGCATCGAAACATGGAAAACGTTGTGCACTCCTGAAAACATCTCGGGAAGCTCTAATCGATAAGCCAGATCACCAATCCGACTCTTGATCTCGAATGGTCCGACATAGCGTGGAGCTAACTTGCCTTTCTGGCCGAAACGGATTGTACCCTTCATCGATGAGACCTTCAGAAAACCCACTCGCCAACCTGAAACTCTAAGGGTCGTCTGCGGGTGTCTGCATAACTCTTCTGTCTCAACCGAGCAACTTTCAAGTTCTCAATTGCTTTCTGTACCTTCTCCGTAGTCTCGGCAATGATCGTCGGTCCGTGAAAACTTCGAGTTCCAACTTCTTCCCAACATACCGGACTCCTACACTTTTTCCCGTGCAATGCTTCATATGGCGCCATCCCAATGCTCTCGTGGAAGCTGTTGTTGTAGGCGAACTCGTACAACGATAGATAAAGATCCCATTCTTTCTCGTAACTCAACACGCTGGCTCGCAACATATCCTCCAAAGTCTGAATCGTCCGCTCTGATTGTCCATCCGTCTGTGGGTGGTATGCCGTGCTGAAGCTCAACTTCGTACCCATAGCCTCTTGGAAAGCTTTCCAGAAAGATGAAACAAAACGGCTGTCACGATCGGATACAATCGACACGGGGGTACCATGGAGCCTGACGATCTCATCCACTACCTAGCCATCTCTGAAAATGTCATACCCTTCCGAAAAGGAATGAAATGGGCTGACTTCGTCAATCGATCTACAATCACCCAAATGGCGTTATTCTTCCTGCTCGTCGGCGGTAATCCGGAAACGAAGTCCATGGTGATGTTTTCCCACTTCCACTGCGGTATATGCAAAGGATGCAACGAGCCTGGCGGTCTCTGATGATCTGCCTTCACCTTCTGGCATGTCAAACAGCAAGCAACAAATCCTGCTACTTCTCTCTTCATGTTGTTCCACCAGAAGCGATCTTTGAGATTCCGAAACATCTTCGTGCTGCCTGGGTGCATCGCGTATCGAGCGTAATGCTCTTCGTTCATCAGTTTCTCCTTGAAATCATCCACTACTGGCACGTACAACCTACTCCGAAAATAGAGTACACCATCCTCGAGTCTGAAATCGGGTCTATCTCCAATGTGGTCTCGAATGCGTTTCAAGGTTAGATCTTCAAACTGCCTGTCTTTAATCTGCTGAATCATCTCAGGCTGAAACACTAGCGTACTAGCCAAAGTCACACACTCATCCACTAGTTTTACTTCAACAGGGAGACCATGGAACTCTAAGAGGAAACTGCTCAATAGCTGCATTGACTCTGCTTTCCGACTGAGCGCATCTGCCACCACATTCCCCTTGCCTGGCTGATATTTGATCGGGAAATCATAATCCTTAATAAGCTCAAGCCATCTTCGCTGTCTCATGTTCAGCTCCTGCTGCGTGAATAAGTACTGTAAACTGTGGTGGTCAGAACGAACCTCAAACTGCACACCATACAGATAATGTCTCCACAGCTTCAATGCAAACACGATGGCTGCCAGTTCCAAATCATGGGTGGCGTAATTCTTCTCATGTTCTCGCAACTGTCTCGATCCATAAGCAATAACCTTCCCGTGCTGCATCAACACACAACCTAGACCAACTCGAGAAGCATCTGAATAAACCACGAATCCTTCACTACCATCTGGCAAGGCTAACACGGGGACCGTAGTCAACTTCTCTTTCAAAGTCCGGAAACGGGCTTCACACTCCTCAGTCTAATCAAATAATACATTCTTCCTGGTCAACTTCGTCAAAGGAGAAGAGATCTTAGCAAAGTCCTGGACAAATCGACGATAGTAACCTGCTAGACCAAGGAAACTGCGAACCTCTGTCACTGTCTTGGGGCTAGGCCAATTCATTACTGCCTCCACTTTAGATGGATCAACTGCCAATCCCTCTCGTGAAATGATATGACCTAAAAATGCCACCTGCTCAAGCCAAAAATCACATTTCGAAAACTTGGCAAACAATCGATGTTCTCTCAACAACGACAAGGCTTTTCTCAAGTGCTCCCTATGCTCCTCTGCTGACTTAGAGTATATCAGGATATCATCAATAAAGACAACTACGAATTGGTCCAAGAAAGGAGTAAAGATCTGATTCATCAATGCCATAAAAGCTGCAGGGGCGTTGGTTAGTCCAAAAGGCATCACGAGGAATTCATAATGTCCATAACGAGTCCTGAAGGCAGTCTTAGGAATATCATCTTCTTTGACCCTCAACTGGTGATATCCAGACCTCAAATCAATCTTCGAAAAATATGCTGCACCCTGAAGTTGGTCAAACAACTCATCAATCCTGGGTAAGGGGTATTTGTTCTTGATAGTCACTTTGTTCAGCTGTCTGTAGTCTATGCACATCCGAAAAGTACCATCCTTCTTCTTGACAAACAAGACTGGTGCTCCCCAAGGTGAGACGCTCGGGCGAATGAAACCCTTATCTAAAAGCTCCTGCAATTGCTTCTTCAACTCTGACAACTCTGCTGGGGCCATGCGATACGGAGCTTTGCTGATCGGTGCCGTGCCGGGAACAAGCTCAATGGCGAACTCCACATCTCGAACCGGGGGTAAGTCTGGCACATCGTCTGGGAAAATGTCGGGAAAGTCACAGACCACCTGGATCTCACCTAGCTGCTTCATCTCCTTCTTCGCTGAGATAAAGGCAATGAAGCCTTTACACCCTCGGCGGATCAAGCGATCTGCCCTACACGCTGAAATCACACGCCTGGGGCATCTCTGCCGACTGCCCTCGAAACGGAAGCCCTTGCCTAAATCGAAGAAGATCGTCCTGTTGTAACAGTTAACACAGGCACGATATCGAGCGAGCCAATCCATACCAAGGATCACGTCGAAGTCCAGCATCGACAACAGGATCAAATCAACAGGTAACTGATGACCTGCAATCTGCAGGTCGCAATGGGGGTAGTATATACTACACTCCACTCGCTTGCCAACTGGGGTGGATACAACCAGCACATATGGTAACGGCTTAGACGGCTGATGTAACCGCTCGGCGAAATGAGGTGCTACGTAAGACCGTGTAGACCCTGAATCGAACAAAGCTAATGCCTCAACGTGCGAAATCAAAACAGTACCTTCAACCACCTGTGGATCCTCAGCACTCTCATGGGTAGCAGCGTACGCACGGGCTGTCTGGCGAGGCTGTCTCGAGCCTGAACGAGCTGACTGTGACTTGCTCGGAGCTGTAGGTGCACTGGGTCTGCTAGGAACTGCACCGGAGGTAGGACCCGATGGGGCTGCACCGGAGGCTCTATATCGAGGATAATTGGCGATCATATGCTCCCTCGAACCGCAGATAAAACAAGCACCTGCCTTACTCCAACACGCGTCAGTCGCGTGGTTCTTGCCACAATGCCCACAAGTCACTCCAGTAGAACTAGAAATACTCTGCTGGCCTTTGGTTTTCTTCTGTACTTGTCCTCGTGCATTGAAGGGCGGCTGTCGCTTGGGCTCAACGGCTCTCGCAGCTTGGTGGATGGCCTCAGCAGAATAGGCTCTGTCCACTGCATCATCGAACGTAGCCGGACGCTGAAACGCAGTCACGTGATGCATGTACCGGGGATGCAGACCTTCGACAAACCGGTTTACCTTCCTCTCTTCGGTGCTGATCATATCCGGAGCAAAGTGCGACAACTGCATAAACTTGTTCACATATTCTGCTACTGTCATCTGCTGCTGGCGGAGGGCTAAAAACTCAACCTCCTTGGCTCGAAACACATGAGCCGGGATGAACTTCCTCCTAAACTGCTGCTTGAACATCTCCCAAACCGTCGCACTAGGAATGTCTCTGTATGAGTCTTTCACACTTTTCCACCAAGTTTTTGCGACATCTCTAAACATAGAAGTTGCTAGTCCGACCTTCTGCCGGTTCGTACACACGACGGTCTCAAAAACATCCTCCGTCTGCTCCAGCCACTGTTCTGCCTTCAATGGCTCTTCCGTCCCAAAGAACTCAATAGCTCCTCGCTTGCGAAATTTACCGTAAAGGGCATTTGGGTCACTCTCTCGAGGCTGCAAGATCACCTGTTGGTCTACATGTGACTGAACTGGGGCTTGACTTTGTCGGTCTAACATGGTGGTAACTTGGGCTTGCAAGTTCTGCATTGATTGCGATTGTGCTTGTAGAGACTGAAATAGCATAAGGATGTGTTCATCTGTGTTCTGTGTCTGCGGTGACGGTGCGGATCCACTCTCATTATTTCCGGCGCTCTACTGAGAACCCGAACCTGACACCATCCTGAAAAAGGGAAAAGTCAGACACAAACACAAAACAATAGCGCCCAACAAGCCCCAAAATCTAGAAAGAGCACAAAGAAATAATCGTATCCTCACCACGATCCTACATGCCTACATGCTTATCATCTAGAACAAGGAATGAGCAAGGAATGCTCTGATACCATACAATACGTATGTCACAACCCGAGCCCAGGGTTCGGGGGTTAGCAAAAGCCAAACCTAATGACACACGTACTCCCGTGCATGCACACGTAGACCGAGTCTAAATGCACACGCACAAGGGAACATTCACATGTGCCAAACATGTACGCGGAAGTTGTAAATATCAGAAACATTAAACTATCAGTGCAAGAAGAGGATATCGAGGACGAACTGACATAATTACATATGAAAGTCTTACAGAAAGAACAAAATAATATATGCAATAATGACATGTCATGCCAAATACAAGTCTGAAAATCCACAAAACAAGACTCCAATGATGCATGCCAAGAACGCTCTCCCGTGGAGTGATCACATCCACTCCTCTAGGCCTGATGGGGCCCCGGGGGTCTCATCTGGAGTCTGGCCGACCGGCGAGGGTTCGGCAGGGGTATCTGGGCCTGCAACACCAAAACAACTGTGAATACGAAGATTCAGCAAAGTATAAACCATAGCAAGTTAACACACGCTGTGTCTAATAGAATAAAGAGCATCATGTGATTAAAGAAGGCATTTTCGTATACTAGGCTGTCATGCAAGAAAGAAATATGCGAAGTGAATCAATGAATACATGCTGTGTACATGACTAGTGGCTACTACATTACCATATGCTCCCAAAGGAGGGATCTTATAACATGCAAAGAACACCATTGTCCGGGCCAGGGTACAATGGGTCTCGGTTTCCTGGGGTCCGGTTCCCCAAGACAAATCCATACTGCAGCAGGCCATATAAACTATACCAAATTCACCCCGTCGGGATCCTAAGGCTGAGGCTAAGTAGAGCCTGACCATACAGAGTCAATCATGGAAACCTTGAGTCGATCGTGACGATAAATCATACGTGCGTATCTGTGAACATATTATACATGCATACTCAAGGTAAAGAACCACAATGTGAATAGAACTGAACACCAGTAAACATGTTAGAGAGTTGAGATCACGGATCGAATGCAATATGTTGTGCAACAACTCATGTGAAATCGAATCATCTGTATTTACAAACCAATTCTAATCTAATCATCCGGTGTTTCTAACCGTGCATGATGATGTAGTTTTAAGTTATTCGATGCACCGTTGTCTAGTGTTGCATTGAATCTAGCAGTGCACGAAGTCCCTTAAACCAACACCCATGGGGAGGTGCTTAACATCCGGATAATGAACATGAATGATTCGCAGCTCTCGAGATCATTCACGCGTTGTATCATATTCCGTTGGGCAGGTCTAGGTGTCCTACATTCTATCATGAAAGCCATATGGGTCTTTCCATTACACCTATCCTTGTTTTTCTTTCATTAGTCTAGTGTGGATACGGCTTAGCCGTGTGTGTGCTACGGCTTAGCCGTGTGTGGTCTACGGCTTAGCCGTGGCAGGGCCGTAGAGGATCTGTCAGTTGCTGACTCTCAGTTATTCCAGAAAGTGCACCCTGTATTGATCTACGGCTGGGCCACGGCTGAGCTTCGGCTTAGCCGTAGGGCAATCCACGGCTTAGCCGTGCCCTAGCCGTAGAGGAAAACTGGGTTTTTCTCCTCTCTGGACTTTGAGCCGTAAGGGTCATACGGCTTAGCCGTACCTGCACGAAGTTAAATTCCTGAAATATGTATAGAAATCTGGGAACTCATCAGAAGTGAAATTTATCAATAGAAAGGGATAGCATATGAACCAAATGGGCTGTAAACACATTGTCCCCTACAAATTCAAGTAAATTAACCAAAATCAAAAGCATACCAACATGGGTTCTCAAAGTTATGGTTATACTTGCCTTAATTGGAAATCAATTGCCCAACTGAAGTTCTTGGATCCAAACACAACCTGACACACATCAAACCACATGCATGCATGAGGATTGGAAAGAAATCCACAACACAGACACACCATGCAACGATGGAAACAAGAAGGAGAAGAAATAGAGAAAGGAGATGAGAGGGATGAATGGATTTCCAACTCACCTCACATGCAAGAACCCAAATTCCTCTTGATCGATGGAGGAGAGAAATTTGGAGAAGAGGATTCAAGTGAAAGAGAAGAACTCCACGTGCACATTGAGGAGAAAGAGAGAGAACGAGAGAGAGAAGAGAGCCAACTTGTCGATCATAAGAAGTGGATGAAGTTATATAAGCAATGGGTTGCTCAAATTACAATGAAGGCCAAGTGAGAATACTAATTTCAGTTTGAGTCGAATCAGGGTCCACTGGAATCACACGACATCGGTTGCAAGTGACGTAGTTACGAAAGTTAACGAGCTCAACGAAAGACACGTGTTGACATCAAGATGATGCAAAAATGGCCATGTCTAAGAAAAGCTAAAATCACGAAAAAGGGCTTAGTCTACTTAATCCAGGTCAAACTCAACCCAACTACCTATCCATGACCCGTAACGAAAATAAAACACAAACAAAACATGATTGGCAACGAAAACAAGATTAATTACCCACTAAACGAGGTCAAGCTGGGTCGGAGTGTTACACATGGCTCCTACAAAATTAAAAGAATTGAAAAAAGCAACTGCAGGATTTGCTTGATAAAGGTTTTATACGCCCTAGTGTGTCACCGTGGGAAGCCCCAGTGTTGTTTGTTAAGAAAAAGGATGGCATGCTTCGAATGTGTATTGATTACCGGCAGTTGAACAAGGTGACGATAAAGAATAAATATCCCATGCTGCGCATTAATGAATTTTTGCTCAACTTCAAGGTACCGCATATTTTTCAAAGATCAACCTACAATCAGGTTATCACCAATTGAAAGTTAAGGAAAATGACATTGCTAGAACAGCCTTTAGGACAAGGTATGGCCATTATGAGTTTCTTGTGATACCGTTTGGATTAACTAATGCACCTGCTGTGTTTATGGCTTTAATAAATAGGATCTTTGCTCCTTTCTTAGATCAATTTATTGTCGTCTTTATTGATGATATCTTAGTATATTCTAAGACAGTAGAGGAGCATACTGATTATTTGAAAAGAGCATTGCAATTGTTAAGGGAACATCGATTATATGCGAAATTGGAGAAATGTGATTTCTGGCTTGAGTAGGTAGCTTTTCTAGGTCATATCATTTTACGAGATGGTTTGGCAATTGATTCGGCGAAAATTGAAGCAGTTGTGAATTGGCTAAGACTAAAGAATGTGACAGAAATTAGAAGTTTTCTTGGACTTACAGGTTATTACCAAAGATTTGTTTCAGATTTCTCCAAAATATCGGCTCCATTAATGAAACTGACTTAGAAGAATGTACCTTTTGACTGGAATAATGAATGTGAGTCAAGTTTCACAATTCTGAAGGAAAAGTTAACTACTACCCCAGTGTTAACACTACCTGATGGTAGTGAATGATTTGTGATCTATTCTGATGCTTCTAGAGTTAGATTTGGATGTTTTTTGATGCAAAATGGTAAAGTGATCGCGTATGGTTCTAGATAGTTGAAAGAGCATGAAAAGAACTTTGACACACATGATCTGGAACTAGCAGTTATTGTGTTCGCTTTGAAACTTTGGCAAAACTATCTCTATGGGGGAAAATTTGAGGTACACTCAGATCACCACAGTTTGTAGTATTTGTTTAAGCAGCATGATTTGAATATGAGGCAACATCGATGGTTTAAGTTCATAAAAGACTATGACTTAACTATCAAGTACCATCCAGAAAAAGGGAATGTCGTAGTAGATGCTCTTAGCAGGAAGACAATGAGTCTCAGTGCCTTATTAAGCTCAGCATTGCTTATACAAGATAAATTCAAGGACATGCTTGTAGATGGCTTGAGTTCATAAAAGACTACAACTTTCCCATCAAGTACTATTCAGGAAAAGGGAATGTTGTAGCAGATGCTCTTAGCAGGAAGACAATGAGTCTCAGTGCCTCCTTAAGCTCAGCATTATTTATACAAGATGAATTAAAGGACATGCCTATAGAAGTAACATTGGTAGATAATTTGGTGATGTTTGCTAGTATTATTGCCTTCCAGCTTGAGATAATTCAAGCAATCAAAGATAGACAGTTTGAAGATTCTAATCTGGTGTAGATTAAAGATCATATAAGAGAGAGACCACATTTTCGTCTGAAAGTTGGTGTTTTATATTTCAAAAACAGATTATGTGTACTGGGTCATGATGGCATGAAAGAGAGCCTAATAACGGATGCACACTATGTTAAATATGCGATGCATCCGATAATACGAAGATGTACTGGACTCTAAAGGATAGCTTATGGTGGAGCAATATGACAAGAGAAATAGCAAGCTTTGTGGCTAAGTGTCTCACATGTCAAAAGGTGAAAACTGATCATCAACGACCTTCTGGTTCGGGATACCCATTGCATATTCCTTAGTGGAAATGAGAGCATATCACGATGGATTTCATCTTTGATTTGCCCCCAACAAGTAAAAAGAATAATACTATTTGGGTAATTATGGATAGGTTAACAAAGTCACCTCATTTCATTCCTTTCAAGAAGGGCATGGCATTTTCTGAGATGGCAAAGAAATTTGTACATGAGATTGTAAGATTTCATGGTACACCAGTGTCCATAGTGTCGGATCGCGATAGCAGATTTGTATCTTCTTTTTCGAAAGCTTTTTAAGAAGCTATGGGCACCAAACTCAGTTTTAGTATTGTATACCATCTACAGACTGATGGACAATCCGAACGCACTATTCAGACATTGGAAGATATGTTACATGCTAGTGTTCTTAACTTTGATAAGGAATGGGATAAGTATCTATCATTGTGTGAATTTGCTTATAACAACAACTTTCATAAAAGCATTGGTATGGCTCCGTTTGAAGCATTATACGGGCGCAAACGTCGGAGTCTAGTTTGTTAAGAAGAAATCGAAACTAGAAGTTTCCATGGAACAACTATCATCGCTAAAGCGAATGAAAAGGTGCAAAAAGCGATTGAAAATTTGAAAGTTGCTCGTTCTAGACAGAAGAGCTATGCTGATACTCATAGAAGAGACTTGGAGTTTCAGATTGGTGATTGACTTTTTCTAAAAGTCTCTCTTATGCAAGGTATGATTCGTTTTGTCTAAAAAGGCAAGTTGGCTCCGAGGTATGTAAGCCTATTTGAAATTAAGAGCAGAATTGGTGATTTAGCTTAACAGTCAGCACTCCCAACTAAATTCTTCGGAGTTGATGATGTGTTCCATGTATTAATGCTCCATAAGTATGTTAGAGATCCTACCCACGTCATTCGGTATGATGATGTTTAGATTCAATTGGATGAGTCATACGTCGAGCACTCGCCCGTATCATAGGTATAAGGGAGCAAATACTGCGTACGAGGACCATATGATGGGTCAAAGTGCTTTAGGAACACCAAGGTCCTGATGAAGCCACGTGGGAACTTGAAGAACAAATGGCCCGACAACATCCCAAACTCTTCATGCAAGTATGTTTCATTCAAAGGACTAAATAAGTCCTAAGCAAGGGAGGATATAACACTCCAACCCTAACCAACATGCTTAACGACTAATTAAGTAAGTTTTTCTCTAATTACCATCGAATTAGGTTGGATTTGATTTGTTTTGTCTTTGTGGGTTATGTTTTGGTCATTGATAGGGAGTTGGGTTGAGTTTAACCTTAACTAGGTAGTGGAAGCCATTTTTCGTAATTTTTGAGTTCATGAGTTTACGTCATTCATACATCATATTGATATCATCACATCCGTTTCATTGAGCTTGTCAACTTTTCTACTTGACTCAAGTACATTTGAGCTCATTTGTGTTAATTGGACCTTCATTTGACTTGAACTGTAATTACCTTAAGAAATAAGGACTTTCTTATAAACTCCAGAAAATATCCTGTATATATGAAGAGTCATTGTTCCTAATCGATGTCTTATCTCTCTGATACTCTTTTTGCCCTAATACACCTACGTTTCTTTTTTCCATCACGATTTTCTCATTAAATCAAGAGAATTGATGTTTGTATGTGTGATTAAAGGCTCTTATTAGCATCTCCAATGTCTATTATCACCTCCTTTTTCATTATTCACATGCATATTAGTAACTGATCGAGAATTGGAATGTCCTCTAGTTGAGCCAAGAGTATGCGTAGTGACTTGAATTCTAAATCAAGGCAAGTATAAGCAAATTTTGGTTTAATACATGTTAGTATATTATGATTCTTATAATTTCACTGAATGCACAGAATTTAGCCCTAATGTTATCCATTTTTAAAACTTTACCGTATGATGCCTAATGTTCTTAGCTGTTCTAAACTCTACAAATATGATAAAGGTCAGTATTATTATGAAGTATGAGTTAAAACAAAGAATAAATCAATGAAATAGGTAGGGAATACCTTTTGCAATAGAAATTGGCTTCAGACGATTGAATGTGCTTCATAAACCGAAGCTTACGGTTGAGCCGTAAGGTATTACAGCTCACAATCTAGAGAGCTGAAATTTCGAATTTTATTGTACGGCTAAGCCAGACCTGAACCATAAAGTGTGCTATGACTAAGCCGTGGCTTAGCTGTAGGGCATATATGTGTAACACTCCGACCCGAGTTGATCCGGATTAGTGGATAATTGTGTGCGATTTTATCGTTACGAGTGTTTTGATTTTGTTTTTCTTGGGCTTTGAGTCGTAGAGAGATCGTTTGGGTTGAGTTGACTTGGTTTAGGTAGTTCGAGCCCTTTTTCATAATTTTGGCTTTTGATTGACCTTGTCAGTTTTGCGTCATTCTGACGTCATCGCGTGTATTTCGTTGAGCTTGTCGATCTTCGTAACTGTCTTGGATCCAAAGACTTCGTTTGCTCTCGTTGGATCGCCATTTGACTCAAACTGATATTTGTGTAAGCTGTTTGGACTTATATGTAATTTTGGACTCATTTTAAGTTTAAATATCCTACCTACTCCTTTCTTTTCTCTCGATCGTCTCTGCTCGTTTCTCTCTCAGCCTGTCTCTCTCTCGTTCAGTTCTCTCTCTTCCCTTCTTCGTTTCTGATTCATGAGGAAGGAGAAAGGAGCCAAGTTTGTGTGTGTTTCCAGTGGACTGAGCCAAAGCAACGAAGTGATCTCCATCTGTGAGGCAAGTATAAGCCCAAGTAGTATGAACACCGATTGATATTGATTTGATTGTTGTGTTTTTATTCTTCAGTGTGTTTCTCAGTGTTGGACAGCCCTATTGAGTTAGTTTTGATGTTATCTTCCTGTTTTCAGTCGATTTCAGTTGCAATTATTCGCTTGCTGTATGTCTGTACCGATTCTAGAAAAATGACTCCGTGCACTCACGGCTACACCGTGACATGTGCTACGGCTAAGCCGTGAAATGGCTTACGGCTAAGCCGAGACCCAGCCGTAACCCTAACCGTAGAACAGTACAGACTGACATCTGAAAATAACTGAGAGTTGGCAAAACGCGATTCTTCTACGGCCCAGCCTGATCTAAGCCGTCTATTGTCTTACGGCTAAGCCGTGGACCAGGATACGGCTGCGCCGTAGAGTAAAATACGGTTAAGCCGTAAATCCGGATGGACATTTTGGGGAACCTCGGCTCAGCCGCAGTGCATATTACGGCTAAGCCGTAAGATGCTTCGGCTAAGCCGTTAGGTCACCTACGGCTACACCGTATCAGCCTGAGAACTAAATGAAAAAGACTAGGTTTAAGAAAAAGACCGTTATGACTTCCATGTTAGAATGTAGCTAACCTGGACATGCCCAATGGAAATGTTTGAATGACATGAATGATCTCGTGGGCTGTGAAGCATTCATGCTCGTTATCCAGTTGTTTAGCACCTCCCCATGGGTGTTGGTTTAAGGAACTTCGGTGCACACTCCAGACACTGCAACATTAGACAATGGTGCATCGGACAACTTAAAACTACATCAACATGCACGGTTAGAAACACTGGATAATTAGGTTAGGATTGGCTTGTAATTGACCTTGATTCGTAAAAGTATTCTGATTGGTACATCATATTGATTTCGGTTATGCCCTCTTATGTGTTCTGCGCTGGACCTCTCGATTCTGTGGGAAATGCAGCAACCCCAGAGCGAAGCCCGGGTGGGACCATTCTATTATTGTGTTTTATCGTTGCTCCACTGGAGTACTTGAGTTCTGAGTCAGTGATTGTTATTGATACTTATTGTCAGTGCTTCTTTTAATTGTTTATGTGCATTCAGTATCCGTATCAGTATCAGTATCTGTGATGCAGTTCCTATTGTTCGTTTAATGTGATATGTGAGATCTGTAAGTGATATGATATGATTGATTGATTGAGGTGCATCATCTGATTTGATTGTGATTGTTATATGGCACTACTGAGCCTCAGCCTTAGGATACTCGACGGGGTTAACTTTGGTTTAGTTTATGTGTTTGCCTCTGCAGAGTGTTCTGTCCTGGGACTCCGGACCCCGGGAAATAGAGACCCATGCGTGCCCTGTCCCGGTCGCTGGTGTTCTCATTCCGACTGCTCTCGAAAGGGAGAATATGGCCAATGTAGTAGCCACTTTGACTATTATTTGTTTATGATTCTGATAGCATGCTTATTCGTTTGCATATCTGCCTAGTATACGAACATGATTTCTATGGATCTTGCACTGTGACTATTACTCAGGATTAGACACAATTCGTGTTATCTTCTTGTTGCTTATATTTTGCTAAGTCGTCGTACTTATGAGTTGTCTTTGTGTGTTGCAGGCTCAGATCCCTCTCCCGATCCTGCGTCGGTCGACCCGACTCCAGGAGAGCCCCCTCCGGCCTAGAGGAGTGGACTTGATCCATCCTCCAGAGTACGGTTTACATCATTTTGTTCTCCCCATTCATTGAGTCGGAGTCTATTAGGGGATTTTTGCTGTACCTTGTATTGTGGGCTTGATATTTGTATTTTAATTTTTGTGAGCCCTCTCTAACATCATACGTTCTTGTAATTTGTTCTTGTTATCAGTTCATGATTGTTGTAATCCACTATGTCTCTTGGTGTGTTGTTATATGCCTTGATACGTACAGCTTCCGCGCACAGTTGTTTGCACGTGTGAATGATCCCTTGTGTGTGTATGCTTGGATGGGGTCTAGGTGTGCATGCACGGGAGTACGTGTGTCATTGGTTAGACTTCCTCTGACCCCCGGTCCCTGGGCTCGGGTTGTGACAATATGCCTAAGCCGTAGAGTAAAATACGGTTAAACAGTAAATGCAGAGGAAAATTAAGATATCTACGGCTAAGCCGTAGTGCAACTTACGGTTAAGCTATAAGATGCCACGGCTAAGCCGTAAGTCACCAATGGCTAAGCCGTAGTGCAAGTTACAGCTAAGCCATAAGATGCATACGACTAAGCCGTAAGCCACCCACGACTAAACCATAAAACCATTGAAACTTAAGATCAAATAAGCACTGTACGAGACCTTGTAAGACCTTAGTCATTGAATCATTTTATCCTATTAACCGGCCTAATGGAAAAATAAAAGATCATGAAAAGTCTTAAGGGCTGAGACTTATTCATGTGATGTTGTCCATTGTTAAATACCTCTCCATGAGTGTTGGTTTAATGGACTTCCATACACAATCCCGACATAATGTAGTACTAAAAGGAGACAACTGTGTATCGGATAACTTAAAATTACATCATCATATATGGTTAGAAGCAATGGATGACTAGATCAGGTTTGGCTAGTTTACTACCTTGATCCTACTTAATTGAATTGCTTGGCATAGTGGATTAATGATATTGTCTTTTACTTCTCCAATAATGATTTGAATTGAAATGATCATTGTATGTATTAAATTTATTTGAAATATTTTTTGATATTATCTTGATTAACATGGAATTGAGTACGAATGTTTTGCACGAATGAATTGAATGTATTACATGATTACTTAAGCTCAATGATATGACTGAATTGCAATGTCTGGTTCTATTTAGCCTTAGCCCTATGATACTGGGTGGAGTTAACTTTGGTGTAGCACGAATGTTGCCATTGTACTGTGCTATTTTGAAGCTTCCGAACTTCATGTATGAGAGATTCATTCGTACCTTGTCCCGGTCAATAGTATTTTCAGCGTATAGATTTTTAGAAGAAGGACATGACAAATATAGTAGCTAAATAGTAATGTATTTCTGTTATTTGATTCTTATAGCATATTTATTCAATTGCACAACATGTATAGTATAAAAAATTGACTTCCTTAAATCACATATTAATGATTCATATAGATACAATGCGTATTACCTTAATTGTGCTTATACTTTGCTAAATAGTCTTATTCATTAGTTGTCTATGGTGTTACAGGCTCAGCGTCCGCTTCCGATCTTATGAAGATCGAGAAGACTCCAGAGGATGCTTTCGAAAACACCTCCGGTTTAATCTACTGGACAACAGATTAGTATTGATTGATCCACCACAGAGTGCACAAGAGCATATTAGACTTTCTTTTGGGTTTTTGGAAAATAACTGCATTTAGGGTATCATAATCAGCATTTAACATTATTTTGTTATGTACGGCTCTTGATTCCTTATGAATTGGGGACTATTTCAGTCTAGTATATTGAACATTATTTCCTCTTGTAAATATATGTTCCATTCCAATCATGTTCATATTATACGATATAGAAGAGTAATAGTTTTGTTAAAATTATCATATTTCATGAATGCTACTTACAACCTTAAGTAGCATGACTCTTCTTTGTGTAATTTTGCTTATACTCAAGTTTAGGTGGGAGTACGTATATCACTATTTGAGGCTACTTGTCGTACTAGAATGCTTGGGCTCGAGTTATGACCGAGGCTGGAACCATAGGAGGGTTAAACTAGCCTGCCTCGTGGCAAGACCAGGCTGAAGTCCATTCCGGGATCTAGATCTCGTTCACCCAAGTAGATGACTGGATTTGAAACATCGTATTGCAGGGGCTCTGGGGAGGGGACAGAGAGGAGTGAAAGTTGCTTCCTCTTCCTTGGAAACTGCCTCCACAACCTCCCTGATTGGCTTGAAACTGGTAAGTTGGGGGAATCAGTCGTGACGATCGTATCCTCCTCGTCTGAGCCATGCACCCAAATCGTCAGATGAGATCAGAGAGAGTAGAGGGAAGGGGATGTGTTTTGGCCGTTGTGTGGTGGGGGGGGGGGGGGGGGGGGGCGGTGGTGTTGCGGTGTGGTTTGATCTTTGGTGGAAAGAGGGGGTTCATAATCGTTTTGGGGCTATAGGGATGAGGGTATAGAGAGGGCGGGGGATAAGCTGGTTGGAAGTGGCTTGGGTAGCAAGCTTAGGGTGTGTGGTTCTCAATGCTGAGGAAGTGGCTTGGGAATAGCTAAATCCCCCGGTTAGGTGTGTGATGGTGGATGTGAAAGCTCCCTGAGCTGTCTTCTCCGATCCATGGTGAGTTGACTAGATTAGCAGAGGAAGGGGCAGGGAAGTTGGATTTTCCTTTGGTCCGGTGGACAATGAGGCTGATAAGGTTGGACAAAATCTCTGAGGGATCCTGCAGAGGGGAAAATCAATTTGACAAGGGTGGTGCCTTGAGTAGGCGGTTAAGAGGTTGGTCCAAGGGAAAGGGTTGACTCGGCTGGTTCAATGGATCAGGTTTGGTTGGGCTCAAGAGATGGGTGTTGGGCAAATGGGTGGGGTAGAGGGTCGGGTTAGAACTACACTTACCTGGGTCTCGAGCTACTCTGTTTGGAGCAAAGGGTGGTGGCGCATCATCCATAACCATGAGTGAGATTGCTGAAGATAGATGACGGGTCCTACTCACTTTGATCTAGCTATAGTCAGTTGATCCCTCCTCAGAGTAGCTGTTTGGAGGTGGGAGGGCCCTCCGAATATGGGTGTCTTCCGAGGAATTATTGTAGAGGTGTGCATAATCCTTATAGAAGGAGCAAGCTATCTCCGGGAAGCATAGTCGACTGCAGCCCTGGCACCCAACAAATTTTTCATAGAATAATGGTTGAAATTTGGTAGACGAATCACTTTTCACGTAAATACCTGGATTGGTTTGGATCCCAAATCAATTTCTACTAGCACTCGAGCAAAGAGCACACCTCCCGTTTCTCTTCCTTGGTTTCTTGTAATGGAGTCCAATCAGATGAGCTGTCCTATTGGAGCCATGATAAGCTTAACGGCATTTATTGTCCATAACTCAATTGGTAAGCTAGGAAGGTGAATCCTTTTATGGGGTTATCAGTGAAAGCTTTGTAGGGGTTGAAATTGGGTATCCAGTTTGTGATTACAAGCCGTTGACCACCCACTTTCCACGGGGAGCAAGTGCGGGCAAGGCTGAAGTCGGATTTATCAGTGAAGGTAAAGAGGTAGAACGAGTTTGGAAGTTCTATGAGTTGAGGGAAACCCTGGAGGTGCCACACTATGGGTAGCCTGTTATCTCTGTACGATTTGCGATGTTGCAGATTCTGAGCTGATTCATCAGAAGGTGTGTGTTGCGGATTGGAAATGACTGGATTGGAATCAACGGGTTCGACTCGGATAAATATGTGTGGATGGGAGGAGGTTGTAGTCGGTGCCTCCGGAAGCGGTGCCCTCTGTATCTTTTCCAGGCCCTCTAGTTGCGGCATGTACACCATTATGTTCCTTGAACAGTTGCAATGAACAACAATTTTCGTGGTTTACTTTCAAATAGGGAGCATCCTCACCTAAGCTCGTGCATTCACAGCTCAACATGCAAAACGTACAGTGAGCCCACCTTATGATCCATGTTCGTGGACTACAAAATAAAGACTCTCTTCCCAGTCGTTCATTTCAAAATTTGACACTTATTTAAGTGAATTATACTGTTGGATGTTGGATAGATTATGCACTCATTTTGAATGATAAAAACTTATTCGCTGTTAATTACCAAGTGGTTACGATCATCTTTTAAACTCCTATCACCATACATAAGTATATAAGGAAAAGATTTTCGTTCCTTCGATCGCATCTCAAATGGGTATGTGGGTGCGCCCCACAAGTATTTAAAGGGCATGGGGGCAAGAGAGGAATCGTTCAAATAGATGGCTTTCTTTTTGGTCATTACACGAAAATTCGTTTCAAGATAGCAATGGTCTCTCACCCTTTTAATTTCTAGTAAACAAATGCCTCACTTTTTTAGGACAACTTATAAAATACACCCCTCTCCTTCTCTATAATTACAAAAGACTCCCTTTTTACCACAATTACAAATACTATCATCTCTTTCCTGTAATTACAAGAAACTCCATCTGAAAAATTTACAAACACCCCCACTGTTTCTATAATTACAAAAAACCCAGAATTCTGAACAATATCTCCTTTGGTGAGTAATTTACAAATGCAACCCTGTCTCATATGTAACTAAAAAACACTCTCCCAAAATGTTTACAAATACAGACCTATAGTTTCCTAAAATCTTCACACATTGGTGCCGGTAAAATTGGCCCTGTTGGGTGCCAATGTCCGCACCCCAACCCCCCAACCCTAACCCCAGCCCCACCCACACCACCAGCTTGAACCCCAAACCCCCCCTAAAACCCTACTGCAAAAAGCCGTCTCCATCACCCATTTCTCTCTGCTCTAGTTTGCAGAGAAGACTCTCTGCAATTCGATTCCAATCGCAACCCTTTCTTCATTTCAATCGATTCGTCTAGGGTGTTGGCAACATGTTCAATTTTCTTCAGCATGTTCATGCCGATGGTCCTCTCAAATCGATCTTCTCTTCTCCTTCCTCACTTCCTTCTACGAATCCTCCAGAACCCCCACCAGCAGCAGAGAAAGCAGAGGAGAAACAAGAACCGCGGCCTCGGAATGACAATCCGAGAACAACCGCTGCTGGGTTTGACCCAGAAGCGCTCGAGAGAGGCGTGGAGGCGCTGAAAGTGATTTCCAAGTCTTCCGAAGCCAAGAAGGTGTGCTTTGCTTCTCATGCGGCGCTTTGGATCAGGTGTTGGTTCGGAACTCTGCTTTAAAATGTGATTTTTTACTTTTGGGTTTTGGGTGCTTTGGCAGTTATTTGAATTTTTGAAGAAGCAAGAGGAGACGAAGCAGGTGGAACTGAAGGCGAAGAAAGCCGAGTTAGAGGCGTTACAGGCTCAGCACGAAACTGTAAGTGACACCCTCTTTTGATTTGTTTGGTTACATGCATTTAAGTTCTCACATGACAACAGCAAATTTAGTAGAATGTTGTGTCTGAAGGATTCCAGTATTTCAGCATTTATCATGTGATTCTCAAATGTGCAACATATGTCATGGACATGGTATAATATATTTCCATAATGCAATGAATAGAAGTGTGTCAAAGATCAAGAAAAAGTAGCTAAAATGCGAGAAAAAAAGACAGCTCTAATATTTCTGTTGATATGAGCGACCGGATATGGGTTTCATAATCTTTTTTAGAAAGTAGAGGGTTCTTGTTACGTCGTTTGAAAAGATATTTTGGGGATTGCCACTTGTTTTCTAAAAGGCTTGAGATCCCAGAATTTTCATCATACGAGTTAGTACTGACAGAACATAGCTTGATTTTTTTTTAAAATTTTCAACTCGAATACATATATTGTAAGTCTTGAGACCTATGATGCACAGATACTTCAAAATGGCCAATGTATCGTGTCGTATCATATCTGATACTTTACTTTTTATATGTAAAATCTATGTCCCTGTATCCATAGTGTGTTCTTGCCGTATCTGGGCATCATAGCTTGAGACTTAATAGATAAATCAATGGGAGTTGAGCATCTGCTAGTATGAAATCCACTGCCCCATGACATAGGTTCTGAACCATTATGCAGAAACGTTTGGAAGCTTCTGATGTGCATCGTTAAAAATTTCTTGGCATGGAGATCAACATGGCAAAAGGAGTTTATCCATTTGAAGCCATTTTCATGGTGAAATTCCTTTTTTTCTTTTTCCTTTTTTGGTGTGGCGGGGTAGTTGGGGGTGGGGGCGGGGGTCAAAGTGCAAATCTTCTTCCAAATGTATTGTCTGTATTCTGGATTTTGGCTGTTTTACCAATGAGGCCAGAGGCAAAAATCTCCTCAACTAGTTTGTTACCAGTTTATACCCACAACCGAGAGTTTAGTGCCTTGTATGTACCTGCATGCCTGATAATAGTGAGAAAATCCCTGATCCCTTGCCACTGCTCGATTCTTTCTTCTTTTCTTTTGGGGTTGTATTGCTTGAATTGTTGGTTTTTTTTTGGCACATCTTTACCACTCTCTTTCTTTCCAGCCCATCATGCGGACACCCATCCTCCATAGGCTCAAGGCTGATTGTTGGGGCCTAGATGGATGTCCAGTGATCGTCTCTTCGTAGAGACATCCAACCCATTTGTCGCTAGCCTAGAAAGCATAGGTTATTGAAATCAGGACCAGGTGGTTACCTGATTCTTATATTGAATGGTTTTTTTTTAAATGTTTCCAGGATTCTTTGGATATTCTTTGAAACTTCTCACGGTGAAATGGGGCCGTATTTCAACTACTTTAGTGCACATGATTTTGATGTAAAACTCATGTTAGAGTGATGATCCATTGACTGGCATTCTTTGGGAGGTACCTGTACGGAATTGAAGCCTTATCTGAAAAGGTTGACATGTTATGTGAATTTTCTCTGCAGATGTTATTTTTATTGTTATTGTGTTTGGCACGTATTAGAGCAACCAGTTTGCACTTGAGGTCATTGTAAATAGGCAAGTATGCTTACCTTTTGCAGCTAATTAGAAATTTAATAAAACATGGTGTCATGCCCCGGACCCAAGATTATGTAAATATGGATAGTCTAGTGACGTGGCATGCGTAATACTGTAGCAATTCACGCTGTACTAAGGCAAACATGGACTACTACAAGGGAATTTTCACAATTCTCATATGTGTAGAAGATCCATAGTATATGTACATTTAAATCCAACTGCAGAACTTAGTGCACCAATTGAGCACCCTGTGATAGTATAAGGGCCTAAACAAATACCTATTTTACTGTTTAAACATTCCATACTTAACTACTTAAAGAGTTATCAAAATAAAACTAATCCCATGGATAAACGACATGTCTGTGTGCATGTAAACATGATAAAGTGCAAAAGTGCATAACGATCAAAGACCGAAAGTATAATTGATAAAGTGAAAAAGTGCATAGCGATCAAAGACTGAAAGTATAGTACGTATCCTCCAAATAAAATAGACATAAACGAAGTCAAATGTATTGATGATATGATAAAATGAGTTATCGTAGCCCAAGTCCTAAATGGCCAACAAGACCCATGTCGCTCAATGGATAGATTACTAAAAGAAGACGTCATCTAGTCCCCACTCATCTAATCATGAACGCATTGCTGAGGCAACCTTTGGGAGTGCGTCGATAATTAGGTCTGAATCGGAGTCGGGTCTTGCAACACTAGGAGTAGCACCCTGAGCATAACTCAATAAGAAATAGGCAAGTAGTATACTAAATATGTTCCAAATAAAATTAGAGATATACTAATTAAATAGGGCAAAAGTGTAATCAGAGCATGTTAGCATAAGATAAAGCATAGTCATAAGGAATCAAGATAACAAAATATCACAACTAAATGTCAAACCATATGGCTACAATCCTCCTCGAAAAGAGACAAATATCAGAGCACAATGAGAGATCAAGTAGCTACTCTGACCGCCCAAAGGGGCATTGACTTACTCCACAGAAAACCAATTGCAGCGGTGCACAAAATTTCAACCCATACTCAGCCTTGTTGGGCCTCATAGAGTCCAACTCAATGGTGCCGACTTCATGAGTCAATATAAACTGAACAGATAGCACCATCGTGCTCTCATACTTACTTTCTTAACATAACTTATTGACATATCATTTACAATAACGGAAGCGTAATGATATCAAATACGACCGGTAGTAACAAAAGTAATGTGAAGGTAATGAAAGGAACATGACTGAACTAATAATTATAACTAAGTGACGGATATAAAAGTCATAGAGATATACATAATTTCCAATTAATTAAAAAATAAGGATAAATTACAAGCCAAGTGAAGCAGTGTAGAGAAGAAGAATCGCCAACGGGTTAATCTCCAAGCCAAAAGGCTTAAAGATAGGATGTTTGAGTATCTCACCAAAGACAAACAATCACTCTCTCAACTGAGAACTGAATTCAAATTCTTATTCAATATCAATGTCTGTATCCCATGAAGGGATTACACCTTTATTTATAACTAAGATATTTTCTAATTAAGGAAATAACTAATTTAAATCAAATAAGAAGTCCTAAACCAAACATAATTAGACTTTTTAAATATTAAAGAATTCTAGATAATTAAGAAAGCAACTAAAGCAACTACTAATAATAGGATCTACTCTACTTTACTGGATCTTATTAGTCTTGGGCCTACGGGTATAGACTTTCAGACGGGGCCTATTAGTATGGCCTGCATCAATTCTCCCCAGCGTGGAAAAACTCGACTCCAGCAAGTTTTCAGCTTGGTTTGGATTGTAGTGAAGGGAGGAGAAGGGTTAGGATCTTAGGATGTTGGAAGTGGGTGGGGATCGCTAGATGGGTCTGATAAGGGATTAGGGATTTGGGGTTCATGTGGGGGTCTTGGGATGGCTGGAAAGGGTTAGGGATTTGCAAAAAGGGGTTCATAGTGGTCGATGTGAGGGAAAGGGTCGGGTTTGGGTTTCTGGGATGTTTGTCAGCGGAATGGGTTGATCGGATTTGTCAAGGGTTAAGGGATCGTTATGGGGGTGTCGGTGGAGAGGTGGGGTTGATTAGGGTTTATGAAAAGGGAAGAGGGGATGGCAGGAAAGGATTGGGTCTCGGTGAGGTTTTTGGTGGTCGTCTGGGGTGGGTGGATTCGGGAGGAAGATGGAGGATGGGTTTGGTGTAATGGTAGTGATGAGAAGGGTAGGGATGAAGATGATGGAATGGTGAATCAAGATCGGTTAGCTCGGATCGGCGATCGAAGTGGCGATCTGAGATTGGATCTTCACTTTGATACCAATTGAAGAAACGCAGAGAAGAAGAATAGCTAACGGGCTAATCTCCAAGCCAAAAAGCTTAAGGATAGGATGTTTAGGTCCGTCACCAAAGACAAACAATAACTCTCTCAACTAAGAACTGAACTCAAATTCTTATTCAATATCAATGTCTGTATCCCATGAAGGGATTACACCTTTATTTGTAACTAAGATACTTTCTAATTAAGGAAACAACTAATTCAAATCAAATAAGAAGTCCTAAACCAAACATAATTAGACTTTCCAAATATTAAAGAATCCTAGATATTTAAGAAAGCAACTAAAGCAACTACTAATAATAGGATCTACTCTACTCTAGTAGGCCTTATTGGTCTTAGGCCTGTAGGTATAGACTTTCAGATGGGGCCTATTAGTATGGCTTGCATCATCAAGCCAAATAAGATGCCTGTGTCTTTAGTTTTCCCCAAACCATAAGGTTCCTAATGCCATGTGTTACCAACATCTTGGTTCTGCGTTGTATATGAATCCAAACACTGGGCTCCTTAGACCCATACACGAAGGGCATAGTATTATAACGAACCGGATCATCTAACAAGGATGAATGATGGCTAACATTTTTCTTGTTTACCCAATTTGATTTCGTTAGACAAGTGTAAGCTATTGGGGTTCCAAAGGCAAGGTCCTATACGGTCATAAAGTTTTCCTAGTGTTTTATTGTAACACGTAATCCCACGATCAAGTTCAAGGTTCCCTAAAGGACATTAGACTTAGTCAAGTTGAATAAAATTGGATTAAAGGGAGTTTACAAATGGGAAAACAATTATAATAAATAAATAAATAATTTGGTTAGACCCTACCCGATCGATCGGGCTTGGGTATGATTGATCGGATCAGATCCAGAGGGGTAATTCGATTGATCGGATGTTACGAATTTTTGAAAAAATTCCAAAAACATCTTGTCCAATCAATCCGACATGTGTCCGATCGATCGGGCGTGGGACGGGATTTCACATTCAACTCATTTACAGTCCGAACTTCACAATAATAAATCTCATCCTTTGTTGCAAAAAATCCACCATTTCTTACACCCAACTTAGCATATTATGCCATTTACTTCCAATCCATTGCATTTAATCCAAACCCTTATTTACTCCATTAAAAATCGATTTCCACCCACCCACCATAACATCCTCATTTATGAAAACAAGAAGAGAATGAGCTGTACTAATATACTAAAGCATAGAAATCTCAAAGGATCAAGCTTAAATACAACCATGCATATTACAACTTGCTTATACTTGCCTTAACCGGTGCCTTAGACTTAATCCAAGCTAAATGAGATGAAATCCCCAATTTTTCAAGCTCAAGCAAATGCCCTATTTGTGGAATGAAATAAAAAGGAAATAAGGATCATAAGATGCATTACATATCATGGATTTGGGTTTCCTTTTTCAAATAAACTTGAAATCTAAGAAGGAGAATGGTACTTTTACCTTAAGAAGTTGTAGACAAGAGCATACAAGATTCCAATAGCTCTAAGCTTGAAAATGGTAGAAAGAGAGATGGGGGAAGGAAGATGATAGAGCAAGGTTCTCTTTAATGGTCGAGGGCCTCTCTCTTGATTTGGAAGAGAGAAAAGGGTGTTTTTAGCTTACAAGTTGTAGAGAGGGAAAAATAAGGCTTTCCAAACAAATAAGCTTGCAAATGGTGAAATGAGTGATGAGGAAGAAGATAGCAGTGGAGAAGATGTGGTGGAGTAAAAATCTTTCTCTAATGGTGGGAAAAGAGGCAAGGGAGGTGGAGGTAGGAGATGGATGCAAAGAGATGGGGGCTAGGGTTTTGGCTCAAAAGAGATGGGTTTGCTTTTGTACTTGAGTTCCTTGTAAAATTACAAGCAAGTTCATTTTTTTGGACATACTACAAATTGGGTCAAAGGGACTCTCTTGAGATAAAATAACGTAAGTTATGTTTCAAATGAAATGGAATACTTATGATAAATGAGAAAATGATGGAATGATGCACAAACCATGCACTAATGCACAGTCCGTCTAAGCTACCTAAGCGAGGTTGGGGTCCAACCCACCTACCTAACCAGCCCAACTAACAAATAATATACAAATTAGGCTTAAACGCCATTAATTATTTAACAAATAGACCCTAATTTGGGGAATGGGACCTTTCACATGGCATGCTTTTCCACTTTTTTTTAACTGGAAATATCAGATTGTCTTCGTTACTGATGTGTCTGTATGCATGAAATGCACATAAATGTGAAGAACATCAAGAGTAGAGGTTTCTGGTACAGAAGATTCTGTGCTTGTAGATGTTTGCGAGTGGCACACCAGTACAAATACAAGTAGCAAATGCAATGTCTTAATAAAATTGATTATGTGGAATCTTCAATATTATATAAGAGAACCATGATAAAAAATCTTACAGTTTGTTTGCATTACATAGAACGCCTTTATTTATTCACAATTATTTCCACAGTGCATGTTTGCTTAATTGCCAATGCTGACTTTATAGTTCATATTGCCATTAAACAGCTACTCTATCAGACGCCTCCAGTAGAGTATGAAACACATTTCCTCTTACATGATATTGGGATTCTCAGGAGGTTTCTTGTTGGCTATGCAATAGATACTTGTGTTTATTGTGGTACCACTTTCACTAGTTATATCAGTTGAAATTTTCTGTACCCATTCTGGTATGTTCGTGCTGATGAAATCTGTTTTCCATTGAAAGAATCCAAAAGCACCACATTTGTTTTCTCCTCCAGGGCAGTGAAATCCTCTTCCAGTGCAGTGAAATAGTCTCTTCTCTGATAGCTGTTAAACAGGTTTTATTAGCTGTACAGTGGATCATTGAGTTTCAGATTTATCTTTTTAATTACAGGACCGACAGCGAGTAATCTATGAAGAACAGAAAAAACTAGTTCAGCAACAGGCACAGACAAAAGCTCAAATGGCTCGTTATGAGGATGATTTAGCAAGGAAGAGAATGCAGGCATGCCTTTGGCTTATTTTGTCTATGAACACCTTTTATTTCTTCCCTTCAACCTAATGATCAAGCTTCTTCTTTTCCTGCAGGCAGAAAATGAATATCAAAGAGTGAGAAATCAAGAACTTGTGAAGATGCAAGAAGAATCATCAATTAGACAGGAGCAAGCTCGCCGTGCAACAGAAGAACAGATTCAAGCCCAACGAAGGCAAACGGAGAAAGAAAAGGCAGAGATAGAGCGGGAAACCATTAGAGTTAGAGCCATGGCAGAAGCAGAAGGGAGAGCTCATGAAGCAAAACTAGCTGAAGAGGTAAATAGACGGATGCTTGTTGAACGGGCTAGTGCAGAGCGGGAGAAATGGGTTGCAGCTATAAACACAACGTTTGAGCATATAGGAGGTGCAAACTGTTATATGTGAAGACTTAATCAATTTTATTGAAAAATAGGTTGCTATAATTGTTAATATTGCTGAAATGCAAGATCTTGCTTAATATTCTACCATTTAGTTAGATTATTTCTCATCACAAGTGAATGCAGTATTAGTGTGTGTGATTCTGCTGCACCACTTAAATTGATATTAGAGGTGTCAGTTTTTTTAGAATATTGAGAACATGACATCTGGGAAGCAATTTGTACTTTGGGCTGGCAATATGTGCTATTCAGTGATTAGCAGTTGACCAGTTGTAGTACACTTTAGAATGTAATACATGATTGGTAGTGTTGAATGAGCTAATGCATGACCGTGCAACCAAACGATTATGGAGGCTGTATGAGTTTGATAGGAAATTCTTTCGTTTTGCTTCCCACCTATCTTCTGGAACTTTTATTTCAGATGTGATAGGAAGAAAATTATCTCTGAATTGGCAAAAAATATTCTTTTGTGGAGTACTGAATTCAGGGCTTCCTTAGTCTTTTCTAATGCATCTTTTTTGCGATGAGGTTTGCCATTCTCCATTTCTTGTTGGAATTCATGACGACCTTGTTACATCTCTCTCTACTCTAGGTTAAATTTTAAGGTGTAAAAGTGAGAATGGAGTCGTGCTATTCCAAAGGCTGCAAACTTATTTTGTCATATTTGGACATCTGACTAATGCCCTTATTTTGGACAAACAAGTTTTCGGAGGTTTTGTGAGAAGCTGTGTCTGGTTGGATATGTGAACGGCGTTCTGCATTTGTACTTAAATTAATTTGGTATTCCCATGTTTTTGTGTTGGACAAATTTTCAGGTCTCCTGGCTTTATGGCCTCTCAGTGCATCCATCTCATTTCCTGCTATCTTATTGAATACCAAATTGTTGCATTTCCTTTTATTTTCTTTGGGTTTGGTTTACAGATGGATCAGTGAAGGACTGAAGGTGGTACCTTCGTAGAATCTTTCCCTGTCAATTTCTCTGTAATGCACAGGAGCCATCAGAAGCTGCTCTGTTCTGACTTCCGACCCGCCCATAAACTGAACTGGCTCTTAAAATTGTTACTTGTTTATAGCTCTCCTTTTTCCCACTTTTTTTTGCTGAAGTTGAGAATTTACATTAGAAACAACCAAGGAAACAGATAAGACAGAGAAAGATGACTAAACTGCAAGAGAAATGCAAACAAAATCCTAACATGCTATCCTGAATAATCCAGAAGAGCTCTCTCTCTCTCTCTCTCTCTCTCTCTACCTGAAGGAGCCTTTCCTGATTCTGGGACTTTGTTTTTTCTTTTGGAGTGGCACATTTCCACTGCTGTTGCCTTTCCCTTGTTGGATCTCCCAACCTGTAGGACAAAGTTATTTTTCTTTTTTGGGGATTGGTAACATGAATGCAATGTACAGCCACAACCTCAAGGCTGCAATAGGAAGCAGCTTCCATTGTGCCACTGGCTTGTGCCATGAAAAGGAACTTATCAATATGGCAGTTATCTTGGGGCAGATGATGGTAAAATGTGGAGAGAACTGGAACCACCATCTTAGTTAGATAATCAACAATGTGCTTTACCAATCTTCAACAAAGACTAGCTTGCCAGTAGTGCAGGCATGCTAATGTTTCCATGACTTTTTTCCATAAGACCATGAGGTCCCACGATTATTGCCTTGCTTTGTTGTAAAGCATTGCCAATATCAGTGAGTCTCATTCAGTTAGAATTCTGTTGATACCTAAAGGTGCATAGAAGATTCCTTGCAAGTCGCAGCGATTACTGATGTCATTCTTATTTGTGTAATTTTTGTATTATCTTATTCTTGAATGGAATTAACACTATCCAAGAAGATAACTATATTTTACGGGAAAACTGATATACAGGAAGATAACTATCCTCTAAGGAAAAACTGATATACAAGAAGATAACATCTTTCAAGGGAAAACTGACAATCTTATAATTTCTTTTTTGAACTGGATATTGACCTAGATTGAGTGTCTAAAATGCTATCCAGATGTTCTCATATTCTGTTGATGGTAAGCTACATGACTTGCCAAATATTGACATCATGGGGTCTATTCTATCTTTTACAGGGGGTTTGCGCGCTATACTAACAGATCAGAACAAACTGGTGGTAACCATTGGGGGAGTAACAGCTCTTGCAGCAGGGATTTACACAACTAGGTGACATAAACAAAGATAGGGAAACAATTTCTTCTTTCATTTACAACTTCTTTTTTTTTATTTAAGTTAAGATTCATGTTTTGATGCTCTGTGCCCTGAGGTTATGTCATTTGTCAAATATCTCTTGTATCTCTTCCATAAAAAAATTTTTGCCAGCTACTTCCACTTGAGACTAAATTGTGAACCTGTTTTGGATATAGTCTAGTCTGAAACCAGATGTAATTAAGTTCTTAATATTTCACTGGTTGTCATCAAGGAATGGTAAACAAGGGAAAGTTCTGCTGTCCAAATTCAATTTTCAAAATCAGTTGGTTAGGATCCAAGTGACCTGGTTTGTTGGTTTACTAGGTTCTTTCTAGGTATACACTACACAGCTCTCACTATGCGAACCTGGTTCATTGGCGGTAGGTTTTTATAATTTGCATTTGGTTTGCACAGGTTAGTTCAGTTACCTGCATTTGTTCGTACAAACACTGGCACAAGGAAAAGTTTATAAGTGCGTGTGTGCAATTTGCATGTATATAGACATGGGTGGTTTTGTAGTTACGTTGATCCTCAGAGAGAAGGGCGGTTTTGTAATTTTAAAGTGGGACCAGGCTGAGCTCCTTTGTGCTAAGCTTCATAACAGCAGTTGTCTGTGTCATTTTATGGTTGTTCCCAGATTAATGGGATAAGTCTTTGTCATCGTTGATAACCATGGCGATCTTTCATAATTTTATGATAGTGTAGGGGCAAACCTTATCCATATTTTAGACGGTTGTTTCTTCCATTTTATGACTGTTCCCAGATTTATGGGATAAGGCTTTGTTGTTGTTGATAACAATGACGATTTTTTATTAATTTGTTCTGAATTTCACTTTAGAAGAGGGTTAACTATGTAGTGTGAACTGGTTTTTAATGCAGGGATGTTTCTTGGACTTGATTCTTTTTTATTGGTTATGCTCTTGATTCGTTTTTATGGGTTATGCTCTTGATTCGTTTTTATGGTTTATTCTCTTCTTTGTGTAAATTCTTGTCAATATGTTAATTTTGAGTATTTATAGACTAAGATAAAAACATGAACTGCAAGAGAAAGAAAGGATGAATTTGTCCATCCCTTCAAGGGATCGTCCCTTTGCATTTATCATTACCCTGATGCCTTAATCAAGGGCAAGATCCTGTTTTTCTGCTAATTACAAGTAATTACAATCTATATAAAAGGGAAGAGTAACTGTACAAATCTCTTAGTTTAACCAAGCCCTCAAACAGGTAGTCTACAATGAATTCCATGGGTCAGGGCCCATGTAATTTACTAGTGGGCTTGAATCTGTTGTGTAACAGACGGGTCATTTACAATATTTGATATCTTGGAGGTATGAATTCCAGAATTTTTCTCCAAGAGGAGGGTGTGCCATAAAAATGAACTATTTAACAAACCCAAACCACAGTTTTCTTCAATTGGGTAGCTATAGTGCCCCAATGTTTTGGGATATCGTGTAATGCTCTTGTTTGATAGTATTCTTTCCATTTTGTCATATTTGAGATCTTAGGCGAATAAACTGTGACCTTTGTATTAAAGAAGGGTGCTGCCAGGTATGAACCAGTTCGGCCATTCAAAGAAAAAAAAAAAAAAAAGGTATGGACCACTTCGAACAAAAGCCAATCCCCATTTTTCCATGTCCGGAGAAGTTTCAGTTAATATTCTTCCAAGTTTTTATTGGATGATGTGATGGGGTATAGAAGATTTCCATGATCATAGGAGTTTATCAAAGTAACCAAGGGCCACTTTGATTGCCTTGATTCAGAAAAGGAAGGAAGCAGTTCTAAGAGTCTATAAACCAATAATTCTCATGGGTAGTGCTTATTAAGTTCCTTGCTAAGGTCTTCACTTTTATAATTGATGAAGTTCTACCCTTGATGACCTCTTTATCTGTTTCTTGGAAGGAGCCTTTGTCAATGGACAACTTTGATGTATAATTGAAGGAAGCCGGGCCTGATTTGTAAGCTAGATCTTGAGAAGGCATTTGTCATGGATAGGAAGGAGCCTTTGTCAATGGACGGCTTTGCTGTATAATTGAAGGAAGTTGGGTTTGATTTGTAAGCTAGATCTTGAGAATGCGTTTGGAACGATGGAATCAGGCGTAATGTGATTCAGATTGAAATGGCGGAAGTCAACCATAGATTGCGTGCAATTAGCGAAATTATCGATTGTCATCAATCAATTGATCTGCATGAAGTGAAAGTGTGCAGTTCTTCCATTTTATCTCTCATGATGGTGTGAAACTATTCACTTCTTGTGTTGGATCACGAGGATACTCATGCAAGAATGACAAAGCATGACTCCATGGGCTCCTCGTGTGTCAGATGGACTCAACTCATTATCTATAAGGTTAGAAACTGAGGAGCGCTTGAGGGTGTTCTCTTCCGAACTCTTTAAGATCTTGGCTGATAGCTTGACACTCGGATAATTTTTGGATAGGGGTGATTGAAAATTGCCGTCTTAGGCAATTAATGGAAAAATACCGAGAAAAGAGGAAAAATTTGCATATGGTCTTTTTTGATCTAGAAAAAGCTTATGATTGCGTACCGAAAGATTTAATTTGGTTGGTGTTAAAGAAAAGGAATGTCCCAAGAGGTTATATTGGAAATTTCAAAGACATGCATGAAGGAACAGAAACGAGTGTGAGAACTACCTATGGAGAGATAGGTGCGTCCCAGTGACTATAGGTTTGCATCAGGGGTCAAATCAGGGGTCAACCTTAAGCCCTTATCTCTTTGCGTTGATTATGGATGAGTTAACTGCTCATATTCAGAGGAGGTGTATGTTGTTTGCAGTTGCAGATGATAAAGTATTCGTGCGTGAATCAAGAGATTGTGTAAATGCAAAACCTTAGAAATGACGGGAGGCTTTAGAATCCAAAGGCTTTAGAATAAGTTGTACAAAGACAGAATATATGGATTGAAACTTTAGTGGTCATATACAAAGTGTTGAAACCACTGTGAGATTTAAAGCCCAGGAGATCACGCATAGAGATTCTTTCCAATACCTTGGCTCGATAATTAGTAAGGGTGGGGAGATTGATGAAGATGTTGAACATAGGATAATAGCGGGATGGTTGAAGTGGAGACTTGCTTTTAGAGTGTTTTGTAACAGACGAATGCTAACAAAATTGAAGAAAAAATTCTACAAGATAGTGATTAGACTAGCTAGACCTATGGGGAGAAGTAGCATATGCATAAGATTGATGTAGCTTAGATGAGAATATTGAGATGGGTGCGTGGTAAAACTAAAAAAGATAAAATTAGAAACGAGTGCTTTTGAGAGCATTTAGGGGTAGCATCACTAGGGAATAAGGTTAGAGAATCCATTTGAAATGGTTTGGGCATATTGAACATGGCCTAGTAATGATGCCAGTGAGAAAAAGTTTGGCTATACAGGTGGATGGCCCACCAAGGGGAAGAGGTAGGCCAAAGAAGACAGGATGGAGGTAATAAAATCGATTTAAAGAAGTTTTAACTTACTTGAGAATTTTGCTCAGAATAGGTCGGAATGGAGAAACATAATTCATATAGCCGACCCCAATATTGTTGGGCAAGGCTTTGATGATGATGATGATGATGGTGATTGAAAATTGCTGTCCTTAAGCACATCAATGTGGAACAGTCCATTAGGAGGAGTGTTTGAACATAACTTTTATGCGTGCAATTATCAATCCTGGCCAGGTTGGAATATGTGCTACTTGTGACTTGCAAGTGCTGGTGGTGCATTGTTTATGGGGTCCAGTTAGTTGGTGAGGTAGCAAAAGAGAAAATGCTTTGAAATGGTGGTAGGTTGTGGATGCTATTAGGCTTTAGCCATGTCCTCTCCAGATAGAGGGAGATTCCTTTTATGTGGTGGCTGGGCTACTGGAAGGAAATCAGAGCCGAGGATAAAGTTTAGCCTATTTGAGGAACTGAAGTATCTCCTACATTTCCGGCATTCTTCACCCATTTTTGAGAGACATACAAGGGGAAACATGTAAGTGTGTGAGAGGGAATTATGTGTGTTGAGTTGTTTGCAAATAACTTTCCTACAATGTTATAGCTTGAGCTTTAGCCATTCTTTGCGCTTTTATTTCTTTCTTTGGACATCTTGTTTGACGAGTCTACTGCTGTTTGTTGCTTTCTTTTTTCTTTTTTTTTGTTTTGTTTTGTTTCTGTTTTTTGTTTTCTGGTAGAAGTTCAGATACCTTTCAAAAAAAAAAAAAAAAAGAGAAATTCAATTCACAATCTGTATTGAGGGAAAAAAATATCAGGTTGCTTAGGATCATAAAATCACCGTTCGTTATACACAATAAGCAATGGTTTTTGTTATGACAGTCCATTTGGTGTTTGAGTGGCCACAAAGTTTTCTCTGTGGAAGTTGGGCATGGGAGCATATTTGTTTTACCATTGAACCATTTGCATTTTTTTTTTCATATTTTGTTTTCTTATAGCCATAGCTAATCTGTAGTATTAAGAGTTAAAGACCATCGGTATAGAAGAAAAACAATACATGAATTGTTGATCTTCAATAGTCTTTACCACATGTATGTTTGTCCTTCATTTCCTTGTTACTATTGTCATTTATTGGTTTACACTATTAAGACATTTTTGTAACATAAATAAATGAATATGTATTCAGAAAGTTACTTCAATACAGTATAGTTTTAGCAGTTCTTTTTCCCCCCTTTTCTTGTGACATGATATTGACGCTTACAAATTGCTAGTAGTGGCATTCATTCACTGTTTTACTCCATGCAGGGAAGGTGCCAGAGTGGTCTGGGGCTATGTTGACCGAATACTAGGGCAACCATCCCTCATAAGAGAGTCCTCCAGAGGAAAATACCCTTGGTCCGGCTTATTCTCTCGTGCCATGAATTCACTTTCACGTAGAGCTGAAAAAGGCGTCGATTCAGGGAAAAATGGAAATGGATTTGGTGAGGTAGTTCTAAACCCTTCTCTCCAACAGAGAATCAAACAGCTAGCTGGTGCTACTGCAAATACGAAAGCCCATCAGGCACCATTTCGCAACATGCTGTTTTATGGCCCTCCTGGAACAGGGAAAACTATGGCTGCTAGAGAACTTGCTCGAAGATCTGTATGTGATCATATCCTATTCATCTCATTGATGTCTATTGAGACCCACATGTTCCACTATAGCAGTTATGTGAGAGTCAGAACAGCCATCATGTGAGGTCCATTGTGTATGTGTCCTGGCCCTACTAATCAGATAGGCATGACATTGCAGTTCACATTGTGGTCTTCTGATGTCTGGACCCATCTGATTTGCACTGACTTATCCTACATTTTGGTTTTTCCCCATTATATTGCTTTATGTGCCACATTCACAAGAAACTGTGTATGCATAGAAAGTGATTATAATGGCTTTTTTTTTAAATTTATTTTATTTATCTGTCTTGGCGCAATGGTAAGGTTGCTCCATTGTGGCCTGGGTGTCACAGATTTGAAACGTGAAAATAGCCTCTCTGCTTGCTGGGGAAAGGCTGTGTCCATCTAACCATCCCCAGACCCCGTAGTGGCGGGAGCCTTGTGCACTAGGCTGTCCTTTTTTATTTGTCTGATTTTTTTAACATTCTCCTAGGGGTTGGATTATGCCTTGATGACTGGTGGAGATGTTGCTCCATTGGGATCACAGGCTGTCACCAAGATACATCAGCTATTTGATTGGTCTAAGAAGTCTCGAAAGGGTTTGCTGCTTTTCATTGATGAAGCAGATGCTTTTTTGTGCGAGTAAGTGACATTTACTACACAATGCTTAATACTTTATTGTGCTGATACACTAAATAGGGATGAATGAAGTAGAATTTACAAAACTGATCCCAGATGGAAGGGACAAAGTTTTGATGACACGACCACTTTATTATAGTAAAATTTCAAGTTTTGACCCAATTAGTAGATTGGCAGTGCAAATCCTATTTGCGGGGTATGAAGTCTTTGAGATGAGCAAAATCTCATGTATCTGTACGTATCAGCATTGATAATGAATGCATTTGCAATCACGAATGGATATAAGGCCAATGGGCATTGATGCATCACATGCATGGTTGCATTAACGTGGGTGCCTGTGAGTTTGCATGCTTGATTTGTCTTTGTTTTTTGTCTTTTCCATGATCTGTAGATTTTTACCTTAAGAAAAGGAAGAAGAAAAGTTAAAAAAATAAAAAGAAGAAAAGACCTGCATATTCTTCTTGATTTTGGGTCCAGGTTTCCCACAATCTGAATGACTGTTGATCAATGCAATCTGGTTTTGCAGACGTAACAAGACTTACATGAGTGAAGCACAGCGAAGTGCCCTCAATGCCCTCCTCTTTCGTACAGGTGACCAGTCCAAAGACATAGTCCTTGCCCTTGCTACCAATCGGCCGGGTGACCTTGATGCCGCTGTCACTGATCGCATTGATGAGGTTCTCGAATTCCCCTTGCCTGGGGAAGAGGAGCGTTTCAAGCTGCTTAAACTTTATCTTGATAAATACATTGCCAAGGCAGGGGAAAACAAACGTGGCTGGCTAAACTTTTTCCGCCCACAGCAGCAGAAGATAGAGATCAAAGGACTGTCTGATGAGGTTATCCGAGAGGCTGCAGTTAAAACTGAAGGATTTTCTGGCAGGGAGATTGCAAAACTGATGGCTAGCGTTCAAGCTGCTGTATATGGAAGCAAGGTGTGTGAGCTTGACGCAAACTTGTTTCGTGAGGTGGTGGATTACAAGGTTGCAGAGCATCAGCAGAGAAGGAAGCTTGCTGGTGAGGGGGCCACTAGTGCATGATTTCTTGCTGCTGTTATGATATTAGTCAAATTAATTGAAGATTGCGTGTAAGATGATGATTCCGCCCAAGTCGTTTCCTGATTCTGCAAATTCTCCAAATGGACATGATGGGATGTTTAACAATTCTTTCTGCTAAGGTATTCATAGCAACTTCTTCTCTTTTAGATCCTCTTGTTGGAAAGAGGTGATAATAGCGAAGAGTGAGTATCTGCATTGGTTCTCTTTCGATCTTCTGTTATTGTTATTTTTTCCTATTATAGGTTTTGTTGGTTGTGGGTGTGGGGGGTCGGTCCTGTATTCCTTTTGGTATGAGTAGCTATCCCCTTTTTGCTGGTCATAATTACAGCAGTTTTGCAAGTGTCAAATGTACTCTTTATTACTTGTTTCTCTCTGCACTTAGCGGCAGGGGGTCAATTTTTGCAGGGGTTGTTTACCTATAATTGTCAGTTGAATGAATATTGTGATTCCCATTTTGACAGCATTAAGAAAAGAATTTGGGAGTACAGGTGGTGGGCTAAGATTTTAAATGACTTGAGTTGTTTATTGTAAAAATAAAAAAAAATGATGGCGGTTATCTGTACTTGTCAAAAACACAAGTGGTTGTGTAAATTTCCCTATCCAAACCCTAGTAATCATTAAAACAGGACAGCATATGGCAAACCATCAATGCTTCTCCAACTTCTCCAATACTGCGGTCACCGAAAACACCCCACATTGCATTTGTTTATTCATCGTGAAAAGGTTTTCATGATAAATTATCAAAAATATTTTTATACTATTTAGTTCTTGAAAATTCATAGCAAGGCTTCCATTTCAGAGGTTACAATTGAAGATGATGAAGACTTGCAACTGACCATCAGTCACCTTTGCAGGAAAGTTTTAGGCAACCCCGCTAATTGTTTTTTTGTTTTATTTTTTTTTATTATTATGACCCAGCGTACTCCTCACAAATCCAGCTTTTAGAACTTTGGCTTTTGGCCAATGGAGTATATACATGGCTGTACATAGTATCCAAGTAACTCAAGGGGTGGGAGTCAAAGCAACCTACCCCTTATTTCAAATGAAATGAAAGGGAGGCTCCAGTTACGTCACTTTATTTGATGCGTAGGCAACGATCCTCCTCGTAAGTCAAATTAAAAGAAAATGGGGCTTTTGTCTACATCACTTCTCTTTATTACTCACCACTTTGATACTATTCCTTTACTAGGACCCACTACACTATGAATTGCTAGAAATTTTCTAGCAAAAAAAAAAAAATGAAATCCTAGAAATTCAATACCGACTGAGAATTCTCTCCAGATATACTGTTTAGGAGAGTTGACTTTCATGCAATTGTAATCTAGTAAGACAACGGTAATTGGGATGCAGTGCGAAACGGAAGTGACTGCAAGCCTGCTTCACAAATTGATGGGTTGAATAGCTGCGAACACATTCACTAAGGGCGCCTATTTCTTTCATGTAGTTGAATCCTTAGTATCGTAATTTTTTTTAAGTGGTTAGAAATGAAGATCCAGAGGTGAATATCCAAAAATGACAATCAAAATACTTATGCCTCTTTTAATGAATGTTAAATACAAAAAAGATGAAAATAAATACCCGGCCATCATCCTAGTAATTCAATACCCATGAAAGTCAAGGTCCAATCTAAATTTCCACCTTATTCTTTTTATCCTTCACCTCTTTAATAATCATGAGCTCATTTCTGCATGAGTTCTAATCTATTCTTTGCAAACAAATAGGTCCCAATGCAAATGTTCAGAAGTTTCTCACAAATTATAAATCACACATAACAAAAAAGGCATCTCTCATACTTTCACAATAGGATATATTCTCATTCGCTTGTACTAAGAAATACAAATGATTGAAAAGATGGATTCCAATCCAAAAACATATATATCAATAATAAAAGCAAGAGTAAAGCAAAGAACCCCTTCTGTATACTACCCACTTTGACATCCAACCTAAATTCCAGCTGCTTTACATTCTTCCAGAAGTTGTATGAAATTGTGCTCCGGAGCACTAACGGATGATGGCAGGGATGAGCGTCTAACTGGACTTGGTCGTCTAACTGGACTTGGTCGCTCCTTTGTTCCAGCAGCTCCAGTTTCAATGGGGGCTCCTTCCTTCATCACTGGCAAATCAGCCCTCCTATGCACACTTGCAGATAATCGTTCCTTCCATATACTTCCATCCTGGATTTCAAACATCAAAGAATCCAATTTCAAAAAGAGGCTTTCACCAAAACTATGCTTGCCTAAAGTTTGTCATTCCAAGACGGCATCATACAGTCTTTTTATTTATTTTTGTTTTTGTTTCACAGTTGCTAGAATACATGATGTCATTTATTTGTCATTTGCATTCTAATTAAAAATGCATATTTTATATATGGTTGTAAAGGTAGTCAGCTCGTTCGCCAATCACCAACATCAACAAGTCTTAGAAAACACAAGATCCGAAATTCTCATTTAGGGTGTCTAGAATAGTTTAGATAAAAACTTAAAATATACTCATCACCGTCCTTATGGCAAGAATAAAAACTCCAAGATGTAATACAACTGTATAAGATATAGAGTTTCAATGTATTATAGGTTTAGTTGTTAGGACCCATACACGCACAGCACAGTATCAGTGGCTACTGAAAGCAGTGTGTATTAACTATTATGTGAAACCATTACATAACAGGTGTGTTCTAAGATCACAAAATTCCAATATTTGACATTCATGTCCTTGTTTGGCAATGACACACGGTTGATCTCTTGGTTACATAGTACCTAAAGAGGAAAGAAAATCACTAGCAAAGAACAAGAAATGCAATTGGTGTCTGAAGGTCCCAATGAAATCTGCAAGATTGGGTCTTTGCAACATTACTGCAAAGGGTAATTCTTTTTTTTTTTTTTTTTATTAGCTGCGCTTATGATTCTTCTAAGCCTCCTCAACACTGGGCAGTTATCTCCAAGGAGGTGTTGGAATTGTCCTCAAAGCTCAGTGTCATTTTTTTTTTCTCTTATCAAGTGGTCAATTAATGAAGTTGTGGACAGGTTTTGTTAAGGGAGGAGTAGGGAGACCGGAATTTGGCTGTTGAGACTCTCTTGTTACCCTTTTCCTTTGTTTTGTTTGGTTTTCTTTTGTAGCTTTTCAGCATGCCTCTTATTCCAGTTAGCTTCTAATAAAATTTAGTTCCATTGCCCTCCAATATTAAAATAAGGAAAATATGAAGTGTAAATGCAAATTGGTGAAAAAATCCCTCGAAAATGCAATCCTGAAGGGTGCCACTTTTACCATGCGGTTATTTCTCACGCACAGTAGCCTTTGAGATGTATCCATTCCAAGCTCACAAACATGAAATTTAGCCTGAAACACTCAATCGTCTCTTTTCCATGACAATTAAAGAGAAACAATGGTTGAAAATGGAAGGTGAAGAAATGGCGATGCTTGAGAATGTGAAGTAGAAGCATATTCCACCAGGCAGAATCAAATGATCTGCCTTTTCTGGAAAAGTTGCAATGGAGCCCAATGTTGAAAGAAAAAAAAAAGGTTACTCCTCAAATTAATTTTCAAATCAAGGGGAGATGGCATAATATATGATATAACATTAAATGAGTTGTAATATTGGTAAAATCTTGTTAGAAAGACTGAGTGCTTACATTTAAAATTGAAGGTTCTGGTAGAGGGCATTTAACTGGCTGGTCACTATCGAGAGGCTCGATTGGGTGTTCAACTGGCTTAAACTCCACTGCTACTTCAATCCCATGGGAAGCCGCAGCTACAGCAGGATCTGCTATCCCTGCATCTGGTGGTAAAACTTGCCTCTCATCCTTAGCCACAAACCATAAATAATATCAATAAAAATCTAATCTCCATATGCTGTAAAGAACGTGCACAACAGACTTCCCGATACATACAGAGGATAGGAGAAGACAGCTTTAAATGGTTTTTTTGAATGCTTGAGGGTCCAAAACCAATAACAATGGGACATAATGGATCATAAAAGCAAATTCTATCAAGACAAGACAAGGACACAGCCGCAAGTATGAAAGTAGATCTTCAAATGATCAAGAACACGTCCAGGAGAACAAGGTTGCACAATGACTTATAATAAGTTCAAACAAGGAGATTACATGGATTAAAAAAAATTAGATCAACATCTAATATCATTTCTTTGAGGAATCAGAAACACATAATCTAGAAGAGAAATACAAATGAACAGGCAAAGCAATCAATTTGAAGGCATAGCATTCAAAACCTTGGGAAAAATATGGAAATGCCCACTAAATACAACAAACTCTGTCAAAATTCAATGATAAAGCAATTACTTCTGACAATCTAGGATCCTATCCTGATTCCTAATAGAAACTCCAGAAGGCTTGACCAAGTGAAGCAAATGTGTTGTGAGAAAATGTGAGAAAAAAGCTATTAGAAGGGTTCAAAGTGATTTGGTATTCAACGATCTAGGAAAACATGGAATAGTCAAATAATATCTACCAAAAAAAGTATCTTAGTAAGGACCAAACAATCAACCACCATCTACGGTAAAATGACAAGGTCGGATCATCCAAAAAATCAAGATAAATCAACTACCTCAATAAATTTAGCACCCATGAAATGAATGAAATTAGGGTCGAATGACAGAGCCAGGACAACACAAACATATCTGAACAACCAAAGAAATAATTATCTAAGAAAATGCAGCAAGAGAACTAGAATGCAAGAGAACTAGAATGCAAGAGATCTAGAATCCACCAATCAAATCCATTCAAGTGAAACCCAGAAATCCAAAACAATGAAATTTGGTCCCATCAATACCAAGATAAAGAAATACGTAAAATAATTCCAAAAAAGAATGGAGAAAAGTCTGTTTATAGTTCAAATTTATGCTTTGATCACAAACATTTTAGAAACAACCCAAGATTGAAACATCAAAGAAAGCATAGCAAGAAATCTAGGATCCACCAATAAAATCAAATGTTAAACAGGAAAAGTAAAAAGTACATCCAATAAAGAGTATCAAAAGCTATGTTTAGATGAGGAGAAAATGTGAAGAAACCTGTCTCAATCTAAGATCCACCAACAATCCATTAAAGCAAAACACAAAACAATAAAAATTGCCCAACCAGTGACAAAAGTTAAACAGGACGAGTGAAAATTACATCCAATAAAGAGTATCTACAGCTCTCTTTAGATGAGGAGAAAAAAGTGAAAAACCTCTCCACAGTGAGTCAAAATTTGTGCTCAGTTCATTTTCCCTTCAATCCACAACCAAATGACCCCTTAAAAGAGAAAAAAGAAAAAAATAAGTGAGAACCCATAAAAAAACAAAAACAAAAAAACCATAAATTCCACAAAAGAATCACACAGAAATCTATGAAATCTCAATCATTTCACCAACAATGCAGAAAACACAACAGACCCAAAATTCAAAACAAGTGAAAAAGGTTTCAGCTTAAAAAAAATAAAATAAAACCAAGTGAAAAGGTCAAATCAAGAACAAAAGCCAAACACAGTAGCAAGGTCATATACAGAGAGATCTTTAAAGATAGAAGCTATTGCTTACAAGAGTGCTCTGTGACCTTCGATGCCCGCTTATTGAAAACTTTGAGAAAATACCCACCATCTTCTCTCCCCGTAATACCAACGAAAAGAAGGAAAAGATCTAAACTTTGAAATTCCTCCCTCGTTTCAGAGATTACCCATTCTGGGTATTGACCATTTGGCTGTGCTGTAAAAAGATGGGATGGTTTTTTGATCTAATGGGTCTTGTTTGGATACTCTAAAATCGCATTTCTCCTCTTCTATTGTTGTTATTATTATTCTATATGTAGAGTTGAAAAGGCAGTGGTGACAATGAAAAGGACGCTGAAGAGAATCACACTAGTGTAGGAAAAGAAAATGCACCAAATTACCGACTATGTACCGACTTTCGCTTATCGTTTGATTGATTTTCTTCTTGTTTAATCTTCTTGCCTTTCTCTTAATCTGTCGGTTTCTGGTTTGACGTGACGTTTGGTCATTATTACAAAAAGTCGCTTGCTCTCGAGGGACACCATATTCTGAAGTCTGGACTGAAGACAAAGGGCAGAGACAGAGAGAGCTGTTCGTATCCATCCACCACCCAGAGCGCGCTTGGGTGGCTGTGCTCTGCTGGTGTGAAAGGTCAGACTGGATACCTCTCACCAATTGAGCTTATCCTACCGTCTCAGAGGGATTCACTTAACTTAAAATTTAATTTCTTGAAAACAAATGCTCTTGTCATATATGGTACTAGCTGACCAATTTTATTATAGTCTAGCTCATGGGCCCTACTTAAATAATGCAATTTTTCCAATAAGAGAATGACAGAGAAAAAGCCCTCTCCATGGAAAGAGAGATCCAAAAAATAAGGCTCATTTGTAGGCCTTGATTTAATAGCCTTAAGCTAATGCGATATTAATCATAGACTTTTCTGAGATTTAATCTAAGAGTGATTGACTGCTCAAACAGTGTAAAATTGAACTTGATGTCACATTTTTATATAAGAAGAGTATCAAATGGGTTGCATTGAAGTGGCCCCCTTAGTATTAGACTGAACTTGATTTTATGTGTAGGAGAACTTTTTAGGAGATTGATCACGTACCAAATTTATAAATAGCACATTACAAAAAAGTTTATATCTTCCATTCATGATCAATTTGACAATAGCTCATATGTTATTATTTTTTTTAACCCAATCAAGGGGGCAAAGACCCGTGAGAGAACCTACCCACTCTTGTAGGGAGAGAAAGCCATGCCGGAGGAGATACTTGCTCCATTAGAGAGAGAACCTAGGAATTGATTCATGTGTATTCAGGTGAGAGATAGGATTCCCAACTAACTATACAACCCCTTTCAAAATAGCTCATATATTGTCATAATGAAATTTGATTGGAGGACTAACAAGAAGAAAGGGCCTTTATTTTGGTTAAGACTAGGAAAACGTCCAGTGGCCTTGATCACTTCCAGTAAGTTCCAATGGTAAGATTGATTGGAGCAGTTGTTGAAGACCTTTATTTTTCTCTTTACTGCTTGATGGTCTGGTCTGGTCTGATCATCCATGCATGGGCCGCATATTTGCAATATAGGTGATCGTGGGGTACTGCAGATAGAAATGAACACCTCCGCTGCTGCGTTTACTGCTGTCTAAACAAACTATTGGTGGCATAATTCGGCATTTTTATTGAACTTTTAATATGGAGTTGGTGGAAACATAAACGAACATTTGTGAGGCCAGAGAGAGAGAGAGAGAGAGAGAGAGAGAGAGAGAGAGAGAGAGTCATTATAGTGTTCTTCAAATGGGTCCAAATCATGGTGCTGGTGGTGGGTGAGATTGGGATCCCTTTTTTCCTCAATTAAAACTCATTTTCACCTGCCAGCGGACTGCATATGTTCAAATGCGATTCTGTTTGAGGATCCCAGCTGGAGGAAAAGCTAATGAAAAGATTTCATTATGTAGAAGGATTAAATGAAAAAAATAGCCCTTCATATTATTCTAACCCCTTTGATTTAATAGTTTTAAAGTTTTACGATCTTTTCATTAGGATTTTCTAAGATTCAATTCCAAAGTAAGTAAAAATCAGATGATGGTCAAATTAGAGCTAGTGTTAGTATGGGTAAAAATTTCTCTATCTATGGAGATAAATTAAAATTTCTCTCATTTTGGTTGGATTTAAACTTGGGTAATACTAATTTAAAAAGAAAAATAGACAAAGCCAATCTAGTTTGCTGTCGTTCTTATAGATTTTATGCCAATATCAAGTTTATACTAAGATCAAGTTGTGCCGAGATTATGGTGTGCAAAACGACAACAATCTGCCATTCCACTAAGAGTATCTCATGTGAAACTTGTTTGGTAACATTATAACAAATTTGTTTTAATAATCAAAATTAAGAGAATAATATCATGTTTGCCAACTGTGGGACATATCTTTAAAAATCATCTTGTGGTACCTAGCTACCTTTGGATCTTAGAACATGGAGCTCAACTTCATTAGATTTACAATATGGCCCAACTTTTGTGATTATGCATATGAAAAAGACTCCTTATGGACAAGGGGATCTAAAAAGTCAACCTAACCAAATATCCTAACTCGTGACTTAATAACCTTAAGCTTATGGCATCATAATCTTAGATTTTCTTGAGATTTCATTCATCAGATTGTATGTTCAGTGAGTGTAAAATTATGTCTAACACTAGATCATGGGAAGAAAAGAATATCTAAGGGGTTGCATTGATGAAAGGTGGAGCCCACATGCCCCCCATAGTGCTGGACTGCATTGTAGTTGCTCGTAGGAGAATATATTCTAGTATCTAGGAGTGTATTTGGTGTAGCCCACGAAAGAGGAAACCCAACGTTCCTTTTCCTCGAATTTCATTTCCAACCATCCTATATTAGATTTCATTTTCTTCTCCACCAAAGAAAGCAAGTAAAAAAAGGGGCCTTTTAGCCGAAAAAGGGGCTGCACCAAATCCATGTTTTCCTTTCATTTATATGTAAAGATGTTTAACAAATGAAGAAAATTTTCTATTAATTTGTCTAAAAGGATGGAAGTAATGTAATCTCTAAAACAAAGGGATTTTACTTTCACTTCAAATACTTTTTGTTTTTATGACTCTAGGTATCCCTTGCCAAGGGATGGACTCATTGATCGCGCTTAAAAATGTAGGCGTGGAAATGAATTACGGAATCAAGGTCCGACATTCACGCACTTTAAGCGTTAAGAAGAATGGGAAAATAATTATAGTTCATCATTAATTTCCCTTTTGTTTACATGGGTTCAAGTGCCCTGACCGCGGGGATGCAGGTTGTTTACATACATTTTGAAAGTTTACAACCCCTCCCTCAAGTCTTAGATGTGATCTCAATTTGGAAAATACAAGAAAATGTACATAAGGTGGAAGAAAATGTGGAAAAAGGGGAAAAAATGGGGGGTGACCGTGACCCACGGTCACTGCCCCGTTCCAGTGACCGTGACTCACCCGCGGTCACTGGGGCCTTCCAGTGACCGTGACTCACCCGCGGTCACTGGAGCCTTCCAGTGACCGTGACTCACCCGCGGTCACTGGAACCTGCCAGTGACCGGGGGTCACGGTCACTGACAGACAATGGCCTTGTGCCTCCGATTTTTGTGCTGTCCGTGCTGGTTCTTTCTTGGAACTTCTTTCAAGTGTTGGAACTCCATTCTCATGACTTTGGAGCGGTGGACAACCACAAGAAGATCACATTTTATCATGGAATCAATTGAAACCGCTGTAACTCATCATTCGTGTTTACGGACTGCATTTTTGTTTCAAGTCCGAAATGGGCAAATTTGAAGCCGGAGTTGTGTCATTTGAACCTATCATTTTCAAGGAACAAAATGAGGCCTAGAGAGGCTTCTTTTACAACTCTTGTAATGGCTAAGAAGCCCTACGAATGAGAGAAACAGAGGTGACAATGTCATCCTCTCAAAAATTGGCGTCGTACGAACATGGTATGGACTTTGGCCATTTCCCTTCCTTCTCTCCTTCTGAATTTTCTTGCTCACCTTTAGAACTAAGAAAAGAAGGTGGGAATGGTCGTGGAAGTGCTGCTGGAGTTTGCTTCTTGTTGCCTTAGGTGGTGCCTTTCTTCAATTTCTTCACTTTTCTTCCTTATGTGTCTGTGTGTTCTTGTTTCTTCCAAATTCCCTCTTTTTATAGACTCCCAATCAGTTTTGTGCAGTTTTGGGGAGTTAATAGCAGTTGTGGGGAGTTGGATTTCGAAGAGGAGTGGAGGGAAACCACCCAAAATCGTGGGAAACCTCCCTTGAAGGTCCGTGACCGCAGACTGGGCCACGGACGAGGTCCAATTTCAGGTTTTTCGCGTATGTGGCCCATTTTCATCTGTTTTGGGCTCAAACGAAGTCCGATTGCCACCAAACTTGGAGGGATGCCTCTTAACACTATTTTCTACATGTCATAAAAATTTCAGCCCATTTTGACTTCAGGAAGTTGGTCAACTTTTTCATTAATTGGGCCCCGGTCACGGACAAGGCCCACTTTTGGAACATTGCATATGCGGTCTATTTTCCATTGTTTGAGGCCCGAATGATGTCCAATCATCACGAAACTTGGAGAGATGTTGCTTGACACCATCTTAAGTGTTTTATAGAAATTTCAACTATGTTTGACCACCTGAACATGGTCAACTCCTTTTGTTTGTGGGCCCCGGTCACTCCCAAGGCCCAATTTTGGAATTTTGCATATGTGGCTTGTTTCCACCTGTTTGGGGCCCAAACGGTGTCCAATCGCCACGAAACTTGGAGGGATACTTCTTGACACTATTTTAAGTGTGTCACAGAAGTTTCAGCTCTGTTTGACCGCCTGAACATGGTCAACTCCTTTTGTTTGTGGGCCCCCGGTCACTCCCAAGGCCCATCATTGGAATTTTGCATATGTGGCTTGTTTCCGCCTGTTCGGGGCCCAAACGGTGTCCAATCGCCACAAAAATTGGAGGGATACTTCTTGACACTATTTTGAGTGTGTCACAGAAGTTTTAGCTCTGTTTGACCACCTGAACATGGTCAACTCCTTTTGTTTGTGGGCCCCCGGTCACTCCCAAGGCCCATTCTTGGAATTTTGCATATGTGGCTTGTTTCCGCCTGTTCGGGGCCCAAACGGTGTCCAATTGCCACGAAACTTGGAGGGATATTTCTTGACACTATTTTGAGTGTGTCACAGAAGTTTCAGCTCTGTTTGAGCACCTGAACATGGTCAACTCCTTTTGTTTGTGGGCCCCCGGTCACTCCCAAGGCCCATTCTTGGAATTTTGCATATGTGGCTTGTTTCCGCCTGTTTGGGGCCCAAACGGTGTCCAATCGCCACGAAACTTGGAGGGATACTTCTTGACACTATTTTGAGTGTGTCACAGAAGTTTCAGCTCTGTTTGAGCACCTGAACATGGTCAACTCCTTTTGTTTGTGGGCCCCCGGTCACTCCCAAGGCCCATTCTTGGAATTTTGCATATGTGGCTTGTTTCCTCCTGTTCGGGGCCCAAACGGTGTCCAATCGCCACGAAACTTGGAGGGATACTTCTTGACACTATTTTGAGTGTGTCACAGAAGTTTCAGCTCTGTTTGACCACCTGAACATGGTCAACTCTCCAGTTGACTTTTTATGATAGTGGGCCCTTGTTTCAGCTGTTTGAAGCCCAAATGACCCCGGTTTGATTTGAAACTTGGACGGACTGACGTCAAGAACATCTTGGAGTATTCATCCAAATTTCGTGCAGTTTAGATTTGAGGAAGTAAGATTTCGAACAGTAACCTATTCATTGCATGCGTTAGGTCACTATTCACTCCACATTGAGATAGTTAGCCTGTTTTCTATCCGAACAGCCTCCCCTTGACTTGAAACTTTGGGAGAATAACTTGGGGTATTCTTTGAGCATTTGTTCCAAATTTTATCTGCTTTGGTCTTCTGGAAGTAAGATCTTAGCCGATGACCCCCAAATTCGGGATTACTATCCTCTAAGCTGACATATAATGAAATTTAGGCTAAACAGAGTCTTTTCATCTTGAAAATTTGCAAAGTATCTTCTGAGCATGACTGAAGCTTCGCGTCTAAATTTCATTAATTTCGGACATCGGGAAGCAGAACTTTGGTCGGTGACCCCCTGGCTTGGGGGAACTGACCTCAGGCTGACATGCTTGTGGCTTTTGAGTTCGATGATGTCTGTTCAACCCGAAATTTGAACTTCCTCTGAGAGTTCCAGCTATCTTGATCTTCATGGAATGCCGGTTCTCACAGTGATTCCCCAAGATCTGCAAATAACCTCTGTAGCCTAAATTAAGCTGAGATGAGGTGTCTTCGCTGCAGTATTTGCAATTTTTATAGGTCAACAAGTGCCCCCTCGAGGTGCAATGATTATGGTATAATAATCATTGTGCCTCGAAATAGCCAATCTGTGGGAATGATGGATGACTTGATGAAAAGACAGTTTGTCAAGGTAGGTTGTAGGCCTAAACTTGGGATTTGAAAATTTTGATAAAAACCATGAAGGGTTTGATGACGGAATTTTGAAAAGACATAAGAAATCTGAACTTCTTTGCCCTATTTTCACGGATATCAAAAGTAGCATCTCCGTGGGGACTGTGGGGAACACCCACAAAGGTATCCCTTAGGTATTTAGAAAATTCAGAAGTTTATGAATTTTGTTTGGATTTTGGAAATGAATTTGATTTTCTTTTGACCTATTTTTCACAGATATCCAGAGTGGCGTCTCTGTGGGGATGTGGGGAACACCCACAAAAAGAATCCCTGAGGTTTTAAGAAAATCAAAAGTTTTAGTAAAAATGGATTTGGGTTTGGATCTTCATGGATTTTTGGTTCGTTTTCAAAGATCAAAGTTTGGGTTTGGACTTGGCTTGACATGATTTAAAATGAGATGCAATTTTGACAAAATGAGATGTAATTTTGAAAGAGATTGGCCTTTATGGGTTTTGATGAAAAACAATTTGAGACATTGGTTTGAAATCAAATTTTGACCCAAAGTTGATTTGGAAAGAGACTCCATATCTTTTTTTTTTATATATATAATTTCCCTCGAAATACCCTAAAAATAGGATTATTTCTGGTGAATTACTCCAAGTAGACCCCTCATAGGACTTGCAAAAGATCACAGAGATCGTGGTGAAGAAGGAGGAATCTATCAAGACTTGATCTTAGACTCCACTGATTTTAACCAAATTGTATTTGTGGGAAGGACTTGAGCTCGAGGGGATTCAGTAATGGGCTCCATCAGTTCAAGTTTGCAATGACCGTGGGTAAGGAGGCCAAACAGTTTTTTTTTTTTTTTTTTTGGAAATAATTAAGAGTTTTATCAAATCTCAGTCAGCCACATGTTACACATTGGAAATTATTACATCAGAGCTTCTCAGTTATCCTAATCATGAAAGAATTCACGGTGACAGTATCTAAAACAATCCATGAAGACTCAAATAACTCATGAAAGAACTCTCCTCCAATCTCCTCAGCTGCAGATTTAAATGCGACCCCAAATGCGTTACCCTGCATCATCCCAAGTCTTGGTTTTCCACACACCCCAACAATCAGGACTTTGTTGGGTTCTTGTGCCAAGCAAGCACATATCAAAGGCTTCATCTTTGCACCCTTCTCCCGCAATGCATCCATCAAGAAATAGCAGAACTTCGTTAAAGCTTGCGGGTACCCCAATAGCTTAGTATCAACTGCATTTTCAAGCTTCACCCACCTGAATTTTCGACTGCTTCTAATTAACCCAGTTTTTTGTAATTGCTGAGCTACCTTGTCTCAATATTGCTCTTTGGATCGACTTGGACCGCACTTTGCATCCCTTTTCGCAACTTATCAAGATTGCTCAAAGACAGTGCTGAATATGCAACCCAAAACTGTTCAGAAGCTGATGAATCATCAGCTTCCATGAACGACTCGAGCAATGCGGTAACCCCATAAACCACATCTGCAGCTGATACCTTTGAGCTGTATCCATGTAACCTCAGAAAGCTTCTATAATAGAACTCTGTCAGCCCATACTCGGGTAAGAACCGCTCGAACTCATCCTTCATCTTCTGCTTCACTTCAATGCTCAGGTACTGAAATTTCTGCTGGCAATCAATGAGAGGAAAACCCATTCGGGCAAGAAGAAGCTGAAGCTTCTTCAACCCACTGTCGCTCCAAGTCTTCAATTTGGTTGCAATGTATGAAGAACAGAGCATCGAATCAAACAGATTCCATTCTCGCAGGAGCATCAACCTCGGTTCATCTTCATAGGCAATTCTGGAAGCATCAGGTGACTGGATTTTGGTGCCATCTTTGAGAGTCACTGAAGTGACTGCATCCAAATTGCCTGAGCTGTTAATATGCTGCTCAAGCTCCATCACGCCTGCTTGGTATCTCTCATCTGTAAGCCTCTCGTGCACAAACTGATCCGTGAGTGACACACAAGCCAACCAAAGCAGCTCATTTGTGTTCTTGCGGAGAGAATGAGATAAATCAAACATCAAACAACCCGAGGGCCTTCCATGAAATGTTCCCAACTTGTAGTACTCCAATTTTAGCTTTCCAAAGAGCCTAACAGGGTTTTTTTTTTTTTTTGCTCAAGTCAACAGAAAAGAGAGAGAGAGACCGAGAGAGAGAAATTGGGGGAGAGAAAAGAAAAGGAGAAAGAGGGAGAGAAACCGAGAGAAACAGAGAGTGGGGAGAGAGAGAAAAGAGAACCGACTGGGAGAGAGGGAGACCGGGAGAGAGAGAAACCGGGAGGGAGAGAAGAAAAGAGAGAGACCGGGAGAGAGAAAAGAGAGAGAGACCGGGAGAGAGAGAAGAGAGAAAATCGGGAGAGAAAGAAGAAAAGAGAGAGAGAGAGACCGGGAGAGGGAGAAAAGAGAGAGAGAAGAGAGACCGTGAGAGAGAGAGAAGAGAGAAAATCGGGAGAGAAAGAAGAAAAGAGAGAGAGAGAGACCGGGAGAGAGAGAAAAGAGAGAGAGAAGAGAGAAAATCGGGAGAGAAGAGAGAGAACGGGAGAGAGAGAAAAGAGAGAGAGAAGAGAGACCGTGAGAGAGAGAGAGAAGAGAGAGAGAAGAGAGAAAATCGTGAGAGAAAGAAGAAAAGAGAGAGAGAGACCGGGAGAGAGAGAAAAGAGAGAGAGAAGAGAGAAAATCGGGAGAGAAGAGAGAGAACGGGAGAGACAGAGAGTGGGGAGAGAGGGAAACCGAGAAAGAGAGAGAGAAAAGAGAGAAAGAGTGGGAGAGAGAGAGACCGAGTAAGAGAGAGAAAGGGAGAGAGACCGAGAGAGAGAGAAAAGAGAGAGAGAAGATAGAAAATCGGGAGAGAAGAGAAACTGAGAGAAACAGAGATTGGGAGAGAGAGAGAAAACTGAGAGAGAGAGACCGTGAGAGAGAGAAGAGAGAAAATCGGGAGAGAAAGAAGAAAAGAGAGAGAGAGACCGGGAGAGAGAGAAAAGAGAGAGAGAAGAGAGAAAATCGGGAGAGAAGAGAAAAGAGAAGAAGAGAGAAAAACCGAGAAAGAGAGAGAGACCGAGTGAGACAGAGATTGTGAATGGGGGAGAGAGAGACCGAGTAAGAGAGAGAAAGAGAGAGAGAAGATAGAAAATCGGGAGAGAAGAGAAACTGAGAGAAACAGAGATTGGGAGAGAGAGAGAAAACTGAGAGAGAGAAGAGAGAGAGACCGAGAGAGAGAGAAAAAAGAGAGAAGAAGAGAGAGACCGGGAGAGAGAGAAAAGAGAAGAGGAGAGAAAATCGGGAAAGAGAGAGAGACCGAGTGAGACAGAGAGTGTGAGTGGGAGAGAGAGAGACCGAGTAAGAGAGAGAAAGAGAGAGAGAAGATAGAAAATCGGGAGAGAAGAGAAACTGAGAGAAACAGAGATTGGGAGAGAGAGAGAAAACTGAGAGAGAGAGACCGTGAGAGAGAGAAGAGAGAGAGACCGAGAGAGAGAGAAAGAAAAGAGAAGAAGAGAGAGACCGGGAGAGAGAGAAAAGAGAAGAAGAGAGAAAAACCGAGAAAGAGAGAGAAAGATAGAAAGAGCGGGAGAGAGAGAGACCGAGAGAGAGAGAAAAGAGAAGAAGAGAGAGACCGGGAGTGAGAGAGAAAAGAGAGGAAAGAGAGAAAATCGGGAGAGAAGAGAGAGAACGGGAGGGACAGAGAAGAAAGAGAGAGAAAAGAAATTAAGACTGAAAGAAAGGGTGGAAGCAGAGAGATGCTGGGTGCATCTTTCTCTTAGTTACCAAGCAGGACTCAGGTTTCTTTCATCATCTCAAGCACAGATTATGGCTGGTAAGAATTTCATTTTCATCTTCTTTTGTGTTTGTTCATGACAGAATCCAAGCCTGGATTTTTGGATGCATCTTTTTTTTTTTTTTTTTACAGTCATATCCGGTTGAGAAGAACCCTTGTGTCTTAAACTCTATCAGAACTTCTTCATCTCACGGTCAATCCTGACTGTCTAGCACTTATTGCTGTTGTCACAGTGAACATCCACCTGTTTTTGAGTAGTAACATGCATATCACTGAACACGCCTCTAACTTTCTGTGATCAGAGCCTCTGTGGGAATTATAGAATGCCATTTTCGTTCTTGAACACGAACCTGCTGCCCCCTGAAAAGGTCTTAAGGTGCTTTGAACATCTGTTTGGACCGGGAGCCTCGATTCTGAGACTTAAGTGTGCCTTTGATGCCAATTCTTGGTCTCAGAATTGAGTATTGCCTTTTGCTTTTGGTCTTATACTAAGGGGAGATGCTGCCGATTTTTTTTTTTTTGAGAAGTTCCATATCATTGTTACTGATATCCATCTTTTCTTTCTCTTGATCTGTTTTGCAGATAGAAGAGGTAAAGCATCTGCAACTGCAACTGCTGGGGCACCTAAAAGTCGTGCCAAGGGTAAGACCACAAGAGGGCCTGATCCGAAAGACCCAAATGAAGCATCTGATGTTAAATTGTGGCTCTAGAGGGCTAAAGCTTTGTCAACGAGAAACTGGTATTCATATTGGTGTTTGGCAAATAATACCAATTGGGAGAATAATGACAAGGTGGTTTTCCCAAAACCACAATATATATTTGGAGATGCCACAAAGGAGACCGCAAAGCAACCCACTGATCATATGCGGTATCGTTACACAAATTCGGCAGGAGTTGTGCGTGAATTAACCACAGTTCGATTAGTTCGACGGCATCCAACTATTATGTCACTATCTCCAACAATCCCAACAAGGCATGATCCTTTTTCATGGATAAGACATCATGTCCATTTCAAGACTGGGAAATTCATGCGTCCGCCTCCATACTACTTCATAGAATACCCAAGGTTTGAAATAGAGACCCTTGAACCGTGCACTCTAAATTTGGAAGTAGGCACTGTAATTTCACAGCTCAGAACGGTCGGTCTTGGTATTCATTCCGGCGACGGGAGTGCTTGGCTAGGTGAGAGGCACCAATCTCGCGGGTGGTTTAATTGCATCGGGGATTGGTCAAGCTGGGTGACTGCAATCAAGTATCATTATGCGGAAGATTTGAAAGCAATTGGGATTTTTGACGCTGTAAATGCTACCACACAAAGAGTCCCCTGTGAGAACAAGAATGTCTGTAGGGCCATTCTGGAATTATTCTGCCCAGCGACTGGTACTTTCATTACTCCAAACATGGAGCTAGGATTTTCTCTATGGGAAGTAAAGAAAATTTTTGGTTTGGCACCTTACGGTGAGATCTATGATGAGACCGTTTTACCCGATGAAGAATTAGCCACTATGGATGACGAATTTCAAGCGGCATATTACCTCCTTTTTGCACTTGAAGATTCTATTCAGACAACTAGCCGAAGCCGAGGCAAAGTCTTTCAATGGATGAGTCAAGTGAAGGAAATCATAGATCCTTTCTTCGTTAATGAAGGCGGGTTCTTTAAGCGGAAGAGGGTAATCCCGAGCGAAGATCCCAAGAGAGGTCCAACAATTATCTTTCATGAAGACACGGACTTTCAGCCTTATATTTTTGCCAAATATCCAGATTTGAAAAGGAAATGTTGGCTTGCTTCATTCTTGACAGCATGGTTGTCCGAGGTTCTTTTTCCGAGCTCAGGAAATGACCTTAGGCCTGGTTGCATATATCCAGCCCTCAAGATGGCCTTTGGACATAGCCTCGCTTTGGGTCCTGCTTTTGTAGCTTATATGCTGACAGAGTTGAAGCTTTCAGGATTCACTGTCAGAGAAGGAAAACCGTTCAATCGATGTTATGCCGAATATCTACTGTACACCTGGTTCACCTACCATTGCAATGATCTTCATTCACATAGCGGTGCACCGGGGAACATTTTCATGGAGGGTGTGGTTGGTGGTAGTTGCTTAATTAACAACTATTCCATGACCGATTTGCGCAAACATTTGCGCAACTTTAACAATTATGTTGCTTACCGGGATGCTATACCGAATATTGAAGTTCCAACTCAGATGAGGAATGCTGTGGAGCCATCAATAGACAAGGTTGGGGAAGGTGGCCGGGATATCGGCTTGTCAGACGAAGAAAAGAGCTGGCTTCTGAGTTTAAGGCCTACAGATCTGGTGTATAGAAAAAATACATACATCAATATTCAACCTTATATACCTGCCAGATTCTGCAGACAGTTCGACTTCTATCAGGCCGTCGTGGGAGCACCGGGCCGAATTCGAGGCACTATCGGCTCTTTGCAGGATGCCCGTAATGCTTGGGAATTTTACCAAGCGTTTTTCACTGAGGCTCGTTTTGGATACCCTCATCTTCCGAATCCTGGATATACGAGTGGCTTCGCCCAGTGGTTTGCTAAAAGCACCCTCGCCATTGTGCAGGCATACACAAGTAACCCTCGAGCTAAATGTCGTGTTTTGCCTGCTTCTAAGAAGAAAGAAAAAGGGGAAAAGGGAGAAAGAGATCGTTTCATCCCAGAGAATTTTGAAAGTTGGCTACATGATGGGGACCAATGGCGAATTGGTTTGACAGCTGGATCCGATATTTGTCGAGGTCATCGTGGTTTGAGAGGTGAAGAAGATGAAAACTTCATGCCTCCGCCTAATGTACCTGCAACGAGAATGCGACGAGCCATGGAAGAAAATTTACAAGAGAGCATTAGCCTTGTTGAAACCAGGGAAACGGGCAGGGCTGCTTTGGATTTTGCTCATAAATTAAAAATTGCTGCTGATACTCCTGTATTGCCAGAGACACGTGTTGATCAAAGTCAAGTAGAGGGGATCCAATCTGCGGAAGGGACTACGAGGGCAAGGCCTTCCATCATAATGCCGGTGAACCCTCCAACGGATCTGGGTTTGCATAAGAAAATCAGAGCCACTCGTTCGAAATTGGTAACTCAAGTTCGAGCTTCAGCTACCCAAGAGACACCTTCTAGGAAGAGAAAAGCTGAAAGTCCACCTGTACGTCGTTCTCGGCGGCTAAAAACTGGTAACATACATATAATTGCTTATGATCATATCTTCATTGATTCTGTATCTCTTGCTTTAACATTGATACTCTTTTTTTTTTTTTTTTTTTTTTTTTTTTTTGGCGATTGTATTAGCTCATCCTTCAATTGCTGGAGAGTCTGCGAGGCAAATGGCCAGAGTGACTGAAAATTATGCCTTTGATGAGAGGAGTGAAGGAGAAAGCAGTTTTGATAGCCTTACAACTGGAGAGCGAACTGATAGTGATATTCACATTGAGTTTGATTTTGAAAAAGATATATTTAATCAAGCACAGATGCCTGAATTTGAGATAAAAGTAGCGGCAGATGTACCGACAGGATCCATCATTGCAGATAAACCTATTGATGACGTTGGTACTGCTACCATTACAGAGGCTGTTCTCCAGGTTGAACAACAGAAGCCTCCCTCTGAGATTGTTAAGGAATCTGGGATCAGAGTCTCCAGGGATATCGAAGAAACTCCAATTGTTGCTGAAGGTAAACTTCACATTAGCTTAATTAACGTTTCAGCATTCGTGCTCTCATTTCTGCTCATTCCGCTTTTTCAGGTGGTCAAGTGGAAGAGGGTATTTCTGATACACTTGCTAAAACAGTTTCTACTATTCCCAGGAGATCTTTCGGATCCCCTATCGAGGAGCAAGTGGAGAAAGAGCATGCTGAAGCTTCGATTGACTTGGATGATGTCTCAATTCATAGTGGATACTTAGAGGCATCACCAGGCAGCCCTCTGGGGAGTGATCTGCAACGCTTTGTAGAAAATTTATCATCAGGTTCACTAACCCAAAGTATAAATGGTGGTGCGGGATTTTCGCCAGCCAATACCACCTTGCCAGTCACTAATGAGCCAAGGGCTGATGAGGCTGAAGATGTTCAGATGGAGCAACATATTGAAACTGTTAGCGGTGCAGAAAAGAAAACAGACAGTGTTATGGGTCCAGTCACAGAAGCCCCTGTAAAGGATACTGTTGTGATCAGAGCGGGCTCTTTTGTTCAACAGACAATGATTTTAGAAGGTACAAATCTCCCGGTAGAGGATACTCCTGTAACACTTGTCACTAGTAGTGTACCTCCAGTTGCTGGCAGCTTTACGCCTCCCAAGGCCATGACACCTCCAAGAGTCCACTTTAGGGTGGATCAGTCATCGCCTTTAAAGGTTATTGAAGACCCTGTTGTTCAGAAGATATCAGATGAGGCTTCTACTGCTGAAGGTGGAGGGGCCCGAAAAGCTTCACTGCATGTGACAGTCACACCTCATGCCATTAGGGATCCTTCGACTACCTTGTCTTCACAAGGGTCACATGATTCGCCTTCTGTTCGTGAAGAAACATTGGCGATTCCTGAGGGCGGAGTAAATATCGAGAGAGAAAGGGATAATCGCTCAAGTTCTCAAATCCAGTCAAATTCACAAGAGCGAGAATCAAACCTTTCTATCCCTAAAGAACTCAGCTTCTTCGGGGACAACCCAAAGCCTCAATCTGCTATTAATTTTGCCACAAAGATAATCATTCGCAGCATTTTGGCTACTGTTTTTCAAGGAGAGCTTTCTTCAGAGAAGATTCAAGGTGCCAAGGCTTCAGCAGACATGTTGATATTTTCTGGTACCGACTTGAGTTGTCTTCGCGATGCCCTTGCCCTTCTTTTTAACAAACTCGAAGAAAAAAACTCTTGGGATAAGAGTGTTGATCATGCCAAAGCTTTCCAAGATGAGATCTTAAGGCACAAAATTCAGTTGACCGGTGAGATTGAAAGTGGTGAGGAGGAGATACAGGTAATAAATGCAGAAGAGGCCAAACTGACACAGGAATTGGCTGTGCATGCGGGCCAACGTGCACATATTCAACAACAGATTGTTGTATTGCAACATCAATTATCTTCCGTGGAAAATATTATGGAAAATTTGCAGATGTCTGTTTCGGAGAGAATTCGTCACCGAGATGATCTTTTCATGCATACAGAAGCGAAACGCACAGCCTTGAACGACTTCGTTCAGTCCTTGGAGATTGAATTGAATATTAAGCTGGACGAGATTGACATTAATACTGCTATTCCAGCTTATGCAAGCTACAAAGGGCGCATCCTCATGGCAGAAGTACTGAATGCAAAGGGGCAACTGGAGAAATTCCTGGACTGAGATTCTCTGCTGCAACTCTCATTTTTTTTTTATTATTAGGCCTGAGGGCCATGTGTACATTGACTTTACTGCTTGTATTCAAACTTTAAAATGGATATCAATGGAAAATGTTTTTCCTTTCTATTTTTGTCATTGGTATGGTGTTTGGTTTGATTTTCTGTGGATGTTTGATGTGGTTTATGTGGATGGTTTGTTTGGTTTGTATGGATGGTTTATTTGGTTTGGTTTTCTCAGACTTGTATGAGGGTGTGATTTGCGATCATTTGGATCCACAAATCGAAAATAAGGAAGTCATACAGGTGGACGTTATCCGGTGCCTATGTTTGAGGTTTTCTCCAGGGTCCATGACTTGATCCTTTTGGTGTCGAAAGGGGTCAAACGAAGTGGATGTTGTTCGGTGCCCATGTGTGAGGCTTTCCTCGGGATCCATGACTTATTCCTTAGGACAAAAATTTGGTTTTGGTTTTTGTTTTGATTTTAGTTATACAGGGTCTGCAAAAAGACTTGTTCTATATAACCGAAGGTAGTCATATAGGGTCTACAAAAGACTTGTTCTATACAACTAAGGATTAGCTATATGGGGTCTAAAAAAAAAGACTTATTCCACACAGCTGAGTTTTGCTATACAGGGTCCGCAAAAAGACTTAATTTATATAGCAGGATGTTACAAGGGGTCTTGTAAGGACATTATCCGAGTAACAAAGGTTTGACTAGAGGGGTCGAAGGACTTGATCCTCGCAGTCATTTTATACAAATCTGAGGGATTTTGGTTACGAGTCATAGTTGTAAGGCTCGAAACCAAAGGATTTTGATTTTGGTTAGGAGTGAGAATGTACACTGTACATGGTTTGGGTACATTGTACATGGTTTGGGTGTACCAATGACATTCAGGTATAGTATTTCTTGAGAAGTTTTCCATTGATAGGCATCATGCACCTGTCCCCTTCAAGTGTGAGGAGCGCATATGCGCCATTGGAGTAAACCTTGTCGACAACAAAAGGTCCTTCCCATTTAGGTTCGAACTTGCCTCCCGATAAGTGCGTGGAAAACATAGGTCTTCTAACTGCAAGGACTAGATCTCCTTTCTTGTAAGCTCTATACTTGACCTTTTTGTTGAAAGATGCAGCCATACGAGCTTGATACAACTCAATACTTTGTCGAGCGGCAAGTCTTTTCTCATCAAGGTTTTCTAGCTCTTGCAATCTGAGTTTGGCATTCTTTTCTTCAGTATATTTGTTTATCACAGCCACCCGAAAAGAGGGAAGTTGAATTTCCAAAGGTATTACAGCTTCACAACCATAGACCAAGGAGTACGGTGTTGATTTGGTAGGACCACGAACTGTAGTTCTGTAAGCCCATAATGCTTCAGGAAGCCTGGTACTCCAACTCTTTTTGTTGTCAGAAACCATTTTCTTCAAAATCTTGCAAATGGTTTTGTTAAAAGCCTCAGCAAGTCCGTTGGCCGCGGGGTTATACGCTGTAGATGGACAACACTGGATTTCATATTTGTCACAGAATCTGTAAAATTTATTATTATTGAATTGCGGGCCATTGTCATGATACAGACGTTTGGGCACCCCAAAACGGCAATTGACATGAGTTTTCAGGAAGCTAAGGACTGTATCAGTTTTAACTTCTGTGAGAGGTACTGCTTCTGCCCATTTGGAGAAGTAATCGGTTGCAGCCAAAATGAATTGATGTCCACGTTCTGAGGGTGGACTGATCTTCCCCACTATATCCATTCCCCAAGATTCAAACGGCTAAGAAGTGGTCGTAGGGTGCAAATGTTCAGGAGGCTAGTGAATGTAATCACCATGAATTTGGCACTCATTGCATCTTTTAGCAAAATTAATAGCATCAGACACCATGGTAGGCCAATAGTAGCCTAATCTTCGAATTTGATCATGAAGTTTTGGTTCAGCTTGGTGAGCACCACATAGGCCCGCATGAACTTCTCTGAGAACTTGTTCAGCTTCTTTCGGGGACAAACATCGAAGTAGAACTCCATCGTATGATTTGCGATAAAGAGTTTTTGAGGGCAAATCAAAATGGAATTTGAGAGCTCGCCTTTGAATACTGGTTCTATCTTTAGGATTCTCTGGTAATACTCCATGCAGAACGTAATCAATAAAAGGATCTCTCCAATCCCTGAATGAGTTTTGGAAATATGAAGTTCGATTTTTGATTACAGTGAAGCTATCTTCTACTGCCTTGTAAGTATCGAGTGGGGGTAGAAGTCTTCTCTCAACAACTTCCAATATCATCTTGTCATTCTCAGGGATTGCCATTGAAGCTGCCAAGCTTGCTAAGGCGTCTGCTTTGACATTCTGGCATCTCGGAACATGATGAAACTCAATCGATTTAAACCTCTGTTTGAGTTCATATGCCCTATTGAAAAGGGGAATTAGGTCTGGCTTCTTTACTTCATACTCATGATTCATTTGCTTAATCACAAGTTGTGAATCTCCATAGACCCCTAGCATGTTAATGCTAGCATCTAAAGCTAACTCAAGTCCCATAATTAATGCCGTGTATTCTGCCACATTGTTCGAGCATGGCTGGATCAATGAAAAGGAGTGAGGAACATAAAATCTTTCTGGATTGCAGAAAATAATTCCAACCCCTGATACTGGCATTCCTTGTTCATTAGTCCTGGAAGCTCCATCAAAATGCATGGTCCAATGTAGATCTGAATCAATGGTGGATTGCCGTGCTTGTTCAGCGAAGAAGACTGACTCATCAGGGAGATTGTCTGTGAACTCAGAATCTTCTGACAGTGGATGTTCTGCTAGAAAATCTGCAAGAGCTTGTCCTTTTACTGCTTTCGCAGGAGTGTATCTGATGTCATATTGAGAAAGAAGGATGGACCATTTGGCCAGACGTTCACTCAATGCCCCGGCTTTTGTCACTAATACCTTTAATGGATTAATATTGGAAACCAGATACACCACATTAGAGAGGATGTAATGCCGCAGCTTTTGTATTGCAAACATAAGCGCTAGACATTCTTTTTCTATTGGGTGATAATTGTGCTCAGCCCCAACTAGCATCCTTGACAGGTAATAGAGTGCCACTTCCTTTCCTTCATCATTCTTTTGAGCTAACAATGCTCCCAAGGAATGATCAAGAGCTCTGGTATAAAGGATGAAAGGCTTGCCCGGAATTGGAGCTGAAAGAACTGGCGGGTTTGTAAGATATTGTTTGATATCCTGAAAAGCATTTTCACAAGCTTTGTCCCATACAAAGTCTACTCCTTTCTTCATCAATTTGGAGAATGGTCTGCACTTTCCGGACAAGTTGGAAATGAACCGTCGGATGTAGGCGAGTCTCCCCTGTAATCCTTTCAATTCTCTCAAATTTCTTGGCGAAGGCATTTCCAATATGGCTTTGATTTTGACGGGATCTATTTCAATGCCCCCTTTTCGCACCACAAATCCTAGAAACTTTCCGGAAGAAACTCCGAAAAAACATTTCAGGGGATTCATTCGAAGATTGAATTTTCGTAATCTCTCAAAGACAGTGCGAAGATCGGCGAGATTGTCTGATTTATGCTTACTCTTGATTGCCAAATCATCAACATAACATTCAACAGATTTATGTTGTAAGTCCTTGAATATTTTCATCATTGCTTTTTGGTACGTGGCTCCAGCATTTTTGAGACCAAATGGCATGACAGTATAGCAGTATATGCCGAATGGAGTTCTAAAGGAAGTGTGTTTCTCATCCTCTTTGAACATTTTGATCTGATTATACCCCGAGAAGCCATCCATGAATGACATTCTTTCGAACCCAAAAGTATTGTCAATCATTATTTCTGGTATAGGTAATGGAAAATCATCTTTGGGGCAGGCTTTATTCAGATCTCTGAAGTCAATACAGATTCTGATTTGTCCATTCTTTTTAGTAACTGGGACTATATTAGCCAACCAGTCTGGATGCTGTTCTTCACGGATGAAATTAACGCCTTTGAGTTTCTGAACTTCTGCTTCTATCTTCTCCATGATTTCAGGCTTAGTCCTCCTTTGGTCCTGTTTTACAGGTTTAGCATCATCTGCTATATTTAATTTGTGTATGGAGATTTCTGGATCTAAACCCGGCATTTCTGCATAAGTCCATGCAAAGCAATCTATGAACTCTCGCAAGAATCCCACATACAAATCAAGTTCACTTCCTTTAATTTGAGAGCTTACAAAGGTAGGTCGGGGATTTTCTGGGGTTCCCAAGTTTATTTCTTGTACTTGGTCCTCAGTTGGAGGATTAGGAGGAAGTGTTTCTACATTGTTATTGGAAGTTTCTAACTCTGTGAAACCCTCTGGGGTTTCAGTTGGGGGTTTTAACCAAGGCCTGATCCCTTTCCAAGGATTTGTTTTTTTAGGCTCTTTGGCTTTTACATCAAGGGCTAAGCATTCCCAGCGGACATGTTGGGACGGGCTTATTTCCTCGTTGAGTTCAGGTGGCCAATAGTCAGTGATTTGTGATGCAGCATCATCTTCATCACTTGCCCCCTCAGGATGCTGAAAAGTGGCCCAATCAACGGGATCTTGAAGCACAGGAATTTCATGAGAGTCATCCGAGTCATATTCTTCAGTGAAGACTACCGATCTGGTTTTAACACCTTGTTTAAATTTAGGAATGTTACTGTAAGGAACATATCCTATGCAATGACGCAGCTGCTCAATTCTGCCCCCTGTCTGGAGATCTTCTTTCATCTCTGGAGTAAAGACATCCAAAGGAGCCCGTATGCCATTTGCAGTTAATCCAAGACCCATAGGTTTCTTGAGATTATACCCCATATTTTTCATCATGTTACAGACCACAGGATTATAAATATCGAGCCAGATTTTTCCCTCATTACTGATTTTGTCAATGATATCTGGTGGAGAAGTATCTTCAGCCCGATGAAAAATAATCGGATGATTATACTGCTTAGATGAAGGTACCAAAAAGCAAGAACCTTCGAATTCATAAATGTGAAAGGGAGTAGGCCATGGCATAAGCGGAAGATTACAGTCTACCATAGAATGCACGAAGGTGCTCATTTCTTCAGCGTCTTCAGAATCCAACTCAGAATCTGTATCTCTGATCATTGAAATGACATGTATTGGACGCATTCTTCTAGACCTCCTGCACAGCCGGTGGAGTGCCACTTCGAGAGATGATACAATTTGAGACATCTCATCAAAGGTTTGAAATTCCATCGCCATGGTTAAGCTGCGAAGAGCTGGCCGAAAACCTACCCAGCATAAGTGAATCCATGCGGAGTAGTGTGGAGGATTTCCACATCTTTCAGCCAAACGGAGCCATCTATCAATGTACCTGTCGGCTAATTCTCCCCTCTGCTGTGATGTCAATATCAATTGACTAAAAGTGATGGGAGAATCAGGCTTTATAGGCGATATTCCCCTATTAGGGGGAGGTATATCATTGCTTTCTTGATTAGAGCTCGAGGATACCATGTTGGCCGAAAATGAAAACTTCTGATGTTCAGCATCTTTTACTTTTGATAGCTTTGTGGATATGATTAAAGGTGGATCTGGCTTTTTGATTTCAGATTTCACCTTAATTATCAAAGGAGCTTTGATATCCACGCATTTTGCCGCAGATTTTCCTGCACATTCCAACTTTATGGAGAGATTAGATTTTTGACCAACTTTCTTTGCTGAAATAGTGAAAGGTTCTGCAGGATTATCATTCATAGGAGCATTCTTTGTATCTGAGTTGGATTTTGTAGGCTTTTCTTGATACATTGCTGCGTCTGTGAAATAAACCTCCTTTCCTTTGAATGGCTTTTCCTCTGCAAAGACTCGATGTACTTTCCCCTCATTGTCAATGTATTTAAGGCATTGATGAAGAGTAGAAGGTACTATGGCATAATCATGAAGCCATCGTCTCCCCAAAAGGATGTTATAGCAAGCACGAGTTTTTACTACGTGCAGAGTAGCCTCTGAGACTAAATCTCCCAACTGGAATCGAATTCGGATTTTACCAATCAGATCCTGGACTTTCCCATCATAACCTTGAATAGAAGTCTTTGTAGCAGACAGCTTGCTCACTGGAATACCGAGCTCTTGAAGGGCCGTGATTGTGATGAGATTTAGAGATGACCCTGGGTCAACTTGAACTCTTGGAACAGGCATATCTTTGATGTAGGCCGTGAAATAAAGTGGCCTCGTATGCTTCATATTTCCTAAGAGGAGATCCTCTTTGGTGAAAGAGATAGTAGCTTTAGAAGCATTGTGAGTTAAGAGGCACTCCTTGCATTGCTTTTGAGGCTTCTTGGATTTCGCCTTCAAATAATTCTTTTCTATTTGATGCACTTGTGCTATATGAGTATGATTCTCAATATTCAAGGCCTGTAGTGCTCGTATGAAGTTGTCACGAGTCTCCTTGGACATCTGCAGGAGATCAAAAATGTGGAGTCGTGCAGGTATGTGCTTAAGGTGTTCAACAACATCATACGTGAATGGCTCAGGTGGCCTTGCATTATCATTTACTTCTGGAGAAGTTACATTTACATTGGTATTGCCTCCCGAAGGGTTTACATAAGAAGAGGAAGGAACAAAGCATTTATCATAGTTGACCCTATAGTTACGACCAGAGCGAGTGCCATCATTAAGCATGTTGCTTCTGTGAATTTCTGGTCGTGTGTCTCTTCTTATGGCATTGACTTCTTCTGGTTCGATGAAAAGCTGGTTGACCTCTTCCAGGCCTACTTCTTGGTTTACACCATTAGGAATAGCCTGCGATGTTTGGGGTTCTATGGTAGCATTCAAAACCACCAGGGAAGGAGCCGTTGACAGTTCCTCTTCAAAGTCAGAGATATTCTCGACAATATTACCCATACTAGGGTTATTATGTCTCTTCGGTAACCCAAGTTCCCTAACAAATTGATTACTTAATTCAGAATTTTCATTTGAAAAGATCAACTCTGAATTAGATGTGGAAGAAGCATCTGGCGTAGAAGGAGGAAAAACTGTCTGCTGATCCTGAACTTCATCGTGCCCGACTAATGGTAGTGGATCCGGATGAACTTCTGGAGGTAGTGGAAAAAGAGGAGGATCATTCGACCAGCCACTTGAACTTGGCCTGTGTATGTCATACAAGGTCACCGATAGTGTATTTAGACCATGCTTGATATTAAGCGTTCCTGTCTCGGGGTCAAAGGCTTGTTCGAAATCCTCATCCTCATCAGAAGGGTATTCATCAGCAAAATAATCATCGATCCATTGATCGTCTTCAAGATCAGAGTAATCCGACCATTGATTTTCATCATCGGAGTTAGGGGGTGTACCATCCCATGATATCCGATTGCAGCTGGATATTGCTGGTTTTTCCTCATCTTTTGGAATTGGAATGATGTAGTCGGCTAGAGTAAAATGACCTCTGGCTGATCTGGGAGGATTTTCTAAGACTGGGGCCTCGACCGCCTTGTCTTTTTTCTGCTTAAACTGTTGTTCTTGTTTCTTTTGAGCAGTTTTCTGGAGACCTTTAATTTGCCTTTTGATCTTTCTTCTTTCCACAGGTGTGGGTTTAGTTTTCACTTTTTCCCATCCTTCATCATTTATTAAGTCTGGGTGAACCCACATTTTCTGCCCTGAAGAATCTTTGATAAGTATCAACCCCTGTTCATTATGTAGTGCATTGATGACCCGGAATTCGACCATTGGTGGCCTTGATGGAGCGGGTATTGCCACAGGTGCAAATTGTCCGAAGGAAATCATATTGACTGGGGCCGTATCATATTTTCGGTCAAATGTTATTACTCCATTTTTCCACATCTCATTGACCTTTTCTTTTAAGATAAAGTAGTCTTTCAAAGGATGAGATACCATCCGATGGTATGCACAATAGTTTGGATCATTAACACGACCCGCTTGCTCTGGCTTTTTCATGGGTGGAAGCTCGAGCCTGTTGTTCTCCATCAATGCTTGGAAGATGACTTCAATGTCCCCGTCAAAAGGGTACTTAGTTTGCTTCCTCTTTTCATATTCTTCCTTTTTATTTTGCTCCGTCTTGCCATTCTGTGGTTTTTGAGGAACTGGTTTGGAGGTTTGTACATTGAATACCTCCTGCTTCTTCTGGGGTTTCGGCACAGTTGGTTTTGGAGCAGAAGATGATGATGATTCCATTTTTCGGGAACTTGCTTTCTTCTGGCTAATTTCTTTCAGGGTTAACTCCGCATCAGTGGCTACTTCAACCAATCTGGCCAAAGACTTAGTTTTATGACTAAGTATGATAGCCTTAATCTCTGGCCGTAAATTGGTTTTGCACATTTCAATTGTCGCCTTTGGGGATGGTTGTTCTAGGCATCTGTAAGACAATGCTCTCCATCTATTAATAAAGGCTTGTGCAGTTTCATTATCCCCTTGCTTTGTACTACTAAGCATAGCGAAGGTGACCGTTTGATCTTCTTCCTGAAAGTGAAGTAGAAACTTTTCTTCTGTAACTGGCCATGTAGTGAAGGAGAGTTCTAGCAATTGTTTGTACCAATCGAAAGCAACTCCCTTCAATGTACCAACAAACAGCCTTATTTTTAGTGCATCCAATTCGGGTAAACTGCCAAGGAGCGACTTAAAATGCACTATATGCTGATAGGCTGACCCTTTTCCAAGGTAAGGCTGGAAAGTCGAAAGTTTGTAATCTGGCGGAAATGGAACCAAATCAAACTCCGGAGGGTATTTAGATGTAATACCCTTTTTCTTCATCCTGGTTTCCACTTTTGATTTGTTTAAAATTTCCTCCACTTCTTTAAAAGTTACAGGTTTTTCAGGATCTGCGTGGAAACCAAGGATTGAGGAGTGATCACCTCGAGTTGAACCCGAAGCGATTACTTTATCTGTTAGTGCCTTGATTTGTGCTGTAAGTAGGTCAATTTTGGTTGCATTCCTCCTGATCATTGCATGTTCTCTTCTATCAGCAAATAAGGAGTTAACAGGAGCTTCAGCTGGACTACCTAGTTTGTCTTCTAAGATTTTCAATTGAGCCGTCAGGTGGTCAATTTTAGCTCCTTGTTGCTTGACAACATCACTGACGTCTTTCTCTTGATTTTCATCAGCATTTTCTTCGCTAACATCTTTGCCTCCACCGACATCCTCTTCATTACCGGTCCCACTCCCTTCAGCCATAAATACGGTGTACTGACGGGGGTAAGAGGATGTAGGAAGAGTGGATTGACTATCTTCGGTGTCCAAGAGAGTTATTGAGTCCTTATCAGAACCATGATCGTCAGAGGTCCTATCTGAATGAGAGTTTGAATCAGAATCTTGGGACTGAGTTCGAGCCATACTTCGAGTAACTCTTCTGGTTGAGCCAGGTTCGACCATACATGAGGAGGTTAGATTTGGCTCATCTTCTTTAATCACCCATTTTTTAGTGATTCTATGCTGTGACTGCTTCCGAGCATGTCTCTTGGAGCGAGCCAAAGCCCTCTTCTTTATTTGCTGGGCCAATCTAGCTGCTAGAGTTTGATCTCTGAATCTAGCAACTAATGGCCTAGAAGTGCTAGCAACTTGCTCCCAATCTATAGGGTCGGAAGTGGGAAGTGAGAGGATGTTAACAGCATTTCTTTCAATTTTCTTCTTCTGCTCCTTCTTTTGTTGAAGCAGATTTTTAAATTGAACGAGATCGGTCGAATTTTTGATGACCAATCGTTCAGCATATTTCTTGTTTTTACTGCCATATGACGGGCGCTAGGTTGAAAGTGATGGTGATGGTGCCACAATCACAGAAGGTAAGCGCCTCCTGCCGAACCTCCGTCCCTCCTTCTGGGTCAAAGGGTAAAAGACATTCTTTTCAAGTGGGGCCAAGGGTTTCTCCTCAGCTTTTCTGGACTTCTGCATACGTGGCTGTGGTGACCACATACGGTAATTTCGAATAACAACATCCTTCTGACCCTTTTCATGGGCTAGGGCTTGCTTGCGAGTGGTTTGCTTTTTGAGATGTACCCTTTGTTTCTGCAAAGCCTCCTGCTGTGAACCAACGGGTATCTCTGTTTTGTTGTTCGTAAACCGAACCTGCCTTGCCCCCAGTCGAGGCTTGGTGATCTGAAAATTACTGCCTTCCAACCTCACTTTGTGTTTTAAGTCATTGTGACCTTTGTGAAAGACTCCAAAGGGGTTTTGGGCATATTTAGAGACCCAAGTTTGAGGAATCTTTGCCTTCTTGACGGGCTTCAAGGTTTCTGATGACCCATCGTGGGTTGAGGTCATGTAGCTTGAAGGAGTAGAAAGCCTTTGAAAGATCGAGACCCTTGATGCAGGAGCATTGGTGTTCATTCGGCCCCTTTTGGGTGCCCTTGTGGTCTGAGCCATGGAGATTTTGAACAATCTCTCTTTAGCTTCGTCAAAAGTGATTATCAAAGAACCCATGCTGTTTCCTGCAAAAAGTTAGCCGATGAGACTATATTAGTAATATAACCAACATGGCTGCCTCTTGGGCTAGCCGGAATGGTTTATAGATGCCATCTAGACCAACATGGTTTTTGAACCGAAATGGTTAGATATAGGCATAAATCCCATCTCATTATGCTATGCTGACTATCCCTACTGTCAGAATTTCTGCAGCATTTCGGGTTTATCGAGTCAGGCTTAAAAGCACGCTATGCTGACTAGTCCTTGCTACCAAAATTTCAGCAGCATATCTAGACTATCTGTGTCAGACTTATAAGCAAGAGAGGGTTGGATCAATCAAAGGGATAGGGCTCACAGGATCAAGCCTGCACCACTATCACAACGACCACACAAGATCCATCAGTGGTTGACGCCAGACAATGCATAATTACAATGTCGTTGGTCTTATCACTGATTTAATAAACTTTTTATATGGGTCAGAAGCCCTTTGAACTGAATCATCACTCTTCTAAAGTGAAAAGGGTGATGATTTGGTTCATACACATCAAGGTGCAAATTCTTCAATCAAGTTATGCACATCAACATGCAAATTCTTCCAATTAAATGGCAAGTGTATGCACATCAAGGTGCCCAATGCCTTCATTTGTATGAACAATATGCACTTCAAGGTGCAAAAGTCCTTTAATGATATTTTCAAACCCATTGCAGACATCAAAGGTCTTGTATGGGTGTAATTGGAGGTTAACTAAGCCTTTGTCATCATAAAAATGGATAAGCGACCATGTGCCCCGGTCACAGGCTTTTAGCAGCAGTTTTCAGTGAAACAGCGGCAGTTTTCCAGTGCAATAGCAGCAGTTACAGTACAATAACAGCAGTTTCAGTGAAACAGCAGCACTCTTTAACACAACAGCAGCACTTTCAGTGAAATAGCAACAGTTACAGTGCAACAGCGGCACTTTCAGTGCAACAGCAACACTTCAGTGCAATAGCAGCAGTTTTCAGGGCAACAGCAGCACTTTCAGTGCAACAGCAGCAGTCACAGTGCAACAGCGGCACTTTCAGTGCAACAGCAGCAGTTACAGTGCAACAGCGGCAGTTTTCAGGCAACAGCAGTACTTTCAGTGCAACAGCAGCAGTTACAGTGCAACAGCGGCACTTTCAGTGCAACAGCAGCAGTTACAGTGCAACAGCGGCAGTTTTCAGGCAACAGCAACACTTTCAGTGCAACAGCAGCAGTTACAGTGCAACAGCGGCACTTTCAGTGCAACAGCAGCAGTTACAGTGCAACAGCGGCAGTTTTCAGGGCAACAGCAGCACTTTTCAGCAATTTTTCAGCACTTCCATGCATTTTTCACCAAATTCGATCACAAATTAGGGCATATAATTCCCCACAGACGGCGCCAATCTTCTGATCGCGCTTAAAAATGTAGGCGTGGAAATGAATTACGGAATCAAGGTCCGACATTCACGCACTTTAAGCGTTAAGAAGAATGGGAAAATAATTATAGTTCATCATTAATTTCCCTTTTGTTTACATGGGTTCAAGTGCCCTGACCGCGGGGATGCAGGTTGTTTACATACATTTTGAAAGTTTACAACCCCTCCCTCAAGTCTCAGATGTGATCTCAATTTGGAAAATACAAGAAAATGTACATAAGGTGGAAGAAAATGTGGAAAAAGGGGAAAAAAATGGGGGGTGACCGTCACCCACGGTCACTGCCCCGTTCCAGTGACCGTGACTCACCCGCAGTCACTGGGGCCTTCCAGTGACCGTGACTCACCCGCGGTCACTGGGACCTTCCAGTGACCGTGACTCACCCGCGGTCACTGGGGCCTTCTAGTGACCGTGACTCACCCGCGGTCACTAGGGCCTTCCAGTGACCGTGACTCACCCGCGGTCACTGGAACCTGCCAGTGACCGGGGGTCACGGTCACTGACAGACAATGGCCTTGTGCCTCCGATTTTTGTGCTGTCCATGCTGGTTCTTTCTTGGAACTTCTTTCAAGTGTTGGAACTCCATTCTCATGACTTTGGAGCGGTGGACAACCATCAAGAAGATCACATTTTATCATGGAATCAATTGAAACCGCTGTAACTCATCATTCGTGTTTACGGACTGCATTTCTGTTTCAAGTCCGAAATGGGCAAATTTGAAGCCGGAGTTGTGTCATTTGAACCTATCATTTTCAAGGAACAAAATGAGGCCTAGAGAGGCTTCTTTCACAACTCTTGTAATGGCTAAGAAGCCCTACGAATGAGAGAAACAGAGGTGACAATGTCATCCTCTCAAAAATTGGCGTCGTACGAACATGGTATGGACATTGACCATTTCCCTTCCTTCTCTCCTTCTGAATTTTCTTGCTCACCTTTAGAACTAAGAAAAGAAGGTGGGAATGGTCGTGGAAGTGCTGCTGGAGTTTGCTTCTTGTTGCCTTAGGTGGTGCCTTTCTTCAATTTCTTCACTTTTCTTCCTTATGTGTCTGTGTGTTCTTGTTTCTTCCAAATTCCCTCTTTTTATAGACTCCCAATCAGTTTTGTGCAGTTTTGGGGAGTTAATAGTAGCTGTGGGGAGTTGGATTTCAAAGAGGAGTGGAGGGAAACCACCCAAAATCGTGGGAAACCTCCCTTGAAGGTCCGTGACCGCAGACTGGGCCACGGACGAGGCCCAATTTCAGGTTTTTCGCGTATGTGGCCCATTTTCATCTGTTTTGGGCTCAAACGAAGTCCGATTGGCACCAAACTTGGAGGGATGCTTCTTAACACTATTTTCTACATGTCATAAAAATTTCAGCCCATTTTGACTTCAGGAAGTTGGTCAACTTTTTCATTAATTGGGCCCCGGTCACGGACAAGGCCCACTTTTGGAACATTGCATATGCAGTCTATTTTCCATTGTTTGAGGCCCGAATGATGTCCAATCATCACGAAACCTGGAGAGATATTGCTTGACACCATATTAAGTGTTTCATAGAAATTTCAACTCTGTTTGACCACCTGAACATGGTCAACTCCTTTTGTTTGTGGGCCCCGGTCACTCCCAAGGCCCATTTTTGGAATTTTGCATATGTGGCTTGTTTCCACCTGTTTGGGGCCCAAACGGTGTCCAATCGCCACGAAACTTGGAGGGATACTTCTTGACACTATTTTAAGTGTGTCACAGAAGTTTCAGCTCTGTTTGACCGCCTGAACATGGTCAACTCCTTTTGTTTGTGGGCCCCCGGTCACTCCCAAGGCCCATCATTGGAATTTTGCATATGTGGCTTGTTTCCGCCTGTTCGGGGCCCAAACGGTGTCCAATCGCCATGAAACTTGGAGGGATGCTTCTTGATACTATTTTGAGTGTGTCACAGAAGTTTTAGCTCTGTTTGACCACCTGAACATGGTCAACTTCTTTTGTTTGTGGGCCCCCGGTCACTCCCAAGGCCCATTCTTGGAATTTTGCATATGTGGCTTGTTTCCGCCTGTTCGGGGCCCAAACGGTGTCCAATCGCCACGAAACTTGGAGGGATACTTGTTGACACTATTTTGAGTGTGTCACAGAAGTTTCAGCTCTGTTTGAGCACCTGAACATGGTCAACTCCTTTTGTTTGTGGGCCCCCGGTCACTCCCAAGGCCCATTCTTGGAATTTTGCATATGTGGCTTGTTTCCGCCTGTTCGGGGCCCAAACGGTGTCCAATTGCCATGAAACTTGGAGGGATACTTCTTGACACTATTTTGAGTGTTTCAAAGAAGTTTCAGCTCTGTTTGACCACCTGAACATGGTCAACTCCTTTTGTTTGTGGGCCCCCAGTCACTCCCAAGGCCCATTCTTGGAATTTTGCATATGTGGCTTGTTTCCGCCTGTTCGGGGCCCAAACGGTGTCCAATCGCCACGAAACTTGGAGGGATACTTCTTGACACTATTTTAAGTGTGTCACAGAAGTTTCAGCTCTGTTTGACCGCCTGAACATGGTCAACTCCTTTTGTTTGTGGGCCCCCGGTCACTCCCAAGGCCCATTCTTGGAATTTTGCATATGTGGCTTGTTTCCGCCTGTTTGGGGTCCAAACGGTGTCCAATCGCCACGAAACTTGGAGGGATACTTCTTGACACTATTTTGAATGTGTCACAGAAGTTTCAGCTCTGTTTGACTACCTGAACATGGTCAACTCTCCAGTTGACTTTTTATGATAGTGGGCCCTTGTTTCAGCTGTTTGAAGCCCAAATGACCCCGGTTTGATTTGAAACTTGGACGGACTGACGTCAAGAACATCTTGGAGTATTCATCCAAATTTTGTGCAGTTTAGATTTGAGGAAGTAAGATTTCGAACAGTAACCTATTCATTGCATGCGTTAGGTCACTATTCACTCCACATTGAGATAGTTGGCCTGTTTTCTATCCGAACAGCCTCCCCTTGACTTGAAACTTTGGGAGAATAACTTGGAGTATTCTTTGAGCATTTGATCCAAATTTTATCTGCTTTGGCCTTCTGGAAGTAAGATCTTAGCCGATGACCCCCAAATTCGGGATTACTATCCTCTAAGCTGACATGTAATGAAATTTAGGCTAAACAGAGTCTTTTCATCTTGAAAATTTGCAAAGTATCTTCTGAGCATGACTGAAGATTTGCTTCTAAATTTCATTAATTTCGGACATCGGGAAGCAGAACTTTGGTCGGTGACCCCCTGGCATGGGGGAACTGACCTCAGGCTGATATGCTTGTGGCTTTTTGTTCGATGATGTCTGTTCAACCCGAAATTTGAACTTCCTTTGAGAGTTCCAGCTATCTTGATCTTTATGGAATGCCGGTTCTCACAGTGATTCCCCAAGATCTGCAAATAACCTCTGTAGCCTAAATTAAGCTGAGATGAGGTGTCTTCGCTGCAGTATTTGCAATTTTTATAGGTCAACACTCATGGATAAAAAAATTAGCTGATGCCAGTTCGTATCGGCTGATACATACCGGTATCAGCCGGTACCGATACGATAAATCGGTGTGTATCGGTCTCGGTGTCGGTCTCACAAAATATCACCAAAATATAGCGATATATCGGCTGATATTTTAAAATATCGGCAGAAACGATATATCGGCCGATATTTTCATACATTGGCCGATATTTTTGAAAATATCGGCTGATATTATATATAAAGCCCCACACCTTAAATTTTCCCCTCTTTCTCCCTCTCTACTCATCCTCCCCTATCTAAAGATGGCCAACTTGCTGCTCTTCCTCTATTAACTTCCAAAAGCATCACAAAATTAATTTTTTTGGTGGATTTGGCTTATAAAAGTAAAGAAAATACATTTACAAGGTAAGTATATTAAATTTCTTTTATTTTTTTTAAATATTTGTTGAGTAAGAGTTTAGAAGTGATCCATGATGATGATTCCACTTATTTTATGTTATAGATTTACATATTGTGATTTGTGAGTGTGGATCTATTATTTGGTTTTTTAAAATTTTAAGATTTTAACTTTTGTTAAAATTTAGAGTCTTTTAATGTTAAGTATTATTTTTAATTTTATTAGTATACAAAAACATGATTTTATGAAGCAAGTTTGATAGATTTAGTAGTAGAAGACATAGATCTACAAGATGTGGACATTTTATGTTTATTTATTTTCTGATTTTTAAATATTTCAATATTAAAATAAGATTTTCTGAGGATTTAATCACAAATTTGTTATTATATTGTATACTTCATGTATGATATGAATACGGTAAGTTTTCATTTTTCTCAAAATATTATGTAAATATTTTTATATTTTCAAAATTTATTTTCTTGTATGAAATAATAATTTAATATTTAAAACGAATATTTTAAGGATTTCACTATAATTTTTTAAATAAGCATAATCTTTGTAAACTTTATGTAAGATTACTTTTTTTTAATTGTTCTTTAATGTAATTAGTTTTATATATATTAATTTATTTTCGGATTTTCTATTAATTTTATATTAAACTATTATATATTTAGATTTTCACTATAAGTATATTTCCTAATTTTATATAATCATTGTATACTTCACACATGCTAATTTTTTTATGGTTGTCTCATCATTTATGTGAATATGTAACATGTCAATATTTTTATATTTTTGAATTTATTTTTAGATTGTTAAAACATGAAATTAGAAAAATTAAATAATTAATGTATCATTTAAAATGTGCCAGTTTGAGATTCCAAATGCTTTTATATGAATGTATTAATTTCTTTGTTTTTATTATATTTTGGATCTTAGTTTAAATGTTATAAATTGTGCTAATGTGTTCTTTTGTTTTGAAGAAGGTAGATTAAAATGATGCGTGACATTGATCCGGCATAGAACCATTGTGAAGAAGCTGGAAGTAAATATAAGATTAAATGCAATTATTGCCAAAAAATCATAAATGGAGGGATAACTAGATTGAAGCAATACTTGGTTCATAGGCAAAGTCAAGTAGCAAAGTGCCCTTAAGTACCACCTAATGTGAAAAAAGAAATGCAAGAGTTGTTGGATGCAGGAAGACAGAAAAAGGTTATTAGAGAGAAAAAAAGAGAGGGGGAATTGGAAGCATGTAAGGAAGAAGTTTTTGGGTTTAAGGAGGGAGATATTATTTCCTTTGACGATGATCAGGATCCAAATTTAAGGAGGGTTAAAAAAGAAAGTTTGAGCTCACTTCAGGAGGAAGAGGAAAGAAGAAGAATGCAATATGAGGCAGTTATGAGAGGTGGCCAATATAATGAGGGTGGCTCATCTGGATCTAGGGGAGGGGGTTTGCGTCGAGCATTTAGTCAAAGACAACCCTACCCAGTAGATATTGAGGACGATAATGAACCCCATACACATGCACCTCGTAGGTCAGGTGTGGTGGGTCCAACGGACCCATTTGCATATAGAAACCAACAGCCAAGCAACCCAGCATTGTAAAATCACTGAAGGGAAAATTTAATAAAGCAACAGATAATTTGATAAGAGCTACTGGAAAGTTCTTTTTAGATGCAACCATTCCACCATATAAGGAAAACTCTCCTTATTTTACTACTATGTTAGATGCAGTAGTGGAACATGGTTCTGGTATAAAGGCACCCACCCCATATGAGAATGGTCATCTCTGTGTTAAAAAAGAATATGAGGAGTTACAGCTCTGGGTGGAGACTTTTAGAAGGATTTAGAGAGAAAGGGGCTGCATACTAATGTGTGATGGGTGGACGACCCTCACAAAACGTCATCTCTTGAATTTTCTAGTTTATGCCCTTTGGGAACAGTTTTTATTAAATCAGTTGATGCAATTGATTATGTTCAAGACACTAGATACATCAATAAGTTGTTTAATGAAGTGATTAATTATATTGGGGCAGATTGTGTAGTTCAAGTTGTTACCGATACTACTGTAAACATGAAGAAAGTAGGACTGATGCTTATGCAGCAGAGGCCAAATATTTTTTGGTCACCATGTGCAACACATTGCATAGATTTAATGCTTAAAGAAATTTCCAAAGGAAAAGTCATGAAACAAGTGATTGAAAGGATGAAGAAAATCACTAATTTTTTCTACCAGTCTTATAGACTTGTTTCAATGATGAAGAAACTTACAAACAATCAAGAACTGCTACGGCCTGGCATTACTCGATTTGCCATCCACTTTATAGCCATCGAGAGTATTTACAAGTATGGAGGAGGGCTTCTTCAACTCATCAAATTAGATGAATGGCTGAATTCTAAGTAGGGAAAGCGGCTAACTCCCCTAGCAGAATAAGTATGCAAAACCATTGAGTCCAATAAGATTTGGCCTCATATTAAAAATTGCTTAAATATTCTTGAGCCTCTACTAAAAGTTCTTCGATTGGTTGATGGTGATGATAAGCCAACTATGAGCTTCTTACATGAGGACATGGAGAGAGCAAAGATGGCTATTAGAGCAAATTATAGATATTATACTAAACATTGGAAAATCATTGACAACCATTAGGAGCATCAATTGCACCACGACTTACACACTGCTGGTAAGTGGAGATTGATTTCTTATTGACTTTCATTGTTATATTAAATTCTTTTTAATACATTACTCACTTAAAATTTTGCATTTAATATGTTACTTTCTTAATCCACAATTTTGATATGAATTTTTGGATCGAAATATAACTGATGAAATTTGAGTGGGCATGAAAAATGTTATTGAAAGACTAGAAAATGACGCCGATGAGGCTATTAAGGCAATAAACCAAGTAAGTATATTAAAAAGTAGAGATCTTATATAATGTATTTTTTCTTCTTCGATTTAATATATATTATTATTCATTCATAACAGTTGATATTGATAATTTTTTTTCTTCTTTAACGCCATTAGATCGATATATATAATGAAGGTATAAGAAGTTTTGGCACCACCATTGCTCGAAGAGCTGTCACGCAAACATATCCTAGTAAGGATTGTAAAATATAAATAGTAAATTATATTTTCATTATTCGAATTAAAAATTGAATGTTTAATCTTATTTTCTTTTATTTTCAGCTGAATGGTAGTTGAATTATTGAGAAAGTGCTCCAACATTAAGTATGATCATAATTAAAGTTCTTAGTCAAACTACATCTTCGTCAAACTATGAAAGAAATTGGAGCACCTTTGCTTTTATCCATACGAAAGTGAGAAATAAAATCATGATGGATAATTTGAACAAATTGGTTTACATTCACTATAACCTCAAGCTCTGTAGTCGAAATCAAAGAAGAAGAGTATTTGAGGATCAACAAGATTACTTCTGCCCAATTAATTTAGACTCTATATTTTCAGCAAAAGATGATTTATTAGGTGAGTGGCTAGAGGAGGCAGAAGAGCCATTATTAGATGGAGATCCAAAGCTAGCAGAAATGGTTAAAGACTTGACTGGGAAGAAATTTGAGCTAATGAAAGCCTCTGAAAGATTACAAGAGATTAATTTGACACAACAATAGAGAGGTACTACGGTTGATCCTACAGAAGCAAGAGGAAATGAGGTGGGTGAGAAGAGTGAGTCAAGTATCTCTACATCTTCCTCATCAACAGGAATTCCTCCTGATTCTCCTGGGATTGGCGGTCACTATGGAGATAATGAGCCATGAATGTATGAGACAGTTGAGCATTTTCTTGGTGCTACAGACTTAGATCTCTATCGTGGTTATGTAAGATATGTCTCACAAACTGAGACAGAGATTGGTAGCAGCATCGGTTAAGGAGGGGGGGAAGGTACTTCTGCAGGTAATGTTGGACAACAGCAGGCTAAGTATGGTCCGTATGGATACAACCCTCATTGGCCAACTCAACTGCCTCTAGTTCCACTGTTACAACCGTGGTATGAGCAAGGACAATGAATGATTCAACGTGAACCCTAACAAGCTATTTTTATTTCTCATGAATTTTTTTAATTTAGATTTGGGCCCCCAGTCATCTTAATCTACTGAGGATAGCTCATCATATTACAAAGGAATCTTCGCTCCTCAGCAACAATATCAATATGGCTAAGGGTATGGGAGTACAATGGAAGAGTTCAGATTATATTATTATAACCCATACCAAAGAAGAAGAGATGATGACGACGATGATATCGAGCCTGTAAGACATTCCACTTGGAATTAGGGTATGTATTCATTCTCTCCAATTGCTTTATGATTTATTTTACTATTATTATGTTATATGCTATGTTAATATTCATGTTCTTAAATTTTACAACTTACTTGATAATTGAGTGATGAATTGATGAATGATGAATGATAAATAATGATTTATATATTATATAAGATACAAGTACAACTTACTAGTGTATAACCACTATATTTAAATTAAAAATAAGTTGTATTCTCTAAAATTTCACACTAATAGATAGTTTATATTTTATAAGTCATAATTATGGCTTTTATAAAAAAAATCACAATTTTAGATAAAACAGCGATACAGGATATCATAACTTAGGGGAACTGATATTTCGATTTACATGTGTTACTAATGAAAAAAAAACATTGTTTTCTAGCATTTTCTAATATTTTGGATTTTTTATTTTTTATTAAAAAAATTCACACAGCGATGACCGCGACGGACTGCTAACTGTGACCGATACCGATACCGTATCAGTTTTTTGGACTGATCGATACCGCGACCGATACCGCAATTTTTATCCATAGATGGACTCATATGTAGGCCTAGCAGGGCCATTGTACCCTCTAAGATTTCATAAAGCCCCTTAATTTAACTTTTTTTGCATTTGGCCCCCCAAGATTTCACAAAACCCTTTTAAGTTTTTAATAATTTTTAATATTTTTACATATGCACCCCCCAAAAAATAATAAAATAATAAAAAAAACAAAAAATTAGAAAACTCCCTACATATTCTGAAAACTATATTTATCTTTTATATATGGCCTTTCCAAAACTTTTTTATAGATAGTGGCCCTCCCAAGAAAAAATTTTTGGGTTTACCCCTGTCCTTGCTATCCTAGCCTTTAGACTTTTGGCAACAACCAATGCTAATATCAAATTAATCATGACCCATTGAGAGCCTTTAAATTTATGGCTTGCTTTGACGAGAATGTCTTTAAACCAGCTTTTTGGAGATTTAATCACTTAGATCTTGATAACTCTCCTCCAAATAAGAAGAGTTATTCATTGCCAAATAAATGATCAATAATTTTGTTCTCTTCATTATGGAGGTATCTTTAGACGAACGGACAATGTGTTTCACCAAAATGACGTAGCTGGTATGGTACATTTATTCCAAAATTCTTACAGCATTTTTCCTAGGCAATCAAGTTCCGTTATATATACACCCTGTGTGGTTAAGGAGACAGTTGAGATTTCTAAGAAGTTTCCACTCCAATCCACATCCAGTATGCTTGCACTCTCGTTACTTCTAAGTTCTATCCGGTGGCATTCGACCTCTGATGCAGATGGAAAAAAGAGCAGCAGCGGCGGTCTATGGTTTATCATTGCCATTAGAGATGTAGGCTAGTGTACTCATAACCTTGGTCATTGGATCCAATAGTGGAAGTGGGACAGATTTCACAATGAATAAAGTACAATAGATGATGAGGAGACTCTTCAGATGTCCCACTCTTCACTGGAATAACACGTTCGAAAATTTTGTTAGCGAGCATGTTTGGTAACTAGAGATGAATCCTGTATCCAAAGGATTCCTTCACTCACCAGGAAACAAACTATCATCTCTGAGGATTTCTGAAAGGAGCCACTGCTTCCAGGTTTGGAAAACACAAAGGAGAAGCCACTTCCTATAACTCAGGCACTTCTTTCCCTACGTGGACTTGCAAACCTTGATGCGGGAGGTAGAGGCCAAGAAATCAGTGGAAGAGAGGATATTTGAAGGGTTGGGAAGTCTTGGAAGATCCTCTCTTTTCCTATCTACACCCAACCGTGGGTTTTCCTCGGAATTAAAAAAACTAGAGGGGATCCCTCTTTGAAGGCATTACCCAAACGTGCCACAAGGGATTTGGTTGATGTATGGGATTCAGTTGATGTATTGATCCATTCATATATTTTTTCCAGAATCACAAAAGAAATCGAAATCTCCAATAGCGATAGACACTCTTATAATTAATATCCAATTGGTTTTTAAAGTATGATCATCTAGCTTGGCATCTATGTTATCTCCAGTAAGAAATAGTTGAACAATAAAGCAAGCGGATATCCTGAAACATCATTTCCACAAACTCTTCATGGTTGATTGGTATTGGTTCCGAGTAGCAATGTCGAACCGATGATTCTAGTTTATCTATTTCTTGACTTCATCAAGTTCTTCCAGTAACCCAAATCCATTGATGGATCAATGCGTTGCACAACATGACATGCGCACATTTTTAAAAGATTGAATAAGTCACGCTGGATTGACCATTTTTGCCTAAAATATACATTCATCTCATCATGTTGTGGGCCACACTTGAATGCAAGTAGAGGGGGCATAAGGCGTGGGTTTTTTCCAATCTTGTAAGTAGGTATGCGGGAAATTATTTTGGTATATTTTATTTATTTAAAAAATTTATGAATATTTTCAACTTGTTCATTTTTTCCACTCAAATATAAGGGAATTTCTATTTTGGTTGTTGGGTTTTGGTCTTTTTTTAAAATTATTTATAGTGCTGGCGAATAAGTCGGAAATGTTGCTTTATAGTTTACTCATTTGAGTCTTTTCTATATCTATGATTTTCCTTTGTTATATAAGAAGTTTATGGTGCAATTTGACATCTGTAAACAAAAGTTTTTTTGAACAGTAACAAAAACCCATTAAGGAAACACCAAATACACAATAGAAAAAACCAAAGAAAGAAAATGTAAATGAGAAGAGTGATAATTTTAGTGTCATTATTTTTTAAGAATTACATGAATGGCTTGCATTTTAAAGTCAATCACCATTTTTACTAGGACGGCTCTATGATCCAAGGATTCCACCAATTAGTATGTAGAATATATGTATCAACTGATATGGGTAACGTGCAACTAAGCTCTTTAGACCAGCCAGCTCCTCCAGACCACCAATAAAAAAACCTTCTCCATCAATCTCCGTTTTTTCCTTCTTTGTTTAAGTATTGTCACATCACAAACAAAATGAACAACAACTTCTGAAACATTACAGACAAAAAGAGCAACAACTTCTGAAATGTTAAATTGGCATTTCATCTTACCTGCCAAAAAAAAAATTGAAAAGGGTTTTCATCTCAAACATGACATGCCTGAGTGAAAAGGTGCATCTCATCTTACACAGGCACCCAACAACATTTACCTATCAAGATAGAAGCTTAACAAATTCTGTAACATTGTCTCATCTTAGGAAAAAAAAAATACAAAATAAGAAACAGAAATGGTTCATCTCAATGTATAAAATAACACAAGGCTAATTTTAATTACCGTTTTAGAATTATCTTCTTCCTCAATGCACATTTATCTTTTTCTTTTGTTTTGCTTAAGAAGTACATGGTAATAAATTCAAACTTTAATGACGAGAAACAATTTAAAATGTAAGCCATAAATTGTTAGAATGATTGTTCATAATGTGCACATTAGTACAACCATGATCCATGACAGTCGAATTTTTTACGCCTAATTTGGACTCACACCCCTCTCATCCTCCTTTCTTAAAATTTGAGCAAATCTTGTCAAAGAGTAGAGCTAACTCTTCATCGCTGTGAGACGAATGTTTAAAAATTTGTTACTCTCCAATATACCTACTTACTTGGCAAAATGGATTAGTTAATTCATCAATTTTGCATAGCTTGTACAGTATGTCCATACTTCTAGAAACACTGTTCTGAAGGAACTAAATTCTGAAATATATTCAAAGCAGAACCGTTGAGTATGTAGTATTTTCATAACCTTTCCTCGATATGTCAAGTATTGTTGCATTCTTTCATCTTCCAAATGCAATCCCTCTATACTCAATCTTTGACACAAAGGGAAAAATGATACCAGTGGTAATCTGTAATCCATCATTATCGCTGGAGGTACAGTGCAATGGTCGTTGGAATTTGGATCGGTATCGGTTCGATACCCTGTGTCTTTATTATCAGATGTGAGAATGGAAGTGTGACAGATGGAAATGATATGCAAAAGACAGAGTTGCAACAGATGATCAACATCATGAGGTACTTTAGAAGAGCCTACCTAGGGTTGCTTGGTTGGAGGAGAAGATGGAGAATGGGATCTCTTGTGTAAGGCCCAAATCCAAACTAATCATGATTTATTATAATTAATTTTGTTTTACCTTAATTAATACATAATTTGGCTAATTCAATTCAAATCCCTCAATCTTTGCCCATTGTTATCTATTATCTTTGATTTTTTTTTTTTTTGGTTTAAACTAGAGAAGAGTGGAGAATGGTATGAATCTGTGTTTTTGTGGAACTTTTAAGGATGGGGATGAGTGGATGTTTCCTCTCATGATAGATAGGCTAACCTGCTGTAATTGTCATTCAAATTAGCTATCTCCCTAGAACTAAGTAGTTTGTACTCAATTGGGTTTTGCCCATGTTCAATTTTCTCATCCTATTAGTGGCTTGGAACATTAGATTTTAGTTGCACACCATGTGCTTGAACAAAAATTGATCGCAAATCAAACAACCAAGTTTGTTGGGCTAGATTCTAGAGTGTTTGTAATGAGAAAACAGCATAGTTGCTTGCAAGAACTGATAACGAATCAATAAACCATGGAATTCTTGCATTAAAAACAAGCTCTCCCACTATGAGGTCTACATGAGTTAGAAAAAAAAAAGCGAAAAACAAAAAATTGTGCATGTGATATTACAGAAAAAAAGAAAAAAAAACATGTCTTCAAATTGGATTCTATAACCATGGACCCAAACGATTAGTATTTGCGGTTGAAGACCTCCTGCATAAATTTTTATTTTTATTTTTTTAAAACCTTTTTACCCCTATATAACCCGTTGTCAAATCCGTCATCATCTGATATGAGCCTAATTAATCACTGACTGTGAGAGGTGATTGTTTACCCAGCCATCATTACAATCAACCATAACCTATGCAAAGCCCCCACCATCAGTGCCTAAATCCTCAAATTCACTCCATTAGCCATCCTCCACTATCACTACTCAAATCCTCCACTATCATTGCCAATACAAAGCCCCACCTTCTTTCCACTACCTTACCCATCCTGAAATGCATCTACCAAGTCTCATCATCAAACTTGTACAAAGCCATCATCACCATGCAGTTACTCCACACCATCACCCAAATCAACCCATCCCACTTATAACAGGCCTCCTCCCAACACCTGTACCAAAGCCTCCACCTTCCCTTCCTAGCTTCTTCCATCTCAGCAAGAGAGAGAAAGAGAAAGGAGAGAGAAAGATAGAAAGAGAGAGAGAGTCTCTACAAGCACCCATCTCCCTCAAGGAAATGGGGTTTATAAAGGGGGGTCAATTTTCTACGGAGACAAAAGTCCAATACCCCACATAAGAACTCCATTTTTAGGCTTCTCAAGAAAAATGCTGACCTAGCAGAAACGCATTTGCTAGACTTTTGCCGCACCAAACATATGAAAATTTTACTTTTGTGCAGAAAACAGATATCGTTTCCTTGAAAATAGATCACACAAATGTGCCCTTAGGAATTTCCACCAAAAGGAATTCCTCTAAACAAAATGCTCTCTATACGTAGGTGTCCCCATGATGAGTTATCCATACAGGAGATAATACATAAACCGAGTGAAATGTGAAAGGTGAAACAATCCAAGTTTGATGATGGACTATTAAGATAAAATTATCCAAATTCAAAGATGCACTAAAGTGCTTGTGCAAGCACAGATTCTGGGAATAATCTTTGAATTATTTTCTTATTGATATGCTCTTACTATATAGCGAATTTGAGTTACATGTATGAAAACAAATTTAGAAAGGACCCTTCAATCAAGGAAGGATTACTACTTATTCTGGGCAAACATTCTCAAATCTCATCCCCACTGGGCCAAGCTACTCTTATCAATAGATAATGTCGTAGATGTCAAAGGTACATACATATCAATTTACAATTAACATATTTGGATCACAAGGCATAACATGGTTGGCAATTATAACATACATAAGAAGGATATCATCCTTTTGACCAGCAAAATCATGTTACAAAATACATGGCACAACTTTTGTCAAAGTTTTAGGTCAATTACATCACCAGTAGGACGTCAAACTCGATAATAGCATGATAAAAAATTTCTAGAATTTGATGGAATAGATATCAATATAATCTGAACTATATAAAACACATTGCAAAGGTCCTAGATTATACTAGAAGCATGGATATTTTAAACTGAAGTAGACATCCTTGCATTAGATCAGAAAGGATTACTTGCCTAATGGAGGACACAACAAATCCCTATTGGAGGAAAACGAAGCTAAGCATGTACTTGCCCAAAGCGATGCGTAGCTTATTGCAAAGATGCTGTAGATGGTGAGTGCTTAACCTTTTCTCCTTTTTAAACCTCTTCCAGTGCTATGATGCAACATGAATAATCTTAGTAGAATTAAATCCCAACTAATAACTATTTGTTCAATGTCGTGATCATAGAATACCAACCGTCCTAATGGATATATCCACTGGGTGAGTTCAATGTCGTGATCATGTTGCAGCAGCATTAACCTTCTAAACAAACAGTAGTAGCAATTATAAAGAGGTCATTGCTTACACTATTCCCTAAGCATAACAATTGAGTATTGGTGCACGATCAAAGTGGGTCAAACCATAGCAAAATAAATTACAACCATCAGTAGTTCAAAATTTTAATTCCCATCAGGTAGATTGGTTTGCATAATTCAAGATACTAAGAGAGAATATAATATCTATTATGCAGGTTTATATCTAAATCATGCATGACAGTACATAATGATCCTATATTGATCAGGTATGTGTAATTTATGAATATGGGTATTGCTCGATAAAAATATTACTCACCTGATCATGTATTAAGGCAATTCTTTAAATCCTTTTATGCATTAAGTAGGAACACACTGATGCAATCATGAATTCAATAATTAACCTAAAACTCCAATACATGATGAATATGATAGATTACTTGGCTATTAACACTTGATGGTGTGATCTGCTCTTTTCTAAGTTAGTGATTTCAATGCTAGGATGGGCTGACTGTGAGGAAATAATAAATAGTAATGGTTGTTCCATATAAACTTAAATGGTTGTTCTAAAATTCTTAACTAAAAAAGAAGAAATGATAAAAAAAAAATGGATGTATACAAGTCTTCTCTCGCATCCACTCTGTCCATCCATCTTTTGTTTTTGTTCTACTTCAAAAGTACACAATAATCTTCCTTTTCAAAAAAAAGTAAAAAATAATAATTAAAACCTAAACTATTTATTAAAGAAGCTGACGATTGTGAGGAAGGCTGTTGATATCCCACACATTAACCTAATCACAGTCCATGGAGAATCAAATAGTTTGTGCCGAAACTGGACGCCCACCCTTCTCATCCTGCCTTCTTGAAATTTGTTGACTTCTTTGTAAACATCTGATAGATAAGTCTGCATCAAATGAGGATATACATGATCGCGCTTAAAAATGTAGGCGTGGAAATGAATTACGGAATCAAGGTCTGACATTCATGCACTTTAAGCGTTAAGAAGAATGGGAAATAATTACAGTTCATCATTAATTTCCCTTTTGTTTACATGGGTTCAAGTGCCCTGACCGCGGGGATGCAGGTTGTTTACATACATTTTGAAAGTTTACAACCCCTCCCTCAAGTCTCTGATGTGATCTCAATTTGGAAAATACAAGAAAATGTACATAAGGTGGAAGAAAATGTGGAAAAAGGGGAAAAAATGGGGGGTGACCGTGACCCGCGGTCACTGCCCCATTCCAGTGACCGTGACTCACCCGCGGTCACTGGGGCCTTCCAGTGACCGTGACTCACCCGCGGTCACTGGGGCCTTCCAGTGACCGTGACTCACCCACGGTCACTGGAACCTGCCAGTGACCGGGGGTCACGGTCACTGACAGACAATGGCCTTGTGCCTCCATTTTTTTGTGCTGTTCGCGCTGGTTCTTTCTTGGAACTTCTTTCAAGTGTTGGAACTCCATTCTCATGACTTTGGAGCGATGGACAACCATCAAGAAGATCATATTTTATCATGGAATCAATTGAAACCGCTGTAACTCATCATTCGTGCTTACGGACTGCATTTTTGTTTCAAGTCCGAAATGGGCAAATTTGAAGCCGGAGTTGTGTCATTTGAACCTATCATTTTCAAGGAACAAAATGAGGCCTAGAGAGGCTTCTTTCACAACTCTTGTAATGGCTAAGAAGCCCTACGAATGAGAGAAACAGAGGTGACAATGTCATCCTCTCAAAAATTGGCGTTGTACGAACATAGTATGGACTTTGGCCATTCCACTTCCTTCTCTCCTTTTGAATTTTCTTGCTCACCTTCAAAACTAAGAAAAGAAGGTGGGAATGGTCGTGGAAGTGTTGCTGGAGCTTGCTTCTTGTTGCCTTAGGTGGTGACTTTCTTCAATTTCTTCACTTTTCTTCCTTATGTGTGTGTTTGTTCCTTGTTTCTTCCAAATCTTCTCTTTTTATAGACTCCCAATCAGTTTTGTGCAGTTTTGGGGAGTTAATAGCAGTTGTGGGGAGTTGGATTTCGAAGAGGAGTGGAGGGAAACCACCCAAAATCGTGGGAAACATCCTTTGAAGGTCCGTGACCGCAGGCTGGGCCACGGACGAGGCCCAATTTCAGGTTTTCGCGTATGTGGCCCATTTTCATCTGTTTCGGGCTCAAACAAAGTCTGATTGCCACCAAATTTGGAGGGATGCTTCTTAACACTATTCTCTACATGTCATAAAAATTTCAGCCCTTTTTGACTTCAGGAAGTTGGTCAACTTTTTCATTAATTGGGCCCCGGTCACGGACAAGGCCCACTTTTGGAACATTGCATATGCGGTCTATTTTCCATTGTTTGAGGCCCGAATGATGTCCAATCATCACGAAACTTGGAGAGATGTTGCTTGACACCATTTTAAGTGTTTCATAGAAGTTTCAGCTCTGTTTGACCACCTGAACATGGTCAACTCCTTTTGTTTGTGGGCCCCGGTCACTCCCAAGGCCCATTCTTGGATTTTTGCATATGTGGCTTTTTTCCCCCTGTTCGGGGCCCAAACGGTGTCCAATCACCACAAAACTTGGAGGGATGTTTCTTGACACTATTTTGAGTGTGTCACAGAAGTTTCAGGTCAGTTTGACCACCTGAACTTGGTCAACTCCTTTTGTTTGTGAGCCCCGGTCACTCCCAAGGCCCATTATTGGATTTTTGCATATGTGGCTTGTTTCCACCTGTTCGGGGTCCAAACGACATCCAATCGCTACGAAACTTCGAGGAACACTTCTTGACACTATTTTGAGTGTGTCATAGAAGTTTCAGCTTTGTTTGACCATTTGAACTTGGTCAACTCTCCAGTTGACTTTTTATGACAGTGGGCCCTTTGTTTCAGCTGTTTGAAGCCCAAATGACCCGGTTTGATTTGAAACTTGGAGGGACTGACGTCAAGAACATCTTGGAGTATTCATCCAAATTTCATGCAGTTTAGATTTGAGGAAGTCGTATTTCGAACAGTAACCTATTCATTGCATGCGTTAGGTCACTATTCACTCCACATTGAGATAGTTAGCCTGTTTTCTATCTGAACAGCCTCCCCTTGACTTGAAACTTTGGGAGAATAACTTGGGGCATTCTTTGAGCATTTGTTCCAAATTTTATCTGCTTTGGCCTTCTGGAAGTAAGATCTTGGCCGATGACCTCTAAATTCGGGATTACTGTCCTCTAAGCTGACATGTAATGAAATTTAGGCCAAACAGAGTCTTTTCATCTTGAAAATTTGCAAAGTATCTTCTGAGCATGACTGAAGCTTCGTGCCCAAATTTCATCAATTTTGGACATCGGGAAGCAGGACTTTGGTCAGTGACCCCCTGGCTTGGGGGGGAATTGACCTCAGGCTGACATGCTTGTGGCTTTTGAGTTCGATGATGTCTGTTCAACCCGAAATTTGAACTTCCTCTAAGAGTTCCAGCTACCTTGATCTTCATGGAATGCCGGTTCTCACAGTGATTCCCCAGGATCTGCAAATAACCTCTGTAGCCTAAATTAAGCTGAGATGAGGTGTCTTCGTTGCAGTATTTGCAATTTTTTTTATAGGTCAACAATACACCTACACAAATATTGTCAAAGAGCAAAGCCAACTCTTCATCACTACCTGAAAAATGTTCAAAAACTTTATAACTCTCCAATACAGCTACATCCTTGGTTGAATGGATAAGTTGCTTCATTAAATTTGCATAGCTTGTGCAATGGCTTCCATACTTTTGGAAGCACTGTTCCAAAGCAACTAAATTTTAAAACACACATAACGCAGCACCAATGAGAGAGAGTGTCAGTATTTTCATAACCTTTCCTATTATCTCCACATCAAGTATTGGTGTCTTCTCTTTTGTTTCAAATGTGACCCCTCTATATTCAATCTCTGATGCTGGAGGGATAAATGATGGCAGTGGCGATCTATAGTCCATCACTAAAACTGAAGATACAATTGGATTGGGATCGGTATAAGTGAGGCATTGGTACCCAATGTCTTGAATATCAGATGTGGGAGGGGGAGACTAGCGGGTTGGAATCATGTGCAAGACTATTAGGTGCAAGAAATGATCAATAGTATGAGGCACTTCAGGTATCTCATCATTCAGGGGAATGAAATTCTTGGAAAAATCAAAAGCATGATGCCTAAGGGGTCTAACTCCCGTTGATTTACCAATGACCACCATATATATGCGTTCAAGAACAAAAAATGGAAGTTTGTTCTCCGACATTAATAGGTCTACACTCAAAACTGGTAGCATCCATTTCATTTTAAGGATAGGATCATCCTGCTCAGCATCAGCATACTCTAAATTAAGAAATAGCTGAATGATAAAGCATCCATCTAGCATCATCACCGTCGCAAACTCCTCGCTCTGCATTTCTTCTATTTCTGAATCGCACCCTTCTAACTGATTCTTTTATCTCCATCATCTCCTTGATTTTACTAGCTAGATCACTCTTCTTTTTGTTTTAAAAGAGGAGGGCATTCTCATAATGCAATTTAATATACCCCATTTTCGCTTGATTTGGGTTAGGTTTGTTTGGCTTAGGTTTGTGATATGGGCCTATCGAAAATAACTTTGGCATATATATGTAGTCATTGGTCCCTCTAATGATGTCGGGGACTCGTTCTATGGTACACGTCGCTTTAGAGGAGGATGATGCACCTGACATCTTCACGTCCACAATCTAGACAAAACACCAATGATTTAACAAATGACCTATTCTAATTAGTTTGAATTACATGCGACCTAATTGCAAACAATTACAATTGCAAAGAACTGATCAATAGTTAACTTGATTGCAAGGAACTCAGTTATAAAGAACCAAACATTGCTGTAGTTATCACATTTTAGAAGATCCAAACATTATCACATGTATTGAATCTGATTCATTCTATATACATGGTGCATTTCACAATAGATTTTTTCAATGATATTACACAATAAAATATTTCAGGATATCAAATCCATAATAACATAGTAACTACATTACGTTTTTATAGTAGCTTATCTTTTTCTAATAGTTTTTTTTTTCACACCAAAAATAGCAGAATATCAAATATAGAGTAACCTAGTAACTAAGATGAAATTTTGAAATCCATACAAGTAGTGGTGACAAATGAGTCTAAGCAGATCAAAATAAGCAAAGCAGACCAAAGGGATTTATGAGTTGAAGGCCAATCTGCATTTAACCAATTTTGAAAACTGTCATTTTAACCTCAAACCCACAGCCAAAGCTGGTCAGCACAATCTGACCCACTTAACCTCAAGCACTAAAAAAAAAAAAAAAACCTTCTAAGTGGTTAATTTCAAAATAAAAGTTATTTAAACTTAAGTACAAATCGTTAAACTTTGCAATCTTCAATCCCAAAACTCTAAGCAATTGACGAGTAACAGTTTATAGAATTAGAAAAAGCTTGAAGGGGTGTTTTGTTTCGCTGTTATGTGGGTGAAGGGATTAAAAGAGATTTATTTGGCTTTAACAGAGTAAAAGAGGGGTATTAAGAAGAGGACCAACTTTGTAAGGACCCACTCGATTATAAGAGAGTTGATGTGGGTCAATAAGGAAGAAGAACCCAACTTTTTCAGCGTCTAGGTTTAAGATGAAAACTAGGCTTATTTCACACTAAAATGGGGAATGCATAACATCCATTCAAAGAGAGTTTTCTGATCCAACCCCTGTGGGAAGTACAACCGGTTGCCATTTGGCCCATTTCTTTCAGGAATCATTTTAACATTCCTCAATACAGCCCACTTTCAAAAAAATTCAACCAATCAATATAAATGACCTCATATTTTATGGGGTGCATCATCAGAACTCACTCAATAAGAGTTGGACCTATCATAAAGTTTATCACTAAAAGGACTTAAAATTTTCATTACCATAACAAGTGAGAAATTTATGATACTCTTAACTAGGGCCAATTAAGAAAAGCTCAAACTGATCAGAACCAATGGACCCATCTTTTATGTGATCATCACCAATTTGTACCCTAAGAGAAGTTGGGCTCACCATTATAGACCTTAATTAAGGCACAGTTGAGAAAAGCTCAAGCTGATTAGAACCAATGGACCCATCTTTTATGGGACAGTTACCAATTCTCACCCTAAGGGAAGTTGGGCCCGCTATATAATGAGAATCTAAAAGGTTTATAGTGACTAACTCAAGACTCATTAATTCAAAATACTTCCATCAAACTAAAAGGGTAAACTAAAGATGGAAGAAAAAAAGCTAAACTATAGTAAGAATAGAAATGCAAAATCTATGTTTTTAAAAACTTAAATAAAAATGTCAAAAACAAATAAGGGAAATGTTATTGTTAAAGTAAATTAAAATTTTGCTAACAGGGATGATAAAAAGTTTTTAGGATTAAAAGCATGAGAGAGAGAGAGAGAGAGAGAGAGAGCTTAAGGACTATCACCTAAGAAGAAGAGATAGAAAAATCGTAAAAAAAAAAAATTTCTACATATTTACAAATGGTTATAAAATGGATAGAATAATTTATGCATATCAAACCAAAGCTATAAATGAACATGTGAACATCATCACATCATTTCCAAAAAAGCAAGTATAGGTATTGGGCCCCTTGTCGGTGTGTAGCTCAATGCATATCAACATCATCTGAGGCCATTGCCCATATTCCTTTTGTTATTTATTGGGTCGTCAGAAGCAAAGCAGTTGTAAATCAAAGAGAATTTCTGCTGTCTGCTCTGTCATTGAAGGATCTTATTTGCATTACTAGAAGACAACACTACTTTCCATTGAAATACATTAAAAATAACAAAATAACTATACTCTCTTAGAAACTAATCTAATTACAAAGTTAAAACCATCTCAGAAATGCAATCCTAACTCCTAAGTTTTAATTATCCTAACAAAGTAGCAAGTGCATCCAATGTCATTGGCCTCTTCGGAGTCATGTTCAAATAATTTTTTACGCATGGTGTGATAGTAACTAAGATTGCCTAGACTGCTGTGACCCACACAATCTTTCGATATAGGCTGCATGCAACGATCTGAATCATGGATTGGTTCATAATGGATCACATTATTCGATTGGATGATGATCCAGATGATCATCTTTGTTTAATTAGGACTCAATCAAAATTGGTTATAATTTGCAATATTAATTTCTGCATGTTCAAACAAGTGCAAGGTATCTAAGCTTCAGATAAGAACATAAAAGAGACTTGAATCAACCAAAAAAAAAAATGCATTGAACAGGATAAACTATAACTGAAAAGGCCAAAGCTCTTTTCAGTGAGGGATAAAGAGAGAGAGAGAGTTGGGGAATGAGCAAATGGTCATTTGTACTTACAAGAGACCAAGAAACCCTCTCTTCAAAAACCCTAAAATTTCAGGGTCCCTAAAAGTGCATAAGACTGTGCTCAAGTTTAAGTATGGCTTTAAAGGGATCTATACGGAACTGTATAACTCAACTTTACGATGGGGGCCACAAAGAAAATCCTCACCATCCAAGATGAAATCAATCCTATCTCTTGATCTATATTCCTTTAAAAGTAGTGAGTCCCTCGTACTAATGAGAACCAGCAATTCGCTTGGTTACATTTTCATCCAATGGTTGGACTCATGCCTTTTAAATTAAAACTTCATGATATATCTTAGTATCTATGGGATGAGATTAGTTTTTAGGGGGTCCTAAATAATCATTATGTAGGGTCTAACGATGTAGTCTTGAAGATTTACGAGCTTGTTAGAAAAAAATAATAATAGTGCTGAAAGACTATACTTATAGGGATGCATGACATTAGGGGCAGACCAAGGAGTATGCTCGGTGCGACTGCACTCGCATGATTCCAGAATTTTCAAAAATAAGACCTTAAAAAATTAATTTTAGTATTTAACTTCTTCACCCCTGCCATTGCTCACACCACCTAAACGAAAATCCTGAATCCACCACTATATGACATGAAGTAGCACCTATCATTAGTTCAAGGTTTGTTCGCACAACATGTTAATGTAGTCAAGTGATATTCTCTTGGCACATTACAATAGGAAGTTTTTCTTCTCACCTCTTCCCCCGCCCCACCCCCCCCCCCCCCCCCCCCCCCCCCCCCCATATTGAGTGAGCTAGTGGTCCAGCAGTGATTTATTCACTGGATAATCTGGAGATCAATCACACCATAGGATTGACTAGTTAATTGAAGAAGTAGTTTACACAAATCTCATACATATTTATTGGAAACTTTTTCCTATCAAACCACAGTCTTAAGTCTTACGGTAGGACCAACTCTTATTGAGATGACATTTTGGGATACCCCGGGAACTGGGATGACATTTCTTTTATGCAGCTCATATTTTTAATAGATGGTTCTCACTGCGGATTTCATTTTTCTAATCAATCTACAATGCAGTTATTTTATAGATCCAAATGTGCCCGAAGAGTCGTTGAAAAGTACCAAAATGCATGAGAAAATTGTAAGTTTCGCCTAGTTGCTTACCCTTAGAGATGAATTTCCTCTACCTCCTGCCCATATTCATGCAAATTTGTGATTGTTCTAATTTGTGAAATATCACACAAAAATAGGAATAAATCAATGCAATATCACACAATTCATGAAATGGGTTGGATTGGTATTATTCTAGATACGGAAAAATCATTCTATTAGATAGAATGCACTTGTTCGATTTAATAAGTAACTTGTGTCAGAATTGAGAAATTCTATGGCCAAATATTTACTATTCTCTTATTCATCACGTGTCGACTATTTAGGCACAATTCCATTGTTTATTATTAGTAAGAAATTGAAATTAATTTTTGCAGAGTAAATGGCATTCAAATTTCAGACCTAAACGAATGCTATAAGAGTAGTTGTGGGGAAATATTCAAAATTTAGTGTGCGGGCCTTACATCCATCTCTACAAATAAGCATAAAACTATGCCTTGCAATCAGACATGTCAAATACTTTTATCAGTCTTTACTAAATTTTAAAGCAATATTTTGAAACATGATTAAGCCTCCTAACCAAGTAACCATGTTGTCAGTTGCTGGATGAGACCCCACATAATAATACAATTCACTCAACAGTCTAAAAGCTTTATGTCTAAATAACTTTCTTCAATTTCTCATGATAGACCTATGTCCCATGGTCCCACATAGGTAGGAGCAATAAGTTGGAAAGGTGGGAAGCATAGCCCACATGAGATGGAAGAGAAGCCAACACAAGTGAAAAGAGCCACACACCCAAGGATTAGTCCTTGTGCAGTCTACTATACAAGACCGATCATATTAGGGCTGCAAAATGGTCCACTACTGTAGATATGAATTGAAATGTAGTTTGTGAACCATCATAATTTAAAGCAAGCATGCAAAGAAGAGATCCATATGGTTGCAAGACTTTTAATTGCACCCATTTGAATATTATTAAACCAAGTACATCCCATTTGGATAAAGTTATATATATATATACACACACACACACACATATAATGATGTTGGCATCCAAGCGGACTTTGATGCAACAAGACAAATCACCTTCACATGTTAGTTGTCCTACCTCAAAATCCCAAAGAACAAAATAAGGCTTAGATAGCTATCCTACCTCAGATTTCCTATATCTTTCGAGGAAGCAAAACCAATTGTCATTTCCTTTGGCAATCATTAGAAGTTTTTTGACATCCCTTAATGCATGCAACTTATAAAAAAAAAGATTTCCAAAACAATCAATATCAATGACCCAATATCTCATAGGCATTTACAAAATCAACTAAAAAAGAGTTGAGCCTTTCATCAAATTGATCAATCAAATTAACTAAAATTTAATAATTATACATAGGCGAGAAATTCAAACTAACCAAAATTAAAGGACCCATATTTTATGGGAGCCTCACAACCATATCTATCACCAAGAAAAATTTGGCAACCATTATATTATGAAAATTTATGGGCTTCATTTTATAGTGACTAATTTGACATTGGCTCAATGAGATTAAATGTGGGCTTGTAATAGAAAATATTTCAACCGACGAAAAAGGGTAAAAGAAAAGGGAAAGAAAAAGCGAAGGAAAATCTAAACTAGACAATAAATATGACAATGAAAATTTCATAATTTTGTGAACTTAAATAAAAATGTCAGAAAGAAAAAAGAGGGTTTCTTGGGGGAAAAAAGAGTGTTGCTATTGGCACGTAGATGTTTTCTATATACAAAAATAATTAAAAAAAATATACCTAATGAAAATACCAAAATGCCCCCACTCTCCTCCCCTCTCTCTCTCTCTTCCCCACCTCCCCCTCCTCTCTCATCCCCTTCCCCACGTCCACTCTCTCTCCCTCCCTTTCTCCCTCTCGCTCTCCATCCCCATATATGTTAACTCTCTCTCTCTTTCTCTCTCTCTCCTTCTCTCTCTTTCTCCTTCCCACCCGTCCACCCATCTCTTTTCTCTCAATCCCTCTCCCTCTCTATCACAGCCCGATCCCAAGAGTTAGGGATTAGAATGGGCTCCTAGAGTGTGGATACGTAATCTCGTAGCAAGCCGTGCCATGTGAAAACACGCATGAATCACTACAAGGGAGATTCCATAGGAACGTGTGAGTAAAATCCACCAACACTTAGATTTAATTTCAACCATAAGCGGAAACTTGTGAAATACACCTGTAATTATCATAAGCAATCATAGAAGGAACATTATATAATCATAAAATAAACTTAAAGTCTTTTACTTATCCATTCCCACACACTTAACCACAAATCACTTAATCATATTCAATTATACAATTTCAAGCACATGTCCATCAATCAAAATCCCAATAGAGATAGAGAGCCATGTTAAATACTAGTCCCAGCATCACTAAACTTATTAACCCAACAAAACCCCCTTTTTGACGCTTTTTGTAAGACGACTAATAGTATATATTGCCTTCATTCCACTCTTCTACACCTCTAAATACCATTTAGATACCCTTCGGGGATGAGAAGTCAATCGTGCTCGGATTGGGTTCAGTATCTGTAACACCAAGGGTAGTACTGTTAACATGATGGTTAAGCAAATATAGAGATATATAAGACCATCATGATGTATCAAATAAATTAAGGAACATATTGATTAAAAGAAGGCAATAACCATTAATTAGGCATGTTGTGCATGAGTAAGCATGTATAACAAAGCATGGATAAGTATCATAATGTATTAATTGGCATCCACATGGCTATATTCTCCCAAAAGAGTGTGTATCATTTAGAGAGAGCGTATAACATACATATGGAAATTACACTGGGGAATCAGGCTAATTTCCCAAAGAGCGCTGACAACTCTCTATAAACTACTGCAGTAGGGGCATAAGGAATATACAAATTGGTCCCGTTAAACCTAATAAGGATATAAGCTAAGTGGTGCCGACAATATATCAAGACTGAGTTGAGGTCATATCTTTCATGCTTATGATCAACCATAGTGATTGTCTCATATTCATGCATATCAATCACACTTATCATATCATACATATTGGAATTTCGTTCTTAAAATCATATGCAATCATAGAAATCGAAATTAGCAAGGTAACTAATAATTAGACGATGCATACTTAATGAGCAATAAGGCTCAAACCCTTTCAACCTTAACTACACCCATTTTAGCTCATAGACACACACTCAATAGAAGTTTCGATTAAATTGCCTCAAGGTTCGCCAGAAAGAATGAGTACATGATTAATCATAATGAGGGCAAGGTTATTTTATCAATATGAATGCATTTAAATTGAAAAGGTATCAAGGAGATTTACTAGCCATCCCTATGCTAGATATTATGTGATTCCGAGGACATTCAATACGATGTATTCATAAAATGTCTGGTGTTATTGTGTTACCAAATCTTGATGTTATATTGTATACGCAAAGGACATCATTTCTTATGTCAACACCCATGACGTGAGATCGGGAATTCATCCGAAAAATCAAAGGGGATAAGTGACAGCGCTACAGTCGTCCTCCTTATCATCTGATCACCAGTGGGCTAATTTAATTAGGAAAAAGGTGCCATGTTTAAAGCCTTACAAGGTCATTTGAAATCCCTAATATCCTTAGTTCACAGTGTTCTTACGACTTAGTCGTATATGTATTACTGCTTAGTCGAGTGGCTTAGCCTTTCCCTTAATTTCATACGCATTTATAGCTTAGCCGTATATTGGCTTGCAGCTTAGCCGTGCTAAGCCTACGGCTAGGCTACGACTTGGCTATGTCTTAGCTGTAGTACAATCTACAGCTTAGCCGTGGGTGAGCTGTAGTGTAATTCTTGATTTTGAGGCTCTCTGAAAAGTTTACCGCATAATAGCTTATGGCTTGGTCATGGAATAGTTACGGCTTAGTCGTAGTTGATTCCATAGCTTAGTTGAGGGTTAGCTGTAATTCAAATGTGGGTTTTTGTGCTCTCTGAATTCTGAGTAGTAAATACTTACGGCTTAGCCGTGGCTTCATTGTAAGTTTTAGAACTTCTGAAAATAATTCCTAAAGCTCGAGTTCAGTACAAAACTCTGAAATTATTGGTTCTAATGAGTTTCCTTTGGCCTCAAATCACAACTATGGGTTTTACAATATTCACATATTGCCTATATCACATAGTCATATTCAGATTCATTTAATCTAATACCTGTATACTTAACCAAAGGTGAATGAGTTGTAACTTGAAATTAGAGTGATTAGTTCATAAATCAACTTGAAATTAGAGTGATTAGTTCATAAATCAACAAATATAGGCATGCATGTAATAAAATATATGCTCTAATACTTGCCTTTAACATAGTGCTTGACCTTATCAACTTGTCCTTTGTGTATAGTTGGAAAAAGCATCGATAAAAGATACCTACATGAAAAACATGCAATGGGTGAATCTAATATAAGATGCATGCATGTTGTCTTTTGAGTCTCCTTGACTCTATTGCACCCAGAGAATTGAAATGAAGGTAGAGATTTTACCTTAGGGAGCTGTAACTTGAAGAAGATGGTGAATATGTTGATTCCAATGAAGATAATGCACAAAAGGCTGAAGAAGAGATGAGTGGAGGCTATCCCTCTTGCATGGAAGGCCTTTAGCTTGGGTTGGTGAGGAAGAAGCTAAGGAATGAAGGGAAAAATGTAGCTCGAGTAGGGAATGGAGGGAAAAGAGAAAGAAAGGAAGAGGAACGATTATCTCCCTCTCTCTCCCTCCCCATCTCTGTTCTTTCTCCTCTGCCCCTCATCATGCATCCACCCCTCTTTCTTCTTTCTCTCCCTTTCCCTGTCCCTCCCCCTCTCTGATCTCTCTCTCCCCCCACCCCTTCCCTCCAATGCCCCTTCTCTTCTCTCTCTCTCCCTCTCCCTCCCCCTCTATTCTCTCTCCACCCGACCCCTCCCTCCTCTGCCCCTTTCCTACCCCCTCTCCCTCTCCCGTCCCCCTCTCTCGACCTGACAACTATCTCGACAATTTTCGAGTGGAAAGGGGGGCAGGTAGAGGGAGGGGTTAAGCAGCATGGGAGGACGGGGAGGAGATATGAAAAGGGAGGGGGGGAGAGAGGGGGGGAGGGTGGGGGCATTTTGGTATTTTCGTTAGGGGTCTTTATTTTAAACAATGAATTATATGTGTAGATAGAAAGAGTTTGTGTGCCAATAGCAGCACACACACACTGAAAAAAAAAACCCCTTTAGTTGTCGGGTGAACCAAAAATAATGTCATAGTTCCTCTTTAATACTAAAGGCCCTCATGAGTGACTGCTTCTTTCTTCTTTTTCTCCCTCCTCCATTTTTCGCCTAACCCCATCCTCAATGCCTCAAGTATGTGCTTGTGTTTATGTCTTGATAAACTGAAATATGTCTAGGTGGTGAAGATATGAGGAGCTAAAGATGAGAAAGGTAGGTGCAAGATTAATTTAAGATGCTGGTTGAATGGGTTTGATTTGGGCAGCTAGTTTGGAAGGTGAAAATGGGTCTTGTCCGGATGGAGAGAGTGAGATCAAAGATATGATGGTTGTGTTTGGTTAGGTGAATTTGGTTTGGATGAGGGAGCATGAAGAGCATTGGGAGAGCTAGAAAGAATAAGACAAAGAGGTGGGTACTAGGCTATTTGTTTCGAGGGATAGCATAGGTGATTGATGATTAGATGAAGTTATAGGCGAGTCAATTTGCTAGAGGAATGTTGTTGTTGTTGTTGTTGTTGTTTTATTTTTTATTTTTTATTTTTTTTTCAGTGCCAAGGATGGGTTTGGGTCAGGTCGGACCTAACTGCAAGCCCAACTGGCTAGAGTAGGCTCAGTCCTGTTGCTGACTTGATAGGTTTGGTAGGATCCAAACTGAGGCCCAAGTGATGAAGTCATGTGTGATGTACACACGTGATGGAGAATTTTTATTTTCCCTCTTTTCGACGGAGTACTACGCAGTGGAGCAAAAAGGAGAAAAAAAAAAGGGTACTTGTTGTCAAAACGAAGAAGAGAACTAGAGGGAGTGGCTTTGATGGACTTGCTGCTGCTGCAAAAACGGTGATCCCAACGGCGACGGAAGCACGACCTAGGCGTGTTGTGCTCGAGGTGCTCCCAACACGACGATCGTGAGCTTGCTGATCGTGCTAACCGGGTGGGCTTCTTCCCTTTTTTTCTCGACCTCCTCTCTGCTTTCTTTTCCTTTGTGTGTGTGGGGTGTGTCAACGGAAATCCAAGGCGAAGGGTTATGTGGTTTTGAGTATTCGCGAGTTTAGGGTTGGTGTTGGTGGTGTCTGGATGGTTGGGGAGGAGGGAATTAGGGTTCGGAATGGTGGAAGGGTTCGATTGGTGTGTTGGAGACGGAGAAGGGCTTCGGGCTTGGGGTTTGGAAGGTCTAGGGTTACGGTTATGGTCCCAGTGGTTTTGGGTTTGGACGGGGTCCTGGGTTGAGTTAAGGTGTCAGGAGTTGGCAAGGAAGATGGGGAAGGCCTGAGGTAGGAGTTGAAAGGGGTTTTTGGATTTCAGGTGTTGGGAAGAGTGATTGAGGGCAGCAAGAAAAAGATGTATCGTGTGATGGGCTTGGGGCCCCTGGTGACAGGGGAAGATAGGTGGAAGCAGTAGAGATGGACAGATAGACAAACTCCGAGACTATGATGCCCAGATACGGCATGGACAAGGCAAGGACACAGATTATATATATAAAAAGTAAAGTATCAGATATAATATGACATGATATGCTGTCCATTTTGAAGTATCTGTGCATCATAGCTCCAAGATCAACAGACATCTTCCCAGCGACCGGATCTCGGCTCTGATACCAATCTGGCGTAGCCCCAGATCTCCGATCGAGTGGAGATCAATATCTCGATGGATTGATCGTTCCAGAGATGGATTCCAGCCCTAAGGCAAAACTATACTCATGGAAAAAGCCATAATGAGAGAAATCTCTGAACTTTTAATTGAATAAGTGTACCAATTACAATGAAAGCTCCTCTATATATATGAGTGAAAGTTCTAATGAACCCAAACATGCTAAAAATAAATTAGGCGATTGCTAAATTATAATCCAACATAAAATGGGAAATAAATCTTAGTAATAAAAAACTATCTAACTATAGGATAGGGATCCTAATCTTGGACAGATTATGGATCAAGCGGGCCCTATCAATGTCTGCGAGCCTGGGATTTGGGCTAGATCTTGGATCAGCCTACCTCACTTGGCTGGACGATAACTTGGCGCAACCGTGTAAGTTAGGGAACTGATAAGCTAAAGGGCTTACACCAACCTAGTGTTATGCCAAAATGATATGCTTTCTTAGCAGCCAATCTGATTCTTGATTGAGGCAGCGCATGGATCCTTGGTGGACATGATGGCTCTCCACATGCTTGAGCAACCAAGATAATGATTGGAGATCTCCCGACCATTCGTTCTTGCAGTGCATTTGGCCACTGGCCCCTTCCTCCACAAATTGTTTTCAGTCTTCCCCAACTCTCCCTAACCATTTTCCCAACAATGTTGTATTCATAACCATTTTCCCAACAATGTTGTACTCATTTCCTTAAGAGGCCTTAGCCCTTGGCCTCTAACCTTCTATGGAGCACCAACTGATTTATAGTCAACTAGAATTTGTTCTTGATCTCCCCTCGCTGCCAAAGGAAGTTCCATGGCAGTTTTTCAATGAGTTTGACTACTGGCTGTCCTTGAACATCTAAGAAGATACATGAAGTATATAGGGAGGTTGGCTAGCGCCGAAAGAACGAGGGTAAATTCCTGCCAAACCCACCCCCCTAAGGGAGAGAGATTTAGCTTTCCAGGAAGCCAATTTCTTTTCAATTTTCTCCGCAACCGAATCCTGTAAGGAATTTGACACTCTGCCTGTGTGTATAGGTGGGCCTCGATATAAGGATGGAAATGATCCCTCTTTGCATCCAAATTTATTTTTAGGGGCTTTCTCCTTTATTCATTCAGTATCATATTTTATTTTTTATAAATTTATCTTTGATTTTGAATAGTAACATTTTACATTTTTTTAACTAGCAGATCATGCTTATGGGCCTGGGTCATGTACATGCGTGCTTTATAGCTATTTTACATGAGTAACATGACATCTCAATCTCACCTTATCTTCAACTTCAATTTTCACCCTATTCTTTATTATTCTTATAGCTTAAGGCCCTCTTTGTTTGCATTAAAATACATGATTAAGATGAAGATCAACAGTGAACTTCCAAAAATAGCATCTTTTTTTATTCTATTTCCCAAAGAAAAAAGTTATTTGATATTTATTTCTGAAAAATAGAACGGAATTGAGAAACATAATTCATGTAGCCGACCCTAAAATAGTTGAGATAAGGCTTTGATGATAATGATATTTATTTCTGAAAATTCAACTTTATCCTTTATTTGTAACTACCCTCTTTACTCAATTTCTTTGTATTCTAATTCGGACAAACATACCCTAAAGGTGGAATGGAGATTGACGAAAAAGCTTGGATCTTATATTTCCTTGAGCGGTGTCTGCATCTGTATACCACATCAATAATGATAGCCTTATAAAGGTAGAAAGATAAAATCTCATCTCATCCCCTTTCCATGCATTGGCTTCACCAACTGTGCCCTTGGATATCTCTCTCATATCTATCCTTGAAGTTGGTTGTGTTGTCTAACAAGGTATGTCTTTATAGTTCTACTCTTTTTTTTCCCCTTCTTGTTTTGGGCAACTAGGGGTTGATGCAATTGGTTTGTTGGTAATCCTGTATGTCAGCTGGCTAACAAGGGATCAATTCTGTGGAATGCTAATCTTCTTACTTGTGTGGCATTTTGTTCAAACTTTTGTGGGTTATCCTTTTCCTTTTGACAGCTTCCTCTTCCCACTTGTGTGGGCTTTCTTAGGTCCTAGTACTCTAGGCTGGGTAGCAGAAAAAGAAAAGAAAAAAAGAAAAAGATAGATACGAAAGATCCCAAACAAAAACAAACCACTAATGGGGTAAGCAACCAAGATATGTTTTATGGTTATTTTTTTGTGATTTTAGTTTCCTACTCTCTTTTTTTGGCTAACTGGCAAAAGATTTTATTAACATGGAGCTATAAAAGTTCCCAAAAAAAATAATGGCCTTTAGTAGGGGCGTCATCATCATCAATCTAACTATGTTTGATTCAACTACATGAATTCTGTTTCTTTTTTCCGATCTATCTTGAGCCAAATCCTTAGATAAGTCACACCTCTTCACATCCATTTCTACTACCTCCATCCACATCATATTTGGCCCATCTCTTTCCCTTGGTGGGCCATCAATCTGTATAGTCAAAATTTTCCTGACTGGTGACATTGTTGGCCTATGTTGGACATGCCCAAACCATCTCAAACGAGTTTCTGTATTTTTATCCCATATGTTGCTACCCCTGAATGCTTTTGAAAGCACTTTTTTCTAATTTTAGCCTTTCTAGTTTTATCACTCACCCGCCTCAATTTTTCATATTAGCTACATCCATTTTGTGCATATGTTGTTTCTTGATTGGCCAACATTTTGCTATAGAGGTTATAACTGGTCTAGTCGCTATTCTGTAAATTTCTTCCTTCAATTTTGTTGGCATTTGTCAACCACAAAGTACTCCAAAAGCAAGTCTCCACATCAACCATCCCGCTTTTATCTTGTTTTCGACATCTTTATCAATCTCTCCATCCTTACTGATTGTTGAGTCAAGGTAATGGAAAGAATCTCTTTGTGGTGTCTCTTGGCTTCGGCTAAACACTTTTTCTCGCTGGTCGAGCTTTCTACAAAAAAACCAATGCGAGAGCGTATTCTCTTATCTAAGCTTCCTCCTTGTGCATTCGCTCTCCCCATCGTAGATGGTTCAGCCACGCCTGGTGCCACGAAATGATTGAGAACTATGACGAGGTCGAAAATCATTTTTTTCTTTGTATTCAATAAGTATTGCATGACTGAATAATTCAAGGAGGGGCGCACAACAGGGAGGGTCCTTTTAAGATGGGGTAAAGACATTTGGTGATAGAATTATAGCAATTAAACTAGTGTTAGAGGAAGACATAATTCATATCATCAATGCATATGCTCCCTAAGTAGGACTAGAGGAAAGTGTGAAAAGATAATTTTGGGAGGAGATGGATGATTTAATGCGAGAAATCCCAAATAGTGATAAGATTTTCCTTGGAGGGGATTTAAATGGGCATATAGGAAGAGATAATAGAGAATATGAGGGAGTGCATGGACGGCAAGGATTTGGAGAAAAGAATGAATTCTGATACAATATATTGGACTTTGCAGTGGCATTTGATCTCGTAGTAGCAAATACTTATTTTAAAAAGAGAGATGAGCATTTAATTACCTATAAAAGTGGGAGTAATAGGAGTCAGATAGACTTTTTTCTAGTTATAAAACAGGACCGATTGGCATGTCAAGATTGCAAGGTTATCCCAGGAGAGAGTTTGACTATACAACATAGGCTCGAAGTTTTAGATATTTGCATTAGAAGTAGAAAGAGAGCGGTAGTAAACAAAATGGACCTTAAAACAAGGTGGAGAGATTTGAAGGGGGAAAAAGCAAATATATTTAAGGACAAAATGATTGAGAAGGGGGAATGGAATATTGAAGGAGAAACTACAGTAATGTGGAATCAAATGGTTAATTGCTTTAGGAATATTGCAAAGGAGGTACTTGGAGAATCAGAAGGAAAGAGACATATTAATAAAGAAACATGGTGGTAGAGTGTGGAGGTTCAGGAAGTTATTCGACATGAAAAACATTGCTACAAAGTTTAGCAAGAGACTAAGAGTATGGAAAATTTTGAGCTGTATAATGAGGCAAAGAAAGAAGCTAAGAAAGTAGTAAGTAGTACAAAGCATACGATGACTTTTATAATAGCTTGGGAATCAGAGAAGGAGAAAAGGATATTTTTAAGCTCGCAAAAATTAGAGAAAAGAAAAGTAGGGACTTAGATCATGTCAAATGTATCAAGAACAATGAGGAAAATATTCTGGTAAAGGACAACGATATTAAAGAAATGTGGAAGGAATATTTTAGCAAACTTCTAAATGAAGAACATTTGGGCGATACAAGAGTTAAGGAAGATACTTCATCACTAGAGCATACATTTCTCCGTAGAATTAGAGGGGTGCAAGTGAAGGAAGCATTAAGGCGAATGAAGACAGGAAAGGCAACAGGCCCAGATCGTATTCCAATAGAGGTTTGAAAATGCTTAGGAGAGGTTGGAGTGAGTTGGTTATGTAGACTATTCAATAAGATACTTGTGACAAAGAAAATGCCGGATGAATGGAGAAGAAGTATTGTAGTACCTATATATAAGAATGAGGGAGATATACAAAATTGTACCAACTATCGAGGGATTAAACTTATGAGCCATGCTATGAAGTTATGGGAGAGAATAATGGAGCAAAGACTGAGAAAGAAGACCAAGATCTCTAAAAATTAATTTGATTTTATGCCAGGGAGATCAACTATGGAAGCTATCTTTTTACTTAGGCAATTAATGGAAAAATATCGAGCGAAGAGGAAGAATCTGCATATGGTCTTTATCGATTTGGGAAAAGCTTATGATAGGATATTGAGGAATTTAATTTGGTGAGTTTTAAAGAAAAAGAATGTCCCTAGAGGTTACATTGAAATTTTTAAGGATCTGTATGAAGGAGCAGTAATAAGTGTGAAAACCACATGTGGAAAAACAAGTGGATTCCCCTTGATTATAAGTTTACATCAGGGATCAACCTTAAGCCCTTATCTCTTTGTATTAATTATGGATGAGTTAATTGTGCATATTCAAGAAAAAGTATCATAGTGTATGTTGTTTGCAGATGATATAGTATTGGTGGATTAATTAAGAGATAGTGTAAATGCAAAGCTTGAGAGATGGCGGGGGGCATTAGAATCTAGAGGCTTTAAAAGAAGTCGTACAAAGACAGAATATATGGATTGCAACTTCAATGGACATATACAAAGTGTTGAAACCACTGTCAAAATTGAAACTTATGAGATACCACGTGGAGATTCTTTTCGGTACCTAAGCTCGATGATTAGTAAGGATGGGGAGATTGACGAAGATGTGGAGCATAGGATAAAAGCTAGATGGCTGAAGTGGAGACTAGATTCTGGAGTGCTTTGTGACAGATGAATGCCAATGAAATTGAAGGATAAATTTTACAGGACGATGGTTAGACCAGCTATGATAAAAGGAGCAGAATGTTGGCCAATTAAGAAGACGCATATTCATAAGATGGATGTAGCGGAAATGAGAATACTTAGGTGGATGTGTGGTAAAACTAAGAAAGATAAAATTAGAAATGAGTGCTTTCGAGAGCATTTAGGGGTAGCACCAATAGGGGATAAGATTAGAGAAACCCGTTTAAGATGGTTTGGGTATATTGAGCATAGGCCAATAGTGGCACTAATAAGAAAAAGTTTGGCTATATAGGTGGATGGCCCATCAAGAGGTAGGGGTAGGCCAAAGAAAACATTGATGGAAGTCATTAATTCAGATTTGAAGAAGTTTAACTTGCAAAGGATTTGGTTTAGAATAGAACGGAATGGAGAAAAAGAATTCATGTAACTGACCTCAACATGGTTGGATAAGGCTTTGATGATGATGATGATGATGAAATGTTTCTTGATGAAACATCTCACTTCTATTCCAACTTGATTGGCCTATATCTGTTTCCATCATAAATGTCACATACAAAGCAGAATTTTACAATAGTACTAAAGAGTGAATTAGTGGGGTATGCGCAAAATACAATGTAAACACGCTGCATTGAAGTCAATGGTTGAAGGGGGTGGTTTTTCCATCTCTTTGCTTCTTCCCAAGAACTGATTTCGGACCATGTTCTTTGAGATCGTTGCCCAATTCATCGAGCACAGGCAAGTTGGGGTGAGTCAAGGGTGGAATCCTGTAGCAACTCTGTCTTGATGATGTGAGGCATATAAGAGCAAACAGTAAGGAGATTAGGGCTAGAGACCACACTGGGATACCTGTAGTTGCTATGGACACTTTCCTTCTCATCCCATTCCTTGTTTGAGAAGAGAGAGTGGACCTTTGCAGGGAGGGTGAGAGATGGCTTGAAGATGTGGAGCACTATGATGCACAGATACTTCAAAATGGCTAACTTATAATGTCGTATCGTATCCGATACTTTACTTTTTATGTGTAAAATATGTGTCCCTACCGTATTCATAGAGTGTCCTTGCCATATTCATGCCGTATCTGGGCATCATAGGTGGAGGGTGCTTCTTTGGGAGGACAACTCGAACCTTCGGTTGTGATTTATTGTATTTCTATAGTGATAGACCCACCTCTCTCTCTCTCTCCCTCTCTCTTGTTGCTTGGTTGATTGTTGAGGTTCCTAAAATGAGAGTCTGCTCTCTACATAGATGGGAACTTTATTTATGCATTAATCCGTCAAAAATAAACAATTGAGCAGATGGGAACTTTATTTATGCATTAATCTGTCAAAAATAAACAATTGAGAAGTTTGTTCCTTTTTGTACCATATGAACCTTAGTCAAGGGGGTTTTAGTTAAAACTCAAAATGCAGGGGCTTTCCTGAGGTTTTGTTAGAAACTTAAAATATAGGGGGTGTTTTGTGAAAAAAAAAACTGTTAATATATATGAGTTCTACATTATATCTATATATAACCACAAAACATTTAACTCTTTTTCCTTGTGAAATTACTTGGATGTTTTGGTATGGTGTTTGATTTCTTATGTTTCTTATGCTTCAATTTAATGTATGATGGATGGCTTTCATTACAAGAATCATTTTTATCTTTTGTGTTGTGAACCATGAACTCTACAAGTGGCACCCTCCTTTCAGTGGTAAAACTATTCATCTAAGTAAGGCCCTAATTATGATGGACTCTCCTTTATTTGATGACAAACTTCTATTTGGATGGTCAGATTCCAACATCTCCCAAGGTGCCCACACCATTTCATTGATTTTTGTCCCCTATTTGATTAGTCTAATGATAACTAACTTCTATTGGGGTGAGCCTTCACTGATTTCTATTTGTATAGAGAAAATCTATAGATAAGATGCTTTTAAAACTGGGGCCTTTAAATCAATGGTTTCGATAATCTGGTGAGGCTGATTTCTTAGCTCCCCCTTTTCCATAAGGATACCCTTCAATCTGCCTCCTCCAATTGGTAAACTTTTAGCTAAGTGGGTCCCGCGGGCTGGAATGCATGTAAGCTTATAGGTGAACACTTATTGGGAAAAGAAACTGAGAACTTTTGTTGAATGTCAAAGAATATATCGAATAGAACCAGTTAACTGCCCTCTTGCTTTTATAATGCCATAATTGTCTCCATAGAGCCCATCAACTTAAATAAAAACTTCAATTACATCTTTGCTTCCTTTCTACTCGTAATTAGACTCTGAAACTTGATTAAATTTATAAATATGGGCAGTGCAAGAGAACACTTGGCGGGTTTTTCGCAGAAAAACAAACCTATCAGTGGGGCCAAAATGATCTTGGACGTCCGTTGGATCATGCTAACCCCTTGATTTATTGCCATAAAAGTTAATGGCTTTTGAGGCATTATTTTCTTATTATTTCAATCCAATCGTGAGGTAAGTTGGATTAGTGTCAAATTTGGATATGTGACAATTCAATTTGGGGGTGGCACGGTATGAAAAGATTTGATTGTTGCAAGGTTGGCCTTGTGGCGAAAAAAAAAAGGTGGGAAAAGAGGCTTTTTAAAATGGGGCATTTTTTAAAATTCCCCTTTAACTATAATTTGAAAAGACAGAAACTACATGGACGTCCCATGGAATGTAGATCATGGTTTTAGATTTCAGACGAGACTAGGTCAAATCAGGCAAGTTGACCTAGTGCTGCCACTAGCTGGAACGAAACTTGGCTTGGAATTACATTTTACGTATATATGAAGTTGTTATAGTAAATATATTGAACTTCGTGACTAAGCTTATAAAGTTATCTGTATCTTACCTGGTTACGTCTTTCTCATTTGCCCATGATAGATCGGAAGTTCAAGTCTACCTTCAAACATGAAAGGCTTCATCTTTTTTAATTTTCTACAACTAGGTCCTTACTTTTTTATTTAACATTAAAGATGCCCCATGTTGCATGAATTAACTAAAATATGCAACATCTCAAAAAGACCCTGTAAGTGAAAAGAATATATCTTTCTCTTTTTCTATTTTTTTTCAAATATATATATATTGGCATAACTATAAAATGGATCTTATAGTTTGTATGTGTACTAAAATCTCCCTTAACTACGCCTTCAAACGTGAAAATATTTTTTAATTTTTTAAAACTAGGTCATTAGATTTTTATTTAACCTTAAAGATGCTCCATGTTGCTTTACTAACTAAATTATGCAACATCTCAAAAAGAAGCCTGCAAGTGAAGAAACATATATTCTCTTTTTTCCTTTTTTTTTTAACAAATAGGCACATATATTTTGGCATAACTATAAAATGACTCTTATATGTTGTATATGTACTTGACTCTCCCTTAACTAAGGGTGAAACTGGATAGAAGTTAACTAGGCCCTCTTTTTTTTTTTTTTATTCTACCATTGTACCTCTAAGAAAATTACTTCTCCTTCGAATTAAAGGATAAGAAAAATAATTTTGCCTCTTAAAAATTAATAGTTATATGTTATATCATTAGTGAGTCAATGCTCAACCACACTAAATATCACTACTATATATGGATTGGACATTTGTTGAATAGGTCAATTTTCACACTTATACTAGGTTTAAACTATTTTTTATTTATTTTTATTTTTTAGATTTTTTTTATAATTTTTAGGACCAACATGTCTCTTCTGGTCTGGTACGGAAGGCACGAACCAGCACCATTGGCCCAGACTCGTCCCAGTCTAGATTGGCACAAAGACGGCAGCGGAATTTAAAACCATGGTGTTGATGTTTTTACAGCCAAAGTTTTATGTTTGGTCTTTTGGATTTGTCATCTGGGTTCTGGATGGTGCTATTGTTGGATACAATGGATATTTTGTGTTAAAATATGAACCTTCACGGCATGTTCTGTTTCGTAGTATGTCTACATATTCTTGTTAATTGTATGTATAGATCTGTACATATACATGGTGATGTATAGTTACTACAGGAGATTCGCTGCACACATCGCGCATGGCATCCCCTCCACACCTTGCTATAGGGCCACCTTTGGATGAGGGTGGTTGGGTTTGAAAGATTTCGATGGGTTCTACCTGAGTCTTCCTGATCATCCCATTAATGGCCCACAAGTTGGATGTCTTTATATTACAAACATTCAATGGATTCAGTGGACCAGTCCATTCATGGGCGCAAAGCCATGGGATCGGTGTAAATCAGGGGGATGGTCCCTCAAATTGATCATTGTGTTTTGCCCTAAAAACCTATTTTCCAAAACTTTTAGATGTCTGAAATTTTTTTGAGATGGATTGTATCAAGTGAATTTGTTGTCTAAGATTGGATGACACATTACGGCTGGCAGTGTAACTCTACAGATAATTGATGTGCATATAATTTTAACTATGTTCTCACTTTGTTATTCAGGACAGTGAAGGCTCCCACATTGTGATTAGCCCTCCTTTGCCATCTTCCTTGTATTCGGGAGCAATAGCTCTGTTTCCTCCAGAAGAATAAATCCAATTTTTCTCAGAGCACCTGCACCATCACCTCCATCATGTCACAATGCTAATGTGACTGCTGTGACTGCATCACCTCTATCTTCATCCAATGCCACTGATGCTGCTACCCTACCTGCATCATCGAGCAATGCGACAGTTGTGCCCACACCAACCCCCATTGTCATCTCTCAAGGTCGGTGTTGTGCTCACACCACCTCAGTCAATTCAAGCTGCCATGCTACATCTGCGCCACCACCGAGACACAATTTCAGGAGACATTCTCACCCTAGCAGGGCCAAGAGCATCTACTATTGTTGTGTTTAAATTTAATTAAGATTTATTATATTTGGAGTTCTTTCTACCACTATTCTTGATCTTTGAAGTATTTTACTACTATCAATGGCCTTGTTACAAGTATTATGAAAGCCCAGTGTTGGTGCTGACAGTCTCTCCACCCCCACCCCCCCCCCCCCCCCCCCCGGGGCCTGGTTTGTGTCTGTTAATGTGCTCATTTTTCAAATGTGTGTGCATATATATATATGGGGAATTGCTTAGGTGCTATGAAATTCCCATACTATGCGTGCGATGAAAAACAAAAATCGCAGGACCGAACTCTCGAAACAAAAGTATACGAACCGTCCTCTTCTCTCTCTCTCTCTCTCTCTCTCTCTCTCTCTCTCTCCAACCCATAGAAACCCAAAATTCAACCTCCGACTCTCTTCTTCTCTTGCCAGCCCAACCAAATCATTCATCCGTCCACAGCTTCATCTCTTTCTAAACCCATCCAAAACACCACAACATCCCTCCGCAAGCCAGCCACCAGCCCTCCTCGATCATCTCTCTTGCCCAGCGTCCTCTTCTCCTGCAAGCTCTTAAGCAGAGAAGCACAAAAAGAAGCAAGAAACAGAGGAGGAGAAAGAGAAAGGAAGAAGATAAAGAGAACAAAATGGGAGGAAACAACCCCTTGGTCAGATATTCGTCTCTCTCTCTCTCTCTCTCTCTTTTCCTAATTATATTGAAATGCCATGGGTTTCTTTTTCCTCTCTAATTTCTTGGTAATAGTACGTTTTATGGGTTCTGATTATATGCTTTTTGAGGGTTTTTATGTGACTATGGAGAAGAGAGGAAGGAGACTGAAAAAAGATTGGGCAAATCTGTCCACCGTTTTGGTTTGTGACGATGCAAATTTAATTTTCTTAAAAGCAGACGATTTAATCAAACTGCTAGCGGAACATAATTGTAAATGGACCACTTGATTTTTTTTATTGAATCAAATTATACTCTTCTGCACTGGTCTTTCTTTTATTAGACAGCGTTTGCTTAACTTTGTTACTGTCTGTATTCAAATCTGGCCACTATTTGAGTTACATTTGAAGGCCTAATTTTGTTTTGACCTTTTCCCCTTCCATTCAATATTAAACATATTCATCAGTGTGCTGCTGGATCGTGCAATTGATATATGAATTGCCAAAATCTTGTAACTTCATTTGATAGAATAAAGACTAATGTCACCAGCTCGCCTTGAATAGGTGTTTCTTGTTTGAATGTTAGAATGTATTTCCAACATTTTGCATTTTTGCTGCCTTAATTTACATGTCGTTTCATAAACTTGAATATTTCCTGGTTCTTCATTTTTGTTATTTTCCATTTGACTTTAATTGGATGATGATGCTTAAGCTTACTATTCATTGAATGTTATGCAGGTCTATCATTTATAGGCATCTTTTCTAGCTGAGTTTTAGCTGGCCATCTTTTTGTGTCTCATTTCAATTGTATAATCACATTGTGACAACTTGTAAATGGGCACTAACCTTTCCCAACTACTGCAGAATTCGAGGGAAAAGCTCAACAAAGCAGGCCTTTAGTTTGTCAATCTTGATAGCACAGTACTTGAAATGGGGTTGCATTAAGGCATTGGTGTTCTCTTTTGCAGATGCATGTATTTATATTTATTGTATGTTTTACTGGGAGGGTTATAGGTATGGTGTTGTTATTGTTCATGTTCTTGTTGGAGTAAGGCATGGGCTTTGTTATTATAGTCTCTTGTTGTTAATGGAACAACGTTCATTAATTTTCTTTTGTTCTCAATGAATCAACCATGTTGCAAGATTTTATATAATTTTTTTAATGAGTTACAGTTGTTACTTCTCGTGAAGATCAACTAAACATCTATATTTCAGACACATAATTATAGTTAGACGTCAAACCTCATAAAGGAGATGAAAAGCATGGAAAGAGAAAAAGAAAGCATTGAAGATTAATATTACAAGAAGGTTCTTAGGTTCCATATCCATCTATCCAAAAATAAAAGGAAGATTGATATTTTCTTGTTTAAAGGTGTATCTTAATAACATCAAGCTAAACAACAATAAAGGCGTTGTGACAATCTTTCGTTCAACATTTTTCTAAAAGGGAGTCTCTATTATCTGTATTTCGGGATGTACAGAATCACAAAATTGCATCAAAACCAAAAAGAAAGAGAAATATTTCTATATTGCACCCACCAATCTACCCAACCCCAATACCCTTGCGTGGCCTTCAGCCATAAACTGGAGTCCACTCAAAATCACTTCTTTCAATGTTGGTAGAGGACAAAGGGCTGATTTTGAAGTCTTTTATTTGAATTGTGATTCATCCAATAGCCAGTCTAATTCAGATTACAAGAAGACTCGACCCAATGCCTCGTCTTTCGGTAGAAGTTATAAGTGAATGATCCACATTGATATTGAATTGGGTGATACCAGAGTGTTACAACCAATGAGATGATCATATAAAAGAGATTAACTGCTTAGGAAATAAAACTTGCCTCCACATGTATAGTTTTTTAGGCCAAGAAAGCACTTGAATGTACATTCAACTCAACAATTAATACCACCCCATTACAATGATTTTGAGATCCTCATTCTTGAGATAAAATGAATTTATTCAGAAGTTAAATCATTCATTACTAACTTAGCCTCAACTCTCACTGCATCAAGATGTCCCTATGAGAAACATCTCACAGCCGTCAACCATCAAAGGAAAAAGAATAGCATTTCAGTCTAGATTTCCCTTGCACAATTCAGATGTAACAAATAACTTCATTTCAAGTAGACAGTGCATGCCCCTTCCAATTTTTGTTTCCTGCGTGTGCCACACAAGCAAGACTTCTACACTGGTTATATTCTAATGCATCAACTCCAAAACTTGCATTTTTTTACCATAAAAAATCTGAAATATGCATTAGCTTGTGCAGCCATAACACTCAAAAAATTGATTACGATTTCCCTAGTCTTCATATTACAAAATATGAGCCCCTAAATCACAATAGTTTCATTATCTACATCTAACAACTCTTGAGCCTGCTGCCAATCAGTTCTCTCTGGATTTGGGTCTTAAACCATCAAAGAAATGCCTAGTTCTGAAGTCTTCTTCATACTATGCTGAGTGCCTTCATTTGCAGTATTTTAGAAAAGAAGGTCTAGATGTTACTCGAGAAAAATGACAAACAAACTCATCATGGGTTCAAGCTTTTAGGGTGTGTTCAAGTTTCACCTTCCTACCACAGGTTATTATACATATTAAAGATAGAAATTACTGGTCATTTAAATTTTAAAATAATATCTAAGCCATAAGTTATTTATTAAAATGTTTCTCACCAATTGTAAATAAATCTTAGCTATTCATCTTAAAATCAGGAACTAAGCCATCAACAATTCTATTTCCCAAAAAACTATTCTTCTTACTATCCAATGCAAGGACTGATTTGTCTTCCCTAAATGAATCACAAACAGTGAGTTTAGGATGTAGTTTAATGAATGTTTGCAAGGTCAAATTGAATTTGACATTGGAAAATTGTTGTTATGGGGCGGGTGCATTTAGGATGGGTTGTACATCAATTGGGTTGGCCAAGGACACTTAAATTTGATGCAACCCAATCCCATTCCTAGATGTAGATCCCTCTCCAAAAATATAGCAGATTTATAGAGTGCTTGTTCCGTGCTCCCACTTTCTCCCACTTGGGGGGTGGGATTAGGGGTATCTCTTTATGTGGTTGGGGCCCAATCGTATACAAAATATGGCTTCTATTTGATCATCCTAATTATCCCTTTATCAATAGCCAATAAGTTTCCCTCTAAAAATTGATCTATGGATACAACTTCATACTCCATTCGAATGGGTGTTCAAAAAAAGGGAATAGTGTAGTTCAAGGGGAACCAAGTCCGGTCCATTCAGATGGGTCATCAAGTTGGTCCCACTATGAGGTGTGTACGAGTTAGCACAAAAAAAAAAAAAAAGTGAAAAAAAGTGTGCATCGGATATTATGGAAAAAAAAAAACCCGTCTTAAAACTGGATTCTATGACTATGGACCCAAATTATTAGTATTTACGGTTGAAGACCTCTTGCACAAATTTTTATTTTTATTTTTTTAAAAGATTTTTACCCCTATATAACATGTTGTCATATCCGTCATCATCTGAGATGGGCCCAATTAATCACTGACTGTGAGAGGTGATTGTTTACTCATCCATCATTACAATCAACCATAACCTATGCAAAGCCCCCACCATTAGTGCCTAAATTCTCAAATTCACTACATTAGCCATCCTCCACCATCAATGCCAGTACAATGCCCCACCTTCTTCCCACTACCGTACCCATCCTCAAAAGCATCTGCCAAGTCTCATCATCAAACTTGTACAAAGCCACAATTACTCCACGTCATCACCCAAATCAGCCCATCCCACTTATTACAAGCCTCCTCCCATCACTTATACCAAAGCTTCCACCTTACCTGGCTAGATTCGTCCATCCTAGCTAGAGAGCGAAAGAGAAAGGAGATGGAAAAGATGAAAAGAGAGAAAGAGAGAGAGAGAGAGTCTCTACAAGCATCCACCTTCCTCGAGGAAATGGGGTTCAAAAAGGGGTATCAATTTTCTGCGGACATGGAAGTCCAATACCCCACATAAGAACTCCATTTTCAGGCTTCTCAAGAAAAATGCTGACCTAGCAAAAGGCATTTGCTAGACTTTTGTTGTACCAAACATATGAAAATTTTACTTTTGTGTAGAAAAGCAATAATATTTCCTTGAAATTGGGTCACACAAATGTGCCCATAGGAATTTCCACCAAGAGGAATTTCTCTAAACAAAATGCTTCCGATATGTAGGTGTGCTCATGATGAGTTTTCCATACAGGAGATGATATATAAACTGAGTGAAATGTGGAAGGTGAAATAGTCCAAATTCGACGATGGACTGTTAAGATAAAATTTTCAAATTCAAAGATGCACTACACGTGCTTGTGCAAGCACAGATTCTGGGGATAATCTTCGAATTATTTTCTTATTGATATGCTCTTATTAAATAGCGAATGTGAGTTACATGTATGAAAACAAATTTAAAAAGGACCATTTTCAATCAAAGAAGGATTACTACTTATTGACAACCCTACTTAATTCTGGGCAAACATTCTCGAATCTCACCCCCACAGGACCGGTTGCTCTCATCAATAGATAATGTCATAGATGCCAAAGATACATACACTGCAATATACAATTAACATATTTGGTTCATAAGGCATAATATGGTCGGCAATTATAACTTATACAAAAAGGATCTCATCCTTCCGACCAACAAAATCATGTTACAAAATACATGGCACAACTTCTTTCAAAGTTTTGAGTCAATTACATCACCAATAAGACGTCAAACTCGATAATAGCTTGATAAAAAATATCTAGAATTTGATGGAATAGAGATCAATATAATCTGAACCATATAAAACGCATTGCAAAAGTCCTAGATTATACTAGAAGCATGGATATCTTAAACTAAAGTAGGCATCCTTGCATTAGATCAAAAAGAATTACTTGCCTATTGGAGGACACAACAAATCCTTATTGGAGGAAAACGAAGCTAAACATGTACTTGCCCCGAGCGATGCTGAGCCTAATGCAAAGATGCTGTAGATGGTGAGTGCTTCGACCTTTTCTCCTTTTTAAACCTCTTCCAGTGCTACGATGCAACAGGAATAGTCTAAGTAGAATTAAATCCTAACTAATAGCTATTTGTTCAATGTCATGATCATGGAATACCAACTGTCCTAATAGATACATCCAATTGCAATACATGATGAATATAATAAACCACTCACCTATTGATACATGATGGTGTGATCTTCTTTTTTCTATTCCTCTGTTACACTTTTCTAAGTAAGTGATTTCAATGCCAGGATGGGATGACTGTCAATGCCAGGATGGAATGTTTGTGAGGAAATAATAAATAGCAATGGTTATTCCATATAAACTTAAATGGTTGTTCCAGATTCTAAACTAGAAAATAAGAAATGATAAAAATAGATGTATATAAGTCTTCTTTTTCATCCACACTAACCATCCATCTTTTGTTTTTGTTGTGCCTCAAAAGTACACAGTGATATTCTTTTTCGAAAAAAGTAGACAATAATAACTGAAACCTGAACTATTTATTAAAGAAGCTGACGATTGTGAGGAAAACTGATGATATCCCACACATTAACCCAATCACAGTCCTTGGAGAATCAAATAGTTCGTGCTTAAGCTGGACGCCCACCCTTCTGATCTTGCCTTCTTGAAATTTACTGACTTCTTTATAAACATTTGACAGATAAGTCTACATCAAATGAGGACATACACCTACACAAATATTGTCAAAGAGCAAAGCCAACTCTTCATCGTTACCTGACAAATGTTCAAAAACTTTATAATTCTCCAATGCAGCTACACCCTTGGTTGAATGGATAAGTTGCTTCATTAAATTCGCAGAGTTTGTGCAATGGCTTCTATACTTTTTGAAGCATTGTTCCAAAGCAACAAAATTTTGAAACACACACAACGCAACACCAATGAGAGAGAGTGTCAGTATTTTTAGAACCTTCCCTATTATCTCCACATCAAGTATTAATGTCTTCTCTATTATTCCAAATGTGACCCCTCTATATTCAATTTCTAATATTGGAGGGATAAATGATAGATATGATAGACCACTTACGTATTGACACTTGATGGTGTGATATGCTCTTCTCTATTCCTCTGTTACTCTTTTCTAAGTAAGTGATTTCAATGCTAGGATGGGATAACTATTAATGCCAGGATGGGATGTTTGTGAGGAAATAATAAACAGCAATGGTTGTTCCATATAAACTTAAATGGTTGTTCCGGATTCTTAACTAAAAAATAAGAAATGATAAAGGTAGGTGTATACAAGTCTTCTTTTTCATCCACTTTAACCATCCATCTTTTATTTTTGTTGTGCTTCAAATGTACACAATAATCTTCTTTTTTGAAAAAAGTAAACAATAATAACTGAAACCAAAACTATTTATTAAAAAAGCTGACAATTGTGAGGAAGACGATTGATATCCCACACATTAACCCAATCACTGTCCATGGAATCAGATAGTTCGTGCCCAAGCTGGACGCCCACCCTTCTCATCTTGCCTTCTTGAAATTTGTTGACTCCTTTATAAACATTTCACAGATAAGTCTGCATCAAATGAGGATATACACCTACACAAATATTGTCAAAGAGCAAAGCCAACTCTTCATCGTTGCCTGACAAATGTTCGAAAACTTTATAACTCTCCAATGCAGCTACATCCTTGGTTGAATGGATATGTTGCTTCATTAAATTCGCATAGCTTGTGCAATGGCTTCCATACTTTTCGAAGCACTGTTCCAAAGCAACAAAATTTTGAAACACACACAATGCAACACCAATGGGAGAGAGTGTCGGTATTTTCAGAACCTTTCCTATTATCTCCACATCAAGTATTGATGTCTTCTCTTTTATTCCAAATATGTCCCCTCTATTTTCAATCACTAATGCTGGAGGGATAAATGATGGTGGTGGCGATCTGTAGCCCATCTCTACAATTGGAGATACAATTGGATTGGGATCGGTATAGGTGAAGTGTTGGTACCTAGTGTCTTGAATATCAAATGTGGGAGGGGGAGTCGGGTGGACTGGAATCATGTGCAAAAGTATTAGGTGCAAGAGATGATCAATAGTATGAGGCACTTCAGGTATCTCATCATTCATGGAAATGAGATTCTTGAAAACATCAAAAGCAAGATGCCTAAGGGGTCTGACTCCCGTTGATTTACTAATGACCAGCATATATATGCGTTCAAGAACAACAAATGGAAGTTTGCACTCCAACGTTAATAGGTCTACACTCAAAACTGATAGATCATCCTGCTCAGCATCAGCATACTCCAAATTAAGAAATAGCTGAATGATAAAGCATCCATCTAGCATCATCATTGTCACAAACTCCTCACTCTGCATTTTATATATTTCTTAATAGCTCCTTCTAACTGATTCTTTTATCTCTATTATCTTCTCCTTGATTTTACTGGCTAGTTCACTCCTCTCCTTGTTTTCAAAAGAGGAGGGCATTCTCATAATGCAATTTAATATACTCCATTTTTGCTCAAATTGGGTTATGTTTGTTTGGCTTAGGTCTGTGATATGGTCTATCGAAAACAACTTTGGTGTATATACGCTATCAATGGCCACTCTAATGATGTCGGGGACTCGTTCTATGGTGCACGTCGCTTTAGAGGAGGATGATGCACCTGACATCTTCACGTCCACAACCAAGACAAAACACCAATGATTTAACAAATGACTTATTTTGATCAGTTTGAATTACAAGCAACCTGATTGCGAATAATTATAATTACATAGAACTAATTAGTAGCTGACTTGATTGCAAGGAACCCAGTTATAAAAATCCAAACATTGTTGTAGCTAGAACATTTCAGAAGATTCAAACATCAACGCATGTATTGAATCTAATTCATTCTATGTACATGGTGCATTCCACAATAGATTTTTTCAACATATTGCACAATAAAATGTATCACGATATCAAATGCACAATAACATAGTAACTACATTACATTTTATAGTAGCTTATCTTTTTCTAATAGTCTTTTTTTTTTTCACACAAAAAATAATAGAATATCAAATATAGAGTAACCTAGTAATTGGGATGAAATTCTAAAATCCATACAAATAGTGGTGACAAATGAGTATAAGCAGATCAAAATAAGCAAAATAAACCAAAGGGATCTCTGAGTTGAAGGCCAATCTGTATTTAACCAATTATTAAAACCATCATTGTAACCTCAAACCCACAGCCAAAGCAGGTTAGCACAATCTGACCCACATAACCTCAAGCACAAAAAAAAAAAAACGTTTTAAGTGGTTAATTTCAAAATAAAAATTATTTAAACTTAAGTATAAATAGTTAAACTTTGCAATCTTCAATCCCAAAACTTTAAGATATTGACGAGTAATAGTTTATAGAATTAGGAAAAGCTTTAAGGGGTATTTTGTTTCTCTGTCATGTTGGTGAAGGGATTAAAAGAGACTTTTTTGGCTTTAACAGAGTAAAAGAGGGGTTTTAAGAAGAGGACCAACTTTGTAAGGACCCACTAGAGTATAAGAGAGCTGATGTGGGTCAAGAATGAAGAAGAACCCAACTTTTTCAGCATCAAGGTTTAAGATGAAAACTAGGCTTACGTCGCACTAAAATGGGGGCTGCATAACATCCATTCCAAATTTTTATCTCTTTTGACAAAATGGGGGCAGGGGGTGACCCCCCCTCAAAATTTTACTAAAAACCCCTTACATTAGAAAAAATTATATACCATTATTACTTATGGCCTGTCTAAGATTTTTTTTATACAGTGGTTCCTTCGAAGAGAGTTTTTTGGTCCAACCCCTATGGGAAGTATAACCAGTTGCCATTTGGCCCATTCTGTTTTATGAATGATTTTGACATTTCTCAATACATCTCAATTTCAAAAAAATTCAATCAATCAATATAAATGACCTCGTATTTTATGGGGTGCATTATCATAATTGACTCAATAAGAGTTGGGCCTACCATGAAGTTTATCACTAAAAAGACTTAAAATTCTCACTATTATAATAGGTGAGAAATTTATGATGCTTTTAATTGGGGTTAGTTAAGAAAAGCTTAAACTGATAGGAACCAATGGACCCATCTTTTATGTGACCATCACCAATGTGCACCTTAGGAGAAGTTGGGCCCACCATTATAGGCCTTAATTGGGTTGGCCAAGGACACTTAAATTCGATGCAACCCAATCCCATTCCTAGATGTAGATCCCTCTCCAAAAATATAGCAGATTTATAGAGTGCTTGTTCCGTGCTCCCACTTTCTCCCACTTGGGGGGTGGGATTAGGGGTATCTCTTCATGTGGTTGGGCCCAATCGTACACAAAATATGGCTTCTATTTGATCATCCTAATTATCCCTTTATCAATAGCCAATAAGGTTCCCTCTAAAAATTGATCTACGGATACAACTTCATACTCCATTCGAATGGGTGTTCAAAAAAAGGGAATAGTGTAGTTCAAGGGGAACCAAGTCCGGTCCATTCAGATGGGTCATCAAGTTGGTCCCACTATGAGGTGTGTATGAGTTAGCACAAAAAAAAAAAGTGAAAAAAAGTGTGCTTCGGATATTATGAAAAAAAAAACCGTCTTAAAACTGGATTCTATGACTATGGACCCAAACTATTAGTATTTACGGTTGAAGACCTCTTGCACAAATTTTTATTTTTATTTTTTTTAAAAGATTTTTACCCCTATATAACATGTTGTCATATCCGTCATCATCTGAGATGGGCCTAATTAATCACTGACTGTGAGAGGTGATTGTTTACCCAGCCATCATTACAATCGACCATAACCTATGCAAAGCCCCCACCATTAGTGCCTAAATTCTCAAATTCACTACATTAGCCATCCTCCACCATCACTACTCAAATCCTCCACCATCAATGCCAGTACAATGCCCCACCTTCTTCCCACTACCGTACCCATCCCCAAACGCATCTGCCAAGTCTCATCATCAAACTTGTACAAAGCCACAATTACTCCACGTCATCACCCAAATTAGCCCATCCCACTTATTACAAGCCTCCTCCCATCACTTATACCAAAGCTTCCACCTTACCTGGCTAGATTCGTCCATCCTAGCTAGAGAGCGAAAGAGAAAGGAGATGGAAAAGATGAAAAGAGTGAAAGAGAGAGAGAGAGAGTCTCTACAAGCATCCACCTTCCTCGAGGAAATGGGGTTCAAAAAGGGGTATCAATTTTCTGCGGACATGGAAGTCCAATACCCCACATAAGAACTCCATTTTCAAGCTTCTCAAAAAAAAATGCTGACCTAGCAAAAGGCATTTGCTAGACTTTTGTTGCACCAAACATATGAAAATTTTACTTTTGTGTAGAAAAGCAATAATATTTCCTTGAAATTGGGTCACACAAATGTGCCCATAGGAATTTCCACCAAGAGGAATTTCTCTAAACAAAATGCTTCCGATATGTAGGTGTGCTCATGATGAGTTTTCCATACAGGAGATGATATATAAACTGAGTGAAATGTGGAAGGTGAAATAGTTCAAATTCGACGATGGACTGTTAAGATAAAATTTTCAAATTCAAAGATGCACTACACGTGCTTGTGCAAGCACAGATTCTGGGGATAATCTTCGAATTATTTTCTTATTGATATGCTCTTATTAAATAGCGAATGTGAGTTACATGTATGAAAACAAATTTAAAAAGGACCCTTTTCAATCAAAGAAGGATTAATACTTATTGACAACTCTACTTAATTCTAGGCAAACATTCTCGAATCTCACCCCCACTGGACCGGTTGCTCTTATCAATAGATAATGTCATAGATGTCAAAGATACATACATAGCAATATACAATTAACATATTTGGTTCGTAAGGCATAACATGGTCGGCAATTATAACTTACACAAAAAGGATCTCATCCTTCCGACCAACAAAATCATGTTACAAAATACATGGCACAACTTCTGTCAAAGTTTTGAGTCAATTACATCACCAATAAGACGTCAAACTCGATAATAGCTTGATAAAAAATATCTAGAATTTGATGGAATAGAGATCAATATAATCTGAACCATATAAAACGCATTACAAAAGTCCTAGATTGTACTAGAAGCATGGATATCTTAAACTAAAGTAGGCATCCTTGCATTAAATAAAAAAGAATTACTTGCCTATTAAAGGACACAACAAATCCCTATGGGAGGAAAATGAAGCTAAACATGTACTTGCCCCGAGCGATGCTTAGCCTAATGCAAAGATGCTGTAGATGGTGAGTGCTTCGACCTTTTCTCCTTTTCAAACCTCTTCCAGTGCTACGATGCAACAGGAATAGTCTAAGTAGAATTAAATCCTAACTAATAGCTATTTATTCAATGTCATGATCATGGAATACCAACTGTCCTAATAGATACATCCAATTGCAATACATGATGAATATAATAAACCACTCACCTATTGATACATGATGGTGTGATCTTCTTTTTTCTATTCTTCTGTTACACTTTTCTAAGTAAGTGATTTCAATGCCAGGATGGGATGTTTGTGAGGAAATAATAAACAGCAATGGTTATTCCATATAAACTTAAATGGTTGTTCCAGATTCTAAACTAAAAAAATAAGAAATGATAAAAATAGATGTATATAAGTCTTCTTTTTCTTCCACTCTAACCATCCATCTTTTGTTTTTGTTGAGCTTCGAAAGTACACAGTGATATTCTTTTTCAAAAAAAGTAGACAATAATAACTGAAACCTGAATTATTTATTAAAGAAGCTGACGATTGTGAGGAAGACTGTTGATATCCCACACATTAACCCAATCATAGTCCTTGGAGAATCAAATAGTTCGTCCTCAAGCTGGACGCCCACCCTTCTTATCTTGCCTTCTTGAAATTTGCTGACTTCTTTATAAACATTTGACAGATAAGTCTACATCAATTGAGGATATACACTTACACAAATATTGTCAAAGATCAAAGCCAACTCTTCATCGTTGCTTGACAAATGTTCAAAAACTTTATAATTCTCCAATGCAGGTACATCCTTGGTTGAATGGATAAATTACTTCATTAAATTTGCATAGTTTGTGCAATGGCTTCTATACTTTTTGAAGCATTGTTCCAAAGCAACAAAACTTTGAAACACACACAACGCAACACCAATGAGAGAGAGTGTCGGTATTTTCAGAACCTTCCCTATTATCTCCACATCAAGTATTGATGTCTTCTCTTTTATTCCAAATGTGACCCCCCCTATATTCAATTTCTAATATTGGAGGGATAAATGATTGATATGATAGACCACTTACGTATTGACACTTGATGGTGTGATATGCTCTTCTCTATTCCTCTGTTACTCTTTTCTAAGTAAGTGATTTCAATGCTAGGATGGGATGACTATTAATGCCAGAATGGGATGTTTGTGAGGAAATAATAAACAGCAATGGTTGTTCCATATAAACTTAAATAGTTGTTCCGGATTCTTAACTAAAAAAGAAGAAATGATAAAGGTAGGTGTATACAAGTCTTCTTTTTCATCCACTCTAACCATCCATCTTTTGTTTTTGTTGTGCTTCAAAAGTACACAGTAATCTTCTTTTTTGAAAAAAGTAGACAATAATAACTGAAACCTAAACTATTTATAAAAGAAGCTAACAATTGTGAGGAAGACTATTGATATCCCACACATTAACCCAATCACAGTCCATGGAGAATCAAATAGTTCGTGCCCAAGCTGGACGCCCACCCTTCTCATCTTGCCTTATTGAAATTTGTTGACTTCTTTATAAACATTTCACAGATAAGTCTGCATCAAATGAGGATATACACCTACACAAATATTATCAAAGAGCAAAGCCAATTCTTGATCATTGCCTGACAAATGTTCGAAAACTTTATAACTCTCCAATGCGGCTACATCCTTGGCTGAATGGATATGTTGCTTCATTGAATTCGCATAACTTGTGCAGTGGCTTCCATACTTTTCGAAGCACTGTTCCAAAGCAATAAAATTTTGAAACACACACAATGCAACACCAATGAGAGAGAGTGTCGGTATTTTCAGAACCTTTCCTATTATCTCCACATCAAGTATTGACGTCTTCTCTTCCATTCCAAATGTGACCCCTCTATATTCAATCTCTAATGCTGGAGGGATATATGATAAATATGTTAGACCACTTACCTATTGACACTTGATGGTGTGATATGCTCTTCTCTATTCCTCTATTACTCATTTCTAAGTAATTTCAATGCTAGGATGTGATGACGATTAATGCCAGGATGGGATGATTATGAGGAAATAATAAACAGCAATGGTTGTTTCATATAAACTTAAATGGTTGTTCCAGATTCTTGACTAAAACAGAAGAAATGATAAAAGTAGATGATACAAGTCTTCTTTTTCATCCACTCTAACCATCCATCTTTTGTTTTTGTTGTGTTTCAAAAGTACACAGTAATCTTATTTTTTGAAAAAAGTAGACAATAATAACTGAAACCTGAACTATTTATTGAAGAAGCTGACGATTGTGAGGAAAACTATTGATATCCCACACGTTAACCCAATCACAGTCCATGGAGAATCAGATAGTTCGTGCCCAAGCTGTACGCCCACCCTTATCATCTTGCCTTCTTGAAATTTGTTGACTTCTTTGTAAACATTTCACAGATAAGTCTGCATCAAATGAGGATATACGCCTACACAAATATTGATGTCTTCTCTTTTATTCCAAATATGACCCCTCTATTTTCAATCACTAATGCTGGAGGGATAAATGATGGTGGTGGCGATCTGTAGCCCATCTCTACAATTGGAGATACAATTGGATTGGAATTGGTATAGGTGAATTGGATTGGGATCGGTATAGGTGAGGTGTTGGTACCTAGTGTCTTAAATATCAAATGTGGGAGGGGGAGTCGGGTGGACTGGAATCATGTGCAAAAGTATTAGGTGCAAGAGATGATCAATAGTATGAGGCACTTCAGGTATCTCATCATTCATGGAAATGAGATTCTTGAAAACATCAAAAGCAAGATGCCTAAGGGGTTTGACTCCCGTTGATTTACTAATGACCAGCATATATATGCGTTCAAGAACAACAAATGGAAGTTTGCACTCCAACGTTAATAGGTCTACACTCAAAACTGATAGATCATCCTACTCAGCATCAGCATACTCCAAATTAAGAAATAGCTGAATGATAAAGCATCCATCTAGCATCATCATTGTCACAAACTCCTCACTCTGCATTTTTTATATTTCTTAATAGCTCCTTCTAACTGATTCTTCTATCTCTATTATCTTCTCCTTGATTTTACTGGCTAGTTCACTCCTCCCCTTGTTTTCAAAAGAGGAGGGCATTCTCATAATGCAATTTAATATACTCCATTTTTGCTCAAATTGGGTTATGTTTGTTTGGCTTAGGTCTGTGATATGGTCTATCGAAAACAACTTTGGTGTATATACGCTATCAATGGCCACTCTAATGATGTCGGGGACTCGTTCTATGGTGCACGTCGCTTTAGAGGAGGATGATGCACCTGACATCTTCACGTCCACAATCAAGACAAAACACCAATGATTTAACAAATGACCTATTTTGATCAGTTTGAATTACAAGCAACCTGATTGTGAATAATTATAATTACAGAGAACTAATTAGTAGCTGACTTGATTGCAAGGAACCCAGTTATAAAAATCCAAACATTGTTGTAGCTATCACATTTCAGAAGATTCAAACATCAACGCATGTATTGAATCTAATTCATTCTATGTACATGGTGCATTCCACAATAGATTTTTTCAACATATTGCACAATAAAATATATCAGGATATCAAATGCACAATAACATAGTAACTACATTACATTTTATAGTAGCTTATCTTTTTCTAATAGTCTTTTTTTTTCACACAAAAAATAATAGAATATCAAATATAGAGTAACCTAGTAATTGGGATGAAATTCTAAAATCCATACAAATAGTGGTGACAAATGAGTATAAGCAGATCAAAATAAGCAAAATAAACCAAAGGGATCTCTGAGTTGAAGGCCAATCTGTATTTAACCAATTATTAAAACCATCATTGTAACCTCAAACCCACAGCCAAAGCAGGTTAGCACAATCTGACCCACAAAACCTCAAGCACTAAAAAAAAAAAACCTTTTTAGTGGTTAATTTCAAAATAAAAATTATTTAAACTTAAGTATAAATAGTTAAACTTTGCAATCTTCAATCCCAAAACTTTAAGATATTGACGAGTAATAGTTTATAGAATTAGGAAAAGCTTTAAGGGGTATTTTGTTTCTCTGTCATGTTGGTGAAGGGATTAAAAGAGACTTGTTTGGCTTTAACAGAGTAAAAGAGGGGTTTTAAGAAGAGGACCAACTTTGTAAGGACCCACTAGAGTATAGGAGAGCTGATGTGGGTCAAGAAGGAAGAAGAACCCAACTTTTTCAGCGTCAAGGTTTAAGATGAAAACTAGGCTTACGTCGCACTAAAATGGGGGCTGCATAACATCCATTCCAAATTTTTATCTCTTTTGACAAAATGGGGGCAGGGGGTGACCCCCCCTCAAAATTTTACTAAAAACCCCTTATATTAGAAAAAGTTATATACCATTATTACTTATGGCCTGTCTAAGATTTTTTTTATATAGTGGTTCCTTCAAAGAGAGTTTTTTGGTCCAACCCCTATGGGAAGTATAACCAGTTGCCATTTGGCCCATTTTGTTTTATGAATGATTTTGACATTTCTCAATACAGCTCAATTTCAAAAAAATTCAATCAATCAATATAAATGACCTCGTATTTTATGGGGTGCATCATCATAATTCACTCAATAAGAGTTGGGCCTACCATGAAGTTTATCACTAAAAAGACTTAAAAGTCTCACTATCATAATAGGTGAGAAATTTATGATGCTTTTAATTGGGGTTAGTTAAGAAAAGCTGAAACTGATAGGAACCAATGGACCCATCTTTTATGTGACCATCACCAATGTGCACCCTAAGAGAAGTTGGGCCCACCATTATAGGCCTTAATTGGGTCATAGTTAAACAGAGCTCAAACCGATCAGAACCAATGGACCGTCTTTTATGGGATAGTCACCAATTCTCACCCAAAGAGAAGTTGGGCCCACCATTTAATGAGAATCTCAAGGGTTCATAGTGACTAAGTTGAGACTCATTAATGCAAAATACTTTCATCAATCTAAAAGGGTAAACAAAAGATGGAACAAAAAAAGCTATAGTAAGAATGGAAATGCATAATCTATATTTTTGCAAACTTAAATAAAAATGTCAAAAACAGATAAGGAAAATTTTACTGTTAAATTAAATTAAAATTTTGCAATTAAAAATTTGCTAAAAGGGATGATAAGAAGTCTTGTAAGATTAAAAGCGTGAGAGAGAGAGAGAGAGAGAGCTTAAGGACTATCACCTAAGAAGAAGAGATAGAAAAACCATAAAATTTTTTTTGAGATATTTAAAATTGGGTATAAAATGGATAGAATAATATATGCACACAAAACCAAAGCTAAAAATGAACATGTGAACATCATCAAATCATTTTATAAAAAGCAAGTATAGGTATTGGGCCCCTTGCCGGTGTGCAAAACTCAATGCATATCATCATCATCTGAGGCCCATATTCTTTTTGCTATTTACTAGGTCATCAGAAGCAAAGCAGTTATAAATCAAAGAGAGAGTTTATCGTCTGCTCTGTCATTCAAAGATCTTATTTTTATTATCAGAAGACAATACTACTTTCTATTGAAATACATTAAACATTACAAAATAGCCATACTCTCGTATAAACTAATCTCAATTACAACTTTAAAAACCATCTCAGAAATGCAGTCCTATCTCCTAAGTTTTAATTATCCTAACAAAGTTGCAAGTGCGTCCAATGTCATTGGCCTTTTTGGAGTCATGTTTGAATAATTTTTCATGCGTGGTGTGATAGTAAACAAGATTGGCCAAACTGTTGTGACCCCACACAAGCTTTCCATATAGGCTGCATGCAGCTCTTTGAATCGTGGATTGGTTCGCAATGGATCACATTATTCAATTGGCTGATGATCCAAATGATCATCTTCGTTTAATTGACAAGGAAAAGAAATGCATTGAAGAGGTAAACTATTACCGAGAAAGCCAAAGCTCCTTTTAGTGAGGGAGAAAGAAAGAGGGAGAGTTAGGGAGGAGTAAATGGTCATTTGTAATTACAAGAGACCACCCCCTCTTCAAAAACCCTAGAATTTCAGATTCCCCAAAAGTTCCTAAAAATGTGCGTGATTTTAAGTATGGCTTTGAAGGGATCTATACAAAACCGTATAACATAGCTCTATGATGGGGGTTATAAAGAAAATCCTCACTGTCCAAGATGAAATCAATCATATCTCTTGATCTATATTCCTTCAAACATAGTGAGTCCCTCGTACGAATAAGAACTACGGTTCGCTTGGTTACATTTCCATTTGATGGTTGGACTCATGCTTTTTAAATTAAAACTTCAAGATATATCTTAGTATCTATGGGATGGGATTAGTTTTTTATGGGGTCCAGAATAATTATTATGTGCAGTCTGACAAAGTAGTCTTGAAGATTTAAGAGCGTTGTTAGAAAAATTAATAATATTGTTGAAAGACTATACTTATAGGGATGCATGACATTAGGAGCAGACCAAGGTGTCTGCTCAGTGGGACTCCACCCGCATGATTCGAGAATTTCAAAAATAAGACTTTAAAAAAATTAATTTTAGCATATAACTTCTTCACCCCTGCCATTGCTCACACCACCTAAACGAAAATCTTAGATCCGCCACTATATGACATGAAGTAGCACATATCATTAATTTAAGGTTTGTTTGCACAACATGTTGATGTAGCCAAGTGATATTCTCTTGGCACATTACAATAGGAAGTTTTTTCTTCTCACCTTTCTTTTTTTTGTTCTCCCCTATATTGAGTGAGCTAGTGGTCCAGCAGTGATTTATTCACTGGATAATTTGGAGATCAATCCCACCGTAAAATTGACTAGTTAATTGAAAAAGTGGTTTACACAAATCTCATACAAATTTATTGGAAACATTTTTCCTATCAAACCACAGTCTTAAGTCTTACGGTAAGACCAACTCGTATTGAGATGACATTTTGGGATACCACATAAATTGGGATGACATTTCTTTTAAGCATCCCGTATTTTCAATAGATGGTTCTCACTGTGGATTTCATTTTTCTAATCAATCTACAACACAGTTATTTCATAGATCCAAACGTGCCTAAAGAGTTGTTGAAAAGTACCAAAATGTATGAGAAAATTATGAGTTTTGCCCGATTGCTTACCCTCATAGATGAATTTTGTAACACTCCGACCCAGCTTGACCTCGTTTAGTGGCTAATTAATGTTGTTTTCGTTTCTAATTGTGTTTTGCTTGTGTTTTGTTTTCGTTGCGGGTCATGGATATGTAGTTGGGTTGAGTTTGACCTGGATTAGATAGACCAAGCCCTTTTTCGTAATTTTGGCTTTTCTTGGACATGCTCATTTTTGCATCATCTTGATGTCAACAAGTGTCTTTCGTTGAGCTCGTTAACTTTCGTAACTACATCATTTACAACCAATGTCGTATGATTCCTTTGGACCCGGATTTGACTCGAAATGTAAATTGTCTAAACATTGGGCTTGTATGTAATTTGCATCTTTGTCTTATATATATATAAGGGAGATCCAACCATTCCATAGACTCACTGTTCTCTCACTCTTCACTGACTGTTCACGTGAAGTCCTCTCTCTCCCTCCTGAGTTCTCTTCTTCATCGATCAAGCCTAATTGAGGGAGTTTGATTTTCTCATTCCCTGGTGTGTTGGTTGAGGTGAGTTGAGGTTTCTTCCATCTCCCTCATCTCCTTCTTCTACTTCTTCTCCTTCTTGTCTCCATGATTGCATGATATGTTTGATGTTCTTTCTTTTCCTCGTGCATGCATGTTGCAGTGGTTGATGTTTGGTTGTGTATGGGCCCAAGGACAGCAAGTTGTGTAATTGAAATCAAATAAGGCAAGTATAATCATAATCTGTAAGAACCCATATTGGTATTGGTTTGATTTTGGTTAATTCACATGAATTTGCATGGAAAACATGTTTACAGCCCAAATTGCTTGTATTTTCTCCTTCTCTGTTGGATATTTGCATTTCTGATGTCATTATAGGTTTTCTATATTTGATTCACATTTCGAACCAGTGCATGTACGGCTAAGCCGTAAGTCACATTCAGCTTAAAGTCCAGAGAGGGTGAAAACCCAGTTTTCCTCTACGGCCAGGGCACGGCTAAGCCGTGTATTGTACTACGGCTAAGCCGAACCTCAGCCGTGACCCAGTCGTAGAGCAGTACAGGGTGCCTTCTTTCGGATTAACTGAAGGCAAGTAATAGATAGTTTCCTCCTACGGCTCAGCCACGGCTAAGCCGTAGAACACACACGGCTAAGCCGTAGAATAAAATACGGGTGAACCGTAATTGCAGATGAACAATAAAGGGAACCGCGGTGGAGCCGCAGTGCATATTACGGCTACGCCATAAGATGCCTACGGCTAAGCCATATGTTCACATACGGCTAAACCGTATCACCTCTGGAAAATGAATAACAAGGTTAGGCATAAGGAAAAGACCGATATGGCCTTCATGATAGAATGCAGAGCACCTAGACTTGCCCAATGGTATGAACTAATGACATGAATGATCTCGAGGGCTACGACTCATTCATGCCCGTTATCTGGTTGTTAAGCACCTCCCCATGGGTGTTGGTTTAAGGGACTTCGGTGCACCAGCCGATTCAATGCAGCACTAGACAATGGTGCATCGGATAATTTAAAACTACATCATCATGCACGGTTAGAAACACTGGATAATTAGATTAGAATTGGCTAGTAAATGACTTTGATTCACTATGCTAACAGTTGCTTGCATGACATGTTGTTTGTCAATTATTAATCTCCACTCTCTAGCATGATTACTTGTTCCAGTTACTTTCACATTGTTGTTTCTTTACCTTAAGTATGCATGTATAATTCACGTATAAGACATGTTATCAGATAAGCACATATGATATGATTGTCACGATCTACTCAGGGTTTTCATGATTGACTCTGTATGGTCATGCACTACTTAGCCTTAGCCATAGGATCCTGACGAGGTGAATTTGGTGTAGTTTTCATGGCCTTGCTGCAGTAAGGAAACGTCTTGGGGAACCGGACTCCAGGAAACCGAGACCCATTTGTACCCTGGCCCGGACAATGGTGTTCTTTGCACGATATAAGATCCCTCTTTTGGGAGCACATGGCAATGTAGATGCTAACTAGTTATGTACACAGTCTGTATACATTGACTCATATGGCATGATTCTTTCTTGCATGACAGCTTAGTATACTAATGTGACCTGTTATGATTTACATGATGTTCTTTATTCTATTAGACACAGCGTGCGTTAGCTTGTTATGGTTATACCTTGTTGAATCGTTGTATTCACATTTGTTTTTAGTGTTGCAGGCTCAGAAACCCCTGCCGACCCCTCGCCAGTAGACCAAACTCCAGTTAAGACCCCGAGGCCCCCTCAGGCCTAGAGGAGTGGATGTGATCACACCACGGGAGAGCGTTCTGGACATGCATGGCATCGGAGTCTTGTTTTTGAGCTTTGTCACACTTGTATATGTCATGACTTGTATATGTTATTTTGATCTTTTTGTAAACCTTCATATGTATATATGTCAGTTCGGTTTTCGTATTCGCTTCTTGTATTGTTCGTGTGTTGTTTTGATATCTACAGCTTCCGCGTACATTTTTGACACGTGTGAATTTTCCCTTGTGCGTGTGCATTTAGACCAGGTCTACTTGTACAGGCACGGGAGAACGTGTGTCATTGGTTTGGCTTTTGCTAACCCCCGAACCCTGGGTTCGGGTTGTGACAAATTTCCTTTGCCTCCTACCCATATTCATGTGACTTTGTGATTTTTTTAATTTGTGAAATATCATACAAAAATAAGAATAAATCAATGCAATATCACACAATTCAGGAAATGGGTTGGATTGGTATTATTCTAGATACAGAAAAATCATTCTATTAGATCGAATGTACTTATTCAATTTAATAAGTACCTTGTGCAAGAATTGAGGAACTCTATGGCCAAATCTTTACTATTTTCTTATTTATCACATGTGTCTACTATTTAGGCACAATACCATCACCTATTGTCACTAAAAAACTAAAATTAATTTTTGCAAAGTAACGGTCATTCAAATTTTAAACCCTAAACGAATGCCATAAGAGTAGCTGTGTGGAAATATTCAAAATTTAGCGTGCGGGCCTTACATTCATCTCTATAGATAAGCATAAAAATATGCATTGCAATTAGACATTTCAAATACTTTTATCTGTTTGTTCTAAATTTTAAAGCAATATTTTGAAACATGATTAAGCCACCTAACCAAGTGACCATACTATTGGTTGCTGGTTGAGATCCCCACACAATAATACAATTCACTCAGCAGTCTAAATGCTTCATGTCTGAATAACTTTCTTCAATTTCTCATGATAGGACCTATGTCCTATGGTCCCACATAGGTAGGAGCAAGAAGATGGAAAGGCAGGAAGGATAGCCCACATGAGATGGAAGAGAAGCCAATGCAAGTGAGAAGAGCCACACACCCAAGGATCATTCCCTGTGCAGTCATGTGACATGTGGGGTTACTATACAAGACTGATCATATTAGGGCAGCAAAATGGTCCACTACTGTAGATATGAATTGAAATGTAGTTTGTGAACCATCATAATTTAAAGCAAGCATGCAAAGAAAATATCCATATGGTTGCAAGACTTTTAATTGCGCCCATTTGAAACTGATTAAACCAAGCATATCCCATTTGGATAAACTTTTATATATATATATATACACATATAATGATGTTGGCATCCAAGCAGACTTTGATGCAACAAGACAAATCACCTTCGCATGCTAGTTGTCCTATCTCAAAATCCCAAAGAACAAAATAAGGCTTAGGTAGCTATCCTAACTCAAATTTCCTATATCTTTAAGGGAAGCAAAATTGGTTGTCAATTCCTTCGGTAAGCATTAGAAAAGTTTTGACATCCCTTAATGCATGCAACTTAGAAAAAAAAAAGATTTCTAAAACAATCAATATCAATGACCCAATATTTTATAGGCATTAACAAAATCAACTAAAAAAGAGTTGAGCCTTCCATCGAATTAATCAATTAATTTAACTTAAATTTAATAATTATACATAGGCGAGAAATTCAAACTAACCAAAATCAAATGACCCATATTTTATGGAAGCCTCACGACCATATCAACTCCAAGAGAAATTTGGCCACTATTATATTATGAAAATTTATGGGCTTTATTTTATAGTGACTAATTTGACATTGGCTCAATGAGATTAAATGTGGGCTTGTAATAGAAAATATTTCAACTGACGAAAAAAGGGTAAAAGAAAAGGGAAAGAAAAAGCACAAGAAAATCTAAACTAGACAATAAAAATGACAATGAAAATTCTATAATTTTGTGAAATTAAATAAAAATGTCAGAAAGAAAAAAGAAGGTTCCATGGGGAAAAAAGAGTGCTACTATAGGCACGCAAATGTTTTCTATCTACACACATAATAACACACCCAATGAAAATAGCAAAATGCCTCCACCATCCTCCCCTCTCTCTCCCTTCCCCACCTCCCCCTCCTCTCTTGTCCCCTTCCCCATGTCCACTCTCTCTCCCTCCCTTACTCTATTCTCTCCTCTCCCTCCCTCACTCCCTCTCCCTCTCCATCCCCATCCCCATCTATGTTCTCTCTCTCTCTCTTCTCCCCCCTCTCCACCCCTCCGCCCATCTCTCTTCTCTCTATCCCTCTCCCTCTCACTCCCCCTCTCTGTTCTTCCTCTCTCTCCCTCTCCCTCTCCCTCCCCGTCTCTGTTCTCTCTCCTCTGCCTCTCGCCACCTATCCACCCCTCTCTTATTTCTCTCCCTTTCCGTCTCCCTCCCCCTCTCTGATCTCTCACTCCCCCACGCCTTTCCTTCCCTGCCCTTTCTCTTCTCTCTCACCCTCTCCCTCCCCCTCTTTGTTCTCTCTCTACCCCACCCCTCCTTCCCCTTCCCCCTCCCCACCCCCTCTCCCTCACTCCGCCCCTCTCTCCACCTGACAACTATCTAGGCAGTCGTCGAGTGGAGAGGAGGGGAGGAACATGGAGGAGCTGAACAGTAGGGGATGACGGGGAGGAGATATATGAGGGAAGAAGAGGGGGGGGGGGGGGGGGGGGTGGCGGCATTTTGGTATTTTCACTAGGGGTCTTTTATATTTTAAAAAATGGATTATATGTGCAGCTAAAAAAAGTTTGTGTGCCATGCGCGCACACACACAAAAAAAAAAAAAAAATGATCCTTCAGACGTCGGCTGAGCCAAAAGTAATGTCGTAGTTCCTCTTTTGCACTGAAGGGCCTCATGAACGACTTCTTCTTTCTTCCTCTTCTCCCTCCTCCATTTTTCGCCTAACCCCATCCTCAATGCCTCGAGTATGTGCTTGTCTTCATGTCTTGATAAACTAAAACATGTCTAGGTGGTGAAGATGATGAGGAGCTAAAGATGAGAAAGGTAGGTGCAAGATTAATTTAGGATGCCGGTTGAACGGGTTTGATTTGGGCAGCTAGTTTGGAAGGTGAAAATGGGTCTTGTCCGGATGGAGAGAGTGAGATCAAGTTCCCATATGATGCGTGCGATGAAAAACAAAAAGCACAGGACCGACCTCTCAAAACAAAAGCATACGAACCGTCCTCTTCTTTCTCTCTCCAACCCGTAATTCAACCTCTGACTCTCTTCGTCTCTTGCCAGCCCAACCAAATCACTCATCCATCCATATCTTCATCTCTGTCTAAACCCATCCAAAACACCACAACATCCCTCCGCAAGCCAGCCACCAGCCCTCCTCCATCATCTCTCTTGCCCATCGTCCTCTTCTCCTGCAAGTTCTTAAGCAGAGAAGCACAAAAAGAAGCAGAAATACAGGAGGAGAAGGAGAAAGGAAGAAGAAGATAAAGAGAACATAATGGAAGGAAACGACCCCTCGATCAGATATTTGTATCTCTCTCTCTCTCTCTCTCTCTCTCTCTCTCTCTCTCTCTCTCTCTCTCTCTCTCTCTCTCTCTCTTCCCAATTATATTGAAATCCCATGGGTTTCGTTTTCCTCTGTAATTACTTGGTACTAGTATGTTTTACGGGTTCTGATTATATTCTTTTTGTGGAGTTTTTATGTGACTATGGAGAAGGGAGGAAGGAGACTGAAAAAAGATTGCACAAATCTGTCTCCCGCTTTGGTTTGCGACAATGCAAGTTTAATTTTCTCCCGCTTTGGTTGAAGGGGGTGGTTTTTCCATCTCTTTGCTTCTTCCCAAGAACTGATTCCGGACCATGTTCTTTGAGATCGCTGCCCGATTCATCGAGCACAGGCAGGTTGGGGTGAGTCAAGGCTGGGATCCTGTAGCAACTCTGTCTTGATGATGTGAGGCGTACAAGAGCAAACAATAAGGAGATTAGGGCTAGAGACGACACTGGGATACTTGTAGTTGCTACGGACACTTTCCTTCTCATCCCATTTCTTGTTTGAGATAAGAGAGTGGACCTTTGCAGGGAGGGTGAGAGATGGCTTGAAGATGTGGAGGGTGCTTCTTTGGGAGGACAACTCGAACCTTCGGTTGTGATTTATTGTATTTCCATAGTGATAGACCCACCTCTCTGTCTCTCTTGTTGGTTGGTTGGTTGTTGAGGTTCCTGAAATGAGTGTCTGCTCGCTACATAGATGGGAACTTTATTTATGCATTAATCCGTCAAAAATAAACAATTGAGCAGTTTTTTCCTTTTTGTACCGCGTGAACCTTAGTCAAGGGGGTTTTAGTTACAACTCAAAATGCAGGGGCTTTCCTAAGGTTTCGTTAAAAACTTGAAATATAGTGGGTCAAAAAAAAAAACTGTTAATATATATGAATTCTACATTATATCTATATATAACCACAAAACATTTAACTCTTTTTCGTTGTGAAACTACTTGTATGTTTTGGTATGGTTTTTGATTTCTTATGTTTCTTATGCTACAATTTAATATATGATGGATGGCTTTGATTGAAAGAATCATTTTTATCTTTTGTGCTGAGAACCATGAACTCTACAAGTGGCACCCTCCTTTCAGTGGAAAGACTGTTCATCTAAGTATGGTCCTAATTATGATCGTCTTTGCTTTATTTGATGACAAACTTCTATTAGGATGGTCAGATTCCAACATCTCCCAAGGTGCCCACACCATTTCATTGATTTTTGTCCCCTATTTGATCAGTCTAATGATAACTAACTTCTATTGGGGCGAGCCTTCAAGATGCTTTTAAAACTGGGCCCCTTAAATCAATGGTTTGGATAATCTGCTGAGGCTGATTTCTTAGCTCCCCCTTTTCGATAAGGATACCCTTCAATCTGCTTCTTCCAGTTGGTAAACATTTAGCTACGTGGGTCCCACGGGCTGGAATGCATGTAAGCTTATAGGTGAACACTTCTTGGGAAAAGAAACTTAGGAATTTTGTTGAATGTCAAAGAATATATTGAATAGAACCAGTTAACTGCCCTCTTGCTTTTATAATGCCGTAATTGTCTCCAAAAAGCCCATCAACTTAAATAAAAACTTTAACTACATCTTTGCTTCCTTTCTATTCCTAATTAGACTCTGAAACTTGATTAAATTTATAAATATGGGCAGTGCAAGAGAACGCTTGGCGGGTTTTTCACAGAAAAACAAACCTATCAGTGGGGTTAAAATGATCTTAGGCATCTGTTGGATCATGCTAACCCCTTGATTTATTGCCATAAATGTAAATGGCTTTAGAGGCATCATTTTCTTATTATTTCAATCCAATTGTGAGGTAAGTTGGATTAGTGGCAAATTTGGATGTGTGACAATTCAATTTGGGGGTGGCGTTGTATGAAAAGATTTGATTGTTGCAAGGTTAGTCTTTTGCCAAAAAAAAAAAAACAAATGGTGGGAAAAGGGGCTTTTTAAACTTGAGCATTTTTTAAAATTCCCTTTTAACTATAATTTGAAAAGACAGAAACTGCATGGACGTCCCATGGAATGTAAATCATGGTTTTAGATTTCAGATGAGATTAGGTCAAATCAGGCAAATTGACCTAGTGCCGCCACTAACTGGAACGAAACTTGGCTTGGAATTCCATTTTACGTATATATGAAGCTGTTACAGTAAATATATTGAGCTTCGTGACTAGGCTTATAAAGTTATCTGTATCCTAGCTAGTAACGACTTTCTCATTTGCCCATGATAGATCAGAAGTTCAAGTCTAGCTTCAAACATAAAAGGCTTCATCTTTTTTAACTTTCTACAACTAGGTCCTTACGTTTTTTATTTAACATTAAAGATGCCCCATATTGAATGAATTAACTAAAATATGCAACATCTCAAAAGGACCCTATAAGTGAAAAAATATATATCTTTCTCTTTTTCTATTTTTTTTCAAATATATATATTGGCATAACTATAAAATGGATATTTTATTTTGTATATGTACTAAAATCTCCCTTAACTACACCTTCAAACGTGAAAATATTTTTTAATTTTTTAAAACTAGGTCATTAGATTTTTATTTAACCTTAAAGATGCTCCATGTTGCTTTACTAACTAAATTATGCAACATCGCAAAAAGAAGCCTACAAGTGAAAAAATATATATTCTCTTTTTTCCTTTTTTTTGTTTTTTACAAATAGATATATTTTGGCATAACTATAAAATGACGCTTATATATTGTATATGTACTTAACTCTCCCTTAACTAAGGTTGAAATTGGATAGAAGCTAACTTGGCCTTCTTTTTTTATTTTTATTCTACCATTTTACCTCTAAGAAAATTACTTCTCCTTCGCCTTAAAAAAATAAGAAAACAATTTTGCCTCTTAAAAATTAATAGTTATATGTTCTATCATTAGTGAGTCAATGCTCAACCACACTAAATATCACTACTATATATGGATTGGACATTTGTTAAATAGGTCAATTTTCACACTTATACTAGGTTTAAACTATTTTTTATTTATTTTTATTTTTTAGATTTTTTTGATAATTTTTAGGACCAACATGTCTCTTCTGGCCTTGTACGGATGGCACGGACCAGCACCTTTGGCCCCGACTCGTCCCAGTCCAGAGCAGCGCAAAGACCGGCTGCGGAATTTAATGCCAGGTGTAGATGTTCTTACAACCAAAGTACTATGTTTGGTCTTTTGGATTTGTCATCTGGGTTCTGGATGGTGCTGTTGTTGGATACAATGGATATTTTGTATTAAAATATGAACCTTCGCAGCATGTTCTGTTTCATAGTATATCTATACATTCTTGTTAATTGTATGTATAGATCTGTACATATACATGGTGATGTATAGTTACTGCAAGAGATTCGCTGCGCACATCGCGCATGGCATCCCCTCCACACCTCGCTATAGGGCCACCTTTGGATGAGGGTGGTTGGGTTTGAAAGATTTCGATGGGTTCTACCTGAGTCTTCCTGATCATATCCCATTAACGGCCCACAAGTTGGATATCTTTATATTAAAAACATTCAATCGATCGAATAGACCAGTCCATTCATGGGTGCGAACCCGTGGGATCGGTGTAAATCCGGGGATGGTCCCTGAAATTGATCATTGCGTTTTACCTTAAAAACCTGTTTTCCAAAATTTTTGATAGAAACCTATTTTCCAAAATTTTTAACCTATTTTCCAAAACTTTTAGATGTCTGAAATTTTTCTGAGATGGATTGTATCGAGTGAATTTGTTGTCTAAGATTGGATGAGACACATTACGGCTGGCAGTGTAACTCTAGATAATTGATGTGCATATAATTTTAACTATGTTCTCACTTTGTTATTCAGGACAATGAAGACTTCCACGTTGTGAACTTGTGATTAGCCCTCCTTTGCCATCTCCCTTGTATTCGGGAGCAATAGCTCTGTTTCCTCTAGAAGAATAAATCCAATTTTTCTCAGAGCACCTGCACCATCACCTCCATCATGTCACAATGCTACTGTGACTGCTGTGACTGCATCACCTCTCTCTTCATCCAATGCCACTGCTGCTGCTACCCTACTTGCATCATCGAGCAATGCGACAGTTGTGCCTACACCAACCCCATTGTCATCTCTCAAGGTCGGTATTGTGCTCACACCACTTCAGTCAATTCAGACTGCTAGTGTTACATCTGCGCCACCTTCACCAAGACACAATTTCATGAGACATTCTCACCCTAGCAGGGCCAAGAGCATCATTACAAGGGTATTAGTTGCTATTGTTGTGTGTTTAAATTTAATTAAGATTTATTATATTTGTATTTCTTTCTACTACTATTCTGAATATTTGAAATATTTTATTTTATTGTACTACCATCGATGGCCTTGTTACAAGTATTTTGAAAGCCCAGTGCCGGTGCTAACAGTCTCTCTCTCCCCCCTCCCCCTGGTTGGTTTGTGTCTGTTAATGTGCTCATTTTTCAAATGTGTGTGCATATATATATATATATGGGGAATTGCTAAGGTGCGATGAAATTCCCATGCAATGTGTGCGATGAAAAACAAAAAGCGCAGGACCGAACTCTCAAAACAAAAGTATATGAACCATCCTCTTCTTTCTCTCTCCAACCCATAGAAACCCAAAATTCAACCTCTGACTCTCTTCGTCTCTTGCCGGCCCAACCAAATCAATCATCCATCCATATCTTCATCTCTTTCGAAACCCATCCAAAACACTGCAACATCCCTCAGCAAGCCAGCCACCAGCCCTCCTCCATCATCTCTCTTGCCAATCGTCCTCTTCTCCAGCAAGCTCTTAAGCAGAGAAGCACAAAAAGAAGCAAGAAATACAGGAAGAGAAAGAGAAAGGAAGAAGAAGATAAAGAGAACAAAATGGAAGGAAACAACCCCTTGATCAGATATTTTTATCTCTCTCTCTCTCTCTTCCTAATTATATTGAAATGCCATGGGTTTCTTTTTCCTCTCTAATTACTTGGGACTAGTATGTTTTATGGGTTCTGATTATATTCTTTTTGTGGGGTTTTTAAGTGACTATGGAGAAGAGAGGAAGGAGACTAAAAAAAGATGGGACAAATCTGTCTCCCGCTTTGGTTTGCGACAATGCAAGTTTAATTTTCTTAAAAGCATACGATTCAATCAAACTGCTAGTGGAACATAATTGTAAATGGACCACTTGATTTTTTTATTGAGTCAAATCATACTCTACTGCACTGGTCTTTCTTTTATTGGACAGCTTTTGCGTAGCTTTGTTACAGTCTGTATTCAAATCTGGCCACTATTTGAGTTACGTTTGAAGGCCTAATTTTGTTTTGACTTTTTCCACTTCGATTCAATATTAAATATATTCATCAGTGTACTGCTGGATTGTGCAATTGATATATGAACTGGCAAAATCTTGTGACTTCATTTGATAGAATAAAGACTGTAATGTCCCCAGCTCGCCTTGAATAGGTGTTTCTTGTTTGAATGTTAGAATGTATTTCCAACATTTTGCATCTTTGCTGCCTTAATTTGCATGTCGTTTCATAAACTTGAATATTTCCTGGTTCTTCATTTTTGTTATTTTCCATTTGTCTTTTAATTGGATGATGATGCTTAAGCTTACTATTCATTGAATGTTATGCAGGTCTATCATTTGAAGGCATCTTTGCTATCTGAATTTTAGTTGGCCATCTTTTTGTGTCTTATTTCAATTGTATAATCACATTGTCAATCTTGATAGCACAGTACTTGAAATGGGGTGGCATAGGGCATTGGTGTTCTCTTTTGCAGATGTGTGTATTTATATATATTTTATGTTTTACTGGGAGGGGTATAGGTATGGTGTTGTTATTGTTCATGTTCTTGTTGGAGTGAGGCATGGGCATTGTTGTTATAGTCTCTTGTTGTTAATGGAACAACGTTCATAAATTTCCTTTGTTCTCAATGATTCGACCATGTTGCAAGATTTTATATGATTTTTTTAATGAGTTACAGTTGTTACTTCTTGTGAAGATCAACTAAACATCTATATTTCAGACACATAATTATAGTTAAACGTCAAACCTCATAAAGGAGATGAAAAGCATGGAAAGAGAAAAAGAAAGCATTGAAGATTAATATTACAAGAAGGTTCTTAGGTTCCGTGTTCATCTATCCAAAAATAAAAGGAAGATTGATATTTTCCTGTTTAAAGGTATATCTTAATAACATCAAGTTAAACAACAATAAAGACCTCGTGACAATCGTTCATTCAATACTTTCCTGAAAGCGAGCTTGTGTTCTCTGTAATCTGGGATGTAGGGAATCACAAAATTGTATCAAAACCAAAAGGAAAGAGAAAATTTTCTTTATTGCACCCACCACTCCACCCAACCCCAGTACCCTTGCGTGGCCTTCCGCCATAAACTGGAGACCACTCAAAATCACTTCTTTCAATGTGATGGTTGTTGGTAGAGGACAAGGTTTTGGTTTTGAAGTCTTATATTTTAGTTGTGATTCATCCAATAGCTAGTCTAATTCAGATTACAAGAAGACTTGACCCAATGCCTCGTCTTTCGGTAGAAGTTATAAGTGAATGATCCACATTGATATTGAATTGGGTGATACCATAGTGTTTTAACCAATGAGATAATCGCATGAGAGAGATTACCTGCTTAGGAAGTAAAACTTGCCTCCACATATATAGTTTTTCAGGCCAAGAAAGCACTTGAATGGACACTCAATCCAACAATTAATATGAACCCATTACAATGATTCTGAGATCCTCCTTCCCTACCTCATTCTTGAGATAAAATGAATTTATTCAAGAAGTTAAATAATTCATTACTAACTTAGCCTCAACTCTCTCCGCATCAAGATGTCCCTATGAGAAACATGTCACAGCCCTCAACCATCAAAGGAAAAAAAATAGCATTTCAGTCTACATTTTCCTTGCACAATTCAGATGTAACAAATAACTTCATTTCAAGTAGACAGTGCATGCCCCTTCCAATTTTTATTTCCTGTGTGTGCCACACAAGCAACACTTCTACACTGGTTATATTCTAATGCATCAACTCCAAAACTTGCATTTTTTTACCATAAAAAATCTAAAATAAGCATTAGCTTGTGCAGCCATAACACTTAAAAAATTGATTACGATTCCCCTAGTCTTCATATTACAAAATATGAGCCCCTAAATCACAATAGTTTCATTTTCTACATCTAACAACTCCTAAGCCTGTTACCAATCAGTTGTCTCTCTGGATCTGGATCTGGGTCTTAAACCATCAAAGAAATACCCAATTCCGAAGTCTTCTTATGCTCTGCCCAGTGCTTTCCTTTGCTGTATTTTAGAAAAGACACTCTAGACGTTACTTTGAGAAAAATGACAAACAAACTCATCTTGGGTTCAAGTTTTCAGAGTGGGTTCAAGTTTCACCTTCCTACCACAGGTCATTATACATATTAGTGATAGAACTTACTGTTCATTTAAATCTTAAATAATCTCTAAGCCATAAGTTATTTATTAAAATGTTTCTCACCAATTGTAAATAAATCTTAGCTATTCCCCTTAAAATTAGGAACTAACCCATCAACAATTCTATTTCCCAGAAAACCATTCTTCTTACTATCCAATGCGTGGGCTGATTTATCTTTCCAATATGAATCATAAACAATGAGTCTGGGGCTATGGAGTTTTATGAATGTTTGCAAGGTCGATTTGAATTTGACATCGGAAAATTGTTGTTATGGGGTGGGTGCGTTTGGGATGGGTTGTACATTAATTGGGTTGGGCAAGGACACTTAAATTCGATGCAACCCCATCCCATTCCTAGATGTAGATCCCTCTCCAAAAAATAGCAGATTTATAGAGTGCTTGTTCCGTGCTCCCACTTGCTCCCACTTGGGGGGTGGGATTGGGGGTATCTCTTCATGTTGTTGGGGCCCAATTGTATACAAAATATGGCCTCTATTTGATCATCCTAATTATCCCTTTATCAACAGCCAATAAGTTTCCCTCCTTTAAAAATTGATCTGTAGATACAACTTCATACTCCGTTCGTATTGGTATTAAAAAAAAAGGGAATAGTGCAATTCAAGGGGAACCGTGTGAGGTCCATTCAGATGGGTCATCAGGTTGGTCCCACTATGAGGTGTGCTTGAGTTAGTAGAAAAAAGAAGAAAAGGAAAAAGCAAAAAAGTGTGCATGTGATATTGCGGAAAAAAAAAACCCCCGTCTTAAAACTAGATTTTATGACCATGGACCAAAACTATTTGTATTTATGGTTGAAGACCTCCTACACAAGTTTTTATTTTATTTTTTTAAAACCTTTTGACCCTTATATAACTCGTTGTCAAATCTGTCATCATCTGAGATGGGCCCAATTAAGCACTAACCGTGAGAGGTGATCATGTACCCTGCTATCATTACAATCAACCATAACCTATGCAAAGCCCCCATTATCAGTGCCTAAATCATCAAATTCACTACATTAGCCATCCTCCACCATTACTACTCAAATCCTCCACCATTACTGCCAGTACCAAAGCCCCACCTTCTTCCCAGTACAAAGCCCCACCTTCTTCCCACTACCTTACCCATCCTAAAACGCATCTACCAAGTCTCATCATTAAACTTGTACAAAGCCATATAACCACCCAGTTACTCCACGTCATCACCCAAATCAGCCCATCCCACTGATAACAAGCCTCCTCCCATCACCTGTACCAAAGCCTCCATCTTCACTGCCTAGACTCATCCATCCCGGGTAGAGAGAGAAAGAAAGGAGAGTGAAAAGGTGGAGAGAGAGAGAGTCTCTACAAGCACCCATCTTTCTCAAGGAAATGAGTTTATAAAGGGGGGTCAATTTTCTGTGGAGACGGAAGTCCAATACCCCACATAAGAACTCCATTTTTAGGCTTCTCAAGAAAAATGCCAACCTAGTGGAAAACAATTGCTAGACTTTTGCCGCACCAAACATATTAAAACTTTACTTTGGTGTAGAAAACTGATACTCTTTCCCTGAAAATGGGTCACACAAATATGCCCTTAGGAATTTCCACTAAGAGGAATTTCTCTAAACAAAATGCTCCCTGTATGTAGGTGTCCCCTTGATGAGTTTTCCATATAGGAGATGATATATATAAACCGAGTGAAACGTGGAAGGTGAAACAATCCAAATTCGACGATGGACTATTAAGATAAAATTGTACAAATTCAAAGATGCACTACACGTGCTTGTGCAAGTACATATTCTGGGGATGATCTTCAAATTATTTTCTTATTGATATGCTCTTACTAAATAGCGAATGTGAGTTACATGTATGAAAACAAATTTAGAAAGGACCCTTCAATCAAGGAAGGATTACTACTTGTTGACAACTCTACTCAATCCTAGGCAAACATTCTCGAATCTCACCCCCACTAGGCCAGGTTGCTCTTATCAATAGATAATGCGCAGATGTCAAAGGTACATACATATCAATATACAATTAACATCTATGGTTCATAAGGCATGACATGGTTGGCAATTATAACATACAAAAGAAGGATCTCACTCTTCCAACGAGCAAAATCATGTTACAAAATACATGGCAAAACTTTTGTCAAAGTTTTAGGTCAATTACATCACTAGTGGGATGTCAAACTCAATAACAGCATGATAAAACATTTCTAGAATTTGATGGAATAGAGATCAATATAATTTGAACCATATAAAACACATTGCAATGGTCCTTGATTATAATAGAAGCATGGATAACTTAAACTGAAATAGACATCCTTGCATTAGATCAGAAAGGATTACTTGCCTATTGGAGGACACAATAAATCCCTATTAGAGGAAAACAAAGCTAAAAATGTACTTGCCCCAAGCGATGCTCAGCCTAATGCAAAGATGCTGTAGATGGTGAGTGCTTCAACCTTTTCTTCTTTTTAAACCTCTTCTAGTGCTATGATGCAACATGAATAGCCTTAGTAGAATTAAATCCCAACTAATAGCTATTTGTTTAATGTCGTGATCATGGAATACCAACGGTCCTAATGGATACATCCTTTGGGTGGGTTATATGTCATGATCATGCTGCAACTGCACTGACCTTCTAAACAAACAATAGTATCAATTATAAAGAGGTCATTACTCACACTATTCCCTGAGCATAAAAATTGAGCATTGGTGCATAATCATGGTGGGTCACACTATGGCTACATAAATTACAACCATCAGTAGTTCAAATTTCTAATTCCAATTCAATAGATTGGTTTGCATAAATCGAGATACTAAGAGAGAATATAATATCTGTTATGCAGGTTTATATCTAAATCATGCGTGACAGTACATAATGATCCTGTATTGATCAAGCATGTGTAATTTACGAATATGGGTATTGCTCGGTAAAAATATTAATCACCTAATCATGTAATAAGGCAATTCCCTAAATCCTTTTATGCATTAAGTAGGAACATGCTGATGTTATCATGAATTCAATAATTAACCTAAAACCCCAATCTGACTACAATACATGATGAATATAATAGACCACTCACCTATTGACACAAGATGGTGCGATCTTCTTTTCTCTATTCCTCTGTTACTATTTTCTAAGTAAGTGATTTCAATGCCAGGATGGGCTAACTGTGAGGAAATAATAAACGGCAATGGTTGTTCCATATAATCTTAAATGGTTGCTCCGGATTCTTAACTAAAGAAGAATAAATGATAAAAATAGATATATACAAGTTTTCTTTCCCATCCACTCTATCCATCCATCTTTTTGTTTTTGTTGTCCTTCAAAAGTATACGGTAATCTTCTTTTTCAAATAAAAGCAGACAATAATAATTGAAACCTGAGCTATTTATTAAAGAAGCTAATGATTGTGAGGAAGACTGTTGATATCCCACACATTAACCCAATCACAGTCCATGGAGAATCAAATAGTTTGTGCCTAAGCTGGACGTCCACCTTGCTCATCCTGCCTTCTTGAAATTTGTTGACTTCTTTATAAACATCTGACAGATAAGTCTGATCAAATGAGGATGTATACCTACACAAATATTGTCAAAGAGCAAAGCCAACTCTTCATCACTGCCCGGCAAATGTTCAAAAACTTTATAACTCTCCAATACAACTACATCCTTGGTTGAATGGATAAGTTGCTTTATTAAATTCCCATAGCTTGTGAAATGCTTCCATCCTTTTCAAAGCATTGTTCCAAAGCAACTAAATTTTGAAACACACACAAGCAACACCAATGAGAGAAAGTGTCAGTATTTTCAGAACCTTTCCTATTATCTCCACATCAAGTATTGATGTCTTCTTTTTTGTTTCAAATGTGACCCCTCTATATTCAATCTTTGATACTGGAGGGATAAATGATGGCGGTGGCGATCTGTAGCCCATCACTACAATTGGAGATATAGTTGGATTGGGATCGGTATAGGTTTGGCGTTGGTACCCAGTGTCTTGAATATCTGAGGTGAGAAGAGGAGTGGGGGCAAATTGGAATCATGTGCAAAAGTATTAGGTGCAAGAGATGATCAACAGAATGAGGCACTTCAGGTATCTCATCATTCATAGGAATGAGATTCTTGAAAAAAATCAAAAACAAGATGCCTAAGGGGTCTAGGTAGCATCTATTTCATTTTGAGGATATGGTTAGCCTGCACAGCATCAGCATACTCCAAATTACGAAATAGCTGAATGATAAAGCATTCATCCAACATCATCATTGTCACAAACTCCTCACTCAGCATTTCTTCTATTTCCAAATAGCACCTTCTAACTAATTCTTCTATTTCCATCATCTCCTCCTTCATTTTACTGGCTTGATCACTCCTCTCCTTGTTTCAGAAGAGGAGGGCATTCGTATAATGCAATTTAATATACTCCATTTTCTCTTGATTTGGGTTAGGTATGTTTGGCTTAGGCCTGTGATATAGGCATATCGAACACAACTTTGGCGTATATACTCCATTTTCATTGGGCCTCACGAGCAACTTCTTCTTTCTTCCTCTTCTCCCTCCTCCATTTTTCGCCTAACCCCATCCTCAATGCCTCAAGTATGTGCTTGTGTTTATGTCTTGATAAATTGAAACATATCTAGGTGGTGAAGATGATGAGGAGCTAAAGATGAGAAAGGTAGGTGCAAGATCAATTTAAGATGCTGGTTGAATGGGTTTGATTTGGGTAGCTAGTTTGGAAGGTGAAAATGGGTTTTGTCTGGATAGAGAGAGTGAGATCAAAGAGATGATGGTTGTGTTTGGTTAGGTGAATTTAGTTTGGATGGGGGAGCACGAAGAGCATTGGCAGAGCCAGAAAGACAAAGAGGTGGGTACTAGGGTATTTGTTTTGAGGGATAGTGTCATGCCCCGAAATTTGAGATCCTTGGGACCCTCAAATCCTGAGGCATGATGGGTCCACAATAAATAAATTAAATAATTTCTAAACTTTATTAATTAAATCCCTAATCAAATCTTCTAATATGTAGTTCCATAGCTTTTCACACAATTCCGATTCCGACAAAGCAAGCTAGATTTCCTCAGGTTCTGACTTAACCTCAAGACCTATGGGGAAAAAACATGAGTGAGCAAAACTCAATAAGTAATACAAATCATAGAACCTAGCAAAACAGGTAACAATCATGGAAATCAAATCTAGAGCCACGGTTTTTCGAACAAATTGTCAAGGAGCGAAATATAACAATCTCAAAAGTAATAATATCAATAGCAAGATCAGATCAAATACAAATTTACAAAAACCGGATTTCAGCAAAATTTACACAAGATGGAGGAATCGAGCAAAATAACCCAGCAATTAATCAAAACATCACAAATTAGGAACAACATCCTAAAACCAAACTAAGATAAGGCATTTCCGTAGTAAACAAAATAACAAAGTGTGCTCGCCAGAATTAAGCCTGCGCCAGGCACAAGGTACCCGCTAGGTACAAGCCATTTCATATCCAAAATGGGACAAAGCCTGAGATTCTGGAAATCTCTAAAACAAAGTGGGCTAGCTGCAAACTAGAAATGTCGCACAAAGGAGTCCCATTCCCAATGTCATACCAAAAAAGGGGCTAAAATCAGCGTGTGAGCGTCCTCACGGTGCGTTGCCCATACTTTAGAGAATGCCTTAAAAATACATGTATCAAATTCGAAATTCAGAGCTTTTTAATCTCAAAAATAGCCAAGGGTTGAGATCACAATTAAACAACATGTTATCAAGATTTTGTTCACATTTGTCAGCATCTAAATTCCAATGAAAAATTAATGATCCACAATAAGTTCCATGAAAAATACATTTCATCATGATGGTGGCAAGGAAACAAGACTAGATTTGGCGTAATCATCATGTATCAGCATGTCAAAGGTAACAAAGTATCTTGAGAATCTAAGATTATTTCAATAGTTCACAAACTCACGTAATTAAATAAAAAAGAGACAAGGCTTGAAAACTCTATGGCTAAAGAACCATAGTAAGACTACTTGCCTTGCTCGTCAGACCTCGAAGAATTGGGCTTGTTTGGCACTAGAAGCCCGGTGTGAGTTCCTATTATGACAGTTATATCAAGGTGTGAGAATGTACACATGAAATCGTATGGATTGGGCCCAAAATAAACTAAATCTTGCATGTACATTGGCCAAGTGGGTCAAATGGGTTGACTCTATGGGCTCCAGCCTGGATTTCAACTTGAATAAAACCAGATTCAATCTGTTTCTGAGTTGGGCCCAAGTTATGGATCATATCAAAGGGCCTGAATGACTTGGATTAAACATACTTGTAAGGTAGAGTAAATAGATTAACTGGGTTAATACTGGGTCACAAGGTCTAACTGGGTTGCAATCTCAGATGGATCGTGTGCTGGGTTCGGTGATGGAACCAAGTTAGTATAAGTCAGGTGGGTGAGACCAGGAGTGTCGATTAGCAGGTGGACTAAAACTGGGGACATGAGCTTGGGCCCACATCGTCAATGGAATCCATAGGCAGGTGGGCTGTCTGCTCGCAGAAAGAAAGAAAGAAGGAAAGAAAAGAAAAGAGAGAAAGGAAGTTGAGGCTCCATTCGGTCAGGAACAGAGAGAAGGGAAGAAAACGGAAAACAGAAGGAAGAGAGGGAACAAGAGGGAGAGAGAGAAGGAGGAGAAGAAATCGGAAAACAGAAGAAGAAGAAAGAGAGAATAAGACGCTGCATAAAAGGGATATGAAGCAGAGACAGAGAGAAGGAAAACAGAGATGGCACGAGGAAGAGAAGAAAAAGGAAGCAAGGAGGCAGAAGAACCAAGGTAAGAAGAAACGAAAAGAGAGTGAGAAACGGGTGAGAAGAAGGATCAAGAAGAACAGTGGGAAAAACAGGAAACTGGAAGAGAAAACGAAGGATGAAGGAGATGCAGGAAAAAAATGAAGCCAAAGAAGGAGAAAGAAGAGAATAAAGGGGAGAATGAATTGGGCTGTTCGTCTGGGTAGTGGAGCTAAAGATGGGTTGCAGAGAACAGGGAAGGAGGAAGAAACAGAAGAAGAAGAGAAAAACGAAGGAGAAACAGCGGCAGAGGAGAAAGAGAAGGAGAGAAACAGAAAGCAGATAAAGAGGGAACGAGCAAGAGGAAAGAGGTGAAACAGGAAAAAGAGGAGTGGAAACAGATGAAGAAGGACAAGCCAAAGGAAAAAGAGAAAACGGAAACATAAAAACAGGCAAGCTGGGAAAGCCAGAAGAAGAACAGTGATGTTGCAGGCGAGGGGAAGAAGAAGACGAAGCAAAAAGGTGAAGAAACAGAGATGGATTCCTCGCTGTTGCAGAGGTGGGCACAGCGGCAGGGAAGAAGAAAGGAAACCAGAGAACGAAAGAAAGAAGAAGAAGAACGTTGGATGGCTGGGTGTAGCAACAGAGAGAGGGAAAAGAGAAGATGAGCAGGAAAGACCAACAAAGAAGAAAACGAAGATGGAAAAGAGAAGTGGGTTTGCTTATTTCAGGGAAAGGTTTGCAGAAAGAAAGGAACAAGCAGAAACGAGCATGGAAAACGGTGGAGAAGAATAACAGAAATCAGATGAAGAAGAAGAAAGACTCACAAGGAGAAGAAAGAAAAAGGAAGAAACAGGGAGGGAGAGACAGAGCAGAAAAGAGAAACAAAAGAGAAAGGAAGACGAAAAAGAAGATGGCTACGAGAAGCAGAACAAGAAAAGAAAGAAAAGAAAACAAGAAGAAGATCAAGGAACAGCAGGAAGAAATCAGGGAAGAAGAAAAAGTAAGAAATAAGAAGAATAAGAAGAATAAGAAGAAGAAGCAAACGGTAGAGGAGAAGGACAAGAAGAAGGAGATAGAAACAGGAAGAAGAAACGAGGAAGAAAATGAAGATCAGTGGACGGGAAACGGAAAGGTGAGTTGATGCAGTGAAGGAGAAGAAGAATATGAATGCGAAAGAGAAAGAAGATTGGAAGGAAAGAAACGAGAGCCAGGAGAGAGAGATGAAGATCAGACGAAGAAGATGGAGTCATGGCCGAGATTTCAGATGGGTTCTGCACTGGTGGAGGGAAACGAACGGCAACTGGGTTGCCTGGCCGGTCTGACGATGAGCTTGACTGAGTTGCAGAGGTGGAAAAGAAGACAAGGAAGAGAGAAGAACATAAAGCAGGAAGAAGGAGAAGATTGCAGTGGGTTCGCGTGCTGGCCGAGAGATTTGCAGAAGAAGAACGAAGGAGAAAAATGAAGAAGAACGATGCAGGTGGGCAGATGGTTCGGGTCAAGCATGCTCGGCTAGGTGGGCAGTGAAGATTTATGCAAATAGTGGACCAGTGAGATGTGTGGCTAGTGATAGGGATGATGCTCATGATGCTGGTGATGCATGTAATGCCATGGCCTAAGTACATTCTACGTATGAAAATCCCAAGGTAACCAAAGATGGTAACATGAAAAGAAAGAGAGAAAAAGTTGAGAGAAGACTTACTTTAAAAGAGTACACTCTAGGAGAGAGGAGATGATTTAGATGAGATTTGTATATGGGTTAAGGGAGAGAGAGTGGTTATAAAAAAGAAAAAAGTAGGGTTTTAAAAGAATTTTAGTCGTATCCAAACTTAGCTAAAAGTAGTTCAAATTCAAATGAAATTCATCTTCAAATAAAGTTTGGATAAGTCAAGATAATTTAAAGGTTTAATTCAAATAAAATTTTAAAATTTTATGTATATCTTTAAAATTTTCAAACTTTAGTAACTTATGAGACCCACATAGTAACTAAGTATTTATTTAAAATTAAATAGCACAAAATTATAATATAATAACATGTGGAGTCCATCAAGATTAAATCAAGGGTCAAAATTAATGCTAATTTAAAATCCAAAATTCAGGTTGTTACCGATAGCATAGGTGATTGATGATTAGATGAAATTGTAGGCGAGTCAATTTGCTAGAGGAGAAGATGGAATGTTGCTTTTTATTTTTGGTGCCAAGGATGGGTTTGGGTCAGGTCGGACCTAACTGCAAGCCCAACAGGCTAGAGTAGGCTCAGTCCTGTTGCTGACTTGATAGGTTTGGTAGGATCCAAACTGAGACCCAAGTGATGAAGTCATGTGTGATGTACACACGTGATGGAGAATTTTTATTTTCCCTCTTTTCGACGGAGTACTACGCAGTGGAGCAAAAAGGAAAAAAAAAAAAGCCTACTTGTTGTCAAAACGAAGAAGAGAACTAGAGGGAGTGGCTTTGATGGACTTGCTGCTGCCGCAAAAACGATGATCCCAACGGCGACGGAAGCACGACCTAGGCGTATTGTGCTCGAGGTGCTCCCAACACGACGATCGTGAGCTTGCTGATCGTGCTAACCAGGTAGGCTGCTTCCCTTTTTTTCTCGACCTCCTCTCTGCTTTCTTTTCCTTTGTGTGTGTGTGTGTGTGTGTGTGTGTGTGTGTGTGTGTGTGTGTGAACAGAAATCCAAAGGCGAAGGGTTATGTGGTTTTGAGTATTCGCGAGTTTAGGGCTGGTGTTGGTGGTGTCGGGATGGTTGGGGAGGAGGGAATTAGGGTTCGGAATGGTGGAAGGGTTCGATTGGTGTGTTGGAGACGGAGAAGGGCTTCGGGCTTGGGGTTTGGAAGGTCTAGGGTTACGGTTATGGTCCTAGTGGTTTTGGGTTTGGACGGGGTGCTGGGTTGAGTTAAGGTGTCAGGAGTTGGCAAGGAAGATGGGGAAGGCCTGAGGTAGGAGTTGAAAGGGGTTTTTGGATTTCAGGTGTTGGGAAGAGTGATTGAGGGCAGCAAGAAAAAGATGTATCGTGTGATGGGCTTGGGGCTGCTGGTGACAAGGGAAGATAGGTGGAAGCAGTAGAGATGGACAGATAGACAAACTCTGAGACTATGATGCCCAGATATGGCATGGATAAGGCAAGGACACAGATTTTATATATAAAAAGTAAAGTATTAGATATAATATGATATGATATGCTAGCCATTTTGAAGTATCTGTGTATCATAGCTCCAAGATCAACAGACATCTTCCTAGCGACCGGATCTCGGCTCTGATACCAATCTGGTGCAGCCCCAGATCTCCGATTTAGTGGAGATCAATATCTCGATGGATTGATCGTTCCAGAGATGGATTCCAGCCCTAAGGCAAAACCATACTCATGGAAAAAGCCATAATGAGAGAAATCTCTGAAATTTTAATTGAATAAGTATACCAATTACAATGAAAGCTCCTCTATATATATGAGTGAAAGTTCTAATGAACCCAAACATGCTAAAAATAAATTAGGCGATTGCTAAATTATAATCCAATATAAAATAGGAAATAAATCTTAGTAATAAAAAACTATCTAACTATAGGATAGGGATCCTAATCTTGGACAGATTATGGATCAAGCGGGCCCTATCAATGTCTGCGAGCCTGGGATTTGGGCTAGATCTTGGATCAGCCTGCCTCACTTGGCTGGACGATAACTTGGCGCAACCGTGTAAGTTAGGGAACTGATAAGCTAAAGGGCTTTCACCAACCTAGTGTTATGCCAAAATGATATGCTTTCTTAGCAGCCAATCTGATTCTTGATTGAGGCAGCGCATGGATCCGTGGTGGACATGATGGCTCTCCACATGCTTGAGCAACCAAGATAATGATTGGAGATCTCCCGACCATTCGTTCTTGCAGTGCATTTGGCCACTGGCCCCTTCCTCCACAAATTGTTTTCAGTCTTCCCCAACTCTCCATAACCATTTTCCCAACAATGTTGTATTCATAACCATTTTCCCAACAATGTTGTATTCATTTCCTTAAGAGGCCTTAGCCCTTGGCCTCTAACCTTCTATGTAGCACCAACTGATTTATAGTCAACTAGAATTTGTTCTTGATCTCCCATCGCTGCCAAAGGAAGTTCCATGGCAGTTTTTCAATGAGTTTGACTACTGGCTGTCCTTGAACATCTAAGAAGATACGTGAAGTATATGGGGAGGTTGGCTAGCGCTGAAAGAACGAGGGTAAATTCTTGCCAAACCCACCCCCCTAAGGGAGAGAGATTTAGCTTTCCAGGAAGCCAATTTCTTTGATAAAACTAGAAAAGATAAAATTAGAAATGAATGCTTTCGAGAGCATTTAGGGGTAGCACCAATAGGGGATAAGATTAGAGAAACCTGTTTAAGATGGTTTGGGCATGTTGAGCGTAGGCCAGTAGTGGCACTAATGAGAAAAAGCTTGGCTATATAGGTGGATGGCCCATCAAGAGGTAGGGGTAGGCCGAAGAAAACATTGATGGAAGTCATTAATTCAGATTTGAAGAAGTTTAACTTACAAAGGATTTGGCTTAGAATAGAACGGAATGGAGAAAAAGAATTCATGTAGCCAACCCCAACATGGTTGGATAAAGCTTTGATGATGATGATGATTATGAAATGTTTCTTGATGAAACATCTCACTTCTATTCCAACTTGATTGGCCTATATCTGTTTCCATCATAAATGTCACATACAAAGCAGAATTTTACAGCAGTACTAAAGAGTGAATTAGTAGGGTATGCGCAAAATACAATGTAAACACGCTGCATTGAAGTCAATGGTTGAAGGGGGTGGTTTTTCCATCTCTTTGCTTCTTCCCAAGAACTGATTTCGGACCATGTTCTTTGAGATCGCTGCCCAATTCATCGAGCACAGGCAAGTTGGGGTGCGTCAAGGGTGGGATCCTGTAGCGACTCTGTCTTGATGATGTGAGGCATACAAGAGCAAACAGTAAGGAGATTAGGACTAGAGACCACACGAGGATAGTTTTAGTTGCTATGGACACTTTCCTTCTCATCCCATTCCTTGTTTGAGAATAGAGAGTGGACCTTTGCAGGGAGGGTGAGAGATGGCTTGAAGATGTGGAGCACTATGATGCACAAATACTTCAAAATGGCTAACTTTTCATGTCGTATCGTATCCGGTACTTTACTTTTTATGTGTAAAATCTGTGTCCCTACCGTATCCATAGAGTGTCCTTGCCATATCCATGCCGTATCTGGGCATCATAGGTGGAGGGTGCTTCTTTGGGAGAACAACTCGAACCTTCGGTTGTGATTTATTGTATTTCTATAGTGATAGACCCACCCCTCTCTCTCTCTCTCTCTCTCTCTCTCTCTCTCTCTCTTGTTGCTTGGTTGATTGTTGCGGTTCCTAAAATGAGAGTCTGCTCTCTACATAGATGGGAACTTTATTTATGCATTAATCTGCCAAAAATAAACAATTGAGCAGATGGGAACTTTATTTATGCATTAATCTGTCAAAAATAAACAATTGAGCAATTTGTGCCTTTTTGTACCGTATGAACCTTAGTCAAGGGGGTTTTAGTTAAAACTCAAAATGCAGGGGCTTTCCTGAGGTTTTGTTAGAAACTTAAAATATAGGGGGTGTTTTGTGAAAAAAAAAACTGTTAATATATATGAGTTCTACATTATATCGATATATAACCACAAAACATTTTACTCTTTTTCCTTGTGAAATCACTTGGATGTTTTGGTATGGTGTTTGATTTCTTATGTTTCTTATGCTTCAATTTAATGTATGATGGATGGCTTTCATTGCAAGAATCATTTTTATCTTTTGTGTTGTGAACCATGAACTCTACAAGTGGCACCCTCCTTTCAGTGGTAAAACTGTTCATCTAAGTAAGGCCTTAATTATGATGGACTCTTCTTTATTTGATGACAAACTTCTATTAGGATGGTCAGATTCCAACATCTCCCAAGGTGCCCACACCATTTCATCGATTTTTGTCCCCTATTTGATTAGTCTAATGATAACTAACTTCTATTGGGGCGAGCCTTCACTGATTTCTATTTGTATCTAGAGAAAATCTATAGATAAGATGCTTTTAAAACTGGGGCCTTTAAATCAATGGTTTGGATAATCTGGTGAGGCTGATTTCTTAGCTCCCCCTTTTCCATAAGGATACCCTTCAATATGCCTCCTCCAATTGGTAAACTTTTAGCTAAGTGGGTCCCACGGGCTGGAATGCATGTAAGCTTATAGGTGAACACTTATTGGGAAAAGAAACTTAGAACTTTTGTTGAATGTCAAAGAATATATAGAATAGAACCAGTTAACTGCCCTCTTGCTTTTATATTGCCATAATTGTCTCCATAAAGCCCATCAACTTAAATAAAAAATTTAATTACATCTTTGCTCCCTTTCTATTCCTAATTAGACTCTGAAACATGATTAAATTTATAAATATGGGCGGCGCAAGAGAACACTTGGCGGGTTTTTCGCAGAAAAACATACCTATCAGTGGGGCCGAAATGATCTTGGACGTCCGTTGGATCATGCTAACCCCTTGATTTATTGCCATAAAAGTTAATGGCTTTTGAGGCATTATTTTCTTATTATTTCAATCCAATCGTGAGGTAAGTTGGATTAGTGTCAAATTTGGATATGTGACAATTCAATTTGGGGGTGGCACGGTATGAAAAGATTTGATTGTTGCAAGGTTGGCCTTGTGCTGAAAAAAAAAAGGTGGGAAAAGAGGCTTTTTAAACTGGGGCATTTTTTAAAATTCCCCTTTAACTATAATTTGAAAAGACAGAAACTACATGGATGTCCCATGGAATGTAGATCATGGTTTTAGATTTCAGACGAGACTGGGTCAAATCGGGCGAGTTGACCCAGTGCCGCCACTAGCTGGAACGAAACTTGGCTTGGAATTACGTTTTACGTATATATGAAGTTGTTATAGTAAATATATTGAACTTCGTGACTAAGCTTATAAAGTTATCTGTATCTTAGCTGGTTACGTCTTTCTCATTTGCTCATGATAGATCAGAAGTTCAAGTCTACCTTCAAACATGAAAGGCTTCATTTTTTTTAATTTTCTACAACTAGGTCCTTACCTTTTTATTTAACATTAAAGATGCCCCATGTTGCATGAATTAACTAAAATATGCAACATCTCAAAAAGACCCTGTAAGTGAAAAAAATTTATCTTTCTCTTTTTCTATTTTTTTTCAAATATATATATATATATATTGGCATAACTATAAAATGGATCTTATATTTTGTATATGTACTAAAATCTCCCTTAACTACGCCTTCAAAGGTGAAAATATTTTTTAATTTTTTAAGACTAGGTCATTAGATTTTTATTTAACCTTAAAGATGCTCCATGGTTCTTTACTAACTAAATTATGCAACATCTCAAAAAGAAGCCTGCAAGTGAAGAAACATATATTCTCTTTTTTCCCTTTTTTTTTAACAAATAGGCACATATATTTTGGCATAACTATAAAATGACTCTTATATGTTGTATATGCACGTAACTCTCCCTTAACTAAGGGTGAAACTGGATAGAAGTTAATTAGGCCCTCTTTTTTTTTTTTATTCTAGCATTGTACCTCTAAGAAAATTACTTCTCCTTCGAATTAAAGGATAAGAAAAATAATTTTGCCTCTTAAAAATTAATCTTTATATGTTATATCATTAGTGAGTCAATGCTCAACCACACTAAATATCACTACTATATATGGATTGGACATTTGTTAAATAGGTCAATTTTCACACTTATACTAGGTTTAAACTATTTTTCATTTATTTTTATTTTTTAGATTTTTTTGATAATTTTTTGGACCAAAATGTCTCTTCTGGTCTGGTACGGACGACACGAACTAGCACCGTTGGCCCAGACTCATCCCAGTCTAGATTGGCACAAAGACGGCAGCGGAATTTAAAACCATGGTGTTGATGTTTTTGCAGCCAAAGTTTTATATTTGGTCTTCTGGATTTGTCATCTGGGTTCTGGATGGTGCTATTTTTGGATACAATGGATATTTTGTATTAAAATATGAACCTTCTCAGCATGTTTTGTTTCATAGTATATCTACATATTCTTGTTAATCGTATGTATAGATCTGTACATATACATGGTGATGTATAGTTACTGCAGGAGATTCACTGCACACATCGCGCATGGCATCCCCTCCACACCTTGCTATAGGGCCACCTTTGGATGAGGGTGGTTGGGTTTGAAAGATTTCAATGGGTTCTACCTGAGTCTTCCTGATCATCCCATTAATGGCCCACAAGTTGGATGTCTTTATATTACAAACATTCAATGGATCCTGTGGACCAGTCCATTCATGGGCGCAAAGCTGTGGGATCGGTATAAATCGGGGGGATGGTCCCTCAAATTGATCATTGTGTTTTGCCCTAAAAACCTATTTTCCAAAATTTTTAACCTATTTTCCAAAACTTTTAGATGTCTGAAATTTTTCTGAGATGGATTGTATCGAGTGAATTTGTTGTCTAAGATTGGATGAGACACATTACGGCTGGCAATGTAACTCTACAGATAATTGAGTGCATATAATTTTAACTATGTTCTCACTTTGTTATTCAGGACAATGAAGGCTCCCACATTGTGATTAGCCCTCCTTTGCCATCTCCCTTGTATTCGGGAGCAATAGCTCTGTTTCCTCCAGAAGAATAAATCCAATTTTTCTCAGAGCACCTGCACCATCAACTCCATCATGTCACAATGCTAATGTGACTGCTGTGACTGCATCACCTCTATTTTCATCCAATGCCACTGATGCTGCTACCCTACCTGCATCATCGAGCAATGCGACAGTTGTGCCTACACCAACCCCATTGTCATCTCTCAAGGTCGGTGTTGTGCTCACACCACCTCAGTCAATTCAAGCTGCCAGTGCTACATCTGCGCCACCACCAAGACACAATTTCATGAGACATTCTCACCCTAGTAGGGCCAAGAGCATCTGCTATTGTTGTGTTTAAATTTAATTAAGATTTATTATATTTGAAGTTCTTTCTACTACTATTCTTAATCTTTGAAGTATTTTACTACTATCAATGGCCTTGTTACAAGTATTATGAAAGCCCAGTGTTGGTGCTGACAGCCTTTCCCCCCCTCCCCCGGGGCCTGGTTTGTGTCTGTTAATGTGCTCATTTTTCAAATGTGTGTGCATATTTATGTATATATATATATATGGGGAATTGCTCAGGTGCTATGAAATTCCCATACGATGCGTGCGATGAAAAACAAAAATCGCAGGACCGAGCTCTCAAAACAAAAGTATACGAACCATCCTCTTCTCTCTCTCTCTCTCTCTCTCTCTCTCTCTCTCTCTCTCTCTCTCTCTCTCCAACCCATAGAAACCCAAAATTCAACCTCTGACTCTCTTCGTCTCTTGCTTGCCCAACCAAATCACTCATCCATCCACATCTTCATCTCTTTCTAAACCCATCCAAAACACCACAACATCCCTCCACAAGCCAGCCACCAGCCCTCCTCCATCATCTCTCTTGCCCATCGTCCTCTTCTCCTGGAAGCTCTTAAGCAGAGAAGCACAAAAAGAAGCAAGAAACAGAGGAGGAGAAAGAGAAAGGAAGAAGAAGATAAAGAGAACAAAGTGGGAGGAAACAGCCCCTTGGTCAGATATTCGTCTCTCTCTCTCTCTCTCTCTCTCTCTCTCTCTCTCTCTCTCTTTTCCTAATTATATTGAAATGCCATGGGTTTCTTTTTCCTCTCTAATTTCTTGGTAATAGTACATTTTATGGGTTCTGATTATATGCTTTTTGAGGGTTTTTATGTGACTATGGAGAAGAGAGGAAGGCGACTGAAAAAAGATTGGGCAAATCTGTCCACCGCTTTGGTTTGTGACGATGCAAATTTAATTTTGTTAGAAGCAGACGATTTAATCAAACTGCTAGCAGAACATAATTGTAAATGGACCACTTGAATTTTTTTTATTGAGTCAAATTATACTCTTCTGCACTGGTCTTTCTTTTATTAGACAGCATTTGCTTAGCTTTGTTACTGTCTGTATTCAAATCTGGCCACTATTTGAGTTACATTTGAAGGCCTAATTTTGTTTTGACCTTTTCCCCTTCCATTCAATATTAAACATATTCATCAGTGTGCTACTGGATCGTGCAATTGATATATGAGTTGGCAAAATCTTGTAACTTCATTTGATAGAATAAAGACTAATGTCGCCGGCTCGCCTTGAATAGGTGTTTCTTGTTTGAATGTTAGAATGTATTTCCAACATTTTGCATTTTTGCTGCCTTAATTTACACGTCGTTTCATAAACTTGAATATTTCCTGGTTCTTCATTTTTGTTATTTTCCATTTGACTTTTAATTGGATGATGATGCTTAAGCTTACTATTCATTGAATGTTATGCAGGTCTATCATTTATAGGCATCTTTTCTCTCTGAGTTTTAGCTGGCCATCTTTTTGTGTCCCATTTCAATTGCGTAATCACATTGTGACAACTTGTAAAAGGGCACTAACCTTTCCCAACTACTGTAGAATTCGAGGGAGAAGCTCAACAAAGCAGGCCTTTAGCTTGTCAATCTTGATAGCGCAGTACTTGAAATGGGGTTGCATTAAGTCATTGGTGTTCCCTTTTGCAGATGCATGTATTTATATTTATTGTATGTTCTACTGGGAGGGTTATAGGTATGGTGTTGTTATTGTTCATGTTCTTGTTGGTGTAAGGCATGGGCTTTGTTATTATAGTCTCTTGTTGTTAATGGAACAACGTTCATTAATTTTCTTTTGTTCTCAATGATTCAACCATGTTGCAAGATTTTATATGATTTTTTTAATGAGTTACAGTTGTTACTTCTTGTGAAGATCAACTAAACATGTATATTTCAGATACATAATTATAGTTAGACGTCAAACCTCATAAAGGAGATGAAAAGCATGGAAAGAGAAAAAGAAAGCATTGAAGGTTAATATTACAAGAAGGTTCTTAGGTTCCGTGTCCATCTATCCAAAAATAAAAGGAAGATTGATATTTTCTTGTTTAAAGGTGTATTTTACTAACATCAAGCTAGACAACAATAAAGGCGTTGTGACAATCTTTCGTTCAACATTTTTCTAAAAGCGAGTCTCTATTATCTGTATTTCGGGATGCAGAGAATCACAAAATTGCATCAAAACCAAAAAGAAAGAGAAAAATTTCTATATTGCACCCACCAATCCACCCAACCCCAATACCCTTGTGTGGCCTTCAGCAATAAACTGAAGTCCACTCAAAATCACTTCTTTCAATGTTGGTGGAGGACAAAGGTTTGGTTTTGAAGTCTTATATTTGAATTGTGATTCGTCCAATAGCCAGTCTAATTCAGATTACAAGAAGACTCGACCCAATGCCTCGTCTTTCGGTAGAAGTTATAAGTGAATGATCCACATTGATATTGAATTGGGTGATACCAGAGTGTTACAACCAATAAGATGATCAGATAAAAGAGATTACCTTCTTAGGAAGTAAAACTTGCCTCGACATGTATAGTTTTTTAGGCCAAGAAAGCACTTGAATGGACATTCAATCCAACAGTCAATACCTCCCCATTACAATGATTTTGAGATCCTTATTCTTGAGATAAAATGAATTCATTCAAGAAGTTAAATCATTCATTACTAACTTAGCCTCAACTCTCACTGCATCAAGATGTCCCTATGAGAAACATCTCACAACCATCAACCATCACAGGAAAAAGAGTAGCATTTTAGTCTACATTTCCCTTGCACAATTCAGACGTAACATATAACTTCATTTCAAGTAGACAGTGCATGCCCCTTCCAATTTTTATTTCCTGCGTGTGCCACACAAGCAAAACTTCTACACTGGTTATATTCTAATGCATCAACTCCCAAACTTGCATTTTTTTACCATAAAAAACCTAAAATATGCATTAGCTTGTGCAGCCATAACACTTAAAAAATTGATTACGATTCCCCTAGTCTTCATATTACAAAATATGAGCCCCTAAATCAGAATAGTTTCATTTTCTACATCTAACAATTCTTGAGCTTGCTGCCAATCAGTTGTCTCTCTGGATCTGGGTCTTAAACTATCAAAGAAATGCCCAGTTCTGAAGTCTTCTTCATACTTTGCCGAGTGCCTTCCTTTGCAGTATTTTAGAAAAGAAGGTCTAGATGTTACTCGAGAAAAATGACAAACAAACTCATCATGGGTTCAAGCTTTTAGGGTGTGTTCAAGTTTCACCTTCCTACCACCGGTTATTATACATATTAATGATAGAAATTACTGGTCATTTAAATTTTAAAATAATATCTAAGCCCTAAGTTATTTATTAAAATGTTTCTCACCAATTGTAAATAAATCTTAGCTATTCATCTTAAAATCAGGAACTAAGCCATCAACAATTCTATTTCCCAAAAAACCATTCTTCTTTCTATCCAATGCAAGGACTGATTTGTCTTCCCTAAATGAATCACAAATAGTGAGTCTGGGGCCATGGAGTTTAATGAATGTTTGCAACGTCAAATTGAATTTGACATTGGAAAATTGTTGTTATGGGGCGGGTGCATTTGGGATGGGTTGTACATCAATTGAGTTGGCTAAGGACACATAAATTCAATGCAACCCAATCCCATTCCTAGATGTAGATCCCTCTCCAAAAATATAGTAGATTTATAGAGTGCTTGTTCCGTTCTCCCACTTTCTCCCACTTGTGGGGGTGGGATTAGGGGTACCTCTTCATATGGTTGGGGCCCAATCGTATACAAAATATGGCTTCTATTTGATCATCCCGATTATCCCTTTATCAATAGCCAATAAGTTTCCCTCTAAAAATTGATCTACGGATATAACTTCATACTCCATTCGAATGGGTGTTCAAAAAAAGGGAATAGTGTAGTTCCAGGGGAACCGTGTCTGGTTCATTCAGATGGGTCATCAAGTTGGTCCCACTATGAGGTGTGTATGAGTTAGCACAAAAAAAAAAAAAAGCGAAAAAAAAGTGTGCATCGGATATTATGGAAAAAAAAACCGTCTTAAAACTAGATTCTATGATTATGGACCCAATCTATTAGTATTTACGGTTGAAGACCTCTTGCACAAATTTTTATTTTTATATTTTTTAAAAGATTTTTATCCCTATATAACATGTTGTCAAATCCGTCATCATCTGAGATGGGCCCAATTAATCACTGACCGTGAGAGGTGATTGTTTACCCAGCCATCATTACGATCAACCATAACCTATGCAAAGCCCCCACCATCAATGCCTAAATTCTCAAATTCACTACATTAGCCATCCTCCACCATCACTACTCAAATCCTCTACCATCAGTGCTAGTACAGTGCCCCACCTTCTTCCCACTACCTTACCCATCCTCAAACGCATTTGCCAAGTCTCATCATCAAACTTGTACAAAGCCACAATTACTCCATGTCATCACCTAAATCAGCCCATCCCACTTATAACAAGCCTCCTCCCATCACTTATACCAAAGCTTCCACCTTACCTGACTAGATTCGTCCATCCTAGCTAGAGAGCGACAGAGAAAGGAGATGGAAAAGATGAAGAGAGAGAGAGAGAGAGAGAGAGAGAGAGAGAGTCTCTACAAGCATCCACCTTCCTCGAGGAAATGGGGTTCATAAAGGGGGGTCAATTTTCTGCGGACATGGAAGTCCAATACCCCACATAAGAACTCCATTTTCAAGCTTCTCAAGAAAAATGCTGACCTAGCAAAAGGCATTTGCTAGACTTTTGCCGCACCAAACATATGAAAATTTTACTTTTGTGTAGAAAAGCAATAATATTTCCTTGAAAATGGGTCACAGATATATGCCCTAAGGAATTTCCACCAAAAGGAATTTCTCTAAACAAAATGCTTCCGGTATGTAGGTGTGCTCATGATGAGTTTTCCACACAGGAGTTGATATGTAAACCAAGTGAAATGTGGAAGGTGAAATAATCCAAATTCGACGATGGACTATTAAGATAAAATTTTCAAATTCAAAGATGCACTACACGTGCTTGTGTAAGCACAGATTCTAGGGATAATCTTCGAATTATTTTCTTATTGATATGCTCTTATTAAATACCTAATGTGAGTTACATATATGAAAAAAAATTTAAAAAAGACCCTTTTTCAATCGAAAAAGGATTACTACTTATTGACAACTCTACTCAATCCTGGGCAAACATTCTCGAATCTCACCCCCACTGGACCAGGCTGCTCTTTTCAATAGATAATGTCATAGATGTCAAAGATACATAAATAGCAATATACAATTAACATATTTGGTTCACAAGGCATAACATGGTTGGCAATTATAACTTACACAAAAAGGATCTCATTCTTCTGACCAACAAAATCATGTTACAAAATACATGGCACAACTTTTGTCAAAGTTTTGGGTCAATTACGTCACCAATAAGACGTCAAACTCGATAATAGCATGATAAAAAATATCTAGAATTTGATGGAATAGAGATCAATATAATATGAACCATATAAAACGCATTGCAAAGGTCCTAGATTATACTGGAAGCATGGATATCTTATACTAAAGTAGGCATCTTTGCATTAGATCAAAAAGAATTACTTGCCTATTGGAGGACATAACAAATCCCTATTGGAGGAAAACGAAGCTAAACATTTACTTGCCCCAAGCGATTCTTAGCTTAATGCAAAGATGCTGTAGATGGTGAGTGCTTCAACCTTTTCTCCTTTTTAAACCTCTTCCAGCGCTATGATGCAACATGAATAGTTTAAGAAGAATTAAATCCCAACTAATAGCTATTTGTTCAATGTCATGATCATGGAATACCAACTGTCCAAATGGATACATCCAAGTGTAATACAAGACGAATACAATAAACCACTCACCTATTGACACATGATGGTGTGATCTTCTTTTTTCTATTCCTTTGTTATTTTTTTCTAAGTGATTTCAATGCCAGGATGGGATGACTGTCAATGCCAGGATGGGATGATTGTGAGGAAATAATAAACAGCAATAGTTGTTCCATATAAACCTAAATTGTTGTTCCGGATTATTGACTAAAAGAGAAGAAATGATAAAAGTAGATGTATACAAGTCTTCTTTTTCATCCACTCAAACCATCCATCTTTTATTTTTGTTGTATTTCAAAAGTACACAGTAATCTTCTTTTTCGAAAAAAGTAGACAATAATAACTGAAACCTGAACTATTGATTAAAGAAGCAGACGATTGTGAGGAAGACTGTTGATATCCCACACATTAACCCAATCACAGTCCATGGAGAATCAAATAGTTCGTGCCCAAGTTGGACGCCCACCCTTCTAATCTTGCCTTTCTGAAATTTGCTGACTTCTTTATAAACATTTAACAGATAAGTCTGTTCAAATGAGGATATACACCTACAAAAATATTGTCAAAGAGCAAAGCCAACTCTTCATCGTTGCTTAACATACACAATGCAACGCCAATGAGAGAGAGTGTCGGTATTTTCAGAACCTTTCCTATTATTTCCACATCAAGCATTGATGTCTTCTCTTTTATTCCAAATGTGACCCCTTTATATTCAATCTCTAATGCTGGAGGGATAAATGATAGATATGATAGATCCCTTACCTATTGACACTTGATGGCGTGATATGCTCTTCTCTATTCCTCTGTTACTCTTTTCTAAGTAAGTGATTTCAATGCTAGGATAGGATGACTATTAATGCCAAGATGGGATGATTGTGATGAAATAATAAACAGCAATAGTTGTTCCATTTAAACTTAAATGGTTGTTTTGGATTCTTAATTAAAAGAGAAGAATTAAAAGAGAAGAAATGATAAAAGTAGATGTATACAAGTCTTCTTTTTCATCCACTCCAACATCCATCTTTTGTTTTTGTTGTGCTTCAAAAGTACACAGTAATATTCTTTTTCAAAAAAAGTAGGCAATAATAACTGAAACCTAAACTATTTGTTAAAGAAGCTGACGATTGTGAGAAAGACTGTTGATATCTCACACATTAACCCCATCACAGTCCATGGAGAATCAAATAGTTCGTGTTCAAGCTGGACACCCACCCTTCTCATCTTGCCTTCTTGAAATTTGCTGACTTCTTTATAAACATTTGACAGATAAGTCTGTATCAAATGAGGATATACACCTACACAAATATTGTCAAAGAGCAAAGTCAACTCTTTATCGTTGCCTGACAAATGTTCAAAAACCTTATAACTCTCCAATGCAGCTACATCCTTGGTTGAATGGATAAGTTGCTTCATTAAATTCGCATAGCTTGTGCAATGGATTTCATACTTTTCGAAGCACTGTTCCAAAGCAACAAAATTTTAAAACACACACAACGCAACGCCAATGGGAGAGAGTGTCGGTATTTTCAGAACCTTTCCTATTATCTCCACATCAAGCATTGATGTCTTCTCTTTTATTCCAAATGTGACCCCTTTATATTCAATCTCTAATGCTGGAGGGATAGATTATAGATATGATAGATCACTTACCTATTGACACTTGATGGCGTGATATGCTCTTCTCTAATCCTCTGTTACTCTTTTCTAAGTAAGTGATTTCAATGCTAGGATGGGATGACTATTAATGCCAGGATGTGATGATTGTGAGGAAATAATAAACAGCAATGGTTGTTCCATATAAACTTAAATGGTTGTTCCGTATTCTTAACTAAAATAGAAGAAATGATAAAAGTAGATGTATGCAAGTCTTCTTTTTCATCCACTCCAACATCCATCTTTTGTTTTTGTTGTGCTTCAAAAGTACACAGTAATCTTCTTTTTCAGAAAAAAGTAAGCAATAATAACTGAAACCTGAACTATTTGTTAAAGAAGCTGACGATTGTGAGAAAGACTGTTGATATCTCACACATTAACCCCATTACAGTCCATGGAGAATCAAATAGTTCGTGTTCAAGCTGGACACCCACCCTTCTCATCTTGCCTTCTTGAAATATGCTGACTTCTTTATAAACATTTGACAGATAAGTCTGTATCAAATGAAGATATACACCTACACAAATATTGTCAAAGAGCAAAGTCAACTCTTTATTGTTGCCTGACAAATGTTCAAAAACCTTATAACTCTCCAATGCAGCTACATCCTTAGTTGAATGGATAAGTTGCTTCATTAAATTCGCATAGCTTGTGCAATGGATTTCATACTTTTCGAAGCACTGTTCCAAAGCAACAAAATTTTAAAACACACACAACGCAACGCCAATGGGAGAGAGTGTCGGTATTTTCAGAACCTTTCCTATTATCTCCACATCAAGCATTGATGTCTTCTCTTTTATTCCAAATGTGACCCCTTTATATTCAATCTCTAATGCTGGAGGGATAAATTATAGATATGATAGATCACTTACCTATTGACACTTGATGGCGTGATATGCTCTTCTCTAATCCTCTGTTACTCTTTTCTAAGTAAGTGATTTCAATGCTAGGATGGGATGACTATTAATGCCAGGATGTGATGATTGTGAGGAAATAATAAACAGCAATGGTTGTTCCATATAAACTTAAATGGTTGTTCCGGATTCTTAACTAAAATAGAAGAAATGATAAAAGTAGATGTATGCAAGTCTTCATTTTCATCCACTCCAACCAGCCATCTTTTGTTTTTGTTGTACTTCAAAAGTACACAGTAATCTTCTTTTTCGAAAAAAGTAGGCAATAATAACTAAAACCTGAACTATTTATTAAAGAAGCTGACAATTGTGAGGAAGACTGTTGATATCCCACACATTAACCCAATCACGGTCCATGGAGAATCAAATAGTTCGTGCCCAAGCTGGACGCCCACCCTTCTCATCTTGCCTTCCTGAAATTTGCTAACTTCTTTATAAACATTTGACAGATACGTCTGCATCAAATGAGGATATACACCTACAAAAATATTGTCAAAGAGTAAAGCCAACTCTTCATCATTACCTGACAAATGTTTAAAAACTTTATAACTCTCCAATGCAGCTACATCCGTGGTTGAATGAATAAGTTGCTTGATTAAATTCACATAACTTGTGCAATGGCTTCCATACTTTTCGAAGCACTATTCCAAAGCAACAAAATTTTGAAACACACACAATGCAGCACCAATGGGAGAGAGTGTCGATATTTTCTGAACCTTTCCTATTATCTCCACATCAAGTATTGATGTCTTCTCTTTTATTCCAAATATGACTCTTCTATTTTCAATCTTTAATGCTGGAGGGATAAATGACGGTGGTGGCGATTTGTGGCCCATTTCTACAATTGGATATACAATTGGATTGGGATCGGTATAGGTGAATTGGATTGGGGTCGGTATAGGTGAGGCGTTGGTACCCAGTGTCTTGAATATCAAATGTGGGAGGGGGAGTCTGGTGGATTGGAATCATGTACAAAAGTATTAGGTGCAAGAGATGATCAATAGTATGAGGCACTTCGGGTATCTCATCATTCATGGGAATGAGATTCTTGAAAAAATAAAAAGCATGATGCCTAAGGCGTCCGACTCCCGTTGATTTACCAATGACCAGCATATATATGCGTTCAAGAACAACAAATGGAAGTTTGCACTCCAACGTTAATAGGTCTACACTCAAAATTGGCAGATCATCCTACTCAGCATCAGCATACTCCAAATTAAGAAATAGCTAAATGATAAAGCATCTATCTAGCATCATCATTGTCACAAACTCCTCACTCTGCATTTCTTATATTTTTTAATAGCACCTTCTGACTGATTCTTCTATCTCTATTATCTTCTCCTTGATTTTACTAGCTAGTTCACTCCTCTCCTTGTTTTCAAATGAGGAGGGCATTCTCATAATGCAATTTAATATACTCCATTTTTGCTCGAATTGGGTTAGGTTTGTTTGGCTTAGGTCTGTGATATGGGCTATTGAAAACAACTTTGGTGTATATACGCTATCATTGGCCACTCTAATGATGTCGGGGACTCGTTCTATGGTGCACGTCGCTTTAAAGGAGGATGATGCACCTGACATCTTCACGTCCACAATCAAGACAAAACACCAATGATTTAACAAATGACCTATTCTGATCAGTTTGAATTACAAGCAACCTGATTGCGAATAATTACAGTTACAGTGAACTAATTAGTAGCTGACTTTATTGCAAGAAACCCAGTTATAAAAATCCAAACATTGTTATAGCTATAACATTTCAGAAGATCCAAACATCATTGCATGTATTGAATCTAATTCGTTCTATGTACATGGTGCATTCCACAATAGATTGTTTCAACATATTGCACAATAAAATGTATCAGGATATCAAATGCACAATAACATAGTAACTACATTACATTTTATAGTAGCTTATCTTTTTCTAATAGTCTTTTTTTTTTCACACCAAAAATAATAGAATATCAAATATAGAGTAACCTAGTAACTGGGATGAAATTCTAAAATCCATACAAATAGTAGTGACAAATGAGTCTAAACAGATCAAAATAAGCAAAATAAACTAAAGGGATCTCTGAGTTAAAGGCCAATCTGTATTTAACCAATTATTAAAACCATCAATTTAACCTCAAACCCACCGCCAAAGTAAGTTAGCACAATCTGACGCACATAACCTCAAGCACTAAAAAAAACCTTTTAAGTGGTTAATTTGAAAATAAAAATTATTTAAACTTAAGTCTAAATAGTTAAACTTTGCAATCTTCAATCCCAAAACTCTAAGAAATTGACGAGTAATAGTTTATAGAATTAGGAAAAGCGTTATTAGACAGCTTATTAGACATATGTCTAAATAGTTAAACATAATTTTTTATTGCACTGGTCTTTCTTTTATTAGACAGCTTTTGCTTAGCTTTGTTACAGTCTATATTCAGATCTGGCCACTAATTGAGTTAAATTTGAAGGCCTATTTTTGTTTTGACTTTTTCCCCTTCCATTTAAATTAAACATATTCATCAGTGTACCACTGGATTGTGCAATTGATATATGAATTGGCAAAATCTTGTAACTTCAGTTGATAGAATAAAGACTTTAATGTTACCAGCTCGCCTTGAATAGGTGTTTCTTGTGTGAATGTTAGAATGCATTTCCAGCATTTTGCGTCTTTGCTGCCTTAATTTACATGTCGTTTCATAAACTTGAATATTTCCTGGTTCTTCGTTTTTGTTATTTTCCATGTGTCTTCTAATTGGATGATGATGCTTAAGCTTAGTATTCATTGAATGATATGCAGGTCTGTCATTTGAAGGCATCTTTGCTATATGAATTTTAGCTGGCTATCTTTTTGTGTCTCATTTCAATTGTATAATCACATTGTGACAGCTCGTAAATGGGCGCTAACCTTTCCCAACTATTGCAGAATTTGAGGGAGAAGCTCAACAAAGCAGGCCTTTTGTTTGTCAATCTTGATAGCACAGTACTTGAAATGGGGTGGCATAGGGCATTGGTGTTCTCTTTCGCAGAGGCGTGTATTTATATTTATTTTATGTTTTACTCGGAGGGTTATAGGTATGGTGTTGTTATTGTTCATGTTCTTGTTGGAGTAAGGCATGGGCATTGTTGTTATGGTCTCCTGTTGTTAATGGAACAACGTTCATAAATTTCGTTTGTTCTCAATGATTCAACCATGTTGCAAGATTTTATATGATTTTTTAATGAGTTACATTTGTTACTTGTTGTGAAGATCAACTAAACATCTATGTTTCAGACACATAATTATAGTTAGACGTCAAACCTCATAAAGGAGATGAAAAGCAAGGAAAGGGAAAAAGAAAGCATTGAAGATCAATATTGAAAGAAGGTTCTTAGGTTCTGTGTTCATCTATCGAAAAATAAAAGGCAGATTGATATTTTCTTGTTTAAAGGTATATCTTAATAACATCGAGCTAAACAACAATATATGGCCTTGTGACAATCTTTCATTCAACACTTTTCTAAAAGCGAGTTTGTATTCTCTGTATTTTGGGCTGCAGTGAATCACAAAATTGTATAAAAACCAATAAGAAAGAGAAAATTTTCTATATTGCAGCACCCACCACTCCACCCAACCCCAATACCCTTGCATGGCCTTCCGCCATAAACTGGAGACCACTCAAAATCACTTCTTTCAATGTGATGGTTGTTGGTAGAGGACAAAGTTTGGGTTTTGAAGTCTTATATTATAATTGTGATTCATCCAATAGCCAGTCTAATTCAGATTACAAGAAGACTTGACCCAATGCCTCGTCTTTCGGTAGAAGTCATAAGTGAATGATCCACATTGAAATTGAATTGGGTGATACCAAAGTGTTTCAACCAATGAGAAAATCACATAAGAGAGATTACTTGCTTAGGAAGTAGAACTTGTCTCGACATGTATAGTTTTTTAGGCCAAGAAAGCACTTGAATGGACATTCAATCCAACAGTTGATACCACTCCATTACAATGATTTTGAGATCCTCCTTTCCTACCTCATTCTTGAGATAAAATGAATTTATTCAAGAAGTTAAATCAATCATTACTAACTTAGCCTCAACTCTCTCTGCATCAAGATGTCCATATGAGAAATATCTCCAAAAAAAATGTAGATCCCTCTCCAAAAAAATTACAGATTTATGGAGTGCTTGTTCTGTGCTCCCACTTGCTCCCACTTCTGGGGTGGGATTGGGGGTATCTCTTCATGTGGTTGGGGCCCAATTGTATACAAAATATGGCCTATATTTGATCAACCTAATCCCTTTATCAACAACCAATAAGTTTCCCTCCTTGAAAAATTGATCTATGGATACAACTTCATAATCCATTCAAATGGGTGTTCAAAAAAAGGGAATAGTGTAGTTCAAGGGGAACCATGTGTGGTTCATTCATATGGGTCATCAGGTTGGTCCCACTATGAGGTGTGCATGAGTTAGCATTAAAAAAAAAGCGAAAAACAAAAAAGTGTGCATATGATATTACGGGAAAAAGAAAAACTAGTCTTAAAACTGGATTCTATAACCATGGACCCAAACTATTAGTATTTGCAGTTGAAGACCTCCTGCACAGATTTTTATTTTTGTTTTTTTAAAACCTTTTACCCCTAAATAACCCACTGTCAAATCCGCCAGCATCTGAGATGGGCCCAATTAATCACTGATCGTGAGAGGTGATCGTTTACCCAACCATCATTACAATCAACTATAACCTATGCAAAGCCCCCACAATCAGTGCCTAAATCTTCTAATTCACTACATTTGCCATCCTCAACCATCACTACTCAAATCCTCCACCATCACTGCCAGTACAAAGCCCCACCTTCTTCCCACTACCTTACCCATCCTGAAAAGCAACTACCAAGTCTCATCATCAAACTTGCACAAAGCCATCATCAACACCCAATTACTCCACGTCATCACCCAAATCAACCCATCCCACTTATAACAAGCCTCCTCCCATCGCCTATACCAAAGCCTCCACTCTCCCTACCTAGATTCGTCCATCCCAGCTTGAGAGAAAAAGAGAAAGAAGAGGGAAAAGATGGAGAGAGAGAGAGAGAGAGAGAGTGTGTGTGTGTGTGTGTGTGTGTGTGTGTGTCTACAAGCTCCCATCTTCCTCGAGGAAATGGGGTTTATAAAGGGGGTTCAATTTTCTGCGGAGACAGAAGTCCAGTACCCCACATAAGAAAGCTATTTTTAGGCTTCTCAAGAAAAATGCTGACCTAGCGAAAAAGCATTTGCTAGACTTTTGCTGCACCAAACATATGAAAATTTTACTTTTGTGTAGAAAACCGATTCTGTTTCCTTGAAAATGGGTCACAGATATGTGCCCTAAGGAATTTCCACCAAAAGGAATTTCTCTAAACAAAATGCTTCCGGTATGTAGGTGTGCTCATGATGAGTTTTCCATACAGGAGTTGATATGTAAACCAAGTGAAATGTGGAAGGTGAAATAATCCAAATTCGACGATGGACTATTAAGATAAAATTTTCAAATTCAAAGATGCACTACACGTGCTTGTGTAAGCACAGATTCTAGGGATAATTTTCGAATTATTTTCTTATTGATATGCTCTTATTAAATACCTAATGTGAGTTACATATATGAAAACAAATTTAAAAAGGACCCTTTTCAATCGAAAAAGGATTACTACTTATTGACAACTCTACTCAATCCTGGGCAAACATTCTCGAATCTCACCCCCACTGGACTAGGCCGCTCTTATCAATGGATAATGCTGTAGATGTCAAAGGTACATACATAGCAATATACAATTAACATATTTGGTTCACAAGGCATAACATGGTTGGAAATAACATACATGAGAAGGATCTCATCTTTCCGACCAGCAAAATCATGTTACAAAATATATGGCAAAACTTCTGTCAAAGTTTTAGGTCAATTACATCACCAGTAGGACGTCAAACTCAGTAATAGCATGATAAAAATTTTCTAGAATTTGATGGAATAGAGATCAATATAATCTGAACCATATAAAACACATTGCAAAGGTCCTAGATTATACTAGAAGCTTAGATTTCTTAAACTGAAGTAGACATCCTTGCATTAGATTAGAAAGGACTACTTGCTTATTGGAGGACATAACAAATCCCTATTGGAGGAAAGCGAATCTGAAAATGTACTTGTGCCAAGTGATGCTTCGCCTAATGCAAAGATGCTATAGATGGTGAGTGCTTCACCCTTTTCTCCTTTTTAAACCTCTTCCAAAGCTCTAATGCAACATGAATAGTCTTAGCATAATTAAATCCCAACTAATAGCTATTTGTTTAATGTCGTGATCATGGAATACCAACCGTCATAATGCATAAATCCATTGGGTAGGTTCAATGTCGTGATCATACTGCAACTGCACTGACCTTCTAAACAAGCAGTAGTATCAACTATAAAAGGGTCACTATTCCCTGAACATAACAATTAAGCATTGGTGCACGATCAACGTCGGTCACACCATAGCTAAATAAATTACAACCATCAATAGTTCAAGTTTCTAATTCCAATCCAGTAGATTGGTTTGCATAAATCAAGATACTAAGAGAGAAAATAATATTTATTATACAGGTCTATATCTAAATCATGCATGACAGTACATAATGATCCTATATTGATCAAGCATGTGCAATTTAAGAATATGGGTATTGCAGGTAAAAATATTAATCACCTGATTATGTATGAAGGCAATTCCCTAAATCCTTTTATGCATTTAGTAGGAACACACTGATGCAATCATGAATTCAATAATTAACCTAAAACCCCAATCCGATTGCAATACATGATGAATATAATAGACCACTTACCTGTTGACACTTGATGGTGTAATTTGCTCTTCTCTATTCTTCTGTTACGCTTTTCTAAGTAAGTGATTTCAATGCTATGATGGGCTGACTATGAGGAAATAATAAACAGTAATGGTTGTTCCATATAAACTTAAACGGTTGTTCTAGATTCTTAACAGAAAAAAGAAGAAATGATAAAAATAGATACATACAAGTCTTCTTTCTCATCCACTCTGTCCATCCATCTTTTGCTTTTGTTGTGCTTCAAAAGTACACATTAATCTTCTTTTTCAAAAAAAGTAGACAATAATAATTGAAACCTGAACTATTTATTAAAGGAGTTGACGATTGTGAGGAAGATTGTTGATATCCCACATATTAACCCAATCACAGTCCATGGAGAATCAAATAGTTTGTGCCTAAGCTGGACGCTCACCCTTCTCATCCTGCCTTCTTGAAATTTGTTGACTTCTTTATAAACATTTGACAGATAAGTCTGTATCAAATGAGGATATACACCGACACAAATATTGTCAAAGAGCAAAGCCAACTCTTCATCGCTGCCTGACAAATGTTCAAAAACTTTATAACTCTCCAATACAGCTATGTCCTTGGTTGAATGGATATGTTGCTTCATTAAATTCGCATAGCTTGTGCAATGGCTTCCATACTTTTTGGAAGCACTATTCCAAAGCAACTAAATTTTGAAACACACACAACACAGCACCAGTGAGAGAAAGTGTCGGTATTCTCAAGACCTTTCCTATTATCTCCACATCAAGTATTGATGTCTTCTCTTTTGTTACAAATGTGACCTCTCTATATTCAATTCAATCTCTGATGCTAAAAGGATAACTGATGGCGATCTATAGTCCATCACTACAACTGGAGATACAATTGGATTGAGATCGGTATAGGTGAGGCGTTGGTACCCAATGTCTTGAATATCAGATGTGGGAGGGGAAGTGGGGCTGATTGGAATCATGTGCAAAAGTATTAGGTGCAAGAGATGATCAATAGCATGAGTCACTTTAGCTATCTCATCATTCATGCGAATGAGATTCTTGAAAAAATCAAAAGCAAGATGCCAAGCGGTCTGACTCCCCGTTGATTTACCAATGACCAACTTATATATGCGTTCAAGAACAACAAATGAAAGTTTGTTCTCCAACATTAATTGGTCTACACTCAAAACCAATAGCAACCATTTCGCTTTAAGGATAGGATCATCCTGCTCGGTATCAACATACTCCAAATTAAGAAATAACTGAATGATAAAGCATCCATCCAACATCATCATTGTTACAAACTCCTCACTCTGTATTTCTTCTATTTCTGAATAGCACTTTCTAACCGATTCTTCTATCTCCATCATCTCCTCCTTAATTTTACTAGCCAGATCACTCCTCTTCTTGTTTCAAAAGAGCAAGGCATTCTCATAATGCAATTTAATATACTATATTTTCGCTCGATTTGGGTAAGGTTTGGTTGGCTTAGGTCTGTGATATGTGCCTATCGAAAACAACTTTGGCGTATATACGCTGTTATTGGCCCCTCTAATGATGTCGGGAACTCGTTCTATGGTGCATGTTGCTTTAAAGGAGGATGATGCACCTAATATCTTCACATCCCCAATCTAGACAAAACACCAATGATTTAACAAATGACCACTTCTGATCAGTTTGAATTACATGCAACCTAATTGCAAACAATTAAAATTATAGAGAACTAATCAATAGCTGACTTGATTACAAGGAAACCAGTTATAAAGATCCAAACATTGCTATAGTTATAACATTTCAAAAAATCCAAACATCATTGCATGTATTGAATCTGATTCATTCTATATACATGGTGTAGTTCACAATAAATTTTTTCAATAGTATTACATAATAGCACGTATCATGATATCAAATGCACAATAACATAGTAACTACATTACATTTTATAGTAGCTTATCTTTTTCTAATAGTTTTTTTTCCACTCCAAAAATAGCTGAATATCAAATATAAAGTAACCTCGTAACTAGGATGAAATTATGAAATCCATACAAGTAGTGGCGACAAATGAGTCTAAGCAGATCAAAATAAGCAAAGCAGACCAAATGGATCTATTTGTTGAAAGCTAATTTGTACTTAACCAATTTTTAAACTGTCATTTTAATCTCAAACCCACAGCCAAAGCGGGTCAGCACAATCTGACCCACATAATCTCAAGCGCTAAAAAAAAAAACCTTTAAGTGGTTAATTTCAAAATAAAAATTATTTAAAAGAAAGTACAAATCATTAGACTTTGAAATCTTCAATCCCAAAACTCTAAGCAATTGACGAGTAAGAGTTTATAGAATTAGGAAAAGCTTTAAGGGGTGTTTTATTTCTCTGTCATGTTGGTGGAGTGATTACAAGAGACTTATTTGGCTTTAACAGAGTAAAAAGGGGGTTTTAAGAAAAAGACCAACTTTGTAAGGACCCACTAGAGTATAAAAGAGCTAATGTGGGTTAAGAAGGAAGAAGAACCCAACTTTTTCAACATCAAGGTTTAAGATGAAAACTAGGCTTACGTTGCACCAAAATGGGGAATGCCTAACATCCATTCCAAATTTTTATTTCTTTTGGTAAAATGGGGGCAGGGATGGCGCCTCCCCCCAACCCAAAAAAATTTTACAAAAAAACCCCTTATATTAGAAAAAATTATATACCATTATTACATATGGCCTCTCTAAGATTTTTTTTGGTATAGTGGTCCCTTCAAAGAAAGTTTTCTGGTCCAAACCCTGTGGAAAGTACAATCGGTTGTCATTTGGCCCATTTCTTTTAGGAATCATTTGACATTCCTCAATATAGCCCACTTTCAAAAAGAATTCAACCAATCAATATATATGACCCCATATTTTATGGGGTGCATCATCAGAATTCACTCAATAAGAGTTGGGCCTACGATGAGGTTTATCACTAAAAAGACTTCAAATTCTCATTATCATAATAGGTGAAGATTTTATGACGCTCTTAATTGGGGCCAATTAAGAAAATCTCAAACCGATTGGAACCAATGGACACATCTTTTATGTGACCATCACCAATTTGCACCCTAAGAGAAGTTGGGCCCACCATTATACACCTTAACTGGGGCACAGTTAAGAAAAGCTCAAACCCATCAGAACTAATGGACCCATCTTTTATGGGACAGTCACCAATTCTCACCCTAAGAGAAGTTGGGCCCACTATATAATGAGAATCTCAAGGGTTTCTAGTGACTAACTCGACAATCATTAATGCAAAATATTTCCATCAATCTAAAAGGGTAAATAAAAGATGGAACAAAAAAAGCTAAACTATAGTAAGAATGGAAATTCAAAATCTATATTTTTGCAAACTTTAATAAAAACAAAGTCAAAAATCGATAAGGGGAATTTTACTGTTAAAGTAAATTAAAAATTTGCTAAAAGGGATGATAAGAAGTTTTGTAAGATTAAAAGCATGAGAGAGAGAGAGAGAGAGAGAGAGAGAGAGAGAGAGAGAGAGAGAGCTTAAGGACTATCACCTAAGAAGAAGAGATAAAAAAATCATAAAAAGAATTTTCAAATATTTAAAACTGGGCATAAATGGATAGAATTATTTATGCATACAAAACCAAAGTTATAAATGAACATGTGAACATCATCAAATCATTTCCTAAAAAGAAAGTATAGGTATTGGGCCCCTTGTTGGTGTGCAAAACTCAATGCATATCATCATCATATGAGGCCATTGCCCATATTTTTTTTGCTGTTTATTGGGTCATCAGAAGCAAAGCAGTTGTAAATCAAATAGAGATTTTACTGTCAGCTCTGTCATTAAAGGATCTTATTTGCATTACCAGAAGACAACACTACTTTCCATTGAAATACATTAAACATAACAAAATAATTGTACTCTCTTATAACCTAATCTAATTTACAAAGTTAAAACCATCTCAGAAATGCAATCCTAACTCCTAAGTTTTAATTATCATAATTATCATAACAAAGTAGCAAGTGCATCCAATGTCATTGGCCTCTTTGGAGTCATGTTTGAATCATTTTTTATGCATGGTGTGATAGAAACCAAGATTGGCTACACTGCTGTGACCCCACACAATCTTTCCATATAGGCTACATGCAGCTCTCTGAATCGTGGATTGGTTCACAATGGATCACATTATTCGATTGGATGATGATCCAGATGATCATCTTCATTTAATTAGGACTTAATTCCAAAATTGCTTATAATTTACAATGTTAATTTCTACATGTTCAAACAAGTGCACGGAAGCTAAGCTTCACACAAGAACACAAAAGAGACTTGAATTGACAAGAAAAAAAAATGCATTGAAGAGGATAAACTATTACTGAGAAATCCAAAGCTCTTTCAATGAGGGAGCAAGAGAGAGAGAGTTAGGAAGGAGCAAATGGTCATTTGTAATTACAAGAGACCAAGAAACCCCCTCTTCAAAAACCCTAGAATTTCAGGGTCCCTAAAAGTGCCTAGGAATGCGCGAGTTTAAGTATGGCTTTAAAGGGATCTACACGAAACTATATCACTCAACTCTACAATGGGGGCCACAAAGAAAATCCTCACCGTCCAAGATGAAATCAATCCTATCTCTTGATCTATATTCCTTCAAAAGTAGTGAGTCCCCCGTAAGAATGAGAACTAGCAGTTTGCTTGGTTACATTTCCATCCGATGGTTGGACTCATGCCTTTTAAATTAAAACTTCATGATATATCTTAGTATCTATGGGATGGGATTAGTTTTTTATGGGGTCTAGAATAATCATTATGTGGGGTCTGATGATATAGTCTTGAAAATTTAAGAGCCTTGTTAGAAAAAATAATAATATTGTTGAAAAACTATACTTATAGGGATGCACGACATTACAGGCAGACCAAGGTGTCTGCTCGGTGAGACTGTACCCGCATAATTCAAGAATTTTCAAAAATAAGCCCTTAAAAAAATTAATTTTAGTATTTAACTTCTTCAACCCCGCCATTGCTCACACCACCTAAATGAAAATCCTAGATGCGCCACTATATGACATGAAGTAGCACATTTCATTGGTTCAAGGTTTGTTCGCACAACATGTTGATGTAGTCTAAGTGATATTCTCTTGGCACATTACAATAGGAAGTTTTTTCTTCTCACTTCTCTTTTTTCTTTTTCCCCCCTATATTGAGTGAGCTAGTGGTCTAGTAGTGATTTATTCACTGGATAATCTAGAGATCAATCCCACTGTAAAATCGACTAGTTAATTGAAAAAGTGGTTTACACAAATCTCATACATATTTATTGGAAACATTTTCCTATCAAACCATAGTCTTAAGTCTTACTATAGGACCAACTCTTGTTGAGATGACATTTTGGGATACCCCGTGAAGTGGGATGACATTTCTTTTAAGCAGCCCGTATTTTCAATACATGGTTCTCACTGCAGATTTCATTTTTCTAATCAATCTACAACGCAATTATTTCATAGATGTAAACATGCCCGAAGAGTCGTTGAAAAGTAACAAAATGTATGAGAAAATTGTGAGTTTTGCCTAGTTGCTTAACCTCAGAGATGAATTTCCTCCGCCTCCTACCCATATTCTTGCAAATTTGTGATTTTTTTAATTTGCAAAATATCACACAAAAATAGGAAAAAATCAATGCAATATCACACAATTCATGAAATGGGTTGGATTGGTATTATTCTAGGTACGGAAAAATCATTCTATTAGATCAAATGTACTTATTCGATTTAATAAGTACCTCGTGTTAGAATTGAGAAATTCTATGGCCAAATCTTTACTATTCTCTTATTTATCATATATGTCTACTATTTAGGCACAAAACCATCGCCTATTGTCACTAAGAAACTGAAATTAATTTTCGCAAAGTAAAGGGCATTCAAATTTTAGAGCCTAAATGAATGCCATAAGAGTAGCTTTGGGGGAAATATTCAAAATTTAGCGTGTGGGCCTTACTTCCATCTCTATAGATAAGCATAAAAATATGCATTGCAATCTGACAAATACTTTTATAGGTTTTTTCTAAATTTTAAAGCAATATTTTGAAACATGATTAAGCCATCTAACCAAGTACCATGTTGTTGGTTGCTGGTTGAGACCCCACACGATAATACAATTCACTCAACAGTCTAAAAGCTTCATGTCTAAATGACTTTCTTCAATTTCTCATGATAGGACCTATGTCCCATGGTCCCACATAGGTAGGAGCAAGAAGATGGAAAGGCGGGAAGGATAGCCCACATGAGATAGAAGAGAAGCCAACACAAGTGAGAAGAGCCACACACCCAAGGATCATTCCTTGTGCAGTCATGTGACATGTGGGGTTACGATACAAGGTCGATCATATTAGGCTGCAAACTGGTCCACTACTGTAGATATGAATTGAAATGTCGTTTGTGAACCATCATAATTTAAAGCAAGCATGCAAAGAAGAGATCCATATGGTTGCAAGACTTTTAATTGCGCCCTTTTGAATCTCATTAAACCAAGCACATCCCATTTGGAAAAGAGAGCCTCACAACCATATCTAACTCTATGAGAAATTTGGCCACCATTTTATTATGAAAATTTTTGGTTCGCATAGCTCTTTCGGTCTTCTTTGTGCAATGAGCTGAAAATCCCATGAGCTTCATATGTAATGCATATGACCTTTGAATATTTTTTAGTGAACTTTGGATGGAAGTATTCTAGCCACAACAAGAAAGAGGACTTTTAGCGGCTGAAAAAAACTGCCGTGAAAACATATTACTGGCGAAAACTTCTTCGCCGCTAGATTTGTCGGTAAATGTTTCATCGGTGATTTTTTAGCCTCTGAAATAAACTAGCCGTCGCAGAAAAGAGGAATAGCAGAGGTTCATTTCTGCCGTTCTGCCGCTTCGCCGCTAATGCTACCATTTTGTGCCTCTACTTGCATACTTCGAAGATGGAAAAATGTCGCCTTTTACTTTGTAGAGGTGGAATTTAGGCTTTTAGCGGCGGATAGTTCCGCCGCTATTGTCCGTTTTAATGGTGGTCTTTTGTTTATTTGCCTGCGATGTTTACTTTAGTCGTGGCGGTTTATTTTATCAGCCGCGAAAACATTTTTTTTATATTTTTTAAAAAAGGCCCTAGCTCAGCCGTTTTCTGAGGTTTCTGATTATCCTATCCTGTGTGCGTCCACTATCTAGGTCAATCAAACTAAGAAATGTAATGGTGCTTCCTGACATCAATCGCTGGGCCCATTCACTGATCCAGGTCAATCAAACTAAGAAATATAATTTGCATTGCAAGGATGCAATACTGCAACATTGTTTTGTCTCTGTAAAATGGAAGAATTTACCTTAGTCTTTCAATGAAATTAAGGAAAATATCTGAGTGGATTTAAAAAATATAATGGTTCTTGCCGGCATTAGTCAGTGTGGCCCATTTACTGATCCTTTCACTTTCTCTAAATATGACATTTAAGTTGCGATGTCATACCTATCCAGTTGCAGCGTCGCATCCTGGCACCAGTCACGCTTTGGTCTGCATTGAAAATTTTGGGTCCGCCCCAAAATCTCACATGAAAAACCCACTATGCAGCGAGTTTCCTTCATATGGATTTTGATGCTCCCTCAAATCTCAATGATCAGAAGAAGAGTTCTAACCTGGATCCTTCAGTAATCAGGACAGTGGAGACAACATGAATGCTATAAGCATTAGAAAAATCCAGCAAAAATTACTGAAAGAGCCTACAAATCCAGGCGAATCAGGCCAACTAGTGGATCATCTTTTTTTCTTTTTTTTTTTTCAAGTTGTAGATTGTTAAGAAGGTGATAACAAAATAAGGGTTTCAGAGAGAACTATTGAAAAAAGCCTAAACAAAGGGAAAACCATCTGCCATCAGAAATTGGAGCTCACTTCAATCAAATCACTCAAAAGTCAAAACCCACCTTCCATTAGGAATGCATTTTGAGTTTAGACAGATAACATTGGCAGACATATCTGTCTATAATGATTTCTTCATTGCCTCATTGGCATTTTATTTATTTTCCCATTCCCATGGAATCCTGACTGAATTGAGACAGAAATGTTATATTATATGTTTTTTTTTCTTTTCGTTTTTTCCTCTTTGTTTAGGTGATAATGAGATCAGGAGAATGATTTTACACTTCTTTTTTATGAATATAAGAGCCTAGTTAGGGCGTGCAGTTTAATGCAGTCAGTATGCTTTGATAGGAATCAGGCTCCACAATGCAGATTTTACTAGCCTATTGTAAATACCTATGCTTTTCCCCCTTCTCCCTAGTGTTAGCTGGACGCTAGAATTCCCATTGTGTTCTTTCAAGTTATCTTATATTCTCTGGCTAGATTTCAAAAGAGACTTTCTTTTTTGTGTGATTTATAGCATCTTCTGCTTCTCTATATATCTGTCAAGAATTTACTTAACTCCTCTTTTCATTATAAGGGCTGGTCTGAATTTATAAAACCCTGCACCGCAAGAATGTAATTTGTAAGATTATTTTGCTTCTCTTGTAGTTCTATGACTGGAGTCGGCTCCGCTTTAAATGATTCCTTGGATCACTAGAAGTTTACTGCCATCCTTTGGACTACCGACTATGAGAACCCATATACAGCTGAGAGCAAAATTATGACCGTGTGGATCTCCCTTTTATGACCAGGGTTCAAACCTAGGTTTGTTAGTTGGTCTACAACATTAGACACATGATTTGTTCTATTACTTTGTCTAGAAAACCCAGTCCAATTTATCACCAGCTAGTTTGTCCCATTTATAGAACTTCAAGACACTATTTACATTCCGCTACATGAGCAATTCAAAGATGCATTCCTAATGGAGTGAATTCCAGCCTGTACCTGTCATGGGACAACAGCATAGAATCACCTCGCTTTCAATACCAGACGATGCAGGTACTTTGATTGTAACACTGTTGGCTCACAGGGCTAGTCAAAAGAAAGATTAATCAACTTGTAGCACCCAGCTTTGACCAAGCTCAATGTAGGCAACAGGGAAAAAGAGGATAACCCATGCCCACGAGGATGCCTTCTTGGAGGGATCATGTGTGGATGGGGTGCGCATGATTGAACATAGCAATATTTCGGACACTTTCAATATAATGTATGATGGATTGCACTGCACACTTTTTATGAACCCAATATATGACAACAGAATTTCCGTAACTTCAATATAACGCTGCAACAGTTCTTGTTAGAGATTTTCCAAGACAAACAAAAATAGCCCTTTGTTATATAAATTCAAATGTAATGCGTAGAAGGTGCTGAGAAGAAAGTAGACCTCGGCCAACCCCACGGAAGAATATCATGATGATGATAAGAATTTTCCTAATATCTTAGTAGAACTCAAAGGCAATCCCATGGAAGAATATCATGCACTGGATGTGCTGTTCCCACTGGCAGTTCAGTGCTGTTTGACGGCAACCTTTACTGAAAGACACAAGAAATAAACAGCGATGCCATCAGCAGTTGCTATTTATTACACCATTTCTCAGATCATGAAGTCTCCGAACTTCAGCAGCATAAAGGCCATAACCAAAAGTCAGTGCTCCTGAATGATAAAAAAAGGTCATTAATTCCCACTGACATTGGAGAGAATGTAGGTGGTGTATATTGGGATTTGGGGAGGTTTTAACTGCCATAGGGTGAAGTTATGAAGGAGTGAAATGTATGCTTTTGAATGATTAACTATGATGCCCAAATACAGCATGAATATGGCACGGATACGCAGTTGATATGCCGGGACATAGATTTTACACATAAAAAGTGAAGTATCAGATACGATGTGACACAATATGTTAGCCATTTTGAAGTATCCGTGCATCATAAATGATTAACAACTGCCAACTGCTCCCTGTAAAATATTCCTACAAAGAGGTAAGGTTGAAACCTCTTCAAGGACATGGTGAATCTGCCACTTTTAAACACTGTTCCACAGCATAAGAAAACGGCAAAACTCACTACAAGAAACATTGGTTTTATCTGAAATGTATCATATGTGCAGAGGGTACGCCATATGTGCAACTCTGATAACTGCACCTGGAAGCAGCTAAGTCCTCAAATTTTAAGGAGCCTGCATTTTACCATGCCAAATTCCAGTGATTTCTCCACACAGATCATTTAGTATGAGAATTTCAACGTCATCATTATGTCTGTAATCTTGAGGAATATGACAAGGAAGCATTGTCTATAAATGGACAACTAATATGAGAATTTAGTTGTCATTTATCTAGTATCTACAGTCTGGGTTTATAGAAAGATCGAACACAGATTTTACCGTTCAAACTTAGCATGGATGATCATGGTTTGTGAAGGCTTCTTGTGAGGATTGGCCCTTGCGGTTCATTCAGTCCTTTGTGCTGTTTTTGATCCATTCAAGATACTTGAGATTACCACCTGTGATGGGCATGGAAATGACTTCTGGAACCCTGAAGGAGAGGAGAATTTCCCTGTTAGACAATGTCCAGTTATATATCTCATGGGTTAACTAAGGCTAAGGCTATGGTGTCAAATGGACATATATAAAGTTATTCATGCAAATCATATTTTGAATACCTGAACCAGATGTCTGGATGTTTGCTAGCCCAAAAGTGGCACCAATTACAGAATCCTGACCATTTGATTGGAAGATAAATGGCCTGCTAAAAAAAATAGCCATCATCGATTCATTCATCAGTTTGTCTTTCAAGACAATCACCTTTCATGGCACAAACTTGTCTTATATAGCATGTAATAAAAGAGGGCTGGATTGGCAGATTTTTTCTCTCTCTTCTATTGCACGTAAGCGGAAGCCTGTAACAAATTCGAATTCCATCAAAGCCCACATATAAGGGGAACATCGCATGCCAAAACATTTAGTGGGGCCTAACTTATGATCTATTCAAGTGGATCATAAATAAGGACTCCCTGTTAGTCATTTAGCCTAATTTTGGTGTCCATCCAAAAGAATCGGAGCCTATTGAGAATCTGGCTCCTATTTAAGTCGGAGAAAGTGCTCCCCATTGAGAATTTGGCTTAAGATAGATAGATGGGAAAGAAGAAATAAAATTCATATAGCCAACCTCAATATTATGTTGGGACAAGACTACATCGGTGATGGTGATAACGATAACACTGTTAGCTGGCTCCAATTCTATGGCGTGCGGGCCTATTGGTCCTGTGAGATGTTGATTTAAAATGAGAGAAGCACGACCAAAGAAGTTTGGAATGGATTTGCCACTGCAAACTTGAAATGCCATGAATTTCATTCTAACTGAAGAGGCACCTGCTAACCTTGAGATAAGAAAATAAAGATATAAATGAAATTAGAGTTTTTTAAGATGTTATCAAGAAACAATAAGCCTAATAAATAAGTAAATTATTATTGTTTTTTAAAATTTGTTATATCAAATTTATTTGAAAGGAGAAAGAGTGCAATTAAATTACATTAACTACAAATTATGTTCCTGCAGTATGACTCATGGAATGAGATGCACAATTTATGGAGTTCCTTCAGCTTCACTTCTGTTTATGATAATGCAGAAGTTAATATTATCAATGTCTATTTCCCAACTAAAAAAAAAAAACCTATCTATCAACTTGAACCAAAGATTTCGATTGAAGGAACTAAAAAGAAAGCTGATACAAAAAGTATCTGTTTATGCAGAATTATATTGTTTTCTCAGTAAGTTCGAAATTAAGCTCAACCAAACAGATAAATAAAGTTGTACCCTTTTTTGGTTTCTTGTATGCTGCTGTTAAACACTGCAACAAGAAAACCAGAAGAAAAAAAAGACAGAAATAAGCAATGAAAGCTATCTCTATTCACAAGTGGAAAAAGCTGTAGACAGTTTTCTCCTCATTCAAACCGACCCAAGGATTCCAAGTCACAAGCAACAATGACAAAATCAGATCATCATCTAAGTAACATCATAGTTCTAAGATGAAACATTCAAAGAGATGGAATAAATCAGACTATGAACAATAAGTTTTTATGAGATGGAACCTATGCAGACTTCAAAGTTAATATATAAAAATATTGGGTTGTCTTAACTTGATTGATTTAATGATAAAAAATTAAACCAGAAATCTTAAGTTCCTTGTATTTTTCATACCATCCCCTCCTTAGACCCCCAAAACTCAATCATCAATGCCCACTAGTCTGGATGTACTCTCTCAGGACACTGCTGCAACTGCTCCTGAGTAGTGAGAAATGGATCATAGTAGTTTCTTTTCAATTCATTCTTCGAATCCCTCCAGCTGTGACAAATGGTACTCAAGACCCATTTCTTCACCCTCACATCAGTGTCAATGTCGGATTTTGCCTGCAACAAACGCATAATAAACTTGACATTAGTACAAATACAACACACACTATCATCGTAAGTAAGCCAATGACATTAATACCAGTACAGCTTGCCACATGTCTTCTTTCCGCTCTTTGGGCATTTTTCTCCAATCATTGTAAGTAATTGAGGTCTTCTGCCCATCTCGTGCAATGACACCGAGATATGAGGACAACTGTCTCCCAGTAATTCCGATGGCTGGCCAAATTTATTGACTTTGACAATAACGCGCTGCTGCAGATTATATAGGTCGACACATCGATTGGGGCCCTGAGTCCTTTTTCTTGATTGACGCCCTATTTCAAACACAATTCAATAAATGGAAAGAGTGCTTGGTAGGGAGAAAATGATAATAAGAGTTCAAGCAAGCATTTAGATGTAGCCATTTTCACCACATCTATCTTTTGCATCAAAACCAAACATGTGGAGTATGCATCAATGCCCAGTCATCCAACAGCCAACGTACACTAAGGAAGTATTTGGAAGCGAGATAAATTTTTGGTAGGATTAAATAACTAATACCATCCAAGCCCATCCAGTGGTATTATTGCATGGGATGGGATTCCATTTATCCCAAAGATTAATCCAATCCCATGTTTGGTTGTGTCTGGATAAATGAGGACAAGGGACAGAAAGACCTAAAAAATATAATCCCAAAGCCAACCCAAGTTATCTCACCTCCCAGGTGGGATTATCTAAGCCCCATACTAGGTGTTAATTCACTATAGCATGGGGACTACGATAATATAATCCCAGGCACTAAAAATGCAACCAAACAAGGGATAAGTGGGATAGGATGCAAAAAGTTGATTATCCCCTCCCCCCCCCCCCCCCCCCCCCCCCCCCCCCAACCCCAAACTTATCCCCCGCTTATCGTACTTCCAAACACATCCTAATACGATTCGAATAAAAAAAAATACCTTAATAGGAGTGTTTTCATAAAAGTGAAGACATTCACAACAGCCTTTGATCAATTAATGTGGGAAAATCACTTGCAACCAATGAGACATAATCTGTGCGTAACTAGTTTTTGTTTATGTTTGAAAGACAAATATTTGATATTTAAAGCAGCATGACCAGCATTGATATTTGATAAAGAAAACCAGCTAGATGTAACTATATATATATATATATATATTCTCTTGTGAAAATTCATTTTGGATTTGGAAGGAATAACTGATGACCAGTGTCTTTAAAAGTGCACTCAGGTGAGCGCGTAGGCTCCAGGCGCATCAAGGCGCAGCCTCTGTGCCTCGCACCATATGAGGCGAGGCGATTTCAGTCAGGTGTGGCTTAAGCGCGCGCCTCGTGCGCTTTAAGTCTAGGCGAGAGGTGCAAAGGCGTGGGCTTCCTTTAATTTGCCATAAAGTGTTGAAATTAGAAAAAAATAAAAGAGAAAGAGTCTAAATGTAAAATTTGTAACTTATATATAAAGGAGAGATGCCCTAATCTCATCTCTTGAAAAAAAACAAAGAAGAAGCCCCATTCTCTGCAGCCGGCGAAGGAGCTAAAAAAAAACCCAAGGAAGAAGACCACGTCCGGCGAAGGAGGAGGAAAAAAAAAATAGAAGGAGGAAGAGAGCTCACGTCCTTCGCAGAAGGAGGAAGAGAGCTCACATCCTGCGAAGGAGGAGAAGAAAAACCAAAAATAGAAGGAGGAGGAAGAAGCTTTGCAGCTCACATCTGGCGGAGGTGGACCACGTCCAAGTCTCTGCAGCCCACGTCCAGCGGACCCAGCCAGCTTGTTGCTCTGGCGAGGTACATTTATTTTTCTTTTTCTTCTTTTTTAGCCCTTTTCTGCTCTGCATTTTTTTTTTTTTTGCTGCTGAATTTTTTTTCCTTTTGTGCTGCTGCATTTTTTTTGCTGCATTTTTTTCCTGCTTTCTGTTTTCTTTTTCTTTTCTACTGCTGCCTTTATCTTTCTCCTTTGGGCCTTCTTTTTCTTTTCTACTGCTACTCACTTTCTTTTCTGTTTCTGCATTTTTTCTATTTCTCTGCTGTTTTCTTTTCTTTTCACTGGTACTCCTTTTTTTTGCTGTTGCTGCTATCCGCATTTTTTTTTTCTTTCTGTTTTGCTGCTGCCTTTATTTTTCTATTTCTGCCTTCTGCTATCTACGTTTTTTTTTTTTTTTTTGGTTTTGCTGCTGGCTTTATTTTTCTGTTTCTGCCTTTTATTTGTTTTTGCTGCTGCTGCCTTTTCTTTTGCTTTTCTGTTTCTTTTTTTTTTTAATGTTTCTGCTGCATGTTTTTTCTGCTGATTTTTTTTCATGTTTTTTTTTCTGCTGCTGCTGCTATCTGTGTTTTTTTTTTTCCGTTTCTGATTCTGCCTTTTTTTTTCCGTTTCAGATTCTGCCTTTTTTTTTTTGCTGCTATTTTTTTTTTCTGCTCATGTTTTTTTTTTCTGCTCACGTTTCTGATTCTGCCGTTTCTGATGCTGTTCACTTTTTTTTTACCGCATGCCGCCTTTTGTTTTTTTTTTTCCTCATTGATGCAATCTGGGCCCCACAAGTGATCCCTCTTCAAGTTAAATTAGGATTATATTTTTTTTATTGGGAGATTTCTAATTATATTGTTAATGTGGAAGTTTGTATTATTAGATTAGGTTTGCAGGTTTGCTTAGGCCTTAAGTTTGCTTTTATTACATATATGGTACTATAGAGAAGAAATTCTCAAACTTTGATTGATTAATCGAAGTAGGTTTTATTGCTGATAGTTGTGTCCTAGTGTGTCTGAAGAATTCTTGACGATTCGAAGCATGCAGCCCTAACCCTAGGGCCTGCATCAACTTGGTATCAAATCCGACCGATTCCTGATCGTCTGCGTGTTACCCTCTATCCCCATCCCACCTTCGGTTTCCCTTCACCCTTGCCATCAACTTGTTATCCCGTAAAACCCAATTGTCCCCGCTGCAGCCCCACAACTTCCATTGCCATCTCAAAAACCCCATCAGTCAACAAAAAACCCAGCCCCTTCCCCTTACAAATCCATCTCCCGCTGTCACTCTTTCACAACTAGAGCCCCACCAAACCCCAACAACCCCCGCTACCACCAGAACCCGGAAAAAAAAAAAAAAGACAAAAAACCCCATCAGGGCCTTCCATCCAAACCCAACCCCAGTACCCATCGCCCTTCCTCCTTTCGGATCCCTTAGTTGAATCAAAACCCCGACCCTACCCTCCTTCTTAGCTGAAACCCAATCCCGATGCTCAGCCTAGCCATTGCCAACCCTACCCGAACACCCCTCCATCTCTATCAGGCGAAGACCCCTCCCTCATCGCCGAGACTGCCTAAATCCATCCTAGGCCACAGAAACCTCATCGAACCCCTTTCCAAATCCCATCCACCTTACTGTCAACTGCCAACTTCCAATGTCACGGCAGAACCCCAAATCCCTCGACCGAAGCCATCTCAGACGAAAAAAAAAAAAAAGAAAAAGAAGAAGGAAGAAGCAGAAGAAGAAGAAGAAGAAGAAGAAGGAGAAGAGAAAATAAGAGAGGTGGCATACCTGGCACCCCTGGTCTCAGTCATCTACTGCCTGCCGGTCGCCGCTCAATGATCGCCATTGCATCAACATCGCCTTCGCCATCTCCACCACCAGCCCCTCTCCTCATCAACGGGCAGCAGCAAAGGAAACCAAGACAACATGTCCCTTTCCATTCTATCTCTACGCACAGACCTCGAGCCAAAATCAACTCCTTCTCATAAGTTAAATGGCCAGCTCTTGGGCCCGATCCGTGAGCTCCAGTTCAGTGACCTACAGCCTGGTTAGGCTTGACTTAACTTGCAACTCTATAGCCCAAACACCAGAAAGCACATCAGTCAAGGCTGATTTGGTCAACATAAAAGGCCAGGACTTATTTTTGTGATATCAAGCCCATCTGCGATCTGATTTCTGATCTGTCTTTACCAACAAGTCTGTGGAGAGCTGATCTACACATTAGGTCAACCAAATTTTAAATTTGCATTAAAAAAAATGCCCCCTAGGAAGCAAGTTGAGGTGGAATTTTCATCTTCTTCCATTGAAGATTTGGTTGGTGCCATTAGAGACTTAACTGCCATAGTTAACAACATGCAAATCACATTGCACCAATTGGCCTAGGTGACAACTTTGGAAAACAATTAACGTGTAAATCACAATCGTGCTAATGGTAAAAATATTTGGAATCAACAAGATCCACCAGTTAATAATCCTGACTGAAATTCAGGAATTAAATTCGTGATTCCCCAATATGATGGAAAATTGCAGCCCATTGAATTCATGGATTGGTTTGTGTGTGTGTGGAGAATATTTTTGCACACAAGCCAATAACAGAGGGCCATAAAGTCACACTGATTGTCACTAGATTCGGTAATTATGCTGCAACATGATGAGCTGAATTACAACGAAAAACGAGGAATCAGAACATGGACCATGTTGAAACATGGATTGAGATGAAGAATATTTTGAAATAAAGATTCCTTCCTATCACCTATACAAGAGATCTACATTCAAAGTTTCAAAACTTGAAACAAAGGTCCAAGACAGTTGTTGACTATTCTAAGGAATTTTTTACTCTACAAACTCGTTATGGTTTGAATGAAGATGACGATGTGGTGGTTGATAGATTTTTCAATGGATTGAGAGTAGACATTCAGTATATCATTGCCTTCCAACATTTTGATAATGTCGATGAACTCATCCAATATGCTGTCAAAGCTGAGGGAATTGCAAATCATAAAGCACAAAAATCCAAATGAGTTCCACCAAAGAATTCATCTCTGCAAGATGCTAAACTCAATGGTTCCTCAGGATAGATTCTTGCAAGAACTGAAGGTCAAAATAGGATGATTTGTTTTTATTGTCAACAGCCGGGGCATTGCATAGCAAAATGTGTCAAGTGCATACATTTAATTGAGATTGAAGGTGATGATAATATTATTCCAAATGATTCTAAGGGTACTGAAACTGATCCCAACGGTCTTGAAACTGAGGAAATTGATGAAACATACGCAGATACCACAAGTGAAGCTTTTATCAACATCAAAGAGACTCCACCAACTGTTGAGAATAAATGGTCGAGAAAAAATATTTTCCGTTCCACAAGTACAGTCTATAAAACCCAGATACCTCATTTGACCTGAGGTATCTGTACAGATATAGTCCGATACGAATACGGGTACAGGATACAGCTGGGATACGGCTCACTATTTTAGAATACAGCTGTCTTATATTTTACAAAAAGGAAAAGGCAAAATTGGAGAAATTTATCCAAAAATTGAGCTAGACAATAAATCTCGTCTGAAATCTCTGGTTATAACTTCAAAAAAGTACATTCATTTTTACATTCAGCCCCCTTTGTTTTATTTTAATACTGCAAAGCTCAAAACTCACTATATATTTTATGGTTAGTTTCCTCCTTTCACTCTTGCCATTTAATTTATATTTTTTTATTGGATGGAAAAGTGGCCTTTCTTGTCATGTCATTCAATGTTTTTCTTTTCTCAATTGAAATTATATTTTCCTCTCCTTAAAAAGTTGAAACTTCTCTCCCTCCCTCTATTTTAATTTTGATAGTTGTAATTTTTTAATATTACAAGTTTGACCATATCACCCTACTTTAAAGTGAGATTTCTAGGGACCCACTTATAGTAGTTAGTTACGTATGATGTATCATATACTACTAAAATGTGATATTCGTACCAGTATCCATGTCTTATCCCGTGTCTGTATCGTATTTTAAGTGATACCATACCCGTATCTGTGTCCTAAGTTTCTGGAGTTGCAGTGTCGAATCCCCATTCCCCGTACCGGTATCTTTATCCATGTCCGTATCTGGGCATCATAGGGTACACAGTTCATGGACAAAATTACACAGTTGTTATTGATGGAGGAAGTTGAAAAAATCTCATCTCCCAAACTTTTGTTGATTGCCTCCAGTTGAAAGTTTACAAGAACAACCGCCCTTATTTTGTCAAATGGCTAATGACTGGTGATCAAGCACATGTTCGGCATACTTGTAAAGTTACTTTTGCAATGGGTGAGACTTACAAAGATACAATTTAATGTGATGTGCTACCTATGGATAATGGTGATATCTTATTGGGTCGCACGTGGATGTATGACAAAAATAGAACTCATGGTATGCGTGACAACACGTATACATTCATGCATGGTGGAAAGCAGGTTACTTTTCATCTCGAGAAACCAAAACTGCCAAAGAAGAATTATTGGAAAGTTGCAACAAAGGAAGTCCTTCATATTCACCACATTTACAAGGACAATCCAAAGAAGACTCGAGTTTGAGGGCAGACTCTTCTTTCAATCCGGGGAGAATTATGCAATTTGGGCCCCACAGGTGATCCCTCTTCAAGTTAGATTAGGATTATATTATCTTTATTAGGAGATTTCTAATTAGATTTTTAAGGTGGAAGTTTCTATTATTAGATTAGGTTTGCTTAGGCCTTAAGTTTTCTTTTATTATATATATGGAATTGTAGAGAAGAAATTCTCAGACTTAGATTGATTAATAGAAGCGGGTTTTATCCCTAAGAGATGCATCCTCGTGTGTGTGAAGTCTTCTTGACGATTTGAAGTGTCCCCGGACATATGCTTCGGCACCACTACGCGGCCCTAACCCTAGGGCCTACATCACTCATTTGTTGTGCATACTGCGTCATGTTGATTATTGCCTTTTTGGTATCAAAATATGTCTACTGAGCTGGATCAACTTTGGAGTTGCATTGACTTTTGATGGTTTTTTGCACTGAGTGATAGATGTTTTTATGACTTTCAGAATCTTCACTCATATTTATTGCCTTTTTTGTTGTAATTTGTGAATTAATTTCACTTTGCTAATGTTAATTTTAAATTATTTATCTACGACAAAATATCTATTTTTTTAAATCTAAAATGTGTACCTTGCTTCAATGAAGCCCATGCCTTGTCTTGGGCCTTGTGCTTAGGCCCTAGGATACCCCTAACGCTTTGATGCGCCTTGCACCTTAAAAAACACTGCTGATGATGATTCTCTTAAACTAAACAATCTATCATCCCAAAAAAATAAGATCCATTTTTCACGATTTATTTGCTATGAATAATATTATTTTGAAAAGAGTTCAACTAATAATGATTTTTATTGAGAATGTACAGAGCTAAACTTTTACTAAAATGGGGTGGAATTGGTTGAACATTCTCTTTTCCACATTAAGTTTACTAAAATGATAGAGTTTAGCTTCCTTTTTAGATTATTATCTCAAGATATTCCTTAAAATTGTATTTTTGGATTGCTAGAAAGAATGGCCGCAACCAATCAATCAACATAACCTTATCTATTTTCTTTCTAAATCATAGTTTTCGACTTTATCATGGGCTATTGAAAAGCTAGAAATGATGATTTTTAGGTGTATTGTATTAGCCCCAAGAAACAAATAGAATTAAATTTTATATAATTACCTGAAGTAGATGCCTCGGTGTCCATCGGTGTGGGCTGGTCCTCTACCCATGTGGGTCGAACATCTCCTAGTGATGAAGGCATCATATCTAGCATATGAACCAAAGAGCTTAAATTCCATAACAATCACTTAGTAAAATCAATGAATTTTGAAATTATTAGCAAAAGAAACAACTTGCGGTTAGCACACGCACATGCACACACACAAAAATTAGTCTGAAACAAAAGAGAGTAAAGTCCCTCAAAATGCTATCAAAAATACAAAAATGCAAAAATTCGAATAAAATACCATGCTTGTGCAAGACACCAATGACCCAAGAACAGCTAAAGGAATCTCAAAGTTAATGAAAAAAATCAAGGTGTTGTAATCTTGATTGAGTTGCTCTGTACTGTAATGGTAAAAGAAGTTTAGTTTAATTAAACATTTGAAACGAGGAATTATAAGGCTATGCCACATCATGTTCTAATAACACCCAATGAAAAAGGGTGGGATGTATAGACAGTTATATTTACATGTACTCAATAACTCCTTCATTTATGCTATTAATTCTACTGAAAAATGAGTAGGACTGTCTTATCTCTTTTGTGATATACGTTAAACAAGCCCAAGGCCCAAAGCCAATCAGTGATCAATGCTATATATCACGTGGAATTGATTTGGGACAATATTGAGACAGCTGTAGCTTTCCTTACTTAGAATAACAATTGTTGTAATTAGTTGTTTTCTTAACTTAGATTAGTGATTGATATAATTAGATTGTTTTCCTTTCTTAGAGCCTTAATTAAAGGCATGTAAATACCTATATATTGATGGATGATCTCCATAGAAAGACACACAAAATTATTGCATTCTCAAGAGTATATTCAAACTCTTTTTGTGATCGTGAATTTGTCATAGTATCAGAGCAAGGATCAAGGCAGTCTTGATCTTAGACATCTTCCAAAGCCTTGAGGGAATAGGAATAGAGAGAATAAGTCTCTCTCGTGCAACAAATAGATTCAGGATCTATTTTCAATAAGTTTCCAACAACACAGTGCCAGCGATACCTTCTTCCTGCGTCAAAGATATTCTGTTAGTGGCCCACTGTTGATCAATCAGATCAATTTCAGAAATCACCCACTCATGGTCGCCTCATATTTCTAAGGATATTAGTGATTTTTTAAGAATTTTTTAGAGACTCAAGGTTGGTATTTTACTCATTCTCAAGATTTACCAGAAATTTATATTGTTTTCATCAAGACCATCCAGAATATTGGATACTTAGTAGAATCAGTTAAAACTTGGTTCAGTAGAAGCCCGAATAGAGGGATATCATAGATCTGTTGTTTGATCTGGGGCCAGATCCTTAAGTGGGGCCCACGTAGTGGAAAAACAGCCACTGTCCAATTCGTCTGGGCTGTTTTTTAACAGTTTTCTTTTGTTGTTTTGTGTTTTCTCTCTCTCTGCTTGGTTGGATTCTGGTTCCTACACACAGGGAAGACATCCTACATAGTTTCTTTTGTTTGTGGCTAGTTCTTTTTCTCTTCAGAACGATTTGATTCCAATTTCGATTGCCATGGACAAATCTGAGGTCACGTTGATTAAATTTACGGGAACGAATTACCCTGCCTGGTCTTTCCAATTTCAAACATACCTCGAAGCCAAGGAATTGTGAGGATTTGTTTCTGGCACAGAACCTAAACCCATTGAGGATGAGAAAAAGATCTCTTCTTGGCATACTAAAGATGCCAAAATCAAATCCTGGATTCTGGGATCCGTTGAGCCCCATCTGATAATGAATCTCAAGCCTTACTCTACTTCTAAAGCCATGTGGGGCTATTTGAAGAAAGTATATCATCAAGATAACTCTGCACGTCAATTCCATCTTGAATGTACAATTGCTGAATATACACAAGGGACTTTGTCAGTACAAGATTATTATTCTGGATTCCGTACACTGTGGTCGGAATACGATAGTATTAAGTATGCGGATGTGGCTGACAATGTGTTGACAGTAATCCAAGACCTTCAGGCTTCTAGTCAGCAAGATCAATTTTTGATGAAACTGCGTAATGAATATGAAAGTGTCCGCTCTGCCCTAATGAATCGGACGCCCTTACCTTCATTGGATGTCTGCTTGAATGAACTCTTACGAGAGGAACAACGCCTTACGACCTCGGCTCATATTGCTCAACAAAAGACTGAAACCTCTTCAGTCGCGTTCTCGGCCAATAAAACTTCTCAGCCTCCACCTCGAGACTTAAGCAAAACCCAATGCTACAGTTGTCAAAAATTTGGGCATCTTGCATCTCAATGCAAACAGAAAGTCTGTAGTTACTGTAAAAAGTAAGGACATATCATCTCTGAATGTCACCGCCGTCCACCACGTCCATCAACACAGTATCAGACTCCACAATATCCGGCTCCGCAGTATCAGAATTCACAGTCTCAGACTCCACACGCATATGTGGCTTCCTCGGTTATGCCTGTTCCTACATCTGCTCCCCCACAGCCTGGGCCCTCATCATCTCTCACTCCTGAATTGGTTCAACAAATGATTATCAATGACCTCTCTGCCTTTGGTCTCTCCGGTAAGTCACCTTCATCTTCTACTTGGTTCATTGATTCCGAAGCGTCTAATCATATGACGTATTCCCACACCCCTTTCTCCAATATGACAAGTTACAATGGCCATCTTCAAATACAAACTGCTGACGGCGGCCATGTTCCCATTACTGCTATCGGAGATATACCTGGTCCCATCCCATTGAGAAATGTTTAACTCTGTCCTAATTTAACTTCCAATCTATTATCAGTTAGACAACTTGTTGAAAATAATTGTAACATTTCTTTTTCTTCTTCTGGTTGTGTTGTGCAGGACCAGATGTCCAAGAAGGAGATCGCGAGGGGGCCTAAGTGTGGACGCTTGTTTCCGCTGGATCTTTCTCAAATTTCTAGGACTTACTTTGACAATAATGTGTTTTGTTTTTCTCTTAGAGATAATTCCCGGTTGTGGCATAATAGACTCGGACATCCTAATTCCAAGGCCTTGTCCCTTATGTTAAATTCTGGTTTTTTAAATAAATCTCTTGGTTTATCTTCTTGTATGCCTTTTGATTGTGCTACTTGTAAAATGGGAAAGAGCAAAACTCTTCCGTTTCCTTATTCCTCTTCACACACTTCTCAGTGTTTTGAGTTAGTTCATAGTGATGTATGGGGAATTGCCCCAGCTCTTTCCCACGCTCACTATAAATATTTTGTGACCTTTATTGATGATTTCAATCGGTTCACATGGGTCTACTTTTTGCATTCAAAATCTGATGTTTTTAATGTTTTTAAAATATTTCTGGCTTATGTTGAAAATCAATTTTTCACCTGCATTAAAATCTTGAGATCTGATTCAGGCAGAGAATATATGTCCTCTGAGTTTCAACAGTTTTTGCAAAACAAAGGCATTATTTCTCAAAGATCTTGTCCTTATACTCCCCAGCAGAATGGAATCGCTGAAAGAAAAAATAGACATCTCCTTGATGTCACTCATTCCCTTCTTCTGGAATCATCGGTTCCTACTCGTTTTTGGGTTGAGGCACTGGCTACAACAGCTCATCTTATCAATCGTATGCCATCCACCTCCATTGAGAATCAAAGCCCATATTACCGTTTGTACAAAACCGCTCCATCTTATGATGATCTTCATGTTTTTGGCTCCATTTGTTTTGTGCACTTGCCTCCTTCTGAGAGAACAAAACTCACAGCACAATCAGCTCAGTGTGTGTTTTTAGGTTATGCACCCTTTCAGAAAGGGTTCCTTTGCTATGATCCTCACATTCGTCGTCTCCGTACCTCTAGGAATGTCGTTTTCTTTGAAAATCAGTATTTTTTTCAAAAACACATTGATCCTCCTAACTCCTCTTTTGTGTCATTACCTGGTTTTTCTGATGACCCGTCAATTGTTCGTTTTAATCCTAACTTTGTGTATCACAGACGGAACAGCTCCGCGCCTACCAGGGATCCCCCTTCTGCTCTTCCTCCGGCATCCGGTCCAACACCGGCAGTTGATCCATCCGGACATCCTTCACTACGTCGCTCCACTCAGATTTCGGTACCGCCCGCCCGTTATGGGTTCTCACATACTTCCTTAATGACCATTTTGTCTTCTTCTTCCATTCCACAATCCTATTCTCAGGCTGTGCAGGACCCGTGTTGGAACAAGGCTATGCAAGACGAATTGGATGCGTTGGCACAAAATCATACGTGGGATATTGTACCATCTCCTGTGGGTGTCAAACCTATTGGCTGTAAGTGGGTTTTTTCTCTCAAATTAAAACCTGATGGCTCTTTAGATCGATATAAGGCGCGACTCGTCGCTCTTGGAAATCGGCGGGAATATGGCATTGATTATGATGAGACTTTTGCTCCGGTTGCCACAATGACCACCGTAGGCACTATTCTTGCTGTTGCTGCATCTCAATCTTGGCCTCTCTATCAAATGGATGTCACAAATGCGTTTCTCCATGGTGATCTCAAAGAAGATGTTTATATGCGATTGCCTCAGGGATGCTCATCGGGGACCGGTATGGTTGCCAAACTTCGTCGCTCCCTCTATGGTCTGAAACAAGCTCCTCGCGCATAGTTTGAGAAATTTCAAGATGCTCTTCTCCGCTTGGATTTTCATCCAAGCCCATATGATCCTTCTATGTTTTTACATCATGCTCCATCAGGGATCACTATACTTCTTGTCTATGTTGATGACATCGTCATTACCGGTCCTAATGCCAAAATGATTCAGCAGCTCCAAGCGTCTCTTCGTGAGACATTTCAAATGAAGGATCTCGGCCCTCTCCACTATTTCCTCGGTCTTGAAGTTCATCAATCGACTAAAGGTATAGTTCTCAATCAGCACAAATACACTGTTGATCTCATTGCCTTGGCTGGTCTTACTGCTTCTGCTCCTGTCGATACGCCGGTCGAACTGAATGTCAAACTCAGTCGCGAGGAAGGTGATCTTCTTTCTGATCCTACTGCTTAGCGCCAGTTGGTTGGCAGCTTGATTTACCTCACGATTACTCGACCTGATATCTCTTATGCGGTCAACCTGATGAGTCAGTTCATGACTGCTCCTCGTCACCTTCATCTGGCTGCTGTTCGCCGCATCATTCGATACCTTATTCGCACACCGACTCGTGGGTTGTTTTTTCCATCCAACAATCCTCTATCTCTCAAAGCTTATTCAGATGCTGATTGGGCTGGCTGTCCGGATACTCGCAGATCGACGACAGGATGGTGCATGTTTTTGGGTGATAGTCTCATTTCTTGGAAATGCGAGAAACATGAAAAAGTTTCCAAATCATCTACCGAGGCCGAGTACCGAGCCATTTCTGCTACATGCTCCGAAATTCGTTGGCTCCGTGGTTTGCTCTCTGACATTGGTTTTCCAGCAGACGGAGCTACCCCCATCTATGCGGATAATACAAGTGCAATTCGGATTACTGAAAATCCGATTTTTTATGAACGCACTAAACACATCGAGGTTGATTGTCACTTCATACGTGATGAGCTTAAACGTGATGTCATCAGCCTTCCACATGTCTCCACTGAACTTCAACTTGCTGATATTCTCACCAAAGGTCTTCCACGACCCCGCCATCAGTTCTTGGTTGACAAATTGATGCTTGTTGATTCTCCCGCATCAATTTGAGGGGGGTGTTAAACAGGCCCAAGGCCCAAAGCCCATCAGTGATCAATGCTATATATTACGTGGAATTGATTTGGGACAATATTGAGACAGCTGTAGCTTTCCTTACTTAGAATAACAATTGTTGTAATTAGTTGTTTTCTTAACTTAGATTAGTGATTGATATAATTAGATTGTTTTCCTTTCTTAGAGCCTTAATTAAAGGCATGTAAATACCTATATATTGATGGAGGATCTCCATAGAAAGACACACAAAATTATTGCATTCTCAAGAGTATATTCAAACTCTTTTTGTGATCGTGAATTTGTCAATATATAGCATATCAAATCATATCATGGGGAATGTAAAGAGGACCAATATACCTACACATTTGGTAAATGTTAGAGAATGAAACAATATCTCTTATACAATCAAGCTGTTTATATAGATATAGAAAACAGATTAGACATATTCAATTCAAAAGATTTAAACCACTGTCCATGTCAAAACAAGGGTTAGCATAAAGGAAGCTAAATACTAGATCTAGAAAATCTGTGAAAAAACTGAGAACTAGTCATTATATCTGATATTACTGCCACACCAAACAAAGCCCATTGAATTTGATTCCAGTAGCTTCCTCTTCAAGGTGTTTATGATTAAAGGGAAGGTTCTCATGAAATTTAGGGTTTCTAAGGGATTAGAAAAACTTCCAAATTCACTCCCTAGACATAAGGATGAGAGGACCTTTTGACTATGGTTATACCATAACAAGGTAAAAGAAAGGCCCTACTGGATATTTAGGGTAAAACAGTGAGTGTATTTAGGGTTTGTAACATATGAGCACTACTATATTAAAACTACACTTTCTTTCCTTGGGTGGGGGGCGACCTTGAAGCATATAAGTGATGAAAATAAAAAATGCATGTGCACGTATTTACATATCTAAGAAACAATTTTGCAGTAATATTGATCAATTCAATGTTGGTGCATGGGCATATCATAATTGAAAACAAATTTTTTCAGTGCCGACAATCATATTTCATTTTTCAAATGGACATAACGACCCTAACACAAGAATTTCTAATTTGAAGATTTTTAATAATTGAGTTGGCTAAGGATTATAATGTCAAGTGTCCAGATAAACATATACAATCAACCCAGAAGCCTAACCAACCAAATAAAGGAACTAGAGGACAACTGATGAACAATTACAAAAGGTGAGAAATAAAACAAATAAAATAAGACAGACACAATTTAGGCTGTTGGAGGTAAGGCAAGAAAGGTGTAAAGTAGCCAAAAAACTATAAGGAAAAATAATCAATCAAATTACTTGGTATTTCTTGTCTGCTTCATGACTTTCAAAAGAAGTAGTTAAGATGTCCTCTAAGAAGTATTATGACTTTGTATCATGATATTTCAAACAATAGAGCAATGTGAATTTTTGTCAGTGGCTAAGGATTTGACTTGGGCTGGACCTAAAATCATCATACAAAGCCTTTTGTAAAGTTCAGTGAGTAAATAAGTATGGGTCTATAGTTGCAAAAGAAACTAGTAAAGGCAGACAAGATGACAAGGTCAAAAAGAGGGAAAAATGATATTTATAAATGGAAAATGCATCAAAATGAAAAACACTAAGCGCATCAGAAAAATGTGTGATAAAAGAACAAACCATGATCTAAAAAACAGAGAACATGAGATTTGAATCCCTTTTCAACTACAGAAGGTTTAAAATGGCATTGGAAACAACTTAAAGTGGCTGAGTCAAATAGAGTATACTTCTGCCCCTATTTCTGGCATTTAATAAATTCCATTTTGCTCCGCATTTCATTTACAAAAGTGGAATTAATATAATACACTGGAAGAAGAATAATAAGAAGGTTATCACCATAAGAGTGTAACACAAATATTAAAAGAAGAATGGTCTTTTAAGCTTTTATAGGAGGGCAGAGGTTTTCAGGCTCTATTACCAATAATGCTTGGACATGGAATCTATGACTCCTTGACTTCCCCACTTAAGATTTCAGGGCAAGACAGATGATGATTTACTGTTCAACCACTCTTCTCCATTAGTAGGTGGACCAATTTCCACATGAAAGAATGCACTTAAAAGAAAAACTGTTTTTTAGACTTAATCTAGATATTTAAGTATTCTCTGTGTCCCTTGGGAGCCATTGATGAAAAGCATGCACTTAAAAGAAAAACTATTTTTAGACTTAATCTAGATATTTAAGTACTGTCTGTGTCCCTTGGGAGCCATTGATGAAAAGTGGCATAAATTACCAGTCAAAATTAAATGACATCTCTGTATATCAGCCAACAAACCAAGACTTACCAGTACATATCTGTCCACCATGGAACTATTATGGGCCAAATTTCTGATCCAGATTTTTTGTCCTCTTTTTTGGAATGATAAGCAGCCTCAAACCCACAACCTAATAATTGTGGCAACTAGTTATCTTTTCTTTAGGAAAAAGATGCAATGACACAACAATTTGTTTGAAGGGGAATAAAAAAAAATGAAAGAGTTGAAACGCCCACAATCATGTCGATATGAAGATCAATCCATGTGGCTAGACTGACTACACTATCCACATACTGATGCCTAATCCCTTTGAGGCTAACTATGTTAATCATTTTATAGCTGGAATTTCTTCCCTCCCAGATAACATTCTTATCAAGATGATGCAAGGATCCATCATGACATCACCCCGACGATGCACAGTCATGTGATCCAAATAGCCCATCAAATATTGCCTCAATGTGCAGGGGCAGTGGTCAAGCATCCACATTGATCAAACGGTTATAACCATCTAATCAGTTGGCCTTTAAGAAACTTCAACCAACTTTTTTTCAACAGTTTGAACTTTCAAGGCCATTTACACTTTCTTTGAGTCAGGGGGATTGTAACATATGAAACAATAGGTGGTGGGGGAGGAGGCCATTTGGGAAGGAAGCTAAAGGACTCTGTCTTTTTCCATATGTGCGCTTAGTATCCAACTTTTAGACCATTGCCTTTGTATATTTACCATTACCATCTAATTTTGGCACATGTTTCTTTCACATGATGGTAATTGCTTAGGCAGTCTGTACTATGTCATTGCTCTAGATAAAAATTCCAACGTCATTCGCTCGCAGATCAACAACACTCATAACTCGGAAGGAATGCAGGGTATGCTGGTCTGGTTTAGAACATACCTTTTCCAATTAAAACAACAGAACAAAGTAACTCTCATATGTAGTTGCAGGCAAAGCAAACCCATTCATATCTTATTTGCACTCTCGGCACAAAATGCACACCAAGGACAAAGGTTTGTTTAACCCATTGATAAATTTGAACCCCAACACCCCAACTACATATGCACACCAAGGACACCGGTTTGTTACACCTTTTCTCGCTCTCTTTTCACACAATGAAAAGAGAGTGAGAAATCTTTCTGAAGAATTTTTCTTTTTCTTTTTCTTTTTCTTTCAATCTCCTCAATTCAATTCGTTCTACAGATTTCAATGTGCTTACATGGTATCAGAGCTTCAATCACTAGCTGTAATAAGCCCTTCCTACAATAAATCAATCACTAGCTGTAAAAAAAGAGAAAAAAGAAAAAAAAAGGAAGAAAAAAAAACTTCGACAACCAAGGAAGACAACTTCAAGAAGAAAGCCAAATCAGGTCTGCAAAAGCTATGCTCTTTATCTATCATCCAATTAATGCATGGATCTACAAAACCTTAGATAAGATCTACAAACCCTCAAACAACAAAACAAGATCAAAATCAACAATGGCTTAGATTAGAAAATCCTTCAACAGCAAAAGAAGAAAAATCAAAACCCTAATGAACAAAACCTCGACAGATCTAGAGCCAAAGATTCAACAAAAATCAATGAGAGATCCGTACATTGAAAAACCTAGAAGGACCTCATTTCCGATCAAATCTCTGCAAATGTCTATTGTTGCTTATTCTTCTTCGCATGACGAGAGAGAGGGAGCGAGATCTCAGAGAGAGAGAGAGCCAGAGAGAGCGTGAGAGAGATTTGCGAGTGCGAGAGTTGAGAGGAGAAAAAATTTGAGTTTTTTTTTTAAATATCCCGCTAAGGTTTATATGATTTGTAAATAAATCCTTATGGTTCCAATATTTATAAATAAGCTCCTACCTTTTCATTTTAATACCTTTTGTGTCCCTAAAATCAATAGACTTCCAACCATCATAATTTTCTAGTGTGAAATGACACTTTTGCTTATCTTTTTTTATTCGTATATGCATAATTTCAAATCATAGTATTTTTTTCTCTTGTGAAATTAAGAGTTGTATTTAGCTAAAAAAAAGAATAGCCGACATAAATATAATCCTCTCAATCTATAATCCATTTAATTAAGTCTAAATCCATCATGATGACAATCAATACATATACTTATAAGCAATTCTAATTTTTCCTATCCATATATGGCCCACCATTTGATTGTAAAAGTTTTAAAATACATTGTTAGACTTTATATGCATGAGAGTTATTGAGAGAGAGGGCACTAGGACGTGGAATAAAAAATAATATTTTTACTAAAAATAATATACACATTTTTTATTTAATGGGTGTAAGGGTAAAGTTTTTATTTTTGCAAAAATTAAACACAAACCTTATGATGGTTGCCCATTTTTGTTATGAGGAATATTTATTCTAGGGACTTGGCAGGTGTTAAAATGGAAATATATGGGCTTATTTACAAATAATAAAACCACAGGGGTATATTGACAAATCCTATAAAACCTTAGGGTGGTATTTACAAAACACTCAAAAATTTTTGACTACCCAAGTTGTCATCTTAAGAGGGTTTATAAAAGTGGGGCCTAGGAGATAATATAAATTACATATTCCGGCGGAAACTATCCACGGTAGAATGATTTTTAAAAAATTTAAACTTGATATTTACCGACAGGTTTTTTTTTTTTTTTTGGGGTAAGATATATTTTAAAATCCATTTCACCGGTGGAAAAACAATATCCGCCGATAATAATTACTCTCAAATGCCATTTCTCGACAAACAAACACTATTAGCCGGTAATATTATTTTGAAATGCTTTTGAGCGGCAAATCATTATACGCCGCTAAGAAATCGTGTGGCCCACATGCCACGGGTCCCACGTCAGATCAAGCAGGGCAGATGCTAACAGAGATTGCAATCCCACTTTAGTGTAAGACTTGATCTGAGCCCCATAATAAGACTTTCAATAGGATCAGTGGATGTGGGCTTCTTGTAAAATATGTCTCTAATAAGTGCGACTATTTGAAACTTGTCTATATAAGGATAAGGGAGGGAGGGTTTAGATTATTATAATTCTCTCCATTTCCGTAGGAAAGACAAGAGGCAAAGAGATCCACGAAGCTTCCTATCACCGGAACACACATAGATCTCCGATCGCTTGACGGAGATTCCTTATCCGGATCCATCAATTGCTATCAGAGCCAAGCACAGTGCATTCTACTGGTTCAGATTTTACAGAGGCACCGTGGATTAGAGTAGATCTGAATTTCTTCATATTCGTGAGTCTCAATCTTTTTGATTCTGCAACTTAAAGCAGGAAGAAAACTCCGTTGAGTATTATGTGTTAAAAGTGCAAAAGCCAAGACAAGATAAGTGAGAAAAAATTTTTTTTACTTGTCTTATAGTACAAGGCTTTGAAAAGCAAAGTACATTGGCATTTGTTTTCGTCATCTTCTGGAGGAAAACTCTCTCCTTTCCCTTTCATCTTGTCTTTTTTGAACAAAAAGTGCGCATCCTAGATCAATTGCGATTCGCTTCACAAGCCAGCAACAATAAAAATAAAAAAATAAAAAAAAGGAGGAAAGGCTAGTGCACGCTAGTGTCCCAGACAAATGCAGATTTCTCCTCTGCATATCGTAGATCGGGTTAGGCGGACCCAACTCGAACCAGATCCGATCCAGCCTAGAGGTGCTATGCACACATCGTGACCACGTTAGTACTAACGCAGAGATCGTACGGCTAACGCAGGCAAGGGCGCGAATCGTCGTCAAATTTTCAAACTTAATATCTTGGCCATCCGGCATCAGATCGAGGATCCGTTTGCACCTACGGAATCCTTGTGAACAGATCTACGCATGGGCAGCAAAAGGAAGATGATCCAGCAATTCAGACAGAAGGGTGGTATTTTCCCTTCATATGGTCAATGGTATCTGAACTATCTTTTAATTAAAAATAAAAATCATATCTTCCAAATTAGCCTTGCATGATCTTGCAAAGGCTGACATTTTTAAAGGCAAGAACTTAGCCGTGTGGAAGCGTTGGATGGATGCGTTGCTGCATTTTGACAGATTAACTTATGTGGTTGAATCTGATCCGGTCCTTAAGCCCACTAATGATGCCCCTAAGGAGGACCATGAATTATATGAGCAATAGGCCTTTGATAACAAATCAGCAAGGCATCTGTTGATCAGATTCATATCAGTGAGTTAGTGAAACAGTTTGAGCACTTCACCACCGCAAAAACAATTTGGGACTATGCTAAGGACAAGTATGATGAAACCTCCAAATCTTATCTGATGGAGGCATTTAGCGCATATGTCAATTATAAGATGTCAGAGGGGTCATCTATAAGTGATCACATTGACAAAATGTCGGTCCGACACAGTAATCTTGCAGCATTGGAAAAGGAAATGGACAAAGATTTTCAGATCATGTACTTGCTTATAAGTCTTCCACTTTCATGGGAGAATGTGTTTCAAACCCTTAGCCTTCAAAAGGGTGTAACCCTTAATAAAGTTGAAGCTAAATTACTTACTGAAGGACAAAGGTAGGCTACCCGTGGTATAACACCTACAAATTCTGTTATGATTGCTAAAACTAAAAGTTATAGCGGTGCGTTAACCGCCAATGTGAAAAATAAAAAGAAATTTAAAGGCAATCCAAAACGGAAAAGGGCCTAAAAATGGTGTTTTATTTTAATTGTAGGAAGCCTGGACACTTTAATTCTCAATGCAAAAAGAAAAAGAGTGAGAATAGCAAGCAAGGTAAAGTGACCAAAGAACATGGAGATTATGTTGAGATGGTCACTTAGTCCATGATGGTGGACACCAATGACAAAAATTGGTGAATTGATTCTGGAGCCACCAGATATATATCAAGGACCAAGGTTGAATTTATCAAATTTAAAGAGATAAAACCCGGAGAACAAAGTATATACATGGGGAATGAAACATTCTGTGATGTGTTGGAGATAGGGAAAGTCAAAATTCCATTACCAACCGGCAAATCCCTTTATCTCTCCAATGTCTTTTTTGCTCCTGCGATGAGGAGGAGCATCATCTCTATGAGCCAATTGGCAATGAATGGATTCGAAATTAGATTCAAAGACAATGGGGTTATTATTGGAATGCGCAGTAAAGTTTTAGTCCATGGTTTTCTTTCTGAAAAATTGTATTTATTGGATATTCTTAATAATGAAATAAAGTCCACTTCTGATTATTCTGTGTGTGTGAATGTATGCATGAATGGTTTGGCAATGTTATGACATTTGAGATTGGGCTACATTAATAAAAATAAAATCAGTAGAATAGTTAAGGATGGACTTTCCAAACCTAGGTAAAATTAAATACCCCATATGTGAACCATGCATAAGTGGGAAGATGGTCAAGAAACCATTTCCAAAAGGAACTCAAAGTTTTAAAATATTGACCATAAGTCATTCAGACATATGTGGACCATTGAATGTATACAATAGAACTGAAGAGGACTATTTCATTACATTCATTGATGATTACAGTAGATATGGGTATGTGTACCTAATTAAATATAAACATGAGGCCTTAAAATTGTTCCAAACATATGTTGCTGAAGTCCAAAATCAGAAGGGCAAGAAAATAAAAAGGATTAAATTTGATAGAGGGGGTGAATACACTTCCGAATTGTTTAAAGAATATTGTGTACGTGAGTGAATAATTTATGAATATTCAATTCCAGATACCTCACAGCAAAATGGCATAGCCGAGATGAGAAATAAGACTTTAATGGATATGGTAAGGTCAATGATCAGCCATGCGAGTCTTCCACTGTATTTATGGGGAGAAGCATTAAACACTACACAATATATTTTAAACAGAGTACCCTCTAAGAGTGTGCCCAAAACCCCATATGAGTTATGGACTGGTACCAAACCAAAATTAGAATATGTGAGAGTTTGGGGCTGCCCTGTACACGTCCTACTACCGCCACAAGAAATGCATAAACTGCAAGCAAAAACGAAGAAAAATTGTTCTTTCGTTGGCTACCCATTACATTTTAAAGGATATCGTGTGTATGATTACAATAATAGGATAATCATGGAATGCCGAAATGTGTTTTTCCTTAAGGATTCGACAGTCAGTCCATGAGTAAGACCACAAAGTGTGGAATTATATGAAATCTCTATGGGCAAGGGGGTTTAAGCAAGTGGGGGTTCCGACGAAGAGGACGTTGGACATAGAATTCATAGGCAGGGCCCACTTGAGGTAATTGAATAACCCGATGAGCAAGTTGGCAGACCAATTCGGGCGAAGAAACAACCGGCATATCTAGATGATTATTGCAGTTTTTTGGAAACTGTGCAAGATTTGGATCCAACCTCCTGCTCTTAAGCGGTCAAGCACAGGATACGCAGTGTTGGCTAGAGGCTATGAGAGAGGAGATGGAATCAATTGAAAAGAACCAAGTATGGCAATTGGTATATCTACCTAAAAATCGGAAAGCCATTAGATGTAAATGGGTTCTTAGAAAGAAATTTAAAAAGGATGGATCCTTGGTTAAATATAAAGCATGGTTAGTAACTAAGGGATTTACACAAGTGGAATGAATAGATTACGAGGAAACATTTTCTCCGTTCATAAAATTCCAATCCGTACGAAACTTAGTAGCATTAGTAGCATGTCGTGACCTTGAATTGCACTAGATGGATGTGAAAATAGCATTTTTGAATGGCGAACTAGAAGAAGAAATTTATATGAAACAACCCGAGGGTTTTGTGGAGCAAGGTCATGAGGACAAAGTGTACAAACTTAATAGGGCATTATATGGATTAAAACAGGCCTCAAGACAATGGTATAGAAAATTCCATCAGGCCATATGTGAAATAGGATTTGTCCCCAGTAGTGTAGACATATGTTTCTATATTAAACGTAGTAGGAGTAGTTATTTATATTTGTCATTATACGTGGATGACATTTTAATCGCTAGTAATAAATTGGAAGCCATAAATGAAATCAAACAATGGTTAAAGTCAAGATTCGAGATGAAAGACATGGGTGAGGCAAAGTATGTCCTTGGCATTGAAATAACTCGTGATCATCCGAATAGGATATTGACTTTATCACAGAGATTCTATTTGGAAACTGTGTTAAAAAGGTTTGATATAGCTAAGTGTAAATCAATTGATACTCCCATCTGTAGGAGCACAAAATTATCAAGCAATCAAGGACCTACAAATGAGCAGGATAGGGAAATGATGAGATCAAAACCTTATGCTCAAATTGTAGGCAGCATCACGTATGCGATGTTGTGTACGAAATCAGACCTTGCATTCGCCGTGGGTCTCGTAAGCATATTCCTAAGTAACCCAGGATTACAGCATTGGTATGCAGTTAAGAGGATTCTGCGGTACATCAAAGGAACAGTGAATCTTCACCTATGTTATCAAGGTGAAGTCCTGGAACTGCGCGGCTACTCAGATGCAGATTGGGCCGATAATTTAGAACAGAGAAAGTCAACAACCGGCTATGTGTTTACCCTCGAAGGAGATACAATTTCTTGGGGTAGCAAGAAACAGACCTCGACGGCTATATCAACAGTCGAAGCAGAGTATATAGCTTGCAGTATAGCAGTCCAGGAAGCTCTTTGGTTAAAATACTTTCTGTGTAATTTGGAGGTAATAAATGAGAAGGAGCCTATCCCAATAAGCATAGACAATACGTCGGCGATTTCTATGGTGAATGAGCAAAAGATTAACAGCCAATCAAAACATATTAAAATAAAATATTACTTTGTTAGAGAGAAGGCGAAAAAGAATGATATAGAAATTTTAGCCAATCAAAACATGTTAAAATAAAATATTACTTTGTTAGAGAGAAGGCGAAAAAGAATGATATAGAAATTTTATATGTGCCTTCAGAAGAATTGATGGCTGATGCTTTCACTAAGGCTTTGCCTGCAGAAGTTTTTACAAGGCATGTGATGCGTATGAGACTGAAAAATGTTTGATGTACATGACATTCGTGCCAAGTGGGAGATTATAAGAAACCATGTGGCCTGCATGCCACGGGTCCCACATCAGATCAAGCAGGGCAGATGCCAACAGAGATTGCAATCCCACTTTAGTGTAAGACTTGATCTGGGCCCTATAATAAGACTCCCAATAGGATCAGTGGATATAGGCCTCTGGTGGAACCATGAGATTCCATCAAGGACAATATATAAATCTACTGATTAACTGCCCATGAGATGTATGGAGTTATCTCCTTATGTGATTAACAGCCTGTCAGTATTCGATCACAATGTCCATGGAAGAAGCGATTTTGTTAGTTTGAACTGATCGGATTGGCCCCCATCATCACTTATTTCTCCATTTTTCACCCACTTACCATCTCTCAGACCAAACTCACCCAAATAAAATCTGTTCCAACCAGAACCCACTACCTTGCAACCAAGTGGGGTAATACTTTGTTTTTCCAAAAAATGTAATACTTTGTTTTTCCAAAAAATGTATCTTTGATTTCTTTCTGTTGCGTTGGGTTATGTCTTGATTTTTTATTTGTAGTTCTTCTGTTTTTATTTGATCTGAATAGGTTTTTGTGTTCTTGGTTGTGAGAGGAACGTGTAGATGGTTTTCAATCCCACTTTGTATATCATACAACGTAGATGGTTTTCATTTTTTATTAGATTATCCTCCAATGTTTGGGCGAATGCAATTGTATTTTGTTGAATTGAATCTACAACTCAGCTTTTTTATTTTTATGGAATGTCATTGATTGATGCATTTTTGTATAAACTTTTTTGTAAAAATCACCAGGAATAAACCAGAATTTCTTTTTATTCTGTTGGATTTCCTTGTTTTGGGTATGTTTATATGTGGCATTTTTCTACAGAAATAAACTTCCTTGGTTCTTTTATTTTCATTGGAAAGAACTTTAAGTCTTCATATTCTGCAGTTTTAGTTTTATAGAGTTCGTGCAGTCAGCATTTTCTGCACCACAAATATATCTTCCTCTTTATCTAATATCTTGTGAATATTCTTTTTTGTTGCCTGTGCAATAATTTGTACAGCTCAGATTTATTGACAAATAACAGAATATGCAAATCAGATTTGTTGAATGTAAAATGGCATGTAGTTCATCTCCCTTTATTGAAAAACCAGACAAATTTTGCTTCATCATGCCATGCTTTGCATTAAATATATTTTTTTCTGAGTAAGATGAATTAAAGAAATCTCATGGCAGGCATATCTTTTCCATGGTGTGCGCTCTAGAGTACTCAGAGTAACAGTGAAGGTTGGACAAAACTTGTTTTAGGTATTCGTTTGTTCTCATCTGAACTGATCTTTTTATAAATCCTGTTATGTGGCAAATGCATAAGACTTTATAAAGTTCTATTTCTTAGTTGTTCCCTATTTACCAAGTGTTTGTGAATGCTTATTGTTCAACTATGTTTTTGCTTACGAACTACAGTCAATGTTGTTATTATCATTCACCATTTTTTGGGATCAAAGGGTTCTTTAAGTTTTTTTTTTTGTTTAATTTCTGTAGTTTGGTTACTGATTGATATAGGGATATAATCTCTTGAACCCCCTAATTTGGTGTTGTAGTTCACGAGTGGAGACTATGAATTATGTACTTAAAAAAGAAAAATGTCTTTCAGCGGAGATTACCAAAAGGAAAAAGAACATGTCAAAAATCATGTAATTAGTGCATTTATGACTTTAAAGTTTTTTTCTTTTAGGTCTTCATTTATTTCCCTAGTTAGGTATTTAGAGTTAAAGGAGAGAAAGAGAGAGAGAGAGAGAGAGAGAGAGAGGTACCTGGTAGGATCGGGTCCGGACGCCGGATCCATTGTGTGCTTTCTTGTCTCTCTGCTTCTTCTTCACCTTCCTTATCCTCTTCCTCTTCTTTTTCTTCCTCTCCATCCTTTTCTTGTCCTTTCTCTTTCCTTTCCCATAGCTTTTCCGGTCTTCTTGGTGCAAATTAGTTGCAAACCCATGAGCTTGACATGAGTGAACAGAGCAACCCCACCATATGGCCCACTTATTCAGTATTTTTATGTTTTTTTTCTAGAAAGGAGGAATTTATTACAGCAAAAGAGAAGAGGTCTTCAAGTTACTAATACAAACGAAACATAGTCTTTAGAGTTTAGGTACAATTAAATGCAACCAGTGCAACATAATCTAGCCTTAAGTCTTGTCAAAACTTGGTCCATTAACTGCTAGTAGGGAGCTATGTAGCATCAGTGGGTTCGATTCCACCTCTCCATGTTGTCCTCTCCATGTTGTCCTTAAATGAGTTGCTCCTGCACACGAGAATCACGAGGGTCTTCCCTTTAAACTGCATAAATGTTTAGTATCGACTACAGTGATGATGGGAAGAAGCATGTCAGCTATTATGGGTTAGTGAAGTATGATCTGGGTATATTTAATATTTATTGGGGTAAATATGTAGTCCGTCAGTTTAATCTAAACCCTTTGTTATAAGGTTAGATCCGACGGTTGTAAATGCCTAGGTATTATTAATTAGGGCTTCTGTATTATGTATTATTCTGAGTTGTGGAGAGAAAAGAGAGAAGGTGGTTACTCTGCAGAGTAGAACTCTAGGGAGAGATTTGTACTCTTGTAATCATAAAAGAGGAATCTCCGTGGACGTAGCCCACATCAGGTGAACCAGGTAAATTTCGTGTCTATTATGTGACTGTATGCTTCTTTTTCTTCTTCCTCAACAAGCTAAACCAACAGCCACTCTATTTGCTAATTCCTAGACAGGTTTGCTTCCCATTGTAGATGTTTAAGAATAGAGTGAATCTGCTTCCAGTATTTCATTAGGCACCATGAAACTGTTCCCTGTTTTTGCAAAGTATCACATATCATGAAGGAGCCCCTCTCAATAATCAGTGGGGAGTAATCATGACAGGTTGCCAGTGTAAGGCCCTGGTACAAAACCAATAATTCAGCTACGAGGGCACTTGCTGAAACTACTTGTCCTGCATCTGTGTTATCCCTAAAGATGTCCCCGCAATCCCTGAACTCCCATCGATTGGGTTATAGGAGCTGTCGAAATTTAGTTTATATGAGTTTGCTGTGGAATTTTATAGCGTGATGTATGCCACTCATGATGGTTTGATAATCCTTTGTTGAATAATGGCGTTAGTGTGGAGGGTTTTTATCTATTTATTTGTTTTGTGCTAAAGGGAAATTTTGATTATGAGAAGAGAAAGCATGCACAGAATTTGTCCCCAGAAAACTCAGAACCTGAGGGGGGAAAAACGAAAGAAGAGGAGAAGCCCATCACAGAAAAATTGGAAAGGCCTTTGCCTAAGAGAACTCAAAGAACCTTTTATCGTGGAGAGGTTGTTCTTGGAAGAATTAACTGTTCCAGGCCTTCCATATATACCATAAGAAGGTAATCCCCAAGGTCAACTCTCTTTTAGATGTATTACATAACCAATGGTCAGGAGAAGGTGAAGAGGTAGGCTTCATAAATTGATTGGTCTCTTCCTCCTGCTGGCAGCAGACACACAATGATGAAATCTCGGGAATATATCTATGCAAGGTCGCTCTTGTCTGTAAGCACCCATGAATTGCTCACCAAGAAAACATTTGCAATTTAGATGAGAGTGGTCGTGTCCAGTCTTTTCCACGGTAAGTATGGCCCAAAAAGGCGAGTGATGAGGGAATGATAAACAGCTTTGGTAGTAAAGGTACCCGCTACTTCATCGTCGCAACATTAGGTAGCACGCAACCTAATGGAATCTCTAAAAGGAGGTGGATTAAGGTTGGCTTAAAGTTATTACAAAGTTCGGTCATGTTGCAGCTTAAATCTTAAATTGTATAATCAATTAATTCGCTCACTTTCACAATTGGAGAAGTGGAATGGGTCTGGGAATTTGATGGTTCTATCCCTGGAATCCCCAAAGAGCATCAATTATTGTGCCATATCCCACTGTCATCTAGTATGGTTCAAAACAAAGGTTTTATATTTTAGCATTCCCTTCAAAGGAGATGAATGTGACTGTTTTGGAGCACATTGGTTAATAGTGCAGTTCCTTAGGCATCTCTGAGCTAGACATTGTACCTACAGTTGATCAGGTTGGTGCCCCCACTCCCCTTTTGTTTTAGCATTCCCTTCCATCGAGATGAATGTGATTGTTTGGAAGTGCATTGGTCAAAATCAATGTTGTCAAAGGTGAAAGGCAAATTGAGGCTCCAAGGTCTCCTGTGGCCTAGCTGCGAGGCGAGGTGCGGACTTCATTGGAGCAAGGTGTACATTGTAGATAAAAAGTAGATATTTTAGCATAGACAAATAATTTAAAATTCAACATAGGCAAAGTGAAAATAACTCACAAATTATAATAAAAAAAAGGCAAGGAATAGTAGAAGAATTCCAAAAGTGATAAAAGCATCCATCACTCCAAATGCTAAACATTCAACAAAAGTACAAAAATCCCATAAGATAAGTTATTGCCATTCTCATTTAACTAACACATTAATCTAAAAGTAATTTGACACTCATCAAGGAATCAATCAAATTAATGATTGAATTAGTACATCATTTTGAAAGAAAAATTGAAAGGATATAATAATTTTGAATCAGTACATTTTGAAAAATGATTGGATCAGTACATCATTTTGAAATAATGATTGAATCCGTATATCATTTTGAAAGAAAACTTCAAAGCATACAGCAGCAGCATGATGGAAGAAAAAGGGGAAGCAGTAGTAGCAGCAGTACAATAAATAAATAAATAAGTAGGGCAGTATTAGCAACAGCATCGTCTGGAAAAAAAAAATGCAGCATAACAAATGGAAGAAGAAGGGGAGGTAGTAGTAGCAGTAGCAGTATAAAAAAATGGAAAAAACAAAAGTGAAGAGGCGTGTGCTTGGCTGCGCCTCGCGCCTTGACGTGAGGTGCACGCGTGCTTTAACTTCGTTTCACTGAAGATGCCTCACCTCGAATATGTCTAAGGGCGTGTTTAGACTAGGTTAGCTATATCTGGAATCTGACTGAATAAAGAGCAAGAGGTCATCTGCAAATTGCAAAAGTGAAACCTGTAACACTCCTTGCGATATTCTTGGGCAGTTCAGAGGATGAGAATGAAGTGCTAAATCCACAGTTTTAGCTATGGCCTCAGTGCAAAGAATTTATAAATATGGTGATAATGGGTCGCCTTGGTGAAGACCACACTTGGCTGGATATATTTGTGACTCAGTTCCTCTACTACAATCCTGTAATTTACAGTGTGGACTTTGTTCATAAGAAGATCAAATAAGAGCACATTTGTGCAAACTGATTGCCGAGAAAATGGAAACATTTATTTCAACGTACATATAAAGTTTTGCCGTAGAAAAGATAAAAAAAGCTAACTTGTTTTTTTGCATTATTCTCGATTTTGATTCTGACCTTCCCCTATTAGGAATGCCTTTTCTGTTCCGTGGCTTTACACAAACATGCCTTAAGGTGGGAGAGAATTCGCATGCGAGGAGGCAACAACGAATAAGTTCCAATCGAAAGAGTCATATGCTTTTGAAATGCCAGTATTAGTATCTCATAGATGGTATGGATGCTACAATCAATTTATTTAAGAATACATACAATTCAGATATGATCTAAAGAACATGTTAATTTACGGAAGCTATTTTATGTATCAATTTATCTAAGGGTATTGTTAGTACATCAAATTAATAATTATTAAATTTTGTTTTTGGATGCCTAAATTTATTAAGCATTACTTCTAAACAATATTAGTATTTATTGATAGTAAGGATGTCACAATCAATTTATCCAAAAACACATATAACTAAGGTTTGATATAAAAAAAAACATGTAGGCTTAAAATTGCATGCTGTTGATCCAACGTGTTAAGGAACTAAAATTGTTGTGTGCATTGGCCCATCCAAAGCATTCATAGAAGAAACACCTTATGGATTAATTATGAACTAAAAATTATGAAGAATAATAGATCATCTTAATGTTAAAAAAAATTGGTTGTTTTGTGTTTATGTACACTGGTTTACAAAGCTATCTTTTGAGTGTAATAGTTGTTGTAATCTTATTATAGGGTAATTAAAGTAATCTTTACTATGGCAAACAAAAGGGCATTGTCATGCCAATTGCACTGTCTTGATATGTTCAACAAGTGCTGTATTCATTTTATGTATTTTATCTTACTTAATTTTTTTTATCATAAATGCTATATTCTTTTATTTGTTGTTTGCTTATTAATTGATGTCGTTGACTCTTTATTTATTTTAAACATTTTGCTTTTTTACGTTTTAATATTTTATATTCTTTCAGTATCTTATTTTTAGTGTTCAAATTGGAAAAAAGTTTGGGATATGGCACTTCGCCTTTTCTTTTTCTTTCAAATAATTTTCTTTTTAATTATTTCTTTATTATCTTTTGTAAAAATGTGTTTACCATTTTTTATAAATTTCTTTTTTTTTACCTTATGATTTTTTTAAGATATTCGTGTTCCATTATTTCTTTACTTATTTGCGGTATACATTCAAATTGTTTTCTGAATGGTTAATTGTATTAAAAAAACTGCTTAGCAGTACAACCGAATTACACCAAAAAGAGCATGGCTAAAAATGAGGTCCCCCAAACAAAAACTGCATATTGACAAATAAAAAACAAATGAAAATCATAGGAACATAAAAAAAATAAACAACAAACAATACAAAACAAGATCATAAAGAAACAAATACCAAATTAAACAACCAAAAAATCAACAAAAAAAATGAAGAAAAGAAAGAGGAAATCCAAAATGTCAAAAAAAAAAAAAAAGGAACATCTAACATATTATAGAAACAAACCACCTAAATAAACAGGAACATAAAACACAAAAAAAATAAAAAATAAAAGAGGAACATGAAAGATATCCATCAAAAACACAAAGCACATAAGCACAACACAACAATATTGAACAGGAACTTCAAAAACTATAACACCAACAAATTATAATAGAAAAACAAAATCAAACAGGAACAACCACAAATTCCATAATAAAGCAACCATATAACTACAAACTCAAAAAAAAAAAAAGAAAAAGAAAAAGAAAGAAAATAGTAAAAGAAATACATGAATATAAAACACAAAGATATCAATGAACCTAAACACATACATTCCACAGATCACAAACAAATACCAATTCGCAAGAAATGTAACTACACAAGATAGAGCGAAAAGAGTCTTCCATTCGAAAATACAGAAGCGACAATATAAATAGGGCAAAAATGCCCTACAAGGACAAACTCATCAATAAAAAGTTTATAAAAAAAAAAAGAAAAAACTTGAACAACAAACACAGTTAACACCATTGGACAGAATCCAATTAAAAAAAAAGTCACTAGACTAAAAGCCCAATAACTCTTAAAAACTGGAGTTGCGTCCAACTTACCTTTATTTTTTTCATCTCATCTTTTTTCATCTCTCATCTCCCAATTTCAACAGCATTATCTGCATGCATGATGGGTAGTTGTAACTCAGATTTAAGCTGCTTTCTCTCTGCTTCATTCAATGATTCTTCCACCCTACTTTGATAATCTTTTTTGTTTTGATTAAATCTGTTTTGGTGTGGAATTTGAATACTTTATGCTTTCTCATCTTTTTATGAATCATTATTGTCATTCTCAGATTTAGGAATGCTCTCCCTCTCTTTTATTTATTATCAGTTTATGTAATGCATATGACCTTTGAAGATTTTTTAGTGAACTTTGGATGGAAGTATTCTATCTTTATGGCAGAGAAGAAATTTATTGATAACAAGTGTATATACCAGCCCATATACATGACAACCTGCATCCACGTCAAGCCTATTACTTTCTTGAGCAGGTTATGCACTATATATGCATCTTAAATCTTGATTTGTTAATTAGTTTCCACTAATTCTAATGATGATGCATGATAGATGGAGTTTAATTGCATGTCCAGTAAGTGATATTTATTTCTAATGCCACAGTCTAAAGTGTGGAATCATGAGATTCCGTCAAGGACTATATATATAGGGATTGCCTTCTCCTAAGCTCAAGCTTAGGGGAAGAAAAGCTCAAGCATGCGAGTGGCGTGTGTGAAGTTAAAAGAAGGCCCAAGTAGAAAAATTTTCATTTTCCCTTCTTTCTCCCTCTAAACCTAATTAAAACATGCAAAAGGTTAAAAACCCCAAAACGCAGACCTCCTCTTCTCGTTGTTTCTCTCCATTGCTCCAAGCCTTAACTGAGAATTTCTCCTCTCCTTTTCGTTTCTCTCCATTGCTCGAAGCCCCATCTCTCTTCTTTCCCTCTTCTTTCTCTATAGGTAAGGTCCTAATCCCAACTAACATCGATTTATATTAATAAATCTTGTTTTATATTAATTAAAAATGTGTTTAGGCTAATTTAACTCAAACCCTTTGGGCTTGGGTCATGGATAGGTAGTCGGGTCGGGTTTGAACCTTACCTAGGTAGTTAAGTACCCTTTTGTAATTATCCTTACATCATATTGACACGTCATTAGTTGCATCTTGTGTAATTCTTTGTGTAGATCATCTTTCATGTTGAGTTCGACTTGATTCGAACCCATCTTGGCCCAATTGAGGTCCATTTGACTTAAACTGTAATTTTCCCAAAAATGTTGGGCTTGTATGTAAATTACAGAGAAACTTTGATCAAAAGGAGGAACCCAACGTCTCTCCCCATCTTTCCTTCTGTATTTTCGTTAGAACCACTTCTCATCTCCACACTTCTTCATCTCCACCTCAAATAGGAGTTGCAAACAAAACTTTGAAGCCTTGCATGCAATAGTAAGAGTCTCCATCCATCTTCTTCTTCTTCCCTTGTGCATTTTCCTCTTTGGAAGTACCTTCTTCCCCAAGCTACATCTCTTTAATGTGAAAACTCTACCCCCACTTCAATTCTTTGGGTTTAGTAGAGTTAAGGAGACTCAATTATACAACATACATGCATTTTACATTAGATTCACCATTTGCATATTTTCCATGTAGAGAACTCACCTTCTTGTTAAGGCTTTCCCTAACCACACATCAATGAGAAGTTAGTAGGGTTAAGCACTGTATAAAAGGCAAGTATTAGAGTAAATATGATGCTGCATGTATGTCTAAATTGTTGATTCTTGGATTGATCAATCTAATTTCAAGTTACAGATGTTTCTTCTTTGGTTTAAGTATATATATGTTGAATTGAATGAATTAGAGTATGAATATGAAATGTGGGTATTGTGTGAGCATTGAATAACCCATAGTGACATTTTAAAGTCATAGGAAGCTCACTGTAACCCCCTTAAATTCAAAGATCTGTATTAAACTTGAGCTTCATATCACTTTCAGGATTTCTGAAGCTTACGGCGAAGCCATGGCTAAGCTATAAGTGTGTATGGCTCAAGGTTCCAAGAGTATTAAAACCCATTTTTGTACTATGGCTAACCCTTGACTAAACTATGGAATGAACTAAGGCTAAACCGCAACCATCTCGTGATCAAACCATAAGTCAATTTACAGCAAGCTTTCCCGAGAGCCTAAAACCCTACTTTCCTTCTACGGCTTACTCACGGCTAAGCCGTGGATTGTACTATGATTAAGCCGTAGCCTAGCCGCATCCTATCCATAGGCTTAGCATGGCTAAGCCGTAGGCGAATATACAGTTAAGCCGTAAATGCATAGGAACTTAAGGGAAAAACTAAGCCATTCGGCTAAGCTGTAACATATGTACGATTAAGCCATAAGAACCCTATAAACTTAGGACATAAGGGATTTCAAATGACTTTGTAGGGATTTAGATATGAAACCTTTTCCGCAATTAAATTAACCCAATGGTATTCAAATGATAAAGAGGATAAGTGTAAAGCTGTCACTTATCCCCTTCGATTTTTCGGATGAATTCCCAATGTCACGTCATGGGTATTAGCATAAGAAGAGTTGTCCTTTACATATACAATGTAATACCAAGATCGGTGACACAATGACACCGGACGTCTTATGAATACATCGTGTTAAATGGCCTTGGGTTCACGGATTATCTAACATAGGGTTGGTTTGTAAATTTTCCTTAATACCTCACAATTTAAATGCATTCATATTGTTAAGAAACTATACCCTCAACATGATGTAGCTCAATTAAGTATGCATTAATTGATTATCAGATACTTGTTAAATTTCGATTACTATGAATGAATGTAACCTCAAGACCGAACTCTCTTATGTATGATATGATAAGTACGACTGAAACGTATGAAAGATGTAAATTCGAGTACGTCTGGATACGTTGAGTTGGCACCACTTAGCTTGTGCCCTTATTAGGTTTGACGGGACTAGTTTGGAAATCTTTATGTCACTACTATAGTAGTCCACGGAGGAATTGGTGGCGCTCCTTGAGAAGCTAGTTTGTCCCCTAGCGTCCCATATGCACTCTCTCTCTAGATGATATGCTCTCTTTTGGAAAAATATAGCCTTGTGGATGCCAACTAGTATGTATAATATTTTGTTTATAATTCATTACTCATGTTTGCTTATGCAAAACATGCCTAGTTTACGTTTATTACCTTCTTTTAATCGATATATTTCTTAATTCATTTGATACGGCATATTGGTTTTATGCATCTCGATATTTGCTTAACCATCGTGTCAATAGTGCTACCATTGGTGTTACAAGTACCGAATCAAAGTCCTGGAGGGTACCCCAATGGTACCTTGGGATATAGATGAATGGAAAGAAGATGACATTTTCTACTAGTCGTTTACGAAGAGTGTTGAAAAGGGGTTGTTCACTGGGTTGATAGGTTTAGCCTTGTTGAGACTTGTTTTGTATAATGAACTTGGTTAAGTGAATTGTAGATCGTATGTGGTTCTTGTGTTTGAGAAAGTTAAGTAAAAGACTTAAAGTTTATTTATGATTGTATAATGTTTCTTTTATGCATTGCTTATGATCGTTACAGGTGTATTTCACAGGTTTTCATTTTATGCATAGAATTAAACCTATGTGTTATTGGACTTTCCTCATACATTCCTGTGGAATCTCTCTTATAATGATTTGTGTATATCTTTCCATGGCACGGATTACTACGAGATTATGTATTTACATCCTGGGGGCCCGTTCTAATCCTCAATTCCCAGGATCGAGGTGTGATACGAAACCCAATTGAAACACCCAAGCCCAAAAAATCCAAAACGGCATAGCCGTTCGTGTTTACCCATATCTTCCATTGTTGCTGTCCCTGCACGTTGTCGTCACCGTAGAGGTTTTGAATCAACTATTGCAAAAGAAAGAAGACGATTCCAAGGTAGGGCTTAGTGTCTTTTGATTTTACTGAATCTGATGTTTTATGGGTTTAATGGGGTTAGAGGGAGTTGGGGTTTTTGTGATTTGTGAGTATATATTTGTATTGGGGTTGTTAGTATTTGGTTTGGAGGATTGAATAAATCGGATTTGGATGGATTTGGTCTTGGGTTTGTAGATTCATCCCATTTTTGATTCATTATCGGGGATGGTTTTATATAAAGTTTGAATTTTTTTAGGGTGGATTGATTTTTTTTCATTATTGAGATTCTCAAAGACAAAAGCTTCTGCAACAGTCTATTAGATTTTTTTAGGTAGAGATTCTCAAGCCCAGGTCTTTCATCTTTGGAATTTGTAAGTTGATTTTCTTGTTGAATCAAGTGAAACGGTCTATATGTATATGTGAGTATGTGATTTTGTATTATTATGTGAATTGGTTAATAAAAATCTGTGATCACTCTATCAGTGACTTGTAATATGTGGTTTTTGTTCCATGTTCTTGGGCAGTCCCTTTCCCTTTCTTTGTATCAAATTTTTTTGCAAGGCAACTGTTTGATTAAATGCTAATGAATTATGAATAAATGCAAGATAGTAGACTAGTAGCTGTATGACTCGACAAATGTCTCACAAAGCAAAACTCTTCTTGCTCAATTAACTTTTAATACAGGTATAAGCTTCTTCTCCCAAATTTTCTTGTGAAAATTTACTCCACATGGACAAGAAATGCCACAGATGCATGCTGACATTTATCGAAAGACAAATGACAATTTAAGCTAGCTATTTTTCAGGAAAAATATAAAAACATTGAAGGTATCATCCATCTCTCCATTTTGCTCCTTTCAATTCTCATATCACTAAAATAAATTGAGTTAGTGCAATCTGTTATTATTATTTTTTGGTGGAATAGTAAACTGAGTTTGAGCATGCCCTAAAGAGTTTTGTTCTGGATGATTCATGATGAAAGCTTTTGGATGTTGTGAAAGGGTTGGGAAGGATTCATTTTAACATTTGGAATCATATCCACTTGGACGTGGAATAGCTTAACCTCTGTATAATTATGCATGTTAGATACAACAACCTTCTTTCTCGATGATTCTCCACTTGGGGCCTTTCTTTGATGTTTTCCAATTAATTCTCATTAATTTTTTATTCATTTTTTAAGTGTTTAAAAGAGATTCTTATTTTGTCCATTTATCTTTATTGTATTGTTTATGGATATCCACAATGAATATGGAAATGGGCTCCTCATCATCACCATTTATTTGTGGTCTAGATTGAATATGGATATGGCCTCCTCATCATCATCATTTGTTCATTGTCTGGTTGTAGATGAAAACATGAAACCAAAATTGGGCATGCATTTTGATGATTTAAATGAGGCACATAAATTTTATAATGCTTATGGGAAACTCATTGGGTTTAGCATAAGAAAAGAATCAACTCGTATTCTTGATGGAGAGGTAGTGTGGAAGTGATTTGTTTGTTCAAAGTAGGGTAAAGAGGATGAGAAACGTTGGATTAATAAAGAACTTTTTAAAGGCATCGCAGGGAAACAAGAGTCGGTTGTATGTCTTAGCGTCAAGTGAAAATTAAAAAATCAGGTGATTTTGTAGTCTCCAAATTTGTTCCCAAACATTCCCATGCCCCCACTACTCTTAGTAAGAGATTTATATTGAGATCGCAACATGAAGTGCCAAAATCGAAGCAACCAGAGATAAATACATATGATTCCGCAAATATTCAAAGCAAACAACAAATGCAAATCTTCAGTTCGTAATCGGGGGGACTTGAAAAAATTGGATTTATAGATAAAGATGCCGAGACTCACCGTAGAAATGAGAGGGAAATGAAAAAGGGACTAGATGGTTAGCTGTTATTTCAACTATTTGAAAATAAAAAAGAAATGGGTAATGGACATACATATAACATTGAATGGGATGTAGAAAAAAAGATAACACATGTTTTTTGGGCAAACGGATCATTTCGTTTGGCATACAAAATTTTTGGCGATGTTGTAACATTTGATACAACATATAAGGCAAACTGTTATGAGTTGATTTTTGGTGCATTCGTAGGTTGCAATCATCATGGTCAAACAACATTGTTTAGATGTGGGTTCCTACCGAATGAAAAAAAATACAGTCATTTGAGTGGTTGTTTAACAAATGGCTTGAAGCTATGTCATGTGGTCCACCTAGAGGATTTATAACAGATCAAGATTTGGCAATGACAAAGGCCATAAAAAAAGTCATACCAAACACACGTCATTGGTGTTGCCTATTGCACATATTGGATAAATTACCATCAAATTTAGGAGGGATTTCGATTCACAATGAGGGTTTGATTGAGGAGATTAAAAATTGTGTTCATAAATCTGACAGTCTTTTTGATTTTGAGAGTCCTTGCCATAATATCATATCTAAGTTTAAGCTTGAGGACATTGACTAGTTGGCAAATATATTCAGCATCCATAATATGTAGGTTCTGGCATTTTTGAAAGAAGATTTCTTTGCAGGTATGTCAACTACTCAAAGAAGTGAAAATATGAATTCATTTGTGAAGAAGTATGTGGAATATAAAAATTCATTGATTGATTTCATACTGCACTTTGACTGTGGGGTTGAACGTTTAAGATATATTGAAAGCAAGGAGGATGTTGAGTGCAGTAATAGGAGGCCTAAATTGAAAACATGTTCACCAATGGAAAAGCAAATGGCCGATATCTACATAAAAAACTTATTTTATAAGTTTCAAGATGAGTTATTCACTACTATGTCACTTGCTAGAGAACTTATATATATGAAGATGATGTGAGTTCTACTTTTGTTGTGAAAGATGAAAATGAAATTAAAAGAGAGGTTTTATGGAAAAAAGAGGAGATGCACACATATTGTTCGTGCAAAAAATTTGAGTTTGAAGGCATCCCGTGTCATGTATTGTCTGTTATGGTGCATTTAAGTATAAGATATTTACTAGAACGTTACATTTTGAAGCGATGGACAAAGAGGGTTACAAAACAAATACTTGTTGATAACAACAGTTCTGACATTGGATTATATGGTGATACCTCATGCATGGCTAGACATCATTACATTTCAAGTACTTTCATGGGGATATTTGACGAAGGTTGTAAAACTAAAGAAGGCTTCGAAATTCTGGTTCATGGTCATGCCGAACTGCAAATGAAATTGCAAAACCTAAAATTGGACAACCCATGTAACACTCTGATCCCCTTTGAGCTGGATTAGTGGCTCATTAGTGTGTTTTTGTGTTGTTTAATTTTTTTGGACTTGGTTTCGGGTCTTAGATAGGTAGTTGAGTAGCCTTTGACCTGGGATAGGTAGTTCTAAGCCCTTTTTCGTAATTTTAGTTTTGCTTTGAGTGCATCATATTTGCATCATCTTGGTGTCAGCACGTATATTTCGTTGAGCTCATTATTTTCCGTAGCTGTCTCAGATCCATTCAGCGTCAATTGGAGAAGTTGGACCCTTATGTGACTTGAATTGTAAATAACCTAAACTCATCGGACTTTGATTCAAATTCCAAAGCTATATGTTGAGTCATCAGTCCAGATGTCTCTTCCCTACTCATTTCCTTTGTTCGACGTTGGATGTAACTCCAGGGAGAGCTCTACGACCTTTCTCTCTTCTCTTCCTCTTCACTTCTCTTCGGTTGGTGTTGGGTTTTCCATCCATTTCGATTGGGTTCTCTCCCTCTCATCTCTGTCTATGCTTTGAGGTAAGTGGGTTTTTCACTTCTTCTTCTCCAATTGGATCTCTCTTTCTCTCTTACTGTGTTCTCATCTCATGCATGGGTTGTTTCTTTGATTTGCTTGGGTTTTAGTTGGATTGGAGCTTGGTCTCAGTGGATTTGGCTAAGCTTTGAGGCAAGCATAAGTACAGGATTTGATAACACATATGGGTATATTGTTTGATTGCTTAGATTTCTTGCATCTCGCATGTTTGGGATGTTTTACAGCCAAATTCTGTGGTGTTGGAACCTATGGAGCTTGTTTTGCTAAGTTTCTGTACCAAATTTCAGTTTCTGTACTCACTTCATTTTCGTGTTCTGTATTGTACGGTTCAGCCGTAACTTTGTACGGCTCAGATTCCAGAGACTCAAATTTTTGTATTTTGTTCTACGGCTAAGATACGGCTGAACCGTAAATTGTTCTACGGCTGAGCCGTAAGCTAGCCGTAACCCAGCTGTGAATTAACACTCTGATCAGTCGAAACTTTCTGATTCTAGTACTTTTACGGTGAAGCTACAGCTAAGCCGTGGATTGTTCTACGGCTAAGCCGTGGACTCCACCGTAGCTCAGCCGTAAAAGAGGGTCAGATCAGAGGTTGAAGATGACCAGTTTAGCCGTGTTCTGAAGGGAACCACAGCTAAGCCGTAGTGCATGTTACGGCTAGGCCGTAAGATGTATACGGCTAAGCCGTAGGTCACTCATGGCTAAACCGTAAGACCTGGAAAATCTGAAATAAAACTTAGGATAATGGTGTGACTTTGTAGGGCTTTTCACACAGGTTAACCACCCATGTAAATGTGCCCAATAGACTCTTTGGACCGCATGAATAGTCTATTAGGCTGTGACTCATTCATTTGAGCGTTGCTTTACTGTTAAGCACCTCCCCATGGGTGTTGGTTTAAGGGACTTTAGTGCACGTGATGATTACAGTGCGACAATCTGATGACAACGGTGCATTGAATAACTTAAAACTACACCAACATGCACGGTTAGTGACAGTAAACAACTAGATTAGAGTGGCTCGTAATTAACCTTGATTCCTCGTTAATCTGAGATACATTGCATATTGATTACAGTTTTGCCCTCTGTTCTGCTGATCTCTATCTATACATTATGAGATCCTTTTGCTTTCGTTCTGTCTATTTGTTTTATTCTTCACTCTGTACTATCCTTTGATATATGCTGTGCTTTGCCTTATTTTTCGCTATGCTCCGTGTATCTCTGGCTTTGTATATCTCTGATTCACTGGGTATTCCCAAGTGGTTCTGCCCAGAGATTAATACGTGAGGATAAGATCCGGTCTTTGCCATCGGTGAATCCAAAGCGGATAATCTCCTTTTCTCTTTGGGTTTGATTTGATTGGTATCAGTGTCACGACCCGAGCCCAGAATTCGGGGGTTAGCGAAAAGCTAAACCGGTGACACACGTACTCCCGTGCACGTGCACCCAAACCCAGTCCAGATGCACGCACACAAGGGATCTAACACGTGCGAACTAAGCGTACGCGGAAGCTGTACATATCATAGCAAGCAACAAAGGAAAATAAGATAGCGGAAGCCAAAGCAAATACGAAACGGAAAAGACAAAGACAAATACACTGAGATAAAACCGAATACACACCAAAATCAATATACACAAAATATACAGAATACAAGTCCAAAGTCCAAAGTCCAAATACAAGCTCTCAAAAACCAAAATGCAAAATAAAAGCCACTGGTATGCATGCACGCACTTGGCAGAAGTGATCAGGCCCACTCTGCTAGACCGGAGGGTGCCTCTACACTCGCCCCTGCAGCCTCCTCGACCGCCGGGGAGCTGGGCAAGGTATCTGTGCCTGCAACACCACAGACAACACGAATGAATACAACGATCCAGCAAATATAAGTAACAGAAAAGAAACACGCATAGTATCAAAGCGAATGAAATAGGGACAGAAGATTAAATACAGAGTCCATCTTAGTATGCTAAGCAAATCGTGCATAGGAGTAAAACATGATAATGGAATCAAAACATAGAATACTGAACTAGTTGGCTACTACGTTAACCATGTTCTCTCCAAAAGAGAGCAGAGCAGAGCAGAGCAGAGAACACCGCTGTCCAGGCCAAAGGTACAAGCGGGTCTCGGTTTCCTGGGTTCCGGGGTCCCAAGACAAAGCAACACTGCAGTTAAAACAGAGATACAGAGATCTACGCCAGAGGTAACCCCGTCGGGTATCCTAGGGCTGAGGCTGAGTAGAGCCAGACTAATACCAATCAAATCAAATCCATAGAAAGGGGAGATTATCCGCTTTGGGCTCACCGATGACAAAGACCGGATCTCGTCCTCACGTATTAACCTCTGGGCAGAGCCACCAGGGAATACCCAAAAATCAGAGATATACAAAGCCAGAGAATATACAAAGCATAGCATAGATCAAAACAGAGTACAGAGCGAAGAATAATACAGATATACAGAACGAAAGCAAAATGACTGAGGAATGCATAACATAGATTAACAGAACAGAGGGCAAAACCATAAACAATATGCAATGCATCTCAGATTAATACGGAATCAAGGTTCATTACAAGCCAAGTCTAATCTAGTTGCATCACTATCACTAACCGTGCATGTTGATGTAGTTTTAAGTTATTCGATGCACCGTTGCCATCCTAGTGTTGCAATATAATCCTTATGTGCATCGAAGTCCCTTAAACCAACACCCATGGGGAGGTGCTTAACAATGAGCAACACTCACATGAATAAGTCACAGCCTAACAGACTATTCATGCGCTCCAAAGAATCCATTTGGGCCGGTTTACGGGTATGGTTAACCTGTATTTGAGCCCTACAAGGTCACACCATTAGCCTAAGTTTAACTGATATTTAACAGGTCTTACGGTTTAGCCATGGGTGACCTACGGCTTAGCCGTGGCATCCTACGGCGTAGCCGCAATATGCACTACGGCTTAGCCGTGGTTCCCTTCAGAACACGGCTAAACTGTCAGCTTTTCCACCACTGATCTGATACATCTCACGGCTGAGCTACGGTGGAGTCCACGGCTTAGCCGTAAACCATCACGGCTTAGCCGTAGCCTCACCGTAAGAACACTGATATCAGAAAAGTTTCGACTGATCAGAGATTAAATCCACGGCTTAGATACGGTTTGGTTCACGGTTAGCTTACGGCTCAGCCGTAGGACAAATTACGGCTTAGCCGTAGCCTAGCCGTAGAACAAACTCGAATTTGTCACTCTCTGGAATCTAAGCCGTACAGGGTTACGGCTTAGCCGTACAATACAGACGCGAATTCGGGAAGATTACAGAAACGAAATTTTGGTACAGAAACTGAATAAAACAAGCTCAACTGATTCTCATAGCTTAGAAAATGGCTGTAACACATGCTAAACAAAGAATAAGAGTGAATCAAAGCCATCAAACAAACACCCATATGTGTTATCAAAGCCTGTACTTATACTTGCCTCAAATCTGACAAAATCCTCTGAAATCAAGCTCCAAGCAACTAAAATCAAAACAAATCAAAGCAATCACACATGCATGAGATGAAGACAAAGCAACAGAGAATGGGAGAAGCAATTGGAGAGGGAATACAAAGAGTTGGGAAAGAACCCACTTACCTAAGGCAAGGACAGAGATGAGAGAATGGAGAAGAACCCAAATCAAACAAGGGAACCCAAATCCTACTCGAGTAAGAGAAGGAAAGAGAAGAGAGAGAGAGAGAGAGAGAGAGAACGAACGTGGCTTCTGAATTCTCCTTGCATGCAGTCGATCAAATGAAATGGGCAAGAGAGAGACATCTGTAAGATGACTCACTTATATAGGTTTGTAGTTTTAAAACAAGGTCTAATGGGTTTAAGCAATTTACAGATTAAGTCACACAAAGGTCCATCTTCCCCAATTGACTCCAAACGGATCTGACACAGTTACGGAAATTGTCGAGCTCAACGAAATACACGTGCTGACACCAAGATGATGCAAAGATGACATGATCAAAGCAAAAGCAAAATTACGAAAAAGGGCTTAGAACTACCTATTCCAGGTCAAAGGTCACTCAACTACCTATCCATGACCCAAAACAAGTCCAAAAGAAATAAACAAAACAAAACACACACTAATAAGCCACTAATCCGGCTCAAAGGGGATCGGAGTGTTACATCCTCCCCCACTAGGAATCATTCCGTCCTCGGAATGACTACCTACCTGCGCAAAGAGCTGGGGGTACTGGCGCGCTAGCTGCTCCTCTAGCTCCCAAGTAGCCTCATCCGGACCGTGATGCTCCCACAACACTTTAACCCATCTGATAGTCCTGGTACGAAGAATCTGCTCTCGTGTCCCAACGATGCGAAGCGGACGCTCAACGTAAGTCGCATTAGGCTGAATCTGAATGTCATCATAGCGAATCACATGGCTCGGATCTGGCACATACTTACGGAGCATCGACACATGGAACACATCGTGAACACCGGAGAACTCAACTGGAAGTGTCAACCGATAGGCTAAATCTCCAACTCGGCTCTTGACTTCGAACGGTCCTACATATCTCGGAGCTAACTTACCCTTCTGACCAAATCGAACTGTGCCTTTCATCGGAGAAACTTTAAGGAATACCCAATCTCCGACTTGGAATGCCAAAGGTCTCCTCCGAGTATCAGCATAGCTCTTCTGCCTGGACCGAGCAATCTTCAGATTCTCTATCACTTTCTGCACTTTCTCTGTCGTCTCAGCTATGATCGTCGGACCATGAAAACTTCTAGTTCCAACTTCTTCCCAGCACACTGGAGTCCTGCACTTGCGTCCGTATAGTGCCTCATAAGGTGCCATACCAATGCTCTCATGGAAGCTGTTGTTGTAGGCAAACTCACACAATGCTAGATGCGTATCCCATTCCTTCTCAAAGTTCAGCACACTAGCTCTGAGCATATCCTCCAACGTCTGAATGGTACGCTCCGACTGTCCATCGGTCTGGGGGTGGTATGCCGTACTAAAACTCAACTTCGTGCCCATAGCTTCCTGAAATGCTCTCCAGAATGAAGATACAAAACGACTGTCTCGATCCGACACAATCGATACTGGGGTGCCATGCAATCTGACTATCTCGTCAACAAACTTCCTGGCCATCTCCGTGAATGTCATCCCTTTCTTGAACGGAAGGAAATGTGCTGACTTGGTCAATCTGTCCACTATTACCCAGATCGCGTTGTTCTTTCTACTGGTCGGCGGAAAACCGGAGACGAAATCCATCGTAATGTGCTCCCACTTCCACTGCGGAGTGTGCAATGGATGCAATGATCCTGGAGGTCGCTGATGATCAGCTTTCACCCTCTGACAGGTCAAACATCTAGCTACGAACCCTGCGATCTCCCGCTTCATATTGTTCCACCAAAATCTGTCCTTCAAGTTCCGGTACATCTTCGTACTCCCTGGGTGCATCGCATATCGGGCATCGTGCGCCTCTGTCATCAACTTATCTTTCAGCTCATCCACAGCGGGAACACACAGTCTATTCCGAAAGTATAAAACTCCATCTACCAAGCTAAAATCCGGTCGATCTGCAATTCGATCTCTGAACTTCACCAGGAGGGGGTCCTCAAACTGGCGATCCTTGATCTGCTGAATCACCTCAGGCTGAAACACGACGGTAGTAGCTAATGTCATCGAGTCTCCTACCATCTGAACCTCTACAGGCTGATCATGCACAAGCATATAGAATCCTGCTAACACCTGAAGACTGTCTGTCCTCCTGCTGAGTGCATCTGCAACTACATTGCCCTTGCCTGGGTGGTACTTGATCGGAAAGTCATAGTCTTTGATGAACTCCAACCACCTTCGCTGCCTCATATTCAAGTCATGCTGATCAAACAAGTATTGCAGACTGTGATGATCGGAATGGACCTCGAACTTCACACCGTACAGGTAATGTCGCCACAACTTCAATGCAAATACAATGGCTGCTAACTCCAAGTCATGTGTGGCATAGTTCTTCTCATGTTCTTTCAACTGTCTGGATCCATAGGCAATCACCTTCTGATTCTGCATCAGTACACAGCCTAGTCCAACTCTAGAGGCATCTGAGTAAATCATGAATCCCTCACTACCATTCGGGAGAGTCAACACTGGCGCCGTAGTGAGCTTTTCCTTCAGCAACTGAAAACTACGCTCACATTTCTCTGTCCACTCATACGGGACCTTCTTCCGAGTCAACTGAGTCAGCGGAGCTGAAATCTTCGAGAAATCCTGCACAAACCTGCGGTAATATCCCGCCAAACCCAGAAAACTCCGAATCTCTGTCATTGATCTAGGACGGGGCCAATGGACTACTGCCTCAATCTTAGCCGGATCTACCATCAATCCATCTCTAGAAATCTTATGACCCAGAAATGTAACTTGCTCTAACCAGAAATCACACTTAGCCAACTTTGCATACAACTTGTGATCTCGAAGCAGCTGCAATGCCTTCCTCAGATGGTCTGTATGTTCCTCAGCAGTCTTCGAATAGACCAATATGTCATCTATAAAAACCACAACGAACTGGTCCAAGAAGGAAGTAAACACCCTGTTCATCAACGCCATAAAAGCTGCGGGTGCGTTCGTCAAACCAAACGGCATGACAAGGAACTCGTAGTGTCCATACCGAGTCCTGAAAGCTGTCTTAGGAACATCTTCATCCTTCACCCTGAGCTGGTGATATCCTGACCTCAAGTCAATCTTAGAGAAGTGAGCTGCACCCTGAAGCTGATCGAACAACTCATCAATCCTAGGCAATGGATACTTGTTCTTGATGGTCACTTTATTCAACTGCCTGTAGTCAATGCACATCCGGAAACTGCCATCCTTCTTCTTGACGAACAAAACAGGTGCTCCCCAAGGTGAAACACTGGGGCGTATGAACCCTTTATCCAACAGATCCTGCAACTGTTTCTTCAATTCCAACAACTCTGCAGGTGCCATACGATATGGAGCTCTACTGATAGGTGCTGTACCTGGTACCACGTCAATAGCAAATTCTACCTCCCGAACTGGTGGCAACTCTGGCACATCCTCCGGAAAGACATCCGGAAACTCGCTGACTACTGGAATCTCACTGAGCTGTCGCCGATCTTTCTTTTCTGAAATGAATGCAAGAAATCCCTCACATCCCCTACGAAGCATCCTGTCTGCCTTACAAGCAGAGATCACACGTCTTGGGCACTTCATCTGGCTGCCCTCAAATCGGAATCCGCTGCCCAAATCAAAGTAGATAGCCTTGCTGTAGCAATTGATACACGCATGATATCTTGCAAGCCAGTCCATACCAAGAATCACATCAAAATCCAGTGTTGTGAGCAACACGAGGTCTACTGGGAGCTGATGACCAGCTATCCGCACAGCGCACTGAGGGTAGAAAACACTGCACTCCACCCGTTTACCAACCGGAGTGGATACTAACAACAAGTAGGGAAGTGGTGTAGGTCGCTGTCGAAGCTGCACAGCAAAATGGGGTGCTACGTACGAACGCGTAGACCCGGAGTCAAATAAAGCTAAAGCTTCTGCATCGGAAATTAAAATTTTACCTTCCACGACCGTGGCCTCCTCCGCGCCCTCATGCGTAGCAGCATAGGCTCGGGCTGTCTGGCGGTTCGGCTTCTGACCTGGGCGAGCTGGCTGAGATCTGCCCTGTGATGTAGGTCCTATCTGTCTCGTCTGTGGAGAGGACTGAAACTTCGGGCATTGGGCCCGTCTGTGATCCGTAGAGCCACACCCGAAACAAGCCCCAATCTTCCTCCAACATCTGTCTGTTGGGTGATCCTTCCCACAGTGACCACATACTACCTGAGTACTGCTCGAACTGCCCTGTTTACCCTTGAACTTCTTCTGAAACTGACTTCTGCCACTGAAGCCTGCCGTCCTCTTAGCCTCAGTTCGCTCTTCCTCGAAAATGGCCTCTGCATCGTAGGCCCTGTCAATAGCGTCATCCAATGTAGCCGGCCACATACAAGCAACCACATGGCGTTTATGTCTCGGATTTAGGCTGTTGACGAAGCGAGTCACCTTCTTATGCTCCGTGTTCACCATATCCTCTGCGAAGTGGGACAACTCTGTAAACTTGTGTACATAATCTGCAACGGGCATCTGTCTCTGCTGAAGATTGAAGAATTCCACTTCCTTGGCTCGCTGAATATGGAGAGGCATGAACTTACGACGGAATTGCTGCTTGAAGGTCTCCCAAACTGTGGCACTGGGCATAGTCTGAAATGAGGTCTTAACACTCCTCCACCATGTCTTAGCTACACTCCGAAGCATAGAGGCTGTGAGAACTACCTTCTGCTTGTTACTGCACACGATCGTATCAAAAAGCTCTTCAGTCTGCTCCAACCATTGCTCAGCCTGCAATGCATCTTCTATCCCATGAAACTCGGTCGCCCCTCGCTTACGGAACTTGTCGAAAAGAGCATTCGGATCTGATTCCTTCGGCTGGAAAATCACCTGCTGATCTACATGAGGTGATGCTACTGCAGCAGCCTGACTCTGCCTATCTACCATGGATGCCATCTGCGCCTGTAATGATTGCATAGACTGCATCATCATCATCATCCGCTCCTCACTACTGATGTGTGGGGGTACTGATCCACTATCACCGTTATGGCCCTGTTGATTCTCATCTCGAGATCCTGATCCTGATGCCATCCTGCAAAAAGGAAAAGAAACACAACACACAATATAAAAGGCCCTGAGTTAGTCAAACCCCAAATCAACATATGAGACCTCGAGTCAAATAGTTGATATCGTCATCTCACCACGATCTTAGATGCCTACATGCTTATAACTAGCATGCTCTGATACCATACAATACGTATGTCACGACCCGAGCCCAGAATTCGGGGGTTAGCGAAAAGCTAAACCGGTGACACACGTACTCCCGTGCACGTGCACCCAAACCCAGTCCAGATGCACGCACACAAGGGATCTAACACGTGCGAACTAAGCGTACGCGGAAGCTGTACATATCATAGCAAGCAACAAAGGAAAATAAGATAGCGGAAGCCAAAGCAAATACGAAACGGAAAAGACAAAGACAAATACACTGAGATAAAACCGAATACACACCAAAATCAATATACACAAAATATACAGAATACAAGTCCAAAGTCCAAAGTCCAAATACAAGCTCTCAAAAACCAAAATGCAAAATAAAAGCCACTGGTATGCATGCACGCACTTGGCAGAAGTGATCAGGCCCACTCTGCTAGACCGGAGGGTGCCTCTACACTCGCCCCTGCAGCCTCCTCGACCGCCGGGGAGCTGGGCAAGGTATCTGTGCCTGCAACACCACAGACAACACGAATGAATACAACGATCCAGCAAATATAAGTAACAGAAAAGAAACACGCATAGTATCAAAGCGAATGAAATAGGGACAGAAGATTAAATACAGAGTCCATCTTAGTATGCTAAGCAAATCGTGCATAGGAGTAAAACATGATAATGGAATCAAAACATAGAATACTGAACTAGTTGGCTACTACGTTAACCATGTTCTCTCCAAAAGAGAGCAGAGCAGAGCAGAGCAGAGAACACCGCTGTCCAGGCCAAAGGTACAAGCGGGTCTCGGTTTCCTGGGTTCCGGGGTCCCAAGACAAAGCAACACTGCAGTTAAAACAGAGATACAGAGATCTACGCCAGAGGTAACCCCGTCGGGTATCCTAGGGCTGAGGCTGAGTAGAGCCAGACTAATACCAATCAAATCAAATCCATAGAAAGGGGAGATTATCCGCTTTGGGCTCACCGATGACAAAGACCGGATCTCGTCCTCACGTATTAACCTCTGGGCAGAGCCACCAGGGAATACCCAAAAATCAGAGATATACAAAGCCAGAGAATATACAAAGCATAGCATAGATCAAAACAGAGTACAGAGCGAAGAATAATACAGATATACAGAACGAAAGCAAAATGACTGAGGAATGCATAACATAGATTAACAGAACAGAGGGCAAAACCATAAACAATATGCAATGCATCTCAGATTAATACGGAATCAAGGTTCATTACAAGCCAAGTCTAATCTAGTTGCATCACTATCACTAACCGTGCATGTTGATGTAGTTTTAAGTTATTCGATGCACCGTTGCCATCCTAGTGTTGCAATATAATCCTTATGTGCATCGAAGTCCCTTAAACCAACACCCATGGGGAGGTGCTTAACAATGAGCAACACTCACATGAATAAGTCACAGCCTAACAGACTATTCATGCGCTCCAAAGAATCCATTTGGGCCGGTTTACGGGTATGGTTAACCTGTATTTGAGCCCTACAAGGTCACACCATTAGCCTAAGTTTAACTGATATTTAACAGGTCTTACGGTTTAGCCATGGGTGACCTACGGCTTAGCCGTGGCATCCTACGGCGTAGCCGCAATATGCACTACGGCTTAGCCGTGGTTCCCTTCAGAACACGGCTAAACTGTCAGCTTTTCCACCACTGATCTGATACATCTCACGGCTGAGCTACGGTGGAGTCCACGGCTTAGCCGTAAACCATCACGGCTTAGCCGTAGCCTCACCGTAAGAACACTGATATCAGAAAAGTTTCGACTGATCAGAGATTAAATCCACGGCTTAGATACGGTTTGGTTCACGGTTAGCTTACGGCTCAGCCGTAGGACAAATTACGGCTTAGCCGTAGCCTAGCCGTAGAACAAACTCGAATTTGTCACTCTCTGGAATCTAAGCCGTACAGGGTTACGGCTTAGCCGTACAATACAGACGCGAATTCGGGAAGATTACAGAAACGAAATTTTGGTACAGAAACTGAATAAAACAAGCTCAACTGATTCTCATAGCTTAGAAAATGGCTGTAACACATGCTAAACAAAGAATAAGAGTGAATCAAAGCCATCAAACAAACACCCATATGTGTTATCAAAGCCTGTACTTATACTTGCCTCAAATCTGACAAAATCCTCTGAAATCAAGCTCCAAGCAACTAAAATCAAAACAAATCAAAGCAATCACACATGCATGAGATGAAGACAAAGCAACAGAGAATGGGAGAAGCAATTGGAGAGGGAATACAAAGAGTTGGGAAAGAACCCACTTACCTAAGGCAAGGACAGAGATGAGAGAATGGAGAAGAACCCAAATCAAACAAGGGAACCCAAATCCTACTCGAGTAAGAGAAGGAAAGAGAAGAGAGAGAGAGAGAGAGAGAGAGAACGAACGTGGCTTCTGAATTCTCCTTGCATGCAGTCGATCAAATGAAATGGGCAAGAGAGAGACATCTGTAAGATGACTCACTTATATAGGTTTGTAGTTTTAAAACAAGGTCTAATGGGTTTAAGCAATTTACAGATTAAGTCACACAAAGGTCCATCTTCCCCAATTGACTCCAAACGGATCTGACACAGTTACGGAAATTGTCGAGCTCAACGAAATACACGTGCTGACACCAAGATGATGCAAAGATGACATGATCAAAGCAAAAGCAAAATTACGAAAAAGGGCTTAGAACTACCTATTCCAGGTCAAAGGTCACTCAACTACCTATCCATGACCCAAAACAAGTCCAAAAGAAATAAACAAAACAAAACACACACTAATAAGCCACTAATCCGGCTCAAAGGGGATCGGAGTGTTACAATCAGTCTGGCTCTACTCAGCCTCAGCCCTAGGATACCCTACGGGGTTACCTCTGGCTTGGTTCTCTGTGCTTTGTGTTGCTGCAGTATATTTCTGTCTTGGGACCACGGAACCCAGGAAACTGAGACCCACTCGTACCTTTGGCCAGGTCGGTGGTGTTATCATCTGTGTGCTCTGTCTGCTCTCTATGTGAGAGAATATGGTCAATGTAGTAGCCACCTAATTCAGTATTTCTATGCTTTGATTTGTTTATCATGCTTTAATTCTATCCACAATTTGCTCAGCTTTCTAATATGAAACTCTGTATTTAATCTTTTGTCATTATTCAATTTGAAACTATGAGTGTTACGTCCCTGTTACTTATATTTGTTGGATCGTTGTATTCATTGTATTGTCTGTGGTGTTGCAGGCACAGATACCTTGCCCAGCTCCCCGGCGGTCGAGGAGGCTGCAGGGCAGAGCGTAGAGACACCCTCCAGTCTGGCAGAGTGGGCTTGATCACTTCTGCCGAGTGCGTACATGCATATCATCAGTGGCCTAGTTGTTTTGGTTTTTGGAGATTTTGTATTTTGTACTTTGAACTTTGTTACTCTGTATATTTGTACATCTTGATTTTGTCGTGTACTCAGATTTGTATCTGGTTTTAGAGTATTGTATCTACCTTCGTCTTTTCCATTCCGCACTCTTTTTTGGCTTCCGCTATTTCTTTTGTTGCTTGCTATGATATGTACAGCTTCCGCGTACGCTTAGTCCGCACGTGTTAAATCCCTTGTGTGTGTGTGCATCTGGACTGGGTTTGGATGCACGTGCACGGGAGTACGTGTGTCATTGGTTTGGCTTTTCGCTAACCCCTGATTTCTGGGCTCGGGTTGTGACAACCCATCAGAGACATGCATTTGCCATTGGAAAGAAGGACTGGATAGCAATGTTTTAGAATATCATGAACTGTTGCATGTTGTGACGAAAAGGCCTGCAAAAAGATTAAAATCATCAAAGGAGAAAGCAACAAAAGAGCATTTTTGTCACGGTTGCAACAAATACGGTGTCTCCCATGACAAACGAAATCGCCTAGTGTTACCGAACAAGTAAATAGTCTAAATTATTATTATTGTTGTCTTCCAACTTGCATATAAACATAGTACTTATGAAATAATTTCAGGTTAGTTGACAATGATCCACGCCAATCACATGACAGTGGCCATTCAAGTTTAGAAGTTTCTGACGTTGAACTGATTGGATAAGAAATTGGTAAGGGATTCTCTGTTGGATTTCACTACTTTTTTTTTTTGAGAAAATTTAATTTGCTAATTTTTTACTTGTGCCTTTCATATTTGTATGACTTAAATCAATAGAAGTGGATTGAATTCGCTGTTGGATGTTGTAATGGAAGTTGATATCATGTCTATTGGGAGTTATTTGTAGATGTTGGTCCAATTGCAATGTTATTTGAGTTGTTATGGTTGTCTTGTTATTTGAGTTGAACATTGAACCCTGGATGTCACAAAAACATTGTTATTTTTATGCGGGAACATTGAAATTGCTTGTATTCATCAGGCCCACGGCCACAAAGTATTTAAATTCTTGATATATGTGTTCCTTTAATTTCTTTTTACAGGTACCCATATATGGTAAAATTTTCATGTGCTAGGCACCAAGCACAGCCATTCAACTGTGCAAGCACCTGAAAACTAATCCCCATAAATGGGCATATTATATATATGTGAACCATGGTGTCTCTGCAGATTTGATGTTATACTTCTTGGTCTAGGGGTGATGGGCATGTAGCATCACTCCTTCCAAGCTACCCAGTCCTAACCAAGCACACAAAATGGGTGGCCCATGTCTCGGGTGTGCACAGGGACAGTGTCACTCTCACCAAATTGAATGTGGTACACTAGGAAAGGAAACTCACAACAGGTTTGTAACTGCGCTGTATGTATAGTAAAACTTTCAATCTCATTCTCCATTGTTGTTGATCAATTTTCATCTATGGACAGAGCACTGGTAAGTCAAGTGTTCACCATCAGGACTACACCCTATGAAAAATCTAGGGCTGCAAAACCTACAGGAAGCAGAAAAATTCAAACTTTCAAAAGAAAATGCAGACTTCTTTGGAAAATCCACATCTCAATTGAATAAAATCACTAGTACAATGTAACCACTCAATTTAATGGATGTTAGATGCCATAACAGCTGGAAAACCACCTCAAGAGAGAATCTACAAAAAATTCCCACCGACTCCATTTACTACAGAAAATTTAATGGAGTTTTCATTTACTAAAGTGACTAAAATGAAATCGAGTTTCACTACTCCAAAAAAAAAAAAAAAATACAATATCTTAGCACAATTACTGCCCATTCATACGTTCGACAACCACCGTCAAGAACAATAACTACATCAACTCCAATAGACTGGCATGTCCATTTTTCATACACCAAATATATACCAAAAAAGAGAACGGGCAAATCCATTTTCACGTTTGCTTCCCATATTTTGGCGCTTTATACTTTCTCTAAGACGTCTTATTTCTAGCCTCATTTCTTCAATGGAGCCTTTAATTTCTCCCATTTTCACCTTGTACTAAATTTGAGTTGGGATTGCATCCCGATGCAACTTTATCCCTCCAAATTAGAACACCACAAGCTTTTTCTCCGTGCAATGAAATGCACCATAATACATAAGATTTACATATTAAAAATAAATCAAATATTTTCAATCACATCCTTGAAGATGACATGAGAAATGATGATAATGAATTATATGAATTTGCCTTGGATGAGAACGCTGCAAAATCAAATTTAGGATAGTGATGTTAATTTATGAAAAAAAGATAAAAAAAATATTGTCTACAAAACAATCTTGTCTATATCTGATCCTGAATCAGATTGATGTAGGGACATAATGTCTTGAGCCCCCTAATTTGGTGTTGTAGTTCACAAGTGGAGACTATGAATTTTGTACTCAAAAAAGAAAAATGTCTTTCAGTGGAGATTACAAAAAAAAAAAAAAAAGCCCGTGGCAAAAACCATGTAATAAGTGTGTTTATGAATTTAAAGTCTTTTTCCCTAATTATTTATTTAGAGTTAAAGAGGAGAGAGAGAGAGAGAGGGGTACTTGGTAGAATCTGTTGGGTTTTGTCTTGTATTCCGGTTTAGCCGGATCGGTCGTCTGGTTTAGCCAGAACTGAGACTCAGGGTTAGGGGTATTTTAGTTATTATGTATGGGTTTTCTTGGTGGCCAAGAAAATGGGAACTATATATATTGATGTACTGTAACCCTAGATCCTGAGGAGATCGAGATGGATCATAGTAGATGAGTTCTCTCCTCCCATGGACGTAGGCAAGATTACCGAACCACGTAAAACTGCGGTGGCATGTGTGTGATTGCTTGATGGTGTGATTGTTATGTGTTCATCGTGGTAGATCCGTTGATCGCGGGTTGTTTTCGTTGCGCCGCTTTTCCCAACAAGTGGTATGAAAGCCAGGTTGAGATCGCTCGTGGTTTTGCGATTGATGGATCGTGTCAGGATAGTAAGGAAAGAAGAGGATCAGCACTTGATCGGTAGTTTTGCTCGGATCCATCTTCCTGTTGAAGATCAAGGTTGTTTGTGCGCGGAAATTTTTTGTGCAGGGAGAAGAGATCGGTTGTGATCTCTTGGTGGGCCACTGAACTTGACCAGAGAAGGCAGTGATGGCTCCTGTTACAGAACAGGGGATGAAGAAGACACAGCAGCCGTAGATGTGCCCGTCGCCGGCTGTACAATCGCCGGACTGCTGCTGCACGGCCATCGCCTGCTCCGGTCGCTGTAAGACGTTGGAACAATCACCGCCCATTGGATGACGAGGAAGCCGAGAACGGTGTCCTGGCCGCTTGAATCATAGAGAAGAAGAAAGGATTCTACTGCTGCAGATCTTCATCGGAAAAGGGAAGATCGGTCGGACCGGTTCTGAGGAAGAAGATCGGAAGAAAAAAAAAAGGGGGGGGGGGCTGCATTCGCCGGTCGTTGGCAGTCCCCGGCCGTTCGTTGCTCGCCGCCGCCCAAAGCTGATCGCCATCGCCGTGCAGTCTCCGTGCCACCTACTGGTCGTCGGCGCCGCAGCAGACCGCAGCGTGATCCACCGTCTACAACCGGTTGCAGAGAACCCACGCGCACAATAGGCGCCTGTTGAAGGAGACAACCCAGGTGGTTCCGGGTTGGGTCTAGGTCAATTTGACCTGCCCGTGGACTATCAGCCCAGAAGAACGAGTTTCGGTTTCGAGTTTCGGGTAGGGTCGTTTAGACCTACCCATGGTGAGAAGCCCAGCGGCAGAGGTCACAAGTTGGGTTCGGGATGGGTCAGGTTCAGACCTGACCTAGTGAACTTGACCTGGTTACAGCTGCAGCCTAGAGAGCATTGCACGTTCAGGTCAAGTCAAGTTCGGACCCGAGACTATTTTTGCAGCAAGCCCAGCAGAGCAGTTCTGGGTTCCAGGTCAGGTCGGACCCGAACCTGGTACGGCAGAGAAGCCCAGAAGAAGGAGCAATTCAGTTCAGTTCCGAGTCAGGTGAACCCGACTTGGATCCGTTTCAAAATCCCAGTTTGCCAGCAAGCCGTGACATCAGCAGTGACGTCACCACGGTCAACAGGCAGGTTTGACCAGATTCAACGGCTGAAATTGTTTCTGCGATATCTTGATCGTCCGATGTCCCATCGGAGATTCGTTTGCACCTACGGACTCGTTGTGAGGAGATCTACGCGTATGTGGAAGAAGATGAGCTGGTCAACGGTCAACATGGAAGTTTGACCAATTGGAGTGTAGACAATTAATTCTGCGATATCGAAGCCATCCGGAGTCGGATTTTAAATCCATTTCTTCCAACGTGCTCACGGTGACGAGATCTACGAGGCAGATAAAAGATATTGGCAGTTTGATGGGCAGAAAATTAGGAGACTGAAGAAACTGACAGATTCACGTTGATAGCAATGGATTCAAGCATCACGGACCAGATTGAAGTGTTTGATGGAGAAACGATTTCAGAGATTGGCAGAGAAGAGTGTTAGACTCCGTGACACAGCAATGATTGAAAAGTGTTACTTGATGTCAAGAATGGTAGATTGCTCCAGAACTTTGATGGAAAGCTCAGATTCGCGTTGAAGGGATTGGGAAGGAGTGACATGCCAAAGCGGAACGAAAAAGCAAAATCGAAAGGAGGTAGTGTGCAAGAAAGCTCGGATTCGGTTGAAAGGAATCGGTTTTGGTCACTACAGGTTGATAGGGGATTCGTTTTCAGGTGGAATAGTGAAGGAGACATCAAATAACAGGGGAGGAAATCTGTGGTTCAGGTGGAGTTAAATGCGATGGATCATCGGAAGATCGATTGATGGATTTTCGATGATATCATTTAGCGGAAATCCAGAAAGCCCTGAACGGAGATGATTTTCTCGGAAAAAAAGGTAGTCTTATTAAGGTCGGAGTAAGCTCGTTTAAGCATCGGGCATACCAAACCCGCATGTACTGTGCCCAACTCTCCAGAACAGACTAGAACAGGACAGTTGCAAGTTTGAAGGAAAGAACACCGGGACGGAGACAGAAGGAAGGATTCACAAGGTACCAGTGAGATCTGGATTCGGGGAGGTCTTCAGTTTTGTCTTGACGGATGGAAGTTGGGTTCACTGTGTTGCAAGGATGCATGCATGTGGCAACAAATGGAGAGCGCTTCGGAGGTTGAAAACGGTGGTGTTGAGGTCAAAGGAGGCAACTGTGGCCACGCTAGGTCGTAGCGTGTGCGGAGGAGTGCCTTTCAGCAAGGTGCGTGAAGACATTATCGGGTATCTCAAGGTGGCTCTGAGGATTTGCGGAATTCAAGCCAAGGTGGAGATTGTTGGGTTTTGTCTTGTATTCCGGTTTAGCCGGATCGGTCGTCTGGTTTAGCCAGAACCGAGACTCAGGGTTAGGGGTATTTTAGTTATTATGTATGGGTTTTCTTGGTGGCTAAGAAAATGGGAACTATATATATTAATGTACTGTAACCCTAGATCCTGAGGGGATCGAGATGGATCATAGTAGATGAGTTCTCTCCTCCCGTGGACGTAGGCAAGATTGCCGAACCACGTAAAATTACTGTGTCATGTGTGTGATTGCTTGATGGTGTGATTGCTGTGTGTTCATCGTGGTAGATCCGTTGATCGCGGGTTATTTTCGTTGCGCCGCTTTTCCCAACATAATCAGGTCTAGACTCTGGATCCATGAAGTGCTTTCTTCTCCCTCTGTTCCTTTTATTGTCCTCTCTTTCTTTCCTTTTCGCATAGCTTTTTTTGTGTTCTTTGTGCAACGAGGAGCAAATTAGTTGCAAACCCATGAGCTTTAAATGAGTAAACAGAGTTGCCCCCATATGGCCCACTTATTCAGTATTAATTTTTTTTTTGTGCTAAATGGAAATTTTGATTATGATCTACAACAAAACTCGTTTTTAGCAGTGGTTTTTAACCCCCTAAAAGTAAAAAATTTCGGCCTCTAAAACATGTAGCAGCGAAAAAATGTCCATCTCAATTTATATAGTTAAAACTACCGTGGCTACTTCTTTTAGTGGTGGAAACACGAGGCCGTCCCTTAAAAATTAATAGTGGGCCACTATTGTTATAAAAAGCCGTCGCTATAAAGGTGTTGTTATGACAAAAAATTCCCTATAAAGTTTTTTAGCGGCGGAAATTAAGATAAAGTGCATCGCTATTGTTACTATGTGAGCGATGTAGTGTTTTAGCGGCGGTATTTTAGAACCGTTGCTTAAAGTACTTTTTTTTTAAAAATAAAATAGGATCTAGCTTGAATAACCCAAATTGATTTTGAAAATCCAAAAATCCAAAAAAGCCCATTCAAGACAGAGAAAATATTTTAAAGGAATGGGTGCATTTATGAAAAAAGGAAAATGAATAAAAGAGTCTCACTTTCCTAGGACTTGATGTGATCCATCCAATGCCCCATGCATTAATGAACTAAAATTTTTTGTAATACACAAAATAAAACTCAATGCATGCAACAACAGTGTTTATAAAATTCAATCCCATAGTTTATAGCAAATTGTGTAATTTAATAGAGGAATTAACAAAAGAGGCCAAAACATCACTGTGCCCAAAAAATTCAAAACCTGAGGGGGAAAAACAAAAGAAGAGGAGAAGCCCATCATAGAAATATTGGAAAGGCCTTTGCCTAAGAGGACTCAAAGAACCTTTTATGGTGTAGAGGTTGTTCCTGAATGAATTAACTATTCCGGGCCTTACATATATACCATGAGAAGGTAATCCCCAAGGTCAACTCTCTTTTAGATGCATTACATAACCAATGGTCAAGAGAAGGTGACGAGGTAGGCTTCATAAATTGCCCAGGACAAAACACCTACTGGAAAGGGACAAACATTTACTAAGGAGATGTTGATTGGTCTCTTCCTCCTGCTCGCAGCTGACACACAAAGATGAAATTTCGGGAATATATCTATGCAAGGTCCCTCTTGTCTGTAAGCACCCCATGAGTTGCTCACCAAGAAAACATTTGCAATTAGATGAGAGTGGTAGTGTCTAGAGTCTTTTCCATGGTATGGGCCAAAAGGGCAAGTGATGAGGGATTAATAAATAGCTTTGGTAGTATAGGTACCTGTTGGTTCATCGTCCCAACGTAAGGTAGCACTCAACCTAATGGAATTTCTATGCGGAGATAGATTAAGCTTGGCTCAGAGTTATTACAAAGTTTGGTCATGTTCCAGCTTAAATCTTAAATTGTAGAATCCATAAATTCACTGTCTTTCACACTTAGAGAAGTAGAGTGGCTCTGGGAATTTAAAGGTTCCATACTTGGAATCCAGCAGTCCCAAAGAGCATCATTTCTTGTGCCATATCCTACTGTCCTCTGTTATGGCTTAGAAGAAGGGTTTTATGCTTAAGCATTCGCTTCTAAGGAGATGAATGTGATTGTTTTGGAGCTCATGGGTTAATAATGCAGTTCATTAGATATCCCTGAGCCAGACATTGTAACTACAGTTGATAAGGATGCTCAGCGCTGCAAACACACCCCCTCCACCCCCGCGCCCCCCCTCCCCCCAACTCCTTTTGTTTTAGCATTCCTTTCCATCGAGATGAATGTGATTGTTTTGAAGTGCATTGGTAAAAAATGTAGTTCCTTAGATATCTTTGAGTTAGACATTGTACCTATAGTTGATCTCCTCTTGGGGTAGCGACACACACCCAAGTAGGAACTAATAGGTGAAAAATAAAGGTTAGTAGTATGTTTCCTTGTCCATAGGAAACGAGAATAAAGTGTACAAGGGAGTTTGCACAATTTCTTTGAGATGCATTGGGTTTCTTTGGATGTTGCTGAGTGAGTTAATTTGCATATGCCGCATGAGATGATCCGGAGGATGGCAATTGCGATAGCTTAGATTGAATTCTAGCTACAGAGCGTTTACATACATCCGTAGTGGTATTTCCCAACGTGAGGAGAGAACCCAAGTATTAGAGAGAAGTGGTGGAAGATTTATGCCTAGGATATTTTGTTTCTTCAACATGATTTGCTCTTTAGGATTCCACCGGAAAAGTTGTCCATTGTAAGAATTCTCCCGCAAAGGGTTGGCCATGCAAATGCAAGTGCTTTCAAAGGGGTCTTAGTCTTCCAGATAATATCCCAATGAATACCTGAAGTCATATATGAGTTAATAGGGGGAGAAGAAACAAGAAATCGAAAAAGTACCAACCTTAGATGGCATCCAAACTCTGCTATCATCACCTTCAGCTAGGAAGAAAATCTAATACAAAGCATGAAGAAGGCGAAATACATCTCCCTTCTCCTTTGTCTCCTAAATGCACATCCTTAAAATCAAATACCAAAGAGACTAAAGAGGGTTCCCATCCATGTAGTCATTGACCTTGGCTTGACGATAACTTGTGCCACTGTGTAAGTTAGGGAACTGATAAGCCAAAGGGCTTTCACCGAGTGTCATGCCATAATATGCTTTCTTAGCAGCCAATCTAATTCTTGATTGAGGCAATGCATGGATCTTTGTTGGAAATGATGGCTCTCTACATGCTTGAGCAACCAAGATAATGATTGGAAATGTCCCAGCCATTCCTTCTTACATTGTATTTGGCCACTGGCCCCTTCCTCCACAAACTGTTTTGAGTCTTCCCCAACTCTCCATAACCATTTTCCAACAATGTTGTATTCATTCCCTTAAGGGGCCTTAGCCCTTAGCTTCTAACCTTCTTTGGAGCACCAACCAATTTACAATCAAATAGAATTTATTCTTGATATCCCATCCCAGCCAAAGAAGTCCCATTGTAGTTTTTCAATCAGTTTGACTACTAACTATCCTTGCACATCTAAGAAGAGACAAGAAGTATATAAGGAGGTTGGCTAGTGTAGAAAGAATGAGGGTAAAATAGAAGACTATGCAAAATTGAAATAAGGGATGTTTACTTAAAGGAGTTTTGTGGAAAATGAAAATGAAAAGGGTGGGAATAATGGTACATGGTTATATGAGATAAAATAGGTGTTGCCAAGTGGGTAGTTAAAACAGATAATGGAGGAGAGAAAAGTAGCTTACCGTCTAAATTGTAACTGACGGTTCAAATTAGATTGAAAACCCTTTAGCCTAATATAGTATAATTGTATCTCATACTTCACTTTTTAATGTATAAAATCTATGTCCCTCCAGTGTCCATGGTATGTCCTTGTTGCATCCAAGCCGTCTCTAGGCATCATAGTGAAAGACATATGAGGTAAGCATTAACAATGAGCACTTTCTGCCTAGAAAGTTGCCCATTGTAAGAATTCTCATGCAAAGGGTTAGCCATGTGAATGCAAGTGCTTTCAAAGGGCCTTAGTCTTCTAGAGAATATCCCAATGAATAATTGAAGTCATATATGAGTTAATAGTGTGGAGAAGAAACAAGAAATCGAAAAAGTACCAACCTTAGATGGCATCCAAACTCTGCTATCATCACCTTCAGCTAAGAAGAAGATTTAATACAGAGCATGAAGAAGGCGAAATACATCCCCCCTCTTTGACTCCTGAAGTTTCATCTTTAAAATCAAATATCAAAGAGACTAAAGAGGGTTCCCATCGACATAGTTATTGACCTTGGCTTGACGATAAACTGGCCCAGCCGTGTAAGTTAGGGAACTAATAAGCTAAAGGGCTGTAACGTCCCGACCCAACCTAATTGTAATTTATATTAATTAAACTTGATTTCCTATTAATTAATATATTTTAGTCTTAATTTATCTTGTTTTTAATTTCTATTGGGTCGTGGATAAGTAGTTGGGTTAGAATTGATCAAACCTAAGTAGGCAAGGACTTTCTTGTAATTTAAAGTCTCATGATTTGCATCATATTAACATCATATTAGTTGCATCTTGTGTATATCATTGTGTGAGTCACTATTCATGTTTGGCTCAACTCAATCCGGATTCATCTTAGCCCAATTGAGCTCCATTTGACCTAAACTATAATTCTCCCCAAAAAGGTGGGCCTATTTCCAAATTCCAGAAAAACCCATCATTTAAAAACACAAAACCCCATCGTCTCTTCTACCCTTCCCTCATTTCTGCTGGAGCAACTTTGTTCTTCTTCCTTCCATGCTCTCTTCTTCACCTTGTCTCCATTTTTGGGCAGTAGAAGCTTTGCATGCAAGAGCTTGAGCATCTTCTTCTTCCTCTTTACTCTTCTTGTTTTCCTTCTTGGAATCTAAGGCATCATTCCCTTTTTTGTGCTTGTAGAAGCCTTAAGGTAAGGAAACCCCATCACCATTTCATTTCTTGGGTTCCATAAGGTCCAAAAGACTCAAGCTTTGAGCATGTATGCATCACATTCTCATTTCTCTCAATGCATATTTTAGATCATTCTCTCGTGAAGCCTTCTCCACCGCTAACCAAAGAAAGAGCTAGATTTGGGTAAAGCACTGAGTTAAGGCAGGTATAGTTGATATAATCACTGCATGTATCTTAGATAAGTTAATTCTTGATGAACTCTCTATGTATGCTAATCTACAGCTCTTTTCCTCTTTGATTAAGATTATTTAAGTGTTAATGAATGAGAATGTAATTATAAATTAATGATAGGACTAGATGAAGATGAACCCAATTGTGATGTGGGCTGGTGTTAAGGAGTGATTAGAAGGTGTACTTGATGAATGGAAGTGGAAGGAGCGAAAGGGAATGTAGAAAAATCAGTTTGAAACTAATTCTACCCGGAGCATAGTGTTTCAAGGCCGACCGGTCGGTCCTGAAGCCCGATTGGTCGAATTCCCATTCTGGGAGGTTTCCGACCGATCAAATGCATACCCGATTGGTCGGGTAACTGAAATTCTGGGTTGAAACTTTTATTTAAAGATTTGTTCAAATAACTTACGAAGGACCTTCAATAGTCCATCGCGGGGTATAAGGAGGGGCTACACTTTTGATCTTTGGTGGAGCTAAGGTATTCAAAATTTATCATTAGATTATTTAAATTTTCTACAACCATAATAATATCTAAAATTATCATAATATGAGGTTTTATCGAAGCTCCGGTAAGTATTAGTATGTATGGAACAATGGGTATTACTTTGGACTATTTTATGGGATAAAGAATGACTTATTCGTACTTTTGAATTATTTAGTATTCTTTTTGCGCAAAATCCCCTATGGAACTCACTCATGATGTTTTGTGAGGCAAGCTCTATATGAGAACAATTATTTTATAAAAATGAGAGCTATTTTATGAAAATGTTTTCTGGGGGGGGGGGGGGGGGGGGTAACATATACACATGTTAGGAATATTTTAGGACCATTTATGAGGGTAATTGGGGAGCAACTGTACCCCAAGTTTTATTAAGATCTTATTCTATTTCTTTAAATAGGAATTAAACTGGGAGTTGTTCTAACCTTATTTTGAGACCTTAGAGATATAATATAAGCCACTCTTACACTTAGGACATTAAGTATAATTAAAGACCATGTATGGCCTTAGAAATGGTACCCTTATCTTAAACAAATTAGCCAAACGGTAATTAAATACTAAGAAGGAAGAGTATTGAGCTGTCACTCATTCCCTCTTGATTTTCCGGTTAGTTTCCAATGTTACATCATGGGTGTTGGCATAAGAAGAGGTGTCTTTTGCATACACAATGTAACACCGAGATTTTGGTAACACAATGACACCGGACATTTTATGAATACATTGTATTGAATGACCTTAGAAATACGGATTATCTAGCATAGGGTTGGCTAGTAACTATCCTTGATAATTGCTCAATCTAATTGCATTCATATTATTACGTAACCTTGCCCTCAACATGCTCTAATCATATACCCATCCTTCCTAGCAAACCTTAAGGCTAAATCAGTGCTGGAGCTTCTACTGAGTATGGTCTGTGAGCCAAAATGGGTGTAGCTAAGGTTGAGAGGGTTCGAGCTTCATTAGCTCATTTAAGTATGCATTGTTTGATTATCAATTATTTGTTAATTCCGAATTTTATGATTGAATACGTTCTCAAGACCAAAAATCCCTCATGCATGATATGATGATAAGTATGTATGATATGAATTCGGACGGTCTTGATATATTAAGTCAGCACCACTTAACTTATACCCTTATCAGGCTCGACGGGACAAATTCGGGTATTCTTTATGTTCCTGCTGCAGTAGTTATGAAAAAGTTGGTCGGCCCTCCTCGGGAAGCTAGACTGATCTCCTAGCGTAATTCCCATATGTACGTTATACGCTCCCTTTAGATGATACGCTCTCTTTGGGGAGAATATAGCCTTGTGGATGCCAACTAGTATGTTTCGATATCCTGTTTATGATTCGTTATTAATGCTTACTCATGCACAACATGCCTAACTTACAATTATTGCTCTCTTTTAATTAATATGTCTCTAATTCATTTGATACAACATAATAGTTTTATATGCACCTATATTTGCTTCACGTCATGTTAACAATGCTACCATTAGCGTTATAAACAGATTTAAGTACTGATTCCACCTCAGACGCACCCATAGAGGAGTTTCCAGAGACTTCCCAAGGTATAGTATAATAGTGTGGACTTGACAACATTCTCCAGTTGTCTATCTCGTAGAGCGTCATGAGTTTATTTTTGGGACATGTTAGAACATGCCACGGGTATGGCTATGTTTATGCATCATGCCATTATATCATATTATGATTATGTTGTTTGATTTGATGGACATATACGTCTCTTATTCGGGTTGTATTTAAATCCTATGTATTTGGTCACACCATGTATTCTTACTTTGGATTATTCATATAGACACTTGTACTTTGGTCATGTAGAATTATGCATGGGATTATGTTTTATATAAAAGACTTTTTTAGGTTCTATATCTTTGGTTTACAATTTTCAATTTAATAGACTCAGTTATGCTTAATACCATATCTCAAAATTTGAATTGTACAGGATGTTGTTAAGTACAGATAAAATTACACATGCTTCCGCAAATGTTTTAAGTGGACACGTGTTACATGTCAGTCTTTACACGTGAGATCTGTGCTTTTTCCCTTGTGGTGGTGAATACGTATCTCGATACCATATAGATTGCCACGAGATTACGTATGCCATGCCTCGGGAGTCGCCTTAATCATGGAATCTCGGGCTCGGGGTGTGACAAGGGCTTTCACCAATTGGGTGCCATGCCAAACTAATATTCTTTCTCAACAGCTAATCTAAATCTTGATTGAGGCTATGCAGGATCCTTGGTAGAAATGATGGCTCTCCACATGCTTGAGCAACCAAGAAAATGATTGAAGATGTCCCAACCATTCCTTCTAACATTGTATTTGGCCATTGGCCCTTTCCTCCACAAACTATTTTGAGCCTTCCTCAACTTTCCATATCCATTTTCCAACAATGTTGTATTCATTTCCTCAAGAGGCCTTAGCCCTTGGCCTCTAACCTTCTTTGGAGCACCAACTGATTTATAATCAAATAGAATTTGTTCTTGATCTCCCATCCTTGCCAAAGAAAGTCCCATTGTCATTTTTCAATGAGTTTGACTATTAACTGTCCTTGGACATCTAATAAGAGACATGAAGTATATAAGGAGGTTGACTAGCGCAGAAGGAATAAGGGTAAATTCACACCCCCCACCCCCCCCCAAAAAAAAAAAAGAAAGAAAGTCGCATGGCAGTTTTTTAATGAGTTTGACTACTGACTGTCCTTGGACATCTAAGAAGAGATATGAAGTATATAGGGAGGTTCACTAGCGTAGAAAGAATGAGGGTAAATCCCTCAACCCCGCCCCACCCCACCCCACCCGAAAGATTTAGCTTACCAAGAAGCCAATTTCTTTTTAATTTTCTCCACAATAGGATCCTATAAGGACTTCGACACTCTGCCTATGCATATAGGCGGGCCTCGATATAAGGATGGAAATGATCTCTCTTTGCATCCAAATTTATTTTTAAGGGCTTTCTCCTTTATTCATTCAGTATCATATTTTATTTTTTTATAAATTTATTGTTTTATTATTAACATTTTATATTTTTCAACTAGCAGATATGCCTATGGCCCAAGGTCATGTACATGTGTGCTTGATAGTTATTCTACATTAGTAACTTGACGTCTGAATTTCACCTTATCTTCAACTTCAATCTTGACCCTATTCTTTATTATTCTTATACCTTAAGGCCCTCTTTGTTTGCATTAAAATACATGATTAAGATGAATATCGAAGGTGAACTTCCAAAAATAGAATCTTCTTTTGATTTTATTCTGCCAAGGAAAAAAGTTATTTGATATTCATTTCTGAAAATTCAACTTTAGCCTTCATTTTTAACTACCTTGTGTACTCAATTCATTTGTATTCTAATTCGAACAAACATGCCCTAAAGGTGGAATGGAGATTGAAGAAAAGGCTCGGATCTCATATTTCCTTAAGTAGTTACTTCAGTAATGACGGCCTTTTAAAGGTAAAAAGATAAAATCTCATCTCATCTAAAATCTCATCTCATCCCCTTCCCATGTGTCGGTTTCACCAACAATGCCTTTGGCTTTTTTTCTCATACGTATCTTTGAAGTTGGCTCGGTTTTGTCTAACAAGGTATGTCTTTATAGTTCCGCTATAGGTTATCCTTCTCACTTTGATGGCTTCCTTTCACTATGACAATTTTGGTCCTTGGCGACGAAATAATTCGTCATTAAAAGATAACATTTCATTGCATATTCGTTATAGTGATGACAAATATTCGTCGACATTTTTGTCGCCATTGTACAGTCTCTAAATACATATGGCGATGAAATTCATATTCGTCGCAATAACTCAGATATCCGCGACATCTAATTTCATCACTAAATGTACCTGAATTTCGTCACCAATCAATTTCTTTGCCAAAAGGGATGATAGAAGATAGTGTCGCAGTTGTTAGCGACATATTCAATTTATCACCATAAGCTATATTGGGAATGAAACTAAATAGTCATTGCCAAAGATGACCATTAGCGACATAGAAGTTCGTCGCTATAGGTATTATTAGCAACGAAATATATATATAAGTCGTCCATTAGAAAATATGGCCCTACTATTCCACGACGAAAAGTGTCGTCGCGATACATACTTTCAGTAATGAATATTGAGATGTTGTCGCCCAAAAAATTACCTCAATAGTTTTTGGTGATGCATACTATCATCGCTAAAAGGAATAAACGATGAAATATAAATTTTTTTTATATGCATCCACGATGAAAATTTGGTCGCAAAAAAAAAAAATATTTTTTCTTAAACATTTATTTTTTAATAAATAAAAAACTTCCTACTAAACAATCCTGCAATGAAAATTCCATCAATAATCCATAATATTCATCCAACAATATATAATACAAATCCATAATACACACCCAACAATCTATAATACAAATCCATCAACAAAAAATAATATAAATCCATCAACAATCCATTGTACAAATCCATCAACACTAGTAAATAGTACATATCCAACATAAATGTGTAGTCATAAAATACATTCACAATAAACATTTCTCTCTATAGGCAAAGATGTATGTCATCATTGTTGACCACTATCCACCTCCAAGCTGTGAAAAAAAGTAAGAAATTTACATTAATAACAAATTATAATGCTACTGTAAATTACAACATATATAGATCATTTCATTGCACCAAACTTTTAAGGCTAAAAAAAATAGAGCATATACTTAATAACCCAATTTTGCTTGCTTGAGTTTTAAAATTAACTTGAACAGTTGATGTAGTCATGCATGGCCCCTACCCATTCGTTGAATTAAAAAATAACAAACTAACTAAACCATCAGAAGGCTGATTGCCACTAGATGAGCCAGCTCTACACCTTGCACTAGGTACACACCGGCCTTCGTAAGCATCGCTATCATCGGAGCCTAGAATTCTTCTTGTTACTTTGTCATTGCTTCCCTCTCCTCCTACTTCTCCCTCATCAATGTGTTCACCTGCTCCCTCAAATGGCTTAACTCATCCTCCTATGCGTGGGACTAAGCAGTAGTATGTAAAGAAGAAGAAGGTTGCTTGCCGAGTGCCTTCACGTACCCAGATCTAACCCCAAACACATCTACAAAGAACTCCTCCTGCAACAAGTTTAGGGCTAGATCATTGTGCTTCTCCACAAGCTTTGCTTGTAATTACTACAAGAATTTAACAATCAATTATATATGCCAAACCTTAAAACTGGAACCGAGACTAAGTGAACAAAATTGCATACTTGTGCTGCACCGCACTTAGGGGTCACCCAATCATTCTTCTTCCTACTCCAATGAGTGTCTTTGTAAAAGTCAGTGATATAGGGCTCGACACCATTATTCTTTGCGGTCTGATTTCAATAGATACAACATACTTGAATGATATATATTCAAGTAAATATATAGGTTTTCAAATGAAATTTTATAGCACATTACCCTGATGGTCACGGTAGCTGGGAAGGACCGTGAGCCACATGCATGATTGGTCTTAAAAGCTGCCCTATTCTTGGCATTTTAGGCAGACCTTTTCTACAAAAAATTAAATGGTAGCCCATTATATACATTAAAGTTGTGCCTATTTGATGATAAGAAAACAATTCGGGTCCACCCACATGCCATGTGTTCAAGATGATGCACTAAAGGCCTTTAACGTGAGCAGTTCATGTATAAAAGCCATTTTCTTTCTTCTTTGCAACACAGGAAAAAACAAGCAATACACATAAATTATACTAGTTGGTAACTTTAAGAAACATAGAATCATGTCAATAAAGATTGTGCCTTTGTTTCTCCAAATCTAAAACTATCGACGATTCAATTTACCATGATCAATTCTTCATTATACTAGTTGCAGGAGTGATGGTGTTATTAATGGGCCCTTTCCCATTAAAGGAGGAATTTTAAGTTAATGGCATCATTGAAGTGCTCTTCTAGATCCATGAGTCACTAGAGGGTGCCCTCCTAACAGATCATGAGATTAGGATCATCATTGATGGAACATTGTTGGCCTGCTATTTGGATGGATGGTTCAACCCCAACCCATGGCCATGAGCACAAATCAAGGGTTGATGGGTTCAGTTTGTGCCTAAGTGGTTCACCCACTGCCAAACTGTGAATCTTGGGTAATTTTTCTTTTCCCCTTTTAGCACCTGCAAGAACAAGGACTGGCCCTTCTTCAATTACTTCACTGAATATAGAATATGTAATGGGTATCTTTGTAGTTGCTTGGTTGCGAATTTTTAAAAATTTTCTGTTTCTCTACTTACATGAAAACAAGGCCAGTCTGAATGTCCAATAGATTACTACTGATTTGGAAATTGAAGAAAAAGAGGGCTATTTCTCATATTATTTTATGTTATAAGGTCATTAGAGATGTGATACCTTGGCAGTGTTTTGAAACTTCATTGGTAAGGTACACCCTGTTAATAATAAGTGGAACCTGGGGCCTTGAACATGCAAAACATAGTTTTATGATTTGATAGTAATGATGTACATGTCTAATTTGGACCATCCTATGATTTGCATCTATATTAGCAGGTTGGTGAAAACATTTAAAGGGGATAACAATGAATTGAGTACCTTCCACACATCAGTGTTTTAATAAGCAATCAACTCATCCCAAGCATCGGCATCCATCCCTCAATAAGGCTAACTCCTAGGGTCCACACTGTCATTCAACAACTTTTTATAGTGCATATGCATCTTGTACTAATGATCCCTGTATCGGCAACCACATTTGGAATCCACAGCCTTCTGCATCATCTTATTTGTATCATAGTCATGAAGGGTGTACTTGCCCTACAAAAGTAAAAATGTTGAATAAATTGGTAGTTAAGCAAAATGTATACAATGAATTAAGTAAATTAATAAAGAAAACATGCAATTAACAAAACGCACCTAATGCATGGCTCTTTATCCTAATCCTTAATCTCGCTCTACCTCGTAACACCTTGGATGGGAGCATGGGCTCGAACATGTAGCCCACACTCCTGAGCAAAGGATGGGGGCATTGGGCCCCATAGGTGCCTCGTACTCAGCTGGAATGTCCATCGGGAGCTTCCCAGATCACTTTAAAATCTTCTCTGTCCCCAAACCCCATGTCACTCCATGCCTGCATGTTTGGAACTGGGCTTACGAGGCTTTATCTGAAGCTGATGATGCATGTAAGACCAGAGTGTTATTCGAGTTATCCAATAGACATATATTGAATAAGGTAAATTATAATAAAGCGCATTTAGTATTACCTACGCGGTTGGACTATGGTGCTGATCACTTGCAGGCTTGAGCGGTCTGTCTAACTGACGTGGTATCTGCCTATGCTGGTGAAAGCGGTAATCCACAACGAGGAGGCATATCTAAGCCCTGCAATATAAATTGAAAAATAATTAAGGGAAGATGTATACTCGAAAACAAAATAAAAAAAATATTGTGAAAACATCTGAGCTAGTATAGTTTACAGCTTGCAACACATCATCATCATCGTCGTTCTGATCACTAGGACATGACAATTGATCCTCACACTCAGATTATAAGCACTCCTCATAGTCCTCCTCACCCATTGTTCTTTTCCCTTTCTCTTTAATGGAAAACAATCTGGTGTTCTTGCCCAGCTCGACCATCCAAGCATTAGCTGCCCGATGCAACCCCAAAGACTTCATTACCTCTTGGTTATGCTGCATCGTGTTAAGCCTAGCACTCTCATATGTTGCTGCCTTCTTTTTTTCCAGATAACAGGGTTGGACATATCTTTTCCTATTCTTTGGCATTTTGATATAGTAGTATTCAAATTAACATAAACATTAATATACAAAAATTATTACTATTATAAGCAGAATAAGAAGAAAGAAGAAAAGGGAAGCCAAATAGATATGTGTCATTATTACAAATACTTGTCCACCATCAAAACATAACTCAAGTAATACTATGTGTCATAGTCCATGTTGAGATCAATGTCAGGATCGTCCCCCTCTGGGCGATCTTGTTGGTCATTTCCAGACTCTACCATAACTTCATCATCCTCATCAGCATCGTCCCCTTCTGGTTCATCTTGTTGGTGCCTCCTTAGCTATGTAACCCTATTCTCAGGAATGATCTCGGGATTGCCCATCTCTCTGACGTTGATAAGAGATAGCTTAAACATCGATTGGACATACTCTAGTAGTGACATCCTGTTGAAATGCATCATTACATTCTTTGTGATTAGGTTCAACCTTTGGTATATCCCACACTCCCCGATGTTGAGACCATAACACAACCTGCCAATTTGGACCTAATTTTGTGTCATTTATGTACCATGATGCACCTGGCTTGGTGGGATGAATGAATTACTTTTATACCATCAACTCCTGATATCAATGTTTTTGTAATATGCATCGGTTTTCATTATTCTTGGACTGCCAGTGTTGTACCACTCACATTCAAACAAAACTACTTCATGACAAAAGAATGTACTTTAACTGCCACACCCGGGACAGGTAACCACAAAATTCAATCGGCTAACCCTCGTGATCCCATCCATAATTACACCACTGTTATGACTTCCACGATGATTGTCATGCTCTCTATTAGTGAATTTGATGCCATTATACATACAACCGGAAAATATTTGCACTAGTAAATCGAGGCCATTTGCTAATGACCACAACTCATTGGTTGTTTTCGGCGCTTTCTGGTGGCGCAATTCATTTATCTACATAAACATGTCAAGTGAGATGTGTATATGTATGTGTGTGTGTGGTGAAAATTTATTTAGCTTACACGTTCTTTGAACTAATTGGGAAATCCTTTCATTTGCACTGAGATGATATCTTGCCTAGATGGAATCTATAGTAGATCCTTGTGTGCACTACACAGATTAAAGAAAGAGTTTCAACATAATCTAATGAAAACATTAAGAGGCTAAGAATATGCCTAACTAGCGCAACCACATACTTTAGATATGGGTCCACATCGGGACAATTGTAGAGTACAAACCAATGAGCCATGCCTAGTTGATTCTACGTCACCCTGTAAGCCTTGGCACCAAAAGCATGGGCATTTTCTACAAAGACTAATAATCCTTGCCGATATTCACTATCCCCAGCTGCATTTCATTCCCCTCAGTTGAACAAAGTAACAACCCCGTCGAGATACATCGAGCAAAAAGTTATACACTCCTTGAAAATGTAAGCCAAGGCAATTGAACCCTCAAGTTGTGCTTAATTGGTAACAAACCCCTTAAGAGTTCCAAGAAACCTTTTGATCGGGTACAAGAACCGATATTGTACTGGTCCTCGGCGCATGTGCTCTTGCAGTAAGTGAATAGCCAAATGGACCACTACATCAAAGAATACTGGGGAAAAATCTTCTCCAAACTGCAAAGTATGATCACTATGTGCTCCTATAATTTCTTCAAGTCATCCAACCACAACTTCTTAGAGCAAAACTCCTTAAAGAAATTTCCCAGCTCAAACAATGTATTGTAGATATCCTTCTTAAAGTATCCATCCATCCCAATCGAAAGAGTTCCTTGCAAAAGGACATGACAGTCGTGGCTTTTAAGAACGGACAATCTACCATTTGTTGTGCCAACACACCTAGATAATTTTGCAGCATAGCCATTTGGATACTTGACCGATTTCAAGAACTCATAAAAACCCTCTTTCTCCTTCGGGTCAGTACAAATACTGCTGGGGGCTTGGAAAAGGACCTATCGGGACGTTGCTGCAAGTGTAAATCTAGCCTGATGTACATTTTTTGCAAATCTTTATGTGTTTTCTTAGTGTCCTTGTTCTTTCCAATTATGTTCAACATTGTTCCACATAAATTGTGACATATATTACTCTCTATGTGCATGACATCAAAGTTACGTCGGAGCTTCTTATGTTTCCAGTACAGCATTTTGAACAAGATGGACTTCTTTGTCCAATTCAGCTTTAAACCACTGTCATGGGGTTTTTTCTTATCGTCCTTAGGCTTTTCAAACTTGACATCGGGCAAGCGATCCAAAGCTGATGATATCTTCTCCACTGGCATCTCTAATGATTTCACACTATGCTTTACCTTATTGTTAAATGCTGACTTATTCTTTCACCAAGGGTGGTCCTTATTTAAGAAAGCTTGATAGTAAATGAACCCAATCTTGTCCGTTAGAGCCATCGAACATGGATCATCATAGCAACAGAGGCAAGCTAGATAACCTTTTGTACCCCACCCAAAGGCATCACCATATGCGGAAAAATCGTGTATGGTCCATATTATACATGTATGCATCCGAAAATATTGTTCTCAGAAGGCATCGTAAGTCATAACACCATTCTCCCACAACTCTTTTAACTCTTCAATCAATGGCCTCATGTATACATCGATCTCTTTCCAGGGGGCTTTGTTCTGGGAATAAGTAAGGATATCATAAAATATGGTTCCTTCATGCACTACCAAAGTGACAAGTTATAGGGCATAATGACCACAGGCCACATACTGTAAGTGGTGCTTATGCTTCTAAAAGGGTTGAAACCATCAGTGGCCAACCCGAGCCTCACATTGCTAGGCTCTTATGCAAACTGAGGATAATTCTAATCAAATTCCTTCCACTCGCAACAATTGGCCGGATGCCTTGCCAACCCATCATTTGGCTGTTTAAGCATATGCCATCTCATTTTTTTGGCTGTCTGCTTCGACCTATACAACCGCTTCAACCTCGGTGTCAATGGAAAGTACTGCAGGATCTTATGAGGAATCTTCTTACCCTTGCTATTGTTTACCTTGATCTAGGCTCCCGACACACCGGATATGACTCCAGATGAGAATTCTCCTTCCAAAAGAGTGCGCAGTTGTACTGACATGCATAGGTGTGCTCGTAACCCAAGCCTCAAAGTTTACTTGTTCCGCCCTATGGGCAATATCAACTGCTTCACTAGAACCCAATTCCCGCATTCACAGTTCATGAAAGTCCCCATACCATAATCTTCTACCAGTTCTGCAATACTATCCCGGCCCTTGTCGACTTTAACATGTGGAATTTCATCATTACCCTAATCGTCGTTACTACCATCCACTACATGGGATTGATTCTGGTCAAGTTCCTCCCTATGGTGTATGAAGCTATTGTAAGATGACATCATGCAAAAAGCCACCAAATGGTATCCCTCAATGTCACAGCTATGCCAATATACATTCAAGCAGTCACTACAGGGGTAATGAATCTTACAATTCTTGTTTGCTGAATGTGTCATCGCAAACTCAATAAATGACTTCACCCCTTCACTATATCGCTGACTTAGTCTGTCCCTAGGCATGACCAGTTCCATCCAACTTTTGTTTGATCGCGCTTAAAATGTGGTGTGGAAGTGTGTAATGGATTCAGTGTCCAACATTTACGCACTTCAAGTGTTAAGAAGAATGGGAATTAATTACAGTTCATCATTAATCTTCCTTTATTTACATGGGTTCTAATGTCCTGACCGCGGGGATACAGGTTGTTTACATGAGTTTGCAAAGTTTACAACCCCTCTCTTAAGTCTTAGATGTGATCTTAATTTGGAAGATACAAGAAAATGTACACAAAGTGCAAGAACATGCAAAAAAGAGGGAAAAAATGGGAGTGACCGTGACCCACGGTCACTGCCCCAGGCCAGTGACCGTGGGTCACGGTCACCGGCAAACAGTGACTGTGAAGTCACTGTTCGCCTCTGCTTTTTGTGTTGTTCGTATTGGTTCTTCTTCCAAACTTTTTCAAGTGTTGAAAATCCCTTTCATGACATCTTGGGGTGTTCGATGACCATTGAGAAGATCGAATTCGACTATGGAATTGATTGAAAAGTTTGTAATTCATCATTCTTTTTTACGGACCATCTTTTGTTCAAGTCCGAAGAGGGTATCACAGGAGGCCAAAGTTGTGTCATTCTGAACCTATAATTTTCAAGGAACAAAATGAGGCCCAAAGGGGCCCATTCGCAACCTCTGTGATGGCCAAGAAATCCCTCCGAATGAGAAAAACAAAGATGACAACGTCATCCTTCGAATAGTCGTTACTGCATGTACATAGTGTGCTCTGTAATTACCCCAACCTTCTCCTCTTCCTCTGAATCTTTTTGCCCACCTTGGTGACTAAAGAAGGAAGGGAATGGTCATGGGATGCTGCTTTTCTTGCTTGAATACTCTTGCGTTCGTTCAATTCTCTCTTTTTCTCTCCTGTGTGTCCTCTTTTGTGTCTTCTCTTTGCTTCCTTCAAACACTGTCCTTTTTATAGAGGCCCCAGGTGGTTTTTAGTGGTTCTCGGGAGTTGAGGGGAGTTGTGGGAAGTTGGATTTCGAAAGCGAGTGGAGAAAAACTTCCCAAAACCGCAGGAAGTGTCCTTTGGGGGTCCGTGACCGCAACCGCGGTCACGAACAAGGCCCAATTTCATGTTTTTGCAGTTGCGGCTCGTTTTCACTTATTTGGGGCCCAAACGAAGTCCAATCGCCACGAAACTTGGAGGGATGCTTCTTGACACTATTTTGACCATGTAATAAAAGTTTCAGATCATTTTGACCTTCTGAAGTTGGTCAACTCCCTTGATGAACAGGCCACGGTCACGGACAAGGCCTGATTTCGATTTTTTGCATTTGTGATCCGTTCTCACTTGTTTGGGGTCCGACCGATGTCCAATTTTCACAAAATTTGGAGGGATGCTTATTGACACTATTTTGACCATGTCATAAAAGTTTCAGCTCAACTTGACTACCTGAAGTTGGTCAACTCCCTTGATGAACAGGCCACGGTCACTCCCAAGGCCCAATTTTGGGTTTTTGCATTTGCGACCCGTTTTCACTTGTTTGGGGCCCAAACGAAGTCCAATCACCATGAAACTTGGAGGGATGCTTCTTGACACTATTTTGAGTGTTTCATAGAAGTTTTGGCTCACTTTGACCATCTGAAGTTGGTCAACTCCTTCATTGATTGGGCCGCGGTCACGGACAAGGCCCGTTTTCCGACTTTTGTATATGTGACCCGTTTTCGCCAGTTTAGGGCCTGAACGATGTCTGATCGCCATGAAACTTGGAGGGTTGTTTCTTGACACTATTTTGAGCATGTCATAAAAGTTTCAACCTGTTTTCTCTTTCGAAAGTCTATTAACTCTCTAGTTGACTTTTTATGAAAGTGGGCCCTTGTCTCAGCTGTTTGAGGCCCAAATGACTTCGGTTTGGTTCGAAACTTGGAGGAACTGACATCAGAGATATCTTGGAGTATTGACCCAAAATTTATACATTTTGGATTTGAGGAAGTAGGATTTCGAGCAGTGGCCTATTTATTGCATGTGTTAAGTCGCTATTCACCCCATACTGTAGGTAGTCAGCTTGTTTTCTACCCGAACAAGATCCAATTGACTTAAAAATTTGGAAGAGTAACTTTGATCATTCTTTGAGTATTTTTTACGAATTTTATCTGCTTTGGCCTCCTAAAAGTATCATTTTAGCTAGTGACCTCCATAACTTGGTGTCACTGTCCTTTAAATTGACATGCAGTGAAATTGAAACCAAACGGAGTCCTTTTAACTTGAAAATTTGTAGAATATCTTCTAAGCATAACTGAAGATTCTTGCCCAAATTTTATCAATTTTGGATATCAGGAAGTAGGACTTTGGTTAGTGACCAATTGGCTTGGGGGGGACTGACCCCAAGTCGACATGCTTGTAGCTTTTGGGTTCGATGATGTCTGTTCAACCCGAAATTTTGTAGGGCCTATCTTGGGCATCATTTGAGCTTCCTCTTAGAGTTTCAGCTACTTGGATCTTCATGAGATGTCACTCTACACAGGGACCCACAGAGCATAGTATATGATCATCTGGACCAAGTTTGGATCCAAATGATGTCCAAATGCTCGAATCCTTGAGGAGTAGTCTTTAAATGTACTTGAAAGTATTTCGTTGAATAGGAGCTTGCTTTAACATGTGGAAGTGCCAGGTCCCGCAGTGATTCCCAAGGAGCTAGCAAAGGGTCTCTGAAGCTGATTTCAGCTGAGATGAGGTCCAAGTGCTTTGAAAACTTTAGAACCTTATAATCCAAAGCTTGTAATGCCTTCGCTGCATTATTTGAAAAATTTTATAGGTCAACAAGTGCCCCCTCGAGGTACAATGATTATAGTGTAATAATCATTATGCCTCGAAATAGCCAATCTGTGGGAATGATGAATGACCTGATAAAAAGACAGTTTGTCAAGGTAGGTTGTAGACCTAAACTTGGGATTTGAAAATTTTGATAAAAACCATGAAGGTTTGATGATGGAATTTTGAAAAAAATAAGAATTCTGAATTTCTTTGCCCTATTTTCACGGATATCAAAAGTAGCATCTCCATGGGAACTGTGGGGAACACCCATAAAGGAATCCCTTAAGTATTTAGAAAATTCAGAAGTTTATGAATTTTGTTTGGATTTTAGAAATAAATTTGATTTTCTTTTAACATATTTTTCACAGATATCCAGAGTGGCATCTCTGTGGGGATGTGGGGAACACCCACAAAAAAGAATCCCTGAGGTTTTAAGACAATCAAAGGTTTTAGTTTAAAATGGATTTGGGTATGGATTTTCATGGATTTTTGGTTCATTTTCAAAAATCAAAGTTTGGGTTTTGACTTCGCTTGACATGATTCAAAATGAGATGCAATTTTGAAAGAGATTGGCTTTTGGCTTTTGTAGATCTTGATCCAAAGCAATTTGAAACGAAAAATTTGGCTCAAGATTGGGTTTGCCCCAAGATGAACTTAAAATTTGGATTAGGTTGGCTTTCAAGAAAACACATACTTTTGTTTGGGCCAAAATGCCCCAAAGTGGATTCACCATGTTGTGTCTTGAGATAGAACCAAAACTTTGGCTGTGAGGAACATTGCAACCATAGATCATCACATTGTAACAACAGCTTTCATCTTTGAAAGTTGATGTTCTGAAGCTTCGAGGCACCGTAAATGCTTAGAAAAGTCTAGTAAAAAGAACCAGGCCTACAAAGAGTGCATTCTCGCCAAAGTAAAGGCGAAGCAGACAACCTTGAATGACTTCGTTTAATTCCTTAAAAGTGAAATGAGTATCAAACTGAATGAGATTGACGTTGATGCTGTTATCCTAGTTTATCCAAGCTATAAAGGGCACGTCCTGAGGGAGGCGACTTGAGAAGTTCTTGGACTAGATTTTATCGTCGCGGCCTATTATATGACTTTTTTATCTTGTTCAGCCTGGGTGGCCATGTATACATTGACTTCATTCTTTGTACTTAAACTTCAAAGGAATATCAACGGAAAAACTTTCTTTTCCTCCATTTTGTCATTGGTATGGGTGTTTGGTTTGATTTTTTGTGGATGTTTGGCGTGGTTTATGTGGATGGTTTGTTTGGTTTGGTTTTCTCAGACTTGTATGAGGGTGTGATTTGAGATCTTTTGGATCCACAAATCGAAAATAAGGGAGTCATATAAGTGGACGTTATCCGGTGCCCATGTGTGAGGCTTTCTCCATGGTCCATGACTTGATCCTTTTGGTGTCGAAAGGGGTCAAACAAAGTGGATGTTATCCGGTGCCCATGTGTGAGGCTTTCCCCCGGATCCTTGACTTATTCCTTAGGACAAAGATTTGGTTTTGGTTTTTGTTTAGATTTTGGTTATACAGGGTCTGCAAAAAGACTTATTCTATATAACCGAAGGTAGTCATATAGGGTCTGCAAAAAGACTTGTTCTATACAACTAAGGATTAGCTATATGGGGTCTGCAAAAAGACTTATTCCACATAGCTGAGTTTTGCTATATAGGGTCTACAAAAAGACTTAATCTATATAACAGAATGTTACAAAGGGTCTTGTAAGGACATTATCCAAGTAACAAAGGTTTGACTAGAGGGGTCGAAGGACTTGATCCTCACAGTCATTTTATACAAATCTGAGGGATTTTGGTTACAAGTCATAGGTTGTGAGGCTCGAAACCATAGGATTTTGATTTTGGTTAGGAGTCATAGGTTGTGAGGCTCGAAACCAGAGGATTTTGATTTTGGTTAGGAGTCATAGGTTGTGAGGCTTGAAACCAGAGGATTTTGATTTTGGTTAGGAGTGAGAATGTACACTGCACATGGTTTGGGTACATTGTACATGGTTTGGGTGTACCAATGACATTTAAGTATAGTATTTCTTGAGAAGTTTTCCATTGATAAACATCATGCATCTGTCTCCTTCGAGTGTGAGGAGTGCGTGTGCACCATTGGAGTAAAACTTGTTGACAATAAAAGGTCCTTCCCATTTGACTTCAAATTTGCCTTTCGACATATGGGTGGAGAACATCTGCCTTTTGACCGCAAGGCCTAAGTCTCCTTTCTTGTAAGCTCTGTATTTTGACCTTCTTGTTGAAAGATCCGGCCACATGAGCTTGATATAATTCGATGCTTTGTTGAGCGGCAAGCCTTTTCTCTTCAAGGCTCTCTAGCTCTTGGAGTCCGAGTTTGGTATTCTTTTCTCCAGTGTGTTTGTTCATCATAGCTACCCGAAGATAAGGAAGTTGAATTTATAAGGGTATCACAGCTTTTTAGTCATAAACCAAGGAATATGGTGTTGATTTGGTCGGAACATGAACAGTAGTTCTATATGCCCACAATACTTTAGGAAGTTTGGTACTCCAACTCTTTTGTTGCCAGAGACCATTTTCTTTAAAATTTTGCAAATAGTCTTGTTAAGAGCTTCAGCAAGTCCATTAGCTGCAGTGTTATATGCCATGGAGGGACAGCATTGGATTCTGCATTTGTCACAGAATCTGCAGAACTTATCTTTGTTGAACTGAGGACCATTATCACTGTATAGACGTTTAGGTACCCCAAAACGACAAATGATGTGAGTCTTCAAGAAGTAGAGGACTGTATCTGTTTTGACATTTTGATGTCTTGGAATGTGGTGAAATTCTTGGATAGACGATCACCCAGTGCACCAACCTTTGTCATAAATGCCTTCAGTGGATTGGTGTTGGAAACCAAATACATTTCATTGGAAATAATATAGTGGTGTAGTTTCCTCATTTTTCTTTTGTGCTGGCAATGCCCCCAGAGAGTGATCAAGAGCTCGAATGTAGAGGATGGGAGGTTTGCCTAGAATTGAGGTTGAAAGGATCAGTGGGTTTGTGAGACACCATTTGATATTAAGCTTTATCCCACACAAATGCAATTCCCTTTTTTATGAGTCTGGATAATGCTCTACGCTTCTCAGACAAGTTTGAGATGAACCGGCAAATGTAGGTAAGTTTGCCCTGCAATCCCTTAAGTTATTTAGGAGTTCTCAGAGAAGGCATCTTCAATATAGCTTTGACTTTGACTGATTTCTTTGAGAGTCAGTTCTGCATCAGTGGCAACTTCGACCAATCGGGCCAAAGACTTAGTTTTATGACTAAGCATGATAACCTTGATTTCTGGTCGCAAATTGGTTTTGCACATTTCGATCGTTGCCCTTTGAGATGGTTGTTCCAAGCATTTATAGGATAATGCTCTCCATCTATTGATAAAGGCCTGTGCAGTTTCGTTATCTCCCTGCCTTGTGTTGCTGAGCATAGCAAAGGTGATTGTCTGATCCTCCTCCTGAAAATGGAGTAAGAACTTCTCTTCTATGATCGGCCATATCATGAAGGAGAGTTCTGGTAACTGCTTGTACCAATCGAAGGCGACTCTTTTCAATGTGCCGACGAATAGTCTTATTTTTAGTGCATCTAACTTTGGCAGGCTTCCTAGGAGTGATTTGAAATGCACAATATGTTGATATGCTGACCCCTTCTCAAGGTATAGTTGGAAAATCGGAAGTTTATAATCTGGTGGAAATGGAACGAGATCAAATTCCGGAGGATACTTAGGTGTAATACCTTTCTTTTTTATCTTGGTCTCCACTTTTGATTTTGTTAGTATCTCTTCAACTTCTTTAAAGGTTACATGTTTTCAGGATCTGCATGATGACCAAGGATTGATGAATGATCTGCATCACCAGTAAAACCTGCAGCTATCACCTTGTTTGTTAAGGACTTAAATTGAGCTATGAGAAGGTCAATTTTAGTGGCATTCTTCATGATCATTGCTTGTTCTCTTCTATTAGCAAAAAGAGGATTCATGTGAGCTTCAACCGGACTATCGATCTTATCTGTTAAGATTTTCAATTGGGCAGTTAAGTGGTCGATCATAGCTCCTTGTTGTTTGACAACATCACTGACATTGTCATCTTCATTTTTACCAGCATCTTTTTTGTCAGCATCTTTACTTCCACTAGCATCGCCATTTTCATCCTTGCTAGTTCCACTCCCTTCAACCATAAACACAGTGTACTGACGGGGATAAGATGATGTTAATGCCTGAGGAGTGCATTGACTATCTTTTGCATTCAAGATAGTGATAGGATTATCGTCAGAATCAGTTTCGACATGTCCTTCAGAAGTACTACTTGAATGGGAGTCTGAATCAGACCCCTGTGATTGAGTCCGAGTCATACTCCGAGTAATTCTTCGAATTGAACCTGGCCTGACCATGTAAGACGAGGTCAAGTCCAGCTCAACTTCTTTAACCACCCATTGCGCTGCGATAGCTTTTGAGTTTGGTTATTGCAGTGGGCTAAAGCTTTCTTCTTGATTTGGTTAGCCATCCGGATCGGCAAGGCTTGATCTTTAAACCTAGCAACCAATGGTTTAGAAGTGCTAGCAACTCGTTCCCAATCCATGGAATCGGAAGTGGAAAGTGAAAGGATGTCAATAGCACCCCTCTTGTTCTTTTTCTTTTGCTCTTTCTTTTGTTCGAGCGAATCCTTGAAACGAGCAAGATCAGTCGAGTTATTGATGACCAATCGCTCAGCTTACTTTTTGTCTTTAGCGCCATGTGATAAGCCCTGGGGTAAAGATGGCAGGGATGGTGTGACAATGATGGAGGGTAGACGCCTCCTGCCAAACCTCCGTCCCTCTTTTTGAGTCAAAGGGTAAAAGGTATTCTCTTCAAGTGTGAACAAGGGTTTGTTCTCAGCCTTATTGGATTTTGGAGTGTGTGGTTGAGGTGACCACGTGCTGCATCTTGGGATGGATGCACCTTTCTGGGCCTTCTTACGAGTTAGGAACTGCTGGAGGTCCTCTGGTGTTTACTTGGTAATGACCTGTTGTGTAGGCCGAGTAGGTGGTGACTTTAAGCATTTAGTAGTCATTGAATGTGACTTGCCAAGTGTCACCGACTTATGATCCATGAACCGGACCTGCCTTGCCCCCAGATGAGGCTTGGTGATATGAAGTTTGCGGCCTTCTGACTTCAACTTGTGATTTGGTTCCTCCTGAATCTTGTTGAAAACTCCAAACGGATTCTGGGCACATTTGAAAACCCAGGATTTGGGAGTTTCAGTCTTCTTGATGGATTTAGGGGTCATAATGACCCATTTGGATCAACCAAAGTCATGGTTCCCATTGGAGTAGAGTGTCCTCGGAGGACTAAGACTCTCGACGTAGGGGCAGTAGAGTCCATTCGAGCCTTTTTCGGTGCTCTTGCAGTTGTTTTGTTTTGGGTCATGGAGATTTCTCTGTAAAGTGATGATTAGGGAACCCATGATATCTCTGTAAAAAGAAGCCCAATGGACTATATTAGTGGTATAACCAACAAGGCTGCCTCTTGGGCTAACCGAAATAGTTTATAGATGCCATCTGAACCAATCATGGTTTTGAACCGGAATGGTTAGATATAGGCATAAATCCCATCTCATTGTGCTATGCTGACTGTCCTAGCTATTAGAATTTTGGCAGCATTTCGAGACCATACAGTCAGGCTTAAAAGCATGCTAAGCTGACTAGACGTCGCTACTGCAATTTGGCAGCATGTCAGGGCCATCTATGTCAGTTTTATAAGCAAGAGAGGGTTGGATCTAATCAAGGGGATATGGCCTACAGGATCGAGTCTGCACCACTACCACAATGATCAAACAGGATCCATCAGTGCATGACGCCGGACAATGCATAACTGTAATGTCGTTGGTCTTATCATTGATTTAATAAAACATTTATTTGGGTCAAAGCCCCACGGACCGAATCATCACTTTTCTAAAGCATGAAAGGGTGTGATTTGGTCCATGCACATCAAGGTGCAAATTCCCTCAACTAAATCTTTCAATTAAATGGCAAAAGTATGCACTTCGAGGTGCCTAATGCTTTCATTTAAATGATAAAAGAATGCACTTCAAGGTGCAAAATTTCTTCATTAACGTTTCCAAACCCATCGTAGACATCAAGGTCTTGCATGGGTATCTTCAAAGGCCAAACAAGCTATTTTTAGTAATAAAACAGGTCAGTGACCGCGACCCACGGTCACTGCCCATTTTCCATTGATTCCCGTGGTCACAACACATTTTACACACTTTCCTGCGGTCACAGCACTTTTCAGCACAACAGCAGCAGTTTTTAGCACAACAGCAACAGTTTTCAGCACAACAGCAGCAGTTTTCAGTGCAACAGCAGCACTTTTCAACAATTTTCAGCACTTTTCATGCGTTTTTAACCAAATTTAATCACAAATTAAAGCAAGAAATTTCCCACAGACGGTGCCAATCTTCTGATCGCGCTTAAAATGTGGCGTGGAAGTGTGTAATGGATTCAGTGTCCAACATTCACGCACTTCAAGCATTAAGAAGAATGGGAATTAATTATAGTTCATCATTAATTTCCCTTTGTTTACATGGGTTCTAATGCCCTGATCGCGGGGATGCAGGTTGGTTATATGAGTTTGCAAAGTTTACAACCCCTCCCTTAAGTCCTAGATGTGATCTCAATTTGGAAAATACAAGAAAATGTACACCAAGTGCAAGAAAATGCAAAAAAAGAGGAAAAAAATGGGAGTGACCATGACCCGCAGTCACTGCCCCAGGCCAGTGACCGTGGGTCACGGTCACTAGCAAGTGCTAGTGACCGTGACCCACGGTCACTGGTAGACAGTGACTGTGAAGTCACTGTTCACCTCCGCTTTTTGTGCTGTTCGTGTTGGTTCTTCTTCCAAACTTTTTTAAGTGTTGAAAATCCCTTTCATGACATCTTGGGGTGTTGGATGACCATTGAGAAGATCGAATTCGATTATGGAATCGATTGAAAAGTTTGTAATTCATCATTCTTGTTTATGGACTGTCTTTTGTTCAAGTCCGAAGAGGGTATCACAGGAGGCCAAAGTTGTGTCATTCTGAACCTATGATTTTCAAGGAACAAAATGAGGCCCAAAGGGGCCCATTCGCAACCTCTGTGATGGCCAAGAAATCCCCCCGAATGAGAAAAACAAAGATGACAACGTCATCCTTCGAATAGTCGATACTGCATGTACATAGTGTGCTCTGTAATTACCCCAACCTTCTCCTCTTCCTCTGAATCTTTTTGCTCACCTTGGTGACTAAAGAAGGAAGGGAATGGTCATGAGATGCTGCTTTTCTTGCTTGAATACTCTTGCATTCGTTCAATTCTCTCTTTTTCTCTCTTGTGTGTCCTCCTTTGTGTCTTCTCTTTGCTTCCTTCAAACACTGTCCTTTTTATAGAGGCCCCAGGTAGTTTTTGGTGGTTCTTGGGAGTTGAGGGGAGTTGTGGGAAGTTGGATTTCGAAAGGGAGTGGAGAAAAACTGCCCAAAACCGCAGGAAGTGTCCTTTGGGGGTCCGTGACCGCAACCGCGGTCACGAACAAGGCCCAATTTCGGGTTTTTGCAGTTGCGGCCTGTTTTCACCTATTTGGGGCCCAAACGAAGTCCAATCGCCACGAAACTTGGGATACTTCTTGACACTATTTTGACTATGTAATAAAAGTTTCAGATCGTTTTGACCATCTGAAGTTGGTCAACTCCCTTGATGAACAGGCCACGGTCACGGACAAGGCCCGATTTCGATTTTTTGCATTTGTGATCCGTTCTCACCTGTTTGGGGTCCGAACATTGTCCAATCTTCACAAAATTTGGAGGGATGCTTATTGACACTATTCTAACCATGTCATAAAAGTTTCAGCCCAACTTGACCACCTGAAGTTGGTCAACTCCCTTGATGAACAAGCCGTGGTCACTCCCAAGGCCTAATTTTATTTGTGACCCGTTTTCACTTGTTTGGGGCCTAAACAAACTCCAATCGCCATGAAACTTGGAGGGATGCTTCTTGACACTATTTTGAATGTTTCATAGAAGTTTTGGCTCACTTTGACCATCTGAAGTTGGTCAACTCCTTCATTGATTGGGCCGCGGTCACGGACAGGGCCCGTTTTTGGACTTTTGTATATGTGACCCATTTTCACCAGTTTAGGGCCCGAACGATGTCTGATCACCACGAAACTTGGAGGGTTGCTTCTTGACACTATTTTGAGCATGTCATAAAAGTTTCAACCTGTTTTCTCTTTCGAAAGTCTGTCAACTCTCCAGTTGACTTTTTATGAAAGTGGGCCCTTGTCTCAGCTATTTGAAGCCCAAATGACTTCGGTTTGGTTCGAAACTTGGAGGAACTGACATCAGAGATATCTTGGAGTATTGACCCAAATTTTATGCAGTTTAGATTTGAGGAAGTAGGATTTCGAGCAGTGGCCTATTCATTGCATGTGTTAAGTCACTATTCACCCCATACTGTAGGTAGTCAGCTTGTTTTCTACCCGAACAAGATCCAATTGACTTAAAAATTTGGAAGAGTAACTTTGATCATTATTTGAGTATTTTTTACAAATTTCATCGGCTTTGGCCTCCTGGAAGTAAGATTTTAGCTAGTGACCTCCATAACTTGGTGTCATTGTCCTTTAAACTGACATGAAGTGAAATTCTGACCAAACGGAGTCCTTTTAACTTGAAGATTTGTAGAATATCTTCTGAGAATAACTAAAGGTTCTCACCAAAATTTCATCAATTTTGGATATCAGGAAGCAGGACTTTGGTCTGTGACCGCATGGCTTGGGGGGGACTGACCCCAAGTCGACATGCTTGTGGTTTTTAGGTTCGATGATGTCTGTTCAACCCGAAATTTTGTAGGGCCTATCTTGGGCATCATTTGAGCTTCCTCTGAGAGTTTCAGCTACTTGGATCTTCATGGGATGTCGCTCTGCACAGGGACCCACAGAGCATAGTATATGATCATCTGGACCAAGTTTGGATCCAAATGATGTCCAAATGCTCGAATCCTTGAGGAGTAGTCTTTAAATGTACTTGAAAGTATTTCGTTGAATAGGAGCTTGCTTTAACATGTGGAAGTGCTAGGTCCCGCAGGTATTCCCAAGGAGCTAGCAAAGAGTCTCTGAAGTTGATTTCAACTGAGATGAGGTCCAAGTGCTTTGAAAACTTTGGAACTTTATAATCCAAAGCTTGTAATGCCTTCGCTGCATTATTTGCATTAGATGCTCCAAGATGGAGTCAAGTTTCATATCTAGTTGATCAAACCCAGCATTCAGGGGCTGAACCTCACTGTGGATAAGGTCAAGATAAGAGGCTTGATCAAAAAAGGTTTCTTCAAAAGCAGACATCCTTGCATGCATGGATGTGGAGTCAATCTCATCCTCCTCAGAGGTTGGTGCTGGAATAGGTCCTCGAGAAGGAGCAAGAGGTCACACATGGGACCTGGACTACATCAAAGTGCTTAGTGTAATCGGATTTAGGATCGGCACTAACACCTCATTTGCTTTGGGCAACATTCCATAAGAAATGATAAGGTGAGAAAGGAAAACCCCAAAAGGTAACAAAGCATTTCTAGCAGCTTGTTGAGCTCTGAACATCGTATCAAAAACAACCTTTGGTAGTTCAATGGGAAAACCTCTGCCAATAACAAATAAAAGATAACTCACTTCCGAATTGAGTTCCGCAAGATGGCCTTTTGGTTCAACATTGTGAGTAACAAAAATGTTAAGCAAACAATAGGAGTCGGTAAGCTCTTTCTATTTTAAAAGAGTACTAGATGGCCAGGTTTGGGCTTGACCACAGAGCTCCGAACTTATTACATCATAGTCAATATCCTCAGTGTCAACATCCGTATCAGCTAGGTCAAAGTCTAGAATGGGTACTTAGGATTTGAAATCCTAGCAATTTCCAAAAATTTGCTTAGTGTATGTGGAGTAATGGACATTTCCTTTCCTCGAATATAAGACTTGATGAAACCTCTAAACATCTCATACATGTTGATATAAAATACGCAGACCAAGTCTAGGAATTTTTCATTATTGAAGTTGTAGAGAGATGTCCAATGGCAATGTGCTAGCCAACCACCAAAGGGAAAAGGTCCAAATTCCTTGATGTTCACTAGTTGTTCAAAAATGGCAACCGTTTTGCAAAAGATATTCTTAAAATGAGTGGTTTGTTCTTCAGTCTTGAACCGGTTGGCATTAAAGGATTAAGAGGAGGAACCACTAACAACACCTTTCTTTTTGGAGGCTGAAATCTTTTTTGGTGCCATTGCTAGCTTGAAGAAGTAACCTAAAAAGCCCATGAAAAATGTAACACTCCGACCCAGCTTGACCTCGTTTAGTGCCTAATTAAGGATGTTTTCGTTGTTAATTGTGTTTTGCTTTTGCTTTGGATTAGTTGCGGGTCATGGATAGGTAGTTGGGTTGAGTTTGACCTGGATTAGGTAGACCAAGCCCTTTTTCGTAATTTTAGCTTTTCTCAGACATGGTCAGTTTCGCATAATCTTGATGTCAACATGTGTCTTTCGTTGAGCTCGTTAACTTTTGTAACTACATCGTTTGCAACCGATTTCGTATGATTCCATTGGACCCGGATTTGGCTCAAACTAGAAATTGATTTATGACTTGGACTTCATTGCAATTTGGACATCCACTTACCTTTTATAAGATCCACTCCATCGATTTTAAGCTCTCTCCCACTCTTCTCTCTCACTGTTCTTGTGGATCTCTCTCTCTCCCTCTTGATTCTTCTTCTCCACTGATCTAGCCAAAAGAGAAAAATTGTGCTCTTTTGTTCCTTGGTGATTGGATTGAGGTGAGTTTGAGTTCTCTTCCATCTCCCTCATCCTCTTCTTCTTCTTGTTTCCATGATTCCATGTTTATGCTCATGATGCTTCTTTCTTCTTCTCATGCATGCATGATAGTAGTGGTGGTGTTTGGATGTGTATGAGCCCAAGGACAGCTATTGGTGTAATTGAACTCAATTAAGGCAAGTATAACCATAATATGTAAGAACCCATGTTGGTATTTGCTTGATTTTGGTTAATTCACATGAGTTTGTAAGGAAAATATGTTTATAGCCCAATTTGCTAATATTCTCCCTTTCTTTGTTGGAAAAATGCATATCTGATGTCTTTACAGGTTTTCTGTATTTGATTCAGAATTCGGCCCCGTGCATGCACGGCTAAGCCGTAAGTCACCTTCGGCTTAAAGTCCAAAGAGGGAAAAAAACCCAGTTTTCTTATACGGCCAGGACACGGCTAAGCCGTATATTGTCCTACGGCTAAGCTGTATCTCAGCCGTAACCCAGTCGTAGATTAGTACAGGGTGCCTTTTTCTGGATTAACTGAAGGCAAGCAATTGACAGACGTTCTACGGCCCAGCCACGGCTAAGCCATAGAACAGCACACGGCTAAGCCGTAGAACAAAATATAGGTGAACCGTACTTGCGGATGAACAGTAAAGGAACCGCGGTGGAGTCACAGTCCATATTACGACTAAATCGTAAGATGCCTACGGCTAAGCCGTATGTTCACCTACAGTTAAACCGTACCAACCCTAGAAAATGAATAACAAGGATAAGCATAAGGAAGAGACCAATATGGCCTTCATGATAGAATGTAGAGCACCTAGACTTGTCCAATGGTGTGAATGTATGACATGAATGATCTCGAGGGCTGCGATTCATTGATACATGTTATCCAGTTGTTAAGCACCTCCCCATAGGTGTTGGTTTAAGGGACTTCGGTGCACCAGCTGATGCAATGCAACACTAGACAACGGTGCATCAATAACTTAAAACTACATCATCATGCACGGTTAGAAACACTGGATAAATAGATTAGAATTGGCTAGTAAATGACTTTGATTCACTATGCTAACAGTTGCTTGCATGACATGTTGTCTGTCGATCATTGATCTTCACTCTCTAGCATGATTACTTGTTTCAGCTACTTTCACATTGTTACCTATGTCCTTATGGTTTCTTTACCTTGAGTATGCATGTATGATTCACGTATAAGAAATGATCTTGGATATGCACGCAGGATATGCTTGTCACGATCTACTTAGGGTTTTCATGATTGACTCTGTATGGTCAGGCACTACTTAGCCTCAGCCTTAGGATCCCGACGGGGTGAATTTGGTGTAGTTTCATGGCCTTACTGCAGTAAGGAAACGTCTTAGGGAACCGGACCCTAGGAAACCTGAGACCCATTTGTACCCTGGCCCGGACAATGGTGTTTTCTGCATGGATATAAGATCCTTCTTTTGGGAGCATATGGCAATGTAGTCGCCAACTAGTTATGTACACAGCATGTATACATTGATTCACATGGCATGTTTCTTTCTTGCACGATAGCTTAGTATACAAATGTGACTTATTATGATTTACATGATGTTCCTTATTCTATTAGACACAGCATGTGTTAACTTGTTATGGTATTTACTTTGCTGAATCGTTGTATTCACCGTTGTTTTGGTGTTGCAGGCTTAGATATCCCTGCCGATCCCTCGTCGGTCGGCCAGACTCCAGTTGAGGTCCCCGAGGCCCCATCAGGCCTAGAGGAGTGGATGTAATCACTCCACCGAAGAGTGCCCTGGACATGCATGGCATAGGAGTCTTCTTGTTTTTTAGCTTTGTCACGCTTGTATACATCAAGATTTGTACATGTTATCTTGTTCATTTTGTAAAACCTTCTTATATATATGTCAGTTCTGTTTCGTATTCTTTTCTTGCATTGTTTAGTTTGATGTTTTTGATATCTATAGCTTCCGCGTACATGTTTGGCACGTATGAAACTTCCTTTGTGTGTGTGCATTTAGACTAGGTCTACGTGTACAGGCACGGGAGTACGTGTGTCATTGGTTTGGCTTTTGCTAACCCCCGAACTCCTGGGCTCGGGTTGTGACACCAAATGTCAACAATTTCTACATGTTATCTTGTTCATTTTGTAAAACCTTCTTATATATATATGTCAGCTCTGTTTCGTATTCTTTTCTTGCATTGTTTAGTTTGATGTTTTTGATATCTATAGCTTCCGCGTACATGTTTGGCACGTATGAAACTTCCTTTGTGCGTGTGCATTTAGACTAGGTCTACGTGTACAGGCACGGGAGTACGTGTGTCATTGGTTTGGCTTTTGCTAACCCCCGAACTCCTGGGCTCGGGTTGTGACACCAAATGTCAACAATTTCTAAGGCAAAAAATAGAGGAAATGAAGAAGAAGCTTCATTTGAGCATTTCAACAAACAGATTGTGGGCATAAGCAGTCCCAAACTTGAATCAAGCCAATCTATTCTTAAAAAAAAATGCTAATGGATACACATTCATCAACAATCCCAAAGAAGTCCATTGTAAACCAATCAACGAACAGGAAACGGCATATACATCTCAAAGAAAAGATTCTTAAGAAACCAACCTTGAAGGGCACAAAAAAGATGAAGCACAACAGAAGGAGGAAGAAGATGATGTCTAATCTTTTAAAGGAAAAAGAAATGTGGGGGATGTTTTACCTTGGAGCAACAAGAAAGTGAGATCCAATGATAAAGGTTGGAGCGTTGGAGCAGCTAGAGTGAAGGTGAAACAAAAGTGGAAAAAGAAAAAAAAAGAATGCACGCATGGTTTTAAACTAATACCATTGTGCCTGATCGATCGGATTCCACTTTTGTGAACAAGGAAAATTGGGCGGAAATTATTTTTTTTTATTGATTTGAAACCCCATCGAGAGAAGGATTTGAACAAGAAAATCATTGGAAAACAAATTATCCTGAAATACAGAAAAACCAAAAAAAAAAACCTTGTAAGAAGTAACACTGCAAAATCTTAAGCAGGCTAAAATCATGAAAATCCTCGATGATCAATCACGATGATTTGCAAAAGTTAAAATCCAACTACATCGAGATGACCCATACTGTAGGAATGGAGATATTTGTGAAATAAGTGTGTGGGAGAAGCTTAACTTGGAACAAACACGAAGCAATTAATGATCAGCCAGAAATCAATCCTTGTTTAGAACAAAGTGAAATCCACACTTTAACAGAAACATGTGACCCGATCAATGTGAGTGGGAAGCTCCCCCTTAATGTGGCAACACATTTTTTTTTATATATTTGCTAGAGCATAATGTCGAGAATTTTCATTGGCAGCTGCATGCTATGTAGCTCATTATTTTGAATGCTTTAGCCTAGGTAGCCTTTTCCTCCACATTCAAGACAATAAATTGGAAATATTGCCAATCATAACAACATAGAATACTATCAGCGTTAGTTAAACATGATAGCCATCGCCTAGTGAATGAGAAATTTTTATAGCAAATTTCATCTTTTCAGGTCATCAGTTATATATATATGTTTAAATCACTAAGAAGGGAGCAGAGAAAGGAGAAAATCAAGGCTGATGCTTCGAAAAGTGTAAACCCCTAAGACTGTGAGCCAACCAACCCTAAGTGAATGTCTAAGAGAGAAATTGTGTACAATAGACATACTCCACAAAAAAAAAAAAAATAGTGTACCAAGACAATCGGCTCAATAAATAATGCAAATTAAATTGAATCACATACCAAAAGTTCACAAAATCAGCCTGAAAAGCAAGCATGTCCAAACAAAAAGATAAGTGAGAAATCTCACGGATGGAGGCCAATTCTAAGGTACTTACGAAGGGATTCAAACCTAAGGGGCTCAAGCGGTATAATGAAAATGTCAACTAATTGATTTTTTGAAGGAAGATGCTCCAAGTCTAGAATTCTTTCCTCAACCAAATCTTAAATGAAATGGTGCCTTATGTTAATGTGCTTTATTCGAGAATGCTTAATAGGGTTCTTAGAGATATCGATGGCACTCTAGTTATCACAGTATACTGTCATAAGTCCTTGCCTAATCCCGTAATCCAACAACATCTGTTTCATCCATAAAAGTTGTGTACAACAACTTCTAGTTGCAATGTACGAAGGGATTCAAACTAAGGGGCTCAAGATGTTTAGTAAAGATGTTAGCTAAATGATTTTTTGTAGTATGGTCCAAGACTAGAATTCTCTCCTTAACCAAATCTCGAATGAAATGGTGCCGTATGTCAATGTGCTTTATTTGAGAATGTTGAACATGGTTCTTAGAGATATCTATGGCACTCTTGTTATCATAGTATATTGTCATAGTCCTTCCTTAATCCTATAATCCAACAACATCTATTTCATCCATAAAAGTTGTGTATAACAACTTTTAGCTGCAATGCACTCAACCTTGGCAGTAGAGAGGGAGGTTGAGGTTTGTTTTCTATAGTGCCATGCAATAGGATTGTTGCCAATGAAGAAATAGCCACCAGATGTGCTATTTCTATCATTTACACAACCAGCCAAGTTAGCATCAAAATAACCAACCAATGTTGTGTTGGTGTTCCTAGACAATCAAACAACGTAATTTGTTGTACCACTCACATACTTCATAATCCTCTTAACGGCTTTAGCATGGGATTCTTTTGGTTGAGATTGATATCGTGCACATACGCCAACACTGAATGCTATATCTGGTCTACTAGCTATAAGATACAGTAGACTGCTAATCATGGTACGATACAGTGTGTCGTTTATATCTTTCCCTTCTGAATCCAAGCTAATTTTTACAGATGTTCTAATGGGAATCCTTTCTTATTTAGATGTGTGCACCAAATTTCTTTAGTAAGTTATTGGCATATTTGGATTGAGAAATGAATATACCATCAGTACTTTGCTTGATTTGCAAATCCAAAAAGAACAGCAATTCACTAACCATACTCATTTCAAATTCGTTGGCCATTATTTCAGAGAACATATTTGCCAACTATTGTGAAGTCAACCCAAATACAATATCATCCACATACACGTAAGCAATCAAAATATCCAGATCCTCATTTTTGATAAAAACTATTCTGTCAATACCCCCTCTTCAAAAACCATTCTTAAGTAAAAAGGTAGTCAATTGTTCATACCATGCGTGAAAGGCATGCTTCAAACCATACAATGCCTTATTGAGTTTGTACACGTGATCGGGAAACTACTGGTCTTGAAACCCTTTGGGTTGCTTAACATAAACCTCTTCATTCAGAAACCCATTTAGAAATGCACTTTTAACATCCATTTGAAAGAGTTTGAAGTTCAGTCCACAAGCAATGGCTAGTAAGATATGAATTGACTCAAATCTAGCAATAAGGGCAAAAGTTTCATCAAAATCAATACCCTTAACTTAGGTATATCCTTATGCTATAAGCCTAGCGTTGTTCCTAATTACTTGACCAAGCTCATCGGTTTTGTTTTTAAAAATCCATTTAGTACTGATGACATTAGTGTGAGTTAGTCGAGGAACAAGCTCCCATACCTCATTTTCTTCAAATTGTTTTAACTCTTCATGCATGGTATTTATCCAAGAATCATATTTAAGTGCTTCAGATATATTATGTAGCTCAACAGAAGACATGCAACATAAAAAATTTACCTCGTCACTTACCTATTGACGATTATGTCTTAGCTCATTTATATCTCCAATGATGTCAGATAAAGAGTGATGTTTCCAAGCTCTAGCTTTTGGACTTATCTTAGAAGATGTATGTTGATGATCATCCTTAGTTGGTGAGTTAGGAACAACGAGATCAGAAGAGGAGCTTTTTATAGCAGTTGGTGTCCTTGGTTCTTGAGTTTCTTTGTTTGATTCTTTCGATTCCATGCTTGATGCCTTCTTTTCCTTATTTGTTTCTTTGGTCTCATCCTTTTGTACTCCCTCAATGTTATCCTCATACGAAGAAAGAGGTAAAAAAGTCACTTCATCATCGCCAAAGGAGAAATGAGATCCTGCATCATCAACAATAACATTAAAAGACTCCATTACAGTAAACTTTCTTAAGTTAAATACTCAGTATGCTTTGCTATCCAAGGAATATCCAAGGAACACACCCTCATCACTTTGGGAGTCAAATTTACTAAGATGTTATCGATATTTGAGAATGTAATACTTACTCCTGAAGGTCCTAAAATATTTAACGGTAGGTTTTCTACCATTACAAATTTCATAAGGAGTGGTATTCGTTCCGGGCCTAAGATAGACTTGATTAATCACATTAACTGTAGTTTGAACTGCCTTAGCCCAAAATTTTCTAGGAATGTTTTTACTGTGAAGCATAACATGGGCCATTTCCTAAACAACCCGGTTTTTCTGTTCAACAATTCTATTTGTTGTGGAGTTTTTGGAGTCGAAAATTCATGTTTGATTCCATTCTCAAGACAAAAATTGATTGAAAGAAAGGATTTTCAAACTCTATTCCATGATAAGACCTGATTCTGGAAACAGCAGCATATGTGTCACCTTTGTCTGCAATTAAATGTAACCATAAGTAATGAAAGGCATCAAATGTATTTGATTTTTCTCTTAAGAAACGAACCCAAGTGTAACAAGAAAAATCATCAACGGTAAGAAAAATATACTTTCTTCCCCCTATGCTCCGAATTTGAGATGGTCCCATAAGATCCATGTGTAGCAATTCCAACAGTCTCTTAGTAGTCAATTGGTAAAGCTTCTTATGTGATGAACGGATTTGCTTACCATGTTAACATGGGCCACAAGAAGTGTTTAAAGGCTTCTGAAGTTTGGGCAATCCTCGAACTCACTCTTGTTTGGAGAGGAGTTCAAGATCATTATGGTTCACATGTCCCAAACGTTGATGCCATAGATCAACATTGTTAATTGTAACTGAATTACAAGTGAAATTATCAGAAGTCCTAACAACATAGCAATTATCGTAATTTTTCTTGCCATGCAGTATATTTTTGCCTTGTTTATTCACAATAATACAATCATTAAAGGAAAAATGCACTTCATGGTCAAATTCACAAAGTTGACTAATACTTAGAAGATTTGCTTTAAGACCATCAACAACAAAAACATTATAGAGAGATGACATACCTGGAATGTTGACAGCGCTTTTACTAATGACTTTGGATTTGTTACCAGCACCAAATTAAACACTACCACTGTTGCACTTCTCAAGAGAAGTAAACAACAATCTATCTCTAGACATGTGTCTAGAACAACCACTGTCCAAGTACCATACATGTGAATTCTGTGCTCATAGTGTTGTAAGGACCACATTACAGCGAAGGTCACTTATGAATCCAAATTTGCTTAGTCTTGACCTTTTGAGGAGAATAAAACCTCTTCTCCTGTTGATTTCTATATTGGTTTCTCAACTTGTTAGTTACAATGTGGTCTTATATATCCCTTGATCCCACAAAAATGATATACTAGAATAAAGATGGGGCGTAGCATATTCTTTTTTGATGTACGAGCAACATCATTGTTACATACAAAATTATGTGTAGTGGAAACATATTTTGGTATAGAATTTACTTGATTAGGTGCATGAATAGTGGGTATCATAGAAACCAAAGTTGTACCTTTGACAAATTTACCTGTATTCTTTGATGTTGAACCATGTTCATATCCAAGACCACGTCTGTCAGCATTATTCTTCTGAACACCAAAAATTTCATCTAACTTCTTTGAGCCAATGTTCATCCTCGTCAAATCAGTTTTAGCATCAACTAGTTCTGCATCAGTCATGTGTAGCGTTATGCTCAATTCTGCATTTTTTGCCTTGCTAGTTTTGAGCTCTTTCTTTATGGTTTCCAATTCTTTAGAGCAACTAGTTCTGCATCAGTCATGTGCAGCGTTATGCTCAATTTTGCATTTTTTGCCTTGCTAGTTTTGAGCTCTTTCTTTAAGGTTTCCAGTTCTTTAGAGCAACTAGTTCTGCATCAGTCATGTGCAGCGTTATGCTCAATTCCGCATTTTTTGCCTTGCTAGTTCTGAGCTCTTTCTTTAAGGTTTCCAATTCTTTAGATGATTTCACAGATTGTTCATGTAATAAATTCCAGTTGTTACTTGCATCAATTAATTCGTTAGACAAGATAACTAGTTGTGAGTCCAATGAAGATATTTTACCATGAGCTTCTTTTAGTTCTTTCTTAAGTGATGAGATCACTTTTTTAGCAGACTTTAGTTTCAGCTTTAGGGCATTATTAATCAATGCTACTTTTTTAGTAGACTCTAGTTTCAGCTTTAAGGCATCATTAATCAATGCTACTCTTCTAGAGTCTTTTCACAATTTGTCATGTGCTTCCAACAACTCTTTTCCAGATTGTAGCATATCACCAAAGGAGTCATCGCTGTCATTATCTAAACTAGAACCCGCAACAGAAGTATCCTTGACAATAGAACTATTATACTTAGTCATAAAAGCAATGGGTTTACTATTTCAGAGGATTTAGGTTCCGTATTGTGATCTTCTTCATCCAAATCGTTATCCCAAGTGACATTCAATACTTTACCCCGGTTCCTTTGATTTTTGAAGGTTCGGTTAATACATTGGGAAGCATAATGTCCAAAACTTTTACATTCAAAGCATTGGGTATTCTTTGGAGGAATCCTTGAAGAATTCTTTTCAGGCTTAGACAAGGGATTAAAATTAGGCTTAAAATTCAATGAGAAATTGGACTTATTATGTGTCTTTTTCTTCTTATAAGCTTTTTTCCGTTCATTCTTATCTGAACTTCTCATGGCCTTTTAAAATTCTTTCACCAAGAAGGCATCAAAAACTCAAGATCATCAGAGTCCAGTTCAGAAATATCACTATCATTGATAAACTTTGAAGACACTAGAACCATACCCTTTGATTTTCTTGTTGACCTGAGATTTACTTCAAAGGTTTGCAAATTACCAACTAGCTCATCAATGTAAAGGACATCTATGTCACTACCTTTCGAGTAGTGACCGTAGAATTTTTTGGACAATCTTGTTTTCAGGGATGGTCTCTCCCAAATTAAAGGTTGAATTGATAACATCATTAAATTTTGAATAAAACTCATCAAAAGGTTTGTTATCATCCATTATCAAAGTTTCAAAGGTAGCGACCAAATTTGGAGTTTTGAATGTTTGACCCTCCCCGTGGCTTCATGAGCTTTTTCCAATATACCCCAAGCTTCTTTGGCAATGTTACACTTAGATATTCAATGGAACTCTATGGGTGAAACACCATTAAAGATAGCATTTATTGCCCCACTGTTGGCGAGGAATGCAATTTTCTCCTTTTGTCCATTGGGCCATCGGTTTCGGAATTTCAATTTCCCCATCAAACCCAATAGCAGGAGGAACATAGTAGTCATAATGGCTAACCAAACATCTATATCAACATACTGCAAAAAGGCAATCATTCTAACTGTCCAATTAGCATAGTTTGTTCCATCTAGATAAGGAGCTTTATTAGTTGAAGTAACATCTCTAGGAATCTCCATATAAAAATCTGAATTGATCTTACACGAAGAATTTATGTGATTACAGTCTAACTAAAAAATAAAATTACAACTCATTTAAACCCGAGTTTTGTCCAACCCATGAATTAGCCAACATTACATTCCTTACACCAATGATAACTAACTTCTATTGGGGTGAGGTGTCACTAATTGCTAATTGTATCTAGAGAAAATATACATATAAGATGCTTTTAAAACTTGAAGCTCTTAAATCATTTGTTAGGATAATCTGGTGGGGTTGATTTCTTAGCATCCCCTTTCCATAAGGATACCCTTCAATTTGCCCTCATCTGATTGGTAAACTTTTATCTAAGTGGGTCCCACCGGCTAGAATCCATGTAAGTTTATAGTGAACACTTCTTTGGAAAAGAAACTTAGAAATTTTCTCGAATGTCAGAGAATATATTGAATAGAACCAGTTAACCGCCCTCTTGCTTTTATAATGCCATAAATGCCTCCATAAAGCCCATCAACTTAATTAAAACTTCAATTACATCTTTGCTTCCCTTTTAGTCCTAATTAGACTCTTAAACTTGATTAAATTTATAAATATGGGCAGTACAAGAGAACATTTGGCGGTTTTCTCACAAAAAAAATGTCCCTATCAGTGGGGCCGAAATGATCTTGGAAGTTCGTTGGATCATGCTAACCTCTTGATTTATTGCCATAAAAGTTAATGGCTTTAGAGGCAACATTTTCTTTGGATTTCAATCCAATGGTGAGGAATGTTGTATTAGTGTCAAATTTGGTCGTGTGACAATTCGGGTGGTGTGGGGGGGGGGGATGGGGATGAAAGGTTTTGATTATTGCAAGTTTGGCCTGGTGCCACGAAAAAAAAAGGGATGGGAAAAGGGGCTTTTTAAAGTTGGGCATTTTTTAAAATTCCCCTTTAACTATAATATGAAGAGACAAAAACTGCATGGACGTCCCATGGAGTGTAGATCATTATTTTAGATTTCAGATGAACCTAGGCCAATTCAGGCTAGTTAACTTGGTGCCGCCACTGGTTGGTACGAAACCTAGCTTGGAATTTTCTTTTTTTGTATAAATGAAGTTGTTATGGTAAACATATTAAACTTCGTGACAATGTTTATAAAGTTGTTTTTATCTTGGCTAGTTATGACTTTCTGACTAGCTCATGATAGGTCACAATGCTTCATGACAATGCTTATAAAGTTGTTTGTATCCTTGCTGGCTATGACTTTCTCACTTGCTCATGATAGGTCACAATTTCAAGTCCACGTTCAAACATGGAAGGCTTCATATTTCTTTAATTTTCTACAACTAGGTCCTTACTTTTTAATTTAACCTTAACGATGCCCCATGTTGCATACTAGGTCTTACATTTTTTTTTCAATCTTATAGATACTCCATATTGCTTTATTAACTAAATTCCGCAACATCTCAAAAAGAACCCTATAAGTGAAAAAACATATATTCTCTTTTTCTATTTTTTTTCAAATAGGCATATATATTTTGTCATATCTATAAAATGGCTCTTATATTTTGTATATGTACTTAGCTCTCCCTTAACTAAGGATTAAACTAGAACTATGCCGTTTTTCTATTTTATTCTACCAATTTACCTCTGAGAAACTTTCTTCTCCATTGAATTAAAAGATAAGAAAAATTATTTTGCCCCTTAAAAATTAATAGTTATATGTTATATCACTAGTGAGTCAATTCTCAACTAGACTCAATATCACTACTATGTTTGGATTGTACACATGTTAAATAGGTCAATTTTCACGCTTATACTAGGTTCAAATGATTATTCATTTTTTTAAAAAAAATTTTAAATTTTTTTGATAATTTTAGGACCTATGAGTTTGTACTGGTCCAGTGCAGATGGCATAGACGAATTCCATTGGCACAAACTTGTCCTCGTCTAGATCAGCATAGGACCATAATTGTGTTGTATAGATAACTCATTGGAAGAGTTTTTTAAATATATAATCAAATATAGTGAAACTAACTCCAAGTGAAAGTCCCAGCATTAACACAAATGTAGATCCCATATTTAGAGAAGAGAATAGTAAAATAATATGTGCCAAAAATTAAGGAAAATTTAATTGTGTTAGAAATATAATTGCATAGTAAAATTAATATTTAAACTGTAATTGTGGCATGACCAAATGCATTGTTAGCAATTTTTGTTTCAGTCAGATAAATAAAAACTAAATTGGATGAAATATTAATATCAATGAAGAAAGAAAAGTTAAATCCTTATATCATTGAGAAGTGGCAAAGCATTATTTTCCTTCATCCATTCAAACTTTTTAGTGCCTGCAGAATTTCCACACCTGTCCACGAAAGTTGATTAAGGATGAACCGCTGCTAGTATTTCATAACATTGTACATAAAGAACGTATAAACAAGAATTTCTTTACAAAAGAGAAACAAATAAAACCCTCTCATCGAAGCCCGCATAAAGAAAAAAAAAAAAAAATCATGGAAGCACTATAGAGAAGGAAGAGGTTGCCTAAAAAAAGATCTTATAAAAAGCATTGTAAGACTAAGAATTTGAAACAGGAGAAAACAAAGAGCCAGAATCTCCACTTTAATAAATGGAGAACATTATTATAGGAATATTATTGGCTTTGATTGGAGGTATAATGATAGAAAATAAAAAAGAGTTACAGAATTTATACAGAGAATTTAAGAAGAGGGAGGGATTACAGTGCTTCAAAGAATACAAAGGGACAGTCCAAATAAATTCTAGAGGAACAAATTGAGGTTGATTTTTCACTTGAACTCAACCAGCTTAATATATAATAATTGTAAATATTTGCTTGGTGAGCATTATATCAGTGCTTATAGACAAAAGCGACCTTGCATAGATATATTCTCGAGATTTCATCCAAGGGCGGAACCAAGAGATTTCATTATTTTTGGGATTGTGTTTTTTTTGGGGGGGGGGGGGGGGGGGGGGGGGGGGGGGGCGGGGGTGGTAGGGGCAAGTAAAAATATAAAATATAAAATTTAATAATAAAATATATAATAAAAATTATTTAAGTTGTGCTTGACATTCTTTCATTGATTCAAATCATCTATTATTGTTTCAATATCAAAATTTTCAGCAATTTTTCTCAATATATACAATCAAATAATCGGAAAGAAATTCATCTTCCATTTTGTTGGATAAAGAAAAAGAAATCCATTCTTAAAATGGGTCCTTGATTTTCTCCTCTGTTTTTATACCTACCTTATATAAGAAATAAAATGTAGTCAATGGTAAATAATTATGGTTCTACGGCCTTTTGTTTCCTAAAATGAATTTTTTTAATCAGATTTGATCTGATATTCATAATCAAAATTAAACGATGAAAAATTAAAAATTTTCTTTATCTATGGTGGATGTAGTTTCAATCAATTCAAATTTTGTTGAACTAGTAGAATATAAATAAGAAGTGATTTTGAATATGTTACAATTTCTAAGTATGAGCTTCAAGACTAAAAAGAAGAAAGTAATGCATAAAAAATTAGTTCATTTATAATTGTAAACATATAAAATAAAAGAATGGTTGGTTTCTTCAACACTCTTTTCTTGTACCTGTGATTAAGTAAGAACAACTCTAAACCCTTTCATAGCCTTCAAGCCCCAACAATCTAAACTCTCCACCTCTCTTCAATGAAACTATCACAGGTATGTGGCGGCATTGACAACGGTAGATTTGGGTAATTAATATCTAATCTATCCCCAACTCCCTTCTTTTGTTTCATTTTCTTTCTTTTTTCCTTTGTTTCCTTCTATTTCTTCCTTCACTAGATTTTTTCCCAAAAATCAACTATTATTTAGTTCTGTTTTTTGGAAACCCAGATAATATTTAATTTGATAAATGATAATGTTTGAGGGGCCATCATATAATAATTACCATAAAAAGGAAGGGCCATCATATAATACCTGTCATGAAAAGGAGGGGCCGAATCATACTTTTAAAGGAAAATTTCACAATAGAGGCCCACCCCCACTCCCCACTCCCCACTCCCCACATCCGCCCATGGTTTCATCATTGTGTATCTGCTGCCAGAAGAGGAAGAGACCATTCAACATCTCCTTATTAAATGCATGTCCCCTTTACAGTGGGGGTCAGAAAACATGGGCAATTTATGAAGCCTACCTCTTCACCTTCTCCTGACCATTGGTCATGTAATGCATTGAAAGAGAGCTGACCTTGGGATTTCCTTCTCACGGTATATATGGAAGGCCCCGGAACAGTTAATTCTTTTAGGAACAACCTCTACACTGTAAAAGGTTCTTTGAGTCCTCTTAGGCAGAGGCCTTTCCAATTTTTTTGTAATGGGCTTTTTCCTCTTCTTTTGCTTTTTCTTCCTAAGATTTTGAGCTTTTTTGGGAAGAAATTCTGTCTATTTTTTATCCTCCACGTAATCAAAATTTCCCTTTAGCAAAAAAAAAAATAAAAAAAAAAATAAAAAATATAAAAAATATAAAAAAAATGAAAAATAATAAAATAAAATAAAATAAAATTACACATTGACACCATTATTCAACGAGGATTATCAAAAGATCATGAGTGGCATACATCAGGGTTGCTGGCTAAAACATAAAATCCCACAGCAAACTCATCTAAACTAAATTTCGACGGCTCCTATGACCCAATCAACGGGAGTTTAGGGATAGGGCAAACACGAGCTCTCTGAAATCAGCCTATCCAGGACAAGTAGTTTCAGCAAGTGCCCTCGAAGCTGAATTATTGGTGTTGTACCAGGGTCTTACACTGGTAACTTGTCATGGTTACTCTCCACTAATTATTGAGAGGGGCTGATACGTGACACTTTGCCAAAATAAGGAACAGTTTCATGGCGCCTACTGGTATACTGGAAGCAGAATCACTCTATTCTAACATCTACAATGGGAAGCAAACTTGTCTCGCAATTGGCAAATAGAGTGGCCGACGGTTTGGCTCACATGCTTCTTCCCACCATCACTGTTTTGGATACCAACTTCCCTTACACATTTATGCAGTTTGCAGGGAAGACCCTCATGATTCTCATGTACAAGAGCAACTCAATGAAGTACAACATGGAGAGGTGGAATGGAACCCACTGATGCTACATAGCTCCGTACTAGCACGTAATGGAGCAAGTTTTGACTATGTTATGGATACTATAGCTAGAAGCCTAGACTATGTTGCACTGGTCGCGTTTTGTTGTATTTTGAACTCTGAAGACTATGTTTGGATTGTATTAGTATCCTGAAGACCTCTTATGTTTTGCCATATACTAAATTCCTCCTTTCTAGCAAAAGAGGAAAACTACGAGTGGATCCGGATTACCGATCCCATTCTAGCGGGTATCTCTCTCTCTCTCTCTCTCTCTCTCTCTCTCTCTCTCTCTCTCTCTCTCTCTATTAATTCTAAATACCTAATTAGGGAAATAAATGAAGTCCTAAGAAAATAAAAAAAACCTTAAATTCATAAAGCTAAGCCTTAATCCCATAAGCCCTAACCCCAAACTAGAGAAACTAAATGAAATCCTAAATCCTTAATAATTAAAATACTCAATTAGGGTTGCAAATGGGTGCTCGATTATTTGAAGGTTCTAACCGGTTTGAAACTAAGCCTGGGCCCAGGAATGGATCGGGTTCTAGACCATACTATTGGGCCCAACACCTAAACGGATTCGGTTCCGGTCCACCAGATCTCAGGCATGTGGACCCTACACCCGACCTATTAAGGTAATAAATGAAACACGAAAAAGTCGTTTTCCCATCCTCTTCCGTCGCTGGCAGAGAGAATTCAAAATGCTCCCTTGGGGTTTCCTTTCCCTTTCTCTCCGCTCGCGCGCAGTCTAGGGTTCTTCCACTTCCTTTCTCTCCTTACCGGCCACTCTCCGGCGACGACACCAACCATCTCCGATTAGGTATTTATCTCTCCATCCTCATCTCCATCTTTCTTTTTGGGATGGTTTTGGCTCTCCAATCAGCATTATAAATTGATAATGGGTTGTGTTCTGGTGCTGTGAGGAAGGTGGAGAAAGGAGAGGGTGGTGATGGTGATGATATGGGAGGAGGGTTGGTGATTATTCGGTAGTATGGGTGGAGGGCTGTGATCGTCAGTTGGTGGGGGAGCGTGATAAAAGGGATGATGCGAGAGGAGGTGAGGCTCACATGATGTAGTGTTGGGTTATGGTAATGAGTGGTGCAAAGTCATGGCGAGGGCTGTGGGTATGGGTGAGATGACGGTGCTGGAAGAGAGGTGAAGATGTGCAGTCGGTGAGGGTGGTGTGTGGTTGTAATGGGGATGATGGTGTAACGGTGGTGCACAGTGGAGAAGATCATGGGGGTTACAGAGTGGAGGGTATTTGGGTCAGATTTTTTTAAACAAATGATTGCAATAACGTAGTGTGTAGATCATCGTGATGCATGAAATGTTTGAATAGGATTAGAAGAAACTTGAAAGTTTGCTCTTTTCGTTTGATGGGTTTTCTTGTTTAATGAGGCTTCTTGGTGGATCTGATTATTTGGCCTCTTTTCTTTTGATATTTTGTTTTTTGGGGCGGTTGCTGCTGGTGGATGTGAGATGGGTTTGGAAAAGTAGATGGGAAGAATATGTTCCTTTGGATCTGTTCTATCTGTGCCTTTGTTTCTTTGTATCATTTTTTGTCTCTCTTTTTTCTTTTTTTCCTGTTTGCTATTGGATCTGAAAGACATGTTCATTGACACTCTCTAATGTGAATGTGTTGTGTGCTTGTATTTGCTTTCTAGGTAGCAGTTCTGTTTTTTCTGAGATGGGCTTCCCTTTTATATTCTTCAAGTGCAGTTTTTATCTGAAAGCCCTGCGGAATTATGTTTTTGACTTGTTGTGGATATTCCATAGGTTCTTTATTGCAATGAATACCCATTGGCATATATACTTGTTAACAGTGCTTTTATATGAATTTGATGTTTTTCTTTCGTGAAGGTAAGAAACCCATCTCTGCACTGGCGTAGTTTATATTGTTGGATTTTGGTTGTTGTTTTAGACATTACAATGCTATTAAACCATGTGGCATATAGTGTTTCAAGATTACGTTTTGACTGCAATTGATGGCAGGTTGTGGCAACGTTTAATGTATATATCACTTTTTCGGACTACTGATCTTTTATATTTATGTTAGTGATGGTTGTCAGGAAAAAAGAAGGGCCATAAAAACAGTTTCCGGAACGGGAACCAGTTCCGTTTCTGGTTCCAGTTCCAATCTTTAGATAATGGTTCTAGTTCCGGTTCCACCATGGACTTGGACTGGAATCTACCCGTTTGCAACCCTATACTCAATTTTGACACCACATCTATAATCCCCAATTAACAGTGAAATTTAAAGTAATTAAGAGTCTCATTGGGACTTCAATTTCCAAAACCAAAACTTTAATCCTATTAAAATAAACTATATATATCTATTTTTTTTTGTAACATTAAAAGAAACTGTAATCAGTAAAAGAAAAATCAATCAGTCTTATAGAACAGTACTTAATCAACAGTCTTAGGAATTACCTTAAACTTTTGTTTCAGTGGTTGAGAGATTAGAGGATAGAGATCTATTGAGATTTGGAGCTGTAAAAAAGGAACTATGTGAGATAGAACTAAAAATGAAAAAAGTATTGAGGACAGGCATAAATATGATAGCTTGTGCAAGCTTAGATATGTTTATAATAGGGAAGATTGGCATTTTTAAGGGATCTTATTTATTCTCTTCTTGCAATTTAGGTTATTTAAATCTACTCGCTCTCCTGCTCGAACTTTCGACGAAAATATCAAAATTGGGTCTGTACTCCAAATCCATTCTGTGCTTTCCTATTTTGTTGTAAAGGAGGAGTTTATTATAGCAAAACATAAGAGATCTTCATGATACTAATACAAGCCAAAACATAGGCTTTAGAGTTTAGATGCAACTAATCTGATGCAGTCTGGCCCCCGCAAGTGGTCCCATTCAAATCAATTAGATTAGGACTATGTTATTTTATTATTAGCTTTCTAAGTACATTATTAGGGAAGTTTCTAGTAATAGATTAGGGTTTGCTTAGGCCTTAAGTTTGCTTTTATTATTTATATGATATTGTAGAGATGAAATTCTTAGACTTGATTGATTCATAGAATTGTGGGTTTTATCCTTAGAGGTGCGTCCTTGTGTGTTAAAGTCTTTTGACGATTCGAAGTGTCCTTGAATACGTGCTTCAGCACCCTACGTCATGCAAGCCGATCTTAGATCCGGCCCAGATCACAGGCCCGTAGGCCAACCAATCGATGGATCCTTGATCACCTCAAGGATCCCTATCCATAGTTATTTACTTCCTATTTTATGTTGAGCTGAGATTAAAACTTGCTTAACTTATTTTTAGTAAGCACTGCTTGTTTAGAGTTAGTCTTGCCTACTTTAGAAACAGTCACTCCTATATAAGGAGGAGTTTGTTATTATAATAGATATGCTTTTATCAATTAAATTCAGTTTACAATAAAATTTCTCTCTTGATGGTGTTCATCGTGAGTTAGATTGTGCCCTAAAACTTGAATCCTTCTTTAGATTTGAACAATCCTTCGGGAGATTGTTCTACATCGATCTAAAATCCGGGGCTGCGCTACTACGCAAGCCCTAACCCTAGGGTCTACATCAGTTTGGTATCAGAGCCAAGGATAAAAATAACGATAGCGGATAGTGTCGTGGCCGGTCGCTAAAACGCTACGTAGCAGGCGTTACGTAGCAATAGCGGGGCTACGTAGTAGCGTAGCGGTATGATTCAAAAAAATTATCAAAAAAATTGAAAAAATTTCAGAAAATCCGGAAAATTATAATGAGCTAGAATATGTATTTGTTTTGCAAAAAAGCCTAAAATAAGGGGGTGTAACGGTCCCCTAAATGCATGATGTCCTCTATCGCTGTATAATTAAAAAATAATAGTATCATTCTTAATTTTCACATGGTATCAAGAATCAAGATTCAAGACTCAAAGTCAAGACTCAAGAGTCAGGAATTTAAGATTTAGAGAGATTAGTCACTAGAGTCAGTGACTCAACAATCAACATTCAACACAATAAATGACACAATAAATAATAACTTTATAAATAACATTGTACTTAAAAAGTTGAGATATGAGAGTTAATGTAAAGTTGAGATTTGAGAAATGATTAGAGGAATACCTCTACCACCAAAAGTCATATTAATATGAACATAAAAATTAAATAAATTCAAATAAACAAGAGTAATTTTCAAGTGAATTGGTTGGTGTTTCTTCAAGAAAATCTTTTTTTTTCAAAAAATAAAAAAAATGAAAATAAATAATAAATAATAAATAAATAAACCATAGAAAATGAGGGGTTTGATCTATGAGAAACATAGATCTATCACTTACAAGCCATTTCTAAGAGATTCATGAAGGAGAAAAGAGAAATAGAGCCATAGATTTGAGAAAATTACATAAAAAATACCTTTTGAGAGATGCCTTTTGACTCCAAAGAAGATGAATGATCTAGATTTATAGGTCTTAATGTGTTTTTGGACCCTTGTTGCCTTTGATTTGAAGGAGGGAGGTAGGACCAAAAAACAATAGAAAGGGAAAAGAAAATATGGAGACAAGAGTAAAAATGTAGAAGAATGGGCGTCAAGGCATTTTAATAGGCCCACCAAGAAAATAGCGGCCGTAGCGGGAAAATAGCAGCCGTAGCGGGAAAGTAGCGGCCACTATTTTCCCGTAGCAGCTGTTACACCCCGCTAACACCTCCGTAGCGTGGCGGCGCTGGCCGCTACGGTCGATATAGTGGCCACTATTTTATTCCTTGATCAGAGCAAACGATCCCCAATTGTCGGCGTGAATACCTCTATTTCCCCATCTTCATTGTTCCTACCCCTGCCCATCGTCTTCAACACTTGACTTCCCCAAACCCAAATCCATACTATCCGAAACCCTCTCCATCTCAGACAAAATCTGTCACCCCACATTACCAAGTCACTAGTCACAAGCCCACTACTGCTGCCTCAACATTGAAACCCAACCCCAGCCGGACTCTTGTCCTTTCCAGAAACCAAATTCCCCTATTCCCACTGTCTCATAGATAGCCATCTCCACAAACCCAAATTGCATCCAAAACCCTAACACCCTTGTTGCTTTAAAAAAAACCCTATACCATTCCGACTTGTCCCAACCCCCTTTCCACATCTCGTCCCGTCGACATTGGAACCCTCCTTAATCGGCTTGCCCATCTTAAAAAAAAAAAAGAAAAAAGAAAAAAAATTTTCTAAGAGGAAAGGATGAAAGCATACTAGACACCACCTATGCTCCACCACCACTCGTCGTGCATGATCGGGCCGCCCTGCCAGCATCTCCTTCGTTTGTTCACATATAGCCCTCTGCTACGTCGCTTGCTCCTCTTGCTAGCACCAACAGATATGCTACTGGCCAAACTTTGTCTACCTCAACTTGTCAAGCGCCCCTCCCCTTGTTGTTGGAAACGAAAGAAGAAAACAAAAGGCAAATACATTTTTGTTTAGACTTTGTGCACGAAGATTGAGGTATCCTATTAGTTCCACGTGGTAGTGAAAAGTCAAGCCAATGCCCCAGCCATAGTAGATTTTAAGGATCAAGGGCCATAATTTGTGTTTGTGATTTCAGCACCATCTACGGCCAAATTTTGATCTGTCTCCATCAGCATGTTTTTGAAGATCAAATCTACACATCAGGTCAGTCAGCTTTTAAAATTTACATTAAAAGAAAATGACTCCTAAGAGCATCTCTAACCCATATGTCAAATGTGATGTAACATCTCTACCTAGGCAAAAAAGGCATGAGTCTCTCCAAGGGAAATGTCAAATGTGATTTGGCATTTGGAATATGGGTTTGGCAAGTCAAATTTGACATACCATAAAGTCATGTTAATTTTACTTTTGAATTGTTTCTTACATGGGCCCTATAATAATGGAAAAATTTTGTAAAGTTTCTTATGATGTGGTTTCCACAAGAATGTGAATTTATAATAAAATAATAATTTGACATATTGGTTGGAGTTTCCACTTTCCAAGCATGCCAAATCTCAAGCCTTCAAAATGCCACATAGGCATCAAATAAGATTTGGCATTTCTAACATGACATCTCCCTTGGTGATGCTCTAAGAATGAAGTTGAGGTGGAATCGTTATCTTCGCCAATTGAAGATTTGGTTGGTGCCATTAGACATTTAGCTGCCACAGTTAACAACATGCAAACGACCTTTCAACAACTGGATACTAGGGTGACAACTTTGAAAAATAATTAGCATGTAAATCACAATTGAGATGATGGAGAAAATATTCAGATTCAGCGAGATCCACCAGTCAGTTATCCTGATCGAGGTTTAGGAATTAAACTCGTGATTCTCGAGTATGATGGAAAATTGTAACCCGCTGAATTTATGAATTGGTTAGTGTGTGTAGAGAATATTTCTGTACACAAACCAATGATTGAGCACAATAAAGTTACACTGATTGCCACTAGATTCTGGAATTATGCTGCAACTTGGTGGGCTAAATTGCAAAGAAAAAGGAGGAATCAGAACATGGATCCAATTGAAACATGGACTAAGCTGAAGAATATTTTGAAGAAAAAATTCCTTCCCATCAACTATGCAAGAGATCTACGTTCAAGCTTTCAAAACTTGAAACAAAGATCCAAGACAGATGTTGCTTATTTTGAGCAATTTTTGACTCTGCAAGCTCGTCGTGGGTTGAATGAAAATGATGATGTGATTGTAGATAGATTTTTCAATGGGTTGAGAATAGACATTCAACATATCATCGCATTCCAAACTTTTGATAATGTTGATGAACTCATCCAACATGCTGTCAAAGCTGAGCAAATTGTAAATCATTAAAAACAAAAATCCAAATGGGTTTTCCCAAAGAATTTATCTCTACAAGATTTTAAACCCAATGGTTCCTCAGGGCAGATTTTTGCAATGACTTAAGGTCAAAATAGGATGATTTGTTTTCATTGTCAACTGCCGAGGCATTGCGTAGCGGAATGTCCAAAGTGCATACATCTGATTGAAATCAAAGGTGATGCTAAATATATCCAAATGATTCTACGGGTATTGAACTTGATCCTAAAGGTATTGAAAATGAGGAAATTGATGAAATATACGCAGATACCACAGGTGAAGCTCTCATCTTTATCAAAGAGGCTCCACCGACTATTGAGAATAACTGGTTGAGGAAAAATATCTTTTGTTCTGCGGGTATAGTTTTTGGACAGCATTGCACAGTTGTTAATGGAGGAAGTTGCAAAAATCTCATCTTTCAAGCTCTTGTTGATCACCTCAAGTTGAAAGTTTACAAGCACAACCTCCCTTATTTTGTCAAATGGCTGATCAGGTGATCAAGTGCATGTTCAACATACTTGCAAAGTTACTTTTGCAATTAGTGCGAATTACAGAGATACAATTTGGTTTGATGTGCTACCTATGGATAATAGTGATGTCTTATTGGGCTGTTCATGGATGTATGACAAAAATAAAATTCATGCTATGCACGACAACAGATACATTTTTGCATAGTGGAAAGCAAGTTACTCATCATCATGATCATGATCAGGATCATCAAAGCCTTATCCCAACCATATTGGGGTCGGCTACATGAATTATGTTTCTCTATTCCATTCTATCTTGAGCCAAATCCTTAAATAAGTTAAACTTCTTCAAATCTAAACCGCCATAAAAGATTTCCTAGAAAGCTGCAACAAAGGAAGTCCTTCATGTTTACTATATTTACAGAGGTAATCTGAAGAAGACTCGAGTTTGAGGACAAACTCTTCTTTCAACCAAGGGATGGTGATGCAGTCTGGGCCCCATAAGTGGCCCCCATTCAAAAATAATTAGATTAGGACTATCCTATTTTATTAGTAGCTTTTTGATTGCATTGTTAGGAAAGTTTCTATTAATAGATTAGGGTTTGCTTAGGCCTTAAGTATGCTTTTATTATTTATATGATATTGTAGAAAAGAAATTCTCAGACTTTATTGGTTAATAGAATTGTGGGTTTTATCCCTAGTGGTGCATCCTCATATGGTGAAGTCTTTTGACAATTTGAAGTGTCCTCGAACACGTGTTTCGGCACCCTACGTAAGCTCTAACCCTAGGGCCTACATCATAATCGCTGGAGGGTGAAAGTTGGCTTGAAGATGTGGCCCGGAGGGGTGGGGGTGTGGGCGGTGTGCTTTTCTGGGAGGCCCACTCGAACCTTCGGTTGTGATTTATTGTATTTCCGTAGTGATAGACCTCTCTTTCTCTCTCTCACTTGCTCTTTTTTTCTCTTGTTTGTTGGTTGCTTGATGTAGTCTAGCCCCCTTAAGTGGTCCCTCTTCAAGTTATATTAGAATTATATTATTTATATTAGTAAATTACTAATTATATTATTATTAGGGAAGTTTCTATTAATAGCTTAGGGTTTGCTTAGGCATTAAGTTTGCATTTATGATATATATGGCATTGTAGAGAATCGCTTCTTAGACTTTGATTGATTCATAGAATTGGGTTTTATCCCTGAGAAGTGCGTCCTTGTGTTTGAAGTCTTCTCGACAATTTGAAGTGTCTTTGGACATGTGCTTCGCCACCCCTACGCAAGCCCTAACTCTAAGGTTTACAGTTGTTTCGTATTAGAGCTTAATCCTTTGATAGATTGGCGTGTTACCCCTATCCCTATATCCATTCAGACCATCTTTAAAAAAAACCTAAAAATCCCTCCCGACAAACCAAAACACATCCATCCCAACCCTAATTGTCAGCTGGACCAAACCCATGCCACCGTTTGCCCCTTTCAACGCCTAACTCTCCCATTCCAAATCCCTAATTAGGGCTCACCAGTCCTGGTTAACCCTATCGTCCCTCACTTTAGCCCACCCATTGTCCACTGCTGCCATCTATCCACCAACGATCTCCCTCGCAGGCCCATCTCATCTCAGCCAAAACCTTTACACCGGAAACCCAAAAGCCCAAAAACCCTCTTTAGAACATACCCACACATGCAATACCCACCTTCTCCCAAATCTCCATCCAATCCCATCTTCCAAAAAAAAAAAAGAAAAAAAAGGAAAGAAGAAGAAGAAGAAAGATCCGAACAGAGGTGTCAGAAGGCATACTTAGAATCCATTGTGGTTGTTGGATCACCCCACTTCCATCTGCCTCTTGCTGGTCACCAACACCGCACATTGCACCATCGCACATCGAGCAGCGCCTCAAGCCGTCCATTGCAACTCCACCCAATCTAGCATTCGCCGAGCCCCATCGTTGTTGCCTTGCGTCAAGCCCCTAGGTCTCGCAAGTCCGGCAGTTGTCCATTGCAAGCGAGGAAGAAGCTCCCTTCTTTTGGTCTTCAAGATACAAAACGTAGGTTTTGATTTTTTTGTAACACTTCCTCTTGAGAGTCTTGTGTCGACACCTCTCCTGAGACGAAGCAAGACTTTTTCTCCATAAAGTCACATTGATTGTCACTAGATTCCGTAATTATGCTGCAACTTGGTGGATTGAATTGCAAAGAAAAATGAGGAATCAGAACATGAACTCTATTGAAGCATGGACTGAGATGAATAATATTTTAAGTAAAAATTCGTTCATGTCAACTATGCAAGAGATCTATGTTCAAATTTTTAAAACTTGAAACAAAGATCCAAGACAGTCGTGTTGATTATTTTGATAAATTTCTAACTCTGCAAGCTCGTTGTGGTTTGAATGAAAATGATGATGTGGTTGTTAATAGAATTTTTAATGGGTTGCAAATTGACATTCAGCATATCCTTGCATTCTAAACTTTTGATAATGTTGATGAACTCATTTAACATGCTGTCAAAGCTGAGGGAATTCCAAATCATCGAGCACAAAAATCTAAATGGATTTCGCCAAAGAATTTATCTCCGCAAGATGCTAAATCTAATGGTTCCTCAGGACAGATTTTTGCAAGGATTGAAGGTTAAAATAGGATGATTTGTTTTCATTGTCAATAGTCGGGGCATTACGCAACGGAATGTCCAAAGCGCATACATCTGATTGAGATTGAAGGTGATGATAAAAATATCCCAGATGATCCTAAGGGTAATGAAACTCATCCCAAGGGTATTGAAAATGAAGAAATTAATGAAACATATGCAGATACCACAGGTGAAGCTTTTATCGTCATCAAAGAGGCTCTACAAACTATTAAGAATAAATGGTTAAGAACAAATATCTTCTGTTCTGTAGGTACAGTTCATGGACAAATTGCACAGTTGTCATTGACGGCAGAAGTTGTGAAAATCTCATCTCTCAAACTCTTGTTGATCGCCTCAAGTTAAAAGTTTACAAACACAACTACTATTATTTTGTCAAATGTCTGATGACTTGTGATCAAGCGCATGTTCGACATATTTGGAAAGTTACTTTTGCCATTGGTAAGACTTACAAAGGTACAATTTGGTGTGATGTGTTAGCTATGGATAGTGATGATATCTTATTGGGTCGCCCATGGATGTATCACAAATATAGGACTCATGGAATACGTGCTAGCACATACACTTTCTTGTATGATGGAAAGTATGTCACAGTCCATTCTGAAAAGTCAGTGCAGCCGAAGAAGAGTTTTCGAGCAATTACAATAAAGGAAGTGTCACAACCCGAGCCCAGGGACCGGGGGGTCAGAAAAAGTCTAACCAATGACACACGTACTCCCGTGCATGTACACCTAGACCTCATCCAAGCATACACACACAAGGGATCATTTACACGTGCAACAAATGTACGCGGAAGCTGTACGTATCAAGGCATACCACAACATACTAAAAGACATAAGGGATTACAAAAGCATTAAACTGATGACAAGAACAATTACAAGAACGTATGACAATAAAGAGGGCTTACAAAAATCAAAATACAGATATCAATCAAGCTCACGGTACAAGTTACAGGAAAATCCCCTAAATAGACTCAGACTCAAAAGAATGGGGAAAACAAAATGATGCAAACCGTACTCTGGAGGATGGATAAAGTCCACTCCTCTAGGCCGGAGGGGGCCTCGCGAGCCTCTCCTGGAGTCGGGTCGACTGACGCAGGATCGGGAGAGGGATCTGAGCCTGCAACACCAATAACAACTCATAAGTACAACGACTTAGCAAAATATAAGCCACAAGAAGATAACACGAATTGTGTCTAAGAATCGTATACTAAGCAAATTGTGCAAATGAATAAGCATGCTATCAGAATCATAAACAGATAACAGTCAAAGTGGCTATTACATTGGCCATATTCTCCCTTTCGAGAGCAGTCGGAATGAGAACACCAGCGACCGGGCCAGGGTACGCATGGGTCTCTAGTTCCCGAGGTCCGGAGTCCCATGACAGAACACTCTGCAGAGGCAAACACATAAACTAAACCAAAGTCAACCCCGTCGGGCATCCTTAGGCTGAGGCTCAGTAGTGCCATATACCAATCACAATCAAATCGGATGATGCACCTCAATCAATCGATCATATCACATACAGATCTCACATATCACACTAGACGAACAATAGGAAGTGCATCACATATACTGATACTGATACTGAATGCGAATAAGCAATAAAAGAAGCACTGACAAATGAGTACCAATAACAAGAATCACTGACTCAAGTACTCCACCGGAGCAACGGTAAAAACACAATAATAGAATGGTCCCGCCCGGGCTTCGCTCTGGGGTTGCTGTATTTCCCATATAATCGAGAGGTCCAGCGCAGAACACATAAGAGGGCATAACCGAAGTCAATATGCTGTACAAATCAGAGTAATTTTACGAATCAAGGTCAATTACAAGCCAATCCTAACCTATTTATCCAGTGTTTTTAACCGTGCATGTTGATGTAGTTTTAAGTTGTCCGATGCACCATTGTCTAGTGTTGCAGTGTCTGGAATGTGCACCGAAGTCCCTTAAACCAACACCCATGGGGAGGTGCTAAACAACTGGATAACGGGCATGAATGATTCACAGCCCTCGAGATTATTCATGTCATTCAGACATTCCATTGGGCATGTTCAGGTTAGCTACATTCTAACATGAAAGTCATATACGGTCTCTTTCTTAAGCCTAGTCCTTTTTATTCCTTTCTCAGGATCACACGGTGTAGCCGTAGGTGACCTTACGGCTTAGCCGTAGGCATCTTACGGCTTAGCCGTAATCTGCACTGCGGCGGAGCCGAGGTTCCCCAAAATGTTCATCCGCATTTATGGCTTAACCGTATTTTACTCTACGGCGCAGCCGTATCCTGGTCCACGGCTTAGCCGTAGTACAATGTACGGCTTAGATCAGGCTGGGTCGTAGAAGAGTAACAATTTGCTAACTCTCAGTTATTTCAGATGTCACCTTGTATTGTTCTACGGTTAGGGTTACGGCTGGGTCTCGGCTTAGCCGTAAGCCATTTCACGGCTCAGCCGTAGCACATTTCACGGTTTAGCAGTGAGTGCACGGAGTCATTTTCTGGAACAGTTACAGACATACAGAAAACGAACCTTTCAACCGAAAACAGAAAAAGAACAGCAAAACTGATTCAATAGGGCTGTCTAACACTGATGCATACAACAAAGAGTAAGATACAAACAATCAAAACAATATCAATCGGTGTTCATACTACTTGTGCTTATACTTGCCTCACAGACGGAAATCACGTCGTTGCTTTGGCTCAATCCACTGGAAACACACACAATCGGGGCTCCTTTCTTCCTCCTTCACGAAACAGAAAAGGAGAAGGAAGGAGAGAAGGAGAGCTGAACGAGAGAGACAACTGAGAGAGAACGAAAGAGAGAGAGACAAGCTGCTGTCGATCGAGAGAGAAGGAGAGTAGGTAGGATATTTATAAACTAAAATGAGTCCAAATTACAAACAAGTCCAAACAGATTACACAAATGTCAGTTTGATTCAACTGACGATCCAACGAGAGCAAACGAAATCATTCGAGTTCAAGACAGTTACGAAGATCGACAAGCTCAACGAAATACACGCGATGACGTCAGAATGACGCAAAACTGACAAGGTCAATCAAAAGCCAAAATTACGAAAAAGGGCTCGAACTACCTAAACTAGGTCAACTCAACCCAAACGATCTCTCCAAGACTCAAAGCCAAAGAAAAGCAAAATTAAAACACACTTAACGACAAAATCGCACGCAATTACCCACTAATCCGGATCAAATCGGGTCGGAGTGTTACAGGAAGTCTTTCATCTTCACTACATTTATAGAGGTAATCCAAAGCAGACTTGAGTTTGAGGATGAACTCTTCTTTCAACCCGGGGAGGATGATACAGTCTAGGCTCCACAAGTGGTCTCTTTTCAAGTTAGATTGGGATTATATTATTTTTATTAGTAGATTTCTAATGGTATTATTATTAGGGAAGTTTCTATTAATAGCTTAGGGTTTGCTTAGGCATTAAGTTTACTTTTTTTTTTTTTTTTTTATAAATATGGCATTGTACAGAAGAGATTCTTAGACTTGGACTGATTAATAGAATTGAGTTTTATCCTTGAGAGATGCGTCCTTATGTGTGAAGTCTTTTCGACGATTCAAAGTTTCTTCGGACATATGCTTTGGCACCCCTACTCAAGCCTTAACCCTAAGGCCTGCATCATTACTGTTTTGAGGCAAAGGGTCCTGAAATGGGTGTCTGTTCTCTACTTAGATGGGAATTTTATTTATGTGTATATCCGTAAAAAATTAAAAAAATTCAGCAGTTTGTTCCTTTTTTGTACCTATGAACCTTAGTCAAAGGGGTTTTAGTGAAAACTCAAAATACAGTGGCTATCCTGAGGTTTTGTGGCAATATAGGGGGCCTTTTGTGAAATAACTGTTCTTAGTTCTATGAGTGCCACTTATATCCTTGAGAAGGTACTTGGATGTTTTGGGTTGGTATTGGATATCTTATGTTTCTCATGGTGCAATGTATTATATGATGGATGGCTTTGACTGAAAGAATCATTTTTCTCTTTTTGGCTGGGAACCATGAACTTAGCAAGTGGCACGTCCTTTCAGTGATAAAATGTTGGTCTATGCTTCATTTGTTGACAAACTTCTATATATTAGGATGGTCCAGATTCCAGTGTCTCCCAAGGTGCACACACCTTTACGCTGACTTTTGGCCAATAGTTGATCAGTTCAACGATAAATAACTTCTATTGGGGCGATCCTTCACTGATTGCTAATTGAATCTAAAAAAAATCTTCAAATAGGATGCTGTTAAAAATTAAGGGTTAGGATTATCTAGTGGGGCTGATTTCTTGGATCCCCCTTTTCATAAGTATACCCTTCAATCTGCCCTTTTTTCCATTGGTAAACTTTTATCTAAGTAGGTGCCACGGGCTGAAATGCATGCAAGCTTATGGGAGAACATTTCTTGGGAAAAGAAACTTAGAAAATTGTTTAATGTCAACGAGTATATTGAATACAACCAGCTAACTGCCCTCTTGCTTTTATAATGCCATAAATGTCTCCATGAAGCCCATTGACCTTTTTTTTTTTTTTTTAAATCTTCAATTACATCTTTGCTTTCTTTCTATTCCTAATTAGACTCTTAAACATGATTAAAAGTTTAAATATGGGCGTCATTAGATAACACCTGGCCGTTTTTTAGCAAAAAAACATCTCTACTAGTGGAGAGCAAATGATCATGGAAGTCCATTGGATGGAAAGATCTATATGAGACTCAACTTATGTGCAAAATTTAGACTCCATTGGATCATGCTAAGTTGGATTGCTGTAATGTTAGCCTTTTGCCAAAAAAAAAAAAAAAAGGGGTGGAAAAAGGGCCATTTTTAAAGTGGGGCATTTTTTTGTATTCCCCTTTAAATATAATCTGAAGGGAGACAAAAACTGCATGGACATCCCATGGAGTGTAGATCATGGGTTTAAATTTCGAATGCAACTGGGCCTACCCGATGCTGCCACTGGCCGAAATGAAACTTGGCTTGGAATTTCGTTTTATGTATATATGAAGGCTGTCTGTATCTTGGCTGGTTTCGACTTTCTCACTTGTGATAGAAGTCCACCTTCAAACGTGAAAACCTTCATATTTTTAAATTTTTTACAACTAAGTCCTTAATTTTTTTATTTAACCTTCAAGATGCCCCATGCTGCATTCATTAACTAAAATATGCAACATCTCAAAAAGACCCTATAAGTGAAAAATTATCTCTCTTTTGCTTTTTCTTTTTCCAAATAGGCATATATATATTTTTTTGGCATAACTACAAAATGGATCTTATATTTTTTTTATGTACTAAAATCTCCCTTCACTCAACCTTCAAACATGAAAAGCTTTTATATTTTTTTATTTTTTTACAACTAGGTCCTTACAATTTTATTTAACCTTAAAGATGCTCCATGTTGCTTGTATTAGCTCAATTATGCAACATCTCAAAAAGAACCCTATTCTCTTTTTCTTTTTTTTTTTTTTTACAAATAGGCATATATATTTTGGCATAACTATAAAATGGCTCTTACATTTTGTATATGTACTAAACTCTCTCTTAACTAAGGGTGAAACTGGATAGAAGTTAACTAGTACCTCTTTTTTTTTTCTTTAATTCTATCAATTTACCTCTAAGAAAATTACTTCTCCTTCGAATTAAAAAATAAAAAACATAATATTCCTCTTAAAAATTATTAGTTATATTTTATATCACTAGCGAGTCAATGCTCAACCACACTGAACTTCACTACTATATTTGGATTGGACACTTATTAAATAGGTCAATTTTCACACTTATACTAATTTCATATTATTTTCCATTTAAAAAATAAAATGTTTTGATAATTTTTAGGACCAGCGCATCTATATTGGTCTGGTTTGGGCAGCACAGACTAGCACGGTTGGCCTGCACTCGTCCCAGTCCAAACCGTCACAAAGATTGACAACGGAATTTAAAACCATGGTGGAGATAGATGTTCCTACTACCTACGTTTTTTTCTTTGATCTTTTGGATTTGTCATCTAGGTTCTTGTTTCCACATGTGATTTTCGTTTTCCTGTCTGAGTTTTTGTTTCTATGGTGAGGTTGGTTGCTTTTATGGTGCTGTGGCCTTGTGGATGTGCTATTGTTGGATACGATACTTATTTTGTATTAAAATTTAAACCTTCACAGCATGATCTGTTTAATAGTATATGTATCATGTAGGTACACATGCATGCGTGTGTATCACAGTATTGAATATAAACCTTCACTACATGTTCTTGTTAACTGTATGTATGGATCTGTACATATACATGGTGATACATGGTTACTACAGGAGATTTACTGCACACATTGTGCATGGCATCCCCTCCACACCTCGCTATAGGGCCCACCTAGGGATGAGGGTGGTTGGGTTTGAAAGATTTAGATGGGTTCAACCTGGGTCTTCCTGATCATCATTTAACAGCCGACAAGTTGGATGTCTTTACATTAAAAACTTTCAGTCGTTCCAATGGACCAGTGTTCATTCATGGGTGCAAACCTGTGGGATTGGTGCAAATCAGGGGGATGGTCCCTTGAATTGATCATTGTGTTTGGCCCAAAGACCTATTTTCCAATATTTTAGGTGTCTGAAATTTTTCTCACCTGGATTGTTCGAGTGAATTTGTTGTCTAGGATTGGATGAGACACATTACGGCTGGCAATGTAAATTTATAGATAATTGATGTGCATATAATGTTAACTATGTTCTCACTTTGTTATTCAGGACAATGAAGGCTTTTACATTGTCATTAGCCCTCCTCTGCTATCTCCTTGTATTCCCGAGCAGTAGTTCCGTTTCCTCCAGAAGAATAAATCCAATTTTTCTTGGAGCACCTACACCATCACCACCATGTCACAATGCTAATGTGACTGCTGTGACTGCATCGCCTCTATCATCATCCAATGACACTGCTGCTGCAACCCTACCTCTATCATCCAGCACTGCGACAGTTGTGCCTACACCTACCCCATTGTCATCTCGCAAGGTTGGAGCTGTGCTCACACCACCTCAGTCAATTCAAAATGATAGTGCTACATCTGCACCACCTTCACCAAGACACAATTTCATGGGACATTCTCACCCAAGTATGGCCAAGAGAATCAGGAAGTTACTAGCTGCTATTTTTGTGTTCTTAAATTTAATTCAAATTTATTATATTTGTAGTTCTTCCGACTTCGACTCTTAATCTGTGAAATATTTTATTTTATTATACTACTATGTCTATCAATGACCTTTTTACAATCTATTATGAACGCCCAGAGTGTCCATGCTGACAGGATCTCTCGCTCTGTGTGTGTGTGTGCGTGCGTGTGTTTGCTTGTTAATATACTTTTTTTCTCAAATGTTCTGTCTGTGTCTTGCTCTCTTTTTTTCCATTGTAATATTGTCAGGGCAATATTCAAGTGCATATATATATATTATATATATGAAAAATTTTCAAGAATGCCTCACTTGAAAAGGGGTGTTTCTGTCTTCTTTCTATCTTCCAATGAGAAACAAGTTATATGGAGACTTTTTTTCTCTTTTTAAAAGTAATATTAATTGCTTGTTCACATTTCTGATCTCTTATTCTTTGTAAAAAGGGGCAATTTTACTTTTAAAAATGCCCGAGTGCTTTCTAGCTCTCCTCTATATATATAGTCCCTCACATTGTGATGAGGTGTGATGGTTTTGTCTTTTTGTACATTAATACTTTCCAAATATGAAAGTGTCTCTTACTATTGGTGTGAGAGACATATGCATTTGAATATTGTTATATATATATATATGAATAATATTTTGGGTTTGATAGTGGTTTCATTGGATTCAGGTTCGGTTTGGATACATGAATGAAACTCATATGGGTTTCAGGCTTTCAGGGTGGGTTCGGGTTTCATCTTCTTAGCCTCGGTCATTATACCTATTAATGATAAAATTGATTAGTCATTTAATATTTAAAATAATATCTAAGCCATTAGGTATTTGCTAAAATGTATCGCTCCAATTGTTAATAAATCTTAGCTATTCCCATTAAAATTGGGAATTAAGCCATCAACTATTCTATTTCCCTAATGCAATGCGCAGACTGATTTATCTGCCCCATATGAATCACAAACAGTGGCTCGGGGGCTATGTAGTTTAATGAATGTTTGGAAGGTGTATTTGAATTTAACATCTGAAATTTGTTATTCGGCGGGGGTGCGTTTTGGATGGATTGTACATCAATTGGATTGGGTAAGGAGACGAACTCGAGCCCAACCCAATGCCGTTCCTAGTTGTAGATCACTTCAGTTTATTGTTAAAGTCGTTGAGATATTTGTACCCCCACTGATGAAGAATCTCAAAAATAGTAGATTTATAGAGGACTTATTCTGTGCACCCATGTGTTGGGATCGGGGAATCTCTTCATTTGGTTGAGGCCTAATTGTATACAAAAGATGGGCACAATTTGATCATTATAATCCCTTTATCAATAGCCAACAAGTTTTCCTCTTTTAAAAATTTTTCTGTCCACCTAATGGTATACTCTATTGGAATAGGTGTAAAAAAAGGGGGAATACTGTAGTTCAAGGGCATTGTGTGTGGTTTATTCTGATGGGTCATTAGGTTAGTTCCACCATGAGGTGTGCATGGGTGTGAGAAAAAACCAAAAAAAGAAAGTGTGAATGTGATATTAAAAAAAAAGAAAATAATAATAATAAAAACCTCTTAAAACTAGATTCGATGACCATGGGCCCAAATTACTAGTACGTAGAAGGCCTCCAGCCCAAAATTTTCTATCCAGCCCAAAATTTCTCTCGATTTTTTTTTTTAAACCTGTCTACCCCTATTTATTAATATTAGAAATTACTCAGACATTCACTGATATTAACTAATATTGGTTTTTCTTAAATGTGCCTATGTAGTTTGTTCCTCATTCTAATCTCTTTTTGTTTCTTATTCTAATCTCTCTTTGTTTCACATTGTAATTTCTTTTTACTGTGTTCTTCCCATGCTATATGGTTGATTGCAATGGATTGTGTATATGGTGGATGCATTTTTTGGTGGTTGGTCCGTTGAACTACGTTTCAAACAATGAAAACCATTTTAGAAAACCCGGTAAAAATCACGGATTCACAAAGTTTTGGTACGAACACAAGCCATTTGAGATGAGATTAACCAGTTCTGAAGCTAAAAATTTGATCATTAACTTGTTCGAACAGGAAGCGATTACACTAAATACGTTAGACCTCCAGCAGGAAGTAACTTCAGCACTATTAGAGTTATGAGGTAGGAACATGACAACTTTGTGGAAATAAATACCGGAATATCCATTCATATCAACTAATTATTCATTATTCATTGATACAGATGAATTATCAATAACGACAACGGATGATGCAGTAACTGTGTATATCGCGACTAGTCATCTATATTTGTACCTTCTAAGGAATAGTCCTTGATCGTCAGAATTGGATAACCCCCCCGCCCAAAGGGTTTTGAAGGTTGGGTTCATGAGGGATACCTTGGGTCGTCAAAAAAAAAAAAAAAAAATCATCCATACTGATTTATTGATTATTTGATATCAATGAATAGATATGGATAATCTGATTTTCCTTGCAAGCCATGTGAATTGAGTACTATCCATCAATATCAATTCATTGATATCAATGAATAGATTAGTCGATATCAATGAATACATATGGATACACACACTAATATTCGACTCATGCATCAACTCAAAATGCAGTGGCATGGCTAGAGATTGAACCAAGCAACTAGGTGACGTGGGGTTGCCACCATAGTATTAGATTTTGGTGTCGTCTTCGTACCTGCTAGGACTGGGACGAGTCCTTGCTGGACCACTATGAATGTGCCCGTCCTAAAAGTGTTGAAAAATCTTGGAAAAATAAAAGAATAATAGAAACATAGTGAAATATAAAAATTGAGCTATTTAACAAATATCAAATTCAAATATAGTTATGTTTAGCATTGTTGAGCACTAGGTTGTTGACCGTGTAACATATAATTACTAGTTTTGAAGAGGCAAGATTATCTTCTTTTTTTAAATCATCTTTTAACTTAATGATTAAAGTTAAATTGGCCAAAAACCAAAAAAACTTTTTTTTATAACCCAAGATATGCCTTACCAGCCCAGCATTCAAACCTTTAGCCTCCGATCCTAGGGTAACCCGATTCTGACATAAATAGCTTTAAGCCATTAACTCAAGTTAGTTTCAATTAGCCCATCCAACTAGATGTATAAAGACAAAGGTAGCATATTAATTGAAGGGATTGGATGTGGAGTAGGAATATTCAAATGATTAGTGTTTATTTTTTCTATATTCTAGGTTGAAGGGGTAAATTTATCCTTTTATCTCTAGGAATGTGACTCTGAGTTAAAGAAGATTTTAATAAAAGCACAAAATACACCAGCACCAATAGGTTAAAATCTCTTAGATTTTTTTTTTTAAGAAGGGCAAAGTTGGGTTTTGGAATGTGTACCCACCTACATGTAAAAATCTCTTAGAAAGTGTGAAGAAAAGACCAATCACCACCCTTCTGCGAGAAACGTGAAAGCAAAGGATCTTATGTGTGAAATAAACTCCCAAAGTGTAGAAAGTAAAATACAATGCATGCTGGGTTTCGAAAATATGTATTAGCATAGAGAGCTGCTAAAACAACACCAATTTTAGCTTAGTATATATTGAAATAAAAAAAGAAAAAAAACTTTCCAAAATACCCCTTCTTTCCAACACCCCTTCCCTCTCCCTCCATCTTCTATCATGCCCTTCCCCACCTACCCCTCTGGCCGGTGACGAGCTCCGGTGGTGGAGGAGGCTCTCCTTCCCTCCCTCTTTCTTCCCTCCCCTCAACCCTTGATGCATGGACATTGATAATCTCCTTGCAGCAAGGGTTGTGGTGAGGGGGAGAAAGGGGGAGGGGGAGGGGAATAAGAGGGAGCGCCCACTCTGCTGCTAGAGCTCGTTGTTGGCTTGATGAGGAGGATGAAGGGAGAGGAAAGGGGCATGAAAGAGAAAAGGTATTTTGGGAAGTTTTTATTTTTTATTTTTATTTTCTTTTTTCCGCAGCTCTCATTAACATCATACTAATCATCCCAAGACCTCAACATGTGCATGCGGTTGAGATATATAATTTTGAAATTAATAATTCGGTTCCGGCACAATATTTTGCTCGTTTTGAATATGACCGGCCCAAGTGAGCCGCAGCGCAACACGTGCATGTGGGCGCGATATATAGTATAAAACTGATGATTTTGTTCTGGCACTATATTTTGCTTGCGCCGGACCTTGACTCGTTTCGGACATGACCGGCACTGGACGAGTCGACCCAGTGCCAACCGAAATTTGAAAACCATAGTTGCACGCAAGAACTGTCATATTCGTGATGCACCATGGTCCACTCCTGTAGAAATGAAATTTGTGGACGATCACAATATAAAGCAAACATGCACAGAAGAAATCCATATGGTTGCATGATTTTTATTTGTGCTCATTTGGATCTTATTGAACGAGGCACATGCCATTTGGATAAGCTAGGTTTCTTTTATCTTTTATCATTTTCTTTTTATAATGACGTTGGCATCCCAGAAGACAGTAACACAATAAGACTAATCTCCTATGTGGCACTACTAAATCCACAAAAATGCATAACAAGCAAATTTAGGACAATTTTAAACATCAAATATTGAAAGTAAATCCACACCTCATGTCACTCCAACTCTCAAGTTTGAATTACCTAGCCATGACATAGGAAAACTAAGAAATGGTTCAGTTGATTAGATTTAAAGGTACTATACAACAAAGCTCTAAGAACGTGATCCGAGGCAATGGAAATGTATGGTTGCAAAGGATTAGATAATCTTTCCTTATCTTTTTTTCCCACTTACCAGTATGTCAAAAAACCCACAAAAAGTAGGTTTACTTTTTTTTTTCTACCCCTACCGAGAAAGCCAACATGGTAAATTGCCACAAAGGAAATATGTCAAGGTTTTCAACCAAAGTACAAGTCCCCTAGGTGGGATCCTTGCATTAAAAAGTCCTTAATTAAGGGCATGTTGCTTTAGAGGTATTTCTGAAAGAATTTTTCTTCTGGAGAATTAGCATTGATATGATTGATGTCCCCTTATAAGCAAGTCAAATCTATAATTCATAGTGGAAGTTATAAATTCTAACCCACTTGAAAAGTAACAAATACCCTTTAGAAATCCCATTGTTCTAACATTTCAAATGCTAGATAGTCCATGGGATTTGAATTTCCAAGAAGGAAACATCATTTGAAGAATTTTTCTCTAGACATGAATTCTCAAAATTCTTGCAAAAGAATATACCCTAAAGAGGTTTGAGAGTTCTAAAGGATAACAGCGGCTTTTCATGTTGTTAGAACTTTAAATTCTAGCAAAGAAACATTTGAAAATGCGGAAGAAACAACTATCACATCACTGTCCAAAAATCCCAACATCACAAATTCATGGCAAGAATACTCCAAAATAGACAAACCCTAAAATGCCGCCCTTCACTAAAAATCTAAGAGAGCAGGCGACTTTTTCAAAAATTCAATTGCTCACGAACTCTATCACCCCTTGGACATGAACAAAAAGAAAACTATAATTAGTTTCAGTATGCCCCATTGTTAGATAGATAACTATAGTTATCAAATGACCGGGCCTGCTTGGAGCTATTATTACCCTACCCTCAACATATGTTGGCTGGGCAAAAGCCCTTGAAGGGCATACACTACTTTGGCCCTTCTCATCTTCTAGATCTGAGTCATGGCTGTGTCTAGGGATTAAAGAGAAGGAAATTATTTATTTAATTTTTCTATATTGTCACTGGATCTAAGACGTCCTAAGTATAAACTATTGGACCTCAGACGGTATGACTGAGATAGCCTCAACTACTATTCATGATAATCTCGTGGTATTCACAATCAAGAGTCAAACCCCTTTTTTTAGTGCTCGTAATGCACAATCATGGAGATTTGTTTCCCCGGTCGAGATGGAGGAAAATCTCTCTATATATGGGTGCAAAGAACTATAGTTGGGACACACAAAAGAAAACCCTCTCGTTGGTGATCAATAGCCTCACGGCATCATCTCCCTTCATTCGTGCATTCGCGCTTCTATCATAAACAAGATGTTAACCCTCTTTATACGGGCTTAGGAATGACAATGCAATGCAATAGAAACTTATCAAAGTTACGTTTATTTTTGAATTGAAAAATATAGGAACTCATTACCAAGTGGGGCCTATTTGTTTACATGAAAAGGGAAAGAAGTAATTAATTCAAATGGGCATGTTTTTGCTTTGAATTGGAAATAAATAGGAAGTTGGTTCCATAGAATTGGAATACATGGGGAAATCATTGTCAAATGGGCCTATTTGTTCACATGAAGTCCGAATGCGTAGGGTGGCTTGTTAGATGGGCCTATTTGTTTGCATAGAATTGAAATATATAAGAAGTACTTGAATCAATATGAGTGCCACCTATCCTTGTTTGCATAGAATTGAAATAGATAAGAAGTATTTGAGTCAATTAGCTTGCTTGTTTGCATGGATTGGAACATAGGACCTCATTGTCGTTTCTTTTTTTTTTTCTTTTTCTTTCTTTTTTTTTTCTCTACATAAAGAGGAACTCATTGTCAATGGCCTACTTATTCGCATGGAATTTGTGTTTTTTTTCTTTACTTTTCTTTTACTCTTTCAGCCATTTTTATCTAAGTTCACAAAAGCATATATTTTGCATTTTCAATTGTATTGTTTGTTTAGCTTTGCAGTTTTTTGTTTCTTTTATTTTGCTCTATTTCATTGATCGAGACATTTTCTAGTATGCGTCCGCATTAAATTTTAGGGTGTTCATTGTCACATTAATCACCACTATAAGTTAAACCCTTAAATTTTCATAATACAATGGTGGGCCCAACTTCTATTAGGGTGAGATTTAGTGAGAGTGTCATATATAAAAGATGGATCCATTAACTCTAATTGTTATCATAAGTAGGCCCCTCTTAAGAACATCATGAATTTCTCAACTGTATAAAATTTCAAACCACCTTTCTTATACTTTGTTTATAGGGAATAGCTGTCACACCAAACATGAAGTTTACTAGAACATGAGAAACCATTTTTTGCATTCCCCACTTTTCCTATGAAAAATCAAATATACAAACTTGTCTATTTTTTGTGATCAATTTAATGGTAGGCCTAACTCTTATTGAGTGAATTCTGATAATGCCCACAAAATATGGGGTAATTTATATTGATTGGTTTGGATTTTTTTCATAAGTGGACTGCATTGATAAGCATTAGGAATTTCTAATGATTCCTTAGGACATATTTGATTGTAAGCATTTTGGGCATATTGTTTCTACAAAATTTTGAGAACTCCATATGCTGTCCCCTATGAAGTAAGATTCCAAAATAACAATGGCAAGATAGCACTCTAAGTTCTAGAATTTGGAGAATTCAACTGGCCAAAAGTGACTTTTCACTAGGTCAGCTCAATGAATTCTCACTCTCAAAATTAACCCAATCAGTAAATTGTCACATTAGCAAATTCTTTAGAAAATGAATACCACGGAAAAGGATTTCAGTGGAAGCAAGAAATTCGTGTGTGAAACTTTTCTTTTCCTCAATGAATTGGTCTGAATTATGTTTGGTGGAATTGTGGATTCCTTGGTTTGGACAACATCTCTACTCAGTCACGATCTAGAGATCCACTATAGTACCCACCATTAAATCTATCTGCTCATCATTCTCATCAATTATGGAATCGTCTCATATTTTTCTAATCAATTATGGCCCATCATCATCATCATCATCTTCATCTTCCTGTTGTTGTCGTTCTTCTTTGATGCCCACTATATCAAATCCGTCATAATCTGAGATGGCCCAATTAATCACTGATCGTGAGAGGTGATCATCTATCCGACCATCATTACCATCGACCATGACCTATGCAAAGTCTCCACCATCAGTGCCTAAATCCCCAAATTCACTATAGTAGACATCCTCCACCATCACTACTCAAATTCTCCACCTTCACTACCAGTACAAAGCCCCACCATGGACCCACTACTTTAACCATCCTGAAGCCCATTTGCCAAGCGTCATCATCAAACTCGTACAAAGCCATCATTACCACCCAAATCATCCACGTCATCACCCAAATTAGTCCATCCCAACTATAACAAGCCTCCATCTTCTGCCTAGATTTGTCCATCCCAGCCACAGGGAGAGAAAAGAGAGGGCAAAGATGGAGAGAGAGGCCCTTTACAATCACCCATCTTCCTCTAGGAAATGGGGCTTATAAAGGGTGGTGAATTTTCTGCCGAGATGGAAGTCCAAAACCCCACACATAAGAAGTCCATTTCAGTCTTCTTGAGAAAAATGTTGACCTGGTGGAAAAGCATTTCCGTAGACTTTTGACACACCAAACACATGAAAAATTAATTTTTGTGCCGAAAACCGATACGGTTTCCTTGAAAATGGGTCACACAAATGTGCCCATAGGAATTTCCACCAAGAGGAATTCTTGTAAACGAATGCTCTCTATGAAATAGGCCTAAAAGATATGGTAACCACATTTGCTTCCTGCATTTTTAGAAAAGAAATTGAAAATTTGGAAGAGATGATATGTTTCTCCTATTTTAGCAAAAGAATTTGAAACAATCTCACATGAATTAGGCATGGTTGCCATCATAAGCCTTAGTTTATTCTTGCATCTTACATAGGCATGTCGATCTTGCTATTTGATAAGGGGCCTAGTCTCGAAAAGATCTTAAAATGAAAGCTTTTATTCGTCTTAAAAAGCTCTGGGGCCGAACTTGGACAAAATTTTGTGTGCCTTCTAATTTTGAGGGCTAGGGTTGGATAGTACCAGGTCTGGCCTGACTCTTGTATTTTTCTATATTTTTAATATGTATTTATATGAATAGCCAAATAAAATGGTAACAACCAAATAACAGTAAGAAAATGGTAATAAAGGATGGTGATGACATGCATCAATACTAGTGAGAACCCTCAAATAGAAATAATAAGAAGCAGCCAGTAATTGCGTTTGCTGTTGATTTTCATTCTTTTATTTTTTAAATATCTAACATCTATAAAGTTGGTCTTTATTTTATTTTTTAACACTAATTCAATTACGTGGCCAAAAGGTTTAGATATTTTCAGTTTTCCTTTGGATATTTAAATGTGCCAATAGGACTATGTTTGAATTTTATATATGTTAGTCTATCTGCATTTTAATAGTCTTAGCACCTATCTTCAGTGGGATGTACACTAGATGTTTTTTTTGGGTGGTTTAAGCTACGATAGTATGAACAAGCTATCAGTGCTCAATGACAGCGTATAAATGTGAAAAATTGATTTTTTTATGTTTTAGGCTAGAGGCCTTGCTGTAGCCTGGTCTTAGCGCCTGAAGGTAAGGTAAGGGCTTTGGTAGAGCAGGTCCTTCAAGGGTTTTGTCTTATGGGTAGGGCAATGACAAACCTAGCCTGGTTCAACCCTTTGACAGGTCTAATCTTAAAGCTGAAAATCCCTTTTTAAAAAGTCCATTGTTTAACAAAACAAAGTGATTGAAGGAAAAGGAATATGCCAAAAATATTATCCATCGGTTCATATCACCACTCCAGTACAAGGAAGAAGAAAATGGAGTATTCTAAATCGTATAATCAGCTGGCCATCCTCTTTTGAAACAGAGAATATAGGTCACACGAAGGAGGAGCAACATATTTTAAATTTCTTTTTCTTTTGGTGTCATGTGCCGTTTGGAGGTTGCTTCCAATCTATAAGGGCCTGTTTGGATAGATTCATTTTGATAAGAATTAAATTTGTTGGAATTTCTTAGATGCTTATAGCTTTTATCTCCCAAGCATTTATTATTATTTTTTTGGGAGCCCACCCTAAGAAAGGGGAGCAGACATCAAAGATGTAGTGGAGCCCTAAGGCAAGGTAATATGGTCCTCTGGTGAGGAAAAGGTGCATGTCCAAGTTTGAACCTTGGCTTAGCAGATAAAAATTGACATTTCTTACCGGTGGGGTTAGGGGCTATTCTTATATTCTAAGTATTTCAAATGCCTTCTTTGATACAAGAATTCATAATTCTGGCCCACATGAAATGTCACTTTTAGCTTTATGAATTTCTAAATTTTCCGCATTTTAAATGCTAATAAAAAGAAGGTTGACTTTCGGCTGCAACATTTGGAATTCTCCGAATTTTCTCCTAGACAAGCTAAAGTCCAACTCTAGTTCTCAAGAACTAATGCAAGACACGAGAATTAGAGTCCCTTCTATTTCGATGACAATTTTGAGGCTAAGAGAGGATTGTATCTTGGGAATGGATTTTATATGGAAACACCTGCATCTGGGGAAAACATCGTCTCAAAGAAAGCATTTCAATTTAACATGCAGCTTGCCCTTTTGTTTTAGTGTTTTCTTATCTTTCTCCAGTTCACTCTTATTATATTTTATATTTAATGGTCCATTTACTTCTCTGATTACAGATTCTTTGAATGTATTTTCTCTATAGTTTTAAGACAATATTTTTACCTTTTTAATAGTAAATGTGCAATCATGAGTAAGTGGTACTGATTTGTTGTATGATGATATGAGTAATATATTCAATTTAGTGATCTTTCATCTTCAAGAAAAAAGTGGTACTGCTGGTCAAGTGAATTTCAAGTGTTTATGATACAAAGGGGAACGTGAGTATCATTCAGTTTGGCTTGGATACTACAGACAAATCTTCAATTGTCACAAAACAAAGAAACAAACATATATGTTGATAACAAATCAGCCATTGCACTTACCAAGAATCTAGTGTTCCACGAAATGACCAAGCAAATTGATACAAGATTCCATTTCATCCACGAGCATGTCAAAAAGAAAGAAGTTGAGCTCCTACATAGAAAATTTGGAGACCAAGTGGCAGACATTTTCACGAATCCACTAAGATTGGATCCATTCAACAAAAATGAAGGATTTTGTTTGGATGAGTTGTCCGATAAAATTAGGTTGTAAGAAATAAACCTAATTTTGTATTTGTACAAAATCTAAAAGGCTTTTTTGGAAAAAATTATAAGTGTTACATTGGAAATAGGTACAAGTTAGCTTCTAGAAGCGAAGGTTCAAGAATGTAATTAATTAGGGTCGTTGGCTTGTGAGATATTTATAGTTTGAATTGTAGTTTGAAATTGAAATGGGTAGTGGGAGAGTGAGTTAATAAGGCCTAGAAGAGTTCCATTTCCTATAAATAGATGTACCTATCCTTGTGTAGATCACTTGCCTTTTGAGAATTGTCCCCACTTCTTCCATGTCTTTCCTTTGTGTCTCCTTACTAAGTTTTGTCACATCGAGTGCAAAGAGCTTCCAAAATCAGCTCACCTACCTTCCAACATTCCCAACCTTCTGTATACAATTTCCTTAATTTCTTCATTCCAGATATCAAAGTATCAAAGGAGCAATATCCCTGTCTTGCCCTTCATATATTCAATCTAACCTATTTTATTTAGTAAAAAAATGAGTTGCTGCTGTTGGAAATTTATTCTAAACTCATACTTTTATATATTTGTCTTTGACTGAATTATTTATTAATAAAGTTTATTTTTTCGTTTTAATGAGAAATTGTATGAGCAAATGATTGTATTGTTATTTATTATGAATGTGTGTGTCTTTTATTCTATAATGTAAATAAATTGATGTGTAGAGTTAAGCTTAGATACAAAAAACTTATTTGTCGGTTCTTATAGAATATAAGTTATTGCTGTTTACAATTTAGATGGAATTGGACACACCATTGGTATGATTATAGCATGATGTTTTAGTAGGCTTGCTTGGTTGTGGGAAACATTAAAGTTTCGAATTGTTATGCTTATACACTTTGTGTATATTGAACATGACAGCTTTTGAGTTTATTGTCTTTATATTGACTATATAAGATGATTAACATTTAAATGGTTATTATAAGTGCTTGTACTCTTAATCACAATACAAATAATAGACAAATACATTTAGTATTTAGCATTTTAATTTACAAAGGAGTGAAACTTTTTATGGGTCAATAATCTCAGTAAATTAGATGGCTACACTACGTGTATGGTACATATTAGTTTATTAACGGAATCCAAGTCCTATAATAAGAATTTATGATATCCTCTTTATAAAGTTTATAAGTTTTGACTATGTCAAACCCTACTGGTAGACTTTGTGTCTAGCATATTAAATAAGTAAAGTGTAAGGTCTCAAAGAATTTTAAAGATATTAATTATATATAGATGTCAGTAATTATTTAATCAATGGATATCTAAAATCTTAACGTGGGGAGATTAATAAGCATTTAATAACAAGAAGCTCAAAATATTGTTTTGAGAATAAGGATAAGAGTGTATTAATTATAATTCTCTAGTGGATTGAATTGTAAATTATTAGACTAGGATTCTAATTTGGGTAGAATTAGAGTTTCTTATTTTCATAAGAAGCATATTCCTTATTTCTTTCTAAAGTCCCTATTGTAGCCTATAATTATGTGCCATTGCTCTCTAGGAATAATAATAAGAGAAATCTTGTTTTTGAGAGCAAAGAAAATTCGCAGAAAAGGCTCACACCCCGGTGCGAGTTCGAGGATAAAAGAATACAGTAGAAGGTCTTGAGATTTTTGAATTGCTATAAAATCGAGATCAAATCAAAGAGATCTCGTAGGTATGGTTCTTGAATCATTATAATCCAAAGATATTTCCGTAGTAATTTGTACGTAATATCTAGGGATCCTGGCCGCTGCCTCCCAATGGCTATTAGCTCACTTAGGTAAAATGAATTGGAAATAGAATGAGTATGAAAATTAGAAAGCTAATATGTGGTATGATTTTTACAAATGTGTCGTACAAATATTTAAATATTTTTTCAATATAATTGACATATTTTCTCCCAATGTACTTTGATAGATGGGACACATAAGGTGAGGATTGATTTATGACTAAATGTATTTTTAAGAAGGCTTTTTAAGTCTTAACTCAATATGTATATTAGTTTGTGTAAGATTAACCAAACAAGTTCAAGTGGGGTAAGGATTATTATTGGAGGTTCTTTATTTATTTATTATTTACTTGAAGGACAAAGTATATGAGGAGGAGGACCAAGGAAAGCCAGATGAAAACTTGGCCGTAAAACCTATGACCTAATGACATATTAGCACAGCTAAGCACAAAATATCACCACAAAAGCATCACTTCAGCATCGGTTACTCATGAAATATCATTTTTGTATCATGAAATATCATTTTTGTATCAATCACATGTAACTGGCATGAAGCTTGCTTGAGAGATTAAGCCCATCCTAGTAACTTAAGTTAAATCAAAATACCAAAAGGGCTTGTTGTAGACTATAATCATCACACAAAGGGTAAAAATTGTATGTAAGTGTCCCCATGATGAGTTTTCCGCACTGTAGATGATATAAACCGAGTGAGATGTGAAAGGTGGAATAGTCCAAATTCGCGCATGGACTAAAACTCCTTAAGATAAAATTGTCCAAATTCAAAAATTGATAACACGTCCTTGTAAAAGTACATATTTAGGAGATAATCTTCAGATTATTTTCTTATTGATATGCTCTTACTATAGAGCCAATGTGAGTTACATGGATGGAAACAAATTTTAAAGGGCCCCTCAATTAAGTAATGATTACTAATTAATGACAACTCTACTCAATCTTGCTACTTAGTGGAATGAGTAGGTTGACAACTCAGACCAACTTTTATGACTTATTCAAATCTCAAGATGATCTACTTGCAATTAGCCTACTTTGCATTGGGCAAACATTCTCACCCCCATGGTGCAATTGGTGTAGTCTGGCTGGGCCAGGCTACTCTTATCAGTAGATAATGTTGTAGATGTCAAACATACACACACAATAATATACAACTTAACATACTTGGTTCACAAGGCATAACATGGTTCGCAATTATAACATACACAAGAAGGATCTCATCCTTCTGACTAGCAAAATCATGTTACAAAATATATGGCACAACTTCTGTCAAGTTTTAGGTCAATTACATCACCAGTAGGATGTCAAACTTGATAAAAACATGATAAAGAATTTTTAAAATTTGATGGAATAGAGATCAATATAATCTAAACTATATAAAACACATTTCTAAGGCCCTAGCTTGCACTACAAGTATGGATATCTTAAACTGAAGTAGACATCCTTGCATTAGATCACAAAGAGGACAAAATAACTCCCTATTGGAGGCAAACGAAGCAAAAACTCAAATACCTTAGTACCCTGGTAGGGTTGCTTGCCTCAAGCGATGCTTAGCTTCATGCAAAGATGTTTTAGATAGTGAGTGTTTCATACTCTTCTCCTTTTTAAAACCTCTTCCAGTGCTATGATGTAGCATGAATAGTCTTAGAATTATATTGTAACCCTAGATTCCGGAAGATTGAGATAGGATCATGATAGATGAGTTCTCTCTTCAGTGGACGTAGGCAAGGTTGCTAGACCACGAGGAATTGCTTTGTCCATGTATGTGATTGCTTGATAGTGTGATTGCGCTTGTCCATCGTGGTTGATTCGTCGATTGCGGGTTATTCCGCTGCGTCACTTTAATTTCCCAACTACATAATGACTAAAATATCTCTAACCCTAAACCTTGGTTTTGGCTAACCCAGATGACTGGTCGGGCTAAACTAAAATATAAGACAAAACCCAACAATAAATAACAATCAGATGAGCGATCCAACCATCCTAATGGATAGATTCATTGGTTAGGTTCAATGTCATGATCATACTACAGTTGCACTAGCCTACTGAACAAGCAGTAGTATCAATTATAAATTGCAATGGCTTACACTATTCCTTGAGTATAACAATTAAGCATTGGTGCACGATCAAGGTGGATCACACCAAGGCAAAATAAATTAAATCCATCAGTAGTTCAAATTTCTAATTCCAATCCGGCAGATTGGTTTGCATAAATCATGAAACTAAGCAAGAATATAATATCTTTTATGCAAGTTTATATCTAAATCATGTATGACAGCACATAATGATCTTGTATTTATCAGGTATCGGTAGACTAGTTTGCGTAAATTAGGAAACTAAGTGAGAATATCTATATATCTATTTAGAAGTTGTTCTTTATGAGTTAATAACCACTTCTCAAACCCCTAATCATAATTTTCTAGATTTTTAAGAAAACTCAAAAAAATAGGTGGCATTTTCTCAACACACCTCCCCCTCTCTCTCTTCACACTTCCTCTTTCTCCTGTCTCTCTCCCTCTCATTTCTCTCTCTCTAACTGTCTCACCTCTCTTTCTCACATAGCATTTTTTACATTCATTGCATTCTATGGACGTGACACCTAAAATTGCCTTTGAAGAAGGGTAGGCGAGCAAGGGAAGGAAACCTCCCTCTCACACCTCCTTCGTCTAATTTGTCCATAGCCCTTTTCGATTGAAGTTCCCAAAGATGCACAAAACATGGAGGGCGCAGGCAGATGGGACACCATTGAGTGGACTAAGATCAAGGTCATCCCACCGATTTTTCTGGTTTTCTCCTCCTCTTCCTCCCTCCATTTGATCTTCATCTTCTAACATTTCTTCCATTCCTTTTCCCTTTTCTATTTGCAACCCATTACAAGGTTTGTTTTTCATGGCATGTCCGAGCTTCTACTTCCAGCAAAAGAAGTCATCCTACAGGTACTCTCTCTCTCTCTCTCTCTCTCTCTCTCTCTCTCTCTCTCTCTCTCTCTCTTTCTCTATCTCGAGGCATTTTGTTGCATATCATAATTTCTCAATTACGATGTTTCTATTAAAGAATTTATTTGTTGAATTCTTCATATTGATTGTGATTTTTGTTGTTCTTGGAGTTTGAATTGTTAAATTCAAGATGATGAATTATTCCACAAAGAGCTGAAATTTACAAGAAGATGATGCCGAGTGCAAAATGCATGCAATTCATAAACAATATGAGATGATTATGTATTTGGTGGTAGTATGGATTGAAGATTTGGATTATATTTGTTTTTGGGCATACAATTATGAGTTATTAGCCATAGTTTTATACCGCATCCATATAGTTGATACGCTGGGTGCATCTCAGATATTTTCAAATGTTTAGAATGGCCTACACAAAAAATGAGGTATTTTACAAGGAGTTCAAACTTCAAAAACAAGGCCCTCATGGTGGATTAAACTTTACGGGTGTATTATACTTTGTAAGACTTACTATAGGCCTGAAATATACTATTTTAAGAAAACAACATTTTTATGAGAGGTTCATATTTTAAATAGGCAGGTTCTACCGTGGATCGGCCAACCATAAGCCTTAATCAATAAAATCCGTTTAAAATAATTCAAGCATCCATTCACTGTGGAAATTCTCTTCTTATTTTGCTCCACTTTGTCATTGACATGGAATGTTTGACTTAATTTTGTATGGATGTTTGATGTAGTTTGTATGGATGATTTGGGATGAGTGTAAGGTTTGCTTTGGTTTGTTTTGGTTTTGTTTTCTTAGACTTGCATAAGGGTGTGATTTGCAGTCTTTTGGATCTACAAATCAACAAAAAAATGAGTCATATGGGTGAACTTTATCTGGTGCCCGTGTGTAAGGCTTTTTCCAAGATCCATGACCTGATCCTTTTGGTGTCAAAAGGGGTCGAACAAAGAGGACATTTATCAGGTGCCCATGTGTGAGGCTTCCTTTGGGGTCCTTTTCTTAATCCTTAGGATGGAGATTTGGTTTTTGGGTTTTGTTTGGATTTTGGTTATACGGGGTCTACAAAAAGACTTATTCCATATAACGAGGGATAGCCATATAGGGTCTGTAAAAAGACTTGTTCTACATAGCTGAGTTTTGCTATACAGGGTCCACAAAAGAACTTGGTCTATACAACAAGATGTTATAAGGAGTCTTATAGGGACATTATCCAAGTAACGAAAGTTGACTAGAGGGGCCAATGGGCTTTGTCCTCATAATAATTTTGTACAAGTCTATGGGATTTTGGTTAAGAGTCATAGGTTGTAAAGCGTGAAACTGAAGATTTTAGGGGTGAGAATGTACAGTGTACATGGTTTGGGTGTACCAATGACATTCAAGAATGTACAGTGTACATGGTTTAGGTGTGCCAATGACATTCAAGTGTAGTATTTCTTTAGAAGTTTTCCATTGATAGGCATTATGTATCTGTCTCCTTCAAGTGTAGGAGTGTGTAGGCGCCATTGGAGTAGACCTTGTCGATGACGAAAGGTCCTTCCCATTTGGATTCAAATTTGCCTTTTGACGAGTGTGTGGAGAACATAGGCCTTTTGACTGCAAAGACTAAATCTCATTTCTTATAGGCTTTGTATTTGACCTTCGTGTTGAAAGGCCTAGCCATACGAGCTTGATATAACTTGATGCTTTATCGAGCAGCAAACCGTTTCTCATCAAGGTTTTCTAACTCTTGAAGTTTGAGCTTGGCATTCTTTTCTTCAGTGTATTTGTTTATCACAGCTACCGAAGGAAAATGAAGTTGAATCTCCAAGGTATCACAGCTTCACAACCGTAAACCAAGGAATATGGTGTTGATTTGGTTGGACCATGGATTGTAGTTCTACAAGCCCATAAAGTTTCAAGAAGTTTAGTACTCCAACTCTTTTTGTTGTTAAAGATCATTTTCTTCAAAATTTTGCAAATAGTCTTGTTGAAAGCTTCAACAAGTCCATTAGTTGCAGGGTTGTATGCCATGGAAGGACCACATTGGATTCCATATTTATCACAAAATCTATAAAATTTGTCATGTTGAATTGAGGACCATTGTCATGATGCAGATGTTTAGACAACCCAAAATGACAAGCTATATGAGTCTTTAAGAAGCTAAGGACTATATCTGTTTTGACTTCTGCAAGAGACACTATTTTTGCCCATTTGGCGAAGTAATCTATTGCGGCAAAAATGAACTGATGACCACATTTTGATGGTGGATTAATTTTTCCAACTATGTCCACGACCCACGACTCAAATAACCAAGAGGTTGACATAAGATGTAGATATTCAGGCGGTTGATGAATAGAATCACCGTGATTTGGCATTCATTACATCTTTTCGCAAAACTGATGGTGTCAGATACTATGGTAGGCCAGTAGTAGCCTAACCTTCGAATTTGATCATGAAGCTTTGGTCCAACTTGGTGAGCACCACATAGGCCAGAGTGAACTTCTTTAAGTGCTTGATTTGCTTCTTTTGGTAACAAGCAATGGAGAAAAACTCCATCATATGATTGCGGTAAAGAGTCTTTGAAGGTAAAACAAAGTAAAATTTTAGAGCTCATCTTTGAATACTAGTTTTGTCTTTAGGCAAGACTCCCTGGAGAATGTAATCAATGAAAGTGTCACTTTAGTCTCTGAATGAATTTTGGAAGGATGAAATTTGATTCTTGATCACATTGAAGCAATTTGCTACTGCTTTATGAGTATTGAGTGGAGGAAGAAGCCATCTTTCAACTACTTCCAACATCATTGTTTCATTTTCGGGGATTGGCATTTCAAGGATTGACATTAAGGCTGTTAATACTGCCATTGCATCTACTTTGAGATTTTGTTGCCTTGGAATGTGGTGGAAATCAATTTGCACAAACCTTTCCTTGAGTTAACAAGCTTTGTTAAAGAAGGGAAGCAAGTTTGGTTTCTTCACTTTATATTCAAGATTCATTTGTTTGATTACAAGTTGCGAATCTCCATAGACTCCAAGCATGTTAATGCCTGATTTCAAAGTTAATTCAAGACCCATAATCAATGCTGTGTATTCTGCCACATTGCTTGAATATGGCTTGATTAATGGGAAGAAATGAGGGACATAGAATCTTTCTGGGCTGCAGAAAATGATTCTGACCTCGGAAACTGGATCTTCTAGCTCATTTGTTCTGGAAGCTTCATCAAAATGCATGATCCAATGTAAGTCTGGATCAATGGTGGGTTTCCATATCTGTTCAATGAAAAAACTAGATCAGCAGGGAGATTGTATTTGAATTCAGAATCTTCCGAGAGGGGGTATTTTGCTAGAAAATCAGTGAGAGCCTGTTCTTTTACCGCCTTTGCAGGAGTGTATCTGATATTGTACTGAGAAAGGAGAATAGACCATTTGGCTAGATGATCATTCAGTGATCTAGCTTATGTTACAAGTGTTTTCAGTGGGTTGATGTTAGAAACCAAGCACACTACATTGGAAAGAATGTAGTGGCATAGTGTTTGTATTGTGATCATCAGTGCAAGACATTCATCTTTACCAGATGATATTTATGTTTAGCACCAACTATCATTCGTGATAAATAATAAAGAGCCACCTCTTTACCCTCATCATTCTTTTGACTGATAATGCCCCCAGAGTAATCAAGAGTTCAAATATAAAGGATGAAAGGTTTGCCTAGAATTGGAGTTGAAAGAACTGGTTGGTTTATGAGATACAGATTGATATCTTAAAAGGCATCTTCACAAGTTTTATACCACACAAAGTGTACCCCTTTCTTCATGAGTATGGAGAATGCTCTTCACTTCCCAAATAAATTTAAGATGAACCTATGGATGTGGGCGAGTTTTGTCACGACCCGAGCCCAGAATTCGGGGGTTAGCGAAAAGCTAAACCGGTGACACACGTACTCCCGTGCACGTGCACCCAAACCCAGTCCAGATGCACGCACACAAGGGATCTAACACGTGCGAACTAAGCGTACGCGGAAGCTGTACATATCATAGCAAGCAACAAAGGAAAATAAAATAGCGGAAGCCAAAGCAAATACGAAACGGAAAAGACAAAGACAAATACACTGAGATAAAACCGAATACACACCAAAATCAATATACACAAAATATACAGAATACAAGTCCAAAGTCCAAAGTCCAAATACAAGCTCTCAAAAACCAAAACGCAAAATAAAAGCCACTGGTATGCATGCACGCACTTGGCAGAAGTGATCAGGCCCACTCTGCCAGACCGGAGGGTGCCTCTACACTCGCCCCTGCAGCCTCCTCGACCGCCGGGGAGCTGGGCAAGGTATCTGTGCCTGCAACACCACAGACAACACAAATGAATACAACGATCCAGCAAATATAAGTAACAGGAAAGAAACACGCATAGTATCAAAGCGAAATGAAATAGGGACAGAAGATTAAATACAGAGTCCATCTTAGTATGCTAAGCAAATCGTGCATAGGAGTAAAACATGATAATGGAATCAAAACATAGAATACTGAACTAGTTGGCTACTACGTTAACCATGTTCTCTCCAAAAGAGAGCAGAGCAGAGCAGAGCAGAGCAGAGGAGAACACCGCTGTCCAGGCCAAAGGTACAACGGGTCTCGGTTCCTGGGTTCCGGGGTCCCAAGACAAAGCAACACTGCAGTTAAAACAGAGATACAGAGATCTACGCCAGAGGTAACCCCGTCGGGTATCCTAGGGCTGAGGCTGAGTAGAGCCAGACTAATACCAATCAAATCAAAGCTAAAGAAAGGAGATTATCCGCTTTGGACTCACCGATGACAAGGACCGGATCTTATCCTCACGTATTAACCTCTGGGCAGAGCCACCAGGGAATACCCAAAAATCAGAGATATACAAAGCCAAAGACAGAGCATAGATGAAGTCAAAGCATAGCATAGATCAGAGCATAGTGTAGATCGAAGAATAAACAGACATACAGGACGAAAGCAAAAATGACTGCGGAATGCATAAACATAGATTAACAGAACAGAGGACAAAATCATAAACAATATGCAATGCATCTCAGATTAATACGGAATCAAGGTTCATTACGAGCCAAGTCTAATCTAGTTGCATCACTGTCACTAACCGTGCATGTTGATGTAGTTTTAAGTTATTCGATACACCGTTGCCATCCTAGTGTTGCAATATAATCCTGATGTGCATCGAAGTCCCTTAAACCAACACCCATGGGGGGGGGTGCTTAACAATGAGCAACACTCACATGAATAAGTCACAGCCTAACAGACTATTCATGCGCTCCAAAGAATCCATTTGGGCCGGTTTACGGGTATGGTTAACCTGTATTTGAGCCCTACAAGGTCACACCATTAGCCTAAGTTAACTGATATTTAACAGGTCTTACGGTTTAGCCATGGGTGACCTACGGCTTAGCCGTGGCATCCTACGGCGTAGCCGCAATATGCACTACGGCTTAGCCGTGGTTCCCTTCAGAACACGGCTAAACTGTCAGCTTTTCCACCTCTGATCTGATACCTCTCACGGCTGAGCTACAGTCAGTATACGGCTTAGCCGTAGACCAATCCACGGCTTAGCCGTAGCCTCACCGTAGGAGTACTGATATCAGAAAAGTTTCGACTGATCAGAGAATTAATTCACGGCTGGGGTACGGTTGGGTCACGGCTAGCTTACGGCTCAGCCGTAGGACAATTTACGGCTTAGCCGTAGCCTAGCCGTAGAACAAAACTCAAATTTCGAGTCTCTGGAAACCAAGCCGTAGAAGTTCACGGCTTAGCCGTACAATACAGAGATGAATTCGGGCTGAGTACAGAAACTGAAATTTGATACAGAAACTGAATAAAATGAGTTACAGAGGTTCCAAATTCACAAATTGTGGCTGTAAAACATGCTAGACAAAGAATAAGAGTGAATCAAAGCCATCAAACAAACACCCATATGTGTTATCAAAGCCTGTACTTATACTTGCCTCAAATCTGACAAAATCCTCTGAAATCAAGCTCCAAGCAACTAAAATCAAAACAAATCAAAGCAATCACACATGCATGAGATGAAGACAAAGCAACAGAGAATGGGAGATGTAATTTGGAGAAGAAATACAAAGAGTTGGGAAAGAACCCACTTACCTAAGGCAAGGACAGATATGAGAGAATGGAGAAGAACCCAAGCCAAACAGAGGATCCAAATCCTCAATCGATCAAGAGAAGGAAAGAAGAGAGAGAGAGAGAGAGAACGAACGTGGAGAGCTTCCCTGGAATTCCTCTTGCATGCAACGATCAAATGAAATGGAGCAAGAGAGAGACACCTGGAGAGTGACTCATTTAAATAGGTTTTGTGGTTTAGGTCAAAGTCCGGTAAGTTTATACTAATTACAGTTCAAGTCACACGAAGGTCTAACTTCTCCAATTGACTCCAAACGGATCTGACACAGTTACGGAATTTGTCGAGCTCAACGAAATACGCGTGCTGACACCAAGATGATGCAAAGATGAGATGAGCAAAGCCAAAGCAAAATTACGAAAAAGGGCTTAGAACTACCTATCTCAGGTCAAAGGTTGCTCAACTACCTATCCAAGGCCCAAAACCAAGTCCAAAAGAATAAAATAAAACAAAACACACACTAATGAGCCACTAATCCGGCTCAAAGGGGATCGGAGTGTTACAAGTTTGCCTTGCAATCCCTTGAGTTCTTTGAGAGTTCTCGGAGATGGCATATCCAATATAGCTTTGACTTTGGCTGGATCTAGTTCGATGCCACCTTTTCGAACACGAATCCTAGGAATTTCTCAGAGGAAACTCCAAAAGAGTTCTTCAGAGGATTTATTTGAAGATTGAATTTTCGTAAACTTTCGAAGACTATATGAAGATCAATTAGATGGTTTCACAACTGTTTGCTCTTGACCACCAGGTCATCTATATAGCATTTAACAGACTTGTGCTATATGTCTTTTAAGATCTTCATCATTGCCCTTTGATACGTAGCTCCAGTATTCTTGAGTCTAAAGGGCATAACGGTGTAGCAGTATACACCGAAGGGGGTTCTGAAGGATGTGTGCTTCTCACCCTTCTTGTACATCTTAATTTGGTTGTATCCCGAAAACCCATCCAGGAGTGACATTCTTACAAATCTGAAAGTATTATCAATCATGATTTCTAGTATGGGTAAAGGGAAATTATCTTTAGGACAAGCTTTGATCAGAACTCTGAAATCAATGTTGACTCTGATTTGCCCATTCTTCCTGGTGACTGGCACTATGTTAGCTAACCACTTGGAGTATTACTCTTCACAGATGAAATGAACATCTCTGAGTTTCTAGACTTCTTTTTCTATTTTATCCATGATTTATGGTTTTTTCCTTCTTTGATTTTGCTTTAAGGGTTTAGCATCGTCTGCTATATTTAATTTGTGTATGGAAACTTCTGGGTTTGGACCCGGCATTTCTGCATAGGTCCATACAAAGCAATCCATGAACTCTCACTAGAAACTCACATACACATCAAGTTCTTTTTCTTTGATTTGAGAGCTTACAAAGGTAGGATGGGGATTTTCTAGGGTTACCAAGTTTCTTTCTTGTACTTGGTCCTCAGTTGGAGGTTCAAGAGGAGGTTCTTCTATAGTATTTTTGGAAGCTTCCAACTCCACGAAACCTTCTGGGATTTCATTTGGGCTTTTAAGCGAAGGCTTTATCCTTTTCCATGGATTCGATTTTTTAGGCTCTTTAGCTTTTACATTAAGGGCTAGACATTCCCAATGAGTGTATTGAGATGGACCTATTTCTTCATTTAGTTCAGGTGGCCAATATTCAGTGATTTGTGGCATTGTGTCATCATCATCACTTGCCCCCTTAGGATGCTGAAAAGTAGCCCAATCAGTAGGATCTTGAAAGACGGTAGTCTCCTGAGAGTCATCAGAGTCATACCCCTTGGTGAATACCATAGATCTTGCTTTAAAATCTTGATTTAGCTTAGGAACGTTGCTGTAAGGAACATACCCTATGCAATGTCGTGGCTATTCAAGTCTATGTCCTTTTTGGAGATCTTCTTTTATTTCTGGAGTGAAGATATCAAAAGGGACCTGAATCCCATTTGCACTTATTCCAAGGCCTGTGGGTTTCTTGAGATTATGCCCCATGTTTTTCATCATGTTGCAAACTATAGGGTTGTAGATGTCGAGCCTTATTCTCCCATCATTGGTGATTTTGTCCATAAGATATGGAGCAGAAGCATCTTCAACTCGATGGAAAACTATTGAATGATTATATTACTTGGATAGAGGCACGAATAATAAAGAACCTTCGAAATCATAAATTTGGGATGGAGTGGGCCATGGAAAGAGTGGACGATCCCAATCCACAATACAGTACACAAAGGTGTTCATCTTTTTAGCATCTTCAGAATCTGAATCTCTGACTACTGAGATAACGTGCATTGGGCGCGTCCGTTCGACCTTTTATATGAATGATAAAGTGTCACTTCAAGGGATGAAACAATTTGAAACATCTCATCGAAGGTTTGAATCTCCATTGCCACTGTCAAGCTATGAAGGGCCGGCCGAAAGCCTATCCAATACATAGATATCCATACTGAGTAGTGTGGAGGATTCTAACATCTTTCAGCCAAATGAAGCCATTTATTGATGTATCTGTAAGATGACTAACCCTTGCATTGTGATGTCAGCCCGAGTTTACTGAAACTAACAGGAGAATCAGGACTCATTGGTGAGATTCCCCTAACTGGGGGAGGTACATCATTACTTTCTTGGTCAGAATCTGAGTTACTAACTAAGAAAATCACATTTGCTGCAGATGAGAGCCTTCGCTATCTTACAACAGTTGGTCTGCCATTCCTCAGTGACATTACTGGATTCTGTGTAGGTGTTATATACATAGCTAGACTACACATCTTGCTTGTATCGATAACAATTCCTATTTGCTTCGTCCTTGTTAGTTTTGTAGATATGACCAATGGTTGATGTAACACTCTAACCCAGCTTGACCTCGTTTAGTGGCTAATTAATGTTGTTTTCGTTGTTTATTGTGTCTTGCTTGTGTTTTAATTTCGTTATGGGTCATGGATAGGTAGTTGGGTTAAGTTTGACCTAGATTAGGTAGACCAAGCCCTTTTTCGTAATTTTAGTTTTTCTAAGACATGATCCTTTTTGCATCATTTTGATGTCAACGCGTGTTTTTTGTTAAGCTCGTTAATTTCTGTAACTACGTCGTTTGTAACCAGTGTCGTATGATTCCTTTGGACTCGAATTTGACTCGAAATGTAATTTGTCTTAACCTTGGACTTGACTGTAAATTGAAATCTTTGTTATATATATAACCATCCCACCGATACAAGCTCTCTTTCTCTCTCACTGTTCATGTGAAGTTTTCTTTCTCTCCCTCCTGAGTTCTCTTCTCCATCGATCAAGCTAATTTGAGGGGTTGTGGTCCTTTTATTCTCTGGTATTTGGATTGAGGTGAGTTTGAGGTCTTCTTCATCTCCCTCATCATCTTCTTCCTCTTGTTTCCATGGTTTCATGATGTTGCCTTGACATTCCTTCCTTTCCTCGTGCATGCATGTTGCAGTGGATGGTGTTTGGTTGTGTATGAACCCAAGGACAGCAAGTTGTATAATTGAACTCAATTAAGGCAAATATAACCATAACATGGAAGAACCCATGTTGGTATTCATTTGATTTTGGTTAATTCAGATGAGATTGCATGGAAAACATGTTTACAACCCAATTTGCTAGTATTCTCTTTTTCTCTGTTGGATATTTGCATCCCTGATGTCTTCACAGGTTTTCTGTACCTGATTCAGAATTTGACCCCGTGCATGTACGGCTAAGCCGTAAGCCACCTTCGGCTTAGAGTCCAGAGAGGGTAAAAACCCAGTTTTCTTCTACGGCCAGGACACGGCGAAGCCGTATATTATCTTACGACTAAGCCGTACCTCAGCCGTGACCCAACCGTAGATCAGTACAGGGTGCTTTCTTCTGGATTAACTGAAAGTAGTCAATTGGCAGACCTTCTACGGCCCAGCCACGGTTAAGCCGTAGAACAGTGCACGGCTAAGCCGTAGAGTAAAATACGGGTGAACCGTAATTGTGAATGAACAGTAAAGGGAACCGCGGTGGAGCCGCAATGCATATTACAGTTAAGCCGTACGATGCCTACGGCTAAGCCGTATGTTCACCTACGGCTAAGCCGTATCACCCATGGAAAATGAATAACAATGATAGGCGTAAGGAAAAGACCGATATGGCCTTCATGATAGAATGTAGGCAGCTAGACCTGCCCAATGAAATATGATACAATGCGTGAATGATCTCGAGGGTTGCGAATCATTCATGTTCGTTATCCAGTTGATTTAGCACCTCCCTATGGGTGTTGGTTTAAGGGACTTCAGTGCACCAGTCGATTCAATGCAACACTAGACAACGGTGCATCGAATAACTTAAAACTACATCATCATGCACGGTTAGAAACACTGGATAATTAGATTAGAATTGGCTTGTAATAAAGGTGATCCGATTTCGCATGCTTTGTTGCATCACATATTGTATTTCAATTATTGATCTCCACTCTTTAGAAGATCATTGTATGTATGTAAGTTAAAAGTCACACTATGTGTCCACCTTGAGTAGGTATGTATGTTATCAAGCTTGCATGTATAAGTCATGTTCTCAGATATGCACGTAGGATGTGTTGTCACGATTTACTCAGGGTTTTCATGATTGACTTCGTATGGTTAGGCACTACTTAGCCTTAGCCTTAGGATCCCGACGGGGTGAATTTAGTATAGTTTACATGGCCTTGCTGCAGTAAGGAAACGTCTTGGGGAACCGGACCCCAGGAAACTTGAGACCTATTTGTACCCTGGCCCGGACAATGGTGTTCTCTGCACGATATAAGATCCCTCTTTTGGGAGCATATGGCAATGCAGTCGCAAACTAGTTATGTACACAGCATGTATACATTGATTCACATGGCACGTTTCTTTCTTGCACAACAGCTTAGTATACTAATGTGACTTGTTATAATTTACATGATATTCTTTATTCTATTAGACACAGCGTGTGTTAACTTGTTATGGTTTATACTTTGCTGAATCATTGTATTCATAGTTGTTTTTGGTGTTGCAGGGTCAGATACCCCTGCTGACCCCTCGCCGGTCGGCCGGACTCCAGTTGAGACCCCTGAGGCCGCATCAGGCCTAGAGGAGTAGGTGTGATCACTCCATCGGAGAGCGTCTTGGATCATACATGGCATAGGAGTCTTTCTTTTTGAGCTTTGTCACACTTGTATACGTCATGACTCGTATATGTTATTTTGTTCATTTTGTAAAACCCTCACATGTAGATATATCAGTTCTGTTTTCATGTTCTCTTCTTGCATTGCTTAGTTTAATGTTTTTGATATCTATAGCTTCCGCGTACATGTTTGGCACGTGTGAATTTCCCTTGTGTGTGTGCATTTAGACCAGGTCTACGTGTACAGGCGCGGGAGTACGTGTGTCATTGGTTTAGCTTTTGCTAACCCCCGAACTCCTGGGCTCGGGTTGTGACATACATATTGTATGGTATCAGAGCATTCCTTGCTCTAGATGATAAGCATGTAGGTATGTAGGAACGTGGTGAGGATACGATTATTTCCTTGTGGTTTTTCTAGATTTTGGGGCATGTTGGGCGAGGTTGTTTTGTGTTTGTGTCTGACTCTTTCCCATTTTACATGATGGCGTCAGGTTCAGGTTCTCAGCACAACGCCGGAAACAACGAAAGCGGATCCGCACCATCACCGCAGGCACAGAACACAGACGAACGCATCCTCATGCTATTTCAATCCATGCAGGCTCAATCGCAGTCGATGCAGAATTTGCAGGCTCAAGTTGCAGCCATGTTAAACAGACAAAGCCAAACCCCCGCTCCATCACATGTAGACCAGCAGGTGGCCGTTCAGCCGAGAGAGAACGACCCGAACGCCCTCTACGATAAATTTTGCAAGCGAGGAGCCATTGAGTTCTATGGGACAGAAGAGCCATTGAAGGTAGAACAGTGGCTGGAGCAGACAGAGGATTTCTTTGAGACTGTAGTGTGCACGAACCGGCAGAGGGTCAAATTAGTAGCCTCCATGTTCAGAGACATCGCGAAGACTTGGTGGAAGAGTGTGAAGGACTCATACAGAGACATTCCCAGTGTGACAGTTTGGGGGACGTTTAAGCAACAGTTTCGGAGGAAGTTTATCCCGGCTTATGTGTTTCGAGCCAAGGAAGTTGAGTTTTTAGCTCTCTGACAACAGCAGATGATAGTGGTAGAGTATGTGAACAAGTTTACTTAGTTGTCGCATTTTGCTCCGGATATGATCATTACCGAAGAAAGGAAGGTGAATCGGTTTGTTGAAGGTTTGCATCCCCGGTATATGCACCATGTGACTGCTTTCCAGCGTTCGGCTACGTTTTATGAGACAGTAGACAGGGCCTATTCTGCTGAGGCCATCCACCAAGCCAAGAGAGCCGTTGAGCCTAAGCGGCAGCTGCCATTCAGTGCACGAGGACAAGTACAGAAGAAGACGAAAGGCCAGTAGTGTACTTCTAGTTTTGCCAGTGTGACCTGTGAGCATTGTGGCAAGGGCCACAAGTCTTCAGCTTGTTGGAAGAAGGCCGGCGCTTGCTTTATCTATGGTTCGAGGGAGCATATGATAGCCAGTTGTCCTCGATATAGGGCTTCCCAGCCTCCACCATCCGATACTACCTCAGGTGCAGCTTCTGGCCGATCCAGTGCGTCTACAGCTCTGTCGACAGCTCCGAACAAGTCACAGTCAGCTCGTCCAGGCTCGAGACAACCTTGTTAGACAGCTCGTGCATACGCCGCTACACATGAGAGTGCCGAGGATCCACAGGTGGTTGAAGGTACTGTTCTGATTTCACAAGTTGAGGCGTTAGCATTGTTTGATTCGGGGTCTACGCGGTCATACGTATCACCTCATTTCGCCGAGCGGTTACATCAGCCGTCTAAGCCATTGCCATATATGCTGGTTGTATCCACCCGAGTTGGCAAGCGAGTGGAGTGTAGTGTATACTACCCCTATTGCGACGTGCAGATTGCAGGTCATCAGTTACCTGTCAATTTGATTCTGTTGTCGATGCTAGACTTCGACGTGATCCTTAGTATGGATTGGCTCGCTCAATATCGTGCCTGTGTTAACTGTTATAACAGGATGATCTTCTTCGATTTAGGCAAGGGCTTCTGTTTCGAGGGCAGTCAGAAGAGATGCCCCAGGCGTGTGATTTCGGTGTGTAAGGCAGATCGCTTGATATGAAAAGGGTGTGAAGGCTTCATTGCCTTTATCTCGGCGAAGAAAGAGATGAAGCAGCTAGGTGAGATCCAGGTGGTCTGTGACTTTCCCGATGTTTTCCTAGACAATGTGCCAAACCTACCCCCGGTTCGAGATGTGGAGTTCGCCATCGAGCTTGCACGGTAACGATTAGTAAAGCTCCGTATCGCATGGCCCCAGCTGAATTGTCAGAGTTGAAGAAGCAATTGCAGGAGCTTTTGGACAAGGGTTTCATTCGCCCGAGCGTCTCACCTTGGGGAGCACCAGTCTCGTTTGTCAAGAAGAAGGATGGTACTTTTCGGATGTGCATAGACTATCGGCAGCTGAACAAAGTGACTATCAAGAACAAATATCCCCTACCCAGGATTGATGAGTTGTTTGATCAACTTCAGGGTGCAGCTTATTTCTCGAAGATTGATTTGAGATCTAGATATCACCAGTTGAGAGTCAAGGAAGATGACATTCCAAAAACTGCCTTCAGAACTCGTTATGGACATTTTGAATTCCTCGTGATGCCTTTTGGATTAACCAATGCACCTGCAGCGTTTATGGCTATGATGAACCAGATTTTTGCTCCTTTCTTGGACCAGTTCGTAGTCATGTTCATTGATGATATTTTGATCTATTCTAAGTCAGCAGAGGAGCATAGGGAGAACTTGAGGAAAGCCTTGTCTTTGTTGAGAGAGCATCGATTGTTTGCTAAGTTGTCGAAATGTGATTTTTGGCTTGAGCAGGTGACATTTTTGGGTCATATCATTTCACGAGAGGGATTGGTAGTTGATCCATCTAAAGTAGAGGTAGTGGTGAATTGGCCTAGCCCCAAGATAGTGACAGAAGTTCGCAGTTTCCTTAGTCTGACAGGTTACTATCGTCGATTTGTTCAAGATTTTGCTAAGATCTCTTCTCCTTTGACGAAGTTGACCAGAAAGAATGTGCCGTTCGATTGGACTGAGGAGTGTGAAGCCAGTTTCCGGACTTTGAAAGAGAAGTTGACTATAGCCCCAGTGTTAACCTTGCCAGATGGTAGCGAAGGGTTCGTGATATATTCAGACGCTTCTCGAATTGGCCTAGGTTGTGTGTTGATGCAGCACGGGAAGGTAATTGCATATGGATCGAGACAGCTGCGAGAACATGAGAAGAATTATGCCACCCACGATTTGGAATTGGCAGCCATCGAGTTTGCACTGAAGCTGTGGAGACATTATCTGTATGGTGTGCGGTTTGAGGTTCATTCTGATCACCACAATTTGCAGTACCCATTCACGCAGCAGGAGCTGAACATGAGACAGCACAGATAGCTTGAGCTTATCAAGGACTACGACTTTCCAATCAAATATCAGCCAGGAAAGGGGAATGTGGTGGTAGATGCACTTAGCAAGAAGGCAGAGTTTGTACAGATGTTGAGCAGTTTCCTTTTGGAGTTACATGGTCTACCTGTTGAGATGAAACTAGTGGATGAGTATGTGACTTTGGCTAGTACGCTAGTGTTTCAGCCTGAGATGATTCAGCAGATGAAAGACAGGCAATTCGAAGATCTAACCTTGAAGCGCATTCGAGACCACATTGGAGACAGACCCAATTTCAGGCTGGAGGACGATGTGCTCTATTTTAGGAACAGGTTGTGTGTGCCAGCGGTTGACGATTTCAAGGAGAAACTGATGAACGAAGCACACTATGCTCGATATGCGATGCACCCAGGCAGCACAAAGATGTATCGGAATCTCAAGGATCGCTTCTAGTGTAACAATATGAAGAGAGAAGTAGCAGGGTTTGTTGCCCGATGCTTGACATGCCAGAAGGTGAAAGCAGATCATTAGAGACCTCCAGGCGCGTTGCATCCTCTGCATATACCACAGTGGAAGTGGGAACACATCACCATGGACTTCGTTTTAGGATTACCTCCGACGAGCAGGAAGAACAACGCCATTTGGGTGATTGTATATCGATTGATGAAATCAGCCCATTTCATTCCTTTTCTCAAGGGTGTGACGTTTTCAGAGATGGTGAAGAAGTTCGTGGATGAGATTGTTAGGCTCCATGGTACCCCAGTGTCGATTGTATTCGATCGTGACAGCCGTTTCATTTCGTCATTCTGGAGAGCATTCCAAGAGGCTTTGGGTACGAAATTGAGCTTCAGCATGGCATATCACCCACAGACGGATGGACAATCAGAACAGACTATTCAGACCTTGGAGGACATGTTGAGAGCCAGCGTGTTGAGCTACGAGAAAGAATGGGATCTTTATTTACCGTTGTGCGAGTTCGCCGACAATAACAGCTTCCATGAGAGTATTGGGATGGCGCCATATGAAGCATTGTACGGGCGGAAATGTAGATGCCCGGTATGTTGGGAAGAAGTTGGAACTCGGAGTTTTCACGGACCGACAATCATTGCCGAAACTACGGAGAAGGTACAGAAAGCAATTGGGAACTTGAAGGTCGCTCGGTCGAGGCAGAAGAGTTATGCAGACACTCACAGATGGCCATTAGAGTTTTAAGTTGGTGAGCGGGTTTTTTTGAAGGTCTCATCGATGAAGGGTACGATCCGTTTCGGCCAGAAAGGCAAGTTAGCTCCACGATATATCGGACCATTTAAGATCAAGAGTCGGATTGGTGATTTGGCCTACCGATTAGCTCTTCCTGAGACGTTTTCAGGAGTGCACGACGTTTTCCACGTTTCAATGTTTTGAAAATATGTTCATGATCCTTCCCATGTCATTCGTTTCAACGATGTTCAGATTCAACCGAATGCTGCATACGTTGAGCGACTGCTCCGTATTGTGGGAACCCGAGAGCAGATACTCCGCACCAGGACGATTCGATGGGTCAAAGTGCTATGGGAGCATCACAGTCCCGATGAGGCTACCTGGGAGTTAGAGGAGCAGATGGCGCAACAATTTCCCGATCTGTTTACGCAGGTATGAGTGAGTGAGTGTTCATTCCGAGGACGGAATGATTCTCAAGTAGGGGAGGATATAACACTCCGACCCAGCTTGACCTCGTTTAGCGGCTAATTAATGTTGTTTTCGTTGTTTATTGTGTCTTGCTTGTGTTTTGATTTTGTTGTGGGTCATGGATAGGTAGTTGGGTTAAGTTTGACCTGGATTCGGTAGACTAAGCCCTTTTTCATAATTTTAGTTTTTCTAAGACATGATCCTTTTTGCATCATTTTGATGTCAACGCGTGTTTTTTGTTGAGCTCGTTAATTTATGTAACTACGCCGTTTGCAACCAGTGTCGTATGATTCCTTTGGACTTGAATTTGACTTGAAATGTAATTTGTCTTAACCTTGGACTTGACTGTAAATTGAAATCTTTGTTATATATATAACCATCCCACCGATACAAGCTCTCTTTCTCTCTCACTGTTCATGTGAAGTTTTCTCTCTCTCCCTCCTGAGTTCTCTTCTCCATCGATCAAGCTAATTTGAGGGGTTGTGGTCCTTTTATTCTCTGGTATTTGGATTGAGGTGAGTTTGAGGTCTTCTTCATCTCCCTCATCATCTTCTTCCTCTTGTTTCCATGGTTTCATGACGTTGCCTTGACATTCCTTCCTTTCCTCGTGCATGCATGTTACAGTGGATGGTGTTTGGTTGTGTATGAACCCAAGGACAGCAAGTTGTATAATTGAACTCAATTAAGGCAAATATAACCATAACATGGAAGAACCCATGTTGGTATTCATTTGATTTTGGTTAATTCAGATGAGATTGCATGGAAAACATGTTTACAACCCAATTTGCTAGTATTCTCTTTTTCTCTGTTGGATATTTGCATCCCTGATGTCTTCACAGGTTTTCTGTACCTGATTCAGAATTTGACCCCGTGCATGTACGGCTAAGCCGTAAGCCACCTTCGGCTTAGAGTCCAGAGAGGGTAAAAACCCAGTTTTCTTCTACGGCCAGGACACGGCGAAGCCGTATATTATCTTACGACTAAGCCGTACCTCAGCCGTGACCCAACCGTAGATCAGTACAGGGTGCCTTCTTCTGGATTAACTGAAAGTAGTCAATTGGCAGACCTTCTACGGCCCAGCCACGGTTAAGCCGTAGAACAGTGCACGGCTAAGCCGTAGAGTAAAATACGGGTGAACCGTAATTGTGGATGAACAGTAAAGGGAACCGCAGTGGAGCCGCAATGCATATTACAGTTAAGCCGTACGATGCCTACGGCTAAGCCGTATGTTCACCTACCGCTAAGCCGTATCACCCATGGAAAATGAATAACAATGATAGGCGTAAGGAAAAGACCGATATGGCCTTCATGATAGAATGTAGAGCAGCTAGACCTGCCCAATGAAATATGATACAATGCGTGAATGATCTCGAGGGTTGCGAATCATTCATGTTCGTTATCCAGTTGATTTAGCACCTCCCTATGGGTGTTGGTTTAAGGGACTTCAGTGCACCAGTCGATTCAATGCAACACTAGACAACGGTGCATCGAATAACTTAAAACTACATCATCATGCACGGTTAGAAATACTGGATAATTAGATTAGAATTGGCTTGTAATAAAGGTGATCCGATTTCGCATGCTTTGTTGCATCACATATTGTATTTCAATTATTGATCTCCACTCTTTAGAAGATCATTGTATGTATGTAAGTTAAAAGTCACACTATGTGTCCACCTTGAGTAGGTATGTATGTTATCAAGCTTGCATGTATAAGTCATGTTCTCAGATATGCACGTAGGATGTGTTGTCACGATTTACTCAGGGTTTTCATGATTGACTTCGTATGGTCAGGGACTACTTAGCCTCAGCCTTAGGATCCCGACGGGGTGAATTTAGTATAGTTTACATGGCCTTGCTGCAGTAAGGAAACGTCTTGGGGAACCGGACCCCAGGAAACTTGAGACCCATTTGTACCCTGGCCCGGACAATGGTGTTCTCTGCACAATATAAGATCCCTCTTTTGGGAGCATATGGCAATGCAGTCGCAAACTAGTTATGTACACAACATGTATACATTGATTCACATGGCACATTTCTTTCTTGCACGACAGCTTAGTATACTAATGTGACTTGTTATGATTTACATGATGTTCTTTATTCTATTAGACACAGCGTGTGTTAACTTGTTATGGTTTATACTTTGCTAAATCGTTGTATTCATAGTTGTTTTTGGTGTTGTAGGCTTAGATGCCCCTGCCGACCCCTCGTCGGTCGGCCAGACTCCAGTTGAGACCCCCAAGGCCCCATCAGGCCTAGAGGAGTGGGTGTGATCACTCCATCGGAGAGCGTCTTGGATCATACATGGCATAGGAGTCTTTCTTTTTGAGCTTTGTCACACTCGTATACGTCATGACTCGTATATGTTATTTTGTTCATTTTGTAAAACCCTCACATGTATATATGTCAATTCTGTTTTTTGTGTTCTCTTCTTGCATTGCTTAGTTTAATTTTTTGATATCTACAGTTTCCGTGTACATATTTGGCACGTGTGAATTTCCCTTGTGCGTGTGTATTTAGATCAGGTCTACGTGTACAGGCACCGGAGTACGTATGCCATTGGTTTGGCTTTTGCTAACCCCCGAACTCCTGGGCTCGGGTTGTGACAGTTGATCCGACTATTTGATTTTAGATTTAACCTTGATCTCTAAAGGAGCGTTGGTATCCATAAACTTGACTGCTGGCTTCTTTGTAGATTCTAACTTCTTGACGGGATCAAATCTTTTGCTGAACCCTGGATAGATTTTCTTTTCTATTGAGATAATGAAGGGTTTTACCGAATTATCATCCACGGGAGAGCTGTTTATATTTGTCTTAGGCTTTACAGATCTTTCCTGACATATGGCTGCATCAATGAAATAGGCTTCCTTACCTTTGAATAGCTTTTCATCTATAAAGACTTGATGCACCTTACTCTCATCATCAATGTGTTAAAGGCATTGATGAAGAATAGAAGATACTATGGAGTAATCATGAGCCATCGCCTCTCTAAAATAATGTTGTAACAAGCACGTGTCTTTACCATGTGCAAAGTGGCTTCTGAAGTTAGATCACCCAGCTAGAACTGAATTTGAATCTTGACAATCGGATCCTAGACTTCTCCATCATAGCCTTGGATTGATGTTTTGGTAGCAGATAGTGTCACAACCCGAGCCCAGGGACCGGGGGTCAGAGAAAGTCTAACCAATGACACACGTACTCCCGTGCATGCACACCTAGACCCCGTCCAAGCATACACACAAGGGATCAATCACACGTGCAAACAACTGTACGCGGAAGCTGTACGTATCAAGGCATATAACAACACACCAAGAAACATAGGAGATTACAAAAACAACATTAAACTGATGACAAGAATAATTACAAGAACGTATGACAATATAGCGGGCTTACAACAATCAAAATCAAATTACAGATATCACTCAAAGCCCACATTACAAGTACAGAAAAATCCCCTCAATAGACTCAGACTCAATTGAATGGGGAGAACAAAATGATGCAAACCGTATTCTGGAGGATGGATCAAGTCCACTCCTCTAGGCCGGAGGGGGCCTCGCGAACCTCTCCTGGAGTCGGGTCGACCGACGCAGGATCGGGAGAGGGATCTGAGCCTGCAACACACAAAGACAACTAATAAGTACGACGGCTTAGCAAAATATAAGCCAACAAGATGATAACACGAATTGTGTCTAATAATGAGTTACTAGTCACAGTGCAAGATCCATAGAAATCATGTGCGTATACTAAGCAGTAATGCAAATGAATAAGCATGCTATCGGAATCATAAACAGATAACAATCAAAGTGGCTACTACATTGGCCATTTTCTCCCTTACGAGAGCAGTCAGAATGAGAACACCAGCGACCGGGCCAGGGTACACATGGGTCTCTAGTTCCCGGGGTCCGGAGTCCCAGGACAGAACACTCTGCAGAGGCAAACACATAAACTAAACCAAAGTTAACCCCGTCGGGTATCCTAAGGCTGAGGCTCAGTAGTGCCATATAACAATCACAATCAAATCGGATGATGCACCTCAATCAATCATACCATATCACATACCACATGCAGATCTCACATATCACGCTGAACAAACAATAGGAAGTGCATCACATAAACTGATACTGATACTGATACTGAATGCAATTAAGCAATAACGGAAGGTACTGAATACGAATAACAATACCAAATGCGGATAAGCAGTTACCAAGAACAATCTCAAGTACTAGTAACATTTAAGCACTGATGCAAGTACTCCAGTGGAGCAACAGTAAAACACAAGAATAGAATGGTCCCGCCCGGGCTTCGCTCTGGGGTTGCTGCATTTCCCACAGAATCGAGAGGTCCAGCGCAGAACACATAAGAGGGCATAACCGAAAGCAATATGCTGTACAAATCAACAAATCAAGTACTTATACGAATCAAGGTCAATTACAAGCCAATCCTACACTAATTATCCAGTGTTTCTAACCGTGCATGTTGATATAGTTTTAAGTTGTCCGATGCACCATTGTCTAGTGTTGCAGTGTCTGGAGTGTGCACCGAAGTCCCTTAAACCAACACCCATGGGGAGGTGCTAAACAATTGGATAACAAGCATGAATGATGCACAGCCCATGAGATCATTCATGTCATGCAAACATTCCATTGGGCATGTTCATGTTAGCTACATTCTATCATGACAGTCATATACAGTCTGTTGCTTAAACCTAGTCCTTTTCATTCATTTCTCGGGGTCTCACGGTGTAGCCGTAGGCAACCTTACGGCTTAGCCGGAGCATCTTACAGCTTAACCGTACTATGCACTGCGGCTGAGCTGAGGTTCCCCAATATCCATCCGGATTTACGGCTCAACCGTATTTTACTCTACGGCTCAGCCGTATCCTGGTCCACGGCTTAGCCGTAGGACAATGTACGGCTTAGATCAGGCTGGGCCGTAGAAGAATGGTAATTTGCCAACTCTTAGTTAATTTCAGATAACAGTCTGTATTGTTCTACGGTTAGGGTTACGGCTGGGTCTCGGCTTAGCCGTAAGCCATTTTACGGCTTAGCCGTAGCACATTTCACGGTGTAGCCGTGAGTGCATGGAATCATTTTTTCTGGAATCGTTACAGACATACAGAAATTGAACAATTCGACTGAAAACAAGAAGCTAACAGCAAAATGAGTTCGATGGGGCTGTCTAACACTGAGAAACACAAGGAAGAACAGAAATACAACAATCAAATCCATATCAATTAGTGTTCATACTACTTGGGCTTATACTTGCCTTACAAATGGAAATCACTTCGTTGCTTGGCTAAATCCACCGGGAAACACACCCACAATCGAGCTCCTTTCTCCTTCCTCACAAATCAGAAACGAAGAAGGGAAGAGAAAGAGCTGAACGAGAGAGAGACGAGCTGAGGGAGAGACAGAGACGATCGAGAGAAAGAAAGAGAGTGGTTGGGATATTTGTAACTTAATTTGAGTCCAAATTACACTTAAGTCCAAACAGTTTACACAAATATCAGTTTGAGTCAAATGACGGTCCAATAAGAGCAAACGAAATCATTCGGATCCAAAACAGTTACGAAAATCGACAAGCTCAACGAAATACACGCGATGACGTCAGAATGACGCAAAACTGACAAGGTCAATCAAAAGCCAAAATTACGAAAAAGGGCTCGAACTACCTAGACCAAGTCGGACTCAACCCAAACAATCTCTCTAAAACTCAAAGCCAAAGAAAACAAAATCAAAACACACTCAATGCTCAAATCACACGCAATTACTCGCTAATCCGGATCAACTCGGGTCGGAGTGTTACATCCTCCCCCACTTAGACAGCATTCCGTCCTCGGAATGAACGCGTACCTGAGCGAAAAGGTAAGGATACTGACGTGCCATCTGATCTTCTAACTCCCACGTGGCTTCATCAGGTCCATGATGTTCCCAGAGTACCTTGACCCATCGAATAGTCCTCATACGCAAGAGCTGTTCTCTAGTTCCAACAATACGAAGCGAACGCTCAACGTATGACGCATTCGGTTGCATCTGAATATCATCGTATCGAATCACATGCGTCGGGTCTCGAACATACTTACGAAGCATTGATACATGGAAAACATTATGTACTCCAGAAAACTCCACGGGAAGAATCAATCTGTACGCTAGATCGCCAATCCGGCTCTTGATCTCAAATGGACCCACATATCTAGGCGCTAACTTGCCTTTTTGACCGAACCGTATCGTATCTTTCATCGGTGAGACCTTCAAAAATACCCAATCTCCAACCTGAAATGCTAATGTTCTTCTTCGCGTATCTGCGTAACTCTTCTGTCTTGATCGGGCAATCTTCAAATTGTCAATGACCTTCTGAACTTTCTCTGTAGTCTCAGCAATGATTGTCGGTCCGTGGAAACTCCTTGTTCCAACTTCTTCCCAGCAAACAGGGCTTCTACATTTCCGTCCATACAGAGCTTCATAGGGTGCCATTCCAATACTCTTGTGGAAACTATTGTTATACGCAAACTCGCACAACGAGAGATGCAGATCCCATTCTTTCTCAAAATTCAGTACACTGGCTCGTAACATGTCCTCGAGCGTCTGAATAGTTCGTTCTGACTGTCCATCAGTCTGCGGGTGATACGCCGTACTGAAACTCAACTTCGTTCCCATGTCTTCCTGAAATGCTCTCCAAAACGAAGAAACAAAGCGGCTATCTCGATCAGACACAATCGATACAGGCGTACCACGTAGTCTCACGATCTCATCAACGAACTTCTTCGCCATCTCGGAAAATGTCATGCCTTTCTTGAATGGAAGAAAATGGGCTGTCTTCGTCAGTCTATCCACGATCACCCAAATGGCACTATTCTTCTTGCTCGTCAGGGGTAAACCCGAAACGAAGTCCATCGTAATGTGCTCCCATTTCCACTGGGGAATATGCAATGGATGTAAGGAACCTAGAGGTCTCTGATGGTCAGCTTTCACCTTTTGGCAAGTCAAACATCTGGCAACAAACCCAGCAATTTCTCTCTTCATATTATTCCACCAGAATCTGTCCTTGAGAGCTCGGTACATCTTCGTACTTCCAGGGTGCATAGAATAACGAGCATGGTGTGCTTCTATCATCAAACTCTCCTTCAAAGCATCTACTGCTGGCACACATAGTCTGCTCCTGAAATACAAGACATTACCCTCCAAACGAAAGTCTGGTCGATCTGCAATGCTATCCCGGATTCGCTTCAACATCGCATCTTCGAACTGCTGGTCCTTAATACGCTGAATTATGTCAGGCTGAAAGCTCACTGTACTGGCAAGTGTCAAACAGTTCTCCACCAATTGCAGTTCCACTGGCTGAGCATGCCTCACAAAATAAAGACTATCCAAGGCCTGAAGAATCTCCGATTTCCTACTCAAAGCATCTGCAACAACGTTGCCTTTCCCTGGATGATATTTAATGGGGAAGTCAAAATCCTTGATCAACTCAAGCCACCTTCGTTGCCGCATATTCAACTCAGACTGCGTGAAAAGATACTGTAGACTATGATGATCTGAATGCACTTCAAAGGTCACGCCATACAAATAATGTCTCCACATCTTCAACGCAAAAACGACGGCTGCCAACTCTAAGTCATGCGTGGCATAGTTCTTCTCATGCTCCCGAAGTTGCCTCGAGCCATAGGCAATTACTTTGCCATGTTGCATCAAAACACATCCCAAACCGACTCGAGAAGCATCAGAGTAGATTATAAATCCTTCATGCCCATCCGGTAACGTCAAGACTGGAGCCGAAGTAAGCTTCTCCTTCAACATACGGAAATGGTGCTCACATTCGTCCGTCCACAGAAAAGGAATATTCTTCCTGGTCAATCGAGTCAACGGGGCAGAAATCTTGGCGAAATCTTGAATAAATCGACGATAATAACCAGCCAATCCAAGAAAACTCCGTATCTCCGTCACTGTCTTCGGGCTGGGCCAATTCATCACTGCCTCAACTTTCGTCTGATCCACTGCCAACCCATCTCGTGAAATGGTGTGACCAAGAAAAGCTACCTGCTCGAGCCAAAAATCACACTTCGACAATTTAGCATATAAGCGATGCTCTTTCAACAACTGCAAGGCTCGACGTAGATGTTCCTCATGCTCCTCTGGGGTCTTCGAATACACCAAAATATCATCAATAAAGACCACCACGAATCGATCCAGGAAAGGAGCAAAAATCCTGTTCATCAAGGCCATAAAGGCAGCAGGTGCATTGGTTAATCCAAATGGCATCACGAGGAACTCAAAATGTCCATACCGCGTCCTGAAAGCAGTCTTCGCGATATCTTCTTCCTTCACCCGGAGTTGATGATACCCCGATCTTAAATCAATCTTGGAGAAATAAGCGGCACCTTGAAGTTGGTCAAACAACTCATCAATACGCGGCAATGGGTATTTATTCTTGATAGTGACTTTATTCAATCGCCGATAGTCTATGCACATCCGTAAGGTACCGTCCTTCTTCTTCACAAACAGCACTGGCGCTCCCCCACGGTGACACACTCGGCCGTATGAAACCCTTCTCCAACAAATCTTGCAATTGCGTCTTCAATTCGAGTAACTCAGCAGGGGCCATACGATAAGGAGCTAAACTAATGGGTGCTGTACCGGGCACTAGATCGATCGCAAACTCTACATCTCGGACAGGGGGCAACTCGGGTACTTCCTCCGGAAATACATCCGAGAACTCACGTACTACCGGAATCTCACCCAACTGCTTCACCTCCTTCTTCTCCGAGACGAAAGCAAGAAAACCCGCACAACCTCTGCGTATCAAACGATCCGCCTTGCATGCGGAGATGACACGCCTCGGGCATCTCTCCTGATTGCCCTCGAAACGAAACCCCTTCGCAAAATCAAAGTAAATCGTCCTGTTGTAACAGTTAACACAGGCACGATACCGCGCTAGCCAGTCCATTCCAAGGATCACATCGAAATCTAATATGGATAACAAGATCAAATCAACTAGCAGCTGGCGACCTTCAATCACCACGTCGCACTGAGGGTAGTATACACTACACTCCACTCTCTTGCCCACAGGAGTGGACACCACTAACAAATAGGGTAGCGGCTGAGGGGGTTGCGGTAACTGTTCCGCAAAACGAGGTGCAACATACGAACGCGTAGATCCCGAATCAAATAGTGTATGTGCTTCAGCTCGGGCAATGAGAACTTTACCTTCCACCACTTTCGCATCTTCTGCATGATCATGGGAAGCTGCGTACACGCGAGCAGTCTGACGCTGTGGCTTTTGGCTCTGGCGAGACGGCTGGGGGCTATTCGAAGCTGCAGAACTCAAAGACTTAGATGACCCCATAGATCTGGACGACTGGAAAGTCCTGGCTTTAGGGCACTGAGCTATCTTATGCTCCATCGATCCACAACTCAAACAGGCTCCGGACTTCTTCCAACACTTCTCCGTCGGATGTCCCAGTCCACAAAACTCGCATCTGCTCCCCGAGAAACTCGAAGTGCCTTGCTTCCCTTTCCATTTCTTCTGGATCTGTCCCTTGGACCCCACTGGTGCACTCCTCTTGAAGTCCATAGCTCTCTCTGCTAGGTGGTTGGCTTCCGCAGCATGTGCTCTGTCAACCGCATCGTCAAAAGTAGCTGGTCTCTGAAAAGCAGTCACAAAATTTGCATATCTCGGATGCAGACCAAAAATGAAACGATTCACCTTCTTCTCCTCGGTATTGATCATGTCCTCAGCAAAATGGGACAACTGGATAAAGCGGTGAATGTACTCTGAAACGGTCAGCTGCTGCTGCTGTAAGGCCAGAAACTCAACCTCCTTCACACGTCGAACATGAGCAGGAATGAACTTTCTTCGGAATTGTTTCTGGAATGTCTCCCACACCGTTTCACTAGGCATGGTCAGATAGGCTGCACTAACACTCTTCCACCACGTCTTTGCTACCTCTCGGAACATCGATGCCGTAAGCATAACTTTCTGCCGGTCATCACAGATAATGGTCGAAAAGAGATCTCCGGTATGCTCTAACCACTGATCAGCCTTCAACGCATCTTCATTTCCATAGAATTCTGTGGCTCCACGTTTCCTGAATTTATCGTACAATGCATTTGGATCGCTCTCTTTAGGCTGGAAAACCACTTGCTGCTCTACAGGCCGCTGAACTGGCACTTGACTCTGTTGGTCTACTATCGAAACGACTTGTGCCTGCAAAGAATGGATCGCCTGTAGCATAGTCAAGAAACGCTCGTCAAAATTCACAAGTGGCTGTGGAGCGGCTGATCCACTCTCATTGTCTCCCTGATTGTTATTATCGTGTGTTCCAGATCCCGATGCCATAGCCTGCAAAACACAAAAGTCAATCTGCTATCACACTAGGGGACACACACAGACTCACAAGACAAGGGGACCAACACAACAGTCCAAGACTGGACTACGGAATCTCACCACGTCCTATATGCCTACATGCTTACAAACTAAGATAGAGACAATGCTCTGAGAGACAATGCTCTGATACCATACAATACGTATGTCACAACCCGAGCCCAGGGACCGGGGTTCAGAGAAAGTCTAACCAATGACACACGTACTCCCATGCATGCACACCTAGACCCCGTCCAAGCATACACACACAAGGGATCAATCACACGTGCAAACAACTGTACGCGGAAGCTGTACGTATCAAGGCATATAACAACACACCAAGAAACATAGGAGATTACAAAAATAACATTAAACTGATGACAAGAATAATTACAAGAACGTATGACAATATAGCGGGCTTACAACAATCAAAATCAAATTACAGATATCACTCAAAGCCCACATTACAAGTACAGAAACATCCCCTCAATAGACTCGGACTCAATTGAATGGGGAGAACAAAATGATGCAAACCGTACTCTGGAGGATGGATCAAGTCCACTCCTCTAGGCCGGAGGGGGCCTCGCGAACCTCTCCTAGAGTCGGGTCGACCGACGCAGGATCGGGAGAGGGATCTGAGCCTGCAACACACAAAGACAACTAATAAGTACGACGGCTTAGCAAAATATAAGCCAACAAGATGATAACACGAATTGTGTCTAATAATGAGTTACTAGTCACAGTGCAAGATCCATAGAAATCATGTGCGTATACTAAGCAGTAATGCAAATGAATAAGCATGCTATCGGAATCATAAACAGATAACAATCAAAGTGGCTACTACATTGGCCATTTTCTCCCTTACGAGAGCAGTCAGAATGAGAACACCAGCGACCGGGCCAGGGTACACATGGGTCTCTAGTTCCCGGGGTCCGGAGTCCCAGGACAGAACACTCTGCAGAGGCAAACACATAAACTAAACCAAAGTTAACCCCGTCGGGTATCCTAAGGCTGAGGCTCAGTAGTGCCATATAACAATCACAATCAAATCGGATGATGCACCTCAATCAATCATACCATATCACATACCACATGCAGATCTCACATATCACGCTGAACAAACAATAGGAAGTGCATCACATAAACTGATACTGATACTGATACTGAATGCAATTAAGCAATAACGGAAGGTACTGAATACGAATAACAATACCAAATGCGGATAAGCAGTTACCAAGAACAATCTCAAGTACTAGTAACATTTAAGCACTGATGCAAGTACTCCAGTGGAGCAACAGTAAAACACAAGAATAGAATGGTCCCGCCCGGGCTTCGCTCTGGGGTTGCTGCATTTCCCACAGAATTGAGAGGTCCAGCGCAGAACACATAAGAGGGCATAACCGAAAGCAATATGCTGTACAAATCAACAAATCAAGTACTTATACGAATCAAGGTCAATTACAAGCCAATCCTACACTAATTATCCAGTGTTTCTAACCGTGCATGTTGATGTAGTTTTAAGTTGTCCGATGCACCATTGTCTAGTGTTGCAGTGTCTGGAGTGTGCACCGAAGTCCCTTAAACCAACACCCATGGGGAGGTGCTAAACAATTGGATAACAAGCATGAATGATGCACAGCCCATGAGATCATTCATGTCATGCAAACATTCCATTGGGCATGTTCAGGTTAGCTACATTCTATCATGACAGTCATATACAGTCTGTTGCTTAAACCTAGTCCTTTTCATTCATTTCTCGGGGTCTCACGGTGTAGCCGTAGGCAACCTTACGGCTTAGCCGGAGCATCTTACAGCTTAACCGTACTATGCACTGCGGCTGAGCTGAGGTTCCCCAATATCCATCCGGATTTACGGCTCAACCGTATTTTACTCTACGGCTCAGCCGTATCCTGGTCCACGGCTTAGCCGTAGGACAATGTACGGCTTAGATCAGGCTGGGCCGTAGAAGAATGGTAATTTGCCAACTCTCAGTTAATTTCAGATAACAGTCTGTATTGTTCTACGGTTAGGGTTACGGCTGGGTCTCGGCTTAGCCGTAAGCCATTTTACGGCTTAGCCGTAGCACATTTCACGGTGTAGCCGTGAGTGCATGGAATCATTTTTTCTGGAATCGTTACAGACATACAGAAATTGAACAATTCGACTGAAAACAAGAAGCTAACAGCAAAATGAGTTCGATGGGGCTGTCTAACACTGAGAAACACAAGGAAGAACAGAAATACAACAATCAAATCCATATCAATTAGTGTTCATACTACTTGGGCTTATACTTGCCTTACAAATGGAAATCACTTCGTTGCTTGGCTAAATCCACCGGGAAACACACCCACAATCGAGCTCCTTTCTCCTTCCTCACAAATCAGAAACGAAGAAGGGAAGAGAAAGAGCTGAACGAGAGAGAGACGAGCTGAGGGAGAGACAGAGACGATCGAGAGAAAGAAAGAGAGTGGTTGGGATATTTGTAACTTAATTTGAGTCCAAATTACACTTAAGTCCAAACAGTTTACACAAATATCAGTTTGAGTCAAATGACGGTCCAATAAGAGCAAACGAAATCATTCGGATCCAAAACAGTTACGAAAATCGACAAGCTCAACGAAATACACGCGATGACGTCAGAATGACGCAAAACTGACAAGGTCAATCAAAAGCCAAAATTACGAAAAAGGGCTCGAACTACCTAGACCAAGTCGGACTCAACCCAAACAATCTCTCTAAAACTCAAAGCCAAAGAAAACAAAATCAAAACACACTCAACGCTCAAATCACACGCAATTACTCGCTAATCCGGATCAACTCGGGTCGGAGTGTTACAGATAGCTTACTCATTGGGATGCTGAGTTCGTGAAAAGCTGTGATTATGATGAGATTCAGAGCCGATCTTGGGTTAACTTGGACTCTTAGAACAAGTTTGTCCTTAATGTAGGCTGTGAAATAGAGTGGCTTTGTGTGCTTCATGTCGCCTAAGGAGAGATCATCTTTGGTGAAAGAAATGGTGGCCTTGGAAGCATTGTGAATAGAAAGGCATTCCATACATTACTTATGAGGCTTCTTGGATTTTGCTTTTACATTGTTCTTCTCTATTTGATGAACTTGCACCACACGAGTTTGATTGTTTGTATTCAAAGCCTGTAGAGCTCATATAAAGTTGTTGCGAGTCTCCTTAGACATCTACAAAAAAATAAAAAATATGAAGTCGTGTAGGTATGTGCCAAAGGTGTTCAATAACATCATATGTGAATGGATCTGATGGCCTTTCATTAGCATTTGCATCTGAAGAAGTTATATTTACATTTGTATTACTCCTTGAATGATTTACATAAGAAGAAGAAAAAGAAGGTCTATCATAGTTGACTCTATAGTTGTAACTAGAACGAGTGCCATTGTTGACTATATTGTTTTAGTCAACCTCTGGATGAATATCTCTTCTTATGGCATTAACTTCTTCAACTTCTTCATGTTCATCAAAAAAGTGGCTGACTTATTCTAAACTTGCCTCTTGATCTGCATTGTCAGAAGCGGCTTGGGACTTTTGAAGTTCATCAGCAGAAGTGCTAATAACTACCAAAGCAGGAGCAAATGGCATCTCTTATTCTGAATTAGGGAGGTTATCCTAAACTTGGAAGACTTCCTAAGGTATAACAGGATTGTCAATGCTGAGTTCATTGTGCTATTCTTATGACTTAAGCTTACCATTTGCTTGGGGAACAATCGATTGAGTGCTTAGTTTAGAGTCTGACTTTGAAGACAATGGTGTTACACTTGGTTCAAGAAAGGTATGAGGCATAGAAGTTACTTCTTGTGAACCAAAAGACAATGCTTGTTGTTGTTGTGTTTCATCAGATTCGACGAATGGCAAAGGATTCAGATGAATTTCTGGAGGTAGTGGAAAACTAGGATCATTCAACGAACCACTTGCACTTGGTCCATGTAGATCGTAAAGAGCTACTGACAGTGTGTTGAGACCGTGCTTAATGTTAAGAGTACCCATTTCAGGATTGAAAGTTTCTTCAAAAGTCTCATCCTCATCAAAAGGGTATTCATCAGCAAAATAGTCATCAATCCACTGATGATCTTCAAAGTTAGAATAGTCTAGCCAGTCCTGCTCATCCGAATTAGGAGGTGTGCCATCCTATGATATCCTGTTGCAACTGGATATTGGTAGTTCTTCCTCATCCTTTGGAATTAGAATGATGAAGTTACCCAAAGTAAAATAACCTCTGACTAGCTTGGCAGGTTCTTCTAAAGCAGAAGCTTTAACCACCTTTTCTTTTTTCCTTTTAGCTTGTTTTTCTTATTTGATCAAGCAGTTTTGGGCAACTCTTTGAATGTTCTTAAGTTGTCTTTTAACCTTCCTTCTTTTTGTAGGTGTGGGCTTGGTTTTAACCTTTTCTTAGCCTTCATCATTCACTAAGTGTCACAACTCAAGCCCAAAAATCCTCGGTTTAGGGTTAATCCCTAAGGCTGACACACACACTCCCATGTAATCCACACCTAGACCGGAGTCTAAGCGAAATTATATAAAGGATATTCACATTACTTACACGTGTGAGATGCTTTTAACGAACATCTATCAAAGCATAAATCACAAGGAAAGCTGTCAATATCACATGTAAATTTGTTTTCTCCAGCAATTAAACATTTCCAATGTATCATTCCATGAACCAGTACATACCATCATAAAGCAATGAAGAAAGAAACGTAACTATACGAGATGCACATATAAGAGTTTGTACAAACGTGTCATATATGCCTATACAAAAGAGAGATACAGTTTTATGGACAAATACAAGGGATATATATGTCCCAAAATGAGAGGAATCATGAAATATGCATGACAAAATAAAAGAAAATAATGCCATGCCATGAAACCTTAATGCATCCAACACCTAAAATAAGAAGGCTCTAAGATAATCATGTAGTGCTCCGAAGGTGGATCAGTTAGATTCTTTATGCTGTCCACTCATCTAAGCCTGAAGGGACCTCGTTGGCCTCCTCTGAGACTCCTTGCTCTTCGCAAGATCAGGACTAGGATCTATAACACCATTAGACAACTAAGAATAAGACTATTTAGCAAAGTATAAGCATAATTAAAGTAACACGCATTGTATCTAAAAGAATCATTAACAATTGATCAATTGAAGTCAATTTAGCACACTAAGCATGTTGTGCATTGAATAAAGCACGATGTAAGAATCAAATAAAAGAAATACTTTACTATTTGGCTATTATATTTGCTATATCCTCTCTCTAAGGATCTTTGCATTGAGAACACCAATGCCCTGGCCAAAACGTAGGATTGGGTCTCTATGTTCATGGAGTTCGGAAGCTCCGAAAGTACATTACAGTGGCTCTATATCAATCTACTACACCAAAGTTAACCCTACCGGGTGTCATAAGGCTAAAGCTGAGTAAAGCCAGTCCATTTCGATTCGTGTGATTCAATTTGAGTAAATTGTGCAATTCGTTTTGATTCATTTTACATTCGATTCATTCTTACTCAATTCAATGTTAACAATACGAAAACTATATATCAATGGAAGTTCAGAACTAGAATCAATTCATAACATGATCATTTTAGAATCATTTCGATGATATAATAAGCATTTCAATGATGGAAGGGCATTTCAATGATGGAAGGCAACCACAACAATTCAATATGTTATGCATTTCAAATTAGTAGAATCAAGATAATTTACAAGCCAACCCTAATCTAGTCATCCATTATTTCTAATCATGCATAATAGTGTAGTTTTAAGTTATACGATATACGGTTGTCTCCTTTTAGAGTCACACTATGTAGGGATTGTGTATCGAAGTCCCTTAAACCAATACTCATGGGCAGTGCTTAATAAATGGACAATGTTACATGAATGAGTCTATACCCACAAAGCACTTTGTAACATCCCCGGTCCCACATGTGATATTGTCGGCTTTGGGCCGCTGTTACATTGCTAGCACGATTTTGCTTCTGGGCAGAGCCACACGGGGAATACCCAAAACGCGTTACATGTGTTCAAGGGGGAACCGTCCTTATAAGGACCGGATCGGGATGCTCTCATAAGCCAAGTGGGACTTTGCTCCTTGCACTATGAAGGCCACAGCGGACTCAAGAGGTCCCCCTCACCACTCAGAGGAGAGCCGTCTACGGCTCTAATACCAAATGTAACGTCCCTGGTCCCACATGTGATATTGTCCGCTCTGAGCCACTGTGGCCTTCATAGCGCAGGGAACAAAGTCCCACATCGCTCATGAAAGCGTCCCGATCCGGTTCTTATAAGGATGGTTCCCCCTTGAACACATGTGATGTGTTTTGGGTATTCCCCGGGTGGCTCTGCCCAAAAGCAAAACCGTGCAGGCAATGTAGCAGCGGCCCAAAGCGGACAATATCACATGTGGGACCGGGGACGTTACATTTGGTATCAGAGCCGTGGATGGCTCTTCTCTGAGTGGTGGGGGGGACTTCTTGAGACCACTGTGGCCTTCATAGCGCAGGGAGAAAAGTCCCACATCGCTTATGAGAGCGTCCCGATCTGGTCCTTATAAGGACGGTTCCCCCTTGAACAGATGTGACGCGTTTTAGGTATTCCCCAGGTGGCTCTGCCTATAAGCAAAACCGTGCGGGCAATGTAGTAGCAGCCTAAAGCGGACAATATTACATGTGGGATTGGGGACGTTACACACCTCATGTTAAGTAGTTTTCCATTGGGCTCAATGATTAGGTTAAAGGGTCCGAGGACTAGGGCCCTAAATGGTCTTCTCAAATGTCCCTAACTTTCCTAAATTCTTAGGGTTCTTACGGCTTAACCGTGTGTCGCTCGGATTAGCCATGAAAGTCTCATGGCTTAGCCATAAATGCAAAAGTTTACATACCTCGGCTTAGCTGTAGGTATGTAAACTTATGGTTGGGCACAACTTGGATATGGTTTAACCGTAGTTCATTTCATGGCTTAGCTGTGAGCTCAGCCGCAGAAGAAAGGTCAAGTTTTGCTCTCTAGAAGTCTAGTCGTAGTAATTATTATAGCTTAGCCGTAAGCTTTAAGATCTTTAAAGCAGATTTAGTTACAAAAGGTTTCTCTTCACCCATAGTGCTAGGATCCTAAGTGCATGTCTATCCTCTATTTCAGAAGGTCATTCTTACTTCAATAAATCACTTAACATATCTAAATCCACTTTATACTCATTTATACAATCTAATCAAGTATTGGAAACAAATAAAAGGGGCTAAGAATGAGGCTCATATTTGAAAGACTTAAAGAAATCAAAAGTTATCAACATGCATTCAACATTAATTAGCTTATATTTGCAAGCTATATGACCTTCGGTTGTTGAGGGAAATGGTGATGACAAGATGAAGGAAGAAAAATGCTAGAGCAGGGAGGGTAATAAAGAGAAGAGAAAAGATCGAATGGAGTGGGTTTGGCTCCCTTTAAACCTCATTTCTTTGGGGTTTACAAGAAAATCCATATCTCTTAAGGTATTTTCAATTTAAGTCAATGACAGTCCAACTAGTTCAAACGAAGTTGAATGCATTCAAATTAAGCACATAAGTTGACGAGTTGAATGAGACAAACGTGATGATATCAATATAATGCGTGTATGATGAAAAATCATGAAATCAAATATTACAAAAAGGGTCTTTCATCTACATAGTTAAGGTCAAACCCGACTCAAACTACTTATCCATGACTCGAATTTGACTAATTAGACTCTATGAGATAAAATGAACTAAACTAAACCAAAATAGATGTTGAACATTATTATTTAGATTAATGCCATACTAATTAGCTAATAACTTATTCAATTAGTCATTAATCATGCTTAATTAGGTTTAGAGTGTTACACCGTCCACAACTTAGGAATCATTCAATCCTCTAAATAAAACATACCTGCATGAAGAGGTTAGGATATTACCGAGCCATCTATTCCTCAAGCTCCCAAGTGGCCTCATCGGGACCATAGTGCTCCCAAAGGACTTTAACCCATCGTATGGTCCTTGTACGTAGTATTTGCTATCTTGTTCCCATAATACGGAGTATACGCTCAACGTAAGACGCATCATGCTAAATCTGGACATCATTATTCTGAATGATGTGTGTAGGATATCTAACATACTTGCGGAACATTAAAACATGAAACACATCATGAACTCCATAGAACTTAATAGGAAATGCTAGTCTATTGGTCAAATCACCAACTCTACTCTGGATTTCAAACGGGCCTACATACCTAGGAGCTAACTTGCTTTTCTGGCCAAAACGGATTGTACCTTTCATAGGAGAGACCCTTAAGAACACCCAATCACCAATCTGGAATTCCAAATCTCTTCTACAAGTGTTAGCATAGCTTTTCTGCCTTAAACGGGCAACTTTCAAGTTCTTAATCACTTTTTGCACATTTTTAGTAGTTTCTATGTTGATAGTTAGTCTATGGAAACTTCTAGTTCCCACTTCTTCCTAACAAACTGGACTCCGACATTTACGTCCATACAATGTTTCAAACGGAGTCATGCTAATGCTGTCATGGAAGTTCTCGTTATATGCAAACTCACACAATGATAGGTGCTTATCCTATTCCTTGTCAAAATTTCTGGCATGTAACATATCTTCTAACATCTGAATGGTGCGTTCGGTCTGTCCATTAGTCTGTGGATTGTATGTGGTACTGAAACTAAGCTTAGTACCCATAACTTCTTGAAAAGCCTTCTAAAAGGATGATACAAATCTACTGTCACGATTTGAAACTATAGATACTGGCATACCATGTAACCTTACAATCTCATCCACAAACTTTTTGGCCATTTCTGAGAATGGCATGCCCTTTTTGAAAGGGAGAAAGTGGGTTAACTTTGTTAACCTATCAACAATCACCCAAATTGCCTTATTCTTTTTACTTGTTGTGGGTAGACCGAACATGAAATCCATAGTAATATGTTCCCATTTTCACTAAGGAATACACAATAGATGCAAAGAACTAGGACGTATCTGATGATCAGCTTTAACCTTCTAACATGTGAGGCATCTAACTACAAATCCTACTATTTCCCTCTTCAAATTGTTCCACCAAAAACTATCTTTCAAATTCCGGTGCATCTTGGTGCTACCAGGATGCATCGCATACCTAACATAGTATGCATTGATCGTGAGCTCCAAGTGCGAAGCTGCGATGTAGTAATAAACTGGTAAGACTAGGTCGATTCTCGGCGAGCAATGTTTTTAAGATGTTTTCAATTGTTACCTGCCTAAATAAAACTCTAAAACTATCAGACTATCCTAATTTAAAATCAAACAAATACATTCATCCCTAAAAATTGAACAATTACAATAATAATTTCTAAATTAGAAATCCTAACTCTAAAACTTCCTACAAATAAAATTAAAATCTTTGCAAAATAAAACACACATTAGAACTTCCAATAAAAGAAAACGAAGATTAGAAACTTACTAAAATAAAAGCTAAACAAAGTTAGAAACTAATTAAACAAAAGTGAAAAGAACAAAAACTTTCCTTAGTTAGAAATTAAGTTAGTTTAAGAATCTACACTCTCTAAAAACAAAAGATTTACAACATCAATCCAAATTAGGAAAAAGATTTAAAAAGAAAATCTACCTCAAAATCTAAAATCAAATTAGTAACTTTCCAATACTAAACAACTTCTGAAAACTATACAATGCAACTAAACAAAGCAACTTTCTAAATTAAGAATAACTCTATTCAAACATGTTAAACTAAAAAAAAATTGGTTGCAAATCTGAAAACTCAATTTCCTAAGGTAAACAAAATGCAAGAAGAATGAAGATCCTACTTTCTAAAAACAATTTCCCCTACGCATGAATGTATAATCTACATGTGATAGTATGATGCATGAACAAGATGGGCTGCCAATGAACATTCGGAAATCAGATTTTCATAAATTTCATAACTGAATTTGCTTTAGTTTTATTTCAGAAAAACACAGAAAGTTAATCCTTTCAACTGGTTCCAACAGGCTACAGAAATTCTGCTGAATTCCATTCATAGTTTGGCCCTCATGTGTCTCATTTAAACATGAATTCAGCACATTATTTTGGACTGTTTTCTTTGATTTCTTAGTTCTGATTTCAGGTTTAAAATAGTTGTAAATATCAGGCATTCGACTGATACAAAACATGTGCAAACTATTTGTAAAAAGGCGTCCAATATGAACCCATTTAAGATTAATTTCTGCACAAATCTGAACTGGTATTAGGTTATCCTTAAACCTGCTTTTCAATTTCTGATTTTCAGTTTTGCTAACTTGCTAGTGGCTAACAACATTCTGAATCCTGGACTGAAAAGGTGACAACTCGGCCAAACAGGTTTCTCAGTTATTACTTTCTGAGTTCTAATTCTGAATTGAAATTTCAGCTCAATAGTTTTCTAGTTTCATCATAAATCCTGAACTGAAGTAAAATATTCTGCAAATCAGATTTCAGATTTCTGAACTGGCCCAAACATTAAGTAAATAAAAGTTGAAAGTTTATGCACAAATCTGATTGAAAAATTCGGCCAGCCAACTGCATGTTTATATTAATTTCTGGAATACTTTAAACACCTTTAAACACAATGTTGTCCGATGTGAAATTCAGATTTCTAAAATTCCCATGATCAACACCTGTAAACACAATTCTAAATATTGAAATATGCATGAATCTAATATAACTTACAGCGATGAACATCACTAAGTAAACTTTTGCAAGAACATAACCATATAGCATGCAGAAAACTGAAATAAAAGTGCAGAAATTAAAAAAATTACAGGAATTTTAAATGTAGTAATTGCTGGAATTTAAATGTAGGAGTGCTGAAAATTAAATGTAGTGAACAGGAATTTAAATGTGATACTTGTAATGAAGTTTTCTTCTCAAATTTTACAATTAACCGGGTTCATGGTTATTTGAAGTATGATCTTAGTAACTTAGGTCGTCAATCTAAACACAAAAACAAGAAACATAAACAAAGCATCCATATATACAAACCATAAGAAAAAGAAAAAAAATTGAGAAGAAGAACATGATACTAGTATATAAAGTCTTTATATGAGATAGAAAAAAATAAAAATCAAAGAGAATACATGTTGGGATGGAAAAGAAAACCTCTTCTAGTAAGCAACTCAAGGGTGTAGTGTGGCCTTAAGGTTAAGCCTCCTTGATGAATATGATGAAGGGATAGAGAGTGGGAGAAGATAAAGTGTAGAGATCTAGAGAGGAGCTCTTTCCATGCCATGGATTACCACAAGGGTTCTCTATTTATAGTTTTTCAAGCCCCAAAATCTCCTTTCTCATAAAATCTTCAAAAAAAAAAAAAAAAACCAAAACAAAAAAATGGCTGCGCACTTGGATTGGGTGTGAATCACTTCTTGTGATTTTTTTTTCTTTTCTTTCTTTGCTTGAAAGTCCTTTTTTTATGCTACCTTCTTTTCTTGTATGTGCCACCTTGCATTGAGATTTTTGGAGAGTTAACTTCGAATCAAACATGGCCCACAAGAGGTGTTGAACTTCCTCTTTTGTCTTTTGCATTGTCAACTCTCCTTCTTTGGAAGATTCTCATTGTTGGCTTCAAAATCAAATAGATATTCCAAGATAATTCTTCTTTATTTTTTCTTCTCTTTTTGGCAACAAAAATCTGATCCATAATGGCATTGGGCATCCATGCTTGCTTGCCTCCCTTTTTTTTTTTTTTTCAATTTCTACTCCTTTTCAAAGAAAGTCTCTTATATGTAGCTTTCTTTGTTCATCTTTGATGAGATTTTTTTCAAATTTTCTTGAAAATAACTTGAAATGTGCCGCAAATAGATGGACCCCATCTTGGATGTCCTACAAGTGTGTCCTCACACATGTGCATGTGTGTGGGACCATGAAGTCATTTTTTTTTTTTTTTGCATTTTTCTTCCAATTTCTTTCCTCTCTTCAATTCTTCTCTCTTTTTTTTTTTGAAAATAAATTCCTTACCTCAATTCTTTGAAAATGGGACCCATATCATCAATTTCCTACCAAAAAAAAAATTGTGAATTCATAAAAAGACAATTTTAACTCTAAGATCACAAATGCATGACTGTGGGCCCATGTCTCATGAAATATTGATGAAAATGCACATGATTTTTCATAATTTTATGTGAATGATCTAATGATGATTAAAATTGAATTTAATTCATGAGAAAGACAATTTTCACAAAACTTTCCGAAAATAGATTTCCAAAATTGGCAGGTTTCATGAATGTAAGCAAAAAGTATGATTTTTAAGAAAATTATGCAGAAAAATACTAAAATGAATTTAAAATGCATGAAACCATTATGTCACACTAAATGAAGCTCTTTTGAATCAATAAGTCCTTAAAATGGTCCAAAATATATATGAAAAGAATGCATTTTAAGGACTTATCAAGCATCTATCATAATGCTTTCTTTCATGCCATCATGAGCTGGTACATATAATATGTTCCTGAAGTAAAGCACATCATCTTCTAAACGAAAATTTGGTCGGTTTGCGATATGATCTTTAATTATCACCAAATATGGATCCTCAAATTGCTTATCATTGATTGCTTGAATTATTTCAGGCTGAAAGGCAATCGTACTTGCAAATAGGGGTGCTCATGGGCCCCGGCTTGAATTAAAATCCTTAAGCCCAAGCCTGGCCCAAGCCCGATTTGGGCCACAAGTGGCTAGCTTGGGCCCATGCCCATATAAATCTATTAAGCCCCAGCCTAGCCCATATATTAATCAGGCCTAGCCTTATTTGGGCCTGATTATTAAGCATGTTTAAATTGGTCTCTGGTGGTAGCCAACATGGCTATCATGCACCAATTCCTATTTATACACACGGTCACGTCCAAATGAATCCATCTGACAGAAAAAGAATCTTTATTAAAAGTAATTAAAATTTTTATATAAAGTTATCTTTTTTGCTCTTTGAGATATATTGCCTCTATTTTTAATAAAAGCATATGACTCATTAACAAAATATAATTACGTTGGTGCAACCAATAGATATCTACCCAGTGCAAATCAATTAGAATGAACATTGTCTACTTTTTGAATAGTGTTCTTTGATAAATAATTTTTGAAATTTCTATTATGAAGATTTGTATGAAACATAAGAAGTGTAAGAAGGGGAAATTATAACTCAATCCACTCATTCAGGCCGGGCAATGATCCAGGCTTGCTACCACTTAACCCCAGGCATGGCCCATATAACAAGTGGGCCTAATATTTCAATCCAAGCCCAGCCCAATTACTTATATAGCCAAGGCCCAAGCCTGGGCGAAAGCGGGCTGGTCCCGGGCTAGGCCTATGAGCATCTCTACTTGCAAACAGCACTGAGTTATCCACTAATTTCACTTCAACCGACATGCCTTTAAATTCATCTTGTATGAACAGTGCTGTGCTTAACAAGGGATTTAGATTTGTTGTCTTTCGGCTTAGGGCATCTGCTATGACATTCCTTTTCCCGGATGATACTTGATAGGGAAGTCATAATCTTTAATGAATTCAAGCCATCTTCATTACCTCATCTTTAGATCATATTGTTCAAAAAGATACTGAAAACTATGATAATCTAAATGAACTTCAAACTTTTCACAATACAAGTAATGTCACCAAAGTTTTAAAATGAAGACAATAGCTACTAACTCTAAATCATGCGTGGCATCATTCTTTTCATGCTCTTTTAACTGTCTAGCGCCATAAGTAATCATTTTGCCATTTTGCATCAACACACACCCCAAACCAACTCTAGAGGCATCTGAATAAATCACAAATCCTCCGCTACCATCAAGTAGTGTTAACACTGGGGCGGTAGTCTACTTCTCCTTTAAAGTTCTAAAGCTTGACTCCCATTTTTCACTTCAAACATATGGTATATTCTTCCGAGTCAGCTTTGTCAATGGGGCAGATATTTTTGAGAGGTCTTATCACGCCCCGATCTCGAGAGTTAGGGATTAAAATGGGCCCTAAGGGTGTGAATATGTAATCCTGTAGTAATCCGTGCCATGTGAAGATACGCATGAATCACTATAAGGGAGATTCCACAAGAACATGTGAGGTAAGACCAACAACACGTAGATTTAATTTCAAACATAAAGTGAAAACCTATGAAATACATCTATAATGATAATAAGTAATGTATAGAAGAGAATATTTTACCATCATATAATAAACTTAAGTCTTTTGATTAAACATTCCCAAATACATAAACCACTTACTATCCACAATTCACTTAACCATGTTCATTTATACAAAACTAGTCCCAACAAGGCTAAATCTATTAACCTAGTGAACAACCCATTTTCCGATGCTCTTCGCAATGACTAGTATAAAATGTCGTCGTCTTTCCATTCATCTATACCTCGAGGTACCGTTGGGGCACCCTCTGGGGATGCATCTGTAACACTCCGGCCTAGTTTAATTCAGTTTAGCGAGTAATTAATCTGGTTTTGGGTCATTTTTTAGCAAATTAGGTTTATGCTTGTTGTTTTGTCCTTTTGAGTTTCATTTCGGGTCATGGGTAGGTAGTTAGGTTGCGTTTAACTTGGAATAGGTAGACGTGAGCCCTTTTTAGTAATTTTCAATGGTATGAGAGTTCATCATTCATGCGTCATCTTAGTGTCAGTACGTATATCTCATCGAGCTTGTTAAGTTCTGTAACTGACTCGCTTGCAACAGATTTCATTTGCTTCCGTTGGACGGTTATTTGACTCGAATTGTAATCATCCTAAGCTTTTGGACTTAATTATAATTTAGGTCATCCTTAGCTTATAAAAGGAGTCATGCACTAACTTTTTCGTTCAATGTCTTCTTCTTCTTTCTCTCCTTTCCTTCGCTTCTTCCTTCCTTTTCTTCTTTTTCTCACGATCAAAGAGAGAGGGAAGTTCTTGTGCACCAGTTACTCGTCATCTCCTTGTGGGTTCAAAGGTAAGAGCTGGGTTCTTGCTCATCTTTATGAGTCTCCACGTCTTCTCATCTTTCTTATGCACTTAACTCCTCTTTCCTCTTGGCATGCATGGTGTTAGGAATGCATCTCGATGATTAATTTGGGCCAAAGGACATCTACTTCACGGAAAAAGCTTATTTGAGGCAAGTATAAGCGCATTATGGATGAACACATGTTGGTACACGGTGATTGTTATTAGTCTCCTTTAAGCTCACAAGTGTGTTGTGACTTACAGCCCCAATTGGCTTTGTATTAACTTGATACGTGTTGTCTGTGTAAGTGCAAGTAATTCAATTCAGTCGCTCTGTACAGAGTTCTGTTACCCGACCGATTGGGCATGGGGTTCGACTGAGCGGACACCTTCCAGAGCTGAAATCCAACCGATCGGGCTTCAGGACCAACCGGTCGGCCCTGAAGCATTCTGTTCTGGGAGTTTCAGTTTAGACTGCCTTCTCTTCTTCCTCATTTTCATTCTTCTGCATTTCCACACTAAAAAGGACCCATTTATACTACATTCCCGAGTCTCTCTGCTCTTTCATTAATTTGAGAAAAAAATAGGGTTAATGAGGAGACCTTATAGGGCCTTCATAAGGATTTCTTAACCTCCTAACTTGCCCAAAGGAATGTGAGAATCGCATGAATGGTCTTGAGGGCTATGACTCATTCATGTGTGTTGTCCAGTTGTTAAACACCTCCCCATGGGTGTTGGTTTAAGGTAATCCGTTACACTTTTCCGATACAATGCAACACTAGAGAAAGACAATAGCGTAACGGATAACTTAAAACTACATCATCATGCACAATTAGAAATATTGGATGACTAGATTAGAGTTGGCTAGTAAACTACCTTGATTTTTTGAAATTGAATTGCATGGCATATTGGATGATGATGATTATCCTCCACTCTTATGTATAAATTGAATGTCAACGTATGGCTTTTGATATGGTATGCATCAGCTTGTTTGACATGTCCCTGACAATTGTTATTCGATATATATTGATTGTTGACTTGAGTATTGTATGAATTAAAGGTAATGTCGTATTCCTTATATGAATGCATGCTTACCCAAGGTTAAGTATATTATTGAATTGATATGGTTAGGCACTACTCAGCCTCAGCCTTACGATACTCGGTGGGGTTGACTTTGGCATAGTATATATGGTACCGCTGCAGTGTGTTTATATTTGGGGCTTTCGTATCCCCGGAACCCGAGACCCATTCGTACCCTGGCTCGGTCGATGGTGTTCTCATTATGTAAAGATCCCTAGAGGGAGGATATGGTAAATGTAGTAGCCACATAGTAATGTACACGACATATATACATTGATTCTTATAGCATGCTTTATTTGGATGCACAATTTGCCTAGTACACTAAATTGATCTCTATGCAACTACCTGTTAATGATTCTTCTAGATACAACACGTGTTAATTTATTGTTGCTGATATTTTGCTGAATTATTGTATTCATGAGTTGTCCTATGTGTTACAGGCTTAGATCCCGCTACCAACCTTTCGTCAGTCAGCGAGACTCCAGAAGAGATCGTAGACGCCCTGTCAGGCCTAGAGGGGTGGATGTGATCACTCCGCCGGAGAGCGATAGGACATGCATATAGGTTTTCTTTGGTTGTGGGATGTTTTTGGTTCTTGCAACTTGGAGTTAGTGGGACTCTCATCAGTTTGGATCTTGTTTCACTCTTGTACCTTTTTGTAATTTATGAAATCTTTTGTCCATTTTGATTTTTGTTATGTATCCTCTTTTTGTGCAATGATACTTACAGCTTCTGCGGACATTGTGTTTGCACGTGTTATTGTTCCCTTGTGCGTGTCCATTTAGACGGAGTTTAAGTGTATATGCACGGGAGTATGTGTGTCACTGGTTATATTTAAACTTAACCCCCGATTTTTTGGGCTCGGGTTGTGACAGCATCGACATTAGGGTTAGGGTTTGAAGCTATACCTGTAACACCAATGTAGCACTGTTAATACAACAGTTAAACAAATATAGAGATGCATAGTACCAGCATACTGTATCAAATGAATTAAGAATTATGTATATATAGATTAAAAGAGAGCAATAAACGCAAACTAGGCATGTTGTGCATGAGTAATCATCAGTAACGAGTTATAAACAAAATATCGTATACACTAATTAGCATCAATGAGGCTATATTCTCTCAAAAGAGAGCATATCATTTAAAGAGAGCATGTATATGAGACGTTAGAGGATCAGACTAGCTGCCCGAGGAATGCTGACAACTCCTCCGTAGCCTATTGTAGTAGTGACATAAAGATATCCAAACCGGTCCGTTGAACCTAATAAGGGCACAAGCTAAGTGGTGCCGGCTTAACATATCAAGATCGACTCGAATTCACATCTTTCATACATTTCAGTCGTACTTATCATATCAGACATAAGGAAGTTTGGTCTTGAGATCACATTCATTCATAGAAATTGGAATTTAACAAGTATCCGATAATCAATTAATGCATACTGAATTGAGTTACATCATGTTGAGGGCATGGTTTCTTAATAATATGAATACATTTAAATTGAGAAGTTATTAAGGGCACCTCTTCTTATGCCAAACCCATGACGTGACATTGGGAATTCAGCTGGAAAATTGAAGGGGATAAGTGACAGCTTCGTACTTGTCCTCCTTATCATTTGATCACCATTAGACTAATTTAATTGTGGGAAAGGTGCTATATCTAAAGCCCTACAAAGTCATTTGATATCCCTAATAACGTAGGTTCACAGTGTTTTAGTCGTACATATGTTACGACTTAGCCGAGTAGTTTAGTTTTTCCCTTAAGTTTTTATGCATTTATGCCTTAACCGTGTATTAGCCTATGACTAAGCTACGGCTTCGCCGTAGTACAATCCACAGCTTAGCCATGGGTTAGCCGTAGAAGGAAAGTCGGATTTCAGGCTTTCGGGAAAACTCACTGTAAAATGGCTTACAGCTTGGTCATAGGATGGTTATGGCTTAGCGGTAGTTTATTCCACAGCTTAGCCGAGGGTTAGCCGTAGTATAAAAATGGATTTTGGAACTCTCAGGACTTTGAGCTGTACATATTTATGGCTTAGCCGTAGCTTTACCGTAAGCTTCAGAAATTCTGAAGGTGATTCTAAAGCTCGAACTCAATACAAAGTTTTGAATAAAGGGATTACAAGGAGCTTCCTAAGGCTTCAAAATGTTACTAAGGGTTATCCAATACTCACACAACACCCACATTACCTATTCATGCTCTAATTTATTCAATTAAACATATATATACTTAAATCAAAGAGGAAGGAGCTGTAACTTGAAAATTAAAGTGATCATCCAATAATCAAAATTGTAAACACACATGTAGCATCATATGTACTCTAATACTTTCCTTTTTTACAGTGCTTGACTTTACTAACTCTTCCTTGGTATGTGGTTAGGGAAAGCTTTAACAAAAGAATGGGTTCTCTACATGAAAGACATGCAAATGGTGAATTTAATGTGGAATGCATGCATGTTGCATGATTGAGTCTCCTTGACTCTATTAAACCCAAAGAATTAAAATTAAGGTTGAGTTTTTACCTTAGGGAGTTATAACTTGAAGGAGATGGTGATTCCTAAGACAAGAATACACAAGGGAGGAAGAAGAAGATGGGTGGAAGCTTTTGCTATTGCATACATGGCTTCTAACTTTGTTTGCAACTTCAAGTTGAGATGGAGGGTGAAGAAGAGGGAAAAAAGAAGCAACTCCAACAAGGCTAAGATGTCAAAATGAAATCAAAATTTTCCTACAATTTACATGCAAGTCCAACATTTCCAGGAAATTACAATTTAGGTCATATGGACCTCAATTGGGCCAAGATGGGTCCGAATCAAATTCGGCCCAGTATAAAAGATGGTCTACACAAGGAATTACACAAGATGCAACTAATGAGGTGTCAATATAATGCAAAACAATTACAAAAGGGTCCTTAACTACCTAGGTAAGATTCGAACCCAACTCGACTACCTATCCATGACCCAAGCCCAAAGGGTTTGAGTTCAATTAGCCTAAACACATTTTAATTAATGTAAAACAAGATTAATTAATATAAATCGAGGTTAATTGGGATCAGGACCTTACATCCTCCCCTTCTTAAGATCATTCGGTCCTCCTAATGCAACGTACCTTGGGTAGGAGCTCTAGATATTTTTCCTAAACTTGATCTTCAAGCTCCCAAATGGCTTCTTCTTGCCCATCATGCTCCCATAAAACCTTAACCCATTTGATCGTCCAGGTACACAACACTTGATCTTTAGTGTTAATAAGATGAAGGGCTCTTTCCTCATGGCTCACATCTAAGGATAATGCCCTGTCAAACCATGAAATAACATTTCTCACAATTCAACACTAGGTTCTTTTCTTCACATCGAGAGAGGACTTTATCTAAATTGCTCAAACGCTTCTCAAATAAATCTCCAAAAACTAAGAAATTGTCCATGAATAGCTTGAGAAAATGCTCCACCATATCACTAAAGATACTCAACATACATCTCGGAAAGGTAGCAGGAGCATTGCAGAGCCCAAAAGGCATCCTTCGATAAGCAAAGGTACCAAAGGGGCATATGAAAATTGTTTTCTTTTGGTCTTCCGGAGCTATTTCCATTTGATTGTACCCAAAATATCCATCTAAGAAACAATAATATTCGTGACCGGCAACTTTTCTAAAATTTGGTCCAAGAAAGGCAAAGGAAAGTGATCCTTTCATGTGACAGCATTAAGTTTCCTATAGTCAATACAGACTCTCCAACCTATGGGTACTCGGGTTGGAATGAGCTGTTGTTCAAGTTTCAGACTACAATGGTACTGACTTTCTTAGGTACTACCGGGGTAGGGCTAACCCATGGGCTCTTCCAGATTGGATAAATGATACCCACATTGAAAAGTTTCAGCACTTCAGCCTTAACCACTTCTTACATGGTGGGCTTAAGCCGGTATTGCATCTGTCTAGAGGGTTTTGCATTTTCCTCTAGAGAAATACAATGAGTGCACACAAGGGGATTAATTCCTTTTATGTCAGCCATGTTCCAAGCAATTGCACCTATATGTTATTTGAGCACATGAAGTAGTTGGACCTCTTGGTCCTTCTCAAGGTACGCAGAACTAACGACTGGAAATATGTCATCAACCCCAAGGTAAGCATACTTAAGGGTTGGGGGCAAGGGTTTCAACCCAGGCTTGGGCGTCCTCGCCTAAGAGGGAAGAGTTTGGGTACCAGTTGGTACAAGCTCTTCAAAAGAAGGTTTCCATGCTTCACTGACCAATTCAACAATGTCATCTTTCATATCCTCAGGGTTAGCCATATCCTTACTTAATTCAATCAAATTGTATTTGTCAGAATGGACCGACTCTAAGAAAGTTTCCACTACCAAGGTGTTTATGAAATCAACCTCTTCATAATGGTCATTTTCATCCCGTGGTTGTTTGCACAAATCAAAACCATTAAGTTCTAATGTCATGTTTCCAAAAGATAGCATCATCTTTACATTCCGGCAATTAATCAGCGCATTTGATGTGGCTAAGAATGGTCTCCCAAGAATTACAGAAATCTAAGCTTTGAGGTTTACCATAGCCTGAGTGTCTAGCACCACTACAACAAAAATCATTTTTTGCGACGCAACTATTTGTCGCAAAAACTCACAAACTCGTCGCCAAATGAATTCTGCGATGACGTCAAATTCGTCGCCATAACGTCGCCTATTAAGCGCCTGTGAATAGTTTTACCGACGAGTACCCTTACTCGTCGCCAAATATCAATTTTTTGCGACAAATAGTATCGTCGGTAAAAAGAAACGTTTTGTTGCCAAATGTCTCTAAGTTGTCACAAAAGAACTGATAAAAAATGGTGAAATGAAATTTTGGCAATAAAATGAAGTCGTCGCTGAATTTTTTTTTCGACAAAATTATATCTTCGCTAAATAGTGTATAAATTGCCATGAGATATAATAGGCGACAAATTAGTTTCGTCGCACATAGTTTGTAGACACTGGGCTACAAATTAGTTTTGTCGCCCAATATTAAACCTTACTACAAATTCTCTTAGGCGACAAATTATTTATGTCAGAGATAATATACTGAAAAATATTTATTCTTGTTAGGCGACAAATAAAATTCATCGCTAAAACAAATATATTAATTTGATAAATCATTCCCTGCCACCTCAAAAGCCTCCTTTATTTTGAATATAATAAACTTGCCCATTCAACTAAAATAAAATGTACAAAAACACCTGTCCATTTAATAAAAATTAAATGTACAGTAAAACATGCCCATTCATGAACTCAAATAAAATGTACAGTAAAACTTGTCCATTCAACTCAAATAAAATGTATAATAAAACCTGCCCATTCAACTATAATAAAATGTACAATAAATTTTGCTCATTTAACTAAAATAAAATGTACAAAACCTGCTCATTCAACATAGTATAAAACATATAACTATCAAATCCAGCCAACAAATTTAGCCACGTTGTCATTACAAATTCAAGTAAAAATGTGGCATTCAAAATGGTGTAAGTACAATATTTTTCTGAGAAACAAAATGATCTTCAAGCAAAATAAAAGCTTGTAGTCCCAATCTGTGGCAAACAAAAATGTTAGGAATTAAACGTGGAAATTAAAACCAAAGTAAGTGAGATAAAATAAAAGCCTGTAAAAATAATAGCATGCAAATAAGGCAAGCACGTATAAAAACATCTAATTTTAGTTTATACGGTTAAATACATATAGACCTCCCGCAAGGCTACACTTCCTAAAAGGCTTTTTTGGATTCTATTTTGCATACCAGCATGCAAGCATGTTTGCTGGCCTGATCATAATCTGGACCTTTCAAAATCATGAGCCACTTTCCTATTGAGAAATCTGGACATTATTATTCATAGATTTTGAGAAATTTGTGGAATCTACAAAAAAAAATCCAAACACATCTAAAACCATTGGATGTCCTCATTTGCTTATATGAAAATGGTTATTTTGACAAGCATACTGTGTTAAAAGCCATTTTCCTATCACAAGTGTAAATGGCAAATGACCGCTTAAGGCTTAAGCAGCTGCATAGCACCCATGTACATGTGACAAACATTCATAAATACTCAAGACTCGAAGGATCTAAAGCTAGAAATTCCAAAGCACGAGTGGCAATCTTAAAACAAGATCCATGCACATAAAACTGAACATCCATCTGCACAAATACTATACAAAAGATTCACGCAACTAAAACACCGATAAAAGCACAAAACCTATGCACAAGCAAGGGTAGAGAAATAACAGCCATCATTTGGGAAGCTAATTGCTTGTTTGGCATCATTATATGTGAGAACATTTCTTTGTTCCCATGGAATGAAAATAATGAGAATATGTTTGGTTGCACTTTATTGGTTGTTTCCATGGAATATTTTTCAAAATTTCATAACATTAGGAATGGAAAGTTTGGAACAACTAAAAATCGTTTCTCTCCTTGGAAGAAGCCCCACTCTTGGTAAACTCCCTAAAACATCTCTCCCATTTCTCCTCTCCACCCCTCCCATCTCTTGACTTTCCCTAACATCTCTCTCCCATCTCTCTGTCATCTCTCTGTCCCCCTCTCTCCCATCTCTGTCATCTCTTTCCCCTCCCCTTCTGTCTGTCTCCCTCTAGTCTCTCTCCTTGCAGCTCCTTTTAGCTACACACAAAATTGTCCCACTGGTCATTCCATCTTTCTACTCTTCAAAACCTTACGAAGAATAATATATATTAAAGGGGGTCCATCAGTAGCATCATCCATTTCACAAAAAAGGAAATACATATAGACTCAAATCATCACCATTTCTCTCCCTCCTAATTTCGTCAATCATTCCTATTTCTCTTTTTTATCTTTGAAATTAATCAAAACTATAACAACACTTGTGCTGGAAAATCATTGGATCACATGCTCAAATGGGTGAAGAGATCTAGCAAGCCAAAACAATTATCTGTTGCATTCTCTATTCTTTGTCAATTAAATGATCTTGGGTGAAGCTTCCAATGGTTAAGGTTAGGAATCTAACAAGCTTGTAGTGTCCAGCCATGTTTATGAAAGATGTGATAATCCTGATTCAAAATTGCTTTGCAGGATCTGAAGGAGATCCTTCTAGTTGTTTGCTAATCTCTTTTCTCCAACTTAGATTAAAGAAGGTTTCACATTTCAATAGGGTATTGGTGACAGAAACTGGTTCCTGATAAGAGAATCGATTTACCTATTGGTGACAGAAACTGGGTTCCTGATAAACCCAGTGCAGGGAAGTCATTTTATCTGTCATATAGCTTTTGTGTGTTTGAATCACCAGAGTTAACCTGTAAGTGGCAGTTATTTTGTGATGTTCCATAACCATATAAACCAAGTTTACAAGTAATAAGATTTACAGGTAAACTGACTGCAGAGCAACTGAGTCATGAGGATCCAAACTGGGCCTTAAGTAGTGGGGCTAGCTTTTCTGCACAAATATCTATCTACCTCTTACTTCTTACAGATGAAAGGAAATGAAGTAACATTTGGAGAAGCATGAAGAGACAGATCAATGATATTTGTCAACTAATGCAATATCAGCTGTCCCCACTGCCCAAAAAATTTAGTGCCTGTTTCATTTATTTGATCATTTCTGAAATCCTAGGAATTCTGGGCAGAATTCCCATTGAAGGGGCAGAATTCTCGATCTACTATATCTCCCACATATTTCCTTTGCTCTTCACTTCTATAATACTCCCTTGTTTAGAACCTACTACTATGAATACCTAGAAATTCAATACAAAGCAGAAGCTGGATTTTAAGTCTGGATTTTATTTGTTTAGCATACTACATGAGGACACAAAGATATAACCAACAACGTGTCTGTGTATCCTGTTAGTTTTTGTGGACTCAATCCATCAGTTGATGTAATAAATTGATTAATTTCTTTATTTATCAATAAAATCATGCTTTACTTTCATGAGATGAATGTTATTTTACTACTTTATGCACATGACCAATACGTATGACATAATGGTTCATGAGTTGAACCGGGTCCCATTAGTATATTAGATGTGATATATGTGCATGGATGAGATCCACACGCGGGAGATATATGTCACAAATCTTATACTTAAATAGCTTCACAACCAGTAATGAGACTGGGCATCTCATTTGATAAGGTTGCAGCACTTTGATCATTATGAGATAGTGTGATTTGTCTCGATCATCAGAATGTAAGATTCTGGATCAATAGTGCCGGTACATTGGATGTATTGAAGGACCATGAGATGCACCTTATGGTATTCCGTCTCAATAATAAGGTATGCTTTCATAATTCCCTAGCAATAGGCCCTCAATCCTGAGACATTGACGAACTCAAGTTTCTATCATTCATTTGCTTTGAGTCACCAATGAGTGAGGCCGACTATAGGTTAACACCTCGGTGTCTTGGGTATATGGTAGTAGAACTGTGGGAACGTTGAATGATCAAGATGGAATCTATCTCTATTATCCCCTTGTGCCAATTAATGGATTTGTCATTAGTAAGTGCGCACCCATCTCAATTAAGAGTTAATTGGATGGTACTGATGATTACTGTGATTAATTGGGGCTCAAGGATAATAAGATGTGGAACTTAGATTGGAAGAGACGGATTTATTCCAATTGATCCACGGATATTGATAGAGGGGCCTACTTGTGGTAATTGGGAAGTTTAGGGTCTTCATTGTAATTTATTCCTAAGACTGGAGTGCAATTGCATTTATATAGTGGTGTTATTTGCAATTAACTGTGGGCCCGGATTGCACATGAGATGTGGGGTCGCGGTGTTCCAGTTGGAGCCAGCTTTCTAAGGAATCCCTAGTGGTCCCCACGCTAGCCCAAGATATTGGAAAACACTAATCCGACTTGGACTCTAGAAATAAGAGTTTGAAAGGAGAAAGTTGCTAATTGCTTTGGAAGTAAGACTTCTATTTCAATTAGACAAGGGAGAGATTTGGAAGTCTATAAAATATCCTTGGACGTCCAAAAGAGTTCCTCTCACGCCCAAAACCCTTTCGTGCAAGAGTTGCGCGAGTTACTCTCCTCTCCTTTCTTCTAGTTCCTTGGAGTCTCGAGTTGGGATTTTCTCCTGAAGATTCCACCGTTCTTCTTGAGAAAAGAAATCCAATTCGGGGGTCATAGCGTGGAAGGCTAAGAGGTCTTGAAGAAGTCCATTAGAGCACTGCGGGTCTCCAAAGGTATGATCTACTTCTTGCATGTCGTAGGTTATTTTGGATGTTTAGTGCTGGTATAATTTTACTGTACATGGTCACGAGATTGAGGGTAACGCATCCTGGATTGGGTTTTGGTCTTATGGATAGTTGATCCCTGTGTCAAGTGGGTCAAAAGTTTTGAAAATCTATCCACGAGACCCACCTACTTCCAACATATCCTTGTCTTACTCTAGGCCCTAGGGATTAAAAAAAAAAATTGGAACCAACAACCAGATGATTTTTATCTTTCACAGCAGTACAGCATGTTACATGATAAAAAGAAGGTGACTGTAAAAACAAGAGGCAAGAGTTACTGTCAAAAACATTGGCCATAGGTTCTTGGATAGTTTTCATTGAATTCATTTTTTCAGCCTTGCTGCCGTGGTCTCAACAATCTACATTCGATTGCTTTTGCATGCATTCATGAGTGCCAATTGGATGGTACTGTGTCAGATTAAAACATGATAGTAATCGGCATTCTGCATGTCCTTAACCTATATACAGAGCTGAAATGGCGGAATGCATGCTGTGTCTTCCTTAGCCTATATACAGAGTTGAAATGGTGAAGGAAAAAAATCTATGGTTTAATCCATTGACGTTAGACAAAATGGAAGACAACTAAACATCCTTTGCTTTTCCCCTTACTGCTGACCTATGGCTTGCCTGCCCTTTTTTTTCTGGCCAATCCATGAATGTAGGTGTTCCATATTAGAGATATTATCTTATTTGGATTAGTTGTTAGATAGGATAAGTTTGTTAGAAAATGATAAAATTTCTAGTTTGAACATTTGAGTTATGATAGATTTGATTTTGTGGGCCCACGTCACCAATAGACTAAGGAAGAACGGGTTGTGATAGTGATCTTGTTACTGTCCCTCTTGTCTTCTAGTTTTGGTGTTTAGACAGTTCTCTTCATGCTCTCAAATTAGACAAATTACTCTTCAAGAGCAAAACAAAGAAAGAAAAGAATGAAGAACACAAGACTTAAACATTGCCCAAACCGTAAACAATACAACTAAAATATTCTGTACCCTTTCGGTCGTATATGGTGTAGTCCAATACTTCTTTTTCCTAATTTTGAGTGTAAATCATGCAAAAATAATGATAAACTAATCATGCTTATCATCGGTGTGTCTTCTACCAAGCATGCTACATATTAGTGTGAAATTGCTATGAAAGCACTTAGATAAATGGTTTAAAGTTATTGAATGCAGTTCAATTCAATCAGAGAAGAAATTAAGGACACTAAACAAGAAGTAATCACTCATTTTTCTATCACCATGTCCGATCCCGTCACTCTTGCCACCAACCGCATCATCTCCTCCATTTGTTGCTGCATGGCTATTTGATTATTCTTCATCTGCTCCATCTCTTGAGATCGAGTTGCATTTTCATTTTGCAATCTCTCCACCGTAGCCCGCAATGCCTCACGCTCAGCATCCTCTGAGATGGACTTGGTGCACCTAGCCATAGACATGGGCTTTGGCCCGTTTCCAAACCCTCTCAAGTATCCGGATCGGCTACCAAGGACATTGACTGCTATTTGCTCTTGAGTCAATTGCACTGCACCCTCCTCTGTACATTTCTCCGGCTCTATTACAAGTTTTTCCTACGAGTGGAAATAAGTTAAATCATATTGCAGTTAAATACTTAAGTTAAGCAAAACAAAATCAAAACCCAACTTTGCCTATTAGGCCTCGAGTAAAGCTGTAGTTACATATATTTCCTGACATTTTGGATCCATCCACATCTCTTTCTTTTTACTGTAGTGCAACTCCTTATAAAAATCAACGATGTGGGGCTCCTTTCCAGTCTCGGGGTTTGCCTACTTACATAAATTCCAATGTTAGTACATAATTAAGATTTCATGATAGGTGGTAACAAAATCAAAATTACACCGGTATGGGTGCTTCCCAAACTTGACATTCGTCAAGCAATTCAATTGCTCTAGTAACTGTTCCCCTGACAATTCCACCGGCTTCATTCGATTCTCTGACTTACCATTAAAAAGCTTACTCCTTCGCCATGTGTGGTTCTCAGGTAAGTAACAACGAGTGCCCGTGTACCCTATCTTACTTTTCAACCTCTGTGATGATGGATCATTGTTACAAACAGGGCACGCCAAATAACCTTTAGTGCTCCATCCCGACAAGTTACCATATGCTGGAAAGTCGTTTATGGTCCACATAACAGCAGCATGCATTCGGAAAGTGTCTCCTTTAGATTCATCATAAGTTAATACACCGTCTTCCCAAAGCTCTTTTAACTCATCTATTAACGGCTGCATGTAAACATCGATCTCTTTTCCAGGTGCATGCGGTCCAGGAATAAGAAACTACATCATACAAAATAGTTCTTTCATATATTTCCATGGTGGCAGGTTATAAGGCATGAGTATCACAGGCCACATACTATAGGAGTTGCTCATATTACCAAAGGGGTTGAACCCATCCGTAGCCAGCCCTAGCCTAACATTACTGGACTCCTTGGCAAATGCAGGATATTGCTGATCAAAATCCTTCCACTCTATACGGTCAGCGGGATGAATCGAGAATTCCCCATCATCCACAAGCTTCTCCTTGTGCCACTGCATATCTGTAGCTATCTTCCTTGACATAAATAATCTCTGTAACCTTGGGATCACTGGGAGGTGTCGCAACACCTTAATAGGAATTTTTTTACCCTTGCCATCATTGTGCTTATATCGAAACTCTCCACATTCTGGACAATTTTCAAGATTCTCATTTTCTTTCCTAAAAAGCACACATCATTCTTACAAGCATGAATGGATTTGTATCCCAATCCCAGTTCACGTAAGAATTTCTTTGTTTCATAAAGGGAACTTGGAACCATCTCTCTCTGGTATAACATCCTTCATTATCATCATCACCATGTTGAATGCCTTGTTGCTCAAGTTATTCAACACCTTTATATGCAGCATCTTAATGACAAATGATAACAATGTAAACTTTGTGCAACCTGGATATAACTCACGTTGGGCATCTTTCAATAATTTTTCAAATTTATGTACATTCTCTCGCCCAACACTATCAGAACCATGACTAGATCCCAGATCCCCCAAATCATTGTCCATAAAAACTCCCCTATATATGTCTTCCAGAAGTTCAGGCAACTCATCACGAGGGTTGTCTTCCGTGTCAGAGATTTCACCTTGAACACTTCCCCCCTCATCGTCTGAATTCTCGTCATGTATGCCCCCGACATTCATTGGCATTGGCTCCCGGTGGAGTATACATGTCGTGTAAGAAGTCATGATCCCATTAAACAATAAATGTTCTCGGACGATGGGGTAAGTATACAATTCTACATTCATGCATCTCAAACACGGACACCAAATCTTACTTTGCTCTCCCATATGTTCACTGGCAAACTTAATAAACGACCTAACCCCATTTGTATACTCAGGTCGAAGTTTATTCCCGCAATACATCCAAGTCTTGTCCATAATTGGTGACCTATAATAAGAAAGGTTGCAGATATTGTAGAATTTCATTTATGGAACACATGCAGCTAATTTCAGATGAAAAAGAAATCAAAATGAGGAAAACTTTATAATTTCAAGCAAGACTTTGATAGGGAAATGCCTTCATGAACTGTCATCCACTAAATGGAAAACGAATCGAAATTTCCAAAGCAAGTATAACTTAATCATCCCCATCACAAACAACAAAATGAAAACTAATTGGATATGATTTTGAGTTTTTACATCAGCATCATCAGCACCACCTTAGCCTTATCCAATCATATGGGGAAACAATAGCTACATGGTGATGAAATTCCAAATACCGTCAGTAAATAATACATTGTGATTGAATACGCAATAAAGCAAATCCCAAAATGCAATTAGATACCCACACACCACAAATTGCATATAAAAGCATATCATGCAAAACACACCAGATTCAACTACTCACCAACAAACCTAAAACCCACAAAAATAGCCACTAAACAGATGCTCACGCCTCTCAAATGCCATACAGCTTACTTCACTAATCAAAATATCAATCAATTCTTTTAAAAAAAACCTAATTAAATATAGCACTCCAAAATTTAAAAAAAATAATACTCAAAATTAAGAAAAATAAATAAACAAACAAACAAAAATGAAAAATAAACCATGCAAAAACAGCCCCAGACCCAAATGTCAATCCAAAGCAATGCAATTCATCAGACAGAAAACATTACTTTTTGTGAGTAAATTATCAAAATCAAAGAACAAAATTGAACAAAACATTCAAATAGAAAACCCCAATCAATGTAAAGATAAATTTCATAATAAATAAGAAAAAGTCCAAGATTCAGATTGATTCAGCTCAAATCATCCCAAAATTTTCAGAACCCATCCAAGAAAATCCACCCAAACCTCCAATAAATAAGCAAAACCCTCAAAATCCTGCCGAATTCCAAGCCAAAATCCCAATTCTGTAAAACCAAAGACAGATGCCTAAATCCATTAGAACCACTCAAAACCAGAAAATAACACAGACCCACAATCCTAATCTCAATTAAAACCCAAAAAAAAAACTGCAAGAACGCACTCAAATCCATTTTCAATGCAACCCATGAATCCCACATTGCCCATGAAACAATCAAATTAACCTCCAAACTCCAAACCCACACCCCATTCTGCAAAACCAAGCAACACCCAGCGCGCAAGAACCAAGCTTTCTCACGAAAAGTTACCAGCCAGACCCAATCTCCATCACTGATACCCAGAAACCATTGTCCCAAAACCCTGGAACACATCCACACTGACCAAAGCCTACCACCGACAACACAATCGGGCAACCTAATTGAAATCCCATCTCACCACTGCCCAAAACCCAACCCTTGCACACTAGCGACCCACCACCCCTCTGTTTTGTCAAAACCCAACCACACCAAAACCCCATTTCGTTGCTCAATGCCCATCCAAAAACCCTCAAACCTGCCTGGCTCCTGAAACCCAAACCTGAGAACCCATCTACTGGCCAAGACACCCCTCCATCCCCAAACAGCACTTCCACCCCAAATCTAGAACAACCTCCCCACCCCCACGTCGCCTAAAACCCCCAATACTATACATTAAACTGCCCCACTTTGATTCCAATTTGTTATTAAATGGTATGGGTCTGGTTACAATTCCTTCAAAATCATTATAATTAGAATTTAGCACCAGCTATAACAATGTACATGGATTTCGTCATGTTTAAATTAATTTTAAGTGTCAGAACCAAAGATAAGTAATCCAGTACTATTACATGGAATTTTAACAAACACCTAGAATACAGTATGAACATTACATATAGTTCTACTCAGTTCTTTCCAAAGGTTCACCCAACCATACCAACTTCCACTCACATATGTGCTTGTTAGCATGATTAAAAAAAACCTAGTTTCGTAAGTTAAGTAACAATCTGAATTTCCAATCACTGATCTATCTCATTCTTAGATCCTAATCAACAATCCCCCAATTTGCGTGGCATCATGACCAAACCCTCTTGCCTAATGCCCAACCATCATCAAGATCCATCCCTTTGGCCCACCTAGACCCTTGCAATCACATTTCGGTCTTTTATCTGCAGTGGGTCCTATCCTTATTAATGGTTTTCATCATTCATCAAGAGTCCTCTATATACACAAGGAAACAAGATTGTATTTGTCATGATCAAACAAAAGCAAGTGAATGAATCAATGGCTGATGGGACTATCAGTGCATTCTTAAATGGGATTGCCCTCTCAAGTTTCTTCTTCAAAGTCCATTGATACAGGCAGATTTCCATGATTTTACTTTATGCAGTATATTGCATCAAATGGGGGCAAAGTGTAGGAGGGAGAGAGAGAGAGAGAGAGAGAGAGAGAGAGAGAGAGAGAGATGGGGGAAACGTAACTGGGGGCTGTGCCAAAGGGCATTAGGGCCCTCAATGGGCATTTTCTAATGAAGCAACCCCACCCCGGGATATGTAGGTCCGCCCATGCCTCTCTCTCTCCATCTTGCCTTCCCAAGTCCCAACCAAATGTCTCCAATAACAGAGCAAAGATAACATGAGCCTACTTTCTCCCCTCAACTCTCCAACCTAAGACGCCTGCTACTCCCTCAAACCTTATTAACCAAGTCCATCCATCTTCAGAACAACCTCCCCACCCCCACATCGCCCAAAAAATAAATAAATAAATAAACAAGTGAAGTTGTGGAAGAGGAGACAGAGAAGGAAGAAGCATACCTGCCGCTGCTCAAGAAGTCTGGAGGTGAAATCTAGAAGAAGAATGGCGAAGCTGTGGCAGTCTCAGATTTCAAAAGAATGCCGCTGCTCAAGAATGCCGCTCCTCGATCAATTCGTTAGGGTAGAGTTGTCTCAAACCCACTACTTATATAATGAAAATCGGCGACAAATTTTTTGTTCCCAAATGCTCTTGGAAATAATCCGCCAGGGCGCCAACCCAGTGGTGCCAATTCACTAAATTTTGTGAATCCGTGATGAAATTATTTCATCGCTGAATATTTTTAGTAATTTTGCGACGATAAATTTTTTGTCGCGGAATTTGTTTAAAAGTGTAGAGTTCTAATGATATACCGACAAAAATAACGTGTCGCCCAATAAAACATTTTGTCACAAAAACATTTCCCCTTGATGGCGCCAACTCTTTTTTTGGCGCCAAACTTTTCGTGACAATATTTAGCGACCATTGAAAATTATCGTCGCTAAATAATTCATGTTTTTTTATGCAACGACATAAATATTACGTCGCAAAAAAGTAACATTTAGCGACAAATTTTCAATATGTCGCTGAATTTTTGCTGCGAAAAATGATTTCTGTTGTAGTGCACATTGAGATCCATTGGAAAATAGAATTTGTCAACTTGCACAAGCACATCCTCTACTACTCCTCTTGGTCTTTTTACTGAGCAATCGGTGAGCTAAAGGGTAACCTGAGTAAGTTTCAACTCACCTAGCCTGAGTTTTTTATAAACCGAGTAGGGTAGTAAGTTTACACTCGCCTTAAGATCAAGCAATGCTTGTTCGATTTGGCAGTTTCCAATAATGCACGAGATTGTGAGGCATCCTGGATCATTATATTTGGGAGGAGTGTCGTGCTTCAAAATAGCACTTGCCTGCTCAGTGAAAAACGCTTTCTTTTGGACATGCATCTTACACATCATAGTGCACAACTCCTTAAGAAATTTTGCATTAGATGGGACTTGTTTAATTGTGTCCAAGAACGGGATGTTAATTTTGACTTCTTTAAGCACATCTAAGATCTCTTGATTCTGTGTAAACGACTTAGGCTGAGTCAAACGGTTTGGAAAGGGTGGCAATGGTTTTAACCTTGGAGGATTTGGGGTTTTCTCCTTTACAAGAATTGCAAGATTTCCATTTTCTTTTTCCGGCTCTACTTTCTGATCTAAGTTAGCAGGTTGTTTCTCTTTTTTCAGATCAAGTTTTTTAATCTCTTTACCACTTCGTAGAGTGGTAACTACTCGAACCTGCTCCTGGGGGTTTGAAGGTCCAATATGATTGACATTATACTATCCTTTTGGATTTAGTTGAGGTTGGGCTTGAAAAACCCCCTTATTTTGAGATTGAATGAAATTTTTAATTTTGTTCTTGAAGTCTTGTATCTCCTATTTTTTGAGCCAAGAGAAATTTAGCTAGCATTTCTTCCAGAGGCTAAGTCTGATTCTGAATAACGGGTGGTAACATTTATTATGTATTAAATTGTCCCGAAGTTCCATCATATTGGTTCATCCTTTGGGAGAAATTTGGCTGATTAACAGTGGGTCCATTCCTCCAACTGAAATTGGGGTGATTCCACCAATTAGGGTTGTATGTGTTAAATAAAGAGTTGTTAAACAACAAGTTATATGGTGTTTCTGACATTTGCTTGCTCTTGAAATGCCTCTTAAAATGTAGGGAGTGTGGGGCACTCTGCAGATGTGTGGATAACGTAAGCGCAAATGCCACAAACAATTGCAGGCTCCTTGTTTTTCACAAATTTCAAAGACTTAACTTCTCTTGATCATTCTCTTTAAGTAAATATAACCCCCCTCCTTTGTTCTGATTTGATTGCTTCACAGGTTTAATACTTTCAGATGTGTCCCAATTTTGAGCACTATCGGCAAAAAATTGAAGGTAAGTCCATGCCTTATTTGGATTTTTAGCCATGAACTCCCCATTGCACACATCTCAACAAACTAGCGTGCCTTTGGACTTAGTCCGTAATAGAAGTAGCCAATTGTGTGATGTTATTTAAATCCATGATGTGGATATACAAGGAGAAGTTAATTAAAACATTCCCAACACCTATAGTAGGACTATTTTCTTTTTATTTGAAATTCATTATGAGCCTTCTCAAGGTGTTGGTTTTATGAGGTAGGAAGAATTTTTTCAAAAATTCGCAAACCATGTCGGCCAATAAAGCAATTGAATTGCGTTGTAAAGAGTGAAGCCATGCTTGTGCCTTATCTTTAAGGGAGAATGGGAATAATCGAAACTTTATAATGTCCTCCCTCACATTGTTGAAGTGAAATGTTGCACATGCTTTTTCAAATTCTTTTATACGCAAGTATGCACTTTCCTATTCAAGTATATGGAATTTAGGAAAAAGTTGGATGACCCCTGGCTTAATATCAAATTGACCCGCACTTGCAGGTATGGCCATACACAAAGGCGTAGCCTGACATGTTGGTTAAAGGTACTCACGCAAACTCCTAAGTGGCTGGTTCACCTCATTATTATTGAGATTAGGCCCATTTCCATTTCCATTCCTAGGTCCACCTCCATTGCCATTAGGATTTATCAATTGGTCATTATTATCATGACCACTGTGTGCATCTGCCATTGTTTCCAAACCACTGGGTGGACTAAGAGATTAAGATTGATCGTAGATTTCACCTAACCTCTTGAATTTGGATTTCTTACGCATACAAGGATTGAATCAAGAGGGCGGATAAGGGTTTCCTTTTTTTGTGACTTTTTTTTTGAAATTTTTTTTAAAAAAAATAAAGTCCTAAGAAAACAAATTTCTAAATCTAAACCTAATGAAAAAAAAAATGATGTTCCAATGAAAGTTTTGAAACTTTTTGCATTTTTCTTGGCCACAAAGCTGAATCGGAATGGGTTTTCAACTTACCTTTTTAAGGAAAGTTTTAGAATTTTGTTGGAAACTTCTAAGACCTAAAAATCATTAAATAATAGCAAAGAAACTTAATTAAACAAGTAGCAAAAAAAAGAATTAGAAAGAAACACCTAAACTAGGTCATAATTAGGCAAGTTAACAAGGCAATGTCCACAAATAGATGAGGCTTTTGCAAAACTCAGAAAAATTAATCTTTCAGATCTGAATTAACCCAATTTTTAGCAAGAATCAAGATAAAATTTTCCTTTTTAATGGTTTAGGGCTGGTCTAAACATTCCATGCATGCACTACCTAAATCTAGAATGATGCCAATAATATTATTCTACACCTGCAAAGCAACAAAAGAAGGAAAGTTGGAAAAATACCTCTTGCGATGGCGCTCCCTGGCAATGACGCCAAAACTTTGATCAACGTGAACCCCAAGTGCAAGGTCTCGATGTAGTTTTACCCAATGAGTCTGAGATTGTATCCACAGGGAGCTAATTTTTGCAGAAAACCTGTCCTAATTGAAAAACTAAAGCTATCCTAATAAAATCTACAAAAATACACACTATTAATTCTGAAAATTAAATTTAAAGTACAATTTCAAATCTAAAAAAACAATCAAAAATTAAACCTAACCTTAAAACCCTAAACTAAAACAATCTTAGAACTATAAACTGCAAAACAATAAACTAGATCAAATCACCAATGTAAAAGAATAAATACCGGTGCACTAAATTAAAAATTAGAATAAATACCGGTGCACTAAATTAAAAATTAGAAATAAATCTTTCAGATATAATGGATAAAGAAAATTAAAAAGAATTCTAGTTTCTTTTATTATTGGAAATTAAAACACTGTGTTGGCAGAATTAATAAAAATCCACAGAAACACACACCAAATGCGTGCTATCACCATACACAAACACACGATGCCGATCCAAGGGGAGACACCTTGACCTCACTAATTATGTATTTTAAATTAAAACGAACCAAGACAATCAATAATACCCAAAAATAATTAAAACTAGAAAAATAAATCTATCCTTACCTTAAATCAAGACATAAAGAAAGAGAGGGGACTTCGCGCGTAGTCTATGCTCTAATCTTCAATCTTCACATCAAGGAGGAGTAGCGGACAAGAGAAGATGATGGATGGATCCAAAAGTGGGTTGGCCAAACCCCACTTTTGCTAGAAATTTGATGGATAGGAGAGAGATAGATGGAATGGGGTTAGAAATTGGTGTGGTAATGAGGAGTATGGAAAAGAAAGAGATGGAATGGGTGCTGGGCGTATGTTAATGTGAGGGAGGGAAGTCGATTGGTGACTGTCTACTTTGAATTAGACAATGGGTAGGCATATATATACGAAAAAGAGAAAGATTGGCGTGGACTAGGTTCTCATGGTGTGATTAAATAATGGGTAACAAAAGTGACATGTACAATGCTGACTTCATGGCAAGTGCACTTGGAATTCTTTTCCAATATGGAGTTTGTTTGGCTGATATAGGAAGTGGACTAATATGATTGGAATTCTTTTCCATCTTGATCCTCTTGGTCAATCAAATTTTATTCACTCTCTTTAAAGTAATTTCAAGTACAAATGAGGTTGGAATCTTGCACCATCTTAGTTGCCTTATTTGGACCTTCCATCATCTTGAATTAGAAAGATGTGGACCCCACCAAAGTGACATGTACAATGCTAACTTCATGGCAAGTGCACTTGGAATTCTTTTCCAATATGGAGTTTGTTTGGCTGATATGGGAAGTGGACTAATATGATTGGAATTCTTTTCCATCTTGATCTTCTTGGTCAATCAAATTTTATTCACTCTCTTTAAAGTAATTTCAAGTACAAATGAGGTTGGAATCTTGCACCATCTTAGTTGCCTTATTTGGATCTTCCATCATCTTGAATTAGAAAGATGTGGACCCCACCAAATCCTCTTGTGCTTTATTTTCCATCTCTTCAAATCCACTTCGATTCTTTCTTAGATTTTTTCCCAAATAATTTCTTCGTTTCTAATCTTTGATGCGGGTCCCTTTTCTTCAATTTTCCTACACACAAAAGTGATTTTTAATTAAAATAATAATTTTGACCGAAAGTCACAAATGCACAAATGTAGGCCCAATTTACATGAAATAACACAATAAATTCACATCATTGATCATGATTTCTCTTTATTTAACTAATGATGATAAAAACATTTGTCAATTTTATGTAAAATCCCGAATTTGAAAAACCTTTTAAAAATGGAAAGTTCTATAATTTTATGAAAAATTAATGATTTTCAATGATTTTTTTGCAAGAAAACTCAATAATGATTTCTAAAATCATAAAAACATGATTTCCAATCCAATGAAGAGATTTATAATGAATAAGTCCTTAAAATTTCGTAAATTGAAGATGAAATGATGCAATTTCAGGACTTATCACTAAACGAAACAACAAAAATGAAAAAATAAAATTTATAATTATGTGAACATTTTAATAATGTCGGAAAGAAGAGGGTTTCATGGGAAAAAAATCGTTTAAATGTCTGGTGAACCAATAAGACCTTCATATATAGTTCCTCTTTGCACTATAGGCCCTCATGAGCTACCACATCATCGCTCATTTTGGTTAAGCAACAATGTGTCGGTTTCTTCTTTCTCTTCTTTCTTCCTCTTCTCCTTCCTTTTTTTCGTTCTCCCCACTGTGTAGGACCTCAGTTGTCCATTATTGGCCTTTCCATGCTAGTGTTCTTGCTCAAAACCTGGCTCTCATACCACTGACATAAAAAAGAGAAAACCAGCAAATCAGAGATGAGGATGTCGCTAAGCTTGGAGCCACCAAGAATGCTTAATTAGTTTTCAAATCGTTTTGTGAGTGCTTTCCTTTTTTTTTCTTTTTTTTTATGTATTTCTCAAGAAGAGGGTCGTTCTATCACATAACCTCAGCGATCGAGTGCGAGCTTCTTAGGGAAACTGAACTCCAGATTTGCGTCAACCTTATTCACAAATGTTCAGATTTGCGTCAACGTTATTCACAAAAATATGGTGAAGTTGTAGAGAGGTCAACCGATTAATTCAAAGAGATTATGAGGCTCTTTTGTGGCCATTAAATATGGGTCATGGGCCCACATGCCGACACCCACTCCATTTCTAGCCTAACGCACCATCCTCAACACCTTAAGTATGTATTTGTTTTGATGTCTTGATAAACTGAAACAAGTCTGGGTGGTGAAAATGATCAGGATCGGTTTAGGATGCTAGTTGAATGGGTTTGACTCATGCTGCTAGTTTGGAAGGTGAGAATGGGTTTAAGATGGGTCTTGTCTAAATGGAGAGTCAGATCAAAGAGATGATGATCGTCTTTGGTTAGGTGAATTCGGTTTGGGTGGGGAAGCAGAATGAGGGTTGTGAGAGCATAGAAAGAATATGAGAAAGAGGTGGGCACAACTAGTAGGTATGTGTTTTGAGGCATAACATTGGTGGCTGATGATTAGATGAAGTTGCAGGTGGGTCGGTTTGCAAGAGGAGAAGATGGAATGATGGTGTAAAGATTTTGGTGAAGATGATGGGTATGTGTTTTGTGATGCGGCTTGGGTTTGAATCTAAGTGGCAAACCCAGAGAGTTTTCATTTAAGGGGTGCAAACCAAAACAATTGTGTTTCAAGAAGAATTACAGGATTTTCATGTGGGTTTTGAGGACAGAGGTATAATTTGTATGTAAATCTTTGAAGTAGAACCACAGTTTTCACTATGGCAATGGGTGTGTCTGCCCCCACATTGATGTGCGTACGTAGGTCTGCCGGTTTGATGAAGCTTTTTAGATGGTGAGAAGAAAGATGGAATGACAATAGAGACCGTGAAAATGTCTTAATTGTGTTGGAAGATGTATGTGCTGATTTGAGTGGAATAGAGAGATGGGATGAAATGAAGGAGATGAAGAAGGGTGTTATTTAATAGTTCAAATGATCTTTTTAGTTTTTTTTTATCCGATGGTAGTCAGAAAAAAAAAAACAAAGAAAAAAAAAAGGTTCTTCCACCATGTTTAGTCATCACAGGAGACACTGGCCCACTAGTGATATAACATCATATAGAAAAATGGGCTAAAACAAAGTTGTTTACTTTTATTTACTCAATTAAACATCTGAACTAAAAATTACGATGAAAAAAATCACTTATATATGTATATTTTATTATCAATAATCCTTTGTCAGGAATGCATAACTTCCATCTAATTTGAACAGTTTCCTAGGTCAAGATTTATTCAAAGAGCACCTAATCATCATCACCTATAAAACAATAAAAACATCAACTAAGTTAAAACATTTTTTGGCTCAATCAAATTTATTATACAACGAACATCCAATTTCATGCAAATTAACTTTACCACTACATGATAATGAAATAGCAAAATAAATCGGGGCCGCCCATTCAAGATCTGAGCCTTTCAAAATAACTGAACATCATACACAAGGGCCCCTGAGTGTCTCAATCAAGATTCCTATGGGGTCGACAAATCCAAGGCAACAATGGGGCCACCTATTCAAGATAGGAGACTTTCAAGATAAATCCCCCCATTTTGTAGCTAATAGAAAATCTTCCACTCAAAGAGAAGTTAGCCTCAATGGCTCAGATGTCAATGTGAGTAAAAGTATTTTAATAGAGCGATAATTGCTCCAATCGATGCATCTAAGCATATTACAGAAAAAACAAACAAGATTAGTCAATTCAAATGGAATAATGATGAGGAAAAGGGGTTTACCATGAAAGCCTAAATGCGTCTTCTACAGAGAAAGAGAGAGAGTCCAGTAATTTACACGAGTAAATTCTGGGTGTAAATGCGGAGACAAAAAAAAATCACATAATAAACCCTAACATATCAGGAGAGTAAAACAAATCCTATTTCGAGAGTGACTGAGTTAAAAAGAATCTGATCCTCAAGGTAATTTATTTATGGGGAGCACTTGTGGATTTTTTAATAGAACGCCCCTCCCAATTGGGCCTACATGTATGATAATCATTGAATGCCACTGGATGGAATAAACTAGATGAGATCTATCTATATCAAAAATTTCAAACTCCAATAAATTATCTTAACTCCTTGATTGATGGCCCAAAGTTTAATTGTTTTAAAGGCATTACTTTCTTATTATTTTAATTCAATTTACAAGGGGTAGTATGTGTGAAATGATTGGATTTGCTCAAGGTGGGCCCCATGCCCTAAAAACATAGGAGAGGAAAAGGGAAACTTTTAAAGTGGGGATTTTTTTAAGAATTCCTCTTTATTTATTTATGAGGGTTTTATCGTAAAAAAATCTTTAGATATACACTAATCACGATCAATCCCAAGTTTTTAATTTGCACTGGTTAGGTTGATGGGGCTTAATAGTGCGCAAAAAATATATATATTTTGTATGTGTGCATCACTCAGCCCTACATACAAAAAAAAAAAAAAGAAAATACAGCAGAGACAAAAGGATGAATATAGGAGAAAAAAGAAAGGAAGAAGAAGAGAGGAAGAAAAGAAGAAGAAAGGAGAAAGAACAGAATAAGAGAGAGAAGAAGAAAGGAAGGAATAAAATAAGAAGAAGAGAGGAAGAAAGGATGAAGAAGAGAAGAAGAAATGAAGGGATTAAGAGGGGGTTTTTTGGGTTTTTTTTTTCTTCCTTTCTTCTCTTCTTTATCCTCTCTTCTTCTTTCTTTCTTCTTTCTCCTCTCTTTTTCATTTCTTCTCTGCAATATATATATATATATATATTTTGGTATGTGTGGCTTACTCAACCTTACATACGAAAAAAAATGCAAAGAAGAAAGGAAGAAAAGAGGAAGAAAGGAAGAAAAAGAGAGGAGAAAGGAAGAAGAGAGGAGAAAGGAAGAAAGGGGAGAAAAAAAACAACCTTAATCCCTTCCTTTCCTTCCTCTCTTATTCTTCCTTTCTTTCTCTCTTCTTTTTCTTTTATTCCTCTATCTCTCTCTCTCTGTTCTCCTCTCTTCTTCTTTTTCTTTTATTCCTTTGTCTCTCTCTCTCTGGTCCTATGGCTTTCAAGTAACAAAATGAAATATAAGAAGGTTTGATCACAACTTCTGAAATGGCCAAACACCCTTCAAGGGTGAGAAACAAAGAAAAGCATAGTTTCATCCATTGAACTTCTCTTACACTAGATGGCTTTGAAATTTAGTCTTCCTGAGTGTTGACAATGTGTATCTTTTTCCCCAGAATCATTTATCACCTTAAGGTTGTAAGGGGAAAAAGAATGGAAGGAGTTTGGATGCTTGTGAAATGCCAATTGCTTGAGGAATCCTCTTGCAAAGCCTTAGAAACTTGCTTGAACTTCTTAGAACCCTTGGAACTGCTTCCCAAGTGCCTAAGTGTGCTTTTTTATATACTTCAGAGACAGTTGGGAGAGTTATAAGGAGTTAGATTTTGAAATAAAGGAAAAAAAAAAAAAAGAAAACTGGTTGAAACCATTAGAAACCACTGCGGGTGTTAATGACTGTGGACCCACAGTCACTGACAACCCCATTTATGGGCTTTTTGCACATGCGACCCATTTTCATTAGTTTAGGGCTCAAACGATGTCTAGTCTTCCCTAAACTTGGAAGAATGTTTTCTAGAATTATGCTGAGCATGCCACAAAAATTTTATTATGTTTTGACCTCTAGAAATTGGTCGACCCTCCCTTTTGACTTTTCATGAAAGTGGGCCTTGCTTTGGCTATTCAAGGTCCAACTGACCTTCGATACTCTTAAAACTTACAAAAGTTGATGTCAGGTATATTGTGAAGGTTTCACCAGATTTTCATGTATTTTGTCTTTGTAAAAGTATGATTTTGATCAGTGACCCCTTAGTTGCCTATTCTAAGTCAATATCCCCTTGTAAATTGTAGGCAGTCAGTTGGTTTTCCACTCAAATGAGGTCTAACTAATGTGAAACTTTGAGTAGTTGATCTTGAACAAATTTTGAATATCTAATCTGAATTTCATCAACTTTAACCTTTTGGAAGCAGGCCTTTGGTCAATGACCCCAAGGTTTAGGGTCACTGACCCTTAAGCTGACATATAGCTGAATTAAGGTCAAATGAAGTCCCATTAGCTTCAAATTTTGAAGAGTTATTTATGAACATGACTTGAGCTTTGTATCTGAATTTTGTCAACTTTGGCCGTCTGAAAATAGGACTTTGGTCAGTGACCCCAAGGTTTGGGGGTCATTCACCCAAAGTTGACATACTTATTGAACTTAGGTTAAATAACATTCAATTGACTTGAAATTTTGCAGAACCATTCCTAAATATGACTTGAGATTTTTTCCAAGAGTTTTAGCTGATTTGGACGTCATGAGGTGCCACTTTGCACCTTGACCCTTAAGAGGTTGAAAGACAGTAATCTAAACTTAGTTTGGGTCCAAATGATATGCAGATTTTCTGAAACTTTGAAGGAGTATCCTTAATTATATTTGAAGCCATCCTTATGAGTCTCAGCTGGTTTCACGATATAGAAGTGGCAGTTGCCACAGTGACCCTAAGGAAGCTAGCATACTGCCACTAAAGCTTAAATTTGAGTTGAAATTAGGTCTAAATACTTTGAAACTTTAAGCATCATTCCTAAGCACATTTTGGAGTTGCCATATGGTTTTTAGCCACTTTAGTAATCCAGAAATTTGAATGCGTTCAGTGACTCCATGGTTTTGAATCAATGACCCTTCAACTTGGTGGTTGCTGAGTTAAGTGGTAACCAAATGAAGTTTAATAGCTTTGAAATTTGAACTGTTGCACTCTAAGTTTATCTGAAGTCTTCTGAGTGAGTTACATCAGATGTGACCTTCTGAATGCAGTATCCGATGTTGAATTCGATAACTTTAGGGTTTATGTTCCTTTTGAACTTCGAATTTGCTTTTGATGGCTTCATTGCAACACTTGCAATATTTGTAATTTTTTATAGGGCCACACTTTGCTAACAAAGGTTATCCTAATCCTTACAACCGGACTATTCCCTTCAAGCCCGGGGGAGTCAAGTAAATCCCTTATGGTCCACTATGGTAGCACAGCAAAAAAACCTCTTTGGGTTATCGTTTTTCTTACATGTAAATTCCTCTTTACTTCTCCAACATTCCTGTACCCATTCATCATCTTGAAACATTTTTGACGATACACAATGGCATCCTTCATCTCCAAATCTTCCAGCCTTTTAATTTCTTTTTAAATACTTAAGAATGCAACCGAAATCCATTCATTATGAAGAATACCCATTTCATCAACATGTTATTTAGAAAGATGAGATGTAAAATAAGATTAAGCCTAGAATTCATCAAGGAATTAAGCTATTTAGCATACATGCAGTAAATATATCCAACTATACTTGCCTTATACAATGCTTAAACTCATACAAATTTTCCTTGGCTCCAAATGCAAGAATACCCCTAAATCTCCAAGCTTAAAACACAAATAATTAAACCCTACATGCAATAGGAGATGAAATGGGTATAAGATGATGATGCATGCAGTAACTTAGAGTCCCATTGACTCATTTGGAGATGAAGAACTAAAGAGAAAAGTAGGTCTTACCTTTGAAAATCTATAAGAAAAATTGGATGATGGTTATGAGAGTTGCAATGCTTGGAGAGGATAATCATGGTGATGGGAAGAGATGGTAGAGTGCTCTGTTTTGGCATGCAAGCTCATCCTTGACTGATTTGAGGAGAAGATAGAGAAAGGAGATGAAAGAGAGTAATTTCAACTGTAGAAGAGATGGTTTACACTAGTCCAATGCTCAAAGATGGTGTAGATGCACTTGAGGAAGAAGATAATACACCTTAGACTTACATACAAAGCATCTCCCTTTGTATTTCAACAAGAAGATGAATAATGGGAGGAGAAGAGAAGTCTTCAGCTACAGGGGACTGAGAAAATCGGTGGAGATGGGTTGGGACTTTTTTATTTGAAATATTTTTTTGGAATTTATAAAGAAGTCCAAGTTTGTTATGGTACTCTTGATTTGGGTCTTTTGGGCCTCAAATAAGTCAAGATGGTTTCATGTCGAGTTGGGCCAATATCAAAAGTTGGAGTCCATTCTAAAATGAGTTTAATGAACCCAATTCAATGCCTAAATAATATGCCCAATGAATGCATAACCCATGACATGGAAATCATCAAAATGGATCATGAATCCTACTTAGTTTGGTCAAACCCAACTACCTATCCAACTTAGACACAAGTGAATAAAAACAAGATAAATTAAAACTAAAATACATGAATTAATATGAAATCATGTTTAATTAATATAAATTACAATTAAATCAGGTCGGAACCTTACAAGGAGAGGTTTGGAAAGGGGAGGAGAGAGGAGAGAGGAGAGAGAAGAGAAAAGGTGATGGGGGCATTTTGGAAAATCTTTATTTATTATTACTATTTTTAAATGGTGCATCTGAGATATTTTTGTTGTTTATTTAGAAGCCGCCTTTTCTTCAGCGTTAAAAGTATTTACGAGAGCTCAATGATGCTAACGAGGCGCCTCTCAAGCCTTCCCTAGCTTCTTCAACTTCCCGCCTGTCTCTTTGAACTCGTCTCATCCTTCCTCTCGATTGGAGTCTTTTGCTCGCACATGAACAGCTTACAGCAGGTAGGCTCTCTTTCCCTCTGTTTATCTCTCCCTGTCTTAATCTCTCTCTCGTTCCCTGTTGAGTCATTCTCTCTCTCTCTCTCTCTCTCTCTCTCTCTCTCTCCCAATGATGCCCTCAATCTCTCATTCAAGTTGTCTTTGGCAGCATTGATTTGGAGATTGTTCAAGTTGCAAACCAACCTATTCTTGTCTTTAAGCTATATGTTATTTGCTCCAATAATTTTTAGTTTTGTAAGTACCCATGTTACACTGCAAAAGATGGTTCTTTTCTTTTCAGTTGTATTTATCAATAAAGTAGTAACACATGAGTAAAGTTATAATTGTTATTTGTTTCTCCGTGACTTAGATTCTCTTTTTTAATATATCATCTAGTTGCACATATCATTGTCAGATCACTTTGCGTAAGGTTGCAAATTTTGACTTTATAATCCCTGTAGGTGATTCATAACATACTATACAAGTAAACCTGTAGGATTTGTCTCTAACTCACGATTTTTCTTTTTGTTAAGCTTTTTTCAACCTTATACAGTTATATTTTATTTTTCCACAGATTTTGATATTATTACCAAACATGGATCTCAACTTTATACAGTTATATTTTATTTTTCCACGGATTTTGATATTATTACCAAACATGGATTGAAGAAATCATCAATGATTGCATTTTTTGAGGATTTTCTCATGTTACCAACAGTGGCCCCTGATTGATATTTTAGTCGAAAGTTCAAGCAGGAAAGGGAAAGGGAATAGATAAGATTTGTACTTCCCAATAATAAACATATCTAAATCTGCATGAGATCTCATATTTATGCCGGTCCTCAATACTTTTTTTACTTCTATCTATCACAGTCCTTCCTTTATGCCTCCAAATCTAAATTAATCTCTATCTCTCAATCTCTCTAAAGAATTTTTAGAAACTCGACATAAATTCATCTTTATAGCATTTTTTTAATTGAATATGGTATGATATCCCTTCAGGCTTCATGTATGGGAGAATCATCTAAAAGAATAAAGAATATACAATCAACAAGTTGGATGACTTTTTTTTAAAAAAAAACATTCAATCAATCCAGTGGACCAGTTCATTCAGGGTTCAAACCCACGGGATCAGTGTAGATCAGGGGATGGCCCCTCGAATTGATCATCATGTTTGGCCCTAAAAAACTATTTTCCAATAATTTTAGATGTCTGAAATTTTTCTGACATGGATTGTATTGAGTGAATTTGTTGTTGTCTGAGATTGGTTGAGACACATTACGACTGGCAATGGAACCCTATAGATAATTGATGTGTATACAATTTTAACTATATTCTCACTTTGTTATTCAGGACAATGAAGGCCTGGACGTTGTCATTTGCCCTCCTCTGCTATCTCCTTGTATTCACAAGCAATGGTTCCGTTTCCTCTAGAAGAATAAATCCAATTTTTCTCGGAGAACCTACACCACCACCTCCATCACGTCAAAATGCTAATGTGACTGCTGTGACTGCATCGCCTCTATCATCATCCAATGTCACTGCTGCTGCTACCCTACTTGCATCATCGAGCAATGCGACGGTTGTACCTACACCAACCCCATTGTCATCTCACAAGGTCAGTGTTGTGCTCACACCACCTCAGTCAACTAAAAATGCTAGTGCCACATCTGCGCCACCTTCACCAAGACACAATTTCATGGGACATTCTCACCCTAGTCGGGCCAAGAGAATCATCACGAAGGCATTGGCTGCTATTTTTGTGTGGTTAAATTTAATTCAAATTTATTTTATTTGTAATGATTTATCCCACAATCCTTAATCTATAAATCATTTTATTTTATTGTATTATCATTAATCGCCACTGTTAATTGCTGATAAGGCAGTGATAATTATATTCTTCTTTATGGTATAGTTTCATATAGCATACTAAGCATACCATCGCGAGTTAAGGACACAAAGTTTTAAAACTTTTCAAATTAATTTCTAAGTTTTTTAAAAAGTTTTTAATTAAAGACATTTTTTCATCTAAAGTTATTTTCCAGTAACCTTTTCCTTCAATTTTTTTAAAATACCTAAATTACCCTTTCATCATTATCATCATCATCATTAAAGTCTTATCCCAACTATGTTGGGGTCGACTACATGAATTTTGTTTCTCCATTTTGTTCTATTTTGAGCCAAATCCTTTGATAAATTAAACTTTTTCAGATCTGATTCAGTGACCTCTATTAATGTTTTATTCGGCTTATCCCTACCTCTTGATGGGCCATCCACCTGTATAGCCAAACTTTTTCTTACTGGTACCATTACTGGCATATGCTCAACATGCCCAAACCATCTTAAACGGCTTTCTCTAATCTTATCTCCTATTGGTGCTACCCCTAAATGCTCTCGAAAGTGCTCATTTCTAATTTTGTTTTTCTTAGTTTTACCACACATCCACCTAAACATTCTCATTTCCGCTACATCCATCTAATAAATATGCGTCTTCTTAATTGGCCAACATTATATTCCATATGTCATAGTTGGTCTAACTACTGTCCTATAAAATTTGCCCTTCAATTTCGTTGGCATTCGTTTGTCACAAAGCACTCCAAAAGCTAGTCTCCACTTCAGCCATCCAACTTTTATCATATGCTCCACATCTTCGTCAATCTCTCCATCCTTATTAATTATCGAGATTATGTACTGAAAAGAATCTTTACGTGGTATCTCATGGGTTTTAATTTTGACAGTAGTTTCAATACTTTGTACATGTCCACTGAAGTTGCAATTCATTTATTCTGTCTTTATACGACTTAATTTAAAGCCTCTAGATTCTAATACCCCCCGCCATCTCTCAAGTTTTGCATTTACACCATCTCTTGATTCATCCACCAAAACTATATCATCTGCAAACAACATACACTATGATACTTCTTCTTGAATATGCACAGTTAACTCATCCATAATTAATGCAAATAGATAAGGTCTTAAGGTTGATCTCTGATGTAAACCTATAGTCATAGGAAATCAACCTATTTCTCCATATGTGGTTCTCACATTTGTTACTGCTCTTTCATACATATCTTTAAAAATTTCTATATAACCTCTAGGGATATTCCTTTTCTTCAAAACCTACCAAATTAAATTCCTCGGTACCCTATCATAAGCTTTTTCTAAATCAATAAAGACCATGTGTAGATTTCTCCTCTTTGCTCGATATTTTTCCATTAATTACCTAAGTGAAAAGATAGCTTCCATAGTTGATCTCCCTGGCATAAAACTAAATTGATTTTCAGAGATCTTGGTCTTCTGCCTAAGTCTTTACTCCATTTTTCTCTCCTATAACTTCATAGTATGACTCATAAGTTTAATCCCCCGATAGTTGGTACAATTGTGTATATCTCCCTTATTCTTATATATAGGTACTACAATGCTTCTTCTCTATTTATAGGGCATTTTCTTTGTCACAAGTATCTGATTGAATAGTCTACATAACCAACTCACCCCAACCTCTCCTAAGCATTTCCATACTTCTATTGGAATACCATCTGGGCCTGTAGCCTTTTCTGTCTTCATTTGCTTTAATGCTTCATTCACTTCCACCATTCTAATTCTACGGAAAAAAGTATGCTCTAATGAAGAAGTATCCTCCTTAACTCTTATATCCCCTAAATGTTCTTCATTTAAAAGTTTGTTAAAATATTCCTTCCACCTTTCTTTATTATCGTTGTCCTTCACCAGCACATTTTTCTCATTGTCTTCAGTGTCGGCTCTTTCATTAAGCAAGGAAAGCCCTTGCTTTGGGCCCCAAAAAAATCCCTTAAAAAAAGGCCCCATAATCTCTAATTAAAGAAACAAATGAGGCCTTTCACATTCTAACAACACAACTATCACTCCTTTATTTTCTCCCTAAAAATTAGGCCTTTCACATTCCCAAAAACACATTCCACCATTAAGTGCAAGGGCAATTAAAATCAAAATGTCCATCTCTCAGTTGCACCTTCTCTCTCTCTCTCTCTCTCTCTCTCTCTCTTCTCTCTTTTCTCTTCCTTTCTGTTGTGTTTTCTGCCTCCAAAAAAATTCTAGCAATAACTTAGGAAGAAGAACAAGAAGAGATGGGAAGAACCTTGTCTTTTGAGGTAACTATATGATTAAATTTTGTTAATTAAGTTTATTTGATTTTGGTAGGATCTTATTTGATTTTAGTAGGATTTTATGTTTGGCTGGGATGTATTGTCTTGAGAAGGGTTGTAGGCCCCTAGCCCAGGTGGACCACTAAATGAGTGATCAGCTCCATAGATTTGGAAGCAAACCCATGGGCAACCATGATAGGTGTATATTGGATCTCCTGCAGGAGAGGGTTGGCTGTTGGCATATCAAATTCAATTCTTTAAATCAAGATAATGTAGAAATATTGAAATAGAATTTGGATTAATGTGTAAAGAATAAGGCACTTTTCTCTTTCTAATTTATGGGTCCATGTGCATTTTGTCATGAGGAATTAGATTTGGAACTGGACATAGCATGTGTACAATTACAGGAACAAATGATTAAGGACAAACATGAAACATGTCTAAAGCAACATGACTAGCCATACTAATGGATATGTCCTGTGATCTTGAGTGATATGTCAACAACTATCCTTGAGAAGGAAGGCCCACTATATCTCCAACATGACTGGCCATACTGATAGAAACTGTTTTTACAAATTATTGTTATAGGCCTTTTCTTTTGGTTCTTTTGTGATATATGCTTTCATAATATTGTTTTGATAATATATGTTAATCATAACCCACCAAGGCAATGACTCAAATAAAATCTTTTTTTTTTTCGTATTGAAGAAGCCACATCAAATTCAAAAGGCATCCACCTCTATAATCTTTATGGCCAATACTGATAAATCACTCAATCAGGTTCTATTGTTCTATGCTTTTAGAATCTTTTTAATTCCAAACTCATATTGTATATTTATTATACTTAGCATTTATTTTATTTGTAATTATTATTAGTTATAATTTATAAATATAACTACGTCTAATAGAAAATACGAATCCGGGTCCTCAAAAGTTAAAAAAAAAAAAGAAGAATAGATGATTTAATTCAATCTAAAAAAAAGGAGCTCTTGATAAATTTGTTACAAGTGACAAGCAAAATATAGCAATAATTGAACAAGTAACTAATCTAAATCAGTTAGAACATAATGAAATTGTAGAAGAAAAAGATTTCAATGAAAATATTCATAATGATAGTCAAATTCTTGACAAAGAACACAAAGATATTAATGAAACAACTGATTATATTCCTAAAAATATCTATGAGCCAAGGCAATGGACAAATATTGATACAAAATTAAGAGATTTATTAGTAGAAAAGAGTCCACTTAGAGAAAATCATCTAGATTTTCCCAAAGATGAATTCTCTAGACATTTTTCTACTACATATTATATTCGAAAATTATCAAATGAGGAGAAGCATGATAGAAAATGGCTAGTGTATTCAAAAGATTTGGATAGAGTATTTTGTTTTTGTTGTAAGTTGTTTAATTAGAATTATAATACAAGTAAACTAGCTAATGAAGGTATTAGAGACTGAAGAGAGTCATGAGACAACTAATGAGCATATTACTAATATGAATACTTGGATAGATTTAGAAAAAACATTGTTAAAAAATAAAACAATTGATAAAAATATCCAAGAACAAATTAACAAGGAGAAAGATCATTGGAAAAAAGTATTAATAAGAATTATTGTTATTGTAAATAATCTTGGTAAAAACAATTTGGCATTTCGAGGAAAAAATGAACAGATCTATCAAAAAAATAATGGGAGTTTTTTAAGCCTAATTGAAATGATTGCAGAATTTGATCCAGTAATGAAAGAACATATTTGACGTATTTAACATGATGAAATTTATAACCATTACCTTGGACATAATATACAAAATCAATTGATAAACTTATTAGCAAATGAAATTAAAAGTAAAATTATTAAAAAAAATTAAAGAAGCAAAATATTTTTCAATTATACTTGATTGCACTTCGGAAGCAAGCCATCAAGAGCAAATGTCTCTTGTATTACGTTGTGTGGATATTTCATCAAGTCTGATTAAAATAGAAGAATATTTTTTAGAATTTCTAAATGTAGATGATACCATTGGAAAAGGACTTTTTAATATAATAATAGATGCAATAAGAAATCTTAAACTTGATATTAATGATGTACGAGGACAAGGATATGATAATGGATCTAATATGAAAGGAAAATACCAAGGGGTACAAAACAAACTCCTAGATATAAATCCTAAAGCATTTTACACACCATGTGGTTGCCATAATCTAAATCTACAAAACAATGAAAAATTTTATTAGATAATGTACCCGGTTTAACTCTTTAAGTCACTGTTATAAATACATTGGGAAAGTCATATTGAAAGTGTTAAAGTAATAAGATACCAAGCTCCACAAATAAGAGATGCGTTGTTGCAACTAGCAAAATTTAGTGAAGATCTTAAAACTAAAAGTGAAGCCACCTATTTAGCAACATATGAGATTGAAAGTTTTGAGTTTTTGTTGGCCATGACAATTTGGTATAATATATTATTTGCTATCAACTTAGTTAGAAAAAATTTACAATCAAAAGACATGCGTATTGATGCTGCTATAGATCAATTAAAAGGTCTTAGTTCTTTTTTTGAAAAATATAGAGAAAATAAATTTACATCTGTTATGATTACATCTAGAGAGATTGCAGTTGAAATGGAAATAGAACCTATATTTCATAAAAAAATGTATAATTCATAAAAAAAAGCAGTTTGATGAGAATGTCAATGATGGGACAACACAATTTGCAGAGCAATCGTTTAGAATTGATTATTTCTTATACATAATAAATCAAGCTATTTCTTCAATTCATAGTAGGTTTGAACAAATTAAAATATATGAAAATATTTTTGGTTTTCTATTTAATTTTAAAATTTTAAAATCACTAGACATTGATAGTTTAAAAAAATGTCTTAATCTCAAATGTTCCTTGAAATATGACAGTTTTTCTGATATTGATGGTTTAGATTTATTTTCAGAATTAAAAGTTTTAAAAGAAATTTTACAAGCTGAAGAAAACACTCCAATTGACATACTTAATTATATAAAAAGATTAGATTCTTTTCAAAATGCATATATTACTTATAGAATACTACTGACAATACCTATAACTATTGCTTCTGCAGATAGAAGTTTTTCAAAATTAAAATTAATAAAGGCCTACTTAAGATCAACAATGTCACAAGAAATATTAATTGGATTAGTCATACTATCAATTGAAAATGACATGTTAGCAAGACTTGAATATAAAAACTTAATTAGTAATTTTGCATCACAAAAAGTGAGAAGAATAAATTTTGAATAAAATATTTATAATAAATTTTTAAAAAATAAAAAGGCCTCATTTAGTATTGTCACTTTAGGCCTCAATTTGTCTCGAGCCAGCCCTGATTGTCTTTGATACACTTGACATGATCTAAGTCCCTACTTTTCTTTTCTTTTATTTTTGCGAACTTAAAAATATCCTTTTCTCCTTCTCTTGTTTCTAACCTATTATAGAGGTCATCGTTTGCTTTAAACTTTGCACTACTTACTACTTTCTTACCTTCTTTCTTTGCTTTCTTATACAGTTCAAAATTTTTCATACTCTTAGTCCCCTGCCACACTTTGTAGCAATGTCTTTTCTCTCGAATAACTTCCTGAACCACCACACTCCACCACCATGTTTCTTTATTAATATGTCTCTTTCCTTCTGATTCTCCAAGGACCTCCTTTGCAACATTCTTAATGCAATTAACCATTTGATTCCATAATACTATAGTTTTTCTTTCAAAATTTCATTCTTCCTTCTCAATCATTTTGTCTAGAAATATATTTGCTCTTTCCCCCTTCAAATCTCTCCATCTTATTTTAAGGTCCATTTTGTTTACTATCGCTCTCTTTCTACTTTTAATGCAAATATCTAAAACTCCGAGCCTACGTTGTGTAGTCAAACTCTCTCCTGAGAAAACCTTACAATCTTTATAAGCCAATTGGTCCTGTTTTCTCACTAGAAAAAATTCTATCTGACTCCTATCACTCCCACTCTTATAGGTAATTAAATGCTCATCTCACTTTTTAAAGTAAGTATATGCTATTACAAGATCAAATGTCACTACAATGTCCAATATAGTATTTCCGAATTCATTCTTTTCTCCAAATCCTTGCCCTCCATGCACTCTCTCATATCTTCTATTATCTTTTCCTATATACCCGTTTAAATCCCCTCCTAGGAAAATCTTAGCACTATTTGGGATTTTTCACATTAAATCATCCATCTCCTCTCCAAATTATCTTTTCACACTTTCCTCTAGTCCTACTTGGGGAGCATATGCATTGATGATATGAATTATGTCCTCCTTTAGCACTAGTTTAATTGTTATGATTCTATCACCAAATCTCTTTACCCCCATAATTTTCTCTTTCAAATCCTTATCTGCAACTATACCCACTCCATTTCTTGTATTACTCTTTTCTACATATAAAGCTTATTCTCATTCATGAACTCCTTAGATTTATTCCTTTTCCATATTGTCTTATGTATACAAGCCATACTGATTCTTCTTCTTTTTATTACCTCAACCAACTCTATGCTTTTGCCTGTCAAGGTTCTCATATTCTAAGTAGCAAATCTAATTTTCCTATTCCTCCTTTTCTTCTCATAGAATAACTTCCTTAACCGCACTAGCCCAGAGTCATGCGGTGGCCCTTGCACACTTTTTACTGCAGTCAGACAACGCTGCAATGCGTCGCTTAAAGCGGGAAATGCCCTAGCCTTATCGCGAAAAATTGTTCAAATAAATTTCTCATTAAAATTTTCGATATTCTCCTCATTTCCTTATTTGCAATTTTCATGATAATCAAGGATAACTAACGTCTTTATGGTAATCGGCTACATATAGTGGATACTAAAACCATGTCATGGCTTTGAATGATTGATACTTATGGTATTTAAAGAAAATTGACGGAAAAAGTCGCCAAATATACCTTTCAATAGATGGATATCCTTAATTGAAAACTTCTTGAAAAACTTAAAGACTAATTTGAAAAGTTTTGAAACTTATATCCTTTTTTAAAATAAGGTAAAAACTTAAGATTTTATTTGAAAATTTTTCTTTTTTCCCTTAAGATATGAGTTGACTTTGATAGAGGCTTCTGGTTCAAGACCGGTTTGGATATGAGTGAAAACTCGTTGCGGGTTCAGGCTTTTAAAGTGGGCTCGGGTTTCATCTGTCCACCCCCGGGCATTATAGCTATTAATGATTAAGTTCATTACTCATTTAAAATTTCAAAGTAATACCCAAGCTATTAGTTTTATTTGTTAAAACTAGCAATAAAGGCCCGTGCTAAGCCTGTGCTCAAAAGTTACAATATATTAAATTTTTATCATATTATTGAGAAGGATAATATTAAAATGAAAACGACTATGTTATTAATCATTCTCAAATTTTATTTAACAAAATATAAAGAAGACGAAAAATGAAACTTAAACAATCTATAAATAAAATTATAGCTTATAATTCTCAATTTTTAATTTTTAATTTCAGAAAAAAAGATAATTTATAAATTTATAATTAGAATAAAAATAAATGTAAAAATCAAATGAGTTTTACATAAGTTACTTATGATAAATATCATAATTAACTCATGCATGAGATCCCAATAAATAGGGCTACCATGACTTGGCATGATGAGGAGAAAGCTTGATGTTAATGTGGCACCATTAGACCCGAGTGCAAAAGAAAAAAATATTAAAATAAAATGAAAAAGAACAAAATAATATATGAGATATGGAAAAGAAATATGATTAAAAAAATGTCACAGGATTTAATAATAAAAATTGAAGGAAAAAATAGAATGAAAGAAATCCATGAATCATCAAAAAAGATGAAATAAAAAATAAATTTCAAATATAAACATGTACTACAATAAAAATAATAAAATAAAATAGAAAAAACTATAACAAAATGCAATAGAAAAGAAAATCATACATCTACTACATCCCCTCTTGGATCTACAACAATTGGTGCATTGACTACAAACAAAAAAACAAAAAAAAATATTACAAAAGAAAAAAGTAAAATAGAAAAGAAAAGGCAGTATAATAAAGTGCAAAATAAAATAAAATCATACCTCTTGGTAAATAAAATCTCTAGCTCCTTAATATGGAAAAGCATCTATGTCTCTTTGCCCCTTTTCAAAAAAAAAAAAAAAGAGCTCAATCTCTTGTAAATCAAGATTAAGAAAGCTAACTCTTAGATAATAAAAGTAGGAAAAAAAGCTAAATGTGTGAAGAAAATATGTGGAAGAATAAGGTGGGAAAAAATTATTCTTCAATATAAATTTGATCTTTATAAAGCTTGCTCTACCTTCATCCAAACATGCGGCATGAATTACCCTAATCATTTGATATACATATCATGTAGGCTATTACCATAATGATAAACTTTAATATATATAATTAGTGATTTCTCTGGGGAAAAATTTTATAAAGAGGAAAACAGACAAGGTGCACATAAAAAATAGTAGAAAATTATAAAAGGAAATGGATCAACAAATACTAATTGCCTAAAAGATAAGAGGGAGGGGGAGAGATTATAGGAGGATAAAGATGTTGAAATTCCTTCTTCAAGCCTCTCACATACTATTAAAATCAATAAGCCCGGGCTAAAAACTAAAGTGGGCCACCCATGGATCAGGATGATCATCATCATCCTGTACAAAGAAGAACCAACCATGATGATCTAGGCTGATTTCTCTTGGGACGAACTCTGCCCACGATCACGATCCGTGGTGCACCGCCTCATCGTCTTCATCTCATTGGACATCTTCTCCATCCTCTCAACATTTCTCATGAAAGCCCTGCTCACTCTCGCCAATTCCACCGCGAGCGAATGAATCATTACCTCCACGGTCGAATCCAACCCCAAAATTACCTCATGAGCGAAATCCACCGTTGCCAAGGAAGAGAAGCCAAGGTTGATGGTTTCATTTTCAGTTGCAGAAACAGGGTGGAGGAGATAATGATCTGGACCTGAGTTCTAGATCATATCGGCTTCTCTGCTTGCGGATTAAGATGCAGATGAGCCCTCGTCAAGGAGGAATTCCACCTTGCTCAACATCATCGCTCTCGACAATGTCGTGAGTCGATTGTGCCCCAATTCGTTCTTTTTCTCGATTGGTTGTGTTTTCATGTGATTTGATTTGATTTCTCCCCAAGAGGATATACAAGGTAAGACTTTTAATTTAAAACAGCATTTTATTGAGATAAAATGAGAAAGCAAAAGGTAGAGGGAGAGATTTTAGGGATTTTTTTATTTAATTTTGATTTGAAACAGCTGTATATTGAGATAAGATCAAAGGGAGGAGGGTAGATGGAGAGATTTTATGGATTTCTTGATTTTTTTTAGAAAATGACGTGGCGCTCTAAATAAAAAGAAAAATAAATAGCGCTGATGTGGCATCCTTCAGAGGCCTCGGTTCTTGTAAATTTAATATATATACTAGCGCTTCAAGGCCCACACCCAACGCTGGCCTTATTTAATAATTATATTATTTATAAATAAAAATATTTATAAATACCCTAAAAGAATTTAAATTTAATGTCACCCAACATGATAAAAAAATTCAATTTAAACCAGAGATATCAATGCAAACACAAGAATTTTAAAACAAATAACAGAAGGGAGAGAGCATACCTTAAGTATAGGAATAGAGCTTGATGTTAAATAGGTGAATAGATCTTTGATACAAATAGTATAGAGAGGGAGAGAGCATACCTTGAATGGGGGAATAGAACTTGGTGTTGAATAGAAAAGGGTATTCTGAATAGCTAAATAGTTATTGATGAAACTACTATTACCGACAATCAATGGCCGACCTTGGTAAAAAATTGAGATTTTAGGGAAAGATATCAGTCAGTGCATATAAAACTTGGCCCCATTAAGAAAATAAATGTGGCTTGTTTCTTTGATTGATGTATATTAGTTAATAAATAAAGGAGGGGCAGAAGACGTGTTTGCAATTGATCGATTCGAATTAAAAAAGATGGTCCCTAACTGATGCTTTTCTAATTTAAAACTTCTATCGATTAAATTGGAAGAGAAACTTCAAAATCTGTTGTTTCTAAAGGATGAGTAAATAGAATAGAATGAAAGATCAAAATTCGGAATTAGTTGCCCCCCTTTCATTTGCCCACACCCACACTTGAGATGGTAAATCATCTGGTTGGGCTTTATCCATCAACCAGTAGACCTATTAACCCATGTACCCACCTCTGCATCTTGTTCTTTTCCTTTACTAGCCTCTTCTTCTTTCTTTTTCTGGCTTGATTTCTACAACCACAGAACCCAACCTCCATTGGACCCATCATCGAGATCATCCTGGTGAATCCAGACTCCATCACCCACCTAGCTGAGCTAGGCTTGACCCGAACCCACCTGAACTCGAAGCCCACACTATTCATCATCTCCTTTCTCGTGATTTTCTTCTCTGTCACTTCATCTCTTCTGTTGATCTCTCTCTCTGCAACCAAATTCAAAATAACCTTTGCTTTTCTTCTTTTCTCCATTCCTGCCAGACGAACCAGGAGACGGAACCCATCCCTGTTTCCTTTTTCCTTTCTTCTTCTTCTTCTTCCTGTTTTCTTCTTTTCTTCTTCTTCATCTTCTATGTCTTCTCCTCCTCGCCGAGACCAAACCCGTGGAGACCTGGGCTACCGTCCCTCCTTTCTCTCTTCTGCTTTCTTTTTTTCTTCTTCCTTGCTTCTTCCTCTTCTGTAACTATACCCAATCATCTTCTTCCTCTTCATTCTATCCTCCGTTCTCATTTTCTTCATTCATGCTTTTCTCCTTCTCTGTTTCCTTCCTTATTTGGTTTTCTTTTATTCTTCCCCAACTCAGACTTCTCCTCCTCTTCTCATTTCTTTTCTTCCCCTGTTCCTGAACCGAGCACAGCCTATATTCTTTTTCCCGTTTTTCTCTTAGATCCATCTTCATCTCTGTCTCTCTGCTGCATTCCACTGAACCAAACAGTCCCCATTTTCATCCCATCATATTCTCCTTCTTCCTCGTGCCGCCTCTTCTTCTCGTTTCAGTCTTCTTCTTCTTGTGATGGGTTGATGGTTGGTATGGGTCGATGGTTGGTTGGGCGGAGTGAGAGGGGATACTTGCAAAGAGTTGTAGTGGGAGATGGTTTCATCGTGACAATGGTAAAGGCATAAAAAACAAAGAAGAAAACTATATAATTTGATAGAAATAATAGAGAGAAGGAGAGAGCATACCTTGTTTTCAATATTTGTTCATGTGAGAAATGTTGGTTTTCAAAAGTTCAGATGGGTCGATGGCCAAAGAAAACAAAGAAGAGAAGAAAAGAAAAAAAGGAAGAAAGAAATATATGAGATGGGTTGATCGCTGGTTGAGCAGAGCGAGAGGGAATACATGCAGAGAGTTGCAGTGGGAGATGGTTTCATTGACAGAGAAGAGAGAGAGAAATTAGGGAGGGAGAGATTTTATAGAAAATAAAGGAGGGATTTTAGGAAAATTAAGAGATTTTAGATATTTAGTATGAATAGAGTTTAGTTAATATAGATGGGATCTTTAGATTGTGCCACGTGTTACCCTCTCTGGAAAACACTAATTCATAATGAAGTAAAAAACAGTGCCACATGTCGCTCTCTCATGAAGAGAGATTTGTACCACGTGTCGTCCTCCCGCAAAAGGGAAGATTGCTTTAATATATATAATAATAAATGTATCTCACTGTCCTCCCGAGGGGGGATTACTTTAATATATATAATAATAAATGTATCTCACCAGTTGAGAAATCTTAGCTATGCCCCTTGAAATTAGGAACCAAGACATCAATGATTCTATTTCGAAGAAAACCTTTCTTATTTTATGCAAAAGGAGGACTAATTGATCTTCCGGATTGGTCGAGACATTTCTTCTCTTTATGCAAGACGAGGACTAATTGATCTTCGATGGGTCAGGAGTATCGACTATCAAGTTTAATGAACGTTTTGCAATGAGGATTTGAATTTAACGTATGAAACCTGACATGTGGCCGGTGCATTTAGGACGGGTTGTATATCAATAGGGTTGGGTTTGAAAAGACTCTACCTGACTCACCACTGCTCTAAATTTTATAGTCATCTAAGTTTTATTCACTGTTGGATTGAAATAAAAAAAGAAAGTGACTTTTTTAAAATTATTAAACTTTGAGGCCATAAGTTAAATGGTTAGGATAATCTAATAGAGTTAAAAAATTTTACAGAGGTGGATCTCATTTAGATTATTCCTTCAAGCTGCATGCCATGGTTGTCCTACACCATAGTGGGCCCAACTAGGATAGCATTTTTTTTTTAAATCCCCACATAAACATTCAGAAAATGAAGCTTCCAATGAAGGATTGACACACCAATTATCAGTAACTAATTCTGCTGCTCCTAAAAATTCCCATAAACATTTTTAAGATCGATTCTCCTGCTCCCATAAAGTTTCAGAAATTTTGAAAAATAATTCCGCAATTCCTAATCCCAAATTGAAAATCAAATACATGTTTTATAATAGAAATGGGCATACTTCCAAAAATTTTGAAAATCGATTAAAGTCCCAGTCCCAAACTGTTGAAACCAAGCAAGAACAAAATTCATAATCCTAAAACCCCACAACCCTGTCATTTCCAGGTCCGTAAGCTCCAAACCCCAAACTTCTAAAATTTCCGATGTAGAACAATAACCCCAAATCTTTAGAAACCAGAACACAATCTAAATCGTCGTGTTAGTTGGATGTTTGTTTCTCTAAATAGATTTCCTGAAATTGTAATAATTGGTTACAATTTGATAACCACTAGAGAGTGAATTTCTCATAATCTTAAGACTCTTATGCCATCTATGATTTTGTGAATCAATCAAAAAGCGGGGTGGGTAATGACAGGTCCCGTTCGATTGTGGGATGTTCAGATTACGTGTGACTGAGCATTAGTATTCAGCTGGTAATATTGTTGGAGTTTTGCTGAATCAATTTGATGGTCCTTCGTGTCTTTTACCATTAAAAGGGACTAATGATATGTACTTTCTTGATTTCAATGAACAGAGTGGTATTTGTAAAAAAAATTGAAATATTCGTAATCCACAAAAAAAAAGGTTTCATTTGGTGGATGTGGCGGTTCTCTACGTGCATGTCAGATTCCTGGTTGCATCTCAAAAATTTATTAGTGACTAAAACAATTTGATGGACTTTTAGTAATAGTTGGATCTGAGTTTCACAAAATGAGATGAGTAAAGAGAAAGAAGGTTGAGTCAATCTAGCCCCCCACCTTCACCCCCAAATGAGTTAAGTCACAATTTCAAAGTTGACACTCATCCAATTATTATTATTTTTTATTTTTATGGCAAGGAATCCACCACCCTTGTTTACCATTCAACTGAATTCAAAATAAAATATTGTCTCTAAACCATTAAATTTTAGAACTATTGATCAAAGTTTAGGCTGAACTAATAGAGTCAAGATTTTGTATGTTTGTAGGTTTTATATGATTACTTCCGTCCAATGGACTTTCAAGGTCATCGTGCATTCCAATGGGTCTAAATAGGAGGGGCCCACATACACTATCATGACAATTAATTTAATATATTTATATATAGACACGCACTTGCCGCATTGGTGTTGGCAAGGTTTAGACCCCCATTTAATGTACTTTTGGCACCGCTATAAGGATAATTAATTTAATGGTAATGATTCAAAATTCCGCCACTCGAGAGATGGTTCGTCATCTAAATGGTTCTCATAATTAAATTCTTACTAGCACAAATTATTAAAATGAAATAAAGTGATTCAACCCAAGAATTTCAAGAATACTAGTATACTACTACCTTTTGCCCAAATCATTAAAAGCTTGTGATAAAGTCTTGTTTCTAAAAAGTTTCTCAGCTTAAAAATATTTTCTACGAGGTCCATTTGCTATAGAGATTTATAGGCTCTAAATATGGTCAATACTGTCTCCGGACACGGACCTGTACCTAATACACATCTAGGTACGGGACCTCTAATGATTTCAACACCAAAATTTAAAAGCCTGAACCCAGAGTAGAACCGAATTCTTTTTTACCTCATTAAGCCCGTGGCTTATTTAAAGACCTAATTATCATCCCTACATAGTGATGACAGGCACTGATATTGTCAGCCAAGTCATCAGAACCTTGAGAACGAGGGGTTGCCCACTTGGTTAGGAACCCCCCTTTCGCACTTTATGGCCTGGGGATCAGTCCCAAGGTTTTCTCTTCGTGGTGTGGGTTTTGCCTTGACCAGGTTTTCTCCCGGCCGAAATGGTATTATCTTACAATGGAGTCTCTCATGGGTCCCGACCCCTTCGCTTGGTAGAAAAGGGAAAAAATGTCATTAGAATCTTGTGAAATGACCATTTTGCCATTTACACTCAACAAATAATTTCTCCACACACAAGATTATATCTACACATGTAGCCTTCAACCAAATGAAAAAAATCGCTTGTTCTCAATTATTCTTTCAATTTCAGCTTCAATTTAAAGGTTATTGACTTGCTTAAAGAATGGTTCAGCTTGTCCCTTCTCAATCCTTAAATCACCTAAAAGAATGGCGATGCAGAATAAATAAATAAATACCAATTGTGAGATTCAGAGTGACATAGAGGAAGTAGTCTGGTTGGCCTTCAACTTGTATTGTAGTAGGTTCCAAGGATGTCATCACCATCTTTACATTATAATTTAGATTTCTGGTAATATGAGTGAATTTGATCATACAAAGGTGCTCGCTTCGATTTAAATCAATAGTAAGTCATCATCAACAGTTCTCCTACCAAAATAATATAGGATTGTTTGTTATTGGATGACTTTCGGAAGCTTCAAGTCAACCCTGCAATGAGACCATATCTTGGCCTGTTTAATGGTATTGTCAAGTGAGTTTCGGTGAAGCTTCAAATCAAAAGATATTACATAAAATATGAAGGGCATAAAAATGTGATATCTTTTGCCTTTAGATGCGTTGATAAGGAATCTTTTTTATTTTTGTAAAAAGAAAGGAGATGAGAGAGTTACTTTTTGACATTTAAAAAATAAAAAGAAATTTTTTTAATTTTGGTACTTTTGATATGACCCCCTCATCATTTCATATCTCTTAAATGGAGGCTTCAGCGCACTCTACTAATTAAATACACAAATAAGATGCAAAGACCTATCCCACCACTAGAAATCCACCGTGGGACCACATTTGAAATCCAAGTGGATCAAAAGCATCGCCCCACTAAGTTTATCTCAAGCATTTTTTTTTGTTCTATCATTAGATTTATCACATCAAAAACGTGGATGAGTTAAAAACCAAAAACAAAAGGAACCGAAGAGGACCATAAGAGGGGAGGCACTTTGGTAGTGTTTGATTCGCTGGAATGGAGACTGGAATGAGTCTGGAATAGAATAAGGCAGGAATAGTAATTCTCATTCCAACGTTTGGTTAGACAGAGGAATCAATCCATTAATAGGATTCTCATTCCAGTTTCTATATTTGGCATGCTTGAATGATGCCAGGAATGGAATAAAAATTACATAAAACTGACCAAAATACCCCTGTGAATTTTTTTTTTTTGCAAAAATTTCTCTCTCGCCAAGCCCTCTTTCTATTCCTAGCCCTCTCTCCCTTCTTGCCCAGCCCCTCTCCCTCTCCTCTATTCCTAGCCCCTCTCCCTCTTTCTCTGCTCCAGCAGTCTCTCCCCCTCTTGCCTAGCTCCCTCTCCCTATCTCTCGCTTCCCAGCCCTCTCTCCCTCTCTCTCTGTCCCAACCCTCTCCCTTTCTCGCCCAACCCCCCTCTCCCTATCTCTCATTTCCCAGCCCCGTCCCCTCTCTTTCTATCCCAACCCTTTCCCTCCCCAGCCCCCTCTCCCTCTCTCTATCACAACCCTCTCTCCCTTTTCGCGCAACCCCTCTTCTTCTCTCTATTCCCAGCCCCTTCTCCTTATCTCTTACTTCCCAGCCCTCTCTCCCTCTCTCTTTGTCCAAACCCTCTCCCTCTGTCGCCCAGCCCCCTCTCCTTCGCTCTCTGTCACCGCCCTCTCTCCCTTTCTCACCCAACCCCTCTCCTTTTCTCTGTCCCAACCATCTCCCTTTGTGGCGGGTTCCAACCAACCAACGGCGAGAAGGGGTGTCACAGAACATGCCTTATGGTCGACAGAAGAGGGTCAGTGACGAATCACAAAAGGAGAGCGAGGTCAAAGACGAAGAGGAAGGAGGCTAGGTCTTATGATTGGGCATCTCAAGTTTTGTTTGATAAAAGGGGCTTTTTGGACTCAAGCGAAAATTACAAAGGAATGGAATGGTCATTCCTCTACCCCCCCAAAAGAATGGTGATTCCCCTGTATAAAGGAATGGTGATTTCTGAAGTAATGGTCATTCCGCCACTTTTTCAGGAACCAAACGTGGGAATGGTCACTCCAATGGAATAATCATTCCATTCCGACCTTCATTCCAGCAAACCCAAACGCTACCTTTGGGTGCAACATTAATATGGTGAACGGCAGCGCTTTAAATGGACAGAAATTTGGCTACAAGATTAGTAAAGGAAACGGAAAAGATTGTGATTTGGATTTCACAATTTGGCCCGATTGATTGATTTTTTTTTTCCTAATAATGGAGGGTGTTTCAACCCTTTGGGTTGGACTAATCCTTCGGGCCCATGGGGAGCCAGGTAAATCCCCTATGGCCCCAATGTGGTAGCTAGGGCTATTAAATGGTCGGGTCCTACCCGGGCTGGGGTCTGCCCTTACCCTACCCTCATATATGTGATCCGAGCTTAGGTCAAGCAAAAGCCCTCGGAGCCGACAGTGGGCCTATAATATCAAAACTCTTAACCTACTCTCAAGGGCTAGGGCTGCGCTACGGCTAGGCCAAGGCTTAAAGAGATGATTTTTTAAAATTTTTAGTATATATAATAATTTCTCTATACCATGATGCCCCTTCTTTATTCGAGGTGCAATGCAAAAGTATTAATTCTGTACCACTACTAAAAGAATGCACAAAATAAGTTACATTTCCTTTTATAAAATTTTATTCACGAAGAAATGAAATAAGTTAATTTGATAGTATTGTGATATGAAATTAGGATAGATAAGACACTATTAAATACCTTAGCACACTAGTAATAGTTACATAGTCTAAGTTATGTGGCCAATTTTGTTTGTAGTGAGGCCATTAATAAGATTGTAGAAATTTTAACTATGCTAGTTGTAGCCTATTTTACTAGTTTATGAACTATATTTCTTTTATAAAGCAAAAATTTGGACCATCAGAACATGTTTAACAAGTCTCATCTGATTCAATTAAAGTTATTTCAAATAGGTATTAGACCTTTTCCAAATAAATTATTTTTTATGTGCTCGTTCAACTAAACATTAGACCACTTTTGAATTAGCATTAACTGTAACATGTAATTCTTCGAAATCTCACCATTGGATTTTTAAAATAAAACAGTCAAACATTGACTACCGAAGATGAATGATGAAGATGATTTGATGCATGAATCTCAAAATTTAACTTGAAATGTGGGGTCTACTTGAAGGAAATAACAACAGTCATGAAAGTCAGATAGAAAGAAATTTGCATCGATCTATGACTAGTGGTTGAAACTCAACTCCACTCAATTGGCCTGTTTCTTTAACATAATTCCAAGAATTCATGTCTCGAGGAATTACAAATTCTCCATAAGTTGTCCCTTTGATATGGAATTCCAAGTGCCTCTTATTAATGGAGTATTTGAAATTTCAACCAAATGCATATATAATGGAATTCCATGCATTCCAAAATTTCGTTTGAGACCTTTAATATAGATGATTGAAACTTGTAATCTTGGTGAAAGAAACATGACATTTCAAATGCTAGCGAGGAAAATGTCACACATCATGCCCCACATAGGAAATTCTTATTCTGAGAAAGAAACAAGCGGAATGATGACATTAATGTCCATCCATCTAGACTCTCAAAGTTCATTAGTTCGCATTGATGAAAATCAATTTAATGAATAACAACTTGAATTGCCTTTTCATTAAAGAATATGTCAATGTTGGATACCGTTCAAAAGAAAATATAAAATCAAACATAGGTGGCAACAATATGAACTATGGGGTTATTCATTCAAAAAATTCTAAGAATTTTTAGTTATAATTGTTTGACAAAATATTAAGCTTCTAACATTAATTTCTAATTAGAGAAGTTCTTTATAATTTATTTAGTAAGAATACTATATATATTTTATTATATATATTATTTATTTTATATATATGAATAGACAAAGGGCTAGGCTGGGCTGGCCCCCTCATGCTGGCTATGTCAAGCCTTTCCTTAGACCCTAAGGTTGCAAGCTTTTCAAAGTGAGCCCTACCATACCCTCGGGCTTTAAGATAAAAAGAAAGACTCTCGCTTTTAGGGATTTGTAGGCCGAGTTAGGTCAAACCCCCTCATCACAGAGCCAGATTGACAGCTCTAATGGTAGCAAACACCCCTTTGATTGAATTCATAATGTCGGAGGTAATTCCTCTGAGCCCTTGAGGACAAGAAGGTTCAAGCCTAGTTGAATCAAGACCAACTGGTCAGTGAATAAAAAGCCTAGATGAGTTGTAGAGAATAAGACTCGAGTTGCTGAGGCTAGGGTCGACCAACACGGCTCTTTGACGGAAAAAGTCTGACAAAGGTGAGTTCAGCTCGAGGAGCATGCTCAGAGCTGTACGAGCAATGAGTTCAGGTCGGATCAACGAGCTTGCTCCGAGCTGTGTGAGCAGTGGAAGACACTTGTCCAAGCTCAAATAATAACGAGCTTCCTCGAAGCTATCTGAGAAATCAAAGACACATGTCTTAGCTCAGATGATAACAAGCTTGCTTGGAGTCATCTGAGCAATCGAAGACACTTGTTTGAGCTCAGATGATAACGAGCTTGCTCAAAGTTATCCAAGCAATCGAAGACACATGTCCAAGCTCAGATGATAATAAGCTTTCTTGGAGCTATCCGATCAATCGAAGACACCTGTCCAAGCTCAAATGATAAAGAACCATGAACCTCGGACCGGCCCAGGCCACGTGTTAAAGCACTAATAAGTCCCCATGTCCTACCGAGCACAGATCAAGTGGTTATTAGAATATGGGGAGACAAGTAGTTAAAGAGGAACTATAACTGCCCATTACTCAAATAGTTACTGCTCGGACCATTACAGAGACAGCAGTTAATGAGGAGTGGAGGAATGGTAACTACCCATTACTTAGATAGTTATTACTCGGACAGTTATAGAAGCAGCAATTAACTACTAGTAATGGGACAACCCATTACAAGGATGGTAACAAGAACAATAGTTAAGGAGGATAGATGTCGCCCATCCAACCTTCCTCGGGAATAGCTTTCCATACCTATAAAAGCACATTGTTACTAAGGCAAAGGAACACTTCTGATGAACCAAAACCTCTTTTCACTCTACTTATTCACTCATATTACCACTCCAACTTAGGCATCAGAGGCCCATTGGTTGAAGTATTTCCAACCGGTGGTCTTTCGTTGTTTATTTGTGTGCAAGATTGAGATCACCAACATCTCCGGTACATCCCTCTTATCCAGCTTAGCCCACATCGCCTGCGGGCCCCTCTTATCTAGCTCGGCCAGCATCTTTGGCATAGCCCTCATATCCAACTTAGCCTAGAAACTGAATTTCCAATCAACTCTACACTTCGTCCAGGTCAAACTCATCCTACCCTTCTTCCAAAATTTGACTCTACAACTTTGGCATCATCTATGGGAATGAAAATCCAACCCATGAAGTTACCACTAAAGAAAAAGAACGAGATGTCACTAAGAAGTCAAAGTACAAGGTCTTCACTCCAAGTCCATCATTCACCTTCACCCATGGATGAGGAATAGTTGGACTGGGTGCTCCATCAGTGCCGGCTCTTTCATTAAGCAAGGAAAGCCCTTGCTTTGGGCCCCAAAAAAATCCCTTAAAAAAAGGCCCCATAATCTCTAATTAAAGAAACAAATGATGCCTTTCACATTCTAACAACACAACTATCACTCCTTTATTTTCTCCCTAAAAATTAGGCCTTTCACATTCCCAAAAACCCATTCCACCATTAAGTGCAAGGGCAATTAAAATCAAAATTTTCATCTCTCAGTTGCACCTTCTCTCTCTCTCTCTCTCTCTCTCTCTCTCTCTCTCTCTTCTCTCTTTTCTCTTCCTTTCTGTTGTGTTTTCTGCCTCCAAAAAAATTCTAGCAATAACTTAGGAAGAAGAACAAGAAGAGATGGGAAGAACCTTGTCTTTTGAGGTAACTATATGATTAAATTTTGTTAATTAAGTTTATTTGATTTTGGTAGGATCTTATTTGATTTTAGTAGGATTTTATGTTTGGCTGGGATGTATTGTCTTGAGAAGGGTTGTGGGCCCCTAGCCCAGGTGGACCACTAAATGAGTGATCAGCTCCATAGATTTGGAAGCAAACCCATGGGCAACCATGATAGGTGTATATTGGATCTCCTGCAGGAGAGGGTTGGCTGTTGGCATATCAAATTCAATTCTTTAAATCAAGATAATGTAGAAATATTGAAATAGAATTTGGATTAATGTGTAAAGAATAAGGCACTTTTCTTTTTCTAATTTATGGGTCCATGTGCATTTTGTCATGAGGAATTAGATTTGGAACTGGACATAGCATGTGTACAATTACAGGAACAAATGATTAAGGACAAACATGAAACATGTCTAAAGCAACATGACTAGCCATACTAATGGATATGTCCTGTGATCTTGAGTGCTATGTCAACAACTATCCTTGAGAAGGAAGGCCCACTATATCTCCAACATGACTGGCCATACTGATAGAAACTGTTTTTACAAATTATTGTTATAGGCCTTTTCTTTTGGTTCTTTTGTGATATATGCTTTCATAATATTGTTTTGATAATATATGTTAATCATAACCCACCAAGGCAATGACTCAAATAAAATCTTTTTTTTTTTCGTATTGAAGAAGCCACATCAAATTCAAAAGGCATCCACCTCTATAATCTTTATGGCCAATACTGATAAATCACTCAATCAGGTTCTATTGTTCTATGCTTTTAGAATCTTTTTAATTCCAAACTCATATTGTATATTTATTATACTTAGCATTTATTTTATTTGTAATTATTATTAGTTATAATTTATAAATATAACTACGTCTAATAGAAAATACGAATCCGGGTCCTCAAAAGTTAAAAAAAAAAAAAAGAAGAATAGATGATTTAATTCAATCTAAAAAAAAGGAGCTCTTGATAAATTTGTTACAAGTGACAAGCAAAATATAGCAATAATTGAACAAGTAACTAATCTAAATCAGTTAGAACATAATGAAATTGTAGAAGAAAAAGATTTCAATGAAAATATTCATAATGATAGTCAAATTCTTGACAAAGAACACAAAAATATTAATGAAACAACTGATTATATTCCTAAAAATATCTATGAGCCAAGGCAATGGACAAATATTGATACAAAATTAAGAGATTTATTAGTAGAAAAGAGTCCACTTAGAGATAATCATCTAGATTTTCCCAAAGATGAATTCTCTAGACATTTTTCTACTACATATTATATTCGAAAATTATCAAATGAGGAGAAGCATGATAGAAAATGGCTAGTGTATTCAAAAGATTTGGATAGAGTATTTTGTTTTTGTTGTAAGTTGTTTAATTAGAATTATAATACAAGTAAACTAGCTAATGAAGGTATTAGAGACTGAAGAGAGTCATGAGACAACTAATGAGCATATTACTAATATGAATACTTGGATAGATTTAGAAAAAACATTGTTAAAAAATAAAACAATTGATAAAAATATCCAAGAACAAATTAACAAGGGGAAAGATCATTGGAAAAAAGTATTAATAAGAATTATTGTTATTGTAAATAATCTTGGTAAAAACAATTTGGCATTTCGAGGAAAAAATGAAAAGATCTATCAAAAAAATAATGGGAATTTTTTAAGCCTAATTGAAATGATTGCAGAATTTGATCCAGTAATGAAAGAACATATTTGACGTATTTAACATGATGAAATTTATAACCATTACCTTGGACATAATATACAAAATCAATTGATAAACTTATTAGCAAATGAAATTAAAAGTAAAATTATTAAAAAAAATTAAAGAAGCAAAATATTTTTCAGTTATACTTGATTGCACTTCGGAAGCAAGCCATCAAGAGCAAATGTCTCTTGTATTACGTTGTGTGGATATTTCATCAAGTCTGATTAAAATAAAAGAATATTTTTTAGAATTTCTAAATGTAGATGATACCATTGGAAAAGGACTTTTTAATATAATAATAGATGCAATAAGAAATCTTAAACTTGATATTAATGATGTACGAGGACAAGGATATGATAATGGATCTAATATGAAAGGAAAATACCAAGGGGTACAAAACAAACTCCTAGATATAAATCCTAAAGCATTTTACACACCATGTGGTTGCCATAATCTAAATCTACAAAACAATGAAAAATTTTATTAGATAATGTACCCGGTTTAACTCTTTAAGTCACTGTTATAAATACATTGGGAAAGTCATATTGAAAGTGTTAAAGTAATAAGATACCAAGCTCCACAAATAAGAGATGCGTTGTTGCAACTAGCAAAATTTAGTGAAGATCTTAAAACTAAAAGTGAAGCCACCTATTTAGCAACATATGAGATTGAAAGTTTTGAGTTTTTGTTGGCCATGACAATTTGGTATAATATATTATTTGCTATTAACTTAGTTAGAAAAAATTTACAATCAAAAGACATGCGTATTGATGCTGCTATAGATCAATTAAAAGGTCTTAGTTCTTTTTTTGAAAAATATAGAGAAAATAAATTTACATCTGTTATGATTACATCTAGAGAGATTGCAGTTGAAATGGAAATAGAACCTATATTTCATAAAAAAATGTATAATTCATAAAAAAAAGCAGTTTGATGAGAATGTCAATGATGGGACAACACAATTTGGAGAGCAATCGTTTAGAATTGATTATTTCTTATACATAATAAATCAAGCTATTTCTTCAATTCATAGTAGGTTTGAACAAGTTAAAATATATGAAAATATTTTTGGTTTTCTATTTAATTTTAAAATTTTAAAATCACTAGACATTGATAGTTTAAAAAAATTTAGATTTATTTTCAGAATTAAAAGTTTTAAAAGAAATTTTACAAGCTGAAGAAAACACTCCAATTGACATACTTAATTATATAAAAAGATTAGATTCTTTTCAAAATGCATATATTACTTATAGAATACTACTGACAATACCTATAACTATTGCTTCTATAGATAGAAGTTTTTCAAAATTAAGATTAATAAAGGCCTACTTAAGATCAACAATGTCACAAGAAATATTAATTGGATTAGTCATACTATCAATTGAAAAGGACATGTTAGCAAGACTTGAATATAAAAACTTAATTAGTAATTTTGCATCACAAAAAGTGAGAAGAATAAATTTTGAATAAAATATTTATAATAAATTTTTAAAAAATAAAAAGGCCTCATTTAGTATTGTCACTTTAGGCCTCAATTTGTCTCGAGCCGGCCCTGCAACCATGATGATTTGATGGAAAGAATAGTTAAGTACATTAAAGTCGAAAAAGATATAGGAATTGCAGACCCCAAGCTCGGTCAACCCAAGTCAAGTAGCTCAAGGAAATCACAAGAAAATCCGAGCAAAAGACTTTAAGGTTAGAGATCCGGTGTTAAGGAGAGTGCTACTTGACACAAGGAACCCTTCCCATGAGAAGTTGGGACCCAATTAGTAAGGGCCATACAGAGTCACCTTAGTGGGTGGAATCAAAGCTTACCAGTTGGAAACTTTGGATAAAAGCCTCTTTCTTGACACAGAACATATGAAATCTAATGTTATCTTTCTTTTCATCTTAGCATTTGTAATTGCTTATTAAATTCCTTTGTTCACTTGGCACAATTCAATGAAACTTATCTTTTTTCTTATGTGTGTTTTGCATGTACACAATATCAATGGAACGAGAAAAAATAACTCGACACATAGTCAAAAAAGGATTTAGCAAGGTGGAAAGCCCTAAGAATTCGGGCAAAGCTTACCTCAGTAGGACTATTTAAACCAAGACCTTATCTAGGGCCATGGACTGGTGGGTAAAGAACTCCACCAAAGCGTGCAAGGCCTTAATCTAGCATATCAATAAAAAAAAACTCCTTGACAACTGACTGACAAGGATTGAATGAGGTACAAGACCCTGTGCTTCTAATCGGGATTCTACCAGGGCTAAGGTTTGGGGAGCATGAGACGAGCTTGCTCAAAGCTATCCGAGCAATCGAAGACACCTATCCAAGCTCATATGATAACGATTACTCAAAACTGTCTAAGCAATCGAAGAAATATGCCTAAGCTCATATAATAATGAGCCTGCTTAGAGCTATACGAGCTTGCTTGGAGCTGTCTGAGGAATTGAAGACACCTGTCCAAGCTCAAATGATAATAATCCATGAACATCGAACCAGCCTAGGCCATGTGCTAAGGCACTAAGTCCCCATGTCCCACCGAGCACGGATCAAGTGGTTACTGGAATGTGGGGAGACAAGCAGTTAAGGAGGAATGGTAACTACTCATTACTCAAACCGTTATTGCTTGAACAATTACAGAGACAACAATTAATGAAAAGTGGAGGAATAGTAACTAACCATTATGGTGTAGGCTACACTAATAGGCCCCGTCTGAAAGTCTATACCCGTAGGCCCAAGGTCCAGTAGATTAGAGTAAATTCTATTATTACTAGTTGTTTTAGTTGCTTTATTAATATTTGGCAAGTCCAATCATGTTTGGTTTAGGACTTTTTATTTGATTGGAAATAGTTGTTTCCTTTATTAGATAATAACTTGGTTATAAATACAGATGTAATCTCTTCAGGAGATATAGACATTGATATTGAATAAGAATTTGAGTTTGGTTCTCAATTGAGAAAGTTTTTGTTTGTCTTTTGTGAGGCACCTAGACATCCTATCCTTAAGCCTTTTGGCTTGGAGATTAGCCCGTTGGCTATTCTTCTTCCCTGCGCTGCTTCACATTATTGAGACAGTTATTACTTCAGTTAAGTAGTAGTTATGGGATATCCCATTACTCGGACAATTACAAGAGCACCAATTAACGAGGACAGATGTCGTCCATCCAGCTTTCCTCGAGAACATCTTTCTATACCTATAACAGCACAATGTTGCTGAGGCAAAGAGACACTTATAACTAACCAAAAACACTTTTCCTTCCACTTATTCACTCATAATACCTCTCTGACTTAGGCATCAAAGGGCCGTTGGTCACAATACTTCCAGCCGGTGGTCTTTCTCTGTTTATCCTTATGCAGGACCAAGATCATCAGCATCTCCGACATGGCCCTCATATCCAGCTCAGCTAGCATCTCTCGCAGGGCCCTCATATCTAGCTCAGCTTGCATCTCCGGCATGGCCCTCATATCCAACTTGGCTTGCATCTCCGGGAAGGTCCTCATATTCAGCTCTACCCGCATCTCTAGCATGGCCCTCATATTCTGCTTGGCCCAGTAGCTAAATTCTTAATCAACTCTATACTCCGCGTAGGTCAAACTCATCCTACCCTTTTTATGAAATTTGACCATACACATAATATGGAACTAAGCACTTTGGATGAGTGAAGCATTGGCCTAAGAGCCTCTTAGGCTAGAGAAGGGCTTAAGCTCCAAGCCCATGAGATAGGCATGGGCTAAAGTAAATAGGCTCTAGTTGATTTCTTTCAAAACCCTGCTAATGATGATTTCTAAATGATTAGAAAATCCAATCCATAAATAGAACAAACATAAGAGAGGACATTATTTTATTTTATTACTAAGAAGAATGACTACATATTACATTTTAAGAAAACCCACAACATTTAATAACCATTTTCAGCATTGGGTTTTCAATAACACTATATACAATAATCTACAAAGGAGGAAATATAAGCCTGCCACCATAGCTAGGATCATCATAATACGAAGTAGGTTGTTCATTTATGGGCATAGGTGGTCCATAATATGCAGCAAAAACTACCCCAAGAACCTTATTTCCCACAAGATAAAGGGAAACTTTAATTAATTTAAATAATACTAATAATAGAATTGAGAATTTTCACATTAATAAATCTTATCTAGATTATTCCATCTAGCAGTATTCCATGGTTATCATACACCATGGTGAGCATAACTAAGAGGATCATTTTTTTAAAAAGAAATGACAGTCATATCTAGCTTGGCCCATCTACCTCCCCTCTCTCTCTCTTTCTTTCTCTTTACATTTATCTATAAATATAGGGCTTTAATCCTATGGGAAGTGTTCTCACACATCTACCTTGAGGACTTTTTATTGAAGATGGGATGAGGGGATGGAAAGATCTAGGTAGGATCACCCTAAATATTAAGTTTGGCCCCAATCACATGTCCCTGACCCCTTCATCCGTGCCCCACAAATCCAGTCTATTTGAATTGGTGCACAGTCAATCTAACGGTCCAGTAAATTTAGATTTGACCTAAACTTAAGGCGTGTGACTATCAAGGCGGTCCTTATATATTGCAAGATTTGGATTGGATGATAGATGGGCCCCACTTAGACTTCTCAAAAAACAGTGGTGAGACCTATCCTAAATTTCCTTAATCGTCTCTAGCAATCAGCCATGTGCTTGTTGTGTTTTGGTTTTCAAAAATTTCAACATCAAAGTTAATTTTGTAAAAGTTCCACTATGGTGCCTTCCGCTTAGTTTGCTGCTTCTATTCGCCTCCCATACACTTCACATTCTCCTGCATAAAAGAGATAGCTCTTCTAATAATGACTTTAGGGTCTAGCCTACCCTCACCATATCTCAACTTATTTTTATTAAACCAAATGCACTAAGCTACCAGAAAAATGTATTCTAGTTCATTTTCTTCATTTCTTCTTTGAATTTGTAACATTAAGTCTAGTAAATCATTATATCTTTTATCAGATTTTCCAATAGGTAAAGGCACTTTGTCTCCATATCATCTTGGCAAAACTACGGTCCCAGAAGGCATGCAGTGTTGTTTCAACTCCCTCATGGCATATTTTGCATATGTTATCCCCTATGACTTTCTTCTCAAACAACTTGCTCTTCGTGGGAAGAATGTCCTTGCAAGCTCTCCAAGCAAAATTCTTCACCTTGTTCATAGTTTTGAGCTTTCATATACATCCCCAAATCTGCTTGGTTATTGAGCCACTTGATGAGTTGCCTTCATGTTGTATATGTGCTTTGATTACTTGGTAAGCACTTTTAATTGTGAAACTGGCTAGTATTATTGTCAATCCATAGTACGTAATTTGTCTTTGGGACTAAAAGGTTTTATTAGAATTTTTTTAACAGTCTCCACTTCAAAATCCAAAAAGAGTTCATCCACCAAAGCTTGATTCCACCATCCCATAGTTGGATCAATGAGCTCACTTACTATTGTGTCTTCATCAAGAATTCTTCTCAGTGAGACTATAGTAGTTGGTGTGGGGAGCCATCTGTCCTTTCAAATTTTGACCTTCATTCCATTTCCAAATTGCCATCTATTATCCCAATGAATGACCTCTCTTGCTGAAAGTATACCTTTCCATGCATAGGATGCTCTCCTCCGTTTTTTGGCTAATAGAAAAGAATCATGAGGGAAGTACTTTGCTTTCAAGAGTCGATAACATAGAGACTATGGATTCTGCATCAATCTCCGATATTGTTTGCTAATAGAGCAAGATTATAACCTTTTAGGTCTCTAAACCTCATGCCTCCATTGACTTTTGGCTCACATAAACTCTCCCATTTAAGTTAGTGATTTTCCTTTCTTCCCCTCTTTGTCCTCACCAAAATCTACTAATCGTGGAATTCAATTCCTTGCACAGGGAATCTGGTAGCCTAAAACAGCTTGTGGCATTAGCAAGAATTGCTTGTGCAACTATTCTTATTAGAACTTCTCTTCTCGCTTGGAATAGTATCTTTTCTTTCCACCCCTTCAGTTTGAACTACACCATTTCCTTTATACCTTGGAACATCTACTTTTGGACCTTCCAATTAGTGATGGTAACCCCAAATATTTATTGTTTTGCCTAATGATAGGCATTCCTAACTGCTCTTTATTGGCGTCTAGTACTTCCACTTTGGTATTGCTACTAAAGAACATATTGGTTTTTTCTCTATTTATGACTTGGCCCAATGCCCTTTCGTAGGTGTTCAACATCCATTGTAAGCTATTACATTCTTCAAGGGTGGCCTTGCGGGAAAGTATATAATCATCTGCAAAGAAAAGATGTGAGACTCTTGGGTTTCCTCTCCTTACAGCCATTCCTTGAATTTTATTTTCAACTTCAGCTTTCGTCAACAATGCTAATAGTTCTTCTGCATACATCAGAAGCAGATAAGGGAATAAAGAGTCTCCTTGATGGAGTCTCCTTGAGGGTTTGATTAATTCAGAAGGTTTGCCATTGATAACAACAGAATATGAAACTGTAGTAACACACTTCATAATAAGTGACGCCCATTTGTCATGAAAGCCCATTTTATGCATAATATTATCAAGGAAAGACCACTCAACCCAATCATATGTTTCAATCATGTCTATTTTCAAAGCCATATGCCCTATGTTTCCCTTTTTTTTTTCTTTCATGGAATGCAATAATTCGAGGGCAACTAAAACATTGTTAGTGATCATTCTCTCTAGCACAAAAGCACTCTGGTTTTCAAATATGACAAAAGGCAAGACTTCTTTCAACCTACTTATTAACACTTTTGAGATCAACTTATAAAGCACATTGCACAGGCTAATAGGTATGAAATATGTAATTTTTCAGGGTTTTGTTTTTTTGGAATTAAAACAATGTGGGTATGATTTAGTGATTCAGGCAATTGGTTATTGTTAGACAAAATAGTACAACATTTTCATGTGATGGCCTACAATATGCCAAAATTTTTTAAAGAATTGTGCAGGCATACCATCAGGGCCAGGTGACTTTTGGGGTACGTTTGGTGGAGTGCATATCTAACATCTTCAGCTTTGAATTCTTGAAGGAGTTTTCATTCATGTTTCTTATGACAAATCTGTTTACAACCCAACCCACCCCACACCACCCCCCACCCCCCGCACCAACCCAACCCACCCCCCGCCCCAAAATTTTCAAATTTTTGGGGCTACGATGTTTGGAAAATGGAACGAAAGTAATCCAAGATGATTCTTTCTATCACATCCCCTTGTGTCTGCCACCTTCCTCCATTATCCTGTATACCAAGAATGTGGTTCCTTTTCTATCTGTGAGATACTTTGTCATGGAAAAATTTCATTATCTGTCGCCTTCTTTTAACCATGTAACACGGGATCTTTGCCTCCACATGATTTCTTCATACTCCAATAATGCATTGATCTTTTCTTTCAATTTATGAATTTCAAGATCACTATCTGGTTTGTATCCTTCTTTTCTTGCTAATCCCCTTCTTTCACTTTTTAGCTCTCGTTGGATATGACAAAAACTCTCCTTGTTCCATGTTATGGGACATTGCACACATGATTCTAAATTTTGTTGCACCTTCACAATCGGGTTTCCCTCTATTCGTTCAATCCAAAAGGTAGAAATGACTGATTCACAATCCTCATGCCGTGTCCACATTTCCTCAAATCTGAATCTTCTTCTTCCTTTACTCTGCATATCAATCTGCATTTCTCAACTTACTATGATCGGCCTATGATCCAACATTGAAGAACTTAAGTGCTTCACCTTAGCTACCCGGAAAATACATCGCCAAGCATCACTAGCTACCACCCTATCTAGTCTTTCTTTTACCAACTCTGCATCCATCCTATTATTGCTCCATATAAAGATATCTCCCTCAAAACCCAAATTGTAGAGCAGTCATTGAGGGTCTGTTGAAAGGCTTGCATCTAACCAAAGCTCCTACCATGTCTTCCAAATTTCTCTTTTGAACTCAAATCTCATTAAAGTCCCTTAACATAACTGCATCACATTATATTGACTACTCAGCCTTCTCAGTAAACTCCAAGTCTCCTCCCTTCTAGCCTGAATTGGATGTCCATAAAACCTTGTAATCCTCTATTTGCACCCCATTTCCCAATCATCTGCTAGATCATCGATATATGGTTTATAGAAAAACTCTTGACCCTGAGCTACATATGATGGTTGTCAGGCCCCATATTTTGATTTTTGGGTCGAGTCGGTTTATCGGGTTTGAGTTGGGTTGAGAGGGGTTAGATGGACTGCTTAAATACTCTTGGACCTTGGGCTTGAGTTATTTGACCTTTTTAAGCCAAAAAGACATTTTTTGAAATTTTGTAAAACTCATTAGAAAGCAGGGAGCCCTTCCTTGTAATTTAGAAAAACCTTCACATAATATAAACCCTAAGGATTGTCCCAATTCTCTCATCTTTTTCCTTTCTTCTGCAACCAAGCCCTAAATGCTCTCCGGGGAAAAACTAAGGTGGGATCTTTAGATTCGTTTTTGGCATTGAGATCTAAGCAAGTGGATAACTGTAAACAATGTCTTCTTGGTTGCTTTTTTGAATCATATACTATAACTATGATTTTTTTTTTTTTTTTTGGTTTGATGTTTTGGGTTAAGGATTAATGATGAAGATTTGTTTTTTTTATTGAAACAAGTATGACTCGTCAATTGGGTTTCAAGTTTTTGATAATATGGTTTTGATTTCTTTTATTTTAAATAAAGAATGTAAAAAAGAAAGAAAAAAAGAAAACGCAGCAGTGTTGCAGCGTGTGGCTACTACCTGCACACGCCTAGCAGCATGCAGCTACTGCCTGGGCTGCTACTAGGTGCAGCCTGGGCCGGCTAGGCTGGGCTGGCTGCTAGGCGGGCCTGGGTCATGGCTGGGCCAGGTTTGAAGTTGGGCCCATTTAAAGAAAAAATTAAAGAAAATAGTAATAATAGATAAATAAGTAATTAGGATTGAGGATATTAATTATAAATAATTTAGAATGTTGGGTTTTGATTAATGGCTTAGTATATCAATAGTGACTTGATTTTATTATTTAATTCTTATTTAGATGTTATTAGAAGTTTAGTTAGAATTATTTCTAATTTAAATGAGGTTTAATTACTTGTGATTAATAATGTATTCAATTTGTTTAGAATTTAGTTAAGATGTAATCGGGAGTGATTAAGTCTTAATTAAAAAGTATTTGAAATCCTAATTTTGGATTTTTGAATGAGTTTAATTTCGAAATTGAATTTGGAATTTAGATCTTCTGTTTTTTATAAAATGATAAGGTATTTTTATACATAACAATGTCAATTAAGGACTTAATGTTTCTCTTCCCTTTTTTTTTATCATAATTTGATTAAGTTTGAGTCTCGAATTTGAATATCTTTACCTAATTTGTAACACACACTAAATATATATAATTGGATTAAATGGATTCCTGTACTTTTAGAAAATTGGTTGAATGTTCACATGAGAATTGGACTGAGTTCAGGATGGGAATGTGAGGTTCGGGATACACCACATGATAGACACTGAAAGTAGGATATCGGCATCGTAGACTCACATTTCCATTATGAAAGAAGGTTGGTTTTTATGTGTATATTTAACTAACTATGACCATTAGGTGGATTAGTGCTTACCCTTAAAGAACTTGAATTGACACATGATCATAATACACTTTCAAATTAAGAAGTCTAAATACTCAAATTGATATTGGGTTGAATATTGGGATTAAGCGTTTCATATCATGGTTCATTGTGCATTGGTAGATGTATGTATTTATAGATCTGTATATCTGACCGACTGCAGTTCAGAGGTGGACATATGCCATTGGGTCAGCGTGTATTGTGGAATATAGTACACAGCTATGCGATTTGTTATATCTGATGGGAATACCCATTTTTGTTTATCTGTCTGCAGGAATACCCATTTTCTTTATCTGTCTCGGGAATATCCATTTTTGTATATTATCTTTGCGGGAGTACCCGTTTTGGTATTTGTATCTGTGGGGATACCCGTTTCTGGGCATTTATATCATTGGATTTCCATTCAGTATGTTTTGGGGAAAATTGTAATATATGGTTTAAATTAATTGATTAACATAATTGCTTGTAGTTTACCCTCTTGACTGTTTACGTCAATCTGACCCACTACCTTTAGTGTCTAGGTTTCATTACAGGTGCCGAACCAGAGGGTCGGCGATGCAGGAGATTCCGCCAAATGGCAGAGTTATTGAGTGGAGCACCGATAACATCGTTTAAGGTATCTTAGAGTTGGTGTAGAGATCGAAACTTTAGATTATGTAATAAAGCTATGTTTAAGGCCATTAGTTTATTCATTAAATTTATTTGTCTTGGAAATACAACTTTAATTATTATGCTTCGAAGTACTTGACCTTGACTTCATTATTATTGAGATTTGTTCTATGGTTGGTATATGATATTCATCTGCAAAAATTATGAATTTTAGTTTCTCGTGTGATTATGGTTGCTTGATCACCAAGCATAGCCTCACGAAGGACTTCAATCCACCCGAAATTAGAGCCCGTATCATTTATGTAAGAAAAACTTTAATTGTCATCAATTCTTACACCCTTGGAATCAGGTTTGGATCCAGCCCAATTTTGGGGGCGTGACAGATGGTATCAAAGCTGGTCAAGTTTTAGAAGTTCTAAAAGATGCGAGAACGTAGGTCCGATGTGAGGATTAGAAATTTTAAGTGGGAACTTTGGGTTGATACATAGAATGTTGGGTTGTTTAGAGGTTACCAGAGTTTGTTACCCTCTGCATTTTTTTGGTCGTTTGTCTCTAATGAATGGTTGTTTTGCAGACATGGCACCTAGAACAAGGAAAACAAAAGCTAACCCATCCAGTTCGGAGTCGGGTGAGCCTAGCCGTACTACCAATGATCCGATATAGACTCTGCTCCAGACTCTGTTAGTCCATCAGCAACGTCAGGATCAACAGATAGCACAGTTTTTGGAGGTTGTGCAAAGGATAAATCAACCTCATGCGATGCATGTAACTCAGCTATCGATAATGCCACAATCAACGCATGTGGTATGACCTCAAGTAGTGGATCAAGTAGCAGTTCAAACTGGTGTACTTGAGGCTATGCAGAGGATCAGGCAACTTTAGATTGTTGTTGCCCCTAGACCCCAGGATCCAAATGATATTTTTCAGAAGTTTAAGAAGAGGGGTCCGCTGGAGTTCAACGGGGGTGAAGATCCAATGGTGGCAAAGGAATTTCTCATCCAAGTGGAGAAGATATTTGAGAACCTAGTCTATATGGGGGCACAGAAGGTTAAGTTGGCAACTTCTATGTTTTGAGATGTGCGGACAGATGGTGGACTACAGTTAAGGAAACATATGAGGGGATCGTTGAAGAGGTGGCTTGGATTACTTTTCGTAATCAATTTCGTGATAAGTATGTACCAGAGCATGTTCACATTCAGAAGTGAATAGAGTTTGATAGATTAAAGTAAGGGAATTTGTTTGTTTAGGAGTATGAGCTACAGTTTACCCATCTTTCTCGTTTCACACCAACTCTCATCACTCCAGAAAGCGAGAGGATTCGACAATTCCTCGATGGCCTTAGACTAAATATACTACTACACGCTAAGTCACAAGTTCTGAATACTTACCAGGCATATTTGGATAGGCAAATTGGGCTAAGGAGGTAATTGGGCGCATGGCCCCTACAAGCCAACCTAAGCAGAAAGTTGCTCGGTCTCTGGCCCCACAGCACCAATTCAAGAAGCAGAAAAGGGAGTCTTATGGCATTTATGGCAATAACCACCTAATGTCTAAGTGTTGGAGGCAAACAGGTGGTGTTTTCATGATGGAGACACTAGTCATCAAGTCAAGGATTGCCCTAAGAAGAAAGGCCAATAGTATTGGCAGACATCTACCCAGGGAGCTCCTATTTAAGCGTAGCCGCTGAGACAGATAACACTAGCCCCCTGCAGCAGCAACGACCTCAAGCGCTGCAGCAATAGATGCAGTTGTACTGACCTCCCCAGCAGCCCCGACCTCAGAGAGGACCTTAGCGACCCTAAGGGCCCAACAGGTAGGCAGAGTATATGCCATGACCCAGGAATAGGCTGATGCTACAGAGAACATTGTTGATAATCATGCTAAGTCTTTATTTGATCCTGGTTCTACCTATTCCTATATTTCCCCTAGTTTTGCCTTAAAGATTGGTGTTAGAGCAGCTGAGCTGCCTTTTGATTTAATTGTGAATACCTCGGTGGATGAAAAGGTTAGTTGTTTGAAATACTACCCTAATTGCAAATTTGTGATAATTGGTGTAGTTTTTAAGGCTAATTTAATACTATTGGTGATTAATGACTTTGACGCCATTTTAGGTATGGATTGGCTTGCTACTTATAATGCAATTATAAACTGTCGTGCCTAGACGGTTAAGTTAATAGTTGATAACGGCACTGAGGTGCTATTTGTAGGATCTAAGAAAAAGGTTGTTACTCGTATGATCTCAGTTATTAAGGCTACAAAGTTATTGATGAAAGGTTCTGAGCAGTATATAGCGTTTATCACAAAGGATAAACGGACTAAAGTGGTGGAGGATATACCAGTGGTGTCTGAGTTTCCGGATCTTTTTCCCGATGACATTCCCGAATTGCTACCAGTTCGTGAGATTCACATTGCAATTGAGCTTGTGCCGGGCACGGCTCCGATCTCAAAAGCCCTTTATAGGATGGCCTCAGCTAAGTTGAGAGAACTCAAGGAGCAATTACAGGAGCTGTTGAACAAGGGTTTTATTAGTCCTTGGGGGGCTCCAATGTTATTTGTCAAAAAGAAGGATGGTTTTATGAAAATGTGTATTGATTATAAACAATTAAATCAAGAGACTATCAAGAACGAGTACCCTTTAACTAGAATCGATGAATTGTTTGTTCAATTGCAGGGTACTTAGTATTTTTTTAAGATTGATCTGAGATCAGGATATCACCAGTTAAGTGTACGAGACCAAGATATTCTGAAAATTGCATTCAGAACTAGATATGGCCACTACAAATTTTGGTGATGTCTTTTGGACTGACTAATACGCCGGCAACTTTTATGGCTATGATGAATAGGGTTTTTGCACAGTACTTAGATCAATTTGTGGTGGAATTTATCGATAATGTACTTGTATATTTGAAGATTTGAGAAGAGCATACTCAGCATCTTCGTACTTCATTGCAACTGTTAAGGGAGCATCAATTGTATGCTAAGGCAAGTAAGTGTGAATTTTGGTTGGACCAGGTAGGATTCCTTGGTCACATTATCTCTAGGGAAGGTTTAGCGGTGGACCCAATAAAGATTGAAGCAGTCGTAAAGTGGGATAGGCCGAAAATAGTGTCTGAGATCCAAAGTTTCTTAGGCCTCGTAGGTTATTACAGCATATTCATGGAAGGATTTTCCACAATAACAATCCCAGTGTCGAGATTGACTCGTAAGAAAGTTCCTTTTGTGTGGAATGATGATTACAAGTAGAGTTTTCAGCAGTTGAAAAGAAGGTTGACCACAGCCTCTGTACAACCCTATTTGTCGGCAATGATGGTTTTGTGATTTTCACCGATGCATCCAGCGTTGGACTTGGTTGTGTTCTCATGCAACATGGGAAGGTGATAGCATATGGGTCCAGATAGTTAAAGGAACATGAACGGAAGTATGCAACCCATGACTTGGAGTTAGCAGCAGTGATCTTTGCTTTGACGATGTGGAGACATAATTTTTATGGAGCCACTTTTGAAATGTATTCAAACCATAAGAGCCTCCAGTATCTCTTTACGCAGGGTGATTTGAACATGGGACAAAGGAGATGGATCGAGTATATTAAGGATTACGATTTTGGGTTGAAGTACCATCTAGGAAAGGCTAATGTAGTGGTAGATGCTCTAAGTAGAAAAGTAGCATTTACTGGAGGATTAATTGCAAAATACTTCTAGATTTGATGTTTGGAAGATATGGTTTATTTCCAGCCTACCAGTGAGCAGACAGTGTTGGCTAGTATATTCTCTAGAGAACCCGAATTACTTCCGAGGATTAGAGAATACCAGTTGCTATACCCCAAGATAACAAGAATCAAAGATCATATGGATGAGAGGCCTGATTTTAAATTGGAAGATAATATTTTGTATTTTAAAAGCTAAATTTATGTGTCTGATTTTCTAGAATTGAAGGATGAAATCATGGTAGAGGCACACCATACTCGGTATACTATTCATCCAGGCAATGCCAAGATGTATCAAGATCTAAAGGATCACTACTGGTGGAAGAATAGAAAGAAAGATATCACAGAATTTGTTGAAAAATGTTTGGTCTGCTAGCAGATTAATACAGATTATAGGAGACCCCCAGGTCATTTGCATTAGTTGGAGATTCCTTAGTGCAAGTGGAAGCACGTCACTATAGACTTTGTGTCAGGATTGCTTAACACCAGAAAGAGATTTGATGCGATTTGGGTGATAGTGGATCGTTTGACTAAGTCAGCCCACTTTGTACCATTTAAGACTAGTCAAGGAATGGAGAAAATGACAAAATTTTGTATATTAAGGAAGTAGTGAGATTGCATGGAGCACCAATTTCTATAGTCTCCGACCAGCATAGGAAGTTCGTATCTCGGTTTTGGGTATCACTGCAAGAAGCCTTAGGAACCAAGTTGAGTTTTAGCACAGCTTATCATCCCTAAACATGCGGAAAGACAAAGCGTGCAAACTAGACATTGGAGGATATGTTAAGGGCATGTGTTTTGGATTTCAAGACCAGTTGGGACGAAAATTTGGCTCAATGTGAATTCGCGTACAACAACAGTTACCACTCTAGCATTAGAATGGCACCTTTTGAAGCCTTGTACAAGAGAAGATGCCGAACTCCTATATGTTGGTTAAATATTGGAGCTTACAATTTTTATGGACCATCCGTGGTTGGAGAGTGCAATGACAACGTAAAATAGAATTGGGAAAGGCTGAAGTTGCTCATAATCATCAAAAGAGTTATGCAGATAAGAGGATGAGAGAGTTGAAGTTTGAGGTTCGTGACCATGTATTTCTAAAGGTATCACCGACGCATGGTACTTTATGGTTTGGGCAAAAAGGGAAACTCTCTAAAAGATATGTGGGATCGTTCTAGATCATCAGTAAGGTAAATGACGTGGCTTATCGGTTAGCACTGCAACCAGAGCTATTAGGTGTTCATAATGTCTTTCATATTTTTATGTTGAGGAAGTATGTAGCAGACCCTTCGCACGTGTTACAGTAGGAACTGTTGTAAGTGCAAGATGATACGACCTATACTAAGCAGCCAGTGGGGATTGTCGACACCAAAGAGCAAGTGTTGAGGAGCGGCGTCATCCATTGGGTGAAGGTTCAATGGAGTCATCATCACTTGGAGGAAGCAATGTGGGAGCTTAAAGACGAAGTGCAGAGACAGTATTCGCACCTTTTTCCTGAGGTATGTTAGTCATTTGGAGGACCAAATGTCCTTTAAGGGGGATGAGATGTCAGGCCCCAGATTTTGATTTTTGGGTTGAGTCGGTTTGTTGGGTTTAAGTTGGGTTGAGAAGGGTTAGATGGATCACTTAAACACTCTTGGGTCTTGGGCCTGAGTTATTTGACCCTTTTTAAGCCAAAAGACTTTTTTAAAATTTTATAAAACTCATTAGAAAGCAGGGAGCCCTTCTATGTAATTTAGAAAAACCTTCACATAATATAAACAATGAGGGTTTTCCCAATTCTCTCATCTTCCTCCTTTCCTCTGTAACAAAGCCCTAGAAGCTCTCCGAGGAGAAACTAAGGTGGGATCTTCAGATTCGCTTTTGGTATTGAGATCCAAGCAAGTAGATAACTGTAAACAATGTCCTCTTAGTTGTTTTCTTGAATCACATGCTGTAACTATGATTTTCTTTTGTTTTGGTTTAATGTTTTGGGTTAAAGATTAATAATGAAGATTTTTTTTATTGAAACAAGTATGACTCGTTGATTGGGTTTCAAGTTTTTTATAATATGGTTTTGATTTCTTTTATTTTAAATAAAGAATATAAAAAAATGAAAGAAAATGCAGAAGTGCAGCACCATGCGACTGCTGCCAAGTGCAACCTGGGCCAACTGGGCAGCTGGCTTGGGCCGGCTGGGCTGGGCTGGCTGCCTGGCGGACCTGGGTCATGGCTGAGCGAGGCTTGAGGCTGTGCCAGTTTAAAGAAAAAAAATTTAAAAAAAATAGTAATAATAGATAAATAAGTAATTAGGATTTAAGATATTAATTATAAATAATTTAGAATGTTGAGTTTTGATTAATGGCTTAGTATATCAATAGTGATTTGATTTTATTATTCAATTCTTATTTAGGTGTTATTAGAAGTTTGGTTAGAATTGTTTATAATTTAAATGAGGTTTAATTACTTGTGATTAATAATGTACTTAGTTTGATTAGAATTTAGTTAAGAAGTAATCGAGAGTGATTAAGTCTTAATTAAAAAGTATTTGAAATTCTAATTTTGAATTTTTGATTGAGTTTAATTTCGAAATTGAATTTGGAATTTAGATCTTTTGTTTTATATAAAATGATAAGGTATTTTTGTACACAACAATGTCAATTAAGGACTTAATTGCTTTCTTCCCTTTTTTTTATCATAATTTGATTAAGTTTGAGTTTGGAATTTTAATATCTTTTATCCAATTTGTAACACATACTAAATATATATAATTGGATTAGATGGATTCCTGTAATTTTAGAAAATTGGTTGAATGTTCACATGAGAATTGGACTAAGTTCAAGATGGGAATGTGGGGTTTGAGATGCACCACATGATAGACACTGAAAATAGGATATCAGCATCATGGACTCACATTTCCATTATGAAATAGAGTTGGTTTTTATATGTATATTAACTAACTATGACTGTTAGGTGGATTAGTGCTTACCCTTAGAGAACTTGTATTGACACACGATCATAATACACTTTCAAATTAAGAAGTCTAAATACTCAAATTGATATTGGGTTGAATATTAGGATTAAGGGTTTCATATCATGGTTCATTATGCATCGGTAGATGTACGTATTTGTATATATATGTATATCTAACCGACTGCAGTTCGGAGGTGGACGTACACAATCGGGTCAATGTGTGTTGTGAAATATAGTACACAACTTGACATTTGTTATATCTGGCGGGAATACCCGTTTTTGTTTATCTATCTGCGAAAATACCCATTTTGTTTATTTGTCTGTGGAATACCCATTTTTGTATATTATATTTGCGGGAATACCCATTTTGGTATATTGCATTTGCGGGGATACCCGTTTTTGTGCATTCATGTCATTGGGTTTGCATTCAGTATGTTTTGGGGCAGATTGTAATATATGCTTTAAATTAATTGATTAATACCATTGCTTGTAGTTTACCCTCTTGCCAGATTACGTCAATCTGACCCACTACTTTTGGTGTGTAGTTTTCATTACTGGTGCCGAACTGAAGGGTCAGGTGACGCAGGAGATTTTAACAGATGGCTGAGTTATTGAGTGGAGCACTGATGACATCGTCTAAGGTGTCTTAGAGTTGGTGTAGAGATTAAAACTTTAGATTATGTAATAAGGCCATGTTTGAGGCCATTAGTTTATTCATTAAATTTATTTTTCCTGAAAATACAACTTGTAACACTCTGACCCTAATTAAGCTGGGTTAGCGATTAATTAATTCTGTTCATAGCACTTTTCGAGAGAATGAGTGTAGTTAAGGTTGTTTTGCCCTTTGAGTTATGTTTCAAGTCATGAATAGGCAGTTGGGTTGAGTTGAACTTGGTTAAGTAGACACGAGCCCTTTTTTGTAATTTTAAACTTTTGCATCATCTTAGGTCATCATGTGCATCTCGTCGAACTTGTTGATTTCCATAATTGACTCGCATGCAAACGCCTACGTTTGTCTATGTTGGACGTTTAATTGACTCAAACTAAAATTTCCTTGAAACACTTGGACTTTCTTATAAATTTCTAATAATTGCCTTATATAAGGAGAGGACTAACTCATTGACTCCAACGACTTCCTCTTCTTCATTTTTTCCCTTCCTCTCAACGTTTTCTTTTTCTTCGATTCTCTTCTTCACTGCGTTACAAGGATCTTTCTTACACGTACTTCACGGTCCATCTTTTTGTATGGTTTGAGGTAAGAGTTGTTTTCATTACAGTCTCTTAGTTCTTCACTGCATGTAGTCATGTCTATTTTTCATACGTTTGTATGCATGGCTTTTAGGTCTAAGGATACCTATACTGAGCCAAAGGACAAATTAAAGCCGGAAAAACTTCCTTGAAGGCAAGTATAAGCAACTGTGAGATGAATACATGTTGGTATATCATGATTGTTATAATTCTTTTCGATTGTTCAAGTTATAGAGGTTATGACAACCCTTTCATTGTTTCTTTCATCTGTTCTTACATGGTATATTTCTAAATGAAGTCAGGAGTTCTGGACAGTTTGAGCAACAGAAATTTTGGAGCTTACGGCAACACCATAGGTTTTCCACGACTTAAACTCTAGAGAGCAAACAAAATATGGATTTATACTACGACCAAGCTAAGGCTAAGCCGTGGGACACACTACAACTAAGCTGTAACCTAACTGTGGTCCAGCCGCAAGTCATTTCATGGCTTGAAGACTTGAGAGCAAGAAAATGTGAGAACCTTCTACAGCTAAGCTATAGTCAAGCCATATATTGAGCTACAACTAAGTCGTAGCCAAACAGTGGCTCAACCATAGACCATATACGACTAAGCCGTAAAAAAAGTATGGTTCAATCGTGGCTTGCTGTATTTGCGGGAGTAATTCTAGGCATTACGACTGAGCCGCAATGCATAGTATAGCTAAGCCGTAAGGCCCCCACGGCTAAGTCGTAAGGCTACTAAAACTTAGGGAGAATTTTGATACTATTCAAGACCTTGTAGGGCCTTAGTTCTTAGACCCCTTATCCTCTTCATTGGTCCAATGGAATAATTGAATATCATGAATGGTCATAAGGGCTGTGACTCATTCATGTGTGTTGTCCAATTGTTAAGCACCTTCCCATGGGTGTTGGTTTAAGGGACTTCGATACACATTCTTAATACATTATGACATCAAATACGGACAACCGTGTATCGAATAACTTAAAACTACATAATCATGCACGGTTAGAAACAATAGATAACTAGCTTAGGGTTGGCTAGTAAACTGTCATGATTCCATGAAAATGAATTGAATTTCATGGCATGTTGGATCTGGTTATTGCCTTCCATTCTGTTACTATTGATTTGACTTGCATGACTATTGATTTGACTTAAAAGATCATGTCATTCGCATGAAGCCTATTGTGGTATTTCTGGAGATACATGTTCGACTTTGACTTGAATTAAATTGAATTGCATACAAATGCACCTCTATGTAATGATTGACATGGTCTAACTCTACTCAGCCTCAGCCTTATGATACCCGGCGAGGTTGACTTTTGTGTAGCATGTTTGTTGCCACTGCAATGTGCTCTTGTCTTGGGGCTTCCGAACCCCAAGAACTAGAGACCCATTTGTACCTTGGCCCGATCGATGGTGTTCTCAACACATAGATCCCTAGAAGGAAGATATGGCAAATGTAGTAGCCACCTAGTATAGTATTTCTGTTTACTGAATCTTATGACATGCTTTATTCAATTGCACAATTTGCCTAATAGACTAACTTGAAATTCTATATGTTCACCTGTCAACAATTCTTGTAAATATAATGCGTATTACCTTCATATTGCTTATGCTTTGCTGAATAGTCTTATTCACTGGTTGTCCTTTAGTGTTACAGGCTTAGATCCCACTCCTGATCCCTCGACGGTCAGCAAGACTTCAGAAGTGATCGTAGAGACCCCATCAGGGCTAGATGAATGGACATGATCAATCCACCATGGAGAGCGGCATAGCTTAGATTAGGCCTCATTTTGATATATTGGATACTTTTTGTGTGTATTGGATTATACCCCCTGCAGTCTGTGTGATATAGAAACTTTCTTATCTCTATTGTAAAGACATGGCTTCCTTGTACATATTAACAGTGTTCTTAGTTTTGATGTATCCTCTTCGTATGTAATGATACTGGCAGCTTCCACATACAATGGTATTGCAAGTGTGTTTTCCCTTGTATGTGTGCACTTGGACTTGGTCTAGGTATGTATACACGGGAGTACGTGTGTTACTGATTGTGTTTAATTTTAATTCCCAATTTCTTGGGCTCTGGTCGTAACATATGTATAATATGGTATCTAAGCATGATGCAGTTCTTGTTAACACGGATAAGCATGTAGGCATATAAGAACGTGGTGAGGATACAATCTCAAATCAGTCTGATATTTTGATTTGTTTTGGGGCATGAAGGTGGGTACATTGTTGTTGGATGTGTTGATGTTGTTATTTTTGCAAGCCATGGCATCTGGATCTGGTACCAATGACAACAATGAAGTTAACATGAATCCACCCATAGGAACGAATGAATCTGCTCCTCAAGAAACTTCAAACAAAGATCATTTTATATCGATAATGCATTTTATCTCGATAATGCAAGCAATACAGTCCTTGCAGGCACAAAAGGCGTCTATTGCAGAACGACAGAGTCAAGCATCTCTTCAACCACATGTCAAGCAACAGGTGGTATTTCAGCCAAAGGAGAATAAACCCAATGCCTTATATGAGAAATTTCAAAAATGCGGGGCTATGGAATTTTATGGAAAAGAAGATGCTCTACAAGAAAATGAATGGTTGGAGCACACCGATGATCTGTTTGACACAGTGGTGTGCACCAACAGACAAAAAGTTTTGCTCATAGCCTCGATGTTTCGTGGTATGGCTAAAACATTGTAGAAGAGTGTGAGAGACTCATATAAGGACATGCCTAGTGCGACGTGTGGGAGATGTTTAAGAAACATTTAAAAAAAAAGTTTATCCCATCTCTTATGTAAAGGGCAAAGGAAGTAAAGTTCTTGACCTTACAACAACAACAGATGTCCGTGGCAGACTAAGTGCATACGTTTACTCAGTTGTCCCAATTTGCAGAGGATATGATCAACACGGAAGAGAAGAAGGTCAATAGGTTTATCCTTGGCCTGAACCCTAGGTATAAAAACCATGTTACAGCTTTCCAGAGGCCAGCTACATTTGATGATGCAGTGGATAAAGCCTATTCTACAAAGGCAAATGCTTGGGAAAAGAAAGCTACGGACCCTAAGAGAAACGCATCCTTTGGTGCAAAGGGGCAAGCCCAAAAGAAGATGAAAGGCGGACAAGGTACTCCAAGTAAAGCTAGTGTGACATGTGGGTACTGTGGCAAGTCCCACAAGATGAAGCTATGCTGGAGAAAGATAGGATCCTATTTGGTTTGTGGTTCCATGGATCATTTGATGGCTCAATTTCCCAAGTACAAGTCTTCCCAACAAACAAGGCCTACTGCTCCCACAGCTCAAGGCAAGCCATAACAATCTCGTCAAAGCCAAAAGTTGAATCGCCAGATTGCACGTGCTTATGCGGCTACTCATGAGAGCACGGAAAATGCAGATGTGGTGGAAGGTATTCTTTCTAATGCAAATTAAAAAGCATAAGCTTTGTTTGATTCGGGGTCTACGTGTTTGTACGTAGCACCTCATTTTGCTGAGAAGCTATACCAACCGCCTAAGCCACTACCGTATGTGTTGGTGGTGTCCACTCCTGTCGGCAAGAGAGTGGAATATAGTGTATACTACCCCCAATGCAATGTGCAGATAGAAGGTCATCAACTTCCAGTTGACTTCACGTTGCTGTCGATGTTAGATTTCAATATCATTCTTGGAATGGATTGGTTAGCGATGTATCATACCTGTGCGAATTGTTATAACAGGACGATCTACTTCGATTTAGGGAATGGGTTACGTTTTGAGGGAAGTAAAAGGTAATGCCCTAAGCACGTTATCTCTGCATTCAAAGCGGATAGAATGATACGCAAGGGGTGTGAAAGCTTCATTGCCTTTTTTTCGGAGAAGAAGGAACATAAGAAACTTGAAGAGATTGCAGTTGTATGTGACTTTTCGGATGTATTCCCTGAAGAAGTTCCAGAGTTACCTCCTGCTCGGGAAGTTGAATTCTCTATTGAATTCGTGCCAAGTACAGCACCGATTAGTAAAGCTCCCTATCGTATGGCTCCTACCGAATTATTGGAGTTGAAGAAGCAATTACAAGAGCCTCTGGATAAAGGTTTCATACGCTTGAGTGTGTCACCATAGGGTGCTCCAATGTTATTTGTCAAGAAAAAGGATGGCACTTTTCGAATGTGCATTAACTACCGGCAATTGAATAAGGTAACAATAAAGAATAAATACCCCATGCCCGTATTGATGAACTGTTTGACCAACTTTAAGGTGCTGTGTATTTCTTCAAAATTGATTTGAAATCTGATTATCACCAATTATGAGTTAAGGAAGAGGATATTTCTAAAACTACCTTCAGAACAAGGTATGGTCATTATGAATTCCTCATGATGCCTTTTGGATTGACTAATGCACCTGTTACTTTTATGGCTTTGATGAATCTAGCCTTCACTCCTTTCATGGATCATTTCGTTGTAGTCTTCATCAATGACATTTTGGTGTACTCAAAGACCGCAGAGGAGTATGTAGACCATTTGAGAAAAGCCTTGCAATTGTTGAACATCGGTTATATGCCAAGTTAGCAAAATGTGTCTTTTGGCTTGAGTAGGTAACATTTCTCGGTCATATCATTTCACGAGAAAGTTTGGCAGTTGATTTAGCAAAGATTGAGGTAGTGGTCAATTGGCTAAGTCCAAAATCTATGGCAGAGATCAGGAGTTTTCTTGGACTTGTAGGGTGCTACCGAAGATTTGTTCAAGACTTCGCAAAGATATTTGCTCCTTTGACCAAGCTAACTTGAAAGAATGTGCCCTTTACTTGGACTGATGATTGTGAAACTAGTTTTTAGACTTTGAAAGAAAAGTTAACAACCGCTCCAATACTAACTCTACCGGATGGAGGTGAAGGATTTGTAAATTACTCAGATGTGTTTAGAGTTGGACTGGGGTGTGTTTTGATGCAACATGGCAAAGTGATTGCCTACTGTTCTAGACAACTCAAGGAGCATGAAAGGAATTGTACACAAAAAAAAAAAAAAAAGGAGAAAGAGAAAGGAAAATCATAAGATCATGTGACCGTGGCCCTCAATGACTACTGTTGGCAGCACAAGTAGTGTTCAAACGTGGAATATTTCCATGGATCCTCAGCCTATGGAGATCACAATGAATATAGCTCAAATAAAACCCTTAAAAGGCAAGCTAAGAGCATGAAACAACCAAAAAAAAGAAGAAACCACAAACAGCCGTGAGCATGGGACTTACCCAGACTGATTGGTTGTGACCGTGGGAATTGCTTGGGTAATGACTAACTTGGGCAAAAAATCCTCCACAGTGGAATACCCAGGCATGATTCATTCATCAAAAGCATGAAAAAGGAGCATGGAAGCATAATAAAAAAAATTAGTGAAACAATTCATCAAGCAGGTGGTGACCGTGAGCTCCTGCAGACAATGGTATAGACTGAGATGATATTCAATATTGTGGGTTCTGGCATAATAATAATAATAATAAAAGGAAAGAAGATGAAAAGAAAAAAGAAGAAAGAAGAAGGGAGGAGCCGAGCCTAGACTCAATTCTGTTTTGCCACTGGCTGTGACCGTGACTGTGCTCACACGGTCAGTCACAAGTTGGCCGTGACCGTGGTGTTTGCCCGGATTGTGTTGCAATTTGAAATACTTATCAATCAAATCAGGTTATGCTTACATACATCAAAAAAAAAAAAAAAAAAAAAAAATCCTGGCAAGACCTATATCATTAATTCGGCCATGATCAAATTCAAAGAAGATGAAGTTTAATAAGTTCTTACCAACCTTTGATGAAGCTTTGGGAAGAAGAAAGGAACTCACGATCCACTTGCAATTCAAAGAAAAGGGGTGCTTAAAGATGCTTTGACTCTTGGTGCCTTCAATTTTTCAAAATGGTGAAAAGAAAAGAAGAGGAAAGACATGGCTTTATAAACCATGTCCTATCCCTATGGTCATCATTGTTGATTCCTTTGTTCACGGTCACAACATGCCTGGGCATTAGGACCCATTGGTTAATGGCCCAGTCATTGCCTCTTCACCCATGGTCATTGCGTGGGATCATCAATGGGGTCCATGGCCTGGTAATCCACTCCATCTCAATGGTCCACTCCATTTCGGTAGTGCACTCCATCTCACATGGCACTCCTCTCATTGTGATCATTCACAACCATAGTTTTAATTCTTTACCCTCTTTCCCACAGACACAAGTTGTTTGGCAAAGGGGTCCACGGCTTGGCCAAACCCACCAAGACCACTGTCTACCCCTTGCAGTCACTTTGATTTTAAGCAATGGGACTCACCATATGGTGACCTATCCCTTCAAATGTAATCATTCAAAATTTTTATGGTGGGCCCACTTGGGGTATTTTACAAAAGAAATAAATTTTCCACAATAAAATGATCCTATTTTTGGGGTATTTTTGGAGAACTTATAAAACAAAAGGGGATTTTCTTTTCAAATCAACCCAAATTTCAAATTTGCCTTGGGTTAAACTTGATTTTGAGCCATCATCTCAATTATTTTGAATCAAGACCCACAAAAGCCAATTTTTTTTCAAATTTCCATCTAAACTTATGTCAAGTCAAGTCAAAACCAAACTTTGATTTTTTGAAAATAAACTAAAAATCCATGAAAAACCAAACCCAAATTCATTTTAAACCAAATCTTTGATTTTCTTAAAACCTCAAGGATTTCTTTTTGTGGGTGTTCCCCACAGTCCCCACGAAAATGCCACTTTGGATATCTGTGATAAATAGGTCATAAGAAAATCAAATTCTTTTCCAAAATCCAAGCAAAATTCATAAATTTCTAAATTCTCTTGAAACAACAGGGATTTCTTTTTGTAGGTATTCCCCACAATCCCCACAAAGATGCTACTTTTGATATTTGTGAAAAATAGGGCAAAGAAATTCGAAATTCTTATGTTTTTACCAAATTCCATCGTCAAACCCTTCATAGTTCTTATCAAAATTTTCAAGATCCCAAGTTTAGGCTACAACCTATCTTAACAAGATGTATTTTCATCAAAACATTCATCATTCCCACAGATTGGCTATTTCAAGGCATAATGATTATTACACTATAACCATTGCACCTCGAGGGGGCACTGGTTAGCCCATAAAAAATCACAAATGCTACAATCAACTTAAAAGACTTTAGATGAGTTTGGAATGTAGCAATTTAAGTTTCAAAATTGGTGGACTTCATTTGGTTGCTCAATTCACAAAACACCAAGTCTGAGGTTCAATGACTCAAATCCAAGGGTCACCAAACAAATTCGAGCTTAAACTCTCATGGCAACTCTAAAGCATACTTGAAAATAATGTCTCAAAATTACAAAGCATTTGGACGTCATCTCAACTCAAAACCAAGTTTCAGTGACTGTTTGCCAACTCCTCGGGGGTCACTATGGAAACTGACACCTCTACATATCAAAGCAAGCTCAAACTCTAGAGAATGCCTTCAAGTACATTCAAAGACTATCTTTCAAAGTTTCAGAGCATTTGGACATCATTTGGACCCAAACTTAGTTCAAATGGTCATCTACCAAGCTCTGTACGGTCACTGTGCAAAGTGACACCTTATGAAGATCAAGTCAACTAAAACTCCTGGAGGAAGCTCAAATTATATTCAAAGGAAGCTCTATAAAATTTTAGGTCAAATGGACATCATTTGTCCCAAAGTCTTCAATCATGTCAATTTTGGGTCAGTGACCCCCGAGCCAAGGGGTCACTGACCAAAGTCCCACTTCCTGACATTCAAAATTGATAAAATTTTGGTACAAAGCTTTAGTCATGCTCAAAAGATATTCTGCAAATTTTTGAGTCAAAAGGACTTTGTTTGATCCTACTTCCATTACATGTCAGCTTAGAAGACAATGACCCCCGAGCCATGAAGGTCACTAGCAAAAATCCTACTTCTAGAAGGCCAAAGCTGATGAAATTTGGAATGAAGACTCAAAATGTGTTCAAAGTTAATTTCGTAAAGTTTTAAGTCAATTGAATATCATTCGTATAGAAAACAAGGTAACTACCTACAATATGGGGTGAATAGTGACTTAGAACATGCAACAAATAGGTCACTGTTCGAAGTACTACTTCCCCAAGTCTAAAATTTATGAAATTTAGATGGACACTCCAAAATAATCCTGATATTAGTTCCTCCAAGTTTCAAATCAAATCGAGGTCATTAGGGCCTCAAACAGCTGAAACAAGGGCCCATTTTCATGAAAAAGTCAATGGAGAGTTGACCAACTTTAGGAAGTCAAAACGGGTTGAAATTTCTATGATATGCTCAAAATGGTGTTAAAAAGCATTCTCACAAATTTTGTTAAGATCAGACATCATTTGGACCCCAAACAAGTGAAAATAGGTCGCATACACAAAAGTCCAAAAAACAAGCCCGAGGAGTGACCGCGACTACAATCACTGACTTCCATCAAGCAGCTCTCGTGGTTTTGGGTGGTTTTCCCCAGTTCTTTTTGAAATTAAACCTCCCATAACCTCTCTTCAACTCCCTGAAACTTCCTAAAACTACCTAGACAGTCTATAAAAGGGGAGTAACACTTGAAAAACAAATGGAGACAGAGAAAAGGCAAGAGAATTGTTAATAAAAACTTCAAGAAAGGCATCCTCCAACACTCCGACCCACTTCTTTTTCTTCTTCTCAGTGACTCAAGGTGAGAAATGGTTTAGAGAAGGAAGGAGAGTATGGGTATTATTTAAAAGAGGACTATGTTCAAACACTGGCAAGCATTCGAATGATGACATCGTTTCCTTTGTTTTTCTAACTTGGGGGGTCTTCTAGCCATCATAGAAGTTGTGAACAAGCCTCTTTATGCTTCATTCTATCCCTTGAAAATCATAGGTTCAGAATGACACAATTTGGCTTCATACAGTACCCTTTTCTGACTTGTACAAAAAATGGTCCATAAACAACAGTGATGATCAACAAAGGTTTCAACCGATTCCACGGTTGAATTTAATCCTCTTGATTATCATTCAACACCCCAAAAATCATAAAAACAAGCTTCAGCACTTTGGAGAAGTTATAAAGACAAAACAGTGCAATACAGAAGGCAAAATAGTGGCTGTCTGCCAGTGACTGTGACCCACGGTCACTCCCCCAATTTCTTCCTTTTTTGCACTTTTTTCATACTTTTCATGTATTTCTTTGTATTTTTCTAATTTGGATCACATCTAAAACTTGAGGGAGGGGTTGTAAACTTTTCAAAAAACAAGCAAACAACCTGCATCTCCGCGGTCAGAGCATTTGAACCCGTAAACAAAAGGAAAATTAATAATAAACTATAGTTAATTCTCATTCTTCTTAATGCTTGAAATGCATGAATGTCAAACTCAAATCCATTACACATTTTCGCCATCTTTCGAGCATGATCACAAGGCACAAGTATGGTAATTACTGTGAAATTGCAAACTCTCTGTCATGATTTTGAAACCTTATCAATGGATGCGTCTGAAAAAATTCAAGATGTTTTCTCAAAGGTCACAAAAATTGTGAATCAAATTAAATCTTATGATGAGGATTTGTCCGATCAAAAAATTGTTGAAAAAATTTTAAGAAGCCTTCCTTCTAAGTATGATCATGTTGTTGCTACCATTGAAGAATCTAAAGATTTATCTGATTATTCTGTAAATGAGCTAATGGGTTCCCTCCAAGCACATGAACCGCGTTTAACTAGAGCGACAGAAAAATCAGTTGAGCAAGCATTTCAATCAAAAGTAGATGTAAAAGGATTTATGCAAAATTCAGGGAGAGTAAATAATAATCCCAGCCATAGACATGCACATGGTCGTGGCCATGGAAATGCTTTCCGAGGACAAGGAAGAGGTCAAGGCTATGGGAATCAAAGAAACAATGGAGGTAATAGTTCTAATTTTTCTTGCTTTATTTGTAAAAGAAGTAATCATATCGATGATGATTGTTCGTATAAAAATAGAGTTACAAAAGGAAAAAATTTACCTAAATGCTATCATTGAAAGATTTTGGTCATGTGGAAAAAAATTGTTTTCAAAAGGCTAAGGAGCAAGTGAATTTTCTTGAAGAAAGAGGAGGAGTTGATGATAGTCAAGATAAATTATTTATTGCATGCCTAACTACAAATATTTAATCCAATGATGATGTGTGGTATCTTGACAGTGGCTGTAAAAACCACATCATTGGCAATATCAATTTTTTTTGTGGATATTGATAACTCAGTGAAGCCAAAAGTAAGGTTGGGTGATGACAGTCAACTCCAGGTGCATGAATTGGGCACTATTTCTATTAATTCAAAATATGAAAAAAAAATGCATTTGTGATGTCATGAATGTGCCAGGATTAGCTGGAAATTTGGTAAGTTTAGGCCAATTGATGAAAAAGGGTTACTATGCCATTTTTTATAATGATGAATGCATGAATTATGAGAAAAAGTGCATGAAATTGATTTTTTCTATCACAATGACTGAAAATAAGACGTCTCCTCTTTCATTTTCAAAGCTCGCAATTAATGCTAATATGGTGATAGGATTTCCTAACGTTGGGAAGGAAAGAACAATTTGTGAAACATGTGTGTATGGAGAACAACATCATGAGCAATTTCCTATTGGAAAATCTTGGAGAGCACTTATGCCCTTGATGCTTGTGCATGCTGACATTTGTGGTGCCTTGCAAACTTTATCAATGAATGGGAGCAAATATTTTCTAATTTTTGTGGTTGATTTTACAAGAATGACATGGGTATATGTTTTAAAGGAAAAATCAAATGCCTTCTATTTTTTTCGAGAAATTTAAAGTCTTTGTTGAAAATCAATGTGGCTGTTTTGTTTTGACTTTATGAACTGGCCGTGGTGGAGAGTTTACTTCCAAGGAATTTAGTGTGTTTTGTAGCAAGATGGGCATAAAAAGGCAACTCGCTACTAGTTATACCCCACAACAAAATGGGGTCGCAGAACGCAAAAATAGAACCATTGTTGAAATGGCAAGGAGCATGTTGAAAGAAAAAGGACTTCCAAAATCATATTGGGCTGAAGCAGTGGCAACCGTATTCTATTTGATAAATCGATCTCCTATAAGGGCAGTGAATGGAAGGACTCCATATGAAGCCTGGTATCAAAGGAAACCCAATGTAAGTCATTGGAAGATTTTTGTTAGCCTATGCATGTGTTCCATCTGAACACAAACAAAAATTAAATGACAAAACCATCAAATGCATTTTCATAGGCTATAGTAAGGAGTCAAAAGCATATTGGCTATATAATCCAGATTCTAAAAAATTGATTATTAGCCGTGATATTATATTCAATAAACATGATGTTTGGCATTGGCAAAGTAAAGAAAAAATGACCGTGAGTGTGGCAGAAGAAATTTGTGCAGTTGACCCATTGCCTACAATCAACCATGAGTCAAATTTATCTCCTGATTCAACCTAAAAAATGGTAAGAAGTCTTTCCAATATTTATGAGTCCTGTGATTTTGCTCTTTTTTCAATGGAACCCACTTGTTATGAAGATTCAGTGACAAAACCAGAATGGTTTAATGCAATGAAAGTGGAGATTAAAGCAGTTGGAAAAAATAATACTTGGAGGTTAATAGACTTACCAGCCAACAAGGAAGCAATTGAGCTCAAATGGATTTACAAGTCCAAGTTCAATTCAGATAGGTCATTACAGTGGCACAAGGCCCGATTAGTTGCGAAGGGATATTTACTAATGCCAGTTATTTATTTTTCAAAAACTTTTGCACCTATGACTAGGATTGATACTGTTAGAACTGTGTTGGCATTGGCAACTCAAAAAGGTTGGCAAGTTTATCAATTAGATATCAAATCTACATTTCTTGGTGAGCTTCAAGAAGAAGTTTATGTTGAACAACTAGAAGGCTTTATTGTGAAAGGGATGGAACACAAAATTTATAGGCTAAATAAGGCACTATATGGTCTTAAACAGGCTCCATGGGCTTGGTATAATACGATTGATAGGTATTTTCTTGGCCATAATTTTCAAAAGAGTGCAAATGATCTAACCCTGTATGTGAAAACCCAAGGTAGCAATGAATTTTTGGTCGTGTGTTTATATGTGGATGATATGATATATACTGGGAATTCTTTTAATCTGATAAACGAATTTAGGGAGAGTATGATGCACAATTGAAATGTCAGATTTGGGATTTTTGCATTATTTTTTAGGAATTGAAGTAATTCAAAATTCAAACGGCTTTTTTATATGCCAAAGAAAATATGCTTCATATTTATTGAAAAGGTGTGGTATGTCAGATTGTGCCCCCACTAGGACCCGAATGAGTCATAATGAAAGGCTTATTTTAATTGATGGGGTTGAAAAGGCCGATGATAAAATTTTCAAGAGCATAGTGGAAGGACTGATTTATCTTTTTCACACAAGACCAGATATCATATTTGCGGTGCGCATTGTTTCTAGATTCATGCACAGTCCAAGTAGACATCATTTGGGTGCTACAAAGAGGATTTTGAGATATATTCAAGGAACACTCAATCATGGAATCAAGTGCACCAAGGTTCAAAAATTTAAACTTATTTCTTTTACTAACAGTGATTGGGCTGGTTGTACAGATGACAGGAAAAGTACCACTAGCTATGTATTTAGCCTTGAATTAAGAGTAATTTTCTTGGGCCTCGAAGAAGCAACAAAGTATAGCATTGTCCAGCACAGAAGCCGAGTACATAGCCACTACATCTACTGCTTGTATGTAATATGGTTGCAGAGAATTCTCTATGATTTGAAGGAGAAACAAAATGGCCGAACATTGATAATTTATGATAACAAGTCTACCATCGTGATGACAAAAAATCCAGTACATCAAGGAAGAACGAAGCACATTGAAATTCATCATCCTTTCATTCGAGAAGCCGTGGCTAAAGAAGAGAGAATATTAAAGCACTGCAGTACCAATGATCAAATGGCAGATATTTTCACAAAGCCTTTGGCAAAAGATAAATTCAAGAAATTCCACACCATGATGGAAGTTTAGCAACATGTTTGAATTAAGGGGGTGTGTTGAAAATGTTAATCCAAACATGTGTAGGGTCATGAATCATCACTAAAGTGGGCATTACAAACGAAGTGGGTTGTTATGTGGTAGTCTGCATGATGTAACAGGCAAATGCACTTCTGGGTGTAGTTAGACTCATTTCCTAGTTTTATACAATTTGTTTGTATTTGTTAGCACTTGTTAGAGTTGTGGTAGTAAGTTAGTAAATGGTAGAAGTGGGCAGTTAGTTGCGATGTACGTGTGTGCATGGGTGAGAGTTTGTTAGTTGTGAGTCCTATTTATTCTCCATGTGTAACAAGCTTTGGCAATCAATGAAAGGAATTTTTCCTTAGTGTATTTTTCTCAAACGGCTATTTTCTCTTCTCCCATGCAATAGTTTTCAACTATGGGTTCTATAACGTATGACGACGAGAGGGGGTGATAAGGTGAAGGTGGGTCTTAGGTTACCGTTGTTTCAGAGAAACAAGGTCCCGGTTGTGATGGTTGGGTTAGTGCAGATCTAGTTTTGGTATGGTTCTGTGTAGATGGATATCAGGGAAGAAGAAGAAGAAGCATGCAAAGGAAGTTGAGAGGAAGAGAAGAAAAGATGATGTGTATTAGGAGTGCCTTCTGCAGTGGGTTATGAAGTTGAGAGGAAGAGGGAGAAGATAGAACCGGGATAGGGGAGAAGAGTAGTTAGCAGTAGCAGGGCCTGAGTTATATTGGGTTCTGGGTTGGGTTTGTGGACGAATCAGGCAAAATACAGTCAGCAATTAGCTGACTGGGAGTTGAAACAAGTTGGTGCAGTTATAACTGATTACAATCATGCCATTACTGTTGAACCTTAGATTAGTTGAAGACCCTTAACTAATCATCTTTGTTGTGTATATATATGTGTGAGATAGTATTATGTAATCATTAAGGAATGTGTGAATGAAATTTTCAGTTCTCCAATTCCCTCTTCTTCATCAATCTGTTCTTCTTCTTCTTACTGATCACATTCCTCTACACATTGCTTTGCACATTGATCTTTCACAGGGTTCACCTCTATGCAGGGAGAAGCAAGAGAAGAAAGGAATGCAGTGGATCATGCAGTGGATCATGGATGAAGAAATAGAAACTATGAAAAAAAAAATAGGAAGGAGAAAAATAAGGGAAAATAAAAAGAAGAAGAGGAATACTGAAAGGAGGCAGACTTGTGGCCAGTGTTGGCACAGGTGGTGGAAATGGTGACTGAGTCCGTGAGGGTCTGGAGTGGGTCAGGTGAACTGGTGAGTTGTGCCTGGCTCAGTTAATGCACCTAGTGGCCCCGTGAGGTTTGTGTGTGTGCCTAATTTAGATGGGTCTGACGGTGGTGGCTAGATGATGATGATGACTATCCCTGATGATGAAGATGATGCTCAAGTTGGTGGGCAAGTTAATGGGTTTGATGACATGACATGCTTAAAATGTCATGATAAAGAAAACTTATGATACCAAGGAAGACTATTAGGATAACATTCCATAAAAGAAGCAGAAAAAGAATGGAGAAACATATCTTGGATAAGGAAAACTTTAGCACAAGAGGGAGACAATTATGAACGTATTCGTAGATGGGCAAGGAGGAGGCAGAGTTCTATTTACATATAGAAAGGGAAAGGTAGAGTCTTAAAAGTATATTAGTCCCAAACCAGGTTATCCCAGGAGAGTAATTTAGGTTGAACTCCAAAATACAAATTGGATTTGAACATTAATTTCGACGTAGAGTTGAGATATGAATACACAACAATAAGAAGCCTAATTAATTTGAATATCTTGGTTGAGCCAGACTCCTTAATATGCCAGATCTTAGCAAAACATGGCCCCATAAATAATTCCAAATTTTAAATAGAATAAAACAAATGCAAATGGGATCCATCACAAATCAAGTCAGAGGTCAAAATTAATTCTAATTAAAAACCAAGATTCGGGTCATTATATCCTTCCCACCTTAAGAAATTTGGTCCTCCAAATTCTACTAAGATGGTTATAAGAAATTAGAGGGGTAACTAATTTGGGTGTTGCATCTTTCCCTACTAAAGGGAATTTGGTCCACCAAATTTTTGGCAATTAAAAAAATACTTGAAACTCAAGTTGGGGTTTTTCCCATAAAATACATACAAAAAAGAACAAAATACTCCAACTCTTTTATTTTTGAAATTGCCAAGAACACGATAACATTCATAAGTAATGAAGTAATACACAAAACAATTAAATAAGCCACATAGGGACACAAGCGAAAATGAGAAACTATTATATCTTGATTTCTTTTTGCACATAAAATATATAAAAAAAATCTATCCAACCCATAGTCCTAGCCCATTCGAGATATTATGTGACTCAACCTCACCTACGCCACTCATTGGTTACTACACCATTATTGCCTTAAGCCTACCTAGGTATACCTCACTCAATCTATTTCCACGCATAAGTAAATTTTGTTGTGCTTCTCATCAGTAGTTTACCGAGTGACTCGAGATAAACTCATTTGACCCCATTACCTAGACCCACCTACCTTATATGTATAGGTTAGAATTATTTAATTTTACTTGAGCACCAACTAGTGTATTAGTTACCAATACAAATCTAAGGCAGTTAAACTCTTGTGGCCACTTAATATATTAATAAATTTTTGGGTCAGTTACTGATTTTCAAACCTAACCCATCAACCTAAGTCCAACCCGGTTGTACAATGTGGTCCACTTAATTAGTTTTGCCCAGTGACTTACCCACATGCATGACCCACTATTCTTGACCCACTTGGCAAATTTGTTTAAATTAAAGCTTCTAAGGCCCAACCCATTTAGCCTATGTACATGCATGACTCAATTTATTCGAGCCCAAACCTATATTTGTCAACCCATGATATATGACTCGTATCCAAACCTAACCTAAGTCAAACAATTAGTGCATGAACCTGAATCATTGGACACATTGCTAATCTATTTATGAAACATCATTATCAAGAACGCACTCTGAGACACTTGAACATCTAGGTCAAGTCGAATTCACTAATCATCCATTGCGAATGCAGGCAAGTGGTCTTACTATGTTATCCTAGTATTGAGTTTTCTATTCCTTATCTCGATTATGTTTTAAATATCAACTTTGTATTTTACTGAAATAATAATAGGATTTTCGAGGATTATTGTTGCCTTTGATTTGTTTGATATTCGCTAGACTTGAGATTGAATCCAGTGACACCATCTTGACAAAAATTAAATTGATTTGCATAGTATTATTAGTGATTTGTTATTTGATTTGAGAAAGATGGAATTTTGATGAAAACTTGATAACATTAGATTAATTTATATTTCCAACCTTGATCATATTTTTGCACTTGAAATTGTGAATTGGAAATTCATGGATTTATTGGATTTTGTTTTTCGTATACCATTGATCTCGAAAGCATTCTCTAAAGTATGGGCAACACATCGTGGGGATGCTCACACGCCGATTTTAGCTCTTTTGAGTATGACATTGGATTGAGGCCCCTTTGTGTGATATTTTTAGTCTGCAGCTAAACCCATTTTGTTTTGTAGAGATTATCGGTATCTCAAGTCTCATACCAACTTTGAATATGAAAATGACTTGTACCTGGCGGGTACTTTGTGCTTGGCGCAGGCGTAATTCTGGCAAGTACACTTAGAATGTTGCTCCTAAATTGTGATATGCTTTTAATATTTGCTAGATTATCATGTATCCTCCTGTAATTTTGGCAACAAATTGACTATGTCCAATCCTAGCAGAAATAATTTATGTTATTCGAATTTATTTTATCATTGTTTCGATCTTACATAGCTTTGCAATTGTGCTAAATCTGGACCTTGCTACTTTTTAATTCATTTGCTCTCTCTCTCTACTCAAATCATTTGATTTTAATTCAGTCTCACTAATTATCTTGCGATTTCACTTTGAATTACATGCCTATGAATTCTAGTCAAATTTGTTATCAATTGAATGTTAACCATTTGCTACAGTTTCATAGTGGGTCTACTTACATAATTGTACTCACCTCCTTTGTTTTTCCCTAGATCTCGCAGTTGACTTAGACATTAAGGATGCCTATCTTGCATGTGGGAACGGGACCGCAATGATTTGTGAGAATTTTTAATTAGACGTTAGTGGCATGTTATATGAGTTTATCCCGTCATGTAATCCATTGTTCAATAAAATTTATTTTAAAGAAATTTTATCATTCTTGTTTTTCATGATTGTGGACCCATCATGCCTCATGATTTGAGGGTTCCAAGGATCTCAAATTTCAAGACATGACATATTCAAATTCTTCATCTTTTATCTCACTTCACAAATCTGCAACTAATGTGGCCCCTACTCGGTGGAACAGCTCCTCTGTTTGAATAATAGTCCCAATGAGAGGTCTCCTACTGCAGTTACAACCCTTCAACTAACATGATGAGTGGGACCCCTTTGTTGTGTGTATGTGGGGTCCTTTTAGTAAATTCAATAACTTACTTCCGTCCTTCAGTTCAATAATGTGGACTCTATAAACAGGCCACAAAAAGAGTCTAGGTTAAATGAACCTAGGTTTGCAAAAGGCATAAAAGGATCCAAACCACACCCCCCCCCCCCCCCCTCCCAAACAACCCCACCGCCCAGTCTCACTCTCTTCTCCACTTCCTCTTCCTCCATCAATTTTCTGTTTATTTTTAAGGTATCTGAAGCCTTGTCCCAAATACTTAGGCATAGAAGAGAGAATTTCTGAAAGAATCATTATAAAGACTTGATGATTTTAATGAAGATATTTTGGAAGTTCTTTTCAATGGGTATTTAGATTTCTGGATTGGAGCAGAATTATGAAGTTAAGCAGAATTTTTCCTTTAAGTTATGTGGTTGCTATGTTTCCTTTGTCCAAAATACCCATGCACTAACGAACTCTTTTGGTTCTTGTGGAACCCATTTTGAGCTAACGAAGTCGTCAATCTCCTAAATCAAGATTCTATGAGTGTTTTCCCCACGGTGACCATGGGTAGGCCTATCACAGTCTGCCATGTCACCATAGGGCAGGCACCTAGGTGATGTGTCAGACTATGATAGGTCTACTCACAATCACTGTGGAGTGAACACTGTGACGATCCAAACTCTAGTCTCCTATATAAATCCAAGTCTGGATCCTCATTAGTGTTATATGCTTACCATGAGTGGGCAAATGGCAGCACACCACGTGTGCAATGAATCCACATCAACGCCCAGTCACCCCACTAAGTAAGGTAATAATGGATTTGCTTGAAAAAAAAAACAATTGTTGCGAGGTATTTTCATAAATATGAAAAAATGTCCACAAAAGAGAACCCCACTTAATGCCCTTTCTTCTTCCATGGGTTCAGCAAAGGAGCTTCGGCCGGAGCGGAATCTCCATTAAGTGAATAGATAGTGTGTACAAGGGCCATTTCTTTTCTTCTTCCCATATTTATTTTTCAAGTTGAGATTCTCTCCACTGCTTCCATCCTCTCTCTTCTTCAATCTCAGATCATCACTCCATCTCTCTTTCTTATGAAGATCTACTTTTAGGGCACAAATTGCCAACAAAATCTCCGTTCAATTTCATTTCGCTTTCATTAATATCTTCTCCCCCTTGAAATTAGGGTTTCTAGATGTCCAATTTGGTCATAAAATGATAAGATTCTTTCAGATCAGGGAGGCATATGCAATAACCTAACAAGCACGAACACTTCTAAGAAAGTAACATATCCGTGTCGGACACATGTGGGGCACCGACACTTGTTGGACAATCTCAAATACATGTCCGATACTATTTTAGCCAAGTCCATAATTAATAACTAAAAATCTTAATTTCGAACACTTGTTCGACACTATTTTTGCAACGTATCTCACAATTCACAGCCTGTATCTATAACTAAAAAATAAACGTATGGCTAATATTTCTTGGATAATTTGTTAACACGTGGTTACTAAAACTTGTAAACTTAATAGATAACAATTTTGTACCATGGAAGAATGTATGATTGTTAATATTAATCATGTCACAAGCAAAATACAATTAAATCTTTCACTAAAGAATAGGCCTTAAGATTGGCTTCTTTTTTGCCTTTATTATTATTATTATTATTATGTTTTTATGGTGGAGAAGGAAATGATCCTCCCTTTTCTTTGTATGGATTTTATGGAACTATGGATATTTCAAGTTTAAGGATTATGAATTATATTTTAGTGTTGTATTGATATTTGATAATTTGATATATTTGTTAGTGGGGACTTGAATTTTTATATTTTTATTGCTAAATTGATTAAAAAGTTAAAATGATATTATTTTGTTAGTACATGATTATATATATAAATTAGTATATATTTTTAACGTATCCCCCTACATGTTCGTGTCCTACTTTTTTGAGAAATGCCATGTCAGCATATCCGTATCATATTGTATCTGTGTCCCATATCCATGTCTGTGCTTCTTTGGCAATAGCCGTTCTAAAAAAACCAAATTGGTAGTTGATGTGAATTTAAATCCAATCTTAATAAAAATGCAAGTGCATAGTTATCTACATGACACAGTGGCAAATACAGGTCGATCCCACAGATAAGCTTTCTGTGTTAAGAATTAAAAACTGATTTTTTAAACCAAACAAGATCTAAGAGTGATATGTAGTAAATAAAAAACTTGAACTAATTAAAAGTGTAGAAAATAACAATGATAAAGATAGATCAAAGCATCCAAAATCCATTAAGTGAGAAAATCAATCAAATCATGCAATTAATCTACTCTTTTTGTCTCAAAATAACTCAGATCAGAAACAACTCAATGTTTCTATTCCGAAAGATTTGTTTATAGCAAAAACCAATTTTAATTAAAACCAAAGTTCAAGATCCCTTTCACCTCATAAAATAATAAAAAACCATAACCATTCCCTATCAAACTAAGCATAAACTATCAAAGGAAACATAGTCCTAAGCATAATCTAACAAGGTATGGATAATCAAATTTATTTATTAAGAACAACATCCATTAAGTGAGAAAATCAATCAAATCATGCAATTAATCTACTTTTTTTGTCTCAAAATAACTCAAATCAGAAACAACTCAATGTTTCTGATCTGAAAGATTTGTTATGGAAAAAACCTAATTTTAATTAAAACCAAAGTTCAAGATCTCTTTCACCTCATAAAATAATAAAAAACCATAAGCATTACCTATCAAACTAAGGATAAACTATCAAAGGAAACATAGTCCTAAGCATAATCTATCAAAGCATGGATAATCAAATTTATTTCATTAAGAACATAAAATAGTGGTTTGCCTTAGGCACGAATGTAGATCTATTATTCTAATAAAGCATTCATTCAAAAGGCAAATAAGAAAAAGAAATATACAATCACCTAACTCTAAAGAAAAAAACTACTTAACTTCATCATTCTACTCCAATCCAGAAATCTAGCCAGCCATTGGAAAAAACTTCAAGAATATCTTTATTAAACTCATCAAGTCCTTACAACGATTCTCTCATAATTTCTCTCCTCTATGCCTAAGTATTTGGAACAAGACTTCAAGAATACCTTTAAAAAAAATGGAGGAAGAAGAACTAGAGGAGTGAGAGAGAGGTAGGTGGTGCTTGGACAACACCCCCCCCCCCCCCCCCCCCCTTCTGCTTGTTGCAAACCTAAGTTCATCGAACATAGACTCCTATGGCTTATTGATAGATTTCTAAGCCAGTGGGAGACTTGGTGGCTATGTTAGGTAGAGATAAGCTTAGCATGGGCTCTCTCTGCAAATAAAGTTCATCTCTAATATGGGCTTCTCCTCATTTGTAGTCCCACTTGAGATGTGCAACAAATGATATTCAATGGTGTGGATTTTATTTGCAATCCGGTCTAAAAATGTACATGCAACTTCCTTGTCCTGTAACTTTATCAATTTAGGTCTCATTCACGTAATCTTTGGCTCCACAGACATCTACTCTTAAAAATCTTTCTAACGGTAGGTAGATTTCGTCGACCCAACGGTTGAATTGAGAGTTATGACCATTTTAAGATATATTGTCCTGAAAAAAAATGGGATTGGCTCTTGAATCTTGAATTGCAATGAACTCTATCTCTGCACAACTTCTAGATTTGAAAGGAAATTAATTTGTTTCCAACTCAATCTCTTTTGAATAATCCTCTTCAATCACAATCCATTTCGAATTAATTCAAAACCTATAGCCAATATGGGTCATGCCATGTGGGACATCTCTCCTGCATGAATGGTGGGCTCCATAAGATGTCTTTTACTTCAACTAGGAATCTTGGACTTGTCCAAGATGAGTGGACCACCCCCCTCCCCGCAACCCCTTTGGTCAACCTTCACATGTGTGAGACCATATGTTTGTGTGTGTGGAGGGTCCACTTGGTGAATTCTTCTTCTATCTTCAATATTCTTTATTTTTAGCTCTAATTCTTTATTTTTAGGGAAAATTACTCCACACACAAGATTATATCTCCACACGTAAGCCTTCAACCAAATGAAAAAATTGCTTGTTCTCACTTATTATTTCAGAACCCTTGAATTTCAACTTCAATTTAAAGGTTAATGACTTGCTTAAAAAATAGTTCAGATTATCCCTTCTCTATCTTTAGCGTACATAAAAGAGTGGTGACACAGAGAAAGTAAATAAATATAAATTGTGTGATTCAGAGGGACGGAGAGGAAATAATATGATTGGCCTCCAACATATATTGTAGCAGGTTCCAACAATGTCATCATCATGTTTACATTTATCATTTGAGTCCAAATCCTTTTCAAAAAATCCATGGGTGACATGGCGGGACTAACCGTGAGGTAGTGCCTCACTAAATCTCAATTCTTATCATTTAGATCATTCGGTGATACAAGTGATTTGAATCATACAGAGGTGCCCACAATAGGAAGTCATCATCAACAATACTCCTATCACAATAATATAGTTTTTTTGTTATTTTTGCTATCCCAACCTTAGTGGGGCTAGGACCCCTATCCCTTTGGTGAAGAGAGGCACCTCGGGTGAGCTTGCGGAGCCTTCTGGTGAAGGAGGAAGACCTCGGGTGAGGTAACAAGTCTTCGGGTGAGGAAAGGTTCTTAGCCCAGTTCGAGCCCCGGTCAGGCCGATAAGAACCAACAACTCTTACCACTAGTGTAAGAGGCTATTCTTGTAAGATCGTTTGTTATTAGATGATTCTAGAAATCTTCAAATCAATCCTTAGACAGAGGCCATATATCCTTAGAGGATAGGACTCAAAGGCCTTTAATCACACCACTAGAAATTCACTTAGGCCGATATTTGAAATCCAAATGGCTCAAAAGAATAATCCCACTAAGTTTATCTCAGGCTGATTTTTGCTCCATCAATATTAGATTTATCACATATGAAACTTGACTGAGGGAAAAATTGAAAAAAAAAAAAAAACAAAACGAGCTAAATCACGTCTTTACATGAGATCAATATATTTGGTGGAAGACATAGCTTTAATTGGAGTGAAATTTGAGTGCAATATTAGTAAAGGAAGGAGCCGATAAAACTATGATTTGGATTTCACAATTTGGCCTCATTGATTTTTTTTTCTTTTTTTAACCCAGGTGAGGGGTTGAGGCCTGTATACAAACAAGACCATGACACCAATTAAAGCATATTTTAAAAACTTTGGAATCATACTTTAAAGTATATCCAAAACTTTCTCTAAAATTTGGAATCATATTTTAAAAAAGGTTCAAAACTTACAAATGCTAAAAAACTTTTTCATACCTTGGAAAACTAACACATAAGCAAAAAAAGAGGAAAAAAAAATACTTCGTTCGCGTACCTTGAGCTGTAAGTGAGTAGATTTTTTATTGTTTTCGCTGTGAAATTCTAAGCTAAAGAAGATTACCCACTCTATGCTTGAATGCGCAAAACTTGAAGAAGGAGTACGAACTAGAACAATCTCTTCCTGTGATATCAGAAGAAAGTTGGTAAGATGAAAAAGGAGAAAAATGGGAAGGAAGAAGAAGACCTTCGTAAAATACCATTTACCACACTTCTATTTTTTCCGTTTATGGAAAGAATACAAAAACCATCTCTCTTTATGTGGAAAAATGGAAATGGGTGAAATTTTTTTAATTCTATTCAATATCCTACATATATGGGATCACATAGCTTGATATCCTAAAAATTTAAGATATCGAACTATACGATATCCTACGGGTGTGCAGGATATTGCACCATTTGATATTCCACCACTTTTGAATATCACAAAGGTAAAATTGATTCTTCTTTGATGTCTTTCCCCTTACAAACAGCTGTGGTAAATATATTTTTAAAGACTATTTTTGGGGAAATGTAAGGTATAAAGCCATCCATAAGGTTATAATCACTTTTAAGTTTTGATAAATTGATCATTACAATGGTCTCTGCATTGCATCTCAGTGGGTCCGACACGAAACATCGGGTATGGAGGGTTGTAATCGTTTCAGCGCTCTTCCTTATCTTCTCCGTGGCCATGACAATGGCAGTGTCAATGAGAGCAGCAGTATCAGCTTCATCATCCAAACCCAAAGCCCTTTAAACCCTATAAACAATAAAAAAAAAAAGGAAAAAAGATTGAATCTTTTCAACATTCATTGGATTCAATCAAAACCCCATTCCTCACTCCTCTCCCTCTCTTCTCCCAAAGCCCCAAATCTCAAATACCCGAAACCCCACCTCCCAAAGCTCCCAAACCCCCAAAACCACGAATCCTCTGCTCCATCTCTCCAGACCCTTGGACTCTCAGTGACGGCAACAGCATCAAATCAAGGCCTTTCCGGAAAACCCCCAGAAGACCCCTCTCTGATGACAACGCTCGCCGGATAATCAACGCCAAGGCCCGCTGCCTGAGCCAGCTGAGGAAGAACCAGGGCTCCCACGCCCAGACCCCCAGATGGATCCGCCAGATGCCGGAGCAGATGACCCGGTTCTTGGAGGACGAGAGGCAAGGCCATTTGTATGGGAAGCATGTCGTGGCGGTGATTCGGGCCATGAGGAGTCTGTCGATGAGGGCGGAAGGGTCCTACAACATGAGGGAGTTGATGGGGCCTTTCGTCGCAAACCTGACATTTAGAGAGATGTGTGTGGTGCTCAAGGAGGAAAAGGGGAGGAGGCAGGTCAGGGATTTCTTCGATTGGATGAAGTTGCAGGTGGGTTCTTTCCAATTTTGCGAACTTAAGTTCATCGAACCTAGCCTCCTTCTATGGCTTATTGGTAGACTTCTAAGCCAGTAGGAGACTAGGTGGCTAAGTTAGGTGGAAATAGGCTTAGCATAAGCTCTCTCTGCAAATAAAGTTCATCACCGATAAAGGGCTTCTCCTTTTTTGTGGTTCCACTTAAGATGTGCAGCAAGTAATATTCAATGGTGTGGATTTTATTTGCAATTCGGTCTAAAAACGTACATGCAACTTCCCTGTCCTATAACGTTGTCAATTAAGCTCTAATTCACGTAATGCTTTGCTCCACAGGCATCTACTCTGAAAGATCTTTCCAACAGTAGGAAGATTTCGTCAATCCAATAGTCGAATTGAGAGTTATGCCCGTTTTAAGATATGTTGTCCTGAGAAATATAGGATTGGCTCTTAAATCTTGAATTGCAATGGAATCTATCTTTGCACAACTTCTATATTTAAAAGGAAATTAATATGTTTCTAACTCAAACTCTTTTGAATAATCCTCTTCTATCACAATCCATTTCGAATTTATTCAAAAGCTGCAACCAATATGGGTCATGCCATGTGGGACATCCCTTCTGCATGAATGGTGGGCTCCACAAGAGGTCTTTTACTTCAACTAGGAATCTTGAACTTATCCAAGATGAGTGGAAACATCCCGCGCCCCCCCCCCCCCCTACACCACAAAAAAAAAAAAAAAAAAACAAACCTCCTTTAGTCGACCTTCACTTATGTGAGACCATATGTTTGTGTGTATGGGGTGTCCACTTGGTGAATTCTTCTTCTATCTTCAATATTCTTTATTTTCAACTCTAATTCTTTATTTTCATGAAAAATTACTCCACACACAAGATTATATCTCCACACGTAGGCCTTCAACCAAATGAAAAAATTGCTTGTTCTCACTTATTCTTTCAAAACCCTTGAATTTCAACTTAAATTTAAAGGGTAATGACTTGCTTAAAGAATAGTTCAGATTATCCCTTCTCTATCCTTAACGGACATAAAAGAGTGGTGACTAATAAGTTCTTAAAAATGCATATTTTCATACATATTTTGGGTTATTAACTTGAAAGAGCCTCATTTAGTGTGATTCAGTGGTTTTAAGTATTTTAAATTCATTTTAGTGTTTCTCTATATAATTTGTTTAAATATCACACTTTTTGCTTCAATCATGAAACCTACCATTTTTAGAAAGTCTATTTTTGGAAAGTTTTGTGAAAATAATTTTTCTCATGAAATAAATTGAGTTTTAATCATCATTAGTTTATTCATATAAAATCATGAAAAATGGTGTGCATTTTCATTGTCATTTCATGAGAGATGGGCCCGCATTTATGCATTTATGATGTTAGGAGTAAAACTGTCTTTTCACATGAATTCACATTTATTTTGTAGGAAATTGATGATATGGGTCCCATTTGTAAAGAATTGAGGCAAGGAAATGATTTTCAAAAAAAAGGAAAGACGAATTGAAAAGAAAAAGAAAAAAGAAGAAAAAATGCAAAAGTTGGCTTCATGGTCACACACACACATGCATATGTGTAGGATACACTTGTAAAATATCCAAGATGGGGTCCATTTAATTGTTGCACATTTTTAAGAGATTTTGAAGAGAATTTAAAAAATATCTCATCAAATATGGACAAGGAAAGCCACATAAAAGTTCTTTTTGGAAAAGGAAAAGATTTAATTAAAAAATAAAAAAATATCCAAGCAAGCATTCCTCGTCCAAAAGAGGATTTTATTCAGATTTTTGGCTAAAAAGAAAAGGAAAAAATCAAGGAAGAATTATTTAGAAGATCTCTTCAAGTTCGGAGCCAACAAGGAGAACTTTCCAAAAAAGGAAAGTTGACAATGCAAAGAGATAAAAGGGAAAGTTCTACACCTCATGTGGGCCAAGTTTGATTCCAAGAGAGGATTTTTATCCCTACTTCATCTGTCAAAAGATCTCAATGCAAGGTGGCACATATAAGAAAGGAAAGAAACATCCAAGAGAAACTTCCAAACAAAGCAAGCAAGGAAAGAAAAAAATATAAAAAGAAAAAAATTCCCAAAAGATATCTCACGCCCAAAGCATTGTTTAGGACCCTTTTTCTTTCATTTTTTTTTATTATTTTTAAGATTTTAAAGTTTGATAAGGAAAAGGACTTGAAAAAGTATAAATAGGGCAACCCTCTCCCATATTCTTCATGGAAGAATTACCTACTTCCCACCTCTAGAATTTCTACACTCCACCCTCCTTTTCTTGTTCTCTACTTCTCAAGTCATCAAGGAGGCTTAGCCCTAAAGCCACACCACCAACCTTGAAGATCAACTAGAAGGAGGGATTCTTTTCCATCCTAGTATGTGTAACCTTTTGTTTTAATTTTTTGCATCTTTTGTAAGGGATTGTCATACTAGTTCAATAATATTCATCTTAACATTCTTCTTATTCTTTTGGTTGTATGATTGCTTAATTTGTGTTTTTTCTTGTTTGGATTGACAACCCAAATAAAGAGCATACTTCAAGAAACTGTGAGCCTAGATTAAGAGAGAATTTTGAATAAATATATCGCCTTTGACTTCCATTGTTATTACTGTCTTTGACTTCAGTTGTTCACCACCATTGACTTTCTACAATGTTAATTTATTTTCTTGCACTTTTGATTCTTATTATTTGCGCTTTTATTTCAAATTTTTGCACATGTGTGTTTATGTTATTTCATAGTTTGTCTATTGCTGAAAATTTCATTGGGTTTCATGCATATTAAAATCATATTTAGGGATGTTGGTGAGATAAGATTTAGAAATCAGATCTGAAAGTTGAATTGTTTAAATACGAAAACAGTCTACAAATTGAATAAAATTCAGATTTGAAAGCACTCCAAAAGTGTGCAGAAAATTAATTTCAATAAGGTTCATGTTGGACGACTGTTATCAACAGTTTATCCATGTTTATAATGGCTGAATGCTTGATGGTTTCAACTAATTTAAACACGAATTTAGACCTAAAAAAGCAATGAAAAATAGTCCAAAATCATTTCTGAAACAGTTGTGAAAGTTGGATATTATTCAAGTGATTGTGTGAATTGTTTTAACTAATTTTAAAAAAACTGATTTTCTGCATCTAGAAAATTGAAGATTCATATCTGAAAAGGAATTAATTTTTCATTAAAAACCTGATTTCTGAATGTTTATTGGCATCATACATCATTCTCACACATCACACACATACATACACACGCCCCACCCTTCTATTCACTATTGTGGTTTCTTTTTAGTTTGCATTCATTCATTCATAGAGTAGTTTATGAAATTTTAAGTTTCAGATTTTTATTCTTATTTTTAGAAATATTCATGTGCGATAGTTTAGGATAAAAACATTTTCAATTTATGTAGTTGTTGTACTGTAAAAGACTTGTATATTTGTATTGTATAGTTTGTTTTAGAAATTTGCTCAGCATTAGGTGATTACTAATTTGATTTTAGGTTTTCATTTAGAGTTCTTTCTAAACTTAAATTTCTTTCTAATTTTGAATAGGATTTAGAAATCTTTTGTTCTTAGTTTAATTTAGTTTCTAATTTAGAAAGTTTTTGTTTTATTTAACTTTTGTTTATTTTGTTCCTAACTTTGTTTAGTTTTCTTTTTAATAAGTTTCTAATTTTAGATTTAGTTTTATTGGAAGTTCTAACATGTGTTTTGTTTTGCAGTAAATTTAATTTTATTTTTAGGAACTTTTAGATTTAGGATTTACTTTCTTTATTTGAATTGTGATTGTAATTATTTTATTTTAGGAATGTATGTATTTGTTAGATTTTAATTAGGTTAGTTTTAGAATTTTGTTTCAGCAGGTGACAAGTTGAAAATATTTTAAACTTAGCTACCTATGGATTCGACCCCATACTTACTAGGATATTGCTACATCACAGCTCTGCACTTGGAACTCACGATCAAGTTTTTAGCGCCATTGCCGAAGAGCGCCATTTAAGGTAATTTTTCTAGCTTTCCTTATTTACATTGCTTTGTGGGTGTAGTTTAATTTTGGCATCTTTCTAGAAATAGGAGGACATGCATGGAATAATGAACCGCCCTCAATTGGAATAAGGAAGTGCATGGATTGTTAGAAAGCTCACATCACTGCTATTTTTAGAAACTTTCTAAAAATAGAAAAAAAGTTACTATTTTTCAACTTATCTAACTTCTTTTGGGAAGAAAGTATACTAAAAGTGATATAATCATTGTCCTTAATCTTCTAGGTGTCTAAGAAGGCCTTTGCCTTATAGCGCGCGACAACTTGTCTGTTTAGGAAACTAGTCCTTCAAATGGGTCCATCTGTGACTCTACCACTTCCTGGTGGCTAACCTGGCTGAGTTAATTTCATAGGATTGGATTGGAGAACTTAAGAAAACTTTTCAACCCTATGGAGTTACTTAGTTGCTTGCATAAATTAGGTTTTCTCATTTTAAAAAAATAATAAAAACATCTCAAAATTCCAAAAAGAAAAGACAAGCCCTCTCAGCCAATTTGGCAAAGAAGATCAGCGCATAGATTAGAAAGGAAATAATCTCCTAGACCCTCCAGTCCTTTGAGATTGTCTCCAATGGCAAGTGGGTCTAGTAACAATGATGCCCAACTCAGGAATGAAAATAACAATAGGGACCGCAATAGTGCGGAGGTTAATCAGCCACCTAGGACTCTACGTGATTACTTGAGCCCCGCTCGACAAACTACACCATCGTGTATAGTGATGCCCCCAATTACAGGTCAATTTGAGATCAAACCAGGCATGATCCAACTTCTACCCAAGTTTCATGGGCTTGACTCTGAAAGTGCATACTTGCACCTAAAAGAATTTGATAAAGTATGCTCAACACTTTAGTTACAAAATATAGTGCCGGATGTAATCAAACTCCGATTATTTCTGTTTTCTTTGAAAGATAAAGCTAAGACTTGGCTCCACTCTCTTAGACCAAGTTCAATCAACACCTGGAAAAGCCTAGAGACTGAATTTTTGAATAAATTCTTCCCACAGCATAAGACCAACACTTTGAAAAGAAAAATCATGATGTTCAGACAAAATCTCAAGGAACCTTATTATAAGTGTTGGGAAAGATTTAACAAATTGATCCCTGCATGTCCTCATCATGGATATGAAACATATCATCTCATCAAGATTTTTATTAAAGGTTTGACCCCTGATACCCGTCAATTTATTAAGATGATGTACAATGGTCAATTCAATCAAAAGCAAATTGATGAAGCGTGGGAATTTTTGGAACTAATGGCCGAAAATGAGCAAAAATGGACCTCATCTGATGGGGTAGATCAATCCAGGTCATTGAACCAGTCTAAGGGAGGAGCAATCTATCATTTGAACAATCAAACTGAAATTCAAGGCAAGCTTGCTGCACTTATGTCACGACCCGAGCCCAGAAGTCGGGGGTTAGCGAAAAGCTAAACCGGTGACACACGTACTCCCAGTGCACGTGCATCCAAACCCAGTCCAGATGCACACACACAAGGGATCTAACACGTGCGAACTAAGCGTACGCGGAAGCTGTACATATCATAGCAAGCAACAAAGAAAATAGCGGAAGCCAAACAATGCGGAAAACAAGTACGGAACGGAAAGTCAAAGCGAAATACCATACATAAAAACCAAGTACAAGCCTGAGTACACACAACAAAATAAAGATGTACAAATATACAGAGTACAAAGTCCAAAGTCCAAATACAAATCCCCAAAAACCAAAACTCAAAACGAAGGCCACTAGTATGCATGCACGCACTCGGCAGAGGTGATCAGGCCCACTCTGCCAAACCGAAGGGTGCCTCTACACTCGGCCCTGCAGCCTCCTCGACCGCCGGGGAGCTGGGCAAGGTATCTGTGCCTGCAACACCACAGACAACACAAATGAATACAACGATCCAGCAAATACAAGTAACAGGGATGAAACACTCATAGTATCAAAGTGAATAAGGTAATGACAGAAGATTAAATACAGAGTGTCATCTTAGTATGCTAAGCAAATCGTGCATAGAAGTAAAACATGATAAGTGAATCAAAACATAGAAATACTGACTAAGTGGCTACTACGTCAACCATGTTCTCTCCGATAGAGAGCAGAGCAAAGCAGAGCAGAGGAGAACACCACTGACCGGGCCAGGGTACAAGTGGGTCTCAGGTTCCTGGGTTCCGGGGTCCCAAGACAAAGCGACACTGCAGTTATACAGAGATACAGAGATCTAAGCCAGAGGCAACCCCGTCGGGCGTCCTAGGGCTGAGGCTGAGTAGAGCCAGACTAATACCAATCAAATCAAAGCTAAAAGAAGGGAGATTATCCGCTTTGGACTCACCGATGACAAAGACCGGATCTTATCCTCACGTATTAATCTCTGGGCAGAGCCACCAGGGAATACCCAAAATCAGGGATAGACAAAGCCAACAAAGCGTATATATAAAGCCAAAGCATAGCATAGATCAAAGCTTAGTGCAGAGCGAAGAATAAAACAGATATACAGAACGAAAGCAAAATGACTGCGGAATGCATAACATAGATTAACAGAACAGAGGGCAAAACTATAAACAATATGCAATGCATCTCAAATTCATACGGAGTCAAGGTTCATTACAAGCCAGTCCTAAGCTAGTTGTTCACTGTCACTAACCGTGCATGTTGATGTAGTTTTAAGTTAGTCAATGCACCGTTGCCATCCTAGTGTTGCAATGTAATCTTTGCGTGCACCGACGTCCCTTAAATCAACACCCATGGGGAGGTGCTTAACAGTGATCAACACTCACATGAATGAGTCACAGCCTAACAGACTATTCATGCGGTCCAAAGCATCCATTGGGCCGGTTTACATGGGTGGTTAACCTGCATTGAGCCCTACAAGTCTCACCATTATCCTAAGTTATAGTTTAGAATTGCCATGCCTAACGGTTTAGCCATGAGGGACCTATGGTTGAGCCGAAGACATCTTACGCGCTCGTCGTAATATGCACTACGGCTTCACCTTGGTTCCATTCAAAACACAGCTAAACTGATCATCCTTCCACCTCTGATCTGGTACCTTTTTCGGCTGAGCTACAGTCAGTATACGGCTTAGCCGTAGACCAACCCACGGCTTGGCCGTAGCATTCCACGGCTTAGCCGTAGCCACACCGTAGGAGTCCTGTGTTGGAAAAGTTTCGACTGATCAGAGATTTAATTCACGGCTGGGTTACGGTTGGGTCACAGCTAGCTTACGGCTCAGCCGTAGAACAAGTTACGGCTTAGCTGTAGCCTAGCCGTAGAACAAACTCCAAATTTCAAGTCTCTGGAAAGTGAGCCGTAGAACTTTACGGCTTAACCGTACAATACAGAAACGAATTCGGGTTGAGTACAGAACGAAACTTTGGTACAGAAACTGAACAAAATGAGTTACAGAGGTTCCAAATTCACAAAATGTGGCTGTAAAACATTTGTGTACAGAGAATAAGAAGGAATCAAAGCCATCAAACAAAATACCCATATGTGTTATCAAAGCTTGTACTTATACTTGCCTCAAACTCTGAAAATCCACTGAAGCAAGCTCCAAATCCACTAAAATCAAAGCAAATCAAAGAGATAAATCATGCATGAGATGAAGACATAGCAATCAGAGAATGAGAGATCCAGTTTGGAGAAGAAACACAAAGAACCCTCTTACCTCAAGCAATAGACAGAGATGAGAGAGAAGAGAAATAAAACCCAATCGGAATGGGAATCCAATCCTCAACCGAGCAAGAGAATGAAAGAAAGAGATAGAACGTAAAGCTTCTCCTGGAATCTCCTTGCATGCAACGTTGAAGAAATGAAAATGAGAAAGGGAGAGACATCTGGAGCATGACTTATATATATATAGTTTGGAAGTTTAAGTCAAAGTCCAATGAATTTCGGTTATTTACAAATCGAGTCACACGGGGGTCCTACTTCTCCAATTGACTCCGAATGGTTCTGAGACAGTTACAGAAATTGACGAGCTCAATAAAATACACGTGCTGACACCAAGATGATGCAAAGATGATATGAGCAAAACAAAAGCAAAATTACGAAAAAGGGCTTAGAACTACCTATTCCAGGTCAAAGGTTACTCAACTACCTATCCAAGACCCAAAACCAAGTCCAAAAGAATAAAACATCAAAAACACACACTAATGAGCCACTAATCCGGCTCAAAGGGGATCGGAGTGTTACAACTTACAAGAGAAATAGAAACCCTAAGACTTAGAAAGAACAAGGATACAGTCATGGTTTGTGGTATTTGTGCTTCTGAAGATCATTTGTCAGCAGACTGTCCAACTGAACCTGTATTACAGGAAGCAATTCAAGAACAGGCTAACATTTTGAACTCATGCCAAAAGTTGTTCAATACAAATACCATGGGGAACATGTATAACCCTTCGTGGCGAAACCACCCAAATTTTAGCTGGAGGAAGGGACCAACTACTACACCTAAGTATAATCCCCAAAGACTATCAAATTCTGGTGCATACATGTCTCCACAGCATAATACATTTTATGCACCACAAGCTCAAAATAGGTCATTGGAGGAGTCCCTTAGTATGCTAGTACAATCTCAATAGCAATTTATGCAAAACATGCAAAATAATCAACAGATGATTCAAAATAACCAGCAGGTTATCCAAAGGTTAGAAACTTCTGTCGAACAAATCAAACATAGCCTTCAAGTTCAAAGGAAAGGAACAGTTCCTGCTCAACCTCTGCAGAACCCAAAAGGCCAGTTTGAAGTGAACGACGTCACAAACCCAAACTATCAGGAGCATGTTCAGGCAATCACTCTACACAGTGGCAAAGAGCTTCAAGAGAATTCGAGAAAAGTTAAACAACATGTCTCCTCGGATTTGATTGAAAATATTAAAAAGGATACTGCTAATGCAAAAACTGTTGTTGCGAATGAAAAAAGTCCTGACCCCACAACTATCACACCCGTTGCCCCTTTTCCATAAAGATTGACCCATCCCAAGAAGCCAATCCCAAACCAGGAGATCTTAGACACTTTCAAGGATGTTAAAATCAATATTCCTCTGTTGGATGCAATCAATCAAATCCCAGCCTATGCTAAGTTCCTTAAAGATCTCCGTACTGTCAAGCGTAGGACGAATGTACAAAAGAAAGCTTTCTTCACTGAGCAAGTTAGTGCACTCCTAAATGGTAGCACAACCCAAAAATATGAAGATCCGAGATGTCCCCCCATATCGCGCACCATTGGAAATCACCAGATTGGTCAGGCTTTATTAGACCTGGTGGCTAGTATTAATCTATTACCCGACTCGGTTTATCAACAACTAGGGCGAGGCGAGTTGAAACCTACCAAGGTCACTCTACAACTCACAGATCATTTGATAAAAAAACCAAGCGGGGTTAGAAGACGTACTAGTGCAAATTGAAAAATTCTATTTCCCTACTGATTTTTATGTACTGGACACTCAACCAGTACATAATCACAATGCTCAGATTCCGGTAATTTTGGGAAGACCATTTTTAGCAACATCAAATGCATTAATCAATTGCCAAAATGGAATGTTAAACTTTCTTTTGGAAACATGACCATTGAACTAAACATATTCAATTTATACAAGCATCCTGAGGATATTGATGATGATCTCCTTAAAATGAAGTTTGTGAATACTGTGCTGGAGGATAATTTAGAGGAGTATGTTAACTCCAACATTGCACTGATGCTTGAGGCCCTCCAACATTGCACTGATGCTTGAGGCCAATGAGGATATGGACTTTCTTGAGGAATTGGATGATGACACTATGGAAAAAGCTCATGCTATCTGGATATCCAAGTTTGAGGAGCTTGTGCCAACTGGTACACCACCTCTTCTATCTCAGGTTGAACCACCCAAACCAAAGTTGAAACCCGTCCCTTCTAACCTTAGATATGCTTACCTTGGGGATGAGGAGACCTACCCAGTAGTTATTTCTTCGCTTTTGATTGAGAATCAAGAGGCCCAATTATTGAAAGTGCTTAAACAACACAAGAATGCGATTGCTTGGAATGTGCCTGACATTAAAGGAATTGATCCTTTAGTGTGTATGCATCGCATCTACCTTGAAGAGGATGTAAACCATGTAGGCAGATGCAACGCCGACTCAATCCTACCATCAGGAAGTGGTTAGGGCCAAGGTGCTTAAACTGCTTGATGTGGGCATAATCTATCCAATCTCGGATAGCCAGTGGGTCAACCCTACCCAAGTCGTTTCGAAAAAAGCCGGTGTCACTGTAGTAAAAAATACTCAAAATGAACTTGTTCCTACCTGAGTCTCCACAGGATGGAGCGTATGCATAGACTACAGGAAACTTAATGCAATCACACATAAGGACCATTTCCCTCTACCCTTCATGGACCAAATTTTGGAAAGGGTAGCAAGCCACCAATACTATTGTTTTCTTGATGGATATTCTGTTTATAACCAAATCGAAATCTCCCTTGAAGACTAGGAGAAAACTACATTCACATGCCCCGTTGGTACTTTCACTTATCTGCGGATGCCTTTTGGGTTATGTAATGCTCCTGCCACATTTCAGCGTTGTATGCTGAGTATCTTTAGTGACATGGTGGAACGCATTCTCGAGGTCTTCATGGATGGTTTCTCTATGTTTGGTGACTCATTTAAGGACTGTTTGACCAACCTCGAGATTGTTCTCACTAGATGCGAAGAAAAGAACTTGGTACTCAATTGGGAAAAATGTCATTTCATGGTTCGCTAGGGAATTGTCCTTGGTCATATTGTGTCTGAAAAAGGCCTAAAAGTTAAGTCTAAAATTGATTTAATCGCCAACTTACCCACACCCAAAACCATAAGAGATATAAGATCATTCTTAGGATATGCAGGGTTCTACAGAAGGTTCATTAAAGATTTTAGTTCCATATCTCGCCCTTTCAGTGAACTGTTATCCAAGGATGCACAATTCGAATGGACTAAGGCATGCCAAGTGGCTTTTGAAAAATTAAAAGGTATGCTGACGTCTGCTCCAATTATGCAACCTCCGAATTGGAACCTTCCTTTTGAACTCATGTTTGATCCCAGTGATTATGCGGTTAGGGCTGTTTTAGGACAACGTAAGGATAAAAAACTTTACGTGATTTATTATGCAAGTAAGAGCTTAAATAGTATACAGATCAACTATTCAACTACTGAAAAGGAATTGTTGGCAATGGTCTTTGCACTTGACAAATTTTGCTCTTACTTGATTGGATCTAAGATTGTGGTGTTTACTGATCATTCCGCGCTAAAGTATCTACTTTCTAAAAAAGATGCTAAGCCCAGACTGATCAAGTGGATCCTTCTACTCCAGGAATTTGACTTAGAAATCAAAGATAAGAAAGGAGTAGAAAATGTTGTGGTAGATCACCTTTTTAGACTTGTCATTTCCAATCCTATTAAGCCAACACCAAACAAGGACAATTTTTCAGATCAACACCTCTTTGCATTGTCCCAACCCCCTTGGTTTGCTAATATAGCGAATTATCTTGCAATGGGCAGTATTCCTAGCCATTGGACTAAGCAAGATAAAGATTTGTTCTTTTTTAAGGTGAAACATTTTTTCTGGAATGATCCATACGTGTTCAAATACTGCCCAAATCAAATTATCAGGAGGTGTGTGCCAGATGATTAGATTCCTACTATCATATCATTCTGTCATTCACAGGCTTGTGGAGGCCATTTTTCTGCTAAAAAGACATCATGCAAAATATTGCAATGTGGTTTTTACTGGCCCACACTTTTTAAGGGTGTTCATGAATTTTGCAAGACCTGTGAGCGCTGCTAAAAATTGGGTAATATTTCAAAAAAAAAAACATGATGCCTTTGAACCCAATTTTGGTAGTTGAAATTTTTGTTATATGGGGTATAGACTTTATGGGACCTTTTCCTCCTAGTGTTGGTTTCGTTTCATTTATATCTTGATTGCTGTTGATCATGTCTCAAAATAGATAGAAGTTATTTCTTACCAGAATAATGATGCTAAAATCGTACAGAGATTTTTGAAGGATGTGTTTTCACGATTTGAAACCCCTTATGCCATCATAAGTGATGGGGGATCGCATTTTTGTAATAGAACTTTTGAGGCTCTTATGAAGCAATATGGAATAACTCACAAAGTGGCCACCCCTTATCACGTAGAGGTATCAAATTGTGATATCAAGCGGATTTAGGAGACTACCGTAAACCCTAATCAAAAAGATTGGTCTACTCGACTAACTGATGCATTATACGCTTATCGGACAACTTTCAAAACTCCTATTGGAATGTCTCCTTACCGGCTAATTTATAGGAAAGCTTGCCACTTGCCAATGGAACTTGAGCATAGAGCTTATTAGGCTATTAAACAGTTCAACCTTGATATAGATAAAACTGGATCTAATAGAAAATTACAAATAAATGAATTGGAAGAGTTACGCAAAGAAGCCTATATTAACTCTAAAATATACAAAGAGAGGACAAAGGTTTTTCATGATAATCAAATCCTTAGGAAAAATTTTCACCCTGAGCAAAAAGTCCTCCTTTACAATTTTAGGTTTCGCTTGTTTCCTGACAAGCTCAACTCTTCATGGACTAGTCCATACATTGTCAAAACAGTTTTTCCATATAGTGTTGTTGAGATTTTCTATCCAAAGGATGGCCAAATGTTCAAAGTCAATGGCCAAAGATTGAAGCTATTCTTGGAGATCACACCACCTGAAGAGGACGAAATTCCTCTTGACGATCTTGTCTACAAGGATTGATCGGTCCTGGATCTGATAGAGGCCTTTGCTGTGTATATTATGTATATTATAGATTTTTCTTTTGTTATTTTTGTTTTGTCTAACCTTGGACAAGGAGCTGCTCAGACATATTTTCAGGTGCCTTCTTCTCTTTAACCTCCTTTACATTTTTGTTTCCTTATGTTATTCTTATTGTTTTACATTCCATTCATATACATCGAGGACGATGCACATAATTGGTTGGGGGTGGGAACAAGCACACTTGTCCAATTTTAAGCATACTTTTAGGCATATAGGAATTTTTTTTATTTTTGTCATTTTTTCAAAAAAAAATTTTCAATTTTTAGACTTTTATTTTGGTTTTAGGAATTTTTGCCAGCATTTATTTTTGCATTTTCATTTATTTTGTATTTATCTTTCATTTGTTTTTCATTTATTTTTCATTTGAGAAAAGAAAGTTTTCAAAGGAATTGAAGCGATTTGAAGATATATAGAAATCCAGAATTTTCATACTTTTGGAAGGAAGTAAAAAAGAAAGTTTGCATTTTCTAAAGGAGAAAACCTATCAGAAGATTACCAAAACTTGCTCGTTACATACATACACGTATACATTTTTTGAAATTTTAGATAGGAAGCTTTAATGCTATTTTTGGAATTTTTCTGGAGAATACAATATGAACTAGAAATTTGGTTTGTAGAATATTTTTGTTTCCCGGTTCATTTTTGGTAAATTGTATATATTAGAACCAAAATGAATTAATTTGAGTGAAATGAGAACTGCCACCTAGTGTTTACTTTTGATATGAAAAAAAAAGAGCATATAATGAGCAGTTTGTGACTAGTTTGGGTTTGTAGCCTTTTTAACTCAAGCTAGTAAGCCCGGAGGGATATTTTTATATCTAGTGCCCTAAAGCCATCTAGTTTGGGAGTCATTGGACTAACGTTCGCTACATTGGTTAATTAGAAAAGCTTAAGGAACCTAAACATTGCATAGTCATAAGAAAAAAAAAGAAAAAAAATGATGAATTATGGCCCAAAGAGTATCCGTAGAAATTTTTAAGGGATATATGCGGAAATGCATAAGGACTAAGTTTGCTCCTTAGATCCCAACTTTTGTTATATCATATGAACTTGGAAATTTCTACGTTGGAAAAAGTAAGTGAGTGAGGACTGTCCGTAAGAGTTTGCAAGGAAGTATGTGCAAGGAGGACAAGGACCAGATTTGCTCTCTAGATTCTAACATTTCTTATATCATATGAACTTGAGAACCCTTTCTTGGGAAGAAGACAGTGAGAGAAAAAGAGGCCTACCGAAGTAAATAGTAAAGTGGTAGCCATCTTAGTAGCTTTAAGAGGAAATTTCTTTTTACTAAATTTCAGGGGATCATACTATTTGAAGGAAAAATTCTATTTTTTCAACATTCTTGTGGAATATCTGAAATTGGCTTTTGATGTATACATTTTTCACTGTGCATGCAAGTTGGTTTAAATTTGAGAAAGTTTTTTAAAATAGAATTGTGGACCGGACTTTGAAAAGTCTGAAAGTGTAATTATTTCAAATTTCGAAAATATCCGATATGAGTGAATTTTCTTTTGGGGAATTTCTTTTCACTTTTATTTATTTATTTATTTTTCTTAAAAAAAAGAATTTTGTGGGTATATTCACTGCAAACCCTCACAAGGCACAACTCGTCTACTAGGGGGAACCTAGGGGTTTCAAGGCTTGCTGCATATGCTAAATGCAGTCAATAGTGCCAACGAAAGTGACATTGCATTCATGTTTATTTTTATTGCATTGCATTAGTTTTAGGAGTAGATTAGGTTGGGATGAATTCCTTATATTTTTCACAATTTTTTGCTAGGAACTAGCAAAACGCTGATTGGGGGGTTTGATAAGTTCTTAAAAATGCATATTTTCATACACATTTTGGACTATTTTAAGGACTTATTAACTTAAAAGAGCCTCATTTGGTGTGATTTAGTGGCTTCAAGCATTTTAAATTCATTTTAGTAATTCTCTGCATAATTTGTATAAAAATCACACTTTTTGCTTTCAATCATTAAACCTGCTATTTTTGGAAAGTTTTGTGAAAATAATTTTTCTCATGAAATAAATTGAGTTTTAATCATCATTAGTTCATTCACATAAAATCATGAAAAATGGTGTCCATTTTCATTGTCATTTCATGAGAGATGGGCCCACATTCATGCATTTGTGATGTTCGGGGTAAAACTGTCTTTTCACATGAATTCACATTTGTTTTGTAGGAAATTGATGATATGGGTCCCATTTGTAAAGAATTGAGGCAAGGAAATGATTTTCAAAAGAAAGGAAAGAAGAATTAAAGAGAAAAAGAAGAAAGAAGAAAAAATGCAAAAGTTGGCTTCATGGTCGCACACACACATGCATATGTGTGGGATACACTTGTAAAATATCCAAGATGGGGCTCATTTAATTGTTGCACATTTTTAAGAGATTTTGAAGAGAATTTAAAGAATATCTTATCAAAGATGGACAAGGAAAGTCACATAGGAGTTCTTTTTGGAAAAGGAAAAGATTTAATTGAAAAAATATATATATCCAAGCACGCATTCCACGTCCGAAAAAGGATTTTATTCAGATTTTTGGCTAAAAGAGAAAAGGAAAAAATCAAGGAAGAATTATTTAGAAGATCTCTTCAAGTTCGGAGCCAACAAGGAGAACTTTCCAAAAAAGGAAAGTTGACAATGCAAAGAGATAAAAGGGAAGTTCTACACCTCATGTGGGCCAAGTTTGATTCTAAGAGAGGATTCTTATCCCTACTTCATCTGTCAAAAGATCTCAATGCAAGGTGGCACATACAAGAAAGGAAAGAAACATCCAAGAGAGACTTCCAAACAAAGCAAGCAAGGAAAGAAAAAAAATATAAAAAGAAAAAAATTCCCAAAAGATATCTCACGCCCAAAGCATTGTTTGGGACCCTTTTTCTTTCATTTTTTTATTATTTTTAAGATTTTAAAGATTGAAAAGGAAAAGGACTTGGAAAGTATAAATAGGACACCCCTCTCCCATAGTCTTCATGGAAGAATTACCTACTTCCCACCTCCAGAATTTCTACACTCCACCCCTCCCTTTCTTGTTATCTACTTCTCAAGTCATCAAGGAGGCTTAGCCCTAAAGCCACACCACCAGCCTTGAAGATCAAGAAGGAGGAATTCTTTTCTATCCTAGTATGTGTAACCTTTTGTTTTAATTTTTTTCATCTTATGTAAAAGATTGTCATACTAGTTCAATAATATTCATCTTAACATTCTTCTTATTCTTATAATTGTATGATTGCTTGATTTGTGTTGCTTGATTTGTGTTTTTTCTTGTTTGGATTCACAACCCAAATAAAAAGCATACTTTAAGAAACTATAAGCCTAGATTAATAGAGAATTTTGAGTGAATATACCGCCTTTGACTTCCATTGTTATTAACGCTTTGAATTCAGTTTGTATACCGCCTTTGCTTTCAAATGTTTCACCGCCTTTGATTTCCTGCAATGTTAATTTATTTTCTTGCACTTTTGATTCTTATTATTTGCGCTTTTATTTTAAATTTCTGCACATGTATGTTTATGTTATTTCATAGTTTGTCTATTGCTGAAAATTTCATTGGGTTTCATGCATATTAAAATCATATTTAGGGATGTTGGTGAGATAAGATTTAGAAATCAGATCTGAAAGTTGAATTGTTTAAATACGAAAACAGTCTACAAATTGAATAAAATTCAGATTTGAAAGCACTCCAAAAGTGTGCAGAAAATTAATTTCAATAAGGTTCATGTTGGACGACTGTTATCAACAGTTTATCCATGTTTATAATGGCTGAATGCTTGATGGTTTCAACTAATTTAAACACGAATTTAGACCTAAAAAAGCAATGAAAAATAGTCCAAAATCAGTTCTGAAACAGTGGTGAAAGTTGGCTATTATTCAAGTGATTGTGTGAATTGTTTTAACTAATTTTAAAAAAACTGATTTTCTGCATCTAGAAAATTGAAGATTCATATCTGAAAAGGAATTAATTTTGCAGTAAAAACCTGATTTTTGAATGTTTATTGGCATCACACATCATTCTCACACATCACACACATACATACACACGCCCCACCCTTCTATTCACTATTGTAGTTTCTTTTTATTTTGCATTCATTCATTCATAGAGTAGTTTATGAAATTTTAATGTTTAGATTTTTATTCTTATTTTTAGAAAGACTCATGTGTGATAGTTTAGGATAAAAGCATTTTCAATTTATGTAGTTGTTGTACTGTAAAAGACTTGTATAGTTGTATTGTATAGTTTGTTTTAGAAATTTGCTCAGCATTAGGTGATTACTAATTTGATTTTAGGTTTCCATTTAGAGTTCTTTCTAAACTTAAATTTCTTTCTAATTTTGAATAGGATTTAGAAATCTTTTGTTCTTAGTTTAATTTAGTTTCAAATTTAGGAAGTTTTTGTTTTATTTAACTTTTGTTTATTTTGTTCCTAACTTTGTTTAGTTTTCTTTTTAGTAAGTTTCTAATTTTAGATTTAGTTTTATTGAAAGTTCTAACATGTGTTTTGTTTTGCAGTAAATTTAATTTTATTTTTAGGAACTTTTAGATTTAGGATTTACTTTCCTTATTTGAATTGTGATTGTAATTATTTTGTTTTAGGAATGTATATATTTGTTAGATTTTAATTAGGTTAGTTTTAGAATTTTGTTTCGGCAAGTGACAAGTTGAAAATATTTTAAACATAGCTACTTATGGATTCGACCCCATACTTACTAGGATATTGCTACATCGCAGCTCTACACTTGGAGTTAACAAACAGTGACACAAAGAAAGTACATAAATATCAATTGTGTGATTCAGAGGGACAGAGAGGAAATAGTATGATTGGCCTCCAACATATATTGTAGTAGGTTCCAACAATGTCAACATCATTTTTACATTTATCATTTGAGTCCGAATCCTCTGTCAAAAAACCCCACGGGAGATGTGGCGGGACTAACCATCAGGTATTTCCTCACTAAATCTCAATTCTTATCATTTAGATCATTCGGTGGTACAAGTGATTTGAATCATGCAAAGGTGCCCGCAATAGTAAGTCATCATCAACAATACTCCTATCACAATAATGTAGGTTTTTTTTTTTTTTTTTTTGGCTATCCCAACCTTAGTGGGGCTAGGACCCCTGGCCCTTTAGTGAAGAGAGGCACCTCGGGTGAGCTTGTGGAGCCCTCTGGTGAGGGAGGAAGACCTCGGGTGAGGTAACAAGTTTTTGGGTGAGGAAAGGTTCTTGGCCAAGTTCGAGCCCCGGTCAAGCTGATAAGAACCAACACCTCTTCTACTAGTGTAAGAGGCTATTCTTATAAGATCATTTGTTAGTGGATGATTCTCGAAATCTTCAAATCCATCCTTAGATAGAGGCCATATATCCTTAGAGGATAGGACTCAAAGGCCTTTGATCACACCACTAGAAATCCACTTGGGCCGATATTTGAAATCCAAATGGCTCAAAAGAACAATCCCAGTAAGTTTATCTCAAGCAAATTTTTGCTCCATCAATATTAGATTTATCACATATGAAACTTGATTGAGGGAAAAACAAAAAAACAAAACGAGGTAAATCACATCTTTACCCGAGATCAATATATTTGATGGGAGATAAAGATTTAATTGGAGTGAAATTTGAGTGCAATATTGGTAAAGGAAGGAGGTGATAAAACTATGATTTGGGTTCTCAATTTGGCCCCATTGATTTTTTTTTTTTAACCCAGCTGAGGGGTTAGGACCCATTTACAAACAAGACCACAACACCAACACCAACACACACATGCGAGGTAATTGGGATTTGAACATGTGAGGTACACACACAACTCACATATGTAAGGTAATTTGGTCCCATTGAATGAATTCATAATATGGAACTAAGTGGGCCTCTTAGATAAGAGAAGTTTTTTTTTTTTTCCTTCTAAACCTTGCCAATGATGATTTCTAAATGGTGTGAAAATCCAATCCATGCATAAGAGAGGAGATTATTTTATTTTATTCCTGAGAAGAAACACTACATATTACATTTTAAGAAAACCCATAAAATTTAATAACCATTTTCAACATTGGGTTTTCAATATCATTGCATGCAATAATCTATTACAAGGGAAGTATAGGCCCTCCAACATAGCTAGTATCAATACAATACGACCCAGGTGGGTTGTAATATTACAGAGGAAGTACAGGCCCTCCACCATAGCCAAGAGGAAGTACAGGCCCTCCACCATAGCCAAGAACCTTTCTTCCTGCAAGATAAATGGAAACTTTAAATGATTTAAATAATAATAACAATAATAATCATAATAATAATAATCATAATAATACAAAAATTGATTGACAGAAAAACTTTTTTAATGACCCAGGTATTCCCACCAACCCATTCTAGAAGCCTTTGGCTCTATGACTAGGATTACACCCATTCTGGAGGTTAAAGACTAGTCCTATCCTTTTTTTTTTTTTTTTTTGACTTATGGTATCCCTCATAAGCCCCACCTTTGGACCTTTGGCCTCTAGCTTGGGGGTTACCCGATTTTGTTGAGTAAGAACTATTTTCTATAGGGTACATACATGGCTGTAAACATATTACCCGGATAATGCAAGAAGGAGCGGAAGTTGAACTTGAGAACTTGGCGAGCAAATCCACGGCTCAAACCAACCAAGCCACCACCTTAACAGCTAGTCCCCATCTTTAACCACTTAGATTTACAATACTGAACAACTGATGGCCAATGACGGTCCTAATTCTACCCAGAAGAGAGTCAATAGGACATCAACCTGCTAGCGGGGCCCATTGCCACTCCTAATCCTTACCAACTTATAATTTGAAATTTTCTCTTTCAGCCTTTATGGTGTTAAATGAAAATATACTTACCTAGTTTCACCATGGGCATTATTGATTCATCAGGATTTGCAGAGGCCACATGAGAAGAGAGGAGAACTATTGCCACAAGGAGAGTGAAAGATACAATAGAGAAGGTCTTGGAAGAAGCCATTTCCAGAAAGCTAGGAGTGTGAGATGAGGCTATGAGAGAGTAGGGGCCAACCATATTTATAGACGGATGTTTGTAAGTGCACTTGTGGTCAAGAAACATGAGCATCTAAGAAAAGTACTTCCCCAAGATAATTTGTCAAGACACATTATTTGAATGGTTGATGTTTGTAAGTGCACTTGTGGTAAGGGGCACTTGTGGTCAAGAAACAAAAGCTTCTAAGAAAAGTACTTCCCCAAGACAATTCGTCGAGACACTTTATTTGAATGGTTGAAGTTTGTAACTACACTTGTGGTGGGCACTTATGGTCAAGAAACATGGCATCTAACCTAGTGACGGAAGAGACACTTTATTTGAGTGGTTGATGTTTGTAACTACACTTGTGGTAGGGGCACTTGTGGTCAAGAAACATGGCATCTAAACTAATGACGGAGGATCAAGTTTGGTTTAAATTTGGAGAAAAAATATATTACCACACTATTGTTTGTACAAGAAATAATTTTAGAAAAAAGTCGGTTTGACCCATATACTTGTAATATCCTAAAGCGGTAGAATATTGAACTAAGCAATGTACAAAACTTTCTCTAACATTTGGAATCATATTTTAAAAAAGGTTCAAAACTTACTAACGCTAAAAAACTTTTTCGAACCTTGGAAAACTAGCACATAAGCAAAAAAGAGTTAAAAAAATACTTAGTTCGTGTACCTTGAACTATAAATGAGTACATTTTTTGTTGTTTTCGCTATGAAATTCTAAGCCAGAACAGATTACCTGCTCTATGCTTGAATGTGCAAAACTTGAAGAAGGAGTACGTGTTAGATCTAATAGGGTTTGTAATAAAATATCAAACTTAATGATCTAGATTTATGCATTAAACAATATATGATTTCAAAAAAAATAAATGCGTACCTTGCGCCATGATCTTGATGATGAGTAGATCGTGATTCTCAAATTGGGTTTTCTCTTATCTCCCTTATCACCCACTCCAAGATGCGTAAGAGTTAATGGGTACTTTTCAGATCTCATGGGGTAAAAGAGAGTACCGAAAAGCCACTTTTATAGATAAGCCCTAGAGAGATTTCTTCCCATCAAAGAAATCCATTAAAGATAAGTTTCTTTAATTTCCTCAAAAATTAGTCAAACAAGATTTCTTAATTGATTGGGCTTACTAAAATTGAATCTAAGTTATATTTAGTAAAACCAAAAACTAAAGGGGAAAGCATCTTACATTAGTGGGCTCAAGCTCTGGGCCCCAAAAATATTAGACATGTGGTCATGAGGACCACATACGTCCAACAATCTCCCACTTGGTCCGAATGACCACACATATGTGATCTCCCACTTGGTCATGACGACCATAAAAACAATCCACCTTTTATGATAATATATATAAATTTTGAAAATAAAAATTTTGAGAAAAAAAAAATTTTTTTTATGGCTAAACTTGGATTCGACTAAATTTAAAAATCCAGAAGAGTGGCCACTCATTTGAAAAAAAATAGCCCAATCAATCTTGTTTATGCTAATTCCGATATACTATAATTAAATGAAATCAATAATGCGGATCATGGCGGTCAGACATCAATTATTCGACATAATTCCTTCCATGTACTACAACATTAGTAATTTCATTTAATTAAGGCATAAATAGAGGAAAAATAATAGGAGTGTACAAAAATTCCTATTTAATGGTCTAAATGAAATTTATCTTGCTCTTCAATAATTAATAAATTGTGCACACAAAATAAGCAAGAGAACAAAATCACCATTAATGAAAATTTATCAACTAAAGTGTCAAATAAATAAGCATAAATCCTTTCAACTACATACATTAAGGTAACACAATGAGATTCATTTCTCTAACATGATCATTATAGGCCTCTACTGGTAATGCTTTAGTCATAGGATCTGCAATCATGAGCTTTGTACTTATTTGCTCTAGAACACAACATTATCCCGAACCTTCTCTTTAATGGCAAGATATTTAATCTGAAAGTGCTTTGCAGCTCTTGAACTATTGTCGTTATTAGAGAAATGAACAGCTAAGGTGTTATCACAATAAATTTTCAACGGCTTAGAAATAGAGTCCATAATCTGAAGCCCTGCAAATGAAATTCCGTATCCATACAGCTTGAATAGTGGCCTCAAAACATGCCACAAATTCAGCTTGAAATGTGGATGAAGTAGTTGTAGTCTGTTTAATGCTTTTCCACGAAACAGCCCCACCAGCAAGGAGAAAAATGTATCCTGATGTAGATCTCCTTGTGTCGAGGCACCCAGCAAAATCTGAGTCTAAATATCCAATCACTTCTAAGTAATCAGATTTGCTATAAGTGAGCACATGATCTTTAGTCCCTTGTAAATATCGCATGACTTTCTTTGCTGCCTTCCAATGAGTTATTCCAGGGTTAGATTGGTATCTTCCTAGCATGCTAACTGCAAAACTGATATCTGAACGTGTACAAGTCTGAGCATATAGGAGACTTCCTACAATTGAAGCAAATGGAATGTCCCGCATCTGATTTCTTTCGATGTCATTTCTGGGACATTGATCTTTAGAGAATCGATCACCTTGTGATATAGGTGCCTTTCCTCTAGAACAATTTTGCATATTGAATCTTTCAAGAATTCTATTAATGTAGGCTTTCTGTGATAATCCCAGTACACCTCGAGACCTATTTCTGAAAATCTCGATTCCAAGTACAAAGGATGCTTCGCCCATATCTTTCATTTCAAAATTTTTTGTGAGGTATTCCTTTGTTGCACACAACAGGCCTAGATGATTATTAGCAAGTAGAATGTCATCTACATACAAGACTAAAATAATAAACTTGCTCCCACTGATCTTCAAGTATATACATTGATCAACAACGTTTTTCTTAAACCCGAAGGAAGTAATGGGATCATTGAATTTAATATACCATTGCCTTGAAGCTTGTTTAAGCTTATATATAGATTTCTTTAATCTACAAACTAGATTCTCTTTGCCTTTTTCCTGAAATCCTTCTGGTTGTTTCATATATACCTCTTCAGCTAAATTTTTATTTAAGGATGTTGTTTTCATATCCATTTGATGTAACTTTAGATTAAAATGAGCTACAAATGCCATTATTATTCGAAAAGAGTCCTTTAAAGAAACTGGAAAAAAAGTCTCTCTATAATCAATATTTTCCCTTTGAGTAAATCCCTTAGTTACAAGTCTAGCCTTAAATCGTTCGATTTTGCCCTTTTGGTCTTGTTTGGTCTTAAAGATCCATTTACATCCTATAGCTACAGACCTTTGAGGCAATTCGACGAGATCCCAGACTTTATTTAGAGACATGAATTTTAACTCTTCTTGCATGGCATCAATCCATTTATTCAAATCATCACTTTTAATGGCTTGTGAATATGTTACCGGATCTTCTTTGACACCTATATTAAAATCAGATTCTTGAAGATAAGCAATATAATCATCTAATATAGCAGACCTCTTAGATCTTTGAGATCATCTTAAAGGTTGTGACTCTGCCAAATCTTGATTCGGATGATTGATATCTTCAATCACATCATTTTGAATGACATTCTCATTTAGTGGTGTTTCTGATATGGCAGGTTGTAGTTCCATCATATCGTTCTAAATGAAGTCATTTGGAATAACAACTCTAATTGTTTCCATTGGTGCATGAATAGGTATCCGATGTTCTTCAAATACCACGTTTTGTGGTGCATTGCTCCCACTAATGTTATCACTTTCTATGAATCTGGCACTTCCGGTTTCAACAACTTTTGTGGTATGAGTAGGGCAATAAAATCTAAAGCCTTTAGACCTTTCTGGATATCCAATAAAATACCCACGGATAGTCCTAGGGTCCAATTTCTTCTCTTATGGGTTATAAATTCTAGCTTCCGCTGGACAACCCCAAACATGCAAATGTTCTAAACTTGGCTTCTTACCTATCCATAACTTATAAGGAATTTTTGGAACAGCCTTCGTGGGTACACAGTTTAGGACATATGCAGTTATTTTTAAGGCTTCTCCCCACATAGAGTTAGGCAATATAGAATTACTTAACATACTTCGTACCATTTCCATGAGTGTTCTATTTCGTTTTTCAGCTACACCATTCTGATGTAGAGATCCAGGCAATGTATATTCATCATGAATACCATGATTTTCTAGGAATTTAGCAAATGGGCCAGTATTTTGACCCGTTTCATCATACCTCCCATAATACTCTCCACCTCATCAGATTTCACAACATTTATTTTCCTATCTAATTGATTTTCCACTTCAGCCTTATAAGTTTCAAAGGCTTTCAGAGATTCAGATTTCTCATATAACAGGCAGACATAATCATATCCAGTGAAATCATCAATAAAGGTGATAAAGTATTTTTTACCACTATAACATGGTGTGGGAAAGTAACCAAAAATATCTGTATGGATTAATTCAAGTGGTTCTAAACGTCTTATGACCTTATTTTTATTGATATTGTTTGTTTGCTTACCTTTTATGCAGTTTATACAAATACCAAAATCAATAAAATCTAGAGCTCTCAATGCCCCGTCATTTACTAATCTTTATAATCTCTCAAGGGAGATTTGTCCAAGTCTTTTATGCCACAAGCTTGAGGAGTTTTCAGCAAAAATTCCTCTCTTAACACCAACATTCATAAAATTATTCTCATATATGGTAAGTAAAGAACTAGCAAAATGTGGGTCCAGATTCAACTTATATAAACCATCACATAAAATACTACCACCAACTAAAACTTGATTCTTATAAATACTCAAGGTACTTTGTCCAAAAGAGAAGGTATAACCTTCTAAATCAAGTCTAGATAAAGAAATTAAATTTCTACGTATTGTAGAACGTAAAACGTGGTATTAAGGTCCAACTGGAATCCAGAATCAAGAATCAGTCTGCAAGTCCCCACCGCTTTCACTTCTGCCTTTAGCCGGTTCTCCATAAAAATGTTTCTTTGGTCATTACTTGGACTCCAGCTTGAGTGAAAGCCCTACATGGAATTTGCCACATGAACAGTGGCACCAGAATCAATCCACCAAGTATTTAAAGGAACATCTAAAAGATTTGTTTCATAACAAACAAAGGACTTATATATACCTTTAGATTCAAACCATTTTTGTCTCTTCAAGCAGTCTTTCTTAAGATGTCCCATTTTACGGCAGAAGAAGCACCTTGGTTCATGACCTTTCTTCCTGATTTGGTCAGTCAGAGCAGATTTCTTGTCTTTTTTTCATCAAGTGTTTCTTACCCTTGGAAAACTGTTTCTTATTTGAAGGGTTGTAAAAGACAAAATTTACTTTCTATAGCTGCCCTTCTTGTCTAAGTTTACCTTTTTCTTGAACACACATAGAAACCAACTCATTCATCATCCATTTGTCCTTTTTGGTGTTGTATGAAATTTTGAAAGGACCAAATAAAGGGGGCAAAGAATTCAAAATAAATTGGACTATGTAATTCTCAGAAATTGTCATTTCAAGATAATTGAGTTGGGCCGCTATAACCCTCATATACATAATATGTTCCCTAATCCTACTAAATCCATCATATTTCATAGAAGATAATTTTGCAATCAAAGTAGCTGCCAAAGCCCTATCCGATGCTTGAAATTGTTGCTCCACTGATTCAAGATAAGCCTTAGCATTTTCATTATCAAGGATTGAACCACGAATATTTTTTGCAATGGACCTTTTTATCATCATAAGACTCAAACAATTGGCCTTGGTCCATTTTTCATAGTATACTCTCTAAGTTTGAGAGCTATCTTCAGTAAGATCAGCGGGCTTGGGTTCCAATAATGCAATGTCTAAGTTAAGGCAACCCAAGGTTATTAAAAGCACTTATTTCCAATCAGTAAAATTTGATCCATTCAACATTGGTATATTCGAGAGATGTCCATTCAAGGCAGCAAGGGTCAATGCTGAAAACATAAAAGGGAAAAAGAAAAGGCTCAATGTACTTAAATGCTTTGAGTTCATGCTAAAACAGAAATCCAGAATGATTTTATACATAAATGAAACAAATATGGTGAGTGATCCAGTACATCATCAAAGTCCCTCCTTTGAGTCGAAACTACAACATGCAAATAGGATCACTCGTAAATGAAACTATCTATCCATAAGGCTAACGTGATAATATAAACCTAATTCCCTAAGCTTTATACCTTTGGGTATAGGAACCATTCCCAATTAGGTACATATATCAAATTACTTTCTTCCATCTTATAATTATTTGCGTGGCAGTCGAACCTTTGGGCCAATTCTCACTATCCTAATTTAAGATCGCAAGTTTAATGCTATTATCCTTAACACAATAAATAGTGTTAGGAGTCTTAACTTTCAAGTGATACCTATAAGTCTTTCATAATATGGCCAATTTGGTGACTACCACACTATTTAAAACTATAGGTATCAATTGAATTTAATAGCATTTATAAAGGACATGAAGGAGTATCTCCACAAACCTTCCTAACACTGTGACCACAATTCACGCATACGACAACTCCACACGAACCAAGATGAAGTGAGGTTGGGAATTTTGAAAACCGGGGTGACGCATAGCCCTGATTCTCACTTCATCTAAGTGCGTGTGGTTTGTACCATCATATGCAAACTGTGAAATCTGTAAGGGCAAATCTACCCACATAACCCCTTACTTAGATGATGTGATGGACTTAATTTTATTAAATCAGATTCATTGAATTCCAAGACCAACACAAGGGTCTTCCAGGGTATGTAAGCCATCCAAGATAATCATAAATAGATGATTAAATAAACATTTAAATAAGTTACCTGGCCCAAACTGTAGCAGTCCCATGGTCCCACACAAGTGATGGCCCACCGGTACACCATTTCTAATAGTCCAATTAGTTGTCAATCCTTATATATATATAATGTCCGGGATCCACAAATGGTGACGGACCCACCTGAACCCTCTGCCCAAAGTCCCTCCAGATGGTGACCCCACCTGGCAGCCGAGCCAGGGCCTCACCCACCTATACTGCACCAGCCACACACAGGGATAACAATTCCTGCTGTGCAGGACCAAACACAGATCTGGCGATTTTACCCCCAGACACCATCATCTTCCTTATATATATATATATATGTAATGTTTCTTCGAAAAACCCAGGTGGCACTTGTATATATATATATACATGTAATGTTGCTTTGGAACCCAAGTGGCATATCACAAGTGCACTGATTCATCACTGTAACTGCCCCACCATCATACGGCAATCAAGGAGTTCCACATTACTACATGGATTCAAGTGTTGGGTCAAGAGGGCCCACCATCTGCTAGGGTCCCACGGATGGGCGCCACATAATCAGGTCCACGCTACAGCCATGGGGCCCACCTATAGGTGGCAGACCCACAACATGTACACTGGTTGGAACCCCCTACACATGCTGTTGCCAAACACAGCAGCGTGTGCAAGCAGTCCCAAACATGGCAGCGTGTTTGGGGTTCATTCCCAGACACGATCATCCCCTTTTTTTTTAACACGTCAAAGGTGGGTCTATCCATCACATCATCCACCTGATCTATGCAATCCATCTACTTCTATATCTATCTATCATCATCATTCACAATTGTTGAAAGCATAAATTAAAAAAAATTAATTCATAAATCAGAACCTATGCTCTGATACCATTGTTAGATCTAATAGGGTTTGTAATAAAACATCAAACCTAAGGATCTAGATTTATGCATTAAACAATATATGATCTCAAAGAAAATAAATGCATACCTTGCGCCATGATCTTGATGATGAGTAGATCATGATTCTCAAATTGGGTGTTCTCCTATCTCCCTTATCACCCACTCCAACTTGCGTGAGAGTTGATGGGTACTTTTCAAATCTCTTGGGGTAAGAGAGAGTACTGGAAAACCACTTTTATAAATAAGCCCTAGAGAGATTTCTTCTCATCAAATAAGTCCATTAAAGATAAGTTTCCTTAATTTCCTCAAAGATTAGTCAAACAATATTTCTTTATTGATTGGGCTTACTAAAATTGAATCCAAGTTATATTTAGTAAAACAAAAAACTAAAGGGGAAAGCATCTTAAATTAGTGGGCTCAAGCTATGGGCCCCAAAAATATTAGACATGTGGTCATGAGAACCACATACGTCTAACAGTACGAACTAGAACGATCTTTTCCTGCGATATCAAAAGAAGGTTGATAAGATGAAAAAGGAGAAAAATGGGAGGAAGGAAGAAGAAGACCTTCATAAAATACAATTTACCGCACTTCTATTTTTTCCGTTTATGGAAAGACTACGAAAACCATTTCCCTCTTTCTGTGGAAAAATGAAAATGGGGTGAAATTTTTTAATTCTATTAGATATCCTATATATATAGGATATTGCATAGTTTCATATCCTAAAAAATTAAGGCATCAAACTATACGATATCTTACAGGTGCAGGATATTGCACCATTTGATATTCCACCGCTTTTGAATATCACAAGGGTAAAATTGATTCTTCTTGATGTCCTTTCCCTTACGAATAGTTGTGTGGTATTCGTACAGGTGCAGGATATTGCACCATTTGATATTCCACGACTTTTGAATATCACAAGGGTAAAATTGATTTTTTTTTATTTCGTTTCCTCACTAAATGTCAATTCTTATTATTTAGATCATTCGGTGATACAAGTGATTTGAATCATACAAAGGTGCCCGCAATAGGAAGTCATCATCAACAATACTCCTATCACAATAATATAGTTTTTTTGTTATTTTTGCTATCCCAACCTTAGTGGGGCTAGGACCCCTAGCCCTTTGGTGAAGAGAAGCACCTCGGGTGAGCTTGTGGAGCCCTCTGGTGAAGGAGGAAGACCTCAAGTGAGGTAACAAGTCCTCGGGTGAGGAAAGGTTCTTGGCCAAGTTCGAGCCCTGGCCAAGCCAATAAGAACCAACAACTCTTACCACTAGTGTAAGAGGCTATTCCTGTAGGATCTTTTGTTATTAGATGATTCTCGAAATCTTCAAATCAATCCTTAGACAGAGGCCATATATCCTTAGAGGATAGGACTCAAAGGCCTTTAATCACACCACTAGAAATTCACTTAGGCCGATATTTGAAATCCAAATGGCTCAAAAGAACAATCACACTAAGTTTATCTCAGGCAGATTTTTACTCCATCAATATTAGATTTATCACATATGAAACTTGACTGAGGGAAAATAAAAAAACAAAATGAGCTAAATCACGTCTTTACATGAGATCAATATATTTGATGGAAGACATAGCTTTAATTGGAGTGAAATTTGAGTGCAATATTAGTAAAGGAAGGAGCCGATAAAACTATGATTTGGATTTCACAATTTGGCCTCATTGATTTTTTTTTTTAACCCAGGTGAGGGGTTGGGACCTGTATACAAACAAGACCACAACACCAATTAAAGCATATTTTAAAAACTTTGGAATCATACTTTAAAGTATATCCAAAAATTTCTCTAAAATTTGGAATCATATTTTAAAAAAGGTTCAAAACTTACAGACGCTAAAAAAATTTTTCGTACCTTGGAAAACTAACACATAAGCAAAAAAGAGGGAAAAAAAATACTTCATTTGCGTACCTTGAGCTGTAAGTGAGTAGATTTTTCGTTGTTTTCACTGTGAAATTCTAAGCTAGAGAAGATTACCCACTCTATGCTTGAATGCGCAAAACTTGAAGAAGGATTTCGAACTTGAATGATCTCTTCTCGCGATATCAAAAAAAAGTTGGTAAGATGAAAAAGGAGAAAAATGGGAAGAAGGAAAAAGAAGACCTTCTTAAAATACAATTTACCACACTTTTATTTTTTCCGTTTATGGAAAGAAAACGAAAACCATTTCCCTCTTTCTGCGGAAAAATGGAAATGGGTGAATTTTTTTTTAATTCTATTCAATATCCTACATATATAGGAAATTGCATTGTTCGATAACTTGAAAATTTAAGATATCAAACTATACAACATCCTACAGGTGCACAGGATATTGCACCATTTGACATTCTACCACTTTTGAATATCACAAGGGTAAAATTGATTCTTCTTGATGTCTTTTCCCTTACAAATAGCTGTGTGGTAAATATATTTTTAGAGACTACTTTTGGGTAAATGTAGGGTATAAAGCCGTCCATAAGGTTATAATCACTTTCAAGTTTTGATAAATTGGTCATTACAATGGTCTCTGCATTGCATCTCAGTGGGTCAGACACGGAATATCGGTTATGGACGGTTGTAATCTTTTCAGCTGTCTTACTTATCTTCTTCATGGCCATGACAATGGCAGTATCAATGGGAGCAGCAGTATCAGCTTCATCATCCAAACCCAAAACCCCTTAAACCCTATAAACAACACAAAAATGAAAAAAGATTGAATCTTTTCAACATTCCATGGATTCAATCAAAACCCCATTCCTCACTCCTGTCCCTCTCTTCCCCCAAAGCCCCAAATCTCAAATCCCCCAAAACCCACCTCCCAAAGCTCCAAAACCCCCAAAACCGCGAATCCTCTGCTCCATCTCTCCAGACCCCTGGACTCTCAGCGACGGCAACAGCATTAAATCAAGGCCTTTCCGGAAAACCCCCAGAAGACCCCTCTCCGACGACAACGCTCGCCGGATAATCAACGCCAAGGCCCGCTACCTGAGCCAGCTGAGGAAGAACCAGGGCTCCCACGCCCAGACCCCCAGATGGATCCGCCGGACGCCGGAGCAGATGACCCGGTTCTTGGAGGACGAGAGGCAAGGCCATTTGTATGGGAAGCATGTCGTGGCGGCGATTCGGGCCGTGAGGAGTCTGTCGGTGAGGGTGGAAGGGTCCTACGACATGAGGGAGGTGATGGGGTCGTTCGTCGCGAAGCTGACGTTTAGAGAGATGTGTGTGGTGCTCAAGGAGCAGAAGGGGTGGAGGCAGGTCAGGGATTTCTTTGGTTGGATGAAGTTGCAGGTGGGTTTCTCTCCAATTCTGGCTTTGGGTGTTATCCGTTTTGAATTTGCTTTACAAATTGTTGCATGTAGGATAGCACATTGCACCAGCTACACTTCCTTAATGAAAATAGGTGTGAAAGAAAGAAACCCAAGAAGAATAGGAAGAGAAAACACATTGGATATTGGGCCCATTTGTTTTATGGAATTGAGTTCCTAGGAATTCCAAGGAAACTATTGCTAGAATTGGTTAAATGGCATAAGCAAAGGATAATATTTGAAATGGCCATCAAATAATATCCCCATTAATAGAAAATGAATTGGAAGAGATGGTAGATAAATACCCCGCCATCGCCAATCGCCATAGTATATCAGGTCCTAGAATGTCTCATCTACTTCTCTACCTTATATCGATCACTCATCACCTCGTTAACAATTCTTTGTTGGAATCTATTTTACTGTGGATACCTGGGAATTTAAACAACTGGGCTCAAAGACTTATTTACAATATAGTATTGGCTTGCTCATATAGTTTCCTCCTCGAGTGTTGAGGATTCCCTCCCTTGATGACAACATTTCCTATACCATTCATCTCAAGGACCTGTCTGCCTAACTTATATTGAATTCCTTGGATTTCTTATTGAAGTGGGTTTTGTGGGGGTGACAAATGAATAGGATTTGATTTACTAAGACGGTGGTTGAGTAATTGTTTCATACCAAATGGGAGATTTTTTTTATGACCCTTTGTGGATGCTGACCTCTCCTCTTTCAATTTTAGCTCCATAAGGCATTACTTAGGGTCAGCTTGTTTGCATGGAATTGAATGTATAGGAATTCCAAGAAATATCCTATGGAAGTGAGCTCTTCTCCACATCTCTACCTTATATTCGCCACACCACCACACCCCCCCCCCCCCCCCCCCCCCCCCCTCAACAACACCTCTATAATAACCTATTATTAGAGCTCATTTTACCATGAATTCCTATAAATTCAATTCCATGCAATAAAATGGGCCGTCAGAATTCCTTGACGTGCAATATCAATCAAACAAATGAACCTCAAGTGTAATCCTTATTTTCTGCTTTTCGTAAGATTATCCACTGCTTCATGTAGTTCTTCTTAACATGATTCCTCCCTTTATGGAAACATACCCTTATACCATTTAGCTCAAAGGAAAATCGTCAAGGGATTGCTAATTTTGCTTTCATCCATGATATAACATTTGCCAAATCTCCTTTGTGTTGCCTAAATGGAATGTGTTTTGCAATTTTTATTTCTTCCTTAGTGGCCAGAATTTCTGCCCAATTTAGATCTCCACTTTCAACCAGGCCATGGAAAAACTCTCAACTATTTCTTATCCTTTCTCTGACATTCCCCCTATTCTAGATGGTCCCTTGGTTGTTTATGTTGCAAGTAGAGACGGAAATAAATTTTCGTGGAGCTCATTGTGATTTCCAACTTTAACATGCAGTTGTGTTATAGGCCCAGTGTCATTGCCTACACCATTCTTTTGCGGACATATGGTCAAATTGGAAAGATCAAATTGGCTGAACAAACCTTCTTGGAGATGCTTGAAGCAGGATGCGAACCTGATGAAGTTGCTTGTGGAACTATGCTGTGTACCTATGCTAGATGGGGTCGTCATAAAGAGATGATGATGTTTTATTCTGCTGTGAAGCGGAGGGAGATTCTTCCATCAGTCGCGGTGTTTAATTTCATGATTTCCTCGTTGCAAAAGAAAAAACTGCATGCCAAGGTTATTCAGTTATGGAAGCAAATGGTGGATGCAGGAGTGGAACCCAACCATTTCACATACACAATCGCCATAAGTTCATATGCTAAAGAAGGCCATGTGGATGATGCTCTTGATACATTCTACAAAATGAAAAAATCAGGATTCACACCAGAGGAGGTGACTTACAGCCTTCTGATCAGCCTAATAGCCAAACATGGCAATCGGGATGAGGCATTGAAGCTGTATGAGGACATGAAATCTCAGGGAATCATTCCGAGTAACTATACGTGTGCTTCTCTTCTAGCTTTACATTATAAAAATGGGGATTATTCCAAAGCTCTTTCACTGTTCTCCGAGATGGAAAGAAATAAAATCAATGCTGATGAAGTCATATGTGGTATACTTATCAGAATATATGGTAAACTTGGTCTATATGAGGATGCTGAGAGAACTTTTAAAGAGATTGAACAATCGGGTCTTCTCAATGATGAGAAAACATATGTAGCAATGGCGCAAGTTCATCTGAATGCTGGGAATAATGAAAAAGCTTTACATGTTCTGGAGCTCATGAAATCTAGAAATGTAGAGTTTTCTAAATTTGCACACTGTGCCTTGCTTCGGTGTTATACTATCAAGGAAGATGTGGCATCTGCTGAAATTGCATTCCAGGCTCTAGCGAAGGCAAGCATTCCAGATGGAGCTTCCTACAATGACATGCTTAATTTGTATATTAGACTGGGTTTGCTCGAAAAGGCCAAGGCATTGATTTTTCAAATGAGAAAAGATCAAATACAGTTTGATGAGGACCTTTACAAGACTGTCATGAGAGTATACTGCAGAGAGGGGATGATAAGTGAGGCCGAACAATTAATAGAAGAGATGTCAAATGTTGGCTTGGGCATGGATATATTCACACAAACATCTATGATGGTCATGTATGGAGAATCTGGGAGACTTCAAAGGGCAGAGGACATATTCAAGACTGTAGAGCAACCTGACAGTGTGGTTCTCAGTCAGATGCTTAATATTTATTTGGTGAATGGCGACACCAGTAACTCCAACAAATTACTAAATTCTTTGTTAGCGACTGCTGGAGGCTCATCAGTAACCAGCCAACTCATATGCAATTTTATCAGAGAAGGCAAGGGTGTTTTTATTTTACTTTATTTTATTTCTTTGGCTCTACATTTTCCGAATAGCATAGTTGTAATACTTGTCAACTCATAATTAAATCACTCAGCTTATGTGAATTTCAGATTACAATTTTGAGTCAAGTCCTTTTCAGAGTCACTTTAATTGATAACATGATAAAAGATGTTTATTTTGGAAGTATTTTAACAGTATGTTTTTTCCTTCCTAGATGTAGTGTGTGTAATGTTTAATTTTGTTGTGTGTATTGCTGCCCTTATATCCTAATATATGCTTATGTTTTTATATTGATATCTTTCTAGGCATTTGGGGTTCATCCATTTCAGTTGGAGACCAAGTCAGATTGCATTTTGGTTTTTCATATGGCTCTGTTTTATGTATACAACTGATGGGGGCAATAGGACCTTTATGTGAACTTGTCCAACTACACAGAAGTTCCAGAAGTTTAATCCTGCATGATGCCTGAGTTGATTCTTTTTTTATGTGGCAGGTGATATATTTAAAGCTGAGTCTCTTTGTGATCAATTATTCAAACTAGGTCATCAGCCTGAGGATGCGGCAATTGCTTCTTTGATCTCTTTCTATGCCAGGCATCAGCAATTGCAACAAGCTCAAGAACTGTTTGCAGCTCTGGATGATTCGCAGACCATCAGAAGTCCTGTATATAGGTCTCTGATCGATGCATATGCAAAGTGCGGTCAACTGGATGAGGCAAACCACCTGTACAGTGAAATGGTTCAGCAAGGGAATGGTCCTGACGCTGTTGCCATCAGCATTATTGTGAATGCTTTGAGTAACTATGGTATGCCTACCAAGTACCAACAACTAGGAAACATTCGATATTCTTTAGTTGATATTTCTTTGATGATATTTAGCTGTAGAAGATAGGTTTGGCATGCACTTCATGATATTTGACATGACAAGAGGTGAGGGATTACTGGGGTCATGTGTCGGAATGAATCTATAGTTTGTTGAATCTCTTTAATCCAGAAATGTGGCTTAATTATTGAGTGATCCCAGACCATTGATCCTATGACCCCCGCCTTGGATGGGAGATACCTAGAAAATGTTCCTGATTCTGGAATTCTAACCCTTTCACCAGTGGCCAACATATATATGAGTTAGAAAAAATAAATACTGAAATGATTGAGAAAATAGGCCCCACAATGGGGTGGCTAGACTCTTCTCCTCTAAGAGATTCTTTTAATGTTTTTGTATTAATTCTTCCTTGGACCCATTTTAACTCATATAGCCTCATCATAGGCAAACATCAAGAGGCAGAAAACATTATCCGTAACAGTTTTCAGAGTGGCGTAGAGCTTGACACGGTTGCATACAACACCTACATCAAGGCAATGCTAGAAGCAGGTTGGAAGTCATTGTCTGCTAAGAATTTCAAATAAGCAAAAAAAAAAAAAAAAGAAGTTTTTAAGTAACTAATACATAATTTTCTAATGGTGTTACATCGGCAGGAAAATTGCACTTTGCAGCTAGCATATACAGTCGCATGGTTTCTTCTGGAGTTGCTCCATCAATTCAGACATTTAGCACCATGATCAGGTACGATCTCAGTCTGTCTGAAGTTTATCATGTGAAGGATAACATTGACCAGACGTTTATAATAAAAATACTTTCTCCCTTATACTGCAAGAGGAATGATATGTTCATCCTTCAGCCTTGCTATTTTGCTGATCCACCATTTATCTGATAGGCCCTTTGATCAGATAACACAAGAAAACCTGAACATAGGGTATTTGGCTTCTTAGCACCACATGCAGACCTTGCTGTAATGTTTGTCTATTAGGCTGTCAGTTGAAGGGTCATGATTGCCTTGTGGGTAGCTTTTGGGAAATGGTCTATCCACAATCAAATCAATGGTCTGAATAACTGAATCAGAGTTTGCGTAAACATGCTCACAACCTTGGTTCTATTCATATCCTAAGTCAAGGATCAGATAATGTCCTTTAGTTCAGCACCTCCATTCTTCTGTAATTGTTTCTTTTTTCCTTTTCTTTTTATGGATGCAGTGTATATGGTCGAGGTGGGAAGTTGGATAAGGCTATTGAGATGTTTGAAACAGCTTGCAGCTTGGGCATTCCTGTTGACGAGAAGGCATATACTAACATGATTGTCTATTATGGGAAAGCTGGTAACTGTTTCCTTCTCACATGAATTTTAAATTTGTTAAGAGTCATTAATGTAGCTATTGAAGCTGCGTAGCAAATTTTAAATGTTTCAACTCCAAAACTGCAAAGTAAATCGCAATGAGTATTGTGACAGGCTACAGCTGAAAACTAGGAAACAAAGAACTGAGTATGTCTATTAATTTTGTGAAATTTTAGAGCACAACTTTTAGGGCATTTTTGACAAACAGAGAGGAATTATCTCTTTGAAGAATTCCTTTGTTCAGCTAGATTCCAGTCATCATCAAGAGAATTTCCTGAGGAGAGTTCCAAGTTTGGCAAAAGAGAGGAATCCTATAATCTATACTCTATGCGATCCAATGGTTATAGGGTTTTTTGCAATTTTCTCAAAATCCATGCAAAATCAAGGGCTGAGTTTTCTCTCCATAGCCGTCCTTGGCACTCTAGAGAATTTGAATGGGTCAGACCTTGCAAATGGGCCACAAGAATGAAAAATTAATATTCTAGATTATCAACTTTTGTAATAAATATCTCAAAATCCACGATGGATCTACAACTGAAATTTGATCTCCTTTATGTTTTTGGTATATTGGAAATGATGCACGGTTTGGATCATAATTTTGGAGCCCACAAGAATAAAAACATTGAAACAAAGGGACCGCCCTAATCCCATTTTTTGCATTGTGGCATATTAACGGTGTGCAGTTTTTGACCATTTTCTCAAGATTTATGATGATCTCAATGCCAAATTTGTAACACTAGCCGTTTTGGGCCTCTTGAAGAGTTTGAACGGTTCAGATTATTCAAATGGGACCCACAGAAATCCAGTTATTATGAATTATGATCCAATGTTTGGGACATTTTGCAAATATCCCAAAATCTGTGAAGAATCAACAGCTGATTTTTGATCTATCGGCCTCTTCTGGCCTTTTGAGAATGATTATTGGATTAGATCTTGTTTTTTTTTTTTTTTTTGTGTCCAGAAAAACTAAAAAATCCAAAAGAACAGTGACCTTAAAGGGACGCCCAACCCCACTGTAGCACTGCCTTTCCACGACACATGTTGTCCGATGGGGGGAGGTCTGCCGGGGAGAATATTTGGGAACAAGGATGCAAGGATTTCTCTGTGATTTTCTGACATTTATCAAACATGGATTTTCCACAGGAGTTCAGAAAATTGAGAGGATTCCTCGCTGTGGAACATTGCCAACGTGCTCTTAAAGTTGTAATGCCAATGAATGAGAAAATAAGAAATTTATAAAAGATTCATTTTGAAGTTCTGCGGACGTCAACAGCTTAAGGCATCATGAAATCATATAGTTTTAGATATTGGACAATGAATGAGAAAATAAGAAATTTATACGAGTTTCATTTTGAAGTTCCGCGGATGTCAATAGCTTAAGGCATCATGAAATCATCTAGTTGGACAACAATTGTAGGCAATAAGTTGGGTTATCATCTGTAACGTTGTTTTCCTTCAAAAAATTATAGACAACAACTTCACTTTTGATTCCATAAATCAGAGGAAAAAGCTGCAGCCTAAATTTATTTCATTTGTTTAATTGAATGCTCATTTAATTCTATTGAATATAACAAAAATGCTACAGTATAGGGCATGCTCACCAGAACTTACAATGGGCATTGCTCCCTTCCATGCATGAAATCAACTTCCAAGTTTTCGTCCTAAAGAATAATGAGCGATTTGAATACTGCCTACTTCGCTAATTCCTCAAACCATCTCATTCGCCTCCATAGATAATTATCCAATGAAACTGCCAAGCAAATGAGGTTTGAAATGGCATTAAAAATAAAAAAGAACATAAGAATGTCAATATAAGTGCAAAGAAAACTCCAGGCAGATATGGAACATCGGGTTTCGAACTGGCAGAACCAGATGCTCATATAGTTCAGTCACATTCCATTTTTAATCATTCCTCTCAAACTCAGCCGTTGACTACTGATTCTTTAAAATAAAATAAATTGATGGAGGAACCCTGACCAGTTGGCTGAAACCCCTTTGTGTCCCTTGATTTGGTTCTGGGTCTTCAAATAGTTGCAGTTTTTTCCTTTTTCCTAAAAGCCATATTAGGGATTTGGACTTCAAAGTTCAAACACACAACAAACTTCTACATGAGAAGTCATTGAGCTTCATTCTTTAAAATCCTATGATGATCTTTTGTGCTTCTCGACCCTTTACCTGTTGGAAACCACTTACATGTTTAATTGCAGTTGATCAATTATGAATATCGCCACAATAGCACAGGTGGTATTTGCCTGATGATCTTGTTTACTTTTATTACAGGTAAATGTGAGGAGGCATCTCTTCTATTCACTCAGATGCAGGGCAAAGGGATTAGACCTGGAAAGGTATGCATTCACTTTAGATATGTTTTGAACAGTTACTACAAATGGCTTGTTCTTTTTGTTGAGAACATTATCAGCTACCTCCATCGCTGCCCTTGCCTTAATCTATCTTGGTGTTTAATTCTCATTTTCGGGAATAGAATTCTCTCGCTTCATCCAGCTAAAAGTTTAGACCCCAATTCTCGGTGGTCCTGGCCAGCTTTGGACCTGTGGAAATTTTTCGAACAAGAACCCGTTTGCACAGAACATCATCCAAACCTTCCCCAATTTGATTGTCTGTTGTAGAAATTAGGGTACCTTTTTAAAAAATGGCTTAACTTAGCAATCAGGAAAGTTAGTCCAACTTTTTTTTCCTTCTTTTTTATGTTATTTGTACTTGCTTTTTTTTTATTGTATCGGTGTACTTCCTTTATATAGTATCTCCATTTATATAGTTGCATATTTTTGGGCGAGTGCCTTTTATAACTAAATGATATAACCATACATCATATAGTATTATCCTAAACCTGTACATGTGTCAAGCTCTCAGCTTCTCACATTTTCCTACATTTTGTCTTTTGATCCTGATACACATTCATGTTGCACATCTTTCTCCGAATAGGAGTCGCAATGTAAGACCTCGTTCTCATTGCATTCCACAGGGTGCGAGCCTTAGATGCAGTTCTTGTATGAGGCTCAGAATCCACATTGGGTTCTTAGCAATATTAATTTGATGAATCACAGAAAAATAAGATTCCTGAATTTGACATTATATGATCAGTTTTAGAAATTTGATGTTTTATCTAATATATGGTGAGCCAACTCTACATTGATGGGGCTTCAATGACGACGGCAATGATAGGTTATGTAGTGCTTTAATGGTAGGTTATATGGTGCTTTAATGGGGGCTTTAATGGGTCATGTAAATATGATGTCGTAATTTCCATATGAAAGGCATTCCCAGTAAGAATGGTCTTAGTCAATTTTATCAAAATCCATCACCACCACCATGCTTTAGCCGGTGTTTTTTTTTTTTAATTTTTTTTTTAATTTTTAATTTGTTATTGTATGAGCTTCTCATAAAACTGAATTATACGGGTAATATGCATAGATGTCTTGTGAAATGCTACTTTTGGAGCTTATCATTTCTGAAATATTTCATACATGATGTTGCTTTTGTTATTGCAAGTTGCACTCTGTATAACATTGCCACTTAATATTTGTCACCGACTGGTTTTTTTAACATTTATTTTACCTTTTTTCACGCTAATACCTTTGTCTAGATTTATTTGCGTGGTCCTCCCATGCCTGCTTCCTATATCACATAGAAGTTTACCTTGGGATTTTCTTTGACCATTCAGATCAGCTTCAATATCATGATCAATATTTATGCTACTACTGGACATTATCTTGAAGCAGAGAAGCTTTTCCAGGCCATGCAGAGGGATGGCCATCCTCCTGATTCTCTCTCCTACCTTTCACTTATACGAGCATATAGTGGGAGCGAGAAGTATATGGAAGCAAGGGATGTTATTTGTAAGATGAAAATGCAAGGAATCCACCCTACTTGTTCTCATTTCAACCTTCTTCTTTCGGCTTATACAAAAGTGGGTTTGATTGGTGATGCCAAAAGAGTTTATACAGAAATTGAGCAAGCTGGTTTGAGTCCTGATCTTCAGTGTTTTCGAACCATGCTGAGGGGTTATATGGACTATGGGTATGTTGTTGATGGCATCTCTTTCTTTGAGCAGAATCAGGAATCTGTGAAACCAGATGGTTTTGTTCTAAGTGCAGTGGTACATCTTTATGAGTCTCTGGGCAAGGAGATTGAAGCTGGTGATATCCTTGATTCCATGAATAGGCAAGGAATTTTGTTTCTGAAGAACTTGAAAGTTGGATCCAAAGTAAAAGCTGTTTGAGATTCAACAATTGTTTAGCAGTTGTGGGCTGGATTTTTTCCACATGGAGTCCTTAGGGGATATGCATGCAAATGAGGTGCCTGCAGACAAAGGTTATGAATTTTGTATACCTCAAAAGATCTAGTGCTTTCAAAAGGTGGAAGTGGCAGTAGTTGTATCAGGCAGCTCCGTATGTGAAATGTCCAACACTTAAAAGAAAGCAGGCATGAGAATCAGAGCAGTTTGGTGGGAACTTGTCATTATTTACCCCTGATACAGTTGTTGGGTGGCTGCTAGCGTCAGTAATGATGATAACAAAAATTACGTGTTACGAATGCTTTGAAAATAGCTATAGCAAGGCAAGTTTATTGGCAGGTTCAGTCTTAAAAAATTGCTGCATGGGCATTCTTATACTCCATTTCAGAGTAGAGACTGAAATCGCAATGAGGAAGCCAGTGGTTGGTCCATTTCCTATAGGCGATGTTGTACATATGCCGAGACATCAATGGTAAAACATTATAGAAATGCTGATGAATAATGTTTACAACAGAAGATGAGAACAAATATTTTCACAATGTGGTTCCATACTGTACCATAGGTTTGTCAGTTGCTTCAGTTGCTTAGGGGATAAAAAGCAGACTTGAAGGGAAGATTGATGGGGTCACACGGTAGCTTGTTTGAGCTTGTATCGCTGACAGCTCGAGCAATGCCCAACCATGTCAACAACGACATTGCCTTGCTTGAGGTGAAACTTTGTATTTTGTGAACATGTGGGCTTAAATATGGAGTCGCTGACTTGCCATTCTTTGATTAAAGGGATTATATGTGGACATGCTTGGAGATTCTGACTTTTTACAAATCAAACATGGTAGGGGTATTCTTGAGAATTAACAATACAGAGAGTCCCCAATTGGACTACAAATTGCAGGCTTCAGCTATGAATGAAACATGATCCATTCATCACACTGATTGGAGTGAGCAATGGACCTTTTTGGTGAAATTTCATTGTTTCTCTTTCTTTCTTCTTTATAATTTTATACTTTTTTTTTTTTTGAAGGGAATGATTCATCTAAGCTCCGTATCTGTGAGGCACCCTGAGACTAGAAAGTATGGACCTCTTGTTCTCTCCTGTTACGTTGCCAGAAAGTTGAAAATTATAAGATGCATGGCAGGTTTGTGGGGCCCACAGTCCTCACCATGTATTGGCTATCTACGAAGATTTAAAGTGTTAGTAGCTATCCGATTGGAGTACCTAAAAATGGATTTCATCATGTTCAATTGGAGGGAAGTCTTCTCCATATGACTACGGCTTCTCCTTCCTCTTCTAGCTCTAGATTTCTATGAGCCCATTTTGTTTCTTTCTCCTTCTGAGTAGTGGCTGTCGGTTTTAACCTGCCGCATCTCAATATTAAATTTTTTTTATTATAAAGCTTTTGATTAATACAAATTACCATTTCAAAACAAAAAAGATACTGTATTTCATGGCCCTTGATGGTAGTGGTACAGCTAAAAGCTGAAACTCCCAATGGATCCAGCCATGCAGTGGAATGTTAAGGATATTATTTCTAGTTTTTTTCTAATGGCTGATTGCATCTTTTAATGCACGTTTACTAACAGGTGAGATTAAAGTGAGAAATCATAGATTTAATAATTCCTCATTGTCACAGATTTGAGGATTCCTTGGTAAGGATTTGTACAGCGTATTGGTGAGGGGCTGGTGTTGGTGTGAAACCTGCGAAACTGTGTATTTCGAAGTCTTATGGGGGTTGGTTGATCCTAAAAATCCTTCTAAATGAGATTTTTTACTGGCCCCATTTACAATTGCTGAAGGGGAACTTTTCAAATCCCGAGTATCTGGCTTCCAAATGTGACCTTCAACCTTACTCCTACAAAGTGGCTCTTGCCCATTAAAGCAGCAGGTGCCCGGATGTATACAGAAAGACCCATAGGAAGACGATCAAATGGTTCACCACCATTTTACTATAATCCTTTGGAGGATAATACAAGGCATGGCAATGGAGCGGATTTGGTACAGGTTGGGGTAAACCTAAAGCTGTCCCGTCTTAAATTATCTCATCTAATATGCCCTACCCTACATTACTAATTGTAATATCAAATTCACCCCATTTGAATAGGTCAAGTAAAATTTAAAACCTAAAACTTATAAAATATATAAAAATAAATGAGAATGTATAGTAAAATTTGAACATGCCACCTTCTCTTCCCATATGCCTTATGTTAAGGCCCCAACCACCTATACCACATTATACGAGTTTTGTCTATTATTTTAGTAATAAGTATATGAATATTATATATTCGGAGTGAGATAGGTTGGGTCAACAAAACCCAAATCTGCTCCATATCAAAAAATACTACTACCAAACCACAGGAGCGGGGTTTATACCCAACCCATTTCCATCGCTAGATAGTACCATAAAAGAGAATGGCAAGTTATGAAGTCGTCAATGATGCAATAGAACTTAATTATTTCAATCTTCACAGAGTGGACAATGAGCTATGGTCAATGTTTATATACTCATTTCTCACCTTAGTGGACTTTTGGTCACTTCTTATGCATTCGAGCGGCTTGATTAAACAAATGAGAATACCTCCGGTTAGTAAAGGTGCTCATGCAGCTGGCCCAGTCAGCTTTTGGCAGGTTTTGGGTCAGGTTCGGGTCTTACATGTTTCGGGCACACTTCTTGGGCCTGACACTCACGGTCCAAGTTATGCATGAGCTTTTCATGACCCTATATTCTAAAGTTGGGCTGAGCCTGGAATGCCTCTGCCCAACCCTGGCCATTAACACCTCTAACAGTTAGTTTAGAAAAGACTAATTTTAAAGCACTTATTCCTTGACCTTTTTGGAGTCGATGAAACTGCAGGGGTTCTCAAAAACCAATTTTTTACCTTTTTGAGATGATTTGAAAGTTCATTTTCATCTTTTAATTACAAGGTGAATGGTAGAACACACACACACACACACACACACACACACACGCACACACACACACACATAGAGTTAGTTTCGAAAATAAAAAAAGTAAAAAAAAATCCTAGAAAATCTTCAGCGGTTCAGCACACTATTATTTGGTGTCTCCATTTTCTATCTCACCATTTTACCAACCAATTCGCTATTCTTCCCAATAGCATCAGACAGAATACACTGGTCTTCCTTCATACTGCTTCTATACAATTTCCATACATTTACAATTGCAAAATTTATGGACCCCCAGGCTCCTGAGAGTGCGAAACGGCGCAGCAATGTTGTTTTCCAAAATATGTCAATCCTGCCTGTAAAAGATCTCGTGTCAGGCGTAGCCCAACACACAAATTCTCAACTATAGAGCAATTCAAGAAATGATAGCGGTGCTTTGTCATCTGCCCAAAAGAGATGGAAGCTGAGATGCAAGGTGAACAATATAGAATTGGATTAAGAGAGATTATTATCCAAAAAAGCAAAAACCCTAGCCCTAAACACCCGAGACAAGTCAGCAATCTCAGCCGCATTTGAATGCATTCTCTCCATGCCATCAGAAGGCTCGCATGTCCTGCTTTTACTGGAGATCCTCTCGGCAACGTCAACAGTCAAGCTTGCAGTGGCTCTGCTGCGTGTTAGCACACCCAAGACAGCAGCTGAGTACTTGGGATTTGAGGCAAGTCGATTTAGAAGAATCAATGCCTCTCTCATAAGCAAAATTCTGCATGATGTATAATGCTCAAAATAATCAGTAGTTCTAGAAAGCAAAAATGATAACTCCAATGACCATTAAACCCAATAAATTTTTGTTTTGATATACAATCAATACAATGATTGTTGTCAACAATTGATCGGTATTCTTATTTGAAGCCATACCTGTGGCAACAAATCTTTTGAAATTTCTCAATGCAGTAACCATATAAGGTCAACCTTACCAATATGGTCAAGCGAGACATGGTTTATAACAATTTTCTTTAAAAATTAGAACAAATTTTGTGGGACATGGTTTATATCCTCAAGGACAGAAATTTCATTGCATCTATCACCTCTCAAGTGCCTTCTTATCCATCTGTCATGTAGAAACTAAAAAACAGGAGCCAATTGCACCAATGGACGAGACAGCCATATCTTTTCAATAACAACACAAAAATACCATGAAGAATATCCAAAAGCAGATATTTTGGGTTGGAACCACTGTCCGACTATTTTAGATAAAAAAATTAAAAAAAAAAAAAAAGGGTCAGCCCCAAGTGTACCATTAAGGTCAAGTGAATGGTATCATCTAGCATTGGACATTTCCTCCACAAAAAAATCCCTCAAAGGTGGCTCAAACTTATAGAAGCAACATCTGAGGAACTCCCAAGACAGCATAAACCTATGCAATTGGAAGGATGTATCAAAAAACCATACAGGAGGAATAGTTAGTTCTTGCACTTACCTTTCTTTGCAGAGCTCATGTGATTCAGCCGACTCTGCTACTTCAGCATCCACCTCCAAAGCCAAAACTTGCATAATCAACTCCAGAAAACATATTCCCTTTGATAAAGTGGAATTCAACAGGATTTCAAATCCAGATTTGCCAGATGATGATATAAATGCCAAAACGATCATCGCATGCCTACGAAGTTTGAGCTCCTGTGAGAGCAGTCGATAAAAGCAGATGCATAATTCAACAGTAGTTTAGCAGAGTTAATCAAGTGATGCAAGTAGAATGCTAGCCATAAGTGTCCTGCTCTGAATTGTGAGGAAGATACAGACAGCGTCAAGTCATTTGTGGTTTATAACTTCAGTGTTACTGTAGGATTTTTAGCTTCCAACTGTTGGTATGGAAAAGGTTTTCTTCTCATGAGATCATGAGAGAGAGAGAGAGAGTTTTAATCTAGTGTGAACCATTGGCACATAGTACTGCATTAACTCTCAGTGGGCCCACCTGGGCCATGCCAATGATGTGGGAGGGGGGAATGGAAACAACTGAATATAAGACCTAGAAGTGTGCAAAATATCAACCCATCAGTTAATCCTCACCCCTTCATCGAGTCCCTTAAGTTTTAACAGTTATGATTTTAACCTAACAACGAGTAATGGTTGGATCAGTGTCAAATTTGGGCTTGTGGTGTTTGAGAGAAGAAACTTAATCATAAATGAGCCAGGTGACCCTGACAACAGAGTGAGACACGGAAGGAACTGTGCAGACAGCTTCATTTGAACTTGGTGTGTGTGTGTGTGTGTGTGTGTGTGTGTGGGTCTCAGTCCCCGATGGGAGTCCCAGACTGAGGTCTCAGTCCCTGACAGGAGTCCTAGACAACTTGAGTGGAATTTTCAGTCCCCACCTTTAATTCAGAGGATCCCGCTTTGTGTACGGTGAGGATAATCACTAAGCATGGCGCGTAGATAACTTAGGTGCTCTAGCTGTAAGCTCCACAACACATTTAGTTTGGTGTGTTGTCCTTTTGCACAACCCTAGGTCCTGCATCCGGATCTTTTCTCCGCCCAACCCCTTAGTTTTCAAAAACTCAAGGTTACATATGGTCCCCTCAGATTTTTCTTTTCCTTTATTATTATTATTGACATAGTATCCCTCTCAAGAAAAATCTCCTGCATCTGCCCTTGTGTGTGTAAGGGTGTTCAATTACCCAAAAAAAAAAAACATAAATACTATGTATATTTAATTCATTCTAAAAAAACCCAAGTCCATTGGACATTTCCAAAAGTCAAATCCTAGGCTAGATTGTCCATTTGTGATACAGGCTAGACTAATGGACCCTGTTTGAAAGTCTATACCCGCAGGCCCAAGTCCAAAGCCAGCAGTGAAGATTGATTTTATTAATAATAGTTGCTATATTAATAGTAATTGCTTTCTTAAGCTTTAGAAATTAGATTTATATTTAAATTAAGACTTCTTATTTGGATTAAACTAGTTTGTTTCTTTATTTGGAGAATAGTGTAGTTATAAATAGATGTAATCCCTTCTTATGCGATAGACTACATTATTATTGAACGGTATTTCAGTTTTCTTCTCCTTGTGGGTTGAATTTCTGTCTTTGGTGTGAAACCTAGACAGTTTATCCTAAACCTTTTGGCTTGAAGAATAGCACATTGGCTATTCTTCTTCCCCGTGCTGCGTCAATTGGTATCAAAGCCAAGATCCATTCTCAGATTGCCACTCCAACCGCGAATCTCAGGTAAGCCGAGTATCCCCATCTCCTTCCCTTCGTTACTGCAATCCATTCATCACCATCTCATTACCATCATCACCTTCAGCCCTCGTTATCACCATTCCTACCATCCAAAATCCCACCCTAGAACTACATCCCCGAAACCCCCGCACGAGTCGAAACCCCAGCCTCCCAAAGCAACCCATCCCGAACCCAACACCCCCTCACCCGAAACCTTCTATCCCTAACCCTAACCCCTACAGTACCCCAACTGCATCTCCCATCTCAAACCCCAACCAAACACCAAGCCCGAACCCAGACCCATCCATTCTTTCCCCTTTCGATTATCCCCCCTTTCCCCCAAAACCCTTCCCCCAAAATCCCGAGACCCCATTCAAATCCACCCAACTCCCCCTCAACCAACCTGCTAGCCAAAAACCCACGCCATAGAACCCTAACTCTAAGACGAACTCCAAACACCCCCACCGAACCCAAATCCAAATCTTCGAGCCCTACTCATAGCCGAATCCGAAACCTCCCCTTTATCCCTGCACTCCACCCACGAGCTGAGTCGGTTCCAACTCCCTCCCTCCAGCTTCCAATCCCCAACCCAGACAAGAAAATAAAAATAAAAATAAAAAAGGAGGCAAACGAAGAAGAAGAAATAAGAGAAAAGCGAACATAGAAGTAGAGGAATGATGCGTACCATGCACCGACAACCGTCAGCATTCTCGCCAAGCATCGTCGCTGCCCAGTTGTCCCCGTCACCCCTTCATCTTCCCGCTGCTCCGCCTCTCCCTCCTTTCCTGACGAAGCTGAGTTGAAAAAGGGTTTCAATCCCTTTTTCTTTCCTTCTCTTGCTCTCGGGTCTATCTCGGCCCACGAATCCGGTTTTAAGTAGTAGCAGCTAGGCCCACCTTTTGGGCCTCCTTTCAGGTCATTTTCGACCTATTCAATGAAAAAATAAATAACTAAATAAATAAACTCAACAAGTCCTCAGCAGCCTAGCACCATGTTTACTCGCACCGGAGCAAACTTCAGAGGCAAATTTATTGACCATTTACGTAATACTTATATCACGGAATTGATGGAAAGAGTGGATCGACTTGAAAGGATTATTGATGTCAGACAACAGACTCCAACCTCTCAAGGCACCAAAACTATGGCAAACCTAGAGCTTCCAACAATGACAAAGGAAAAGATCCTCAGGCAGAAGCTATACCATAATTACAGTACTCTATTATTGGTGAGCCTCAAGAAACTTGTCGACAGTTTATGGAACGCATGATAGAAGACTCTGCTTATGACGACTATCAAGGCCGCCAGGATAACATCACAAAAAAAGTACCTGTCCATGTTCCCGATTTTTACGGGCACACGGATGTCAGTATTCACCGATTGGATTACAGCACTTGAGGATTATTTTGAGTGGTACAATATGGATGAAGACAAGAGTATTCCCTTTGTGAAAATGAAGCTGAAAGGTGTAGCATGCATTTGGTAGCGAAGCATAAATGAGAGGAATGTCAAACATGGGAGACACCCTATTAACACCTGGGATGAGATGAAAGAAAAGCTTGAAGATAAATACCTACCAATTGACTATGTTGATTCCCTCTTTGATCAATTTAGTTGATTGCGGGCAAGGAAACTCCACTGTGGATGATTCCACAGAACAGTTTTATGATCTCATGATATGATGCAAAGTATCCAAGCAAGACCGCCAAGCCATTACCAAGTACAAGGTCAAGATATTAAAGAGAATTGACTAGCCTTAATTTCCACAGCATTGAAGAAGTCCATCGTATGGCCCTTCGCGTCGAAGATAAGTTGCGATATCCCTACTCATGGCGTTTTGGAGAACCTCTTCAACAAAGAAACTCTGATATGACCTATTAGCGGGTCGCTCCTTCACAAAACTCCAAGAAGCAAGCTCCACAGCAAAATTTTAATAGGAAAGCACTGCTTCAAAAACAAGCACGACCCCCTCCAAACAATGCAAATAAAGGAAAGAATGCCAATCCTTGTCAGCCAAAGCAAGACATCATTTGCTTTTCAATGCAAAGGCAAAGGACATTATGCTTCGGAATACCCAGGCATAAAAAATCTTCATTACACACAAAATGAGGAAGAAGATTATGAATCCGAGCCTATTGATAAAGAGTGTGATGTTGAAACTCCATATGACAATCCTGAACCTCCACCTAAGCAAGAAGATTATTCTTTTTATCAAGGTGACACAAAAGGTCAAACTTCATTTATCCGAAGCCTCTTTGTCACTACTGAACAAGAAGCAGAAGATTGGAGGCACACTACCATATTTCGCACCACAGTAACATGTTGTGACTAACTATCCAATCTAGTCATTGATGGTAGAAGCGAGATGAATGTGGTATCCCCTGAAGTAATTGATAAGCTAAAACTTCCAACGGAAAAACATCCGAAGCCGTACAAAGTCTCTTGGGTGACTGACACAGGCAAGGAATAAAATAGCGGCCGCTACAAAGCGTAGTGGCCGCTATATCGGCCGTAGCGGCCCTGACCACTACAATATATGGGTGTTAGCGGCACTAACACCCGTAGCAGCCGCTACGTAGCGGCCACATCAGTCTGGGCTATTTAAAGCCCAGACAAACCTGTTTCTTCCTATTTTCACTTGTTTCACTGCTGTCTCCATCTCTCCTTTTCCCTTTCCACTGTATTTTGGTCCTACCTTCCTCTTCCTTCAAATCAAAAGCAACAAGGGTCCAAAAACACATCAAGATCTACAAATCTAAAGCATTCATCTTCTTTGGAGTCAAAAAGCATTTTTCAAAAGGTATTTTCTATGTGATTTTTTTAGATCTATGGCTCAATTCTTCTTTTCTCCTCATGAATCTCTTGGGAATGGCTTGTAAGTGATAGATCTATGTTTCCCATAGACCAAACTCCCCATTTTCTAAAGTTTACTGATTTATTATTTATTTTTTATTCTCGGATTTTTTTTATTTTTTGAAAAAAAAAATTTTTCTTGAAGAAACACCAACCAAATCACTTGAAAATTATTCCCAAGTGTTAAATCTATGAATCCCATGAATGAATCACACTTTTTTTCTTGTTTATTTGAATTTATTTAATTTTTTATGTTCATTTTAATAGGACTTTTTGAAAAAAAAAAATTTTATTTAAATTTGGCCAACTAAATTGCTTAAAATCACTCCCAAGTAGCCTAGATCTACCATTCTCATAGATCAAACCCCCATTTTTTTGGGTTTTATAATTTATTTTTTATTTATTATTCTCGGATTTTATTTATTTATTTATTTTTAAAAAAAATTTCTTTAAGAAACACCGACAAAATTACTTGAAAATCACTCCCAAGTGTTAAATCTATGAATCCCAAGAATGAATCACACTTTCTTTCTTGTTTTTTTAATTTATTTAATTTTTTATGATCATATTAATAGGATTTTTTGAAAAAAAATAATTTTTATTTAAATGTGGTCAATGAAATCACTTAAAATCACTCCCAAGTAGCTAGATCTATAATTCTCATAGATCAAACCCCCATTTTTATGTGTTATTTATTCTTTCTTTATTTTTTATTTTCGAATTTTTTAATTTTTTCAAAAAAAAATTTTTTTTCTTGAAGAAACACTAACCAAATTGCTTGAAAATCACTCCCAAGTGTTAAATCAATGAATCCCATGGATGAATCACACATTCACACATTCTTTTTTTCTTTTTTTTGAATTTATTTAATTTTTCATGTTCATAGTTCATACTTCATACGCCATATTAATGGGATTTTTTAAAAAAAAATATTTAAATGTGGTCAACTAAGTCATATATGCATTATGCAGGTATTTATTGTGTGCCTCAAAGTTCAACTTCTCTCATCATTTCCATTTGTGATTTGCTAAGAATTAAGATGGTGCGCAATGTAGATCCTGCATGGGCACACAGTGTAGCAATTAATGGAAATAGGTCAAAAATAAAATGTAATTTGTGTGGTAAAATCACTAATGAGGGTATTACAAGATTCAAGCAGCACTTGGCTCATGTTTCAGGCAATGTGGCGGGATATACAGTTGCACCAAAAGAGCTTAGAGAAGAGATGAAAAAGCTTCTAAATAAAGGAAAAGAAAGAAAAGTAGAGATCAAAGAAAAAAGAAGCCAAGAAGTTGATGATGCCCGCTATGAGGTGTTTGGAGAGCAAATTCCTTCTGATTTTGATGATGAAGGTGATAACCCAGAAATGGAAGCTGCAAGAAGAGAGTTACTTATGACGGCACAAATGGATGAAATGCGAAGAAGTACTGGTAGACAGTTTGAATCTGGGGGCTTATCTAGGGGAGGGGGCTCATCTGGGGGAGGGGGGCCAGGGGGCTCATCTAGGGGCAAAGGTATAGCTAGAACAATGCATCGATCATTCAGCACTCGACAACAGGAGGATGATATTGAGATTATTTCTTCTCATAAAGCATTACGGACTCCTAGTAGTGCTATACCCGGTCCAATTGATCCTCTAGCACATAGAAATGAGTCAGCTAAACAGCCTAAAATCTCAAAGTTGTTTAAGGGGGCCTTGAAAAGTGCAAGAGACAGATTAGCGTCGGCTACAGCAAAGTGGTTAATTCACAAAAACATACCCCCTCAAGCTGTGGATTCTCCTTACTTCCAAACTATACTAGATGTTGCAGCTACCGCTGGTCCCGGTATAACAGCACCTTCTGTCTATGATGTGGGGACCAAGTATTTAGAAATTGAGTATGAAGATATAAAGAGTTGGGTAGCTACTTTTAAAGGTATATGGGAGGAAAAAGGAGTCACAATTATGTGTGACGGATGGACGAGCAACACACAAACACAGTTAATAAATTTTTTAGTGTACTCTGCTGCTGGGACCGTCTTTGTTAAGTCTGTTGATGCCTCTGAACATATACGGACTGCAAAATATATTTTCCGCCTTATGGATAAAGTTGTTGAAAGTGTTGGTGAGGAAAATGTTGTGCAAATTTTTACAGATAATGGTGTCAATTTCAAGAAAGCCGGGCAGTTGTTAATGGAAAAGAGAAATAACTTGTTTTGGACCCCATGTGCAGCACATTGTATAGATTTAATGTTGGAGGACATTGGAAAGAGGACAAATGTGAAAACTGTCATCATGTCTTGTAGAAGCATCACAAGATTTATCTATGATCACTCGTGGTTGTTGGCATTAATGAAGACATTCACAAATGGAAGAGCATTGGTGCGTCCAGCTGCAACAAGGTTTGCCACCCACTTCATTGCCATGGATAGCCTTGTGCAACATAGAAATGAGTTGATTCAGATGTTTGCATCAGAACAATGGCTTAATTCAAAATGGGCAATAGCAACGAGTGGTCCTGGCTTTGATGTCCCCAATCTTGTTAGAGATAATAAATTTTGGTCCAAAGTTAGAAATATTTTGAAGGTCTTTGAACCCTTAGTGAAAGTGTTGCGCTTGTAGATAATGATGTTAAGCCGACAATGGGCTATATTTACGAGGCAATGGGTAGAGCAAAACTAGCAATACAAGAAAATTGCAAGTATTATCAAGAATTCTTGCAAATAATTGATGCTCGATGGAATGATCAATTGCACCATCCATTGCATGCTGCAGGTGAAATAAACTTTTATACTATTGGCCTATGATTTTACAAGAGTTTCATTTTTATTTTGTATTGTATAGAGATGTAGTTACGCAAATTTGACATTTGAATTGTAGGATATTTTTTAAACCCTCAATTCTACTATACGAACGAGAAACAATATACAAAAGCAATTGATACCGAGTTGCGAATAGGATTGAAGGAAGTGTTGAAGAAAGTAATTCTTAATCACAATGACCAGGTTTTAGCCTTAAAAGAAGTAAGTGACATGTCATATATGATATAACGTTTATTATAGTTTAAATGTATTGTGATTTTTACCTAAGTTGTGAGTTGTGACAAATTTAAAATGATTTGTACTTTGTATATGGTAGATTTCTATATACACAATGAGACAAGGGAGTTTTGCAGACCCGTTGGCAATTAGATCAATAACCAGCTTATATCCTGGTACAAATAGTTTTAACCTAGTCACGTACTAGTTTTAAGTTTATAGATATTATTTGCCGTGGAATGGGGATTGTGGATGACTAATTTTTTATGTTTATTTTTTTTTTCCAATTTCAGCCGAGTGGTGGATCAATTTTGGAGAAAGTGCTCCACACTTGAGAATTGCTGCCATTCAGGTCCTTAGCCAAACAACGTCTTCATCGAATTGTGAAAGAAACTGGAGTACTTTCTCATTAATTCACACAAAATTGAGAAATCGAATAGCAATGCAGAAGCTGCACAAGCTAGTGTATTGTCACTACAATTTGAAGCTGAGAGTCAGAAATAGACAAAGGAAGCAAAGGGATGATCCGAATTATTGCCCTATAAATTTGGATAATATCTTTCAGGAAGATGATCCCTTACTTCCATGGTTAGTTGATGTAGAAGATCCATTGTTAGATGGAGATGAGAATTTACACCAAGATATACGAGGAATAATGGACGAAGACGAAAGAGAAGGGGAAAGTGAGCCTCAGCAACCTACAGAAACTAAAACATCAAGGGGCATTGAACCTGAGCTCTCTCATGTAGTATCTACAGTGAGCTCTGATAGTTCGAGTTCAAGCATTGCTCCAAGTAGTGACTCTACGTCTGGAGGAGGTAACGGGGCCGAGCCAAGTGATTCTTACCATGAAGACGAATTAAATGCTCCTGCTCAGACTGTGGATGAATTTCCAGATCCATCTCGTATGAGGTCAGGTCATGTTTATGTACGCCAAAGACCCCGTGATGGACAAGGAAATGATGGTAGGAGTGCAAATGTTGGAAGGCAACAAACAACAAAGTGGTACCCTATTTTCCATGACCCATATTCTGGGTACCAACCGTATGTCCCACCGGACTACGCACATGGTCAAGCGGAATCATCCTCACAACAATATTCAGAATCAAGGTCATTTGATCAATATCCTCATCCAAATCTAAGTCCATCCCATTTCTTTATGTTTGAGGATCCTAACGCCTACCAATATGGAGGGGAGTTGCAGTATGTAGGTACTAGTGGGAGTGGTGCCAATGATAACAACCATGGGGATGGAGACAGTGATGCCAGTGTCATATATCCTGCTAGACATTCATTTTGGTGGTAGAGGTATTCCTCTAATCATTTCTTAAATCTCAACTTTATATTAACTCTCATAGTCTCATACTCTCATGTCTCAACTCTTTAAGTACAATGTTATTTATGAAGTTATTATTTATTATGTCATTTATTGTGTTGAATGTTGATTGTTAAGTCACTGACTCTAGTGACTAATCTCTCTAAGTCTTAAATTCTTGACTCTTGAGTCTTGACTTTCAGTGTTGAATATTGATTCTTGATACCATGTGAAAAATCGGATTGATACTATTATTTTTTAATTATACAACGATACAGGACATCATGCATTTAGGGGACCGCTACACCCCCTTATTTTAGGCTTTTTTGCAAAACAAACACATATTCTACTTATTTACAATTTTCTGGATTTTCTAAAAATTTTTCAAAATTTTTTGATAATTTTTTTGAATCACACTGCGACCCGCTACCGCTACGTAGCGCCCGCTACGTAGCGTTTTGGCGACCGGCCGCGACGCTATCCGCTACTGCTATTTTGATCCTTGGACACAGGAATACCGGTAGTAAAACGGTGCCAGGTAACATTTAAGATTGGTGGTTATAAAGATTCTATTTGGTGTGACATTATTCCTATGAATATTACTCATATTTTATTAAAAAGACCCTGGTTCTTTGATAACAAGGTACAAAGTGATGAGGAAGCTAATACTCATACTTTCAAGTATCAAGGTAGAAAAGCAACTCTTCTCCACATAAACCACCAACCGCTTCAAAAAAGCGAGCCTCGTCCACCTCTACAAAGTAACCGACACAAAATTCCAATTCTCGCATTCCTTTTATACACAAATTTGAATCAAAAAGCCAAGAACAAGGAGTTGTTTATGCTCTTGTTCCAAAAGAAATTCAAGTAGGCAGATAAAACAAAATAGGTTTCTACACCACTAGAGATCAAGTCATTGCTTCATGATTTTCGGGCTTGATCCTAGCAGAGCTTCTTAAAGAGCTGCCACCTATGAGGGACATTCAGCATGCTATTGATTTAGTCCCCGGTTCCTCCCTCCCTAATTTACCTACTTATCGCATGAGTCCAACTGAGCATGTAAAATAGCGAAGACAAGTTGAAGACTTACACCAGAAGGGTTATATCCACGAAAGCATGAGTCCTTGTGCAGTTCCAACTCTCTTAACACCAAAGAAAGACGGTTTCTGGTGAATGTGTGTTGATGGCCGAGCAATCAACAAGATCACAATCAAATATCGGTTTCCGATTGCCCGAGTGGGCGACATGCTTGATATAATGGCCGAATCATCCAGTTTCTCTAAGATTGATCTTAGGAGTGGATATCATCAAATTCATGTTTGGTCAGGAGATGAATGGAAAACTACATTCAAAACTAAAAACGGATTATACGAATGGTTGGTTATACCGTTCAGTTTATCCAATGCTCTCAGCACTTTTATGAGAGTGATGACTCAGCTTCTATGGCCGTTTCTCGGCAAATTTATTGTGGTATATTTTGATGATATCTGGATCTTCAGCAAACCCAAAGAAGCTCATCTCAACCATCTAAGGTATGTCATGCATGCACTTTGTAAAGAAAAATTTTACATTAATTTGAAGAAGTGTACATTTTTTAGTTCCAAAGTTCTATTTTTAGCCTTTATTGTATCAGCCCAAGGGGTAGAAGCTGATCTAGAGAAACTCAAAGCAATCATTGATTGGCCCCTTCCCAAAAGTTTTTATGAAGTATGGAGCTTTCATGGCTTGGCCACTTTTTATAGGAGATTTATTTGTAATTTCAGTTCCATCATGACTCCTATAACTGATTGCATAAAGATAGGAGGTCTCACTTGGACAAAGGTAGCCTCTCGGGCAATTGAATAGATTAAACATAAAATGACTGAAGCACCTGTTTTAAAACTTCCCGACTTTGAGAAAGTCTTTGAAGTTAGTTGTAATGCTTCTCAAGTAGGTGTCGGTGGAGTTTTGAGTCAAGACGATCATCCAATTGCTTACTTTAGTGAGACATTGAATAATTTTCGCAAAAAGTACTCGCCCTGTGATCTGGAATATTATGCAGTTGCCAAGCTCTATGTTATTGGCACCATTATTTGATTGGACGAGAGTTTGTCTTGTATTCTGACCACGAAGCTTTGCAACATCTGAATTCTAAAAAAAAGATGAGCGCCGATCGTGTCAAATGGAATGCATATTTGCAGGAGATCACATTTATTCTGCACCAAAAATCTAGAACGAAAAATAAAGTTGCCGATGCATTAAGTCGTCGATCTCACATTCTCACAACAATTTCCATTACAGTCCCAGGCTTTGAAGAAATATGCAGAGAATATGCAGCTGATCATGACTTTGGTCAAATTTACATAGATTCTCTAAACGGTGAGTTTCCTGAACATCCAAAATTTTCTATTCATGATGGTTATCGATTTCGTGGAAATCAATGATGTTTGCCAGCTACATCTATTCGCGAGTTTGTCCTACGTGAATTACATGATGCCAGATGTAGTGGACATCTCGGACATGATAAAACATTAGCTATTATGGAAGATCGCTTCTTTTGGCCCCACTTGAAAATAGATGTTGCCAGAATTTGTTAATTATGCAGAGCATGCAAGCTAGCAAAGGGATAAAAGAAGAACACTGGTTTATATCAACCATTTCACATGAGCCATGGATAGATCTAAGCATGAATTTTGACTTAGGTTTACCCAAAATAATAAGGAAGGTAAATTCGATATTTGTTGTCGTTGATTGCTTTTCAAAGATGGCATATTTTATCCATTGTTCTCACACATCGGATCCGAAGAAAATTACTACTCTTTTCTTTACAGAAGTTGTACGTCTGCATGGTCTTTCCAAGACAACCGTGTCTCACAGAGATACAAAATTCATGAGTTTCTTCTAGAAAATCTTATGGCACATGATGCACACAAAGCTCCAATATTCCAATGCATACCATCCGCAAACTGATGGCCAAACAGAGGTTGTCAAGAGTAGTTTGGGAAATCTTCTTCGATGTCTTATCGGAGATCATATTGCTTCATGGGATCTTATTTTACCCATGGCAGAGTTCGCTTACAATAATTCCGTTAACAGAACCACCGGCAGATCCCCATTTGAAGTTGTTTTTGGTGTTAAACCACGTCTTCCTATTGATTTAAACCCATTACCAGTTGAAGCTAGATCTAGTCAGGAAGCTGAACAATTTGCACAACACATGAAGCAAGTTCATGATGAAGTTCACCAACAGATGGCTAAAAGTACTGCGGCTTACAAGTAAAATGCAGATTCTCAGCGACAACATGTTGAATTTGATGAAGGAGACATGGTCATGGTCCATTTGAAGCCAAAACGATTTCCCGCAAGAAAACACAAGTTACACCCTAGAAATGCAGGACCATTCAAGATTCTAAAGAAAATCAACTCCAATGCATACGTTCTAGAACTTCCTTCAGACATGAATATCAGCTCTACGTTTAATGTTGAAGATTTGACAATTTATCATGGACATCACGAAGATAAATCTTTTAAAGAACAAGCTCTCTGGCTTCCCATCAATCAATCTCCTCCAGAAGAAATTGAAGATGTTTTTTATGATCAGCTTGTTTCTACGAAAAATGGCGGATTAAACAAGTCCTTGGTCAAGTCGAAAAGATAGCCATTCTCTGAAGCTACATGAATTACAGCTACCGACTTTCAGCAACTCAATCCGGATCTATATGAAAAGTATTAAGCTAACAACTCGCCGGAGTCGAGTTTTTCCAAGCCAGAGAGAACTGATGCAGGCCAGACTAATAAGCCCCGTTTGAAAGTCTATACCTACAAGCCCGAGTCCAAAGCCCAGCAGTGAAGATTAATTTTATTAATAATAGTTGCTTTATTAATAGTAGTTGCTTTCTTAAGCTTTAGAAATTAAATTTATGTTTAAATCAAGACTGCTTATTTGGATTGAACTAATTTGTTTCTTTATTTGAAGAATAGTTTAGTTATAAATAGATGTAATCCCTTCTCATGGGATAGACTACATTATTATTAAATGATATTTCAGTTTATTCTCCTTGTGAGTTGAATTCCTGTCTTTGGTGTAAGACCTAGACAGTTTATCCTAAGCCTTTTGGTTTGAAGAATGGCACGTTGGCTATTTTTCTTCCCCATGATGCATCAATTTGAAGGCCTTAGATCCAACATTCGGAAACATCTAATGGACATCATTATTTGTAGAATGTTACTTGTCAAAGCCATTGCATTTTATTGTTCTATTCAGCAAAAATTTTAAAAAATAAAAAATATAATCTAAAAAATATGAAGATTTGAAATGATCCATTACATGCAAAAAGAAAAACAACATGCGCACAATTTACAGTTTAATTCATTCTACAAAGAGTATGGTCCACTAGATGTTGCCTAAAGTCAAATGCAAGGCCAGAATGTCGATTTTAAGGCCTGAGCATAGTTGTCAAATTCAGTTTGGTTCAGTCCATCTACCAAACCAAACATCACCCATATGTATATTCGTTCCAAAATTCGGTACAGTTTGTCCGAATTTCTGCAATTCAGACCAAATTCCAGAATTTCAGCCAAATCTGTCAAAATTTCAGAGTTCAGCTGGTTTTTGTAGTAGACCTTTAAAATAGAAAAAAATGAGGGGGGTAAATGTTCTTTTTTAAACCCAAAATAAAAGTTAAAAAATAACCCTAATCGACCCCATCCCATTTGCCCCATTTTGTTCGACAAGAGAAAAAGAAAAAGGAGAACAGGAGGCAACAACCAAAACTGCTGTTGCTGATTTTGTCCTACCAAGAAAAGCAAAGAAGAAGAGGAGAAGAAGACGAAGAAGAACAAGGGAAAAGGAGGAGGAGGAGAAGAGGAGGCAGCAACCAAAACTGTTGGTGCTCATTTTGTCCAGACCAAGAAAAGCAAAGAGAAGAAGAAGAAGAAGAAGAAGAAAAAGAAGAAGAAGAAGAAGATGCACTTGCTGCTGCTACTGCTCGAACAACATGTTGCTGCCTCTCGAACCAAGTACTGTTACTTCTTCTTCAACCTTTCTTTTGTTTCCTTTTTTTTTTTTCATTTTTCCTTTCATCTTCTATGGCTGCTAACGAAGTCGAGTCGTCGACTCTGCTGTTTTCCCATTTTTTCCATTTTTTCTTCTCCAGAGCGGTCGAACTGAAGCCAACACCTGTTGATGCCTTTTTATCCTGTGCCCTTTGTCTGCTGCCTTTTGGTTTCAACACGTGTTGCGTTTTTATCTGCTGGTTTTAACCCTTTGCTGCTTTTTCCTTCTGTGGACTAGGCTTGGTCAGTATAGCGCCTTTTTTTTTTTTTTTTTGCTAAGTTTGCAGTTTGCTGCTTTCTTAATTTTTTAACAAGCTGGCTGCCCCTTTTTACAACTATTGTCTGCCCCTGTTCTTTACAACTGCTGGCCTATATCATATATATGCCATATTATGAGTTGATTTAAAAGAATAAGTTAAATGTATGAAACCATATTTTTTAATTTTAATATTATTCGTATGTTTTTCTATATGTATATATATTTTTTATTTTTTATATTTTTCCAAAACATAAATCTGAATAGTTTCTCAACACTGGCTGTATATTTATATAATTTTAATTTTTTTTCTTTTTAGTTTGAGGGGATGTATTTAAACCTTATCTTTTGCAAAATTATATTTGTGATTCTTGGTAGAATGAAAATTTTTATATATTTTTAATATATATAAAAAAATTTTTATTTTGCGAAACAAATTTCTGAATTGGAAAGCGAATGTCCAAATCGCTCAAAATGTTTCATTTTGCAACCAAATCGAAATGGGGTCCAAAACGAACTTGACAACTATGGGCCTGAGACCTAAGACCTGCCAACATCTACTGAATCAGATTACAATAGAAGTTTCTCAGCTAGGGATTTTTGCCAAAAAAACAGGATCTGAAAAAACAGAAGAGGGGACAACTGTTTGGCTGAAATAGCTGAACAGGGTCGAATGAAGCTTGAACAGAACTTTTATTGGAGGTAGTTTGGTTCGATGCACTGAGCACCAAACAGTTTTGGCTGCTTCGGCAAAATGAACAGAACTTGGTAAGTATGATTGCCAATCACCTTGAAAGTAGTACTACACAATCACATATTTTTAAGCCTTTAAAACATTACATTACAAATCCGTATCCTACATGACCCAAGTCCGACCTATGAGAGGGGGTGGTTACAGAAGAACAAATCCTTTGGAAAATCAGGCAATCGGAGGCCATAACCACCACCTATTTTTTAGTACAAGGAACCAGAGTAGTAGCCAAAGATATGAAAAGCAGAAAAGCTACCTGCATACCATTCCCTCTGTAGCCCACACATCCTGCCAAGCCCTCCAGGATACAACCAAATCTTCCTTCTAATCCTGGAGCACCTTTTTGACCATCAGTTGATCCAGCAACATCTTTTACATGACCAGTAGATCCAGTATCACGATTGCAAGCATCGCAGAACATCGCTAAATGCTTTGGGCCTTCAATCCAACATGAACAGTCAAAAACCTTTTATCCTTCATTATGTAAAATAATACAGGAATCTTGAGATACACTAGATTTTCAAAAGAAAAATTTTCCCAGTCTCTTTATAATGAACAGAAAAGTTTTTACGAGAATGTTAAATTTGTGGTCAATCAATGAATATCTAAATTGGAAACCAGCACATGTTGGTGTTTTACAATGACAGCATTTCAAATATGGGAGCCAAGGAAATTTAACAGGCCAGCAGGTATAAAAATATCAGAGATGTAAGATATACAAATCAAACTTGAGTTTACATAAATAAAAATAACTGAGAATTCAATAGTCGTTCTTCCCAAGGAAACACTGAAGAGGTTAAGTCACAGCAACTGTCACTGCACATCAAATGAGCCTTCTTCACAATCATTTATCCGCTTTTTTATCATCAATGACAACCTAAGCCATACGCTGAAAGACTTCATGTTTGTTTCTGGTGTAAAGTGAATAATAAAAATTCAAATTTCCCCCCTTCATTTTCAAAAAAGTTCAAATTTGCCCCTTGCTTTTTCAAAATAAGTCAAAAAGCAACCACTAAATTACAAAACACCATCTACTTTTTATACAGAAGGTCAAAAAAGATTCTTATCAAACAACTAAAAATAAAAAGTCATCATAACACCATCATATATTATTCTTTCTTGATTTAGGTTATACTCTACTCTACTTTACCCCACAAACAAACGGACCCGGGAACGATTATGACAACCCTCCGGTTTGGTATCATCCCAAACATCACTCTTCTAAGTTGATTATTTCCATAGAACACATAATATACCGTCACCTTCTAACAGTAATATGGCGAAAGGTTTTTGTGATTAGCAGTTTATCACCATTGCGTTTGCAGAAAAATGAGTTACCACAAGGAAAAGTTTTTATGTGAAACAAAGAAAAGGACAATGTAACTTTCAAATAGCATGTTCTCTTGGTTGTATACTGGGTGTCAAAGGTATTCCTACAGTTCTCAAACTACATACATTATATGCACTTAAAAGCACGCAAGCCAGTTAAAAAATCAAACATGAAACCCATAATTATATTTTTCATTAACAAGTCTACTAGGAATTGAAACGGCTGAGTTCATAAGCCTACATAGTCCAATTAGAGAAACATTTCAATGAGACTGTGAACCTACAATTCAAGAGAAGAAATAGAAGACGCAGTGCTTGCTGTTGCACACTTATGCCAGCATCCTTCCTCAGTAGCTGTGATACACTTTCAAACAGTGGCATCAGTCCAAACCTGTGCCAATTGGATATTCATAAGGTTAGCAAATAAGAAAACATCATTTGCTTGGATACGTGCACTGAGAATGACTAAAGCAGACTAACCGTTCTCTCTCTGAATTGGGATTGCATCTCATCAGAATAAGATTCATTATTGATATAGCTTCCACTCGTATGCATTCTTCCATATTCCCCACAGCGATCCGATGCATCATCTCGAACAGGGAAATCAAGTTTGGAGAAGCAAGCGTACCACCAGAATTCCCGTGATGCTTTGTCCATATGCTTTCCACATCAAATGACCTTATACTTGATGAAGATAAATTTGAACAGGATCCCTCATCCCAGCTCACAGGAAACTGAACCCGATTGTGCACCTTTTCACTGTTCTCAGCAAATTCTTTTTTCTCCTCTTCAGGTATGTCAGAACATCGATCACGAATAACCACAATATTGTCCCTAAGTGCTCCGAAACAAGTCATAGAAATTAATAAGCATAGGCACGAAACAACTGGACATATCTAGCCAACCATTTGTACCACAATTTCTTTCAATGAAAATCTTTCATAGTAGCAGTTCAAATAAACGACATTTCAACGAAACTTAATGAATAAAACAACCACCAAACAAATCCGAATTGATTAGCATCAAACAGACAAGAGAAGCATGGGGGCTCAGGTCTCATTTATTGCACAACGAAACTTTTCAAAATGTAAAATTTTAGAGAAGCAGTGAGGAGTCTTTATCACTTAAAACAATATTAAAGTAGCATTTTAGCTTATTGGACAACCTTATGAAAAGATGAAGCACTCTCATTCCCAACAAACAATTGAGAAGCAGCACATGTTGTGGCACCTTTTTTTTTTCCTCCTTCTCAATGAAGATTCCAGCGTGGCCTTTTTACAAAACAAAATCCACATCCTCCCTTAAATTAGATTAGAGTAAGATTTGAGAAAAGCACTCCATCAACAGACAAAAAGGGGAAGATAGTTGCATGTAGACAAGTCAGAAAGCAGCAACTCTCTCTTAAATTCAAACTCAAGGATTTCAACATTAAATATAATTTTGACAACAGGGAAAAATGACAAAATTTCACACACACTATGGTCTTTTATAAATTAACGTCAAACACAGATACACAAATGGTATTAAAGTGTGAGGTAGGCTTAGCATTTCTCATTATAAATATAAAATATTGTGTTGTTCCAAACTTAAGCCTTTTCACTAGTCATCAGTTGAAATCTCCCCACCAAAGTAGAAATTCAAGGCTTCTAAAATATTAAGAAGAAGGAGACAAATGGCTCAAGGTACCCCATACAATTCAGGCACATGCTAACCCAGATGCATGATTTTTTTTTTCTTTTTCGAATAAGATGCAGATTATTTTGATGCTTCACATTAATCACCAAAAGGAGAAAAAATAGTCAATAACAAAAATAGTTATATAATTGAATCCGAAAAATAGCACAGATGACTAGAACTGCAGTGTTCTACCTTGTATCACATCTCAAATCAAAACTAAATATGTGTTTGAAGACAGTATGCAGTATACAAAGAGATCTATGGACAACAGCAACCTGCACCAAGAGAGTTTATCAAAAACAGGATTAAATAGAAAAGGCAAAATCAATCAAAAAGAAGCATTTTGAAGACAAGATAAATTTCTAGAAATGTATCGTATGCATGCATAAATCATTGTCATCATTGAACACTTGTCTCATCTTCTATTTTTCTACTTGCCCTATATGTTCTTGCATGAAAATATATCCAAATAACAGGTACATTACAAAATCTCGAATAAGAAACCATAACAAGGGAGGCAGTGGAAGTGTGTAAATGGGGCAGCTAGAAGTAAGCTAGGGCCGGCCAGTATAAGTGCAGTTATTTGAAATCAAAAAGGTCGCATTTGCTATGCTCCTCTAAATTCATCAGGGTTAAAGGTCCAAACAAGGTTGAAATTTTAATCATCCTTGAAGCTTGGAGGTTGTATGTGCCAGCTTTCCATGAGCTTTTGATTGTGGAAAGTGATTCATTAAATGCTCTATTTCTAGGGTCTCATATTCAGCTAGGGTCGGTCCATGGGATTTCCAATATTATTCAATGAAATTAATTCTGGCAACCACTAAAGGAGGTGATTTTCCGGCATGTGCTTCAGTCCGCTAATGAGGGTGTTGAGTAAGAAAGGATCTTTGTTGTAGTTGCTAATTGTTTCTGTCCACAGTTTCTTGCTCTGTTCTTTTGCTTGGGTATTGCATTCTTATACCTTCCTCATTTTCTCTTCCTTTTCATCCCAGTTTGTTATTGCATCCATCTCTTTTGGCTTAATTTGTCTACCAGTTATCATTTAAAAGGGGAAAAAAGGCTAGCAGTGAGTTATATCTTCATGTAAAGTGACTTCGAAGTAGAGGAAAAACAAATGATATATAGGGCATGCTTTAAGTAGGAATGTGAGGCCCATGCAAGCCTACATTTTAACAATGCTATTATTCTAAAATATAAGTTTCATTTTTTTTTTTTTTTTTGCTGGTCTGGCTCAGTGGCCAAGGGAGGGAATTTCAAAGCACCCACCAGGGATCAATCCCTAGTGGGTGTTACAGGAAATTGGTTGCCTACCACCAGGCTAACCCTCAAGTCCCTATTATTACTCTTTACTATGATGCCTACAACAACTAAAATGATAAAGAAACCAGTTTGTGCAAAATGCTGACCACATGACTAGCAAAATGGGTCAAGGCCATTCTTCTGATGGGAAAATCCTGGATGCACGTGATGGCCTGCCTACCATGTAACAAAAAAATAAATAAATAAATAAAAGGAGTGAAAAGACACCTAGGGCAATGTCATGTAAGGTATATGTAACTGTCTTATTTCTTTTGCTAACCAACAGTCAAGGAATCCACATTCCTCTTCTAGTTTAAGAATTTGGTATCTAACGCACCTAGTACCAATTAAAATACTACGCTCAGATAGCAAAATATCAGAAAGCACATGAAAAGCTAAATCGGAACTTCAAAGTTCCAAACCTCTTATCCTTTCTACCAGAGCCTTGAAAGTCCAACAGCATATGGTCACTCACATTTTCAAGAACGCAGAGGTCAAGCAATACTTCAACTAAAACATCTAGCTGCAGCATCTCAGTAGTTATCTGCCAATGGATACAAGGACTACGGTTATTCCAAACAATCAAAATATAATTTAACTAAAATTGGAAAAAAGAATGGAAATTTGCATTTTTTTTCCCCCCGAACTTGCTGTATTTTCCAATTGAAATTATTTAAATCATCAGTTTGCTATTAATAAAAAGTAAACATCAGCTTTGCTAGAATCTGGAATTAAACATACATAAATATTTAAAGATGACTGGAATAGAACATATATGGTTGAATTGCTTTACAAGGCACCTTTGTTAGAATCTTATAAAGCCGAGAAATTTTTGTAGCCTCAACTGACTGAACAGAATGCGTGCGATCATGCAAAGTCATATCTGAAATGTTCTCACCATTGGTGGACACATTCATGCATGTAAACAGCACATACAAGTCTGACGAACAGGTCGCAAGCAACGTGGAGAAAGGACTTCTTGCTGATCTTTTATCAATTGGAGAGCCCCAGATTGCAAGCAATTTGTTTGAAAGACCATTCCGCAAAGATAATTCATGCTTGAAAAAGCTAGCATCCTCAAAGAGATCTGCTTGGATTCCTATGGATTTCGAGCACTTCAGCTGCGCAGTTTTTTCAAGAAAAATGTCTTCCTGTGCAACCACCTCAAACGTAAATTGGAAACAAAATGCAATAGAGGGAAAATGGAATATTGCAAATTCAGTGTGTAAGGAATTGATGCATCTATACCAATGCCATTGAAGAATTACCTCAGTGGAGCATCCATTAGAGGTTGTGGAAGCTGGCAAACATCAAATCCAATAAGGATATATTCTCAGATATAGTAAAGAAGGTAAGAATAGGAGCTAATAATAAACTTATCGAATTCATATATTTTTTCAATTGCAAATCTCACCATTGTCAATTAATACACGTCGCTTCAACTCAGATACTGCAGAAAGCCCTTCCAATTGAACATTTTTTGTCATAGGACCACTTTCAAGAGTGTTACTTTTGTTACGGGATAATCTTATTGACATGCCTTCTCTAATCCATGGGATACTTGAAGAACATTTCATCCCAGAAATAGGATGCCCAGTACCAACCTGATGATCAATATGATTGCTTCTAGCATCCAGAGACATCTGAGGACGAACTTGAACATTAGGTTCATGTTCCCTGTTAGAGTCAAATTAGTCCCATCAGAGTAGATGACTTCTCAACACTACTAGATGCTCAATGAGTTAAGAAGATACAACAAAGTGAGAGACTTTTGGAAGAACGGGAAGAACATGTGTGACAGCAAATGTTTCTAAGTGTAATTGGAACATTGAAGGGATGCCACATTGCAAGTGGTTCAAATTTTACGGCAAAGGAATGAGGTTACTGTTCTCCTTTTGCTTCATATTTGGGCACTTCTATCAACAATTTATCATCCAATACAACTTTTGACCTAATTTTAGAGAAGCAACTGTGCCAAGATAGAATGTTAAATGTGGGGAGAAGTGTATGTCAAGAAAGATGTTTGGAGTAATAACAAAATAGGATTGGAAATGTTTATACGAGAAAATATATAGATGGGTCAAGGTTCAATATTTTTTTTTTTTATTTAAAGGTGGGTCCAATAGACTATAGTTTAGGATGGGTTGGGCAATGAGGAAACAGAAGATTTCAAACAGCCCGGTATGAAAAAGTGAAGTGTGTCAAGTTCAGGGAGCTAAGAGAATGGAGAAACCAACAAAGGTTTGAAACCAAATAGTTAGAAAGACATGTCAAGATGAGGATAGTAGTCAAGGATTTACGTAAGGGTTAAGTTGAAAAGTAGAACAAATAAAACAAAGCACAAATAGGATAAGCCTTTGATGATGTTGATGATGATGACGACGGCAATGGTGACACCCACCATCACCACCATGGCATCACGACCAACATAGTATTAATTAGTCTCCCTATCGCATCCTGTCTACATGTTAAATTTAAGCTTCTGAATAGTTACAAAGTTCGCACACCAGATGCCTAGGACAAAATCACATCATTTCCTAAGGAATAGAAACCCTGTCCTATCTAAATGCTGTCATTAAAAGGATAGTTAACTCTTCTATGTACTTTGCCCTAATAGTTGTTCCTGAGGTTGCAATCATTTTAGGGAATCAAGCAACAGTTACCACTTACCATTTCAAATACATACAATCACACATAAACTAGAGTGTTCTCAAGGAGAAAATGGATAGTAACTTTAGGGTTTGATTCAAACAGAAAATTCAAATTCAGAAAAGATTTTAAGAAGGAAATAAATAAAAATGGAACTACTGTATTCCAAATGACGAGACCATGAGAATGCAGTTTACTCACACGTTTATCCTCTTCAAGTGGTGAATCTCAGAATCTTTTGCTTCTAGCTGTGAGACAACATCTTTAAGGTGCTCATCTTTCTTGTCTCTGTCCTTCCTAAGCTCCACACATTCATGTTCCTAGAGATAAAAATAAAAGCAGTTAGAAAAAGGAATACCATTTTCCAGATAAGAGATCATCATCATCATCATCATTATCATCATCAAAGCCTTGTCCCAACCATGTTGGAGTTGGCTACATGAATTCTGTTTGTCTTAGAATTCATGTTTGGGTTGTGACAAAGTTTTATGCTGACTGTCAATCTACCTAACGCAACCCTCCTCCTTTATCCGGACTTGAGACCAGCAGCAAAAACTAGCAAAGTTTTCCATATAAGAGATGAAAACCAAAAATGTAGTCTTCAACATTTACGTCATATACTTTCAAATCTATCATGCTTAAAGCACTGACTATGAATTAATATAACCAGACAATGTCGAAACTATAAACCAAGCAGTGGACACACACATTGAAGCTAGTAAAGTTCAAATTTCAAAAGACCTCACATTGGTAACAATAAAATGCTCATATCAAGGGAAGTTCGGAAAAGAGTGGATCACACTTAAGTACCTCTAGCTTACAAAAGGCGAATTACACACTCTTCTTCGAACATTTTCTCAAAAAAAAAAAAAAATCACAGATCAAGTAATTAATTATAAATGCACCACTAAAGTCACACAAAAAGAAATTAAGGGTCAGTTTATTTGCATAAAAATATAGAGGAATTGAATACATAGGATTTATTCCATAAGTGGTTAAAAATGAAGACCAAAGGTCAATCACCAAAAAAAAAAAAAAAGAATCAAATCAATCCATATCGAATCTTTGATTCTATTTCTATAAAAGGAAAGGTTATTTGATGCTCATTTTTTTAAAAAATTCACCTTGGGCCCCTTCACCTTTACCCGCTTATGGCATAAACAATACGAATTCAATTCCTATACATTCTAATACAATTCCCATACGAATTTATAGAGACATACCAGCTGAGTTAGTTGCTTGGAAACGCGCCCCAACTCCCTCTGCGAAGGAAAAGAAGAGAAAGGAAATCAGACCCAGAAATGAAACATCTTTACCGTCCAACACTTCACTGCCCAAAGGAATCAAACGATCCCAACTCGTTCAAATCTAACCACCCATTTCCCAGTCGGTTTCAAAAGAATCATATAGTAGCAGCCAATAGTAATCAGAAGGAAAGGAAGCCCTAACCTTCAATCTGTCGATCTCGTTATGGGGAAGAGGAAGAGGAAGAGGAAGAGGGTCTGATTGAGATGAGTCTGGGAATCTCTGGGAAAGCTCTCGGGGCGGGGAGAAGCTGAGATGGGCGGCCGGAGGGAGAGGAATGGAGAAGGAGGAAGTGGATTGGGTGGCATTTCTGGCAGAAATCGCAGCTTCCTCTAATTGAGCCGCTTGATCCAGGAAAGTTGCATCCCAATCGTCAAATGCATCGAAACTCATTTTCAAACACAGAGAGATTGATTTAGTATTGAGGGTTTAAGGAATTAGGGTTTAGGGTTTAAGGATTCGTCTTCTGCTTCCTCTTCTTCTTCTTCTTCTTCTTCTTGTTCTTGAAATGGGAGGGAAAGCGATTTTGCAGTATCGAATGGGATTTTGATTTTTCGAATGCTTTGGGAATTCTACTTCTTCTTCTTCTTCTTCTTCTTCTTCTTCTTCTTCTTCTTCTTCTTCTTCGTATGATGATGGGCGGCTGGTTCTGGTGTGAGTTTTCCACTCGCCATCGAAGTCACTACATATGAGTTTCCTTTCTTTCCTTCTAATGGGAAATTTTTTAAAACGCCCCCACTTTAAAAATACCCTCTTTTACGCCCTCCTTTTTTCTTGCCATAGGGCTCATATGACTCAATTTAATTTTTCAGACACACTGTCCCCATATATAGTCACAAGTATAAATTTAATACTCATCCAAAATTAAAATTATAATAAAATAATACCTCTAAATCATTAAATTTTAAGTTCATTTTTTTTATGACTCAAAATATTTCTTACAAGCCTAGCCTTCAGACCTTTATCCCCGGCCCGAGAGTTATCAAATTTTGATGAACAAACGCTATTCTTTAAAGGATACATACATGGCCGCACGCATATTACAATGATTATAAGGTTATAATGATTATATGGACTTTATGATCATCATACATTTTAAGGGCCCAATTAAAAAGTGCATTTTCTCTTAAAATTTGTAGTGCTCCCCTTCTTTAATTTGTTAAAATTCTTTGAGAAGTTAATTTGTCTATATGCCCCATGTTTTCTATAATAACAAAGGGCCCCTTTCTTTTCAATTGTATGAAATACTACCCTGAGAAGTTTACATATAGACACTTTTTGACGCCGGCTCTAATGAACCTGGAGAGACATATCCCCATATACGGTACGTGAACTTGTGGTTTGATAAAAAGAAAATTAATGGAAAAAAAATTCAATAGTTCTTTTAGGGTGAGACTAAATATTGGAAGATTGAAACAATTGATATTTATTTATATTAGGCCATTACAAGAAAGAGAAAAGCTCACACCACAACATTCTTACGTTAACGAAAATTTTGAATTGGCAGGGCACGTAAAGGTCCCTTTCGTCAAAAGTTACGATTACGACCATCTCATTTTCAGCAGTTAAAGAGAAATCCATTATGTCAGTAATTTACAGATACACCTCTTTTTCTTCCATTACAAAAACTCCTTTGACTGGGCAGTTTACAATGAAATACCTCTATTTTTATTTAATTACAAAAAATCCTCTTGCTAAGCAATTTTTAAAAACATTTTTTGCCCAAGAAAAAATTACAAAACACTCCCCTACTAGAAATTTATGATATGCACCTTTAATTTCTGAAAGTGCATAGACCACTTATGAAAATTTTTTGGGCAACAAAGATCCTGCCATGGAAGCTAATCTCGATCCGTAAAAGCCCATGAAATGTTCCACAAGTTATTATTACAACAGTGAAACTAACAGGGTTACTAGCATTAAAGGACTATTTTGTCTGGTCAAATAAAGAATTGGGGATTGATGGGCATAACCCAAAGAGAAACATCTGGGTTACGTTAAAAACCTATAATGCTAGTTTTTTTTTTCTCTCTCCCTTTTCTTTTACTTATAAGTCGAGTTGTTGATCTAAGCATGATGCTTCCACAAAAGTATTTAAGAATCAATCCCTAGGTTCAACTGTGAAACTAAAGTGCCATTACCACTAAGCTATAAATGTATTGCCTAATACAACAGATTTTAGAGCAAATTTGTCTGTATGAAATTAAATCCCTCGAAAATTCTAAGAAATGTATTTCAAAAAGTGAAATTCAAAAAAGAAAATAGTCCATAAGTGGCCAATTGATTTATGTAATTGAAATCCTACAAATTCTAAGACTTGTGTTTCTTAAAATCATTAAAAAAAGTTCTAAGACTTATGTTTCTTAAAATCTTTAAAATTGAAGAAACAAAATTAAATATCCATAAATGAGCATCAAAAGCCTCCCCTGCATTATAAAATGGATCGGAAGAGCATTACTCTATTAGTTCAAATATTAGGACAAAAGCCTCCCCTGCAATATAAAATGGATCGGGAAGAGCATTACTCTATTAGTTCAAATATTAGGACAATCACTCTCATCCACCTTTTCACCTTATATCCTTAACCCGTAACCTATTTGATAATCCTATCCTTAACCCGTAAACTATTTGATAATCCTCGCCAAAGCCCATTTGAACATAAATTCCTATGTACCCAATTTCATGCAAACAAACAAGCTTCAAATAACACCATCAAATAATCTACCTTTAATGAAAAATGAATTAAGCAAAGATAATTGATGACCAACCATCAACAAACTAATACAAATCCAAGAAAAGTCAACATCCCACCCACATCACCCTACATTCTTCATCCCTCACTTATTTAATAACCCTTTCTTCGAACCAATTTCTTGTAACTCCAATGTATTGAATTCGATGTAGACAATGGGCCTAAGGTCAAAAAACGCAGGTGGGTTTCTGTAAATTCCCCAAATTTAATAAATGAAGTTTTATCAACACAAAGCTATATTGTGATTATTGGTTGGCGTTCAAGTGACTAAGCAAGTTCATCCAATGGTATCGACTACATGCCCTACTCAATGAGCAGATGATAAGATCAAGCCAAATCAACCATTTGACCACTGTCATGTGCCCACATGAGACAGATTAGATTAGAGTTAGTCTCATACAAGTATATATTGGTTTTGCATCTCTAGATGAGACAACTTGCCATTCACAGAACACTACTATACACAGATGAAAACAGACGAAGAGAAAAACATGTTCAAGTCCTAACAAAGCATCCCATCCCATGCACATCACTAATTAAGCAATCATAAGCGACCATGGTGAAAAGAAAAAAGAGTGGGGAAAACTAGCAGCCACAAATATTCTAGGTGTAAACAAGACTGATAGGAAGACTAATCATAGCCACCATCATTAGTTCTTGGTTCCTCTGAAGTACATGTAAATTTTCTGCAGAAGCCAAAAGAAAAAATGGAAATGAGGGCTATAAACTGCAAGATAATTATGCAAAAGGATCATTCAAATTCGTACCTGAAGTACCCACAAACTTAGAAGTGCTTCTAGGCAGAACAGAGCAAACCCAATCAAGTAAAAAATCTGCAAGAAAAAAGTAAAGAAAACACCACTGTAAGTTTAATACAGCTTAGGTTTATAAGATCACAATTTTTCTAATAGAAGAAATCAGGAAAGAAATTTTTTTCAGTTATCATAAACCTCTCCACAAGATTTACTTTCCACTACACAATGAACAGACAAAAAAATGCACTGAATCATCATCATCATTATTATAGTTTAAACTGCATTTGTTTCTAAATCTTTGACTCTTGCCCAGCTTGCCAATAAAGTGGCTCAAGTTGAGCTCAATCTCAGCTCATTTTTATTGTCCTAAATATACAATTTTGAAATATACCAACATAAATGATTTTTTTTTAATTTTTTTAATGGTAACACAACTTAAATCCATAACCACAAGGTTGCAATAGTGAGCACTAAGCACGTTCGATTGTGTCATGAGCTCTTGTCATAACTAATATTATTATTATTTTTTGTTCGAAGAGCTCTCATCATAACTGATTTATCTCTTCAAAAAAACAGAATTCCAGAACAGAAGTTCTACTTTAAAAGCCAATATTATAACAAGATACATAAATGAAAATGTTGAAAGTTGGAAAGCAACGGTTAGACAACTTACCCCAACCACCACATGATCTGAAAATACATCAATTGCTGCCAGAATACCCCTGGATGCAGAAAAAGACTCATAATATCCCAAAGAATAAAAAATTAAGTTTGTTTCTAAAAGTAAGGATATGACAATGAAACACATGTATTGTATACAGACAATATTAGCATTAAGGACAACTGTAGGAAGACACATCTAAATAACCTGTCTAACATGACAAGAACGGCAAGGCGAGTTCTTTAGGCATACCCTCCACTTACGAGGTACAGGGTTCGAGATCTGTTCTTCACTTCTCCATTGATAACCAATAGGGTCCCTTGCTAGAAAGTGTTGCAGGCTTGCAGCCAAACAAGAAAAGGTAATCCTCTAACCGTTTGCAGTTATATGCTCTCTTTATCAAACACTTGTATGAACATTTCTCCAGCAAGGAGTACTGTCCCCACACCATCCAAACCCCCTTTCTGCAACCCATCTTTCCTTTTCATATTGAAAAGTTCTGGTGACCAACCATGGATGTATTCCTAGTTTTCCTTTAATTTGAAATTATGAAAAGGTGGACAAGCACTCACGTCAATGATTTCCCATGAAAGACAATTGGAGGCGCGATAGCAGCAAATACACAAAAACCAATATGGAACTGCAGATGCATGAGCCAAAAACATTAAACTTTGATCAGTCAAGAATTCATAAGGTTGCTTGATCAAAAGTAACAGGTCCAGAAGATACCATGTACAACAGAAAAAACCAGCCAAATTTCAGTCCACTATCTGTCCTGTAAATCAGAAACAACATTGTAAACCAGTCACTATCCACAACTGATGGAAAGAATCTATGATTTCATGGATCTGGGTGCAAGTCAACCTCAAAACAGTCACATTATGTTCACAGATGCCTGAATTTATTTTTATTTAAAAAAAAATTCTCCTTCCAAGACTACCACCATTTTGTATTGACTTGAGGAGCCAATTAAGTGAAGCTGAACCGTTTGGGCCTTTACCCAATACACATTGCTAGTAGATGGTGTTGTGTAGCTGGAGTTTTACCAATGATCAACTATAAGGGGGGTCAGCAAGTGAAGATGATGTGCATATTTTTTTAAATGGAAAAATATTGATTTTGAAGCATCAAAAAATGCATGTTTTGCTTTCTTTTGCTTTTGAAATAAGGGCAAATCATCATTCTTTAATGATCAGTCAGAATAACTATCATTTCAAGATAAAACTAAAAAATAGAGTATCTATGCATTTACAATGGTTTCTTGGAAATTAAGAGATGAAATTCTTATTCACATATATGTTTATATGTTTGAGCTTGTTTTCATACATCATCATCATCATCATCAAAGCCATATCCCAACCATCATCGGCTACATGAATTCTGTTTCTTCATTCCGTTCTATTTTTAGCCAAATAGAGTATCTATTTTGAGCCTGATTTCATACATTAAAAAAAATCATTATAGCCTTGTCCCACCTATGTTGTGGGGGCAACTACTTGAATTCTGTTTCTCCATTCCGATCTATCCTAAGCCAAATCCTCATATGGGTTGCACTTTAAATATAACCTTACTATTCCCATTCATGTCCTCTCCGGCCTACCCCTTTCCAAGGTGGGCAATCAACTTGCATAAAAACTTTTCCTTGCTGGCACCCGTGCTGGCCTCCAATGGACATATTCATTTGTCTCATACATCAAAATAATACCCTCCATTATAAACAATCAATGTATCTTTATTGTCAATAACAGAAGATTATCCAGTGCACCAGGCATGGTATGTTATAATGCACTTTCAGGCATGGCAACTTATAATGCACTTGGTCACCTAGGCACCCCATATCACTAATCATGACCAGCCATTGGTTCTATACACTTGTTCATATACCAACTACTGAGAATCCCACACTAATTCAATGATCTTAACCACCAACGTGTTTGCCAGTTTTGTACCAACCTCCATTTCCAATCTAGAAAAATTATTAGGACAGGTTGAATTTAGTTAACAGAAACTATTTATTTGGATGCAGCTAAGAATTTGAAACCTACCTCATAGCACGATAGAGGGGCCTATACCAGAGCACATATGAAAGAGGACATCCAAGTAAGGCATAGATGATTGCAAGGAAAAAGATTTTAACACCTACAAATTCAGAAAACTGTCAAAAACTATTAAAATAAGTTAAAATCTCATGAAATAACCTGAGCTCAACAAAAATAGAAATAAAAATAAAAAGAATCCTTTTAAGGAAACTAAAGCCCACCTCCACCTCTGATCCAACAGATAGTAACAGCAAGTACGTTCCATTTAAGGCAAAAGATTATTCCTGCAAGACCACTCAAATTGTTTCTTATCCATTGCCAGCAGACAGAATTATATCCTACAGAGCCAAACTTGACAACAGGTGAAATGGTAACAGAACTTCAAGGAAGCATGTGGGAGTTGTCTTTGTCAACTTACCTAGTAAGCTAAAGAGACTCAGGTAACTAAGAAATGCCGATGGAAGTGTCAAAGGGTTATTTTAAAAAGTTAACAGGTTTGTTCATATTTTGAGATATGAACATTTAACACTATTGCTAGGCACAAAAACTGCAATATATCAAACTCAAGACTTCCAAATATCCTTATATGACAAAGGAGTGGCACAATAAGAAATTAATACCTAGCCAACTAGCAAAAGCCAAATACTGCAACCTTTGAGCGTTGACTGGTATTTCATTTGCTATGTCGTTATGAATAATTGGAAAGAAAGGGGGCCAGTTTTTGTCATCTGTGGAGACTCCAGCTATATTGACAGGATTGAAAAGCACACGTTAGAAGCAAGTCCATTCAGAAAGAAAAGCTTGTGTTACCCCATTATTGGATAATATGGAAGTAGCAACAACTCAAGCACTTAGGGTTAAAACAAAGCTTACCTCTCATGAAAGCATCTTCCCTCCGTTTTATGTCCTGTGACAGATAATTAACATCACAAAGAACCCAAGTGGTAAGGCATCTCCCTCTCCACATATATAATCAGAAATTGATCCATGGGTCTGTTGGATAAGGACTTGGGTAGTGTGAGTGTATGGGTTTGTGAGAATATGCCCGAGCCAAAAAAAAAAAAAAATCACAAAGGATTCAAAGTCCAAAAATAAAATTCTATGCTTTGAGATTTGCCTCATATCTGTGTTGGATCCCAACACTTGTACACATACAGAACATAGAACCTCATATAACTGTAAACATAAGCCACCAGACCAACATTGTTTCTTAATTTAGCATTAGGAGATTCCTTTGTATTCTTCATCCAATTGTATTTGCCATTGGATTGTAACATATTACTTGCAAGTTTCTCGTATATAATGAGATAATCTACAAATGGAATATCATCGATTCACAGTAAATGGCTTATTCTCTCTTGCTTTGTTAATATAAGAAACAATATGTGGGTTCGGTGGCTCATGTTTATATCTGTTATAAAACATGTGCTTCACATAGTGTGGACTGCCTTTCACAGATTCAAACTGCCCATAAGATGCACAATTATTCATCTATTGATAACTGAGATTTTGTCACTTGGAGCAAAAACCACCTTTCTACTGGACAAGCACAATCTAAGAAGCACGGACACTTCTAAGAAAGTGACGTGTCCGTGTCGGACACGCGTCGGACACCGACACTCGTCGGACACTCTCGGACACGTGTCCAGTACTATTTAGCCGTGTCTATAATTAAGAACTAAAAATCTTAATTTATGACACTTGTTTAACACTCTTTTTGCAACGTGTCCTACAATTTCTAACTCGTGTTTATGACTAAAAAATAAACATGTGGCTAATCTCTTTGATACTTTGTTAATATGTAGTTATTAAAACTTGTAAACTTGATATATAACAATTTTATACCATGGAAAAATATACGATTGTAAAAATCAATCATATTACAAGCAAAAGACAAATAAATATTTCACTAAAGAATAAGCATCAAGATTGGCTTCTCTTTTGCTTTTTGTTTTGTTTTTTTTTTTTTAAGGGAGCGGAAAGAGATGATCCGCCTTTTTCTTTATATGGATTTTATGGAACTATGGATATTTCGTGTTTAATGATTATGAATTATGTTTTAGTGTTGTATTGATATTTAATAAATAATTTGATATGTTTGTTAGTTGGTAGTTGAATTTTTATTTGTTGATTGCGAAATTGATTAAAAAAGTTAAAATGATAGTAGTTTTTTAGTAGATGATTATATATATAAATTAATATATATTATTAACGTGTCCCCGACGTGTCCGTGTCCTACGTTTTTGAGAAATGCCGTGTCGGCGTATCCGTGTCGTATCGTATCCGTGTCCCGTATCCGTGTCCATGCTTCTTAGAGCACAATATAACCATGTTTTCAATGTGTTCAGTCTAGCAATCCATATTACCCTAAATGAAGTAAAAGTTATATTACCCTGAATGAAGTAAAAGTTGGGATGTGCACCAACTGGCAGACAGCTTTTGAACTGACCGCCTCATCCTATCAACCTAGCCTTGTATATTGGGCCCAACTAAAGTAAACCCTTGAATATCTATAATATGCAAGTTCTCAAATGGAGCATGTAACTGTGAAAATCATAATGATGAAAAAAGTAATAATGCATGGCTACAGAAATGGATGGTCCACAGTTATAAGGAAACAATTATTAGATTCCTAGTGTGGTTGCTAAAACAAGCAATAAAGTAAAATGTAACCTTTTCTCTCTTTTTCAAGTCTGCTTCCCAAGCTGAAAGTTCTTTCTGTTTTTTCTTTGAATCCTGCATGTGTCCTCATTCTCAGACAACCTTGTAAATAAATTTTCAGAATACATGAGGCACAATAACCAATTATATTACATATTTACATTCATAGTATCTAGTGGAATGTCAACAGTTCCACCATGTTTCTGACTGAAGCCGGGAGGCTCGGGAGCCAGTGGAGAAAGGCGTGATTTTGAACCAGGACCAGTAGCACCCTGCAAAGTACCGCAAAAGTAAACTCAAAGCATGTAAATGTGCAAAAAATAAACAAAGTTTACGGATGAAATCCATTATACTAAATTTACACTTTACTGTCAGGTAGTCAAGAGATAAGCGATACTTGTCTGTAAACCAAGTTATGCTTTAGGCGAATATGAAATATATCACAGGGAAAGGTAGCATAACATGAATGTAGCAGTTCATAACTTGTGCGACAGGTATCTGTTACTGTTCATATCATATAAATGGATCACTTTGTTGGCATCAGTCTGTCAATCGCCAACTGGTGGCTTTTAACATAACATGCAGAATAATAAAGATTGCAGGAAAGAGATCACATGGTTCAATTAACTTGTTGACAAAGAAACTTCACCAGTCAAACATGACAGCATTTGAAGTGTCTTTCTTAAACATGAACATAATGACAACTTTAGCCATACTACCATAGCTTGCTGCTCAGGAGTTGACTGGGTGCCTAAAGACAATTTGACTACAAAAGGATATTACGGGTCATCAAGTCACCTGGTTGACTCCAACCTACGCAGGAATTGATTGAGGCATTTTTACTGCGCTAATGTGTTAATTAACATAACTTGGCCGAGTCTTTACCTAAGTTGCGCGACTATTAATGAGAATCCACGTACTAACCAACTAAACACATCCACAAACTGGTGTTAGCTTCACATTTTACATGTATATCATATATGTAGACATGTACTTGCAACTTTTAAGATATTTTATATTTTCCCCATCTATTCAATGGTCCCTATCAATCCTTATGGAGCCTAAGTACAAAATAATAATAATTAGATTTGGTTGAATCATTAGCTGATCAACCAAACAAAGAACAAAGAGAGAGAGAGAGAGAGAGAGAGAGAGAGAGAGAGAGAGAGAATTTACATTTCAAATTCTAATGTAGCAACTCCTTTTTTCTACTCTTTTAATGGCCTTTCTTATGTCTTTCATCTTAATGCAGGGTGGAACATCAAAGGGCCCAAGGCCCACAGACCAAGGCCAGTCCCATTGGGCTTAAATATTGCCCAATTTTGGTCCAGCAGGCCCATCTTGTGAGCCATGTACTACAGAGGCCAAAACCTCCAAGCTAAGCTGAAAATTCATCCAAAGAGGAGTGCATTTTTAGTGTGCGCCATTGGATCCCCACTAGATACTTATTTAGTGTGTTTCTTCAAAAGTCCTTTCTATATCAGTCTTTCATGCAGTTCTTTCAATATCCTCATTTTCTACTTTTAATTTACTTGATTGACTAGTATTTGTAATTAGAACAGAGAAATCTTACGGATTGATATTATAGAAAAATAAGTTACAGAGTTTCTCAATATTTACTGCTTATAGGACTTCTACGTATTTATGTAATATTTTATTTCACTTAAGAATTAAAATGAAATAACATGGGTCTATGGAGTCTAACCTAGAATTCTATACAAGTATTCTTCTCTCCTTCTCATATTCTCTCCTCTTCTATTATTCTCATTCTCTTCTCCATAAAATCTTAAAATTTTCCATTGATCTCCATTGCACTAAGGTTTAAGAAGACAACTAATATGTCTTATAACTTGAAAGAGTATTAATCACTGAATAATGCAAGCAAAGAAGTTCATATATGGTACCCCAAATTAGTCAGTCATCTAGGCAATGAACGCAAGAAACTAAGTTCTCCTCTCTATCTCGTGTGGTGTGTGGTTTGATCCCTTGGTGAGTGAAGCGAGGGAATTGGATACTCTCTTGGGATTTCCATTGGAAAATCCCATTTCCCTTCCAGCTGCATGATAGCTATTTTGTAACACTCGAAACTGAGGTAATTAGGATTAAGTGCTAATTAAGCATGATTAAAAACTAATTAATCTAGTATTAATATAAATAATTATGTTTAATGTAGTTTGAGTTTAGATTAAGGTTCTTTTCCTTAATTGAGTCCTTTAGGTCGAGTTCAGATAGCGAATAGGTAGTTTGGGTTGGGTTTGACCTCGATTAGGTAGATGAAGCCCTTTTTCATAATTTTAGATTTTATGGGTTTGCATCAAACATGCATCATATTGACATCATCATGTTCGTCTCGTTGAGCTCGTCAACTTTCATGTTGGACCCAAACTCATTTGACCTCATTTGAATAAGTTGGCCCCTTAAATGACTCAAACTGAAAATATGAATTGAAACTTGGACTTTCTTGTAAATTCCAAAAATTTGAAGCTATAAAACCTCTCCACCTTCTCAACTGACCCTTTTGCTCATTTAAGGTTCAGCAGAATTTCTTCTCTCTCTAGATCTTTTTCCTCAATGGAATCAAAGTTTTAGGGTCATGCATGTGTGATCAAAGGATTTCATCTTCATCCTTTTCATCTCCTCCTTCCTTACATCTTGAGGTGTAAGAATTCAAGTATCTCTTCTTCTAATCACTCCCTCAGGTAAGGTTCTTGCCTTCTTACAGAATTTTGGATCTAGAATGGTCATTTAGATTCTTATAATGCATGAATACAGATTCATCATCTTGTTTCATTCTTTTACAAATTAGGGATTTAGAGAATTGGGGAAAAACATAGGATTGAGCCTAAGGAAAGATGTGAGTTGACAAAGCTTGTGACAAGTATAAGCAAATTTTGAGCTTAATGCATGTTGGTACATATTTGATTCTTAAATAATTCAATTGAACCTGCATTGATGTCAATTTTCCAGCCTTTTCTTTATAATGTTGTATTATCATCCATGTTTATTGAAATTGAATGGATTTGAAGGACTTAAATGGGTTGATTGGAAGTATTGAACGGATTGGTTAATGATTTGGAGACTGGGAAAGTTAGGGAAAGGAAGAAAAAATCAATTTAGAACAGATTTGGCTCGGAGCAAATTCCCTCCAGGGTCCAATCGATCAAATTCCTTCACTCAATGGTGTCCAATCGATCGGACACGTGCCCGATTGATCGGGTACCCTATGTATCACCTTATACTTCTATTTACTTGAAATTGGAATTGGGGTTCAATTAGGGTCTTGTGTTATTCCAAATGGCCCTAACACTTATAATATTAGCCTAAAGGTTAATTATGATGCAAACTACAAACTTGAGCACTGTAGGGCAATAAAAGACCTAATAATGCCTTAGTTTGGAACCTTCTAAACCCTGCTAAATGGCCCAATGGTAATTAGATATGCATGAATAATCTTGGCCTAGATTTATTCATGTTTTATCACTCGTATGTCAAGCACTTAACCATGGGTGTTGGTTTAGGAGACTTTGATACACATTGTATACACTATAATATCAAGTAAAGAAAATAGTGTTATGGATGAAAATAGCAGCCGCTACGTCCGCTATATCGGGCATAGCGGCCGCAGCCGCTACGCCAAATTGAAAATAGCGCCGCAATCTTCCATAGCGGCCTCTACGGGACCACTACGGTCCACTACAGCTGCTACGAGACCACTACGAGGCCGCTACGGAGTGTGAATGATTGCTATTTTTCAAAAAAATTTGAAATACATATTAAAGCTTATTTTTTTACTTTTTCTCTCCAAATAACATTTTTACTCAACTCTTCTACCCTTCTATATTTGAAAGAACACCAAAACATATAAGATTCCCCTTCTATCCTTAAAAGAACACCAAAGCACATAGGATTTCGTTGAATTGAAGTTGATGTAGAGAGTTCCTCTCAAGTAGAGTGTTTTTATAGAGCTATAAATTATTATATCATTCCACATTTGTTGTATTAACTGTTGACTGCTGAGTATTGACTATTCACTGTTTAGTGTTTACTATTGCACTCCTAAGTTCCAACTTTTAAATCTTAAGTCTTGACTTCAAGTTCAATGCATTGTTTATTTTGTTGATATTGCTTCATCACAGTTTTTTTAATAAGCCTTTGATTAGTTTCTAAGTTAGCATAACAACATGAATACATGTAAAAAAAAATTATCATTACTATTATTTTCTATTAATGCAGCAATACAGGACCTCAAGCAATAAGGGAACCACTACACCCCCTTTACCTTAATTACTTTTGCAAGAAAATCATGTATTCTATCATTCTCTAATATTCTGGATTTTTTAATGATTTTTTTATGCTTTTTTCAAATCACACCGCTACGCCGTTACGTAGCGTTTCGACGGTGGGCTGCTATGACCGCCGCTACCGCTGTTTTCATCCTTACTATATCAAATAATCTAAAACTATATCGAAATAAATGGTTAGAGGCTACGGGTGATTAACTTAAGCTTGGCTACTAAATTTCTTGATTCCTTAAATTATATTGCACTACATATTGACAAATACGAATATTGATCTTTTAAATTGTATTGAATCATTGTCTCAATGATATTGAACTAATTGATTTTGTTATTGCTTCATTGATATTGATTACGTAATTCAAATTGAGTAAGATTAACTGAATTAGATTGGAGTGGATCATGACTGAATTAGATTGAAACCTTATTCAATTTATATTGATTAATTTGAATTAGTCAGGCTCTATTTAGCTTTTCCCTTATAAGACTCGACGGAGTTGAATTTGGAGAGATTGATTGATTACCACTATAGTTGGTATGTGGGACACCGGAACTTAGAAACTAGGGACCTAGTTGTAACCGGGCACGAGCATTGGTGTACCCAATGATAGGATCCCTGCAGGGAGGATATAACAACATATAGTAGCCAAATTGATTGTGTTTTCATTATTAATTCGTATAACATGATTTATTCTATGCACAAAATTACCTAGTAGACTAAAATTGAACTCTTTTGATTATCCTGTTTATAATTCTACTAGGCACAGCTTGTATTACCTTATTTATGCTTATGCTTTGCTAAATAGTCTAATTCACAGCTAATTATTTGGTGTTACAAGCTCAAATCCCGATTCCGATCCCGCAGAAACCGAGGAGACAGAGAAGGAGACCCCAACGTTTCCTTCAGGCCTTGACGAATGGATAGCAGAGGCGCTCTAACTAATCCATAGACCGGAATGCAACATGATCATATCTAAGGATTGGACTCTTTGGATTTTGGGATTTTGTTCGTGTGCATATTTGTGCATAGATCATCACATATATAGCTTGACTTAGTCATGTATATCATTTATTCCTATTCATAGTGTTCTTATACTTTTGCTTAAACCTATATAGATGTTCATCTTTGTACCTAATTGCATATAGATATACATAAGTGTTTATAGCAGGGATGTACAAGTTTCCGATAGTTTTAATATATATCTCTTTTACATATTGAGTGTTTAGTAGTGGATTGTTTTCACGTGTGATTGATACTATTTAAATGTTTATTGAAAAATTGAAAATTATGGGCACTATTGACAAGCTTCTGCGTGTAGAGTACTTGGACAGATATTCATGTAACTACCTCACATGCAACAGAATGTGAATATCCCTTGTGGGATTCCGTCTGAACTCAGGAACATATGGAAATTTCAAAACAGTATGCGTGCCATGCATCAGCAGTCTCCCTAATCTATGGATTCTCGGGCATGAGGGGGGACATATTTCCTTCCTAAATGGTTATTATATTTAATTGCATGAGGGTGTACTCAAGTTTCTTATATATATATATATATATCTCTCTCTCTTCTGATAACTTTTAGTTATATTTTTCTCTCCAAATGCATTATTATTTAAATTTAAAAATCGACACTCCGAGTTGATTCCCCAACTCACCGAGTTGACTCTACTACCTAGTCCTCCAAGTCAAGTACAAGTCCAAGCTGGCGAGCTATCTGCCATACAGCCTAGATGTCATGTGGTAGCCAGCAACATTTGTTCTGGTTAACCTAAACCGTCACTAGAAAAAGGCGTTGAATAGTTGGCGATAAATATGTGCAATGGGCCAACTCTCCCACGTTCTATTTATGTTTCGGTTTTCACCCCCTCTCAACCCTCCACACTTTCCTATGTAAATCATATAATTACCCCCCAAAATCCAGTACTTCCAGCTAGTCTAATGTTGAAACACATTCAACAAGGATAAAAGAAGAGTAGAGATTTTTTGTTTTTTTTTTTAAGCACCGACTGCAAATCAACAACTCCGCCAATTTTTAAGGAAGAGGGTTGCGTTAGGTTCACACCCAGCATAAAACTTTGTCACAATCCAAACATAAATTCTGAGATACGGAAAAATAAAATTCATATAGCCGACCCAACATGGTTGGGACAAGGCTTTGATGATAATGACGACGATGACTGACTGACTACGAATCAATGCCATAAAGACAGAGGCGCACTGACTGGACCACAATTTCTATCTTTCTATCTAAATCGGCTTGTAATCATCAAGATTGATCATGCCTTTTTTTCACAATCTCGCTTCACCAGAACCATAAGACAATAAGGTCACAGACTTTAAAATCTAGGGTGGGTTTAGCGCAAGAACCCAGATTTTTTCTATAGAAGTAGCAAACGAAAAGCGAAACGATTCAGAATCAGAAACCCGAGGGCGAAATAGAGAGATTGAAGGAGAGTTACCGAAAATGGATTGAGTTCTTGCTCGTCGAAGGGATTGGGATCGTTGTTGTTGCGATGCATCCTGTGAGTTACTCTGGATTTGGAAAAGAAGAGAGAGAGAGAGAGAGAGAGAGAGAGGAAATGAAGATGTGAAGAGAGAGAGAGAGAGAGAGAGAGAGAGGAAATGAAGATGTGAAGAGAGAGAGAGAGAGAGAGATTGAAGGAGCGCGCCTTTTGCGCTTGTTTTGATTTGATTTGATTTGAAGCGGGAATTCGAATTTTTGCGTTCAAATACAGTCAGTGCTTGGTTGGTCTCCACTCTCCACAGTGCACTCTCTGGTCCACACTATTACATTATATTTGTTATGCATGCAAGGAGGTAACTTCACTAAGGGCCCGTTTCTTTATTAGAATTCTTAGAATTAATGTCTGGTGGCTGTCTGGAATTTCTAAATGCTGGAATTCTGAAATACTATTGAATTCTGTCATTTCTAAATTCCCTGTTACTTTCATGCCTGAATTCTTGCCTAAGAATCCCTGAATGCTTGGATTTTCTGAATTCTTTATTTCATAGTTATACAAAGATTCATGACTTTCTGACTCTAATTAAACAACCAAATATATACATTCCAAATAAACAAATATAAATTCTTTGTTTCACGTAATTTTATAAAACAATCGGGATTCATACGTAGGTTCTCATGGCACTGAAGACCCGTGCTAGACAGTAGCTTTTTTACCCATTCTTTGCCCGACAAAGCAGAAATGCAACGTTGCCTCTTAGGTTGCTCCTCTTCTAAAGATAACAATAACATAGCCAACTGACAACACATGACTACAGAAGCAACAACGGTGGAGATAACCCGTCTTTTTTGTGATTCTGTCATAAAGTATTTGAATGACTAACTATGCATAAGTATGTTAAAGTGATAAAACTTAAATGAAAGTAGAAAAAAAAAACAAAGAATGATCAATATTACAAGTTTAAAACATCATATTAAATTCAAGGAAAGAGTTGAAATTAAATTGATACCTTCCATGGAGTGTTAAAACCTAATGCTTTGAATAAACCAATTTTCTTAAGTCCAATCCTGCGATAAAAAAATACCAATAATATTTGAATTCTTAAAAGAAGAAATTAATATTGCACAAAAGTATTTCAAGTCTCTTCCTTAATCCTAGCCTTTAATTCATTTCTCATGGGTGGTACGGCTTCGCCGTAGGTGAAAATACAACTTAGCCGTAGGCATCTTACGGCTTAGCCGTAATATGCACTGCGGCTCAGCCGCGGTTCCCCTTACTGTTCATCCGTAGTTACGGTTCACCCGTATTTTGTTCTACGGCTTAGCCGCGTTCTGTTCTACGGCTTAAAAACGGCTGGGCCGTAACCCCCGATCTCCTGGGCTCGGGTTGTGATAGAAAACCCTCCTTCATGGATGAGAGAGGTAGAGAAAGGAAAAAGATAAATGAACCCAAATGCTCAAACAAACCACCATTAGAAGAGCTCAAACAAACATAGAACCGATCTCAGAAAAATATCCATCCAGTAAAAGGAACACATAAACAGGGGAGGTCAGTTCCTTTTTAACAAAACACATCTCAAACCAAATCCATCCAGAAATCATATGCAGCAACGAACAATCCATTGATGAGTAGAGGAAAAGAAGGGAAGAAGAACCATACCCCTAGATGCTTTCGTTGTGCCCTGAGAAGCAAAAACTGCAGTGACCGTTGGAGGAACTAGCAGCGGTCTTGTTTGCTTGGAATCCCTCTTGATGAAAGGGTATTCTCAAATGCTCGGTTGTGGAGAGGGATTTCAAAACCCTACTTTGCTGGAATTCTAAAATGCAAGAATTTCAAAATCTACCAAATTCTAACAAGAAACAGTGAATTCTTGACAAGAATTCCAAAATTCCCAGACAACTGGAATTCCTGTCAGGAATTCCAGCAAAAGAACAGGGCCTAAAGTAAAATAAAGTGGGGTGAATGATATGATTAATTTAAAAGATAATGAAAGGAGATGGTCAAGTCAAAAGTAATGTTTTCGTCATTTTAGGGCCCGTTTGTTAATTTAACTGGTAGAGTGAAGTGAGGTAAATAGTAATTTTAAAAGATAAAAAAATAAGAGGGGTTAAATAAATCCAATGATTAAATTTTGTTTTTTAGTGAAAAAAGAATGTAACTTTTTGACTTTTTGTGTTAAAAGTAGATAATTTTTATTTGTTAGTAGGATGGAAGAGTAACTTTTTGACTTTTTTGTGTAAAAAGGTAAAAGAATTTTTTTGAAATGTGGTATTTTGATTTGACTCTTTTGTGTGGTTGTGTGGTGAAATGAAAGATGACTTTAACTTTATAATGAGGAGAAATTAACAAACGGACCCTTTAGTGAAATGAAAAAGATAACCATTTTTTTACTTTTTTTTGTGAAAATTAGAGGTGTTTTTTGAAATATGAATTTTTTTATTTGACCCATTTTCTTTTGTTGTGTTTTGAATGGACATTTTACCTTACTTTCACTAGTAAAGTGAATAAGCCAAATAGGACTGGGACCCAATATTACTGAAGTAAAATAGAAGGATGTGATTTTTATTTATTTTCATTCTTTTTGTTACAGAGGAGGGTATCTTTATTGTATTTTACCTGACAAGACTAGTACTCATGTGCTTGTTTGCACCCATTTCCATTTACATACGTAAACGATGTGGATGCATAAAGGTTTGTTTACACTCATTTACACCATTGTAGGAATATAATATTAATGAGACTATCTTCATTTTCGTGCTCAAGTTTGGAAGTATTATACACCTCCTCAGCTATGATACATACATAGACTAAAATATACACAAAATGCATAATAATTTATGTGGCGCCATACAATAACATCTGTATTCCACTTTTTATTTCTCGCCTCATGAGATAAATACACTTGTCACCGCCTCATGGGATAAATACACGTGTGTGCATTTTGTATGCATTTTAATGTGTGACAAAATAATTATTGTTTTCCTAAACTTGAGCATTCTTCTTCTACATTTAATCATAAATGAGTTTTCCTTATTTACACATGAATATTTTTAATTATGTAAGTGTCCTTCACTCTAATAATTCTTCTTCGAATTTACCCGTTGTATGGGTTCTTACAACTACAAGTCATTTGGTTCCGTAGTTTTAGCCTTTAGTAGTCGAAGTGCACCGGTTGGCTTTACAGTTTTATAGTTTGGCAGTAAGAAGACAAAGAAGGGTAAGGGCTTTTGGCCTGACTGAAAGTAAATAAATACAAATGCAATAAAATTCCTATTAGCATTAACAAAACGCAGCAATTCCGGTTCAACTGGGTTGGACCACTTGGCTCAGCCAGTTTTTATAAACACTACTAGTTCCACAACCACCACCCCAACTTGAAAGAAAGTCATCGTTATGGATTATTGAAGACAAAGGATAGTGTAGCAGGAAAGCGGTTTTGACCCTTAATAAAAATAATAATAATTTTTTGTGGACTAAACAAAACATTATTTGTTCCATGCGAAAAGGCACCATGTAGAATCAGGAGAATTTTATGTTGACATTGATCATTATATGTTCTAAACCAGTTTATTAAAAAGTGACGGATAGTTAAGTTAAAAGCTTAGAAGCGATGGCAGCAATAGGACTATAGGAGATATAGAAGACTGTCTATTTTTTCTTGAAAACAAAAATTAGGAGATATGGAAGAATTAAGGGTAGGAAGAACAATGTCATTGAATAAAGTGATGACGTGGTTTCTCATAAATCTTGGGAGAATTCCTGTTGGGGGATGTACAAATTTCTAAAATACTGATCCCAGCCAAATTTACAACTATTGCTCAAAGCTTGTTTCTATACAAGAATTACGAGAACTCAATTCTTATTTAGGAGAATTTGAAATTCCCCAAATGTAGTCCCACAAGCTTTATTCCAAATGCTTAAAACAGCCCAGCATTCAGAAAAAGTTGGAATTATGAGAATTAAAGTGCATAGAAGTGACCTTTGTCATATACGTTGATTTTCCTTAATTTTAGCCACCAAATGCAATATTTGAAATGCCGAAGGGACATGATTTGACACTAGCAATAAAAATCCTCATAATTTACAATTGGCTTCACAAATAACTTTAAACAAACAAGCCCAAAGTACCCCAACGCTCACATCTTTTTGAAAGGTAGACTTCAAAAAATTCTTTAAGTCAAAAGTGACAATTCGTGGGCTAAAATATTTTAAGTTACGTAATCAAACGTAAAATTGCAAATGCTCGTGGCACAAAGAGTAATATTATTATTATAAATTCCCCAAACACATGAATTTCCCATCATAACTTCTTAATTTAGGCTGTGTAGCAAATGGTTCATACCAAAACATCAAGCCATTAATAGAAGCAGCATAAATAATTTTAAATAAGTTTTGAGGTGAATAAGATTGTTAGATAGCTGTTTCAGTCGAGGACACTTTTCTAGTTTTCATATATATATTTTTTATAATAACCGCTGAGTGATAACTTTGCAGCATACAATCCACTATATTTTCTATTTGCGAGTTTGAGGAGGAATTGTGGAACATACTCTTTTTCTCTGTAGTTGTGCTTAGAGCAGTCCGGTTCAATTTTAATCCTGAATTTTTTGGCCCACTCCATAAGGAATGTGGATATTCTCGAATAATGGGGCAATCTCATGAATTTGAATCACATGGCATGGAAGCAATAAAATCTCCAAGTCAATTCAATGGATATAATTCTTTTATGGGTATGGAAAGCCATAAACAATAGTATATTTAAAGGGATAGCCCTTGATCCTTAAAAAACTATAAATTTCTTCCAAAACATGTATCGTTATAATAGGGAAGGGACTGCAAAAGTGAATGTTTATCTAGGCCCAAAGCTTTAGACCTACCTTGTATCAATTCAAATGATCTTTTATTAATCTTCACAAATGCAACTTTTAATACCAATAATGGAAAATCTTCCTTTGTTTGTGCAGATGCCCACTATAGGCCAGAAGCAGAGGCGAGGGACACATGCAGAGATTTTTCTAAAATTTAGCTTTTTTTTTTATAGATGCTAAAAAAGTGATTGATTCAATCAATGGGCTTTCGGATTAGGCCATTAATTCAATTATTTTGGACATTCAACTTCTTTGTAGATGTTTTTCGCTTATTAATTTTTTTTTAGAACTTTAAATGTGGCTACTCATATTTTACAGGGTTGATAACATTCGAGTACATTAGGTTTGTTTTTGCTTTACACTAGTTGTTGTTTTTATTTTATTTTGTAGAAAGCTTCAGTTTAAAAAAAATATTAAATAAAAACAGCGGTAAAGTCATAGGACTTAAAGAATAATTAAAAGGAATCACAGAATCACAGTACACAAAAATTCCAGTGGCTTGTTTCTTATAATTGAGCATTGGGAAACAAAACCATCCATCAGCACTCCACACCATATCTCTTTCCCCGCGGCACCAATCATAACCTCATCTCCAACCAACCACCCACTACCTGCCACGTGTCATGCCCATATCCAAAGTCAGGAAATCACATCCAAGCTCCTCCCATACTTCTGGTCATCAAAGCATCATCCACTCAACAACATAAACTAAATTAAACAAACAATTTTGGAAAATCAATTATTGATCATATAATTAAAAATTAAAAAAAAATCAATTTACAATTTACAATTTACTAAGAGCTCCCCAAGTGAACTCCAATCATGTCCCCACATCCTCCATCTCAGAATCCTCCTCAATTTTATCAAAAAGCTGAATAGCAAGGGTAGATGTAATTTATTTCAAGCACACATCATTTTTCAGTCATAAACCAAAAACTGCTTTTTTACCTTCAAATATTAAAAAAAAAATTATATTCAGTTCTCTCCATCCTCATCTATTCACCAAGGAAGAGAATAAAGGAAAAGAAGAAAAACCCACTAGATATCTTCCTTCAAAGCCAGAGACAGTCAATTCCCAACACCTTCCCTTACATAACTGAAGAAAGGAAGAAAACCCACTTCAAGTCTTCCCTCAAAAACCAAGAATGGCAACTTGCACAGTCTACACAACCAATTCACTACACTCAACCTGTTTTGTATCCACACCAACAAACAGCCACTTGGGTTTTTGTCAAAGACAGATCTTCTTCTATAGCAGTGGCAAGAAAACCAGGAAGAGCAACAACTACAGTGAGATATCATGCTCAGCTGGGGAGGCTAAGACAGTTGTGATTGGGTTGGCAGCTGATTCTGGTTGTGGGAAAAGTACTTTCATGAGGAGATTGACTAGTGTTTTTGGCGGGGCAGCGGAGCCGCCGAAGGGTGGGAACCCGGATTCAAATACCTTGATTAGTGAAACAACCACTGTGATTTGTTTGGATGATTATCATTCCCTTGATAGGACAGGGAGGAAGAAGAAGGGGGTAACTGCACTTGACCCAAGAGCCAATAACTTCGATCTCATGTATGAGCAGGTCAAGGCTCTCAAGGATGGGATTGCAGTTGAGAAGCCTATATATAATCATGTGTCTGGTCTTTTAGATCCTCCAGAGCTTATTAAGCCTCCAAAGATTCTGGTTATTGAAGGCTTGCACCCCATGTGAGTTACCAACTTTCTTTTTTTTTTTTTTTTTTTGTCTCCTCATTTGTAGTTTGGTAATAATTCATCATTTCAGGCTCTATTTATAGCACTAAATTCGATAGCAGACTGGTTTGTTGTATGGCTAGCTTGAATTGCTAGCATGTAGTATATGCTTTATTTTGAACAATTTTCCATTCTTTTCATTTTCTTTTTATTTTCATTGTTCATGACCTTACTCCTTTTTTTACCTAAGTTGAAGTTTGGTCTAGAGTGATACTTCAAACTAAATTGATTCTTAGACATGCATGTGTTACTAATGTTTCAACACCATTCAACCATAAGTATGTTGGGATGGCCTCAATCCTTTTTGGTTTTCTATTGTATTGGGTATTAGCTGAGGAAAGGGTTGCTATGGTTATGGATATATAGAATATCTAGTAACCTGTAGATTCCTGATTCCTTCTTTTTTGGGTTCTTGAAGCTGCTCATTATATATGGTACGATGATAACATATCTAGTGCAGTTAGTCTGTAGTGGTTCCCATGCCGCAAAATATTTATCATGTCAATTGTTTTTAGAAAGCAATTAATGACCTAATTAGCATATTATAAGCAGATTATGATTTCTCTGAGATTTTTTTCCTGCAAATGTTTATTTTTATATTTAGTTTCATAAATTAAAGCTTCTTATTGTGATTTCAAAATGCGTTATCCAGTTGGTATTCCAGTCTTCAAGTTAGTCTCTCCAGTAATCACAGTGCATAGTCTATTCTAGAAGTTGATCGAACGTTCAAATCTAACTCTTAATCAGTTCAAATTGGCAAACTGATTTTCTTTCTTTCAATTTTTCATATTCTTGATATTCCCCTTTAGTAAAGTAGATCATGGCTCAGAAAAAGTTGATATATTTGAATGTTCTAAATCAAAATTGTTATAGGTACTAGGTAGTATCTGTGATATCTGTATCTATCAGATGGGTTTTTCAAATTTCAGCCTCAATGAAAAATCCTGGAACTATGAATGGATTACTTATTGTGCTTTACAAGTAGACAAATATATATATATATATATATCTCCTTGTGTTGATAATGTAGATGGCCTCTGAATTATCAGGTTCGATCCTCGAGTAAGGGAACTCTTGGACTTCAGTATCTACTTGGACATAAGCAATGAGGTCAAGTTCGCATGGAAAATTCAGGTCAGTAAATGTATTCAAGTCTGGAATTCAAACAAGTTTTATCATTAAGAAAAAAAAGGCTTTTATATATGTTCTACTCTGACGCTATTTCAAGAGTTGCAGAGAGACATGGCTGAGCGTGGACACAGTCTTGAGAGCATTAAAGCCAGTATTGAAGCCCGCAAACCAGATTTCGATGCATATATTGGTAGGCCTCTCCACAATGCCTAATCCATCTTCTTGAATGGAAAAAATTCTAATTGTCAAGGAATTGGTTGCAAAGAACTCAATATGAATCTTGCATTTAGTCTTCATTGGTTACCAGCACAAACTGCTTCAAAAAACGGCAAAGCAAGGAAACAAAAACGTGTGGTTTGGTTTCCTTCTCCTATTTTCTTTGAAATGCAAGAGTTGCACCCTTCTTTTTCCAGTATCAACTAAAAAAATAAAGGAGCAGTTTGGAAACATAACAGCTCCAATGGAAGGGTGGACATATGCTTACTAACATGAGAAATTATGGTTTGGACTTTTTAGCAGTTGCTGAAAATGCTCAAGACTACACAAACACACTATAACAGAATTAAAACTTTCTATCCAAAAAAACAAAACAACAGTACTCAAAATGTTTCGATTGTGTTTGATATGCAGACCCACAAAAACAGTATGCTGATGCGGTGATTGAAGTTCTGCCTACACAACTTATTCCTAACGATAATGAAGGGAAGATCTTGTGGGTTCGGTTGGTGATGAAAGAAGGGGTGAAGTATTTCAGCCCTGTTTATTTGTTTGATGAAGGCTCAACTATATCATGGATACCATGTGGGAGGAAACTGACATGCTCATATCCTGGCATCAAATTCTGCTATGGACCAGAAACCTACTTCTCCCATGAGGTAAATGATCAGAGAGATTTATCAAAATATCAAACATATGATTTGTCTCATCCTTTCTTATTCAATGCAATCAGGACTACCAGTGACTGTGAAACTAGAACAGTAGTGTGCAGTTTATCTTTGGTGCTTGAGGAGTTGCACTTAGCAGAAAAAAACTATTTGAGTTGGTTACTGAAGAAATTTTAACCCTCCCAAAGGGAAAAACAGAGGAAAAGAAAACCAAAAAGGGAAAAAAGAAACTAGGACGATCAGCATACCTACAAGAGCTTTCCCTCTGAATCAATTACAAGGAAAGGAAAAAGTGGAAGGGCTAGAAAGGGGCATTGCACTCTCTTATAAACATACACCAAACAGGGGTGTTATCTACATCTACATAACTTGAAAAACCTACATAGAAATTCATGGTCAAATGAGTTCCACCAGAGGATGATTAAAGGTGGATACAAGGAAGGAAGGATTATTAGTGGTGCATGCGAGGAAGGATATAAGCTAGCGATGTAGATTGGACGTTGACTTTCCTATCATTCGATCTACTTGGGTGATGGCTGAGTAGTCATTTCCATCTTCCCGTGATTCCATTTCCTTGAAAAAGGAGGTTATTTAATGGTTATTTTTTTATTTTCACCTTTAATTTTTCATTTTTGACTGCTTGCAGAAATATATAAGTCTAAGAATTCCTAGGAATCCAAAGATTGAAACAAACAGGCACTAATGAATCACGTATACAGTCACCAAAGAATAAATATTTGAAACATAAATTGTCTGAAATTTGTTTTCATAAATGTTCTTCTGATTCTTTTGTCCCTGTTCCTTATAGGTATCTGTGTTGGAGATGGATGGGCAGTTTGACAGATTAGATGAACTCATTTATGTGGAGAGCCATCTAAGCAGTCTCTCTACTAAGTTCTATGGAGAAGTCACACAGCAAATGTTGAAGCACGCCGATTTCCCAGGTAGTAACAATGGGACTGGTTTCTTCCAAACAATAGTAGGTTTGAAGATAAGAGATCTCTATGAGCAGATTGTTGCAGACAGCAAGGCAACAGCTCCTCTTCAAGCAACCAAAGCTTAAATATAATCCATCTACATGGCACATTTCAGGACTTCTCCAATTTTCTTCCACTTCTGTTAATGTAGGCCTCTACAAAGAGAGCAACCTTAAAACCATCTTATGTAATTCTATTGAAATCTGTAATATAGGAGCAAAGGTGATGAAGTTGTACTGAAACCCAACACATTTATATCGGTGATGTAATAACTTTTATGCTGTAATACATGGCATGACTCTTTTACTCTATGAACAAAAATCACAATTTTTGTCAAGAACTTTATGCTGTAGTTCAAGGCATGACTCCTTGAGTCTAGGAAGAAATACCACAATTTTTATCAAGGACAATCGAAGAGGGTTTTTGATGTGATTTCATTATGATTGTGAGGTAAAAGATAGAGAGACAGTGAAATAAAGTTAGAACAAAGTACCCATGTTATGAAGAGAGAGATGGCTTTTTGGGGTATATCCGGGGTATTACCAATGATCAACCATAAGAAGGTCGGTGGATTTCTCATTATAAAAAAAATAATATTAATAAAATAAAAATAAAAATAAAAAAATATTTTGCGCTTGTTTATTCAATTGGTTTTGCATTTCTATGAATTCTAAGCAATGACTTCCTATAAGAGGGGCTAAATTTTAAAGTAAAGGTGCCATTCCGCAGTTCGTTTTTGGAGAGGCAAGGGTAACGATCCATTTCCTAAGCGAATGATTACCCAACCATTAAAGGTCCCTTCTACTCCTACTCCCACTTCTGTAATACTTCTCGGTTAGAAAAAATTTAAGTATAAATTGTAGAAATTCAATGTCAAGTAGGCAAATGGAACCTTAGGAATTAGGCTCCACTTAACGTAAAAGCTACCTTGGTTCTCTTTACAAAAGACTACCGGTTTCGCCAGGGCCTTTGGTTATAGAACTCTGCTCTGGATGGAAGGTGATTGTATTGTGCAAATGCACATTTAGAAGCACTAGCATTTGCCATAAATGAATTTTTTTGCTCCACTGCAGGCATATCATCATCATCATCATTTTAGGGCTAATGTGGGTAAGAGGTTTTTTTTGTTAACTATTGCCCTAAAGAATTGAATTACCTTGAATGGTGACAATTAACAATATTAATCATAAACCACTTGGATAGATAGGAATGAAAAATTAATATATCCAACCTCAACATAGTTGAGACAAGGCTTTGATGATAATTACTATAATGATGAGTTATAAGTCACTTTTGGCTTGTATAATTCTCGGAATTTCATTTTCTAAATGCTACATTGCACTCAAAGCATTTGTGAAACCAATTGGGGGACTCTATTTTGGGGAATTCATAGAACCCCACAACAAGAGGTCTCAGATTTCTTGCAGACAAAGAGGCCTCATAAGCATTTAATTTGCAACACAACTGAAGATACATGCCTCCAGTCATGTTTCTAGTTATAATTTGCCAAAAATTTTCTCTCATTTTCTTGACTTAAAAAATAGGATACATTTGTATGCATATGATTATGACATTCCATATACTATAAAATCAATCTTCTCTAACTGTAAAACTGATACTGAACTTCTTAATTTATAACAGCAATGCTCTAATAAAATTATTATGGATTTGGATGCGGAGACTCTGTCATGCGGCCGGAGATCTATATGCGTTCCAATGATGGGATGCTCCGTAGATCTCTTCGCCTCTTGTCTTTCTTGCGGGAATAGAAAAAATGAATCCAACCTTAGGGCTCTCTTATCCTTATATAGACAAGTCTCAAAAAGTCATACTTACTAGAGATATCTTCCACCAAAACCCACATCCACTAATCCTATTGGGAGTCTTATTGTGGGGCCCAGATCATGTTTTGCACTAAAATGTGAATGCAATCTCTGTTGGCATCTGCTCTGCTGGATCTAATGTGGGACCTGTAGCATACGGGCCACACAATTTCTTACAAATTGCACCCTATTTTTAACAGCAATGCTCCTTTTTTTTTTTTAAACAAAGGAATGCCAACTGTTATTGGTGTATATTGGCATTAGAATTGGAGGTTCCTTCTCAGGTTAGGGCATTCCACGCTTTAAGCGATGTACTGTAGCGTCGCCCGGCTGCAGTGAAAAGTGTGTAAAGGCTACCGCATGACTCTGTATTAGTGCGGTTAAAGAAGTTAATCCATGAGAAGAAAAGGATGAATAGGAAAATTAGAATTGCTCTTTGGAATATAGGAATCTTGACAACAAGAGCATGGAGTTGGTCGAGGTAATAAAAAAAAAAAAGAATTAGTGTGGCTTGTATACAGAAGACAAGATGGAAAGAGAATAAAGCTAATGAACTCACGGATAGGTGTAAGCTTTTTTATATAAGAAAGAGTAATACAAGAGATTGAGTGAGTATCATTGTAGATAAGGATTTAAAAGAAAAAATTATATGAGTAAAGAGGTTTGGTAATAAAATTATGGAAATTAAACTAGTACTAGAACAACACAAAATCCATATCATCAGTACATATTCTTCCTAAGTAGGACTACAGGAAAGTGTCGAAAGATAATTTTGAGAGGAGATGGATAATTTAATATGAGAAATCCCAAATAGTGATAAAATTTTCCTTGGAGGGGATTTAAATGGGCATATAGGAAGAGATAATAGAGGATATGAGAGAGTGCATGGAGGGCAAAGATTTGGAAAAAAGAATGAATTAATTCGAAAACACTATATTGAACTTTGCAGTAGCATTTGATCTTGTAGTAGCAAAAACTTACTTTAAAAAAAGAGATGAGCATATAATTACCTATAAAAGTGAAAGTAATAGGAGTCAAATAGACTTTTTTCTAGTTAGAAAACAGGATCGATTGGCTTGTAAAGATTGCAAGTTATTCCATGAGAGAGTTTTGACTGTGCAACATAGACTCGTAGTTTTAGATATTTGCATTAGTAGTAGAAAGAGAGCGGTAGTAAACAAAATGGGCTTTAAAACAAGGTGGAGAGATTTGATGGGAGAAAGAGCAAATATATTTAAGAATAAAATGATTAAAAAGGGAGAATGGAATTTTGAAGGAGAAATTATAGTAATGTGGAATCAAATGGCTAATTGCATTAGGAAGGTTGCAAAAGAGGTACTTGCAGAATAAAAAAAAAAGAGACATGTTAATAAAGAAACATGGTGGTTGAGTGTAGAGGTTCAAGAAGTTATTTGAGAGAAAAGACATTGCTACAAAGTTTGTCATGAGGCTAAGAGTATGAAAAATTTTAAGCTATATAAGAAGGCAAAAAAAAGAAGCTAAGAAAGTAATAAGTAGTGCAAAGTTCAAAGCATACGATAACCTCTATAATAGGTTGGAAACAAAAAAAGAGATAAGGATATTTTTAAGCTGGCAAAAATAAGAGAAAAGAAAAGTAGAGACTTAGATCATATCAAATGTATCAAGGACAATGAGGAAAATATTCTGGTGAAGGACAACAATATTAAATAAATGTGAAAGGAATATTTTAGTAAACTTTTAAATAAAGAATATATTGGGATTACAAGAACTAGGAAAAATACTTCATTACAAGAGCATACTTTTCTCCATAGAATTAGATGGTGGTAGTGAAGGAAGCATTGAAGCGACTGAAGACAAGAAAGGCTATAGGCCCAGATGATATTCCGATAGAGATAAGGAAATTGGAAATGCTTATTCCAATTTCCCTTTTCTTTGGGCTCGATACTTCCTCTCACGGCAGTATGATATGAACGTTCCATAATACATAATCATATAAAAATATTCTTTCCATAATACATAATCATATAAAAATATTCCAACGCTGATATGTAGCATTGGTATACACACAGAAGACTTCTAGTTTACTAATGCATCATTTGGACCATCCACTTATTGTAAGGCAGGAAGGTTGAATTAAATTGTAGTTGGTTTCTCCCTTTTTTTTTTTATAGTCAGAGATAATATTCCTTGTGGGTCGTTGATGGAAGATAAAAAATTCATCATCTGACTCCCACCAATATCAAGTTAAAATTGGAAGGAAGAAATATCATCGAAATAATGCATAGTCAGAAAATGACCTCATACGCTAGGATACTAAAGAAATCATGAAATCACCTGAAAACTAGTACATAAATGCATACATATAATACATAACTAATACTGCAAGCAGCAAATGCAGTAAGATGCCCAAATTTAATCTCCGAATTTATGAAATGAATGTGCATCCACTGCACATCTGGGGATAAGACTAAAGTTGTGAGGTTGTCTTCAAAAAAGATTAAAAATTTTCAACTCCAATTTGCAATATTCGGCGGAAGTGAAAACCAAAACTCACAATGTTTCTACCTGTGCATTTGCATAGCCATCAATATGACTTTGTCACCATTCAAAAAATAATAATAATAAAATAAAAAATGAAATGGTTATAATACTCTTTTATTGAAAGATAGATATATTAAACTCATCCAAATGTACCACTGTCACTTCAATGACTCCTAGAAGATCATTTACACTGAATATAGCGTAATAATTACTAATTACTTTCAAGTTTTCTGCAAACCTGGCTAATGTTAGAGAGCTTGCAGGAGCTAAGGATAAGTCCTTGGGTTAAGCTGCATACAATCTTTACAAACTGCTTGTGAAATGTCTTGAAAGTATTATGGGGCACATTTGAGAGGGATAAGTGAGTTCCATAGAAGGCACCGGATATATGGAACTGCCAACTTCATAACTACCTGATTGTCACAAACTTATTAGTACCATGCCTGGCCCAATGGTTCTTCAGATCAACTGGATCAGAAAGGTCATGGCCTTCTGCTGCAAGTCTCTGCAGAAGTTTTAAATATGCACCATTGCTCATTTTCCTTCCTGCCATGCGTGCACCTGGCCTTGATGAACTCATGGGCAGAGGATATTCTGATATGCTTGTGGTACAGCAGGATGACTGCCATCCGCCAGCGCCCCACCTGTAACATTGGCGTCTCACACCAGTACAAGAGCATATTGGAGTGGGTACGTGTGAAAAATCTAGTGCCGTTCCATCTATAACAATATCAGGGTTCTTTCTCTCACGTTTTGCAGTGGCCAGAGAACTACTCTGTTTCTTTGTTGAGGGAGAGGTCTTTTTCTTTGGTTCCTTTGGCCTTAAAACCTTGGAGGCGACATGATTAGACTTCTTTGCAGAAGGGCGCTTTTTACTTTTACTGGGTTTTGTTTCAAACTCTCCATTTTGTTGTGCCTCCACTAGTGTACCTAGAACCATGTTTATATCAGGGAGATCATCCATATCAGGGTTCACTTCATTTGCGTGCATTGGAATTGAACTGGCTTTTGTTGCTGATAGGAAGTTCCTTTGATGAACCCAATCCGTGAACTCGGCAGCTTCAGATACCATGGAACTTCTATTGGTGAATGCACTCATTTTCATATAACCAGGTTGATGTTCAGAAACACCAGATGAACTATCTAAAATTGCCCCATCGTGGACTCTGGCATCTGATATGGGCTTGAACACTGAGTTGACACTTGCAGCCTGATCTGAAAAATTCCAACTGCTAACTAAGCCACCTTTTCCATCCATTAATGCCCGTCTAAGATGCTAAATCCTCAATAAATTTCCTGTTCAGTGCAGAAAACGACCTATACATGCATACTGCAAAATAACTGATTCAATGATAAGCAGCCACAATCAATCACTGCAGGGTTAGTGCAAATCATCTAGGTAAATTTGAGTAGAACCAAGCCAAGCCTCCAGTTTAACATCATGAGACAACTACAAACTTAAAAATAAACGTGAATCAAATCCATTTTCAGAAATAGATGAGGCAAACTCAATCACCAAAATCACAAAAAAGCCTCTTGAATTCAACCTACAGCCAGATATCAGAGATATGAAAATGATAAAGATATACATAAACAGCATAAAAAAATAAAATAAAAACAATTAAAAAAAACATATAGGAAAAAACAGCTGATCTACTATGAGAACCTGGATTTAACAAGAAAACCAAAGTCAAACAACAATAATCTGCACTTGTAAAATCTTTTTCCCCCGTTTGAATGGTAAACATATATAAAGTTAACAGAAGCCCTCTGTGGGGAATAGTACCAATCAAGTGTTTCCACATGACAAAACAAATTAAGAAAAAGAAACCCAAAAATATTAGGAAAGGGCAGCTGAAATGCAAAGTAGATGGATGATAGATAAGTCTGGTGATTGATGAAAGCCAGAGAAAGCTCAAATCTCCATGAGCATAAACACATACTCACAAAAGAATACTAATAAACATGAAATAAAAAGGTGTCATGGTGCTGAAATTGGAACACAGGCCCAAAAAGAAAGGGTAGGCAAGTAGAGAAAACAGAGAGTTGAAAGTTCCTTGTTTATGCAACTCCGAGAGAGAGAGAGAGAGAGAGAGAGAGAGGGAAGAAGCATGGGTAATTTGCAAAACCCATTTCAGAAAACCACTCAAAAAGTCAAAAGTAACGAAATTAAGCCCCAAGCAGCAAAACCCACAAGATTCACCATCCGGATCATGGATCCAAGCGACAAACTTCACAACGCTTCAGCAGAAAACCATAATTCAACAAAAACCCAGTTAAGAAAATCATTACACAAGAAAGCAGCAGATAACAGAACTAAATTATTCAGTCATGGAAGGAAGGAAAAAAAAAGCACATCAAAAAAGATGACAAGAAAGAGAAAAAGAAAACCTTTTTCCAAAGAAGGGGAGAGTAAGAAAGAGACTTACAACAAGGATAGGATCCATCAGGAGTTCTTCTTCAACTACCCCTACTCTTCCTTCCTACTTTGCTGCAAGTTTTTGGTGGATGATCACTCATTCTGTTACTTCTATACTGAATTGCAAACATAATTTGTGTTGGGTTTGGAGCAGTTTAGGGAAAGGTTTGTTTGCTCTTCATTCTATACCTTTTTTTTCCACTCTCTGCCTAGTTGCTGATGCACCCTTTCTTTGACTACTCTCAAGCAGTATGAAAGTTGGTTTCAACCCATTTGACCATTATGCCCCTGTAATCTGTTGGCACACACAAATCACTCAATAACGGCTTAAGATAATCTGGACCCTCCCAGTTATAGGCCTAGTTGTGAATGAATTATATAAGCCTAAACTTGACCCTGATCAGATTATTAGAGATAGAAAATGAATAGTAATGAATTAGATTCACAACTTGCATTTCACAACTAATATCCATCCACGATGGAGCCTTTTTTTTTTCTTTTGGTAAGGGAGCCCCTGTTTGATGGGGTACCGGCTGCAGCTGAGATGGTAATGAGTGGGGTCGATTTTTTTAACAATCCGGGTGTCTGCATATATGAGACATTGCCAAATGATGGATAATTGGTGACACAGCTTTTCATGGAAGACTAACATGGTAGTCCCGAGTCAGTGGAGAGGGAAGTTTTAATGACTTAATAACGTTGCTTGGACGATTTTGCACATACTGATGGGGTCTCCATGGAAGTGGTAAGGTTGTAATCTATTACCGATGTCTCTATTGATATGCCAAATTGAAATATCCAAGTGATCTGGTGTTAAAGTAGGTGATGAGAGGTGCCAATGTCTCCACAAATGGGTCGGCCATGTGGGTTCCAAAAATTATACCGATGTCCCCACAAATGGGTGGGCTGTGTCGTTTCCTAAAATTATCTGGGAATTCTAGTGGAGACCTATTCTTTGGCCTTTATTTTTTTTTTTCAATTGGTTGGCTTGTTTTAATGATCTTATACCAATTTGAAAAGCCATTTGGCTTTTGACCGACTTTATTTCTCTTATCATCTTGAGAGATCGTAATAACGAATCCTAATGATGCTTTCCAAGAAAGTGAGTTGAACATGGAAAAAGAAAATGCCAAATGAGCTCAGAATCAACCACCATTTGTCACGGCCGAAACGAAACTATATAATTTTTAGCAATAATTATTTATACACACACTAAAATGCACACAAAATGCACATAAAGATATTTATCTCATGATGTAGAGACAAGTGTATTTATTCATAGAAAAGAGGAATAAAAAGTTAGTCGTTATTGTATCGTGCCCATAAGCTATTGTGCGTTTTCTGTGTATTTTAATGTGCATACGTATCACAAATGAAAAAAAAAAAACTAATCTTCCTCATGCAAAGTCAATGGGTGATTCAAAATAAACGACAAAATTGGCTTAGTTGGCACACCATTTAAAAAAAATATAACATTTTCCAAAATACTCCCACCCCTTTTCTTTCCCGACACACCTTTCCTATTCCTCCCTTCTCTCTCTTCCCCTTCGCCACCCCACCTTCTGGTCGGCGACAAGCTCCTGTAGTTGAGGGGGATTCTCCCTCTCCCTCCCCTCCGATTCCTCTTCCTCCTCCTCATCTTTTTCCTCTTCCTCTTTCTCTCCCTCTCCCTCTCTCCCCTCTATTCTCTCTCTCTCTCTTTCCCTCTCCCTCCCCACAAGCAATCTCTCCCTCTTCCTCTTCCTCTCCTCTCCTCAGCCTCTACCAGATTTTTGCCTTGTTCGGCTCTACAAGGCTGAACATTTCACTAATTTTCAGCCTCACAGGGCAAAACAAAAACATGTTATACCAGTCTTGCCCAAACAGTGGATGGGGGAGAATTGTGAATTGTGGAAAGGGGAGAACAATGGAGAGAGAGAGAGAGAGAGGGGGGAGGCCTATGGGGAGGGAGGAGGGAGGGAGAGGGAAAGAGAGAAAGAGAATGGAGGGAGGAAGAGAAAGGGGAAGAGGGATGCAGAGAGAGAAGGAAGGGAGAGGAGGGAGAGGGGAGTCCCCCTCCACTGCTACAGTTTATTGCCAGCCCTAGGGGGAGGTGGGGAAGGGGAGGGAGCGAGAGAAAAGGTGTGTAAGTAGAAAAAGGGATAGGGGTATTTTGGAAATTTTTTATATTTATTTATTTTTTTAATAGTGTGTCAACTAAGACAATTTTGTTGTTTATCCAGCAAAACCCAAATTCAATTTCCCAGGGCCAGAAATTAAGAGTTCTCTCTCCAATGGAACTAGAAATCTGGAAGCAAAAGCAAACTCCTTTTGTTGCAATAAGTCCTTGAACTTTTCTAATAGTTTTCTTGATGTCAATCTTCTTCCTCTCCCCTATCTGTGATCAAATTTGGTATTGATGTTGCGATATACAGAGATGCTATTTTTAAGATAGATGATCAGCAATCTTCATTTAGCTATGTTGTTATGATTAAGGTAAGATTGGTGAGGAATAACCTAGGTCATCAAAAGGAGAAAAGAAGGGGTCTATTGTGGATGCACGTCTTCAATTAGGCCAAAAGTTGTCTCATTAAAGGAAGCCGAAGCAATAGTGATCCTTATAGCCTTGAAAAATGCTATTGAAAAGAGATTTGTAAAGATCCACATGTGCTTGGAAGTTGGATGCTATTGAGGTGGTTCAGGCTCTGAACGACAAGTTTGATTGATCTATCAATCCAATTAATGTTGATATTAAGAAATTCTTTTTAAATTGTGCTCAACTTGAGTTTTCTCATACCCATGGAAGCCTTAACTATGCATCACATTCTTTGGCTAAACTCTCTTTTTCTTCTAATCAAGATGTAGATGGCGAAAGGGCTGTGTTATTTTTACGGGATGGTACTAATTGGGGTGTTATTTTGTGACTGTTTTGTGGCTTTGATGGTGTCTGTTCTTTTTTTTTTTTTTTGAAATTAATGAATTCTCCCATTAAAAAAAAAAGGTCCATAAACTTATCCACCCGCAAGACTCAGCTGAGTTGAGCATTACATTTTACTTTAGGTGGGCTCCTCTCTGGGGTGATGCCTCAGCAAAATTATCATTAGTCTAAGCTTTGTAGGATCCAAACTCTTTTGAGTACATATATCATCAGTTATTAGAACTGGCGCATGAGTGAGTGCAATGGGCTCGCACACATGCCACTCGCTGTCTCAAACCCCCACGCTGCATGATATACCGAAAGTTTACTTCTCGTCTGGCAGTTTGTTTGTAGGGTAGGATAAAATAAAGCAGAGTCAACCTTAAACCATGAGAGAATAAAATATGATGGGGTTATGCTGACTTAGTTTTTAGTTGTTTGTTAAGAAAATTTTTTGACTTTATGTATAAACAAAAATATTATTTTTTTTGTAATTTAGTGGTTGTTTTTTTTACCTTTTTTTTTTAAGAGTGGGAAATTTGACTTCTTTTGAAAAAGAAAGGGATAATTTTGACTATGATTTTGATGTAAACTACACATCATTTGAGAAATTTTACTTTTACTCTACTCTACTCTATACAGCAAACAAACAAAGACCATGGTTGAATAAGTAAACACAAATTTAAGTCTAATGAACTTGTGATTAATCCAATGAAGGCTGATTATATAATTAGAGTGAAATCTGGATGAGTGTAAATTCATTGGAATGGATAAGAGGAAGAAGAGACATGAGTGGCTTTAGTGTACCAACGATAGCCCCAGCGAGCAATTGGTTTCAGTGTAACTAAAAATGCTCACTAGTGACAACAACCATTTTAGAATAGTAGAAGGGGCTCACTATTGCACCTATGAGGATGCAGATTTGAGTCATGTTAAACATCAAAAATAGTTAGAACAAGGCTTTAACAGGGAGATGAGAACCACCTTATATGATGTACACATGCATCATCACATAGTATGCATGTCTATGAGTCAAGACCAGTACATCTTGTGTGCCCCCTATGTATGACAAGAAACAATCGGATAACTCTAACAGTCTCATGTACTATCAACAAACAATTGCCAAGTTGAAATGCTAAAATCAAGCACCAACCATTCCAAGAAACGTGAGACTTCCCTTCCGAGCCCCACGCTCATATGGCCCATGATTTGGACAGTTCGGATTGCACTTGAATGTGAGTGTGGAGTCGAGTCGAGTTTATGTAGATGGCACAATTTAATAGCCTGTGCACTGATGTTCTGTAACGTGCATACTAGGATTGTGCTTCTATTAACTCCATATCTTAAAGAGTACCTTTTTGAGAGATATGTCTCGATTTTATAGAAGTCATGTCCCTTCATGTCCCCCACTAAGGCTTGCAAAATGCCCTATGCTGCAAGAAGGCTTTTGTTCTTATCATAATAAAAAGCAATATAAAGAGACCTACAATTACCATGATTTTCTAGATAGGAATAATGCTTCTACATATAATTTCACGTAAGCATGTCAATGGACCTCCAGTCACTCCCAAGGTTCCAACCCAAATAAATCCTAGTTTAGAAAAAGATAAGAGAAGTTTGATGAGAGAGAGAGAGAGAGAGAGAGAGAGAGAGAGAGAGAGAGAGATGGACGATATAGTTTAAAGACAAGGATCAGGGGCAATGACTTTGGCTCATTTCATCAAGTTAAGCTGTCAAAAACAAAGTGGGCAAGAAAAAGTGAGCCACATGTTGGGTAGCCATGCCACCAAATGGATTGATTATGCAAGCTAGCTGTCTGATCCATACTCCGCTTTAAGGCAGAGGAAACATTACCCGCAACGATTTTTAAATTTTGATAGAGAAAGATTTCCTGTAGCCTAGTCCAAAAATAATGATTTTTTGTCATTTTTCCTCCACAGTGCAGAAAAGTTATGAGCATGGGAAACAACTCCTTTCTTGCAGACACAGTGTACCGCAAATGAAATGCATGCAAAATAGTTATAAGTTCACTCTCCCAATTCAGTGGTTATGATTCCCTGATGAGCACACTTTCCTAACCATGGGCTATCTGTTTATAGGGCCCACTATACTGACTGTTTCATGGTCCACACAATCACACATGCTGGCAGTTCAATATATCAAACTGGGACCTTTCCTGAAAGCTCAGGATATGGAAATTCATGAAACACATAGATTGAGGGGCCAGATAAAAAGAATTAAAAGAATTCAGTTTCTGTCATGCAAACATGTAAGAATAAAGATGTCTGTCCAGTCACTACAAAGTCAATGATACACTAGTAAAATCTAGAAAGTAATTTAGTAAGCAGTACCTTCAACTAGATTGTACTGTCCACCCATTTTGGGCGGGAAAAGACCACCAATTTACAAGGGGGGGAAGAGAGAGAGGATTGACTATATGATTTCCTCACCTCAGTGAAAGCAATTGAAATCAAAAGATCAGGCTTGGAAATTTCAAGATGCCACTGGTTCTTGCAGAACGTTCATCAGCACCCTGAACTGCCGTCTCCTTAGCCTCTTTTGGATCCGGTCCTTAATAGCAGTTTCCTGTAAAAACAGTAAGAAAAGCTCAAAGGGCAGAAACATAGCAGTCTGCAGGTTGTTTCTTTTTGTAAAGAAATCATCTCGGGTTCATTAATGGTAGAGGCAGTAGTTTCGAGTATCAACTATTTCAATTTGCATGCAAAAGAAGGAATGGAAATTTCTGAACCCAACGAACTGTTCAGAGTCCCAGACCACCTTTGTAGTCACTTGGTGGACTTTCCGTAGTTGACCTGCAGCACCAGAACTCTCTCCCATTGAATGACCATGAGCAATTTGTTGTAACTGTCCATTCCCATTGCATGTCCACAATCTAATAAGGATGGTTCATCCCTTAACAAAAATTGGAGTGGTCAATCCTCTGCCTCCATATACCAGTCCGACGTGTGTTTTCTTCTATGCAACACACACACACACACAAAGAGAGAGAGAGAGAGAGAGAGAGAGAGAGAGAGAGGGTATGCGCATTACAACTTACCATTTTGTGGCACCCTTCCTCAAACTTCTCGAGAAAACCTGCAACCCAACGATCTGCATTCTCCACCCACTCACCATGATGCATGCCAGCAGTCTTTGCCACAGTATGTAACTGCAAATAAATGGAAGGCATAGCCATCACCATCTTTAGATAACGATATAGTTATTTTGTATCCAAACAAAATGGAAGACGCAGACATTGCCATCTTTTGATAACGAACACAGCTATTTTACATTGCTTAAAAATAGTTTTGAAACGTCAAGACTAACTGCTGCCTTCCTAGAGCAGAACAGTTACAAGAAGAAGAAGCAGCACTTCATTTGAATCATTATATGTTAGTGGTCCTGGAAGGGAGGAAGAGAAGAATGGCCCTTTCAAGTCTGATCTGATCATAAATCTAGATAAAAGAGGGTATAAACAGCTGGGAGAAGAATGGTCTTTTCATATCTGGTCTGTTAAAAAATCTATATACAGAAAAAGGTAGATACAAATGGAATGTCTACAACATGTGAAAGATTAGAAAGATATAACTCCACTACACGTACTTACTCCATCAAGTGCTGGTCTTAAGCCCAAGTGTCAAGAGATCAGATTGGAGTCAAGCCAACCAGTACCGAGTTGGGTTCATCTCCTACTAGTATCAAATAGAACATGCTAAACAAAATCTTTTTCCTATAAAACCTGCTCGAATCTCTGTTTGATTGATCAATGTGTGATATTCCGAACCCTTGTTACTAAAGGAATTTATAGGGTCCATGGATTGACTAGGCCCTGACTCACCCTCCGTGGACGAACCTTGCAAAGGAACCCTTAGGTTTTCAGGGGATTGGGCTCTAAAAATGATGATCATGTAAAGAAATAAAATTATGAGAAATTTCTGCACCGGTAGGGCAGACTTTAAATCAGATGAAGTATTGAAAGGAAGGACCCGCCTTGGATCATTGAATTCTGTTTATCAAATTAATAAACAGCCTAATGTCTCAATCCCTCATTGGGCGTGCAAATGAATGGTGCTATTGAATTTGATACAACCATCCATTAGCACGCTGCAGATAGGATCACCCAAACATGGTACTAGAAATGGGCCCAGAAGCATCTATGGCAGCCAGGTAGGAAGTTTCTATGCAAGAATAACCCTTGCAAACTAAATGTAGATCCCAACGTCCAGCAAAATGATCCTTGCAAACCACGGCCAAACTACTTTACCTAGGCACAATATGGTGGGAGTTTTATATGTATACATGCAGAGTACTCATAGTGACTGTCTAGGTGATGCAGCCTACAATTTGGTGGCTGGTCCTCCTGCTTGCCATGAGCCTAGGTACGAATTATGTAAGAGTACAGGTTACAGTCCTGAGTACAAGTTTTCAAATTAAGTAACAGATTATCGCCAGATGAAGTCCACATCATCTATGAGAAATTGCTATGTAGTATGTACACACACAGAAGCCATAGTCCTAGTCCATTCATTTTATTTAGACAAGATGAACTACAGACAAAGTTCCAAAAATCACTAACACTGCCACATTGTTATCTATCAGATTGCCATTTGCAATGATTTCAGAAGGAACATTCTTCCATAAAAATAGATCGTCCTTCCTGCATGTGACCTTTTATAAAGTAGACAGTTTAGTTGACATGGCCTGAAGACATGTGGTTTCTCTGTTTCTTATGCACAACATGCACTATTCATCATCACCTTTGAAAATAACACATTTAGCTTAAAACGTAGCTTCCCTCTAGCAGGTGTAACTGAAATGAACTCATACGAATGTGCACTACTATATATATAAATCATGGTCCATATAAAAAAGAAAAAAAAAGAACAAGTCCACAGACAAGATATATGCCTGCAAATAAAGAGAAACATAGACATAATGATATTTGCAAGCACGCACATACAAGCACGCATGCACGCACACACACAAAGGCCACATATTGGGTTAAGGAACACAAACCGTTTTGCCCACCTTTTCTTGCTGTTCCTTCACCTTCTCACGCAATTTTGTAATTCCCATGTTAACTCTCAACTGCTTCTCCTGGTAAGAGTAAAATCCACAAATCAGTGTTTTCAATAAATAATAGCCCAAATCATCATGGAAAGGGTGCCAAGTTTAGGTCGATATGGCCTCTCTATGAGCATGTTCTTGCAATAACTTAACCTTTAACCTATAGGAAACAAGATAACCATCTTTACATGCCTTCACATAGCTCACACCAAGGTCCTTCCTTGAATATCCACGGGCTAAGTTACGCATCACATACTGATTGTAGTCCTTAAGAATCCTCATTATAATATCTGATGTAGAGATCCCATCTGTGCGCTTTGTTTCTTTAAATTTACCTACAGCTTTAACCTACATTAAGAAATTATGATGATCAATCATGCTTACAATGAAGGGATGAACGATATCAAATAAGCATTTACAATAGCACAGGCAACAAAGCAACTAACAAATTCATAGACATCCTTGCTGGCTCCACTTGCATCTGCATATCTACATAGGACCAATGTAAATGAAGGAGAGTGAGGTTCTATCAGAGAATAAATCCTATTGGAATAGCTACGATAAATGAGCCAACAGCTGATACTTCCCCACATTAAAAGATTATCTTATATGGATCATATATGAAACAAAAGGTAAGAAAGAAACAGAAATCTCTTAACAGTTAAATGTGTTGAAAAATTCTAACAAACAAATTGAATACAAAACAATGATCAATCTTACGGAAGAGCGTCGTGTGCCACATAGTCTATCTTGTGCTTGTCAATGAAATCTTGACTAATGACCCATGGTGCATCAGGAATAACTTCATCAACCCACCTGTTACAATAGAGGGAATTACAGTGGACTGAACAGTCAAATTTTCTTAATTTTAGGAGACATATACAAGATTGTTCAAATGGTTTAAAGCAATTCATCATTATGAACACTGACAGTAATGGAAAAAGCAAAGGTTTACAATTTTTTTTAAAAAATGTATATCATTGAACTCTTGGCCATAATAAAAGAAGATATAGAGAAACTAAAAAACATGGGTGGCGGCTGTCTTTGCTGAATATTCCTCTGGCCTGGCAATACATTTCAAAAAATTCTCTTCATTTGAAAGAGAAGAGAACGGAAAAGAGCAAACAACACAGTCCCCAATGTATTGCATCTGCCTTAACACATTCTTTCTCTGATTTCTTCCCACATTATTAGCAAAGAATTTAGTTATAGTTCATTTCCAAATGCAAATCATAGTCAGAAAAACCTACATGTTTACATCAATAAGCATAGGGCATCACCATTTGGATCTCTGGCAAGTAAAATTGACAAAATTCCAGAAAAAAAGGTGGACCCACCAGTGGGGACAAAAGTAATGATGATGGCCATATACTCCTACAATTATTGTCATTCACAGACTACTAAAACAGTTCCAAAAAGAGCACTACATATTTGTATACAACTAACACAGGTTGAAGACGATGAAGCTAAATACCTGCAGTGTCGAAGCGACTCATAGCGTTCTGCTGCAGTCATGACAGTTTTCCCTTTGTACATATGGGTGACTTGATCGTTACAGCATCCAACAAGTAGATACGTATTAGGGAACCTGAACAATAGGCAAATAATTTTCTAAGAAAATAATGGAAATTTCGCAAATTTGTCAATCTCACACTAGCGACTCAGAAACAGGAATCCACTGACACTGCAAGCAGACCTTCCTTCCAGTCTTAATAAAATGAGCAGATACGGAATGGAGAAACAGAATTCATGTAGCCGACCCCAACATGATTCGGATAAGGCTTTGATGATGATGATGAATAAAATGAGCAGAGAATTAACAATATGCAAACATTAGAATAAAAGAAGCAAGATCCAAAAAGATGCTTCCTTCAAATAAATAGCATCAGAAGTTAAATGCGGTCGCATGGGTTAATCTTTGACACAAAAACCATTCTAAGAAAACAATCAAAGATAAATTGATATCGCATATGCCCTGCTGCATCTAACCCAAGGATTGAAACTTGGCACATTGTCTCCTGAGACGCGCAATTGGAATTAGCAAGTGGATTTCACTCCTTAAACACACAAACTCTCAAGTTCTATTCAATGCTTACTGAGATCCTTCCAAAGGTTTAATCATGGCACAATCACCACTTGCTAACAACACATGAAACAAAACCAATCTTCAGTTCAACTAATGATAATTCCACAGTCTATTTAGCGTCTCCCACACAAGAATTCCTCCATCTCCTTTAATCTTTTCAAAAGCATATCCAAACAAACAAAACCCAACCATGCAAATCAGATGACACACAAGTAAAAAAAATCTCACATCATCATCAACAAATCCCGAGTTCTTCCAATCTCCACAAATCCTAAAGCACACCAAGCAACGAATTTGGAACTGGATTTGGGGTTCTTACAAGTTCTTCGCCTGCTCGAGAGATCGAGCGTGGCCAAAATGGAAGAGATCGTAGATTCCGTCGGCGTATACGCGAACTGGTTTCTCCGGCGAAGAATCGTCGCCGGAGTCCTCGGGCGGGCCCGGAGGCAGGTCGGAGCGGGCGGAGGAGGCTCCCGCCGGCGGATCTCGGCCGTTCTTCGGGGAGTTCTGCCGCCTCCGAGGGAATCGCGCCATAGATCGAGGGAACTAAGGAAGGAAGAAGAGAGGGGTTTTGGTAGGAAAGTAGAAGATTGGTGGGTTTTGCAAGGGTTTAGGAGAAAAAAACGGTTTTCCGTTTCGGGTGGCGGTGGAGAGGAAAACCGCTCCTCTCTCCTTGGAAGAGAGAGAAAGAGACGGAGAGAGAGATAGAGAGACTGAGATTACAAATATGAGAGTCTTGCTTTAATAAGAGAAGGATGGGCTTCTTTGTTAAAATTTAGATTGCTAAAAATAAAACGTATTTAAGAAGAAGGGAGAGAGAGATAGAGAGTAGAGGGAGAAAAAGGAGAGAGAGTTTTCTTATTGAATTAGAAGTGTGTACATAATGGGGGGAGGGGGATCTTCTTTATATAATAGGATTTCTTCCTCCCCAAGCAAACCAATATAGTAGGACTATTGCTTTCCATATCTAATGTGGGCCCCAGGGTGGGCATCCACTAATAACAATATTTTATAACACTCCCTCTTGGATGACCACCATTCAATAATCGTTGCCTCATTAAAACCTTGCAAAGGAAAAACCCAATGGGATAAAAACCTAAGCGAAGGAAAAAGAGTACAACATTTTACAAAGTTATTGAAGTGGTGTTGGACGTACATAATGCTGCCTCGTTAAAACCTTAACTAGGAAAACCCAGTGGGACAAAACCTAAAGAAGGAAAAAGAGTACAGCGCACATATATCCTAATTGATAGGCTTCAAGGTATCTATCCAGAATCTGTAACTCCCCCTGACGATAATACCCTTTACATTGTTTGATGATACACTTTCCGCATGCCGATCTCATAGACAAGCCTTTGAAATGTTGATTTTGGTAATGACTTGGTGAACAAATCAGCCAAGTTGTTGTTTGAACGAACTTGCTTGACTTCAATCTCATTGTTCTTCTGAAGCTCATGTGTGAAAAAGAACTTTGGTGCAATGTGCTTTGTCTTGTCACCTTTAATGTACCCTTCTTTAATTTGTTGAATACATGCCTCATTGTCTTCATAGATAATGCTCGGGGTACCTGTACTGAGAGGCAATTGACAAGAACTATGAATATGCTGAATTAAAGATTTTAGCCATACACATTCCCTACTAGCTTCATAGAGGGCTAAAATTTCAACATGGTTAGAAGAAGTAGCTACCAAAGTTTGTTTAGTAGAGCGCCAAGAAATAGCAGCATTACCATTGAGAAATACATAACCTGTCTGTGATCGACCCTTATGAGGATCAGATAGATATCCTGAATCTGCATATCCTACAAACTCGGAATCTTTACAATAAAAGAGTCCTAAATCAATTGTACCACGTAAATAGCGTAGGATATGTTTGATACCAGTCCAATGCCTTTGCGTTGGCGCAGAACTGTATCTAGCAAGTAAATTCACTGAAAAGGAAATATCCGGTCTAGTACATTGTGCTAAATACATTAAAGCACCAATAGCACTCAGGTATGGTACTTCTGGACCCAATACCTTTTCGTTTTCTTCAATTGGACGATATGGATCCTTGTTTATATCTAAAGACCGAACAACCATGGGAGTGCTTAGTGGATGTGCTTTATCCATACCAAAGCGTTTCAGTATATTCTTGGTATAATTAGATTAATGGACTAATATTCCACTAGAACTTCTCTCGATTTGCAGGCCGAGACAAAATTTTGTTTTTCCAATGTCTTTCATCTCAGATTCCCTTTTTAAATAATCAGCAGTTATTTTGAGCTCTTCTGGAGTCCCAATTAAATTTATGTCATCGACATAAACTGCCACTATTGCAAAACCTTTTGAGGATTTCTTTATGAAGATACATGGGCAAATGGGATTGTTTTCATATCCTTCCTTAGACAAATATTCACGGAGACGATTGTACCACATTCTTCCAGATTGTTTCAATCCATACAATGATCGTCTCAATTGTATTGAGTACGTACTCTTGGGCTTTGCCTATCCACCATGGATGCCATCTGTGCCTGTAATGACTGCATAGACTGCATCATCATCATCAAACGCTCCTCACTACTGATATGTGGGGGTACCGATCCACTATCACCGTTATGGCCCTGTTGATTCTCATCCCGAGATCCTGATCCTGATGCCATCCTGCAAAAGGAAAAGAAACACAGTACACAAATATAAAATGCCCTGAGTTAGTCAAATCCCACATCAACATATGAGACTTCGAGTCAAATAGTTGATAGCGTTATCTCACCACGATCTTAGATGCCTACATGCTTATAACTAACATGCTCTGATACCATACAATATGTATGTCACGACCCGAGCCCAGAAGTCGGGGGTTAGCGAAAAGCTAAACCAGTGACACACGTACTCCCGTGCACGTGCATCCAAACCCAGTCCAGATGCACACACACAAGGGATCTAACACGTGCGAACTAAGCGTACGCGGAAGTTGTACATATCATAGCAAGCAACAAAGGAAAATAGCGGAAGCCAAAAACAAATGCGGAGCGGAAAGATAAAGCAAAGGACAAAGATAAATACGATGATATAAAATCCGAATACACCCAAAAACATGATGTACAAAATATACAGAGTACACAGTCCAAAGTCCAAAGTGCCCAAATACAAAATCTCAAAAGGCCAAAACTCCAAACAAAAGGCCACTGATATGCATGCACGCACTCGGCAGAGATGATCAGGCCCACTCTGCCAAACCGGAGGGTGCCTCTACACTCGGCCCTGCAGCCTCCTCGACCGCCGGGGAGCTGGGCAAGGGATCTGTGCCTGCAACACCACAGACAACACAAATGAATACAACGATCCAGCAAATACAAGTAACAAGGCTGAAACACTCATAGTATCAAGTAGAATAAGGACAGAATAGTAATTTCAGAGTTTCATCTTAGTATGCTAAGCAAATCGTGCATAGAAGTAAAGCATGATAAGTGAATCAGAACATAGAAGGACTGAACTAAGTGGCTACTACGTTAACCATATTCTCTCCATTAGAGAGCAAAGCAGAGCAGATGAGAACACCACTGACCGGGCCAAGGGTACAAGTGGGTCTCGGTTTCCTGGGTTCCGGGGTCCCAAGACAAAGCGACTGCAGTGATACAGAGATACAGAGATCTAAGCCAGAGGTAACCCCGTCGGGCATCGTAGGGCTGAGGCTGAGTAGAGCCAGACTAATACCAATCAAATCAAATCTAAAAGAAGGGAGATTATCCGCTTTGGACTCACCGATGGCAAAAACCGGATCTTATCCTCACGTGTTAATCTCTGGGCAGAGCCACCAGGGAATACCCAAAATATACAAAGCCAGAAATATACAAAGCATAGCCAAAATACAGATCAAAACATAGATTAAGTCAAAGCACAGCATAAATCAAAGCGTAGTGCAGATCGAAGAATAAACAGACATACAGGACGAAAGCAAAATGACTGCGGAATGCATAGACATAGATTGGCAGAACAGAGGGCAAAACTGTAAACAATATGCAATGCATCTCAGATTAATACGGAGTCAAGGTTCATTACAGGCCAATACTAATCTAGTTGTTCACTGTCACTAACCTTGCATGTTGATGTAGTTTTAAGTTATTCGATGCACCGTTGCCATCCTAGTGTTGCAATGTAATCCTTATGTGCATCGAAGTCCCTTAAACCAACACCCATGGGGAGGTGCTTAACAAAGAATCAATGCTCACATGAATGAGTCACAGCCTAACAAACTATTCATGCGATCCAAATAATCCATTGGGCCGGTTTACATGGGTGGTTAACCTGTATTTGAGCCCTACAAGTCTCACCATTATCCTAAGTTATATTTCAGATTTGCCATGCCTAACGGTTTAGCTATGAGGGACCTATGGTTGAGCCGAAGACATCTTACGCGCTCGTCGTAATATGCACTACGGCTTAACCGTGGTTCCATTGGAAACACAGCTAAACTAGTCCTCTTCCACCACTGATCTGATACCTCTTTCGGCTGAGTTACAGTCAGTATACGGCTTAGCCGTAGACCAACCCACGGCTTAGTCGTAGCGCTTCACGGCTTAGCCGTAGCCACACCGTAAGAGTACTGTATCGGGAAAGTTTCGACTGATCAGAGATTTAATTCACGGTTGGGTTACGGTTGGGTCACGGCTAGCTTACGGCTCAGCCGTAGGACAAGTTACGGCTCAGCCGTAGCCTAGCCGTAGAACAAAAGTGAAATTTCAAGTCTCTGGATTGTGAGCCGTAGAAAGTTACGGCTTAGCCGTACAATACAGAAAACGAATTCGGGCTGAGTACAGAAACTGAAATTTGGTACAGAAGCTGAACAAAACGAGTTACAGAGGTTCCAAATTCACAAAAATTGGCTGTAAAACATTTGTATACAGAGAATAAGAAGGAATCAAAGCAATCAAACAAAATACCCATATGTGTTATCAAATCCTGTACTTATACTTGCCTCAAAGCCTCAAAACTCTGTCAATCCACTGAAACAAGCTCCAAATCAACTAAAATCAAAGCAAATCAAAGAAACAACACATGCATGAGATGAAGACACAGCAACAGAGAATGAGAGGTGCAATTGGAGAAGAAGAAGGAAGAATTGGAAAGAACCCACTTACCAAAGCAAAGACAAAGATGAGAGAGAGAAGGAAGAAGAACCCAAATCAAGATGGGAACCCCACTCAGCAACCGAGCAAGAGAAGTGAAGAGAAGAGAGAGAGAACGTGGAGCTTCTCCTGGAGATCTCTCTTGCATGCAACGTTGGAGACAAATGGGCAGAGATGAGGACATCTGTAAGATGACTCAATATATATGTTTGGAGTTTAAAACAAGATCCAAGGAGTTTAAGCTATTTACAGGTTAAGTCATACGAGGGTCTAACTTCTCCAATTGACTCCAAATGGGTCTGACACAGTTATGGAATATAACGAGCTCAACAAAATACACGTGCTGACACCAAGATGATGCAAATATGATGCAAGCAAAGCAAAAGCAAAATTACGAAAAAGGGCTTAGAACTACCTATTCCAGGTCAAAGGTTACTCAACTACCTATCCAAGGCCCAAAACCAAGTCCAAAAGGATAAAACAATAGAAAAACACACTAACGAGCCACTAATCGGGCTCAAAGGGGATCGGAGTGTTACAAGTGTTAAGTGTATCTTTGGGAGGATATGATGATTGTATATTTCTCCTTTTTCGCGGAGCTATATCTTTTGAATCTACAGGTCTGCCACGCTTCTGGTATATTACAGACTCTTTTGTTGCCACTTTTTGACTTTGTCCTACAGGGACATTAAGTCTAACAGGTGTATTCATAGTTGGAATATATGACTTAGTTACCTTTGCTGCATCGTTAAATGCATCGGGTAATTTATTTGCAATTTCTTGTAAGTGCACAATTCTACGGACTTCATATTCACATTGTGAAGTACGTGGGTCTAAATGAGACAAAGTGGAAGCATTCCACGTTAGTTCACGCCGTTCTTCAGGAACGGGTTGTTCTGCAAGAACAATACGTTCTTTATCTCCCCCCTAACGGTGGGAATTTTGTCTCATCGAATTGACAATCAGCAAAACGAGCAGTAAAGACATCTCCTGTCATTGGTTCTAAAAAGCGAATAATAGAAGGAGAGTCATAGCCGATATAGATGCCCAACCTATGTTGTGGTCCCATCTTAGTACGTTGAGGGGGTGGTATAGGGACTAAAACAGCGCAACCAAACTTGCGTAAATGGGAGATATTAGGTTGATGTCCCGATATAAGCTGTGCGGGAGAGTATTGATAGTAGGCTGTGGGTCGAAGTCGAATGAGCATTGATGCATGTAATATAGCATGTCCCCAAGCACTAACTGGTAATTTAGACTGCATCAACAGGGTCCTAGAAATAAGCTGAATGCGCTTAATCAGGGATTCAGCTAAGCCATTCTGGGTATGGACATGAGGGACAGGATGTTCAACAACAATGCCAATAAATGAACAGTAGTCATCAAAGGCTTGTGATGTAAACTCACCCGCATTATCAAGTCGTATAGACTTAATAGGATTATCAGGGAAATGGGCTCTAAGTTTAATGATTTGTGCTAATAGACGGGCAAAGGCTATATTCCTAGTTGAAAGTAGGCAAACATCAGACCAACGGGTGGAAGCGTCAATCAGAACCATGAAATACCTAAAAGGTCCACTAGGTGGATTGATCGGTCCACAGATGTCGCCTTGTATCCTTTGCAGAAAAGATGGGGACTCTAATGCAATCTTGACGAAGGAAGGTCGAGTGATTAACTTTCCCTGTGAACATGGGACACATAGATACCCATTTGGTATGGTCAAACTATGGTTGTCTAAAGGGTGTCCAACAGAGTTATTAATGATCTTTTTTAACATGATAACTCCGGGGTGCCCTAATCTATCATGCCAAAGCAATAAGGTTTGAGGGTTGCTAAACTTTGAGGTTGGTTTAAGATTCAGGCTTAACTGTCTCGTTTTACTCAAAACCGAATGTGATTCGACAATGGATATCGTCGTATAATATAACCTAGAAGAAAGTGCACTTAATGTTTCTAGTATTTGCTTTTGGCCTCCAATACTAGTAACGATAAGTAACATTTCCTTGTTACCTTCATTAGCAGTCTCAACATGGTATCCATTTATTCTGATGTCTTTAAAACTGAGCAAGTTTCTTCGGGAACTGCTGAGAACAAGGCATCTTTAATGAATAAATGAGTACCATTAGGTAACATTATGTGGCCTCTTCCGGAGCCTTCAATTATTTGCACAGGTCCAGCTATGGTGGATACCTTTCGTGAATTCAATACCAATTCTGAGAAAAACTTCTGGCTTTTCAGAATGGTATGTATTGTAGCACTATCTACAAGACAGTGAGTATCCCCATTGTTGTGAACCATACCTTTAAACAAAAGATAATAAAGAAAATGTAACTAAACAATCACATGGTTAAGAAAAATTCATAAGAGAAATTTCATCAAATTGATAAAAAGTTATTCATCACAAAACATCCATAAAATGTTTATCAAAATTAAGAAACTGAAAACTAAATCATCCAATCATAAAATATCCTTAAAAAGGTAAATAGCTAAAAAAAAGATTCTAAATGGATATTCTAAAAAATATTTGTTTGGTCTTCTAAAACATTCCAGGAGGAGTTCCGATTTTAGCACTAAATGCCTCATTGCTCAGAGGTTGGCCATTTTCGTCTTCAAAAAAATCTTTAGTTTCCAAATTTGTAATGTCCAACTGGTAATTGTCATTTTGTAGGTCAATATCCCAATCTCAATCTTCCAGATCATTTGATTCTGCAGAATGAATAGAGGCCTTGTATGCTTTGTATCGTTCCACCACGTCTTTTGGTGCACGACAAGCGCGTGACCAATGCCCAGTCCTTCCACATCTGTAGCAAGGGTTATCAGAACGGTGGGCAGAAGTATTTGGTGGATTCTAAGGTTGATCTGGATTTTGTTGCTTCTGAGGATCAGACCACTTCTGGTGGTTTTTGAATTTTTTATTGGGAGGACCTCGAAATCCTCCTCGTCGAGAGGAGTTTCTTTTTTCACCTCTTCTAGAGGGATGATTTCTCCCACGCCCCCTTCCTCTGCCTCTGCTAGAATTGAAATTGGCATTTGCTTCAGGCAGTGCCATAGATCCAGTTGGTCTGGAGTTATGATTTTTTAGCAAAACTTTACTGTTCTGCTCAGCAACAAGGAGACAAGAGATTAGTTCTAAGTATTTGGAGAAACGCGGTTCACGGTACTGCTGTTGCAGGATTACATTTGATGCGTGAAAAGTGGACAGCGTTTTCTCTAACATCTGCTCTTCTGTAATCGTTTCCCCACACAGTCTTAACCGGGAAACAATGTTGAAAAGAGCGGAGTTATACTCAGATACCGATTTGTAGTCTTGAAATCGCAGGTTTAGCCATTCATTCTGAGCTGTTGGTAATAAGACCATCTTCTAGTGATCATATCTATCCTTCAGGGATTTCCAAAAACCTGCTGGGTCCTCCTCTATGAGGTATTCATTCTTAAGGTCATCATGTATATGATGACGTAAGAAGATAAGTGCCAATGCCCTATTCTCCGGGGACTCTTTATTACCTTCTTTTATCGTCTCTCCAAGCTTCTTGGATTGCAAATGTAATTTTGCATCCAAGTGCCAGGATAAGTAGTTGTCCCCGGTAATGTTAAGGGCTTTGAATTCAAGTTTGGTTAAGTTCGACATTATGCAAGAGCTGGAAAAAATATATATATATGATCATTGATATGCAAAAGGTAAAATACAAATAAAAAATTGTAAGGCATTCAGAATAATTAAGGGGTGAGCCATGTCAGATCAAGTTTGCCAATTTAAAATTGAATAACATCATGTTATCAATTTTAATAATCCAAAAACAAACAGTTTAAACAAGGCTTCTGGCTTGATTTGGAACTGGAGGTTCCTGATTAGAACTTCAGGTTCTTTAATTTTTTTTTTTGTTGAACTTCAGGTTCTATCAAGACTTCGGGCTTGATGTTATGGCATATTACTTTTGTTTCTGGATCGAAATATCAAACTTCAGGTTTGATTAGGAATGAATCTTCAAGTTCATATTGTGGATCTGAGAACTTCTGGTTTCAGATTTGAATAATCCACGGAACTTCTGGTCCGGATTTAGAAAAGAACTTCTGGTTCTTACGGAACTGCAGGCCCGTATTAATATAGAACTTTCAGGATCTGAGAACTTCTAGTTTCAGATTTGAATAATCCACGGAACTTCTGGTCCGGATTTAAAAAAGAACTTCTGGTTCTTATTTATGATCCATTCTTGATCTCCCCTTGTTAAAAAAATAATGATAATAATAAATAAATAATCATAACATAAACAATTATTAAACAAATAAAGGAATATAAATAATGAAAATTATGTTACCGTTAGATCTGCCTTCTTTCACTTGTAACGTGTAGATCTACTCTTGAGCTTTCTGAAGGTTCAAACGGATCGGCGATCTGACTCTGGGTGGGTAAGATATGGTGATTGGAAGCTTTAACTTTGATCTGTGCTTCGAACGCGTCTGGGTTAGTGGCTGGATTTGACTGTATCAGGTCCGGTCCAAGTCACGTTTGAGTTGGATCTTTCTTCTTACGTTTGTCTTTATTGACAGAAGTTAAGAAAAAAAAAGAAAAACAAAAGATGGGCTTTTGCATGTTGACTATAGTTTCGGTTGTCCTTTGCTGCACTTTTAATTCAAAGTGTAGAAGGATAAAAGCAAACTTGCAGTGAGGGCTAGGTGTAACACTCCGACCCCCTTTGAGCCGGATTAGTGGCTCATTAGTGTGTGTTTTGTTTTGTTTATTTCTTTTGGACTTGTTTTGGGTCATGGATAGGTAGTTGAGTGACCTTTGACCTGGAATAGGTAGTTCTAAGCCCTTTTTCGTAATTTTGCTTTGGCTTTGCTCATCTCATCTTTGCATCATCTTGGTGTCAGCACGCGTATTTCGTTGAGCTCGACAAATTCCGTAACTGTGTCAGATCCGTTTGGAGTCAATTGGAGAAGTTGGACCTTCGTGTGACTTAATCTGTAAATTGCTTAAACTCATTGGACCTTGTTTTAAAACTACAAAACCTATATAAGTAATTCAGCTCCAGGTGTCATTCTCCTTAACCATTTGTCTCGATCGGCTGCATGCAAGGAGAATTTGGTAGCCACGTTGTCTCTCTCTCTCTCTCTCTTCTCTTTCCTTCTCTTACTCGAGTAGGATTTGGATTCCCTTGTTTGATTTGGGTTCTTCTCCATTCTCTCATCTCTGTCCTTGCCTTAGGTAAGTGGGTTCTTTCCCAACTCTTTGTATTTCTTCTCCAAATTACATCTCCCATTCTCTGTTGCTTTGTCTTCATCTCATGCATGTGTGATTGCTTTGATTTGTTTTGATTTTAGTTGCTTGGAGCTTGATTTCAGAGGATTTTGTCAGATTTGAGGCAAGTATAAGTACAGGCTTTGATAACACATATGGGTGTTTGTTTGATGGCTTTGATTCACTCTTATTCTTTGTCTAGCATGTTTTACAGCCACAATTTGTGAATTTGGAACCTCTGTAACTCATTTTATTCAGTTTCTGTATCAAATTTCAGTTTCTGTACTCAGCCCGAATTCATCTCTGTATTGTACGGCTAAGCCGTGAACTTCTACGGCTTGGTTTCCAGAGACTCGAAATTTGAGTTTTGTTCTACGGCTAGGCTACGGCTAAGCCGTAAATTGTCCTACGGCTGAGCCGTAAGCTAGCCGTGACCCAACCGTACCCCAGCCGTGAATTAATTCTCTGATCAGTCGAAACTTTTCTGATATCAGTGTTCTTACGGTGAGGCTACGGCTAAGCCGTGATGGTCTACGGCTAAGCCGTGGACTCCACCGTAGCTCAGCCGTGAGATGTATCAGATCAGAGGTGGAAAAGATGACAGTTTAGCCGTGTTCTGAAGGGAACCACGGCTAAGCCGTAGTGCATATTGCGGCTACGCCGTAGGATGCCACGGCTAAGCCGTAGGTCACCCATGGCTAAACCGTAAGACCTGTTAAATATCAGTTAAACTTAGGCTAATGGTGTGACCTTGTAGGGCTCAAATACAGGTTAACCATACCCGTACACCGGCCCGATGGACTCTTTGGATCGCATGAATAATCTGTTAGGCTGTGACTTGTTCATGTGAGCGTTGATCACTGTTAAGCACCTCCCCATGGGTGTTGGTTTAAGGGACTTCGATGCACATAAGGATTATATTGCAACACTAGGATGGCAACGGTGTATCGAATAACTTAAAACTACATCAACATGCACGGTTAGTGACAGTGATGCAACTAGATTAGACTTGGCTTGTAATGAACCTTGATTCCGTATTAATCTGAGATGCATTTCATATTGTTTATAGTTTTGCCCTCTGCTCTGTTAATCTATGTATGCATTTCCTCAGTCATTTTGCTTTCGTTCTGTATATCTGTATTATTCTTCGCTCTGTACTATGCTTTGATCTATGCTATGCTTTGTATATTCTCTGGCTTTGTATATCTCTGATTTTTTTTGGGTATTCCCTGGTGGCTCTGCCCAGAGGTTAATACGTGAGGATAAGATCCGGTCCTTGTCATCGGTGAGTCCAAAGCGGATAATCTCCTTTCTTTAGCTTTGATTTGATTGGTATTAGTCTGGCTCTACTCAGCCTCAGCCCTAGGATACCCGACGGGGTTACCTCTGGCGTAGATCTCTGTATCTCTGTTTTAACTGCAGTGTTGCTTTGTCTTGGGACCCCGGAACCCAGGAACCGAGACCCGCTTGTACCTTTGGCCTGGACAGCGGTGTTCTCCTCTGCTCTGCTCTGCTCTCTTTTGGAGAGAACATGGTTAACGTAGTAGCCAACTAGTTCAGTATTCTATGTTTTGATTCCATTATCATGTTTTACTTCTATGCACGATTTGCTTAGCATACTAAGATGGACTCTGTATTTAATCTTCTGTCCCTATTTCATTCGCTTTGATACTATGCGTGTTTCTTTCCTGTTACTTATATTTGCTGGATCGTTGTATTCATTCGTGTTGTCTGTGGTGTTGCAGGCACAGATACCTTGCCCAGCTCCCCGGCGGTCGAGGAGGCTGCAGGGGCGAGTGTAGAGGCACCCTCCGGTCTGGCAGAGTGGGCCTGATCACTTCTGCCAAGTGCGTGCATGCATACCAGTGGCTTTTATTTTGCATTTTGGTTTTTGAGAACTTGTATTTGGACTGTGGATCTTTGGACTTTGGACTTGTATTCTGTATATTTTGTGTATATGGTTTTGGTGTGTATTTGGTTTTATATCAGTGTATTTGTCTTTTCCGTTTCGTATTTGTTTTAGCTTCCGCTATTTTCTTTGTTGCTTGCTATGATATCTACAGCTTCCGCGTTCGTCTGTTTCGCACGTGTTAGATCCCTTGTGTGCGTGCATCTGGACTGGGTTTGGGTGTACGTGCACGGGAGTACGTGTGTCACCGGTTTAGCTTTTCGCTAACCCCCGAATTCTGGGCTCGGGTCGTGACATACGTATTGTATGGTATCAGAGCATGCTAGTTATAAGCATGTAGGCATCTAAGATCGTGGTGAGATAACGATATCAACTATTTGACTCGAGGTCTCATATGTTGATTTGGGGTTTGACTAACTCAGGGCATTTTATATTTGTGTGTTGTGTTTCTTTTCCTTTTGCAGGATGGCATCAGGATCAGGATCTAGGGATGAGAATCAACAGGGCCATAACGGTGATAGTGGATCGGTACCCCCACATATCAGCAGTGAGGAGCGCTTGATGATGATGATGCAGTCTATGCAGTCATTACAGGCGCAGATGGCATCCATGGTAGATAGGCAGAGTCAGGCTGCTGCAGTAGCATCACCTCATGTAGATCAGCAGGTGATTTTCCAGCCTAAGGAATCAGACCCTAATGCGCTTTTCGACAAGTTCCGTAAGCGAGGGGCGACTGAGTTCCATGGGATAGAGGATGCATTGCAGGCTGAGCAATGGTTGGAGCAGACTGAAGAGCTATTTGATACGATTGTGTGCAGCAACAAGCAGAAGGTAGTTCTCACAGCCTCTATGCTTCGGAGTGTAGCTAAGACATGGTGGAGGAGTGTTAAGACCTCATTTCAGACTATGCCCAGTGCCACAGTTTGGGAGACCTTCAAGCAGCAATTCCGTCGTAAGTTCATGCCTCTCCATATTCAGCGAGCCAAGGAAGTGGAATTCTTCAACCTTCAGCAGAGACAGATGTCAGTTGCAGATTATGTACACAAGTTTACAGAGTTGTCCCACTTCGCAGAGGATATGGTGAACACGGAGCATAAGAAGGTGACTCGCTTCGTCAACGGCCTAAATCCGAGACATAAACGCCACGTGGTTGCTTGTATGTGGCCGGCTACCTTGGATGACGCTATTGACAGGGCTTATGATGCAGAGGCCATCTTTGAGGAGGAGCGAACAGAGGCTAAGAGGGCAGCAGGTTTCAGTGGTAGAAGTCAGTTCCAGAAGAAGTTCAAGGGTAAGCAGGGCAGTTCGAGCAGTCCTCAAATAGTTTGCAGTCACTGTGGGAAGGATCACCCCACCGACAGATGTTGGAGGAAGAGTGGGGCTTGTTTCGGGTGTGGCTCTACGGACCACAGGCGGGCCCAATGCCCGAAGTTTCAGTCCTCTCCACAGACGAGACAGACAGGACCTACAGCACAGGGCAGATCTCAGCCAGCTCGCCCAGGTCAGAAGCCGAATCGCCAGACAGCCCGAGCCTATGCTGCTACGCATGAGGGCGCGGAGGAGGCCACGGTAGTGGAAGGTAAAATTTTAATTTCCGATGCAGAAGCTTTAGCTTTATTTGACTCCGGGTCTACGCGTTCGTACGTAGCACCCCATTTTGCTGTGCAGCTTCGACAGCGACCCACACCACTTCCATACTTGTTGCTAGTGTCCACTCCGGTTGGTAAGCGGGTGGAGTGCAGTGTGTTTTACCCTCAGTGTGATGTGCGGATAGCTGGTCATCAGCTCCCAGTAGACCTCGTGTTGCTCACGACACTGGATTTTGATGTGATCCTTGGTATGGACTGGCTTGCGAGATATCATGCGTGTATCAATTGCTACAGCAAGGCTATTTATTTTGATTTAGGCAGCGGATTCCGATTTGAGGGCAGCCAGACGAAGTGCCCAAGACGTGTGATCTCTGCTTGTAAAGCAGACAGGATGCTTCGTAGGGGATGTGAGGGATTTCTTGCATTCATTTCAGAGAAGAAAGATCAGCGACAGCTCAGCGAGATTCCAGTAGTCAGCGAGTTCCCGGATGTTTTTCCGGAAGATGTGCCAGAGTTGCCACCAGTTCGGGAGGTAGAATTTGCTATTGACGTGATACCAGGTACAGCACCTATCAGTAGAGCTCCATATCGTATGGCACCTGCAGAATTGTTGGAATTGAAGAAACAGTTGCAGGATTTGTTGGATAAGGGGTTTATACGCCCGAGTGTTTCACCTTGGGGAGCACCTGTTTTGTTCGTCAAGAAGAAGGATGGCAGTTTCCGGATGTGCATTGACTACAGGCAATTGAACAAAGTGACCATCAAGAACAAATATCCATTGCCTAGGATTGATGAGTTGTTCGATCAACTTCAGGGTGCAGCTTACTTCTCTAAGATTGACTTGAGGTCAGGATATCACCAGCTCAGGGTGAAGGATGAGGATGTTCCTAAGACAGCTTTCAGGACTCGGTATGGACACTACGAGTTCCTTGTCATGCCGTTTGGTTTGACGAACGCACCCGCAGCTTTTATGGCGTTGATGAACAGGGTGTTTACTTCCTTCTTGGACCAGTTCGTTGTGGTTTTTATAGATGACATATTGGTCTATTCGAAGACTGCTGAGGAACATACAGACCATCTGAGGAAGGCATTGCAGCTGCTTCGAGATCACAAGTTGTATGCAAAGTTGGCTAAGTGTGATTTCTGGCTAGAGCAAGTTACATTTTTGGGACATGTGATTTCTAGAGATGGATTGATGGTGGATCCAGCTAAGATTGAGGCAGTAGTCCATTGGCCCCGTCCTAGATCAGTGACAGAGATTCGGAGTTTTCTGGGATTAGCAGGATATTACCGCAGGTTTGTGCAGGATTTCTCGAAGATTTCAGCTCCGCTGACTCAGTTGACTCGGAAGAAGGTCCCGTATGAGTGGACAGAGAAGTGTGAGCGTAGTTTTCAGATGTTGAAAGAAAAGCTCACTACGGCGCCAGTGTTGACTCTCCCGGATGGTAGTGAGGGATTCGTGATTTATTCCGATGCCTCTAGAGTTGGACTAGGCTGTGTACTGATGCAGAATCAGAAGGTGATTGCCTATGGATCCAGACAGCTGAAAGAACATGAGAAGAACTATGCCACACATGACTTGGAGTTAGCAGCTATTGTATTTGCATTGAAGTTGTGGCGACATTACCTGTACGGTGTGAAGTTTGAGGTCCATTCCGATCATCACAGTTTGCAGTACCTGTTTGATCAGCATGACTTGAATATGAGGCAGCGAAGGTGGTTGGAGTTCATCAAAGATTACGACTTTCCGATCAAGTACCACCCAGGCAAAGGCAATGTAGTTGCAGATGCACTTAGCAGGAGGACAGACAGTCTTCAGGTGTTAGCAGGATTCTATATGCTTGTGCATGATCAGCCTGTAGAGGTTCAGATGGTAGGAGACTCGGTGACATTAGCTACTACTGTCGTGTTTCAGCCTGAGGTGATTCAGCAGATCAAGGATCGCCAGTTTGAGGACCCCCTCCTGGTGAAGTTCAGAGATCGGATTTCAGATCGACCGGATTTTAGCCTAGTAGATGGAGTTTTGTACTTCAGGAACAGATTGTGTGTTCCCGCTGTGGATGAGTTGAGAGAGAAATTGATGACAGATGCGCACGATGCCCGATATGCGATGCATCCCGGGAGTACGAAGATGTACCGGAACTTGAAGGATAGATTTTGGTGGAACAATATGAAGCGGGAGATCGCAGGGTTCGTAGCTCGATGTTTGACCTGTCAGAGGGTAAAAGCGGATCATCAGCGACCTCCAGGATCATTGCATCCATTGCACACTCCGCAGTGGAAGTGGGAGCACATTACGATGGATTTCGTCTCCGGTTTTCCGCCGACCAGTAGGAAGAATAATGCGATCTGGGTCATAGTGGACAGATTGACCAAGTCAGCGCATTTCCTTCCGTTCAAGAAAGGGATGACATTCACAGAGATGGCTAGGAAGTTTGTTGACGAGATAGTCAGATTGCATGGCACCCCAGTATCGATTGTGTCAGATCGAGACAGTCGTTTTGTATCTTCATTCTGGAGAGCATTTCAGGAAGCTATGGGTACGAAGCTGAGTTTTAGTACGGCATACCACCCCCAGACCGATGGACAGTCGGAGCGTACCATTCAGACGTTGGAGGATATGCTCAGAGCTAGTGTGCTGAACTTTGAGAAGGAATGGGATATGCATTTGGCATTGTGTGAGTTTGCTTACAACAACAGCTTCCATGAGAGTATTGGTATGGCACCTTATGAGGCTCTATACGGACGCAAGTGCAGGACCCCAGTGTGCTGGGAAGAAGTTGGAACTAGAAGTTTCCATGGTCCGACGATCATTGCTGAGACGACAGAGAAAGTGCAGAAAGTGATAGAGAATCTGAAGATTGCTCGGTCCAGGCAGAAGAGCTATGCGGATACTCGGAGGAGACCTTTGGCATTCCAAGTCGGAGATTGGGTGTTCCTTAAAGTTTCTCCGATGAAGGGCACAGTTCGATTTGGTCAGAAGGGCAAGTTAGCTCCGAGATATGTAGGACCGTTTGAAGTCAAGAGCCGAGTTGGAGATTTAGCCTATCGGTTGACACTTCCAGTTGAGTTCTCCGGTGTTCACGATGTGTTCCATGTGTCGATGCTCCGTAAGTATGTGCCAGATCCGAGCCATGTGATTCGCTATGATGATATTCAGATTCAGCCTAATGCGACTTACGTTGAGCGTCCGCTTCGCATCGTTGGGACACGAGAGCAGATTCTCCGTACCAGGACTATCAGATGGGTTAAAGTGTTGTGGGAGCATCACGGTCCAGATGAGGCTACATGGGAGCTAGAGGAGCAGCTAGCGCGCCAGTACCCACATCTCTTTGCGCAGGTAGGTAGTCATTCCGAGGACGGAATGATTCCTAGTGGGGGAGGATGTAACACTCCGATCCCCTTTGAGCCGGATTAGTGGCTCATTAGTGTGTGTTTTGTTTTGTTTATTTCTTTTGGACTTGTTTTGGGTCATGGATAGGTAGTTGAGTGACCTTTGACCTGGAATAGGTAGTTCTAAGCCCTTTTTCGTAATTTTGCTTTGGCTTTGCTCATCTCATCTTTGCATCATCTTGGTGTCAGCACGCGTATTTCGTTGAGCTCGACAAATTCCGTAACTGTGTCAGATCCGTTTGGAGTCAATTGGAGAAGTTGGACCTTCGTGTGACTTAATCTGTAAATTGCTTAAACTCATTGGACCTTGTTTTAAAACTACAAAACCTATATAAGTAATTCAGCTCCAGGTGTCATTCTCCTTAACCATTTGTCTCGATCGGCTGCATGCAAGGAGAATTTGGTAGCCACGTTGTCTCTCTCTCTCTCTCTCTTCTCTTTCCTTCTCTTACTCGAGTAGGATTTGGATTCCCTTGTTTGATTTGGGTTCTTCTCCATTCTCTCATCTCTGTCCTTGCCTTAGGTAAGTGGGTTCTTTCCCAACTCTTTGTATTTCTTCTCCAAATTACATCTCCCATTCTCTGTTGCTTTGTCTTCATCTCATGCATGTGTGATTGCTTTGATTTGTTTTGATTTTAGTTGCTTGGAGCTTGATTTCAGAGGATTTTGTCAGATTTGAGGCAAGTATAAGTACAGGCTTTGATAACACATATGGGTGTTTGTTTGATGGCTTTGATTCACTCTTATTCTTTGTCTAGCATGTTTTACAGCCACAATTTGTGAATTTGGAACCTCTGTAACTCATTTTATTCAGTTTCTGTATCAAATTTCAGTTTCTGTACTCAGCCCGAATTCATCTCTGTATTGTACGGCTAAGCCGTGAACTTCTACGGCTTGGTTTCCAGAGACTCGAAATTTGAGTTTTGTTCTACGGCTAGGCTACGGCTAAGCCGTAAATTGTCCTACGGCTGAGCCGTAAGCTAGCCGTGACCCAACCGTACCCCAGCCGTGAATTAATTCTCTGATCAGTCGAAACTTTTCTGATATCAGTGTTCTTACGGTGAGGCTACGGCTAAGCCGTGATGGTCTACGGCTAAGCCGTGGACTCCACCGTAGCTCAGCCGTGAGATGTATCAGATCAGAGGTGGAAAAGATGACAGTTTAGCCGTGTTCTGAAGGGAACCACGGCTAAGCCGTAGTGCATATTGCGGCTACGCCGTAGGATGCCACGGCTAAGCCGTAGGTCACCCATGGCTAAACCGTAAGACCTGTTAAATATCAGTTAAACTTAGGCTAATGGTGTGACCTTGTAGGGCTCAAATACAGGTTAACCATACCCGTACACCGGCCCGATGGACTCTTTGGATCGCATGAATAATCTGTTAGGCTGTGACTTGTTCATGTGAGCGTTGATCACTGTTAAGCACCTCCCCATGGGTGTTGGTTTAAGGGACTTCGATGCACATAAGGATTATATTGCAACACTAGGATGGCAACGGTGTATCGAATAACTTAAAACTACATCAACATGCACGGTTAGTGACAGTGATGCAACTAGATTAGACTTGGCTTGTAATGAACCTTGATTCCGTATTAATCTGAGATGCATTTCATATTGTTTATAGTTTTGCCCTCTGCTCTGTTAATCTATGTATGCATTTCCTCAGTCATTTTGCTTTCGTTCTGTATATCTGTATTATTCTTCGCTCTGTACTATGCTTTGATCTATGCTATGCTTTGTATATTCTCTGGCTTTGTATATCTCTGATTTTTTTTGGGTATTCCCTGGTGGCTCTGCCCAGAGGTTAATACGTGAGGATAAGATCCGGTCCTTGTCATCGGTGAGTCCAAAGCGGATAATCTCCTTTCTTTAGCTTTGATTTGATTGGTATTAGTCTGGCTCTACTCAGCCTCAGCCCTAGGATACCCGACGGGGTTACCTCTGGCGTAGATCTCTGTATCTCTGTTTTAACTGCAGTGTTGCTTTGTCTTGGGACCCCGGAACCCAGGAACCGAGACCCGCTTGTACCTTTGGCCTGGACAGCGGTGTTCTCCTCTGCTCTGCTCTGCTCTCTTTTGGAGAGAACATGGTTAACGTAGTAGCCAACTAGTTCAGTATTCTATGTTTTGATTCCATTATCATGTTTTACTTCTATGCACGATTTGCTTAGCATACTAAGATGGACTCTGTATTTAATCTTCTGTCCCTATTTCATTCGCTTTGATACTATGCGTGTTTCTTTCCTGTTACTTATATTTGCTGGATCGTTGTATTCATTCGTGTTGTCTGTGGTGTTGCAGGCACAGATACCTTGCCCAGCTCCCCGGCGGTCGAGGAGGCTGCAGGGGCGAGTGTAGAGGCACCCTCCGGTCTGGCAGAGTGGGCCTGATCACTTCTGCCAAGTGCGTGCATGCATACCAGTGGCTTTTATTTTGCATTTTGGTTTTTGAGAACTTGTATTTGGACTGTGGATCTTTGGACTTTGGACTTGTATTCTGTATATTTTGTGTATATGGTTTTGGTGTGTATTTGGTTTTATATCAGTGTATTTGTCTTTTCCGTTTCGTATTTGTTTTAGCTTCCGCTATTTTCTTTGTTGCTTGCTATGATATCTACAGCTTCCGCGTTCGTCTGTTTCGCACGTGTTAGATCCCTTGTGTGCGTGCATCTGGACTGGGTTTGGGTGTACGTGCACGGGAGTACGTGTGTCACCGGTTTAGCTTTTCGCTAACCCCCGAATTCTGGGCTCGGGTCGTGACACTAGGTGTCAGAAAGAAAATAAAGATGGAGGGCTCGTGCTACGTGTGAGAAGGAAAATAAAGATGGAGGGCTCATGCTGATAACGTATTTAAGAAGAAGGGAGAGAGAGATAGAGAGTAGAGGGAGAAAAAGGAGAGAGAGTTTTCTTATTGAATTAGAAGTGTGTACATAATGGGGGGAGGGGATCTTATTTATATAATAGGATTTCTTCCTCCCCAAGCAAACCAATATAGTAGGACTATTGCTTTCCATATCTAATGTGGGCCCCAGGGTGGGCATCCACTAATAACAATATTTTATAACATGATTATCTCTAATTAATTTAGTAAAATTAGGATCATGTGTAATATTGATGTTTTGATTAAAAATATGATTAATAATGATTTTTAAGATTAATAACAAAGGAAGTTACCATCCGATGCATCAAAAAGACTTATAGAAATTATGCTACTTAAAATGCTCTCCTGCAAAGTTTTTTTTTGTTCGAAGTTTATTATTTTGTTTGAGCGAAAATATCATCACTCGTCCTTCTTCTCTCTTTTCTTTCTTCTTTTATGAAGGAGAAGAAGAAAAAAGGAAAAAAAGAAGACACCAGCGATGATATAATCGATCAACAACAACATCATTGCTCAAACAAAAGAAAAAACTAGCAAACAGTCCTTTTTAACATCATAGTAACTATGAAGATCTTTTTGGTGCATTAAACATTTAAAAAGATTTTTTTCAATAATTTCCTCTCAAGCGTATAATGTGATAACTGCTTTTGTTGTAGATTTGGGGATATCCCATATTTAGAATGTTTATTTTGATCGAATCAGATATTCAAAAGGCTAGCCTTAAAAAAAATTTCCCTCTAGGAAAGTGATCTGATTTGGAAGACTCCAGAGAGAGCTACCTAGGTCCACCATATGATTATAATTAGTAAATGACATTAAATTTTATAATATTTTTCATGTGTTTTAACAAGGACAAGGAGCTAACCTTTGGTGGGCCCATCCTTTTTTATTCCAGTGAAATAGTCCAAGGATTTGAAATTTTAATAAAAAGGCCTCATGAACTCCCTGTGAGTGGAGCCCAGAGAGGATCTGGAGTCCTGATACTTGTTATTTAGCACACTGGCTTTATTGGTAGAAGACTTGATGAGGATCTGAAACTTTGCAATACGAAGTGATCAGCAGCTAAATAATAAGCATATGAAGGTTGTCAGAGCGATGGACCTAAGGCCTGTTTGTTTGATGCAAATCAAATTCAAAGCATTGATGATCAAACAGCTCCTGTCAGGATTCCTTATCGACTTGCAACACATATTTTCAAATGCTTAAGTACAATTCATAGGATCCACAAGTGAAAAGTAACTTTTCAAAGGCCGAATTATTTAAATTCTCAAATGCTCAAGTAGATCGCGGCCATCCGAAGTTGGAATTCAAAGCAATCCATAAGTTAAAAGTGATATTTTAAAAGGTAGAATTTTTTAAAATTTTTGTGATAAAAAAGTAAGTCCCAATCGACATTGCAACCCTAAATGGACACATGGAATTGCCAACATAAATTCCTCAAATGGCCACTAAAATAGTTCTTACCCATTATTTTATTTTGCCATGTATGAGCAACAAAACTTACATTAATAAAAAGATAGGAGAACATGAAGAGAGCAAAAGTTTAAAAGCTTTGTACCAAGAGTCCAAGACTCTTACAAAAACAAAGGAAACCGAAGCATCAAACAAACATCAAATACCAACAAAGAAACATCTCCATCCATTCCTTGTTTGTGTAGTAATTTGATACAACATTAGCCGAATGCATAACATGCTTGAATATCACCCTGATGGAAAAGACAATGCTCTAATCTTGTTAAGGATGTAGAGCAACTTCCTGGGAACTAAAATTTGGATAGAAATCCAACACAAGAAATAGCACTCCTGTCAAATTAATAGTCCTTAAATGGGAGAGTTTTTTTTTTTTTAGACAGTAACAAGACTATATCATCAAAAGAGATAAAAGGAACTAAAAGGAGAGAAAGAAGTGTGAGAAGGTACAACATAGATGTACCTCCAATTACGCCACACTTACATAACAATTCCGTCGTAGAGTTGGCCAATCTAAACTCATGGTGAAAAATAACACTAAATATAGGCAAGGATTTCATTGAAGATGAATTATAGTTTTCAAAACTCTTCCGCTGTTTAGACAACCATAAACCGCAATGAAGAGTGACTCTTAATAATCAAACTGCCATGAAAAGATCTTGAAAAGCCAAAATATGATTCAACGTGATGAAGAATGCATTTATGCTCATGTTCCACCAATAGCGAGAGCTGCACCAAAAATTTGCTCACCCTGACGGGTGAACACGGACTTTCTAATTGTTGGAACCTCACAGTTATAGTACCAGCTGTCGACTTTTCGTGTGGGTAGGACAGGTAATGGTCTCATCCTGGAAAAGTCGTTAAAAAGGAATCAATTCCATTAAATGATCTAGACCCATGATTTAACAGCCTCAAACCTTAATGGTGTTTTAGAGGCTGTTGCATTAGAACACATGGACAGTAAATACAGAGGAATTCAAATAATACATACCTTTAGTGGTTAAAAATGGAGACTAAAATATCCATCAAATAACTGCCCCTTTAATAGCAATTGAATCAAGGAAAGCCAAAAATGAATACCCATTTATACCCAATCATCACCCTAGTAACTCAATACATGGATAAGTCAAGGTTTAATCCCCACCTCATTTGCTTTTCTCCTCACCCCATATCCTTCCTGGCTCACAAATTTAAAGATTGGTTGAGCTCATTTGGCCCCACATTCCTTTATATTCAATTCCTATGTAATCTAATGCAAACAAACATGCCCTTAACTACATATTTTTTAAATCCAATCTCATGGTGAGTAGAGGTAAGATGAGTATTGTCAAATTGGCCCCGGTGCCGTGATAATGAGTAAGAAGGTAGTATGATGATCAAAAGGTGGGCCCAAGTGAGACCCCTCGAGGTAGACACCACAACGAGAAAATTTCTTCACACCGTCCCAGGCAGGGCTATGAATGTCACAGCGAGTTCCTTTTATCATGCTTTAGATTTTCAGAATGTGTGGAAACGCTAGCCTGGGTCTCCATCTCACTGAAAACCACAAGCCCCATTGAACCTGTTGGGAACACAACATCCAGGCCATCGAAACCATGGGCTTCATTATCACTGCCCTCAAATCTTTCAATTTGCACAGTAGATAATCAGAATGAAAAAACCACATATAGTATTTTATTTGAACACCGCTGAGGGTGGGTCTATCCAGCATGCTAGCATAAGAAGTGCATATGTTGTATGTTGTTGCTGGCATTTTACATTATGAGATGGATGGTTGCAAATATATTACTAAATGATGGTTATCAATAATGCTAGGGTGACATGAGATGTTGACACACAGCACTTACATGCTAATGTGTCAACACCATGAGTTGCTACCATTGGCTACCATTCCACTTTGTGCATTTACTTCAGGCATTCATAGTGTTGACACACCAGCATGTAAAGGCTGTATCAATATTTCATGTCACCCTAGCATTACTGGAGTACTATACTTTCGACATCGGAAATTGGTAATCAAGTAGCATCCTTGACCTTTCTTCATACATCTTTTTATCCTCGAAAAGCCTTATGGTGATCTTCTTCATCACTTTTCTAGTAGTGCACTGCATAAAACAATATCAGGTACAAGAAACAAGAGGCATATATAGGGAACCAAAACTGATTAAGATCACATTCATGGCTGATAAAAAAAAGTCTTTTTTCTAGATGAAAATCCCAGTGTAATCATTGGAAGGATCACAGGAAGTAGCTATTACTGCTGCAGCTACAATTTGACTTGGCAGGGTAAGAAGTTCAGCCGAATGGGGTACCCTCGTCTGCACCCTATTCGCACTTGATTGAACGGTAAATGTGGCGGACAAACAGCAAGGAGGCCCGGAAACCAACAGTTCCGAGCATTAGGAAGAATCCATAACATATGCAAGCCATGTAACCAAAAAAGAATGATGTCTGCATGAAGCCCGACATATCTGATCTTGCATGATAGTAGTACAAGCAGTAACCAAAGATGAAGACACCTGTAGAACCTCCACAGAGAACAGACCTGCATGATATGTAAAGATCTCTTAGGCCTTGGAACAGAAATTGCACCTGACACTTGCAAATTTTAAGGATATCAAACAACCAAAGAGTAATCATATCTTCAAAATAAGTTATAAATCCAACGCTTTCTTCTGCACTGTCTCTCAAGTCTCAATTAGATTTTCAGGAATCATCATGCAACATTCAGTTCATTAGCCATGCCTAATGCAAGGACCCACACAACTACGACAAATGTCTCACTAAAAAAATTCAGTATACATGTCAAATACATTGACATGGTAAGGGTGAGGTGCTTCTTATGTTTTCCAAGCACGTTGGTGTGTGTGATTCTAATGAAGCAGAGGTGTTAACGATTTTGAAAGGCCTTAGGTTATTCTCTTCAAGATATGGTGATGCGCTGCTTATGGAAAGTGATTTTGCAAATGCGATTGGTTGGGTGTCTAATAAAAAGGCTAATCCATAAAAGTTTCAATTTCTATTTAATGAAATTACAGAGTTATCGGCCAACATTAATGTTACTTTCCACCATAAAGTTAGATCCGCAAATTTCACGACGGATGTGTTAGCTAAGCAAGGGGTTGATAGGTTGGTTCCTTGGGTAGGTGGGTTGTAATTGACGCTGGAGTTGGTACATCTCTCTTATACCTACTCCATTCTCTTCCTTTCTCTTTGTGTCCTTTGTATTCATTTTTCTCTTAATGAAATTTTGTTACTATTTCAAAAAAAAAAAAAAAAACCATACATTGACATGGATATTTGGAAGAAGGAACCTTATTTTTATTTTTATCTTTTTCATTTTGGCGCATATATTTTTGCATCAACCTGGACAATGTAATGCATCCAATGCTTTACCGGCTACTATAATAAATATAATTGTTTATCTTTCGCTATCATCTCATAAGTCATGATAAATGTAAATAAACTGCAGCACTTTGGGTTCCCATTTCCAAGGTCACTGCTTGAGCATGGCTAAGCATAACAAATATATGGATCGAGTTAGAAAAATGCATGGTTTTACCATAGGACTCGGATTTTAGACTTACAGTCCATTCTGGTAGTTTGACCATGGAATTCCATTTTTTTTTAATTTTTATTTTCAGAATGAGTGCTGAATGCCACAAACAAAATTCTGCTAGCAACTCCTATCTGAAGCAAATTAAGGTCTAAATTCATGTATCAGCCTAACTGTAACTAAGAGAACTGGCTTAAGCATCCAACCTGATTTAATACAACATGCAAGAACTTGCTTTAAATATACAACATGCAAGACGATTTTATTTAGACAAGGACAAATGACTTAGACAAAAGAACTTGATTTGCTTACCTCCACCACCATTCATGGTCCTCAACAGCAAGCTGGAAGTATGTCAGTGCCACCGTGATAAATGCTGTGACGATGATAAGGATGATGAAAACGATGAAGAGGATGCTATATATGGTGTAAATTTTGTGGCCCCACACACTAGCAAAAATGTAGTACAGCTCAATGTAGATGGCACTGAAGGGAAGAAATCCTGCCATCGCCATCTGGGGTATAGTCCCCCTATACCAAGGCAACTGAGGGATTTCTCTAGGATACTTGGTCGTCCGACATGGAGCTTGGAATTCAGCTCTGCTGTTTTTACCAGCAATACCACCCAGCACAAGTAATGGGGAGGTTACCAAAGTCCATATGAGAAGAATCACCAAGATAGTACCAAAGGGCAAAGCTGCAGTAGCAGTGTAGACTATTGCAACTGTGTTGAGGAAGCAGAATGTCAAGAACAAAGGTCCACAGAACAAGCAACCCGTTAGCAATAGATTTCTCACCTGCAAAGAGAATCGAAAAATAAATTAAACTGTAAGTATCAACAAAGAAAGAGATGGACTTGGGTATTGATGTCCTCTCTCCTTACTCTCCTTCATTTACATGCCAAATTAAGAAACAGAGTCTAGCCTAGCCATTCGATAAATCGGCACTAGAAAGTAAAATCCCATACCCAGTTAGTTCCTTCAAATTGCAAATAGGTAGAGGTTGCAGTGTAGCCAGCAATGCCAGAGGTAAGAGCATAAATGACAACCAAAGCTGTGAAAAGTGCTCCCCGATTGTATGGGTAGAATACCCCAACAAGCGCAAGAAAGAAGATGAATATTGCACTGAAAAAGAGAACACAGAAACACGTATTAAGCCATTTATATGATGGACAATGGGTCCCAGTATGCTCAGCTCAAACTTTTGTTTAGCCTTGAAAAATGACCATGTGAGGTGCATGCTTTGGTAACCCAAACCATTAGTATCATCGGCCTTATCCATGATGGAAGATCACCACAAGTTTTCCTCAGCTATGATCCTATCTGACTATGCTTAATAAATTGAGGATTATTGGTTTATATGTCCCCTCACAAGCTAAGATCATCCGGTAGAGGAGATGTTGTAACAAGCACAGTCTCATAATAAGGCCCATCATACAAACAACCTAAACTGCCACAAGGTGAGTCCTATCTATTATTGCTGTTTAAAACAAAATCATGCCTTTTGTTGTGATTGTGCATGCCTATCAAAAGCTTGTGTTACAAAAAGTAGAAATGTAGATAGGTAACAGGAAATTTCTTACAGAGCTAGAAGTTGAGTTCCTGATCCAATAATAGCTGAAAACAAGGATTTGTGTTTTGGGAATCGGAAGACATCCCCATGGATATACTTCCATCCAGTCTCCTCTTGGTCATCGAGAGACTCCTCATCGTGCGAATATCTTTCAGCACCAAGGTAAAAGAGTATCAGTAAGGAAGTAAATGAGAGTAAACAATATGGAAAGAACACATATGATGTTTTTATTCTTACTTAATGAAGTCATTCTTAAGCACACGCATGAGGATTGTAGCAAGAAAACCAGTTAGGAGGAGGACTGTGACACATGAATTTATTATTGAGAACCAATGAATCTCCAAATGGTGGGGCATTGAGGACGATTTTGAGTATTTCTCCATCCTCTTTTCGAAAGGTATCTCAGTTTCTTTCCATCTTACAGAGTACGAGAACTCAACACTCATATCCACATCCTCCGTGACATCGACAACTGAATTCTGATCGGCCTCAGCATTAATTTCTATAACATGGTCATTATTGTATAAAACTTCAAAGTGAAAATGTTTGAAAAGCAGATACTTGTAATCACTAGGATCCAGCTTATTTTCCCTGTCGACCTTCCCCACGAACCCCCAAACAGGCAAGTCATCATAGTACATCTGGAAGTAGTAGTCCTTCATGATTGCTGTCCTCAGCTTCGCAACATCTTCTTTCGACAGTTTTTTCTTGCAGAGGGTTTCAGACTGTTTGTCTACCCGAAAGCTCAATTGATATGGAGCACTGACCAGACGATCACCATTCAAAACTTCCCCAAGGGCTTCCCGCTTTTCCTTCACTTGATCTGCCACATGACCAACCAAACCAAGTAGTGAGATAATTTTTACCTCTTTTCAAGCCACAAGAGGATTCCGCTTTGCGGATTTTCATTTGGATAGAGGAATCCTGTATTCCTAGCTCTCCCATAAGAAATCAAAATCCTCTATCTTATTAAGGAAATCAGTACATTTTTATTCCTTTTCATCGTGGAAAAGGTGGTCCACCAAGCAACAAAAGATTGGGCTGCACAGAAAATCAGAGAAATTTTCCTCTCTAAAATGGAATCTTATCAAGTCTCAGCACACATAGGTACTACTTAAGTAAGAGATGATCAAAACAATCAGAATCTTAGCTAAACAGAATAGGCTAGAGGCTGCACCTGGTGAACAGAATGGCAGATCATAATACCGATACGTCTCACTGTAGATGCACAAAATACCCAGTTATCAAGATAAGACATTCAAAAAAAAAAAAAAAAAAAACAAACAAACAAACAAACAAACGTAAGAAGAAGATTGTAATATATACTCCTTGTCAAAATAAGTAAAATCCCACTATTTCAATTTCCAATGCAGGACATGAAATGACGAGATAAAAAAACGCCATCAACTTTACAATTAGGTATAGTTTAAATCTAAATGTGCCCTTTACAATTAAATTGGAATGATAATAAAGAAGCATCATAAATTATTATCTAAAAACTTGGATTTGCATCTTAAAAAGAAGGAAAAAAGAATCCTACACATTATAACATTTCTCTACAATTCTCAACAATAAAGACAAAGTTAATTGGCGATTCACGACTTTTTGGAAGATTCTCATAACAACATGGAATTGACCAAAAGCAAGAGTGAAAATTGGGATCCATTAAAACAATAAAGTGCAGATTCATAAGACAAATATTGAGGAACATAATGTAATGTAATGTCTATTGGTGGATATTTAAAGAAAAACAAGAACAGACCAAGAAACAAAATTAAAACCCCACTAACCAATCAAACATAGTGTGGTTTTTATACTAGAAAAAGAAAAGAAAGAAGAGAATAGAAAAACAAGGCAAACGAAGCCACTTACCTTGGATTGTGAAAAGGACCCACTTTGTTTGCATACAAGGGGACATGATCTCTCTCCTTATACTTGTGATCAGATCCATCTGCTTCAACTCTCAAGCCAGAAATCAAGAACAAAACAACCAAAACAGCTCCCATCATCTTCCCCACCATCAAGATGAAACCTTTTTTTCCAACAAACAACAAAAGGGTGTGGGCTTATCCAGTAATCTGCAACAGACCAGGATTTTCTCCCTCAAAAACTAGTTTTCCAAGCAAGATGGGAAAAGGGTTTGGTGATCTGAGGTATGGAAGAGGGAAGACTATAGGATCTTTAGGATCATCCCAAGAGAAAGCAAATCTATTTATTGTGTTTGTTTGATCCACAATCTTCAATAGGTAGCTGCCTGAATATAGTCCCCACCCCAAAGTCAGGAATTTGACAGATGGTGGAGGAATGAAGTTTCAGATCTGTAAAAGGTGGAATCTTTATTTCAGGTTCAGGGTTTCAAGATAACCCCAGCTTGGCAAATGGGCAGATGAGGGCAGAAGATTGGGTTTTGGGATAGAAAACTTGTGGGGGTTGGAGATGGGAGAGGTCAGAGCAGATCTGAGAGAGGGGAAAGATGCTTCTTCAAAGGGATTAGCTTTGGGACGTGGGTTGCTGCACGGGTGGACTTCCTATTCTTTCGTCCTTTAGCGAATTTCTTTATCCTGAAAAGCAATTATTATATTTGATTTCTAGAAAATTTTTAAACTAATCAAATAAAATGATCATAGTAGCAGCTGGAATGCCCCAAAACTCATTCATTGGTCACGTTTGGTAGAAGGTGACGAATCCTTGATTACCCTTCCAAATGAATTTTCTATTCTCCAATTATTCCGACTTGTTGACCCGTGAAAAGTACTTTAGGGCATCTTTGGTAAGAGAGCAGGATAAAATATATCGAAGGAAGGATATTCATGTGTATATGTCTTTTACTATTTTGACGAGGGATACTTTTTTTTTGGAAAGTATTAATAAGCAAGAGAACAAAACTTCATGTCTTTTTAAGCTTGAAAAGTCCAAAAAAAAAAGCGTCCCTCACCAAAATGGTGAGAGACATATGCACATGAAACTCTTCAAATATAATAAAGTTAAATTTTAAAATTTTAAGTTTTTTTCTTTTTTTTTCTAACACTTCAAATTTTACTCATTTTTTTTAAAAAAAATTAAAAAGTTATCACTAAATTATAAAAAAATATCTACTTTTTATACAAAAAATTAAAAATATTTTATATCAAATAACTAAAAATAAAAAATAATTATAATCGAATTGTATATTATTCTTTTTTTATTTTAAGTTTACTTTACTTTAACATACCCCTCTCCCAAACATGCCCTTAGAATTTCTTTTAGATTATCATTCTTTGTTTCAACTCCGTTGACATGGGACCTAGCCTAATATCTTTAAATATTGCAAATTATAGCTTAAAATTAACTTTTGTACTACACTATTATACTTAATCTTAAATATAATAGACTTGATTCATTCTTCTAAGTTGAACGATATTTTTACTTTAAAAATATTGAAAAAGTCGGCACGAGTTTTGTAACTAAATCTCAATTCTCTAGTTAAGTTTGAATTCGAAATTGAATTTAAGTCTTTTTATTTATCATAATCGAGTGTGAACCTGACAAAAAAGGCTCCAACTTGGAACTGATTTCCAAGACATCATTTAGAAAATGGGTCCAAGTCCAAGCCTAGTTTAGTTCTAGCCTGAAACCGGCCTATTTGCATCCCTACTCACAAGGATCTGTATAATTTATATTACAATTGATAACATGTGAGGAATTTTTATATTTAAGGATTTTGCACTCATCTCTTTTTGGCCGATCATTGTCACATTCAATTGGTCGGGCCAAAAAATCATACCTGATATGTATCTCAGGTGACCCAAATCCTCTTTGGCATTCACAATTACCAAACCAAAAATTTCACGACTTTGTGAAAACAGAATTTCTGAAGATTTGGTTGCGTTTGACAACCTAAATGTTTTTTAGGTCAATATGTGCATTTGCCAAAGACCATGCAATCCTCACGAAAGTTTTTTTAGTTTTTTGTATGCAACTTGTTAAAAATTTAGTGTAGTGCTTTTCTGCTCGGGAGAAGAAAAGTGTAAAATAATTTTTCATAAATCCAAATAACACCGTTTCCTATGGAGAGGGTTGGAACACTTTCCGTAACTACATGAAAATGAAATTTTAGGGGTAGTTTGTTATTTTCACATGTGATGTGAAAATGTTTTATATATGTAAATAAATGATAAATAAGTCATTTACCTATGAAAACAAATCACATGTGAAATGCATTCAATCGTTTGTCATTTTCACACATCTTCATATGTGAATTAAAAGTAATTCAATGATTCATCATTTATCACAATATTTTTGTCACTTTTCATGATTTCTCACAAATATCTAATAGTATATATAGAAAAGACTTTATCTCCAACCCAAAAAAAGGTATTCTAAAAAATTTGGACGGTTCAAATTATCAAGATAGGACCCATAAAATTAAGAATTTCAAATTTTTATTGTTGGATCTTTTTGCAAATATCTTATAACTTTATTATGATCCAACGGCTGAAAATTAGTTTTATAGTCGTTTTTAGTATTTCCAAGAGTTTCAACGATTTTGATTTGCATTAGGGGCCCACATGAGTCAAACAATTGAGAAAGGTGGACTTGGTAAAATCATGTGTTCAATCACATTTAACAGTCTGAACCCTTTTTAAAATATCTCAAGTTGTATGATGATCTAACGGTTGAAAATTTGTGTCTTAGCCATTTTTGGCCTTTAGAAGAGTTTGAATGGTTTATATTGGTATTTTGGGCCCACAAAATCGAAAAAAATGCAAAAAGGCGAACTGCAATAAATGAGTATTGTTCACCTATCTAGTAACAGTAACATGTGTAATAGATGACCACCTATTGAGATGTGAAAATTCTGGGCTGATTTTCAAGCCATTTTCAAATTTACTTTATACACCCCATGCGTAAATAACTGAAGACAAACGTAATGGTGCATAACCATTATACATGTGGTTCATCTACGTATGTAAATCACTCAAAACAAACGACCCCTTAAGAAATATGAAATCACAAATATTAAACGAACAAGGCCTTAGAGATTTGGCATTTGAAAAATCCATATTTCTCTTAGAAATTATTCAGATAATAATTCTCAAATACAAATGATCAAATGGACTCGCAATACTTAGGTAAATTAGAACATCACAACTACCCTCAATTTTAGTCACCTATAAGAGCTTGAACCCATTCCACGTAAAATAAATAGAGCATGTACACATGCTAAATAAAGTTTGAGGACAAGTCATTTACTAATCCGACTATCTGTCAAATGTTGCTATTCATCTGATCTATGCCTAGACAATCTAAGACTCTTATTTCATTTTTTATTTTATATTTCTAATGGTATCCCAAGAGCCTTTGGCCCTGAGCTTGAAGACACTCGATTCTATAATTAATCCAGAAATATGCAAATATTCCTATCTATATGCACCAGATAAAACTATATGAGGTGGCGAGCAAAGGTGAGTGTCAAACACAAGACCTCTCCCACTGCCTAGGAGGCACAGCTGCAGAGAGTCTTGCCAACTAAGCTACCATTTGTTGGTTAAGACTCTTCCTTCATTTACCCACAATATATTTAAATGGCAAGCAAACTATCCAATGACCGTAGGGCCGATGGGGAATTTTAATATAATCTCTCTCTTAGGACCTATTTGGATGTAGGATAGAGTAAAATAGAGTAGAGTAAACCCAAAATTTTAAAAAAATAATATATGATAGGGTTATGATTACTTTTTGTTTTTAATTGTTTGATAAGGAATTTGTTTGACTTTCTGTATGAAAAATAGATGTTTTTTGTACTTTAATAATTGTTTTTTTGACTTTTTTTTAAAAAGGAGGGCAAAATTTAAACTTCAAATATTTAACTTTACTCTAATTTACTTTACCTCATATCCAAACACACCCTTAAGGATGTAAATGGGTCTCTTTGGACTTAAGAATTTATATGAGCCAACTTGAAAAGTACAAACCCCTTGTATACAACAATTACAATGAATATGACTTATCAGCACAGATTTGCATTTATCCATTGTGGATGAACAGTCTCCCAAATACAATTAATTGGATGACTTAGAAAAGAATAAAAAAAAAAGGAAAGTACCGGATGAATTCAAGTAATTGGATGCATTTCAAAGCATCACTCTTATGCAAGTAGGCCCCCCAACAGATCTTTTGGCTACACCCACACACTCCACAAGCTGACACTAAAACTCTTTATTATTATTATTATTATAACCCAAAGTATCCCTAGCCAACCAAGCACCTTTGGTGTCTGGCCCGAGTAACCCAATTTTGACAAACAACCACTATTCCTTAAAAGAGTGCATGCATAGCTGCATGCATATTACCCGATTAACACAAGAGTTGAGAGTTGAACTTAAAACCAAGAGAGCAAACCCAATGATCAAACCAACTGAGCCACTGCCAGGCAGTGGAGACGTAAACTCTGCTAGAACCCATTTGATTTTCATTAGCATTTGGATCCTATGATAGAGGACTAAACCAGAATAATTTAGAATTAGATATAACTGGACCAAAATCAACAAATAGCTTGCATCACTTCCTCCTACGAGACCTGTAGCATTACCAAATCCACAAAACCTTCTGTTATGCCATGCGCCCTTTTGATAGATTTGTTGCGTATGAAACTCATTGTAACTTGGACGCTGGCTTCAGTAGAAGATTTCTCTTTGGATTGAAATCCTATTGATGCATTTTTAATGAGACCCAAACTTCAGCCAAATCAACCTAATGTGTTGAGGACTCACCTATACTGTGTCAGCACTCCGGGGCCTGACATTTTTAATTGATTTACTTCAAAAAATCCATCATGCAGAGTCCCATGTTGTATGCCAGCTGGTACGTTAACTTAGATGTAATTTCTAATCACCAACCTTACCAACAGATACAAGGGTAATTTAATTCCATGGTACATCAGGGGCAACTGACTCAAACGTGCGAGCTATGCTTGAAGGATAACAGCTTTTCACAAGAGTTGAACGACAACAAAGTGTTAGAGATAATCACATCCACCCCATTTCTCCTCTCTTCAACCCCTCATTCTGATGACACTCCATCAGTCAAATAAACAAAAAGGAAACACATCACCTTTCAAGTTTGGAAAAAAAAAGCCCATCCCAAGTTCAGCGAAAAGCAATGGAAATCCCCCCAAGAGATTTTTCCATACTAGAGTGTTGTCTTAATTGGGAAAATGCAGTCATGCTTGATCTTCGAGATCATTCTACCATGGCATCTACTGAAGCACCTGCTGTTGGTTTTGGGGAATTTCTTCCGCCCTTACCTGCACAGATACCAAATAAAGACTCAACACTAAACTAATAATTGATGTTCTTCAAAGACTCAGCAAAAGGACTACAGCCAATGAACTTTGACAGCAAAAATAAATCTGCCAACCAGGCATTGTGAAGAAGAAGACTTGCCTTTGCGCTTCAATTTTTTAATTTTAAGCTTTCCACCCTTCTTCATGTGAAACTTCATGGAAATCTTGTCGCTTGAATCTTGAGAAGTACCTAGTTACCAGCAGTTGAATACTTGAGTTTTTCATTTCATTCAGAAAGGGAAATAAGAAGAGTTTGTGATAATTAAAAAAACCAATTGCGAAAAAAACCCATTGCAGTGCTTAGCAGCTGTACCTGAAACATTTCCATGCAAACATGCAAAGGCATCAATCACTAGAATTTCATGTTAACCTTTTGTTTAATTTCTGATGAACAATTTGCTATGAAAAAATTACCCACTCAATACAAATTTCAATGATAAGGACAATAAACGGCTAAACAAAGAAGAAGTTTACTTCCCTATTTTCACCCTTAGTCAGGTATGGTTTTACAAAGCTAAGTGGAAACTTCTCATGGCAATTGAGGCATGAATTATAAGAAAGCACAAGCAAAGAGGACATTTATCTGCCAAATCTCAGCCATTCCATGAAATTACTTAATTTTAAAGGGAAACCCCAAGCAATAAAACTTTGTTCAAAATCATAGCTTGGATACATTAAAGATCTAAGGATAGTTAAGTTAAGAAGAATCACTGCACTAAGGGGGTAAAACCAACAACAAGAACAATTTGTGGAAATCTAATAATCACACACTAAAAAAACCCTCATCATCATTTGTTTGAATTCAAATCTACATCATACTAAAAAAAAAACAAAAAATTGGGAATAAGATCCAATATCTACTCCAAAAGCTAAATAAATAATTCAACGAAGAAAAGCGCAGTTCAGGGGCACTGCATGTGGTTGGAAAAAAAAAAAAACCAATGCCTGGAAGCGCGATAAAATCGATTACCCAAATGGCAAAAACATCAATATGAAAAAATAAAAAAACCCCAAAATTCAATTTCAATAAAAATTCATATCTACTTCATAGTAGGAATCCAAATACCAAGAAGCAAAATCCAGTATCTACTCCAAAAGCTAAAGAAACAAGTAAACCAAGAAAAACCCAGTTCATGGGGCACTGCAAGTAGTTTAAATGGCCGGCAGTGGGGCAAAATCAGATACCCAAATGGCAAGAACATCATTAGGAAAGGAAAAGAAAACATCCCCACCAATTCAATTGTGATAATGATAACAAAAACAACATTTCAATAAAAATCCGATCTTTCTTGGTCTAGATTACAAAAGGCAATGACAGAGATCTGTTGGTACCATCAGCGACGGCCATTTCAACATCTTTCATGGTGATCAGACCCTCTTGCAGCGCGTCCTTCTGCTCCTGAAAGAAGAAGACATCGATAGTGAGATTGTGAAATTGAAGTAGAAGAGAAAGGGAAAAGAAAGGGGACTGCCGATTTCTTTTTAGGGTTACCCTGCGCCATTTCTTGAAGAGCTTTCTCTTCTTTTTGCCAGAGATGGAGACGCGTTGAGGCTTGATCTTGAGCTTCCCAGTGGTGGGATCTCCATGAATGGATCTCTTCAGCTCTTGGATCTTCGCTCTCCTCTGCTTCTGTATTACGTTGAATTTCGCCATCTAAACCCTAGCTGCTGCTTCTATTGCTCTCTCTCTCTCTCTCCCTCTCTCTCTTTCTCTCGTGTCTAAAACCCTAGAAAAGAAAAGGGGCTCTCTCTTACCATTTCATTCTAGAGATCGATCACGTCAAGTGGGACCATGCGGATGGATTCATGATATTCATGTGAGGGGGCCCATTATTATTCTGATCAGAGGATCATAACCCATAAAATAAAAACAACTTGAAACTAATAGGAGGTATTTGTAGGATTGATCAGGAAAAGCCACTTTCTGTGGAAATAAGGATGATGGGTGACTTTGAAAATCTTTATTCGACTCTGTCGGTGAGAGTTTAGGGCGCTTTGCCTATAATTCCTATGCTTAGTGTAAATCTGTGTAACCATTTTTCTTTTTGGGAAAAACTAAAATTAAAAGCATGGTAATGTTTCAATAGAGTACATTTTTCAATTGCTAGGTGCTAGGTATACTCATGTGTGGCAAATTTTCCTAAACCTATTTCACGGATTGAACGCAACATTCATTTACTCCTACCATTCATTAGATGGCAATTCCGACTGGTTTTTCAAATTAGGTTTTAATGGTTCATTTCATCCAGATACGCGGACATTAGGGCTTAGAGGTAACAGATCTAAGATTTTCTTCTTAGGGGTGTGGACCCTAATATGTGGTTTGGTTTTGAAGGTAAATCGAGGATTTTTTACGGTCTTCAACTTGACATTTTATCTTTAATTAAATCTTTTGTTTTGGCGTTTCAAGAGGCACTGTCCTGGACTTGACATAGAATTGACAACATAGGAATTCTGTAAATATTATGGTGATAACAATACCACCTTCCTAGCAAAAAAGAAATTTACTATAAAAAAGTGCAAAAACACTTTAATTTTCTACGATTATGCAAAACAAAAAAAAGTATTTCTGATTAAATAAAGAGTATAAAAAGATGCATACTTTCAATTCGGCATATCTGCACAACCATGCCCTAGAAATGGGTGTTTGAGTTACAAAGCCCAGGGAGAAACTAGCTTTTTTTTTTTAAGCATAAAAGGTTGTCAATGAAATGATCTAATGTTGTAGTGGAACCATTGCACCCCTTACTTTGTATCTCTAACATCTATTTGTCTAACGTTTGTGTACAAACCAGTTCCATGGGAAAGGGATATTGCAGAAGCGAATTTCACAGTAATTAAATCATCATCATCATCATCAAAACATTATCTCAATCATGTTGAGGTCTGTTATATAAATTTTGTTTCTCCATTCTATTCTATTTTGGGCCCAAATCCGTAGATAAGTTATTCGACAGTAATTAAATACCTCAAAAAAAAAAAGTTTCGTGGAAATTAGAAATTTAAGTCATGTTTGTGTACAATGCTTTTCCGTAGAATGAAGCAAAATCGATGGTTTTGGTGCGAATTTCTTTTCCTTGATCAATTGGCGCAGTTTCTTTATTGAAAACTATTTATTTTTATTTGGTGCGACAATTTTAAGAGGGAATGATGACAAGGCAAGTAATTTTATTTTCTATGGATGTTGATTGCACCAAATATAGAAAAAAGTAATTTTCTACATAAAATCATTAACTTTTATGCTGAAGTGTGTTAACCAAACATGCCCTAAGTATCCAAAGCCGATAGAGGTTTAGAAAATAAGAGTTTTGGAACACCATTTTACCTTTTGTCCACTTTGAAGAAGTAGAGACAAATACTCTTTAAATGAAAGGCCCCATTTCATTTCTACATTCTAGATATGTGAAAATAAGAGTTTTTGCCTACTTTTATTATGGCTGTATTTTTTTTCACTTTATTATGGATGTATTTGTTGGAATAAAAGTAGAGATATAGTATTGGTCAAATTTTAAGCTCAAAGAGTTCATTGGTTGAATTGGTTAAATTGAATGGTTCAGATTGTTCCACTGACATATGATATACGCATGCCACGTGCAGAACATTCCCCAGATAGATTTCATCATTCTTGCTCTTAGCATTTCATAAACTGAACCATCCTAATTTAAAAATTGAGAATTTTACCACCACCACTGTCATGGAATATAAATTTTATTTTCTCTATTTCGATCTATTTTGAGCTTAAATAAAGAAAGAAGGTTGCATTAGATAGGTTGACAGCCAATGTAGAATTTTATCACAATTGAAACATAAATTCTAAATTTGCTTTAGGACTTGCAAAAAAAATAATAATAATAATGATAAAGGTATGCAGGTTTTGTCTAAACAAGGAGAAGCTTCTAAAATGGCAACCATGTTGTTTTCAAATTGAATGTTGGTGGCGCTATATATGAGGATATCCAGAAGGCAGGAGTTTGCGGCTATTCTCATAGACAAAGTGGGCAGTGTGGTGATGGCTTTGAATAAGATTGAGAAAGGAGCTGAAGAGGCCAAGGATATTGAAGCCAAAGCAGCTCTGAAAAGAATCCAGATGATTTGTCACATTTGCATTAGAGAAATTATCCTGAAGAGTAAATTTTTATGGACGGTAAATGTGTTGAATTCTTCCTCACTAAATCTTACTAAACAAGGTCCTATGTTTGAAGAAATTAAAGACTTGTTAAAGTGCTTTCATCGCTATGAAGTGATTCATGTGGATAGGGAAGGCAATGTCCCCGGCTCATGAGTTGGCTAAACATTCCAAATTAGCAAATGGCATGATTGTTTGGTGGTACTCTATTTGAGTGTTGATAAGACAACGTGTAATTGTTGATTCCTTGTCATAATTTTTTTTATTAAAAAATTCATTTTAAAAAAAAATGGATTCTAAATTTGACAACTTTACTAAAAAATAATTAAAAAAGAAATTGAAATCAGGAAGAATGACTGGTCCTGGCCCCTAGCCACCAAATTCTATATATGGACCACCGTTTCAGGGATCCAGGCGATTGATATGATGGGACCCACTACAAAATGGAGATTTGTTCTAGATTCCAAATGACTTGCAATATTTCGACGTTTGGCTCATTTCAAAAATTCTAAGGCAACATCTTTGTTTTCTCTTTTGAGATACTGAAGGAACGAGACCACAGACTGCAGGAACAAAAAGCAAATGAAAAGACTAGCATCTACAAATCTTGTGGATCATATTGATAAATAGATAACTAAAAATTTGGTCTGCACCCATAAACGAGTAGGTTTAGAGTTCAGAATATTTGTCACATTGCTTCATTTGCATGATATCTAGGCCAGCACTTTGCCTGCGACTGTTTGCGAAGTATCTCAGATTAGGTTATGAGTAATAACTTGTAACAGCCTCAGCAGCCCCCCCCCCCCCCCCCCCCCCCCCCCCCCCCTCTCTCTCTTGCGTGAGTGTTTATTACCTCACATCCACCAATTGTGTTTTGCCCCCTCACATGTGCAGGTCTTCCTAACCTAACATTTGTAAATTGTGTCTTATCCCCTCAGATGTATGGGTCTTCATTACCTTACATATGTGAGCTATCTTTATATCCTCACATGTGCAGGTCCCATTACCTTATATGTATGAGTTTTGTTTGTGTCATCACATGTGTGGATCTCGATTACCTTGCATGTGTGAGATGGGTGGGTCTGTGTTGTAAATTTCCATTACATGGCATGTGTGAGTATAATCATTAAGCGATGTCTATAGTCGGGTCCCAACCCCTCAGTTGGGTTATAAAAATCTTCCACCAACCCCCCCCCCCCCCTCTCTCTCTCTCTCTCTCTCTCTTACTCTCAAATACAATTATTCGAAAAAAAAAGAAGTGAAATTTTGTAATGGAAACATGAAAATGTAGTTCTTTTTTCTTTTTATACTGATACAGGAGAGAATATAGTTTTCTTGGACATATAAAACAACGCCATACTTGTTACACGGAGGGAACGTAGATGGAACAAGTTTGGTGTACAAAAAGGCTGTATCTGCTCCTCTACCCATTTGAAAGGAGTAAGGCTCCACTCTAGATGATTTTGATTCACACAAGACCTCCAGAAGGGAAAACCACTCCTAAAGAAGCTTGGCCTCAATTTCTTCAAGACTCAGACCCTTTGTTTCTGGTACAAAGAAGAATATGAAGAGGAGAGACAATATAGCTATCACCCCAAAAACCGCAAACAGGATTCCAGCTCCCAGCAGTGTCTGCAATGGAAGTGAAGCAATGATTTTTCAGAAGGCACTAGTTTGTCAAGAAAAATGAAGTCAAAAAAATGTAAATATTGACAAACAAAGAAGAGACGAGTAGATAAAACAGATTAATTTATTTGTGGGCCATGGATCTTCCATGCATATATCAGCCACATGTTGCTAACAAATCACTACATCAGTCAATGCTCTAAGATATCCAAAATTGGAGGACCTTGACCATCTAGCCCATGGCCGCAATTGACTGGACCCAGACAGACTACGGTGACCATATTGCTTCTGGGATGGGTCCTCAGTTTAGGTCACTGGTGAGAGAATTGTGCATTTGAAAAACTATGTGGATCTTTGGTGTTGGCAGTGCAACAATGTGACCGAGAACAATTAAACACTGCCTTGAAGAAAACAAGGCCATCTATGTGAAAAAAATTTGATGATAAGGAAAATATAGTAAACATCACAAGTTTCTCTATTTAATGGTAAACATAAGACTAAGCTTAATTCAACTGGTTACAGGAAAAATAACACCTCGGACATTATAAAAAAATAAAATTCTTGGCAATTATTATGGTTTCGCAATTATAATAACAATGAATGCCCAAAAAAGCTAACCAAAATCTTTCTGAGTTTATTTACTGATTAAAAAAGAACAACAGAAAGTGTCGAATTGTATTGACCTTTCCAAACAGGTAAATATCCATGATATTACCAGAAACCTCTTATATGTTCATAGCAAAACCCATTTCCCCAATGAGACAAAGTTCTAGCCAATAGAAAAACTAAAAGAACAGCTCCCTCAACACTATAGAGCAGAAGCGCATTATGAACTACAATATTTTAAGAAAATGGAAGTTAACTGATTGGAAAACAGATTAAAGAAGAAAAAAGTTGGCAAGATAATTACCGTCAGTGGGGAGAAAGAGAAGGTCACCAAAGCATTTGAGGCAAAGTTCACAAGCACTGCTATACTTAGCCCACGCCCTCTAAGGCGCAGAGGAAAAATCTCTGAGATCATCAGCCAACCAATGGGGCCAAATGACAGCTGCATAAAGATTGATTAGTCTATGGAAGGTCAAAATCACAAAATGACTAGTAATAGCAACACCAGAAACATGAAATGTGTGTGTGTGTGTGTGTGTGTGTGTGTGTGTGGCTCAAGATCTGAAATTAAGAAAATCCAGGCTTGTTTGTGATCACTGTCTTACTCAACTTGGCAAGGGAACACTTTCTGTTTTACTTGTCTCATTAGTGTAAAACATGAAGTCTTCTTCAACCTTTGGAGGCAGTAACTAATAGTTTGACTGCTCATTTCTTATTATTTCCTAATTCTAGGTGTCAATTTAAAGCCATCAACCCTTGCAAAGATTGGCACAGATAGGAAGTGAGATTTAGCAGAAGGTGAACTGAATATGATCCTAGGCATAATGGATGCAGGTATTTTCACAATAAACATATGAAAAATTACTAATAAATCAAAACTTACTAAAAAAAATTAACAGGCAACACATGAATGAACAAGCATAAATAAAAGGAAGGGCTTGACAGATCCCGGGAAGGATGTGAGAAATAGATGTAAAAAGCAACAGCGAACTGAATTCAAGTGAAAGCAAGGAAAATAGTTTTTTGCAGTGTAAAAAAGGCTCTTGGGACTAGGATTATAACATAATAGGAAGAATTGAGCCCATTTAAAAATAAAATAATGCTTCTGTGCATAGCCATGACCCTAATGGTTCAAACACATTTATCCAAGACAAAAAAGTTTCCAAACTTGTGCACTTGTAAAATGTGCATTTGGTATCTCCAACGGTGGACATACTCGTCAATTGGTCATGTTGTTCATGTAACACCATATTGGCATCATTGAACCACATATATGAACAATAAAGATGGGAATGGAGAAAGTTGGAATTAGTGATACAAATAAATACTGAGAATACATTGTGTTAAAATAACAGAAAGAACTGGAGGAAGTTATATAATATTAAACAATAAACTTTGTAAAAGTAATTGATAAATTGTAAATATCACATATACAGGATTACAAATATATTGCAAAAAAAAGGAAAGGAATCTCTTGTACCTGATAACACGAAACATACAACAACAGTGCAATGACAGCCACAAGAGGAGCATCCTTCAAGAATGTGTAATATGATGCCAGCAGGAACAGAGAAATTGCCTGTCACGTGCATAAATAACATATTAAGTTAATGACAGAGAAAAGGGACAAAACTGCAGAATTCAAGCAAACTAGAGGGCAGCTGCTAGAGACAGCCCGTCACGTAGAATCAAGAAACATCCGCACAGCATGTTTGAATGCAGGTGTCATGAGACATATATATACATATATTCAACATGTTAAAGTAGGGACCAATTGATTTCAATACAATACAGACCATTAAATCTACTCATTAGAAGTGAGATGGGTCCCCAGCTGTAACTCAGCTGGTTGGGTACATGGGTGTATATTTTTTGAGTGCATGAGTTGAAGTCCTCTTTGTAGCAAAAAGTATAAGGTAGGATTATCCCAAAGTGAGTAGAGTATAAATATGAGCACTATCTCTTAGGGGACCATCGGCCAATATGCAAAAGATGTTTTGAGTCTTGACACCATATTAGTCAATTCTGTTCCGGTAGTGATGTAGGCTAGATCCATGATTGACCAAGCCATTGGACCCAAGATCAATACAGCCTAATAGATTAGAATAGATTATATTATTAATAGTTGATTTAAGTTGCTTTATTAATATTTGGCAAGTCCACTCATGTTTGATTTAGGATTTCTTATTTGTTTAGAATTAGTTGTTTCCTTTCTTAGATGATGTCTTAGTTATAAATAAGGATATAATCTCTTCATGAGATAGATAGACTTTAATATTGAATAAAGATTTTGAGTTGGTTCTCAGTTAAGAGAGTTTGTTTGTCTTTGGTGAGGCACCTAGACAATCTATCCCTAAGCCTTTTGCCTTGGAGATTAGCCCGTTAGCTAATCTTCTTCTCCTGCACTGCTTCAGGGAGCCGATCCAGTTTGACCTTGTAGTGGAACGTTTCGGCATTCCAGTTAATTCCGGTATTCTATTCCAAAAAAGACGCTCTTGAAAAATGAAAAGAAAATATAAAAGAATATTTAAGTTTGAACAAATAGTTGAATGCTAAAATAACACTAAAAATGCATAATTACATCACTTAAATTAAACTGCGCTCTACAATTGACCATTTTCTAGTTTTTACTATATATAAGTGAAAGCATGAAACCTTAGCAGGAATGGGGCGGAATTGGTCCGGAATGGGGACTAGCATGACTGGAATGGACCGGAATGAGCCGAAATTGGGATTGAAAACTTTAAGGGTGGCATCCCGTTTCGACCGAGACCAATTCCGGAACACTCCGACCAATTCTGGCCAAAACAGAAAGGAGTTGATAACTATGCTTGACACCCAGTTTTTAAGGCATCTTTTCCTGAATTTACAGCTTTCAAAGGTATTTTCTCCTCCATGCTTCTGGTCAACAGCCTTAGAGCTTCTTCTGGATTGCATTCCGCAGATGGTTGCCGAGACCAATTCAAGCTTTAAATAAAAATTAAGATTATGGTTTTTTTACTTTGCTGTGTGCATGTTATAGACATGTGGGAAAATTATTTGGACCTTGCTGCTGTCTCTGTCACTAAATCTCATTCCAGAAAGACCTTGTCCGTGATATCTAAGATCAGAACCAGCACTCCTGGGATTCGACTTCCAACATTGTGGTCTCAGTAAAGTAGTCATTGGGCTGGTTGGATCTCTGCTACAGTGGCTCTACAGCACTCCTTCAGTAGATTAGTATTAAACCGATGCTATAGATGTAATGTTGGACACTACAGTGTTCAACCCTGTTGCTTCTTATTTGTTAGCAATGAGTTTGACAATTTAGAAATATTTATTCTTACTTGGATTCCATCACCTAGGAGCTCTCTAAATATCAGGACAGATATGGTATAGCACATTTGCATGCCCTCTGATTTAGAAATGAAGTTTGATGCCCAAGACCTTGATGCAGCAACTCAACTATCTTGCCACATGAACATTGGAATGTACTTATGAAGCATTTACACACTCCAAAATAGAATTATAAACCTTCAAAAAGGGGGGAAAGATACTTACAATACCACTAACGCCTCCAATCAGTAAAGGCCTCCTGCCAAGCCTGTCGACTGCTATAACAGCTACTCCAGTCATGATCAACTACCAAAAAAAGGGACAGCAGATCAGACCTTCAGTATGCAAATTCATTCTTAAAAATTCCATGCACACAAAGAGAATAAGAAGATTCAGTCGTTGTAGATACAGCCTGAATGATCAACTTCACTCTCGCTCCTGACAAATCAACAAGTTGTCCATCCACTATCTGATCTTCATATGAAAAGTAGAAACTAATAGTTTATTGTTCACTTTTATTTGAATATCGCTTCCTCCTTCTCTGTCTGGAAGTCGAGTGCATAACAAAATACAAAAAAGGAGATAAATTAATGTCTTAGGCACCGACATGTCTGTGTGCCTGGGAATATTCATGACATGGTCAACCTAAAGGATAGAACTATATTTATATGGTCAACCTAAAGGATAGAACTAGATTTATAACTTTTGATAGAAAATAGGATCCATAAATGGTACCAGGCTTCAAGGATGATAATGCAAGGAAACAGGATTCTAGCGAGTTTACAACACAAAACAAAAAAAAATAGTACAAAGAAGAGCATATTAAATGATCTGCATGATTTCAGATTCACATTCATACAACTTTTTTCAAAGTACAAAAATAAAATAAAATAAAGAAAAAGAGTCCTCTTAAATTGCGATAATCAAATCAGATTATCTGAAATCTAATTTACCTTAAGTAAACCAATGAGAATGGAGACCCGAGTAGCATCAGAAGCCGCAGAAAACCCTGCACTCTGTTTAACCAAACTCAATCAGAATGAAATACAAACTGTCTTCTGCTGATATAATCTGCATATTGAGCTATTGCTGAAATCCAACGGAGCCATGATATCACTAGTTAAGGCTTAAGATTACCTTAAGAATAGTTGCAGCATAATACAACACACTTGGTTGTCCAGTGACCTTCATTAAAAGTGATATATTAGGACAGGAATTAGCTACAACCAACATGATCAATCAAATGCTGATAATAAAAAAAGTCACAGACAAGCTGCCAGACAAGAAGTTATGACTGCCTGAAATTATTGAAACAAAACCATGACATCTACATAAACTAAAGAAAGCTACTTTATTTTAAGATAACAATGGTACCTGCTGAAAGAAAACCAATCCCGCGCCAATGATAAGTGCTTTCAAGCATTTTCCTTGAAAAACCTCCCATATTGAAGCTTCCTTCTCTTGATCAGCATAAGAAAGCTCAATCAAAATTTCATTTATTTGTTCTGCTGCTGAATCATCAATACTTCGACCTCGTAGCCGACAAAGGCAATGTATAGCATACTGTCTAACATCTTGCAAATTGCCTTTTCCCTGTATGGCACACAGAAGTAGCCATCGAGGAGAAGGTGGTAAGAACCACATTCCGAGTCCCATAATAACGGATATAGGTACACTAGTTCCATACATATAGCGCCATCCTGAAACTACATCGATATAAAGACTGCCAGCAACATAACCCAACTGCATTATAGGAATAAGCACTCAGTATTTGCAAGTCTAGCAGTTTATGGTAAGCATAAAATTCAATGAAATGCTTGAAACACTTACAAGCATCCCAAGAACTATAAATAGTTCTTTAAGAGAGATTAGCCTGCCTCGTATTTGAAATGGGGCGGTCTCAGCAATGTACATAGGAGCAGCATGCATGGCCTAATAACGTGAGAAAACTACAAATCAGTTTACTATTCTAACATAAAATCCTCGAACTATTTAATGTTACTTGGCAATATTCCCTTGTTTCAAGACGATAAGACCATTTGAGTAATGCAACAACGGGCTACACATAGCAATGTCAACACTACAAAAATGTTCAAATAATGCTAATAATAACGGGATGAAACTTAGAAAGGAAACAGAAATTGAATGAGAGAGAGAGAGAGAGAGAGAGAGAGAGAGAGAGAGAGAGAGAGGGCACATCATTTACCAAGAAAGTGTCCTCAACATATAGTTGAAGAAACTCCTTATAAAAAAAATTCATATCAAGAAGGGCTACTAGAAATTACCAATCCAATCCCAATACCAAACACAAAGCGTCCAATCACCATAATAGGAAAATTAGGTGCTAATGCTGTCAATAGAGCTCCAACAAGGTATAGAAGAGATGAAACAATCAACTCCCTTCGCCTTCCTTCAATCAGAAAGCTCACCTTTAAGATTCTATTTGAGAAAGAAAAAAAAAAGAAGAAGAAGGGATAACAACATAACAAACTATAAATGAAAGCTCAAAAAGACTGAGGAAGAAGAAACCTAGAGAGTCAGCAATGCTAAATGCTAGCGCAGAACCAATTAAGGCCCCATACAGTGAGCCACTGACCTGTCCATTTCAGCACCAGCAAATAAAAGGAAACAAATTGTTAGAAAGAATAGAAACCTTGTGTCCTCCGCAATATGATTGTAGAAATCACAAGTACTGCCACGCAGTTATAAACTCACCACAAGCCCAATTTCCACTGAAGACAAGTCATACCATGTCGTTCCACTCAAAGTGGATGACTGCAAGGAATTAAATACCCATAATCAGTTACACCATAAGGAAAGTTACAAATTCTTACATATGTTGTTACTGCACTAGAAATGGATAGGTTTTGCCGTCATCAAATAAGAAAATGTCTTGCACAGTATGGAAGGCATGTACCTCTATCGAAATGGTAGCACCAGATGTAGCACCAATATCATAGCCATACAGAAGTCCGCCTAGAGCTGGGAACAGAAAACTAAAGCTCATCCAGTTAGCGATATGCTATCAATAAAAAAGATTAAAATGAAATAAAAATGAATCGTTTATTTGACTCTCACAACTCACAAGGATGATAAAGAGAAATGTTAAATAAAAATAAATAAAAAAGGAGAAGAAGTAACATATACGTTAACTGATACTCGCAACTGGCCATGAATGTAGAGCTATACCGGTGAAACAAATAAATATAGAAAAATGCAATACTAAAAATCCTATAAATATAATGAGTACCAATATTGAAGCCAAGTCCCAGAGACACATTAAAAACTACACAGCAAAGCAAAGTAGTACCAAGACCATGTCAACTAGTAGCAGTGTAGCACACCCACATAAGCTATCAATTTCTCACATGAAATCACTTCACAAAACAGAAGAGATGGAACGAGACAAGGAACATGATTATGCCAGAAAGCATAAAGGCCTTCCTCATTGAATAAAGTGATTGTAAATGCAACATCTTGAACCTCCTATTCCAAATCCCAAGCACTCCTAACAAATCCAATGGCAAAACATTTGAGCTTATTAATGTAAGTTCCAAGGCAGCACATCCTGAAACCAATCCAATTTTTACTTAAGAAGCCAAGATCTCAATTCCAAGCAACACAATTCACTAATTCAGAAATCTAAATTACACCCACATCCAGGCTTATTCAAAATCAACATGAATCCCATCAAAACCGACCTAAAATCCAAAGTCAAGCCCAGTGAGTGATCTTAAACAAACCGTGGACAAGAAATGTGAGTACTCACGGGAAGCTTGCTGCCCAAACAGAATACTCCTCGTAAGTACGGCCGCCACCGCCACCGCCACCAATCAGAGGCTCTCTGATGCTATCCATTCCACCATCCTATCAGCAACAAGAACACCTCAAATTCAGAATAAAAACCTAATGTTTTTCTGTTTAAAAGAAGGTATGAATTGAAATTGAGAGCTGAAATTAACACCAAATTCAAATGCGACGCGATAGAATCACTCACTTCCTTATTCAAAGCCCTTCCATATGACGGCTGCTCCGGATCGACTACCTCCGAATCCATATTTCAATCTGCAATACAAATCACAAAACCTGATGAGCACCAATCGAAAGGACCAATTCCTAACAGAGCAAGAAGAATTCCACTCACAGAGCACAAATCTAGGGTATTGAGGGTCTTCTCAGGGTCTCATTTATAGGGTTTGTAAGGTTTTCAGAAAGAAAGTTGGTGAGAGAGAGAGAGAGAAAACGAACGGAGGTTGGCATGAGGTAGTTATATCGCAAATGAAATGCGTGAAAACTGGATTTCGGAAATTTTCATTTTGGGGCAGGTTTGTCTATGTGTTTCGCCGCGGAAAATCGTTTCCGCGGAAAGTTTACTCTTTCGCGACAAAACAAAATTTCCAACCATGTAAAAATTCATGCTTGCGGAAATTTTAGCCTATTTTTACTTTTTTTTTAGAAAAAGGGTCATACTAAATATTAATTTTACTATACAGGTGAAAATCTTTAGAAAAGATAGCATTTTATTGAATAATAATAATGGTTTCCGCAGAAAGTTTCGCCTTTCGCGACAAAACAAAATTTCCAACCATGTAAAAATTCATGTTTGTGGAAAATTTATCCTATTTTTACTGTTTTTTTAAGAACAAAGGGTCACACTAAATATTAGTTTTACTAGCTACACAAGTGAAAATATTTAGAAAAGATATAGCATTTTATTGAATAATAATTATCGTTTACTCATAAAGTTTCCTCTTTCGCGACAAAATAAAATTTCTAAGCATGTAAAAATTCATGTTTGTGGAAAATTTATCCTATTTTTATTTATTTTTTTAAGAAAAAGGGGTCACACTAAATATTAATTTTACTAGCTATACAAGTGAAAATATTTAGAAAAGAACTCATTTTATTGAATAATAATAATCGTTTCCGCATAAAAAGTTTCCTCTTTCTCGACAAAACAAAATTTCCAACAATGTAAAAATTCATGTTTGCATGAATTTTAGCCTATTTTTACTCTTTTGTTTTAAGACAAAAGGGTCACACTCAATATTAATTTTACTATACGGGTGAAAATCTTTGTCATGGAAAACCATTTCTGCAATCCTAATTTTACCGCGGAAAATTGGGGAAGGTGAAAGCCGTGCTAGTCTACCACAGCGTTTGACCCGGCAATGTCTAAAATGCGCATGGTAAGCAACACCGGATACGTACCTGAAGCTCCTCTCCTGTCACTGTCTCACGTCCGTCTGCTTGATGTGTGAGTTGTGGGAAGAAAAAGAAGAATGAGGAGTGGCTCTACCTATCCTGCGCCGGTGCGCACTTTAAGCTGAATCTGTGCAGACAGAGCCAAGGAGAAGGAGGCAAAGGATCGTTGAAGAAACGTGGCCGGGGGAGTGGGTGGCGGCCATGTGGTTAAATGATGCTCATGAAATCACGTGGGCGTTGCAAAGCACGTGGGAAGGGTCAAGTAGTGCCCCTGCTGCCTTCTTAGGATTTATAAAAATGTGATTAACATGGGCTTATCATATTCATTCACTCTTTATTTTTCTTATTCATGAAACAATGAATCCAATGGGGAAGAACAAGAAGAAGCTAATTGGTGTTAGATTCGAGAATAGCTTGCATGCCCAGAGAGCATTTATTTTAAATAGTTTCGATTTCAATAGGCGAGATTGTTTCTCTACTAGAAATAAGCGTGAAATGAAAAATAGAAATTCTTTTGTCATGTTATAAGTAAAATTAATGCTTGGTGTGATGGAAGAAAAATTAACAAGATAAAGTGACTTCTTTTGTGATCCTAAAAAACCAATCATTTTCCGTTGAAGATGTGGGGGTATGTTTTCCATAAATCCTTCTCTGATTTTGCTTACATCAGGGTAGTTAGCACTTTCTACCTTTAAGAAAAGCCTTTTTTTTATATTAATAATAATAATAATAGCTTCAATGTTGTAGCAGTTTAATTTTTCAATTTTTGAGAGCAAATCATAGTCCTGAAGCAACTTAACTACTTTGATGTTTTCGTATGATATAAAATTGTTTGGAATGTCCAGTCGCCATGGCTTTTGGATTATCTTCAAGTCAATGTGGAACCACCCAATTGATGGACGGTTGAGATCCACAATATAATGTGTTACTGTTACGCTAACATCTATGGTGAAAGGCAATTGTATATTGGCCCCTACATGTGCAAAATCTGATGGACTAATTTATCAATTTTCCACTCAACGGCCCACCTCAAAGTCGCCGAAGATACGTGTACTACACGTGGATAATACAGTCAATAGACCAAATGTTCGTTCTTAATATATGCTTTTGGTGGTGCGTCACGTGTGCTAAATGCTAATGACACCTTTTTTATGAACCTTCCGCAAAGTCAATCCCTTGGCACTGGCTAATCTTTTATTCACCTATCTATTTCCTGATCGTTAGATTGAGAGACTGTTTACTTCATTAAAATGGTAGAATTCATATCAATACTGGCTAGTTAAAATTTAAAAATGGAGATCGACTGAGTATTTGAAAAAATAGGCATCAAATACTTTTTTTTTTAAAAAATCAAATTAAAAGAAGATGGAAAATACACTACCAGCAATCACTCTAATAGTTCATTTCACACCATCCTTTCGGATTCTATTTATTTAAATTAAAAGATTATTTGATTCTTAATTTTACAATTCAAATTTGATCTTTTTTTAAACCACTTTAGTATGAATTATATGGATTCAATTCTCATGTATCATAGAAAATGGGCTCTCCTTATCTACTTGCTCTCATTGCATGCACCACCTTATGAGGCTCACACGGGCTCCAGTGCTCCACCAAGCAAGGAGAGGTTGGGAGACCCAAAGTGCTAGAACCTATGTATAAGCTTTTTGAGTCCATCAAATCATTTCAACTTCTTGATCCATAGACTTTAAATTTAACAATTTTAGAAGACATCATTTCCTGATGAATTTAATTCAACTGTCAATTTTATTATGTTCAATATAAAAGCCCATACGAGACATTCAAAGAAAGTGATAGGCCACAGGTCCCATCTAGCAGGTCCCATCTAGCCAAAACCGGCCCGTGCTCAAGATTGCTCGTTAGAGGAAAATCCTCATAAAAAATATAACTTCGGAAACCATTAAACTTTAAATCCTTGAACTCAATGGTTTTATTACTTAATTAAGATTATCTCTGCCCAAAAACATATCCACATTCAGACCTCCCCACCAGGGGCTAGTTTTCTAGTTGTCATATGAATTTGTGGGAAAACTGTTAATAGATTGAAGGTTTTTGTGGGGGGAGATCCTCTAAAATGAATTAATGCTAATCAATCTTAATATATGTGTGCAAACAACCAACCATGCAGTGGAAAAAAAAAATCAAACCACAAGCACACACCACAAGAAGACACAGATTTTACGTGGAAAATCCAACCTGGGAAAAAACCACGGCCAAGAATCAAGCACTATGAATCATACTACAGTTAAAAGAGAATACTCACAACCCTTATCCAGTTGTTCCTCAACCTAAGGACCTTGTGATTCCTTCGCACAGCTCCATGCTGCAACGACCCCATGTTGTTCTCTGTGACAGATCCAATTACTTAGACGCATTGTAGATGTAGCACTTAACACCCCAAAGCACTCTTCTACACTCAGAGAAGTAGAAGACAAGAAACTCTAGAGTAGAACTTCAGCCCTTCAACTCTCAAAAAGACTCTAGAGGAGATGATCTCTAAAATATATTCTTCATTCAAAACAATTAGATCTCTATCTTAGGGTTGAGAGAAAACCCCTTTTTATAGCCTCTAATTCGTGCCTCATAAGTATAATACGATCAGGAAAAGAGTTGGCATCAAACAGGTAAGTTTCCCTTTAATTCGGACTGAAAAATCGCAAGTCGGCGCACTTTCTGCACTTGCTCGACCGGTCTGATAAATTGCCCAACCGGTCGGATTACGGTTCTGCCCGGGTGGAAATTTCAGCATTTTCCTGCAAACCTCCAGAGGCCATAACTTTCTCGTTTCAGCTCCGATTGAGGCGATCTTGGGCTTGACGGAATCCTGTCAAAAAGAGTTTTCCAACGGTAGGTTGCATGCCCATATCCGACGCTCGGTTTGCGAGATATGACCTTTTTAATCCATGTTGTCCGTTAAAAACTACTTCAATTTGTCGCTTTTTCTTCTATTTCTTCACTTCAGTGCATCCGGCGACTCAAACCATTATCCATACTAAAAAATATGTAAAATACAACACTAATGGACTCAAGTTTTGTCTAACCCATGAATTTGCCAAGACAAAAATACTTACATAGATGGGGCAATGCATTTTTGTGGTGACTGGTGAAAAAGATCACTGCCCCTAGTGCAGTAGGAAATCAAGCGATAACTATTATGACTATTCATTTTTTATTAAACCCAGTCAAGATGAAGCTAACAAGATAACGACCAAGATGGGGGCCATTTGGTAAACGTATATGGCAAATTTGTCAACATGTTATCCTTTAAATGAGAAGGGGTCACTCAACCCCGCACTCCTTTTCACACTCCTATTTTGAAAATTGACAGTCCCTAAGAAGGCAGTTTAGAATTTTTCAATTTTTCAATACTTTCTAAAAATCAAACAAAATATATGTCTCATGTATGAAAGAATAAAAAATAAATAAAGAATCGAGGAAATTTTTCAAAACAGCCCTATAATTAGGTACTCTATTAGAATATCAGTCAACAAAACTAGTCCATAAATTTAAGCAGAGACTAACAAAGATGCAAGCTACTGCCATTAGGATGCATGACGCAAGATCTGAATAGATCAGTAAACACTGATTCCAAAGTGATATGAATTAAAATCACAATGGCTGTGTCTATGCAGGCTAGTGGTGAAAATTCAGAAACTGCAGTTTCATCCCCATGATCAACCATCCTAAAAGTTTGAAGTCACCCCCGTGGTGATAAATGCAAAGTCTTAAAAGAAACAAGAGCACCCAAGCATCGTGATGGTAAACCAATTACAGCTACACGAGGAAGTTAGAGGTATTTACCATTTTTTTTTGTTGAATAAATATTTCTATTGAATCAATTAAAGAATTTAGATGGTGATCAATGATCAATTAAGGTTAGTTTGAATCATTGATTTATGTAATGACACCTAATCAAGTTGATATGATATAGTTGTTTTGGATATCAAAATTTTGAAACAATCAACCATTAGATTGCTTGAATTATGTCATTTGATAATAAAATAAACTTACTTTATCTATTTAGTGTTGTTATCAATTTAGAAAAATCAACATTTTTTTTAACTTGGTAGTCGCCAAAGTTACCCAGTTATGAATATTTATATAATTCTCTAAATTGAACTGAGAGATATCACAAATTATATTTGTTTTTTTTTTTTTTTTGTGAAAATGACAATGCTTAAATTGTAATTTTCATTAAAGAAATGGTTCAATCAAACCCAAAGGGATGATTGTCCATAATTTGAATTTGGAGTATGATATGATTAGTAAATGTGTTGTTTTGTTTAATTTATGTCCAAAGGTATATTTTACAAAATCACGTCACATACTATTAACATGGTCATTTATTTAAAGAAAAAGGTAATATATTTACATATTATTTTTTCAACCCAAAGGTTGTTCTACAAATGATGTACGTATCACTTTTAAATTTTTGGCAAATTGCATCGTTAAATTCAAAGCATTACATTACTTATTAATATTTGTTTACTTTTCAGTTTTCAATTCTATGGCATCACTTTCGACCTTATAGAATATTCTAAAGTTAGATGGATTAAACTTTATTAAATGGTTGGACATGTTGTTTGGCTATCACTTTTTAATAATATGCATGATCGCATGTCCAAAGCTAAAATTAAATTCATTACAATCAATTTTTGAGACTGAAATCAATTTTCTATAAATATCAGGAACCAAAAAGGTATTATAAAGATCTAGAACATATCCAATGTTAAGCACCAGCCTATAGATGTCTACAGCTTCAACTCTTGATTTCTTCTTATTGTCCATCGTAATGGTTTTCTCTCCGTCATTTGGAGTTTCCCTTGAAAGGAATTCATGCACACAACTAGACACATGAATAGTTGCTTCAGAGTCGACCCACCAAGAATTTAATGGGATATTAGTTAAGTTGGTTTCTTGACATATAAAAGATAGGTTTTTACCTCTCTTTCAAATTAGTTTTTATGCTTTAGGTAGTCTTTCTTAAAATGACCCTTCTTTCCATAGAAAAAACATGTTCTCAGTGTCCCTTTTCCATTCTTATTGGTTTTGACCCTAAATATTTTCTTTCTTTTACCCTTGTCTTTTCCCCTAGACTTATTTTAAGAGATAAAATTAATAGTTAATTGTCCCACCGCCTTAAGCCTCATTTCTTCTTGATCAACCTAACCATGGAGTTGAGCTCTAGTTGTATGCTATTTTAAATGGGCCAAATGCGGGAGGAAGAGAATTGAAAATGAATGCTACCAAATATTTCTCTGATACACTCATATTAACTTCCTTTAATTAAAAAGCAATATTTGTCATTGATAAGAAATGTTATCTTACCCCCAACGTTCTATCATATTTCATGCTTATGAGGCAGCTAATCAAGGACGCACCTAAAGTTTTATCATTTATTTGAAACTGACCTTTTATAGCTTTTCGTAGGTCATTTGCATTATCCTTTACTTTGATGGGCCCTCCAATAGTCATTGAAATTGAGTTTAAGATAATTTTCATCGCGACCTTATTAGTCTTAATCCATTTATTATAATAAGCCATTTCATCAACCAAGCCCGCAACCATGAGTGCATTTGGCTTAGGCACGTCCAAAGCCATATTAAGGTCCAAGAAAGCAATTGCCAAACAACAACATGTCCAACCATTTAATAAAGTTTGATCCATCTAGTAGGGGAACATGTTATAAGGTCAAAAGTGATGCCATATAATTGAAAACTAAAAAACAAACAACTATCAATAAGTAATATAATGCTTTGAATTGAATGATGCAATTAACCAAAATTTAAAAGTAATATGTAAATTATTGTAGAACTACCTTTGGGTTGGAAAAATAATATGTAAATATATTACCTTTTCTTTAAATAAATGACCACGTTAATAGTATGTGACATGATTTTATAAAATATACCTTCGGACATAAATTAAACAAAACAACACATTTATTAGTCATATCAGATTCCAAATTCAAATTATGGACAATCACACCTTTGAGTTTGATTGAATCATTTCTTTAATGAAAATTACAATTTTAAGTGTTGTCATTTTCACAAAATATATATATATATATATAATTTATGATATCTCTTAGTTCAATCTAGAGAATTACATAAATATTTATAACTGGGTCACTTTGGCGACTACCAAGTTAAAAAAAAAATGTTGATTTTTCTAAATTGATAACAACACTTAATTGATAAAGTATGTTCATTTTATTATCAAATGACTTAATTCAAGCAATCTAATGGTTGATTGTTCCAAAATATTGATATCCAAAATAATTGTATCATATCAGCTTGATTAAGTGTCATTGCATGAATCAGTGGTCCAAATTAACCTTAATTGGTTATTGATCATCACCTAAATTCTTTAATTGATTCAATAGAAATATTTATTCAATAAAAACAAAATAATAAATAACTCTAACTTTTAAACATAAGTGAGCGTTTTTTTTATAAACATAACCTCGAATATAAAACAATTTAAATTTGCAGCAGAAATAACACAAGTGAGATTAATAATAGCATTAAAATATAATATGCTATATCTTAAAGTCATTTATCTGTCCATTGGATTCGTTCAAGTGATAGATCTCATTGCCATTAATATATAGAAAAAAACGGATAGTCGATCTGAGTGTGGGTGTGTCTTTTATGATTAAAATACGATTTGAACCGTTTTTTATTGATCAATCTTTTTAACTTTGATGCTGACCAATAAATTCAAAAGTTAGATATGTCAAATAAAATCACTTCAACGGATCTGATCAGGTTGAATAAACATCTTGTAAGAATAATTAAAATTTAACCTTTAGTGATCAATCATACTTGATCTTGACAAATCAATGTCCAATATGTAACCCCATATGTGGCTGATAAAAAAAATGGAATGGTCAATGATACCATTGGAATAACAAGAACAATATGTCACATCATAAGTTGTATATGAACTAGTATGTACACTTTCATGGTTTATGGGTTGGCCTTCAACCTTTAATTGGGCCACTTATGGATCACATTTGGGTCAGCTAAATGTACAATTCTGCACTATTTAATAAGTGGGTCAAGCTGAAAACTTTTTTAAAAATCCAACTGGGCTAATGGGCACTTAATGGGTCAGGTCCCACCCTGACTCAGCCCAGTACCTGACCCAGATAAGAACCACCACGGATTCCAGATTAGATAGGTCAGTTCAGGCTGACCGGACTGTCAGCCCGCCGAAGCACACTCCGAGGTGGGCATGTCAGGTCGGACTGGCCCGACCTACCTAGACTGGCCCAGCCCAGCTACCCATTATGGGTGGCCGGCTGGCTGGCTTACTGGCAGGACACAGCCAGCATACGTTTTGTGCTTGTGCTGGAGCAGTACACGGATTGTGCTGAGATGGGATTTTTTTTCTTTAATTGAAGAATTATGATGATAAATTAAAAAAAAAACCTCATTCATGATTCTGAATGAAAAAAAAAGAAAAAAAAACATACTTACCCAAAAAAATAGGATCACAGAGATATCATTATGCCTTTCATGCCCAAAATCCAAATATAGAGATAATAGTAAAAAATAAAAATATATTATTTTCTTCTTTTTCAGATTGGGTTGTGGGCTTTGTAAACCTCGTCTGAGGCCTTTCATTCTAATGAATGGAATATCCATTATCAGAAACCCACAAATTCTTTATATTTGGGTATTTAGATTTTAATACCTGGAAGAATCAAGGAAGCTTCAAAATTATAAATAAAGAATACAATTGAGCATTGGATTGAAACGAGTAAAGCTCTTATACCAAATGTTGGAAAAAAAGAGTTTACAACCATAAAGCATATCTTTTGTAATCAATGCAATAGTACAAGAAACCATTAGATTGGTTAGATATTACCTGATTTTACAACTCTCATACCTTTTGCCTTTCTTCTCCCAAAGAGAGTGATAGATAAGAAAACTATCGTTGGCAAGAGAGTTACCCGAGGATTCCTTTTATAGATCAAAAAAATTCAAAATCCTTCCATCAACGAGAGAAAATTCCTCTATTATTTATATTGTCCCTTGACCTAAAGCATAGATGAAAACTTTTTAAATAACATTTGACTAAAATAAAAGGAAGTCATTCAAAGGTGGAAAAACCTAATCATGTGGGCCACAATCGAATTTAACAACCTTCACACTTTTATTCATATAGCAGGCTTCTAACATCTTCCAACACCGGGGTATATAGACACTACAGTCTACAATTTATCTTATCCAACCAATATCCGTAATAGCGACTTTTGGGATTCTATGTCTACAAATACATGCAAAAGAAATAAACATATAAAACCAACATATGCCAGAAGGATTAAGTCATGGAGCACTGAAAGGGGGCGTTCTTAGGTTTTGGTAGGTTGCCAAGGCTGGTATGTGGTCCAGTCTCTTTGGCCCGGGTTGAGAGTATGGCCCTTGGAGTGGTAGATGTATTGATCACCCTCCCCAGAGACGTTCTCCCTGTGTTCAATTCCATACCTCCTGGGTTTCAGCATCAATAGCTGACAAGAAACAAAGTAACAATATTAGCCTACTAGATGAATGGTCAGAGACATGAACATCAGCTATTTGATTTGTGAGAGTTTCTTGGATATACATTTATTATCATTCGATGCCAGCATTCAAAAAAAGTGTAAACAATGCTATTTGAAAGGCTAAAATAAGCACGCATGAAACTCACTTCTGCACAATTGACAGAGACGGTGAAATGCAAATTCAACTACTAATTTGTGCAGTGTTCTGAAAGTAAGTTCATAACTGCACACAATCACCAACTCTTTTTTTGCATTTGCTTTATGAAATAGACAAACATTTACAAACAAATGTTCCTGAAGTAAATAGTCATCCAATCAACAACTGAGTGATTATCTCAATCACACGGTCATGAGCATGCCTCGCGATCTTGACAATAAGCTAAAAATTGCTAACGCATCAATGACATTAAAACTAGGCCTGAATGGACTCATGAAGTCGAATAATTAAAAAAAAAAAAAAAAGTAAAAGCCCAACCAAGTTCTGTGGTGAGAAAAACCAATCATTTTTCTTATCAATCATGTTAGCAATAATTACTCAGATGAAAAAGCTTGCTCGGATGAAAAAACTTACTTCATCGCCAGTGTGGTCAGTGATGCAGTGCAACCAACCATGCCACTCAGGTGGCACTTGAGATGCATTGTAGCGGGCCCTATCTCCATACTCGACCCACCTGTGTCTTCCTGCAAAACTCTAATAGGTTCGTCTAAGAATTACTCATTTAAAGTCAGAGACATGGAACAATCTTCACTGCATAGGATACACTAGGATCATCATTAATCATGCACACCAAGACAGGGATAGTAGATTCATATCACACAGGACCTGAACCCATGCTTGGTTTTGGTGGAAAAGTGGAAACCTGATTAATGTGCACAACTCTCTGAAACCAATTTTAGCTGGCTTCTCACTGATCTCCAATTTACCATGCATTAGAACAAGCAACAAGGTGGCTTAATGGAATGGAACATGAAAAGAATAATATACAGACCAAATTGAGTATTTTCCAGTTTCTGGTAATATTTATTCCCAAATTTATCAACTCCAACAAGTGTTGCACCTATGCCATGGATCTTGGTTTGCCTGAACATAATTCAGATCAATAATGAACAAGAACCTAATGAAAAAGAAATTCATCATATGCGTGAATACAGGCAGTTTCACAGCAGATGACATAATTCAGAAGAAAAAAATTATGTTGCTAATACAGCATGATCACAAACACAGGGTTGAAAATAAGGATGTCTACGTGCGACGTGGTTTGCCGGCAAATTATCCAATGCCATGAATCAGCTACATAATCTTTAGATTTCTCAGCAGCATGAACAAACAGTTTGTAACTCACTGGGGGGAGGGATTAAACAACAGAACAAAGTGCAAAGCTGACATGTCAAGCAAAAATGGGGAAGATAGTGTTGAACTAAACCTAGAATTTATTTGATTAGAGGGGGTCCGGTGGACACCAATGGTACTCATTGACAAGACATGTTTTGGTTCCTCATGGTTTTGAGGACAAAGAAATAATTATCAAAGAATTACCCAAAGACTTCATTACAACCTAAATAGTTTGCCAAATTAACTTCTTAAATGCCGGGTGTAGCATTGAATCTAGCCGGGTGTAGCATTGAATCTAAGTATTAGCCGGGTGTAGCATTGAATCTAATACTTACTTGCTTACTTGCATATGTGCATATCTCTCTCTCTCTCTCTCTCCCTCTCCCCACAGTATGCCAAGTTCTGGGCACATTTCACATCTAAGTTTTTCTTGCCTGTCTTTGTAGACTAATAACCACAACATATCCTACAAGTCTACTATTGAATATCAAGCTTAACTTGGCCAGACAACAGCAAATATAACCAGTGGAATTTTATGAGATGTTAAGATATCTTTTCACTCATAAAAATCATTAATTCTCCTTTTGAAGGAAAAAAAAAAACAACTACTACACGCAATCAGGCAAAAGAGTTAAAACCCTTGCAAGGAGGAATTTGTTCAGCAACGAGCAAATGCAAAGAAAACAAGACAAACAGAATATTAGATGAAAACATGACATCTTCAGACAATTATCAAAGAGATAGCCTAGTTTAGATAATGCTTAAGAGTTAAGATGATATATTCTTAAGTAATGAAACAAGACATCCCTTAAACAGGTGACTTGCATAGGGAAAAACATAAAGAAGAGAAAAAAATTTATTATGATGAGAGAAATAGAGAGACTAAAATTATTCATTGTTGCTTCTGAAAACAAATTCAAAGATATTCAAATAAAAATTTTCACTTTTCCTTCATAATTGCTGCAAGAGGAAAAATGGATATACTTACAAAAGGTTACCATCCAGAAGGCATTTCCTGTATAAAAAAAATGGGAAAATGGGAGACAAAAGTGGAATTTCAGAAATTTCATGAAAGAAATGGAGATTAGTCAACCTATCAAAAAATGAAATGAATAACATATTTAACTAGAGAAAAACAACTGTCTGTATGAAGAGGCAACAACATAAACATCATAGAACAAATTAAGAATTCAACAAATGGAGATGCAACATGAAAATGCTAAGTAAAGATGCACTCCCTTCAGACATCACACATAGGCTTGTAAAACATTGCCATCACACTCGTCAAATAGAAAACCTCATCCTTAAATACAGAAAGAAAAATAAACAAAAAATGGAACTGAAGAAGTTCTTCCATAATGATCCTGAGGTTAATAATCTTAGGTTCACAGAACTGATGGAATCACATCACTACAAATCATGTTAATTGGTTCACAATTCACACGACTGATAGAATCACGTCACCACAAACCATATTAACGGATGGAATAAAAACAAATGTCCTCCACTGCCAATGGCAGACAAGGCTCCCTAAAGCACCTCAAACATTGACCTTTCAACATTGACATAAATAAATAAGTTTTGGCACATCTGAACTATAACCCACTTGCACTAGGTGGTCGCAATTTAAAAAAGAACTTTACAGAAGAATACCGCCACATATTAGACATTTTTTCATAGTAAAATTAAAAAAAAAAAGACTCAGTATTCATATTGGACCCCTTGAACAATTTGCAATGTATTGTGCGTGCATGTCACTGAGGTCTTACAAATTCTTATTAGGTGTTGCCAACTAGTCTTCTATCTAAGCTATCCATTTAAGTTCAATGGAATGAAAGAAAAAGCGACTTCTAATTATGTTAATTGTAGTGCAGTATGTGGGTAGAGATGGAAATGTAGTAGCTCATAAGTTAGCTAGGCATGCTTAGCATGTAGATGAGGTCTGGTGATCATTTTCCCCAGAATTCATTAAACAATATGTAATTGTTGATTCTATGTTGGTTTATCAATAATATTATTTAAGAATTTTTCAATAAAAAAATTCATATTACAGTTCTCCATAAGTGGAATTTTTAAGTCTAGTTCATATGGGGGGTAGTTTCAACTTTTTCTTTTCAACGTGTGGATGCTCTAGAGACTCTAGAGTATTTTGCATTATGGTTTTGGATTTATGATTCACTTTTATTCTTCTATTAGGATTAAGGTTAGTGGAGTGTGAGACTGTAAATTTGATTCCTTACCTCTTGTGTTGTGGTTAAGGCTATGTCATGTTGATCCAGGTCAATCATATATGATCATAGGCTCTTTGTTTCCATGTGTAGAACACTAGGGCTGGCCTTGAGATTTTCGAGACCCCAAGCGAACTCCCAAAATGGGGCCTCCATATGTTAGAGTAAAATTTTTATTAAAACGTAGTTCTACAGTTTTTGGTAAACCTTGACGGTAAGAGAAAATTTTATGAATCATATGAAAAAATTACACATAAGCGAGGTGGGCATAATGAACCTTCCATCTATATGCATGTCATAATGGAGTCTAATGTCAATTACCTCTTTTATTTATATGGTCTGACATTAGTCATATGTCTGATCACGCTTGAAAATGACGTGGAAATGAATTACGGAATCAAGATCCGACATTCACGCACTTCAAGCGTTAAGAAGAATGGGAAATAATTACAGTTCATCATTAATTTCCCTTTGTTTACATGGGTTCAAGTGCTCTGACCTCGGGGATGCAAGTTGTTTACATGGATTTTGAAAATTTACAACCCCTCCCTCAAGTCTTAGATGTGATCTTAATTTGGAAATTACAAGAAAATGTACATAAGGTGGAAAAAATGTGAAAAAGAGGAAAAAAATGGGGGGTGACCGTGACTCGCGGTCACTGCCCCATTTCAGTGACCGTGATTCACCCACAGTCACTGAGGCCTTCCAGTGACCGTGACTCACCCACGGTCACTGGGGCCTTCCAGTGACCGTGACTCACCCACGGTCACTGGCAGACAGTGGCCATGAAGCCACTGTTTGCCTCCATTTTTTGTGCTGTTCGCGCTGGTTTTTTTTGGAACTTCTTTCAAGTGTTGGAACTCCATTTTCATAACTTTGGAGTGGTGGACAACCATCAAGAAGATCACATTTAACCATGGAATCAATCGAAACCTCTGTAACTCATCATTCGTGCTTACGGACTGCGTTTTTGTTTCAAGTCCGAAATGGGCAAATATGAAGCCGGAGTTGTGTCATTTTGAACCTATCATTTTCAAGGAACAGAATGAGGCCTAGAGAGACTTCTTTCACAACTCTTGCGATGGCTAAGAGGCTCTACGAATAAGAGAAACAGAGGTGACAATGTCATCCTCTCAGAAATTGCCGACGTATGAACATAGCATGAACTTTGGCCATTCCACTTCCTTCTCTTCTTTTGAATTTTCTTCCTCACCTTCAAAATTGAGAAAAGAAGGTAGGAATGGTCGTGGAAGTGCTGCTGGAGTTTGCTTCTTTGTTGCTTTAAGTGCTTCTTTCTTTGATTTCTTCTCTTTTCTTCTTTGTGTATGTGTTCCTCCCCCTTTTCCTTCAAAATTTTGAACCTTTTATAGTCTCCCAATCAGTTTTGTGCAGTTTTGGGGAGTTAATAGCAGTTGTGGGGATTTGGATTTCGAAGAGGAGTGGAGGGAAACTGCCCAAAATCGTGGAAAACATCTTTTGAAGGTCCGTGACCGCACGCTTGGTCATGGACGAGGCCCAATTTCGGGTTTTCGCGTATGTGGCCCATTTTCATCTGTTTTGGGCTCAAACGAAGCTCGATTGCCATGAAACTTGGAAGGATGCTTCTTGACACTATTTTCTGCAAGTCATAAAAATTTCAGCCCGTTTTGACTTCAGGAAGTTGGTCAACTTTTTCATTAATTGGGCCCCGGTCACGGACAAGGCCCACTTTTGGAACATTGCATATGCGGCCTATTTTCCATTGTTTGAGGCCCGAATGATGTCCAATCATCACGAAACTTGGAGAGATGTTGCTTGACACTATTTTAAGTGTTTCATAGAAGTTTCAGCTCTGTTTGACCACCTGAACTTCGTCAACTCCTTTTGTTTGTGGGCCCCGGTCACTCCCAATGCCCATTCTTGAACTTTTGCATATGTGGCTTGTTTCCGCTTGTTCGGGGCCCAAACGGTGTCCAATCGCCACGAAACTTGGAGGAATGCTTCTTGACACTATTTTGAGTGTGTCACAGAAGTTTCAGCTCTGTTTGACAACCTGAACTTGGTCAACTCCTTTTGTTTGTGGGCCCCGGTCACTCCCAAGGCCCATTCTTGAACTTTTGCATATGTGGCTTGTTTCCGCTTTTTCGGGGCCCAAACGGTGTCCAATCGCCACGAAACTTGGAGGAATGCTTCTTGACACTATTTTGAGTGTGTCACAGAAGTTTTAGCTCTGCTTGACCACCTGAACTTGGTCAACTCTCCAGTTGACTTTTTTTTACAGTGGGCCCTTGTTTCAGCTGTTTTAAGCCTAAATGACCTCGGTTTGATTTGAGACTTGGAGGGACTGACGTCAAGAACATCTTTGAGTATTCATCCAAATTTCATGCAGTTTTGATTTGAGGAAGTAGGATTTCGAACAGTGGCCTATTCATTGCATGCGTTAGGTCACTATTCACTCCGCATTGAGATAGTTAGCCTGTTTTTTATCCGAACAGCCTCCACTTGACTTGAAACTTTGGGAGAATAACTTGGGGCATTCTTTGAGCATTCGTTCCAAATTTTATCTGCTTTGGCCTTCTGGAAGCCAATGACCCCAAAATTCAGGATTACTGTCCTCTAAGCTGATATGTAATGAAATTTAGATCAAACGGAGTCTTTTTGACTTGAAAATTTGCAAAGTATCTTCTGAGCATGACTGAAGCTTCGCGTTCAAATTTCATCAATTTTGGACATCGGGAAGCAGGACTTTGGTTAGTGACCCCATGGCTTGGAGGGGAACTGACCTCAGGCTGACATGCTTGTGGCTTTTGGGTTTGATGATGTCTGTTCAACCTGAAATTTTGTAGGGCCTGTCTTGGGCATTATTTGAACTTCCTCCGAGAGTTCCAGCTACCTTGATCTCCATGGGATATCACTCTGCATAGGGATCCACAGAGCATAGTATATCATCACTTCGACACGTAGGAATGCCAGTTCTCACAGTGATTCCCCAAGATCTGGCAAATATCCTCTGTAGCCTAAATTAAGCTGAGATGAGGTATCTTCGCTGCAGTATTTGCAATTTTTTTTTTTATAGGTCAACAATGTCATAGTTTGATGTCAAACCATGAAAATTACTATTGATAAATTTAGATCATCAGACTGTAAAATTAAGTCTAATATCATAAGCGAGTATACATATGAAATTTTTATAGATAAATTTTATACCATCAATTTTTTAAGTTTGTGTAATATCATCAATTTTCTAAGGTTGAAAATGTTATCAATTTTCTAAGGTTATGTAATCTCTCACTACAAAAAACAGAAAAATTTTCTGCCGCTATTTAATGTGCATTTTCTATATATCCAAGTAAAAAATAAAACTTTTAGCAGAAAAAAAAAATCTGTCACAAAAAGTGAATTTTAACGGCAGAAAACAATTTATGTCGCAAAAAGTGACTTAAGTGTTTTTTTCCGCTGCTAAAAAGCAACTTTTTTTTTTTTTGGTTCAGTGGCCAAGCGTGGGGGCCCCAAGCCACTGCTTGGGTTGCGTCCCCAAAAGTCCAGGCCTACAGGACACATTTAGCGCACCCCATATTGATGGAATAAGGCAAAGATGATGCTGATATGGTATATAGCTTAGGAGTTGCTATATATCGGACCTCATAGTGCAAAGAAGACTTGTCAAAAAGGAGGAGGAAGAAGAAAAGTGGATTAGATGTCAAAATAGAATTAAGATTTACACAAAAATTCCAAATGAAAGTAGATCACTTATTTTTCAACATAAAAAGAAACACCATCTTCAATCCTCCACAGCCGACACCAACTATCTCGCATTAAAATCACCCATAACAGGACATCCATTTCTTCATTATATAAAAAATTATTGAATTCCATCCCTATACTAGGAATTCTCTTTTTCTTTTTCATGTCATAAAAATCCTTCACCCTCATTATTAGTAAAGTAAGGGGCCTTTTGAAAACTCTAGTCTAATTAATAACAGCTAATTAGATTAAGGTCTAAAATAAAAATTCTAGATTACAATTAAGGCGTTTAGTAAAATTGTTTAAATAAAAAAACTCTTATTCCGTGACATAATTGGGACCCACCTTTGGATTGAGGTAACTGGGGCCCACCTGCCTTTTTTGTCGTTTTAAAATTTTTTCATGAGGTTGTTTACATCCAAACACTTGTAAATTTTGCATTACACTTCCATATGCATTAGCTTAAAAAAACTCTTAAAAAGAGAGAAAAAAAAAAGGCACCTTCAGCTGTTATTTTAAGAGGCAGGAGCTCTAATTTGTAAATAAACACTACAAATAGGAATTCCAATTAGACGTTAACCAAACACTCTAATATGTAAATAAGCTCCAAATCACAAAATAAGAGCTTCTTTTGAGAGATGACAAACCACCCTGAGACAATAGAAGGGAAAGAACTGAAAAAATATATATATATATCTCAAACAACATATAATACCACATTGTAAAACAAGCTCCTGATCCAACCAATATTATATATGAACCAAATCAAGCTTATCTCCTGTAAAAAAAAAAATCACCAACTGAAACTATGCAAAATTACAACATAATAAACCAAACCCATGTAATAAAATCCTACAAACAAAAAGGATGGGTTCACATTCAAAACACAAATAACAGAAAAAACAACACATGGGGTGCTGAGTCCTGGAAGTCTATGATGATAAAATATATCAGTAATCAGCAATTTAAGAAAATGAAAGCAAACCGTTAAAATCTGCTTAATTAAGATAAAGGAAAAGATTTACTTGTATCCTTCTTCTTTCAGTTCTCTTAGAACGCCACCGATGCCTTTCTCTCTAACCGCTTTCAAAGCATTCCTCAGCAGCGAAGTCATGCTTATCTCCTTTGTTCTAGAGCTCTCTTTTGATTTCGGCAAGGTTCCTTTTATATATTCGTACGCGTGAGCTTTTTCTTGCACGTGCTTAGTGAAACACTTCACACCTGTGCAAGGATCAGGCCTCTTCATTTGAGTGGAGGGGCCTAGCATACACTGAAAGTTTACAAATGTGCTGTGCCTTTGTTTATTTTCAGGCCCATAACTTGAATCAAACTGAACAATTACAAGGAATTGTTTGTGCAACAAGAATATTTCAGTTTGGTTTTTGTTTACATTAGAGAAATGAATCAATATTTCTACCCGTCACATAGAAAATTAAAATTCTCTATGTATCTTAAAATTAAAATCAATACATGTATCTTTGATTACGTTGGATATTACCGCTAATAACATACATGTATCATAAAAGAATTGCTTGTGAAAAAAAATATATATACCAGTCATGAGTTGGGATTCATGTGGATGGGACTAAGACTTTCTTAAAATTTATTTATTGGGATGATTGTTAAGTATTTGTTTTCTATTTTCTCTTAATTAATTTTATATTAAAAGGAGTGATGATGTTGCCCATCCACTCGTGGCCTAAGTGGTGAGGCATCTCCCCTATCCATGATACAAACAAGGATATTAGGGGTTGTTTGGCAACTCATACTCATATGAAACAGATTTGCATAAAACAGATTTGTTTCAAATGGTTCTATTTGAAATAAATATTGTAGAATTTATAAATTTATTGGTAGACACCATGAATCAATGGCTAATACTTGACCACATGGCCATTTTTACTATTCCTAGGACAATTAAAGGTTTGGATCTTGATATAGGCCACAAAGTTTAGAAATGAACCTCAAATTGTTCCTTTTTTTTTAAATATCTCGAGATTGGTAAATGATAAATGGTTGATATTTGGTATGGTGCTTGTTTTTAGTTATGTTTTGCATTTGTACAGTTTATATTATATTAAAGGGTCTCAAAATTGGAAAAAAAAAAGTGAAAAAAAGCAGGCTGTTTCCATATAAGTTCAAACCCAATCGAGTGGTTGAAAGTTTTTCCTCAATTTTTTGAGATTCACAAGGAACTAGGCATGGAAATTTGAAATCATAACTGTGTTTAACCCTCCAAAGAGGATTAATGGTTTTGATCTTTCTTTTGGGGCTCACAAGTGTCAAAAGTTTAGATGTAAACATTGGGATCTTTTTGAAAAAATATAAGAACATCCATTGGCTAAAATTTGGATGTAGAGTCATGTTTGACCCTCTTTAATGGCTTGGATCTTGATTTAGGGGCCCAAGATGTCAAAAAAAAAAAAAAAAAAAAAAAAGAAAAAAGAAAAGAAAAGAAAAGAAAAAGGTAAAAATGGACTATCCTGGAAATCGCGTTAGATTAGTATTCATCGCGGGGTCTGTTTACTTCAGACATATATGTCTGATTTGATTATGCTCCTTTTGCTTGCTGGCTAAACCAGACATATAACGTCTTAGAAGCATTTGAAATAGATAAAGGGAAAGCAACTACCAAACATTGTCAAAACTAAGTGAATCGGTTTTAAGAGAATGAGCGCCTAAGAAATGCCCTCTTTCCTTAGTGGTGAAAGTTGTGTGTGTTCTTTCTTAGCTGGTTGAGCTCAAACCTTTAGGTATGTCACTTCTTTTTGTGTGTAGAGACTTTCTTTCCACTTTTATGAGCTTTTTTTCCGTGTATGTGAGATTTTTTTCCACTTAAGTAGACTTTCTTTCCATATATTGACTCTTCATTTAGGTCCTAGCCCCCTTGGTATCAGGAAAAAAAAAAAAAAAGAGCTTGAAAGTAGAGATGCCAAACTGAATCAAGGTCATTCGTATAACTTCAACTTTGTTTCCTTAATCTTAGCTACTTATAGAAATGCATTTATTGAAATTTCAAATAATTCCACTCTATGCAGGCAAAAGGATCCTTATCATTTTTCAAAGTTTTTTAAATAAAATTGGTCATTCATTTAAACACTCATATTGGAGCCTAAAAACTTGTTTGTTGGCATAGAATTAAATAGACGTGAATTTTGACCGAATGGGCTCTAGCAAATGATAGTTAAAAAGCTGAGGTGCAATGGCAAATACTTGTTTCCTCGTTTTTTGATATTCCCTTTTGCATGTATAGCTTGAATTGCTTTTTAGATATGTATATAACGGAATCAAAGTGAATTCAATTACAGAAAAAAGGCATTTTGCCTTGCCAGCACACTCTTGTTCAAGTGGCGTTGGCACCTTGACAATACAGATGCCAATAGATAAATCTGTGGGTCTTTAGATTGATGGTATCACCCCTAGCCAATAGGCAAACGTTTAAAAACAAAAAACTGATTTGTATAAAATACATATGAATTAATAGACAGATGAGCTCCCCTCAATGATATTTAAAGAGGTAATCATGACGAACATAAGTAAGTAGATACCACCTTCACTTTCATGATATTTGAATCACTAGGGTTGTAGATTGGCATTTGTTTCCCACCACACCCTCATCCACTTTCCATTAGAAGGAAGAAGATTGATAGTTCATCTTGAAAATTCACGTTCATTTCTTCTTTGTTACCATTTTTGCAAAACTGAGTCTTACCCCCGCTCTCTATTTAGTCACATTAAACAATGAAGGCTAGAACACCTATTAGCAGGCTTCAAAATGGGTGGACTTGAGTATTCTCATTTTCAAACCGGTGAACTTGGTCGATTTAAATAAGAGCCAAATCTCCTCGTGGATCAATTTGTACATGGACTTGGGCGGTTATAAATGCAAGTGAGTCCAAACATACTATGACAGCTTAAGGGGGCATTTGTGCAGCAATGGTTTCACCCTAAAAAGGATACCAATAAGGCATTGGAGCACCTGGCTCGAGTTATTTGGTGCGATGACACAACCAGCCAATCCCTTTTTGTTGGCATGATTTTTTATATTTTTTAGTTAGAGAGGATTTTGTTGTCCCCAATGGTAAGAAAGGTATATTCTCAGACGAGGAAACACTCAATCTATTTATTTATTTATTTTTTATGGTCCGCCCCAAATGAGCCTTAAATTTTTCTTCACATATCATAAACATAATTTCAGCTCTACCTAGTGCCCTCACGTCCCCAATGCTTTGGACACAAAGAAAATCTATGTCAAAAGAATGGAAATACGAGCTGTTAGAAATAAATGCCTTTCACTATGAACCTAATTGCTTGTCATAAATAATAAATAATAAATACGTGTAAATTATATTGATTAGGTCAATAAAAGGTCAATTTTTGGCTCAACCCCAATAAAGTAAATTATATGAATACATTATTTTCAACTATTAATTTTTAATAGATGGGTCCCATTCTAAAATTTCAACCTAAAGATAGTGTTGTAAACGGATTGGTTTCGGTTTGAGTCGGTTTCGGTTTAGGTCCATGGTGAACCTAGAACTAAAACCGTCAAGGGGGGGGATGGATTTGGAGTTGGAACCGGACCCGATTTGGAACCATTTTTATGGATTCAGAATCAGAACTGATAATGAGAAGATAGACTTAGAACTAGAAACAGAATTGTGTATGGGGTGGGTTTGGGTCCAAGTCTGGTTCTATATAGAAAATGCATTATAAGAAAGCTAATTTTATGAAAACTTTTTAAAAATTGAAATAATATGTCGGGTTTCGAATTTACGGGTTAAAATGAAGATACAATCGATCGGAACTGTTTTAATTATGGGTCCAAAAATAAGATCCAGATTTGAATCCATTTACTTATCGGAACTTAAATAAAGACCTAGATATAGTTATTGATAGATTAAAATCTTTGGTAATCGGAAAATCGGAAAATCGGGCCACTATCATTCCTGCCCAAAGGCTTGGACTCTATCCGGTTTCTTAATGTATACGTGTTGCTCCCGCATTGGTGGCGAGAGCCTCGATGACACAACCAACGAAGGGAACTCAAACTGGTCGCACACACATGTCCCCAGTCCCCTTCTTATTTATCTTCCACCCGGTTACTTTCATGTTTTATTATTTCCTGACTCGCTGCGTCGAACCCTAACTCGGGTCTCTCGAGAGGTGCGAAATTCATTTCCCGTCTTGTTTTTCGATCGATTCCGAGTTTCATTTCTCGATTCTCTCTCAATCATATAACGCGTTAGATTGGCGTTTCCGTGATTGGGTTTTTCGATACTAATGAAAGCTTTTTCTTATTGATTTCGCTTAGTTTTCTCTGGGGTTGTCTTGGTTTGTGTTCTTATCTTATGCAAATTCTATGTTTGTATGTTTGGGCGTTTGAATTTGGTCACCCCATTCTGGATTCGAGTTGGGAGATCATAATTTTAGACATACTCTTGTTTGGGATTTGCTCTTTTGCTCAGATGGATTTTTCTTTTGGTCATTTGATGATTCTGTTTGTGTTTATCATGGATTGTATCTGATTTGTAGTTTGATCATTATGCCATTTGTTTTGCTTATGTATCCGGGTTTCCATTCGTAGTCAGAGACTTATAATACTTCAGGTCATGTTTGGATGCCCCACCAACACCCCCCGTAAGAAAAAAAAGGACATGTAAAATTGAAGCCCACTGCCCACCTGGCCCCCTTCTCGGTTTTTACTATGCCCCAATGTTGTGAGAAACTTATAGAATAAAATTATTATTATTAGTTTTTTGTGTGTTGGTTAATTTGACTTGAACGCACAACCTCATGGTTGCGACAGTGAACAACAAAAACTATGTTCAAACATTTGGAATTTGAGATGCATCCAGTCTTGCTTAGTCCATTTTTACAATATGAGATTGTATAATTGTAATTAACAATTAATTGAACTGAATTTTGACATTTGAATTTCTGGCTACAGTTGAGACTTTAGTCGTTTTATATTGCTATGGAAGACTAAGGCAAGTTAGATTGTGAAGTCAATTCGTGCGCCTGTTTTTCTAGTTCGGTTTTATCATATTTGTTTATTTTAGATTATTGCAATCTACTTTCAGCAAATTGAGTTGCCCATTACAAAAATCTCATGTTTTAGGTAGAGTCAGATCAATTTTTGAGTATGCATTCATAGGAACTGAAGAAGGAAAAAAAGATTGGTTGTTGTAGGTTTCAAATGCATTAGTATATGGAGAAGGCGGTTTTGCACTGCATGACTTAAGGTTTTGTTGTAACAGATTATAGAGAAAATGATGCGGCTACGGACATATGCGGGCCTTAGCTTTGTGGGTGCAATTGCTGTTATATATCATGCATTCAGCAGTAGAGGCCAATTCTACCCTGCAATGGTGTATCTATCGACCTCCAAGATCAGTTCGGTTCTTCTTCTTAACATGAGCTTTGTCATCATGTGTATGCTTTGGCAGTTAGTGAAAACCTTATTTCTTGGGTCACTTCGAGAAGCCGAAGTTGAGAGGTTGAATGAACAATCTTGGCGGGAACTTATGGAAATTCTCTTTGCAATCACAATATTCCGCCAAGATTTCTCTGTTATATTCCTTGCAATGGTCACAGCCCTTTTATTGATTAAGGCCCTGCACTGGTTGTGTCAGAAGAGGGTCGAGTACATCGAGACAACCCCATCAGTTCCTACATTGTCACACATCCGGATCATTTCATTCATGGGTTTCCTTCTTGTTATAGATTCTCTCTTCCTGTACAATTCTGTCATGTATTTGATAGAGACACGACAACCATCAGTATCACTGTTCTTTTCATTTGAGTAAGTTTCTTAAAACTCTTTTTCACTCTTTGTGGACTTGTGGTTCCAGTTGCTGCTTTTGTATTCATTTATTTTTGCATAATTACACATCTTAGTGCAAATATGTGTGAAAACACAAACATATGTTTAAATTTGTAGGCCTTTTCTTTGTTGATGTGTAACTTTTTTATTTTATATGGGGAATGAAAATCATGTGTACCTCCTAATAAATGGCAAACTAAGCATTCTTTCATGTTTGCATAATTCCATCATAATTCCATCCTTATTTTGCTTGCCTCTCTAGCTTACATTTAGCCTGCTTCCATCAAACTCTGATGCTTCTAGATCCTTTAGTCTGTTTTCCCTCTTTGAAATATGGGCTGCTTCATTACCATTCTATCTCAATCTGATTATTTATTACTGAGTTCCAGAGTTCAATGACTTACTCCAACAGTTTGTTTGTCACCGATTGTACTATTTATTAAGATGCTTTTAAAATTAAATTTGCATGATTGATATAATTATAATCTTATGATAGTAGTTGATACATCAATGTTGGTTTTTTCTGATCAGAAACAGGTCCTACATTAACATTTATCTCCCTCTCAATACAAAAATGATTTAAGTTTATCATTAGATATTCAGATGTTGGTTATTTAACTGTTGAATGTTTGTACTTATAGTGATACTAATTTTTCATTTTAGGTACATGATACTGGCAACAACCACAGTGTCAACATTTGTAAAATATATCTTTTATGTCAGTGACATGCTCATGGAAGGGCAGTGGGAGAGAAAGGCTGTGTATACCTTTTACTTGGAACTTGTTCGTGATCTGCTTCACTTGTCTATGTATCTCTTCTTTTTCCTTGTTATCTTCATGTAAGTAACTATTCTCTCCTTGATTGATATATAATTTACATACTATATATATTTATATAAACTACATGCAACTTGGCAGGTTTGGCTTCTGCATTGTCTTTTTTATTGTTGGTGGTTGGATGGGTTATGTTCAAGCTACCTGCACTAGGATTCATAGATAATTAGTGCAGTTTGTTTTAGATTTCTGGAAGTTTGCTGTGACTTGTTTATGGTGTAGTAAATCTTTTGTCATTACAAGGATCCATAAGTCTATCTGCTCACATCATATCTTGATGCTGTTTGTGCTTGGCTCTTTATTTTTAGGGTCATCAATGGGGTGAGTTGGGTTCGAGTTTAGGTAGATGCGAACCCGACCTGTTTGGTCTTTCTGATGTATGATATCCGCCCTGAACCATGACCGGTTTGATGGTTGTGGCACCAAAACATGCCCCATGACAGCCACGGGTTGGCTTTGTTAGTGATTTATTTAATACTTTTGAAAAGTATATGAAAAAAATGCGTGTGTTAGTGGGGACTTGAAACCATGACCTCTAGCAAAATATCCATCGTCATTGCCACTTGCACTACTGAGTTCTCATATGGTAAGAAATGCTTTTAGTAATATATAAAGACATATGAGGTCGGGTTGATGCACCCCAAAATTGAAACCCGCCTTGAACCCGATTTGGGTTAATTCATGAAAAACCTTACCGACCTGAACCTACCATCACCCGTACTCTTAGATGTTCCATACACATCCCACTTACCCCTTTGAACTGAATGCATCCTAGGTGGGCCCAAAAGGATTGGAGATGCACCATATTTATCTATCTAAAGGGTTTTTTTTTTTTTTTTGGTCCACGCCAAGCTAAACAAAAAATAAAACCTCGTACCAAACCTGTCCCTAATAGGAGCGGGTCCCCGTTTAACCCCGACCCAATGCCATCCCTAATTTATTTGTCCAAATCCTGTTGGATATTTTTCTGGTTTATTTCCAGAAACTATTTGGTAGAACCTGGGGGACATATGCCTAAAAACATGCAGTTACTGTCTTGATTTTTGTACTTTTGTGAATCTGCTCTAATTGCTGAGAGGCAGATGTTACTAAGTTTTTTATTTCTTCCAGTTTGGTTTAAGGCTGAATTTGGTATAAACTCCTCCAAAATCTATACGCTCAATGCTTGCATTAAATGTTTGAACCATGTTTGTTGGCATTAGTTAATAGTTATGGTTACTTTTAAGCTTTTTGCTGTGACTTTAGGTTCATTTGCGCGTCTTTATATACACACACAATGGTTATGTGACAAATTGACTTTGGTTTTTGGCTGTCTTAGTAACTATGGCGTGCCATTGCACTTGATACGGGAGCTTTATGAGACATTTCGCAATTTCAAGGTTCGAGTTGCTGATTATATTCGTTATCGAAAAATCACTTCAAATATGAATGAACGTTTTCCGGATGCAACAGCTGAAGAGCTTAATGCGTAAGTCATATACATTGTCTACTCTTCTTTTCTCTACTTACTGATATTTCTCTTTGTAATTGAGAAAAAGACAAAATAAATTGGTTGCAAATGCAGAAGTGATGCAACCTGCATTATTTGTCGGGAGGAGATGGTTGCAGCAAAGAAGTTACGCTGTGGACACCTTTTCCATGTGCATTGTTTGCGTTCATGGCTAGAGCGACAACATACTTGCCCTACTTGCAGAGCTTTAGTTGTTCCTTCTGAGAATGGCACTTCTGTAATGGGGCAACCAAATGGAGTGCAACCTGAACTACACCATGGTAGTGCTTGAACCCAACACCTTTTGTTAGCTCTTTCTAATCTAAAGAATGGCGTTCTTACCTTTACATGTTGCTGCTGAAAGGAAGATGCTTTTCTATACTACGAAGGGAAACATTGAAACCTTACACGAGTTTTCTCAAATGATTTTACTGTGGACAGGATCAAGTGCAGCAAGCACATCTACCCAAGGCCCTGGAGGAAATGTGGCAGAGGATAGTGCGAGTCAGCACCAGGCCAGGCTCCAAGCTGCTGCTGCGGCTGCTTCAATATATGAGAAATCATATGTTTACCCTTATGGAAATACGATTCTATGGTATGTGTTTTCACTGCATGTGTCCATTTCATAAATTAAAATGTTGCATTTTCAACAACTCTTACACTTGTGCTACTCATTTGGTGGTTTTGAAGGATTCCCTTTTATATCTTTTCTGAGTGGGCTAGGATGCAAGTTTTCAGAAATTTGTCCAAAGCTCAGTCCATGCACTAAAGAGCTAGGCTGATTAAGCTTGTGCTGGGTTGTGGTGAATTTGGACAAGGATTGGCTTTGGTCAATTGTGTTTAAATGAGTTTGTCCCGGTTATTCTGCTAGGCCCATAGGTCCTGCTTAAACTTGTTACTTGTCAAGCCTAAAAACTAATAGAAGGGCCTAGTTGTGTAACTGAAAGTGGTATAAATTAAAGAGATCTGGCTTGTTTCAGCCCCAACTTGCAACATTGGCTTCTTGGTAGAGCTGTAATAAATATCATGTTTTATCCTGATATCTAAACCAAGGTTTTAAATCCCCTAATTGAGGTAACTTGGGGATAAGTCTAGGGAGAAGGAAAATTTGCAATTGGTTTCCCTATTGATATAGAGAATGCCTGTGATGGGGGTGCCAAGGCAGTTCATTTGGCAGACATTGAGATATATGCGCCCCTAATGGTTATAATAATAGTATGAAAGAGTGTATGGAGGCATCATGAGAACAAAAATTGTGGGGTAATGTTTGAGTTTCCAGTTGGAGTTGGATTGCACCAAGTGTCTGCCTTGGGCCCCATATCTACTTGTCTTGGTTATGGATGACATTTGCTGGTGTCTGAAATGAAGTTTTTTTGTTTGGTGCTGATGTGGTACTTTTTAGCCAAAAAGGAGAAAAAAAAGTAAACGATAAGATATAAATTCAGAGAAAGGCTTTTGAGCCAGATGGATTAAAAATTAGGGGACCAAAGATGTGTTATATGTTTTGCAAGTTGGCGCAGCCTTGGATCTTGGATGGATAGTAGAACAATCTCCCGATGGTTACTGATGGGGAGTTGGGCTGCTGTAGGGGTCTGGGTTGATCGGGAATGGCTTAAGGGTGTGGACAGAGGCCACGGTTGGTCTTGGAGTTGAGGATTTGTGGGCGTCTGGTGGTGGTGGAGAGGATAACCGGTGAGCAGAGTGGATTGAGAGATGAGACAGAGGTTGTGGGCGACCGGATGTGGGCTCTGATACCAATCTGGCGCAGCCCTGGATCTTGGATGGGTAGTAGAACAATCTCCCGAGGGATTGTTCGAATCTGAGGATTCAAGGCAGTCACGATGATAATATGGAACGAGAAAATCTTGCACAACTGAAATTTTTTATTGATAAAAAGCATACCTAATACAGTGAAAATTACTCCTTATATAGGAGTGATCGGTTCTAAATATAGGAGGACTAATTCTAAACAAATAAGACCTACTAAAATAGGAAATAACAAAATAGAAAGTGCATCAATCGGGATCCTTGAAGAAGTCAAGGATCAATTGGATGTCCTCCGATCATGTGATCTGGCCCGGACTTGGGTTCGGCCTGCATCAGAAGTTTAGTTCATTCTAGAGTAGTTGACTGCTATCAACTTTGATGGTGTCTTACAGCTCTATTTGCAAAACTGCTAGATATTTTTTTATCTTAAAATGTCATTTTTAGGGAAAATTTCAAATAGGACCTAAGTTTCCCCCTTTTCTTTCAAAACAGGACATCCGGTCAAATCGTGCATCCTCCAGCAACTTTTTCCCCTTTAATTTTTTAAATCCCGGGATTGTGTATCAACCATTGCATATCGTCGAGTAGGTCGAGGGTGCTGTTCACTTGCGTCTTCTGGCATAATGCTGCATCAGACTCAACATCTGGCACTAGATCATAGTCAAACATCTCCTAACAGTGCAAGTACTCGGTTGTCAAGTATGGAGAGGAAGAGTTCGATCCACATGTAGCGTCCATCTCATCCTTGTTCAATTCTTCCAATCAAATGTTAAATCCTCTGCCATCTTCTTCTAACAATCTCCCTCACCACCAAAACCCTCATTTATTTGAATCCTTCTCCAACTTTCTCCATCCATTATCTCCTCCTCCTGATGCCGATTCCTTCCTCAATCTCGATGTGTCATGACCATTGTTGCCAAGTTCAGTTCGGTTCGGATGAAATGTCCGATTTATCTCGTTTCGAAGCAAAAACTGAACCGAACATCTCGCGTGAAGATGTTTGGTTCAGATTTCATTTGATTTCACCATGAAATCGGGTTCGAATGAAATTGAAGAAAAATAATGAATTTATTCTACATACCTTTCTCATCGTGGAGAGACAGAGCCAACGACTGCTCAATTCTTCTTCTTCTCGATTCTTTTTCTTCGACAACATGCAGCCTCCAAAGTTCCAATCCATTTACAGAGCATTTTCTCCCTCGTTGTGATTGTTGGGAGCATTTGCTTCCTTGCCGAAGGTCATCGCTGCTGCCAACTCTGCAGAACTTCATGCCCTAGCAGTAGGTATGCCTGATCTCTCCTTCCGTTTCCATTTCTTCTTCATTTTGAGACAAGGGTTTGAGGAAAGAGTTCTAGAAAAGAGTTGTTTTCATTATTTTTTTGATGACAAGTCCTTTTATGGATAATAGCACTTTATAAAGGAGTCGGGATGAGTAATTTTGGCCCACCTATTTCTGATCGCTGAAGTTAATTACAGGCCCACTTAATTGTAATCACTGTTGAAGACCAATATTCAATTGAATGTTATTATTCGAAATATTGAGGCCCCATCACAAGTTGCATACATATAGTAGCACTGCATATAGTAATATTTAAACTTATTAAATATCTTATAAAACTATTTAAAAAAATATCAACCTAAAGTGGGCCCTTAAATTTAAGTAGGGTAATGAAATTTGATTGGTACATTCTACCTAAAATTAAATGGTTTTTTTTTTTTTTTTTTTTGCTCCCACTATAAATTTTAATTAGCAAATTGAGCAGTGCTGATTAAAAGTAGTAATTAAATTTTTAGTGGTCCCTATAAACAGGACTAAATGATATTAATTAAACTTCCAATGGCCCCAGTGCTCACCATCTTATGGGAATTACATTTGTGATGCTTAGTAGAATGAAATTATTTTTATATTTTTAATGCATATATATTTATTGGGGATACCTCCCACAAGCTCATGCGGATGGAGGTTTTTCCATCTGCCCGCACGTGTCGGCCCCACCATTGGTCCATCAAGATGGATCGCACACAAGGGCCCCTTGAATTGCACATGTCTACCAAATTTGGGCCTCATCCGTTGTGACTTGACTATTGGATTGACTGACACTCATCCGAATGGACTGTTGACCATTAAACTTTTGGGGCCTAGATGGAGATGAAAGAGATAAGGTGTGGGGCTGATTTTTTTGTAGAGGAGAGGACCTTAGGGAATCCTTTAAATCCCCTCCATCCCCATCCTTATGTGGGTCCCTAAGTGGGCCTACAAGCTTGAGCTGTTAGGCCTTATCCCAAGCTTGGGTGGGTGGGAGGAGGCCCCATATTTATTTATTTTTTTTATATTCCAAAATGAATTTCCGAATTGGAAAGAGAAATGCCCGAATCAGCTGAGATGTTTCACTTTGGAGCCAAACCGAAATGGGGCCCAAAAGGAACTTGACTACTACGGTCGTGGCCCAGAGGCATACCATCACAACCCAATTATATGGACCTTGGCAGCCTCATCAGGTCATCATTGTCCACCCCACCCAATCTTCAGTCTTCAAGGACCCAACCCCACCAACCCTTGCATGGGCTCTTCTATATCCATGTCATTCCCATCAAGGCCTGAAAATAGTTGTTAGCTACCAGTGCCTTATGCAGTTTTCAATCACCCAACCCAACACGCAGGTCCAAGAAATGGGCTATTGCCGCCCGGCGTGTACCCAACATTGTTCTTACGACGGAGACATCAAATTTCTGGGCCATGGTGCTGGAAGTTAGAGGGATCCCTGCAACACCCTTCTTGGCTGCTTCGTTAGCCGTGCACAGCTCGATCTGTTCGACATTGCTTCAACTCTGAGGTTCGGTCTCTCCAACCAGTGATGATCTTCTGGATGAGAGTGGGAGAGCATGATGCAAGTCGATCCTAAGGCCGGCCCAGATTACAAGCCCGCAGGCCATCCGATTGATCATTAATCCTTGACCTCTTCAAGGATCCCTATCCTTAATTATCTACTTTCTACTTTCTATTTTAGTTTTTTTAGTTTTAGTTTTTAAGTAAGCTATGTTTGTTTAGAGTTAGTTTTTCTATTTTAGAAACAATCACTCCTATATAAGGAGGAGTCGTTCATTGTAAGAGACATGCTTTTATCAACTAAATTCAGTTTATTGAGATTTTTCTCTTTTGATGTTGTGAGTTGTGTTGTGCCCTAGGCTTGAATCCTTCTTTGGATTCGAACAATCCCTTGGGAGATTGTTCTACACCCGACCTACGATCCGGGGTTGCGCCAGAGTATTTATGGATATGTTCAACGATATGCAAGGTTGCTCCGAAATGGGGAAAACCCTGGCCGGATGATTCCCTGTCTTGTCGGGTTTCCTGTTTTGAAGAAAGTGAAAAACTTAAGGCCCATTTTGAAATGTGTTTTTTATTTTGTCCTGTTTTGAAATGTCCCCAAAACATAGGCCCTGTTTTGAAATTTTTTTTTATTCTTGGGGAAATATAAATCATTTTGCATTGATATTTTTTGGCAAATTATCTACCATCCTTTTGCTCTGTAACTCCTTTGTCTATGTTATTTCTGTTATCACTTCCAGGTCCCAAGGATATGCCTCGTTACCTCAGGTTCCTGCACTGGCCCACCATGGGCAGGGTTCAGATTCACCTGTGGAAACGGCTACCTCAGGCCAAGCTCAGCAGCATCAGTCACTGTTACCAAGTGGATACCCAAACTTTGTGTTTCCACAAGTTCCAAATGGTACTTTCATTCCTTTTCTAAGTGCCAAATTTTATTTTATCCAGAGAGAGATTGGGTGCTGATCCAAATGTAGCAGGTTCTCAGTTGGAGGCTCAAGAAAGATTTCTTCAGCATCAGATTGAGGTAAAGGCCTTGCACACTTTTCCAACTCTATTGTATTTTTATTATGTTTATATATGATTAATAGAGGAGTATTCCCATATGGACGTCCTGATCTGACTGTTAAAACAGGCAGGAGAGTCTCATGCACCCCTAAATCTTAGGATTCATCCTCTTGAATTTTAGGCATCTGTCGTTGGATGGGTGGAGAAAATCTCTCATGATTAGTAATCATGATTTAATTCTGATCAAGTTGATATTGGCCTTGATAATGTTTTGATCTATGATATTCTCAAATAGTATCAGGCAAAACCGCATAAGTATCTGTATCGGCATTATTCTTTGTCAGACCATCATGGTATTTCTGAGCAGCATACCGTCACTCTTTAACACCCATAAAAAAGGAGAACCTTTTCTTTCCCCCCTCTTTTTTTGTTGTCTTTTTTATATTAATCCCTAAATGGAGTGACGAAGAAACTATAGCCTGGGACAATCCACAGCTCTTATTGTATTGTATGGTTTATCTGTATATCTATTTCAAGATGGATCCTAGAGTGGCATGAAAGTACTCATTTCTATTCTATATACAGGCATTGAAAATGCTTAGTTGTTACCGAATCCTTGTCATTCCAATATCTGAGAGCATATTTTATGTTCCTGAGCAGCAATAATGTGCACCCATGCGTAATGGAACCATGTTACCTGCAAAGCATCTTATTGTTGATGAGTTGTGGCAACCCTTATTTATGAATTCGTATCTTCTGTGTATTTCATTTGTTCTTTGATAAAATGATTTTTTATCCCTTCACAGCTTCTGCAAGGCCAGCTCCAATTTCTACAGCAGCAGAAAATGGAAGAACCAAAGGTTGATCGCACTAGTGACACTGACCCCTCAGACACCAAGGGAAAGGCAGCTGCCCCCACTAGCTCCTCTTCAGCTGCTATTCCCGACTGTGGCCGTCATAGAGAGATTGAAGAGGTTGACGCAGATTAAGTCAGTGAAAGGGAGAGGGGATGTGGAGTGCTGCACTGTACAAATAACTGAGAGGTAGGTTTTAGAGTGAATGTAGATTTCACTAGGGAAATGATATCTTTTGTTCAATTTTTAGCGTATACGCACATATACCTCTCGGATTCAGATGCCGTGGCTGGTTGTCTTTGGATTGGGTGTAAATTAATGCACCCATATAGTTCCCTTGCAGACAGCAACTGTAATTGATTTTCTGTCCTCTGTACCTGCTAATACATGTTCAAGTTTTATGCTGATTCTATGTTTCATTTCTCTGCCTTAATGTCCTACATAATTTATAAGCATGTATAAGATGAAGTCACAGAGAGAGAGAGAGAGAGAGAGAGAGAGAGAGAGAGAGGATGCTTAAATTGATATGAAGTGAAAGGAGGCTATGGACGGTGGGAATGAGATTGCCTCCCAGGAAATGGAAACGGTCGAACATAACTGGCTTGGTTAGCTTTGACTTGCAAACAATTCACTTGAAAAAGAAGAAAAAAGAACACTGGGGAGAGAAAAATAAATTCAAATTGGTTTATGATCAAGAAAAAGCCAAGGTTAATGTTCCTTCTTTTTTTTTTTTGTTGACTTGCATTTCTCTTTTTTTTTATTTCATTTCAAATTGCCTTTCTTGATTTTTAATTATTTTTACATTTGAGTTTATATAATTGTATAGAAAAAAAAAAGAGAATCTGCCCTTTTTATGCTGCGCACAAAATTTTTGTATTGCTAAATGGGGATTTGTGCTTATTCTCATACACATCTTTAACAAGGCAAGCTACAGTGGGGGACAAATCGACCGAAGTTGATAACATTCCAGACATGCCTTGAGAAGTAAAGAAAAAATTTGTGTAGATATGAAATTTCATATCTTTTCCTTTGATTTCATTCAGATTTTTATATGTTGAGACAAGAATTTTATTTAAATAAACCTAGATGAAAGATGGTTGGTAAAGAAAATAAAAAAAATAATAATTCAATTACCTAGGGGCATGTTTGTGTAACACTTCTCTTTTTATGGTTTTAACTAAATATTTTACAATTGCACCAAATAACATTACCTCTCATTTACAAAGGAAAAATATTTTGTACTAAAAACCAATTTTGTACTTTTGCGGAACTCGTTTTCATTAAATTTATTTCTATGGGCTTTGCAGACATTACAATTTTCTCTTTTTACAAAAAGGTTATATACACAAATATGCCCCTATTGTTAGGCCAGTTTAAAGCCTTGTTTTTGAAACTTAGGCCTTTCAAGCAAGTGAACGCTCATCATCTCTAGTTTGTGTGTCCCATGGACTTGTCTATGAATTACGATATGATAATAAGATCTCGATCTATAGGGCTGGCCAATTGAGGTGGGGAGGGGAATATTTGCGGGTCAAATTTTAATTAAATAAAATATATCAATTAAACTAAGCAATCAGTTGCACCAGTGGTCTAGTGGTAGAATAGTACCCTGCCACGGTACAGACCCGGGTTCGATTCCCGGCTGGTGCAATATTGTGTTTTTTTTCCCATTTTTTACCTAAAATTTTTAAGGTTGTATAAATGATCATGGACGGCCCGAGCCATCAAAATGATGGAATCAAGTCAGGAGGGGTGCCATCCACTGCTTTATATTTCTGGAAAACTTTTTCCTATAGCATGCAGTCAACATTGTGGAGCCTACTTAGAGGTGGAAAAGGTCACCTTACAAATAACATTAGGCAAAAAACCATCTCCAACTATTATTCTGACCTTAGTTCTAAAGTTTAAAGATCATGTTTGGCTACCAAATTATCGGGGAATAGACCATTTACACATATGTAGAAAAAACACTACATTTGGTAATTGTAAATCATTGCGATTTTTTTTAAACTGTAGCAAAAAGTTATTAAGAGAAAAAAAAAGGGTACAAGGAATAAAGAGAGACCAAAAAATGAAAAAAAAAAAAGAGATGGAAAACAAAGAAATAAGTGGAGGGATAAGGTGCAAGAGATTATACTACCTCACCTCAATGACATCATCACATCTACCAAAGAAGACAACCTCTCAACCCCTTGTTTAGCTAACATATCTGCTATATGATTGGCAGATCTAATTTAATGAAAAAAAGAAATATTTAGAGTAGCCAATAACTCTCTAATTTCATTTAAATAGAACTAAAATTTCTGGGGATTTCTTTCAGTTAGGCACCCAAGTAATTGCATTCAAGGAATCGCTTTTTACAACTAAAGGACCAAAATATCTTTTTAAAAATACAATAAGACCTTCCAAGATAGCTAACACATCTACTTCATTCAAGTCACAAATGCTCACATGCTTAGAAAATATAACACCTCACCTTTATAATTACGAAGCACATCTCTAACCCCCGCCGGCTTTTGTTTACCCCTAGAAGCTCTATCCACATTTAATTTTAAAACACCAGGAGAAGAGAAGAGAGGGGGGGGGGGGGGGGGGGGGGGGGGGGGGTGTGTTCCAAGGAATGGATCTCTTCTCCTTAAAGGGTGATACCCCATATAAGCTTCCCAATTGAAAATAATATCATTAAAGTGTAAGTTTACAAAACTCCTTCCAAACAGAAGCCCATTTCGCATTTCTTAAGTCGATTTTAAAAATCAATTCAACCATCGAAAATGAAGAACCATTAAAGATCCTATGATTTCTTTTCTTCCAAATAGACCGAAGGATAACAAATAGGATCATCCTCCATAAAACATGTCCACACCCAACAAAGCATCCACCACGCTAAGAAATTATTGCTTTTGCAATATTTTTCGGGCGACACAGGCACTATCATGCCTCCTAATATTATCATTCCAAACATAAACTACCACCTCACAATGAAGAGAGATGGTTCACCGTCTCATTCTCTTTGTCACCATCTCTTTCTTTTTGCCACACATCACACACATGTTTGTAATAGTCAAGGAGGTGATTCCTCTCCTCCTTAAGTTATCAATACTTGAGACTTTTTCTGCAACTATTGACTAACAAAATGCTTCAACTCATAGTGGATCTAACCCAATCCATCCCTGATATGAAGAAGCCATATGAGTGGAGTTTCCTTCTAATGTAGAATAGAAAACTTTAGCCGAAAACTCTCCTGAAAGGAAGACTTCTAAATTCGAAAGTCTTTAAAATCCCTACAAAAATACATGTTAGTAAGAATACTCAACAACTCCTCATATAGTTCCCCTTTAATTGACTGAAGACCCCCCTTAAAGGCTATATCCCACACAATACAACCACTCCTCACATCAAAACAATTACTAACATAGGACTCTTTATTAGCAACTAATTTAAAAACTCTAGGAAAAGACCTACAGAAGGGCCCCTCAATCAACCAATCATCCAATCGGAACCTAACATCTCTACCATTTCCCACTTTAAAACCACTATTTGTACAAGCCTTTCCCATTATCATTAGAATAATCTCCAACATCAGCAATAGCTATCCATAAACTTGATCTACAATTACTAAGACCTAGCTTAAGCCACCAGCCCCAGTTATCCTCACCATACTTAGAAGTGATCAGTTTACGTCAAAGAGCCCCCTTTCCTCTCTAAACCTCCACCGCCATTTGACCAACAAAGCCCAATTTTTATTTTCTAAACTACCTAAACCCAAGGCCCCACTAGATTTAGGCTTAACCACTTCATTGCACTTCATCAAGTGTAATTTTTTCTTATCCTCTGGCCATACCACAAAAAGTCTCTCCAAATATAATCCAACCTCTCAATAACAGCCTTTGGCATTTTAAAAAGCAATATATATTAAACTGGAAGATTGGATAAGCAAGCTTTGATAAGAGTGATCCTTCCGCCCATAGACAAGAAACACTTCTTCCATGAAGACAACTTCTCAAATTTTTCAATGACCGGATCCCAAAGTGACTTAGATCTTAGCCTGGCACCAATAGGTAATCCATGGTAAATAATGGGAAGTTTCCCAAATCATTACGATTTTGGAACAATGGAAACCCTCTTTTGTAAATATTTTCAAGTCTCACTTTCTTCCATGAGATTTTAAAATTATCAAATCTTCATATTTATAGACCAAAACCAATTTTTCTAAGCTAAAATGGATCAATATGTACATATCAATGTGAAGTATAAATCTTCAATTTCGATTTCAAAAGCAATGAAGAAATATCATCAAACATTCTCTACTGTTGTTTCAACGATAATTTTTTTTCTGAAGATACAAGTCTACTTGTATTTTAATCCATCCGTTCATCCCGTACCCCCCAATCTTACATATATTATATATTATATATCTAATGATAGCAGTCCTCTTCATGGGAGAGTGACACACATCATTACCTTTTGAGATTTTGTAATAACATTTGGCACATCCAATCCTTACAGATAACTCATGCAGTTAGACAACACTCACTACTCAATTCTTTTACTTTGCCATTAGTCAAATTAAGGTTGAATTTAAATATTGTCTCTTGCCATTATTCAAATAAACTTCAAATCTAATGGAAAAGGGAACTTCTTAAGTGTGGAGACCCCTTTAAAACCGTCTTCAATTTTAGTTTCTCTCCATTAAAAAAAAAAGCCTTGATTTCCATTTGCTATTCTTTCACCAAAAGACACCAGCCGAAGATAAAATATTCTCCTCTCATTCCATTTCACATTCTGAGAGGGACAGGTGAATGGTTATGGGAGCCGTAGCCATGCTCAAATCCAGTAGCCATGCTCAAATCCATCCGGATACTTTTATCCATTGCGGCTCATCTCGTTTACGAGATTTGGCAAATGGATGTCAAGACGGCGTTTCTCAACGGCCATCTTGAGGAAGACATCTATATGGTGCAGCCAGATGGTTTTGTAGCTAAAAACCAGGAGCAAAAAGTTTGCAAGCTGCAGAAGTCTATTTATGGACTGAAGCAGGCATACCGAAGCTGGAACATCCGTTTTGACCAGGCAATCAAGTCATTTGGTTTTTGTCAAAATCCAGATGAGTCATGTGTGTACATGAAAAGTGAGGGTGACATGGAGTCTTTCTGGTTTTATATGTCGATGACATCCTTTTCCTCGGGAAAGACATAGGAATGTTGTCAACGGTAAAAGTTTGGTTGGTGAAAACTTTTGATATGAAGGACTTAGGAGAAGCTAGCCACATCCTAGGGATCAAACTCTATCGAGATCGGAAAAATAGGATGATTGGCTTATCCCAAGCTGCATACATAGATAAGGTGCTAGTACGGTTTGCAATGCAAGACTCCAAGAAGGGTATCACACCTTTCAGGCATGGAGTGCACCTTTCCAAGGATCAGTGTCCTAAGACACCCGAGGAAAAGGAGCAGATGAGGTCGATACCATACGCTTCGGCTGTTGGTAGCCTCATGTATGCTATGTTATGTACTAGACCAGATATCTGTTATGTAATGGGCCTAGTCAGCAGATATCAATCTAATCCAGGACCTGAACATTGGACTGCTGTAAAATGTATTCTCAAATACTTGAGAAGGACTAGAGATTACATGTTGATTTATAGCAGTGATGAGTTGATTCCAGTCGGATACACAGATTCTGACTTTATGTCAGATAAGGATTCTAGGAAACCGCCTCTGGTTATGTATTTATGCTTGGAGGCGGAACTATCAGCTGGAGGAGTATAAAACAAGAATGTACCGCTGATTCAACCTCGGAGGCTGAATATGTAGTAGCTTGTGAAGCAGCTAAGGAAGCAGTATGGCTTAAAAGATTCCTTTTGGAACTTGGGGTGGTACCTTTGGCACGACAGCCACTCACAGTTTACTGTGACAGCAGCGGGGCAGTCGCTCAGTCAAAGGAACCCAGAAGCCATAAAAGCCAAAAGCATGTACAGAGGAAGTATCACTTAGTTAAAGAGATTATGCAGAGAGGTGATATTGCTATTACCAAGATAGCCTATGCGGATAATTTGGCAGATCCCTTTACTAAGCCTTCGACTATCAAAGTCTTTGAGCAGCATGTAGAAGGGATGGGCATGAGATGTAACCTTGACTGGCATTGAGCCCAAGTGGGAGATTGTTAGATTTTGTGGACTTAATCCATCAGTTGATATAATAAATTGATTAATTTCTTTATTTATCAACAATATCATGCTTTACTTTCATGAGATGAATGTTATTTTGCTACTTCATGCACATGACCAATACATATGACATAATGGTTCATAAGTTGAACCGGGTCCCATTAGTATATTAGATGTGATATATGTGCATGGATGAGATCCACACGCGGGAGATATATGTCAGAAATCTTATACTTAAATAGCTTCACAACCAGTAATGAGACTGGGCATCTCATTTGATAAGGTTGCAGCACTTTGATCATTATGAGATAGTGTGATTTGTCTCAATCATCAAAATGTAAGATTCTGAATTACGGTACTGGTATATTGGATGTATCGAAAGACCATGAGATGCACCTTATGGAATTTTGTCCCAATAAGAAGGTATGCTCTCATAATTCCCTAGCAATAGGCTCTCAATCCTGAGACATTGATGAACTCAAGTTTCTATCTACTCATTTGCTTTGAGTCACCAATGAGCAAATCTTGTAATGGTCGATTGATAGAAATAAATGGAATTTAATTTAGGTGGAGTTAGCTATCATGAAGCTTTGAAGGAAATCAAATTTAGTAACAATGCTGATAAAAATCTATAGTCTTCATGATCAATCATTGTCTCCAACTTACCAAAAAAAGATGAGAACAGTGTTCTCGTTGCATAATGAGCCCCTTTTCCCCTTTTTAAGAATACTAGCATTAGTAGTGTTGGGTTTTTTGCATATAACTAGGACTTGGTTTTATGGTGCGGAAAAGGTTTCTTGCCATAAATTGGTAAGTCCAGTACTGCTTAAGATAACTCACCTTCTTCAGATAGGTGGACGATTCACTTTTCTTCTCTCTTTTTTAGATGACAACTTCCCGAGGTTGAAATGGTAAATGATGCATACCATTATTTGCAATATGATTTTATTTTGCTCTTCAGTTGCTAATCGTGCCATAGAAGAACATATATTGCCTATACTATCTCATAGTGTAAACAGTGGAAATGATTTGCTTATCGCTAAGACAATTCACATACTTTAGATAGGAATATTATTCACTTATTTTTTTCTAATTGCATATTGTTCAAGGTTGAAATTGCAAATGATGCATACTACCATTTTTCCTAATGATTTTACTGCCTATACTATCTCATACTTAAAATAATGGAAGTCATATCGCTGATGATCTTTAATAAGATCAGTAGTATAAGAACACTCTGTTTTTCAATATATATATATATATATATATAAGGTTTTGCAAAGCCTACTTGCACCTTTCAACTTATACCTACTCAAGGGTAGGTATGAGGCTCGCATGCTAACTACTCATCATGCATAACCAACATACTTTGACTCCTCAGATTCAAAAATCAAACCAGCCCACTCATCAAGCAAACATATCGGTAACATGTATATGGGCCATCAGCCTTTACTGCACTGCTCATTGATGAGTCAGTTGGCCAGATTTCTAGGGCCAACTAGCTACTCAGTTGAGCTCCATCAATGAGTAGACTAGATCTTCTGTACTTGGCGTTTTGGATAGTTTGGTTATTTAGTTTCTATTGTTTCCTTTTAGTTGTTGTGTTTTTGTCATTATAAGTTGTAAAAATCAAAACAGGGAATACAAAGATGTAGTCAACAGCCTTTACTTCACCTCGGTTCATCAACAAATCGGCCTTATCAGAGAATGTCATGATATTCTTGTAAAATTTCATAGATATAATGGGGTTAACTAAAAAAAATGTGATATCATATAATTTTTGCTTGGTGTTTAATTATAAACAATGTTATAAGTGCAAATCTGGATCCTTTATCAAGTTGGTGTAGCTCAGGATGAGTGGATCACTCATGGTGCACCACGTCACCAAAAAAACTCATCTGCAGTAGCTCCATTTGATTCAAAATTCTTACACAAGTACAACTATTGGATCACATGGGTTACTTTGTTGATGTTGTTCACAAGTGTTCTAAGTTTCATTAAGATAGTTATACTCGCCATTGGATTTGAAGTAACAATAATCAAAGTGCAATATGGGAATTTAGGAATTTTATTAGTAACATTTAATTTGATGGTTGGATTTTAACTGCAAGGGGCCTAACAACAAAAAAGAATCAAATCGTATGTGGTCCTTTGTAATGATTTCTTTGGGTTATAGAAGAAAAATTATATGCCTATATGTTTTCTGAAACATGAGAATCCTATTTGATCAATTACCAACTATTATGTTTTTTTACATGTAGCCATTGGTCTGATGCTCCAATAACTGAGCTTTGGTATGAGGGAAGTATTTCAGCATTTTTTACTGTTTAGTATCACCATTAGAATGCACTTACTCTGAACTCCGATGATGGTATGGACAAAATAGTGTTTGATTGTGAATTTCACTGAGAGTTCAATGAAAAAATTAACCAACAACTAGAGAACTCATAGAGCAGCACAACGCGAGATGCTATCTTCACCCAAGTGGTGAGAGAAGATAGACGTGGCTGGGTTCGCACATTTGGGTTAGGTGTCACCTCCTTCGATATCTATGGCCCACAGGCATCACTTGCTGAAGCAAAAAGGACAGCATAGAGTGAGAGAGCTCAAAGGATAGCAAGTGACCAAATGGTAATTGCCTTGAAACAGGAAATGGTTGAGATGCGAACCCAAATGAACCAAGTGATGACATGGTTCCAGAGGTTCACTGGGAGTAGTCCTTCGTCTTCTTCATCTATGGCTATGTGTATCATACCATAGTTTTAAAAATTATTTATATTTGTATTTAATTCCCTTTAAAATTCATGCTCAAATCACAATTTTTTTTATAATAGGTTTTTGTTGCTACCCCCGATGACATCCAACATGTCGTTTGACCTCTCCAACATTTTGTGGAGGTTCTCTCCCTTTCTATAGTTAATGTTTCTTTTGAGAACTGCGATTATAATTGATTTGATGCAAATTTGTTTGTCGTTTAATGCATTTTTCACCTTCATGTAGAATTTTAAGTGTCATTTATTTGTTTGATTGCAATTTTCTTCTATTTTAAAAACCTGAAAATAATGACCAGAGATACAGGACAAGAGACCCCAGAGTTTTTGCATCCAAAAGCATATGACCTTACTCCACTTACACATTAAGTCTGAGAGTAGAAGGTGGACCTATAGAAAAAACAAAAATCCAGATACACTATCACTATAACTAGACGAACAAACAGATCTATTTAGCCAAGGCTCACCTAGAGCTTCCTAGTAAAGACTCAACTTAGTCTTATCTCTCTCCTTTTGATTAAGTAACTTGTAAGTAAGGGTTTGTTTTGGAAAATACTCCTATTGGTTGCTGTATTTTCAAACTATTATTATTAAAAATAAATATTATTAAATTTTGAAATAGTTGTTATTTAGACAGGTTGTACCGAGACTTAACCAATTCTTTAAGAAGATTCTTGGTTCTCGATGGTCCAAAATTCAAATAGATGAAGTGTTGAAACTCCCTTGTACTTATAAACATCCTTTGAGTGGAAAAGGAATTCCTTTACATTCTAATAGAAGTGCAATATTCATTATTCCTCCAACAAATTATTGGTTTTTAGGAACTAAGGTCACATGGAGTTGGCTTTGTTATACTGCTTAAACCACATGACATATCATTTGAATTTATAGATATGATTTGTGGCTCACCATACAGCATAATTTGAAGCTTGATTACATTTTCACTTTTTTCGTAGAATAATATTTATTCTTAATCTGATTTCTTCTTCAACATGGCTCTTTGTAGGTCTTTAATCAAATTGTATATGAACTTCCAGCTGAGCATCCTTTGTCTGAAACATATCATTCAATTCATTGCCGTTCTTTCTTTTCTGCCAAAGGTACAATGGAGCAGAACTTGTTGAGACTGTGATTCGATCACACCTAAAGTTGTTAAAGAAAAAAAGTTTTTGAAATGATTTGAAGGTCATTGTTTCTTCTTTTTTGAGCTTGAAAGTTTTAAGTGCGAATTAGAATGAGAGGCCAATTTTTGCTTGGAATGAAAGTAGTTAGAAGCAACATGTTTGATTGTAAGAAGATACATTTTTTATAGTGAGTGGAGAAGTAACACTAAAAAAACCATTTAGAAAAAGAGTAAAAATCAATCTATTCATTTTGCTGAGAGAGTATTATCTTATCCTTTCAAATGTCTATTGTTTTTACATATGTAGCTTACCTAAATGGTGAAATTTACCTGAATGCAGAAATCCTTGTTATAAAACAAATCCAAAACCTTTTTTGCCATTTTTAGAGGCAATTTTTTTATTAAAACCATTTTAGTGGCAGAAAAAAGCTGCAGCCAAAAATGCTTAAAAAAGCACTATCCATCTTAAAAAAACATTTTTAGTGGCACATTTATATATTAATAACGGCAGTTTTTTAACCTTCGCTATTGCTTGTTTTCTGTGACATACACTTTTCTGTTGCAAAAAGATAGAGAGAAATAGTGACAGAGGGATTTAGTGACACACATAGCAGCAGACATTTGTTTGCTGCGATAAGGTTTTAGCGGCAGATTTTATCTTTTAGTAGCAGAAAAAATCTGCCGCTAGATGCTTCTTTTTTTTTTTTTTTTTTACTGTGCATGCTCTGAGGATTCAATGCCTAAAGAAGAAGTTCTATTTCTACTTTCAAGATTATATTGATTTAATCACATGGATAGTTCTGTTCTTAGACCAGCTATGTGTTAAAAAAAAACCCACAATCGCCCATGTATTGAAAAAACCCCACAACCGGCCATGTATTAAAAAAAAAAAACCACAACTAGCCATGTGTTCAAAAATACCCTCACAACTGGCCATTTTTAAAATCTCCACAATTGGCCATGTTTAAAAACCTACAACCAGCCATGAGTTTTAGTCCCACAACTTGCCATGAGTGTTAATCTCCACGACCGACCACCCTTTTTTTTACATGGTCACATGTATTTTCATGTCTCCCAAGGTTACTAAAAAATGTGCTGCTTCATTTGTAAATGCTTTCCACAACTGGCCACTTATTTTCATTTGGCCACCTGTATTAACATATGCCTCCCATGACTACTTGAATGTATGTCTCTGATCTTTGGATTCTCAACATGTGGTCCAGAGACTTCAAAAGTGACAGAGGCAGAAGTACAGTTTATTGAAGAAGAGAGAAAGAGTTGGATTGTAGATTCCCGAGATTGGCCGTAATTGTTCTTGGGTAGAAGATAAAATGGAGAAGAGGAATAATGGGGTTGCAGGATTCCACGACTGACCAGAATTGGTCTTGGACATGCACATTCTAAAATTTCACTTTTTTTTAAATTCTTTTTCTGTAATTTTTCTTTGTACTTTCATTTTTTAACCACATCTAAGGGCATAGGAGGGTTTATGTCAAAAATTTTGTAAATAAGCTGCATCCTCATGATCAGAGCCAATGAACCCGTATAAATTCAAGGAGGTGAATGAATATTAGCAATTTATTTTCATTTTCTTATATTTTTGAATTTATAAGATTATGATTTATATTTATTCTCACAAATCTTTTGCGATCAACTAGGATACTGCAATTGATAAACAGAAGAACCCAATGGGGATGGGCATAGTTGCTAGTGATTACAATGGAGAAGTGATGGCTTGTAAGTGTTCTTTAAAGCCTTTCATATCCAATCCTACTGCAGCAGAAATAGTTGCTGGGTGGATGGCCGTGGATTTCTTTGTTTTCTTGAACCTACAAAATGTGTTTTTGAAGGTGACTCTTTAGAAGTTGTCTATTGGACACGGTATGGACAGCTAGTGGAGGATGCAAAGATGGTATTTGATAGGATGATTTTCTAGCAAGTGAATCATGTCTGGCAATGAGCAAATTAGGTAGCACACAATCTAGCAAAGGTAGCGGCAATATAGTCATTAGAGTAGATTTGGATGGGTTGTTATCCATCTTTTGTTCAAAATTTAGTAATGTTAGAGGTAGTATCTGAAGATGTTTCTTAATGAAATTTATTTTGTATCTGAAGATGTTTCTTAATGAAATTTATTTTATTTTCTTAAAAAAAGAATTAAAAAGAAACAAAGTTGATTTTACTAGCATGTGATTTTTTACATAAAAATTGAAATTCACAAAAACATATTAGGATGGAATCGATTTCTCCTTCTAGTTGAGCACTTAAGGGTTGTGGTGTGGCCTTAAGGCGAAGCCTCTATAATATGTTGAGATGGAGAGATGAGAAATGAAGAGATGGAATGATCCTAGACTAGAGGGGGATGTGATCAATCCAATCATGTGTTTGGACGCCCTATATGATATTCATTTATAGTTTCTTTGCTCCATTGTTTCCTTTGAATTATTCTGCAACAAGGATTCAATATTCTAAAGATAATTAGGGATAATTATCTTTTGATCTTTTGCAAATAATTTAAATGTGAAATCCTTGTATGGTTGGACGTCCACACATGTGCGCTCCACCTTCTATTTTTTCAATTTCTTCTCCTAATTCTTCTCATGAAAACATCCCTCCAACAATTCTTTCCCCCTTTTTTTCTTCACCAAAGCACATTTGAAAAGGGAGAATATTGAAAAGATGTATGCTTCTCTTGATTTTCTCTAATTTCTTCTCTTTAGCAATGCCTCTTTCTTACTTGAAAAATCTCCAATCACTTTTGGGATATTTGAGAGATCTTTTGGAGACAGCTTTCTCTAAGAAATTTGTAAAAATCAAGCTAGGAACTCAGCTGATGTGGATGTCCATTTTGATCATTTAATGCTTTATGCAAAGAATATTCTCTCTTGGACCTTCATTTCTTGAATTTTCTTGGATTTTCTTCAAATCTTCTTGGAATTATCTTTGAATAATTCTTGCAAAGGTGGTAGGCTCTCTTAGACGTCTCACACGCGTGCATATGAGGTTCATTTGATGATATTTTGCATTTTTGTTAAAAAATTTGTCCTCTTTTCTTTTCAAATTGATAATACCTTCTTAAGTTTACTTCTTCATCATGTATTATATTATTCATAATAACCTTTTTGTATGTTCCAAAAGAACAAGTTCGATAATTTGATTGGCTAATCTTACTTATTTATCTTTAAAAAAGACTTGATTTTGAGAGGAGAATATAAAAGCGTGAGGTCGCCGAGACTACAATATTGGATAAGGAAAGGAGGAAGAGAGAGAGAGAGAAGGCGGCGGCAGGACATGGCTCTGCTCCCTGCAAAAATGGCGGGCGTAGCTCTCGGCATCAACTCTTGTGCTCCCCTCATCCGTCCATCATCATCATCCTTGGACCGAACCCAAATCCAGATCCCAGCCGTCCGTCCCGGCATTCGATCACGGCCGTCGATCGGGGTCAGGGCTCGATTCGAGAGGCCGCTGGAGGAGGTGTACAGGGTGAGGGTGGAGAGAGGGGTGCCGAAGGAGCGGCTGGAGGAGCTCGGCGTCTCCCGGTGGTCCATGTGGAAGACCGGGAAGTGCCGGTTGGCCTGGGACTGGCACGTCGACCAGCAGGTCTATGTCGTCTCCGGCGAGGTAAGGGTCGTCCCCGACGGCGGCGACGGCTCCAGATTCATGCGCTTCGTCGCCGGCGACCTCGTCCGCTATCCCAAGTGGTTCGAAGCTGACCTTTTCTTCGACGGTCCCTACGAGGAGCGTTACCGATTCCGAGCCTATGGGGATGATTGATTGATTGATGGATCGATTCATGGTGGTAACATTCACAAAAAGATGGACAGTTTTCTTTTTCTTTTGGGTGGAAGTGAATCTATGTGGCCTCTATCTCTAGGGTTTAGGAGGGGCTTTTTGTGGATTGATGAGTTTTAAAACCCACTCTAAAAGAAGCTAATTTGGTTGTATCAATACTTATTAAACTTTATGGTTTATGAAGGATTTTTATTTATTTATTTTATTATTATTATTATTATTATTTGTATGATGAGTTTTTTTGTTTTTAAGTAAGCCCAAAAAAATGGGCCCCTTTTCTAGTTAATTTGGTGGAGGAAAGGTGTGAGCTTTGCTGTAACTTTTTAAATTTTGGAGTTTATTTTTTTTATTATTACTATTTTTTTATATTTAAATGCCTATGTCAAGCTGGAACTGAGTTTTTGGTTACCATAGGAACAAGCTCAGATTTCTATTTCCAAATCGTCCAACCAATAGACCATATGTAGAAGAGCTGGGGCTTTTTTATAAGGTATAGAAATGTACAGTATTTTCTAATTGGGGCCTCAATATGAATCCCCCACTGTTGTATTGATCACTTCTTCTGGTTTGATAATGTATTTATCAAAATGATGATGATGAAGGTGTGCTATTTTTGGCTTAAATCCTTTGGTTTCGGGTATAAAAGTGAATCAATGAAACGAAGACTTTGCAATGGCAGAAACGACGGTGCATGATTTTTTGTTTGAATTTATATGAGCAATTCATCCGCATCTTCAGAATTGAACTTAAAGTAACGGCTTATTTTATGAATCCCAGGCTTCTTAATGACAAATATAGAATTGGGACTCTTTTTTGGCTTTGAAGTCCTATGTTTTACAGCTTTGTCATAATTTCAGTTGGGATGCTAATTCTAGAAATGTGGATCACTAGTGTTTTTATATGGATTTTTTACTTTATCCCAGAATTATATTGAAAAAATGGGTCTCACTGCTCAAAGGGTATGCTTAAGACGATAAAATCTCAGTGGGAGACTGCACCAATAAAATTTTTTATAGAATAATTCAGTGATGACAACTTTTGCAAGTTTCCTTTAAATACAGAGATTGCAACCAATACATTCCCCTCACCCAAAGAGAGCTCAACATGTAGCAACAGATGCTTAACGTGGACTAACAATTCTGTCAACCTACCTACATGACTACTCTTACTCATTCAAAGAGTCAACTTAGTCAAACAAATCCTACTATGTAGTAAGACAACAAATCCAAGAGCAAGACCATTTGTCACAAACTATATGGCCCACCTTAGGATGATGAAAGCAATGCATCTAAGGTGAGTTGGTGCACCAAAAAATGACTTGTATCAATCCAGCCCCCTTAGAGTAACCTTATCCACAAGGTTAGCATTAGGAAACCGTTCTTTAAGCGATTTGTAACATTCCCAAGTAGCATCTGATTCAGGTGACCCTTGCCATTGGACCAATAACAACTGTTGGGCGGCAACAGGTAATTGGTGGGATATGTGCTCAATGGAGTCCAGCCACCATGCTACTGCAAGGATGATTGTTCTTGCTACCATGGTGCCAGTAAACTGAAATAATAATAATGTCCAAGCTAGAAATCAGAGAGGAAAGAGATGGCCTGGGTCAAGCTCATATGCTCATTGACTTTGAAACACACTTCGGCCATTGGCCATCGCGGCAATATTAGGCCCATTATATATTCTACGATAATATTCAGCCCCGGTGCCTGATTTGTTGTGGTAGTAATAATGGCAATAGGAAGAATAAATAGAAAGCAATATCACATGGAAAGAGAAGACCCCAGCCAGGAAGTTGGGACTGATGTTTTAGGGTAATGCACATGATGACAGATATTCTGAGTCACAGCAAGCAAGACGCAGAACAGCGATTCAGGTATATCTTTATACTTTCTCATCAACTTGGTGTATTTGTCATCCTTGCCTCTGTAGGAAGCCTTGTAGTGCTCATAGAGCTCCCTTCCATTGAAAAGAGCTACATGTGTCGTGTGTGAGCTTTGACGCAATGGTGGCAGACCCAAAACCATAAGTAAGATCAAAGAAAAATTCAGATGTATTTGTCCTTGTAAATCATATGCAGACATATCTATTTCAGACTTTATCACTAACAACGGCTATGGACAGGCCAGAAGAGAGGAGAGGAAATGTCTTGGCATTGTATAGATCCAGTGTCCAACAAGCATAGGGAATCAAAACATAGGTTATGATGACGCAGCCCAAATAGATGTTGGCCATGGCAAAGAAGGGTAGATGAGCGAGCTAAATATTACGGACCAGTTGAGGGTGAATGCACCGATGCCCAAGCCACGCATACCATCCCCAGTTGTTGGGCAGTGACTTACTTGGAAAGGCCCAGCGGATCCATGAGATGTGGGTGTTCAAGCCCTCTTGTAAGAGAAGGCCAAGACAAGTGTACTGATGTACAGTCACGAAATCAATCTCGTGCATCTTTAAGTAGTCCCATGTTGTCTTCTCTGCCATTGTCTTGGACACCGGATACCATTTTCGTTTCTTACTGCCGTAATTGAGATCGGCCCATGAGGTCTTGTCAACCGGTGCGGCATGGTGCGGCCATCTAGCGATTTTCTCGAGTGTCGAGATCGACGTGCTGGGCATTGGCCATTTTATAAGTTTCCAGAACGTTCAGAGTTTGCACGACACGAAGGGTGAGCTCTAGCTCTTGGTCTCGAGTGAGGGCGGGGTATGCAGGGTGCCAAAGCAAACCATTGCCCGTGGCCTGGATGGCTGGCGCAGGGGTCAAGGATCTCCGAGAGGGAGAGGTGGGAGGCCACGTTGATTGGGGTGGGCAAAGTGGTTTTGGTGCAGTGGCAATGGCAGTGGCAGTGAATTCCAGGCACATCACCATTGGTGCAGATGGGACAATGCCAAAGCCCAGGTTGACCGTCAGCACTATAGAGTTTCTCCAGGCGTTGCAGCATCAAACAACTTGCCATGGGATTCAAAGGTTTACTAAAGCTCTTCTTGGGAACTTTGTAGGATGCTCAATTACTCCATCTGTAGTGAAAAATGGATCTGACCGCCCAAATAGAGGGTACATTTGCATAAAGATATACATTTCCAATTTTAGTAAAACCGTTCAATAAATACAATTCAATCAATTCAACAGCTATAATCATAACCCACTGCTCACATGATCACATTATCTCAAGAGGTTCAAACAAACTGCCTACATGAGACAGTTACACAAATACTTACTCAAGAAAATATCCAATCAAAGAGACTCTTATAGAGGGAAGAAAAGCAAATAACTGAAAACGCGAGAACGGTAATGGAGAGGAATCGAGGAAAGGGAAAGAGAGATTTTTAGGGGAGAGAGAGAAACAGTCTTCTGATTTTCTGTGGATGGATGGATGGAAGGGAAGAGTCGAAAACCCCTCTCAAACTTGTCTGAACACATCTCTGTCTAATTTTTTTCCCCATCCTGTCGTTGGTGACTAACCCAACTACCCCACTGACAACCATTCTACGCCTTATATTGGAGATGGCTCTGAAAACTCCAGTTCGAAAAACAAAATCCCAATCATCGAATCAAATTGTATACCATCAGATGTACTTTGAAGGCTGATTTCAAGGTGGAACACCTACCAGAATGGGTACAACCACGCAAGCAGGCCTTTTCCCATCAACCTCTACTCATATTATCATATCATCATTACAGCCTTTATCCCTTCAATCTCTGGGATCAGCACCTTAAACCTGCAACATCACACATCATTCTCTGGAAATTAGTTTCCAGACCACGTTTGCAAATTCAAACTGGAGAGTTGATGCGAACATTTTTCAGTTGTCCACAGCATCTGTATTTAAATATAAACTAACTGCATTCCCTCCTTCAGGGTTCTAATTTCTGACATCGAATACCACATATTCAATTCTCAGTCCCACTGCAATGGTTTAAAAAAATGTACTTTGCAAATGCATGTGCAATAGAGTATTGTAGACTCCTTATTTATTTTTCAGAAGAGCTACAAATATTGAATGCATTTATATATTGAAAAATATTGCAAAAGGATAAACGCAAGCAGCAGCATGTTCAGGACAATCATACAAGACTCACAACACAGATATATTGACAAAGCAAAATACAAAATGACCATATAATTGTGATCTACCCAACAGATCCCTCAAGCTTAATGTTCATGAGCTCATTGGCTTCAGATGCAAACTCTAGTGGGAGCTCTTTGAAGACTTCCTGGCAGAAGCCATTAATCATAGCTGCAACAGCCTTTTCATGGTCAATACCCCTTTGCTGAAAATAGAATAGCTGATCTTCTCCAATTTTAGAGGTGCTGGCTTCATGTTCGACACGGGCTGTGGGGTTCTTCACCTGTTGAGTTAGAGATCAACTAGTTTAGCATAACATTTTACTGGAATTGGTAGCAAGTCTCATACAGATTTACAGTAGCATGATATGCAAAAGACAGTACCGAGCCCTACTCACAAAATGTTTCTATATAATATCAGAGGACAAAACGAGGTGCTGGGCATGGGCATCAGTTGAGGTTACTTATGTGGCACCAGCCTAGCGGTCAAGAAGAATTAAGGTAAGAATTTGAACATTTGACACAGCAATACCAACTGTGTGCTACTTTTCCCATCGTTTGTTTGTTTATTTATTAATTTTAATCTCATGGACTGAATGTATTCCCTCTTTAATGGACAGAACAGTTTAGACAAGCAGCAAATAGGATGGTGATAAGCTGATCCTTCAGCAGTTTTCATGGATGATAAAGTGTGCTTAGGCAAAAATGACAAACCATTCCCACTCCCTCGATTTTGGGATGCATGGACTTGTGTGGCAATCCACGTGTCTGGCTTAAACAGGCACTTGAATGAAATGCCTTCGCTTCTTGAGTGGTGACATTTGGCACTTGAATGAAATACCTTTGTTCCTTGAGTGGTGCAAATTGTTATTAGGGTCAAATGATGGCAGGTGGCTAGAGAGAGAGAGAGAGAGAGAGATTCCTTGAGCAATAAAAAATTGCATTATGTTCAAGTAATAGAAGGTGCTGAAGAGAAGGAGGTTCATTGAGCAGTGAAAATTTTTATTATGGTCAAATAATAGAAGGTGCCGAGAAAAGGGGGGGAATCATCATAAGTTTATGGACCCATTGTGAAGCAGAAATATCATTCGCAACTCGCAGAAATTGTTGCTGTTCCCAGTTCTGCTAGTGTGTTTGCTTCCTCATTAAACTTTTTTGGAGCATGTCCATACACATACTGGCACATGTCCATCAACAGCATAGTCATATCTTGTCAGTTGTCATGATGTATTAGCAAATGGCTCCATATTGAAAATGATATAATTATCATAATTCATAGAAATCTGATTAGGGACCCAGTGATGAAATATTTCACATATAATCATTACACATTGAAGCCCTCAATTAGATAGTTACTATTCAAGAAGCACGAATACTTCTACGAAAGTGATGTATCCGTGTCGGACAAAGACACTCCTCAGACACTTTCGGACACGTGTCTGATACTATTTTAGCTGTATCCATAATTAAGAACTAAAAATCTTAATTTCGGACTCTTGCCCGACACTCTTTTTGCGACGTGTCCCACAATTCCTAGTCCGTATCTATGACAAAAAAATTAACATGTGGCTGATATTTCTTGGACACTTGTTAACATGTGGTTACTAATACTAGTAAACTTGATATTACAATTTTATACCATGAAAAAATATATGATTGTTAATATTAATCATATCACAAGTAAAAGACAGATAAATGTTTTACTAAAGAATAGGCCTCAAGGTTGGCTTCCTTTTTGCTTTTTGTTTTTTTTTTTTTTTTTTTTTTTGAGGGAGAGGAAAAAGATGATCTTCCCTTTTCTTTATATGGATTTTATGGAACTATGGATATTTCATGTTTAATGATTATGAATTATGTTTTAGTATTGTATTGATATTTGATAATTTGATATGTTTGTTAGTTGGTACTTGAATTTTTATTTTTTGATTGCTAAATGGATTAAAAAGTTAAAATGATATTATTTTTTAGTATATGATTATATATATAAATAAATATATATTATTAATGTGTCCCCCGACGTGTCCGTATCCTACCTTTTTTAGAAATGCTATGTCGGCATGTCTGTATCATGTTGTATTTGTGTCTCGTGTCCATGTTCCTACTTTTTTGGTTACTATCATCAGATCATGTCATGTGCCCACCCACAAAAAAAAAAAAAAAAAAAAGGACCCACCAAAACTGAAAACACACATGCACACCCACATAAAAGATAGTAAGGAATGTGAAGCCAAAAAAACAATATAGCTTTTTTTGTTATGAATTTGAACAGTTACCAAAATAACATTATCAAATTAATCAATCTTAATTCTTAGATATTAATAAATGTTTTAGAAGTTACATAGTGAGGAATTTTAGTAGATTCAATTAGAAGGAGATGTCAAGTGGTGAGAGGATGAATTTTTGGAAGAATCGTCTAAAACTTATACACAAACATGCTGAGGGTGGAAGATGGTATGAGAGGATATGCCACACTCTAGTAAACTTTCTATTGTTATACAATACATAAAGAAAATCACAATATATGAATTAAGTTGTCTAATAACACAGTATTTAAAGTGCGTAAATTGGAAACAATGTTGCATTTGGTGCAAGGTTGCGTAAGTTCACATGATCTCCTAAACAGTGTGATCCTTTTTTGCAAGGTTGCATAAGTTCACATGATCTCCTAATCAGTGTGATCCTTTTTTTGCAAGGTTGCATAAGTTGTAATTTCTACAAAGTGGTGTGACCTATCAGAATCTGGTGCAGCTAGCCATCGGCTTCTAATCATTGCTTCACACTGTCGAATTCTCAGCATGAAGCCCAAAAGCAAGCCCCTTCAGATTCGATTAGTCTTGGTTACACATGAAAGAATATATGGACATTATACATTATGGAACATGAGTAGGGGAAGAGTAGCCAATGACAATTTTAGGGCTTGAAGATACAAACAGTCTTGGTTTCACACCAAAGAGAATAACTGAGAGAAAACTCAAGAGAAATTTATTTATCAATCAATTGATCCTTGGCCTGTTTGAGAATTCAGTTGTAAAGTGAATTAAAGTGAAGGTTTAACTAAAGAGACATGAAAGAAGTGGGGTCGAGTCAAATTAAAAAATACCAAATTTCAAGATTCACCTTCTTGACTTTTTTGTCATTTTGTGGCATTAGAATGCACCTTTTTGACTTCCTAAATAAAAAAAGTGAAGTTTTCTTGTCATTTAGTGAAATCAGAGAACAATTTTTTGACTTAAAAAAAAGTTATTTTTTAAATGTGGTACTTTTTGATACGATCCATCTTCTTTTTTTCTCTCTTAAAGTGACCCTTAACTTCAATTCACTTTACAAGTTCATTACCCAAACAAGCCCCCAGGGATTACAATCCTTTATATAGAGTTTAGAGTCCTAATCCTAATCTATAAACAATTCCGATCAAAATCTACTTCTAAATGAAATAAAATCCACATATTAAATAATCTCCTAAACTTTAGCTAAGGAATAAAATCTCCTGAGCTCTGCGCACACGTACAGAACATTGTGATCACGCATAATGCATGTGCATTGTGCAGTGGTTGATCCCATCCCTAGGAAAGTGCAGATGAATTGTGCACTTGTGCGCATAGGGCAGGAAAATATTTTCCTTTTAGCTATTACTAAAAATAGGCTAGAATAACTCAGAAAATGAACCGGAAATCAGGCACATTCTGGAATCTTCTTTTTAATGGGCCTTCTACTGAAAATTTTTGGCACGTGGGAGGGGCTAGTGAGCTGGCTGACCATGGGTTTGGCCTGCATCAATATGTAAATAGCTCAATAGAAAGGAAGCAAGGTTGAAGGTTGGTTAGAGAATTTAACTGTTCAAAAGAAAAAGGAATAAGGAGAAAAAAATACAAGGGTGAAGGAATACTGTGTTAGAACATACTGAAGACGAGAAAACAAACCTTTTGTCTGGAGTTTTTTTTATGCTGTTTCTAAATGGCACATTCTGTGAGACATTCAAATGCTAAATGATGAGGAATTTTTTTTTTCTTCTTTTTGAGTACTACATTTTCTTATAGATTCAAATTCTTTCATCTAATGAGTTCGAGAATCATCAAATCATTGAAAGACATGTCGAAAAGCAAACTGTACAAAGTGGGAATTTGTTGTGAGGATTACCTAGACATGCATGCCCGTTGGATAGATTGCATGGATTCCTTCCATCTAGATAGTGGGCAGTGGGCACATTTGTATCCTCATGCTTGTCAGCTATCACTTCAATGCTGACCTCAAATCACTGTCCAATCCTCTGGATTAAAATAGTTAAAGATAGGATCGAACTTTTAGGTTTGATCTTAGTTGGCTTGCAGACGAAATTTCCTAGCTACTTTTCGGCGGGCTCCAAAATTGGCAATGAAGTTGAAGCACTTGAAATTGAAAATTAACAAATGGGCAACAAAGCAGCGACAGCAGCACTCATGCAGTAATTAGAAGGACAAAGCCATGATTACACAGGAGATATGCAGGACTGATAGATAGGAAGAGCCAGGTCAGCTTTTTTTAGATGAAAAGTTACAGAGGAAGCGTCCAAGTAACAATTGCAAAAGAAAATCAGGGAAGAAGAGATAAAGTGGAAAAAGAGGATGCAGTGCAAATAGCTCAATGAAGGTGAAAAAACTACACAATTTTTTAATGGCTTCAGCTAGGAACCACCAACTAGAATTTCAATCTTGAGGCTACCCGATTTGAAATAGGGAGGGTCATAGAGAATGTATTGGATTTCTTCAAGAACATTATATTCAAGGGAGGCTTGGAATCATCCAGGCTTGAAAATTTTGGAATTCAATACTAATGGGTCTAAAAACTCTGCCAGTTTTTGCTGCCTGTCCCAAGCCCGAGTAAATGAGGAGGGTTGCGTTAGGTAGGTTAACAGCTAGTGTAAAACTTTATCATAACCCAAACATGAATTTTGAGATAATGATATTTCGCGATAAGGCTAGAGTGTTCCCCGCTTTAAGCGATGCATTGCAGCATCGCTCGGCTGCAGTGAAAAGTGTGCAAAGGCTACAGCATGACTCTGGACTAGTGCGGTTAAATAAGTTAGTCCATGAGAAGAAGAGGAGGAATAAGAAAATTAGACTTGCTACTTAGAATAATAGGAACCTTGACATGCAAGAGCATGGAGTTGGTTGAGGTAATGAAAAAAAGAAGAATTAGTGTGGCTTGTATATAAGAGACAAGGTGGAAAGGGAATAAAGCTAAGGAGCTCACGGATGGGTATAAGCTTTTCTATGTAGGAAACAGTAATACAAGAAATGAAGTAGGTATAATTATAGATAAAGATTTGAAAGAGAAAATTGTGGGGGTCAAGAGGTTTGGTGATAGAATTATAGCAATTAAACTAGTCCTAGAGGAAGACATAATTCAAATCATCAGTGCATATGCTCCCCAAGTGAGACTAGAGGAAAGTGTAAAAAGACAATTTTGGGAGGAGATGGATGATTTAATGCGAGAAATCCCAAATAGTGATAACATTTTCCTTGGAGGAGATTTAAACGGGCATATAGGAAGAGATAATTGAGGATATGAGGAAGTGCTTAGGGGGCAAGGATTTGGAGAAAAGAATAAATTCGGAAACACTATATTGGACTTTGTAGTGATATTTGATCTTATAGTAGCAAATACTTACTTTAAAAAAAGAGATGAGCATTTAATTACCTATAAAAATGGGAGTAATAGGAGTCATATAGGCTTTTTTCTAATAAGAAAACAGGATCGATTGGCTTGTAAAGATTGCAAGGTTATCCCAGGAGAGAGTTTGACTACGCAAAATAGGCTCGGAGTTTTAGATATTTGTATTAGAAGTATAAAGAGAGTTGTATTAAACAAAATGAACTCTAAAACAAGGTGGAGAGATTTGAAGGGGGAAAGAGCAAATATATTTAAGGACAAAATGATTGAGAAGGGAGAATGGAATATTGAAGGAAAAACTACAGTAATGTAGAGTCAAATGGCTAATTGCATTAAGAATGTTGCAAAGGAGGTACTTGGAGAATCAAAAGGCAAGAGACATATTAATAAAGAAACATAGTGGTGGAGTGTAGAGGTTCAGAAAGTTATTCGACAAAAAAAAAATTGTTACAAAGTTTGGCAAGAGACTAAGAGTATGAAAAATTTTGAACCGTATAAGAAGGCAAAGAAAGAAGCTAAGAAAGTGGTAAGTAGTGCAAAGCTCAAAGAATACGATGACTTTTATAATAAGTTGGGAACAAGAGAAGGAGAAAAGGATATTTTTAAGCTCGCAAAAACAAGAGAAAAGAAAAGTAGGGACTTAGATCATGTCAAATGTATCAATGACAATGAGAAAAATATTCTGGTGAAGGACAATGATATTAAAGAAAAGTGAAAAGAATATTTTAGCAAACTTCTAAATAAAGAACATTTAGGCGATACAAAAGTTAAGAAGTACCATGGTGTATATTTACAGATGATATAGTATTGGTGGATGAATAAAAAGATAGTGTAAATGCAAAACTTGAGAGATGGTGGGGGGCATTAAAATCTAGAGGCTTTAAAATAAGTCATACAAAGACAGAATATATAGATTGCAACTTTAGTGGACATATACAAAGTGTTGAAACCACTATCAAAATTGAAACCCATGAGATACCACATAGAGATTTTGTTCGGTATCTAAGCTCGATGATTAGTAAGGATAGGAAAATTGACGAAGATGTGGAGCATAGGATAAAAGCTGGATGGCCGAAGTGAAGACTAGCTTCTGAAGTGCTTTGTGACAGACGAATGCCAATAAAATTAAATAACAAATTTTACAAGACAGTAGTTAGACTAACTATGACATATGGAGTAAAATGTCGGCCAATTAAGAAGGCGCATATTCAAAAGATGAATGTAGCGGAAATGAGAATGTTTAGGTGGATGTATGGTAAAACTAAGAAAAATAAAATTAGAAATGAGCACTTTCGAAAGCAGTTAGGGGTAGCACCAATAGGGGATAAGATTAGAGAAACCCGTTTAAAATGGTTTGGGCATATTAAGCGTAGGCCGGTAATGGCACTGGTGAGAAAAAGTTTGGTTATACAGGTGAATGGCTCATCAAGAGGTAGGGGTAGGCCGAAGAAAATATTGATGGGGGTCATTGATTCAGATTTGAAGCAGTTTAACTTATCGAAGGATTTGGCTCAAAATAGAACGGAATGGAGAAACAGAATTCATGTAGCCGACCCCAACATAGTTGGGATAAGGCTTTGATGATGATGATGATGAATACTATTGGGCCCAGAATGCTGATTGGTTGGAGTGGAAATTTGAAGATGAAAAGGTCAAGGATGAAATATCCAATTTATGCATTTTCATTGGCTTCTTTAAATTTTCCTAGCAATTTTTGGAGGAGATGACCAGTCATGCTACACTGCTAGACTGCTCGAGTCCTTTGGTCATCAGTTCTTCAATGGTTTGGATGCAATTGGGTTCTCCCTTCTAGACTTTACTGGTTGCTTGAGGCATGTAGATTGATAGTGGGATCATCAAGGAGGCCATGTGGAAGTTATCCGTTCTTATTGTCATCTGGTTATTTGGAAAGAAAGAAATAGGAGGTTTTTTTTTTTTGAAAATTAGCAAAATTCATTAAAAAAAAAAGCAAAATAGTACAGGAGAGATATACTGGCAAGCATCGTCAAAGAACAAAAAAGAAGAGAAACATAAACATCAGCAAAAGAAAAGGCTCATTCTTTTCAATTTTGCACAATCAAATCAGCTGGAATGCCCCTAAATTGTGGACTGACAAAAGCCAAGGTAGCAATCTCAAATTTGATGTGATCTAAAGATTCTCCAAATTAGAGGACCTTCCATCAAAACATCTAGAGTTCCTCTCTCCATATAACCCATATGATGGCAAGGAAGAAGGTCCTCCATAAATGTTTGCCTTTAGTTGGCATTTGGAGAGAGCCAACTAACACCAAACCAACCAAACACTGAGATCCAAATGCTATAAGTAGTCTTACACCCTAGAAGGAGATGATCAGCCATTTCCTCATCAGCTAAGCACATGGGCAAGCAGTGATTGTGATTATTCTTCGGCGTCAAAGATTGTCCATGGTTAAGATTCTACGATGGAGAGCCAACCACCCAAACGCAATCACTCTAGGAGGAGCTTTTATCTTCCAAAGGAAATGTAGAGTACTTGAAGGAAGAAATAGGAGGTTCTTTGAGAGATCTTCTATGGTGGAAGCTTCAGTGGATAAGTTATAGGTTTTATGTAGCTTCTTCGGCATCCATCCTCACTAATTTAGAGACATCTCTGTGGACACTCTAATGAGGAGTTGACATGGGGTGGCTTCCTGCCTCTCCAATAAGGCTCCAAAATAACTGGGGCACTTTAAACCAGATATTGACAGAAGGGCTTTCTGTAAACCAGGTTTAGCCCGGGGAAAGGGAGGTTCTCATAAGAGAGAGATTAGTAATAAGAATTCTTGCATTTTCAAGACTGGCAAGGTCGTACTCTGTCAATTAGGAGGAAATGCTTGCTATGAAGCCTGGTCTTTGCGAGACCAATTGCTTGGACATTCATCAGCTTATTGGGAAGGTGACTCTTTTTGTGCTATCCGATGGGCTTCGACATATGGCAAGGCTTCATGGAGATTCACTGATGTAGTGGAAGGGATGGTTCACTTACCCAGACGTCTTGGTGCTTCTTTCATCCACGTTAAAGGAAGTGCAAACTAGGAACTAAACAAGCTAGCGAGGAGGGGCTCGGGCATCCAAGCTTGGCTTAAGCATACTATGGTTTTCTTTTCTTGAGTCTGCTCGGACACCTTGTGTGGTTTTTTCCTTTTTTTTCTTTTTTGTTGATTGCTTGATAGCTATCCAGTATTTTTCTCTTATCTGTTTGTCCATCATTACTAAAATAAGCTTTCCTCTCCTATGTGACTCCTGCATGAGTTTTATGCAGGATTTTGAATCCCCACAGAATGGTGGAGATTCAAAATTCAGCATAAGCGCTGTTTGGGAGCCTCATGAGGGAAAAAATCTCTGACAAAACTATAAGTTACCATTTTAAAAAATAGTTGAAATAAGGTCACATAAACACCGAATTCCCTCTTAGTGTCTTGGTAAATTGTTGGTGAGAAGAAAGGTAACAACATCCAGTGCCTTAAAAAAGGGGTATTGCTTGGATGGAAACAATGGATGATCTAACGAAGCAATAACTGATTTCTTTCAGTTACTATATACAAAGGAGATGGTAGGGATATCTAAGTTGGCCAAACTTTTCTTTCTCCTGATTGCTAAAGAAAGCTAATTGGTGCAATAAGGAATTTACTTAGGAAACTAGGACAATCATATTTGAATAAGGTGGAGGTCGAGCCCTAGACCTAGAGGATTTTCCTATTCACTTCTTCCAATTATGGGAGGATATAAAAGAGAAAAATATGATGCCTTTCTTGAAGTATTTCCATTATCAAGGAAAAACTTTCCAGTCACATGGGAGCTTCCTTTATTGTTTTAATTTCACAAAAAAGGTCATTTGACCATTAGATATTGCTGGCCACTATGTTTCAAATGTAGTGTGTCTATAAAATCCTAACAAATATTTTATGTAGCCCAAAAAAAAAAAAATCCTAACAAAGATTTTGACTATGGGTCAACATCAAAGCTTTATGCAGATATATAACACCTCAGTGTGCCCTAATTTTATGGCTATCAAGTTCAAAATGGGATTATTAATAATAAGTGCCTCAATTTCTAGATATATGTTATATATGTCCTACTAAACTAGATCTAGAGAAGGCTTCCAACAGCGTAGATTAGAACAATAAGGATGCTGGTCTGGGATCAATGAAATAGACCCAGGTGTCCTAGCATCAGCAAAAAATTCAATTATTATAAATAGCTCTGCAGAATTCTAAGGCTTCTTTGCGACACCTTGAAGATTGAACCAAGGAAACCCTTAATTTCCCTTATTATCTATATCTTTATGTTTGAAATGTAACAATTTCCCTTCTTATTAGAGATAATTAAAGCACTAAGCTGAATGTTAAAAAGTTTAACCTGGTTGGTTCATTTAAAAGTTTCCCAGTCAACATAGATGACTTAAAAGTTCTACCATCATCATTGAAGCCTCATCTCATGTATCTGGGGTCAGCCTAAAGAGTTGCACTTTTTCTTACTAACCTATTGAAAACCATGTTCATGTCCTTCCTCATAATTTCGTGTAAGGACTTTGCTGGTCTGCCCCTTCTAGTTCCTTGAACTTGGAAGTTGCGACCCTTCAATACATCCTATAGAGGCTCTTTTTGAACTTTTATGTAATGAAATTCTTTGATTCATCATCCATTCTATTTGGAAGTTCCTCATTTGTAATTTTGCAATGATGCCTAAATTGTCTACAATTCTATTTGTGCCGGCTACGCAGTTGCATGGCTTGGGTTCAACTTTTGGATACAAAGAGGGTGATCTCCCAGTCCTAGATCACCCTCTTTGACCCTTGGGTCCATGCGTGGGCCCAATTCTTATGACCAGGGGTCAACCCGGTCATAAGAAGCACGAACAAGGATACGACACGACACGGACATGCCGACACAGCATCTTTCAAAAAAGTAGGGTACTGACACGTTAGGGGACACATTAATAATATATATATATATATAATCATATAGTGAAAAATAACATCATTTTAACTTTATAATCAATTTGGAAATCAAAAAATAAAAATTTAAATACCAACCAGCAAATATATCAAATTATCAAATATCAATACAACACTAAAACATAATTCATAATCATTAAACATGAAATATCCATTCCATAAAATACGTACACAGAAAAGGGAGGATCATCCATTTTCCCTCCCTAAAAAAAATAATAAAATAAAATAAAAAGCAAAAAAGAAGCCAATTTCATGTCCTTGCGTGTCCGAGTTGTGTCCATTGGGTTCGGTCCACAAGCCCAATTAGCTGAGAGCTACTGTAGCAATTTCTATTTTTACCCTATTTCTAATTCCTATTTCTTGTTTAATTATGATTAGGCAGTTTCCCATTTTATTTAGAAAGTCCTGTTTGCCAAGAAACAACTCTACTTCTCTATATATAGTTGAGTCCTCCATTGTAGTTGCTTATGCTTATTCTAGTTAATGAAAGAATTCGGAATTTCCCTTCAATAATGGCGTGTTTTATGGTTGTAACTAAACCCTAGTGCTAGAGTCCATATCTGGATTTGATCAATCCTTTGGAGATTGGTCTAATTGTTTGATCGAGGACCTGGGGCTGCACCAGGCATCAATCTATAGAGTACCATAATGGAAACAATGGGATAAGAAATCGCTACTAGGAAAAGTAGATATTTGTGGTCAAATAAATCTAAGTAAGGTAGCACTTTTCTAAACACGATTTTAATTGTGTATTAGAAATCATTCAATGATGCTAAGAAATAAATGAAAATGAGTTGACATCTGAAGTCATCTAGCTGTTACATATTTATTTGTTTCACAACTTTGGACATGTAATATCACCAGTCAAGTGCAATCAACAAGAGCACAATCAGTTATTAGCTTTGTTACAACCTTTAGAAGGACTAACCCCTTTCTCACTGTATCTACTCCATTATGCTATTAATACACCATTTTAACGGGCTGAAAATGAAAGAGGAGGCGGGTGACTACTAAAATGTAGCTCCAATCATTTTACAGTGCATCAATTGTTGGATTAAATTTATGTTGAAATTTAGAGTAAAGGTTCAAACAAAAGATCATTTCAAAAGGTACAAGAGTAAAATCAATTGGAGACATTATCCGCCAAAATGAAACTTCAATTCGACAAAAAATGAAATATAGATGCTATAAGGTGCAACATGTTACCATAAGACACAAGTTCTACTGTCTAAAAACATGTAATTGCACTTAATTACTTTTCAAAATTTCATATTGGTTCCAAAATAGATCTAACAGTAGCATGGCTTTTAGCTTCAATCAGTTTACGATGCTAGGACAAGGGAACACTTAGGGACTGACTGTTTGCATAGAATACATAGAATTCCTTAGTCAAATGAGCTCCACCAAAGGATATAATTAAAGAGGTTAGGGGTTAAAGGATACAAGGTTGCAATGTAATGGGACCACAACTTTCCTAGGAATTCTTCACTTTGAACCACTTGTAAAAAAAAATAGTCTTAGAATTCCTATAAATTTAATTCAATTACATGTAACAAACAGGCCATCAATGCACATTGATAATGCATTCGATTTGCTTATAACCAGCAGTCTGGTCCAGAACCATCTTATTTGAACTTCATTTCTCCACAGTGCACAGTAAGGATCATATATATGGTCAATAAATCAAACAAGTATCATATGAATCATGAATTCAACCAGAGAGCTTCATCACTTGCAACGATAATAATACTACGCGCAATCATTTGACATACCTGAATATAAGGATATGTATTGGCGGCTGCATTGTCCCCAATGAGCATCGAATCACATTGGGAGAAATTCCTCGAGTTGTCTGCCCCGGGCATCACCTTCACGAGCCCTCTGTAGCAATTCCTCGAGCGCCCCGCTGAAATCCCCTTGGACAGGATCCTACTCCTGGAGTTCTTCCCCACATGTATCATCTTGGTCCCGGTATCGGCCTGCTGATAATTATTCGTCAGCGCCACCGAATAGAACTCCCCCACCGTATCATCCCCCTTCAAAACCACGCTTGGGTACTTCCAAGTGATGGCAGAGCCCGTCTCCAGCTGCGTCCACGATATCTTGGACCGCGCCCCATCGCACAACCCCCTCTTGGTGACAAAATTATAGATCCCACCGTTCCCCTGCTCGTCCCCGGCGTACCAATTCTGCACCGTGGAGTAATTAATCTCCGCGCCCTCGGCGCAATACAGCTCGACGACTGCAGCATGGAGCTGGTTCCGGTCGTAGGAAGGCGCGGTGCACCCTTCCAAATACCTCACAAAGCTGTGCTCCTCGGCGACAATGAGGGTTCGTTCGAACTGCCCGGTCTCGACGGCGTTAATCCTGAAGTAGGTCGAGATGTCCATGGGGCAAGTGGTGCCCTTGGGGATGTAGCAGAAGGACCCATCGGTGAAAACGGCGGAATTGAGCGCGGCGTAGTAGTTATCCCCGGGGGGGACGACGCGGCCGAGATAGCGGCGGACGAGGTCCGGGTGCTCCTGAATCGCCTCCGAGATGGAGCAGAAGATGACCCCCTTGGCGGCCAGGGCCTCACGGTGGGTGGTGGCGATGGAGACAGAGTCGAAGACGGTGTCGACGGCGACGTTGGCGAGGCGGTGCTGCTCGTTGAGGGGGACGCGGAGGCGCTCGAAGTACTTGAGGAGCTCGGGGTCGGCGTCGTCGAGGCGGTCGAGCTTGGGCTTGTGCTTGGGGGCGGAGTAGTAGGAGATGGATTGGAAGTCGATGGGGGGGTGGCGGTTGTCGGACCAGGTGGGCGGGGACATGGAGAGGAAGCGGCGGTAGGCGTCGAGGCGGAAGCGGAGCATCCAATCGGGCTCCTCTTTCAGCTTCGAGATGGACTCGATGGTGGACTCGGAGAGGCCTTTGGGGAACGTGAACGACTCGATGTCGGCCCTCAATCCGTACTTGTACTCGCGCTGGAGGAGCTTCTGGATCGGATCCCGGTCCCGATCCGAGGAGGAGCTTCTTGATGATGACGGTGTTGGCGTTAGGGTTTTGGAGTCCGCGGTGGCGCGGATTGAGAAGAGGGGGGGCTTTGAATCCGATGGGGATGATTTGCTGGGGTTTGGGGTTTTGGGGAGGAAAGGGGTTTTGGGGTTGGATTGCAGATAGCTGGAGAAGAAGACTCCATGACCATGAGAGAGGAGAGCAGTCGCCGCCGCCGCCGCCGCCATAGATTGATGAATTGAGCTTGGGAATTTGGGATGGATAGATGTATGGAACGTGTTTGTGAAAATGTCTCTGAGAGGAAGACGGAGAAAAGAGAGACGGAACGAACGAGTGGCCGCCTCACGACCAGGATAGATAGAGAGGGAACACGTGGTTCACGAGTGGGCTCCATGGAGCAATGTTGTGGTTGTGGTTGTCGTTGTCATTGTGATTGTGATTATGGTTCCACTTCCACATGCCGAGTGGAACCCAGCCCTCGCCCTGGCCAAGTTGCTTGCATGGTCAATTTTGATGTTCCCATAGGGGAAATTATCACCCAGTTTTGGAGCCTTTGCTGCTACCCTTCTTTGTAAGGGCCTCTGCTTAATAACTCAAACAAGTCAAGATTTAGAGCTTTATTTATAATTAGGGGGTGCTTGATAAATATTTTATTATAACTATAATTATAATTATAATTATATTATAGAGGATTTTATCAGAAAAATCTCCTTCGATAACCTCTAAATCAAAAGAAAAAAAAAAACCCAAAGCTGTTATAGGCACAGAGACGAGCGTCGAATTTGACACCACCCACACCAACATTTCTCTGCACATGTGTAGGCTGAAATTGTTGAGCTATCTGTGAACAAGTGGTTTGTGCCAGAATTTGAGTTGTCTTATGGCTTCTAATTGAAGAGCCGGATATGGAAGATGTCAATATACCAGTCCAATAGCAGTAGAAACAATATCAAGGACAAATGTGATGATGAGTACTGGGAGTATAAGAGTATTGGCTTTTGCGTTGTGTTTTTCATTCCAGCAAGGCCAATGGATGGGTGAGATGCGTTTAGATCATTTATTTTAGGACCCAGGCAATAAATCCAAATTCAAAACAAATCAAGAAAAGAAATGAACGAAATAATTGAAGAGAAGCAACATTGTCAACCTTAAAAATTGGTTTGATTGATCTTTTTTGTTGTGCTGTAGACATTGGCAAGCCCTTAAGTATGAGATAAATGTGCTCAAAACACATAACTGTAATTATTGCCAATTACCATCTTGTTCTTTTCGTCGTTAATTTAATATAGGTTAAATTGTTATATTTGTTAAATATGTGCAAGTCCCTCTCTATATTGGATTAGTTTCCTTTTTGCATTTTCTCTATTAGTAATCTCTTGAGACTCTACAATTTGTCACTTGTTCTTTGCAGAGATCTCTCTGCTTCATGATTTTTTCTTTTTTCAATCTCTATCAATTTTTTTATATAAGGATTTCTTGTGCAGAAGCTCATTTAAAAAAATAAGAAAAACTTTATATATTCAACCCTGACATTTTTTTTAATTAAAAAGTGATCTTCATCTCTATCCTGGATCTCTCAAGACACAATCTGGAAAAAGGTAGAGTTGCAGATTAATTTATATGATCAATGGTACTGTGGATTTTATAATATGGGATCGTGAAAATAGATTTTTTTTTTCTCTAAAGAATTGTTGTAGCACTATCACTCCTCATTCTAAAGGGACTTGTGGTCTAATTTATCTATTTTTTAGCACTGACATACATCTCATTCAAAGTGGCTGTGGTCTAATTTATCCTCTGTTTTTTTTTTTTTGGTAATTTTATCTGGTCTATACTAACTAAAAAACTGCAGATGAGTTAAGCTAAAAAATAATATATAACTTATTTGCTTCATTTTACGTAAAACTTTTCGGAATTTCTAACACTTTCTGTGTCAATATCTTTTTCTTTTTGGTTTTTCCTCCATTAAATGGTAAAGGCTTTGTGCTGCTGCTGAAATATATTGACAGGTTCGGAGCATGCGGCAAAATACGGGTAATTCTATTCTAGATGGATTTGAAAATGTTCCTTCTTGATGCGCCAGAGACCTGTTGGAATGGATACCCATTTGTCGGTTTTATAGAATAATTCAAATTGATTGAAGTTTTAGGGTTCATTGATATGAACCCTTTGATAGGATTTTTGAGTGTTTGGCTAATTCAAGTGTTATGGACAAAACTCGAGTTTAAATTGAATTGTAATTTTTATATTTTAGATTTGGATGGTAGCATGAGTCTTTGGAATAGTTGAAGTGAAGAGAGCAAAGAAATAACAGAAAATTCTTGAAGAAAATAATCCGGGACAGAAGAGTTGCCCGCTCGAATGGACCTAACAAAAACTGTCGGAGAGAACTAATGCCCGCTCGAGCGGATGACGAAGCAAACAAAGTCTGACTTGCATGAATCACTTTCCTTTTCGACTATGATTGCCTATTTGTGTTTAATTGTAACCCTACCTCTAATGCATGAATATTGGGTTATAAAAAGGGTTATCCTCTCAACCGTAAGAATGTCATCTCCATGTTCTAACCCTAGAATATCCATTGGAGATTCTCTGTCTCTCTAAAGCACCCATTGAAGGTTGTGCTAATTTTGAAGAGTCTCTAGAATGTTGTTGCTTCTACTCTTGTGGAAGATCGTTTGTCTTACGGCATTAAGACATGTTGATTCAAGCACGGGGAGCACTGAACACGCGTGGTCGTTAGAAAGAAGAACAATAGTCCTTAGGTTATGGTCAACTAGGGAACAGTCTATAAGTATATCTTGTAATTGCTCAATTTTCTAGTGCTTGGCTTCCATTGGACTGGGTGGTAGGTCTCATGGTTTTTCCCATATTCGGGGTTTCCACGTAAAAAATCATCATGTCTTCTTTTTGTGGTGTAATTGATTGATTTATAATTCCTTTAATTCCAACTTAATTGGATTGTATATTAGAAATCCAAATTGGGACTTTGAACACGTCATCTTAGGCGGTTCCAAAACCCTCACGTGGTATCAGAGAAAGTTCACACACAGATTGGTTAATCTTTCCTCGCGTGAATTGACCAAGAGTTTTAGAATGGAATTTAATCAAGAAGGCACATCTACTACTAAGCTTCCAGCGCTAGTTAGATTTAACTATCTCTACTGGAAAGTTCGTATGACTTCATTTTTTCAGTCAATTGATGAGGATGTCTAGAATTCTGTTGAATTTGGTTATACCAGACCTGTTATTGTGGTTGATGGAGAAACTATCCCTAAACCAAGAGATAAGTGGACTAGAGAAGGGAAACATGCTGCCAACTATAATAGCAAAGCCATTAATGTTATTTTCAATGTAGTCTCTTCTTCTGAGTTCTACAGGGTCTCTACCTGCGTGTCTGCAAAGCAAGCGTGAGATATCTTACAAACTACTCATGAGGGTACTATCATAGTGTCACGACCCGAGTCCAAGAATTCGAGAATTAAGATTAAACCCAAAAAGTGAATACGAACTCCGGTGCAATACACATCTAGAGCCGAGCTTAAGCGGTATCGCACAAGGGAAAGTCACAATACTTATATTTATGAAATGCTTTTAACGAACATCTGTCCAACTATTCAATACGCAGAAGCTTGACAATGTCATTTCATGAAACATACACCATAACACCAACTAATATACATCTATAGGAAATGTTATGTACAAGAATAGTAATGAGATATGTCTTTATAAAAGGAAAGAAAGGTTATAAATAGTAAAAAGGATTTGTAAAGGTTCAAAATACAAGGGATCATGAATCATGCGTGGCAAAATAAAATTAATGCAATTCATGAATCCCTAAATGCATTTACATCCTAAACCAAGGCTAAACATGTTCCCAACGCACTCCATGGTGGATCAATCAGAGAGCATCTACTGTTTACTCTTCTAAGCCTGATGAGACCCCGAAGGCGTCCTTTGTAGTCTCCTCGATCTTCGTAAGATCGGGACTGGGATCTAAGCCTGTAACACCATAGATAATTAATAAATATGACTATTCAATAAAATATAAGCATAATTAAGGTAATACGTGTTGTGTCTAAATGAATTAATGACAATTGATTAATAGAAGTCAATTCAGTACGCTAGGCATGTTGTGCATTAAATAAAGCATGCTATAAGATCAACTAGATGAAATATTTTGCTAATTGGCTATTACATTTGCCATATCCTCCCTCTAAGGATCTATGCATTGAAAACACCATCGATCGGGCTAGGGTGCAAATAGATCTCTTCTTACATGGAGTCCGGAAGCTCCAAAGGCATACTGTAGCGGCACCGTTTGTGCTACACCAAAGTTAACCCCGCTAGGTATTATAAGGATAAGGCTGAGTAGAGTCAGACCATTTTGATTTATTCATAAACTTAAACTTGAGTAATTCATGCAATTCATTCATTTCATGATCATTTCAATTCAGAATTAATAGTGAACTAATAGAAGACAATGACGGAAATCCAATATGCTAGCAACGCGATTTAAGAGAATCAACGCAGTTTTACAAATCAACTCTAATCCAGCCATCAATTGTTTCTAACCATGTATGATGATGTAGTTTTAAGCTATCTAATACACAGTTGTCTCCTTTTGGTGTCACATTATGTCGGGAAAGTGTATCGAAGTCTCTTAAACCAACACCCATGGGGAGGTACTCAACAAATGGACAATATCACGTAAATGAGTTTCTGCCCTCAAGACTTTTCATGGTATGTAAGTATTCCATTGGCCAGTGAATAGTGTAAAGGGATCCAAAAGCTAAGGCCCTACAAGGTCTTGTAACAGTACCTACTTAATCCTAAGTTTCAATTGCTGTACAGTTTAGCCGTGGGCATCTTACGGCTTAGCCGTAAATTACACTATGGCTTAATCAGGGTTACCCAATTTTTCCTCTGCAGTCACGGTTGAACCATCTTTTGTATTATAGCTTAACCGTATTTGGTCTACGGCTGAGCCACGGCTTGGATACAGCTTAGCCATAGTACATCCTACAGCTTAGCCGCAGCTTGGCCATAGAATGATTTACAAAATTGTTGTTCTCTGGACCATAAGTATTCTACGGCTTAGTCGTAAGCTTTAGATTGTCTAAAGTTGAATCAATATAGGTTCAGTTTCTTTAGAGCCTTTCATCTTGGATTCCACTATAATGTCATTCTAGACTTTTATTCCAAATTGGCTTTTCATCAACTTGAGAGGTACTTTATCATGCATTCGAAGTAAGTAAAATGCAGGCATGAGTAAGGGTTGAAAATACATTAGAAATCAACATATTTACAGGAATCATGATATACCAACATACATTTAACCAACATTTGCTTATACTTGCCTTAGATTATAAATTCAATTCACTATTCCTGCTTTGACTCAGTGGAGTGTGTTGACCTATAAAAATTGCAAATACTGCAGCGAAGACACCTCATCTCAGCTTAATTTAGGCTACAGAGGTTATTTGCAGATCTTGGGGAATCACTGTGAGAACCGGCATTCCATGAAGATCAAGATAGCTGGAACTCTCAGAGGAAGTTCAAATTTCGGGTTGAACAGACATCATCGAACTCAAAAGCCACAAGCATGTCAGCCTGAGGTCAGTTCCCCCAAGCCAGGGGGTCACCGACCAAAGTTCTGCTTCCCGATGTCCGAAATTAATGAAATTTAGACGCGAAGCTTCAGTCATGCTCAGAAGATACTTTGCAAATTTTCAAGATGAAAAGACTCTGTTTAGCCTAAATTTCATTACATGTCAGCTTAGAGGACAGTAATCCTGAATTTGGGGATCATCGGCTAAGATCTTACTTCCAGAAGGCCAAAGCAAATAAAATTTGGAACAAATGCTCAAAGAATGCCCCAAGTCATTCTCCCAAAGTTTCAAGTCAAGAGGAGGCTGTTCGGATAGAAAACAGGCTAACTATCTCAATGTGGAGTGAATAGTGACCTAACGCATGCAATGAATAGGTTACTGTTCGAAATTCTACTTCCTCAAATCTAAACTGCATGAAATTTGGATGAATACTCCAAGATGTTCTTGACGTCAATCCCTCCAAGTTTCAAATCAAACCGGGGTCATTTGGGCTTCAAACAGCTCAAACAAGGGCCCACTGTCATAAAAAGTCAACTGGAGAGTTGACCAAGTTCAGATAGTCAAACAAAGCTGAAACTTCTGTGACACACTCAAAATAGTGTCAAGAAGTAACCCTCCAAGTTTCGTGGCGATTGGACACCGTTTGGGCCCCGAACAGGCGGAAACAAGCCACATATGCAAAATTCCAAGAATGGGCCTTGGGAGTGACCGGGGGCCCACAAACAAAAGGAGTTGACCATGTTCAGGTGGTCAAACAGAGCTGAAACTTCTGTGACACACTCAAAATAGTGTCAAGAAGCATCCCTCCAAGTTTCGTGGCGATTGGACACCGTTTGGGCCCCGAACAGGTGGAAACAAGCCACATATGCAAAATTCCAAGAATGGGCCTTGGGAGTGACCGGGGGCCCACAAACAAAAGGAGTTGACCATGTTCAGGTGGTCAAACAGAGCTGAAACTTCTGTGACACACTCAAAATAGTGTCAAGAAGCATCCCTCCAAGTTTGGTGGCAATCGGACTTCGTTTGAGCCCAAAACAAATGAAAATGGGCCACATACGCGAAAAACCTGAAATTGGGCCTCGTTCGTGGCCCAGTTTGCGGTCACGGACCTTCAAGGGAGGTTTCCCACGATTTTGGGTGGTTTCCCTCCACTCCTCTTCGAAATCCAACTCCCCACAACTGCTATTAACTCCCCAAAACTGCACAAAACTGATTGGGAGTCTATAAAAAGGGGGAATTTGGAAGAAACAAAGGGATATACACACACATAAGGAAGAAAAGTGAAGAAATTGAAGAAAGGCACCACCTAAGGCAACAAGAAGCAAACTCCAGCAGCACTTCCACGACCATTCCCACCTTCTTTTCTTAATTTTGAAGGTGAGCAAGAAAATTCAGAAGGAGAGAAGGAAGTGGAATGGCCAAAGTCCATACCATGTTCGTACGACGCCAATTTTTGAGAGGATGACATTGTCACCTCTGTTTCTCTCATTCGTAGGGCTTTTTAGCCATTACAAGAGTTGTGAAAGAAGCCTCTCTAGGCCTCATTTTGTTCCTTGAAAATGATAGGTTCAAATGACACAACTCCGGCTTCAAATTTGCCCATTTCAGACTTGAAACAAAAACGCAGTCCGTAAGCACGAATGATGAGTTACAGCGGTTTCAATTGATTCCATGATAAAAAGTGATCTTCTTGATGGTTGTCCACCGCTCCAAAGTCATGAGAATGGAGTTCCGACACTTGAAAGAAGTTCCAAGAAAGAACCAGCGCGAACAGCACAAAAAAAAGGAGGCACAAGGCCATTGTCTGTCAGTGACCGTGATCCCTGGTCACTGGCAGGTTCCAGTGACCGCGGGTGAGTCACGGTCACTGGAAGGCCCCAGTGACCGCAGGTGAGTCACGGTCACTGGAAGGCCCGAGTGACCGCGGGTGAGTCACGGTCACTGGAAGGCCCGAGTGACCGCGGGTGAGTCACGGTCACTAGAAGGCCCGAGTGACCGCGGGTCACGGTCACCCCCCATTTTTTCCCCTTTTTCCACATTGTCTTCTACCTTATGTACATTTTCTTGTATTTTCCAAATTGAGATCACATCTGAGACTTGAGGGAGGGGTTGTAAACTTTCAAAATGTATGTAAACAACCTGCATCCCCGCGGTCAGGGCACTTGAACCCATATAAACAAAAGGGAAATTAATGATGAACTGTAATTATTTTCCCATTCTTCTTAACGCTTAAAGTGCGTGAATGTCGGACCTTGATTCCGTAATTCATTTCCACGCCTACATTTTTTAAGCGCGATCAGAGTGGTCGACCCAATTCTTGAACCTACAATGAAATGCATGTTACGTATGATGAAGAAGATGAGTGCATGTTGAAGATGAGTGTCTCCTTGACTTCGTTGGTTCTTCTAACCAAGAATTCTATCGTTGGATAAGGGATCTTATCTTAGATCACAATTAGAGAGTTGTAGGAATAGCTATAAATTACTATCTTCAATTTCAGAAGAGAAGGAAGGTAAAGAAAGGATTGATCGATGGCATGGGTGCTTGCAATCTTACATTTAAGAACTATCTTACTCCCTTAGATGCAGAAGAAGAAGAAGACTAAAAGAAGGAAAAAGATATTACTGTAGTTGGAGAGGTATGAACTGAGCAACATGGGTATTGAGACCCATTTGACAATATATATAACTCTACGTTTATAAGAATGTCCTCTCACAAAAGATAATTACAATTTGAGTCATCTGAGAGTCTAACTACTTCAAACGAAGTCGGACACATTCAAGTCAAGTATGAAGGTTAACGAGCTCAACGAGACGAACGCAATGACATCAATATAATGCATGAATGATATAAAACCAAAAAATTAAACATCACAAAAAAGGGCTTCCATCTACCTAGTTAAGTTAAACTCGACCTAATTCCCTATCCATCGCCTAGACATGACCCACTAAGACGAACAAGTTAAATCCATCTTAATAATATGTTAAACATCATTATTTAAGCTAATCCCATGGTCAATTAGCTAAGAGTCGCTAAATATACTTACTTAGGATCGGAGTATTACACATAGTTAAACAATTTAAACTCTAACAATTGACTACTTTCTTTGAAACTCTAAGAATGGAGAAAAATGAAATTGTTGATGATTTCTATGCTAAATTGAGTGACGTTGACAACTCTAGTTTTAATTTGGGTGAGCTTATTCTTGAGAATAAAATTGTTAAGAGAATTCTGAGATCTCTACCTAAAAGGTTTCATGCTAAAGTTGCATCATTGAGGAAAATAGAGACATAGATAACCTTAGTTTTGATCAGTTTGTTCGTAATCTTCAAACTTTTAAAGAAAATCATAGGGCAAACAAAAAACATTTGAGGGGATTGACCAAACGATTTCGAAGGAATCAAAAAAGGATATTGAAGAGGATTATGATTCTAATTATGAGGAAATTTATCTTTAAGAAGTAACTCAATTCATAAAAAAAAATTCGAGAAATTTCTGATAGATAAAAAATCTGGCTTGAAGATATCCAAATTTAAGAAAAAGTCAGTCAAATCTAGTCTGTGTCATGAGTGCAAAGGTTTTGACCATATTGCTTACTAATGTGCAGACCGAAAATTGAAGAACAATAGTAAGGTTCTAACTGCCACTTGGGATGATGACTCTAAAGACGAAGGCAATGCTCTTGAAAATCCTACCCTTGACATGGTTAAATCCAAATTGATTGTGTTTATGGCAAGATCTTCGCAAGGTTCTTTTGACAATAGTTTGAAGTCTGATGACGATGTTGATGAAGTGTCATATGCTGAACAGGATTGGAAAGAATCATATAAATCTTTGTGGGAAGAGTGTGTGAAAATAAATAAATTCAAGAAAAAGACCACTATGAAGTGGAAAAGTGCAAATAATCAAATTTCATTTTTGAAGCAAAAATTAGAAGAAACACTTGCAAATGTATATCTTTTAGAAACTCAGCGCAATATTTTGTCTGATAATTAGATTAATGTAGATAGAAAATATGATCTGTAGTCTAAAGAAGATGAACAATTTGCAAAGGAGATTGAGTCTTTGAAAAAAGAACTACAAACATCTCTAGTGGAGAAAGCTGTTTTGAATATGTCAAAGCTAACTGCTATCAAGGCATCATTGGATAGGATGAATATTGGGTCGAAAAAGCTTGATGATATCATGTGTAGTCAAAAAGTGGGAACTAATAAACATGGAATTGGGTACGTCAATGGTACTTATACTTCAAAAAATTTAGGTAAATCTGTTTTTGTTAAAAGCACTACATTGATTTCTATAGCACCCCCTATTTACAACACTCCTCAAGTGAAACCTATTGCCATTATTTCAAGGAAGAATGTGTCACATCCAAAATTTTTTTCCAATATGTCATATCTGTGGAATTAAAGGATACATTAGACTGCGTTGCAATAAATTGAGAAATCAACCCAAAAATTTGCAATGAAAGAAGCAATCTTCTCCACCAAAGGTTAAAACTAGAGCAATTTGAGTGAGAACGTCTGATCTACATTGTGATGCGGTACACATTGCACTGAAGACACAAAACTCGCAACTATGGTTACTAAAACTCAAACCTCCCACCCCTCAAAGCTGAAAAGAGAAGAAAAGATTAAGGGAGAGTAGCAATTAAGGGGGAGATGCATACATTATTAACAATGATACTAAATGTGGATTATTTTTTATTTTATTTTTTTCAGTTATGAATAGAAAGCGGGAGTAAATAAGAGTTGTTCATGAAAAGTATACTAGTGTTTGCAAATACAGGTAATTTTTTTATTTACTGGGTGATCAATGCAATTTTTTCTTTGATAAGTCGATTATCTATATTGTCTATGGAGTTTTGTCTATGAATTGCCAAAGGGGGAAAGTGTTGGGATTTTTAAGTGTTTGGCTAATTCATGGGTTATGGACAAAACTTGGGTTCAAATTGTGTTGTGATTTTCATATTTTAGATTTGGACTGTAGCACGAGTCTTCGGAAGAGCTAAAGTGAAAAAAGCAAAGAAACTATAAAAAATTCATGAAAAAAATAATCCGGGATAGAAGGGCTGACCGCTTGAGCGGGCCTAACAAAGATTGCCAGGCAAAGCTAATGCCTACTCGAGCTAACTTTTTTCCTGCTTGAGTGGGTGACGAAGAAAGCCCAGTCCGACTTGTGCAAATCACTTTCCTTTTTTTACTGGCATTTCCTATTTGTGTTCTATTGTAACCCTATCTCTAATAGACAAATATTGGATTATAAAAAGGGCTATCCTCTCAGCTTCAAGGATGCCATCTCCATGTTTTAACCCAAGAATAGCCAGTAGAGATTTTCTCTCTCTAGAGCGCTCATTGAAGAGTTGTGTTGATCTTGAAAAGCCTCTAGAGTGTTGTTACTTCTACTCTTGTGGAAGATCGTTCGTCTTATGGCATCAAGACATGTTAATTCAAGCATGGGGAGCGGTGAATGGTGTGGTCGTCGGCAAGAAAAACTACAGTCCTTAGTTTGTAGTTAACTGGGGAAGGGCTTATAAGTGTATCTCGTAATTGCTCAATTTTCTAGTGCTTGGTTTCCGTTGGACCGGGTGATAGATCTTTTGGTTTTTCTCGTGTTTAGATTTTCCACATAAAAAATCGTAGTGTCTACGTAAAAAAATCATAGTGTCTTCTTGTAACACCCTGACCCGATTTGATCTGGATTAGCTGCTAATTTCTGATGATTTGGTTGCTAATTGTGTTTTGTTCTTGTGTTTGTTTGGTTGCAAGTTTTGTATAGGTAGTTGGGTTGAGTTTGACCTGGTTTAGGTAGACATAAGCCCTTTTTCGTAATATTGCATTTTGTGTGATGTCGTCATTCATGCATCATCTTGGTATTAACGCATGTCTTTTGTTATGCTTATTGATTCCCGTAACTATGTCGTTTGCCAAATATGTCATTTGTTTCCGTTAGACCCGCAATTGACTTGAACTGGAATTATTTGGAACAATTGGACTTCTTTGCAATTGGCCTTGATATTTATCTAAGCCACCGACTCTCTCTCTCTTTCAGTTCTGCTCTCTCTCTCTCTCTCTCTCTCTCTCTCTCTCTCTCTCGAGTCTTCTTCTTTTCCTCGTTCTTCCTTGCTTCTGTCGATCAAGTCAGGGGGAGCATCGGTGCATGTCCACGTTTGAGCATCCCTCGTGTGTTTCGAGGAGAGCTCAAGGTTTTTGTAGTGTTTCTTCTCTTCCTTCTTCCTCTTGTTCTCATGATCGATGGGTATGGATCCTCATGGTTCTCTTTTCTTCTTTCCTTGCATGCATGGCGATTCGAAGCTTGTTGGCAGTGTGATTGAGCCCAAGGACAACAAGATCGTGTATTAGACTCCATTTGAGGCAAGTATAAGCATAACTTGATTTAACCATCTGGGTATGTATTTGATTAAGATTAAATCATGTATTCTTGAGTATGAATGATGTTTACAGCCCATTTTGTGATCATTTCCTTCTACTCTATGTGATTTCGTCAGTTTGGTCATGTTCGATGATTCTGTAATCAGTTCAGAAACTGTTTCGTGTGTACCACGGCTAAGCCGTAACTCACCTTCGGCTTAGAGTCCAGAGAAGGGAAAAACCCAGTTTTCCTCTACGGCCAGGACACGGCTAAGCCGTATATTGTCCTACGGGTAAGCCGTACCTCAGCCGTGACTCAGCCGTAGATCAATACAGGGTGCCTGTTGCTGGATTAACTGAAAGTAAGCAATTTGACAGACCTTCTACGGCCCAGCCACGGCTAAGCCGTAGAACAGGACACGGCTAAGCCGTAGAACAAAATACGGGTGAACCGTAATTGCGGATGAACAGTAAAGGAAACCACGGTGGAGCCGCAGTGCAGATTACGGCTACGCCGTAAAATGCCTACGGCTAAGCCGTATGTTCACCTACGGCTAAGCCATGCCACCCCTAAGAAATGAATGAAATGATAGGAGTAAGAAAGAGACTGATATGGCCTTCATGATAGAATGTAGATCACCTAGACTTATCCAATGGTATGAGTGTATGACATGAATGATCTCGAGGGATGCGAATCATTCATGCACGTTATCCGGTTGTTTAGCACCTCCCCATGGGTGTTGGTTTAAGGGACTTCGGTGCACATTCCCAATACACTGCAACAGTAGACAATAATGCATCGAACAACTTAAAACTACATCATCATGCACGGTTAGAGACGCTGGATAACTAGAATAGGATTGGCTAGTACAAGCTCGTGATCCTTACAAGGAAAATCTGATCGCATGGTATATTGACTTCGGTTCTTATCCTCTTATACGCGTTCTACGCTGGGGCACACGATTAGATATTTCTAGCTCTGTCCATGGTTAATCCCGGGTGGAACAGCGGTCTTGCATGTTCAACCTTACTATTTGATATACATGAGTTGAGATGCCCTTACTTCGTTATCATCTATTATCTTGTTGGTTTGATCTGTTCAGTTGGATATGGTTGTTGATATATGCTTAACAAGACATGCACGTCACGTTCTGATAAGATACATGTTCAGCTATGCACGTTATGATATGCACGTTATGATCTGCATGTTCTTATATTGATTGACTCGATAGAGTCCGGCACTACTGAGCCTCAGCCTTAGGATCCCGACGGGGTGACTTGGGTATAGTTTATATGGCCTTACTGTAGAAGGACACGTCTTGGGGAATCCGGACTCCAGGAAACCGAGACCCATCTAGCCCATGGTGTTCTCAGCATGTTTATAAGATCCCTATTTTGGAAGCATATGGCATACGTAGTAGCCACCTAGTATGTACATGTTATGTATCCATTGATTCACACAGAGCATATGTTAATTTGCATGCACAAGTGCCTAGACTACTACATTGACTTGTTATGATTATTTATGTCTTTTACTCTATTAGAGACCACACGTGTTAACTTGTTACTGCTTATATTTTGCTGAATCATTGTATTCATGAGTTGTCCTTGGTGTTGCAGGCTCAGGTACCCTTGACCGTGTACTTGTCGGTCGTCAATTTGCTTGGGAGACTCCAGCTGTCTCTTCAGGTTCGCGGAGTGTGTGCTATCACTCCAGTTGAGCGCGACTGTTCTCTGCATGCATGCATATTGCTTTCTTTTCATGTCATTGATTGTACTCTTGTTCTATACATTGTGATTGGATCCAATTTATATGGTCAGACCTTTATGTTAGTCGTTGGAGATCATTTCTTTGTTCTTGTGTGCCTCGTGTCTCTTCTTGATATTTTTGGCTTCCGCATACATGTTTTGCATGGGTGTTTTCCCTTGTGCGTGTGCATCTAGACCGGGTCTAAGTGCATATGCATGGGAGTGCGTGTGTCGCTGGTTAAGTTTTGCTAACCCCCGATCTCCTGGGCTCGGGTTGTGACACTTCTTCTTGTGATGTGATTGATTAATTTACAGCTCTTTTAATTCCACTTAATTGGTCTCATCATCATTATCATAATCAAAGCCTTATCCCAACCATATTGGAATCGACTAAATGAATTTTTTTTCTTCATTCCATTCTATTTTAAGCCAAATCCTTCGATAAGTTAAACATCTTCAAATCTGAATTAATGACTTCCATCAATGTTTTCTTCGGCCTGCCCCTACTCTTGATGGGCCATCCACCTGTACATCTAAACTTTTTCTCACTGGTGCCATTACTAATCTATGCTCAACATGCCCAAACTATCTTAAATGGGTTTCTCTAATCTTATCCCCTATTGGTGCTACCCCTAAATGCTCTCAAAAGTGCTCATTTTTATTTTTATCTATCCTAGTCTTAATACCCATCCACCTAAGCATTCTCATTTCTGCTACATCCATCTTATGAATATGCGTCTTCTTAATTGGTCAACATTCTACTCTATATGTCATAGCTGGTCTAACAATTAACCTATAAAATTTGCCTTTCAATTTCGTTGGCATTCGTCTGTTACAAAGCACTTCTGAAGCTGTCTCCACTTCAGCCATCCAGCTTTTTTCCTATGCTCCACATCTGCATCAATCTCCCTATCCCTACTAATCATTAAACCTAGGTACCGAAAAGAATCTCTACATGGTATCTCATGGATTTCAATTTTGACAGTGGTTTCAACACTTTGTATATGTCCACTCAAGTTACAATTCATATATTCTGTCTTTGTACAACTTATTTTAAAGCCTCTAGATTCTAATGCCCCCCCGCCATCTCTCAAGCTTTGCATTGACATCCACCAATAATACTATATCATCTGCAAACAATATACATCATGGTATTTCTTCTTGAATATGCACAGTTAACTCATCCATAATTAATGCAAAAAGATAAGGGCTTAAGGTTGATCACTGATGTAAACCTATAGTCACGGGAAATCCATTTGTTTCTCCACATGTGGTTCCCATATTTGTTACTGTTCCTTCGTACATTTCCTTAAAATTTTCAATGTAACATCTGGGGACATTCCTTTTCTTTAAAACCCACCAAATTAAATTCCTTGGTACCCTATCTAGACTTTTTCCAAATCAATAAAGACCATATGTAGATTTTTCCTCTTTGTTCGATATTTTTCCATTAATTCCCTAAGTAAAAAGATAGCTTCCATAGTTGATCTCCCTGGCATAAAAACAAATTGATTTTAAGAGACTTTTGTCTTTTTTTCTCAGTCTTTGTTCCATTATTCTCTCCCATAACTTCATAGTATAACTCATAAGTTTAATCCTTCGATAGTTGGTACAATTTTGTATTCTCCTTTATTCTTATATATAGTGTAATATTTTAACCTAACTTAATCTGGTTTAGCGACTAATTAATGACAAATTAGTTGTTATTTGTGTTTTGACTTTATTCTTGTTTCGTTTCGAGTCAAGGATAAGTAGTTGGGTGAGTTTAACCTATATTAGGTAGACATGAGCCCTTTTTCGTAATTTTAGATTTTATAAGACGTTGTCATCCATTCAACATCTTGGCATCAACACGTGTCTTTCGTCGAGCTCATCAATTTCCGTAACTGACTCGTATGTGAACGATATCATTTGTTTCTGTTAGGCGGTTATTTGATTTGAGCTGTAATTAACCTACAATCTTGGACTGTTTTACAATTCGGGCCATCCTTATCTTATATAAGAATACATGCACCAACCTTGACTTCAGTTCTCTCTTTCTCTCAATGCTCTTCTTCTCTTCCTCTCGATTCTCTTCTTCTACGATCAAGACTAAAGTAGGGAGACCCCTTTTTGCATATCTTTCAACGAATCCTCTTTTCTGTGTAGCCTCAGGTAAGCTTCGAGCTTATGAGCTTCCCTTCTTTCATCCTTCTCGTACTCGACATGCACTCAACGTCTCTCTTTTCGCTATTTCCTTACATGCATAATGTTAGTATTTCATTTTGACGAGTAATATGAGCAAAAGGACAACGGATTTAAGGAAAAAGCTCAATTAAGGCAAGTATAAGCATGATTTGGATGAACACATGTTGGTACACAATGATTGCTATGGTTGATTTCTATGGTTTTTCCTCATCTTTCTCTCTCTCAAATGTGTGGTTATTTACAGCCCTTTTGGAATTGTTTCCCCTTGATACTTGTGGTCTCCAAAAGTGCACATAAAACAGTTCAGCCGTTCTATAACAGAGCAGGTTACCCGACCGATCGGGCTTCAGAACTGACCGATCGGACACATCCAGAACCAAAATCCGACCGATCAAGCTTTAGAACTGACCGGTCGGCCCTGAAGCACTCTGCTTTAGGAGATTAAGTCTGTAATTGAAATCTCTTAGAGCTCATTTCTATTCTTCTACCTCTAACACAAACAAAGGAACTTTTTAAGCTGTATTCCCGGGCCCCACGGTTCGTGACTTATGTAAAAAAAAGTCTTTCCAGATAGCATCAATAATAGGTAGGTATGAGATGAACCTCATAGGGCCTTCACATTAGAATGTAGGTAACCCTTAACTTGCCCAACAGAACACGAGAATCGCATGAATGGTCTTGAGGATTGTGACTCATTTATATGTGTTGTTCAATGTTAAGCGCTTCCTGATGGGTGTTGGTTTAAGGGACTTCGATATTCTTTCCTGATACAATGCAACACCAGACAACTGTGTATCGGATAACTTAAAACTATATCATCATGCACGGTTAGAAACACTGGATAACTAGATTAGGGTTGGCTAATAAATGCTCTTGATTCTAGCAAAGTGAGTTGCATGACATCTTGAATGACGATTCTCGACCTCCACTCTTCTGTCGGGTTTTATAGTCTTCATTATGCTCTTTTGATCTGGTAAGTTCGATTTGTTTGATATGTTCGATATATTCGATCTGTTTCCATTAACATGAGTATGGTATATATGTATGAGTTGAACGTATGATTGGAACAGATGATATATGCTCGATATGATATGTATGTTTTACTCAAATTCTAGTATATGATTGACTCCATATGGTCAAACACTACTCAGCCTCAGCATTAGGATACCCAATGGGGTTGAATTTAGCATAGTATGTATGGCACCGCTGCAGCGAGTTTATGTCTTGGGGCTTCCGGACCCCAGGAACCCGAGACCCCTTTGTACCTGGCTCGATCGATGGTGTTCTCAGTACGTAAGATCCCAAAAGGGAGTATATGGTAAATGTAGTCACCACCTAGTTATGTACATATCATGTATACATTGATTTTGATAGCATGTTTTATTTATTCGCACAAGTGCATAGTCTACGAATTTGGAACTCTATGATTTATCCATTGTTACTTATTCTACTAGATACAGCATGCGTTAACTTGTTATTACTTATATTTCACTGAATCATTGTATTCATGAGTTGTTCTTGGTGTTGCAGGCTCAAATCCCTCAACCGACCCCTCGTCGGTCAACCAGACTCCAGGAGAGACCCCAAATGCCCCGTTAGGGCTAGATAAGTGGATGTAATCACTCTGTCGGAACGCGACATTGTCATGCATGCATATAGGTCTTCTTTAGTTAGGATCTAATTGTTTTGTTTTGTTAGTAACCTTGACAATTTATATTTTTGATCATTTTTGTAAGACTCTAGACTTCATGTAATCTTTTGTATATCTATTATTTTGTTTTAGTATTTCTTCCCTTGTTGGGGTTTGATACCAACAACTTCTGTGTACATGTTATGGCACGTGTATATTCCCTTGTGCGTGTGCATTTAGACAGGGTCCAAGTGTATATGCACGGGAGTACGTGTATCACCGGTTATGTTTAACCTTGACCCCTGATCTCCTGGGCTCGAGTTGTGACATATGACATAGAGGTGTTACAATGCTTCTTCTCCATTTATCCAGCATTTTCTTTATCACAAGTATTTTATTAAATAGTCTACATAACCAACCCACCCCAACCTCCCCTAAGCATTTCCATACCTCTATCAGAATACCATCTGGGCCTGTTGCATTTCCTGTTTTTATTTGCTTCAATGCTTCTTTTAGTTCTACCCCTCTAATTATACTGAGAAAAGTATGCTCTAGTGATAAAGTATCATCCTTAACTCTTGTATTGCCCAAATGGTCTTCATTTAGAAGTTTACTAAAATATTCCTTCCACCTTTCTTTAATATCGTTGTCCTTCACCAGAATATTTTCCTTATTGTCCTTGATACATTTGATATGATCTAAGTCCCTACTTTTCTTTTCTCTTATTTTTGAGAGCTTAAAAATATCCTTTTATCCTTCTTTTGTTCTCAACCTATTATAGAGGTCATCGTATGTTTTGAACTTTGCACTACTTACGACTTTCTTAGCTTCTTTCTTTGTCTTCTTATACAGTTCAAAATTTTCCATACTCTTAGTCCCCTGCCAAACTTTGTAGCGATGTCTTTTCTGTTGAATAACTTCCTGAACCTCTACACTCCACCACCATGTTTCTTTATTAATGTCTCTTCTCTTTTGATTCTTTAAGTACCTCCTTTGCAACATTCTTAATACAATTAACCATTTGATTCCACATTACTGTAGTTTTTCCTTCAATATTTCATTCTCCCTTCTCAATCATTTTGTCCTTAAATATATTTGCTCTTTCCCCCTTCAAATCTTTCCACCTTGTTTTAAGGTCCATTTTGTTTACTATCGCTCTTTTTCTACTTCGAATACAAATATCTAAAACTCCAAGCCTATGTTGTGTGGTCAAACTCTCTCTTGGGATAACATTGCAATCTTTACAAGCCAATTGGTCCTGTTTTCTAACTAGAAAAAAGTCTACCTGACTCCTATTACTCCTACTTTTATATGTAATTAAATGCTCATCTCTGTTTTTAAAGTAAGTATTTACTACTATAAGATCAAATGACACTGCAAAGTCCAATATAGTGTTTCCGAATTTATTTTTTTCTCCAAATCCTTGCCCTCCATGCACTCTCTCATATCCTTTATTATCTCTTCCTATATGCCCGTTTAAATCTCCTCCAAGGAAAATCTTATCACTATTTGAGATTTCTCGCATAAATCATCCATCTTCTTCCAAAATTGTCTTTTCACACTTTCCTCTAGTTATACTTGGCGAGCATATACACTGATGATATGAATTATATCTTCCTCTAACACTAGTTTAATTGTTATAATCCTATCACCAAACCTCTTTACCCCTACAATTTTCTCTTTCAAATCCTTTCTACAACTATATCCACTCTATTTCTTGTATTACTCTTTCCTGCATAGAAAAACTTATACTCATCCATGAGCTCTTTAGCTTTATTTCCTTTCCACCTTGTCTCCTGTATACAAACCACACTAATCCTTCTTCTTTTTATTACCTCAACCAACTCCATGCTCTTGTCTGTCAGGGTTCCTATATTCCAAATAGCAAGTCTAATTTTCATATTCCTCCTCTTCTTCTTATGGACTAACTTCTTTAATCGCACTAGTCCAAAATCATGCGGTAGCCCTTGCACACTTTTCACTATAGCCGGGTGACGCTGTAATGCGTCGCTTAAAGCAGGAAACGCCCTAGCTTTATCGTGAAATATCATTTTCTCAAAATTTATGTTTGGGTTGTGATAAAGTTTTATGCTCGCTGTCAACCTACCTAACGCAACCCTCCTCCTTTATCCGGGCTTGGGACCGGCAGCAAAAACTAGCGGAGTTAATTCAACTTAATTGGTCTGCCTACTAGAAATCCAGATTAGGACCTTGAACACATGATCCTTGGTGGTTCTAAAAAGCCCTCACCCTTCTAATAATTTTGAGAGAACTTTGCACTATGATTACGTGTATGTGATATTTTTTGAAGAAATTTTTTAGCTTTTGCTTTGCTTCGTGAAATCATAAGAATCAGATGCCTAGATTGTTTCATGGGTTTGATGGACATAGGAAATGTGTAAGTCTGCGTGTTCACCGAACAAACAGAAGGTTGGCTAAGTATGGTAAAATATATGGTTGTTTATTTCGCACTATAGGCTGGGTTCTTGCTCTGATTTCATGTTTGATTATTGACTCTCCCATCCTTGTTGGCTGTCAGAGCCAATTACGAGGAAGAGTTGCTTGGGTAAGACCATATATACTATATACGCAGGTAAGAGTGTCATTCAATGAGACTTACATGGGCAAACTCATCTTCAAAAGACGCAACGATGTCTACCCACATCAGAGCTCCACGGGCTACCCTAGTCAGAGCTCCGGAGTCTGCTTGAAATTTAGCTCATGCGCTTCCTTTTCAATTAGATGAAAATTATTTTTAATTCTAATTCGATCATGTATGCACTTTTATGTTTTCCAAACAATCTAATATCCATTTGAATCATAATTTTAAGTGAAATAGACACTCCAATTAGACTTGCCAAATGACACCTAAATAGCATAGCATTCTAAACTTGTTGGAGAGGTTACAAGAATCAAATTAAGATTTTCTCACTTGCTGCTGGCATGGACCAAACCATTCCTCGAGGTATGAGTAGCAACCCAAAGTTGCGTTTAAAGGGTATATAAAAGGGAAAAATCATCCATCTTCATCCCCATTTGAATATATTAGTTTTTTTTTCCTTATTTATCCCAGCTACCCCCGGGAGAGGATAATAAACCTCAAAGAGGTGATAGAGCCCTCGAACAAAAAAAGTGGACAGACTGTAGGCGAGGTGACAATGTCCTTTGGCGAGGAAAAGGTGACTGCCCCTGGTCAAGCCCTAGGTAGCCAGGTGAGAACAACGGTATGAGGCGGTTCTCAAGTATATCAGTTGAGAATACGTGGTTCTCGACACCAATTGAAGTCTTAAGGTGTCATTTGTCTTTTATACATCAAATACGTAACTGCAGTTTATATATGTAAGATTCACATATGTAAACTTTATAAATGTATTTCAGTTTGCAACTATCATGTCATTTTTAAATCATTTACGCATGTAATTCATTTTAGCACATTTGTTTGGATTACATGTGAAACGATAAGAAATTCATTTTGGTAATAAAATCTATATATAGACAAATGTTTATTCCTATTCCCAATGAAGGCCCCAAGTACCTATTCCAAAGTAACAATCATGCTCATCCATGAATTTAACCTATTTCAATATATAAATGAACAAATTCATTTCATATTTCAATTCCATGTAAATAAACAAGCTCATCTCATGGAGTTCATTGAATTTCGACTCCATACAAATAAAAAAATCATTCCAATTGGAGAAGAGGAACTGATGACCGCAAACAATATATGTTGAGAAAAGGAATTCCTTTCCAAACACACAAATATTCTCATTCTCCATCAATACATAGTTTCATAGTGGGTACAACCTAAAATGCCCAAATCATTAGTTTCATAGCATAACAATTTCATAAAAATAAAGTAGCCCATCTTCCATCGATCAAGTCATTATTCTTCTAAATTCAAGGAGAAAAACATGTCCATCCACACAAAATTTACATTTCAAAAAATGATATACTGTACCTATACAAAATATACATTCCAAAAAAATTTTTCAAGTAGAATCAAAGGTTATAATCCGATCAAAGCAATACTAATTAAATCAATGGGAGGAAAAATCTTTTTTCACCCACTTCAGCAACAGAATATCATTACTCTCTAAAACCCCAACAAGAATACCAACCAAAATGGTTAAAATTCTCACTTTTTCACTTACCTTGAATCTTCACCAACTGAAATCCATTACCCACAAAAAACCCAACAAGAACACTAACCAAAAAACACATCAATGGGCATTTATATCAAAGATTAGCCCATTATTCAACACACAAAAAGAAGAAAAAACACCCCTTTTTTTCACCTTGAAAATTGAGTTGGACAAAGGAACTGAGGCGGAAAGGGATGGCCAGATGGCTGGCCACCTTCTTAGTCAAAAGATGGGTTTCTGTATATTAACCCACCTTTTTCCCTGGTAGCTCAATCACACGTTCAAACAAATCAATCCCCGTTATTAGTAATTTGCAGAGGGATACAAATAGAGATGACTCTTGCAAGCATCAACGCATGTTATTTCTCTGTTCTTATATTCATCAATACACATACACACAAGAAAATTAAAAAGCTCAACTAAAATAAGGACAAGCAGCAATCGACCAGCATGAAACTATTGTAAAAACACAACGTGAGGATTATGCCGTGGCCTTTCTTCATACCCACAACCCAAAATCAGCAAATCCACCCACCACACTTTCAGCCACCTACTCTGTCTTCCCCATTTCTAGGGAAGAGAAAGAGGGACAGAGAAATGGTGCCATTACATGAATAGGTTCAATTCAGAGAAGTAGAAAAAGAGAGAGATGGTGCCATATCTGAGAGGAGATGAGCCAAAGAGAGGTGTGCTTGGGAGGGAGAGAAGTCGAAGATGAGAAGGGAAGTTGAAGACTTCTGTGGGTTTCGAACCGATGTGGGCTTCCAACAGGCGCACAAATGGAAGCATGAAAAAAGAGGGGAGAAAATAATAAAAAGTGATGGGAGAAGGTTTCGAACGCAGGACTTGTGTGACGGAAATGTGCCAACGAACACTGTCTGCCTTTTCTTGTTGTGAGTCCATTTCATATGGGCTCACGTGTGAAAATGTTTACTATCATCTCAGGTGTGAGAATTTTGTTGATAAAAGGCCTCATTTACTTATCAATTTCACATGCAATATACACATATGATACATAAATAATCACAAACAACCGACCCCTAAAAGGCCATATGACATCAGCTCATTTAGTTCCAGCATAAATCCAACAAGACCGAGCACAGATAATATCATTACATCCATCCAAACGACTCAAGCAACTTCTTTCTCTAATTCCCCCCAATCAAGTAGGACCCTCTACCTTACCAACTCATCCAACTCCAACCCATCTTCCTCATTCATCTACACCATCGCCAAACCTACACTCAAACCCATCTTCATCATCACCATTCATCTACAAACAACCATAAAAAATGTAAAAAGAAAAAAAAACTATTAATTCAATCAGCAATATTGGGCCATATCACTAATAGGCCTGCAAGTTCTGGGAACAACCAATACATGGAGAATGTAACATGGATACAACTGAACAGAACTAAAATCTGGTAATTTCAAATAAAAAGCCATAGGGTTGCTAAATTAATTTAAACAAGTTTTAAAACACACGATGTACAACCGTACCTAATAAAAACAAAAACATGGGTACAAAACCTCACAGCCAAAAAGAACAAGGAACACATAATTAACTACATTCTCATTTTCAAAATCATTTAACTTCGAAGCCATTACCAAGTTCAAGAAAACAAAATGAAAATCATAAAAAAAAACATTAAACCATACAGCTTCCAACAAGAATGAACCAAAAAATCTGGTGAGATTTGATTTCTCAATCGAAATTTAGAAGCAGCTATAAAACAGGAAATAAGTAATTGCACATGAAAATCCAAATGAGCATTCAATCCAGATTTATAGCAAAAACATCCCAGACACAAAAAAGCCACCAGTAAAGCATATTTCAAAATTTACTAAAAATTGAATCTAATAGTCATATCCTAAAGAAATACATAAGAAACACGAATCCCACATTGCATCCAATGTTTCAAAATTCAGGATAAAAAATGATCCACCTCCTGAGTATCATTACAAAAAAAAAAAAAAAAAAAAAAAAAAAAGAACCCCATTCTAATGACAACACTAATAAAACCCAAATTCCAAGACTCAAAATTCAAAATATACAAAAAAAAAAATTTTACCTGCATTAAAAATTGAACAAAACCACTTCCCAAAAATCAAAATCAATCCAAAACAACAAACAACTTCAGGTATTGAGACAATACCTCTTTGCCTCATCATCTCTGGGCCCTACCAATCCAACACACGTTGAGCCCATCTTCTCCATCGCACACCACACACCTGCAAATCAACACTAACCCAAAAGACACCCTCACCATTCTCTCCCATTATCTCTTCTCCTCATATCCCTCATTGCACATTGCCAAACAACCCATTTAATTCATTTTCATCCCACCTATCTTTAAAAAAACAACAACAACAACAATGAAATAAAAAAAGAAAAGAAAAAAGGAACATTCATCCACCCAAACAGCCCCATACACATCTTCATCAAATCAGAACCAGTCACACCAACAAAACACTACATAGCCTATCTGAAGTCCAAATCCATACCATCGCAACAAAACTTATCAACGAAATCAAACAGCCACTGCAACTCCCCATCACCTCTCCTTTTATAACTCACACAACCCATCTCATCCTCCAACCTCATACACTAACAACCCAAACCAAGACCCATCTCCAAACCCAACCCTTCCCACCCATGCAACTGAACCAAGCCCAACCTCACATCCATCACAGACCCTTTCCATCATCCCATCCAAACAGCCCCGTCCCATTTAAAAAAATAACATAACATAAAATAAAACAAAACAAACAAAAATGAACAGAACTCCCCCGTCCAAACAGCCCCATCACCATTCTTAACTCATAACCCAAACCATCTGCACCAACACTACCAACCCCATCATCATCTTCATCCCATCTCTCCCAGTCATCTCATTCAGAAAAACAAAAACAAGAAATTAGGGTAGAGGTGGAGAGGAGGGAGATGGAGAGGGTTACTGAGAGAGAGAGAGAGAGAGAGAGAGAGAGAGAGAGAGAGGGTTACCGATCCAAGTTGCTGAGGAGAGGCGCTTTGAGAGATTTGCAGAGAATGCTTTGGGGGATTTGGGCGACGAGTTCACAGAGAACATTTGAGCGAGATGCCATTTTTCTTCTGTTTTTTATGATTTGGGTGCGATCAATCAGGAGGGAGTTCTTTATTTTAAAAAAACTATGGCAAGTTAAGGCTGTCACTTTTTGCCTGACCCAACTATGACAAGTTAAGGCTGTCACTTTTTGACCAAGATTTTAGTGCCTCACTTGTGCTGTTAAAAGCTCAATTTGATGTAGTGACAGAGAGGTCACAGACATAATGGAGACCAATTAAAAGAATAGCATAAAATGAGGAACATACACAAAAGCAAACTGAGACCAATTAAAAGAAAAGCATGAAAAAGGTTATAATTTATGAGTCAAGATTACACAAATGATAGAGATCAATTAAAAGAACAAACATGAAAATGAGAAAACTTATCCATGATTGGTCAGGATTTACATACTAAATTCAATGAGTTCCAAAACATCCAATAATGGGTATACATCAATTTTCTTAATGAATTGTCAAAAGTATACAAATGAAAGAGACCAATGATGAGAATAAAGATGAAAAGAAGAAAAAATTGTGGATCAGGTATCAGTTTTACATACAACAAAGAGTCTCCAGTATCAGGAACTTTAGAAAACTGTCTATTCAAGGATTTTTCTTTTTATGCTCAAATATCTCACAAAAGATAGGCAGAGAATCATAAACATTTGTATGTGAAATATCATGGCTTCATCAAGAGGAAAAATAGTTCAACAACACACCAAACTCTCACCACTAATGTCACTGGGCAGAGAGTACCAGATTCAATCACCCTGCAAGCTCCAGTTCTGAACTCCAAAATCCAGGAGACAAAATATGCGATTTAAGACTGGAAAAGATCTTGAGATTGGTTATAGCAAACAGAGTCTCAAGTACTTACACCAGCTGCAGTTAATATATCCATGAAAAAGAGACATTCTCCAACATATTTAGCTTGCAGTGTAAATCCAACTACATCTTCATTGTTTGTATCATAGCAATGTCCACCAAAGAAACCTCAACTGAATCACCAATCACGTCCTAACAGAGATTGTCACACCAGTTTAATAAATGACCAGATACCAATCAAGGGTCAAAGATCATGTAAAAATTGATGCATAATTGCACACTGATATGAGAAGAGAGACATAAAACAATGAAACCCATGTTTGGCGGTCTTCTCAGAGATCAAAATATGTGCTATGTTCTTTAATCTGCGCATGTAAAGGTTTCTATTGAAAAATCCAAAAACAAGCTTCATGGCAAGCTCAAACCAAGTAGCTAAGCTCTATTCATCTCCATCAACTTAAAGGGCTTACAACCCAACCTGTAATGGGAGACGGTTTGCGTACTCTCACAGCCCTATGAGATCCACTTTGCAAACGCTCAAGGACTGCATAAGTTATAGAATCTGGAGTTAATCCCTGCTGCTTTAACTTTTCATAAAGCTTAAGAGCATCAGCTGTTTTGCCACATTTCTCAAGGCAATCAAGCAAAATATTGTATGTTACAATATTAGGGTAGCACCCCTCTGCAAGCATCTCATCAAATAACTGGCATGCCATCTCAACATGACTCAACTTACCAAAGCATTCAATAAGTGTGCTGTATGTGACAACATCAGGATTTAATCCCTTCTCCTGCATCTCCTTGAATCGCATATGGGCTTCATCAAGGTCGCCATTCTTCCCAAGACAATTAATTAAAGAGTTGTATGTGATGATGTCAGGTAAACAATTGTTACTTTCCATCTCTTCGAAGAATTTGAGGGCCTCATCAACCCCGCCTGCTTTACCAAAGCTTGAGATGAGAATGTTGTATGTAAATATGTCTGGCATAGGACCATCCTGTTTCATCTGCTCATAAAGATTATGGATGTGGGATAACTGCCTTAGTTTACCAAGTGCTGAGAACACCATGTTATACATGATAGTATCAGTACTTAGTCCTTTCTCATGAATCTTACTCAGCAAATCCAAGGCCTCAATTGTTTTCCCTGCACCACATAGACTCTCTAGCATGGACAGGTAAGCATCCCTATCCCCCTTGTCATGAAAGCTCCACATATTACAAAATAGCTTGTGAGCCTCACTAGCATGACCCAATTTGCTCAACGTTTTCACTAAATATGCATATAATGGCTTATTGATATACTTCTTTGATATTTCTACTACTTCAAATAATCTACCAATCTTCCCTTCAGCTGCTAGAACATCCAGAATCACACTATAAGTGAATTCATTTGGTCGGCAGTTATTCTCTACCATTTTTGAAAAAAGAAAGATCACTTTGTCCACCATTCGATTCTTAGCAAGTGCCTCAATCATAGTATTGTAGGTAATCAAGTTAGGAATACAACCCTTCGATATCATCTCATGGAAGAGAGCAATGAAATCATTTGTTTTGCCCATCTTTCCTGTCATTCTAATCAGAATCGTATAGGTATATTCATCTGGTTCACAATGTCTACGCTTCATGTCTGCAAAAACCTTGTAAGCTTGCTCAACCTATTGCAAATACAAGAAATTAATCAGGAGGAAGAACTGAAATTGCAGATTATGATATGTAACTTACAGCATATGAAATGCAGCAACATACCAAGAACGCAGTAGTTACGTGATTGACCTTTTTATTCCCTTTTTTTTTTTAACATGAGAGAAGATTAAGGGCACACTGACATATTCATGCATGTGTTGATCAAATTACTGCAGAAGTTGACAGACCACTGCATCACTATTACACACCCTCACACTCCAACTATTCGATGTTGACTGTTACATGATGGTTTTGGTCCAAGCCACTATAGGTTAGAAGCACCATGTCGTAAACCATGAGAAAAGTAGCCCCTGAGATTGTAGCTTCTTTTGCTTCTAACTTGGATTAGCTTTCCTTTCATAAATAGTCCAATCTCTATATTCACTACTGAAAATTAAATTACAACCTAGTCATATCCTACTTATTGCACCAAGTATATTAGAGTTCAATTCAATTTAACACAACATCCAAAATTCCAAATGCAACCAAAATCTGGAAATGGATTGAAGCAAATGTACCTGCTTATCTTTTGCAAGTAAATCCAACAACATATTATATGCAAAAATGTCCAGCTTATAGCCCCGCCGCCTCATGTCTTTGAAAACCCCAAAAGCCTTCACCACGTCATTTGATCTTAGGTATGCCTGAAGAAGGCATTTATATGTATAGGAATTAAACCTCAAATCCCATTTCTTAGCCAAATCCAAACACCGCTGTATCTCCCCTGCTGTACCAAAGATACCAATCAAGATATTGACAGTGGAGATGCTTCCAGAGACACCACTGCGCTCCATCTCATCAATGATCTGATTGACTACATCGAATGGAGGTGGGACAAATCTGGCAAGGATGGTGAGGATGCGATTGTAGGTGAAGGAATCATGTCGAAATCCGGGAATGGAGGTGGAAGAGAAGTGGAAGAAATTGAGGGCCTTCTGAGGATTCCGGAGAGATTTGAGGATCTCAGAGACTTCGGAGGTGGTTAGGGTTATGGTTAGGGCTTGAAGGTACTGAGAGAGGTCAAGGAAGGGGTCATCTGAGTCAGATGAATGCAGGATTTTTAGTACACGACAGACAAGGTCACGGCGTGGGAGGGCATACCCACGCACATCACGGGCTAGGGTTGGGGGCTCAACCTCAATTGCAATGGTGCGGCCATCCAAGCCGTGTCGGACGACACGGCCGCTGTAGCTCGTGGCGTAGGTGCGGCAACTACCACGTGAGGAGTAGAAAGTGCGGAGCTGCAACAGCAGCAACTTTGGGGGTCTCTTCATCGTTGTTTTTGCTGCTCTCTTTTGTGGATTTTTTTGGTTAGGATAGGATATACCAACTAGAGTTGAAAGAGGTCACCAATTAATCCCTACCATCTTTTTTTTTTCCTGGTACAGGCATCTAGTGGACCAGTGCAAAAAGATATTTTCTGGGCCCAAGTGCTAAGTGAAAATGATTCAGATGAATGTAAGTTATATCAGATTAGTAAGTAAGAAGTCTCTTGTGTAGAACAATTGCTTTGCATATAACAATAACCAAGGACTTTACTGAAATGACCCTACACAGGGGTGGAAAGATGATGATATCTGCTTCAATAAAAAAAAAAAAAAGAAAGATAATAAGTACTATTAACCAATAAGGTGAGAATTTCAGTGACCAATAAGAAGCATAGAACTTAAGAATCATATAATGCAAATTTCCCTACTGATGTTATTTAACAAAACTCAACCAACAATTGTTAAACGATCTTGCTATAAAATGCAACTTCTTTAATTAGATGAAGTTTACAGCAGTAACTAAAGAAGATTCTTGTTTAACTTTAGATGAATTACTGTTGTTTTAAATATAAGTTAAATTAGTCAACATGGATCCTCAACTTTCACCATATTAGCGATATTAAGAGCATATATTAAAAGCATACGTTTCTAGCCACTATTGCAGAGTTCTAAAGCAGCAATAGTATATTAGCTGAGTCTGCAACCAATTAACCATTCCCCATTGTTTTCTCATTCTACCTGATACATTAGTTGATGCATGCCAGATCATAGGTCAGCCAACCCGTTGGGCCCAATCCATAAGCCCAACAGGAAATCCAGTTATTTAGGGATATTATAAGTAGTTTAGTTTGATTAGGAATATACAAGTCAATTTTTATTGTGTCTAGGCTTATTTTAATAGTAGTAACTTTGTTTATTAGGAATCAAGCCAACTCCACTATAATAAAGGATGTTAGGCCTCATTGTTATGCATGGTAAGTTTTAATCAATAAAGTTATCTTTGAAATGATATCTCTTGTGGTGTTTGTTCCTCTTGTAAGGATGCCCTAGGGGCTGAATTCATCTTGGATTTGATCAATCTTTCGGAAGATTGATCAATTTTTCGATCTTGGGTTCATGGCAGCGCCAATTGGTATCAGAAACGATGAGCGATTGCCGGAGAGATGCGGGTCCTCCCTAGAAATTTTTTCCTCGTCAATCATCCCCATTCCCACCCATCTTCGTCATATCCCAACCCATCCCAGCCAATGTTCGCAACCCACCGTAGCCCTCCTTTCATCTCCACACCCATACCAAGACCCATTGAGATGCCAATCCTCCCCATCGACCCTCACAAAACCCTAATCCAAGATTTCCCCTTCATAATCCCCATATCCCGAAACCCTAGCCCCATCTCCTTCATAAACCACAACTGCACCAAACCCCCACAAATCATTCCCAACCCCATCTACCACCGCCCGAAACCCAGCCATCCCTAAACCCTTCCTAAACCAACCCACCCAGATCCGAAACCCCAAAACACTAAAACCCATTCCCAATCTCCCTTAGTTCTTCCCCAACCCCCTGTCTATTCCCAACACCCTAACACCACCCTTTCATCACCTCGAGACCCCATCTCCCAAATCAGAGTCTACCCTGACCTGTCCCAGACCACCCCTAGCCTCCCCCGAACCCTAGATACCTTAAACCAACCACACCAATTCCATTCGTCAACCATAGGACCCCATCCCCTTCAACGGTATCACCATCCATCCACCCAGCCCTTTTCGACACCTCTGTCCCCATTCCCACACAACAAAAAAAAGAAACAGCAAAAGGAGAAGACGAGACAGAGGATAAAAGGCAAACTCCCCAACTGCATCATCACCTATTTCTAGCATCGCACCTCTCGCTCATCAGCAGCAAGCCCCCCTCCTCTGTCGTCTCCCTTCGTCGCTACCACCATCGAGCATCACGCCTCATCGCTACCTTCAACCCCATTGCCCTTGTTGCAGGCGAACTATTAGTCATCACCACCACCACCAGCAATAGGAATGAAAAGCAAAAAAAAAAAAACAAAAAACAAAAAAGGAAAATTTTAAAATAAGACTCAAGTTTTACCAAGATTTTAAAATAGGAGAAAAAAAATTGCATTTCAGATAAAGACTTAAGCTTTTCGTGTACCTTTCAAATTACGGTAACTTGCAAGAAATTAATTTTGCTGAAGAGATTTTGTTTTTTTTAAATACCCAAAATGCCCTTTGTCCCTTTCCTCTTCCTCCTAACCATCTCCCTTCCAACCTCCACCATCTCCACATTCTCCACTATCTCCAAATGGGTCAAATTCCCTATGTCCAGTCATGGAATATCCTTTCCCACTCACAGCGGGGTGGGGGACGTCTCTCTCTTCTACCACTGAAGTACCATGGGAATCATCGATTTTGGTTACTCCTTCATGACATCCATATACTCACTGCGGTACTCCACACAACTAAGCAAAGTTGATGACCATTTTGTGTGTGTGTGTGTGTGTGTGTGTGTGTGTGTGTGTGTGTGTGTCTAGGAAACAAGGTCTGCCATACATGTTTAATTTTCTAAAAGTCTCTATGACCAAATTCAACTAACTGGAGGTAGCAAAGCAGAGGAACCAAAGGTTGCTGGAGACCCATTGGCTGCTATTGGGAAAGGTTCTCATGGTGTACAAGACCCGTGGTAAGAAGGGTGACCACTGCACATCAAAATGCCCTTACAAGGATCTTGCTTCCTGATCGAGAAGGCTTCATAGAGAAGCCTCCTGCATCAAAAGCTGCAGCCCCAACTTCTGCGACCACCAAGGGTACATATGTTCCTCCTGGTATGAGAGGTGGGGAAGAGAGGACAGGGATAGAGATGTGGCGCAGGAATGATGAGAACTTTGTTCTCAAGTCACCAACCTTTTAGAGGATACCCGTGAACCTGACTTGCTTGAGCTCTTCTGCACCTTTGGTGCTGTCAGCCATGTGTATGTTGCAGTAGACCAGAAGACTCAAGTTAGCAGAGGTTTTGGGTTTGTCAAGTATGTGAACAAGGAAGATGGAGAGAAAGCCATCAACAAATTGAATGGATATGGTTACAACAACCTCATTCTGAAAGTGGAGTGGGCCACACCAAAAACTAAATAAATAGAGTATCCTTACCAAGGATGCAAATAGCGGTTGCGGCGGGCGTAGCGGCCCTTCGCCAAAACGATATGTAGCGGGCGATACATAGCAGTAGCAGCGATACGTAGCGGTGTGATTTTAAAAAGTATTCAAAAAAATCTGAAAAAATTCCAGAAAATCCAGAATATTGGAAAATGATAGAATATGTGTTTGTTTTGCAAAAGTAACTAGTATAGGGGTATGTAGCGGTCCCCTCATTGCATGAGGTCCTTTATCGCTGTATGAATGGAAAAAAATAGGAATGATAAATTTTTTTCATATGAATTAATGTTGTTTAGTCATGCTTAGAATATAACATTTCATAATTTTATTTTGAAATACACACACACATATATATGGAGAAAGTTTTTCTATTAAAGTGAAATTTGATTAGAGCCCTATTTTTTATTAGAGTAAAATTGTTTGGATTAGTTTTTTTAATGGTCATTTCATAGTTATATTTTGAAATATATATATTTATATATATGTGAAAGGGAATTTTATATTAAATTGAAAATTGAAAAGGGTCCATTTTCTATTGGGGTGTTATTTGGTTAGGGCCTATTTCCTATTAATTAGAGTAAACTTTGGTTGGACCCTGTGTCTTATTAAATAGCCTATGTTCAATTAGTGTGAAATTTGGATGTCCTTTATTTTTAGTAGGTGTAGAATTTTTTTTATATATAATTGTAAAAAGTAAGTCTGGAAGTTGGCTATGACCATATTTCCAATTTGAGTGAAATTTGAGGAAAGTGCCAATTTCAATTTAGTAATATTTGGCTCCTATATGACTTTTTTAATTTTAACATTGTTGCCTCATTGTGGAGCCCACCAATGGTTACAATAGGTTCTTTAGGTTTTATTGTTTTGGATGAACCCACTTAATTTTTTTAAATGTTTTTAATGGTTTTTAATGTTTTTGAATGACCCATTTAATTTTTATCTCAACATTTCATTAGATGGGCCATCGTGGGCCATAACCGACCCGTTAACAAAATAACCGACCCGGACCCGTTAACAAAATAAAATAGGGCACGATGGGTCTTCTTGCCCATTTGCCCTAAGTTTTACCCAAAATAGACGAAGGAGAAGGAGAAGCAGGAGAAGGAGAAGGAGAAGGAGGAGCAGCAGCAGCAGAAGCAGGAGAAGGAGGAGAAGAAAAAGAAGAAAAAGAAGAAGAAGTCCTACCGCTGGGTTCTGCTACTTCTGCTCGCTGCCACCTGCTGCTTCCGCTGCCTGCTGCCTGCTGCTGCTGATGCCTGCCGCTGCCGCCTGCTGTTGCCGCTGCTGCCTTCCGCTGCCGCTGTCAGCTGCTGCTGCCGCCGCATCAGGTATGTCCTCTGCAACTAGTCCCACTATATCTCTTTCTCTTTCTTTTTTTTTTCTTTTCCCTTTCTTCCTCTTTTTCTACCTTTTTTTTGTTGTTAATCTACCAGTTGAGCAAAAGAGAAGAAGCAGAAAGAGGGAAGAGGGGCCCTGATTTAACCAGGCCGATACATAGCGACCGCTACGGCAATATAGTGGCCGTAGCGGCCGTTACGAGAATGCATTGGCCGCTACGGACCGCCACGCCTGTGAGCGCCGCTATTTCTCAAAAAGCGTAGCGCCCTTGGGCCCTACGGCCGATATATCGACCGCTACACTTCGTAGCGGCCAATATTTACATCCATGATCCTTACGACAATCCAGGCCACTACTTCCTCAACATACCTTAAATTTCGTGAAAAACGATGGCCATTTTCCTGGCATCATTTTTCAAAAACCAACAACCTAAGGCCGTCTAGAAATTCGTGTAAAGTCCGTTAAAACGATGGCCAAAGCAACTTCAAAATTTACGACGGCTAGAGTTAATAAAAAAAAACAATGGCCTAGGGCCGTCATTTTTTATGGATTTTGGTGTTGTGGGAGATGGTGAGTGGGAGGAGGAAAAGGAAAGGGCCAATGGCATTTTGGGTATTTTTAAAAAATATAACAAAAACTCACCAAAAAATTAAATTTCTCGCCGGTCGTCCTATTTTGAAATGTAAATGGAAAACTGAAGTTCTAATTTGAAATGTATTTTTTTTTTTGGGTCCTATTTTGAAATTTGGGCAAAACTTGAGCCTTTTTTTGAAAATTTCCCAAACATAGAGAGAGAGAGAGAGAGAGAGAGAGAGAGAGAGAGAGGAACTGCAATTAGGCCAAGACTATAATAGGCCAACCTGACCTGTTCAACAGCAAAGCCCAGCCTGGTTTTGGTTTTGGTGTGCAGGAAAGGTCATATTTGGGTAAGGCAGACCTGACCCAGATGCAGCCTAGCCAAGCCAACAATCTACTAACATCAACGATGACATCAACAATCTAATCAAACAGGTATTAAAGTAAATCTATCCATCAAGGGCCCATCGTTAATTCAATTTCAGCCATCCATCTTTAAATCGCAAGATCTCCTCCATCCGAACTTCTCAAATCTGTTTGATTCTATGCGCTTGTTTTGAAGAGATCTACACAACAAGTCATATTGATTTATTTTTTCAAAAAAAAAAGCATTATTTTAGAAGTCTTCCATATGGAATTGGAAGAAGAGCTATCATTGCAGTTTCACTGTGCTATGCTTGGTAAGACATATTCATATAAATATGGACAATGGTATAATGATAATAATGCTTACTTTGACCAATTTCTGATTTGAGACAAGGCAAGCTATTAGTTCTTTGTTACGATGCTGAATTTGAACAGCTACACGTATTATGTGGACTAGATGAAAGTGATGAACATTACTTTAGCAAAGTAGGGAATTAGAACATGTCAAATGTATCAAGGACAATGAGGAAAATATTCTGGTGAAGGACAACAATATTAAAGAAAGGTGAAAGGAATATTTTAGCAAACTTTTAAATGAAGAACATATGGGGGATAAAAGAACTAGAGAGGATACTTCATTACCACAACATACTTTTCTCTGTAGAATTAAAGGGGTAAAGTGAATGAAGCATTGAAGCGAATAAAGATAGGAAAAGCTACAGGCTTAGATGATATTCCGAAAAAGATATAGAAATGCTTAGGAGAGGTTAGGGTGAGTTGGTTAGCTAGACTCTTCAATAAGATACTTGTGATAAAGAAAATGCCAGATGAATGGAAAAGAAACATTATATACCTATATATAAAAATAAGAGAGATATACAAAATTATACCAACTATCGAGAGATTAAACTTATGAGTCATACTATAAAGTTATGAGAGAGAATAATGGAGCAAAGACTTAGACGGAAGTCCAAGATTACTAAAAATCAATATGGTTTTATGCCAGGGACATCAACTATGAAAACTATCTTTTCAATTAGGTAATTAATGAAAAAATATCAAGCAAAGAGGAAAAATCTACACATGGCCTTTATCGATTTAGAAAAAGACTATGATAGGATACTAAGGGATTTAATTTGGTGGGTTTTAAAGAAAAGAAATGTCTCTAAATGTTACATTAAAATTTTTAAGGATATGTATGAAGGAGCAGTAACAAATATAAAAATCACATGTGGAGAAACGGGTGGATTCCCCGTGACTCTAGGTTTGCATCAGGGATCAACCTTAAGCCCTTCTTTCTTTGCATTGTTTATAGATGAGTTAACTACGAATATTCAAGAAAAAGTACCATACTGAGTGTTGTTTGCAGATGATATAGTATTAGTAGATGAATCAAGAGATGATGTAAACGCAAAACTCAAGAGATGGCGGGGGGCATTACAATCTAGAGGCTTTAAAATAAGTCGTACAGAAATAGAATATATGGATTACAACTTTAGTGGACATATACAAAGTGTTGAAATCACTATCAAAATTGAAACCCGTGAGATACCATGTAAGGATTCTTTTTGGTATCTGCGCTCGATGATTCGTAAAGATAGGGAGATTGACGAAGATGTTAAGCATAAGATAAAAGCTGGATGGCTGAAGCGGATACTAACTTCTAGAGTGCTGTGTGATAGACGAATGCCAATGAAATTAAATGGCAAATTTTACATAACAGTAGTTAGACCAGCTATGACATATGAAGCAGAATGTTAGCCAATTAAGAAGAGACATATATATAAAATCGATGTGGCAGAGATGAGAATGCACAAGTGGATGTGTGGTAAAACTAGGAAAGATAAAATTAGAAATGAGCGTTTTCTAGAGCATTTAGGGGTAATACCAATAGGGAATAAGATTAAAGAACCCGTTTAAGACGGTTTGAGCACGTTAAGCGTAGGCCGGTAATGGTACCGGTGAGAAAAAGTTTGGCTATCTAGGTAGATGGCCCATCAAAAGGTAGGGGTAGGCCAAAGAAAATATTGATAGAGGTCATTAAATCATATTTGAAGAAATTTAACTTATCTAAGAATTTAGCTCAAAATAGAACAGAATAGAGAAACAGAATTCATGTAGCCGATCGCAATATGGTTGAGATAAGGCTTTGATGATGATAATGATGACGAGATGAAAGTGATGAACATTATGGCACTATATTTGTTGGAGGTTTGAAACCAAGCATTCGGGACAATATGAGAGCCCTGCATGACCATAGATGAAGCATTTCGGGAAGCGATCCATTTCGAACATTTGATAAAACGCTATCATCTTCGAACAACAAGACTGCAAAGAGAAAAATCTCCACAAACTATGAACCTCATGTTGTTGAACCCATTGTGGAGGATGTCAAGGCTAATCTCAACGGGCAAAAGTAGGAAACAAGTGATTCTACCATCTATTTAGATGAAGTAACAAACAACTATCCCTCAAATAATTCAACTTCAAATGCACTGGAAGCAACCCATCCTTCTGACAGTGTTGATCAACCAATACTGATGGAACACAAAGCCATAAACAGTGAAAAAAACAACAAGGAATCTAGTAATCTCGTCGGTCTGATCACAAGTACACTTCTTGAAGAGCAAAATAAATTATCAACAAAATATATTTTTGTTTCGAAGGTTATAAATAATGGCTAAGTCATTGAGATTCCCCATATTGATTTCATCTTTGAAGATAAAATATTGCCAATAAAAGATTGCAATCCACTACTTCAAAGCCAACAATTGCTGCATCTAACGGTCAGATCTCGCATCAATGTTGAAATCAAACATCAGGAGAAGCCATGACACCTTTCCCTGTCCACTTCAATGAAAAAATGGATTGCAACCTCCAAGTCATGTTAAGAAGATGAAGACTAAGCAATGCATCAAAAGTTTGTGCGATTGATTTTCGACCCAAGAGGAAGTACCCGTCACCTTGCAGTCAAATTTCTCTCGGCATTTTTCAAGTTGAAAAACTCATCGGAGTCGAGTTTTTTCAAGCCGGAGAGAGTTGATGCAGGCAAAACCATAGGTTAGCCAACTCATTGGGCCTAATCCATAAGCCCAACAGAACATCCAGTTATTTAGAGATATTATAAGTAGTTTAGTTTAATTATGATTAATACGAGTCAATTTTTACTTTGTTTAGTCTTATTCTAACATTAGTAACTTTGTTTCTTAGGAATCAAGCAAACGCCTCTATATAAAAGATGTAAGTACTCATTGTTATGCATGCCCAGTTTTAATCAATAAAGTTATCTTTGAGATGTTATCTCTTATGGTGTTTGTTCCTCTTATAAAGATGTCCTAAGGGCTGAATCCATCCTAGAATCGATCAATCCTTTGAGAGATTAATCAATTTTTTTATCATGGATTCCGGCGTGCGCCATTAGTTACCACAATTAGTATTGCACTTTTAGATTTCCCAGTATAAATGCACTTGTTTTGAGTATATAATATTGATAGCAATCTATTGCTCAAAATTAAATTAGTCACTTTCTTCTTCCTCCTCTTTTTTCATCTTCTTTTTATTTTTTTGAAATGGATTAAGAAAAAATTTCCGAAGAAGGCAAAAGCTATGATGCCCTGATATGAAATGGATACGGCTGGAAAACAATAAGGACATGGATTTTACACATAAAAAGTAAGTATCAAATATGATACAACACAATACGTTTCCCATTTTGAAGTAGCCATGCATAAACGGCAAAAGCTATCTTTCAATTAGATAATGGTACTAATCCACTTTTTAAAATGTTAATATATTGTACCATTGTACTTTTTTATTGAAATGGACAAGGAAAAATGACCACATGAAACAAGTCAACTTTCCAGAGATGATGCTACTAGTCCACTCTTTGAAGGTTCCACTATTCTATTATTTTCTACCAATAAGGACACTATTTTGAAATGGCTGAGGGGAAATTGAGCAGATGGCAATGCTATCTTTCATGAGATATGAGAACTTGGAAGGTAGAATTCCTAAAGTGAGACTCTGTGTGGTAATTTGATCAGAATCCGAAACATAAACAGGGCCATCAAACAATCATCAAAACATTAAGTTTCATTTACAGTTAAGACGCATTTTCTGTAGGCTAAGCAATAATGGTGCAACCTCATGATTCAGACAAAAACACCTTTCAAGTGTTCTACCAATAGGTCTTTCTAATAAAATTTGTCAACACTTAAAAAAACAACATCCAAAGAATACAAGTTTTACCCAAAAAAAAATTAAGGGAACTAAATGATATTTTGCCATACGCAGGAAATAACTTGTTGAACAATTTATACTGTGGTTCAGATTTCCAAAAACCCATAAGTAGCTCTTAGGCCTCGATGTAAACATTTAGATTTCTAAGCTCTTCCCTCAATATGGTGTACATACATGAAGCACAGATACAACACAATATAAACTCTAAACAAACTCAAATTTGATGCAAGCCATGGGACAAAAGCAAAAGGCCCAAAATGACTGACATAAGGGCAGTCAACCAAAAGGGTGTAAACAGATTGGAGTTGGATTGAACAGTAACTTCTAGGAATTCAGGACAGTTTCGTACATATGAACAAGTCAGGTGATTTTTTTGTAATTTCAGAAAATCCTAATCAAAATAAATAGTTAGAGATGGTGTCCAATGCTAATTGGGAAGACCATCTTTCACTAGACCTAAAATTCTTCCTTCTTCTCTTTTTCCCTTCCTTCTCAATTTCCTACAAGTTTTCTGACTTCCAGTCATTAAAACCTATAAATATACATATTTCCAACTTGGTATCAAAGAGGCTTGTTTTGAAGAAGACTCACAGGAAAACAGCACAGAAGCAGTTTTCGGTGGAATTTTCAAGTTTATGGGGGTTAGGGGCTGACGCCAGCGCCTTCTATTGTCAGGGAGAGCAGGTTCAAGTACAATTGCATGCTGGTTGCATGAAGTTTTCCGCTGTTTTATGGAAAGAACTAATGCAGCAGAAGTCACCCTAATTCAGGTCAGTGATTTATAAAATTTTGAAAAGGGTTTAGGGGTGTTTTAGCCTATGACGGTAGTCCCTTTGTTCTCATGTATTGCTGGACGTTTGTGTAAACACCCTCAAAAGTTAAAATCATTTAAATTGGAAGAGTGGTCAATGGTCATCCTCACTTGGAGGTTAGTTGCTTTGGCAAGCGAAAAGGACCTGCTTTCTTATTGTAAGAAGCTGACAAATAAATTATAGGATTTCTGGACAGAATGTAAACACTAATGCTAATGCATCACACTAATGCTAGGATTACTATTTAATTGTTTAATCGAAAGAACTATCAATAGCATTCTTATCTGCTCAGCTGGCTATTGAAGGGGCCGCCACATGGCTTAGATAGATGGTACCATTCATGCAATTATTATAGTAGTTTGATTCGAACCAATTGGTCTGTGTAAAAAGTGATAACCTACTCATAAGTTCTATCAAATATCAATGTATATCCTTTACTTTCTTTAATTAAATTTTGCTGTCAGTTCTATGCAATTCATGCATTTATTTGCATCTGCGTGTGTCTTGAAGTTAAAAGTGGCCAACAAATCACTAAATGATCTAGATGATGTTATCTCACCATCCAATGAGATTAATCATTGGTTACAGACAATCTGAGGAGGAAGGTTATGACGTCAAAGAATGTCATGGATGTGTTAGCAATGTGTTGGAGGCAGGAGACAATCAACAATTTATTTTTACATTTCAATGTTGCTGCATATGAAATTACTTTTAAGAACTGCAGGCTCTCTACCTTCCCAGGTCTCTCTCCGAGTTGGTTAAAACTTGGCGAATGGATCCATTTGATGGTTGAAGGTTATTGATGCGAAGGGGCATTACATTCACAATCCTTTTGGTCAATTTGGAAGGAAAGGAATGATAGTCCTCAGAGGCACATCGTCTTCGATTGATGATGTTGTTTCTTTTATTGATCAAAAAAAGGAAAAAAAAATTATGTTGTTTCATTTGTAGTTATAGAGAAAGAAAGTGGTTCTCGGAGTTTGATAATCTGAAGCTACATGATGTTTTTCGCAATTAGAGTCCAGGAATGGGATGTGGCCTGTGTAAAGTGGCAAAATTTGGAAATTTGGTCCCCTCCTCTTGGTTCCTTGAAGTTTAATGTCTATGGAGCACTAGACGGAAGTTGGAAGCTGGGTTTGGCAAGTATTTAAGAGGTTCTTCACAAATACAATGGGGAACTTTTGTTTATGTTTTAAACATGTTAGTATTCGAGAGTTTTTGCTGCCAGTTTTTGCTGCCGGTCTCAAGCCCAGGTAAAGGAGGAGGGTTACGTTAGGTAGGTTGACAGCCAACGTAAAACTTTGTCACAACCCAAACATGAATTCTAAGATAATGATACTTCATGATAAGGCTAGGGCGTTCCCCCGCTTTAAATGACACATTGCAGCGTCACCCAACTGCAGTGAAAAGTGTGCAAGGGTTACCACATGACTCTGGACTAGTGTGGTTAAAGAAGTTAGTATATGAGAAGAAGATAAGGAATAGGAAAATTAGACTTGCTACTTGGAATATAGGAATCTTGACAGGCAAGAGCATGGAGTTGGTTGAGGTAATGAAAAAAAGAAGAATTAGTATGGCTTGTATATAGAAGACAAGGTGGAAAGGGAATAAAGAGCTCACGGATGGGGATAAGCTTTTCTATGCAGGAAAGAGTAATACAAGAAATGAAGTGGGTATAGTTGTAGATAAGAATTTGAAAAAGAAAATTGTGGGGGTAAAGAGGTTTGGTAATAGAATTATAGCAATTAAACTAATGCTAGAGGAAAACATAATTCATATCATCAGTGCATATGTTCCTCAAGTAGGACTAAATGAAAGTGTGAAAAGACAATTTTGGGAGAAAATGGATGATTTAATGCGAAAAATCCCAAATAGTGATAAGATTTTTCTTGGAAGGGATTTAAACAGGCATATAGGAAGAGATAATAGAGGATATGAGAGAGTGCATGGGGGGGCAAGTATTTGGAGAAAAGAATGAATTTAGAAACACTATATTGGACTTTGTAGTAGCATTTGATCTTGTAATAGCAAATACTTACTTTAAAAAGAGAGATGAGCATCTAATTACCTATAAAAGTGGGAGTAATAGGAGTCAAATAGACTTTTTTCTAATAAGAAAACAGGACCGATTGACTTGTAAAGATTGTAAGGTTATCCCAAGAGAGAGTTTAACTACGCAACATAGGCTTGGAGTTTTAGATATTTGCATTAAACTTAAAAAGAGAGCGGCAGTAAACAAAGCAAGGTAGAGAGATTTGAAGGGGGAAATAGCAAATACATTTAAGGACAAAATGATTGAGAAGAGAGAATGGAATATTGAAAGAGAAACTACAGTAATGTGGAATCAAATGGCTAATTGCATTAGGAATGTTGCAAAGAAGGTACTTCAAGAATCAAAAGGAAAGAGACATATTAATAAAAAAACATGGTGGTGGAGTGTAGAGGTTCAAGAAGTTATTCGACAAAAAAGACATTGTTACAAAGTTTGGCAGGAGACTAAGAGTATGGAAAATTTTGAGCTGTATAAGAAGGCAAAGAAAGAAGCTAAGAAAGTAGTAAGTAATGCAAAGCACAAAACATACGATGACCTCTATAATAAGTTGGGAACAAGAGAAGGAGAAAAGGATATTTTTAAGCTTACAAAAATAAGAGAAAAGAAAAGTAGAGACTTAGATCATGTCAAATGTATCAAGGACAATGAAGAAAATATTCTGGTGAAGGACAACGATATTAAAAAAACAAGGAAGGAATATTTTAACAAACTTCTAAATGAAAAACATTTAGGCAATACAAGAGTTAAGGAGGATACTTCATCACTAAAGCATACTTTTCTCCGTAGAATTAAAGGGGTGAAAGTGAAGGAAGCATTGAAGCGAATGAAGACAGGAAAGGCAACAGTCCCAGATGGTATTCCGATAGAGGTATGGAAATGCTTAGGAGAGATTGGGATGAGTTGGCTATGTAGACTATTCAATAAGATACTTGTGACAAAGAAAATGCCGGATGAATAGAGAAGAAGCATTATAGTACCTATATATAAGAATAAGGGAGATATACAAAATTGTACCAACTATCGATGGATTAAACTTATGGGTCATACTATGAAGTTATGGGAGAAAATAATGAAGCAAAGACTGAGACAGAAGACCAAGATTTCTGAAAATCAATTTAGTTTTATGCCAGGGAGATCAACTATGGAAGCTATCTTTTCACTTAGGCAATTAATAGAAAAATATCGAGCAAAGAGGAAAAATCTACACATGATCTTTATCAATTTGGAAAAAGCTTATGATAGGGTACTGAAGAATTTAATTTGGTGTGTTTTAAAGAAAAGGAATGTCCCCAGAGGTTACATTGAAATTTTTAAGGATATGTATGAAAGAGCAGTAACAAATGTGAAAACCACATATAGAGAAACAGATGGATTCCTTGTGACTATAGGTTTACATCAGGAATCAACCTTAAGCCCTTATCTCTTTGCATTAATTATGGATGAGTTAACTGTGCATATTCAAGAAGAAGTACCATAGTGCATGTTGTTTGCAGATGATATAGTATTGGTGGATGAATCAAGAGACGGTGTAAATGCAAAACTTGAGAGATGGCAGGGGCATTAAAGTTTAGAGGCTTTAAAATAAGTCATACAAAAACAAAATATATGGATTGCAATTTCAGTGACATATGCAAGTGTTGAAACCACTGTCAAAATTGAAACTCATGAGCTACCATGTAGAGATTCTTTTCGGTACGTAGGCTCGATGATTAGTAAGGATGGGGAGATTGACGAAGATGTGGAGCATAGGATAAAAGCTGGATGACTGAAGTGGAGACTAGCTTCTGGAGTGCTTTGTGATAAACGAATGCCACCGAAATTGAAGGGCAAATTTTATAGGACAGTGGTTAGACCAACTATAACATATGGAGCAGAATGTTGGCCAATTAAAAAGACGCATATTCATAAGATGGATGTGGCAGAAATGAGAATGCTTAGGTGGATATGTGGTAAAACGAGACACGACAAAATTAAAAATGAGCGCTTTCGAGAGCATTTAGGGGTAGCACCAATAGGGGATAAAATTAGAGAAACCCGTTTAAGATGGTTTGGGCATGTTAAGCGTAGGCCCGTAATGGCACCGGTGAGAAAAATTTTTGTTATATAGGTGAATAGCCCATCAAGAGGTAGGGGTAGGCCGAAGAAAACATTGATGGAGGTCATTGATTCAGATTTGAAGAATTTTAACTTATCGAAGAATTTAACTCAAAATAGAACGGAATGGAGAAACAGAATTCATATAGCCAACCCCAACATAGTTGGGATAAGGCTTTGATGATGATAATGATGATGATGATGGTATTCGAGACTCTAATGACGCAAAGGCCTCAGCTATTTTGGAGGCTTTAGGATTTACTTGGGAAATTTTCATGAGCAACTTATAGTGGAGAGTGATTCGCTTGATGAATTGACATCACATGGGGGAACTCTAGTGTGTTAAGTTCTTAGAAATTGAAATTCTAGATAAAGTCCTTAGAGACTGTGGTACAGGTGGTTTTTCATTATGCGAGTCAAAGCAGCAACAATATTGCACAAACTCAAGCGAAGCAAGGGGTTCATAGGGTCACAGTCACACCGTTGCTCCGTTAGTATGATTACATCTTTGTTGCATTGGGTATAATGCTCTTGTATCCATTTTGGGTTTTGCTTTTATCTTTAGTGGCATATCTTGTATGAACTCTTTTGATCATTAATATAAGTTTTATATGACCGATAAAAAATATGGACCACTAGTTTACAAGGCTACCATTTCTGTGATGGGCAACATAGGAATTCAGATGTGTACTCCACAAATAAAATGCAGCTGTTTTTTATTTTTTATTTTTATAAAAGAGGTGGTGTAAATTACGTAGTCATCAATTCTGTTCCGGTCCACATTCCAGTGACCCTGCAGTGGAATGTTTTGGCATTCTGGCCTATTCCAGTATTCCATTCCAAAAAAGACAATACTGAAATTAACATATATATACACACACATATATAAAATTATAGTTAAATTGAAAAAAGAAAAAGAAAAAGACACTACTGAAATTAACATATATATATATAAGTATAGTTAAATTGAAAAAAAAAATAGTTGGCTGCTAAAATAATACAAAAAATGCATACTTATAACATTAACAATTAAACTAAATTCTACAGTTGACGATTTTCAGGTTTTCACTACATATGAATGTAAGTATGGGACATGGGCTAGAATGAGTTGGAATAGATCCGGAACTGGAAGGGAAATTGAGAGCAGAATGAACTGAAACAACCAGAATAGACCAAAACTTGGTCTGGAAACTTTTAGGGGGGTATTTTATTCTGCCCTAAACCAATTCCAGAACATTCTAGCCAGAATTGGCTAGAATAGAATGGAATTGACAACTACGGTAAATTTGTGATAATGCAATCGCAATTCAAAAATTCACAATCCACAATTAAAAAAGGAAATATTCTCCTAGAGGCATTCTGCATATTACAGATATGCAGTCTAGCTCATAGAACCTTCTTGGATGTATTGCTTTCATGGACAGTAGGATGAATAGGAAGGTCTCTTTTACATATAAGGATCATTAAAAAAATCAACCCCATCAATATATTCTAGCCCTTGATTTTAGGACCTCTAAATTTAATGGCCCATCAACCATAGATTATTTGGAGAATCAATCCAACGTTGAGCAAAGGTTCAGTAGCATAAAATAGGCATGATGCCAGATCATAGGAAGATAAGAGTGCGCAAGGCTATGCAATGATCAGAGATGGGCCTAAGTGGGCCCCATAGAGCTGGACTGCACATGGAGTCTACTCGTAGGAAAAAGTTCTCCCTGTTAAAAGAGATAAAATCATCTAATCACTACTAGTCTTTGGAACAGTATCTTCCAATGGTAAAGATATAATTCTCTCATGAAGTATTTTACTTCATTGCTTTCTCTTTAAAACAAAACTAATATAGTCCGGAAGATAGGCCTACTGTTTCAGAAGTGACCAAAAGCCCCTAGCCAGATGAATTTACAGTAAAGATGAAGAACGATGAATAAGAGTATTTAAAGCTAGGCTGCTACTATTTTAAAGTGTGATCAATAAGAATAAAGAGCAGTGACTAAGAATAGTTAAAGCGAGGCTGCTACTATCTTAAAGCGTGATCAATAAGAATACTTGCTGGGAGTGTTATTGGCAAGCCAGCTCTATTTGGCATTGCGAGGTATCGTAAGGGGTATCTCACCTGCTACTATTCTATCATTCTCATGCCCTTTGGGTTAGGACTTAGTTATATCATTGTAGAGGAAGGAGGGAGATTCTTTTTGCCTTATTGGTTGGGGCATCGGAGGCTGCTAAGCTGCCTTGGCCTCTTGCAAATGTTTCTGAGAAGGTGATCGAACTGGGTTTGAAGCTTAACATTGGCTGAGTGCATATCCAGCAGTCTAGAGATTAAGTTGTTGAAAACCTTGCTAACGAAGGAGTTGGGAGGCTGAACATGGTCGCCAAAATCTTCTCATCTTAGGGATCTTTGCTTTAAGTTTTGTGGGAGTTATTCTATTCTTGAATGGCTTTGTTTGGTTGTCTTTTAGCAAATGGTCACCAAGGCTTATTGTTTGCACAGAACTCATAAAAAATCCATCAAGTTCCAAAAGTTGAAACTTGTAGTGTGCATTAATAATGTTTAGAGCCAACTGAAACTCAATCATAAATTTAGTCTTAACTAAGCTCTGACTCATCAAAACATTAAATGATAACAAAGATCATGTGTGCTACTTGCAAGGAATCCAGTAAATGTCTGAGTTCATGTAGTATCGAGTACAGTCCACTGGCATGTTTGCATAGTTCTGGGCTCTGTACACCATATCCGTCAATTTAGTCAATGCATAGACATCACCATCAGCGAGTACATCCACATCCCAAACATGTTTTCAACAGAAGAAAAAAAAATCTCTAATTTCATATCAATATGGATACAATCAAGGGAGACAAAGATGGTCAAAGGCTCACCCACAGTTCAACAACACTTGCTGACCGAGAACAGTCATGATTAGCAAGTATGAAGCAGTAAACTGTGAACCCGTGCATACCTATTGCCCTTTATTCACTAACCCAATTGAGTTATTCTCCCACAAGTCTCCCAACACCGCTCTATCCACATGTGCAAGTGCAGAATTAAAAGCTTTCTTCGAAAGAAGCACAACAAAACACACCCTTAAATTAACAATATCATGGTCCTACTGACTTCAACATGGGTGTGGCAAAATGTCGAACACCAAGCGTACATTGTTCAGAAATGAATAACAAGAGATTATTTGGTTGGGTTATGTGGTTGCTCCAGAGAACAACCCAGAAACCCAATTAACTCATTTCCAAGATCGACTCACAGATCGATTCGACGCTTTTTAATAGAACTGGAGGAACTATGAAGGATGTAATGCAATTGGTATTTGGGGTTGAAGCAAAAGCTTGCAAGGGAAAGAGAGAGAGAGAGAGAGAGAGAGAGAGAGAGCTCACCAGGGGTGCCTATGAATCTGATGGACCAATCGAATCTGATTGTGTTTGTCTTTCAGCGAAGGAGGACAGTCAAGGCAGCGAAGGAAAGAAGGCAAGGGAAGAAACCATGCAAGGTGGCCCAATCAGGACTCTCTTTGTGTTTTTGTGCAAAACACATGGTGCGTAGTTTTTTTTTTCCCTAGATCGGGCAGACAAGGGGACAATAGAGGCACCACAGCGCAGCTGGTGTGTCTCATATTGACATGGCGCTGGTGTGTTTCATATTGACATAGCGATGGGCACACCATGTGGTAAGGTCAAATCAGATTTGTACGTTTGTGGTGCATCAATGAGAAACCAAACCATTCAATGTGCCACCATTTGGTTCAAAAAAAAAAATTTTCAATAAAAACATGGCATCACATTTTTTTTTTAATAAAAACAAAACTTTCATGTTTCACATGATAGGGATTAGGGACTCACCTCACACCACATGCACTCAAACACTTTCTTAGACTTTAGAAACAAAGGCCCATATCCAGCCCAAGCCCGATATGGGTGGTAGGTGCCTAGCAGAAGAAGGACCCACCTAAAACATGACAGCCAAAAGCCAACCAAGCAGGCTCTCTTCACTTGTTTGAGTTTTGTTAGGGCTTTCTATCACTTGTTTGGGTGTAAATTGGTCGCTAAAATAGAAGCATTACTGGTTTAGTACGTGCCGGGCTCGACTTCGGGCTTGGATAGTTAATCGTGCCCAGCCCAAAACATTAAACTAGCCCACAGTGAATACTACAACAAAGGGCCACATCAGTTCAAAGTGGGCTGGGCTGGTCTGGCCCATGAGCACACCTAGAGCTGTGAAAACATGTTTGTCCTACCAGCAGCAGTGTGTAGCTCCAACTTCACTGACAGTTCACAAGTTTATTAGGAATTTCTAAATTAATTGACATTGGACCACCAAAATGTGGCCCCTGTGTGTGGGACATAAATTTATCAACCCACACATCTTCCAATGATTAGTGGGACACAATGTTTAAATTTACGAAAACACCCTCGATGTTAAGAAATTTACAATTTGGTCCACCCATCCCAAACACTTGACCGCATGTCCATGTGGTTGCACCCTTGGACACAAGTATGGGATCTCCTTTAGGGTCCCCGCGTTGTGGTCCAATTACAATTCAGTCCGCACGTCCATGTGGCTGTACCCTTTGGACACGTGTGGGATCCCCTTTTGGGTCCCCCGCCGGTTAGGGTTCAATTATTTTGTTGATTGCTGCATTTTTTTTTTAATTTTATAGAGCTTGAAATTCCTGCTAAGATTTATGCAGATTGAATTTTCGTTTGTCAAAATTCTTCCTTTTACACTAAAACAACTAATCAAGATCTTTTGTGATTTATTAAATTTCATAAGTTCTTGTGTGTGTACAGTGTCGAGAATAGCATTTATGATTGAATTATGTCCTTCTTTCGTCTTAAATTTCATCAAACGTTATTAAAAAAAAATGAAGTTAATCACTTCTTCGCATTGGACTCCTACTGCCAGTGGGATTCGAAACAGATTAAAATGGCCAATCGCACGACTTGCGTTTTTGACAAGAACGTCTGAGATTAGGGAAGGCTGTCATAAGGGAGGACAGCTTCCAATGCAGAGGGTTTCATTTTGTTGTATGAGAGCTAACCATGCAGTTTATGGGCTACCATGCAATCTGATTCATATACGTCCTAAAAAGTGGACTTCACATTAATGTTGGATTCTTAATTAGTTCTCCGCATCAAATTCTTGTAGCCGGTGAGTTTCGAAACTAGAGCTAGCAAAATCTAGCGCCCCCCCCCCCCCCCCCCCCCCCCCACCAAAATGGCCCAATCCGACCCATTTCTTACCCTCCTAACCCGACCCGTTTGAAATAAGGTTGGGTTAGAATTAGAATTGACCCACTGTATAAAAACGGGTCAAATTAGAATTGACCCGTCTAACCTCTCCTAATCCGTTTAGATTTTACTAAATTACCATAATTTTTCAATTTTCATATGACTTCTTTTATTCATGTGGGCCATAAACTATATACTTTAATCTTTTGTAGAGGAGTTATATAAAATCTTAATGCTTAGAATATAAAAATTATTTTTCATTTGAAATATGATGTTTTGCAGTTGAAATATTAATATGTGTTTTTTATTTTTATGTTAGCATATAAATTTACCTCTAAAATATTGATATGAATGAAATACAATATCGTTGATGAGTCTTATACTTATTTTCAAATATGGAATTATAAGATTGAACAAAAATCGAAAAGGGATTATCTCAAATTCTCAATAAATGGGTTAGAAAATATTTATAGATTCTCCATCTTTTACACCTTGAAAATTGAATAAATTCATACTTAATACAACATTTTAAATAAATCTAGATGTAAGGAGAACTTTACAAATGAAATTGGATTATATAAAATGAGTTAAAATATACACAAAATGGGAATTAAATATATTAGGTTGGGTCAACCCAACCCAACTCGCATCAAATTCGGGTTAGGAAGATTGGGTCAAGTTGACCTGCCACAGGTGCGAGTTGAAGGTTTTTAACCCGTCTTAAAAACAGGTTGGGTTAGGGTTGGAGCCAACAAATTCAGGTTCGCGTCGACCCGACCCAAATTTGATCAACTCAACCCATTTGCCAGGTCTATTCATAACAGTTTATGAGGCTCAATCGCACGACTTACATTTATGATAACAATGTCCAAGATTAGGAAAGGCTGCAACTACTGGATTCCATTTTATCATAAGGTAGGATAGCTTGAAATGCAAGGCTTAATTTTGACATATGGGAGCAATCCATGCAAATACGGGCTAGTATGCAATCTGATCCGTACGTCCTAAAAAGGGGACCATACGTCAATGTGATAACGATGTCCAAGATTAGGAAAGGCTGCAACTACTGGATTCCATTTTATCGTAAGGTAGGATAGCTTCAAATGCAAGGTTTAATTTTGTCATATGGGAGCAATCCATGCAAATACGGGCTAGAATGCAATCTGATCCATACGTCCTAAAAAAGGGACCATACGTCAATGTGGATGCACCTGCATGCGTGTGGAACCTCCTTATGGGTCCACACCAGTTAAGGTCCATTTATTCTATTGATTAATGTATTTTTCAAAATTTTATAAGTTTGAAATTACTGTCAAATTTTCAATGCATCAAAATTTCCAGCGATTCTTTTGACCACGATTTTCATATATCATTAAATAATTAATTAGAAGTTTTGTGATATATTAAGTTATGACTAATTCTCATCCTAAATTAGAGAGAGAGACCTTTCAACCCTTTTACTCTCTCCTAGTTCCCTGGCTCAGATGTGGGTCTCTTCTGGAAAATGACTGATTAAGTATCAAATGCCTCATTTGGAGGGAACTAGAAAAAGGAATACTGGTAAGATATGTGCCACTGGGATTCTTGGGTTGGTGGTTTGTTAGATAGAAACGTGGCAGAGACAGTGACAACTCGAGCTGTTTTCTTCTAATGCGACACTTCAGTGAAAAAAAAACGCAGAAGATAATAACAAGTGATAATCAAATAAGCTTTCTTGGTTTCAAAAGCAATGTATTAAAACTTCAAAAAAAAAAATGGTCAAAGAATAAAGGGACCACTCTCAGTCTCGGATGCCTCAGGAGTCTCCCATTCGGTGATTACCACGTGCCTAGTATAAGACACAATGTGTAGGTCAGGGTCCTCAGTTGTGTTGGTGGAATAGGACCCACTTGATGTTCAAGTTTAACCACCAGGGGAGGCATGTGCATTAGAACGTGACTGCCCCAATGGCTTGTTCTAATTTTTTTTAGGGTGTGTTGGGATGCAGGACAAGTAGGAATAAGTGTAGGGATAAATTATTTTTTACATCTCATCCTACTTATCCCTTGTTTGTTTGCACTTTTAGTGTATGGGATAATGTTATTCTAATCTTGACGCTATAGTAAATAAGTACAGAGTATGAGGGCTGAAATAATCCCACTTGGGAGGTGGGATAACTTGAGTTGCTTTAAGTAGGGTGGGATTATACTTTTTAGATCTTTTTTGTCTCCATTCCATCTTAGTTGACTTTGAGGGAGGTGAGATTATATTTTTTAGATCTTTTTGTCCCTTATTCTCTATTTATCTGAATGCAACCAAACATGAGATTAGATTTATCTTTGGGAAAAATGGAATCCCATCTCATGTAGTAATACCATTGGATGGACTTATATGGCATTGGCTATTTAATCCTACAAAAAATTTATCCTGCTTCCAAACATACCCTTATAGGATATGGTTGTGTTGCATATCAGGACTGGCCCAATTGGCAGAGTTTACTGCGTTGTTCCAGTCCCAAACATTTATTGGGCTTTTAGATCTTTGCCAGATTGAACGAGCAGCACCGACTTTTTCTTTGGGTGAGAAAGATGTTTCAATCAACAAAATAGGACCAAGCTACGATAAAGAATCAGACCAGACCACTAAAAACAGAAGAAACCAGGCCTCATTAGCAAAATCAAATTGGGCTAAACAGTGGCTGCCGCATTAGGCTTTCTGATAATATGGCTGAAATCCACAATATCCAAAACAACCTACTTAAATTGGCCAATGCATGTCCCTCTTAATCACTTTAATTACTTCATTCGCATTTGACAAAACATGCATTTTGGATCACTCCTTGTTATTCGCTTTTCATAAGCGCTAACAAATTATGTTAGTCCCGCCGTAAGATTGATCTTTTGGTTAAAAAAAGTGATTATCAATTATGCATAAGATTGAGTTAATCATATTTTTAATTAAACAGTTAATTTTACAATGAGATAAATTTCTATTAGAGTAAAATTTCAATAAATTATACACACTTAAAAGATATTATTTTGAGTAGCTCGTTTTCTTCGTACGAGCCAACCTCACTGTAGGATTCTATACCGTACCCTAAAGTAAAAGCCTAAGAGGACCCAAACTCAGAAATGACCCCCCCCCCCCAACAAAAAAAAAAAAAAAAAAACATTTAGAAAACTCCATCTGATTTTTACATATGGGCCCACCTAGTTCTTTATTCATTTATTTTTGTTACATAAGGGTCCTCCAAGGGAAATTTCTAAGGTACTGCAGTGACTGTCATCATCATCTTCCAAATTATTTCTTCAATTTAAAGCATCTCTAACCGGAGTGTCAAATTGATATATAAGCATTCAACAGTAACATTTGACCGTTGTGTGAAGCTCCAAAGGTTTTGCCAAAGCTGACATGGGATTTTGAATAGCCCTGGTCATGTCAAATTTGGCAGCTTAAAAAGGCAATTGCCAAATATTTCTTTTCAATATTTTATTATTGGGCAATTCAAATTTTGAAGTACTTGTAGTAATTAAAGGTGTTCTAACATGAAGTTAAAAGAAAAAAATAATAATAAAATAATATATTTGACATCTCTTTTGGGGTTATATAAGTTGAAGATGTCAAATTATAAATGCCAAATTTATCACCTAAGCCTTCTATCTTCGAATTTGAAGGTGAAGTTGGAAATGCTCTCTCTCTCTCTCTCTCTCTCTCTCTCTCTCTCTCGATGCAAGTGTAAAGCTAGTTCTAGAGTATGATGCAAGTTATAGAGGGGAGGGACCACCACCACCACCACCATGAGCTAAGCCATCACTGTTCTTCGCGGTAGACAAATAGATGTAGTTAGAGGTGTCATAATCCGCTTGCTAATTGGATGCTGTTTATATCTAACTCAGCAAATTTTAACTTTCCAGCACTACTTGATGTTAACCTATTATTAAGTGATTGCTACTAATTATATGAGAAAGTCAAACTTCTCTGTTTGACTACAAACAAGGCTACAAAACAAGCCCTTCTAACAGTCGCATCTCTCTTGAAGACTTGTGAGGATTATTTTGAATAGAGATTCCAAATGCCTCCCCCAACTAAAGGAGACATTGACCATCATACTATTGGCCATGTGGGTCCAAACCATTAGTGGATTCAGTATCTGGGGTGATTTTCCTAATGATATTAGAAATTTCCTGTTTTGTCAAACAGTGGTTTTCTAATAGGTTAGGACTTTCCTTTTTCTTGAGATAGAGTTCTTGAGGGATAAAGATGTAATGATTATATATATGATGTAATCTGTAACCCTAGAGAGAGGCTGAGAGTGGCTGAGATTCCAAGGCTGTGGTTTCACAGATTGGAGGAGAACCCAGTGAAAATTGGTTTCCCGTGGACGTAAGCATCTTTGCCGAACCACGTAAATCTTTTTGTCTTCTTGTATGATGATTGTTGATCTTGGTTGCTTTTGCACACACGTGCACAACACATACGGTGGATTGTGATTAGTCCATTCACAGTCACCAAAGATTCAATTTCTTAAATAAGAGACCACAAATTTTTAAATATAAAAGCTAAATTGATCTAAATATGATCACTCCGAATCTAGCCACTAAAAAGACGAAAGGCGTGATCCAACGGCAAGAACAGTCCCAATGAGCGTTGAATTAGCAATTCAAATCGCAGGTGTGCCATGGGCCCCGAATATGAAGTTGTACTTGAGGACCTTCTTGGGAGAAAATTCTCTTTTCTTAGGATGTGATGTTAATTGGGTCCGATTTGCACCTAATTTATAAATGGGCCGACTACGTTGTCCGGCAATTCTGCATTAAGTCCCCTAACAAGTGGGCCCAACACATGAACAATTTAAGGGAGACAGCAATATAATGTATAGATTTGGGAGTCCTCGGTCCTAACAAAAGCTGAGAGATGCCAATGCCAATTGCCGATGGATGGTGGCAACCTGATAGATTGGGAGATTGGTGTTGACAATGTGATGTTGACATTTCACTTGTTTAGAAGGTGATGGGGCAGCAGGAAAAAGCCGTTAACCCATGAACGACGCAACTGCTAATGAAACACCGTTGTTTGTTAATATTATTACTCTAGTGCCACCATTAGTGAAAAAGTGGCCCATCTTTATTCAAGTTTAATTGTAGAAAAAGTTATTTAATAGTGATCTCTCTCTCTCTCTCTCTCTCTCTCTCTCTCCATGTCAGATATTCATTCAGGTCCCTCTCCATCGGTACTACACTACAGTTGAAAATTCAGCATTGGTTTTCTATGAAAGGGGGAGGCGCCTTGCCACTTAAGCTACAACTGAGTTGACAATATGGTTGGTTAGTGGTACTGCTAATCGAGAATTGAGTATGTAGGAAATTTTTCACAGTGTTTCAGATCGTTTTCTAAGCATTCAAAAGCTCTGTTCGATTTCTATAATTGTCGGAGTTTTGTATACTAGCATAAAGAAAGAAGAACAAAATATTAAAAAAAAACACTTCTTTAGTCTTGCGAGTTTTCAGAATTCTAGTATTCTGAATGTTAGAGTGGGTCTAAGCATTTGGAATTCTCCCAAAGAGAAACTCTATAAATTCTTACAACTCAAAGTGTTGATACCCTTTTATAGTCTTTTACTTTCATAATTTATTGGAATATAATTCTCTTGGTTGGATTGCATTTAATAAATATGTAATTACTTTTCATAGGATTAAAGTGTCATGGTTTACTCCCCACATATTATTTTTGAAATTGCTCCCATATATATCTGGTGTGTATTTATGTAGGTTTAGCGGGTGCCATATGAGGGATGAGTTTTATTCGGTACAAGACCTTAGGCTGCAATAAAGGCCTATGATAGCTCACATATGATAAAGTTATCCGCTCACACACACTGTTGCCCTTCTCCTTTGAATTGGCACAAGTTCAAATGTGGCGTGCGCTCATCTATTTTTAAATTTGAGCGTGATAGATCAAGTGTATAGAGTGATCTAATCAATTTAATGTTTTGAAAGATGTTAGGTTTTTTTGTGTTCTTTTTTATTGTGGACATATATAAATTTCAGGGTTCAAATGCTATTATACAGGGTTCATTGCACCATATAACTTTCATATATATTATTTATATTGTTGCCATTGATTAACAATAATTGTACTCAACAAAACCCCCACTATACATCGGATGCATGTGAAAGAATTAACATTGTTTATTCCTTTAGCCTTGCCCTATGCTCCAATTAGAACCACATTGCAAGCTACGTTTGTTTGTATAAAATATATAGAAATTGAATATACAACAAACTCTGCCCTGAGTGTTTAAAAATGAAGATTAAAGGTAAATGTCAAAAAAATGAGTATATGATCATTTCCTTTCATGAAAATTGAATTAAGGAATGAAAAAAAAATGCAAGCTATTACTGTAATAATTCAAATCTTAAAAAATCAAGGTATTTTCTACATTACTATCTTATATCAATCATCTAATTATCCTTTACCTCTTTAATAATCATAAACTCATTTAATCCTGAATTCCCGTGTAAGCATGCCTCTAGAATTAACAAGTCGAAAAAAGACTAGAAAAGTAAATAAGTTCTGTTGATTTGGATGATCATATGTATTAGGATCGTGATTCATGATCAACTGAAATCAAATATTTGCCCCCCACCTATTGACGGTAATGTATCTAAACATGGGCACTTGGAGGAAGACATCGGTAAAATGATTCGCAACAGAGACCTTTCTTATTAAAAAAAATTACATAGTACGGGGGAATTTTATCAACCACTAGAGAAAGACCCCATGAAAGTTCACAAACTTGGACAATGAGGTCCCAATTAATCAATGGTACCCAATTAATCAATGGTACCTATCACAATGACTATCCTCCAAAAGGTTGGTCGATGAGAATTTTCCATACTTCACACTCATTCGATCCAGCAGGTTGATGGTTGAGAATTTACCACATTTTGTACTCAATTGATTACGAAAAGAAACCTCAAATATTCATATATTTCCAAAAGCATCCTCAATTTGGAGTTTCTTAGACCTTGCCTTTTTCTTTCCTTTTCGCGATATCGAAAATTAACAACATTTACGAATAAAGTCTTTTTTCGACATCACGACTTATCTGTGTCTGACTAAAATTTTGTTATCGTAACTGTTAAACATTTGTTGTTAATGATAAACTTTTTCCAGCCCTATAGGTAATAAAGACCTAGTTTACATTTGAGATTAGACTGAAAAAAAATGCCATTAGTACAAACAATTAATTTTTAAAGAATTTACTTCTGTTGTTGTCACTGTAGATTATGAATTACACATTTAATATCCTACTCATGGGTTGATATATACATTTGCGTGCTTGAGATGAAAATTACAATCTCGAGAGTTTAAATTTCCACTCAAAAAGGTTTTTACATAAGTACTCAGTCATATTACTTCCACTCAAAGAATGCATTGCATTTGGGAAGGCACCATGATGCAAGGACCATATTAGTAGCATTTTTTTCAATATAATCTCAAATATACATTGAGTATTTATTACCTAAATAGCTAGAGAATATTTATCATCAGCGGCAAATTTTCAACAGTAACAGTAACAAAAGCATTTACATAAGTAACAAAATGCTAGGGAATGTTTATCAACGCATGTCGAAAAAAGACTCAATGTGTAAATATTGTCGATTCTCGATGTCGTAAGAAAGAAAAGAAATAAAAAATTTTAATTAAATACAAGTAAGTCGCAATGTCGAGAAAAGACTCTATGTGTGAATGTTATTGATTCTTAATATTGCGAGAAGGAAAGGAAACAAAAAATTTTTAATAAGATATAAGTAAGTCGCGATGTCGAAAAATGACTCAATGTATGCATGTTATCGGTTCTCAATATCGCAAAAAGGAAAGGAAATGACAAAATTCTATTAGATAAAAGTAAGTCACGATGTCAAGAAAAGACTCAATATGTGAATGTTGTTGATTACCGACATCACGAGAAGGAAAGGAAAGAGAAAAATTTTAGTCAAATGCAGGTAAGTCGCAACATCAAAAAAAGACTAAATGTGTGAATAATGTTGATTCTCGATATCAAGAGAAGGAAAGAAAATGGCAAAGTTTTAGTCAAATATAGGTAAGTTGCAATGTCGAAAAAAAACTCAATGTATAAATGTTGTCGATTCTCAATATCATGTGAAGGAAATAATAGGGTCGTTTTGTTTAAGAAATTTGAAAGTCTACTGTATAAGATACCTTTGGACATTATATGTATTTAATGATGTTTTTGAAAGTATTAGAATATTTGAGGCTTTTTTTTGTTCATCATCATCATCATCATCAAAGCCTTATCTCAACCATGTTGGGGTCGGCTACATGAATTCTATTTCTCCATTCCGTTTGATTTTGAGCTAAATCTTTCGATAAGTGCAACTTCTTCAAATTTGAATTAATGACATCTATCCATGTTTTCTTCGGCCTACACCTACCTCTTAATGGATCATCCACCTGTATATCCAAACTTTTTCTCACCGGTGCCATTACTGGCCTACGCTTAACATGCCCAAACCATCTTAAACCAGTTTCTCTAATCTTATCTCCTATTGGTGCTACCCCTAAATGTTCTCGAAAGCGCTCATTTCTAATTTTATCTTTCCTAGTTTTACCACACATCTACCTAAGCATTCTCATTTCGGCTACATCCATCTTATGAATATGTGTCTTCTTAATTGGCCAACATTCTGCTCCATATATCATAGCTGGTCTAACTACTGTCCTGCAAAATTGCTCCATATATCATAGCTGGTCTAACATGTGTAGATTTTTCCTCTTTGCTCGGTATTTTTCCATTAATTGCCTAAGTGAAAAGATAGCTAGCATAGTTGATCTCCCTGGCATAAAACCAAATTGATTTTCCGAAATCATAGTCCTTTTTCTCAGTCTTTGCTCTATTATTCTCTCTCATAACTTCATAGTGTGATTCATAAGTTTAATCCCTCGATAGTTGGTACAATTTTGTATATCTCCTTTATTTTTATATATAGGTACTACAATGCTTCTTCTCCATTCATCCGGCATTTTCTTTGTCACAAGTATCTTATTGAATAGTCTACATAACCAACTTACTCCAACCTCTCCTAAGCATTTCCATACCTCTATCGGAATACCATCTAGGCCTGTTGCCTTTCCTGTCTTCATTCGCTTCAATGCTTCCTTCACTTCCACCCCTCTAATTCTACGGAGAAAAGTATACTCTTATAATGAAGTATCCTCCTTCACTCTTGTATCGCCCAAATATTCTTCATTTAAAAGTTTACTAAAATATTCTTTCCACCTTTCTATAATATCGTTGTCCTTCACCAAAATATTTTCCTCATTGTCCTTGATACATTTGATATTATCTAAGTCCATACTTTTCTTTTCTCTTATTTTTGCAAGCTTAACAATATCCTTTTCTCCTTCTCTTGTTCCCAACCTATTATAGAGGTCATCGTATGCTTTGAACTTTGCACTACTTACTACTTTCTTAGCTCCTTTCTTTGCCTTCTTATACAACTCAAAATTTTCTATACTCTTAGTCCCCTGCCAAACTTTGTAGCAATGTTTTTTTTGTCGAATAACTTCCTGAACCTCCATACTCCACCACCATGTTTCTTTATTAATATGTCTCTTCCCTTTTGATTCTCCAAGTACCTCATTTGCAACATTCCTAATGCAATTCGCCATTTGAAAATCCCAAATTTTCCATATAACCACCTCAACATTTCAAAAATTTAAAATTAGCTCTATTTTTTAAAATTACCACCTTTATTAATATAAAAATTTGATTCAACCCCTTGAGCATCAATCAAAGACAATTTTGCCTAAACTGCTGAAGAGATCTAACAAGTTTTATGTAAAAAGGTATGGAAATTTTCTTATAACTAAATTGAATCTTTCAGATTTTATGATTTTTTTTTGTAATATTTTCAAAATACTAACATGTTTAATGTAAAAAGGTATGGAAATTTTCTTTTAACTAAATTGAATCTTTCAAATTTTATGATTTTTTTTTGTAATATTTTCAAAACACTATGGCATTACTGTAAGGATTTTGTGTGTTGACTAATTCATGGGTTAGACAAAACTTGGGGTTCATTGAGTTTGTATTTTATATTTCTTGTATAATGGACTAAGGTTCATGTCGGCGAATGAGTTGAAATGAAAAATTGAAGCAAGATGGGCGAAATGGTCAAAAGGCCTATCCGATCGATCTAATAGAAGTCGGAGCAACTGTACTTGGAGAAGGCTACAGTTAAACAAGCTGAAAGAAAATCTATCAAATAGAAGCACCATCTGATCAATTGGATGATTGCCCGATTGATTAGGTAAAGGATAGAAACCCATTGACTTTATGCGGATATCTTTCCTATTTATTCCAAGTTTTGTAATTTAAATTCTACAAGGAGTATATATTTAAAACACGAGTTGTGGGTTATTTAAAAGATTCGTCTCTCAACCGTAAAGTACAAATCATTATTCTAAGTGGATATTACACATTAGAGATTACCCTACTTCTCTAGAGCTTCCATTGAATAGATTATACTGAAGCTTTGGGCTATAAAACATTGCTTATACATATCTTGTAGAAGATTAAAAGCATCTTGTGTGTTTAAGGTGTGCGGCGATTGAGCAAAGAGTAATGCACGGCGAAGGACAGTCGTAGCAAGGAATTGTGCAAGAAGAACTTGGTCCTTAGGTCGAAAGAGTGACCGGATAAGGGTTATGAATATATCTTGTAATTGTTCGCTATTGCTTGATAATTGATCCTTGGAGGATTCGTGGGTAACAATGTTAAAAAATTTACATATCTTGTCTTTGTGTGGTTGATTAAATTACTTTTTTTGCAAGTTCTGTTATTTTTTGCTACGTGTGTGACTTGCAATCTAAAAATCTAGATCGAAAACGATCCTTCAATTATCATAAAAGTATTATTTTAAGTAAATATCATTCTATCATCAATAAATTCTCTGAGATGTCACTGTATATGTGACAATATTTGGAACTTTTATATCAGAATTAATGGGGCATTTCAAGGGTTAAGTATTAATTCGGTAGAAAAGACATCTTCAGTAATAGTCTATGCAATAATGATAGAAAATTATCAAAGTAAAAAAAAAAAAGCCACTAACTACTGAAGGGTGTTTTAAGTAAATATTTCATTTCATAAATATGATGTGATGCCCTATCCCTTTGGCATTTAAAAATGTCATGTTTCTTCGTTAGAATTTTAAATTTTAAAAAGTCTTAAATAGCCATTGGATGTTGCAGAATACCCCCCTCTTTTCCATTACAAATCCTCCACTCAACAGGAGATTTTACAAATTTCATGCAGAGAATAACTTTTGGAGAATCTAAAAATTCTCATAACATCATGAATCCCCTAAATTCTTTTAAAAGAAAAATATTTCACTATTTAGAATGTACCTTATAAATTCAACAAAATCAACAAGTATTCTAGAAACAAGGCAACTCCACGGATCTTTATAAAAATCCATTATTTGTGAAAACAAAAGACAGGCATGTAGACATGCAAAAAAGTTTTGAAAAAATCCACAAGTGACTCAGCAGATCAAAAGTCAGGTCAAGACTAAAACATAACTCAAGCTCAACAAAATAAAGCACAAATAGCTCAAGAACAAAGTCTAAAAAGACATCTTTAAGTTTGGAAAAAAAATTTTAAAATACTTCAAAAAGTGAAAATATAATACACTAATTGACTAAACAAGACAATGGCTGAATGTATACTGGCCGAGTGAACAAGTAAGTGGCTGAGAGAACTGTGGCCAACAAAGGAAAGTGATCACTTGCAAACCATTGTAAAATCTGATAGCTCATTGAATGGTCGATCAAGATTTGGTCAAATCATTCTAAACTGATTTCAAGTTGATTGATATAATCAAAGGATAAAGATCTAGCTGCCACCTCACAAAGTTGACTATGGGAGGGTAGCTGACCATACAAATATACGGTCAGCTACCTGTCACAACCCGGGCCCAGAAATCGGGGGTTAGCGAAAAGCTAAGCCAGTGACACACGTACTCCCGTGCACGTGCATCCAAACCCAGTCCAGATGCACACACACAAGGGATCTAACACGTGCGAAACAGACGAACGCGGAAGCTGTAGATATCATAGCAAGCAACAAAGAAAATAGCGGAAGCCGAAGCAAATACAAAACGGAAACGACAAGGACAATACACTGATATAAAAGCGAATACACACCAAAATCAATAGATACAAAATATACAGAATACAAGTCCAAAGTCCAAGATCCAAAGTCCAAATACAATTCCCAAAAACCAAAACTCGAAATAAAAGCCACTGGTATGCATGCACGCACTTGGCAGAGGTGATCAGGCCCACTCTGCCAGACCGGAGGGTGCCTCTACACTCGCCCCTGCAGCCTCCTCGACCGCCGGGGAGCTGGGCAAGGTATCTGTGCCTGCAACACCACAGACAACACAAATGAATACAACGATCCAGCAAATATAAGTCACAAGACTGAAACACTCATAGTATCAAAGTGAATAAGGACAGAATAATAATTTCAGAATTTCATCTTAGTATGCTAAGCAAATCATGCGTAGAAGTAAAGCATGATATGTGAATCAAAACATAGAAATACTAACTAAGTGGCTACTACGCTAACCAAGTTCTCTCCGATAGAGAGCAGAGCAAAGCAGAGCAGAGGAGAACACCACTGACCGGGCCAGGGTACAAGTGGGTCTCAGGTTCCTGGGTTCCGGGGTCCCAAGACAAAGCGACACTGCAGTGAATACAGAGATACAGAGATCTAAGCCAGAGGTAACCCCGTCGGGCATCCTAGGGCTGAGGCTGAGTAGAGCCAGACTAATACCAATCAAATCAAATACATAGAAAGGGAGATTATCCGCTTTGGACTCACCGATGGCAAAGACCGGATCTTATCCTCACGTATTAACCTCTGGGCAGAGCCACCCGGGAATACCCAAAATCAGAGATAAACAAAGCCAACAAAGCAGATATATAAAGCCGAAGCATAGCATAGATCAAAGCTTAGTGCAGAACGAAGAATAAAACAGCTATACAGAACGAAAGCAAAAATGACTACGGAATGCATAACAGAGATTAACAGAACTGAGGGCAAAACTATAAACAATATGAAATGCATCTCAGATTAATCCGGAGTCAAGGTTCATTACAAGCCAGTCCTAAGCTAGTTGTTCACTGTCACTAACCGTGCATGTTGATGTAGTTTTAAGTTAATCAATGCACCGTTGCCATCAAAGTGTTGCGTAATCTTTGCGTGCACTGACGTCCCTTAAACCAACACCCATGGGGAGGTGCTTAACAGTAAATCAACACTCACATGAATAAGTCACAGCCTAACAGACTATTCATGCGTTCCAAGAATCCATTGGGCCGGTTTACATGGGTGGTTAACCTGTATTTGAGCCTTACAAGTCTCACCATTATCCTAAGTTATATTTCAGAATTGTCATGCCTAACGGTTTAGCTATGAGGGACCTATGGTTGAGCCGAAGACATCTTACGCGCTCGTCGTAATATGCACTACGGCTTCCCCGCGGTTCCAATGGAAACACAGCTAAACTAGTTATCTTTCACCTCTGATCTGATGCCCTTTATTTTTTTTTTCGGCTGGCTACAGTCAGTATACGGCTTAGCCGTAGACCAATCCACGGCTTGGCCGTAGCATTCCACGTCTTAGCCGTAGCCACACCGTAGGAGTTCTGTGTTGGAAAAGTTTCGACTGATCAGAGATTTAATTCACGGCTGGGTTATGGTTTGGATCACGGCTAGCTTACGGCTCAACCGTAGAACAAGTTACGGCTTAGCCGTAGCCTAGCCGTAGAACAAAACTCAAATTTCAAGTCTCTGGAAAGTGAGCCGTAGAAATTTACGGCTTAGCCGTACAATACAGAGACGAATTCGGGATAGTTACAGAAACTGAAATTTGATACAGAAAAGTCTCAAAACAGTATACAGAGGTTCCAAATTCACAAGCATTGGCTGTAAACATCAGATACACTAAAGAAGATGGAAATCAAAGCATTCAAACAGAGTACCCATGTGTGTTATACAAGTCTGTACTTATACTTGCCTCAAACTCTGAAAATCCACCGAAGCAAGCTCCAAATCAACTAAAATCAAAGCAAATCAAAGAGATACACCATGCATGAGATGAAGACACAGAAATCAGAGAATGAGAGGTGCAATTGGAGAAGAAGAGAGAAGAGTTGGGAAAGAACCCACTTACCAAGCTACAGATGAAGATGAGAGAGAGAGAAGGAAGAAGAACCCAAAACAAAACTGAGAATCCAACATCAATCGAGCAAGAGAAGTGAAGAGAAGAGAGAGAGAGAACGTGGAGAGCTTCTCCTGGAATTCTCCTCTTGCATGCAACGTGAAGAATGAAATGAGCAAGGGAGAGAGCCACCTGGAGGATGACTCAATATATAGGTTTTGAAAGTTAAGTCAAAGTCCGGTAAGTTTATACTAATTACAGTTCAAGTCACACGAAGGTCCATTTTCCCCAATTGACTCCAAACGGATCTGACACAGTTACGGAAATTGTCGAGCTCAACGAAATACGCGTGCTGACACCAAGATGATGCAAAGATGATATGAGCAAAACAAAAGCAAAATTACGAAAAAGGACTTAGAACTGCCTATCTCAGGTCAAAGGTCACTCAACTACCTATCCAAGGCCCAAAACCAAGTCCAAAAGAATAAAACAAAACAAAACATACTAATGAGCCACTAATCCGGCTCAAAGGGGATCGGAGTGTTACGCTACCCCATACAAATCAAATTTTGCTCAACCTTCCCTCTACCATGAATGATTGGAGAAGGCTCTAAGAAGCTGTAAATGCCTCCCTTGGGCACTCATTCCAAGACACAACATACCAGATAGGTAACAATTAGAAATCCCAACAATCGACATTCGAAGCACAAGACTCTTCAAATTTCCTTCAAGAATGCTTTGATACTTCGACTTGTTCAAGCTCCGACTTCAACATCAACAACAAGGTATTTGATCTTCTGAAAATAGTCAGTAGGATAGCGTCTTGATTTGAGAAGACCTCCGAAGAAGATAAGTCCTTCAAGACTTTCTCTGTTTCCTTCACTTAAGAGTTGAAGGTGATAAAAATACAACTATGGCCAACCTAATGGTATAATGCGATAAGTGAACAACAAGGGTGTTTCCTTCATTTAAGAGTTGAAGGTGATAAGGATACAACTATGGCCAACTTATTGGTATAATGCAATAAGCGAACCACAAGGGTAACCATGAGTATAAAACCTTCATTCTAACTCCCATTAGAACTATATATATTCAAGGAAAATGAGTGATAGGTTATGAGAACTGTTTGATCGATTTAAACGCAAAAGAGCAGCATGCATTCAATACATCATGGATCAATCTCCTTTGCTAACTTTTTGTGTAAAATTCTCATTTGTCTTTGTCTTTTTAAGTGTTGATCATCCAAGACCGAGTGCGCACCACTGGGGTGGGGGGGTGAGATTGAGTTGTGATAAAAAAAAAAAAAACATGTAAACTGCCTACACTTGAGAGGTTAAAATGTAAATAACCCATGAAAAATAAACTTTGAATTGAAAAGGTCAAAAAGTTCGACGTTCTTTTTCTTTCTCATTCATGTCTTTTTCTCGTTCGTCCGAAAAAGAGAGTCGAAATATGTTTCGCACGTCTCGATTTTCCCCCCTTTTTAGGCGAACAAGGCGATTACTAGTAATTATCAAACTTTAAGTAGTTGTATGTAAATTACCCAAAAAGAAAAAAAGAAGTTGCATGGAAATTGCCAAGTCTGATAATTGTATACTGTTGGATTGAAATAGACAAGTTGTATTAAATTATTGAAATTTAATTTTCTAAATCAAGGGGTAAAATCATTTGTTCAGCCCAATCTATTGCCAACCTTAAGTGCATATTCAAAACGTTTTCGTAGTTTTCCATCCCGTTAGGGAAATAGATGGGCAGTCTAGTCCTTAATTGCTTATATAAGGAGGCTGTCCAAAAAATAAAAATAAAAAAATAAATAACCTCTGTTATGAGAGTATTATATTTTCTCAGGTAATTAATTCTACCAAAACCTCAAGGCATTAGTAGATGTAGCATAAATACATTTTAATACTCTCTCTCAAGTGGAACCTCTTCAACACTCTCCTTGGGTGCAACTAGAGATTCTAACAAGTAATGGGATCATTCTGATACCATATTAAATTTTTTCAGGTAATTGATCCTATCAAAACATTAGGCATGACTAGACACAGCATAAATACTTTTTAATACTGTTATTGGGGGAAGCTCACTCCTCAAAGAGGAAGAAAGATTTTAATCAATGAGATAGAGATTTTGATTGATGGCTGTGACTGTTATCTCATCTCAATGGAATGAGATACACAAATAATAGAGCCTGTGACTAATGTATTTGATACTTTACGTTCTCCTTTAACCTACAAAAGTCTATCTACAACTTTTATGATGTACAGGTATCTAAACCTTTTGCTATTTGCAATGAACCATCGCCACATTCTGGTTTTTATATTATTATTATCCTACTTTCTTATGATTGTCCGGAAGTTTCTGATCTGGCAGGATGGGGTTTGAATAGGTTGTCTAGCAATGCCCTCTTCCATGTCATGGTCCCCATGGACTTTCCCTTTCCCCAAATTTGTCTTCATTTTGGAGAGAATTATTCTTATGATGATTAAAGATTTGCTCTAAGAATGTGATTGTTTAGAGTATAATATATAAATATTAGCCCCATTGAGTGGAGAATGTGCCTGCAACTAGGTTTTTTTTATATACATTGATCATCATTGTAGAATGGAATTTGCAATTAGTCATCATCCACTTTTGTTGTCTCTAAGCAATTAGCAACAACTAATAAGACCATATTTTGAAATTTCTAATCCACTGGTGCTCTATTATATATAAAGTAAATTTAGTTGGCCTTATCAACACGTATGGCGCTTTTCTTTGCAAATACTAAGTGTCTATATTATTCTAAAAATATATATAAAAATTTATGGTCAAATGAGCTTCAAAATAATTATCAAAAAAGTGAGGTGTGAATGATCTAAGATAGCAATATTGATAGGATCCAGGGTTTTCTAAAATTTGAATTATTAGGATAATTGGCGGCATATTCATTTTCCAACTTTTCTTGATTCACATTACTTTTACCCACTTATGACTTACGCTACCATGCAATTAAATTTTATGTATTGTATCCTAACAAGTGGTTCTTAAATGTATAAAAATATATAGATTTCAAATCCTGTACAACTTCATCAAAAGGAATCTTCTGTTGCTTGTTTTTTAAAATAAGACAAAACCTAGGTTTTGTGAAGCCCAATGCCCTACCCATTATACGCTGCTGTTGGGATTTAAATCATCTAAACAATAACAACTCTACTATAAAAGAACTGTAACCAAAGTTTATACATTAACTAGCAATAAAGCCTCGTGCTAAAGCCTGGGCCAAAATTGAAATTTCATAATAATTTAAGACTTTTAGATATAATTAACAAAAAGGAATCTAAAAATAATATATAATGTAAAAAGAATAACAAAAGGAATTAAATTATGATGGATTATAAAATCCATTAAAAATAGTATCCTTTTTAATCCACAAAAAAAAAACCATTTGCTAGTAGATTCAAGAAAACTCCAACAAATTGATAAAAATAATATAAAAGATATTACATAATGTATAAAAATCACATGAAATCCAACAAATATGATCATAATCTCTAAAAAAATACACAAATGATCAATCAAACCATGTCACATAGTATTATGAAAATTATTAATATAAAAAAGAGAAACCAAAATGAACTTGGAGAAAATTTAAAAAAAAGTAAAAAAAAATCATTTTCAATGGCCACACATGCTAATAAGAAAACTCATTCAATCCATATGATGAAATGGAAAGCCACTAAGCCAACAAATATGATCATTTTATGCTAGCACAATGCCATATAACGATAAGTGGGTCATCCCTCGAGTCATTTGAGTCTCTATCACCATCTCCCATCTAAAGGGATACAACTATGAGTGGAGCGTTCTATCATTGCATTTCATAAAATCAACATAGTAGAGAGCACTAAACTAAAATATAAATATATATATATATATAAATAAAGTAATGATGAATAAAAAGAGATAGTTCTCAGCATACCGACATGACAACACTTTTCTTCCTGAGTATAGAAAATAAGAAGATAGGCAATGATCGTGAGGCTATGCTTCGGTTTAATTGATAAGAGTAAAGAGATGAATAAAAAAAAAAAGAAAAAAATCGAGAAGATGGTGGGAATGAAATATGGGAGAGAAGCTAGAAGTGAAGAAGAGATACAAGTCGACGTCTAGCCACACGGTGAGATGATGTTGTTAGTGATGTAATGAGAAGTGATTCAAAGATGAGGCCTAGATGATACTAAGATGAGGTTGTTTAGAAGACTAAGATGGAGAGTGATGTGATGAAAGGAGATGAAAAGATGAGGCCCGGATGATACCGAGATAAAAATGGGATTGTTTGTTTAGAAGAAGATTATAGAAGAAATTTAAATTAGATAGAGAGATTTATGGATAGAGGGGAGATTTTAGTAGGTAGGAGATTTTAGGGGAAGAAATCAAATGGTTTGAATTTTGATAGAGAGAAACCGTAGGTTGGAGATAGAGATTTTAATTGGGGAGAGACTTTAGGGGATTAGATTGAGGAATTTCGTTAATAAAGAGATATAATAGAAGAGTTTTGGAGGAGTATCTTGTGGCTCACATCAAAGCCAAACCTCTGTTTGTTTTTTAAAAAAAACTTTGAAATAAAAAATCATGAATGATGATGGGGCAATCTCTATTGCCCTCTCTCATGTTTGCTTTAATATATATAACTGTCTAGTAATTGATTTAAGATTAAATAGTTGTGAACATTTAGCGTGCCCGCACACACACACACATATAGGAGAATTTTTATACACATCTGTTTCTCCCCACTTTTTTCATAAAAACTCTAGGTGGGGCCCATCATTCACCCAATCCAAATCTTGTAACACACGTGAGATCAAGGTACAAGCCCCAAGTTTCAGTTATATCTGAATTTACTGGATTGTTAGATCAACTGTACACCGATCTGAATGGAATGAATTTATGGATCACAGATGCATGGATTAGGAACATGTGATCAGTGCCAAACTTAATATGTGGAATGGTCTCACATGGATTTTCCCAACTCCTTGTCTCATCGCTTGGTGGGGTCCACAGTAGGCCCCACAAAGAGTGTGCGCTAAATAGTCCGTAAGGGACGTATGCATAGGAATCACTATATATATTTGACAAAACTACTATACATATGTTCCTCACATTATGGTGATAGACACTTTCATTTTTTTAAAAGTATTAATGTGCAAAAAGATAAAACTATCATACCTCGTCACATCTTTTTTTACTTGATATATTTAAAAAAGAAAGTGTACTTTACCATAAAATGAGTAATGGATGTATGGTAGTCTTCCTCATTTATATATATATATATATATTCTTGGTGTAAATTGTCAAATCATGAAATCAATTTATGTCTAGTCTGTTACTTTGAAAAGAAGGAGATAGATGTCCACAGCTTGAAGCTATAGCTAGGTGCGATTTTTTTATTTAAAATTTTTTTATAAAGAAAAACATATATAAGAGTCCTAATCTGAGTTTCTTAGGAAATGGTGCGTGGAAGTCTTAATCAACTCGGGTCCTAATCAACTTCAAATCTTCCAACCTCCCCCAAAAGCAAATGCCAAAAATACTTGAAAAGAACCCGACCACCAAAAGTCACAACACGTGATAGTCGGGATCCCATTCGGCTTTTGCTTCTAGAAAACCTGAGTTAAAAGAGTGACTTCACAATGGGGACAATCTATTAAAAATTTGAACGGATCAAAATAATTTCTCTCCATGTTTGTAAGGTATTTTCAAATTTGATCATAATAATGACTGATTCAATAAAGAAAATTGATAAATATAATTATATATATTATGACATTTTTTTTTGTGAATTTACAGCTGAAACAACTTCTATAAAAATAAAATATTTATTAATTATAATAAAATTTTATTTTGAGTGACTCGAATTTTAAATAAAAGAGTCCCACATTGAATTCTCACACCTGGATTTGGGCATTTCTCTTTATATCAAAAGGTTCATAGGATCCGAACTCCCAAAACATCCCCAGGATAATCCACTCCCTCTTGACAGGGAAAAGAAATTCGCATCTGGTTCTTGGGAAAAGACTCCACTTTTTCCATTTGTTATCTTATAGTCATGGCACGTATTCAAAGGTGTGAATCGTCAATGAATGGTCCAATTTCAAAAAAAATGATATATTCAATCATTTAAAAAATCTTTGCAAAAATATAACAATTGATATATTCAACATTTAAAAAAATCCTAAAATATAATATACTAATAAATAAACATGTAACAAAAGTAAAAAATGAAGACATCCCATAAATTGGGGGCCATCCAGTTTGTATGGCTTAAATTAACAATAGATGGATTTCATTATCGAGTTTCTTCAAGTTAAAGGGTTTCTTTATTGTCCTCTTTCTTTAATCTATGGTTAGAATTTGTAATGTTGGAAATTCAAAATTTTAATGTGATGATTATTCTACAAGCACTTGAAAATGGGGATAATTTTTCAGTATGATCACCATTAATCATCGATAAGCCTATATTGTGACGAAAGTTAAGAAATTGCAAAAATTTATCAAACATTACGTGTCCAACAACTTTTTTCATAATTGAAAAAAAAAAATTTTTTTTGCACCATTGCATAAAATTACTTTGAAATATATATAAAAAGAATAAGACAGATACCATACAATTCAATTCAAGTTTTGCAATACGAATTTCTTTGGATTCTCTCAAAACAAACAGGTCCCGCGTTGGACACAGGGCTTTCACGTTCCTCGAAAGTGATGATAAGGTCACTAGAGGAAATTTGCGGGTTGGAATTCGAGTCCAAGGAGAACAGCAGTTTCATGCGGGGAAACCGACGTGTCTAATGTCTCTCTCTTCGCCTTTTTCACTCTCCTTGTCGTGTTTTACTCCTTTGTGTTTGTTGCTTAGGAGTAGAGTAACCTTTGCAAGGCAAAAGCCAAAGGGCAAAGTGGAAAGTAAGATAAAAGGAAAGTAGAAGGAAAGTAGAAGGAAAGAAGGGGCGAGGCATCTTTGACGTCTGCAAGCGTCAAAAGGGTATTGCTTTCTTTGACACCTCTTGCCTCTTTTTCCTGTTTGGGGAATTTTGACGGATTCCACTGATTTTGACGTGAAAACAGAAGAGAAGATATGTGGGAAAGAGAGAACGTACGAGTCGAGTCGGCAGCCTTTGACGTGTCCGGACCGCATGCACAAATCCCGGAACCTCTCTCTCTTTTTGTCCCGATTCGATACGAGATAGTCGAATATCGTATCGACTGCCCATTCAACATCTCGCGTTGCCGACTTTCAGCTGAGCCGAGCTGGATATCGGCAGCCGGCTCCCTTCGCAAATGAACGTTACTTGGCTGTACGGCTGATCATCAAATTGAGTGGGCCCTGTGTTGTAGAAATCTGAACCGCTGGTTCTCGACCATGTTGGATATGACCTTACTCCTCACATGAACTGTTTTTCGAAATGCTCATGAGTGACCAGAGGAAGAGGCATATGGGACACCGCTACCCGCGCGAATGGCATGCATGTCTTTAATCTTTAGTCTTTAGTTTGAATTATATAATATAATGCGTTTAGCACGAAACATTTAGAGTCTTTTTGGATGTGGATTATGAACTTTATGCATGTTCATACGGAACTGGATTGTATCTCACAGCTTGTTCCTCTATTGGACCCTCACCTCACCAACTTTTGTTTTTTTATTAATGCAATTCAGGTCCCATGTCTTTTTGACCTTTAGAGCCATTTTGGTTCAACCATTTTGGTTCAAATTTTTGTCTGAAAATGATGTTGTTGGGTATGTGACCATCGGAGTATCACTTTTATTCATAGACCATTAGTTTTTTTTTTTCTTTTTTGTTAAAGTATGTTCTTATATTAATATAAGATATTCGAGTCTTTGAATATGAAATTGTTGACCTGAAGGTTTTTGATGTTCATACAAACGTAGGTCCTGTTGAGCAAGTTGTTTTTATAATAGACCCACGCCAACTTTCTCCAATTCAGGTCATTTTCATCCATATTGATAGGTTCTATCAGAGAATCAAAGGTCAATATAAAGTAGGAAGATGCCGCTGAGAATGTGATCTCCAAAAGAAGGCCAACGACTCTTGAGGCACAACTATACGGTTCATGTTTTTCTTGAGAAGAAGGGAGGTTTGCATAAATGCTTTCTTGCGCTACATCAAATTTAATATTTGTTGTAGCCGATTTTCTGTGAGGAAACATTAGAAAAATGAGTGAATTATTCATGTTTTCTCAGAAAATTGTTTCCAATGTGAATCAAGATAAAAGAAAATTTGAGTTGAGGGATCTAGGTTTCCTAGGCCCTGCGCAAATGTACTTTAAGATGCTATTTCTTTAAATTGTATTTGAATTTCATTTTAATGAAAGTAGTCTTTTAAAGATATATTTCATGGGGTCTAGGGGCAGACTTAGGTACAAGTAAGTGGGTGCGGTCCCTCTCATCAAACAAAAGTGTGCCATCGCTTCTAAAATCTATATGAAAATTGTGGATTCACTTTGGAAGATCTAATAAAAATTGTGATTTCACCCTCAAAATCCACATAAAAATTATTAGTTTACCTCCCAACACTAAACTACCTATTGGAGTATGCACCCTTCAAACAAAAATTAATCCTGAATCCACCATTGATGTGGTCGAATGATGGAATTTTGAGATAATGTTTCCAAATGATAATTCAAGCTTGATGAGGGTTGTTCGATCTCTAATCTCATGTATCTCATGATGGAGCTCATTCAATAACACTCTCTTTTTTTTTTTTTTTTCATGTGAATGCTAGCATCTAGATAACCATGAGGGCATGTTTGTGAGATGAGAGGATCTGTCTTCCACAAATGAATATTTTCACATTAGAGATGAATTTTGTATTCCTACATTTTTGCATAGTAAATGAGTTCTACAGTAAACAAAAGAGAATTTATTCACTTTTCTCTACTCTACACTGAAAATTAGCATACTATTAAATGGCAGAAAAAGTGAGTTGTTAAACAAATAAATATATATTTATTGTAGAATCTTCTTTTTTTTTTTTAATGGATGAAATAGATCAAGAAGGCTACTGAAGAGAAACAAGAGGTAGAGGGGAAACAGGGGCCTAAAGAGAGGAGGCCCCAAGAGCAAATAGGAGCAAAAGGAAAGAAAAGCTAAAAAGCAGACAAACAAATAAACAAAACAAAACAAGGGCAAAGCCTGCTGAAAGCAAAGAAGAGGGCAGTAAAACAACACTGAAGCGAAAGAAGACACTAGTCAAACTTGGTTGCGGCGATCTCTGTGATTTGACTCATGAGAATCTAGATTTTGAGCCGTAGATGTCTTCGAAGAACTTGCCATGTGGTTGTAAAAAGGCCCGGTGTAAAGGGTAGCCTAATGTTGTTTGAACTGCATCTGATTATGGAACTGATGGAGAAGGGACGTTCTGAAGGTCTAGATGAATGAAGAATCATATTTGGATAGCGCATCTGCAAGCGCATTTGCCGATCTCTTGCAGCAATTGATGGACCATGATTGAAAGTGGGGAAGCAGCTTTTCAATCTTCTTCCAAATTGGCATCAGATTCCATTTGAAGTTTTCTTTATTTTTTTATTATTATTTTTATGTTGGTGACCATTGTGAGGCAGTCACTTTTGATTTGGAGGACAAAGATTTACATAGCTTAATGGAGCTTGAGACCTTTGTAGAGGGCAAAGAGCTCTGTTTTTAAAGCTTGTGAAGCAATAGCTTGTCCTGTAAAAGCGACAAATATACAGCCAAAGCAATCTATGATGATGCCGCCTCAGACCCGCCTTCCCAGAAGTGTGGACAAAAGAACCATCAAAATTGTAGAATCCTCTAGTCAGCACAAAATTACCTAAGCTTGAGAATGTCCAAGTCCGTGTGACTTTTCCTCTAGTCTGTGTGACTTGTAATTGGAGTCCGGTTGAGTGAGTCATGGGATGGGAGTGAGGGTTCCATGTATGTAGCGTTGTAAATGGATATCCGATTCTCCGATTACCCGGAGGTTCAGCCCGCTAAAAACCGGGTATGGGTCCTATTTTTGGAACCGATTTTTAAATGAGTCAAGTTCTGGGTCCTTTTTTTTGAACCGTTTTCTAAACGGATCCAGTTCCGGTTCCAACATGTCTCAGACCCGTGGACCCGAGACCCGACCCATAAAGTCACTTATATATATATATATAACATACGATGGTCATGGATGGGAATGCGATCAATCAAATTATTTATAGATGTTTGAGTTGTTTCGTTACTTTTATTCCGATCTCTTAAGTAGATTTTCATGAGGTATTTAAGTGATGCCATTTAAGCATGAACCGAAACCCTTCCAAACCCGAAATTGGAACCTGGTCCAGACCCGGAACTAGAACCGGGTCCAGACGGACCGGGTCCAGACAATTCCGGTTCCGGTTCCGGATCCAATAAATTGGAACCGTAGCGGTTCCGGATCGGGGTCTAAGTCCAGACCTAGCATAACGGTTCTAGGTCCGGGTCCACTATGGACCCGGCTTGAAACCGACCCATTTACAACCCTATATGCATGCGTTGGAAATGCATCCGTTGGCCTTGGGAGGGAGAATCAACGTGGGTTCTGGTTAGGTGTGTGAATCATTATTAAAATGGTATGGCCCCATGGCCTACGGGGGTGAGTCTTTTACACCCTTCACAAAGGTGGAGGCATCACCGTCACGTGAGTTCAATGCCCTTGTAAAAGAAAGTCATTTCAGAATTCAGATGGATGATATCAAACTGGGAACTCACACCGTTTAAAGAAGAGAGAGAGAGAGACTTTCACCATATGTTGCTCACCACCTGGTGGGTCCCATTTGGAGTCCGGAGTCAATTCAGTGGTCTACTACAGGCTTTTAATGAGGCCGATTGTGCAACTCACCATGGGGGCCACCTATTGATGGTTTAGACTGTTAAAATCGGTTGTCACCCTGACCAGTACATAGCATATCCCTTCAGCTCTACTTGGTTAGGATTTGGTCCTAACATTGAACACATGATTGATAACCAACTTATATCCTTCACCACTGCGACGTTTTATCATTCGCAGCTTTTTAACAATCCTTGGCGGGGCACATTTGAAGCATAAATTTTTTTGTATTTAATGCAACTAAATATTCCATTTTTATTAGCCTTTTAAAAGAAATGGTCTACAAAATTATGCAGTATATGAGCTAATTTTTAAGATTCACTTGCAATTGTACCAACTATGAAAGGCAAAAGAGATTAAAATATCATAATGAGAGCTAGGTATTTACTAAAAAATCAACCATATCCAATATAATTTGATGTATGAAATGAGATGATTTGTTTCAATCATTATAAATGTGAACCGTTAAGATGAATGGGCTGGGATGATTGAATGGGCTGATTTTTTGCATATATCTAGTCTTTATTGATCATGATCTTTCAATTCATCTCTCCCTTCATGGTTGTCACAATTTTAGGTGGATTCTAAAAAACTAGCTCATACACAATACCATGTCACTCTCACTAGACTGTTTTCGGCCTTTGAAATCCTCAATATTTAAGGAGATAAGGTCCAACTGGCATTTAAAAATCTTCATCAGATCTTCTACTCATCAAATGAATAGGCCATATGCAATTACAGCAGTCGTCGTATACCGTTCATTTGCAACTCTACAGTAGATGTTAGGCCACATGGATGTAGGCCAAATCATTAAAAAAGAAAGGACTCCAAGGGTCTTGTCACAAATTAGCAAATAGGTGCATGCTTACAATTTGATAATCGCTAGCATTTGATTAATTAAGGGACATTGTTCTCTTGTGAGCATACTGCATTTTGATAAAATGCAGCACAACTTATGAGACCCACTTAGATACCCACTTAGATATATATCTATCAATGGGGGGAAGATAGATGAAAAGGTTTTCTTATTCACAAGTAGAAGCCAAATTAAAAATATCATTACTACTACATTATCTTGACACTTAGTTTAACATCTTTAAGTTTTATGACGTCCTAACGATAGACTTTTTAGGAACTAATAACAAGTGAAGTTTAGTAAGGGTGTAATTGATAATAATGTCAAATTATGAGATGAGAAGAGCATTCAGGGAGCCAAACTCATCCCAGATGGGCCAAAACTGGACCCAAAAGTTGGGTTGTTAGTCAACTCAAAGGATAACATTCTCCTTGATTAAGAGTTTTATTTTTTAATGATTTTGTAATTATATTTATTGGAAACCCCAGGTTGAACACCGAAGCTCATCATAGTACTTTGTGACCAACCTCATGCCCTACCAGAGCTTGAGATTGGGGAGATCGAAATATCCCTCCCCCAATAAAATCTATTTATAATTCTAATTAATCCTACTTAATTCGTAGTTGAAAAGTTTTCATCTTCGAAAATGAGTGTATGCCAGACCTAATGGTCTAATTCATTTTAGATATGAGTCAAATCTCAAATTACATGACTAATAAAGTGGTCATATTTTATGGTCAACTTGGGTGGATCAAAATATGGGTTACACCATTTAAAAGGGGGGGGGGGGTGGCAATTGCCCAATGATTTGATAGTCAGTGGGCCCCACATGTTAGTGGATCCAAAGTGGAGTTGTGCAACCGTTGTAGTACCAACCAGCTGGTGTTGATCATTTCCCGTCGCAGATTTCATTCCACGACTGCCATTAATGCAATGGCGAACGATGAGAAGACAATGAGCAGATAAAGTATGACATGGAGACGATTTAAAGCACCTGTCGCATGTCACTTTCGCAAAGGTAGGAAATGGGTGGACGCAGGTGAAATGTCGTGACATTTTTCAAAAGCAAGCCTTACATTAATATAGTAATGGTACCCAGTGCGATGCACAGGGCTTTAAGTCCATCCGCCCCTGTATCACGTGGTTTCTTTTTCAGCAAAGGAGGCTTGGTTTAAATCCTGGCGTTTGCTTGCCTGCGCCTGGGGGATATTTGTTAAAAGGATATGCTAAAGTAGTGTAAAGTTAAATTTTAAAAATTTAAATTTTTTTAAATTTAAAATTTTTTCATCTTTTTTTAAAAAAATAAATAGTCATCATTAAACTATAAAAAAATATTTACCTTTTATAAAAAAAATTAAAAATTTTCATATCCAATAATTAAAAACAAAAAGTCATCAAAACCTAATTATGTATTATTCTTTTTCATTTTGAGCTCATTCTATTCTACTTTATACTACCCTTCTCCCAGAGACTTTGTTCCGGATCCCCCTTTGTCTCTTTTGGGTTGAGCGATTGATAGTTAAATGGCTTAAAATCAACCATTATTCTTGGTTGGAAGGATAGATCCACTATTTTTCTTTATTTGATTGGACCTTATCAAAAAATTTATTAAAATAATATTAAGATTTATAATTATTAAATCAAGAGCTAATATGATTTCAATATCCACTAATGTCATCTATAGATCTGACATTAGAGTTCCACGACAATAGATACATAAGTAAAGCATCTAAGTTGTTGAAAAATAGCTTCCTCGTACCTTATCAAATTTCACTCCAATGACCTAGCTTAAGATTGCTAACTTTTATTATGTAAAAACAAGTCAGAATTTTCATATAGATCAATTTGACTTGGCCTGGATCATATTGATTTATATATATATATATTTTTTGTAAAGAATTAGAAAATTTCCTTTATGGTGTTTATAATTTTTTAAAATATAATTCTGCCAGTTTTTGCTGTCGGTCCTAAGCCCGAGTAAATGAGGAGGGTTGCTTTAGGTACATTAACAGCTAGCGTAAAACTTTGTCACAACCCAAACATGAATTCTGAGAAAATAATATTTCACAATAAGACTAGGGCGTTCTCCTCTTTAAGCGACGTATTGCAGCGTCGCCCGACTGCAATGAAAAGTGTGCAAGGGCTACCACATGACTTTGGGTTAGTGCGGTTAAAGAAGTTAGTCCATAAGAAGAAAAGGAGGAATAGGAAAATTAGACTTGCTACTTGGAGTATAGGAACCTTGACAGGTAAGAGCATGAAGTTGGTTGAGGTAATGAAAAGAAGAAAAATTAGTGTGGCTTGTATACGGAGACAAGGTGGAAATGGAATAAAGCTAAGGACCTCACAGATGGGTATAAACTTTTTCTATGGAGGAAAGAATAATATAAGAAATGGAGTGGGTATAGTTGTAGATAAGGATTTGAAAAAAAAATGTGGGGGTAAAGAGATTTGGTAATAGAATTATAGCAATTAAACTAGTGTTAGAGGAAGACATAATTTATATCATCAATGCATATGCTCCCCAAGTAGGACTAGAAGAAAGTGTGAAAAGATAATTTTGGGAGGAAATGGATGATTTAGTGAGAGAAATCCCAAATAGTGATAAAATTTTCCTTGGAGGGGATTCGAACGGGCATATAGGAAAAGATAATAGAGGATATGAGAGAGTGCATAGAGGGCAAGGATTTGAAAAAAAGAATGAATTCGGAAACACTATATTGGACTTTGCAGTGGTATTTGATCTTGTAGTAGCAAATTCTTACTTTAAAAAGAGATATGAGCATTTAATTACTTATAAAAGTGGGAGTAATATGAGTTATATAGACTTTTTTCTAGTTAGAAAACATGATTGATTGATATATAAAGATTGCAAGGTTATCCCAGGAGAGAGTTTAACTATGCAACATAGGTTTGGAGTTTTAGATATTTGTATTAGAAGTAGAAAGAGAGTAATAGTAAACAGAATGGACCCTAAAACAAAGTGGAGAGATTTGAAGGGAGAAAGAGCAAATATATTTAAGGACAAAATGATTGAGAAGGAAGAATGAAATATTTAAGGATAAACTACAGTAATGTGGAATCAAATGGCTAATTGCATTAGGAATGTTGCAAAGGATGTACTTGGAGAATCAAAAGAAAAGAGACATATTAATAAAGAAACTGGTGGTGGAGTATGGAGGCTCAGAAAATTATTCGATAAAAAAGACATAACTACAAAGTTTGGCAGGGGACTAAGAGTATAGAAAATTTTGAGCTGTATAAGAAGGCAAAGAAAGAAGCTAAGAAAGTAGTGAGTAGTGCAAAGTTCAAAGCATATGATGACCTCTATAATAGGTTGAAAACAAGAAAAGAAGAAAAGAATATTTTTAAGCTCACAAAAATAAGAAAAAAGAAAAATAGGGACTTAAATCATGTCAAATGTATCAAGGACAGTGAGGAAAATATTCTGGTGAAGGACAACGATATTAAAAAAAAGTAGAAGGAATATTTTAGCAAACTTCTAAATGAAGAACATTTGGGCAATACAAGAGTTAAGGAGGATACTTCATCACTAAAGCATACTTTTTTCTGTAGAATTAGAGGGGGTGGAAGTGAAAGAAGCATTGAAGCGAATGAAGACATGAAAGGCAATAGGCCCAAATGGTATTCCGATAGAGGTATGGAAATGCTTAGGAGAGGTTGGGGTGAGTTGGTTATGTAGGCTATTCAATAAGATACTTGTAACAAAGAAATTGCCAGATGAATGGAGAAGAAGTATTGTAGTACCTATATATAAGAATAAGGGAGATATACAAAATTGTACCAATTATCGATGGATTAAACTTTTGAGTCATACTATGAAGTTATGGGAGAGAATAATGGAGCAAAGACTAAAAAGAAGACCAAGATCTCTGAAAATCAATCTGGTTTTATGCCAGGGAGATCAACTATAGAAATTATCTTTTCACTTAGACAATTAATGGAAACATATCTAGCAAAGAGGAAAAATTTACATATGGCCTCTATCGATTTGGAAAAAGCCTATGATAGGATATTGAGGAATTTAATTTGGTGGGTTTTAAAGAAAAGGAATGTTCTTAAAGGTTATATTGAAAATTTTAAAGATATATATGAAGGAGCAGTAACAAGTGTGAGAACCACATGTGGATAAACAAGTGGATTCCCCGTGACTATAAGTTTACATCAGTGATCAACCTTAAGCCCTTATCTCTTTGCATTAATTATGGATGAGTTAACTGTGCATATTCAAGAAGAAGTTTCATGATGTATGTTGTTTGCAGATGATATAGTATTGGTGGATGAATCAGGAGATAGTGTAAATGCAAAGTTTAAGAGATGGCGGGGGGCATTAGAATCTAAAAGCTTTAAAATAAATCGTACAAAGACAGAATATATGGATTGCAACTTCAGTGGACATATACAAATTGTTGAAACCATTGTAAAAATTGAAACTCATGAGATATTACGTAGAGATTCTTTTCGATACCAAGGCTCGATGATTAGTAAGGATGGGGAGATTGACGAAGATGTGGAGCATACGATAAAAGCTGAATGGCTGAAGTGGAGACTAGCTTATAGAGTGCTTTGTGATAGACAAATGCCAACGAAATTAAAGGCAAATTTTACAGAACAGTAGTTAAACCAGCTATAATATATGGAGCAGAATGTTGGCTAACTAAAAAGATGCATATTCATAAGATGGATGTAGCGGAAATGCGAATGCTTAGGTGAATGTGTGGTAAAACTAGGAAAGATAAAATTAGAAATGAGCGCTTTCAAGAGCATTTAGGGGTAACACCAATAGGGGATAAGATTAGAGAAACCCATTTAAAATAGTTTTGACATGTTGAGCATAGGCCAGTAATGGCACCAGTGAGAAAAAGTTTGGCTATACAGGTGGATGTCCCATCAAGAGGTAAGGGTATGCCGAAGAAAACATTGATGTAAGTCACTAATTTAGATTTGAAAAAGTTTAACTTATCGAAAGATTTGACTCAAAATAGAACGAAATAAAGAAACAGAATTTATGTAGCCGACCTTAACATGGTTGGGATAAGGCGTTGATGATAATGATGCTGATGATAATTTTTTAAAGTATATATGTACCACTCAGGAGCTTCGGCCCTAAAAAACCCAAATTCCGAGCCTACTTAATTCAATTAGTGAGCTCCACCTAAGAGCTTCATTAAATACTCGCTACAGATGGTTGGATGTGGCATGGGACATTGGGCTCAAAGAGAATGACATAGAAGAGAGAGTGAAAGCCATAAGATTCTATCGTTTAGGGGCGAGGAAAAGTCAATAATGCCCTTATTCAACAAGAATGTCCTTGTTGCTTTTTAAAGTTGTCAAAAAGTAGGGAAAGTTGAGGAGGGGAAAAATGGTATAAAATAAAATTTTCTAAATTCACTCTTATATTTTCTCTTGTTTATCAAAGAGGAAAGGAAAATTGTGTAAGAGCAATTGCAGACACTCGACCCCTCCTCCCTCCATTTGTGATGGGTTATGCAAATGTACAATCAAACCTGTAATTGAGAACATGATTATGCAAATTGGGTAGTAAAATAAAAACAGCTGACATATCATTGTAAAGAAGAGCTAAAGTACGTGGTGAATTAAAGTGGGAGAGAAAGAGTGGCAAAATAGTTGCCTTGTGTATTGGTTTTAGTTCATCATACCGTATGATGGTTCTACATAATGACTTCTGGTATAAAAAAATATATGAGAAGATGAACTTTATTTTATCTTACTATTTTTTGTTAAACATGATAAAAAAAAAGAGACTATGCTAAACAAAATAAGTTGACCTAGGCTAAATTTCGAGGACATTTGATTATAACGAGGCTGTTCGTTCTAAATGGCTAAGATTTTGAATCCGTGGGCCTTGTTGGGGAGTTTCAATAATTTTATCCACATAATAAAATGAAGAAAAGACACTCAAGAGATTAAGACACCTACAGTCGTCTTAAGATAGGACTCATTAAATTAGGGACGCAAAAGATTGAGGGTTCTTTTTATTTTTATTTTTTTCGGTTAGAAACGAAAAGGTTGAGTTAAAAGGCTGATTTGCCCAGACTTACTTATTGGTAAAAACAAACTTGTAGTGGTTCAGAATGTTAGGGTTTTTATTGTCAAGCTTGCCTTATTTCATTTAACTACTCTACATATATTCAATAAAATGATTCATATATCGTATATTATGTTGTATGAAATGAATGGATAGTGGACACATTAAAATTTGTTATAATAATTTAAATTAAAACCCCTTTTCTTCAAATTGCACCTCAATCGAATTTCATTGATGATGACATTGACCGTGTTTATAAAATATAATTTGAATAAAAAAATGTTTAAGTCATTTTCTGCCCACAATAATCTAACCACGAGCAAATTCATTGGAGTATAATATCGGGGAAAAAACAATCAAGAAAACATTGTTTGAAAGGTAGAGATTCTAGATGGGTGGCCGAAAGGTTCAAATAAATTCTTCTCTAGACTGACCTCAAGTTATGTTAAACGAATATGCAATGGGAGATGCAAGTGCAATGCACTAGGTATAGTTCTGGCCACATGCATTCAAGGAATCCAAACCCCACCTTGGGCCTTGGCATTTTACTTTAGAGACGTAAACGAGTTATAAGAAGTAGAACTTTTGAGCCCCAATTGAAAATCCCTTATGCCTCAAATAAATGCCCTATCATTACATGGCTTACAACTTTTACCACGTCGGTTGATCATTTGTTTATAATAGTATAACATTTTTTTGTTTTTTTTTTTTTTTTGTGTGTGTATGTATGCATCTGCACGCTTTTAATTCAAAATGGCATTCTAATGTTAAGCCTAATTTGTATTAGAGTAAAATTAAAAAAAAAGGGCAAAGTCTAATGTGCTACAGTGCCACAGCTGGCCTACAACTACCATTTGATTTTTGGAGATTGTAGATTCAAGATGGAAGTTATCTGGCTCCAAATGATTGGGACACTTCATTTAAAAGCTGCAAAATCTTAGGAAATCCCCAAGTTAAAGCCTTGGAGGATCCGGACTCCCATTTGAGATATTAATTTCTCGTGAGAAGAGAGAAGATAACAACGTGCAAAGGTGCCAACAGCTCGTTTTCCTCCTCATTTTTAAAATGGAATAAAACTACGTGTTAGGTCCGGCTACATTGAAAGACAAAGACAATGACATTGACCACGGCATTTCCAAACATTACGTTGAAGCTTCTACGACGATTTCGCGAGATATTGAAAGTTTAAAAATGAGAGGAAGACATCTGAACGCTGGCAATAAAAATTCGCCATTGATGTCTGCTTTTCATTGCCAATGAGCCCACTTGCCACCAATCAAGGCCTCTTACATTTTCCTTCTTGTTTTTCGTCATTACTTTATTTTGATATTAGAATCTAGTGATGTTTTATTTATTTACTTCTTTTGCTAATGAGTGTATCTCCATGGTATTGGATTCGACTGGACGACCTTTCAACTAAAATTATAAGTGAGTCTCTAATTTTTTTAATTAGTCAAAAATTTTGACCCATTAATAATTACGTTTGACTTTTTATTTAGGTCTCAATAAGTAAATGAATTTGGATTTGGATCCTATTTTTAGACTTGTGACCAAAATAGATTCAGATATGGTTCCTTCTTATTTTTGATCCATCGACTCAAGATTCAACATATTACTCTGATTGTTTAAATATTATAAAAAATTATTTTTCTCCAAAGCATTCTCTAACCCAAATCTGCCATATACATGGTTCTGGTCCTGATTCCATCCTCTCACTAATGATTCCGGTTCCAAATCAAGGAAATTGATTCTGAACCGGCTTCGATCCATCTTCTCATAATAGTTTCGATTCTTGGTCTACCACGGACGCAAACCACAACCGACTGATTTACAATCCTTCTTTAGCACATATGTTTCACCTAAATCTTATGAGCATTAAACAAATGCAGTATTAACGTTTTATTTTGTGTTAGTAAATTTGTATGATGAATGACTAAGTAAATCTTTAAAGGGTTTAAATTATGGATGAACTGTTGGATCAATTTGATCTTATTTCAACCCTCAATTTATACTATAAAACTCATTAATTACTATATCTCCCTCAAAATTCATGTATTCATGTGGGCTCACAAAAAAGTGGAATATCTTTATTAGGAAAGAGAACAGCGAGCTAAAGTGGGAACCGCTGATCTGTAGATACGCAAACACAACTGCTCTTGCTAAATTGGAAAGAATGATGGTAAAATAGCTTGATATGCAGAGAAGATATGGTTAAAATATCAGCAACCATGTGTTCCGCGAGATATCCAATATATCTTGTCGATAATTTTGAAGGTGTGGACAAGATGTTCGATCGATTTGATGATACCACCAACTTGTCCCTCTCACACTCTCTGCATGGTTAATTAAGTATTGAAAAATGGTACCACAATTTCAAATTTTACCACGTTGGAATCTTGACTTCAATGTGTTTTTTTTTTAGGTAAAAAGAATTTTGACTTCAATTGAAAGCCTTGTGTTCTCAATCTTTCAATCTTCCATCTCTGCCGGTGGAAGGAAGAATTTTATGATTAGGTTGTGAAATTCAGATTCTTGGAGTTTCACTTTTTCATTTTTATGAACAATTTTCCTTTTCAACTCTTGCAAGAAGATTTTTCTATGCATATGCAAAAAGTCTTCTTGAGATCTTATATATGTGGTGCAATGGAATATGAAATATCGTATTTTCTGTTCCATTGAAATAAAGTTCGAGAATAGTGGGTATCCAAGTTTCTTATTTTATGAAGAAACAATATTATAAAATAGGAATTTTTTTTAGATAATCTAACAACAACAAACAAGCAAAAATAGAAATCCACAAAAACATACCTTCCATGTTCCTAGAAATTCCTTCCAGAAATATACCATTAATTATCACTCTTGTTGGACAAAAAGAAAAAAAAAAAGGGCACTTCTATATTTGGTCATGTTATATTTTATGCAAATAAATAGGCCTTAAAGATAGTAGTGACTTCTCCTCTTTATTAACAAAAAAAAATTTATATTTTGCATGAATAACAATAAAAATAAAAACTACCAGTAGCATGTTTTCTCTTATGTGGAAACAGAGTTTGAGAATGGAAGGTTGGATTCGAGTTTTCTATCTTACCTAGAGAAAATCTCATAAAAATAAAATTTTTTTGCAAAGAATTCTACCACACCAAACAACTAAAAATAGAACCAACAAAAACAACACTTTCTTTTTCTTTTGTTAAGTACTTTATAGAATTTTAAAAATTAAAATTATGAGAATCCTACAAACCTAAAGTGACATTATACTAGATTTATTTTATGAAATTTCTCCACCAGAAAATGCCTCTAAACAAATACCCACCCTTTATGATAGAATTTTTTTTTAATAAATAGTGTTTGGAGACAAACTATTGGATGGCAATGGACAAAGAACATGCCCTTGCTGAGATTTTGAATATGAATATGTCATATAAGAAAAAAAAGGAAAATTTTCAAAAAAAGGCTCAAATTTGCCCAAATTTCAAAAGCATGACCAAAAAAATCTTAAATTTCAAATCAAGACTTAAGTTTTTAGGTTATATTTTAAATCAGGGCATTCGGCAATAATGTGAATTTTACGGCAACTTATTCCTCTATTTTTTAAAATACCCAAAATGCCCTTATGCAGTTTCCTTTTCCTCCCTCCCAATCAAAGGAAACCAAATCTAATGGATTCTGCGATCAAATTTGGAGAAAAAGATCAATGCTGTCTTGTAGGTCTCTTGTTGCGAGAAATAGAGGGAATCGATTTGCAATCTCAAGTGGGCAGCATGCCACTTCAGATCTGTTGGTCGTTCTAGGAGAAGATAGAGGAATTTTTGTCTCTATTTGTAATGGTGTTAGAGAAAAAGACGAATTTCTCGTTCGTCTGAGAAGGCCGATGCAACCAATTACTTTGTCGCTATGGGAGAAGCAAGTAGAGGTTTTGATCTGAGTTTTAGTATTTTTACTGGGATCAACAATGGAGAAGAGGATCTGGATGTTTTTGGATCTATCGCTACAATGAGATAGAGAAATAGCGGGGCTTTCTTGCTTCTCATCGTCGCTATCATTGGCTAAAATTTGAAGAATAGGTGGCCGAAAAACTCACATATTCGCTAGATGTCCTGATCTTAAATATAAATTGAAAACTAAAATTCTAATTTGACATGTAAGATGTTTTTGTCCTTATTCAAATTATGAGCAAAGCTTGAGCCCTTTTATAAAATTCTCCCAAAAAAAAAACCAAAAGCCTCGAATGTCACCAGGTACTGCCCCTTATAACACGATAAGGTGGCGAAATGTACGGTCCACATTAACAGAAGTGTCGGTCGTAATCGCCAACATCATTTCAACGGTCGAAAAAATTCAACAATCCCAACTAGATATGGATGTTTAATTCATTGGAACCTTTCAATTTCTTAGTGGGCCCACAATTCAATTCCACAATGATGTGATTCTTTCCACAACGATGTGGTTCTGTGCTCACATATATTGAAGAATTGCGCCCGACAGATGCACCGATTTCATAATGGTGGGCCCTGGGGCTGAGACCTCGATTTTTTTTTTCTCAATAGAAGGACCTCAAAGTTGATAGCTGACCAATCCCACCTAATTTTGGAGATGAAGATTGAAAATCGCCTGGGTATAAGTTGCTTACAAGTGTAATTTAGGAGTTTTACCAAGAGAAAAAAGGGTGTAACTTGCGAGAATGAGAAAGATTGGGCCCTTTGTGATCCAAACACAATGTCATGTGTCCCATTTAAAATTCATGAGATGGGCCGGTTATGGATTGGATTTAGGGTTTGAGGTATTTCTCAAAAGAATGGTAACTTTTAGAAATTTCTGGTGTTGACGTTGGAATTTCTTTAAGCATCTGGAATTTTTTCATTTGAGTGCCTTTGTGAGGAGGGTTTTTTGAAAAACAAGTCTAATCTATCTATATGAATTGATTTTTTGCGGAATTACATAAAACTCAATTACCTTTTATGTTTTGTTGTGGAAAACTCAGTTACAAAAGTGGATGCACCAAATGTATTTTTTTTAGTGCAGTATAGAAAAAAATTTCCACTTTCATAGCTTTTCTAGGTAATAATAGTAATAAAATGCAAACACAAACGTCCACAGGACTATAGAGAATTCAGAATTCTTAACAAACAAAAATTATTAAAATTCTCTTAAACAAACATAATCTTAGACTTAAGGCATCAATGTTCATCTAACAATTTCAAAAAGACTTCTATAGGTTTGACAAATGTGGGTTCCTATGGTTGAAAGTTTGGGAATCCGGACCATTGACCTCAAGCATCTAGGCCAAAACATTTTCCAAAATAGCTCTCAAGTCTATTCTATAGATATTCACGAAAGATGTTCCTGGTTTTAACTGTTCAAATTTTGTCAATTTTTGAAAAACACTAGGAAATTGGGTTTTATGCCCACGTTTTTTTTTTTTTAACCTTTAGCTCGAGGCAGATAGCATGATAAGTTATGAACCATTTTAGGTGTATAATATTCATGGCTTGTGCTCACTTGAATGCCTCCAGTGTAGGCTTTTTTTTGAGGATCCACTTGGGATAATGCTAAGTATGAAAGACCTGGATAGGCAGCCATCATAGGCCTAAGGTATGTTTGTATAGATGGAGTTTCTGCATAACACGGAGTAAAAAAAGTGATAGAAAAATCAGCGCCTTTATTTGGCGCACCAATAATTCGGCGAACCCAAGATTTTCACTCCTTTATCGTGACGTTATTTTCTCCTCTAGCAAGAACTCATATTTCTCACATCCTCGGCCTGAGAGCTAGTGCCACAAAAGAGGAAACACCTTTATCCATGACCCTCTATATATATATGCAAAATTTTAGATTTGTTAACCCTTCATCCGATGTCTAATAGTTTTAGAATTGTAAAATGGATTCAAACGGCTTTCACACATGTATCCATGTAGCTTATCATATGGGCTACAATGAGGGACAAATATTAGCAAATAAATAATTAATAAATATAGGTGAGTTTCAAATAAATATTGAATTCCGCTCTATTGGATACCAACAAATTTTGCAAGTTGGATTAGGTTTAGTTTAACCTAAGCACAGTGTAGAGTAAAGTGAGGATTTTGCTACTTGTCACAACTCGAGCTCAGAAATTGGGGGTTAGAGAAAACCTAACCAATGACACATGTACTCCTGTGCACGTACACCTAGACCTCGTCCAAGTGTACACACACAAGGTATCAATCACACGTGCAATAAATGTACGCGGAAGCTGTAAGTATCATGGCATATCACAAAATAACACGAGAGCAATAAAATAACGATGATTACAAAAGATTAGACTAATTTATAACAATGTACAACAAAATAGAGGGACTAGTCCACGAAATCAAAATACATGGATAAACCAAAACCCAAAATACAAATCACAGAAAAATCCCCCAGATAAGCTAAGACATAAATGGAGGGGAAACAAGATGACGCAAACTGCTCTCAAAAGAATGGATCAAGTCCATTCCTCTAGGCCGGAAGGGCCTCACGGGTCTCTCCTGGAGTCGGGTCGACCGATGCAGGACCAGAAGAGGGATTTGAGCCTGCAACACCAAGAACAACTCATAAGTACAACGACTTAGCAAAATATAAACCACAAAAAGATAACACGGATTGTGTCTATCAATGAGCAAAAGTAGGAATGCAAAAATCCATAATGATCATGTCCGTATACTAGGCAAATCGTGCATATGAATAAGTATGCTATCAGAATCATAAACAGATAACTGTCAATGTGGCTACTACATTTGCCATATTCTCTCTTTCGAGAGCAAACAAATGAAAACACCATCGACCGGGCCAGGGTACTAATGGGTCTCCAATTCCTGGGGTCAGGAATCCCAGGACACGAGCACTCTGCAGAGGCAATCACACACACTAGGCCAAAGTCAACCCCGTCGGGTATCCGGAGGCTGAGGCTAAGTAGTGCCATATATAGACAATCTCAATTAAATCATATGATGCACATCAATCAATATCACATACAGATCTCGTATCACAATCTATCACAATAAACGAAACAATAGTGAGTGCATCACATACTGATACGCAATACGAATAACGAAGGCGAATAAGCACCAACGAATGGGTACAAATAACAAATGATCACTAAGGCAATGACTAAGTACTCCACATGAGCAATAACAAATACACAATAGTGGCTTGTTCCTACCCGGGCTTTGTTCTGGGGATGCTGATACATTCCCACAGATTCGAGAGGTCCAGCGCGGAATACAAGAGGGCAAAACCGAAATCAATATGCAGTGCAATTCAGATTTACCTTGAGGAATTAAGGTTGTTTACTAGCCAATCCTAACCTAGTTGTCCAGTGTTTCTAACCGTGCATGCTGATGTAGTTTTAAGGTACTCGATACACAGTTGTTCCATCAAGGAGTGTTGCATCTTATGATAAAAGTGTACCAAAGTCCCTTAAACCAACACCCATGGGAAGGTGCTAAACAACTGGATAACATACATGAATGAGACGCAGCCCTCGAGATCATTCATGTCATTTATACATTCCATTTGGCGTGTTCGAGTTGTCTACATTCTAGCATGAGAGTCAAATCAAGTCTCTTCCTTAATCCTAATCTTTTTATTCATTTCTCAGGGTGGTACGGTTTAGCCGTAGGTGAACATACGGCTTAGCCGTAGGCATCTAACAGCGTAACCGTAATATGCACTGCGGCGGAGCCGAGGTTCCCCAAATTATTCATCCGCATTTACGGCTCAACCGAAATTTGCTCTACTGCTCAGCCGTATTTTGTTCTACGGCTTAACCGTAGCACAATGGACGGCTTAGATCTGGCTGGGCCGTAGAAGAGCAGCAGATTTGCCAATTCTTAGTTATTTCAGATGTCACCCTGTATTGATCTACGGCTAGGTCACGGCGTAGCCGTAAGACATTTCACGACTCGGCCGTATCACCATTCACGGTTTAGCCGTGAGTGCGCTGGGTCGATTCTTTTGAAATAGTTACAGAACTACAGAATTGTCTAATTCTCAACTGAAGGAAGCGAATAAGAACAAAACTTACTCAATATGACTGTACAACAATGATCCATGCAAGAAGAGTAAAATACACACAATCAAAGCATTACCAATATGTGTTCAAGCTACGTGTGCTTCTACTTGCCTTAAATTGAAATCAAACATACACCAGTCGTTGTTTTGGGCTCAATCCGCTATCCAAACACAAGTCTACTCATCAGACTCTCATCAAATGCTCGAGAACTCAAAGGCACGTTGAGTAATTGCACCAAACTGATAGATGAGGAAAACAAATAGGAAAAACGCAACGAAACACAAGACATACCGTTGAAGTCACATGAAGATAACGATGCACTGCTCCCTTTCTCACTTAAACAAGGCAGAAATGAAAGAAAAAGAAAGAGAGATGAGCGAGAGAGAGAAGAGAACAGGAGAGAAAGCTCGTTGAAGAAAAGAGAGGCGGTAGGTGTGATATTTATAAGATAAAAGGAGTCAAATTTGCAAACAAGTCCACGAGTTGACTCTATTTACAGTTCGAGTCAATTAACGATCCAACGGAAGCAAATGAAGTCGTTTAGATCTAAAACAATTACGAAGATTGACAAGCTCAACGAAATACACGCATTGACATCAAGATAATACAAAACTGACAATGTCCGACAAAAGCAAAAATTACGAAAAAGGGCTCGAACCTACCTAAACTAGCTCAAACTCAACCAAACTACCTATCCATTGCTCAAGACCAAAGAAAAGCAAAACCAAAACACACTTAACAGCAATATCGCAATTAATTAGCCAGTAATTCGGATTAAGTTGGGTCGGAGTGTTACACTACTGGGCCAAGCTGGACATGCTAGTTGTCCAGGTTCTACATGATGACAAACAGTGAGTGACTGCTGGCCGGATGTGTTCCAACTAAAGACCCTTCGACGCAAGTTAAAAAGAGAATGTGGGAGTACTGAGCTGGTACAGGTTTTAGCTAATTAGATGTGCATACCTCCCTCCTCGTCTTTGATATGGTCTTATAGGCATAGAAGGCAGTTTCCAAGGGAGGTGGAGAGGGTGACTTCTGTCCCCTATTTCCTCCTTAACCGCCAGTATAATTGGTAGTTCCCTTTCCTTATCTTCCTACTTCCCATGTTCTAGTAACTACCTGCTTCGTACTTAGTTGGATGTGGGGTTTCGTGCCTTGATGCATGGCATAACATGTCCTGCGGTTCTCGGTCCTATACTGCCAGAACTTGGAACAGAGCTCGAACAGACCATATGATTGTCCAGATTTGTCGAGTTGGGGCCCCAAATTTGAGTTAAACTCCTCTGATCGGATCTAAGCCAAGCTCATCCCCTTTCACAAGTTATTCAGGTGAGATTCGAGCTTTACCCCACCATTTTACCAACATCACTTAGGTATTATCCCCCACAATTGGCCCCTAGCTTTGTTCTTCCTTAGTTCTGAACAGGGATGAGCAAAGCTTGTGGCTTTTCCCATTAATTGCTATGTAAAACTTTTGTTCTCTTTCCACACACATGTCTTCCTTTGAGAGTCCTCATGATTTCAAACTTCAAATCAACCTTTATGACCTCTATACAAAATGATGTGCCGATTTGAAGTCTGATAGTTTCTTTTTTAAAATCCCGAGAAGCACGCTAGCTGCCCCATAAATATTGAGATTCGCCTACAAAGAAGGGCGGTGCTAAACTCTTGCTCCATTCTTCAAAGTAGGACTCCTCCCTGTGAAGTCTCCTCTGTTCTATGTGGTACCCTTCTGAGAACTCCCCACTGTTTCCAACCATCGCTTTCGGCATTGGCTTTCCTTCTTTCTCTTTTTTTTCTAAGCGTTCCTTCCAAACCCCTGTAAGTCCTCTTTCCTCCTCTTTGTTTTCCTTCTTGTTTTCTTTGGGATAGGTAATCTGAGAGCTTTACTCAAATCACCTGAAAAGCATAGAGGACTTCAAGAGGAAATACAACATCCCCAACGAAGTCCTCATGTAGGCTCCTACTCTAGATGAGGTGTTCTCTAAGGGGATAACTGATAGAATGCCCTTTTTGACCGTGGCCACTATCGAGGGAGGGGTTTAGTTTCCCTTACATCCCCTTTTGGTTAATTCCTAGCCCATACCAACATTTTTCCCCTCAAATGTGCTCCTAATGTCTACTGGATTGTTATGAGATTAATGGCATTGAATGAGTCACTCGACATGCATCTATGTGTGTATGAAAATTTTCCCTATTACTCAAAACCCCCTCTCAACAATAAGAAGGAGGTTTATTACCTCAAAGGTAGGGACCACAGCAAGCTACTCATCCATTACCTTCCTGACACTAACAAGGTTAGTAAAAGAGCTATTACTGTGGTCGGCGGATGTAACACTCCGACCCGATTTGATCCGGATTAGTGGGTAATTGCGTGTGATTTTGTCGTTAAGTGTGTTTTGATTTTGCTTTTCTTTGGTTTTGAGTCATGGAGAGATCGTTTGGGTCGAGTTTGCCCTGGTTTAGGCAGTTCGAGCCCTTTTTTGTAATTTTGGCTTTTGATTGACCTTGTCAGTTTTGCGTCATTCTGACGTCATCGCGCGTATTTCGTTGAGCTTGTCGATCTTCGTAACTGTCTTGGATCCGAATGATTTCGTTTGCTCTCGTTGGATCGTCAGTTGACTCAAACTGACATTTGTGTAATTGTAAGCCCTCTTCATTGTCATACGTTCTTGTAATTGTTCTTGTTATCAGTTTCATGCTTTTGTAATCCATTATGTCTTTTGGTATGTTGTGGTATGTCTTGATACGTACAGCTTCCGCGTACAGTTGTTTGCACGTGTGAATGATCCCCTGTGTGTGTACGCTTGGACGGGGTCTAAGTGTACATGCACGGGAGTACGTGTGTCATTGGTTAGACTTTTTCTGACCCCCGGTCCCTGGGCTCGGGTTGTGACAGCGGGAAATTGGGAAGTTCGGCCAATATGGGAGGGAAATTTATGTGAAGTTCTTCGATGCCAAGGTGAGCCAGGTAAGACTCTTTCACTCTCCCCCAATATCTACTTGTCCATCTCCCAGGCTAACCCTTGATATTTGTCATTTTCAGACAAATCTGTTAACCACGTGAAGCCATCTAAAGCCAAGTATGATGAGTTGAGTACGGTGCTGGAGTACAGAGGCACCCTTGAATAGAACGACTAGGGTTGAGTTGCGGACGTACTGCTTGGTTACGAGCCCAGCTAAGACATTTATTTAGCAATTCCCATATGGGATTCCATAATTAGGACTAAGTTGTAGCAACTGAAGAGGAGGAAAGGACAGTAAGTGAAGTTCGAGGAGACATCCAAACAAGTGAAGTTCGAGGAGGTGTCAGTGACATTCATCTGCCCAGTGTGTCACCGCCGTTTTTCCTCATCCTCCAATTAGATCGGCTCCTCTAAAACATGGCGCCACCAAATCTTCGAAGAAGGCCGCTGGTTCAAACTCTTCCCCTATGGACTACTGCCTAACCTCTTGAAGCTTTCCCTATATTTATCTTCTCAGATAGCGAGTCCTCATCTTTTGAGTCCTCGGGTCGACCCATTTAAGTGACCATGTCAAGGCACCAACCAAAGAACCTTTTTGCCAGCCTCGGGGGTTTTCTTGGCACGGAGGCCTTCATGTCAGTTACCCTTCATCTCCCTAAACCTTTCGTTCATCATTAGGCTGCTTCCATGCCAGCCTTAGGGAAAAGATTGGCTAGGGACCTGGCTTTGTTCGAGGACCCGAAGAAGTATCAATCTGATAAAGAAGGCAGGGTTCCGACCAAAGTTCCCAAACAGGTGGTGTCCCAACCTTCTCATCCAGACGAGGAGCTCCTTTCTCCTACCCCCTAAATGGGTGAGACTTCGCCTCGGTAGAGGCCAAAACTTTTGGTTGGTGACAGGCCAATCTCTAAATCTCTAGGTCGTGGAGTGGTGCTTTTAGCTTAGGGAGGGTGTCCTTGTTTCCTTCTAACATGGAGCTGCACGATTCATTATCTGACCAAGGGTTGACTGCCATAAGAATCCAGCACTACCTCTTAGTATGCTTTCCATATTTTCTCGTTATGTCTTTCTTTTGGAGGCTATGAGTTTATTCCTTACCTTATTCTTGACAGAGTGTTTAGAAGTGGTATAGGGCACTTAGATGCTTAGAGGAAAGTAGTGCTCTGGTTGGGACCTTGTAAAAGGAACTTCGGGCTACTAGTGCTACCTGAGGTGAACTAGAATCTCAGATTGAGCTCAAGGTCAAAGAATTCTAGATGGTGGAAATAAAGGCTGACTTTGAGACCAATCATGCTTTTAAGGCTGAGAGTACCCTGCACACCAAGATGATCGAGCTGGAGAGTGTTAATGTTCGGATTACCACTTTGGAGAATGAAGTTGAAGCCCTCAATGGGGAGATGGAGAAAGCTAGAGACAACGACAAGGTTGAGGTAATATATTTGAAGCAGTGGGAGGATGTCAAGCTCATTCTCTTTAAGATTGGTTTGATTTTGGGCAAGATGAAGCAGGTGTTCCCGAGGATTCAAAATTTAGGGGTAGGCACGTAACCCTAGTTCCTATTAATCCAATTGAGGCTTCTTCGGTGATTCCTCTCGAGCTCCACCAATCATCCTACGAGGCTCCAGCCGATTAAGGTGGCAATCAAGGTAATGTCGACCACCGGGGACTGGACTCGCCATCTGTGGTTCAATAGGGCGACCGGATGTGATACTGTCACAACCCGAGCCCAGGGACCGGGGGTCAGAGAAAGTCTAACCAATGACACACGTACTCCCGTGCGTGCACACCTGGACCCCGTCCGAGTATACACACACAAGGGATCAATCACACGTGCAAAGGACTGAACGCGGAAGCTGTACGTATCAAGGCATACCACAAATATACCAAAAGACATAGGAGATTACAAAACAATATACACTGATGATAAGACCAAATACATGAACGTATGACAATAGAGCGGGCTTATAACAATCCCAAAATCAAAATACAGGTATCACTCAATGCCCACTTTACAATTACAGAAAAATCCCCTCAATAGACTCCAACACAAGGAATGGGGAAAACCAAAATGATGCAAACCGTACTCTGGAGGATGGATCAAGTCCACTCCTCTAGGCCGGAGGGGGCCTCGCGAGCCTCTCCTGCAGTCGGGTCGACCGACGCAGGATCGGAAGAGGGATCTGAGCCTGCAACACACAAGACAAACACATAAGTACGACGACTTAGCAAAGTATAAGCCAACAAGAAGATAACACGAATTGTGTCTAAAACTGAAGAATACCGAACAATAGTCATAATGCAATATCCATAGAAATTTTGTCTGTATACTAAACAATTATGCAATGAATAAGCATGCTATCAGAATCATGAACAGGTAACAATCAAGTGGCTACTACATTGGCCATTTTCTCCCTTACGAGAGCAATCAGGATGAGAACACCAGCGACCGGGCCAGGGCACGCATGGGTCTCTAGTTCCCGGGGTCCGGAGTCCCAGGACAATCACACTCTGCAGAGGCAAACACTTAAACTAAACCAAAGTTAACCCCGTCGGGTATCCTAAGGCTGAGGCTCAGTAGTGCCAAGACCAATCACAATCAATCGGCTGATGCACCTCAATCAATCAATCATATCATATCACTTATCACTTACAGACCTCACATATCATGCTGAACAAACAATAGGAAGTGCATCGCATATACTGAATGTACATAAGCAATTACAGGAAGTGCTGACAATGAGTATCAATCACAATCACTGACTCATAACTGATGCAAGTTCTCCAATGGAGCAACGGTATAACACAATACACAATAATAGAATGGTTCCACCCGGGCTTCGCTCTGGGGTTGCTGCATTTCCCACAGAATCGAGAGGTCCAGCGTAGAACACATAAGAGGGCATAAACCGAAATCAATATGCTGTACAACTCAAACCAATCCAGTACTTATACGAATCAAGGATCCATTACAAGCCAATCCTACACTAATTATCCAGCGTCTCTAACCGTGCATGTTGATGTAGTTTTAAGTTATCCGATGCACTATTGTCTAGTGTTGCAGTGTCAGGAGTGTGCACCGAAGTCCCTTAAACCAACACCCATGGGGAGGTGCTAAACAGCTGGATACAAGCATGAATGATTCACAGCCCTTGAGATCATTCATGTCATTCAAACATTCCATTGGGCATGTCCAGGTTCGCTACATTCTAACATGAAAGTCATATACGGTCTTTTACTTAAACCTAATCCTTTTCATTCAATTCTCAGGGTCTCACGGTGCAGCCGTAGGTAACCTTACGGCTTAGCCGTGGCATCTTACGGCTTAGCCGTAATATGCACTGCGGCTGAGCTGAGGTTCCCCAAATATCCCTTCGGATTTACGGCTTAACCGTATTTTGCTCTACGGCTCAGCCGTATCCTGGTCCACGGCTTGGCCGTAAGCCAATGTACGGCGTAGATCAGGCTGGGCCGTAGAAGAATGTCAAATTGCCAACATCCAGTTATTTTCAGCTAACAGTCTGTACTGTTCTACGGTTTGGTTTACGGTTGGGTCTCGGCTTAGCCGTAAGCCATTTTACGGCTTAGCCGTAGCACATTTCACGGCTTAGCCGTGAGTGCACGGACTCATTTTCCCTGAACTTGTTACAGTCATACAGAAACTGAATGAAACGACTGAAAACAGCAATATCACAGCAAAACACACTCAATGGGGCTGTCTAACACTGAGAAACACAATGAAGCATAATAACACAACAATCAAAGCACTATCAATCGGTGTTCACACATCTTGGGCTTATACTTGCCTCACGGACGAAATCCACACGCTAATTGGCTCAGTCCACCGGAATCACACACGAAAAAGAGCTCCTTTCTTCCTCCCTTAAGCCACGAGCAACAGAGAAGGAGAGGAGAGAAAGAGAGAGCTGAACAGAGAGAAAAGAGAAACGAGCTGAGAGTGAGAGAGCAAGAGCTGAGAAACGATCGAGAGGAATGGGTGGGTTGGTGAGATATTTATACTTAATTTGAGTCGAAATTACATTTAAGGCCAAATAGCTTATGCAAATATCAGTTTGAGTCAAATGACAGTCCAACGAGAGCAAACGAACTCATTCGGATCCAAGACAATTATGAAAAACGACAAGCTCAACGAAATACACGCGCTGACGTCAAAATGACGCAAAACTGACAAGGTCAATCAAAAGCGAAAATTACGAAAAAGGGCTCGATCTACTTAGACCAAGTCAAACTCAACTCAACGATCTCTCTACGAGTCAAAACCAAAGGAAAACCAAATCAAAACACTCTTAGCGATAAAAACACACGAAATTACACACTAAACCGGATCAACTCGGGTCGGAGTGTTACATCCTCCCCCACTTGGACATCATTCCGTCCTCGGAATGAACGCGTACCTGAGCAAACAGATAAGGATACTGACGCGCCATCTGATCTTCTAATTCCCACGTGGCTTCATCAGGTCCATGATGTTCCCAAAGTACCTTAACCCATCGAATAGTCCTCGTACGCAAGAGCTGTTCTCTAGTTCCAACAATACGGAGCGGACGCTCAACGTATGACGCATTAGGTTGCATCTGAATATCATCGTAACGAATCACGTGCGTCGGGTCTCGAACATACTTGCGAAGCATAGACACATGAAAAACATCGTGTACTCCAGAAAACTCCACGGGTAGAATCAATCTGTACGCTAGATCACCAATCCGGCTCTTGATCTCAAATGGACCCACATATCTTGGCGCTAACTTGCCTTTTTGACCGAATCGTACTGTACCTTTCATCGGTGAGACCTTCAAGAATACCCAATCTCCAACGTGAAATGTTAATGTCCTTCTTCGCGTATCTGCATAGCTCTTCTGTCTCGATCGGGCAATCTTCAAATTATCAATAACTTTCTGAACTTTCTCTGTAGTCTCAGCAATGATTGTCGGTCCGTGGAAACTCCTTGTTCCAACTTCTTCCCAGCAAACAGGACTTCTACATTTCCGTCCATACAGAGCTTCATAGGGTGCCATTCCAATACTCTCGTGGAAACTATTGTTATACGCAAACTCGCACAACGAGAGATGCAAATCCCATTCTTTCTCGAAATTCAGCACACTGGCCCGTAACATGTCCTCGAGCGTCTGAATAGTTCGTTCTGACTGTCCATCAGTCTGCGGGTGATACGCCGTACTGAAGCTCAACTTCGTTCCCATGGCTTCCTGAAATGCTCTCCAAAATGAAGAAACAAAGCGGCTATCTCGATCTGACACAATCGATACAGGCGTACCATGTAGTCTCACGATCTCATCAACGAACTTCTTCGCCATCTCGGAAAATGTCATGCCTTTCTTGAATGGAAGAAAATGGGCTGTCTTCGTCAGTCTGTCCACGATCACCCAAATGGCACTGTTCTTCTTGCTCGTCAGGGGTAAACCCGAAACAAAGTCCATCGAAATGTGCTCCCATTTCCACTGGGGAATGTGCAATGGATGTAAGGAACCTGGAGGTCTCTGATGGTCAGCTTTCACCTTTTGGCATGTCAAACATCTGGCAACAAACCCAGCAATTTCTCTCTTCATGTTATTCCACCAGAATCTGTCCTTGAGAGCTCGGTACATCTTCGTACTTCCAGGATGCATAGAATAACGTGCATGGTGTGCTTCTGTCATCAAACTCTCTTTCAAAGCATCTACTGCTGGCACACATAATCTGCTCCTGAAATACAAAACATCACCTTCCAAACGAAAGTCTGGTCGATCTGCAATGCTATCTCGGATTCGCTTCAACATCGCATCTTCAAACTGCTGGTCCTTAATGCGCTGAATGATGTCAGGCTGAAAGCTCACTGTACTGGCAAGTGTCAAACGGTTCTCCACCGATTGCAGTTCCACTGGCTGTGCGTGCCTCACAAAATAAAGGCTGTCCAAAGCCTGAAGAATCTCCGACTTCCTACTCAAGGCATCTGCAACAACATTGCCTTTCCCTGGATGATACTTGATGGGGAAATCAAAATCCTTGATCAACTCAAGCCACCTTCGCTGTCGCATATTCAACTCAGACTGCGTGAAGAGATACTGTAGACTATGATGATCTGAATGCACTTCAAATGTCACGCCATACAAATAGTGTCTCCACATCTTCAACGCAAAAACGATGGCTGCCAACTCTAAATCATGCGTAGCATAGTTCTTCTCGTGCTCCCGAAGTTGTCTCGAGCCATAGGCAATCACTTTGCCATGTTGCATCAAAACACATCCCAAACCGACTCGAGAAGCATCTGAATAGATCATAAATCCTTCATGCCCATCTGGTAACGTCAAAACTGGAGCCGAAGTAAGCTTCTCCTTCAACATCCGGAAATGGTGCTCACATTCGTCCGTCCACAGAAAAGGGATATTCTTCCTGGTCAATCGGGTCAACGGGGCTGAAATCTTGGCAAAATCTTGAATAAAGCGACGATAATATCCAGCTAATCCAAGAAAACTCCGTATCTCCGTCACAGTCTTTGGGCTGGGCCAATTCATCACTGCCTCAACTTTCATCTGATCCACTGCCAACCCATCTCGTGAAATGGTGTGACCAAGAAAAGCTACCTGCTCGAGCCAAAAATCACACTTCGACAATTTGGCGTATAATCGATGCTCTCTCAACAGCTGCAAGGCTCGACGTAGATGTTCCTCATGCTCCTCTGGGGTCTTCGAATACACCAGAATATCATCAATAAAGACCACTACAAATCGATCCAGAAAAGGAGCGAAGATCTTGTTCATCAAAGCCATAAAGGCAGCAGGTGCATTGGTTAATCCAAATGGCATCACGAGAAACTCAAAATGTCCATACCGTGTCCTGAAAGCAGTCTTGGCAATATCGTCTTCCTTCACCCGGAGTTGATGATACCCCGATCGTAGATCAATCTTGGAAAAATAAGCAGCACCTTGAAGTTGATCAAACAACTCATCAATACGCGGCAATGGGTATTTGTTCTTGATCGTGACTTTGTTCAACCGCCGGTAATCTATACACATCCGTAAGGTACCGTCCTTCTTCTTCACAAACAGCACTGGAGCTCCCCACGGTGACACACTCGGCCGTACGAAACCCTTCTCCAAAAGATCTTGTAATTGCGTCTTCAATTCGAGTAACTCAGCAGGGGCCATACGATAAGGAGCTAAACTAATGGGTGCTGTACCGGGCACTAGGTCGATCGCAAACTCTACATCTCGGACAGGGGGTAACTCGGGTACTTCCTCCGGAAATACATCCGGGAACTCACGTACTACCGAAATATCGCTCAACTGCTTCACCTCCTTCTTCTCCGAGACAAAAGCAAGAAATCCTGCACCACCTCTGCGTATCAAACGATCCGCCTTGCATGCGGAGATGACACGCCTCGGGCATCTCTCCTGATTGCCCTCGAAACGAAACCCCTTCTCAAAATCGAAGTAAATCGACCTGTTGTAACAGTTAACACAGGCACGATACCGCGCTAGCCAGTCCATTCCAAGGATCACATCGAAATCCAACATGGACAACAAAATCAAATCAACTGGCAGCTGGCGACCCTCAATCACCACGTCGCACTGAGGGTAGTATACACTACACTCCACTCTCTTGCCCACAGGAGTGGACACCACTAGCAAATAGGGTAGCGGTCGAGGGGGTTGCGGTAACTGTTCCGCAAAACGAGGGGCAACATACGAACGCGTAGATCCCGAATCAAAAAGTGTATGTGCTTCAGCTCGGGCAATGAGAACTTTACCTTCTACCACTTTCGCATCTTCTGCATGATCATGAGAGGCTGCATACACACGAGCAGTCTGACGCTGGGGCTTCTGGCTCTGGCGAGACGGATGGGGGCTGTTCGAAGCTGCTGAACTGAGAGATTTGGATGACCCCATAGATCTGGACGACTGGAAAGTCCTGGTCTTCGGGCACTGAGCTATCTTATGCTCCATCGATCCGCAACTCAAACAAGCTCCGGACTTCTTCCAACACTTCTCCGTCGGATGTCCAAATCCACAAAACTCGCATCTGCTCCCGGAGAAACTCGAAGTGCCTTGCTTCCCTTTCCATTTCTTCTGACTCTGTCCCCTGGAACTCACTGGTGCACTCCTCTTAAAATCCATGGCTCTCTCTGCTAGGTGGTTGGCTTCCGCAGCGTGTGCTCTGTCGACCGCATCATCGAAAGTAACTGGTCTCTGAAAGGCAGTCACAAAATTCGCATATCTAGGATGCAGACCAGAAATAAAACGATTCACCTTCTTCTCCTCGGTATTGATCATGTCCTCAGCAAAATGGGACAACTGGGTAAAGCGGTGAATGTACTCTGCAACGGTCAGCTGCTGCTGCTGTAAGGCCAGAAACTCAACCTCCTTCACACGCCGAACATGAGCAGGAATGAACTTCCTTCTGAACTGTTTCTGGAACGTCTCCCACACTGTTTCACTGGGCAAGGTCAGATAGGCTGCACTAACACTCTTCCACCACGTCTTAGCCATCTCTCGAAACATCGAGGCCGTAAGCATAACCTTCTGCCGGTCGTCACAGACGATGGTAGAGAAGAGATCTCCAGTATGCTCTAGCCACTGATCAGCCTTCAACGCATCTTCATTACCATAGAACTCTGTGGCTCCACGTTTCCTGAATTTGTCGTATAACGCATTCGGATCGCTCTCTCTAGGCGGAAAGACCACTGGCTGCTCTGCAGGCCGAACTGGCGTTTGGCTCTGTCGGTCTACGATCGAAACAACCTGCGCTTGCAAAGAATGGATCGCCTGTAGCATAGTCAAGAAGCGCTCGTCAAAATTCACAAGTGGCTGTGGAGCGGCTGACCCACTCTCGTTATCTCCCTGATCATTGTTGTTGTGTGTTCCAGATCCCGATGCCATAACCTGCAAAACACAAAAGTCAATCTGCTAACACACTAGGGAACGCACACAGACTCACAAGACAAGGGGACCAAACACAACAGTCCAAAACTGGACTACGAAATCTCACCACGTCCTATATGCCTACATGCTTACACACTAAGATAGAGACAATGCCCTGAGAGACAAAGCTCTGAGAGACAATGCTCTGATACCATACAATACGTATGTCACAACCCGAGCCCAGGGACCGGGGGTCAGAGAAAGTCTAACCAATGACACACGTACTCCCGTGCGTGCACACCTGGACCCCGTCCGAGTATACACACACAAGGGATCAATCACACGTGCAAAGGACTGAACGCGGAAGCTGTACGTATCAAGGCATACCACAAATATACCAAAAGACATAGGAGATTACAAAACAATATACACTGATGATAAGACCAAATACATGAACGTATGACAATAGAGCGGGCTTACAACAATCCCAAAATCAAAATACAGGTATCACTCAATGCCCACTTTACAATTACAGAAAAATCCCCTCAATAGACTCCAACACAAGGAATGGGGAAAACCAAAATGATGCAAACCGTACTCTGGAGGATGGATCAAGTCCACTCCTCTAGGCCGGAGGGGGCCTCGCGAGCCTCTCCTGCAGTCGGGTCGACCGACGCAGGATCGGAAGAGGGATCTGAGCCTGCAACACACAAGACAAACACATAAGTACGACGACTTAGCAAAGTATAAGCCAACAAGAAGATAACACGAATTGTGTCTAAAACTGAAGAATACCGAACAATAGTCATAATGCAATATCCATAGAAATTTTGTCTGTATACTAAACAATTATGCAATGAATAAGCATGCTATCAGAATCATGAACAGGTAACAATCAAGTGGCTACTACATTGGCCATTTTCTCCCTTACGAGAGCAATCAGGATGAGAACACCAGCGACCGGGCCAGGGCACGCATGGGTCTCTAGTTCCCGGGGTCCGGAGTCCCAGGACAATCACACTCTGCAGAGGCAAACACTTAAACTAAACCAAAGTTAACCCCGTCGGGTATCCTAAGGCTGAGGCTCAGTAGTGCCAAGACCAATCACAATCAATCGGCTGATGCACCTCAATCAATCAATCATATCATATCACTTATCACTTACAGACCTCACATATCATGCTGAACAAACAATAGGAAGTGCATCGCATATACTGAATGTACATAAGCAATTACAGGAAGTGCTGACAATGAGTATCAATCACAATCACTGACTCATAACTGATGCAAGTTCTCCAATGGAGCAACGGTATAACACAATACACAATAATAGAATGGTTCCACCCGGGCTTCGCTCTGGGGTTGCTGCATTTCCCACAGAATCGAGAGGTCCAGCGTAGAACACATAAGAGGGCATAAATCGAAATCAATATGCTGTACAACTCAAACCAATCCAGTACTTATACGAATCAAGGATCCATTACAAGCCAATCCTACACTAATTATCCAGCGTCTCTAACCGTGCATGTTGATGTAGTTTTAAGTTATCCGATGCACTATTGTCTAGTGTTGCAGTGTCAGGAGTGTGCACCGAAGTCCCTTAAACCAACACCCATGGGGAGGTGCTAAACAGCTGGATACAAGCATGAATGATTCACAGCCCTTGAGATCATTCATGTCATTCAAACATTCCATTGGGCATGTCCAGGTTCGCTACATTCTAACATGAAAGTCATATACGGTCTTTTACTTAAACCTAATCCTTTTCATTCAATTCTCAGGGTCTCACGGTGCAGCCGTAGGTAACCTTACGGCTTAGCCGTGGCATCTTACGGCTTAGCCGTAATATGCACTGCGGCTGAGCTGAGGTTCCCCAAATATCCCTTCGGATTTACGGCTTAACCGCATTTTGCTCTACGGCTTAGCCGTATCCTGGTCCACGGCTTGGCCGTAAGCCAATGTACGGCGTAGATCAGGCTGGGCCGTAGAAGAATGTCAAATTGCCAACATCCAGTTATTTTCAGCTAACAGTCTGTACTGTTCTACGGTTTGGTTTACGGTTGGGTCTCGGCTTAGCCGTAAGCCATTTTACGGCTTAGCCGTAGCACATTTCACGGCTTAGCCGTGAGTGCACGGACTCATTTTCCCTGAACTTGTTACAGTCATACAGAAACTGAATGAAACGACTGAAAACAGCAATATAACAGCAAAACACACTCAATGGGGCTGTCTAACACTGAGAAACACAATGAAGCATAATAACACAACAATCAAAGCACTATCAATCGGTGTTCACACATCTTGGGCTTATACTTGCCTCACGGACGAAATCCACACGCTAATTGGCTCAGTCCACCGGAATCACACACGAAAAAGAGCTCCTTTCTTCCTCCCTTAAGCCACGAGCAACAGAGAAGGAGAGGAGAGAAAGAGAGAGCTGAACAGAGAGAAAAGAGAAACGAGCTGAGAGTGAGAGAGCAAGAGCTGAGAAACGATCGAGAGGAATGGGTGGGTTGGTGAGATATTTATACTTAATTTGAGTCGAAATTACATTTAAGGCCAAATAGCTTATGCAAATATCAGTTTGAGTCAAATGACAGTCCAACGAGAGCAAACGAACTCATTCGGATCCAAGACAATTATGAAAAACGACAAGCTCAACGAAATACACGCGCTGACGTCAAAATGACGCAAAACTGACAAGGTCAATCAAAAGCGAAAATTACGAAAAAGGGCTCGATCTACTTAGACCAAGTCAAACTCAACTCAACGATCTCTCTACGAGTCAAAACCAAAGGAAAACCAAATCAAAACACTCTTAGCGATAAAAACACACGAAATTACACACTAAACCGGATCAACTCGGGTCGGAGTGTTACAGATACCATCCAAGATTCTCGTTACAGCCATTTGTCCTTTTTATCTTGTTCCTTTTGTGGAAGTTGACTTTGGCCATGACTTTGTCCCTTTTTTTTTTTTTGCTTTTGCTGTTACAATGTCCATGGACTTGGAATATAATGAAGTGCTTTGGTTATCTTTCTTGTTAAGTAGCTTTGCTTTTCTTCGAGCTGCTTGGAACTGTGTTTTTCTCTTATTTATTTTTCTAAACACTGTTACTGTCATACCATCGAAGCTCGCCCTTGATTAATAACTTACATCATCATGCCAAGCTACTAGCCAAAGAGGATTAGTGTAGCGCACCTAGGCTAGGACTTGGTCTTGCTACTAGGTTTTTATCCTTCGTTACGAAGTGTCAAAGTTCCTAAACTCTGATTGGCTTGTTAGCCCCCCAGGCCTTAGCCTTGGTTAGGTTCCTTGTCCGACTAGCCTTACCAGGGTAAGATCTGCTTGGAATCATAGGCTGCTTAACCTCGTCCAACCTTTGCTAGTCAGATGTTGAGAGATTTTTTTTAATTCAGGAATTTCCTTGTAGGTATAAAACAATACACATAAAAAGAAAACTAAGTTTCATTGCATAGTAGCAAAAACACAAGAAGATTCTTTAAACTGAACAAAAGGATTGCACACTAAAAGTAAAAGAGCTTTAAATTCAAAATGTTCCATGGTTGGGGAAGTGGCTTCCCATCTAAAATTTCCAGGTGGTAAGCTTCGATCCTGCCCCATTGAGGTCACTTTGTATGGCCCCTCCCAATTGGGTCCTAACTTCCAGTGGGTAGGGTCCCTTTTGTTAGGTAACACTCACATTAGCACCAAATCTCCAACCTTGAACTTTCTTGTGATATCCCCATGCTATCTGTCACTATTATGAAGCTAACTTGATTAAGGCTTCCTCCCTTTGTTCTTCTGTTAGGTTAAGTTCCTGAGCAATCTTTCCTTCATTCTCTTGTTGGTTATATAGACTTATGTCCTTAACGTAGGCAAACCTATTTCTAGCGAAATCACGACCTCCATCCTATGGGCTAAGGAGAATGGGGTTTCTCCAATTGACCTTCTTGGAGTTGTTCGATATGCCTAAAGGACGCTCGGCAGCTCATTCACCCATTTTCCATTAGCTCCCTCAAGCCTTTTCTTGATTCCATTCAATATTGTTTTATTGGAGCTTTCAGCCTGTCCATTGCTCTGAAGATAGATGGGGGTGGAATAGTGGTGCTTGATGTCGAGCCTAGTACATAAGCCCTTGAATGCTTTTCCCTCAAATTGCTTGCCCTTGTCTGTGATAAGAGCTCGGGGAATGCCGATTCTGATGACGATATTTTTTATACAAAGTTTTTAACATCACCTTCTTGGATATGGACTAGGGGATTTGCCTTGATCCATTTTGTGAAGTAGTCTATTGCTACGATGAGGAATCTGAAGATCCTAGCAGACCTTGGCAATGGCCCTATTATATTAATTCCCCACTGATTAAATGGCTAGGGACTTATGATCGAGTTCAGTAACTCGGCTTGCTAGTGAATATTGGAGCTAAACGTTTTTTCATTTCCCACATTTTTGGATGAACTGAAGTGCATCCTTTTGCATGTACGGCCACCAATACCATTGAGGCATTGCTTGGTGGGTGAGACTCCGACCACCAACGTGACTTTAACATATTCCCTCATGAATTTTCCAAAGAAAAATCTTGGACCTTGCTTGGATGCACGTATTGCAAATATGGCCCAGAATAAGACTGTTGGTATAAATTCCCTTAAAGGGACAACCAAAACCGAGCTGCCTTACTTCTTACCTTCAAACTCTCTTTTGCCACAGCTGGCAACGTTCCGTCCTTGAGATAGTCCATTATCGGTGTCATCTAGCTTGTTTTTTCCTCAGTTTCCTCAATATAAAAAAACAGCTTCTTCCTTGATACTCAGCTGATGCTAATACTCTATGGTTATTTCTCTTCTTATCTCAAATTTAACTGTAGACGCTAAACCGGCCGAGCTATTTGCATGGGCATTTCCTTCCCTCCTAATTTTTTTTCATCCTTATACTTTCAAACTTCTTCATTTGTTGACATGCCTTTTCTAGGTAAGCAATCATTCACTTATCTTGAGCGGTATACCCTCCACTCAGCTCGTACATTGCCTCATTGTTTGAGGTCGGGAATCCCAACGAGATTGCTTTCTTGATCACCGAACCTTCTGGGGTGACCGGCACTACTCCTACAAAAGCACACCTGTTATTGGACGCTCCATCAACATATAGTTTCCAAACTTGCTTTCCTTCGCACCCCTTCGTCCGTCATCCATGGCACATGTCGAGCTAAAAAGTGATTCCTCAAGCTGATTATCTCCCTTAGCTATGAATTCTATTACAAAATTAGGCGTTACCTATCTTTTTTTTGTTGTCCGAGGTATTGTCCATATGTTGTGCTTGTTTAGCTTGATTACCGACTTGACTATTCCTTTAGAGAAATCAGCCTTTTGCAATACAAATATTAATGGATGCTCTATCAAGACCTTTATGCTGTGAGCCTGGAAATAGTTTTGGAGTTACCGGGCATCACATACCAATGCTAGGCTAGCTTCCCCAAAGGGAGATACCTGGTTTCGGCATCCAACAAGGTGTTACTGACAAGGTAAATGGGAAAGTGTTGTTTCCCTTTTTCCCTTCTTCATGCTGCACTCATGACATAGTCGGACACCGCCAAATATAATACCAATTTTTTCTCTTGCTCTGGAATGGACTGTACAGGAGGGGAGTAGAGATATCTTTCTAATTGCTCGAGAGTTTGGTCATAGTCCTCATTCCAAATGTTGCCAGCTTGTTTTTTTAGGGCTAAGAATGAGGTGGGCATTTGTTTGAGGATCTGGAAACGAATTGGTTGAGTGTTGCCACCATGCTGACAAGTCTTTGCACATCCTTTTTCATCCTTGACCATACAACATTTTATATGGCACGAATCTGTGTAAGATTGGCTTTGATTCCCCCCAAAGTAACAATAAATCCCAGGAACTTTTCTGATCTGACTTCAAAGGCGCACTTGGAGGCGTTTCGCTTCAATTAAAACCTCCTCAAGATGCTGAACACTTCCCTTAGATCTCTTATATGGTCGAACCCTTTATGCTCTTCACCACCATGTCATCTATATACACCCCAATAGTCTTACCAATCAAACCTTATAACATTTTTGTGACCAATATCTAGTAAGTTGCTCCTGCATTTTTAACTCAAAGGTTTTTATTTATTTATATGGCAATAGGTGACCTTTGGTGTGCTAAATGAAGTCTTTTCTTAGTCGGCCTCATCCATGGCTATCTGGTGGTAACTCCGAGAGGCATCCTGAAAGCTCATCCTGCCATGTCCTGTTGTAGAGTCCACTAATTGATTGATTTTTGGTAGGGAAAAGCTGTCTTTTGGCAGGCTTTATTCAAGTCGGTAAAGTCCACACATACGCACCATTTCTTGTCTTTCTTGGGTACTACCATGGTATTTGACAACCATTTTCAATAATGAACTTCCTTGATAGCATCGGCCTCTAAGAGCTTGTTGACCTTGTCATTTATTGTTTTCCTTCGATCAGGCGCTAGCCACCTTTGCTCTGCACAACTTGATTTGACTTCAGGTCGACCCCTCACCTGTGACATATTATCTTTGGGTCGACTTTAGGCATTTCGTACAGCGTCAAAATTTTTATTTAAGAAATCTATCAACTCTCTACTTTCCTGATTCGACAAGGAGGATCTTATAAGAAAGTACCCGTCTGGCTCTTCTTCTTTGATCCGTACTTCCTTTAGTTCCTTGGCCGACTTGTTAGCTAGGCCACTGATGGGCTCCTTAGCATCCAGTCAACCATGCTGTAATTGCTATTTATGCAAGGCTCACTCGGCTGCTTCAGCTTTACTCCTTTGCTCATCCCCAGCTTTCCCTTCATCACCACCTGAAGACAACTTCTTAACATCGCCTAGTCGCCTCTGATCTCCATTACCCCTATGTTGGCTAGGAATTTGATCTGTTGGTGATATGTGGATAGGATAACCGGCATCCGATGAATCCATGTTCATCCATGATGGCATGAGAGGGGCATGATACATCCACCACTAGGAATTCAACGTCATGGCAAACTGGCTTGTGAAAACTGGTGTAGTTGCTTGATCCATGGGGTGAACTGCCATTTCTTTGAACCCCACAAGGGGAACAGATGCCAGTCTCAAGTCTGCCTTCGCTAGTTCAAGCTTATTAAATAGCCCGATATACATTATTTCAGATGAGTTGCCTGGGTCCATGAGCATCCTCCTTTCCTCATATTCTTTGACACGCAAGGTCAAGACCAGGGCGTTATTATGGGGGTGAATCACATCCTTCAAATGCCACTATGAAAATGTTATCTCCTCCCTTCCAATGCTTTGTTTGGCTACCAAATTGGGACGGGAGTGCACTTGATATACTTATCTTAGGTGAGCTACCCTTTGCACATGTGTTCTAACTACTTGTGCTATAGCATCCTCCGAGTCCACTGCTCCATGAATCACGTCAACTATCTTGATCAGTGCTCCCCCTTTGTTCTAAACATTTGGCACCTTCTGAGTTGCCTGCTCTTGCAGCTTCCTTGTGCCGTCCTCATCTACATATTCTTTGAGATGCCCTTCCTTTACAAGGTCATATAGGTGCTTTTTCAACATACGGCAGTTTTCTGTTAAGTGGGCATCATCCCTGTGGTAGGAACACCAAAGGTGTGAATTTCTCTAAGCTAGATCACTTATCATCTTAGGTGGCCAAACAATGAATGGTTTATCCTTAATCTAAGTAAAACCCTAGTATATTGGATCCTTAACTACTTTGTATATGTCTTTAAATGCTCCTATGGTTGGCTCGGCACGTCCTGACCCTTTCTCTTTCTTTTTTCCTTTGTTTCTTTTCTTCCTCATGAGGTTGTTTGACTCAGGTTGACTAAGCTTGGATTATGAAATCTCGATATCTTTTTCGACTTTAACGTACTCCTCTATTCTTTCCATTAATCATCATGGTTGGTAAGGGGACATCTCGTTAAGGATTGTCATAAGTGACTCTCCTTTGGCAGTCCGAGCTTGAAGATTGCCACATGCTCATTGCTATCATCCACCTCATTATAAAGGAGTGAATACCTTGCACTGTATTCCTTAAGGCTCTTATTGTCTCTCTTTTTTAAAGCAAGCAATGCTCCCACATCCTTTGGATGCTTGTTGTTTGTCACGAACCGTGTAACGAATGATTCAGCTAGCTCCCTGAAACTCTAAATTGAGCTTGGCTCCAGCGGTGAAACCATTTGATGAAGAGGTCCCCAAGGCTAGATCGGAAGATCTTGTACATCAAAGGGTCATTCTCGGTCCACAGCGCCATGGAGTGCTGGTAATGCTGTACATGATCAGTTGGATTCGAGGTTCCATCGTACATCTTAGCTTTGGGGTTGAGAAGCATCGATGTGGTTCTACCTTGTCAATTTCCTCTCAAAATGGCGAAGTGGAGTTCTGTTGCAAGGATTTTCTATTCCTCTCCCTTATGGTGTCCCTAGTAGGCAATACTCAGCTAATGAGTGCCTTTTCTATCAATGCTTGGATGTCCCCCTCTCTCAATGCTTTGTTGGGATGTTCTTCTACCTCGCCTTCCCGTCGAAAATGGTGAGTCCACTTATTAGGCTCCGCTTGATGCCTTGTCTTTCCAAGTTGCTAAGATCGGCTTTTGACCGATCCATGGCTTCTTTGAGGTTGGCTACTTGATGTTGGCTTCCCGCATCCCCGGATGGTTCCCTTTTGTGCATGGCCCCAACGCAGAGCTCTGTGTACCGAGCCTGGGTTTTCCGAGCAAGGGAGTGTTTGTGATTGTTAGCATGATGACATTACGAACTCCCACCTTTCAACTCGGAGTTTAAAGCGCTTCCTCTCTCTCCCGCTCGGTCCTCTCTTAACTCCTAATTCCTTGAGGATGCGGTTGATCTTCACTTATTGTCGCTTTCGTTTTTCTGCCTACTCATGCATGGTTGCCTCATATGCACGTTCAATCATGTATAGGGGTCTCGGGGCAATGGTGGCTCTCGACTAGAAGTTGCAGGTTACTGTTGCTGTTGTCATGCATAATTGAAGTGTGAGGGAGGGGACCTAACAACATAACTTATTCCCAGGTGGTGCACCTTTGATCTCATGTAACCTCGCTTGTTTGCTCGTGGGATCCCAAGGTGACCCTCGGTCGCCGGTTCGTATCTCGCTCTTCGTCTTTTGAATAGCTAGCCAATGGCTCTTCTTGATAATGAGGGCCCCATCTCAGTCGTCCCTTGCCTATGGTTGAAGTTGATCAATGGACCTAGAATGAAGATCTCGTCCTTCGACTTTTTTTTGGAATCTTGTTCTTTATCTTTTGTGGTAACTCCATGGTTGGATGTTCCTTCTCACAGACAACGCCAAAGATTATAGGGTCAAATTTTGTAAGTTGTATTAGGTTTAGTTTGACCTGAGCACAGTGTAGAGTGAAGTGAGGATTCTAGTACTGGGTTGAGCTGGAGATGTTGGTTGTCTAGGTCCTACGTGGGGACAAATAATGAGTGACCGCCGGCCAGATGTATTCCAGCCAAAGGCTCTTTGATGCCTAAGTTAGAAAGAGAATGTGGGAGTACTAAGTTGGTAAAAGTTTTAGCTAGTTAGATGTGCGTGCCTCCCTCATCGTCTTCTGTATGCTCTTATAGGCATGGAAGGCAGTTTTCAAGGGAGGTGGAGAGGGCGACACATGTCCCCTCATTCCTCCTTAACCATGAGGGTAATGGGCAGTTCCCCTTCTTTATCTTATTTTCCTACTTCCCCACATTCAAGTAGTTGCATGCTTTCTGCTTAGTTGGATGTGGGGTCTCGTGCCTTGATGCGTGGCATAACATGTCCTACGGTTCTCGGTCCTTTATTGCAAGAACTTGGAATAGAGCTCTGAAAGACTATACAGTTGTTTGGATTTGTTGAGCTGGGGCCCTAAATCTGAGCTAAACTCCTCTAATTGCATCTAACCGAGCTCATCCCTTTTCCTCATCACAGCTCAGAGGCATTAGCCAGTTCCTTCGAATCGTGGTCCATTTCACGGGCTAGTCGAGTGAGATCTAAGCTTTTGTCACCATTTTACCAACAGCATCGAGGTATTATCTCCCATACAAAGTCAAGAACTATATAAACCATGTCGCAAAGGCCTTATCAAACTAAGAATAATCTAGGGTTGTTGACAACTCTTCAAATCTCATATAAGATATAAGTGTCGAAGAATTTGCTAATTATCTATGAGGCATCAAAAAATAACCCAAATTCCACCATTTCGTCCAAGTCCACTGATAGCGCTCAACAAGTGAAAGTTCAACTGCCATGTAAGCTGAAAAAGGTTGTTAATTAAAGTACTACTGTATGGCAATTGTGCTCTTTATGATATTGTCTCTTTATGTTTGGAGTGGAATCCATGGCAATGAAGCCTCTTGTGTGAAAGAAGCAACTCATTTATGAAAAAAAAAGATATTAATACTGGAAAGAAATAGATGAAAAGAGCACAAGAGTGTAGAAATAAAGGTACAGATAAGGACTTATCATTAGATGACATTATAGCTCAAAATACTAAATAGCAAAACAGTATTAACTATATCAAGGAGAAAGAAATAAACCTTTCAAGAAAAGGAGAATAGTTTCACTATTGTCCAATAGAGGACAATACCCAACAAACAAGTTAAAATGGAGACTAGTTTCACAAAACCATGTGCTATAGCTTGTTAAGTAATCCAACAAAAAAAAAAAACAAATAGATATAAGTTCGTGACTGTTGTCGATGGATGCTATAGTTTCAAGCCTCTTTGTAATCAATACCTAACAAATTACAAGAAAATGAAACCTATTTATTTTATGAAACAAATCAAACTCTAAGGGCTATTTCATTTCATGTAATTGAACTTGTAGGAATTCTAATAGTTTGTAATTTTGCAAGTGGTTAAAAATAAAGAGATAATGGTGAATATTAAGTTAAAAAATGGGACCATCAAATAACCTTTCCTTTAATGTAATTGAATCATGGAAAGATTGGAAAATGAATTCCTAGCATTGCCCTCATACTTTGTATCTTCAGAAAAGTTAAGATCTTGACTATATCGTAGCTTCCTATCCTTACCCTTAATTTTTAGTAATACTTATATGGATATTTCTAAACATGAATTCTTATGTATGCTAATATTAGAACAAGCAAAACATACATGTAACAAGCAAACTACATTACCAAGATATTGGCCAGTATGATTGCAACAAAACAATCAATAGTAATTTTACAAATGAAACTAGAGAAGGAATTATAGAGCCATTATTTCCTTTATCAAATCGGTGGAGCTAGGGGCACTAAGGGGAGCATACACACACCCACCATCATTTATTGAAAATATAATTTTTAACATGGGGATAGTTGGTTGTAGTTGGTGGTCCTCTCTGTGGTTGGTGGTCCCCCCACCCCACTCTCTCGTTTTACTTCTAGTGAAAAACCCCATTTCTTCTAAAGTCTCACCTTTGCACATCCATATTTGATCTCCTTTTTATAGTAGTCTATAAGCACAATACAATGTATGCTAATTTTACCTCTTTCCTCATGCCCTTCAAATATATGTCTCTCTCACTATATATATATCTTTGCTAGTTGCAAATTCTAATAGGGAAGAGGTTCCTTGCTAGCAGTTTCTACCAAAATCATAATAATAAAAAAGGAAATCCTGTAATGAGATGGTTTTCCTTGTGGCTTTAGGATTTATTTGTGATTTAGATTGTCTAGGACAATAGACCACAATAGTTAAATGACCTAATTGTTTATAGTGAAATATGTAAAGAATGATTTAGAGACTTCAGCCATTTCATTATATCTACGTATTAGATGTGAATTATGGATTTAGTAAGTTGATGAGGTGAAGATTCATGAATGGCCATCAAATAATCTCTCTTTTCTTGGAAGATGAATTAAGGGAAAATGGGAATAAACACCTAGTTGTCAAACCCTAGTAAATCGAATCTTAGGAACATTAGGGTCTCATTTTCTTCTTCATTTAATTATATCATAAACATTATTATAATTTGCACATAATGAACAGAGTACTTGGATAATGGGCATGTTCTTTGCATGAGAATTCACATATCTAGCGAAGGAATATTAAGGGGGGGGGGGGGGGGGTGATGTATTAAGAGATATAAGGTGACGATTTTGATGGGACCTAAGCTTTCTTAGACTCTTTATTTGGGTGATTGACTTGGTAATTATTTTCTACCAAATGAAGATTATGTGATACCCATTTGTGGATCTTCACTTTGGTTTCTTTAGTTTTAGCTATTTAGGAGTTCATTTCATAAAAAACTTTCTACAAAATTGACCCAATGCAAACAAATGGGCCCTATCATATGCTAATATCAAACCTAATTAGCACGTAGAAAACTACTTGATAGCTTGTTCTTACAAAATTAGAAAATGTTACCCATTTTATCGTATTTCTCTTTTGGTTCATGACCGTTTTTTCTTAAGATGCTTACAAAAAAAGCCAGAAAGGATGTAAGAAGATAAATGATAACTAAACATTATTTTTTAAGGGAGGTGAAGGCTTCTAGGATCTCAACCACATATTTCTCTAGTGCTTCTCAACTGCAACAAAGTTGTTAATTGTAAATTTAGTCATTTACAGCACATCTTTATGATGTTACCCCATTTTAGGTTCAACACCAAGGTGAGTTTGACATTGAATGAGGTTAGTATACTTCTTTCATCTCATTTGGCAAATATGTAAGTTACATTCAATTGCTTACTAGCCTATATTTGTAGAACTTCCTATGAGTATGGTGCTTGCCATCAGTAAGGACAACCTAGTAGGGCTCACCTTATGATCTATCTAAACTGTCATTACACCGAACCCTATGGTATTGCACCCCATCTGAATGAACTGGACTCTTGGTTCAAGGGTCAAATTATATTATTGATGTAAAATCGTTAAACTTGTGCTCAATAGATAAGGGAGTTAGATGCATGAGATGAACCCTAGTTTTGATACTTGGGCCCTATCCATCAGCATCTTTCCATCCCCAATATCCCATAATTTGTGGGACCGCAAGTGGGCTCGTAGTGGCACTATGTGCGGTAAGCCTATAACCACCATGCTTAGAGGAACGTATCCCATCTATATTGCATGACAGTAAATGACAAGCTTTAGTGTGAAGTTTAAAATGACTGAGTTTGTTTTATTTTTAATGAATTTACATTATAATTGTTTAGGAAATTGAATAACAATTCTCAATATTATTTGCTATGATGAGAATGTCTATTTCAACTTTTCTATGGCTCATGATCCCTCAACAAGATTTATATAAAGACGGGAAATTGGCACTTCTCTCCTCATTAGAAAAAAAAAAATCCCTATCAATGGGCGTAACAAGGCCATCCTAATTGTTTAATTTAGGTCATTGAACATGTTACATAAATGAACAATGACAGTGCATGCATTTGCACTTTTGATATTCATCAATATTTTGTTGAAGCATGTAACCCTTAAACCATTGGCATGAGTCTCATGCTTATGTACGGGATTCATCCACAAATAGTAACTTAGGGTTTTCTTGCAATGTTGGAAAGTTTTCGCTTAAATAAATAAAAATAGTGAAAAACAGAAATGCATCAATAGCCATAAATATGAATCAGTAGAAAATATTAAAACTTTAATATATCTTACGAAAATATCGACGTTACTTTCCCCTTGTCCCCATCACGACTTTCTACATTTTCGGTTGACTCATAATTGAAACCAATATACCTATTTCATACATATATTGATATCCTTTTTATTAAAGGAATAGGATTAAGAAAGATTCAATTAATCACCATGCTAATCACATGGGTGGCTTGATATTCTCAATTTTGTTGATTTAAGAAAGCACTGGGAACTATGTTATATACATTCATCATGTAATCATGTGTATTTCCAAAACAACTTCAATTTCTGACACTAGCTTAATCCTCTCGTAACTACATCGGTCCTACAAGAAATTATCATACTGTTTGAATTGAAATTCCCTTAATGCTTGAGTTAGAAAAATGAGAATACACGTATTAAATTGAGATTTCGCTATTGAAAATAGAAAAAAAAACACACACATGAACACACAAAAGCAGTTGAAAATGAGGGCGTAGATTGAATGAGGCCATTTTCATGAGCCTATACTTTGGCTACATTGGCTAACTGTGAATGGGCGCCACAACCTCACCCTATAGTTCTTACTTAACAAAAAGACTAAACCCAGCGGTGGATGCAAACTCGATGGGAGCAAGATTTGCCCCGCAAAGAAAGCAAAGTGGGACATCGCTATCGTACGGTCCTGATCTCACACATGGGCCCCACACAAAGCTCCCAATCATACCGTTCCCTGCGCTTCCCTCACACAAGGGCTCGCAGGATCCTCAGAATTCCAAAAGGAGTCTGCCAGCGTGGAAGATAAAGACCGTGCCTTTGATTCTCTCTCTCTCTCTCTCTCTCTCTACTGTCCCAACGAATCAAATCGAAAAAATCAGAAAACAATAAAGCTGTCACTTCACAGACAGTACAAAAGGACCAAAATGTCATTCGTACAAAACCCCTAGACCATTTCCGTGATTTCACACAACATCTAACCCGAGGGTTGGGTCATAAATAAAGAAAACAGAAAGGGAGCGACCTAATCGCATTTGGGTTATAAAAACACACTATAAAAGCGAAAGAGAGAGAGAGCAGATCGAGACCGCTCTGTATAAAAAGCGGAAATAGAGGAGCAGAGACAGAGAGAGAGAGAGAGAGAGAGAGAGCTCGGCGGCCTCTTTGTTGTTGTTGGAGCAGAGATTGGGAAAAAGACAACAAGAAGAAGAAGAAGAAGAAGAAGAGAAGGAAGAGTTGTTGTTGAAGGAGCCGCATCGAAAAGCCCTAGAAATCGTCTCTTTCTTCCTGGAAATCGCTTGTAAGGACGCTGTTTCTCTCTTCAAATCTCGATCGGTCTTCCTGTTGTTGCTGCTGCATCAGAGATAAGGACAACGACAAGAAACAGGAGAAAAAACAAGCGATTCTTTTTTTTTTTTTTTCTTTGTTCTTGTTGTTGAAGAGGAGCATCGAAACCCTGGAAATCGTCACTTTCGCCTTTGAAATCTCGATTTTGTTTCTCTCTCGCTCTGTAATCTCCGAATCGGCCGATCGGAAGCTTGTCTCGACTCCTTGGAGGGCGCTGCGCGTCTCGATCTAGATCGGGGGGATTGATCTGCGGAAAGTGGTACTTTCTCGCTTGTGCTCGTGTTTTCCACGTAGATTGATCGCGTTTGCTCGGCCGGATCTCGGTGAGGTTTGGTTTTGAGGCGGAAAGCTAGGGTTCTGTGGAGGAGGCTTGCGGAAGAAGCAAGAGGAGATGCGTTTTTGGAGCTTCTGCGCTGGTTGTGGTTAGATCCTTGGAATTTGTTTTTGTGTGATGCTGCAGCTGAAAACGAAGTCTTTTGGAGCGGAGAGCGACAGGGGAAGGTCATTCGTGCCTATCTTTTTTAAACGTCTCGATTCGGCGTGGATTCTGACGCAGTAGCGACTGGAAAGGGGCTCTGACTCGTTGCCTTGTCTCGTCTGGAACCTCGATGTCGATGTATTTGGATGAAGGAGCAGAGGAAGATTTGGATTAGCCAGAGGAAGGGGAACGAGAAAGTTTTCTAGTCAAGTTGCCGCATGAAGAGATAGAGGAGAAGAAGTCGCCTGTTTGTTGCTTGGTTGCTTGTGTCTTTTTTCTATTTCTATTGTTCAAATTCAGATCTTTGCGCTGGAGCGATTAGGGATACCGGGAACCATGTCGTCCTTGAGCAGGGAACTGGTTTTCCTGATATTACAGTTCTTGGACGAGGAGAAGTTCAAAGAAACAGTCCATAAGTAAGTTGCTTTTTTCTGTTCAGCTGTTTTGAGTTTGTAGGAATGAACAAGAAAAAAAAAAAAATTGGGCTAGTTGTTATTGTTTTGTTTTGCTTATTATATGTTGGGTGTCTTTTGAAATTGGAAATTTAGATTGGAACAAGAGTCTGGGTTTTTCTTCAATATGAAGCACTTTGAGGACCAGGTTCAGGCGGGCGAATGGGATGAAGTGGAACGGTACCTGTGTGGATTTACAAAGGTGGAAGACAATAGATACTCGATGAAAATATTTTTCGAGATAAGGAAGCAGAAGTATCTCGAAGCTCTTGATAGGTGTGGGGCTTTGCTTCTATCAATTTAAATGCGGTTTGCCAGTTAAATGACCTTTTGTCCATTAAATCGTGAATTCGATTCGTTATTCATTTCAGGCAAGACCGAGCCAAAGCTGTTGAAATACTTGTAAAGGATCTCAAGGTTTTTGCATCCTTCAATGAAGAGCTCTTTAAGGAGATCACCCAGTTGCTTACTCTTGAGAATTTCAGGTATTTGTTGTTGGATCCTTCGAGTTGGATATCTGCATTGCTTAAGTTAAAATGGAAAAAAAAGAAGTTATATCAGTTTCTATGTGTATGTAGGCAAAATGAGCAGCTTTCCAAGTATGGGGACACAAAATCAGCTCGAAACATCATGCTTTCGGAACTTAAAAAGCTCATTGAAGCAAATCCATTGTTTCGTGACAAGCTTGCTTTTCCGTCCTTCAAAAATTCACGATTGAGGACTTTGATCAACCAGAGGTTTTTTTTTTTTTTTTTCTTCCTTGTTTAGCCAGTTTTAAGTCTATTTTTCTGATCCATGAACTTAATGGTCAGTTAGTGTAGATTTCTTATTGTGATTCTCGAAGCATAGCTTGGAATTCACGAGCATTTAGAATTTATCCACTTGCAGTCAATGTGACAGTGAAAAGATGAGTTATTTTAGGTTTCTATGAGTTGTTTAGTTGGTTGGCATGGTGGAATTGCAGTAGTAGAGGAAGTTTAATCAGTTGTGAATCTACATCCTCTAGTTTCATGTTTCTCAGTTTATTTGTTTCCTTTTCAGTCTCAATTGGCAGCATCAGCTTTGCAAGAATCCTCGCCCAAACCCAGATATCAAAACACTTTTCACAGATCATACATGCTCTCCAAATAATGGAGCTCGTGCTCCGCCTCCAACAAACAGCCCGCTTGTGGGACCCATTCCTAAAGCTGGGGCGTTTCCTCCCATAGGCGTACATAGTGTAAGAGAACTGCATCCATCTTTTGTTAACATTGCCTCTAAACCCGACACTGTGGTGAAGAGAAGTGCATTTCATTATCTGTAGATTTTAATTCCTGGTAACATTTAACTTAAGCCAAATTGTCTTCTTTTTGCAGCCATTTCAACCGGTTGTTTCTCCATCCGCTAGCACTATTGCAGGATGGATGTCTAGCACTAATGCTTCTTTACCTCATGCTGCTGTTGCGGCTGGACCTACTGGTCTTGTCCAGCCCCCTAATGCAGGCAAGCCTTCATTTAGTTGCCCTTCTTTTTCAGATGTGGTCATCCTTACTCAAGAAATATGAGTGATAACAGTGGAATTTTAAATATCTGCAGCGCCTTTCTTAAAACATCCAAGGACTCCCATGAGTGCTCCTGGAATGGATTATCAATCAGCTGATTCTGAACACCTGATGAAACGGATGCGCACTGGACAGTCTGATGAGGTGTGAAAGTATTATAAGTCTGGGTTTACTAGTGTTATTATTTTGTTGCTCATAAAATAATGTGGGCTTTTGCTTCCATTAAGTGGTTCTATTAACAGCATTCTCAGATGTGATTTGTAGGTGTCGTTCTCTGGTGCAACACACCCACCCAACATCTATTCACAAGATGACCTTCCAAAAACTGTTGTGCGCACTCTTAATCAGGGCTCAACTGTCATGAGCATGGATTTTCACCCACAGCAGCAAACGATTCTTCTTGGTGGGTTTTATTGGAAGTAATTATGTACTTTTGTTTACAACTTTTTACTGGTTTACATAGCTGAACTTCGTTATCGTTTCTATATGACCTTTTAGTTGGAACAAATGTTGGTGATATTGGAATATGGGAAGTGGGTTCTCGAGAAAGGCTTACACATAGACAATTTAAGGTTTGGGATATCTCGGCTTGTTCAATGCCATTGCAGGTACTGTTCACTGTATTGCCTTGAGTGTTAAATTGTTTGATGAGGGCCTTTACATGTAAGGTACTTAAATATAACTGCTATTGTATATTCATTCCTCGTTATGTACCTGATTCATTTTTCAGCCGACATTGATGAAAGACGCCCCAATATCTGTTAATCGGTGTGTATGGGAACCAGATGGATCTATGCTTGGTATGCCCAAAAAGTTTCTGCTCCATTACTTGGTTTTTTCTTATGCTGTATCTGCTAATCTTTTTCACTGACCAGGTCATCATATCTAATGGGTTTTGACTTATGGTTACTTTCTGCTACACTGTTTCTTCTAGGCGTTGCATTTTCCAGACATATTGTCCAGATTTACACTTACATTCCGACAGGACTAGGAGAGTTGCAACCGCTCTTCGAGGTAAGTTCCAACAAAAAAATAAAAAAATTGTAAACTTTTTAGTTATGGTGGAATAGGAAGATATGATTTCCTCACTTCTCCTTTTATGGTGTTGTAGATTGATGCTCATACTGGTGGTGTTAATGATATTGCGTTCTCTCGTCCCAATAAACAACTCTGTATCATCACATGCGGTGATGATAAGACAATCAAGGTAATAATAACATTAAGATTTTGAAGTTTTTCATTGAAAATAAAAGAGAATTTCCTGAAATAGCTCATGATATAAATGGCAGGTATGGGATGCCGTGAATGGACGCCGACAGTATACATTTGAAGGTCATGAAGCTCCTGTATATTCTGTCTGTCCCCACCACAAAGAGGCTATCCAGGTTCCTTCCAGGGCTTTTTTTTTAAAGTGATTTGCTCAAAGAGCAATGGTTGCCTATCTTTTACACACTTTTGATAGACTCAAGTCAAGCTTATGTTGATTCTGTTACGATTATTATAGATCAACCCGTTCAACTACTGTTGACATTGTGTTCCACTTCAACCAGTTGCATGTATGGTGCATAGCTGCTGAAGCCATTATATGCATTGCAATGGCCTAAAGTTTTATTTTGATTTGATGGTCATAACTGCTGACCCCAACATAGTTGGGACAAGGGTTTGATGAGCCATATGTGATTCATGGATTTCCTTTCCTGTCCTCTTATCATTCCCCATGAATCTAGGTTGAACTGGAATCCACAATGTTGTAGTGCAATCAGTTGGACTGTACTTCATCATTTCTCTTTATCATGATAGATGGTCACATAGAGTCTTCTAACTTGATCTTCATGTGCAGTTTATTTTCTCAACAGCAATTGATGGTAAAATCAAAGCATGGCTTTATGATTGCATGGGATCTAGAGTTGATTACGATGCTCCTGGACTTTGGTGCACAACAATGGCATATAGTGCAGATGGAACTAGGTGATTCAATTGAGCCTTAAAACAGCTTAGTAGTTAATGAGTGATATTATTCTCACTCACTTTTCAAATTATCTATTGGTGTAATTAATTAGCTATAGAACCTGATGGATCTTCAACTCTTCATTATTCATTTTTCTGCTGACACCGTTTGGGTTTTTTTTTTTAACTCATGCATTTTGAGAGAAGGAATAAAAGAAGGCCACAGGAGAGAGTGGGCTTGGGGTTTTGGGCTGTCGTTGACCACACTGTCCTATTTTCCTCCTGACATTTTTTTTCCAGGCTTTTCTCTTGCGGGACAAGTAAGGATGGTGATTCCCACTTAGTTGAATGGAATGAGAGTGAAGGAGCTATCAAAAGGACATACTCTGGTTTCAGGAAGCGTTCTTTAGGTGTTGTCCAGTTTGACACGACAAGGAATCACTTTTTAGCAGCTGGGGATGAATTTCTGATTAAGTTTTGGGATATGGACAACCCCAATATATTAACCACAACAGATGCAGATGGTGGATTGCCGGTTAGTACAAATCAGTCAAGTTAAATTATTTGAAGATTAGCTTGTTATGTAATTCTGTTCTTTGTTTCTCCTTACAGGCTAGCCCTCGGCTAAGATTTAATAAGGAGGGCTCGTTGTTGGCAGTTTCAACAAGTGACAATGGAATTAAGATCTTAGCAAATGCTGATGGACAGCGGCTGATAAGGATGCTAGAGAACCGGACATTTGAGGGCTCACGAGGTCCTTCTGAGCCAATTAACACAAAGGTAAATTTACCATTTATGTTTTCTCTTTTTTTTTAAAAAATTATTTATCCTTAAGATGGTGTTTTATGTTGATTGCAATTTCTATTTCCTGCATTTGTATGCTCTCATTTTGATGTGCTGTTATATACCACCTGGTTGTGCAGCCACTAATGGTTAATGTACTGGCTTCTTCTACAAATGTGTCTACCCCACTGGCTGTCACCCTTGAGCGGTCTGATAGAATCTTGCCACCTGTGTCTCTGGGCATGGGCAACCTGGTAAGTGCTTTTGTGCACTACATTCTAATCCTGGTGTCTTTACTGACCTATATTGTAATTAGTATACAGTCTGAGCCTGACTCGAGTTACATGGCTGAATAAATTTGCAGGCATCAATGGACAGCAACAGGATGGCGGATGTTAAACCAAAGGTTGATGATATTCGAAGCAGGAAACTGACTGATATTGTTGATTCATCTCAGCTTAAAGCTCTGCGGTTGCCTGACCCGGTGGCATCTAGCAAGGTACGTTGACAATGTTGGGTAGTTTTTGCCAGTCTACTGGTAGCTCAGTTGGTGAGGCTTCCCTCCCTTCCACAAAAACCATGAGGGTTCAGCCTGGCTGTAACACCAATGGTGAGGGACTTTGTGGGGGGGGGGGGGGGGGGGGGGGGGGTGTGAGTACTTGCCTTCAAAAAAAGAGAAAAAGGATTGGGTAGTTTTGAGTTTGATTGAACAAAATTTGCCAATTCAGTTGATATGAATGCCATAATTGGTTGGGGAAGATAAAAGTCAGTCTACTTGGTTGTGAGCCTTGTTGGCTAGTATTGCCTGATTAATAAGGATGGAATGCACATGGCTTTCTGATTTTGCACTTACATGGTTTGTTCATAGTTGTCAATTTCGTTTTGGTTGCTATTCTAGTTTAACGTTATAGTGGAACGTTTCGGCATTCCGGTAAATTCCGGGATTCTGTTCCGGAAAAGACGTGCTTGAAAAATGACAAAAAAAATAAAATAAAAGAATCCCTAAGTTTGAACAAATAGTTGAATGCTAAATAATACTAAAAATTCATACTTACATTACTTAAATTAAACTACACACTACACTTGACAATTTTCTGGTTTTTACCACATAAAATTGGAAGCATGAAACCTTGGCCGGAACGGGGTGGGATTGGTCCCGAATTTGTACCGGAATTGGGACCGAAAGCTTTTAGGGTGGCATTCCATTCTACCCAGGGCTAAGTCCGGCTGGAAAGGAATGGAGTTGACAACCATGGTTTTGTTCATTTCCCTTTTTAATCTTAAGCTTTGATGATGCCCTTTTATGTTATCCCCTGTTACTATCTATCGTTGCTATTATTTTATTTAATAAACTGATGATCTTGACTTGCAGGTTGTTCGACTGATATATACAAACTCAGGGCTAGCTCTGCTGGCCCTTGCCTCCAATGCTGTTCATAAGCTGTGGAAATGGCAGCGTTCTGATCGGCTTCCATCTGGGAAGGTTTGATTTGATTTTTTTATGCACTTTAAAATGAGTTAATTTATCCAGCTGTCTTTAATAGAGATATTGTCTTGCTTTCATACCCTTTCAGTCTACCGCATCTGTTTTGCCTCAGTTGTGGCAACCTAGCAGTGGAACTCTAATGACAAATGACACTAGTGAGACAAACCCAGCTGAAGATTCAGCCGCTTGTATTGCTTTGTCCAAGAATGACTCATATGTCATGTCTGCTTCTGGAGGGAAAGTTTCTTTGTTTAACATGATGACATTCAAGGTTCATGGTTTCTTCCCCCTTTTCACTAGCTTCTACTTATTTTACTTGATTCAAATTCTTTCTTTAATGTTAATAAAAATGCTAGGTTTTCATAACAGCTAATTACAATATTGAGTGTTACTTTATGGTGTACAATTTCAGGTCATGACGACTTTCATGCCACCACCTCCTGCGGCCACCTATTTGGCATTCCATCCACAAGATAATAATATTATTGCCATTGGAATGGAAGACTCATCTATTCAAATATACAATGTCCGGATCGATGAGGTGATGGTGGTCATATCATCGATATAGGCCACTGTGACTATTTTTCTTATTGTCATTGTAATCTTAGACATTCTTTCTTGTTGGCAGGTTAAAATGAAGCTGAAGGGTCATCAAAAGAGAATAACAGGCCTTGCATTCTCTCAGGCTATGAATGTGCTGGTATCTTCAGGGGCTGATGCACAAGTAAGTAGAATTGATAACCATTTCCACATTCCGCATGCTCAAGGTTTTGTGGACATGCCAGACTGAATGACTGTTTATGCTTTATGCATTCAGTTTCAGTTTGTCAAAAGCAAAAAAATAACTGTGCTACTTTTTTTTTCTGAGCATCCTTATGAACAATAATATTCATTATACAGAAGTGAGAAAATGATGAAATAGTTGGTGACCCAAGGAAGTTGGGGGTATCCTTTTATCCGTCCCAGCTTACCAAGATTTTTAGTTCTGTTAATTTGTCATATTGTTTTGTTGTCAATTGAGGTTAGTGTGGCCCTAAGTTCTACTTCTTGATGGATCAAAATTTCAGCTTTGTGTTTGGAGCATTGATGGATGGGAGAAGAAGAAATCAAGGGTTATACAAGTCCCTCCAGGTCGATCGGTGGCTCCTTTGGCTGGGGAAACGAAAGTTCAATTTCACAATGATCAAAGTCATCTGTTAGTGGTCCATGAAAGCCAAATTGCTATTTATGATAGCAAGCTTGAATTCTTACACTCAGTAAGTTCTTACCCTTACAATTTACAATTTAAATGTGGTACTTTTCCTATTTTTGTTCTGGATGACAATAAATCATCTGAAAATTTGAAATTCCTTTATAGTGATATCTGTCTCTGCCAATCTATGCTGCAACATTGATAAACTACTGCCGTTTGGAATTTCAGCTGACTAGTTAATATTGCAAGTTTCGTAGCTTAGTGTTTTTTCCTTTCCTTTTGGGTTTTTAACTACACAAAATGTAAATTAAAAAAAAAAACGGTACAAGCATGCTAAATGGAAGGACATTTTAGGTAGCGTTTGTTGCAGAGACAAGATTTCTTGCCACGAACAAAGTTCGCATGCGTTTGTGCGTGATTGTTGGTAGGCTTCACTTATGCAACTTTTGGCTATTTATATCTATTCCTTAAAGTTAAATGAAGTAGTCTTTTGTGTTTTTAAAAAATGATTTACATGGCATTATTTAGGTAAATTGTCTACTGAAGAATATTCTTAGTTAATGTTTTGAAAATCAAAACTGATATAAGGGTTGAATATATGTGAATTGTAATTTTTTTTCCCAGAAGTTTTTATAAAATAATGGAAATTTCTAACTAAAAATTTAGAAAATATTAGCAATTCACAATATATATATATATATTTTGATGACCTAGGGTATCCGTCGACCCCTTGCCAGCTTAACCTTCGGACCTTAAGCCTCCAGCTTGGGGGTTACTTGATTTTGATGAGCAAGGACCATTCCTAGGGGGTATATATATGGCCGCACATATAGTACCTGGATAATGCAAGGGCGGGATTCGAACTTGAGACCTTGGGAAGAAACCCAAGGCCCAAACCAACTCAATTCACAATGTGTTCTTTTTCCATTTTATGGTAGTGTCAACTCAATGAGTAATAAGGAACATTGTGGACATGATTGATATATTTTGTGGTATATATGAGTAGAATAATATTTTTCAGATATCAATGGAACTAGAAAAATAAACTGATTGTAGTTTTCTTCCCATTCTTCAAGTCCAACAAATTAAATCCAAAATAATAATAAAAAAAACTATTGAAGCCAAATGAATAAAATCAAAATCATCAGCATTACATTATCGCTTGAGGTTAAAAAAGAGAGGGTTTTTTTTTTTTTTTTGTTGGGGGGGGGTGGGGTTTGAGATTGACGAAGAGAAAAATGTAGTGCAAAAAATATGCCTCCATTTGAACTCTTATTCCTTGTTTCTATGTTATTTCTTCAAATTCTCACAATTGTTATAAAATCAATTCCATTAATCACTTGATAACCTCTTAGAAATGAGAGCACTACAAAATTTAAGAGAGAGAGTAAAAAGATGAATAAGAACACATGTTGGCTATCTCTATTTCCACTAAGATGAATCATTTGAATCATGAAATTTGATTTAGAAAGTATTGGAGTGTGCTATTCACTCATGAGTCTTCATTTACCCGTAAATGATTTTGATGTGTGGATCTGAATCTTTTTCCATAGGATCCAATTCCAATTAGTGCGATTCAATTGAGGAAGCGTTAGAGTGAATTGTTTTGAAAATCGGAATTGTATCGCAAATCATTGATGAACATGAATTCAATTGAATTGTGAATCATAGCGCACATCGTAGGATGTTTTTAAATGTTTAATACAATGAAAAATAACTAAAAATTAAAAAAGAGATTTTTTTGTTATTCATAATCCGTCCATTTTCCCATTCACAGGAGTATAAATACAATGACAAATAAGGCTTTCATACAATCATATCAACAACATCATAACATATATCAATATATAAATAAATGAAATGTGTAAATAGGTAAATAAGTTTAAGATATCAATATGTCTATATATATAAATTTTTTCTTATCTTTAAATCGAAATATAAAAGCAAAATAAACTCCAAATCATCAATCTTGCTCCGTAGGACAAGCTTCAAGTTGAATGCTTTAATTAGTTGTTTTCTCTTTATTATCTCTAAAACCTCCTCAAAGTTGCAAAAACTCTTTAGAGGTTTCATTAAAGACTAAATAAAAATGCTATATGCAAGAAATAGGTAAAGTTTTAACTAAGGCCCTAAGGTTTTGCCTTATTTAAAAAAAAGACACAAGTTTCAAAAGTTTTCAAATTAGGCTCTAATTTTTTAAAAAGCTTTCAATTAAGGACATCCATTCGTATGAAGTTATTTGTTGGCAACCTTTTTTTGCGATTTTTTTTAAATACCCAAATTACTCTTTATTAAAAAAATTTTCTTATTCAATTCCTTTACACTCTCCTCATTTCCTTTTCCAGCATCCTTACGATAATCAATAACAACTAGCATTTCCATAGTAATCTACTGCATATTGTGGCTGTTGAAACCATCTCATGGCTTTAAAAGATTATTAATTTGGTATTTTAAGAAAATTGAGAGAAAAAGTCGCCAGAAAGTACCTTTAAATGGACAAATGTCCTTAATTGAAAACTTTTTAGAAAACTTGGACTGATTTGAAAAGTTCTAAAACTTGTGTCCTTTTTTGAAATAACGGAAAACCTTAGGGCCTTATTTGAAAAATTTTCCAAAGAAATAAAAGAGGTAAAGACTATTAATGTTAGCTTATTGATTATAGCTATTCTTGCTTAGTCGAATCACTTGAATCGGAAGATTCACACTTGAATCCTAAGATTCTTTTGTAAATGGGATTCGTTGCATAGATGTGAATCATTTTCCTTAGGACTCAAGATAAGAATCGTAGGATTTTGTTAACAATGTTGAAGTGTGCTATTCATTCGTGACTCATAATCAATGATGAAAATAGCGGTAGTGGCGGGCGTAGCGGCCTGCCGTCGAAACGCTACGTAGCGGTGTGATTTGAAAAAATCATCAAAAAAAGTTTTAAAAGTTTCAAAAAAATCCAGATTATTAGAAAATGATAGACTATATGATTTTCTTTTAAAAGTAATTAAGATAAAGGGGTGTAGTGGTCTCCTCATTGTATGAGGTCCTGTATCGTTGTATTAATAGAAAATAATAGCAATGATCATTTTTTTCACATGTATTCATGTTGTTATGCTTACTTAGAAACTAATGAAAGGCTTATTAAAAAAACTGTAATGAAGCAATATCAACAAAATAAACAATGTATTGAACTTAAAGTCAAGGCTCAAGATTTAAAAGTTGGAACTTAGGAGTCCAATGGTAAACACTAAACAATGAATATTCAATACTCAACAGTCAACAGTTAATACAACAAATGTGGAATGACATAATAATTAATAGCCCTATAAAAACACTCCACTTGAGAGGAACTCTCTGCATCAACTTCAATTCAGCGCGATCCTATGTGCTTTGGTGTTCTTTTAAGGATAGAAGGGGGATTGGCGCAGCCTTGGATCTTGAATCGATTGTAGAACAATCTCTTAAAGGATTGTTCGAATCCAAAAAAGGATTCCCAAGCACAATGAAACTCACGAGCACAACTAGAGAGAGAAATCTCTTGAACTGAAATTATATTGATAAAAGCATACCTATTACATTGAAGAACTGCTCCTTATATAGGAGAGATTAATTCTAAAATAGAAGGCCTAATTGTACACAAACATGAACTACTAAAAATAAAAATAGGAAATAGATAAGATTAGGGATCCTTGAGGAAGCCAAGGATCAATCGGATATTCTGCAGGCCCGTGATCTGGGTCGGACTTGGGTTCGGCCAGCATCAGCTCTCCCCGGCTTGGAAAAACTCGACTCCGGCGAGTTGAGCGCTTGATATCTCTCATAAAGATCAGGATTGATGCGCTGGAAATCAGTAGCTGTAATCCATGTAGCATCAGAGATGACGATTCCGCCAACGTACATAAAACTTCTGGTAACCTCCTTGACGTGTAGAAACAATTTGATCATCAAGGACATCAATAATTTCATCAGGAGGTGGAGATTTAACTGGTAAAGAAATAAGCTGCTCTTCGTTTTCTCCTTCAGTATCATGGCCACGATATAGAGTAAGATCCTCGACATTGAATGAAGAACTGACGCCTGAATCAGTAGGGACATCAAGATATAGGCGTTGGAATTAATCTTTTGGAGAATCTTGAAAGGACCTGAACTATGAGGGTGTAACTTCTTGTTAGCTCCAGGTGGCAACCTCTCAGGTCGGATACGCACCATAACCATATCGCCTTCCTTAAATTCAACAAAGCGACGATGCTTGTCAATTTGCTGCTTATAAACATCATTGCTGGCAGATATATGGCGACATACTTCATTATGGACTTGCTGCATGTGTTGGAAGAAAGTTTCAGCATTTGCACTCACTCTGGTATCAACTGGTAACGGAACAAGATCAACAGGGAGTCGTGGACGAACTCCTGTAACAGCTTCAAATGGTGAAAGTCTAGTTGAACCGTTGACAGAATTATTGTAAGCAAATTCTGCCATAGGGAGCACTTAATCCCAGTTTGTAATTCGGTCACGTATAAGGCAACGTAACAATTGTCCAAGACTTCGGTTTACCACCTCTGTTTGTCCAGCAGATTGAGGGTGATAAGCAGTAGAGAAATTAAGCTTGGTGTTAGACAGCATCCATAATGTCTTCTAGAAGTAGCTCATAAACTTCGTATCTCGATCAGAAACAATAGTCTTTGGAAGCCCATGTAGCCGAACAATTTCTTTGAAGAATAATTTGGCTACCTTATAAGCATCAGCAGTTGCAGTGCAAGGAATGAAGTGGGCCATCTTTGAAAAGCGGTCAACAACAACAAAGATAGAATCAACCTTTCTAGCAGTCGTGGGTAAACCGAGCACAAAATCCATGCTAATGTCTTCCCAAGGAGTATGTGGAGCAGGCAAAGGTTGATATAATCCAGTGTTCTTCTTGTTTCCTTTGGCAATCTGGCATGTACGACATCTTTCACAAATATGAATCACATTGGTCTTTATGCGAGGCCAATAATATCTGTCGCTGACAAGAGCAAGTGTTTTGTCGCAACCCAAATGTCCGTTACATCCACCTGCATGCAGCTTGCGCACAACATATTCACGAATAGAAGTGGCTGGAAGACAGAGTTGCGTACCTTTGAATAGGAAGCCATCATGAAGACTATAATGAGGATGTTGAATATGACTTCCATTAAGGAGATCCACATAAATAGAACCAAAATCTTTGTCGGCTGCATAATCTTGTTTGATTTGCTCAAAACCAGGTACATTAATAGACATGGCAGTCAAAAGATGTTTTGTTCGGCTTAATGCATCCGCAATCAGGTTATCCTTTCCAGCTTTATGACGAATGCTAAATTTAAATTCTTGTATATATGCACTTCACTTAGCTTGGTTAGCGCTGATCTTCTGCTGAGAGTGTAGATGTTGTAGAGCATCATTATCAGAATAAAGTACAAACTCATTACCAATCAAATAATGTCTCCAGTGACGAAGTGTTTGGACGAGCGTAGAATTCCAAATCATATGCAGTATACTTTCGCTTGGCATCAGAAAGTTTTGCACTGAAGAATGCAATAGGATGTCCTTCCTGGCTAAGGACACCTCCAATGCCAACATTTGAGGCATCGCAAGCAATTTCAAATAGCTTGCTAAAATCAGGAACCTGTAGAACGGGTGCTTCAGTAATCTTGTGCTTGATCTTCTCAAAAGCCCTGGTGGCTGCATTGGTCCACTTGAAGTCACCTTTTCTCATGCAATCAGTAATAGGAGCCATAATAGTACTGAAGTTTCTGGTAAACCTTTTGTAAAAATTGGCAAGACCATGAAAACTGCGAACTTCAGTAAGGGTAGTAGGAATTGGTCAATCAAGAATAGCGCTTACTTTTGCAGGATCCATCTTAATTCCTTGTGCCGATACTACATATCCCAAGAAAACAACAGAATCACTCATGAAAGTGCATTTCTTGAGATTGATATAGAAACGCTCCCGACGGAGAAGTTGGCAAACCTTATCTAAATGCTAAAGGTGATCTTCTTTTGACTGGCTGTAAATAAGAATATCGTCGAAGTAGACGACAACAAATTTTCCAATATAAGGCTGCAATAATTGTGTCATAACCCGCATAAAAGTACTAGGAGCATTGGTTAAACCGAAAGGCATAACCATCCATTCAAAGAGACCATCTTTTGTTTTAAAGGCAGTTTTCCATTCATCTCCTGGTCTTATGCAAATTTGATGATATCCGCTCCGCAGGTCAATTTTGGAAAATATACATGCACCAGTCATCATATCTAACATATCATCCAAACGAGGGATAGGGAAGCGATATTTTACCGTGATTTTGTTGATTGCACGGCTATCTACATACGTTTGCCAGCTTCCGTCCTTCTTCGGAGTGAGAAGTGCTGGAACACCACATGGACTGAGACTTTCCTTTATATAACCTTTTTGAAGCAAATCATCAACTTGCCTTTTTAACTCTGCATGTTCTGCTGGCCTCATCTGATAAGTAGGTAAGTTAGGCAAAAAAGCTCCTGGAACCATATCAATAGCATGCTGAATGTCCCTTAGTGGGGATAGTTCCTTGGGTAACTCATCAGGAACTAGGTCGGCAAATTTGTCCAATAATGGCTTCACTTCCTGAGGAATAGCATGAGAATCATCAGCAACTTGTTTAGTAACTAAGGCATACATGACACCTTGCTCTTTGCTTTCAACTTCAAATTTCCGCATGGTTAAAATATGCGATGTCGGAGAAGATGCGGCGGCGGCGGCGGCGGGAGAAGAGGTAGGAGAGGATGGCGGAGTCTGCAATGGACGCAGTACGACCCGTCTACCTTTCCAATTAAAAGCATAGGTATTGTGTTCATGATCTGTAATCACTTTAAGCTTCTGTAACCATGGCCACCAAAAAAGAATGTGTAACGTTCATTGGGATGACGTCACATAGAAGAGTATCCTCATAATTGCCAATCTTAAAAGGCACATAGCATTGCTGACGAACAGGAATAGAATAGTTATCAACCCATGCAACTTTATATGGCCTTGGATGCTTTACTGTGAGAAGTTTAAGCTTATCAACCGCTTCTCGGGAAATAACATTCATAGCACTTCCACCATCAATAATCATATTACATGCTCTGTCCATACATCTGACACGAGACCGAAAAATAGAAGCATGATTCCAATCTTCTTCCTCTTTAGCATCTGCTACTAGCAAACGACGATCTAGAAAAAGAAGTGGAATACCATCATCAGCGTCTGCATAATCTATCTGATCTGCTTGATCTTCATAAGGAGGATCTGTGTCAGCTTGTCCGGATTCGACATGCTCATCATGCTGAGCATCAATATCAGGCTCATTGGAAGTATATAAATTACGATGAGGGCATTCATTGGCATAATGTCCTCGTTGCTTGTAGGCATGACAAATAATATCCCTCCTGTTTGTTCTGGCATAAGCACGATTATCAGGCTGGTTCTGTGGACCCCTCTGATTCTGTTGGGGATTCATCTGTCTTTGTGGCATCCCTGGCCGAGGATTCTGGGGAGGCTGCTGAACTTGATGCTGAGGAGGAGGCCTATAAACTGTTGCTTGATTGCGATTATAAGTAGGATTAGGACCTCTTTTTGTGGAAGACTCCCTGGCTTGAAAAATATTACGCTTCCGCAACTGAATTTCATGTTGCGCTTTGCGGGCTTTATTGAATATTTCATCCACTGTGGCATAATCAAACATTGCCACCTCTCGTCTGATATCAGCACGCAGATTATCTCTGTACCTAGTGATAGTCAGACGATCATCAGTCCTCAAGTTACAGCGAACAATGTATTCGCGAAACTTGTTGGTATATTCTTCCACAGTCACAGTGCCTTGCTGGAGACTCAGAGATATTCTTGGTGAAGTGTATCCATATAATCAGAAGGAAGAAAATTGCTCTTGAGTTTTTCTTCATAATATTCCACCGGAGAATCGGCTGGCCTACTGCAAGCTCATTGTTTTCAACACCATACCACCAAATATGAGCAGGACTCTTTAGTTTAACCTTGGTAAAGGCTATCCTCTGTGCATCATTCATACCATACCAAGCAAAATAATCCTCCAAAGAATTAAGCCAATCAACAATAACTTTCGGGCTTGCATCACCACTAAAGTCAGCAATTTCAATTTTGACTTTTCTAGTGATGTCATCTGGTGGGGGTGCAACATGGTGAGTTTGATGATCTTGTTTAGCCAAAAGGCGTTGCATAAAATCACGAATGGATTCATGATTTTCAGGTCTTTCTGGTTGGACGGGCGTGTAAATCATAGACGCATTGGAGGATCCTTCTTGACCAACAAATTGCTTTGTTTGCAGCTCAGCAATAGCAGTTTCTGCAATTTTGAGACGTCCCGTGACATCTTCTAATTCTTGACTTAGTTTAAGGATGGTTTCATCCCTCTGGTGGTCGGTCATCCAATGCTGAAGTTCATCACCACGCCTAGGCATGATTGCTATATTTTTTTTCTTTTTGTGGTATGTAGGCGGGTTGGTGGGCCGCGGGTTGGTGGGCCGGACTAACTTAGGTCCAACTGGAACCCGGCACCTCACGTGAAGGCAAGAGGGGTTTTTGGATCTTTCGTTCTTGGTCTGTGTGCAGAGAAAGGAAATAAAGAGAGGAGACGAACTTATCTGATGAATGCAAGAGGAGAAAAGAACGGAGGGGCTAGGCGATGGAGGCTGACGATGGAAGCGACCGTCGACAGTGCTCTTGGCTGCCGCGATGACTTGGCCGCTGCGATGACGGTGATGACGAAATGGCTGGAAGCCGTTGTTGCTTCTGTCGATGACGACGGGGAGCAGTGATGGCACGCTGGAGGCCGCAGCTGATGGGGCCAGGTATGATGTCGCTCGTCGTTCTTCTCTGCTTTCTGCTCTCTCTCGCTGCTCTCTGTTTTATTCTTTTCTTGTTTTTTTTTTTTTTCACTCTGGTTTGGGGAGGAGGAAGAGTTGGCCGAGAAGTGGCAGTTGGTAAGATTTGGGGTTCTCGGTGGGGATCTGGGTTACGATCAGGGGGTTGGGTGTCACAGAGGTTGGGGATTTAGGTTCTGGCGAAGGGTTCGGCAGATAGGGTTTCGGCTTGGTGTGGGGAGTTAGGGATTCGGTACGGAAGGGGTAGGGGTTGTGGATTTGGAAAGTGACAGGGAGATGGTGTCGGCAGGATGGTCGGCAGTATAGGATTGGGGTTGTCTGAAGAGGATTTGGGTTGCTGTAGTGATTCGGTGTTGGCGGTGGAGATCGGTGATGGTGATGGTGAGGAATGGGATCTGTCGTGGTCTGGGAGTTGTGGATTTGCGAGTGAGACAGGGTCGACTGGTGGTGGTGGAGAGGATAACCGGTGAGCAGAGTGGATGGAGTGATGAATTCTGGAAACGACAGAGGCTTCCGGCGACCGGATCTGGTCTCTGATACCAATCTGGCGCAGCCCTAGATCTTGGATCGATTGTAGAACAATCTCCCGAAGGATTGTTCGAATCCAAAGAAGGATTCCCAAGCACAATGAAACTCACGAGCACAACTAGAGAGAAAATCTCTTGAACTGAAATTATATTGATAAAAGCATACCTATTACATTGAAGAATTGCTCCTTATATAGGAGAGATTAATTCTAAAATAGAAGGCCTAATTGTACACAAACATGAACTACTAAAAATAAAAATAGGAAATAGATAAGATTAGGGATCCTTGAGGAAGCCAAGGATCAATCGGATATTCTGCGGGCCCGTGATCTGGGTCGAACTTGGGTTCGGCCTGCATCAGGGATTCTATGTGTTTTGGTGTTTCAAATATAAAAGGGTTGAAGAGTTGACTAAAAATGTTATTTGAAGAGAAAAAGTAAAAAATTAAGCTTTAATATGTATTTCAAATTTTTTTGAAAAATAGCCATCATTTACACTTCGTAGTGGCCCCGTAGTGGTCGTAGTGGTGTTATAGTGGCCGTAGTAGATTGTAGCGGTCCCGTAGTGGCTGCTATGGAAGATAGCAGCGCTATTTTCAATTTAGGGTAGCGGTTGATGTATGGATATGAATCCATGCTCATAATTTAGCAGCGCTATTTTCATCCATGCTCATAATTTTACCCCTAAATGATTTTGATGTATGGATATGAATCTTTTTCCATAGGATTCAATATGAGGTGTATCAGAATTTCAACCAGTGTGTTTGAATAGAAGATTATTCACTATAAAATATTTTTAAGAAGCAACATAAAAGAATTAAATTAATGAGTAAAAGTTGTAGTAACTACAGAAGCATTCTATATAATGACAATGGACTGCTGTCAGGAATAAAATTAGAAGCAAAGATATGACAACATAGAGACCCCAAAAAACAAAAACCACGCGGCAAATTTAGGACTTCGAACTAAATTTAACTTGTGTCAACCCTACTTAGCTGAAAGGCCAAACTGATGGAAGTACCGAAGAAGTGATGTGTAGGAAGAGTATCACCTGGATCCAGAGAATCGGTGCCAAAAGTGGTCAAGACAATAGCAAGCTGTTTATGAATTTGTTATCCGCTGCCAGGGAACTGTAGCGGGTGATCCACTGGGTCAGGTGAAGGGGTTAGATTTATGCAATCTTTTTTGTCACTGGGCACCACTATTTGATCGATGTTCAACCTTCCCGCGTAACAGAAAAAGAGCCTCTGTATCAGAATCAGCTATTTGATTCTCTACCCAAAAGCTTCTATCCTATTTATTACTATTGGTTATATACCTAACAACCGTTGGTTAAATCACATGTAAGGATCTTTGGTGATACATTATGCATAAATCACTGGTATGTAACACTGTTTTCCTTGTTTCTTTTTACTGATAGATATTTATATCTCATACAGTGGACTCCTAGAGATGCCCTCTCGGCACCCATTTCAAGTGCAATTTATTCATGTGATGGTCTTCTTGTATATGTTGGATTCTGTGATGGTGCTGTTGGAGTATTTGATGCAGACAGTTTAAGGCTTCGATGTCGTATTGCCCCTTCCGCATATATTCCAGCTCCTGTTACTAGGTATGCTAGTGAAATATTGCCCAAGCACTTGTATGTTGAACTGATGAATATATGTAACATTGTGTGCATCTAAATTGCCACGGGGTGCTCGTTGTGGCAACCCCGTGTTCTTCTTTAGGGTGTTTTCTATTTGTATTTTAGAGCTGATGGATCCCTTTGCGGATTGTGTTGGATTTTGCAGCAACAGCACTGTCTATCCTTTGGTGATTGCAGCTCACCCATCTGAAGCCAACCAGATTGCATTAGGAATGAGTGATGGTGCTGTCCATGTTGTCGAACCATCAGATGCAGAACTGAAATGGGGGACCTCACCACCTGACAATGGGTCTCTTCCATCGGTCCCTTCTAATACTGCATTGAGTAGTCAGGCATCAGAACCCCCTTCTAGATGACTGTTTAGGAACACGACTTCAGATTAAAAAGGCCCAGAGGCAGGCCCTCTCCAGTTAATCTCCACTGCAGAGGTGATCACCTTTTTCATCTGACACCATGCAGTAGATAGACCAACACAATATATATTCCTGTTGTAAATTTTTTCAGGGTCTGAGATGGTAGTTGCAATGCGGATGTCGTTGCAATGAGATTGAACACCTTTTTTTTTTTTTTTTTTTGGGGAGGGGGGTGGGGGGTGTCACGTACTCTTTCCCATGTTAATGATTGTAGGATTGTTTATTTTCTCACATGATGTTTGGTTTTGTCCGAGACATTAAAGCGTCACATGTTACTGGGCGCCTTTCTCTCCTCCCCCTGTTTTGAGATTATTGGTTGTTGTTGCAAGGTGGGTACTTGCATCAATTTGATAGAAATTAAGTTTATGATGTTATTACATCATTCATGTCATGATGTGGAGAAATAGGTTGTTACTTTGATTCTGATTGTAACTTGAAGAAATCACCAAAGATTTGGCTCACTTTTCCCTCTTTTTTGTTGTATTATCAGTTAATGTTCTCCTACTGCTTGTAAATCAGCTTTGTTATTTTTGTTTTCCATGAGTTTGATGGAGAGGGCTGGAACCTCTGTTTGGTTGAATCCAGTTTGATAGGGAGGATTATATAATAGCTGTCGGGTTGGTAAGCCCCAGCTGATTGAAAGAGATCCCCTTCAGAATCCTTTTTGTTGGGGTTGGAACTTCTTTGAATAAGGTTGAGTGGAAAAGCCTTCCTAGAGAAGGTATGTTCATGGTAAATTGCTGTTGATTAATTGGTTTTGGAAATTTAGATGAACCTTGAGCAGTTTGGATTATTTTTCTTTCAGTCAACGTACATGCACAGACGGAAAGATAACACCCGACCATCTTTGGTGCAACGCATCTAACATGTGGAAGAATATTCTTTATAAAATTTAGGGAACATCTTCTATTGGATCAAATGGATTAGTGGAAAGCCGAGTAGTATATCAAGTCGTTGGCTTCCTTCGTGTGCGTGTGCACCGGTTGTGTATTTATAAGTCTTGCTTGCGTTCTGCCGATTGCCTTTATACGGAATAAGAAGGCACAGATGTTGGACACGTGGGGTTACACAAAAGGATATGGCAAGCCTCTACTTTTATCTAGAGGGCGTTAGAGGTTTTAAAAAACGGCTCTACCCATTTAGAGAAGCAGAGGCAATGCCTCTTATTTCCACAGCCCATAGAGTTTGGAAACCTGGGGAAATAAATAGAGGCAGTGGTACACTTGAAATGCCTAGTCTCTCTCTCTTTTTTTTTTTTTAAAAATCTGAGAGGGCAAATCAAAATTTAAATCATTGGAAACCTTCACAAGATCAAGCATGTACATGATACTAAATTTTAGGGGTTGGATTATCACCAATCTTGAGCTATGCATGAAAAATCGTTAGATCATTTTGGAAGGTGAACATGATTATGAGGTCAATTTTAATCATACCTTTTGGTTTTAAAAAAATTTATAAATAAATATTAGTCATTGATGTAATATGTTAAATTTTGGATTAGTCCATGAACAATTTGTTTTTTTTTTTTTTATTATTTGTGCGATAATAAATTATGATTCAAACTGTTCAAAATGTTTTTAAGGTTTATGATTATTAGGAGATTAGATTTTAGTCGTTAGATCATCACCAATCTTAAGATATTTATTTAAAAATGTGGACTATTTGATATTATTTTTTTAAAATCTGTGGGGTTCAAACTCCAGATCTTAGATCTCTTTGGAAGGATGAATCTGATTTCAAGGCTTGATAGCTTATAGATTTTAAAAATTTTGAGAAAAAAATTTCATTCATTAATTTAAAAAATTCTATTTAAAATACATCCTTACATTATCAAACACATTTTTTGAGTCTAGCCTCTGTTTTTTAGTTTCTCTTTTTTTAATGAATTTTTTTAATAGGTCTGTATGAGAAAGAGTAGACTTGCCAAACAAGCTCTAGACATTGAAAGCATATGGCATATGCTTTGTTTGGTCCACTGAACTTGAAGTGTACATGATACACGTTCTTAATCATTTTTTACATGGATCCTAGTGGGCATCATTGGTCAGGTAATTTCTGTTGTTCATGTGAGGAGGGAAAGCTAAGAAAAATCGATAAAATCGATGTTTCGTTTTGTTTTTCTCTTCGCCTAAAGAGAGAGGACCTCAAATTTGCTCAAATACTAGCCCTTGGATAAAATCGATAGTGTCAAAACCTAAGGGATTGTAAAACAAGGATGGTGTTTAATTTGAATAAGGGCTAATTCAAAGGTGGTAGTGAGACTATGAGAGCTAACCATAAGCTGGCCAGCCGGACCCGCTGGCTTAGCCCTTCCATGTTTTCTGACAACCTATCCGTCCATCAAGAAAATTGTGTAAGCCATGGGGTCCTATTCTCTCTAAGCTAGACAGTCGATATAATAATACAATGGATTCATTCATTCAAGATGGCTGGCCTAGATTTTATTTTATGAAATTCAACTGTTTCAGCCTTCAGTCGCCAAAAATAGAATCATGTGTCCCATTGCGCGCCATATGATGAGCAAAACGTGATTAAGATCTGAGCAGGGCAATATTCAGTCTTGAGGCCCACCAGGTAAGTTAGCGGCTCAGATCTCGTGCAGTGATGAGAAAACAATCCAGCCCTCTGTCAGTCCTCAGTTTTCATCAGACAGCTGTCCAAGCGTGAGCGAAACGAGGAAATTTTCCATAAAGCTCTCTCGGGAGCTGAATTTCAAATTTGCCTGTCGTGGCACCAACGGTCACAATTTCAAAACCAACCTCAACGTCTCTTTTGCCTTCCTCAATCCTCCCTCGCTGCATATAACCCCCGTCTCCTCCCTCCTTCCTTCCCCACCAAAAACCCTCTCGTTTTGACGCCCAAAACCCTCCATTTCCCCCAAATCTCCCTCTCGACGCCACATCATGGATTTCCACAGTCTCGCAAGGAAACATCTCCAGACACTCTGCAAGAAGAACAAGATCCCTGCCAACCTCTCCAATGCCGCCATGGCCGATGCCCTCCAAGCTCTTCAAATCGTAAGATCTTCTTCATTTATACCTCAGATTTGATGATACTATAACGCTAAGGCTTTTCTTTTTCTTCGAATCGTAATCCTTTGATGACCTTTTCAGGTTCAAGGAATCGAAGATCTTCTTCACCTGCAATCGCCTCGGTTCTCGCCGGAACCGCCTACAAAGACAGCGGCAAGATCGCCTGATCTTCCGCGAACTTGCCGGGGAACAACCTCCACCCGGACCAGATCTGTTAAAGATCCTGCCCCAGAGAGCTCGGTTCCTCTCACGCGGACTCGTGCGAAGGCTTCAACAGCGCGACGAAGAATCTCCAAAGAAGAGGAACAAGAAAAGGAATCCTCCGACTCGCAGCCGAAAACTCCTGCAGCGCCCATTGGCCGCAAAAGAGAGACTGCAACTTCAGTTCTTCGGAAGATCGAAGCCGAGGTTGAAGAAGAAGGAGAGGATGAGAAAGAGAACCAGATCCCAGTCGCGGTGGCCGGATTGAGAGGCTACAGCACGAGGCGATCTTCGAGATTATCCGCGAAGAGATTGCAAGAACCGACGCCGATCTCGATCCAGAAAAGCAGAGGAAGAAGAAAGCAAGCAATCAAGATCTCTGCGTTAGATGAAGAAAGAGAGGGTTCTGATATCAAATTGGAGGAGGATTCTCGGAGATCTGATGCCAAAGAGGATGAACAAGGTATTGCTGCAGATTTCTGTTTCCATTTCTTTGATCCTTGAATGCATTTCTTATGCATGCTTCATTTGTCATTACTCTGCTTTCTGTTTTGATTTAGCTCTACCAATTCCTGAAGAAGATCTTCCCAAAATTGGGGATTTTGTCAATGAGAGTGGAGACTCGGATTTGAAATCTGAAACTGGTGACTATGACGGCGGGAAATGTGATTCAGACCTGCCGATGGTCGGCGATTGCGTCTCCGAGGAATGTGATTCAGATCAGAGTTCGCACCAAAATCCGGCGCCGGAAGACGCTACTGCTGCAATTGATGATCTGGAACCTCCTCTGCCGGCGGAATACTATCACGATCAGGCATCGAACGATGCTTCCGGTCAATCGGATAATCTGAATCAGGGTTCTGATCAGGTGCCGCCGGAGTGCGAGGAAAGCCTGACAGATGGTCCTATTGCTGATATTGATCCCGCGGAGAAACTAGATTCAGAATGCAAGAAAATAGCTTCAGATGAAGACCATTCTACAAATGGAAGTGAAAATTTAGGCCAAAACATGAAAACCAATTCTACTGCAACCCCTGCTCCAAGGGATGCAGATTCTTCGTCCTCTGTTGAGAATCTGAATAAAGAGAATGAGGATTTTGATTGTCAAGATCATCTGGTGGAGAGTAGTCTGCTGAAGTTGGAATTTGCGCATCTTTCATCTTCTATGAAGAAGTTAACACTGGATTATCCTCAAGATCCGCTTGTGGAAAACATTGCAAATTCTACTGAGTTTTCTGCCAGTGAGGCATTGAATTTCCCGGATTCTGATTTCATGGGTGAGATTCCGGCGGGCAATCAATTTCTTGTTGGGAGCCCGGCGAGCTTGAGGCGTAAGAAGATCAGCGCGCCAAGTCCAGGAACTCCACTGGGGTCTAGGAGCTGGGGTCCGTCGAATAAGAAAGGGACGGCGACGAAGACGCCGATCAGAAGTAATATTTTGGAGGATGTTGATAAGGAAAATAAGGGAAGGGAGAGCGTAAAAAGAGAAATGAAGGTGGTGGCTGTAAATGGTGGTGAGGACAAGGAGCAGAAGAAACTGGTTGATATGAGCATGAGGCAGCTCAAGAAGCTGTTCAAGGAAACAAAACAGGAGGTAAGGGAAGATATTTTGATGTTATATGACAGACACACAACTTTTTCTGATCTCTATCCTTTTGTTTAATGTTTCTTCTTGTTGGTGTGAATGCAGTTGGTCAAGAGGTCTGTGCTCCAGGCGGTGGACGACAACCGTTTTACAGTGGTGGAAGGAAAAGACAATTGAAGCAAGCAAATAAGAAGGTGATCATCAGAAGAAGCTGGTTTTTCGGTTTTTTTCTTTTTTTTTAGCTCTGAATGGGTAGAAACCATGGTTTTTGCCTGGTTAATTTCTGTTCTACTTGGATTTCAGAAGTGCTTCTTGTGCTTGATAAGATTTTGAGAATAATGTGGTCAGATGGATTTGATTGTATACAACTTTTCTCTGCCTTAGAGTTGGCTTCAATGAAACTTGAAAGGATTACATTTTGAATTTTACAGGCCCCTCTCTCTCTTTCTCTCTCTCTCTCTCTCTTTCTCTCTCTCTCTCTCTCTCTCTCTCTCTCTCTCTCTCTCTCTCTCTCTCTCCCCTTTGTGTGCGTTTTCAATTTGATGCTGCTCAAGTTGTAATAAATGGATGGGAATTTTCTGAGTGTACTGATTGCGTAATTGTGCAGTGGAGATTGATCTTATATTAAGAATATATTCTGTTTTGTCTGGTTATTGGCAATGGGGACCAGTAGAGAAATTCCAGCCAATCTCATTTCCTTCTTTGTGGCATTAAGCCTCTCAAGTTTAGGACTAGTTTCCAATGAGTGGCTTTTATCGAATAGGACAGGGAATTATATTGTTCAATTTTTAGGGTCCATGCCCTATAACCAAACTAACCTAGCCTAGATAATTTGTGGCTACTCTCTAGACAAGTCTAATCTATGAACTGTCTTTTTTAAGACACTGGGTCCACCCTGTGCTCACCTTTCTCTACTTTTGGGCAATTGCTCATTGGCTGGGAATGGGAATCTATCTTTTTCCTGGTTCAACAAGTAAGTACACATGGACTGGGCCCATGTGTTCTTCATGCTCAGCTTGATGCACTGTGTATCTAGAGCTCACCAAAGACTCTTTCAATTATATTTGGTCTGTTACGTAAATTCTGTTTTTCTATTTCAGTATATATAGAATTCAATCCTTTTGATAGGTTACAGTTATCTATCCTTTATGTCCTTTTTGCTACCTCTACCTCTCTTTTTGGTTCCTTCTTTGTACCCTTTGCCAAAAATCACAAGGACAAAGGGATGAAAAATCTCTATCCATAGGTGGAGTAGCCTTAAAGACTTTGATAGGTGTAGATTTTATTAATTGCCAAATGTTAAAAATGGGGTCATATAGTTTTTTAAGAGAAAATGATCATTTATGATGTTATTTACATTGTTTTCTAAAAGCAATACGTAAATTGATTTTAATCACGGGAAAGACTACTACAATGCATCTATCTTCACTTTATGGTAAGGGATAATTCCTTTTTTAAACCTGGTCAGAAGGTTGTCATGAGGTGTGCGTCTTCTTGCACGCTAATACTTTCCAAAAAAGGAAACAAAAACTACATGTGGTTCTTGCCATGGTGGGCTAACTCTAATAGAGTATATTCTAAACAAGAGCAGAATTAGGATGTAAAATGTAGAAAAATTATCCCATGTTCAAGAGAGTGGTAGGTTGAAAGAAATGAACCCCATTTGCATGCCATTGAAAATTTCTCAATTTGAAGACAATAGGCTATAGTGACTTCGTAAGAGAGAGAGAGAGAGAGAGAGAGAGAGAGAGAGAGAGTGCACCCACCACTACAGAGACTTGTTTTGAATTTTTTGTTATTAGTTTGGTTGGTGTTTTTTTCCCATCTATTGTGTTCTGTTAGCTTCATAAATGTTAGAATCTTGGGCTGGAGCCATTACAAACAGAAGACATACACCACATGTTTGATAAATTTATTTTTCAATGAAAACTAACTTGGAGCATGTTTATCTATGAATGGACATATGTTACTAATTTGTATAAGAGACTCGAGGCTCTATCAGACAAAATATCGAATATGGTTACATGGAGGGCAACAAAATGCTTATATGTAGAACTCGTTTATTTAACACAACGAAAAATGTAGGACGTCTCAACCAAGTAGCTCTCGAGTCACTAGAGGATCTACCTTTGAGAAACATGAAGTGGATGGACACACATGATGGAGTGCTCCTCCATGTCATGCTTGAAATGTCAAAGAAGGCAAAGCCATTCCAGGAGGATTTACCTCAGAGGGATGGGGTCTAATTACAAAGGAAATGCAAACAAAGTTTGGGCAAGAATTCAGTAAAGATAAGTTGAAGAAAAGGTTGAAGAGCTATAAAAAATTGTACAGTGCGATGAAGACCATGCTAAACTTAAGTGGGTTTCAATGGGACAAAGAAAGGAAAATGTCACCACAGAAGCAGGGGTGTGGGATGATTACATTGCGGTGAGATTTTTATTAAATTTATAGAATCTTTTCTAGATTGCAAGTATGAGTTATTATTATTATTATTATTATTATTATTATTATTATTATTATTATTATTATTATTATGTTGGAATCCATGCACATCCTGGAGCTAGTATGCATAGACTAGATGCATGCCTGATTACTATGTTATGTGCGAAATATTTGGTGACTTAATTGCTGATGGTTGAGAGGAATTAGTTGTAAATTCCATTGCTTGATCACCACCATCTACACATAACGATGCCTTGGATGGAAATGACATGAATGTTGACGATGAGGCCACACCCCATAATAAGGAGGTTGGAGATGAGCACATCTTTATAGCTAGGGGGCGTAGTGTAACACTCCGACCCGATTTGATCCGGATTAGTGGGTAATTGCGTGTGATTTTATCGTTAAGTGTGTTTTGCTTTTGCTTCTCTTTGGCTTTGAGTCTTGGAGAGATCGTTTGGGTTGAGTTGACTTGGTTTCGGTAGTTCGAGCCCTTTTTCGTAATTTTGACTTTTGATTGACTTTGTCAGTTTTGCGTCATTCTGACGTCATCGCGTGTATTTCATTGAGTTTGTCGATCTTCGTAACTGTCTTGGATCCAAATGATTCTGTTTGCTCTCGTTGGATCGTCAGTTGACTCAAACTGACATTTGTGTAAGCTGTTTGGACTTATATGTAAATTGGACTCATTTTTACTTACAAATATCCTACCTACTCTTTCTTTCTCTCGATCGTCTCTGCTCGTTCTCTCTCAGTTGTCTCTCGTTCAGCTCTTCTCTTTCACTCATTTTCCTTCTTGTTTGTGGCACGTGAGGGAGAGAGGAGCCAAGTTGTGTGTGTGTTTCCAGTGGACTGAGCCAAAGCAACGACGTGATTTCGTCTATGAGGCAAGTATAAGCACAAGTAGTATAAACACTGATTGATATGGCTTTGATTGTTTGTATCTTACTCTTTGTGGTATGCATCAGTGTTAGACAGCCTTATTGAGTCCAGTTTGCTGTTATTTTCCTGTTTTCGGTCGAAAGATTCGTTTTCTGTATGTCTGCAACTGTTCCAGAAAAATGACTCCGTGCACTCACGGCTACACTGTGAAATGTGCTACGGCTAAGCCGTGAAATGGCTCACGGCTAAGCCGAGACCCAGCCGTAACCCTGACCGTAGAACAGTACAGACTGACATCCAAAAATAACTGAGAGTTGGCAAAATGCCACTCTTCTACGGCCCAGCCTGATCTAAGCCGTACATTGTATTACGGCTAAGCCGTGGACCAAGATACGGCTGCGCCGTAGAGTAAAATACGGTTAAGCCGTAAATACGGATGGACATTTTGGGAACCTCGGCTCTGCCGCAGTGCAGATTACGGCTAAGCCGTAAGGTCATCTACAGCTACACCGTATCAGCCTGAGAACTGAATGAAAAGGACTAGGTTTAAGAAAGAGACCGTATATGACCTTCATGTTAGAATGTAGCTAACCGGAACATGCCCAATGGAATTTTTGAATGACATGAATGATCTCGAGGGCTGTGAATCATTCATGCTCGTTATCCAGTTGTTTGGCACCTCCCCATGGGTGTTGGTTTAAGGGACTTCGGTGCACATTCCAGACACTGCAACACTAGACAAGGGTGCATCGGACAACTTAAAACTACATCAACATGTACGGTTAGAAACACTGGATAAATATGTTAGGATTGGCTTGTAATTGACCTTGATTTGTAAAGTACTTTGATTGGTATATAGCATATTGACTTCGGTTATGCCTTCTTATGTGTTCTACGCTGGACCTCTCGATTCTGCAGGAAATGCAGCAACCCCAGAGCAAAGCCCGGGCGGGACCATTCTTATGCTTGTGTTTTTTCTCGTTGCTCCGGTGGAGTACTTGAGTTCTGAGTCAGTGATTGTTATTGTTACTCATTGTCAGTGCCTCTTTTATTTGCTTATGTGCATTCAGTTTCAGTATCAGCATCAGTATATGTGATGCACTTCCTATTGTTTGTTTAGTGTGATATGTGAGATATGTATGTGATATGATTGATTGATTGAGGTGCATCATCCGATTTGATTGTGATTGGTATATGGCACTACTGAGCCTCAGCCTTTGGATACCCGACGGGGTTAACTTTGGTTTAGTTTATGTGTTTGCCTCTGCAGAGTGTTCTGTCCTGAGACTCTGGACCCCGGGAACTAGAGACCCATGCGTACCCTGGCCCGGTCACTGGTGTTCTCATTCCGACTGCTCTCGAAAGGGAGAATATGGCCAATGTAGTAGCCACTTTGAGTGTTATCTGTTTATGATTCTGATAGCATGCTTATTCATTTGCGCAATTGCTTAGTATACGAACATGATTTCTATGGACCTTGCATTGTGACTATTGCTCATGATTAGACACAATTCGTGTTATCTTCTTGTGGCTTATATTTTGCTAAGTCGTTGTACTTATGAGTTGTCTTTGTGTGTTGCAGGCTCAGATCCATCTCCCGATCCTGCGTCGGTCGACCCGACTCCAGGAGAGGCGCGCGAGGCCCCCTCCGGCCTAGAGGAGTGGACTTGATCCATCCTCCAGAGTACGGTTTGCATCATTTTGTTCCCCCCATTCATTGAGTCTGGGTCTATTGAGGGGATTTTTCTGGACTTGTACCGTGGGCTTTGATTGAGATCTGTATTCCCGCTCTATTGTCATACGTTCTTGTAATTGTTCTCATCATCAGTTAATGCTTTTGTAATCTCTTATGTCATTTTGGTATGTTGTGGTATGCCTTGATACGTACAGCTTCCGCGTACAATTATTTGCACGTGTGAATGATCCCTTGTGTGTGTATGCTTGGACGGGGTCTAAGTGTACGTGCACGGGAGTACGTGTGTCATTGGTTAGACTTTCTCTGACCCCCGGTCCCTGGGCTCGAGTTGTGACACGTAGTGCAACCCCTGGAGGATCCTCACATCAAACAACAAGACCCCAAAGTACAAGGGAAGCTATGGTGGCGGTTGTTGCTAGCATGGCTAAAGCAATAAACACAATGGCAAGGAATACACTAGAAGAACGAATGAAGAAGGTGTGGGAAGCAATACTTTCTCTTGATCTAGAACTAGTGTGGCACTTGGGGGCATTTCAACAACTACAAAATGAAGAGAAGGCTGCATAATTTTTTTGCCTTAGATAACGATTATTGCAAGCTCTTTATATTTAACTTCCTTAAAACTAACTTTCCTAACTATGTGAACAATGATGTTTTGGATTCTTATCTTAGACTTGTTTTGTGGTTATGATTGATTTATGGTTATAATTATTTTGGCCTCATGTTTTTTATATTTTGTTTGATCATTTATAACTTTATTAAGACATGCGATGTTTTGTCAATGAATGTCGTTTTAATTGTTGGAATGTCATAAATACTTTAATTCTTTTTTATGGAATGTCATGACTTATATCGATCAGTTATGTTATTGTCCTTAGTTGCATTATGAATAGATAGGATCTTCTGTTAGTATTAACTACTGTTGTTACATCATCATGTCTTTTATATATGGTACTGTATGCAATATCTCATCAAAAAGAAAGTTCATGATTCTGAACAAAGTGAAAAGACTTATCTCAACGGGATTATAATTGGACATCGTCGTACATGTCTTTACGTATTTAGAATGAGCAGTGATTGTTTTTTGCTATTGGCCAATGAGCTAAGGCATAGGGGCCTTTTGACGGGCTCTCGTGTAGTGACAGTGGAAGAGCAGTTAGGAATCTTTTTATTTACCATTAGCCACCGGATACAATTAGGGGAGACAATTAGTTGATACTTTAATTTGATACTAGATGCAATTTTAAAACTCGCTCCGTATTATGTGAAGCAATTTGAAGGAGAGTGTCCATCTGAGATAACGAATAATCCTTTGTTTTACCCATATTTCCAGGTAATATTTTCAATAGACATTAAGTAAAAAATCATATGCTACATTGTAATACATATTGTATTTGTTTATAGAATTGCATCGGGGCAATAGAAGGTACACATATCTTTGCATGGGTTAGACTTGAAGATCAAGTGCACTGTTAATAAGTCCTTAAAAAAAATATTCTAGGGTTATTTTTTGGAAAGATTTATGAACCTATTAATTTAAAAGAGCCTCAATTAGTGTGAAATCATGTTTTTATACATTTTAGAGTCAATGTTGTGTTTTCACACATATTTTTCTTAAAATTAACAGTTTTTGCATACCATCATGAAAGCTGCCATTTTTATAACTATATTCTTAGAAAGTCTTGAACTCCACCAGTTTTTACTGTCGGTCCCAAGCTCAGGTAAAGGAGGAAGGTTGCGTTAGGTAATTTGACAGCCAGCATAAAACCTTGTCACAACCCAAATATGAATTCTGAGATAATGATATTTCGCGATAAGGCTAAGGCGTTCCCCATTTTAAGCGACACATTATAGCGTCGCCCGGCTGCAGTGAAAAGTGTGCAATGGCTACCGTATGACTCTGGGCTAGTGTGGTTAAAGAAGTTAGTCCATGACAAAAAGAGGAGGAACAGGAAAATTATACTTGCTACTTGGAATATAGGAACCTTGGTGGGCAAGAGCATGAAGTTGGTTGAGGTAATGAAAAAAAAAAAAGAATTAAAGTGGCTTGTATACAGGAGACAAGGTGGAAAGGGAATAAGCTAAGAAGCTCACGGATATGTATAATCTTTTTTATGCAGGAAAGAGTAATACAAGAAATAGAGCGAGTATAGTTGTAGATAAGGATTTGAAAGAGAAAATTGTAAGGATAAAGAGGTTTGGTGATAGAATTATAGTAATTAAACTAGTGCTAGAGGAAGTTATAATTCATATCATCAGTGCATATGCTCCCCAAGTAAGATTAGAGGAAAGTGTAAAAAGACAATTTTGGGAGGAGATGGATGATTTAATGGGAGAAATCTGAAATAGTGATAAGATTTTCCTTGGAGGGGATTTAAACAGGCATATCGGAAAAGATAATAGAGGATATGAGAGAATGCATCGAGGGCAAGGATTTAGAGAAAATAATGAATTTGGAAACACTATATTGGACTTTGCAGTGGCATTTGATCTTGTAGTAGCAAATACTTATTTTAGAAAGAGAGATAAGGATTTAATTACCTATAAAAGTAAGAGTAATAGGAGTCAGATAGACTTTTTTCTAGTTAAAAAACAGGACCAATTGGCTTATAAAGGTTGTAAGGTTATCCCAGGAGAGAATTTGACTACGCAATATAGGCTCGGAGTTTTAGATATTTGTATTAGAAGTAGAAAGAGAGTGGTAGTAAACAATATGGATTCTAAAATAAAGTGGAGAGACATTGCTACAAAGTTTGGCATAAGACTAAAAGTATGGAAAATTTTGAGCTGTATAAGAAGGTAAAGAAAGAAGCTAAGAAAATAGTAAGTAGTGCAAAGCTCAAAGCATACGATGACCTCTATAATAGGTTGAGAATAAGAGAAGCAGAAAAGGATATTTTTAAGTTAGCAAAAATAAGAGAGAAGAAAAGTGAGGACTTGGATCATATTAAATGTATTAAGGACAATGAGGACAATATTCTGGTGAAGGACAACGATATTAAAAAAATGTGAAATGAATATTTTAGCAAACTTCTAAATGAAGAACATTTGGGTGATATAAGAATTAAGAATGATACTTCATCATTAGAGCATACTTTTCTTCGTAGAATTAGAGAGGTGGAAGTGAAGGAAGCATTAAATTGAATGAAGACAGAAAAGGCAACCGGGCCAGATGGTATTCTGATAGAGGTATAGAAATGCTTAGAAGAGGTTGGGGTGAGTTGGTTATGTAGACTATTCAATAAGATACTTGTGACAAAGAAAATGCTGGATGAATGGAGAAGAAGCATTGTAGTACCTATATATAAGAATAAGGGAAATATATAAAATTATACCAACTATCGAGGGATTGAGCTTATCAGTCATACTATGAAGTTATGGGAGAGAATAATGGAGCAAAGATTGAGACGGAAAACCAAGATATTTGAAAATCAATTTGGTCTTATGCTAAGGAGATCAACTATGGAAGCTATCTTTTCACTAAGGCAATTAATTGAAAAATATCAAGCAAAGAGGAAAAATCTATACATGGTCTTTATTGATTTGGAAAAAGCCTATGATAGGATACCGAGAAATTTAATTTGGTGGGTTTTAAAAAAAATGAATGTCCTTAGAGGTTACATTGAAAATTTTAAGGATTTGTATGAAGGAGCAGTAACAAATGTGAGAACCACATGTGGAGAAACATGTAGATTCCCCATAGCTATAGGTTTACATCAAGGATCAACCTTAAACCCTTATCTCTTTGTATTAATCATAGATGAGTCAACTGTGTATATTCAAGAAGAAGTACCATGGTGTATGTTGTTTGCAAATGATATAGTATTGGTGGATAAATCAAGAGATTGTGTAAATACAAAACTTGAGAGATGGCGGGGGGCATTAGAATCTAAAAGCTTTAAATTAAGTCGTACAAAGACAGAATAGATGGATTGCAACTTCAGTAGATATATACAAAGTGTTGAAACCACTGTCAAAATTGAAACTCATGAGATACCAGGTAGAGATTCTTTTCGGTACCTAGGCTTGATGATTAGTATGGATGAGGAGATTGACGAAAATGTGGAGCATAAGATAAAAGCTGGATGGCTGAAGTGGAGACTAGCTTCTAGAGTGTTTTGTGACAGACGAATGCCAACGAAATTGAAGAGCAAATTTTACAAGACAGCGGTTAAACCAATTATGACATAAGGAGCAGAATGTTGGCCAATTAAGAAGACGCATATTCATAAGATGGATATAGCGAAAATGAGAATGCTTAGATAAATGTGTGGTAAAACTAGAAAAGATAAAATTAAAAATGAGTACTTTCGAGAGCATTTAGGGGTAACATCAATAGGAGATAAGATTAGATAAACCTGTTTAAGATGGTTTGGATATGTTGAGCATAGGTCAGTAATGGCACCGGTGAGAAAACGTTTGGCTATACAGGTGGATGACCCATCAAAAAGTAAGGGTAGGCCGAAAAAAGCATTGATGGAGGTCATTAATTTAGATTTGAAGAAGTTTAACTTATCGAAGGATTTGGCTCAAAATAGAACGGAAACATAATTCATATAGCCGACCCCAACATGGTTGGGATAAAGCTCTGATGATAATGATGATGATTTTTGGAAAGTCTTGAAAAGTTAGATTTTCTTATGAAATAAATCAAATTTTCATCATCACATAAAATCATGAAGAATGAAGTGCATTGATGTCATCATTTCAAGTGAGATGGGCTCCAGTCGTGTATTTGTGATCTTAGGGTTAAAATTATTTTTTTCACATGAATTTCACTTTTTGCTTGTAGGACATTAGAGAAATGAGTCTCATTTTAGAGAATTGAGCTAAGAAAACTATTTGGAAGAAAAAAAAAAGAGAGAAGAGAAATTCTAAAAACTGTGAAAAATAACTTCATGGGTCCCACACACATGTTAGATATCTAAGAGGGGGTTTCATTAGCTTAAATTATCTCTTTGAAGAAAATCCAAAAAAAAATTGCAAGAAAAGAGGTCAAACTTGGAAAATTCCTTGCACATGAGTCAAAATTGAAGGAATGGAAAGTTGGTGTTCCACCTCAGCTAATATTAGTTTGGAAATCTTTTCCACTAAGTTGCAAGATTTTCTCTTCCAAAGATCTCCAAAAAGATTTCCAAGTCAAAGGCAAATCCATAAAAGAAAAAGGCTAGCATTGCAAAAAGAGAAAAAAGGGGAGCAAATGGATGGACATTCAGCCATGTCCCGTCACTCCACTCCACGCCCATGAACTCTTGGTAGAGTCCACTCATCCCTAATTTAATATGATTAAAGTTTTATCTAAGGTTTCTCATATGCAATGGTTTCTTCATCAAAAGTGGGCCCAAATTGTAATCCCTTTACAATTCTCACTAATGTGTTACATGTGGGACCACTTCAGTGTTTGTGGTCCCAATCTCTACAGTCACTCAAATTGAAGTGGAGATAGGTGAATCATCAAATTTTCAATAAGAAAATCGTGGTGCGGTTTCATAACTTGGTGAAGAGAGTTACCAAATGAGGAAGATGAAAAGCTTCAAATGAGATATGTTGGTGAATGAAGTGGTAGTTACCTCAATATATTTGGTTTGCTCTTGAAAAAGTGGATTTGTGGCAATGTTGATGGCACTTACATTGTTAGCATAGATTGATCTAGTGAGGAAGTCTCCAAATTCATGCAGAAGATGCTATAGCTAAATCACTTCACTGCGCTCAGAAGATAGAGATCGATACTCAGGTTCGGCAAAATTTTTTGGAACAGTTGTGTGTTTTTGTTCATTTGTTGTGCTTGGTTGTTTTGATGCATTTCTTAGATTAGTTGAATTTCTAAAATTGGGTTGAGTTCTCTTTTGTGGGACATAATTCAATGTGTTTTAAAAATACTGATATAGACTCAATTCATATGTAATTCATTTAGTGTTGTTAAAAGAAGACAAAGGTGAACTAATTTGATGATTTTGATGTAAGACCTAATTATTGCTTTGTTTGATTATGATGAAAAGTGTGATATTATTTTTCATAGTTATATTATGAATTTGAATTGTTTAAAGGTGAAAACAAGGCTCCCCAACAACAACAGACCAAACAGTTGGAGATAGCCTATGTTAATGAGCATAAATCAAAATCAAAAGAAGGTTCTCTAAAGGGTACCCCAGATGCTGCTGGAAAGTAAGTCTTAACAAACTAGTGCTTTAGTTAGAACTTCTCCCTTCTAGGGCTTCAATTTGTGTCATGTTCATGAGGCAAATCTTCGGAATGATCAAATGGTCACCATTTTGATCCCATTACTATTTTGTTGAAAGGAATTTCTATTGAATTCTCATTTCAAGCATATGAAATTATTCTCAACTGCTGCAGGAAGAGAACCAATTATTCTAATGGATAGGTATAAGACGTTTCTATTGAACATGGATTCTCCAAAGAGTTCTTCTTTAAATGCATGGACAAGTAAGCTTATTGCTGAATTTCTTCATTGAAATGGAAATATCCTTCTCTATTTATTGGTTTCAATTAGGACTCCCAACCACACTTGAACCATTTATCTACACCCCTGTTCTTGATTTTCCAACCGTTTTCATCCTTCATTCTTGTGCACATGCATTTGAGTTGGTTCAAAAGTCTTGATTGCTCCTCACTCGAGAGCATGACTTGGAGGAGACAAACCGCAAGAGAAAGCCATGGAAACTGTAGAACGAGTTGTGATTGGATGATTTTACTAAACTCAAAGTCGATCTATGGGGCTCTCACAAGTGCAAAATTGATGTTGGGTTTGCAAAGTGGGCCAACTGCATGGGCCTGGGCCTCCATGGAAGGATTCTTTTGGGCTACGTCAACCAAAGATAGAGTTTATGCTTTGTAAAATGTTATTGAAGTGATAAGACATTCCAATAGGAAGTGGAGGTTTTATTTATCTTATATCTATTCATCAACATTAATTTTGCATGATGTTTATTGTTTTGAACTCTATTCTATTGAGTGCTTTCAGTTGGTTAAAACAAGAACAAAAATAAGGTCCATTTTTGTAAAGCATTCACATTTGAAGTATTGCAATTTATTCTATTAATTGTGTTTGTATCAAGTTTTGGGATGGGTTTTAATAGGTTTTGGTGTTGATTGAATCCAATATGGTGTTGATAATCTCATTCTTTCTATAGCTTCCAATGAGAACTGAATCCTTATGCTTTGTAAATTCAGGAATTGTGTAGTCAAGCTGCAATGATCTTCAAGTTTTCTAGTCCATGTTCATCAAAAGCTTGAATTTTTTATGTGCCTAAGTTAAATTGTTCCGGTGCCTTTGCATCACCTAGCTTTCTGCTTGAAATATTGGAATTTGGCCAATCTTAGACATGATTGTGATTGAAAAAAAAAAAATCAGAAATGGTAATGCTAGAAATGTCTAGGATGTATACTTTTTCACCATAGATAAATATAATGGATTGATTTGCTGGGGTCTATTTGTTTCATGTAATTGAATTCCTATGAATTCTAGGACTTTTTACTAGTATTTAAAAAAAGAAGAAACAAAAATAAAAATACAAAAATAACCATCAGATAATACCCCCTTTAACATAATATGAAATATGAATTAAAGGGAATCATGTGCTTGCCGGTTTTGGCATGGACAAAGCTAAGAGTATGGTCTACTTTCAATATTGAACATTTTATCCGTTATACATGAATGTAGGCTGCTCATACACCACAGCCATAATTGTAAAGGCACCACAAACAGCTCAAATCATATGCCCATGGCTCTGTAGGCACAATAAAATTTTTTACTTCAATTGGAGATGGAGCCACCACGGAATAACTAACATATTTTGCCTGTGAACTATTGAATTAGTTGGAGGGCTAGCAATATCAATGTTTTGACATTATTTGCAACTTTTATATAAATACACACACAAACAAGAGTTTCCATAATGTTGAGAAGCTCATTTAAAATTTATGAATGGAGCCACCGATCCAAAGACAAAAGCTTTTTTTAGTTATGTTTTGATTTTGTTTTTGTTTGTTTGTTTGTTTTTTTTTAGTTATTAGATGTTCCTGATTATGGCTTATTGGTATGTATAATATTTTCTTATGATCATCGCCAGAGTGATGTCATCAAATTTCGTTGGGCTTGAATGGAAAGGCACCAGATGTCCTCAACTTGCATTTGAGTAAGATGGGTTGAACCCGAAAACATGATTAAGGTTTGAAACCGATAAAAGGATATGCATTATTGTTTGGGCTATGTTAAATGGATTTTTTTATGGAGATTATTTTTTTCGGATTCCTCTCTTATTACCAAACCTCGATCTTTTATGCTTACCAAACGTGGAATGCAGCTCTCTCATCAATCCACAAAGAAGTTAGTCTAATTCTACGGATCAAAAAATTCCTCCCAAAAGAGGATTCCTCTCCCATTAGCAAATGTCTCCTCACGTCGTGTTGCCCAAGCCTCAAGCTAAAAATCAATCCTGCCCCAGGCCCTACAATGATCCAAACCTATTGTCATCCTCCATCCAAGACCTCCAAATCGAATCCTCCTTCTTTGTTGTCCATCAGAGACCAGCAGAGCATTTCCCATCCTCTCTTTCCCTTTCGATTCTAGATGAAGTCTGATGCTTGCAAATTGTAGGTCTCATGTATGATGCATTCTCCCCCGACACTTGGACCCACGCAAAACCCTCACATCAGCTTAGTTATTATTATTTTTTTCTCTCTCAATTCCTTCTAGATAAGGAACATGGAAGATTAAAAAGAAAACCTCTCTCCCATCCAGTGATTTTAGAACTGCAAGTGTAATAGCTCCTTTTAATTGCATTTTAGTTGTGATAATTCTATCCTACTCCGCTGGTGTGAGGTTTTGGACTGATCATTAGATGGGGTTGACTAACCTTTTTAAAAGCAACTGAATTTATTTTACTTTCTTCCATTGGGCCTTTTTTTGTGGGAACTCTTTCAATAATGCAATTTTATTATTTCCACATATTCCTACTACAACAATCATGTTGAGTAAAAACAAGTCTAGTAAAGCGTAGTAAAAGTTTAATCCCATCTAAATGAAAATCCGCCGCTGCTTTTGATGGGTGAAAAAAGTTAAAAAACTCCAACAGTCATTCTTTGTATTAATATTTTTTTTTTGTGAAAACGCATAAAATTATCTTAAAATACAAGAAAAAAAAAAGCAAGGTGGATTAGAATTTTACATATTCTCAATTCGGGTTTATGACTAATAATGGTTGTCGTAGTAAGTGAAATCTTTGTTTATTTTTTTTTTTCTTTTACGAATGAGTCAAAGCCTGAGCTGATCAATTTCCTCCTCTTCTTAGGAGGTTGCCCGACGCACACAGTCTCTCTCTCTCTCTCTCTCTCTCTCTCTTTCCAGCGTGATCGCAGGTGATCTCTCTCATCTCAGTTTCTCTCTCTCTCTCTCTCTCCATCTCTCTGTCTCTCTACTTCTGCGTCAAGATTGTTTGCCCAATTCAGAACTTTCTTAGGATTTGGGGCTTTGAGCAACGATTTAAAAGTGGGAGACCAGAAATGGGGTCTTCATAGTTTCCCCCATTCGATATGGAATGATTGCCTACCCTTACACCTATGGAATTAAACCCAGAGAACTCACTATTCTCATTCAATATGCAATGATCATTAAAGTAATGTCCCAAAATCAACATGCTTGAGGTTTTGGATATCTGGTCATATTCTTGGACCCTGCCTGATGAAACAATATATAACTCAACACTTGTTGGTGGTGAATGAGACTTGTACAATTATACTGATGAGGTTTTCACCCAATCCCTATGATGGTTGTGGCTAATACTTGAGAGCTGAGTAAAGAAGACATGTTGGAAAAGAAATATATCAAAAGAGATGAAATGGGAATTGGGTGTTGGTAAGAAGAGTTTTTTTTTTTTTTTAATTTTTTTTCTTGAACCATAATTTTATGTTTGGATAAATACAGGTGCTATCATTTGGATTCATATGATAGAGGAACTATTAAGAGCTGTAAGGAAATGATAAAGAGATACTAATTTTCACATCGTAGTGATGATTACTTCTTTGGAGTTCTCTAGAGTTCTTTATTTTGTTGTAGCATTGTTGTTAATTGATGTGCTAATTTATTGAGGAATTGGGATTTGGGTGTTATAGTTTAAAAGCATAGATACGAATTGGGTGTCAGTAGTAGGATTCCTTACAAAAAAGAAAAAAATTGTTGAAAATCCTATCTTTAATCTATGATACAATATGTGAGGCAAAGTTTAGCAAAAGTTTAGCTCCACCCACATGAAAACTGTGGGTCTTAGCACCTGCAAATCCAAGCTTAAATGATGTAGTATGATGCTCATTTTGCTTGCCCTGTGCCTGTTTTGGACCTGGGATTGTTAGATTTTACTTGTTTGATTCTCCTTTGGATATTTGGGGTTTTCTTTTTGTGCCCATTTCTATATCTATACCATAATATAAAAGCATCATTTTCTCCTCCTGCTTCCTCTCTTTCTTTCACTGGTTTTTTCTTCTCCACTATACCCATAGGTAGTTAGTTCTCTTTTTCCGCCTGCTGAGTTTGCTTCGACTGCATTACAGGCAATCTGTTCTCAGCTCATGGCGCCCATTTAGATTTACAACATGTTACCTATAGGACGCTTTCATGCAAGGTGTCCATTTAAGACACAATCCCGTGAGGCCCACCAACATGCATGATCATCTTTCTTGCTACTAGCAAATATAACGGGAGAGGAGTTCTTCTTGAATCTGCTGTTCCTATCTCTAGAGCCTCTCTTAGACTACTTAATTGGCTCTCTCTGCATTTTATCTCCTTCACAAGGTATGTTTTCTTTGTTTTTCCCCCCTTGTGTGTGCACTTTGCTCTACTTCTCAAGGTATGTGTTCTTTTTTTCTTTCATTTTTTTTCTACATATGTAACAGTGCATTCAATGGCTTTGCTAAATCGCCGAAGTTAAAAAAGTTATATCTGTTATAGCAAAAAATATATATATATATATAAATTTATGGCTGTAAGTAATTGCATATAATGTATTTGCTTAATTTGCAAGTGGGTTGGAAGAATATATGGTAATAAGATTTTCACATGCTGATCCAAAATATGTAGACAAGGCTCTGATGAAGATGATGATAATGATGCTCAGTTAGAAATTTTAAATGATAAGATGGCATTATATTTCTATATTACAAAAGTAAACCTCCTCAAGTCTATATGATATATTTCGTACAAAAGTAAAACTTCACGTTTCTTTTAATTTTTATCTGAAATATCTATCATCTTTGATGTTCTATATGATATATATATTTTTTATTTTTTCAGTTTGTTTAGATGAAACACCTTATTAAAGTTCTATTCTACTCATTAATAAACAACTCAAACAGAGATAGTAACAAGTAGGCAGCTGTATATTTAACCTTTTACATGACAGTAAACATATCACTACAACAGTTACCTTTTCACTAATAACTATGTGCAACATACCCCACTAATATAAGTAAATCATGCGGAACTGCCCACTTCATCTTCTGAGTTGGGTATTGAATATTGATGGGGAAAAAGGGAGATGTTATATTTTCCTTTCTTGCAACAATTATTAGTTTAGGGGAGAGGTTTTTTGAAAGAGTTTATTTGATAGATCATGAATGGGTTTATATGAATGGGTTGTGCTGACCTTTTTTCTGCACTTCCATTCTTAATCTCGCAGTTATAGAGATTAATTTGGCAAAGATGTTAAATTGAAAAAAAAAATAGTGACTGAATCTTACCAAATAACTTCTACACAGCCTATTCCATCTACAATAGTAATCTGACAAAACATTGTCAGGAATGTCAGGTAAGTTTCACACAGCAGACTCTCAGGACATCTCAATCTGAGTAAAACCCAATCACAACATAGAATTGGGAACAACATTGGAACAATGCCAAATGAGCCCTTAAAACATATGACCGAAATATTGAACAGAATAAAAATCTGAGCTCCTTTCCCTGCAAATAAGATTGTGGATCTGCAAAACCAAAAATCAAGACTCATTCGTTGTCTTCTTTGTGACCCTTTATTCTTTACTGGATTCCAAATGGGTTCTTGTGAGTTCAACTTCATACATACATTGGCCTGTGATTGGATTTCAGTCAGGGTCTGTTTGAGGGAGCTGTAGGTCTGATGGGGGGAGCGGTAAAATGGGGATTTGGGGAAAAACAGAGGTCTGTGCTTCTTGGTAATCAATCGATTTCATTGTAGTATTTTTCTAATTCAGCTATAATGGTTGGTTTCATCTGGCACCATTTAGTGTCTGACTAAATGCTTCCATGCAAGATTGCAACACAGAAGACGTCCGGTTCATTGTACAGTTTTAGTTTCAGGAGTGAATAAAATTAAAATCTATTGTAGTCCATGTTCCAATCGGATTCATCTTCTCTTTCTGTTAGTTTCAGTCTCTCTTATATTGGTGATGGCCAATTTTGAAAACTTTCTGGTTTTGATTAATGTAGGGGTTCATGTATGGGATATTGCACTTCAATTTTAGGTAGCATAAAGTGGTATGAAAACTACCATAGGTAGTAGGGTGAAATATTGCCAAGTGTCTTTCTTTTGGTAAATATTGCTATGTGAAACTTTCAGCATGGAGGTGAAGAATTTAATATTCTTCCTATAGTTTTTGGATGCCTTCTATCATGAGAATGTTAATGGTGGATATTGTCATGTTGAATACTGAAAAATAGATTTTAGGATTTAGGGTTTTATTTTTTTTTCCTTGCCTTAGATCCAGTTCCAGATTCGGAAGATTTGTAATTGTTTTGAGACCATGTGATCTTGATACATTTCTGCATCAAATGGGATCTTTTTGTGTGTGTGTGTGTGTGTGTGTGTGTGTGTGTGTGTGTTTTAATGTTTAGATTATCTATTTTGAGGGGCAAGGAGTGAATTGGAATGGGGTTCTTGTTATTTTGCTCTTTCTTGACATGATCTGCACGGTATTATGTGATAGACTGATTGAAAAATTCAGCTAAAACTCATTTTTTCTGTTGATGGTGGTGTTTGATTTGTTGGAGGGGTTGAGAATGAGTTGTTTCATCAGTGTACCTGATGTGATTTGTTTTTTTTTTTTTTTTTTTTTTTTTTTGAAAGTTACTTTTTGTGATTTGGGTTTGATTTGAGGTGATTTGGTCAATGGATGGGATCTGTGTCATCTCAGATTTCAAGCCAAGAGAACACCATGCAAGTAGAAGAAAAACAGCAATCGATCATCCTCCAATCTGCTTCTCGATTCCCTCCTGCTCAAGGTTTCTAAAATGAATTCTCATTTCATTAATCAGAATCCCCATTTTCTTGTTTCATTACAGTTTCTGAAACTCCCACTCAATCCCTTCTTATTGCAGGGGTAAGGTTCTCATACGGAACAGCTGGATTTCGCTCGGATGCTTCGATCCTCTTGGCGACCGTTTTTAGGGTCGGGATTGTGGCAGCACTAAGATCATTAAAGACTCGCTCTGTGATCGGCCTCATGATCACGGCTTCCCACAACCGAGTCTCTGACAATGGCATCAAAATCGCTGATCCACATGGTGGCATGATGACACAGGACTGGGAACCTTTTGCTGATGCAATTGTAAACTCGGGGAATCCCGAAGATCTCCTTCAGGTTGGTTCCAGGAATTGTACTGATTTTTAATTATTATTGTTATTATTGTAGTCAGCGCTCAATCACGCCTTTTTTTTTTCCTTGAGTTACATGGGATCTTCTAAATTTCATATTACATGCAGAAATCCAAATGATATTTTTAGTTAGCTCAGATTACATCTTGCTAGATGGGGCACATACTGTAATATCCTTTGCCTTCATGGTTTTCTGGTCATAAGATGGTTATATGCTTTGTCAATCGAGGCCAACAATATGTCTTTTTGTTCGTATAACATAAATCTTATGATATCAAAGTTTTTCAAACAGTTGATAATTCAGTTTGTGAAGAAGGAGAATATTACATTTGAAGGAGCTCAACCTGCACAGATTTTGTTAGGAAGAGACACAAGACCTAGCGGAGGAGCTCTACTTGAAGCTGCGAAAGAAGTACGCGTTCCTCTAGAATTGCCAGGAAGTCGTGGTCATGTTTTAATTAGATGTTTATATTCTGTGTAAATTCTTATTGCATTTTCTGGGTAAAAGGGAATTAATGCTGTAATTGGTGCGGTGGCCATTGACATGGGGATTTTGACAAGCCCGCAACTTCACTGGATGGTTCGGTGCAGAAATAAGGGCCTGAAGGGATTGGAATGTGATTACTTTACACAACTTTCAAGCTCTTTTGGGTCAGTTTGAAATAAATCTTATCAAACACATTACATGCATCAACCTATATCTTACATCTTGAATCATGACATTTTTTGTCTTTCATAATTTGCTTGCAGATGCCTGATGGAATTGGTCCCCAGGGATATAATTGCAGATACAGTGGATGAAAAACTGATTGTAGATGGAGCAAATGGTGTAGGTGGAGAAAAGCTTGAAGAGTTGAAGAAATGGTTGAAGGGTTTGGTAATACAAGTCAGGAATTCAGGAAAGGAAGGAGAAGGAATTCTCAATGAAGGAGTTGGTGCAGATTATGTGCAAAAAGAGAAGGTAGTTCCACGTGGGTTTGGACCAAATGATGTTGGGATGAGGTTAGCTTTTTTGCTTTCATCTGCATTGGCAGTATGGTACAGTGTAAACCTTATGTCTGGTTCTGTCTTTGTTGAACACTTACTGTATAGGACTTTCTGGAGTTTCAGGTGTGCAAGTTTGGATGGAGATGCGGATAGGCTCGTATACTTCCGTGTCTTATCTACAAGTAGCAACAGTATTGATCTTATTGATGGAGACAAGATACTTTCTCTTTTTGCATTATTTATCAAGGAGCAGTTTAGTATTCTTAACAAGAATGAAAAGGAAGAGTCAAACAACATTAGCCCTATAAGGCTTGGCATTGTGCAGACTGCTTATGCGAATGGAGCATCTACAAATTATCTTAAACAGTTAGGTCTAGAAGTTGTATTTACTCCCACAGGAGTGAAATACCTGCATGAGAAAGCTGCTGAGTATGATGTCGGGATTTACTTTGAGGCAAATGGGCATGGAACAATTTTGTTCTCAGAGCCTTTCTTATGTTGGTTGGAGGCAAGAAAAAATGAACTTGCTTCTGCATCTGCAGGTGAGCATATGCTCCTCAGACTTCACTAAAATAAAAGTGTATACTTCATTTAATATTTGATTTTACTTCTGGAAATTCAAGTGGTTACCCTTTGTGTCAGGTTGTGAGCGCCAGAAGGCTGCTTTGAGATTATTGGCAGTAAGCAGATTAATTAATCAGGCAGTTGGAGATGCTTTGAGTGGTCTGCTTTTGGTGGAGGCTATATTGCAACATATGGGATGGTCAGTTGAAAAATGGAGTGAGCTTTACAAGGATTTGCCCAGCAAACAGTTGAAGGTAAGTTCTACTCTGAACCCAAGTAGGTTTAGTTGCATGATCACAGCATGCATCATAAGTGCCTTGCAAATTAGAATTGATGTTGAAACACCGAGCAATTCTGTTATAGTTTTGCATCTGGTCAGATATTTTTATTTTGTTATTTACTTAAAGAAGAAAACTCTGCATTATTGACTGGGAATCATATAATACATGATAAGGGGAAAATACATAAGGGGGTAATCCATTATTCCATTTCAACTAATAATCGAGACAACCTTTATTCTTACCTTTGGCAACTTTTGCTTCACTGTAGTTTTCCCTTGGAACATGGAGGAAACAATACATTTAGATCATTGTCTAAAGCTTTAAATCATCCAAGATATAAAATAATCTCCACAGTTCTTGAGGCAGGCCCTAGGGTTAGGGCTTGTAGGAAGTACCGAAGCACACGTGCATAGACACTTCAAATTGTCTTCGAAAAGACTTCAATACACGAGGATGCACCTCTCTAGGGATAACCCACAATTCTATTCAATTATCAAGTTTGCAAAATAATCTACTACAATTCAATATAAATAAGAGAAGCAAACTTAGGGCCTAAGAAAATCTAATCTAATAACGACACTATCCTAATTACAATTGAATTAATAAAAATAAAATAATCCTAATTTATCTTGAGAGGAGGACCACTTGTGGGCCCATACTGCATCATTCTCCCCAGGTTGAAATAAGAGCTTGTCCTTGAACTTGAGTCTTGTTCGGATTGCCTCTGTAAACATGATGTACGTGAAACCATTCAAAAAAAAAAAAGAAAAAAAAAAGATGTATGTGGAGCACTTCCTTAGTTGCAATTGTCCTTGAAATCTTCATCTGCAGTTCTGGTTTCTTTGGATGAAATGTTACTTGCTTTTCATTGTGTATGAATGTGTATGTGTTGTAGCGCATATTATGAGTTCCATTTTTGTTATATATCTATGGGTGACCCAACAAGATATCAGTACTATCCTTAGGTAGTATATCACACCAGATTGTATCATTGTAATCCTCACTAATGGCAAAAGTAACTTTGCATGTATGTTGTACATGCACTTGATCACATGTCATTAGCCATTTGAGAAAATAGGGGCGATTGTGCTTGTAAACCTTTAACTTGAGGCGATCAATAAGAGCTTGAGAGATGATATTTTTTTAATTTCCACCATCAATGACAACTGTGTAATTCTGCCCATGTACGGTATCCGTGGAACAGAAAATATTTTTCCGCAACCATTTCTTCTTAACAATTCGACGATCTTCTTTTATGACCTTGAGGGCTTCACTTTCATTGTCTGCTTCTATGTCCTCCAATTCCTCTACTTCTTTTTCTTGAGGATCATCTAGGGTATCTTTAACATCACCTTCATTCTCAATTAGGTGAATGTGTTTTGGACATTCCATTGCACGATGCTTCAGTTGTTTACAATGAAAGAAAATCATCCTATTCTGACCTTCTGTTTTGGCAACAATCTTTTTCACAGAATCACTTGGTTTAACATCTTGCAGAGATGAATTCTTTTGCGGAGCTTATTTAGATGCATTAAATTTTTGTGCCTGATAATTTGCAATACCCTCGGCTTTGAAAACATGTTAGATAATTTCATCCGCATTGTCAAAATTTTGGAATGAAAGGATGTGCTTAATATCTATTTTCAGCCCATTAAACTGTCGGTCAACCAACACATCATCATTTTCATTCAAACCATAATGAGCTCGTAGTGTCATGAATTCTTCAGAATATTTAACAACCCTTTGGGTCCTTGCTTTAAGTATTGAAAGCTTGAACGCAGATCTCTTAAGTAATTGACCGGAAGGAATTTTTGTTTTAACATATTTTTCATCTCAATCCATGTCTCAATTTGGGTCAATATTTTGATTCCTCATTTTTCTTTGCAATTCAGCTCACCGTGTTGTAGCATAATTACGAAACTGAGTGCCCACCAATGTAACTTTATGGCTCCTAGTCATTGGTTTGTGTGCAAAAAATATTCTCCACACAGTAACCAATCCATAAATTCAATGGTCTTCAATTTGCCATCATATTTTGGAATCACAAGTTTAATTCTTAAATCTTGATCAACATTATTAATTGGTGGATCTTGTTGATGCCGAATATTTTCTCCATCAACTTTGTGATTATCTGCATGATGATTATTTTCTAAATTTGTCAATCTGGTTTCTATTCTTTCCAAAGTATTTGGAATATGGGCAACTGTTGCTGATAATGCCATAAGAGTGCCATGCAATTCTTCCATAGAAGAAGATGAAGATTTAGCTTCCACTTACTTCTTAGGAGGCAATTTTTTTTAATGCAAATTTAAAAGTTAACTAATGTGATGAGTTAGATTTACTCTCTACAAACATGCTGGCAAAGACATATTTCAAATCTGACTTTTGATGGCTTCGATATTGCAAAAATAAATTTTGACCATTGGATTTGATCAAATGTGTGACTTAACTGCTCAACTGCAAATGTAAGACATGGTTTTTGGATTGTAGATGTGATGTTAGATAGACCCATGGTTCCGCATGGGTCGACCCACCTATCTTAGTTTATTTAGGGTTTTATTTGCTTATTTATGTTTTAAGTTGTGTTTAAGTGGATGTTTTAATCTTAACCATAGGATTGTTTTAATGGTTGAGATTAGTCTTAGGGTTAGTCATTTCTCTATTTAAGTAATGTAAAGCCTCTTTGGCTAGGGATTGATTGATGATTGATGAAATTTGAGTGTTTTGGGATCTTCTCCAAGTCTTCTTGGAGTTGTCCTTCAAATCTGTAATGCCTCGGGATCGGAGTTTGGTGAGAGCCCAAATTTTCCCTTCATCTTCTATCTTGCCACCCCGCATCCTCCCCTCCATTCCGCATTATTTGGTAATAAAGACGAAGATCGATCCAATTTAGATTTAATTCTCGGCATCCGATCGTTGCAGCAAAACCATCACCATCACTAGTCTGCAATTCCAAATCGTTCAAGTAATCCATCCGTACTTTGTTTCATCACTACAATCCTACCCAGATGATACACCCCACCATCACCCTACTCTAGACGATCCATCCCCACCATTAGCCGCAGAAATCCCAACACAAACCACCATCAGCCATAAAAATCCCAATGCAAAAAAAGGTCCCCAAAACTCTATCCGATTTGAAACCCTATTGTCCTTCTATCCAAACTCATTCCAGTACCCAAAATTCCCCAACTTCTTAAACCCTTGCCATACCCTTCCCCAAATCTCAAACCAGATTCCTTGACCAAGCCCACCCAACACAATTCAACCCACCTGAACCTATTTTGGGGGCCAAATCCCATTTGGCCGAGCCCTAATCCAACTGGAACCTAGAAACCCAGATTGGAGACCCACTCTTTTACTTCTTCCAACCCATCGAGTGCTCAACCCCATATCGAGACTCCATCCTTTCTCCATAAACAAGTGAAAGAAAAGGGAGGAGGAGAAGACGAGCAGAAAAAGAAAAAAAAAAAAAAAAAGAGAAAAAGAATCATAAAAGAGAAGAGAAGAGAGAGGCAGAAGCTTCGTTGGCACCATCGACATTTGCCAGAAGCAGCACCATCTCGATCGAGATCATCGTCACAGCGAGTTCCAGATTCCAGCCATCTCCACCTCTTTGTCTCCATCACCCTCCTTTCTTCCTTTTCTGCATGTCACGTGAGGGGGTACTAAGCCTCATTTGCTTTGTCAAAACCTACAAGGTCAATTGTTGAGCCCATCTTTGGGGCTTGAGCTCAGGTCAAGTTAACTAGACTCAACCCATATCTTTAAAATCAGTTGGGTGTCCATTCAGCCAGACTTCACCCATTGTAGAATCAGAAGCCCAGGGTTAAGTCAACCTTATTTTTTGATAAGTTTGGGCCAGAAGGATCCAACCTGACTCAAAGTTAGAGAACCCAATTGTTGGGCTTGACTTTAAGTTCTGGACAAGTTAAAAAAAAGGGGCATCATCCTCCACATCGCATAAGCACGGTGCAGAAAATGTGCTGGCCTCATATTCAAGTAAGTTTCAACCATTGATCTTCAATTGGTAATATCTTCACCATCTGAAATCCAATCGACAATCCATCTTCACCTGCACATTTTAGTCATTCCGATCTACCCAATATGTCAGGTTGATTTATTTTTACAAGCATTGATTTTAAAATTCCTTTCACATCAAATCGACATGAAATTGCAACAAGATGATTACGATGATCAACTTCAAAGGATTTTGTGTAAAAAGAAATACGAATTATGGTATTATGAGAATGAAACCTCCTTTAAGTAGTTCCTTAATTTGAGGCTAGGAAATTTGATAGTTGATGAGCATTTTGAGCAATTTTCACGGTTGCAAAGATCTTGTAGATTAAAGGAGAATAAGCAACATTGTTTTCTTAGATTTCTCAGAGGTTTGAGGCCAAGCATATTGGAAAACATGGAAGACTGTTAGACCAAGTATGAACCATGTAGAGAAGCAATTCTTGTTGAGCATATGTCATGCTAGTCTCGCATATGAAACTCCAAGTCACAAGTGGGAAACTCTTCGCAAACCACAAAAGCACATGTTGTGAAAACCGTGGCAAATGAAGTCAAGACTAATGTTATGGAGCCAATTCAAGACTCCTCCTAATTCAATGCTACCTTAGAACAATTTGCCAATCAAATGCAAGACATGATTGCACAGATGATTGCTTTACAGTAGAAACAGAATAGGTAACATGAGGAAATCAATACAACCATTGAGAAAATTGAGAGGCCTTGTCATGATAATATTGGAGATCACCATGAGTTCAATTTGAACATTGAGATGCAAGAAAAAAATCAAGTAGCTTCCATCACTACAACTGTCTCCAAATTGTCTACTTTGGATAGTGTTGATCAAGCAGTGCAGGTGGAACAAGAAGAAATAAACAGTGAAGAAAACAATGAGTCTAGTCATCTTGTGGATCTGTGGCGCAGCCACGATCAAAAAAATAGATGAATCTCTTGAATGATTAATCAAATCTAAAAGGCTTCAGCTACTAGGATACCCTTACAAGAGGAGCAAACACCATAAGAGATAACATCTCAAAAGAGAATTTTATTAATTGAAACTGAGCATGCATAATAATGAAGCCTAACATCCTTTTATAAAGGAGTTGGCTTGATCCCTAAGCAACAATACTTCCTAATATTAGAATAATCCTAAACAAGATAAGAAACTCACTAAAATTAATTATAATAAAATCAAACTACTTAATAATATCCCTAAATAATTGGATGTTCTATTGGGCTTATGGACTGGGCTCAATGGGTTGGTCGACCTACGGTTTAGCCCGCATCAACTCTCTCAAGCTTAGAAAAATTCGACTTCGATGAGTTTGCCATTTTGAGAAATGTTGAGAGGCGTTCGACCGCAAGTTTGGGGAAATGTCCTCCAGGGTCGAAAATCAATCACACAAACTTCTGCTTTTTCTTTTGATCCGCATTTGCATTACATGGCTTGGAAACTGGCTGCATGCATTTCCTCCACATAAAAAGACGTCGGAAGTGTCTTATCTTCATACGGTTGAATGTAGATTGAACTTGTGATTGGTCCAATAGATGCTTCGGTTGTTGGCTTTCAAATTTCCATGGTTGATCCCTGAATATGAAGTCAATGTGGGGGACTTTAACAACTTGATCTGCTTGCGAAACCACTTGGGCAATTGATTTGATTTTTGATGACCCAATTGGATTTGCTGTAAGTGGAATTACAATTAGATCTTTTAAATATTCATTGACCTTACGAAGTTGATCAAAGTTTTTAATAGCTACTTGTTTTTGATCTTCCTCTACCTTCCATTCCCCTTGATTAACAACATCAGGAGTAGATTTTGCTTCGTCTAGACTTTTCATTAGATCAGATTTGCCTTGACCTTGCTCAGTTGTATCCTTAATGTTAGTTGTTATGGTTGGTATCTCCCTTGGTGCAATCATTATATCAACATCTTCTGTTTGCTCTTTTTGTGGTTCTTTAATTAAGATGATGATGTAGGTGAAGACCGGGCTGTTGATAGCAATGGATTGAGCCTAAACCATTTTCCTTTTCATGCCAGAGTATATGTATTCATCTCTTTATCATGTCATGCTTTTTGATAAAAAAAAGCTGTGGTCGTCCAAAAATAATATGAGCAATATTCATATGGATCACATTACACTAAATTTTGTCTTCATAATTGCTAATCTTGAATGATACCAACCATCTGTGAGTGATTAGAATTACATAACTATTTGACCATGTGACTTGGTAGGGCTTACAGAGGAGCTTAGTGGCAACTGAGGCTTATTAATTGTGAGCTACAAAATTCATTGCACTCACATCGTCAACAATCAAATTAGCGACTCTGTCTTTGACTCGTACCTGCGTATGGAACTTTTTGAACTGTCTCCATTCTTTTTCTTCTTCCATCTCATTTGTATTGAGGAGGCGGTGGATGACAATAGTGGGATTATCTTTTTTGGCAAAAAGTCTTTCTAGAACATGAGCCCGTGGTCTTTGTTGCATGCGAGACCGTCTAAGCATACACTCAACACGAAAGGCTTCTAAGTATGCTTCATAACTGTTTTTGCAATAATTCATATGCTCCAAGATGTCCAATCGCAATGTTATGATATAACGAGCTAAATCATGTATAGTATTCTCTTGTAATGCATAGGGATCTTGTAACTCCCAAAACTGGTGGGTATATTCATCAATTGTCAAGTGTTCTTGCTTCAAATTAAGAAATTGCTCAAAATAGAACTCATTTTCAAAATACCAATCTCTATATGCAAATTTATAAAAAATTGCTTAAAGTTCATTGGAGTTTCCAAAAATCTTTATGATGACGTTGGATGTAAGGGCAATAATTTGTAACTACTTTCAAAATATGGGATGACCTGCTAGGTTAGGTCTCTTTGGTTTTTTTTTTTTTTTTTTGGTTGTTGGTGGTTTGGACTTGGGTTAGGTTTGACCTGGTCCGAACTTAAACCCAACTAGATATAGGCTTAGGTTAGTTAGTCTCGAGTAAAGTCAAAGCTGAGCTTGTGGCCCAATTGCTAGTAAAAAAAAGTCACATGTGGGAGGGGTCTCCTCCCTTCTTCGACAACTGGTGTTGAATAAGAAGAAAATAGAGAGATGGCATTTCTGTTGGCTACGAAGAGAGAGAGGGGGCCTTACTGCTGATGACAACAAGCCTAAAATGAAAATGGAGGAAGCATTGGAGGTGAACGAGGTGTCAATGGGGAAGTCTTGTGTGCGGCTGACGTCAATTTTGGAGCAATGACAATGAAAGTGCCTGGTACACCGTCGTTTCTCCCTCACTGTCTCTTCTTCTCTGTCTATTGCTTCCTTTTTCTTTCTTTTTTTTATTAGGTTGGTGATTGGTCTAGGCTGGGTTTTGGCGTCGAATGGGTCTGGATTGGTCGTTGGTGGTGTCGGTGAAGGGGATGGAACCCTGGCAATGACGATTGGGATTGACAAGGTGGGTTTAGGGCTTCTAGGAGTTTCTGGGTATGGTTTGGTGGGAGGCAGGGGTCAAGAGGGGGCTTCGGTGGGTGTCGGGATCGTGGGATGAAGGTAGGGATGGCTAACGGGTTAGGTTTGGGGCTCGAGACTAGGTTGTAGAAGTGGGAATTGGATTTTGGTGATCAAGATGGATGAAGGTTGGGTTGGGTTGGGTTGGTTCAAGAAGGATTTAGGGCTGGGTTGGGTGAAATGGGTGGTGGTAGATGGGGGTCGAGAATGGTTTTGTGCCGTGATGCATGGATACTTCAAAATTGGCAACGTATCGTGTTGTATCGTATCCGATACTTTGCTTTTTACATGTAAAATCCGTGCCCCTGCCATGTCTATGACGTGTTCCTCCTGTATTCATGCCATATCTGGGTATCATAGGTTTTGTGGGGTTTGGGTGGGAAGGACTTTAGTTTGGTCAAGGGGTTGGGATGGATGGTGGTGGGTTTTGGTAGTGATGGGATCTTAGGGTGATTGGGTGTTTTTGAAATAGTAGAATTTGGTTTTTTCGACGGAGGGGCTTAGGGTTTTGGGTTCTGGGTTTTCGATAGAGGGGCTTAGGGTTTTGGGTTAGGTCGATTGGGGTGGTGGTAGTTGATGAGAAGGTGAGATGGGATGGGGGGTGGTGGAGATGGGTGACGATAGAAGTTTGGGGAGTACAAAAGTCTTCTCGGCGATCGCTTTTCTGCTGTGATACCAATTGGCGTAGCCATGAATTCATGATTGAGAAAATAAATTCTCTTCAATGATTGATTGAATCCAAAAAGATTCAGTTGCTAGGGCACCCTCACAAGAAGAGCAAATACTGTAAGAGATAACATCTCAAAATAGAACTTTATTAATTGAAACTGAGCATGCATAACAATGAGGCCTAATGTCCTTATATAGAGGAGTTGGCTTGATCCCTAAGCAACAATACTTCCGAATATTAGAATAATCCTAAAAAAGATAAGAAACTCACTAAAATTAATCATAATAAAATTAACCTACTTAATCATCATCATCATCAAAGCCTTATCCCAACCATGTTGGGGTCGGCTAAAATAATTGGATTTTCTATTGGGCTTATGGACTGGGCCCAACGGGTTGGTTGACCTATGGTCTGGCCTGCATCAATATGATCATAAGTCCATTTCCTGAAGAGCCAAATAAATCATCAGCAGAACAGGTTTTTGTTTCGAAGGTTGAAAATGGTAGTCAAGTCATTGAGATTCCCCATTTTGATTTCATCTTCGAGGATCAGGTATTGATGTTAAGAGATTGTCCTCTAGTTGTACCAAGCCAGCAATTGATACATTCAATGGTTAGATCAATAGCCAATATTGGATTCAAACTAGGAGAAGCCATGCCTTTATTCTCCTTTTTCCTAGATGAAAAGATTGATTCCAACCTCCATGTCATGCCCAGAGGTTGAAGATTAAGAAGCACTTTGAGGATTTGTTTGCTTGATATTTGATCCTGGAAGACTTCTATAGAACTAGAAGTCGAGTTCTCTTTAGGAAGGGGAGAATTGATGTAGGACAAATCTATGGTCCTCCATGGGTTGACCTGCCTTTGGGCCCAGCCGACTTATGTTAGTTTATTTAGGGTTTTATTTGCTTATTTATATTTTAATTTGTGTTTAAGTGGATCTTTTAATTTTAACCATATGATTGTTTTAATGGTTGAGATCTTAGGGTTAGTCATTTCTCTATTTAAATAATGTAAAGCCTCTTTGGCTAGGGAGTGCTTCATGATTAATGAAATTTGAGTGTATTGGGATCTATCCATTTTCTACCTTGGCTGCCCTGCTTCTCCCCTCCGTTCTGCATTAATATGGGTCAGTTGAATGGATTATTTAATAGGTTGTGCTGTCTTACTCCTGTGGGTCAAGTCTACCCGAACTAGCAATGGGGCTTTTTAATAAGTCAAGTCTAAAACGCACTAAGGACTTGGACCTGAATTAGACCTACTCAAACCCAATAGTAGTCTATCTCCTTGTGTTCGTTGATAGGAAAGAAGAGAAGGGAAGGGTTTTTTGACCAGAGGGAAGATGACTCTTTCCTTTGTGCCCAATCTTGGCAAGGGGAGGAAGATAACTAAGTCCTTAACAACGGCAATAAAGAGCACAACTTGTTTGGTGCTTGGGTGAAGGTGGGAGAGGAAGGTGTTGTGGTAGTGCTTGATAGTAAAGACGACAAGCAGAATTGGCTTGCTTCTGTTTTTTTTTTTTTTGGTTTTGTTGGTTTGGGGTTTTGGGGGGGGGGGGGGGGGGGGGGTGGGGGAGAGGGGGGCGCTTTGGGTTCTAGGTTTTGGGGATGCCAATAGAGGGCAATGGGTTGTGGTTGGTTGGGGATGGGTGTGGTTGGGTTTCTCGTGGTGATGGGTAAGGTTGGCGTGGTAGGGCTAGGGTACAGTTTGGGTGGTGATTGGTTATGGGACAAGGGTATCTGACAAAATCATCAAGGAAGAGGTTTTGGTGGAGTGGGGTGAAAGGGATGGGTTCGAAAAGTTTTTGCGAAAAAAGGGGATGGATAGGCTCCGATTGGTGACCGAAGGGTGATCGGAATGATGTGAACTTGAAGGATGTGGATCTTCGCTCTGATACCAGTTGATGCATGCCCTAGCATTAGGGTTTCCATTCTGGAAAATGCTGCTGCACGTGTCCAAAGACACTTCAAATCATCTTAAAAAAGACTTCAATACATGGATGCACCTCTCCAAGGATAACCCGCAATTTTATTCAATTATCAAGTTTGCAAAATAACCTACTACAATGCAATATAAGTAAAAGAAGCAAACTTAGGGCCAAAGAAAACCTAATCTAACAATGGAAACTATTCTAATTATAGTTCAATTAATAAAAATAAAATAATCTTAATCTATCTTGAAGCGAGGACCACTTGTGGGTCCGAACTACATCAGTTCTCTTGATTTTCCTTTTGCTAATTCAATGACTTTTCTTTAGTCAGCTTCTAATAGAACCAGACCATCAAAATATGCTGTAATGATTTCAAGCGCCCTTTTATAGCCAATAATTCACCTCTATTTGACTCACCAATTACTGGCTGCATTTTTAAAACAACCCCCACCAACGACCATGCCCCCACCCCCTCTCCCCAAACCAACCCTCGAAAGGCCAAAGGGCTCTGAAGTGACTTTATATATTGAATTTATAATGTTTACTCCATTGGTAATAAACTCGTTCCTTCTTACATGTTTGGAAGTGTATCTGTCTTTATGCATCCCAATCCCTATGGAAATCTGATAGTGTGATGGCAATAATTCCTTGGGTTGCAATGCCCATTTGATCAACAATGACTGATGGAATTGAATGCCACATGGAGCATATGCTTTCATCATTTAAGAGAGCGCTTTAATTCTTCCCATATTCCCCACATAATTAGGTACCATTATCCATATTATGTTCTCAGGCGATCACCCCAAGCCTCCATGAGAGAGTGAAAGAACTGGGGATGTCCACGAAAATGAGAACAATGGCGAAGGAAAAAAAAAATTGCTATGTGAATTGACAATAATAGAGAATCTTCATTATAAAGCAAATATGAGGCAGTGTAAAGTTCCATTTTTACAGGTGGTTGTGTTTCTTCTACGGTTTAACACAGGACTTTTGGTTGGAGGTGATGTAAATGTCTCACAGCTTGGGACATAAGTGGAAGAGTGGGATTATTCCCCAAGCATGTTCACATGACCAAGATGAATGTCCACAAGAGGACCCAGGAGTGTCCACAACAAATTGAGGTTGTGCTGTTTGGTGAACCCTTACTGTTTTGGCTCAGTTTATAGTCAATTGAATTATACTGATCTTCCTCCCAAGGCCATGCAACAGGGAATTCCAGCCTTTAGAGGTCTTGACAGTGGATTACTTCATGCCACATTAAAATTTGTGGTGTCACTCCTTAAGAGTATCTGTTCATTTTAGGCTAATCTCTGAAATTATTTTTGTTTGTTTGTGCTACCTCTATTCAAAGTTGCTAATCTTTAACATTTTTTTTTTTTGAAGAGTTAGAAATTTTTTTTGAAGTGTGCTAGTCTTTTAACTTTTTTTTTATTGGTAACAGTATATTTTGTATGTGAACGTGATAGCCGATGGTTAACTAATTTACTCTTCTATGTTCAGATAAAAGTCATGGATAGAACTGCAGTCATTACAACAAATGCAGAAACAGTTGTTGTAGAGCCATCAGGCCTTCAGGAGGTGATCAACACTGAAACTGGTAAGTGCATATATTATTGACAATAACAATGCCTTTGTAGGCAATGGAGACAACACTTTCCTTTTCCTTGAGGAAGTGTTTTTACTTTTTACGTCTGTAGTCACTTGTTCTTTCTACCAGTGAATAATTTGGTTATCAGTTTCCACTTTGCATGGGTCATTAGCTTGAAAATCATGCTGATTAAAATGTTCTGTTCTTATTTATTTATTTATATTTTTTTTTATTGAACTTCGAATGGAAAAGGTATGACCATTAGAAAATAAAAGAAAAATGAGCCAAAGTTCCTCTGGTTGTCCCCAACAGGTCTAAAATTATCAAAGCAAAATGTATTTTCTGTGCTATGGTCCATCTATTATGGGACTCACCAGATGATAGTTTGAGTCTCATACAGCATGTGCCATGCTGTGTATCTGAACATAATCTCTAATAGCTTGGGTTTGAAGGGTTACCTACGTTGACCATTATCTGTATCTAAATCTTTGTGCAGCCAAGTATCCAAAAGGGCGTTGTTTTATACGACCATCAGGAACAGAGGATGTCATACGTGTATATGCAGAGGCATCCACACAGGAAGCAGCTGACAACCTGGCGAAGTCTGTAGCACAGTATGTAGACCGCTTTCTTGGGTTTTGGAGCTCTCATAAGTAATGTATGAAACTATTCTTTTTATGTTAAAGGAAGAGTACATCTGCATTCAAGAGTAACAGAACAATTTGTTGTTAAACCTTTCTGATTGGCCTTGTGCCTCTGGTGGTTGATTCCATATGAGTTGTCATCAGTTTTTTCAGTTTTCCTTTTTTTTTTTTTTGGCTACATATGAGTTGCCATCAGTTAATTACTGTTTATCCATTCAGTTTTTAACCGTATTATTCCACCACAGTTTTGTCAAATCTAAACACGAGATGATTATTTTACAGTTTTAAGTAGTTCCACCTGGAAATGTAAACCCTCCAGAATTTTTAGTTTTTAATGGATATTTAGACCTTTTTGCTACTATTAATGGCTTCCCCTGGATCATTGTAACTGCTTTTCTTTGTAAGTTTACTGGTGAATGCTTATTGGATTTGAATCTGATAAAATACTGACATGACCTTATTCTATGGTTGCTCCCTTTTGTTCTCAAATATATTTTTTTTTTTTGGTGATATATTATCTAAGGATCAATTTATAAACTACCTAGATGTTGTTCTAGAGGGATGACCTTTTTTTCGTAAGTTGGCAGCAGTTATCATTGTTCTACTGAAATTTGGTTAACAAGGTCATCTTTTGACACCTTTCGTACCCTGGCATGGAATTGGAAGTGAAAATACAACTGCTTTGAATCTTGTCAACCAAAATTAAGAGGCCTGTAACACCCAATTTTATCGGGCTTTTATGGGTAGTCCACTCAATACTGCTCAATTATTTTAGGGACATGCTATCTGAACTTTAAAAGGGTCTCAATAGACTCACCCTTTAAAAAAAAAAATATATATATATATAAAATGACCCAAATGCCCCCCTTCTCTCCCCCACTCACCTTCTCCTCCTCCCCCTCCACGCCATGATCGCCGGCAATTGTCGGACTCTTCCTCTTCCTCCCCTCCCTCTTCCTCTCTCTCTTCCTTTATCTCCCTCTCCCCCCTTTTTGCCCCTTTGCTCTCCCTCCCCGCCTATAGGGAGACCTCGATCTCCCTGCAGCAAACCTCCCCCTTTCCCCTTTCCAAAATGCATCCCCCTGCTCTCCCTGCAACAGATCCCCCCAACCCTTCCCCTTCCCATAGTGCCCCCTCTTTCTCCCTGCAACAGATCCCCCCTTCCCCTTCCCCTCTCCATAGCGACCCCTCCCTGCCCCGGTTCGTCCAAGACTGGCCGAATACTCCTCTTTTGTTTGGCCAGTCTTGGCTGAACAGTCTTCATTTTGTTCGGCCCTACGAGGCCGAAAAATAGTGTAATGTTTGGCTTTGCAGGGTTGAACATGGAGGAAATTTAGAATAGGGAGGGGAGAGGAGAGGAAGATGGGGACAAATGAAGAGAGATAGGAGGAGGGAGAGGGAGAGAAAGGAAGAGGGGGATCTGGCAGCTCCCTTCGCTGGAGTAGCCGATAGTCACCGGCGGGGAGGTGGGATAGGGGAAGAGAGAGGGAGGCACGGAGTGGGGAGAGAAAAGAGTGGGGGTAGTTTAGGCATTTGTGATTTTTTTTTTAAATGGGTGAGTCTACTGAGAAGTTTTTTGCTTTCAAATAGCAAATCCCTTATTTTGTGGGTCTGCTGACTTTTGTGTTTTTACTCGCTTCCCCTAATGCTATAGCCACAATGAAAGGCATGAGGTAGGCGGCAACTGAATTCCTTTGACATAAAACAAACAAGAAAGAGGTTCTAAAGCTGTCCCTTAGTTGGTTAGGGACATGTAATCTGCTTTGGTGCACAAGTTTGAGTCCATTGTCAAATAAATAAATAAAAAGAAACACAACATATGATACATCTTTCGAAAACATGTTTATCTATTAACTCAGCTTATAGATTAGTTATTTAGAGGATCTGTGGCATCATTTTCTAGGATTGATTTGACTGGTGGTTGTAGCCCCACCACTCCCACTCTACACATTTCTCAAATACGATGTAATTAGGCTGAGCGATTTGGTTGGACACCAAACCATGTGGATTAAGAAGATTAAGAGTGACTAGGTAGTCCCATATCCTGAAAAATTTTAAGAGTAGAAGATTAATAAGATAGATCCAATCAAATTCCAATCAATGGCCTGCATCATCATTTCATGAAGCTGCGGAGGAGGTGCGTTGTGCAAATGGATAGAACCTTGATTTGGGCACACTGACACCAAAAGTGACCGTCTTACTACTAATGTTGCCTGTGGTTGTGGGCATGTTGGCGGTGAGCCGTTCGCATGAAGGGCACATGGTAATCATCGTCGCAGGTCCATGCAGATGGAAAGGATTGCGGGGAGAATTCTGTGCCTTGAGGTCTTGAAGCTCTCTGTGGAGTCTCCTATTCTCCTCTGTTAAGGATTCACAGCATTTCTTCAGGTACTCGCAGTCCACTTCTGTCTGCTTCAGTTTTGTCCTGGTGGAATTCCAAATCCATTAAGCAAGCATTAGAAACTCACCAGATTCAGGAAAAATGCATTTGAATATGCCCTAAAACCATAAGTTTTTTTGGGTATATTTTGGCAATTATAGCTGGTGATATTTGAATTTTCGATTTGTCTCAAGAAAATTGAACAAGTACTGATACTCCTAAGCTTTATTTGTGTGAACTGCATTTTCCTTTCTTGTCTATGTCTATAGTTTATTGTATGCTCTTTCTCTTTGCTTGAGAGTGATAGTACAAAAGGTAACGTCATCTAAATGATCTTTTCACCTTGTTTTTTTTCTTTTTTAAAGTGATGTACATTTGCCAACATGCATGGTTGAGTGGTGTTTGCACTTTCGTCTTGCGGGGTCTTCAAGTTTTAAGCATCACTCCGGACAAGTAGTCCAACTCAGCCAAAAAGTCAAAAAAATAAAAGAAAGAGAGAAAGAATGATGTACATAATTTGTATGGATGTTCGTGTGCAGTGATTATAGAATTTTACCACCCCACAATAAAATATAAGATGAAATATTCTTTATTTTAACAAGTATGTTAGGGCATGTTTGTGTACTTTTCCGGTGAGATAACACAAAAAAGTTGGATGCGAAAAGTTTATCCGTTGTTGGGGCAATCCACTTGTTTTCAAGGAAACTCAGCAACAGCAGTCTCTGCAAATTTGGGGTGAAGGGTGTTTGTTATTTTATTTTTGGGAGTATGGATTTATTTTTAGTATGAAAGTGATGTTATCATTAATTATTGCAACAAACTTTGATTGAAGCTTACAATTTTATTTATTTATAATGCCTAGGGTAGTGCTATCAGATTTCTACCCCTACACATTCTTCTAATTTTTATTAGCAGCCAAATTATCTTACTTGGGATGCATCCCAACTAAGAATCGTCGGTATAGCTGGGAATTGAGATTTTATGAGTGCTTGTTTGAAGGTAACCTGGTGGACTGTGAGTAGTGGTGGATGATATTGATGTTGGGGAAGAAAAGTCAAGATCTCAGTGCTACCGCATAAAGCCATTTTGGGCCTAGAAAAGTCAAGAATTTGGTACTATGATATGCGACTTTCAATCAGGCAGGGTGTTCAAATTAATTCCAATTTGGTTTACATCCAAAAGTACACGGTAGGGCATTTTACAAAACCGCCAAGTAAGAAAGGAAAAGCAAGAGATGTGTTTTTACAAAAAAAATATTTTCCACCATTTGGTTTGAATGTTTTCCTACATTGAAAGCATCAAGAGTGGAGCAATTTTTGGTACTATGATATGCGGTAGCATCAAGATCTTAGTTCTACCGCATAAAGCCATTTTGGGCCTAGAAAAGTCAAGAATTTTGTACTATGATATGTGACTTTCAATCAGGCAGGGTGTTCAAATTAATTCCAATTTGGTTTACATCCAAAAGTACACGGTAGGGCATTTTACAAAACCGCAAAATAAGAAAGGAAAAGCGAGATGTGTTTTTACAAAAAAATATTTTCCACCATTTGGTTTGAATGTTTTTCTACATTTAAAAGCATCAAGAGTGGAGCAATTTTTGGCAAATTCCACAAAAATAAACTTCCGATGGGAAAAAAAAAACGTTGGGAAAGGAAAAACTTTGCAAATTCCACAAAAATAAACTTCCGATGGGAAAAAAAAAAAACGTTAGGAAAGGAAAAACTTTCTGTGGTATTTCTATGAACGCTGCAACAGGGTCAAGTGGATGTAAATGTGTTGCGATAAGGAACCTAATGCCATGCTCATGTGGGGTTAATCGTACCTTGCTCTTCGGTTTTGAAACCAGACTTCAACTTGTCTTGGCAGTAGATTCAACTGCTTGGCCAGTGCCAACTTTTGTTTCTGCAATTTCCAAACATCAAAATTACAAACTTGAGGAGACTCAAAAAATGGAAATCTTCAGGGAATGGAACCATGGATTTTTATAAAATGGAAAAGAAAAGAAGAAAAATATGGCGCCTGTTGCAAATTAGTTGTCCCATGTTTATTTATTTTTTATTTTTTTTATTTTAAACTTTGGACTAGAAACTGTCCAGAACACAAAAGACAATAAATAATAAATCCAACAATCAGTTTAAAAATTGTTATGCTCCTGCATATTCATTTTCATGATTTCGAAGTCTCTAAGTGTTATGATTTGGTTTTCGCATGCAAAAAATTATATCTATAACTGGTAATAAAATATTAGAATATATAATAAAAGAGTTTTCAAGAGAGAATTCTTAAAAAAATTCTTTTTTATGTAGCAAATGTAAGATGATTTCAAACCTACACTTATACTTAGCCTAATATGGCAATCACTCGAATTTGACACGATCGTGCAAATATAAACTATTTAAATAGCAAAACTATGAAACCGTAAAATTAAAGGTCTAGGGTGATTTGATTGAGGCCATTTTTGGTCTAAACTTTTCATTCATCCATGAGAGACCCACAAACGCACAAGTTTAAGGTACAGTGATTAAATAGAGAGATCCAAAGGAATAGAAAAAAGAAAATTTAACGCATAAAATATTTATTATGATGCAGTGGACAGAGTAGATTTTCAAAAGTTTAGGAGGATGAGAGGTTGTGAGTTCAAATCTTTACTTAGCTAACTATTTTACATTCTAAGAAAAACGTTAAAAAGAAAAAGATTGCTCTTTGGAGAATGGTTTGTTGGGTTCCAAGTATAATTAGTTCTAAGTACTGACCGGGTTGAGGGTAGGATGCTCTTTGAAGCTTTCCTCTAGATAACAAGATTGGTCTTTGGAGAGCCGGAGCTTCTTTCTTGTGTAGGATGTAGTAGATCCACCACCTTCTTCTTCGTCGCTGCATCTTGAACAACCTCTCGCTCCATCTGTTTCCCAATCTCTTCTTTTTCCTACTTCTGTGGGGCTTGAATTAGAAGATGAATGGCCTACCACCTCTTTCTGACTGATGCTTCTTAATGGCAATGGTATCTCATTCACATCCAGTTCCAAACCACCACCGCCCCCAGTGCTCGATTTATCGGATGATGAAATTCCTGACCCTACTTCTCCACGAGTAGTATCTTCTTCTGTTTCAAATTTCTCGGTTAGTCAAAAGATGATGATGATAAGATTGTTTGATCTGTAAGATTCAAAAAAATAAAAATAAAAATTTGCAGACAATGGAAATGGTTTTCATGAAGAACTGATTTTCAGTAGTTCTTTTCGCTTTCTGTTTAATAGTTTCTTGGAATTTCATTCTCTTTTGTAAAAAGACGATTCAGACCCAAGAGAAAGAAAACCATTTAACTACTTCTTCATACAGTAGGAACATATTTACACAAAAAGACATGAATTGTGGCACCAAACACTTTGTTTGATGCTTTGGATTGTTTAATTCTTCTCTTCTGGAAATGGACATGGTTTTCTAGGTAAATTGATTCTCTAACTTGCTTGCTTTCTCTTTAATATTTTTCCTTGGGTTCTTATTCTCTGGAGTGGAGTTATTTTCTCAATCTTTTCGAGAAGAAGATTTAGACCAAAGAGAGAGACAACTATTTTAACTTATTCTTTCACAAACAGTAGAAACACATTTAAACCGAAAAAGAAATGTTTTGCTACACCAAAGACTTGATAAGATTGTTTGATGTGTTGGATTTTTTTAAAAAAATTTTTGAAAATGGAAATGGTTTCCATGATAAAATGAGTTTGCATCTTTTCCACAGCCTGTTTTAACATTTTCTTGGGTTTTCATTTCCCAGGTGAAGCTATTTTCTCCACTTCAGTGAAGGAAAAAAAAAAAGAAGAAGAAGATTTAGACCCTAGAGAGAGAAAATTTAACTCATTCTTTACACAAGAAGCAGAAACACTTTTGAACAAAAATAAATGGCCTATGGCACAAAACACTTAGTATTGAAGAAAATTCGACATAATGATGCAAAATATTAGTATGGGTTACCAACATGCCTCAAATATCTGATAAATCTTTCTCATAAAGAAACAAATGAAGCAATACCAGTATCAGTGGACCAAGAAAGCTTCAAATCAAGCTGAACAGGAGCGCCATTCTTCGACGGTCGACCGTTCATCTCCTCATGATCTCCACCACCATGACCTTGGCGGGTCCGAATCTGATTATCGCCGACACCATATATCTGTCGTCCGCCGATGGAGAGGGCAAGCTCCATGGGCCTACAATTTCTTCTTCAGGGCTTCAACAGTTGATTGGTGTTGGTATAGAGAGAGGACTGAAGATTATATCGAGTGAGGATTTTGAATGGGACGTTGGGTTTGAAATGGGAAATCCATGAAAGGATGTGAAAGGAAGCATGCAAGTAGGAAAGTGGTGAGACAATCCCCCACCTTGATTTCCATTTATACTGAGCTTTACATCATCTTCCATAGAGAAAGCCAAAGGCCCAAAGCATCATGCGTATTCATTGATTGCTTTCAAAATCAAGACACTTTTCTAAGTTATTATTTGCTACCCCAGCAAGTCTACCTCTTTTGTCTGTTACCTTCCTAATGAAAAAAATTACAGCCAACCAACGCTTCAGAAATCATGGTTCCAGATGAGGCCTACCATATCTAGTAAAGGTTGCACTCCACGTGGATGGATACTATTAATCGGAGACTAGGATCATCTTTTGAAAAATTAAGATTGTAGGATTTCTTTTGCAATGTAATTTTTTTTGAACCATTGGTCCTAGCAGCCAATTATATATTCAGTATTTCTGTTTTACTTGCCTTGAAATGTGGGGTGGGGTGGGATTATGAAGGTTGTCAATCACATTAAATGTTTAATTTGATGGGGGTATGTCATTTATTCTTTTTCATGTGTAGACTTTCATCCAATGATTGATACAATTTGATGGGTCATCGTGGTTATTATCTACGTCATTATCCAAGTCTTATTCCGCCGCTGATTGTAAATTCTACAATTCATAAAGATTTGGACTTGACTCAAATTAAAGGCAATGGAGATTGTTAAAGATCAGGCCATATTGGTCATAGTAAGGTAGCTGCGTATTTGAATATTCCTCACTACCTCTGAAGCTACGCTTTTCTCATTAAGGACTAGTAGATAGTTGAGGATTTCTCATTCGGTAACATGTTAAGAACCCATGGATTTGAGAATATTATAACTTCCCTCTTTAGCCGAGAAATTTCACACCTATTATGAGTTTGGACCTAAGAATCATAGAAAATTAAGATCTCAAATAGCCTAAATCCTCCGATATTCAAAAGTGCCAAATATGAGTTTTTCATGACCCTGCGAAAAGCCAAGTTTTTTCCTTCAAAAAATTTGGTTGCCAAATGTGATCTAGAAAGGTTCTGATATAAACCTTCACTACTAAGTAAAATAAAGAAAAATAATCCATGTTCAACGTAGACTTGTCTAAAGAGAAAAGGGTCACAACTTCTAATCTCTAGGGGGACATTTTAGACATCCCCATTATCAACTAGGTTCATTGAGACCAACGGCCTCAAGCCAAATGACTGTTTTGTTTTTTCTTTTACTTAGTGCCTGACAAATTAGAAGAAAGCCTGCCCACGAGAGATCACCTCGCGTAGAGCTGTGGGTCCAGGTGTGCTATCCACAACGGCAGTCTAGTAATTTGTAATTTTCAACTGATAGGTCTTTTAGTTAGACGCCCTCAATATAGAGTGTAGGGTTTAGGGTCCAAGAGACATTAGATCAGCCTTCATTAGGTCATTGCCAAAAATTATTTGAGCCGTGGACCAAGTAGACATAAAGTTGAGTTCATTGAGAATCATTGGTCTAAATATCTTTAGATGTATATTATACAGATATAAAGGAGCAACAACAAAAAGAAAGGATAAAAAAGGCACGGAGGAGAGGCGTGGGCGTTAAAAAGAGAAGAAAATAAAAGATAGTCAAAGCCAACAGTCCTAGGATGCAGAATATGACTTGACCAATGGGATTCCTACATGTTACCGAATTTTCTGTTGGGTGTTGGGCTTTGGCATCACAACTGCATGGCAATTGGCAATAATTGAAGTCATAAGGTAGCTTTTATGATAAGGTTGCTCGTGGTCCTATAATTTCATTCTATTGAGGCACCACATCACATGGATGTGCTCCCAATGTATTATGTCACTTTCTCCATTTGTAGCTCCTTACTCATTCATCATGGGCATCACCCAACTTGCACCATCACAATAATTAGATTGGTGGCTCACTAACTCGGCAACTGTGACCTGCTACTGGTTCATGAAAATTTTTTGAGAAAGTTTCATGCTATGAAAGTAGTGCAATTATTTGTCTCAACCTATGATTTAATGGTCTTAAGATTTTATTTTTTCTATACATGTTTTTGTGCGATGAGAGAATTTGACTTTTTATGAATATTGCATTTCTATCCATGACATAGGAAAGTAAAATCCTCTAGACCAAAGAAAATCAAATCATGTTATATTATTTCTATGAGGAAAATATATCGCATGAAACAACAATACAAAAAGCTGCAAGGAAAATCAGATAAATCCTCCTCTTTATAATAGATTTCTCTCGCCCTACAAATGCACCCTTAATCTTAAGCCTTTTCAAACAGTTTGATTAGCTTGACAAGCTGGTCCCTTGTAACACCCAAGATTAATCTCTATAAAGTATAAACCTTATGGTCTCCTATCTCCCATGAAAAAGCTCACATGAATATTAGGAACAATAATGCTAGCCTTATTTTCCATCTTACAGCCGTCTTATGTGGCAGTTTTCCTATTCTTTATATTTACAATGTTAAAAATAAAATAAATGAGTTCGGCCTACCACATAAGACGGTTATAAAATTAGTTGTGAGATAAAGAGTGTGGCTAGTATTATTGTATTTAGAATGCAAATAGGTATTTGGGGCAAAATCATCTTAGAATTAGAATTGCGCTTCTCAATGGGCCCAACATAGACCATTCCTTACACAAGAACAACCCAACCATTACGGATTAAGGCCCTTTTATTTCTAATTGCACTTAGGCAAGTTTAAATAAAGTGGATTTTACTAGTAAAGATCCCTTATATGGTCTTTGAGCCCGAAAAAGCCTCTTTGTATTTTAGCGCTTTTTTCCTTTTTTTTTTTTTTTTTTTTTTTTTTTGAACGCGGATGTCTTCCTCTACTCCGGCGCGAGTGACCGATGGGTGGTGGCGGGGCCTTCTGTTCTCCACAAACCAGGTCTCTGAACTCCCCCAAAGCTTGGTCTTGACCAAGGCACTCTAGCTCCGGCTCCTTTCTCATAGGGTCGAATCGGTGGAGCCCTACAACTCCTCCCTGGGTTTGCTGTCTCTTTGGCGAGGCTGTGCTAGGTCGCCGAATTCTTGCCGGATGCCGCCGACGGCGAATGACTTCTCCTCTCCTCTGAGAAGAGGCAGTGGTGAGCAGCCCAGATCCACCCTCTTTCTTCCGCGTCCAACGTCCAAACCCTTTCCTGAAAATCGAATCTCTCCTCTACGAGACCGCTTAGATCCTGTGATCTCCTCTATCTGTTTTAGCCAAAACAACAACCCCTCTTTCTCTTCTCCCGGCGCGGGAGAGCAAGCCCGAACCCACTTTCTCTTCTTCCTTGTTTCCTGCAGTCGGCAGTGAACTGGGCAAAACCTAGATTCTCTACTACTTCGAATTCAAAAAGAAGAGAAGATTTGTGGCCAATGAGAGATCGATCAATACTAATCTCTCTCTCTCTCTCTGTTTCTTCAATCTATCCTGTGGCCCACTTCAAGATCCCACGGAGTAGAGGAAGACAAGGCAAGGAGCTTTAAAGTTCTTGTTGCAGACAAGCAAGGAACGAGGAGAAGACAGACGGCCGTGTCGAATTCGATATCCAGAGGATAAAATTTGAATTTTTTTCAAATCAGTGATGATCTATGTGACCCACCTAATCAAGAATTAGTTCAATGGATGAGTGACCCTATGAGTTGGTCTCCTTAAAAATTGGATCATTGGATCTAAATCAAACTAAAATGTTTTCAATTAAAAACATAGATACTCGAAAAATTTCATAAATATTAAAGAGGAACATATCGATGTTGAATTTGACAATGATATAAAAACTTATTGTTGCATTTGACATTGTTTATAGATGCATAAAAGCTAAAAGCCACCTAATTAGTTTTCACTAGTAAAATCCTCTTAAATAATTCATCATGATCATTAATTATTGTAGTCATTATGAAAATATCATCTCCATTTAATTGTTTTTATAGCGTTTTAAAAAAGCATCATCGTGTTAGTCATCATCACCTTGTCCCATCAATATTTCAGATTCAAACTAATGTCATTACAAATCATGATTAATTGTAAACCTACCTACATCGGAGGATAAGACAAAAGGATATGATTGATGAGGAGTTTTAGATATGAAAAATGAGATACGTTCACGTGGCATCCAGCACAATGTTAGATTGTGTCGGTCTTAGAATTGTTAGGCACCCAAAATTTGGGCCCCGCTAATGGCTCTTTGTTAAGGTATCCGAAGACTTTAACCAGTGCATGAGTTGGGAAAGAGGAATTTCTTTGGCGGAGTATATTTATGTGCATATGTTTCTCACTATTTTAATGAGAGACACTCTTTTTTTAAAAATATTAATATGTAAGAAGATAAAATTTTATGCCTTTTTTAGTTTGAAAAGTCTAAAAAAGGAAGTGTTTTTTACCAAAATAATGAGGGACATATGCACATGAAGACTTCTCTTCTTTAGCTGAGTTGTCTCGTAAATTAGTTGAGAAGAGATCCTTACCTAGTCGTTGAAGGAGTACTGGTTCTAATGGAGAGGTTGTTCAAATTTGGCCTTCCTCTCCTCTTTTCATTTATGAGTTTTTATTATTTTATATGTGTAAATTATGTTTTATCTTTTCACATGTGTGAGTTTTCATTATCTTGTATGTGCGAGTTGTTTTTGTTTCTTCATATGCGTGAGTCCTCACTGCTTCGTATGTATAAGTTCTGTCACGTTTTTACATTACCTTGCCTGTGTGAGTTTTGTATGAATAACAAAAAAGAAAGAAAATAAAAGAAAGATAAACTTATAGATTACTTGCTACTTATAAAAAGGTGAGGCATTTCTCCTTCCAAATTTTTAGATTCTAGATCCTTTGTGGCTTTGGCTTAGAGAAATCTTGAGTCAAAAGAATGATACCTTGTATGGGCTCATCTATTAAAAATTCAAGCTGCTTAAAGTGACAGCCCACTAATTGATGTACTTCTAAAATTTTTCTAAAATTTATCTTAATAGAAGTTAATATAATAAAAAGAGTAACCGTTTGATTAAAAAAACATTAATATAATTTTCTGCATTATTCATTTTTAAGAGTTCTATATCAAAAGGCTCATCAACTCTCTTTTTTTTTTTAAGTGAGAGTATTTTTTACCAACCTTGCCTTCAAATTTTTTGCCTCTGGCTCGGTGGTTATTTGATTTTGACTGACAAAGATTATTTATTAAGAGATATATATATAATTAATTTTTATTAGGGTAAAATTTTAAAATATCCTCTAAACTGGGAGGGAGTTGACTTTGAAGCGCTTGGTTTTCAGTAAATGAGCCTCACTGGTGTTCCATATATGCAGCTGAGGAATTCTCTAAGTCAAAGCTCCAAGGGCTCGGACTGGATTTTTTTATGCCAGTCCCAAGTGCACATGGCACATGACATATGACAGGAGTCGAACAATTATTGTACTTCTTTCCTCATTATCCATAGGATCAAACGCATCTGTGCTTGAAAGGTGAAAGTAGACTACCTATGAATAGGCCATGTACGAAACATAATACTGAGAGCGTGTCGGTGTGTCCAACCAATCTATCCACGGATGATATTTGCTCCAGGCCATTCCTTCCTTGTTCAAACAGGAGATGCATTAGATAGTTGTGGAAAATTAAATCATCATAAATTTAGTATATTAATTTATCTAAGAGGTGGTCCACTGATTAAATGTCTGGATCTATTTGCATATCTAATAGTCAATTAATGAGGTGATTTAGGACTTTTTTAAAATTATGACAAACTTTTCGTCCGAATTACCGTGCAATAACTTTCGATCCTCTTCTTCTTTTTGTTTGTTCTTTCTTTCTCCTGCTTTTGTCTATCACCGTGAGAGAGAGTTGAGAATGAGAGAAAGCTTGATAAAGAGGAGAAAATTCATGTAGCTGCTCCTTTATCTTTTTCTTCTTTTCCTCACTTCTGTCAAGCTAGTTTTACTATTTGCTCTTCTCCTCATGGGTGGAACTATATAGTGGTTGAGGGGGGCCATGGTCCCTCTCAAAATTTCGAAAACCCCTCGTCTTATCTTAAATTTTGGTCTTTTAATGTTGACTTCTAAAAAATTTAGGAAAAGCACTCTAATATTATGGATATTTTTAGTTTTCTTTAATATTGGCCCCCCTAAAAATGTTTATTTTTACACGGCTCCCAAGGTAACTTTCCTGGTTCCGCCCCTACTTCTTCTCCTTCTTGTTTTACTTCTCTTGGCCATAGCTTTGATTTTGCTAAAGGGGTAGATTTATTAGTGTTGGGAGTTAGAGAAGTAGAGAAACAACTTATGAATAACCGAAACTGAGGCAAGTAATCATCGTTTTGAATTCAAATGGTATTTCTAATGATTTTGAATTCAAATGAAATTTCTAATGATTTTTCATGAATCTCATTGTAATAGATTTTGGGATCTTCATGCGTCATAAATCATTTTTTCATGATTCAAAATGATGCAAACATGTTTTACTCATATTTTTATAAAGTTTAGAACTTATTGAAAGTATATAGAATGAAAGAAATTTGAATTCAAATTTAAACAGAGGACCTGTAACCCACAATTGTGGAACCTTGGTCAACCGTGAAAGGTATTGCGGTCGACGGTGGGACACTTCTTGATGACAAAAGTTTTAACCTTTTGCAAATTCAGTTATTGGGTTGACCGTAGTCAAATGTTGGGGCTAACCGTGGACACTGAGCATAATTGAATTTTAAATTATTTTCAATGAACTACATTGTGATGATTCTAAGGGTTATTTAGCATATGTGTAATGTAAATTTGATTACCTTGATATACACATTCTTGTTTACTGATAATGTTAATGTATTTCACATATGTTAAAGACTTGTTTAACAAATTCCAAGCATCTACACCGTGCAAGGGGGTATGTGTGAGTACTTGTCCGGGTGACGCCTCTACGTGGGGCAAAGCAAGTTAGCACGGGCTTATGATGGAAGTCTCCAAGTTACTATTTTCTAAGATTTCATGAGTTTCATTACATTCATTGATATCATTAAGTGGCACCACTTATCTGAATCAATTTGAAATAGAATACAGTGAAGGATTGGATGTTTCATGTATACTATCTGCAGCTTAGTTGTGTTGTAGGATATACTGGTACCTCACTTTTGTTATGCAGTAGGAATAATAGCCACGTTCTGTACAGTTTGGGCACTCAGTTCTGTTTATTTTCTAGTTCTGTATTTAACTAAGGTGGGGTTGCCTTTTTGTTTCCATGCAACATCTGTTTTACATTCAGTACATACGTTTTTCTTATTCTGTGTATCCTGATGATTTCATTTGTTTATATTCTGATCATACAAATTTCTCTGATTTCTAATTTCTACATTATTTCTCTGGTTGTAAAAAGGGCTCTCAACCCACATTATACTATTCCGGTTGATTACTTGCTCTTTATTGGTGTTTCATTAACGTTATAGGAGACCCAGACTATGTCCCTACCCAGGCATCGGAGACGTTAGAAGAGATTAGCCCAAAGTAGGTGAGTGGAAGTCAAATGATGTGGTATAGAGATGGTAGTAAGAGCTTATTATGGATATTGTCGAGTGGAGGGTGGTGTTGCTTGGAAAGTTCTGATGGTGGTTAGATGAGCTGACATAAGTTGTAGATATGTAAATAAAATATTGTTTTGCAAATGTAACCTAAAAACTTCTGTAACTATAAATATTTTTAAGACTTCCTATGCTTTGTAAATCATGTTAAAAATATATTCAGTGTGTTATTACAATTTTTGACTTCCGCCGGAAAAGGATAAATAATTCGAATGATAAACTCACCCATGATATCTTGTGGGGTTGATATCATGTGGGGTTGGTATGGAGATAGAATGTTCATATAAAAGTCAAAATGAGTTATAATCTCTATGCTAGTTATATCTTTGAACCGGAATCTAATTGACCTCCTATTTTGGGATGTGACAGATTTATCATAGAGGGAAAAAAGGGGCAGGAAGGTCCCACCAACTAGACCATTTCTAAATGTTCATATTCTATCTCTATAAAAAAAACAAAAAAACTCAAATGAAAAAACAAAGAACTCAAATGAAAACTAACACAAATAAGAACCATGTAAACCAGCTTATTTTTGGGTCCACCCATCCAACCTATGATCAGTTCATCTCTTCAAATGTCTCTTACAAGTTGCCACAACCCTAAAGTTGACACTCATCTAACTACAACTCCTTCTTGGATAAAAATTCACACGCACAAAAAAAAAAAAGAAAAAGAATGATGCCTTTGAAATTCATTAAACTTGAGGGCCATAAATAATGCAGTTAGGATAAGCTGATGGGATTAATATTTTGCAGACACCTGGGTTTCATTAAAACCACTGATACCTATACTCACTCTTAACTCAAGGGTGAGAGTTTGATCCAACTGTGAAAAAAGTGGGTCCGCTTTCATTTCTCCAAGTAAATAATGGAGAGCTGATATGTGAATATGTGTGCACATAGTGTTTCAGTGGTCATTTGAATACTACCATCTCTAGACCATGCTTTCCACCCTCTTGAAATTGATATCTCAACCCTACTAAGAAAGCTGCTTTCACTAATGAGCAATGAACAATGACTGCAGCAATGATCGTCACTCATTCATGGATGAATCATCAAATTGTCCAGTACTGGAAAATATCATCTCACAATTTAATTAAGAAAAAAGAAAAGCCAACTTTGAAGGTAATTTATCTACATTGGCATTTTTTTTAATGTGTGGAAGTTGCTTGATCATGTAGGTTCTTTAGCTGGCCTCACAACCTTTCAGCATCATACAATAGAAAATTAGAAATACTCTCATCAGGACGGTTTGGATGGAAGTAACCATGTTTGACATTCATTAAAATGTTATTGCCCTAGAATGACGATGTCCTTTAAAACAGTTGAAGAGGTCATGGATGGGATATTTTGCTTACAAAAATTAAGATTTTGTACACTAATTAAGAGAGATTGCACACTTGATATATCTTATCTACATCTTTCGGTATTAATAGTTCGACTTTTTATTTTTATTTTATGATTGTCATGGTCCTAATATCCTAATATAGGCCCCACAAGGAATCAGCACGGATGGGAGCAAGAGGCACGGATGGGAGCAAGAGGCCATCATACAATAATAGTCACAATACCACACAAAATGACATGTTGTACATGATCGTCTGCATGCGTGATGTGATGTTGCAACATCGTCCTTCCATCACCACCAAAGAATCCTATCATTATCAACCTGCTAAATGATTAGATTGGATATAAGGGTTGGGCCCCACAGCCCATGTGACATGCGCGTGGGCAGCTGAGCCTTTTCTCATTATCCCCATCATCCACCCTTGTGCTTGTGCCCCTCCACTTGTTCAAACATGAGGGAGCAAAGCAACACCCACAATCATATGCCCCTCCTGTGGGGCCCACCCCATTGCTTCTCCTAATAATTGGACACTGATTGGGATGGAAGGTGGGCCCCATACCGTCCAGTGCTGATGATTCCATTTCCAACTCTCACGCCCCTCTCTTCTTTAATAGATTCTGTCTGACCCTGTTGTCATGGCCTACCACCTGTCCATACAAATCTGCCAATCTTTTAAAGGAAGTCCTGTGGGCAACTTCTCTCATTGGGAAAGGATTTTGTGGTCACTGCTAAAGCACCTTTTTCTTATCTGTTTCTTATCTCAGTTTTTTTTATTTTTTGTAATAATTTATCTGCTTGCTAAACATATGGGGTTTTATTAACAAAAAAGAAAATGTTTGAAAGGTATTTCCTTCTTTTTTTAGAGTTTGAAACGTATTTTCACTCATTCTGTTAATGCTCATGGTTTTAGTAAAATTACTATGAGGAAATTTAATTTGGATTTGAGTCAATCAATCTTAAGTTAAAATCCTTTGGTAAAATTGGTCTTATCTTTGTAAATGAAATGCCTAGTATATTTTGACTATATGAAATATTAAAACTATGTTGTGCAATCCCAACATTTGTTAATTAGAAAGAAATGCATTAAAAACCGTAAACATAATTATGGCTATTATTTTTAAATCTTTCATCTTTTATATCATTAGAGACGTGTTTCACATGTTGTTTAAAAAACCGTAAATATAATCATGTTTAATCTGAAACCAATAGATAAAAAGTATATAAAAAGGTGAAACATCACAAATTGAATATGATTATAACCTTTCGCCCTTCCGCCACCATTGGCAAGGGTCATGCGTAAGAAGCCATTTGATTAGACAGTCTTCATTTCAAATCTAATGTTATTAAGATAATAAACATCGAATATGACAAGAAATGGAAGATAAGGTAAGAAATAAGTTGAAGTCTCTTGCAAATTAATCTTTTCAAAATGCTGATTTTGACCATTTGACTCTTAAAAGTATATTAAGATTATTCAAAAGAGTTAATTTCTTGCCCTAACCTAGTTATTATGAGAACATCAAATTGTCATTTGTGTCTGTCACCACAAACTTTAAATTCAACTTTAAAAATCATTAAAATGAACATATTTTTTTATGCATTTATAATGTTTTATTGTTAGTGTTAATGATCGTGGTACGACCTTATTTAACATGCGTGGGGATTGTTTTTGTCTAACCCAACTCTCCTACCTACATGCTTTTTTACTTATAAGCCCTAGTTTGATTTTTACATCAACTGCAGTGATATACACATTTTAATTGATTATATATGAGTAATATATGATTATGTATACATCAATTTAGGTGTGTGACAGTCAAGCCACAAATAAATTTAAGCCTGTTTCAATATGAGCAACTACCGCATCATTGTCTGTGGACCACAAAGGGTGGATAGCTGAGATGAGATGAGATGAGAGAGATGATTTAGAGGTGGTGAGTGAGTGGTGAAGGCACAACTCAGACTTTCTTGTTGGGACTTGGAACGAGTCGCTGCTGTGGTGGGCCATAGCAAGATGTGTCACGTGTTGTGCTCGTGGGAGTAGGGTATTAATTGGTAGTTTGGCACTGGATTCATGTGAAGAGACTTTGTTTGGATTAGTGACATTGCTTTCTGTCGAAAAGAATAGGGTTTGTTTTTCTGTTTTTTGATTGGGACGTGGGAGCGGATAATTTGCTTGGATGTACATCATCCAATAAATCCAGTGACTAAAGTTTAAAGGAAAAAGATAGTGCACTACAATTGCCGCCAAACCTGATCACAGCTAATATAACATTTTCTGATTGATTTATAGTGTATTAGGTAAAGATTTTTTGTAGCTGTGAGGTGTAATTTGATAAGTCTACTGAAATTCAACTTATCTAAATAGGTGTTTGAGGATTTTACTAAAGAAATCTCTTTATATTTTCTACAGGCAGCAAAGGGTCTAACAGATATGTAACCACCATAATGGTCAAATGAGACATTTTTGGTTAATTTTCTTGTTGTTTCGCCGAGTGGTGATATCCTTACTTGTATATATGAACGATGATATCCCTGCTCATTTTTTTTCTTCTTCTTTCTCATCCTCCTTTTTCGTGCTCTTCATCTTCCTCCAACTCCTTTCACCTCTACCAACCAACCCCTTACTAGAAAACTCTTCCTTACCCTAGTGGTAAGGAGTTCATGTTCTTATTGGGAGGTCAAGAGTTCAAACCTTGCCTCCCCCCAACTCTTGCATATGTGAGTTTTTATTACCTCACATGTGTGAGTTGTGTTTTGTTCCCTTATATCTACGCGAGTCCCCTTTACCGCGTATGTGTGAATTGAGTGAGTGTTAAGTTGTAATGTATTTGGGTCCCTGCCCCTTACCAAAAAAGAAAAAAACACTAGCCCCATACCCACATAATATTTTTCTTATTTATATGGTCAATTGGTCATAAACTTGAGTATAGGTGGGAGCTTGTTACCAAAACACCCCAGTATCGCATGTGCCCGTATAAATTATTCATCTATCTAATTTTCTTTTCCACATCTTAAACAAACCCATCTGAACTAATTTATCTTCTTCCAATCAAACTAAATAAACTTCACCCCTAGCTCATAGAACTCACATTATCTCTTTCTTGAACCCACCCTCTCTCTCTCTCTCTCTCTCTCTCTCTCTCTCTGTTTTTTTTATTTCTTCTTTTTATTTTTTCTCCATTTCTTACTCTCTACAGTCCACCTTTTTCAACATTCTTTCTGATCTCTTGTAGAATAGTGCAATTCTATATCATTTGCAAGTCTGGAAGGGCTTATGTAGAAACATTGGTATACTTGATTTCATCTAATTCTGCCCATAGATTTTGACAACTAGAATAATACTCTGGGATGGATGAAGTGCCATGTATATAATTTGCAATTTTAAATTCCAACTGATATTGTCGAGTAGAATTCCTAATGATATACTTTTTTTAAATACTCGGACAACTCTTTGGCAGTTTTGTAAGGCTTTAAGTTCAAGTTAAGATGGGGTTCCTGTCACAACCCGAGCCTAAGAGTTCGGGGGTTAGCAAAAGCCTAACCAATGACACACGTACTCTCGTACCTGCACACTTAGACCTGGTCCAAATGTACACGTACAAAGGAAGATTCACACGTGCAAACATATACATAGAAGCTATAGATATCAAAACATCACAACATAATATGTAGGAACAGAGTAGAAAACCAAAATTTACATACATCATATCTGACAATGTTACAAAATGAGACAAAATACTGTATACAACTCACGAATGGATGTAGTCATGATAGATCTCAAAAGAATAAAGGCTCGTATACAAGATAAGGTCTTGACGCTCTCCGAAAAGAGGGATCACGCCCACTCCTCTAGGCCGGACGGGGCCTCGGGGCTCTCTCCTGCAATCTAATTGACCGACGAGGGGTCGGTCTGGGTTTCCGAGCCTGCAACACCAAGGACAAAGCATGAATACAACGATCCAGCAAGGTATAAGCAGTAACAAGATAACACATGTTGTCTCTAATCAAATTAAAGAACAGAAGTAAATCATAACATGTCAATGCTTGTAAATTAAGTAATCGTGCGAGAAATACAGCATGCTCTCGTAAATAAAAAATACTTATACTGTACATAATTAGTCGGCTACTACACATGCCATATGCTCCCAAATGAGGGATCTTGTAAACATGATGAGAACACTATTGTCCGGGCCAGGGCACAAATGGGTCTTGGGTTTCCTAGGGTCAGGTTCCTTACGGCTTAGCCGTAAGAGAGGGCACGGCTTAGCCGTGGAAACGCCGTACGAGAGATGCAGATTTGTATACTCTCAGTTATTTTTAGGAACACCCTGTATTGATCTATGGCTGGGTCACGGTGGGACTTACGGCTTAGCCATACTACATGTTACGGCTTAGCTGTAGCGCAAGTCACGGTTCAACCGTGAATGCGCAGGGCCAATTTTCTGAAGTGATCACAGAATAACTGGAAATGAAGGAAAACAATGAAATCAAAGGAGAAGAACTGAGCTCAATTGGGCTGTAGACATACTGTACATATAAGATCATGAAAATCATTTCAATCACACATATACCATCATGGGTTCATACAAGTTATGTTTATACTTGCCTCAATTCGATTCTAACACTCTACTTGTTGTCCTTAGGGCTCAAATCACCTTCAGCCACAACCCACAGCTATCGTGCATGAAAAGAGAGAGAAAACTCATGAGCCTAATCATGGAGAACGAGAAAAGGAAGGGAGAGAAGTAGTTCAACCTCCAAACATACCTTGAGTCACAAGATTTCCAAGCTCTCTCTCGTCTGTTGGTTTGAATCAAAGGAAAAAGAAGAAATTGAGAGAGAGAGTGCTCACGAGAAAGAGACAACTGGTGAGAGGATAGAGTCGGTGGAGGGGTCTTATAAGATAAGGTTGAATGAAAATTACAACCAAGTCCAAGGTTTAAGCCTATTTCCAGTTCGAGTCAAATCTAGGTCCAACGGAACCATGCGACATCTTTTGCCATTGACACAGTTACAGCATTTAACGAGCTCAACAAGAGACACATGTTGACACCAAGATGATGCATAAATGACGAGATCTTGAAAAAATACAAATTACGAAAAAGGGCTTGGTCTACTTAAACCAGGTCAAACTTAACCCAACTACCTATCCATGACCCACAACAAAACTAAAACAGGCATAGAACATCATTAGCAACAAAAACAACATTAAGTAATCGCTAAACTGGATCAAGCTGGGTCGGGATGTTATATCATCCCTTGCTTAGAAATCATTTCGTCCTCAGAATGAGCACACATATACACTACAAATACCTGAGTGAATAGATCTGGGTACTGCCGCGCCATCTGCTCTTCCAACTCCTATGTAGCTTCTTCTGTATTGTGATGTTTCCACAGCACTTTGACCCACCGAATGGCCCTAGTGCAAAGTATCTGCTCTCGGGTACCTGCGATACAGAGCGGTCGCTCAATGTATGTGGCACTCGGCTGGATCTGCACCTCATCATAGCGAATGACGTGGGACGGGTCATGAACGTACTTTTGAAGCATCGAAACATGGAAGACATCATGCACTCCTGAAAACTCTACTGGAAGAGCTAGTCGATATGCTAAATCACCAATCCTGCTCTTGATCTCGAATGGTCCAACATATCTGGGAGTTAGCTTGCCTTTCTGACCGAAATGAATTGTCCCCTTCATCGGCGAGACCTTCAGAAAAACCCACTCACCAATCCGAAACTCCAATGGGCTTCGGCGAGTGTCCGCATAACTCCTTTGTCTCGATTGAGCAACCTTCAGATTCTCAATAGCTTTCTGCACTTTCTCTATCGTTTCGGCGATGATTGTCGGCCCGTGAAAACTCCGCATACCAACTTCTTCCCAACAGATTGGGCTCCTGCACTTGTGGTTGTACAAAGCTTCATATGGCGCCATCCCAATACTCTCGTGGAAGCTGTTGTTGTAGGCAAATTCATACAACGAGAGATGAGTATCCCACTCTCGCTCAAAGCTCAACACACTGGCACGCAACATGTCTTCCAAGGTCTGAATCGTCCGCTCTGATTGCCCGTCCGTCTGTGGATGATAGGCTGTGCTGAAGCTCAGTTTCGTCCCTAAAGCTTCTTGGAAAGCTCTCCAGAACGACGAAACAAAGCGGCTGTCACGATTCGACACAATCGAAACTAGCGTACCATGGAGTTTGACGATCTCATCCACGAACTTCTTGGCCATCTCTGAAAAGGTCATACCCTTCTGAAAAGGGATGAAATGGGCTGATTTCGTCAAGCGATCTACAATGACCCAAATGGCTTTGTTCTTCCTGCTCGTCGGAGAAAAACCTAAAACGAAGTCCATGGTGATGTGCTCCCACTTCCGTTACGGTAGATGCAAGGGATGCAACAAACCTGGAGGTCTGTGATGATCTGCTTTCACCTTCTGGCAAGTTAAACATCGAGCAACAAATCCGGTTATGCCTCTCTTCATGTTATTCCACCAGAAGCGATCTTTGAGGTTCCGCTAAATCTTCGTGCTCCCTGGATGCATCGCATATCTCGCACAGTGTGCTTCGTTCATCAACTTTTCCTTGAGATCATCGACTGCTGGGACACACAACTTGCTTCGAAAATAAAGCACACCATCTTCTAATCTGAAATCTGGTTTGTTGCCAATGTGGTCACGAATGCGCTTCAAGGTAAGATCTTCAAACTGTCTGTTTTTCATCTGCTGAATCATCTCAGGCTGAAAAACTAGCGCACTAGCTAAGGTCACATACTCGTCGACCAATCTCACCTCAACTGGCTTATCATACATAGACAAAAGAAAGCAGCTCAGCAATTGCACAGACTCCGCCCTCCTATTGAGAGCATCTGCCACCACATTCCCTTTCCCTGGCTGATATTTGATCGGAAAATCATAGTCCTTCATAAGCTCAAGCCATCTGCGTTGTCTCATATTCAACTCCTGCTACGTAAATAAATACCGCAAACTGTGATGGTCTGAATGAACCTCAAATTTCACGCCATACAAATAATGTCTCCAAAGCTTCAATGCAAACATAATGGCTGCCAATTCTAAATCATGGGTGGTATAGTTCTTCTCATGCTCTCGAAGCTACCTTGATCCATAGGCAATGACCTTTCCGTGTTGCATCAACACACAGCCTAAACCAACTCGGGAAGCATCTGAGAAGATCACAAATTCTTCACTACCATCTGGCAAATCTAGCACTGGGGCCGTAGTCAACTTATCCTTCAAAGTCTGAAAACTAGCTCCACACTCCTCAGTCTAGACAAAAAGCATATTCTTCCTAGTCAACTTCGTCAAAGGAGAGGAGATCTTAGCAAAATCCTAGACAAAACGACGTTAGCAACCTGCTAGTCCAAGGAAACTCTGAACCTCTGTCACTGACGTAGGGCTAGGCCAATTCACCACTGCCTCTACCTTAGATGGATCAACTGCCAATCCTTCTCGTGAAATGATATGACCCAAAAATGCTACCTGCTCAAGCCAAAATTCACACTTCGATAATTTAGCGTACAATCGGTGTTCTCTCAACCGGGTCAAGGCTTCCTCAAGTGCTCTCTATGCTCCTCTATAGTCTTAGAATAGATCAAAATATCATCAATGAAAACAACTACAAACTGGTCCAAGAAAGGAGCAAAGATCTGATTCATCAAAGCCATAAACGCTACAGATGCATTAGTTAATCCAAAAGGCATGACGAGGAATTCATAATGTCCATACCGAGTCCTGAAGGCAGTTTGGGGGTGTCTTCTTCCCTAACTCTCAATTGGTGATAGCCTGATCTCAAATCAATCTTAGAAAAATAAGCTGCACCCTGAAGCTAATCAAACAACTCGTCAATCCTGGATAGGGGATACTTATTCTTAATCGTCACTTTGTTCAACTGCTGGTAATCAATGCACATCCGAAAAGTACCATCCTTCCTCTTCACAAACAACACCAGCGCTCCCCAGGGTGAAATGCTCGGACGAATAAAACCCTTGTCCAAGAGTTCCTGCAACTGCTTCTTCAATTCTGACAACTTAGCTGGGGCCATGCAATACGGAGCTTTACTAATCGAAGCCATACCTGGAACCAAATCAATCACAAACTCTACACCTCGCACCGGAGGTAAAGCTGGAACCTCATCCGGAAAAACATCCGGAAAATCACAAACCATCGGTATCTCTCCCAGCTGCTGCACACCTGCCTTTTCCGAAATAAAGGCAATGAAGCCTTCACACCGCTTGGGTATCAACCAATCCGCCTTGCATGAAGAGATGATACGCCTCGGGCACCGCTGCTGACTGCCCTCAAAACGGAAGCCCTTACCTAAGTCGAAAAAGATCGTCTTGTTGTACAATTCACACAGGCACAATACCGCGCAAGCCAATCCATTCCAAGGATCACGTTGAAGTCTAGCATAGGTAACAAAATCAAATCAACTGGCAACTGATGAACTGCAATCTGCACGTCGCAATGGGGGTAGTAAAAACTACACTCCACTCTCTTGCCAACTGGGGTAGACACCACCAACACATAGGGCAACGACTTCGGCGGCTGCTGAAACCACTCAGCAAAAAGAGGTGCTATGTATGATCGCGTAGACCCTGAATTGAATAGAACTAAAGTTTCAACTCGTAAAACCAAAATAGTACCTTGAACCACCTGCGGATCCTCAGCACTTTCATGGGAAGCAGCATAGACGCGAGCCGTCTGACGTGGCGGTCTCGAACCGGAACGAGCTGGCTGGGACTTGTTCGGAACTGTCGATCCTCTGGGCTTGCCCGACGATGCCGCACCAGAAGCACTAGACGATGGAGGCTGAGAAGGCTTGAACTGGGGACAATTCATCATCCTATGCTCCTTTGAACCACAAATGAAGCAAGCTCCTGCCTTCCGCCAACACACTTCTGACCTGTGGCCCTTGCTACAATGCTCGCATGTCACACTCGTGTAGCTGGAAGTGCCCTGCTGACTTCTCATCTTCTTCTGCGCCTGTCCCCGAGCACTGAATCGCGGTTGCCTCTTCGAATCAACTGCTTTCTCGGTTTGGTGGATAGCCTTAGCAGAATAGGCCCTATCCACTGCATCATCAAAGGTCATTGGTCGCTGACAAGCAATCACATGGTGCATGTACCGAGGATGCAAACCTTCCACAAACCGGTTCACTTTCTTCTCTTCAGTGCTGATCATATCTGGAGCAAAATACGATAACTGAGTGAACTGATTCACGTACTCTGCCATTGACCTCTGCTGTTGGCGTAGAGCTAAGAACTCAACTTCCTTGGCTCTCTGTACATGGGCTGGAATGAACTTCCTCCGGAATTGCCTCTTGAATGTTTCCCAGACCGTAGCACTTGGAAGATCTCTGTAGGAGTCCTTCACACTCTTCCACCAGGCCTTCACAACATCTCTGAACATAGAGGCTGCCAACCCAACTCTCTGCCTGCTCGTACACACAACAGTCTCGAACAGATCCTTTGTTTGTTCTAGCCACTGCTCCGCCTGCAATGGGTCTTCTGTACCATAGAATTCCGTAGCTCCTCGCTTGCGAAATTTGTCATAGAGGGCATTCGGGTCGTTCTCCTTTCGCTAGAAGACCACCTGTTGCTCAACATGAGACTGGGCTGGTGCTTGGCTCTGCCTGTCTAAGATAGTCGCTACCTGTGCCTGCAGATTCTGCATCGACTGTGCTTGAACCTGGAGAGACTGTGATTGAGCTGGATGGACTGAAATAGCATGAGGATGCGTTCGTCGGTATTCATTGCCTGCGGTGACGGTGCTGACCCGCTTTCATTGTTCCCGGGATTATTTGGAGTACCAGAGCCAGATGCCATCTCCTGCAAGATGAGGAAGGTTACTACACAACACAAGCAATTCACATACATATTAGTCCTTGAAACGAGAAAGATAGCGAACTAGAAGCGTATCCTCACCACGTTCCTACATACCTACATGCTTATTATCTAGAGCAACCCGAGCCCAAGAGTTCGGGGGTTAGCAAAAGCTAACCAATGACACACGTACTCCCGTACCTGCACACTTAGACACGGTCCAAATGTACACGTACAAGGGAAGATTCACACGTGCAAACATGTACGCGGAAGCTGTAGATATCAAAACATCACAACATAATATGTAGGAACAGAGTAGAAAACCAGAATTTATATAATTATATCTGACAGTGTTACAAAATGAGACAAAATACTGTATACAACTCATGAATGGATGTAGTCATGATAGATCTCAAAACAATAAAGGCTCGTATACAAGATGAGGTCTTGACACTCTCCGAAAGGAGGGATCTTGTAAACATGATGAGAACACTATTGTCCGGGCCAGGGTACAAATGGGTCTCGGGTTTCCTAGGATCCGGATTCCCCAAGACGTGTCCTTACTGCAGCAAGGTCATATAACTATACCAAAGTCACCCCGTCGGACTCCTAAGGCTGAGGCAGAGTAGTGCCTGACCATAGTGAATCAATCATGTGCTACACATCGAGTCAAACATGCCAACAAGTATATCATATGTGCATAATCGTGATCAACATACGTGTATACTCAAGGTGTAAGAAACATATCAATTAACCCATCCAAGTGACGTATAGACGAAATCACATAATCATGTTAAAGAATGGAGGTCAATGCTTGACATGCAAGATGCAGTGTAATGAATCCATACCGAGTCAAGGGTACTTACAATCCAACCCTATTCTAGTTATCTAGTGTTTCTAACCGTGCATGTTGATGTAGTTTTAAGGTCTCCGATGTATTATTGTCTAGTGTTACATTCTACCTGAGAGTACACCGAAATCCCTTAAACCAACACCCATGGGAAGGTGCTTAATCGCTGGATAACGAACATGAATGATTCGCAGCCCTCAAGATCATTCACGTAGTAGTCTCACAGTCCATTGGGCAAGTCATGGTTACCTACCTTCTAGGTCCAAGGCCCTACTAAGCCGCCTTCCTTTGCTACTTTTTCACCTGTACATCTCTCTTAGCTCCGTCGTAGGAGACCTTACGGCTCAACCCCAGGTTCCTTACGGCTTAGCCATAAGAGAGGGCACGGCTTAGCCGTGGCCACACTGTAGGAGAGATGCAGATTTGCAGACTCTCAGTTATTTTTAGGAACACCCTATCACAACTCGGGCCCAGGAGTCCGGGGGTTAGCAAAAGCCAAATCAATGACACACGTACTCCCGTGCTTGTACACGTAGACCTGGTCTAAATGCACACGCACAAGGGAAGTTTCACACGTGTCAAACATGTACACGGAAGTTGTAAATATCAAAACATCAAACTAAACGATGCAAGAAGAGAATACGAAAACATAATTGACATATATAGAAAGGTTTTACAAAATGATCAACATAACATATACAATCATGACGCATACAAGCAAGACAAAACGCAAAAGAAGACTCCTATGCCATGCATGTCCAGGGCGCTCTCTGGTAGAGTGCTCACATCCACTCCCCTAGGCCTGATGCGCCCCGGGGGTCTCAACCAGAGTCTGGCCGACCGACGAGGGGTCGGAAGGGGTATCTGAGCCTGCAACACCATAAACAACTCATGAATACAACGATTCAGCAAAGTATAAATCATAACAGTTAATGTATGCTGTGTTTAATAGAATAAAGGACATCATGTAAATCAATATAGGTCACATTCGTATATTAAGCTGTCGTGCAAGAAAGAAATATGCCATGCGAATCAATGAATACATGCTGTGTACATAACTAGTTGGCGACTACATTGCCATATGCTCCCAAAAGAGGGATCTTATATCGTGCAGAGAACACCATTGTCCGAGCCAGGGTACAAATGGGTCTCGGATTTCCTGGGGTCCAGTTCCCCAAGACGTTTCCTTACTGCAGCAAGGCCATAAAAACTACACCAAATTCACCCCGTCGGGATCCTAAGGCTAAGGCTAAGTAGTGCTTGACTATACAGAGTCAATCATGAAAACCCTGAGTAGATCGTGACAAGCATATCGTGCGTGCGTGAATCATACATGCATACTCAAGGTAAAGAAACCATAGAGACATAGTTAACAATGTGAAAGTAACTGAAACAAATAATCATGCTAGAGAGTGGAGATTAATGATCGACAGACAACATGTCATGCAAGCAATTGTTAGCATAGCGCATCAAGTCATTTACTAACCAATGCTAATCTATTTATCCAGTATTTCTAACCGTGCATGATGATGTAGTTTTAAATTATTCGATGCACCGTTGTCTAGTGTCGCATGGAATCCGCTGGTGCACCGAAGTCCCTTAAATCAGCACCCATGGGGAGGTGCTTAACAACTGGATAACGAACGTGAATGATTCGCAGCCCTCGAGATCATTCACGTGTTTTATCATGTCCTGTTGGGCCAGTCAAAGGTACCTACATTCTATCACGAAGACCATATCGGTCTTTTCCTTATGCCTATCCTTGTTATTCATTTTCCAGGGGTGGTACGGTTAGCTGTAGGTGAACATACAGCTTAGCCGTAGGCATCTTACGGCGTAGCCGTAATATACATTGCGGCTTCACCGCGGTTCCCTTTACTGTTCCTCCGCAAGTACGGTTCACCCGTATTTTGTTCTACGGCTTAGCCGTGTGTTGTTCTGCAGTTTAGCCGTGGTTGGGCCGTAGAAGGTTTGTGAATTGCTTGTCTTCAATTAATCCAGAAAAAGACACCCTGTAATAAACTACGGCTGGGTCACGGCTGAGATACAGCTTAGCCGTAGGGCAATATACGGCTTAGCCGTATCCTGGCCGTAGAAGAAAACTGGGATTTTACCCTCTCTGGACTTTAAGCCGTAGGCGATTTACGGCTTAGCCGTACATGCACGGGGTTGAATTCTGAATCAACTACAGAAAACCTGTAAAGACATCAGATATGCACATTTCCAACAGAGAAAGGAAGAATACTAGCAAATTGGGCTGTAAACATGTTTTCCCTGTAAACTCACGTGAAGTAAACAAAATCATACAAATACCAACATAGGTTCTTACAGATTATGGTTATACTTGCCTTAATGGAATCCAATTACACCACTTGCTGTCCTTGGCTCATTCACAACCAAACACCAATCACTGCTAGCATGCATGCATGAGGAAGAGAAAGAAACATCAAGGGCAACATCATGGAATCATAGAAACAAGAAGAAGAACAAGAAGAAAAAGATGGGGGAGATGGAGAAGACTCCTAACTCACCTCAATCCACACACCAGAGAATGACAAATCAAATTTCCTCAATTTGGCTTGATCGAAGGAGAAGGAAACTCAAGAGCGAGAGAGAGAACTCCACGTGAACAGTGAGAGAAGAGAGTGAGAGAGAGAGTTTGAGTCGATGAAGTGGAGCTTATATAAGGTAAGTGAAAGTCAAATTTGCAATGAAGTCCAAGGCATAAATCAATTTCAAGTTTGAGCCAAATCCGGTTCCAGTAGAATCATACGACATCGGTCGCAAACGACGTAGTTACGAAAGTGAACAAGCTCAACGAAAAACACGTGTTGACATCAAGACGATGCAAAAATGACCATGTCGAAGAAAAGCTAAAATTACGAAAAAGGGCTTGGTCTACCTAATCCAGGCCAAATTCAACCCAACTACCATCCATGACCCACAACGAATCCAAAACAAAAGCAAAACACAATTAACAACGAAAAACAACAGTAATTAGAAGCTAAACGAGATCAAGTTGGATCGGAGTGTTACAAACCATGTATTGATCTACGGCTGGGTCACGGTGGGGCTTACGGCTTAGCCGTAGCGCAAGTCACGGTTCAACCGTGAATGCGCAGGGCCAATTTTCTGAAGTGATCACAGAATAACTGGAAACGAAGGAAAACAATGAAATCAAAGGAGAAGAACTGAGCTCAATTGGGCTGTAGACATACTGTACATATAAGATCATGAAAATCATTTCAATCACACATATACCATCATGGGTTCATACAAGTTATGTTTATACTTGCCTCAATTCGATTCTAACACTCTACTTGTTGTCCTTAGGGCTCAAATCACCTCCAGCCACAACCCACAGCTATCGTGCATGAAAAGAGAGAGAAAACTCATGAGCCTAATCATGGAGAACGAGAAAAGGAAGGGAGAGAAGTAGTCCAACCTCCATACATACCTTGAGTCACAAGATTTCCAAGCTCTCTCTCTTGTCTGTTGGTTTGAATCAAAGGAAGAAGAAGAAATCGAGAGAGAGAGTGCTCATGAGAGAGAGACAACAGGTGAGAGGATAGAGTTGGTGGAGGGGTCTTATAAGATAAGGTTGAATGAAAATTACAACCAAGTCCAAGGTTTAAGCCTATTTCCAGTTCGAGTCAAATCTAGGTCCAATGGAACCATGCGACATCTTTTGCCATTGACACAGTTACAGCATTTAACGAGCTCAACAAGAGACACGTATTGACACCAAGATGATGTATAAATGACGAGATATTGGAAAAATATAAATTACGAAAAAGGGCTTGGTCTACTTAAACCAGGTCAAACTTAACCCAACTACCTATCCATGACCCACAACAAAACTAAAATAGGCATAGAACATCATTAGCAACAAAAACAACATTAAGTAGTCGCTAAACTGGATCAAGCTGGGTCGGAGTGTCACAGTTCCAGAGACCTAAGAATCTAGGTCTTGATTTTAGCATCCTTTGTTTGCCATGACGCAATTTTCTTCTCATCTTCTATTGGTTTTGGGTCACTCCCAAAAATGTGGCCCCACAACTTTAACCCTCTTGGTAGAGTTCAAGTTGGAATGCCGATGATGGATAATTTTTATCATTAAACTGGATTGGGATTATCTCAGATTTCTCCATTTTTCATTTAAATTAATCACAAATAATTGTAGATTATCAAGCAAGAAGCCAAAAAATATGCTCAAAAAGTTTCAATGAGTAGAAAGTGAGTCCTGTGGTCTAGTATCAACAAGATAGCAGTACTGATGACCTTGAGTTCAGTTCAAATACATTAAGAAGTGATTTACTGATGAACAGAATGGTCCAAATGTAACATACAACAATCTCCACAAAAATAGATAAACAGGCAGGAAAAAAGAGATTCACTGAAAATGTAGCAATTAGTAGAGATCTAAGGCCTCTGATCTAGAGAGAACAAGATGTAATAGCAATCCTTACTGGTGGAAAATCCGAACAATAGAATTCACTTCAGCAGTTAACCGAAAAGCACGCGGCAATTAAAAGAAAAACAGTTAGCTAACCCTAATTTTTATGGCAGATTCTGTGTATGGCCCCACTAAATGATCCAATTACATATCAGATCCAAAAATCTTGATAAGATTCAAGACTACTACCAGTTATCCAAATTTGATATGTACTGGATATAGATCCACAAATCTGGACGGTCGTGATCACAACTATCTGAGAAAAAAATGAGCAGAGTCGACAGGTAGAGAAGATGACAAAAGATACCTTAGATGTGGATGAAAAATTCCAGAAAAACCCTCTAAATGTCCTAGAATTCCTATCGATCAAGAAGGTAGAGGGTGATGACAGAATCAGAGTGATCAGAGGTGGGCCAACTTTGATTAGCACAAATCACCAACGATAGCGATCAATCAGTGAAGAGACAATGATGACAATGACCAATTAGAGAAGAAAAGACCATGTGATCAATGATAGATGGAGGACTTCTTCAAACCAGAAGAGAATCTGCAGCTTTTTCAATAGTGATACTCCCCTCCACTCAACAGGGCTCTGATACGATGTCACAGTATCTAATACCGAAAATTAAATAGATTGAATTGGAATAGATTTCCCATGATCAATTAATGACTATTTATAATAATATACAAGCCAAGATTTGGGCTACAAATTAGCTATTGCCCAGTCATACTATAGTAAGCTTTGTCCTAATAGAGTATGTATGATCTGTACAAGATATTGGAATTGACTATACAAATTGGATGGGCTTATTTGCACAAGTGGGTTGGCCTCCTAGATCCAGGGTTACTAACATGAGGTTCTATTTAATCTCCTATGAGGTTCTATTTAATCTTCTATGTCTACTAAGAAATCATATATTCATCTAATTATTATTTTTTTCAAATCATTGTCTCCTCTATTAATATATTTTTTTTCTTTTAGAAAAAAAAAAGGCACTTTAAAACACTTTCAAATGTTTGAAATTGGAGATAACCGATACAAGAATAAACTATAGATCAAGCACGGATTGACGAGAACCATTATGTAAAGTGATGGCGAATGTAAATTTCTAAAATCCACGATGCAAACCTTCTCAGCCCTTAGAACCATTATACAAAGAGAGAGCAACTTTGAAACCTATTTCTAGTTTTCGTTCTCATGATAATTGTTTCCAAAAAACAAAAATGATGTCAAAGGGGTCCTAAGATTTCCAAAAAAAAAAAAAAAACTAGCAATGTGAAGAAAGAAAAAAATTTTAAAAATTATCTTAATGTTAAAAGAGAGGGCATCGCAGGCCGCCTTCATGAAGAACTTTATAGGTTTAGATGAAAAAAAAAAAAGCTAAAGTGAAAAAGGAAAAATGAAGAATAAAGTCTTATGAAAGAGAAGGGTTTTATAAGTGATAAATAAAGATAAAGGCAAAATAGAGAAGGGGTTTTATAAGTGATAAATAAAGCTAAAGGCAAAATAGTGTGAGGATCTAGAGATCCTTGAGACAATTAGATTTGGAGCAGTTTTGTCGTGTCCCTAAAGTGTAATTGTTCTAATTGAAACGCAGAAAAGAAAAACCACTAATACAAAATCTAATATACATGGAATGTATAGTATACAATAGTTGACCAGATCCCACATAATAATCTTCTAGATTCAGCACATGGGATACTATGTAGATGGGTTTGGTTTGAGTTGGGCTACATCTGAGTGGGCCTGTTTGAGTTAGGCCTCATCCAAGCTGGTCATATTTCTACACTTTCCCTCAAACTGCTGGGGTGTGAAGCAATGCAATAATTTGGAAAGCAAATAGTCATGGCAATCCTTGGGCATTGCTTTGGTGAAGATGTCGGTCAATCGGTTGTAGGAAGAGATAAGGAAGAGAGATGAGGTAAAGACGAATTGTTGGCGAATGAAATGATACTCTATCTCAATATGCTTTGTGCGCTCATGAAAGATATCTTTTCGGCAATGTGAATAGCACTAGTGTTGTTAGCATAAAGAGAAGCAGGACTAGCAAGGAAAAACTCTTATAGCAGTCACCGAAGCTATATAATTTTACCACTTGCGAAGGAGATGGATCAATAGTTTGCCTCGGCCGATGTTTTAGACATAATGGTATGCTTCTTACATTTTCGTAAGATGGGTGAGATGCCAAGGAACCTACCTCTAAGTGTCCAAAAATCTACAAAAAATCATGAAAATTCTTAGAATAAATGGTCAGCCAAGAGGGTGTTTCCTTTCTATGACTTTTGATCACAGGAGGTGGGGCCCACTTTGAGATCTGACCTATATAGGAACTGTTTGACGTCAATCTTCACTACAACTCTGAAAGTACATGCAATACGCTTCCAAGATGACTCTTAACAGAGTCTTTGTCTCTGATCACAAATAATTAGAGATGGGTTACACAAATGAGTGCCAGTCTTGGCAGTTGATTTAGTGAAATAGTCAACAGTAAAAAACAAGGCCTTCTTCTTGTTGCTTCTCATGACTCATGAGACGTAAGGTGTTCAGAGATTTTGGACCAAGATGTCTCTAATACCATGTGAGGATCTAGAGATCCTTGAGACAAAAGCTTAGAGACAAATAGAATTGGAGAAGTTTTGTCGTATTCCTAAAGTGGATAGACTGCTTGTACTTTATATTACTTTATCACCAAATCAAGGGACATGATTACAGTAAAATTGCTGTAATTGAGATACAGAAAAGGAAAAGCAATAATACAAAATCTAATATACATGGAATGTATAGTATACAATGGTTGGCCAAATCCCACATAGTAATCCTCTAGATTCAGCACATGGGATATTATGTAGATGGGCCTGGTTTGAGTCGAGACACATCTGAGTAGGGATGCTCATGGGCTGGGCTTAACTAAACCTGGCCTGGGCCCAGCCCGCTTTTGCCTTAGGTATAAGTCATTGGGCCAGGCTGGGATTAAAAGCTTGTGCCCGTTTGTTATATGGGCCAGGCTTGGGATAAGTGATAGCAAGCCCAAAGCTTCGCCTGACCCGAATAGGTAGATTAAGTTGCAACTTCCCCTTCTTACGTTTCTTATATTGCATGCAAATCTTCCATGGTAGAAATTTTAAAAATTATTTATCAAAGAACAATAATCAGAAGGCAAACAATCATCATCATCATTATCATCATCAAAGCCTTATCCCAACCATGTTGGGGTTGGCTACATGAATTCTATTTCTTCATTCCGTTCTATTTTGAGCTAAATCTTTCCATAAGTGCAACTTCTTCAAATCTGAATTAATGACTTCCATCCATGTTTTCTTCGGCCTACCCCTACCTCTTGATGGACCCTCCACCTGTATATCCAAACTTTTTCTCACTGGTGCCATTACTGGCCTACGCTCCACATGCCCAAACCATCTTAAACGAGTTTCTCTAATCTTATCTCCTATTGGTGCTACCCCTAAATGTTCTCGAAAGTGCTCATTTCTAATTTTATCTTTCCTAGTTATACCACACATCCACCTAAGCATTCTCATTTCCGCTACATCCATCTTATAAATATGTGTCTTTTTAATTGGCCAACATTCTGCTCCATATGTTATAACTGGTCTAACCACTGTCCTGTAAAATTTTCCCTTCAATTTTGTTGGCATTTGTCTATCACAAAGTACTCCCGAAGCTAGTCTCCACTTCAGCCATCTAGCTCTTATCCTATGCTCCACATCTTCGTCAATCTCCCCATCCTTACTAATCATCGAGCCTAGGTACCGAAAAGAATCTTTACGTAGTATCTCATGGGTTTCAATTTTGACAGTGGTTTCAACACTTTGTATATGTCCACTGAAATTGCAATCCATATATTATGTCTTTGTACGACTTATTTTAAAGCCTCTAGATTCTAATGCCCTCCGCCATCTCTCAAGCTTTGCAATTACACCCTCTCTTGATTCATCCACCAATACTATATCATCTGCGAATAACATACACCATAGTACTTCTTCTTGAATATGCACAGTTAACTCATCCATAATTAATGCAAAGAGATAAGGGCTTAAGGATGATCCCTAATTGTCAAGTCCCGAATTTTTTTTATTGGGTCACACCGTTTGTCGGGTTTGAGTTGAGTTAAGAGGGTCAGATAGATTGATTTAACACAAGTGGGGCCTGAGTTAATGGACCCTTTTTGGGATAGAGACTCTTTTTGAAATTTCTTAAAACCCACTAGAAAGCAGGAGGCCCTTCTTTGTAATTTAGAAAAACCCCCTCTTTTATATAAACTATACTCTTAGGGTTTTCCCCCATTCTCCAACCCTCTTTTCTTCTTCTTCAACTAAAACCCTAGAGGCTTTCTAAGGGGGAAACCAAGGTGGGCTCTTCCAAGCTTTGATCTTCAGATCTACTTTGGCTTCAAGATCCAGGCAAGTGGATGAATGCAAATAATGTTTCTTGATTGTTTTCCTAAATCACATGTTGTTTATATGATTTATTTGATTTGGGTAAAATCTTTGCGGTTGTAGATTAATAATGGAGATTTGTTTATACTCCTTTTGTTGCAACAAGCATAGCTCTTGGATTTGATTCCGGTTTTATAAAAATAATATATGTCTAGTTTTGATTAAAAAAAAAAAAGAGAGAAGACGCTGCTGCCCAGGCGGCAGCAGTGCATGCTGCTGCCCGGGCATGGTGCCAGCCAGGCCGGCCCTAGCCCGGCTGGGCCTGGCAGCGCCTGGCCCGGGTGCTGTTGGGCCCAGTTGTGGCTGGGCCAGGTTAATGTAATTAGGCCCACTTGTTTTTTTTTAAAAAAATATATATATTTATATAATTGTAATTAGAATTTTATGTTAGTAAATATAAGATTTATACTTTATTTAGTTTGCTTAGAAATTAACTAAGATGCAATTGGGGATGAATAAAATCTTATGTAGATTGTGTTTATGCGTCTGACTTTGGTTTTTAATCTGAGTTTGATTTCAAACTAAGGCCTGAGAGTTATACCTTTAGTTTTGTATAAATTAATAAGGTGTATTTGTACACAACAATAGTAACTAAGGAATTAATTATTCCCTTTTCCCCATTGATCATAACTTGATTTAAATTTGGATTTGAAATTTAAACATCTTTTACCCAATTAGTAAAACATACTAATTATATATAATTGGATTAGATGAATTATGACTTTTAGGAAAGTTAGTTGAATGTTCACATGAGAATTAGACTAAATGCAGAATGGGAATGTGATGTTCGGGATGCACCACATGATAGGCACCAAAAGTAGTATATCGGCATCGTGGACTCATATTTCCATTGTAATAGAGAGTTAGTTCTCATGTGCATATTTATCTAACTTGACCGTTGGTGGATTAGTGCTTACCCTCAAGAATTTGAATTGACACACGTTCATAATACACTTTCAAATTTAAGTACTCTAAATACTTAAAATGGTATTGGATTGAATGTTGGGTTTGAGGGTTTCATATCATGGTTCATTCTGCATTGATATACGTATGTATTTGTAAATAAGTATATTTGTATATATGTATCTGACCGACTGCAGTTCGGAGGTGGACGTACGCCATCGGGTCAGCGTATACTGTGGATAATAGTATACAACTGTGCCTTCTGTTATTTTCTGCGGGATTACCCGTTTCTGTTATTATCTGCGGGATTACCCGTTTCTGTTATTATCTGCGGGACTACCCGTTTTTGTTATCTATATGCGGGGTTTACCCGTTTCTGTATATTTATCTGCGGGGATACCCGTTTCTTCGTATTCATGCCATTGGGGTTTGCATCTGATTTATTTTGGTTCATAATGAATATATCATTTAATTCAGTTGACTAAGCCATTATTTGCAGCTTACCCTCTTGCCAGATTATGTCAATCTGACCCACTACTTTTGGGTGTCTAGGTTCCGTTGCCGGTGCCGAATCGGAGGGTCAGGCGACACAGGAAATTCCGCCAGATGGCGGAGTTGTTGAGTGGAGCATCGATGACATCATCTGAGGTGTCCTAGGGCGGTGCTGAGTTCGAAAACTTTAGATTATGTAATAAGGCCATGTTTGGGCCATTAGTTTATTAATTTAAGTTTGGTTGTTTTGAGATTTTAACTCTAATTGTGATGCTTCGAAGCACTTGACTCTGGTTTATTTATTAATGAGATTGATTATCTTATTGTGATGTAATATCCGTCTGCGATGAGCATGGATTTTAGTTCCGCATGTGATTATGGTTGCTTGATCACCAAGCATAGCCTCACGAAGGACTTCGATCCACCCGGAATTGGGGCCCGTGCTGTTTATGGTTAGAAAAATTTTAGTTGGCCCCAATTCTCACACCCCTGGAACCGGGTTTGGATCTGGCCCAGTTTTGGGGGCGTGACAGATGGTATCAGAGCCGGTCAAGTTCTAGAAGTTCTAAAAGATGCTAGAACGTAGGTCCGATGTGAGGATTAGAAACTTTAGATGGGGACGATGGGGTTTTCATGCGTATAATCGTATATGAACTTTAGCATGGTTAGAGGTTTCAAAATTTGTTACCTTTGTTATTTTTGGTCGTTTAGTCTTTAATGAACGGTTGTTTTGCAGACATGGCACCTAGAACAAGGAAAACGAAAACTAACCCATCCAGTTCGGAGTCGGGTGAGCCTAGCGGTACCGCCAATGATCTGATACAGGCTCTGCTCCAGACTATGTTAGCCCATCAGCAACGTCAGGATCAACAAATAGCACAATTATTGGAGGTTGTGCAAAGAATGAACCACCCTCATGCAGAAAATGAAACTCCGCCACCGGTAATGCCGCAACCAACGCCTGTGGTGCGACCTCAAGTAGTGGATCAAGCTGCATTTCAGACTAGTGTACTAGAGGCCTTGCAGAGGATTGGGTAGCCTCAGGTTGTTGTTGCCCCTAGACCCCATGATCCAAATGATATTTTTGAAAAGTTTAAAAAGAGGGGTCCGCCGAAGTTCAACGGGGGTGAAGATCCAATGGTGGCAGAGGAATTCCTCGTTCAAGTGGAAGAGATATTTGAAAACCTAGTCTGCACGGAGATACAGAAGGTCAAGTTGACAGCTTCCATGTTTCGAGATGTAGCAGGCAGGTGGTGGACTATAGTTAAAGAGACATATGAGGAGATTGCTGAAGAGGTAGCTTGGATTACCTTTCGTAATCAGTTTCGTGCAAAGTATGTACCAGAACATGTTCGCATTCAAAAGCGAATAGAGTTTGATAGATTGAGGCAAGGGAATTTGTCTGTTCGGGAGTATGAGCTACAGTTTACCCGTCTTTCCCGCTTCGCACCAACCCTCATCACTCCAGAAAGTGAGCGAATTCGACGGTTCCTCGATGGCCTTCGACCAGATATACTCCTTCATGCCAAGTCACAAGTTCTAAATACTTACCAGGCATATTTGGATAAGGCATATTGGGCAGAGGAGGTGATTGGGCGCATGGCCCCTATGAGCCAACCCAAGCAGAAAGGTGCTCCATCTCCAACCCCACAACACCAATTCAAAAAGCAAAGGAGGGAATCTTGTGGCATTTGTGGCAATAACCACTCTACTTCTAAGTGTTGGAGACAGATAGGGGGGTGCTTTTACTGTGGCGACACTAATCATCAGGTCAAGGATTGCCCTAAGAAGAAAGGTCAGCAGTATGGGCAGGTAACTACACAAGGGGCTCCTATTCAAGCACAGCCGCTGAGACAGATCGCACCAGCTCCCCCGCAGCAGCGGTTCCAAGCGCCGCAACAGCAGATGCAGTTGTACCGACCTCCCCAGCAGCCCCGACCTCAGAAAGGACCTCAGCGACCACAGGGGCCTAACAAACAACAATCAAGACCACAATAGGCAGGTAGAGTGTATGCCATGACCCAGGAGCAAGCTGATATTGCAGAGAACATTGTGGAAGGTACTATTTCTATTTGTGATACCCATGCTAAAACTTTATTTGATCCCTGTTCTACGCACTCCTATGTTTCCCCTAGTTTTGCCTTGAAGATTGGTGTTAGAGCAATTGATTTGCCGTTTGATTTAATTGTGGCCATCCCGATGGGTAAAAAGGTTAGTTGTTTAAAATACTACCCTAATTGTAAATTGGTGATAAGTGGAGTTGTGTTTAAGGCCAATTTGATACTATTGACGATGAATGACTTTGACACCATTTTGGGTATGGATTGGCTTGCTACTCATAGTGCAGTTATGAATTGTCGTGCCAAGACAGTGAAGTTAACAGCTGATAATGGCACTGAGGTGTTATTTGTGGGATCTAAGAAAAAGGTTGTTACCCATGTGGTCTCGGTCATTAAGGCTATGAAATTATTGATGAAAGGTTCTGAGGGGTATATTGCGTTTATCACGGAGGATAAACAGACTAAAGCGGTGGAGGAGATACCAGTGGTGTCTGAGTTTCCGGATGTTTTTCCCGATGATATTCCCGGATTGCCACCGGTCCGTGAAATTGATTTTTCAATTGAGCTTGTTCTAGGCACGGCTCCGATCTCAAAAGCCCCTTATAGAATGGCCCCAGCGGAGTTGAGAGAACTCAAGGAGCAATTGCAAGAGCTCTTGAACAAGGGTCTTATTAGACCGAGTGTCTCTCCTTGGGGGGCTCCAATTTTGTTTGTAAAGAAAAAGGATGGTTCTATGAGAATGTGCATTGATTATAGACAACTAAATCAAGTGACCATCAAGAATAAGTATCCTTTACCGCGAATCGATGAATTGTTTGATCAATTGCAAGGTGCTCAATATTTTTCCAAAATTGATCTAAGGTCAGGATATCACCAGTTGAGGGTACGAGATCAAGATATTCCAAAAACTGCATTCAGAACTAGATATGGTCACTATGAATTTCTGGTGATGTCGTTTGGGTTGACAAATGCGCCAGCAGCTTTTATGGCTATGATGAATAGGGTTTTTGCACAGTACTTGGATAAGTTTGTGGTGGTATTTATTGATGATGTGCTTGTATATTCGAAGAGTCGGGAAGAGCATGCTCAGCATCTTCATACTTCATTGCAGTTATTGAGGGAACACCAATTGTATGCTAAGGCAAGTAAATGTGAATTTTGGTTAGAACAAGTAGGATTTCTTGGTCACATCATCTCTAAGGAAGGTTTAGCGGTGGACCCAGCGAAGATTGAAGCAGTGGTAAAGTGGGATAGGCAAAAAACAGTGTCAGAGATCCGAAGTTTCCTAGGCCTCGCAGGTTATTATCGTAGATTCGTGGAAGGATTTTCCTTAATAGCAGCCCCATTATCGAGATTGACTCGTAAGGGAGTTCCTTTTGTGTGGAATGAGGATTGTGAACAAAGTTTTCAGGAGTTGAAAAGAAGGTTGACCACAGCCCCTATTTTGACCTTACCTGCTGGTGATGATGGTTTTGTGATTTACACTGATGCATCTGGAGTTGGACTTGGTTGTGTTCTCATGCAACATGGGAAGGTGGTGGCTTATGGGTCTAGACAGTTGAAGGATCATGAACGAAAGTATGCAACCCATGACTTGGAACTTGCTGCAGTGGTCTTTGCTTTGAAAATGTGGAGACATTACCTTTACGGAGCCACTTTTGAAGTACATTCAGACCATAAAAGCCTTCAATATCTCTTTACACAGGGTGATTTGAATATGAGACAGAGGAGATGGATGGAGTATATTAAGGATTATGATTTTGGGTTGAAGTACCATCCTGGGAAGGCTAATGTGGTAGCAGATGCTCTCAGTAGAAAAGCAGCGTTCACTGGAGGATTAATTGCAGAATACTTCTGGATTCGATGTTTGGAAGATATGGATGTTTACTTTCAACCTATCAGTGAGCAAGCAGTATTAGCTAGTATATTCTCGTGGGAACCCGAATTACTCCCGAGGATTAGAGAATACCAGCTACTAGACCTCGAGATTACAAGAATCAAAGACCATATGGAGGAGAGGCCCGATTTTAAGTTGGAAGATAATATTTTACATTATAAAGGAAGGATTTGTGTGCCCGATTTTCCAGAATTGAAGGATGAAATCATGGTCGAGGCACACTATACTCGGTATACTATTCATCCAGGCAGTACCAAGATGTATCACGATCTGAAGGATCACTATTGGTGGAAGAATATGAAAAAGGATATTGCAGAATTTGTTGGAAAATGTTTGGTCTGCCAGCAGATTAAAGCAGATTATAGGAGACCCCCGGGTCTTTTACATCAGTTGGAGATTCCTCAGTGGAAGTGGGAGCGCGTTACTATGGACTTTGTGTCTGGATTGCCTCATACTAGAAAGGGATTTGATGCTATTTGGGTGATCGTGGACCGTTTGACCAAGTCAGCCCACTTTGTACCATTCAAGACTGGTCAAGGAATGGAGAAAATGGCAGATTTGTATATTAAGGAGGTGGTAAGATTGCATGGAGCACCGGTTTCTATTGTCTCCGATCGGGATAGTAAGTTTGTATCTCGGTTTTGGGTATCACTGCAGGAAGCCTTAAGAACCAAACTGAGTTTTAGTACAGCCTATCATCCTCAAACAGACGGACAAACAGAGCGGACAAATCAAACATTGGAGGATATGCTAAGGGCATGTGTCTTGGATTTCAAGACTAGTTGGGATGAAAGTTTGGCTCTATGTAAATTCGCGTACAACAACAGTTACCACTCTAGCATTGGCATGGCGCCTTTTGAAGCTTTGTACGGAAGGAGATGTCGAACCCCTATATGTTGGTCAAATTTTGGAGCTCGTGGTTTTCATGGACCGTCTGTGGTTGGAGAGTCCAGTGACAAAATAAGACAGATTCGGGAAAGGTTGAAGGTTGCTCGCAGTCGTCAAAAGAGTTATGCTGATAAAAGGAGGAGAAAGTTGAAGTTTGAGGTTGGTGACCATGTATTTTTGAAGGTATCACCTACGCGTGGTACTTTGCAGTTTGGGCAGAAAGGGAAGCTTTCCCGAAGATATGTGGGACCGTTTCAAATTATTAGTAAGATTAATGACGTGGCTTATCGGTTAGCACTGCCACCAAAGTTGTCGGGCGTTCACAACGTCTTCCATGTTTCTATGTTGAGGAAATATGTAGCAGACCCTTCACACGTGCTGCAATATGAGCCATTGCAAGTGCAGGATGATACAACGTATACTGAACAACCGGTGGGGATTGTCGATACCAAGGAGCAGGTGTTGAGAAACCGTGTCATCCACTGAGTGAAGGTTCAATGGAGTCATCATCGCCCAGAGGAAGCAACGTGGGAGCTTAGAGACGAAGTGCAGCCTCAGTATCCGCACCTTCTTCCAGAGGTATGTTAGTCATTTGGAGGACCAAATGTCCTTTAAGGGGGGTAAGATGTCAAGTCCCGAATTTTTTTTATTGGGTCACACCGTTTGTCGGGTTTGAGTTGGGTTAAGAGGGTCAGATAGATTGATTTAACATAAGTGGGGCCTGAGTTAATGGACCCTTTTTGGGCCAGAGACTCTTTTTGAAATTTCTTAAAACCCACTAGAAAGCAGGAGGCCCTTCTTTGTAATTTAGAAAAACCCCCTCTTTTATATAAACTATACTCTTAGGGTTTTCCCCCATTCTCCAACCCTCTTTTCTTTTTCTTCAACCAAAACCCTAGAGGCTTTCTAAGGGGGAAACCAAGGTGGCCTCTTCCAAGCTTTAATCTTCAGATCTACTTTGGCTTCAAGATTCAGGCAAGTGAATGAATGCAAATAATGTTTCTTGATTGTTTTCCTAAATCACATGTTGTTTATATGATTTATTTGATTTGGGTAAAATCTTTGCGGTTGTAGATTAATAATGGAGATTTGTTTATACTCCTTTTGTTGCAACAAGCATAGCTCTTGGATTTGATTCCGGTTTTATAAAAATAATATATGTCTAGTTTTGATTAAAAAAAAAAAAAGAGAGAAGACGCTGCTGCCCAGGCGGCAGCAGGCGCTGCTGCCCAGGCAGCAGCACATGCTGTTGCCCGGGTATGGTGCCTGCCAGGCCGGGCCTAGCCCGGCTGGGCCTGGCAGCGCCTGGCCCGGGTGCTGCTGGGCCCAGCTGCGGCTGGGCCCAGTTAATGCAGGTCGGGCCTAGTCCGACTGGGCCTGGCAGCGCCTGGCCCAGGTGCTGTTGGGCCCAGTTGTGGCTGGGCCAGGTTAATGTAATTAGGCCCACTTGTTTTTTTTTAAAAAAATATATATATATTTATATAATTGTAATTAGAATTTTATGTTAGTAAATATAAGATTTATACTTTATTTAGTTTGCTTAGAAATTAACTAAGATGCAATTGGGGATGAATAAAATCTTATGTAGATTGTGTTTATGCGTCTGACTTGGGTTTTTAATCTGAGTTTGATTTCAAACTGGGGCCCGGGAGTTATACCTTTAGTTTTGTATAAATTAATAAGGTGTATTTGTACACAACAATAGTAACTAAGGAATTAATTATTCCCTTTTCCCCATTGATCATAACTTGATTTAAATTTGGATTTGAATTTAAACATCTTTTACCCAATTAGTAAAACATACTAATTATATATAATTGGATTAGATGAATTATGACTTTTAGGAAAGTTAGTTGAATGTTCACATGAGAATTAGACTAAATGCAGAATGGGAATGTGATGTTCGGGATGCACCACATGATAGGCACCAAAAGTAGTATATCGGCATCGTGGACTCATATTTCCATTGTAATAGAGAGTTAGTTCTCATGTGCATATTTATCTAACTTGACCATTGGTGGATTAGTGCTTACCCTCAAGAATTTGAATTGACACACGTTCATAATACACTTTCAAATTTAAGTACTCTAAATACTTAAAATGGTATTGGATTGAATGTTGGGTTTGAGGGTTTCATATCATGGTTCATTCTGCATTGATATACGTATGTATTTGTAAATAAGTATATTTGTATATATGTATCTGACCGACTGCAGTTCGGAGGTGGACGTACGCCATCGGGTCAGCGTATACTGTGGATAATAGTATATAGCTGTGCCTTCTGTTATTTTCTGCGGGATTGCCGTTTCTGTTATTATCTGCGGGATTACCCGTTTCTGTTATTATTTGCGGGATTACCCGTTTCTGTTATTATCTGCGGGACTACCCGTTTCTGTTATCTATATGCGGGGTTTACCCGTTTCTGTATATTTATCTGCGGGGATACCCGTTTCTGCGCATTCATGCCATTGGGGTTTGCATCTGATTTATTTTGGTTCATAATGAATATATCATTTAATTCAGTTGACTAAGCCATTATTTGCAGCTTACCCTCTTGCCAGATTATGTCAATCTGACCCACTACTTTTGGGTGTCTAGGTTCCGTTGCCGGTGCCGAACCGGAGGGTCAGGCGACGCAGGAAATTCCGCCAGATGGCGGAGTTGTTGAGTAGAGCACCGATGACATCATCTGAGGTGTCCTAGGGCGGTGCTGAGTTCGAAAACTTTAGATTATGTAATAAGGCCATGTTTGGGCCATTAGTTTATTAATTTAAGTTTGGTTGTTTTGAGATTTTAACTCTAATTGTGATGCTTCGAAGCACTTGACTCTGGTTTATTTATTAATGAGATTGATTATCTTATTGTGATGTAATATCCGTCTGCGATGAGCATGGATTTTAGTTCCGCGTGTGATTATGGTTGCTTGATCACCAAGCATAGCCTCACGAAGGACTTCGATCCACCCGGAATTGGGGCCCGTGCTGTTTATGGTTAGAAAAATTTTAATTGGCCCCAATTCTCACACCCCTGGAATCGAGTTTGGATCCGGCCCAGTTTTGGGGGGCGTGACACTAATGTAAGCCTATAGTCCCGGGAAATCTGCTCGTTTCTCCACATGTGGTTTTCACATTTGTTATTGCACCTTCATACATATCCTTTAAAATTTCAATGTAACCTCTTGGGACATTCCTTTTCTTTAAGACTCACCAAATTAAATTCCTCGGTACCCTATCATAGGCTTTTTCCAAATCGATAAAGACCATATGTAGATTTTTCCTCTTTGCTCGGTATTTTTCCATTAATTGCCTAAGTGAAAAGATAGCTTCCATAGTTGATCTCCCTGGCATAAAACCAAATTGATTTTCCGAAATCTTTGTCTTTTTTCTCAGTCTTTGCTCTATTATTCTCTCCCATAACTTCATAGTGTGACTCATAAGTTTAATCCCTCGATAGTTGGTACAATTTTGTATATCTCCTTTATTCTTATATATAGGAACTACAATGCTTCTTCTCCATTCATCCGGCATTTTCTTTGTCACAAGTATCTTATTGAATAGTCTACATAACCAACTTACTCCAACCTCTCCTAAGCATTTCCATACCTATATCGGAATACCATCTGGGCCTGTTGCCTTTTCTGTCTTCATTCGCTTCAATGCTTTCTTCACTTCCGCCCCTATAATTCTACGGAGAAAAGTATACTCTTGTAATGAAGTATCCTCCTCCACTCTTGTATCACCTAAATATTCTTCATTTAAAAGTTTACTAAAATATTCTTTCCACCTTTCTATAATATTGTTGTCCTTCACCAAAATATTTTCCTCATTGTCCTTGATACATTTAACATGATCTAAGTCCCTACTTTTCTTTTCTCTTATTTTTGCAAGCTTAAAAATATCCTTTTCTCCTTCTCTTGTTCCCAACCTATTATCGAGGTCATCGTATGCTTTGAACTTTGCACTACTTACTACTTTCTTAGCTTATTTCTTTGCTTTCTTATACAACTCAAAATTTTCTATACTCTTAGTCTCCTACCAAACTTTGTAGCAATGTTTTTTTTGTCGAATAACTTCCTGAACCTCCATACTCCACCACCATGTTCCTTTATTAATATGTTTCTTCCCTTTTGATTCTCCAAGTACCTCCTTTGCAACATTCCTAATGCAATTAGCCATTTAATTCTACATTACTGTAGTTTCTCCTTCAATATTCCATTCTCCTTTGTCAATCATTTTGTCCTTAAATATATTTGCTCTTTCCTCCTTCAAATCTCTCCACCTTGTTTTAAGGTCCATTTTGTTTACTACTGCTCTCTTTTTACTTTTATTGCAAATATCTAAAACTCCAAGCCTATGTTGCGTAGTCAAACTCTCTCTTGGGATAATCTTACAATCTTTATAAGCCAATCGGTCCTGTTTTCTAACTAGAAAAAAGTCTATCTGACTCCTATTACTCTCACTTTTATATGTAATTAAATGTTCATCTCTCTTTTTAAAGTAAGTATTTGCTACTATAAGATCAAATGCCACTGCAAAGTTCAATATAGTGTTTCCAAATTCATTCTTTTCTCCAAATCCATGGCCTCCATGCTCTCTCTCATATCCTCTATTATCTTTTCCTATATGCCCGTTTAAATTCCCTCGAAGGAAAATTTTATCACTATTTGAGATTTCTCATATTAAATATCCATCTCCTCCCAAAATTGTCTTTCACACTTTCTTCTAGTCCTACTTGGGGAGCATATGCACTACTAGTTTAATTGCTATAATTCTATCACCAAACCTCTTTACCCCCACAATTTTCTCTTTTAAATCCTTATCTATAATTATACTCACTCCATTTCTTGTATTACTCTTTCCTGCATAGAAAAGCTTATATCCATTCATGAGCTCCTTAGCTTTATTCCATTTCCACCTTGTCTCCTGTATACAAGCCACACTAATTCTTCTTCTTTTCATTACCTCAACCAACTCCATGCTCTTGCCTGTCAAGGTTCCTATATTATAAGTAGCAAGTCTAATTTTCCTATTTCTGCTCCTCTTTTCATAGACTAACTTCTTTAACCGCATTAGCCCAAAGTCATGCGGTAGCCCTTGCACACTTTTCACTGCAGCCGGGCGATGCTGCAATGCGTCGCTTAAAGCGGGGAACGCCCTAGCCTTATTGTGAAAATCAGAAGGCAAACAATATTCATTTTAATTGGTTTGTACTAAACAAAGATCTCTTAGTTGAACCAACCTAGTTTCGTTTTGTTAATGAGTAATATGCTTTTATTTAAAAAAGAAAAACAAGAGGCAATATCAACTCAAAGAGCAGAAAATATAGCTTTATATGAAAAATCATTTTTAATAAAGATTTTCTCTTTTTTTTATTTTTTATTTTTGCATTTTAGATAGATTCATTTGGATCCGATTATGTGTATAAATATGAATTGTTGCATGATAGCCATGTTGGACTTACAATAGACTAACTTTAGGGTGTTCAATAATCAGGCCTGAATAAGGCTAGACCCGATTAATATATGGGACGTGCTCATGCTTAATAGATTTTATATGGGCTGGGCTCAAGCCAACCACTTATGGCCTAAGTCAGGCTTAGGCCAGCCCTGGGCTTAAAGATTTTATTCCAGGCCAACCCATGAGCACCCCTACATTTGAGTGGGCCTATTTCAATTGGGCCTCATCTAAGCTAGTCATATTTCTACAAACTATCAAAATCAAGAGAAACCTAATGTCCTCTTCTCTTTATTATCAAATCCTTTTTTGTGGAAATATTAAAGGTATGAAAATGTCAAAGGAGGGGCCTATTTGCAAATGCTGAAACCACAAAGGCCTATTCACAAATATTAGAAACCTTAGGAGAGTATATACAAAAAACTCTTTAAATAATAGTTGTAAGGGCAAAAGTATTTTTTTTAAGCAAAAATTTCATAAGCTTCTCTCTTTTACCGTCAAATCCAGTCACATAGGGATATAAAAGGTATTAAAATGCATAGGCAAGTGCCTATTTACAAATTCTGAAGCCATAAGGTCTGTTTGCAAATTTTGAAAACCATAGGGTGTATATACAAAAAACTCTTATTAGTATTATTATTATTATTATTTGACAAGTTGGCACATATAACTTTCATAATTAACAAAATCTATACTACTTATGTCAGAAGACCACTTTGCCTACTTAACTTTTATGGATAAACAAACTTATTTTTCTAATTGAAAGAGATATATAAAACATTTTAGAGGATTTTACTGCAAAAATCCTTTTAAATTTATAATAAACAAAAATTAACCTAAAAGATATGTATCAACCATAGTGGTTTTAGGGGCCCTTTTTGTTCATTTTTTTTGTTGTTTTGTCCAACAGTGATATCTCTACTCACCTGCATACATGAGCGGGGATATTCTTGTTCATTTTCTTCTTCTTCTCCATAGTTAAGCGGGGATATCGCCGCCTATGTTAGATTCAGAAAAAAAAAACTTTGTTTTTAGATGGTAGTCGCCAATGGTGGAGGTTGGAATATGATGATGGCTAAATTTGATGATGATAATGAAAGAAAAACATTAGAGATTATTGGTTACAGGTAGAACGTTGGTTTAAATGTTGTGAACTGGATTAGTAAAAAAAGGGGATGCAGAGAGAATGAGATGAGATGATGATGGGGTAGAATACTTGGGCGATGCCTACATGGTGTTTGATGAAATGACTAAGAACTACGCCTGTTTGTAGAACACTTGGGCGGCATCTATGAAAAGTGTGATAGCTTAGGCAATGCCCGTAGGGTGTTTGATGAAATGACTAAGAGGGACGCTTCTTTGTAGAACACTTTGATTGCTTGCTTCATAAAGAAATATGACATTGAGGTGGGTTGCAGAGAGTAAAAATGAAAAGAGAAAAAAAAAATGAAAGAATGAAGAGAAAAAAGATGGGTTCAAGATATATTATACATATATATACATGTAGAGAGAGAGTTCTATGAGATGGGGATAAAGTTTCATTCATTGGCTCAAAGAAGATGAATGGGTTCAAATGAGTTTGTTTAGGTTGGGGAGAAAAAGGGAAGTGGAATGATTGATTTAAATGAGTATATGTGATACTAGGGTGTTTTGGTAAGTTCCTACTCACACCTAAAACCAAGACCATGAGGTCATCATATCATGAAGGAAAATGTTGTGTGGGTAGGGGGTTAGTTGGTAGAGGTAGAAGGAGTTGAAGGAAAAAGGAGGAGGAAGAGAAGGAGGATGAGGAAGAAAAAAGAAAATTGAGCAGGGATATCTTCGCTTGTATACGTGAGTGAGTGGGAAAATCGCCGCTTGACAAAAAATAATAATAAAAAAACAAAAAAAAGGAGCCCTTAAGACCACTGCAGTTGATACATATATTTTAGGTCTTTTTTGTCTATAGGGAGTCTAAGGGGATTTTTTTTGTAAAATCCTTTACATTTTATTTGTAAAAAGATTTATTTGAAACAGATCTATTTTAAACAAATCTAATGCAATAAGTTCGATTTCTTTTAGATAAAACTTGCCAAATAGGCGTAGACCTACACATTGCTATAGTTGATTTTGGATTCAGACTGCTCGATCTAAGCACATAAGCATCTGAATTCAAATCCAAAAACTCCCGAATTCTGTCAAAGTTTGGATCAGATCTGAAGCCAAATGTCTCCTGTCCAAAATCAGGACCTAAACCCTCTTTATCTTGAATTGAAGACTCCAGCTATTGATATTTTATCTGGAATTGAAGACTCCAGCTATTGCTATTGGTTAACATTATTATCCACGGCTGTTAACTTGTACTTTTGGTGGCCCATATTTCATGGGTTTGTTACAAATGCCAAATCATGCCAGCAGATTTTTGTTTAGGACCTTGTTGAAAATGGAAAAAACACACAATTTGGATAGTGCAGTGCTCGAGTGAGTGCCTTACCTTTTGCGAATTAGGACTAATGATGTGGCCTGTTGGGTAATGATTGAGAAACTAGTTTCCTCATGGGTGGTCTTGTAATTAGTTGTCTCTGGTTCCATGTCTTCCATAATTGAAGTTTTATCCAAAGCCTCATCCAAATATGTTGCATGTACGTGAATTATATTTCTTCATTTCCTATCGAAAGTCAAATTCTCAATTATGTTAAACTTTTATTTTGGCAGTGTGCTGTATATGATTTTATTCAACTGCCTTGCTGTTGAGTTGAGGGAAAAAAGACATTATACAGTATTACAGGAATCTGAAAACTAGTTAATACAACACTGTGGTTGCTCACGCAGCGACTCATCCACATTACAAGTGGCTTACACGCACATCAATCATAGCGAGAGATAAAGGCTTCCACTGCATCCAAGTGTTTTCAATGGCTGTAAAGATTAGTTTTTAAGATCTATTATTTTGGATATTAAGAAGTTATGGGTCTGAGTAATTTTCCCTTTTAATTACATGTCTAGGTATTATAACATGATTGCTCAAAGCTTTAGCCAAGGCTGGTTTTCGTTTTGTTCCCAAACCACCGACAGGTCGTTGGTAAGGCACCCTAAACTCACAGCACAGACCAGGGATCAATCCTTGATCCTCATGCTGAATGTAACACTTAAAAGAGAAAGAAGAAGAAACACACATGTTGGGAATTATAGGGCTGCTTGAGTGGATAGAGCACCCGCTTTAAAAATTATAAGGCTGCCTCCGTGGATAAAGCACCCGCTCCCGCTGCTACAGCCAGGGATCAATCCCTAGATGGGCAGGTTTGCATATCATTCCCTGAAAAAAGCACATGTTCTGCCTCTTGCTGCTTCTCAGCTGGTTAAGATCAGTGTAGTTGGCAATAAGTGTACAAGTTCGGCCCCCGTAAAAGAAAATTAACACTTGCTCTACAACCCAGTCATTACGTGCTATTTTGACTATGTTTCAAGACCAGCCTTCTCTGGCATTCAAGTTAAAATCCAACCAAACGTAGCTAGGAAAGGTGTAATTGTTTAGCACAACAGCATAGGGAGGTTAGAGAAGCACAAGGTTTATGAAGAGATCTTGACAAGTCCTAAGATGGAACGAAGGTAGGATGGCTCATCTTTCTTTCATCTTCAAAAATAACCTGCTGAAGAGGTGGGACCGACTTTGACCGAAGAGTTAGAATCATCTATTTGGAAGCCCAACATCCTACTGTATATTACCCTCTGCAATACTGGACTGTATTGCATCTGTGGACCACATTTCTTTCCAATTCTTTTCTTTTTCTCTTGCCTCTTCTGTAATAGATCCATAGTTGTCAAGTTCGTTTCAATTTGGACGATACTTTCGAGTTAAATCATTTCGAAGCCAATTTCGAACCAAACAGTTTGCTTGAAGATGTTTCATATAAATTCACCGAAATTTAGGATTTCGTATAGAAAACCCCAAATTCAGATGAACATGATCCAAATAAACAAATTTCGACGAATTAAGAAATCGACCGTTAAAGAAGGTTAAATTGAATGGAACCAAATCTCAAAATGAAATAAATGAAAACTGTTGAAAATTGAAATACCTGTTCTGATCGAGCAACTCCTCGTGTTCCTTTCCTCTTGTTTGGTGGCATGCAACTTTCAAAAATTCCATTCCATCTTTAAATAGGGCTCAAAGATGCAAAATCAACCACGCCCCTGAGATTTATTGAGATTACACTACTGCCGAAGATTAGTGGTTGGATTTCCTCCATTGAGGAGGCTGTTGGGTGAAGTTCTTCATCATTGAAGGTCGTCTTTGTTGTTGTGGCCTGTCGCAAAAAATCTCATTGAAATTGGATCAGGTACGCATGCTCTCCATTTCCTTCCTCTTCGTTGCAACTTTTCTTTCCTAGTTTCTACTAATGGTGAATGGATATGCATGAAATAAGTGAAACATCATCTCAACCTTTTATATGGGTTTGACCAAAGATGGAATGTTATTAAATAAAAAAAAAACTAAAGAGGGGTTTTAAATTTTAAACCATTTGTTGATTTATCAAAATGTGAGGTGCATCTTATGCCATCTGATGATATATATGAGCGCGTCCCACCTTCTTTTAATCACAATAATACCGGTAGATTTCATGTCATGATGAGGCCTACTTATTTGTTAGTTTTATTTTTAATTCAATTACTGATGTTGGTCATGTCTAATTTTTTAAGCCATCTAATGATTTACTAAAGTGAGGCCCACTCTTTTAATCATTCTAGTATTATTAGATTTAATGTGATGATGAGGTACATTTATTTGTAAATGTTAGTTTTGATTGAAATACTAATGCTGGTCATGTTTATTTTTTTAAGCCATCTGATGATTTACCAAAGTGAGGCCCAGCTTTTTAACTCATTGTGATATTGTTAGATTTCATGTAATGATGAGGCCCACCTTTTTTAGTCATTGTGGTATTGTTAGATTTCAAGTGACGATGAGGCCTACTTATTTGTAAGTGTTATTTTCAATTAAATTATTGAGGCTGGCCATATTTAATTTCTTTAAGCTGTCGATGATTTATTAAATTGAGGCCCACCTTTTTTAATCATTGCAATATTGTTGGATTTAATATGATAATGAGGCACCTTAGTCATCTTGGATGAAAATGGCCCATAATCACCAATGGTTAGGTAAGCGAGTTAATTCATCCAAACGGTCTAAGTAAACCAATTAGTCTCCAATTTAAGAGAATTGGCTCACGTGTACACTATGGCTAGTGCACCAAGTCAAGTATAATAATGTTCACTCAGCTATAAAATCAAGTGCACCTTAACACTCATTGGTGGGTCCACATGGAATATCCAAATAGATTAAAATTAAACCACACCCCCCCCCGGTCATTATATGCCTTGATTTTTTTTCTCTTATTTTTAATCATACAATAGTTGGGTTCCACTATGAGATAGTTTGAAACTTACGTTTTCCAAAATCTGATGTAGGTCCACTATAAGATTGTTCACTATATAAAACATACTTTCCTCGAGATCTGATGGATGGTCACTATTAGATTTTACTATACGAAATTTCTTTTTTTCAAAATTAATATCTGATGGTTGGCCATTGGGTTAAAATATGTTGAGCGCTCATACCAAATGAGTCAATATAATTTGTCGGACCCTTGGGCCTAATGTCAAATTTATCACTATATAAAGCATTTTTTATATTATGATGGTGGGTCCAACTCCTCCTAGAGTGAAACTAGGTGAAGGGATCCTAAATGAGTCATTTAATTTGAGTACTACGAACATAGAACTTTAATTTTATTTTTCATTTTATAGTTGAGACATTAAACATGTTATTGTAATTGTCTTTCGTATATTGCTATTGTATAAGAAAATTTGAAAGATTGCTTGCTTGTTTTGAAATGAGTGATAAGTACACCTAAAACATCTGTTGCTACAACTACTAGATCTAATCATCCTGCATGGGCTTATGGTCATATCAATCCAACCCAACAACAAGCATGTAATTTATTATTTTTGTAACAAAGTCATAAAAGGTGGTAGGATCACTAGACTTAAAGAACACCTCGCGGAGAGAGGGGATGAAAGGAGATATTGCACTGTGTAAGAAGGTGCCAAGTGATGTGAAATGGCAAATGGAAAGACTTATTTTGGAAGGTCAAAAGGATAGGGCAAAAAAAAAGGAGGCAATTAAATAATGAAATTAGAAATCCATATGGAACTCCAACAGGTAATGCAGATAAAGATGATATTGAGGTATAAGAAGTAGAAATGTTCAAAAAATCCAACCATCCCTACCATAACATGTAGGAATGGTAAAGAAAATGTCCCTCAAACATCTGCACAAAACAAAGAAGGTGTGTTACCAATTTCTTGACACTACGAATGATGCCCCGATCTTAGCCAGGCATCAAATTAGCTTTAGCAACAAAGGAACAAAAATATACAGCTAATTTAGCTATTGGTCATTTTTTGTTTGATGCAAACATCCTATTTTATGCAGCAAGATCAAAATTTTTACAACCAATGGCTGATACAATTATTGCAATAGGGCTAGGTTATAAGATGCCATCATGTCATGACCTTCATGGAAAGATTTTGGGGAAAATTGTGTTAGAAGTTAATGATTTTATGGAGGATTATAAATCATGTTAGCATGAAACTGAGTGCTCTCTCATAGCTCATGAGTAGACAGATGAAAGGCAACGAACACTGATTAACTTTCTTGTGTATTGCCCAAAAAGGGTATTGTTCTTGAAGTTAGTTGATACAATTGCAATTATAAAAAATGCAGATAGGCTATTTAAACTTTTTGATGAAATTGTCTCACGTGTTGGGCTTGCTAATATTGTTCAATTTGTTATTGACAATGATGTCGCTTACAAAGTAGCAAGAAAAGGAGTGGCTGAAAAATATGAAACTTTTTATTGGACAACTTGTGCAACCCATTGCATAGATCTAATGTTAGAGGACATGGTAAAGCCCCACTTATTTCTTGTTCATGGCAAGGAAAGTCACAAAGTTCATTTTCAATCATTTATCAGTACTGAATTTAATGATAAGAGAATATACAAATGGGAGATAATGGATTTGACCAGCCATCACAAGATTTGCTACTAATTTTATTAGTTTGCAGTGCCTTTTTAAACGCAGAAAAGAACTTCAAGTATTTACAAATATCTCTTGGGTTGAATCTAATGTTTCAAGTTCCCCTATTGGCATGGAGATTACTGAAATAATACTCAATAATAAATTTTGGAAAGATGTTGAACATATTTTGAAAGTTAGTGAGGCATTGGTGGTCGTTCTATATCTAGCTGACAATGAAGATAAGCCTACAATGGGTTGTGTTCGAGGCAATGGATCGAGTAAAAGAGGCCATTCAAAAGAGATTAAAGAATAAGGGGTATTACATGCTATACTGGAAGATGATGGATCGCGGGTGGAAAAATCAACTTCACAATGCACTACACGTTACAGCATAATACTTGAATCCAGCATGTTTCTTTAGTCCTATATTTTCCAAGCATAGCGAAGTCATCAAGGGTCTGAATAATGTCATAGAGAAATTAGTTCCCAATTTTGATACTTAGGACATGATTTTCAAACAATGTAATGGCCATAAAGATTTTTGTTTTGACTTCGGTTCTGCATCAATAATACGAAACTGAGATAAAATGTCTTTAAATAATTGAAAGTTTTTAACTTCTCATTAACTTATTATGTGATTGCAGTTTATAAAATATAATTTTATATTTCATATAAATTTTTACAGATAAATGATGTGATTAATTTGGAAATAGTACTATTGAGTAGAAAAAATTACCACTTCAAATTTTGAGTCAATTTATTAGTGCTACTGGTTGTAAAAGAAATTGGAGCATCTTTCAATATATTCATTCTCCTAAGAGAAATAGGCTAAAACATTAGAGGCTGAATGATTTAGTTTTTGTGCATTGTAATCTGAAGCTCTGTGAAAGGTATATCAAATGTTAATTACACGTAATTCTTCTTCAAATTATTAATAATCACATAGTAAAGTACTAACTTAAGTAAATTATAGGGGTATGCTCAAAAGCACTGGAGACGCTACCTTTGACCTTATCAGTTTGGAGAATATGAATATTTTAGTTGATTGGGTTACTGAAGAAATACCTCTCTTGACCATGGATGATGCCAATACTTGGATGGCCATGTAGCAACCATTATAAGTGCAAGGGGGTATTCCTGATTTTGATAGGGTTAATGAAATAGGTAAAATTGTAGGAGAGGAGTTAGGAGCAAATGAAGATAATGATGATGTTTACAATGATGCATAGTCAACTAACTTTTTGCTTTATTTGGTGATGTTTGAGGGAGACATATCTAAACCTTATCTTTTGGAAATTATATTTGTGAAGCTTGGTAGAATGAGATTTTCTATATATTTTTAATATTATATGTATATAATTTTTTTATATTTTTCGAAATAAATTTTCAAATTAAAAGGCGAAATGTCCGAATCACCCGAAATATTTCATTTTGGAACCAAACTGAAATGTCCGAAGCGAACTTAACAACTATAAATAGAGCACATGACTGAAATTTCAACATTTTAATATATGTAGTACTTCAGTTCGATATTATAAAATCATCTTCTGCATCTCAAAGTGACAATCTACAGGCAGATCACTCAGTCCCAGGAATGCCAGGCACCAATATTTGGGTTCTTCTAGTTCTAGTCCACCTCTTTAGAATAAAGTTCCTAGGATACTGAAGCTGCAATAAAAAGCTTTTTCTTTTCAGTCGTACATGATAAGAGATGTGCATTTTCACCAAAAATCATTGCACGAACACAGCCCACCTCTAAAATGATGGAACCGGTTTCGATCCCTGACAACAATCTCTCTATCGTAAACCTTGGATATGAATTTTGTTACAATATGGCAATCGCTACAGACTCGAAGATTCTTCACAACTCTCAATTGTGTCCGAGGGCTTGTGCTAATTAAGCCATAAGCAATTGCTAACCTCTCACTGTGACGACACAATGCATGTTCCTTCTCCTCCTCCGCCACATCTAACAAAACATTTGTCGTTTGCGCCACATAACCCTCATTCTTTAGACGCTGAATGACTTCATCCAACATCATGTATATCTCTCTTGCTTTCGGGTGAGATTTATCCCCCATGCGGAATTCATGAACCACACCATCCAATTCAATCATACTGCACCCTGGGGTCTTCTTCACTTTCCGCATTTTCATTTCTTTTCTTACCTTTAACACATCCCTCCATCGACTGGCAGATGCATATATATTAGACATAAGCACGTAAGCCCCATCCCTCTCGGGCTCTAGTTCCAAAAGGCGTTTTGCGATTCTTTCACCCAACTTCACTTTTCCATGGATCCTACAAGCCCCCAACAGAGCTCCCCAAAGAAAAGCATCGGGCCGAATGGGCATGCTCTTTATGAATTCCTCTGCCTCCTCAAGCAACCCCGCTCGACCCAAGAGATCAACCATACACCCATAATGCTCAATTTGAGGGTGAAGATGATACAATCTAGACATGTCCTCAAAATGGCGATGGCCCTCATCTACTAACCCTATATGACTACAGGCAGATAAGACACCAACAAAGGTCACCTCATCTGGTTTTATCCCAACCCTGGACATCTCAGAGAAGAGAGACAATGCCCTCTTCCCTTGCCCATGCATTGCAAACCCAACTATCATAGCTGTATAAGAATAAACATCTTTGAACCGCATGCCGCTAAATACTTCTAAAGCTTGATCTATGCTCCCACATTTTGCATACATATCCACCAATGCATTTCCTATGAACCCATCTGCCTTAATTTGATTCCTTCCAACATAAAGATGGACCCACTTGCCTAATTCAAGTGCCCCAAGATTCGCACAGGAATTGAGCACACCAACTAGAGTAACATCGTCTGGTTCAAAACCTTCTGCTTGCATCCGTCGAAACATAACCAAGGCCTCCTTAAACTCCCCCTGCTGTACAAGCCCCAATATTATGGAGTTCCACGACACTACATTCCTTTCAGGCATTTCCTTAAACAATTTGTAAGCAAGCTCAATATCCCCACACTTGAAATACATATCCACTAGAGCATTCCCCACAAAGACATCCAAGCGCACCTTATTCTCATCAATATACCGATGAATTCTCCTGCCCAAGTCCAAATCTCCCAGTTTAGAGCAAGCGGAAAGCGCGACCACTATAGTCACTTCATCCGCTATCAAGTTTGCACCCCCCATGTCTAAGAAGACCCGAATCGCTTCCCTTGGAAAACCCATCTTTGCATACCCTGAAATCAGTGTTGTCCACGAAACCAGGTCCCGTTGGGGAATTTTATCAAACAGTGTCTGCACATCATCAATTGCCCCACAAACAGCATACATTCTCATGAGCGTGTTCTTGACATAAACATCAGATTCGAGCCCGGTTTTCACAGCATGAACATGAATGGCTTTCCCTTCTCTGACTGCCCGCAATCGTCCGCAGGCCTTGAGAAGGAAAGGGAGTGTAAAGTTGTCGGGAAGGAAGCCGTTATCGAGCATTTCACGATAGAAGAAGAGGGATTCTTCAGGGTTTCTAGAGGAATTAGAGAAACCTCGGATGATGGCGTTGTAGATGTGTTGATTTCGGGTTTGGATGGAGTGGAAGAGGGAGCGAGCGTAGTGGAGGTCTCCGAACGGGGAGAGGGCGCAGAAGGAGAGGATTTTGCTGAAGACGAGTTGGGTTTGGAGAGGCCTGGATTTGATGACGGAGGCGTGGATTTGCTTCAACTCCTGCATGGATTTGCAGGATTCTAATCTGTGGAGGACCAAGGGAAGAAGATGATGATGGGGACTATTAAGGTCTGATATTGTAGGAATCGAAGCGGAAGAGAACGTGATGACTCTTTCCATCTGAGCACTCGACGAACGGAGGAGCATATGACTTACAACAATATGCACAGAGAGAGAGAGAGCGCGCGTGCGCGAGAGAGAGAGCGAGAACTCTGTAACTATATATGAGCCTATGCCATTACTTACCGTTAACCTTTTTGAAAGTTCCCACCCATTTTTAAAAACCAGAACAGCCGTTTCAGCTTCATAACTTGTGACCCGACCTGCTCACTCGACCTGTATTTGACCTGCATTCCCCTGCAATGTAGGGGTCAGGTTGGGATCAGCCTTCTTAACCTGTGTTTGCCTGACCTATTTAAATGACTTGGATTACGGTTGGCTTGCATTTATAAACCAGCTTAAACAATTTGATGGTTTAATTTTTCGGTTCTGAAACTGGTATATTTTAAACTTGCAACAATGCCCGTGCCAAGCCCAGGCCATATAAAATTAATTATATCTTAAATGTTTTATTATTGTTCAACATAAATAATGATATTCATAGCAACAATAGATAGATCTTTATTTGCACATAATTTAAAATCTACAATGATACTTTATAAAAGACTATTTTAATTTAATTTATTCGATGCAAAAGATTAATAAATGAAGTCATTTGGTAATTATTCTTCAAAGTCATTTAATGAAGATCAAATACACAAAGTTGAGAATAAAAAGTAAATGTAACAAATATTATTCTATTCAATCAGTTTTTCAACATTAGACGTTGAAGCCTTTTGCTCATTTTTCATTTGACTCTTTGCAGTACTTTCTCCTTGGTTTTGAGGGTTGTTGTTATCTTTTTCCTGCAATGCTGTGGACAAAATATAGCATTAGTTAGTTAATTGAAACATCAATTTTAAACATTTATATGATAAGAATTAAATAAAAATACTTACAATGTTCTATATGAGATAGTAAGAACTTTGCCTCATGATTGATGTTTATTTTTTTCAATTTTTGTTATTGGAACTCCACTTTCCAAAGTAGGTTTGTTTATGTTTGATCCTATCTTTAGATAAAATAAATATTCTTGCCATAATGCTTTATCAATTTCAGGTGTAAGATGGTCATACTAATTATCTCGCAAAATATGTTAAAAACTATTTATTTGAAACAATGAAATATATAATTTGAACTTAGTTATTATAATGCATTTAATCGGAAAAATTGAAAAAAATAAAATGGAACCCATTCACCTACACGAATGACAAAAAAAAGGCTCACTGAACCAATATGTGACTCCACGAATGAAAACATATATAGATATCCAATCCAATAGACAAGTGGACCCCACATGTACAATTCCACTATTAGGTGCGCTTCAGTGGTACATTAGAAGTCCATCCACTTTTCACACGTTGATCTCCTTATAAATTGGTTGTTCTAGTTTTATTCTAGGCATACTTGATGCATGGCTCGGATCTCACATGTGAATACCTAGGTCTATATTTAGATGCATATCGGGTTCACAAATATAAGAAAAACTTTCTCTGCCCATTTGTTAGCTCCATATCAAATTCCTAAAATTCTAAGCATAACTACAAATCTTTAAAAAAAAAAAAAAAAGAATGACTACAAGCCATTAATATGAGGAACCCTGTTACATTTGCTAGTAGAAAAAGAGTTTCCATAGAGAAAACTTTTTTGGTAAGAAACAATGTTAGTTCTAATATTCATTAAAATATTCTAATAACTTAAAAATCTTTAAATTAGGAAAAAATCATTTAAAAAAATTATGAGTGTGAATGGATGCATGATCACTTGTTTTTATAATCGACAAAAATATGGAAATAAAAAGAAGAAAAAAAAAAAAACCAAGTTAGGAAGTGTATCGGCACGTGAAAAAAAAGAATTCAAAATCTTTAAAAAAAAAGCAAATGAATAACTACAAGGCATTGAAAAAAAAAGCATTTATAGAGGGAGAGATTTTAAAGGATAATGGTAATAAGAGGAGCCTATATTACAATTGCTAGTAGAAAAAGGGTTCCAATGGAGAAAAAGCTTTTTTGGTAAGTAATAATGTTAGTTCTAAGAATTTATTAAAATATTTTGATAACTTAAAAATATTTAACTTAAAAAAAATCATTTTAAAAACTTATGAGTGTTAACGGATGCATGATCACTTGTTTATTATAAAGGTAAAAAATATGGAAATAAAAAGAAGAAAAATACCAAGTTAGGAAGTGGATTGACACGTGGACTGAGAGGTGGGTTAATTTGGACAACTTTTTTCCTAATCTTAAATTAGGAAACAAAAATTATTTTAAAAAATTATGAATGTAAATGGATGCACAATCACTTGTTTATAATAATGGACAAAAATATGGAAATAAAAGAAAGGAAAAAAAAACAAGTTAGGCAGTCGATCGGCACGTGGAAAAAAAGAATTCCAAATCTTAAAAAAATATCTAAGAAAAAAACCATAGATTTCAATTCAAATAAAATAATAATAATAAGAAGAAGAAGAAAGAAAAAATCGAATCATACCAACAGAAATATCAAGCATCAAGGAGTAGTGGCAGAGTGAAAAATTATGCGCATATCAACAGAAAAGGTTATTAGGCCAGTTGAGTACCATGGATTTCAATTCAAATAAAATAATAATAATAATAAGAAAGAAAAAATCTAATCATACCATAAAAAATATTAAGCATCGAGGAGAAAATTGCCTAGGTAGTGGCGGAGTGAAAAATTATGTGCATATCAACAGAAGAGGTTATTAGGCAAGTTGAGTATGAGTTTAGATTTAGATAGGCAAGTAGGCTGTGTGGTATGAAGAAAGGTGTAATCAATAATACAAATAAATAAAAATAATAATTAACATCCAATGAAAAAATCACATTCCAATGAAAATAATTCCACCATGAACAATCTAACCAAAATCTACAAAAAAAAAAGCACCCATAGATTTCAAACAATCACATTCCAATGAAAACAATTCCACCATGAAAACAGCCGATCTAACCGATATCTACAAAAAAAAAAAAAAGAAAATCCCCTATAGATTTCAATTCAAATAAAATAATAATAATAATAATAAGAAAGAAATCGAATCATACCATCAAAAATATCAAGCATCGAGGAGAGAATCGTCCAGGTAGTGGCAGAGTGAAGTATTATGCGCATATCAATAGAAGTCATGAAAATGGAAAGAGATAAGTATAAGGAACGGATGAGAGACTATTCAATTTAAGAGAAAAAAAAGGATAAATCGGCAAGATCATCATCATCATCATCATTAAAACCTTATCCCAACCATGTTGGGGTCAGCTACATGAATTCTATTTCTCCATTCCATTCTATTTTGAGCTAAATCTTTCGATAAGTGAAACTTCTTCAAATCAGAATTAATGACTTCCATCCATGTTTTCTTCGGCCTACCCCTACCTCTTGATGGACCCTCCACTTGTATATCCAAACTTTTTCTCACCGGTGTCATTACTGGCCTACGCTCAACATGCCTAAACCATCTTAAACGGGTTTCTCTAATCTTATCCCCTATTGGTGTTATCCTTAAATGTTCTCGAAAGCGCTCATTTCTAATTTTATCTTTTCTAGTTTTACCACACATCCACCTAAGCATTCTTATTTCCGCTACATCCATCTTATGAATATGCATCTTCTTAATTGGCCAACATTCTGCTCCATATGTCATAGCTGGTCTAACCACTGTCCTGTAAAATTTTCCCTTCAATTTCGTTGGCATTCGTCTGTCACAAAGCACTCCCAAAGCTAGTCTCTACTTCCGCCATCCAGCTCTTCTCCTATGCTCCACATTTTCATCAATCTCCCCATCCTTACTAATTATTGAGCTTAGGTACCGAAAATAATTTTTACGTGGTATCTCATGGGTTTCAATTTTGACAGTGGTTTTAACACTTTGTATATGTCCACTAAAGTTGCAATCCATATATTATGTCTTGTACGATTTATTTTAAAGCCTCTAGATTCTAATGCCCCCTGCCATCTCTCAAGCTTTGCATTTACTCCCTCTCTTGATTCATCCACTAATATTATATCATCTGCAAACAATATACACCATGGTACTTCTTTTTAAATATGCATAGTTAACTCATCCATAATTAATGCAAAGAGATAAGGACTTAAGGTTGATCCCTGATATAAACCTATAGTCACAAGAAATCCGCCTGATTCTCCACATGTGGTTCTCACATTTGTTATTTCTCCTTCATACATATCCTTAAAATTTTCAATGTAACATTTGGGGACATTTCTTTTCTTTAAGACCCACCAAATTAAATTCCTCGGTACCCTATCATAGGCTTTTTCCAAATCGATAACATTGCACCAAAAATGCATTTTAAGAACAAACTTTGGGCCGGTTTTGGGCTGTTCTTGAGCTGAAACGGATCTGGCCCGTTCTCTGCACGAGGCACACCTGAGATGAAATGGGTTTTACTGACTCAGAAGGCAAATCTTTTCTTCTTGTGCTCTTCTTTTTCCCAATCTCCTGCTTCCAAAACCCTCTTTCCTTCCTCTACTCCTCCTCTTCCAAAACCCTAGATTTGCAGAAGACCCTCTACAGAAACCCTTGCTTCTCCAGATCTCCATCTCTTTCAATATTCTCCAATGGAGCTTCTAAGGCGTTCATCGTTTCCGCACCGAGTGAACCTGGGAAGATCGAGATGTACTTGTCCGTTTTCCACGCCGCCTACACCGCTGGCGGGATCCTCAGTTGCGGCCTCACGCATATGGCCGTCACGCCTCTAGATCTCGTCAAGTGCAACATGCAGGTCTGTTATCTCGAATCTCATTTTAGATCTGAGATTGCATTTCTAGATTTACAGCGCTTGCAGTATTTCTTTGATGTTTTGATGCTGTTCAAGGTTGGATTAGCGTATCTTAGGGTTTTTTTTTTTGTTGAATTTGTTGTTTTAATCTATCATGTTCATAGGTTGCCAGATGCAATAGGTTTTTTTCGGTTTTTTTGGATCTTTGGCAAGGCGTGTTCTTTGGTTAGAAGTTTTGGTGGCTGGATTTGTGTATTTCTATTTTGGTTTTTGTTTACTGTTTTGCTGTTGATCCATTTGCATAAAATGGATTTGGATGGTTTTAATTGGTTTGGGATTGGATTTGAATCAGTTACATATTCCTCGATTAAGTTGAATTTTAGGAATTTTTGTTCTCCTGCTTGCATGCGATTTACAAGGATATTACCTGAATCAATTGTTTCAATCAAAGCCTCTCATCATTGGATCGGTCACCCTCCATTTTGATGATTAACTTTTTCAGATTGTTTAGATAAATTGATAACTATTAACTATCATTATCTTACCAGGGTGATTTGCCTATTCTCCAGCACATGGTTGTATTCACAGTTTATTGCCTCGGATGGGATCACATGAGATCCATCACTTTGGCATTGACTTGTTGAAACCTTGACTTAATTCTAGTCTGCTTATCATCTTCTATATCTCATGCTGAGATAGTTTTTCATACTATGATCTGTTTTTTATATATTTCTCTTCTCAACCAGTCCAAATATTCTCCCCTTCTATCTCTCTGTAGCTTTTCAACATCTAATACTCTAATGGAAGGCAAAGGGTACACTCAAGATGACTTTGGTGGGTGGGTTTTTATGGTTTTGGGAGATGGTGAAGTTTGTGTTGTGAATTGTGATTGATTTGGGTTTGTGAGTTTGATTTGGTTTGAAAGTGGTGAGACATTCTGTGGGGTTTTCTGATATGGGTTTTTGGTTTTGGAGGTGGGTTTTTAGGATGGAGAGCTGGTGAGGGTTGGAGGTTGTGAATTTGATTTGTTGAGGAGGAGGAAAAGGGTTTGTTTGGGGGGTTCTAGGAGGTGGGGGTTTTTGTTTATTTTGTAAGTGGGTCTTGAAGATGGAAGGATGATCAGGGTGTTTGATTAATGGATTTGTGAATCATCTTTGAATGAAGGAAGATGGTGAGAGGAGTTCAACTTCTACCTCCACTAGTGAGTTTGATTTATTTTGTTCTCCTTCTCTGAGTTTTGTTGATAATTTGAATTATAACTCATCTTCTATTGTAGTCATGATTCAATTGTAGATCATATCTTCACATTAGAACGTACGTGCTTTGGAATTGATTAATTGTTAAATTAATACCTTCAGAACATCTCTCTCTCTCTCTCTTTCTCTCTCTCTCTCTCTCTTTTTCTCTTGTGCTAATGATTTGTTTTAAAACCAAGGGAATTTCATTGAGTCTGCACTATATATTCCAGGATCAATGTCATAGGACCTTTCTTGTTTATGGTTTGTTTAGGACTGACTATTCAGAAGTTGATTACAAGTTGGAGCTGGAAATGGATTTTTGGTGGTTTTATGGACATTTTGATGGTTTTAAAGTAATATGAGATAGGAACATAGTTCTTGAAAGCTAAATTTTGTAGTCTTTTAGGAGTTTCAGAACTATTATAGCTTGTAAGAGGTAAAAGGTGTTACAGGTCTGCCATTTCGCTGTGGCATCTACATGGTTTTTATTTTGTGATGGATTTGAATTTGCATGTCTGCTAAGGTACATGGAAACCAGCCACTTGTGTGGAATATTAGCAGAGATTGATACTGCATATGTGGATTGATCATGTCTGAGTTTTATGCTTGACATTGTTCCAGTGCAGGGTTCATTTAGGTTTGGCCATATTGTGATGTCTTTTTCTTTATTGCCTGCCTAGCAACTATTTGGATCTAGAAATGGTTAAGTTTACTCTGCATGATGTGTTCACCAATGCTCTAAGTCAAGTGATGGCTACAAGCAGAGAGAAGGGCATCCGTATTGTCTATGATTTCTTAGAGTCATTCATGACCGAGAGCGTCTATGGAGATAGTCTGAGGCTACAGCAGATTTTGGCTGATTTCTTGTTAACTTCTGTGAAATTCACACCAAGTGGCTGATTTCTTGTTAACTTCTATGAAATTCACACCAAGCAGTGGGCAAGTTGAGATCTGCCTTAGTTTAATCAAGGATCAATTGGGAAAAAGCATGCATCTCATGCATTTGGATTTCAGGTACTGCTGATTTCAAACAATGAATATGAATATTCTATCCAGCAAATGAAGGAACTATACGATCTAGAACTTTGGGTTTTACTTCCCATGGGTTTGTTTATGTGGAGGTGCACTCATGTCTCACATACTCAGACCATTTATCTGATGGATAGCCATTCCCAAAATAACATAAATTGTAAGCTTTTATCCATTTAATATTTGGACTTTTTTTTTTCCAAATGAGCCATGGACTCCAAACATATATTTAAAGGCCAACAATTGAAGGATCAGGAATCTCCCCTTCAGGTAATTCTTGTCACTTTGTCCATGGTACTGGCATGAGTCAATCAAACCCACTGGATAGACAGCTATACTATGGGCCCTATATGTACATATTTAAGGCCTGAGGATATGTTACATTTCTGAACTATTAAAACATGTTTGTCTTTGTAATGCTTCTCGTTTTGCTTCAGGATTGCCCATTCAGGTAGCGGAATACCAATAGAACTGCTTTTTGAAGGCGACATGGACACATCTGAGGAGGGAATTAGCCTTCTAGTTTGTAGGAAACTCCTCAGGATTATGAATAGAGATGTTCATATTTATACTCATACAAAGTCATACAGGTAGATGTTTATCAAAGTAATATCTGACTGCAAAATGAGTCATCATTATAGGCCAATGTTTGCTGAGTGCTAATGCTTTGTTTTAGTGCGTTGATTCTGACACCTCTCTTAGTTTGAATATAATATGCTTCAAAAGTATGTTAACATGGATATTTTATGCAATGCTTCTAAAGTATGTTAATATGGATATCTTATGTAGTGAATTCTTGGAGGACTTCTTTCTTCCATATATTTGTAGAATTTCATTGCAACCAGACTCGGAGTACAGAAAATCTTTAGAATTACTGTGTTTGATGTAAGTGAGAAGAGAATCTATGACACATTGCCCGACATGGAGGTTTGTTTTTTCATATATAACTGTATCTAATGATTGAGGGTACTTCTTTGTATGTAGTTAGGTTAGGAGCTTCACTTGATTGAATGTTGGTAAGGTCTAAGATTTTCAGTTTGCGTCTTAGGCTTGAATTGCTTTCTAGTTGTAACTTGACCGCAACCTTAAGGCTGTAATTTGTGAGTACCTTTTTCTGTGCCGCGAGCGCTTATCACATTTTTGCGTTCATGTACTTAGCTGAAGTACTTGTCAAGTTTCTAATACCTTTCTATCCTAACCACCACCATGATAGAGTCTTATTTCCCATCTGTTGGGGTTAGTTTTATGAGTAATAGTTCTCCACTAGTGTCTACTGTGGGCAAAATTTGCCATCACTCATCGATTTGGCAATTCAATTCCTAAATTTACACTCATTATTGGTTTTGCCTCTTTCATTGTTAGTTATTGTTGTAGGCTTGTAGCACTTCAATTCTTTGTGCAAGGGCTGTTTTCAGTCTCTTATGCATATGCAAAACCATCTCAAATGACATTCCTGGGTTTTCTTTTTATTTGAACCATCTCAAATCATGCCTTTACTTATTACTCCACAGTACACATATGCTTCATCACAATGTTTATTTATTTATTTTTTATTGCCTAACATTTAGCTCATCATTGTTAGTTTCATCTCAGGCCCCGTTTCGATTTGGCCCCAAAGTCATGGTTCAAAATAAAGTCATAGTTTCATCCTTGAGATATGTTAGTTTTTCTGTTCTGTTATGCACTTATACACTCTCAATTCATGTTTTTACTGGACGTTTCCATTGTACATGTTCAAGTGCTTCCAGTTGAGCTGTTTTTGGTGTTTTTGCTTCTAAATGTTTGCTGTGATTGTCATGATTTATCATCTGTTGTCATGTTTCCTTTTCAGTTTGGAGTTAGAATGTATGGAATCAGTGTTTGTTGCTGCTTTTACTGTTCTGATGTAGCAAATGAGCAAATGATTTCTAGGTTCTTGTAGTTGTGACTTGTTAGTTAGTTAATCTAAATTAGATTTTGAGGAGACTTAGGAATGCTAACTCTTCAAGTTGACGTGCCACTACTAGGTGATTGTACTATATCTTATCCATCTAATAAGTGGCGCTCCGAAATGGGGAGCTTGTGATTAGTTGACCAACGGTTCACTGGGGGTAAACTGTTTATGGGCCGTTTGGATGAGGTGAAACAAGAGAGTGGAGGCGGAGAGAACTGTTGCACAATTCAAATTTGAACCACATGGAAATTCTCTCCACTTCCTGTTTCTAATCTAAACGGCCGCTTACGTATCTTTGATGCAGTTGGAGGTGAACACTCACCACATTTTAAAATTTCGCAATGGACAGCATTCTCTACCTGTTTTCTTCACTTTTAGATATGAGGGGGAAATAGTTCAAATGACCCTTAGGTGCGTGTTTAGATGAGGAGAAAATTGCATAGAACAGGCTGGAATAAATCTATGATCTATCCGAGATTTATCTTCAAATGCTCTCCCTTTGTAGCATTTATTGTGGTAGACTATAACATTTCTTCTGGGGCGGATCCTCTGAATACCTTATTCATAGGGTATATTTTGGTGGGATTAGTTTCATCTCATAAGTTCAATGAAGTTGAAATATACCCACAACTGAATTTGTTAAATGTCATATAAAACTCTACTTGAGCATTCAGAAAATGAGAACTGTATTTGCACCTTAAGTAGCATTGTTTGGGGTTATTGGCACAAAACTCTGAATGATCTTCACACAATGTTTCAAACCTGAATACGTTCACGGTCGAAGCTCGCTCACTAGTGGTACTAAGGTTTTTTTCTTTTAGTACCCTTATCTGATCTAAGTATCTGAGTTCTGATCTTGTTGGTGTATATGTGTCATCTAAACTCACCATTCCCTGCTTGGACACGGTAAATTTACTTCTATTTCTCAATTTACGCTCTGAAATTAGGAAACAAATTTATGTTGCATTCATACTTGTAATGTTAGCTTCCTAAGATGTTTTTATATCTGAATTAGTGCACTTTCTTCTGTAGTTTTGGTTGATGTTCAGTAGTAAACCAGTAGTATGGTGGGCATATCATATTTTGTGTAATTATCATCACTGCTGGCATCTAACTTGCTACTGACTGATCAGTTCCTGTACAATTTCATTAGGAAGAATGCATTTGTAATGTTTGAGCAGGTTTTCATGCTTCACTAGATGGATTGTATCGTGCCTTCCGTTTCCTGCTAGCATCTTGTTGATTCCTTCCCGTTGCGATGCTGAAATATACCATTTTGGGTGATTGTTCACGTTATTAAGTATACGCAGGGATATTTTTCAAACTGCATTGTTCAGATTCAATTGCTTAGAACATATCAGATACATTTAAGTGCCATTTGTTTCTATGGATTTGGTTTACATAGGAGCTCACGGTAAAATGGGTTCCAACAAAAGATCTGGCAATGATGCCGAGCTGTTTAGTATTCTTGAAGTCCATGGTGTAATCGTTAGTGGCATTTTTGTTGCTTTAGTGATCTCTCTCTCTCTCTGTATCTCTCTCTCTCTCTAAAAAATTTAAACGTGGTATTTATGTTACCGTTGTAATAAGCCACATGGACCTGTCATTGTATTCCTTCATCTCTAAATTTGCAGGTCAGCAATGCCCAAGAAGAGTTATTGCAGTGGCATGAAGAGAATGCCAAAGACAACCCTAAAATAACTCATGCTTCTGAAAGGTGTGCAGCAGGTATTATACAAACTATTGGTCATTTTAGACTAGGAACAAATATGTCTCCCAGAGATGTTATAGACTTTTCAAAATCCAAGCCCGATGGCTTCACTCCTGGTTATGAAGTGGTGAAGTTTTACATACTGTATGAGAGATGGCATTGTGCAGAGGTTGCAAACTCTGAGTAACATATCCAAACTTTGAAAAAGATCTGTGTATGTCTGCTCTTAACATCTATTTTCTAGCATGACTACAATTCTTTTTTTATGTTTTACCAAGGCTATTCACACCTCCCTTCCTGCAAACCTTTCCTATCGTGCACATTGCAAGATGCAAACTTATGTCACGTGCTGGTCCAAGCCATTTTAAAGGGGACCTAGTTGTGTAGCTTGGCTGCCTCAAAATTGAGGTTGGTTGGAGGCTGTGTATGAAACATTGAACAATTAATAGAGCACTTCACTTTAGATATACAGTTGTTTTCATCTTATACTCTGAGCTGCCTTTTTCTTTGAGAAGGAAATCTACAATGTTAATAGTTGTTCATGGAAAAAAAATCTACATTTTTTTCATTGCTTATATACTACTTGGATTATGTGCCCATTCCCATGACTTAAGAACTACTTGGATTGACTACCAATGAGTACCTTGTTGTTTGTAACCCTGATACTCAGTAATGTCTATCAACTACTGAACAGGTTTAGTGGCTTCTTGGTTTTGTTATTTGGTTCTGTTCCTACTTGACAAACTTATAATTTGGTTTGTAGTTTCCAGTTGGAATTATTGTTCATCCTTCGGGCATTGAGCGGCTGCTTCATGATTGCATAAATGCAATGGGGTCCTTATAAGGGGACAAACAAGGAAAACATTTCCGGATATGGGTTGACAGAGTTGTGTCCTCATATGCTGAGATATACCTGCACTTAGGGTCTGGGGTCCAGTTCTTGTCAGGGTAAACTAATAGATAAAAACCATATTTGCAAACTTTCACTGCCCTGATCATTGGGGTGTGTGTGTGTATGTGTGTCTTTCTATATCTATTCTCTTTGACTAATATTCTTTGCCACACAGATATTCACCAACTAAAAAACCACCTTGGCATGTCAAACTACCCCAAGGTCCCCAGGTAACATTCCATCATCCCCGTTCTATATTTGATCTCACTCCTTTCACCTTGATGGGTCTTATGTTGTTGATCTTTTTTCTATTGTTGCTAACTTGGCATATACGAATGAAGTTGTAGGAGAAGTGACAGAGGTGGGTTCAAATGTGAAGAAATTCAAAGTGGGAGAGACTGCAGGGGTTGGTGTGATTGTTGGTGAATATCACAACCCAGATACAACCGAAACAAATCAAGAAATATCAGAGATGCATTCAGAATTAAATGCTGCTGGTTTTAGTTCTTCTACTAGTGACATAGTAGATAGAGAAATTGGGCTGAGAAAGTGGAAAAATATGCTGCTCGCAATAAATAATGTTGCTACAAGCTCCAAATTATCAATAGGGCTTATTGATATGATGCTAGATAGGCTTAAGTGTTTGCAAGAAGAAAAGTTGGCTTTTCTTGTCACCATAATAGCAACTTGTGGCCTAAAATCATTGAATGTCACATGAATTGTTACTTATTGTGTTAAAAAAGAATTTTAATGATTGCATTTGTATAAATATGAATACTACAATTATTCTATTTTATTTTTAAATATGTGATTAGTAGTGGTTTAAAAAACTTATGATTTAAAAAAATATTATTAAAACTATTTTAAAAAAGTTCAAAAAAAATGGCAAGAAAATATTAAGGAATAATTTAGAATGGTTTTAAAATTCTAGACCGGTTCAAAACCGTTCCAGAATTGGAAATCTGGAACGGTTTTAAACCGTTCCAGAATTTCTGCAACACCTATTTTTGGAATGGTTTGAAACCGTTCCAGATTCATTTAGGAACAGTTTCAAACCGTTCCAGATGGACATTTTTGGTATAGTGTAAAGACCATATATAGATTTTTCTTCTTTGCTCAGTATTTTTCCATTAATTACCTAAGTGAAAAGATAGCTTCTATAGTTGATCTCTCTGGCATAAAACTAAATTCATTTTCAGAAATCTTAGTCTTTTTTCTCAGTCTTTGCTCCATTATTCTCTCCCACAACTTCATAGTGTGACTCATAAGTTTAATCCCTCGATAGTTGGTACAATTTTGTATATCTCCTTTATTCTTATATATAGGTACTACAATGTTTCTTCTCCATTCATCCGGCATTTTCTTTGTCATAAGTATCTTATTGAATAGTCTACATAACCATCTTACTCCAACCTCTCCTAAGCATTTCCATATCTCTATCGGGATATCATCTGGGCCTATTGCCTTTCTTGTTTTCATTCGCTTCAATGCTTCCTTCATTTTCACCACTCTAATTCTACGGAGAAAAGTATGCTCTTGTAATGAAGTATCCTCCTCAACTCTTGTATTGCCCAAATATTCTTCATTTAAAAGTTTGCTAAAATATTCCTTTCACCTTTCTTTAATATCGTTGTCCTTTACCAAAACATTTTCCTCATTGTCCTTGATACATTTGACATGATCTAAGTCCCTATTTTTCTTTTCTCTTATTTTTACAAACTTAAAAATATCCTTTTCTCCTTCTCTTGTTTTCAACCTATTATAGAGGTCATCATATGCTTTGAACTTTGCACTACTTACTACTTTCTTAGCTTCTTTCTTTGCCTTCTTATATAACTCAAGATTTTCTATACTCTTAATCCCCTGCCAAACTTTGTAGCAATATTTTTTCTATCGAATAACTTCCTGAACCTCCATACTCCACCACCATGTTTCTTTATTAATATGTCTCTTCCCTTTTGATTCTCCAAGGACCTCCTTTGCAACATTCCTAATGCAATTAGCCATTTGATTCTACATTACTGTAGTTTCTCCTTCAATATTCAATTCTCCTTTCTCAATCATTTTGTCCTTAAATATATTTGCTCTTTCCCCTTTGAAATCTCTCCACCTTATTTTAGGGTTTATTTTGTGTACTACTACTCTCTTTTTACTTATAATACAAATATCTAAAACTCCGAGCCTATGTTGTATAGTCAAACTCTCTCCTGAGATAACCTTACAATCTTTACAAGCCAATCGGTCCTGTTTTTTAACTAGAAAAAAGTCTATCTGACTCCTATTACTCCCACTTTTATATGTAATTAAATGTTCATCTCTCTTTTTAAAGTAAATATTTGCTACTACAAGATCAAATGCCACTGCAAAATCCAATATAGTGTTTCCGAATTCATTCTTTTCTCCAAATCCTTGCCCTCCATGCACTCTCTCATATCCTCTATTATCTCTTCCTATATGCCCGTTTAAATCCCCTCCAAGGAAAATCTTATCACTATTTGGAATTTCTCGCATTAAATTAACCATCTTCTCCCAAAATTGACTTTTCACAGTTTCTTCTAGTCCTACTTGGGGAGCATATGCACTAATAATATGAATTATGTCTTCCTCTAGTACTAATTTAATTGCTATAATTCTATTACCAAACCTCTTTACCCCCACAATTTTCTCTTTTAAATCATTATCTACAATTATACCCACTCAATTTCTTGTATTACTCTTTACTGCATAGAAAAGCATATATCCATCTGTGAGCTCCTTAGCTTTATTCCCTTTACACCTTGTCTCCTGTATACAAGCCACACTAATTCTTCTTCTTTTTATTACCTCAACCAACTCCATGCTCTTGCCTGTCAAGGTTCCTATATTCCAAGTAGCAAGTCTAATTTTCCGATTCCTCTTCTTCTTCTCATGGACTAACTTTTTTAACCGCACTAGCTTAAAGTCATGCGGTAGCCCTTGCATACTTTTCACTGCAGTCGGGTGACGTTGCAATGCGTCACTTAAAGCATGGAACGCCCTAACCTTATCGTGAAATATCCTTTGTTCAGAATTCATATTTAGGTTGTGACAAAGTTTTACGCTGGCTTTCACCTACCTAACGCAACCCTCCTCCTTTACCCGGGCTTAGGACCGGCAGCAAAAACTGGCAGAGTTATAAATCGGCAAGATATAATTACAAATTAGATGAGCCCAATCAGGTCCAAAAATAATAAACAAACTTGATTAGATAATCATCAATCAAACCTTACCAAAGAAAGGCAACAAATTTCTTTAACTTAGACGAGCCCAATTTAGTCAAAAAAATAGTAAACAGCGTGGGATTGGATAATCATCAATCAACCCTAGGCAAATAAAGAAGTTTTTTTGTTTTATTATTTTTTTAATTAGATAGGTAACGACATTTGCTACAATGAATTTATGAGTCAATCATAATAAGGAAGTAGGGACCGAAGTCCTTGTTGATGTCAATCAGCAATAACTAACAAGGCATTTCTTTAATTTAGCAATAACAAAATCCAACATCAATTAGCATTAACAAAAACCAATAACAAAATAACATTCTTTAAATTAGAAGTGTTGACATCAATCAGCTTAAATTGAGAATCTTTAAAATTTGAATGCCAACGTCAATCAACATTAACAAAAACCAAAAACAAAATGACATTCCTTAAATTAGAAATGTCGATGTCAATAGCATAAATTAAGAATCTTTAAATTTTGAATGAGATAATTTAAATTTTGAATGATATTATTAAGGATAAAAAGAGAATCTTAAGGAGGAATGAATGATTTTATTGAGAGGAAGATTGGATCTATGACCCACATAAAGGCAAATCTCTATATGATTCTTTAAAATATTTTCTTGAAAGTTTGCTTTAATGTATATAATATAATGCCATTGGAAATGCAAGTAACATCTTCGACCTATAGCCTATTTTAGTTTATTCTTAAATTTGAAAAATCAATTTAGAGTTTACTGAAATAGTTCTACATATGAAAGAATCGTGAAAATCATATTTAAAGCATTAGATAGCAATTCTTTGGAGAAACTATATTTATTGCAAAATAGAAATTTGGTTATTATATCCATAGATTGATCACATCTCCTCCTTGAGCACAACTATAAACTTAATTAATAACTTTAAATATTTATCTAAAGAGGCCCACCAATGCCCGTGCTAAACCTGGGCCAAGAAAATCAAGTATATTTCAAATGTTTTAATATTGTTTAGCACAAATAGATTAGATCATCCTATCAATCCAAAAAAACAAAAAAACAAAAAACAAAAAAGAGTTCCTTTGAGACAATATCTATAAATCATAAAAGTGGAGTCTCTTACTGATCATAAATAGACCGTAACTCACGATTGAATAAAAAAAATTGAAGGAAAAAATAATATGAAAGAAATCCATAAATCATCGAAGAAGAGCAAAGAAAAATGGAATTTCAAGTTTAAAAATTTACTTTAGTGAAAATAACAAAATGAAAAATAAAAAACTATAACAAAAAACACAAAAGAAAAGAAAATCATACCTCGATTGCATCGCCTTTTGAATCTATCACAACCGGTGCATTGACTACAAAAAAAAAGCGCAAAAGAAAAGAAATACAATAAAAATTCATTAAAAACAGAAAAAAAAAAAAAGAAAAATATACCCCTTGGTCAATAAATCTCTAGCCTCTCACTGTGGAAAAGCATATATGTCTCTTTGCATCTTTCCAAGAATGAAAGAGGAATCAAGGTTAAGAATCACCCCAACAAATTGGCATAAAAAGAATACCAGATTAGGAAAACAAAATTCGAAGATTTAGAAAAAGAAAAACCATTAGAATTAGAACACACACAGTCCTCAGCATACACCAAAAACATGACGGATAAAAGATGCAAGGCAATATAATCTCTTTACAGCTACTAAACTCCAAGGCTTCCTTTTTTTTTTTTTTTTTTGAACAATAAGGAGAAATCGAGAACAGTGAATGGAATTTTCAAAAGAATCAACATAATCAGCAGCCATCTAACCATCGGTTACACAAAAATGCACTAATACTTAGAGGAAAAACATATGAACGGTTGATCAAGATACAAATTCATGACGAGGAAAGATCGATGATCATTGATCTCATCGTACAATCGCCATAAAAGGTTGGCTTTCCTAAAATATGTTGGCATGTGCACCATAAAGATTATGGTAAAATAACTGTAGAGGGCCCATAATCAATCTAAAACCATTGATCTTTAAGAACCTCTACTACTGTGATTCTCTATCAAAAGAGAAAGAAGGACTTGTGGCATGCATTTCTTTGATTTTCTCACTCCTTAACAGGTGTAGGTCACGTTTTCAGCAGCATACTTTTTTTTTCCACTTACCTACCAAACAAAGATGAAGAGATGATTCAAAAGAGAGATCCTTGGAAAAAGGATTAGGAGATAATGTGCAGAACAATGGCTGCTTCAACATTAAAAAAAAAGCATTAAAAATCATTCAAGTTTTAACCCTTTCATAGAACAATACAACAAATAGATTTATATATAAACCTCAATAGTTTTCCTTGATTGCAACCAATTCCAAATAGGCGTCATGAAGGCTTCAAAATGAACCAAACCGATTTTAAGGCATCACGAAGATTGTAAAAATAAATTGTCAATCTATACTTTTTGTTGATCCGAACTGATTCTTAATAGCCATCATGAAGAATACAGAAAATGAATTGATCCAAACTGGCATCATGAAGAATGTAGAAAACAAACAACACCTCTATAGTTTTTTTTATCCAAATTGATTCTTAATCATAGGTAAGTGGAGAGATTTTAGGGCGTTATGGAAAAGGAATAGATAGAAGGTCTCCCTAACTAGATCTTATCCAATCCAATGCTATCAATTGAAAAGATTTTAGGAACCCAATGCCATTGGCATGCTGACGTGGCACTCTAGAAAAAAGGAAAAAAAATTGCTGATGTAGCACTCTCCAGAGACCTCCCTCATTGTAGCTTTGATATATATAACTAGCAACAAAGACCCGTGCTAAGCCTAAGCCCAAAACAATAATAATAATAAATTAGTATTTTATTATTATAACAAAGGCCCATGCTAAGTCACATCCTCTTTCTAATAACTTTTTGATATTTAGTATTTTAATGATGATTTTTATAGAGACATTAGTGTCCGGCTTTTGCTACCTTGTTGATTAAGAAATAGAATAGTTGGGCCAGTGATACTTGTTTCCAAAAAAAAAAAAAGAATTTATAGGATCTACGTTTATTTGGCTATATTCCTAAAAATAAGGATTATCATTGTTATTTAGTGGCCTTATCTAATTGAAGAGTAAATTAAAAGACCCTATTGATGCTAAAGTGGGCTTATTTGATAGTTTTGTCAAATTATATATGAGAGGATAAAGGAAATGAAGAAAAGGAAAACATAGATTTTGTTAACTAATAAAGCAGGATAAAATTATATATATAACTTATATGGGCTCTTCTTCCCATGACTTCCTTTCCCCATTTGTGTGGGCTCTTTTGGATCCACGGCTTCCTAGGGTAGGGTATAAAAATTTATATAAAAAGGCAAAGATGAAAAGAATTACTAAAATTAGATATATTTTATTTCATCTTGATATAAAAACTATAATATCACACTAATGAAAGCTTTGTAAATAGAAAAAATGTATAGGTTGAAATTACCAATAAAAAAGAAAGAAAATCAGATGGAAGCTGGAAGCAAAAGATTAAAAACTATACCATTCAAAGATGAAAAAAGAAAAAGGAAAAAGGAAAAAAAACTATATCCCATTGGAGCTCAATCTATTAGGTGTTTAAGAAAAAGGGGGAAGAGAGAGTTTTTCTTATTGAATGAGAGATGTGTACATCAAGAAAAGCGGGAGGAGGATCTTATTTATAGAGTAAGATTGCTTCATCCCCAAGCAAACCAATATAGCAAGACTCTTGCTTTCCATGTCTAATGTGGGCCCCAGGGTGGGCATCCACTAATAATAATATCTTATAACACTCCCCCTTGGATGACCACCATTCAATAACAGTTGCCTTATTAAAACCTTGCAAAGGAAAAACCCAATGAGATAAAAACCAATCGAAGGAAAAAGAGTACAACGTTCTACAAAATTATTGAAGTGGTGTTGGACGTGCATAATACTGCCTCATTAAAACCTTAACTAGAAATACCAAGTGGGACAAAACCTAGAAAAGTAAAAAGAGTATAGCGCACATATATCCTGATTGATAGGCTTCAAGATGCCTATCCCGAATCTGTTACTCTCCCTGATGATAATACCCTTTACATTATTTGATGATAAACTTTCCGTATGTCGATCTTATATACAAGCTTTTGAAATGTTGACTTTGGTAATGACTTGGTGAACAAATCAACCAAGTTATTATTTGAACGAACTTGCTTGACTTCGATTTTATTATTCTTCTGAAGCTCATGTGTGAAGAAGAACTTTGGTGCAATATGCTTTGTCTTGTCACCTTTAATATATCCTTCTTTAATTTGTTGAATACATACCGCATTGTCTTCGTAGATAATGCTTGGGGTACCTGTACTAAGAGGCAATTGACAAGAACTACAAATATGCTGAATTAAAGATTTTAGCCATACACATTCCTTACTGGCTTCATAAAGGGCTAAAATCTCAGCATGGTTAGAAGAAATAGCTACCAAAGTTTGTTTAGGAGAGCGCCAAGAAATAGCAGTATTACCACTAAGAAATACACAACTTGTTTGTGATCGACCCTTATGAGGATCAGAGAGATAGCTTTAATGTGCATATCCTACAAACTTGGAGTTTTTACAATAAAAAAAAGTCCTAAATTAATTGTACCATGTAAATAGCGTAGGATATGTTTGATACCAGTCCAATGCTTTTGCATTTGCGCAGAACTGTATCTAGCAAGTAAATTCACTGAGAAGGAAATGTCCGGTCTAGTGCATTGTGCTAAACACATTAAAACACCAATGGCACTCAGGTATGGTACTTCTGGACCCAATACCCTTTCATTTTCTTCAATTGGACGATATAGATCTTTGTTTATATCTAAAGACCGAACAACCATGGGAGTGCTTAGTGGATGTGCTTTATCCATACCAAAACGTTTCAGTACATTCTTGGTATAATTAGATCGATGGACTAATATTCCACTAGAACTTCTCTCGATCTGCAAGTTGAGACAAAATTTTGTTTTCCCAAGGTCTTTCATCTCAAATTCTTTTTTCAAATAATCAGCAGTTATTTCGAGCTCTTCTGGAATCCCGATCAAAATTATGTCATCGACATAAACTGCCACTATTGCAAATCCTTTTAAGGACTTCTTTGTAAAGATACATGGGCAAATGGGATTGTTCTCATATCCTTTCTTAGATAAATATTCACTGAGACGATTGTACTACATTTTTCCAGATTGCTTCAATCTATACAATGAACATATCAATTGTATTGAGTACGTACTCTTCGGCTTTGCATCAGGCAAAGCAAATCCTTCCGGGATTTTCATATGAATTTCTGTGTCTAAGTCCCCATACAGATAAGCGGTCACAACATCCATGAGTCTCATATCCAAATTTTCAAAAACCGTTAAACTTATCAGATATCTGAATGTCGTTATATTCATAACAGGGGAGTATGTTTCCTCATAATCAATCCCAAGTTTCTGCAGGAAACCTTGTGCCACAAGTCTTACCTTATATCTAATAATTTCATTTATTTCATTTCTTTTCCTTACAAACACCCACTTATAACCTACAGGGTTAACACCTTTTGGGGTTTGTACTATAGGTCCAAATACACCACGTCTATTGAGAGACTCTAATTCTACTGTAATAGCAGTTTCCCATTTTGGCCAATCTTTCCTTTGTCGACATTCATTTATAGTACGTGGTTCTGTATCCCAATCATCATCCTCATGTTCCATTGATATTTGTGTAGCTATCGCATATGCAAATGCGTCATCGATGACAATTCTTTTTCTATCCCATCTCTCTCTTGAATAATTATAAAATATGGAGATCTCTTCATTATCCGGTACCGGTGCCTCTTCAGGGGTTTTTGTAGTCTCATCAAGGACTTTTGTTATTATAGAGAGAGTAGATTTGTCCATAGATTCTTCGGGAGCATTATGAACCTCTTCAGGAGGAAACTCTTCAGGAGTGTTAAGTGTTTCTTTGGGAGGACATGATGATTGTACATTTCTCCTTTTTCGCAGAGCCATATCCTTTGAACCTATAGGTCTAGCAGGTGCATTCATAGCTGGAATATGTGACTTGGTTACCTTTGTTACATCGTTAAATACATCGGGTAATTTTTTTGCAATTTCTTATAAGTGCACAATTCTACGGACTTCATATTCACATTGTGAAGTACGTGGGTCTAAATGAGACAAAGTAGAAGCATTCCACGTTAGTTCACGCCATTCTTTAAAAACAGGTTGTTCTGCAGGAACAATACGTTCTTTATCTCCCCCTAAAGGCGGGAATTTTGTCTCATCGAATTGACAATCAGCAAAATAAGCAGTAAAAACATCTCCTGTCATTGGTTCTAAAATTTAAATAATCGAAGGAGAGTCATAACCGATATAGATTCCCAACCTACGTTGTGGTCCCATCTTAGTACGCTGAGGGGGTGGTATAGGGACTAGAATAGCGTATCCAAACGTGCGCAAATGGGAGATATTAGGTTGATGTCCCGATATAAGCTGTGCAGGAGAGTATAAATGGTAGGCTGTGGGTCGAAGTCGAATGAGCATTGATGCATGTAAACCGCGTGTCCCCAAGCACTAACTGGTAATTTGGACTGCAGCAACAGAGTCCTAGAAATAAGTTGAATGCGCTTAATCAGGGATTTAGTTAAGCCATTTTGGGTATGGACATGAGGGACAGGATGTTCGACAACAATGCCAAGAGATGAACAGTAGTCATCGAAGGCTTGTGATGTAAATTCGCCCACATTATCAAGTCGTATATACTTAATAGGATTATCAGGGAAATGGGCCCTAAGTTTAATGATTTGTGTTAATAGGTGGGCAAAGGCTATATTCCTAGTTGAAAGTAGGCAAACATCAGACCAACGGGTAGAAGCATCAATCAGAACCATGAAATACCTAAAAGGCCCACTAGGTGGATTGATCGATCCACAGATGTCGCCTTGTATCCTTTGCAGAAAGGATGAGGATTCTAATGCAATTGTAACACTCCGACCCAGCTTGACCCCGTTTAGCAGTTAGTTAATCTTGTTTTCGTGGCTAATCGTGTTTTGTTTGTGTTTTGTTTTCGTTACGGGTCATGGATAGGTAGTTGGGTTGAGTTTGACCTGGATTAAGTAGACCAAGCCCTTTTTCGTAATTTTAGCTTTTCTAAGACATGGTCATTTTTGCATCATCTTGATGTCAACACGTGTCTTTCGTTGAGCTCGTTAACTTTTGTAACTACGTCATTTGCAACCGAGGTCGTGTGATTCGATTGGACCCGGGTTTGACTCAAACTGTAAATACATTTCTAGCTTGGACTTCTTCACAAATTGGACAACCCATTGGAGTATATAATTTCACCATCGATCACAACTCACGTTCTTTCTCTCGTTCTCTCTCTCTCTGTTTCTTTGCAACTGCACGTGGAGTCTCTCTCTTCTCCTTCACTTGAATTTCTCCCCTCCATCGATCAAGAGGAATTGGGTTCTTGCATGTGAGGTGAGTTGGTAGAAATCCCTTCATCCTTCTCATCTCTCTTCTCTAGTTCTTCTCCCTCTTGTTTCCCTTGTTGTATAGTGTGTCTATGACTCCAATCCTCATGCATGCATGTTGTTTTGATTTGTATTAGATTGTGTTTGGGCTTGAGAACTACAATTGTGCAAGTGATCTCCAATTGAGGCAAGTATAACCATAGTTGTGAGAACCCATGTTGGTATGCTTTGATTTTGGTTAGCTCACATTAATGTGTATGGAAAACATGTGTTTACAGCCCATTGATACTCATTTGATTACTACTTGGTCTATCTCCCTTGATAAATTGAAATTTGGATGCTTCCCAGACATTCTGTACAGGTTTCAGGAAATTGAATTCGTGCAGGTACGGCTAAGCCGTATAGCACCTACGGCTCACAGTCCAGAGAGGAGAAAAACCCAGTTTTCCTCTACGGCTAGGGCACGGCTAAGCCGTGGAATGCCCTACGGCTAAGCCGAAGCTCAGCCGTGGCCAAGCCGTAGAACAATACAGGGTGCAATTTCTGAAATAACTGAGAGTCAGCAACTGACCAACCTTCCACGGCCCAGCCACGGCTAAGCCGTAGACCACACACGGCTAAGCCGTAGCACACACACGGCTAAGCCGTATTCACTCTAGATTAATGAAAGAAAAATAAGGATAGGTGTAAAGAAAAGACCAATATGGCCTTCATGATAGAATGTAGAGCACCTAGACTTGCCCAACGGAATGTGCTACTACGCGTGAATGATCTCGAGGGCTGCGAATCATTCATGTTCGTTATCCGGATGTTAAGCACCTCCCCATGGGTGTTGGTTTAAGGGACTTCGTGCACCGCCCGATTCAAGGCAACACTAGACAACGGTGTATCGAATAACTTAAAACTACATCATCATGCACGGTTAGAAACACCGGATAATTAGATTAGAATTGGTTTGTAACTTAAGATGATTCGATTCACATGATTTGTTGCACAACATATTGCATTCGATCATTGATCTCAACTCTCTAACATGAGTACGTATGTTTCGTTACTTTCACATTTTGATTTATTTACCCTGAGTATGCATGTATGATGTGTTCATTCACGGATCTGCACGTATGATAAGTTGTCACGATCTACTCAGGATTTTCATGATTGACTCCGTATAGTCAGGCACTACTTAGCCTCAGCCTTAGGATCCCGACGGGGTGAATTTGGTATAGTTTATATGGACCTGCTGCAGTATGGATTTGTCTTGGGGAACCGGACCCCAGGAAACCGAGACCCATTGTACCCTGGCCCGGACAATGGTGTTCTTTGCATGTTATAAGATCCCTCTTTTGGGAGCATATGGTAATGTAGTTGCCACTAGTCATGTACACAGCATGTATTCATTGATTCACATGGCATATTTCCTTCTTGCATGACAGCCTAGTATACGAAAATGCTTTCTTTAATCACATGATGTTCTTTATTCTACTAGATACAGCGTGTGTTAACTTGCTATGGTTTATACTTTGCTGAATCTTCGTATTCACAGTTGTTTTTGGTGTTGCAGGCCCAGATCCCCCTGCCGAACCCCCGCAGGTCGGCCAGGCTCCAGATGAGACCCCCGGGGCCCCATCAGGCCTAGAGGAGTGGATGTGATCACTCCACGGGAGAGCGCTCTTGGCATGCATTGCATCGGAGTCCTGTTCTTATTGTTCTGTTTTGAGGATATCAGACTTGTGTATATGTCAGATTGTATATATTCTTTTGTTCTTTTTGTAAAACCTTATATGTAATTATGTCAGTCCTTTCTTGTATCCTCCTCTTGCATTGTTAGTTTTATGTTTCTGATATTTACAGCTTCCGCGTACTTGCTTGGCACGTGTGAATGTTCCCTTGTGCGTGTGCATTTAGACTCGGTCTACGTGTGCATGCACGGGAGTACGTGTGTCATTAGGTTTGGCTTTTGCTAACCCCCGAACCCTGGGCTCGGGTTGTGACAGCAATCTTGATGAAGGAAGGTCGAGTAATTAATTTTCCCTGTGAACATGGCACACAGAGATACCCATTCGGTATGGTCAATCTATGGTTGTCTAAAGAGTGTCCAACAAAGTTATCAATGATTTTCTTTAACATGGTAACTTCGGGGTGCGCTAACCTATCATGCTAAAGCAATAAGGCCTGAGGGTTGCTAAGCTTCGGGCTTAACTGTCTCGTTTTGCTCAAAACCGAATGTGATTCGACGATGGATATCGTCGTATAATATAACCCAGAAGAAAGTGCACTTAATGTTTCTAGTATTTGTTTCTGGCCTCCAATACTAGTAACGATAAGTAACATTTTTCTATTACCTTCATTAGCAGTCTCAATATGGTATCCATTTTATTTTGATGTCTTTGAAACTAAGCAAGTTTCTTCGGGAACTGCTGGAGAACAATGCATCTTTAATGAATAAATGAGTACCATTAGGTAACATTATGTGGGCTCTTCCAGAGCCTTCAATTATTTGCACAGGTCCAGCTATGGTGGATACCTTTCGTGGATTCAATACCAATTCTGAGAAAGACTTCTGGTTTTTCAGAATAGTATGTGTTATAGCACTATCTACAAGACAGTGAGTATCTCCATTGTTGTGGTCCATACCTTTAAACAAAAGATAATAAATAATAAACAATCACATGATTAAGGAAAAAATTCATAAGGGAAATTTCATCAAATTTATAAGAAGTCATTCATCACAAAAACATCCATAAAAGGTTTATCAAAATTAAGAGACTGAAAATTAAATCATCCAACATAAAATATCCATGAAATGGTAAATAGCTGAAAAAAAATTCTAAATGGAGATTTTGAAAATATTTATTTGGTCTTCTAGAACATTCCAGGAGGGGTTCCGATCTTAGCACTAAATGCCTCATTGCTCAGAGGTTGGCCATTTTCGTCTTCAAAAAAATCTCTAGTCTTCAAATTTGTAATATCCAACTGATAATTGTCATTTTGTGGGACTATATCCCAATCCCAATCTTCCAGATCATTTGACTCTGCAGAATGAATAGAGGCCTTATATGCTTTATATCGTTCCACCACGTCTTTTGGTGCACGACAAGAGCGTGACTAATGCCCACTCCTTTCACATCTATAGCAAGGGTCATCAGAACGTTGTGCAGAAGTATTCGGTGGATTTTGAGGTTGATCTGGATTTTGTTGTTTCTGAGAATCATACCACTTCTGGTGGTTTTTGAATTTTTTATTAGGAGGACCTCGAAATCCTCCTCGTCGGGAGTAGTTTCTTTTTTCACCTCTTCTGGAGGGATTGTTTCTCCCACGCCCCCTTCCTCTGCCTCTGCTGGAATTGAAATTGGCATTTGCTTCAGAAATTGTCATAGATCCAGTTGGTCTGGAGTTATGATTCTTTAGCAAGACTTTGTTGTTCTTCTCAGCAACAAGGAAACAAGAGATCAGTTCTGAGTATTTAGAGAAACGCCGTTCACGGTACTGCTGCTGCAGGATTACATTTGATGCGTGGAAAGTGGACAGCGTTTTCTCTAACATCTACTCTTCTGTGATCGTTTCCCCACACAATCTTAACCGAGAAACAATGTTGAAAAGAGCGGAGTTATACTTAGATACCGATTTGTAGTCCTGAAATCGCAGGTTTAGCCATTCATTCTGAGCTGCTGGTAATAAGACCATCTTCTGGTGATCATATCTATCCCTCAGAGATTTCCAAAGACCTGCTGGGTCCTTCTCTGTGAGCTATTCATTCTTGAGGTCATCATGTATATAATGACGTAAGAAGAAAAGTGCCAATGCCCTATTTTCCGAGGACTCTTTATTACCTTCTTTTATCATCTTTCCAAGTTTCTTGGATTGCAAGTGTAATTTTGCATCTAAGTGCCATGATAAGTAGTTATCCCTGGTAATGTTAAGGGCTTTAAATTCAAATTTAGTTAAATTCGACATTACGCAAGAGGTGGAAAAGAAAAAATATACATGATCATTGATACGCAAAAAAAGATAATAGATAAATAGTAAAAATTTTAAAGCATTTAGAATAAATTAAGGGGTGAGCCATGTCAAATCAAGTTGGCCAATTGAAAATTGAATAACATCATGTTATCAATTTTAATAATCCAAAACAACAGGTTTTGACAAGGCTTCTGGCTTGATTTGGAACTGCAGGTTCCTGGTTATAACTTCAGGTTCTTTAATTTTTGAACTTCAAGTTCTATCAAGGCTTTTGACTTGATATTATGGCCTATTAATTTTATTCCAGGATCAAAATATCAAACTTCAGGTTTGATTATGAATGAATCTTCAAGTCCATATTGTGGATCTGAGAACTTCTGATTTCAGATTTTAATAATCTATGGATCTTTTGGTCCAGATTTAGAAAGAACTTCTGGTTCTTACGAAACTTCAGGTCCATATTAATATAGAACTTCAGGTTCTTATTTATGATCCATTCTTGATCTTCCCTCGTTAAAATAATAATAATAATAATAATAATAAATAATCATAGCATAAATAATTATTAAACTAATAAAAGAATATAAATAATGAAAATTTTGTTACTGTTAGATCTACCTCCTTTCACTTATAATGTATAGATCTGCTCCTAAGCTTTCCGAAGGTTCCAACGGATCATCGATTTGACTTTGCACGCTCAAGATATCACAATCTGAAAATTTTTTTTTTTACGATAATATATGTCTGCTTATGTGCACATGTATTTGTCATCACTTTTTGATGGAAAAGAAAAAGGCGGAATCGATGCACTTGTTGATGGAAACGAAAAGGGGGGAGAACAGTACTTTTCCTATTCACTTCAAAGAAGAATAAATAAAAAAGAAAGAAGAGAGAATGAAAGGACGCTGTGTTGTCCTCTTTCTTCTTCTTTTTCTCACGAGAACCGAGAGAAAGGGGGAAGAGGAGGGGTGGCTCGTGCTGATAACGTGTTTAAGAAAAAAGGAGAAGAGAGGGTTTTTCTTATTAAATAAGAGATGTGTACATCAAGAAAAGGGAGAGGAGGATCTTATTTATAGAGTAAGATTGTTTCCTCCCCAAGCAAACCAATATAGCAAAACTCTTACTTTCCATATCTAATGTGGGCCCCAGGGTGGGCATCTACTAATAATAATATCTTATAACATTAGGGACATAATGTTGGGTGTTAGTATAACTTAGATGAGTTTCAGAAAAAAAATAATATAGAAAAAAATAGTAATTAATCCTTTAATTAGTTTTCAACTTTCCATAAAGAAGTAAAATAAAAAAAAAACTGCCATCATTCTTTAGAGCATCTCCTTTTACTCAAATGGATCCAGTCCAATAGCAACAAAAGCATGTTTATGAATCTTAGAAAATATCAACAATTATACCTCTTGGATCTACAACAATTAGTGCATTGACTAAAAAAAAAACATAGTACAAAAGAAAAAAGTAAAAGAAAAAAGAAAAAACAGTATGATATAAAGTGCAAAATAAAACAAAATTATAGCTCTTGGTGAATAAAACATCTAACTCCTCAATGTGGAAAAGCATCTATGTCTAAATTGAAGATTTATTAAAAATTTAAACTTTTAAGTATAATTAATAAAAATAAATCAAATATAAATATATTATAAAGAGAAATGAAAGGAATTAAATCATGTTGGATTATCAAATCCATTAAATATAGAATCTCTATTTTTTAAATGAGAATCCAGAAGAAAAGATCCCAACAAATCTATATATACTTGATCTTCTTCTCCTAGGAAACAATCATGCATAGGCCCTGTCTTGGATAATTGATTACTTAAAATTTACACTAGTGCATGTACTTCGATTTGAAAATCCACTTAATTGATTGCTTTGACTTTTTCTTAATTTAATTTTGGAACATTTTAGATGGAAGATTGAAAGAACTTTCTTAAGTGACATCTTTGTAAATAATCTTTGGGTTATGGAATAGGAATTAGATAGAAGGTCTCTAAAACCGAATCTTATCATTGTATGAAAAACTTAAGGAAGAACAAAACAAAGCCATTTGTGATACTTAAAGAAGCACAAAAAGGATTTTTTTAAGATTCATACAAAAATATCTGTATTAAACCATGCTATCCTTTTGAGAATTCAATGTGGCGTATCCAAGTTGGACAAATATAGAATTACAGATACATATTGGAATTGAATACAAAATGCCCAATTCAGAAAATCACAAAACATAAATTTATTGATTCATTAAAAGATTCAAATAGTATTTTTTTTAAATGAACATACAATGATGAAAGAAAAATAATGTACAAAACTTACTCTAAACAATCGCAAGATAAATATTTCAAAATCATTAACTTGCAGGACGATGTTAAAACTTCAAATCAGCATTATAAGAATCCAGTGAAACAATGTGGCCTATTCAAAATATAGATTGATGAATTCCATCTTTCAAACAATATCAACTAAAAAAAAAACAAAGACTCTCACATGTCCATGGTGCGTCTTCAAGCCTCGATCTTCCACCGTGCAATCTCCATCGATTACAAGGGTCTTGATCGGAACCTAATTATGCACGAAAAGATTCTCAGACTCAAAACAAACTAACCCACTTGACCCGATAACCTAGCCCACCTGCATCGCCTTCTTCCTCTCTTTCTTCTATTTCTTCTTCATTCGATCTCTTTCTCTCTCTCTCTCTCTCTCTCTCTCTCTCTCTCTCTAGAACCGAACCAAACCCAGAACACTGAGCACCTCACCCTCTTCTTTGTTTTCTTCTTCTCTTCTTCCTTGCTCTCTCATGTTCTTCTTTCTTTTTCTTCCTCTGCTTGTTGCTGTTTTTCCTCTACTGTTCCATCTTAATCTTCTCTTTTCCTTTTTTCTCTTCCTCGCCCAGACCAGAGCTAGGCAGCCCGAGATCTCAACTACGAACTCCTCTCTCATCTTTTATCTCCACATCATCTGCAATCCTAGGAATCCAGCCAACCAAACATCGTTCAACAGCCCGCACCATCCGCCAACCCACTTAACAAGCGAAACTCATTCATCTCATGGCCAACACACACGACCCATCTTCTTTTCTTCCTTCCTCCCTTATCCTCCCAACCAAACAACCATTGCACACAGACCCACACCGACGATCCACTTTTGTTTCTTTATCTTCTTTGTTTGGTTTCGTGATTTGTATTATGTCCTTTTATGTTTTTTTTTTATTCATGCCATCTTAATATTTGGTCTTGACCTCTACTACTCTTCCATGCTTTGCTTGTGCATCATCAACAACGTGCTAACCCTCCACTTGATCAATTGGTTCACACAGAACCCATATTCTTCCTCTACTCTTCTTAGTTCTTATCCTTCTTGTTTTCCTTCTTCTTCCATTCTTTTTTTCTACGCCTCTGCCATTCTTTCCCTCTTCTGCTTCCCTGCATTCTTTTCTTCTTCTTGTTCCTTTGTTTTCTTCGTTTCCCTACCTGTTTTTCTCTGTTTTTTTTTCCCACTGCTTTTCTTCCCCATTCTCAGTCTTCTCACAATAACTGCACCTCTGCAACTCTTATTCTTTTCCTTATTTTCTCTCTCTTCTGCTGGTCCACTCTTGTCTCTAAATCGAACCCAGTCACCGATCTTCACTGGTTCACTCTCCCTGTAACTTCTCTGGTCTCTCTCTCATCTTTTTGTTTTGTTTTCTTCTTTTCTGTTCTTTCTCCTCTTCTCATCGCTGCTCTCCTCCCTTCACCGCGTCGAGCTCCTCCCTCTCTTTCTCTTCTCTGTCTCTGCTTCATCTCTCTTCATCTTCTTGTTCTGTCTTTTTCTTCCCCTAGTTCTGCATCTCCTTGCTATCACTGCCTCTCCATTCTTTTGTTCTCCTCCCCTCTATTTCTGATTTTCTCCTTCTCTTTTCCTTTGTTCCTCCTGTGTCACCCCTGCGACCATCTGCTTCTCTGTTTTGTTGCCCCATCCTCTTCTCGTTTCAGTTATTCTCTTTCTTCCTCTGCACTGTCTTTTTTTCTTCATCTTCTTCCTTGGATCCTACTATAATCAAGATAAAACCCTAAATACTCACAAGGTGTCAAGTCCCAAATTTTTATATTAGGTCATACCGGTTTGTCGGGTTTGAGTTGGGTTAAGAGGGTCAAATGGATTGAATTAAAATAATTGGGCCTGAGTTATTGGACCCTTTTAAGCCAAAGGACTCTTTCTAAAATTTCTTAAAACGCACTAGAAAGCAAGGAGCCCTTCCTTGTAATTTGAAAAAACCTTCTTTCTATATAAACTCTACTCTTAGGGTTTTTCCCCTTTCTCCAACCCTCTTCATTTCTTCTTCAACCAAAACCCTAAAAGCTCTCTAAAGGGGAAACCAAGGTGGGGTCTTTCAAGCTTTGATCTTCAGATCTACTTTGGCTTCAAGATCCAGGCAAGTGGATAGTTGAAACAATGGTTTTTTGTTTTTACAATATGTTTTAGTTGCTTGTTGATTTACCCACTTTGTGCATGACTTCTTCTTGTTGGGTTAATGGCTTTTGAGGGGTAATAGTGTGATTTGATTTTTCTTCCAAAACTTATAAGGTAGATTGATGTTTGTGTTTAAAAAAAAAAAAAGAAAGGGAGACGCGTGCAGCGGCTGCACAAGCAGCCACGCTGCCCAAGCAGCGGCGCTTCCTGGCATACCTGGCAACAGCGCTGCCTGGCATGCCAGGCAGTGCCTGCCACCTGGCAGCAGCTGCTGCTGGGCAGCAGGTCGGGCCTAGGTCAGCTGGGCAGCGGCCTTGCCTGGCTGGGCTGGGCCGGCTGCCTGGCAGGCCCGGTGCAGGTCTGGGCCCGGGTGTGCGTCTGGGCCCGTAAGCCCATTTTCTTTTTTAAAAAATTATTATTATTAAATATATATATTTATACACCAATATTAAATAAATAATTAGGATAGGATATTCTTATAAAGAATTAAAATGTTATATTTTGATTAATGGTTTAGTATCCTAATGGAGATTAGTTTTTTTTAAATTAATTTTAATTCGATGTTATTAGAAATGTATCTTGGATTATTTATAAATTTATTTGAGAATTATGAAAATTTGATTAATGTTCATTTAGATTGATTTGAAATAAACTAAGATGTATTTGGTAGTGATTAAACCGTAAATAGAATGTATTTATAATTTTAATTTGGATTCTTAATTGAGTTAGATTTCGCATTAGGATCCGAAATTGTACCTTTTGTTTTGTATAAAATGATAAGGTGTATTTGTTCACAACAATGATATTGAGGAATTAATTATTTTCTTTTCCTTTTTTATCATGACTTGATTTAACTTTGGATTCATAAGTTGAACATCTTTTACCTAATTTGTAAAACACACTAATTATATATAATTGGATTAGATGAATTATGTCTTTTAGGAATGTTAGTTAAATGTTCACATAAGAATTAGACTAAATGCAGAATGGGAATGTAAGGTTCGGGATGCACCACATGATAGGCACCAAAAGTAGTATATCGGCATCGTGAACTCATATTTCCATTGTGATAGAGAGTTAATTTTCATGTGCATATTTATCTAACTTAGACCGTTGGTGGATTAGTGCTTACCCTCAAAGAATTTGAATTGACACACGTTCATAATACACTTTCAAATTTAAGTACTCTAAATACTCACAATGATATTGGATTGAATATTGGAATTAAGGGTTTCATATCATGGTTCATTCTGCATCGGTATACGTATGTATTTGTAAATATGTATATTTGTATATATATATATTTGACCTACTGCAGTTCGGAGATGGACGTACGCCATCGGGTCAGCGTGTACTATGGATAATAGTATACAGCTGTGCCTTCTGTTATTATCTGCGGGGTTACCCGATTCTGCGATTATCTGCGGGACTACCCGTTTCTGTTATCTGTATGCGGGATTTACCCGTTTCTGTATATTTATCTGTGGGATTTACCCGTTTCTGTATATTTATCCGCGGGAATACCCGTTTTTGTGCATTCATGCCATTGGGGTTTGCATCTGATATATCTTGGGTTATAATGAATACTTCTGTTTAATTCAATCAATTAATCCATTGTTTGCAGCTTACCTTCTTGCCAGATTATGTCAATCTGACCCACTATTTTTGGGTGTCTAGGTTCCATTACCAGTACCGAACCGGAGGGTCAGGCAAAGCAGGAAATTCCGCCAGATGGCGGAGTTGTTAGTAGAGCACCGATGACATCATCTGAGGTGTCCTAGTGCGGTGCTGAGTTCGAAAACTTTAGATTATGTAACAAGGCCATGTCTGGGCCATCAGTTTATTAATTTAAGTTTGGTTGTTTTGAAATTTTAACTCTAATTGTAATGCTTCGAAGCACTTGACTCTGGTTTTATTATTAATGAGATTTGTTACCTTATTGCGATGTGATATCCGTCTGCGATGAGTATGAATTTTAGTTCCGCGTGTGATTATAGTTGCTTAATCACCAAGCATAGCCTCACGAAGGACTTCGATCCACCCGGAATTGGGGCCCGTGCTGTTTATGTTTAGAAAAATTTTAATTGGCCCCAATTCTCACACCTCTGAAATCGGGTTTGGATCCGGCCCAGTTTTGGGGGCGTGACACAAAGATTAAGATTCATCATTATCCTCTTCTTCTCCTGTAAAATCAAGTGAAAGCTCACCATATTATCCTGCAGCTTCCTCTTGTATTAAGCAAGTAGCCACGGCTCGAGGACGAGATACCGCATATGGATGAAAGAACACCCGATCTTCCTCCGTCCATATTGGACCATCCATCCCTCATACACGACCTTCACCATCGCTCTCTTTAAACTAATATTCTTCTTCAAGAGCTTTCACAACAATCCTCTCCCTCATCATCGATACAAAAATTTATTTTTCTGGCTTCTGGAGTTTGGTTTTCGATGAGGAGAGAGATAGAAAGAGATAGAGATACGAGAAAAGATTTTAGAAATCTAATGCCGATACTGACATAGCGCTCTAAAAAAAAAATAATAATCAGTGCTGATGTGGCACCCTTCAGAAGCCTCAGTTCTTAGAGCTTTAGAGCTTTAATATATATACTGGAATGAGCCGAGCATGAGTCGAGCCTCTCTTGATCTGTAACTTAACTCAAATGGAGCCTTAACATTTGAAATGGATTGGGTTCGTCCGAAAAGTCTTGAATTAAATCGGGTCAAATAGGTTGATACACAATGAATGCAGTTTATCTAGATCGGGTCAAGTTCATCCGGATTGGATGTCTAAAAGGGGTTAGCTCTCATCGCTGTAGCTGTAGCCTATGGGTCGGCAACTCCTTGGAGGATCAGGTGGAACCCACCATAAATTCAAACAGCTCAAATTTAGTATATGTAACAGCACTGAGAAATTTTGATTTTATAAGAAGTGGGGGCCACAACATTGCTATGGCCCTAAAAATGCAGTCAAACTCAAACCCAGCCGAACGGCAACTCACCGCGTTGCGTATTTGAGAAAAGAAGAATGTATATCATGTTGAGGGCAGGCTGTAAAAGGTAGGAGGCAAATAATTTCTTTTGTTTTCTGCAAATTTTAAATAACCACTTATATTTAAATTACCTCAATATCCTAATTAGCATTAGACCTGAGAAGTTATTAAGTCAATTAAATCATAGTGGTCATCCGGGCTTTAATCTAAACAAGGTTATATCTATGGCAATTTATTTTACTCCACAAAGTCAAAATTCGTTAACAAGTACAAAATCAGTGTAACTTAGGTGGACCCCAAGATTTAATAATAGAGGTTGATATCCTGTAAAAAAGTTAAAAAAAAAAAAAAGCAGGAGGCCATGGTGATTAATACTAACCCTTTTTTTTTCCTAGTAGGCATGGAAATTCCCATCTATTCTTTTCATCAATATTCTTCCATCCCAGATGGTTGCATGAATCCAACTTTAAAACCACCATATCAACATCTCACTTTTAAGAATCTTAGCATAGTCATGAATTTGTTTCCATGGAGGCATAATATGGTATAATATTGTATCGGAAAAGAACTTGGGTCTGTTGATCTCAATACAATATAAGCAAATCAAGCTTGATAATTGCATCACATGGAAAAAGTTAGAAAATGTGATTTCATAGGTGTGAGAGAGAGAGAGAGAGAGAGAGAGAGAGAGAGAGAGAGAGAGAGAGTGCTAGCAGTTGAGGAAAGCTTGTTTTGTGGGGGAGAGCGAGAGAGAGAGAGAGTGCCAGCAGTTGAGGAAACCTTGTTTTGTGGGGGATAGAATTATTTCTAGGACAACTAGAAGTGAAGCCCCTAGACTCTTTCATGAAACCAGTGGTGAATGCTTAAAATGCTAACAATGGTCTAGATTGCATTATTCTTAAGTTGCAATAGCCCCATATATATGGGTGAAAAAGCATGTATATTGCAAAATTAGGATTACTATGAGCATGCACCTAGGATTTCAATCTTAAACAAGAAAAGGCAAGAGCATGGAGAGAGAGAGAGAGAGAGAGAGAGAGAGAGAGAGAGAGAGGAGTCAATTCAAACTAACAGTGGTTGGAGAGAGTTGGGGTGGCCCAGCACGGGGGGGTGTGGGGTGGAAGTTCAATTCAAACTAACGGAGATGGAAAAAGAATAACATGCTACTTCCAATGAAAGATAGGCAATCTACCTAATTATGAAAAAAAATGAAGAGATATAGATTGCAATTCGATGAGCTGCACTTTGAGATGTAATAAAACAAAACATAAGAAAAGGCTAACTTAAAATTACAAAATTGGAGGGGCTGCTGTACCAATTACTGCACCACCAGCATCTGCAGATGGTCCATGACGACCCGAAAGCTTACATCATCAGTGTAAATGATATCCATTCCTTGTTGAGAAACATCGTAGTTGTATGTGGCCGATGGATTCAATTTCGCCAATAGAAAACGGGCCTGCATCAATTAAAGTGGAAACTCAGCTGATCAGCCATAACTGATTAGGACCACCTTTGATATCTGGGCAATCATTACTAAAAAGTATGAGCAGCCCCAGCTTAGAATTTTAAATACTTGGATGAATTTTCCGCTAGAGATCTTCCCTACAAATAATGCCAGTGAAATGGGTCAATGGCCCAAGCAGCCCACACTCTATCTTTCGAGAAACTCAATAGTAGACTGATGCAAAAGTGATTCTGTATCCTGTTTTCCACTCTGGAGTCCGCAAGACAACATGCCTAGGCACCCATAGCTAGGACTCTTGAAGGGTTGATACACTTTCCGAGTCATCATTATTATCATCATCATCATCATCAAAGCCTTATCCCAACCATGTTGAGGTCGGCTACATGAATTCTATTTTTCCATTCCGTTCTATTTTGAGCTAAATCTTTCGATAAGTGCAACTTCTTCAAATCTGAATTAATGACTTCCATCCATGTTTTCTTTGGCCTACCCCTACCTCTTGATAGACCCTCCACCTGTATATCCAAACTTTTTCTCACCGATGCTATTACTGGCCTACGCTCAACATGCCCAAACCATCTTAAACGAGTTTTTCTAATCTTATCTCCTATTGGTGCTCCCCCTAAATGTTCTCGAAAGCGCTCATTTCTAATTTTATCTTTCCTAGTTTTACCACACATCCACCTAAGCATTCTCATTTCCGCTACATCCATCTTATGAATATGTGTCTTCTTAATTGGCTAACATTCTGCTCCATATGTCATAGCTGGTTTAACCACTGTCCTGTAAAATTTTCCCTTCAATTTTGTTGGCATTTGTCTATCACAAAGTACTCCCGAAGCTAGTCTCCACTTCAGCCATCTAGCTCTTATCATATACTCCACATCTTCGTCAATCTCCCCATCCTTACTAATTATCGAGTTTAGGTACAGAAAAGAATCTTTACGTGGTATCTCATAAGTTTCAATTTTGACAGTGATTTCAACACTTTGTATATGTCCACTGAAATTGCAATCCATATATTCTGTCTTTGTACGACTTATTTTAAAGCCTCTAGATTCTAATGCCCTCCGCCATCTCTCAAGCTTTGCATTTATACCCTCTCTTGATTCATCCACCAATACTATATTATCTGCGAACAACATACACCATGGTACTTCTTCTTGAATATGCACAATTAACTTATCCATAATTAATGCAAAGAAATAAGGGCTTAAGGATGATCCTTGATGTAAGCCTATAGTCATGGGAAATCCGCTCGTTTCTCCGCATGTGGTTTTCACATTTGTTATTGCACCTTCGTACATATCCTTTAAAATTTCAATGTAACCTCTTGGGACATTCCTTTTCTTTAAGACCCACCAAATTAAATTCCTCAGTACCTTATCATAGGCTTTTTCCAAATCGATAAAGACTATATGTAGATTTTTCCTCTTTGCTCGGTATTTTTCCATTAATTGCCTAAGTGAAAAGATAGCTTCCATAGTTGATCTCCCTGGCATAAAACCAAATTGATTTTCCGAAATCTTAGTCTTTTTTCTCAGTTTTTGCTCTATTATTCTCTCCCATAACTTCATAGTGTGACTCATAAGTTTAATCCCTCGATAGTTGGTACAATTTTGTATATCTCCTTTATTCTTATATATAGGTACTACAATGCTTCTTCTCTATTCATCCGGCATTTTCTTTGTCACAAGTATCTTATTAAATAGTCTACATAACCAACTTACTCCAACCTCTCCTAAGCATTTTCATACCTCTATCGGAATACCATCTGGGCCTGTTGTCTTTCCTGTCTTCATTCGCTTCAATGCTTTCTTCACTTCCACCCCTCTAATTCTACGGAAAAAAGTATACTCTTGTAATGAAGTATCCTCTTCTACTCTTGTATCGCCCAAATATTCTTCATTTAAAAGTTTACTAAAATATTCTTTCCACCTTTCTATAATATCGTTGTCCTTCACCAAAATATTTTCCTCATTGTCCTTGATACATTTGACATGATCTAAGTCCCTACTTTTCTTTTCTCTTATTTTTGCAAGCTTAAAAATATCATTTTCTCATTCTCTTGTTCCCAACCTATTATAGAGGTCATCGTATGTTTTGAACTTTACACTACTTACTACTTTCTTAGCTTCTTTCTTTGCCTTCTTATACAACTCAAAATTTTCTATACTCTTAGTCCCCTGCCAAACTTTGTAGCAATGTTTTTTTTATCGAATAACTTCCTGAACCTCCATACTCTACCACCATGTTTCTTTATTAATATGTTTCTTCCCTTTTGATTCTCCAAGTACCTCCTTTGCAACGTTCCTAATGCAATTAGCCATTTGATTTCACATTACTGTAGTTTCTCCTTCAATATTCCATTCTACTTTCTCAATCATTTTGTCCTTAAATATATTTACTCTTTCCCCCTTCAAATCTCTTCACCTTGTTTTAGGGTCCATTTTGTTTACTACTGCTCTCTTTTTACTTCTAATGTAAATATCTAAAACTCCAAGCCTATGTTGCGTAGTCAAACTCTCTCCTGAGATAATTTTACAATCTTTACAAGCCAATTAGTCCTATTTTCTAACTAGAAAAAAGTCTATCTGACTCTTATTACTCCCACTTTTATATATAATTAAATGCTCATCTCTCTTTTTAAAGTAAGTATTTGCTACTATAAGATCAAATGCCACTGCAAAGTCTAATATAGTGTTTCCGAATTCATTCTTTTCTCCAAATCCATGCCCTCCATGCACTCTCTCATATCCTCTATTATCTCTTCCTATATGCCCGTTTAAATCTCCTCCAAGGAAAATTTTATCACTATTTGGGATTTCTCGCATTAAATCATCCATCTCCTCTCAAAATTGTCTTTTCACACTTTCTTCTAGTCCTACTTGGGGAGCATATGCACTAATGATATGAATTATGTCTTCCTCTAGTATTAGTTTAATTGCTATAATTCCATCACCAAACCTCTTTACCCCTACAATTTTCTCTTTTAAATCCTTATTTATAATTATACCAACTCCATTTCTTGTATTACTCTTTCCTGTATAGAAAAGCTTATACCCATCCATGAGCTCCTTAGCTTTATTCCCTTTCCACCTTGTCTCCTGTATACAAGCCACACTAATTCTTCTTCTTTTCATTACCTCAACCAACTCCATGCTCTTGCCTGTCAAGGTTCCTATATTCCAAGTAGCAAGTCTAATTTTCCTATTCCTCCTCTTCTTCTCATGAACTAACTTCTTTAACCGCATTAGCCCAAAGTCATGCGGTAGCCCTTGCACACTTTTCACTGCAACCGGGCGATGCTGCAATGCGTCGCTTAAAGCGGGGAACGCCCTAGCCTTATCGGGAAATATCATTTATTCAGAATTCATGCTTGGGTTGTGATAAAGTTTTACGCTGGCTGTCACCTACCTAACGCAACCCTCCTCCTTTACCCGGGCTTGGGACCGGCAGCAAAACTGGCGGAGTTATACACTTTCTGAGTGTAGGACCCTAAAGTTCTTCATTGGAGGAATCTTGAACAAAACTAAGTGTATATTTGGTGGGGAAGAATGAGAAATGCCATTTTGTAAGTACAGTAAATAGTTTTGAATAATCATTATATCCAGCTACACTGGATCATAACTTTGGTGTGTATAGTGGTGTTTTATTCACATTGCCAGCATCAATATATAAAATGCATAAAACATATGAGCGCAGCGCTGTTTTTCTGTCCTTTTTCTTTTGTAAGGACACAATAGCTACATTAATATAAAGTTTAACGTTGGTTACAAAAAATATGGGTGTACGGTAGATATTTAAGGTTGGTTACAATCTTTAATTGCAAATTTTTAAACATGACATTCTTAATTAAATGCAAATAACCTGTGAGCCATGTTGATCTCAATGTTGATCTCAAATGACTAAGTGAGGAACAGGAAAACGATCCTTGACAATTGCATCAGCATTGTCACGGGGAGCTTGCAACAAATGAGGAAAAACCTGCAAGGGTGCACATGTAAAAGTCCATTTAAGACAAATTAATTTATAAAACCACTACCAAGTCCCAGCTATGACACAACTAAAGACCATTAAATAGCTAAAATGTGAAGACCAAAAAAATTCATGCCCTTTTCAAATCTTGAAAAACTGAGTCAACTCTTCCATTAAAAATTATGCATAAAACCCATCACAACACAAACAATAAGAAAGCACATATAAAACCCATCACAAGTCACAACAAGCAATAAATGTCTTCCTCTTTAGAGCAACTTACAGAAACGGTTTTCTCATGATAGTTAAAGTGATTTGATTGACCACGATCAGCTTAGGTCATTTTTTTTAATTGACCTAAGCTGATGTTTGTCAGTCAATCATTTTAACTAATCACGACAAAAATTGAAGTTTAGTCTCAAGACCATATGATCCTAGCTAAAAGATAGAAGAGAACTGATCATATGAACACAAGATCACAACAAGAAGTACAGGAGTTCACATTATATACACATGTAGGAGTTACCTCATGTTCTGCTTGGTTTTGGTAGCCTGCATTTCTCCATTGAGCAATAGTAACTCCATGAAATACAAGAACTGTAAAAAAGGAATCCAGAAGTAGAATCCTGTCAGCAACAATAGCAGCCACGTCCAGGAGAACCGGTTCAGGGGCAGATTGGAAGGAATAGGATATCAATGAAGGTTGAATCATAACAAGTGAATGGCAAAATTCTCCCCATTCAGTATCATTTTATAGAATGCAGTTTCATCCAGACTGTTGTTAAAAACCAGTCAGCAAAGAAAGAAACAGAGTCAAACTTGAAAAGATAGAACAGCAATCACAATAAGCAAGTGGTCACATGACAAATGTTGATCTATCAAAAACCAATAAGACTTTAGAGCATACCAGAACAAACTGAGACAGCTGCAGATGAAACATTAACTGAGGAAATATTGAGAAACGTGGAGATAGGCTGACAGAGGAAGGGCTGTCTTTTGGTAATCTCCAAATCGAGAACAAATGCGTATCAAAGACCTATCAAGCCATCTGTTAGGGTCAAACTCAGTCTGCAAAGCAAGCAAAACTTTTTGTCACAAGCAACCACTGATTAACATGGAAAAGGACTAATATTTTCAATCAAGGACTCAATCATGCTACAAATCCATTGAGTTGGACCAAGTCCATATCTTTTCTGAAACACAAGTCAACTATTCAAAAGCAAAAGGGGCAAGGAAATATAGAACAAACCTTCTTTCGGTGGGGCCATCATTATAGATGGCACACGTGTGAACTGCTGAGGTTGAGCTGGACTTGGCCAGGATCGAACTTTAGCTTGAATGGGTATGCCTAGTTTGAGCTCCAATCAAGGTTGAAAGCCCAAATAGAGCATGACTCAATGTCAATTAAGGCAACCGCAAAGCCCAGCTGGTCAAGCAAATCCTGTCCAAACCCAACCAAAACCAAACTAAGCCATCTCTGAGTTGCTATTTTCTCAATCCAAGTAGGGTTTGTTTGAGGAGGGTTATGTCACTTCGGGTCAGTTTTGGTCAGGTAGAGCCAGGTTGAAGACCAATTTGAAACCAGCTGGGTTAGAAATTTCAATCCTGAGCCCTACTTATCCCAACCAACCAGACCTCAAGTAAAGGTTGGTTGGTTTGATATAAGTTGTTCTAGAACCCTCCATCCAAGTTGCCTTACTACCTGAGAGTGAAAAGTTGATCATGAGCAAGCTTAAGCATGAAAAGAAAAGTCTGTACATGCAATTGATATGAACAAAATCTAAAGATGAAAAAGAGGAAAATGTGTGTGGTTGCAGGGGTGTGTGATTCATATTCATGCCATAAATGCAGGGATGAGTAAGGAAATAGTGCTTAGGGATTACCTCATCTTCCATTTTGAAGGAAACAAAGCGTGCCATGACAGCAGTAGCTGTTCTTGATCAAATGCTGCCACTCAATCCTATATGGGAGGGTCATCCACAGTGCACGGAAAAATAGATTTTAATTTGTTTCAATTGAAACATGTAATAGATAACTAATATCAAAATCTATGTGTCAGTGTGTCTAGATAAGGCTCCACTCAGCCTTCAAAAGTTACCTAGGCTTTTGTTAAGGTATTGAGTGGGTTTTAGTCTTTCCCCTAGGTATGCAAAAAAAAAATATATATATCTTTGTGCAGGAAGAAGGGAGAAAATCCGGTGTTGTTGATGAACAGAATATATTACTAAGAACAGCATGCCATCATGTAATACAAAGTCGACAGCACTAACTTGCCTGCATACTGCCTGGTCCTCCCACCCATCTTCTGGACAGCGTAGTAGCACGAAGTCTCATTTGACCATCACTATGCTGATAGCTGCAGCACAGTATCTGTTATCTGTGAGAAAAGCATCACTTGAAATTTGGCTCTAGGCACCATAAAAAATAAAAATAAAAAAATAGTCCAGGCTGCTATATAGTGGTAATTGAAATTAACATAGGCCAATAGTTCATACTGAGTTAAAAATTGGAAGAAAAACTGATTTCGTGTGGCTGACCAATTGCATCGGGGCTGTCCTTTTTTCACAGTGTCAAACACCAAACACAAAGATGTTGCTTTGTCAAGAACACACATTTTCCAAGCTCTTGTATTTCCCTGGCCAATTACTGTTTCAGAGCAAATTGGACCCTTCTGTTCAATGATCATCAATAAGTGAATATTAGTATGCCAACTGAGAAGCAAACTACATCAAGTTCCAACTATCCAGAATGCCTTCTCAAGGGAAGCACATGGACCAATAATTCCCTAGACTTTGACATCCTTTGAGCAATTAACCTCAAATGTCTCACTGTAAAACAACGTAAATTGATCCACTAGTTTACATATTGCATGACTGATAAGGCTCAGTTGCACATGGAACATGGCAACAGAACTAAAGTGACATGGTGCTAATGGGTGGTGCCATGTATCCGGGGTTTCCTACAATGTTTGTGACATGGGGTCGAGGGGTTCCACGTCATCAAAAGAAAAAAAAGAAATTGATTAATGAAAAAAAATCAGAAACGAATTGAATAGAGAATGTATAATGATTTTCATTTGGGATTTAACACATCAGATTTAAGTAGCCATACTGTAAATGTGGATTCAGAGACCCTGCTCTTTTCTAAGAATTTTTAAAGGGGAAAAGATGAAAGAATCTGGCAAGCATAAGTTTCTGGATATTATTAAAGCCTCCACATTATTCCAAGAAGAGATTTGAGGTGTGTATGACAACAAAGAAAACAGCTTAAGAGTACATCAGAGACACTATAAATATGTAGAGGAGAATGTCCCTTTCATAATCAATAATTGTGGAAAGATGTTTCAACTCTTCTATCCACAAGAGTTGGCAATTTAGAAATGCCTTAAAGATGATAAAAAGGAGCAGGTGAAACACATAAAAATGAAGAAAATTCCCACTTCAGTAGTTCTTTTATTTTTTTTCTTTCCTTTTTATTTATTTATTTATTTTTTTTTTAAGATCTCTTGTTTTCAAATAGGTCTTTTTAAGTGATCATAATTGCATTCTGAAAAGATGTGATAGTTGATCTGACAGGCAATGGCACCTTAAAACAGAAACACCTGTGATATGTTGTTTCATGTCATGGAAATCCTCATTTATCCCCCAGAGAGAAGTTCCAACGCTCATCGATGATGAACTGATTGGGAGGTCCATCTTGAAGCCACATTGAAAGTTTTTTTGAAAATCTTAATGGGCCATATTTGAAAGAATAAGTGGTCTGCTTAAGAAGCAAAATAAAATAAATAAACCATTTGAAAAAAATGTATATCATCACTAATTTAAAACTATTAGAGTCACCAGATAGAATAATATTATAACATTCTAAAGCAAAATCCGAATTTAGTATAAGCAGTTGCTTACTTATATGATAGACCAAGGTCACTGTCAGCAGATTGAAAAACACGGTTAAGTGAGTCCTTAAAAACAGAATGGCCAAAACTTTCTGCCAGCACAACAAGCCCACCACTCCTTTCAACTGCAACTTTAAGTTCAGCAATACCCACCTGGGCATTCAAGTATAAAACTGTAGAAAAAATTGCTAAAGTCAGTTTGTGAATTTTAAGAGGACAAATGAAATAACAGATAATCATCAGGGCAGCCCAGTGCACGAGGCTCCCGCATAGTGGGGTATAGGAAGGGCAAGATGTACGCATCCTTATCTTCATTTTGAAGAAGCTGTTTCCGTGACTTGAACCCCCGTCCTCCAGGACGCTACCGGTAAGCTTTTACCGTTGGACCAAGCTACCCCTCTAAATAACATATAATCATCAATAAAAAGTAATTCAAATGGTATTTGGATAAAAATGAGAGAGGCAACGGTAGAAAACCAAATACCTTTTCTTTCGACAATTCATATTAAAGACAAAAATAATGACTTGGGAAGACATAACGAAAGTTAACCTGGTCAAGAGCACTAGCAAACAAAACCAGAACATGCCCTTGATTCACAAGCTCCTTTGCAAGCCCTTCATAAAATTTGACAGCTTTGTGAAAATGGGGAGCTGAATCTTTATCAAGGTCCTTGTGAGAACGAATATGTTCAGATAAGTGCTTTGACACAATCTGCAGGCATCTCCATTACATAAAGAACAGACATCAGCAGATGACTAAGGAAAAAAGAAAATTGGGACGATGTTCAAATGCAGACTTCGACTAGCTAGTGAGGGGCATATGCAATGCTCAATGCCAATGTCTTCATGCAAGCATTTGTACATATGCAATGCTCAATGCCAATGTCTTCATGCAAGCATTTGTACAGAGGAGGCCTTCCCAAGTTCTATCAATCAAACTCTTGAGTTGTATCAATCAAATGAGATCAAGGTGTTCCGCCTTGGATAGGCGCCGTGTGGTTGTGTGTCGTGATAGCACGCATTTGGTGCGGTGTTTTTGTGGATTTTTTTTATTCTGCCAATACAGTGTTTTGATCTTTCAAAAATAAGAGAAACTAGCATTCTTTTCATTATTTTTTTATAATATTTGAATATTTTATTTCTGATTTTTTTATTTATTTAATGCATGGTTATTTATTCCTTTATATTGGTGGTTTGATCTATTTCATTGTCTTGCAGTTTCTAGTCTTAGGATTGTTTTAGTTTAAGATTTCTAGGTTAGATCTAAATTGTAATTTTTTTTCATATTTGGACTTGTAATTTAATTTCAATTTTCAGAAGTAGTAGCGTGCAATTTTTATAGATTTTATTAGGGTAGCTTTAGTTTTTCAAATAGGATATGCTTTCTACGAATACCAACTCCCTGTGGATATGATCCTAGACTCACCGGGTAAAACTACATCGAGACCTTGCACTTGGGGTCCACGTTGATCACTCATGCATTCTAGGATTCCGTTGGTCAGTATTAAAGGCTATGGTTCCATTACTAGGGGCTTACGAGGTCTTTGATACCTAATGATCCTAATTGGTTAAAGGTTATACTATAATTAACTTCTAGGTTAATTATAGAAGGTCTTTGGTAAGGAAAATGGGTTAAACAGGCTGTAGGACTCCAAATAGGACCCTACACACAAAAGCCGAGCCGACCGATCGGTTTAATGTCCGATTAGTCGGATTTGATATAGAGGAGTAGTCCAATCGGTCAGTCCCATAGTCCAATCAGTTGGCTAGACCACGAAATGACTTCAAATTTTTGAAGTTCTGTGTCCGATCGGTCGGGTAGACCACGAAATGACTTCAAATTTCTGAAACTCTGTTTCTTCTATTTTTCTTCCTTTCACTCTACATCTGTAAGGAACTTCATGTTCCACTCAAATGTTCCATAAATCCACATTAGTTAAGAGTTTCCATTACTCTTACCAACATCTCGTTGTAATAAAGCCATTTCTTCGATAAGAACACATTCTCAATTCATCAAAGGAACACAAGGCTGGGAAAAACAGAGATTATTAACATTCACATGTACAAAGATAAAGGTCCAATTTACAGGATTAACATAATACAACATGCAAGCAACAAAACCTTGCTTATACTTGCCTTTTAACTAAGAGCTTCAACCTCAATTGACTTCTCTTGTATTCTTTGGTGAAGAATTTCCCAATTTGTTTTTAAGCCCTAACATATGAATGGAAATGAGGGATGAATATGAATGCATGCAATGGAGATGAGTTTTCATGGCTCATCTAAAATCTAAAATTGAAAGGAAAAGAGGTTCTTAATTAAAGAGCTAACCCAGTTGGAAATACTACATCTAATTGACATATATGAGAATCAGTCATCAATATCATCATAAGCACACAGTACTTGTGTTGGACCATTTGCATTCCAAGGTTCCAAATAGCTTTTCTAAACTCTCCAAAGCTGCTAGAAAACCCCAAAATATAAAGCCCAAAATTCTGCCCATTAATCAAATTGAAAATAAAGTATGGAGAAAAAGATGGAGAGGGACCTTGCATCCGAGGATTTGGGCTCTCCATGGACTGTAGATTCGAAGTATAAGAAAACAAGCGTGATTTCTTACCTATAAGTAAGGTTTCTAAACTGATTTCAATGATGGTTGGGCTACCACACTGAGTTCTTGATGAAAATGGTGTCCTAGGATGAGGAGAGCGCGAGGAGTGCGAAAATGCCTTTCTTTAGGCGAATAGAGGCCCGAGTTTGGCGTTTGGAGGTGGAAGAATGAGAAGGATGAAGAGATGGGATGCTGCTGGCATGAGAAGGGTTGCTGGTCAAGTGAGGGAGAAGGAAGAAGAAAAGGAAAGGTTGGGATCTTTAAGTATGTGTACATGTGGGGCCCATCTTGATGTAAACTTTTGAGGGATTAAAACTTGGTCTTCTGAGCTTCGGATCACTTCGGTGTAAGAGACAATTGTGTTTGAAATTAAATCTAATTTCTAATTAGAATAATTTTGGCACCCTTTTGGAATTTCAGAAATTTGACTCAGATTAAGTGAAAAGACTGTTTTACCCTTATTTGTGCAAAAATCATAAAATATGTGATTTCGGGGCATTGGATGGTTATGTGGTGAATATGAAAGTTATACAAAGTAATTTTTCTCCATTCAATGGCTCAAGATTATGCATAAATGGTGTGTCCAATAAATGCATGGCTCATGACATGCAAATCACCAAAATTGCCGTAAATCCTACCTGCGTTCGATTGAACCCGGCCCAAACAGCTTATCAAATATCCGAACTTGACCCACTAGAAATAATAAGACAAAACTAAAATAATTTAATATAATTAGGCATCCAAAAAAGATTAATTAAGATAAAGATAGGTTTAATTAATAATAAACATAATTAAGTTGTGACAGGGTGTCACATCTAACTTTCCTAAGATTTGAATTACTAAGGTGATGGTTCGGTGGTCATTTCTCATTCTTCTCTGTATTGAATTTAAGCGCGCCCCACAAGCTGGATTGCATATGAACTAGAATGTGATACTACAAAGAGAGAGAGAAAAAAAGAAAGCATATAGAATTCAAGAAAAATTCACATTCTGATGCACGCAAGAGAATCCTCGACACAGTCTCTCTAGCAATCCCCTCCTTATTATGTCCATGTCCACCGCCGCCACCACTCACCTCATTCACCTTCTAAGTGAAGAAATTCATCTGCTCCACCATCTGATCCTTGTCCACCTCCTTTGATCCCTTAAACACAAAGCACTTTGGGATCTACCTATACCACCAATTCATGCACCTGCACAAATGTCCCAAACGTGATCAAACCAACAAGAGAAGCATCAGGAACCAGATCCATAGCCCTGGCAATGGCAGATTTGAGAAATGCAATCTCTTCATCAATGATGCAGGTGCAATGGGGGAAGTGGTTGCGGTGGAAGCAATAGGGGCAAATCTAGATCTTGGCAAGGAAGTCGACGGTGGAGAAAGGGTGTAACACTCCGACCCAGCTTGACCCCGTTTAGCGGTTAGTTAATCTTGTTTTCGTTGCTAATTGTGTTTTGTTTGTGTTTTCTTTTCGTTACGGGTCATGGATAGGTAGTTGGGTTGAGTTTGACCTGGACTAAATAGACCAAGCCCTTTTTCGTAATTTTAGCTTTTCTTAGACATGGTCATTTTTGCATCATCTTGATGTCAACACGTGTCTTTCGTTGAGCTCGTTAACTTTCGTAACTACGTCACTTGCGACCGAGGTCGTGTGATTCGATTGGACCCGGATTTGACTCAAACTGGAATTAGCATTCTCACTTGGCTCTTATTGCAATTTGAACAACCCATTTGATTATATAAGCTCACCATCGATCACAACTCACGTTCTCTCTCTCTCTTTCATTTTCCTGCACTGCACGTGGAGTCTCTCCCTCCTTCACTTGAATTCTCTTCACTTGATTTCTCTCCATCGGTCAAGCTTGTGGTGCTTGCATGTGAGGTGAGTTGGTGGAAATCACTTCATCCTTCTCATCTCTCTTCTCTAGTTCTTCTCCTTCTTGTTCCATTGTTGCATGTTGTATCTGTGTTGTGGATTTCTTCCCAATTCTCATGCATGCATTGTGGTTTGATTTGGTTTAGGTTGTGTTTGAGCTTGAGGGCAACAATTGTGTAATTGATTTCCAAATTGAGGCAAGTATAACCATAACATTGAGAACCCATGTTGGTATGCATTGAATTTGGTTGATCTTACATGAGTTGATATGGAAACATGAGTTTACAGCCCATTTGATACTCATTTGACTACTACTTTGTCTATCTTCCTTGATAAATTGCAATTTGGATGCTTTCCCAGACATTCTGTACAGGTTGCAGGAATTTGTATTCGTGCAGGTACGGCTAAGCCGTATAGCACCTACGGCTCACAAGCCAGAGAGGAGAAAAACCCAGTTTTCCTCTACGGCTAGGGCACGGCTAAGCCGTGGATTGCCTTACGGCTAAGCCGAAGCCCAGCCGTGGCCCAGCCGTAGAACAATACAGGGTGCAATTTCTGGAATAACTGAGAGTCAGCAACTGACAGACCTTCTACGGCCCAGCCACGGCTAAGCCGTAGAACACCACGGCTAAGCCGTAGCACACACCACGGCTAAGCCGTATGCACGCTAAACTAATGAAAGAAAAACAAGGATAGGTGTAAAGAAAAGACCGATATGGCCCTCATGATAGAATGTAGAGTACCTAGCCTTGCCCAACGGAATGTGATACAACGCGTGAATGATCTCGAGGGCTGCGAATCATTCCTGTTCGTTATCCGGATGTTAAGCACCTCCCCATGGGTGTTGGTTTAAGGGACTTCGTGCACCGCCCGATTCTCAAGGCAACACTAGACAACGGTGCATCGAATAACTTAAAACTACATCATCATGCACGGTTAGAAACACCGGATAACTAGACTAGAATTGGTTTGTAAAGCAAGATGATTCTATTTCACATGAATTGTTGCATAACATATTGCATTCGATCATTGATCTCAACACTCTACATGATTACGTATGTTTCGTTACTTTCACATTTTGGTTTGTTTACCCTGAGTATGCATGTATGATATGTTCACTCACAGATCTGCACGTATGATATGTTATCACGATCTACTCAGGATGTTCATGATTGACTCTGTATGGTCAGGCTCTACTTAGCCTCAGCCTTAGGATCCCGACGGGGTGAATTTGGTATAGTTTATAAGGACCTGCTGCAGTATGGATTTTGTCTTGGGGAACCGGACCCCAGGAAACCGAGACCCATTGTACCCTGGCCCGGACAATGGTGTTCTTTGCATGTTATAAGATCCCTCTTTTGGGAGCATATGGTAATGTAGTAGCCACTAGTCATGTACACAGCATGTATTCATTGATTCACATGGCATATTTCCTTCTGGCATGACAGCCTAGTATACGAAAATGCTTTCTTTAATCACATGATGTTCTTTATTCCATTAGACACAGCGTGTGTTAACTTGCTATGGTTTATACTTTGCTGAATTTTCGTATTCACAGTTGTTTTTGGTGTTGCAGGCCCAGATCCCCCGGCCGAACCCTCGCCGGTCGGCCAGGCTCCAGATGAGACCCCCGGGGCCCCATCAGGTCTAGAGGAGTGGATGTGATCACTCCACGGGAGAGCGTACATGGCATGCATCATTTTGGAGACTTGTGTTGTGTGGATTTGCAGACTAGTATTTGGCATGACATGTCGTGATTGTATATATTCTTTTGGTCCTTTTTGTAAAACTTTCATATGTAATTATGTCAGTCCTTTCTTGTATCCTCTTCTTGCATTGTTAGTTTTATGTTTTTGATATTTACAGCTTCCGCGTACTTGCTTGGCACGTGTGAATGTTCCCTTGTGCGTGTGCATTTAGACTCGGTCTACGTGTGCATGCACGGGAGTACGTGTGTCATCAGGTTTGGCTTTTGCTAACCCCCGAACCCTGGGCTCGGGTTGTGACATACGTATTGTATGGTATCAGAGCATTCCTTGCTCATTCCTTGTTCTAGATGATAAGCATGTAGGCATGTAGGATCGTGGTGAGGATACGATTATTCCTTTGTGCTCTTTCTAGACTTTGGGGTTTGTTGGGCGCTATTGTTTTGTGTTTGTGTCTGACTCTTTTCATTTTACAGGATGGCATCAGGTTCGGGTTCTCAACAGAACGCCGGAAATAACGAGAGCGGATCTGCCCCGTCACCGCAGACACCGAATACCGATGAACGCATCCTTATGCTATTCCAGTCCCTTCAGGCACAATCGCAATCGATGCAGAACTTGCAAGCCCAAGTTACCACTATGTTAGACCGACAAAGCCAAGCCCCAGTTCAGTCGCATGTAGACCAGCAGGTGATCTTGCAGCCTCGAGAGAGTGACCCGAATGCCCTCTACGGTAAATTTCGCAAGCGAGGAGCTATTGAGTTCTATGGGATAGAAGAGCCATTGAAGGCAGAACAGTGGTTGGAACAGACGGAGGACGTTTTTGAGACTGTTGTGTGCACGAACCGGCAGAAGGTCGGACTAGCCACTTCTATGTTTAGGGACGTCGCGAAGACTTGGTGGAAGAGCGTGAAAGACTCCTACAGAGACATTCCTAGTGCTACGGTGTGGGAGATGTTCAAGCAGCAGTTCAGGAGGAAGTTCATCCCGGCTCATGTGTTTCGAGCCAAGGAGGTTGAGTTCCTAGCTCTCCGTCAGCAGCAGATGACAGTAGCAGAGTATGTGAACAAGTTTATGCAGTTGTCGCATTTTGCTCCGGACATGATCAGTACTGAAGAGAGGAAGGTGAACAGGTTTGTGGAAGGTTTGCATCCCCGGTATATGCACCACGTGACAGCGTTTCAGCGTCCGGCTACGTTCGACGATGCAGTGGACAGGGCCTATTCTGCCGAGGCCATCCACCAAGCTGCAAGAGCCGTTGAACCCAAGCGACAGCCGCCTTTCAGTGCACGAGGACAAGTACAGAAGAAGACCAAAGGCCAGCAGAGTACTTCTAATTCTACTGGAGTGACTTGTGGATATTGTGGCAAGAACCACGCGACCGAAGCTTGTTGGAGGAAGGCCGGTGCTTGTTTTATTTGCGGTTCGAGGGAGCATATGATCGCCAATTGTCCTCGACAGAGAGCCTCCGGTGCAGCTCCATCTGGTCCTACTTCCGGTGCAGTTCCTAGCAGGCCCAGCGCACCTACCGCTCCGAGCAAGCCACAGTCAGCTCGTCCAGGCTCGAGACAGCCTCGCCAGACAGCCCGTGCTTACGCTGCTACTCACGAGAGTGCCGAGGATCCACAGGTGGTTGAAGGTACTGTTTTGATTTCGCGCGTCGAGGCTTTAGCTTTGTTCGATTCGGGGTCTACACGGTCTTATGTAGCACCTCGTTTTGCCGAGCGGTTATCTCAGCCGTCTAAGCCGTTGCCATATGTGCTGGTTGTATCCACCCCAGTTGGCAAGCGAGTGGAGTGTAGTATGTACTACCCCCATTGTGACGTGCAGATTGCAGGTCATCAGTTACCTGTTGATTTGATCCTGTTGTCGATGTTGGACTTCGACGTGATCCTTGGTATGGATTGGCTCGCTCGATATCGTGCCTGTGTTAACTGTTACAACAGGACGATCTTCTTCGGTTTAGGCAAGGGCTTCCGTTTCGAGGGCAGTCGGCAGAGATGCCCCAGACGTGTGATTTCGGCGTGTAAGGCAGATCGCTTGATCCGCCGAGGGTGTGAAGGCTTCATTGCCTTTGTCTCAGCGAAGAAGGAGTCGAAGCAGCTAGGTGAGATCCAGGTGGTCTGTGACTTTCCCGATATCTTCCCAGACGAAGTGCCAGGCTTACCCCCGGTTCGAGATGTGGAGTTCGCCATCGAGCTTGTTCCCGGCACGGCACCGATCAGCAAGGCTCCGTATCGCATGGCCCCAGCAGAGTTGTCAGAATTGAAGAAGCAATTGCAGGTGCTTTTGGATAAGAGTTTCATTCACCCGGGCGTTTCACCTTGGGGAGCGCCAGTCTTGTTTGTCAAGAAGAAAGATGGTACTTTTCGGATGTGTATAGACTACCGCCAGCTGAACAAAGTGACGATCAAGAACAAGTACCCCCTACCCAGGATTGATGAGCTATTCGATCAACTTCAGGGCGCAGCATACTTTTCGAAGATTGATTTGAGATCTGGATATCACCAGTTGAGGGTCAAAGAAGATGATATTCGTAAGACTGCCTTCAGGACACGTTATGGTCATTATGAATTCCTCGTGATGCCTTTTGGACTAACCAACGCACCTGCAGCTTTTATGGCATTGATGAATCAGATCTTTGCTCCTTTCTTGGACCAGTTCTTAATCGTGTTTATTGATGATATACTGATCTATTCTAAGTCAGCAGAGGAGCATAAGCAGCATTTGAGAAAAGCCTTGTCGTTGTTGAGAGAACATCGATTGTTTGCTAAGTTGTCGAAGTGTGATTTTTGGCTTGAGCAGGTGGCATTTTTAGGTCATATCATTTCACGAGAGGGATTGGCAGTTGATCCATCTAAAGTAGAGGCAGTGGTGAATTGGCCTAGCCCCAAGACAGTGACAGAGGTTCGCAGTTTCCTTGGTCTAGCGGGTTACTATCGCCGATTTGTCCAGGACTTTGCTAAGATCTCTTCTCCTTTGACGAAGTTGACCAGGAAGAATGTACCATTTGATTGGACTGAGGAGTGTGAAGCCCGTTTCAGGATTTTGAAAGAGAAGTTGACTACAGCTCCAGTGTTAGCCTTGCCAGATGGTTGTGAAGGATTCGTGGTTTATTCAGACGCTTCTCGAGTTGGTCTAGGTTGTGTGTTGATGCAGCATGGGAAGGTTATTGCATATGGATCGAGACAGTTGCGAGAACATGAGAAGAATTACGCCACCCATGATTTGGAATTGGCAGCCATCGTGTTTGCGTTGAAGCTGTGGAGACATTATCTATATGGTGTGCAGTTTGAGGTTCGTTCTGACCACCACAGTTTGCAGTATTTATTCACACAGCAGGAGCTGAACATGAGACAGCGGAGATGGCTTGAGCTTATTAAGGATTATGACTTCCCAATCAAATATCAGCCAGGCAAGGGGAATGTGGTGGCAGATGCGCTCAGTCGGAAAGCAGAGTCAGTGCAGCTTTTGAGCAGTTTCCTCTTAGAATTCCATGGTCTCCCTGTTGAAGTTAAACTAGTGGATGAGTGCGTGACGTTGGCTAGTACGCTAGTGTTTCAGCCTGAGATGATTCAGCAGATTAAAGACAGGCAGTTTGAGGATCTAACTTTGAAGCGCATTCGAGACCACATTGGAGACAGACCCGATTTCAGACTCGAGGATGGTGTACTCTATTTTCGGAGTAGGTTGTGCGTGCCAGCAGTTGATGATTTCAAGGAAAAGCTGATGAACGAAGCGCATTACGCTCGCTACGCGATGCACCCAGGCAGCACGAAGATGTTTCGGAATCTTAAGGATCGCTTCTGGTGGAACAATATGAAGAGAGAAGTAGCAGGCTTTGTTGCTCGCTGTTTGACATGTCAGAAGGTGAAGGCAGATCATCAGAGACCGCCAGGCTCGTTGCATCCTTTGCATATACCGCAGTGGAAGTGGGAACACATCACCATGGACTTCGTTTCCGGGTTACCGCCGACGAGCAGGAAGAACAACGCCATTTGGGTGATTGTAGATCGATTGACGAAGTCAGCCCATTTCATTCCTTTCCGGAAGGGTATGACGTTTTCAGAGATGGCTAGGAAGTTCGTGGATGAGATCGTCAGGCTCCATGGTACCCCCGTGTCAATTGTATCCGACCGTGACAGCCGTTTTGTTTCCTCTTTCTGGAGAGCATTCCAAGAGGCTTTGGGTACGAAGTTGAGTTTCAGCACGGCATACCACCCACAGACAGATGGACAATCAGAGCGGACGATTCAGACTTTGGAGGATATGTTGCGAGCCAGCGTGTTGAGTTACGAGAAAGAATGGGATCTCCATCTATCGTTGTGCGAGTTCGCCTATAACAACAGCTTCCACGAGAGCATTGGGATGGCACCATATGAAGCATTGTACGGGAAGAAGTGTAGAAGTCCGGTTTGTTGGGAAGAAGTTGGAACTCGAAGTTTTCACGGACCGACGATCATTGCCGAGACTACGGAGAAGGTACAGAAAGCCATTGAGAACTTGAAAGTTGCTCGATCGAGACAGAAGAGTTATGCAGACACCCGCAGACGACCCTTAGAGTTTCAGGTTGGCGAGTGGGTTTTTCTGAGAGTCTCACCGATGAAGGGTACGATCCGTTTCGGCCAGAAAGGCAAGTTAGCTCCACGCTATGTTGGACCGTTCGAGATCAAGAGTCGGATTGGTGATTTAGCTTATCGATTAGAACTTCCCGAGATGTTTGCAGGAGTGCACAACGTTTTTCACGTTTCGATGCTTCGAAAATATGTTCATGATCCCTCCCATGTCATTCGTTACGATGAGGTTCAGATTCAGCCGAGTGCTGCATACGTTGAGCGACCGCTCCGTATTGTGGGAACCCGAGAGCAGATACTTCGCACCAGGACGATACGATGGGTCAAAGTGCTTTGGGAGCATCACAGTCCCGATGAGGCTACTTGGGAGTTAGAAGAGCAGATGGCACGCCAGTATCCCGAGTTGTTTTCCCAGGTATGAGCGAGTTAGTGTTCATTCCGAGGACGGAATGATTCTCAAGTAGGGGAGGATGTAACACTCCGACTCAGCTTGATCCCGTTTAGCGGTTAGTTAATCTTGTTTTCGTTGCTAATTGTGTTTTGTTTGTGTTTTCTTTTCGTTACGGGTCATGGATAGGTAGTTGGGTTGAGTTTGACCTGGACTAAATAGACCAAGCCCTTTTTCGTAATTTTAGCTTTTCTTAGACATGGTCATTTTTGCATCATCTTGATGTCAACACGTGTCTTTCGTTGAGCTCGTTAACTTTCGTAACTACGTCACTTGCGACCGAGGTCGTGTGATTCGATTGGACCCGGATTTGACTCAAACTGGAATTAGCATTCTCACTTGGCTCTTATTGCAATTTGAACAACCCATTTGATTATATAAGCTCACCATCGATCACAACTCACGTTCTCTCTCTCTCTTTCATTTTCCTGCACTGCACGTGGAGTCTCTCCCTCCTTCACTTGAATTCTCTTCACTTGATTTCTCTCCATCGGTCAAGCTTGTGGTGCTTGCATGTGAGGTGAGTTGGTGGAAATCACTTCATCCTTCTCATCTCTCTTCTCTAGTTCTTCTCCTTCTTGTTCCATTGTTGCATGTTGTATCTGTGTTGTGGATTTCTTCCCAATTCTCATGCATGCATTGTGGTTTGATTTGGTTTAGGTTGTGTTTGAGCTTGAGGGCAACAATTGTGTAATTGATTTCCAAATTGAGGCAAGTATAACCATAACATTGAGAACCCATGTTGGTATGCATTGAATTTGGTTGATCTTACATGAGTTGATATGGAAACATGAGTTTACAGCCCATTTGATACTCATTTGACTACTACTTTGTCTATCTTCCTTGATAAATTGCAATTTGGATGCTTTCCCAGACATTCTGTACAGGTTGCAGGAATTTGTATTCGTGCAGGTACGGCTAAGCCGTATAGCACCTACGGCTCACAAGCCAGAGAGGAGAAAAACCCAGTTTTCCTCTACGGCTAGGGCACGGCTAAGCCGTGGATTGCCTTACGGCTAAGCCGAAGCCCAGCCGTGGCCCAGCCGTAGAACAATACAGGGTGCAATTTCTGGAATAACTGAGAGTCAGCAACTGACAGACCTTCTACGGCCCAGCCACGGCTAAGCCGTAGAACACCACGGCTAAGCCGTAGCACACACCACGGCTAAGCCGTATGCACGCTAAACTAATGAAAGAAAAACAAGGATAGGTGTAAAGAAAAGACCGATATGGCCCTCATGATAGAATGTAGAGTACCTAGCCTTGCCCAACGGAATGTGATACAACGCGTGAATGATCTCGAGGGCTGCGAATCATTCCTGTTCGTTATCCGGATGTTAAGCACCTCCCCATGGGTGTTGGTTTAAGGGACTTCGTGCACCGCCCGATTCTCAAGGCAACACTAGACAACGGTGCATCGAATAACTTAAAACTACATCATCATGCACGGTTAGAAACACCGGATAACTAGACTAGAATTGGTTTGTAAAGCAAGATGATTCTATTTCACATGAATTGTTGCATAACATATTGCATTCGATCATTGATCTCAACACTCTACATGATTACGTATGTTTCGTTACTTTCACATTTTGGTTTGTTTACCCTGAGTATGCATGTATGATATGTTCACTCACAGATCTGCACGTATGATATGTTATCACGATCTACTCAGGATGTTCATGATTGACTCTGTATGGTCAGGCTCTACTTAGCCTCAGCCTTAGGATCCCGACGGGGTGAATTTGGTATAGTTTATAAGGACCTGCTGCAGTATGGATTTTGTCTTGGGGAACCGGACCCCAGGAAACCGAGACCCATTGTACCCTGGCCCGGACAATGGTGTTCTTTGCATGTTATAAGATCCCTCTTTTGGGAGCATATGGTAATGTAGTAGCCACTAGTCATGTACACAGCATGTATTCATTGATTCACATGGCATATTTCCTTCTGGCATGACAGCCTAGTATACGAAAATGCTTTCTTTAATCACATGATGTTCTTTATTCCATTAGACACAGCGTGTGTTAACTTGCTATGGTTTATACTTTGCTGAATTTTCGTATTCACAGTTGTTTTTGGTGTTGCAGGCCCAGATCCCCCGGCCGAACCCTCGCCGGTCGGCCAGGCTCCAGATGAGACCCCCGGGGCCCCATCAGGTCTAGAGGAGTGGATGTGATCACTCCACGGGAGAGCGTACATGGCATGCATCATTTTGGAGACTTGTGTTGTGTGGATTTGCAGACTAGTATTTGGCATGACATGTCGTGATTGTATATATTCTTTTGGTCCTTTTTGTAAAACTTTCATATGTAATTATGTCAGTCCTTTCTTGTATCCTCTTCTTGCATTGTTAGTTTTATGTTTCTGATATTTACAGCTTCCGCGTACTTGCTTGGCACGTGTGAATGTTCCCTTGTGCGTGTGCATTTAGACTCGGTCTACGTGTGCATGCACGGGAGTACGTGTGTCATCAGGTTTGGCTTTTGCTAACCCCCGAACCCTGGGCTCGGGTTGTGACATACGTATTGTATGGTATCAGAGCATTCCTTGCTCATTCCTTGTTCTAGATGATAAGCATGTAGGCATGTAGGATCGTGGTGAGGATACGATTATTCCTTTGTGCTCTTTCTAGACTTTGGGGTTTGTTGGGCGCTATTGTTTTGTGTTTGTGTCTGACTCTTTTCATTTTACAGGATGGCATCAGGTTCGGGTTCTCAACAGAACGCCGGAAATAACGAGAGCGGATCTGCCCCGTCACCGCAGACACCGAATACCGATGAACGCATCCTTATGCTATTCCAGTCCCTTCAGGCACAATCGCAATCGATGCAGAACTTGCAAGCCCAAGTTACCACTATGTTAGACCGACAAAGCCAAGCCCCAGTTCAGTCGCATGTAGACCAGCAGGTGATCTTGCAGCCTCGAGAGAGTGACCCGAATGCCCTCTACGGTAAATTTCGCAAGCGAGGAGCTATTGAGTTCTATGGGATAGAAGAGCCATTGAAGGCAGAACAGTGGTTGGAACAGACGGAGGACGTTTTTGAGACTGTTGTGTGCACGAACCGGCAGAAGGTCGGACTAGCCACTTCTATGTTTAGGGACGTCGCGAAGACTTGGTGGAAGAGCGTGAAAGACTCCTACAGAGACATTCCTAGTGCTACGGTGTGGGAGATGTTCAAGCAGCAGTTCAGGAGGAAGTTCATCCCGGCTCATGTGTTTCGAGCCAAGGAGGTTGAGTTCCTAGCTCTCCGTCAGCAGCAGATGACAGTAGTAGAGTATGTGAACAAGTTTATGCAGTTGTCGCATTTTGCTCCGGACATGATCAGTACTGAAGAGAGGAAGGTGAACAGGTTTGTGGAAGGTTTGCATCCCCGGTACATGCACCACGTGACAGCGTTTCAGCGTCCGGCTACGTTCGACGATGCAGTGGACAGGGCCTATTCTGCCGAGGCCATCCACCAAGCTGCAAGAGCCGTTGAACCCAAGCGACAGCCGCCTTTCAGTGCACGAGGACAAGTACAGAAGAAGACCAAAGGCCAGCAGAGTACTTCTAATTCTACTGGAGTGACTTGTGGATATTGTGGCAAGAACCACGCGACCGAAGCTTGTTGGAGGAAGGCCGGTGCTTGTTTTATTTGCGGTTCGAGGGAGCATATGATCGCCAATTGTCCTCGACAGAGAGCCTCCGGTGCAGCTCCATCTGGTCCTACTTCCGGTGCAGTTCCTAGCAGGCCCAGCGCACCTACCGCTCCGAGCAAGCCACAGTCAGCTCGTCCAGGCTCGAGACAGCCTCGCCAGACAGCCCGTGCTTACGCTGCTACTCACGAGAGTGCCGAGGATCCACAGGTGGTTGAAGGTACTGTTTTGATTTCGCGCGTCGAAGCTTTAGCTTTGTTCGATTCGGGGTCTACACGGTCTTATGTAGCACCTCGTTTTGCCGAGCGGTTATCTCAGCCGTCTAAGCCGTTGCCATATGTGCTGGTTGTATCCACCCCAGTTGGCAAGCGAGTGGAGTGTAGTATGTACTACCCCCATTGTGACGTGCAGATTGCAGGTCATCAGTTACCTGTTGATTTGATCCTGTTGTCGATGTTGGACTTCGACGTGATCCTTGGTATGGATTGGCTCGCTCGATATCGTGCCTGTGTTAACTGTTACAACAGGACGATCTTCTTCGGTTTAGGCAAGGGCTTCCGTTTCGAGGGCAGTCGGCAGAGATGCCCCAGACGTGTGATTTCGGCGTGTAAGGCAGATCGCTTGATCCGCCGAGGGTGTGAAGGCTTCATTGCCTTTGTCTCAGCGAAGAAGGAGTCGAAGCAGCTAGGTGAGATCCAGGTGGTCTGTGACTTTCCCGATATCTTCCCAGACGAAGTGCCAGGCTTACCCCCGGTTCGAGATGTGGAGTTCGCCATCGAGCTTGTTCCCGGCACGGCACCGATCAGCAAGGCTCCGTATCGCATGGCCCCAGCAGAGTTGTCAGAATTGAAGAAGCAATTGCAGGAGCTTTTGGATAAGAGTTTCATTCGCCCGGGCATTTCACCTTGGGGAGCGCCAGTCTTGTTTGTCAAGAAGAAAGATGGTACTTTTCGGATGTGTATAGACTACCGCCAGCTGAACAAAGTGACGATCAAGAACAAGTACCCCCTACCCAGGATTGATGAGCTATTCGATCAACTTCAGGGCGCAGCATACTTTTCGAAGATTGATTTGAGATCTGGATATCACCAGTTGAGGGTCAAAGAAGATGATATTCGTAAGACTGCCTTCAGGACTCGTTATGGTCATTATGAATTCCTCGTGATGCCTTTTGGACTAACCAACGCACCTGCAGCTTTTATGGCATTGATGAATCAGATCTTTGCTCCTTTCTTGGACCAGTTCGTAATCGTGTTTATTGATGATATACTGATCTATTCTAAGTCAGCAGAGGAGCATAAGCAGCATTTGAGAAAAGCCTTGTCGTTGTTGAGAGAACATCGATTGTTTGCTAAGTTGTCGAAGTGTGATTTTTGGCTTGAGCAGGTGGCATTTTTAGGTCATATCATTTCACGAGAGGGATTGGCAGTTGATCCATCTAAAGTAGAGGCAGTGGTGAATTGGCCTAGCCCCAAGACAGTGACAGAGGTTCGCAGTTTCCTTGGTCTAGCGGGTTACTATCGCCGATTTGTCCAGGACTTTGCTAAGATCTCTTCTCCTTTGACGAAGTTGACCAGGAAGAATGTACCATTTGATTGGACTGAGGAGTGTGAAGCCCGTTTCAGGATTTTGAAAGAGAAGTTGACTACAGCTCCAGTGTTAGCCTTGCCAGATGGTTGTGAAGGATTCGTGGTTTATTCAGACGCTTCTCGAGTTGGTCTAGGTTGTGTGTTGATGCAGCATGGGAAGGTTATTGCATATGGATCGAGACAGTTGCGAGAACATGAGAAGAATTACGCCACCCATGATTTGGAATTGGCAGCCATCGTGTTTGCGTTGAAGCTGTGGAGACATTATCTATATGGTGTGCAGTTTGAGGTTCGTTCTGACCACCACAGTTTGCAGTATTTATTCACACAGCAGGAGCTGAACATGAGACAGCGGAGATGGCTTGAGCTTATTAAGGATTATGACTTCCCAATCAAATATCAGCCAGGCAAGGGGAATGTGGTGGCAGATGCGCTCAGTCGGAAAGCAGAGTCAGTGCAGCTTTTGAGCAGTTTCCTCTTAGAATTCCATGGTCTCCCTGTTGAAGTTAAACTAGTGGATGAGTGCGTGACGTTGGCTAGTACGCTAGTGTTTCAGCCTGAGATGATTCAGCAGATTAAAGACAGGCAGTTTGAGGATCTAACTTTGAAGCGCATTCGAGACCACATTGGAGACAGACCCGATTTCAGACTCGAGGATGGTGTACTCTATTTTCGGAGTAGGTTGTGCGTGCCAGCAGTTGATGATTTCAAGGAAAAGCTGATGAACGAAGCGCATTACGCTCGCTACGCGATGCACCCAGGCAGCACGAAGATGTTTCGGAATCTCAAGGATCGCTTCTGGTGGAACAATATGAAGAGAGAAGTAGCAGGCTTTGTTGCTCGCTGTTTGACATGTCAGAAGGTGAAGGCAGATCATCAGAGACCGCCAGGCTCGTTGCATCCTTTGCATATACCGCAGTGGAAGTGGGAACACATCACCATGGACTTCGTTTCCGGGTTACCGCCGACGAGCAGGAAGAACAACGCCATTTGGGTGATTGTAGATCGATTGACGAAGTCAGCCCATTTCATTCCTTTCCGGAAGGGTATGACGTTTTCAGAGATGGCTAGGAAGTTCGTGGATGAGATCGTCAGGCTCCATGGTACCCCCGTGTCAATTGTATCCGACCGTGACAGCCGTTTTGTTTCCTCTTTCTGGAGAGCATTCCAAGAGGCTTTGGGTACGAAGTTGAGTTTCAGCACGGCATACCACCCACAGACAGATGGACAATCAGAGCGGACGATTCAGACTTTGGAGGATATGTTGCGAGCCAGCGTGTTGAGTTACGAGAAAGAATGGGATCTCCATCTATCGTTGTGCGAGTTCGCCTATAACAACAGCTTCCACGAGAGCATTGGGATGGCACCATATGAAGCATTGTACGGGAAGAAGTGTAGAAGTCCGGTTTGTTGGGAAGAAGTTGGAACTCGAAGTTTTCACGGACCGACGATCATTGCCGAGACTACGGAGAAGGTACAGAAAGCCATTGAGAACTTGAAAGTTGCTCGATCGAGACAGAAGAGTTATGCAGACACCCGCAGACGACCCTTAGAGTTTCAGGTTGGCGAGTGGGTTTTTCTGAGAGTCTCACCGATGAAGGGTACGATCCGTTTCGGCCAGAAAGGCAAGTTAGCTCCACGCTATGTTGGACCGTTCGAGATCAAGAGTCGGATTGGTGATTTAGCCTATCGATTAGAACTTCCCGAGATGTTTGCAGGAGTGCACAACGTTTTTCACGTTTCGATGCTTCGAAAATATGTTCATGATCCCTCCCATGTCATTCGTTACGATGAGGTTCAGATTCAGCCGAGTGCTGCATACGTTGAGCGACCGCTCCGTATTGTGGGAACCCGAGAGCAGATACTTCGCACCAGGACGATACGATGGGTCAAAGTGCTTTGGGAGCATCACAGTCCCGATGAGGCTACTTGGGAGTTAGAAGAGCAGATGGCACGCCAGTATCCCGAGTTGTTTTCCCAGGTATGAGCGAGTTAGTGTTCATTCCGAGGACGGAATGATTCTCAAGTAGGGGAGGATGTAACACTCCGACCCAGCTTGATCCCGTTTAGCGGTTAGTTAATCTTGTTTTCGTTGCTAATTGTGTTTTGTTTGTGTTTTCTTTTCGTTACGGGTCATGGATAGGTAGTTGGGTTGAGTTTGACCTGGACTAAATAGACCAAGCCCTTTTTCGTAATTTTAGCTTTTCTTAGACATGGTCATTTTTGCATCATCTTGATGTCAACACGTGTCTTTCGTTGAGCTCGTTAACTTTCGTAACTACGTCACTTGCGACCGAGGTCGTGTGATTCGATTGGACCCGGATTTGACTCAAACTGGAATTAGCATTCTCACTTGGCTCTTATTGCAATTTGAACAACCCATTTGATTATATAAGCTCACCATCGATCACAACTCACGTTCTCTCTCTCTCTTTCATTTTCCTGCACTGCACGTGGAGTCTCTCCCTCCTTCACTTGAATTCTCTTCACTTGATTTCTCTCCATCGGTCAAGCTTGTGGTGCTTGCATGTGAGGTGAGTTGGTGGAAATCACTTCATCCTTCTCATCTCTCTTCTCTAGTTCTTCTCCTTCTTGTTCCATTGTTGCATGTTGTATCTGTGTTGTGGATTTCTTCCCAATTCTCATGCATGCATTGTGGTTTGATTTGGTTTAGGTTGTGTTTGAGCTTGAGGGCAACAATTGTGTAATTGATTTCCAAATTGAGGCAAGTATAACCATAACATTGAGAACCCATGTTGGTATGCATTGAATTTGGTTGATCTTACATGAGTTGATATGGAAACATGAGTTTACAGCCCATTTGATACTCATTTGACTACTACTTTGTCTATCTTCCTTGATAAATTGCAATTTGGATGCTTTCCCAGACATTCTGTACAGGTTGCAGGAATTTGTATTCGTGCAGGTACGGCTAAGCCGTATAGCACCTACGGCTCACAAGCCAGAGAGGAGAAAAACCCAGTTTTCCTCTACGGCTAGGGCACGGCTAAGCCGTGGATTGCCTTACGGCTAAGCCGAAGCCCAGCCGTGGCCCAGCCGTAGAACAATACAGGGTGCAATTTCTGGAATAACTGAGAGTCAGCAACTGACAGACCTTCTACGGCCCAGCCACGGCTAAGCCGTAGAACACCACGGCTAAGCCGTAGCACACACCACGGCTAAGCCGTATGCACGCTAAACTAATGAAAGAAAAACAAGGATAGGTGTAAAGAAAAGACCGATATGGCCCTCATGATAGAATGTAGAGTACCTAGCCTTGCCCAACGGAATGTGATACAACGCGTGAATGATCTCGAGGGCTGCGAATCATTCCTGTTCGTTATCCGGATGTTAAGCACCTCCCCATGGGTGTTGGTTTAAGGGACTTCGTGCACCGCCCGATTCTCAAGGCAACACTAGACAACGGTGCATCGAATAACTTAAAACTACATCATCATGCACGGTTAGAAACACCGGATAACTAGACTAGAATTGGTTTGTAAAGCAAGATGATTCTATTTCACATGAATTGTTGCATAACATATTGCATTCGATCATTGATCTCAACACTCTACATGATTACGTATGTTTCGTTACTTTCACATTTTGGTTTGTTTACCTGAGTATGCATGTATGATATGTTCACTCACAGATCTGCACGTATGATATGTTATCACGATCTACTCAGGATGTTCATGATTGACTCTGTATGGTCAGGCTCTACTTAGCCTCAGCCTTAGGATCCCGACGGGGTGAATTTGGTATAGTTTATAAGGACCTGCTGCAGTATGGATTTTGTCTTGGGGAACCGGACCCCAGGAAACCGAGACCCATTGTACCCTGGCCCGGACAATGGTGTTCTTTGCATGTTATAAGATCCCTCTTTTGGGAGCATATGGTAATGTAGTAGCCACTAGTCATGTACACAGCATGTATTCATTGATTCACATGGCATATTTCCTTCTGGCATGACAGCCTAGTATACGAAAATGCTTTCTTTAATCACATGATGTTCTTTATTCCATTAGACACAGCGTGTGTTAACTTGCTATGGTTTATACTTTGCTGAATTTTCGTATTCACAGTTGTTTTTGGTGTTGCAGGCCCAGATCCCCCGGCCGAACCCTCGCCGGTCGGCCAGGCTCCAGATGAGACCCCCGGGGCCCCATCAGGTCTAGAGGAGTGGATGTGATCACTCCACGGGAGAGCGTACATGGCATGCATCATTTTGGAGACTTGTGTTGTGTGGATTTGCAGACTAGTATTTGGCATGACATGTCGTGATTGTATATATTCTTTTGGTCCTTTTTGTAAAACTTTCATATGTAATTATGTCAGTCCTTTCTTGTATCCTCTTCTTGCATTGTTAGTTTTATGTTTCTGATATTTACAGCTTCCGCGTACTTGCTTGGCACGTGTGAATGTTCCCTTGTGCGTGTGCATTTAGACTCGGTCTACGTGTGCATGCACGGGAGTACGTGTGTCATCAGGTTTGGCTTTTGCTAACCCCCGAACCCTGGGCTCGGGTTGTGACATACGTATTGTATGGTATCAGAGCATTCCTTGCTCATTCCTTGTTCTAGATGATAAGCATGTAGGCATGTAGGATCGTGGTGAGGATACGATTATTCCTTTGTGCTCTTTCTAGACTTTGGGGTTTGTTGGGCGCTATTGTTTTGTGTTTGTGTCTGACTCTTTTCATTTTACAGGATGGCATCAGGTTCGGGTTCTCAACAGAACGCCGGAAATAACGAGAGCGGATCTGCCCCGTCACCGCAGACACCGAATACCGATGAACGCATCCTTATGCTATTCCAGTCCCTTCAGGCACAATCGCAATCGATGCAGAACTTGCAAGCCCAAGTTACCACTATGTTAGACCGACAAAGCCAAGCCCCAGTTCAGTCGCATGTAGACCAGCAGGTGATCTTGCAGCCTCGAGAGAGTGACCCGAATGCCCTCTACGGTAAATTTCGCAAGCGAGGAGCTATTGAGTTCTATGGGATAGAAGAGCCATTGAAGGCAGAACAGTGGTTGGAACAGACGGAGGACGTTTTTGAGACTGTTGTGTGCACGAACCGGCAGAAGGTCGGACTAGCCACTTCTATGTTTAGGGACGTCGCGAAGACTTGGTGGAAGAGCGTGAAAGACTCCTACAGAGACATTCCTAGTGCTACGGTGTGGGAGATGTTCAAGCAGCAGTTCAGGAGGAAGTTCATCCCGGCTCATGTGTTTCGAGCCAAGGAGGTTGAGTTCCTAGCTCTCCGTCAGCAGCAGATGACAGTAGTAGAGTATGTGAACAAGTTTATGCAGTTGTCGCATTTTGCTCCGGACATGATCAGTACTGAAGAGAGGAAGGTGAACAGGTTTGTGGAAGGTTTGCATCCCCGGTACATGCACCACGTGACAGCGTTTCAGCGTCCGGCTACGTTCGACGATGCAGTGGACAGGGCCTATTCTGCCGAGGCCATCCACCAAGCTGCAAGAGCCGTTGAACCCAAGCGACAGCCGCCTTTCAGTGCACGAGGACAAGTACAGAAGAAGACCAAAGGCCAGCAGAGTACTTCTAATTCTACTGGAGTGACTTGTGGATATTGTGGCAAGAACCACGCGACCGAAGCTTGTTGGAGGAAGGCCGGTGCTTGTTTTATTTGCGGTTCGAGGGAGCATATGATCGCCAATTGTCCTCGACAGAGAGCCTCCGGTGCAGCTCCATCTGGTCCTACTTCCGGTGCAGTTCCTAGCAGGCCCAGCGCACCTACCGCTCCGAGCAAGCCACAGTCAGCTCGTCCAGGCTCGAGACAGCCTCGCCAGACAGCCCGTGCTTACGCTGCTACTCACGAGAGTGCCGAGGATCCACAGGTGGTTGAAGGTACTGTTTTGATTTCGCGCGTCGAAGCTTTAGCTTTGTTCGATTCGGGGTCTACACGGTCTTATGTAGCACCTCGTTTTGCCGAGCGGTTATCTCAGCCGTCTAAGCCGTTGCCATATGTGCTGGTTGTATCCACCCCAGTTGGCAAGCGAGTGGAGTGTAGTATGTACTACCCCCATTGTGACGTGCAGATTGCAGGTCATCAGTTACCTGTTGATTTGATCCTGTTGTCGATGTTGGACTTCGACGTGATCCTTGGTATGGATTGGCTCGCTCGATATCGTGCCTGTGTTAACTGTTACAACAGGACGATCTTCTTCGGTTTAGGCAAGGGCTTCCGTTTCGAGGGCAGTCGGCAGAGATGCCCCAGACGTGTGATTTCGGCGTGTAAGGCAGATCGCTTGATCCGCCGAGGGTGTGAAGGCTTCATTGCCTTTGTCTCAGCGAAGAAGGAGTCGAAGCAGCTAGGTGAGATCCAGGTGGTCTGTGACTTTCCCGATATCTTCCCAGACGAAGTGCCAGGCTTACCCCCGGTTCGAGATGTGGAGTTCGCCATCGAGCTTGTTCCCGGCACGGCACCGATCAGCAAGGCTCCGTATCGCATGGCCCCAGCAGAGTTGTCAGAATTGAAGAAGCAATTGCAGGAGCTTTTGGATAAGAGTTTCATTCGCCCGGGCGTTTCACCTTGGGGAGCACCAGTCTTGTTTGTCAAGAAGAAAGATGGTACTTTTCGGATGTGTATAGACTACCGCCAGCTGAACAAAGTGACGATCAAGAACAAGTACCCCCTACCCAGGATTGATGAGCTATTCGATCAACTTCAGGGCGCAGCATACTTTTCGAAGATTGATTTGAGATCTGGATATCACCAGTTGAGGGTCAAAGAAGATGATATTCGTAAGACTGCCTTCAGGACTCGTTATGGTCATTATGAATTCCTCGTGATGCCTTTTGGACTAACCAACGCACCTGCAGCTTTTATGGCATTGATGAATCAGATCTTTGCTCCTTTCTTGGACCAGTTCGTAATCGTGTTTATTGATGATATACTGATCTATTCTAAGTCAGCAGAGGAGCATAAGCAGCATTTGAGAAAAGCCTTGTCGTTGTTGAGAGAACATCGATTGTTTGCTAAGTTGTCGAAGTGTGATTTTTGGCTTGAGCAGGTGGCATTTTTAGGTCATATCATTTCACGAGAGGGATTGGCAGTTGATCCATCTAAAGTAGAGGCAGTGGTGAATTGGCCTAGCCCCAAGACAGTGACAGAGGTTCGCAGTTTCCTTGGTCTAGCGGGTTACTATCGCCGATTTGTCCAGGACTTTGCTAAGATCTCTTCTCCTTTGACGAAGTTGACCAGGAAGAATGTACCATTTGATTGGACTGAGGAGTGTGAAGCCCGTTTCAGGATTTTGAAAGAGAAGTTGACTACAGCTCCAGTGTTAGCCTTGCCAGATGGTTGTGAAGGATTCGTGGTTTATTCAGACGCTTCTCGAGTTGGTCTAGGTTGTGTGTTGATGCAGCATGGGAAGGTTATTGCATATGGATCGAGACAGTTGCGAGAACATGAGAAGAATTACGCCACCCATGATTTGGAATTGGCAGCCATCGTGTTTGCGTTGAAGCTGTGGAGACATTATCTATATGGTGTGCAGTTTGAGGTTCGTTCTGACCACCACAGTTTGCAGTATTTATTCACACAGCAGGAGCTGAACATGAGACAGCGGAGATGGCTTGAGCTTATTAAGGATTATGACTTCCCAATCAAATATCAGCCAGGCAAGGGGAATGTGGTGGCAGATGCGCTCAGTCGGAAAGCAGAGTCAGTGCAGCTTTTGAGCAGTTTCCTCTTAGAATTCCATGGTCTCCCTGTTGAAGTTAAACTAGTGGATGAGTGCGTGACGTTGGCTAGTACGCTAGTGTTTCAGCCTGAGATGATTCAGCAGATTAAAGACAGGCAGTTTGAGGATCTAACTTTGAAGCGCATTCGAGACCACATTGGAGACAGACCCGATTTCAGACTCGAGGATGGTGTACTCTATTTTCGGAGTAGGTTGTGCGTGCCAGCAGTTGATGATTTCAAGGAAAAGCTGATGAACGAAGCGCATTACGCTCGCTACGCGATGCACCCAGGCAGCACGAAGATGTTTCGGAATCTCAAGGATCGCTTCTGGTGGAACAATATGAAGAGAGAAGTAGCAGGCTTTGTTGCTCGCTGTTTGACATGTCAGAAGGTGAAGGCAGATCATCAGAGACCGCCAGGCTCGTTGCATCCTTTGCATATACCGCAGTGGAAGTGGGAACACATCACCATGGACTTCGTTTCCGGGTTACCGCCGACGAGCAGGAAGAACAACGCCATTTGGGTGATTGTAGATCGATTGACGAAGTCAGCCCATTTCATTCCTTTCCGGAAGGGTATGACGTTTTCAGAGATGGCTAGGAAGTTCGTGGATGAGATCGTCAGGCTCCATGGTACCCCCGTGTCAATTGTATCCGACCGTGACAGCCGTTTTGTTTCCTCTTTCTGGAGAGCATTCCAAGAGGCTTTGGGTACGAAGTTGAGTTTCAGCACGGCATACCACCCACAGACAGATGGACAATCAGAGCGGACGATTCAGACTTTGGAGGATATGTTGCGAGCCAGCGTGTTGAGTTACGAGAAAGAATGGGATCTCCATCTATCGTTGTGCGAGTTCGCCTATAACAACAGCTTCCACGAGAGCATTGGGATGGCACCATATGAAGCATTGTACGGGAAGAAGTGTAGAAGTCCGGTTTGTTGGGAAGAAGTTGGAACTCGAAGTTTTCACGGACCGACGATCATTGCCGAGACTACGGAGAAGGTACAGAAAGCCATTGAGAACTTGAAAGTTGCTCGATCGAGACAGAAGAGTTATGCAGACACCCGCAGACGACCCTTAGAGTTTCAGGTTGGCGAGTGGGTTTTTCTGAGAGTCTCACCGATGAAGGGTACGATCCGTTTCGGCCAGAAAGGCAAGTTAGCTCCACGCTATGTTGGACCGTTCGAGATCAAGAGTCGGATTGGTGATTTAGCCTATCGATTAGAACTTCCCGAGATGTTTGCAGGAGTGCACAACGTTTTTCACGTTTCGATGCTTCGAAAATATGTTCATGATCCCTCCCATGTCATTCGTTACGATGAGGTTCAGATTCAGCCGAGTGCTGCATACGTTGAGCGACCGCTCCGTATTGTGGGAACCCGAGAGCAGATACTTCGCACCAGGACGATACGATGGGTCAAAGTGCTTTGGGAGCATCACAGTCCCGATGAGGCTACTTGGGAGTTAGAAGAGCAGATGGCACGCCAGTATCCCGAGTTGTTTTCCCAGGTATGAGCGAGTTAGTGTTCATTCCGAGGACGGAATGATTCTCAAGTAGGGGAGGATGTAACACTCCGACCCAGCTTGATCCCGTTTAGCGGTTAGTTAATCTTGTTTTCGTTGCTAATTGTGTTTTGTTTGTGTTTTCTTTTCGTTACGGGTCATGGATAGGTAGTTGGGTTGAGTTTGACCTGGACTAAATAGACCAAGCCCTTTTTCGTAATTTTAGCTTTTCTTAGACATGGTCATTTTTGCATCATCTTGATGTCAACACGTGTCTTTCGTTGAGCTCGTTAACTTTCGTAACTACGTCACTTGCGACCGAGGTCGTGTGATTCGATTGGACCCGGATTTGACTCAAACTGGAATTAGCATTCTCACTTGGCTCTTATTGCAATTTGAACAACCCATTTGATTATATAAGCTCACCATCGATCACAACTCACGTTCTCTCTCTCTCTTTCATTTTCCTGCACTGCACGTGGAGTCTCTCCCTCCTTCACTTGAATTCTCTTCACTTGATTTCTCTCCATCGGTCAAGCTTGTGGTGCTTGCATGTGAGGTGAGTTGGTGGAAATCACTTCATCCTTCTCATCTCTCTTCTCTAGTTCTTCTCCTTCTTGTTCCATTGTTGCATGTTGTATCTGTGTTGTGGATTTCTTCCCAATTCTCATGCATGCATTGTGGTTTGATTTGGTTTAGGTTGTGTTTGAGCTTGAGGGCAACAATTGTGTAATTGATTTCCAAATTGAGGCAAGTATAACCATAACATTGAGAACCCATGTTGGTATGCATTGAATTTGGTTGATCTTACATGAGTTGATATGGAAACATGAGTTTACAGCCCATTTGATACTCATTTGACTACTACTTTGTCTATCTTCCTTGATAAATTGCAATTTGGATGCTTTCCCAGACATTCTGTACAGGTTGCAGGAATTTGTATTCGTGCAGGTACGGCTAAGCCGTATAGCACCTACGGCTCACAAGCCAGAGAGGAGAAAAACCCAGTTTTCCTCTACGGCTAGGGCACGGCTAAGCCGTGGATTGCCTTACGGCTAAGCCGAAGCCCAGCCGTGGCCCAGCCGTAGAACAATACAGGGTGCAATTTCTGGAATAACTGAGAGTCAGCAACTGACAGACCTTCTACGGCCCAGCCACGGCTAAGCCGTAGAACACCACGGCTAAGCCGTAGCACACACCACGGCTAAGCCGTATGCACGCTAAACTAATGAAAGAAAAACAAGGATAGGTGTAAAGAAAAGACCGATATGGCCCTCATGATAGAATGTAGAGTACCTAGCCTTGCCCAACGGAATGTGATACAACGCGTGAATGATCTCGAGGGCTGCGAATCATTCCTGTTCGTTATCCGGATGTTAAGCACCTCCCCATGGGTGTTGGTTTAAGGGACTTCGTGCACCGCCCGATTCTCAAGGCAACACTAGACAACGGTGCATCGAATAACTTAAAACTACATCATCATGCACGGTTAGAAACACCGGATAACTAGACTAGAATTGGTTTGTAAAGCAAGATGATTCTATTTCACATGAATTGTTGCATAACATATTGCATTCGATCATTGATCTCAACACTCTACATGATTACGTATGTTTCGTTACTTTCACATTTTGGTTTGTTTACCTGAGTATGCATGTATGATATGTTCACTCACAGATCTGCACGTATGATATGTTATCACGATCTACTCAGGATGTTCATGATTGACTCTGTATGGTCAGGCTCTACTTAGCCTCAGCCTTAGGATCCCGACGGGGTGAATTTGGTATAGTTTATAAGGACCTGCTGCAGTATGGATTTTGTCTTGGGGAACCGGACCCCAGGAAACCGAGACCCATTGTACCCTGGCCCGGACAATGGTGTTCTTTGCATGTTATAAGATCCCTCTTTTGGGAGCATATGGTAATGTAGTAGCCACTAGTCATGTACACAGCATGTATTCATTGATTCACATGGCATATTTCCTTCTGGCATGACAGCCTAGTATACGAAAATGCTTTCTTTAATCACATGATGTTCTTTATTCCATTAGACACAGCGTGTGTTAACTTGCTATGGTTTATACTTTGCTGAATTTTCGTATTCACAGTTGTTTTTGGTGTTGCAGGCCCAGATCCCCCGGCCGAACCCTCGCCGGTCGGCCAGGCTCCAGATGAGACCCCCGGGGCCCCATCAGGTCTAGAGGAGTGGATGTGATCACTCCACGGGAGAGCGTACATGGCATGCATCATTTTGGAGACTTGTGTTGTGTGGATTTGCAGACTAGTATTTGGCATGACATGTCGTGATTGTATATATTCTTTTGGTCCTTTTTGTAAAACTTTCATATGTAATTATGTCAGTCCTTTCTTGTATCCTCTTCTTGCATTGTTAGTTTTATGTTTCTGATATTTACAGCTTCCGCGTACTTGCTTGGCACGTGTGAATGTTCCCTTGTGCGTGTGCATTTAGACTCGGTCTACGTGTGCATGCACGGGAGTACGTGTGTCATCAGGTTTGGCTTTTGCTAACCCCCGAACCCTGGGCTCGGGTTGTGACAAAGGGTCTAGAAGGGAGCGGCAAATGCGGCAATAGAGTGGCGAGTAGGGGAGGAGTGGGAGGTTGGTGGAGGAATGGAAGGGTTTTAGAGGGGTGTAGATGGAGGAGATGGTTGTGTTTCAATCCCGGGAAGACGTTCCACAGCATTCGGACGCCGTCTTGGCTTTCCAGGTCTACAAATTCCGACATGTTCTTCCTCTTTTTCCTCTTTTTCTCCTTCTTCTTCCTTCTCCTTCTTCTTCTTCTTTGCTTTGATTTCTTCTTCTTCTTCTTCTTCTTCTCTCTTTCTCTGATCAGTTTAAATGAGGAGTCGAGGTGGCGCGAAATGCGCGGGAAGGGGATATATTTGCTCTATTGTGCACAGGTGGTTCAAAAATGAGTCTGGCTCCACTCTCCGCTATAATACTCCACAGTGGGACCCATATAGGGATAATTTGGACAGTTCTTGATGAATTTCATCCCCTTAAGTTTTCACGTGAAAAAGAGTGGGTTAAACCGTTTAGACAGTCCGATCAAGCACATAAGGGAAACTTGACTGACTTACATGAGTTTAAATGTATGTTGACTTGAACCCAACCAATTTAAATAAGTTAAACAGGTTGAGCGGGGTTCACCTCAACCCGACCCATTGAATGACGAAAAATTTGGCACCTTATTACAAGATAAATCATCTGAACTTATAGAGTTAAAAGTAAAGATGCAAATGGTTTGGGCCATTTGAATACCTTTTCAAAGTCTTAACTTTAAAAATACCTTTAAAACTTTTCAAAAAAATTAACCTTTCAAAAAAGAAAAAGGGGTTGGGATATGGTATATCAGATCTCAAATCCATTTTTATAGATTTGAATTTGGATTCGGATCTAAATATGACATGGATCTCTGTATTGTATCTGAATTCAACATTAATTTAAAAGATGAATTCTATGATGGATTCAGAAATTAAGTTATATGTGGAATGCATTAGTAAGACTGGATAACGAGAGTTTCGAATTAAATTTTTACACGTATAAGTCGGCTATCAAGTGATATGCATTTAAAGGTGAGTATAATTTACATGCGAGTGTAATTGTCTTAAATTGCGATCCTAAAGCCAAAGGGAAGCACCCGTTCCCCTGGATACATGATTTGAGCTCAAAACCATGTATTTACCATATCCCTAAGTCTCTCAAGATTTTTGAGAGATAGGAGGTGATAGCATTGAAGAGCTGTATTTGAAACATAAAAATCTTCCTACACCTTGCTGACCAATCCACACCAACAGCCTCCCTTAAGATATTCGTCATAGGTGTTGGATCTTGCATACCATGTGTTGAGTTTTGTCTTGTATTCTGGTTTAGCCGGATCGGTTGTCTGCGTTAGCCAGAACTAAGGTTCATGGTTAAGGGCACTTTAATCATTATGTATGGGTTTTCTTGGTAGCTAAGAAAACAGGATCTATATATTAATGTGATGTGTAACCCTAAACCTTAAGGAGGTGGAGTTGCATTGAATACAGCAGGAAGAGAAAGGAATAAAGTGTGCTTTTTTTGTGGACGTAGGCATCTTGCCGAACCACGTAATTGCTTATGTGTCATCTTCTTCGTGGTTGCTTGATTAATTGCTTGAGATTGTATAATTTATGCGTGTTGTGGTTGATCGCAGATCATGGGTAAATTTCCCAACAAGTGGTATCAAAGCCAAGGGATCCAGATCTTTGCAGTTTAGTGCCATGCAGAGGGAGATCGGAGATCGTGTCTGATCTCTAGAAGGGTCATTGTTGTTCCTTGTTGGTCGAAGAAGAAGACTCCACAGAAGTGGTTCTGTGTTTCTTCTTGCTGCCAGAACTAGAGAAGAAGGGAGAGCCACATTGCCACTCACCATCTCCGGAGAACGGTGCCTGTTGCTAGATTTGCCAATGCAGCTAGCCGTCGTTGCCTTCGCTTGCCACAAGAGACTGCTCGCCGCCGCTGCCATTTCCACCCACCATCTATTACCGGATCGCCAATGGACTGCGTCGCTGCTTCATCCTTGTCGAGGAAGGAGCGTAGGGAAGAGAAGCAGAGATCATTCCTCCTCTGTTGCAGAGCAGTGGAAGGGAGAAGAAGTTTCTCAGACCAGGCCAAGTTCAGGTTAGCATTGGGTTGATTCGGACCTGACCCGTGGAGCAATAACCCAGTGCAACCAAGTCACAATCAGGTTAGGCAGGACCTGACCCGTTTGTAGCAAAAGCCCAGCGAGTAGCAAAGCAATTCGGTTCCAAGTTAGGTGGACCCAACCCAGTTCTACAGAGAAGCCCAGTGACAACAGAATCCTTTGCTGATGTCAGCAGTGACATCAACACCGGTCATACAGGAGGTTTGACCAGATCAACGGCCAAAATTGTTTTATGAGTTTAGGGGTCATCCGGACTCAGATTCGCGCCTTTTTTTGTTCTATGAACTCGTTTAACAAGATCTACAAGATAGACGGAGGAGATTGACCGTTTGACAAACAGAAAAAAAAAGGGTAATTCAGGAGGGACAAATTGGGATACATAATGACTTCAAGCAATAAGTATAAGATTGAGATGTTCACTGGGTTAAAAAATTTCAATCTTTGGCAACGGAGGATGAAGGATGTTTTGATTCAGAAGGGTTTGAAGAAGGCTTTAGACAGAAATTTAAAGAAGCCAGCGAAGATGTCTGATGATGATTGGGAGGATTTAGATAAAAGGGCTGTGAGTGGAATTTGTCTTAACCTCCATGATGACGTTCTCTACTATGTCATAGGGATTAACATTGCTCTGGAATTATGGGCTAAGTTAGAGAGTCCGTACATGTCCAAGTCCTTGACAAATAAACTGTTTTTGAAGAAACAATTGTATTCCCTGAAAATGGCAGAAGGATCACGGTTGTCGAAGTATCTCAATGAGTTCAATAAGTTTGTCGTACAACAATTGAACATTGAGATCAAGCTCAAGGAAGAAGACAAAGCACTGTTGTTTTTGTCTTCATTGCCCCAATCGTACGAGCACAAAACTGATGCACTGGAAAGATATTTTGGGCATGAATGATGTTATTGTAGCTCTTATCTTGAGTGAGATCATGAAGTGTAACAGTGAAAAATCTAGCGGAGGAAGTATTAATGTAACATTAGATTCAAACCGGAGAAGGGGGAGATCTAGATCGAAGAATAAAGGATCAAAAGATCGGACTAGCTCGAAATCGAAGGGAAAAGACAAGGTCATCACTTGTTATTGCTGTGATAAAGAAGGCCAAATCAGAAGAGATTGTCTGAAGCGGAAGGACTTCAAGAAGGAAGAAGAATTTGATTCAGACAGCACGAGTGTGACAGAAAGTTCAGATGGTTGCGATGTAGTATGTTTGGTAGAATCTGCTTTGGTTATCAAAGGTACGGATCACACCGAAGGTGCCTGGATTTTAGATTCTGGTTGTGACTGTCATATTTGCTAAAGTAGAGATATGTTTGACACCTATACATCTTATGAGGGTAAATCTATTTTCATGGCTAACAGTGCGGAATCCAATTGCATTGGAGTTGGAACAGTAAAAGTCAAGATGTTTGATGGGATGATATGGATCCTGACATGATGCATGTTCCAAATTTACGAAGAAATTTTATTTTTTGGGGGGCCTTAGATTCCAAGTGTTGTAAGTGCAGTGTAGTAGGTGGAGTCATGAAGGTGGTTAATGGAGCAATGGTTATCATGAATGGTGACTTGGTCAAAGGTCTCTACAGGTTAGCAAGGGGTACAATTACAAGTGCGAGTAGAGAAGCTCTAAGGAAAAAGGAAAAGTTAATTGAGGTGGTAAGTTGGAAGATAGTACAACAAACATTTCCAAGAAGACTATTAACAGAGGACCACAACTGCATGTGAAATGGAAGGAAAAGTCAGTTAAGGTGGAGTTAGATGGAAAATTGGAAGATGATGCAACATACATTTCTAAGAAGGCCATTAACAGAGGACTGAAACTGCAAGAACACTAGGTTAAATGCAAAGTGCGGAATCTCCTCCATACTACGAGTTCAAAGAAACGTGCAATCGAAAAGAGGGTTACTTTTGCTTTATCAGATGAAGGTGAGAAGTTATTGTATAGCAAGGATTGCAACAGATGGACTGGATCACTTCGGAAAACTAAGATGAAGGTGTTTGGAAAGTCGACGAAGGAGAAGTTCAAGCCACGCTTGGACTTGATTGTTGCATCACGTTGATAAGAATGTGGGTGCGCCCCGAACTAAAGGGGTGCAGGAATCGCGCTCGATCGTAGCGGGTGCAGAGGCGTACCTTTTAGCCAGGCACAGGAGACCTAAAGTCAATTCGGATTTGATCAATATTGGATAATATTGAGATTGTTGGTGCAGGAGTAGTGCTTAGTTGTAGCACGTGCGGATGTGTATCTTTTAGTAAGGTACGGGAAGACAAAGACTTTATTGGGTATCCCAAGATGGCTCTAGAGATTTGCGGAATCCAAGTCAAGGTGAAGATTGTTGAATTTTGTCTTGTATTCTGGTTTAGCCGGATCGGTTGTCTGAGTTAGCCAGAACCAAGGTTCAGGGTTAAGGGCATTTTAGTTATTATGTATGGGTTTTCTTGGTAGCTAAGAAAACGAGATCTATACATTAATGTGATGTGTAACTCTAAACCATAAGGAGATGGAGTTGTATTGAACACAGCAGGAAGATAAAGGAATAGAGTGTGCTTTTTCCATGTACATAGCATTTTGTCGAACCACGTAATTGCTTGTGTGACATCTTTTTCGTGGTTGCTTGATTAATTGCTTGAGATTGTATGATTTGTACGTGCCGTGGTTGATCGCAGATCCTGAGTAAATTTCTCAACACCATGAAGGTTGAAAGTCTAACCCTAAGTGAATGGCTTCACGATCGAACACATATCGTCGCAACAGCTCTAATGCTCTCTCCTTTAACTTTATCTGTATGGTTGGCCATCTTTGCGACCCTTCAGAAGGAGCTGCGAAGCCACCTTTGCTAATTGAGGAGATCAAGCATGTTTCTACACAGTCAATTGAAAATGACTACCTTGTACAGCGGAAAGACAGACAGATAGAGCTAAACAAGCATTGGGAGCTTGTTCACCCCGATCCTTTATTATCCTTCTATGAATGGCCAGGATTATGCAAGGTATACCTGATCGAGTCAGCGATAGTGAAACTTTTTAGGGGAAGAATCAATCCTCCGATCGTCCACCCTGGAACACCATCAAATGGTGCGATGATGCTGTGGTATTGGGCCAGGAATAGCAATCCCGACACTTGCTTAAGTGCCAACCTCAGCTTACGCTTTTGGTGTTGAGTGATTTGGCTCGGGGCCTTTGCATCGGTCACCTCAGAGCGTCAAACCAGTCATTTTTGGGACTATCTGTAGACCACTTTATGACTCCCCGTCAAAAGCCAGTGACAATGGGGCTTAGGCCTCACCTCACTAGCCACCAGTCATGAATGGTGACTAGCGAGTCCATTTTCCATCGAATTCCCATTTGCCAGCTGAAGTTGTACTACAAACACTTCTATTGCAATCCAACGGATGCAAGGGCTCGATTCCATCTAACATAGTCAGAATAATGCTGTTTGGCTCTTTATAAGGATTTAAATCCAAATGTTTTAACAGGGATGTGAGTCCGGATCCTCTAAGTATTTACCTCACAGTGATTGTGGGGCAGTTTGCTATATACGTAGACAACTATCTCATTACAAGACTGAAATACCATACAATAATGTAGTTGACCATAATAAATCCACACACAATTAGGGCGGGGCAATGCAGCATAGAATCAAAGTCCCAAGGATGCAGAGTTGTGAACCCTATGCCAAAAATCCCAACTGAGTCCTGCCATGCCACCACGGGACAGCGCGTCATGTACGGTCGCACCAAGGATTTTCTGATTGAATCTCAAATCTACGCAACACAGTACTCTCTGCGCTCTCCGCCAATCAAAACTCAGCAAGTGAAAGGTTAGATTTTTCCTGATAGGAAAAATGCTAACAAAGAAACCAAAAGGCTATCCTCTTTTGTGCGTCTGCAACACAGTCTAACAGTCTACCAATAGGGTGTTAAATGTCAATGGCCGAGACCACACCAAGTCAATAGAGAACAGAGATTGAGCACTGTGTCTTAAGTATAAATGGTGAACTTAAGCCCTCCCGTTTTTCCATTGGATTTAAAGTTTAAAGTGTCAAAGTTAAAAGGATTAACTGGGATCATTATTCATTAGTAAGAGGTATGGTGCAAGTTGGATTAGCAACTCACTGCAAGCTACTAGTTAGTGACTTGATTTTGGCTCCGCTTGAGTTGGCATATTATATAATAAAAAAATTTTCATCTAAACAGAAACTCATTTATTAACTAAGTAAAAAATATCAACATTTTCTGATAGACACAAGAAGCATCAACCTCAACATTAAATTATCAGGTCAATTTGATGTTTTTGGATCAATGATAGTGAATCCCTATAAATCACATAAAAGAAGTCTTTCTTATGTTTTTTCTGCCATACATAAGTGAAAATTAAGACCATCAAAATCATATCCGGTGCAAGATTTTCCATCATGGTTGTCCATGAAAGTCCAAACACATCTAAATTAAAAGCATTCAACAAATATGCTGCACGGTTGGTAGTGCATGAATGATAGAAGGAGGAAATGGCTTATAGCCTCTTGTTTTTTTTTTTTTTTTTTGTTTTCTCGATCATTAGCCTATTAGCAAAAAGTGATACTACTTGTCTACCGTGCCTTTGATTGATGGGTAAGCATGTCTTGTGGTTGAGTTGAGTGGCGTTAGTGGCCCTAAACCGTTTTAAATTTATATGCTTTTGCAAAATCTGCATGTGGGGCCCATCATATGATGATGCTGGTGGGAGAGTAGCCACGATGCGTTGAATGGCGGAAGACGCACATATAAGCGCAAGACCCATTTGTGTATTGTAGACTTGTGTCTGCGTGCGTTCGGTGGTGGAGAAATGCGATTTTTATCCCCAAAACCCGAAGAAGGCATCGGAGCCTCTCTCGCTGCACCTGCGTAATTTCGCCCCCAATCTCTTCTCAGGTTCGAATCCTTCAACAGATCTCTCGCTTTCTCTCTTGATTTCTCTTCCCGATCCTCGTATTGTAATCTATTGAATCATGTCGATTTCTAGGGTTTCCCCCCTTTCCATGGCAATCCAAAACCCTAGCCTCAAAGACAATGCTGCAAGAGCGTAAAAAACCCAATCTTTGGGTGTTTGGAATCTTCAGACCCGAGAAACATGGCAAAAACCCAAAACCCTACTTGTATGAGGATGAAATCCAGACCCAGTGCTTCTTCTTGGGATCTGTAAGCCTGGGGGGAGCCGCGATTTGGACCTTGGATTTCATGGCACGTTAGGGTTTTGAAATTGTGAAGGTCTTCCTCCTCTTGCTTTGTTTGGTTGGGGGATGAGAACAGAAGTAGGAGAATGGATCTGAATCTTTATCTTGGCCTTCCTCGTTCACCGATGCGTCGTGGGTCTGATCTCGGTTCCGATCTCGCGCTGGGCTCGATCCCATTGCTAAGCGAAGAGATCCGCTCGTCGGGAGAAATGTCTGTTTTTATGGACACCTTGGATTCTCATGCTCCATACTCACCAACACACGCTTCTTTTACACCCAACCAGAACCCCATGGAACCTTTAGACCCTCCGGATATTCAAATTCCCAGCTTTGGGTATTCCCTATATGAGGGGCCGGCGCATTATATGCTCGCTCCGCCGTTGCCCGGCGATGAATCAAACAGTAGCTCCCGTCTTGAGTACTGCCCCTATACACCAACTTATGTTCCTGCCTTGATATCGACACAAGAAACCAGCGCTGACCCTCTGCACCAAGATGGTAATGACACACTCAGGCATGTCCCATACTCGCCATCTGATGCACCCATTTCCACAAACGGGCAAGATGGCGGTGAGCCTGCTGGTGAGGATGGGAACAATCGTACCGAGTATGTCCCAATCTCACCGTCTTATAGTCCGGTGCCAGCACCCCAACTGCCAAATGAAGGGTTATTCCATGAAAATGTTGACCCTTATGTCCCATCGTCACCATCATATGCACCCATTTCCACAACAGGGCAAGATAGCGGCCAACCTGTTGCTGGGGATGGTAATAACAACGTGGAGTATGTGTTGAGCTCCCCATCCTATAGTCCCGAGCGGACGCATGCTTCTGAGCAAACAAATGAAGGTTTAATACCAGAAGATGTTGATCCTTATGTTCCGTCTTCACCATCATACATTCCTTTTATGCCATCTACTCATGGCCGTGACAACCACTCCAACAATGAAAATTTGCAACCTGCTGGAGAAGCTGGTCTATCTCAAACCACCATGCGAATCAGTACACCATTGGCCCTGGAAGGCCCTTCGCAACAGCAGCTCCTTCGGCCAGAATTTCGTTTTCAGAGATTGATTGAATCCAGCCATCGCTGGCGGGTTGGGAGATTCAGGTCGACAACACCATACCGACTTGATCCTGATTCTGGTGCATCTTCCGTGAACGTGGAAGATCGCATCCTTCAAGAAGTCATGGCTTCAGAAAGATCCGTTGAACCCTCTGGGAGTCATAAGGTAATAGCTGAAAGTCTCACTGCTAGAGACACAGAAGAGGAAATGAAGGAGCAGGGCGGTGGTGCTGCAAACTTTGAGTGCAACATCTGTTTGGATATGGCTAGGGAACCGGTTGTTACTTCGTGCGGTCACCTTTTTTGTTGGCCATGTCTATATCAGTGGCTCTTTCTCCACTGTGATCATAAAGAATGCCCCGTGTGCAAAGGGGAGGTAACAGAGTCAAATATAACTCCTATTTATGGTAGGGGGAGTTCTGAATCTGGTCTTGAGAAGACTGGTGGTGGTGGTGGAGAGGGGGATTCAAGTTTGAAGTTGCCCCAAAGACCACGTGGGCATCGGTTTGAGAGTTTGAGGCAGCAGATACGGAGACCATTCTCAAGAAGGTTGGGGCATGAAATCAGCTCATGGAGACGTATTGTGGATGAGGAACTGAGAAATGGAAATCGAGTGGAGGGTCAGGAACCACCTCTGCAGGGAAGCAGAGCCCTTACTAGGTTGAGGGCTGCTCAGCGATTGCAAAGGGAGGGAAGTTCAGAAAATGGGTTGAGTTTGTGGTCTTCTGTGCTGTCTAGAAATACTACTGAGACTGCTGCAAACTCTCAAAATGGTGGTTCACTTAGTGATGTGCGTCAGGGAGGGTCTAGAAGTAGCTCACTTTTGCCAGAAGGAATTGATTTTTGGCAACGTTTGGCTCTTTTCAACATCCCTAGCCTCCCTAGCTCTGAAAGATTTGCTGCAATTACCGCTGGACTTTCTAGTGTTATGGAGAGGATGTCCAACATTGCTGGTCATTCCAGCACCTCTGCATCAGCAAATCTTCGGAACACAGAGCCTCTGGGTGATCAGGGTGCAAGAGGGGCAACACCTGTGGCAGAACAGGCTTCTGCATCAAGCACCATGGCAACAATACAGGGAGATGTCGGAGTTATGAACACCTCTGGTGAAGCAAATGCTGCAGGATCTTCTCGTTCCGTGAGAAGAAGAAGAAGAAATGGCGCCTCTAGTTCTCTAGATGCTGATGGGGGAGTTCAGGCACACAAAAGGCGGCGGCTAAATTAGGTACATAATTTATATTTTATACTGAAGTTTAAGTCTTCAGTAAACTCCTTCATTTGTAATATGGATATTTAGTGTTTTGGAGCTGGAGCACGTAGACTGGATTGTTGTTGTTGCTGTTGGCTTTTTATATATATATATATATATTCTATTTTTGGGTGTTATTGTGACTTGTGCTGACTTCTATTCTTTCTCTGTGTTTTCAGTATCTCCGTTCATGCCGGATTTGTGGAAGTCATGGTTTCAGAAAAATTTACTCGTTCCTTACCTTTTAGTGCAGATTCTAGGCTTTCTTGAATGTTCATTTTATGATACAGAGTTAATTTCTTCTCCAGTTAACAAGAAATCTATCCTTTGAATAATGCTTTTGTTTCTTACTTCCTGTTTCTTGGATCATCTTCATACATTTTAGCAGGGCACTATTGTAATCCTTGGGTACTCATCCCTTCTTATATAATTTCCTGAGTTTGTTTATTAATCTGACCTTGATATTACCATTTTGCCTCTTTGAATTATTTTTATTTCATATTAAGCACTTAGATGATATTTATCCTTTAAGTACAGTCCTCCAGCGACCTGTGATGTTGGCAGTTCAAGTGACTTTACTTTCTTTGGGCTCCATTTGGTTCCTTGGAACTTGGTATCCAGCACCCAGGCTACTTACTACTTCTATTGACCTCTAATTGGTGTGGGAGAGAATGAAAGAACTGGGGAGACTTATTGGAAATTAGGTCATCCTATATTAAATTGAGTTAGTTGCACAGCCAATCCAAATGGGCCTATTGGATTTTTTTATTTTTACATAAGTCCAAGACAAGCGTTTCAGTGTTGCTGATATTCTATCACAGATTCTGTTTATCCATAGTTGTGTTGGATTTTATTTAGGACCTTGAGATCAGATTGGAGGTGTTCCATTCTAGCGGGCTATTTGATTGTAGAGTATCTCACCTGAACCAGAAGTAAATGGATGGAAAAGTTAAAAAAAGAAAAAGAAAAATAGGCAACATAAGGAAATGGGCTTTAAGCTGTCCTGCAGCTACACTCCCTGCTTAGCTGAACCAGCAACTCTCACTCTCAATAACTTTTTAATTATTCTACTCTTATGGCACTGTATGATGTATCTTTAAGACTTGAATCAAGTGCTATGGAAGATTATTTGAATCTCATGTTTGAACCCCTTTTATCTTAATATCTTCCGCATGTTGGGGAATCTCTAATTTTCTAATTGGAAAGGGTCCTGGTTTTAATGCAAAAGAGCAATGTATAGGCGTGGTCACCCCCTGACGTCTAGACTTTTGAGGGTTTGTCTTTTGAGTTATTAAAGTTCAAAAATATTCTTTCTTATTTTAGCAATCATGGAACCTATAAAAGTGAGAGTAATAGTAGTCAGATAGACTTTTTTCTAGTTAGAAAACAAGACCGATTGGGTTGTAAAGACTGCAAGGTTATCCCAGGAGAGAGTTTGACCACGCAACATAGGCTTAGAATTTTAGATATTTGCATTTGAAGTAGAAAGGGAGCTATAGCAAACAAAATGGGCCCTAAAACAAGGTAAAGATATTTGAGGGGGAAAAGAGCGAATATATTTAAGGACAAAATGATTGAGAAGGGAGAATGAAATCTTGAAAGAGAAACTACAGTAATGTAAAATTAAATGACTAATTACATTAGGAAGGTTGCAAATGAGGTACTTGGAGAATCAAAAGGAAAGAGACATGTTAATAAAGAAACATAGTGGTAGAGTGTGGAGGTTCAAAAAGTTATTTGAGAGAAAAGACATTGCTATAAAGTTTGGCAGAGTACTAAAAGTATGGAAAATTTTGAGCTGTATAAGAAGGCAAAGAAAGAATAAGAAAATAGTAAGTAGTGCAAAGTTCATAGCATACGATGACCTCTATAATAGGTTGGGAACAAGAGAAAGGGAGAAGGATATTTTTAAGCTCGCAAAAATAAGAAAAAATAAAAGTAGGGACTTAAATCATGTCAAATGTATCAAGGACAATGAGGAAAATGCTCTGGTGAAGGACAACGATATTAAAGAAAGGTGGAAGGAATATTTTAGCAAACTTTTAAATGAAAAATATATGAAGGATACAAGAACTAGAGAGGATACTGTATTATCAGAGCATACTTTTCTCTGTAGAATTAGAGGGGTGGAAATGAAGGAAGCATTGAAGCGAATGAAGACAGGAAAAGCTACAGGCCCAGATGATATTCCAATAGAAGTATGGAAATGCTTAGGAGCGGTTAGGGTGAATTGGTTATGTAGATTATTCAATAAGATACTTATGACAAAGAAAATGCCGGATGAATGGAGAAGAAGCATTGTAGTACCTATATATAACAATAAGGGAGATATACAAAACTGTACCAACTATCGAAGGATTAAATTTATTAGTCATACTATAAAGTTATGGGAGAGAATAGTGGAGCAAAAACTTAAATGGAAGACCAAGATCGCTGAAAATTAATATGATTTTATGTCAGGGAGTTTAACTATGGAAGTTATATTTTCACTTAGGCAATTAATGGAAAAATATTAAGCAAAGAGGAGAAATCTACATATGGTCTTTATCGATTTAGAAAAAGCCTATGAAATGGAACCGAGAGATTTAATTCTGTAGGTTTTGAAGAAAAAGAATGTCCCAAGATGTTACATTAAAAATTTTAAGGACGTATATGAAGGAGCAGTAACAAATGTGAGAACCACACATGTGGAGAAACAGGTAGATTCCCCGTGACTATAGGTTTGCATCAAGGATCAGCCTTAAGCCCTTATCTCTTTGCATTAATTATGGATAAGTAAACTGCGCATATTCAAGAAGAAGTACTATGGTGTATGTTGTTTGCAAATGATATAGTATTGGTGAATGAATTAAGAGATGGTGTAAATGCAAAACTTGAGAGATAGCGCGCGTGGGGGGGGGGGGAATCTAGAGGCTTTAAAATAAGTCGTACAGATAAAGAATATATGGATTGCAACTTTAGTAGATATGTACAAAGTGTTGAAATCACTGTAAAAATTAAAACCTATGAGATACCTTGTAGATATTTTTTTTGGTATCTGGGTTCGATGATTAATAAGGATGTGGAGATTGATGAAGATGTGGAGCATAGGATAAAAGTTGGATGGTTGAAGTGGAGACTAGCTTCTGGAGTGCTTTATGACAGATGAATGCCAATGAAATTAAAGGGCAAATTTTACAAGACAGTAGTTAGACCAACTATGACATATGGAGAAGAATGCTTGCCAATTAAGAAGACGCATGTACATAAGATGAATGTGGCGAAGATAAGAATGCTTAGGTGGATGTGTGGTAAAACTAGGACATATAAAATTAGAAATGAACGCTTTCGAGAGCATTTAGGGGTAGCACCAATAGGGGATAAGATTAGAGAGACTCGTTTAAAATGGTTTGGGCATGTTAAGTGTAGGCCGGTAATGGCAGCGATGAGAAAAAGTTTGGCTATATAGATGGATGGCCCATTAAGATGTCAGGGTAGGCCGAAGAAAACATTGATGGAGGTCATTGAATCAGATTTGAATAAGTTTAGCTTATCTAAAGATTTGGCTTAAAATAAAATGGAATGGAGCAACAGAATTCATATAGCCGACCCCAACATGGTTTGGATAAGGCTTTGATAGTGATGATTTTGGCAATAATAGGAGGGCTTATTTTGCCTTGGTTTTAGATGGATGCCAAAAGTCTGAGGGTAGAATTAAAACTACTAATTAACATGATTTTTTTTTTAACACAACATATCATGGTAATGTTGCAATATTATACACAATTATGTGGTAGCACCATGATGTGGAAGTAGGAGAAAATTTGATTTCTGATACAATTCCACACGCTTTTTTTTAAATATTGATTATAATAGAAATCTTACGATTTCATTTCATATGAGAGTTTATTATTTTATCCCCAACATATGATTTGATTGGTCTTGCTGAATATTGCTTATGTGAATGGACTTAATTTAGGTTGATATAGCTTCACTTTCAGGCATCTGCCTAGTGCTAAGTGCTTACAAGATTTTGTTAATAACTCTCTCACGCCTAGGAAAATACTATCCCTACTTCAATATGAGTGCTAATTGATAGAAAACATGGCTTCAATAAATTTGGTTTAGAGGGATATTCAACTAAGAAGCCATGCCTTAATGGGATAAGGCCTTGATAATGAAGATGATGATGGTAGTGGTTATGGCTTGTGAATACTTGCGAGGGTCAATCATAGATCAAAATGCGGCGATTGATTTGGACATATCAAATATGATCAATATAAGGTGGCTTAGGTGGAGACAAGCTATTGAGGAACACGTGATCAGGTACTGTCACTTTGATTGGAGGATGAATTCTATAAGATGATAGTTAGACCTGCTTTGCTATGTGGAACTGATTGTCGGGCCATGGAAAAGTAGGAAGGATTCAGTTCATACAGCTGAGATGGCAGTGATAAGATGGATCTCTGGAGTTAACAAGAAAAGATGAAATTAGCAATGAGGACAAAAGAGAACACTGGTGTAGTGGAAAGATCAATGTAATGATGTATATCATTTAGATGGTTTGAACATGTGCTTAGAATGCCCGAATTAGCTCTTGTTTGGCTTGTTAAAGGACTAGTTCAAGATATTAGGAGTAGTTTGGGAAGACATGTTAGACTTCGTAGTTGCTCTGAGCATGTCTCGAATTGAGTTGGAGGAAAAGCAATTATAACGGTAATTAATACATAAGAGTCAGAAACACATAATTGATTCCTCATGTGCACACATTATCACTTGCAAATTAATACATAGAGTTGGAAACACACAATTCCTCATGTGCACACATTATCACTTGCGTGCGCGCACGCAGTTCTTGCACAAATTTATTGGCAAGGCGATTAGAGAGGCCAAGCACGTTCAGATGATTGAACATGGTAAAGGAAAGAATATGTTGCTGTGTGGACTGCTGAGGCATGCAAGATGATTCATATAAAATGAGGGAAGACAATCCAGAGTTGCTTCACTATAATGTTGGGGACTATAGTTATTTGGAGATGAAGCTTTAAAGAAACCTCAATATGATGTTGCTTTGGAGTTGTCAGAGCAATTTCACTATGATCCCAGAATTTTCTTCCCACCTCAATGAGAATCAGAATAATAAGATTCTTTGATATTGGATCCTATGCATCATGTTGTCTAGAACTGCCATCGACTTAACAAAATGAAAGATATTAGATGATATCATGGTTCTTCACTCTCTCCCATCCTCACAAAAACCCACTACCCTGTCATAAAGTAAAGACCTATTTCTGTATGTTTCTTGCCAAAAGAAAATTGTTTGTACGGTGAATGGTGGACATTTGACATTGAGGAGTGTCTCAGTAGTCTTGCCATACAAACGAAGCACATTGGATTGACCATGTATGTAAGATTGGATTCATCGGTCATTTCTTGGCCATTCAATCAAAGGCAATAATAATTTTCAACCATTTGGGCTTCTTTTCTGAGCTCCCATTTTCATTTCTTATGATTAAATTATTAATAGCAGTTTATGATTTACTGATGGCTTAACATCCCCTCAGTTTTTGTGATGGGACCACTGGGCCATCCTCTGGTCGATGTAAATTGTACTGTGCCCTTGCACAGTAGCACAAGCACCCTCTCATGCTTTTACTGTATTTTTTTTCCTATACACGAGTGCCATCTCAGTCATGCTGTATTTCTTTCCCAGACTTCACGGCTGCATGGAATTTGTCTTCCTCATATCGCACTGCTGCAATCTGCAAATCTTCAAATTTTCGAACAACATTGAATGGAACCAGTAATTGTTCGAATTTGAACTATTTTGCAAGTCAACACCTATAGTAGGGAATGAGTTGACTCTGTTCAAGACATGGTATTTTATTTTCTGTATGGCATCGATGAAAAGAAATGCAGTTTGACCATTTTTGTCAACACATCTTTGGTTTATCAGATTTTTGAAAAGAAGAGAGTGGACAAGGGATCATCTTCTTCTTTTTCTGGGTAGCTGAACTAACGACCTCGCCAAAAGCCAAAATTTTTCAAAAAATGAGTTTCGAACAGACTTTCTTTGAGAAGAATGAACCTGGAAGGAGGTGGGTTTAGTCATGGTATATTTGAGAGCATGATATGGAGTAATATAATTTGAAATGTTAAAGCCCATGATTGTACTCTCATTTGCAGCATTCTATCTTCTCTCCATCTAGAGGTCACTATCAATTTTGCCCATGAACATAGTCAAAACAGTAAAGTTTACTGGTAGTGTCTTGAAAGATGTGGATTTAAGTCATGGAAACGGCCTCTTCAAGATGAAGGTAAGGTTACGTACGTCTTGCCCTTCTTGGACCTCACTATGCAGGAGTCTCGTGCACTGGGCTGCTCTTTTTTTCTTTTTTTTTTTTATGGGTCCTTATTTTGTGAGATTGTTTATCCTATTTGTTTTGCATGGTTTGAATTTTCATGCAATGTCTTCCCTGCATGATTTGGTGGTATGTCTTCTTCCTCGACAACCAAATTCTCAGTTTAAAGATTTTTACGTTCCACTAAGCTGTGGGAAATCCATGTTTTGCGATTGTAAATCTGCGAAGATTTGGAGCATTTGAGATTATCATTTTTTGGGTTTTGGGGTGCAACCCTTCACCTCCAACTCCAAGATATGAAATCCTCAGCCGAAGGAGAGGGTATAAAATCCTCAATTGAGCAGTTATCTCACCTGTTACCAAATGGTACCTAGGGAATCCTCTTCACCCGTACAAATTTTTGGTGAGGAGAGCCCTCTTAGAGGGTCTGTGATTTAATTCTCAGATCTACAGATTCCTTGCGTCTTACAAAGGTCACTTAAGAGTTTTGCCCTTTTTTGTTTAAGAACTAGCCTTCCAAGAAGGCAGCAGACGGCATAGGACATGGCAAGTAATCTTGGCACTATGCAAGGAAGCAGGGATTGTCTGGTGGAAAGGATTCACAGGGATTTCACTTGCAGGAACTAGTGTTTAACTTAGGCCGGGCCAAGCCCAAGCCAGCATCTCTTGGCCCATATGAAAACTAAATATTGAATGGGCATTTTCAGGCTTGGTCTCGCGCTTACCTTCATGCAATTAGGGTCGAGCATGGGATTGGTCAGTCCCACCATGCAGCCCCCCTGCGCAAGAATTTTACTGTGTTCGGGTTTTTGTTGGAATGTGGTTACAACTTGATCAACTGCATGGCTGCTCACTGCTGTTGGTTGGATTTTGTCATGTTTATAATCCCCGTCGACCTTGCTTGGCCTGTGTGGCTAAAGTTTCTAACAGGCTCACCCCTAATTGAGTTGACTGTATAATCCCCGTTGACCTTGCTTGGCCTGTGTCGCTAAAGTTTCTAACAGGCTCACCCCTAATTGAGTAACTCCGGGCTCTTAGTTGCGCCTGGATCTTGACCCCAGAAAACGATGAGTCTAATATGCATATCACCATGTTTTATAGACTCCATCCCCTTGGTTAAAGAGATTTGTTTTTTCTTATTCTCATCTTCCAAAAGAAAAACATGGTCAGGATGAGAAGGTTGAAAAAAATTTTGAACATATAGGATAAAAGAGGGATGGTTGAAGTGGAAATTTGCATCTGGAGTACTTTGTGACTAACTAATGTCAAAAGATTGAAGAAGAAATTTTACAGGATAGTGAGCAAAATGTTGGCCAATCTAAAACTAACATATGCATAACATGTATGTAGTAGACAAAAGTGTTGACATGGATGTGTGGTAAAATTAGAAAAGATAAATTAGAAATGAACACTTTTGAGGGCATTTATAGGTAATATCAATAGGGGGTTAATATTAGAGAAATCTGTTTGAGGTGGTTTGGGCACATCGAACGCAAGAAAACAATGGTGCTGATAAGGAAAAGTTAGATATGGAGCTTGATGGTCCACCAACAGGAAGGATTATACTTAAAAAAGACATGGATGGAAGAAGTTTAGGTTGTCCTAGGATTTGGTTCAACATATATCGGAATGGAGAAATAAAATCTATGTAGCTAATTCGCACATTGTTGAGACAAGGCTTTGCTGATGATGATGTCTTAAAAAAAGGGCTTTTAGCAAATACCCCCTAAGGTTTTCAGGATTTGTAAAGAGGCCCTTTAGTATTAATATTTATAAATAGGACCCTACCTTTTCATTTTAATACCTTCCATGTCCCCTAAATTAGTAACCTTTAAAAAACCACCATAAACTTTTAGAGTAAAATAACACTTTTGTCCATCCTTTTATCTCTCTTCACATGATTTCAAAAGCTTAGACTTATTTTTCTCCAAGGCTTAACTTTAACAATTACATTTAATGGCAATGAAAAACTTTATTTAAATTCAATTTGTCAATGGTGGCCCATTTCATTAAGTCCAAATTGATTATAATAACAATTAACTCATGTACTTTTACTAGGTTATAATTGATTCAATCCATGCACGACCAACTATTAGATTGATGAAAACTTCAAAATACCTGATTAGACATCATGTTCATAAGAGAGTTATTAAGAGAGAGGCTATATGGACTTGATATTAAATAATTATATTTTTGAACTAAATATACTAATTTTGAGGACATGATAGGTATAAAAATGAAAAAGCAGGAGTCTATTTACAAATACTGAAACCACAGGAGCTTATTTACAAATCCTAAAAACATGGGGTAGATACAAAAAAATTAAAAAAAAAAGGAAACAGAAAAAGACACTGAACCCAGTCTTGTTTGGTCCATACCACAGCATCATGTAGGTGTATTTGATTTGGCTCGGGTGAATTTGGTTTTCAACCGTCTATTACATGTGGAATCCTTGAATGGTAATGATAGTCTAATCAATGTAGGCTTTACGATGTACTTCATCCATAATTTGGCCCACAATTTCCAAGTATTATATTGTTATTTTGATAAAAGGCAACTTGCATTAATAAGAAACAAAAGACTGCTAACAACATAGGAATCATCCACAGTAGGAAATTGTATGAGGGCATTAATTAAAAAACATCCACTTGAGATTCTTTTGAGTTCTAGGGAATTAAGGATCGTAAGAGGGCATAGAAAAGTGGTCCCTTCCACAGGAAAAAAAGAAAAATAAAAAAGAAATTTTATTTATGAGAGTTTTATGGGAAAAAGCCTCTTAGATTTGTATTAAACACGATTAGGCCCAATTTATCAGTATCCATGGATTGGGTCAATTGGGCTCGAATTCATGCAAAAAATTTTTTTTTTTTGGGGATATATAGAGGCTGGTCCCCATTCCTCATGTTTTTACTACATTAAATCTATGTTAATTTGTGTTAAACATTAGGTCCCTCATTTTGGTATTTTATTTAAGTAGAGGTCCTTTGTCTTTCTATTAAGGATATTTCATACCGAAAATACCCTTGATATGGTCTGTTACACTATTCCGCGATTTAGGCATTAGAATTACGTTTTCATTTCAATTTCAAATTGGAATCATCCGATCTGGCTGTATATTTTTGGAGTGACATATATATTCTTCTTCTCTTTTCTTTTTCTTCTTTTTTTTTTTTCATTCTTCCTTATTTCTTCTTTGTTCCATGTATTTTTTGTTCGATTTTTTTATTTGTCTTCTTGTTTATCATTTCTTTTCATTATGATATCTGTTTTTAATGATATTTCTTTTATTAATTTTCTGTTGTTATTTTTTGTTTTTTGAAACCTTTTTTTGTTGATGATGTTGTAGATCTGGATTTGATCATTGATCTAATGTGTTTCCTAATTTTTATTTTTTGGATATCTTATCTATTTGTAAAAGTATTTTGATTTTGTTCTTTAATGCTCCAGTTTGTTTATAATGATATTTAAATGTAGATCGTGGATCTGATGTCTGAAATAATATATGTAATGATCTGTTGCTTGTGATTTTTGATAGAAAAGAAACTGTTTCACATTCGAAAAAAGATTTTCATCTGTTTTAGAGTTTTTGCAATTCTATTTGTTTGAATGAACGATTTCTTTCTACCTCTGTTATATGTAATCAGATGTACTTCACCTTCAAATACAGCATTCATTTCCCATCTTGGATTTCATTTGTTTGTTTATTATGTGACATCAGTTTTTGTTTTGTGTTTTTAATCTTTGAAACAAGATGAATTTGTTTCACATTAAAAAACAAATTTGATCAATTGATTATAATTTATTTTCAACATATCATACATTAGTCTTGTTTGTTGAGACAGATAGAACATCAAACATGGATTTCATCTATTTGATATGCAAAACAAACTAATAGTTACCTGTTACAGATTTCATCTGTTTTGTAATTACATTTGTTTGTCGTTGCATATGTTTGTAATTTCATCTGTTTGTAATTATAGATTTAATCTGTTTGTAAATACATTATGTTGAACAAGGAAATGGTTTAATTATCATCTTTGGCAGAACAAAATGATAGTTACATGTTAAAGATTTTATCTGTTTTGTAATTACATTTGTTTGTAGTTTCATCTATTTGTAATTTTATCTATTTGTAATTACAGATTTCATCTGTTTGTAAATACACGATGGTGACTGCATGGCTACATTTAATATTTGAATTGTTTTCAATTATAAGTAGATTAATTATTGTAAAATCATATATTTTGTCGATTGTCAAATTACCAAAATTAAATTGATAGATGAATGATGGGCACTCTAGTGATTTTACTATGCAAGTGTGGCATTTCAACAATTGTTGTCAAGGTTGTTGAATCATTTTAGCTTTTAAATTTGGTTGATATAATTTGTGATAAGTGAAATAATTTTATTCGTAGATCTATCTCTTTATGCTACTCTGTTCCTGGACACCCCATGTATTTGGTGGACAATGATTATAATTTTTGAAGTATGTTGGCTATATGCTTGTTTAAAGGTATTGATTGTATTGATATGATCATATCGAAGAGAGACGTTGATTCCACGTTGTCCAATTCCAGAACAAGTGATTCTTGGATTTTTTTTGTTGGATAAAGGGAGGACATGTAACGTTGAAACTGACTTACTTCCTAACTATTCCAACCATGAGGAGATCATTTTGTTGTTTGCTTTTTGTCTCAAGGTATTGACGAGGTTGGACAAAAATTTGAAGGTGGTGTGGAAGAGTTTCGTACTACTCTTCAAAAGTATTCAATTGAGCTTGGATTTAAGTACCCTTACATCAATGATAATTCCTTAAGGGTTATTGTTGAATATGCAATGAAGAGTTCTATATTATATCTGTTTGGTTAATTTAATCTGTTTGAATAGACTCATATATTTATTATCGTCTTAACAAATAAAAAACAGGTCTATAGATTCCTTTTTTCAATTGTATATAATATGTTGACCTTTATATTCATACATTCATGTAAAGTGTACAATTTCATCTGTTTTGATAATTTTATGCGTTGTATGTGTAAACAGATGAATTTATCTATTATTTGATAGATTATGATTATATCTGTCTATGAACAGTCATTCAGTTTGTATATTTTAAGAGTGATTTGTTATGTTATTGCAAACATTTAAAATAGATGAATTCATCCATTTTTGAATTAAACATGTTATTTATTATGTTAATCTCAAGTTTGTTTCAACTTGCCTTTTGCATTGTTGACTCCGAGAATGAAGATAATTGGATGTAGCTTCTTCAGCAATTACATGAGATAATTGCACATGATCGACCTATCACATTCATTTCGGATCGACATCCAGGCATTATTTGCGCTGTTGCACATGTATTCCCTACAGCACAACATGGATATTGTCTTCACTGTTTAAAGACAAATTTAAGATCATTATATTTAGGTCCGTTCTGCTATTCCTTTAGAGATCGTATGATTTATCTTCTACGTGAGTATGCGTATACATCAATAGTGGTAGCATTGAATTGCAAGAAGAAAATTTTTAGAAAAGAATGTGGTTTAACTGTCGAAAAGTTTTTGGATAATCTTCTTTTTGATCGATTGTACAGTGCTTATTTCAAGGGCAATCGCTATGGTGCGATGTGTTCAAATGCAGCTGAATCCTACAATTCTTGGATCTGCTTAGACCCTCATCTGCCTATCACTAAGTTGGTAAATACTATTAGGTAAAAAATAATGGTTTAAATGTCTGAACAAAGGGAGCAAGCTAAAAAGTAAAACTCTACAATTTGTCCGAAAATGGAAAAGAGTTTGCTTAAAGCACTGAATCAAGGAAAAACATCGTGGGTCAGCTACTCAGCAGATTCTATATATAAAGTTCATTCCTCTCCATCTGTTTCAATCGATCTTCATAAACGAACATGTTTTTGCTTTCAATGGTAGCTCAATGGATTCCCATGCTCGCATGCTGCTACCGTTATTCAGAAGAGTGGCAATGATTTGAACTTGTCTGTGGAGAGATACTTCCATGTTGTTGCTTTTAAGGAGTTCTATTCTGAGTCCATATTTCTTATTGCAATAACTGGAAAACTTGAATGTAGCGCAGATGTAGAAATTCGTGCTCCTATTAATAGGAAACAACCTAGCCAGCCAAAAAAAAAAGGATACCTTTTAGGGGAAAAGAGAATATCAGGAAAATGAAGTGTGGTAGATGTAGTTCCATAGGAGATCATAATCATAGATCATGTAAGGAAGTGATTAGATGAAAATAAATGTATTCTTTGATATGTTCTATTTTCTTAAAGGTTTCTGTAGTATGACATTTGACAAAATTCTTTTAAAATTTGAATAAAAGGATTGGTTCTGTTGAAGCATACAATTTTTTTTGTGGGTTTAATTTTATAGTTTGATTGTTAGTTGAACAAAATCAATGAAATATTGGATTTATCGAACAAATTGAAAGCAAATGAAATTGAAAACAGACGATTGAAAACAGATGAGATTGAATGAAATAAAATAGATAAGTTTGAAACAGATGAGATTGAAACATATGAAACAGATAAGATTTAAAACAGATAAAATTGAATGAAATGAAAGATACGAAAGTGAAATAGGTGATATTGGAAGAAAATGAAACATATGAGAGTAAAGTAAATGAAATTGCACGTGATGAGGTTAAAACATTTAAGATTGAAATATATAAAATAGATGAGATTTAAAATAGATGAAATTGAAAGAAAATGAAAGAAACAAAGTGAGATAGATGAGATTGGAAGAAAATGAAACAGATGAAATTGCATGCGATGAAGTTGAAACAGATGAGATTAGAAGAAAATGAAACAGATGAGGTTGCAACAGATGAAATTGAAATTCAATATTCGCTACGATTAAACAGATGGATTTCATATTTCAATGTTCCAAAATAGATCAAATTGATCTGTTTATAGTTCGAACCAAACTTATGATCTTTACAAGTCCATTTGGATAGAAAAAATTGTAATTGCTTTTGTTCGTCACCCGCTCAAATGAATTAAACTTGTGAAACTAATATTTATTCATGTATACTATGAAACAACAAATATATTGATTTCTTTGCTGTAATAGATAGATTGATAAATGTAAGAATAACAAACAGATGGATTTCATTTCAAAACTTGTATTTTGTACATGCATGAGCTAAATTGAGCTCATTATCTCACAAATATGAATGTTTATAATATATATATTTCTATACAATTATTCTCCAGTACAATGTTTACGTAGCAAGATTTTGTTACTTCAGTATCATTTCCTTGATATTGAAATCATGTCTTGTCCACGATTTTCCTATGTCATATAATAATCTTTGAATCATTGAAACTCGGATTTGCTGTACTTTTGTTACAGGAAAGTCCGCTGCGATTGGCTTCTCCTCAAATATTTGTTGCAAAATATAACATACGATAACTCCACAGTCAACCCTGTAAAATAGATTAGAAAAATATCAGTCCTTAAGTGATGCTGTTCTATTTGAATTTGACATGTACTTTATAAGTTTTAAGTTAAACTTACGATGATAATGGCTGCTATGGACAGTTTTGAACCTTTTTCAATCTATAGGTGAAATCCTGGGTTGAAAGAATTTCACCTTCAACTTTATTCTTCACTTTGCTCTCTTCTAATGATTTTTTGTACAAATTTAGAAAGTGATATTCAATAAACAATTTTTGTACAAAAAATAAAAAAATAATAAAAACATTCAAATTTGTTATATGAATACTTTTTATTTTTTAGGAAGTTAACAGATGTTTTTTACAATTCATTTTGTATCATTGTAGTAATTATTATATTGGTTGGCTTTCCATGGCAACAATGAGTTGTACTGTCTTTAGATACCTTCTTCATCGTCTACCACCAACCATATCCAATGACATGAGAGTTTTGTTTTTGGCTTGAAGTGGTTCATTAGGAAAACAATATATCTATTGGGTCCTCAACACTTCACTTATTAAGTAACGGAAGACAAATTTGTTTATACTCTATCGTTCTTTCTCACCCATTTATGTGAAAAAATATATATAATTCAAAAATATGAAATGCAACGCGTGAACTTAACATTTACAACAGAGAAATTGTAACATATCAAAATGAAAGAAATAGAAGGTAGGTAAGTTAAAACAGATGAAATTGAACATATTGAATTGAATTAGAGAAAACATTCAAAACAGATGAAATGGAAACAAATGAAATTTGAAACAAAAGAAACAGATGGAATTTGAAGCAGATGAGATTGAAATAGATTCAATTGTAACATATTTACGTGAAACAGATTTAATTAAAACGGATGGAGTTGAAACATATGGAATTGAAACAGACGTAATTTGAAGTATATGAAGTTGAACAGATTTAATTAAAATGGATGAAATTCAAATAGATGGAATTTGAAATAAATGAGATTGAAATAGTTGAAATTTAAAATAGATTAAACATTTAAAAAGGATGAGATTGAAATAGATTGAACTGAAAGAGATGAAATTGAAAACAAATGAGATTGATATAGATGAGATTAACAAATAAAACAGATGAGATTGAAACATATTTAATTAAAAGACACGAGATTAAAAATAGATGAAATTGAAAACAGATGATATTAAAACAGATGAGATTGAAACAGATGTATACTTACTCAAGAAAAACTTGTCATGTAGAAGAATTTGTTCATTTGAATAGGTGCTCTAGGGTTTGCATTGAGATGTGTTAACTCATTCTTCGTTTGTTCCATATATAGGTGTAAGGTCCCGCCCCAACTTAATTGTAATTTGTGTTAATTAATTTCCTATTAATTAATGTATTTTGGCTTTAATTTATATTATTCTTAATGTTTATTGGGTCTTGGTTGGATAGTTAGTTGGGTTTGACTAAACTAGATAGAAATTATGGCCTATTTTGTTGCTTTACATGTCTTGAGTCAAGCATTCATTAAGCACATCATTTATACATCATCTTGGCACCACATTAATTGCATCATGTGTATTTTAGTTTGTCGGTCAACTTTCATATTTGGCCAACTCAATTCGGATCCATCTTGGCCCACTTGAATTTCTATTAACTCAAACTGCAAAATCCAGAAAACTAATAGGACCTACTTGTAAATTTTAAAAAACCTAGATTTAAAAACCAACTCAAAAATCCTTTTTTGCATCCCCTTTTTTCTACTGTTGGAACTTCTTCCTCTTCTCTTCTTTTCCTCCTCTACCAGTTAGAAATCAAAATTGGATCTATTACATGTTGGATCCAAGGCTCCCATTGTCTTCTTCGTCATCATTTTGCTTGTCTTCTCCATTGGAATCTCTCCATTCCATCCCCTCTTCTTTTCCAGAGCTCCCTAAAGTAAGAATTCCATCATCCCCCCATTTCTTTGAGTTCAAAAGAGTCAAGGCGACTCAATCTTCTAGCATGTATGCATCTTATGCTCATTTTTTTCAATGAATGCATTAGATCATCTTCTATTGAGGCTTCTCCACCATTAAACCAAAGGAAGAAATCAATTTGGGTCAAGCACTGTATCAAAGGCAAGTATAAGAGTGTATATTCATTACATGCATGGTTAAATTGTTTGACTCTTGGTGAACTCTCTCTAAATATCCATTTACAGTTTCTTTACTCATTTGATTTAAGAATAGTGATGGTTGAGTAATGATGAGTATGTTTATGAAACAACGATTAAATGTAGTTGTTTGAAAATGTATTATGATAGTGTTATATAGGAAAACCACAATGGAACCAAATTTGAAAAAGTTCTGTAACGAACTAAACTTTGCACTAAAATAGCTTTAGAAACTCTGAACCATATGGCGAAGCTCACGGCAAAGCCATAACTGTACTACGGCTCAGAATCCAGAAAGCCAAAAATCTATTGTTTCTTCTATGGCCAAGCAATGAAGTGCATTACAGATAAGTCGTAACCACCCTGTGACCAAACCGTAAGTTATTTTACTATTAGCTTTCCAAAGAACGCAAATCCAGTTTTTCTTCTACGACTGACCCCATGGCTAAGCGATGGATTGTACTACGACTAAGCCGTAGATCAACCGTAGCCTAGCTGTAGGCTTCATACAGCTAAGTTGTAAACCAGCATACGATTGAGCCGTAATTTAAGGTGAAATTAAGAGAAAACTTTGTGCACACGGCTAAGCCATGGCCTACACATGACTAAGCTGTAGGAACATACGAACTTAGAAAAATTAGGGACTCTCTAATACTTTATAGGGCTTTAGATATGACACATTTACCTTAATCAAATTAGCATAATGGTAATCAAATAATAAGGAGGAAGAGTATAAAATTGTCACTTATGCCATTCGATTTTCCAAAATTTTCCCCGACATCACGTCATGGGTGCTGGCATAAGAAGTGGATACCATTGCTTATACAATGTAACACTAAGATTTTGATAGCACATTGACACCAAACATTTTATGAACACACCGTATTGAATGATGAAGGAAACACGGATTACCTTAATATCAGGTTGGCTAGTAAATAACCTTGATGACTTCTTAATTCAATGCATTCATATTGTTTAAGTAAACCTTGCCCTTAATAGGATTAAATTATATACCCATTCTTCCTGGCGAACCTTGAGGCAAAATAGAAGACGGAGCTTCTACTATAGGTGGGCTTGTCAGCCAAAATAGGTGTAGTTAAGGTTGAGAGGATTCGAGCTCTATTAGCTCATTTAAGTATGTGTTGTTTGATTATTAGTTAATTTGTTTAATTTCGATTTTTATGATTGAATGCAATCTCAAGACTGGTATTCCCTTTATGTGCGAATATGAGACGATCGTCACGATTGATGATAAGTATGTATAACATGAATTCGGGATGGTCTTGATACGTTGAGTTGGTACTACTTAACTTGTACCTTTATTAAGTTCGACGGGACCAATTCGGATATCCTTTATATCACTACTGCAGTAGTTTATGGAGGAGTTTATTAGCGCTTCTCGGGTAGCTAGACTGATCCCTTAGCGATATTCCCCTCTGTATGTTATACGCTCTCCATAGAGAGAATATAACATCATGAATGCCAACTAGTATGTTACTGTATCTCCAATTATAGTTCCTTATTCATGTTGTATTCATATGCATAACATGCCTAGCTTACGATTATTGCTCTTTTTTAATTAATGTCTCTAATTCAATTGATACAATATGTTAGCTTTATATGCACCTATATTTGCTAAACAATTGTGTTTACAGTGCTATCCTTAGTGTTACAAATAGGTTTAAGTACCGATTCCACCTCTGACATACTTGTAGTGGAGTTTCCAGAGAATTCCCATAGTATAGTATAATAATGTGAATTATGACAACATTCTATGGTTGTCTACTTCGGAGAGCGCCATGTGTATATTTTGGGGCATGACAGGTTATGTCATTTGTTAGATTATATTTAAACATCATGCCATTATATCATATTGTTATTATGATACCTGATTTGATGGACATATAAGTCTTTTATTTGGATTGTATTTAGGTCCTATGTATTTGGTCACACTATGTATACTTATTTTGGATCATTCATGTAAACACTTGTATTTTGGTCATGTAAAATTATACATGGGATTATGTTTCATTTAAAAGACTCTTTAAATTCTATATCTTTGGTTTTACGATTGAAATTTAACAGACTCAGTTTATGTTTAATACCATATCTCAAAAAATGAATTGTACAGGACATTGATAAGTACAGGTAAAAATACACAGGCTTCAGTAAATATTTGAAATGATCACGTGTTACACATTAGTCCTCACACATGAATCTGTGCTTTTTTCCTTGTGGTGGTTCGTATATGTCTTAGTACCGCATGCCACGGGATTACATTTGCCGCGCCTCTGAAGTCACCCTAATCGCAGAATCTCGAGCTCGAGGCATGGCATACATAAGTATTGGTATCAGAGAATGAATCCTATAAAATACACAAGCAAAGTATGGTGTTGTGGAAGAAATAAGTTTGGAATAAAAGATTTAAACACTTAGGGAACATGGTGAGGATACGGTAAGTGCGTTGGAGTATGGGTTGTATAGGATGTTTTGAGTTTACTAATGCTTTGCTTTGAATTAATAACGGTTTTCTTATAGATAATGGCCTCAATCTTGAGAGTTAGGAATGCTCGTCATGGTTCCTCAAGTAATACCAGGAATAATGAATTAGAGGATTTTCCTACTAAGAGCTTAGATCGCATGCCGCACCTTCTTTGTTTGTAGATAATCGATTCCTTATGATGATGCAAAGCATGTTAATGATGATGCTGGAGCAAGTAACAAGGATCAGTAAGAATCAAGCTGCAATGCAAATGCAGGTAGCAGCAATAATAGAAAAACAAGTTCAGCTGTAACAAAATTTAGCAATAGTAGAGGAGAGTATGTAGGATGTTCTGAAGAAGAAATTTAAGAGGAATGCATCATCCTCTGGGGAGCACGTTTGGCAGTAGAAGAAACAAAGATCAAGGCTCGTAGTTCCGAAAAACCAATGTGTGATCTGTGTTGTAATGGCCATGAGACAAATAAATGTTGGAAAAAGACTGGAGCATGCTTTCGTTGTGGTTCGATGGAGCATCAGCAAGCAAAATACCCAGGGAAGAAAAATTCCAACGAAGCTCCATTATGCCAACAGTAGCAATCAATTAAGGAACCTCATCAGAATCAAGTCGCAAGTAGCGTCAGCAAAGGTGGCCTCTTTACCTATTATCTTTATTCTTTGTGGTTCCTTTGTTTGTAGATGTTACAAGTAGTCTATGTGATTTGCTATTTAAGATAGTTTTCGAGATTCTTATTGTATATGAGTATACAGGTGAGACTCAAAAATTATTTTCCTTATTAATCCTGTGAGAAGATTTGGTGTTATTTCTTGAGATGCAGTTGGCACACTTCAGATGTATACTAGTTTAAATAGTTTAATCGGTGGCTATTGAGCTTAAATAACTACTGCCTTATATTGATGAGTTGTCCCATTAATTTCAAAGTGTAGGATAATTTTCTAAAATTTGATTTGAAGATAGGTTATCTCAATCTTAAGATCGAGAGTAAGATGTGTGAAGATCAACTTTTAAGATCAAATCTAGATATTAAGAGTTCTTAATGGATTATTAGATTAATGAATGTTCCAAACATATTAAGAGTTAAGGAATGGAATCCTTATTCCATACATGGATTGGTTTCTAGATTACAATTATCATTGATATTTTGATGTATTCCAATTTATTAGTACTCGTGATAATCCTTTCAGGACTTTTCTTTATCGTTTGATGATTAACTGATTTTGCTAATGTAAAGATGTGATCCTTAGTTTGACTAAGTTGTAGTCTTAAGTCATATTATATCTGGTGTTGAATATTCAATGATCCAATAGATTTGAGATTATTATTAGTTGGCAACCTAAATTCGGAGCTCCTTGTGGTCTTACAAGATGTTATCATAGGATTGTGAAGGATAATTCCGAAATCACAACTCCATTTATTAATTGATTAGAGGAATAATTCTTTTGTGTAGACAGATTAATGTGAGCACAACTTTTAAGTCTTGTGATATTACTTGATTCTTTGAGAGCCAGTAGAGTTGTGTGAGGATGCAAAATAATAGAATTGATCCAGCAGATATAATCAGTAGTTGAGGATTCAAATTTGATTGGAGTCTTTGATCATATAATTGAAGAGATTGTTATCTAGATTAGTTTCTTGAGATTCTATTAAGAGCATATCCTAGATGGGATTCCAAGCTTCTGCGCTTAGTAAATTCGTGGAAAATCTTAATATTAATTGACAGAAAGGAAATTCACACCGTTCAAAGGCATATTGATCAAAGGCATTTAAGATAAGTGATTAGTAAGAACAATCATCCACTATCACTGTTGATGAATTGATCGATCAAATCAATGTGTAAGGAATATTATTTAAAATTGATTGAGATTTAGTTGTTATTAATTTAAAATCTAAAACTATGTGAATTGAAGCTGGATCTTAAATAAAAAAAAGCATTGTAAACTCTTGACTATTTATTTTGGTGGTCAATTAATTTGATAGTATTTATGATTTAATGAATGGAATGCTCATATATTTTTAAATCAGTTGTGGTGTTTATTAAGAATATCTTGATGCAATCTGATCTTATTATTGAAAAAGTAAATCGCCTAAAGACTTTTTTTTCTACTTTGAAGTGTAATCAATTAAATGATAATCTGGAGGTCGTAATTTTGGATCTGATTAAATTTTGTTCTGAGATCAACCCCTAGAATCATATTGGGTTATATGATTTTCTATCTATCATTGAGGTGAGGAAAGTTACCTATTATGTCTTTTAGGGATTTCTAAATGTCAATTAGATTTCAATTCAATAATTGTTCAAGTCCTCTGTAAGAAGTGAGTAACATGAAATAATTTGGGTAACTGTTGATCGTTAGACAAATCAGAGTTTGTGTCATGTAAGAAGGATTTTGAGCTTAGTGATCTGGCCCATGAACATATGGTGATTAGGGTGCTAACTCCTAGGTAGGAATAATGTCCGCTTGGGTTAGTAGGTTGCCTTATGATTGTGGTTGATGTTCCTCAGTTGTTAGTGGCAAGTCTTACCTTCAACATAGACTACCAACCAAAGTTAAATGTCTAGTCAGACCTTTCATCCAGACTTCTAAAGGCATGAAGTGTCCATCCTTGTATTAGAGAAGAAGTGGATCTAGAGAATTCCTTAAGTTTTCGATTGTCGTTAATGCAGCGGAGGCGATGCTTGAAGTTCCAAGACTGAAGAATGTCATTCTAAGTACAGAAGCTTCACTGACAATCGTAGAATATCCTTTAATTTCAAATCAATGATAAAGTAATCCCAAAGATTTCATTGAGGAAAGTAATCCGTTTCAGGTAAAATTCAAAGGAATTCTCAATGCCTTTCATGTGTCGAGGCTTCGTAAGATGATTCTAGACTTGTGTCGTGTCATTGAATATGAGAAGATCAAAGTGAAACCAGATGCAATGCACATGGAGTAGCTTCTTCGTGTCATTTACATAATGAACAGGTTTGGTAAGTATCCCTGACTTGTTTTATTATTTGTTTTTATTAGTTTTTTCATTCGAAAGACCGAATGATCTTAAGTAGGGTGAGATGTAAGATCCTGCCCCAACTTAATTGAAATTTATATTAATTAAACTTGATCTCCTATTAATTAATATATTTTGGCCTTAATTTATACTATTCTTAATGTTTATTGGGTCTTGGTTGGATAGGTTCTTAGGTTTGACCAAACTAGGTGGGAATTATGCCCCATTTTGGTACTTTACATATCTTGAGTCATGCATTCCTTGGGTACATCATTTATATATTATCTTGGTACCACATTAATTACATCATGTGTATTTTAGCTTGTAGGTCAACTTTCATGGTTGGCCCAACTCAATTCGGATCCATCTTGGCCCACTTGAATTCCAATTGACTCAAACTGCAAAATCTAGGAAGTTAATAGAACCTGCTGTAAATTCTATAAAATCTGAATTTAAAAACCAACTCAACAGCCCTTCTCTGCATCCCCTTCTTTTCTACTACTGGAACTTCTTCCTCTTCTCTTTTTTTCCTCCTCTATCAGTTGGAAATCAAACTTGGAGCTGTTGTATGTTGGAGCCAAGGCTCTCATTGTCTTCCTCATCATCTTTTTGCTTGTCTTCTTCATTGGAATCTCTTCATTTCATCCCCTCTTCTTTTCCAGAGCTCCCTCAAGTAAGAATTCTATCATCCCTCCATTTCTTTGAATTCAAAAGAGTCAAAGAGACTCAATCTTGTAGCATGCATGCATCTTATGCTCATTTCTTTCAATGTATACGTTAGATCATCTTCTATTGAGGCTTTTCCACCATTAAACCAAAGAAAAAAGTTGATTTGGGTCAAGCACTATATTGGAGGTAAGTATAAGAGTGTATACTCATTACATGCATGGTTAAATTGTTTGACTCTTGATGAACTCTCTCTAAATATTCATTTACAGCTCCTTTACTTATTTGATTTAAGAATAGTGATGGTTGAATAATGATGAGTATGTTCATGAAACAATGATCAAATGTAGTTGTTTAAAAATGTATTATGATAGTGCTAAACACGAAAACCACAATGGAACCAAATTTAAAGAAGTTCTGTAATAAATTGAGCTATGCATTAAAATAGCTTTAGAAATTTTGAAGCATACAGTGAAGTTCACGGCTAAGCTGTAAGTGTACTATGACTCAAAATCCAGAAAGCTAAAAATCTAATGTTTCTTCTACGGCTAAGCCATGAAGTGTATTACGATTAAGCTGTAACCATCCCATAACCAAACTATAAGCTATTTTACAGTTAGCTTTCCATAAAACCCAAATCTAGCTTTTCCTCTGCGGCTGACCCCACGGCTAAGCTGCAGAGTGCACTGCGGCTAAGTCATGTATTGTACTACGACTATGCTGTAGCTCAGCTGTGGCCTTGCCGTAGGCTTCATACGGCTAAGCCGTAGACCAGCATACGGCTAAGTTGTAATTGCAGGTGAATGGAAAACTTTGTGCACACGGGTAAGCTATGGCATACACATGGCTAAGTTGTGGGAACACAAAAACTTAGAAAAAATTAGGGACTCTTTAAAACTTTGTGGGGTTTTAGATATGACACCTTCACCTTAATCAAATTAGCCCAATGGTAATCAAATAATGAGGAGGATGAGTGTATAGCTGTCACTCATCCCCTTCGATTTTCCGGATTGTTCCCCGACATCATGTCACGAGTGTTGGAATAAGAAGTAGTGTCCATCACTTATATGATGTAACACTAAGATTTTCATAACACATTGACACAGGACATTTTATGAATATACCGTATTGAATGATGAATGAAACACGGATTATTTTAGCATCAGGTTGGCTAGTAAATAACCTTGATGACTTCTTAATTCAATGCATTCATATTGTTTAAGTAGACTTTGCCTTTAATATGATTAAATCATGTACCCACTTTTCCTAGTAAACCTTAAGGCAAAATTGGAGATGGGGCTTCTACTGAGTATGGGCTTATGAGCCAAAATAGGTGTAGCTAAGGTTGAGAGGGTTCAAGTTCTATTAGCTCATTTAAGTTTGCATTGTCTCATTATCAATTACTTTGTTTAATTCTAATTTTTATAATTGAATGCAATCGCAAGACCAATACTCCCTTTATGTATGAATATGAAACGATCACTACGATTGATAATAAGTATGAATGATAAGTATATATAATATGAATTTGGGACAGTCTTGATACGTTAAGTCAACACCACTTAGCTTGTACCTTTATTAGGCTTGACGGGATCAATTCGGGTATCCCTTATGTCACTACTGCAGTAGTTTATGGAGAAGTTGGTTGTCATTTTTCGGGTAGTTAGACTGATCCCCTAGCGATATTCCCCTCTATATGTTATACGCTCTCTTTAGAGAGAATATAACCTCGTGGATGTTAACTAGTATGTTATAGTATCTTCAATTATGATTGCTTATTCATGCTGTATTCATATGTACAACATGCCTAACTTACGATTATTGCTCTCTTTTAATTAATATATCTCTAATTTAATTGATACAATTTGTTAGTTTTATATGCACCTATATTTGCTAAACCGTTGTGTTTACAGTGCTATTCTTGGTGTTACAAATAGGTCTAAATACCACTGTTAAAAAAATCGGCCGATACCGGTCCGTACCGGCCAATACGAACCGATATTGGCCGGTACCGAGGCGATATTTTGATGTGTATCAATCTCGGTACCGGTCTCTCCAAATATCGCCAATTTATCGCGATATATCGGCCTCCTTTTCAATTTATCGGCAGAACCGATATATCGGCCGATATTTTCAAAATATCGGCCGATAATATATATACATCGTCTAACCCTAATTTTTCCCTCTTTCTCCCCCTCTACTCATCCTCCTCTACCCAAAGTTGGCCATCTTGTTGCTTCTCCTCCATTAGCCTCCAAAAGCATCACAAAATTCTTTTTTTTGGTGGATTTGGCTTATAAAAGTAAAGGAAATACATTTATAAGGTAAGTATATTAAATTTCTTTTTTTTTTAAATATTTGTTTAGTAGGAGCTTAGATGTGATCCATGATAATGACTCCACTTGTTTTATGTTATAGATTTACATGTTGTGATTTATGAGTGTGGATCTATTATTTGGTTTTTTAAAATATTAAGATTTTAACATTTATTAAGATTTAGAGTCTTTTAATGTTAAGTATTATTTTTAATTTTTTTAGCATGTAAAAACATGATTTTATGAAGCAAGTTTGATAGATTTAGTTATAGAAGACATAGATCTACAAGATGTGGACATTTTATGTTTATTTATTTTCGGATTTTTAAATATTTTAATATTAAAATAAGATTTTTTGAAGATTTAATCACAAATTTGTTATTTTGTTGTATACTTTATGTATGATATGAATATGGTAAGTTTTCATTTTTTTCAAAACATTATGTAAATACTAAATAGTTTTATATTTTCAAATTTTATTTTCTTGTAAGAAATAATAATTTAATATTTAAAACTAATATTTTGAGGATTTCACTATAATTTTTTTAAAGTAAGCATAATCTTTGTAAACTTCATGTAGGATTACTTTTTTTTATTGTTCTTTAATGTAATTAGTTTTATATTTTTTAATTTATTTTCTGATTTTTTTAATTTTAGATTAAACTATTATATATTTAGATTTTCATTATAAGTATGATTTCCTAATTTTATATAATCATTGTATACTTTACATATGCTAATTTTTTTATGGTTGCCTCATCATTTATGTGAATATGTAACATGTAAATATTTTTTATATTTCTGAATTTTTTTTGGATTGTTAGAACATGGAATTAGAAAAATTAAATAATTAATGTATCATTTAAAATGTACCCTTTTGAGATTCCAATTACTTTTATATGAATGTATTAATTTCTTTGTTTTTATTATATTTTGGATCTTAGTTTAAATGTTATAAATTGTGCCAATGTGTTCTTTTGTTTTGAAGAGGCGAGATTAAAATGGTGCGTGACATTGATCCAGCATGAAACCATTGTGAAGAAGCTGGAAGCAAACACAAGATTAAATGTAATTATTACCAAAAAATCATAAATGGAGGGATAACTAGATTGAAGCAACACTTGGCTCATAGGCAAGGCCAAGAAGCAAAGTGTCCTTGTATACCACCTAATGTGAAAAAAGAAATACAAGAGTTGTTGGATGCAGGAAAACAGAAAAAGGTTGTCAGAGAGAAAAGAAAAGAGGAGGAATTTGAAGCATGTAGGGAAGAAGTTTTTGGGTCTAGGGAGGGAGATTATTTCCTCCGATGATGATGAGGATCCAAATTTAAGCAGGGCTAGAAAAGAAAGTTTGAGGTCACTTCAGGAGGAAGAAGAAAGAAGAAGAATGCAGTATGAGGCAGCTATGAGAGGTGGCCAATATGATGAGGGTGGCTCATCTGGATCTAGGGGAGTGGGTTTGCGTCAAGCATTTGTCAAAGACAACCCCGCCCAGCAGATATTGAGGATGGTGATGAATCTCCTACACAGGCACCTCGTAGGCTAAGTGTAATGAGTCTAACGGATCCATTTGCATATAGAAAACCAACAGCCAAGCAACCCAGCATTGTAAAAGCATTAAAGGGAAAATTTAATAAAGCAAAAGATAATTTGATAAGAGCTACTAGAAAGTTCTTTTTAGATGCAGCTATTCCATCACATAAGGCAAACTCTCCTTATTTTACCACTATGTTAGATGCAGCAGCGGAACATGGTCCCGGTATAAAAGCACCCACCCCATATGAGATTGGTCATCTCTGTGTTAAAAAAGAATATGAGGAGTTACAACTCTGGGTGGAAACTTTTAAGAGGATTTGGAGAGAAATGGGCTGCACACTAATGTGTGATGGGTGGACAACCCTCACAAAACATCATCTCTTGAATTTTCTAGTTTATTGCCCTTTGGGAACAGTTTTTATCAAATCAGTTGATGCAACTGATTATGTTCAAGATGCTAGATACATCAATAAGTTGTTTAATGAAGTGATTAATGATATTGGGGCAAATTGTGTAGTTCAAGTTGTCACCGATAACGCTGCAAACATGAAGAAAGCAGGACTGATGCTTATGCAGCAGAGGCCAAATATTTTTTGGTCACCATGTGCAGCACATTGCATAGATTTAATGCTCGAAGAAATTTCCAAAGGAAAAGTCATGAAACAAGTGATTGAAAAGATGAAGAAATCACTAATTTTTTCTACCAGCCTTATAGACTTGTTTCAATGATGAAGAAATTTACAAACAATCATGAACTACTACGGCCTGGCATTACTCGATTTGCTACCCACTTCATAGCCATTGAGAGTATTTACAAGTATAAGGAGGGCTTCTCCACCTCATCAAATCAGATGAATAGCTGAATTCTAAGTGGGGAAAGCGGCCAACTCCCTTAACAGAAGAAGTATGCAAGACCATTAAGTCCAATAAGATTTGGCCTCATGTTAAAAATTGCTTAAATGTTTTTGAGCCTTTAATAAAAGTTCTTCGATTGGTTGATGGTGATGATAAGCCAACTATGGGCTTTTTACATAAGGCCATGGAGAAAGCAAAGATGACTATTAAAGCAAACTATAGATATTATACTAAACATTGAAAAATCATAGATAGCCATTGGGAGCGTCAATTGCATCATGACTTACACACAGCTGGTAAGTGGAGACTGATTTCTTATTGCCTTTCATTATTATATTAAATTCTTTTTAATACATTACTCACGTAAATTTTTGCATTTAATAGGTTACTTTCTGAATCCACAATTTCGATATGAATCTTTGGATCGAAATATAACTGATGAAATTCGAGTGGGCATGAAAAATGTTATTGAAAGACTAGCAAATGACGCCGATGAGGCCATTAGGGCAACAAACCAATTAAGTAAATTAAAAAGTAGAGATCTTATATAATGTATGTTGTTTTCTTTAATTTAATTTATATCATTATTCATTCATAAGTTATAATAGTTGATATTGATAATTCTTTTTCTTCTTTAATGCTATTAGATCGATGTATATAATGAAGGAATGGGAAGTTTTGGCACCACCATTGCTTGAAGAGCTGTTACACAAACATATCCTGGTAAGGATTATATAATATAAATAGTAAATTATATTTTCATTATTTGAAAATTCAAAAATTGAATGTTTAATATGTAGTTCTTTTATTTTCAGCTGAATGATGGTTAAATTATTGAGAGAGTGCTCCAGCATTAAGGACGATCGCAATTAAAGTTCTCAGTCAAACTACATCTTCGTCAAATTGCGAAAGAAATTGGAGCACCTTTGCTTTTATCCACACAAAAGTAAGGAATAAAATCGCGATGGATAATTTGAACAAACTAGTCTACATTCACTATAACCTCAAGCTCTGCAGTCGAAATCGAAGAAGAAGAGCATTTGATGAGGATCAACAAGATTACTTCTGCCCAATTAATTTAGACTATATATTTTCAGCAGAAGATGATTTGTTAGGTGAGTGGCTAGAGGAGCAGAAGAGCCATTATTAGATGGAAATCCAGAGCTAGCAGAAATGGTTGAGGACTTGACTGGGAAGCAATTTGAGCCAATGAAAGCCTCTGAAAGATTACAAGAGATTAATTTGACACCATAACAGAGGAGTACTATGGTTGATCCTACAGAAGCAAGAAGAAAGGAGGTGGGTGAGGAGAATGAGTCAAGTATCTTTACATTTTCCTCATCAGCAGGACTCCTCCGAATTCCCCTGGGACTGGCGGTCACTATGGAGATAATGAGCTACCAATGTATGAGACAGTTGAGCATTTTCCTGGTGCTACAGACTTAGATCCCCATCGTGGTTATGTAAGATATGTCTCATAAACTGAGACAAAGATTGGTAGTAGCATCGGTCAAAGAAGAGGGGAAGGTACTTCTGCAAGCAACGTTGGACAACGGCAGGCTACGTATGGTCCGTATGGATACAACCGTCATTGGCCAACTCAATTGCCTTTAGCTTCACCGTTACAACCGTGGTATGAGCATGGACAAGGAATGATCCAACGTGAACCCCAACAAGCTATTTTTATTCCTCATGAATTTTTTAATTTAAATTTGGGCCCCCAGTCATCTCAATCTACTGATGATAGCTCATCATATTATGAAGGGATCTTCGCTCCTCAGCAACAATATCAATATGGGCAAGGGTATGGGAGTGCAATGCAAGAGTTTGGATCATATTATTATAACTCATACCAAAGAAGAAGAACTGATGATGATGATGATATCGTGCCTGGAAGACACTTCACTTGGAATTAGGGTATGTATTAATTCTCTCCAATTGCTTTATGATTTATTTTACTGTCATTATGTCATATGCTATGTTAATATTCATGTTCTTGAATTTTACAACTTGCTTAATAATTGAGTGATAAATTGATGGTTGATGAATGATGAATGATAATTGATGATTGATAAATAATGATTTATATACTATATAAGATACAAGTATAACTTACAATGTACAACACTACAAGTCTACAACCACTATATATAAATTAAAAATAAGTTGTATTCTCTAAAATTTCATACTAATAGATAGTTCATATTTTATAAGTCATAATTATGGTTTTTATAAAAAAAATCACAATTTCGGACAAGACAGCGATACAGGATACCATAAGTTAGGGGGACCGATATTTTCATTTATATGTGTTACTAATGAAAAAAAAACATTGTTTTCCAGCATTTTCTAATATTTTGGATATTTTGGATATTTTTTTAATTTTTTTTGGATTAAAAAAAAATCACACAGCAATGACTGCGACGGACCACGAACCGCGACCGATACCGATACCGTATCGGTTTTTTGGACCGACTGATACCGCAATTTTTATTCATGCTAAATACTAATTCCACCTCTAACATACTTTTAGTAGAGTTTCTAGAGACTTTCCAGGATATAGTATAATAATGTGGACTATGACAACACTCTATGGTTGTCTACTTAGGAGAGCGCTATGAGTATATTTTGGGACATGATAGGTTATGCCATTTGTTAGATTGTGTTTATTCATCATGCCATTATATCATATTGTTTTTATGTTACCTGATTTGATGGACATGTAAGTCTCTTATTCGAAATGTATTTAGGTCCTATGTATTTGGTCACACCATGTATCCTTATTTTGGATTATTCATGTAGACACTTGTATTTTGGTCATGTAGAATTATGTATGGGATTATGCTTCATTTAAAAGACTTTTAAATTCTATATCTTTGGTTTACAATTGAAATTTAACAGACCCAGTTTATGTTTAATACCAAATCTCAAAATATGAATTGTATAGGATATTGATTAGTACAAGTAAAAATACATAGGCCTCTGCAAATGTTTGAAATAGTCACATGTTATACATCAGTCTTCGCAGATGAATTTGTGCTTTTTCCCTTATGGTGGTTCGTATGTGTCTTAGTACCGATCCGATTGCTATGGGATTACGTAAGCCGCGCCTCGAGAGTCACCTTAATCGCAAAATCTCAGGCTCAAAGCGTGACAATAGGATTTCACCAAATGCATCAAGATCTGTGTATATTATAACAGATTAAATCAGAGTTAATAATTTCATTTGTTATGAATATATTAAATTACGTTGTTTTATGTTCTTAAATTACTTATGATCTTTTTGTTCTTGAGCATATCTCTAATATCTTCCTTTATTGCCGAATCCAATCCTTCAAAGCCCCATATTATTGCACTGCACAGCATACCACGAAAATAAGTGATTTAAATAAAAAGAAAGTTTTTTTTTAAAACAAAAATGTTACTTACCCTTTGCCTTCTAACTCAAATATTACTTGGATTAAATTTATGTCTTCTTCATCCTAAAATTGCTAGACAGGAGACTTTATAGGAAGATATTTTTTGTTCGTAGTTTGGTCATTTGGATTTTCAATTGCCCCACCTCAATAATTTCATATGTTTTGAGAGGCAAATCCATCTGTTTTTGTAACTTCTTAATCTTTGGATTTTTTCTTTCATATTCAAATTGAGGATCCTTCTTCTTTTTTCATTCTTTCTCCTTCAATTTAATTTTTTTATCAATGAAAATGGCTTTTTTGTCAAAGATTTGCCTTTCTTCAGCTAATGTGTGTCTTTCTAGATTTCATCTGTCATCACCCCTTTTTCTACAGTCTCCTTCTTGGAATTCATTTTTCAGTTTGAACCATCACAGCAGCTAGCCTTTTAATTAGATATATTTTTTCAATTTGAAGAATTTCAACTTTGCTCTTTAGATCATTAATTTTGGCATCTTTCTGTATGACCGTCTTTTCCAAAATTCTATATTTAGTCATTTATTTTCTTCAATCAAATCTTGTATTTCATCTTCTAAGAGATCAACTGTGTTGTTCAAATTATTTATTTCATCATCCTTCGCCTTCAATATATCATTCACATTTTTTTTCACTTTATTTTTTCCTTTTTTGAAGGATTTGATATTTATTGATCATATCATTTATATCAACATCTTTTTTTTTTTTTTTTAGTTTCTTATCCATCATCCTATTTTTGTCTTCTTGTTCTTGAAGCTATACTTTTAACTTTTCTTTAAGTTCAATTATTCTATTTCTCTTGTACTTATTCTTTCTTTTCATTTTGATATATTTCATTTCGAAACTCTCAGTCTTGCAAAATGCTTCCAGATTTGCAATTTCTCATTCCAAATGGACATCTTTAAATTCTTCATTTTTTGGAAAATCTCCTTGTGGTATATCTGTCTGAGATCCTGTTAGTGAAAGCAACTCTTTATTTTTTAACATTGGTGGACTTGTGTCAATAGCATCTGCCAATGCACAACTGATGCTCGTTTTCAGGCAGTGTGCAAATTATGCTCAGTGTGAGATCATCATACATCCGTCCAATGTCAATAGTGCCTCATATTGTTGTCCTTCATCTAACACTTCATTTTATGAAATTTTTCCTTCTTGTTCTTTTTCACTTTCTTTTTTATCCTTGTTCTCGAATAAGTCAGATTTACTTAAATGCTTAGCTTCCATTTTTCTTTGTTTTATCTTTTATTGGACCTTTTTTTGTTATTTAACTTTTGCTTATTTGTTTCCTCCTTCATTTGACTCAAAGTCATTCTTTTCTTTGATGACAACATGCTTCCTCTTTTTTTCCTTTATGAATAATTGTTGCCGATTTGATGCACTGTTCTTCTGACAAGGTTTTCTTAAGTTTTTCATCATTAACCTGAAAAATAATTTTAAAAGAAATTAGTTAGAATAGAGTTAATTTAATCTGTTGTATGTAAACAAATAAGCTGTTTGAATCTAATGCAATTGAAACAAATGAAATTAAAGGATATGAGATTGAAACAGATGAGATTGAAACAGATGAATTTGAAAGATATGAAATTGAAATAGATGAAATTGAGACAAATGAGATTGAAACAGGGTTGAAAGAATTCAAACAGATGAGATTTAAAACATATGAAATGGAAATAAATGAAAGACACGGGATTGAGACAGATATATTCTAAACATCTGAAACAGATGAGATTTAAAATAAATGAATTTGAAAGAAATGAAAGACATGAGATTGAAATAGATGAATGTAAAACAAATGAATTTGAAAGATATAAAATTGATGAGATTGAAACAGATGAGTTTAAAACAGATGAAATTGAAATAAATGAAAGATATGAGATTTAAAATAAATGAAATTGGAAAAAATGAAAGACACAAGATTCAATCAAATATATTCCGACCATATGAAGCTGATGAAATGAAAATTGAAAGATACAAAACTAAATATAAAACAGTAATAGATAGATTTCATCTATTTGATATTTACAGCTAATAGATGTATTTATTTGTTTGGTAGTCATAATAGTATATTATATTAGAACACAGATAGATTATATACATTTGATTGTTATACCCTGCGATCTTCAAGGGTATCAATAGATACCCAGTGCTTGGAATTATTGTCTAGTACCTTGTACAAATCATTAAGGTTCTGCTTTAAAAACCTTGGGAAGTTGTTGGCTATTTTCAAAGGTCTACAATAGTTGAAGGCTCACATAGCCAATACTATTACAAAATAAATAGAATGTTAGAAACAGCAATAGATAATATGTGAAGATTTTGTTTGTTTTTTAACAGATAAAAGCATGTGCTCACTGGTAATGCTATAGTGCATCCTGTGCAATAGCTAGACTGTAAACTTCTTGGCTTTCATTTGCATTAGATTGTTACTTATTGCTTTTGACCAATTATACTTCCTTATCTGGTCAAGGTCTTCAACAAAGTTTACAAGCACCCATGTAAGTGTATGTGATGTCTTTGAAAAGAATAGGGCAGCACACATATAAAGTGTGATTAGTCTAGCCATATTAGCCATGTCTTATTCTATGTTCTTTGATACTGTTATCATCAACTTATCTCTTATATTCTTAGCTGTCAGCCTATCTTCTTCTTGGAACTATTTTGTGGTGAACCTTGATTGTGGCTTCTTTTGATAACCTATCTGCATCTTAGTATCACCACATTAAATACAAATATTAATGATCTATCATTGCTCGTTAGTTTAACAAATTTGTTCCCAATCTTGAATGCTTCTCTATCTCCATTATATCGAATGATGATCACCACCATATCATCATCATTCTTCCTGCAAGCTTTCTTGTCAACTTTGTTATTTATTATGACATCAATCATTTCCCAGAACGGTATCTTTTTAAGATGGACAATATGTTAATTTGTCAGCTACCTTTTCTTCTTAATATCTTCAAATATCCTCAGTAGTGCCAGTAGATTTGATCTAAACTAAGGCTTGTAGTTTTTTCCAGTTCTTGCAGTTGTTGGCTGTGGTTAAGGTGCAACCCTTAATCCCCGGTTGTTTGTTTCTAGTTCTTTTTGCTATTTGTGGTTATTTGCCCAAAACAGATGAGATTGAAAGAAATTAATTTGAAAACATATAAGCTTGAAATAGATTAAATTGAAAATAGATAAGATTCAAAGAAATGAAAGACACAAGAGTGAAACAGATGAAATTGAAAACAGACGAGATTGAAATAGATGAGATTGAAAGAAATTAAAGACACGAGAGTAAAACAGATGAGATTGAAAACGAATGAGTTTGAAACAGATGAGATTGAAAGAAATAAAAGAAGCGAGATTGAAATAGATATTCCAAACATCAAACAGATGAAATGGAAATTGAAAGATATAGAACTAAATATAAACCAGTAATAGAAAAAAAACATAATATAAAACAGTAACAAATTGAATATGTTTATGATATGAAATAGATTGATTTATAAAACTGGTAACACAATCAGATAAAATAAAATATTTATAGAAACATGTATTCCTTATTACAATTTTTAACTTCGAAATCGTATATTATCCTTGTTTATCATTAATTCGTTGAAATTGAAACACATGCAAACCCTAGTTTCGAGTCATTGTATCAAAAGATGAAACAGATTGATTTGTCAAAGTGGTACCACAAACAGATGAAATCTAATATTTCTAAACATTGTGTGTGCATTGCTTCAGTTTCTAACTTCGAAATCGTATATTATCATTGATTATCATCAATTCGTTGAAATCGAAACAAATGCAAACCCTAGTTTCGTTTGTTTTGTTTAGATTTTTGACACTATGATGAATCTTTGAGAAGTGATGATGGAGAAGAAGATTTGACACTATGAAGAATCTTTCGAAAGAAATGATAGAGAAGATGATGGTACGCTTCAATGAATCTGCTTGATGCAAGGAGCGAATTTTGGTTTGGAAGCGAAATTGTTGCAAAAAAGGAAATGAGAGCATCTTTATGAAATGAAAGACTTAATAAGCAAAGAGGGTTATGTTTGTAAAAACACTAGTGCTTTTTTAACTTAGGGACCTATTGTAGCTATGATTATTTCAAGGGACCTATGGTACTTCAGTAAAATATCTAGAAATCTTTGGCTAAAGCTCCCTTAATCCCTTGCTTTCTTCCTCTCTTCTTCTTCTTCCTTTTTTCCTCTCTCTTTTTCTTCTTTTCTCCTCTCTTCTTCCTTTCTTCCTCTCTCTTTTTCTTTATTCTTCCTCTCTTTTTCCTTTCTTCTCTGCATTTTTTTTCCGCAGGGCTGAGTTTGTTTGTTTTTTTTTTTAGAAGGCTGATTGATGCTAACGTCACTCAACGCTACAAAAAAAAAACCGTAGAGAATAAATGAAGACTATAGGAGAACTAACAAAGGAAGAATAGGGGAGAAAGGAAAAAGAAGAGAGGAGGATGGAAAGGAAGAAAAATAGGAAAAGAAGAAAGGAAAGAAAGGAAGAAGAAGAGGAAAGAAAGAAAAGAAGGGATTAATATTAAGGGTTTTTTCTTTCTTTCTTCTCTTCTTTGTCCTCTCTTCTTTTTCCTTTCTTCTTTCTCTTCTCCTTTTCTTCTTTTCTTCCTCTCTTCTTCTTCCTTTCTTCTTCTCTTCTTCTTCTTCTTATTTTACTTCCTTTCATCTTCTCTTCTTCTTCTTCTTTTACTTCCTTTCTTCTCTCTTGTTCTTCCTTTTTTCTCTCTTCTTTCTCCTCTCTTCTTCTTCCTTTCTTCCTCTTTTCTTCTTCATTTCTTCTTTCTTCTTCCTTTCTTCTCTACGTTTTTATTTTTCTATGTATAGCTTAGTCACACATGCAAAAAAAAAAAAAAAAAAAATTCTTTTCTATGTACAGATTAGTCACAAATGCAAAAAGAAATTTTTTTAGCAAGAATTAGAGCCCAATTGACCCAATCTGTGGATATTGATAAATTGGGCATAAACACAATTAGGCCTAATTTAAGGCCCAATCATGTTTAACGCAAATCAAGGGGTCTTTTCCTATAAAATCTTCCTTATTTATCCAGATGCTACATAAATCTGCCTATAAATAATGAATTAGGAAATGATAAGTCTTATTACCTAGTGGACAAACCTTGTTTTAAGTCCACCTCCATCATTAGTACAATGGTTTTATTGATGGTTTCCGACAACCATGTTTTCAGCGTATACTTATTGTGTCTAGAACCATTAATTGGTATTAGAGCCGATTCACCATTGAACCATCAATTGGTATCTGAGTAGATCCTAGTTGTGTTCACAATTATAATTTTGAGGATTTGACCAAATAGGATACAGAAGACTGTGGATTCTTCAAAATAGTGTTGACAAAAAACATATCCCATATATGGGTATTATACAGGGGAGCCCTATTAATTATTCCAATTTTGCCCCTAAAAGTTAAAACCCTAGTTTTAACTTATTACCAAGTGTAAAACTTCTGTATTCACCTCATTCCCTGCCTTCGTTCCTCTTTGCAAAAATACCCACCTTCTTCTTTTTCTTCCTTCTACAGCGAGACCTTCCGGCAGAGGGAGCTTGCGATCAACGATCCGGTAGAGGGACCTCGTCTTTAACCTTCTCGCAGACCTTGATGAACGTTGTAGAATTCTTTACTCATGAATGCTTTTTATTTTGTTTCAATAGATTTTTAATTTATTGTAGGGTAGTCGACCATCATGATCTCCAACACGGCCACTAGACTCGGGTTACACATTTGTGTCCATCGTCACCGTCTGCATTATGTGTGCCTTTTTTCAACACCCACCTTATCATGTCATGAGTTCATAGCACATGATCTTAATCAACGGTTGTAATTTCTATATAAAATCCCGCCTCTCAACTTCCAACTGGTTTGAACTGGGAATTCATTCAAAAATGCCTAAAGCATTTATCTTTACTGATGGAATTTTAAAACACTAAGATATGATGGGATTCCTTTATGCTTTCTTATGGGTGTGAATTCCTGAAATTTTAAAAATAATTTTAGATTGTTAAGGTGATAGAATTTTGAAATGCTTATGAGGAAAAAAAAATTGACATAAAAGATTTTTGTAAGAAATTATGGAAAAAAAAGACTCTAGAGGAAAAAAATTAAAAAAATCGTGTAAGGCAAGAACTTCAATAAAAAATATTGAACCACCAGAATTTCCATTGGAAATGCTTGATAGGTTAAAATTTCCATTTGCAGAACATTAGAGGACCACTAAACCCTTCTTGCATTTTTACCTAAGCTAAGAGATTGAATGGTTGCAGTTACATCTTCTATGCTTGTAAAATGGGTTGGTACTTCATAAAGTGGCTATTATTTTCTTTAAGATATCTATTCTTAGATAGAAGAAAACTCTCTTGAGTTTTTTATATTTACTTTTCCCTTTGTTTGATTTTTTTTTTTTGAAAAAGGAATTAATGCATTTTAGTTGATGATCAGGGTACTCTTACACGATGGTGATCCATCTAATCTGTGTATTTGGAGTGGTGTGGAATCAACTTCTAGGCACTTGGTTGAATACACACAAGCGAATGTGTGGTACTATCGCCAAAAGATTGTGATGGATATTTACGAAAAACAGAAACAAATTTATAGATATCTTTTCGAGTCTTAAAATACTTTTGTCACGCTCCAAGCCCAAAATTCTATGATTAGGGCGACTTCCGAGGTGCAGCACACGTAATCCCATGGTAATCCGTGCGGTACTAAGACACATACGAACCACCACAAGGGAAAAATATGGAATTGCATGTCCATTTTATAGCAAATATTGCAGAAGTTTGGGTATTTGTACCCTATGCTTAACATCATTCTGTACAATTCAGATATTGAGGTATGGTACTAAGCATAATCTGTGTCCATTAGATTGAATATTGTAAGCCAAAGATAAGAGAGTCTTTTATATAAAACACAACCCTATGCATAATTCTATATGATCAAGAATCTGAATGTCTACATGAATGATTTAAGATAAGAATACATGGTATGACTAAATACATAGGATTTAAATACAATTCGAATAAGAGGAATACATGTCCATCAAATCAAATAACATAATGACAATATGATATGATGGCATGATGCATAACCATAGCCATACCAATGGCTTATCTTAACATGTCCCAAAAGATACCAATGACACTTTACGGAGTAGATAGCGGGAGAATGTTGTCAAGTCCACTCTATTATACTGTACCCTGGGAAGTCTCTTGAAACTCCTCTTCGGGTATGCCTGGGGTGGAATCAATACCCACTTCTGTTGTAACACTAAGGGTAGCACTTTAACACAACGGTTAAGCAAATATAAGTGCATATAAAGCTATCATACTGTATCAAATGAATTAGTGACATATTAATTAGAAGAGAGCAAAGATTGTAATCTAGGCAGGTTGTGCATGAATAAGCATGAATAAGGAATCATGAATAAAGAGCACATCATACCACATGACAACCACATTGTTATCTTTTCTCTAATAAGAAAGTAAACTGATCCGTGAGAAATCACTAGCGATCGGGCCAGGACTGACTAGCTACCCTAAGAGCGTCGACTTACTCTTCTGATAGCTACTGCATTAGACAACTAATAAAATACTCCCATTCGGTCCCGTCGAACCTTCTATGAGGTATAAACTAAGTGGTGCCGACTCCAAGTATATCAAAATCAAATCTGAAACTCATACTCATAGTATACTAATCTGTTTATATTCATACGGAAATGTATTACAGTCTTGATAAAAACACCAATCATAGAATCACAACTGAGTAGAATATTGATCATCAATGATGCATACTGATATGAACTATCACATTAAGGTCAAGGTTGCTATCAATATGAATGCAATTAGATTGAGAGGTTATTAAGAATAGTTACTAGCCAACCCTATGCTAGATAATCTTGGTTCCCAAGGTCATTCAATACGGTGTATTCATAAGATGTTCAGCATCATTGTGTTACCATTCTCAGTGTTACTTATTTATGTAAAAGACATTTCATCTTATGCCAAGATCCATGACGTGACATTGAAAACCAACCGGAGAATCAAGAGGGAAGGAGTGATAGCTCAACACTCCTCCTCCTCCATATTTAGTTACCGTTGGGCTAGTTTGGTGTAGCAAAAGATCCACTTCTATGGTCATAAATGGTCTTCGGTTAACCGTACAACCTATAATGAGGGTGGGTGGATACCTCGGTCTCTTTCTAAGGTTAAGAGGTATAACCCATCATTAGGCTACTCCGTAGACTATAGAAAGCCTATAGTCAAACATAGAATTCATTTTTAAAACACTTTCCTATAACCTAAAGGTTTTACTCACTCGACCGGTCGGATAAGGTAACCGACCGGTCAGACCACCCAAAAAGGCAATTCGACCAATCAGGCAGAGTGACCAACCAGTCAGACTACACAGAGAGGGAATTCGTCCAGTCGTGCTTTAGGATCAACCGGTCGGCCTCGAAGCACTCTGCTCCATGCAAGAGTGTTCCCAAATGATCTTTCTTCCTTCTTATTGGATCTTCCCACTCCCAATCATCAAATAAACCTATGAATCACTCCTGATGTTAACCCACATCCCATGTGGGTTCACCTTCATCCAATCCCACCATTAATCTAAATATAAACCCATTAATCATCAACATTAGGTAATCAAAATAAAAAGGAAAAGAGCTGTAATGAGCATACATAGAAAGTACACCAAGAATCAATCTATTTAACAAACATGCAATGATTATATGCATCTATACTTGCCTTAACTCAGTACTTTACACAAATCAAGCTCTTGCTTCGTTGAATCATGGAGAAGACCTCATTAGCAAAAATCTAAGACTTGCATTACAAGGAATGAGTATGAATACATGCATGTTACAAGAATGGAGTCTCCTTAACTCTATGGAACTCAAGAAATAAGAAGGATGATGAGGTTCTTACCTTTGAAGCTGTAGGGACGAGGAAGAGATCAATTTATGCAATTCAAAGGAAGATGATGAACAAAGAAGTAAAAAGGAAGAAGAAGATGCTTAAATCCTTTGCATGCAAAGCTTCAATCACCCAAAGGAAGACAAGGTGAGGGAGAAAGCATGGGAGAAAAGAGGAAGGTCTGTAGCTCCAGTAGAATTAAGGGAAAATGAAGAGAACAAAGGTGGGCTCCTGGCTTTTAAAAGGGTGAGTTTCTGGAAATTACAAACAGGCCCTCTAATTATATATATGTTTCCAGTTTGAGTCAATTGGGCTTAAAATGGGCCGAGATGAATCCGGATTGAGTTGGGCCAATCATGAATAATGACCCACATAATGAGACACACTTAACGCTGTTGACATATAAAAATTGCAAATACTGCAGCGAAGACACCTCATCTCAGCTTAATTTAGGCTACAGAGGTTATTTGCAGATCCTGGGGATTCACTGTGAGAACCGGCATTCCATGAAGATCAAGGTAGTTGGAACTCTCAGAGAAAGTTCAAATTTCGGGTTGAACAGACATCATCAAACTCAAAAGCCACAAGCATGTCAGCCTGAAGTCAGTTCCCCCCCAAGCCAGGGGGTCACTGACCAAAGTCCTACTTCCCGATGTCCAAAATTAATGAAATTTAGATGTGAAGCTTCAGTCATGCTCAGAAGATACTTTGCAAATTTTCAAGATGAAAAGACTCTGTTTGGCCTAAATTTCATTACATGTCAACTTAGAGGACAGTAATCCCGAATTTGGGGGTCATCGGCTAAGATATTACTTCCAGAACGCCAAAGTAGATAAAATTTGGAACAAATGCTCAAAGAATGCCCCAAGTTATTCTCCCAAAGTTTCAAGTCAAGGGGAGGCTGTTCGGATAGAAAACAGGCTAACTATTTCAATGTGGAGTAAATAGTGACCTAACGCATGCAATGAATAGGTTACTGTTCGAAATCCTACTTCCTCAAATCCAAACTGCATGAAATTTGAATAAATACTCCAAGATGTTCTTGACGTCAGTCCCTCCAAGTTTCAAATCAAACCGGGGTCATTTGGGCTTCAAACAGCTGAAACAAGGGCCCACTGTCATAAAAAAGTCAACTGGAGAGTTGACCAAGTTCAGATGGTCAAACAAAGCTGAAACTTCTGTGACACACTCAAAATAGTGTCAAGAAGTGTTCCTCCAAGCTTCGTGGCGATTGGACGTCGTTTGGACCCCGAACAAGCGGAAACAAGCCACATATGCAAAAGTTCAAGAATGGGCCTTGAGAGTGACCGGGGCCCACAAACAAAAGGAGTTGACCAACTTCAGGTGGTCAAACAGAGCTGAAACTTCTGTGACACACTCAAAATAGTGTCAAGAAGTGTTCCTCCAAGTTTCGTGGCGATTGGACGTCGTTTGGACCCCGAACAGGTGGAAACAAGCCACATATGCAAAAGTTCAAGAATGGGCCTTGAGAGTGACCGGGGCCCACAAACAAAAGGAGTTGACCATGTTCACATGGTCAAACAGAGCTGAAACTTCTGTGACACACTCAAAATAGTGTCAAGAAGTGTTCCTCCAAGTTTCATGGCGATTGGACGTCGTTTGGACCCCGAACAGGTGGAAACAAGCCACATATGCAAAAGTTCAAGAATGGGCCTTGTGAGTGACCGGGGCCCACAAATAAAAGGAGTTGACCAACTTCAGGTGGTCAAACAGAGCTGAAACTTCTGTGACACACTCAAACTAGTGTTGAGAAGTGTTCCTCCAAGTTTCGTGGTGATTGGACATCGTTTGGACCCCGAACAGGCGGAAACAAGTCACATATGCAAAAGTTCAAGAATGGGCCTTGAGAGTGACCGGGGCCTACAAACAAAAGGAGTTGACCAAGTTCAGGCGGTCAAACAAAGCTAAAACTTCTGTGACACACTCAAAATAGTGTCAAGAAGTGTTCCTCCAAGTTTCGTGGCGATTGGACGTCGTTTGGACCCCGAACAAGCGGAAACAAGCCACATATGCAAAAGTTCAAGAATGGGCCTTGGGAGTGACCCGGGCCCACAAACAAAAGGAGTTGACTAAGTTCAGGTGGTCAAACAGAGCTGAAACTTCTGTGACACACTCAAAATAGTGTCACAAAGTGTTCCTCCAAGTTTCGTGGTGATTGGACACCGTTTGGGCCCCGAATAGGCAGAAACAAGCCACATATGCAAAAACCCAAAAATGGGCCTTGGGAGTGACCGGGGCCCACAAACAAAAGGAGTTGACCAAGTTCAGGTGGTCAAACAGAGCTGAAACTTCTATGAAACACTTAAAATACTGTCAAGCAGTATCTCTCCAAGTTTTGTGATGATTGGACATCATTCGGGCCTCAAACAGTTGAAAATAGATCGCATATGCAATGTTCCAAAAGTGGGCCTTGTCCGTGACCAGGGCCCAATTAATGAAAAAGTTGACCAACTTCCTGAAGTCAAAACGAGCTGAAATTTTTATGACATATAGAAAATAGTGTCAAGAAGCATCCCTCCAAGTTTCGTGGCAATCGGACTTCATTTAGACCCAAAAAAGATGAAAATGGCCCACATACGCAAAAACTCAAAATTGGGCCTCGTCCGTGACCCAGCCTGCGGTCACGGACCTTCAAAAGATGTTTCCCACGATTTTGGGTGGTTTCCCTCCACTCCTCTTCGAAATCCAACTCCCCACAACTGCTATTAACTCTCCAAAACTGCACAAAACTGATGGGGAGTCTATAAAAAGAGGAAATTTTGAAGGAACAGGAGAGAGGAACACTTACACAAAGAAGAAAAGAGAAGAAATCAAAGAAAGAAGCACTTAAAGCAACAAAGAAGCAAACTCCAGCAGCACTTCCACGACCATTCCCACCTTCTTTTCTTAGTTTTGAAGGTGAGCAAGAAAATTCAGAAGGAGAGAAGGAAGTGGAATGGCCAAAGTCCATACTCTGTTCCTACGACGCCAATTTTTGAGAGGATGACATTGTCACCTCTGCTTCTCTTATTCGTAGGGCTTCTTAGCCATTGCAAGAGTTGTGAAAGAAGTCTCTCTAGGCCTCATTTTGTTCCTTGAAAATGACAGGTTCAAAATGACACAACTCTGGCTTCAAATTTGCCCATTTTGGACTTGAAACAAAAACGCAGTCCGTAAGCACGAATGATGAGTTACAGCGGTTTCAGTTGATTCCATGGTTAAATGTGATCTTTTTGATGGTTGTCCACCGCTCCAAAGTCATGAAAATGGAGTTCCAACACTTGAAAGAAGTTCCAAGAAAGAATTAGCGCGAACAGCATAAAAAACGGAGGCAAACAGTAGCTTCACGGCCATTGTCTGTCAATGACCGTGACCCACGGTCACTGGCAGGTTCCAGTGACCGTGGGTGAGTCACGGTCACTGGAAGGCCCTAGTGACCATGGGTGAGTCACGGTCACTGGAATGGGGCAGTGACCGCAGGTCACGGTCACCCCCCATTTTTTCCCCTTTTTCACATTTTCTTCCACCTTATGTACATCTTCTTGTATTTTCCAAATTGAGATCACTTCTAAGGCTTGAGGGAGGGGTTGTAAACTTTCAAAATGTATGTAAACAACCTGCATCCCCGCAGTCAGGGCACTTGAACCCATGTAAACAAAAGGGAAATTAATGAAATTAATGATGAACTATAATTATTTCCCATTCTTCTTTACGCTTAAAGTGCGTGAATGTCGGACCTTGATTCCGTAATTCATTTCCACGCCTACATTTTTAAGCGCGATCAGAAGTTTGGCGCCGTCTGTGGGAAATTATATGCCCTAATTTATGATCAAATTTGATGAAAAATGCATGAAAGCGCTGAAAATTACTGAAAAGTGCTGCTGTTGCCCTGAAAACTGCCGCTGTTGCACTGTAACTGCTGCTGTTGCACTGAAAGTGCCGCTGTTGCACTGTAACTGCTGCTGTTACACTGAAAGTGCTGCTGTTGCCCTGAAAACTGCCGCTGTTGCACTGAAAGTGCCGCTGTTGCACTGTGACCGCTGCTGCTGCACTGAAAGTGCTGCTGTTGCCCTGAAAACTACCGCTGTTGCACTATAACTGCTGCTGTTGCACTGAAAGTGCCGCTATTGCACTGTAACTGGTGCTATTGCACTGAAAGTGCTGCTGTGTTGAAGAGTGCCGCTGTTGCACTGTAACTGCTGTTATTGCACTGAAAGTGCTGCGTTGTGTTAAAGAGTGTTGCTGTTTCACTGAAACTGCTGCTGTTGCACTGAGAGTGCTGCTGTTTCACTGAAACTGCTGTTATTGCACTGTAACTGCTGCTGTTACACTAAAAGTGCCGCTGTTGCACTGTAACTGTTGTTATTTCACTGAAAGTGCTGCTGTTGTGTTAAAGAGTGCTGTTGTTTCACTGAAACTGCCGCATTGTACTGTAACTGCTACTATTGCACTGGAAACTGCCGCTGTTGTGCTGGAAACTGGTGCTGTTTCACTGAAAACTGCTGCTAAAAGCCTGTGACCCGGGCACACGGTCACTTACCTATTTTTATGATGACAAAGGCTTATTTAACCTCCAATTACACCCATACAAGACATTTGATGTCTGCAATGGGTTTGAAAATATCATTAAAGGACTTTTGCACCTTGAAGTGCATATTGTTCATACAAATGAAGGCATTGGGCACCTTGATGTGCGTACACTTGCCATTTAATTAGAAGAATTTGCACTTTGATGTGCATAACTTGATTGAATGAATTCGCACCTTGATGTGCATGGACCAAATCATCACCCTTTTCACTTTAGAAGAGTGATGATTCAGTTCAAAGGGCTTCTGACCTATATAAAATGTTTATTAAATCAGTGATAAGACCAACGACATTGTAATTATGCATTGTCCGGCGTCAACCACTGATGGATCTTGTGTGGTCATTGTGATAGTGGTGCAGGCTTGATCCTGTGGGCCCTATCCCTTTTATTGATCCAATCCTCTCTTGCTTATAAGTCTGATACAGATAGTCCTGAAATGCTGCTGAAATTTTAGTAGCCAGGTCTAGTCAGCATAGCATGCTTTTAAGCCTGACTCGATAAACCCGAAATGCTGCAGAAATTCTGACAGCAGGGATAGTCAGCATAGCATAATGAGATGGGATTTATGCCTATATCTAACCATTTCGGTTCAAAACTATGTTGGTCTAGATGGCATCTATAAACCATTCCGGCTAGCCCAAGAAGCAGCCATGTTGGTTATACTACTAATATAGTCCCATCGGCTAGCTTTTTGCAGGAAACAGCATGGGTTCTTTGATCATCACTTTCGATGAAGCTAAAGAGAGATTGTTCAAAATCTCCATGGCTCAGACCACAAGGGCACCCAAAAGGGGCCGAATGAACACCAATGTTCCTACATCAAGGGTCTCGGTCTTTCAAAGGCTTTCTACTCCTTCAAGCTACATGACCTCAACCTACAATGGGTCATCAGAAACCCTGAAGCCCATCAAGAAGGCAAAGACTCCTCAAACTTTTGTCTCCAAATATGCCCAAAACCCCTTTGGAGTCTTCCATAAAGGTCACTATGACTTAAAACACAAAGTGAGGTCGGAAGGCAGTAATTTTCATATCACCAAGCCTCGACTGGGGGCAAGGCAAGTTCGGTTTACGAACAACAAAACAGAGATACCCGTTGGTTCACAGCAGGAGGCCTTGCAGACTACTAAGTCCTCATTTATGCATCCTAAACAAAGGGTGCATCTTAAAAAGCAAATCACTCGCGAGCAAGCCCTAGCTCATGAAAAGGGTCAGAAGGATGTTGTTATTCCAAATTGCCGTATGTGGTCACCACAGCCACGTATGCAGAAGTCCAGAAAAGCTGAGGAGAAACCCTTGGCCCCACTTGCAAAGAATGTCTTTTACCCTTTGACCCAGAAGGAGGGACGGAGGTTCGGCAGGAGGCGCTTACCTTCTGTTATTGTGGCACCATCACCATCACTTTCAACCTAGCGCCCGTCATATGGCACTAAAAATAAGAAATATGCTGAACGATTGGTCATCAAACATTCGACCGATCTCGTTCAATTTAAAAATTTGCTTCAATAAAAGAAGGAGCAGAAGAAGAAAATTGAAAGAAATACTGTTAACATCCTTTCACTTCCCACTTCTGACCCTATAGATTGGGAGCAAGTTGCTAGCACTTCTAGGCCATTAGTTACTAGATTCAGAGATTAAACTCTAACAGCCAGATTGGCCCAGCAAATAAAGAAGAGGGCTTTGGCTCGCTCCAAGAGACATGCTCGGAAGCAGTCACAGCATAGAATCACTCAAAAATGGGTGATTAAAGAAGATGAGCCAAATCTAACCTCCTCATGTATGGTCGGATCTAGCTCAACCAGGAGAGTTACTCGGAGTATGGCTCGGACTCAGTCCCAGGATTCTGATTCGAACTCTCATTCAGATAGGACCTCTGACGATCATGGTTCTGATAAGGACTCAATAACTCTCCTGGACACCGAAGATAGTCAATCCACTCTTCCTACATCCTCTTACCCCCGTCAGTACACCGTATTTATGGCTGAAGGGAGTGGGACCGGTAATGAAGAGGATGCCAGTGGATGCAAAGATGTTAGCGAAGAAGATGCTGACGAAAATCAAGAAAATGACGTCAGTGATGTTGTCAAGCAACAAGGAGCTAAAATTGACCACCTGACGGCTCAGTTGAAAATCTTAGCAGACAAATTGGGTAGTCCAGCTGAAGCTCCTGTTAACCCCTTATTTGCTGATAGAAGAGAACAGGCAATGATCAGGAGGAATGCCAGCAAAATTGACCTACTTACAGCACAAATCAAAGCACTAACAGATAAAGTAATCACCTCAGGTTCAACTGGAGGTGATCACTCCTCAATCCTTGGTTTCCACGCAGATCGTGAAAAACCTGTAACTTTTAAAGAAGTGGAGGAAATTTTAAACAAATCAAAAGTGGAAACCAGGACGAAGAAAAAGGGTATTACATCTAAATACCCTCCGGAGTTTGATTTGGTTCCATTTCCGCCAGATTACAAACTTCCGACTTTCCAGCCTTACCTTGGAAAAGGGTCAGCCTATCAGCATATAGTGCATTTTAAGTCACTCCTTGGCAGTTTACCCAAATTGGATGCACTAAAAATAAGGCTGTTTGTTGGTACATTGAAGGGAGTTGCTTTCGATTGGTACAAACAATTACCAGAACTCTCTTTCACTACATGGCCAGTTACAGAAGAAAAGTTTCTACTTCAATTTCAGGAAGAAGATCAAACGGTCACCTTCGCTATGCTCAGTAGTGCAAAGCAAGGGGATAATGAAACTGCACAAGCCTTTATTAATAGATGGAGAGCATTGTCTTACAGATGCCTAGAACAACCATCTCCAAAGGAGACGATTGAAATGTGCAAAACCAATTTACAGCCAGAGATTAAGGTTATCATACTTAGTCATAAAACTGAGTCTTTGGCCAGATTGGTTGAAGTAACCACTGATGCGGAATTAACCCTGAAAGAAATTAGCCAGAAGAAAGAAAGTTCCCGAAAAATGGAATCATCATCATCTTCTGCTCCAAAACCAACTGTGCCGAAACCTCAAAAGAAGCAGGAGGTATTCAATGTACAAACCTCCAAACCAGTTCCTCAAAAACCACAGAATGGTAAGACGGAGCAAAACAAAAAGGAAGAATATGAAAAGAGGAAGCAAACTAAGTATCCTTTTGACGAGGACATTGAAGTCATCTTCCAAGCATTGATGGAGAATAACAAGCTTGAGCTTCCACCCATGAAAAAACCAGAGCAAGCGGGTCGTGTTAATGATCCAAACTATTGTGCATACCATCGGATGGTATCTCATCCTTTGAAAGATTGCTTTATCCTAAAAGAAAAGGTCAATGAGATGTGGAAAAATGGAGTAATAACATTTGATTGAAAATATGATACGGCCCCAGTCAATATGATTTCCTTCGGGCAATTTGCACCTGTGGCAATACCCGCTCCATCAAGGCCACCAATGGTCGAATTCCTGGTCATCAATGCACTACATAATGAACAGGGGTTGATACTTATCAAAGATTCTTCAGGGCAGGAAATGTGGGTTCACCCGAACTTAATAAATGATGAAGGATGGGAAAAAGTGAAAACTAAACCCACACCTGTGGAAAGAAGAAAGATCAAAAGGCAAATTAAAGATCTCCAGAAAACTGCTCAAAAGAAACAAGAACAACAGTTTAAGCAGAAGAAAGACAACGCGGTCGAGGCCCCTGTCTTAGAAAATCCTCCCAGATCAGCCAGAGGTTATTTTACTCTAGCCGACTACATCATTCCAATTCCAAAAGATGAGGAAGAACCAGCAATATCCAGCTGCAATCGGATATCATGGGATGGTACACCCCCTAACTCCGATGATGAAAATCAATGGTCGGATTACTCTGATCTTGAAGACGATCAATGGATCGATGATTATTTTGCTGATGAATACCCTTCTGATGAGGATGAGGATTTCGAACAAGCCTTTGACCCCGAGACGGGAATGCTTAATATCAAGCATGGTCTAAATACACTATCGGTGACCTTGTATGACATACACAGGCCAAGTTCAAGTGGCTGGTCGAATGATCCTCCTCTTTTTCCACTACCTCCAGAAGTTCATCCGGATCCACTACCATTAGTCGGGCACGATGAAGTTCAGGATCAAAAGACGGTTTTTCCTCCTTCCACGCCAGATGCTTCTTCCACACCTAATTCAGAGTTGATCTGTTCAAATGAAAATTCTGAATTAAGTAATCAGTTTGTTGACTTTAACTCAGTCAGGGAACTTGGGTTACCAAGGAGACATAATAACCCCAGTATTAGTAATATTGTTGAGAATATCTCTGACTTTGAAGAGGAACTGTCAACGGCTCCTTCCCTGGTGGTTTTGAATGCTGCCATAGAACCCCAAACATCGCAGGCTATTCCTAATGGTGTAAACCAAGAAGTAGGCTTGGAAGAGGTCAATCAGCTTTTCATCGAACCAGAAGAAGTCAATGCCATAAGAAGAGACGCACGACCAGAAATTGACAGAAGCAACATGCTTAATGATGGCACTCGCTCTAGTCGTAACTACAGGGTCAACTATGATAAATCCTCTGTTCCTTCCTCTTCTTATGTAAACCCTTCGGGAGGCAATACCAATGTAAATGTAACTTCTCTAGAAGTAAATGATAATTCAAGGCCACCAGAGCCATTCACGTATGATGTTGTTGAACACCTTAAGCACATACCTGCACGACTCCACATTTTTTATCGCTTGCAGATGTCCAAGGAGACTCGCGACAACTTCATACGAGCACTACAGGCCTTGAATATTGAGAGTCATACTCATATAGCACAAGTGCATCAAATAGAAAAAAACTATTTGAAGGCGAAATCCAAGAGGCCTCAAAAGCAATGCAAGGAGTGTCTCTTAACTCACAATGCTTCTAAAGCTACTATCTCTTTCACCAAAGAGGATCTCCTCTTGGGAAATATGAAGCATACGAGGCCACTTTATTTCACGGCCTACATCAAAGATATGCCTGTCCTAAGAGTTCAAGTTGACCCAGGGTCAGCGCTAAATCTCATCACAATCATGGCCCTTCAAGAGCTCGGTATTCTAGTTAGCAAGCTGTAACACTCCGATCCCCTTTGAGCTGGATTAGTGGCTCATTAGTGTGTTTTGTTTTGTTTTATTTCTTTCGGATTTGGTTTTGGGTCTTGGATAGGTAGTTGAGTAACCTTTGACCTGGAATAGGTAGTTCTAAGCCCTTTTTCGTAATTTTGCTTTTGTTTTGCTCATATCATCTTTGCATCATCTTGGTGTCAGCACGCGTATTTCGTTGAGCTCGACAATTTCCGTAACTGTCTCAGAACCATTTGGAGTCAATTGGGGAAGATGGACCTTCGTGTGACTTGAACTGTAAATAGCTTAAACTCCATGGATCTTATTTTAAACTCCAAACATATATATATATTGAGTCAGCTCCAGATGTCTCTCATCTCTGCCCATCTGTCTCCAACGTTGCATGCAAGATAAGGGAGTTCCACGTTCTCTCTCTCTCTCTCTTCTTTCCTTCTCTTGCTCGATTGAGGATTGGATCCTTTGTTTGGATTGGGTTCTTTTCTTCTTCTCTCATCTCTGTGCTTAGTCTCTGTCTGTGGCTTTGGTGGTAAGTGGGTTCTCTCCCAACTCTCCCTTCTTCTTCTCCAATTGCAGCTCTTTTCCTTGTTGATGTGTCTTCATCTCATGCATGGTGTATTGCTTTGATTTGCTTTGATTCTAGTGGATTGGAGCTTGTTTCAGAGGATTTGTCAGATTTGAGGCAAGTATAAGTACAGACTTGTATAACACACATGGGTGCTCTATTTGAATGCTTTGATTTCCATCTTCTTTAGTGTATTTGAGGTTTTACAGCCACATTTTGTGAATTTGGAACCTCTGTAGCTTGTTTGGAGATGTTTCTGTACCAAATTTCAGTTTCTGTAACTATCCCGAATTCGTCTCTGTATTGTACGGCTAAGCCGTAAGTTCCTACGGTTTGATTTCCAGAGACTGCAATTTTGAGTTTTGTTCTACGGCTAGGCTACGGCTAAGCCGTAACTTGTTCTACGGCTGAGCCGTAAGCTAGCCGTGACCCAAACCGTACCCCAGCCGTGAATTAAATCTCTGATCAGTCGAAACTTTTCCAACACAGATCTCCTACGGTGGGGCCACGGCTAAGCCGTGGAATGCTACGGCCAAGCCGTGGGTTGGTCTACGGCTAAGCCGTATCCTGACTGTAGCTCAGCCGAAAAAGGCATCAGATCAGAGGTGAAAGATAACTAGTTTAGCTGTGTTTCCATTGGAACCAAGGAGAAGCCGTAGTGCATATTACGACGAGTGCGTAAGATGTCTTCGGCTTAACCATAGGTCCCTCATGGCTAAACCGTTAGGCATGGCAATTTTGAAATATAACTTAGGATGATGGTGAGACTTATAGGGCTCAAATACAGGTTAACCACCCGTGTAAACCGGCCCAATGGATTTCCTTGGATCGCATGAATAGTCTGTTAGGCTGTGACTTATTCATGTGGGTGTTGATTTACTGTTAAGCACCTCCCCATGGGTGTTGGTTTAAGGGACGTCGGTGCACGCAAAGATTACATTGCAACACTTTGATGACAACGGTGCATTGACTAACTTAAAACTACATCAACATGCACGGTTAGTGACAGTGAACAATTAGATTAGGACTGGCTTATAACGAACCTTGACTCCGTATAAATCTGAGATGCATTGCATATTGGTTATGGTTTTGCCCTCTGTTCTGTTAATCTATGTTTACGCATTCCGCAGTCATTTTGCTTTCGGATTGTATATCTGTTCATTTTTCGATCTGCACTATGCTTTGATCTATGCTGTGCTTTGACTTAATCTGTATTCTGATCTGTATTCTGGCTATGCTTTGTATAATTGGGTATTCCCTAGTGGCTCTGCCCAGAGGTTAACACGTGAGGACAAGATCCGGTCTTTGCCATCGGTGAGTCCAAAGCGGATAATCTCCCTTTCTATGGATTTGATTGATTGGTATTAGTCTGGCTCTACTCAGCCTCAGCCCTAGGATGCCCGACGGGGTTACCTCTGGCTTAGATCTCTGTATCTCTGTATTCACTGCAGTGTCGCTTTGTCTTGGGACCCCGGAACCCAGGAACCTGAGACCCACTTGTACCCTGGCCCGGTCAGTGGTGTTCTCCTCTGCTTTGCTTTGCTCTGCTCTCTATTGGAGAGAACATGGTTAACGTAGTAGCCACTTAGTCAGTATTTCTATGTTTGATTCACATATCATGCTTTACTTCTACGCACGATTTGCTTAGCATACTAAGATGAAACTCTGGAATCATTATTCTGTCATTTATTCAGCTTTGATACTATGAGTGTTTCATCTCTGCTACTTATATTTGCTGGATCGTTGTATTCATTTGTGTTGTCTGTGGTGTTGCAGGCACAGATACCTTGCCCAGCTCCCCGGCGGTCGAGGAGGCTGCAGGGGCGAGTGTAGAGGCACCCTCCGGTCTGGCAGAGTGGGCCTGATCACTTCCGCCAAGTGCGTGCATGCATACCAGTGGCTTTTATTTCGAGTTTTGGTTTTTGGGATTTGTATTTGGACTTTGGACTTTGGACTTGTATTCTGTGTATTTTGTATCTATTGATTTTGGTGTGTATTCGATTTTATATCGGTGTATTGTCTTTGTCGTTTCCGTTTTGTATTTGCTTCGGCTTCCGCTATTTTCTTTGTTGCTTGCTATGATATCTACAGCTTCCGCGTTCGTCTGTTTCGCACGTGTTAGATCCCTTGTGTGTGTGCATCTGGACTGGGTTTAGATGCACGTGCACGGGAGTACGTGTGTCACCGGTTTAGCTTTTCGCTAACCCCCGATTTCTGGGCCCGGGTTGTGACACAAGCTGTCTGCTACAAAGACTTCTATTTAAGGTTATGATGGGGAAGTCCAGGATCCGATTGGTAAAATCCGAATTCGATTCCAGTTGGGAGATTTAGTCTCAGAAGCCACTCTGCATGTAGTAAAAACTCGTGCTTGCTATAACATCCTCTTGGGGAGACGATGGTTTCATGATTATGCCATAGTACCTTCTACTCTTTATCAATCCTTAAATACATCGACAATGAGGGGAAGGTACATCGAGTCTTTGCAGAGGAAAAGCCATTCAAAGGAAAGGAGGTTATTTCACAGACGCAGCAATGTATCAAGAAAAGCCTACAAAATCCAACTCAGATACAAAGAATGCTCCTGTGAATGATAATCCTGCAGAACCTTTCACTATTTCAGCAAAGAAAGTTGGTCAAAAATCTAATCTCCCCATAAAGTTGGAATGTGCAGGAAAATCTGCAGCAAAATGCGTGGATATCAAAGCTCCTTTGATAATTAAGGTAAAATCTGAAATCAAAAGGCCAGATCCACCTTTAATCATATCCACAAAGCTATCAAAAGTAAAAGATGCTGAACATTAGAAGTTTTCATTTTCGGCCAACATGGTATCCTCGAGCTCTAATCAAGAAAGCAATGATATACCTCCCCCTACTAGGGGAATATCGCCTATAAAGCCTGATTCTCCTATCACTTTTAGTCAATTGATATTGACATCACAGCAGAGGGGAAAATTAGCCGATAGGTACATTGATAGACGGCTTTGTTTAGCTTAAAGATGTGAAAATCCTCCACACTACTCCGCATGGATTCACTTGTGCTGGGTAGGTTTTCGGCCAGCTCTCCGCAGCTTAACCATGGCGATGGAATTTCAAACCTTTGATGGGATGTCTCGAATTGTATCATCTCTCGAAGTGGCACTCCATCGGCTGCGTAGGAGGTCTAGAAGAATGCGTCCAATATATGTCATTTCAATGATCAGAGATACACATTCTGAGTTGGACTCTGAAGACGCTAAAGAAATGAGCACCTTCGTGCATTCTATGGTAGACTGCAATCTTCCACTTATGCCATGGCCTACTCCCTCTCACATTGATGAATTCGAAGGTTCTTGCTTTTTGGTACCTTCATCTAAGCAGTATAATCATCCGATTATTTTTCATCGGGCTGAAGATACTTCTCCACCAGATATTATTGACAAAATCATAATGAGGGAAAAATCCGGCTCGATATTTATAATCCTGTGGTCTGTAACATGATGAAAAATATGGGGTACAATCTCAAGAAACCTATGGGTCTTGGATTAACTGCAAATGGCATACGGGCTCCTTTGGATGTCTTTACTCCAGAGATGAAAGAAAATCTCCAGACAGGGGGCAGAATTGAGCAGCTGCGTCATTGCATAGGATATGTTCCTTACAGTAACATTCCTAAATTCAAACGAAGTGTTAAAGCCAGATCGGTAGTCCTCACTGAAGAATATGACTCGGATGACTCTCATGAAATTCTTGTGCTTCAAGATCCCATTGATTGGGCCATTTTTCAGCATCCTGAGGGGGCAAGTGATGAAGATGATGCTGCATCACAAATCACTGACTATTAGCCACCTGAACTCAACAAGGAAATAAGCCCGTCCCAACATGTCCGCTGGGAATGCTTAGCCCTTGATGTAAAAGCCAAAGAGCCTAAAAAACCAAATCCTTGGAAAGGGATCAAGCCTTGGCTAAAACCCCCAACTGAAACCCCAGAAGGTTTCACAGAGTTAGAAACTTCCAATAACAATGTAGAAACACTTCCTCCTAATCCTCCAACTAAGGACCAAGTACAAGAAATAAACTTGGGAACCCTAGAAAATCCCCGACCTACCTTTGTAAGCTCTCAAATTAAAGGAAGTGAACTTGATCTGTATGTGGGATTCTTGCGAGAGTTCATAGATTGCTTTACATGGACTTATGCAGAAATGCCGGGCTTAGATCCAGAAATCTCCATACACAAATTAAATATAGCAGATGGTGCTAAACCTGTAAAACAGGACCAAAGGAGGACTAAGTCTGAAATCATGGAGAAGATAGAAGCAGAAGTTCAGAAACTTAAGGGCGTTAATTTCATCCGTGAAGAACAGCATCCAAACTGGTTAGCTAATATAGTCCCAGTTACTAAAAAGAATGGACAAATCAGAATCTGTATTAACTTCAGAGATCTAAATAAAGCCTGCCCCAAAGATGATTTTCCATTACCTATACCAGAAATAATGATTGACAATACTTTTGGGTTCGAAAGAATGTCATTCATGGATGGCTTCTCGGGGTATAATCAGATCAAAATGTTCAAAGAGGATGAGAAACACACTTTCTTTAGAACTCCATTCGGCATATACTGCTATACTGTTATGCCATTTGGTCTCAAAAATGCTGGAGCCACGTACCAAAGAGCAATGATGAAAATATTCAAGGACTTACAACATAAATCTGTTGAATGTTATGTTGATGATTTGGCAGTCAAGAGCAAGCATAAATCAGACCATCTCGCCGATCTTCGCACTGTCTTTGAGAGATTACGGAAATTCAATCTTCGAATGAATCCCCTGAAATGTTTTTTCGGAGTTTCTTTTGGAAAGTTTCTAGGATTTATGGTGCGAAAAGGGGGCATTGAAATAGATCCCGTCAAAATCAAAGCCATATTGGAAATGCCTTCGCCGAGAAATTTGAGAGAATTGAAAAGATTGCAGGGAAGACTCGCCTACATCCGACGGTTCATTTCCAACTTGTCCGGAAAGTGCAGACCATTCTCCAAATTGATGAAGAAAGGAGTAGACTTTATATGGGACAAAGCTTGTGAAAATGCTTTTCAGGATATCAAACAATATCTTACAAACCCGCCAGTTCTTTCAGCTCCAATTCCGGGCAAGCCTTTCATTCTTTATACAAGGGCTCTTGATCATTCCTTGGGAGCATTGTTAGCTCAAAAGAATGATGAAGGAAAGGAGGTGGCACTTTATTACCTATCAAGGATGCTAGTTGGTGCTGAGCACAATTATCACCCAATAGAAAAAGAATGTCTTGCGCTTATGTTTGCAATACAAAAGCTGCGGCATTACATCCTCTCTAATGTGGTGTATCTGGTTTCCAATATTAATCCATTAAAGGTATTAGTGACAAAAGCCGGGGCGTTGAGCGAACGTCTGGCCAAATGGTCCATCCTTCTTTCTCAATATGACATCAGATACACTCCTGCGAAAGCAGTAAAAGGACAAGCTCTTGCAGATTTTCTAGCAAAACATCCACTGTCAGAAGATTCTGAGTTCACAGACAATCTCCCTGATGAGTCAGTCTTCTTCACTAAACAAACATGGAAATCCACCATTGATTCAGATCTAGATTGGACCATGCATTTTGATGGAGCTTCTAGGACTAATGAACGAGGAAAGCCAGTATCAAGGGTTGGAATTATTTTCTGCAGTCCAGGAAGATTTTATGTTCCTCACTCCTTTTCATTGATCAAGCCATGCTCGAACAATGTGGCAGAATACACGGCATTAATTATAGGGCTTGAGTTAGCTTTAGATGCTGGCATTAACATGCTAGGGGTCTATGGAGATTCACAACTTGTGATTAAGCAAATGAATCACGAGTATGAAGTAAAGAAGCCAGAACTAATTCCCCTTTTCAATAGGGCATATGAACTCAAACAAAGGTTTAAAGTGATTGCGTTTCATTATGTTCCGAGATGCCAGAATGTCAAAGCAGACGCCTTAGCAAGCTTGGCAGCTTCAATGGCAATCCCTGAGAATGACAAGATGATATTGGAAGTTGTTGAGAGAAGACTTCTACCCCCACTCGATACTTACAAGGCAGTAGAAGATAGCTTCACTGTAATCAAAAATCGAATTTCATATTTCCAAAACTCATTCAGGGATTGGAGAGATCCTTTTATTGATTATATTCTGCATGGAGTATTACCAGAGAACCCTAAAGATAGAACCAGTATTCAAAGGCGAGCTCTCAAATTCCATTTTGATTTGCCCTCAAAAATTCTTTATCGCAAGTCATACGATGGGGTTCTACTTCGTTGTTTGTCCCCGAAAGAAGCTGAACAAGTTCTTAGAGAAGTTCAAGCTGGCCTATGTGGTGCTCACCAAGCTGGACCAAAACTTCATGATCAAATTCGAAGATTAGGCTACTATTGGCCTACCATGGTGTCCGACGCTATTAATTTTGCTAAAAGATGCAATGAGTGCCAAATTCATGGTGATTACATTCACCAGCCTCCTGAACATTTGCACCCTACGACTACTTCTTGGCCGTTTGAATCTTGAAGAATGGATATAGTGGGGAAGATCAGTCCACCCTTAGAACGTGGACATCAATTCATTTTGGCTGCAACCGATTACTTCTCCAAATGGGCAGAAACAGTACCTCTCACAAAAGTTAAAACTGATACAGTCCTTAGCTTCCTGAAAACTCATGTCATTTGCCGTTTTGGGGTGCCCAAACGTCTGTATCATGACAATGGCCCGCAATTCAATAATAATAAATTTTATAGATTCTGTGACAAATACGGAATCCAGTGTTGTCCATCTACAGCGTATAACCCCGCGGCCAACGGACTTGCTGAGGCTTTTAACAAAACCATTTGCAAGATTTTGCAGAAAATGGTTTCTGACAACAAAAAGAGTTGGAGTACCAGGCTTCCTGAAGCATTATGGGCTTACAGAACTACAGTTCGTGGTACTACCAAATCAACACCGTACTCCTTGGTCTATGGTTGTGAAGCTGTAATACCTTTGGAAATTCAACTTCCCTCTTTTCGGGTGGCTGTGATAAACAAATATACTGAAGAAAAGAATGCCAAACTCAGATTGCAAGAGCTAGAAAACCTTGATGAGAAAAGACTTGCCGCTCGACAAAGTATTGAGTTGTATCAAGCTCATATGGCTACATCTTTCAACAAAAAAGTCAAGTATAGAGCTTACAAGAAGGGAGATCTAGTCCTTGTAGTTAGAAGACCTATGTTTTCCACGCAATTGTCGAGAGGCAAGTTCGAACCTAAATGGGAAGGACCTTTTGTTGTTGACAAGGTTTACTCCAATGGCGCATATGCGCTCCTCACACTTGAAGGGGACAGATGCATGATGCCTATCAATGGAAAACTTCTCAAGAAATACTATACCTAAATGTCATTGGTACACCCATGCCATGTACCCAAACCATGCACAGTGTACATTTTCATTCCAAAACCAAAATTCTCTGGTTTCGAGCCTCACAACCTATGACTCCTAACCAAAATCTCTTAGACTTGTATAAAATGACTACGAGGATCAAGTCCCACGACCCCTCTAGTCAAACTTTTGTTACTTGGATAACGTCCTTACAAGACCCTTTGTAACATCCAGCTATAGAGATTAAGTCTTTTTGCAGACCCTGTATAGCAAAACTCAGCTGTGTGGAATAAGTCTTTTTTTAGACCCCATATGGCTAATCCTTAGTTGTATAGAACAAGTCTTTTGTAGACCCTATATGACTACCTCTGGTTATATAGAACAAGTCTTTTTGCAGACCCTGTATAACCAAAATCAAAACAAAAAACAAAACCAAATCTTTGTCCTAAGGAATAAGTCAAAGATCCCGGGACAGCCTCACACATGGGTACCGGATAACATCTACTTTGTTTGACCCCTTTCGACACCAAAAGGATCAAGTCATGGACCCTGGAGAAAGCCTCACACATGGGCACCAGATAACGTCCACTTATATGACTCCCTTATTTTCGATTTGTGGATCCAAAAGATTGCAAATCACACCCTCATACAAGTCTAAGAAAACCAAACCAAACAAACCATCCACATAAACCACATCAAACAACCACAAAAAATCAAACCAAACACGCATACCAATGACAAAAATAGAAAGGAAAAACATTTTCCATTGATATCCATTTTAAAGTTTGAATATAAACAGTGAAGTCAATGTACACATGGCCCTCAGGGCTAATCAGAAAAAGCAAAACCATCAAATGGAAGGTGCAACAGAGAATCTCAGTCAAGGAACTCCTCCAGTTTCCCCTTAGCATTTAGCACTTCTGCCATGAGGATGCGCCCTTTGCAGCTTGCATAAGCTGGAATAGCAGTATTAATGTCAATCTCGTCCAGCTTACACCAATACGAATACCAGTTTCTCGATGACAAAGCCTTAGCTCTCTAGAGCCACAAGTTAACATCAGATGTTTCATTTGGGTCTTTCGGATCAGGCCCTCTTGTGGTCTTACCCTTGGCACGACTTTTAGGTTCCCCGACAGTGGCAGTTGCAGGCGCTTTACCCTTCCTATCTGCAAAACAAATCAAAAGAAAGAAAAGATGGGTATCAGTAACAATGATATGGAACTTCTCAAAAAAAAAAATTCGGCAGCATCTCCCCTTAGTATAAGACCAAAAGGAGAAGGCAATACTCAGTTCTGCGACCAAGAATTGGCATCAAAGGCACACTTAAGTCTCAGAACCGAAACTCCCAGTCCAAACAGATGTTCAAGCACCTTAAGACCTTTTCAGGGAGCAGCAGGTTCATGTTCAAGCACGAAAATGGCATTCTATAATTCCCACAGAGGCTCTGATCACAGAAAGTTAGATGCGTGTTCATTGGTGTGCATGTTACTACTCAAAAACAGGTGGATGTTCACTGTGACAACAGCAACAAGTATTAGACAGTCAGGATTGACCGTGATTATGAAGAAGTTCTGATAGAGTTTAAGACACAAGGGTTCTTCTCAACCGGATATGGCTGTAAAAAAAAAAAAAAAAGGGGATGCATCCAGAAATCCAGGCTTGGATTCAGTCATGAGCAAACACAAGAGAAGATGAAAAGGAAATTCTTACCAACCATAGTCTGTGCTTGAGATGATGAAAGAAACCCGAGTCCTACTTGGTAACTGAGAGGAAGATGCACCCAGCACCTCTCTGCTTCCACCCTTTCTCTCGGTCTTTCTCCCTCTTTCCGATTTCTGACTCTCTCTTTTTCTCTCTCTCGGTCTCTTGGTTTCTCTCTCTCGGTCTCTGTTTCTCTCGGTCTCTCTCCCTCTCTCTCAGTTTTCTCTCTCTTTTCTCTCTTTTCTCTCTCTCTCCTGGTCTCTCTCTTTTCTCTCTTTTCTCTCTCTCCCACTCTCTGTCTCACTCAGTCTCTTTTCTCTCTTTTCTCTCTCTCCCGGTTTCTCTCTCTCTCCCGGTTTCTCTCTCTCTCCCGGTCTCTCTCTCTTTTCTCTCTCTCAATTTTCTCTCTCTCGATCTCTCTCTCTCCCGGTCTCTCTTTTCTCTCTCCCTCCCGGTTTCTCTGTCTCTCCCGTTCTCTGTCTCTCCCGTTCTCTCTCAATTTTCTCTCTCTCAATCTCTCTCTCTCCCGGTCTCTCTTTTCTCTCTCTCTTTTCTCTCTCCCTCCCGGTTTCTCTGTCGCTCCCGCTCTCTATCTCTCCCATTCTCTCTCTTTTCTCTCCCGTTCTCTCTCTTTTCTCTCTTTTCTCTCTCTTTCTTCTTTCTCCCGGTCACTCTCCCTCTTTCTCAGTTTTCCCTCTCTCTCAATTTCTCTTTCTCTCTCTCTCTCTCTCTCCCAGTCTCTATTTTTCTCTCGGTCTCTCTCCCTCTTTCTCTTTTTTTTCTCTCTCCCAATTTCTCTCTTTCCCAATTTCTCTCTCTCGGTCTCTCTCCCTCTCTCTTGGTTTCTTTCTTTTCTCTCTCGGTCTATCTCTCTTTTCTTCTCTCTCCCGGTCTCTCTCTTTTCTCCCTCCCGGTTTCTCTCTCTCCCGGTCTCTCTCGGTTTCTTTCTTTTTTTTCTCCCAATTTCTCTCTCTCGGTCTCTCTCTCTCTCGGTTTCTTTCTTTTTTCTCCCAATTTCTCTCTCGGTCTCTCTCTCTCCCGGTCTCTCTTTTCTCTCTCTCTTTTCTCTCTCTTTCCTCTCTCTCTCACGGTCTCTCTCCCTCTCTCTCAGTTTTTTCTCTCTCGGTCTCTCTCCCTCTTTCTCTTTTTCTTCTCTCTCTCCCAATTTCTCTCTCTCTCTCTCCCGGTCTCTCCCTCTCCCGATTTCTTTCTCCCTCTCTCCTGATTTTCTCCCTCTCGGTCTTTCTCCCTTTCTCCCAATTTATTTCTCTCTCTCTCCCAGTCAGTTCTCTCTCTCGGTCTTTCTTCCTCTCTCCCAATTTCTCTCTCTTCCGGTCTCTCTCTTTCTCGGTTTTTCTCTCCCTTTCTCTCAGTTTTCTCTCTCCTCCGGTCTCTCTTTCTCGGTTTTTCTCTCCCTCTCTCTCAGTTTTTTTTCTCTCTCGGTCTCTCTCCCTCTTTCTCTTTTTCTTCTCTCTCCCAATTTCTCTTTCTCTCTCGGTCTCCCTTTCTCTTTGTTGGTTTGAACAGCAAAAAAAAAGAAAAAAAAAACCGCTCTCTCTCTCTCTCGGTCTCCCTTTCTCTTTGTTGGTTTGAACCAAAAAAAAAAAAAAGGACAGAGATGTTGAGTTTTAAATGCCCACGGTCTCTCCCTTGTTTTTCCTAAGTGGAGCCCGCTATTTGATGCCAGCACATGGAGCAGGGAAGTCCAAAATCAATTAATGGTCCAAAATTGGGAATTCCCCCTCAATTACTGTTTGGCCTCCTTCCCACAAATACAATTTGGTTAAAATCAGTGGAGTCTAAGATCAAGTCTTAATGGATTCCTCCTTCTTCATCTACGATCTCTGTGATCTTTTGCAAGTCCTATGAGGGGTCCACTTGGGGTAATTTACAAATGAAATAATCCTATTTTAGAGTATTTTGAGGGAAGTCATACAAAAAAAAAAAGAGATGCGGAGTCTCTTTCCAAATCAACTTTGGGTCAAAATTTGATTTCAAACCAATGTCTCAAATTGTTTTTCATCAAAACCCATAAAAGCCAATCTCTTTCAAAATTACATCTCATTTTGCCAAAATTGCACCTCATTTTAAATCATGTCAAGCCAAGTCAAAACCCAAACTTTGATCTTTGAAAATGAACCAAAAATCCATGAAGATCCAAACCCAAATCCATTTTCTCTAGAACTTTTGAATTTCTTAAAACCTCAGGGATTCTTTTTGTGGGTGTTCCCCACATCCCCACAGAGACGCCACTCTGGATATCTGTGAAAAATAGGTCAAAAGAAAATCAAATTCATTTCCAAAATCCAAACAAAATTCATAAACTTCTGAATTTTCTAAATACCTAAGGGATTCCTTTGTGGGTGTTCCCCACAGTCCCTACGGAGATGCTACTTTTGATATCCGTGAAAATAGGGCAAAGAAATTCAGTTTTCTTATGTCTTTTCAAAATTCCGTCATCAAACCCTTCATGGCTTTTATCAAAATTTTCAAATCCCAAAGTTTAGGCCTACAACCTACTTTGACAAACTGTCTTTTTATCAAGCCATCCATCATTCCCACAGATTGGCTATTTCGAGGCACAATGATTATTATACTATAATCATTGCACCTCGAGGGGGCACTTGTTGACCTATAAAAACTACAAATACTGCAGCGAAGACACCTCATCTCAGCTTAATTTAGGCTACAGAGGTTATTTGCAGATCCTGGGGAATCACTGTGAGAACCGGCATTCCATGAAGATCAAGGTAGCTGGAACTCTCAGAGGAAGTTCAAATTTCGGGTTAAACAGACATCATCAAACTCAAAAGCCACAAGCATGTCAGCCTGAAGTCAATTCCCCCCCAAGCCAGGGGGTCACTGACCAAAGTCCTGGTTCCCGATGTCCAAAATTAATGAAATTTTGACGTGAAGCTTCAGTCATGCTTAGAAGATACTTTGCAAATTTTCAAGATGAAAAGACTCTGTTTAGCCTAAATTTCATTACATGTCAGCTTAGAGGACAGTAATCCCGAATTTGGGGGTCATCGGCTAAGATCTTACTTCCAGAAGGCCAAAGCAAATAAAATTTGGAACAAATGCTCAAAGAATGCCCCAAGTTATTCTCCCAAAGTTTCAAGTCAAGGGGAGGCTGTTCGGATAGAAAACAGGCTAACTATTTCAATGTGGAGTGAATAGTGACCTAATGCATGTAATGAATAGGTTACTGTTTGAAATCCTACTTCCTTAAATCCAAACTGCATGAAATTTGAATAAATACTCCAAGATGTTCTTGACGTCAGTCCCTCCAAGTTTCAAATCAAACCGGGGTCATTTGGGCTTCAAACAGCTGAAACAAGGGCCCACTGTCATAAAAAAGTCAACTGGAGAGTTGACCAAGTTCAGATGGTCAAACAAAGCTGAAACTTCTGTGACACACTCAAAATAGTGTCAAGAAGTGTTCCTCCAAGCTTCGTGGCGATTGGACGACGTTTGGACCCCGAACAGGCGGAAACAAGCCACATATGCAAAAGTTCAAGAATGGGCCTTGAGAGTGACCAGGGCCCACAAACAAAAGGAGTTGACCAAGTTCAGGTGGTCAAACAGAGCTGAAACTTCTATGACACACTCAAAATAATGTCAAGAAGTGTTCCTCCAAGTTTCGTGGCGATTGGACGTCGTTTGGACCCCGAACAAGAGGAAACAAGCCACATATGCAAAAGTTCAAGAATGGGCCTTGAGAGTGACCGGGGCCCACAAACAAAAGGAGTTGACCATGTTCAGGTGGTCAAACAGAGCTGAGACTTCTGTGACACACTCAAAACAGTGTCAAGAAGTATTCTTCCAAGTTTCGTGGCGATTGGACGTCGTTTGGACCCCAAACAGGCGGAAACAAGCCACATATGCAAAAGTTCAAGAATGGGCCTTGGGAGTGACCCGGGCCCACAAACAAAAGGAGTTGACCATGTTCAGGTGGTCAAACAGAGCTGAAACTTCTGTGACACACTCAAAATAGTGTCAAGAAGTGTTCCTCCAAGTTTCGTGGCGATTGGACGTCGTTTGGACCCCGAACAGGCGGAAACAAGCCACATATGCAAAAGTTCAAGAATGGGCCTTGAGAGTGACCGGGGCCCACAAACAAAAGGAGTTGACCATGTTCAGGTGATCAAACAGAGCTGAAACTTCTGTGACACACTCAAAATAGTGTCAAGAAGTGTTCTTCCAAGTTTCGTGGTGATTGGACGTCGTTTGGACCCCAAACAGGCGGAAACAAGCCACATATGCAAAAGTTCAAGAATGGGCCTTGGGAGTGACCCGGGCCCACAAACAAAAGGAGTTGACCAAGTTCAGGTGGTCAAACAGAGCTGAAACTTCTGTGACACACTCAAAATAGTGTCAAGAAGTGTTCCTCCAAGTTTCGTGGCAATTGGAGACCGTTTAGGCCCCGAACAGGCAAAAACAAGCCACATATGCAAAAATCCAAGAATGGGCCTTGGGAGTGACTGGGGCCCACAAACAAAAGGAGTTGACCATGTTCAGGTGGTCAAACAGAGCTGAAACTTCTATGAAACACTTAAAATACTGTTAAACAGCATCTCTCCAAGTTTCGTGATGATTGGACATCATTCGGGCCTCAAACAGTTGAAAATAGATAGCATATGCAATGTTCCAAAAGTGGGCCTTGTCCGTGACCGGGGCCCAATTAATGAAAAAGTTGACCAACTTCCTGAAGTCAAAGCAGGCTGAAATTTTTATGACATGTAGAAAATAGTGTCAAGAAGCATCCCTCCAAGTTTCGTGGCAATCGGACTTCATTTGAGCCCAAAACAGATGAAAATGGCCCACATACGCGAAAACTCAAAATTGGGCCTCGTCCGTGACCCAGCCTGCGGTCACGGACCTTCAAAAGATGTTTCCCACGATTTTAGGTGGTTTCCCTCCACTCCTCTTCGAAATCGAACTCCCCACAACTGCTATTAACTCCCCAAAACTGCACAAAACTGATGGGGAGTCTATAAAAAGAGGAAATTTTGAAGGAACAAGAGAGAGGAACACTTACACAAAGAAGAAAAGAGAAGAAATCAAAGAAAGAAGCACTTAAAGCAACAAAGGAGCAAACTCCAGCAGCACTTCCACGACCATTCCCACCTTCTTTTCTTAGTTTTGAAGGTGAGCAAGAAAATTCAGAAGGAGAGAAGGAAGTGGAATGGCCAAAGTCCATACTATGTTCGTACGACGCCAATTTTTGAGAGGATGACATTGTCACCTCTGCTTCTCTTATTCGTAGGGCTTCTTAGCCATTGCAAGAGTTGTGAAAGAAGTCTCTCTAGGCCTCATTTTGTTCCTTGAAAATAATTGGTTCAAAATGACACAACTCCGGCTTCAAATTTGCCCATTTCGGACTTGAAACAAAAACGCAGTCCGTAAGCACGAATGATGAGTTACAGCGGTTTCAATTGATTCCATGGTTAAATGTGATCTTCTTGATGGTTGTCCACCGCTCCAAAGTCATGAAAATGGAGTTCCAACACTTGAAAGAAGTTCCAAGAAAGAATCAGCGCGAACAGCACAAAAAACAGAGGCAAACAGTGGCTTCACGGCCATTGTCTGTCAGTGACTGTGACCCACGGTCATTGGCAGGTTCCAGTGACCGTGGGTGAGTCACGGTCACTGGAAGGCCCCAGTGACCGTGGGTGAGTCACGGTCACTGGAATGGGGCAGTGACCGCGGGTCATGGTCACCCCCCATTTTTTCCCCTTTTTCACATTTTCTTCCACCTTCTGTACATCTTCTTGTATTTTCCAAATTGAGATCACATCTAAGACTTGAGGGAGAGGTTGTAAACTTTCAAAATGTATGTAAACAACCTGCATCCCCGCAGTCAGGCACTTGAACCCATGTAAACAAAAGGGAAATTAATGATGAACTGTAATTATTTTCCATTCTTCTTAACACTTAAAGTGCGTGAATGTCGGACCTTGATTCCGTAATTCATTTCCAAGCCTACATTTTTAAGCACAATCAAATGCAATTAATGAAATGTAAATATGATGCAAACCATAAGACTATAATTACAAAAAAAGCCTTGCCTACCTAGGTTTGGTCAATTCTAACCCAACTACCTATTCATGACCCAAATAAAATCCAAAACAAGATAGATTAAGATTTAAATACATTAATTAATAAGAAATCAAGTTTAATTAATATAATTTATAATTAAGCTGGGTCGAGACCTTACAACTTTTTCAAAAGACTATCTTGAAGTCAATCACAAATTTTGATGTACAATTTAGATACAATTTAGATGATAAGAGCATTGTACAACTTTTGGTGAATTTTGATGTACATTTCTCTCTTTGATATGACATAAACACTTTTGGATCTCTATATGTCTCTCACTTGGTTAATCAAAGATCATTTTGAAACCTTTTATTTTAGAACTTGAATGTATCTATGGATGAGGTGAAATGAGTGGTTGTATCATCATTAATATATTTGAATGCATACAAATATGAAGTGAAAAAAGCGGTTGCAAAAATATGGAATGGACTAGTTACAAAAGAAAAATGAATTGAAAATGTAGTATTTGAGCATGCTCTCTTTTGTTCTGGTGAAATCTGGTTTGTCAAGCACCAATGGGAGATGATACCAGCTGAAAAATATTTGGTGGCCCCCATGCAGTTTTCATTTTGTGTCAAATAGATGGCTAGCCAATAATTCAATATCAACAGTAATTCAACATTTGAGTATTTGTTCTCTCTAAAATACTTGAACAAAGAAATGTAGGCTTAAGTTCAATTACAGGTAGTGATGAGGTCCTTGCTCTGATTTTTAAAGATCGGATGTTAATTTGGTTACTTCACAAACTTAGGTTTTCATGAAGTGTATGTGTAATATTACAGAAAAAGCTCAGGGTTTGACGCCCAAAATTGGTCTATTTATGAGTAATTTATTTTGAAAACTTATTCTATACTTTTCACTGTAATAAGTGAAAGCATATCCCCCAAATATGGTGCCTAATCCGTGACATTACTTGCTGGAAATCTATTTCCTGGTGACAAAGTCTTTGTACAATATTGCACAAAAAGCCCGGAGTTTGACCCCCAAAATTGTTCTATTTATGAGAAATTTCTTCTGAAAACTTATTATATATTTTTCACCACAATAAGTGAAAGCCTTGACTATGAAACAATTTGATAAATCTCCCAGATGTGATGCCCAATCCTTGACATTACTTGCTCAAAATGGAAATTTATTTTTTGGCGGGCAAAGTCTCTGTGCGATATTTCACAGAAAGCCCAGAGTTTGACCGCCAAAATTTGTCTATTTATGAGAAATTTCTTCTAAAAACTTATTCCATATTTCTCACCACAATAAGTAAAAGCCTTGGCTATGAAACAGTTTGATATGTCTCCCAGATGTGGTGCCCAATCCATGACATTACTCATTGGAAATGGAAAATTTTTTCTGGCAAAGTCTCTGTGCGATATTGCACAAAAAGTACACAGTTTGAATGCCAAAATTGGTCTATTTATGAGATATTTCTTCTGAAACTTATTCCATGTTTTTCATTGCAATAAGTGAAAGCCTTGGCTGTGAAACAGTTTGATATATCGCTTTGTTGTGGTGCCAAATGCATGACATTACTCCCTAAAAATTTACTTCCTAGATTGCTAAGTCTGTATGCGATATTGCACAAAAAGCTCAGAGTTTGACACCTAAATTTGGTCTATTTATGAGAAATTTCTTCTAAAAACTTATTTCATGTTTTTCATTGCAATAAGTGAAAGCCTTGGCGATGAAATAGTTTGATATATCCCACCAAATGTGGTGCCCAATACATGATATTACTCCTTGAAAATTTACTTTTTGGCAAATTACCAAGTCTCTATGCGATATTGCAAAAAAATCTCAGTGTTTGATGCCCAAACTTGGTCTATGTTTTAGTCAATTAATATTAGCTATTATTTCATGTTTTCCACCACAGTTAGTGAAAGCCTTCTTTCCAGAAAAGTTTGATATCCCCAAGTAGTGGTGCCCAATCCATGACATTACTCCCTAGAAATTTAGTTTCTGTTGAATTGCCAAAGTCTGTGCGATATTGCACAAATAGTCTAGAGTTAGATTCCCAGATTTGGTCTATTTCTGAGTTATTTTTCTAAGATCTTATTGCATCTTTTTCATAGCATCCAAAGAAAGTATTGACATTGAAAAAAAAAGGTATACATCCTAATAAAAACATTTTCAACTCTTAAAAAACAGAACTTAAATATTTGACTAATATTTAACAGAGTAAAACAAAAATTGGCTTCCACGAGTAATTACAATACAAATTTGTAAAGCTAATCGATGGAGATTACCAAGCCAAAAGAACTATGTCAACAAAATATGTCACACATCATAAAGTTTAGCAATCTATATGACAGACATTGCAAAACATATTTCACAATATTGTGAAGTAAATGTTGTTTGCTCTCCATTGAGAATTGCAAGTTCAAAATGTAGGTTGGCCATAAGTTTCAAAGTCACTTCTGTGCGGGTGAATTGCAACGTGTTTGCTGATAGTGACCTTTCTTCTTACATCTAGAGCAAGTAACTTTGATCCTTTGTACGTATTCTATTCTTCTTGGGCCTACCAACTTGTCTCTTTCCATGAGGAGGAAGCACATGTGAACCCGTTCGGAGCTCCCATTGGTTCATATCTCTTATACCATGTATAATGTAACTATAAGTTTTTTTTATACATCTCAGAGGTAAATCGTTGCTCATAGAAGTCATATGGATCGGGACCTCTCATCTTAATTGCCACTATAGCATGGGGACAAGGAATTCTAATCAATTCCCAACGATGACTAGTACAAGAACGACGGTCTAAGTGAACAACATCTGCATACTCACCTGAGTGAACCTCAATTTCAATTAAGCTGGCTAGACAAATATTCATTCTACGTGTTTTTTTGCTCTCTTTACTCAAAATAGATTCAGCATAACGAGTTAGCCTGGAATTAAAAGCATGAGACTTTCGCTGACAAAGCTAAAAAAATTCCATAAGCTTAGAATGAATTGCCTCGACCGCTTTAGTTATGGGCAATTGTTTAGCCCCTTTAAGAAAATTGTTTGTGGCCTTAACACAATTTGAAATGAGCATGTCATATTGCTGGCTCAATACAAAAGCATTAGTCCAATGTTGCCTCGACCGCTTTAGTTATGGGCAATTGTTTAGCCCGTTTAAGAAAATTGTTTGTGGCCTTAACACAAGTTGGAATGAGCATGTCATATCGCTGGCTCAATACAAAAGCATTAGACCAATGTTACTTTCCAATATCTTCAATGTATTTATATGCTCCCTCATGAATTTTTCTAATGTCATTCATATGACATTCATATTCATATGGTCTAAAAGCATGGGTAGCTTTCAAAAACTTATGACAAATACCATCATCTTTGTATTTTTCACGAATGTTCTCTAAAATATGATGCACACAGTAACAATGATTGGTATTTGGAAACCGTTCCGCAACTGCCCTTGAGAGTCCTTTCATTCGATCAGATACAATTGTCAAGTTCTAAGGTGGCCGCACAACTAGTGAAAATGCAGCCAAGAACCACTCCCAAGTTTTGAAATTCTCAATCTCCGCTATCCCAAATATGATTGGAAATATCCCACGATCTCCATTTTGAGTCACAGCTATGAGTAGCATGCCAAGATATTTTTCATGAAGGTGTGTCCCATCAACTGTAATTAACGGCCTCAAAGTAGAACGAAATGATTCTATGCTTGAACCCAATGAAAAAAAAAACTTGCAGAATGATGAATCCTCTTCTTGTATAACATACGTCATAGTGCCAGGATTAGCCCTTCCCAATTCAAGGCAATAGTCTAGTTATATGGTAAATGATTTCTACTATGAACCCAGTATCTCATAGAAAGCCATCTCTCTTACCTTCCACGCCGAACGCCAAACTCCTTCAAAAAGTTAGTTATAATTTCTTTTGGCGTATATGACTCATAAATACTAAGTCTTTCTATGATCCACCCTGCAACAAATCTAGATGTTGCTTGCCCATGTGCAAGCCCCATCTTTAAACAAGTATGAATACCGTTGTATGTCCTAACTTGAAATTCTGTGCCAGAGTTAATTAGTGTTGCGTGAATGCACCAAGGACAGTTAGATTCATTGCACAGTGCAGTAACTTCCGTTGGAGACATTCTTAAATGTTTCAATACAAAGTTGTTATACATTGCAAATTTTGCAAGTGTTTCTCTAAAAAAATCACGATTCAGAAACTTTCTCCCTTTCCACATCTCGTGCATGGAGTTAGCATTGTGATCATCTCCTAAAAAAACAGAATCAGGTACCAATATGTCAATTACATTCAAATTTGGGGCTGCATTAAATGACTTTCTAATAATCTCTTGTCGCATGGAAACTATCTTTGGCTAATTAGGAAGATGCAAATTTACATCCAAATTACTGTGATAATCCTGTTGAGAAAAAGATTCGTGGCCATCACTATTAAAAATATTTGTACTCCATCTCCTATAGATGTAGTTTCAAATAGATGTTGATCAAGTAGTGATGATCTATTCAAATCTATCTGAATTGATGACGTCACTGGAAGATTAGATCTGCGTAATTAATAAAGCAATAAGATCATTTTCTTTATAAAATAATTTTAAAAAAAGACCTCAATGGTGCTAACCATAATTAACCTGTTACAAAAAAATTATTAATTAGCAACTTCCTTATCTTCAATTTCATTAAATATTTTGCATCTCTTGCATGCCCTTGAGGTTGTATAACTTAAGTAGTTTCAAAATTAATAATAAGAATACACTTAAACTTATAGAAAAAAGATTCTTGAATAAGTTGACATTTAGCATTCATTAAAAAACTATATATAACAAAATTAATACAAACCATGAATAGGTTGCCATGTCTTCCTTTTATGCTCAAACTTCTATAGAGATATAATAATATGAGGAGAATTTGATTGCGATTTAACTTGAGCATGCTTCACATATCTTGATTGCATTTTAGATCGACCAACATGAATATCCGACTGACATGACACATGCATCGCATCATTGGATACTTATCTTCTTCATCCCAATTCGTCTCCATAATAATTTTTTCAAATAGTGTATTATAACTTATATTAGTATCCACAAATATGACTCTCTGCTCGCAACCAGTTTAAATTGGACTTAGATGATCAAGGTCAAGATCCCCATTGAAGCGCAATATTACACATATTTCATCCTCAAACATCCTGTCATAACAATGTTGAGTCCTTTAATGTAATTCATCTTAATTTCTTAGATTCTAATCAATACACAACTCAAAATTCTTCAAATGAATAAATTGAAAATCCAATGAATGAAATTCTAAAGTTGAATCAAATTACATAAAACGCAAGCACGAGTCATCCATTGCTACAATTGATAATACTTTGCAAATGCCTTTAAAAAGTTTCAAAATTCAAACATTACAAAATACAGTACTATGAACGTATTCTACAAGTTTAAGAGGTTAATTGAAATAAGCATAAAAATTGTTTTAGTTTAGATGTAAAAACTAAAATAAAAGCCATGCATTACTACAAGAAAAGAAAAAAGAGGATAAGCAATAACCAATGTTTTTTTTCCTATCTTATTATTTTTACAAAGATGGACAATGGATATGCAATTCATGATTTCGTCATCTCATCACTTGATATGGTTAGTGACTATACGGAAAAGAAAAAAGAAAGGATGAAAAGTGGTGGAGAAACCTTTAGATTCCTTTCAAGAAAATAGAAGATCAATACTGGAAATATTTCTTGAAAACCTCTTTAAATGATAAATAAACTTGAAGGAGCAACAATGAAGAACACTCTGTAGAACAGCTCTTCAAGAGTTTAAAAAGATATACCTGGAAAGAAAAAATTAACGACAGACGTGAAGTGCCCACTTTGGTATAAAGTTTTGGTCAATACCATTTTGAGAAAATATAAGTCTTTTATATCCTAGATGGACAAATTCCCTATAATTTTTTATCACTTGTTTCTACAATCATAATTTTATCTTAATGTCTTTTATTTTCATAACCCAAAAGGGGGCTGAGACATAACAGAGGGGCTCGTACACATAGAAAGAAAGCTCACTCATGCGGAAAAGGAACCCACGCATGCATGAAAAAAGCCTACAAAAATCAAAGGAAAGTTTGCACATGCGGGCAGAAGTGACACACCCAAAGTTCCAAATGGGAATTGACACCTCTTGTCACTCTAGTTATAAGACATTCTTAGTGCATGTTTGGTATTACTATGTTTGGGCTCTATGTGTTTAAATGTCTAAACCTAATAGAGTTTGTAAAAATAAAAGTATTTGGCATGTGCTTTTATGCTCTATCCAATTTAGACATGTAAAGGTTCTACCTCTATTTCCCATAGCTCACCTTATGATGCATGAGAAAAGTAGAGGATGAAAAAAAGAGGTGAATGTGCAGTGATTTTTAGTGGAAAATGTGTAGACCGGATTTTCCTTTTTTTTTCTTCAAATCCGTAAGAGTAAATCAAGATCCAAACCGTTAAAAATGTTTAGAAAATTAAACACGGTTATGACACCAAATTTTAGCCGTTGGATCATCCCCAATCTCAAGGTATGTGTAAAAAAATTGAGCCATTGGATATTGTTTTTTAAGTTCTATGGGACCCAATCACAAGATCCAAACCATTGGAAATGTCCAAAAGGTTGAACAAAGCTAGGTGGTCAATTTTTAGGGCTTTATGCCTTTTGGATCTCAAGAAATTTGTAAAAAAATACCTCAAACCATTGATGTAATATGCTCTATTTTATATTAGTTCACAGGCAGTCCCTTTTTTCTTTATTATTATTATTTCTGGGACAATAAATCACAATCTAAACCGTTAAAAATATTTATAAGGTTATTGTTCACTATTAAATCAAGCTTTAGCCATTGGATTATCACCAATCTGGAGATATTTATTAAAACAACGTAAATTATTGTATATTATATATTGAAATTTGTAAGCCCCATCCACAAAATTCAAACCATTAGATCTCTTTGGAAGGATGAACATCACTTTAAGGTCAAATTACAAAGCTTGATAACCTGTTGATCATGAGCAATTCGTAAAAAAACTTTCAACCATAGATTTAAAAAAGTCTATTTAAAATAAATCATTGCATTAACAAACACATATTTTTCTTCTAAGCTCTTTTTCTTTTTTTAATGACTCTATTTTGGAAGGCCTAGAAGAAAAAGAGTAGACCAAACAAGGCCTTAATTTTATCTTATTGGCAAAAGCACAAATTGTTTATACCCTTATACCATTACCACTAGCTTGGAAGAAGTGTATAAATTGGATTTATCCGGTGAACCAGCACTAGTTGCTCGTAAAAGCAGAACAGGGGCTTTGGAACTTTCATTCAAGGTAGGGTGGGCTTATCAACATCTTCAAGAGGTCGGAACCATGCCTTCTCCTCCGGGACCGAACCATCGGCGGCGGCGGCAGCAGTTGACGGTTGGTGCAGGTGGTCTACGATGCTGTGGCCTGTGGGGCCAAAAACTCCTGTTTGTGGGTGTGGGGTCCAGTAGCTGTTGATGTGGGGTTGTATCACATCGTCTGGTACCGAGTTTGGATGTATTTCATCATCCACATTCTTGTCATACGGAGAGAAGTGTGCAGCCCTCATCCTGGAGCCACTGGGGAATATCTCAAATCACCTTTTGATCACTTTGAAAAAAAAAAAATTTTACCATGATTCTAGTCTTGTCAAGTTGTATAAGTAACTCTCATCTTATCAATTTTCATCGGGTTCGTTGCCATCATAAACAAAATGATAAAGTGAAAAAACCATGAATAAAAAAGTCGGGAATTTCTAGAACATGTATAATGTAGATCAGTCATGCATCGAATTAACGTGGACCTTAACCTTACCATCTAATCAACCTTACGTAATTACTCTCCTGCAGTCTGTGGAGGGCTGATTTTCTATTGTGCACTATGCAATGTGCCTTCGTGTCGTTGGTAAGTAAGACACGGTGAAATTTTTTGCGGCAGAGGGGGCCCTGCCTTTGGTGATGGTTCCGATGTGCCCTCCCACAGAAGGGAGTGCGTTTGCAGGTGAAAACTTTTCCTCCAATATTGAATTTCAATTCACTTAGATTTTAGGTTTGGTTCTTATCTAGCAAAAGTTCAAACCTTGCCAGAAATTTTTCCTCATCTGGGGATTTATAACCTCAGTCAAGATCCTCTCTCCTCACTAGAGGGTTTTTTATCCTCTCCCGAGGTGCCTTCTCTCATAGAGGTTTAGGGCTCAGCCCCTTTAAAGCTGGGATACCCAAAAAAAAAAAAAAAAAAATACTTGGATTTTGAGTCTGACGAGTCAGTCCTAAATCCAGTGTAACCGATCAGATTGGGACCAAGTCTTATATGTTAGGTCTGTGCTTCTCAGTCTGGGATCTGATTAGTGGTCAAGACCTGGACACAACATGCGGCTTATGTGTATGACTAAGTATCGACTGGGATAGATCCGAATGGAACTAGAAACCCTTCTCTGGCCCAAATAAAAACATACCGCTATTATAATATGTTGCATGTGTTATAAGATGTATTATCATATGTGGATGCCCACATTGGGACCCACATGAGATAAAGGGATTACTAAGGGTTAGGGTTTTTCCTTATTGGGTTGCTTGAGGAGGAAGCAATCTTATTCTATAAATAAGATCCTCCTCCCCCCATTATGTACACACAGAAATCTTATCAATAAGAGCTCTCTCTCTCCCTCCCTCTACTCTTCAGTTTTCTATTCTAACAGCATGATGTACATAAAAACACTGTTCTATTATCAATATCATTAATGACATATAGATACTATTGCTATATATGAGCACATATTACTACTTCAGGGAACTAAAACATGGATCCAGTTGAACCCGGATCTGAACCCAATGATTTGGCCCAGAACTTGTGGGCTTCAATTTAAGACTCAATTTTACAGTGTTGAGCTTTTGAAGGGGGAACTCTCTTTTTTTTTTTTTTTTTGCCTTATATGGTTGAAAATGGTAACCTATCATAGTCCTAAAGTAGCGTAATCCATCAACTTTGGGGTCAGCCTTTAGGCCTTGCATGCACTACATGCTCTGTGTATGTATGTTCTGTTGCTATCATTGTCCTCCGCACCGCACAACTACACATCTCCACCCGCTTGGGGTACTCTGGCAGTGCCACGGGTTGGTCTCCGGCTCGGGCAAAAGTGATGTCTCTACCACTGGGGCATCCCACTCTTCTCGGAAAGACGGCCATTTTGGCTGGATGGGAAGTGAAATGAACAATTTAGTCATTCAATTATGAGATGATAAGAAGACCCCACATTTTAGTGTCCAGGTAGAAGATCTAGCCCCCCCTTCTATAAAACTAACCGACCAAATTTTAATTATGGTAATAGTGTAACGAAGGGTAAATGTGTGAGCACTTAGCTTAAAAAAATGGACAAAGTAGAAAAGGGAGAGAAAAAAAACAGGGAAGTAGACAAGAGGAGGAATCTTTTGAGGATAAAAATAAAATCACTAAGACAAAAGTTGGTGAGATACAGAGATTTCAGCCTTGTGTTCCGACGCACGTGATTAGACAGGGAGACATCACCACTCGAAGAAGTGCCAGATACCTGTCCTATGACTGCCCATAGAAATTCCAGAAGCTGTTTTCTCATGGAAATTTTAAATAAAGTGTAATCCACATTAGCGCACTGAGGCAATCTCACTATACAAAGCTAGGCTGAAAATCCCCTATTTATGGGTCATGTTGATATTTGTGCTAACCCGCCAGTAGCTCATTGCACCTCCCTCCAAAATAGGACTGGGGATTGATCCATCGTTGGAGTTATTACCCTTGCGAGAGATTTGAGTGAATGTGCATGTGAGCATTTGTTAGAGTTTTCTTTTACTTTGTTTTTTTTTTTCGGAAATGACATTTTTAAAAAATGAAAATATAGGTCAGAGCTTGTTTCTTCTAATGTACATAAGAATTGTTTTTACTAAATACATAAAATTTGAATACAAACTAAAGAGGCGAAGGGCGAAAGATACGAAGAGAGAGATGAAGGATAAAAGCTAAGAACTTTTCTAAGATTTAAATTACAAAAAACAATGCTCATTTCTAATCTTCCTTGATTCAATTTTTATTAAGAGTAAGTTTGTTGATGGTCATTTTAAGACTTTCACTTTTATATGCATAAAATATTATTTGGAAGCAGGATAAGGCGAGAATAAGTAGAGAGATAAGCAACTTTTTGCATTATGTCTCACGTATCCCTCATTTATTTGTATTTTTTGTGACCGATATGATACTATTCTAGTCCCAACACTACAATGAATTAATACATAGCATTCTTATAAAATGAAATCTAATGTTGAGTTCGAGAGATTCACCAAATTGTGAAAACCGAAGGTAGAGATTAGATCTAAGGAACAGAACAGAGGAGAGAGATTTGTTCATCGGTATTTAGAGAAATCACCTTGGAATTGGATGTTGGAAGGCAGAGATCCATCTCTTCTTCTCCAGGAATCTCTTTCCGAAAATCGTGAAACCTCGCCCCTGCAAATTGGCTGCCATGACTTGCAATATGAATGATTGTGTGTGTTTGAGAGAGAGGGAGCTCAAGTGCTGGCAAGCAAGAACTAGATACAGAGCCCCAGTGGCCAAGTGTTTCACGTAAACACTATATGTAGGAGTCCGGCTCCTCTGTGGCACAAGGTCGTCAGTGTAGGGTCCACACAATGAAAATTTCATCCATTCAAAGATGAATATCAACTCTACTAATGACATACCCTCAGACTTTAATAGGAAGAGGTTCCACTCTAAGATTGAAAACTTGATTGGGCATGATGTGTTGTTAATGACATTTCTGTCATATGTTCAATCTGATTGTGGGATCCACTCTAATTAAATTGAGATTTTTGAGGATTTGTCTTTGGAGGGGACAACATTCATGTTGAATGATATGAATTATCTCCATGTGAGCTCCAAGATAGACAGTTCAACATGTTTTACACAGTTTCATGTAGTACTTGGGGCAGGGGGATTTGGAGTGCGTGGGTTTGGGTATTGATTCACTGAAATGTACATCAGGTGTCTTAGAAAAGAGAAAAAAAATCGCCGAAAAATACCTTTGAATGAGTAAATCCTAATTTGAAAAGTTTTAAAATTTGTATGATTTTTTAAAATAAGGCGAAAAATTAAGACTTATCAAGTTGATTTGAATAAATATTACAATTTTTTTTTATGTTGAATCATTGTGGGGTCTACATTAAAAATAGAAACTTCTTGTGAAAAACACCGCTTGTTTGTATGAGATATGATAAAATTTCACTAATTTTTTTGAGCTGCAACGTAAGATTAATCATGTTATAATAGGCTTGAATATAATGTCATATTCATTTAATTTATATATGATAAATTGGGTGGTAAACCCATCTCTAATTAGAGAAAAATTAAACAAGGACAAAAGCGTGTGTTTATTTTCTGCACTTTGGAAGCTGATAAGTGAGCACCCGATTATCAATAATCCTTAAATTTAATCACAAAATAAATGCACCTCGAATATCCTCAACATCTAAAATTTCAATGTCCCCAACCAATAAAAACTTGATTCACAGCAAATGTGATGTTGGGTGTGTTTTTTGGTAGAAATTGCAAAACACAAAGTACTCCACACTAGCATGTGACCATTTTTTATTAGATACCATCTCATTGCAGCAGTGGATGTAGGGGACAGTGACCCCACCACTAACGAAAGTAAGGCAGTCCCCCGAGCCGACAAAGCAATCGCTCATCCGCAGAGTGATGGAGCATTTCTGGCCCACCAACATCATAAACTTCCAAACCAACCCACTTCGAATCTTAATTGGCGGTGATTTGGAAGGTTAGGATGAATGAAATAATTGGACTTTCTTGAGTGAGAATTTGCCTTAAGTTCAATTGATTCGATTACTTTGGAGTGGTTGGATTGGGTACCACCAGTGGTGATGTGCAATGCACATGCGTAGGAGAGAGGAGTGGATGAGCCAGCAGTCCTGCATGGTTACTGAACTATTGGACCACTCCAACCCCAACTCAAATTAGCCCAACCCGTACCATTTGCCAACCCTAGATAGGATGAGCCAGCAGTCCTGCATGGTTAATGGTTGATGAATTAGCATAGAAGAATCAAATTCTCCAAGGCATTTTCTGCCACATTAGCTGCCTGTATACCGACATCTCCAACAATCCTACTTAAAACACTCCAATGTTCCGGTCATTCATTATTGTGATCATCATCTAGGCCTTGTCCTAACTATGTTGAACCAACTATAAGAATTGGCATTTTGCATCCTCCAATCTCCGGTAATTGGAAACCAGGACTTACTCCATATCACCATCAAACCATGTCAACAACGACATAAGCATCAACCTAGCTAGTCTTTTGGAGCAAGAACTCTTTAGGAAGCAATATTTGGATAATTCCCATGCATTGCTGTCCATTCTCAATTTGTACAAGAACACATAAGTAACTGCTTGCTTGGATAAAGAAAGAACAAATAAGCAACCAATTTGAACTTCAAGCAATATCCTCACAGGAACTTGCACAAACTGTATACATTTTTCCTTTTTTTTCATTTTCTCCCCCTCTTTTAGGTCCTCGCACGTGTCAAATCCAAAACAGTGATTGGGGGACATGCAATTAACATTGTACCAAGCAAGTGTTAAAAAAGTGAATCATTTGTGTGAGACTTCATACGTTCAAATACAAACCACTAAAGAGACAAATGTCCAGAAACTGAACTAAGGGATTTTTCGCACCTCATACTCATGAGAGATTGTCACAGGAGTGTCTTTGGAAACTGGCCTCTCTTCAGACCACAGCTCCAAGTTAACTGTTCCAGTCCCCCAATGTATCAGGCATTTATTAACTTCGTCAATGTTGAACCGGTTAACCAAGCTCAATCCAGCACATTTGTCCACTAGCATCCATTCTCCTATGTACAAGAAAAGAGTACTAAATATAAGAAAAAAAAATGGAATAACTTTTGGGATTGATAGAAGTACTTACCTTCTTTGATTCAAAAGAGGAGTTGATCCCAATGAATCAAGCATTTTAGATTTTCAATCCGATAGGCCACACTTGGAGGGTGTATGGTGAGATGTTTTAAAATATCCTTAGATTTCATTTCAGAAATGTTCTAAAAATTGCATGATTTATTGGAATCCTTACCATTGGATTTTACTGGAACATAGAGAGGTGACTTCTTTTCTATGACTCTAAAGATGATGATGGTATCAATAATGGGTACAAGAACTTACCATTGGGCCGGAGATCTCCCTCGAAAAACTGCTCACCAGAAGCAGGCCAGATTTCTTGCTCAGAGCCATTGATAGAAAAGAATGAAACAAAAACTTCGGTTGGATGCAAGACGGTGAACACCGGATGCACCCGTAAACAAAGCAACCTGTAATATAAAATATTCATTAGCCTTGAGCAATTTGGCAAGGAAAGCAAGAGCTTCTGCAAATGCCGCATGGTATTTTACAATCTAATATTTTCAAGAGTTTATATATAATAAAAAAAAACTAAACTCTGTTGTAAACCATATTCATGAAACAAAACAAAACCATTTTGCAGAAAATGAAAGCATACTGGTCTTGATGAAACCACATACAATAAAGCCATTGAATCAGCTAGGTCTACAATTTTTCCCATGATTATGGTTGGAGAGGACCTCGTTCCTGTTTTCCCATGAACACTTTCGGTCTCATGGCTCTTCTAGCTCCAAGTAAGCACATTAACCAAAGGGGCATTAGCAAAATCTTCAATGGAGACTTGTCATTTTCTCATGCACTGATAAATGGTTTTATGTATGGGGGTCAGTGATGTTTTATTTACTTATTTATTCCCCAGAAACAAAGTCAATGGTAAATATAGGGAAGTGGCCATACAATTTTCCAGCTACAATGGTAAATAGTTTCTCATCCTATTTCAATAATAGTAAATTCCACCATATGTGAGAAATTTTGATGATCTTCACTTTGGCCACACTCCTTTGCCAAATATCTTCCACCTTTGAGTCCTCTTACCTCCATCTTCCTATGTAAATGATATGAAAATGTCACACCCTCCTAAGAAAATGATATAATTGTCAAACACTAGACCACGTTCATGTTCTTAGGACTAGAATGGAAACAATTTGGGAGAATTCTCACAACAGTTCTCAATGAATAAAAAACTGCACGTGTTCAGCAGTTAGATTACCAAGAGGTGGATCCTACTGTAACAGAAACAATCTCTCATAATGAAGCATCATATGGGTAGCAAGTACCTCAATGATTAAATCAATCTATTTGCTTACAGACCTTGAAAATCCACCCGAACCTGCACCTACATTGCGTGCTATAATGGCAGAGTTGATTCGTAGAACCTTCAGATTGTTTTCTGGAATGGATATCCGGCGTTGAAGAACTAATCCTTCTCCAATGACCCCTTCTAAAGAAAGAGACTCCCCTCCAGATTGCTCACGATCACTTCTGTAAAATTCGGAATATTACTGTACATTAAGTCACAGTCACCACAACTGAAAACAGATCCAGAGAATGGAAACCCTGGCAATGTTTTAAGATGGTTTCAATGATTTAAACAACATGCCATACTATACTACTCATAACCACAAGATTAGTTCAAATAAATAAGAAATAAAAGGATCTTGTAGCATCATGTCTTAAACAGCAATGCAATGAAAAAGAGCATAATGCTATTCAGTACTAAAGCATTTGTACGACTAGCTCATGATGCAGTCTAGGCCCCCAGCAGCCCCTCTTCTAAGCCCCTCTTCAAATTAGATTAGGATTCTTATTGTTATTATTAAGAAAGTTTCCATTTTTAGCCTAGGGTTTTCTTGCTTATTAAGATTGTTTTACTATATATATGGCTTTGTAGAGAAGAGCTTCTCAGATTGGATTGATTAATAGATTTGGGTTTTCTCCCAGAGGTGTTTCCTCGTGTGTATTGAAGTCTTCGTGATGATTCGAAGTGTCGTTGGACACGTGCTCCGGCACTTCCACGCAGCCCTAGCCCTTGGGCTGCATCAGATTGGTATCAAAGCCCTCTGGTTGTTCCCGGAATTTGTCACCCCATCCCCTGTTCATCCTCTCCGCTGCTCTCCAAGACGCCCATCCTCTCTGCTGCCATTCCAGCCTACTCCCCTTCAGAACCCTGACCCACCACCGACACCCCGATCCCTCACAGTCCCTAATCCTCCGCACCCGACCCCATCTCCCTGCCGTGGACATCCCAACACGGTTCCCCCACCCCAGATCTACACATCGCCCCATCATCCCAATCCGCTCCGAAACCTCCCCGCAAGCCCTAGCCCTTGGGTTGCATCAGATTGGTATCAAAGCAGCATCGAGTTCGAGGACGAACTCTTCTTTCAACCCGGGGAGGATGATGCAGTCTAGGCCCCCAGCAGCCCCTCTTCTAAGCCCCTCTTTAAATTAGATTAGGATTCTTATTGTTATTATTAAGAAAGTTTCCATTTTTAGCCTAGGGTTTTCTTGCTTATTAAGATTGTTTTACTATATATATGGCTTTGTAGAGAAGAGCTTCTCAGATTGGATTGATTAATAGATTTGGGTTTTTTCCCAGAGGTGTTTCCTAGTGTGTATTGAAGTCTTCGTGACGATTCGAAGTGTCGTTGGACACGTGCTCCGGCACTTCCACGCAGCCCTAGCCCTTGGGCTGCATCAGCTCAGTTCTGATTCAGTCTCACTGGTCAGGATTCCAGAAGGATATTTATGTTATTAAGTACTTAAGCATTACTTTAAATTAGATACAGATGCTGGAAAAATGTCTTGATTCTTGACATTGCTTGACTATTTCGTAATAGCGTTCATTACACATGATTGGGTTTGATAAGCCTCATCAACAGCAAGGGGATAATCCCTATCTACAACTGTCCTTAGGAATAGGTACACACTGTTACAGGGGCCCCTTTTGTCCAGGCCCATTGAACCCAAGGACCATCGAGCTCTATGCTCGTTTATGTGTCTTCACCATTGCTACGACAGGCCAAGTTTACTTTCATCATATAAAAACTTAGGTAGACAAAATAGAGGTGACTCACCCAATGACAGTATACTCCTCAGCACATCCTGCAGAACGGTATTCAACTCCACTGTATTCTTCATAACCATCAACTTCAACTCCGCTGTGCAGCCATTGAGATCCTGAAAGAGGCAACCAACAGAAAAGATCTGAAGATTTAACTCAAGAACACTCACACTCTATGGTAATGTTTCCAATGGTTATTTGTGAACACACATATGAGCATTATCTGAGATCCCTACTTCAAGACAGCGAATGATTAAGAACCATTCCTGATGCTAAGACATCTCAAATGATAGGAACATGAAATTAGATTCATTATTCTTAAATATAATAAAACAGGGAAAGTTAACTCCGATGCATGGACATACCAGAAGGAATATGGGTCATAGAGATCATTCTACCACCAATCCAGGGCACCACTTTGAGAAACCAATCGCCGCTCTTCAGTTCAACATGGGTCCTTGAGAGTTCTGTTCCTTGCTGTCCTGAAAGCTCTTCTACATCTGAGATGCACTTGGCACTTTCTGCATTTACATGTTACATGAGAATAGTGACACTTCAAAAACTTTCATACACAAAAGTTTCACCATAATAGAGCCATTGTATTGTGAACCAATGCTTACTCTAATATGAGACCTTCAAGTTGTCAAAAGATTGAAATGAATTTTCCAGAAGAAAGATCATGCCATAGAAACTTAAATGTGTTGCTTACATTAAATTTGACAAAGCGAATCAGTAGTAAGAGAAAATGAAGAGGAGGAAGGAGAACTCATTGAATGCTTATGCATTCATTGAAACATACTGCTAGATATTCAAAAATATTTTCTATGAAATGTAAAAAAGGAATGGCTTCATCCACTAAGAAATATCTATTTGAGGCTAAGAACATTACCTGGATGTCCTCTGTACAGATTTTTGTTTGTTAACACTAAATTAGACACTTCAGCATCCGAAGGCATTCTAATCTGCAGTTCCTCCCCATCAGTGCCCCGGGCATCAAGCTGCAAGAGAAAACATTGTCTTAAAAGCAGAATGAGAATGATCCAACTGAGAAGAAAGTAGCCAGTACATTTCTCTTTTACTTTCCAACAGTGGCATACCTTTGCACCTCCACCCAGCAGTAAATTTACATGGATGCTACGTTTGGCTCTTCTCCAATATCCTTCGGTTTTAGAAACTTTTACTGTAACAACTGAAGATTGAAGTTCAGCAACATAATAGGTCAAGAGGTATCCTCCATGAGTAAATTCATATCCATCACCATCATCCTCATAAAGAACACCTGCTGCTTTACCTGCAGAAGTGAAGCCACAATTTATACTGCTGATAGTTATGACAACTGCAGATGTATGGGACACTTCAGAACTTAACTCTACAAATAACTTTCAAAAGCTTTCAACTTTGGATGACAAAGAAAAGAAAATTAATAAAAACAACAACAAATACTACTTGCTGCTGCTAGACAGAAAGTCAGAAAGGCCACAATTATCTGCATTTTACAGAAAATGGAGAGAACGAATGAAAGCATGAAGGCAGTTGCATAAAATGTAGAACTAGTGTCTAGCAATGCAATTACAATGAGATGCATTCATGCAGCTCAAACTCAATGACGGGAATGAATTTGGACCTATAGACCACCCAGTTGTAGAGCAGTTCCAAGAACCAATTGTCCACAAGTAATGTATGGCAATGGCTTAAATTGCAAGCAGTATAAACCCCAAACTCACCATGCTCATCTAAAGCAATGAAGAGTGATAATTCATCGGTAGGGTTTGCCTCACCAACATGTTGAATAGGGGGACCTACGGGAATTATTGATCCACCTTGCAAATACAGCATGGGTAAATCCTGAATTAGGCAGAAAAAGGAAATAAATGTAATTGATCATCATGGATTTTGATTCAATAATGGAAGTCCTAGGACACATTTGGCATTTTCCTCGAAAAGGAAATGACTTTCTAGGAAAGCAGCTCCGACCAAAAGGGCTGAAGATCTACAAGTAACCATTATAAATTCTTTTTCACATGCACGGACTCATCTTCATAGAGTGAATGGTGGGGGATTCATTTTTCAATGAAAATTTGACATTGATTTGGCATGCTTGACCAACCATGGCTTTACTCTCTTACCAAGATCATGCACCCCCATTGAGGATGACCTCTTCCTAGAAAATCAAATCCTTTTCATAGAAGAATGGCATATGCACTCTTTGGGTTAATAAAAGCAATGTGATTATAATATTTACCGGATGTGCATCATCAAAATCAAAACGCATCCAAATGCCACCAGGTAATACTTGTTGCATGTGATCTGATCCTCTATGAGGCAGGGTGCTAACAACCAAATAGGACAGTGTAATGAAAACAAAAATGCATCATTCCCAGAATACATTGTAACTTAAGATTGTTCATGAAAGCCCAAAAGTTGAGTTAAAATAAACCAAAAGCACCAATACTGCATTTCTGTTGTAAATCTAACGAACAGGAAAGCATTTCAATAATTAATTTCTGAGGTACCTCGCACATATTAAAAGTGACCCCAGCAGGAAGGAATTTTCAACAGTCCTCAATTTCAGATATTTAGGATCTGCAATTAGATGTAAATGAGTACAAGTAAGGTCCATATGCAAGTTTGCTACCAAACTAAATTAAAACATTATCATGCATAAACAGATTTCTTAGAAGTTGAAAGAGCACACCTGCAAAAAAAGTAGGGGTGGCAACAGGTGTACCCTTGGTATGAGCCATGTAAAAAAGGGTATAGATGTGTGGTAAAAACCGGTAACGACGCATTAGTGCCAAACGGCATACCTCTTCACACTAGAAGATGAATAAAAGTCAGTATTCATGGTACACTTTAGGATATAGTATCTGTTTTGATCTCCAAATAAGATTCTCATTATCAATTGAAAAAAAATGGTAACCCTTGGCATATAGTCTTTGTTAGCAAAGTTAAGATAGAACTAGTTGAGTCATCACAAAGCAGCGGACAGAGCATTGGAAGTTTTTCAGTTACTTAGTTTCTTTTGTACCCTTCTAGAAGCATGACATTTGTGTGTGATTCTCTATTTCATTTGAAGTAACAAGGACTAGCATCATCGCCGTAATAACCCAAATTATGCAAGTGGGATAACTAGGCCTAGAAAGGCCCAGTTTCGACCAGTCCAATACATAACTGGATTGGGCTGTTTGGCCACAACTTTTAGGTCCTTATTAGGTATAAAAATATGATCCAAACCCACTTAATTGTGACTTTACAGCTTCCCAAAGAAGGCTCCTTGTTTTTCACCAATAGACATGACTTTTGGTTTTCCCCAGATGACCTTTCAAAGAGGAGAAAACCTCTTAGGACTCCTCCATTTGGACGTCCAATCCTCTATATCAGGAGGATTCACCTCTCTTCTTTGGTAGCTTTTCATGAAGAATATAAGTCTAATATAGTGATATTTGGAAAAATATAAGCAGGGAATTTCAATAAGGAGCATTAGCCTAGTGGATGTCTGATTTGAAGTCCCTCATTACATATACTAGGTCAGTAGAATCTCTCATATACTCAGTCGAATATTTTGCTATCAAGGAAATGATCCTTTACAAATCATGGTATTGAATGGAACTGGTTTAATTATACATAAGTTTCTGTTGATATGTTCATTGTCTTAAGAATAAAACATAAATCCATCTTGACCTCTAAGATGTATTTTACTATGAATTGGACCAATAGGAGTCCCTGATATTAACATTCAGATCTGTATTGAGGGAATTACAAGGCTGTCAACATTTTTGTAATAAGAAACAAAGGTTTAAACTTTATTATATTTTTGTGTAGATGAGTGGTTAATTGATTCCTATGATTAGTGTGCTCCTTAAAGACTGTTTTTATCATACAATGTGATGGTCTAATGTGTAAATTAATTCTGTATTGGGATAAATACCAGCTCTGGTCGTTGAGAGGAAGCTTGACTGTTTGTGGGTTGTAGGCCCATGTGGCCCACCTGATCTAGGATCAGCTCCCCACATCTGAAAGGGGACTGTTGGACGACCATAAGGGTGATGGATCTATTGGGATTGAACCATTGAGGCTTTCTATCTAAAATATTTGAAAGGGACTAGGCGTGAGGCCCTCCTTAGTCTCTGTTTCTGTTAAAAATTTTCCTCCATTCTGTTGAGTGAAACTATTTATATTCAGCTGTCATAGATTGTCCTGTTTGAGATATTTCTTTATTTTGTTGATTGTTTGAAACATATACATATTCTGTATAATATCATAAAAGCCTCCGGGTCTGAAGAATTATTAATCTCTTCTTTAGAATGGTCTCTTAAGTTATAAGAGTTAACAGGATTATTCATACTACTGTAAGAATTAACAAAAATTGTTAGCTTCCTTGATGATAATTATCTGTGAAATGTTCTGTTAATGTGATGTCGTGTGTAATATTAGGAGTATTGCAGGTTAAGATCTAAGAAAGCCCTTTTACTTACTAAATGTACTAAGAATACATGATCAGATAGTTAGTAATGCTGTGATTAGTTTTCAATCCTGGTGCTATTTGCCATTACGATACTGTTTCATATTTTACCACTTCCTAATATTCTATTTCTGCTTTTATAATCCATGATTGATACCATCCATAAAACGATTGTTGTTGTGAATAATTAATGAGGAATTCTGGAAGGGGGGGGGTGGTGTACTTGAATACAATGATTGGTTTAAGTCTAACAGATGAAATAATGAGTATGGTGTTCTTTCTATAACTGATTAGGACATCAAAGATATGGTCAATGCCACATATTCATTATACCAATAACGGCTTGTAGAGGGGCGAGATTTCAATACGAAGTATGTGGGATTGACCAATGGTAAATGTGATGATACTTATTATGAAACCTTGGACTAAAATGAAATCTGAATTGCTATAGAATAACTATTTTCACGCTGGTGTTGGGTTCGTTCTTTGAATGAAGAAAGGTAACAGTCTTGTCACAACACGAACATGAAGCCCCTTGTTGAAACAATTGCTATAAATCAAATGGGTGACAATCTTGTCACGACACGAATATAAATCCCCTTGTACAAACAATTACTATGAATTAAATGGGTGACAGTCTTGTCACGACATGAATATGAATCCCCTTGTTCAAACAATTACTATGAATCAAATGAGTGACGGTCTTGTCATGACACGAATATAAATCCCCCTTGTTTAAACAATTGCTATGAATCAAAATGAGTGACAGTTTTATCACGACACGAATATGAATTCCCTTGTATAAACAATTACTATAAATTAAGAATGGTGACAATTTTTGTCACGATAAGAATATGAACTCCCTTATGATAGTACAAAACAATAAACAGGGTGATTCAACAAACCATGTTGTTAAATATGATTATGAACTTTCCTTTTGGGAAAAGCCTATGAACTTTTCTTTTAAAGAGAGCTTATGAATACTTTGAACCACGGGGTGATACTGTTTAACTCCTTTTATGTATAATAATTCTCTTTGAATTAGAAATTCTACTCGCCAGTGTTACTAATTAGTGGTTCACCCCACTATAGGTAATGCATTCGTGATGGGGCAGGGGAACAATGGTGATCAACCTTTAGACTTTGGCATGCACCGCTGATTGAGAGATCGAAGAGCATCCTAGACATCAGAAGGGACAAACCCTTATTTTGGAATATTCTCTTGTAATTAACTTAAAAGATTGTCTGTTCTAGCTAAATCCTTAATGACTTATTAAGACTTTGATATTGAGATTTAAATATTCATCTTATACTTGAACTAATGCTCCTGGAATTTACTTTTATGAATGTTATTGTATTATAAACATAATAACGACTTAATAATCTGAAGAGCTCTAAATTCTTACGTCGTTACAAAGTAGTATCAAAGCCAAAGTATTGGGCAATCTATAAAACACATAGAAACCAAGTAGGATTCGTGGTGAGGCTGTGGTTTATGGGGCGTTAGGGTATTACATACACTTCTCTATGCTAATTTGGTATACTCTATTGTAGGAGGAAGAACATGAGTTCCCAATAGAATCTTAACAGCACTCAAAATGGAACTGAAAGTAAAACATCAAACCCAGATGGGGGATCGACCCCGATGCCTGAATATGTAAAGATGATGTTTGATACCTTTATGAAAGTATACGATCAAATGCATGAGCAAATGAAGACTTTGGCTCATCGTTAGGATGATGGTGGCCAAAGCAAGGGGGCCCAAGGTCCCCCCACCCAGCTTTAACAATATATATATATATGGAAGGCCTAAATTAGGGCCCTAAGGCCCCTTTGGCCCACAGCCTACCCCTTTTTTCAATTCAGTCGACTGAGCACACCCCCCCCCCCCCCCCCCTAAAAAAAAAAATCTCACTTTTTTTCTTTTTCTTCATTCCTTTCCTCATTCCCTCTTCACCTTTCTCCTTCCACCACACGGCCAACCACCAAACACCGGTCTTCCTCCAGCATCTTCTTCCTCGCGTCGCCTTTATCCCGTGGACACCATTTTCCTAACTTCTCCCTCTTCCTTCAGCTATAGGTAAGCTCCCAACCTCTCCATAGTTAGGTCTTTAGGGTTTTTAAATTTATAATGGTTTAGATGTGTTCCTTAGAGTCTTCTCTCCCGTTTTATAAGTGGGTTTGGCTAGGCTTTGGGTTTTCTCTCCATTTGAGTACCATGGATTTGGTCTTCAGTAGGGCCTCTCCTCATTTTCATTTTCTCTAATTATAAAGCAAGTGGATAGCATTTTCATTGTTAATATGTTGATTAAATCTTGATTCTAGTATTTTAATTTACTTGACATGTTTGACCCATTTTAATGGAAATGCATTCGTATGACCATGCCATTGGCATTGAGTATGTGATTGTGAAAAGCAAACAATTTTTTTGCCCAAATCATGTGTTTTGATTTCTAAAATATTTTCAATATTTGTGTGATGACTGAATTAGATAGTAAGGAAAAAAAATCCTACTAGATTGTGATTTTTTAATCACTTATTTTATCACAGTTGCTAAATTATGCTTTTTATGATTTCAATTTAATTTTTAGATGAGAAAAACAATTCCAATTGATGCATATTTCGAGAGAAAAAATGGCAAAAAATCAAAAGTTGATACATCATTACCAACCTCTGATTTGCCAACCTACTCCAACATTGAGATTCCAATTTCTAAAAATTCCAGGGAACACTTGGAAATATAATGATTTCCTTACAAAAAAAAAATCTTCTAGTTTGGCCCCCTTGGGTGCAGAATCCTAGTTCCGGCCCTGGCTGTTTGTTTTTTATTTTTATTTTATTAATTGTGACATTATGCTTCTTAATTTGGCTAAAAATATAACTATTCTTTAATTTTATGATTATATAAAATATATATTTTCATTATTTGCAGTGTCTATATCCTACCTTTTTAGGATTTGCCGTATTGCCGTGTCCGTGTCGTATCGTATCCGTGTCTCGTGTCCGTATCCGTACTTCATAGGTAATTCTAGATTACTTAAACCTTATAGTTTTAGACTTATGCTTTCTGCATCTTCTATTGATTTGACATATGTAGTTGGTACCAATTACTTGATGGATTATGGTTACATTACTTCCGCAGTTTTAAATAAATGTTTTCACTATTTGTTAAACATGGAATGAACGTTGAAAAAGTTTTAGATTGATCCTCATTGCAGACTAAAGATCCTGTATGTCCAAATCCAAATTTGGATTTCCGCGTTATTCTGATAACCTGGGTTTGGGGGCGTGACGGTTGGCTCCTCCAATCCTTTTCTGAAAATATGCAAATCTTAGTAGCAAAATTAATTCAGAAGCTAAACCAGATCTTAAATATAAGGAGTAATGGAAGTTCAAAAGCTTGCATGAGTGAAAATGTAATGATTAGAAGCTGCCTATGAAGGGCAGAAATGTGAACCAGCATGACCGAGATCTGTCCTCCAAATTAAGAAATTTTGCAAAAAGGCATTCACACTCCCAATTTAGCAATGAATTCTAAGATAAATATAAAAATAAACACAATGAAATAAGGCCCATAAATATATAAATACCACTTGCAAAAGCAACAATAACGAGAAATTCAAAAGAGTCAAAACAACCATAGAGTATAAGTAAGAGGCCAATGAGAGAGATGATGCTGGATTTGAATTACTTGTTACCTAAAACTGAAAGCTCTCCTGAATAACAGATGCTAATTTCTTTCACATAAAATCATTCAATATAAAAACATTGTACTTTCTATCTTCGATTAAAAGTTTGAAATCCATAGAAATTTATTTTTAAAGTACTTAAGAGGATGAGAACATACCTCTTCCCCAAAAGACCATGGCTCATGGTCTCGTGTGCCTTCTTCAGAATGCCCACGACAAAAGGGGAACATAGCACCCACCGCCATCCATCTTCCGAAAAGCTTAGGTGTTGCATCACCACCAAACCCACCAATATCAGGTCCTACTAATGGCTGACCACTAAGCCCCTAAAAAAAAAAATTTAAGCCTACTTAGAAAAATGAGCCTCACCACTGTCTTGGTTGAAAATGCATTAAAAGTAACAACTAAGCGCTTTATGTTTTGATTAAATGCAGAAATCCTCATGGGATGAGTTCTACTAAATTGTGTAGATCATGACTATGACACATTTGGTACAACTAATGAAGATGGCACATCAGGAAAAAAGAGAGTTTTAGTAACATAAGTAAATTATAGAATACTAAACAAATCCAAGAGGCAACGATGGATGGCTAGTAGTACCACTTTGAGTGAACCATGGTGCACAAAGAAATGTGAGATGAGATTTGGAATTTGACAGACTCCCTGATTCCCACATCCAAAACTTAATTCTGTTCAGGTGACTTTTCAGGTTACTAAGTGAATTGGATTTTTCTTTTTCCATAAGGTAAGTACTTGCAGACCCACTCACACACACTCACCAAGTCCCTCACCATCAGTGCTACAACTGGGAACTAATCGCTAGTTGTTACAGTGGAAGGGAAGTGCTTCACCAACTGAGCTAACAGTGGATTAGATTGCTTTTTTATAACAGCAGAGTGGATGGGGATGTTACGGATTTAATTATAGGTTTTAGGTCAATCTGCATCATAATTCATAAAAATTAAACACGAAGAGAGAAGGGATTAGAATTGCTATAGGAAAAGAACAGAATTGCCATGTTAAGATGTAAATCAATCTCAAAGCTATTCTCTTCTGAAAATTGAACATTGCCAAGCAGTTGCTTTTATAATGTTCATGTCAGGATTTAGCTTTATGACAAAGAAAATACAATGAGAACATTGATGCCCAACATGAATAATCTCTCTCATTACTAACACATTCTCTTTACCTGACATATAAGCCGCAAAAGAAAACATTAGGTGCAGATGGTGATTTTAGGATTAGGCATCAATAATGATAATGATAATGACAATGATGATAATGGGCAAATGCAGAACAGAAGGTTATTTGTTCTGTCTTGGCTATCACAATGGAAAATTTGAGAATGCATGAAATTGGATACCAAGAATAGAAACACTATATAGCAGTCAGCTGAGCACCCCATAACCTGTGACACCAAAGGTAGGAATCACCACTCCTAAAATCTAAAACACAGGATTTTTTTTCAAATCTCCTGAATTCTTGGACCACATTCCCCACTAACGGTCATTGATATTTGATACAAGAAAAAGGAAGGTCTTTGGAAACTTTTGGTCTCCTTATTGTATTGGTCTCTACCTTCTACATGTAATATCTATGATTTCAACATATAAAAGACAATGATGAGGCGCTAACAAGCTTGAAAGTTGCTCACTGTTGCAACCACAATATTGCAGGACAGAGTAATGCTACCTATTTGAAAATAATTCCACAAAAAGTAAACAGAAAGAAAAGTAAATTGTAAAATGAAACAGAGGATGGGAGCAAGAACAATTAGAGACATCACATGTAGGCAACATAAAGATCATGTAGCCTATAAATGTGATCCAACAGTCATGTTATCCTAGAAGTTCAGGAGTGAAGTGAGAGAAAAAGAGAGATAATGGAGCATTTTCTTGGACAATACAAAGTGCAATTTGCACAGAGACATTAGATAACATCTTCTTGCAATGAGCAGATCATACTCCGTATCATAAGAAGTCAAAACAAAAAGAGACCCAACCCAAATTTCACTTCTGGTTGCATCAGGCTGTGCAGTTTCAGGTTAGGCCCAACCCAAGTTACACCCCTACCATTAACACTCCTTCATATCAAGATCAAGCAGAATCACAGATTACATATTATTACACCATTTGCATACCATAGGCATCACAAGATTACTAGTTATGCTGTTATAGTACTAGCTACCAAATTATCTGACATCGATAATTTCCTGCAATGCGGAGAAAAAGTGATGAACCAATAAATTTCAAATGAAAAAACATCAACCTAATATCTCTTAGATTAAAAAATTGATAGAAAATGTGAAAATGCAACAAGGCAGTAGAATATCTCTTGGGATTTTTTTATCCAATCTGCAAATGCACCTATTTCAATTCAGAGAACATAAAAATTCATCAAAAGCCAGCAATGCCAAGGCATACAGAGGTCTTCAAAGGTTTGATAAAAGGAAGAGTCACTCACCAACTGAAGTACCATGGACAAACTCATATGAAGATGCTCCCAAGTTGATAGGTTGTCACCAGTCCAAGTTGCAGCATATCGTTGACTACCTATAAACCCAGCTCTGGTGAGAACGAAGGGGCGCTTTTTTCCTGCAGCCATTTTCATCCCTTCAAATGTTGACCTTGCCATCAGCATGCCATAAACCTGGCATATCAGAAATGCAGAGAATATAAATTAGGCAGGAGGTGCTAATAACAAGTGTATTTTTATTGGACGCTCCCAGATTTTCAATTCCTGAGCAGGAATGCTGTCGGTATGAAAGAAAAATCTACAACAAAAATTCATTATGGGCAAAGCTTTCACCATAAGATGGCATCATCAGAGTTGAAGAAAATTACATTGTGATAATGTGAGTGATTCTGACAACCCCCAAGTTCAATATCACCTCTATGAATGTTGCTCTCCGGCATTGTTTTTGTTAGAGTCTGAGAAGTAATAAAAATGCTTTTGGGTAGAGTCTCCAAATATAGAAGGCCATCACAAATAGGAAAATTGCTAGCTAAAATGTCAGAGTAATGAACCCTACTTTGAAAACAGTAGGTTCATTCATATCATTCCATATGCCGTCAACACCATTAGAAATGAATTCCTTAACTAAATTTGCCCACCACAATCGGGTTTTCTCCTGTGTAAAATCAGGAAATACACAAGGCCCAGGCCAAACCTCCCCTGAAAATGCAACAAGAAAGAATTTTTTTTTTATAGGTAAGCAAGAAAAACATTTCAATCCACTTAGAATCAACAATGAGAATGAAAGAATGTGCCAAGAAACCTTACCAACAAAAGGTTCTCCATTTTCTTTTTGAATCCACACATCACTTTCAGAACCACTATCATAAACGAAGTACCCCTTTTCACATTTAATCCCAGGGTCAAGCATCCAGATTGCTTTAAAACCATTAATATGAAGGTCACTCACCATTGACTTTGGATTGGGAAAACACTTCTGTAAATAAGAGACGCAAAGTTAATCATGCATGTGGAGAATGAACTTAAAATTACAAATTTACACTAGAAGGGTTTGTAGAGATATAAATAGGTCAAACAGGTCAACTGACCCACCCGACCCACCTTAACAAAAGCCCACTCTTCTTGGTTGAACATATCCCATGTGTGGGATTTTTTGAGGGATTTGGTCAGGCATCCTTTATAGACATGTTTACTTGTACAACTGTAATTATATCCAGAATTTGTAGTGGTTTTCTCACAATCACCCGTTGTGCACATCCACGGAATCACAAGATCAAACACGAACAAGCCACACACAAGAAGAGACACGAGATTTACGTGGTTCACCCAAATAGGGCTACATCCACGGGCACAGGAGGACGAACATCTTCACTATAACAAGTAAAGCATACAAGAGATTCCCACACTCTCACCTCATCTCTCCTACGTGGTGTGGGAACACCACGGCTTGTAATTAGACTGCAATCATCGTAATTATTGCCTGTGATTAGGCAACAATAAATGTATTTAAACACTGTTGATCTCCATCTTGGGACATGATAATTATTCTCCAACTTCCTGGTCTTCTTATTGTCTTCATACAAGGATCTTTGAATCCTAACATGGTATCAAAGATTCTGCTAAGAGATTTCTTCATCAAATCCTTCTCTCTGTGAAAGAAGGACTCTCCAGACAACAGGAGCATTCTTCCAGCAACTATCGACTACTCACAGTATCTGATCAAGCAGTAGGCCCCACCTCAGATTAGACAACTATCAACAAAATCAACACCATCCTGATCGCCCACTCATTCTGGGATTTCTCCATAGTTTTGTGAACTTTTCGAATCATCTGAGGTAGGCCATCTTCAATGATTTGTGACCTCATAAATTCCTATAGCAGTTTTATCAGATCCGGCCAGTTTCTTGGGTCCTTAGAATTTTTTCATCAAATTTCATCCAGAGTGTCGAAACTAAGAAACCTACAAAGTATTGGAAACTGATTGATCATCAGACCTCACTGTGGGCCCCATGAGATCAACAGATCCCAATTCTGACACTCGCCTGGCCTGTTTTGAGCCATCTCAATGATCAGATCACAGATCTGATTCATCGGACTATTGATCAAGTACTTCCTGCAAACATACCTACGTCTGCTTTCTTTTTCTAGTGGATTGATTAAGCATTACTTGATTTCTTAGAACAACCAGGCATACTTTCTTTTGCAATACAGACATCAGACCATCTGTGGGGATTGTGTAGTGTTTGTCTTTATTAATTATGCACTTTTCCCCATGATTTTGTTGTGCTACCTTGCTTAATTGCTTACCTTTGAAATTTCTCTGATCACAAATGGACAAAGTAGACATCATTCCCATAAAATTCAATGGTACAAACTACATGTCTTGGTCCTTCCATCTTAAAAATTTTGTTGAGGGAGAAGGAATGTTGGGAAAGCTAAATGGAACAGCCCCAAAACCAACTGTGGATGCTAAAACCATTGCAACTTGGAACCAACGCAATGCCAAAGTTGTGACATGGATCCTTAACTCAGTTGATCCCTCCTTTTCGACAGCACTTCAAGCCTTTACCAAGGCTTCTAACATGTTGACACGCATGAAGAAAATTTATCATCAACAAAACAAGGACTGCAAATTTCATCTTGATTTAGAATTGGCCAAGTATTGTCAGAATGACAAGTCTATCCAAGAATACTACAATAGTTTTCTCACCCTGTGGACAGAAAGGGATTATATGCTATTGCTACTTAAATTTTTTTCAACAAAATTTCTTCCCCAGGCACTCAAACTACAAGAAGAACAGCATGTCAGCCAGCTCCTTATGAACCTTTGACCTGAATTTGAAACTGTGTGCGCTGCGCTTATGAATCAAGAAATCTCTCCAATTTTGGATAGATGCATCCAGGAAGTTCTTCGTGAAGAAACCTGTCTTCTATCCACTCATTTTCTTACCGCAGAACCAAAGGCTCTCCTTAGACCACCAAGACCATCTTCCACTAAAGATACAACTCTATTTACTACCCGTGGTAGGAAACCACAATGTTTTGAATGTAAGAAGTATGGCCATGTGGCTCGTGATTCCCGCAGGAAATTATTTTGCAACTACTACAAACAAAATGGACATGTTATCTCTACTTGCACTCGAAAGCCTGAGAAGAAACCTGACAATAAAAAAAAAACATGGCTAGTCTACTCTTCAAGCTCAGAATAGCACTCCACTTGGCCAGATTTCTCCAAACACTGGTTCTGTCGTATTGGCAACTGCTCAGCTACAAGACTTAATCAATTCATCTGCGGCATCTACTTTTACCTCCATGGGTATTAATGGTCTATTCTCTTCCTCTACTGCTCTACATGCACTTCATTAATCCAATTCATTCTTTCCATCATTTACACCGAACACATGGTTCCTAGACTCGGGTGCCTCAAACCATATGACATAAATGAAGATGTCAAGAAGAGTACATGTGATCTGATCAAACGTAAGCTTAAATGTGAAGGTAGGAACTGGGTTTTATGTGCTTCAGGAAAAATACAAGCTGTTGGCTGTTTTAGGAGGCACCGACCAGAAAAGAGAAGTCTCAAGGAGGAGAGGCAAAAAAGCAAGCCTTTGCATGTGTAGGAAGCAATGATGTGCAGCATCATAATTTGTTTCTATTATTTGTGTTCTTCATATTTCACGCAAAGAAAATCATCAAATGGTACCTAAAATCATCAACAGGAATCAATACAAACCATTAACCATCCAAGGGGTACTGTTATTATCTAACAATTAACCGGTTTATTTAACACCAGTCTGAGAAAAGATCTATTCGAGATTCTCTGCATATGCTATGGACATTGAAGAATTGTGTACCAAACTTATTTTGTTCTAACTGTTAATCTTTGCACAAATTTGATGTTTTTTACTGAGAATTTGATGGAGCAACTTAAGTCGAGGAGATAGAAGAAAGAAAACAAGGATCCCAAACTAAATGGAAATTCCACTGAAAAGCAGCAAATATAATGACATAAGAGCTACAGAATGTAATCGAAATGATATATTGTCAACCATAATGCCCTTTTCATTTCCTTTACGCCATTGATTTGGATGCATTAGTAGGCTACTAGGCTCCAAATCTCCAATAAATGGGGTGCACTTCTGAAAACTAACCTGAGTTTCACAATTCTATGTTATGATGCATGGATACTTCAAAATACGCAACGTATTGTGTTGTATCGTATCTGATACTTCATTTTTTTGTAAAAAAATCAGTGTCCCTTCCATATCCATGCCGTGTCCCTATCGGATCCATGACGTATCCGGGCATCATAGGTTTTGTCGAGTTATATTTGAAAAATCAAAGTATGTTTAGAAATGCATACTTTATCAAAAGTAAAACAACGAAAGCCATCCATGTAGTCAATGTCCATCCATATTACATCACAAGGTATTCCCTTCTCTCGAAATGTTCTTGCAACCTGCAAGTGTAAAAGTGAGAAACTTAAGAAAAGAAAGAACGATAGGATTTGCGATGATCAGATAGTAAAATTCAAGGCCACAAAAGATTTTAGAAAGTCCAATATTCTGCTTCTCCCATCAAAAAACAGAGAACAATGAACAAGAACACATGACATTTTCAAGAGCCATTGCATAACAGCATTGCCCCCACAAACAAATTTGTTATTTTTGCAGACAACTATGGCAACTATGCTAATATTGGAATATAGAAACAAGCAATGCACCTCAAGAACTCTTTCATCCGAACAGTAGCTCCAGCGACTTTGATGATAGCCGAGAGACCATTTTGGGGGCATAAATACAGTCCCTAATATATAAATGGAGAAGAACATTAGGTGGAGAGAAATACCAACAGATTATCAACACAGAATGTTGTCATTTGGAATCCCAAAGAAAAAAAAATAGAGTAAGCATTCAAGAGGAAAGAAAGTAGTTAGCAGACAGCAATAAACTAGTCAATCTGTTTCGTAAAAAAAACAAATCAGATCATGCAGAAAAGAGAGTAGATTACCAATTGCATGAGATAACGATACAAGGACAGCAGTTGGTGACACAAATGGGCCAAAAGTGATGACTGGATATGAAGCTGCAGAGTAAAACTTTATAGTTGACTCCATTTGCAGGTCTATCTGTTTAAAAGTTTTTGACCATCAAATTAGGGAAATCCAAGCATAGGCTTTGAGGAAAAAAAATATACATATTCTGGTGAAAAGTTGAGAATATATATAAAAGCATTGATGGCATAATTCATAAGAAGAACCAACCGCGCAACGACGGGTTGTGTCAGCAAGAACCCCAAGTGCCTCTCCATTCGGAAGAACAGCTAGGACCCAGGGATGCGATTGGTAGATGGATGTAGTTTCTGAACCATAACCCCATGCAGCGGTGTTCCATGCAAATACCTATAATGACTCAAAGCTGGTTAATTAATACCAAGAAAACAGCCAGCACAGTGCCATTGGCTGATAGACAGAAAACGAGCTTACTCTCTTTCCAGTGCGCTCAAGCTGCCCACTCACTTCTCCAGTTCCATACAGGGATGATCCAACTGGAAGCTAAATCAAGACTAAGAATTTGCTAAGTAAAATTAAAAGGACATAAAATCATATTAAAAAACTCATGATATACAAACTAAAAGAGAATCCCATGTCAGAAACAAACATAGACTGAGGGCAAAGGCAGTATGACCAGACAAACCTTAATGGTAACAGTCTGCTGCCCATGCATGCATTCAAAATCAGGAATATAGTCAGGAGCCTTGTGAGCTGCAATTGGTGTGTCCCTCACTTTACAATCCACAAAAGAAAGACTTGGATATGCTGCATCCCTGTCCTTTTCAGAACAATCAAACCTAAAAACTCCCTCCTCCAGCACAGGCATGAAAATCATTGTTCCGTTGGATTCAAGAAGAAAAGATGATGGATGCAAAAGAAAGAAGAAAAAAAATCCCAGCTATGGATATGGCTTCTGCTCAATTTGTCTGATTCCTCATTTCGGAAATCATCCGATTTTGGAAGCAGGGTCTTCAGCACTATCTCACTAGAATCTGATCGTGATAAATGCCTAACAATCCGATTTAAGCAGACAGATCAAATGAACATAAAACAACGGGTCAACAAAAGAACCTGAGGATTCGATTGAAAGAAGGTGAGGATGATCGAGAGATTAGAAGGTGACTGATAAGAGACGTCAATGAGGTCTTTGAAAGAGTTAAGTGAGCTCTCCTGTTTTGTTTCTCTCGTCGAGAGATATTCCTAAGCGTTCACCGCTCACACGCTACATGCGAACCCACTCTGTGACCATCACATCAAGATGCTCATCCGGCACATGGGATAACGAGTATAAAGCAACACCTCAGAGGAAAAAAAAACCCAAAACAAAAAACGGAAAAGTCTCCTCTGTCCTGCTCTTTCTAATTTCTCCCGCTCTTACCCCTCTTCTCCTCCCCTGTCTCTCCATGCGTTCACCGCTCAGAAGCTTACATGAGAACCCACTTTGTGACCGTTGGATCAAGATGTTTATCCGACGCTGGGGATAATGAGTTTAAAGCAACCCCTTGGAGGAAAAAAAAACCAAAGACTGAAAACTCCCAGCTGTACCGCTCTTTCTCATTTCTCCCGCCCTCGACCCTCTCCATCTCCCCTGCCTCAAGCTCTCTTTCTCTCCCGGCTCTGTCTCTCGTTCGTCTCACGAGGCATCATCATCCTCCTGTCCCCATAGATCTGAGTTGCCAGCTTTCACTCTCCCTCCAGAAAATAGCTCCAGAAACAGCCATGGCACAACACCCAGTTCCTGAAATGGGGATGACCGGTGCATTTGATAGCTGCTCCGGCCCCGTTCGTGTAAGCATTTGTGTCTACCTCTATCTATCTTAATCTTTATGCTTTCATGTCCGTCGATCTGATGGTTTATATCCTATATCCACCAACCTTAAAGCTTTTAAATCCTCAAATCAGTGGAACCTAAAATCCATGAACCCATCAATCTACATGCGAACCCACTAATCCAGATGCTCATCCGACGCCTGGGATAACGAGTATAAAGCAACACCTTAGAGGAAAAAAAAACCAAAAACTTTAAAGTCTCCCCTATCCCGCTCTTTCTCATTTCTCCTGCTCCTAACCCTCTCCTTCTCCCTGCCTCTCCTTTTTCTCTCTGTCTCAGGCCTGGAGATCTCAAGCTCCGGCTACCAGTTCCATGGATCCATCTCTACATCTCGGGCTTTAGCTACTTGAAATGCTTGATCATCTATTAGTCTCTACAGCCCACCCCAGGTAAGTGTCTTCATCTTTCTCTTGGTCTCCTTCCTTCTCTCTCTCTCTCTCTCTCTCTCTCTCTCTCTCTCTCTCTCTCTCTCTCTCTAAATATCTACCTAAAAGCCCTAAACAACCGAACCCTATACTCATGAAATCCCTAAATCCTATCATCACTAACCTCAAAATCACCACATCTCCAAATCTCCAAGTCCTCAAATCGATAAACCCTAGACACAAGAAAAAAAAACCTTAAATCCAACATCTCCATATCCCTAAATCCTTAAATTGATAAACCCTAAACACCTAAATGTTTTGCCCTAAAATCCCAATTTTCCAAACCCTCGAATCCATAAAATGTATCAGGTATACATTTCTGTTAGTGTATCAATATTTTTAGTTAATCATTTTTTTTAATCTCATTACTAACATGTAATTATCTGACTTTTTTATAGGAATGAAACACGGACATGGAGTCTTAAGCCCAAGCTGAATTCTGAATTGTTTTCCTACCCTATATTTAATTTTGATTAATGGAGGTGAAGTGGTGGTTTTCAATATACATGGCAAGGACATGGATTTGTGGCTGGCAATGTCACTCTGGAAGAGAATTTTGTTTTTTTGCTTTTTACTTTGTAAAATGCTTGTCCTGGCAGTGTATTTGAAAGTGTATGAATAGATGTCTTCGGATTCAAGTGTACGAGTGGAAGTTTTAGATTTGTTACCATTTAAATATACAAGTTGAATGATAGTTTTCCTAATTTGGGTTGCTGGTTTTTCTAATTGTTATGGTTATTGTTGAATGTTGAACCAAATTTGTGTTGATATTTGAATATTAAAAATTCATATTTTGGTTGTAACAAAGTTTTACGCTAGCTATCAATCTACCTAACATAACACTCTTCCTCTATCTAAACTTAGAACCGGCAGCAAAAATAGTGGAGCTTTTGATAAAGAATATGAGAGTGCGCATGGTGGACAAGGATTTAAAAAAAAGAATGACTTCGAAAACACTATATTTGACTTTGCAGTGACATTTGATCTTGTAGTAACAAATACTTACTTTAAAAAGAAAATTGAGCATTTAATTACATATAAAAGTTGAAGTAATAGGAGTCGGATAGGCTTTTTTCTAGTTAGAAAACATGACCGATTGGCTTGTAAAGATTATAAGGTTATCATGTAAGAGAGTTTGACCATGTAATATAGATTCGTAGTTTTAGATATTTGTATTAAAAGTAGAAAGAGAACAATAGTAAACAAAATAGGCCCTAACACAAGGTGGAGAGATTTGAAGAGGGAAAAAATAAATATATTTAAGGACAAAATGATCAAGAATGGAGAATGGAATCTTAAAAGAAAAACTACAGTAATATGGAATCAAATGGCTAATTGCATTAGGAAGGTTACAAAAGAGGTACTTGGAGAATCAAAAGGAAAAAAACATATTAATAAAGAAACATGGTAGTAGAGTATGGAGGTTCAAGAAATTATTCGAAAGAAAATATATTGCTACAAAGTTTCGTAAGGGACTAAGACTATGAAAAATTTTGAACTGTATAAGAAGACAAATAAAGAAACTAAGAAAGTAGTAAGTAATGTAAAGTTCAAAACATACGATGACCTTTATAATAGGTTAAGAACAAGAGAATAATGTTTCTAAACTCGCAAAAATAAGAGAAAAGAAAAGTAAGGACTTAAATCATGTCAAATATATCAAGGACAATGAGAAAAACATTCTGATAAAGGACAACGATATCAAAAAAAGATAAAAGAAATATTTTAGCAAACTTTTAAATGAAAAATATATGGGGAATATAAGAAGTGAAGATGATACTTCATTACAGGAACATACTTTTCTCCGTAGAATTAGAGGAGTAGAAGTGAAGAAAGCATTGAAATGAATGAAGACAGGAAATGCTACAGTTCCAGACGATATTCCTATAAGAGTATAGAAATCCTTAGGAAAGGTTGAGGTGAGTTAGTTATATAGACTCTTTAATAAGATACTTGTGACAAAAAAAAATGCCGGATGAATAAAGAAGAAGCATTGCGGTACCTATATATAAGAATAAGGGAGATATACAAAATTGTACAAATTATCGATGGATTAAACTTATAAGTCATACTATGAAGTTATGTGAAAGAATAATGGAGCAAAGACTTAAACAAAAGACCAAGACTGCTGAAAATCAATATGGTTTTATGCCAAAGAGGTCAATTATGGAAGCTATCTTTTCACTTAGGTAATTAATGAAAAAATATCAAGCAAAGAGGAAAAATGTACATATGGTATTTATCGATTTAAAGAAAGTCTATGATAGGGTATCAAGAGATTTTGAAGAAATGGAATGTCTTCAGCGGTTACATTAAAAGTTTTAAGAATATGTATAAAGGAGCAGTAACAAATGTGAGAACCACAAATGGAGAAACAGTGGATTCCCCGTGACTATATTTTGCATCAAAAATCAACCTTAAACTCTTATCTCTTTCAATTGTTCTGGAAGAATTAACTGCGCATAATCAAGAAGAAGTACTATGGTATATGTTGTTTGCAAATGATATAATATTAGTAGATAAATCAAGAGATAGTGTAAATGCAAAACTCGAGAGATAGCGGGGGGCATTAGAATCTAAAGACTTTAAAATAAATCGTATGAAGATAGAATATATGGATTGTAACTTTAGCGGACAAATACAAAGTGTTGAAACCACTAGTAAAATTGAAACCCATATACCACGTAAGGATTTTTTTTTTTTTTTTTTTTTTTTTTTGTATATGGGCTCAATGATTAGTAAGGATGGAGAGATTAACGAAAATATTGAGCATAGGATAAAAGCTCATTGGCTGAAGTACAGACTAGCTTCTGATGTGATATGTGACAAACGAATGCTAACGAAATTGAATGGCAAATTTTATAAGACAGTGGTTAGACTAACTATGACATATAGAGCAGAATGTTGGCCAATTAAGAAAATGCATATACATAAAATGGATGTGGCGGAGATAAAAATGCTTAGATGGTGTGTGGTAAAACTAAAAAAGATAAAATAAAAAATGAGCGCTTTTGAGAGCATTTAGAGATAACACCAACAGGAGATAAGATTAGAGAAACCCTTTTAAGATGATTTGGACATTTTGAGTATAGGCCAGTAATAGCACCGGTGAGAAAAAGTTTGGCTATCCAGGTGGATGGCCCATCAAGAGGTAGGGATAGGCCGAAGAAAACATTGATGGATGTCATTAAATCAGCTTTGAAGAAGTTTAACGTATTTAAGGATTTGGCTCAAAATAGAACGGAATGGAGAAACAAAATTCATGTTGCCGACCCCCACATAGTTTGGATAAGGCTTTGATGATGATGTTGATGATGATTTAAATATTAAAAATGAAAGTAGTATTTGAAAGTTGTTTAACAATGAAGACAATATTGGGAATAAGTTGTCTGAGACAACCTCTATACTTTACCTCAATTACAAAAAAGGAAAAAAAAAACTTTTATCTCAAGCTATCTTAAAGCCTAAGAATCCTCAGACAAAGCCATCACAAGTCGAAGTAGTAAACAAGGCCCTAGCAATGAAAGATATGCCTGGCTGCTCATCCATGTCTTTTGTAAGGTCCCCAACCCTAGATAATTATGATTAATAGTGATTAAGTTGGTTTACTCTAATTAATATGTAATTAGGCTAATTGAGCCTAAGTCTCAAAAGGTTTGGGTCATGGAGAGGTAGTTGGGTCGGGTTCGAACCTTATTAGGTAGTCCAAGACCATTGTATTTTGTATTTTCATGGTTTTACATTATTTATGCATGACATTAGTTGCATTGGGTGAGTTTCATCTTATGGAACGTCTTTTATGTTTAGCCCAATTCCATTTGGACTCATTCCGGCCCAACTAAGCCCAACTGACTTGATTTGGAAGTTCAAGAAACAATCAGGGCTTTCTTGTAAATTCCAGAAATTCCATTCCTTTAAAAACCTTAGCCTCCAGCGATCCGCTCCTTCCTCCTTCCTCCCTCACGTTGTAGCTGGTTCCCCCTTCTTTTCTTTCCATCGTCTTCTTCCTCCTACAGCCTCCATTTCTGGGTGATTGAAGCTTGCATGCTAGAAGCTTGAGCTTCTTCCTTCATTTGCTTTGGTCTTCTTACCCTTCTTCTCGAGATTAAGGCACTATCTTCCTCCCACTTACTTGTAGAAGAGTTAGAGGTATGAAACCCCATTTCTTTTGAGTTATTGAGTGCAATAAGGGTCAAGAGAACCCACTTATTGGCATGCATGCATCTCATTCTTGTTTCTTTCATGCATGTGTTAGATTCTCCATTAGTGAAGCCTTATTCTCCGTCTAACCAAGGGGCAAATTGATTTGAGTAAAACACCAAGGTTAAGGCAAGTACAAGGATACATTTTCTTTACATGCATGACTTTATTCTTTGATTCTTGATGGATGTTGTGATTTTACTCTTTTATACAGCTCAATGGAAATTCATGGATTTGATTTGTGTTTTGTGGTGATTTATGATGAATGGATGGATAATGATCCTTTAGGGAACTCAAGAGTGTGGAATGAAAGCTTGTAGGTGGATTTATTGCAAGTAGAATGGTGTATTGGAAAAGAGAAATCAGTGGAATATAAACCCTCCCATTACAAGGTGCTTCAAGGCCGACCGGTCAGTCCTGAAACCAGATCGGTCGATTGCCTCTTAAGGTAGTTTGACAGGTCGGCCACCCAGCCCGACCGATCGAATTTCCCTTCTGGGAGCGACCGATTGGTCGGACCCATGTCCAACCGGTCGGGAAAGCCTAACCTGTAACTTTTAGAGAAGTGTTCCAAAACCAATTTCTATGCTTGACTATGGATTTTCTATAGTCTATGGGACAGCCTAATGATGGGTTACTCCCTTAAACTTTAGAAAGAGGTCGAGAAATTATCCACACATTACCGTAGGCCGTAGGTTCAACCAAAGACCTTATAGGACCATAGAATTGGATCCTTGCTACCCCAAACTAGCCCAACGGTGATTAATATGGAGAAGGAGGAGTGTTAAGCTGCCACTCTTCTCTTTTCGATTCTCCGGTTAGTTTTCAATGTCACGTCATGGGTGTTGGCATAAGGTGAAGTGTTCTTTATATACATGAGGTAACACTGAGAATGGTAATACCGGGACACCGAATGTTTTATGAATACACCGTATTGAATTACCTTGGAAATCCGGATTATCTAGCATAAGATTGGCTAGTAACTCTCCTTGATGACCCCACAGTCTAATTGCATTCATATTAATAGTAACCTTGACCTCAAACATGTTAGTCCATATCAGTATATTTATTGATGAAAAGTATTCTACTTAATTGTGATTCTCCGATTGATGTTTCCAACAAGATTGAGTACACTTTTGTATAAATACAAACAGATCAGTACACGTTACACAAGGGAATTAGATTATTTCCGATATGTTTAAGGTCGGCGCCACTTGGCTTATACCCCATAAGAGGTTCAATGGGACCCCATGGGAGTATTCTATCAGTTGCCCACTGCAATAGTATCAGGAGAGTGAGTCGACGCTCTCGCGGGCAGATAGTCAGTCCTGGCCCGGCCGCTAGTGGTTTCCCAAAAATCAGTTTACTCTTTTTTAGAGAGGAGATAGCAGATGTGGTTGCCATGTTGGTATGATATACTCCTTATTCATGATTCCCTATTATGCTAACTCATATGCAGCAGTGCCTAGATTTTGATATTGATCTCTTTTAATCAGTATGTCATTGTAATTCCATTGATCTATCATGTTAAGCTTATGTATCCTTATTTTTGCTTAACCGTCGTGTTAACTAGAATTACTATGGTGTTACAGGTGCAGAACCCGAGGCCAATCCGGCATTTAGTGTGATCCCGGAGGGAACTCCAGCGTTAACTTGGGACGTAAAGGAGTGGAACGAGGAAGACATCTTTTTGTGATTTTCCTCAATAGAGCGCAACAGGGATCATTTTGGGATTGGACTTAGGGTTGTCTTGGCATTGGATATATTTGTATTTTATTATGGACTTCCATATCTATGCTCGTAGTTGGATTTAATTAACAGACTTGACTATTTAATGAATTGAAAGCAAATGGATGCTTATGATATATACGCAGGTGAAGTCTCCAGGTTTCCGCTTAAATGACTTATATTAATAATACGTGTTTGTAAATTTTCCTCATACGTACCTGTGGGATTACCCTTGTAACTGTTCGTCCGTGTCTAGTCATGGTACGAATTGTCACGGGTATGTGTGTCATTCCTCAGAACCCATCATTAATCTCCAATTCTCGGGTTCGGGGCGTGACATCTTTTTGTCCAAGTTTGGAGCCACACTGTTATTTTATATTTTTAGTCCTTTAAACTGAAGGTCACCCTTATGTTTGAACTTCTTGTATTCCTATTTTGCACTTCATTAAATCAATAATCCCTCTTAAATAAATTATAAATAATGAAAATAATATATGTTAAATGCACATACTAGATGCTATTCAACATGAACTTTGGAACAAGATGAAATTATATCCAATATTCCTCTGCACCCTTAATGTGCCTAAATCCAGTTACATATTTCATACTCATATCTATCTATGAACTGAAACTTGCAAAGACATGTTGAAATGAATAGATATGAAAATTTGAGTAGAGTTTGAGACCGATATATGAGTTGGAAGTAGGTCTGAATCTCAGACAGCTCTTGTAATACATAATAGAGCAAAAAGATCTATCTTCCATTTGAATTACAAAATAGACATAAAATTTACATTAATTGCAATTACAATGAAAATAAGATATGAACTGAGGGCAAAGCTCCTCTCTCATTCCAATTACAAAAAGACATGAAAATTACATCAATTCCAGTTCCAATTGCCAAAAAAAAAAATAAAAAAGAAGAAGAAATCCTTTACTCCACTTTAAAAAAAAAAAATCTACTCCAATGCAACATTAACTACACTTCCATCCTAATTTCAAGACCCAAAACACAATTTCATTATATTTTTTGGAATCTATTGCCCATTCAGTTAAAAGGTAAAATCCATACAAAAACACAAGGAAAGCTGTTGTTAGAAATTAGAATCAATGAATGACTAATTAATTAATGGGATATAAATACATAATTTATTGCCTACCAAGACTCACGATGAATGGTTGGAAGTAGACTTTCCAAACTAATCCCTTCATATTTTGAGTTAGAGTTTCTATCTGATATACATGGAGCAATTGTAGAACTCTAAGGTGTGCAACTGAAATGGAGACATTTTGTTAATTATAAAATGTTCATAGCATTAAAACATGAGTTCATTAAAACATAAAGTTAATGACATTACGCACTTCTTTAATAGCACCGGACAATTGCGTCTTTTGTGTGAAACATTGTATTTTTAACACCCACTACAATGTCGTTCCTTTCATTGTGCTTTCTCTTTAGAGCTTTTAAGTCTCTTTGCACAACCTTTTTTTCTTACATGTGGCGGGGGGAGGCAATCTCCTGTATCTGAAGCCATGTTTCCTCTTCTCAAATAGTGTTTCTCTCCAAAGATGGTAGATTCTTTTATCTCTATACATTCTCTTCTAAGATTCAATATAACATTTCTTGCATGTTCGTATGTTTTATTTGATATTAATGCCTCATCAGCCATTAATGTAGAATAATATGACAGATCAGAATGTCATGTAATCAATGTGTCAACAGATGAGACGAGCCCAATTAACCCAATCCTTGGATATTGATAAATTGGGCCTAATCATGTTTAATACAAATCTAAGGGGCTTTTCCCATAAAATCCTCTTTATTTATCCAAACCTACATAAATCCGCCCATTAATAATGAATTAGGAAACGATAAGTCTTATTACTTGGTTGCTTTAAGTCCACCTCCATCATTAGTGTGCTGGTTTTATTGATGGTTTCCGATAACCATTTTTTTTTCGAGTATAATTATTGTGTCTAGAACCATTAATTGGTGTTGGAGTCGATTCACCATTGAACCATCAATCGGTATTAGAGCAGATCCTAGTTGTGTTCACAATTACAATTTTTTATCACTTGTTTCTACAATCATAATTTTATCTTATTGTCTTTTATTTTCATAACCCAAAAGGGGGCTAAGACCCAACAAAGAGCGCCATACACACAGAAAGAAAGTTCACCCATGTGGGAAAGGAACCCACAAAAGTCAAAGGAAAATTTGCACATGCGGGAAGAAGTGACACACCCAGAGTTCCAAATGGGAATTGACACCTCTTATCACTCTAGTTACAGGATTTTCTTAATGAATGTTTGGTATCACTATTTTCAGATTTTATCTGTCTAAATATCTAAACCTAGTAGAGTTTGTAAAAATAAAAGCGTTTGGCATATGCTTTTGTATTCTATCCAATTTAAACATGTAGACGCTCTACCTCTATTTCCCATAGCTCACCTTGTGATGAATGTGAGAAGTAGAGGCTAAAAAAAAAAAAGGCAGAGCTGCAGTGGTTTTTAGTGGATCATGCCTAGACCGATTTTTCTTTTTTTCTTGAAATCCTTAAGAGTAAATCAAGATTCAAACCGTTAAAAACTTTTAGAAGATTAAACACGGCTATGACACGAAATTCGAGCCATTGGATCATCCCCAATCTCAAGGTATGTTTTAAAAAAGTGAGCTATTGGATATTGTTTTTTAATTTCTATGGGCCCCATTGATAAGATCCAAACTATTGGAAATGTCCGAAAGGCTAAACACAGCTGGGGGTGGGGGGGGGGGTCAATTTTCAGGCTTTATGTCATTTGGATTTCAAGAAATTTGTAAAAAAAAAAAAAAACTTAAATCATTGATGTAATATGCTTTATTTTATATTACTGCACAAGCAGTCCCTTTTTTTTATTATTACTATTTTTGGGACAATAAATCACGATCTAAACCATTAAAAATGCTTATAAGGTCATTGTTCGCTACAAAATCAAACTTTAGCTGTTTGATCATACTAATCTTGATTATTTATTAAAAAAAGTAAATTATTGCATATTTTATATTGAAATTTGTGGGCCTCAAATACAAAATTCAAGTCGTTAGATCTCTTTGAAAGGGTGAACATTACTATAGGGTTAAATTGAAAAGCTTGATACCTTGTACATCTTGAGTAATTTGTAAAAAACCATTTGTAAAAAACTATCAATCATGAATTTAAAAAAGTCTATTTAAAATAAATCATTGCATTGCCAAATACATATTTTTATTTTAGTCTTTTTTTTAATAACTCTATTTTGAAAGGTGACCAAAGAAGGCATTAATTTTATCTTATTGCCAAAAGCACAAATTGTCTATACCCTGATGCCACCAGCTTGGATGAAGTGTATAAATTGGATTTATCAGGTGAACGGGAAACTTGCTAGTTGCCGGTAGAAGCAGAACAGGGACTTTGGAACTTTCATTCAAGGTGGGGTTGGCTTATCAACATCTTCGAGAGGTTGGAACCATGCATGCCTTCTCCCCGTCGGCGGCAGCAGTTGACGGTTGCTGCCGGTGGTCTGCGATGCTGTGGCCTGTGGGGCCAAAAAACTCCTATTTGTGGGTGTGGGGTCCAGTAGCTGTTGATGTGGGGCTGTGTCTCACATCGTCTGGTACCGAGTTTGGATGTATTTCATCATCCACATTCTTGTCATACAGAGAGAAGTGTGCAGCTCTCATTCTGTAGCCACTCGGGAATATCTAAAATCACCTTTTGATCACTTTTAAAAATAAAAAAAATTATACCATGATTCTAGTCTTGTCATGTTGTCTAAGTAATTCTCATCTTATCAATTTTCATAGGGTTGGTTGCCACCATGAACAAAATGGTAAAGTGGAAAAACCATGAATAAGAAAGTCAGGAATTTCTAGAACATGTATAATGTAGATCAGACATGCATAGATTCGACTTGGACCTTAGCCTTACCATCTGATCAACCTTATATAATTACTCTCCTGTGGTCTGTAGAGGGTTGATTTTCCACTGTGCACTATGCAATGTGCCTTCGTGTCGTTGGTAAGTAAGACACAGTGAAATTTTTTTTTAGGGGTGGGGGGTTTGTTTTGCAGGGAAAAATTTTCCCTCCTCTATTAAATTTCAATTCACTTGGATCAATATTAGGTTTAGTTCTTGATTTTAGGTTTAATTCTTACCTAGCGAGGGTTCGAATCTTACTAGGAACCTTTTCTCACTTGGAAATTTATTATCTCACTTGAGCTCCTCTTTCCTCTCCTGAGGATTTTCTAACTTTTCTCGAAATGCCTTTCTTCACCGGAGGGTTAGGGGCCCAACACCCCTATAACTGGGATGCCAAACACAAACAAGAAAAAGTATTTGGATTTTGAGTCAGATGACTCAGTCCTGTATCCAGTGTAATCCATCGGATTGGGACCAAGTCTTATATATTAGATCTGTGCTTCTTAGTCTGGGTTCTGATTAGTGGTCAAGACGTGGACCCAGCATGTGGCTTATGTGTATGACTAAGTCTCGATTGTGATAGATCCGAATGGAACTGGAAACCCTTCTCTGGCCCAAATGAAAACATACCATCATTATAATATGTTGCATGATGTACAAAAAAACACTGTTATATTATCAACATCATGAGTGATATATAGATACTATTACTATATATGAACACATATTATTACTTCAGGGAACTAAAACATGGATCCAGTTGAACCCGGATCTGAACCCAATGATTTGGCCCAGAATTGTGGGCTTCAGCTTAAGACTCAATTGTACAGTGTTGAGCTTTTCAAGGAGGGTTTTTTTTTTTTTTTTGGCATTACATGGGAGAGAATGGTACAGTTCCATACTCCTAAAGTAGCTTAATCCATCAACTTAGGGGTAAACCTTTAGGCCTTGCATGCACTATATGCTCTGTTTATCTATGTTCTGTTGCTATCATTGTCCTCCGCACCGTACAACTGCACATCTCCACCTACTTGGGCTACTCTGGCAGTGCCATGGCTTGGTCTCCGGCTCACCGGGCAAAAGTGATGTCTCTACCATAGAGGCATCCCACCCTTTCCGGAAAGAGGGCCACTTTGGCTGAATGGGAAGTGAAATGAACAATTTAGTCATTCAATTATGAGATGATACATTTTAGTGTCCAGGTAGAAGATCCAGCCCCCCTACTATAAAAATAACCGATCAATTTTTACTTATGGTGATAGTGTAAGGAAGGGTAAATGTGTGAGCAATTAGCTTAAAAAAAAAGAAAAAAGTAGAAGAGAGAGAGAGAGAGAGAGAGAGAGAGAGAGGAAGTAGAAAAGAGGAGGAATCTTTTGAGGATAAAAATAAAATCACTAAGACAAAAGTTGGTGAGATACAGAGATTTCAGCCCTGTGTTCCGACACACGTGATTAGACAGGGACACATCACCACTTCAAGAAGTGACAGATACTTGTCCCATATCTGCCCATAGAAATCCCAGACGCTGTTTTCTTATGGAAAATTTAAATCAAGTGTAATCCACATTAGCGCACTGAGGCAATCTCACTATACAAAGCTAGACTGAAAATCCCCTATTTATGGTTCATGTTGACATTTGTGCTAATCCGCCGGTAGCTCATTGGTGCACCTCCCCCCAAAATAGGACTGGGGATTGATCCATCGTTGGAGTGATTCTGCTTGCGAGAGATTTGACTGAATGTGCATGTGAGCATTTATTAGAGGTTTCTTTTACTTTGTTTTTTTTTACGAAAATGGTGTCTTCTTTTTTTTTTAAGCATAGGTTCTACGAACGTACATGAGAATTATTTTTAGTAAATACATAAAATTTGAATACATAATAAGTTATGGTCAAATGAGCTCTAAAGAGGCAAAGTGCGAAGGATATGAAGAGAGATGAAAGATAAAAACTAACAACTTTTCTAAGATTTAAGTTACAAAAATGACGCTTATTTCTCATCTTCCTTGATTCAATTTTCATTAAGAGGAAGTTTGTTGATGGTCATTTTAAGATGTTCCCCTTTATCTACATAAAATATTATTTGAAAGCGGGATAAGGGGGGGATAAGTGGGGGGATATTTGTTTGTATTTTTAGTGGCTGATATTATAATATCACAGTCTCGATGCTACAGTGAATTAATATCTAGTATTTCGGCTTAGATAATCTCACCTGGAAGGTGAGATAATTTGGGTTGGATTTGAGTGGAGTAGTGGGGGAATTATATTTTTTAGGTCTTTTTGTTTCTTACCCTCCATAACTTCGGATGCAACAACACATTAAATTGGATTCATCTTTGAGATAAATGTAGTTTCATCTCATGCAATAATGCCATTGGATAGACTTATGATGTTAGCTATCTAGTTTAACAAAAATTTTATCCGGCTTCCAAATACATCTTATAGAAATTAAATGCAAATGAATTCATGGTTAAATGATTTCCACCAAAAAAAACTTATTAAAACAAAGAGAGAGGAAGATAAGAGGTGAAGTGACTTTTGTAGGTATTTAATTATTAGGGAGGTACATGAGTGTTTATTCAATATGAATGATTGTCTGTGTGTCTGAGAGAGAAAGAGAGCTCAAGAACTGGAAAGAAATAATTTGATACAGAGCCGCAGTGGCCAAGGTTTCACATAAATACAATGTATCTATAGGAGTCCGGCTGCTCTGTGGCAGCTATTACACGGCCTTCAAAACTCTAGTGTAGGGCGCCACAGTGATGATCTCAACCGTTCAAGAGGAATTTCATCTCTACTAGTGACATAGCCTAAGACTTCACTTTAATAGGGAGAGGTCCCACTGTAAGATTTAAAACTTGATTGGGCTTGACGTGTTATTAATTATGTCTCTGCTATATGTTCAATTTAATTGTGGGATCCACTCCAATTGAACTGAGACTTTTGAGAATTTGCCCTTGGAGGGGATGTCATTCATTTGGATTCGTTTGAAATTTCTCCATGTGAGCCCCATGATAGACATTCCAACATGTATTACATGGTTTCTGTGTACTAGTTGGGACAGTGGATCTGGAGTGTGTGTGGGTTTCGGTATTCATTCACTGAAATGTACATTGGGTGTTTTAGAAAGATGGAGAAAAAAATCACCCAAAAATACCTTTAAATGACTAAATCCTAATTTGAAAAGATACCTTCAAATGAGTAAATCCTAATTTGAAAAGTTTTGAAACTTGATAATATTTTAAAATAAGGCGAAAAATTAAGACTTATCAAGTTGATTTGAATAGACAATTTTTTTTCTTAAGTTATTGTGGGATCTAAATATTAAAAATTGAAACTTCTTGTGAAAAACACTTCTTGCTTGTATGAGATATGATCAAATTTGACTAATGTTTTTGAACTCCATTGTTTTTTTTTTTTCTGATGATCTCCACTGTAAGATTAATCAAGTTATAATAGGCTTGAATATAATGTCGTATTCATTTAATTTATCCATGATAAATTGGGTAGTGAACCCATCTCTAATTAGGGTAAAATTAAACATGGATAAAAGCGTGTGTTTGTTTTCAGCACTTTGGAAGTTATAAGTGAGCACCCGATTATCAAAAATCCTTAAATTTAATCACAAAATAAATACGCCTCGAATATCCTTAACATCTAAAATTTCAATGTCCCCAACCAATAAAAACTTGATTCACAGCAAATGTGATGTTGGGTGTGTTTTTTGGCAGAAATTGCAAAACACAAAGTACACACTAGCATGTGACCATTTTTTTATTAGATACCATGTCATTGCAGCAGTGGATGTAGGGGACAGTGACCCCACAACTAACGGAGGTAGGGCAGTCCCCTGAGCCGACAAAGCAATCGCTCATCCTCAGAGTGACGGGGCATTTCTGGCCCACCAACATCAAAAACTTCCAAACCGACCCACTTCGAATCTTAATTGGTGGTGATTTGGAAGGTTAGGATGAATGAAATAATTGGACTATCTTGAGTGAGAACTTGCCTTAAGCTCCACTGGTTCAATTACTTCGGAGTTGTTGGACTGAGTACCACAAGTGGTGAAGTGCAATGCATATGAGGAGAGAGAAACCTGCTAACCCGGCCAAAACCCAACCCGATCTTGACCCGCCAAATCCAATCCACATATTAAATGAGTCAGCCATTGGTCAGGATTTCTTGATTCGTATAAAAATAGGTGGGGTTAGGATTTGCCCACGTAACCCAATTGACCTGTTTAATTTTACTTCTTACCTAGTTGACCAACTCATCTAATTAGCTTTATCATCTCTTGGATAAATATTGCTTACGTGGTGAAGTGGTTAATTTGGTTGCTTGACGGCATGGTGAAGTGGTCATTAGTTCGAATATTCAAAGCAATCCTTTCTTTGCCACCCCCAAATAAAGGGTAGAAAATTGAGTTGCACGGCTCGCACGACCCATAGTTAATTCAGATAGTCAGGTTAGGTCGACCTGAAGCCACCATGGGTGCAGGCTGCAGGTTGGCCAGCCCATTTTAGAAATGGGTCCGTCACGGGTTGGGGGTCCAAAAGGTGGGCCCCACCAACCCCAACCCAAATTAGTCCAACCTGGCCCGTTTGCCAGCCTGAGGATGAGCCAGCAGTCCTGCATGGTTAATGAATTATTGGACCACACCAGCCCAACCCAAATTAGCCCAACCTGGGCCTTTCCCAGCTCTAGCGAGGATGAGTAAGCCTGCATGGTTAATGGTTAATGAATTAGCATAGAAGAATCAAATTCCTAGGAATTTTCTGCCACATTAGCTTTCTGGATACCCACATGGACCCCATATCTCCAACACTCCTTAAAAACACTCTCATGTTGCCTTGTCCTAGGTAAGTTGGATCAACCATACGAATTGGTGTTTTGCATCCTCCAATCTCAGGTAATTGGAAACCAGGACTTCATATCACCATCAAACCATGTCAAATGCGACATAAGCATCAACCGAGCTAGTCTTTTGGTGCAAGCACGCTTAGGAAGCAACATTTGGACAATTCCCATGCATTGACGTCCATTCTCAATTGAACAAAGAACACTTAAGTAACTGCTTGCTTGGAAAGAGAAAGAACAAATAAACAACCAATTTGAACTTCAAGCAATATCCTCACAGGAGCTTGCACAAAATGTAAATTTTTCCTTCTTTTTCTTTTTCCCCGCTTTTAGGTCCTCGCACGTGTCAAATCCAAAACAGTTGAGGTTCGCCATGATTGGGGACATGCAATTAACATTGTACCAAGCAAGTGTTAACAAGTGAATTACTTGTGTGTGACTTCATACGTTCAAATACAAACCACTTAAGAGTCGAACGTACAGAACCTGACCTAAGGGATTTTTCGCACCTCATACTCATGAGAGATTGTCACAGGAGTGTCTTTGGAAACTGGCCTCTCTTCAGACGACAGCTCCAAGTTAACTATTCCAGTGCCCCAATGTATCAGGCATTTATTAACTTCGTCAATGTTGAACCGGTTAACCAAGCTCAATCCAGCACATTTGTCCACTAGCATCCATTCTCCTATGTATAAGAAAAGAGTACTATATATAAGAAAAAAAATTGGAATAACTTTTGGGATTGATAGAAGTACTTATCTTCTTCGATTCAAAAGAGGAGTTGATGTCAATGCGTCAAGCATTTTAGATTTTCAATCTGATGGGCCACACTTGGAGGGTGTATGGTGAGATGTTTTAAAATATCCTTAGATCTCATTTCGGAAATGTTCTAAAAATTGCATGATTTATTGGAATCCTTACCACTGGATTTTACTGGAACATAGAGAGGTAACTTCTTTTCTATGACTATAAAGATGATGATGGTATCAATAATGGGTACAAGAACTTACCACTGGGCCGGAGATCTCCCTCGAAAAACTGCTCGCCAGAAGCGGGCCAGATTTCTTGCTCAGAGCCATTGATAGAAAAGAATGAAACAAAAACTTCAGTTGGATGCAAGACGGTGAACACCGGATGCACCCGTAAACAAACCAACCTGTAATATAAAACATTCATTAGCCTTTAGCAATTTGGCAAGGAAAACAAGGGCTTCTGCAAATGCCAAATGGTATTTTACAATCTCATATTTTCAAGAGTTCATATATATATATATATATATAAACTAAACTTTGTTGTAAACCATATTCATGAAACAAAACAAAATCATTTTGCAGAAAATGAAAGCATACTGGTCTTGATGAAACCACATACAATAAAGCCACTGAATCAGCTAGGTCTACAAGTTTCCCCATGATTTTGGTTGGAGAGGACCTCGTTCCTGTTTTCCCATGAACACTTACGGTCTCATGGCTCTTCTAGCTCCAAGTAAGCACATTAACCAAAGGGGCATTAGCAAAATCTTCAATGGAGATTTGTCATTTTCTCATGCACTGATAAATGGTTTTATGAATGGGCGTCAGTGATGTTTTATTTACTTTTTTATTCCCCAGAAACAAAGTCAATGGTAAATATAGGGAAGTAGCCATACAATTTTCCAGCTACAATGGTAAATAGTTTCTCATCCTATTTCAATAATAGTAAATACCACCATATGTGAGAAATTTTGATGATCTTCACTTTGGACATACTGCTATGCCAAATATCTCCTACCTTTCAGTCCTCTCACCTCTCTGTCTTCCTATGTAAATGATATGAAAATATCACACCCTCTTAAGAAAATGATATAATTGTCAAACACTAGACCATGTTCATGTTCTTAGTACTATAATGGAAACAATTTGGGAGAATTCTCACAACGGTTCTCAATGAATAAAAGACTGCACCTGTTCAGCAGTTAGATTACCAAGAGGTGGGTCCTCTGTACTGTACCAGAAACAATCTCTCATAATGAAGCATCATATGGGTACCAAGTACCTCAATGATTAAATCAATCTGTGTGCTTACAGACCTTGAAAATCCACCCGAATCTGCACCTACATTGCGTGCTATAATGGCGGAGTTGATTTGCAGAACCTTCAGATTGTTTTCTGGAATGGTTATCCGGCGTTGAAGAACTAATCCTCCTCCAATGACCCCTTCTAAAGCAAGCGACTCCCCTCCCGATTGCTCGAGATCTCTTCTGTAAAATTCGGAAATATTACTGTACAGTAAGTCACAGTCATTACAACTGAAAACAGATCCAGAGAATGGAAACCGTGGCAATGTTTTAAGATGGTTTCAATGATTTAAACAACAAACCATACTATACTACTCAAACCACAAGATTAGTTCAAATAAATAAGAAATAAAATGATCTGGTAGGATTATGTCTTAAACAGCAATGCAATGAAAAAGAGCATTATGCTATTCAGTACTATAGCATTTGTATGACTAGCTCAGTTCTGATTCAGTCTCACTGGTTAGGATTCCAGAGGATATTTATGTTATTAAGTACTTAAGCATTACTTTAAATTAGATACAGATGCTGGAAAAATGTCTTGATTCTTGACATTGCATGACTATTTTATAATAGCTTTCATTACACATGATTGGGTTTCATAAGCCTTAACAACAGCAAGGGGATAATCCCTATCTACAACTGTCCTTAGGAATAGGTACACACTGTTACATGGGCCCCTTTTGTCCAGGCCCATTGAACCCAAGGCCCATCGAGCCCTATGCTCGTTTACGCGTCTTCACCATTACTACGACAGGCCCAGTTTACTTCCATCATATAAAAACTTAGGTAGACAAAATATAGGTGACTCACCCAATGACAGTATACTCCTCAGCACATCCTGCAGATCGGTATTCAACTCCACTGTATTCTTCATAACCATCAACTTCAACTCTGCTGTGCAGCCATTGAGATCCTGAAAGAGGCAACCAACAGAAAAGATCTGAAGATTAACACAAGAACACTCACACTCTATGGTAATGTTTCCAATGGTTATTTGTGAACACACATGTCAGCATTATCTGAGATCCCTACTTCAAGACAGCAAATGATTACAAACCATTCCTCGTGCTAAGACATCTCAAATGATAGGAACATGAAATTAGATTCATTATTCTTAAATATAATAAAACAGGGAAAGTTAACTCTGATGCATGGACATACCAGAAGGAATATGGGTCATAGAGATGATTCTACCCCCAATCCAGGGCACCACTTTGAGAAACCAATCGCCGCTCTTCAGTTCAACATGGGTCCTTGAGAGTTCTGTTCCTTGCTGTCCTGAAATCTTTTCTACATCTGGAAGCAAACATGGCAAACAATACAGTAGAGGGTACGCTCTTTATCTTTGGTACTAAAGCCATTACATTATTTGGTTCTGGTTCCACACACAGCTTTGTTTCACATGTGTTTGCCGTGAAACTAAACATGTAACCTTCTAAACTTCCCCAAGCTTTGATTGAATCAACCCCCATTGGAGGACAAGTGAACACTAAAACAATATTTTATGACTACCCCCCTGAATCATGATAAAGTCACTATGCCTGCAAACCTAATATTATTACCAATGCATGATTTCAACATTATTCTGGGAATGGATTGGCTAGCTAAGTATATGGCCGTGTTAGATTTTTTCAATAAGATAGTTCACTTTAAATTAGAAGGATATAAGGATGTACGTATAGTGGGAACCAGGAGACCAGCGGAGTTTAGGGTAATCTCGACGATCAAGGCCAGTCAATTGCTAAGAAATGGGTGCAAGGGATACCTCGCATTTGTCATGGAGGATAAACAGAAACCTAAATTGGAGGATATTCCTGTAGTGAGAGAATTTCCTGATGTCTTTCAAGATGACTTACCTGGTTTATCACCAGTACGGAAGGTCGATTTCATTATTGAATTGGTACCAGGAATAGCCCTAGTCTCCAAGGCACCTTACTGCATGGCACCCGCTAAACTGAGAGAGCTAAAAGAACAGTTGTAGGAATTAATGGATAAGGGATCCATTAGACCTAGTGTCTCATTGTGGGAAGCGCCTGTACTGTTTGTCAAGAACAAAGATGGAACCTTGTGCATGTGCATCGATTACCGGCAATTAAATCAAGTCACTATTAAGAATAAGTATCTACTTCTACAGATAGATGAATTATTTGACCAACTTCAAGGTGCAAGATACTTCTCTAAGATTGATTTATGGTCTGGATACCATCAGCTAAGGGTGAAGGATAAGGATATAGCAAAGACAGCTTTCCGAAAACGGTACAGACATTACGAGTTCCTAGTAATGCCATTTGAGCTAACAAATGCACCAGCGGTGTTCATGGAACTCATGAATCAAATCTTCAAGCCGTATTTGGATAAGTTCGTAGTGGTATTCATTGATGACATTCTAATTTATTCAAGGACGGAAGCAGAGCATGGGAATCACTTGCGCGCTGCACTGCAATTACTAAGAGATAATCAGTTATAGGCAAAGTTGAGTAAATGCAACTTCTGGTTAGCACAAGTAAATTTCTTAGGCCACATCATTTCAGGAGAGGGATTGTCTGTGGATCATACCAAGATCAAAGTCATTACTAATTGGAAACGACTGACCACAGTGGCAGAAGTCCGAAGTTTCCTAGGACTCGCTGGATATTACATACGATTTGTGAAGGGATTTTCTTCTCTTGCAAGACCTTTAACCCGGCTCGCTAGGAAAGATATCCAGTTTATATGGGATGATAAATGTGAATCTAGTTTTTAGACATTGAAGGAAAAGTTAACTTCGGCACCGATCCTGGCCTTGCCGTGGTTTTGTGATATTTTGCGATGCGTCACTTCATGGATTAGGATGTGTACCTATGCAGCATGGCAAAGTGATTGCTCATGCATCTAGAAAATTGAAGACTCATGAACAAAATTATGCAACACATGATTTAGAATTGGCTACAGTCGTTTTTGCTCTTAAGATTTGGAGACACTATCTTTATGGAGAAGAATTTCAGGTGTATACAGACCATAAGAGCCTAAAATATGTTTTCTCTTAGAAGGACTTAAAATAAAGTAGTGGTGATGGTTGGACTTTCTAAAAGATTATGATTTCTCCATTTCCTACTACCCTGGTAAGGCCAATGTAGTAGTCGATGCTTTGAGTCGGAAATCGATTCAACTAGCCGGTTTGACAGTAGAGTGGAGATTACTAGAAGAGATCAGAGATCTGGAATTAAATCTTTGGCCCATAAGTGACAAGGGCTTAGTTGGTAATTTCAAGGTTCAGCCAGAATTCATACAGTGAATCAAGGATCAACAAAGGGATGATGCGGCACTCTTGGAAATTTTCAACAAGATGGATAACAAGCCTGAATTTTCACTCGCCGATAGCACTTTGTATTTCCAAGATCGACTATGTGTCCCTAGTGTCCGAGAGATCAAAGACGAGATATTATGAGAAGCGCACCGTACTCGGTACACCATTCACCCAAGGAATACCAAGATGTATCAAAAACTCAGAAAACGATTTTGGTGAATTGATATGAAAAATGACATTTCAGAATTTGTAGAAAGGTGTCTAACATGTCAACAAATAAAGGGATATCATCAAAAGCTGGGAGGATTTTCGCAACCACTTCCCATTCTTGAATGGAAATGGGAACATATTACTATGGATTTTGTCTCGGGCTTTCCACGAACCTTCCGAAACAATGAAGTAATTTGGGTTATTGTGGATCTTTAACTAAATCCGCACATTTTATTCCCCTTAAGAATAAAACTTCGATGAATGAATTAGCACAAAAGTATGTCAAGGAAATTGTTTGGTTACATGGCATTCCGGTTTCCATTGTTTGGGATAGAGATTCTCGATTTGTGTCTAATGTTTGGAGGAAACTACAGATTGTTATGGGAATTCAGTTGCGTTTCAGTACGGCGTATCATCCCCAAACCGACGGTCAAATTGAAATAACTAACCAAACTCTTGAAGATATGTTGCGAGCATGTGCCTTATATTTCAAGGACAGTTGGGACGAACAGTTACCACTCGTGGAATTTGTGTATAATAATAGTTGTCATTCAAGTATTCAGATGGCACCTTTTGAGGTGTTGTATGGACGGAATTGTCGAACCCCTATTTGCTTGGAAGAGGTAGGTGACCGAAGAATATTTAGGCCAGATTGGGTGCAAACTTTAACAGACAATATCAAGAAGATTCAAGAACAGCTTAATATTGCTCAAAGCCGACAGAAAAGTTATGCTGATAACCGTAGGAGAGAATTAGAATTCGCCGTAGGAGATCATGTTTTTCTCAAAGTTTCCTCAACCAAAGGAGTTATGAGATTTGATAGAAAGGGGAAGTTGAGTCCACGTTATATTGGACCATTTGAAGTAACAAGACGAGTCAGTGATGGAAATGCTTATGAGCTCGCACTACCGCCACAACTGTCAGGTGTACATAATGTTTTTCATGTGTCTATGGTAAAGAAATAGAAACCAGACCCATCCCATGTTATAGACTTCGAGCCTCTTTAGTTACAACAATATTTGTCTTATGAGGAGAAGCCAGTGGCTATTCTAGAGATGAAGGAAAGAGTTTTATGGAACAAAACTATTCGACTAGTTCATGTATTATGGCAACATCATAATCAACTAGAAGCAATGTGGGAGACAGAGGAGGAGGTCTGTGACAAATATTCACATCTTTTTCCACCAGGTATGATTTAAATTTGGAGGACCAAAATTCCAAAGGAGGGGAGTATGCAATAATCTAACCTACTTTTGGTGGGCCAAACTCTACAAGGTGGGCCATAATAGTCGAAACCATGTTTGGAGTTAAACGGGGAGTCTTAATTTGATCAAAATATCTACAAGTCATGGATCAGGACTCTTGGTGAGTCCATAGTAGGCTAGAAGAAGATTATTAGGAGAATGAGGAGTCCTAACAGACTTTTCTCTTTTAAGAATACATTTCCAATAGGGTTTCCCTGTAGTTTACAAACAGGACTCCCCTCAAAGCACTAATATATATTAGACAAGAGGCTTCCCTTATCTCTCACACATCAATGATAGAAATTATAAAAGAGAGAGAAAGAGAGAGAGTGAACGACTGATTCAGCTGTGGAATTGTTAGAAGGGGAGGAAGTTTAATAGCGGGACGCATAGTGGATGTCTGACGTGAGACCGATCACTGCCCGAGCAACATACTTTTATAGAAGGTGACTAGAACCTACTTGATCCTCCTATGAATTGTGGCTATTATATACTAGTGTTACAGTGATCATTAGCACATTGTATCGGCTAGATTTGGTTTTGAGCCCAAATCGATCATCAAATCAATAATCAGATCTGATGATAGGGAGTGAGACTGCTAGTCGACCTTTTTTTTTTTTTGGCTCTGTTATGGATGGGAAATCAACCTATTTGGACCTTTGAGTGAAGATTTAAGAATTTATCTAAATCTGTCGACCTTGTAATGGTGGAAACTACCATAAAAAACCTATTTCTTAGATGGGAATGTAGCAAATTAAAATCCTGTGATTTAAATACCTTTGGAACTTTGATTTAGGCTGAGAAGATGATTGATTAACTTGCAATTTCAGATTAAAACTGAAATTCTCAATTCTTAGGCCGTCAAAGACATGTTTGGCCGACTGGAATCGTGGGGCCACGTGGGGCCACTTGATCAAAGATTGGGTCCACCCATCCTGTAGGGGACCCATGGGCGACTCTAAGGTGGAATCCTCTTGTGGTTTGGACCGTTGGGTCCCTCCATCTCGAGTCTCCAAATTAGCTAGGCGAGAACCCTTTTTTGTAACCAAGCATGAGGTCTATTTCTCTCGTAACATGAAGATGGTTTCTGTCAACCCACATATGAGATTATAAACTTATAAAAATTATAAATTAGCCCCTATTGTGGTAGATATATTTTAAAAATCCCCTAAGGCATTATGATGCATATACAGCCTGATATGTTATGAACCCAATATCATTTAGAGATCCAACTGCTGAGGCTCAATGTTCAAATGTCTCTTTTAGACCAAAAGTGAAGACCTTGACTTACCAAATATTAGTTTTTGAATCTTTTATATTGAAATAATCACATATATTATGTAACCTTGAATATTTTACTAGATATTCAAATATGATGGATGTGGATTCCTCATGATTATAGGTTTACATCAGGGATCAACTTTAAGTGTCACAACTCCAGCCCAGGAGATCGGGGGTTAAGACTAAACCTAACCAGTGACACGTACTCCCGTGCGTATACACTTAGATCTAGTCTAATTGCACACGTACAAGGGAAATTCACACGTGCCAAATACATGTACACGGAAGCTGTAGGTATCAAACCATGAAAGAGACATACCTTAGAACAAAAGAATGTATACAATTGATTACATAAAGTTCAGAGTTATACACAACGGGCCAAAAGTACAAAGTATGCAAATCATGACTAAACTCAAAATTCCACTGGGCTCCCAAAATGATGAAGACCTATATGCATGTGTGTTTTTGTCGCGCTCCAACAGAGTGATCACATCCACTCCTCTAGTCCTGATGGGACATCGAGGGTCTCCCTTAGAGTCTGATTGACCTACGAGGGGTCGGTCGAGGGATCTGAGCCTGCAACACCAAGAACAACTCATGAATACAACAATTTAGCGAGGTATAAGCAACGACAAGTTAACGCATGTTGTATCTAACAGAATCAAGTAACAACTGATAAATTATAGAGTTTTAAATTCGTATACTAGGCAGTCGTGCAATTAGATGAACATGCTATAAGAATCAATGTATACATTATGCGAACACAACTAGGTGGCTACTACATGTGCCATATGCTCCCCAAAAGGGATCTTACATACATACTGAGAACACCATCGACCGGGCCAGGGTACAAATGGGTCTCGGGTTCATGGGGTCCGGAAGCCCCAAGACATAAACTCACTGCAGTGGTGCCATACATACTACGCCAAACTCAACCTCGTCGGATATCCTGAGGTTGAGGTTGAGTAGTGCTAGACCATATGTAGCTAAGCATATACAAGAATTTGCATAAAACATGCATACCATATCAAACATATAGCATACGTCTCAAACATATACAATCAACTCATACATACAAGGCTCAAGATATCATCCTGGGCATATCAAACATAACGGATCGGATCAAACATAACGGAACATCGTGAGCATGTTGGACAAATTAAATTGTCATAGCAGATGGGCATATCGAACTTAAACGAACGTATGGAAGAGTGGAGGCCAATAAACGTAAATCAAGATGTCATGCAAGTCATTTCTGCTCAAATCAAGGACATTTACTAGCCAATTCTAGTCTAGTCATCCAGTGTTTCTAACTGTGTATGATGATGTAGTTTTAAGTTATCCAATACACAGTTATCTTATATAAGTGTTGCATTGTAGTCGAAAAAGTGTATCGAAGTCCCTTAAACCAACACCCATGGGGAGGTGCTTAACATTGAACGAGACACATGAATAAGTCACAGCCCTCAAGACTATTCATGCGATTTGCATATTCATTGGGCAAGTTAAGGGTCACCAAGATTGTAATGTGAAGGCCCTATAAAGTCTAATTCATACCTACCCTTTTATTGAAAGTCTCTGGGAAGACTTTCTTACCTAATTCATGAGCCACGGGGCCCAGGAATATGGTCTAAACGGTTCCTTGGTTGACGTGCAAGGTGAGGGAATAAGAATGAGTTTAAAAAGTTTTCAGTGTACAGGCTTAATTTCCTGAAGCAGAGCACTTTAGGGCTGAGCGGTCAGTCAAGAAGCTCGACCAGTCAAATTTAGGTTCTGGGAGTGTCCGATCGGTCGGCTCTGAAGCCCGACCGGTCGGATAGTCAGTTCTGAAACAAAACGACTGAAACTGAAATGAAGGCTTTACACCTCAAACACACGAAAGAGCAAGACTCTACGATCACATAAGGGTAGTACATCAAACACACTCGGGAGTATAGAGAAAACTCATAGCAATCATGGTATACCAACATGTGTTCATCCAAATCATGCTTATACTTGCCTCAAATGAGTTCTAACACACGAATTGCTGTCCCTTAGCTCAATTACCCGCCCAAATACGATTCAAATCTACCATGCATGATAGAAAATGAGAGAGAAAGAGACCGTGAGCACAGGCCATGGCCGACGAGAAAAAACAGGGGAAAAAGAAAACCAAAACCCATGCTTACCTCACACCACACGAGAGAGAGAAATCGAAAACAAAAGTGCACCAAATCCCCCTTTTTGCTTGGCTTGATTGAGGAGAAGAAGAGAGGAGAGAGGAAAATCGAGAGGAATAAGAAGATCGTTGAGAGAAAGAGAGAAAGGCGGTAGTGCCTTCTTATATAAGATAAGAATGAAGGAGAATTGGGGAAAAGTCCAATGGTTTATACAAATTACAGTTCAAGTCGAATAAAGATCCAACGGAAGCAAATGAAGTCATTTACAACGAGTCAGTTATGAAAGTTGACGAGCTCGAAGAAATATACGTGTTGATGCCAAAATGATGCATGAATGACAACGTCTTATAAAATCTAAAATTACGAAAAAGGGCTCATGCTTACCTAATCCAGGTTAAACTCAACCCAACTACCTATCTATGACCCGGAACAAAACCAAAACAAAGGTAAAACACAAGTAACAATTAATTTGTCATTCATTAGTCGCTAAACCTTATTAAGTTGGGTCGGAGTGTTATATTAAGCCCTTATCTCTTTACATTAATTATGGATGAGTTAACTGTGCACATTCAAGAAGAAGTACCATGGTGTATGTTGTTTGTAAATGATATAATATTGGTGGATGAATCAAGAGATGGTGTAAAAGCAAAACTTGAGAGATGGCGGGGGCACTAGAATCTAGAGGCTTTAAAATAAGTCGTACAAAGACAGAACATATGGATTGCAACTTCAGTGGACATATACAAATTGTTGAAACCACTGTCAAAATTGAAACCCATGAGATACCATGTAGAGATTCTTTTCGGTACCTAGGCTCGATGATTAGTAAGGATGGGGAGATTGACGAAGATGTAGAGCATAGGATAAAAGCTGGATGGCTGAAGTAGCGACTAGCTTCTGGAGTGCTTTGTGACAGACGAATGCCAACGAAATTGAAGGGCAAATTTTACAGGATAGTGGTTAGAGCAGCTATGACATATGGAGCAGAATGTTAGCTAATTAAGAAGGTGCATATTCATAAGATGGATGTAGCAGAAATGAGAATACTTAGGTGGATGTGTGGTAAAACTAGAAAAGATAAAGTTAGAAATGAGCGCTTTCGAGAGCATTTAGGGCTAGTACCAATAGGGGATAAGATTAGAGAAACCCGTTTAAGATGGTTTTGGCAATTAAGTGTAGGCCGGTAATGGCACCGGTGAGAAGAAGTTTGGTTATACAGGTGGATGGCCCATCAAGAGGTAGGGGTAGGCCGAAAAAAACATTGATGGAGGTTATTGAATCAGATATGAAGAAGTTTAACTTATCGAAGGATTTGGCTCAAAATAGAACGAAATAGAGAAATAGAATTCATGTAGCCGACTCAACATGATGTAAAAAGACTGGGTCAATTGGATGACCCGTTGGGCCGACCCAATGGGCTGGCCCGTTTGGTATGTCAATCTCATATTAAGAAAACTTTCGTACGATCTGTACACTACTGTACATTACCATTTATAGGGAGATTTTGTCTGCCGTATTTTCTATTTATGTTTTAGCACAATTGTATATTGGCATAATTATAGGAATCTCTGTATATTAAAGGGCTTGCAAGGGGATCTTCTTTGCAAGCATTTCAGTTTGCATCTCTGTAGTTCTTCTTGCATTTTCTGTATTTTTCATGCTGTTAGAGCCCCTGTTGTGAGAAACAGGGAAGATCAGACGTTGGTCTGGACGCCTCTAGACAAAGGCTGGGTTACAGTGGTGGGGCCCACACTTGATCAGAGAGGGAGAGCACCAGCTCAAGGTAGTCGAACACTTGCTGGAGACTTTCTGTGTTTTTTTTCAGATTTTTTGGGCTGCATTAAGGTATTGTTTTGACGCCATTTCTGTTCTGATTTTTCTGCCGAACTGTTTTCATCAAGACCATCCATTTTTGGAATTAGCCATTAGATTAGACTTGAACAAGGCTTGGGGGGTGCGAAAATTGATTGGCCCTTGCTCTTTGACAGCTGATTTGTGAACAAATTGAGTTTTGGTGGTCCAAAAGCCATTATACTCTCTGTCGACAGGGACGCCCAGGACACATTTTTTATTTTCTTGCTGCTTCATTTTCTGCTGTAGTCTATAATGGTTGAGAAGGTGACTGGGATTAGTGTTGTTCTTGATGGGACCAATTATGCTTACTGGTCCCATCTCATGATGAATTTTTTGAAGGGAAAGAAACTTTGGAAATTTGTGATAGAAAAGAAGCCAGGACCTGACGCCAAGGATCCTGCCTATGAGGATTGGGAAGCATCTGTGGGAAAAATTAATTCTTGGATTGCAAATTCAGTCACTCCCTCCATTGGACATCAATTGTCCAAATTTTCTCATCCTAAAGATACCTGGGACCACTTGGCTCGGTTATATGTTCAATCCAATTCTGCCCGACGTTATCAACTTGAATAGGAAATTAAAACTGCTGAACAGGGATTTCAGTCTATTCATGAATTTTATGTCAAGATGACTGCATTATGGGATCAATTAGCTTTAATGAAACCGCAGTTTACCTGCTCTGCAGACTCAACTACTTTTGACAAATATAGGCAGGAAACTCGGCTGGTTTAGTTCCTTATGGCCCTTCGCCCTGAGTATGAACACATTAGGCGTCCACTATTACATCGATCTCCATTACCATATGTGGATGTAGCTTTGTTTGAACTTCTAGCAGAGGAACAAACTCAACAAACCTTATCAAAGCACAAAGTCATTGAGTCAGATCAAGTCCTTGTTGCTACTAAGTCATCCCATCTTACTAAACTTGTGGGTTCTAACAACATCTGTAATTATTGCAAAGAACCAGGACATTAGAAGAGAGATTGCCCTTAGCTGAAAAAGAAGCAGAATCAGAAAGAGCCAAATCGATGTCTCGGTCAACATCCCGGACACAATCAGACAGCAGCAGTGACTGCAGAAGCACCTCCTGATTTCTCCACTCAGATCCAAACTATGATTGATGAACGACTGCAGCAGCTCCTCCTAGCTTCCTCCAGTGGTCCCAGTACTACTCAAGCTGAACCGGTTAATTCTGCCATGGCCTCATTCTCTGGTAAATCTCCATCATGGATATTTGACTCAAGTGCCTCATCTCACATGGTTTCTGATTCATCATTATTGAGTTTCAGTCGCAAGCCCTCTACTGTTCTAAATATACATACTACTTGTGGCACCACTATGCCTGTTTCCACTATTGGTACTATCACATCTCAGTCTTCATTTGGACTACTATCTTTATCGAATGTTCTATGTGTTCCAGGAATTGCTATTAACCTCATTTCCGTCAGTCAACTCACTACTCTGGGTTATCTTGTCTCATTTAACTCTACTGGTTGTGTTGTGCAGGATCCTCGCTCCGGGAAGCAGATTGGGACTGGCCATAAAGAAGGGAATTTGTATTACTTGACCTCTCTTCATGTTCCTTCCTCACCCATCCTTGCAGCGTCTACATCTACCTCATCTTCTAGCTTATGGCATCTTCGGTTAGGTCATTTGTCCAAAGGAAAGTTAGATTTTTTTAATTGTCAATAAATGTCTTGGAAAAGTCACTTTGTCTGAATCTACTAGTTGTATTGGATGTAAGTTGTCTAAGCAAACTATTTTGCCTTTTAATAAAAGTACATCCGTTTCCACTGCACCTTTTGCACTTGTTTACTCTGATCTATGGGGCCTTGTTGTTCCACCCACCAAAGGTGGATCCCATTATTATGTTGTCTTTGTGGATGATTACACCAGATATACTTGGATATACTTGTTAAAACACAAATCCGATTTTCTTAGTACATACGTGTACTTCACCACCATGATAGCCACCCAATTTTCTGCTAAGATAAAAGTTTTTCGGTTTGATGCAGGGGGGAATATCGGTCACAGAAATTTCAAAACCTGCTTGCCAGTCATGGTACAATAGCCCAACTCTCCCGTCCAGGTACTCCATAACAAAATGGGGTAGCCAAAAGAAAACATAGACATATCATTGAAACGGCTAGATCTATGCTACAATCCTTTTCAGTGCCATTACATTTTGGGGAGAAACTGTTCTCACTTCAGTTTATCTCATCAATAGAATGCCATCTTCAGTTTTGTCTGGGGCCACCCCCTTTGAGAAACTTTATGGTACAAAACCCACTTACTCCCATCTAAGAGTTTTTTGATGTACTTATTTTGTTTTGCTTCCCTCTAGTGAGCGACACAAACTCTCTCCCAAGTTTGCTATTTGTGTTTTTCTTGGCTATGGTATAGAACAAAAAGGATATCGCTATTATGATTCACAAATGAACAAGTTACGCATTTCACGTAATGTTACCTTCATGGAATATATACCTTATTACTCCTTGCCATCCTCACAAACTGTCCCCTCTGTACACGCCCTTGATCGTTTTCCGGATTTTTTTCCATCTGAGACCAATCTTTTGCCTACTTCCGAACCTTCCGTTGATCCTCCGCCACTTCTTGTCTATCAACGGAGGCCCAAACCCGACTCCATCCATTTCGTACTCGCACACCTGTGCAGCGTTATGGATTTATTTCTACAGACTTGTTTTCCCCTCAGTATGGTAACTATCTTGCTACAGTTCATTCACATTTTGAACCCAGGTCTTATAATGAGGCTTCTCAGTACCCTGAGTGGCGAAAAGCCATGGAAGAAGAATTAGCTGCACTTCAGCAAAATCACACTAGGGAGCTTGTCTCTCTTCCTCCAGGAAAGAAAGCTATTGGTTGCAAATGGATCTTTAAGGTGAAGACCAATTCCGATGGCACCATTGAGCGGTATAAAGCTCGCCTTGTCGCAAAAGGCTACACACAGGATTATGGAATTGATTATGAGGAAACATTTGCACCTGTTGCCAAAATGACCACTGTACAAACATTGATCTTTGTTGCTGCAGTTCGTCAATGGCTATTATATCAACTTGATGTAAAGAATGCCTTTCTTCATGGGCATCTTCGTGAAGAAATCTTTATGGTACCCCATCCTGGGGTTCCCCACTCCAATAAAGTGTTTCATTTGAAGAAAGCCCTATATGGACTTAAACAAGCTCCTTGTGCCTGATTTAAACGTTTTACTGAACAAGTTCTCTCAAGTGGCCTTCAACTGAGTCAACATGATAGTGCTTTGTTCACTCGGACTTCACGCAGTGGTATGGTTACTCTACTCCTATATGTGGATGATATGATCATTACTGGAAGTGATCATTCAGGTATTTCTGAGCTCAAGCTGTTCCTTCAAAACCAATTTGAGATGAAAGATCTCGGTCATCTTCGTTACTTTCTTGGGCTTGAAGTAGGATATTCCAAACGGGGATACATCCTCTCTCAAATGAAATACTGCTCTGACATCATACAGCGTGTGGGCCTTACTGATCTAGCTTCAGTTTCTACTCCCTTGGAAATCAATGCACGGCTGCGCAAAAACGATGGTGTACCTTTAGATCATCCTACTCGCTACCGAGAGGTTGTTGGGAGTCTTGTTTATCTGACTATTATTAGAGCCGACATTGCTTATGCTGTCCACATTGTGAGTCAGTTTATGGCTCAGCCTACCTCGGTTCATTGAAGTGCTGTCTTGCGGATTCTTCGTTATCTACAGGGTACCCAATCCTATGCCTTGCTTCTAGCTTCCGATAGTCCGCTTCATGTTCGAGTCTTTTCTGACTTTGATTGGGCAGGGGATGTGGATGATCGGCGTTCAACCACTGGTTATTGCCTATTCTTGGGTCATTCCTTGGTCTCCTAGAGAAGCAAGAAGCAGACTTTCATTTCCAAGTCCCCTGCTAAAGCCGAATATCATGCTCTTGCAGATACTACCTCTGAAGTTGTCTGGCTTCGGTGGTTACTGCATGATCTAGGTGTTCATCTTCATGCTCCCACGCCATTATATTGTGACAATCAGAGTGCTGTCAGGATAACTCAAAATGAAGTTTTTGATGAACGAACTAAGCATATTGAAATTGATTGTCATCTTGTTCGCCAGCATTATAAATTGGGCACTCTGTCACTCCACTCCATCAGCTCGGTTGACAATGCTACTGATCTCTTTACCAAAGCTCAGACCTTTGCTCGTTTTTCGTCTTCTTTGAACAATCTCCTGCTGCTACCGCACCATGAGCTTGAGGAGGGGTGTAAAAAGACTGGGTCAATTGGATGACCATTGGGCCGGCCCGTTTGGTATGTCAATCTCAGATTAAGAAAACTTTCGTATGATCTGTACACTACTGTACATTACCATTTATAGGGAGATTTTGTCTGCTGTATTTTCTATTTATGTTTTAGCACAGTTGTATATTGGCATAATTATAGGAATCTCTGTATATTAAAGGGCTTGCAAGGGGATCTTCTCTGCAAGCATTTCAGTTTGCATCTTTGCAGTTCTTCTTGCATTTTCTGTGTTTTTCATATGGTTGGAACAAGGCTTTGATGGTGATGATGATTCAAATATGATGGATTATAATTCCATAGGTATTTATTCTTTATGGCTTAATTTCTGTGGTAAATTGTATGATGAATAATTAGCTTCCTTAATAAGACATGGGCAATGCCACAGCCTAGTACCAACTCCATCTTGGAGTGGGGCAAAGACTAACCAGTGCTATGTGGTACTGGCCAAGGAAAAGAATAAGATGGTATAACCAATTATTTTTGAACATGATGTTTGAGATAGAATAACAAACCGCTAGCATTGAGTATCGAACTTTCCTCGTGGATGTTAGTCAAGGAATAGGTTCAACAACCATGGAGGTGAAGCAGGCCACGTTAACAGAAATGTAGATGCTCTAGTATGAGAGCATCGGAACAGACTCAACAATCATGGTGGATGATAAGCCATTTGTTGATAGAAACGTAGATACACTTGTGTGGGGTATCGGAACCATTTGATGCGTGTGGTGGAAAAATACTCAGGAAAGAATAGATTAAGATATTGTGTTTAACACTATTATTGAATTTATAAATATTCATATAAATGTTTGAATATGTGTTATACATTGATACTTAATTATTCTACTCACCAGTGTTACTGACCAGTGGTTTGCCCCACTTCAGGTAATGCATTACTAGAGATTGCGGGGAGTGACGGAGATTAGTCGGTGGATTTTGGCATGCGTGGCTGATTTAGAGCACAAGGAACAGTGAATAGATTCATATATGAGATTAGCCCAATACTTAAGATATTTCTTCTATTACAATTAGTGATTTGTCTTTTACTCAGTAGCTTTATGAAGACCCCTAATATACTTAATGATTTAAATACAATTGAATTGAATGTTTTAGACCTTTACGCTCATGAAGATTTTATTTATGTGGTGTTGTTATTAAATTGAGAACGTCTTAAGAATTTGAAGAGCTCCAGATTTTTGGGTCATTACACAGTGACACTTGAAAAACTTTCATGCACAAAAGTTTCACCATGACAGAGCCATTGTATTGTGAACCAATGCTTACTCTAGTATGAGACCTTCAAGTTGTCAAAAGATCGGAATGAATTTTCCAGAAGAAAGATCATGCCATAGAAACTTAAATGTGTTGCTTACATTAAATTTGACAAAGCGAATCAGTAGTAAGAGAAAATGAACAGGAGGAAGGAGAACTCATTGAATGCTTATGCATTCATATAAACATACTAGCTAGATATTCAAAAATATTTTCTATGAACTGTAAAAAAGGAATTACTTCATTCACTAGTAAGAAATATCTATTTGAGGCTAAGAACATTACCTAGATGTCTTCTGTACAGATTTTTGCTAGTTAACACTAAATTAGACACCTCAGCCTCTGAAGGCATTCTAATCTGCAGTCCCTCCCCATCAGTGCCCCTGGCATCAAGCTGCAAGAGAAAAACATTGTCTTAAAAAGCAGAATGAGAAATGATCCAATTGAGAAGAAAGTAGCCGGTACATTTCTCTTTTACTTTTCAACAGTGTCATACCTTGGCACCTCCACCCAGCAGTAAATTTACATGGATGCTACGTTTGGGTCTTCTCCAATATCCTTCGGTTCTAGAAACTTTTACTGTAACAACTGAAGATTGAAGTTCAGCAACATAATAGGTCAAGAGGTATCCTCCATGAGTAAATTCATATCCATCACCATCATCCTCATAAAGAACACCTGCTGCCTTACCTGCAGAAGTGAAGCCACAATTTATACTGCTGATAGTTATAACAACTGCAGATGCATGGGACACTTCAGAACTTAACTCTACAAATAACTTTCAAAAGCTTTCATCTTTGGATGACAAATTTGACAATTCCAGAAATCTTTCTTTGCATGTAGTAGGTTACCAAACTAATTTAGCAAATGGTTCCTTACAAACATAAGCTACTACTTCAAAGTTCCACAATAAAGAACACAGCTAATTTAAGATGTGTAAGAATGAGAAACTTGTGAGGTCAAACAAACAAAAAAATAATAATAAAAATAATAAAAAAAACAACAAATAATACTTGCTGCTGCTAGACAGAAAGTCAGAAAGGCCACAATAATCTGAATTTTACAGAAAATGGAGAGAAGGAATGAAAACTTGAAGGCAGTTGCATAAAATGTAGAACTAGTGTCTAGCAATGCAATGACACTGAGATGCATTCATGCAGCTCAAACTCAATGACGGGAATGAATTTGGACCTAAAGACCACCCAGTTGTAGAGCAGTTCCAAGAACCAACTGTTCACAAGTAATGTATGGCAATGGCTTAAATTGCAAGCAGGATAAACCCCAAACTCACCATGTTCATCTAAAGCAATGAAGAGTGATAATTCATCTGTAGGGTTTGCCTCACCAACATGTTGAATAGGGGGACCAACAGGAATTATTGATCCACCTTGCAAATACAGCGTGGGTAAATCCTGAATTAGGCAGAAAAAGGAAATAAATGTAATTGATCATCATGGATTTTGATTCAAGAATGGAAGTCCTAGGACACATTTGGCATTTTCCTGGAAAAGGAAATGACTTTCTAGGAAAGCAGCTCTGATCAAAAGGGCTGAAGATCAACAAGAAACCAATATAAATTCTTTTTCACATGCACGGACTCATCTTCATAGAGTGAATGGTGGGGGATCCATTTTTCAATGAAAATTTGACATAGATTTGACATGCTTGACCAGCCATCGCCCTACTCTCTTATCAAGATCATGCATCCCCATTGGGAATGACCTCTTCCTAGAAAATCATATCCTTTTCATAGAAGAATGGCATATTCGCTCTTTGGGTTAATAAAAGCAATGTGATTATAATATTTACCGGATGTGCGTCATCAAAATCAAAACGCATCCAAATGCCACCAGGCAATACTTGTTGCACGTGATCTGATCCTTTATGAGGCAGGGTGCTAACAACCAAATGGGACAGTGTAATGAACACAAAAATGCATCATTCCCAGAATACATTGTAACTTAAGATTGTTCATGAAAGCCCAAAAGTTCAGTTAAAATAAACCAAAAGCACCAATACTGCATTTCTGTTGTAAATCTAAAGAACAGGAAAGCATTTCCATAATTAATTTCTGAGGTACCTTGCACATATTAAAAGTGACCCCAGCAGGAAGCAATTTTCAACAGTCCTCAACTTCAGATCTTTAGGATCTGCAATTAGATGTTAATGAGTACAAGTATCTGTCCATATGCAAGTTCGCTGCAAACTAAATTATAACATTACCATGCACAAACAGATTTCTTAGAAGTTGAAAGAGCACACCTGCGAAAAAAGTAGGGGTGGCAACAGGTGTACCCTTGGTATGAGCCATGTAAAAAAGGGTATATATGTGTGGTAAAAACCGATAACGACGCATTAGTGCCAAACGGCATACCTCTTCACACTAGAACATGAATAAAAGTCAGTATTCATGGTACACTTTAGCATATAGTATCTGTTTTGATCTCCAAATAAAATTCTCATTATCAATTGAAAAAAAAAATGGTAACCCTTAGCATATAGTCTTTGTTAGCAAAGTTAAGATAGAACCAGTTGAGTCATCACAAAGCAGCGGACAGAGCATTGGGAGTTTTGCAGTTAGTTTCTTTGGTACCCTTCTAGAAGCATGACATTTATGTGTGATTTTCTGTTTCATTAGAAGTAACAACGACTAGCATCATTGCATGGTCATGTTTTTCTGCACTGTCATTTAAAAATTTATATATTGAAACAACGAAGAACTAATTATAAATTTAACACTCATTCAATTAAGAAGTAGAGAAAAAATTCTAAACCAAATACTTAAAATGTACATAAATAATAAATAATAGAATAATATAATTTAAAAATTTTAATATTCTAAATTTTTTTACTGACAATTTATCTACTACTTGAGAAGAACGAATCAATGATAGTAAACGTTTCAATTCATTAACATTTTTGATTTGGCTAATCCTTGCAATAGGATATGTAAGAACCCTGAATTATTAATGGGCCAACCCTGAATTAAATGGGCCAAGCCTGAATTATTAAATGGGCTAAATGGGCTTAGAGAGGCCCAGTTTCGATCAGTCCAATTCATGACTGGATTGGGCTATTGGGTCAAAATTTTCAGGTCCATAAATGATCCAAACTCACTTAATTGTGACTCTATAGCTTCCCAAAATTATGACTGTGTAACTCCCATACTTAAATTCCCCAAAATTATAACTGTGTAACTCCCAAAATAATGACCTTAAATTGTGACTTTTAGTCTTCTTAGGTGACCTTTCAAGGGAAATCCTTTAGGATTTCAGCACTCTATAAGAAGAGATCTCCTCTCATCTTTGGTCACTTTCTCATGGAAGATGAGTAGGAGTCCAATAGAGTGATATTTGAAAATAGAAGCAAGGAGATTCCAAGGAACACCTAACATAGTGGATGTCTGATTTGAGGTCACTTATTACTTATACCAGGTGAGTAGGACTTCTCTTATACTCATTTGAATATTGTGTTCCTTATATTCGGCTGTTTGGTATCTATTTACAAATATCAGTCAGTTTCTGTTGATTTCTTTGTAACAAGATACAAGTTCGGCTTGACACCAGGGATGTCATTCCTTGATTTGGTTAAATAGGAGTTCATTATGATAACATCCGGATCTGAATTTGATAGAAATACAAACTGTCGACATGACTGAGAAGGAATATGGACTGAAACTTATTTTTCCTGTATAAAGGACTTGTTATGGTTCATTATGATGACATTCAGATCTGAATTTGATAGAAATACAAACTGTAGACATGACTGAGAAGGAAAATATAGACTGAAACTTATTTTTCCTGTATAAAGGAATTGTTATGGTTCATTATGATAACATTCAAATCTGAATTGATAGAAATACAAACTGTAGACATAGCTATGAAGGAAATATGAACTGAAACTTATCCTTTCTGTATAAAAGATTTGTTATTCAAATCTTATACTGAATGTGCTTCCTAAGGACTGTTATTTTTATCATGCAATATGATGATTTAATGTGTGCATTAATCCAGAACTGAAATAAAAGTAAATACAGGTCATCAAAAATGAAACTTAATTGTCGAGGGCTATGGAACCATGTAGCCACCTGATCTAGGATCAGGTCTCCACATCTGAAAGGGGCTAGTGGGCGACCATAATTGTGGTGGACCCCTTTAGGATTGAACCATTGAGGCCTTCCATTCAAAAGGTTCAAATGGGGCTAGGTGTGAGACCCTTTTTTAGTCTCAGATTCTGCTGAACATTACCTGTTGCTGTTATGAGGAAATTGTTTACATTTATACATCACCAATTAATTACATAGAAGCCTCAAGGTCATAAGAATTACTAATTCCTTCCTTGAAGGATTATTACGCAGTTAAAGGAGTCAACGGAATTAATTAATACTTCTTTACAAATTAAATCAGAATGGATAGTTTCTCCTATGTTAACTAATCGGGAAAAGTTCTGTAACCTTATAGCGTTGTAGGATAATATTTAAGAAAACCTTTTCCCACTAATGTATTATGAATATATAGTCAAGATAGATGGCAATACTATAATTAGTTGCAACCCAAACATTATCTACCACTATGTTACAGTTCAATATTCTATCATTCACTGTTAGTACTTTTAACTTTGATTTTATAATTCAGGTTTGGAATATATATATATTGCTGGTAGGTGCGATATGAGCTTGGTTTTCACTTTACGGGATTTATATCATTATTGCCTTTGATTATATTGCTGGTTTTCACGATATAACTAATTGGAACACCAAAATATATATATATATATAATATGGCCAGTGCCACACATTTGGAGCACCAATTACGAATCAGAGTGGGGCGAGAATTTAAACTCAAGTATGTGGAACTGGCCAATGGAAGATATAATGATACTTATTATGGAAACAGTGAGCTGAGTTAAAATTTTAAATTAAGAATTATTTAGAAGTGTCTGTTTTCCATTGGTATTGGATTCGACCTATGAAATTAAGAATAGTGACAGACTTGTCACGACATGAATATGAATCCCTCTACAATTAAGAATGGTGACAGTCTTGTCACGATATGAATATGAATCCCTCTACAATTAAGAATGGTGACAGTCTTGTCACGACATGAATATGAATCTCTTTACAACTAAGAATGGTGACACTCTTGTCACGACACGAATATGAATCCCCTTGTTCATACAATTAAGAAGGGTGACAGTCTTGTTACAACACGAATATGAATCCCCTTGGTCATACAATTAAAAAGGGTGACAGTCTTGTCACGACACGAATATGAATCCCCTTATTCATGCCACTACTATAAACGAGAATGGTGGCAGTTTTGGTCACAACCAACCTATGAACTTCTATTGATATCATGATAATTACTATTGCTCTTTTGATTTTAGAAATTCTACTCACCAGTGTTACTGACTAGTGCTTCGCCCCACTACAGGTAACGTATTTATAACGGGATCTGGGAGTGGCGGAGATCAGCATATAGATTTTGGCATGCAATGCTGATAGAGAGTTCAGAAACTACTTAGACCATTAGATGGAGTCAGCTCTATTTTGGGATATTTTAGATTTATTGTCATTTCCTAGCAGTAATTGTAAAGACTTTGCTAAGATATTAACGTTATGATTTCACCTACATCTTCGCTTGGACTTGCTCTTGAATTACTTTATGAATGTTGAACATATTAACGACTTAAGAATCTGAAGAGCTCCAGAATCTTGGGTCGTTACAGGATATGATTGTTTACAGTCTTGTATTAGGGGATTTAAAATGAAAAATGAAACTCCTCCATAGTGAATGTTAAATCTTATATGTGACTATGTCATCTACATATCCTATTTAGAAAAAAGTAAATATCAATAAAATGAAGAGATGTTACAAGTAAATGCTAAAAGAAAAGATTAATTAATCTTTACACTTGATAATAGCGAGGATTGCTCATTTGTACTTATGTTAAGTACTTGCATTACTTCTTTACCGAAAGAGACAAGATTTAATGTGCTTGTGTGACTTCTTAGGATGAGTCATACGATGAACGCAGTCATATGCAGTAGGAATTTAGATTATATCTCTTTTATTGTAAGAAATTATATTAAACTATTTAATAGTTAGGGTTTTTTTTAATAGAGTAGTCTGTTAAATGGTTTCTTCTTCATAACTTTCTTCGTTTAAATTGAACTACAAAAAAAATTACCACCAAAGAACATGGTAAACTTCTCTATTTTCAGATTCCACCTCATTTCTCCATAGGATATGGATTGAGTTAAGGGGTTCAAATGTAGGTTGGTTTGTGTGGGGAATGCAGGTAAGGCTCAATGTAAGGGTTGTTGGATATGTAGCTCTGTGGGAATGTGCATGAGTGAGTTTTGGTTAGATTGAGACTTATTTTCTTATCTAGCTAGGACTATTCTCATTTAAAAAGATGAGTAAAAGTTGAAATTCAAACCCAAAATTGGGTGTGAATTGAAATAGAGAGTGCAATTGCATCAAATTGAGGCTCGATTTCTAAATCAAATTGCCCAAAAATCATACATATAAATTAGCTGCGTAGTTAGTTAGAGATTTATGATTAATTGTAATCTCTCTCTATATACAGAGATTGAGTTCAGTTGTATGTATTCTAACTGAGGAAAAAAAAAATAGCAACTCATCTTCTTCCCTATCTACTTCTGCACTCTTCTTCTTCTCCTCAGCTCATGATCAAGAACATCTACGGTAATATGGAATCAGAGCACTGAAAAAAACTGACATTTTCAGATCCTGATCTTCTCTTCTGCTCCATTAAGTTCTTAGAAGATCTGCTCCGAGACAGTTTATTGTTCATCATCTGTTAGATCTGAAGATCTGTTTGTCATATGTTCGATCTGAAGATTTGTTCGTCATCTGTTTGATCTGAAGATCTGTTCATCATCTGTTCGATTGAAAGATCCACTTGTTCAAATCATCTGTTTTCAGCTATTATTCTTGCTTTGGAATCCTGCTCGTCTTCAAATATCTTGAGGTTTTTTTTTTCCAGATCAGAGGTTCTGTTACTCTTCCCGTCTTATTGACCAGGTTGTTCTTAATAGATCTGCTATCTGTGCTTTTGTTAGAATTTCTGGTTGTTCAAGAATGGTAGCCCCTGATCTAATCTGATCTGGTTGTTTGTGTTCTTGATTTTTTCTTTCTTTTGGGCACTATAAACCAATGCTTGTGTTTAGTAGATCCATCTTCCTCTGTGATCTCGTGGTCTTCTCTTCATCTCCTTTCTTCTTCACTACATTCCTCATATTTCATCATCATGTCTTCATTGTCTTCCTCATTTCTTATCTCAAACGTTGGAAGTCTCATCTCTGTACGACTTGAGAATCACAACTATTTGTTGTGGTGTTCTGAATTTCCACCCATCCTATGCGCAAGTGGTCTTCTTTGCTCCGTTGATGGCACCAGTTCGTGTCCTGAGTTTCATGCAGGTTCTAATGGTGATGGTCGTAAGGAAGTCAACCAGCCTACTCTGTTTGGGTTCAACATGATCAAAATGTGTTGAGTTGGATAAATGCCACACTCTCTGACAGTGGTTTAGCTCACGTTGTTTGAAGGCAAGAGATGTTTCGGTGCCTTTGGAAAGGCGATTTATTTCCCTTTCAAGGTCACATATTATTCAACTAAAGATACAATTGCAGTGTGTTTGAAAGGGATCTCAATCCATCACGGAATACATTCAAAAAACCAAACACCTATCTGACAGTTTAGCTGAAGTTTCATCTCCCATTGATGATGAAGATCTAATAATCCACACATTGAATGGTCTCCACCCCCAACCCGAGTATGGACCATTTAAAACACCAATCCGCCATTACAATTGAAGAACTCCATGTCCTTCTATTCCATGAAGAACTAACTACTGATAGCACTCAAAACTACTGCCGCTGACTTCTTTACTATAGCAATGATAGCATCCAAAGATGGCAAGTCAGGGCAAAACTCTAATGGCAACAGAGGGAAATCTAACAATGGCAGAGGACAAGGCAGTAACAGGGTTCGTTCCAACAACAGAGGATGGGGAATCTCCTCTTCCCAGAATCGATCTGCTGCCTTTGCAGTTGTCAAATTTGCAACTGCACAGGTCATTCAGCATTGGACTGTTATCACCATATGGATTAATCATATCAAAGGCGTCATCCACCTTCACAACTTGCAGCCATGGAAACTTCATATAATCGATCATCTTCTGACCAAATGTGGTATGCTGACTCCGGGGCCACCAATCACATTACCAACGACATGAAGAATCTCTCCGTCCAATCTGAGTATCAAGGCAAGGATCATGTTTCTGTGGGTAATGGCAAGGTTTGCATAATGCAGATTGCCTATTGTTCATACACCCTCTTCATCTGTGTTTAAACTTAGACATATTCTCAACATTCCAGAAATCTCTACAAATTTGTTCGTATGTTAACCCAGTTTTCCAGCGATAATAACTGTTTCTTTATCTTTGATTTCTACGGCTTCATTACACAGGATCAAACATCGGGAAAGATTCCTTTTTGCGGATGGAGTAAAAATGGGTTGTACCCATTTCCAACTTCCACATCATCTTCTCCTCCTGCAGACTCCACTATTGCTTCCTCTGCTCTTCTTGGTGAGAAAACCACTGCTGAGTTGTGGCATAAACCCGTAGGTCATCCAGCATCTTCAACTTTTCACAGCATTGGCAACATTCTTCCAATAAAAGGCTCTTCTCATGTTCCTATTTGTGAATTCTGTAAATTTGGGAAGAGTAGTAAACCTTTGGAACTTGTTCACAGTGATATCTGGGGTCTTGCATGTCAAGAGTGACCCAGGCCCACTAGAGTTGTTCTAGAATCACATGGAAACATGGTCAAACAACTTACCTGTACAATATTTTCTGTTTTGGTAGGCTGATTAGGATTATAGATTCGCTTGCTTAATCAAGGGATTGATTGTATCTATTAAGGATTTAATTGTATCTTTGATTGGGCTCCAAGCTCCAATGGAATCAATACCAAGTCTGTCCTAAAGGAGTAGACAATTCAGTCCCAAAGACTCACGTATTCCATTCTAGCTATTCTCTTAGTCCTTGCTTTTCAATGGATATCGTGGTGTCAGAGCAATATAGGCAGTAAGCTCTTGAGTTCTCAGTGTTTCATAGAGGAAGAAACTGAATCAGGTCAGCTGATCATCTCCGATTTAAATCATCATCATCATCATTATCATCAAAGCCTTATCCCAACCATGTAGGGGTTAGCTACATGAATTCTATTTCTCCATTCCGCTCTATTTTGGGCCAAATCCTTCGATGAATTAAACTTCTTTAAATCTGATTCAATGACCTCCATCAATGTTTTCTTCGGCCTACCTCTACCTCTTGATAGGCCATCCACCTGTATAACCAAACTTTTTTCTCATCGGTGCGATTACCGGCCTATGCTTAACATGCCCAAACCATCTTAAATGGGTTTCTCTAATTTTATCCCCTATTGGTGCTATTTTTAAATGCTCTCAAAAGCGCTCATTTTTAATTTTATCTTTCCTAATTTTACCACACATCCACCTTAGCATTCTTATCTCCGCCACCTCCATCTTATGTATATGCGCCTTCTTAATTGGCCAACATTCTGCTCCATAAGTCATAGCTGGTCTAACCACTGTTCTATAAAATTTACCCTTTAATTTCGTTGGCATTAGTTTATCACAAAGCACTCCAGAAGCTAGTTTTCACTTAAGCCATCCAGCTTTTATCCTATGCTCCACATCTTCATCAATCTCCCCATCCTTACTAATCATCGAGCCTAAGTACCAAAAATAATCTCTACATGGTATCTCATGGATTTTAATTTTGACAGTGGTTTCAACACTTTGTATATGTCCACTGAAATTGAAATCCATATATTCTGTCTTTGTACGACTTATTTTAAAGCCTCTAGATTCTAATGCCCCCGCCATCTCTCGAGTTTTGCATTTACACCATGTCTTGATTCATCCACAAATACTATATTATCTGCAAACAACATACACCATGGTACTTCCTCTTGAATATATATTTAACTCATCCATAATTAATGTAAAGAGATAAGGGCTTAAGGCTGATCCCTGATGCAAACCTATAGTGACAGGGAATCCACCTGTTTCTCCACATGTGGTTTTCACATTTGTTACTGTTCCTTTATACATATTCTTACAAATTTCAATATAACCTATAAGGACATTTCTCTTTTTCAAAACCCACCAAATTAAATCCCTCGGTATCCTATCATAGGCTTTTTCTAAATCGATAAAGACCATGTGTAGATTTTTCCTCTTTGCTCCATATTTTTCAATTAATTGCCTAAGTGAGAAGATAGCTTCTATAGTTGACCTCCCTGGCATAAAACCAAATTGGTTTTCATCAATCTTAGTCTTCTGTCTCAGTTTTTGTTCCATTATTTTCTCCCATAACTTCATAGTATGACTCATAAATTTAATCCCGCGATAGTTATATTTAAATCAAGTGGTTAATAGGCTACTAAAATGATGCAGTCCCAGGGATAAGGCAGTGTACGGTGCCAAAGCAAGTTTCCAAGGAAACTTCGAATCATCAAAAGACTTCAAATACACGTAAATGCACCTCTCAGGGATAAAACCCAATTCTATTAATAAATCCAAGTCTAAGAATTTCTTCTCTACAATGCCATATATATAATAAGCAAACTTAATGCCTAAGCAAAGCCTAATCTATTAATAGAAACTTCCTTAATAATGCAATTGGACAGCTACAAATAAATTAATAGTCCTAATCTAATTAGATTTGAATAGGACCACTTGTAGGACCCAAACTACGTCATCCTCCCCAGCTTGAAAGAAGAGTTTGTTTTCGAACTCAAATCTTCTTCGGATTGTCTCCGTAAATGTGATGAACATAAAGGACTTCCTTTGTTGCAGCTTTTCTGGAATACTTTTTTGGCGGTTCCAGTTTTTCGGGATTATGAATAACTGGTTTTTCACCATGCATGAACGTTTAATGGACACCCAATGGATCATCTCATGTAACATCTCAAATTACCAGGATGTAATTAGTTTTAGTTAATTACTTGTTAGTTAATTACGTGTGTTTAGAAGCTAAGCGAGTCCGAATTAATCTTAGAATCTCGTGTGTGAAGTCTCGTTGGATTCCGAGCTTGTTTGGGCTCAGCAGGGGTAGCTTGTGTAACGACCCAAGATTCTGGAGCTCTTCAGATTCTTAAGTCATTAACTTGATCATATTACAAATTCATAAAATAAATTCAAGAGCAAGTCCAAGGAAAATGAAGGTAAATTCATAACATTAATATCTTAACAAAGTCTTTACAATTATAGTTAAGAAATGACAATAGACCTAAAATATTCCAAAATGAGGCTAACTCCATCTAATGGTTTAGGTGGTTTTCGAACTCTCTATCAGCGTTGTATGCCAAAATCTATATGCTGATATCCGCTGCTCCCAGATCCCGCTACAAAAACGTTACTTGTAGTGGGGTGAACCACTAGTCAGTAACACTGGTGAGTAGAATTTCTAAAATCAAGAGAGCAATAGTAATTATCATGATATCAATAGAAGTTCATAGGTTGATTGAGCAAACTACCACCATACTTGTTTATATTAGCAGCATGAACAAGGGATTCATATTCGTGTCGTGACAAGATTGTCACCATTCTTAGTTGTAAAGGGATTTATATTCATGTCGTGACATAACCGTCACTATTCTTAATTGTAAAGGGGATTCATATTCATGTCGTGACAAGATTGTCACCATTCTTAATTGTGAGGGGATTCCTATTCATGTCGTGACAAGACTGTCACCATTCTTAGTTGTAAAGGGATTCAGGTCGTGACATGACCGTCACCATTCATTATAAGGGGATTCATATTTATGTCGTGACAAGATTATCACCATTCTTAATTCATAGGTCGAATCCAATACCAATGGAAACAGACACTTCTAAACAATTCTAAAAAAAATATCTCCGCTCACTGATTTCATAATAAGTATCATTATATCTTCCATTGGCCAGTCCCACATACTTGAGTCAAACTCTCGCCCCACTCTGATTCATAACTGGTGCTCCAAATATGTGGCATTGGCCCTATTTTTTTGTTTAGTCATAGGTTAAACACTTTACTCATAATTTATTAGTCATATAATTATCCTTTTGCTCATAATTCGTCGATCCTAGAATTGATACTTTACTCATGGCTCAACAGCCATGTAAGTATCATTTTACTTTTAATTTATCAGCCTTACACATGATTCATCGGTCATATAATTATCACTTATATCATTAAGATCAAGTGTTCTAAAAGTATAGTATCTCTAACACATGTTCTAATGATGGTATCCATCCCATCTGGGACTGTTTAGTAATGAAACAGATGACGTCAGTTAATGACTGGGTCTAAAAATACAGCATTATCTTTATCTTGTGCTCAAGTTCTTTGTACTTTTGCAAATAATAGAACTTTCATAAGTAAAAGATATATGGTTTAAAAACTTAAAGGCTTTAATAAAGGTACTTAGTATTAATGTTGTCACAGACAGCAACTGAGAAATTTCTAAACAGAACCAATACTAAAAATAGTCTCATGACTGGCACTGTTAAAATCCCTCGGATGAAGAGTACCAACAGTCCAATCCCAGTGGGTCCACTACCATAGTGATCGTCCATTTATTCAGTACCAGATGTAGGGATCTGATCTTAAATTAGATGGGTCACATGGGCCCACAGTCCTCAATCAATCAAATTACATTATGACGTCTTGAGCTAATATTCATTTCAGTTCTGAATTAATATACATATTAGACCAGCAGACTGTATGATGAAAACAATCCTTAATAATCACATTTATCATAAGATTCAGATTTACCAGTCATTATACAAAGAGGATAAATTTTAAATCTGTATTTTCCTTCACAATTCAGAATTCATGTTTGGGTTGTGACAAAGTTTTACGCCGGTTGTCACCTACCTAACGCAACCCTCCTCCTTTACCCGGACTTGGGACCGGCAGCAAAACTGGCGGAGTTATACTTATAGAAAGGTGGAAAGAATATTTTAGTAAACTTTTAAATGAAGAATATTTGGGCAATACAAGAGTGAAGGAGGATACTTCATTACAAGAGTATATTTTTCTCCGTAGAATTAGAGGGGTGGAAGTGAAGGAAGCATTGAAGCGAATGAAGACAGGAAAGGCAACAGGCCCAGATGGTATTCCGATAGAGGTATGGAAATGCTTAGGAGAGGTTGGAGTAAGTTGGTTATGTAGACTATTCAATAAGATACTTGTGACAAAGAAAATGCCGGATGAATGGAGAAGAAGCATTGTAGTACCTATATATAAGAATAAAGGAGATATACAAAATTGTACCAACTATCGAGGGATTAAACTTATGAGTCACACTATGAAGTTATGGGAGAGAATAATAGAGCAAAGACTAAGAAAAAAGACTAAGATTTCGGAAAATCAATTTGGTTTTAAGCTAGGGAGATCAACTATGGAAGCTATCTTTTCACTTAGGCAATTAATGGAAAAATACCGAGCAAAGAGGAAAAATCTACATATGGTCTTTATCGATTTGGAAAAAGCCTATGATAGGGTACCGAGGAATTTAATTTGGTGGGTCTTAAAAAAAAGGAATGTCCCAAGAGGCTACATTGAAATTTTAAAGGATATGTACAAAGGTGCAATAACAAATGTGAAAACTACATGTGGAGAAACGGGCGGATTTCCTGTGACTATAGGCTTACATCAGGGATCATCCTTAAGCCCTTATCTCTTTGCATTAATTATGGATGAGTTAACTGTGCATATTCAAGAAGAAGTACCATGGTGTATGTTGTTCGTAGATAATATAGTATTGATGGATAAATCAAGAGAGGGTGTAAATGCAAAACTTGAGAGATGGCGGTGGGCATTAGAATCTAGAGGCTTTAAAATAAGTCGTACAAAGACAGAATATATGGATTGCAATTTCAGTGGACATATACAAAGTGTTGAAACCACTGTCAAAATTGAAACCCATGAGATACCACGTAAAGATTCTTTTCGGTACCCAGGCTCGATGATTAGTAAGGATGGGGAGATTGATGAAGATGTGGAGCATAGGATAAGAGCTGGATGGCTGAAGTGGAGACTAACTTCGGGAGTACTTTGTGATAGACAAATGCCAACAAAATTGAAGGAAAAATTTTACAGGATAGTGGTTAGACCAACTATGACATATGGAGCAGAATGTTGGCCAATTAAAAAGACACATATTCATAAGATGGATGTAGCGGAAATGAGAATGCTTAGGTGGATGTGTGGTAAAACTAGGAAAGATAAAATTAGAAATGAGCGCTTTCGAGAACATTTAGGGGTAGCACCAATAGGAGATAAGATTAGAGAAACTCGTTTAAGATGGTTTGGGCATGTTGAGCGTAGGCTAGTAATCGCACCGGTGAGAAAAAGTTTGGATATACAAGTGGAGGGTCCATCAAGAGGTAGGGATAGGCCGAAGAAAACATGGATGGAAGTCATTAATTCAAATTTGAAGAAGTTGCACTTATCGAAAGATTTAGCTCAAAATAGAACGGAATGGAGAAATAGAATTCATGTAGCCGACCACAACATGGTTGGGATAAGACTTTGATGATGATGATGATTTTCCTTCATAATCCTGTCGTCAGTCTAGCATTTTCATCAATTCAAATCTGGATTTTTAATATAATGAACCCTTATTAAGCCAAATCAAAGAAATGATAATCCTATGTCAAATAGAATTTATATCCTGTTGCAAGGATATCAACAGAAACTGACTGATATATGTAAATAGAAACCAAACAGCAAAATATACGGAATACCATATTCACATGAGTATAAGAGAAGTCCTACTCACCTGGTATAAGTAATAAGTGACCTCAAATCAGACATCCACTATGTTAGGTGTTCCTTGGAATCTCCTTGCTTCTATTTTCAAATATCACTCTGTTGGACTCCTACTCTTCTTCCATGAGAACCATGAGAAAGTGACCAAAGATGAGAGGAGATCTTTTCTTATATAGAGCTGGAATCCTAAAGGATTTCCCTTGAAAGGTCACCTAAGAAGACTAAAAGTCACAATTTAAGATCATTATTTTGGGAGTTACACAGTTATAATTTTGGAAAATTTAAGTTTGGGGAATTTAAGTGTGGGAGTTACACAGTCATAATTTTGGGAAGCTATAGAGTCACAATTAAGTGAGTTTGGATCAGTTATGGACCTGAAAAATTTGACCCAATAGCCCAATCCAGTCATGATTGGACTGATCGAAACTGGGCCTCTCTAAGCCCATTTAGCCCATTTAATAATTCAGGGTTGGCCCATTTAATTCAGGGTTGGCCCATTAATAATTCAGGGTTCTTACAGCTTGCATTTTTAGGAAGTCTAGAAGCCTTTTTTTTAGTGGTTTTCGGAATTGTGAGGTTTTGGGCTCATTGAGTAGCTGTCCTAATTTCATCAACCTTGTCCTTCTAGCCTAATTGACCCGGACCCATCTTAGCCACCAAATATCTTATTTTCCAAAATTAAGCCTTTTAATGAAAAATACCCAAAACCTATTAAATAATGCCAAAATTCTAACTATTTCAAAATATGCCAAGAGTGGTGTCATTAGAAAGCTCACTAATTTTGTAAGCGTTGGCGATTTCGGTGACTGAATCAGACCTACGGTTTGCAAAATATGGCCAAAACAAGTTTTTAACCCAAACATTAAAGAAGTGGCATTTTCGTAAATTTGTCTAAAGCCCACCCCATTTCCTCATCTCACTCCACTCGCTTTCCCCAGCCAAAACCAAACCTAACCCTCATTTCTCTCTTTCTGTCTCTCCTCTTTTATTTTCTTTCCTTTCTTTCCCTTACCTCTCTATTTTCATTCTCTTTTTCTTTCCTTTCTCATTTTTTTTCTTTCACCTCTGTCTCTCTCGGGTTCTATCTTCTCCCTCATTCCCTCACCTCCCAGCGATGGACAGCCACCATCAGAGGACTAAACTCTCCCCTCCCTACCAGCCGGACTCCACTTTTTCCTCCTCTCATGGCCAGCCACCATCTTCCCTTTCCTTCTTCTCTCTTTCTTTCTCTTTTCCCTCTTTATTTCCCTTTCTCTTCCTCTCCATTTTCTTCCTCTCTTGCTGCTGTCGCCGGAAACTGCGCCTACCACTGCCGCCAGAGCTTCCTATTTTTCCTCCATCCTCCTCCTCAAGCCTCCAACTTCCTAAGGAACCCATTCTTCAAGCTTCTCCTCAAGCAAATCGCGCCCTAGGTAAGGTTCCTCTTTCCCATAAATTAGGTCATACAGAGTTTTGGATTAGGCTAGTGTTTGACATGCTCATTAGACCCTTTTTTCTCTATTTGTAGCTTTGCTTTGGTTGGGGTTTGCATTTGCTTGAGATTGAGCTTGGTGGGTGTCTTTTGGTGAGCTAAAGCATGCCCATTTTCCATTTTATCATCAAGGCAAGTGGATATGCTTAATTCGTAGATGATATGCATTATAAACATTGATTCTAGCATGTATGGTTTCCTTTATTGTGGTTGTGCCGATTATTAATGAAAATGACTAATATGCTAGAATTAGGTATGTGATGAATGGTTGAATTGAAGATGATTGGAGGTGGTTTTGTATGTGCATTGGAGTGGGCTTGGCCCATGTAATTGTAGGTTTTGAATGGGGTTGTGGTGTAAGGGATTGAACTCCCAAATGAGCTAAAACAAGGGACTCCCATTTTTTATCAGTCGCAGATCCGATCGATAAGACCTGTGGACCGATAATCAAACAATGGTGCTGTCTGCAGATGGTTTTTAGGCTTGTGGTTCATAAGTGAGGGATGTTGGGGGTTGTTGACCATCCATAACTTCCCCACGTACATAATGTAACCTTGTTCCAATTATAGGACCCCATCTAACCCGCTTAACGATAAAACCACCTTTAGTCTCCATGTAAGAGATGTTTTTAGGCAAATGTACTCTTATGGATCACATGGTTTGTGCACGGTGCACAATCTCCTCTGAACCCAGTTGATGTAGGAATTGGGCCTATGCACCGTTGTTACTTGGATGGAATTATTAGCACAACCATACATCATCCGTGGTTTGAGTAGGGATGTTGGGTACGCGAATTGTGATTGTTAACCTAGGAGTTGGCTTGTAAATACTCCTTGGCCTTCGGGCTTGCATTATTGCATTGTTTTTGCTTTTTAGAGATGTACCCTTGCATAGTCTGGGACCGTGTTGAGGTTTGGCTTGTGTGTTGATCTCCAAGAGGGCCACTTGCGTTGTTTTGTGTTGTGAATCATCAAATCAAAGTAGCCCCTCAAATGTATTGGTATTGTTTATACCTTGTCAGCCAGCCCTTCATAATTGCCTAGGGTATGTCCATCGAACAACCACTAAGCTATGTTGTTTAGGTCTCAATACCAGAACGGGTAGGGTTGTATGAGACTGTTTATAGGATCTGGTCATCAGATGACTGCAGTTAGTTTACATAGATTTACACTGTAATGTATCGGGTTGGATGCGAGGCATCCTAAGGCAAGCTTACCACTCGTATTCGGACAGGATTTCGGCTCTATGAATTGGACAGGATGCTAGGCATTCGAAGACGGATTTGATCCACTGTAGTTAAATAGGATGCGCGAAATCTGAAAGCGGTATAAATCCTGTATGGGTATCGATTGACTCAATACACGGCTGTTGTGGGTGTCGTTCATCTGATGTAGCATTGGATTAGGACTTCCATCCTTTCACATTGTCTTTTGCTTTACGTTCATTGTTTAATATACTCCATTATGATCATACTGTCTTTATTTTCTAATTGATACTGCACTTCTATTATCGATTATGTTTATCCCCTTGCAGATTCTTTGTAGTTTGATGATGCTATATTTGGTGTGTAGGCACCGAGTATGCTTTTCCCTAGGGTGTTTCACTAGAGATACATCAGGCGGCTGAGCCTGATGTTGTTGATCACAGGTGATGTGCAGACGGTATCTCCAATACGTCGTGTCCCGCAAATGAGTGACTTCATAATTATAAGGTAGTAGTTTATACAATTCTGTTGGCCAAGGTTTTTAGTTGTGGCCATTTAATTAACATATTTTTTAATTGTTTACTTTAATTGTAGAAACAGATTTACATACTCTGAAATATTTATTGTACCCTTTATATTGATCAAGACTTCCGCCGTATTGATTGGTGAAGTAACCAATATTGAAACTCATAGCGGACTACGAACCATAGTGGGAGCATGGTTGGGGGCCACGTGTTGTTTTAAACGTGAATGGTTTATTGGTTTATTATGAGAAAAATTTTAAATTGGCCCCTAATCTCACGTAACTCTGGTTTACAAATTGGGGGCATGACATCTAGCCCCTCTTTAATGGACCTTAAATCATGCCTAAGATAAATAGAGGGTTTGAGCTTATTTATTGGTTGTATCAAAGTAGGGTATGGAGGGCCGAACTCGTTCCAATAGATGGATGTTTGGATCCTTAGTGGGGCCCAACCATAAGTGCACCCAATGTGAATATAATTGCCCTATAAGTCTGGAAGATGCATGTAGCCCTTTATATTAAGAAATGTGCGACCATGACCTAGGTTTTGCTACTTCCATTCTACGTTTCATTGATGGATGAGATGACATTGATCTTATATTGCCACTGTATCCTTGTTCTCTTTCTCATAGATAATTACACTGTGATATTGCTCCCTCTTTCATTAAAATGCATAATTGATAACTTGACGTAGGGTATACCTAGAGTTGACCCGAGAATGGAAATGGAGATGGAACATCGTGTCTATGGCTAGGCGGACTATTCAATAGTCATGTGAAAGGGATAATATGAACCTGGGAGTAGATGGATAGGTTATGATGGAATAGGAACCCTACTATGGATTTAAATAGTATGGATGGCATTGTATGGTATTGGATATGGAAGGATTATGGTACGATTATGGCTGGATTATGTTATGGAAATATGGATGGATTGTTATGAACTGGACATCATATTGATTGATATTCTTGCTCACGCAAGAAGCGTAGATGGACAGGGACCCTTCTTGTATTGATTCTATATAGTTGGCGCTCATATCCACTTACTTGTTTTAGCTTAGCATTGGGCTGATCACCTTTGGTAGGAGCTCATTACTGTTATGGTTTGCCTGTATGGATGGTTGCTTATGAAGTTGGTTGTAGTGACGCATAGCCAGTGATGCCCCACGTCGACACGTACACTGCATGGTATCAAAACTATTCATTGAGCTTTTGGAACTACTCTATGGGATCTGTATTGGATCAACTATTGGTTGGTTTATTACACCACGCAATCCCCGCCGCAATTAAGAGAGGGTAGTGGCATAATATCCTACAGTGCCAGCTTGTGTGGATGTGCCTTATTGCTAGATGTTGGATGGATAGATTGATGCTTCTTTATTGATTCTTATTGTACGAATTCTCACATTGTTATAGTATTGTTACGTTGTTACTCATGGATTATATCATACCCCTTATTCTACTTTGAACTGTGTGTGGTGTTATCCGGCTGCCGCATTTGCCACTTATTAGGTGCTATAGACTGTGAGCCCACTTCCCCTATCTTGGAGGAGGCGGCGTCAGAGGAGATCGCAGAGGTACTAGGAGTAGACCAGTTCGCTTGGGCAGCTAGCGGTGAGGAGACCTAGCTGTGCATCCGGAGATCCGTGTCATAATCATAGAGGTTGTCCATTTGAGGATGTATCCAATTTTGTTATTTTGAGCAGTTTTAAGGAAATTGTAGCAATTCTAGGAAGCACGAACACTTCTATAGGGTACCTGAGTCCATGTCGGACATGGACATGGCTCGGACACGGCCGAACACGTGTCTGACACAGAAAATAAGTATCCTTTTTGTAACGCCCCAACCCCATGCGCAAGCATGATATTGTCCGCTTTGGCTCATGGGCCTCACGGTTTTGTTTCTGGTGGGCCTCAACCCACCAAAAGGCCTCATGCAAGGTAAGGTGTAAGCTCTATATATAAACCCATTCACTTTCCTCTCTATAGTCGATGTGGGACTCCAGGATATCACAATCCACTCCCCTTAGGGCTGCACGTCCTTGTGCAGTAGCCTGCCAGTCCATATAGCCTGCTAGCCCTCTTGGCTCGCCCACATAAGAACCCGCCCACTCGCACCAGACCACAGCAGAAGCCCACACTCGAACTAGTCGAGAGTTGGCTACAATAACTCTCGACTAGTAGCCCACACCCAAGTAGGTTATGTAATAACCTAACCTACTTTTGTAGGCCAACCCTTGATCAGGTGGGCCATGATAGTCCAAACCATGCTTCGAGCCTGACAGGGAGTCCTAATTTGATCAGAATGTTTGTAAGTCATGGAATTAGGACTTTTGGCAAGTCCATAGTCGGCTATAAAAAAAAAAGATTATTAGGAGAATAAGGAGTCCCAACAGACTTTCTTCTCTCAGAATATGTTTCTAATAAGATTTCCCTGTAGTTTCCAAATAGGACTCCCCTCCAAACACTATATTTATAGATTAGACAGTAGGCTTCCCCTATCGCATGCACAGCAACGATAGAAATTACAAGAGAGAGAGAGAAGAAGAAGATTGATTTGGCTGTGGAATTGTTAGGAGGAGAAGAAGATCAATAGTGGGACGCGCGGCGGATGTCTGACGAGAGACCGATCACTGACCGAGCAACTTACTTCTATCGAAGGTGAGTAGAATCTACTTGATCCTCTGACGAACTGTGAATATTCTATCCCAGTGCTACAGTGATTGTCAGCACATGTTAACGGCCCGATTTAGTTTTAAACACAAAATCAATTATCAAATCGATGATTGGATATGATGGTAAAGAGTGGGGCTGGTAGTCGACCCCCTTTTTGGCCCTATTTTGGAATGGAAATCAACAAATCTTAACCTTGAGTGAAGATTTAAGGAATTACCCAAATCTGACGACTGTGTAATGGCAGAAACTACTTCCAAAAAACCAATTTTTGGATGAGAATGGGGCAAATAAAGATCTTGTGATTTACATACCTCTTAAACTTTGATTTTGGCTGAGAAGATGACGGACAAACTTGCAAATCCGGATCAGAACTGGAACTTCTGAATTTCTAGGCCGTCAAAAACTCGTGTGGCCGACTGGAGTTGTGGGCCACGTGGGGCCACCTGATCAAGGATCAGGTCCACACATCTTGGAGTGGATCCTTGGGCGACCACTATGGTGTAGGTCCCATGTGCATCGGACCGTTGGGCCCCACCCTGCAATTGCCTCCAGTTGAGCTTGGCGGTGCCTCTATCTGACGGACGAAATAGGCAACAGAAGAGAACTTGTGAGGAATGGGTGGGGTGACTGGACGACTTGAAAGATATTTTATAAACTTATTAAAATTTTACAAATTGGCCCCTGTTATTCTAGTTATACCCAAAGAACCCCGTTAAAGCTTTTGATTAACTTACAGCATGATAAGTTATGATCCAATATTAATTAATTACCTAAACTTGTGGGGATCAATTATTTGAATGTTATGTGGGCCTTTTCATAGCAATTAATTATTCCCTATGACTTGATTTTCTATGGTAAATTTTATAACTAGTTCCTTCAATGTGATATTGCTACTTGGATTTATTAATTATATCTTGATTCCTGTGGAAAATTTTGTCACGACCCAAATTCTAGGGCCCTGACGGAATCTGAGTTATAACACGATGGCATACCATTCACACATAAATCAAATAAACACATAAGGTCTAAGCATTATTTATTAAAATGAATCCCTCCATATAAAATTTAACCAATAAGGTTTTCAATATCTAAAATTCCAAAGTAAATCAATCAAATAATAATTAAATGCCAAAACTAAAATTTCCCTAAACTACTGAATATGAAAGTATCGCTCTCCTCAGCCACGCATGCCAAACACTACGGGCTGATCTTCGCCATTCTCTGGTCCAACCGCAACTCGATTACCTGAAGGGGGTAAACAACATCAGTATAAACTGGTGAATGATCTCCTATCTTAATATATATACCTACCATTAGCATACCAACATCATTACAACAATTTAAATCACAGAAATAAATATTTTAATTTAATGAATAAAACTTAATGCCAAGACACTTCTTTGAACCACATCCTTGCACCCAAAAACAACATCATTGTACTATGTTCATGGATCACAAGGTTTTCGAGATGCCGCCTTGCACTTCCTCATTCAACGTCCCATAGGACCAATGTCTCAGGATCTCAACATCCTATCATACACATGCCCGTATAGCATAAACAATCGCAATCAACCCCAATGGTTTAGCACATCAAAAACCACAATAAATTATAGTGTGCTAGTAATTCAGAGTTTACATCAACAATGATTTCACAAAAAATAAAATTATGCAAGCACCATACTAATTATGCATTGAATCATTTATTAATTTTATATCAATTGGTGGGCATGGACCCAGTCCATCCACTAACCACACCTTGTTCTCTGCCCCTTTGCCTTAAAAAAAAAATCAGTTTTAGTTGATTTGGAAGCGACCCCCACTCATATCACCTTACAAATCTAGCTTACATATATTAATATCATCGATTTCATCCACATTATAAACCTTGGTTAACTTAAAGGGCTCCATTGTAATTAAGATAACAGGAGGGTCCTGTTTATAAAAGCATCACGATTTATATGCTCACAGAACCCAGTTTCGTTTAGCACAGTTGTCTCACGCCACCTCTGGTTTAGGTGATCTGATGGAGGGCCATGCAAGACCCAATCCACATGGGATCCACGCAGCCCTGGTCGCCCGACAGTCCCCTTCATGATGTGGGGTTCAGATCCCCTATCCGATGATGCAACTGGGCCCACAACCTCTCGCCCCAAATCTCGTCCCAGTCGGCTTCAAGATGCGAAAATCCTGATTTGGACTCTGATTTTCCCTTCACTTACAAGAGATCCAAACTGGTTAGGCTCCAATGATCTCTTTCTATTGATCTTTATGCAGATCTCTAAATTCTTTGGCCACTGATCATGTGATTTACTCAGTATTAATGGAATGTAATGTCGTCAGACACTGTAGCACTCAATGGGAAGGCGAGATCTAACGGCCCAAGGTTAGAAACATCCTAACAAAATTTAGTAATTTATTTTAGCAATTATGTAGAGCCATTTAATCACTCTTGTAATTTATCACAACATTAACCAACACACCCACGTTCAGAAACCGAATTCAAAGCAACACCCGATGCTTGATTCTTAGTATTTCATCATCAATTGAATTAGATGTAGGAAGTCACTCACCTCTTGTAGACTCTGGTTGTATTGGGCTGAGAGTTGGACATCCACTACAGCTTGGTTGATTTTCTTCTTCTTCCTCCTGATATCTCCCTTCACAGACTAAAAATCGATGGGATGCTCTCCCTCTCTCTCTCTCTCTTTCTCTCTCAATGCTTCTCTCCTAGGGTTTAGAAAGAGGTAACGTGAAGAAATTTAGAGACTACAAGAGTATATATACAGATATGTACACCTCCGATCCCCTTCTTGATAGGAGCTGTGTACAAAGTTTCTTACGCTATTTTAGATTTACTTTCCTTAAAGGATAAATAATGATATCTATCCAATCTTTACTATCCTAACAAGGATTGTGTAAAAAATCCCTTATCCCAAAATAAAGATTTGTTTCCTATCCAACTATTTGTTTCTAATGGTGAAGATGTCGTGAGGTCTTTCCTTTTTTTTTTTTCCTCAGACTAATTCATGTAATAATAAAATGGGTCCCATTACTTAGTACATGATCCTAAATTTAATACTTTGTCCCACAGCCACTAATTAACAGTAGAATGCCACCTTGAAATCAATAATTGAGTAGATATATATATATAGATATAAGAGAGCCTGAAATTCCCACCTTAGGTATTACATACTCCCCCCCTTGGGAAATTTGGTCCTCCAAATTTAAAACATACCTAAGGCAAAAAGTTGTGGGTAGCTCTTCTGTACGTCCCCTTCAATCTCCCATGTAGCTTCCAATGGACTATGATGCTGCCACTGTACTTTGACTAATTGGATGCTGCGATTCCTGAGTAACCGCTCTTGAGTGTCTAAAATCGCCACCGGTTTTTCCTCATAAGTCAGATCAGATTTAATATCCATTGGCTCGTAACAAATCATATGTGAGGGGTCTGGTTCATACTTCCGTAGCATAGACACATGAAACACATTATGAACTCCGGCGAGTTGTGGTGGAAGCGCCAACTCATAGGCATTGCCATCGCTTACACGTCCTATGATCAGAAATGGTCCAATGTATCTTGGACTCAACTTACCTTTCTTCCCAAATCGCATAACTCCTTTGGTCGGTGAGACTTTAAGAAAAACCGAATCACCCACTCCAAACTCCAGTTCTCTTCTCCGCTTATCCGCATAACTTTTCTGACGGCTTTGAGCGGTCTTAAGTCGATTCCGAATTTTATGTACATTCTCCGTAGAAGTTTTTACCCATTCAGGGCCTAGAAGCCGTCCTTATCCTACTTCCTCCCAGCAAATCAGAGAACGATAGTTCCTGCCATATAGAGCTTCAAAAGGAGCCATTTGAATGCTGGAATGATAACTGTTGTTGTAAGCAAATTCTGCCAGTGGTAGTTGTTCATCCCATCCATCCTTGAAATCCAAAGCACAAGCCCGAAGCATATCCTCTAATGTTTGATTGGTTCTTTCAGTCTGCCCATCTGTTTGGGGATGGTAAGCCGTACTAAAACTTAACTTGGTTCCCATGGCCTTTTGCAAACTTTTCCAAAACTGAGAGACAAATCTACTATCTCTATCAGAGATTATAGATACAGGAACTCCATGTAACCGTACGACCTCATGAACATATTTTCGTGCCAACTGCTCCATCGTAGTCTCACCCTTTAATGGTATAAAGTATGCAGACTTTGTCAAACGATCTACAATGACCCAAATCACCTCATTGTGCCTAGATGTCTTAGGAAATCCTGAGATGAAATCCATGGTAATGTGTTCCCACTTCCATTCCGGCACAGGCAAGGGTTGTAATAATCCACCTAGTTTCCTATGATCGGCCTTCACCTGCTGACAGGTAAAACATCGTCCTACAAACTCTGCCACATCATTTTTCATTCCGATCCACCAAAACCTCCGTTTCAAATTCTGATACATCTTTGTGCTCCCGGGATGAATAGTATACCGCGTATGATGTGCTTCCGTTAATATCTCATCTTTGATGTTGCGGTTATTTGGAACGCATAACCGCCCTCTGAAATACAAAGTGCCATTATCAATAGAGAAATCCGGTTTATTGTCCCTTCTGCGAACTATATCCAGCAGTGCCCCATCGTCTCGCTGGTGGTCCTTTATTTTTTGAATCAGTTCCGGTTGAACCTTAAAACTTCCCAACAGCACCTTATCACCTATAGGCCGTAACTCCACATCTAGATCCTTGATTTCTTCAAGTAGTCTCCATTCGGCAGTCAAACAGGCCATTTGAGCCAATTTTCGACTTAACGCATCAGCAACGACATTGGCCTTTCCCGGATGATAAAGAATTGAGAAGTCATAATCCTTCAAAAATTCTAACCATCTTCGCTGTCGCAAATTTAAATCAGCCTGTGAGAAAATGTATTTAAGACTTTTATGGTCAGTATACACCTCAAATTCTTCTCCATATAGATAATGTCTCCAGATTTTTAGTGCGAAAACTATGGCTGCTAATTCAAGATCATGAGTAGCATAATTTTGTTCATGGGATTTCAGTTGTCTGGAGGCATATGCTATCACCTTTCCATGTTGCATAAGAACACAACCCAAACCATGCAAAGAAGCATCACAGTATACCACAAATCCTCCATTTCCAGAGGGAAGAGCAAGTATCGGCGCGGTGGTCAATCTCTCCCTTAATATGCGGAAGCTATCCTCGCATTTATGGTCCCATGAAAAAGGAACATCTTTTCTTGTGAGTCTAGTTAATGGCCCAGCAATTGAGGAAAAATCTTTCACAAATCTCCTATAATATCCTGCTAATCCCAGGAAGCTCCGTACTTCAGAAACAGATGTGGGTCTTTTCCAACTGGTAATAGCTTCGACCTTTGCTGGGTCCATGGATAACCCTTGTCCTGAGATAATATGGCCCAAGAAGGTCACTTGCTTCAGCCAAAAGTCACACTTACTTAATTTAACATAGAGTCGATTATCCCTCAATAGCTGCAAGGACGTGCGTAAATGTATTCCATGCTCTTCTTCTCCTTTAGAATAAATAAGTATATCATCAATGAACACCACGACGAACTGATCCAAATAAGGCTGAAAAACTTGGTTCATAAGAGCCATAAAAGCTGCTGGGGCATTGGTCAACCCAAATGGCATAACCAGAAACTCATAATGGCCATATCAAGTTCTAAAGGCTGTCTTAGGAATATCCTCCTCCCTTACCCTGAGTTGGTGATATCCAGATCGCAAATCAATTTTAGAGAAGAATTTAGCACCCTGCAGCTGGTCAAACAGTTCATCAATACGGGGCAATGGGTATTTGTTTTTAATAGTGATCTGGTTTAACTGCCTGTAATCAATACACATTCGCATGGATCCGTCCTTTTTCTTAACAAACAGGACAGGGGCTCCCCATGGGGATACACTTGGCCGGATGAATCCCTTGTCTAACAGTTCTTGCAATTGATCCTTAAGTTCCCTCAACTCAGAGGGTGCCATCCGATAGGGTGCCTTAGATATTGGAGCAGATCCTGGTATCAACTCAATAGTAAAGTCAACTTCTCGGATTGGGGGTAATCCTGGCAAATCATCTAAGAACACATCGGGAAAATCTCTAACAACCGGAATATCTTCTAAGTTAGGCTTTTGTTTAGCTTCGGTAATGTAGGCCATGTACCCCGTACACCCATTCCTTAATAGCTCACAGGCTTTGATGGCCGAAATTATCCCAGTTCGAAAAGATTTTCTTTTCCCCACCATGGTGACATGGGTATAACCTTTTAGGTTAAAGCGCACTACCTTGTTGAAGCAGTCCAGCACAGCCCAATATTTAGAGAGCCAATCCATTCCCAATATAATATCAAAATCATTCATGTGCAATAATACTAAGTCGGCTGACATTCTTGTTTGTGCAATTTCTATCTCACAATCATAATATATAGTTTTTGTGCAAACGTGCTTTCCCGTGGGTATTGACACAACTAATGCAAGAGTGAGTGTAGTGGGGGAGTTTCCTAACTTAGCAGCAAAAAGATGGGAAACAAAAGAGTGAGTTGAGCCAGAATCAAATAGTGCATGAGCTTCGTACTTTGAAAGTAAAACCATACCCTCAACAACGTTATTTGCCGCCTCCGCTTCCTGGTGTGTAATAGCGAAAGCCCTCACATTAGGCGGTTGCGCCCCCTGATTCCCACCTTGATTATTCCTGCCACGATCGAAATTTTGACCTTGAGGCGGATCTTGTTGGTTGCCTCTCTGAGGATACTGCTGATACTGATAATTTCTTCCTTGTTGGTTCTGCTGATATGATCGCTGATTCTGCTGATGCCCTTGCTGGCGGTCCTGCTGATTCTGTCCTTGCAGTTGTGTTTGTGGTCGAAACTGATTTCCACCAGGATTTGTGGGACATTCTCGAGACCGGTGTCCCTCCTGCCCGCAACCATAACAAACACCCTTTTGTCTAGCTTAATTTCTCTCTTGGGCTATTAGGCAATCTCTAACCCTGTGACCTTCTTTACCACATCCGTAGCATACTCCAAGTCTCTTGCGACATTGATCTGTGTCATGTGATCCCCCACAATGATTGCAAACTGGTCTAGCATCTGTCCTTTGCTTTTTATATGGTGGCTAATTCTTGAAAATATCCCGTTTTCCTACTGGCAGCACCTGCTGAGTAGTCCGATTAATATCTTCTATTGCTTCTTCAGACACAAAGGCCTTTCTTAGCGCTTTTGCATAGGTAGTCGGCTCATGTAATTTGACGTCTTTCTTGATATCTGCCCTTAGACCCGTCACAAAGCGGCTCCAGTTTGAATTCTTCTGTAGCAACTAGGGTTTCAGCAAAGTGGGACAGCTCCGTGAACTTGAGGGCATATTTGGCTACGGTTAAGCTCCCTGGTACTAGGGTCTCAAACTCCCTTTTCTTCTGTGCTTTAATGTGATCAGGTATAAATTTCTTTATAAACTCTTTCTTGAAAAAGTCCTAAGTAATTTCTGTCTCTTGCCAGTCAAAAGACTTCTTAGCAGCTTTCCACCATTCTTTAGCATTACCTTCAAGTTTGAATGCGCCCAATATTGCCTTCTGACGTTCCGTGCATCCCATAACTTCAAAAATTCCCTCCAAATGCTCCACCCATTTATTTGCATCCCAAGGGTTTGTAGTCTCATCAAAGCTACGAGGTCGGAATTCATTAAATCTTTTGTAGAGATTATCCTTCTCGCGATCCCTGACCCTGTTATTATTACCACTCCCAGAACCATTCCTGGCAACACTGTGTTCTTCACCATTTTCTCCATGCCGGTTGTTAATAGCAGTGATCTGTTCCTGAACTTGACTATAGGCTTTCATAAAATTTTCGAACATCTGCTGAGCATACTCCGGCATTTCCACAATTCTTTCACCCTGATTAGAGTTTCCAATAGCGTTATTCATTGTTCTAGTTCCTCTGCAAAAATAAACAGTGAATAAGCCATCCTCTATTGATAATAGATCAAATTCCTTTCTTTGCAACCATACCCCATGGCCTCACCACGTGCCCTACAGTTGCTAATTCTTTTACTTGCCCAAAACCTTATGCTTTGATACCACTTTGTCACAACCCAAATTCCGGGGCCTTGACGGAATCTGAGTTATAACACGATGGCATACCATTCATACACATAAATCAAATAAACACATAAGGTCTAAGCATTATTTATTAAAATGAATCCCTCCATATAAAATTTAACCAATAAGGTTTTCAATATCTAAAATTCCAAAGTAAATCAATCAAATAATAATTAAATGCCAAAACTAAAATTTCCCTAAACTATTGAATATGAAAGTATCGCTCTCCTCAGCCACGCATGCCAAACACTACGGGCTGATCTTCGCCATTCTCTGGTCCAACCGCAACTCGATTACCTGAAGGGGGTAAACAACATCAGTATAAACTGGTGAATGATCTCCTATCTTAATATATATACCTACCATTAGCATACCAACATCATTACAACAATTTAAATCACAGAAATAAATATTTTAATTTAATGAATAAAACTTAATGCCAAGACACTTCTTTGAACCACATCCTTGCACCCAAAAACAACATCATTGTACTATGTTCATGGATCACAAGGTTTTCGAGATGCCGCCGTTGCACTTCCTCATTCAACGTCCCATAGGACCAATGTCTCAGGATCTCAACATCCTATCATACACATGCCCGTATAGCATAAACAATCGCAATCAACCCCAATGGTTTAGCACATCAAAAACCACAATAAATTATAGTGTGCTAGTAATTCAGAGTTTACATCAACAATGATTTCACAAAAAATAAAATTATGCAAGCACCATACTAATTATGCATTGAATCATTTATTAATTTTATATCAATTGGTGGGCATGGACCCAGTCCATCCACTAACCACACCTTGTTCTCTGCCCCTTTGCCTTAAAAAAAAAATCAGTTTTAGTTGATTTGGAAGCGACCCCCACTCATATCACCTTACAAATCTAGCTTACATATATTAATATCATCGATTTCATCCACATTATAAACCTTGGTTAACTTAAAGGGCTCCATTGTAATTAAGATAACAGGAGGGTCCTGTTTATAAAAGCATCACGATTTATATGCTCACAGAACCCAGTTTCGTTTAGCACAGTTGTCTCACGCCACCTCTGGTTTAGGTGATCTGATGGAGGGCCATGCAAGACCCAATCCACATGGGATCCACGCAGCCCTGGTCGCCCGACAGTCCCCTTCATGATGTGGGGTTCAGATCCCCTATCCGATGATGCAACTGGGCCCACAACCTCTCGCCCCAAATCTCGTCCCAGTCGGCTTCAAGATGCGAAAATCCTGATTTGGACTCTGATTTTCCCTTCACTTACAAGAGATCCAAACTGGTTAGGCTCCAATGATCTCTTTCTATTGATCTTTATGCAGATCTCTAAATTCTTTGGCCACTGATCATGTGATTTACTCAGTATTAATGGAATGCAATGTCGTCAGACACTGTAGCACTCAACGGGAAGGCGAGATCTAACGGCCCAAGGTTAGAAACATCCTAACAAAATTTAGTAATTTATTTTAGCAATTATGTAGAGCCATTTAATCACTCTTGTAATTTATCACAACATTAACCAACACACCCACGTTCAGAAACCGAATTCAAAGCAACACCCGATGCTTGATTCTTAGTATTTCATCATCAATTGAATTAGATGTAGGAAGTCACTCACCTCTTGTAGACTCTAGTTGTATTGGGCTGAGAGTTGGACATCCACTACAGCTTGGTTGATTTTCTTCTTCTTCCTCCTGATATCTCCCTTCACAGACTAAAAATCGATGGGATGCTCTCCCTCTCTCTCTCTCTTTCTCTCTCAATGCTTCTCTCCTAGAGTTTAGAAAGAGGTAACGTTGAAGAAATTTAGAGACTACAAGAGTATATATACAGATATGTACACCTCTGATCCCCTTCTTGATAGGAGCTGTGTACAAAGTTTCTTACGCTATTTCAGATTTACTTTCCTTAAAGGATAAATAATGATATCTATCCGATCTTTACTATCCTAACAAGGATTGTGTACAAATTTTCTTACGCTATTTCAGATTTACTTTCCTTAAAGGATAAATAATGATATCTATCCGATCTTTACTATCCTAACAAGGATTGTGTACAAAATCCCTTAACCCAAAATAAAGATTTGTTTCCTATCCAACTATTTGTTTCTAATGGTGAAGATGTCGTGAGGTCTTTCCTTTTTTTTTTTTCCTCAGACTAATTCATGTAATAATAAAATGGGTCCCATTACTTAGTACATGATACTAAATTTAATACTTTGTCCCACAGCCACTAATTAACAGTAGAATGCCACCTTGAAATCAATAATTGAGTAGATATATATAGATATAACAGAGCCTGAAATTCCCACCTTAGGTATTACAAATTTTATGATAAATAATTGATTACCTCAATAAGATATGGGTAATGCCACAGCCTGGTACCAACTCCGACTCAGAGTGGGGCGAGGATTAACCAGTGTTATGTGGTATTGGCTAAGAAAAGAACACGATGATGCAATCAATTAAAGTGGAGATGGATTTATAATAAATTTATTAATTAAACTTGTCATTCATGTTTGAAATAGAGTAACCAACTACTGGCATTGAGTATAAAACTTCTCTCATGGATGTTAGTTGAGGGAAGTAAGTTCAACACATCGTGGAAAGATTAACCATGTTGTTGATAGAAATGTAGATACTCCGGTAAGGGAGCGTCGGAACAGATTCAACAATCACCGATGGATGGTAAGCCATATTGTTGATAGAAACGTAGATACACCCATATGGAGTATCGGAATCACTTGATGCCACAGTGGGAAATTACTCAAGAAAGAAATTGATTAAGATGTTATTTTAAAACTATTATTGAATATATATATATATATTCTCTGAATGATTGAAATATGCCATACCTTAATGTTTTCCTATTCTATTCACCAGTGTTACTGACCAGTGGTTCGCCCCACTTTAGGTAATGCAGTCTTAGAGGTTGCGGGTAGTGACGGAGATCAGCCGGTGGATTTTGACATGCGTGGCTGATCTAGAGCGCGAAAAGCAAAGAATAGATTTGTAGTTGGGATTAGCCCAAGACTTAAATATTTTTCTTTTCTACAAATAGAGATTGTCTTATTCAGTAGTGTTATCAAGACTTAAAATATTTACATAATAGTTGAAATACAATGAAATTTGATTGTTTATGACCTTGATGCTCATGAGAATTTGATTTATGTGGTGTTATTATAAAAATTTGAGTACGGTTTAAGAATCTGAAGAACTCCAGATTCTTGGGTCGTTACACTTTTTTTTTTTTTTTTTGACACGGGGTGGACATGTCGAGGACACGGCGGGGTTAAAAGTATAATAAAAATGGGGTAAAGGGGTCAACTAATGTCCTTGGGTTAAAATTAGAAAAACAAAGAAGACACAAGGGTTTAAAAGTAAATTTTTTAACTTAAGATAGGTCAAAACTCAAAACCAAAAACCCCATTCTACTTCCCTAACCCTTTTGTCTCCACACTCCACCGTTTGGAAAATAAAAAATAAAAAAACGTAGAAGAAGAATCAGAAGAGGAACCCTGCTCTGCTAAGCTCTCCACTCTCCACTGTGTGAGTTGCGTTAGGAAAAAAGAAGAAGAAAAGGAAGAAGAAGAATAGGAAGCCTACTCTGCTCGTCTACATGTTTGCTGCCCTGCTTTCTCGTCTGCTTCCATGCTCTGCTTGTTTGCTGCAAGAAGAAGACGTACTTCCATGCTGTTGTTTGTGCAGTTGTGCATTTTTTTTTTCTTTTCTTTCAAAATTGCTCTTTATGCTACTGTGTTTTTTTTTCCTCGCTGCTGCAATTTGTTTCTTTTACCTTGCTATTGTTTATTTGTTTTTTTTTTTCCTTGCTATTGTTTGTTTTTTTTTTCTTTCCTTGCTACTTTTTGTTTTTTTTTTTTCCTAGCTGATGATGTTTACAATGGCGGAACCAGTATTAAAGAGGGAGGGGGGGCACCCACCTTTTAACAGTATATATATCTATATATATGGCAGGCCTAAATTAGGGCCCTGAGGCCCCTTTCCCCACAACCCACCCCCTTTTTCAATTCAGTCAACTGAGCACAAACCCCACCCTCCCAACCCCAATCTCACTTTCTTTCTTTTTCTTCATTTCTTTCCTCATTCCCTCTTCACCTTTCTCTTTCCACCTCACGGCCAACCACTAACCACCGGTCTTCCTCTAGCATCTTCTTCCTTGCGTTGCCTTTATCCCATGGACACTATTTTCCTAACTTCTCCCTCTTCCTTAAGCTATAGGTAAGCTCCCAACCTCTCCATAGTTAAGTCTTTTGGGTTTTTAGATCTATAATGGTTTAGAGGTGTTCTGTAACGACCTCAAAATTTGGATTTCCGAAGAACTCCATATTTTGAGGTGTTAATGATGAAATTAAACGGATCCCCAATATGAGATTAACCAACTGAACCATATTCGTAGCGGAAACATAATTGTACAGCCATCATTGGTACCATCACAAGACAAAGTAAATAATCCTACTCAAATTTAATAATTTAAATTTATCAAGGTCATAAATAAAACCATAAGTAAAGATGTAATCCACCTATCTAGATCCCAACATAAATAGCCAACCAAGGGCTTACAACTAGTCTGAAATTAAAATTTCTATAAATAAACTAATTATCTAAATTGTCGACTCCCTAGCACAGGCACGATATCTTTAAGCTATATCGTCTGCGCTTCGCGCATAGTTTCCCTGCAGTTCGTCCTCGACCGCCGTTCCCTCCAGTTCATTAGAAGGGGTGTCGTTACCTACAAGCGCCAATCATAGTGGGTCACGTTATGAAATAACCTCAGCAAGTATATCTACCAAAATTTCATATTTCATATCGTATTTTGATAAAAATCAAGGCAGATAAATCATAGGATTTTCAAATAAATGGATAAGATATAATAATTCAAGATATAGATTCATGTAAAAAAATCAAGTGAAAATCTTACAAATATCATAGCATTTAAAACAAATTGGCGTCCCACATTGAGTAGGTTGTCACAGGGATTATAGCGGCCCCCATTTAATGTGATGGGAAAAATTAACAGAGTTTTGGTACCCAGAGATTCAGAGTTACGGCCATTAGCCATTAGAGCAAAGTAACAGAGTTTGGTACCGAAGTGACTGATTGTCACTAACAGAGAATTAACTAACCTGCAGATAGTTCAGAAATATAGCCCCTACATAGTGGTGCCCCATTATACTAAACTTAAATAGCCTAGTGGTGTCACCTTAGTTCATAATGCATATAAATAGACAAAAAACTTATGCAATAGAACTTATGACAAATTTCAAAGTTGACAGATATGATGTCAAAATTTCATAGATCATATAACAGAGAAAACAGGTTTAAACATGTCAGAGTACATATTAGGTACGATTGAAAACATAAAACCAAAGAATCAATTTTATTATACAAAAATCCAGATTTTACAGGTCATACTGAGTGTAAGGTCACTTTGCACACTCCGAGTCTAGGCCAACTTAACCCTATGATATCATGGGATTCTGAACACCGTATACTTACCCTTAACCTAATTTGGATGACTGCGAGGACTTCCTCCTTAGATTTGGATAAATTCTTAATTGGCGCTTGTGAAGGTGGTTGGTGTCCGGAGGGCCCATGATGTCACACCCTTTTAAGTTTCTTTAACTCTAGGCATGCTTTAAGATAATTCGGGGGCAGGTGTCAAGCCATAAAGATATTGATTTATTATTATTTCATATTTAGTCCATATACTTAGTTTTTATTTTAAACAAAATCTCAAATTCTTTAAAGTCCTTAATTTAGTCACGGGTCAGGACATGAGCATTTTATCATAATTTTTAAGTCCTCCAATAAAAAGGAATTAACATAGGTCATGGGTCCAAATCAATCCTTAATGGAGAACTTCAAACACAGTATTAGATTCTCAGATTTATTTTTAATAAATATAGCATAGAGGTTCATTAGTATTATATCTATTGTTGGAAGGTGTATTTGTAATTTATTGGAAATCTTTTAATACCCAAAAGGAGTCAACAGAATGCTCCTTTTCCACTGTACCATTAGTATGTCAAAGAAGGCATGTCTCACGCCCCATGTGTTTAGGCCATTAGTATGATGGGTCATGGTGGATTAATCCACGAAGGGGTTGGTACCCTAAGGTCACCTAAGGGCCTTCTATTAGATCCCTAGATCTGATCAACCATCAGGTGGGCGACAGGGTACTACCAAGCACGTCGACCATTTAAGCAATTTCGATAGGGTTTCTAGCGAACACAGCCTGGGACTGGTTCCCTACTTCTAGGTTGAAGTAGGTAGTATAGAAATCCTCATATATGAGCCTTTGATTTCAAAAAAACCAATTTATTAACCCCCACCTCCCAAGCTAGGGTTCTGTCATCTAAATCAAGCCTAAGAGATGTCGCCAGTCACTCCCAACTCATGCACAGATTTTCAGTTGGATCGGTGTCCCGATGGGACCCAACCCATATGGTCCTACTCTAACCAGGTCGCCCATGGGTGGCCTTGCAGATGATCGGATCAGATCCTCCTTCTAGTAGGACATGTGAACACACCGGCCATGGCAACCCACTCTGAGCAGTCACGAGAAGCAACTGGGACAATACAGATTCTGGTGTGAGTCTTTTTCTTAAATTCTATCTTGTTGGCATGGAAATCATTGTCCAGAAGGCATACTACTCACAGGAGATGCATCCATCAAATTTTCACACAAAAGTTTGGGTTTTGTGTCTTTAAACCTATCTATTAGAATGTCAACAGTAATATTCAAATACCATAACAGTAGCTTGAGGAAGTTCAACCCATCGGCATATATATTGTTTCATCAGAGTTTGAGAAAAATTCCATACAACAAGGGTCATAGATTTGAAGCCGATAATTAGCCGCAAGTGGGTCCATACAAATAGTTACAAAATCTAGTTGCCACATGTCATCATCTAGAAGTGGATTTTCAAAGGAAAACAGTAAAATAGTATAAATCTGATTTCAAGAAGAAAACTGGGTAGGAAATAAAAATTTGGGTTTATGCACTTGCCTTAATCACTGATTTTTACTGAATTTCCGAGATCATGAAGAGCCTCAAAGTGATTCTTCTATGGCTTCTTCCAAAATCCTTAAGCCTTAGCTTGCAAGCCTTCTAGTTGAGAGAGACTAGGGGGAGAGAGAAAGTTGCTAGAGAGAGTGGAATTTGGGAGAATTGTATGTAGAAGGGTGGGGTTCTAGTTGTATATATAAATATATATATATATATAGAATTTAATATGGGCACTTATCGTAAAACTAGGAAGTAAAGATAGTATAAAATTCTTCTTTTCCCCATATAGAGTCCTAGGATAGCTCTCTAGTCTTGTTGTATCCAAACCAAACTCCTTCCATGGTCGATAGTGAATGCTACTCTTCTTTGAAGATGAGACAAACATGTAGTCCCCGCACCATTGGTAACGGGCTTATCTAAATCTCTTTCAACTAGACACTAGATTAATCCGGATGGGTTTGTGTCTTGAGGAAAGGTTTCATAATTAATTATTTTCTATCCAATGAGCCCCATTTTAGCTATGTTTTGAAATTACGGAAATACCCCTCATATTTTCTAAAAATTACCAACATGCCTTATAATTCCCAAATCAAGTCCTAATCACGTTTGTGCCCTAATTGTTCAATGGGGGTTAATTTCCCCCAATTCGATTAGTGTCCTTAATTATTTTGTAAATTATTTTTAATTGAATTAAATTTATTAGTTTGGGCTGGATCTTACATGTTCCTTAGAGTCTTCTCTCCCATTTTATAGGTGGGTTTGCCTAGGCTTCAAGTTTTCTCTCCATTTGAGCTAAAAAAATAATATCATTTTAACTTTTTAATCAATTTAGCAATCAAAAAATAAAAATTCAAGTACCAACTAACAAACATATCAAATTATCAAATATCAATATAATACTAAAATATAATTCACAATCATTACACATGAAATATCTATAGTTCCATAAATTCCATACAAAGAAAAGGGAGGTTCACCTTTTTCCCCTTCCTCTAAAATAAATAAAAAGAAAAAAAAAAGCCAACCTCGAGGCCTATTCTTTAGTGAAAGATTTATTTATCTTTTGCTTGTGATAATGATTAACAATCATACATTTTTCCATGGTATAAAATTGTCATATATGAAGTTTACAAGTTTTAATAACCATATGTTAACAAAGTGTCCAAGAAATATTAGCCACATGTTTATTTTTTAATTATAAGCAAGGGCTAAGAATTATGCGACACGTTGCAAAAAGAGTGTCGGACAAGTGTCCGAAATTTAGATTTTTAGTTCTTAATTATGGACACAGTTAAAAAAAAACTGAGATGGAAGACCAAGTTCTCTGAAAATCAATTTGGTTTTATGCCAGGGAGATCAATTATGGAAGCTATTTTTTCTCTTAAGCAATTAATGGAAAAATATCGAGCAAAGAGAAAAAATCTACACATGATCTTTATCGATTTAGAAAAAGCCTATGAAAGGGTACCGAGGAATTTAATTTGGTGGATTTTGAAGAAAAGAAATGTCTCCAGAGGTTACATTGAAAATTTAAAGGATATGTATGAAGGAGCAGTAACAAATGTGAGAACAATATGTGGAGAAATAAGTGGATTCCCCGTAACTATAGAATTACATTAGGGATTAACCTTATATAAAAAGACTGGGTCAATTGGATGACCCACTGGGGCCGACCCAACGGGCTGGCCCGTTTGGTGTGTCAATCACAGATTTAAGAGAATATCCTATGATCTGTGCATTACTGTATATTACCTTGTATAGGGAGTTTTTGTCTACTGTAATTCCTATTTTTGATTTTAGCATAGTTGTATAATGGTATAAACATAGAAATCTCTGCATATAAAACGGCTTGCAAGGGGATCTTCTCGGCAAGCAATGTTGTTTTTACAACTCTGTTGTTTTCTTGCATCTTCTGTGTTTTTCATGGTATCAGAGCCCTTATTGTGAAAAACAGGGAAGATCAGGAAGTTGGTCTGGACGCCTCCAAACATAGGCTGGATTACAGTGGTGGGGCCCACACTTGATCAGAGAGGGAGAGCACCAGCTCAAAGTAGTCGACCACTTGTTGGAGACTTTCTGTGATTTTCTCAAATTTTTTGGACTGCATTAAGGTATTGTTTTGACGCCATTTCTGTTCTGGCTTTTCTGCCGGACTGTTTTCATCAAGACCGTCCATTTTTGAAATCAGTCGTTGGATTAGACTTGGACAAGGCTTGTTGGGTGCGAAAATTGATTGGACTTTGCTCTTTGAAAGCTGATTTGTGAACTAATTGAACTTTGGTGGTTCAAAAGGCCATTGTACACCCTATCGACACGGACACCCAGACCCCATTTTTTTCATCTATTACTATTTTCCTTTCTACTTCACTTTCTGTTGTAGTCTGTAATGGCTGAGAAGGTGACTGGGATTAGTGTTGTTCTTGATGGGACCAATTATGCTCACTGGTCCCATCTCATGAGGAATTTTTTAAAAGGGGCAGAAACTTTGGAAATTTGTGATAGAAAAGAAGCCAGGACCTGACACTAAGGATCCTGCCTATGAGGATTGGGAAGCATCTATGGGAAAAATTAACTCTTGGATTGCAAATTCAGTAGCTCCCTCAATTGGACATCAATTGTCTAAATTTTTTCATCCTAAAGATACCTGGGATTATTTAGCTTGGTTATATGTTCAAACCAATTCCGCCCGACGTTACCAACTAGAATGGGAATTAAAAAATGCTGAACAGGGATCTCAGTCTATTCATGAATTTTATGTCAAAATGATTGCAGTATGGGATCAATTAGCTCTAATGGAACCCCAATTTACCCGCTCTGCAGACTCAACTACTTTTGACAAACATAGGTAGGAAACTAGGCTCATTCAGTTCCTTATGGCCTTTTGCCCCGAATATGAACACATTAGGGTTCTACTATTATATCGATCTCCATTACCATATGTGGATGTCGCTTTGTCTGAACTTCTAGCACAGGAACAAACTCAACAGACCTTATCAAAGCGAAAAGTCACTGATTCAGATCAAGTACTTGTTGCTACTAAGTCATCTCATCTTTCTAAACCTGTGGGTTCAAACAACATATGTAATTATTGCAAAAAACCAGGACACTGGAAGAGAGATTGCCCTCAGCTGAAAAAGAAGAATAATAAAAAAGAGCCAAATTGACGTCCCGGTCAATGTCCCGGAAACAATCAAACAGTAGCAGTGACTGCAGAAGCATCCCTTGATTTCTCTACTCAAATCCAGAATATGATTGATGAACGACTGCAGTAGCTCCTCATAGCTTCCTCAAGTGGTCCCAGTACTACTCAGGTTGAACCGGTTAATTCTGCCATGGCCTCATTCTTTGGTAAATCTCCATCATGGATATTTGACTCAAGTGCCTCATCTCACATGGTTTCTGATTCATCATTATTGAGTTTCAGTCGAAAGCCCTCTACTATTCTAAATATACATACTGCTTGTGGCACCACTATGCCTGTTTCCACCATTAGTACCATCACATCTCAGTCTTCATCTGGAATACTATCTTTACCGAATGTTCTGTGTGTTCCAGGAATTGCTATTAACCTAATTTCAGTCAGTCAACTTACTAATCTGGGTTATCTTGTCTCATTTACCTCTACTGGTTGTGTTGTGCAGGATCATCGCTCCGGGAAGTAGATTGGGACTGGACATAAAGAAAGGAATTTGTATCACTTGACCTCTCTTCATGTTCCTTCCTCACCCATCCTGGCAGCGTCTACATCAGCCTCATCCTCCAGCTTATGGCATCTTCGGTTAGGTCATTAGTCCAAAGGAAAGTTAGACCATTTAATTGCCAATAAATGTCTTGGAAAAGTCACTTTGTCTGAATCTACTAGTTGTATTGGATGTAAGTTGTCAAAGCAAACTATTTTGCCTTTTAATAAAAGTACATCTATTTCCACTGCACCTTTTGCACTTGTTCACTCTGATCTATGGGGCTTTGCTGTTCAACCCACCAAAGGTGGATCACGTTATTATGTTATCTTTGTGGATGATTACACCAGATATGCTTGGATATACTAGTTAAAACACAAATCAGATTTTCTTAGTACAAACTTGCAATTCACCAACAAGATAGCCACCCAATTTTCTGCTAAGATAAAAGTTTTTCGCTCCGATGTAGGGGGAATATCAGTCACAAATATTTCAAAACCTGCTTGTCAGTCATGGTACTATAGCCCAACTCTCCTGCCCAGGTACTTCACAACAAAATGGGATAGCCGAAAGAAAACATAGACATATCATTGAAACAGCTAGATCTATGCTACAATCCTCTTCCGTGCCCATTACATTCTGGGGAGAAACTGTTCTCACTTCAGTTTATCTCATCAACAGAATGACATCTTCAGTTTTGTCTGGGGCCACCCCATTTGAGAAACTTTATGGTACAAAACCCACTTACTCCCATCTAAGAGTTTTTGGATGTACTTGTTTTGTTTTGCTTCCCTCTAGTGAATGACACAAACTCTCCCCAAGTCTGCTACTTGTGTTTTTCTTGGCTATGGTATAGAACATAAAGGATATCGGTGTTATGATCCACAAATGAACAAGTTGCGCGTTTTACGCAATGTTACCTTCATGGAACATATACCTTATTACTCCTTGCCATCCTCACAGACTGTCCCCTCTGTACACCCCATTGATCCTTTTCCGGATTTGTTTCCATCTAAGACCAATATCTTGCCTACTTCAGAAACTCCCATTGATCCTCCGCCACTTCTTGTCTATCAACAGAGGCCCAAACCAGACTTTATTCCTTCTGATGTGGCTGAAGCCCCCACTAGTCCTGAAGTACAAGATTCTGCCCCACCACGGAGATATCCGCTACTTACTCGCACACTTGTGCAGCGTTATGGATTTGTTTCTACAGACTGGTTTTCCCCTCAGTATTGCAACTATCTTGCTACAATTCATTCACATTTTGAACCCAGATCTTGTAACGAGGCTTCTCAGTACCCTGAGTGGAGAAAAGCCATGGAAGAAGAATTAGCTACACTTCAGCAAAATCATACTTGGGAGCTTGTCTCTCTTCCTCCAAGAAAGAAAGCTATTAGTTGCAAATGGATCTTTAAGGTGAAGACCAATTCCAATGGCACCATTGAGCGGTATAAAGCTCGCCTTGTCGCAAAAGGATACACACAGGATTATGGAATTGATTATGAGGAAACATTTGCACCTGTTGCCAAAATAACCACTGTACGAACATTAATCTCTATTGTTGCCGTTCGTCAATGGCCATTACATCAACTTGATGTGAAGAATGCCTTTCTCAATGGGCACCTCCGTGAAGAAATCTTTATGGTACCCCCTCTTGGGGTTCCCCACTCAAATCAAGTGTGTCATCTGAAGAAAGCCCTGTATGGACTTAAACAAGGTCCTCCTGCCGGGTTTGAACGTTTTACTGAAACAGTTCTCTCAAGTGGCCTTCAACAGAGTAAACATGATAGTGCTCTATTCACTCGAACTTCACACAGTGGTATGGTTATTCTATTCCTATATGTGGATGATATGATCATTACTGGAAGTGATCATTCAGGTATTTCTGAGCTCAAGATGTTCCTTTAGAACCAATTTGAGATGAAAGATCTAGGTCATCTTCGCTACTTTCTTAGCCTTGAAGTGGGATATTCCAAACAGGGGTACATCCTCTCTCAAATGAAGTACCGCTCTGATATCATACAGCATGCGGGCCTTACTGATCTAGCTTCAGCTTCTACTCCCTTGGAAATCAATGCACGGCTGCACAAAACCGATGGTGTGCCTTTAGATCATCCTACTTGCTACTGAGAAGTTATTGGGAGTCTTGTTTATCTGACTATTACTAGACTCGACATTGCTTATGCTATCTACATTGTGAGTCAGTTTATGGCTCAGCCCACCTCGGTTCATTGGAGTGCTGTCTTGCGGATTCTTCGTTATCTACAGGGTACCCAAACCTATGCCTTGCTCCTATCTTCCGATAGTCCGCTTCATCTTCGAGCATTTTCTGACTCTGGTTAGGCAAGGGATGTGGATGATCGGCATTCAACCACTGGTTATTGCCTATTCTTGGGTCATTCCTTGGTCTCCTGTTGGAGCAAGAAGCAGACATCAGTATCCAAGTCCTCTGCTGAAACTGAATAACGTGATCTTGCAGATACTACCTCTGAAATTGTCTGGCTTCGGTGGTTACTGCGTGACTTAGGTGTTCATCTTCATGCTCCCACGCCATTATATTGTGACAATCAGAGTGCTGTCAGGATCACTCAAAATCAAGTTTTTTATGAACGAACCAAGCATATTGAAATTGATTGCCATCTTGTTTGCCAACATTATAAATTGGGTACTCTGTCACTCCACTTCGTCAGCTCGGTCGACAATGCTGCTAATCTCTTCACTAAAGCTCAGACCTTTGCTTGTTTTTCGTCTTCCTTGAACAATCTCCTATTGCTACCTCACCATGAGCTTGAGGAGGGGGTATAAAAAGATTGGGTCAACTGGATGACCCATTGGGCCGACCTATTGGGCCGGCTCGTTGGGTTGGCCCAATGGGCGGGCCCGTTTGGTGTGTTAATCACAGATTTAAGAGAATATCCTATGATCTGTACACTACTGTATATTACCTTGTATAGGGAGTTTTTGTCTGCTGTAATTTCTATTTTGGATTTTAGCACAGTTGTATAATGGTATAAACATAGAAATCTCTGCGTATAAAACGGCTTGCAAGGGGATCTTCTTGGCAAGCAATTTTGTTTTCATAACTCTGTTGTTTTCTTGCATCTTCTGTGTTTTTCACCTTAAATCGTTATTTCTTTGCATTAATTATGGATGAGTTAATTGTGCATATTCAAGAAGAAGTACCATAGTATATGTTGTTTGCAGATGATATAGTATTGGTGGATAAATCAAGAAATGGTGTAAATGCAAAACTTGAGAGATGACGGAGGGAATTAGAATCTAGAGGCTTTAAAATAAGTTATACAAAAACAGAATATATGAATTGCAACTTCAGTGGACATATACAAAGTGTTGAAACCACTGTCAAAATTGAAACTCATGAGATACCACGTAGAGATTCTTTTCGGTACTTACGCTCGATGATTAGTAAAGATGGAGAGGTTGACGAAGATGTGAAGCATAGGATAAAAGCTGGATGGTTGCGCTAGATACTAACTTCTGGAGTGTTTTGTGACAGACAAATGCCAACGAAATTAAAAGGCAAATTTTACAGAACAGTGGTTAGACCAGCTATTACATATGGGGTAGAATGTTGGCCAATTAAAAAGATGCATATTCATAAGATGGATATAGCAGAAATAAAAATGCTTAGGTGGATGTGTAGTAAAACTAGGACAGATAAAATTAGAAATGAGCACTTTCGAGAGCATTTAGGAGTAGCACCAATAAGGGATAAGATTAGAGAAACCCGTTTAAAATGGTTTGGGCATGTTGAGCGTAGGCCGGTAATGGCACCGGTGAGAAGACGTTTTGTTATACAGGTGAATGGCTCATCAAGAGGTAGGGGTAGGCCGAAGAAAACAATAATGGAGGTCATTGAATAAGATTTAAAAAAGTTCAACGTATCAAAGGATTTTGCTCAAAATAAAACAAAATGGAGAAATAGAATTCATGTAGCCGACTCAACATTGTTAGGATAAGGCTTTGATGATGATGATAATGAATTATGGACACGGCTAAAATAGTATTGGATACATGTTCGAGAGTGTCCGAGGAGTGTCGGTGTCCGCCATGTATCTGCCATGGATACGTCACTTTCTCATAAGTGTTCGCGCTTCTTAGATCATTGGTCTTTATTATCTAATTGACATTACACTTCTATTATGGATTATGTTTATCCCCTTTGCCGACTCATCATAGTCTGATGACACTGTATTTGGTGAGTAGGCACCAAGTATTCTTTTCCCTACGGTGTTTCGCTAGAGATACATCAGGCGGCTGAGCTTGATGTTGATCACGGGTGATGTGCAAACAGTGTCTCCGATCCGTCATGTTCCTCACATGAGCGACTTCATAATTGTAGGGTAGTAGTTATACAATTCTGCTGTCCTAGGTTTTTAGCTGTGTCCATTTAATCAACATATCTTTTAATTGTTCACTTTACTTGTAGAAATGGATTTACATGCTTACTCTAAAATATATATTGTACCCTCTATATCGATCAAGACTTCCGCTGTACTAATTGATGAAGCAACCAATATTGAAACTCACTGCAGACTACGATCCATAGTGGGACAATGATTGAGGGCCACGTGTTGTTTTAAACGCGAATAGTTTATTGGTTTATTATGAGAAAAATTTTAAATTGGCCCCTAATCTCACGTAACTCTAGTTTACAAATTTGGGGCGTGACATCTAACCCCTCTTTAATGGAACTTAAATCATGCCTAAGATAAATAGAGGGTTTGAGCTTATTTATTGGTTGTATCAAAGTAGGGTATGGAGGGCCGAACTCAATCCAATAGATGGATGTTTGGATCCTTAATGGTGCACAACCATCAGAACACCGAACGCGAATATAATTGCCGTATAAGTCTGGAAGATCCATCATACAGTGGGGAGTAGCCCTTTATATTAAGAAATGTGCTAGCCTTTTATATCAAGAAATGTGCGACCATGACCTAGGTTTGGCTACTTCCATTCTACGTTTCATTGATGGATGAGATGACATCGATCTTATATTGCCATTGTATCTTTGTTCTCTTTCTCATAGATAATTACATTGTGATATTTGTTCTCTTTCTCATAGATAATTACATTGTGATATTGCTCCCTCTATCATTAAAATGCATAATTGATAACTTGACCTAGGGTCTACCTAGAGTTGACCCGAGAATGGAAATGGAGATGGAACATGGTGTCTATGGCTAGGCAGACTATTCAATAGTCTTGTGAAATGGATTATATGAACCTGGGAGTAGATGGATAGGTTATGATGGAATAGGAACCCTACTATGGACTTATATAGAATGGATGACATTGTATGGTATTGGATATGGAAGGATTATGGTACGGTTATGGATGGATTATGTTATGGAAATATAGATGGATTGTTATGGATCAAACATTATATTGATTGACATTCTTGCTCACGCAAGAAGCCTAGCTGGACATGGACCCTTCTTCTATTGATTCTATATAGTTGGCACTCATATCCACTTACTTGTTTTAGCTTAGCCTTGGGCTGATCACCCTTGGTAGGAGCTCATTACTGTTATGGTTCGCCTCCATGGATGGTTGTTTATGAAGTTCGTTGTAGTGATGCATAGTTGATGATACCCCGCATTGACACACGTACACTACATGGTATCAAAACTATTGGCTGAGCTTTCGGAACTACTCTATGGGATCTGTATTGGATCAACTATTGGTTGGTTTATTACACCACGCAATCCCCGCCGCAATTAAAAGAGGATAGTGGCATAATATCCTACAGTGCCAGCTTGTGTGGAGGTGCCTTATTGCTAGATGTTGGATGGATAGATTGATGCTTCTTTATTGATTCTTATTGTATGAATTCTCACATTGTTATAGCATTGTTACGTTGTTACTCATGGATTATATCATACCCCTTATTCTACTTTGAATTGTGTGTGGTGTTATCCGCCTGCCGCATTTGCCACTTATTAGGTGCTGTAGACTGTGAGCCCACTTCCCCTATCTTGGAGGAGGCGGCGTCGGAGGAGATCACAGAGGTATCAAGAGTAGACCAGTTCGCTTGGGCAGCTGGCAGTGAGGAGACCTAGCTGTGCATTCGGAGATCTGTGTCATAATCATAGAGGTTGCCCATTTGAGGATGTATCCAGTTTTGTTATTTTGAGTAGTTTTAAGGAAATTGTAGTAATTCTAGGAAGCACGAACACTTGTATAAGGTACCTGAGTCCATGTCGGACATGGACATGGCTTGGACACGGTTGAACACGTGTTTGACACAGAAAATACGTATCCTTTTTTTTTTTTTGACACGGGGTGGACACGTCGAGGACACAGCGAGGTTAAAAGTATAATAAAAATGGGGTAAAGGGGTCAACTAATATCCTTGGGTTAAAATTAGAAAAAAAAAAGAAGACACAAGGGTTTAAAAGTAAATTTTTTAACTTAAGATAGGTCAAAACTCAAAACCAAAAACCCCATTCTGCTTCACTAACCCTTTTGTCTCCACTCTCCACCATCTGGAAAATAATAAATAAAAAACCTAGAAGAAAAATCAGAAGAGGAACCTTGCTTTGCTAAGCTCTCCACTCTCCATCATGCGAGCTGTGTCAGGAAAAAAGAGGAAGAAAAGGAAGAAGAAGAATAGGAAGCCTACTTTGATCGTCTACATGTTTGTTGCCCTGCTTTCTCGCCTGCTTCCCTGCTCTGCTCATCTGGACATCTGCTGCATGAAGAAGACGTACTTCCATGCTGTTGTTTGTGCAGCTGTGTTTTTTTTTCTTTTCTTTCAGAACTGCTTTTTATGCTATTGTGTTTTTTTTTCCTTGTTGTCGCAATTTCTTTTTTTTTTTTACCTTGCTACTATTTATTTATTTATTTTTCTTACGATTGTTTGTTTTTTTTTCCCTTGCTGATGATGTTTACAAGGGCAAAACGAGGATGAAGCGAGAAGGGGCCATGGTCCACCCCACCCCCCCCCCCCCCCCCCCCCCAACCCACCACACACACCAACCAGCTTTAACAATGTATATATATATATATATCCATATATATATATATGGCAGGCCTAAATTAGGGCCTAAGGCCCCTCTGGCCCGCAACCCATCCCCTTTTTAAATTCAGTTGACTGAGCGCAACCCCCCCCCCCCCCCCCCCCCCCAAAATCTCACTTTCTTTCTTTTTCTTCATTCCTTTCCTCAATCCCTCTTCACCTTTCTCCTTCCACCTCATGGCTAGCCATAAACCACAGGTCTTCCTCCAACATCTTCTTCCTCGCGTCGCCTTTATCATGTGGACACCATTTTCCTTACTTCTCCCTCTTCCTTAAGCTATAGGTAAGCTCCCAACCTCTCCACAGTTATGTCTTTTGGGTTTTTAGATTTATAATGGTTTCGAGGTGTTCCTTAGAGTCTTCCCTCCCATTTTATAGGTGGGTTTGGCCACGCTTCGGGTATCTCTCCATTTGAGCAACGTGGATTTGGTCTTGAGCTAGGGCTTTTCATTTTCATTTTCTCTCATCATGAGGCAAGTGGATAGCATTTTTATTGTTAATATGTTAATTTAATTATGATTCTAGTATTTTAATATACTTGACATGTTTTCCCCATTTCAATGGAAATGCATTTGTATAACCATGCCATTGGCATTGAGTATGTGATTGCGAAGAGCAAAAACAAATTTTTTGCCCAAATCATGTGTTTTGATTTTTAAAATATTTTCAATATTTGTGTGATGACTAAATTGGATAGTAAGGAAAAAAAAAACCCTACTTGATTGTGATTTGTGAATCACTTATGTTACCATAGTTGCTAAACTATGCTTATTATGATTTCAATTTAATTTTTAGATGGGAAAAACAATTCCAATTGATGCATATTTCAAGAGAAAAAATGAAAAAAAATTGGAAGTTGATACATCATTGCCAACCTCCAATTTGCCAACCTCCTCTAATGTTGAATTTCAATTTCTGAAAATTCCAGGGAACACTTGGAAATATAATGATTTCCTTATGAAAAAAAATCTTCTAGTTTGGCCCCCTTCAATGCAGAATCCCGGTTTCAGCCCTAGCTGTTTGTTTTTTATTTTTATTTTATTAATTGTGACATTATGGTTCTTAATTTGGATAAAAATATAACTATTCTTTAATTTTATTATTATATATAAAATATGTATATATATTCATTATTTGCTATGTTCGTATCCTTTTTTTTTTAGGATTTGCCATTTTATCATATTCGTGTCGTGTCGTATCGTATCCGTGTCTCGTGTCCGTGACCATGCTTTATAGGTAATTCTAGATTACTTGAACTTAATAGTTTTAGACTTATGCTTTCTGCATCTTATATTGAGTTGAAATATGTAGTTGGTACTAATTACTTTATGGATCATGGTTACATTGCTTCCGTAGTCTTATATAAATGTTTTTGCTATTTGTTAAACATGGAATGAACGTTGGAAAAGTTTTAGATTGGTCCTCATTGCGGACTAAAGATCCTGTATGTCCAAATCCAAATTCGGATTTCCACCTTATTCGGATGACTTGGGTTTGGGGGCATGACAGTTGGTTCCTCCAATCCTATTATGAAAATATACAAATCTTAGTGGCAAAATTAATTCAAAAACTAAAGCAGATCTTAAATATAAGAAGCAATGGAAGTTCAAACGCTTGCATGAGTATATAAATACCACTTGCAAAAGCAATAATAACGAGAAATTCAAAACAGTCGAAACAACCATAAAGTATAAGAAAGAGGCCAATAAGAGAGATGATGCTGGATTTGAATTAATTGCTACCTAAAACTGAAAGCTCTCCTAAACAACAGATGCTAATTTCTTTCACATAAAATCATTCAATAAAAAAAATTGTGCGTTCTATCTTCGATTAAAAGTTTGAAATCCATAGAAATTTATTTTTAAAGTACTTAGAGGATGAGAACATACCTCTTCCCCAAAAGACCATGGCTCATGGTCTCGTGTGCCTTGTCTAGAATGCCCACGACAAAAGGGGAACATAGCACCCACCGCCATCCATCTTCCGAAAAGCTTAGGTGTTGCATCACCAACAAACCCACCAATATCAGGTCCTGCTAATGGCTGGCCACTGAGCCCCTAAAAAAACAATTAAGTCTACTTAGAAAAATGAGCCTCACCACTGTCTTGGTTGAAAATGCATTAAAAGTATCAACTAAGTGCTTTATGTTTTGATTACATGAAGGAATCCTCATGGGATGAGTTCTATTAAATTGTGTAGATCATGAATACGACACATTTGATACAACAAATGAAGACGGCACATCAGGAAAAAAGAGAGTTTTAGTAACATAAGTAAATTATAGAATACTAAACAAAGCCAAGAGACAACGATGGATGGCTAGTAGTACCACTCTGAGTGAACCATGGTACACAAAGAAATGTGAGATGAGATCTGCAATTTGACAGGCTCCCTGATTCCCACATCCAAAACTTAATTCTGTTTAGCTGACTTTTCAGGTTACTTACTGAATTGGATTTTTCTTTTTCCGCAAGGTAAGTACTTGCAGACCCACTCACCAAGTCTCTTACCATCAGCGCTACAACCAAGGACTAATCCCTAGTTGTTTCAGAGGTGCTTCACCAACTGAGCTACCAGTGGATTAGCTTTCTTTTTTATAACAGTAAAGTGGATGGGGATGTTACGGATTTAATTATAGGTTTTAGGTCGATCTGCATCATAATTTGTAAAAATTAAACATGAAGAGAGAAGGGATTAGAATTGCTATAGGGAAAGAACAGAATTGCCATGTTAAGATGTAAATCAATTTCAAAGCTATTTCTCTTCTGAAAATTGAACATTGCCAAGCAGTTGCTTTTATTATGTTCATGTTGGGATTTAGCTTTATGACAAAGAAAATACACTGAGAACACTGATGCCCAACATGAATAATCTCTCTCATTACTAACACGTCCTCCTTACCTGACATATAAGCTGAAAAAGAAAACATTAGGTGCAGATGGTCATTTTAGGATTAGGCATCAATAATGATAATGATGATAATGGGCAAATGCGGTACAGAAGGTTATTTGTTCTGTTTTGGGCATCAGAATGGAAAATTTGAGAATGCACGAAATTGGATACAATAGAAACACCATATAGCAGTCAGCTGAGCACCCCATAAACAGTGACACCAAAGGTAGGAATCACCACTACCAAAAATCTAAAACACAGGATTTTTTTTTTCAAATCTCCTGAATTCTTGGACCACATTCTCCACTAATGGTCATTGATATTTGATACAAGAAAAAGGAAGGTCTTTGGAAACTTTCGGTTTCCTTATTGTATTGGTCTCTACTTTCTACATATAATATTTATGATTTCAACATATAAAAGACAATGACGAGGCGCTAACAAGCTTGGAAGTTGTTCATTGTTACAACCACAACGTTGCAGGACAGAGTAATGTTACCTATTTGAAAATAATTCCACAAAAAGTAAACAGAAAGAAAAGTAAATTATAAAATGAAACAGAGGATGGGAGCAAGAACAATTAGAGACATCACAAGTAGGCAACAAAAAGATCATGTAGGCTATAATTGTGATCCAACAGTTGTGTTATCCTAAAAGTTCAGGAGTGAAGTGAGAGAAAGAGAGAGATAATGGAGCATTTTCTTAGACGATACAGAGTGCGATTTGCTCAGAGGCATTAGATAACATCTTCTTGCAATGAGCAGATCATACTCCGTATCACAAGAAGTCAAAACAAAAAGAGACTCAACCCAAATTTCACTTCTGGTTGGGTCAGGCCATGGATGTAAATATCGGCCGTAGCGCCCAAGGGCGCTACGCTTTTTGTGAAATAGCGGCGCTCACAAGCGTAGCGGCCTATAGTGGTCGATACATTCCCATAGCGCCCTCTATATTGCCTTAGCGGCCGCTATGTATTGGCTTGGTTAAATCAGGGCCCCTCTTCCCTCTTTCCGCTTCTTCTCTTTTACTCAACTAGGAGATTGACAAAAAAAAAAAGTAGAAAAAGAGGAAGAAAGGGAAAAGAAAAAAAAAAGAGAAAGAGAAAGAGAGAGTGGGACGAGTTGCAGAGGACATACCCGATACAGCAGCAACAGTAGCAGCATCACGCGACAGCAGCAGCAAGCGGTGACAGCAGCAGTAGCAGCAAGCGGCAGCAGGCAGTGGCAACAGCAGTAGGCAACAGCAGCAGGCAGTGGCAACAGCATCAGGCGGCAACGGCAAAACCCAGTAGTAGCTCCTCCTCCTCCTCCTCTTCTTCTTCTTCTTCTTCTGCTGCTGCTGTTGCTTCTCCTTCTCCTTCTCCTTCTCCTTCTCCTTCTCCTTCTCCTGCTTCTCCTTCTCCTTCTCCTTCTCTTTATCTTGCTCCTGCTTCTCCTTCTCCTTCTCCTTCGTTTGTTTTGGGCAAAAGTTAGGGCAAGTGGGAAACAAATACCCTTCGTGCCCTATTTTATTTTGTTAATAGGTCAGTTATGGCCCACAATGGCCCATCTGATGAAACATAGAGATAAAAATTAAATGGGCCATTCAAAAACATTAAAAACAATTAAAAACATTTTTAAAAAATTAAGTGGGCCCATCCAAAACAATAAAACCTAAAGAACCTATTGTAATCATTGGTGGGCCCCACAATGAGGTAACAACATTAAAATTAAAAAAGTCATATAGGAGTCAAATATTACTAAATTGAAATTGGCACCTTCATCAAATTTCACTCAAATTGGAAATAGGATCATAGCCAACTTCCAGACCTACTTTTTACAGTTATATATAAAAAAAATTCCACACCTACTGAAAATAAAGGACATCCAAATTTCACACTAATTGAACATAGGCTATTTAATAGGACACAGGGCCCAACCAAAGTTTACTCTAGTTAATAGGAAATAGGGCCCTAACCAAATAACACTCCAGTTGAAAATGGACCCTTTTCAATTTTCAATTTAATAAAAAATTCCCCTCCACATATATATAAATATATATATATTTCAAAATATAACTATGAAATGACCATTAAAAAAACAAATCCAAACAATTTTACTTTAACAAAAAATAGGGCTCTAATCAAATTTCACTTTAATAGAAAAACTTTCTCCATATATATATGTGTGTGTATTTCAAGATAAAACTATGAAATGTTATATTATAAGTATGACTAAACAACATTAATCCATATGAAAAAAATTTATCATTCCTATTTTTTCCTATTCATACAACGATACAGGACCTCATGCAATGAGGGGACCGCTACATACCCCTATACTAGTTACTTTTGCAAAACAAGCATATATTCCATCATTTTCCAATATTCTGAATTTCTTGAAATTTTTTCAGATTTTTTTAAAGACATTTTCCAATCACACCACTACGCTGCTATGTATCGCTACTACCGCTACGTATCGCCCACTATGTAGCGTTTTGGCGGCAAGCCGCTATGCCCGCCGCAACCGTTATTTTCATCCTTGGGTCAGGCTGTGCAGTTTCAGGTTTGGCCCAACCCAAGTTACACCCCTACCATTAACACTCCATATCAAACAAAATCACAGATTACATATTATTACACCATTTGCATACCATAGGCATCACAAGATTACTAGTTATGCAGTTATAGTACTAGACACCAAATTATCTGACATCGATAATTTCCTGCAATGCAGAGAAAAAGTGATGAACCAATAAATTTCAAACGAAAAAACAGCAACCTAATATCTTTTAGATTAAAAAATTGATAGAAAATGTGAAAATGCAACAAGGCAGTAGAATATCTCTTGGGATTTTTTTATCCAATCTGCAAATGCACCTATTTCAATTCAGAGAACGTAAAAATTCATCAAAAGCCAGCAATGCCAAGGCATGCAGAGGTCTTCAAAGGTTTGATAAAAGGAAGAGTCACTCACCAACTGAAGTACCATGGATAAACTCATATGAAGATGCTCCCAAGTTGATAGGTTGTCACCAGTCCAAGTTGCAGCATATCGTTGACTACCTACAAACCCAGCTCTGGTGAGAACGAAGGGGCGCTTTTTAACTGTAGCCATTTTCATCCCTTCAAATGTTGACCTTGCCATCAGCATGCCATAAACCTGGCATATCAGAAATGCAGAGAATATAAATTAGGCAGGAGGTGCTAATAACAAGTGTATTTTTATTGGACGCTCCCAGATTTTCAATTCCTGAGCAGGAATGCTGTTTGTATGAAAGAAAAACCTACAACAAAAATTCATTATGGGCAAAGCTTTCACCATAAGATGGCATCATCAGAGTCGAAGAAAATTACATTGTGATAATGTGAGTGATTCTGACAACCCCCAAGTTCAATATCACCTCTATGAATGTTGCTCTCTGGCATTGTTTTTGTTCGAGTCTGAGAAGTAATAAAAATGCTTTTAGGTAGAGTCTCCAAATATAGAAGGCCATCACAAATAGGAAAAATGCTAGCTAAAATGTTAGAGTAATGAACCCTACTTTGAAAACAGAAGGTTCATTCATATCATTGCATATGCCATCAACACCATTAGAAATGAATTCCTTAACTAAATTTGCCCACCACAATCGGGTTTTCTCTTGTGTAAAATCAGGAAATACACAAGGCCCAGGCCAAACCTCCCCTGAAAATGCAACAAGAAAGATTTTTTTTTATAGGTAAGCAAGAAAACATTTCAATCCACTTCAAATCAACAATGAGAATGAAAGAATATGTGCCAAGAAACCTTACCAACAAAAGGTTCTCCATTTTCTTTTTGAATCCACACATCAGTTTCAGAACCACTATCATAAACGAAGTACCCCTTTTCACATTTAATCCCAGGGTCAAGCATCCAGATTGCTTTAAAACCATTAATATGAAGGTCATTCACCATTGACTTTGGATTGGGAAAACACTTCTGTAAATAAGAGATGCAAAGTTAATCATGCATGTGGAGAAAGATTACCAATTTACACTAGAAGGGTTTGTAGAGATATAATAGGTCAAACAGGTCAACTGACCCACCCGACCCACCTTGACAAAAGCCCACTCTTCTTGGTTGAACATATCCCACGTGTGGGTTCTTTTGAGGGATTTGGTCAAGCATCCTTTATAGACATGTTCACTTTTATAATTGTAATCATATCAAGAATTTCTATATTTGCTTGTAATTAGCCTGCAATCATTGTAATCATTGCCTGTGATTAGGCAACAATAATTGTATTTAAACGCTGTTGATCCCCATCTTAGAACATGATAATTACTCTTCAACTTCATCTTCATCTTATTGCCTTCATACAAGGATCTTTGAATCCTAACATGGTATCAGAGATTCTGCTAAGAGATTTCTTCATCAAATCCTTCTCTTTGTGAAAGGACTCCCCAGACAACAGGAGCATTCTTCCAGCAACTATCGACTACTCTAAGTATCTGATCAAGCAGTGGGCCCCACCTCAAATTAGGCAACCATCAACAAAATCAACACCAACCTGATTGCCCACACATTCTGGGATTTCTCCATATTTTTGTGAATTTTTCCAATCATCTGAGGTAGGCCATCTTCCATGATTTGTGATCTCACAAATTCCTATAGCATTTTAATCAGATCCGTCAAGTTTCTTGGATCCTTGGAATGTTTTCATCAAATTTCATCCAGAGTCTTGAAACTAAGAAACCTACAAAGTATTGGAAACTGATTGACAATCAGACCTCACTGTGGGCCCCATGAGATCAACAGATCCCAATTCTAACACTCGCTTGGCCTGTTTTGAGCCATCCCAATGATCAGATCACAGATCTAATTCATCGGAGCACTGATCAAGTACTTCCTGAAAACATACTTACCTCTGCTTTCTTTTTTTAGTGGATTGATTAAGTATTACTGATTTCTATGAACAACCAGGCATACTTTCATTTGCAATACAGACATCAGGCCATCTGTGGGGATTGTGTAGTGTTTGTCTTTATTAATTCTGCACTTTTCCCCATGATTTTGTTGTGCTACCTTGCTTAATTGCTTACCTTTGCAATTTCTCTGCCCACAAATGGACAAAGTAGACATCATTCCCATAAAATTTAATGGTACAAACTACATGTCTTGGTCCATCCATCTTAAAAATTTTGTTGAGGGACAAGGAATGTTGGGATACCTGGATGGAACAGACTCATAACCAACTGTGGATGCTAAAACCATTGCTACTTGGAACCAACGCAATGCCAAAGTTGTGACGTGGATCCTTAACTTAGTTGACCCCTCCTTTTCGATGGCACTTCAAGCCTTTACCAAGGCTTCTAACATGTGGAAACACATGAAGAAAATTTATCATCAACAGAACAAGGCTCACAGATTTCATCTTGATATAGAATTGGCCAAGTATTGTCAGAATGACAAGTCTGTCCAAGGATACCACAATGGTTTTCTCGCCATGTGGACAGAAAGGGATTATATGCTACTTCAATTTGTTTCAACAAAATTTCTTCCCCGGGCACTCAAACTATAGGAAGAACAGCATGTCAACCAGTTCCTTATGAACCTTCGTCCTGAATTTGAAAATGTGCATGATGCGCTTATGAATCAAGAAATCTCTCCAATTTCGGATACATGCATCCAAGAAGTTCTTCGTGAAGAAAGTTGTCTTCTATCCACTCATTCTCTTATTGCAGAACTGAAGGCTCTTCTCACACCACCAGGACCATCTTCCGTGAAGATACAGCTCTTTTTACTACCCGTGGTCGGAAACCACAGTGTTTTGAATGTAAGAAGTATGGCCATGTGGCTCGTGATTGCCGCAGGAAATTATTTTGCAACTACTACAAACAAAATGAACATGTTATCTCTACTTGCACTCGAAGGCCTGAGAAGAAACCTGATAATAATAAAAAAACACGGCTAGTTGCTCTTCAAGTTCAAAATAGCACTCCACTTGGGCAGACTTCTCCAAACACTGGTTCTGTCACATTGACTACTGCTCAGCTACAAGACTTAATCAATTCATCTGTGGCATCTGCTTTTACTTCCATGGGTATTAATGGTCTGTTCTCTTCCTCTACTGCTCTACATGCATTTCATTTATCCAATTCATTCTTTCCATCATTAACACCTAACACATGGTACCTAGACTCGGGTGCCTCAAACCATATGACATCTATGGCCCAAAATTTGCAAGACCATATACCATATATTGGCCATGATTCCATCACTACTGGAAATGGTCAGAAATTGCCCATCTCTAGTGTAGGAGCTATTTCCTTTACGTCTCTTACCATGTCTAATGCTTATTCTTTTCCTAATTTGGCTACAAATCTCATTTCCATTGGCCAACTTATTGATTGTGGTTATCTAGTTAACTTTTATCCTTCTAGTTGTGTCATATAGGAACAACAAATTGGGAAGGAGATCGGGATAGGGAGTAAGCATGGTAGACTGTTTCTCTTGGAGTTGGCACAAAAATCATTTTTTGCTTCTTCCATTAGTACTCTAAATAATGTGTGGACCACTTGGCATAAACGCCTTGGTCATTTGCATAACGCCAATTTGTTATCTTTATTGAAACTTGGGTATTTGGATAAATCTATTACAAGTTCTCTCGTTTCTACTTTTGTTAAATCAAACTGTAAAACTTGTTGCTTAAGCAAAAGTCATGTGCTGCTCTTTCCAGTTCATTATTCATGTATTGCCCCTTTTGATGTAATTCACATGGATGTTAGGGGAATTGCCCCGCATTTGAGTAGGCTTGGGTATAAGTATTATGTTATCTTTATAGATGATCACTGTCGTTACACATGGATATACTTTTTAAAAGTTAAATCTGAAGTTCTCTCTAAATTTCAAAACTTCTACACTATGGTCAGCACTCAATTCCAGAAAACCATTAAGATCCTATGTTCGGACTCAGGGGGAGAGTTTACATCAACTGCTTTTAACACCTTTTTATTCGAGAAATGAATTCTTCATAAAAAAATCCTGCCCGCACACACCTCAACAAAATGGGGTTGCGAAGAGAAAGAGTCGCCATCTTTTGGAAACTATAAGGACTCTCCTTGTGAAATCCTTGGTTCCCCCTAAGTTCTGGTGTGAGGCAGCCCACACAGTAGTCCACATCATCAACCCATTACCAAGCTCTGTCTTAGGTCCAATCTCCCCATTTGAATGCCTATTTGGTGATCCTCCTTCCTACTCACATTTATGGGTATTCAGGTGCTTATGTTTTGTCCACCTCCCATCTCTTGAACGTGACAAACTGTCAACTCAAGCGGCACGTTGCATGTTTCTTGGCTATAGTGGTGAACACAAGGTTTTCAGTATTATGATCCCAAAGAGCGCCGGATTCGAATCTCACAAAATGTTGTTTTCTTAGAGCATGTTCCATTTCATTCCCCAAGTACTCTCAATATCCAAGATTCCTATCTCCCTCAGTTTTCACTGCCTGATGATCCTCCTAACATTACACATGTCTATACCCATCGACAGAGACAACCATCTCCTACTGCTGCTACTTCCAATACACCAACTTTGCTTGTTCCTGAAGGAAGTTCTACAACAACTGAAGGTAATACTCCTGCATCTAACTTGAGACGATCTATTCTTACTTCCGTTCCTCCCGATAGATATGGATTTCTAGTGGTGTTTACCTCATCAAATCCCATTCCTATCCCCAACTTGCATTCACATGCATCTACTATACCATGCTGGCAAGATGCAATGGCAAATGAATTACTCGCTCTTGGAACAAATAAAACTTGGGAACTAGTGCCCTGACCTGCAGATACTTCTATCATTGGAAGGACATGGGTCTACTCTATTAAGGTTCGCTTTGATGATAGTATTGACCAATACAAAGCTCGACTGGTTGAACGGGCGTACAAATAGGAGTATGGCATTGATGATGAGGAAACTTTCACACCAATCACCAAAATGACTACAGTCCGATGTCTACTTAGTGTGGCTGCAACTCGTAACTAGCCTCTTTGGCAAATGGATGTCAAGAATGCTTTCCTCTAAGGAGATTTCAAGGAGATTGTGCATATGCATCCTCCACCAGGCTATGCTTGTCCTTCCAACCATGTGTGTAAGTTGAATAAATCCTTATATGGGCTTAAGCAAGCTCCTTGTGCCTGTTTGACAAATTTTGCTCCACTATCATCAACGCACATTTTTTACAAAGCTCAAATGACAACTCTCTCTTCATTCGAGGAATTTCTCAGGGCTATAATATTATTTTGATATATGTTGATGATATGATCATCAGTGGCAACGATGCGGTTGGCATTTCTGACCTCAAAACTCATCTTATGAGTACTTTTAAAATGAAAGATCTCAATCCCCTAACTTACTTTCTGGGTTTGGAAGTTGCAAAACAAGGCTGGCATTGGGGTTACTCAATGCAAATATGCTGATGACTTAATTCAATCTGCCAGACTTGGTGATGCAAAAACATTTGCCACCCCTATCGAGCTCAATGTCAAGATTAGCAAACTAGATGGGCACCCCCTTGACGATCCAACCCTATTTCGTACATTGGCTGGTAGCCTTCTCTATGTAACCATGACATGGCCTGATATCTCCCATGCAGTTCAGACTGTCAATTAGTTTATCAACAATCCTCATAAACCACATCTTCAAGCTATATATCGGATTCTTCGATATGTTAAAGGTACTTGTGATCGAGGATTGTTCAATCCTTCAATCTCTTTGTTACAATTACTAGCTTATGTGGATGTTGATTGGGCCAGGTGTCCTAACACTCGTCGCTCAACAACAGGTTAGTGCATGTTTCTAGGATCCTCTCTCATCTATTGGAAAAGCAAAAAACAAAGCACTCCTTCAAAATCTACTGCTGAGGTTAAATATTAATCAATGTCATCTGCCAGTAGTGAGATTGTTTAGCTTCATCATCTTTTTCGCTAGTTTGGTGTCTTCCTCAAAAACCCTACTTCACTTTATGCTAAAAACACTAGTGCAATCCGAATTGCAAAAAATACCATCTTCTATGTGCGCACTAAGCATATTGAGATTGACTGCCACTTCACTCGTCAGCATGTCATCATTAACAAAATCCATCTCCCCTACATCTCCTCACATGACCAACTGGTAGATATTCTCACAAAAGGCCTGGCCCGGGATTGTCACGATTATATTCTTTCCAAATTGATGCTTTGTTCTACACCACATCCATTTGAGGAGGAGTGATGAGATATAGATAGGTCAAACAGGTCAACAACTGACCCACCCGACCCACCTTGACAAAAAGCCTACTCTTCTTGGTTGAACATATCCCACGTGTGGGATCTTTTGAGGGATTTGGTCAAGCATCCTTTCTAGACATGTTAAATTGTATAATTGTAATCATATCCAGAATTTCTATATTTGCTTGTAATTAGACTGCAATCATTGTAATTATTGCCTGTGATTAGGCAACAGTAATTGTATTTAAACACTGTCGATCCCCATCTTGGGACATGACAATTATTCTCCAACTTCCTCTTCTTTTTATTGTCTTCATACAAGGATCTTTGAATCCTAACAGCGTTAACCCAAAAGAGGCCTGCTTCTCTCTCCAAGTGCACAATACTATTTTGATCACATTTTAACAACTACATAATTAGGATGAGGGTGGAAGGCAAAGAATAGAAAAATGTTTCGCAGAGTTGCTCTGCATTATTGGGTAGCCATAAATGAAGATGTCAAGAAGAGTACATGTGATCTGATCAAATATAAGCTTAAATGTGAAGGTAGGAATTGGGTTTTCTGTGCTTAGGGTAAATACAAGCTGTCGGCTGTTTTAGGAGGCACCGAGCAGAAAAGAGAGGTTTCTAGGAAAAGGGGCAAAAAAGCAAACCTTTGCATGTGTAGGAAGCAATGATGTGTCGCATCATAATTTGTTTCTGTTATTTGTGTTCTTCCTATTTCATGCAAAGAAAATCATCAAATGGTACCTAAAATCATCAACAGGAATCAATACAAACCATTAACCATCCTAGGGGTACTATTATTATCTAACAATTAACCGGTTTATTTAACACTGGTATGAGAAAAGATCTATTCGAGATTCTCTGCATATGCTATGGACATTGAAGAATTGTGTACCAAACTTATTTTGTTCTAACTGTTAATCTTTGCCACAAATTTGATGTTTTTTACTGAGATTTTGATGGAGCAACTGAAGTCGAGGAGATAGAAGAAAGAAAACAAGGATCCCAAACTAAATTGAAATTCCACCGAAAAGGAGCAAATATAATGACATAAGACCTACAGAATCTAATCGAAATGATATATTGTCAACCATAATGCCCTTTTCATTTCCTTTATGCCATTGATTTGGATGCATTAGTAGGCTACTAGGCTTCAAATCTCCAATAAATGGGGTGCACTTCTGAAAACTAACCTGAGTTTCACAATTCTATGTTATGATGTATGGATACTTCAAAATGGGGAACATATCGTGTCGTATCATATCCATGCTTCATTTTTTTGTTAAAAATCTGTGTCCCTTCCGTATCTATGCCGTGTCCCTATCGTATCCATGACGTATCCGGGCATCATAGGTTTTGTGGAATTATATTTGAAAAATCAAAAGTATGTTTAGAAATGCATACTTTATCAAAAGTAAAGCAACGAAAGCCATCCATGTAGTCAATGTCCATCCATATTACATCACAAGGTATTCCCTTCTCTCGAAATGTTCTTGCAACCTGCAAGTGTAAAAGTCAGAAACTTAAGAAAAGAAAGAATGACAGGATTTGTGATGATCAGATAGCAAAATTCAAGGCCACAAAAGATTTTAGAAAGTCCAATATTCAGCTTCTCCCATCAAAAAACAGAGAAAAATGAACAAGAACACATGACATTTTCAAAAGCCATTTCATAACAGCATTGCCCCCACAAACAAATTTCTTATTTTTGCAGACAAAGATGGCAACTATGCTAATATTGGAATACAGAAACAAGCTATGCACCTCAAGAACTCTTTCATCAGAACAGTAGCTCCAGCGACATTGATGATAGCCGAGAGACCATTTTGGAGGCATAAATACAGTCCCTAATATATAAATGGAGAAGAACATTAGGTGGAGAGAAATACCAACAGATTATCAACACAGGATGTTATCATTTGGAATCCCAAAGAAAAAAAAATAGAGTAAGCATTCAAGGTGAAAGAAAGTAGATAGCAGACAGCAATAAACCAGTCAATCTGTTTTGTAATAAAAACAAAGCAGATCATGCAGAAAAGAGAGTAAATTACCAATTGCATGAGATAAAGATACAAGGACGGCAGTTGGTGACACAAATGGGCCAAAAGTGATGACTGGATATGAAGCTGCAGAGTTACACTTTATAGTTGACTCCGTTTGCAGGTCTATCTGTTTAAAAGTTTTTGACCATCAAATTAGGGAAATCCAAGCATAGGCTTTGAGGAAAAAAAATATATACATATCATGGTGAAAAGTTGAGAATATATATAAAACAATTGATGGCATAATTCATAAGAAGAACCAACCGCGCAACGACGGGTCGTGTCAGCAAGAACCCCAAGTGCCTCTCCATTTGGAAGAACAGCTAGGACCCAAGGATGCGATTGGTACAGGGAGGTAGTTTCTGAAAGATAACCCCATGCATTTTTGTTCCATGTAAATACCTATAATGACTCAAAGCTGGTCAATTAATACCAAGAAAATAGCCAGCACGGTTCCATTGGCTGATAGACAGAAAATGAGCTTACTCTCTTTCCAGTGCGCTCAAGCTGCCCACTCACTTCTCCAGTTCCATACAGGGATGATCCAACTGGAAGCTAAATCAAGACTAAGCATTTGCTAAGTAAAATTAAATAGACATAAAATCAAATAAAAAACTCATGATATACAAACTAAAAGAGAATCCCATGTCAGAAACAAACATAGACAGAGGGCAAAGGCAGTATGACCAGACAAACCTTAATGGTAACAGTCTGCTGCCCATGCATGCATTCAAAATCAGGAATATAGTCAGGAGCCTTGTGAGCTGCAATTGGTGTGTCCCTCACTTTACAATCCACAAAAGATAGACTTGGATATGCTGCATCCCTGTCCTTTTCAGAACAATCAAACCTAAAAACTCCCTCCTCCAGCACAGGCATGAAAATCATTGTTCCGTTGGATTCAAGAAGAAAAGACGATGGAAGCAAAAGAAAGAAGAAAAAAAATCCAAGATATGTATTTGGGTTCTGCTCAATTTGTCTGATTCCTCATTTCGGAAATCATCCGATTTTGGAAGCAGGGTCTTCAGCACTATCTCACTAGAATCTGATCGTGACAAATGCTTAACAATCCGATTTAAGCAGACAGACCAAATGAACATAAAACAACGGATCAACAAAAGAACCTGAGGATTCGATTGAAAGAAGGTGAGGATGATCAAGAGATTAGAAGGTGACTGATAAGAGACGTCGATGAGGTCTATCCAAGTGTAGGTGAGCTCTTCTATTCTGTTTATTTTTGGATTGATGTAACTGGGGAGTGTTGTGGTCGCCGAAAAGTCCAAAGCAGTGACCATTAAACATGAATTGTCCTGTTGCTTTGTTTTGGCTGGGGGTTGTTGCCTTATGTTATGTGTGGCCAGCAGGACCCACCTAAACAAAGATGAAGCAAATACTTCACCCATTTTATTTCTCACTTGTATCCTTTCCATTCAAATAACAACGAAGAAATAGAGTCACTTCTAGTGTCAGTTTGCGCAGCAGCTGTGTTTGCCGCACAAGTAGACTCGAGACAAGGCGCCAGGATTTTCAGCATCCTCTTTTAGTGTTTGGTGCAGGCTGTGTATTTCACTTCGAAAGTCCCAGTGACTCCTCATTTGCGTCAAAATCCTTTCAATTGAGGATCCGGGTTTCCTAAGAGATGTCGATGAGGTCTTTGAAAGAGTAGGTGAGCTCTACTGTTTTTGTTTCTCTTATTGAGAGATATTCCTATGCAAAAGCTAAATGCGAACCCACTTTGTGACCATCACATCAAGATGCTCATCCGGCGCCTTGGATAACAAGTATAAAGCAATACCTCAAGCTAAAAAATAAAAAACAAAACAAAAACAAAAACTAAAAACTTTCCTCTGTCCCGCTCATTCTCATTTCTCTCGCCCTCCACCCTCTCCTTCTTCCTTACCTCAGGCTCTCGACCATTTCCTTCTCCTCTGCCTCAAGCTCTGGATGCTCTCATTCTCCCCCGGCTCCGTCTCTCGTTAGTCTCACAAGGCATGATCATCCTCCTGTCTCCATGGATCTGAGTTTCTAGCTCTCACTCTTGCTCTAGCAAATAGCTCCAGAAACAACCATAGCCCAACACCTAGCTCCTGAAATAGGGATGGCTGGTGCATTTGATAGTTGCTCCAGCCTATTGTATGCCCTAATCAGACCTATTGTATCATCACCATGTTTCCTAAGGGTTACTAAGTCTTTTAATTGACTTATTAACGCTCTGATACCATTACTTACCTATGTCATGCTCGAATTCGAGAATCGGGGATTAGAATGAGTTTCAGGGGTGAGCACACGTAATCCCGTAGCAATCCGTGCCATGTGAAGACACGCACAAACAACTACAAGGAAAATTCCACAGAAACATTGAGAAAGTTCTACAACACATATATTATGTTTCAAACAATAAAGTGGAAGCCTATGAAATATACCTTTAATCATCATGAGCAAAAATAAAAACATCATTTATTCATAACAATACCCAAGTCTATTTCTTAATTATCCACATACACATGACAATAAAATACTTAAACATATTCATAATCTAAAATAACGTGTCCATCAATCCTTGACTCCCAAATAACAATGAGAGGGAGGGCATGACTCATCTAAAGGTAATCATAGCCAAGCTTAAACAACTCAAACAACCCTGCAACGCTCTACGCTCAATGACTAGTAAAGTACATCATCCTCAATCCACTCATCTACACCCCGATGTACCATTGGGTTCCTTCTCGGGGCGTGTTGATTGTCGAACAGGCGTTGAGTTTGGTAACTATAACACCAAGGATTGTACTGTTAATACAACGGTTAAGTAAATATAGAGATATATAAGACTATCAAGATGTATCAATTGAATTAGAGACAAATTAATTAAAAGAGAGCAATAATCACAAGCTAGGCATGTTGTACATATGAATATAGCATAAATAAGGAATCATAATTAAAGAGACAGTAACATACTAGTTGGCATTCACGAGGTTATATTCTTTCTAAGAAGAGCATATAACATACAGAAGGGAATGTCGCTAGGGGATTAGTCTAACTTCCCGAATAGCACCGACCAACTCTTCCATACACTACTGTAGTAGTGACATAAGAAATACCTGAATTGGTCCAATTGAACCAAATAAAGGTACAAGCTAAGTGGTACCAACTCAACGTATGAAGACAGTCTCAAATTCATATCATTCATATTTATCATCAATTGTAGCGATCATCTCATATCCGTATATAATTATTCATACTTATTATTGATTATAATGATCGTCTCATATTCGTATATAAAAGGAAGTATCGGTCTGGAGATCGCATTTAATCATACAAAAAAAAAAGAATTGAATGAAGCAACTATCATTCAAACAATCCATACTTAATGAGCTATTGAAGTTTGAACCATCTCAACCTTAGTTACACCTATTTTGGTTAACGGGCCCACGCTCAATAGAAGCTCCGTTTCTGATTTTGCCTTAAGGTTCGCCAAGAAGAATGAGTACATGATTTAATCATGTTGAGGGCAAGGTTTACTTTAGTAATATGAGTGCATTGAGTTGAGAAGTTATCAAGGTTATTTACTAGCCAACCCTATGCTAAGGTAATCCGTGTTTCCAAGGTCATTCAACACGATGTATTCATAAAATATCCGGTGTCGTTGTGTTACCGAAAATTTCGATGTTACATTATGTAAGCAAGGGATACCTCTTCTTATACCAACACCCATGATGTGGCATTGGAAAACCATCTAAATTATCGAAGGGATGAGTGACAGCTCTTCATTTTTTCTCCTTATCGTTTGATTACCATTTGGCTAATTTAATTGTGGTAAAGGTGCCATATTTAAAGCTCTACAAAGTCTTGGCGATTCCTAATTTTCTAAGTTCACTGGGCTTTTACGGCTTAGTCATGTATAGGTTACGGCTTAGCCGTGTGGCATAAGTTTTCTATTAATTTCACCCACATTTACGGCTCAGTTGTATGCTAATCTACGACTTAGTCGTATGAAGCCTACGGCTGAGATACAGCTTAGCCATAGTATAATCCACGGCTTAGCCATGGGTCAGTTGTAGAGGAAAAGCTGGATTTGGGGTTATTTGGAAAGATAGCCATAAAATAGTCTACGGCTTGGTCACGGGGTGGTCACGGCTTAGTTGTAATTCATTTCACGGGTTGGCCGTGGGTTAGTCGTAGAATAAAAGGCAAGTTAAGCTCTCTGGATTCTGAGCCGTAGAATACTTACGGTTTAGCTGTATGCTTCGCCGTAAACTTCAGAATTCCTGAAAGCTGTTTCTAAAACACAAATTTAGTACAAAACTCTTCAGTCTTGGTTCCAATTTCTGTGATCCATTCCTACCATTCTACATTCCAAGTTACATATCATTACAGTAGGTCCTGATTCTCCTAATCCCTTTATCCATTCTCCATTGACTCATAAACATCATGTATTCTTATAAATAAGTGTAAGAGAGCCGTAAACTTGCATTTAAAGAGATTTTTTCAGGAATCAACAAAATAAACATACATGTAGTAATATATACTCTTATACTTGCCTTATATCAATGCTCAACCCAAAACTAGCCTCTCATTTGGTTTGATGATAGAAAAAGCCTCAATAGAAGAAAATCTTATTATTTGCAAAGACATGCAATAGGTGAATCGAGTGTAAGATACATACATGTTGCTCATTTGAGTCTCCTTAACTCTTTCGAACTCAAAGGAATGAAATGCGGTTGGTTCCTTACCTTAAAGAGTTGTAGATTGTGAGGAAGAAAATGAATCTGTGAGTTTTAAAGAAAGAGATTGAATAAGGAAGCAAAAGAGAGAAGATGGAAGCCTTGAGCTTCACATGCACAGCTCCAAGACCTTATTTCCAGCTCTAGCTTAAAGAAGAGATGAGAAAAGAGTAAAGGTGGAGCTCCCGTAGAGAGAGACATGAGGGTAAGGAAGAGGGAAAGAAGTTACCTCTTGTTAACTCAAATTTTTCTGGAGTTTTGTATGCAAGTTCATTTTCTTAGAAAACATTACAATTTGAGTCAAATGATATTCAATTCGGCCAAGATAGATCCGAATTAAGTTGGGCCAAATATAAAAGATGATCCATAAGATGAAATACACATGATGTAACTAATGTAGTGCCAAAATTATGCAAACCATGTGACTCTAAATTATGAGAAGGTCTTTAACTACCTAAATAAGGTTTGAACCTGACCCAACTACCTATCCGTAATCCAAACCCAAAGGGTTTTAAGTTAAATTAGTCTAAATAAGTATTAATTAGCATAAAAATAATTAATTATTATAAACCAAGATGAGTATAGGTTTGGACCTTACATGATATATGAGTTGGAAGTAGGTCTGAAGCTCAAATAACTCCTATAATGCATAATAGAGTAAAAAGATCCATCTCCCATTTGAATTACAAAATAGACATGAAATTTGCATCAATTCCAATTACAATGAAAATAAGATATGAACTGAGGGCAAAGCTCCATCTCTCATTCCAATTATAAAAAGACATGAAATTCACATCAATTCTAGTTCCAACTGCATAAAAAATACCCTTTGCTCTGCTTCAATGAAAAAATAAATCTACTCCAATGTGACATTAGCTACACTTCCATCCTAATTTTAAGATCCAAAACACAGTTTCATTATATTTTCTGGAATCCATCACCCATTCAGTTACAAGGTAAAATCCCTAAAAAAAACACAAGGAAAGCTATTGTTAGAAATTAGAATAAAATAATGACTGATTAATTAATGGAGATGTAAACACATAATTACTTATTGCCTATCAAGACTCACTATGAATCATTTGAAGTAGACCTTCCAAACTATTCCCTTCATCTTCTGAGTCAGATTTTTTGTCTGTTATACTTGGAGCAATTGTAGAACTCTAAGGTATGCAACTGATATGGAGACATTTTGTTAATTATGAAATGTTTATAGCATTTAAACATGAGTTCATTAAAACATAAAATTAATGACATTACGTACTTCTTTAATAGCACCGAACAATTGCGCCTATCGTGTGAAACATAGCATTTCTTACACCCACCGCAATGTCGTTCCTTTCTTTACATTTTCTCCTTAGAGCTTTTAAGTCTCTTTGCACGACCTTTTGTTCTTACATGTAGTTGTGGAAGGCAATCTCATGTATTAGAAGCTATGTTTCCTTTTCTCAAAGAGTATTTCTCTCCAAAGATGGTAGATTCATTCATCTCTATACACTCTCTTCTAAGATTCAATATAACATTTCTTGCATATATGTTTTCCTTGATATTAATGCCTCATCAACCATCAATGTAAAACAATATGACAGATTAGAATGTCACGTAATCAACGCGTCATCAGGTGAGACGAGTCCAATTGACCGAATCCGTGGATATTGATAAATTGAGCCCAATCGTGTTTAATACAAATTTAAGGGGCTTTTTTCCATAAAATCCTCTTTATTTATCCAAACGCTACTTAAATTTGCCCATAAATGATGAATGAGGAAATGATAAGTCTAATTACTTGGTGGACAAACCTTGCTTTAAGTCCACCTCCATCGTTAGTGTGATGGTTTTATTTATGGTTTTCAACAACCATTTTTTTGGAGTATACTTATTGTGTCTAGAACCATTAATTGGTATTACAGCCAATTCACGATTAACCATCAATTGGTGTTAGAGCATATCCTAGTTGCATTCACAATTATAATTTTTTATCACTTGTGTCTACAATCATAATTTTATCTTATTGTCTTTTATTTTCATAACTCAAAAGGGGGCCGAGACCGAACAGAAAGCGTCGTACACACAGAAAGAAAGCTCACTCATGTGAAAAAGGAACCCACGCATGCATGAAAAAAGCCCACAAAAGTTAAAGGAAAATTTGCACATGCAGGAAAAGTGACACACGCAGAGTTTCAAATGGGAACTGACACCTTTTATCACTCTAGTTATAGGACTTTCTTAGTGCATGTTTGGTAACACTATTTTCAGCCTTTATTTGTCTAAATGTCTAAACCTTGTAGTGTTTGTAAAAATAGGAGGGTTTGGCAAATGCTTTTGTGCTCTATTCAATTTAGACATGTAGAGGCTCTAACTCTATTTCTCATAGCCCACCTTATTATGCACGTGAAAAGTAAAGGCTGAATAAAAAAGGCGGAGCTGCAGTGATTTTTAGTGGATCATGCTTAGACTAGTTTTTCCTTTTTTCTTGGGTTAAAAATGTTTAGAAGATTAAACACAATTATGACACCAAATTTTAGCGGTTGAATCATCCCTATTCTCGAGGTTTGTGTAAAAAAAATGAGCCATTGGATATTGTTTTTTAAATTCTATGGGCCCTAGTCATAAGATCCAAACCAATGGAAATGTCCGAAAGGCTGAACACAGCTAGGGGGGTCAATTTCATGGCTTTCTGCCTTTTGAATATCAAGAAATTTGTAAAAAAAAAAAACCTTAAACCATTGATATAATATGCTCTATTTTATATTAGTGCATAGCTAGTCTCTTTTTTCTTTATTATTATTATTATTTTTGGGAGAATAAATCACAATCTAAATCATTAAAAATGTTTATAAGGTCATTGTCCACCATGAGATCAAACTTTAGGTGTTGGATCATCACCAATATTGAGATATTTATTAAAAAAAAGTAAATTATGGCATGATATATATTGAAATTTTTGTGCCTCAAACACAAAATCTAAACTGTTAGATCGCTTTGAAAGGATAAACGTCGCTATAGGGTCAAATTGGAAAACTTGATATCTTGTAGATCTTGAGCAATTTGTTAAAATCTTTCAATCATAGATTTAAAAAAGTCTGTGGGGTCAAATTGGAAAGCTTGATATCTTGTAGATCTTGAGCAATTGGTTAAAATCTTTCAACCATAGATTTAAAAAAGTCTGTGGGGTCAAATTGGAAAGCTTGATATCTTGTAGATCTTGAGCAATTTGTTAAAATCTTTCAACCATAGATTTAAAAAAGTCTGTTTAAAATAAATCATTGCATTACCAAACACCTGTTTTTATTCTAACCTCTTTTTCTTTTCTTAATGGCTCTATTTTGGAAGGTCTAGAAGAAAAAGAGTAGAACAAACAAGGCCTTAATTTGATCTTATTCCCAAAAGCACAAATTGTCTATACCCTTATACCACCAGCTTGGAAGAAGTGTATAAATTGGATTTGTCAGGTGAACTGGGAACTTGCTAGTTGCTGGTAAAAGCAGAACAGGGGCTTTGGAACTTTCATTCAAGGTAGGGTGGGCTTATCAACATCTTCGAGAGGTCGGAATCATGCCTTCTCCTACAGGACCAAACCATCGGCGGCAGCAGCAGCAGTTGCCGGTTGGTGCAGGTGGTCTGCGATGGTGTCGCCTGTGGGGCTAAAAACTCCTGTTTATGGATGTGGGGTCCAATAGCTGTTGATGTGGGGCTGTCTCACATCGTCTGGTACCAAGTTTGGATGTATTTCATCATCCACATTCTTGTCATATAGAGAGAAGTGTGCAGCCCTCATCCTGTAGCCACCAGGGAATATCTCAAATCACCTTTTGATCGCTTTGAAAAAAAATGTATATACCAAGATTCTAATCTTGTCATGTTGTATCAGTAACTCGCATCTTATCAATTTTCACAGGGTCGGTTGCCATCATAAACAAAATGATAAAGTGAAAAAACCATGAATAAAAAAGTCAGGAATTTCTAGAACGTGTATAAAGTAGATCAGACATGCATAGACTTGACTTGGACCTTAACCTTTCCCCCTGATCAAGCTTATGTAATTACTCTCCTGTAGTCTGTAGAGGGCTGATTTTCTACCATGCACTACGCAACGTACCTTCGTGCCATTGGTAAGTAAGACACGGTGAAATTTTTTGGGGGAGAGGGGGCCCCGCCTTTGGTGATGGTTCCGATGTGCCCACCCACAGGAGGGAGTACATTTGCTGGGAAAAATTTTCCCTCCTATATTGAATTTCAATTCGCTTGGATTTTAGGTTTGGTTCTTACCTGGCGAGGGTTTGTGTTGTGCGCGTGTGTGCAAAGGCAATAAGATCAACAATCAACCACACAAGAAGACAAGAAGATTTACGTGGTTCGGCAAAGATGGCTACGTCCACGGAAAACCAATTTCCACTAGGTTCTTCTCAAATCTGTGAAACCACAGCCTTGGAATCTCAGCCACTCTCAGCCTCTCTCTAGGGTTACAGATTACATCATATATATAACCATTACATCCTTATCCCCCAAGAACTCTATCTCAAGAAAAAGGAAAGTCCTAATCTATTAGAAAACTGCTGTTTGACAAAACAGAAAATTCCTAATATCATTTGGGAAACCACCCCAGATACAGAACCCACTAATGGTCTAGAACCACATGGCCAACAATCTCCCCCTCCAGACCATGGGGAAGATGCCCTGAACCTCTTACTGGGAGTTCAGTCCTGCCAACTCTGAACACAGCTCCAGCTTTCCCTTAGACACAACCTTGGTTATCATGTCCGAGGGATTCTTGTCCGAATGAATCTTTTTAAGCTTCATGAAATTCTTCTCGATCACCTCACGAATCCAATGGTACTTGATATCAACGTGCTTCATGCAACCATGATATGTAGCATTCTCACTGAAACCCATAGTACTCTGACTATCACAGTAAACTACATATTCTTCTTGCTTCAAACCTAGTTCTTGAAGGAATCTCTTCAACCAAAGCATTTCTCTCCCTGCTTCATTAGCAGCTATGTGTTCCGCTTCAGTTGTAGACTGTGCTGTACACTTCTGTAACTTCGATTGCCAGGAAATAGCTCCCCCTACGAAAGTAAACAAATAACCAGAAGTCGACAACCGACGATCAAGATCGCCTGCAAAATCAGCATCAGTATAACCTTCCATGACTGGTTTTGAGCCTCCGAAACATAAGCACACCTTGGAAGTACCTCTCAAATATCTAAAGATCCACTTCACTGCTTCCCAATGCTTTTTTCCAGGGTTTGTGAGAAATCTACTCACTAAACTCACAACATGAGCAATGTCTGGCCGTGTACAAACCATGGCATACATGAGACTCTCCACAGCAGAGGAGTAAGGAACACATGCCATCCGTTCCTTTTCATCATCTGTAGTAAGGCACAAGCGCTTGCTTAGTTTAAAGTGACTGGTTAGAGGTATGCTAACTGGCTTAGCATTCTTCATATTGAACTGCTCGAGTACTCGTTCAACATATTTCTCCTGTGACAACCACAGCTGCTTGGAACTCCTATCACGATGTATTTGCATGCCTAATATCATTCGTGCGGGACCCAAGTCTTTCATGTCAAACGACTTTGACATCTCCTCTTTCAACTTGCCAATCAACTTGCTATCCTGTCCAACTATCAGCATATCATCTACATATAAAAGAAGGATGATGAACCTACCATCGATAAATCAACAAACATAGACATAATGATCTGCAGCTGTCCTCCGGTACCCATGACTCAACATGAATGAATCAAATTTCTTGTACCACTGTCTCGGTGCTTGTTTCAGCCCGTAGAGACTCTTCTTCAACTTACAAACCATCTGTTCTTTTCCTTCTACCTCAAACCCCTCTGGCTGAGTCATGTAGATCTCTTCTTTCAAGTCACCGTGAAGAAACGCGGTCTTCACGTCCATCTGTTCAAGCTCAAGGTCCATGCTGGCGGCTAGACCCAAAACGACTCTAATAGAAGTCATTTTCACAACAGGAGAGAAAACATCACTGAAGTCGATACCCTTCGTCTGTGCGCAGCCTTTTACCACTAACCGTGCTTTGTGCTTCACCAGTTTTCTATTTTCATCCTTTTTCAACTTGAACACCCATTTGTTTTTCAGAACATTCCTATCTTTAGGAAGCTGCACCAGCTCATATGTCTTGTTCTTCTTCAAAGAACTCATCTCATCCTGAATAGCCTTCATCCATTCATCGTTATCAATATGAGTCATTGCTTCTCGGAAGCTATCTGGCTCCCCCTCATCAGTAAGCAAAAAATATTCGGATGCAGGATACCTAGTTGATGGTTAACGTTCTCGGGTAGACCTCCTAACTTGAGGTTCCATGGTTTCAATTCAAGGAGACTGCTGCTCCCCCTGCTCAACACCCGCACATCTGGCAACCCATGTGCCTCATCACGATCCGGATCGTTTTGTCCACCTTCTCCACCTATAGTCTGCACCGGAGAAGGAGTCGGTGTGAGATCAACCACTCCATCAACTTTCTCAGAAGACTTATCAATCTTCTCAACATCTCCAAAGAACTGGTCTTCATGGAAAATCACATCCCTACTTCTGATAAGTTTCCTCTTCTCTGGATCCCATAATCTGTAGCCAAACTCATCTCCACCATAGCCAAGAAAGATGCAACTCACTGCCTTATCGTCCAAATTGGAATGCTGCTCCTTTGGTACATGCACAAATGCTTTACACCCAAACACTTTCAAATGTGAATAGGAAACATTTTTACTCGTCCATCTTCTCTCTGGAAGATCATAATTCAAAGGAATTGAGAAAGATCTGTTAATCAGATAAACGGCAGTCAGAATGGCTTCACCCATAATGACTTAGGCAACCGTGCTAATCTTATCATGCATCTCATCTTCTCAAGAATAGTGCGGTTCATTCTCTCTGCTACACCATTATGCTGTGGAGTACCAGGAACTATCTTTTCATGTCGAATGCCATGCTTCAAGCAATAGCTTTTGAACTGGTTGGATGTGTACTCTCCTCCATTATCTAAACGGAGACACTTCAAGAGTTTACCTGTTTCTCTTTCAACTTTGACATGAAACTGTTGAAACATCTGGAACACTTGATCCTTTGATTTCAACGGATAAACCTAGATTTTCCTGGATGCATCATCGATGAACGTGACAAATAACTTATTGCCACCCAATGATTCTACCTCTATGGGACTACAAACATCAGAATATACCAAATCCAACACATTTGATTTCAATTTTGATGCCGAAGAGAAAGCAACCCTATGCAGTTTACCATACAAACAATAATCACAAGGGTCAAGGGATATACCTTTCGAGCAAGGAATTAAATCCTTCTTTGCCAACATCTGCAAGCCTTTCTCACTCATATGACCAAGCCTCTTATGCCACAGATTCAGAGAGGAATTATCTTGAACTGCATTCAATGCATCTTTGCACAGCTTTACTTGTGTTTTATAAAGAGTATTACCTGCTATTCCTCTCGCAATAACAAGAGACCCTTTAGTGAGCTTCTATCTACCATTTTCGAAGTAATTCTCATAACCTGCACGGTTCAATGCAGTCCCGGAAATCAGAATCAACCGCAGATCAGGAACATGTCGCACATCTTTCAACGTCATTGTGCAACCAATATCGGTTTTAATGCAGACATTATCGATACCAATAATCTCAGAATGACTCGTGTTGCCTATCTTCACAGTACCAAAGTCACCTGCTTTGTACGTCGTGAACATCTCCCTGCAGGGAGTAGTATGGTAGGATGCTGCTGTGTCAACAACCCACTCAACTTGACCGTCTGCAACACTCAAACACTGATCATCATCGCCGGCGAGCACCACTACTTCCTGTTCCAAAGTAGCTGTAGTGTTATCACTGTCATTCTTCTTCTCATTGTTGGATCATTTCTATTCCTTCATAGCAAAACAATTTTTCCTGACGTGGCCCATCTTGCCACAGAAAAAGCATTTTACAGACTTTTTCTTGCTCTGTGATTCACTGTTAGACTTGGACTGTGATTCACCTCTAGACTTGCCACGACCCCCCTTTGGACCTCTACTCTTACTCCTCCCCTTGTTCTCAGTAACAAAGGCCTGTGCATTATTTGTCCCTGCAGATTTCTGTCTAGTTTCTTCATTCTGTAGACTATTGGTAACCTGACTCATAGATAACACACTATCTGGAGTAGAGTTGCTCAAGGAAACAACCAATGTCTCCCATGTATCCGGCAAAGAACTCAGAAGCAACAAAACTTGCATCTCATCATCAAGGATCATCTTCATAGTGGCTAACTGATTTACCACACTTTGGAACTCATTGATGTGATCTTCGGTCTGACCACGATCCTTGAATTTCATGTTTACAAGCTTTTTGATCAAGAAGGTTTTGTTCACTGAGGTCTTTTTATCATACATTGCTTCTAGCTTTTTCCAAAGGTTATTCGCATTGGTTTCATTAGACACATGGTGAAATATACTGTTATCAACCCACTGTCTGATGTGACCAATCGCTTTTCTATGCAATTTGTTTCAGTCAGCATCTTGCATATCTTTCGGTCGGGCACTATCCCCCTCAACAGGATCATGGAGGTCTTTACAATAGAGAATATCCTCCATCTTTGGTTTCCAGATCAACCAATTGGAATGGTTGAGCTTAACCATGGTAGTGTTGATAGTATTGTTCTCCATCTTAATCAAATTAAGCAACAGGAAAAAACAAATAACTAACACTGACCTCAACTCCTGCACCACGCTGTAGATCTCGTCAACATGAGCACGCTGGAAGAAACAGATCTGAAATCCGACTCTGGATGGCTCCGATATCGCAAAAACGGTTTTCTGCTCTCCCAATTTGGTCAAACTTCTTGTTGACCATCAAACAACCAATCTTCTTCCACTAGCACGTAGATCTACTCGAAACGAGTCCGTAGGCGCAAACGGATCTCCGATCGGACTTCGGATGATCAAGATATCGCAGAAACAAATTTCTGCCGTCAATCTGGTCAACTCTGGCCGTTGACCGTCTGTCCGATGACATAGGCTGACGTCACGCTGCCGACGTTGGCGGTGGCTGAGGGGTTGGACCGTCTGATACCGGGTTCCGGTCGACCCGACCTGACCCGAAACTGCACTTGTGTTGCTGACTGGGCTTTCACCACGGGTTGGGTCAAACCTGACCTGACCCGAAACCCGAACTAAAAAAAAAAACCGCCTGTCGCTGCCGGGCTTTATCTCGACAGGTTGGGTCGGACCCAACCCGAACCACGAGAACCAACCTGGGATTTCAAATCCCAGGTTGTCGTCAACCTGGAGACGAGCGCTGCGTCTGCAACCCAGTTGCAGACGCGACGTTGCAGCGGCCGGCTGCTGCGGCTCCGGCTTCCTGGTCCGGCGATGGCGGCGCGGGACCAGCTGCTGATGGCGACAGCGGCGGCAGCAGCGACGTCCGGCTGCTGGCGATGACAGGTGAGTACAGTCCTTTTTTTTTTTCTTTTCTACTTTTCTTCTCCGGTCTTCTTTTCTTTTCTACTCCGGTCTTCTTCCTCAGAGAAAACCGGTAGCCCTTCTTCTTCTCCGACGAAGATCGTCAACAACAACAGAACCCACCTTCCTTTGTCTTTTTCTCCAATGGACAAAAAAAACCGAATCTCTGTTTTCTGTAACAGAGATATCGATTTACTCCCAGTGGCCCGACAGAGATCACGACTGATCTCTTCCCGTTGTTCTTCCATGCACAACGTCGAAGCTCTGATACCACTTGTTGTGCGCGTGTGTGCAAAGGTAACAAGATCAACAATCAACCACACAAGAAGACAAGAAGATTTACGTGGTTCGGCAAAGATGTCTACGTCCATGGAAAACCAATTTCCACTAGGTTCTTCTCCAATCTGTGAAACTACAGCCTTAAAATCTCAGCCACTCTTAGCCTCTCTCTAGGGTTACAGATTACATCATATATATAACCATTACATCCTTATCCCCCAAGAACTCTATCTCAAAAAAAAGGAAAGTCCTAACCTATTAGAAAACTGCTGTCTGACAAAACAGGAAATTCCTAATATCATTAGGGAAATTACCCTAGATACTGAACCCACTAATGGTCTAGACCCACATGGCCAACAGTTTGAACCATGCAAGGAACCTTTTCTCACCTGGGGATTTATTAGCTCACTTGAGCTCCTCTTTCTTCACCAGAGGGTTTTTTAACTTCTCCCAAAGTGGCTTCCCTCACCAGAGGGTTAGGGCCTAGCCCCTTAAGGCTGGGATACCAAAAAAATTTAAAAAAAAATTCTTGGATTTTGAATTAGATGACTCAGTCCTCAATCCAGTGTAACCCATCGGATTGGGACCAACTCTTATATGTTAGATCTATGCTTCTTAGTCTGGGATCTAATTAGTGGTCAAGACCTGGACCCAACATGCGGCTTATGTGTATGACTAAGTCTCGGCTGTGAGGGATCTGAATAGAAGTGGAAACCCATCTCTGGCCCAAATGAAAACATACCATCATTATAATATGTTGCTTGATGTACATAAAAACACTGTTCTATTATCAATATCATTAATGATATATAGATCCTATTACTACAATGAACACATATTATTACTTCAGGGAACGAAAACATGGATCTAGTTGAACCCGGATCTGACCCCAATGATTTGGCCCAGAACTTGTGCGCTTCAACTTAAGACTCAATTGTACAGTGATGAGCTTTCCAAGGAGGGCCTTTTTTTTTCTCTTTTTTGCATTACATGGGAGAGAATGGTACACTATCATAGTCCTAAAGTAGCTTAATCCAGCAACTTAGGGGTCAGCCTATAGGTCTTGCAAGCACTACATGAAGTATGTTCTGTTGCTGTCGTTGTCCTCCACACCGCACAACTACACATCTCCACCTACTTGGGCTACTCTGGCAGTGCCACGGGTTGGGCTCCGGCTCACCGGGCAAAAGTGATGTCTCTACCACAGGGGCTTCCCACTCTTTTCGGAAAGAGGGCCACTTTGGCTGAATGAGAAGTGATATGAACAATTTTGTCATTCAATTATGAGATTGATAAGAGGACCATACATTTTAGTGTCCAGGTAGAAGATCCAGCCCCCCTTCTATAAAAATAACGGATCAATTTTTACTTATGGTGATAGCGTAAGGAAGGGTAAATGTGTGAGCAATTAGCTTAAAAAAAAAGGAAAAAGTAGTAAATAGAGAGAGAGAAAAAAAAACAAGGAAGTAGATAATAGGAGGAATCTTTTGAGGATAAAAATAAAATCACTCGGTTAAAAGTTGGTGAGATACAGAAGCTGTGTTCCGACGGACGTTATTAGACAGGGAGACATCACCACTTGAAGAACTGCCAGATACTTGTCCTGTATCTGCCCATAGAAATTCCAAACGCTGTTTTCTCATGGAAAATTTAAATAAAGTGTAATCCACATGAGCGGACTAAGACAATCTTACTATACAACTAATGTAAACGGGTCGGTTTCGGGCCGGGTCCACGGTGGACCTGGACCCGGAACAGTTATGATGTGTCTAGATCCGGACCTGGATCTGGAACTGTTACGGATCCAATTTATTGGATCCGGAACCGGTTCCGACTCCATTAAAATGATCCGGAACCGGACCCGGACCCATTATGCTGGGTCTGAATCCACATTTTTTGGAGCAGATACAAAAGCGCCAAACCATATCCCGAAAGAGGAGCCATCCTAAGTGCTTTTATCATACCCGGGATAGATTCTGGAGAACACCAAAACAAACAGTTCCAACCTATAATCCAGCCCCACAAAAAAGAAGTAAATAATAATAAGGAAAAAGCAAGAAGAAAGTCATTGGCTAGCTCTAGTTGACACATAAGAATACCCTGATATATCTAAGTCTAATTGTATAACTATTAAAGTGTTAAAGGGTTGACATTTCCAAGATTCTATGTCTAGACATCTCATTTCCCATATCCAGTTAGGTTCGTCTCACTTTCTTCCTGGAATTGATGCAGGTTCACCTGAAACTAAATTGGCCATGGTTTCATATCTAGGGGAGCTGGTTCTTAGCAATGATGTAAAAGTCTTTGTGGCCAAAATGGTAGGTTCATCCTTGGTCGACATCATGAGAAGTGCCAATATGCAGGCAAGAGAGGCTCCCCTGAAGGCTTTGAGCCAGATTTCATCTTGTGAGGCAAGTGCAAAGATATTGATAGAAGTGGGGGTCCTCCCTCCACTTGTTAATGACCTTTTCAGAGTTGGTGTCAATCAGCTTCCCATGAGACTGAAAGAGGTCTCTGCAATAGTTCTTGCCAATGTTGTAAACACGGACTGTGATTTTGAGTCAATTCCCATTGGTCCCAACAATGAAACTCTGGTCTCTGAAGGCGTAATCCACAAACTACTGCATCTAATCAGCAATACTGGTCCCAACATCGAGTGTAAGCTTCTTCAGGTTCTCGTTGGACTCACAGCTTCTAACGCAACAGTTCTAAGTGTGATTGCTGCCATTAAAAGCTCTGGTGCTAGTATCAGTTTGATTCAATTCATCGAACACCCGCAGAAGGACTTGCGCGTGGCTTCCATAAAACTTCTCCATCACCTCTCTCCCCACATGGGTCAAGAGTTGGCAGATGCGCTATGTGGAACTGCTAGCCAGCTTGGGAGTCTGATCAGAGTTATTGCAGAAAATAGTAGGATCACAGATGAGCAAGCAGCTGCAGTTGGTCTGTTAGCTGACCTTCCAGAGAGGGATTTGGGCCTCACACGGCAGTTGTTAAGTGAACGTGCCTTTGAGCTGGTCAGCTCAAGAGTGGTCAGGATCTGGCAAGGGGAGACTCGTGGTAACCGCTTTGTCACTCCATATCTACAAGGTCTTGTCCAAGTCCTCTCAAAGCTCACATTCTTTCTGGGCGATGAGCCCAGTGCAGTCACCCTCGCCCGTGAGCACAATCTTGCTGTGCTTTTCACTGACATGCTTCAGATGAATGGACTAGACAAGGTGCAGATGGTATCTGCTTTGGCATTGGAGAATCTCTCCCAAGAATCAAAACATTTGACAAACGTACCAGAGGTGCCTGATCTAGTTTCATCAGTCACACCAATCTCATTCTCTTCTTTATCCAAGTCCAAGGCAACAACACTACAACAGCCATACCAGTTTTCACATCTGTTTAAATCAAAATTTAGAAATCACATCTAAAGTCCAAACATGAACGTTGAATTGTTAAAGTCCAACCTACAGTAATAAAAAGTTTAAAAAATATAGTTCAAATACAACAAAAAACGAATATCCATCAGAAATGTAATTTCCATCAGTCATTGCATGCTTCACCTGAAAAATATATATATATGAGTTAATATTATTCTTATACAAAGCAGTCATTCAAAACAAATTGAAAAATAAATGTATGACTCACTAATTATTTGAAGTCAACATCATTTGAGATAATATTTAAAGTCTCTTCATCATCATTATTCACGGCATTGGTGACTGTGTAGTGGTAAGATTGAATATCTAAAAGATAAACTTAAATGTTAGAAAGTTGTATGAGTTTGAATGCAATATATATGTATATATAAGTACAAAATATTACCTTTTCTTGAACTTCTCAACCAATCTTGACAACATATTAAGCTCTCTACTGTAGCTGGGAGTAAATTACTCCTATAGTCATCAATTGTTCTGCCACCAGTACTAAAAGCTGATTCTGATACAACAGTAGATACGGGAATGGCCAAAATATCACGAGCCATCAGAGCAACGTTACGGTATTTAGCTGCATTATTTTTCCACCAACCAAGTATATCAAAGTCCTCATCATCCATGGTAGGCCATAATGCTTCATCCAAATATGTCTCCAAATCTGACTTTCTTTCAATTGATGAATTTTCTTTGAGAAACATGCTGAGGTCAAGATCCTAATTTTTGCTACTTGTAGAAGCAAATGGAGAAGCAACACTTGATGAACTTGTCCCACCACTAATGCTAACACCACCAACACTCCCAGCATTGGATACAACTGTCGCATTAAGAGCATATTCATTGTAAAGGTTTTTTAATGTAAACATAACAGCCATAGTCCTCACATCGGACTCATCACCATAAATCTTTGGAAAGTAATATTCAATTATTTTAAATTTGAGTCGAGGATCAAAAATTACAGCAATTGCCAATGTTGTGGAAATTATATTCCAATACTTTCTAAACTTCACAATCATTTTCATGGCCATATCTTTAATAAAAGATTCCGAACTATTACACCATTCAACTAAATGCAGATGTAGCTTACAAACATCATGAAAATACAAATTCGCTGTTGGGTACTTGGTGCCTGAAAATCTTTCTGTCATCTCAAAAAACACTTTCAAACATGTACAAACACTTCTCACATTTTCCCATTCCTCATGACTTGGGGCAATTTTGTATCCACTATCACGGTCACTTAAACGTTCGAAGGCCTCCTTGAACTGTATTGCTGTTTGTAGCATTTCAAAAGTAGAGTTCCACCTATTCGAACCATCAGGTTGGATTTTTTTTCTTGGAGTTCGTACTTGCCGTGTAATTTCATTAAACCTTTGTTCTCTTAATTGTGAAGCTTTGATGTATTTCACACTTTCACGAACTTTAAAAATTACGTCTCGTATGGAATCCATGCCATCTTAAACTATCAAATTTAAAATGTGTGCACAACACCGAACATGAAATATATCTCCATTGGACAAAAGTAAGCCTTTACTGATAAGCTTTGACTTAAGCTCTCGAACAACAACATCATTGGTAGAACAATTATCTAACACAATGGTACACAATTTTTTTTCAATGTTCCAACTATATAATCTGTCAACTATGCAATTACAAATTACTTCACCGGTGTGAGGAGCTTCGAGAAAGCAAAAAGCAATGATCTTCTTTTGCAAATTTCAATCATCATCAATAAAATGACATGTTAAACACATATACCCGAGATTCTGATTAGAAGACCACATGTCAGTTGTCAAACTCACTCTACATTTTAGTTTGTCCAAGAAGTCATAAAGCATTTCTTTCTCCTCATTGTAAATTTTTATAATATCAGACTTCAAAGTATTTCGTGACACTGCTTTAAACATCGGTTGAAGCCCTTTTATGAAATTTCGAAACCCCTCATATTCTACAAAGCGAAATGGTAATTCATGCAATATGACCATGCGTGCGAGGTCATGTCTACTTTTTTCTTGATCAAATTTGAAACTCTGAATATCAATCATTCCAGCTTAGTTTACTTCTCCGATTTTTAAAATGTGTTGTTTTATATTTCCATGCCCTTTTCGTTTATTATATTTGTAAATAACACAATGATTTAAATGTTTACTCAAATGAGAGGTTCCGTCTTTGCTTTTCCCATTCAACATCTTTTTACAATGCTTACACACTAGCTTATCATCTCCATTTTTAGTAATTTTATCAAAATCTTCCCAAACTTTCGATGTTAGCTTCCTTTTTTTTGGAGATACCCTGGAAACTTCAATGGAAACATTGGTTTCCCTGTCATCGACATCAATGGATTCAAAACTATTATCTGCATATAAATAATTAAAAGTCTATTATAATTAGAGAATTTACAGACTCTAACACTAGCATAAGTGATTCATCAAATACATGTGGTTAACAATAATGGTAAGTTTGACAAAACCATCTACAAAAATAAAACTAACAAAAATAAAGTAAAAGAGAAACCCAATCACTTGTTGCCATCCCAAGGTCCCACTCCCAGAAAGTTTTGATAGCCCGATATGTCAAGTTCTGATATGTCTGAGGTGGGCCATTACAACCTTTCTTTCTCTGCCACAAACCACAATTTCATGTATTTAATTAGGACCAACCAAATGTAAAGGACATTGACAATGCTTCCTATAAAGAGGCATCCTATTCATCCCACTTTACAATGGATAAAAGAAGATACTGACATGTTGTAATATTGGAAGAAAAAAAATCACTATGCCATGAAAAGATTAACAGAACAGATGGAGCACTAAACATCATAATTGCACCAAAACTCAATGATGTGTGCTTTGAATGGAAATAGAGTAAGAGGATTGAAATGAATCCGACTACAACATAACTCTGTTCAAAAACAAAAACAGAGAAATGCAAACAATCAAAATTATGCAAAAAAAAAAATGCATTTAACATTAGTCCATATCGAGATTGAGATTGTTGAGATTGTTGGCGCACAAAGGAGACAATTCTTCTTAGAAAGATGGGTCGTAATTGTGCTTTCAGCTGGTGAAGGAAGGGACTATGTGTTGGAGCAGGGAACTGATTAAGGACTTAGTGATCCATTAGATTTGAATATCTAAATTTTGTGGGCCATAAGATCAAGATCTGAACGGTTGAAACTCTTTAGAAGGGTAAAATTGGCTAACAGTTCAGGTTTCATCCATTAATTCCTTTTGGATGTGAAGTAATCCTTAAAAATATGTTACAATTATTGTATTGATATGTTGAGTAGCCAGGTTCTTGGCAATATGATATGAGAGGATAAAAGGGATATGAGAGGGAATATGATATCAGGTTTCAGTGATTGAGATTGTTGAGATTGTTGGCGCACGAAGGCAAGTGGTAGGAAATCCGAAGAATCAAAGCTGACAAGTTACACAAGACAAGACCAAAATTCATTCACGCCCATGATTGGCATGGCCCGCATGTTGAAAGGCTTAGATCTTTCATTGCATTTTGTAGAAATTCTGGATTGCATTTTGTAGAAATTCAGGATTTTCTACAAAATAATCGGGTTCTCTGAGAGAGGAAGAAATATAGAACCCTAATAGCAAAAGGAGCTACAAAGGTACCTGGATGTTGTTTTCGTAGATCGCCAGCTACAAAGGTTCAGATTAGGCCCTCTCTCCTTCAAGCCATTCAGAGAGCTTCCTATGAAAGGGAGCTGTATTCTGCAGAAATAAAGAAATTGGATTTATCAAAGGGAGAAAAAAACTGTAGAAATAAAGAAATTAGGAAGAAGAAGAAGAAGAAGAAAGATCTGTATTCTGTAATGAGTTTCCGCAGTTCCGCTCAACCCTACCTGTTTCGATTGTTGAGAGCCCAAGATCGCGTGGAAGAAGCCTGGAAAAAGAAGAGCCCAAGATCGCATGGAAGTCTGGAAGTGGAAGACGAATAGTGGAACACCTGTTTCGATCGTTGAGAGCCTAGGATCTCATGGAAGAAGAAGAGCCGAAGAGCGAAAAAGGGCTTCTGCAGTTCCGCTCGAAATTAGGGCATCGCCGCATCGCATACGCATACGCATTCCATCATATATATATTAGTGACGTAAACGGGTCGGATCTCGGGTCCACGGGTTTGAAACCTGTTGGAACCGGATCCGGACCCGTTTAGAAATGGGTCCAAAAAAAAGGATCCAGAACCGGACCCGTTTAAAAATCGGTTCCAAAAATAGGACCCATACCCGGTTTTTAGCGGGTCGGAACCTCCAGGTAATCGGAGAATCGGGTATCCATTTACAACCCTATATACAACGCTAGATTGAAAATCCCCTATTTATGGGTCATGTTGACGTTTGTGCTAATCCTCTAGTAGCTCATTGGTGCACCTCGCTCCAAAATAGGACTGGAGATTGATCCATTGTTGTATTTCTTGCACTTTTGAGAGATTTGACTGAATGTGCATGTGAGCATTTGTCAGAGGTTTTTTTTATATGAAAATGCGCCTTTTAAAAAAAAAAGCATAGGTTCGATGAACGTGCATAAAAATTGTTTTTAGTAAATACATAAAATTTGAATAAATAATAAGTTATGGTTAAATGAGCTCTAAAAAGGCAAAGGGCGAAGGATACGAAGAGAGAGATGAAAGATAGAAACTAACAACTTTCCTAAGATTTAAATTACAAAATGATGTTGATTTCTCATCGTCCTTGATTCAATTTTCATTAAGAGGAAGTTTGTTGATGGTCATTTTAAGATGTTCACCTTTATCTACATAAAATATTATTTGGAAGCAGGATAAGCGGGGATAAGTGGGGGGGATATTTGTTTGCATTTTTAGTGGCCGATATTATAATATCCTAGTCTCGATGCTACATTGAATTAATACCTAGTATTTAGGCTTAGATAATCTCACCTGGGAGGTGAGATAATTTGGGTTGGAATTGAGTGGGGCAGTGGGGGGATTATATTTTTTTAGGTCTTTTTGTTCCTTGCCCCCTATAAATTCGGATGCAACAAAATATCGAATTGGATTAATCTTTGAGATAAATAGAATTTCATCTCATACAATAATACCATTGGATAGACTTATGATGTTAGCTACCTAATCCAACAAAAAATTTATCCGGCTTCCAAACACATCCTATAGAAATTAAATGCAAATGAATTCATGGTCAAATGATTTCCACAAAAAAATTTATTAAAACAAAGAGAGTGGACGATAGGAGGCGAAGTGACTTTTGTAGGTATTTAATTATTGGGGAGGTACGTGGTATTCATTTCTCATCTCCTCTTTATCCAATTTACATTAAAAATATGTCAACTTCTAAGGGCTCAGGGTCAAGGGGGCACGTCAGGCGCACGATAGAGCTTCCCAGTAAGGCTCTAGTTTCAGACACTGTTGCAACTAAGAAGAAAAATTAGATTCTTCTCAACCAGGTCCACATTCTGCCTTTTTCTATAAGCTCTAAACTATAATAACAACTACCTATTGGCCATGTGGATCCAGACCATTAGTGGGTTCTGTATCTGGGGTGGTTTCCCTAATGATATTAGGAATTTCCTGTTTTGTCAAACAGCAGTTTTCTAATAGGTTAGGACTTTCCTTTTTCTTGAGATAGAGTTCTTGGGGGATAAGGATATAATGGTTATATATATGATGTAATCTGTAACCCTAGAGAGGAGGCTGAGAGTGGCTGAGATTCCAAGGCTGTGGTTTCACAGATTGGAGGAGAACCTAGTGGAAATTGATTTCCTATGGACGTAGGCATCTTTGCCGAACCACGTAAATCTCTTGTCTTCTTGTGTGGTGATTGTTTGATCTTGGTTGCCTTTACACACACGCGGTCAACAAGTGGTATCAAAGCGTCGAAGTTGTGCGTGGAAGATCAACGGAAAGAGAAGAGATCAGTCATGATCTCTTGAGCCACAGTTTGGTTTCTCTATTTCAGGAAACAGAGAAAATCATTCTTGCATGATCAGTGAAGACGAAGAAGACAGAGCGTTGGGTTTTTGGTTTGCTGGACAGATTTTCGTCGGAAAAGGGATCGGCTGCCGGATCGTTTTGAGAGTAAGACCGCAAGAAAAAAAAAAAAGAAAAGCTGCTGCCGGTCGTCGTTTTGTGCCGCAGCCGCTGCGATCATCGTTGCCGTCAACCTCCTGTCGTCGTCATTGCGTCGCCGTCGCCACACCGCAGTCGCCGGTCCCGCCAAGTCGGAGCCGCAGCAGACGGTCGCCTGCAAGTCGTTATCTGCAACTGGGTTGCAGCGTGCAGGCGGAAAGGTTGAAGACGACCCAGGCACTTTGGGTCTCGGGTCGGGTCAGTTTGACCTGACCCATTGTGGACAAAGCCCAGTCAGCAGTGAGTGAAGGTTGGTTTGGGTCTCGGGTTGGGTCAGACCCAACCCTTGGTACAAGCCCAGTTAGCAGCAAGTGAAGGTCGGCTCGGGTCGGGTTGACCTGAACCCGGTAACAGTCTGGTTTAGCTAGTCAGCCGCTATCGACGTCAGTAGAGTGACGTCATTCGGCTGATGTCAGCCGACGTCATCGAACAAGTCAACGGATAGAGTTGACCAGATTGATGGCAAAAATTTGTTTCTGCGATATCTTGATCATCTGACGTCCGATCGAAGATCCGTTTGCGCTTACGGACTCGTTTCGAGCAGATCTACATGTTAGTGGAAGAAGATTGGCTGTTTGACGGTCAATAAGGAGTTTGACCAAATCAGGAGTGCAGAAAACCGTTTTTGCAATATTGGAGCCATCCGGAGTCGGATTTCAGATCCGTTCTTCCAGCGTGCTCGTGTTGACGAGATCCACAGCTTGATGTAGGAGTTGAGGTCAGTGTTAGTTATTTGTTTTTCCTGTTGCTTAATTTGATTAAGATGGAGAACAATACTATCAACACTACCATGGTTAAGCTCAACCATTTCAATTGGTTGATCTGGAAACCAAAGATGGAGGATATTCTCTATTGTAAAGACCTCCATGATCCCGTTGAGGGGGATAGTGCCCAACCGAAAGATATGCAAGATGCTAACTGGAATAAATTGTATAGAAAAGCGATTGGTCACATCAGACAGTATATTTCACCACGTGTCTAATGAAACCAATGCGAATAACCTTTGGAAAAAGCTAGAAGCAATGTATAATAAAAAGACCTCAGTGAACAAAACCTTCTTGATCAGAAAGCTTGTAAACATGAAATTCAAGGATGGTGGTCAGACCGAAGATCACATCAATGAGTTCCTAAGTGTGATAAATCAGTTAGCCACTATGAAAATAATCCTTGATGATGAGATGCAAGCCCTGTTGCTTCTGAGTTCTTTACTGGATACATGGGAGACATTGGTTGTTTCCTTGAGCAACTCTACTCCAGATGGTGTGTTATCTATGAGTCAGGTTACCAGTAGTCTACAGAATGAAGAAACTATAAAGAAATCTGTAGGGATAGATAATGCACAGGCCTTTATTACTGAGAACAAGGGGAGGAGTAAGAGTAGAGGTCCAAAGGGGGGTCGTGGCAAATCTAGAGGTGAATCACAAGCCAAGTCTAGCAGTGAATCACAAAGCAAGAAAAAGTCAGTAAAATGCTTTTTCTGTGGCAAGATGGGACACGTCAGGAAAAATTGTTTTGCCATGAAAGAACAGAAAGGCTCCAACAATGATAAGAAGAATGACAGTGATAACACTACAGCTACTTTGGAACAGGAAGTAGTGGTGCTCGCCGGCGATGATGATAAGTGTTTGAGTGTTGCAGATGGTCAGGTTGAGTGGGTTGTTGACACAGCAACATCCTACCATGCTACTCCCTGCAGGGAGATGTTCACAATGTACAAAGCAGATGACTTTGGTACTATGAAGATGGGCAACACGAGTCATTCAGAAATTGTTAGTATCGGTGATGTCTACATTAAAACTGATATTGGTTGCACAATGACGTTGAAAGATGTGCGACATGTTCCTGATCTGCGGTTGAATCTGATTTCCAGGACTGCATTGGACCGTGCAGGTTATGAGAATTACTTCGGAAATAGCAGATGGAAGCTCACTAAAAGGTCTCTTGTTATTGCGAGAGGTACAGCAGGTAATACTCTTTATAAAACACAAGTAAAGCTGTAAAAAGATGCATTGAATGCAGTTCAAGACAATTTCTCTCTGAATCTGTGGCATAAGAGGCTTGGTCATATGAGTAAGAAAGGCTTGCAGATGTTGGCAAAGAAGGATTTAATTCCTTGCTCCAAAGGTATATCCCTTGACTCTTGTGATTATTGTTTGTATGGTAAATAACATAGGGTTGCTTTCTCTTCGACATCAAAATTGAAATCAAATATGTTGGATTTGGTATATTCTGATGTTTGTAGTCCCATAGAGGTAGAATCATTGGGTGGCAATAAGTTCTTTGTCACATTCATTGATGATGCATCTAAGAAAGTCTGGGCTTATCCATTGAAATCAAAGGATCAAGTGTTCTAAATGTTTCAACAGCTTCATGTCAAGGTTGAAAGAGAAACAGGTAAACTCTTAAAGTGTCTCCGCACAGATAATGGGGGAGAGTACACATCCAACCAGTTCAGAAGCTACTGCTTGAAGCATGGCATTCGACATGAAAAGACAGTTCCTGGTACTCCACAGCACAATGGTGTGGCAGAGAGAATGAACCGTACTATTCTTGATAAGATGAGATGCATGATAAGATTAGCACGGTTGCCTAAGTCATTCTGGGGTGAAGCCGTTCTGATTGCCATTTATCTGATTAACAGATCTTTCTCAGTTCCTTTGAATTATGATCTTCCAGAGAGAAGATGGACAGGTAAAAATGTTTCCTATTCGCACTTGAAGGTGTTTGGGTGTAAAGTGTTTGTACATGTACCAAAGGAGCAGCGTTCCAAGTTGGACGATAAGGCAGTGAGTTGCATCTTTCTTGGCTATGGTGGAGATGATTTTGGCGACAGATTATGGGATCCAGAGAAGAGGAAGCTTATCAGAAGTAGGGATGTGGTTTTCCATGAAGACCAGTTCTTTGGAGATGTTGAGAAGATTGATAAGTTTACTGAGAAAGTTGATGGAGTGGCTGATCTCACACCGACTCCTTCTCCGGTGCAGACTACAGGTGGAGAAGGTGGACAAAATGATCCGGATCGTGATGAGGCACAGGAGTTGCCAGATGATAAGGGTGTTGAGCAGGGGGAGCAGCAGTCTCCTCGAATTGAAACCACGGAACCTCAAGTTAGGAGGTCTACCCGAGAGCGTCAACCATCAACTAGGTATCATGCATCCGAATATGTTTTGCTTACTGATGAGGATGAGCCAGAGATCTTCTGAGAAGCAATGACTCATGCTGATAAATATGAGTGGATGAAGGCTATGCAGGATGAGATGAGTTCTTTAAAGAAGAACAAGACATATGAGCTGGTGCAACTTCCTAAAGATAGGAATGTTCTGAAAAACAAATGGGTGTTCAAGCTGAAAAAGGATGAGAATAGGAAACTGGTGAAGCACAAAGCACGGTTAGTGGTAAAAGGCTTCGCACAGACGAAGGGTATCGACTTCAGTGATGTTTTCTCTCCTGTTGTGAAAATGACTTCTGTCAGAATCGTTTTGGGTCTAGCCGCCAGTATGGACCTTGAGCTTGAACAAATGGACGTGAAGACCGCGTTTCTTCACGGTGACTTGAAAGAAGAGATCTACATGACTCAGCCAGAGGGGTTTGAGGTAGAAGGAAAAGAACAAATGGTTTGCAAGTTGAAGAAGAGTCTCTACGGGCTGAAGCAAGCACCTAGACAGTGGTACAAGAAATTTGATTCATTCATGTTGACTCATGGGTACCAGAGGACAGCTGCAGATCATTTTGTCTATGTTCGTCGATTTATCGATGGCAGGTTCATCATCCTTCTTTTATATGTAGATGATATGCTGATAGTTGGACAGGATAGCAAGTTGATTGGCAAGTTGAAAGAGGAGATGTCAAAGTCATTTGACATGAAAGACTTGGGTCCCGCACGAACGATATTGGGCATGCAAATACGTCGTGATAAGAGTTCCAAGAAACTGTGGTTGTCACAAGAGAAATATATTGAACGAGTACTCGAGCGGTTCAACATGAAGAATGCTAAGTCAGTTAGCATACCTCTAGCCAGTCACTTCAAACTAAGCAAGCGCGTGTGTCTTACTACAGATAATGAAAAGGAACGGATGTCATGTGTTCCTTACTCCTCTGCTGTGGGGAGTCTCATGTATGCCATGGTTTGTACACAGCTAGACATTGCTCATGCTGTGAGTTTAGTGAGTAGATTTCTCGCAAACCCTGGAAAAGAGCATTGGAAAGCAGTGAAGTGGATCTTTAGGTATTTGAGAGGTACTTCCAAGGTGTGCTTATGTTTTGGAGGCTCAAAACCAGTCATGGAAGGTTATACTGATGCTGATTTTGCAGGTGATCTTGATCGTCGGTTATCGACTTCTGGTTATTTATTTACTTTTGTAGGGGGAGCTATCTCTTGGCAATCGAAGTTACAGAAGTGTACAGCACAATCTAAAACTGAAGCGGAATACATAGCTGCTAATGAAGCAGGGAGAGAGATGCTTTGGTTGAAGAGATTCCTTCAAGAACTAGGTTTGAAACAAGAAGAATATTTAGTCTACTGTGATAGTCAGAGTGCTATGGATTTCAGTGAGAATGCTACATATCATGGTCGCATGAAGCACGTTGATATCAAGTACCACTGGATTCGTGAGGTGATTGAGAAGACCTTCATGAAGCTGAAAGAGATTCATTCGGACAAGAATCCCTTGGACATAATGACCAAGGTTGTATCTAAGGGAAAGCTGGAGCTGTGTTCAGAGTTGGCAGGACTGAACTCCCAGTAAGAGGTTCAGGGCATCTTCCCCATGGTCTAGAGGGGGAGATTGTTGGCCATGTGGGTTTAGACCATTAGTGGGTTCTGTATCTGGGGTGGTTTCCCTAATGATATTAGGAATTTTCTGTTTTGTCAAACAACAGTTTTCTAATAGGTTAGGACTTTCCTTTTTCTTGAGATAGAGTTCTTGGGGAATAAGGATGTAATTGTTATATATATGATGTAATCTGTAACCTTAGAGAGGAGGCTGAGAGTGGCTGAGATTCCAAGGCTGTGGTTTCACAGATTGGAGGAGAACCTAGTGGAAATTGGTTTCCCGTGGACGTACGCATCTTTGCCGAACCACGTAAATCTCTTGTCTTCTTGTGTGGTGATTGTTTGATCTTGGTTGCCTTTGCACACACGCAGTCAACACTACCAACTCTAAGAAATGAAAAGGCAAAGTAGAATTTCCATTAAGATCATGATCATCTGCAACAGCTTGTAGTAATAGAAGACAAGGATATGAATTTTTTTTTTGAAAGTCAAATCAACTTAAGCTGACTCTCAAAAGATGCCTTTTGAGTTGCAAGTGTAAATTATAACAGCAACATAAAAGATAAAAAAACAGGTTTTCCAGTTCAAATGCGAAACAACATGAATTGAATCTTATAAAAAGAAATCTAATGTTTGAGTTTGAGAGATTCACCAAATTGTGAAAACCGAAGGTAGAGATTAGATCTAAGGAATAGAACAGAGATGGAGAGAGATTTGTTCATTTGCATGTAGAGAAATTACCTTGGAATTGGATGTTGGAAGGCAGAGATCCAGTTCTTCCTGTCCAGGAATAGCTTTCCGAAAATCGTGAAACCTCGTCTCTGCAAATTGGCTGCCATGACTTTCAATATTAATGATGGTGTGTGAGAGAGAAAGAGAGCTCAAGAACTGGAAAGAAATAATTAGATACAGAGCCGCAGTGGCAGTGTTTCACGTAAATACAATACTAGCGCTAGCGCAGCCTCATAATAAAATTATTGTATTGATAAATAGAATTATATTTAAGTATTTAATGAATTATAATTTAATATTAAAAGAAGAATCATACACAATTAGAGTATATTAAAAAATATATAAATTAAAAATATAGAAATGCTAGCGCAAAAAGATTTACAGAGGAAGTAAGATGAGGAAAGGAGTAAGAGAAAGTTATACATTTTGATTGGTTAGGTTAGCCCGCAATGATATAATGCTTTAAGCTAAGCTATAATAATAATAATTATTATTATTGTTATTATTATTATTATTATTATTATTATTATCGTGCTATCACTCTACCAAGGATACTCTATATTCTCTTTGGTTGGAAACTTTTTGCGGTTGGAAAGATCTCGCTAATTCAGATTCAACAAGTAGATCTCTTCCTTTTTTTTTATTAAGTTTGCATGGGATCTACTAGGTCATACATTCCTAAGATTTCATGAGCACACTTACATATTTTTGTAAAAAAATTATTATTTTATTTATTCTTTTCTTTTTATATATTTTTAATAAATTGAAGAGGATTTTACAAAAAAAAAAAAATCCCTTAGATGTCTGTTGCACGAAAAAGGATCTCATAGTTTTAATTGCACAAGAAAGGCCCTTCTACCCATTTTAACTTAGTGAGCAACGAAAACCTTTCTTGAGCAATTACTATTATGAAGTCTATTTTCATACAACGGACATTTAAGGGGGCTTTCCGTAAAATATTCTAAATTTAATTTTTCTTTTAAACTTTTGCATTCGTTTGTCTTACGTTTCTAAACCTCAAATATTTTGTTGTTATTTTAAAATATCAATATAGCATTTTTATTTTGTTATGGCCTTGGTAGCGCCCATGCATAGGCCAAAAAAGAAAATATATATATTTCAAAATAAAAGAAATATCAGTGCATGTTAAAGAAAATATAAACAAAAAAAAAAGAAATGTAAGTAAATAAAGATTTATAAAGGAAGTAAGGTGAGGATAGGAGTAAGAGAAATATATAAATTATGATTAGTTAGGTGGGCCCATAATGATTCCATACTCTAAACCAAGATAAAATAATAATAATAATTATTATTGTTACTATTTTTATTATGTGCCTTTCATGTATGGAGTGAGGTAGTTAATTTTATGAATCCTAGCTTGATGATGTCCCCCTATCATTCTTAACTCATTGGGCCCAACTTGCAAGGTTGAAATGCAAATTGTATTTGATGGGTACCATAAACAACCTGGCCCCACTGTGAGATTGGACACTGGGTTCAACTTTTACACTGTGACCTATAAGGATTTATAGCTCTCTTTGCTAGATAAAAGATAGATTTGGTTATTTAAATCCATATGGGACAAAATCCCATTGCTTTATTTGCTACGTATATATATAACGTAATCATAGAGGATATACATATATAACTATATGAATTAAAATATAACGTTTAAATTTTAAGGATTCTAATGTCTTTATACTTTTAGATTGTCTATGATAAGTATATTGGTTGTAGATTATAATGAGGATTAAATGAGGAAATAAAATACCTACTAAATAAGAAAGTGGAATTTTTAGGAGATTAAATAGTAAAGAGAGAGATTAGGGAAATGGGAGAGAATCTTAGGATTTTAATTCGAGTGGGCCACGTGTCGAATGCATGCCTTATTTAATAATTATATTATTTGTAAATAATAATATTTATACATATTTAAATGCTTGTTAATTTAATATTAACATTAAATTAATTTTACAATTATAATCTTAAATTTTTTAGTGCACTCTTAAAAAGTAAATATCATATTCATAAAATTAAATAAAAATGAAAATAATGTACTTTTGGAATTTCATTAGAATATTAATCAAAAAATAATTTTTCCTTTAATCTGTAAAATCAAGTCAAAAGAAAAAAAATATTATATGGTAATATAAATTAGATGAAATACTCCACTATGCAAAGAATTATTAGTTCAATCAATCCTATTACTATGAAAATTTTGAATTAGGTGAAAAGAAGCCTATAATCAAGTTTATCACAAAATTTAGGTTTGTCACTTGTTCAATTGCGCATAACTCAAAGAAAGAAATAGAAAGAAAAATTTCGACTAAATGTTATAAAACCTAAAATGATCTCCAATTGAGTAGTGGAATTAAAATATGGGATATACTTTCAATTTCTACATTGGTAGAAAAAAAAATTGTATTAGTCCTACACTAAGAATAAAATACCATTTGCATTACCATAGACATTCAAAAATGAAAGACATACTTAGTTAATAGGTATTAGCATATTAAAACTGATACCTATAAAAATGTAATAATCATGGCCTCGAGAGATATAGAGAGAAAAGAGAAATTAAATAATTAACATGAAAAAATAGCATAATTATCTTCTTAACATTTAAAACAAAAATATATATAAACCTTTAGAACTTTTGGTGTTTAAAGAGTATAGAATTGCACTTTCTCTCAATAGTGAGTTGTTTGATGGTGTCTCTATGTATATACTATACTTTATATTCTCATGTAAAACCTACAGGTTGATGAACTAGTCTTTCTCTGTTTTTTTTTCCTCCTCCCATTGTTACATAGAAAATTTGAATTTCAACACCTAACATTTATGGCGAGCGGAGTTAAAATAAAAATGAATATGATTGTCTACCTTCCAAAGGTTATATCAATCTAACCACAAGAAATGCTGTGTATAAAATTGAAAGATTTTAGGATAAGAGATAAAGACTGATTCATTTATGTAAAATTTAAAATTGAGTGAAAGTATTAATCCAAATTTAAAATTGTAATGTTATGGCTAATCTAAATTATTTGTTGTTCCGGGTTTTAAGGGATATAATTTAAAATGAGATAGATTTTACAAATCTTGCCTCTTAGTAGTGTCATTCTAAGTGATTAATTTAGGAAAGATCTATCAATTTTAGGGCTTGAGCATTAACTTACTTGAGCGGGGCCCAAATAGTCAAATTCGATGGTCATAATTGCTTAATCTAGAAAATATATTGGCTACTTCACCCAAATGGGGCCTACAATTAACTCATTGATTTACATATTTGGCACATATATTGTGGCATCACATGTACCCCATCAATGAAGCCCACTCACAAAGCTAAATTGAGAGGAAAATAGTGTGGGATCAATCCCCAAATAGCTTAGTCACATCTAACTTAGTCCTACCTAATCCACCATATCTAGTCCATTCATGCCTCCTCAAGTCCAAATCAATTCATCATACTCACGCCAACTCATAGCCCAATTTAGCCCAGCATACTCAAATTCCAATTTCTCCCACCTTGATATCCAACCCAAATTCCAATTTCCTGCACACAGCAACCCAAAATGGATATCCAAAAAAAGTATTGTTGGTCAAGTAAGGTTGACTAGCCACGTTGTGGCTTGGAAGAATCCAACTCCTTTTAAATAAAGGTTAGATTTGGGTTAGAATCCTGATTGTGGACTCCACCTTTCTGACCTGATGACCCATTTCATTTATGAATTATTGTATATACTTATATATATCAATTAAAATAGGAAGTTTATATTTTAAGGATTTTTTTATCATTTGGGATAGTCTATTATAAGGATGGACGCAGCACACATGCCTTACAATTTGGCCCAAATCAAGGGTTTTACATGGGCCATTTCTGGTCTAGATCCTAAACTTATTAGGCATCACCTAACATTGCACTACTAAAATGTTAACAATGATTCTTAGATATAAACTTTAAAGCTAAATTGCATATTATTTAAAAACTAATTTCACTTAGACAAAAGTGTTCATAAATGAATTTTAATGAGATTTGTTTTTAGCCCTAGAATAATAATTGCATAAATGGAAATTTACTTATGAGCTATGAAGAATTACGGGGAAACATAGGGTAGTTCTTCTCCAAAATGGGATCTTTTATTATTAGTTATAAATATTCAGGATCATTACGAAAAGAAAAAGCTTTTTTCTCTATATAATGCTGCTCCCCAAAATAGACATATCTCAAACCCAAACTGTATATTTATCAAGTGAATGGACCCAACTTTCATGCCTTTCAATTTGGCCCAAATCAAGGGCCTTATGTGGTCCATTTCAAGTTTAGATCCCAAATAGATTGGGCCTCGTCCAACATTGCATTGCGAATGGCTGGGCCGATTTGGATCAGGGTGTATCAAAGTCTACGTCAAAATGTATTAAAAAGTAATTATAATTTAAAATAAAACTATTTAAATCAGTTGTAAAATGGCAAAATAAGTTTGTAAAGTTCATAAAAATAACCAGAAAAAACCTAAAAAAAATAGAAATAAAATGACATAAAAAGTAAATGAAAGAAAACAGTAAAGTCCTTACTATTTGTTGGATAGGAATTTCAAGTTTTTTAATCCAAATTGATTTTTGACAAAGAAATTAACTTTGAATTGGGTTTAGAGATAAAAAAAAAAAGAGGAGATTAGGGTGATTCGTAACGAGAGAGATTTTAGGGGATTAGAGAGAAGAAGGGCAATGAGACAAATTTTTAGAACTGCAATTGAAGTATGCCACATGTCGTTCTCCCGTAAACAAGAAGCGCCACGTGTTGCCCTCCCACGAAAAGATATTGTTATAATATATATATAATATATAATAATTAATAATATATATAAAAAGGGTTCATGTACATACCCTAAAACCATCACTCCGAATTAAAGTGGACCCCAATGCTCAACCCATCCAATTGAGGTTTGTCCACCCCAAAGATCATGCTAATTTTACAATTGATTTTAATTGATATAAAGAGTTTGATTTAAGGAGAAGTTTTCTTTTTCAAAGAGTCCAATCAAAATAGTATTTACTCTCTCTTATCAAATCAATTTAGAAAATCTTCTAAAGTTCCGTTCATTCAAGATTTTCCTTTGCGCCTAAACTGTGAAGAGTTCAGATTTTTTTTTTATTTTTCCCTTTTTCTAAACATTAGATAATGACGATCAGCTGTTAATGTGAATTGGGTCCACTATAGCCAGCCAGACTCACCAAAATTGGGCCCATTTTCTTACCAAATCAATCTATAAAATCTTCTAGAGTTCCGTTCATTCAAGAATAGGAAAGAAGATTAGGTTGACCGATAATGAGAGAGATTTTAAGAGAAGATTAGATTTTAGGGATTAGAGAGAGGAAGGACAATGAGAGATATTTTTAGGACTTTAATTGGAGTGTGCCACGTGTCGCTCTCTTGTAAAGAAGAAGCGCCACGTGTCGCCCTCCAACGAAAATGGGCTCCAACGAAACGGGGTATTGTCATAATATATATAACTGGCACTTCAGGGTCCGCGCCCAACATGGGCCACGAAAAATAATAATTAATTATTATTAAAAATTATTCATAATTTAAATAAAATAGTAATGCATATTATGACATAAATCATAGTGAAAACATAGTTAAAATATTGAATCTTTATTTTTTGGAAAAGAGAAAATATTTTCTTTGAATCATAGATGTATAAAAGTTGAGAGTAAAAACAAAAAAAAAAAAACGTTGATATTAAGTCATCCTTAAATGATTAAAGGAATTACCTGTAGTCTAAGGAAAAAAAAATGTTGATATTTGTTTATTGGCATGCACTTATTTCAGTAGTTGCACTAAAGTATAGACATTAGGTCTATCCAAGAAAGGAAAAAGACAAATGAATCATAGACAATGGCCCTTCTATAATGCTCTATGATGACTTGCCATATTATGTTTGGGTTTGGTCAATTTATGTGAACAATAAGTTTGCTGGAATTTCAAATAGCTTATTGATATTTTGCTGCTTTATCGATTAATTCTCTAACTCAAAATCTACTGTGATAACCATTAGTTACTATGTCTCTTATCAATGCATTGTGTATTAACTGAACTGACCTTAACAGTCACTTATCTATTATCTAACAACAATAGAAAAGTGAGGTATCAATTGGCTAAGCCGACCTCCAAGATAAGAGATGACCACTCTGATGGTACTTGCTTGCGTGTTTAGTAGATAAAGTGAGTTCAGATAAAAGACCTCTTTTTAAATGATTGATTCTTTGTTCTAATTCCTAAGGATGATAATTAGGTTTTTTTTTTTTCACAATCCATCTATGCCAATTGTTGCTTATTAGCATAAGATATCATCAACATAACAACATCATCATCAATATATGATTCATACGCAAAAATATGATTAAAAAAAAAAGAACTCGAGAAGTAACTATATAGGATGTACATACCTGGTCATCTAAGCCCTTCTCTATATATTTCTCTCAAATATCCTTCTAAAGCACTAAAAGATAGAAGAAAGATCTTGTGAGTATATAAATAGAAAGATGAGTGTAGAGTTGCAAAAAAAAAAAAAAAAAAAAGTTACTCACTGGAACTCTTTTAAATTAAGTCTTATGTAAAGGAAGTTTAATTGAAACCAAAAGTCCGATTAAAAAATCTCAGTTAAGAGAGTCTATTTACATTGCGATATTAATATAATGTGCACATGGCCTGTTGGAGTAAATAAAGAGAAAAAAAACCCAGTAAATGAAGTAGTATAAAAAGAAAAAAAAACAATAATAAAGTAAAAAGAAAAAATAATCATATAATATGTAGATTAGTACCTTACAGCGATGTCGTTGATACTATCTTTTAGTAGTTGGAAAGAAGAAGAAGAGGCAAAAGTCGATCTAGCATAATAGATCTGTTTCGGAACCAATTCAAAAATACAACTTTTGTTCTTATTATACTCTCTTCCCTCAACGGGACTCAATCACCATCACTATCATCATTAACACCTTGTTCTCATCATCATCGTCTCACCATTCTTCATTTCCACCATCATTCATTCAAACCCATCTCTGCATAGGCCACCATTCCCTGTACCCACTCATTCTAGGCCAAGAACAGTGATGAAAGAATTTCAAGACATCATGACTGCACCTTCCCTTCATCTTTTTCTCCTTTCTCTCTCCTTCCTTTGTCGTTTTCTCCTCCTCCTTGCATTCTTCTTCTTCTTCCCTGATCTTCTTTTCTTTTTCTTTTTTTGCTGGTTTGTTATTCATGCTTTTCTTTTTCTTCTTATTCGTCTTCCTTTCTTCTCCATGCTTTTAGTTTTTTTATCCTTTCTTTTCTCAATAAGCTTTGAGTCCAAATTCCCCTATTACATGGAACCATGTAATATATGTTGGGATCTCCATCGCAGGGCCCATATAGAGATAATTTGGACCATTCAATATGAGTTTCATTCCCTTTAGGTCTGTATCCAAAAATCGCAATTCAATAAGAGTGGGTCTCACTATTTGATTGTATACATGATGAAACCTGATTAATGCCATTAGTTCCTAGTCACATTTACAACATGTGCGCTATTGGACGGTGGGCCTCACTCCTATTAAATTAAAATTTTAGATTATATCCTTAGAGGTTATGTCTAAAAGGTGAGTCACAGTAACCACCCATCTTCACAATCATAAAAAGGTGGCCCCACCTTCATTATTATCATCATCATTATCATCATCAAAACTTTATCTCAACCATGATGGGGTCGGCTACATGAATTCTATTTCTCCATTCCGTTCTACATATAAGGTCGGCCCCACCTTATATTACCTAAATGTTGATCCCCTATTCACAATCACAAAAAAGTAGTGCCTCATTATAATTTCTATAAAGGTATACCCACATTGTGATTTGTAGAAAAGTTGGGCCTCCTATGCCATAATTCTTATAGAGGTTGGGGTGGGGGAGCAAATTTCATAATCATAAAAGGTAATCCCACTTTGCAATTCTTAAAGGCAGCTCCCATGATTATAATCATAGAAGGGAAAACTACATTATATAATTCCAATAAAGATGAGCCTAAGTGGTGCCCTATTGTGCTAATTCCTATAAGAGTAGGCCCCACGTTCTAATAACTCCTAAAAAGAGGTTATTCATATATTGTAATTTTTAAAGGTGTTCCCAAATCCCATGAACAAAAATTCAAAAAAGTGGCTCACATTGTAATTCTTGAAGGTAAGTCTCATTTTCACAACCAAAAAATACATTGTAATTTGTTGAAAAGTTGGGCCCCATGTGCTATAATTCGTCCAATATTCATATTCTTAAAAGGTGATCCCACTTTGCAATTCTTAAAGGCGGCTTCCATGGTTATAATCATAAAAGGGAAAACTACATTATATAATTCCAATAAAGATGAGCCTAAGGACTTGTTTGGCAGCTCTACTCTTTTTCTCACAGACCCATTTAAAATAGAGCCATTAAAAAAAGAGCTAAACAAAGAAGAGGCTAAAATAAAAAAAAGTGTTTGGTAATACATGGATCTATTATAAATAAACTGTTTGGTATACCCTCTATTTGCTTACTTTTAGAGGGCTTGCCTCTTATTTGGAAGGGTAGTTTATGTCATTATGTAAAACAAAATAAACTCATATACATGTGTTCCCCTCCATATATCATTTGGGAACACATGCAATATGGACCATAGAGATTACATTCAAAATATCATTGAAGAACATATTCATTATCTATACACATATCCTCATATCATAATAACTTGTCATTTGGAAATTGCAACTATTTACATCAAAGTATAGCCTGTAAATTGTAAACAATTTAAAATTTATAAAATCACAGACCATCATACAACTTCTCTATCATTCCATCATCATACATAATTACACACTATCACATCAACAAATTGAAAATCATACCATCACACACCGTTACTCCATAGAGATTCATCAACTACACCAATTAGCCACATAGATAATATAAAACAAACAAAATTTCAAGATTTTACTTTCTAATAATAATCCATCAAGTTTACAAAAATCACAACACATATCCATCAAGTTTCTAATACAGCCATTATCACAACCCATTCATAAAATGTAGAATAACAAAAGATGAAGAAACACATGCTTAAAAAGATTTATCTCGCCAAATAGCATCTGCAATTGAATTCCTCTTGGCATCTATCTCTGTCCTGTTTGTAATATCAACATTATAAGCTCCCATATCTTCCGGAACATTACTATTTTGCTCCACTTCGGCATTTTCACTAGAAAATTGTAAAAATAATTGGTCTTCCATATGCTCTTTTCCAATGAAATTATGCATTGCCATTGTAGCAATTACAATATTTCGTTGTACATGAAATGGGAAAGGAGCCATCTGCTTGAGGATAGGAAATCGAGCTTTTAATACTTCAAAGCTTCGCTCAATCACATTCCTCAACGATGAATGTAATCTATTAAAATATTCCTCTATAGTACGAGGAATAGCAGCACCTTGAAAATCTGGAAGCCAGTATCGAACGTTTCGAAATGGAGAAAGAAACCCTCGCATGTTTGTATAACCAGCATCAACCAAGTAATATTTACCTAAAGAGAATTAAATAAAAATCATAAAAATTAATACTTGAATAAAATTTTGTATCATACATCTGATGAGATTAAAATCAGTTTAAATGCTTTTTTACCAGGTGGAGCATGTGGAAACTTTAGCCTTTCATCAGATATTGTGTCTAGGAGAATTCGTTGATCATGAGCTGTACCTTCCCATCCACATACCAAACAGGTAAAGAGCATGTCAAATGAGCATACTGCCATTACTTGTTGCATGCAATCTCCCTTTCTACATCTATGAGGGATTTGTTTCTCTGGTTGGATAATGGCATGCACAAGAGTTCCATCTAGAGCACTAATACAATCCTAGAAAAAATTGTGAACATTAAAAAAATTTATAATATATAGAGTAAAGAAAACAAAATTACCTATAGTATGGAAAGAGAGTAATACCTTAAAATATGGCTCAAAATGTGGATTCAAAAGGATTTCTTTTGGCACTATATTTAGTGGAGGCAGCTTTATCATGTCTTTGGCAAATAGCATCATTGCTTTCAATACCTGATGAAAGTGTCTATGAATAGTTTCTCCTGAGTGTTGAAATCTATCTTGTATCACTCTGTTTGTATGGGCATGTGCAATGACCATCATAAATATAGCCAACTGCTCCTCCACAGGTACATATTTGCTGTCTTTCAGGAACTTCTTTTCTCTAAAATACATGCATAAACGCCGAAACACATGTTGTTCCATACGTAGTAATTGATGACAGATGATGGGGTTACCATTCATAATGGTTTGGACATGACCATATCCGGTTAGGAACGAGTTCCTACATGGTTCCTTAATTAAGCATTGTTGTCGCTTTTTGTACAGCAATATGATAAGTACTATTATTTTTTGAAGTAAAATTGGATCCATGTGCTCTGTATGTATCAAACAAAATATAACAAATCATTCATTCATAGTGGATATGACAAATAATATCAATTAAAATATTTCCAAAAATTTCATTTATAGATAGTTCGACATAACATCAATGTCTCAACTCAAAATAATATCAAGCCATGTTTCCAAACAACAAAAGAGAGACATAACATTCATAATCATCAACCTATCAACTAGATACCACTAACACCTCCACATGTATTCCCTCTCTCTTTTTCCATTTGAGATTTGAGCCAATTCATCCTACCTTCATTTGACCTAAGTAGCATCTAAATCGTTCTTTTCTCCTTAACCTCAAAACAATTAAGAGCAGCTGCATACAATGGACTACTATCAGTCAGTTCGGGCATTGCATGCAATATGTCAATACATTCGCCAATGGTATCTCCTTCAATTTGAACAGGAGTAGTAGATAACTGATTTGATGCTTTTATTGATGCAGCGAGCTCCATTATGCATGTGTCTATTGCATCATTACTCTTCATTGATTGCTTTTTAGAAGGCCTTGGTCTCTTTCGCCTAATATTTGCCATCAAGACATCTATACCAACCTCACTAGCAACTGAGTCTTCTAACATGATGGACTGTGGGGTTCTAAGGTCTAGGGATGGAGTATCATCATAATGATTCAAGTTAAGAGAATCAGAATCCATATCCATTGTAATATCTTCAGACTGACCATCCATTACCAGAGCCCATTTATCATCACCTCTAGCTGAAGTACCATCAAATAAAGTAGCCATCTTTTCAGGAAAAGGAAGGGGCTTGGACTTAAATACTTTGGCATCTTTGTGTGTCTACAATAAAGTTTAATAATAATGGTCAAAGGCTATCACTTGTTTTGTAAATGTTAAAAAAAAACTAGAAGTTATATATACTTTTAGGTATTCGATCCATCTGTCTTGTTCCATCTCCACACAGCTTGTATGAGGATTAAATCCTATGCCAGTTTGACTTGTCAAGTGCAACCAGGCATTGTATAATTTTTTCATTTGATCCAATTGATTCTTTAGTTGCTTTTGGTTGAAGTTGTGTTTTGTCTTAAGATTAAATTTTTCTATAATCACTTTCCATGCCATTGAGTTAAACTGCACACCGGGGCGACCACCGGATTTAACTTGTTTTAAACAAACATCAATGAGGCATTTTCTCATACTATCAGACCAATGCCCACGATCAATGTCATCTATGTCTTTTGCCTTTCTCTTATCTGACATTATAACTACATTCAACTACACAAAAAGCAAAATATAATAATAAAAAAATGCATCCATTACCAGAGAAAGATGATAAAAAAATGTAAGTATTTATTAAAAAAAGTTAAATGGGAAATTCAATCAGAACAGTTATTAAAAAGACTAGTACTAGTAGTGCTAATGGTAAGCCAACAGCAGTTACAAGTTCAGACCACCCTCCATCAGTTACAAGTTCAAATCCTAGAGCAGGCAGACCTATGAATTCGGTGGTGACTAAGAAGCCAAAAGCCACAAAGAGTGTGTGGCGCAAGGGAAACCCAGTTGCAGCTGTTCATAGAATGGAAGTTTAAAGTTCTAGGCTAGATGTTGGAGACGGGAGGGAGGTCTATCTTGAGCAATGCCCGCGATCAAAGCTTCAACAGCAGTGCATCAAGTATCTCAGCCCTGTGGGTCTCTTTCTCTTCCATTTGTAGTGTTTTTAGTTTTTGAGGAAAAGCTTTTTCAGATGTAATGGTCCTCATGTTAATTTTTTGGTACCTGTTTTCCATTATTTGGTCAACATATGAATGGTTTGTTTCATCCAAATGTGGGCCTTGCTCATTCATGTTGTAGGGCTAAGGATACTGTATGCTCCTTAGTTAATCATAGTAAAAAATCTTACTGTTGTTTCATTTTGTAGAAAGAAAGAGAGGGCTATGAAGTTATAGTAGAGAATGGAAAGTTCTTCTATAAGGATGGGAAGCTTCTTGACACATCTAAAGGGGACAGAGATACCAAGTGGATCTTCGTTCTCAGCACATCCAAAGCCTTATATGTTGGAAGGTGAATTTCTCCTGACAAATCACATATTGTTCCTATTTATTTATCATTTGCATTGTATTGCGCTAAAATTGATTTCATTTCATTATCTGCCCCTTTTTTGGCAGAAGAAGAGAGGTGTGTTTCAGCATTCAAGTTTTTTGGCTGGAGGAGCTACATCTGTAGCCAGAAGATTAGTGCTAGAAAAGGGAATTCTCAAGGCATGGATTCTGACACCTTTACTTGGAAGATTTTCTACCTTTATAGGTATGTTGCAGTTGATTAACAAGGTTGTTCTTTCATGTCTTTGTACAGGCTGTCTGGCCACACAGTGGGCATTATCGACCAACTAAAGAAAATTTTTAGGAATTCATGACCTTTCTGAAAGAAAAGAATGTGGATCTCACTGATGTAAAGGATAGAATCTCAACTTGCCATGTATATAATGTTATATATTCCCAATCAAGAAAAATAGTACTCTCTTCATTTTGTTTGACCAGCAAACTATCAATGAGAACATCTTGTATTCTAAGCCATTTCTCTGGTGGGGACTATGCCCTATTATCTCCTTGATTGGATAATCCTGGCTATCCAATTAGGGGCCTGCAAATGACCAATACATACATTGATTCAAATTCAATAATGGTAAAATTAGACAGATCATTCAAATGGGGGAGGTCAGTGGATTATCTGCCATCCACTGTAAGGCCTGTCACAAGAATGGGATGGGTATCCGAATGGTTCAGACTCTAGTCCACATATCATATTTGTATGGACAAGGAATGGTTCTATATGAAATTTGTATATTTCCATCTCTGGAAGATGACCAACTAATCAATCTTTTTCCATGGTTTTCAGAAAAGTTCAACAGAGGAGGATGATTATTCTCTGAGCAAACATTGTAGAAAGACAAATCCTAGACAAAATAGAGGAGAGAGAGAGAGAAAAGAGGATTGGTTTTGGCAATTTGAAAGAGACAACGGTTTGGGCATCTGACTGCAAACATTGTTCAGTCATTGAATGCTTGGATTCTTGAAGCTTGTGTACTTCCTATAATTCAGATGATAGAGAATATCCGCTAGACAATATTGTGAGCCTTGGCATTATAGTAGTATGATCTGTGTTCGAAGGAAGGTACCATACAACAGTTATTTGAAGGACACCACATGAATTACATTGAGTGCATCAATTTAGACTATAAATCCACAAGGAAGGAGTCATTTTCATGTGCCAAGGTTGAGTTGGCAAATGAAACATATAAGGAAGTAGCCTCTAAAATCATAAATAAATGTCTGAATGCACCTTTTTTATGACATAGTACATGGTCTGTGTTTGAGGTCACATGATCTTTAACATCTCAATAGTTCAACATAGAATGGAATGGAGCAAAGTCTTTCAGTCATTGAGGGGGCAAACTTAATAATAAACCAACCTTGCTATAGTTATAAGAAATACAAAGCCAATGGCCACTGATGCAAATATCTCTCTTTGATATTTGTCAAATGTGCCATTTTCCATCAAGATGTTTAAGAAAAAGAAAAAAGAGAATGCCAAAACTCTTTACATGAAGAAACCATGTTTCAAATTATTCAAAAAGACTTACTGGGTTTTTTAATCGTCAAAATAATGATGGAAAATACACTTGAAAAGCTTATATTTCTTTTAAGCATTATAGCAAACATTTAGCATGGGAATTTAAGGTCCCTCATGAAATGGCAGTTGTTATCATGTCAAGATAATATTTTTTTAACTTGAGCCATATGCAGTTGATACAATGATCTTCTTAATTCTTATCCAACCATAGACGACATATTCATATGGGAAGCCATTAGGAATAGAAAGCATCATTTTGTCCTGCAAGCCAAAAAAAAAAAAAAAAAGACTGCATACATTACATTGAACATCTACCATCAAATAGAGTGTATTGGGCATAAGGCCAAAGAGAATGATGGGTATTCATTTAAAATCACATAAGATGCAACCTACAAGGAAGAGAGCTACAGTGATTTACTAATCCTAGAAAAGGGGAAATGCATCCGCTTGGAGAAGATAACCCACAAGATCGATGCGGAGATGACGACATCTCTAGAGTGACTTTGGCATGAGGCCCAGAGAGAGAGAGAGCCTAGAGTGTCTTGGCTTTATACAAAGTAGAGAGCGAGATGGATTTTACAAATATCAGGCATTCCAACAGTACAGCAAAGAGAAACAGGGGAAAAAATGGAAAAAAAAAAGGAATAGAGAAGAAGAATGCTTACAAGTTTGTTCAACAGCAGCGGGCCTGGCGTATCAACTCCTTTCTCTTTCATTCTCCTCTTTCTTGTCCCCTCTTCTATCTTCCTCTTCAATGCACTTCTTGTTCTCTACTTTCCTGGCCTCTCTTTTGTCTTTGCTCTTCAACGCACGAGAGTTTTATGAGAAGGATTTTCGTTGGGAATAAAATTCCGTCTAAGGGCAATTTCGTCAGCTAAAATGCCTCCCGCCTCCTTTTTCCACGGAGCCCGCTCCTCTTTTTTTGGTGAACCCACTTTTGAAGCATTTTCAATTTAGAGAGATTGGCTCTTTTTATCTAAAATGTATAGATACTATATTTTTTAACCAAAAGCTCTAATATTTCAAAGCTCTATAAAACTTAGACATTTAGAGAAATAGAGGGTTAAAATAGAGATGCCAAACATGGGCTGCGTGGTGTCCTATTGTACTAATTCCTATAAGAGTAGGCCCCATGTTCTAACAACTCCTAAAAAGAGGTAATTCATATATTGTAATTTTTAAAGGTGGTCTCAAATCCCATGTACAAAAATTCAAAAAAGTGGCTCACATCGTAATTCTTGAAGGTAAGTCGCATTTTCACAATCATAAAATGGGGCCCACATTTTAATTCATATAATGTTTGGCATATGTTGTATTTCTAAAGGTGGGCCATGTGGGTAGAAAGTGTTTAAGAAATAATATGGGTGGTGATGTGTATTTAGGCTTTTACTAACTAATGATGGACTGTAAGGAAATAGAGCTGGTTCCTCGTCATTAGAAAAACAAAGAGATGTCTCCTCTAATGAAATCTTATTTTTATATTTACCAAATACTTTAGTTTGAAATAAAAGGTTTTAAAATTTTTTTGTTTTACCAAATAGACTAATTATAAATTAAAATTTAAAAATCAGGGCTTTTATTTTAGATCTTAATTTAATTGGTCATTTCTAGATTAGACCAAAGTTTTCTAAGGGCCATGTGTAGATCAAGTGGGTCATGTGGAGGATGGTAGATGGTTATGCTATTGGAAAATCCTAGCCCTTCTTATTTAATTTATGGTTTAGGAGTTAATTTTGTTTGGTTTGGAGGCTGAGTTTGGGGAGAGACTCAATGTTGCCACCACACCCCACCCCCGCAACAACCTTTCTCAATCCAAGCTTCCAATTCGACTAGTCTTCAATCATTTCTTCTTCTATGCTCAATCCCAAAAGACCCTTTTCTTCTTCTTCCCAAAGCCCCTCCAAAACCCTCTCCCTAGAAGCCATTCTCAAGAGGGGTTTCAGCCCCACCTCAACGTCCATCAACTTCCTCCCCCTCTTTCTGTCCGAATCCAATCGTTTCCTTTCTCTTCTTAGCATCTTCTCCTAAATTCACTCCAACAAAATCAGAGGAAACGCCCTCACTCACTCAATCGTCTCCTTTGCTCTCCTCAAACAGAGCAGAGTTCAACAAACAGAGCATTTCATCACCCAGATGCGAAAGAATGGATTTTTTCCCAAAAAGGGCATCTACGACACTCTAATACGTGGCGTTTGCGATGCCCAAACAGACCTAGAAAAAGCTTTTCTTGTTTTGCAGGATCTTTGGCGAAATCACGGTATTTCTCCCTCTGCTTTTACTTTCTATTACTTGATTTTCCACTTTAGCTCTGCTTTTACTTTCTATTCATTGATTCTCCACTTTAGCTCTCTGGGTATGATGGACAGAGCAATTGAGGTTTTAGAATTGATGGTTGAGACCAAAATCGGATACCCTTAGGATCCTCTATGAGTCTTTGTCAATGAAAGTATTTAAAGCAAGTGGGAGGGGATTAGATTTTAGGGAGATTTGACTGAGATTAGATGCAGCAATGAGAGAGATTTTATGAGGGGGATTAGATTTTAGGGGTAACATGTATCACAGCCTTACGAAGAATGAAGCGCCATGTGTCACTTTCATGTAAAAAAGAAGTACCACGTGTCACCCTCCCGTAAAAGGGATATTGTTATAATATATATAATATCTAGGAGTGCGGCTCCTCTCTGGCAACTATTAGACGGCGTTCAAAACTCCAGTGTAGGGCCCACATAATGATGATCTCAACCGTTCAATATGAATTTTATCTCTACTAGTGACACAGCCTAAGACTTCACTTTAATAGGGAGAGGTCCCACTGTAAGATTGAAAACTTAATTGGGCTTGATGTGTTGTTAATTATGTTTCTGTCATATGTTCAATTTAATTGTGGGATCCACTCCAATTGAAGTGAGACTTTTGAGGATTTGCCCTTGGAGGGGATGACATTCATTCTGATTGGTTTGAATTATCTCCATGTGAGCCCCATGATAGACATTCCAATATGTATTACACGGTTTCTGTGTACTAGTTGGGGCAGGGGATTTGGAGTGTGTGCGGGTTTCGGTGTTCATTTACTGAAATGTAAATTGGGTGTTTTAACAAGATGGAGAAAAAAAATCACCAAAAAAATACCTTTAAATGACTAAATCCTACTTTGAAAAGATACTTTTAAATGACTAAATCCTAATTTGAAAAGTTTTGAAACTTGATAATATTTTAAAATAAGGCAAAAAATTAAGACTTATCAAGTTGATTTGAATGGACAATTTTTTTTATCTTAAGTTATTGTGGGGTCTAAATATTAAAAATTGAAACTTCTTGTGAAAAACACTTCTTGCTTGTATGAGATATAATGAAATTTGACAAATGTTTTTGAACTCCACTGCTTTTTTTTTTCTGATGATCTGCACTGTAAGATTAATCAAGTTATAACAGGCTTGAATATAATGTCATATTCATTTAATTTATACATGATAAATTGGGTAGTGAACCCATCTCTAATTAAACATGGATAAAAGCGTGTGTTTATTTTCAGCACTTTGGAAATTGTAAGTGAGCACCCGATTATCAATAATCATTAAATTTAATCAAAAAATAAATGCACCTCGAATGTCCTTAACATCAAAATTTTCAATGTCCCCAACCAATAAAAACTTGATTCACAGCAAATGTGATGTTGGGTGTGTTTTTTGGCAGCAATTGCAAAGCACCCAGATCAACACAAAGTACTCTGCATTAACATGTGACCAGTTATTCGTTAGATACCATGTCATTGCAGCAGTGGATGCAGGGTACAACAGTGGATGTAGGGGACAGTGACCACTAATGGAGGCAGGGCAGTCCCCTGAGCCGACAAAGCAATCGCTCATCCTCAGAGTGACGGGGCATTTCTGGCCCACCAACATCATAGACTTCCAAACCAACCCACTTCGAATCTTAATTGGTGGTGATTTGGAAGGTTAGCATGAATGAAATAATTGGACTATCTTGAGTGAGAACTTGCCTTAAGTACCACTGGTTCGATTGCTTCAGAGTGGTTCGATTGAGTACCACCAGTGGTGATGTGCAATGGACATGAGAAGGAGAGAGGAACGTGTTGACCCGGCCAAAACCCGTCCCGATCTTGACCCGCCAAATCCAATCCACATACTAAATGAGTCAGCCATTGGTCAGGCTTTTTTGACTCATATAAAAATGGATTGGGTTAGGATTTGCCCACCCAACCCAATTGACCTGTTTAATTTTACTTCTTACCTAGTTGACCAACTCATCTAATTAGCTTTATCATTTCTTGGATAAATATTGCTTAAAAGAATTAGGTGGTGAACTGGTTAATTTGGTTGCTTGAAAGCATGAAGTGGTCATTAGTTTGAATATTCAAAGCAATCCTTTTTTGCCACCCTCTAATAAAGAGCAGAAACTAGAGTTACACGACTCGCACAACCCATAGTTAAAAACAGATGGTCAGGTTAGGTCGACTGGAAGCCACCAGGGGTGCAGGCTGCAGGTTGGCCAGCCCATTTTAGAAATGGGTCTGTCACGGGTTGAGGGTCCAAAAGGTGGGCCCCACCAACCCAATCCAAATTAGTCCAACCTGGCCCATTTGTCAGCCCTGAGGATGAGCCAGCAGTCCTGCATGGTTAATGAATTATTGGACCACACCAACCCAAGCCCAACCCAGACCTTTGCCAGCTCTAGCGAGGATGAGTCAGCCTGCATGGTTAATGGTTAATGAATTAGCACAGAAGAATCAAATTCCAAGGAATTTTCTGCCACATTAGCTGTCTGGATACCAATATCTCCAACACAACTACTTAAAACACTCCCATGTTCCACTCATTCATTGTAATTGTCATCATCAAAGCTTCGTCTTAACTATGTTAGATCAACTATATTATCACCATCAAACCACGTCAAAAGCAACATAAGCATCAACCTAGCTAGTCTTTTGGTGCAAGGACGCTTAGGAAGCAACACTTGGATAATTCCCATGCATTGACATCCATTCTTAATTGAACCTAGAACACCTAAGTAACTGCTTGCTTGGAAAAAGAAAGAACAAATGAACAACCAATTTGAACTTCAAGCAATATCGCACAAAATGTAAATTTTTCCTTTTTTTTTCTTTTTCTCCCCCTCTTTTAGGTCCTCGCACGTGTCAAATCCAAAACAGTTGAGGTTCCCCATGATTGGAAAAATGCAATTAACATTGTACCAAGCAAGTGTTAAAAAGTGAATTATTTGTGTGTTACTTCATACGTTCAAATACAAACCATTAAAGAGACGAACGTCCAGAACCTGACCTAAGGGATTTTTCGCACCTCATACTCATGAGAGATTGTCACAGGAGTGTCCTTGGAAACTGGCCTCTCTTCAGACCATAGCTCCAAGTTAACTGTTCCAGTCCCCCAATGTATCAGGCATTTATTAACTTCGTCAATGTTGAACCGGTTAACCAAGCTCAATCCAGCACATTTGTCCACTAGCATCCATTCTCCTATGTATGAGAAAAGAGTACTATATATAAGAAAAAAAAATTGGAATAACTTTTGGGATTGATAAAGTACTTATCTTCTTTGATTCAAAAGAGGAGTTGATCTTAATGACTCAAGCATTTTAGATTTTTCAATCTGATGGGCCACACTTGGCGGGTGTATGGTGAGATGTTTTAAAATATCCTTAGATCTCACTTCGGAAATGTTCTAAACAGCGCATGATTTATTGGAATCCTTACCACTGGATTTTACTGGAACATAGAGAGGTGACTTCTTTTCTATGACTATAAAAATGATGATGGTACCAATAATGGGTACAAGAACTTACCATTGGGCCGGAGATCTCCCTCGAAAAACTGCTCGCCAGAAGCAGGCCAGATTTCTTGCTCAGAGCCATTGATAGAAAAGAATGAAACAAAAACTTCAGTTGGATGCAAGATGGTGAACACCGGATGCACCCGTAAACAAACCAACCTGTAATATAAAACATTCATTAGCCTTTAGCAATTTGGCAAGGAAAGCAAGAGCTTCTGAAAATGCCGAATGGTATTTTACAATCTCACATTTTCAAGATTTTATATAAAATAATAAAAAAAAAAACGAAACTTTGTTGTAAACCATATACATGAAACAAAACAAAATCATTTTGCAGAAAATGAAAGCATACTGGTCTTGATGAAACCACATACAATAAAGCCCTTCAATCAGCTAGGTCTATAATTTTCCCCATGATTTTGGTTGGAGAGGACCTCGTTCTTGTTTTCCCATGAACACTTACGGTCTCATGGCTGTTCTAGCTCCAAGAAAAGCACATTAACCTAAGGGGTGTCAGCAAAATCTTTAATGGAGATTTGTCATTTTCTCATGCACTAATGAATGGTTTTATGTATGGGGGTCAGTGATGTTTTATGTAATGCCCCATCCTATACGCATGCATGATATTATTTGCTTTGGCCTATGGGCTTCACAGTTTTGCTTCTGGTGGACCTCAACCCACCAAAATGCCTCATGCAAGGTAAGGGTGTAAGCTCTATATATAATCCCAATCACTTTCCTCTCTGTAGTCGATGTGAGACTCCAAGATGTCACAATCCACCCCCCTTAGAGGTGCACGTCCCTGTATAGTAGCCTGTCAGTCTATGTAGCCTGCCAACTCTTTTGGCCCGCCTACATAGGAATCCACCCACTTGTACCAAGCTACGGCAGGGACCCACACTCGAACTAGTTGAGAGTCGGCTCTGATACCATTTGTAACGACCCGAGTAGCCCACTGACCCAATAACTTGGTAAGCCTGTCACGTGGCCCAAAATGCTTAAGCTCAAGTTATTAGTGGTAACCTACATGGTTCATTATATACTAGACTCATATTTCTCTCAGAAGGACTTAAACTTGAGGCAGAGGCGATGATTGGAATTTCTAAAAGATTATGATTTCTCCATTTCCTACCATCCTAGTAAAGCAAATGTAGTAGCCGATGCTTTGAGTCGGAAATCAATTCAACTAGCCTGTTTGACAGCGGAGTGGAGATTGGTAGAAACGATTAGAAATCTGGAAGTAAATCTTTGGTCCATAAGTGATAAGATCTTAGTGGGTAATTTTAAAGTTCAACCAGGACTCATACATTTTATTTACTTTCTTATTCCCCAGAAAAAAAGTCAATGGTAAATATAGGGAACTGGCCATACAATTTTCCAGCTACAATGGTAAATAGTTTCTCGTCCTGTTTCAATAATGGTAAATTCCACCATATGTGAGAAATTTTGATCATCTTCACTTTGGACATGCTGCTTTGCCAAATATCTTCTACCTTTCAGTACTCTCACCTCTCTGTCTTCCTATGTAAATGATATGAAAATGTCACACCCTCTTAAGAAAATGATATAGTTGTCAAACACTAGACCAGGTTCATGTTCTTCGTACTATAATGGAAACAATTTGGGAGAACTCTCACAGCGGCTCTCAATGAATAAAAAACTGCACGTGTTCAGCAGTTAGATCACCAAGAGGTGGGTCCTACTGTACCAGAAACAATCTCTCATAATGAAGCATCATATGGGTAGCAAGTACCTCAATGATTAAATCAATCTATTTGCTTACAGACCTTGAAAATCCACCTGAACCTGCACCTACATTGCGTGCTATGATGGTGGAGTTGATTCGTAAAACCTTCAGATTGTTTTCTGGAATGGATATCTGGCGTTGAAGAACTAATCCTCCTCCAATGACCCCTTCTAAACAAAGAGACTCTGCTCCATATTGCTCGAGATCTCTTCTGTAAAATTCAGAAATATTACTGTACAGTAAGTCACAGTCATTACAACTGAAAACAGATCCAGAGCATGGAAACCCTGGCAATGTTTTAAGATGGTTTCAATGATTTAAACAACATACCATACTATACTACTCATAAACCACAAGATTAGTTCAAATAAATAAGAAATAAAAGGATCTGGCAGGAGCATGTCTTAAACAGCAATGCAATGAAAAAGAGCATTATGCTATGCAGTACTAAAGCATTTGTACGACTAGCTCAGTTCTGATCAGTCTCACCGGTCAGGACTCCAGAAGGATATTTATGTTATTAAGTACTTACGCATTACTTTAAATTAGATACAGATGCTGGAAAATGTCTTGATTCTTGACATTGCATGACTATTTTATAATAGCTTTCATTACACATGAATGGGTTTCATAAGCCTTATCAACAGCAAGGGGATAATCCCTATCTACAACTATCCTTAGGAATAGGTACACACTGTTACAGGGCCCCCTTTTGTCCAGGCCCATTGAACCCAAGGCCCATCGAGCTCTATGCTAGTTTGTGTGTCTTCACTATTACTATGACAGGCCCAGTTTACTCCATCATATAAAAACTTAGGTAACAAAATATAGGTGACTCACCCAATGACAGTATACTCCTCAGCACATCCTGCAGATCGGTATTCAACTCCACTGTATTCTTCATAACCACCAATTTCAACTCTGCTGTGCAGCCATTGAGATCCTGAAAGAGGCAACCAACAGAAAAGATCTGAAGATTAACACAAGAACACTCACACTCTCTGGTAATGTTTCCAATGGTTATTTGTGAACACACATGTCAGCATTATCTGAGATCCCTACTTCAAGACAGCAAATGATTACAAACCATTCCTCGTGCTAAGACATCTCAAATAATAGGAACATGAAATTAGATTCATTATTCGTAAATATAATAAAACAGGGAAAGTTAACTCTGATGCATGGACATACCAGAAGGAATATGGGTCATAGAGATCATTCTACCGCCAATCCAGGGCACCACTTTGAGAAACCAATCGCCGCTCTTCAGTTCAACATGGGTCCTTGAGATTTCTGTTCCTTGCTGTCCTGAAAGCTCTTCTACATCTGGGATGCACTTGGCACTTTCTGCATTTACATGCTACATGAGAACAGTGACACTTAAAAAAACTTTCATACACAAAAGTTTCACCATAACAGAGCCATTGCATTGTGAACCAATGCTTACTTTAATATGAGACCTTCAAGTTGTCAAAAGATTGAAATGAATTTTCCAGAAGAAAGATCATGGCATAGAAACTTAAATGTGTTGCTTACATTAAATTTGACAAAGCGAATCAGTAGTAAGAGAAAATGAACAGGAGGAAGGAGAACTCATTGAATGCTTATGCAGTCATTGAAACATACTAGCTAGATATTCAAAAATATTTTCTAAAAAAAAAAGGAGCGGCCTAGTGCACGAGGCTCCCACCTAGCGGGGTTTGGGGAGGGCAAAATGACGCAGCCTTACCCCCATTTCTGGAAAGACTGTTTCCGTGACTTGAACCCGCGTCCTCCAGGATGCTACCGGTAAGCCTTACCATTGGGCCAAGCCGCCCTTCTATTCAAAAATATTTTCTATGAAATGTAAAAAAAGGAATGGCTTCATCCACTAAGTAAGAAATATCTACTTGAGGCTAAGAACATTACCTACATGTCTTCTGTACAGATTTTTGCTTGTTAACACTAAATTAGACACTTCAGCCTCCGAAGGCATTCTAATCTGCAGTTCCTCCCCATCAGTGCCCCGGGCATCAAGCTGCAAGAGAAAAACATTGTCTTAAAAAGCAGAATGAGAAATGATCCAACTGAGAAGAAAGTAGCCGGTACATTTCTCTTTTACTTTTCAACAGTGGCATACCTTGGCCCCTCCACCCAGCAGTAAATTTACATGGATGCTACGTTTGGGTCTTCTCCAATATCCTTCGGTTTTAGAAACTTTTACTGTAACAACTGAAGATTGAAGTTCAGCAACATAATAGGTCAAGAGGTATCCTCCCTGAGTAAATTCATATCCATCACCATCATCCTCATAAAGAACACCTGCTGCTTTACCTGCAGAAGTGAAACCACAATTTATACTGCTGATAGTTATAACAACTGCAGATGTATGGGACACTTCAGAACTTAACTCTACAAATAACTTTCAAAAGCTTTCATCTTTGGATGACAAATTTGACAATTCCAGAAATCTTTCTTTGCATGTAGTAGGTTACCAAACTAATTTTGCAAATGGTACCCTACAAACATAAGCTACTACTTCAATGTTCCAGATTAAAGAACACAGCTAATTTCAGATGTGTAAGAATGAGTAACTTGTGAGGTCAAACAAAAAAAAAAAAGAAAAATAATAAAAACAACAACAAATAATACTTGCTGCTGCTAGACAGAAAGTCAGAAAGGCCACAATTATCTGAATTTTACAGAAAATGGAGAGAAGGAATGAAAACATGAAGGCAGTTGCATAAAATGTAGAACTAGTGTCTAGCAATGCAATAACACTGAGATGCATTCATGCAGCTCAAACTCAATGACGGGAATGAATTTAGACCTAAAGACCACCCAGTTGTAGAGCAGTTTCAAGAACCAATTGTTCACAAGTAATGTATGGCAATGGCTTAAATTGCAAGCAGTATAAACCCCAAACTCACCATGTTCATCTAAAGCAATGAAGAGTGATAATTCATCTGTAGGGTTTGCCTCACCAACATGTTGAATAGGGGTACCTACGGGAATTATTGATCCACCTTGCAAATACAGCGTGGGTAAATCCTGAATTAGGCAGAAAAATGAAATAAATATAATTGATCATCATGGATTTTGATTCACCAATGGAAGTCCTAGGACACATTTGGCATTTTGCTGGAAAAGGAAAGGAGATTCTAGGAAAGCAGCTCTGATCAAAAGGGCTGAAGATCTACAAGTAACCATTATAAATTCTTTTTCACATGCATGGACTTATCTTCATAGAGTAAATGGTGGGGGATCCATTTTTCAATGAAAATTTGATATAGATTTGGCATACTTGACCAGCCATGGCTCTACTCTCTTATCAAGATCATGCACCCCCATTGGGAATGACCGCTTCCTAGAAAATCATATCCTTTTCATAGAAGAATGGCATATGCGCTCTTTAATAAAAGCAATGTGATTATAATATTTACCGGATGTGCATCATCAAAATCAAAACGCATCCAAATGCCAGCGGGTAATACTTGTTGCATGTGATCTGATCCTTTATGAGGCAGGGTGCTAACAACCAAATAGGACAGTGTGATGAACACAAAAATGCATCATTCCCAGAATACATTGTAACTTAAGATTGTTCATGAAAGCCCAAAAGTTCAGTTAAAATAAACCAGAAGCACCAATACTGCATTTCTGTTGTAAATCTAAAGAACAAGAAAGCATTTCCATAATTAATTTCTGAGGTACCTTGCACATATTAAAAGTGACCCCAGCAGGAAGGAATTTTCAACAGTCCTCAATTTCAGATCTTTAGGATCTGCAATTAGATGTTAATGAGTTCAAGTATCTGTCCATATGCAAGTTCGTTGCCAAACTAAATTATAACATTATCATGCATAAACAGATTTCTTAGAAGTTGAAAGAGCACACCTGCGAAAAAAGTAGGGGTGGCAACAGGTGTACCCTTGGTATGAGCCATGTAAAATAGGGTATATATGTGTGGTAAAAACCGGTAACGACGCATTAGTGCCAAACGGCATACCTCTTCACACTAGAAGATGAATAAAAGTCAGTATTCATGGCATACTTTAGCATATAGTAACTATTTTGATCTCCAAATAAAATTCTCATTATCAATTGAAAAAAAAATGGTAACCCAGAGGGGTTGTTTGTTAATTTCACATGTCACGTGAAAATGCTTTACATAGGTAAATGACTCACATGTGAGTCATTTGCATATGCAATTGACTCACATGTGAAATGCATTCAATCGATTGTCATTTTCACACCTTTTCATATGTGAATTAAAAGCAATCCAATGGTTCACCATTTATCATAAATGTTTTTGCCACTTTTCATGATTTCTCACAAATATTTTAAAATGTATATAGAAAAGGATTTCATCTCTGAGGCAAAAAAGGCATTCTAAAGAGTTTGGATGGTTTAGATCGTCAACATAGGGCCCCTAAAATTAAGAATTTTAGATTTTTATTGTTGGATCTTTTTGCAAATATCTCAAACTTTATCATGATCTAACAGCTGAAAATTGGTCTCATGGCCGTTTTTAGTCTTTATAAGAGTTTCAACGGTTCTGATTTACATTAGGGGGCCCACAGGAGTCAAAAAATTAAGACAGGTGGACTGGGTTCAATGATGTGTTCTATTACATCCAACGGTCTGAATTGTTTTGAAAATATCTCAAGTTGTATGATGATCCAACGGCTGAAAATTGGTGTCTAAGCCGTTTTTGGCCTTTAGAAGAGTTTGTATGGTTCAGATTGATATTTTGGGGCCCACAAAATTGAAAAAAATGCAAAAAGGCGGACTGCTATATATGAGCACTATTCACCCGCTCGGTAACAATAGTATGTGTGATGGATTCACACCTGTTAAGGTGTGAAAATTCTAGGCTGATTTTTAAGCCATTTTCACACCATTTTCACATCTACTTTACCCACCTCATGCGTAAATGAGTGAAGACAAACGTGATGGTGAGTAACTATTACACATGTGGTTCATTTACCTATGTAAATCACCAAAAACAAATGACCCCTTAGCATATAGTCTTTATTAGCAAAGTTAAGATCTAACAAAGATAAGATAGAACTAGTTGAGTCATCACAAAGCATTGGACAGAGCATTGGGAGTTTTTCAGTTACTTAGTTTCTTTTGTACCCCTCTAGAAGCATGACATTTGTGTGTGATTTTCTATTTCATTAGAAGTAACAAGGACTAGCATCATCGCACGGTTATGTTTGTCTGCACTGTCATTTAAAAATTTATAAATTGAAACAATGAAGAACTAATTATAAATTTAACACTCATTTAATTAAGAAATAAAGAAAAAAATTCTAAACCAAATACTTAAAATGTACATAAATAATAAATAATAGAATAAGATCATTTAAAAATTTTAATATTCTAAATTTTTTTACTGACAATTTATCGTACTACTTGAGAAGAATGAATCAATGATAGTAAACCTTTCAATTGATTAACATATTTGATTTGGCTAATCCTTGCAATAGGATATGATTGTTTACAGTCTTGTCTTAGGAGATTTAAAATGAAAAATGAAACTCCTCCATAGTGAATGTTAAATCTTATATGTGATTATGTCATATACATATCCTATTTAGAAAAAAAGTAAATATCAATAAAATCAAGAGATGTTACAAGCAAATGCTAAAAGAAAAGATTAATTAATCTTTACACTTGATAATAGCAAGGATTGCTCATTTGTACTTGTGTAAAGTACTTGCATTACTTCTTTATTGAAAGAGACAAGATTCAATGTGCTTTTGTGACTTATTAGTATGAGTCGTATGATGAACATGGTCAAATGCAGTAGGAATTTATATTGTATCTCTTTTATTGTAAGATATTATATTAAACTATTTAATAGTAAGGGTTTTTTTTTTTCAATAGAGTAGTCTGTTAAATGGTTTCTTCTTCATAACTTTCTTTATTTAAATTGAACCACAACAAAAATTACAACCAGAGAACATGGTAAACTTCTCTATTTTCAGATTCCACCTCATTTCTCCATAGGATATGGATTGAGTTATGGGGTTCAAATGTAGGTTGGTTTGTGTGGGGAATGCAGGTAAGGCTCAATGTACGGGTTGTTGGATATGTAGCTCTGTGGGAATGTGCTTGAGTGAGTTTCGGTTAGATTGAGACTTATATTCTTATCTAGATGGGACTATTGTCATTTAAAAAGATAAGTAAAAGTTGAAATTCAAACCCAAAATTGGGAGTGAATGGAAATAGAGAGTGCAATTGCATCAAATTGAGGCCCGATTTCCAAATCAAATCGCCCGAAAATCATATAAATAAATTAGCTGAGTAGTTAGTTAGAGAATTATAATTAATTGTAATCTCTGTCTACATAGAGAGATCGAGTTCAGTTGTATGTATTCTAACTGAGAAATAAAAAATTAGCAACTCATCTTCTTCTCTTTCTTCTTCTACACTCTTCATCTTCTTCTCCTCAGCTCATGATCAAGAACATCTACGGAAATATGGAATCAGAGCGCTGAAAAAAACCAACATTTTCAGATCCTGATCTTCTCTTCCGCTCCATTAAGTCCTTAGAAGATCTGCTCCAGGACAGTTTATTGTTCATCATCTGTTAGATCTGAAGATCTGTTCGTCATATGTTCAGTCTGAAGATTTGTTCGTTATCTGTTTGATCTGACAATCTGTTCATCATCTGTTCGATTGAAAGATCCACTTGTTCAAATCATCTGTTTTCAGCTGTTATTCTTGCTTTGGAATCCTGCTTGTCTTCAAAAATCTTGATTTTTTTTTTCCAGATCAGAGGTTCTGTTACTCTTCCCGTCTTATTGATCAGATTGTTCTTAATAGATCTGCTATCTGTGCTTTGTTAGAATTTCTGGTTGTTCAAGAGTGATAGCTCTTGATCTAATCTGATCTGGTTGTTTTTGTTCTTGACTTGTTCTTTCTTTTGGGCACTATAAATGGATTCTTGTGTTTAGTAGATCTATCATTCTCTGTGATCTTGTGGTCTTCTCTTCATCTCCTTTCTTCTTCACTACATTCCTCATATTTCATCGTCATGTCTTCATTGTCTTCCTCATCTCTTATCTCAAACATTGGAAGTCTCATCTCTGTACGACTTGAGAATCACAACTATTTGTTGTGGTGTTCTGAATTTCTACCCATTCTATGCGCAAGTGGTCTTCTTTGCTTCGTTGATGGCACCAGTTCGTGTCCTCCAGAGTTTCATGCAGGTTCTAACGGTGATGGTTGTAAGGAAGTCAATCTAGCGTACTCTGTTTGGGTTCAACATGATCAAAATGTGTTGAGTTGGATAAATGCCACACTCTCTGACAGTGGTTTAGCTCACGTTGTTTTAACGCAAGAGATGTCTGGGTGGCCTTGAAAAGGCGATTTATTTCTCTTTCAAGCTCACATATTATTCAACTAAAGATACAATTGCAGTGTGTTTGAGAGGGATCTCAATCCAACACAGAATACATTCAAAAAACCAAACACCTATCTGACAGTTTAGCCGAAGTTTCATCTCCCATTGATGATGAAGATCTAATAATCCACACATTGAATGGTCTCCACCCCCGCACCTGAGTATGGACCATTTAAAACACCAATCCGCCATTGCAATTGAAGAACTCCATGTCCTTCTATTCTATGAAGAACTAACTACTGACAGCACTCAAACTACTGCTGCTGACTTCTCTACCACAGCAATGATAGGATCCAAAGATGGCAAGTCAGGGCAAAACTCTAATGGCAACAGAGGGAAATCTAACAATGGCAGAGGACAAGGCAGTAACAGGGGTCATTCCAACGACAGAGGATGGGGAATCTCCTCCTCCCAGAATCGATCTGCTGCCTTTGCAGTTGTCAAATTTGCAACTGCACAGGTCATACAGCATTGGCCTGTTATCACCATATGGATCATTCATTTCAAAGGCGTCATCCACCTTCACAACTTGCAGCCATGGAAACTTCATATAATCAATCATCTTCTGACCAAATGTGGTATGCTGACTCTGGGGCCACCAATCACATTACCAACGACATGAAGAATCTCTCCGTGCAATCTGAGTATCAAGGCAAAGATCATGTTTCTGTGGGTAATGGCAAGGTTTGCATAATGCAGATTGCCTATTGTTCATACACCCTCTTCATCTGTGTTTAAACTTAGACATATTCTCAACATTCCAGAAATCTCTACAAATTTGTTGGTATGTTAACCCAGTTTTCCAGAGATAATAACTGTTTCTTTGTCTTTGATTTGTATGGCTTCAGTATACAGGATCAAACATCGGGAAAGATTCTTTTCTGCAGATGGAGTAAAAATGGGTTGTACCCATTTCCTACTTCTACTTCATCTTCTCCTCCTGCAGACTCCACTATTGCTTCTACTGCTCTTCTTGGCAAGAAAACCACTGCTGAGTTGTGGCATAAACCCCTAGGTCATCCAGCATATTCAACTTCTCACAGCATTGGAAGAGTAGTAAACCTTTGGAACTTGTTCACAGTGATATCTGGGGTCTTGCATGTCAAGAGTGACCAGGCCTACTACAGTTGTTCTAGAATCACATGGGAAACATGGTCAAACAACTTACCTGTACAATATTTTCTGTTTTGGTAGGCTGATTAGGATTATAGATTCACTTGCTTAATCAAGGGATTGATTGTATCTATTAAGGATTTAATTGTTTCTTTGATTGGGCTCCAAGCTCCAATGGAATCAATACCAAGTCTGTCCTAAAGGAGTAGACAATTCAGTCCAAAAGACTCACATATTCCATTCTAGCTATTCTCTTAGTCCTTGCTTTTCAATGGATACCGTGGTGTCAGAGCAATATAGGCAGTAAGCTCTCAAGTTCTCAGTATCTCATAGAAGAAGAAACTGAATCAGGTCAGCTGATCATCTCCGATTTAAATCAAGTGGTTGATAGGCTGCTGAAATGATGCAGTCCCTAGAGATAGGGCAGCGTAGGGTGCCAAAGCAAGTCTCCAAGGAAACTTTGAATCGTCAAAAGACTTCAAACACACATAACTGCACCTCTTAGGGATAAAACCCAATTCTATTAATAAATCCATGTCTAAGAATTTCTTCCCTACAATACCATATATATAATAAGCAAACTTAATGCCTAAGCAAAGCCTAATCTATTAATAGAAACTTCCCTAATAATGCAATTGGAAAGCTACTAATAAATTAACAGTCCTAATCTAATTAGATTTGAATAGGACCACTTGTATGACCCAGACTGCATCATCCTCCCCAGCTTGAAAGAAGAGTTTGTCCTTGAACTCGAGTCTTCTTCGGATTGCCTTTGTAAATATAATGAACATAACGGACTTTCTTTGTTGTAGCTTTCCTGGAATACTTCTTTGGCGGTTCCGGTTTTTCAGGATGAAGAGTAATTGGTTTTCCACCATACATGAATGTTTAATGGACACCAAATGGATCATCTAATGTAGCATTCCAAACTCCCAAGATGTAATTAGTTTTGGTTAATTGCATGTTCGTCAATTAAGGGCGTTTAGAAGCTAAGAGAGTCCAAATTAATCTTAGGATCGTGTGTGTGAAGTCTCGTCGGATTCCGAGGTCGTTTGGGCTTAGTAGGGGTAGCTTGCATTTTTAGGAAGTCTAGAAGCCTTTTTTTGTGGTTTTTCGAATTGTGAGGTTTTGGGCTAATTTTGTAGCTCTCCTAATTTCATTAACTGTGAACTTCTACCATGATTGAGCCAGACCCATCTTGGCCATTAGATATCTTATTTTCCAGAATTAAGCCTTTTTGTGAAAAATACCCAAAAACCTATTAAATAATGCCAAAATTCTAACTATTTCAAAATATGCCAAGAGTGGTGTCATTAGAAAGCTCATTAATTTCACGTGTTGGAGCTTGCAGTGGCTGAATCCAACCTACGGTTTGCAAAATATGGCCAAAACAAGTTTTTAACCCAAACATTAAAGAAGTGGCATTTTCGTAAATATGTCTAAAACCCACCCCATTTCCTCATCTCACTCCACTCACTTTCCCCAAAATATCACCTTGTATTTTTGCAACGTCTTTTATGGGTACTATTGAAGTTTCTTTATAAATGATTTGATGTAGTGGAGGATATATAGATTCCTCAGTTCTTTGTGGAGAAGAACTGGTAGAAGCTATAATCCAAGATGAACTTAATTTTGTTATCATATTAATGGATAAATCTTCCATATTATAAGTTTTCTTCATGGCTAATTTAAGCCAATCAAAGAAATAAATATTTCTTTCATTATCATACATATATTTATATCATTTTTCTTTTAAGAAATCTTTATGCTTTTGAGAAACCTGTTTAAAGAAGGATTTTGTTAAAGGATGTAGAGCTAAATTCTTTTTTAACATTTCTTTATCAATTTCAAAGGATTCAATAACATTTATATTAAAATTAGATTCTGAAGGATTATATGTACGAGTTGGAGAAGCATGATTTCTTATATTTTCAGGGGCTTGATAAGAAGGATAAACGATGCCTGTGGGACGAAGATCTATATGAGGCATAGAGCAAGAAGCACGAGATGGTTCTTTTATGGAAGATCCTACTACAGAAGGAGGATGAGAATAAGACTTTCTAGATAGTTGATACACTGTAGGAGCTATATCTCTAGAGTTTTGTTGAAAATTTATTTCAACACTTCTATCTTCTTGTTCAATTATTGTTTCAATATCCTAATTTTCTTTAGATTTTTCTAGTTGAGCATTTTCTAAGAGCCATTTACCAGATAAATTAATATCATTCCACTGTATGAGTTTTGGAATATTAACTTTATTTTTGAAATTCGTTTGGAATAAAGTAGTCATACTTTTTACTTGATTAGAATAGGCTATGCCTGGAACAACAGAATTCATGAGTTTATAATAAACTCTATATACGAGGGCAAGATTTTGATTATGAGGATTTATATCAAAACCTTTTGTTTTGATGGCAAGGGTAAGAGCTTCATGTGCACCTATAGATCTGAAAGAGAGACAGAGAAATTTGGAAAGAAGTTGAAGAAAGTAGGGTCATTAGCCAAACTTGATTTAACCATTCCGAGTAATGAATCACTGAATTTTTTATGTCTTGTATCTTGAACATAGATGAGAGCTTCAATTCTAAGTCCAAGTCTTGTTAATGGCTTTAGAGCAATTTGCACTAAGCCAAAATGAATATAATGATATGTTTTAGCATACTCCTTTATTTCATGAGGCTTGATTAAAGAAAGATGCTGAACGTTACCAGTAATCGATTCAGTTCTTTCAACGGTTTTTACTTTATAACTTGATTTTAATTGAAAACTTCCAACTTTATAAATTTCATTTTTATTTACGGTTGGAATAGTCCAGTCACAAATAACTTGATCTAAATCATCATAGCTGATTTCTTCACTATTTTTAATGGACATGGAAGATAAGGAATTTGATGATGAGGAAGAAGAAAGTACAAACTGCTTAATAAGCTTAGCCATAATTTGTATTACAGAGTTATTTTAACCAAATCCACCACGAGTATCTAACGCAATAGAGGATTTACACACCAACAAAACGCCTTAAACGCCTTCACACAGCTAACAACGGCGACAACAATGGCTACCTCAGCTGCGCTCCGGGTAGAATTATGATTAAAATTTCTCAATAATAACAAACACAGAACTAAGTATTAAGACTTTTGACATTCTTACTTCTGAGTCAGCAATTCCTTAAACACAATTAAAGCACAACATAACAAAGATAAGTGAAGAAATACTCACAAAGCAACTTTATTGATAACAAAGACTAATAATACAGAACTTGATTACACACGCCCGGGGGCCAACTTGGCTCTGACACCAATTTGGGGAACGGAAGGGTGGTGGGTACACAAGCGGAAGAGGAAGGATGGTGGTGGATGCAAGGCTGGATTTTTAGTGACTGGTATTCCAAGCTTGCTTGTACAAGAAGCTGGATAGGTCTATTTATAGTAGTTACAAACATAATTTACATTTATCTACAACTGCATTTCAACTGCATTTGCATTTCATTTCCTATATTGTATTTTTTCTCTGCTGTATGAATTTCTGGTCTTTATAACACGTGTCTGGTCCTGTGGCTGATCTTTATCAAAAATAGTTGCATACTATAACGTGTCTCTACAATCTTTTTGTCGTTATAAAGAATATTCTTGATGATTGTACTTACTTATACGGGAGCATTATGTGGAGATATGTATGGGTGATGCATTATCTTCTCCATGAAATATGCTTTGTCCTTTATCGTACTTTGTCTTTTGCTTGTTTCTCCGTTTTAGAAAAAGATACGTATGCTGGAAAGACTACTTCATGCTTTAGCTTATGTCATGACTTCTCAGCTAGCTTTGCTTTGTCACCTATGTATTCAAAGCCCTTATGATGATGGCAAGCTATGATGCCCGGATACGGCATGGATACGGTGAGGACACCTAATGGACACGGCAGGGACACGGATTTTACACACAAAAAGTGAAGTATCGGATACGATACGACACGATACGTTGGCCATTTTGAAGTATCCGTGCATCATAGATGGCAAGTCCTTGTTGAGAGACGAAAACTCCTTTGATACTGTAGGAGAAACTTTATGAAAGAAGCTTACATTATTCTGTATTAGATTGATCATCCCAGCCATTAGTTCTTAATTCCCCATAAAATAGCTGGATTAATTCTTCACGAGTTTTTTCATGAATATCTAAATATAGATCTTCATATGCATTAAGAATTTGATTAAGGGCCGCATGTCCAAATTGTGATGGATTCTGCATAACTGTAGTTTGTTCAGCGAGGTCATCAGCAATGCAAGCAACCCGCCAACCGTCGCACCAAACATATCTGTATGTGCTTGCAAATTCAAGGTGTCTCCTTAAATTGAGAAATCTTTGATATTGATCAGAGGTGGGATCATAATTATGGAGACGTTCTAAGCTGTATTTCTAAGCTGTATTCCTTTGTAGCCACTTCATAAGTTTCATACCATTGAGCTGGATAATCAACAGGGAGATGCTCAAAATCATTTAAAGGAGAAATGAATTTTTTGCAAATTAAATCTCCTTCATAATCCATGATTGTCCATAATTGATAAGGCTGATAAAACTGAATTTCTGATCTTTCTCCCAGACTTGATGAAATCGTTATGAGAAGTTGTTTTTTTGTAACTCCAAGGCTGCGAAGGGCATGACGCATGATTGCAGGGAGTTGCTGTATTAATTCAAAATCATCTCTGGATAAAGAAAATCTTTATGCTAAGCCATGTTCAATATATGATATATCAACTTCATGTGATGGCACGAACAACTTGGGAAAGCCAGTTGCCCAGCTAATATATTGAGCTTTGAGCATTAATCGCACCTTGATCTGGCAAGAAAGAATTGCTTCTCTAATTCTTGCAGCAATTTCATCTGGAAGGGCTGTGTTAACCTTTTCCAGGAGGTTTATTCTAGATGTTTTTTCATCAGCATAGATGGATAACAGTGCTCTTTGATGGAGATTATGACACATCAGAATTTGGGTTTCTAAATCCTTGATATGGTTTGCAAGTTTGGATAGGGTTTTACGGGTACTTTTTCTTTTATTTAAGAGAATAGCACTCCAATGGGCATTGATAAGTTCTTAAGAAGTGATGGATAACCCTAGATTGAAAAAAGGGACGGATATTTGTTGGGAGGTCAGAATAGAGGAAGAGCTTGATTCTTGAAGAGGGGCTTTGCTAGAACTTGATGCCATAATGATCAAGGAATCCTGAATAAGAGTAGTCAGAAAATCTGGATATGGGGTTATATGACAAAACACTAGAATAGAAGTCATCAGAGAGACGATTAATAAGATCCATTTTATTTGGGACTGGATATTGATTATTCAAAATCAAAAATTAGTTCTTTATTGTCAATGATAGTTTTAAGACAGGATGAATCAATTTGAAAGGGCTGTAATATTTGTAGAAAAGGATTTCCGAGTATAACATCATTATTTAAATCCTTTCCTAAAAAGAAATTAGTCTTTATGCATATTCCATCTTTATAGACATAAACATTATGTAATTTGTTCTTGATATAGAGTTTTTTACTAGCAGCAGCTAAACTGAGTTTATTATTGGTCTTTATATAATATTTTCTTGGGATTAATCCTTCTCTTATTATATTAACATCTGCACCACTATCAAGTAGATAGAGTGCTTGAATAGAGAATTTTTGGATCTCAATTGTCACTTGAGTTTTCCATTTTTGAAGTGGATTTCTTGTTAAAGAATTTATAAAATTATCTGAATTTTCACCAAAGTTTTCTTGATCATTATTAAAATCATCTTGATTTTCTATATCATTGTTATTATTATTTTCTTGATAATTTTTTAGTATGTGAAATTCAAGATTCTCAACGCATTGTTTGAGTTCTTGAAGTTCAATTAGATCTTGTTTTAATCTTTTTAGTTCTTGATTTTGATTATTGATTTCTTTATAAAGATCTTGAATAGAAAGATGTGGGGAAGCTTTCTGCTCTCTTAATCTGTCTAATACTGTTTTTATACTGAATTGTTCAGGTAAAGCAGATATATTATTTGACATAATGGCTTTTCCTTTTTTAGTACCTTTATTTATATGCTGTATTTTTTCAAAATATTTATTTTTTAATTCTTCATCCTTGAGATCTTTAAAAATTTATAACACCAATACTTCTTGAACAGAGAGCATGTTTCAAGATAAAGAAGAAGAAGTAGATTCATATTGAATTTCACTACCAAATATTTTACAATGACATGTGTCAGAATGAGAAGAAGAATTTTCTGTGTCAGAGGCACTGGATGATTCTGATGCTGAGGATCCTTTTAAAATAGTTTTAAGTTCTTTTTCTGTTTTGACCTTTATTTTTGGACAATCAGGGGTCATAAGTCCTTTATCTTGGCAATTATAACACTGTATTTCTTTTTTCTTAGGATAAGAAGTGGATGGATTTTCTTTTATATAAGATTTCTTTGGTTGATTTTTATGAGAATATTTTTTATGATATATTGTGAAGGGAATGTAATATTGAGGAGTTGAAAAATGTTAAGAATTTTTGTTTTGATAATTTCTTTTTAAAATTTTCTTTTTATTCTGGCTAGAAGGACTGATTAATGGCTCCATGCCGAATTGATAACAAAAATCACCAAGTTCATACTTGCTGATTCTTTTTTGATTTTCAATTTGTCTTTTAAGTTTAATTTCATTGCATAATGAAAATCCAACTTTATTTATTTTCTGAATGAGATCACCATATGTATAAAGTCCATAATTTAAATTTCCACAATTTTTGGATATAATTCTTCTTTAACTTTTTCTGCAAAAAGTTTAGGAAGACCTGATATAAATTTTTCTTTCCAGAATTCTGAATTGCTTGAATCAATTGTATAGAGTTTTGATAGGAAAACATCTTTATACCAACGAAAATCAGATAATGTTGGACAAGATAAATTGATTAATTGCGTTTTTAATTTTACATCTACATTCATATAATTACCAACAAAATGTTTAATTATATTGGTAATGAGCATGTAGACAGAATCAGAGATCATTTGACCTTGAGGATTAATAACATGATTTCCGGATTGATCTCTTTTTACTGCATTTAGAATAGCCTGTCTTTCTAGATTTGATAAATATTTTTCCCACCAACCATATAACTGGCCAGTAAATCCAAGGACTACTGCCTGTGCTGCATGTTTTTGACTATTACTAGCAGCTATGACTGAAGAGGCATAGATCATCATTTGCTGGCATAATTGTAGGATTTGATATTCAGTTAATCCATCTGCATTCCATTCATATATAGATGAGCCATCAAATTTAATGCCAACTAGTAGACCTTGTTCTTCAAATTGAAGGTCAACTGGAGTTGGTCGTGGATAATAATTTCTTGTTTTTGCTGTAGTAACAACTGGTTTTTGTCTTTTAAATATTTTATTGAGTTGTAAAGATTCTTGATTATCTTGATTATCAAGATTTTCTTCTTGAGATGTTTGAGACTTTTCTTCTATAGAATTAGAAACAAAGAAGTATGAGTCTGAAACTTTAGAAGTTGAGGTTAAAACATTTACAGAATTTTCAGGTTTTTGATCTTTATTTTCTTGAAGTTTTATGTTAGTAAAACTATGAGATAATTGATTAATGAGTTCGTCAGAAAATTTTAAAAGTTTCTTTTCTAACTTTATATTTTTAAGAATTTCACCTTGAAAACCTAAAGTTTGTGTCTTAATTACTCTTTGAGAAGAGGATGCTTCATAAATTTTAAAATATTTTCCATTTTATCTTCAATTCTATTGGTTTGTTGGCCAATAGTATGAAGGTTGATGTTTGTATAATTATTTTATTCTAAAACGTGACTTAAATCAGATTTATAAATAAAATCAGATTTACCTTTATCTCCTTGTATTTTTGCAACATCTTTTATGGGTACGGCTGAAGTTTCTTTATATATGATTTGATGCAATGGAGGATGTATAGATTCCTCAGTTCTTTGTGGAGAAGAACTGGTAGAAGCTATAATCTAAGATGAACTTAATTTTGTTATCATATTAATGGATAAATCTTCCGTATTATAAGTTTTCTTCATGGCTAATTTAAGCCAATCAAATAAATAAATATTTCTTTTATTATCATACATATATTTACACCATTTTTCTTTTAAGAAATCTTTATGCTCTTGAGAAACCTGTTTAAAGAAGGATTTTGTTAAAGGATGTAGAGCTAAATTTCTTTTTAACATTTCTTTATCAATTTCAAAACATTCAATAACATTTATATTAAAATCAAATTCTGAAGGATTATATGTATTAGTTGGAAAAGGATGATTTCTTATATTTTCTGGGGCTTGATAAGAAGGATAAACAAGGCCTGTGGGACGAAGATTTATATGAGGTGTAGAGCAAGAAGCACGGGATGGTTCCTTTATGGAAAATCCTACCACAGAGGGAGGATGAGAATAAGACTTTCTAGATGGTTGATAAACTGTAGGAGCTGTATCTCGAGAGTCTTGTTGAAAATTTATTTCAACACTTCTATCTTTATGTTCAATTATTGTTTCAATATCTTGATTTTCTTTAGATTTTTCTGGTTGAGCATTTTCTAAAAGCCATTTACCTGATGAGTTAATATCATTCCACTGTATGAGTTTTGGAATATTAACTTTATTTTTGAAATTAGCTTGGAATAAAGTAGTCTAACCTTTTGCTTGATTAGAATAGGCTATGCCTAGAACAACAAAATTCATGAGTTTATAATAAACTCTATATATGAGGCAAGACTTTGATTATGAGGATTCATATCAAAACCTTTTGTCTGGATGGCAAGGGTAAGAGCTTCATGGGCACCTGGATCTAAAAGAGAGACAGAAAAATTTGAAAAGCAGTTGAAGAAAGTAGGCCCATTAGCCAAACTTGATTCAACCATTCCAAGTAATGAATCAATGAATTTTTTATGTCTTGTATCTTAAAAATAGATGAGAGCTTCAGTTATAATCTTGAACATAGATGAGCGCTTCAGTTCTAAGTCCAAGTCTTGTTAGGGCCTTTAGAGCAACTTGCATTAAGCCAAAATGAATATAATGATATGTTTTAGCATACTCCTTTATTTCATGAGGCTTGATTAAAGAAAGATGCTGAACGTTACTAGTAATGGATTCAGTTCTTTCAATGGTTTTTACCTTATAACTTGATTTTAATTGAAAACTTCCAACTTTATAAATTTCATTTTTATTTACAATTGGAATAGTCCAGTCACAAATAACTTGATCTAATTCATCATAGCTGATTTCTTCACTATTTTTAATGGACATGGAAGATAAGGAATTTGATGATGAGGAAGAAGAAAGTACAAACTTCTTAATAAGCTTAGCCATAATTTGTATTACAAAGTTATTTTAACCAAATCCACCACGAGTATTTAACGCAATAGAGGATTTACACACCAACAAAACGCCTTAAACGCCTTCATATGGCTAACAATGGCGACAAAAATGGCTTCATACCATGAAATAGATGTATGGAACTGGAAACAATGGCAGGCTGTACATTTGCGGATGGAAATATCAGGTGACTATTCTTCGTTAAAATTGTATCATGTTAACACGACTAAAATTCCTAATTTTTGCAGGTAGAAAAAACACTTTGGAAGCAGAATGATGCTGGATTATGTACACACAACTCCACTTATACACGTTCTTCAATAAAAGAGGTCCCTTGGTATCTGGTAAGTAATGATTGTAATGCAAATCTCAATTTCTTAGAAGGCAAGTGGATATGCTTAATTTGTAGATGATATGCATTATAAACATTGATTCTAGCATGTATGGTTTCCTTTATTCTGGCTGTGCCCATTATTAATGAAAATGACTAATATGCTAGAATTAGGTATGTGATGAATGGTTGAATTGAAAATGATTGGAGGTGGTTTTTGCATGTGCATTGGAGTGGGCTTGGCCCATGCAATTGCAGGTTTTGAATGGGGTTGTGGTGTAAGGGACTGAACTCCCAAATGAGTTGAAACAAGGGACTCTTGCTTCTGATCAGTCCCAGATCCGATAGATCAGACCTGTGGACCAATAATCGGACAATGGTTCTGTCCGCAGGCAGTTTTTAGGCTCGTGGTTCATAAGTGAGGGATGTTGGGGGTTGTTTACCTTCCATAATTTCCCCACGTACAGAATGCAACCTTATTTCAATTATAGGCCCATCTGCCCGCTTAACGATAAAACCACCTTTAGTCTCCATGTAAGAGATGTTTTTGGGCAAATGTACTCTTATGGATCACACGGTTTGTGTATGGTGTACAATCTACTCTGAACCCAGTTGATGAAGGAATTGGGCCTATGCACCGTTGTTACTTGGATGGTATTATTAGCGCAACCCTACATCATCCGTGGTTTGAGTAGGGATGTCGGGTATGCGAACTGTGATCGTTAACCTAGGAGTTGGCTTGTAAATACTCCTTGGCCTTTGGTCTTGCATTATTGCATTGTTTATGCTTTCTAGAGGTGTACCCTTGCATAGTCTGGGACCATGTTGAGGTTTGGCTTGTGTGTTGATCTCCAAGAGGGCCGCCTGTGTTGTGAATCATCAAATCAAAGTCGCCCCTCAAATGTATTGGTATTGTTGATACCTTGTTGGCCAGCCCTTCACAATTACCTAGGGTATGTCTGTTGAACAACCACTAAGCTATGTTGTTTAGGTCTCAATACCGGAAGGGGCAGGGCTGTCTGAGACTGTTTATAGGATCTGGTCTTCAGACGACTGTAGTCGGTTTACACAGATTTACAGTGTGATGTATCGGACTAGATGCGAGGCATCCTAAGGCTAGCTTACCACTCGTATTCGGATGGGACTTTGGCTCTATGAATCGGATAGGATGTTAGGCATTTGAAGATGGATTTGATCCACCGTAGTCGGCTAGGATGCGCGAGATCCGAAGGCGGTATAAATCCTGTATGGGTATTGATGGACTCGATACTCGGCTGTTGTGGGTGTTGTTCATTTGATGTAGCATTGGATTAGGACTTCCGTCCTTTTACATTATCTTTTGCTTTACATTCATTGTTTAATGTACTCCATTATGATCATACTATCTTTATTTTCTAATTAACATTGCACTTCTATTATGGATTATGTTTATCCCCTTGCCAATTCATTGTAGTCTAATGATGTTGTATTTGGTGTGTAGGCGCCGAGTATGCTTTTCCCTAGGGTGTTTCGCTGGAAATGCATCAGGCGGTTGAGCCTAATGTTATTGATCACGGGTGTTGTGCATGCGGTATCTCCGATCCGTCGTGTCCTGCAAATAAGCGACTTCATAATTGTAAGGTAGTAGTTTATTCAATTTTATTGGCCTAGGTTTTTAGTTGTGGCCATTTAATTAACATATCTTTTAATTGTTCACTTTAATTGTAGAAATAGATTTACATGCTTACTTTGAAATATTTATTGTACCCTCCATATCGATCAAGAATTCCGCTATATTGATTGGTGAAGTAACCAATATTGAAACTCACCGCAGACTACAATCCACAGTGGGAGCATGATTGGGGGCCACATGTTTTAAACGCGAATGGTTTATTGGTTTATTATGAGAAAAATTTTAAATTGGCCCCTAATCTCACGTAACTCCGATCTACGAATTGGGGGCGTGGCATCTTACCCCTTTTTAATGGACCTTAAATCATGCCTAAGATAGATAGAGGGTTTGAGCTTATCTATCAGTTGTATCAAAGTAGGGTATGGAGGGTCAAACTCGTTCCAATAGATGGATGTTTGGATCCTTAATGGGGCCTAACCATCAGAGCACCCAATGCAAATATAATTGCCCCATAAGTCTGGAAGATCCATCATATGGAGGGGAGTAGCCCTTTATATCAAGAAATGTGCAACCATGACCTAGGTTTGGCTACTTCCATTCTACGTTTCATTGAAGGATGAGATGACATCGATCTTATATTGCCACTGTATCCTTGTTCTCTTTCTCATAGATAATTACATTGTGATATTGCTCCCTCTTTCATTAAAATGCATAATTGATAACCTGATGTAGGGTCTACCTAGAGTTGACCCGAGAATGGAAATGGAGATGGAACATGGTGTCTATGGCTAGGCAGACTATTCAATAGTCTTGTGAAAAGGATTATATGAACCTGGGAGTAAATGGATAGGTTATGACGGAATAGGAACCCTACTATGGATTTATATAGTATGGATGACATTGTATGGTATTGGATATGGAAGGATTATGGTATGATTGTGGCTGGATTATGTTATGGAAATATGGATGGATTGTTATGGACAGGACATCATATTGATTGACATTCTTGCTCACGTAAGAACCCTAGCTGGACATGGACCCCTCTTCTATTGATTCTATATAGTTGGTGCTCATATCCACTTAGTTGTTTTAGGTTAGCCTTGGGTTGATCACCCTTGGTAGGAGCTGATTACTATTATGGTTTGCCTCCATGGATGGTTGTTTATGAAGGTGGTTGTGGTGACGCATAGCAGGCTGATACCCCACATCGACATGTACACTGCATGGTATCAAAACTATTGGCTGAGCTTTCGGAACTACTCTATGGGATCCGCATTGGATCAACTATTGGTTGGATTATTACACCACGCAATCCCCACCGCAATTAAAAGGAGGTAATGGCATAATATCCTACGGTGCCAGCTTAAGTGGATGTGCCTTATTGCTAGATGTTGGATGGATAGATTGATGCTTCTTTATTGATTCTTATTGTGTGGATTCTCACATTGTTATAGTATTGTTATATTGTTACTCATGGATTATATCCTACCCCCTATTTTACTTTGAACTATGTGTGGTGTTATCCACCTGCCGCATTTGCCACTTATTAGGTGATGTAAAATGGGAGCTTGCTTCCCCTATCTCAAAGGAAGAGGCATCGGAGGAGATTGCAGAGGTACTAGGAGTAGACCAGTTCGCTTGAGCAGCTAGCAGTGAGTAGATCTAGCTGTGCATCTGGAGATCCGTGACGTGATCATAAAGGTTGTCCATTTGTGAATGTATCCAGTTTTGTTATTTTGAGCAGTTTTGATGAAATTGTAGTAATTCTAGGAAGCACAGACACTTGTGTAGGATACCCGAGTCCATGTTAGACGTGGACACGGCTTGGACATGGCTGAACAAGTGTTTGACAAAAAGAAGATGTATTCTTTTTTTTTTTCTTTTTTTCTTTTTTTTTTTGGACACGGGGTAGACATATCGAGGACATGGCGGGGTTAAAAGTATAATAAAAATGGGGAAAGGGGGTCAACTATTGTCCTTGGGTTAAAATTAGAAAAAAAAAAAAAAAGAAGACAAGTGGTTAAAAGTAAATTTTTTAACTTAAGATAGGTCAAAAGTCAATTCTGCTTCCCTAACCCTTTTGTCTCCACACTCCACCATCCGGAAAATAAAAAATAAAAAACTTAGAAGAAGAATTAGAAGAGGAACCTTGCTCTGCTAAGCTCTCCACCGTGCAAGTTGCATCAGGAAAAAAGAAGAAGAAAAGGAAGAAGAATAGGAAGCCTACTCTGCTCGTCTGCATGTTTGTTGCCCTGCTTTCTCGTCTGCTTCCCTGCTCTGCTTGTCTACTGCAAGAAGAAGACATACTTCCATGCTGTTATTTGTGCAGCTGTGTTCTTTTTCTTTTTTTTTCTCTCTTTCTTTTCTTTCAGAACTGCTCTTTATGCTATTGTGTTTTTTTTTCCTCGCTGCCTCAATTTGTTTTTTTTACCTTGATACTATTTATTTGGCTTTTTTTCTTGTTATTGTTTGTTTTGTAATTTTTTTCCTTGCTATTTTTTGTCCTCCCCCCACCCAGCCAGCTTTAACAATATATATATCTATATATATGGCAGGCCTAAATTAGGGCCCTAAGGCCCCTTTGGCCCACCCCCTTTTTCAATTCAGTTGACCGAGCACAACACACCCCCCCTACCCCGCACCCCCCCAACCCCAATCTCACTTTTTTTTTTCTTCATTTCTTTCCCCATTCCCTCTTCACCTTTCTCCTTCCACCTCATGGCCAGCCACCAACCACCGGTCTTCCTCTAGCATCTTCTTCCTCACGTCGCCTTTATCCCATGGACACCATTTTCCTAACTTCTCCCTCTTCCTTAAGCTATAGGTAAGCTCCCAACCTCTCCATATTTGAGTCTTTTGGGTTTTTAGATTTATAATGGTTTAGAGGTGTTCCTTAGAATCTCCTTTCCCATTTTATAGGTGGGTTTGGCTAGGCTTCGAGTTTTCTCTCCATTTGAGCACTGTGGATTTGGCCTTGAGCTAGGGCTTCTCCTCATTTTCATTTTCTCTCATCATAAGGCAAGTGGATAGCATTTTCATTGTTAATATTTGATTTAATCTTGATTCTAGCATTTTAATATACTTGACATGTTTTGCACATTTTAATGGAAATGTATTCGTATGACCATGCCATTGACATTAAGTATGTGATTGTGAAGAGCAAACAATGTTTTTGCCCAAATCATGTGTTTTGATTTCTAAAATATTTTCAATATTTGTGTGATGACTGAATTAGATAGTAAGAAAAAAAAAACCTATTAGATTGTGATTTGTGAATCACTTATTTTATCATAGTTGCTAAACTATGCCTATTATGATTTCAATTTAATTTTTAAATGGGAAAAACAATTCCAATTGATGTATATTTCAAGAGAAAAAATGACAAAAAATCGTAAGTTGATACATCATTGCCAACCTTCGATTTGCCAACCTCCTCCAACGTTGAATTCCAATTTTTGAAAATTTCAGGGAATACTTGGAAATATAATGATTTCCTTATGAAAAAAAATCTTCTAGTTTGGCCCTTTTCGGTGCAAAATCCTAGTTTTAGCCCTAGGTGTTTGTTTTTTATTTTTATTTTATTAATTGCGACATTATGCTTCTTAATTTGGATAAAAATACAACTATTCTTTAATTTTATGATTATATATAAAAGATATATATATTCATTATTTCCTGTGTCCGTATCTTACTTTTTTAGGATTTGCTGTATTGTCGTGTCCGTGTCGTGTCATATCTGTGTCTCGTGTCCTTTTCTGTGCTTCATAGGTAATTCTAGATTACTTAAACCTTATAGTTTTGGACTTATGCTTTCTGCATCTTATATTGATTCGACGTATGTAGTTGGTACCAATTACTTTATGGATCATGGTTACACTGCTTCCGCAGTTTTATATAAATGTTTTCGCTATTTGTTAAACATGGAATGAACGTTGAAAAAGTTTTAGATTGGCTTTCTTTGCAAACTAAAGATCCTGTATGTCCAAATCCAAATTCGGATTTCCGCCTTATTCAGATGACTTGGGTTTGGGGGCATGACAGTTCGCTCCTCCAATCCTTTTTTGAAAATATGCAAATCGTAGTGGCAAAATTAATTCAGAAGCTAAAGCAGATCTTAAATATAAGGAGAAATGGAAGTTCAAAAGCTTGCATAAGTGAAAAAGTAATGATTAGAAACTGCCTAAGAAGGGCAGAACTGTGAACCAGCATGACCAAGATCTGTACTCCAAATTAAGAAATTTTGCAAAAGGGCATTCACACTCCCAATTTAGCAATGAAATCTAAGATAAATATCAAAATAAACACAATGAAATAAGGCCCATAAATATATAAATACCACTTGCAAAAGCAACAATAACGAGAAATTCAAAAGAGTCGAAACAACCATAGAGTATAAGAAAGAGGCCAATGAGAGAGATGATGCTGGATTTGAATTAATTGTTACCTAAAACTGAAAGCTCTCCTAAATAACAGATGCTAATTTCTTTCACATAAAATCATTCAATAAAAAAACATTGTACTTTCTATCTTCGATTAAAAGTTTGAAATCCATAGAAATTTATTTTAAATTACTTAGGGGATGAGAACATACCTCTTCCCCAAAAGACCATGGCTCATGGTCTCGTGTGCCTTCTTCAGAATGCCCACGACAAAAGGGGAACATGGCACCCACCGCCATCCATCTGCCGAAAAGCTTAGGTGTTGCATCATAAGCAAACCCTCCAATATCAGGTCCTGCTAATGGCTGACCACTGAGCCCCTAAAAAAAAAAAAAAGCCTACTTAGAAAAATGAGCCTCACCACTGTCTTGGTTGAAAATGCATTAAAAGTAACAACTAATTGCTCTATGTTTTGATTAAATGAAGGAATCCTCATGGGATGAGTTCTATTAAATTGTGTAGATCATGAATATGACATAGTTGGTACAACTAATGAAGATGGCACATCAGGAAAAAAGAGAGTTTTAGTAACATAAGTAAATTATAGAATACTAAACAAAGCCAAGAGGCAACGATGGATGGCTAGTAGTATCACTTTGAGTGAACCATGGTGCACAAAGAAATGTGAGATGAGATTTGGAATTTGACAGACTCCCTGATTCCCACATCCAAAACTTAATTCTGTTTAGGTGACTTTTCAGGTCACTTAGTGAATTGGATTTTTTTTTCCGTAAGGTAAGTACTTGCAGACCAACTCACACACACTCACCAAGTCCCTTACCATCAGCACTACAACCAAGGACTAATCCCTAGTTGTTTCAGTGGAAGAGAGGTGCTTCACCAACTGAGCTACCAGTGGATTAGATTTCTTTTTTATAACAGTAAAGTGGATGGGGATGTTACGGATTTAATTATAGGTTTTAGGTCAATCTGCCTCATAATTTGTAAAAATTAAACATGAAGAGAGACGGGATTAGAATTGCTATAGGAAAAGAACAGAATTGCCATGTTAAGATGTAAATCAATTTCAAAGCTATTTCTCCTCTGAAAATTCAACATTGCCAAGCAGTTGCTTTTATTATGTTCATGTCGGGATTTAGCTTTATGACAAAGAAAATACAACATGAGAACACTGATGCCCAACATGAATAATCTCTCTCATTACCAACTCGTTCTCTTTACCTGACATGTAAGCTGAAAAAGAAAACATTAGGTGCAGATGGTCATTTTAGGATTAGGCATCAATAATGGTAATGATGATGCCAATGATGATAATGGGCAAATGCAGAACAGAAGGTTATTTGTTCTGTTTTGAGCATCAGAATGGAAAATTTGAGAATGCACGAAATTGGATACCAAGAATAGAAAACACTACATAGCAGTCAGCTGAGCATCCCATAAACTGTGACACCAAAGGTAGGAATCATCACTTCCAAAATCTAAAACACAGGTTTTTTTTTTCAAATCTCCTGAATTCTTGGATCACATTCTGCACTAATGGTCATTGATATTTGATACAAGAAAAAGCAAGGTCTTTGGAAACTTTTGGTTTCCTTATTGTATTGGTCTCTACTTTCTACAAATAATATCTATGATTTCAACATATACAAGACAATGACGAGGTGCTAACAAGCTTGGAAGTTGCTCATTGTTGCAACCATGACGTTGCAGGACAGAGTAATGTTACCTATTTGAAAATAATTCCACAAAAAGTAAACAGAAAGAAAAGTAAATTGTAAAATGAAAGAGAGGATGGGAGCAAGAACAATTAGAGACATCACATGTAGGCAACATAAAGATCATGTAGGCTATAAATGTGATCCAACAGTTGTGTTATCCTAAAAGTTCAGGAGTGAAGTGAGAGAAAGAGAGAGATAATGGAGCATTTTCTTGGACGATACGGAGTGCAATTTGCTCAGAAGCATTAGATAACATCTTCTTGCAATGAGCAGATCATACTCCGTATCATAAGAAGTCAAAACAAAAAGAGACCCAACCCAAATTTCACTTCTGGTTGCATTAGGCTGTGCAGTTTCAGGTTAGGCCCAACCCAAGTTACACCCCTACCGTTAACACTCCTTCATATCAAGATCAAGCAGAATCACAGATTACATATTATTACACCATTTGCATACCATAGGCATCACAAGATTACTAGTTATGCTGTTATAGTACTAGATACCAAATTATCTGACATCGATCATTTCCTGCAATGCAGAGAAAAAGTGATGAACCAATAAATTTCGACCGAAAAAACAGCAACCTAATATCTTTTAGATTAAAAAATTGGTAGAAAATGTGAAAATGCAAACAAGGCAGTAGAATATCTCTTGGGACTTTTTTATCCAATCTGCAAATGCACCTATTTCAATTCAAAGAACGTAAAAATTCATCAAAAGCCAGCAATGCCAAGGCATACAGCGGTCTTCAAAGGTTTGATAAAAGGAAGAGTCACTCACCAACTGAAGTACCATGGATAAACTCATATGAAGATGCTCCCAAGTTGATAGGTTATCACCAGTCCAAGTTGCAGCATATCGTTGACTACCTATAAACCCAGCTCTGGTGAGAACGAAGGGGCGCTTTTTTCCTGTAGCCATTTTCATCCCTTCAAATGTTGACCTTGCCATCAGCATGCCATAAACCTGGCATATCAGAAATGCAGAGAAAATAAAATAGGCAGGAGGCGCTAATAACAAGTGTACTTTTATTGGAAGCTCCCAGATTTTCAATTCCTTAGCAGGAATGCTGTCAGTATGAAAGAAAAATCTACAACAAAAATTCATTATGGGCAAAGCTTTCACCATAAGATGGCATCATCAGAGTTGAAGAAAATTACATTGTGATAATGTGAGTGATTCTGACAACCCCCAAGTTCAATATCACCTCTATGAATGTTGCTCTCTGGCATTGTTTTTGTTAGAGTCTGAGAAGTAATAAAAATGCTTTTAGGTAGAGTCTCCATATATAGAAGGCCATCACAAATAGGAAAATTGCTAGCTAAAATGTCAGAGTAATGAACCCTACTTTGAAAACAGCAGGTTCATTCATATCATTCCATATGCCGTCAACACCATTAGAAATGAATTCCTTAACTAAATTTGCCCACCACAATCGGGTTTTCTCTTGTGTAAAATCAGGAAATACACAAGTCCCAGGCCAAACCTCCCCTGAAAATGCAACAAGAAAGATTTTTTATATATATATTTTATAGGTAAGCAAGAAAAACATTTCAATCCACTTCGAATCAACAATGAGAATGAAAGAATTTGTGCCAAGAAACCTTACCAACAAAAGGTTCTCCATTTTCTTTTTGAATCCACACATCACTTTCAGAACCACTATCATAAATGAAGTACCCCTTTTCACATTTAATCCCAGGGTCAAGCATCCAGATTGCTTTAAAACCATTAATATGAAGGTCATTCACCATTGACTTTGGATTGGGAAAACACTTCTGTAAATAAGAGATGCAACGTTAATCATGAATGTGGAGAATGAACTTAAGATTACCAATTTACACTAGAAGGGTTTGTAGAGATATAAATAGGTCAAACAGGTCAACTGACCCACCCGACCCACCTTGACAAAAGCCCACTCTTCTTGGTTGAACATATCCCACATGTGGGTTCTTTTGTGGGATTTGGTCAAGCATCCTTTATAGACATGTTTACTTGTATAATTGTAATTATATCCAGAATTTCTATATTTGCTTGTAATTAGACTGCAATCATTGAAATTATTGCCTGTGATTAGGCACCAATAATTGCATTTAAACATTGTTGATCCCCATCTTGGGACATGATAATTATTCTCCAACTTCCTCCTCTTCTTATTGTCTTCATACAAGGATCTTTGAATCCTAACATGGTATTAGAGATTCTGCTAAGAGATTTCTTCATCAAATCCTTCTCTCTGTGAAAGAAGGACTCTCTAGACAACAGGAGCATTCTTCCAGCAACTATCGACTCTCAGTATCTGATCAAGCAATGGGCCCCACCTCAGATTAGGCAACTATCAACAAAATCAACACCATCCTGATCGCCCACTCATTCTGGGATTTCTCCATATTTTTGTGAACTTTTCCAATCATCTGAGGGAGGCCATCTTCCATGATTTGTGATCTCACAAATTCTCATAGCATTTTAATCAGATCCATCCAGTTTCATGGATCCTTCGAATTTTTTCGTCAAATTTCATCTAGATGTCAATCGAAGCAGGCCAGTTAGGCCCAGTCCAGGCCCGATCTTGGCCAGCAGGCCACTTAGGCTCAGTCCAGTTATCAGTCCAGTGTTGTATTGTAGAATAAGTCAAAGGATAATGCATAGTTGTTAGCTATAATTTAGGATCTGTGCTATAATATAGGATCTATGGATTGTAATCAACCCCTATATATGTAAAACTACAGTCGTCCCTTAGGGGTACTGGATTCTCACCATTTTAATGGAATTCTGAAATCTCTTGCAAATGATACTAGAGTGTCGAAACTAAGAAATCTACAAAGTAGGAAACTGATTGATAATCAGACCTCACTGTGGGCCCCACAAGATCAACAGATCCCAATTCTGACACTCGCCTGGCCTGTTTTGAGCCATCTCAATGATCAGATCACAGATCTGATTCATCGGAGTACTGATCAAGTACTTCCTGCAAACATACCTACCTCTGCTTTGTTTTTTTAGTGGATTGATTAAGTATTAACTGAATTCATTGAACAACTAGGCATACTTTCTTTTGTAATACAGACATCAGGCCATCTGTGGGGATTGTGTAGTGTCTGTCTTTATCAATTCCGCACTTCTCCCCATGATTTTGTTGTGCTACCTTGCTTAATTGCTTACCTTTGCAATTTCTCTGCTCACGAATGGACAAAGTAGACATCATTGCCATAAAATTTAATGGTACAAACTACATGTCTTGGTCCTTCCATCTTAAAAATTTTGTTGAGGGACAAGGAATGTTGGGATACCTGGATGGAACAGACCCAAAACTAACTGTGGATGCTAAAACCATTGCTACTTGGAACCAACACAATGCCAAAGTCGTGACATGGATCCTTAACTCGGTTGATCCCTCCTTTTCGACGGCACTTCAAGCCTTTACCAAGGCTTCTGACATTTGGACACACATTAAGAAAATTTATCATCAACAAAACAACAACCGTGGATTTCATCTTGATATAGAATTGGCCAAGTATTGTCAGAATGACAAGCCTGTCCAGGAATACTACAATGGTTTTCTCGCCCTGTGGACAGAAAGGGATTATATGCTACTTCAATTTGTTTCAACAAAATTTCTTCCCCCGGCACTCAAACTACAGGAAGAACAGCATATCAGCCAGTTCCTTATGAACCTTCATCCTGAATTTGAAACTATGCACGCTGTGCTAATGAATTGAGAAATCTCTCCAATTTTGGATACATGCATCCAAGAAGTTCTTTGTGAAGAAATATGTCTTCTATCCACTCATTCTCTTATTGCAAAACCAAAGGCTCTCCTTACACCACCAAGACCATCTTTCGCGGAAGATACAGCTCTTTTTACTACCCATGGTTAGAAACCACTGTGTTTTGAATGTAAGAAGTATGGCCATATGGCTCGTGATTACCATAGGAAATTATTTTACGACTACTACAAACAAAATGGACATGTTATCTCTACTTGCACTCGAAGGCCTGAGAAGAAAACTGACAATAATAAAAAAACATAGCTAGTCTACTCTTCAAGCTTAGAATAGCACTCCACTTGGCCAGACTTCTCCAAACACTGGTTCTGCCACATTGACTACTGCTCAGCTACAAGACTTAATCAATTCATCTGTGGCATTTGCTTTTACCTCCATGGGTATTAATGGTCTGTTCTCTTCCTCTACTGCTCTACATGCATTTCATTCATCCAATTCATTATTTCCATCATTTACACCCAACACATGGTTCCTTAACTTAGGTGCCTCAAACCATATGACATCGATGGCCCAAAATTTGCAAGACCATATACCATATATTGGCCGTGATTCCATCACTATTGGAAATGGTCAGAAATTGCCCATCTCTGGTGTAGGAACTATTTCCTTCAGGCCTCTTACGCTGACTAATGCTTATTTTTTCCCAATTTGGCTACAAATCTCATTTCCATTGGCCTATTGATTGTGGTTATCTAGTTAACTGTTACCCTTTTAGTTGTGTCATATAGGAATGGCAAACTAGGAAGGTGATCGGGACAGGAAGTAAGCATGGCAGGCTATTTCTCTTGGAATTGGTACAAAAATCATTTTTTGCTTCGTCCATTAGTACTTTGAATAATGTGCGGACCACTTGGCATAAATGCCTTGGTCATTTGAATAATGCTAAATTGTTATCTTTATTTAAACTTGGGTATTTGGATAAATCTATTACTAGTTCTTTTGTTTCTACTTTTGTTAAAACAAATTGTGAAACTTGTTGCTTAAGCAAAAGTCATGTGTTGCTCTTTCCAGTTCATTATTGATGTACTGCCCCTTTTGATGTAATTCACACGGATGTTTGGGGAATTGCCTGCATTTGAGTAGGCTTGGGTATAAGTATTATGTTACCTTTATAGATGATCACTATCGTTACACATAGATACATTTTTTAAAATCCAAATATGAAGTTCTCTTTACATTTCAAAACTTCTATACTATGGTCAGCACTCAATTCCAGAAAACCATTAAAATCCCATGTTCAGACTCAGGGGGAGAGTTTACATCAACTGCTTTTAACACCTTTTATCTGAGAAAGGAATTCCTCATAAAAAAACCTGCCCACACACACCACAACAAAATAGGGTTGTGGAGAGAAAGAGTTGCCATCTTTTGGAAACTGTAAGGACTCTCCTTGTGTAATCTTTGGTTTCCCCCTAAGTTCTGGTGCGAGGCAACCCACACAGCAGTCCACATCATCAACCGATTACCTAACTCTGTCTTAGGTCCAATCTCCCCAGTTGAATGTCTATTTGGTGATCCTCCTTCCTACTCACATTTACGGGTACTTGAGTGTTTATGTTTTGTCCACCTCCCATCTCTTGAATGTGACAAACTGTCACCTCAAGTGGCTCGCTACATGTTTCTTGGCTATAGTGGTGAAGACAAAGGTTGTCAGAATTATGATCCCAAAAAGCACTTGCTTCGAATCTCACAAAATGTTGTTTTCTTAGAGCATGTTCTGTTTCATTCCCCAAGTACTCCCAATATTCAAAAGTCCTATCTCCCTCTGTTTTCACTACCTAATGATCCTCCCAACATTACACAGGTCTATACCAATCGACAGAGACAACCATCTCCTACTACTGCTACTCTCGATACAACAACCTTGCTTGTTCTTGAAAGAAGTCCTACAACAACTAAAGGTAATACTCCTGCATCTAACTTAAGACGATCTAGTCGCCCTTCTGTTGCTCCCAATAGATATGGTTTTCTAGTGACGTTTACTTCATCAGATCCCATTCTTATCCCAAACTCTCATTCACAGGCATCTAATATACCATGCTGGCAAGATGCAATAGCAAATGAATTACTCGCTCTTGAAGCAAATAAAACTTGGGAACTAGTGCCCCAACCCACAGATACTTCTATGATAGAAGCACAGGTATGATAGAAGTTCTATCATTGGAAGGACATGGGTCTACTCCATTTAGGTTCGCTCTAATAGCAGTATTGATCGATAGAAAGCTCGACTGGCTGAACAAGGGTACAAATAGGAGTATGGCATTGACTATGAGGAAACTTTTACACCAGTCGCCAAAATGACTACAGTCCGATGTTTGCTTGGTGTGGCAGCAGCTCGTAACTAGCCTCTTTGGCAAATGGATGTCAAGAGCACTTTCCTCCAAGGGGATCTCAAGGAGATTGTATATATGCATCCTCCACCAGGCTATGCTTGTCCTTCCAACCATGTGTGTAAGTTGAATAAATCCATATATGGGCTTAAGCAAGCTCCTTGTGCCTGGTTTGACAAATTCCGCTCCATTATCATCAATGCACATTTTCTACAAAGCTCAAATGACAGCTCTCTCTTCATTCGAAGAACCTCTCATGACTAGAATATTCTTTTGATATATGTTGATGATATGATCATTAGTGGCAATGATGCGGTTGGCATTTTTGACCTCAAAACTATCCTATGAGTACTATTAAAATGAAAGATCTCAACCCCTAACTTACTTTCTGGGGTTTGGAAGTTGCAAAACAAGGCTAGTATTGGGGTTACTCAATGCAAATATGCTAATGACTTAATTCAATTTGCCACACTTGGTGATGCAAAAACATTTGCCATCCCTATCGAGCTCAATGTCAACATCAGCAAACAGAATGGGCATCCTCTTGACGATCCAACCCTATTTCGTAGATTGGTTGGTAGCCTTCTTTATTTAACCATGACATGGCCTGATAACTCCCATGTAGTTCACACCGTCAGTCAGTTTATCAACAGTCCTCATAAACCACATCTTCAAGCTATCTATCGGATTCTTCGATATGTTAAAGGTACTCGTGATCGAGGATTGTTCAGTCCTTCAGCCTCTTTGTTACAATTACAAGCTTATGTGGATGCTGATTAGGCAGGGTGTCCTAACATTCGTTGCTCAACAACAAGTTGGTGCATGTTCCTAGGATCCTCTCTCATCTCTTAGAAAAGCAAAAAACAAAGCACTCCTTCAAAATCTAGTGCTGAGGGCTGAATATTGATCAATGTCATCTGCCAGTAGTGAGATTGTTTAGCTTTATCATCTTCTTTGCAAGTTTGTTCTCTTCCTAAAAAATTCTACTTCACTTTATGATGAAAACACTAGTGCAATCTGAATTACAAAAAATACCGTCTTTCATGTGCGCACTAAGCATATTGAGATTGATTGCCACTTCATTTGTCAGCATGTTGTCATCGACAAAATTCATCTCCCCTATGTCTCCTCACATGATCAACTGGCAGATATTCTCATAAAAGGCTTGGCCCGGGATCGTCATGATTATATTCTTTCCAAATTGATGCTTTTCTCTACACAGCATCCATTTGAGGGGGACTATTGATATATAGATAGGTCAAATAGGTCAACTGACCCACCCGACCCACCTTGACAGAAGCCCACTCTTCTTGGTTGAACATATCCCATGTGTGGGATCTTTTGAGGGATTTGGTCAAGCATCCTTTCTAGACATGTTAAATTGTATAATTGTAATCATATCCAGAATTTCAATATTTGCTTGTAATTAGACTGCAATCATTGTAATTATTGCTTGTGATTAGGCAACAGTAATTGTATTTAAACACTGTCGATCCCCATCTTGGGACATGACAATTATTCTCCAACTTCCACTTCTTCTTATTGTCCAACTTCCTCTTCTTCTTATTGTCTTCATATAAGGATCTTTGAATCCTAACAGTGTTAACCCAAAAGGGGCCTGCTTTTCTCTTCAAGTGCACAATACTAATCTGATCACATTTTAATAACTACATTATTAGGATGAGGGTGGAAGGCAAAGAACAGAAAAATGTTTCGTAGAGTTGCTCTACATTCTTGGGTGGCCATAAATGAAGACGTCAAGAAGAGTATATGTCATCTGATCAAACATAAGCTTAAATGTGAAGGTAGGAACTGGGTTTTCTGTGCTTAGGGAAAAATACAAGCTGTCAGCTGTTTTTGGAGGCACTGAGCAGAAAAGAGAAGTTTCTAGGAAGAGGGGCAAAAAAGCAAGCCTTTGCAAGTGCAGGAAGCAATCATGTGTCGCATCATAATTTGTTTTTGTTATTTGTGTTCTTCATATTTCACGCAAAGCAAATCATCAAATGGTACCTAAAATCATCAACAGGAATCAATACAAACCATTGACCATCCAAGGGGTCCTACTATTATCTAACAATTAACCGGTTTATTTAACACCAGTCTGAGAGAAGATCTATTCGAGATTCTCTGCATATGCTATGGACATTGAAGAATTGTGTACCAAACTTATTTTGTTATAACTGTTAATCTTTGCCACAAATTTGATGTTTTTTACTGAGATTTTGATGGAGCAACTTAAGTCGAGGAGATAGAAGAAAGAAAACAAGGATCCCAAATAAATGGAAATTCCACTGAAACGGAGCAAGTATAACGACGTAAGAGCTACAGAATCTAATCGAAATGATATATTGTCAACCATAGTGCCCTTTTCATTTCCTTTACGCCATTGATTTGGATGCATTAGTAGGCTACTACACTCCAAATCTCCAATAAATGGGGTCCACTTCTGAAAACTAACCTGAATTTCACAATTCTATGCTATGATGCATGGATACTTCAAAATGGGGCAATGTATCATGTCGTATCGTATCCGATACTTCATTCTTTTGTAAAAAATCCATGTCCCTTCCGTATCCATGCCGTTTCCCGATCGTATCCATGACGTATCAGGGCATCATAGGTTTTCTGGAATTATATTTGAAAAATCAAAAGTATGTTTAGAAATGCATACTTTATCAAAAGTAAAACAACGAAAGCCATCCATGTAGTCGATGTCCATCCATATTACATCACAAGGTATTCCCTTCTCTCGAAATGTTCTTGCAACCTGCAAGTGTAAAAGTCAGAAACTTAAGAAAAGAAAGAATGACAGGATTTGTGATAATCAAATAGCAAAATTCAAGGCCACAAAAGATTTTAGAAAGTCCAATATTCAGCTTCTCCCATCAAAAAACAGAGAAAAATGAACAAGAACACATGACGTTTTCAAGAGCCATTTCATAACAGCATTGCCCCCACAAACAAATTTCTTATTTTTGCAGACAAAGATGGCAACTATGCTAATATTGGAATAAAGAAACAAGCTATGCACCTCAAGAACTCTTTCATCAGAACAGTAGCTCCAGCGACATTGATGATAGCCGAGAGACCATTTTGGAGGCATAAATACAGTCCCTAATATATAAATGGAGACGAACATTAGGTGGAGAGAACTACCAACAGATTATCAACACAGAATGTTATCATTTGGAATCCCAAAGAAAAAAAAAATAAAGTAAGCATTCAAGGGGAAAGAAAGTAGATAGCAGACAGCAATAAACCAGTCAATCTGTTTTGTAATAAAAACAAAGCAGATCATGCAGAAAAGAGAGTAAATTACCAACTGCATGAGATAAAGATACAAGGACAGCAGTTGGTGACACAAATGGGCCAAAAGTGATGACTGGATATGAAGCTGGAGAACTAAACTTTATAGTTGACTCCATTTGCAGGTCTATCTGTTCAAAGTTTTTGACCATCAAATTAGGGAAACCCTAGCATAGGCTTTGAGGTAAAAAAAAAAAAAAAAAAACATATCATGGTGAAAAGTTGAGAATATATATAAAAGCATTGATGGCATAATTCATAAGAAGAACCAACTGCGCAACGACGGCTTGTGTCAGCAAGAACCCCAAGTGCCTCTCCATTTGGAAGAACAGCTAGGACCCAAGGATGCGATTGGTACAGGGATGTAGTTTCTGGACCATAACCCCATGCATCTGTGTTCCATGTAAATACCTATAATGACTCAAAGCTGGTTAATTAATACCAAGAAAACAGCCAGCACAGTGTCATTGGCTGATAGACAGAAAACGAGCTTACTCTCTTTCCAGTGCGCTCAAGCTGCCCACTCACTTCTCCAGTTCCATACAAGGATGATCCAACTGGAAGCTAAATCAAGAACAAGCATTTGCTAAGTAAAATTAAAAAGACATAAAATCATATAAAAAACTCATGATATACAAACTAAAAGAGAATCCCATGTCAGAAACAGACATAGACCGAGCGCAAAGGCAGTATAACCAGACAGACCTTAATGGTAACAGTCTGCTGCCCATGCATGCATTCAAAATCAGGAAAATAGTCAGGAGCCTTGTGAGCTGCAATTGGCGTGTCCCTCACTTTACAATCCACAAAAGAAAGACTTGGATATGCTGCATCCCTGTCCTTTTCAGAACAATCAAACCTGAAAACTCCCTCCTCCAGCACAGGCATGAAAATCATTGTTCCGTTGGATTCAAGAAGAAAAGATGATGGAAGTAAAAGAAAGAAGAAAAAAAATCCAAGATATGGGATTTGGGTTCTGCTCAATTTGTCTGATTCCTCATTTCGAAAATCATCCGATTTTGGAAGCAGGATCTTCAGCACTATCTCACTAGAATCTGATCGTGATAAATGCTTAACAATCCGATTTACGCAGACAGATCAAATGAACATAAAACAACGGGTCAACAAAAGAACCTAAGGATTCGATTGAAAGAAGGTGAGGATCATCATGAGACTAGAAGGTGACCGATAAGAGACGTCGATGAGGTCTTTGACAGAGTTGGTAGGTGAGCTTTTATGTTTTGTTTATTTTTGGATTGATGTAACTGGGGAGTGCTCTGGTCACCGAAAGGTCCAAAGCAATGACCATTAAAAATGAATTGTCCTATTGCTTTGTTTTGGCTGGGGGTTGTTGCATTATATTATGTGTGGTCAGCAGGACCCACCTAAACAAAGATGAACCAAGTACTTCTCCCATTTTATTTCTCACTTTTACCTCGTGACCTTTGCCATTCGAAGAACAACGAAGAAGTAAAGTCACTTTTCAGTGCCTGTTTGTGGAGCAGCTGTGTTTGCCCCGAAAGCAGACTCGAGACAGCAGCATCCCCTCTTATTGTTTGGTGCAGGCTGTGCATTTCACTTCGAAAGTCCCCGTGACTCCTTTCAATTGCGTCAAAATCCTTTCAAATCGAGGATCCAGGTTTCCTACTAGAAATGGGTTCCGCAGAGTAGAAAACTCCGGGCCGTCTTCCAAACAGATCCTTACTCTTTCCGACAATTCTTTTGATATAGCAATCCATTTTTTTGCTAAAAATAATTTATTGGAATGGAATCCTCTAGCGCAATTTGAAGCAGATTATATAGATAAGATTTGCCTAACAAGATCTATATTTCCTTTTAGAATATGAGGATTTTAAGATTATATCACAATAACCGTTAGTCTCACTGTAAGATTAAAAACATATTATTTTATAATAAAATTTTGAAATTCTAAAAAAACATTTATTGTGATTGGTTTGGATTTTCAATAAATGAGCTTCAATCAATTTAGAATTAAATTCCAATGGTTACAAGACTTTTTCTACAGTGATCAAAAGTAAGCCAATTATATTTCGCCACGCCACCAAGAGATGTATGCCATAGTCAGTGGTGTCCCAACCATCATTGGTCTACTCAAATGGGTAAAAAACCTCATGGAATCTCCACTTGTGAGGATTTCTCTGTCAAAGCCAGAGGCGCCACCTCAGGTTCAACAGGTGATTCTCGTGTTCTCTTTTTGCTGACCCGTGCACACTCCACTGTTGCCCCGTCCAACCTTTTTGTTGTCCTCGTCTGGAATCCCTACGGCTAGTTCTCAGAGATTTCTCTCCCTCCACAACTAAATCCATGAAGGGCCCCACATATGACATCCAAGCCGCTCAACAATCACTGTCCCCACGTTTATCAGGGGCAGGGCGGAAGAAAGTTTTACGGTACCAAAGACGAACCTTCAAATCGTTTACTTGAGGAATGCATAGTCAAAGTAAAAAATTAGATTTGAATGGAGTAGAATTATTTGGTTAGATGTGATAAAAACCACATAATGCATTATTTAATTGGATTGAAATTTAGCATGCGACTTTGAGCTTTACCATGATGGGTAGTTGAGTACATTGGAACAATAATATTTAGGAAGGTCTCCAAATAGTTGAAAACTTTTACTTATAAGGGGCACTGCAAAGTTTTCTGATGTGATCAATGTCATAGGGCCACTTCGATACATTATACACGTATGAAAAAAGTTAGATTATGAATAAGAATCAATTAAAAAAAATACCCAACCTTTTTGAGTTAACGGTCCCCATCTTTAAGAAATAAAGTGCGTTGAGATTCAATCAACGTTTAGTAAAGTCAGTGTGTAAAATTAGGATTAGGGACAAATGGAGGACAAATAGTAGAAAGCGCTACACTGAAGAAAGGTCAGCCCAAGGCCCATAGAGCTGGAAATAGGTGAAAACTTCTCAAACATTTTGCTGATATTCTTCGTTAATGGTGGCTGTCATTTTGCAGGAAAAGGAAGAAAGCGATGGGAGAGTCCCCTTGGTAATTGTTACTATATCATTTGGGAAATGGTCACCCTCTTTGCTGCGAGCACCATCAAATAGAGAATTTCACTATTACCCATCAAGACAAAAACAAAGAGAAGTTCAGAAACCAAAACCATGCCATACATCATGAGGGTGAATCAGCTGTCGCTATAAGTCCAATGGCTCATGTGACCTAAACCACTTAAAAATGAACGATCCTCGACTATGCTAAAAAAAAAATTTAGAGGGCTATTCAGTATTCACTGATGGGAAAATCCACATGTAGAAAACATAACTATCCAAGTCTCTAAATCTCCCTGAATGAATCGAAAATAGATTACATGACATTTATGCTAAAATAAAAATGTACAATGCGCAACCCAGAGGATGGAACAACTCGCTTGATGCTTGTCTGGCTGGTTCCTCAATTCTGACGAGAGAGATGTCAGTATAATTTAATAATAACACCCAACAGAGGAGGGGCAGTCACCACCACCCCTCCTCCATGGGAAACAGATCCTATGAATTTCAGAAGTCCAACATGAAGATGTTGATGTTTTGTGCAGGAAAAGAGTATGTCATTCCCAAAGACACATTTCCGGTAAATGCTCAAGATGGTTTCCTTTCTCCATAACCAGCAATCAAGCCCCCATGATTTGATGGAGTGGATGGAGGCCTGCCAATAGCTTCCCGAATCCTACTGAATGCCAGTTTCACAGGAACACATGCTACAACAGGCTTCGGCCCATCAGGTTTAATCAACCCATACAATCCAAAATTCTTACCACCTAGTCTGGAATCGACATTCTTCCCACCAGGCTTCTGTTGGATAGCTATTGAAGACAGGGTTCTTGTTTTCTGGCTGGACAAGTTTACTTTCTTCAGCAGCTTCTTTGAAAACTTCTTTTGTGCCAGAGGCCGGTGGATGTGAGAGAGAGCCCCCTTCATCTTCACCTTGTTTTTGACATGACTTACATATGGTTTGTTAAATGGATATTTTCTTTCAAGGTCTGAATATTGAGAAGTGCTAGTCTCCTCCCCCTCCAATGCCGAGGAAGGAGGGCGTCGGACCCGTTGCATAGCTGTCCTTCTGGCTGTCCTCCAAACAGGGGGCAGTGGAGCATCAGTACCGGGGAGTTCCTCACAGAAATCATCTCTACAAAGGAGAAGATCAGAAGAGCCATCTCTCAGTGCTTCAATTTGGACCGGGTGACCAATTATCGCTTTTCCATTCAACCTACTCATCAGAGAAACAAGAGGGACACGCTCACCTTGATAGCTTGTTTGCACCTTCAAATCAACATCTATCAGCATTGATTCCATCCGTGCACCAAAACTAGCAACATAAACTGAACCAAAGCACCCATCTGACTCTTCCCAATCTCCTTTCAGAGTTGCTCTGGATAGCTGATCAGCCTCCCACATTGATGGGGTTCCTATATGAGAGTCTTCTTCGTCTGAACTGATGGTGCCTCTCTCTCTGTATTGGGAAGATGCTTTCGGCATTGATGGGTATTTTCTATTGCCAAATCCCAAATTTCGAGTTCGCCTCAATTCATTTTCAAATGAAGAATTCTCATCATAGGTACGGTTTAACTCCTTACTTCTGTGGTGCAGATCATGCTGTACCAATGACCTTTGGCCATTCATTCTTGTTGTCCTGATAATGTCTCCCTTACCTTCATGCAACAATTCGTGAATAGCAGCTCCATTGGATTTGTCATCTGTGACAATAGAATCCTTGCCATCCATTACTTCTGTTGGCCTCTTGATTAAATTGCGAATATTGCGTTTCCCTTTAAGCTGCCATTTGGAACCACCCATATCACAAGAAATACGAGCAGTTTGCTCATCAGGGTGATGCGGAGATACATGACTAGAAAGTTCAGACTCGTCACGCTCCTCATAGTCCAAATTCACAGCTTCTACTGGAACTTGATAAACAGAACTGCCACAACCAGTGTATCTTCTTGCATTTGCAGGATCTGAAAACCAACCAAGTAAAAAAGAAAGAAAGAAAAAACAAGCTGATGAGAAAGAAGCTAGCTGTGAAACAAAGAACTATTGGAAGAAAAAAGTAAGAAAAGGACGAGAAACAGTGCAATTAATTTTTAATTGAACAAAAACATAGCACAATTATCTGAACCATTACAGGATAAAGATCATAAAGCAGTACAGTAGAAAGCATTGGAGTTAAAACCCAAAGTCTATTAGAAAGAAGTAGCAACCCCACAGGAAGCAATCATTCATGTGACTATGGCTGCACTTCAAAAGACAAAGAAACATACTCTGACAAAATGAGAAAAAAATGATGCCCATCCCAAAATAAGTCTCAAGTGATTTCCAGAAAAAAAATAAAAAAAGGAAATGCACCCAAATCTGTTAGCTAACCTTGGCAGTAGACTTGGACTCCATGTAAAAGAGGATAAACATTTCCAGCCTTGGGAAAAACCAATAAGAAGGGAAGAAGAAAAACAAAACAGGAAAAGACCTGTTGAAACTCCAGAGGAATGAGTTGTTAAGTGATTTTTCCCCAAAAGGTAATGAGCTGTTAAGTAAGAAGCCACAGACATTGCAGTCCATTTTGTCAAAGGGAAAAGAAAAGAAGTCCCACATCTCCATGATAGATATTGAACGACCCTACAATGGTGAAAAAGAACCCCTGATCCACAACTAGAATTCACCCAGAAGAAAATTAAAAGCACTGCTCATCTCAAATAAATGCCAACATTCTGGAACCATGCAAGAGTTACAAAACAGATCAAGCAACTATTTTGAAGCTCCAAGTTGACACGAGCAATATCATGTTCTTCCCCATCCATATCTTTCAGCCTCCAGGCTCTCAAATGTAAGGTTTTTTAATCTTTGGGAAGTGAGAAAACAGTTAGAATCTTATGAGTGGCTAACGCTATTGGGGATGGTCTTGAAGAGGAGTTCTTCACTTCTTTTATGTAATTTGTTGTTACTCTCTCTCTCTCTCTCTCTCTCTCTCTACACACACGTGGGCTTGACTACAAAAGGTTATGGCATTTTTGGCAAAGAATGCCCATTTTCTTGGCCAATAAAGCACCGAAAGCATCTCATATCATGTAATGCAAGACACACAAGCAGGGGCCATTTTGAAAAATCAAAACTCATTTCCCACCCAGCAAGCCTGTTCTGCTTTTTCCTTGTCCACTGGTAGGCATGTACATTTTGCTTCCTTCTTCCCCCATTTAGCTTCTTTCTTCAATACTTTTCTTGGCAGACATCTATGGCCCAGGCTCTAGACAAATCTATGAGGCTTTATACTACTAATCACTTACTTAAAATCTGAATTAGTCATGAATAAATCGCTCTTTCATTAGATATGGCAAAATTTCAGTTTAATATATTGTGGGCTCACTATAACATTGATCATGTACAATATACTTAAATAAAAATATTGAAAAAATTATAGTGTTTTATGCATGATCAAGTGATGGTGGGGCCATCTCCTGTCAGACTGAAATTTTGAGGCCCATACATGGGGTGGCCATTTATAGTGAGTGGTTTAGGTCTGTAACAGGTGGAGCTCAGATCCGATTTATGTGGCAAATCTCTCCTGTGTACATTCGCGAGAAAAAAAAAAAAGAAGCAAAAATGCCCTTTCTAGAGGGTGTTTTATAAAATTGCACCATATACATATATACATAAAAAGGATATATAATGGCCTTTCCGCATCACAAATCTCACCCCATAAGAATACAGAACAGCAACCTTGCCTTCCTAAGTGATGCGCAAATCCTCAATAGGACAGATCTACTGCTTGATAGTGATCTAAACAAAGAACAAATTTGGTCCAATTATTTAGATAAAAAAAATTAAATATTAGTCAGCAAAGGTTGGATGTCACTACTGAAGGTAGTCATCTAGGTCCACTTTGTCCAAATCTCCAATCACATGGCCCAAGGCTTAATCGAAAAAAAAAGGAATGGCAAACGGCAGTAAATTTCCATATGATTTCATCTTGACATCTTCAAAGCAATCGACACATTAAACATAATTGCATGAAAATGCAACGGACAAGAAGATAAGTTACTGCTGCCTCCATTTCCTTACAGCAACTATTTTGGCAATTGAATTGCCAGCTTTGAAGATGATTTAGTATGAGAACTTTGTTCTCAATATGGTCCAACAAAACAGTTCCACTCTAGGTGATGCTAGACAGCACCAAACTAGCACACTTTGGCCTGGCCCTCCACATTAGACATCTAAAAATGTATCTAGAGATGAAGGTACCATCAGTGATTCACTTTCTTATGATGGTGCCTCCACCATCACAAATCAATTCCACATTCTCTATGTGTTTTAAAAATCCATCCTAAGAGTTGACATCATAATGAAGAAAGCTCCTCCAGAAAAGACCTTTCTAAAATAAATTCAACAACAACCTCATGACTATCAATAGGACAGGATATTTTTACCAGTTATTTCAACATAAACATGGAAACCACTGGCTAACAGATTATTATCAAGAAAGGCATCTTCCTAAGAGGTATACAATTGCTGAAAGCTTTATACCTTCATTCAAATATTAACCCAATAAACAAAGAATTGACTCAGACAACAAGAACTATTTCTAGCATAACCATATGCAGACATGTAAAGGCTCCAAATAAATGCAAAAACAATGAAATGGAAATCCAACAAAATAAAATATAGTAAATTTCAAGTATAAAGCCAGCATGGAAGGCCCAAATAATTTTTTTTCATTTGACATGCATAAGATTAGCATGAACATTTGCAAACTCACTGGATGTGATAAGAAGGATTAATTGACATACATCTTGATTATTAAGGAAAGTTATCTGACCTAAAAGTAGTGCTTCCTCTTCCTCCATGTCAGGATCTAAATAATCCCCCTCAGAGGAACCAGATTCTTGTGCCCTGATCAACCCAGAACTTGTATATTCCCCTGTCAAAGAACCAGGGTGAATAAGAGAAGTAACCATTCCCAAATGAGTAGGTGACATCTGAATCTGATCAGAAGGAAATCCCACATGATCCAGACAATCGTTTGAGTCAACTGGCAGATATACACACTTGCTCCTTTTTTCCAGGAATAGAACATCCACCTGCTCCATTTTTCCTGGAATAGCGATAGACATCGCATCGCCATCAGATTGCGTAGGCTGGGAAACTGGTAATTTTGCGCTACTCTGTAATACCTGAACAAGAGGCCGGCGTCTATCACGTCGTCTGACAAGAGATTCTTCAGCCAAACCACCCTGTGATATTTTCCTTTTGATAGACATAGGATTCTTGATGCTACTGATGTTATTCCCAGCAGTAGAAAGCCCATAAATATGATTATCTGCTGAAACAGGTTCCCCAGAACTCCCACAAGCAATAGATGCAGAAGCCTTCCGTTTAGAAGGAGCATTCCTAAGCCCCAAATCCTGCAAACCCCTCATCCGAGGTATGACTTCAGAGCTATCATGCTCCCAGCTTGATTTTGCATGTTTTCCCTTCTGAACATATAAAAGATTGGCCATGCTCTCTTCCTTAAGAGATGAATCTGGTTGCTTGCAAAGGGTCTGTGATTTGAGGTTTATAAATCTGCAATGGTCCCTTGTTTTATCATTCCTCAAATAATTTTCTGGAGAACCGATTCCCAACTCCTTGTTTGAAGTGTTGGGGATTTTATAGTTCATGCAGTTTGAGCCAATGCCTAGCTTTTGCTGTTTCTCTTCAAGATACTGACTCTCAAGCTCAAGAGCATGTAGAATAGCATCTTCTCTACGGGCATATTTCTCTCTTTTCTTTATAGGATTGCCCTGGGCAGATTCAGCCCTTTCAATACAATCATCAAACTCTCCACAACGAAATGCCTTGACACGTTTAGATTTCTCTAAGTTGTACCAATCCCTGCAAAGAAAAACTCAATGATTAAGCACTCACTAAAATCAGGAAATCAAAAAAGGAAACAAACATAAAGCAAAAGAATATCTTTCTTGTACGGAAGCAAATGAAAAGAAATCAGGTCATGCAAGTTTCAGTGAAAACAGAGAACATGTTTTGTTTCCAATAGGATATTCAAGATTAAGAATGAAAAAGGCCGAATTTATCATTTTGTAATTTAAAGCAACTGTTAGGTTTGTAGGATATGACCAATCCACTTTCTTTTTATATATTTATTCATTTTAAGATGAGCAATATGCTTGAAGCTTCCAAGGGGTAGAGGAAGTTTCAGTGACTTAAGGAAAATGGAGAAAACCAGACACTATAGAATTTGTAAAGATATAATGCTACCAACCACTTGGTCTTGGAACTGCTTAGAAAATCAACCAGTAATATATACCCACCATCTAGGAGATACTAAACAAATAATGTAGCGAATTTCTAGAGGACAAGCCATATAAATTGTGATCAAGGTAGTACCTACAAATAGTCATCTATGGTAAAAAATTATTGAATGTGCTCAAACCAGACCTTAACATTTAGGACACTTGAAATCTTCCTTAGGAGAAAGACATGTTTTCCTAGGAAAGGGACACTTTCCAAAGGCTTTCCTAGGAAAGGGGCACTTCTCAAAGGGGGTGGACAATCCTGCAAGAGAAATCAATCCATGGTATGTTAGAAAGCATGCCATATTCTAAATAGATCGTAAACTTTCTTACAATAATGGTTCTCAACACTTCAACCCATAAAAATGAATTCAATGCATGTGAGGGAAACATTTGTTCTTTCTTATAGTGCTCCCCCTTGAGGCCTTGACCCCTTTCGACAAGAGCCCCTTCCGAACCTTCCTTTTTCCTAAGAAAACCCCTGATCTTCCCTTTTGATCATGGCACTTTAATCATGCCCCATGATCAAAATATCCAGAAGCAGAATAGCATACAACAGACTGTAGTCAAATTCTATGCACTTAGTCTGCAACAAACACTTGAATTAGAAAAGTGCAGAAACTCTATATGCCTTTAAAAGGAATAAAATAATAATAATCTTACAAGTTGACAGGTGGCACCGATGCCTTCACTTTGTTCATATTTTACACTCCCAACTCATCTGACATGATATGGAATCTACAGTATGACAATCCTCTTCATATATGACTAATTGAAATCACTGAAGCCCAGATATGGCAGGAACACTCCGTGGATATGGCAGGGAAATAGATTTCAGAGATAAAAAGTGAAGTATCGGATATGATACGACCCGATCTGTTGCCCATTTTGAAGTATCTGTGCATTATAGATTGAAATTTCAAGAATTTCACCTTATCATGATGCAAATCCAACATAAAGCTCCTATTGTGAAGAGAGTTCTACGAGCCAACAAGCCATGTAATCTACAAATGACTGTCAAAAGATGCACATAAACATGGAAGACCCAAATTACAGATGATAAAACAGAGCAGTACACAGGATGCATGACTGCAAGTGAAAATAGAAGAAATGCCCATCTAAACATCTTACTGAAAAACAAAAAGTTAAAAATAAAAAATTAAAAGCACTGGCTTCCTTTTGGAAATTCTACCACATAAGACTATCATTCACAAATCACAACACCCTACAATTCCAAAAAAATATAGAGACTCACACAAACATAACCATAAGAATAGAAGCTCAACCCTCCTAAATAAAATACCAGGAACAGAACCAAAAAAAAAAAAAAAAAAAGAAAAAACACCAATGCTTTTGTCAAGCAAACAAGCATATTCCCCATACATGAATTGATTAATCTATAACCACCCATATTTAGCTCCACCCCATTTTTGTTGCAGATAATCTCTCCTGACGTTTTAGATTTCAGTTACCAAAAACAAAAAGGGAAGGCCAGAATTCCAAACCAACTTTCTTTTTTTTTTTTTTTTAAAGGATGAAAGAAGGATGTTCTGTTTCTGGGTCTAAAACTGCAGGAACCCAAAAGCAGAAAATGCTAATCACAATCACATACAGTTAAGCAGAAGAGGAACAGCAATTCTCATCTTCTAGAAACCAACATGGAATCAAAATAAAAAAAAAAGGGTCAAAACTTACACACTAGCATCTTCCCTTCCCAAAAGCTTGACCGGCGTCCCCGATCTCGGCGACATGACATGCGACGCCGACAGCTCGTCCGGCCCGAGAATCCGCCCCGGCCACCACGATCCATTCCTCCGCCGCACCCAAACGATCGTCCCCACACTGCAATCGATCCCCATCTCCAAAACACCAAACCCTAGAACCCAAACAGATGAGAAAAAAAAAAAGAACGAACGAACCCTCCCTTATATCCTCATCTGATCAACCTCCTGCGAACGAAAGCGCGAAAACGCAATGCCGCCAGAGGATCAGAAAATCTCCGTTTCTCGTCGATCCTTTCGATTTTCGGACTGTTCCGATTAGGGTTGCCATTCAGATACGAAGGAATTCCATTTCTTCGGTTCTGAAATCGATTCATCATCCCCTCTTGGAGGATCCGAGATTCGCAGGCATGGATTAAAAGCGATTCTCTCGTGTTCAGAAACAAAACGATTCCATCTTTTTCATCATCATCATAATCTTCTTCTTCTTCTTCCTCTTTCTTCGTTTCAAAGTAATTTTTTTGCGGATGGCGAAGAACACGAGATTTGCAGACACACACACACACACACTCTCTCTCTGGTTCGGTAACCAAGGGGTCGGGTTCGAACCACTGGTTTAAGTTTAAATTACTGTAGCCGATTTATATGTGCGTCTTTCACGAACAAGTTGTTTTTATGGAAGATCATCATCCATTGCATGTGTGTCACATGCAAACCCTAATCCAGATCATCAAAATTAATCCGTCGATAAGTCAAGATTTTCATTTTAGAAGCACAGACCTAATAAATAGTTTCTGTTTTGAGAACACTGATCATTTTCATGTAAATTTTGAGAGTAAATTTACAATTTTTATTAAGTTTTTTAATGTAGATTTAATATTTTTACATAAATTTTTGAAGTGGAATCCGTTGGCTTGGATGGGTAAAAAGAGTAAATCCAGATGATTCTGATCTAAAGATGGTACATATTGGATGGATACTGATGAGATAAGCTGAACGGACATTATTTCTTTTAAGATTTCGATTTTGAAATGCCTTTTTTTTTTCTGGGGGGTTGTGCTAGACTCACAAAGATGTGTGGGAAGTAGTTTCTCACCATTTTTGCGCGTGGGCTCACTCGGCATATGCCGTGGTGCACGAGCGCTCGTACGAGGAAGTGGCAGCTCCAAAGTGGAGACCTGATCGAAGTGATTCTTTGGATTTTGGGTTTTCAATGGCTCTTAAGCCGCTTGCTTGGATGATGGTTTGAATTTCAATGGTAGGTTTTAGCAAGGTTGGAAATTGGAGTTAACTAATGGGGCCCCGAGTCATTTTTTTTTTAATAACCATCTAGTCACATATATGGAAAATTCGGTCAAAATAACCTCATTTTAATAAGTTGTTTACATATGAATCATTTGACAGATAAATGTAATTTTAAATAAGGGCTTTGTTCTAATGAAAACTATTTTTATGTAGTAACTGTGAGAACTTTTTATGGAGCTTACTTATGTATCCATCTAGAAATAAGACTAGAGGGATGGCAGGATATTTATGTGACCACCATAATCATCAATTAAGTTTGATCTCAATCTCATATTTCTAACTTTTTCATCCGTGGCCTACAAGTTTAATGGCTTCATATTAAAAAAAATTTAACTCTTCATCCAACGATCAAATCCATTTAGATGGGTGCCAAGTTTTGGGATTAGTATTATCAAGAGGGTTTCTGTTTGTGCATAGTTTGAATAGGTTGCTTAGTGGATCCCACTAATAGTTCTTGCGGAAGCATGATAAGAACTGGTTCTCACATGCATATTTCCCTTACAATTACTATTTATTTTTTGTCTAAGTATTCATGAGGTTACAGCATAGTAGAAAAAGTATGAATGGGGTTTGGACTTAGAAATTTATAAATGATGGCGAGAATGTAATTTGAAACTTGTATTTGGTCTTGTATATTCAATATTTTGACTAGCAAATTATTTAATATGCAATAATCTTTTTATTTAATTTTCCTTTTATAGTATTTTTCTTACATATATAAATTTAGGGATTTGAATTAATTATCATGAATGCATGTAAATAAATGCATATTTATTATAAGTATATGATCTATTTTAAGTATTTTCAAAATTATTCTTATAAAAAAAAAACCCTGATTCTATCGAGTCATTGCATTAACTTTACTCGACTCAACTTTTCTTGCGCTAAAGGAGTTGAGTCTGAGTCATGAGTTTTCCAATTGGGTTAAAGTAATTTAAATTACTGTAGCAGGAAAAGTGAGGATACATTTATTATATGCATCTATTATAAATAATAAGTGGTAATTATGGAAGATCATGCATTGTATGCGTATCACATACAAAAGTCCTAATCCCACACTCTTACAGTGTGTGGCATTTGTGGAACTCAACTGTGAGCCCACCTATTTGGATAAAATGCTCTAAATAGAATGTATCATCTCAAGTGACATGTTTAATTTTTTTTTTCAATAGAAGTTGGTCCCACCCACTATAAGATTGAACATATCATAGATAAGATAAAATTATGGTTACCATAATATTGTGATTAATCATATTCGCTAAGCACATTATCAATAATATGCTCGATCTTATGCTCGAATCAATTTCTATTGATTAAAATTCAAGAATATGTAATTCAAGGAAGCATTGGATACAAATAGACCGGTCCATGGTGGAGTTCCACACTTCTCACTCACGCAAATCATGAAAAGAGCCGAGCAGATGCTAAGATTCAGACTCAAAAGCGCTTAAATTTAGACCATGGAATATTATAAAGTGGATGGATTAAAAAGTGGAAATCCAGATGATTCAGACCCTGGGACGATAAATATTGGACAGGTGTAGATGGATGATTGAGAAGAAAACATCTAGCCTCCAATGCTTGTTCAATAACATGGATTTCTTCCATCCAAAATGAGGCATGTGGACTCTACGATCTGGGCTGTAGATGATCTTGGTTTTGGAGTTGGATTTCACAAAGTTTCCATGCGTGAGGCACACAAGGATTTCTTTGGAGCATATCTTGGGTAATTATGATAGTATGATGCCTTTATTGCACGTGGGCTAACTTAACATAGTACATGCATGAGCACTCGTTAGAGGAAGTCAGAGCCCCAGAAAGTTGAGTTCTTATTTATTTATGGTATTTTTACGAAAAAATGAAACATAAATCCCGTGTAGACGAATTAATAAAAAAAAATCTATACAAATATCAAATTAGGGTGTTATACGCATAAAAAGATGATTTTACCCTGTAACAATATTGTTGGGGCTCGTTAAGAATAAGACTTTCCTCTTCGAACTATATTGTTAGGGCATTTGAAGAAATATTTGAAAAGCCCTTGCTATTTTTCCATCTTTTCTGATAGTTTGAGGGATGCCAGTGATCTTCTATAGAGCTCCCTATGTTTGCATGCCTTTGCTCGTCGCCCCACCTCCACAGCAAAAGAACAACTAAGAGATTATTTGTTTGTGGAGTAGAGTAAAATAGAGTAAAGTAAATCCAAAATCAAAAAAGAAAAATATATGATGGGGTGATGACTTTTTGTTTTCAATTGCTTGATATGGAATCTATTTGTATAAAAGTAGAGATTTTTTTTGTAATTTAATGATGACTTTTTGATTTTTTTTAAAAAAAGAATGAGGAAAATTTGAATTTTTTAAAAAAAGAAGGGAGGAAATTTGAATTTTAAAATTTTTATTTTGCAATACTTTACCTCACAAACAAACATGACCTAATGTTCTTCCTCTGTCTTTACATCATTTCTCTGTGTAATATGGAGAAGATGGATATGCTAGGTTGTTGTTTGAAATTATGAAGTTTTTAGAACTAGGTTTTTTTTCATAATCATGTCAAATCCCTTTTTTATCTAAAACAAACATAAAAATCTCATGATTTTTGGTATTATCATCAACATTGGGTGAGAGAGATGGGATTTGGTTTGTTTTTTCCCTTAGTTGGTCTAAAGAATATATCAAGAAATCAAATCTAGGCTTCCAGAGATGGCTTCTTTCTTTTAGATTGGGAACAATATATATATATATATATATATTAATATATATATATATTAGGAACAATAGAAAATGCCTCTTTTGTGGAAAATATGAACTAAACTTGAATCTCAGTAGAGTTCCTTTTTCGTGTGTTTGAAAGATGAGTTATTGAAATTTGATGCCATAATAAAGTGTTGTTCTTTCTATTCAAACCTACTATAAATCTCTGTCTTTTCTATTTTTAGTGAATTTTACTTGTAAGGTGTATGAAAATTTACAAACTTGGAAAGAGTTGAATATATAAACCCATGGCATGCATTTTCTTTGGCTTCCATTGTAATTTGAAAGCTATTCTTACTGTAATAATGGACTGGAATAATCTTAACACTAGTTATCCACCTTAGATCTTTGTCAAATCTTTAGAACATATACATAAACTCACATTAATCAGCAGGTATAAACATAGAGTATTCTTCATGAAAAGGTACATGAATTTTGTTGAATTGCATTTTTTTCATAGGCTTATAAGGAATTCATGCCTTTTGAGTTGAAATTGAGCTTTTTGGTTAGAATACAAGGAGACATGTTGGAGTATTTTTAGAGAAATTAAAGACCATGTACTTGTTGGATTATTAACAAACAATTTTTCACTCATAATTACAATTAGTTGCACTTAAATGGGCACCCATGTAATGAAATGGGGTGGGTCCTTTTGTCAACTAAATAAAGAAACATGTAGTGTATGAAAGATGTTGGGTAAATATGTTGTAGTAGCTGGGTTGGTCCATTGGGTTAGCCATGGATCAGTATTATACCTGGGCTTTGTTAAGTGTAAGAAAAGGGTATGATGCCAGAGCAGAGTGTTACCTTTTTCTATTCAAACTTCCTATGAACTCTCTTACTTTTTTGTTTTAGTGATTTTTACTTGTAAGTCCTATGGAAATTTATAATTTTGGAAATTCTTGAGATATTTGTTTTGGTGTGCTAATACATGTTATGCCCATTTCCATGCTATTCTTGAACCCTAGTGATCGTATTTGTACATATCATGTACCTATGGATTTCCTGCATGCATACAAATGGCAGCCCATTAGGTTTACATATGCACTCTGGGTGTTTGTAATGGAACACACTTTCATTTATAATGTGGATGCATGTATTTGTTTTCTTTTTTAGCTAATGCATATGCAAACATATGCAAATTGAAAAATATAATATGATGTAAAACTGAAACAAATTCACACATTGCATTTGGAAGAAATTATGAATCCAATAGAGATATTGTTTTCTTTTTAATATGAACAGGGCTTCATGTGAACTTGTGTTCATGGCTTTTTCCGAATGCGTGTTAATACATGGAATGAATACACTACATAATCATTAATATTACAGAGGCATGTCTGTTTATGTAATGTTTCTTTTAAAAATTCTCTTTGTATTCCCTTGTTGACCCATAAAAAATCACAAACATTATAAATGTTACAGAGAAAACATCATAGGTAAATTCTAAGCGAATGACACATAAGCCTTAAGATTGTGGAATGCTAAGTCAAGTACTATATCCAGATGTTCAGGACTAATGCAATTCATTCAGAAGACTTTAAATAAGCTAAGAGTATGACAGTTCAAATTTTAGAGCAAATGGACTCTAGTTGGTCACTCAACTCGCCAAATACCAAATTCAAGGTTAACTCAAGACCTTGGGGTCATGATCGCAACTGACATTTATACATGTCCAAATCAGCTGAAACTCCTGGAAAAAATCTCAAATTATATTGAGGAATGGCCCTACAAAATTTCGAGCCAAATGGATATCGTTTGACCTAAGTTTAACAAATATGTTAACTTTGGGTTAGTGACCCCTAAACCTTGGGGTCGTTGACCAAAGTCCTGCTTCCAGGTGGCCAAAGTTGATGAAATTTGGACGTAAAGCTTAAGTTATGTTAAAAAATGACTTTACAAATTCTCAAGCCAGTGAGACTTCATCTGTCCCTACTTCAGCTACATGTTAGCTCAGGGGTTAGTGACTTTCCCCTAACCTTGGTCACTGACAAAAGTCCTACTTTTAGGATGTCAAAGTTGGTGAAAATTGAATTGAGACTCAAAATGCGTTCAAACTCAACTTCTCAAAGTTTCCAATCAATTGAATATCATTCACGTAGAAAATAAGCTAACTGCCTATAATGCAAAGGGACATTAACTTAGAACATGAAACAAAATGAGCCACTGGTCAAAATCCTATTTCCACAAATTCAAGTCACATGAAATTTAGATAGATACTCCAAAATGCTCTTGACATCAATCCCACCAAGTTTCTAGGCAATTCAAAGTCATTTGCACCTCAAATAGTTGATAAAGGGCCCATGTTCATTGAAAGTTAAAGGGAGTGTTGACCAATTTTAAAAGGTCAAAAGATGTTGAAATTTCTATGACACTCAAAATGGTGGTAGAAAATATCCTTCCAAGTTTTGAAGATAAAATATTGTTCGGGCCTCAAATTGATGAAAACGGGCTACATGGGTAAAAAACCCAAAATTGGGCCTATCTGTGACCATGGGCCACAGTCACTGACACCTGTAAGGTGGTTCTCAATGGTTTTAACGGTTTTTTCCATTTTATTTTGAACTACAACTCTCCATAACTCTCCCAACTGCCTCTAAAGTCTATAAAAGATACACTTAGGCACCTGGGAATGGAAGGGAAGGGTTGAAGCAACAATTCCAATGTTCCAAGTAAGATTCTAAGATTACAAGTAAAAACCACAAGGCTTCTCAAGTATCAAGCTTCCAAACTCCCTCCATTCTTCTTCCTCTCACTAACTTATGGTGAGAAATGATTTTTGGGATATACATGCTTGTTACTTAGAAAAGATGAGTTTCAAAGTTATCAAGGGCAAGGGAACTTTGAGAAATAAAATTATTTTTTCTTTGTTTCTCCTACTTAGAGGGGCTTTAGGCTATTTCTAAGGTTATGAACAAGCCTATTTAGGTTTCATTTTGCTCCTTGAAAATCATGGAATCAAAATGATACAACTTTGGCCTTAATTGCTTGTACAAATGCACCCCTTTCGGATTTGTACAAAAGTGATCCATAACAATGAAGTGGTGATTCCAAAGATCATAGACGATTCTACGGTCGAATCAAACACTCTTGGTGATCATCCAATGCACCTAAAGTTTAAAAAAAAAATGAGTTTCAACACTTTAAAGGTGCTACAAAAGCAAACCGAGACGAAATCGGGACAAATAGTGGCTAAAACGACCATTGTCTGTTAGTGACCATGGGCTACGGTCATTAACAGGGTTCAGTGACTTGAGCTACGGTCACTGACTCCCCATCTTCATTTTTTATGCATTTTGAATATTTTTTCATGTAATTTCCTTAATTTTCCCAATTTGGATTACATCTGAGACTAGATGGAGGGGTTATAATTTTTCTAACACTTGTAAACAACTTGCATCTTCAAGGTCAAAGCATTGAATGCATATAATTTAAGGGAATTTAATGATGATCTGTAATTATTTTTCAATTCTTCTGCGCACTTAATGTGTGAATGTTGGACTTGATTCTGTTGTATTCATCATCTTTTCAAGCATGATTAGAAGATTGGCGCCGTCCATGGGAATATTCTGCTCTAATTTGTGAACAAACTTGGCCAAAAAAGAGAGAAGGTGCAAAAATACATGAAAACGTGCTGATGTTGGCTAGTAACCACAAGATGATGCATAAAATAGCCAATGACAGAAGGATGCTATGTAAAATGGCTTGTGACCACAGAAGGCCGTGTAAAAAGGGCTATGACTATGGGGCATCATGCAGAATAGTTAGTCACCATGGGTCCATGGTCACTGACCTGTTTTGACCCTAGTTGAGCTTGTTTGACACTAAAGACAACCTATTCAAGACTTTTGATATCTGTGATGGTTTGGGAGCATTTATAGAAGAATTTTGTACCTTGAAGTACAATAATTTGTCACTTTAATTGGAAGAATCTTGCACCTTCAAGTATATGGATCAAATCAACACCCTTGTATGAAATGAAAGAGTGTTGATTCAGTTCAAAAGACTTTATGTTATTGGTTGGAGGATCACCAGTTCATTTATAAGACCTAAACAAATATTTATATTAAGTCAGTTATAAGAATAACGACATTTGCAATTATGCATTGTCTGAAGTCTTGCACTGATGGATCCTGTGTGATCATTATGGTAGTGGTGTAAGCTTAATCTAGTAGGCCCTATCTCTTTGGTTGGATCCAACTTTCTCTTGCTTATAAGTTTGACTATATAGTCCTGAAATGCTGCCAAAATACTGGCAGCCAAGGCTGGTCAGCATAGCATGCTTCTAGGTTTGACTACACAGTCCAGAAATGCTGCCAAAATTCTGGTAGCTAGGACTGGTCAGCATAACGCAATGAGATTGAGTTCATGCTTGTTTCTGACCATTTCGGTTCATCTAATAAGAAGACCATGTTCGTTCAGAAGGCATTTATAAACCATTTTGGCTAGTCCAAAAGACAGCCATGTTAGTTATGGAATTGATACAGTCCTTTTGGGCTTGCTGCTTGCAGAAAATACCAATGGGTTCCTTGGTCATTACTTTTGATAAAGCAAGGAGAGGTTATTCAAAATCTCCATGTTATAAAATGGTTCATTTGCAAGGGCTCCCAAGTGGGCGAGGACTAACCCTGTTACTCCTGCATCAAGGCTCTTAGTCTTTTAAAGGCTCTTTACTTTTGTAAGCTTAGTTGTTTCTTCTAATCTGAATGGGTCATCAGTGGCCTCGAAGCCTGTAACATTCTGAACCTAGTTAAGCATGGTTAATAATTAATTAAGTAGGTTATTAGTTCATTTATATAAAATTATTATAAATAATGATGTTTAATATCTAATTAGGTTAGATTTAGGTTTTATCTGATTGAGTTTAGTGAGTCAAGTTTGGGTCATGGATAGGTAGTTTGGGTCGGGTTTGACCTTAATTAGGTAGATAAAAGCCTTTTTTCGTAATTTAGATTTCATAGTCTTACATCATACATGCATCATATTGATTTCATTGCATTTGTCTCATTGAGCATGATAACTTTCATGTTGAACCCAAACTCATTAATCCTCAATTGGGCCAGGTAGACCTTTAAATGACTTAAATTGAAAGCATGATTGTAAAATTTGGACCTTCTTGTAATCTTGCAAAATTCTGTAGTTTAAACCAACAAACCCCATCTCCATTTGACCATTTTCCTTCCTCCTCATGCTTAGAGGTTTCTTCTCCTCTTTCTTCCCTCCATCACCATTTCCTTTCGAGATCAAGGTGTAGAGAGCTTGCATGTATAATTGGAAGTCGCTATCTTCATCTCTATCATCTTTTACCTATCCTTACACTCTTGTAGTGCAAGATCTAAGCATCTCCTTCCAAACTAGTTCCTAAGGTAAGATCTCTTATCCATTTATATAATTCTTGGTTCAATGAAGTCAAGGAGACTCTTATCTTTGACATGCACTTATACTCTTCATTCTTTCTTACATGTATGACATTTTAGGGCTAAGAACAGTGGGTTCTCTTTCTTAATTGAGCCAAAGAAGGAATAGTGAATTGCACTCTAAATCAAAGGGAAGTATAAGCTAATTATTGTTGAATGCATGTTGGTAAGTTGTGATTCTTATAAATTTATTGAACTCTAAATTTTATTTTTCAACCCTTTGTGTCCTTGCTTCAAATGCATAATGGCATGGTCGAAGTAAATGGTGAATGTGGATTTGCATGTGCTAGATGGTTAAATTGAGTGAGGACCACTGCATAAGAATGAAATGTAGACATGCAGTCAAAATCCTAGTATCATGGGTGAAGAAAGGAGTTCTGTAACTGCCTAGCTCCAGAAATTTTAAAGCTCATTGCTAAGCCGTAAATTGCCATATGGCTAAGCCGTATAACTATAAAAGCCTGATGAAAAAGAAAAGTCAACTTTTCTTCTACGGCTAAGCTCATGGTTAGGCCATGAAATGTAATATGGCTAAGCTGTATCTAAGCCGTGTCCAAGCCATAGGCCATTTATGGCCAAGCTGTAGGCCACCTACGACCAAGCTGTAGATGCGAGAAAAATTCTGTACATGCTACAGTTAAGCCACCGTGGATAACGTAATCATTTATGCAAAATTAGGAAAATTAGAAGACCTTGTAGGGCCCTAGTTCTCTAGATCCTTTAATCAAATCATTTGGCTTAATGGAAAATTACTTAACATGAATTGTCTTGAGGGTTGGGACTTATTTGTACAATGTTGTTCATTAGTTTAGCACTCACTAATGGGTGTTGGCTTAAAGGACTTTAATACACCTTCCTTATATAATGTAACACCAAATAGAAACAATTGTGTATCAAATTAAAACTACATCATCATGCATGATTAAAAACAATAAATGATTAGATTAGGGTTGGCTTGTAAATTACCTTGATTTTATTAAATTAAATTGCATGGCATATTGAAATCTTTATAATTGTCCTCTATTATTTAAAATGTTTATGAAATGGTCATGATATGAATTGATTTTAGTCTGAACTTTCCATGATCTATGGTTTTCTTATTGTCAACATTGAACTGAGTAAAAATGAGTTGCACGATTAATGAATTGTCTCTCAATATAATGAATTGCACGATTTACTCAAGTTCAATTATACGATTCGAAATGGTCTAACTCTACTTAGTTTTAGCTTTATGATACTCGTTGAGGTTGACTTCGGCATACTAGATTGAAATGGTGTCGTTGTAGAGTGCCTTTGAAGCTTTCGTACTCCATAACCATAGGGACCCAATCGTACCTTTGGCCGGAGCATTGGTATTCCCAATGCAAAGATCCCTATTGGGAGAATATATCGAATATAGTAGCCAAATAGTAAAGTATTTCTCTTAATTGATTCTTACATCATGCTTTATTCAATGCACAATATGCCTAGTGTACTAAATTAAATTCTATGATCAGTTATTGATGATTCTCTTAGATACAAGGCATGTTACCTTAATTATACTTATATTTTCCTTAATAGTCTTATTCATAGTTGTTTTATTGTGTTATAGGCTCAGATCCTAGTCCCGGTCTTGCAAAGATCGAGGAGGCTCTGGAGGAGGCCTTCGAGGTCCCTTCAAGCTGATAAGTCCTTAAAAATGCCTATTTTCATATACATTTTGACCTATTTTAAGGACTTATTAAGTCAAAAGAGACTTATTTAATGTGATCTAATGGTTTCATGCATTTATACATCATTATAGTGCATTCCTGCATAATTTGTTTAAAAATCACACTTTTTTGCATAAATTCATGAAACCTGCCATTTTTGAAAAGTCTATTTTTGGAAAGTTTTGTAAAAATGTATATTCTCATAAAATAAATTGAATTTTCATAATTATTAGTTCATTCGCATATAATCATGAAAAATGCTGTGCATCTTTTTTATCACTTCATGAGAGATGGGCCCACAGTATGCATTTGTAATCTTAGGGGTAAAATTATTTTTTCACATGAATTTACATTTTTTTTGTAATAAATTGATGATATGGGTCCCATTGTCAAAGAATTGAGGCAAGGAATTGATTTTCAAAAGAAAGGAGAGAAGAATTAAAGAGAGAAAAGAAATTAGAAGAAAAATGAAAAAAATTGGCTTCATGGTCCCATATACATTCACATATGTGTGGTGTACATATGTGGGACATCTAAGATGGGGTCCATTTATTTGTTGTACATTTTCAAGATATTTTCAAGAGAATTTGAAGAATATCTCATCAAAGATAGAAAAGGAAAGCCACATAGAAGGTTTTTTTTTAAAAGGAGTTGAATTAAAAATAAAAATATAGAAAAAATCCAGGCAAGCATTCCATGTCCAAAAGAGGATTTAATTTAGGTTTTTGGCTAAAAAAGAAAAGGAAAAAAAATCAAGAGGATTATCTTCAAAGATCTGTTCAAGTTTGGAGCCAATAAGAAGAACTTTTCAAAAAAGGAAAGTTGACAATGCGATGAGATAAAAGAGGGGATTCTATACATCATGTGGGCCAAGTTTCATTCTAAGAGAGGATTCTTATCCCTACTTCATCTCTCAAAAGATTTCAATGCAAGGTGGTAAAAGACAAAATAGAAAAGAAGCATGCGAGAAGGATTCCAAGCCAAGCAAAGAAAGAAAGAAAAAAAATGGAGAAAACATCCCAAAAGGGGATCTCATGCCCAAACATTGTATGGAGCCCATTCTCTTCCATTTTTCAAATTATTTTTCAAGATTTTATCAAATCAATAAAGAGGGAAACTTTGGGTTAGAAAAAAATATAAATAGAGCACCTCTCTCTTATATTCTTCATTAAAGAAGAGACCTCCTCTCTCTAGCTCCCTCCCTCCACTTTCTCCATATCTTTCTCTCCATAATTTTTCTATTCAAGAAGGCTCTCTCTAACTTGAAGCTTTCACTAGAAGAGGATCTTTCATCCTAGATTATGTAATGTTTTTTTTTTCTTTATTCTCGATTTTTATGTAAAAATATTCATATCTAGTAAAAGTGTGTGTTTTCGTTTCCTTTATTTATTTCTTTTTACTTCTTTGATAATGAATGCTTGTTGCTTGTTTTAAACCTTGTTGCTCTTGGATTGATAGCCCAAAGAAGCCTAAGAATATGATTTGAGCAAACATAATTTAGGATAAAAGAAGAATTTGGGAAAAGAAAAAAATCATATACTTCCACACATTTAAAATTTCTTATTATTTCACACATTTAAATTTCTTGTCTTCCACACATTAAATTCCTTGTTATTCCACACTTTCATTTTCTTTTTTTTCCTTACATTTGAATTCTAATTTATCCACACATTTACTTTAATGTTGATTCCATACATTTAAATTCCATTGTTTTTCTTGCTTTATTTGTGTTTTTTTTTATGTTGCATGATTTATGGCTGGGATTAATTTTTAGAAGCATGCATTTATATCATGTGTTAGTTTAGTTGTTGGAAATTGGAATTGTAGATCTGGAATTCATGATTTTTTTAAATTAAAAGGACAAAATTTGAATTTGAAAAGACAACAAAATTAGACAGCAAATAGTCACTATTTTTGTCCAAATATTGGCAATTTCAAACATGGCATAGAAAGATTATTTTGCCTTGAAATTTGGAGGAATCATTGCTGGATGAGTTAACTTTGTGCTAGAAAAATTTAATAGGAAAAGGATGAAGGGAAGGTAGGTTCTCAGTCGTTAAAACACCCGTTGTCAGAAATTCTATACACAGAAATCTGCACAGGGTAGAGTTTTGGTCCGAAAGTTTAGAATTAATAGACATATCAAATCAGTGAGTTTACAGATAAGAGCATAGGATGGGGAGATTGACGAAGATGTGGAGCATAGTATAAGAGCTGGATGGCTGAAGTGGAGACTAGCTTTGGGAGTACTTTGTGATAGACAAATGCCAATAAAATTTAAGGGAAAATTTTACAGGACAGTAGTTAGACCAGCTATGACATATGGAGCAGAATGTTGGCCAACTAAGAAGACACATATTCATAAGATGGATGTAGCGGAAATGAGAATGCTTAGGTAGATGTGTGGTAAAACTAGGAAAGATAAAATTAGAAATGAGCACTTTCGAGAACATTTAGGGGTAGCACCAATAGGAGATAAGATTAGATAAACTCGTTTAAGATGGTTTGGGCATGTTGAGCGTAGGCCAGTAATGGCACCGGTGAGAAAAAGTTTGGATATACAGGTAGAGGGTCCATCAAGAGGTAGGGGTAGGCCGAAGAAAACATGGATGGAAGTCATTAATTCAGATTTGAAGAAGTGGCACTTATCGAAAGATTTAGCTCAAAATAGAACAGAATGGAGAAATAGAATTTATGTAGCTGATCCCAACATGGTTGGGATAAGGCTTTGATGATGATGATGATGATGATCAAATCAGTGAGTTTGCTGTAAAAATTGGATGAATTAAACCTTGATGAGTAATCTTTAAAATTGTAGAGTTTCAGATTGAAAAGATTATTGTAAGTTCAATTTCCAAAAGCTTAAACTAAGACTGATTGCTAAACTGGATTCAGAATTTTTATTTTTGGTAACTATTATTCATGCATATATATTTTTATTTTAGATTTTTTTCTAAATTCATTTTTTTAGATTCATGCATTAGTAGAGCATGATTCCTAGCCATTAAATCTAGTTTAGGATTGTATCAGATTATGATCATATTTTATTTAAATTTTGCGTCTCATATTAGGAAAGTTTGTAATAGTTATATGATATGCATTGCATTACTAACTTTACTAACTTTCTAATTTTAAATTTTTTTCTAGTTTCATATTTTTTTATTGTTTTAGATAATTTCTAGAATTAAAAGATCTTTCTAAACTTGTTTTAATTGAAGATTGTAGATTAGAAAGTTTTCTAGTTTTGGAAATTCTAACTTAGGAAAGTTTTTAACTTTTGTTTAATTAGTTTCTAACATATTTTAGTTTAGGAAGTTTTTAATTTTAGTTTTGTTTCATTAGAAGCTCTAATGTGTGTTTCTATTGCAAAGATTTTAGTTTTTATTTTTAGGAAGTTTTAGAATTAGGATTTTAAATTTATAAATTGTTATTGTAATTGTATAATATTTTGGAATGTATATATTTGTTAGATTTTACATTAGGATAGTTTTAGAATTTTGTTTAGGCAGGTGACAAGTTGGAATGCATTAATGATTATTACTGAAGAACTTTCTTTTAAGTTTGTTGAGAGTAAAGGGTTTATGAATGTTATGAGGAATGCACAACCATTATACAAACCCATTTCTCATCATACTGTACAGAGAGATTGTCCGACAATATATAATGAGGAGGAGAGAAAACTGAAAGAAGAGTTGAAACTTTTAGGTATACAGTTTCTTTCACAATGGATATGTGGACTTCAAATCAAACATTAGGCTAGATGTGCTTCACAGCCCAGTATGTGACCGATGATTACATAAGAAAATTTAAAATTTTTCTATGATTGGGCCTCCACATATTGCATTAGGGCTTGCTGATGCAGTTGCAATAAACCTTTTGGAGTGGGAGTTAGGGACAAGTACAATTTCTTTGGATAATTGTTCAGCAAATGATTGTGCTTTATCGCTCTTGAAAGACCAGTTTTCTAGTAATGGCATACTATCATTGAATAGATCTTTTTTTCATGTTCATTGTTGTAACACTCCGATCCCCTTGAGCCGGATTAGTGGCTCATTAGTGTGTTTTTCTGTTAATTAATTCTTTTGGATTTGGTTTCAGGTCTTGGATAGGCAGTTGAGTAACCTTTGACCTGCGATAGGTAGTTCTAAGCCCTTTTTCGTAATTTTGCTTTTGCTTCGAGTGCATCATATTTGCATCATCTTGGTGTCAGCACGTGTATTTTGTTGAGCTCGTTGTCTTCCGTAACTGCCTCAGACTCATTCGGAGTCAATTGGAGAAGTTGAACCCTCGTGTGACTTGATTTATAAATAACCGATATTCACCAGACTTTGACTTAAACTTCAGAAACTATATATATATATGAGTCATCCTCCAGATGTCTCTCCCCTGCTCATTTCCTTTGCCTTAACGTTGCATGCCGCTCTAGGAGAGCCACGTCCATAGCCTCTTCTCTTCACTTCTCTCATCTCTCTCTTAGTTGTCGCTGGATTACACTAAGTTCGATTTGGGTTCCTTCTCTCTCATCTCTGTCTATGGTTTGAGGTAAGTGGGTTCTCTAACTCTTCTTCTCCAATTGGATCTCCCATCTCTCTCTCTCTGCATGCTCATGGATTGTATTTTGCTTTGGTTTGTTTGGATTTTTAGTTGATTTGGAGCTTGATCTCAGTGGATTTGGCTAAGCTTAGAGGCAAGTATAAGTACAGGATTGTATAACACATATGGGTATTTTGTTTGACTGCTTTGATTTCATCTATTACATCCTATACATGTCTGTTGTGTTTTACAGCCAAATTCTGTAATGTTGGAACCTCTGGAACTTGTTTTGTTAAGTTTCTGTACCAAATTTCAGTTTCTGTACTCAGCTCGAATTCGGTTCTGTATTGTACGGTTAAGCCGTAACTTCGTACGACTCAGATTCTAGAGACTTGAATTTTCGTATTTTGTTCTACGGCTAGGCTACGGCTGAACTGTAAATTATTCTACGGCTGAGCCGTAAGCTAGCCGTGACCCAGCCGTGAATTACATCCTGATCAATCGAAACTTTCTGATTTCAGTACTCTTACGGTGAAGTTACGGCTAAGCCGTGGATTGGTCTACGGCTAAGCCATGGACTCCACCGTAGCTCAGCCGTGAAATGTATCAGATCAGAGGTGGAAGATGACCAGTTTAGCTGTGTATTGAAGGGAACCACGGTTAAGCCATAGTGCAAGTTACGGCTAGACCGTAAGATGTATACGGCTAAGCCGTAGGTCACCCATGGCTAAACCATAAGACCTGGAAAAATCTGACATAAAACTTAGGATAATGGTGTGACTTTGTAGGGCTAAAATACAGGTCAACCACCCATGTAAACCTGCCCAATGGACTTTTTGGACCGCATGAATAGTCTGTTAGGCTGTGATTTATTCATGTGAGCGTTGATTTACTGTTAAGCACCTCCCCATGGGTGTTGGTTTAAGGGACTTCGATGCACGTGAGGATTTCATTGCAACACTTGATGAAAACGGTGCATCGAATAACTTAAAACTACATCAACATGCACGGTTAGTGACAGTGGACAACTAGATTAGTATTGGCTTGTAATTAACCTTGATTCCGTATTAACCTGAGATGCATTGCATATTGCTTATAGTTTTGCCCTCTGTTCTACTGATCTATGTTTATGCATTACGAGGTCATTTTGCCTTCATCCTGTATATCTGTTTTACTCTTCATTCTGTACTATGCTTTGATCTATACTGTGCTTTGACTGAATCTATGCTATGATCTGTATTTCTGCTATGCTCTGTATATCTCTGGCTTTGTATATCTCTGATTCATTGGGTATTCCCTGGTGGCTCTGCCCAGAGATTAATACGTGAGGATAAGATCCGGTCCTTGTCATCGGTGAGTCCAAAGCGGATAATCTCCCTTCTTTGGATTTGATTTGATTGGTATTAGTCTGGCTCTACTCAGCCTCAGCCCTAGGATGCCCGACGGGGTTACCTCCAGATTAGATCTCTGTATCTCTGTATCACTGCAGTGTCGCTTTGTCTTGGGACCCAGGAACCCAGGAAACCGAGACCCACTTGTACCCTTGGCTCGGTCAGTGGTGTTCTCATCTGCTCTGCTATGCTCTCTATTGAAGAGAATATGGTTAACGTAGTAGCCACCTAGTTCAGTATTTCTATGCTTTGATTCACGTATCATGCTTTACTTCTATGCACGATTTGCTTAGCCTACTAAGATGAAACTCTGTACTTAATATTCTGTCATTATTCAATTCGATACTATGAGTGTTTCGTCCCTGTTACTTATATTTGCTGGATCGTTGTATTCACTATGTTGTCTGTGGTGTTGCAGGCACAGATCCCTTGCCCAGCTCCCCGGCGGTCAAAGAGGCTGCAGGGCAGAGCCTAGAGGCACCCTCCGGTTTGGCAGAGTGGGCCTGATCATCTCTGCCGAGTGCGTACATGCATATCTTCCGTGGCTATCTGTTTTGGGTTTTGGTTTTTGGAGATTTTGTTTTTGGCACTTAAGACTTTGATACTCTGTATTATTTGTATATCGTTATTTTGGTGTGTACTCAGATTTGTATCTGGTTTTCGAGTATTGTATTTATCGTTGTCTTTTCCGTTCCGCATTAGTTTTGGCTTCCACTATTTCTTTTGTTGCTTGCCATGATATCTACAGCTTCCGCGTTCGCTTGTTTCGTACGTGTTAGATCCCTTGTGTGTGTGCTTTTGGACTTGGTTTGGATGCACGTGCACGGGAGTACGTGTGTCACTGGTTTGGTTTTCCGCTAACCCCTGATTTCTGGGCTCGGGTTGTGACATACGTATTGTATGGTATTAGAGCATGCTAGTTATAAGTATGTAGACATCTAAGATCGTGGTGAGATGACGATGTCAACTATTTGACTCCAAGTCTAATATATTGATTCTTGGGGATTGACTAACTTGGGACGTTTTATATTTAGATTTTGTTCATTTTCCTTTTGCAGGATAGCACACCATGGCATCAGGATCAGGGTCTAGAGATAAGAATCAGGAGGGTCATAACGGCGAGAGTGGATCGCTACCCCCACCCACGAGTAGTGAAGAGCGTCTGATGATGATGATGCAATCCATGCAGTCCTTGCAGGCTCAGATGGCATCTATGGTGGACAGGCAGAGTCAGGTGGCTGCGTCAGCCTCTCAGCGTGTAGAACAGCAAGTGATCTTCCAGCCCAAAGAAACCGATCCAAATGCTCTTTTTTGATAAGTTCCGTAAGCGAGGGGCGACTGAGTTCCACGGGATAGAGGATGCATTGCAGGCCGAGCAATGGTTGGAACAGACAGAGGAGCTTTTTGATACGATTGTGTGCAGTAATAAATAGAAAGTGATCCTCACAGCCTCCATGCTTTGAAGTGTAGCAAAGACTTGGTGGAGGAGTATCAAGAGCTCGTTCCAGACTATGCCCAGTGCCACGGTTTGGGAAACTTTCAAGCAACAGTTTCGTCGAAAGTTCATGCCTCTTCATATTCAGCGAGCCAAGGAAGTGGAATTCTTCAACCTTCAGCAGAGACAGACATCGATTGCAGATTATGTACACAAGTTTACAGAGCTGTCCCACTTCGCAGAGGATATGGTGAACACTGAGCATAAGAAGGTGACTCGCTTCGTCAACGGCCTGAACCCGAGGCATAAACGCCACGTGGTTGCATGTATGTGGCCGGCTACCTTGGATGACGCTATTGATAGGGCCTATGATGCAGAGGCCATATTTAAGGAGGAGCGAACTGAGGCTAAGAGGGCGGCAGGTTCCAGTTGCAGAAGTCAGTTTCAGAAGAAGTTCAAAGGCAAGCAGGGCAGTTCGAGCAGTGCTCAAGTAGTTTGTGGTCATTATGGGAAGGATCATCCGACAGAGAGATGTTGGAGGAAGAGTGGGGCTTGTTTCGGTTGTGGCTCTACGGACCACAAGCGGGCCCAATGCTCGAAGTTTCAGTCCTCTCCACAGACGAGATACGCAGGATCTACAGCGCAGGGCAAGTCTCAGACAGCTCGCCCAGCCCAGAAGCAGAACCGCCAGACAGCTCGAGCTTATACTGCTACGCATGAGGGCACAGAGGAGGCTACAGTCGTGGAAGGTAAAATTTTAATTTTTGATGCTGAAGCTTTAGCCTTGTTTGACTCCGGGTCTACGCGTTCGTACGTAGCACCCCATTTTGCTGTGCAGCTTTGACAGCGACCCACACCGCTCCCATACTTGTTGATAGTATCCACTCCGGTTGGTAAACGGGTGGAGTGCAGTGTTTTCTACCCTCAGTGTGATGTGCGGATAGCTAATCATCAGCTCCTAGTAGACCTCATGTTGCTCACGACACTGGATTTTGATGTGATTCTTGGTATGGACTGGCTTGCGAGATAGCATGCTTGTATCAATTGTTACAGCAAGGCTATCTATTTTGATCTGTGCAGCGGATTTCGATTCGAGGGCAGCCAGACGAAGTGTCCAAGGCGTGTGATATTTGCTTGTAAAGCAGACAGGATGCTTCATAGGGGATGTGAGGGATTTCTTGCATTCATTTCAGAGAAGAAGGATCAGCGACAGCTCAGTGAGATCCCAGTAGTCAGCGAGTTTCCGGATGTCTTTCAGGAGGATGTACCAGAGTTACCACCAGTTCGAGAGGTAGAGTTCTCTATCGACTTGATGCCAGGTACAGCACCCATCAGTAGAGCTCCATATCGTATGGCACCTGCAGAGTTATTGGAATTAAAGAAACAGTTGCAGGATCTGTCAGATAAAGGGTTCATACGACCAAGTGTTTCAACGTGGGGAGCTCTTGTATTGTTTGTCAGGGAGAAAGACGACAGTTTCTGGATGTGCATTGACTACAGGCAGTTGAACAAAGTGACCATCAAGAACAAATATCCATTGCCTAGGATTGATGAGTTGTTCGATCAGCTTTAGGGTGCAGCTTACTTCTCGAAGATCGACTTGAGGTCAGGATATCACCAGCTCCGGGTGAAGGACGAGGATGTTCCTAAGACAGCTTTCAGGACTCGGTATGGACACTACGAGTTCCTTGTCATGCCTTTTGGTTTTACGAATGCACCCGCAGCTTTTATGGCATTGATGAATAGGGTGTTTACTTCCTTTTTGGACCAGTTTGTTGTGGTTTTCATAGATGACATATTAGTCTATTCGAAGACTGCTGAGGAGCATACAGATCATCTGCGGAAAGCATTGCAGCTGCTTAGAGATCACCAGTTGTATGCAAAGTTGGCCAAGTGTGATTTCTGGTTAGAGCAAGTTGCATTTCTGGGTCATGTGATTTCGAGAGATGGATTGATGGTGGATCCAGTTAAGATTGAGGCAGTAGTCCATTGGCCCCGTTCCAGATCAGTGACCGAGATTCGGAGTTTTCTAGGTTTGGCGGGATATTACCACAGGTTCGTGCAGGACTTATCGAAGATCTCAACCCCGTTGACTCAGTTGACTCAGAAGAAGGTCCCGTATGAGTGGACAAAGAAGTGTGAGCGTAGTTTTCAGATGTTGAAAGAAAAGCTCACGACGGCGCCAGTGTTGACTCTCCCTGATGGTAGTGAGGGATTCGTGATTTATTCCGATGCTTTTCGAGTTGGACTAGGCTGTGTACTGATGCAGAATCAGAAAGTGATTGCCTATGGTTCTAGACAGCTGAAAGAACACGAGAAGAATTATGCCACCCATGACCTGGAGCTAGCAGCCATTGTATTTACACTGAAGTTGTGGCAACATTACTTGTACGGTGTGAAGTTCGAGGTCCATTCCGATCATCACAGTCTGCAGTATTTGTTTGATCAGCATGACTTGAATATGAGGCAGCGGAGGTGGTTGGAGTTCATCAAAGACTACGACTTTCCGATCAAGTACCATCCAGGCAAGGGGAATGTGGTTGCAGATGCACTCAGCAGGAGAACAGAAAGTCTTCAGGTGTTGGCAGGATTCTATATGCTTGTGCATGATCAGCCTGTTGAGGTCCGGATGCTGGGTGAGTTGGTGACATTAGCTACTACCGTCGTGTTTCAGCCTGAGGTGATTTAGCAAATCAAGGATCGCCAGTTTGAGGACCCCCTTCTGGTGACTTTCAGAGATCGGATTGCAGATCGACCTGATTTCAGTTTGGTAGACGGAGTTTTGTACTTCAGGAATAGATTGTGTGTTCCCGCTGTGGATGAGCTGAAAGAAAAGTTGATGACAAATACGCACGATGCCCGTTATGCGATGCACCCAGGGAGTACGAAGATGTATCGGAACTTGAAGGATAGATTTTGGTGGAACAATATGAGGCGGGAGATCGCAGGGTTCGTAGCTCGATGTTTGACCTGTTAGAGGGTGAAAGCTGATCATCAGCGACCTCCAGGATCATTGCACCCATTACACACTCCGCAGTGGAAGTGGGAGCACATTACCATGGATTTCGTCTCCGGTTTTCCGTCAACCAGTAGAAAGAACAATGCGATCTGGGTAATAGTGGATAAATTGACGAAGTTAGCACATTTCCTTCCGTTCAAGAAAGGGATGACATTCACAGAGATGGCCTGGAAGTTTGTTGATGAGATAGTCAGATTGCATGGCACCCCAGTATCGATTGTGTCTGATCGCGATAGTCATTTTGTGTCTTCATTTTGGAGAGCTTTTCAGGAAGCTATGGGCACGAAGTTAAGTTTTAGTACGGCATACCACCCCCAGACTGATGGGCAGTCGGAGCGTACCATTCAGACGTTGGAGGACATGCTTAGAGCTAACGTGCTGAACTTTGAGAAGGAATGGGATATGCATCTGGCATTGTGTGAGTTTGCCTACAATAACAGCTTCCACGAGAGCATTGGTATGGCACCCTATGAGGCTCTATACGGACGCAAGTGTAGGACCCCAGTGTGCTGGGAAGAGGTAGGAACAAGAAGTTTCCATGGTCCGACAATCATTGCTGAGACGACAGAGAAAGTGCAGAAAGTGATAGAGAATCTGAAGATTGCCCGATCCAGGCAAAAGAGCTACGCGGATACTCGGAGAAGACCTTTGGCATTTCAAGTAGGAGATTGGGTGTTCCTTAAAGTTTCTCCAATGAAGGGCACTATGCGGTTTGGTCAGAAGGGCAAGTTAGCTCCGAGATATGTGGGACCGTTTGAAGTCAAGAGCCGAGTTGGAGATTTAGCCTATCGTTTGACGCTTCCAGTTGAGTTCTCCGGTGTTCACGATGTATTCCATATGTCGATGCTCCGTAAGTACGTGCCAGATTCGAGCCATGTGATTCGATACGATGATATTCAGATTTAGCCTAATGCAACTTACGTTGAGCGTACGCTTCGCATCGTTGGTACACGAGAGCAGATTCTCCATACCAGGACTATCAGATGGGTTAAAGTGTTGTGTGAGCATCGCGGTCTAGATGAGGTTACATGGGAGCTAGAGGAGCAGCTAGCGCGCTAGTACCCACAGCTCATTGCGCAGGTATGTGGTCATTCCGAGAACGGAATGATTCTTAATGGGGGAGGATGTAACACTCCGATCCCCTTGAGCCGGATTAGTGGCTCATTAGTGTGCTTTTCTATTAATTAATTCTTTTGGATTTAGTCTCGGGCCTTGGATAGGCAGTTGAGTAACCTTTGACCTGCGATAGGTAGTTCTAAGCCCTTTTTCATAATTTTGCTTTTGCTTCGAGTGCATCATATTTGCATCATCTTGGTGTCAGCACGTGTATTTTGTTGAGCTCGTTGTCTTCCGTAACTGCCTCAGACTCATTCGGAGTCAATTGGAGAAGTTGAACCCTCGTGTGACTTGATTTATAAATAACCGATATTCACCAGACTTTGACTTAAACTTCAGAAACTATATATATATATGAGTCATCCTCCAGATGTCTCTCCCCTGCTCATTTCCTTTGCCTTAACGTTGCATGCCGCTCCAGGAGAGCCACGTCCATAGCCTCTTCTCTTCACTTCTCTCATCTCTCTCTTAGTTGTCGCTGGATTACACTAAGTTCGATTTGGGTTCCTTCTCTCTCATCTTTGTCTATGGTTTGAGGTAAGTGGGTTCTCCAACTCTTTTTCTCCAATTAGATCTCTCATCTCTTTCTCTCTGCATGCTCATGGATTGTATTTTGCTTTGGTTTGTTTGGATTTTTAGTTGATTTGGAGCTTGATCTCAGTGGATTTGGCTAAGCTTAGAGGCAAGTATAAGTACAGGATTGTATAACACATATGGGTATTTTGTTTGACTGCTTTGATTCCATCTATTACATCCTATATATGTCTGTTATGTTTTCCAGCCAAATTCTGTGATGTTGGAACCTCTGGAACTTGTTTTGTTAAGTTTCTGTACCAAATTTCAGTTTCTGTACTCAGCTCGAATTCGGTTCTGTATTGTACGGTTAAGCCGTAACTTCGTACGGCTCAGATTCCAGAGACTTGAATTTTCGTATTTTGTTCTACGGCTAGGCTACGGCTGAACCGTAAATTGTTCTACGGCTGAGCCGTAAGCTAGCCGTGACCCAGCCGTAAATTACACCCTGATCAGTCGAAACTTTCTGATTTCAGTACTCTTACGGTGAAGCTACGGCTAAGCCGTGGATTGGTCTACGGCTAAGCCGTGGATTCCACCGTAGCTCAGCCGTGAAATGTATCAGATCAGAGGTGGAAGATGACCAGTTTAGCTGTGTATTGAAGGGAACCACGGTTAAGCCGTAGTGCAGGTTACGGCTAGGCCGTAAGATGTATACGGCTAAGCCGTAGGTCACCCATGGCTAAACCATAAGACCTGGAAAAATCTGAAATAAAACTTAGGATAATGGTGTGACTTTGTAGGGCTAAAATACAGGTTAACCACCCATGTAAACCTGCCCAATGGACTCTTTGGACCGCATGAATAGTCTGTTAGGCTGTGACTTATTCATGTGAGCATTGATTTACTGTTAAGCACCTCCCTATGGGTGTTGGTTTAAGGGACTTCGGTGCACGTGAGGATTTCATTGCAACACTTGATGACAACGGTGCATCAAATAACTTAAAACTACATCAACATGCACGTTTAGTGACAGTGGACAACTAGATTAGTATTGGCTTGTAATTAACCTTGATTCCGTATTAACCTGAGATGCATTGCATATTGCTTATAGTTTTGCTCTCTGTTCTACTGATCTATGTTTATGCATTACGAGGTCATTTTGCGTTCATCCTGTATATCTGTTTTACTCTTCATTATGTACTATGCTTTGATCTATACTGTGCTTTGACTGAATCTATGCTATGATCTGTATTTCTGCTATGCTCTGTATATCTCTGGCTTTGTATATCTCTGATTCATTGGGTATTCCCTGGTGGCTCTGCCCAGAGATTAATACGTGAGGATAAGATCCGGTCCTTGTCATCGGTGAGTCCAAAGCGGATAATCTCCCTTCTTTGGATTTGATTTGATTGGTATTAGTCTGGCTCTACTCAACCTCAGCCCTAGGATGCCCGACGGGGTTACCTCCGGCTTATATCTCTGTATCTCTGTATCACTGCAGTGTCGCTTTGTCTTGGGACCCCGGAACCCAGGAAACCGAGACCCACTTGTACCCTTGGCCCGGTCAGTGGTGTTCTCATCTGCTCTGCTATGCTCTCTATTGAAGAGAATATGGTTAACGTAGTAGCCACCTAGTTCAGTATTTCTATGCTTTGATTCATGTATCATGCTTTACTTCTATGCACGATTTGCTTAGCCTACTAAGATGAAACTCTGTACTTAATATTATGTCATTATTCAATTCGGTACTATGAGTGTTTCGTCCCTGTTACTTATATTTGCTGGATCGTTGTATTCACTGTGTTGTCTGTGGTGTTGCAGGCACAGATCTCTTGCCCAGCTCCCCGGCGGTCGAAGAAGCTGCAGGGCAGAGCCTAGAGGCACCCTCCGGTTTGGCAGAGTGGACCTGATCACCTCTGCCGAGTGCGTACATGCATATCTTCCGTGGCTATCTGTTTTGGGTTTTGGTTTTTGGTGATTTTGTTTTTGGCACTTGAGACTTTGATACTCTATATTATTTGTATATCGCTATTTTGGTGTGTACTCAGATTTGTATCTGGTTTTCGAGTATTGTATTTATCGTTGTCTTTTTCGTTCCGCATTAGTTTTGGCTTCCACTATTTCTTTTGTTGCTTGCCATGATATCTACAGCTTCCGCGTTCGCTTGTTTCGTACGTGTTGGATCCCTTGTGTGTGTGCATCTGGACTTGGTTTGGATGCACGTGCACGGGAGTACGTGTCACTGGTTTGGTTTTCAGCTAACCCCCGATTTCTGGGCTCGGGTTGTGACAATTGTTTTGCACATATTCTCAATATCGTTGTTCAAGATGGCCTTTCTGAAATAAAAAATTTGATTGCTAGAATTTGTAAAGCTGTAAAGTACGTAAAGGCATCCCAATCGCGTAAAAAATGATTTGATGAAATCGTTCAGTAACTTTAAATAACAATTAGGAATGGTTTGCCTTTGGATGTACCCTCAAGATGGAACACAGCATATTTGATGTTGGAGTCAGCTTTGTAATTTAAGCAAGTATTTTCTCATCCTGTAGTTTGAGATAATTTTAAAAATGCTCCAGGTATTTTAGAGTGGAAAAGGGTTTAATTGCTATACAAGTTTTTTAAAGTGTTTATAATGCTATGAAAGTATTCTTGGGAACAAAGTATACAACATCTAATATCTTTTTCTTAGAAACTTACAAGATTCAACTTTACCTTTTGGAACTTGCAAGTTGCAAATCCATCAATTTCTTCAATGTCTTAAGGGATGCAAACAAAGTTTGAAAAGTATTGGAAGGATTGTAACTTAGTGTTAGCTTTGGTAGTTGTTTTTTATCTGAGATACAAAACGAGGGATTTAGAAATTTATTTTTCTAGAATTCATCCCAATAATGTCGAAGAACACACCACTTGTTCATAGATGGACAAATGAGTTATGTAAAGAGTATCTTTCACATTCTGATTTAAGTGAAAGTCATATGGGTAATGTCACACCCCGGTCCTGGGAATTGCGGATTAGAGTGGACCCTCATGGTGTGAATACGTAATTCTGTAGTAATCCATGCCATGAGCAGATAAGCATGAATTCTTACCAGGGAGATTCCACAGGAACGTGCAAGGCATATCCTCCTACACGTAATTTTAATTTCATACCTAAGCCATACCTGCGAAATGCACTTATAATGATTATAAGCAAAACATAGAAGAGTATATCATGCCATCATATATAACTTAAGTCTGTTAATTAAACATTCCCATCACATATATATCCACAAAACCTAGAAACATGTCTTATACACAATGTCCAGTTTAAACATCTCAAAACATAAGACCATAGTCTCAACTGATTAACCCAACAAAACCACTAGAAGCTCTCTGTAGGACGACTAATAAAAGACGTTGGCATCCTTCCATCCTTCTATATCCCGAGGTACCATTGGGGCACCCTCTGGGGACGAGTTAATAATTAAGTTGGGGTTTGGTTCTATACCTATAACACCAAGGGTAGCACTATTAATACGACGGTTAAGCAAATACAGAGATATATGAAACTATCATAATGTATCAAATGAATTAAGAAGTAAACATTAATTATAGAAGGCAATAATCGTATACTAGGAGATTAATTATAGAAGGCAATAATCGTATACTAGGCACGTTGTGCATGAGTAAACATGTATAATGAATCATAAACAGGATATAATACATACTAATTGGCAACCACGAGGCAATATTCTCTTAAGAGAGAACATATCATCTAAAGGGAGCGTACATATGGGTTACTAGGGGATCAGAGTAGCTTCCCCGGCAGCGCCGACAACTCCTTTGTGGACTACTGTAGTAGCGACCTAAAATACCCAAATTGGTCCCGTCGAACCTAATAAGGGCACAAGTTAAGTGGTGCCGACTCAACGTATCAAGACCGATTTGAATTCATATCTTTTATACCTTTCAGTCATACTTATCATATCGTACATGAGGGAGTGTTGGTCTAGAATTCATATTCAATCATAAAAATCAGAATTAACAAGGTAATTGAACAATGCATACTCATGTGAGCTAAGAGAGCTCGAACCCTCTCAACTTTAGCTACACCCATTGACTACCAGGCACACACTTAGTAGAAACTCAAGCCTGACAAACACGCACTCAGTGGAAGCTCAGGTCTGATTTGTCTCAAGGTTTGCCAGGAAGAGGGGCACATGACTAGATCATATTGAGGGCAAGGTATCTTAACAATATGGATGCATTTAGATTTAAATAGGTGCCAAGGACGTTTACTAGCCAATCCTAAGTTAGATAATACGTGATCCCAAGGTCATTCAACACAATGTATTCATAAAAAGTCTGGTGTCATTGTGTTACTAATCTTGGCATTATATTGTGTACATAAAAGACACATCTTCTTATGCCAACACCCATGACGTGACATTGGGAATTCATCCAAAAAATCGAAGGGGATAAGTGACAGCTCTACGCTCGTCCTCCTCATCATTTGATCACCATTGGGCTGATTTAGTTGGAGAGAATGTGCCATCACTAAGGCCCTACAAGGTCATTGGAAACCCTAATATTCTTAGTTCACAATGTTCTTACGGCTTAGCCGTATACATGTTACGGCTTAGCCGAGTGGCTCAGGTTTCTTCCTTAATTTCCTATGTATTTGTAGTTCAACCATGTGTTGACCTACGGCTTAGCTGTGCTAAGCCTACGGCTAGGGTTATAGCTGAGATATGGCTCAGCCGTAGTACAATTTACGGTGTAGCTATGGGTAAGTCGTAGAAGGAAGTTGGGTTTTCAGGCTCTCGGGAAAGCTCGCTGTAAAATGGCTTATGGCTTGGTCACGGGATGAGTATGGCTTAGCCGTAGTTCATTCCACGGTGCAGCCATTGGTTAGCCATAGTACAAGAATGGGTTTTAGTACTCTCGGGACTTTGAGTTGTACACACTTACGGCTTAGCTGTAGCTTTACTATAAGGTTCAGAAAACCTGAAAGTGGTTCTGAAGTCTAAGTTCAGTACAAAACTCTTAATTCAAAGGGTTACAATGGACTTCCCATTGTTTCTACATATCGCTATAAGTTTTAAATGCTCATCCCAACACCTACATTTCATAATCATAATCTAATTCATTCTATTCAACACATGTGGGCTTAACTCAAAGAGGAAAGAGCTGTAATTCAAACTTTGAATGATCAATCCAAGAATCAACTAATTAAACATACATGCAATACCATATAAACTCCAATACTTGCCTTTTTCACAGTGCTTGCCCTCATTAACTCTTCCTTAATGTGTAGAGAGAGAGAGAGAGAGCCTCAATACAAGATAGGTTTTCTGCGAGTAGGACATGCAATGAGTGATTCTCATATGAAATGCATGCATGTCATTCTCTTGAGTGCCTTTGACTCTAATAAACCCAAAATAATGGAATGGTGGTAAGTCTTCATCTTATAGGGGCTATAGCTTAAAGGAGATGGAGAATGGATTAATTCCAGTAAAAGAGTTGTACAAAGCTTGAAGGAGAAGATATGTGAAGTCTAATCCTCATGCAGGCAAGGCTTCAAAGCCATTGTTCCTAGCTTCAAGAGTTGAGCTAGAGAGGAGAAGAAGGAAGAAAAAGGTGGCTCCAACGAGTACGAAGAAAACAGATAAAGAGAAGGAGACGTTGGTTTTCCATTTTAACTAAATTTTTCTGTAGTTTACATGCAAGTCTAACATTTCTGGGGAAATTATAGTTTAGGTCAAATGGACCTCAAGCATTCCAAGATGGGTCCGAATCAAGTTGAGCTCAACATGAAAGATGATCTACATGAAAAATTATACAAGATGCAACTAATGAGGTGTCTACATGCTGTAAAAACAAATTACAAAAGAGTCCTTAACTACTTAGGTAAAATCCGACCCGACCCGATTATCTATTCGAGACCTAAGCCCAAAGGGTTTGAGTTAAATTAGCGTAAACACAATTTAAGTAATATAAATCAAGGTTAATTGTCATCACGACCTTACAGGCAAGATTGGCGGTTTGACAGGGTTATCTACTAGTATTGATTGTGCAATGCTCGATATTGACAAGGAGTATTTCCAGCTTGTTAATTTTGAGATTTCATCTCGACATAGAAAGTAATAATTAAATGCTTACCTGGAAGAAAATGTTTACTGCATGAGTTTAGATTTTAATGTTTTAAGTTGGTGGAAAGATAATATTTCAAAATATCCTACCTTGGCAAAAATGGCACATATAACCTTAGCAATTCCTTTGTCAATGGTTACATTAGAATCTACATTTAGCACAGAAGGTAGAATGCTTGAACCTTATTGAAGAAAATTCACTTCAAGCACAGTGGAAGCATTAATATGTAGAAAAGATTGGCTACAAGATAGTTATATTTTAATTATTATATCAGATGATGATAATGAAGATGTTGTTCCAGAGCAAATTGATTGAGGTATAATTTTCCAAACATAGTGGATTTTGATCATTATTATTAACTTGCTTTTTTATATTATTCATGTGAGTGTTTCTTTTTTCTAATAAGACTCATGCAGAGCATGTAGTAGTGACATTTATTCATTGTGTATTAATTTTACACTACTAGTAAGTGTGTAGTTTTTTTTTCAAACTTTTCTTTCTTAAGATTTATCTTCAATACGTTTGATGATTGAATTTCTAATTTATGTTAACTTTTTGACAATTTTTAGGATTTTGAAAGGAGCAAGAGTAATTGAATTTGTTTTTATTTTAATGTTTCTAATTCATGTTGTTTGCCTTATTCTTTGATATCGTTGGATTGTCAATGTTGGTTAGTGGAATTAACTCGTTATATGAAATTACATGCAATTGACTCTCATCATATAGTTAGTTTTTATTTAATTTGTGATAGGTATTTTTTTATAGGTTCATTTATACATTAAAACCTATTTATAATGAATCAATTAGAATTTACTATCTTTAGACAGTTACAAATTTCATCTCGATCAATCTTCATAGACACCAAGTCATCTCATGTTGCAATGTAACAATCTTTAATGCAAACATTGAAGTTAGAGTCTGTAGGAAAGCAGGATGAATGTAATTAACTCAATATGATGTTTTTGGTAGTTTAGATACGAGGAAGGTGTTTTTAGTCCCACTTGGTACTTGGATCAATACTATTTGTGTTGGGAGAGTCAAAAGGAGCTAAAATGGTGACACATGCTATTACAACATCATTGCAAGGAAAAACTGATCAGTCAAATTATCTGCACCTATTTGATACAAGTCCTCAAGTGGACATAGGTAGCTCAGTACATTAAGACTAGATTTATTATTTTGCGTGAAAATCTTCCATTGTAAAAATTTTAGAAGTTATTTACTCAAGAACATTATCAAAAGATGTTCATTTTAATTGGTTTGTAGTAAACAAGGTTGGGAATTTATACTAAAAGTATACTTTTATGTATTTGTCGTTGACTGATTTACTTACTAGTAAAGTTTGCTTTTTCATCTTAATGAGAATTCATACGGGCAAATGGTTGTATTATTATTTATTATGCACAAGTGTGTCTTTTATTCTATACAGTAGACAAGTTAGTGTGTAGAGTTTAGCTTACACATGGAAGACTTATTTGTCAGTTCTTATAGAATATAAGTTATTGTTGTTCACAATTTAGATGGAGCTAGATACACCATCAGTACGATTGTAGCATGATGTTTTAGTAGGCTTGCCTTTACTGCGAGAAATGGTATAGTTTTGACTCATTATGCTAGTACACTTTGTGTATTGAATAGGACCGCTCTTGGGTTTCTGTCTTTATATTGACTATATAAGATGATTAACATCCAAATGTTTATTATGAGTGCTTGTACTATTAATCCCGATATAAATAATAGACACATACATTTAGTGTTTGCCATTTTGATTTACAAAGGAGTGAGACATTTTATAGGTCAATAATCTTAGTAAATTGGATGACTACACTATGTATGTGGTGCATATTAGTTTATCGACGGAATTCACTTTCCGTAATAGGGATTGATGATATCGCATTGATGAAGTTTATAAGTTTTGATTATGTCAAACTCTGCAGGTGGACTTTATGTCCGGCATATCAAATAAGTTAAGTGTAAGGTCTCAAGGTGTAAAAACCCAAATTTTAATTTTAAATTTGAATTAATCTTGACTCTTGATTTAATCTTAATGGACCCCACATGTTATTATTATTATGATTTGATGCTATTTAAATTTGGATAATTACTTAGTTACTCTATGGTCTTATAAGTTACTAGGGTTTGAAAATTTTAGAGATTTACTCAAAAAATTGAAAATTTTTTTGGATTAAACCTTTAGATTTTCTTGACTTATCCTAATTCTACTTGAGGATGAAATTCCATTCGAATTAGACTCCTTTGGCTAAGTTTGGATATGACTAAAACTCTTTTGAAACCCTATTTTTATCTTCCTATAAATGGGAAATATTCTCCCTCCCTTGAATCCCATCTATGTAACCCAAGTCCTCTCCTTCTCTTGTGAAGAGTTTCCTCTTCTACCTAAGGTATGGCCCTCTCTCCTTTATCTCTTTCTTTTTGAAGTTACTATTATAGTGGTTATGTTAGCTTTTTGCATGATAATCTAGATTTCAATTTTTGTCATTCATGCCATGTCATGTGATTACTACCATGATCTTGGAGGACCATCCTCAAGTCACCCACTCTGCATCATTGTTTGATCATCACCATAATTAGTCATTGTATTTCATTGATCACCACAAACACCATTTAATCGGGTTTGACCCGTTGGATCACTATCACCTGCTAAGATTGGTGCCTCACTTATCACGAACCCACCTATACTTGATGCTCACTGGTCATTGTCTTTTTCCCTTCTCTTTTTCTTTTTTTTCCTTCTTCATGTTTCATGTTCGTTTGAGTTCTTCTCTTTTTTCTTCCTTCTCTGTCTTTTCTCCCCATCACTTCTAAGAGACCACCTTTGCTGCACCCATCAGCTGCACATCACCATTTACACCTCCATCTCACGATTTAGCCTTCACCTTCACCAGGAACCCACCTCTTGGTTGTGCACTTGAATCAATTCCGGTCATTCCCAAGGCCTCTTCCATTATCTCTCCTTCTTTTCCTTCGACTATGGTAGAACCGTCTCCACCAGACACCCTTTTTTTCTCCTTTTTCCTCTGTTCTTTGTCGTCTGCTTCTCTCTCTCATGGCAGAACCCAAAGCCCTTGCAGTTGACATAGTCAAGACCCCATTCATTGGTTGGTTGAACCACCTACAACTAGTTTTCTTCTTCTTCCCTCATTCTTTGCAGTTCCTATTTCTGTATTGCTCATATGCTTCTCTTCTTCCTCCATTCTCTTCTTGTTTCACCTTTTCTCCCTGTCACGCCCCCAAAACTGGGCCGGATCCAAACCCGGTTCCAGGGGTGTGAGAATTGGGGCTAATTAAAAATTTTTTTTAACATAATCAATACAAGCCCCAATTTCGGGTGGATCGAAGTCCTTCGTGAGGCTATGCTTGGTGATCAAGCAACCATAATCACACGCGGAACAAAAATCCATACTCATCGCAGACGGATATCACATAACAACCATGTAACAAATCTCATTAATAATAAAATTAAGGTCAAGTGCTTCGAAGCATAACAATTAAAGTTGTAATTTCAAACAAATAAATTTAATTAAATAAACTGATGGCCCAAAAATGGGCTTATTACATAACCTAAAGTTTTCGAACTCTGCACCGCGCTAGGACACTTCAGATGATGTCATCAGTGCGCCACTCAACAACTCCGCCACCTGGCGGAATTTTTTGCGAGCCAGACCCTCTGGTTCGGCACCGGTAACGGAACCTAGACACCAAAAGTAGTGGGTCAGATTGATGTAATCTGGCAAGAGGGTAAACTACAAGCAATGTATTAATCAACTGAATTAGATAGAAGTATTCATTATGACAAAAAATATATCAAATACAAATCCCAATGGCATGAATGCACAGAAATGGGTATTCCTGCGAATAAATATACAGAAACGGGTAATCCCGCATACAAATAACAGAAACGGGTAATCCCGCAGATAATAACAGAAACGGGTATTCCCGCAGACGATAACAGAAGGCACAGCTGTGTACTATGATCCACAGTACACGCTGACCCGATGGCGTACGTCCACCTCCGAACTGCAGTCGGTCAGATATATATATACATATATACATTTACAAATGCCTATATATATCGATGCAGAATGAATCATGATATGACACCCATAATCCCAATATTCATACCATTAACAATTTGGGTACGTAAAGTTTTATAATCGAAAATGTATTATGTATACGTATCAATTCCAGTTTTTTTCCAAGAGTAAGCACTAAACCACCTAACGGTCATAGTTAATTAAATATACACATGAGAACCAACCCTCTTTCACAATGAAAATGTGAGTCCACGATGCCGATATACTACTTTTGGTGCCTATCATGTGGTGCATCCTGAATCTCACATTCCCATTCTGCATGTAGTCTAATTCTCATGTGAACATTCAACTAACTTTCATAAAGACATAATTCAGTTAATCCAATTATGTATATTTAGTGTGTTTTGCAAATCAGGTAAAAGATGTTTAACTTCCAAATCCAAAGTTAAATCAAGTTATAATCAAAAGGGGAAAGGGAATAATTAATTCCTTAATGTCATTTTCGTATATAAACACACCTTATTAATTTATACAAAACTAAAGGTACAAATCTTGGGCCCCAGTTTGAAATCAAACTCAAATTAAAAATCTAAATTAGGATCATAAATACAATCTTGGCAAGATTTATTAATTACCACATACATCTTAATTAATCTCAAATTAATCTAAATAAACATTAATCAAAATTATATAATTCTCAATTAAATTTATAAATAATCCAAGCTAAATTTCAAATAACAATGAAATAAAAATTAATTTAATAAAATCAAATCTTTATTAGCATAATAGAACCATTAACCAAACTATAACCCTCTAAATATTATAATTAATATTCAAAAACTCTAATAATTTCTATTTATATAAATCTACATGTATTTATTTATTTTTATTTTTATTTTTTTTTGAAAAGAAAAAACCGGACGGATGGGCCAGACCCGCACCTGGGCCCGCTAGGCGGCCGACCCAGCCCAGCTGGGCCGGGCCGCTGCCCAGCCGGCCCAGGCAGCCAGCCCGCTGCCTGGGCATGCCAGGCAGCATTGCCGCCTGGCATGCGCAGGCAGCGATGCTATTGGCCGTTTTTTTTTCTTTTTTCTTTTTTTTCTTCAATATACGAACCGATTTATATATATATATATAAAGGAAAACAAATCTTGATTCAAAAACACTAAACCTTAAATCATATGTGCTTACTTGGTTTTAATAAAAATCAGTCTTCACTATTAATCTCTTAACCCAAAACATTAAGCAAACAAAGAGATCATGATTAGAACATATGATTAAACAAAGCAATCAAGAAGATATTGTTTGCAGTTATCAACTTGCCTGGATCTCGAAGCCAAAAGCAAATATAAAGAGCAGAAGATCCAACCTTGGTTTCCCCCTGGAGCACTTCTAGAGCTTGGTTGCAGAAGAGAGGAAGAAGATGGAAGAATGGGGAAAACCCTAAGAGTAGAGTTTATATAAGAGAGAGGGTTTTTCTAAATTACAAGGAAGGGCCCCCTGCTTTCTAGTGGTTTTAAGAAATTTCAAAAAGAGTTCTCTGGCCCAAAAAGGGTCCATTAACTCAAGCCCAATTGTGTTAAACCGATCTATTTGACCTTCTTAACCTAACTCAAACCCGACAAACTGGTATGACCCAATATAAAAATTCAGGACTTGACATCTCATCCCCCTTAAAGGACATTTGGTCCTCCAAATGACTAACGTACCTCAGGAAAAAGGTGCGGATACTGACATTGCACTTGCAACGGCTCATATTGCAACACGTGCGAACGGTCTGCTATATACTTCCTCAACATAACAACATGGAAGGTGTTATGAACACCCGACAGCTCTGGTGGCAATGCTAACCGATAAGCCACGTCATTAACCTTACTGATAATCTAGAATGGTCCCACATATCTTCCGGAGAGTTTCCCTTTTTGCCCAAACCGCAATGTACCACGCGTAGGTGATACCTTCAAAAATACATGGTCACAAACCTCAAACTTCAACTCTCTCCTCTTTTTATCAGCATAACTCTTTTGACGACTGCGGGCAACCTTCAACTTTTCCTGAATTTGTCTTATCTTGTCACTAGACTTTCTAACCACAGACGGTCCATGAAAACCACGAGCTCCAAAGTTCGACCAACATATAGGGGTTCGACATCTCCTTCCGTACAAAGCTTCAAAAGGCGCCATGCCAATGCTAGAGTGGTAACTGTTGTTGTACGCGAATTCACATAGAGCCAAACTTTCATCCCAACTAGTCTTGAAATCCAAGACACATGCCCTTAGCATATCCTCCAGTGTTTGGTTTGTCCGCTCTGTTTGTCCGTCTATTTGGGGATGATAGGCTGTACTTAAACTCAGTTTGGTTCCTAAGGCTTCCTGCAGTGATACCTAAAACCTAGATATGAACTTACTATCCTAGTCAGAGACAATAGAAACTAGTGCTCCATGCAATCTCACCACTTCCTTAATATAAAACTCTGTAATTTTCTCCATTCCTTGACCAGTCTTGAATGGTACACAGTGGGCTGACTTAGTCAAACGGTCCACTATCACCCAAATAGCATCAAATCCCTTTCTAGTATGAGGCAATCCAGACACAAAGTCCATAGTAACGTGCTCCCACTTCTATTGAGGAATCTCCAACTGATGCAAAAGACCCGGGGGTCTCCTATAATCTGCTTTAATCTGCTGGCAGACCAAACATTTTCCAACAAATTCTGCAATATCCTTTTTCATATTCTTCCACCAATAGTGATCCTTCAGATCGTGATACATCTTGGTACTGCTTGGATAAATAGTATACCGAGTATAGTGTGCCTCGACCATGATTTCATCCTTCAATTCTGGAAAATCAGGCACACAAATTCTTCCTTTATAATGTAAAATATTATCTTCCAACTTAAAATCGGGCCTCTCCTCCATATGGTCTTTGATTCTTGTAATCTCGGGGTCTAGTAGCTGGTATTCTCTAATCCTCGGGAGTAATTGGGGTTCCCACGAGAATATACTAGCTAATACTGCTTGCTCACTGATAGGCTGAAATTAAACATCCATATCTTCCAAACATCGAATCTAGAAGTATTCTGCAATTAATCCTCCAGTGAACGCTGCTTTTCTACTTAGAGCATCTGCCACTACATTAGCTTTTCCTGGATAATACTTCAACCCAAAATCGTAATCCCTAATATACTCCATCCATCCCTCTATCTCATATTCAAATCACCCTGTGTAAAGAGATACTGAAGGCTTTTATGGTCTGAATGCACTTTAAAAGTGGCTCTGTAAGGATAATGTCTCCATATCTTCAAAGCAAAGACCATTGCTGCTAGCTCCAAGTTATGAGTTGTATACTTTCGTTTATGTTCCTTCAACTGTCGAGACCCATACGCTGCTACCTTCCAATGTTGCATGAGAACACAACCAAGTCCAACTCCAGATGCATTAGTGTAAATCACAAAACCATCATCACCAGCAGGTAAGGTCAAAATAGGGGCTATGGTCAACCTTCTTTTCAACTCCTAAAAACTTTGTTCACAATCCTCATTCCACACAAAAGGAACTCCCTTACGAGTCAATCTCGATAATGGGGCTGCTATTGAGGAAAATCCTTCCACGAATTTACGATAATAACCTGCGAGGCCTAGGAAACTTCGGATCTCCGACACTGTTTTTGGTCTATCCCACTTTACAACTGCTTCAATCTTCGCTGGGTCCACTGCTAAACCTTCCTTAGAGATGATGTGACCAAGAAATCCTACCTGTTCCAACTAAAATTCACATTTACTTGACTTAGCATACAATTGGTGTTCCCTCAATAACTGTAATGACGTACGAAGATGTTAAGCATGCTCTTCCCGACTCTTCGAATATACAAGTACATCATCAATAAATACCACCACAAACTTATCCAAGTACTGTGCAAAAACCCTATTCATCTTAGCCATAAAAGCTGCTGGAGCGTTCGTCAACCCAAACGACATCATCAAAAATTCGTAGTGACCATATCTAGTTCTGAATGCAGTTTTTGGAATATCTTGATCTCGTACCCTCAACTGATGATATCCTGACCTCAGATCAATCTTAGAAAAATATTGAGCACCTTGCAATTGATTAAACAATTCATCGATTCGTGGTAGAGGGTACTTATTCTTGATGGTCACTTGATTTAGTTGTTTATAATCAATGCACATTCTCATAGAACCATCCTTTTTCTTCACAAATAACACTGGAGCCCACCAAGGAGAAACACTTGGTCTAATAAAGCCCTTGTTTAATAACTCGTGTAATTCCTCTTTGAGTTCTTTCAACTCTACTGGGGCCATTCTATAAGGGCTTTCGAGATCTGAGCTGTGGCCGACACAAGCTCAATTGCTAAGCCAATCTCACGGATCGGTGGTAATCTAGGAATCTCATCAAGAAAAACATCGAGAAACTTAGATACCACTGGTATCTCCTCCACCGCTTTAGTCCGTTTATCCTCCGTGATAAACGCTATATACCCCTCAGAACTTTTCATCAACAACTTTATAGCCTTAATAATTGAAATCATACGAATAACATCCTTCTTCTTTGATCTCACAATTGCACCTTGTGTCATCATCAACTATAACTTAACTGTCTTCTGTCTCCAACACTTAGTTGTAGGGTGATTATTACCACAAATACCACAAGAGTCCCTCTTTTGCTTATTAAATTGGTACTGTGAAACCGGAGACGAAGTAACTTTTTGCTTAATTTGGCTTATAGGGGCCATGCGTCTAATCACCTCCCTGGCCCAATATGCCTTATCCGAAAAATGCTTGGTAAGTATTTAGAACTTGTGACTTGGCATGAAGCAGTATATCTGGTCGAAGGCCATCAAGAAATCGTCGAATCCTCTTGCTTTCTAGAGTGATGAAGGTTGGTGCGAAACGAGAGAGACGAATAAACTGCAGCTCATACTCCCGAACAGACGGATTCCTGATCAGTCTTTAAAAATGCATATTTTTATACACATTTTGACCCATTTTAAGGACTTATTAACTTGAAAGAGCCTCATTTAGTGTGATATCATGGTTTAATTCATTTTAAATTCATTTTTATATTTTTCTGCATAAATTGCTTAAAAATCACACTTTTTGCATAAATTCATGAAACTTGCTATTTTTAGAAAGTCTATTTTTGGAAAGTTTTGTGAAAATAATTTTTCTCATGAAATAAATTGAATTCTCTTCATCATTAGTTCATTCATACAAAATCATGAAGAATGATGTACATTTTTATTATCATTTCATGAGAAATGGGCCCACAGTCATGCATATGTGATGTTAGGGGTAAAATTGTCTTTTCACATGAATTCACATCTGTTTTGTAGGAAATTGATTATATGGGTCCCATTTGTAAAGAATTGAGGCAAGGAATTGATTTTCAAGAGAAAGGAGAGCAGAATTGAAGAAAAAAGGAAATTAGAAGAAAATTGTAAAAAGTCGGCTTCATAGTCCCACACACACATGCACATGTGTGGGGCACACTTGTAAAACATCCAAGATGGGGTCCATTTATTTGTCACACATTTTCAAGAGATTTTGAAGAGAATTTGAAGAATATCTCATCAAAGATTGACAAGGAAAGCCACATAGGTGTTCTTTTTTTAGAAGGAGAAGATTTAATTGAAAAAAAAATGCAAAAAAAATATCCAAGCAAGCTATTCCACGTCCAAAAGAGATTTTGGATCAGATTTTGATTGAAAAAGTAAAGGAAAAAATCAAGGGAGAATTATCTAGAAGATCTCTTCAAGTTAGGAGCCAACAAGGAGAACTTTCCAAAAAAGGAAAGTTGACGATGCAAAGAGATAAAAGGGGAAGTTCTACACCTCATGTGGGCCAAGTTTGATTCTAAGAGAGGATTCTTATCCCTATTTCATCTCTCAAAAGATCTCAATGCAAGGTGGCAATGACAAAAAAGGAAAGAAGCATCCAAGAGGGATTTCTGGACAAAACAAGCAAGGAAAGAAGAGAAAAATAAAAAGAAAAAAAATCCCCAAGGATATTGCACGTCCAAAGCATTGGTTGGAGCCCTTTTTTCTTTCATTTTTTAATTATTTTTAATATTTTAAAGTTTGAGAAGGAGTAGGACTTGAAAAAGTATAAATAGGGCACCCTTCTCCCATATTCTTCATGGAAGAATTACCCACCTCCCACCTCTAGATTTCTTCATCCATCTCTCCCTCTCTTGTCTCTCCATCTTAAGTCATCAAGGAGGCTTAACCCTAAAGCCACACCACCAACCTTGAAGTGTCAACTAGAAGGAGGAATTCTCATCCATCCTAGTATGTAATTGTTTGCTTTTTATTTCCAATCTTTTGTAAAACAATTTCATGCTAGTAAAGTTTGTTTCTTTTCAATTGTTCTTGTCTTTGATTTTGTGGTGTTCATAATTTTAGTCTTGTTTGTGATTGGGTTAATTTTTGTTCTTGTTTAAATATTGGGATAGAATTGGAATCACAACTAGTAACCCATCTTAGTAACCTTTTTAATATACTTTGTCTCTTTGGATATATTGTATGTTTGGAGGCAATGTAAGATGGAGTTAAAGAGGTTTGAGTGAAAAAAGATTAGAGGCCAATTCTGAAATTTATTTCTACATAGAATGGAAATTTGTTATTCTCACTTAGATTGACGACCTAAGATGAAGAATAAGACCTTAAAACAACACTGCTAATCTATTTTAGCCCAAATTAAGATAAGAAATTGAAAGAGCAATCTACCGCCTTTGACTTCAGTTGTTTACCGCCTTTGACTTCCATTGTTTACCGCCTTTGACTTCAGTTGTTTACTGCCTTTGACTTTCGTGTTATTACCGCCTTTGACTTCCTGCAATTTTATGTTATTTTCTGCAAATTTTACTAACTTTCTAATTTTAAATTTGTTTCTAGTTTTATGTTTTTGATTGTTTTAGTTAATTTTCATAATTAAAATATCTTTCTAAAATTGTTTTAATTGAAGATTTTAAATTGAAAAGTTTTCAAGTTTTGGAAATTCTAACCTAGGAAAGTTTCTAATTTTTTTTTGTTTCTAACATTGTTTAGTTTAGTTAGTTTCTAATTTTAGTTTTTATTTTTGGAAGTTCTAACTTGTGTTTTAGTTTTGCAGCAACTTTAGTTTTATTTTAGGAATTTTAGATTTAAGAAAGTTTCTTTCATTGGTTTGTAACTAATTTAATTTTGGTAAGTAGGACACTTGTATTTGTTAGATTTTAATTAGGTTAGTTTTAGATTTTTATTTTAAGGCAAGTCAAGTTGAAAAAAAAAATACCTTAAACGCATTGCTCCCTGAGGATTGACCTGGTCTCACCAGTTTTATTACTACATCGCGGTTCTGCACTTGGAACTCACGATCAAGTTTTTGGCGCCGTTGCCGGGGAGCGCCGTTTAAGGTAACTTTTCTAACTTTCCTTATTTACATTGCTTGTGGGTGTGGTCTAATTTTGTCATCTTGCTAGAAATAGGAGAACATGCATGGAATGATGAGTCGCCCTAATTTGGAATAGGAATGTGCATGGAATTCTAGAAAGTACACATCACAGTTATTTTTAGAAACTTTCTAAAATCAGGAAAAGTTACTGTTTTTCAACTTGTCTCAACTTCTTTTGGGAAGAAAGTATACCAAAAGTGATCTAATCATTGTCCTTAATCTTCTCGGTGTCTAAGAAAGCCTTTGCCCCTGTAGTGCGCGACAGCTTGTCTGTTCAGGAAACTGGTCCTTCAAACGGGTCCATCTGTGACTCTACCACTTCCTGGTGGCTTACCTGGCCGAGTTTGTTTCATAGGACCAGATTGGAGACCTTGAGGAAACTTTTCAACCTTACGGAGTTGCTTAGACATCTTTTTTTTCTAACTTAGGTTTTTATCATTTTTTCAAAAAAAAAAAAAAAGAACAAGTGATTCCAAAAATGGATTGGTGGAAATCCACAAACATGAGGGGACTTAACAATGGGCAAATCAATAGGAATAGAACCAATGCTGATGGCCCCCCAAAGTCTTGGCGTGCCTTGTGTGAACAAGAAAGAATTGCAAAGTTACATCTAAGAAATTGTTCAACTAGATCTTATGAATGGGAATGGGCCAATCACTATGATCATTGTTACAATAAGGAATTTGAGGATTTTAATGGAATGGTTAGTTCAGATGATCCACCAATAAGGGTCCCACATGATTACCCACACCTCACACAATCATCCACTCATTCTGATACGGATGTGGGATTTCAATGGCGATCTGAATCAAATTCAAATCAATTGCATTGCCATAATGAAATGGATAACATGTGTGGTCCAAATTGGGATGATCACTCACTAGACAATTGGCGAAACGGGCCCAATATGGATCATGTCTCTTATTCCCAAGAATTTACTCAGGCTGGGTCGTATGACTATCCCTCGCAAGATACATCATATGTACCCCCTTCTTCTCCCTGGTCATATGCACCTCATAATCCCTCTCCGCCTGAATGGTCATATGAACCACCACCAACCCTGAAGAATTCTTTGGAAGATACTTTAGCCAAATTGGTTGAGTTCACACAAAATACCATGCAAACCATACAACAAAATGAACAACACATGAAAAGCCTAATGACTTCGATTAATCAAACATGGCTTGAAATGAGAAAATAAAATGCCACTCTTGGAATTAAAAATGATCCTACATTCATTAAAGACCTCGTAGATATGGATCACACAAACACACTGTGGATATCCAAGGGTGTACATGAGTACATAGATGATGGTGTGATGCATAAACCAATTGCTGAATCACATGAGCCTGTGTGCCCCACTTTTCCTCAGTACCGGCCATTCCATTTCATTAAAGAGGAATCTATGCCCTTTTACATAAATCCTTTCTATGATTCAGATTCCTCTGATGAATTTGGTATTGCAGTCTTTCACAAATTTGATGTTCCTACAATTGAAGAAACTGCAAATGAACCTACTGAGCCTCAAAAGGAAGATTACAATTGGGAGGATGACCCCATTTTTCAGATTTTTGAGTCGGATAATCTGGAATCTTTAGAATTATGTACTGACTTCTTTATGAAATCTGATGATCCAACCCTTAGAGAAATTGCCCTCGCATTTCTTGGCCCTCAATGTTATTCAGAAAAACTTGCAGAATTGGAGAATAGTGGTCCCATTCAGACACCCAAGTCTGACAATTTGAAATCCTTTGAGCTCATGCCTAAACAGACTGTGGAAATCAATTTAAAAGAATTTATGGCACGGGAGGACCTAGAGCCGCCCAGTTTCTCATTACTTCCTCTCCTATCTTTCAAAGATCCATTTTTAAGAAAGGAGGAAAAAATTTTCTTTGTGGTCCTTTTTCCATACAGTGTACAAGAACATGCGGTCCTCATGTTCATTGAGCCCGCTACCGACATGGTTTCATCTTTTTCTGTGCTTCTTGTAAATTGTGTGGAGGACAATTTCATTTGGGATCCGGGTGGACTCCTGATTTCGAATCTAGTACTGTAGTTTTTTTTTTCTTCTTTTCTTTTTAGTACAGATATTTCCTTTTAGAATAGCTTCTTGCCTTTTTCTTTTTGTTTTTCTGTTTTGTATAACCTTGGACAGGGAGCAGCTCGAACACATCTTCAGGTGACTTTTTCTCTCTACTCTCATTTACATTTATATTTCCTCATGTTATTTTTACAGTTCTGCGTTGCATGCATAAACATCGAGGACGATGTTCATCTTAGGTTGGGGGGTGGGAACAAGCACGCTTGTCCAATTTTAGACAATTTTGATACTTTTGGAAGGAAGTAAAAAGAAAGTTTGCATTTTCTAAAGGAGAAAACCTATCAAAAGATAACCAAAACTTGCTCTTCATATACATACACGTATACATTTTTTTCGACAATTTCGGATATGAAGCTTTGATGCTATTTGTTTTTGGAATTTTTTTTGGAGAAAACAATGTCAACTTGAAATTTAGTTTGTAGAATATTTTTGTTTCCTGATTCATTTTTGGTAAATTGTATATATTAGAACCAAAATGAATTAATTCGAGTGAAATGAGAACTGCCACCTAGTGTTTACTTTGGTTAAAAAAACAAGAGTGAAAACAAAAAAGAGAGCATATAATGAGCAATTTGTGACTAGTTTGGGTTCGTAGCCTTTTTCACTCGAGCTAGTAAGTCCGAAGGGATATTTCCATATCTAGTGCCCTAAAGCCATCTGGTTTGGGAGTCATTGGCCTAACGCTCGCTACATGGGTTAATTAGAAAGCTTAAGGGACCTAAACATTGCACAGTCACAGGAAAGAAAAGAAAAAAAAAGAAGAAAATAAAGATGAATTATGGCCCAACGAGTATCCATAGAAATTTTCAAGGGATATGTGCGGAAAAGCATAAGGACTAAGTTTGCTCCTTAGATCCCAACTTTTGCTATATCATATGAACTTGGAAAATTCTACGTTGGAAAAAGTAAAAGAGTGAAGAGTGTTCGTAAGAGTTTGCAAGGGAGTATGTGCGGGGAAGGACAAGGAGTAGATTTGCTCTCTGGATTCTAACTTTTCTTATATTGTATGAACTTGAGAACTCTTACGTCGGAAAAAGATAGTGAGAGAAAAAGAGGCCAACTGAAGTAAATAGTAAAGTGGCAACTATCTTAGTAACTTTGAGAGGAAATATCTTTTTGCTAAATTGCAGGGGATCAAACTATTTGAAGGAAAAATTCTGTTTTTGCAGCATTATTGTAGAATATCCGAAATAGGTTTTTGATGTATACAATTTCGCACAATGCACGCAAGTTGGTTTGAAATTGAGAGAGTTTTTGAGAATAGAATTGTGGACTGGACTTTGAAAAGTCTGAAAGTGTAATTATTCCAGATTTCGAAAATATCTAATATGAGTGAATTTTCTTTTGGGGAATTTCTTTTCTCTTTATTCATCTGTTTATTTTTTTTTCATTAAACAAAAAAGACAATTTTGTGGGTATATTCACTGCAAACCCTCACGAGGCACAACTCGTCTACTAGGGGGAACCTAGGGGTTTAAGGGCTTGCTACATACGCTAAATGTAGTCGAGAGTGCCAGCGAAAGTGGCGTTGCATTCATGTTTAATTTTATTGCATTGCATTAGTTTAAGATTAGAATAGGTTAGGATGGAAGCCTCATATTTTATCACATTTTTTGCTAGGGACTAGCAAAACGCTGGTTGGGGGGTTTGATCAGTCTTTAAAAATGCATATTTTTGTACACATTTTGACCCATTTTAAGGACTTATTAACTTGAAAGAGCCTCATTTAGTGTGATATCATGGTTTAATTCATTTTAAATTCATTTTTATATTTTTCTGCATAAATTGCTTAAAAATCACACTTTTTGCATAAATTCATGAAACTTGCTATTTTTAGAAAGTCTATTTTTGGAAAGTTTTGTAAAAATAATTTTTCTCATGAAATAAATTGAATTCTCTTCATCATTAGTTTATTCATACAAAATCATGAAGAATGATGTACATTTTTATTATCATTTCATGAGAAATGGGCCCACAGTCATGCATATGTGATGTTAGGGGTAAAATTGTCTTTTCACATGAATTCACATCTGTTTTGTAGGAAATTGATTATATGGGTCCCATTTGTAAAGAATTGAGGCAAGGAATTGATTTTCAAGAGAAAGGAGAGCAGAATTGAAGAAAAAAGGAAATTAGAAGAAAATTGTAAAAAGTCGGCTTCATAGTCCCACACACACATGCACATGTGTGGGGCACACTTGTAAAACATCCAAGATGGGGTCCATTTATTTGTCACACATTTTCAAGAGATTTTGAAGAGAATTTGAAGAATATCTCATCAAAGATTGACAAGGAAAGCCACATAGGTGTTCTTTTTTTAGAAGGAGAAGATTTAATTGAAAAAAAAATGCAAAAAAAATATCCAAGCAAGCTATTCCACGTCCAAAAGAGATTTTGGATCAGATTTTGATTGAAAAAGTAAAGGAAAAAATCAAGGGAGAATTATCTAGAAGATCTCTTCAAGTTAGGAGCCAACAAGGAGAACTTTCCAAAAAAGGAAAGTTGACGATGCAAAGAGATAAAAGGGGAAGTTCTACACCTCATGTGGGCCAAGTTTGATTCTAAGAGAGGATTCTTATCCCTATTTCATCTCTCAAAAGATCTCAATGCAAGGTGGCAATGACAAAGAAGGAAAGAAGCATCCAAGAGGGATTTCTGGACAAAACAAGCAAGGAAAGAAGAGAAAAATAAAAAGAAAAAAAATCCCCAAGGATATTGCACGTCCAAAGCATTGGTTGGAGCCCTTTTTTCTTTCATTTTTTAATTATTTTTAATATTTTAAAGTTTGAGAAGGAGTAGGACTTGAAAAAGTATAAATAGGGCACCCTTCTCCCATATTCTTCATGGAAGAATTACCCACCTCCCACCTCTAGATTTCTTCATCCATCTCTCCCTCTCTTGTCTCTCCATCTCAAGTCATCAAGGAGGCTTAACCCTAAAGCCACACCACCAACCTTGAAGTGTCAACTAGAAGGAGGAATTCTCATCCATCCTAGTATGTAATTGTTTGCTTTTTATTTCCAATCTTTTGTAAAACAATTTCATGCTAGTAAAGTTTGTTTCTTTTCAATTGTTCTTGTCTTTGATTTTGTGGTGTTCATAATTTTAGTCTTGTTTGTGATTGGGTTAATTTTTGTTCTTGTTTAAATATTGGGATAGAATTGGAATCACAACTAGTAACCCATCTTAGTAACCTTTTTAATATACTTTGTCTCTTTGGATATATTGTATGTTTGGAGGCAATGCAAGCTGGAGTTAAAGAGGTTTGAGTGAAAAAAGATTAGAGGCCAATTCTGAAATTTATTTCTACATAGAATGGAAATTTGTTATTCTCACTTAGATTGACGACCTACGATGAAGAATAAGACCTTAAAACAACACTGCTAATCTATTTTAGCCCAAATTAAGATAAGAAATTGAAAGAGCAATCTACCGCCTTTGACTTCAGTTGTTTACCGCCTTTGACTTCCATTGTTTACCGCCTTTGACTTCAGTTGTTTATCGCCTTTGACTTTTTTGTTATTACCGCCTTTGACTTCCTGCAATTTTATGTTATTTTCTGCAAATTTTACTAACTTTCTAATTTTAAATTTGTTTCTAGTTTTATGTTTTTGATTGTTTTAGTTAATTTTCATAATTAAAATATCTTTCTAAAATTGTTTTAATTGAAGATTTTAAATTGAAAAGTTTTCAAGTTTTGGAAATTCTAACCTAGGAAAGTTTCTAACTTTTTTTTGTTTCTAACATTGTTTAGTTTAGTTAGTTTCTAATTTTAGTTTTTATTTTTGAAAGTTCTAACTTGTGTTTTAGTTTTGCAGCAACTTTAGTTTTATTTTAGGAATTTTAGATTTAAGAAAGTTTCTTTCATTGGTTTGTAACTAATTTAATTTTGATAAGTAGGACACTTGTATTTGTTAGATTTTAATTAGGTTAGTTTTAGCTTTTTATTTTAAGGCAAGTCAAGTTGAAAAAAAAATACCTTAAACGCATTGCTCCCTGAGGATCGACCTGGTCTCACCAGTTTTATTACTACATCGCGGTTCTGCACTTGGAACTCACGATCAATTCCCTTGCTTCAATCTATCAAACTCTATTCGCTTCTAAATGTGAACATCCTCCGGTATGTACTTCTTGGGAAACAGATTACAAAAAGTAGTCTAGGCCACCTTTTTGGTAATCCCCTATATATTAGCGACTAAACGACCAAAAATGCGGAAAGTAACGAACTCCTATAACTTATAAACATTTGCCAAAGTTCGAATACGATTATGAATGCCAAAAACCCCCAACGTTCCCACTTAACGTTTTTAATCCTCACATCGGACCTACGTTCTAGCATCTTTTAGAACTTCTAGAACTTAACCTGTCTCTGATACCATCTGTCATGCCCCCAAAACTGGGCCGGATCCAAACCCGGTTCCAGGGGTGTGAGAATTGGGGCTAATTAAAATTTTTTTTAACATAATCAATACGAGCCCCAATTCCAGGTGGATCGAAGTCCTTCGTGAGGCTATGCTTGGTGATCAAGCAACCATAATCACACGCGGAACAAAAATCTATACTCATCGCAGACGGATATCACATAACAACCATGCAACAAATCTCATTAATAATAAAATTAAGGTCAAGTGCTTCGAAGCATAACAATTAAAGTTGTAATTTCGAACAAATAAATTTAATTAAATAAACCAATGGCCCAAAAATGGGCTTATTACATAACCTAAAGTTTTCGAACTCTGCACCGCACAAGGACACTTCAGATGATGTCATCAGTGCGCCACTCAACAACTCCGCCACCTGGCGGAATTTTCTGCGAGCCAGACCCTCTGGTTCGGCACCGGTAACGGAACCTAGACACCAAAAGTAGTGGGTCAGATTGATGTAATCTAGCAAGAGGGTAAACTGCAAGCAATGTATTAATCAACTGAATTAGACAGAAGTATTCATTATGACAAAAAATATATCAAATGCAAATCCCAATGGCATGAATGCACAGAAACGGGTATTCCCGCGGATAAATATACGGAAACGGGTAATCCCGCATAAAAATAACAGAAACGGGTAATCGCGCAGATAATAACAGAAACGGGGAATCCCGCAGATAATAACAGAAATGGGTAATCCCGCAGTTAATAACAGAAATGGGTAATCCCGCAGATAATAACAGAAACGGGTATTCCCGCAGACGATAACAGAAGGCACAGCTGTGTACTATGACCCACAGTACACGCTGACCCGATGGCGTACGTCCACCTCCGAACTGCAGTCGGTCAGATATATATATGCATATATATATTTACAAATGCCTATATATATCGATGTAGAATGAATCATGATATGACACCCATAATCCCAATATTCATACCATTAACAATTTGGGTACGTAAAGTTTTATAATCGAAAATGTATTATGTATACGTATCAATTCCAGTTTTTTTCCAAGAGTAAGCACTAAACCACCTAACGGTCATAGTTAATTAAATATACACATGAGAACCAACCCTCTTTCACAATGAAAATGTGAGTCCACGATGCCTATATACTACTTTTGGTGCCTATCATGTGGTGCATCCTGAATCTCACATTCCCATTCTGCATGTAGTCTAATTCTCATGTGAACATTCAACTAACTCTCCTAAAGACATAATTCAGTTAATCCAATTATGTATATTTAGTGTGTTTTGCAAATCAGGTAAAAGATGTTTAACTTCCAAATCCAAAGTTAAATCAAGTTATAATCAAAAGGGGAAAGGGAATAATTAATTCCTTAATGTCATTTTCGTATATAAACACACCTTATTAATTTATACAAAACTAAAGGTACAAATCTTGGGCCCCAGTTTGAAATCAAACTCAAATTAAAAATCTAAATTAGGATCATAAATACAATCTTGGTAAGATTTATTAATTACCACATACATCTTAATTAATCTCAAATTAATCTAAATAAACATTAATCAAAATTATATAATTCTCAATTAAATTTATAAATAATCCAAGCTAAATTTCAAATAACATCGAAATAAAAATTAATTTAATAAAATCAAATCTTTATTAGCATAATAAAACCATTAACCAAACTATAACCCTCTAAATATTATAATTAATATTCAAAAACTCTAATAATTTCTATTTATATAAATCTACATGTATTTATTTATTTTTATTTTTATTTTTTTTGAAAAGAAAAAACCGGACGGATGGGCCAGACCCGCACCTGGGCCCGCCAGGTGGCCGGCCCAGCCCAGCCGGGCCGGGCCGCTGCCCAGTCGGCCCAGGCAGCCGGCCTGCTGCCTGGGCATGCCAGGCAGCATTGCCGCCTGGCATGCGCAGGCAGCGATGCTGTCTGGGCATGCCAGGCAGCGCTGCCGCCTGCCATGTGCACAGGCAGCGCTGCTGCTGGCCGTTTTTTTTTTCTTAAATATACGAACCGATTTATATATATATATATAAAAAGGAAAACAAATCTTGATTCAAAAACACTAAACCTTAAATCATATGTGCTTACTTGGTTTTAATAAAAATCAGTCTTCACTATTAATCTCTTAACCCAAAACATTAACCAAACAAAGAGATCATGATTAGAACATATGATTAAACAAAGTAATCAAGAAGATATTGTTTGTAGTTATCCACTTGCCTAGATCTCGAAGCCAAAAGCAAATCTGAAGAGCAGAGGATCCAACCTTGGTTTCCCCCTGGAGCACTTTTCGAGCTTGGTTGCAGAAGAGAGGAAGAAGATGGAAGAATGGGGAAAACCCTAAGAGTAGAGTTTATATAAGAGAGAGGGTTTTTCTAAATTACAAGGAAGGGCCCCCTGCTTTCTAGTGGGTTTTAAGAAATTTCAAAAAGAGTCCTCTGGCCCAAAAAGGGTCCATTAACTCAGGCCCAATTGTGTTAAACCGATCTATTTGACCCTCTTAACCCAACTCAAACCCGACAAACCGGTATGACCCAATATAAAAATTCAGGACTTGACACTCCCTCTTTGTTTCTGGTTGCTTTTGTGAACTGATCCATCTCCCTGTTTTGAAACCTTGTGACCCAGTTTTCTTCCATCTTCCTTCCTTTTTCTGTTTTCTTTTTCTTCAGTCTTTCTCTTTCTCTTCCTCTTTTGTTCCTCTCCCCCAGAACCTTCTTCTCTCTATAACCACTTCTCTTCCTTGTTTTGTTTCCTTTATTCTTCCTTCATTTTCTTTGTACTTCTGTTCCTTTTCTTCTTCTTTCTCTCTTGCTCCCACTTTTCCTCAGTTTCTCTTCTGTTTCACCGACTCCTTCTCCGTCGTTATCTCCTTTCTTCCTTCTATTTCCGTTTTTCTTTTCTCTCTTGGTTCCCATTGCAACAAGCTTCATTCATTTTTTTCCTTTTGTCTCTCCTTCACCTAGTTTTCTCCTCTGTTGGTTCCTCTACCTTCTGTGTTTCTCTGCTATTGTCCTTATTTTTCTCATGCAACCTATCTTTCTCGCCGAGACCAAGCCATGCAGCATGGGTTTCGTCCTTCTTGTTATTCTCGTTCTCTCCTTTCTCTGGTCTTCATCCCTTCTCCTCCTTATTCCTTACTTTCTTCTTCCTTCTCTCCCCTTCTTGTGCATCTTTGTCCCCCATGCAGATGTCAGAACTCCATGCTCAACCCATCTCGGTAATCTTCTCTGCTTCCTTCCTTTTTTTTATTCTTCTTTCTTTTTCCTCCTATTTCTTTCAATTTTTCCTTCTTATTCTGCATCACCTTTCCTGTCCTTCTTCCTCCCTTGTTTCTTTTCTCCTCACTTCCGTTTCCACTTTCTTTCCTCTCTGTCTTTGCTTCATCTCTCCTCATCTTCTTGTTTGTTTTCTCCTTCATTCCTTGTGCTTCCCTACTGCTATTGTTTTTCTGTATTTTCCTTTCCTCTTCTTTCCTTTTGATGCATTGTTTTCTCCCTCCTCTGTCGAACTCGACAACTCTCATGAACCCAGAACAATCAAACCAGGGCCAACCCAGCAGCCTTGGCCACTTTAGAACCCACCTATCTTTTCTTCTTTTCCTCTCCTCCAGTTGTTTTCCTCCATTGCTTCGTTCTCGTTTCCACTTCCTTCAGGTCTCCCTGTTTTCTGTTACTACTGCTCCACTCTCCTTCTTCTTCCCATTTCTTGCTTCTTCCATTATCCTTCTTTTCATCTGGCTTATCCTTCTTTTCATCTTGCTCCTCTTCCCCTTCCTCTAGCTCAGAACCCATCAACAACCCAACTATGGAATCGAATTGAGCCAACCTATTTAGTTGACCACCCCCTGACATTCATGACTAGGTTAAGTCATTTGGGCCACTAGTATAATTTAGTATCTTGGGCCCATTCGTGGGTTCTCCAATATGCCTTGTGATCCAAAACTACTTGAACCCACTTAGCCAATATGCATGTAAGAATTTAGCTTATGTTGGGCCCAACCCATAAGACTTCATTTATACATGAACTTATGTACTCATACCTTGATATCATCAGAAACAGGAACTCACACTGGATTTCTAGACCTAGTCAAGCCAAATTCTCTGATCGCTGACAACCTAGGTAAGTAGTCTTACCATAGTTTCTTAGCCATAGATTTTTCAAGCCTTGTCTCTTTTTTATTTAATTACGTGAGATTGTGAACTATTGAAATAATCCTAGATTTTCAGGATACTTTGTTACCTGTGACATGCTGATACATGATGATTATGCTAAATTTAGTCTTATTTCCTTACCACCACCATGATAAAATGTATTTTTCGTGAAACTTATTGTTGATCATTAATTGTCATTGGAATTTAGATGCTGACAAATATGGACAAAATCTTGAGAATATGTTGTTTAATTGTGATCTCAACCCTTGGCTATTTTTGTAATTTAAAAGGTTTTGAATTTCGAATTTGATACATGTATTTTTAAGGCATTCTCTAAAGTATGGACAACGCACCGTGGCAAACCCACACGTGGATTGTAGCCCCTTTTTGGGTATGACATTATGATTGGAACCCCTTTGTGCGATATTGCTAGTCTGTAGCTAGTCCCTACTTTGTTTTGGAGATTACCGGTATTCTCAGGCTTCATGCTAGTTTGGATATGAAAATGGCTAGTATTTGGTGGCTACTTTGTGCTTGGCACAGGCTTAACTTTGGTGAGCACATTTGATATTTGGTTTACTACGGGGATGCCTTTATTTTACTTGTTGATTTTGTTATGTGCTCATTATTTGAAATACCTTGAAATTTGGTCATTTACCGTCTTGATATACTCACATACTCGAACCGTGGCTCTAGATTTGATTTCTTGAATTGTTATCTGTCTGATAGGTTTTATGGTTTGTATTGCTTATTGAGTTTTACTCACCTATGTTTTTCCCCCAAAGATCTTGAGGTTGAACTAGAACCTGAGGAAACCTAGCTTGCTTTACAGGAATTGGGATTGTGGGAAGAGCGGCGGAATTCTATATTAGATTTAGAAGATTTGATTAGGAATTTAATACATTTGGGATGTTTATTATTATGCTTTAGAGAATTACTCTCATTTCGAATTTATTCAGTGGATGGTTTTATAGGATATTGCTCATGTGATTTCATTTGAATTATATTAATAAAGTTAGAAATTATTTAGTTTATATGTTTTGGACCCGTCATGCCTTGGGATTTGAAGGTCCCGAGGATCTCAGATTTTGGGCGTGACACAAGGAATTATAAAGATATCGCTTAAATATAGATGTTAGTAATTTTTTAATCGATGGATATATGAAATCTTAATGTGGGGAGATTAATAAGCATTTAATAACAAGAAGCTCAAAATATTATTTTGAGAATAAGGACATGAGTGCAATTACAATTCTCAAGTGGACTGAATTATAATTTATGGATCTAGGATTCTAATTTGGGTCAAATTAGGATTTCCTATTCCATAAGAAGCCTATTTCTTATTTCCTTCTTAAGGTCCATACTGTAGCTTATAAACATGCGCTATTGCTCTCTAGAAAAATCATACAAGAGAAATCTTATTTTTGAGAGCAAGAAGAATTAGCAAAAGAGGCCCACACCATGGTGCTGTTCGAGCATAGAGGAATACAGTAGAAGGTCTTGAGATTTTCGAGCTACTATAAGACTGAGATCAAATCAGAGAGATCTCGTAGGTATGGTTCTTGAATCATCATCGTTTAAACTTATTTCCACAGTGATCTGTGCGCGATATCTAGGGATCCCAGCGGTTGCCTCCTAACACATGGATCTCCTTGTTGCACAGCTCTCCTTTGTTAATGACTCATATGCTTTGATTAAAAAAAGATGTAGCTTCAACTCAAAGGGAGAAAGATGGATTTACATGAAATTCACAATCACTTTTAATGAAGTTTTTGTCTTTTTAAATGGATTTAATTGGACGTGACTATGTGTATAAATAGAAATTGGATGTGGTGCATAATAGCTATATTTAACCCATTAGAGGCTAACTTTAAGGTGCTTAATAATCAAGCCTAAATCAGGTTAGCTTGGTTAATCTGTGGGCCAGGCCTGGGCTTAGGCCCTAGCTTAATAGATTTTTTATGGGCTGCACCTGGGCCAAGCATTTATGGCCCGACCCGGGCCTAAGCTTGAGGATTTCAGTCCAAGACGGGCTCGGGTTTTCCTAAGATTGGCTTATCCCGGCCCATGAGCATCCTTAAACGATGGTGCCAGGCAGAGGCAAAATACCTGTGTCGAATTCAACTCTGGTTCCTAATAGAAGAGGCATACCGGCCTACGTCAAATTTGATGCAGCCTTAAAAAAACACACACACACAGACACACACCAGTGTCGAGGTGCCTTGACTTTTTTTTGAAAATGGTAGTCCAATGATAGCAATAGCATTTCATTCCAATACAATTGAACATTCCATTTCATTTAAAAAAATATATTCTAATTCATTCCATTCATAACCATTGAACATTAAAATATATATCCATTACAACATTCCATGTGAATATTTCATTCATTTCATAGAACACCATTTCATTCCAATTCAACACAAAGCATTTCAATTCATTGGCGAATGATAAAAATTGTTGAGATAAACAAATATACAATTAAAACATAAATGTAATTTCACAAAATACATGATCTTCCATACATATAAACAATAGAAAATTTCATATACAATTTCAAAAAAATACATCAGCTTCAACTAAATAAACTCAAAAGATTCAAACTTGCATGGGGGATTGTAGCAATTTCTCAACTCTTAGGTTTTCAACTCTTGCGTCCCATTTTGATGCTTCCAGTGCATTGTCCACCAACAACTTTTATGTCATGTCATTTGACAGATACCTCAACTTTTGCTTTCCACATTTGTATTGATGACGAGTCATATCAAATTAAAACTCACCATCATAGTGGAAGATGGTTAAGACGTCACTATTTGACATACTATTGCTACATATACGAAGTCATCAATGTTGTAATAGTAACAGTATAGATGGTTTTTTTAAGTTCATGAATATGCACCATTTATGCATCACTTTAGGTAGAATAATGGACTTAATTAAATTAAATACATCAATTTTTATTGAGTTTCATCATTTCATGCATTTTTACTTAGGAATAGGAATTTACACATATTTTACACATTTCAACATTATTTAAGAATTTATGCAATTTTTTGCAAAAGAATCCTATTGGAGTAGAACTCTATTTGAATGGGGTTCCACCTCAATGTAGGCTCTTTAACATTTTACTGATTAAATTAGAATGTATAGGAAATGTAGGACCCGCAGAACCTTAGGGGAAATTTTGAGAAGAATCCTTATTGCATCAGGATTTTGTCATGGGACCATTTCAGAGCACAAATAGTTATTGTGGACCCTACTTAAAGATCAGCTAAGGCTTCCAAAAGATTCTTACCTTATCCTATTTGTGCCATGGAATGTTCCTTTTACTTAGCTAACAAATTACAACTACTACAAAGATAAAGTCCATTGCAAATCAAAATCCAAAACTCAATCCCGTTTTTCTTAAGACAACTTATCTTAAAATCACCATATCTCTCAAACCGTAGGTCCAAGCGGCACAATTGACCTATCGTTCAAAAGCTTATTTATAGTAGATGTTCGTGGACCCTAAGATTGCCAAATCGAAGTTAAAATGAGAAAGTTATGGACCTAGAAAATTTTACGTACACTTTTAGACGAGATTGCAATTAAATCAACACCGTTGACCTTCCATTGTTGCACATCCAAGGTGAGACCTCATTAAAGAAAAGCCCTTGTCAAAGATTAACTCTACTTGTAAAGATTGTCACATTCCCAAAACTAGGTCGGATCTAAACCCAATTGCGAAGGTGTGAGAGTAGGGGCCAATTAGAATTTTTCTCAAAAAAGGTGATGCAGGCCCCAACTCCAAGTGGATTATAGTCCTACGTGAGGTTATGCATGTTGATCAAACAACATAATCACATGAGGAAGCTTATGATTCATCCATCCATGCAGCTGGTGTACACATCCACATCATAGCAAATAACATTAATACCAATTAAAACTGGTCAAGAATCAGAAACGAACTAATTCAAAACTTAATTACAAAATTAAAATTTACAACCTTTAGACTAAAGCATAAAGCCACCTAATATAACCTCCAAGCTAACCTAATAGCTAGGGTGAGTATGATATCTCTCTTGCACCAATATGATGATACAAATATGTCATAAATGCATCAGTCAACAATAGACCATCTGACGTAACCTCCTACATACCCTAACTAATTACTGGTTTGACGGTGACGTCGATACCTAAACACCAAATGTAGTAGAATCAAATTAACGTAATCTGGCAAATATGATATTATAGGTGGTGAACATAAATCCATTATACATTTGCTCAATTACACTTACGGATAACATTTGTTAATTGTATAAGCTGAAAATCAAATAAGTGAACAATATATCATGATGCACAGGCAAGGGCAAGCCTGCCAAATATGATGCATAGACAGTGGCATACTATTAAATTTTCTCAGTTAACTATTGCTACCAAAACATTAAGGTGTTAATAGGGGTAGTAGAAATACTTTTCTATATTCCCCATTATGCAGAGTCCACTTCGTAACACTGCCACCTAGGTGGAACCTAGTAGGTACACTTTGGCGACATGCATTTTTTGAAATTTTAGCACCGAGTCATTCATCTTGGGATTTGAACTCACGATCGATTGGCTTTAATACTATATTAAATTTCTTTATATGACCATTGCTACCAAAACCTCAAGGTGTTAATAGAAGCAACGAAAATACTTTTCAACATTCCTTATCGGCTGGAGCCCACTTCTCAACACGTATGTCTACCTCCAACTACAGTTGGTATGAAATGCATGCCAAAGCTTACCGAGGTAGGATAATGCCAACTCCAATCTTTTTATTACAGAAGTTATGTTAGCCATTGAATAATATTAATCTAAGGCATATTAATCTCTTAAACCCTAATCTACACTAAGCCATACCACTTGTTGTTATTAAGATTAAGGGTTTGATTTTCCACCATCCTATAGTCTAGGCTAACTACCTCGTCTACACAATGGCCTTCCAGTCCCACGATGCAAAACTATGCTCATTTGGTGCCTATCATGTGCAGCATCTCAAGATGTTGTGTAACCATTCATGTTACAAGGCAACCCATTGTATGTACATAATCAACCTTAGGGTCCTTGGTCAATACCCAACCATAGTCCATTACAAAAGTGAATTATTGGGTCCCATGCCATAAATCTATAGTTAGGGTCCTTTCATCCAAAGGTCAAACCTTCAGAAAAAAAGCTATAGTCAGCCTTAAGTGGATTATATTACTCCATGGAGTTGAATCAATTAAAGTATAATCTCTCTTGTTAAACACATTAGGAGAGCCTGCTAATAACACTTCGAATCTAATTAAGCATGTTTAGCGACTGATCAAATAGGCCACTAAGCAATTAATATAGATTTAACCTAAATAATGATTTTTGGTGTTTAATTAGGTTAGATTTAGTTTACTTTTTCTTATTCAGACTAACAGGTTAAGTTTGGGTCAAAGATACGTAGTTAGGGATGAGTTTAACTTAATTAGGTAGATAAAAGCCTTTTTTTTTTTTGTAATTTTAGACTTTATAAGTTTATGTCATTCATGCATAATGTTGACATCATCACATGTGTCTTGCCAAGCTCATTAACTTTCGTACTTGACTCAAATATGTTCGACTTCGTTTGTTTTAGTTAGATCCTCATTTGACTCATAATAGAATATAATAAACACTGTGTTTTCTTATAGATGTCAGAAAAGCTTATATATATATATATAAGAGAGCTAACTGTATCATCGAGCTTTTCTCTCCTTCCAGTCCTTTTCTCTGCTCTCTACTCCAACATATTTCTTCTTCTTGCTACCGTTATCTTTATCTGCTTAAGAATTGCATGTATGATTGGTAGCCTCCAGTCTCATTGTTGTACCTACCTTTCATTTATATTAGACTCAAGCTCCTACATGATAGTTTCCCTTACAGCTATCTCATCATTGTATAACGTAAGCTCACCTTTTATTCATTGATCTTTTGAGTTAATATAGGCTGGAAGACCCTCATCTTCAACATGTACTCATCCTCTTCATTATCTATGACATGCATGTCACTGTTGGTTCAAGAGTTGGGTTGACTTCTCCACTGAGCCAAAACAAGAATAGTGAATTGAATTCATAATCAAAGGCAAGTATAAGCAAATTTTGGTTGAATGCATGTTATTATATCATGATTCCTATAAATCTATTGGGTTCTAATGTATTTTTCAACCCTTACTTATATGTTTATTTTACTTACTTGGAATGCATGTTAAGATATCTTTAAAGTTTGATGAAAAGCCAATTTGGAGTAAAAGTGCAGAATGACTGAATGAAATAGGTACATCATAGTGGAAACCAAGTTGAAAGGCTGCCCACGACTAAGTTGTAGGCTATTAAAATTTAGGGTTAATTAGGGATTTTACAAGATCTTGTAGGACCTTAGTTTTTGGATCCCTTTATCTAATGCATTGGCCCAATAGAATAATTAAGCATCATGAAGGGTTTTGAGAGCTGAGACTCATTCATGTGGTGTTATCCATTTGATAAGTACCTCCTCATAGGTATTGGTTTAAGAGACTTTGATATACATTCCCGACATAATGTAACACCAAAAGGAGATAAATGTATATCGGATAACTTAAAACTACATCATCATGCATGGTTAGAAACAATGGATGACTAGTTTAGAGCTAGTTTGTAAAACTACCTTGATTCTATTAATTTGAATTGCATAGCTTATTGGATTATCGTTATTGCCTTCTATTATTCCAATAATGATTTTGATTCGAAATGATCATGTATAAATTGATTCTATTTGAATTGTTTCTTGATATACATTGACATTGAATTAAATAAGAACGAATTGAACGTATACGGTGTTGTATTGGTCTCAATGAATGAATTGTATGATTTACTCAAGTTTAATTATATGAATCGAAATGGTCCGGCTCTACTTAACTTCAGCCTTATGTTACCCAGTAGGGTTGATTTGGTGTAGTACACGAACGGTGTCATTACAGTGTGCCTTTGGAGCTTCTGGACTCCATGTATAAAGAGATCCATTCGTATCCTGGCCCAGTCGATGGTATTCTCAACGTAAAGATCCCTAAAGGAAAGATATGGTAAATATATTAGCCAATTAGTAAAGGATTTCATCTTATTGATCCTTATAGCACAACTTACTCAATGCACAACATGCCTAGTGTACTGAATTGACTTTTATTGATCATTTGTCGTTAACTTTTTTAGGTACAACACGTGTTACCTTAATTATGCATATACTTTGCTGAATAATCTTGTTCATTAGTTATCTATGGTGTTACAGGCTCAGATCCCAGTCCCGATCTTGTGAAGATTGAGGAGACTTCAGAGGAGGCCTTCGAGGTCCCATCAGGCTTAGATGAGTGGACAACAAATACTCTTTGATTGATCCACCACAGAGTGTGTCAAAAGCATGTTTAAGCCTTATTTTGGGATGTAAAATGCACTTAGGGTTTTGGGGCTTGCATTAGTTTTATTTTGTCATGTATAATTCATGAGCCCTTGTAATTTGAAGTTGTGTATATCCTTCTTACTATTCATACACTTCCCTTCCTTTTGGTAAATATATGTCCCATTACAACTCTTGTACATAATATATCATATAGATGCATATTAGTTTGGTGTTATGTTATCTTGTTTCATGAAATGATATCTTGGAACTAAGGAACCTTTGAAGAAGAACGTTATAATGATATTGACAGGTTTCTGCATATTGAATGCTTGGACAAATGTTTGTTTAAAAACACCTCACACATGTAAGCATGTTAATATCCCTTTTATAATTCCGCTTAGACTCAGGTCCAGGTGTGTATTATACTGGAGTATATGTGTCATTATTTGGGTTTAACCCTAATACTCGAATTCTTGGGCTTGGGTACACCGCTCAAGACAATGCCCCTGACTAATAGGCGTCAAATCCTTTTTCAATTTAATAGAGATCATAAGTGCACCCAGTGGCGCTCAAGCGTACTTGGCACATTATGAATTCCATACACATTTACTTGGATAATAAAGAGGTGATCTCTCCCTAACTACAACAAAATTTGTATTTTATTCCAAGAATAATTCCTATAGTTTTCCTTTTTTATTAGTTTACTAATTAACAAACCCAAGAATTCCAAGTTTCCATTAAAGTCATTTACAATGTTAATAATCCATTAGAGATTCATATTTAACTTAAATCATAAACAAACCAATTCAATTGCCTAGATAACACACCATTATAACTGTCCACTTACCTTAGAGTTTGCAGGTTGATGAAGAAATGCAAACCTAAACACGAACGGCCAGATCGGAAGTCCCTATGACTCGCGATCACAATCCCCAAGTAAGATCTTCCATAAAACATAGAAAAGGAAGACTTTAATAGCCATATCTATGGTTTCCCTACCAAACCCTACAAACACAAGAAAGTGAAAATTCACTAGGGTTTTCATTGATCCCAAATGGTTTAAGGAGAGGGTTACCTGAGATGAGGATGATGAGAGGAAAGCAATAGCAGTCTTTGATCGTGATTCCAATTGCTATATTTCCTAATTGAAAGATGCCAGAAGATAAAAAAAGGGAAAGAAACGAAAGAGGGAAAAATGAGTTTGTTGTGATGTGAACGAGAAAAAGATCAAGAGAGATTAGGGTAGGGTTTAGTTCTAGAGAAAGTTTTTCTAAATTACAAGAAACATCGTTTTGATTTTTAGTGAGTTTTGTATAATTCCAAGAAAGGGCTTTTTACTCTTTAGTGGGTTTTGGGTAATACCAAGAAAGGGCTTTTGTGCTTTAATACAATAGGGTCCAGTGGTTTATGTCCAAGATCCAACATGGATTTGGGTTACCCATCTCCGATGGGTCCCATACTAGTATGCTATGCATGAAATGACCTAATTTTTAAAATGCCCTATCACAAGCCATGTAAACCAAACTAAACTTGACTTTTCATTCACACCTCTACACCGGAATCGTTTCCATCCACCTTCCAAGATGTTCCTTTCCACCACGCTTTTGTTGTGCCACTCTAATACCCTATGTGACCATTGGTCCCCCGAAAAAGTAAGTATACCTTGTTCACACATTCTGAGGTTGTGACGTGGAAATCTCAAATAATGGACCTACTGATTCCAGCAAATCTCCTTCCTTGATTGACTTAGAGCGACCATCCTCCATAAATTGCAAACTCCATCCAAAAGGCCTTCCTAAAATAGCTACTATAAGAGGGCACTCCACCGCTTCAGTCTGGCATAGCATCTCTCATCTAAAACCCAAAGAAACCATTGAATCATCTTAATCCTTAGACTAGTCAATGTGGTAAAGGATCGAGAAAATCAAATAACTGAAGCTCAAAATCCTATGCAACATATCCCCTTATAATAGACACCTGACCCCACCAAAATCTTGTTTTAATGTGCTCGAAAGCATAATAAATTCTTGAATGTGGCCCAGCCTATCTCATCAGCTATGGTGGCAAAACCAGCAGGAGGAACACATGTGTAGCATATAAAACATCCTACATTATAAACATGACCTAATACCTAAACTAAACATAACTAAGACATGAAAAATCTAACTCATGCATGCAATCCCTAAGCACCACTGAGAACCTAATACAAAAGCTTATCACCGAAAAAATCTAACATTCCCTAATTAAGAGTCCCAACCTCACATCGGACCTATGTTTCTAGCAACTTTTAGAACTTTTAAAAACTTGACTACTCTGATACCATCTATCACATCCCCAAAACTGGGCCAAATCAAACCCAATTTCAAAGGTGTGAGAGTAGAAGCTAATTGAAAATTTTCTCATAAAAGGTGATACAAGGCTCAACTTTGGGTGGATCGAAGTCCTATACGAGGTTATGCATGTTAATTGAACAACATAATCACATGAGGAAGCTTATGATTCATTCATCTGAGTAGCTAGAATACACATCCACATAATAGCAAATAACATTAATAATAATTAAAACTGGTCAAGAATCATAAGCGAACCAATTTAAGATTCAATTACAAAATTAAAAGTAAGTTACAACCTTTAGGCCAAAGCACTAAAGCCACCAAATACAACCTCCAAGCTAACCCAATAGCTAAGTTCGGTATAATATCTTTTTCTCACCAACGATGATGATACAAATATGTCATAGACGCATCACTCAATAATAGACCATCTGACGTAACCTCCTACTTAACCTGACTCACTGATTTAATAGTGACGTTGATACCTAAACACCAAATGTAGCAGAGTTAGATTGATATAATCTGGCAAATACAAAGTTAAATGTGGTGAACATAAATCCATAATACATTTGCTCAATTACACTTAAGAATAACATGTGTTAATTGAATAAGCTTAAAAATTAAATAAATGAAGAATATAACATGATGCATAGACAGTCGCACCAGATATGATGCACAAACACAGGAAAGCCTGCCAAATATGATGCACAGACAATGGTGTACATCTATCTCCAACTACTGTTAGCATTAAATGCATGCCAAAGCCTACTGAGGTAGGATAATTCCAAGTCCAATCTTATTATTACCGAAGTTGTTTTAGTTATTGAATAATATTAATCTGAGGTATATTATGCAAATAAATTATGTGTCAATATATCAATCTCCTAAACCCTAATCAACCCTAATCTACACTAAGCCATACCATTTGTCATTATTAAGATTAAGGGTCCAATTCTACACCATCCAATAGTCTAGGCTAACTAATATACATACTCTTAAAACTACCCAGTCTACACGATGGCCATCCTATCCCACGATGTAAAAATATGCTCATTTGCTGCCTATCATGTGCAACATCCTAAAAGGTTATATGACCATTCTTGTTTCAAGGCAGCCCCATTGTATGCACATAATCAACCTTAAGGTCCCGGGTCAATCACCCAACCATAGTCCATTACATAAGTGAATTATTAGGTTCAAGGACGGAAGTTTATGGTTACGGTCCTCTCATCCAAAGGCCAAACCTTTTGGTACCTTAGCCACAGTTAGCCCTAAGTGGACTACATTACCCCATGAGGCTGAATCAATTAAAGTATAATCCCTCTTGTTGTTAAACAAAACAGAGGAGCCTGCTCAAGCGCAGTTCACACACTGCTCGAGCGTGTGTCCCTGATTAGTAGGCACCGAATCCTTTTTCAATTTAATAGAGAGCATATAGGGGTTTGCTTGAGTGCTCCTGGTGCATTGTAAATTCTGTATGCATTTACTTGGACAGTAGATAGGTGATCTCTCCCCAGCTACAACAAAATTTTTATTGCATTCCAAGGATAATTCCTACATTTTCCCCTTTTTATTAGTTTACTAATTACAAAACCTCTGAATTCCAAGTTCCCATTAAAGTCATTTACAATGTTAATAATCTATTAGAGATTCATATTTAACTTAGATCATAAATAAACAAATTTAATTACCAAAATAACAGCCATTATAACTTTCTACTTGCCTTAGAGTTTACAAGGTGATGAAGAAATGCAATCCTTGACACAAATGCCCAGATATGAAGTCCCCACGATGCATGGATACATCCATAAGTTAGATCTTCCCTAAAACTTAGAAAAGTGATACTCTAATAACCAAGGCTATCATTTCCCTACCAAACCCTTCAAATACAAGAAAGTGAAAATTCACCTTGGGTTACATTAATCCATAATGGATTGAGGAGAGGGTTACTTTTTTTTTTTTTTTTTGCTGGAAGGTAAATTGTATTAAAGAAATAGAGATACATGGGCATGAAGCCCCCATAGAATCAAAATGAGAAATGTACAAGCTTAGAAGTAGCCATAAGTATCAAAACCAAAAGAAAATGAACAAGTAAGAGACTAGAGAGAGATGTCCAAACTAAGCGTTTTTAAGGCATATGTTAGCTAATGTTTTAAGGCATTCATCAAAATATGCAGATTGAGTGGTACGAAGAAACTTGAAAATACACTAAAGAAACATATATAAACTTAGGAACTTGCAGAAGATTGTTGTTAAAGACAGCTTCATTGTGTGCGTACCAAATAGAAGAGATGAGGTGGAAGAAAATTATGCGTACCAAATAGAAGAGATGAGGTGGAAGAAAATTAAAGTTATTATTTTTCTTCCAATCTCATCTTTGCCTAAAGAGAGGGCATGCCAATAGTTGCCAGCTGAGCAAAGGGTTACCTGAGATGTGGATAATGAGAGGAATGCAACAGTGGTCTTTAATCGTGATTTTGATGGCCGGATTTCCTAGTTGAAAGATACCAAGAAAATGAAAAGGGTAGAGAAACAAAGGAGAAGAAAAAGGGTTTGTTGTGATGTAAAAGCAGAAAAGATCGAGAGAGATTAGGGTTGAGTTTAATTGTAGAGAAAATTTATCTAAATTAAAAGAAAGGGCCTCTTGCTTTTTAGTGAGTTTAGTATAATTTCAAGAAAGGGCTTTTTGCTTTTTAGCGGGTTTTTGGGTTAATACCAAGAAAGGGCTTTTGGGCTTTAACACAACATGGTTTAGCGGTTTAGGTCCAAGATCTAAAATGGATTTGGGTTACCCATCTCCAATGGGTCACGTTGTTCGTTAACTCCAAGTGCAAAATTGCGATGTAGTAATAAACTAGTTAGACCAGGTTAATCCATAGGGAGCTATTAAAATAAGGTTTCCAACTTGACTTGTCTCCTGTCCTAAATAAAATCTAATACTAACTTAAAATTAGAAAATCACAATCACCATTCCTGTTTTTAAATCAAATAATTCCACAAATAAAAATTTCCTAACCTAAAACGGAATCTAAAATTGATTGCTAAAGAATACATAAATTAGAAAGATTCTAAAAAAAAAACTTACCAAAATTAAAACATTCACAAAAAAAAAATTGTAGACAAATCATCGAACAAATCTAAGTTAGAATCAAATACTTTAAGAAAACAATCTAACTAATCACTTAAAAAGCCCAAATTAGAAACTTTCCTAAGTCAAATTGCTAAATTAAAGTTAGCAATTAATTCTAAAATTAGAAAGTTAGCAAACAAATTAACAATGTAATGCATGCCATGAAAAAAACTGATGCAAACTTTCCTAATATGAGATGCAAAATTTAAATAAATTATGATCCTAATCAAATGCAAACCTAATTTAATGGGATTTAAATAAATTATGATCCTCATCTAATGCAAACCTATTTTAATGGCTCAAAAACATACTTAATGTATGCATAAATCCAATAAAAAAATAGCAAGGAAAAAGATTGAAAAACAAAGAAATATGTATGAATGAATGAACTATTTACAAAAATTCTACAATGCAGAATTTTACAGCATATGGGGCCTGTTCTTAGACTGTTTTCACATCTAAAACACCATGATTTCTAGGCATACCTGAGATAAAAATCTCAGTTTTTAAATGCGTTTCCAGCAATATTTGTTGTCCACAAACTTTTCATATAAAACTATGCAATATTGAATGGGTTTTGAACATAATAAGTTACCAATAAATGTGTTGCAGAAATTTTTTATATTGTTGTAACTTCAATTTCAGATTATATATTTCAAAAGTTCATCTTCCAAATCATAATTTTTTAGATCTTCCCAAGTCCTCAAATCTGATCCAAAAGTTTCCTTAAATGAAACCCAACTAAACACACTTAAATATGAACTGATTTTTGCATCAAAATTTTCTACAAATACAGACTGTTTTTTGATAGATTTTGGCACCTCTCTATACATTCAGATCTGAGTTTTAAATTCAGTCAAAAAACATCCAAAACTTGAGTACTTTGGCACCTCTCACATGTTAAAGAACTCACTAATAAGTAATGTATGCTATGACAAAACTTTCAGCTTAAGCCATGCATAAAACAAAGCATTGAAACATAAAGAACATTAAAAGAAACAAAAAAATTACAGAAATTTAATTGTAGTAATGACAGGAATTTAAATGTAGTAGTGCTGGAATTTAAATGTAGTAGTGCTAAAAATTAAATGTAGTAAACAAGAATTTAAGTGTAGTACTTGTAGTGAAGTTTTCATCTCAAATTTGACTCTTAACCAGGTTCATGGTTACTTGAAGTATGATCTTGGTAACTTGGCTCGTCAATCCAAGTATAAAAACAAGAAACATAAACAAAGTATCCACACAAACCACAAGAAAAAGAAAAAAGTAATAGAGAAGAAGAATATGATACTAACATATAAAGTCTTTACATGAGATAGATAAATAAAATTAAAGAGAATACATGCTAGGATGGAAAAGAAAACCTCTTCTAATGAGCAATTCAAGGGTGTAGTGTAACCTTAAGGCTAAGCCTCCTTGAAAACTATGATGAAGAGAGAGAGAGAGAGAGAGGGAGAAGATGAAATGTAGAGATCTTAAGGGGGAGTTCTTTCCATGAAGAGTGTGGGAGGCCAATGCCTTAATTTATAGGAGTTGAGAGCCCCTTGTTTCTCTCCATAGATCCTACCATATAATAAAGATCTCCTCCAATTGGTAAGTCATCTTCTTGGCCAACAAGTCTTCCAAGTCTTCCAAGTTTGAGATGAGATAAGATTCCTTCTCTTGCTAGAATTCTAAGTGTATCCACCTTTTGAGTTTTAGTTAACACTTGACAAGGGATAGGCCCCTCCTTTGATGAGACAATCTCAATCCCGAGTCGAAAATTTGCAGTAATCTTCTTGGGGTCGTAACTTTCTCATTTCAGCTTCAAATTGTACAATCTTGGGCTCTATGGATATTTACTCTAAAAGAGCTTTCCAATGGTACCAAGATTAGCTCAATTCAATATATGGTTTGAGAGATATGATTATTTTAAACCAACCTGTTCTTGAAAAAAAAAGATTGACTTTCCTTCTTCTGATAGGACTTATTTTTTCAATTATCACTTTCTCTTCGCTCGTTAATCTCCAAGTTTGACAAGGATAAGAAAAGGAGGAGTTTTGTTACTGAAAATATCCTTGAATTTGATCAAAAAACAATGGCAGTAAGGGCCACTTTAAGTAGAATGCAAAAATATATAGAATGGCCCAGTTTTCATTAGTTTTTCTTCAATTCCAAGTGGAGGAGGGTCCACCTCCTTGGCTGGACATCCAAAGCTGAGGGAGAGCTTCTTTCTGATGTGAAAGAAACTCCTTGAAAGGATAGAGGCCTATTTCTTTTAGTGGCTTATCCTCTTCCCAATAAAACTGTTTTTTCTCTGATGAATTATCTCCTTTCTTTCTCAAATTTTGCATAAATAATGGGGAGATAATTTAAGAGAGTTTAAGTGTGATCCAAGCATGAAAATACAGAAGGCTTGGACATGCATGCTTGTGTGTGGGTCCCCTTTAGCTTTACAAACTATTTCTTCAATTACTGCATCATCATGGAATTTTTTTTGAACTTTCCTCAAAAAGGCTCTAGGGATAGCTCAAGTCGACTGAGTGGAACCCCCCATTTTACCCATGGTACATGTGTGAGCTCTCCACATGTGTGAATGTTTGTGGGGTCCATTAACTTTAATTCTTCTCTATTCTTCTTCAGATTAACACTTTTTCAACTCCAATCTTTACTGCATGACCCAATATGATTTTCTGAGCCGCGTGAGGGCCCTAGGCAAGAATCATGATGTCAGTAGGATTGTTCATCCAAGAAGGTTATGTTTTCCAATTGATTTTTAGTGGGTCCCAATTTTCATAGTACCTGTGAAAGGGGTTTAAACGATAAGAACTAGCAGAGTTCTAATCCAACTGAGATTCTTTGCAAATAGTCCTAATTCAAGTAGAATTCCTCTAAAATTTTGAGAAATGATATGAAACACAGGGAATAATGTAATGAATGTTGGTTCTAGTGATTCCACGCATGAAACTATGACATTTTATGTAAAATGATACTTTTACCCCTGAAGTCACAAATGTATGAATGCGAACTCGTTTCCTATAAAATGATAGCATAATATGCCCTATTGCACATGTTTTCACTTAAATAAACTAATGATGAAGGAATCCCAAAGCATTTCATCAACAATTAAGGTTTGACAAATACTTTAAGAAATTAAGATTTCAGAAAAAGCAGTTTTCATGATTTTGTACTAAAATAATGATTTTGAGAGAATTCTGGATTAAAACATAACAAATGGATTTCAAGTGCACTAATCATGATTCTACCTTAATTGATGCATTTTAGAATGATTAAGTTCTTAAAATATATGAAATTATACATGAAAAGAATGAACTTTTAAGGACTTATCATACTGCCCAACTAGCATTTTGCTAGTCTCTATAGCAAAAACTACGAATACAAATGAGGAATTTCCATCATGACCTACACTATCCTAAAACTAATGCAATTCAATAAAACTAAATAGGAATGCAACACTACTTTCGCTGGCACTCTTGACTGTATTTGGCGCATGCAGTAAGCTATTAAACCCCTAGGTTTCCCCTAGTCGACGAGTTGTACCTCGTGAGGGTTTTTAGTGAATATACTTACAAAATTCTTCTTTTTTTAAAGAAAAATTAACAAAAGTAAAAGGTAAAAGAAATTTCCTAAAAGGAAATTCACTCATATCGGATATTTTCGAAATTTAGAATAATCAAACTTTTAGACTTTTCAAAGTTCGGTCAACAGTTCTATTTTTAAAAACTTTTTGAAATTCAAACCAACTTGCAAGCGTGGTGAAAAATGTATACAAAAAAAACTTATTCCAAATATTCCAATGTAATGTTGCAAAAATGAAAATTTTCCTCCAAATAGTCTGATCCCCTGAGATTTAACAAAAAGAAATTTCCTCTTAAAGCTACTAAGATAGCTGCCACATTACTGTTTACTTTGATAGGCCTCTTTTCTCTCACTGCCTTTTTCTTCTTCATGAGTTTCCAAGTTCATATGATATAAGAAAAGTTAGGATCCAAGGAGCAAATCTGGTCCTTGTTCTTCCTTGCACATACTCCCTTGCAAAGTCCTACAGACAATTTTCACTCACTTACTGTTTCCAACGTAGAAATTTCCAAGTGCATATGATATAACAAAAGGTGGGATTTAAGGAGCAAACTTAGTCCTTATGTATTTTTGCACATATCCCTTGAGAATTTCTATGGACACTCATTGGGACATAATTCATCATTATTCTTCTTTTTTTTTTCTAACAAATCATTTTTGTGACTGTGTAATGTTTAGGCCCTTAAACTTTCTAATTAACCTATGTAACGAGCGTTAAGCCAATAACTCCCAAACCAGATGACTTTAGGGCACTAAATATAGATATATCCCTTCGGGCTTACTAGCTCGAGTTAGAAAGGTTACGAACCCATACTAGTTACAAACTTTTTATCTATTTTTATTTTTTTAAAATCGAAAGTAAACACCAGGTGGCATTTCTCATTCCACTCGAATTAATTCATCTTGGTTCTAATATATACAATTCACCAAAAATAAACTAGGAAACAAAAATATTATACAAATTGTAAAGTCCTGACCTAACTTAATTGTAATTTATATTAATTAAACTTGATTTCCTATTAATTCATGTATTTTAGTCTTAATTTATCTTGGTTTTGATTTTTATCGGGTCATGGATAGGTAGTTAGGTTTGAACCTTACTTAGGTAAGCAAGACCTTTTCTATTTTAGAATTTCATGGTTTGCATCATATTGACATTACATTAATTGCATTAAGTGTGTGTCATCTTATGGGTCATTATTCATGTTTGGCCCAACTCGATCTGGATTCATCTCAGCTCATTTTAAGCCTACTATTCAAATTGGAAAATACAGAAACCAGTGGACCCGCCTATAATTCCAGAAAACCCAATCCATTTAAATAAACCAAACGCATTGTTTGCTCTTCTCCTTCTTTCATCTATGCTGTAGCATCTGGGTTCTTCTTCTCTTCCATGCTCTTTTCCTCATTTCCTATCTAGATTGAGCGATTGAAGTATTGCATGCAAGGCCTACAGCTCCCTCTTCTTCCTCTTTACCTCCTTGTTCATCATCTTCCTTGAAATCTCACAAGTTGGTCTCATCCTCTTGGCTACAGCTCCCTAAGGTAAGAGCTTCATCACCATTCCATTCCCTTGAGTTCCATAGAGTTAATGAGACTCAATCTTGTTGCATGCAACCCATCTCATCCCCATTTCATCCATTTTCATGTAGGGTTTTATTTATGGTTAGAAATTGTGTTCTCTCCACCATCAAGCCAAATGAAGAGCTAGATTTGGGCAAAGCACTGAGTTAAGGCAAGTATAGTTGCATATAATCACTACATGTATGTTAAATAGGTTGATTCTTGATGAACTCTCTATGTATGCCAATTTACAGCTCATTTCCTCTTTGATTTAGATTATTAAGTTTTAATAATTAATGAGAATGTAATTTAAATTAATGATGTGGGTTGGTGTTAAGGAGCAATTAGAAGGTTTATTTGATGAATGGGAGTGGGAGGCGCTAAGAAGAAAGGAGAAAAATTAGTTTGAAATTGATTCTACCAGTAGCAGAGTGCTTCAGGGCCGTCTGATCGATCCTGGAGTTCGATCGGTCGAATTCCCGTTCTAGTCAGTCGGACACCCTACCCGACGTCGATTGGACACCTTACCCAATCAGTTGGGTAGCTGAAATTTCGGGTTGAAATATTTATTTAAAGATTAGTTCAAATAACTTACCCAGGGACCTTCCATTGTCCATCGTGGGGTATAAGAAGAGGTTACACCTTTGATCTTTGGTGGAGCCGAGGTATTCTAAAACTTATTATTAGATTATTTATATTTTCTACAACCATGATAATAGCTAAAATTATCATAATATGGGGTCTTACCGAAGCTCCGGTAAATACTAGTATGTATGAAAATATGGGTAATACTTTTGAATACTTTATTGGATATAAAAATGATAAACGGTAAACTTTGACTTTTTTTAATGTTTTAGAGCCCAAATTTCTCTATGGAACTCACTCATGATGTTTCGTGAGGCAAGCTCTATATAAGCACAATTATTTTATGAAAATAAGAGCTATTTTATGGAAATATTTTTTTTGTGGGGGGGGGGGGGGGGGGGGGGGGGGGGTGGGAACATATACATATGTTAGGAATATTCTAGGACTATTTATGAAAGTTATTGGGGAGAAAATATACCCTAGTTTTAGTAAAACTTTATTCTATTTCTTTAAAATGGGAATTAAATTGGGAGTCGTTCTAACCTTATTTTGAGACCTTAGAGATATAATATAAGCCACCCTTACTCTTAAGATATTAAGTCTAAGTAAAGACCATATAGGGCCTTAGAAATGGTACTCTTACCTCAAACAAATTAGTCAATGGTAATCAAATATTAGAAAGGAAGAGTGTTGAGCTGTCACTCATTCCCTCTTGATTTTCTGGTCAGTTTCCAATGTTACGTCATGGATGTTGGCATAAGAAGAGGTATTTTTTGTAAGACAATGTAGCACCGAGATTTTGGTAATATAACGACACTGGACGTTTTATGAATACATCGTATTAAATGACCTTGAAAACATGAATTATCTAGCATAGGGTTGGCTAGTAACTATACTTGATAATTACTTAATTTAATTGCATTCATATTGTTAAGTAACCTTGCCCTCAACATGATCTAATTATGTATCCAATTCTTCCGAGCGAACCTTGAGGCAAAATCTGTCAAGACCCAAATTTTTATTTTTAAATTTGAATTAATCTTGGCCCTTGATTTAACTATGATGGACCCCACATGTTATTATTTGGATAATTACTTATTTATTTTGTGGGTCCCATAAGTTATTAGAGTTTGGAAATTTTAGAGATGTGCTTAAAAATTTGAAATTTTATTTGAATTAAACCTTAGATTATCTTGACTTATCCAAACTCTATTTGAGGATGAAATTTCATTCGAATTTGAACTCATTTGGATGAAATTCCGTTCGAATTTAAATTCCTTTGGCTAAGTTGGATAGGACCAAAACTCTTTTGAAACTTTGCTTATCTTTTCCTATAAATAGAAACCACCCCCTTCCTCATTGAGAGCACATTTACGAACCTAAGTTCTCTCCCTCCTTGGTATAGAGTTTCATCTCTTGTTAAGGTATGGTCTCTCTTCCCTTTTATCTCTTCTTGAAAAGTTACTATTATAGAGTAGGTTACTTTAATTTCCTTCCATGATATTATCTCTTCTTGAAAAGTTACTATTATAGAGTAGGTTATTTTAATTTCCTTCCATGATATTATAGATTTCAGTTTTGTCATGAATGCCATGTTACGTGAATCATCATCTTCATCTTCATCTTCATCCAATCAGCATCCACCCATGAGGCCCATCTAGTGATCGCATGAATCAGACATCTGATCGGGACATCTGATCGGGCCACCCTATGTCCCAGCCAAGCCAGGAACCGTGGACCACCATTGATGAGCCAGTCCAGTACTGAAAACCCAGTCATCATCTTCGTCTTCTTCATCACGATTTCTCTATCACTGCTCTTTCTCTTCCTTCGTTCCCTGTTCCTTCTGTCATCTTCTTTTCTCCTCCCACTCCTTCTTCATCTCTATCACCCATGCAGGATACTGGACCACCCGGTGCACAGACCCTCACTACACAGCCACCGTCCGGCCATCATCCTCGTCACCCAGAACCCACCTTTCGGCCAGCACAGGAACTCATTCCAATCTCCTCCTTCTTCCCGTTTCTTTTTGTTTTTTTTCTTCTTCCTGTTCTCTGTTCTCAGTCTCTGTCTCTTCCACTGTTCATCGTCTTCCTCGGCTGCCCTTCTCTTTCTCTTCCTTCTCTGTTTTCTTCCTCGAGTTCTTCTCCTCCTGCTTTCTTTTTCTTCCTCTGCTCATCCTCTTCCCTTTCTTTCTTGTCTCGTCTTCTCTGTCTTCTCCTCTTTCCGTTCTTCTCTCTCTGCACGCACTTCTCACTTCACTGCAACCTACAGCTGCCACCCAATCCCTCCTCCTCCGCTTCCTTCTTCTTCTTCGTTTTCCTTCTTGTTTCCTTTGTTTCTTCCTTCTTCTTCTCCTTTTTCTATTCTCTGTTTCCTTCCTTTTCTGGTTTCCTTTTTTTTTCCTTCTTCGTTCCTCCTCTTGTTTCTCATTCTCTTCCTCCTCGTTCCTTTTCCCCTGCTTTTTCTTCTGTTTCTTTTCTTCTCATTACCAGCAACGTCCTCACTCTTTCTTCACTCTGCACTTCATCATAGAACCCATCTCTGCTGCTGCTTCTTCTGCATGCGCCCGTGAACCCACCTGACTCATCTTATCTTCGATCACCTCCTCCACAAACCACCTGCAACTATCTCCCAACAACCCACCTGCAGAAGCAGTCGCAGTGCCCGTCTTCTTATTCTTCTTCCTTTTCCTCTGGCTTCATGTTTCCTTCTGCATCTCTTTCCCTCGTCCATGGCAGCAGCCTTCAGCAGCCCTCCACATCTCTTTTCTTTCCTTTCTTTCTTTTCTTCCCCTTGTTTTCCTTCCTTCTTTCCTCTCTGTTTTCTTCTCCTTATTCTTCTTCCTCGTGTCATCACCGGAATCTCACTTACTTCCTTCTCCGCCGTTTTTCTTCATCACAGAATCCATGGAGTTGTCTGCAACTTCTCCTTGTTAGCTTCTCTCTCATGATCCAAGCTAAGACCCCCCTGCTTCTTCCTTGTTTTTCTTCCCCGTTTCACTGTTGTTTTATTCTTTACCCCTGTCCGACCACCATCTCTTACATAACCCGGTCCCCATCCAGCCCAGTTGAACCCATTTGTCTCACTAACCTGGACCCATCCCAGTAGTTAAAGGTCGAACCCCATCTCTGCATACTCATCTTCTTCCTCCTTTTTTTCCTTGTTTTCTTTTCTCCATTAATCACCATTAATCAGCAGCGTCATCTTCTCCTTCATCTTCTCGTTTCGGTTATACTCTCTCTTCCTCTGCTACTACCCCCAGCCAACAGTTGTCTTCTCATTCTCATTCTTTTTCATTTTCCGTTGCTCCCTTGTCAGTTTTATTCTGTTTCTTTGCTACTCGGCTTCCCTTATCTTCTGTTCCTTCTTCCTTTTTTTTCCCTTATCTCCTCGTTCCTGTCATTCTCTTTTCTCTTGGTTCTATTCTTTTCTTTTCCGTCCATGTTTCTTCCTCCTCGCTGGGTAAACAAGCAACCCATCTTCTTTTAAAGTAGTTTTCCTGGCCCACTTTGAAAGCCAGCCCAAACAACCGTGGGCTTAACTAATCTGTTTGTACACTAAACTGGGATGGAACCTAGTCAGCTCGTTGGTCGTCATCTCTCCTGCATATGTGCATAACTGCCTTAACACTTAAATGGCCCACCTAGTATAGGTAAAGGGACATGGGCCCATTCATTGATTCTCCAACATTTTTGATGACCTTAAGTCCATATGACTCTGGCCCATTTAAGCAAAACTATGGGGCCACACAGTGAATCACTACGCAACCTATGAACCCAAGCCCACTCTACTGATCCCATATGGCCCACTGCCCTTGGCCCAAGTTTCACCATCGTACTTGGATGCATGCATGACCCAAACTACTCAAGCCCATTTGCATTATCTAAATGACCCAGCCTAAAACCAGCATGTGTTAAATCATTACACCAAGTTGTGCGTAGGCCAAACCCAAATTAATTGCACAAGTCTAAACACTGATTATATGTTACCGATCATTAACAGGAACTCACACCAGGTTTCCAGACCAAGTCAAGCAAACTCTTCAATTGCTGATAATCCAGGCAAGTGGTCTTACCATGATTCCTTAGCCATAGAGTTTTCAGGCCTTGTTTCATTTTGATTTAAAAATGTGAAACTTTGAGAACTATTGAAATAATCTTAGATTATTAGGATATTTTGTTCCTTTGATATGCTTATATATATTGGTTACATCAGACTTGATCTTGTTTCCTTGCCACCATTATGCTCAATGGATTTTCGAAAATTTTATTGTTGATTATCAATTATCATTGAATCTGAAATGCTGAAAAACGTGAGAAACTTTGGTAATATGATATTCAAGTATGATTTCAACCATTTGCTATCTTGTGATTGGAAAAGGGCTTTGAATTTTTGAATTTGATACGTATATTCTTAAGGAATTCTCTAAAGTATGGGCAATGCACTATGGGGACGCTCACACGCGGATTTTAGCCCCTTTTGGGTATGATATTGGGATTGGGACCCCTTTGTGCGGTATTTCTAGTCTGCAGTTAGGCCCACTTTGTTTTGGAGATTACCGGTATCTCAGGCCTCGTGCTACTTTGGATATAAATACGGCTTGTACCTGGCTGGTACTTTGTGCTTGGCGCAATTCTGGCGAACAAACTTTGATATTTGGTTTACTACGGAGATGCCTTTCTTATTACTTGTTGATTTAGTTATGTGTTCATTATTCGGTATACCTTGATATTTGCTCATCTTGCCTTCTTGATATACTTGTATACTTGAACCGTGGCTTTAGATTTGATTTCTTGAATTGTTATCTGTCTGCTAGGTTTTATAGTTTGCATTACTTGTTTTGTTTTACTCACTCATGTTTTCCCCCACAGGTCTCGAGGTTGAGCCAGAACCCGAAAAAACCTAACTTGCTTTGCAGGAATTGGGATTGTGAGAAGAGCTACAAAATTATATTAGATTTCAGAAGATTTGATTAAGAATTTACATATATGGGATGTTTATTCTTATGCTTTAGAGAATTACTCTCATTTCGAACTCTTTTAGTGGATTGATTTAGGATATTGATTATGTGAGATCATTTGGATTATGTTAATAAAATTTAGAAATTATTCAATTTATTTGTTGTGGACCTGTCATGCCTAGGGATTTGCGGGTCTCAAGGATCTCAGATCTCGGGGCGTGACAGTTTGGTATCAGAGCAAAAAGGTTTTAAGATTAAGTAAAATTTTGTAGAAACCTTACGATGCACGAGAGTTTGGGTAGCACATAGGTTGGGAACTAGTTCGAACCTTCTGTACTCTTTACTCTTGTTATCCTTCCTGATAATCGTACTTTTGTAGATGGCACTGAACGGAGACTCACAAGCAATAAGCATCAATGGAAATTCAGAACTTGAAGATGTTCGACAGGCTCTTCGAGACGTGGCCACCGTAATTACTGCCCAGACCGAGGCGCGTCAAGAACCGGATCTGTACAAAAAGTTCAAGGGTTATGATCCCCTGTCCTTTAACGGGACCACTGATCCTATGATAGCTGAGATATGGCTGTGGGATATTGAGAAGGCATTCCGGGTGATGAAATGTGCAAAAGTTAATAAGGTGCACTTGGCCACCTATAAAATTAAAGGTGAGGCCGAGCATTGGTGGGAGTTTGAAGAAGAAGCCTTGAAAAAGACAAATACCGATATTACTTGGGCCCTTTTCAAGGAGAAGTTTAATAACAAATACATTCCAAACACAGTATGAGGCTAAGTACGCACCTCATTTGATTCCGGATGAAGCAACTAAGGCAGACAAGTTCAAAAAGGGCCTCAGGCCTATCATCATGAAGCAAGTGGCCAGCTTTGAACTGGAGGACTACAGTAAATTGGTGGCCAAGGCATTCAAAGTTGAAGCTACTTTAGCACTCACTGAACAATTTAGAGACAAAAGGGACCATGGCAGAAATCATAAGAGGGGACCACCAAACAGGAACTATGGAGCTGGTCAAGCAAATAGGGGTCAACCATAGAAGCAGCAGCGAACTGATAACCAGAAGACCCCAACGGTTACATGTACCTTTTGTCAAGGGCATCACCATGAGAGAGACTGTTATAAGCAGAACAAGTTGTGATTCAACTGCGGTAAACCGGGGCATATGATCAAAGACTGCCCAAACCCTCAGCAGCATAATCAACAAACTCAGCAAAACCATCAACCAAAGCCCCTGCAACAACAACAGCGACTTCAGCAATAGCCTCAATAGCAGCGCAAAACTCCCCAAAATAATCAGAGTGCACCTACCAGAGGCAGGTTTTATGCTATAACCGAGGCGGATGCTGACGCCTCACAGGTTGTGGTGGAAGGTACGCTGTTAATAGCCCAACACCATGCTAAAGTTTCATTTGATCTGGGCTCCACCCACTCTTTTGTTGCACCTGCTTTTGCTACTAAGTTAGGAGTTATGCCTGCAATCATGAGTCAATCATTGACCATAGTTACTCCTATCGGTGATAAAGTTGAAACTAATACTATTTATCGATCGATTGCTATTGAAATTGGGGAACATAACTTTTTAGCCGATCTTATCCTGTTAGACATGTGTGACTTTGATATAATTTTGGGAATGGATTGGTTAGCCTCTTTCATGTTTCTATTGATTGTTTTGCAAAAACTATTACTTTTAAGATTGCTGGACAACCCGCTTCCCAAGGAAAAAGAAAAGCTCTTAGGGTTACTCGAATCTCAGCAATGAAGGCGGAGAAACTACTTAGAAAGGGTTGTGGATGCTACCTAGCTTTTGTGACCAAAGGGTCTAAGGGGAAAAGTGTAAAAGATATCCATGTGGTGAGAGAATTTCTAAATGTGTTTCCGGATGAAATTCCGGGACTGCCCTCAAAACAAGATACGGATTTTATTATAGATCTTGTCCCTAGAACCGCCCCTATCTCCAAAGCACCTTACCATATGGCCCCTGTGATCGCTCTTAAAATGGCATGGAAATGTGTAATGGATTCAACGTCTAACATTCACGCACTTAAAGCATTAAAAAGAATGAGAATAAACTACAGTTCATCATTAATTTCCCTTTGTTTACATGGGTTCGAATGCCCTAACCGCGGGGATGCAAGTTGTTTGCATGAGTTTGCAAGGTTCACAACCCCTCCTTCATGTCTTGGATGTGATCTCAATTTGGAAAATATAAGAAAATGTACATAAAGTAAGAAAAAATGCAAAAAAAGAAGGAAAAAATGGGGGTGGCCGTGAGTCACAGTCATTGGCACCTACCAGTGACCATGAGTCACGGTCACTGTTTGCCTCTGTTTTCATGCTATTCGTGCCGGTTCTTCCTTTAAACTTTTTTTTCAAGTGCTGGAACTCCTTTTTATGACTCTTAGGGTGTTGAACAACCATTGAGAATATCAAATTAAACCGTGGAATCGATTGAAAACTTTTTAATTCATCATTCATGTTTACATATTGTTTTTTGTTTAAGTCCGAAGAGGATATCATAGGAAGCCAAAGTTGCATCATTCTGAACCTATGATTTTCAAGGAATAAAATGAGGCCCAAAAGGGCTTGTTCACAACGTTTGTAATGACCAAGAAACACCCCCCCCCCCCCCCCCCCCCCCCCCCCCCGAATGAGAAAAACAAAGATGACAACGTCATCCTTCGAATGGTCATCAATGCATAAACATGGCTTGTTCCTTAGCCACCCTTTTCTCTTCTCCTCCTCTGAACTTTCTTGCTCACCTTGGTAACTGAGAAAAGGGGAGGGAAGTGTCGTGGAATGCTGCTGTGTCTCTTCCTTTGGATGCTTTTTGAGTGCTTTTTGTTCTTGGAATTTTCCTTGTGTGTCCTGTTCCCCTTGTTTCTTTTCAAATGTTAGCCTTTTATAGACTCTCCCAGTAGTTTTTGGCAGTTCTAGAGAGTTAAGAGGAGCTGTTGGAAGTTACACTTCGAAAGGAAGTGGAGAAGAGCTGTCCAAAACCACAGGAAGTGTCCTTTGGAAGTCCGTGACCGTAGCCATGGTCACGGACAAGGTCTAATTTCGGGCTTTTGCATTTGTGACCGGCTTTTGCCTATTTGGGGACCAAACGATGTCCAATTGCTGCTTCTTGACACTATTTTAGCCATGTCATAAAAATTTCAGCCCATTTTGACTTCTGGAAGTTGGTCAACTCCTTCGTTGATTGGGCCGCGGTTACGGACAAGGCCCATTTTTGGACTTTTGCATTTGTAACTCGTTTTTGCTGTTTGGGGCCCGAACGATGTCCAATCTTCACGAAACTTGGAGGGCTGCTTCTCGACACTATTTTGAGTGCATCATAGAAGTTTCAGCTCTATTTGAATATCTAAAGTTGGTCAACTCCCTCGTTGATCAGGCCGCAGTCACGGACAATGTCATTTTTGGATTTTTGCATTCGTGACCTATTTTTGCATGTTTGGGCTAGAACGATGTCCAATCTTCACTAAAATTGGAGGGATGCTTCTTGAAACTATTTTGAGAGTTTCATAGAAGTTTCAACTCGTTTTGACCATCTGAAGTTGGTCAACTCCCTCGTTGATCAGGCCGCGGTCATGGATACGGCCCATTTTTGGACTTTTGCATTCGTGACATGTTTTCGCCTGTTTGGGGCCTGAACGAAGTCCAATCTTCACGAAACTTGGAGGGATTATTCTTAACACTATTTTGGAGGGATTATTCTCAACACTATTTTGAGTGTGTCATAGAAGTTTCAACCCATTTTTGACTTTCTAAAGTTGGTCAGCTCTTCTGTTGGCTTTTCATGAAAACGGGCCCCTGTTTCAGCTGTTTGAGGCCCAAATGACCTCGGTTTGGTTTGAAACTTGGAGAAATTGACGTCAGAGGCATCTTGGAATGTTCATCCAAATCTCATGTGGTTTGGATTTGTGGAAGTAGGATTTCAAGCAATGACTCACTTCTTACATGTTCTAAGTCACTATTGACCTCACACTGTAGGCAGTAAGCTTGTTTGCTACCCGAGCGGCGTTCAATCTACGTGAAACTTTGTGGAAGTAAGTTTGAACATATTTTGAATCTCTGCTCTGAATTCCATCAGCTTTGGTCTCTTGGAAGTAGGATTTTGATCAGTGATCTCTATGGCTTTGGGGTCATTAACTATTGAGCTGACATGCGGTGGAAGTGAGATCAAACGAAATCTGTTTGACTTGAAAATTTATAGAACCTCTTTGGAGCATGACTGAAGCTTTGTGCTCAATTTTCATGGATTTTAGATGTCAGGAAGTAGGACTTTGGTCAGTGACCCCATGACTTAAGAGTCACTCACCCAAAGTTGACATATTTGTAAACTTTAGGTCAAATGATGTCCGTTTGACCTGAAATATTTCAAGGCCTCCCTTGAGCATAATTTGAGCTACCTTCAAGAGTTTCAGCTAATTTTGTCTTCATGGGGATGTCATTCTGCACAGGGACCCACAGCGCATAGTATTTGATCATCTGGACCAAGTTTGGATCCAAATGATGTCCAAATGCTCTGAATCCTTGAGGAGTAGTCTTTAAATGTACTTGAAAGTATTTCATTGAATAGGAGCTTGCTTCAACATGTGGAAGTGCCATGTCTCGCAGTGATTCCCAAGGAGCTGGCAAAGAGTCTCTGAAGCTAATTTGAGTTGAGAAGAGGTCCAAGTGCTTTGAAAACTTTGGAACTTTATAATCCAAAGCTTGTATTGTCTTCGTTGCATTATTTGCAAATTTTTATGGGTCAACAAGTGCCCCCTCGAGGTGCAATGATTATATTATAATAATCATTGTGCCTCAAAATAGCCAATCTGTGGGAATGATGAATGGCTTAACGAAAACACAGTATGCCAAGATAGTTGTAAGCCTAAACTTGGAATTTTAGAAATTTTGATGGAAAACCATGAAGGGTTTGATGATGGAATTTTGCAAAAACATAAGAATTCCGAATCTCTTTACCCTATTTCACAGATATCCAAAGTGGCATCTCTGTGGGGACTGTGGATTACACCCACAAAAGGATTCTTGGGGTATTTAGAAAATTCAGAATTTTATGAATTTTGTTTGGATTTTGAAAATGAATTTCATTTTCTTTTGAACTATTTGTCACAAATATCCAGAGTAGCATCTCTGTGGGGATGTGGGGAACACCTACAAAAAACAATCCCTGAGGTTTTAAGAAAATCAAAGGTTTTAATTTAAAATGGATTTGGGTTTGGATTTTCATGGATTTTTTGTTCATTTTTGTAAGGACCCGAACCCCCACTAATCTTAGTTACGTTAATTAACCTTGTTTTATATTGATTAAGACTTGTTGAGGGTTAATTCAGTGTGAATTATTGGGTTTGGACCCCACTTAGGTAGTTAAGGGCATTTTAGTAAATTTTTCTTATGCCTCTAGGTTACCCCGTCCATCTCCTTACGTGTGATTCATCGCGTAGATCATCTTTTGTGTTGAGCCCGAGTTGATCCGGACTCATCTTAAGCCGATTGGAGCCCTTCCGGACTAAACTGAAAATTCTAGAAACAAGTGGGCTAGTGTGCAACTTCAGGAAAACATGTTTCAAAAGGGGAAACTAACGTGCACTCTCCTTCTTCCTCTCTCGTTTTCTTGGCTGGAATCTGGTCTGCTGGGTGTCTTCTTCTCACCTTGACTTCAATCAAGTATGGTGGGCCTTTGAGGGTGTGCATGCACAAGGGATGGCATCCACCCACGTTCTTCTTCCCCATTGACCATGTTCCATTACATTCTAGTGTAAAGTGATCTCTCCTCCAAGAGTGATCTCTCCTCCAAGTTACAACAATACAAGGTAAGGAATAGGTTCCATTTCGTCTTCTTGGGTTTGTTAGGATCATAGGGACTTCGTTATTGACATGCATGTGGATTCTTCCACATTTTGGGCCTATGTGTAGAGAACCCATTAGAGAACCCATTACAGTACTGGGAGCTTCCTCTGAGCATACAGCAAGAAGGATCTAGGAAGGCCTAAACACGGTAACAAGGCAAGTATTAAGTTATAGGTACTGCATGCATGGTTGAATGTGGATGATTTGAGTTAGTTCTTGCATTTCCAATTCCCAGCCACTTCAATGCTATTGTTTTAATTGATACAAATGAGGTGTGAATCAAGTAGGAATGATGGAGATGGGATACTCTCACTCTCAGGAGTACTTCAGTTGAGCTTCAGAATTCCCGTATAAGCTAGTGCTGTAGTGAGCTCGTACAGAAAAGTGAGCTACAGAACTGTCTGAGATTTTCTGAAGCTTACGGCGAAGATACGGCTAAGCCGTGAGCTCTTACGGCTCAATGTCCAGAGAGCAGTAAAATGAGGTTTTGTACTACGGCTCACTTACGGCTAAGCCGTGAAATCCACTACGGCTAAGCCGTACCCAGCCCGTAGCCTAGCCGTAGGTCTTTCTACGGCGAACTTTCCAGAGAGCTCACAGAACCAGTTCCTTCTACGGCCTGCATACGGCTGCACCGTGAGATACCCTACGGCTAAGCCGTAACCTCCCCGTGACCCAGCCGTAGGCTTAGCACGGCTAAGCCGTAGGCCAATATACGGTTGAACCGTAACCCCACGGAAAAATCCGGACGACTGTGACCCCCTCTCGGCTAAGCCGTAACCCTGTATACGGCTAAGCCGTAAGAACCCAGTGAACGTAAGATGTTAGGAGTCTCGATGATGTTGTAGGGCTTTAGTCATGGTACCCTCTATACCCCCTTTGGCCATTGGTAATTATACGTTGGAATGAATGAAGGATTCCCCAATGGTAAGTCATGGATGTTGGCATGAGAAGGGTGTTCCGTATACACAATGTAATACCCAGACGCGGTAACACAGCGACACCGAACATCTCATGTGTACCTCGTACTGAATGTCCTTGGGGAATTAGGAGACTGCTTCATCTAAATGCAATCATATCATATTGATACATAACACTACCTTTGACATGACTGTTATCGCATTCACTTCCTCTAACAAACCCCGAGGCAATTCAGACCTGAGCTTCTAATGAGTGCGTGTCTGACAAGCCAGAGCTTCTATTGAGTGTGTGCTTGCTAGCCAAGGGTGTAGCGGAGGCTCGGGCCTTGTAGCCTACCTGCATGTATTTCGTTTAAGTATTCGTTGTTTCATGACTATCTATTTCTTGTATATGTTATGATTGTATGATTGACTTCGAGTCGGCACCACTTGGCTTCTGCCCTTTGGGTATTATATGTCACCACTGCAGTAGGTTTACGGAGGGGTTGTCGACGCTCCTCGGGAAGCTAGCTTGATCCCCTAGCGACCCATACGTTATGTATGCTCCCTTTGGGAGAATAGAGCATCGTGGTTGCCAATCAGTATGTATAACACTAAGTTTCACTCATGCATCATGTTTAGTGATTGTTCTTGCTAATGTATTTTGTTATATTAATTCCTATGCTTAGTACTTGCTTAACCGTCGTGTTAACAGTGTTACCCTCGGTATTGCAGATTCAGCACCCGCTCCCGACACGAATGCTGACGCGGCCCCGGAAGATACCCCAACGGTACCTCGGGGTGTAGGTGAATGGATGGATGGCGACGTTTACTACTAGCCATCCTACGGAGAGCGTCTCTTCAGGGAATATTATGTTGAAGACTTGTGTATCACCTTAAGGACTGATTTTGGGAACGTATTTTTAAGGACTATAACACTATTGTATGTAATTATGCTCTAATAGACTATGAACTTTATGTGCTCTTGATGATTATTGAGTATTTCACAGGTTCTCGATTATGATAGTTTATGTTTGTACGTGTGTCAGCTTACCTCACACGTTCCTGTGGAATCTCCCTTGTAGGAATTCGTGCAAACTTCTTCAGGGCACGGATTTCTACGGGATTACGTATCCACGCCCTGGGGGCCCACTCAAATCCCCAAATTCCCGGGATTGGGGCGTGACATACGTAAGTAATGGTATCAGAGACATTTCAAGAAGTCACTTAAAAGACTTAGCAACATTAGGAAGCGTGGTGAGGTTCCGATAGATCCGTTTAAGTGGGTTTCTATTATAAATGATAACTATGGTATGACTGTAGTATGTATGTATGTGCATTTATTAAACATATATGATTAATGACCATTGTGACTGCAGAACCATGGCGTCTGGATCCGGTACGAACAACAGCTCCAGTGATAATAACCGTAATAATATTGAGTTGGACGGCGCTGATCCTCCACCACAACCTCCCCCACAACCCACCTACAATACAGAGGAACGGTTTATGATGTTAATGCATCAATTGGCAGCTAGTAACGCCAATCAGGCCGCCATGCAGTTGCAGATGGCCGCCATGTTGAACCGACAGGATCAGCCAGGAGATCCCAACTCCTTGTATGAGAAGTTTCGAAAAAGGGGAGCAACAGAGTTTACTGGACATGAGGATCCGTTACAAGCAGATGAATGGTTTGTCCACACGGAAAATGTTTTCGATACCTTGACTTGCACATCTAGACAGCAAGTGGTCCTCGCAGCATCCATGTTTAGAGACGTCGCGGATACATGGTGGAAGAGTATCCGGGACCACATGAGGACAATGCCGGATGCTACTGTGTGGGAAGCCTTTAAGAGGCAGTTTCGGAAGAAGTTCATCCCTGACCATGTTACTCGCAAAAAGAAGGCAGAGTTTCTTTCCCTGCAGCAGAACCTCATGACCGTTGCAGAATACGTGCATGTATTCAGCCAGCTTTCTCGGTTTGCTCTAGACTTGATTGATACTGAGGAAAAGAGGGTGGAAAGATTTCTGGAAGGGTTAAGGCCTGCTATCAAGGGACATGCCACTGCCTTTCAGCGTCCCGTTCAATATGATGATGCAGTAGCCAGGGCTTATGCAGCGGAAGAAATTGAGAAGAGTCTATTCTTGGGGGAGTCTAAGAAGAGTGCTCCACCTTCGGGGAAAGGTCAGCAGTACTCTAAGAAACAGAAGGGAGTTGCTAGCAGCACGTCCCGACCAGTTTGTGGTGCATGTGGGAAGGGTCACGAGACTAGTAAATGTTGGAGGGCTATGGGAGCCTGTTTTGGCTGTGGCTCCCTGGACCATCGCTTGTCCGAGTGCCCGAGAAGGAAGGAATTTAGCCAAGGCTATCAACAGCAGCAGTATCAGCAGCCCCCTCCTGCGCCTAACCGACAGCAACAGCAAGTGAGACAAGGCCAAGGGCAGACACGACAAGGCCAAGGGCAGACACGACAAGGCCAGGGACAACAGAGACAAGGACAGCAACACCGACCCCAAAGGCAAGGCCGCGCTTATGCCTTGACACAAGAAGAGGCAGAAGCGGCAGAACATGCGGTTGTAGGTAAGGTTTCTGTTTGTGGTATTGAAGCTAAAGTGTTGTTTGATTCGGGATCTTCACACTCCTTCATCTCACCTCGGTTCTCTAGTAGGATACAGGAATCGCCAGCACAGTTGCCATATGTGCTGAGCGTTATCACTCCGGTTGGTAAACGGGTAACCTGTGATGACTATTACCCTGGTTGTCGAGTTCTCATCGGAGAAGTTCTTCTCCCAGCGGAACTTATTGTGCTACCCATGCACGACTTCGATGTAATCCTAGGCATGGACTGGCTGACCAAATATATGGCCTGTTTGGATTGCTACCGTAAGACCGTCACCGTAAAGGTGAGTGAAGATGGTCCAAGTGCGGTGTTCCAAGGTGACAAGAAGAGTTCGAACACCAGATTGATTTCAGCACTTCGAGCGGAACGATTAATACATAGTGGTTGTGAGGGCTATATTGCCTTCATCGTAGAAAAGAAATCACCTAAGAAGTTAGAAGAAATATCTGTGGTTTGCGAATTTCCGGACGTATTCCCGGATGAAGTACCCGGCCTCCCACCAATCAGGGAAGTGGATTTTACTATAGAGCTGGTACCCGGTACCGCTCCCATATCTAAGGCCCCATATAGAATGGCCCCGGCAGAGCTACGTGAACTGAAACTGCAGTTACAAGAATTATTGGATAAAGGGTTTGTTCGCCCTAGCACATCTCCTTGGGGAGCCCCAGTTTTATTTGTGAAGAAGAAGGATGGCACCCTTAGAATGTGTATTGATTACCGGCAGTTGAATCAGGTGACAATTAAAAACAAATATCCACTGCCTAGAATTGATGAATTGTTTGATCAGCTACAAGGTGCAACACATTTTTCGAAGATCGATCTTAGGTCTGGATATCATCAGCTGCGAGTTAGGGACCAAGATGCATCAAAGACAGCTTTCAGGACGAGATATGGGCATTACGAATTCTTGGTTATGCCTTTTGGATTGACAAATGCCCCCGCAGTGTTTATGGCCTTAATGAACAAGATCTTCTCATCCTATCTTGATCAGTTCGTAGTAATTTTCATCGATGATGTTTTGGTGTACTCCAAGACCAAAGGCGAGCATGCGGAGCATCTGAGGACCTCTCTACAATTGCTAAGGGACCACCGACTGTATGCTAAACTGGACAAATGTGAATTTTGGCTGGAACAAGTTGCCTTTTTAGGGCATATAATTTCTAAGGATGGGCTGGCAGTAGATCCGGCTAAGATTGAGGCTATAACTACTTGGCAGAGTCCCAAAACCGTTGCAGAAATTAGAAGTTTTGTTGGCTTGGCCGGTTATTATAGAAGGTTCGTGAAGGACTTTTCCAAAATAGTCGCCCCTTTGACTAAGTTGACACGAAAGAACGAACCATTTGTGTGGTCCGCTGAGTGTGAGTCGAGTTTCCAACTGCTTAAGGAGAAGTTAACCTCAGCCCCGATCTTATCCCTGCCAGAAGGGAGTGGCGGATTTGTTATCTATACAGATGCTTCAGGGATTGGGCTAGGGTGTGTACTCATGCAGAATGGAAAAGTAATAGCATACGGATCTCGCCAATTGAAGGAACATGAGAAAAACTATGCCGTACATGACTTGGAATTGGCTGCAGTGATCTTCGCGCTGAAGATGTGGAGACATTACTTATACGGAGAGAAATTTGAAGTCCATAGTGATCACCGTAGTCTCCAGTATCTGTTTTCGCAGCATGATCTTAACATGAGACAGCGCAGGTGGTTGGAATTCATAAAGGATTATGACTTTCCGATTAGATACTTCCCTGGAAAAGGGAATGTAGTAGCTGATGCTTTAAGCAGGAAATCCACCACCGAGTTGGCAGCCTTGTGTGGTGAATGGTCCCTAGTGGAGGAATTCCGAGATCTGGACGCGGAAGTTGAATTCGTAGATGATAAGGTCATGTTAGTGGCTATGTCAGTCTTCGAACCCACCTTGATTCAGCAGATCAAGGAGAGACAGTTTGAAGACCCGGAGTTTGTCAAGATTCGTGATCATATTTCTGAGAAACCGGACTTCAGGAGTGTAGATGGCGTGTTGTACTTCCGAGATCGGCTTTGTGTTCCAGGAGTTCAAAATCATAACCTAAAGAGGGCAATTATGACTGAAGCACACCATGCTCGGTATTCCATGCACCCAGGGAGTACAAAAATGTACCGGAATCTACATGGCAGGTTTTGGTGGAATAACATGAAGAGGGACATAGCAGGCTTTGTGGCCAAATGCCTTACCTGCCAACGAGTGAAGGCTGAGCACAGGAAGCCTCCCGGTTTGTTACACCCTCTACAGATCCCTAAATGGAAATGGGAGAATCTGACGATGGATTTTGTTTCCGGACTACCTCGAACAAGTAGACACCATGATGTAGTGTGGGTGATTGTCGACCGACTAACAAAATCAGCCCACTTTATTCCCATCAAGAAAGGGATGAAATTTCAGGAAATGGCCAAGATCTTCATTGATGAGGTTGTACGGCTACATGGTACCCCGGTCTCAATTGTATCCGACCGAGATAGTAGGTTCGTGTCCTCCTTTTGGCAGTCTTTCCAGACGTCTTTAGGCACCAAACTCAGTTTTAGCACGGCTTACCATCCTCAAACAGATGGGCAATCGGAACGAACGATACAGACCCTGGAAGATATGCTACGAGCTAGCGTAATGGATTTCGGAAAGGAGTGGGATGAGCACCTCTCCTTGTGCGAGTTTGCATATAATAACAGCTTTCACGCGAGCATCGGTATGGCCCCATTTGAAGCCTTGTATGGACGAAAGTGCCGTACGCCAGTTTGCTGGGAAGAAGTTGGGGTTAGGAGTTTCCATGGACCCACTCTGGTAGCGGATACAGCAGAGAAAGTACAAAAAGTACAAGATAGACTGAGAACTGCACGATCACGCCAGAAGAGTTATGCAGATAACCGCCGCCGGCCCCTCGAGTTCCAAGTGGGGGACAGAGTTTTCCTAAAAGTTTCCCCAATGAAGGGTACTATCAGGTTTGGCCAGAAGGGTAAGCTTGCTCCTCGGTTCGTCGGGCCTTTTGAAATACAGAGTAGAGTGGGAGACTTAGCTTATCGGTTGGAGTTGCCACCCTCGCTTGCAGGAGTCCATAATGTGTTCCATGTGTCAATGCTCCGGAAATACCTCCCAGATCCGTCACATGTTCTTGAGTTGGATGATGTACAGGTACGGCCTAATGTGAGCTACGAAGAGAGACCCCTTCGTATCGTTGACACTAAGGAACAGGTGCTGCGTACACGAACGATCAAATGGGTCAAGGTGTTATGGAATCACCATGGACAGGAAGAGGCCACTTGGGAACTTGAAGATCAAATTCGGGCTAAATATCCAGAGCTACTACCTAAGGTACGTGCATTCGGAGGACCGAATGATCTTAAGTGGGGGAGGATGTAAGGACCCGAACCCCCACTAATCTTAGTTACGTTAATTAACCTTGTTTTATATTGATTAAGACTTGTTGAGGGTTAATTCAGTGTGAATTATTGGGTTTGGACCCCACTTAGGTAGTTAAGGGCATTTTAGTAAATTTTTCTTATGCCTCTAGGTTACCCCGTCCATCTCCTTACGTGTGATTCATCGCGTAGATCATCTTTTGTGTTGAGCCCGAGTTGATCCGGACTCATCTTAAGCCGATTGGAGCCCTTCCGGACTAAACTGAAAATTCTAGAAACAAGTGGGCTAGTGTGCAACTTCAGGAAAACATGTTTCAAAAGGGGAAACTAACGTGCACTCTCCTTCTTCCTCTCTCGTTTTCTTGGCTGGAATCTGGTCTGCTGGGTGTCTTCTTCTCACCTTGACTTCAATCAAGTATGGTGGGCCTTTGAGGGTGTGCATGCACAAGGGATGGCATCCACCCACGTTCTTCTTCCCCATTGACCATGTTCCATTACATTCTAGTGTAAAGTGATCTCTCCTCCAAGAGTGATCTCTCCTCCAAGTTACAACAATACAAGGTAAGGAATAGGTTCCATTTCGTCTTCTTGGGTTTGTTAGGATCATAGGGACTTCGTTATTGACATGCATGTGGATTCTTCCACATTTTGGGCCTATGTGTAGAGAACCCATTAGAGAACCCATTACAGTACTGGGAGCTTCCTCTGAGCATACAGCAAGAAGGATCTAGGAAGGCCTAAACACGGTAACAAGGCAAGTATTAAGTTATAGGTACTGCATGCATGGTTGAATGTGGATGATTTGAGTTAGTTCTTGCATTTCCAATTCCCAGCCACTTCAATGCTATTGTTTTAATTGATACAAATGAGGTGTGAATCAAGTAGGAATGATGGAGATGGGATACTCTCACTCTCAGGAGTACTTCAGTTGAGCTTCAGAATTCCCGTATAAGCTAGTGCTGTAGTGAGCTCGTACAGAAAAGTGAGCTACAGAACTGTCTGAGATTTTCTGAAGCTTACGGCGAAGATACGGCTAAGCCGTGAGCTCTTACGGCTCAATGTCCAGAGAGCAGTAAAATGAGGTTTTGTACTACGGCTCACTTACGGCTAAGCCGTGAAATCCACTACGGCTAAGCCGTACCCAGCCCGTAGCCTAGCCGTAGGTCTTTCTACGGCGAACTTTCCAGAGAGCTCACAGAACCAGTTCCTTCTACGGCCTGCATACGGCTGCACCGTGAGATACCCTACGGCTAAGCCGTAACCTCCCCGTGACCCAGCCGTAGGCTTAGCACGGCTAAGCCGTAGGCCAATATACGGTTGAACCGTAACCCCACGGAAAAATCCGGACGACTGTGACCCCCTCTCGGCTAAGCCGTAACCCTGTATACGGCTAAGCCGTAAGAACCCAGTGAACGTAAGATGTTAGGAGTCTCGATGATGTTGTAGGGCTTTAGTCATGGTACCCTCTATACCCCCTTTGGCCATTGGTAATTATACGTTGGAATGAATGAAGGATTCCCCAATGGTAAGTCATGGATGTTGGCATGAGAAGGGTGTTCCGTATACACAATGTAATACCCAGACGCGGTAACACAGCGACACCGAACATCTCATGTGTACCTCGTACTGAATGTCCTTGGGGAATTAGGAGACTGCTTCATCTAAATGCAATCATATCATATTGATACATAACACTACCTTTGACATGACTGTTATCGCATTCACTTCCTCTAACAAACCCCGAGGCAATTCAGACCTGAGCTTCTAATGAGTGCGTGTCTGACAAGCCAGAGCTTCTATTGAGTGTGTGCTTGCTAGCCAAGGGTGTAGCGGAGGCTCGGGCCTTGTAGCCTACCTGCATGTATTTCGTTTAAGTATTCGTTGTTTCATGACTATCTATTTCTTGTATATGTTATGATTGTATGATTGACTTCGAGTCGGCACCACTTGGCTTCTGCCCTTTGGGTATTATATGTCACCACTGCAGTAGGTTTACGGAGGGGTTGTCGACGCTCCTCGGGAAGCTAGCTTGATCCCCTAGCGACCCATACGTTATGTATGCTCCCTTTGGGAGAATAGAGCATCGTGGTTGCCAATCAGTATGTATAACACTAAGTTTCACTCATGCATCATGTTTAGTGATTGTTCTTGCTAATGTATTTTGTTATATTAATTCCTATGCTTAGTACTTGCTTAACCGTCGTGTTAACAGTGTTACCCTCGGTATTGCAGATTCAGCACCCGCTCCCGACACGAATGCTGACGCGGCCCCGGAAGATACCCCAACGGTACCTCGGGGTGTAGGTGAATGGATGGATGGCGACGTTTACTACTAGCCATCCTACGGAGAGCGTCTCTTCAGGGAATATTATGTTGAAGACTTGTGTATCACCTTAAGGACTGATTTTGGAAACGTATTTTTAAGGACTATAACACTATTGTATGTAATTATGCTCTAATAGACTATGAACTTTATGTGCTCTTGATGATTATTGAGTATTTCACAGGTTCTCGATTATGATAGTTTATGTTTGTACGTGTGTCAGCTTACCTCACACGTTCCTGTGGAATCTCCCTTGTAGGAATTCGTGCAAACTTCTTCAGGGCACGGATTTCTACGGGATTACGTATCCACGCCCTGGGGGCCCACTCAAATCCCCAAATTCCCGGGATTGGGGCGTGACAATTTTTAAAAATCAAAGTTTAGGTTTTGACTTGGCTTGACATGATTCAAAATGAGATGCAATTTGGAAAGAGATTGGCTTTTGGCTTTTGTAGATTTTGATCCAAAGCAATTTGAAACGACAAATTTGGCTCAAGATTGGGTTTGTCTCAGGATGAACTTAAAATTTGGATTAGGTTGGCTTTCAAGAAAACACACATTTTTGTTTAAAGCAAAATGCCCAAAGTGGGGTTCACCATGTTGTGTCTTGAGATAGAACCCAGAACTTTAGCTGTGAGGAATATTGCAATCATAGATCATCACATTGTAGCAACAACTTTCATCCTTGAAAGTTGATGTTCTGAAGCTTCGAGGCACCATAGATAGCTTAGAAAAGTCTAGTTTAAAGAACCAGGTCTACGAAGAGTGCATTCTTGCCAAAGTAAAGTTGAAACAGACAACCTTGAATGACTTGTATAATCCCTTGAAAGTGAAATGAGTATAAGAATGAATGAACTTGACATTGATGCTGTTGTCCCAGCTTATCTAAGCTATAAAGGGTACGTCCTAAGGGAGACGACTTGAGAAGTTTTTGGACTATATTTCATTGCCGCAACTTCTTGTATGACTCTTTTATCTTGATCAGCCTGGGTGGCCATGTATACATTGACTTCATTCTTTTTACTTAAACTTCAAATGAATATCAATGGAAAAGCTTTTCTTTTCCTCCATTTTGTCATTGGTATAGGTGTTTGGTTTGATTTTGTGTGGATGTTGGATGTGGTTTGTATGGATGGTTTGTTTGGTTTGGTTTTCTCAAGCTTGTATGAGGGTGTGATTTGTGATTTTTGGATCTACAAATCGAAAATAAGGGAGTCATAGGTGGGCGTTATCCAGTGCCCATGTGTAAGGCTTTCTCCAGGGTCCATGACTTGATCCTTTTGGTGTCGAAAGGGGTCAAACAAAATGGATGTTATCCGGTGCCCATGTGTGAGGCTTTCCTCGGGATCCTTGACTTATTCCTTAGGACAAAGATTTGGTTTTGCTTTTTGTTTAGGTTTTTGTTATACAAGGTCTGTAAAAAGACTTGATTTATAGAACCAAAGGTAGTTATATAAGGTCTGCAAAAAGACTTGCTCTATACAACTAAGGATTAGCTATATGGGGTTTGCAAAAAGACTTATTTCACATAGCTGAGTTTTGCTATACAGGGTCTGCAAAAAGACTTAATCTATATAGTAGGATGTTACAAGGGGTCTTGTAAGGACGTTATCCAAGTAACGAAAGTTTGACAAGAGGGGTTGAAGGACTTGATCCTCGCACTCATTTTATACAAGTCTGAGGGATTTTGGTTAAGAGTCATAGGTTGTGAGGATTTTCGATTTTGGTTATGAGTCATAAGTTGTGAGGCTAGAAACCAGAGGATTTTGATTTTGGTTAGGAGTGAGATTCTACACTGTACATGATTTGGGTACATTGTACATGGTTTGGGTATACCAATAACATTCAAGTATAGTATTTCTTGAGAAGTTTTCTATTGATAAACATCATGCATCTGTCTCCTTGGAGTGTGAGGAGTGCATGTGCACCATTGGAGTAAACCTTGTCGATAACAAAAGGTCCTTCCCATTTGAATTCGAATTTGCCTTTTGACATGTCTATGGAGAACATCGGCCTTTTAACTGCAAGGACTAAGTCTCCTTTCTTGTAAGCTTTGTATTTTGACCTTCTTGTCGAAAGATCTAGTCATTTAAGCATGATAGAGTTCGATGCTTTGTCAAGCAACAAGCCTCTTTTCATCAAGGTTTTCCAACTCTTGAAGTCTGAGTTTGGCATTCTTTTCTCCAGTGTATTTGTTCATCATAGCTACTCAAAGATAAGGAAGTTGAATTTATAAAGGTATCATAGCTTCACAGCCATAAACCAAGGAATATGGCGTTGATTTGGTCGGACCACGAATAGTAGTTCTGTACGCCCACATTGCTTCAGAAAGTTTGGTACTCCAACGCTTTTGTTGTCAGAGACCATTTTCTTCAAAATTTTGCAAATAGTCATGTTGAAAGCTTCAGTAAGTTCATTAGCTACAGTGTTATATGCCGTGGAGGGACGGCATTGGATTCGGCATTTGTGACAGAATCTGTAGAATTTATCTCTGTTGAACTGAGGACCATTGTCATGATGTAGACGTTTGAGTACCCCAAACGACAAATGATGTGAGTCTTCAAGAAGTAGAGGACTGTATCTGTTTTGACATTTTGATGTCTTGGAATGTGGTGAAATTCGATTAGCACAAATCTCTCCTTGATTTCATAAGCTATGTTGAAGAAAGGAAGCATGTTCGGTTTCTTTACTTTATATTCGAGATTCATTTATTTGATTACAAGTTGTGAATCTCCATATAGTGATACTGAATTCCAAAGTTAGCCCAAGACCCATCATTAATGTCGTATATTCCACCACATTATTTGAACATGACTTGATTAATGAGAAGGAGTGAGGGACGTGGAATCTTTCTGGGCTGCAGAAAATGATCCCAACCCTGGAAACTAGATCTCCAAATTCATTTGTCTTGGAAGCTCCATCAAAGTGCATGATCCAATGTAAGTCTAGATTAATAGTAGGTTTCCATATTTGTTCAATGAAGAAGACTGGTTCATCAGGGAGATTGTCTCTGAACTCAGAATTCTCCAAAAGTGGATGTTCTACTAGGAAGTCCGCAAGAGTTTGTCCTTTTATTGCCTTTACAGTAGTATATCTAATTTCATATTGAGAGAAAATAATAGATCATTTGGCTAAATGATCACGCAGTGCACCAGCCTTTATCACAAGTGCCTTCAATGGATTGGTGTTGGAAACTAAGTACATTTCATTGGAAATAATATAGTGATGTAGTTTCCTCGTTTTTCTTTTGAGCTGGCAATGCTCCTAGAGAGTGATCAAGAGCTCGAATGTAGAGGATGAGAGGTTTGCTTGGAACTGGGGCTGAAAAGATCAGTGGGTTTATGAGACACCATTTGATATTTTCACAAGCTTTATCCCACACAAATTCAATTCCTTTCTTCATGAGTCTGGATAATGCTCTGCACTTCTCAGATAAGTTTGAGATGAATCGGCAAATGTAGGCAAGTCTACCCTGCAATCCCTTAAGTTATTTAAGAGTTCTCAGATAAGGCATCTTCAATATAGCTCTGACTTTGACTGATCTCTTTGAGGGTTAGTTCTGTATCAGTGGCAACTTCAACCAATTGGGCCAAAGACTTAGTTTTATGACTAAGTTTAATAGCCTTGATTTCTGGCTGCAAATTAGTTTTGCACATTTCAATGGTAGCCCTCTGAGATGGTTGTTCTAAGCATCTGTAAGACAATGCTCTCCATCTATTGATAAAGGTTTGTGCAGTTTTGTTTTCTCCTTGCTTTGTGCTGCTTAGCATAGCGAAGGTAACCGTCTGATCTTTTTCTTGAAAATGAAGTAAGAATTTCTTTTTCGTGACTGGCTATGTTGTGAAAGAGAGTTTTGGTAATTGTTTATACCAGTCAAAAGCAACTCATTTCAATGTGCCCATGAACAACCTTATTTTTAGCGCATCCAACTCTGGCAAGCTCCCAAGGAGTGATTTGAAATGCACTATATGTTGGTAGGCTGACCCTTTTCCCAGATAAGGTTGGAAAGTCGGAAGTTTATAATTTGGCGGAAATGGAATTAGATCAAATTCCAGAGGATATTTAGGTGTGATACTTTTCGTTTTTGCTCCTATTTTTTACCTTTGATTTGGTTAATATTTCTTCAACTTCTTTGAAGGTTACATGGTTTTTAGGATCTACATGAAGACTAAGGATTGATGAATGATCGCCACCAGCAGAACCTGTGGCCATCACTTTATCTATTAGGGATTTAATTTGAGCTGTAAGAGGGTCGATTTTGGTGGCATTCCTCCTGATCATAGCCTGCTCTCTCCTGTCAGCGAATAAAGGATTGACTGGAGCTTCAACTGAACCACCCAACTTGTCTGTCAAAAATTTTAACTAGGCAGTTAGGTGATCAATTTTAGCTCGTTGCTGTTTAACGTCATCACTGATGTCATCTTCTTGATTTTCACCAGCATTTTCTTTGCTCGCATCTTTACTTCCACTAGCATCGTCATTTTCATCCTTGTTACTTCCACTCCCCTCAGCCATAAACATGGTGTACTAACGGGGATAAGATGATGTTAATGCTTGAGGAGTGCATTGACTATCTTTTGCATTAAAGATAGTGATAGGATCATCATCAGAATCAGTTTCAACATGACCTTCAAAAGTACTGCTTGAATGGGAGTTTGAATCAGAGAATCAGTTTCAACATGACCTTCAAAAGTACGGCTTGAATGGGAGTTTGAATTAGACCCTTGTGATTGAGTTCGAGTTATACTCCGAGTAATTCTTTGAATTGAACCTAGCCCGACCATGTAAGACGAGGTCAAGTCCGGATCATCTTCTTTAACCACCCATTTTCGAGTGATCTTGCACTGCGATAGCTTTTGAGTTTGGTTATTGCAGTAGGCTAAAGCTTTCTTCTTGATTTGATTAGCAATTTGGACTGCCAAGGCTTGATCTTTAAACTTGGCAACTAGTGGCCTGGAAGTGCTAGCAATTCTCTTCCAATCCATGGAATCAGAATTGGAAAGTGAAAGGATGTCAATAGCACCCCTCTTGTTCTTTTTCTTTTGCTCTTTCTTTTGTTGGAATGAATCCTTGAAACGAGCGAGATCAGTCGAGTTATTGATGACCAATCGCTCAGCTTGCTTTTTGTCTTTAGTGCCATGTGATAAGCCCTAGGGTGAAGATGGCAGGGATGGTACCACAATGATGGAGGGTAGACGCCTCCTACCAAAACTCCGTCCCTCTTTTTGAGTCAGAGGGTAAAAGGTATTCTCTTCAAGTGTGGCCAAGGGTATGTTCTCATCCTTATTGGATTTTGGAGTGTGTGGTTAAGGTGACCACGTGCTGTATATTGGGATGGATGCACCCTTCTGGGCTTTTTTATGAGTCAGGAGCTGCCGGAAGTCCTCTAGTGTTTGTTTGGTAACGACCCGCTGTTTGGGCCGAGTAGGTGATGACTTTAATCATTGAGCAGTCACTGAATGCGACTTGCTAAGTGTCACTGACTTATGATCCGTGAATCGGACCTGCCTTGCCCCCAGACGAGGCTTGGTGATATAAAGCTTGCTGCCTTCTGACTTCAGCTTGTGATTTGGTTCCTCCTGAACCTTGTTGAAAACTCCAAATGGATTCTGGGCATATTTGAAAACCAAGGATTTGGGAGTCTTAGTCTTCTTAATGGATTTAGGGGTCACTGATGACCTATTTGGATCAGTCGAAGTTATGGAGCCCGTTGGAGTAGAGAGTCCTTGGAAGACTGAGACTCTCGACGTAGGGGCAGTAGAGTCTATTCGAGCCTTTTCAGTGCTCTTGCAGTTGGTTTGTTTTGGGTCATGGAGATTTTAAAGAGCCTCTCCTTGGCTTCATCAAAAGTGATGATTAGGGAGCCAATGATACCTTTGCAAAAAGTAAGCCCAATGGACTATATTAGTAGTATAACCAACATGGCTGCCTTTTGGGCTAGCCGAAATGGTTTATATATGTCATATGAACCAACATGGTTTTGAACCAGAATGGTTAGATATAGGCATAAATCCCATCTCGTTGTGCTATGTTGTCCTAGCTGTCAGAATTTCTGCAGTATTTCGAGATAATATAGTCAGACTTAAAAGCATGCTAAGTTGACTAGACTTGGCTACTGCAATTTTGGCAACATGTTAGGGCCATCTGTGTCAGTCTTATAAGCAAGAGAGGGTTGAATCTAATCAAAGGGATAGGGCCTACAGGATCGAGCCTGCACCACTACACAATGATCATACAGGATCCATCAGTGCATGACGCTGGACAGTGCATAACTGTAATGTCGTTGGTCTTATCACTGATTTAATAAAACATTTATTTGGGTCAAAGCCCCTTGGACTAAATCATTGCTCTTCTAAAGCATGAAAGGGTGTGATTTGGTTCGTATACATTAAGGTGCAAGTTCCTTCAATTAAGTCCTCCAATTAAATGGCAAAAATTTGCACTTCGAGGTGCTTAATGCCTTCATTTGCATGATAAAAGGATGCACTTCAAGGTGCAAAATTCCTTCAATAATGTTTCTAAACCCATCGTAGATATCAAGGTCTTGCACGAGTGTCTTCAAAGGTCAAATAAGCCATTTTTAGCCATAAAACAGGTCAGTGACCATGATCCACGGTCACTGCCCATTTTCCATTGAATCCCGCGATCACAACACTTTTTATCTACTTTCCCGTGGTCACAGGCTTTTAGCAGCACTTTTCAATACAACAGCAGCACTTTTCAGCACAACAACAGTACTTTTCAGCATAACAGTAGCACTTTTTAGCAATTTTCAGCACTTTTCATGTGTTCTTAACCAAATTTGATCACAAATTAGGGTAAGAACTTCCCACAGACAGCGCCAATCTTCTGATCGCGTTTAAAATGGTGTGGAAATGTGTAATGGATTCAACGTCCAACATTCATGCACTTCAAGCGTTAAGAATGAGAATTAACTACAGTTCATCATTAATTTTCCTTTGTTTACATGGGTTCTAATGCCCTGACTGCGGGGATGCAGGTTCTTTACATGAGTTTTTAAAGTTCACAACTCCTCCTTCAAGTCTTAGATGTGATCTTAATTTGGAAAATACAAGAAAATGTACATAAAGTAAGAAAAAATGCAAAAAAAAGAAGGAAAAAATGGGGGTGACCGTGACCCATGGTCACTGCCCCAGGCTAGTGACCGTGGGTCACGGTCACTGTTTGCCTCCATTTTTCTTGCTGTTCGTGCCGGTTCTTCCTTTAAACTTTTTTTTCAAGTGATGGAACTCCTTTTTATGACTCTTAGAGTGTTGAACAACTATTGAGATTATCAAATTCAACCGTGGAATCGATTGAAAACTTTGTAATTCATCATTCATGTTTACGGATTGGTTTTTGTTTAAGTCCGAAGAGGGTATGATAGGAAGCCGAAGTTACATCATTCTAAACCTATAATTTTCAAGGAACAAAATGAGGCCCAAAAGGGCTTGTTCACAACGTTTGTAATAACCAAGAAAACTCCCCAAATGAGAAAAACAAAGATGACAACGTCATCCTCCGAATGGTCATCAATGCATGAACATGGCTTGTTCTTTAGCCACCCTTGTCTCTCCTCCTCCGCAGAACTTTCTTGCTTACCTTGGTAACTGAGAAAAGGGGAGGGAAGGGTCATGGAATGCTGCTGTGTCTCTTCCTTTGGATGCTCTTTGAGTGCTTTTTGTTCTTGGAATTTTCCGTGTCTTGTTCCCCCTGTTTCTTTTCAAATGTTAGCCTTTTATAGACTCTCCTAGTAGTTTCTGGTAGTTCCATGGAGTTAAGAGGGGTTGTGGGAAGTTACACTTAGAAAGGAAGTGGAGAAGAACCGTCCAAAACCATCGGAAGTGTCCTTTGGAGGTCCGTGACCGCAGCTGGTCCAATTTCGGGCTTTTGCATTTATGACCCGTTTTCCCCTATTTGGGGCCCAAAAGATGTCCAATGGCCACAAAATTTGGAGGGATAATTCTTGACGCTATTTTGAGCATGTCATAAAAATTTCAGCCCATTTTGACTTCTGGCCGTTGGTCAACTCCTTCGTTGATTGGGCCGCGGTCATGGATAAGGCCCATTTTTGGACTTTTGCATTTGTGACTTGTTTTTGCCTGTTTCGGGCCCGAACGATGTCCAATCTTCATGAAACTTGGAGGGAAACTTCTTGACACTATTTTGAGTATGTCATAGAAGTTTCGGCTCGATTTGACCATCTGAAGCTGGTCAACTCCCTTGTTGATCAGGCCACAGTCATGGACAAAGCCCATTTTTGGATTTTTGCATTCGTGACATGTTTTCGCCTGTTTAGGGCCCGAACGATGTCCAATCTTCACTAAAATTGGAGGGATGGTTCTTGACACTATTTTGGGAGTTACATAGAAATTTAAACTCGTTTTGACCATCTGAAGTTGGTCAACTCCCTCATTGATCAGGCCGTGGTCACGGACAAGGCCCATTTTTGGATTTTTGCATTCGTGACCTGTTTTCGCCTGTTTAGGGCCCGAACGAAGTCCAATCTTTACAAAACTTGGAGGGATGATTCTTGACACTATTTTGTGTGTGTCATAGAAGTTTCAACCCATTTTTGACTTTCTGAAGTTGGTCAGCTCTCTTGTTGGCTTTTCATGAAAACGGGCCCCTTGTTTCAACTGTTTGAGACCCAAATGATCTCAGTTTGGTTTGAAACTTGGAGGGATTGACGTCAAAGGTATCTTAGAGTGTTCATCCAAATCTCATGTGGTTTGGATTTCTAGAAGTAGGATTTCGAGTAGTAACTCACTTCTTACATGTTCTAAGTTACTATTCACCTCACACTGTGGGCAGTAAGCTTATTTTCTACCCGAGCAGCGTTCAATCTACTTGAAACTTTGCGGAAGTGACTTTGCACATATTTTGAATCTCTGCTCCAAATTTCATCAGCTTTGCCCTCTTGGAAGTAGGATTTTGATCAGTGACCTCCTTGGCTCGGGGGTCATTTACTTTTGAGCTGACATGCAGTGGAAGTGAGATCGGACGAAATCTGCTTGACTTGAAAATTTACAGAACCACTTTGGAGCATGACTGAAACTTTGTACTCAATTTTCATGGATTTTGGATGTCAGAAAGTAGGACTTTGGTCAATGACCCTATGACTTGGGAGTCACTAACCCAAAGTTGACATGTTTGTAGACTTTGAGTCAAATGATGTCCGTTTGACCTGAAATTTTGCAAGGCGCCCTCCTTGAGCATAATTTGAGCTTCTTTAAAGAGTTTTAGATAATTTGATCTTCATGGGGATGTCATTCTGCACAGGGACCCACAGAGCATAGTATTTGATCATCTGGACCAAGTTTGGATCCAAATGATGTCCAAATGCTCTAAATCCTTGAGGAGTAGTCTTTAAATGTACTTGAAAGCATTTCGTTGAATAGGAGCTTACTTCAACATGTGGAAGTGCCAGGTCCCACAATGATTCCCAAGGAGCTGGCAAAGAGTCTCTGAAGCTGATTTGAGCTGAGATGAGGTCCAAGTGCTTTGAAAACTTTGGAACTTTATAATCCAAAACTTGTATTGTCTTTGCTGCATTATTTGCAAACTTTTATGGGTCAACACCTTGCAGAACTTAGAAAATTGAACGAGCAGCTGGAAGACTTATTAGATAAGGGTTTCATTAGGCCCAGTGTGTCACCTTAGGGTGCACCCATGTTGTTTGTCAAAAAGAAAGATGGACATATGTGCATGTGTATAGACTATCGGCAGCTTAATTAAGAATAAGTATCCATTGCCTAGGATTGATGATCTTTTCGATCAACTTTGAGGGGCTCAGTATTTTTCTATGATTGATTTGAGATCTGGGTACCATCAGTTTAGAGTTCGGGATGAAGATAATTCCAAGACTGCTTTCCGGACTAGATACATGCATTATGAGTTTCTAGTGATGTCATTTGGTTTGACTAACACTCCTGCAGCTTTCATGGATATGATGAATTGGGTGTTTAAGCAATATCTGGACCAGTTCATTGTGATATTTATAAATGATATCTTGATTTATTCCCGGACCAAGGAGGAACATGAGCGACACTTAAGGGTTGCCTTGCAATTGTTAAGAGTTTTCAGGAATTAAAGAAGCGACTTATTTCAGCCCCTGTTTTGGCCTTACGATCAGGACGATGGGTTTGTTGTGTATAGTGATGCATCCCATACAGGGTTAGGGTGCATATTGATGCAGCATGGTAAGGTTATCGCATATCGATCGAGGCAATTAAAGAATCATGAGAAAGGATATGTGACACATGATCTAGAACTTGCAGCTATTGTCTTTGTATTAAAATTTTGGCGGCATTATCTTTATGGTGTGAAATTTGAAGCTTTTACTATCATAAGAGCCTGAAGTATCTGATGTTACAACATGAGCTAAACATGAGACAGAGACGGTGGTTGGAAATCATCAAGGATTATGACTTTGAAATCTTGTACCACCCAAGAAAAGCCAATGTTGTGGCTGATGCCTTAAGCAAAAAATCCTCTGGATTAGTAGTAAGTTTGATGTATCAAGAATGGCAGCTAATTGAGGACTTCAAGGACTTGGACTTGAATGTTTCGATTACTAATGACAAGGTCCGCCTTGCTAACATGTCAATCAGGCCAACATTGATTCAACAAATAAAGGATAAATAGATGGATGATCTGGTTAAGTTGATTAGGAAGATTGATGAAAGGCCAGACTTTTCTCTTCAAGATGGTGTGTTGTATTTCAAAGGAAGATTATGTGCTCCAAATTTTTCAGAATTTAAAGATATTATCTTAAAGGAAGCACACCACACTCAGTATACAGTATACCCTGGTAGTACCAAAATGTACCATAATTTAAAGGCTAGGTATTGGTGGAATGATATGAAGTGGGAGATAGCTAAATATGTCTCCAGATGTCTCACTTGCCAAAAGGTTAAAGCAGAACACCAAAGACTCGGAGGAAATTTGCAGTCCTTAGCAATACTTGAATGGAAATGGGAGCATGTGGCTATGGATTTTATAGTTGGATTACCGAGAACTAGTTACGAGAAAAATGCTATATGGGTCATTGTAGACCGACTCACCAAATCAGCTCATTTCTTACCGTACAAGACGGGAGCTTCGTTTGACTACATGGCACGTCTTTATGTGAATGAGATAGTAAGATTGCATGGAGTACCATCATCAATTGTTTCTAACAGAGACCCTAGATACACTTCAAGTTTATGGAGAGGCATGCAAGAAGCTTTGGGGACCAGATTGAATTTTAGTACCGCATTTCACCCGCAGGCAGATGGCCAAACTGAGCAGACAAATTAGATTTTGGAGGATATGTTGAGAGCTTGTGTTTTAGACTTCAAAGGGCATTGGGAAAAATATATACCATTGATTGAGTTTGCCTACAATAATAGCTATCAGTTTAGCATCAAAATGGCACCATTTGAAGCTCTATATGGAAGAAATTGCCGCTCTCTTATATGTTGGGATGAGGCCGGTGAGAAGCAATTGTATGGTCCTAATCAGGTTAAAGATATGATGGAAAAGATCCAGATTATTCGGGAAAGACTCCGAATTGCACAGGACAGGCAAAAGAGTTATGCAGAAAAACAAAAAAGACCTCTCGAATTCCAAGAAGGTGATCATGTATTTCTGAAAGTTTCCCCCTCAAAAGGAGTCATCCAATTCGGTAAAAAGGGAAAACTGAATCCCCGATATGTGGGACCATTTGAAATACTTAAGAGAATTGGGGAAGTCACCTACCGTCTTGCTTTGCCACCTCAGTTTGCCAATGTACATAATGTATTCCATGTTTCGATGCTCAAGAAGTATACTTCGGATCCATCTCATGTGATTGACCTCGAACCCCTTCAAATTCAAGATGATTGGTCTTTTATTGAAGAACCTGTCGAGATACTTGATCGAGCTGACAAAGTTTTGAAACAATGGACTATTCCTATGGTCAAGGTTCTGTGGAGATATCATTCTTCCAAAGAGGCAACTTGGGAACCCAAAGATGCTGTCAAGGGAAGGTACCCTCATCTCTTTCAGCCACAAGAGTCAGACGAGTCGAATTTGGAGGACCAAATTCCTTAAGGTAGGGAGGATGTTAAGACCCAAATTTTTATTTTTAAATTTGAATTAATCTTGGCCCTTGATTTAACTATGATGGACCCCACATGTTATTATTTGGATAATTATTTATTTATTCTGTGGGTCCCATAAGTTATCAGAGTTTGAAAATTTTAGAGATGTGCTTAAAAACTTGAAATTTTAACCTTAGATTATCTTGACTTATCCAAACTCTATTTGAGTATGAAATTTCATTCCAATTTGAACTCTTTTGGATGAAATTCCGTTCGAATTTGAATTCCATTGGCTAAGTTGGATAGGACCAAAACTCTTTTGAAACTTTGCTTATCTCTTCCTATAAATAGAAACCACCCCCTTCCCCATTGAGAGCACATTTACGAACCTAAGTTCTCTCCCTCCTTGGTATAGAGTTTCATCTCTTGTTAAGGTATGGTCTCTCTTCCCTTTTATCTCTTCTTGAAAAGTTACTATTATAGAGTAGGTTACTTTAATTTCCTTCCATGATATTATAGATTTCAGTTTTGTCATGAATGCCATGTTACGTGAATCATCATCTTCATCTTCATCTTCAACCAAGCAGCATCCACCCATGAGGCCCATCTAGTGATCGCATGAACTAGACATCAGATCGGGACATCTGATCGGGCCACCTTATGTCCCAGCCAAGCCAGGAACCGTGGACCACCATTGATGAGTTGGTCCCGTACTGAAAACGCAGTCATCATCTTCGTCTTCTTCATCACGATTTCTCTATCACTGCTCTTCCTCTTCCTTCGTTCCCTGTTCCTTCTGTCATCTTCTTTTCTCCTCCCACTCCTCCTTCCTCTCTATCACCCATGCAGGATACCGGACCACCCGGTGCACCGACCCTCACTACCCAGCCACCATCTGGGCATCATCCTCATCACCCAGAACCCACCTTTCGGCCAGCACAGGAACTCATTTCATTCTCCTCCTCCTTCCAGTTCTTTTTGTTTTTTTTCTTCTTCCTGTTCTCTGTTCTCGGTTTCTGTCTCTTCCACTATTCATCGTCTTCCTCGGCTGCCCTTCTCTTTCTCTTCCTTCTCTGTTTTCTTCCCCAAGTTCTTCTCCTCCTACTTTCTTTTTCTTCCTCTGCTCATCCTCTTCCCTTTCTTTCTTGTCTCGTCTTCTCTGTCTTCTCCTCTTTCCGCTCTTCTCTCTCCGCACGCACTTCTCACTTCACTGCAACCTGCACGTTGCCACCCAATCCCTCCTCCTCTGCTTCCTTCTTATTCTTCGTTTTCCTTCTTGTTTCCTTTGTTTCTTCTTTCTTCTTCTCCTTTTTCTGTTCTCTGTTTCCTTCCTTTTCTGGTTTCCTTTTTTTTTTCTTCTTCGTTCCTCCTCTTGTTTCTCATTCTCTTCCTCCTTGTTCCTTTTCCCCAGCTTTTTCTTCTGTTTCTTTTCTTCTCATTACCAGCAACGTCCTCACTCTTTCTTCACTCTTCACTTCATCATAGAACCCATATCTGCCGCTACTTCTTCCGCATGCGCCCATGAACCCACTTGACTCATCTTATTTTCGATCACCTCCTCCACAAACCACCAACAACTATCTCCCAACAACCCACCTACAGAAGCAGTAGCGTGCCCGTCTTCTTATTCTTCTTCCTTTTCCTCTGGCTTCATGTTTCCTACTGCATCTCTTTCCCTCGTCCATGGTAGCAGCCTTCAGCAGCCCTCCACATCTCTTTTCTTTCCTTTCTTTATTTTCTTCCCCTTGTTTTCCTTCCTTCTTTCCTCTCTGTTTTCTTCTCCTTATTCTTCTTCCTCGTGTCATCACCGGAATCTCCGTTACTTCCTTCTCTGCCGTTTTTCTTCATCAAAGAATCCATGGAGTTGTCTGCAACTTCTCCTTGTTGTCTTCTCTCTCATGATCCAAGGTAAGACCCCCCTGCTTCTTCCTTGTTTTTCTTCCCCGTTTCACTATTGTTTTGTTCTTTGCCCCTGTTCGGCCACCATCTCTTACATAACCCGGTCCCCATCCAGCCCAGTTGAACCCATTCGTCCCACTAACCTGGACCCATCCCAGTAGTTAAAGGTCAAACCCCATCTCTGCATACTCATCCTCTTCCTCCTTTTTGCCTTGTTTTCTTTTCTCCATTAATCAACAGCGTCATCTTCTCCTTCATCTTCTCGTTTCGGTTATACTCTCTCTTCCTCTGCTACTACCCCCAGCCAACAGTTGTCTTCTTGTTTTCATTCTTCTTCATTTTCCGTTGCTCCCTTGTCAGTTTTATTCTGTTCTTTACTACTCAGCTTCCCTTGTCTTCTGTTCCTTCTTTTTTTTTTCCCCTTATCTCCTCGTTCCTGTTATTCTCTTTTCTCTTGGTTCTATTCTTTTCTTTTCCGTCCATGTTTCTTCCTCCTCGCTGGGTAAACAAGCAGCCCATCTTCTTTTAAAATAGTTTTCCTGGCCCACTTTGAAAGCCAGCCTAAACAACCGTGGGCTCAATTAATCTGTTTGTACACTAAACTGGGATGGAACCCAGTCAGCTTGTTGGTCGTCATCTCTCCTGCATATGTGCATAACTGCCTTAACACTTAAATGGCCCACCTAGTATAGGTAAAGGGACATGGGCCCATTCATTGATTCTCCAACATTATTGGTGACCCTAAGTCCATATGACTCTGGCCCATTAAGCAAAACTATGGGGCCACACAGTGAATCACTACGCAACCTATGAACCCAAGCCCACTCAGCTGATCCCATATGGCCCACTGCCCTTGGCCCAAGCTTAACCACCGTACTTGGATGCATGCATGACCCAAACTACTCAAGCCCATTTGCATTATCTAAATGACCCGGCCTAAAACCAGCATGTGTTAAATCATTACACCAGGTTGTGCGTAGCCTAGACTCAAATTAATTGCACAAGTCTAAACACTGATTATATGTTACCGATCATTAACAAGAACTCACACCGGGTTTCCAGACCAAGTCAAGCAAACTCTTCAATTGCTGATAATCCAAGCAAGTGGTCTTACTATGATTCCTTCGCCATAGAGTTTTCAGGCCTTGTTTCATTTTGATTTAAAAATGAGAAACTTTGAGAACTATTGAAATAATCTTAGATTATTAGGATATTTTGTTCCTTTGATATGCTTATATATATTGGTTACATCAGACTTGATCTTGTTTCCTTGCCACCATTATGCTCAATGGATTTTCGAAAATTTTATTGTTGATTATCAGTTATCATTGAATCTAAAATGCTGAAAAATGTGAGAAACTTTGGTAATATGATATTCAAGTATGATTTCAACCATTTGTTATCTTGTGATTGGAAAAGGGCTTTGAATTTTCGAATTTGATACGTATATTCTTAAGGCATTCTCTAAAGTATATATGGGCAATGCATTGTGGGGACCCTCACACGAGGATTTTAGCTCCTTTTGGGTATGACATTGGGATTGAGACGCTTTTGTGTTATATTTCTAGTCTGCAGCTAGCCCCATTTTGTTTTGGAGATTACCGGTATCTCAAGCCTCGTGCCACTTTGGAAATAAATACGGCTTGTACCTGGCTAGTACTTTGTGCTTGGCGCAATTCTGGCGAGCACACTTTGATATTTGGTTTACTAGGGAGGTGCCTTTCTTATTACTTGTTGATTTAGTTATGTGTTCATTATTCGGTATACCTTGATATTTGCACATCTTGCCCTCTTGTTCTACTCGTATACTTGAACCGTGGCTCTAGATTTGATTTCTTGATTGTTATCTGTCTGCTAGGTTTTACGGTTTGCATTACTTGTTGAGTTTTACTCACTCATGTTTTCCCCCACAGGTCTCGAGGTTGATTAAGAACCCGAGGAAACCTAACTTGCGTTGTCGGAATTGGGATTGTGAGAAGAGCTACCGAATTATATTAGATTTCAGAAGATTTGATTAAGAATTTACATATATGGGATGTTTATTCTTATGCTTTAGAGAATTACTCTCATTTCGAACTTTTTCAGTGGATTGATCTAGGATAATGATTGTGTGAGATCATTTGGATTATGTTAATAAAATTTAGAAATTATTTAATTTATCTATTGTGGGCTCGTCATGCCTAGGGATTTGAGGTTCTCAAGGATCTCAGATCTCGGGGCGTGACAAAATCAGTGCTGGAGCTTCTACTTTGTATAGCCTGTGAGCCAAAATGGGTGTAGGTAAGGTTGAGAGGGTTCGAGCTCCATTAGCTAATTTAAATATGCATTGTTGATTATTAATTATTGTTAATTTCGAATTTTATGATTGAATATGTTCTCAAGACCAAAAATCCCTTATGTATGATATGTCAATAAGTATGAATGATTACGTATGATCAATGATAAGTATGTACGATATAAATTCGGATGGTCTTGATAAGTTGAGTCGGCACTACTTCGTTTGTACCCTTGTTAGGTTCAACGGGATCAATTTGAGTATTCCTTATGTTCCTACTGTAGTAGTTTATGGAGGAGTGTCACAACCCGAGCCCAGGAGTTCGGGGGTTAGTAAAAGCCAAACCGATGATACACGTACTCCCGTGCCTGTACACATAGACCTGGTCTAAATACACACGCACAATGGAAGGTTCACACATGCCAAATACGTACGCGGAAGCTGTAGATATCAAAACATCACACTAAACAATGCAAGAAGAGAATACGAAATACAGAACTGACATATATCGATAAAAGTTTTACAAAATGCAACAAAATAACCATGTACATCTCAAAAATTGAAGATTTAGATGAAAGAAATGTCCAGGGCGCTCTCCGGTAGAGTGTCTATACTCACTCCTTTAGGCCTGAGGGGACCTCGGGGTCCTCACTGAGAGTCTGGCCGACCGACGAGGGGTCGGGACAGGTATCTGCGCCTGCAACATCAAAGACAACTCGTGAATAAAACTATTCAGCAATGTATAAGCCATAACAAGTAACACATGCTGTATCTAATAGAATAAAGAACATTATATAAATCAGAACAGGTCACATTCGGATGCTAAACTGTCATGCAAGCAAGAAAATATGCCACATGAATCAATGATACATGCGGTACATAACTAGTTGGCGACTAAATTGCCATATGCTCCTAAAAGAGGGATCTTATATCCGTACATAGAACACCATTGTCCGGGCCAGGGTACAAATGGGTCTCAGGTTTCCTGAGGTCCGGTTTCCCCAAGACGTTTCCTTCTGCAGTAAGGCCATGAAAACTACACCAAATTTACCCCGTCGGGATCCTAAGGCTGAGGCTAAGTAGTGCCTGACCATACAAGTCAATCATGTAAACCTTGAGTAAACAGTGGCAAACATATCATGCGTGCATAACTGAGAACATGTCTTATACGTGAATCATACATGTATAATCAAGGTATAGAAACCATAGGAACATAGTCAACAATGTGAAAATAGCTGAAACGAGTAATCATGCTAAAGAGTGGAGATCAATGATCGAAATACAACATGTCATGCAAGCAACTATTAGCATATCGAGTTAAATTCATTTACAAGCCAATTTTAATCTAATTAATCAGTGTTTCTAACCGTGCATGATGATGTAGTTTTAAGTTATCTGCTGCACTGTTGTCTAGTGTTGCATTGTATCACATGGTGCACCGAAGTTCCTTAAACCAACACCCATGGGGAGGTGCTTAACAACTGGATAACGAACATAAATGATTCGCAGCCCTCGAGATCATTCACGTATTTTTCATGTCCTGTTGTGCAAGTCAAAGTTGTCTACCTTCTACTTTAAAGGTCCTACAAGTCTCTTTCCTTTCCCATTTTTCTTACTGTTTCTGTCAGTCAACTCAGTCGTAGGTAACCCTATGGCTTAACCGTAAGCTTCTTACGGCTAAGCCGTAGAAGGCTGCACGGCTTAGCCGTGGCTGACCTGTAGAGGAGTCGCATAATTGCATACTCTAAGTTATTTTCAGGTGTCACCCTATATTGATCTACGACTGGGTTCACGGTTGGGTCACGGCTTAGCCGTAGTGTGTTTCACGGCGTAGCGGTAGCACATTTCACGGCTTAGCCGTGCATACGCGGGGTGGAATTCTAAATCAATTACAGAAAACCTGTAACGACATCAAATGTGCAAAATTCCAACAAAGGAAGGGAGAATGATATAAAATGGGGCTGTAAACATGTTTTCCATGCAAACTCATGAGAAGTAACCAAAATCAAGCAATTACCAACATGGGTTCATACAAGTTAAGCTTATACTTGCCTTAATTCACTTCTAACACTCAGATTATGGTCCTTTGGCTCAATTTCACTTCCAAACTCTCACAACTATCATGCATGCATGAGAAAATAAAGGGAATTAATGAGTACAGTCATGAAGAATTAGCAATGGAATGAGAGAAGAAGTCTAATACATATATACATACCGGGAATCACATGAGGAAAGAGAAAGGACAAGAGAAGCTCTAAATCTCCTTCTTACTTGGCCGAATCAAGGGAGGAAAAACGAGAGAGAGACGAACGCGAGAGAACAAAATGAGGAGAGAAGAGAGTGAGAGAGAGAAAAGGTTGGTGGAATGACTTATATAAGATAAGTTTCAAAGCCAAATTGCAAGAAAGTCCAAGGTATAAATCAAATTACAGTTCGAGTCAAATCCGAGTCCAACGGAACCACACGAGGTCGTTTGCAATTGACGTAGTTACGGAAGTTAACGAGCTCAACGAAAGACATGTGTTGACACCAAGATGATGCGAAAATGACCATGTCTTATAAAAGCTAAAATTACGAAAAAGGGCTTGGTCTACCTAATCCAAGTCAAACTCAACCAAACTACCTATCGAGGACCCGCAATGAACACAAAATGCAAACAAAACACAATTATCAACAAAAACAACATTACTTGGTCGCTAAACGTGGTCGAGTTGGATCGGAGTGTTACATCCTCCCCTACTTGGGAATCTTCCGTCCTCGGAATGAGTACTCATACCTGCGAAAATAGATCGGGATATTGTCGCGCCATCTGCTTTTCTAACTCCCATGTAGCTTCATCTGGACTATGATGCTCCTATAACACTTTGACCCATCGAATTGTCCTAGTGCGGAGTATCTGCTCTCGGGTTCCCACGATACGGAGCGGTCGCTCAACGTAGGCAACATCGGCTGGATCCGAATGTCATTGTAACGAATGACATGGGAAGGATCATGAACATATTTCCGAAGCATCGAAACATGGAAAACAGCATGCACTCCTGAAAACTCCTCGAGAAGAGCTAATCGGTATGCCAGATCACCAATTCTGCTCTTGATCTCGAACGGTCCGACATATCGTGGAGCTAACTTGTCTTTCTGGCTGAAGCGAATCGTACCCTTCATCGGCGAGACCTTCAGGAAACCCACTCACCAACTTGAAACTCTAATGGTCTTCTGCGAGTGTCTGCATAACTCTTCTGTCTCGACCGTGCAACTTTCAAATTCTCATTTGCTTTTTGTACTTTCTCTGTCGTTTTGGCAATGATAGTTGGTCCGTGAAAACTTTGAGTTCCAACTTTTTCCCAACATATTGGGCTCCTACACTTTCGTCCGTACAACGCTTCATATGGTGCCATGCCAATACTCTCGTGGAAGCTATTGTTGTAGGCGAATTTGCGCAACGATAGATGGAGATCCCATTCTTTCTCATAGCTCAACACACTGGCTCGTAACATGTCCTCCAATGTCTGAATTGTACGCTCTGATTGTCCATCCGTCTGTGGGTGATATGCAGTGCTGAAGTTCAATTTGGTACCCATAGCCTCTTGGAATGCTCTCCAAAATGATGAAACAAAACGGCTGTCACGATCAGATACAATCGATACTGGCGTGCCATGCAGCCTGACGATCTCATCCACGAATTTCCTCGCCATCTCTGAAAACGTCATACCCTTCCGGAATGGAATGAAATGGGCTGATTTCGTCAATCGATCTACAATTACCCAAATGACGTTGTTCTTCCTACTCGTCGGAGGTAATCTGGAAACGAAGTCCATGGTGATGTGCTCCCACTTCCACTGCAGTAGATGCAAAGGATGCAACGAGCCTGGAGGTCTCTGATGATCGCTTTCACTTTCTGGCATGTCAAGCATCGAGCAACAAACCCTGCGATTTCTCTCTTCATATTGTTCCACCAGAAACGATCCTTGAGAGTCCGATACATCTTCGTGCTCCCTGGGTGCATCGCATACCGAGCATAGTGTGCTTCGTTCATCACTTTTTCTTTGAAATCATCAATCGTCGGCACACACAACCTACTCCGAAAATAGAGTACACCATCCTCTAATCTGAAATCAGGTCTATCTCCAATGTGGTCACGAATGAGCTTTAATGAGAGATCTTCAAACTGCCTGTCTTTCATCTGCAGAATCATCTCAGGCTGAAAAACTAGCGTACTAGCCAAAGTTACATATGCATCTACTAATTTCACCTCAACAGGTAGATCATGGAACATCAACAGGAAACTGTTCAACATCTGTACAGATTCTGCTTTCCTGCTCAGCGCATCTGCTACTACGTTCCCTTTTCCTGGCTGATACTTGATTGGGAAGTCATAATCTTTGATAAGCTCAAGCCATCTGCGCTGTCTCATGTTCAGCTCCTGTTGCGTGAATAAGTACTGTAGACTGTGATGATCAGAATGGACCTAAAATCTCACGCCATACAGATAATGTCTCAAAAGCTTCAATGCAAACACGATGGCTGCCAGTTCTAAATCATGGGTGGCATAATTCTTCTCATGCTCTCGAAGCTTTCTCGATTCATATGCAATTACTTTCCCATGCTACATCAACACACAGCCTAGACCAACGTGAGAAGCATCTGAATATATCATGAACCCTTCGCTACCATCTGGCAAGGCTAACACCAAAACTTTAGTCAACTTTTCTTTCAAAGTCCGAAAATTGGCTTCACATTCTTCAGTCCAATCAAACGGCACATTCTTCCGAGTCAATTTAGTCAAATGAGAGGGGATTTTAGCAAAGTCTTGGTCAAATCGGCAATAGTAGCCTGCTAGACCAAGGAAACTCCGAATTTCTATCACTGTCTTAGGGCTGGGCCAATTCACAACTGTCTCTACTTTAGATGGATCAACTGCCAATCCCTTTTGTGAAATGATATAACCTAAAAATGCCACCTGCTCAAGTCAAAAATCACATTTCAACAACTTGGCAAACAAGCGATGCTCTCTTAGCAATGTCAAGGCTTTCCTCAAGTGCTCCATATGCTCCTCGGCTAACTTAGAATATATCAGAATATCATCAATGAAAACGACAATGAACTGGTCCAAGAAAAGAGCAAAGATCTGATTCATCAAAGCCATAAACACTGCAAGTGCATTGGTTAGTCCAAAAGGCATCACGAGGAATTCATAATGTTCATATCGCGTCTTGAAGGTAGTTTTAGGAATGTCATCTTCCTTCACCCGCAACTGGTGATATCCAGATCTCAAATCAATCTTCGAGAAATAAGCTGCACCCTGAAGTTGAACAAATAACTCATCAATCCACGGTAGGGGATACTTGTTCTTTATCGTCACTTTGTTCAGCTGCCGGTAGTCGATACACATCCGAGAAGTACCATCCTTCTTCTTGAGAAACAATACCGGTGCTCCCCAAGGTGAGACATTCGGGCGAATGAAACCCTTGTCCAAAAGCTCCTGCAATTGCTTCTTCAGTTCTGACAATTCAGCTGGGGCCATCGATACGGAGCTTTATTGATCGGTGCCGTGCCTGGAGCAAGCTCAATGGCACACTCTACGTCTCGAACAGGGGGTAGGTCTGGCACATCGTCTGAAAAGACATCGGGGAAGTCACAGACCACCTGAATCTCACATAGCTGCTTCGTCTCTTTCTTCTCCAAGATAAAGGCAATGAAGCCTTCACACCCTTTGCGGATCATGCGATCTGCCTTGCACGCGAAAATCACATGCCTGGGGCATCTCTTTTGACTGCCCTCGAAACGGAAGCCCTTGGCTAAATTGAAGAAGATCGTCCTGTTATAACACAGGCACGATATTGAGCGAGCTAATCCATTCCAAGGATCACGTTGAAGTTTAGCATCAAAAGCAAGATCAAATCAACAGGCAACTGATGACCTGCAATCTGCCCGCCGCAATGGGGGTAGTAAACACTACACTCCACTTGCTTGCCAACTAGGGTGGACACAACCAACACATATGGTAATGGTTTCGGCGGCTGTTGTAACCGCTTAGCAAAATGAGGTGCTACGTAGGACCGCATAGACCCCGAATCAAACGATGCTAGCGCCTCAACGTGAGAAATCAGAATAGTACCTTCAACCACTTGTGGATCCTCGGCACTCTCATGGGTAGCTACGTATGCACGAGCCGTCTGACGTGGCTGTCTCAGGCCTGGACGAGCTGATTAGGATTTACTGGGAGTCATGGACACACTGGATCTGCCAGAAGTTGCAACTGCTGGAGTGCTGGATGGTGGCTGCTGAAAAGGCCTATATCGTGGACAACTGACCATCCGATGTTCTTTGGAACTGCAGATGAAGCAAGCTCCTGTCTTCCTCCAACAAACTTCAGACTTGTGGCCCTTGCCACAGTGCTCGCATTTAGTACTGGTAGAACTGGAAGTACTCTGCTGGCTTCGTATCTTCTTCTGTACTTGCCTTTATGCACTGAATGGTGGCTGCCACTTAGGATCAATGGCTTTTTCGGCTTGGTGGATGGCCTCAGCAGAGTAGGCCCTGTCCACTGCATCATCATACGTCGCCGGTTGCTGGAAAGCAGTCACATGGTGCATGTATTGGGGATCCAAACCTTCAACGAACCGATTCACCTTCCTCTCCTCGGTACTGATCATATCCAGAGCAAAATGCAATAACTAAGTAAACTTGTTCACATATTCTACCACGGTCGTCTGTTGCTAACAGAGGGCTATTAACTCGACTTCCTTGGCTCGAAACACATGAGCCGGGATAAACTTCCTCCGAAATTGTTGCTTGAACGTCTCCCAAATTGTTGCGCTAGGCATGTCTCTGTACGAGTCCTTCACACTTTTCCACCAAGTCTTCGCGACGTCTCTGAACATGGAAGCTATTAAACCAACCCTCTGCCTGTTCGTGCACACTACCGTCTCAAATACATCCTCTGTCTGCTCTAGCCACTATTCCTCCTTAAGTGGCTCTTCTGTCCCGTAGAACTCCGTAGCTCCTTGCTTGCGGAATTTATCATAAAGGGCATTTGGGTCATTCTCTCTCGGCTGAAAGACCACTTGTTGGTCTACATGTGACTGGACTGGTGCTTGGCTTTGCCTGTCTAACATGGTCGCAACCTGTGTCTGCAAATTCTGCATTGACTGTGATTGAGCCTGTATGGACTGGAATAGCATGAGGATGCGCTCATCGGTACCCATTGCCTGTGGTGACAGTGCAGAACCGTTTTCGTTAGTTCTGGCATTTTGATGAGGAACTGAACCGGACGCCATATCCTGAGAAAGGGAAGAGGTTAATATCCAAACACAAAACATTCCGCCCCAAATATTCCCCAAAAGCTAGAAAAGCACAAAGGAAGATAATCGTATCCTCACCACATTCCTACATGCCTACATGCTTATCATCTAGAGCAAGGAATGCTCTGATACCATACAATACGTATGCCACAACCCGAGCCCAGGAGTTTGGGGGTTAGCAAAAGCCAAACCGATGACAAACGTACTCCCGTGCCTGTACACGTAGACCTGGTCTAAATGCACACGCACAAGGGAAGGTTCACACGTGCCAAATACGTACGTGGAAGCTGTAGATATCAAAACATCACACTAAATAATGCAAGAAGAGAATACGAAATACAGAACTAACATATATCGATAAAAGTTTTACAAAATGCAACAAAATAACCATGTACATCTAAAAAATTGAAGATTTAGATGCAAGAAATGTCCAGGGCGCTCTCCGGTAGAGTGTCTATATTCACTCCTTTAGGCTTGAGGGGACCTCGGGGTCCTCACTGAGAGTCTGGCCAACCGACGAGGGGTCGGGAGGGGTATCTGCGCCTGCAACATCAAAGACAACTCGTGAATAAAACTATTCAGCAATGTATAAGCCATAACAAGTAACACATGCTGTGTCTAATAGAATAAAGAACATCATATAAATCAGAACAGGTCACATTCGGATGCTAAACTGTCGTGCAAGCAAGAAAATATGCCACATGAATCAATGATACATGCGGTACATAACTAGTTGGCGACTACATTACCATATGCTTCCAAAAGAGGGATCTTATATCCGTGCATAGAACACCATTGTCCGGGCCAGGGTACAAATGGGTCTCAGGTTTCCTGAGGTCCGGTTTCCCCAAGACGTTTCCTTCTGCAGTAAGGCCATGAAAACTACACCAAATTTACCTCGTTGGGATCCTAAGGCTGAGGCTAAGTAGTGCCTGACCATACAAGTCAATCATGCAAACCTTGAGTAAACCGTGACAACATATCATGTGTGCATAACTGAGAACATGTCTTATACGTGAATCATACATGTATACTCAAGGTATAGAAACCATAGGAACATAGTCAACAATGTGAAAATAGCTGAAACAAGTAATCATGCTAAAGAGTGGAGATCAATGATCGAAATACAACATGTCATGCAAGCAACTATTAGCATATCGAGTTAAATTCATTTACAAGCCAATTCTAATCTAATTATCCAGTGTTTCTAACCGTGCATGATGATGTAGTTTAAGTTATCCGCTGCACCATTGTCTAGTGTTGCATTGTATCACATGGTGCACCAAAGTTCTTTAAACCAACACCCATGGGGAGGTGCTTAACAACTGGATAACGAACACGAATGATTTGCAGCCCTCGAGATCATTCACGTATTTTTCATGTTCTATTGGGCAAGTCAAAGTTGTCTACCTTCTACTTTAAAGGTCCTACAGGTTGTCACAACCCGAGCCCAGGGTTCGGGGGTTAGCAAAAGCCAAACCTAATGACACACGTACTCCCGTGCCTGTACACGTAGACCAAGTCTAAATGCACACGCACAAGGGAACATTCACACGTGCCAAACAAGTACGCGGAAGCTGTAAATATCAAAAACATCAAACTAACAGTGCAAGAAGAGAATACGAAGAAAGAACTGACATAATTACATGTGAAAGTCTTACAAAATGAACAAAATAATATATACAATCATGACAGATACACAAGTCTGAAAATCCTCAAAACAACAGGAACAAGACTCCGATGCCATGCATGTCAAGAACGCTCTCCCGTGGAGTGATCACATCCACTCCTCTAGGCCTGATGGGGCCTCGGGGGTCTCGTCTGGAGTCTGGCCGACCGGCGAGGGGTCGGCAGGGGTATCTGGGCCCGCAACACCAAAAACAACTATGAATGCGACGATTCAGCAAAGTATAAACCATAGCAAGTTAACACACGCTGTGTCTAAATAGAATAAAGAACATCATGTAAATCAAATAAAATAATTTCGTATACTAGGCTGTCCTGCAAGAAGGAAATATGCTATGCGAATCAATGGATACATGCGGTGTACAGAACTAGTGGCTATTACATTGCCATATGCTCCCAAAAGAGGGATCTTATATCGTGCAAAGAACACCATTGTCCGGGCTAGGGTACAATGGGTCTCGGTTTCCTGGGGTCCGGTTCCCCAAGACGTTTCCTTACTGCAGCAAGGCCATGTAAACTATACCAAATTCACCCCGTCGGGATCCTAAGGCTGAGGCTAAGTAGTGCCTGACCATACAGAGTCAATCATGGAAACCCTGAGTAGATCGTGACAACATATCATACGTGCATATTTGTGAACATATTATACATGCATACTCAAGGTAAAGGACCACAATGTGAATGTAACGGAACACAAGTAAGCATATCAGAGAGTTGAGATCAATGATCGAATGCAATATGTTATGCTACAAATCATGCGAAATCGGATCATCTTTATTTACAAACCAATTCTAATTATCCGGTGTTTCTAACCGTGCATGATGATGTAGTTTTAAGTTATTCGATGCACCGTTGTTTAGTGTTGCATTGAATCGGGCGGTGCACGAGGTCCCTTAAACCAACACCCATGGGGAGGTGCTTAACATTCGGATAATGAACATGAATGATTCGCAGCCCTCGAGATCATTCACGCAGTGTATCACATTCCGTTGGGCAGGTCTAGGTGCTCTACATTCTATTATGAAAGCCATATCGGTCTTTCCTTTACACCTATCCTTGTCCTTTATTTTTCGAGTGTGGATACGGTTTAGCCGTAGGTGAATGTACGGCTTAGCCATGTGTGTTCTGCGGCTTAGCCGTGGCTGGGCCGTAGAAGGTCTGTCAATTTGAGTGCTCTCAGTTAAATCAGAAAAAGGCACCCTGTATTGATCTACGGCTGGGCCACGGCTGAGGTTCCGCTTAGCCGTAGGGTAATACACGGCTTAGGCGTGCCCTAGCCGTAGAGGAAAACTGGATTTTTACCCTCTCTGGACTTTAAACCGTAAGTGACATACGACTTAGCCGTACCTGCACGAAGTCAATGTTCTGAAACACGTACAGAATTCCTGTAAAACCATCAGAATTGCAACTATCCAATGGAGATAGTGTCACGACCCGAGCCCAGAATTCGGGGGTTAGCGAAAAGCTAAACCGGTGACACACGTACTCCCGTGCACGTGCACCCAAACCCAGTCCAGATGCACGCACACAAGGGATCTAACACGTGCGAACTAAGCGTACGCGGAAGCTGTACATATCATAGCAAGCAACAAAGGAAAATAAAATAGCGGAAGCCAAAGCAAATACGAAACGGAAAAGACAAAGACAAGTACACTGAGATAAAACCGAATACACACCAAAATCAATATACACAAAATATACAGAATACAAGTCCAAAGTCCAAAGTCCAAATACAAGCTCTCAAAAACCAAAACGCAAAATAAAAGCCACTGGTATGCATGCACGCACTTGGCAGAAGTGATCAGGCCCACTCTGCCAGACCGGAGGGTGCCTCTACACTCGCCCCTGCAGCCTCCTCGACCGCCGGGGAGCTGGGCAAGGTATCTGTGCCTGCAACACCACAGACAACACGAATGAATACAACGATCCAGCAAATATAAGTAACAGAGATGAAACACTCATAGTATCAAAGCTGAATAAATGACAGAATAATGATTTCAGAATTTCATCTTAGTAAGCTAAGCAAATCGTGCATAGACGTAAAGCATGATATGTGAATCAAACATAGAAATACTGACTAAGTGGCTACTACGTTAACCATGTTCTCTCCAATAGAGAGCAGAGCAGAGCAGAGCAGAGGAGAACACCGCTGTCCAGGCCAAAGGTACAAGCGGGTCTCGGTTTCCTGGGTTCCGGGGTCCCAAGACAAAGCAACACTGCAGTTATACAGAGATACAGAGATCTAAGCCGGAGGTAACCCCGTCGGGGATCCTAGGGCTGAGGCTGAGTAGAGCCAGACCAATACCAATCAAATCAAATCCATAGAAAAGGAGATTATCCGCTTTGGACTCACCGATGACAAAGACCGGGAATACCCAAAAATCAGAGATATACAAAGCCAGAGAATATACAAAGCATAGCATAGATCAAAACATAGTACAGAGCGAAGAATAATACAGATATACAGAACGAAAGCAAAATGACTGAGGAATGCATAACATAGATTAACAGAACAGAGGGCAAAACCATAAACAATATGCAATGCATCTCAGATTAATACGGAATCAAGGTTCATTACAAGCCAAGTCTAATCTAGTTGCATCACTGTCACTAACCGTGCATGTTGATGTAGTTTTAAGTTATTCGATGCACCGTTGCCATCCTAGTGTTGCAATATAATCCTTATGTGCATCGAAGTCCCTTAAACCAACACCCATGGGGAGGTGCTTAACAGTGATCAACGCTCACATGAACAAGTCACAGCCTAACAGATTATTCATGCGATCCAAAGAGTCCATCGGGCCGGTGTACGGGTATGGTTAACCTGTATTTGAGCCCTACAAGGTCACACCATTAGCCTAAGTTTAACTGATATTTAACAGGTCTTACGGTTTAGCCATGGGTGACCTACGGCTTAGCCGTGGCATCCTACGGCGTAGCCGCAATATGCACTACGGCTTAGCCGTGGTTCCCTTCAGAACACGGCTAAACTGTCAGCTTTTCCACCTCTGATCTGATACATCTCACGGCTGAGCTACAGTCAGTATACGGCTTAGCCGTAGACCAATCCACGGCTTAGCCGTAGCCTCACCGTAGGAGTACTGATATCAGAAAAGTTTCGACTGATCAGAGATTTAATTCACGGCTGGGGTACGGTTGGGTCACGGCTAGCTTACGGCTCAGCCGTAGAACAAATTACGGCTTAGCCGTAGCCTAGCCGTAGAACAAATTCAGATTTTCGAGTCTCTGGAAAGCGAACCGTAGAAATTTACGGCTTAGCCGTACAATACAGAATACGAGTTCGGGAAGATTACAGAAACGAAATTTTTGTACAGAAACTGAATAAAACAAGCTCAACTGATTCTCATAGCTTAGAAAATGGCTGTAAAACATTTCTCTAAAGAGAATGAGAATGAATCCAAGCAATCAAACAATACCCATATGTGTTATCAAAACCTGTACTTATACTTGCCTCAAATCTGGAAATCCACTGAATCAAGCTCCAAAGCAACTAAAACCAAAACAAATCAAAGCAATCACACATGCATGAGATGAAGACCTAGCAACAGAGAATGGGAGAAGCAATTGGAGAAGAAGAAGAAGAAAGAATTGGAAAGAACCCACTTACCAAATCACAAAACATAAACAGAGAGAAGAGAAGAACCCAAATCCACGAAAGGACCCAATCCTCAAACGATCAAGAGAAGGAAGGAAGAGAGGGAGAGAAGGAGAGAGAACGTGGAGAGCTCCTCTGGAATTCCTTGCATGCAACGATCAGGTGAAATGAGAGAGAGAGAGACACCTGTAATGACTCATGTATATGTAGTTTTGGAAGTTTAAGTCAAAGTCCAAAGAGTCTGGGTTATTTACAAATCAAGTCACATGAAGGTCCATCTTCCCCAATTGACTCCAAACGGATCTGACACAGTTACGGAAATTGTCGAGCTCAACGAAATACACATGCTGACACCAAGATGATGCAAAGATGATATGAGCAAAGCAAAAGCAAAATTACGAAAAAGGGCTTAGAACTACCTATCTCAGGTCAAAGGTTGCTCAACTACCTATCCATGACCCAAAACAAGTCCAAAAGAATAAACAAAACAAAACACACACTAATGAGCCACTAATCCGGCTCAAAGGGGATCGGAATGTTACATCCTCCCCCACTAGGAATCATTCCGTCCTCGGAATGACTACCTACCTGCGCAAAGAGCTGGGGGTACTGGCGCGCTAGCTGCTCCTCTAGCTCCCAAGTAGCCTCATCCGGACCGTGATGCTCCCACAACACTTTAACCCATCTGATAGTCCTGGTACGGAGAATCTGCTCTCGTGTCCCAACGATGCGAAGCGGACGCTCAACGTAAGTCGCATTAGGCTGAATCTGAATATCATCATAGCGAATCACATGGCTCGGATCTGGCACATACTTACGGAGCATCGACACATGGAACACATCGTGAACACCGGAGAACTCAACTGGAAGTGTCAACCGATAAGCTAAATCTCCAACTCGGCTCTTGACTTCGAACGGTCCTACATATCTCGGAGCTAACTTACCCTTCTGACCAAATCGAACTGTGCCCTTCATCGGGGAAACTTTAAGGAACACCCAATCTCCGACTTGGAATGCCAAAGGTCTCCTCCGAGTATCCGCATAGCTCTTCTGCCTGGAGCGAGCAATCTTCAGATTCTCTATCACTTTCTGCACTTTCTCTGTCGTCTCAGCAATGATCGTCGGACCATGGAAACTTCTAGTTCCAACTTCTTCCCAGCACACTGGGGTCCTGCACTTGCGTCCGTATAGAGCCTCATAAGGTGCCATACCAATACTCTCATGGAAGCTGTTGTTGTAAGCAAACTCACATAATGCTAGATGCGTATCCCATTCCTTCTCAAAGTTCAGCACGCTAGCTCTGAGCATATCCTCCAACGTCTGAATGGTACGCTCCGACTGTCCATCAGTCTGGGGGTGGTATGCCATGCTAAAACTCAGCTTCGTGCCCATAGCTTCCTGAAATGCTCTCCAGAATGAAGATACAAAACGACTGTCTCGATCTGACACAATCGATACTGGGGTGCCATGCAATCTGACTATCTCGTCAACAAACTTCCTGGCCATCTCCGTGAATGCCATCCCTTTCTTGAACGGAAGGAAATGTGCTGACTTGGTCAATCTGTCCACTATTACCCAGATTGCATTGTTCTTTCTACTGGTCGGCGAAAAACCGGAGACGAAATCCATCGTAATGTGCTCCCACTTCCACTGCGGAGTGTGCAATGGATGCAATGATCCTGGAGGTCGCTGATGATCAGCTTTCACCCTCTGACAGGTCAAACATCGAGCTACGAACCCTGCGATCTCCCGCTTCATATTGTTCCACCAAAATCTGTCCTTCAAGTTCCGGTACATCTTCGTACTCCCTGGGTGCATCGCATATCGGGCATCGTGCGCATCTGTCATCAACTGATCTTTCAGCTCATCCACAGCGGGAACACACAATCGATTCCTGAAGTACAAAACTCCATCTACCAGGCTGAAATCCGGTCGATCTGTACTCCTATCTCTGAACTTCACTAGGAGGGGGTCCTCAAACTGGCGATCCTTGATCTGCTGAATCACCTCAGGCTGAAACACGACAGTAGCAGCTAATGTCACCAAGTCACCTACCATCCGAACCTCAACGGGCTGGTCATGCACAAGCATATAGAATCCTGCCAACACCTGAAGACTGTCTGTCCTCCTGCTGAGTGCATCTGCAACTACATTTCCCTTGCCTGGGTGGTACTTGATCGGAAAGTCGTAGTCTTTGATAAACTCCAACCATCTACGCTGCCTCATATTCAAGTCATGCTGATCAAACAAGTACTGCAGACTGTGATGATCGGAATGGACCTCGAACTTTACACCGTACAAGTAATGCCGCCACAACTTCAATGCAAATACAATGGCTGCTAACTCCAAGTCATGTGTGGCATAGTTCTTCTCATGTTCTTTCAACTGTCTGGATCCATAGGCAATCACCTTCTGATTCTGCATCAGTACACAGCCTAGTCCAACTCTAGAGGCATCTGAGTAAATCATGAATCCCTCACTACCATCCGGGAGAGTCAACACTGGCGCCGTAGTGAGCTTTTCTTTCAACATCTGAAAACTACGCTCACACTTCTCTGTCCACTCATACGGGACCTTCTTCCGAGTCAACTGAGTCAGCGGGGCTGAGATCTTCGAGAAATCCTGCACAAACCTGCGGTAATATCCCGCCAAGCCCAGAAAACTCCGAATCTCCGTCACTGATCTAGGACGGGGCCAATGGACTACTGCCTCAATCTTCGCCGGATCCACCATTAATCCATCTCTAGAAATCTTATGACCCAGAAATGCAACTTGCTCTAACCAGAAATCACACTTAGTCAACTTGGCATACAACTTGTGATTCTTAAGCAGCTGCAATGCTTTCCTCAAATGGTCTGTATGTTCCTCAGCAGTCTTCGAATAGACCAATATGTCATCTATAAAAATCACAACGAACTGGTCCAAGAAGGAAGTAAACACCCTGTTCATCAACGCCATAAAAGCTGCGGGTGCGTTCGTCAAACCAAACGGCATGACAAGGAACTCGTAGTGTCCATACCGAGTCCTGAAAGCTGTCTTAGGAACATCCTCATCCTTCACCCTGAGCTGGTGATACCCTGACCTCAAGTCAATCTTAGAGAAGTAAGCTGTACCCTGAAGTTGATCGAACAACTCGTCAATCCTAGGCAATGGATATTTGTTCTTGATAGTCACTTTATTCAACTGCCTGTAGTCAATGCACATCCGGAAACTGCCATCCTTCTTCTTGACAAACAATACAGGAGCTCCCCAAGGTGAAACACTTGGGCGTATGAACCCTTTGTCCAACAGATCCTGCAACTGTTTCTTTAATTCCAACAACTCTGCAGGTGCCATACGATATGGAGCTCTACTGATGGGTGCTGTACCTGGTACCACGTCAATAGCAAATTCTACCTCCCGAACCGGTGGCAACTCTGGCACATCCTCCGGGAAGACATCCGGAAACTCGCTAACTACTGGGATCTCACTGAGCTGTCGCTGATCTTTCTTCTCTGAAATGAATGCAAGAAATCCCTCACATCCCCTACGAAGCATCCTGTCTGCCTTACAAGCAGAGATCACACGTCTTGGGCACTTCATCTGGCTGCCCTCAAATCGGAATCCGCTGCCCAAATTAAAGTAGATAGCTTTGCTGTAGCAATTGATACACGCATGATATCTTGCAAGCCCGTCCATACTAAGGATCACATCAAAATCCAGTGTCGTGAGCAACACGAGGTCTACTGGGAGCTGATGACCAGCTATCCGCACATCACACTGAGGGTAGAAAACACTGCACTCCACCCGTTTACCAACCGGAGTGGATACCAACAACAAGTATGGAAGTGGTGTGGGTCGCTGTCGAAGCTGCACAGCAAAATGGGGTGCTACGTACGAACGCGTAGACCCGGAGTCAAATAAAGCTAAAGCTTCTGCATCGGAAATTAAAATTTTACCTTCCACGACTGTGGCCTCCTCCGCGCCCTCATGCGTAGCAGCATAGGCTCGGGCTGTCTGGCGGTTCGGCTTCTGGGCTGGGCGAGCTGGCTGAGATCTGCCCTGAGCTGTAGATCCTGCATGTCTCGTCTGTGGCGAGGACTGAAACTTCGGGCATTGGGCCCGCCTGTGATCCGTAGAGCCACAACCGAAACAAGCCCCAATCTTCCTCCAACATCTGTCTGTGGGGTGATCCTTCCCACAGTGACCGCATACCAACGAAGTACTGCTCGAACTGCCCTGCTTACCCTTGAACCTTTTCTGAAACTGACTTCTGCCACTGGAACCTGCCGCCCTCTTAGCTTCTGTTCGCTCCTCCTCAAAGATGGCCTCTGCATCATAAGCCCTGTCAATAGCGTCATCCAATGTAGCCGGCCACATACAAGCAACCACATGGCGTTTGTGCCTCGGATTCAGGCCGTTGACGAAGCGAGTCACCTTCTTATGCTCCGTGTTCACCATATCCTCTGCGAAGTGGGACAACTCTGTAAACTTGTGTACATAATCTGCAACTGGCATCTGTCTCTGCTGAAGGTTGAAGAATTCCACTTCCTTGGCTCGCTGAATGTGGAGAGGCATGAACTTACGACGGAATTGCTGCTTGAAGGTCTCCCAAACTGTGGCACTGGGCATAGTCTGAAATGAAGTCTTAACACTCCTCCACCATGTCTTAGCTACACTCCGAAGCATAGAGGCTGTGAGAACTACCTTCTGCTTGTTACTGCACACAATCGTATCAAAAAGCTCTTCAGTCTGCTCCAACCATTGCTCCGCCTGCAATGCATCCTCTATCCCATGAAACTCGGTCGCCCCTCGCTTACGGAACTTGTCGAAAAGAGCATTCGGATCTGATTCCTTAGGCTGGAAAATCACCTGCTGATCTATGCGAGGTGATGCTACTGCAGCAGCCTGACTCTGTCTATCTACCATGGATGCCATCTGCGCCTGTAATGACTGCATAGACTGCATCATCATCATCATCCGCTCCTCACTACTGATGTGTGGGGGTACCGATCCACTATCACCATTATGGCCCTGTTGATTTTCATCCCGAGATCCTGATCCTGATGCCATCCTGCAAAAGGAAAAGAAACACAACACACAAATAAAAAATGCCCTGAGTTAGTCAAACCCCAACTCAACATATGAGACCTCGAGTCAAATAGTTGATATCGTTATCTCACCACGATCTTAGATGCCTACATGCTTATAACTAGCATGCTCTGATACCATACAATACGTATGTCACGACCCGAGCCCAGAATTCGGGGGTTAGCGAAAAGCTAAACCGGTGACACACGTACTCCCGTGCACGTGCACCCAAACCCAGTCCAGATGCACGCACACAAGGGATCTAACACGTGCGAACTAAGCGTACGCGGAAGCTGTACATATCATAGCAAGCAACAAAGGAAAATAAAATAGCGGAAGCCAAAGCAAATACGAAACGGAAAAGACAAAGACAAGTACACTGAGATAAAACCGAATACACACCAAAATCAATATACACAAAATATACAGAATACAAGTCCAAAGTCCAAAGTCCAAATACAAGCTCTCAAAAACCAAAACGCAAAATAAAAGCCACTGGTATGCATGCACGCACTTGGCAGAAGTGATCAGGCCCACTCTGCCAGACCGGAGGGTGCCTCTACACTCGCCCCTGCAGCCTCCTCGACCGCCGGGGAGCTGGGCAAGGTATCTGTGCCTGCAACACCACAGACAACACGAATGAATACAACGATCCAGCAAATATAAGTAACAGAGATGAAACACTCATAGTATCAAAGCTGAATAAATGACAGAATAATGATTTCAGAATTTCATCTTAGTAAGCTAAGCAAATCGTGCATAGACGTAAAGCATGATATGTGAATCAAACATAGAAATACTGACTAAGTGGCTACTACGTTAACCATGTTCTCTCCAATAGAGAGCAGAGCAGAGCAGAGCAGAGGAGAACACCGCTGTCCAGGCCAAAGGTACAAGCGGGTCTCGGTTTCCTGGGTTCCGGGGTCCCAAGACAAAGCAACACTGCAGTTATACAGAGATACAGAGATCTAAGCCGGAGGTAACCCCGTCGGGGATCCTAGGGCTGAGGCTGAGTAGAGCCAGACCAATACCAATCAAATCAAATCCATAGAAAAGGAGATTATCCGCTTTGGACTCACCGATGACAAAGACCGGGAATACCCAAAAATCAGAGATATACAAAGCCAGAGAATATACAAAGCATAGCATAGATCAAAACATAGTACAGAGCGAAGAATAATACAGATATACAGAACGAAAGCAAAATGACTGAGGAATGCATAACATAGATTAACAGAACAGAGGGCAAAACCATAAACAATATGCAATGCATCTCAGATTAATACGGAATCAAGGTTCATTACAAGCCAAGTCTAATCTAGTTGCATCACTGTCACTAACCGTGCATGTTGATGTAGTTTTAAGTTATTCGATGCACCGTTGCCATCCTAGTGTTGCAATATAATCCTTATGTGCATCGAAGTCCCTTAAACCAACACCCATGGGGAGGTGCTTAACAGTGATCAACGCTCACATGAACAAGTCACAGCCTAACAGATTATTCATGCGATCCAAAGAGTCCATCGGGCCGGTGTACGGGTATGGTTAACCTGTATTTGAGCCCTACAAGGTCACACCATTAGCCTAAGTTTAACTGATATTTAACAGGTCTTACGGTTTAGCCATGGGTGACCTACGGCTTAGCCGTGGCATCCTACGGCGTAGCCGCAATATGCACTACGGCTTAGCCGTGGTTCCCTTCAGAACACGGCTAAACTGTCAGCTTTTCCACCTCTGATCTGATACATCTCACGGCTGAGCTACAGTCAGTATACGGCTTAGCCGTAGACCAATCCACGGCTTAGCCGTAGCCTCACCGTAGGAGTACTGATATCAGAAAAGTTTCGACTGATCAGAGATTTAATTCACGGCTGGGGTACGGTTGGGTCACGGCTAGCTTACGGCTCAGCCGTAGAACAAATTACGGCTTAGCCGTAGCCTAGCCGTAGAACAAATTCAGATTTTCGAGTCTCTGGAAAGCGAACCGTAGAAATTTACGGCTTAGCCGTACAATACAGAATACGAGTTCGGGAAGATTACAGAAACGAAATTTTTGTACAGAAACTGAATAAAACAAGCTCAACTGATTCTCATAGCTTAGAAAATGGCTGTAAAACATTTCTCTAAAGAGAATGAGAATGAATCCAAGCAATCAAACAATACCCATATGTGTTATCAAAACCTGTACTTATACTTGCCTCAAATCTGGAAATCCACTGAATCAAGCTCCAAAGCAACTAAAACCAAAACAAATCAAAGCAATCACACATGCATGAGATGAAGACCTAGCAACAGAGAATGGGAGAAGCAATTGGAGAAGAAGAAGAAGAAAGAATTGGAAAGAACCCACTTACCAAATCACAAAACATAAACAGAGAGAAGAGAAGAACCCAAATCCACGAAAGGACCCAATCCTCAAACGATCAAGAGAAGGAAGGAAGAGAGGGAGAGAAGGAGAGAGAACGTGGAGAGCTCCTCTGGAATTCCTTGCATGCAACGATCAGGTGAAATGAGAGAGAGAGAGACACCTGTAATGACTCATGTATATGTAGTTTTGGAAGTTTAAGTCAAAGTCCAAAGAGTCTGGGTTATTTACAAATCAAGTCACATGAAGGTCCATCTTCCCCAATTGACTCCAAACGGATCTGACACAGTTACGGAAATTGTCGAGCTCAACGAAATACACATGCTGACACCAAGATGATGCAAAGATGATATGAGCAAAGCAAAAGCAAAATTACGAAAAAGGGCTTAGAACTACCTATCTCAGGTCAAAGGTTGCTCAACTACCTATCCATGACCCAAAACAAGTCCAAAAGAATAAACAAAACAAAACACACACTAATGAGCCACTAATCCGGCTCAAAGGGGATCGGAATGTTACAGATAGACAAGTACTAATCAAATGAGTAATTAAATGGGCTGTAAACACATTTTTCCATATAAATTCATGTGAACTAATCAAGATCAAATGCATGCCAACATGGGTTCTTACAGGTTATGGTTATACTTGCCTCAATTTGAATTCGATTACACAACGGAAGTCCTTGGGTCTAAACACAACCTAACACCAACCAAACACCATGCATGCATGAGAAATGGAAGGAATTTCCAAGCACAGACACACCATGCAATAGGGAAACAAGAAGGAGAAGAAAGAAAGAAAGGAGATGAGAGAGATGGAAGGATTTTCAACTCACCTCACATGCAAAGAACTAAACTTCCTCAAATCCTCAATTGAGCATGATCGATGGAGGAGAGAATTCAAGAGAGGGAGAGAAATTCTACGTGCACAGTGAGGAAGATGAGAGAGAACGTGAGTTTCAGTCGATGGATGAAGTTATATAAGCTAATGGTTAAGTCCAATTTACAAGAGAGTCCAAGTCATAATTCTATTTTCAGTTTGAGTTAACTCTGGGTCCAATGGAATCACACGACATCGGTTGCAAACGACGTAGTTACAAAAGTTGACGAGCTCAACAAAAGACACGTGTTGACTTCAAGATGATGCAAAAATGACCATGTCTTAGAAAAGCTAAAATTACGAAAAAGGGCTTGGTCTACTTAATCCAGGTCAAACTCAACCCAACTACCTATCCATGACCCGTAACGAAAACAAAACTCAAACAAAACATGATTAGCAATGAAAACAAGATTAATTACCCGCTAAACGAGGTCAAGCTGGGTCAGAGTGTTACATCCTCCCTTACTTGAGAATCATTCCGTCCTCGGAATGAACACTCACTCACTCATACTTGAGAAAACAGATCGGGGTATTGACGTGCCATCTGTTCTTCTAACTCCCAAGTAGCCTCATCGGGACTGTGATGCTCCCATAGCACTTTGATCCATCGAATTGTCCTGGTGCGGAGTATCTGCTCTCGGGTTCCCACGATACGAAGTGATCGCTCAACGTATGCAGCACTCGGCTGAATCTGAACCTCATCGAAACAAATGACGTGGGAGGGATCATGAACATATTTCCGAAGCATCGAAACGTGGAAAACATTGTGTACTCCTGAAAACATCTCGGGAAGATCTAATCGATAGGCCAAGTCACCAATCCGACTCTTGATCTCGAATGGTCCGACATAACGTGGAGCTAACTTGCCTTTCTGGCCGAAACGGATTGTACCCTTCATCGGTGAGACCTTCAGAAAAACCCACTCACCAACTTGAAACTCTAATGGTCGTCTGCGAGTGTTTGCATAACTCTTCTGTCTCGACCGAGCAACTTTCAAGTTCTCAATTGCTTTCTGTACCTTCTCCGTAGTCTCGGCAATGATCGTCGGTCCGTGAAAACTCCGAGTTCCAACTTCTTCCCAACATACCGGACTTCTACACTTATTCCCGTACAATGCTTCATATGGCGCCATCCCAATGCTCTCGTGGAAGCTATTATTGTAGGCGAATTCGCACAATGATAGGTGAAGATCCCATTCTTTCTCGTAGCTCAACACGCTGGCTCGTAATATATCCTCCAAAGTCTGAATAGTCCACTCTGATTGCCCATCCGTCTGTGGATGGTATGCCGTGCTGAAGCTCAACTTCGTACCCATAGCCTCTTGGAATGCTCTCCAGAAGGAGGAAACGAAACGGCTGTCACGATCGGATACAATCGATACGGGGGTACCATGGAGCCTGACGATCTCATCCACGAACTTCCTTGCCATCTCTGAAAATGTCATACCCTTCCGAAAAGGAATGAAATGGGCCGACTTCGTCAAGCGATCTACAATTACCCAAATGGCGTTGTTCTTCCTGCTCGTCGGCGGTAATCCGGAAACGAAGTCCATGGTGATGTGTTCCCACTTCCACTGCGATATATGCAAAGGATGCAACGAGCCTGGCGGTCTCTGATGATCTGCCTTCACCTTCTGGCATGTCAAACAGCGAGCAACAAATCCTGCTACTTCTCTCTTCATATTGTTCCACCAGAAGCGATCTTTGAGATTCTGAAACATCTTTGTGCTGCCTGGGTGCATCGCATATCGAGCGTAATGCGCTTCGTTCATCAGTTTCTCCTTGAAATCATCAACTACTAGCACGCACAACCTACTCCGAAAGTAGAGTACACCATCCTCTAGTCTGAAATCGGGTCTGTCTCCAATGTGGTCTTGAATGCGCTTCAAGGTTAGATCTTCAAATTACCTGTCTTTTATCTGCTGAATCATCTCAGGCTGAAACACTAGCGTACTAGCCAAAGTCACGCACTCATCCACTTGTTTCACTTCAACAGGGAGACCATGGAACTCTAAGAGGAAACTGCTCAATAGCTGCACAGACTCTGCTTTCCTGCTGAGTGCATCTACCACCAATTTCCCTTGCCTGGCTGATATTTGATCGGGAAGTCATAATCTTTAATAAGCTCAAGCCATTTCCGCTGTCTTATGTTTAACTCCTGCTGCGTGAATAAGTACTGCAAACTGTGGTGGTCAGAACGAACCTCAAATTGCACACGATACAGATAATGTCTCCACAGCTTCAATGCAAACACGATGGCTGCCAATTCCAAATCATGGGTGGCGTAATTCTTCTCATGTTCTCGCAATTGTCTCGATCTGTATGCAATAACCTTCCCGTGCTGCATCAACACACAGCCTAGACCAACTCGAGAAGCATCTGAATAGACCACGAACCCTTCACTACCATCTGGCAAGGCTAACACTGGGACCGTAGTCAACTTCTCTTTCAAAGTCCGGAAACTGGCTTCACACTCCTCAGTCCAAGCAAATGGTACATTCTTCCTGGTCAACTTCGTCAAAGGAGAAGAGATCTTAGCAAAGTCCTGGACAAATCGACGATAGTAACCCGCTAGACCAAGGAAACTGCGAACTTCTGTCACTGTCTTGGGGCTAGACCAATTCACCACTGCCTCTACTTTAGATGGATCAACTGCCAATCCCTCTCATGAAATGATATGACCTAAAAATGCCACCTGCTCAAGCCAAAAATCACATTTCGACAACTTAGCAAACAATCGATGTTTTCTCAATAACGACAAGGCTTTCCTCAAATGCTCCCTATGCTCCTCTGCTGACTTAGAATAGATCAGTATGTCATCAATAAAAACAACTACGAACTGGTCCAAGAAAGGAGCAAAGATTTGATTCATCAATGCCATAAAAGCTGCAGGGGTGTTGGTTAGTCCAAAAGGCATCACGAGGAATTCATAATGTACATAACGAGTCCTGAAGGCAGTCTTGGGAATGTCATCTTCTTTGACCCTCAACTGGTGATATCCAGATCTCAAATCAATCTTAGAAAAATATGCTGCACCCTGAAGTTGATCAAACAACTCATCAATCCTGGGTAGGGGGTACTTGTTCTTGATAGTCACTTTGTTCAGCTGTCGGTAGTTTATGCACATCCGAAAAGTACCATCTTTCTTCTTGACAAACAAGACTAGTACTCCCCAAGGTGAGACGCTCGGGCGAATGAAACCTTTGTCTAACAGTTCCTGCAATTGCTTCTTCAACTCAGATAATTCAGCTGGGGCCATGCGATACGGAGCCTTGCTGATCGGTGCCGTACCGGAAACAAGCTCAATGGCGAACTCCACATCTCGAACCGGGGGTAAGTCTGGCACATCGTCTGGAAAGATATTGAGAAAGTCACAGACCACCTGGATCTCACCTAGTTGCTTCGTCTCTTTCTTCGCTGAAATAAAGGCAATGAAGCCTTCACACCCTCGGCGGATCAAGCGATTTGCCTTACACGCCGAAATCACACGCCTGGGGCATCTCTGCTAAGTGCCCTCAAAACGGAAGCCCTTGCCTAAATTGAAGAAGATCGTCCTGTTGTAACAATTAACACAGGCACAATATCGAGTGAGCCAATCCATACCAAGGATCACGTCGAAGTCCAGCATCGACAACAGGATCAAATCAACAGGTAACTGATGACCTGCAATCTGCACGTCGCAATGGGGGTAGTATACACTACACTCCACTCGCTTGCCAACTGGGGTGGATACAACCAGCACATATGGCAACGGCTTAGACGGCTGATGTAACCGCTCGGCGAAATGAGGTGCTACGTAAGACAGTGTAGACCCCGAATCGAACAATGCTAATGCCTCGACGTGCGAAATCAAAACAGTACCTTCAACCACCTGTGGATCCTCAGCACTCTCATGGGTAGCAGCGTAAGCACGGGCTGTCTGGCGAGGCTGTCTCGAGCTTGGACGAGCTGACTGTGACTTGCTCGGAGCTGTAGATGCACTGGGTCTGCCAGGGGCTACACTGGAGGTAGTACCAGATGGACGGGGCTGGGAGGCTCTATATCGAGGATAATTGGCTATCATATGCTCCCTCGAACCACAGATAAAACAAGCACCTGCCTTCCTCCAACAAGCTTCAGTCGTGTGGCCTTTGCCACAATGTCCACAAGTCACTCCGGCAGAACTGGAAGTACTCTGCTGGCCTTTTGTCTTCTTTTGTGCTTGTCTTCGTGCACTGAAAGGCGGCTGTCGCTTAGGCTCAATGGCTCTCGCAGCTTGGTGAATAGCCTCAGCAGAATAGGCCCTGTCCACTGCATCATCAAACGTAGCCGGACGCTGAAATGCAGTCACGTGGTGCATGTACCGGGGATGCAGACCTTCAACAAACCGATTCACCTTCCTCTCTTCGGTGTTGATCATGTCCAGAGCAAAGTGCGACAACTGGGTAAACTTGTTCACATATTCTGCTACGGTCATCTGCTGTTGGCGGAGAGCTAAAAACTCAACCTCCTTGGCTCGAAACACATGAGCCGGGATGAACTTCCTCCTGAACTGTTGCTTGAACATCTCCCAAACCGTCACACTAAGAATGTCTCTGTATGAATCTTTCACGCTTTTCCACCAAGTTTTTGCGACATCTCTAAACATGGAGGCTACTAGTCCGACTTTCTGCCGGTTCGTGCACACGACGATCTCAAAGACATCCTCCGTCTGCTCCTACCACTGTTCTACCTTCAATGGCTCTTCTGTCCCAAAAAACTCAATAGCTCCTCGCTTGCGAAATTTACCGTAAAGGGCATTCGGGTCATTCTCTCGAGGCTGTAAGACCACCTGCTGATCTATATGTGACTAAGCTGGGGCTTGGCTTTGTCGGTCTAACATGGTGGTAACTTGTGCTTGTAAGTTTTGCATTGCTTGCAATTTTGCCTGAAGGGACTGAAATAGCATGAGGATGCGTTCATCTGTGTTCTGTGTCTGTGGTGATGGTGCGGATCCGCTTTCATTATTTCCGGTGTTCTGCTGAGAACCCGAATCTGACGCCATCTTGTAAAATGGAAAGAGTCAGACACAAACACAAAACAATTGCGCCCAACAAGCCCCAAACTCTAGAAAAATCACAAAGAAATAATCGTATCCTCACCACGATCCTACATGCCTACATGCTTATCATCTAGAGCAAGGAATGAGCAAGGAACGCTCTGATACCATACAATACGTATGTCACAACCCGAGCCCAGGGTTCGGGGGTTAGCAAAAGCCAAACCTAATGACACACGTACTCCCGTGCCTGTACACGTAGACCAAGTCTAAATGCACATGCACAAGGGAACATTCACACGTGCCAAACAAGTACGCGGAAGCTGTAAATATCAGAAACATCAAACTAACAGTGCAAGAAGAGAATACGAAGAAAGAACTGACATAATTACATGTGAAAGTCTTACAAAATGAACAAAATAATATATACAATCATGACAGATACACAAGTCTGAAAATCCTCAAAACAACAGGAACAAGACTCCGATGCCATGCATGTCAAGAACGCTCTCCCGTGGAGTGATCACATCCACTCCTCTAGGCCTGATGGGGCCTCGGGGGTCTCATCTGGAGTCTGGCCGACCGGCGAGGGGTCGGCAGGGGTATCTGGGCCTGCAACACCAAAAACAATTGTGAATACGACGATTCAGCAAAGTATAAACCATAGCAAGTTAACACACGTTGTGTCTAAATAGAATAAAAAACATCATGTAAATCAAATAAGGTAATTTCGTATACTAGGCTGTCCTGCAAGAAAGAAATATGCTATGCGAATCAATGGATACATGCGGTGTACAGAACTAGTGGCTACTACATTGCCATATGCTCCCAAAAGAGGGATCTTATATCGTGCAAAGAACACCTTTGTCCGGGCCAGGGTACAATGGGTCTTGGTTTCCTGGGGTCCGGTTCCCCAAGACGTTTCCTTACTGCAGCAAGGCCATGTAAACTATACCAAATTCACCCCGTCGGGATCCTAAGGCTGAGGCTAAGTAGTGCCTGACCATACAGAGTCAATCATGAAAACCCTGAGTAGATCGTGACAACATATCATACGTGCATATCTGTGAACATATTATACATGCATACTCAAGGTAAAGGACCACAATGTGAATGTAACGGAACACAAGTAAGCATATCAGAGAGTTGAGATCAATGATCGAATGCAATATGTTATGCTACAAATCATGCGAAATCGGATCATCTTTATTTACAAACCAATTCTAATCTAATTATCCGGTGTTTCTAACCGTGCATGATGATGTAGTTTTAAGTTATTCGATGCACCGTTGTTTAGTGTTGCATTGAATCGGGCGGTGCACGAGGTCCCTTAAACCAACACCCATGGGGAGGTGCTTAACATCCGGATAATGAATATGAATGATTCGCAGCCCTCGAGATCATTCACGCAGTGTATCACATTCCGTTGGGCAGGTCTAGGTGCTTTACATTCTATTATGAAGGCCATATCGGTCTTTCCTTTACACCTATCCTTGTCCTTTATTTTTCGAGTGTGGATACGGCTTAGCCGTAGGTGAATGTACGGCTTAGCCGTGTGTGTTCTACGGCTTAGCCGTGGCTGGGCCGTAGAAGGTCTGTCAATTTGAGTGCTCTCAGTTAAATCAGAAAAAGGCACTGTAACACTCCGACCCGAGTTGACCCGGATTAGTGGGTACTTGTGTGTGTTTTTATCGCTAAGTGTGTTTTGATTTTGTTTGTTTTGGTTTTGCCTCGTAGAGAGATCGTTTGGGTTGAATTTGACTTGGTCTAAGTAGATCGAGCCCTTTTTCGTAATTTTCGCTTTTGATTGACCTTGTCAGTTTTGCGTCATTTTGACGTCAGCGCGTGTATTTCGTTGAGCTTGTCGTTTTTCGTAACTGCCTTGGATCCGAATGAGTTCGTTTTCTCTCGTTGGACCGTCATTTGACTCAAACTGATATTTGCATAAGCTATTTGGCCTTAAGTGTAATTTCGACTCAAATTAAGTTATAAAAAATCCCACCAACTCCCTGTCTCTCTCTCGATCGTCTCTCTCGCTCTCTGTTTGTCTCTCTCTCTGTTCAGCTCTCTTTCTCTCCTTCTCCATCTCTGTTCTACTGCTTGAGGGAGGAAGAAAGGAGCCATTCGCGTGTGTGATTCCAGCGGACTGAGCCAAGCAACGAGTGATTTCCATTTGTGAGGCAAGTATAAGCCCAAGATGTGTGAACACCGATTGATAGTGATTCGATTGTTGTGTTATTATGCTTCATTGTGTTTCTCAGTGTTAGACAGCCCCATTGAGTGTGTTTTGCTGTTATATTGCTGTTTTCAGTCGTTTCATTCAGTTTCTGTATGACTGTAATAAGTTCAGGGAAAATGAGTCCGTGCACTCACGGCTAAGCCGTGAAATGTGCTACGGCTAAGCCGTAAAATGGCTTACGGCTAAGCCGAGACCCAACCGTAAACCAAACCGTAGAACAGTACAGACTGTTAGCTGAAAATAACTGGATGTTGGCAATTTGACATTCTTCTACGGCCCAGCCTGATCTAAGCCGTACATTGTCTTACGGCTAAGCCGTGGACCAAGATACGGCTGAGCCGTAGAGCAAAATACGGTTAAGCCGTAAATCCGAAGGGATATTTGGGGAACCTCAGCTCAGCCGCAGTGCATATTACGGCTAAGCCGTAAGATGCCACGGCTAAGCCGTAAGGTTACCTACGGCTACACCGTGAGACCCTGAGAATTGAATGAAAAGGGACTAGGTTTAAGTAAAAGACCGTATATGACTTTCATGTTAGAATGTAGCGAACCTGGACATGCCCAATGGAATGTTTGAATGACATGAATGATCTCAAGGGCTGTGAATCATTCATGCTTGTATCCAGCTGTTTAGCACCTCCCCATGGGTGTTGGTTTAAGGGACTTCGATGCACACTCGAGACACTGCAACACTAGACAATGGTGCATCGGATAACTTAAAACTACATCAACATGCACGGTTAGAGACGCTGGATAATTAGTGTAGGATTGGCTTGTAATGGATCCTTGATTCGTATAAGTACTGGATTGGTTTGAGTTGTACAGCATATTGATTACGGTTTATGCCCTCTTATGTGTTCTACGCTGGACCTCTCGATTCTGTGGGAAATGCAGCAACCCCAGAGCGAAGCCCGGGTGGAACCATTCTATTATTGTGTATTGTGTTATACCGTTGCTCCATTGGAGAACTTGCATCAGTTATGAGTCAGTGATTGTGATTGATACTCATTGTCAGCACTTCCTGTAATTGCTTATGTACATTCAGTATCAGTATATGCGATGCACTTCCTATTGTTTGTTCAGCATGATATGTGAGATTTGTAAGTGATAAGTGATATGACATGATTGATTGATTGATTGAGGTGCATCATCCGATTGATTGTGATTGGTCTTGGCACTACTGAGCCTCAGCCTTAGGATACCCGACGGGGTTAACTTTGGTTTAGTTTAAGTGTTTGCCTCTGCAGAGTGTGATTGTCCTGGGACTCCGGACCCCGGGAACTAGAGACCCATGCGTACCCTGGCCCGGTCGCTGGTGTTCTCATCCTGATTGCTCTCGTAAGGGAGAAAATGGCCAATGTAGTAGCCACTTGATTGTTACCTGTTTATGATTCTGATAGCATGCTTATTCATTTGCATAATTGTTTAGTATACAGACAAAATTTCTATGGATATTGCAGTATGACTATTGTTCGGTATTCTTCAGTTTAGACACAATTCGTGTTATCTTCTTGTTGGCTTATACTTTGCTAAGTCGTTGTACTTATATGTTTGTCTTGTGTGTTGCAGGCTCAGATCCCTCTTCCGATCCTGCGTCGGTCGACCCGACTGCAGGAGAGGCTCGCGAGGCCCCCTCCGGCCTAGAGGAGTGGACTTGATCCATCCTCCAGAGTACGGTTTGCATCATTTTGGTTTTCCCCATTCCTTGTGTTGGAGTCTATTGAGGGGATTTTTCTGTAATTGTAAAGTGGGCATTGAGTGATACCTGTATTTTGATTTTGGGATTGTTGTAAGCCCGCTCTATTGTCATACGTTCATGTGTTTGTTCTTATCATCAGTGTATATCGTTTTGTAATCTCCTATGTCTTTTGGTCTATTTGTGGTATGCCTTGATACGTACAGCTTCCGCGTTCAGTCTTTTGCACGTGTGATTGATCCCTTGTGTGTGTATACTCGGACGGGGTCCAGGTGTGCACGCACGGGAGTACGTGTGTCATTGGTTAGACCTTCTCTGACCCCCGGTCCCTGGGCTCGGGTTGTGACATACGTATTGTATGGTATCAGAGCATTGTCTCTCAGAGCATTGTCTCTCAGGGCATTGTCTCTATCTTAGTGTGTAAGCATGTAGGCATATAGGACGTGGTGAGACTTCGTAGTCCAGTTTTGGACTGTTGTGTTTGGTCCCCTTGTCTTGTGAGTCTGTGTGCGTTCCCTAGTGTGTTAGCAGATTGACTTTTGTGTTTTGCAGGTTATGGCATCGGGATCTGGAACACACAACAACAATGATCAGGGAGATAACGAGAGTGGGTCAGCCGCTCCACAGCCACTTGTGAATTTTGACGAGCGCTTCTTGACTATGCTACAGGCGATCCATTCTTTGCAAGCGCAGGTTGTTTCGATCGTAGACCGACAGAGCCAAACGCCAGTTCGGCCTGCAGAGCAGCCAGTGGTTTTCCAGCCTAGAGAGAGCGATCCGAATGCGTTATACGACAAATTCAGGAAACGTGGAGCCACAGAGTTCTATGGTAATGAAGATGCATTGAAGGCTGATCAGTGGCTAGAGCATACAGGAGATCTCTTCTCGACCATTGTCTGTGACGACCGGCAGAAGGTCATGCTTACGGCCTCGATGTTTCGAGAGATGGCTAAGACCTGGTGGAAGAGTGTTAGTGCAGCCTATCTGACCTTGCCCAGTGAAACAGTGTGGGAGACGTTCCAGAAACAGTTCAGAAGGAAGTTCATTCCTGCTCATGTTCGGCGTGTGAAGGAGGTTGAGTTTCTGGCCTTACAGCAGCAGCAGCTGACCGTTGCAGAGTACATTCACCGCTTTACCCAGTTGTCCCATTTTGCTGAGGACATGATCAATACCGAGGAGAAGAAGGTGAATCGTTTTATTTCTGGTCTACACCCGAGATACGCGAATTTTGTGACTGCCTTTCAGAGACCAGCTACTTTCGATGATGCGGTCGACAGAGCACACGCTGCGGAAGCCAACCACCTAGCAGAGAGAGCCATGGATTTTAAGAGGAGTGCACCAGTGAGTTCCAGGGGACAGAGTCAGAAGAAATGGAAAGGGAAGCAAGGCACTTCGAGTTTCTCCGGAAGCAGATGCGAGTTTTGTGGATTTGGACATCCGACGGAGAAGTGTTGGAAGAAGTCCGGAGCTTGTTTGAGTTGCGGATCGATGGAGCATAAGATAGCTCAGTGCCCGAAGACCAGGACTTTCCAGTCGTCCAGATCTATGGGGTCATCCAAGTCTCTCAGTTCAGCAGCTTCGAACAGCCCCCATCCGTCTCGCCAGAGCCAGAAGCCCCAGCGCCAGACTGCTCGTGTGTATGCAGCCTCTCATGATCATGCAGAAGATGCGAAAGTGGTAGAAGGTAAAGTTCTCATTGCCCGAGCTGAAGCACATACCCTATTTGATTCGGGATCTACGCGTTCATATGTTGCACCTCGTTTTGCGGAACAGTTACCGCAACCCCCTCAGCCGCTACCCTATTTGTTAGTGGTGTCCACTCCTGTGGGCAAGCGAGTGGAGTGTAGTGTATACTACCCTCAGTGCGACGTGGTGATTGCAGGTCGCCAGCTGCCAGTTGATTTGATTTTGTTGTCCATGTTGGATTTCGATGTGATCCTTGGAATGGACTGGCTAGCGCGGTATCGTGCCTGTGTTAACTGTTACAACAGGTCGATTTACTTCGATTTTGCGAAGGGGTTTCGTTTCGAGGGCAATCAGGAGAGATGCCCGAGGCGTGTCATCTCCGCATGCAAGGCGGATCGTTTGATACGTAGAGGTTGTGCAGGTTTTCTTGCTTTTGTCTCGGAGAAGAAGGAGGTGAAGCAGTTGGGTGAGATTCCGGTAGTACGTGAGTTCCCGGATGTATTTCCGGAGGAAGTACCCGAGTTACCCCCTGTCCGAGATGTAGAGTTTGCGATCGACCTAGTGCCCGGTACAGCACCCATTAGTTTAGCTCCTTATCGTATGGCCCCTGCTGAGTTACTCGAATTGAAGACGCAATTGCAAGATCTTTTGGAGAAGGGTTTCGTACGGCCGAGTGTGTCACCGTGGGGAGCGCCAGTGCTGTTTGTGAAGAAGAAGGACGGTACCTTACGGATGTGTATAGATTACCGGCGGTTGAACAAAGTCACGATCAAGAACAAATATCCATTGCCGCGTATTGATGAGTTGTTTGATCAACTTCAAGGTGCTGCCTATTTTTCCAAGATTGATCTGAGATCGGGGTATCATCAACTCCGGGTGAAGGAAGACGATATTGCGAAGACTGCTTTCAGGACACGGTACGGACATTTTGAGTTTCTCGTGATGCCATTTGGATTAACCAATGCACCTGCTGCCTTTATGGCTTTGATGAACAGGATCTTCGCTCCTTTTCTGGATCGTTTTGTAGTGGTCTTTATTGATGACATTTTGGTGTATTCGAAGACCCCAGAGGAGCATGAGGAACATCTACGTCGAGCCTTGCAGTTGTTGAAAGAGCATCGTTTATATGCCAAGCTGTCGAAGTGTGATTTTTGGCTCGAGCAGGTAGCTTTTCTTGGTCATACCATTTCACGAGATGGGTTGGCAGTGGATCAGATGAAAGTTGAAGCAGTGATGAATTGGCCCAGCCCAAAGACTGTGACGGAGATACGGAGTTTTCTTGGATTAGCCGGATATTATCGTCGCTTTATTCAAGATTTTGCCAAGATTTCTGCACCATTGACTCGATTGACCAGGAAGAGTGTCCCTTTTCTGTGGACGAACGAATGCGAGTGCCATTTCCGGATGTTGAAGGAGAAGCTTACTTCGGCTCCAGTTTTGACGTTACCAGATGGACATGAAGGATTTATGATCTATTCAGATGCTTCTCGAGTCGGTTTGGGATGTGTTTTGATGCAACATGGCAAGGTGATTGCCTATGGCTCGAGACAACTTCGGGAGCACGAGAAGAACTACGCCACGCACGATTTAGAGTTGGCAGCCATCGTTTTTGCGTTGAAGATGTGGAGACACTATTTGTATGGCGTGACATTTGAAGTGCATTCAGATCATCATAGTCTACAGTATCTCTTCACGCAGTCTGAGTTGAATATGCGACAGCGAAGGTGGCTTGAGTTGATCAAGGATTTTGATTTCCCCATCAAGTACCATCCAGGGAAAGGCAATGTTGTTGCAGATGCCTTGAGTAGGAAGTCGGAGATTCTTCAGGCTTTGGACAGCCTTTATTTTGTGAGGCATGCTCAGCCAGTGGAACTGCAATCGGTGGAGAACCGTTTGACACTTGCCAGTACAGTGAGCTTTCAGCCTGATATTATTCAGCGTATTAAGGACCAGCAGTTCGAAGATGCGATGTTGAAGCGAATCCGAGATAGCATTGCAGATCGACCAGACTTTCGTTTGGAAGGTGATGTTTTGTATTTCAGGAGCAGATTATGTGTGCCAGCAGTAGATGCTTTAAAGGAGAGTTTGATGACAGAAGCACACCATGCACGTTATTCTATGCATCCTGGAAGTACGAAGATGTACCGAGCTCTCAAGGACAGATTCTGGTGGAACAACATGAAGAGAGAAATTGCTGGGTTTGTTGCCAGATGTTTGACTTGCCAGAAGGTGAAAGCTGACCATCAGAGACCTCCAGGTTCCTTACATCCATTGCATATTCCCCAGTGGAAATGGGAGCACATTTCGATGGACTTTGTTTCGGGTTTACCCCTGACGAGCAAGAAGAACAGTGCCATTTGGGTGATCGTGGACAGACTGACGAAGACAGCCCATTTTCTTCCATTCAAGAAAGGCATGACATTTTCCGAGATGGCGAAGAAGTTCGTTGATGAGATCGTGAGACTACATGGTACGCCCGTGTCGATTGTGTCAGATCGAGATAGCCGCTTTGTTTCTTCATTTTGGAGAGCATTTCAGGAAGCCATGGGAACGAAGTTGAGCTTCAGTACGGCGTATCACCCGCAGACTGATGGACAGTCAGAACGAACTATTCAGACGCTCGAGGACATGTTACGGGCCAGTGTGCTGAATTTCGAGAAAGAATGGGATTTGCATCTCTCGTTGTGCGAGTTCGCGTATAACAATAGTTTCCACGAGAGTATTGGAATGGCACCCTATGAAGCTCTGTATGGACGGAAATGTAGAAGTCCTGTTTGCTGGGAAGAAGTTGGAACAAGGAGTTTCCACGGACCGACAATCATTGCTGAGACTACAGAGAAAGTTCAGAAAGTGATTGACAATTTGAAGATTGCCCGATCGAGACAGAAGAGCTATGCAGATACGCGTAGAAGAACCTTGACATTTCAGGTTGGAGATTGGGTATTCTTGAAGGTCTCACCGATGAAGGGCACGGTACGATTCGGTCAAAAAGGCAAGTTAGCACCAAGATATGTGGGTCCATTTGAGATCAAGAGCCGGATTGGTGATCTAGCGTACAGATTGATTCTACCCGTGGAGTTTTCTGGAGTACACGATGTTTTTCATGTGTCTATGCTTCGCAAGTATGTTCGAGACCCGACGCACGTGATTCGATACGATGACATTCAGATGCAACCTAATGCGTCATACGTTGAGCGTCCGCTCCGTATTGTTGGCACTAGAGAACAGCTCTTGCGTACGAGGACTATTCGATGGGTCAAGGTACTTTGGGAACATCATGGACCTGATGAAGCCACGTGGGAATTAGAAGATCAGATGGCGCGTCAGTATCCTTATCTGTTTGCTCAGGTACGCTTTCATTCCGAGGACGGAATGATGTCCAAGTGGGGGAGGATGTAACACTCCGACCCGAGTTGACCCGGATTAGTGGGTACTTGTGTGTGTTTTTATCGCTAAGTGTGTTTTGATTTTGTTTGTTTTGGTTTTGCCTCGTAGAGAGATCGTTTGGGTTGAATTTGACTTGGTCTAAGTAGATCGAGCCCTTTTTCGTAATTTTCGCTTTTGATTGACCTTGTCAGTTTTGCGTCATTTTGACGTCAGCGCGTGTATTTCGTTGAGCTTGTCGTTTTTCGTAACTGCCTTGGATCCGAATGAGTTCGTTTTCTCTCGTTGGACCGTCATTTGACTCAAACTGATATTTGCATAAGCTATTTGGCCTTAAGTGTAATTTCGACTCAAATTAAGTTATAAAAAATCCCACCAACTCCCTGTCTCTCTCTCGATCGTCTCTCTCGCTCTCTGTTTGTCTCTCTCTCTGTTCAGCTCTCTTTCTCTCCTTCTCCATCTCTGTTCTACTGCTTGAGGGAGGAAGAAAGGAGCCATTCGCGTGTGTGATTCCAGCGGACTGAGCCAAGCAACGAGTGATTTCCATTTGTGAGGCAAGTATAAGCCCAAGATGTGTGAACACCGATTGATAGTGATTCGATTGTTGTGTTATTATGCTTCATTGTGTTTCTCAGTGTTAGACAGCCCCATTGAGTGTGTTTTGCTGTTATATTGCTGTTTTCAGTCGTTTCATTCAGTTTCTGTATGACTGTAATAAGTTCAGGGAAAATGAGTCCGTGCACTCACGGCTAAGCCGTGAAATGTGCTACGGCTAAGCCGTAAAATGGCTTACGGCTAAGCCGAGACCCAACCGTAAACCAAACCGTAGAACAGTACAGACTGTTAGCTGAAAATAACTGGATGTTGGCAATTTGACATTCTTCTACGGCCCAGCCTGATCTAAGCCGTACATTGTCTTACGGCTAAGCCGTGGACCAAGATACGGCTGAGCCGTAGAGCAAAATACGGTTAAGCCGTAAATCCGAAGGGATATTTGGGGAACCTCAGCTCAGCCGCAGTGCATATTACGGCTAAGCCGTAAGATGCCACGGCTAAGCCGTAAGGTTACCTACGGCTACACCGTGAGACCCTGAGAATTGAATGAAAAGGGACTAGGTTTAAGTAAAAGACCGTATATGACTTTCATGTTAGAATGTAGCGAACCTGGACATGCCCAATGGAATGTTTGAATGACATGAATGATCTCAAGGGCTGTGAATCATTCATGCTTGTATCCAGCTGTTTAGCACCTCCCCATGGGTGTTGGTTTAAGGGACTTCGATGCACACTCGAGACACTGCAACACTAGACAATGGTGCATCGGATAACTTAAAACTACATCAACATGCACGGTTAGAGACGCTGGATAATTAGTGTAGGATTGGCTTGTAATGGATCCTTGATTCGTATAAGTACTGGATTGGTTTGAGTTGTACAGCATATTGATTACGGTTTATGCCCTCTTATGTGTTCTACGCTGGACCTCTCGATTCTGTGGGAAATGCAGCAACCCCAGAGCGAAGCCCGGGTGGAACCATTCTATTATTGTGTATTGTGTTATACCGTTGCTCCATTGGAGAACTTGCATCAGTTATGAGTCAGTGATTGTGATTGATACTCATTGTCAGCACTTCCTGTAATTGCTTATGTACATTCAGTATCAGTATATGCGATGCACTTCCTATTGTTTGTTCAGCATGATATGTGAGATTTGTAAGTGATAAGTGATATGACATGATTGATTGATTGATTGAGGTGCATCATCCGATTGATTGTGATTGGTCTTGGCACTACTGAGCCTCAGCCTTAGGATACCCGACGGGGTTAACTTTGGTTTAGTTTAAGTGTTTGCCTCTGCAGAGTGTGATTGTCCTGGGACTCCGGACCCCGGGAACTAGAGACCCATGCGTACCCTGGCCTGGTCGCTGGTGTTCTCATCCTGATTGCTCTCGTAAGGGAGAAAATGGCCAATGTAGTAGCCACTTGATTGTTACCTGTTTATGATTCTGATAGCATGCTTATTCATTTGCATAATTGTTTAGTATACAGACAAAATTTCTATGGATATTGCAGTATGACTATTGTTCGGTATTCTTCAGTTTAGACACAATTCGTGTTATCTTCTTGTTGGCTTATACTTTGCTAAGTCGTTGTACTTATATGTTTGTCTTGTGTGTTGCAGGCTCAGATCCCTCTTCCGATCCTGCGTCGGTCGACCCGACTGCAGGAGAGGCTCGCGAGGCCCCCTCCGGCCTAGAGGAGTGGACTTGATCCATCCTCCAGAGTACGGTTTGCATCATTTTGGTTTTCCCCATTCCTTGTGTTGGAGTCTATTGAGGGGATTTTTCTGTAATTGTAAAGTGGGCATTGAGTGATACCTGTATTTTGATTTTGGGATTGTTGTAAGCCCGCTCTATTGTCATACGTTCATGTGTTTGTTCTTATCATCAGTGTATATCGTTTTGTAATCTCCTATGTCTTTTGGTCTATTTGTGGTATGCCTTGATACGTACAGCTTCCGCGTTCAGTCTTTTGCACGTGTGATTGATCCCTTGTGTGTGTATACTCGGACGGGGTCCAGGTGTGCACGCACGGGAGTACGTGTGTCATTGGTTAGACCTTCTCTGACCCCCGGTCCCTGGGCTCGGGTTGTGACAGGCACCCTGTATTGATCTACGGCTGGGCCATGGCTGAGGTTCGGCTTAGCCGTAGGGCAATACACGGCTTAGCCGTGCCCTAGCCGTAGAGGAAAACTGGATTTTTACCCTCTCTGGACTTTAAACCGTAAGTGACATACGACTTAGCCGTACCTGCACGAAGTCAATGTTCTGAAACACGTACAGAATTCCTGTAAAACCATCAGAATTGCAACTATCCAATGGAGATAGACAAGTACTAATCAAATGAGTAATCAAATGGGCTGTAAACACATTTTTCCATATAAATTCATGTGAACTAATCAAGATCAAATGCATGCCAACATGGGTTCTTACAGGTTATGGTTATACTTGCCTCAATTTGAATTCGATTACACAACGGAAGTCCTTGGGTCTAAACACAACCTAACACCAACCAAACACCATGCATGCATGAGAAATGGAAGGAATTTCCAAGCACAGACACACCATGCAATAGGGAAACAAGAAGGAGAAGAAATAAAGAAAGGAGATGAGAGAGATGGAAGGATTTCCAGCTCACCTCACATGCAAAGAACCAAACTTCCTCAAATCCTCAATTGAGCATGATCGATGGAGGAGAGAATTCAAGAGAGGGAGAGAAATTCCACGTGCACAGTGAGGAAGATGAGAGAGAACGTGAGTTTCAGTCGATGGATGAAGTTATATAAGCTAATGGTTAAGTCCAATTTACAAGAGAGTCCAAGTCATAATTCTATTTTCAGTTTGAGTCAACTCTGGGTCCAATGGAATCACACGACATCGGTTGCAAACGACGTAGTTACAAAAGTTGACGAGCTCAACAAAAGACACGTGTTGACATCAAGATGATGCAAAAATGACCATGTCTTAGAAAAGCTAAAATTACGAAAAAGGGCTTGGTCTACTTAATCCAGGTCAAACTCAACCCAACTACCTATCCATGACCCGTAACGAAAACAAAACTCAAACAAAACACGATTAGCAATGAAAACAAGATTAATTACCCGCTAAACGAGGTCAAGCTGGGTCGGAGTGTTACACAGGTCTTTTTCCTTTCCCATTTTTCTTACTGTTTCTGTCAGTCAACTCAGCCGTAGGTAACCCTATGGCTTAACTGTAAGCTTCTTACGGCTAAGCCGTAGAAAGCTGCACGGCTTAGCCGTGGCTGACCCGTAGAGGAGTCGCAGAATTGCATACTCTAAGTTATTTTCAGGTGTCACCCTGTTTTGATCTACGACTGGGTTTACGGTTGGGTCACGGCTTAGCCGTAGTGTGTTTCACAGCATAGCCGTAGCACATTTCACGGCTTAGCCGTGCATACGCGGGGTGGAATTCTGAATCAATTATAGAAAAACTGTAACGACATCAAATGTGCAAAATTCCAACAGAGGAAGGGAGAATGATATAAAATGGGGCTGTAAACATGTTTTCCATGCAAACTCTTGAGAAGTAACCAAAATCAAGCAATTACCAACATGGGTTCATACAAGTTAAGCTTATACTTGCCTTAATTCACTTCTAACACTCAGATTATGGTCCTTTGGCTCAATTTCACTTCCAAACTCTCACAACTATCATGCATGCATGAGAAAATAAAGGGAATTAATGAGTACAGTCATGGAGAATTAGCAATGGAATGAGAGAAGAAGTCTAATACATATATACATACCGGGAATCACATGAGGAAAGAGAAAGGACAAGAGAAGCTCTAAATCTCCTTCTTACTTGGCCGAATCAAGAGAGGAAAAACGAGAGAGAGACGAACGTGAGAGAACAAAATGAGGAGAGAAGAGAGTGAGAGAGAGAAAAGGTTGGTGGAATGACTTATATAAGATAAGTTTCAAAGCCAAATTGCAAGAAAGTCCAAGGTATAAATCAAATTACAGTTCGAGTCAAATCCGAGTCCAACGGAACCACACGAGGTCATTTGCAATTGACGTAGTTACGGAAGTTAATGAGCTCAACGAAAAACACGTGTTGACATCAAGATGATGCGAAAATGACCATGTCTTATAAAAGCTAAAATTACAAAAAAGGGTTTGGTCTACCTAATCCAAGTCAAACTCAATCCAACTACCTATCCATGACTCGCAACGAACACAAAATACAAACAAAACACAATTATTAACAAAAACAACATTACTTGGTCGCTAAACGTGGTCGAGCTGGGTCAGAGTATTACAAGGAATTAGTCGGCGCTCCTCGAGAAGCTAGACTGATCCCCTAGTGTAATTCCCATACGTACGTTATACGCTCTCCCTAGATGATACGCTCTCTTAGGGGAGAATATAGCCTGGTGGATGCTAACTAGTATGTTGCGATATCCTGTTTATGATTCGATACTCATGCTTATTCATGCACAATGCGCCTAGTTTATGATTATTGCTCTATTTTAATTAATATGTCTCTAATTCATTTGATACAATATGATAGTTTTATATGCACCTATATTTGCTTAACCGTCGTATTAACAGTGCTACCCTTGGTATTATAAATAGGTTTAAGTACAGATTCCACCTCATACGCACCCATAAAGGAGTTTCCAGAGACTTTCCAGGGTATAGTATAGTAGTGTGAACTTGACAACATTCTCCAGTTGTCTATTTCGCAGAGCATCATGTGTTTATTTTGGGACATGTTAGAATATGCCATGAGTTTAGCTATGTTTATGCATCATGCCATCATGTCATATTGTAATTATATTATTTTTTTTATGGACATGTATGTCTCTTATCCGAATTGTATTTAAATCCTATGTATTTGGTCATATCTTGTATTCTTGCTTTGGATCATTCATGTAGACATTTGTACTTTGGTCATGTAGAATTATGCATGGGATCATGTTTCACCTAAAAGACTCTTTTAGGTTCTATATCTTTAGTTTACAATTTTCAAAATAATAGACTCAGTTTGTCCTTAGTACCATATCTCAAAATATGAATTATACTGGACGTTGTTAAGTACAGGTAAAAAAATATGCAGGCTTCTGCAAATTTTTTTAAATGGACATGTGTTACATGTCAGTCCTTGCACGTGAGATCTGTACTTTTTCCCTTGTAGTGGTTCATAGTGTCACAATACCGTATAGATTGCCACGGGATTACGTATGCCGCGCCTCAAGAGTTCCCCTAATCATTGAATCTTGGGCTCATGGCATCACATACGTAAGTAATGGTATCAGAGTTTGAATCCTGTAAAATATGCAAGCAAGGTATGATGTTGTAGCATAAATAAGTCTGGAAAAAAGATTTAAAAACTTAGGAAACGTGGTGAGGATACGATATGTGCATTGAGATATGGTTTGCATAGGTTGTTTTGAGTCTACTAATGCTTTGCTTTGAAATAATAATGGTTTTCTTAAAGATACTGGCCCTAATTCCAAGAGTTAAGAATACCCGTCATGGTTCCTCGAGCAATGCTAGGAATGATGACTTAGAGGATGTCTCCGTTGAGAACTTGGATCACGTGCCTCTACCTTCTCCGTCTACAGATAATCGGTTCCTTTTAATAATGCAAAGCATGTTAATGATGATGATGGAGCAAGTAACCAGGATTAGTGAGAATCAAGCTGCAATGCAAATGCAGATAGCAACGATAGTGGAAAGACAAGCTCAACTGCAACAAAATTTGGCAATAGTAGAAGAAAGTTTACAAGATGTTCTAGAGAAGAAATCCAAGAGGAGAGCATCAGCCTCTAAGGAACACCTTGGGCAGTGGAAGAACAGAAGATCAAGGCTCGTAGTTCTGGAAAAATAGTGTGTGGTTTGTGTGGCAAGGGCCATGAGGTAGATGAATGCTGGAGAAAGACTGGAGCATGCTTCTGTTGTGGTTCAATGGAGCATCGACTAGCAAAATGTCCAGGGAAGAAAAACACCAGTGAAGCCCCATTGTGCTAGCAGCAGCAATTTGTTAAGCAACCTTATTAGAATCAAGTTGCAAGTAGTGTCAACAAAGGTGATCTCTTTATCTACTATCTTTATTCTCTACTGTTCCTTTTGCTTATAGATGTTATATGTAGTCTATGTGATGGCTATTTAATATAGTTTTCTGATATTCTTGTGAAGATGAGTTTTAAAGTGAGGTTCTGAAATTATTTCTCCTTAGGAATTCTGAGAGGATATTTGGTGCTATTTGTTAATATACAGTTGGCACCCTTCAGATGTATACCAATTTAAGCAGTTAAATTTGGTGGCTATCGAGTATAAGTAATTACTGCTCTATATTGATGAGTTATCCAATTTGTTTTAGGGTGCAAGATAATTTTCAAAAAAAAAAATGATTTGAGGATGGGTTATTCAATCTTAAGCTCGAGAGTAAAATGTCCGAAAACCAACTCTTAAGATCAAATGGACATTAGGAGTTCTTGATGGATTATTAGATTAATGAATCTTCTAAATGAATTTGTGGTTTGAAGAATAGAATCCTTATTTCATACATAGATCGGTTTGTGGATTAGAATTATCATTGATATTTTGATGTATCCTAATCTGTTAGTGCTCGTGATAATCCTTAGAGGACTTTTCTTTATCTCTTGAGGATACAATTGATTTTATTAACGAAAGAGACATCAATTTTAGTTTGACTAGTTGCAGTCTTAAAGGCATATCATAGCTAGTGTTGAATGTTCAATGATCTATTAGATTTGAGATTATTATTAGTTGGCAAAGTTCGAGGTCAGTTACCTAGATTCAAAACTCCTTGTGGTCTTACAAGATGTTATCATAGGATTGTGAAATAATTCCAAAATCGTAGTTCTGTTTGTTAGTTGATTAAGAGGAATAATTCTTTTGTGTGGGTAGATCAATGTGTGCACAACTTTTGAGTCTTGTGATACTCCTTGATTCTTGGAGAACCAGTAGATCTGTGTGAAGATGCAGATAATAGAATTGATTCAATAGATATAATTAGGTAGTTAGGGATTCGGATTTAATTAGAGTCTTTGATCACATAATGGGTGAGATTGTTATCTAGACTAGTTTATTGGGAGTTTATTGAGAGCATATCCTAAATGGGGATCCCAAGTTTCTTTGCTTAGTAAATTCGTGGAAAGTTTTGATGTTAATTGACAAAAGGGAAATTCGCACCGTTCGAAGGTATATTAATCAATGGCAATTGAGTTATGTGACTAGTAAGAACAATCATTCACTGTCAGCATTGATGAATTGCTCAATCAAATTAGCGTACAAAGGATATTATTTAAATTGAATTGAGGTTCGATTAATACCAATTTAGCATCTAAAGCTATGTGATTTGAAGCTATATCCCAATCAGAAAGCAGCGTTATAAATTCTTGGCTATTTATTAGATGGTTAATTAATTTGATAGTGTTTATGACTCAATGAATAGAATGCTTGTATATTCTTAGATCATTTGTGGTGTTTATAAAAAATATCTTGATGTAATCTGATCTTGTTATTGGAAAAGTGAGTCATTTAAAGACTTCTTTCAACTTTTGAACTGTAATCAATTAAATGATTATCTAGAGACTGTAATTTTGGATTCGACTGAATTTTAATCAGAGATCAATCCCTAGAATCATATTTGGGTTATATGATTTCCTGTATATTATTGAGATGATGAGTACTTTGATTGTATATACATCTATCTTTGCTGAATAAAATCTGTTTTGTTCTTATGGTTACATTCATCGATGATATTTTGATGCATTAAATACATTAATAAAGATGTTGGATGTAAGAGAAAATCTATTCAAGTATGAGGATTATCATTTCATTCATGGAGCATCCGAAATGTATTTAAACCTAAAGTCATGTTTGATGAAATAATTCGAGTGACTGTCGATCGTTAGTGAATTGACAGAGGTCTTTGATCGTATAGTGATTACGCTACCAATTCCTAGGTAAGAATAGTGTTTGCTTGGGTTAGTAGGTTGCCTTATAATTTTAATTGATGTTCCTCAATTGAGGGTGGCAATTCTTAGCTTCAACACAGAGTACCAGCCGAAGTTAAATGTCCAATCAAACCTTCCATCCAGACTTCTAAAGGCATGAAATGTGCATCCTTCTGTTCGAAAAGAAATGGATCTAGAGGATTTGATAAGTTTACAATCGTTACTGATGCAGCGGAGTCGCCATAGGAAGTCTAAGAGTCGAAAAATGTCCTTCCAAACAGAGAAGCTTCACCGACAATCACAAAAATGTCCTCAAATTTCAGATCGATGATAGAGTAGTCCCAAAGATTTCATTGAAGAAAGCAACCCATTCTGGGCAAGAATCATCGATGTCTTCCACTTGTCGAAACTCTCCAAGTTCATTTTAGTGGCCACGTGTTGCAAAGTATAAAGAAATCTAAGTGAAGCCAACAACAATGCACGCGGAGTAGTTTCCTCGTATCATCTACGAACAAACAGGTTCGATAAGTATGCCCAATTTATTTTATTATTGTGTTTTATAAGTTTGTTTCATTCAGAGGACCGAATGACCTTAAGTAGGGTGAGATGTAAGGTCCTGACTTAACTTAATTGTAATTTATATTAATTAAACTTGATTTTCTATTAATTCATGTATTTTAGTCTTAATTTATCTTGGTTTTGATTTTTATTGGGTCATGGATAGGTAGTTGGGTTTGAACCTTACTTAGGTAAGCAAGACCTTTTCTATTTTAGAATTTCATGGTTTGCATCATATTGACATTATATTAATTGCATTAAGTGTGTCTCATTTTATGGGTCATTATTCATGTTTGGCCCAACTCGATCCGGATTCATCTCGGCTCATTTTAAGCCCATTGACTCAAATTGGAAAATACAGAAACCAGTGGACCTGCCTATAATTCTAGAAAACCCAATCCATTTAAGTAAACCAAACCCATCGATTGCTCTTCTCCTTCTCTCATTTCTGCTGTAGCATCTGGGTTCTTCTTCTCTTCCATGCTCTCTTCCTCATTTCCTCTCTAGATTGGGCGATTAAAGCATTGCATGCAGGGCCTACAGCTCCCTTTTCTTCCTCTTTACCTCCTTAGTCATCATCTTCCTTGAAATCTCACAAGTTGGTCTCATCCTCTTCTCTACAGCTCCCTAAGGTAAGAGCTTCATCACCATTCCATTCTCTTGAGTTCCATAGAGTCAATGAGACTCAATCTTGTTGCATGCAACCCATCTCATCCCCATTTCATCCATTTTCATGTAGGGTTTATTTATGGTTAGAGATTGTATTCTCTCTACCATCAAGCTAAAGGAAGAGCTAGATTTGGGCAAAGTACTAAGTTAAGGCAAGTATAGTTGCATATAATCACTACATGTATGTTAAATAGGTTGATTCTTGATGAACTCTCTATGTATGCCAATTTATAGCTCATTTCCCTTTTGATTTAGATTATTAAGTTTTAATAATTAATGAGAATGTAATTTAAATTAATGATGTGGGTTGGTGTTAATGAGCAATTAGAAGGTTTATTTGATGAATAGGACTGGGAGGAGCTAATAAGAAAGGAGGAAAATCAGGTTGAAATTGATTCTACCCGAAGCAGAGTGCTTCAGGGCTGTTCGGTTGGTCCTGGAGTCCGATCGGTCGAATTCCTATTCTAGGAGGCTTCCGACCAGCAAGGTCGTCCGGTTGGTCCTGGAGTCCAATCAGTTGAATTCCCATTCTAAGAGGTGTTTGACCGACCGGTCGGACACCCTACCCGATCGGTCAGGTAACTGAAATTTCGGGTTGAAATATTTATTTAAAGATTGGTTCAAATAACTTACTTAGGAACCTTCCATTGTCCATCATGGGGTATAAGGAGAGGTTACAACTTTGATCTTTGATGGAGCCGAGGTATTCTAAAATTTATTATTAGATTATCTAAATTTTCTACAACCATAATAATATCTAAAATTATCATAATATGGGGTCTTACCGAAGCTCCGGTAAGTACTAGTATGTATGGAAATATGGGTAATACTTTCGAATACTTTATTGGATATAAAAATGATAAACCGTAAATTTTTACTTTTTTTTAATATTTTAGAGCCCAAATTTCTCTATGGAACTTACGATGTTTCGTGAGGCAAGCTCCATATGAGCACAATTATTTTATGAAAATAAGAGCTATTTTATGGAAATGTCTTTGTGGGGTGGGGGGGGGGGGGGTGACATATACATATGTTTGGAATATTCTGGGACTATTTATGAAAGTTATTAGGGAGAAAATATACCCCCAGTTTTAGTAAAACTTTATTCTATTTCTTTAAAATGGGAATTAAATTGGGAGTCGTTCTAACCTTATTTTGAGACCTTAGAGATATAATATAAGCCACCCTTACCCTTAAGACATTAAGTCTAATTAAAGACCGTATAGGACCTTAGAAATGGTACCCTTATCTCAAACAAATTAGCCCAACAGTAATCAAATACTAAGAAGGAAGAGTGTTGAGCTGTCACTTATTCCCTCTTGATTTTCCGGTCAGTTTTCAATGTTACGTCAAGAATGTTGGCGTAAAAAGAGGTGTCTTTTGTATACACAATGTAACACCAAAATTTTTGTAACACAACGACACCGGACATTTTATAAATACATCGTATTGAATGACCTTGGAAACACGGATTATCTATCATAGGGTTGGCTAGTAACTATCTTTGATAATTACTCAATCTAATTGCATTCATATTGTTAAATAACCTTGCCCTCAACATGTTCTAATTATGTGCCCAATTCTTCCTAGCGAATCTTGAGGCAAAATCAGTGCTGGAGCTTCTATTGAGTAAAGCCTGTGAGCCAAAATAGGTGTAGCTAAGGTTAAGAGGGTTCGAGCACCATTAGCTCATTTAAGTATGCATTGTTGATTATTGTAACACTCCGATCCCCTTTGAGCCGGATTAGTGGCTCATTAGTGTGTGTTTTGTTTTATTTTATTCTTTTGGACTTGGTTTTGGGCCTTGGATAGGTAGTTGAGTGACCTTTGACCTGGACTAGGTAGTTCTAAGCCCTTTTTCGTAATTTTGCTTTTGCTTTGCTCATATCATATTTGCATCATCTTGGTGTCAGCACGCGTATTTCGTTGAGCTCGACAATTTCCGTAACTGTGTCAGATCCGTTTGAAGTCAATTGGAAAAGTTAGACCTTCATGTGACTTGAACTGTAATTTGTCTAAACTCACCGGACCTTGTTTTAAACTTCCAAACCTATATAAATGAATCAGGCTCCAGATGTCCTCATTCCCTGTAAATTGTCTTCAACGTGCATGCAAGAGGAAATCTCCAGAGCTCCACGTTTTCTCTCTCTCTCTTCACTTCTCTTGCTCGATTGATGTTGGATTCTCATTTTTGATTTGGATTTCTTCATTCTCTCTCATCTCTGTGCTTAGTCTCTGTCTGTGGCTTTGGTGGTAAGTGGGTTCTCTCCCAACTCTCCCTTCTTCTTCTCCAATTGCAGCTCTTTTCCTTGTTGATGTGTCTTCATCTCATGCATGGTGTATCTCTTTGATTTGCTTTGATTTTTAGTGGATTTGGAGCTTGAGGTTGTGGATTGATAGAGCTTTGAGGCAAGTATAAGTACAAGCTTGATAACACATATGGGTATTTTGTTTGATGGCTTTGATTTCCTCTTATTCTTTGTCTAGCATGTTTTACAGCCACATTTTGTGAATTTGGAACCTCTGTAACTCATTTTGTGCAGTTTCTGTATCAAATTTTCGTTTCTGTACTCAACCCATTTTCGTATCTGTATTGCACGGCTAAGCCGTGAACTTCTACGGTTTGATTTCCAGAGACTTCAATTTTCAGTTTTGTTCTACGGCTAGGATACGGCTAAGCCGTAATTTGTCTTACGGCTGAGCCGTAAGCTAGCCGTGACCCAAACCGTAACTCAGCCGTGAATTAAATTTCTGATCAGTCGAAACTTTTCCAGCACAGAACTCCTACGGTGTGGCTACGGCTAAGCCGTGGAATGCTACGGCCAAGCCGTGGATTGGTCTACGGCTAAGCCGTATCCTGACTGTAGTTCAGCCGAAAAAGGTACCAGATCAGAGGTGAAAGGATGATCAGTTTAGCTGTGTTTTGTATGGAACCAAGGTGAAGCCGTAGTGCATATTACGACGAGCGCGTAAGATGTCTTCGGCTCAACCATAGGTCCCTCATGGCTAAACCGTTAGGCATGGCAATTCTGAAATATAACCTAGGATAATGGTGAGACTTGTAGGGCTCAAATACAGGTTAACCACCCATGTAAACTGGCCCAATGGATTCCTTGGATCACGTGAATAGTCTGTTAGGCTGTGACTTATTCATGTGGGTGTTGTTTTACCGTTAAGCACCTCCCCATGGGTGTTGGTTTAAGGGACGTCAGTGCACGCAAAGATTACGCAACACTTTGATGGCAACGGTGCATTGATTAACTTAAAACTACATCAACATGCACGGTTAGTGACAGTGAACAACTAGCTTAGGACTGGCTTGTAATGAACCTTGACTCCGTATTAATCTGAGATGCATTGCATATTGTTTATAGTTTTGCCCTCTGTTCTGTTAATCTATATTTATGCATTCCTCAGTCATTTTTGCTTTCGTTCTGTATACCTGTTTAATTCTTCGTTCTGCACTAAGCTTTGATATATGCTATGCTTTGTATATTCTCTGGCTTTGTATATTTTGGGTATTCCCTGGTGGCTCTGCCCAGAGGTTAATACGTGAGGATAAGATCCGGTCTTTGCCATCGGTGAGTCCACAGCGGATAATCTCCCTTTCTATGGATTTGATTTGATTGGTATTAGTCTGGCTCTACTCAGCCTCAGCCCTAGGATGCCCGACGGGGTTACCTCTGGCTTAGATCTCTGTATCTCTGTATTCACTGCAGTGTCGCTTTGTCTTGGGACCCCGGAACCCAGGAACCTGAGACCCACTTGTACCCTGGCCCGGTCAGTGGTGTTCTCCTCTGCTCTGCTTTGCTCTGCTCTCTATTGGAGAGAACATGGTTAACGTAGTAGCCACTTAGTTCAGTATTTCTATGCTTTAATTCACATATCATGCTCTACTTCTACGCACGATTTGCTTAGCATACTAAGATGAAATTCTGCAATTACTATTCTGTCCTTATTCTATTTGATACTATGAGTGTTTCACCCCTGTTACTTGTATTTGCTGGATCGTTGTATTCATTTGTGTTGTCTGTGGTGTTGCAGGCACAGCTACCTTGCCCAGCTCCCCGGCGGTCGAGGAGGCTGCAGGGGCGAGTGTAGAGGCACCCTTAGGTTTGGCAGAGTGGGCCTGATCATCTCTGCCGAGTGCGTTCATGCATACTTCCAGTGGCTTTTCGTTTTGGGATTTTGAGAGACTGTATTTGGACTTTGGACATGGACTTGTATTCTGTGTATTTTGTATATATTGATTTTGGTGTTATTTGGTTTTATATCAGTGTAATTGCCTTTGTTGTTTCCGTTTCATATTTGCTTTGGGCTTCCGCTATTTTCTTTGTTGCTTGCTATGATATCTACAGCTTCTGCGTTCGTCTATTTCGCACGTGTTAGATCCCTTGTGTGTGTGCATCTGGACTGGGTTTGGGTGCACGTGCACGGGAGTACGTGTGTCACCGGTTTAGCTTTTCGCTAACCCCCGATTTCTGGGCTCGGGTCGTGACAATTATTAATTATTGTTAATTCCAAATTTTATGATTGAATATATTCTCAAGACTGAAAATCCCTTATGTATGATATGTTGATAAGTATGAATGATTATATACGATCAATGATAAGTATGTATGATATGAATTTGGACTGTCTTGGTAAGTTGAGTCGGCACTACTTCGCTTGTACCCTTGTTAGGTTCGACGGAACCAATTTGGGTATTCTGTATATTCCTACTACGGTAGTTTATGGAGGAGTTGGTCGGTGCTCCTCGGGAAGCTAGACTGATCCCCTAGCGTAATTCCCATACGTACGTTATATGCTCTCCCTAGATGATACGCTCTCTTGGGGGAGAATATAGCCTTATGGATGCCAACTAGTATGTTTCGATATCCTGTTTATGATTCGATACTCATGCTTATTCATGCATAATACGCCTAGTTTATGATTATTGCTCTCTTTTAATTAATATGTCACTAATTCATTTGATACAATATGATAGTTTTATATGCACCTATATTTGCCTAACCGTCGTGTTAACAGTGCTACCCTTGGTGTTACAAACAGGTTTAAGTACCAATTCTACCTCAGACACACCCATAAAGGAGTTTCTAGAGACTTCCTAAGGTATAGTATAATAGTGTGGACTTGACAATATTCTCCAGTTGTCTATTTCGCAGAGCATCATGGGTTCATTTCGGAACATGTTAGAATATGCCATGGGTATGGCTATGTTTATGCATCATGCCATTATGTCATATTGTGATTATATCATTTTATTTGATGGACATGTACGTCCCTTATCCGAATTGTATTTAAATCCTATGTATTTGGTCACATCATGTATTCTTGCTTTGGATCATTCATGTAGACATTTGTACTTTGGTCATGTAGAATTATGTATGGGAGCATGTTTCATCTAAAAGACTCTTTTAGGTTCTATATCTTTAGTTTATAATTTTCAAGTTAATAAACTCAGTTTGTGCTTAATACCATATCTTAAAATATGAATTATACAGGACGTTGTTAAGTATAGGTAAAAATTACAGAGGCTTTTGCAAATGTTTTCAAATGGACATGTGTTACATGTCAGTCCTTACACGTGAGATCTGTACTTTTTTCCTTGTAGTGGTTTGTACGTGTCTCAGTACCGTATGGATTGCCACGGGATTACATATGCCACGCCTTGGGCGTCGCCCTAATCATTGAATCTTGGGCTCGAGGCATGACACAAACTAAATTTTAAGTTCACATCATATTATCCCAAAAGATTCCACAAACAGTATTAAAGCTTCTTATCCAAAATGTCAAAAAAATGTATACGTGTATGCATGTGGAATGCAAGTTTTGGTACTCTTCCAATAGGTTTCCTTCTTTAGAAAATGCAAATTTTCTTTTTACTTTCTTCCAAAAGTATGAAAATTCTAGATTTCTATATATCTTTAAATTACTTCAATTCCTTTGAAAACTTTTTTTGATAAAATGAAAAATAAATGAAAACTAAATGCCGGCAAAAGTTCCTACAAACTAAAATAAAAAAATTTTCCTAAAAAGTGACAAAATAGTAGAAAAAGTAAAAAATTTTACCTATAGTACCTATGAAATGCCTAAAATTGGACAAGCGTGCTTGTTCCCACCCCGCAACCAATTATGTGCATCATCCTTGATGTTTATGCATGCAATGCAGAATAGTAAAAGTAACATGAAGTAATAGAAACTTAAAGGAGAGTAAAGGGAAAAGCCACCTGAAAGTGCGTTTGTGCTTGTCCTTGTCCAAGGTTAGACAAACCAAAACAAAAAAAAAAGCCTACAACATACATAATATAAATAGAAAAAGGCCTCCGTCAAATCCAGGGCCGATTAATCCTTGTAGACAGGATTATCAAGAGGAATTTCTTTCTCTTCAGGTGGTGCAATCTCCAAGAATGGCTTTAATATCTAGCCATTGACTTTAAAGATCTGGCCATCCTTGCGATTATAAATTCGCACAGCACCATATGGAAACACTTCCTTTACAATGAAGGGTCCAGTCCAACGGGAGCTCAGTTTACTAGGAAATTATAAAGGAGGATCTTCTACTCAAGGTGAAATGTCTTTCGTAGAACATTTTTATTGTGAAAGATCTTGGTCTTTTCTTTATAAATTCTCGAATTAGTATAAGCTTCCCATCTCAACTCATTCAGTTCATTTAATTGCAATTTCCTCTTGGTCCCAACCTTATTTATATCAAAGTTGTACTGTCTTATGGCCGAATAAGCTTTGTGTTCCAGCTCCACTGGAAGGTGACATGCTTTCCCATAAATAAGTTGGTATGGAGACATTCCAATTGGAGTTTTAAAAGCAATTCGGTAAGCCCATAAGCATCTGTCAACCTTACGGATCAATCTTTTCAATTAAGGGTAACTGTAGTCTCCAAGATTATTTTTATTTCTCGATTAGACACTTTCACTTGCCCACTAGTTTGTGGGTGATAAGGGGTGTTAATTTTATAGGTTATCCCATATTTTTTCATCAGAACCTTAAATGCCTGATTACAAAAATGTAAAGCCCCATCACTAATGATGGCTCGTGGAGTACCAAAATAAGAAAAAATATTTTCTTTTAAAAACTTTAGGACTGTCTTTGCATCATTTCCCTGCATCGAATGGCTTCTATCTATTTGGAGACATAGACTATAGCCATTAAGATATAAATATAGCCAAAACTGGGAGGAAATGGACCCATAAAATAAATACCCCATGCATCACAAAGTTTTACTACCAAAGTGGGATTGAGAGGCATTATGCTTCGTTTAAAGACTACTCCCAACTTCTTACAGCGATCACTGGCCCAACAAAAATCATAAGCATCATGGTACAAGGAGGGCAAATAGAATCCTGACTGCAAAATTTTAATAGTAGTCTTTTGTCTAGAAAAATGTCCCCCACAAGCTTGTGTATGGTAAAAGGAGATGACACTATGTATCTCATGATAAGGGATACATATTCTTATTATTTGATCTGGGCAGTACTTAAAAAGATATGGATCATCCAAAAAAATATCAAACTTGAGCAAAGAATGAGTCTTTATCTTACTTGTTCCAATGTCAGGAATATTGCCCATAGCAAGATAGTTCACGATATCGACATACTAAGGGGATTGTGATACAGCAAACAAATGTTCATGGATTGGGAAATGTTCATGGATTGGGAAATTATCATGGATTAATGTCGGCTCAGAGGTATCAGAAAAGGCCAACCTTGATAAATGATATGCCATAACATTCTCTACTCCTTTCTTATCCTTGATTTCTAAGTTAAATTGTTGGAGTAGGAGGATCCAACGAATAAGTCTAGGCTTAGTATCCTTCTTTGAAAGAAGGTACTTAAGCGCAGAATGATCGGTGAAAACCACTATCTTAGATCCAAGCAAGTAGGATCTGAACTTTTCAAATGCAAAGACCATTGCCAAGAGTTCTTTCTTAGTGGTTGAATAGTTAACCTATGCACTATTTAAGCTCCTGCTTGCATAATAAATCACATAAGGTTTCTTATCTTTACGCTAGCCCAACACAGCCCCAACCACGTAATCGCTGGCATCACACATGATCTCGAGCAAAGTCCAATCAGGAGGCTACATAATCGGTGTAGACATCAACATGCTTTTTAATGTATCAAATGATTCTTGGCATGCCTTAGTCCATTCGAATTCTACCTCTTTGGAAAGCAAGTTACAGAAAGGTCTAGATATGGAACTGAAATCTTTGATAAACCTTCATAAAAACCTACGTGCCCTAAGAATGATCTAATATCTCTTATGGCTTTTGGTGTGGGTAGGTTGGTGATCAAATCTATTTTGGACTTCTCAAATTCCAGTCTTCTTTCCAACATAATGTGGCGAAGGACAATTCCTTGGCAAACCATGAAGTAGCACTTCTCCTAATTCAACACAAGGTTTTTTTTTTTCTGCATCTAGTGAGGACCGTTTCTAGATTACTCAAACAATCCTCAAATGTATCACCAAACATCGTAAAATCATCCATGAAAACCTCAAGAATATGCTCTACCATGTCACTAAAGATGCTCAACATACAACGCTAAAAGGTGGCTGGAGCATTGCATAACCCAAAAGGCATTCATCGATAAGCAATGGTACCAAAAGGGCATATGAATGTGGGTTTTTTCTTGATCTTCTGGCGCGATTTTGATTTGGTTATACCCAGAATATCTATCAAGAAAACATTAGTATGAGAGGCTAGCTACCCTTTCCAAAATCTAATCCTTGAAGGGTAAAGGAGAATGGTCTTTACGTGTGCATGTATTTAGTTTTCTGTAGTTAATGCATACTCTCAATCCCATGGGTACTCGAGTTGGGACCATCTCGTCCTAGGCATTCTTGACAATAGTAACACCAGCTTTCTTTGGAACAACTTGGGTAGGGCTGACCCACTGGCTACCCAAGATTGGATAGATTATACCCACATCCAGAAGTTTAAGTACCTAAGCCCTAACCACTTCCTACACGGTAGGATTGAGCCAGCATTACATCTACCTACATGGTTTAGCATCATCTTCAAGGTAGATGTGATATGTACACACTAAAGGATTAATTCTGTTAATATCAGCCACATTCCAAGTTATTACTCCGTTGTGCATTTTGAGCATTTTCAACAGTTGGACTTCTTGGTCCTCAGTAAGTAGCAAAGAAATAACCTTAAGATATGCTTTATTGTCCCCAAGGTAAGCATATTTTAAGTTTATTAGGAGGGGCTTCAACTCAGGTTGAGGTGGTTTCACTTGAGATGGAAGGGTTGGCGTACCAGTTTATATAAGCTCTTTAAAATGGAGTTGCCATACTGCATGGGCATTTTCAATAATATCATCTTCCAATTCCTCAAGAAAGTCAATATCCTCTTTGGCTTCAAACATTAGCACAATGTGGGAGTTAACGCACTCCTCAATATCATCCTCAACCAAGGTACCAATCAAGTCTATATCATGGTCGGTCTTGCAGTCTCTCGGCGGTTTGCATATTTGAAAGATATCAAGGTCCAAGGTCACGTTCCTAAAAGAAAGTGTGAGCCTTCTACTCCAGCAGTTAATAAGTGCATTGGAAGTGACCAAGAATCGTCTTCCCAAAATGACTGAAATTTCACCATTGTCATTCTGTACTAGTTCTGTATCCAGCACATAGAAATCTTCTAGGAAGAAAAAATGCTCAATCTGTACCAAAACATCCTCTATTAACCCTCTCGGTTTTTTAACAGATCGATTAGAGTTGAAGGGTAGTTTTGGTCGATTTCAACTCGCCAAGCCCCAATTGCAAATAAATAGAGTAAGGTAATAAATTCACACTCGCTCCCAAATCTAGTAAAGCTTGATCTATCTGGTGATTTCCAATAACACATGGAATGGTGGGGCATCCCTGATCTTTGTATTTAGGAGGAGTGGTTTGAGTCAGGTATGCACTAATCTGTTCAGTAAGGAATGTTTTCTTGGGAACATGAACCCTACGCTTAGCAGTGCAAAGATCTTTTTAGAATTTAATATAGGTGGGGACCTATTTAATGGCATCTAGTAGAGGGATATTGATTCTAACCTCTTTAAGAACATCTAAAATTTCTTGATTTGAGATTTTTTATTCGGGATGGGTCAAACTCAGAGGAAAAGGGGCAACTGATTTAGTAATAGTGGGGGTCTGGACTCTTTTCAATGTTAAAATAGTATTTGCATTAGTGTTATCTTTTTCTTCAATCTTCCCATTCAAATCTAAGGAGACATGTTGTTTACCTATTTTTGGATTCTCTTGAAGCTCTTTGCTACTAGGTAAAGTGACAGCCTGAACATGCTCCTAATAATTTGGGTTAGTTATGTCGTTCACTTCAAACTGGCCTTTTGGGTTCGAGACAGGTTGCGCTGGAAAGGTTCCTTTCCCTTGAACTCGAAGACTATGTTTGATTTGTTCAACAGAAGTTTCTAACCTTTGGATAGCCAGTCGATTATCTTGAATAGCCTACTAGTTATTCAGAATAATCTATTGATTATTATGTAGGTTTTGCATAAACTGTTGTTGAGATTGTACTAACATGCTAAGTAATTCCTCCAATGACCTTTTTTGTGCTTGTGGTGCATAAGATATATTCTGGTGTGGGGACACATATGCACCAAAATTTGATGGTCTTTAGGGATTATACTCAAGATGTAGCATTAGGTCCATTTCTCCAACTAAAATTGGGGTAGTTCCACCACAAAGGATTATATGTGTTCCCCATGGTATTTGTAATGAATGGCTTTTGAAAAGTGTTCAAAGCATTATCCTATTCTTGAATCGCTTCCTGTAATGCATGTCTAATTGGACAATCTACTGAAAAATGATTTTCGGAAGCACAAATACTATAAACCATGAACTTCTCTTGTAAGTGTTGCAAGCTTGGCTTGGATTTCAGTTTGAGTGTTCAAGTGATATAATCTTCCTCCCTTAGATTGATTAATGAACTGAATTGATCTACTCAATCAGACGAGGCCCATTTATGCACATTTTCGGCCATTAATTTAAAAAATTCCCATGCTTTATTAATTTGCTTTTGATCAAATTGACTATTGCACATTATCTCAATAAATTGACGGGTATCAAGAGTTAAACCCTCAATAAAAATTTCGATGAGATGATATATTTCATATCCGTGGTGAGGACATGTAGAGATCAACTCATTAAATCTTTACTAACACTTATAATAGGGTTTCTTGAGATTTTGTTTGAACATCATAATCTCCCTCTTTAAAGTGTTGGTCTTCTATTATGAGAAGCATTTTTTCAAAAATTCAGTCTCTAGGTCTTTCCTAGTATTGATTGAACTTGATCTAAGAGAATAGAGCAAAGCCTTGGCTTTGTCTTTTAAAGAAAATGGAAATAATCTAAGTTTGATTACATCCGGCATTATATTTTGTAACTGAAGTGTTGAACATACTTCATCAAATTCTTTTAAGTGCAAGTATGCACTTTCAAAATCAAGCCCATGAAACTTAGGTAGAAGTTGAATCATGCCAGGTTTGATTTCAAATTGGCCCGTAATCTCACGTACCACTATACATGATGGTGTGGTTTGACATGTGGGGTTCAAGTAATCACATAAAGTCCTAGGTAGCTGATTAGCCTCTATGCCATTGCGGTCCCCATTATTATTTCCATTCCTAAGTTGGGTATCATTATTGCTGGACCCACTCGCCATTTGAGGGAATTTCAAAGGACTTGAAGGTCCAGGAGATTTTTTCCTTTCTAATCTATGTGCTGAACCTCTTTGCCAAATTGGATGAGAGGACTTGTCCTTTCTTTTTGGAATTTTGAGATTTTTTTTAAAATGAGAAAAAAAACTAAATTAGCAGCAACTAAGTAACTACTTAAGGTCGAACAGTTTCCTTAATTTCTCCAATTAATAAAACCAACTCGGCCAGGTTAGCCACCAGGAAGTGGTAAAGTTACGGATAGACTTGTTTGAAGGACTAGTTTCCTGAACAGTCTAGCTATTGTGCACTACAGGGGCAAAGGCTTTCTTGGGCACCGAGAAGATTAAGGACAACGATTGAACCACTTTTGGTTATTTTCTTCCAAAAGGAGTTATGCCAAGTTAAAAGTATTGACTTTTTCCAATTTTAGAAAGTTTCTAAAATTAACAATGATGGTACTTTTTAACAATCCATGCACTCTCCTATTCCAAATTAGGACAGCTCATCATTCCATGTATGACCTCCTATTTCTAGAAAGATGCCAAAATTAGATCACACCCACGAATCAATTTCAATAAGTCAGAAAAGTTACTTTAAATGGCGCTCTTTAGCAATGGCGCCAAAAACTTGCTCGCCAACTCCAAGTGCAGAGTTGCAATGTAGTAATAAACTGGTGAAACCAGGTTAATCCACAAGGAGCTATTACAATGAAATTTTCAACTTGACTTGCCTCCTGCCCTAAATAAAATCTAATATTAACTTAAAACTAGAAAATTATAATCGCCATTCATATTTTTAGATCAAATACATTCCAAAAATAAAAATTTCCTACCTAAAAAGGAATAAAAAATTGATTGAAAAAAATACATAAATTAGAACATAAAATTAGAAAAATTCTAAAAAAAACTTACAAAAATTAAAACATTCACAACAATGACAAAAAAAAATTATAGAAAAATCATCAAACAAATCTAAGTTAGAATCAAATTAATTTAAGAAAACAATCTATACTAATCGCTTAAAAAGCCTAAATTAGAAACTTTTCTAAGTCAAACTCCTAAATTAAAGTTAGCAATTAATTCAAAAATTAGAAAGTTAGCAAACAAATTAACAATGCAATGCATGCCATGAAAACAACTAATGCAAACTTTCCTAATATGAGATGCAAAATTTAAATAAATTATGATCCTAATTTAATGCAAACCTAATTTAATGGCTCAAAAACACACTTAATGAATGCATGAATCCAAAAAAAAAAAAAAAAGCAAGGAAAATGAATGAAAAACAAAGAAATATGCATAAATGAATGAACTAGTTACAAAAATTCTACAGTGCAAAATTTTACAGCATATGTGGACTGTTCTTGGACTGTTTTCACATTTAAAACACCATGATTTCTAGGCATACCAAAGATGAAAATCCCAGTTTTTAGAGGTGTTTCCAGCAATATTTATTGTCCACAAACTTTTCATATAAAACTATGCAATATTGAATGGGTTTTCAACATGATAAGTTACTAATAAATGTGTTGCAGAATTTTTTTTATATTGCTGTAACTTCAATTTCAGATTATACATTTCAAAAGTTCATCTTCCACATCACGATTTTTTAGATCTTTCAATTCCTCAAATCTTATCCAAAAGTTACCTTAAATGAAAACCAACTGAACACACTTAATTATGAACTGATTTTTTTTATCAAAATTTTCTACAAATATAGACTGTTTTTGGACAGATTTGGGCACCTCTTTGCACATTCATATATGAGTTTTAAATTCAGTCAAAATATCTCTGAAACTTGAGTACTTTGGCACCTCTCACATGCTAAAGAACTCTCAATAAGTGATATATGCTATGACAAAAGTTTTAGCCATTAAATCATGCATAAAACAAAACATTGAAACATAAAAAACATTAAAAGAAACAAAAATAATTATAGAAACTTAAATGTAGTAATGACAGGAATTTAAATGTAGTAGTGCTAGAATTTAAATATAGTAGTGCTGAAAATTAAATGTAGTGAATAGGAATTTAAATGTAGTACTTGTAGTGAAGTTTTCATCTCAAATTTTACTCTTAACCAAGTTCATGCTTACTTGAAGTATGATCTTGGCAACTTGGGTCGTCAATCCAAGTATAAAAACAAGAAACATAAACAAAGTATCCACACAAACCACAAGAAAAAGAAAAAAATAGTTGAGAAGAAGAACACGATACTAGCATATAAAGTCTTTACATGAGATAGATAAATAAAATTGAAGAGAATACATGCTAGGATGGAAAAGAAAACCTCTTCTAGTGAGTAACTTAAGGGTGTAGTGTGGCCTTAGGACTTAGCCTCCTTAATGACTATGATGAAGAGAGAGAGAGGAAGAAGATGAAGTGTAGAGATCTTGAGGGAGAGTTCTTTCCATGAAGAGTATGGGAGGCCAATGCCTTTAATTTATAGGAGTTGAGAGCCCCTTGTTTCTCTCCATAGATCCTACCTTATAACAAAGATCTCCTTCAATTGGTAAGTCATCTTCTTGACCAATAAGTCTTCCAAGTTTTAGATGAGATAAGATTCCTTCTCTTGCTGGACTTCTAAGTGTATCCACCTTTTGAATTTTAGCTAACACTTGCCAAATTAAGGATAGGGCCCACCTTTGATGAGACAATCTCAATCCCGAGTAGAAAAATTACAGTCATCTTTTTGAGGGTCATAACTTTCTCATTTCAGCTCTAAATTGTATAATCTTTAGGCTATATGGATATCTACTTTGAAAGAGATTTCCAATAGTACCAAGATTGGCTTAATTCAATCAACGGTTTGAGAGATATGATTATGTTAATCCAGGCTATTCTAAAAAAAAAAAAAAAGACTGACTTTCCTTGTTCTGATAGGACTCTTTTTTTTTTTTTTTCAATTATCACTTTCCTTTTACTCAATCTCCAAGCTTGACAAGGATATGATAAGGAGGAGTTTGTTGGTGAAAATATCCTTGAATTTGATCTAAGTGCAATGGCACTAGGGCCCACTTCATGTAGAATGCAGAAATACATAGAATGGCCCAGTTTCTTTAGTTTTTCTTTAGTTTTAAGTGGAGTAGGGTCCACCTCCTTGGCTGGATGTCCAACACCTCCTTGGCTGGATGTCCAAAGCTAAGGGAGAGCTTCTTTCAAATGTGCAAACATTCCTTGAAAGGATATGGGCCTATCTCCTTTCATGACTTATCCTTTTCCCTCTAAAACTTTCTTTTCTCTCATGAATTATCTCTTTTCTTTCCCAAATCTTGCATAAATAATGGGGAGATAATTTAAGAGAATTTAAGTGTGATCTAAACATGAAAATATAGGAGGCTTGGACATGCATGCTTGTGTGTGGATCCCCTTGTAGCTTTACAAACTATTTCTTCAATTACTGTATCATCGTGGAATTTTTTTGAACTTTCCTAAAAAAGGCTGTGGGGATAGTTCAAGTGGAAAGAGTGGACCCCCCTTTTACCTGTGGCACATGTGTGAGCTCTCCACATGTGTGAATGTTTGTGGGGTCCACTAACTTTAATTTTTCTCTGTTCTTCTTTAGATCAACACCTTTTCAGCTCTAATCTTTACCGCATGACCCAATATGATTTTCTAAGCTGCATGTGGGTCCCAGGCAAGAATTATGATGTTAGTAGGATTCTTCATCCAAGAAGGGTATTTTTTCCAATTGATTTCTAGTGTGGGTTCAAGTTTTCACAGAACCTGTAAAAAGGATTTAAATGATAAGAATTAGCAGAGTTATAGTCCAACTGAGACTCTTCGCAAATAGTTCTAATTCAACTAGGATTTCTCCAAAATTTTGAGAAATGATATGAAACACGAAGAATAATGTAATAAATGATGGTTCTAGTGATTTCATACATGAAAATGTGACATTTTATGTGAAATGACACTTTTACCTCTGAAGTAACAAATGAATGAATGCGAACTTGTTTCACATGAAATGATAGCATAAGATACCTTATTGCACATGTTTTCACTTAAATAAACTAATGATGAAGGAATTTCAAATCATTTCATGAAGAATCAAGGTTTGAAAAATATTTTGAGAAATTAGGATTTTAGAAAAAGCAGTTTTCATAATTTTGGGGTAAAATGATGATTTTGAGAGAATTATGCATTAAAACACAATAAATGGATTTTAAGTGTACTAATCATGATTCTACCCTAATTGATGCATTTTAGAATGATTAAGTCCTTAAACTATATGAAATTATACATGAAAAATGAAGTTTTAAGAACTCATCACCCGCGCTAGTATGCTATGCATGAAATGGCCCCCTTTATAAAATGTCTTATCTAATCCATCTAAACCCAACTAACCCGACTTGAACCTGACTAACTAACCCGCCCCAAAAGGTAAGGCCTAAAGCCTAACAGAGATAGCCCTATCCCGACATGACTTGACGAACAAGTCTCTCATTCAAACTAGACGTCCAGATTCAAAGTATCTGTAAGATAATCAGGAAGCATAAAAGGAAACCAAGACTGGAGGATCATTCCATGCTTCTTCTCCACCAACAATAAAACATCCAAGCCACCTCCCTCTCTCCTCTCTTCCTCTTGTCTATTCCTCCCATTAATTTTTTATTTTTATTTTTAAGGCATTTCTAGAGCCTTGTTTCAAAAAATAGGATTTTAGAAGAGAGATTCTTAGAGGGTGAATATTGTCAACAAATGCTCTTAATGAAATTTATGGTGAAGATCTTGGCAATGTTTGGCTAGTCTTTTGGATCGGAGCAAACAGTTAAAGTTAAGTAAATTTTTATTTTACTTCACGTGGTTATTTTGTTTTTTTTCTTATCTCTTTTAAAGGAATGCTCTGTTAGAATAATTGATTTGTCTTCATGCCTTAGGCAACCTTTGTTTTGATTTAAAATGAAAATAATTTGATGATTTGTGCTTATTTTGTTAGATTATACTTAGGGCTGAGATCCTTTGTTAGTTTATGCTTAATTCTATAAGCCATACTTATGATTTTTCATTTTTTTTCAGAAGGTGGAGGAGGTCTTGGATGATGATTTTATTCTTTTGATTAAAAATTGGGTTTTGCGAAAGACAAAACTTCCGCATTAGAAACGTTGATTAATTTCTTATCTAAGTTCTTTTGAGATGAATAAAATAATTGCATGATTAGATTACTTATCTTGCTTAGTGGATTTTGGATGCTCAGATCTGTTTTCACCATTGATTTTTCACTATTTTCTTTGCATCAAGTTTTTTATATTACTAGTTTTGCATCACATCAATTTCTGCTAGTTGAAAAGATTCAAATTTTTATTTTTAACTTACTGGTTCTCCCTATGAGATCGACCTATATTTGCCACCATCTCATTAAGGCAACTGTGTAATTGCAATTCTTAATGGATTTGAATTAAAATACACTTCAGTTTTACCAGTTTAGAAGAACCCACTAACCAAAAAACCAAAATAAAGTACAACAAAGAAGGGGAAAGGACCATTAACAAAACAATGTGAAGATATCCAATAAAGAAATAGAGTAACACAAAGAAATAAAAAAAAACACTTCATGCGATATCAAAAGAAAGTTGACGACAAAGAAAAAAAACAACCACAAAAACCCAAACATGGGGTAGATGGAGAAGAAGATGAAAATGGGAAAAATATCACCTTCAACAACATTTCAAAAATGAAATTGTGATGCTTGTGGAGACCAAACAAGGCAATAGAGAAGCACTTTGGACGCCTTAATTTAAGAGTTGGGAAAGTAAAATAGTTGGATTCATTGTTGAAGGGTGGAAAAAAAATAAGAAGAAAGGCTGTTTTGTGATATAAAGTGTAATAGCGGCTGTGTTTGGAACTTTACTACACTAAAGTGGAGTGAAGTAGAGCCTCCATTTACTAGACAGGCCAAGATATGTGGGTCACATCAAAAGTACAAAAATTCAAAATTTGCTGCTTTTTCAAAAAAAAAAAAAGTCAAAAAGCAACCTTCTCAAGACAAAAAAACCTTTTACTTTTTACACAAAAGTCAAAAAGAATTTTTTCAAGTCACTTTAAGACAAAAAGAAAATTATCATATTATGATTATACCCCATCATATTTTATTGTCTCTTGATTTGATACTTCTCCTCACTTCACTCTTACTAGTAAAGTACCAAACAAGCCTGACGTTTGCATGCTTTGTGACAGCACGCAATATGACAACCACTTCTTGTTATTATCCATGGAAGCCCTTTCTATAATTAGGCCAAAACTTATTGACAATCTTTGAACTTTTCACTTGAGATTTTCCAAATCATCATTAATTGACCTACCTAAGTGATGGTATTTATTGCCTCTACAATCTCCATGCTATAAATTCTTTTATCAATGGCATATAAATGGACGGTTGAGATGATAATAGGAAAAGTTCCTAAAAGAGATGTAAATCCGACAAAAAACAAGAATTGTAGTCTAACCATATTATGGGTCTCATTTTGGCTATCCTTTGGTGTAAACAAGGAGCCTCTAAAATAAAGACTTTTGTGTATATAACCCTAGGGTTTATAGAATTTTTAAATAGGCCCCTGCGTTTTTAGTATTTGCATATACTCCTTGCCTTTTCATTTTAATGCCTTTCATGTCCCCAAAACCACTAGTCATAACGAGAATAGGTGACAACCTGTCGGGTGTGATTTTCGGACCTAGTAAAGTGGTGGAAACACAGTGTTGTGTGAAGTGATACTTTAAAGTACCAACCGATTTAGAGGATTCCCAACTAATTCTCAGAACGATAAAAAGATGTGATCGCCAATCATGGAAAACAGCCATGATTCCCTTTGATCGCCTCCGTAATTTGGAAAATTATGGGTTCCACTCATCACAACGACGCCGGCAATGCATGATGGTCTCATCATTATCATTTTGGGTAATTTTATGGGGGTCAATCCATCTTGACTGTATTAAGATTAATGGATGAGATTAGGTTCCATGCATTTGGGGGAAAAGGAAACTTAAACAAATAAAATAAATGAAGCAAATGGTGCAATCCAGGATTTTGGGTTTCGACCTAGGTCCACTCCCGGAATTTTTCTAACCTTATGTGAGTCCAACTGATCGAAATTTTTATGGGAGTTAATAGACCCAGAGGGGAGACTTCTGTAATTTTTTTTATGAATTTGACGAAACAAAAACCATCAGGATCATGCATGCAAAACCAGGCAGACTTGTTGGATATTCTGCACTGCAGAATTTGATCCGTGGCATAGTCCAACCATCTGAATTCTAATGATTTTTAGAAAGACTTAAATCAGTTGAAACCAAGTCTTATTGAGAGTTCACACAAATGAGAGTGTTCAGAAAAATCTAAATAGGAGTTTGTAAACAGTGGATAGGTTTTAAAAATCTGCTTTAGTGTGGTTTCGCAGTTTTGACTGATTCAGTCCAAGATTTTTAGAAAACTCATTTTAAGTGAAAATTACAGTGTCGTGGGATTTCTGGAAATCTGATTCTGAGATTCATAAGCAGAAAAACCCGCATCCCTTCATTTGCTTCAAAGCATATGGAAAACAGAGCATGAAAAGCGGTGACAAATTCTGAAATTTTCAGACTGCAGAATTTTATGTTTTGCAATCAGTGGGTAACGGATTTTTAATCGTTCCATACTTTCACAATCTGACCGTATATCCTTTTTTAGCAGTTCTATATCTATATACCATGCTCTAGAAAAATAAAAAATGACTTTTAGTAAAAGCTGATCACCAAATAAATTCATGGAACATGGTGTATTAAACTTAGATGCCATATTTTTAGTGCAAAAGCTCCAATAAATCAGAAAAAATTAAGATTAAGATGATTCCTGATCTTTCTGAGAGTCTCATGTGTTCAATCAAGAAAAATACTACCAAATATCTTAGGTGTTCAAGCCCTTTTGAGAAATGCATACAAAAGTTCGAGTGTGCACAAAATCAGCAGTTCTTCATAAAATCAATTTTGTTTTATGCACAAAATTGATTTTAGTACCCAGTCACCTTTTGGTTATGACAAATACTACCCTACTCCCAATTATCTTAAATGTAATTAAAACATCAACCATTGAATCAATACCCATAATTTCTTAGTTGCATCATCACTTCAAAGAAATGGACAAAGTTAAAATAGAGAGAAAAAAGAAAATAAACAAATAATTAAATAAATAAAAGGGGGTTGGTGCCAATGTCTTACCGAAAGGGATCAAATCCGTATCACCTGATACCCACTTCAAGTCTCTTCGCAAAGAAAAGTAGGCTTATTTTAGAAACAAAATGACTAGAATGATGCTTGGATGTATTTAAAAAAATGTACAATATTAGAGCACAAATATGAAAGGTGAAGGGTCCAAAGTCTAACCTCGACTAAAGATGGGTAGGACGATGCGGCAGTCAATCATGGGGAGTCCTAAGAGGCTATCACCATAAGGCCTAGGGAGTCACGTAGAATGAGGGGCAATGTCACTATTGCATCTTTAAAACAAGGGTCGCTTAGGTCTGGTAAAATTGATGATTTGTTTGAAGTAATGGTGGGCAATTTTAAGAAAGTGCACATTATTTTTCAAATACATAAAAGCATCAAAATCAACATCTTTCAAAGAAAATAAGTCTACCCTATTTGCTAGAGATGTGACAAAACATTGGCACACTTTTCTTTTTATAATTTCTGATTTTTTTTATTTTTCTAATTTTCTAATTTTTGGGGGCTTTTTATTTTAAAACATGGGTTGGAAAAGCCTAAGCTAAGTTGTGCATGCAAGAAATAAATTAAAAGTATATCTTTTTTATTTTTTATTTATTAAAACAATCATAGAAATACCTAATCTACAATTGGATGCACGAGGAGAAATCGAAAATCTTTTTTTTATTTTCTTGAAAATGGGGGCTAAAAGGGCCTAACTGGGGGCATGAATGGAACTTAATTAGTCTAAACGTTCATCTTATGGGCGTTGTAGCACTTGGATGGATAACCCATGAAAGTATCTGCCCATCTACCCACACTCTCCTAGTCCGTAGGAGACTAAGTTACACTGGGAGGATGATGATGCAAACGGTAGGTGCTTAAATGCAATGAATATTAATATTTGTGATCATTTTAACAAATTAATTATGATGAGGAGAGGGGTTAAATGCACACTATAATTGCAATAGGATAACTAGAAATGCTGGGATTGGACTAATATGCAGATAAATCAACAACGAGTAAATTAAGTGATAACCTAAATTGAAGATGTAAGGAATTATACTATCAAATTTAAATAAAATATGATTATGGAACTAAATGAAATGACAACTTAAATTAAAAATGAGCAAATGAAACTAAGGTAAGCAATGCAAGCAAATTAATAATAAATGAAAGGGCCAGATGGATCTCACCTAAATGTTGTTAAAATCATACATCGGACAGTCAAACCTTGGTTCGTGTCTTGACGAAGGTGAAACTCCTAATTAGCGGGCGGGACCACGTACCTAACTGAATTCCAAACAATGGTGACGATGTGAGATGGGGAGGCCAAAGGTTGGTCAGTCGATGGTGCGATGCTGGGCAGGTACAAGGCTCGGTTGTGATGGTGGTTTATGTTGCGGCAGTGTGTATGGTGACTCTCTGACTGGTATGGGTGAAGGTGGTGGTTCAAGCAAGATTTGTGAGAGGACTACTTGGATGGTGATGAGAGTGGGTATGAGATGGAGTTTGATGATAGGGTGTGGTGAAGATGATGAAAGGGGTGTGACGCGGTTGTGGTGGTATGGCTGTGTTTTGATGAAAGTGACCATGGGCAGTGGTGTTGTGTTACCGAGGTGTGGAAAAGTGTAGGCCGTGGGGGCTGTTTTGTGAAGGTTGGCCTGATGGGTACTGAAGGTGTTGTGCCAAACTGCTCCGATACAGTTTGTTGTGGCAAACGTCTTTGATACCACCTGATGTGAAAGTGGCGTAGCGGAAAGATGCCAGACATCTATGGTCAAGATGCAATGATGGTCACACTTATGCAATCAATCAATACACAATAAAGAGACAAAGGATTTAAGTGGTTCACCCACTGGGGGCTACGTCCACGGAAAAGACACGAGTAATATCACCACAAACGAGGTAATTTATAGATGGAGCATGCACTTAGCCCCAATCCCACTATACACCCCGAACTCACTCACTCAGTCTTACTGCTGCACTACATGATGTGGGAACACCACAAGTGAGGGAGACTACATTTTTTCTTACACTCTTTTCACTCTCTTTCTTCCTTCCCCTTCACTCAATCTAATGGAGGGATCCTAATATAGACTCCATGGGGTTATGGAAGTCCCCATTTACAGCCTACCATGTGATGTTATGGTGATGGGCATTGCATGTGGCTGTAAGTGGGTGGTCTGTATGTTGCTATCAATGGGGCGGCTACTGCATGCGGCTGTCAGTGGGGTGACTATAGAGCTCACCTATTTGTCAACACTATCGGTTTTTATTGAGTCTACATTTCAACAAATCTCCACCTTAGCGAACATTGGAGCCAAAGCCTTCAAAACTCCTCTCTACCTTCACATGTCCCTGGAAGCACACAAGTACTGTTACCGCCTTCTCATTGCCTCTTATGAGGCTAAGGTAGGTTACTTCAATAATGCATCAAATCAGTTGTACCATTGTTCATAAGCTTACTTCGACTCGTATAATGATTTCTTTGACTTGGATTCATCATTAGGAACTTGGAACTTCACTCTACCTGCACTGAAAGTTCTTTCTTTCTTTTTCACAGAACCGCTTGCATCTGATGGCCTGATTTCCTCATTAAGAGACCCTTTTTCTTCATCCATAATTACCTTCCATTAACTACTTTCCTGCCTTTCCACTGACTCTAGATACATGGATGGGTCAACCATCAATGCATATGTGAAACCATATGGCCACTATCTGATGTTGACACATCATATTCTAAAAACCATATCAGATTTTCTTTCTCTCAGTAGTCTACTTGTTTTCGGCATATACTACTCTATCTGCACATCCATTGCATAATCTGACTGGCCCTTGGAGGAGTCGAATGCACACTCCTTCCGTACTAGGATGTTTGACTTTTGGAGACAATACCATTTTTACTTTAACAAGCAAAAGGCATATAGAGACTTACACTCTCTCCTGTCTTCCCTACATAGTATAGGTAATACCATGAGAAAGAAAGATTACATTCTCTTTTCTACATGGTCTAGGGTTATAGGTTACAAGATGTTTCTAATCCCTATTTTTTTTTTTTTTGCCTAAAGAAAGCTTCGATGCAAATACCGAACACCCCTAACCTTGACCCAATACTCGGCCAATTCAATGACCCATTCGGTTAACCCGAGATTGCAAGACATGACCAAAACAATCTCTATATTGGCTTGAACTTCTCACAACCCGAGCTACTAGGAGATAAAATTGGCAATTTGAAAGCCATGAAAATATATGAAAATCTTAAGGACCCACATATGATGAATTTTCAAAATGAGAATATCTCTTGATCTAGCCGTCGGATCTTCACAATTAACATTCCACTGAAAATCATTGAACAGATGAGATAAAGATCCAATTAATTTCAAGGCTAGAAAAATGTTTAGGTTTTCTAGTGAGACCAAAGCTCAGAAATTCATCTCTCGCAATTGGACTGTGGAATTTCCAAGATCCATGTACCATTGGAGAATTTATGATGTGTAGATCATTAGGCAAGCGAGATTCAGCTAAAAAGAAGTTTCGTAGTGAGATCCATCCTAAAATGGAGCCTATAAAAATAAAACTTTTCCTAAAATATGGATATTGATGGATGGACATGTAGATCTTAACTTATTTATTCAAAATTGTTTGAACAGGCAAAATCATAACATCTATAATGAAGATATTGAAAATAGTATATAGGGGGTACCAAAATGAGGTGTCCACACCACCATTCATGTTGAATCTTTATAAAAAATTATAAATTTCCCAAAATTTATAAAATACCATTATTTTATCTAAATTTCCAATAGTCTCTCTCAAATTTTCCCATGCACATGAAGTCTAATCATATATGTGAAACTCACATCATTCTAATAGAGGGTTGTGCATGGATTAAGTTGATATAACCAATTATAAGTACAATGTTTCATTTAGATTTAATAAAATGAGCCCTATATTGATAAAAATGGATTTATGTAAGGTCACTCTCTGCCAGTAAATGTATTTATTAATTGTTAATGTTAAGTATTAAAGAAAATAGATCTAAACTTATAAAATTAAGCATATATGGATAAAGTAATGGGCAAAAGTATCAGCTTTAAGGATACTAATTTTGGGATATGAAAGGTATTAAAATGAAAAGGAAGGGGGTATATTCAAATATTAAAACCACATGATCTTACTTACAAATCCTAGAAATCTTAGGGTTTTGTATACAAAAAACTCTAAAACATATGGCTAAGCCTATGTTTGATTTCAAACATTTATGGCAAGAATTTTCTTATTATCCAATGGGAAGAGATGAGGACTTCATACATTCAACCTTCTAATTTTGAGAGGAGATAATTTAGAAACTAGATTTTAAGGGTAAATGCTAACGGACTTAAATGAGTGTATGGGTACGTGAGTATTTACCAAAGGAGAAAAAAAAAGGCATACATAGTGATTAGTCCTTTTTTGCTAATTGTTTCCCATGCCTCTTCATTTGGTTTGAAAAGTTTCATTTCATCCAAGTACTCATTTTCTTAAGAGTTTTTTGTATATACCCCCTAAGGTTTCTAATATTTGTAAATAGGCCCTTGTGGTTTCAGAATTTGTAAATAGGCCACTACTTTGGCATTTTCCTACCTTTCATATCCCCAATTAAGCGGATTTAACAATAAAAAGAAGAAGCCAATAGGTTTTGCTGATTTTGACAATTTTGCCTATATCTTTATTTATCACTACAAAACTTTTCTCCTTCATAAGTTTTTTTTAACCTTTTCACTTTAACTTTCTTCTTTTAATTAAGCCCACTAAGTTGTTCATGGTATGTGGCTGATGACATTCTCTTTTTTAACATTAAGATAAAATTATTTTAGTTTTTTTTCTTTCTCCACATTATTTTTTTCTGGAATCTTAGGGCCTCTTTGGCATAGATTTTTTTTTTATAGGAACAGTTCTCTTGAGAAGGGAGACTAAAAATAGATTTTGATATTACTTTCTCTCTCCTCTCTCTCTCTCTCTGTCTCTCTCTCTCTCTCTCTTTGCATAATGGTTTTAAGGCAAGGAAGGTGTGCCTTGTAGATTTTAAGAACTTATGTTGGCCATTTCTCTACATAATGGTTCTCGTAAATTCGTGTCTTTGTGATCTATTCTTGCATTGGTTATTCCAATTTCAAGCATTTGAAAAGGTGTTTTAAAGAGCCTTTTGTTTTCTTTTCTTCTTCTTTTTTTTTTTTTTGCTAAAAGGAAAAATTGTATTAGTAGGAAAACAATAATTAAAAAAATAGTTTTAAGGGGCCCTACTCTTGAGCCACCCATTAGATGAATATATGATTTTTGGTGGACATATTAGATTAAATGAAATGTCACTTAATCACTTGTCCTAAATATAATTAATTAAAACTATGGTTTTGCCCTCATGTTGCTAATAGGGAATAGCTTCAAGACATCAATCAAAATTGATAAAAACAAGAGAGGAGCAAGTGACACATTTATAGCATTGAAGCAATTTAACAGATCTATTATTCAACCCACTTTCAAGGCCTATTACTTAATATCTAAAACCTTAGGAGGGGAGTATACAAAAATGGTTGTAAGGACAAAAACTGTCATTTTGATAAACAAATTGAGCACAATTCTCATGGTAGCCACTCATTTCCATCAAATCCACATGTTTTGGGATACAAGAGGTATTAAAATACCGAAATAGGGGCCTATTGATAAATACTTAAACCAAAGGGACCTATTTGTAAATATTAAAAACCTTAGAGTGGTATATGAAAATACTCTTTTTTTAATGGCATGCTCTTCATGAGGAACTTAGAATAAAGAAATTTCTTAGTAAAAGAAATATTAATTGTGACTCAAAATGTATCTTTTGTGATGCAAAAGGAAAAGCATAGGAAGGTAGGAGACAAAAATATCTACCATTACCGTTAAAAAAAGTCTTTTGTGATGATTGTTTTGAGACCAATCCCACCTGTTTGACTATCCTTGCATTTTCATTGGTTAAATTTGGGAGTCCCTTTCTAGAAATCTCATACTCAAGCTTCTTACTATTATTTTAACTAGCATTTGCTCAAAAATTTAATTTACTTATTGCTACCTGTTTCTGGTTTGTTTGATTATGCCCAATATGTAGTCTTCTCATTATTTGTTCCGAGTTGTGGGTTATGTCAGCCTCTAATTCATTTCTTATCTTTCTTTGATTATATTTTCGTAAAATGAGAATGTTATTTGATGCTAATTTTTGAAAATTTCACCTTTATTTTTTTATTTGCCAATGTACCTTTGTAAAGTAGTATGGCCTTGTACGCTTATTTGCTCATTTTTGGCTATGAATAAATAGGGGTAATTTGGGTGGAAGTCCAATTTTTCAAACTTAATTAGGTAAAAGTCCACCTCCTAAGTTCTTAGTTACAAGAGTTCACTAGTGTTATCAGATTTAATGCCTCCAGTCCATTCTGTTTTATATATTTTGTGATAATGGCAATTTTACCCCTAGGATTTTATTATTTCTTTTTAGAGTTTATTCGCTGGCCATTATTTTGGCAACCACTAGCGACTTTTCCAGCCAACTTTTCTAGCAAACGACTAGCATTATTATTATTATTATTTTACTTGTGTCTATGATGTTTACGTGGAACAAATGTAAGGTTGAGAAGATTTTTCATTTTTCCTTATCATTATCTAGGAACTTGGGATTCTCAAGTGATGGGGAAGGACTACAAGCCCAAAGTGTCTGGATAGAAAGGCAAAGGAAAATAATTTGCTAGTAGTGGAGGTAATGAGAATGCCCTTTCTAAGAGTATAGGAAAAGTAGGGAAAGCATCAGATGGGCTCGGCAAAAATGGGAACATGCTTGAAACAGGAATATGAGATACATGAACATAGAATTCTGATAGTGCACAAATTGAAGAACCAAGATCATGTATTAATATATATGATAAACAAGAACATCAATCAGATGTATTAGAAATAGGAACATGCTTGAAACAAGAACATGAGATACAATAACATTAAGAATTCTAATAGTAAAGAAATTGAATGAAACTATGTCATGTATTAGTGTACATGATAAATGGGAACATCAATTAGATATGTTAGAAATAAAAACATGCTTGAAACAGATGAGATATAAGAACATTAAATATTCTGATAGTGTGCAAACTGAGGGAAATAAGATCATATATTAGTGTATATGATAAACAGGAACATCAATCAGATGTGTTAAAGACAGGAATATGCATGAAAAGGGAATATGAGATATAGGATCAATACGAATTCTAATAGTGCATAAATTAAAGAAAATAGGATCAAGTATTAGAGTACATGATAAACATCTATCTAATACATTAAAAACGTGAACATGCTTGAAACAAGAACATTAAGAATTTTGATAGAACACAAATTAAAGAAAACTGGATCATGTATTAGTATATATGGTAAATGAGAACATCAATCTGATCTGCTACAAACATAAATATGCTTGAAATAAGAACATGAAATACGTGAACATTAAGAGCTCTAATAGTGCACAAATTGGAGAAACAGGATCATTTATTAGCTTACATGATAAACGAGAACATCTATTAGATGTGTAAGAAACAGAAACAAGCTTGAAACAAGAACATGACAAATAGGAATATTGAGAATTTTGGTAGTGTACAAATTGAATAAGACATGATCATGCATTAGTGTATAGAATAAACAGGAAAATCAATTAGATATGATAAAAACATAAACATGAGGTGTAAGGCCCCGACCTGATTTAATTGTAATTTATATAAATTAAACTTCACTTCTTATTAATTAATGTATTTTAGCCTTAATTTATATTATTCTTAATGTTTATTGGGTCTTGGTTGGTTATGTAGTTGGGTTTGACCAAACTAGATAGGAATTATGGCTCATTTTGGTACTTTTCATATCTTGAGTTATGCATTCATTGGGCACATCATTTATACATCATCTTGGCACCACATTAATTTGCATCATGTGTATTTTAGCTTATGGGTCAACTTTCATTTTTGGCTCAGCTCAATTCGGATCCATCTTGACCCACTTGAATTCCAATTGACTCACACTGCAAAATCCAAGAAACTATCAGGACCTGCTTGTAAATTCCAAAAAATTTGGATGTAAAAACCGACTCAATAGCCCTTTTCTGCATCCCCTTCTTTTCTACTGCTGGAACTTCTCCTTCTTCTTTTTTTCTCCTCCTTTACCAGCTGGAAATCAAGCTTGGAGCTGTTGCATGCTGGAGCCAAGGCTCCCATTGTCTTCCTCATGATCTTCTTGCTTGTCTTCTCCATTGGAATCTCTCCATTCTATCTCCTCTTCTTAACCACAGCTCCACAGCTCCCTAAGGTAAAAACTCAGTCATCCCTCCATTTCTTTGAGTTCAAAAGAGTCGAGGAGACTTAATCTTGTAGCATGCATGAATCTCATGCTCATTTCCTCTAATGCATGTCTTAGATCATCTTCTATTGAGGTTTTCTCCACCATTAAGCCAAGGACATAAGAAATTGAGTCAAGCACTATATGAGGCAAGTATAAGTATAAGTATATATGTTTACTACATGCATGGTTTATTATATTGATTCTTGATGAATTCTTTACTAACGCCAAACTTACTACTGTTTTACCCTCTTAATTAAGAATATGTGATGATTTGAATGATAATGAGTATACTTGTAACAGTCCGACCTATCTTAAACATGCTTAGTGACTAATTAAGTAAGTTTTTTTTCTAATTACCATTGAATTAAGTTTTTTTTCTAATTACCATTGAATTAGGTTGGTTTCAACTTGTTTTGCTTTTGTAGGTTATGTTTAAGTCATAGATAGGCATTTCGGTCGAATTTAACCTTACCTTGATAGTGAAAACCCTTTTTCGTGATTTTCAAGTTCATGGCTTTACGTCATTTATGCATCATATTGGCATCATCACATTCATTTCGTTAAGCTCATTAACTTTTGTATGTGATGCGAATAAGTTTGAGTCCAATTGTGTTAGTTGGACCTTTATTTGACTTGAACTGTAATTACCTCAAGAAATAGGGACTTTCTTATAAATTCTAGAAAATATTCTGTATATATAAAAAGCTAATATTCCTAATTAATACTTTTCTCTGTAACACTCTTGTTTTTGCCCTAAAGTCTTGTTTTTCTCCCCTGTCATGATTATCTCATCCAAGCAAAAGAATTGATATTGGTTTGTATAATTGGAGGCTCATATTTGCGCTCCAGTGTCTTCTATTCTCATCTCCTTCTTCAATCTTCACATGCATATCAGTTAGGTTCGAGACTTGGAGTATCATCTCAAGTTGTGCCAAGAGTAAGCGTAGCGAATTGAGTTCTAAACCAAGGCAAATATTAGCAAATTTTGGTTTAATACATGTTGGTATATGATAATTCTTGTATATTACTAACTCCTGTGCATTCAGCCCTTATATGTTTCCCTTTCTCAATTGTATGATGAAGTTAAATCTTTTTGACATAGTATGAGTTAAAACAAGGATACCTGAATGAATGAAATAGAGAGGGCGTACCCTAGTACAAACTCAAGTTGTAAAACCTATCTGGAAGTTACTTCAGAAAGTAGCTTTAGATGAAACGTTGCTATAAAAAACTGAAGCTTACAGCCAAGCCACAAGGAAGTTATGGCTCACGGTCCACAGAGCTAAAATAATCATATTTTCATCTACAGCTAAGCCAAAGCTAAACCGTAAAATGTGCTACAGCTACGTGTAGCTAAGCCGTGACTTAGTTGTAGGTTATATACGACTAAGCCGTAGAAGAAAATACAGTTGAATCGTAAATGTAGAGGAAATTTGGGTACCTACGGTTAAGCCATAGTGCATTTTGTGGCTAAGCCATAGAATGCCCACGACTAAGCCGTAAGGTCTTTGAAAATCAAGATTAAGTAGGTACTATTACAAAACTTTGTAGGGCCTTAGTTTTTGAATCCTTTTACATTCTTAGCGGCCCAATGGAATAATGAAAGATCATGAACGTCTTGAGGGCTGAGACTTCTTCATGTGATGTTGTCCAATTTTTAAGTACCTTCCCATGTGTGTTGGTTTAAGGAACATTAATACACAATCCCAACACAATGTAACATAAAAAAGAGATAACTATGTATTGTATAATTTAAAGCTATATTATCATGCACAGTTAGAAATAATAGATGATTAGATTAGGGTTGGTTAGTAAAACTACTTTGATTCTATTAAATTGAATTGCATGGCATATTGGATGATTGTTAGTGTCTTCCACTCTAATGATTTAAAGTGAAATGATCATCATATGTATTGACTTCTACTCTTCCAATAGTGAATTGAATTGAAATGATCAGTGTATGCATTGAATCTATTTAACATGTTTCTTGAAAGTCTTAATAATATTGACATTGAATTGAGTACGAACATATTGTATGAATGAATTAAATGTATACGGTTGGGTACTGTTCCCACTCAATAAATGAATTGCATTATCACTCAAGTTTAATTATATGACTGAATTAAAATGGTCTGGCTTTACTCAGCCTCAGCCTGATGATACCAAGCGGGGTTGACTTTGGTGTGGCACAAACATTGTGCTATAGTGTACTATTTTGAGGTTTTCAAACTCCATGTACAAGAGACCCATTTATACCTTGGCCCGGTCAATAGTGTTCTCAAGACATAGATCCTTAGAGGGAAGACATGGCAAATGTAATATCCAAATATTAAAGTATTTTGTTATTTGATTCTTATAGCATGATTACTCAATTGCACAACATTCCTAGTACACTGAATTGACCTTTTTAATCACATGTTAATGATTCTTATAGATGCAACACGTGTTAGCTTGATTGTGTTTATACTTTGTTGAATAATCTTATTCATTAGTTGTCCATGGTGTTACAGGTCAGCTCCCAGTTCCAATCTTACGAAGATCAAGAAGACTCCAAATGAGACTTTCAGGAACCCCTCTAGTTTAGCGAGTGGACAACAGATTAGTGCTGATTGATCCACCATGAAGTGCACGAGAGCATCTTAGGCCTTCTTTTGGGTTTTTGGGAAACAACTACATTTAGGGTATCATGGCTTGCATTAGTTTTCTTTTGTCATGTATGGTTCATGATCCCTTGTCTTGTGAAAACTGTATCACTCTTGTATACTGTTTAAGAACTTTCTTTCCTTTTTTGTAAAGTTACAACTCATGTTTATATCATATCATATGGATGTATAATAGTTTGGTTGAAATTATCAAATTTCATGAATGGTACTCACAAGCTTCTGCGTTTATGTGCTTGGACAGATGTCTGTTATAAGCATCTCACCTGTGTAAGTAATGTGACTCTCTCTTGTGTAATTCCACTTAAACTCTAGTCCAGGTGTGAATTACACGAAAGTACGTTTCACTAATTGGGGCAAATCCTTATACCCGAATTCTTGGGCTCAGGTTGTGATATACGTAAGTATGGTATCAGAGCATGAAACAGTCAATTAAAAGAGACAGGTAGGAACATGGTGAGGAGACAATAGAATTTCGCGTATATCAAATATTTGACTCTATAGCCTAAATATATTGGAAAATGGGTATTTCTAAGTTGAGATGATTTTCTTTGTTGCAGGAAATGCCTTCAAGATTGGGTAATAACAATCACAATGAGGTTAACATGAACCCATTCATGGAGACTAGCGGATTTGCTCCTCCATAGCCACCTCCTAATACAGACAACCATTTTATGATGATGATACAAGCAATTCATGCACAGTCACATGCTATGCAAGCATAGATGCAAGCTATGTAGTCTCTACAAGCACAGATGGCTTCTATAGCTAAACGACGGAATCAATCATTAGTCCAACCACATGTAGAGCAACGGGTAGTACTTCAACCTAAAGAAAATGATCCCAATGATATATACAAGAAGTTTCGAAAAAGAGGTGCAACAGAATTCCACGGCATGGAATATGCTTTATAAGTAAATGAGTGGTGTCATACCCCGAGCCCGAGATTCTATAATTAAAGCGACTCTCGATGTGCGGCATATGTAATTCCGTGGTAATCCGTGTGGTACTAAGACACGTATAAACCACCACAAGGGAAAAAGCACATATATCATGTGTGAGGATTGACATACAACACGTGTCCATTTAAAACATTTGTGGAAGCCAGTGTATTTTTTTTACTTATACTTAACAACATCATGTACAATTCAGATTTTAAGATATAGTATTAAGCATAACTAAGTCAATTACATTGAAAATTATAAACCTAAGATATAGAACTTGAAAGAGTCTTTTATATAAAATATAGTCCCATGTATAATTCTAAATGACTAAAGTACAAATGTCTACATGAATGATCCAAAGTAAGAATACATGGTGTGACCAAATACATAGGATCTAAATACAATCCAAATAACAGACTTACATGTCCATCAAATCAAATAACATCATAATTGTATGATCTAATGGCATGATGCATAAACATAGCCACACCAATGGCATATTCTAACATATCCCAAAATAAATCCGTGACGCTCTTCGAGATAAACAACTAGAAAATATTGTCAATTCCACATTATTATACTATACCGTACGAAGTCTTTGGAAATTCCTTTATGGGTGCTTCGAAGATGGAATCAGTACTTGAACCTGTTTATAATAACAAGGGTAGCATTATTAACATGACGGTTAAGCAAATATAGATGCATATAAAACTATTATGTTGTATCAATTGAATTAGAGATATATTAATTAAAAGATAGCAATAATCATAAGCTAGGCATGTTGGCACGAGTAAACATGAGTAATGAATCATAAACAGGATATCGAAACATACTAATTGGCATCTACGAGGCTATGTTCTCCCCAAAGAAAGCGTATCATCTAGAGAGAGTGTATAACATGCATATGGAAATTATGCTAGGGGATCAGTCTAACTTCCCGAGGAGCACCAACCAACTCCTCCATAAACTACTACAGTAGGAACATAAAGAATATCCGAATTAGTCCCGTCGAACCTAATAAGGGTATAAGCTAGGTGGTGCTGACTCAACATATCAAGACTGTCCCAAATTCATATCATACATACTTATCATTGATCATAGCAATCATAACATATTCGTACATAATCATTGATGCTTATCGTCATATCATACATAAGGATTTTCATCTTGAGATCATATTCAATCATAAAATTTGGAATTAAACAAATAACTGATAATCAAACAATGCATACTTAAATAAACTAATGGAGCTCGAACCCTCTCAACCTTAGCTACAGCCATTTTGGCTCATAGGCCATATTCAATAGAAGCTCCAGCACCGATTTCGCCTTAAGGTTCGTTAGGAAGAATGGGTATATAATTAGATCATATTGAGGGCAATGTTACTTAACAATATGAATGCAATTAAATTAAGCAATTATCAAGGATAGTTACTAGCCAACCCAATGCTAGATAATACGTGTTTCCAAAATAATTCAATACGATGTATTCATAAAATGCCCAATATCATTGTGTTACCAAAATCCCAATGTTACATTGTGCATGCAAAAGACACATCTTCGTATACTAACACTCATGACGTAACATTTGAAACTGATTGAAAAATCAAGAAGGAATGAGTGACAGCTTAATACTCTTCCTTCTTAGTATTTAATTACCGTTGGACTAATTTGTTTGAGGTAACGATACCATTTCTAAGGCTACACATGGTCTTTAATTATACTTAATGTCCTAACGGTAGGAATGGCTTATATCATATCTCTAATGTTTTAAAATAACGTTTAAACAACTTCCAACTTAATCCCCATTTTAAAGAAGTAAAATAAGATTTTACTAAAACTAAGGGGTAAATTTGCTCCCTAATAACTCTCATAAATGGTCCTAAAATATTCCTAATATGTGTATATGTTCCCCTCAAAACACTTCCATAAAATAGCTCTTATTTACATAAAATATTAGTACTCATATAAAGCTTACCTCATAAAACATCGTGAGTGAGTTCCGTAGAGCATTTTGGGCCAAAAGAATACTACAGAATTTAAAAGGTACGAATGAATTATTCTTTATCCCATAAAATAATCTAAAATAATATCCATTGTTCCATACATACTAACACTTACTAGAGCTTTGGTAAGGCCCCTATATTCTGACAATTTTAGATATTATTGTGGTTGTAGAAAATTTGGATAATTTAATGAAAAATTTTAGAACACTTCAGCTCTACCAAGGATTAAAAGTGTAGCCTCTTTTTATGCCCCACGATGGACTATAACAAGTCCATAGTCAGTTATTTGAACCAATGTTTAAATAAATATTTCAACAGAGAATTTTTAGTTACCCAACCGATCGGGTAGGTGTCCGACTAGTAGGATACCTCCCCGAACGGAAATTCGACTGATTAAACCCAAGGGTAGACCGGTCAGCCCTTAGAGCATTTTACTTTGGGCAGAATTAGTCTCAAACTAATTTTTCCTTCTCCTCTTGGCTCTTTCCACTTTCATTCATCAAGCACACCTTCTAATTACTCCTTAACACCAACCCACATCACAATTAGGTTCACCTTCATCTAGTCCCGTCATTCATTTATAATTATACTATCATTAATCATTAACATTAAAATAATCTTAATTCAAGAGTAAAAGAGCTGTAAATTGGCATTTATAGAGAGTTCATCAGGAATCAACCTATTTAACATATATGCAGTACTTATATCCAACTATATTTGCCTTAACTCAGTGCTTTACCCAAATCTAGCTCTTCCTTTGGTTTGATGGTGGAGAAAACATAATCTCTAACCATAGATAAAACCCTACATGAAAATGTATAAAATGGTGATGAGATAGGTTGCATGCAATAACTTAGAATCTCATTGACTAATTTTAAGATGAAAAACTAAAAAGAGAAAGTAATTCTTATCTAGGGGAGCGGTAAAGAAGAGGAAGAGATCAATTTATGAGATTCCAAAAAAGATGATGAACAAGGAAGTAAAGAGGAAGAAGAGGGAGTTGTAGCTCTTGCATGCACAACTCTAAGGCTTGGTTTCCAGCTGTTGGAGAAGGAGAAGAAGAGAAGAAGAATCAACTCTAGTAGTAAAGAAGAAGGATAAGAAGGAAAGCTGCGGGAATTGAGGTTTTAAAGCTGGATTTTGCTGGGATTTGCATGCAAGTTCAGCTTGTTCATAGAAATCTCAGTTTAAGTCAATTAGGCTTCCATTGGGCTAAGATGGATCCGGACTGAGCTGGGCCAAATACAAATAATGATCCACATGATGAAAATACGTATGATGCAATTAATATGATAGTAATATGATGTAAAACCATATAACTCTGAATTACAAAAAAGTCCATGCCTACCTAGGTTTGGTCAATTCAAACGCAACTACCTATTCATGACTCGATAGAAATTAAAATCAAGATAAATTAAGACTAAAATACATTAATTAATAGGGAATCAAGTTTAATTAATATAAATTACAATTAAGTTGCGTTGGGACCTTACATCTCACCCTACTTATGATCATTCGGTCCTCCGAATGAAATAAACTTATAAAATAAATTGGGCATACTTATCGAACCTGTTCATTCATAGATGATGTGAAGAAGCGGCTCCACGTGCGTTGCCTTTGGCTTCATTTAGATTTCTTTATACTCTATGACACATAGCAAAACTAAAATGAGCTTGTGGAGCTTCGACAAGTAGAAGATATTGATGATTCTTGCCCGAAATGGGTTGCTTTCTTCAACGAAATCTTTAGGACTACTCTATCATCGATCTGAAATTCGAGGACATTTCTGTGATTGTCTGTGAAGCTTCTCTGCTTAGAATGACATTCTTCGATTCTTCAACTTCATGCGCCGACTCCGCCGCATTAATGACGATTGTAAACTTAAGGAATCTAGATCCACTTCTTCTTGAACATAAGGATGCATACTTCATGCCTTTAGAAGTTTAGATGGAAGGTCTTGTTGGACATCTAGCTTCGGCTGGTACTCTGCATGAAGCTAAGACTTGTCGCCAACAACTGAGGAACATTAATCAAAATTATAAGGCAACCTACTAACCCAAGCAAACACTATTCCTACCTAGGAATTGGCAGCCTAATCACCATACAATCAAAGACCTCTGTCAATTCACTAATGATCAATAGTCACTCGAACTATTTCATTATACTTACTCATTAAAGAGGACCTGAATAATTATTAAACTAAAATCTGATTGACACTTAGAAATCCATAAAAGACACAATAGGTAACTTTCCTCACATTATTCCATCAAACCTACCTTTAGGTCTAAATACATTTCAGATGCTCCACGAATGAAATGATAATCCTCATGCTTAAATAGAATTTCTCCTCCAACCAGCATCTTTATTAATGAATTTAATGCATCAAAATATCGTCAATGAAGGTAATCATAAAAATGAAACATATTTGATTCAACAAAGACATATATACACCCAAAGTATTCATCACCTCAAAGATATACAGGAAATCATATAACCCAAATATGATTCTGGGGATCGATCTCATAACACAATTTAATAATATCCAAAATTATATTCTCCAGATTATCATTTAATTGATTACACTTCAGAAGTTTAAAAAAGTCTTTAGGTGATTCACTTTTCCAATAACAAGATCAGATTACATCAAGATATTCTTAATAAACACCACAACTAATTTAAGAATATACAAGCATTCTATTGATCAAATCATAATACCATCAATTAATTGACCACCTAATAAATAGCCAAGAATTTATTACGCTCCTTTCTGATTAGGACATAGCTTCAAAGCACATAACTTTAGATGCTAAATTGGTATCAACTGAACCTCAATTCAATTTCAATAATATCCTTTGCACGCTGATTTGATTGAGCAATTCATCATTGCTGACAGTGAATGATTGTTCTTACTAGTCATGATTGTTCTTACTAGTCACATAACTCAATTGCCTTTGATCAATATGCCTTTGAACGGTGCAAATTTCCTTTTTGTCAATTAACATAAAAACTTTCCACGAATTTACTTAGCAAAAAAACTTGGGATTCCCACTTAGGATATGCTGTCAACAAACTCTCAAGAAACTAGTCTAGATAACAATCTCATCCATTATGTGATCAAGGACTCTAATTAAATCCGAATTGCTAACTACGCGATTATATCTACTGAATCAAATCTATTATCTACATCTTCACACAGATCTACTGGTTCTCAAAGAATCAAGAAGTATCACAAGACTTAGAAGTTATGCGCACATCAATCTATCCACACAAAAGAATTGTTCCTCTTAATTAATTAACAAACAGAACTACGATTTCGAAATTATCTCACAATCCTATGATAACATCTTGTGAGGCCACAAGGAGTTCCGAATCTAGGTAACTGACCTCGAACTTTGCCAACTAATAATAATCTCAAATTTATTAGATCATTGAACATTCAACACTAGATATAATATGCCTTTAGGACTGCAACTTGTCAAACTAAAATTGATGTCTCTGCAATTAGTAAAATCAATTAATCCTCACGAGATGAAGAAAAGTCCTCTAAGGATTATCACGAGCACTAACAGATTGGGATACATCAAAATATCAATGATAATTGTAATCCACAAACCGATCAGTGTATGGAATAAAGATTCTATTACTTAACTCATAAATATATATTTGGAGCAGTGATCAATCCCATAAACCATCAAGAACTCCTAAAGTCTAAATTTGATCTTAAGAGTTAGTCTTCAGACATTTTACTCTCAAGTTTAAGATTGCAATAACCCATCCTCAAATCAAATATTTTTTTGAAAATTATCTTGCACTACGAAACTAATTGGATAACTCATCAATATGAAGCAGTAATTACTTATACTCAATAGCCACCTGTTTTAACTGCTTAAATTGATATAAATCCTAAGGGTGCTAACTATATCTCAACAAGTAATACCAAATCTCCTCACACGATTACTTTGGAAAAATAATTTTGGAATCTCGCTTCAAAACTCATGTTCAACAAGAATCTTAGAAAACTATCTTAAATAGCAAGCACATGGACTACTTATAACATCTACAAATAAAAGGAACAATAGAGAGTGAAAATAACAGGTAAAGAGATCACCTTTTACTGACACTACTTGCAACTTGATGCACAATGGGGCTTCGCTGGCATTTTTCTTTCCTGGATATTTTGCTAGTCGATGCTTCATTGAAGCACAACGAAAGCATGCTCCAATCTTTCTCCAGCATTTATCCGTCTCATGGCCCTTGCTACATAGATCACATACTGGTTTTCCAGAACTATGAGCCTTGATCTTCTATTTCTTCCACTGCACAATGTGCTCCTTAGAAGATGATGCGTTGCACTTGGATTTCTTCTTCAGAACATCCTACAAACTCTCCTTCCCTATTGCCAAATTCTTCTGCAGTTGAGCTTGTCTTTCCATTATTATTGCTATCTGCACTTACATTGCAACTTGATTCTCACTGATCCTTGTTACTTGCCCCATCATCATCACTAACATGCTTTGCATCATCAAAAAGAACCTATTATCTGTAGACAGAGAAGCTTGAGGTACGCGATCCAAGTTCTCAACGGGAACATCCTCTAAGTCATCATTCCTAACATTCCTCGAGGAACTGTGACGGGTATTATTAACTCTTGGAATTGGGGCCATTATCTATAAGAAAGTCGTCATTATTTCAAACAAAGCGTTAGTAGACTCAAAACATCCTATACAACCCATATCCTAATGCACCTATAGTATCATCATCACGTTCCATAAGTTTCTAAATCATTTATTCCAGACTTATTTATGCTACAACACCATACCTTGTATATTTTCAGGATTCATGCTCTGAGACCATTACTTACGTATGTCACGCCCCGAGCCCGAGATTCCATGATTATGGCGACTCCTGAGGCATGGCATACATAATCCCGTAACAATCTATGGCTACTGAGACATGTACGAACCACCATAAAGGAAAAAGCACAAATCTCATGTGTGAGGACTGGCATATAATATATGCCCATTTAAAACATTTGCGGAAGCATGTGTATTTTTTTTTTACCTGTACTTAACAACATCATATACAATTTAGATTTTGAGATATGGTATTAAGTATAACTAAGTTAATTAAACTGAAAATTGTAAACTAAAGATATAGAACCTAAAAGAGTCTTTTATATGAAATGTAATCCCATGCATAATTCTACAAGACCAAAGTATAAATGTTTACATGAATGATCCAAAGTAAGAATACATGGCGTGACCAAATACATAGGATCTAAATACAATCCGAATAGTAGACTTACATGTCCATCAAATCAGGTAACATCATAATAGTATGACATAATGGCATGATGCATAAATATAACCACACTAATCGCATATTCTAACATATCCCAAAATAAACCCGTGATGCTCTACGAGATAAACAACTGGAAAATGTTGTCAAGTTCACACTACTATACTATACCCTGGGAAGTCTTTGGAAACTCCTCTATGGGTCTTCGAAGATGGAATCAATACTTGAACTTGCTTATAACACCAAGAGCAGTACTGTTAACACGACGGTTAAGCAAATATAGGTACATATAAAACTATTATGTTATATCAATTGAATTAGAGACATATTAATTAAAAGAGAGCAATAATCATAAGGTAGGTATGTTGGGCACGAGTAAACATGAATAACGAATTATAAACAGGATATTGAAACATACTAGTTGGCATTTACGAAGCCATATTCTCCCCAAAGAAAGCATATCATATAGAGAGAGCGTATAACATATGTATGGAAATTATGCTAGGAGATCAATCTAACTTCCCAAGGAGCGCCGATCAACTTCTCCATAAACTACTATATAGGAATATAAAGAATACCTGAATTGGTCATGTCGAACCTAATAAGGTCACAAGCTAGGTGATGTTGACTCAACATATCAAGACCGACCTAAATTCATATCACACATATTTATCATTGATCATAGCGATCATCGCATGTTCGTATATAATCATTCATACTTATCGTCATATTATACATAGGGATTTTAGGTCTTGAGATCATATTCAATCATAAAATTTGGAATTAAGCAAATAACTGATAATCAAATAATACATACTTAAATGAGTTAATGGAGCTCGAACCCTCTCAACCTTATCTACAGCCATTTTGGCTCACATGCTATACTCAATAGAAGCTCCAAAACCGAGTTCGCCTCAACGCTCGTTAGGAAGAATGGGTACATGATTAGATCATGTTGGCAAAGTTACTTAACTATATGAATATAATTAGATTAAGCAATTATCAAGGATAGTTACTAGCCAATCATCTACTAGATAATCTGTGTTTCTAAGGTCATTCAATACGATATATTCATAAAACATCCGTTGTCGTTGTGTTACCAAAATCTCGGTGTTACATTGTGTATGCAAAAGACACCTCTTCTAATGCTAACACCCATGACGTAACATTAGAAACTGACTGAAAAATCAAAAGGGAATGAGTGACAGCTCAATACTCTTCCTTCTTAGTATTTAATTACCGTCAGGCTAATTTGTTTAAGGTAAGGATACTATTTCTAAGGTCATATATAATCTTTAATTATACTTAATGTCCTAACTGTAAAAATAGCTTATATCATATTTCTAAGGTTTTAAAATAAAGTTCAAATAACTCCCAATTGAATCCCCATTTTAAATAAGTAAAATAAAATTTTACTAAAATTGAGGGGTACATTTGCTCCCCAGTAACTCTCATAAATGGTCCTAGAATATTCCTAACATGTGTATATGTTCCCCTCAAAATATTTCCATAAAATAACTCTTATTTACATAAAATATTTGTGCTCATATAAAGCTTGCCTCACAAAACATCGTGAGTGAGTTCTGTAGAGCATTTTGGGCCAAAAGAATACTAAAGAATTCTAAAGGTACGAATGTATTATTCTTTATTCCATAAAATAGTCTAAAGTAATACCCATTGCTCCATACATATTGACACTTACCGGAGCTTTGATAAGGCCCCCATATTCCAACAATTTTAGATATTATTATGGTTATAGAAAATTTAGATAACCTAATGATAAATTTTAGAACACCTCAGCTCTATCAAGGATCAAAAGTGCAGCCTCTCCTTATACCCTGTGATGGACTGTGGAAGGTCCATAGTCAGTTATTTGAGCCAATCTTTAAATAAATATTTCAACCAAGAATTTTTGGTTACCCGATCGATCGGGTAGGTGTCCTACCGATCGGATACCTTCCCGAATGGAAATTTGACTGATCGGACCCTAGGGCAGACCGATCGGCCCTGAAGCGTTTTGCTCCAGGCAGAATCAGTCTCAAACTAATTTTTCCCCTCTCCTCTTTGCTCTTTCCACTTTATTTCATCAAATACACCTTCTAATCACTATTTAACACTAACCCACATCACAATTAAGTTCACCTTCATCTAGTCCCATCATTCATTTATAATTATATTCTCACTAATCATTAACACTTAAACAATCTTAATCAAAGAGTAAAAGAGCTCTAAATTGACATTCATAGAGAGTTCATCAGGAATCAACCTATTTAATAAACATGCAGTGCTTATATCCAACTATACTTGCCTTAACTCAATGCTTTACCCAAACTTAGCTTTTCCTTTGGTTTGATGGTGAAGAAAACACAATCTCTAACCATAAATAAAACCATACATGAAAGTGAATGAAATGGTGATGAGATAGCACAACACCAAAATCTGTGAAAAAAAAAAAAAAAAAACAACAGTCTGAGGCCGTCGTTTTTTTAGGAACACCGGCCATCAAAAATTTTATAGTCATTTTTTAAGAAAACGACGGCCCTATGGCCGTCATTTTTTGAAAAACGACGAGCCTCATTTGAATTTCCTGACGGCCTTAGGCTGTCGTTTTTTGAAAAAATGACGCTTGAAAAAACGACTGCCCATGGCTGTCATTTTTCTCGAAATTTGAGATAGTGTAGGTTGCATGCAGTAACTTAGAATCGCATTGACTAATTTGGCGATGAAAAACTGAAAAAAGGAAGTAATTCTTACCTTAGGGAACTGGAAAGAAGAGGAAGAGATCAATTTGTGAGATTCTAGGGAAGATGAACGAGGAAGTAAAGAGGAAGAAAAGGGAGTTGTAGCCCTTGTATGCACAACTCTAAGGCTTGGGCTTCCATTGGGCTAAGATGGATCCGGACTGAACTGAGGCAAATACGAATAATGACCCACATGATGAAATACACATGATGAAATTAATATGATGCTAATATGATGTACCATTCAACTCTGAATTACAAGAAAGTCCTTGCCTACTAGGTTTGGTCAACTCCAACGCAACTACCTATCCATGACCAGATAGAAATTAAAATCAAGATAAATTAAGACTAAAATACATTAATTAATAGGAAATCAAGTTTAATTAATATAAATTACAATTACAACTGAGGGACATCAATCAAAATAATAAAGAAACCTACTCACCCAAGTGGACATTATTCCTACCTAGGAATTTCATAGCCTAATCACCATACAATCAAAGACCCTTATCAAATCACTAACAATCAATAATTACTCGAATTATTTAATGTTACTCACTTCTTAAAGAGGACTTGAACAATTATTGAATTGAAATTTGATTGACATTTAGAAATCTATAAAAGATTCAATTGGTAACTTTCCTCCTATTATTCCATTAACCTGCCTTCAGATTTAAATACATTCCGTATGCTCCACGAATGAAATGATAATCCTCATACTTGAGTGGAATTTCTCCTACAACCAACATCTTCGCTAATGATTTTAATGCATCAAAACAACATCGACGAAGATAACCATAACTTGCTCTTAAGAACAAAATAAGGTTTTATTCGATTTAATTTTAATTTATATTAATTAAACTTTATTTCCTATTAATTAATGTATTTTAGCCTTAATTTATATTGTTTTTAATGTTTATTAGACATTGGTAGGATAGATAGTTAGGTTAGTTAGGTTTGACCAAACTAGGTAGGAATCATGGCCCATTTTGGTACTTTTCATATGTTGATTCATGCATTCATTGGGCACATCATTTCTACATCATCTTGGCAACACATTAATTGTATCATGTGTATTTTAGCTTGTGGGTCAACTTTTATGTTTGGTACAACTCAATTCGGATCCATCTTAACCCACTTTAATTCCAATTGACTCAAACTACAAAATCCAAGAAACTAATAGGACCTGCTTGTAAATTCTAGAGAATCTGGATTTAAAAACCAACTCAAAAGCCCTTCTCTGTATCCCCTTCTTCTCTACTACTAGAACTTCTCCTTCTTCTCTTCTTCTCTTCCTCTACCAGTGTCACATCCCGATCCCAAGAATTATGGATTAGAATGAGCCCTTAGGATGTGGATACATAATCCCGTAGCAATCTATGCCATGTGAAGACATGCACGAATCACTACAAGGGAGATTCCATAGGAACGTGTGAGGAATGTCCAGCAACATGTAGATTAAATTTCAATATAAAGCGGAAACCTGTGAAATACACCTATAATGTTCATAAACAATGCATAGAAGGAATATTATACAATCATAAAATAAACTTTAAGTCTTTTTCTCATCCATTCCCAACACACACAATCCATAATCAATTAAACATGTTCCGTCAAACAAAGTCCATCAAACAAGTACCAACAAAATAGGGAAGCATGATAAACACTAGTCCAAACATCACTAGCTTATTACCCAACAAAATCCCTTTTGACGCTCTTCGTAAGATGACTAGTAGAAGACGTCGTCTTCTTTCTACTCTTTTATACCCCTAAATACCATTGAAGTGCCCTCTGGGGATGCGTTGATGTCGTGCCAGGATTGGGTTTCGTACTTATAACACCAAGGGTAGCACTGTTAACACAATGGTTAAGCAAATATAGAAATATATAAGACCATCATAATGTATCAAACGAATTAAGGAATATATCAATTTAAAAGATAGTAATAATCATAAGCTAGGCATGTTGTGCATGAGTAAGCATGAGTAATAAATCAATACGGAATATCAAACATACTAGCTGGCATCCACAAGGCTATATTATCCCAAAAGAGAGCATATCATCTAGAGAGAGCGCATAATATACATATGGGAATTTCGCTAGGGTATCAGGCTAGTTTCCTGAGGAGCTCCGATAACTCCTCCATAAACTACTAAGCAGTGATATAAGGAATACACAGATTAGTCCCGTTAAACCTAATAAGGGTACAAGCTAAGTGGTATGACCCAATATATCAAGATCGACTTGAATTCCTATTTTTCATACCTATGATCGATCGTAGTGCTTGTTCATATTCATATATACTCATTCAAACTTTTCAAATCATACATGAGAGAGTTTCGGTCTTGAGATCATATTCAATCATAGAAATCAAAATTAACAAGTGTCTGATAATCAATTAATGAATACTTAATTGAGCTAATAGAGCTCAGACTCTCTCAACTTTAGATACACCCATTTCAGTAAAAGCTAATAGAGTTCATGGACACACATTTAGTAAAAGCTCTAGATCTATTGCCTCAAGGTTTGCCAGGAAGAATGGGAATATAACTACATCATGTTGAGGGCAAGGTTTCTTAACAATATGAATGCATTTTAATCGAGAAGGCATCAAAGAAATTTACGAACTAATCTTATGCTAGATAATCCATGATCCCAAGGTCATTCAATATGATGTATTCATAAAACATCCGGTGTCATCGTTTTACCAAATCTTGGCATTACATTGTATATGCAAGGACACCTCTTCTTATGCCAACACGTATGACGTGACATCAAGAATTCATCCAAAAAATCAAAGGGGATAAGTGATAGCTCCACACTTGTCCTTCTTATCATTTAATCACCATTGGGCTAATTTAGTTCAGGAAAAGGTGCCATGTCTAAAGCCCTACAAAGTCATTTGAAATCCCTAATACCCTAAGTTTATAGTGTTCTTACGGCTTAGCCGTATATATGTTACAGTTTAGTTAACTGGCTTAGTTTTCCCTGTTTCATACGCAGTTATGGCTTAGCCATATACTGGGCCTACGGCTTAGCCGCGCTAAGCCTATAGCTAGGTTATGGCCTAACCGTAGTACAATCCACCGCTTAGCCATAGGTAAGCCGTAGAGTAAAGTTGGGTTTTTTGGCTCTCAAGAGAGCTCACTATAAAATGACTTAAGGCTTGGTCATGGGATGATTACGGCTTAACCATAGTTCATTCCACGGCTTAGCCGAGGGTTAGCCGTAGTTCAAAAGTGGGTTTTTGTTTTCTCTTGATTCTGTGCCGTAAAGACTTATGGCTTAGTTGTGGGCTTCACCATAAGCTTCAGATTTTCTGAAAAATAGTTCTGGAGCGCACGAGTTTAATACAGAACTCCTAGTTCTTAGTTCCAATGGGATTCCTCATGCTTTCAAATTTCCATAATAGGTTTTACATTGTCTAATATCATTAATATTGCATAATTATACTCATTATCACCTAATCCAACATATAAGTGTGCTTAATCATGGATGAATGAGCTGTAACTTACATTTAAAGTGATCACTTCAAGAATCAACAAATTTGGACATACTCAAGGTAATATATACTCTAATACTTGCCTGCAACATAGTGCTTGACCCTATCAGCCTCTCTTTGGTGTGTAGTTAGAGAAAGCCTCAATAGAATATGAGTTCTCTACATGGAAGACATGCAATGGGTGAATCTAATGTAGGATCCATGCATGTTGTACATTTGAGTCTCCCTGACTCTAATAAGCCCAAAGAATTGAAATAGAGGTAGAGGTTTCACTTAAAGGAACTGTAGGTTAAAAAATATGGCAATTTCAACAAGAGAGATGTACAAAAGAAAAAGAAGAAGATGATAAATGGAGGCTATCCCTCCTACATGCAAGGCTTTAAGACCTTATTTCCAGCTCTAAATTGAGGAGGAGATGGAGAAGAGTGAAGAGAAGCAGTTCCAATAAGAATAAAAAAGATAATGAAGGTGGACATTGTGTTCATCCTTTTAACTCAATTTTCCTGAGGTTTTATATGCAAGTCCAATATTTTTGGAAAAATTATAGTTTAGGTCATATGGTCTTCAATTGGGCTAAAATGGATCCGAATTAAGTTGGACCCAATATGAAAGAGGATCTACACAATGAATTATTCAAGATGCAACTACAAGGTGTTAATATGATGTAAGAACTCTAAATTACAAGAGAGCACTTACTACTTAGGTAAAGTTCGAACTCGACCCAACTACCTATCTATAACCCAAGCCCAAAGAATTTGAGTTAAATTAACCTAAACAAATTTAATTAATATAAAATAAGATTAATTAACATAAATTGGGGTTAGTTGAGATTGGGACCTTGCAATAAGTTGGAAATCAAGCTTGGAGCTATTGCATGTTAGAGCCAAGGTCCCTATTATTTTCCTCATCATCTTCTAGCTTGTTTTCTCCATTGGAATATCTCCATTCCATCTCCTCTTTTTCTCCATAGCTCCATAGTTCACTAAGGTAAGAACTCTATTAGCCCTCCATTTTTTTGAGTTAAAAAGAGTCAATGAGACTCAATCCTATAACATGAATTCATTCTCATTTCCTTCAATGCATGTCTTAAACCACTTTCTATTAAGGTTTTTTCAATTATTAATCCAAAGATAGGAGAAATTGAGTCAGGAGCTGTATGAGGCAAGTATAAGTATATATATTTATTATATGCGTAGTTTATTATACTAATTCTTGATGAATTCTCTACTAATGCCAAACTTACAGCTCATTTACCCTCTTAATTAAAAATATGTGAAATTTGAATGATAATGAGTATGCTTATAAAATAATGATGAAATGTGAGTTTTGAAAGATGTGATGATAGTTTGAACAGAGAAAATCACTGTGGAATTGAATGGAAAAAGTTCTGTAGAGAACTAAACCTCTATACCAACACAGCTTTAAGAATTCTAAAGCTTATGGCTAAGCAGTAAATACAATACGGCTAGGAATCCGGAGACCAAAAATTATGCATTCATTCTACGGCTAACCCATGGCCAAGCCGTGAAATGAACTGCAGCTAAGTCGTATCCAAGCCGTAGCTAAACCGTAAGTAATTTACAGCTAGCATTCCATAAACTCGAAAACCTGACTTGTTCTACGGCCGACCCCATGGCTAAACCGTAGAATGCACTACGGCCAAGTCGTAACCAAGCCGTGGCCTAGATGCAGGCTTCATATAGCTAAGCCGTAAGACAAAATGCGGCCGAGCCATAACTGTGGGAGAATTTAGTTGAAAACCTTGTACACACGGCTGAGCCGTAACCAATACAGGGCTAAGCAGTAGAAACACAGAAACTTAGGGAAATTAGGGACTCTCAAAAACTTTGTAAAGCTTTAAATATGGCACCTTTACCTAAATTAAAATAGCCCAATGGTAATCAAATAATAAGGAGGAAGAATGTAGAGTTGTCGCTCATCCCCTTCGATTTTTTGGATTGTTGCCCGATATCACGTCATGGGTGTTGGCATAAGAAGTGGTGTCCTTCGTTTATACGATGTAACACTAAGATTTTGATAGTACACTAACATTGGATGTTTTATGAATACACCACATTAAATGATGAAGGAAATACAAATTATCTTATCATAGGGTTGGCTAATAAATAACCCTGATTACTTTTCAATTCAATGCATTCATATTTTTAAGTAAACCTTGCCCTCAACATGTTTAAATCATGTACCCATTCTTCCTTGCGAGCTTTGAGGCAAAATCAATGACAGAGCTTCTACTAAGCATGGGCCCATGAACCAAAATAGGTGTAGCTAAGGTTAAGAGGGTTCGAGCTCTATTAGCGCATTAAAGTATGCATTGTCTGATTATTAGTTACCTTGTTTAATTTCGATTTTTATGATTGAATGCGATATCAAGATCGATACTTTATTTATGTACGAATATGAGACGATCGCTATAATTGATAATAAGTATGAATGATTATGTATGAATATGAGACGATCGCTATGATGGATGTAAGTATGTATGATATGAATACGGGACGGTCTTGATACATTGAGTAAGCACCACTTAGCTTGTACCCTTATTTGGTTCGATGGGACCAATTCGAGTATCCCATATGTCACTACTACAGTAGTTTATGGAGGAATTGGTCGGCGCTCCTTGGGTAGCTAGACTGATCCCTTATCGATATTCCCTTCTATATGTTATATGCTCTCCTTAGAGAGAATATAGTCTTGTGGATACGAACTAGTATGTTACTATATCTCGAATTATGATTCATTATTCATGCTGTATTCATATGCATAATATACTTAGCTTACGATTATTGCATTTTTTTAATTAATATGTCTCTAATTTAGTTGATATAACTTGTTAGTTTTATATACACCTATATTTGATAAACCATTGTGTTTACAGTGCTATCCTTGGTGTTGCAAACAGGTCTAAGTATTGATTCCACCTCTGACGTACCTGTAGAGGAGTTTCCAGAGACTTCCTGGGTATATAATAGTGTGGCCTTTGATAGCACTCTATGGTTGTATATTTCGAAGAGCGCCATGGGTATATTTTGGGGCATGACAGGTTATACCATTTGTTAGATTATGTTTATGCATCATACCATTATGTCATATTGTTACTATGTTACCTGATTTAATGGACATGTAAGTCTATTATTCAGATTGTATTTAGGTCCTACGTATTTGATCACACCATGTATCCTTGGATCATTTATATAGACACTTATATTTTGGTCATGTAGAATTATGCGTGGGATTATGTTTCATATAAAGGGCTCTTTTAGGTTCTATATATATTTGGTTTACAGCTGAGATTTAATAAACTCAGTTTATGTTTAATACCATATCATTAAATATAAATTGTACAGGATACTGTTAAGTACAGATAAAAATACACAGGCTTTTGTAAATATTTTAAATGGTCACGTGTTACACGTAAGTCCTCGCACATAAATCTGTACTTTTTTCCTTGTAATGGTTCTTACGTTCATACATGTCTTAGTACCGCACGGATTACCATGGGATTATGTACGTCGCGACTCGGAAGTCGCTCTAATTGCAAAATCTCGAGCTCTGGGTGTGATATGAGATACATGAACATTAAAAATCCTGATAATGAACAAATTGAAGATACAGGAACATGTATTAGTTTACATGATAAGCAAGAAATCAATCCGATGTGTAAAAAATAGGAACATATTTGAACATGAGATATATGAATATTAGGAATTTTGATAATGCACAAATTAAAGGAAACTGGATTGTGTACTATTGTATATGATAGACATAAATATCAAACAGATGTGTAAGAAATGGGAATATGAGATACAAGAAAATTAAGAATTCTAATATTGCATAAATTAAAGGAAACTAGATCATGTATTAGTATATATAATAAATAGGAACATCAATTAGATGTGTTAGAAACAAAAACATACTTGTAACAGAAACATGAGATACAGGAATGTTAAGATTTTTGATAGTGTATAAATTGAAGAAAATAGGATCATGTATTAATGTACATAATAAATAGGAACATCAATTAGATGTGCCAGAAATAAGAACATACTTAAAACAGGAACATGAGATACATTTACATTATGAATTCTAATAGTGTACGAATTGAAAAAATAGGATTATGTATTAGTGTACATGATAAACAGGAACATTAATCAGATGTGTAAAAAACACGAACATGTTTAAAATAGGAACATGAGGTACTGGAACATTAAGAATTCTAATAGTGTACAAATTAAAGGAGATTGGATCATGTATTCATGTACATGACAGATAGGAACATCAATCAGATGTGTAAGAAACCAGAACATGTTTGAAATATGAACATGAGATATAGGAACATTAAGAATTCTGATAGTACACAAATTGGAGGAAATGGAATCATGTATTAATCTACATGATAGACAGGAGCATTAATCAAATGTGTCGAGACAAGAACATGCCTAAAATTCGAATATGAGATACAAAAATATTAAGAATGCTAATAGTGCACAAATTGAAAGAAACTGGATCATGTATTAGTGTACATGATAAACGATAACATCAATTAAATGTGTTAGAAACATGAACATACTTGAAATAAGAATATGAGATACATAAACATTACGAAGTCTAATAGTTTAAAAATTAAAGAATCAGGATCATGCATTAGTATACATGATAAGTAGAAACATCAATCAGATGTATCAGAAACAAGAATATGTGATCATGATGTACAAAAAAAAAAAGGCCCAAAGTCTACCGAAAGTCAGCCGAAAAAGTCGCCGGTTGCCGGCCAAAGGTGGTTGTCGGCAATCGGCCAACCATTGGTTGTCATCAGCCAAACTGTAACAGTGCTAGCATATTGAATTTTTTTTTAAAAAAAGAACAAATGGCAATATTTTAGTGTTTTGGGGCAAAAATGTACTAGTGGACTTAAAGCTCTATAACCTTTAGAGCTAAGCTTAAAACTAAATGAGTTCCAAAAAATAGGCTTGAGCCTAAAGCCCCCAAAAAATATAGCCTTGCACTCTTATTTTTTTCATTTTAGCTATTGTTATATCTCAATTTAACTTTAAAAAAACTGCCAAAACTCATACGACTTGCTTGGATTTCTAAAAACCATGAATTTTGAAAACCCCTCAAAGTCAATACAAACTTAACCTTATATTTACATTGCCTCCCTAAGATTTTTTTTTGTTTACATAGTAGGTCCCATGGCTAATTTTTTGGTTTCACCTAGAACATAGGTGTCAGCATGTCCCCACATAGTGCTTTGGACTGCTATAACAGTTCAACCGGTTGCAACTAATCATTCCTTTTAACTAGTGGTGTCAACTAATAGGACCAATTCACTGGTTTCCATGTTTTGGTTTCCAATTTAGTCAAAAAAATTTACCAGAAAAAAAAAATTGTTAAAACAACTGTCCCTCATGGGTAAAGATATTCTACTATAATGGAGTGCCCATCTAAATTTCACCAGGTCTCATATGATCAATGGCGCCAATGCTTAGTGCACAAGTGCATATGAAAAAGTTGTATCTATAGTGAGTTAGAGAGTATATCCAATGTAATGATCATTCACCGGATCAAATGCCATTATCTTGGAATAATTTGTGAATGCATGTCATTATTCCAACCTAACTCAGTTATAAGAATAATTATAAAACAAAAACTAACTTTACCATGTGAAACATGGTCACTAGAAACTTTAAACTAATCCCTTGGCAAAATAAATAAAAAACAAAAATAAAACAAAATAAATTTAAGGTAATTGTTAACTATTAACTTAGGATTATTGTAATCAACAGCATTATTTTTTTTATTTTTTTATTTTTTTGCAACCTAGCCAAGGGAGCTTAATCCCAAACGGAGGGCCTATACACACGGGAAAAAAGCTCACTCAAGTTAGAAAGGAAGCCCACACACATAGGAAGAAGTGACTTACCCTAAATTCAAACTCTGGGCAGCCAAGTAAGAAACACACCTCTTACCACGGGGGTAAAAGGGCAGTTCTTACTATCAAACGCATTCATTTTTAGAATTGGCCTCATTTCTTATTTTTAAAACTCTTCCAAACTAAATTCATCATCATCATAGTCTTGTCCCAATTATATTGGGGTCTACTGTATGAATTATGTCTCTCCACTCGAATTTATCTTAATCTAAATTCTTAGATAAATGTACTTTTTTAGATCTATCCTAACTTTTATATGAAAAAAAAATTGAAAATCATCTATTCAAAGGAGGCATTATCTTGAAGGCATCAAAAATCTTTTAAAATCAAAGCTATTAGATAAGTAGGATGGGTGCCAAGTTTTGCATGACAAATCAAAGGGGAAAAGAAACTTCGAGCAAGCATAAAATAGCAATGGCACCTTGAAATTTGAAAACATTGACATTGATATATTTGGTTGTATAATCCTTCTACATGACTACACATAAAACAAAATCTAACAGATGTTCATTGCATTCAGCTTGTACTTACAAATGTAACAAAATTACTAATAAGTCTGAAAGCAAGTCTACTTTTAACAAAAGTAGCATGCAGCACCAGTATTGATTTGATAAAATGTTAAGGCCACATAAAATGACATGAACTATTAAAGAGTAATGCAGTAGATTTCCATATTACAATCGGTTCTGGAGAACAATCAATTGTATGCTTTACCTGATGATATCCCACTTGATCTACTTCTTGAGACAAAAGCTAGATCATCAAAATGAGGAGATTTTAAGAACGTGACAACAACTAAAGTTACAATGGCTCCCATTTCTACTGCACCTACACACACAGATAAAATCTTAACAATGGAAAAGGACTTGGGATGCATATTATCTGATGAGGAGATTCTAGCTATTGATAATCATGATCTGAATATTCAAAAAAATCATGCAGAAATTGATCCAACTGTAGTTGTGAAGACATCTTCAAAATCCCAGGAGTATGCTGAAACTTGGTTGTCTCTTTTCCTACAACCATCTACTGATCTTGATTTCCTTGTTGAATTTGGGGAAGAAGACTCATCTGCAGCTACTCAAAACTGGGGTAATGCTTTAGTTGGTTATTTCATTAGATCCAATCCCCCCTTCAATGATATTAAATCTTATTTGAGCAAGACATGGGGGATCAAGGATTTGGAATAATCACCATGGAAGATGGGTTTTATTTGTTTAAGTTCAACAGATTTGATGAAGGGCAACGCATTCTAGAGGAGGGTCCATGGTTTGTATTTGGACACCCATTGATTTTGAGGCGATGCTCTGAAGATATTTCTATGTGCAGGGAGAAATTTCAAATTATTCCAATATGGGTGCGATTGCCAAATTTGAATATTTGTTATAGAACGAATTCTACACTTAGCAAGATTACAAGTGTTATAGGGAAGCCAATTTGCATGGACCACGCTACTACTATAGGTATGAGATATGCATTTGACAGGGTGTGTGTCGAGGTTAGAGTCAATGCAAAACAACCCTCAGAGATTAAGATGAAGTTCAAAGACAAAGCTATCCTCCAAAAGATGGAATATGATTGGAAACCCAACCCTTGCAAGGCCTATTGCACATTTAGAAATGGAGACAAAGCCTACCTTTTTAGCCTTCTTCAAGTAAACCTCGCCAAGTATGGGTTGAAAAGAGGAAAGAATCAGAAGACACACTTCTGATTGGTCATAAAGGTGGTGGGGAAGATACAAGGAAAGAGAATTCTGATAATTGGCAAATATTGACAGGGAAGGATAGGCAATGATCAAGTAGTCCGGATAAAAATTCCACTACTAAATTAAGTCCTAAAGGATCAAGGAAAGTAGACTCTAATCGGTTTTCTAGCATTTTTGATTTGGAAGGAAATTCAAATGGTCTCCCTAGGGATATTGCTGCTACCATAGATTTGGTTTTAGAAAATGGTGGACCATTAAGCAAAGTGCAAATGGAAAAATTATCAGGGAAAGATACCACTGGAAACATGGTGAAATCTAATTTAGGTATGCTTATATCACAAATTAAAATCTATCTTCCATCCATTAGCTTGACAAGAGTTCTCTTGCTCGATTGCCAAGCTCAAGTATGAAATCCAAGCATGGTTCCACTGGTATATCTGTTACGCCCTGATCCCGGGAATTGGGGTTAGAATAGGCCCTATGGGGTGTGTATACATAATCCTGTAGTAATCTGTGTATGTGACACATACACACACAAAAATCACTACAAGGGAGATTCCACAGGAACGTGTAGAGAAGTTTCTCAAACACGTAAATTACATTTAAAAGTAAGCGGAAGCTTGTGTAATATATCTGTAACGATCATGAGCAATAACAATAGAAACATCATCAATTTCATAAATAAGTCTGTACTTAACCATTCCATTTATATAACAACACTTACTTAAACATAATTAAAAGCCAAAAATGTACATGGCTATCAAATCATAAACACTCAACAATTATCCCATGGTCACTCTTCGTAGGACGACTAATAGAAGACGTCAGCATTACACTCATCTAGTCCGCAAAGTTCTGTTGAGGCTCCTGCCAAGGCACATCGTTTACCTTATTGGGTTGGGTTCAGTACCTGTAACACCAAGGGTAGCACTGTTAACACGACGGTTAAACAATTATATAGAGACACATAAGACTATCATGCTGTATCAAATGAATTAGAAATATATATTGATTGAAAGAAGGCAATAATTGTACACTAGGCAAGTTGTGCATGAATAAGCATGTGTAACGAATCATAAACAGGGTATCATACAAACTAGTTAGCAACCACAAGGCTATATTCTCCCAAGAGAGTGCATATCATCTAGAGGGAGCGTACATATGCTAGGGGATCAGACTAGCTTCTTAAGAAGCACCGACAACTCCTTCATGAACTACTGCAGTAGCGACATATAGATACCCAAACTGGTCTCATCGAACCTAATGAGGGCACAAGCTAAGTGGTGCCGATTCAACGTATGAAGACAGACTCAAATTCATATCTTTTATGCATTTCAGTTATACTTGTCATATCACACATACTAGGAGTTCGGTCTTGAGATTACATTCATTCATTCATTCATATCTGATAATTAATTCATGCATACTTAATTGACCTACATCTTGTTGAGGGCATGGTTTCTTGATAATATGAATGCATTTAGATTGAGTAAGCATCAAGGATAATTATTAACCAACCCTATGCTAGATAATCCTTGATCTTGAGGGCATTCAACACGATGTATTCATAAAACGTTCGATGTCATTGTTTTACCAATCTTAGCTTTACATTGTGTATGCAAAGGACACCTCTTCTTATGCCAACAACCATGACGTGACATCGAGAATTCGTCCAGAAAATCGATGAGGATAAGTGACAGCTCTACACTTATCCTCCTTATCATTTAATCACCACTAAGCTAATTTAGTTAGGAAATAGGTACCATATCTAGAGCCCTACAAGGTCATTAGAAACCCTAATATTCTCAGTTCACGGTGCTCTTACAGCTTAGCCGTATACATGTTACGAGTTAGCTTAGTGGCTTAGATCTTTTTCTTAATTCAATGCGCATTTACGGCTTAGCTGTATGTTGACCTACAGCTTAGCCATGTTAAGCCTACGGCTAGGGTACGGCGTGGCCGTAGCAGAGTTCACGGCGTAGCCATGCGTGTGCCGTAGATAAATCTTGAGTTTTAGGGCTCTCTGGAAGGTTCACAGTAGAATAGCCTACAGCTTGGTCATGAGGTGGTTACGGCTTAGCCGTAGTTCATTCTACAGCTTATCCGAAGGTTAACCGTAGTTCAATTTAGCTTTCTGAATTCTGAGCTATATAGACTTACGGCTTAGCCGTGGGCTTCACCATAAGCTTCAGAATTTCTGAAACTAATTTTGAAGCTCGGGTTCAAGTGCAGAACTCTATCATTTGGGTTCCAATGAGAGTTCTTTTGCTCCAAATTATAATCTTAATGCTTACCTACCCACATATCATTAATATTACATATCTATCCTCAGATTTACTTAATCCAGCATATTTGTACTTAATCAAGGAATAAATGAGCTGTTAACTTGCACTTAGAGTAATCACTTCAAGAATAAACAAATTTAGACATGCATGTAATAATATATATACTCTTATACTTGCCTTATCTCAGTGCTTGCCCTACTCAACTCTTCCTTGCCGTGTGATTAGAGAAATCCTTAATGAAAAGGTGGGTTCTCTACATAAAAACATGCAACTGATGAATATGGTGTAAAAATGCATGCATGTTGCTCATTTGAGTCTCTTTAACTTTTTTGAACTCAAGGGAATGGAGAGATGATGAAGCTCTCACCTGAAGAAGCTCTAGAGAAGAAGAAAAGATGGAAGGGAGAGATTCCAATGGAGAAGACAGGCAAAAAAATGATAAGGAAGACAGTGGGAGCCTTGGCTCCAACATGCAACAGCTCCAATCTTGGATTTCCAACTAGTATGAAGACAAAGAAGAAGTCACAGCAACGAGACTAAAGAGAATGAAGAGAAACATAGGTTGCTTCCTTTTAAACTCATCTTTTCTGAACTTTTGTATGCAGGTCCAATTTCTTTGGGAAAATTACAGTTTAGGTCAAATGGACCTTAATCAGTCCAAGATGGGGCCGAATCAAGTTGAGCCCAACGTAAAAGATGGTCTACACGGAAATTTACACAAGTTGCAACCAATGAAATGTCCATATGATGCAAGAATAATTACAAAAAGGTTCTTGACTACCTAGGTTAAGTCCGAACCCCAACTACCTATCTAACTGAGACCCACTAAAGGTTAAAAGCAAGATAAATTAAGGCCAAAATATATTAATTAATAAGAAATTGAGCTTAATTAATTTAAATTACAATTAAGTCGGGTTGAGACCTTATAGTAGCTATCAAGGAAAAACCAGTAAACTTAATCGTTCTTAATCCCAATCCTCGTTTGGAATGTACGGGGTCTAAATCGGCCCTCCTTGCATTTAGAGATTAGGAACAAAATTCAAAGCATGAAGATTGATTTGGTTGTTTTATTGGAGACGAAAATCAATAAGTCCTCTATTTATCATGTTTCTAATTCCATATTGCCGAATAGTTTGGAGGAAGTTTCAAACATTGAAGTATGTAATACTATCAAAATTTGGATTCTCTAGAATTCAAGGGTGGTTAAAATTAAGAATTTCAACAGTACTCCTCAAACTAGACATTGTGCGGTAAAATATTTTAATGTGGATTTCTTTCTATCAGTATGTTATGGGTTTAATAGCTATGTACAATGCCAACATATTTGGTGGGATATTATTGAAAAATCAAAGCTATTAAATTGTCCTTGGCTTCTAGCTGGTGACTTTAATACTATAAGATGGCTTTTGAAAAATCTAGGGGTTCTTCTCCAAGAGCAGTGGGATTAATTGAATTTAATGACTACATTCAAGAAGCTAGGCTTATAGATTTGAATTTAACTGGTTGCCAATTTACTTGATCTAATTCTAGTTTGGGGGATAATAGAATTGAATACAAGCTAGATAGAGTGTTGATAAGCTCTTTATTTATGAATGCAATCTTGTTTGAAGGGGAAATTTTGAATCCAACTCTTTCTGACCATTCTCCTATATTGTTGTCTCTTAAGAAAAAGATAGTGTCAAAGCTCCATTCAGATACTTCAATTATTGGGAAAAGCTCCCATGATTTTCTAACAGTGTGAAGGAGGCTTGGGACATTGAGGTGTAGGGAACGCCTCTTTATAGAATGGTGATGAAACTAAAGAATGTTAAAAAGCAGATAATTGAGTGGAGAAAGTCACAACATCCATTTTCTGCAAAACTTGCAAAAGCCAGATTCTATTTAGAGGAAATCCAGAATAATCTTACTGATCCATTTTATGTTTTAATTCAGCAGCAAGAAAAGGAAGCTACAATGAATTATCAGAACTTGTCAATGGCAGAGGAAAGCATGTTTAAGCAGAGATCCAGAGATATGGCAGCTGACCCTGGAGATGGGAATACTAAATACTTCTATCGACTAATGAGAAAGAGGCAATCTTATTCTTACATTTCTCAAATTAAAGAATAGGAAGGTAGCAAATGCAATAACCATGCTGGTATTTTAGCTATTTTTGTTTCCTATTTCACAAGTTTGTTTGCTCCAAATTTGCAAGGGCAACACCTAGACTTTTCCTTTGTTATCCCCCATGGCTTTGTTACTGAGGAAGATAATTCTGCTTTATCTCTACTAGTAACCATTTCTGAAATTTCAGAAACCATTAAAAATGCGAATCCTAGTAAGGCCTCTGGACCTGATGGATTTAATGCTCATTCTTTAAAGTCTTCTGGCCTATTTTTGGGAATGATGTTGTGAGGGAATCATAGATTTCTTCAAAAACGATTATATGCTGAAACACATGAAGGCAAATTTTATTGTGCTGGTGCTAAAAGGTGATAATGTTGCTTCTCCTGATAAATCTAGACCCATTTCTTTGACTAATGAACTCTATAAAATCTTTAGTAGAATACTGGTTAATAGACTAAAGGCAATCATCCTGAGAATTATTGTCCCGATGCAATCGACTTTTATTCCAAGAAAAAACATTGCTGACAATATCTTATTAGCCCAAATCTACTACATAAATTTCATCTGAATCAAGGGGTGCAAAAATGTGTATCAAGATTGATCTTGCAAAAGCATATGATAGTATTGGATGGGATTTCCTAGAGGAAGCTTTTCATTGTATGAAGTTTTAACCCACATATTATTAGATTGATCATGGCATGTGTTACTAATGCTTTTTTCTCAGTATTGGTAAATGGAAGTACATAAGGATATTTCAAAAGTACAAGGGGCTTGAGACAAGGGTGTCCTCTTTCACCTTTCTTTTTACTATTGTTATGGAATTGTTCTCTCTTTTGATAGCAAAATATGCTTCATCTTAACCGATTCCTACTCCTTATCAGAAAAATAATGTAGTTATATCACATTTGATTTTTGCTGACGATCTGATTGTATTTAGTAAGGCCTCCAACTATGCAGCAGCAAATCTTAAGCACTGTTTGGAGTAGTTCAACAAGTTCTCAAGTCTTAGGGTTAACTGGTTAAAAAGTGCAATTTTCTTTTTAAATTGTAATATCTTTGAAGAAGAAATGATATCAAGAATTCTAAATATTCCAATAACCAAACTTCCCATGAAATATCTTGGACATTTGAAATTTAATGAATGTCAACCTTTGTTGGCAAAGATCCAACAGAGATTTGTTGGCTGGAAATCTAAGGTGTTATCAGATGTTGGAAGAGTGGAGTTGATTAAGTCTACATAATCTTCGATTCATCTTCATTGGGTGTTAGTTTTTATGCTTCATGTTGTTCTTAATGCTATGAACAAACAGGTGCATGATTTCTTTTGGAATTGTTTGTCTTCAAATTATATTCATCCAATAGCTTGGGATTCCATTTGTAAACCAATTACATGTGGTGGGCTTGAGATTAGATCACTTGTTGCTATCTCTAAAAACGATTTAATGAGACAGCTATGGAATGTAGTAACAAATAAATACACTTGTTGGAATATTCGGGTCAGTGCAAAATATTTGAGAGGTCAATCCTTTTAGGAGGTCTCTATTTCAAGCAATTCATTAGTAAGCTAGAAAGGTATTTTAAGCCTTCGAACTATTGCTTTACCATACATTAAGCATCTCATTGGTAATGAGCGATCAACCAAATTTTGGACAAACCCCTGGTTGAATGAAGGTTTGTTGAAAGATGAGTATGGAGAGCAACCCATTTATGATATTGGGCAAAGATGTTCTAGTTACAAGTTTTATTAATAATGATCTATGGAAATTTCTACAACTAAGGTCGAATGCCCTCATGGATATTTTTTCTAAAATTCCATTAGAAATCTAACCACATCCAAACTTTAAAGATGAAATTGTTTGTACTTTGGAGGAAAATGGCAATTTAAAATCAACTTATAGTATGATGAGGGGTCTTCGAAATCAGAAAGAACAATGGCCATCATTAATTTGGTTCAAAGGTTGCATGAAAAAATATTCTATCTGTGCTTGGATGTTTTTCAGAGGGAGGTTCAAGACTAAAGATTTTCTAATCTAGAGAAATGTTTATTGTAACCCAAGTTGCAGTATTTGTGACTGTACTTTGGAGACAGCATCACATCTCATGACACAGTGTGATTATTCTCAAAAAGTCTGGAACTATCTTTTGGTAAAGCTTGATTTGATTCCTACTGCTTGTAACTCTCTAAAAGCTATGGTAGAGTCAATTACTCTTTGACTAGATTAGCAATATAGTGATACTCAAAGTTTGGGGAAGATCATATTCTGTACATTCATATGGTATATTTGACAAGAGAGAAAGAGAATAATATTCAGAAATCAACAAAAGCTAGCCGGAGTATTAGTCAAAGAAATTATCATGACAGTCCATACTAGAATTCTATATTTGAGAGTACAATTACTTGATAATCTCTTAAGACATTGGAACTTATCTGTAAACTTCAATCCCAGTCGGCCTCAATCAAAGTCTATTGTATCCAAGGGCATGTGACTATCCATTTACTCAATTAGATAGGCAATTCTTTGCACTTTGTGGGCTGATGTTGGACTGCCAACAAAAGCAACAATTGAACCTAGGCTTAATTATTATTCAGCAGTTTACCATTTGTTGAAACTGCTTCCAAACTATGGTCTTATATCAATAGAATCAGAAGTCCTTATAATGCAGATGATATACCAACCTCATTTGTCTCCTTGGAGAGATAGTTTAAAGTTAGAATGCTGGCAGCCCATCTTCATCAAAGTGATCATGTGTATTATTTAAAGCTTCAGCAAGAAACTGTTCAATTCAGTAGGAAAATTTGTCGTACAGGAATGCTCCTAATCAAATTAATACTTTGGAATTAGAAATGTTATTTCTTTCTTTATAGTTTGCTTGGAGTCGAGGCTGTAGACATTTTCCTTCAATGTGTTTGGTTTTATGAAGGGTATGCCCCTCTAGAAGGTCTACCCTAATTTCGGATAGACTCTGTTTCTATAATTTATATTTGAAGAAATAAAGGCATTACTTATTCTTCAAAAAAAAACTATTAAAGAGTATATAAGACAAAATATATTATTAAATGCTAAAATTTTAATGGTTCCAATAGCAAATTCAAATGAATTGCAAATACCTGTCAATAACAAAATATCTAAAATGTCTGAAAAAAGTTATATAAAAGCATCATGTAATAAAGATTAAACACAAATGAGAAAAAAGCAAGAAACCAATCTAGTTCTAGCATTATGTCTCTTGAAATCTAATATCTCAGCTGCCCAAATGCAATCAGCCTTGTACTGCATCTTATTCCCTATTAATGACAAAAACATAAGTCCTCTTCAAAATCAAATCTCAAGCCCCCTAAAGTTTAGCAGGAAATGTGAGATGTTGTTTATCAAGAACTTCAATCATCTTATTGGCTATTGCACTTGCATAAACTGAAGAATCTTCACCTATCTGCATGAAATACAAAAACAACACTACACAAACCAGTATAATAAAATTATTTAAAACCTAGTAAACTGAAGGAATAAACTGGTACTTACCTTGGTATTAAACATGAAGATGTAGAAATCTCCAATGTTCCCACCTGATAGCTGAAGGAGCTCGAGTTGGAGCTCATCAAGGATGTTCGCAACCAAAAGCATGCAATTTGGTTTCTTCCGCTGTGTTAGCTTGATGTTAACTTCATCTTCAATGATGCGAACATCAACCATGGTCTCTTTGGATTTCCTTAATAGCCAGGAGCTTCTTAATGATCCATTGAATGGCTGCTCTCTTTCGGCCGTGATTGATGAACTCTCAATTTCATTAGTAGCATCATCTTCCACCTTCAGCCTCTTTCTCCTCACCCTTGCACACCTTTTCTTTTCCACCAATATTTTCAGCTCATTAATGGTTCTGTTCAACTCTTTGATGTAGTCAATTGTGTCACTTACCACAGAAGCCCTATCATTCTAAATTAGAAAATGAAGGGAAAGATTAGAGATGATAGCTAACTAAGAGTAAAATGAGAATCATTACAAATTGTCAACCTATACAAAAGAAGGTTATATAGTCTACACTTGATCGTTGTTGAAAGATGTATAAGAAGTTATTTTAGGGGAGAGTACTTCAATTTCTATTATAGGTGTTGAATATAGATGGATCTTCTAAGTCATAGGTTGATCTTTTCTCAATAATAAATGCCCTCATGATACCATATTGATATTAGTTTTTTGTGAAGTGAGCTAGATTTTATTGATGTTAGGTTTTTTGTGAAGTGATTACCTAGATCGGTGCTACAGAAAGAGGTTTTGGGGGTGGACTGCACCATCGAGGCCACAGTTACGGTTCCATGTAAGCTTACTTAGTAGTGTCAATTAAGGAAACATTTGTGAGTGACATTTTCATTTTATCAATGTGGGACTCTAGTAGACCAAGTGCGAAATTTAAAAGGGTTCTTATCTACAGAATTCCCAACCCAAAATCCTCTTTAAAGTTAGGTTTTTAGAAAGATATATTCATGTCTAACTCTCTTAAGGCATGTTTAGAGAGGGGTAGGGTAAAGTAAAGTAAAGTAAAGCTAAAATCAAGAAAGAATAATATATGATTGGATTATGATGACTTTTTGTTTTTAGTTATTTGATTTGAAATCTTTTTGACTTTTGTATAAAAAGTAGAGATCTTTTTGTAGTTTAGTGATATTTTTTTACTTTTTTGAAAAAATATGAGGGAAATTTGAAATTTCAAATTTTATCTTTACTCTGCTTTACCGTACCCTTTGCCAAATATGCCCTTAATTACTAGATTTTGTAACATGTTGAAAATATTAGCAATTTCTATCCTTAAATTGAAAGAAGACTGTAGTGAGATTGGTCTTGTTTAGCCACCAAATAACTGAGTAAAGCCTATATTTTCCTTGTATCATTCCTCATAGATGGATATCCAAAATGTATGATTCAAGACAGAGTGAACATTGCATGTTTAAAATGTATAAATTATGGGTTATTGATCACATACCAAATGATGAAACATAGCCTATTAAATCATTCATCCCTTAAAGATGAAAAGGTGAAGAGTATGATTCTTGACATGTTTGAATGGAAAAAGAGGGTAGAGGAGTTTGTAAGTAGAGAGATATGAAAGTGAGCACCTTTGTTGGATTTTTAACAAGGGACCTTAATGCCTTGTATTTCTCATTCAGTTGCTCTCTCCTTTGCTTCTCAGTTGCAAAATGGTTGGTACCTCTTGCTTCTCCTTTACCCAAGCCAGGCATCTCCGTCCTGAAATCCAGCACTGAATTGTCAAATTGCGTTCCATCCCCTTCCTGAAAAACACCTCCATTTCCATCCCTGTCATCTACACCTCCAAGATATGAAACACCTCTTGAACCAGGCAGGGTATAGTCATGTGGCGGCAGCGAATGGAACAAGTTTCTAAATATTGGTGGCTGAGGGGGGAAGCTCAATTGAAGCGGCGGGTCATATAATATGGTTGATGCTGATGTGCTGTTGGCCATCAGTAGCTCGCTAAACATGTCCAAGGTGTGAAAATTATTGTGTTTGCTCTCTGGGCTGTTAAAAGCAATTGAAGTTGCGGGAAGCATCGTAGAGACCGAGCATGGTGGGAGGTGTAAGAGGTTAAGTAGATCAGGTGTAGTGTTGGGCGGGTTCAGATATCCAGCAGAATTGAAGCATTGGAGATCATGTGGAAGAGGCATTTGCTGCTGCTGCTGCTGATGATGATGAATGTCCATTTCTTGCATATCTTGCTTCCAGTTGCGATGCTCAAGCTGCGAGTGGGAGTCTTGGAGCATGTCTTGCATCAGGTGGCTATTGTATTCCTGTTCTAGATCGAATCGCAGCTGTTGTTGGAGGTCAATTCCCATGCTTCCTTCACTAGGAGGGTTTGTTTTGGAGAGATCTTCAAGGGAAAAGTTGGAGAGCCTGAGGTTGTCCTCTAAGTTGTTGCGGCTGCTGCCTCCCATTGCTGTCTGAGGTGGGCCATCAATCCTTCCTTGCATGGGATTGACATCTTGAGGATCAAAGTAATCACACCCACCATACATTGTTTTAATCTCTTGTTCTCTTCAGATATTTGGGGATGCGATTTTGCCTGCTTGAATTGTGGTTCTTTGTCTGAATTGCATCAGATAACAGAACAAATGCTTAAGACCAATCATTCATTGAACAAGGTGGAAAGACACATGAAACAAATGAGTAAAATAAGTACCCCAAATGCATAAATCATGTGTTTTGAAGACAACAACAATCTTCTACAAAGTGTGGATTAGCTCCAAAACTACCTCTAAAGCCTGCATGCTGACTGAAAAGAAAAAATATATATGGGGGGTGAGGGAAAGATTTAAATTTGATAGAAAATCATGGGTAATGTTCAAATTCAGTCCAGGAAACAGAATCAGATGTTCAGGGACAGGAAACAAAAATAAAAGCAAAGTGCTTAGAAATTTTCTTTTGGAATCAAGAAAAGGTCTTGTAAAGCTAAAAACAGGCATAGAAAGAAAACAGTAATCAAGAAAAAATCAGATGAGAACTAGCAAGAGTTATAGCCCAACAAGGCAACAACCCAAAAGAGCTACAAAGCTGAATAAATTGCAAAGAAATATGTCCACCATTAAAGCTGTTCCTACTCTAGAAAGATACCTCAAATGTGAAGGAATGAAAAGAGGAGAGAAAGAGAAAGAAGAGTTACACTTTTTATAGCAGTCCTTGCATGGCTTTTTGGTGGTGTTAGAGAACTGGGGAACTGAAACTCGGAGACCCCTAAATACTCAAAATCTCTATACCCGAGTTCTGTTAAGAGGCAGTTACTAAGATTCCTGCATGATGTGATCTAGTGGCCCATTATTGCTATTTGATTTTACCAAAATACCCTCATCTTTTTTATTTTGAAGATTAATATGATTCTAAGGGAACTCAAGATCAATGCTTTAAATATTTGATGGATTCATTAAAATGTTACTTCAGCATGATACATTACATTAAAAAAGTTCATCTACAAAACGTTTCCTTCGTGAGTATTGTCAGAAAAATGGTCAATCATCGCAAAGACTGATAACATGGTTAATGCACAGGTCTGAGATAATCACATTAATAGTCATGTGATCAATCTTATGGCCGACCAACTGTTATTTAAATAAAATTTTAGATCAACTTTTATTTAAATAAAATTTTAGATTATGTCATTGGAGAAAATTCTATTTATTTTAAATGGTTCAAATTTTTAACTGATGTGCCCCATGATGGAGTTCCACACATTCTACTCACAGAAGGCACATGGTAAACAGCAACCGGCATTGTGTCATTTGGGCCGTCCATCTATGGATTTGCATGCAAACTGGCAACTCAAACGAAACCATGCAGAGGTTTTCTTACCTGAGAAGCATGGGAATAAAGTGAAAGGAAGTTCACGGTAATTGGGTGGAATTAAAGAGTCTATTTCGAAGAGTCTTTAGAAACTTTTGGGTTTTGTGTTTTTCTGAGGTGGACTTTATTCTGTCTTATTTTTGGCTGCTTGACCCCTGTCGAGTTAAGAGAACATCGTGGGTCCTTTCTACTATTGTTTTACCTCCTCCTCTCTCTCTCATGCTCTTTCTCTTCTCCTTCTTGCCGTTATCCTCTTGTGGAAGTTGGACAATGCACTTCATGCCTCTCACCATCCTCTTATATTTTAATCAAATAGTAAAATGGCTGCATGTCTGTGGGTCCTCTAACGTGCAGAACCTCTTGATCTTCACTTTATAGTAAGGCTCATTTAATGAAAATTTGAGCAGTTGAAAGGGACGGAACTCCTCATGTGTGGGATGTCCCAAAATTTTAATCCAATAGACATTTGATCCTACCATAAAATTGAGCATATAATTATTATCGTAATTAATGAATATTTCAGCTAAGGGAAAATTTTGGCAGGAGAAATGGCGGCAACTATGAAGGCTGCTAATCTATTTTTGAGGCCCACCTCGATTGAAAAACCTTAAAATAAATCAAAGATGTACCTCAAATACTGTCTCTAATTTTATGACGTAGGTATCCCTATGATCTTTGATCATCTATTTATGATTCTCAAAACTTAGGGTCGCAGATATGTTTTAGAAAACTGTTAGTTTTATCATTGTGGTCATTAAATAAATAGTCATGATTCATCAGAACTTGTCAAGTATATACTAATCCCTAGTCCGTAGCATGCATTAAGGTGAGCCCCGACCACATAAGGGTATAAAAGGTTCGGTTGCGAATGGCCAAGGTCACTCCAATTTTGCACTGTTAATTAACTTAAACACATGTAAAACGCAATGACAGGCCCGATTGAAGTGAATTTTGGGTCTAGCTACAATGAAAATCACAAATAATATTGCTGATAGTTTGAAAATCATAATATTTTTGTGAGAAAATACTAAAACACCATAAACTAAAAGTGGAACGTTTTCAATACCTCATGTTACTTCTGTGGTACTTACCCATGGGCCATGACTTATTTTTAAAAAAAAATCCATATTTTAAGCACTTTTCTTTCTGTTTAAATTATTTTCTATTTTTATTTAATTTATGTTTAAAAAAAAATTTTTTTTTTTGAATCATACACCAACATTATGAGGAAAAGCTAAAATCTTGAGAACAAATATATATATATATATATTTACATTCGATGTAGTTACAAAATTTCTTTAATCATACCCCAACATTATTTAATCCTAATCAATCCAGTGAAAGAAGTCATTAACCCCTTGTAAGTATTTTTGTTGGCAAATTCATGGGTTGGACAGAACTTGAGTCCATTAGTGTTGTATTTTACATATCTTTGAGTATAGACAATAGTTTAAGTCGCCGGATGCACTGAAGTGACGAAATAGAAGAAAAAGCGACTAATTGAAGTGGATTTTTACGGACAACATGGATTAAAAAGGTCATACCTCACAAACCGAGCATCGAATATGGGTATCGACCTACCGTTGGAAAGCTCGTTTCGAGAGGATTCCGAAGAGCGCAAGATCGCCTCAATTGGAGCTGAAATGAGAAAGTTATGGCCTCTGGAAGTTTGCAGGAAAATGCTGAAATTTTCACCTAAGCAGAACCTTAATCCGACCGGTCGGGCAATTTATCAGACCGGTCAAGCAAGTGTAAAAAGTGCTCCAACTTGAGATTTTTCAGTCCGAATTAAAAAGAAACTTACCTGTTTAATGCCAACTCCTTTCTTGATAGTATTATAATTATAAGGCACGAATTAGAGGCTATCAAAAGGGGTTTTTTTTTTAACCCTAAGACAGAGATCTCATTATTCTGAGTGGAGAATATATTATAGAGATCATCTCCTCTAGAGTTCTTTTGATAGTTAAAGGGTTAAAGTTCTACTCTAGAGATCCTTGTTTTCTACTTATCTGAGTGTAGAGGATTGCTGTGGAGAGTCAAGTGCTACATCTAGAATGCGTCTAAGTGATTGAATCTGTTACAGAGAACCAAAGGGGGTCGTTGCAGCAGGGAGCTGTGCAAGAAAATCATAAGGTCCTTAGGTTGAGGAGCAACTGGATAAGGGTTGTGATTATTCTCTTGAAACTGTAATATGATTCATAGTGCTTAATTCTTGGCCGTGGTTTTTTTTCAGGTTCGGTTTTCTACGTAAAATCAGTATCTTCTTGTGGTGTGTGCTTGTAGTTTAATTTTTTATTTTCGCTGCGTGGTTGATTGTTTGCACACATATTATTAAGATGGGCATTAATCCATTCTAGAGGATCTCTTCCCCCACAAAAACCTTCACCTCTCAACTTGCTCAAAAGAAACCCAACAATTTCTATTGCAACGGAGAACAATAATAATGAAAGGAACTTTGGCAATCTGTTTCAGCTGGGATGTTGATGAGGTTGAGAGAGCTTCTAAATTCCGTGTTCGTTAATTATTAAAGTCTGCGCGGGTTCATTCCTCACAAAAGGGTTTGATGAGTTGTAGCCACTTGAGATATGAAGTCTTTTATGATTTTGTGTTGAGGAAGTTCATTTATCCACGTATCTCGAATCTGTCTGGTCCTGTTTTACAGGCATGAATGTCGAGGAGGCAAGATATTCATGTACTTGTTTCATGTACCCCTCTTTCATTTTCTTGTTTCATGTACCCCTCTTTCATTTTTTTTTTTTTTTTGTAGTGATGTAAGAGATGTTGGGCTGCCGAGTTCTAATGTCATAGTCAATATATATAATCATGGTTAATAAATTATGATCAAGGCTGACATAATTCATTATACAACAGTATAAAAATCCTAAGTCACATTGAAATATTTGGGAGCAATATGTAAAAAATTATAAATTTTTTTAAGAATTAAAGGGTTTTCTTGAAATCTTTTTTTTTTTTGGGGGGGGGGGGGGGGGGGGGGGGCCTTCTAGTTCATAGTTAAAATATATGCAGGCATATTTAAAAAATTAGAAAATTTTCATTAAATATAGAGGTACAACACATGACTCCTGCCTAGGAAAATAAAAAAACATAGAGGTGGACGATGGATAGATTTCGGTGAGACTTATGAATGTACAATATTGCAACTCTATTAGATCATCATAATTCCCTGATCTATGGCCCTCAATAATGGTTCTTAGAAAGAAAAACCATTTCTATCGATTTCAGGTCATCAATGAATAACCATCAGATGAATGTCAAATTTGGAGTTGTGTTATAGAAAGTTGCCTTCTGTTTTGTAGCCTTTGGGGCTAGGGTTTGTTTTGTTTGGCCTTTAGGCCTTTTGATTAACAAAGACCTTCTTTACAAAACAAATGAAAGGTTTTTTAGTTAGGCATTTCCTCTTTCTTTTTAAAGAACTTATTTGTGCAACAAAAAAGATTTTGCTCTCGTAAGTTTCTATTTTCATGCATAAGGGGAATTCTATATTCTCACCCCTTTCATAGAAAATCAAAATCTCCCCAGCCAAATAGAATTAGTTCTTTTTTTTTTTTTTTGCCCTTTTCTGGAACAAAATGTATTATACCAAAAAACAAAAAAGTAGGCTACAGAAAATCAAGATGATTTCCATCTCTATGCAGAATTGGCCTCTCATGGCAAGGTACTCTTATTAAAGCTCCTTTCAGGTCCATGATTGTGTCTCTTTAAAGCGGAACGTTTGTTAAGATGGCTATCATTAGGGCAAGATTTTGTTAAATTTGTTGCAGTGATGATGATTAGTGCGAGTTACGTAACAATAATTCCATTCCTAGTTACTTCCTATCTTTAATGGAATCTTAACTTTTTTTTAATTGTTAAAACAAATTCAAGTAAGATTCGTTCACCAAGTCCAGCCAGTTCCGTACGTAACTTTGTTGGCTTCAGCTCTTGGGCCTTGAAAGTCCAGCAAAAGCCCTTTGATGAGGCCCATTCGCGATATTTTTAACTGAGCTGGATCAAATAGTTAGGCTTGGATCTATCCTACAAGCCTAAAAATTGAGCACAAAACACCCTCGCCTAGGGTCGACCGGGCAGGCCTGTGACCACTTGAAACCCTTTTCGTTATTGTTGATCTAGGCATGAAAAGTTGTTCTAGTCTTCCACTATAGGGTGACCATAGTATTAGGAAGTTTATTAAGATGATTTGGTCTGAGCTTCTATGCTCAAAAGCAATTATTTCTGAGTTTTACCTCATGATGTCGCTCCCTTATGCATTATCTTCCACTCCCTGTGTGTACACTTAATTTTCGTTTCAAAGCCATCTTCAAATGTATCCCGCTCGTTTGACTCCCAAACTCAGAATTCTTAATGGGCACACCTATTAAAAGTCTTAATCCTCTCAAAGTAAATAATACCCTCCTATATACAAGCCCTCACCAAACAAATTAACAAAATAGTACCATGTTCTATTTAAATTTGATGAGGACCCAACAAAACAAAACATTTATTTTGAGCGATCTATATTTAGTTTAGTAGTTTCCAATATAAGGTGGTAAAATCTAATCTGACCAGAATTCGACTGCATTTAAACTGCATGACATGACCAGCAATATATATGGATTGGTCACATGTGAAGAAAACCTGACCCATAATTGTTGTAACCCATTTACATAAAATGGGTTATGGTCAACTGGAATGTCTAAACCCATTTAAATTATTTGGTTGTTTAGTACTTCGATACTTAGTATAGTTCATTTTATATGGAATGAGCGGAGTTTGTATTAGTGAGGGTTTGGGTTCCTTCTAGTAATCTCAAATATAGCTTTAGCATTTGAAATTGAATTCGCTTGGGGCCTACAGGTTGGGTCAGGACTTGTCGAGTTAAGCAGGTTGGCCCGCTTCATATGCGGTTATATAGGTGGGTTGGGTTGAGCCGTATTGAGTTGTGGAATTCCTATCCGTCCTGTTTTAATTTTTGGGGTTGGCCTTCAACCTATAGATATTAGATATACTTGTCCGTCACTAATTTCCTCATAGGATTTAGATTTACAATTCACAAAACTCAGCAGGATTGAGTCGTCATATATAGTAAACCTGCATTTTTATACTTGTAACAGATGAAATACATCATTATTTCAAAGTAGCATGGAGCTATATATTTTAACAAAGCACAACGTGGGCCTCTAACATACGTATCTATCAACAATACCAAAGAATTTTTGCCTCCAACTTCTGTGGAAGAAAAGAAATGCAATCCAACCCCAGAATCCCAATGCAAAGGAGGCAGCTACATACAAGTAGAAAAATAGAGTCTGATCAATGATTCTAGGTGACTCTTCTCCTTCTTCTTCATCATCACCACCCCCAGGATTGTTGGATGAACAATTTCTTCCTAATGGCCATCCACAGAGACCGTCGTTGCCAACATAGCTACTTTCATCGAACGTGCGGAATTGTTGATCTGAAGGAATTTCTCCAGAGAGATTATTGAAGGCAACGCTGAAAGTAGAAAGAGAATGGAGCTGGGTCATTTCGCGGGGGATCTTCCCACTCAACTTGTTGTGGGAAAGATCTAAGCTCTCCACGTTATCCAAGTTTTGGAAGGTGATTGGAATAGTCCCCGTCAGGAGGTTGTTGGACAAGTTCAATGAGCGAAGCACTCTCAAATCTCCCATTTCCCTTGGAATATTACCTGTAAGTTGGTTGGATGACATATCAATTCCAATCATTAAAGAGCGCGGAGCACCCTCATAAGTGTACAATCTACCTTTTGTAATGAAATCAACTGTCAGCCCATGGGTCTGCTGAAAACTGGTACGCCTACCAGAATTCGACAAGATTTGAGATTCTTTCGTCCAGAAAGTAATGTTGTTGAGACAAGATGGCACATCCCCGAAAAGATCGTTGTTAGAGAGATCCAAGAACTGTAAATTTTGCATTCGACACAGCTGCATTGGGACACTGCCTTGAAAATGATTTCCCCCTAATAGCAGTGCTCCCAAATCAGCAAGGACAGGTAACCAACTGGTAATGTCACCTGATAAGTAGTTATTTCTAATGTCCAGTAGTAACAAATGGGGACTGTTGGATAGGCTTGGGGGGACTGGCCCCATGAACTGGTTGCTGTTTAGGCGCAAGAATCTCAGCATGATCATATTGGAATCGTTTCGAAGCATCTCTCCTTGCAATTTATTATTTGACAGGTTTAGGTATATCAATTTCGTGCTGTTCCTTGTTAGACCATGAGGTATTTCTCCAGTGAAGTTGTTGTTGGATAGATCTACTATTTGTAAATCTATCTTCTTCTCGCCAAAGGATGAGGGTATGCTCCCTTGCAAGGCATTTGCAGACATGTTGAGTCGACGCAAGTTTGGGAAATAAATACCCATGTCCTGAGGAAGGATCCCATAGACGTGGTTTACAGACACATCAAGTTCTAGGAGTGGCGAAGTCATGTTATGGAAAGGCCAAGGAAATGGACCGCCTAACGTGTTATTCCTCAACCGTAGGTATGAACTGGCGTTGTACAAGAGCCAAGAGGGAATGCTTTGCGAGAGCAAGTTATGTGACAGATCCAAGACTTGCAATGAGTACTGGGTGGCGAGGAAGGTAGGGATGGCACGGCCACTTTGTCCGTTGAGGTTACAATCGGACAAGTATAGACTATGCAATTGGAAAGATGGAGCCCAAGTGGGGGGCTCGGTTTCGACCTCTAATTTGTAATTGTTCGACAAGTCTAGAAAACTAAGCTTAGAGAGGTTCGCGAACATGGAAAATGAGAGTACCCCATCTAACTTATTGTTTGAGATGTCGATCTCCTCGAGGCTACTCAGGTTGCTGAAAATGGTGGTGGGAATGTTCCCTTGGAATTGATTGTAGGACAGATCAAGTCTGGTAAGGGAAGTGATACCACCCAGACAAGGATCAATACCTCCTTCAATCGAGTTATAAGAGAGATCCATGCTTCTTAATTTCTTTAACTCGCAAAATGCTGCAAAACAACAGAAAAAAAATTAGTTTCATTCACTGGCTGGTACCACACAAAAGAATTCAAGTGTACGACATCAACCAAAATACAATCTCTCCACTATAGAAGGGGCTCTTTTGGATTCAGAGGAACTTTCTATGGTTTAAATTTGAACCAAAGAAGATTGGGTAGAGACAACAGGTGGGAAAAAACACTACTAGTTTATAACGGGGCAGGAGTTGTCAGGGGATGGTACCTTGGATTATATCTTGTCCAGCTATTTGATTCTGACTCAAATCTACTTGGGCCAATTCCTTGAATTGGGAAAACAAACTTGCATTTGGATACCATTTTCCTAGCCCTTCCTCTCTCATACCATAGATTTTGATACCTACTACACGAGATGTGGATGGGTCGCATTCGATCACTTCCCATTGGCAACAGTCCTCTCCCACCCAGCTTGATAAGGCAGAGCCATTTGGGTGGTTTATGGAGCCTTTGATTTGCAGAAGAGCTGACCTCTCTTCCTTCAAGCACCCATCACCCCAGCAAAAGCACCAGCTAGCACTAACCAACAACACAAGAGCACGACACCCACCTAGATTCATCATCCTTTCCAAGTGTCAAGTTTTAGCACTAATAACTTGTGCACTTCAATCTGACAATCCCCATTTATCTATCTACCCATCATTTATAGGATTTCTATAGCTTTTATGCACCCACAGGCATCAAGCACTGCTAAAACCCAAGTCACATGTTGACCTCAGGGTCTCTCTACAAAAGTTCGTTAAGTCTTATCTTTCGTCAAGCTCTTGGACTTGTTTATCGAAATTTCCTGAAGCTACCAGCACAATGTTGTGACTCTTGACCATTTTTTATTCTTAAGAAAAAGTTGGAGACTCTACCAAACAGAGATGACTTGGGACTTGATTAGTTAACTTGTGAGCCCAAAACGTGTCGTACGTACTAGGATTCCTTGTATGATATCTCAATTTTCAACAAGTGTATAGCAACATTTTATGTTGTGGGGTTGGTTTTTGGACTGAACGTATTGGTTCCGGCCTAAGATCTGGGCTCTTTTAATTTGTTGTGAATTGGGGTAGGGTAAAAACCTCATTAACGCTCCTGCATAACATGTAAAAAATGTGACATATCCATCTCTTTTTTGTGCCAGAAAGGACCATTGCTTTTGGCCATAAAACCCATACTTGCCACTGACCCACTAGAGCGTTTTGGAATATAGTTTTTTTAAAGAAAAGATTAAACCTTTTTTTAAAGAAGGCCAGATAACAAATTCCTCTTGCATTTGATGGGCCTAGTTCACCTTATAATGCCTAAAGTACCGTTGGGACAGTACAATTAACAAGGTCACCTTTGCTTGATTGAATCCACTTATATTGTGTGCTCTGCTATTTCTAAGAAAAGGCCTAATTTTTGCTCTTAGCATTGTTAAATATATTGTGTTGGATTATTAATCGTGTACATAAAAACTACCTGCATATTTCACACATGTAAATACATTGATATATGCACTAAGGGTAATACGATAATCGGCCCAAATTAGTAGGCTTCATAGTGGTTGATTGGCATGAATGATCAAAACCATGATTTAAAATCAATGAAACATGGGTACTGGTACTGGTACAGAATAGATATGCTGATACGGTAAATTTCTAAACAAACTGAATACGGATACAACTAGGATACATATATTAAAATTTTATATTTTTTAAAATTTTAATAATACAATATGCTAATAATTAAAATATATTAGAATCCTTTGATGCAACAAATCAACCATTACTTAATACTATTACAAATTCAACCTACAAACCATAATTTAACATGTACAAGCCAAAAGTTTAATGCCATATAACAAAAACTACAAACCAAAGCACAAAAAACAAAATAAACATCAAAACAAGTCATATCAAATTAAAAATCTTTACTATTCACATTCAGTCATCCATCAACTTTAATTTCATCACTTTCATCAAATAATCATCAAATGAAAGATCTATAATTTTTCATACCTACCGCACCAAAGAAGTCAATCTGTACCTATGCCGTATCCATTCTGCACCCAAAAAGTTAAACTCTTAAAAAAAAAATGTACTAAGTATGTTTGACTGTACCCGATATATATTTAGTCGTACCCATATTGGTACGTACCTTGTATAGGTATGAGTACGTTTTTAAAGTACTCGTGCTTCATAATTTAAAATCAAAGGGTGTAGCCCTTAGCTTAATGATCATATTAACAAAATTTGATTATAAAAATGGAAAAAATAATGCTCTGATGATAAAGTCTAGGAGGCAAAAAGACAAGCCACGATAACATTGACAGATGCATGTTTATATACACAAAAGTTTCAGTAAAATGAAAGAAGCTACTGAGAAAAGCAATCTTAAGACTACCGCTGATGTGAATGCAATTTTGGCGAAAGATCAAAACCTTGGAAAGTGCGGGTCATGACCAATTTAAGCTGTCACCATTACTGGTGAAGAAATTGACGGTCCAACATGTCTTTTACTCGTTAAAAACTTCGTACAAATATAATAGCCGTTGACTCGTGAGGCAAGGAGGCAAGCACAACGGTGAAAAAAGAAAAATCTTCTCTTACCATTGAAGCCATGTCAAAGAGCAAATATGCTGTATGTTTGTTGGCCCACCAGATTGTGATGGACGGAACATGGACCAGAAGCAGATATATATAACCCAATAAAACTTCTTGATGCACCTTTCCATAGTCAAACGAAGTGCCCTGAGGGGAGACGATGTTTAATTTTGTCAAACACGGGTCGGTCCATGGACTTAAAAGACTTTAGTACGTCTATGGCTTCTTGAGCACGGACGGCCCGTGACCATGAACCAAACCGTGACCATGGACTAACTTGGTACTTGTCCTAATCTGAGAAGGCTCCAATGCACTAGCCAAAAGAAAAGAAACAAAAAAAAAAAAAATCTGAGACTGAAATTCATGTGATAGAAAAATGATCTAATGGTGAAAAAAGCATGAGATAGGCCTTCTATGAGGGATGCAAACTGATAAGTGGATTGGACCTGCATCCGGATTCAAATCCGAATTAACAGGGAACCTATGCGTCTGGATCAGATGGAATTGGATCTGGTCCTGGACGGAGATTTGAAATGGAATATAATTTAGAAAAAAGGGCTTCAAAATAATTTGTTTGAATACAAAAGTGGGGCTATTAAATAGTATAATGATTAAAGTTGAGTAGAATCTTCAATAACATTTGTATTTTTAATATTTTTAATATATGAATGTAATCACTTTGATTGGGTGTTCGGGTCAAAACATATGTTTCGAATCCTTGACGCATGAATCCATACTCCGATCTGAATTTGTCAAATTCAAAAATAGATTTCATACGGTTTTAATCAGGGACTTCATATACTTGAATAATTGAATATTCATTTGCAAACTAATTCTATTGCTCGGGGACCACAGTTTGCTTTAGGAGGTTGAGGGTTTAAGGTGCACCACCACAGTGGAGCCACAAGGGATTTACCTGACTCTCCCTAGGCCCTAAAGGATTAGTCCACCTCAAAGGGCCAGGACACGCTCTGTTAGAAAAAACAAAACATACCCATTTGCAAACTAATTCTACTGTTCTGAGGACGTTGTTGTTCCATGTCATTGAAATTAATCACCCTCTTTATGAAAATACTGTCTCCCAAATTTTGTTTTATCAATTTCAGTAATATGACTTCATTTATCACTGTAAAAAAATGCTAGACCTCACGGGTTTCCTGTGTTTACCTTAGACTCTTACAATTCAAACGATCGCAATCAGATTTTCTACAGTATCATGTCTAATATCATCACTGACATGGATTAGACTATACAAATCTATTGTTGAGGAATGGGCTTCATCTCGTGTGGGGGGGGGGGGGGGGGGGGGGGGGGGGGGTGGAATATTGTAAAGTCCTACCTTTACTACTGCCTCTAGGTTTTAGTATGAATGGCCGGATAAAGGAATTTTAATTTGATATTATAGCTAATTGGTTGTGAGTTCGAATCCCAAGACTGATTAGAAATGCGCACTAGATTAGTGTGCGCACCTCGTTGTGAGCCCCACATGAGGTCCCACCTAAGAATGGGACTAGAGGGATCAAAAAATCTCCCTAGGCCTTTCCTCTCTGCAAAAAATTACCTCATACCCCCTCATTTCCATCTAGGCTCCACAAGTTTAACGGTGCACAATCTATTTAAATTGGTGTACAGTCGATCCAGCGGTCTAGTCGATTCGAATTTTACACAAAATTAAGTAAGGGTGGCAATTCATGGGGCCCCTATGTGTGGTCCATTTGGATGGACCATAAGTGGACCTCACCCCAGATGTGCATCATGCGCTATACATGTGCATATCTCCAACTACAACAATGATTCTTAAGCAGCACACTGGAGTGGATCTCAACCAAACTACTCTAGGGGATTAGGATTATGGTTATGGAGCAAGTAAATTGCAAGATGGATTACACCTCTTCTCCCTAAAAGGGAAAAAAATCAGAGCTTACCCCAATATAATTAACCTGAGTTAGAGTTCTAGTCAAATATGCATCTAGGTGATCTCAGCCCCAAGCTAACGTAATAAATACGCATAACTTAAATCTAGAATTTTCTGAGGAAAACAAAAATAAGCTTTCTTTTCTCTTGATTAGATCAATGGTTATTTAAAAACTTGAATTTGATAAATTTAACTCATTTTATTACTAGATTTTAGAGCCCTCTTGTATTTAATAGAACTAGCAAGCCTTGCACATATCAAGCAATAGAGGAATATTCAAATCTAATTTTGGAATTCCCACTTGTTAAAAAACCGAACTGTACCTGTCAATCCGATGAAGTTCAACCTGAAACAGTATCTTCACTGATTCACCTAAATCAAAATTAAGGGAACGATAGAGACTTTTACATTAATTATTTGAAAATATTTATGATTGTCTGCTATTTTTACATCACAATTGATCCAGATTAAACCGGACAGGTCACCTCAGCTGGTTCACCTCTGGTGCACATAGATCTAAATGACGACCCAGTGCTTAGCGTGCCTTATATATGAGTCTACGAATTGAAAGGAAATCTTGCTAATCCCAACTTGAACTTGCTGTTAGGTTTATGTCTTGTATTCCGGCTTAGCCGGATGGGTCCACTGGGTTAGCCAGGGACTGGTTTAAGGTCAAGGGTATTTTGGTAATTGTACCGGGGCTTTCTTGGTGGCCAAGAAAGCGGAGATTATATATTGTATAGTCTGTAACCCTAGACCTTGCGGCGGCGGCAGTAGTTGCCCGTGGTGCTCCCACACCACGTAGGAGAGACGAGGTGAGAGTGTGGGAACCTCTTGTATACTTTACTTGTCATAGTGAAGATGTTTGTCCTCCTGTGCCCGTGGATGTAGCCCTATTTGGGTGAACCACGTAAATCTCGGTGTCCCTTCTTCTTATGTGGTTGATTGTTGATCTTGTGTTCCGTGGATGCGCACAACGGGTGATTGTCAGAAAATCACAACAATTGGTATCAGAGCCGAGGTGGTGTTCCTCGGGTTTCTGAGCGAGGTGGAGATTGTTGGGTTTTGTCTTGTATTCCGGTTTAGCCGGATCGGTCGTCTGGTTTAGCCAGAACCGAGGCTCAGGGTTAGGGGTATTTTAGTCATTGTGTATGGGTTTTCTTGGTGGCCAAGAAAGCGGGATCTATATATATTGATGTATTGTAACCCTAGATCCTGAGGGGGATTGAGATGGGATCATAGTAGATGAGTTCTCTCCTCCCGTGGACGTAGGCATGGTTGCCGAACCACGTAAAACTGCTGTGTCATGTGTGTGATTGCTTGATGGTGTGATTGCTTACGTAGATCGTGGTAGATCCGTTGATCGCGGGTTGTTTCCGTTGCGCCGCTTTTCCCAACAAGTGGTATCGGAGAAAGGGGGGCCGTTGGTAGCTGCCCGCCAAGCCGAGGAAGAAGACCGGCGAAGAAAAGGGCTAGATCTGGGTTCTGTGGCAGACAGATCCACAGATCGGAAAAGAGAGAGCACCGCCGTCCGCTTGATCCCTCGCCGGACCGCAGCCGAGGACGAAGAGCAGTCGTCCTGTTTGTTTTCTTCTCTACTGCAGAACGCAGATTGGCTCTGGCAGATAAACAGAGACGTGCACCTCTTTGGCGTCTGGGGCGGAGGAGATGGTAAGAGCGGCGCTACGGAAGGGGTGCCGGAGGCGGAGAAGACGTGATCGCAGAGGACCCGCTCGCCGAGATTGCGCGGAAGGTGGAAGGTTCGGACGGCTGAGATAAAAAAAAAAAAAAAAAAACAATCGGACTTACCGTCGCCTGCCGTTACCCGCCGCCGCAGTCGACGCCGTCGCCGTCAGCAGCCGGTCCCGCGCCGCTGGTCGCCGGACCAGCCAAGCCCGCGCAGCAGCCGTTACCCGCCGCCAGTTGCAGACTCAGCGCAGCGCCAGTCGCTGGAGAAGACGACCCAGCTGTCTTGGGTGTTGGGTCGGGTCGGGTCAGGTTGCCTGACCCGCGGAGGAGTTCAGCCCAGCTGCACAGTTCCGGGTTCCAGGTCAGGTCGAACCAAAACCCGGTCCATCAGAGAAGCCCAGCACAGCAGCTCAGTTCAGTTCCGGGTCAGGTGAACCTGACCCGGATCCGTTTCAGAAGCCCAGTTTGCCAGCAAGCCGTGACGTTAGCAGTGACGTCATCAACGGTCAAAGGCCAGATTTGACCAGTTTCAACGGCTGAAATTGTTTCTGCGATATCTTGATCGTCCGATGTCCGATCGGAGATCCGTTTGCGCCTACGGACTCGTTTCGAGCAGATCTACGCAGTGGAAGAGGTTGATTGGCTGTTTGACAGTCAAGGAGGAGGTTTGATCGATTGGAGCGTAAAAACTTGTTTCTACGTTATCGAGGCCATCCTGAGTCGGATTTCAGATCCGTTTCTTCCAGCGTACTCGTGGTGACGAGATCTATAACTTGATGCAGAAATTTGGAGGAGATCTGAACAGATGTGGATTGAGGCTTGAATCAGGTCTACTCGACCTGGTTGTTGTTGCAAACCCAATAATAGGAGTCGCGGGCCTAGTTGCAAAGGGTTTGCTGATTCAAACGAAGTTGTTCGTTTGGGGTTCACATGATCGCATATGATGTTATTCATCTTGCCAGAGCCAAGCCGGAAAAGCAGCAAGGAGGAGCTGATGTATCAGCAGTTGATCGGAGGCCCAGTCAAATGGAGTTTTTGACTGCTCGGAGGCAGAGGTTGTTCTGCAATGGAGTCATCTGGACTTGTATTCCCGATCTGTTTGCTTGCATGCTTGTGGTGATTGGATCTTCACAGTGATGTTGAAGATGGGGCAGGATGGTGAGTGATTCAGAGATCACTCAGATTCGTCAATGGTTTCGAGATTTTAGTTCGAGGTGGAGTTTGACGAGATGAACTTTGCTCAAAGTTCATGTGCTGGTTCAACATGTCAAAGTGTTGAAGAAGACTGCATCCCTGGTGCAGTGACGTGCCATTCAACAGGGTACGTGAAGACATTGCCGGTTTTATCTCCTAGTAGCTCGAGTTGTACGGAGTTGTACGGAATTCAAGAAGGTGGAGATTGTTAGGTTTATGTCTTGTATTCCGGCTTAGCCGGATGAGTCCACTGGGTTAGCCAGGGACTGATTTAAGGTCAAGGGTATTTTGGTAATTGTACCGGGGCTTTCTTGGTGGCCAAGAAAGCGGAGATTATATATTGTATAGTCTGTAACCCTAGACCTTGCGGCGGCGGCAGTAGTTGCCCGTGGTGCTCCCACACCACGTAGGAGAGACGAGGTGAGAGTGTGGGAACCTCTTGTATGCTTTACTTGTCATAGTGAAGATGTTTGTCCTCCTGTGCCCGTGGATGTAGCCCTATTTGGGTGAACCACGTAAATCTCGGTGTCCCTTCTTCTTGTGTGGTTGATTGTTGATCTTGTGTTCCGTGGATGCGCACAATGGGTGATTGTCAGAAAATCACAACACTTGCAAGCTTGTTAACCGTTCAAGAAAGAAAGAATAAACAGAAAGCGCTGGCAGCAATGGCACAAGTCGTTTGGGACCTTATTTGTTTGCCATAATGTAAATGATGCACACGTGTAACATTTGCCTCTAATCACATTTCTTCCCGTTTGTTTACACTTTACACGTTAAAATGGTATATAAATGAGGTCACATCTTTATTTGCACGCGTTTAAGAGTGTAATAAACCATTAAATAGGTATACGAAGAAAAGAAATCAGTACACACGTAATAGAACTCGCGCTTTTTCTACCAGGCTGAGGATCAAATCCTTTATTAATCACTTTTTGTAGAACTTTTGTAGACTCTAAATTAGTAGTTCGAACCATTAGTCTATAATATTAAAAACACTGAGCGTCACATAGTAAATATTAAATAGAAAGTTCCGAACAGATTTCCACATGTATGTCCTCAGACATGAGACCATGTAGCAGCTGACAGGCAAAGCAGAAGAAGTAGTAGTGACAATGGAAATGGCAAAGCACCGGAAACCAGTGGACTGGCTGGAGAGGGGGTGGAGGGTGAGAAAGTGAATGTGACTGGCCCGGGCAGTGACGCTGGAACCGGTGAAGGCGATGTAGATGACTGCTTCAAAGGAGAAACTGACCATTCCGGTGGATAAGGTGAAAGGGCGCATTTGCTGAAGGAAGGAGTGGAAACGCCACATGCTGATGGAAGGGTGAGAAGCTTAGTGAAATTCAAAGCGATGGAGAAATCGCCGCTGCCCCCCTTAAAGGCCTCACACAAACACAAGACGCTGTCCTTGACGACGATCTTCAGCCCGGCGCAACATGATCCCTCAGGCTTAGAGACCTTGCTCCCGTTCTCAGCAAATGACAGGCAATCGCCCAAGAGGCCAAGGGGTCCGTTAGTGCAGTCCAACGAAGAGGATGGTGAAGGGCTGGGTGCGAGGGGGACGCCTTTCACCACAGCCCATGTAGACAACAGAGAGACCACCCACAAAGACTTCATCTTTGATTGGAGATGGGATGGAAACAGACTAAAATGCTCTCTCTCTCTCTCTCTCTCTCTCTCTCTCTCTCTCTCTCTCTCTCTCTCTCTCTCTCTCTCTCCAACTGAAGAGGATTTCTTCCAATACAGAAAAAAACTAAACAGGAACGAGGATACCCAAGAAAACTAGAGGACTATTTGATTCAACCATGCCCTTTGTAAGTCAATTAGATTCTCTAGAAAGGGAAGGAAAACATGCCTAAGAAATGTATGGAGTTCGGACACGGCACTAAACGAGTTTATACGCACAATTTTATAAACAAGGCAACTGGCCGAAACTTCTAGTGGGTCTAGACTCATGATATTGTAAATTTCCATACCCCTTGTTCACATTATACCAAGGGCCTTTTTGGTTTTGTGTAATTGAACTCCTAGATAGTATATCCTTTTTTTTATAAGAACTTAGATAGTATCTCTGTTTGTTTGCATTAGAATACAAAGAAATGTAACACAAAAAATTCCTAGTCAAATGAACTCCACCAAACTACTATGATTTTAAAGAGGTGAGTCATGAATGATATGAAGTAAGAGGTAAAAAATATAAGGTTGCAATTTAAATGAGACCTTGACATTACCAAAGTGATGGTTGGTTATAAATTTCTCATCTTCCCTGTTCTTAAAATAAAAGCTACAAAATGCCATTAAAATACAAATAACTGAAACAATAGTACTGAATTATCTGCAGTGCCATGAAAGGCTATTGTGGTGGCTCAAATCTGCGAAAATAGGAGCAGCAGTTGTTGGCCGAGGCACGTCACCGGACGCTTTCTTTAGGACAAGTTCCGCCCCTCGAGATAAACCTAGGTGCGATGATGTTTTTAGCAGGAATTGCCCCCAGGATACAACGGCCTCCACACTATGATCTCCCCTGGTCGCACACCAAGTTGAGACGAACCAGACATCAGCAGAGAATGCTCGAAGGAAAGAATACCTTGGAAACAAGAGAGGGAGAAAGAAAATTCTGTGCTTATCGTTCGAACCCATGTGCCCTTTTTATAGTAATAATGAATGTTGGGTATTTAAAAATACCATTAATAGCCCAATTAAAAGGGCGTTTCAATAATAAAAGTCCATTAAAAAAACGTTGAAGAATTTTAAATTTTGAACGTTAAACGTCCTATTAAAATTCTTTAATTAAGTGACGTCTCATTTAATTAAAACGTTTTGAAATTTGAACGTTATGTTTAATGGGCTTTAATCAACTCATTAATAAATCGTTTTGAATAATGAAAAATATTTTAAAATAAATTATAATCTTTTGCAAAAGCATGCAATTTCTATATCACAATATGGGTCCCCCGCGGAAGATCGGCCGGGATTTGCACCCCCCTGCGCATAATAATCACGCAAGCGCACCCGGTTAAACGATTTCCGGATCGAGATCCTCGGGCTAAGCGTGGCTCGTGCCCACGTAAAGAGCTTGTAGCAAAAGAGCCCAAAATTGTTTGAAGTGCAAAGGAGAATAAATGCATATATAGTGCTTCAAATGATGTGTTCTTTTCCAATGTGGGACTTTTGAAAACCACAAACCATTAAGTATAAAACTTAATTTTGAAACCTCATAAAACCCAACATTCCCTTGATTCACTTTCTATTTATAGAGGGATGAAGTTATTTGATGTTCATTTTGTTTATTCACCTTGGACCTTTAATTTTTAACTGCTTATGGAATGAATGACTACATATTCAGTTTATATATATTCTAATGCAAACAAATATACCCTACATAGTTAAAAATAAAGAATCAAAGGTAAATACTAGAAAATGACCATCAAATAAGTTCCCTTTTAATAAAAATTGCATCAAGGGAAGATGGAAAATGAATACTGTGACTTCACCCTATTCATTCAAATTCTAGGAAAGTCAAGATCCAAATTCCCATCCATGTTACTACTTTATATCCTTCACCCCTTGCCTTATTATTATTTTACCTCTCACCTCTTTAAAACTCCAAGTTCATTTGAATATGAAATATTGTTATGTTTTGAATCCCTATATATATTCTAAGGGTGTACACACACAGTTTGCATTGGATCGAATTGAGCCTAATCCATCACCAATCCATTACTTATGGATTAACAATTTTATAATCCACAGCTAATCCATTGCACATTAAAAACCGAACCAAACTATGGATTAACGGTTTGGTTCGATTAAAACCGTTCAATCCATTAATGATAATGCCAACTATTTCATCATTATTTTATATAGAGAATGAACGGTTGAGATTGAAAACTAGATGATGAATGGTTAGAATGTTGCCTTTTTAATAATTTTTTATATAAAAATAAACAATTATTATTTTTATTTCATAGGTTCAAATAAATTTAAATTGCAGATTAAGAATAAAATTTGTCACCAATCCGTTGCTAATGGATTAAGATTTTTTCAATCTGTCACCAAACCATTAACAATTAGATCGGTTAAAACCCACGGATTAGATCGGTTTTATGGATCGACTGGTTTTTTGTATACCCTTAATATATTAAATGTAAATAAGCATTTCAATGTAAATTAGCATGCTCTTTCATCATTGTTACTATTCTTAACAGGAACACTAATAAAGTCATGGAAAGAACTCTTACAATATCATGCATGTAGTTTTAAATAAGGGCTTTAATCTTATAAGCAGTGTTATTACACACCTACGGTGAGAACTTTTTATGGGGCCCACTATGGGTCCTATTTGAGGATGGGACCAGGGGGATGGAAATATATATGTAGGACAACCCCAAATATCAAGTTTTGCCCCAATCACATGTTCTTAACCCCTTCATCCATGGCCCATAAATCTAGACCATTCAGATTTGTGCACAGTAAATTCTATAGTCCAATAAATTTGGATTTAACCGAAACTTGGGACGTTTGACTATCAAATGGTTTTTCTATGTATTGCAAGGTTTGGATTAGGAGATACATAAGCTGCACGCAGACTTCTCACAAAAAAAGGTGAGAACTAGTTCTCATAGGATTTATTTCCCTTTAAAGGCATAATCCTACAAAGTTGTTTTGGTGAGGAAGATTTTTTCCTTTTCCTGCACTTCTCTCTTTTCCATTCATTACCTTGTTTTCCTTCTTTTTTTTAATCATTATGCATGGCAGCTTAAACGCACTAATCATCACATACCTTTATAATACTAACAGCGCTGAATCTCATATATACACCCTACTTTCTGTGAATCAGTGTCAAGAAGTGTTCTTTTTCACTTTTTTTTTTATTCCTTTTAGTTCCTGCGCAATGAATCAAGATCAATGTGTAAATGCACAGGGATTAGTGGTGCCAAAACTTCATAATATGCGGTACCAGTAGTGACGAATAAAGATGTTGAATTCTTGGACCCTTTTGAGTCGAGTCGAGTCGAGTCAGCCAAGTTGCCTTGGGCCCAGTGATTCCCTCCCTGGAGTTCTTTGGTTTTGGTCCATCAATAGTTAAAAGGATTAGTAACCATACCACACCCCAACGGCGCCACCCCCACCCCCACCACTACCCCCAACCCCAATATGAACAGACATGGCACCAGTGAATAGAATACACCCTCCCTAATTCTAGATTGGTAAAATGAAGCAACAAAGCAATATCCTGTAGGTGAAGAAGTAGAGAGCTATAATTGTACACCTAGACTCCAGATCACCATGGTTAAGCCAGATTATGGGAAGATACAAGGCATTTCGGCATTCCAAAAGGCCAAAGGAACCAACCTAATAGACTCAGTGAAAAAGCTTCTTTAGTAACATCTTATGAAGGAATTGGATAACATAGCATAATGCAATGCTGAGTGAATGATAGAAATATACAAATGGGTAAAAAATCAATAGTTGCATGCAAATTTCACAACATAGGGAACCTAGAGGTTTGAACTTAAAAGGAATTCATTCATTCAGAACTACAGTTTTGTTACTCAGAGCACATCAACCACCATATGCTGGAAATTCATCGTGTAACAAGGGAGACAGTGATGCGCGTCTTGCAGGGTGGTCGTGTGCCCTGAAGATTAGTCCGGTTGGCCCCCTGTGCTGTCAATTACCACAGGGATATCTTCATCAACAGAAAGTAAAAATAAAATAAAGGAAGAGGGTGATGAACACTTGAAAGTAATTAGAAACAAGAAGTTAGTCTGTGGGTTTACAGAATTTAGCCCTAAAAAGGGATGAAGAAGAAAAACTTCTATAGCTTGATACCAACTGGATGAGAAATGCATTAAAGAAGGCAATGATGAGAAATTGAATCACCAACATGCAACTTTGCATTGTCCATTGCACAAAACCTCATTATACTCAGACATCTCACTGAAAGGATTATCACTGCAAATAAGAATGCCAGTCAGTCCAACAGAGGTATCATATCTTTTTCACCCTCCATCCAACTCACAAGCAAATTTTACGTAATCTCATGTGATAGCGCAAAATTGAAAAGAATAAACTGCAGATAAAAGACTTAATGTTGGAGGTCATATAATTATGCTATACAGATTTGGATGGTTGAACTCAAGCAATATATAACCAATTACAGCGCCCACAAATTTCTTCAGAAATGGTGAAGAACGTCAAGGAAATCGCTGCCTGTTGTATGTATCTTCATGCACAAAAACTGGTTCCGTACTCTGTGGCGGGCGCTGTGGTTGACCCAATGCAATGCCTTGGTTGTTGTTTAGGCCCCAGGGCTCTGTGCCCTTGGTCAATGATAGAGCAACATAGTAAGTGATCCCTAGAGAAACACTCGCAAGAGATAACACTGCTCCTCCTGCAAAGACTCCAGCCTTGACAACAAAACAGTAGTCACCAAAGTACATCTGTCCTTTACCGTGTTGATCATTCAGTGCTGCACCCGTGAGCAGCAGTAGAAATGCAATTATGAACGTAACCCTGAATATGATAAAATATTGGCATGCATCACTTAACAGTTAAAATTAGGAAGAAACTATAGAATTTTAAAAATCACTGATACCATCTAGAAATTCAATAGTCACTGCATTCCCATAATTTCACCGTGATTGTCATGAGAGGAAATCCTCTCATTTAAACATGCAATAACAACAAGATTATTCAAAATTCAAACTAACCTAAACTCTCGAATAAACCACTAACAATTCCTTCTTATCTCTAAGATAAGAATCCATAACATCATATCTCTAACAGAAACAGTGGTGTAAAGAGAGGACTATGTACAATCATCAACTCAAGGATATGCATAATCCTTAAGCTGGCATGGGTACAAAGGAGTGCATGGCTTCGTGATTTGAACCATTGATCTGATGATCCCACCATGGACAACGAACTATACCCCAAAAAACTCCCTGGCGAAAAAATCTTATTTTTTAATCAACAATCCAAAAATAGATGGTGTTCCAACTGTAAAGAAAACCAATGTAAGTGGACACAATCTTTCAGTCTTAGCTGTATTCAGCGTTGACTGACACACCACAGGCACAAAAGATCAATGGCCTGGATCACCAACATATGGACAAAGGACACTGAATATCTTCAACCCTTGACTTGCTTCTCCATGGAAAAGTCATACTCAATTTAAACAGTGTGAAGTCAGTCACAAAACCATTTTTTTCAGGTGACACTGCAGGAGGATACCAAACAAATATGCTCTGATACAATTAGTTACAAGATAGGATGAATGAACATCAAATAAAAGATATATCCCACCATGCATCACTGATCATTGCAGACCACATTCCCTGAACACGAGCTCATTTGGTGAAATTTGCAGAGAAAGAACCAACAGGCACAAGTTCAATTAATCATTTTAACTACAGAATCAAGAATACAATATAAATATCATAAATGACATATATAGACGTTGCTTTGATGATGAAATCTAATCATGAGAGGAACCACAGTTGCAAAGATTGTGTAGTCAAAATTCCATACAAGTATCCTAAAGACTTGGAAAATGCTTGCATGACAAAAACAAGGGGCTCCTCCATGGCTTCATATCCATTATGGAAGTCCAGACTCTGAATCCTCACCAGGTTGTGGTGGAGACAAGTGGCGACGACCACCAAATGTAGGATGCATGCAGCATGGCAAAGCTGATGGAGTCAACGGACCAATGAAACAAGAGAAGCCTTGGATTTTTCATCTACAAAAGATATGCTCGATAACCTGTCCAACCATCTGATACAAGCCTTTGAAGTGGACAGTGGAAATAGAAATTAGGAACTCGCCTTGTCTCCAATCTATCTATAAAAACTATCCATTGCAAAGGCTTGATCAGGTAGGCAGTCTGATGAAGCTGATATTGTAAAAGGAAATTCAAGGCCAACCCTCAAGTTAGTTTGGGCCAGTGGTCCCTACTCCACTATACCATGTGTCTTATACTTGATTGACAGCTCCACCAACCACCAGTATGTACCAGTAAGGATCTGCACTTGTTGAAAGTACCAAGCGTAAAGTTTGAGGGGATTATTGGTGGAAACAAACCATTTGAAAAGATTGATAGATGTGTCGCAGTAGATGGCCAATATCAGTTGAACAGGCCTCTAGCTTCTCTTCTTTTTAATTACTGTAAAAATTTTATTGCACCAAAAAAGCACAAATAACAAGAAGTGCAGCAAAACCAGCAACAAGAAAGAAAAAAACCACATTGAATGTTACGGTCCTAAATAGTAATAAGATTTAATTTGACGCGTTCTATAAGTCCTAAGGTTTTTGGCATATTGGTTAGGTCCATAACATAGAGCCGACCTCCACCTCTCGGGTTCGAGTCACAGAACGGGCATAGCTGCCAGAGTGAGAGCCATAGAGGACATCGCTGCGGAACCTAACCAATACACCAAAAGCCCTAGGACTAATGGAACGCGTAAAATTAAGTCTTATAAGTCATAACTATTTAGGACCGTAGCATTGAACCTACACTAACATTACAACAAAGATCTAAATATCGAAAGGGAGAGAAGAACGAAAGACTCCCTCCTTAACAAGACTATCCACCATGACATTGGCCTCCCTTAGAATATGATGAAATTGAGCATCAAGCTTTTGAGAAGTAAGTTGAAGTTCAAAGCCCAAAATAAGTTTCAAAAACTCGACTAGAAAGTCCACTTGAGTGTAGAAGACTCGAGCACTATAGAGAAATTCTTAAATAGACCACTTTATTATGCACATTATTTTTTTCTTCCAGTTTTTTATTTTCCAGATAATTGATGAAGAATGTGCAACTAAAATTCCAAATATCATGTGGCTATTAACATTTTCTGTAGCAATTTTTTCCTTTATTAGGCATTTGGGAGCAGTTTATTCCATTAACTCAATTCAAGAGGATAGTGATAGTTTGGACCATAGTTAGATATGACTTTTATGCAAGTTGTCTGAGATCCTAAAGTCGCCGGTTGGGTTTCAAATTGATTCATATTTTTTAGAGTGCTTTTGTTTTAAATCTGTTAATGAAACATAGAAGTTATGTTTGTAAAGATGAGTGAACTGGCACCACAACCAACTTAGAAGCATCAGTATTCATTAACAAGAATGAAAGAGAGACAAGCTAACATATCAAGGATCACACTAACAAAGTAACCACAACAGAAGTGCAGCAGTCATCATAATTGTCATCATCATCATCATCAAAGCCTTGTCCCAACTATGTTATGGTCAGCTACATGAATTCTGTTTCTCCATTCCGATCTATCCCGAGTCAAATCCTTAGATAAGTAACACGTCTTCAAATCTAATTTTACTATCCCCATCCACGTCCTCCTTGGCCTATCCCTTCCCTTTAGCAAGTCATCAACCTGAATGGCCAAACTTTTCCTTACCAGTTTACATTAGAAATGCCCAAACTGTCTCAAATAGGTTTCTTTAAGCTTAACCTTCTGATTGATGCCACCCCTAAATGTTGTCAAAAGCGCTCAATTCTTATTTTATCCTCCCTAGTCTAACCACACATCCACCTCAACAATCTCATCTTTGCTACATCCAATTTGTATGTATGTTGCTTCTTGATTGGCCAACAATCTACTCTATAGGTTACAGCCTACTGGTAGTCTAATTGTTCTCCTATAAAATTTACCCTTCAATCATTGGCATGTTCCAATCACAAAGTAGTTCAAAAATAAGCCTCCACTTCCACCATTCCGTTTTTATCCTATATTCAACATCTTCATCAATCTCTCCATCTTTACTAATTATCGAGCCAAGGTAATAGAAAATTTTACTGCTGATACAAAGCCCAGGTAAAGGAGGACATTGTGTTCAAGAGGTTGATAGAGGGTGTCAAATTTTGTCACAACCCAAAAGTGCAGTAGTGCTATTGCATGTAAAACCCTCGTAGTGGGTTTACACTGAGGCTACCAGCAGTAGGAACTGAGAACTGCACAATGCACAGATGGGGTTTCATTCAGGAAGCTTTCTTGCTCCTAGCATTTCTAGACAAAAGTAGAGTATCGTTATAACTGATCTTAAAAGGCTACATAGATAACATTTATAGCATCAGAATGTGCAATATCAATTGGTGCCCATGTGGCATAAGGTGCAATGGGAACAGTGAGCCAGACCAAGTGGGTACCATTTTTATGGTAGTTATACAACCTTAACCCTTAGAGTGGCACCAAATGAATAGTTACTGAACTACTGTGTAATTCAAGCACAGGCGCTACCAAGCAGCCACAACCATTTTTGGGTAGTTACCCACTTCCTCTTAGGTGTTATAAAATCTCCAGGAAGCAAAGGACATAAAAACACACGTAAGAGAAGACATCACAGATGTGGAAAATCCAGGTCAGTTCTCATTCATCCTCTCCCTGCTGCCTTATGGTGATGGACCACTTGTGAATGAGATTGACAAACACAGCTGAGGGATGCTTTCATTTGTACATGATGACTAATAATAAAATAAGCATTCAAGAATGACAATATCCTCGGTCTTAAGAGAAAAATTACCAAGAAATTACAAAGCAGATCAATGCTATTGTCCACTTGGAAGCTGAAGGATGTGGGTCATTCTTGCAACAAATACAACCAGCAGCAACGTTGATGATTATTTGTGCTGTCAAAAGAGCCAATCCCGAAGTTAACCCTAGAGCTAAAGCAGGGCTCTTCGGGTATGAACAAGTATCAGCAGTGGCCAACCGAACGTCAGACACCTGCAAAGTCAATAACCATATCAGCTCCACCTGGCTCATTTTGAGCAACTGAAGACATCATATTTGGTAAAGTTAGTGCAAAAAGATAAGTAGTTCTTGACCAATGCAGCACAGTCCCAAAGGTGGACCCTATCTCACAGTAGTTTTAGCGTAATCAGAACACAAGCAAAGCATAATGTCTCAAAATGATACCAACTTCAAGCTACAATTTAAACAAAAATGAAGGAATTGGTCACCTCTCCCTTGTCTAAGTAATCAGCAAGACTACTTTAGTACACATGGCCCAAAAACAAGATCTACACTGTTTACCCCACAGGCATATCCTGTATGAATATGGATCATATCTCAAAATTTGCAGTGCTCAGAAAACCACAGGACACTCCAACTGGAGGATTTTTGTAAGAATAGAATTCATACTAGGGAGATTTCTTTTTCCATTTTTTTCCTCAAAATTCTTCCATGTGAATGAAAATGATCTGGTCAGTACAATGCTGGTAACAGGGCATGCATAGGAAGAACCATCATGGTCAGTTTGGATTGAATAAATGTGTCACAAGTTTGAAAGAAAGTTTTAAAAAAATAATAACAGGAAGTAGTGTTGTTGGAACTTCAGAATGGTACTGTCCCCGTGAAAGATTTTATGTCTGGTACTTTCCCTTTCAAAGATTTATTTTTGTTGAAGTGAATTTAAAAAAGTAAATTCTAGAATCCTACAAGAGACCCACCACTGTTTAGACCCATCACATTCCTCTCTTTTTTTCATAATTTGTTGATATTCTTCGATTCCATTTTCCTACCAGACAGACCCTTTTCATAAGCTCACAAATACATGTTTCTTTATTGTTGTTTAGACCCATCTCATTCCTCTCTTTTTTCATAGAATTTGTTGATATTCTAGGAAGCACGGGTACCGGTACGGGTACCAGTGCAGGTATGGTACGGGTACGCCGATACAGTGAAATCCTTAAAAAAATAGGGTACGGTACGGCTGGGGTACGTCCATTAAAAATTTATATTTTTAAAAATTTTAATAATGCAATAGGCTAATGATTAAAATTTTAAAATAAATTAAAACTCTTACATGCAATAAGCCAACAATCATTACAAAGTCAACCTACAAACCGAGCATAGCAGAGCAGTAGAGCAGAGAAGAAAAAAAAGGACAAAAATACAGCAAGGTAACAGCCGAGCATAGCAGAGCATTAAAAAAAAAAAAGAAAAGAAAAGAAAACGCAGAGCAGCAAGGCATCATGAGAGAAAAAAAAATTCAGCAGCAAAAACACCGATCAGATCAGCAGAGCAGAGAAGAGCAAGGGGAAAAAATTACAATAGTAGAGCATGGGTTCACAGCTAAACAGAGCAGGGGGGAAAAAAAAGAAAGAAGGGAAGAGGACCTACAGTTGTGGCTGATTTGTAGGGCAGACGTACAGCGGCTGACGTGCAGTGGCTGCAGTGCAGCGGCGGACGCAACGGAAGTGTGGATGTAGCAGGTACGCTTCCTTTTCCTCTTCCTCCTCCTCCTCCTCCTCCTCTTCTATGTTTTTCTTTTTTTCGTTTTTTTTCCCTGAGCCTCTCCTTTTTTTTTTCTATTTCCGCAGGAGCATGCCCTTCGATGAGCCTCCTCCTCCTCCTCCTCCTCTCTTCTTCTCTCGGTCCTTTCCTTCTTCCGTTTTTCTCCGCGGCAGAGGTAGAGCTTCCGTGTGCTCTGGATTATGGCAGATTAGGGCTTCCATGTGCCTCTTCTTCTTCTTCTTCTTCTTCTCCTTCCCCGTCTCCTTTCTTCTCCTATTGCTCTTTTCCTCTGGCAAATGAAGAAGAAGAGGCGAAGAGTCCCAGCTCTGCGATTTGGGCGTTTAGGGCTTCGATCTCAGAGGTGAACCTTATATATATAATAGATTTTACATTTTGCCCCCTCTAGTTTTCCTTTTTTTTTAAAAAAACATAAAACATTAAAAAAGTTATGTTTTTGTACTGGTACATACCGGGTACGTACCCATGAAGTCAACACCGTACCCGGTACGTATTGACCGTACCCGGTATGTATTTTGGTGTACCCGTACCCGTCCCCGTACCGGGTACGTACCCGGTACGTGTACTCCTATATTTTTGGAGTACCCGTGCTTCCTAGTTGATATTCCTGTTGTCCCCATAAGCCCACACATATCTTTCTCTAAGCCCACAACCCAAAAAGAAGAAGGAAAAAAAGACCACATATTACTTTGTTGAGACCTGATGGCAGCATAGGCCATTTTATATCCAAGGAGTGCACAGCCCACATCATAATACCAGCATGTTCTATAATCAATTAATCATCCCAAAATCCAAGAAACAACAGAAACACACATAAACACAATGGGATCTCAACTCTAAATCACAAAGCATTTCTTTTATCTCGCAAGAAGAAAAAAAAACCCACCAAATCACTAACACTTAAAATAGCAGTGAAACAGTTCGAATGACATTATCACTTTTTTTTTCCGATCCATTGAGTGACAATTTGAGATGTATCACAATATTAACTTGTGTCAAGTCATTAAAACAGAAATCACATTCATCTCCTATTTCCTATAAAAGTGTTTGCATAACCTTACAATTGAAAATTCTGTATGCAACTAAAGAAGTAAGTTCAATCTAACAACGCAATGAAATTACAACACCAAAAGACCTTGGGTTCCCTCCCACTCCCTTACCAACCCACCACACACACCCCGCGCCCCCCCCCCCCCCCCCCCCCCCCCCCCCCCCCCCCCCAAAACAAACAGAAAGAAGAAGAAGAGAAAAGATAAAAAAGGGGTAAAAAAAAAAAACACATGATGGATATAATTATGCCTAGAAATTTGTACTCTACCAACCAATCATGTCTCAACCAGAAACAATTTTCTAAGCAAACAAAATAGAAATAGAAACTAAAATACAGAGTACCAAAATTATCAAATCAAATTGAACAAAGCATTAGAAATAGGCAACAGGAAGGATTGCACAAACCTCAAAGCAATATAAGACAGCCACCACTAGACAAGATTAGTGAAATTAGAACTCAATAATCCAAAAATGGAATCTACTTGTTCATCAGAGACAAAAACCGTGTGCCTATTGATAAACCCCAAATCACAATCTGTACTGCAAAATACATGATCATCCATTCCAATGTGCATTTAGGGTGGCACCGACACCAACACTCACATTCTGGTATACTGTATCTCTGACTTTTGGCACTGGAATCATTATCAGTGATCACGCTGATAATGATTTGGGGCGGGCAGAAAGGTCAAAAGGTGGTTCCCCACCTAATGTGGTTCCAAATTATACTGCACCCCACAAGCACAGGTTACACATAATCATCCCAACAGCCAAAATAATCCAGCCTCTTGCAATTAATCCATTTACATTCCTAACCTCTCTAATACCATCCTACCTATGCAATAGTAACTGATCAAACCCAGAAAAATCTTGCCTTTTTTTTCTCCCCTACATCAAAGTCTTGATAAATAACTAGAAAGATGCTCCTTTTTACAAAACAAATTAGGGAATGCATGGAAGAAAGACATCTCTGCTCAGGAACTGAAATGTTCCCAATAAAACCAATCAATACAAAGAAACTACAGTGAAAAAAAAAAAAGAAAAAAGACCAGTGTTAAGTATAAACAGCAAGCAAGCAGCAGTGAGAAATCAAAATGATACCCACATCCCAAATAACAGAAATGGATGTAGAGGCAACAGAACATCAATCTAAAACAGACCCATTTCAAGAAATCTCAAAAGAAGGAAGAGTCCTCTCATTATACAGTAGACATCAGTCACTACCTTTATCCTTGTGGCCTCTGCAGCAAAACCCAAAGCTGCAGCCAAGATCCCAAGAAAACCAACAGATAGGCAGACCAAAACAACCTTCTTCTCCATCCTCCTCTCTCTCTGTTTCTGCTTTTTCACGTTCAAAGCAAAGCAATCAACAGCTGTTGAAAATCTGAAGTGTGTCCCCCTGTAGAGGCAAAATGAAGCAAAAGCTTCAAGAGAAAGGAAGAGCAGAGATGGAGTAGAGTAGATGACAAGTGCGCTAAAGGAGTTACAGGAGAGGCAAAAGGCGGCACTTTATCTGATGTCCTGAGCCACAGAACTCAATAGGGTTACCGTCCTCAAACGGTTGATTAAATTGACCTGCATTGGTAACTTTATTTCACTTTTGGGTCCTAGATTTCATAAATCTTCTACCCACTTTGAGGATCTTCATATTCCACCAGAAAATTCTGAAAAAAATAAGGATCTCATATGGCTTAAATTTTAAGAAATTTACAGCTATCGAATTTCCAGGAATTAGTAGATTTTAGGGATGATTTTTTCCCGCACATTGGTGGCGTTTGTCATGCATGATCCATTGAAATTTAAGAGCTCCCTCCTTTACCATGTATTTAGATATTTATTAGAGTATTTAGATATTTATCATGTATTTTTTTATTTACTAGAGTAGAGCAGAGTAGAGTTTCCGTTTAAGAAACGTAAAAAGATGAAGAGGTCAAATTAAAAGTATAACAATTTAAAAAAAGTCACTAAATGACAAAAAAAATTCTACTTTTAATAATTAAAAAAATTATTTATCAAGCAAATAAATTATAATTAAACTCAATTATAATTTATTTTCTCTTGATTTGAAACTTCACATCACTCCACCTCACTTCACCAAATATCCAAACATGCCGTGTGACATTGTCAAAAACCGAAGTTGGAAGAAACCAAGTCTAACCCTAAATTGGAAATATAGAATATGTCATTTTATTTTTGAGTTGTCCTTACAAAAAAAGTGGCCCCACTGCCAAATGTCGGTCTTACTTTATCAGCACATAAAAGCTGCCATATAAATGCATTATAAACAATAGAAAAGGATTTCCCATTAGAAAAATGTCCCACTTTTCCCTTTTTTTTTTCCATGAAAACAAAGTTACACAAACTGAGGGACTACTGCGTATCCTCGGGGAAGATTTACAACTCAAATCAAAAGTCACATGAAGAATACCATAAAATGGACCGCTATTTTAAGAAAGGTGGACTAAGACAAGGAGGAGTTTAGTAGGCATGAAAGGTATGGTGTTGGCTGGATTGTGCTATTTTGGGGGTAAATGAGGTGTGATTCGTGAGTCAATGTGCGATGGAAACTGCTGCACGACGTGGCAGTGACATGTTCGCAGAATTTCAGGCAAGCAAGACGGTAAAATTTCAAGCTGTAATCCCAAACTCATGGAATCACAAGTTTGCCAGGCTGCTAATAGCAGGCCACAGCCACAGGTCGTCCCATGTATAAAGATGATACGAGGGTTGTAACGGTCCGATCGTAAAGCCTGTTTGTTTACATTAAAATACGAAGAAGTTGAATGCATATTGTAGTTAAAAAACGAAGATGAAAGGTGAATTCTCGAAACCTAAGCATCAAGTAATGTCTTCTTTTTATTCTATTTTGCAAAAGGAAATTATTATTTGATATTCTTTTTTTTTTAGAAATTCACATTTAATATTTATTTTTAACCACTAATGTATTCTATTACAAATAATTAGGTTCTACATCAAAATTAATGTTTTAAGTTCACAAAAGTTACACCTTTCTATAGATTGTTTATATAGGTAAAAAAAAAAATTTTAACAGTTTGGTGCTGGTAAATTTCCAAGGAGAAATGGCCTGTCTTTTTTTCAATAAGAATTCAGTCAACATTCTTTTTACCTATGTCACACAATCATGCCTTTACTTGGACCCTTGAACTTGGGCCGCCCTTATCATTCTTTCACCTTGTAACTTTATTACTATCAATTAAAAGCTTCTCCATTGCTTTATCTTAACCCACCCCTCCACCCACACACCCCTCATTTACATGGGGGCAGTTATACCTTGTTGTGGTGTATAATCGATTGGTTAAAATCCATCAACCAAAAGCTTCTAGATGCCGGATTGGTCAGATGTGGATTGGGATTATCGTTTAAAGGGTGTGGATCTAAACAGGTAATTGGATTTTGGGAGCAAACACTTGATTTTGATATGGGTTTTGGAGTCAAATGTAGGATTTTTGTGTCAATTTTTGAAAAAGTTGTAAAATTTTTGTTCTGATTTTGGAAGCGAAACAAAATTCAAAGGGTACAACCATCCCCATATAGATGTACTTGGGTTCATCCTTTTGATTGGTGCCTAAAGGTTCAAAAGAAATATATGGGCAATATCTTCTAGTTGTGAATGAATAATGGTGCTAGTGTCGTGGTCAGATACTTTCCACTGGGAAAGCTAATGCACTGGGGGTTGTGTTGATCTCACCATTGATTGATAAAAACACAATTATATCCAAAGAAATAACAATAAAAAAGAAAGAAAGAAAGAACGAAAGAAAGAAACAACAGTTATCAATTAATTCTAATAAAAAAAATTTTAAATCAATAAAAGAGGACATTGTCATACAAATTACAAGCAATCAAATTTCTGGAGCCCCTAAACAAGTTTTGTTCCATTGGTACATTTGCAATGGTGTGACTAGTTCATAAATAAACTACACTAGCAATTAACGGACAAAATTTTAGATCCATCATACTCATCTTGGTTCTAAAAGTTGCTCCTCTTATAATGAGAAACATTTCTGCCTGCTCCTAATAAAATAGAGTGCTCCAAAGCTTCACTAGGCTTTCTTTTGCCACCAGAGGCCTAATGAACTCCTCTTCCTCTTTTACGGGGTGTGGATGGTGATAAGTATCAGACCACAGTTCAGCCAATCAGAATATTACTCTCACTGAGTTATAACAGAGACTATGTAACTAGTAAATCAAGTGGCCAATGTGAATGTTGTGACATGACGAACTGCTATCTGGCTGTTAACAAATCACTTAACTGAAAGATTCCTTAGACATGTATATATATATAGACTCCTGCTGTAATTGAGAGCATAAATTGAAGGAACGATTAGTAGCTGATTTCATCAGCTGTCTTCCTCTTGTCATCTTTCTTCTTCTTCTTCCTCCGGTCATTTCTCTACTTTTGTTAATAAGACCCGGCATTTATTGAGACCTGAGAGTTTAAACGAGGGTCGTTATGGCAAGTCCTATGGGTTTGTAAGAGTTACATTCAAATAAATTTCTTTGAATAGTGCCCATTAATTAATTAAATCATCCTAGTTGGCACATCTCATTCCATTCCAGAAATCTAAATTTTCATACCCAGAAAATTTCATGGGCAAATCCAATATATGGTAAAAATAATACAAACAAATTTATTATATTATTTATTTTTAAGTTTCCAAACTCCCAACATCACAAATAAATATTCAGTTATTGGAGCTTCTAAGTTCTAAATCCAAATGAATAAAACAGTTTTGAAACCGCAACGCCCCGGGATCCAAGGCCCTTAGGACTCTTAAATTTCGTTGCACGACAGTCCCACATCAATTAAACTAAATTTCATCAATAATTAGTAACTCCAAATATGACATCATAACAATACTCAAGCCATAAATTGTATGAGAAATATCTATACAACGATGTGCAACCATAACTAAGAAAATTATCATCGCCAAAATGAGAATCCCTAAAATGCACTAATTACTATAATATATATATATATGTGTGTGTGTGTGCGCTGCTCAATCCTTAGCCCGTCTTTGCAAGCATTCTAGAGGTACTCTGGTTTTGGTTCAACCTCAAAATCTGCAAAAATGGTTGAAAACAACATATAAGTAAAACTTCACAAGTAATCAGAGTATAAAGCCGTAGCTAATTATTTTTCAATCTATTGATGGAAAACTTATAGGACTACGGTTCATAGGAAAGTATATTTCAACAATTAATACATCTCCTGTCTATTGAGACAATAAACAAAATAATTGACTAAATTAACAAACTAGAATGTAGCAATCACTCTACATGGGATTAAGATAAGGTCTCTCTTCAGTAAACTAAGTCATTAAAGTATGCTTGTTAAATTTGGCTAAACACAAAGTATTCGCCCAGTACAAGCTATTTTATATTCACAAATTAATAAGCACGAAGCTAGTGTTACTGGTTACTCAAATCAAATCAAAGCTAAAAGAAGCTAGCTACAGTCTACTAATTTTCGCACGAAGGGGCTCCTAGTCCCCTAATGTCATATCCAAATTGGCTAAGTCCACGTGAGCATTCCTATGGTACATTGCCCATACTTTACAGGATGCCTTAGAGATCAAAAGGTAAATGTTCCCCAAAGTATGATAATCCTCAATTTTTAATTTCTAATTTCACAGGCAAGGGCAAGGTCGAACAAATTAACGAAACTATATTTCATCAATTTTCCACGATTTCAACCTTTTAATTAAATTGGCATTGAACAATTTCTGTGAAATAATTCTCAAAATAGTTCATTTTGTTATCATAGGAAAAATATTGTTTCTAACTAAATTGCATTTAAGTTCAACAGTAGTTATAAGCATTTTATAATTCAAGAATAGATTTCAATGGGATCACAAGATTTATATAATTATCATGATCAAGGCAAGAAATATGAAAACTCTAAATACTATGCAATCATAGTAAGGTTACTTCCCTTGACCAATGATGGCTGTTGCACCTAACCCTGACGTGGATCATGTCCTGCTGACTTGGTGTGGGTCACTGTCAATGATGATTCACAATTAAATTATCAAATGGGGCCCAATGATTGGATTCATGCACTACTTGTTCGACTGGATCAGGCTAGGTGGTATCAGTCAGGTCATAGTGTGTCACTCGTTTGAGACATGGGTTGACTAGGTGAGTCCAGACACGGGTTTGAATTTGTGCAGATTAGGTTTTGATGCCATAGGTTCCTATTTTCATAAGTGGTTGAGTTAAATATGTGGGTTCAGATCTGGTTTGGGTTTGCCATGGGTGATAGGTTAACACAATTCCAAGTTGGCCCATGTTAGTAGGTTGATTTTATAGGAAATAGTCCACACCAAATAGGTTGGATTTAGTTTTGTAAGTTGTTGGTGGGCTTGGTCTAGTTTGCTCACAATAAGTTAGGTAAGTTCAAATTTTATCAAGTGCATCACAAGTCAGGTAATGGGTTGACACATCTCAGGTTGGATCCAAATTGACAAGTCATGTAACTGGTCTACTGGAATCGCGACAGGTTGGCAGATTGGAACACCTCATTGGCTCACAACGGCTCACCCTTTTGTTTCTTAAAAAGGATCTCCGGAAAATAAATGATTATAAGGAGGGGTGCTTCATAAATAACAAAAGAGGGAAACACAAAAAGCAAGAAATTCAATCCCGCCAGAAGCAATATTCGTTGTGTGCTAAATCCTCTTCTTCTCCAAGAGAAATCACACAAAGCAGTACTCGTCTTTGGCCCCAGATCGTCATCCTCTTCTCCCGGAGAAATTTCATCTGACTTGGGTATATTCCCTCCCTTTTTTTTCTTCCATTTATTCATCTTTCTCGCTTTCCGTTTATATCATCATTTATCCTTCATCTTGTCTGAGGTTTTTTCGTGGATTCTTGATTTTTTTTTTTTCTAAGAGTCTGTTTTGGGTTTTCTAGAAATTTTCTAATCTGATTGTTCTATGGGGTTTTGTTGGGAGAGTTGCGGTGGATCAGAGGATCTTGGATGTGGGTTTGTTCAATACTTTTTCAAAGGCATGCAGAAGTGTGTTGATGTCTTTGGCAGCCTCTATTGTAGGAAATAACTTTGGCCGAGGCTTCCCACTTGAAGCCCTAGCAAAATGTTCATCAGCTCTACGAGCCTTGTTAATTATCCCCAAAACATAGAGGGCCCAATCAAATCTCTACATCCCTTATCAGGCAATGCATCTTATAATAGAACTCAGTTTACATATAACATAGCAAGTTTTTTCTATTCCCTCAAATGTTACGACTTAGACTTTTCCCCACATTAGTTCTTTGCCAGTACAACTAATTACTAGTAATCAAAATTACAAGTAAAGAAATTGCTAGAGAAAATGAGGTGATAGTTATCTCTTCTTTTTCCTTTTTTCGTTGTAGTAAATATGTTCCCTAGACCATTGTGAATTATCAAATGTAAGTAATGGAAGTCATACACCTCTACAACACCTTTTATCTGTCATCCAAACCAACCTTAGTAAGACTTGTAAGTATATGGCTCTGCTAAAATTAGAACAACCATGTATTTTGAATGAGGATAAGTAGACAAATGAGCACTTAAAATGAAAACTAAAAGAAAAGTCTCTTTCTTGTCCTATTTTCTTGGAAGAATGTGATGTGAATTTAAATTCAATCCATTAAAAATTGCAGGCTCACAATTGTATATAAGAGACAGTAGCAAATATAGATCGACCCCATAGACAACTTTATTACATAATAATTAAAAATATAAACTTTTTAAGCTAAACAAATATTTAAGAGTGTAATGTGTAGTAGATTAGAAACTAAAAATAAAATAAAATTGCAAAAAAATCAATAAAATAAAACAGATCCAAGCATTCAAAATCCACTAGGCAATATAATCAATCTAACCATGTAATCATTCTATTTTTTTATCTCAAAATAACTCAAATAAGAAACAACTTATATTTTTAATCCGGAAGATTTGTCTCGCAAAATTTCAATTTTTAATTAAAAATAAAATCGATACCCAAGACCTCCTTAACCTCATAAAAGAATGAAAAATCATAAACATAATTTATCAAATTAAGCATAAACTATCCAAGGATCTCAACCCTAAGGATAATCTATTAAAATAAGTATAAGTTATCAAATTCAATTCATTAAAAGTCTAAAAAAGAGCCTGCTTAAGGCATGAAGACAGATCTAATATTCTAATAAAGCATCCATTAAAAGAGACATAAAAGAAATGGAATAATCTATAAATTGAATAAAAAAAACTACTTAGCTTCATCTGTGTGCTCCAATCAGCAACTCAACCCACCATTGTAAAGAATATTAGAAAGATCTTCAATAAAAACATCACTTGTACAATGGTCTCTCAGAAATCTCTCTTCTAAAAATATCCTAGCTTCTGGAATAAGGCTCTAGAATACCTTAAAATTAAATAAGAAATAATAGATAAAAGAGAGGTGGAGAATAGGAGGAGAGAGAGAGAGAGATAAGGTGATAGACGTCCCACCTTGGCTGGGAATGAGGAGGAACCTCCCACAGTGGCCTTCTTGTAAAATTTCTGCAAAACCTGTGTCACAACCAGGGCGAGAGAATCTTTAGATTAGGGTTAATCCCAAAATGCAATGAGCATATTCCCATATAATTCATGCCCGAACCGAAGTCAAAGCAGAATTATACAAGGGATATTCACATCCTTACATGTGTGAGAAACTTTTAACAGACATCTGTCAAGTGTTTAACACGCAAAAGCCTATCAATATCACCTATCAAAAAAATTATCTCCAACAGTAAACATTTCAATATGTATCAATTCTTGAAATAGTACACATCAACATATCGATATAAGGAGAAAGAAATAACCTTCTTTCTATATCTGTAACCAAAATAAACAAATCTATACAATAGCATATACATTTAACACATATTGTGCAAAAAAGCCATAAAATTTTATGGACAATAACAAAAGATATACATTGCCCCAAAAGATGAGGAATCATGATTTATGCATGGAAAACTAGTGCAAAATATTATGAAACCCCATTACTTCCAAAATCCCAAAATAGAAAAACCCTAATGTGATCGTGTCGCTCTCCATAGAGGATCAGTCAGATCGCTTCTGCTATCCACTCATCAAGGCTTGAAGGAACTTCATCAGCCTCCTCCTAAGCCTCCTCGATTTCTGCAAGATCAAGACTGGGATCTGAGCCTATAACACCATTAGACAACTATGAATAAGATTATTCAGCAAAGTATAAACATAATTAAGACAACACATGCTGTATCTAAGAGAATCATTAACAGTTGATTATAAAAGTCAATTCACTATACTGAGCATGTTATAAATTGAATAGAATATGATATAATAATCGATCAAGATAAATACTTTAAACTATTTGGCTCCTACATTTGCTATATCCTCCCAATAGGGATTTTTGCATTGAGAACACTAGTGCCCTGCCCAAAGGTACAATTAGGTCCCTACAATCCCGGAATCCGGAAGCACCAAATCCACACTACAGTTGTACCATTTTATTCTTTACCAAATTCAATCCCGCTAGGTATCATAAAGCTGAAACTAAATAAAGCCAGACTATTTAGAATCATATAATTGAACTTAAGTAAATCTTCATTACATTGAGACACAATTCTTTATACGTTTAATTATTCTTACTCAATTCAATGTCAACAACGAGGTAATCGAGTCTAGTGAAAAGTTTGAACCATAATTAATTCATATCATTACCATTTCATAACCATTTCAATAATAAAGAGCAATTATAAGGATTCAATATATTATGCAATTTCAATTAGTAGAATCAAATTTATTTACTAGCCAATCCTAATCTAATCATTCATTGTTTCTAACCATACATAATAATGTAATTTTAAGTTATCTCGATACACAGACGTCTCTATTTGGTATTACATTATATGCGAAAAGTGTATTGGAGTCTCATGAACCAACATCTATGGATGGGTGCTAAATTAATAAAAAACATTACATGCATTAGTCCCAACCCTCAAGACACTTTATGCTAATTAATTTTTCCATTTATTCAAATGATTAAGTTAACGGATCTAAGGAACTAAGGCCCTACAAGGTCTTCTGGGTGTCCCTAATTATGCCTAGTTTCTGGGTTTTCCACGGCTTAGTCGTAAGTAGCCTACTGCCTAGCAGTGGCACATGCAGAAATTAACCCGCATCTACGACTTAGCCACGGCTAAGTTATGGTCGTAGTACAGTTTACGTGTAGCTATAAACTTAGCCTTTACTGTTTAGCCGTAGTATAATTTACGGCTTAGTTGTAAGCTTTAGAATTTCTGAAGTCAGACCAGTTACATAATTTTTTTCTTCAACACATAATAATAGGTTCTAACTGTCATGACCGGAGTCCAAGAAATCAGGGGTTAAGTTTAAACCTAACCAGTGACACACGTACTCCCGTGCATACACACTTAGACCTTGTCTAAATGCACATGCACAAGGGAAAAACACACGTGCAAATACATTGTACACGGAAGATATATGGATCATTGCATAAAGAAGAGGATAGACGAACACACCACAATATCAACAAAAGATCACAAAGATCACATTAAGTACACAATATACAAACAAAAGAATCCCTATGGAGTGAGGGACAGTTTAGCCATGACACAAAATGTAAGAGTTAAACAAAATGCTTGAGCCAAGAACCAGATGCATCTCACACAACAAAATGAGACCTATACTCATGCCACACGGCTCTCCGGTGGAATGATCACATCCACTTCTCTAGCCCTGATGGGGCTTCTACGGTCTCCTCTGGAGTTTTACCAACCAACGAGGGGTCGACAGCGGAATCTAAGCCTGCAACACTAAGAACAAGTAGTGAATACAACGATTCAGCAAAGCATAAGCAATAATAAGGTAACACGCGTCGTGTCTACAAGAATAATAAACAGGTAGTATTATATAAAGGTCAATTTAGTAAACTAGGCAAGTTATGCATTTTGTGAATAGAGCGTGCTATATGAATCAATGTATACATGTCCTGTACTGTACTATGGGCTACTACACTTGCCATATCCTCCCTTTAGGGATCTTTACATAATGAGAACACCATCAACCCAGCCAGGGTACGAATGGATCTCGATTTCCTGGGGTCCGGAAGCCATAAGACATAAACACATTACAGCAGTATCATACATATTACGCCAAGGTCAACCCCGCCGGGTATCATAAGGCTGAGGCTGAGTAGTGCCTGACTATTTCGATTCAGTTAAATGCTGGACTTGAGTATTACATGCAATTCTTTCAGAGAATAGGGACAACACTACATTACGTTCAATTCATTCGTATAAAACATTCGTACAAGTCCATTTCAATAACTAATAACCCTTGCCAAGAAATTCCAAATTATACAATATCAAAAAAAGACATGTATTGAACATTCAATCCATACATGAGAGTGGAAGACAATAATCGTCGTCCAATATGCCATGCAATCCAATCTGATAGAATTAAGACAGTTTACTAGCTAACCCTAATCTAGTCATCCAGTGTTTCTAACCATACATGATAATGTAGTTTTAAGTTATTCGCAACACAGCTGTCTTTCTTTTCGTGTTGCATTGTGTCGAGAAGGTGTATCAGAATTCCTTAAACCAACACCCATGGGGAGGTGTTAACAACTGAATAACACACATGAACGAGTCATAGCCCTCAAGACCATTTATGCCTTCCATGTATTCCATTGGACAGGTTAAAGGTTAACTACATTTCCACTAAGGCCCTGTAAGGTCTCCTCAATACCTACCATTTCTTGTTTATCAATGGTCTCACGGCATAGCCATGGGTAACCTACGGCTTAGCAGTAGGCATCTTACGGCTTAGCCGTATTATGCACTACGGCTCAGCCGCGGTCCCCCAGAATTTATTCGCATTTGCGGCTAGCCACGGTTGAACCGTGCATTTTCTTACGGTTGGACCATAATTGTTTTACAGTTTGATCATGGTTGGGTACAGCTTAGCCGTAGCACAGCACACGGCTGAGCCGTGGTTGAATTGTAAAAGGTTCTTCCACTTACTGCTCTCTGGATATCAAGCCGTGGCTTGACCTACGGTTGGGTCACGGCTAGCCTACGGCTTAGTCGTAGTGCATTCTACGGCTTAGCTGTAGCCTAACCGTAGTATAAAGTCGCAAATTTCAGCTCTCTAGAAAGTGAGCTGTGGAGCTTTACTGCTCAGCCGTAAGCTTCAGAAGGTCACGAGTTGAACCTGTTATAGATAAAATTAAATTTGCACAAATTTGACAACAAAGAGAATAGGTGTGTATAAGTGGACATAAAAGGGCTGTAAAACATAAACCACACGCAAGATTAAGAAGAGTAACAGTAATCATCATGTACCAATATGTGTTCATCCAAACGTGCTGATACTTGCCTCAAATGAGCTTGTACAATTTCATTGTTGTCCTTTGGCTCAATTTGGACATCTCTCTAACCCTAGTAACCTTGCATGCAAAGAGGGAGAAGAGAGGTGTACATGCAAAGAAAGAAAAGGAATCTAGACCCACGGAGATAGTGATCAACCATGTCATACCTTAACTACACCAAAAGGTGATGTGTAAACTGAGTGCACAAAAACTCTCCTAGTTTCTTTGCTTGATGACCAAAGGAGTGAATGGAAAGAATGAAAGAAAGAAACAAGCATTGGAGAGAGAGAGAAATGAATCAGTGCATGCATCTTATCATATATATAAGATAAGTATAAAGTGGATTTTATGAGAAGGCCCTTGTATTTCAAGAACATGTCAAGTTAAGTCAACTGAATAACCAACAGAGACAAACGAAGTCGATTGCATGCGAGTCAGCTATAGAACTTAACAAACTTGACGAGATGCACGTGATGATACCAAAATGATGCATGAATGACGAAAGTCTACAAAATAAAAAATTACGAAAAAGGGCTTATGTCTACCTAATTCAGGTTAAACTCAACTCAACTACCTATCCATAACTCGAAACGAAATGCAAACAGACAAAACAACAAGCATAAAATGAATTCACTAAAAAATGACAAAAAAAATCTTAATTGGGCATTAAACCGGATTAAATTGGGTCAGAATGTTACATCCTCCCCCGCTTAAGAATCATTCCATCTTCAGAATGAACATATACCTGCGTAAAGAGGTTGGGATATTGCCATGCCATCCGTTCTTCGGATTCCCAGGTGGCTTTGTCAGGACCATGATGTTCCCAAAGCACTTTGACCCATCGTATGGTTCTGGTACGCAATATTTTCTCTTTTGGCCCAATAATTCGGAGTGGACGCTCGATGTATGATGCATTCGGCTAAATTTGCACATCATCATACTGAATGACGTGGGTTGGGCCTCTAACGTACTTGCGAAGCATCAACACATGGAATACATCATGTACTCCAAAGAACTCCACTGGAAGGCCAACCTGTATGCTAAATCATCGATTTTGCTCTTGATCTTGAACAGGCCAATGTACTTCGGAGCTAACTTGCCTTTCTAACCGAAATGTATTGTACCCTTCGTCGATGAGACCTTCAGAAAAACCCAATCTCCAACCTGAAACTCCAAGACTCTTCTGCGAGTGTCTGCATAACTTTTCTGTGATGATACCAAAATGATGCATGAATGACAAAAGTCTATAAAATAAAAAATTACGAAAAAGGGCTTATGCCTACCTAATTCAGATTAAACTCAACCCAACTACCTATCAATGACCCAAAACGAAATGCAAACAGACAAAACGACAAGCATAAAATGAATTCGTTGAAAAATGGCCAAAAAGAATCTTAATTAGGCGTTAAACCGGATTAAATTGGGTCGGAGTGTTACACTAACTGCACCTTTACTATCTATTCCAATATAGTCATCTTTTCTCCAAATCAACCATTTAGAATTACTAAATCCATCATTCATCTTTTACTTAAGCAATCTTATTATCTATTTTAAACAAGTATAATGGCTGAAAAGCCAAAATCAGATTTCAAATATATTTATAAAAATCACAAGTTATCAATATACAATCAATAATAATTAGCTTATATTTGCCTCAATCAATAGCCCGGTAGAGAAACTATCTTCCTATGGCTCAGTTGAAAATAATACACAATTTTCTTGACCCTAAGATGCCATGCATGTAGAAAGAATGAAGAATATAAGTGCATGCTACAGATAAGAGTCTCCTTGACTCTATTGAACCAAAATTTTGTAAGTGGGATCCAAAACCTTACCTTAAAAACTGATTTGGAAAAGGAGATGCTTAGATCCTACACTTCAAAGGTGTGATGAGAGGTAAAAGATGATGGAAATGGAAGATTGTATCCCCAAATCACACATGCAAGCTCCTAGACTTTAGATTTGATGAGAAAATGATGATGGAAAGAAGAAGAAACTCCAACAACATGAGGAGGATGAAAATGATCGAATGGAATGAGGCTTGACTGGTTTAAGCTACAAAATTTTACAAAAATTACAGGAAAGTCCTAATGCTTAATTATTCTTTCAATTTAAGTCATTCGAAGGTCTACTTGGCCTAATTGAGGCCATATGAGTTTGGGTCATACAGGAAAATTGACGATCTCGACCAGATGAACGCAATGATGTCAATATATAATGCATATGATGCAAAAATAAAAAATCTATATTTATGACAAAAGGGCTTTCCTCTACCTAATTAAGGTCAAATCTGAGTGAACTAATCTATGACCCAAACTTGAGCCACTAGACTCATCAAGACAAAACAAACTTTAATCTGACTGAATTAGATATTAAACATCATTATATAGATTAATTCTATATAATTAACTAATAACTTATTTAATTAATCACTAAACATGCTTAATTGGAATTAGAGTGTTATAACCTGAATTCATTGAATATGGACTCCCATCTATGGATAAAATTTTTCAAAAGTTGCAACTTATTAGGAAAGTTTGGAGAGAATATTCCTTGGCACAAATTTGAACTAAGATAGGATGAGATGGAAAGCATATAGAAGCTTTAGCTGATCTTCAAATAAAGTCTCACACAGATGTGCACCACCAGTTATACTTCAATGGTGCAAATTTTATTTGCAATCCTATCTAATAATGTATATGTAATTTTTTGGACCCATAACTTGCTCAAATTAGTTCCAACTTGTAAAATCTTGGCTCCACGAGCATCTACTCTAAAAGAGCTTTCAAAGGGAAATCAATTGTATCGATTTGATGCTCATATTGAGAGTTATGACTGATTTAAGATAGGTTGTCTTAATGATTTAAGATAGGTTGTCTTAAGAAAAATATGAATAATGTTTGAATTTGATTTGAAATGGACTCTATCTCTTTTCTCTTTTATTTTAATTCTAGCTACTATTTTGCCTAATTAACTCAACTCTAGATAGAATTGTAAGGAGATAGAGAGAGATTATTTTTAGAATCATCAAAGGGTGAGAAGGAGAGTGTGGGACCAGCATTATCTCTTCTTCTTCAAAATTCATTTCTTTTTCTTCTCTAATAGACTTCTATCTGAACAAGGCTTTTTGGGATAGAGAGATAAAGAAGAAAGGCATCTGGATTCTTCTAGAAGCTTCATGATAAGCGGATAGATTATGTGAGATGTTCCATGCATATGTCGGTCCCACATTACATAGCTGCCTTGAAGTAAATAACTAGACTTTCTTAGGGTTCTGCGAGTCCTACATTTCCTGTACATTATAATTAACCCGTAAACTGCTTAAGAGCCCACATTGAAGTGGGACCCATCTTGATAGAGGTTAACTCTAAATAAAATTCTTTAAATAAAAATTAAATAAAATACTAAATAATCTAGAAAATGTGTAAAAAAATGTGGCAATTCCAATTCCAACATAAAAATGTATGAAATAATGAAAATGAGTGAGAATTGATGCATTTATCCTAATTAAGTCCTGAATTCACCCTAAAATAATGCTTACATTATGCAAATTTATGGACTTAACACAACCCTCTATTAGCATTTTGCTAGTCCCTAACAAAAATTAAGAAAAACATAGATATCCTTTGACCTACTAATCCTAAGAAAATAAAATAGCTGAAAACAAAGAAAATAAAGCCAATATCGATGGCGCTCTTAACTGCATCTAGCATATATAACAAACCCTTAAACCCCTTAGGTTTTCCCTAGTAAAAGAGTTATGCCTTGTAAGGGTTTGTATTGAACATAACTAAAAAATTCACTTACTCTAAAAAGAAAACAAGTAGAAAGAAATTTTTCAAAAAAAAAAAAATCAAGTCAAATCAAACATTTTTTGCCTCCAAAACAATTAAAATCTCAAACTTTTCAAAATCCGTTTCACATTCCTAATTTCAAAAACTTTTATGAAACTCATGCCAAACTTTTGTGCTTTGTGCAAATGTATACATTAAATCAATCTTTCCAATGCTCCGCAAAAATGATGAAAATAGACTCTTTAGATTCAGGAGCTCACAATTTTTCTCTCAAGATACTATGAGGAGTTGGCAAATTATTATTTACTTATAAAGGCCTCTTTTTGTTTTGAAAATTAGACCTTCATTTGTAGCTTTCACACTAATGAGTATGGTAGCCTTCTCCTAGATCCCAAGGTAACTTTCACACATACTCTTAGGTATATTTTTCCTGTAGCCCAATTCAAAATTTCTCTCACTTTTATTTTCCAACATAAGAGTTTCTAAGTTCATACGATAGGTGAAAAGTTAATACCTAGATAGCAACCTAGTCATTCATCATTTCCTCACATAATCCCTTGAAAAGCTCCGCTGGACACTCATCTCTCAGTAACTTTTTTGACTTAGAAATTTCTGAGTACATACGGTATAAGAAAAGTTCAAACTTAGGAAGCATATGTAATCATTTATTCATTCCCTCACATACCTCCTACAGAAATTTCTACGGATACTCGGTTTAGGCAAAAGATTTATTTCTTTTATTCTTATTTCCTTCTTTTGCAAAGAATGTAAACAATAGGTAGCCATCCTCATTTCACCCGAATTAACTCAGTAGGTTTACTAGATCAGGTTTACCTAAGCGTGCTAAAAAAACTTATAAGTCTAAGTTTCGAAGAGCTATCCGATTTTACCGAACAATTCTGAAAGCGACATTAAAGCTTCCTAATGAAGATCTCGAGAGAAGTATATGTGTTTTAGTGTAGAGCAAGTTTTGGCTATCTTTTGATCAATTCTATCCCTTAGAAAAAAATGAACCATCATTTTACTTCCTTCCAATAATTTCAAGATTTTAGATTTCTTAATATCGTCAAATCATAACAGTTCTTTTGAAAACTTTCTCAAAAATTTTATTTTAAACAAAACCAAACCTAAATTTGGTCCACCCTAAACCAACATGGGGTCTATTAACATCAGATTCCCACACAATTTTGTTACCTTAGCAAGAAATCATTTATTTACCTACTGATGTAGCTCGTCTTAAACCAAATTTCTTTAATCTTGCTCAGTGGTTCCCTTATCAGTAACATCATATTTTCTTCCTGGATAAGGTCCAAACAAATTCATATTTTTTTTAGAAAAATTGATAACAAAATCTTAGAAATTTAAATTTTTTTCTAAAAACTAGGAACAAAGAGAAAACTGAAAAATGTTTACCTAAGATGGACTAGCATGCTTGTTCTTTCCCCTAACCTAAAATAAACATCATCCTCAATGTTATGCATGGAATGCAACACCTAAATGAATGAAATAACATGGGAATAATTAAATGATGGAGGGTAATAGTGAAAATATAATAACCCTAGTTTTTATTTTTAATTAGAGTTAATCGTGACCTTAGATGTGATCTTTGATGGACCCCACTTGCATTTGATGTGATTTAATTTTAAAATTTGTTTAATTATTTAGTGGGTCCCATGAATTGCTAGAGTTTGAGAATCTTGGAGTTTTGCTCAAATTAGAAATCTTGTTTGTTTAACCTTTTGATGTGTTTTGGTTTATCGCAACTGTACGAGGGATAGAGTTCAATTTGGATTAAACATAACAGTAAAATATGGAATAAACGACAGGTTGAAGCTGTTGTTTATAAAGCCATACAATGGCCAATGTAACCGACATGATAGCTTAGTATGATCAACAAAACCAATGGTCTATGTAAGCCATGTAGCAATAATAATACAAAAATATGCCTCGTGTTCTCTAGTTTGCAAATTCAAAATCATAAAACAAGAACTTACACTAATAATTCCCAAACTAGCTCCTAAGCTCATTAGACACCACAATCCAGCTGACGCAAATGGGTGACATATGGGTCGTTACAACATCCCCTATCTTAGTGCTCAACCGCACTGAGTTGTCTCCAATAGGCTACCCATATTCCCCAGACATGATTAGGGGAACACATATCACAAATATGCCACCATTAGACAAATCTTAATAAGAAATATTATAACAAATATTATTAATTCACTTGCAATACATACATTCGTGAGAGCTACCCTGAACAATAGATGCGGGAGATGATGATGACATATACTGTGATATAATACCTATACCTGTATATATTTAAAATAAGAAATTCAATATTATGAAATAGAATGATATTTTAAACCTTTATTCTATAGTTGAGTCATCTTTTAATTATACTGTTTCATTATGTTTTAGAAACTTTCTATTCTTTTACTCCAAAGTCATTGACAACATGGTAAATATTCTATAATTGAGTCATCTTTAAATTCTACTGTTTCATTACATTTTAGAAACTTTCTATTCTTTCGCTACAAAATCATTAGACAAAATAATAAATATGTTAATCATATTAATCTAGAAAATATAGATAAAATCTAGAAAATATAGATAAGAATATATAATCGATGTAAAATATGTAACCCAAACGTACCAAAATATTGACCTGTATCTTGGAATATATGAATTAATAACAAGGACACAAATAAAAAAAAGAATTGGCCTTTGTCAACGTTTCATATAGCAATATACAGTTGATGGTGGTCTAGCAAGTAATTTTTACAGAAGTCCATAACCTACTGATTGGAACTTGAAAAAGCAACCTTTGCATAAAACTAGCAACATATCATCACTATCTAATCTATAACTTTTACCCATTTATAGAAACAAACAAATTCTTTCTCTTTTCTTTCTCTTTCTCCTATATAGGAAATACCAAAAAGATCAACAAATTTTCCACGACATAGATCACTTGAAAAGCTTACAAGAGAAATCTCCGCCAAACCATCTAAAAACCAATCATGGATTCCATAAGAACAAATCACAGAAACCCAAACAAAAAAATGAAAATATTTTATAGAATTTGCATATTTGAATAATCTTTATCTAAAATGCTAAGAGTAATCTTCATCATCACCATCTATATCCTCTTCTATGATATCATCTTGTAATGTTGTTGCTATTGTATTTTCATTCATTCTTGATTCTATGAATAAGAGATCTTCATAAGAGTACATGTCACAATTCATTCTCTTTGGAACATCTAAGACAACATACCACTCATCAAATGGCTTACTGAGATCTTTGCAATAAAAGACTTGTATTGCTTAATGAACAAGAATAAATGGCTCATCATTTTCTTTTGTATTTCTCTTTCACCTCCTCAGATTGACATATATCAAGTTTGTTTTTGGACTGACTTTAAATCCCTTTACATTTTCAATACGCACCCAATCACAATAAAATATTACTACTTTGAAGTAATGGTAATCCTGCTCAAGAACTTGTTTGACAATGTCGTAATAAGTCACTTCTTTATCCACAAGGTTCTTATACTTGGCACTTGTCCTGAAACTAGTCATAGCCCTCATAGAGACTCCGCTATTCTGTGTTATTTTATTCATTTATATATATATATATATATCCGCAGTGTAGAAAATATATCCATTTGTTGTATACGTAGTATATGAAATGGTTTTGAAGTTTGGGCCATCTGCAAGCCTCTTTAGGGTACAGTTCTTTTCATCCTTTAATTGTTGTTGTCTAAGCCAAGGAACATAATCCATGGACTTTTATGTATGCTTATTGCCTCTCCAATTTTGAACATTAGATATGTCAATTTGAAGATATAGTTCATATTTCCTGTACACAAATTTAAAGAAAATGCACAACATTAAAATATTATAAGAATGTATTTACTTGTTGATATACATTGTTATGCCCTTTACTAATAGCTCGAGCTTTTGATATTATTGGTTATTCATATGGTGTCAAAGCAAAGGATCATTAGCGTGGAGAACTTTTTGTTGTTGTCAATGATTCTTCAAATCTGTTCTTTCTAGTTGATAACACAGATTAGACACCTGTATCTTGAGGAATAGCTTCAGCCGATCCTGCCAGACAACTCGAATCACACCTGATCAGCAGTGGCCCACCTTGAATATTCACGAAAGTAGTAGAAACATATACAGTCTTGATCGCATATTTTTCCTAGGATTTCTTATGATTTTTCAAGTTTTTTTTTGGCAGCAGGTGAGTTTCCACCCCATCTTGGTATCGACAGTTGTCATGGACTGTTTTTATCTTAGCCATTGAACTTTTTGTTCAACGGTTTGAATTAGATCAAATCTTGCCTAGAGTACTCCCACTACACTACCAATTAACCTGGAAGTTAGATCTTGGAATTGATTTCTAATCAAACAAAACGCAGCCTTTCAGTGGCTGGTTTAAGGGTCGCTCAGCACTCTATTTTTCTGTTCTGCACTCTGCCAATCTGCATTAACATTTTGTCCAGTTCCTTTTTATTTTGTACTACATATCTGTGCTATTTTTTATCATTCTGAATTGTTTGGAATTAGATTTGCTTACTGTTAGTACTTATTTGTTTTGATCATTTCTTCCGATAGTATTAATGGGATTAATGCCACATTAGATGGAACAAATTATTCTTATTGGTCTCATCTCATGGAAAATTTTTTGAAAGGGCAAAAATTATGGAAATATTTTGCTATCAAAATTGATCAACCTGGTACCAAAGACCCCAAATATAAAGAATGGGAATCTATTGTTGGCAAAATTAACTCTTGGATTGCTAACTCTGTCAACCTTCTATTGGAAATCAACTGGCCAAATTTAATTATCCAAAAGATGCTTGAGATTATTTAGCCAGACTATATACTCGACCAATGCTTCCGGTCGTTATGAAATAGAATGGAAAATTAAAAATGCTGATCAAGGAAATGACACTATTCATGACTTTTATCTGAAGATGACAAGCTTATGGGATCAACTAGCACTAATGGAGCCCCAGTTCAAATCCACTGAGGATGTCAAAACCTTTAATACTCATAGACAAGAAACTCGGCTGGAACAGTTCCTCACGGCACTCAAATTAGATTTTGAACATGTTCGAGAACTGCTATTATATCGATCTCCACTCCTATCAGTTGATGTGGCTCTATCTAAGTTATTGTCAGCAGAATAAACTCAGCACTCCCTGAGCTGAAAAAAACATGTCGACAATGATCATGTTTTTTTAGCAACTGTAACCTCACAAAAGGTAAAACGGGTTATCCCTCCTAGAGTTTCAGATATATGCAATTATTGCAAAGAAAAAGGGCACTGGAAATATAATTACCTAGTCAAACCAAATCGACAAGGGAACAAGCCTCATCAATCTTTACAAAAGTAAAACTATTGTGGCCCATCTACTCCAAATCAATACACACATCCATCAAGCACCAATCATCAAAATCAATCCAAACCATAGGCTACCACTGCCACAGACTCGTATGGGATTATTTCAGCATTCCAAATCCAATCTATGATAGATGAAAAAATGCAACAACTATTTTTGGCTTTTGGCAATACTTCTTCTATGGTAAATTCTCCTTTTGAAACTAATTCTGCAATGACCATGAAAGGTCCATTAAGTAACTCACATTCTCAATGGATATTTGATTATGGTGCTTCTTACCACATGACTCGTGAAAGTTGCATATTGCGAGATTGTTATCCTCCTTCTGTTCATCTCACCATTCATACTACAAATGGCACTCAGTTACCGATAACAACTGCTGGTTCTATTTCCACTAATTTGTTGACTCTTAGTTATGTACTGTGTGTTTCAAATCTCTCTGTTAATTTAATTTATGGCAGTCAATTGACTTCATCTGGTTATCTTTTCTCATTTTCTTCTACTGAATGATTTGTGCAGGATCCATGCACTAGGAAACATTTTGGGACATGCCATAGGTTGGGAGGTCTTTATTACCTCAATTCCTTGCACCTACCATCAATACAGGTGTTTACTACATCTACAACTCCTTTTTCCTTATGGCATTCCCACTTAGGACATTTGTCTTTGAATAAATTAAAACTTTTACATTCCAATTGTAGTTTTGGCAACATTTCTATAACAGATATTTCTGATTACTTTGGATGTAAACTTGGAAAAAGCATGCATTACCTTATAATAAAACCTCTTTTGTTACTCATGCGCCCTTTGAATTAATTCATTATGACATTTGGAACCCTACTTCCCAACCTACAAAAGGTGGTCTTCCTATTATGTGTCTTTCATTGATGATTTTACTTGCTATACATGGCTTTATTTGATGAAAAACATATATGAATTTTACTTAACCTAAACCACCTTTTCCACCATGGTTTTTACACAATTTAAAAAACGGATCAGAATTTTTCGATTAGATTCTGGGTGGGGAATACATGTCTCATAGATTTCTTAACTTATTAGCCTCTCACAGGACACAGCATTAGTTATCATGTCCTACTACTCCAGAACAAAATGGTGTAGCCAAACAAAAACACAGACATGTCCTAGAGATGGCTAGATCATTAATTTACTCCTCCCATATCCCCTTATAGTTTTGGGGAGAAGCCGTATTAACTGCTATTTATTTAATTCATAGAATCCCTTCCACTGTTTTAAATGGCACATGCCTATATGAAAAATTGTTCTTTTGTAAACCAGACCTCTCTCCCTTTAGAATCTTTGGTTGTACTTGTTTTGTTCTAATGAATGCAAATGAACGTACAAAGCTTTCACCAAAATCCACAATTTGTGTCTTCTTAGGATACGACATCGAACAAAAAGTGTATCGATGTTATGATCCTAAAACAAATTGATTGCAGGTCTCCTGTAATGTCACTTTTCTTGAGCAAAGTCCATTCTATACCTTACTTGGTTATTCTCCAGCAACACCGACACAATATATTTTTGATCCATTTCTTGACTTGTTCCTTTTCGAGCCAACCTGTCTTGACTTAGTGCCTACCTCTCCTGAATCCCCATCTCCACCACTACCACCACCACCTCCTCCTCATCCACTACAAGTTTATAGCTGCCGTAAAGGAGCTTCCACTTTTGATCATGTGCCTGGCTCTTCTATTCCCACTACAAGTGGTCAGCCTGAAAAAAGATATCCTCTCCGACAATGGCATCCAATTTCTCAGTCTAGTTTTGTTTGCATTGATAATTTATCTCCATCTTATCAGTCCTTTCTTGCAGCAATCCACAATCTGTTAGAACCACAGTCCTATAAAGAAGCAATTACTTCTCCAGAATGAAGATCCACCATAGCAAAAGAACTTGCTTCTCTTTAAAAAACAACACATGGGATCTAGTTTCTCTTCCCCCTAATAAACATACTATTTGGCGCAAATGGATCTTTAAGATCAAGACCAAGTTAGACAGATCTATCAATAGATACAAGCCCGCTTATTCATAAAGTGTTACACTCAGGAGTATGGAATTTATTATAAAGAAACATTTGCTCCGGTCGCCAAGATGACCACTTTCAAGCTCTTATAGCTATAGCAACCATTTGAAAATGGGACCTCTATCAACTTAATGTAAAAAATGCCTTTTTAAATGGGCTTATTCATGAAGAGATTTATATGACTTCTCCTCCTGGTCTTGTCCGACCTCCACATTATGTTTGTTGTCTTAAGCATGCTCTATATGGTCTTAAACAAGCGCCCCATGCTTGGTTTGACAGGTTCAGATTTGTAACTCTTAGCGTTAGTTTTCGCCAAAGTGACTATGATTCTGCTCTTTTTATTCACAATTCAAATAACGGCTCTATGTTTCTTCTATTTTATGTAGATGACATGCTTATTACTGGTTCGGACTCACTGGGTATTCAATTACTTAAACAATTCCTGCACCAACAATTTGAAATGAAGGACCTGAGCCATCTTCGATACTTCTTAGGAATCGAAGTTGCGTATTCTCCCGCTGGATACCTTCTTTCCCAAACAAGGTATTGTAATGATGTTATTCACTGATTAGGACGGACGGATCAGAAACCTATATCCACTCTGATGGAACATAACCTAAAACTTCGAACTTTTGATGGTGTCCCATTACCTGATGATACTCGCTATTGAGAAATTGTTGGCAGCTTAGTTTATCATACAATTACCAAGCCATATATTGCTCACGCTGTACATGTGGTCAGTCAATTTGTTGCTCATCCAACCTCCGTCCATTGGTCTGCTGTTCTTCAAATATTGAGATACTTACATGGGACAACTAATAGAGCTTTTCTCATGTCTTCTAATTCCAATCTTGCTTTATACGGTTTTACAGATTCAGACTGGGCCAATGATGTAAATGACAGGCAGTCTATAATAGGATTTGCTATGTTTCTTGGCTCTTCCTTACTTTCATGGAAAAGCAAGAAACAGGACACTGTCTCTAGATCCTCCACAGAATCAGAATACTGTGCTATTAGCTATACCACTACTAAATTTATCTAGCTTCGTTGGTTACTCTACAATTTAGGAGTTCCCATTAAAGGTTCCATCCTCTTTACATTGATAGTGAAAGTGTTAAAGACTTAGCTTTTAATGAAGTTCTCCATGAAAGAACTAAGCATATAAAGGTGAACTATCACTTCATTCGTCAATACATTCGAGATCACACCATTTAACTCTCTCATATTCCTTCGGATGCACAAATTGCTACTTTCTTCACCAAAAACCAGACCTCACCACGGTTTCGGCAGTTGGTCTGCAAGCTCTCGATGCTCACATTTTCACCTCCAAAGCTTAAGGATGGGTGTAAAGATAGTGGCAACCTCAATGGATCATCTCAGCACACTGGGTCAACTTAACCTATTGGCCTAACCCAAAGTCTAACCAAGCTAACTTGACCTAGTCAAGAATCAAATCTATACAGTTAAATGGTTAGTGTACATTAGTTGTAGTTTCCCTTTTTATTTTGTAAATCACCTAATCAGTGGGTCAAACATTTTGTATTTAGATAAGTAGTTGTATATTTAAAGATATAGTGGGATCACAAGGAAGACACGTTTTTTCCTCAAAATATTTTTCTATATTCAATTTATTAACATGGCATCAAAGCCAGAGGTTATGAGTTCAAAATCTCTGGGAGGCATGTTACCTCCATTTGTTTATCTATTCTATCTGTCTATTGGGTTTTGAGTTCGAATAACCTTCCGTTCGAGGGGGATGTTGATATACATTGTTATGCCCTTCACTGACAGCTTGAGCTTTTGGTGTTACTGGTTATTAACATTACTATCACTGAAATTAGACATACACTTACCTTCTTCACTCAACATTCTCAACCGAGTGGCATAATACTCATTTGCGTACTTGCTGATACTGCATATTATCAAGTTGGATGACCTTTTCCTTTTTGTTAATAGGTTAGGAACAGTCACCATCAACATCCATAAACGTCTCGATTCCTTGCTTATGGCTTTCATTTTCACCATCGAGTAGCAAACTTGGACACTGGGCTAAGCAGTGCCCGAAGAGGAAAATAGTAAGAACTTTTTTATCTTCTGTCAATGTTTGTTCACAAGTACTTATTGTTCATAAGTACTAAATAGATCATTAAAAAGGAAGGTTTTGTAAATTTTGAGATGATACCGGTTGGTAGCCATAAAATCTATATGAAGAACAAGTAAGCCAAAATGTTATAGAAAACTAAATGTATCTCGTTTTTTTTTTAGCACTGGACATTTGTTGGATCTTTAGGATACTTAGTATACCCTAGGAATGCAAAGAAACATGGTTTATGTTTCATGCCATATAAAAGAAGGTTTTTATATAAGGTTTTGTAATAAAAAAATGTCTATAAGAAAACAATGTATTGATTGGCTGGGGAAATATAATGCAAGATCTATTTAAGTTGGAAATTGCAAAATTTTCTTCGTAGTGTCATATTCATGTTTTGTTGGCATGACTGACATTCAAGTGATTTCTGAATCTATTAAACAGCATACACGTTCAGGTAATATCGGTAAATAAAAGGTGGCGAAAATAGCTAGAGATAGAATTCTAAACTCATTGATAAGAATAGATATGCCCATATGTGAATATTATGTGAAAGGTAAGGCTGTGAGGAAATCTTTTCAAAAAACTAATATAAGTCAAAGTCCATTACAAATAATACACATTAATATATGTGGACCATTAAATATAAGGGCAAAAAATGGTTCTCAATATTTCATCACATTCATTAATGATTATTCTCGTTATGGTTATGTTTATTGAATACCCATAAGTCACAAGCATTTTAGTGTTTTGAGAAATGCAAAGTGGAGGTTGAAAATCAATTAAATCAAAAAATCAAAACATTGAGGTCTGATATAGGGACAAATATTCACAAAAAAAAGTTCAGAGTCTTTTGCAAAAAATGCAATCTAAGAATGCAATTCACCATGCCTTATAGACCCTAGCAAAGTGGAGTAGCTAAAAGGAGGAATAAAAACTTATTAGATATACTTAAATCTATGTTATCTTCTGGCAATCTTTCAGTTTCTTTTTGTAGAGATCCCTTATTGACGGTGCAGTATGTTCTTAATAGAGTTCCATCTAAATTAATTCCTAAAAATCCATATGAACTTTGGACTGGAAAGATGTTGTCACTTGAAAATTTGAGACTATGGGGTTCATTGCGCCACGTATTGATTCTTGCACCAAACCGTGGTAAGTTGGATAATCGAACTACTGAATACATTTTCATTAGATATCCAAAACACTCAAAAGCATATGTGATGGTATATGAAGACTCTAGTAGAACTATTAAGGTAGAATGTAGGGATGTCATTTTTATTAAAGATAAATTCCCCAATCGAAAAATTGCCAAGATAAACATAAACGTATATGAATTACCGAGTGAGTCATCGACCAATGGGAGTCAAATGAGAACAGAGAAAATTTTACAAAAAACTCCCAAAAGTAGTGGGGTGTGCCTGCAATAAATCTAGTGTCACAACCCGAGCCCAGGGACCGGGGGTCAGAGGAAGTCTAACCAATGACACACGTACTCCCGTGCCTGCACACCTGGACCCCGTCCAAGTATACACACACAAGGGATCATTCACACGTGCAAACAACTGTACGCGGAAGCTGTACGTATCAAGGCATATAACAACAAACCAAAAGATACAATGGATTACAAAAGATCATGAACTGATAACAAGTACAATTTACAAGAACGTATGACCATCTAGCGGGCTTACAACAATCAAAAACACAAAAACAGATATCACTCAAAGCCCACATTACAAGTACAGAGAAATCCCCTCAAGAGACTCCAATTCAATGAATGGGGAGAACAAAATGATGCAAACCGTACTCTGGAGGATGGTGGATCAAGTCCACTCCTCTAGGCCGGAGGGGGCCTCGCGAGCCTCTCCTGGAGTCGGGTCGACCGACGCAGGATCGGGAGAGGGATCTGAGCCTGCAACACACAAAGACAACGAATAAGTACAACGACTTAGCAAAGTATAAGCAACAAGACGATAACACAAATTGCATCTAAAGGGAGCAATAGTCATGATGCAAGATCTACAGAAAGCATGTTCGTATACTAAACAATTATGCAAATGAATAAGCATGCTGTA